>OY821771.1:11385000-16385000 GCA_963682175.1 Triglochin maritima | reverse complement strand
ACGTTTCAGGAAGGCATCAAACAGATTTCCTGTGACTCCCTCAATGGTATCATCAATAGGAAGTATGTGTACTCGCTTTCCGTACTTCACGTCCTGACATTGATGAACAGACACAACATCGCCAAGTCTAACTCGTAGGTTAGATCGAACCACCTTGTTCATACGGATTTTAGGTTCATCGCAAGTTTCATCGGCCAAGGCAAGGCAAATAGTGTCCTTTCGTTTCTTTCCCTACAAGTGGGAAAAAGAGAACAAAATAAGAGCATTGAAACAACACAACCAAAATTAGAAAACCATAGTAGATCACAAATTACACTATCACATGTTCCTAATGTCAAGGGTAAATATTTGTAGTAGTCAAACACCAAGCACTGGTTACAACAATGCATGTGAATTTCGAGCAACACAAAGGCACAAATACCAACAACCACAACCTTGTAGCCCTAGTAACATAAAATCTACAACCCCTGATCAGGATTTCATCTCTCCAGAACAGACCAATAACTAGAGAGAGACACATCAAAGACCGGCAAAACCTGCCCCACAACCCGAATTTCCGAAACCAAATAGCCTTAAAAGCATAACCAGCACATCATCATCAAAGACCAAATACTTTAAGTAATCACACACCACCGACTACTTCCAACCGAATAGAACCCGAAAACCTACAAAACCAACTATAAAAAAAAGAAACCCTAAACTGACGCGAGAGGCAGAAAGCCCGAAGACCCAACACCTCAACAGAAAAGCCCCAAACAATTGAAAAATTCCAACCCAAAAAAACTTATCTCCAGAAGCCCCAAAAACGTCATAACAACACCAACCACTTCCAACCCAACCAAGCGGGAAATACAACAAAACCCTAAATCCGCAAACCCTAATCCAACGACCCAAAACCCAAAACGCCCCCAAAACACCAAAAGCCCAAATATTTACCCCAACCAACGTCCAAATCTCAAAAAGCCCTCACCTTGATGAGGATGGTGTCGCCCCGGAATAGCTGCAGCTTCTCCATCGTGTCGGGGTGAAGGCAAACAACAGAGTTGTCATCGTTGACGGCCTCGTCGACCACAAGCCTGTTCGCCGCCTTCTTCCTCTCTAGAATCGCCGTCGAGAAGTCCTTCTTCCTGCAACCACAAACCCTAGAAACTCAGAAAACCACGAAGGGTCGGAGATGGAAGAGAGAGGGAGAGGAGAAACACTCACGGATCGGAAGCGGAAGAAGAAGGCGCCATGGGTTGGAGAGAGAGAGAGAGAGAGATCTGAGTTGGTATTTGAGATTTGGGATGTGATGAGAAGAGAAGAGAGGAGTGTATTTATAATGGAAAGGGAAAGGGAAAAGGAAAGGGTAAGGGATTATTAGGAGGAGAGGTCTGGTTCCTTGGGACTTCGGCTAAGAATTTTTCTTTATTTTTTTACTAATATCTAAATTAATTAATTGTTTTTTAGTATATAATCACATTGTTGAATATTTTGACGGGTTTTGGACAGAGGCGGGACTTGTGTTGTGCCGACATAGCATGACACGATGCAATAGTCAGACTCTTGGGCCTAGCACGGCCTAGGTCACGACACGGTGGCCTGGACACGACTTGGGTCCAGCCCACCTGGCCTGTATTGTTAGCAGGTCATGCCCCCGAATCCTAGGTCTACTTTTGGATGGAATTGATACTTTTCGTTTTCTTTGTAACTAGTTACTTGGGGATTATACGTTTTGTTGTGGATGTTGAAAGTTATAAATTGTTCGCATCTTTTTAATTAATTTAATAATTTAATCTTGCAATAATTAATCTTTTAAAAATAAGAATTCATCTTCTATTATTTACTTATTCCATGTATATTTCTAAAAAAACAAAAACAATTTTATTGACATTAGTAATTTGGTTATTTCAAACTCCTTCCAATTACGTTCGACAATTTTACACGAAAACACGACACAAAAAATCGTATTTGGGTTTAGGATTTTCGTGTTTGGTGTCGTGTTCGAGTCTTGTATTCGGGACACAATTTTTTTTCGTGTCATTTTCATGTAGAACCTATCGTGTACACGAATATACATAAATTTATTATATATAATATACTTTAGAATACAACAATTCTATTTCATTTCATGATGGTAAGTGCTACTTTTGGAGATGATATGAATGCAATATTGAATCTTGTTGACGTCAGTTTTTATCTTTTTATGAAATTCACAAACGGAAGCTAAGTGGCTAGAATCATCCGGATCTCATAAGGGCTCCCCTAGGTTCACATGCAAAAAAAGGGTTTGAAGGTATCGAACTCGAAACCTCACGTCTCTTAACAACAATGCAATAACAACAAGCCATTGCTGGGAGCACATCATAATTGGCACAATTAGCTTTGATATTTAGGTTTGACCATATTCGATAGTACCGCTAGGGGTATAAATGGGGCATGAGTTTTTGTCCCACATCTACCCTCCCCACTTAAGTTAATTGGGTAGGTAGAGTGAAGCGGGGCAAAAATTTAATAATCACTATCTGCCACTCCTAAGGGTGGATTAGACGGGTGTGGGGCATGTTAAATAAATAGAGTGACTTGAATCTTTAAATTTTTATTTTTATAAATTAGAACTCGTACAATCTTATGACTTAGAACATGTACAACCACAACAAATTTGTATATATCACCAAATTACTTAGAGAAACAAAATACATACAACATAACAAATTTTCATAACATATAACATTTTCATAGTTTCATGTCCAAAGCATGATAACATGCATGTTCAAAACAAATAAAAAAAACATACATAAAGTGCATAACCACATAAATAGTTTTTTTGTCCAACAACTACAAACCACAACTTCATGATCACATTCCATAACTCCATGATATGGAGTAAGTTATGTTATTCGACCAAGTTAAATTTAAAGTTTCAATAATAAAATCTTAACTATATTTATAATATAATATATATTAATTAAAAATAAATATATTTTATGCATGATGCAGGTTAGGCGGGGCAAGTTGAGAGATAACAACAACTGTCCCATTTATTAAGCGAGTTGGCGGGTAAGGATTTTTTGACACAATCCGCCCCATTTACAACCCGAATTATTGTGTGAATTAGTCCCACATCGGAGGATTGTGATGTTTGCCTTCCTCTCTACCCTATAAAGGATCCCCGATTCTTTTACTTACCTTGTATGCGTCTCTTCGTTGAGAGTGGTTGTCGTTTAAGAAATAATAATAATTTAAGGGAACTGACTTCCAACAAAGAAAGATTGCCTATTGGAAGTCCAACATTTCGTGTTTTCCGTGTTGTTTCGTGTAATCACGAAACATGTTGGTGTCGTGTTTGGGTTTCATTAGCTACATATGAAATGATTTTGGGTCATGTTTGTGTATGGGTTTTGGACCTAATACATGTGGAAAACACAACACGAAATTACACGAGACGACACTATTGTCAACCCTACTTGAAGGTTGAAATTGTATTAGCAAATGTCAACCCATTCTTCCTAAAATATGAAATCAATTCAATTTAATAATATTAAAAGTTTAAACCAGTTTTACCTCTTCTGCGGATTGCTAACACATCTTCTAGTTACCGATTTTGGTTTTTAATTTACCTATTCTCCATTTAATACAAAAAATTCAAATTAATACATATAAAAATTTGTTTAAGACTCAATATTCTATATTGGTTTTATAATTTTTTTATGTGTATCACGTCTTGTATATATTAAAAGTCATGTCGACGAATATGCCACAAACTGGATTCGCGATATATATAAGTGATATCAAACAAAAGAATGAAAACATCATTCCTTTCCTAATTTAATTGATAGGTGTGTAAAGTAAACAAAGAAAGGAACAATTACATTCCATTCCTACCTTGATTTCATTTCCCACCACCATATTGTTCCAGGCGGATTTCTGTTCCGGCGTACCGAGGGTTGGCATTTTGGCTTCATTTCTCTTAATTTTGATGATTAACAAACTATATTATGCACAACTCAAATTAACACATCACACATGTGATATTGTCAAATTGCATATATATTGTATATTCTTAATAATGTAGGTGTTCAAACCAAATGACTAATCCACTTCAAGATCAAGACTCAAGATTTGTAATCAAAGCTCAATGACTCACATGTAATTTTCTATTTATTTGAGTCATAAGATCAAATGTACACTTGATGCACAAAATGATTATGTCTCTGTCGGTCGACCATGTTTCATTCGGTCTACCAAACCTGTCCCAAACTGACGACCGAGTAACCTTTGGTGTACCATTTTCCATCTACTCAGTAGCATTTGGACCTTCCCTGGAATTCTTGATTCGGACTACAGAATGTGGATCACTCAATAGTTTCCGTTCAATCAGTAACTTTCGGAACTTTCGTGAAATTCTTGATTCGGACGACCGAACGTTGATCGGTCAACCATTTTCGTCCACTAACTTTCGGAACTTCCCTGGAATTCTTGATCGGGTCTACCAAATTAGAATCGGTCATCTGAAATTACCCTTTGTGTTTAATCCTAATGACCAGATCTTATTGACCCACGTGACAATAAATTCGTTGAGAGTTTTCAACAGACTTATCATTTTGCGTTTAGCAACATATTTTTTGAAATGTCCAGAAATGGTCTACTGAGCCTTCTTTAGTCGACCGATGTCGTTGTTTCTAATCAGCACACAATTACTCTTTTTCCACGTGGCATTTGACTGTTACTTTCAACCAACTTTTGAGTCATAACTGTCAACGGAAAACCCATGCTCTTCAGTTTACCGAATAGTGTGTGGTCAACCGAATCTAATAAATCAGAGCATGACCATTCCTTACTGTCAATCTTGGCACGGTGAACTGAACTGTATTCGGTGAACCAAATTTAATTGGTCTAAATTAGAAAAAAGTTACTGGAAGTTGGTGAACAATTATCAGGAATATTCAGTCAACCGAAGTCTTCATTCTCACCTAGTCATTCACATTGTTTTGGACGACCGTTTGTTTCTCGGTCGACCGAACTAGTTCAAAAATCTGCTCGAGCTTAACTCCTATCATACTTCTCATTGGTCCAAATTTCACCAACTCACCATGGCAACTCTATTTGCTTTGAAGCCTATAAAAGCCTCACTTAAGAAACACAATCAATATTTTACTTGTCAAAAATCTTTCATACTCTTCTCTCAAATTCCAAGTCTTCAAAGTTCCACCAACTCTCAAACTTCAATCAATTGACTCCAAGTTCAACTCCAATCCTTTAAGTGCATTCAAGTTAGAGTTCAACAACTTCAATCAACTTCCATTGCGTTATAAAGCTTCGAGGAAGTAAGCTCCTTCTTCGGTCGTGAGAGGAGATTCGAGCAAAGCGAGACTTTTCACAAGACTCCGATTGTAAGAGGATTTTATCTTGAATCCTCGGTAAGTAAAGGCGGAAGGAAGAGACTAGTGAATTGTAGAGTATCGATCGGAGGATCGATTAGAACTTGAGGACAAGACTAGATCACGGTGGTGTGATCAAACCTCTATAAATCTCAAGAGGCGACTTTTGGTTTGCAATCATTTCATTACTATTTTTAATTGTACTTTGTTAAGCTAAATTGACATATAATTTATTCACTCGCTCTAGATTAGTGATCGATCTAACTTACATTTGGTATCAGAGCATATGTTAACTCATTTAATCCATTTAGGAAAGGATTATCTACTGTTAGACCCCTTTTACTTACCGGTGATAATTATGCATGGAAAAATAGAATGAGGATTAACATCCAATCTATCACCTTAAAAATGTGGATCTTCCTCGGTGTTAAATATGTTCCACCCACTAATGAGCAATTAGCAACATTAACTGATAAAGTAATTGTCAATGCCAAAATCAATGCTAAACTTATGAACATCTTTGCATGCAGTGTAGACACTCAAGAATATGGTAGAATTAGTGAAAGTGATACCGCTTATGAGATATGAAAATTGCTTAAATCTCATCACGAAGGATCATCTAAAATGAAAGAAACTAGGGTTGATATATTTGCACGCAAATATGAATTATTTTCTATGCAACCCGGTGAAAGTATAAGTCTAATGAACACTTGCTTCACCGAGAGTACTAACAATTTGAAAAATAATGGTAAGAAGGTGAATGAAAGTGACAATGTACAGAAGATTCTTCGATCTCTCTCAAGTGATTGGGAGAAAAAGACAACCACCATTGAGGAGGCTCAACACCTCAACACCTAGTCAATAGGGGACTTCATCGGAAGCCTTATGGGTTATGAGATTCAAATGAAGGAGAGAAGAGATAGAGAGCTCAAAAAAGAAAGAAAAAATAGTTGCCCTCAAAGTTAGCTTTAAATCCGAAAAGTCGGATGACAAGAAGAGTGATGAAGAGCTTACAAAGATGGTTAAGAGGTTCAAGAAGCGTTGGGTGAGGGAGAAATTCCAAAGAAAGAGGAGGGATGATGGAGAAAGCTCCAAAGTTCCATTTGCTATATCCGTGATAAAGTTGATAAAGTTGATAAAGAAAGATTGTTCCTTAATAAAATTCAAGGAAAGACAAGAGAAAAATAGAAGAGAAAAGAAATAGAAAGAAAGGAGGTTCAAAAGAAGATAAAAGAGGAATAAGGAAAAGAAAACAGCCCTCAAGGCAACTTGGGATGGATCATCTGATTCATCTTCTGGTTCATCAAGGGAGTCTGAAAATAAAGAGGATCACCTATGCCTCTACATTCAAGAAGAAGTTGCTGGAGAGTTGTGTAGTGCATCTTTATCAAGGGAGCAAGACGAGCCCAACACTTGTCAAGTCGCCAAAGATGGAGAAAAGAGGTTTTCTCAACTCATGATTCTAACTCATGGGATGAATTGCTTGATGCCTTAGATGAATTATTTGAAAAATGTGAGCTATTAATGGATAAAAGTAAACTCTCAAGGAAGGCTAACCATGATCTTGCATGCTTGAATGAATCATTATCAAATGAAATTGATAAGCTTGTCATGGAAAATAATAGCTTGAAAGCTCTCAGTGATAAATCTCATGCTAAGGAAATACAAAATCTTAGAAAATGTAATAATCAATTGAGAATTCATATTGAGAAATTTACAAGAGGAAAGAATATGCTAGACATGTTACTTGGTAGTCAAGTTCAATCATTAGGAAAATATGGTCTATGATACAAACATGAAAAGAAAAATTATAAGAGTTACTTTGTGCATGCTTCAAATGGTATTGTGAAAAAGAAATTTTCTTCAAATGTTTGGGTACCCAGAACCAAACAAGTTTGGGTACCTAAAGTTAATCCCAAAGGATCCAAACAAATATGGGTACCAAAGTCATATTTATCTTCTTTGGATGTAGGTGAAGAAGAAGGGGAAGTGGATCGTGGATAGCGGGTGCTCGAGACACATAACGGGAGACCACTTAATGTTCAAGACTTTGAAATCAAAGAAGGGTAGAACCATCACATTTGGGGACAATGCTAAAGGTCATATTATCAGCATCGATGATGTTGGTAACGATTCTAATACCCAAATACAAAATGTACTTCTTGTTGATGGTTTAAAGCATAATTTGCTTAGTGTGAGTCAATTAACCGATAAGAGATACTTAGTGCTTTTTGATCAACCTATTGTATTCATCATTTCTAAAGCAAGTTGTGAAACTACTTTTAAAGGTTATAGATATGGAAATGTTTATGTTGTGCATCTTGATAACTTTGATTCATTTTCTAAGGAAACATGTTTAGTTTTTTCAAATGATGAATCTTGGTTATGGCATAAGAGGTTAGGCCACATTAGCATGACCCAACTTCATAAACTTCCTAAATATGATTTGGTAAAAGGATTTCTCAAATTGGATATTAAAAAGAATAAGCCTTGTGATGCTTGTGAATTTGGAAAACAATTTAAATCTATCAATATGATCTCTACTTCAAAACCTTTGGAACTCTTGCACATGGATCTATTTGGTCTATCTATAACTTCAACTCTAGGTGGCAAGAGTATGCATTTGTAATCATTGACAATTTTACTCGATTTAATTGAGTTTTGTTTCTTGCTATCAAGAATGAAACTTTCAAAGAATTTGCAAAATGAATTCAAAGAGAAGAATGGTCTATGAATTTAAAAATTCGTAGTGATCATGATGGTGAATTTGAAAATGAAGGTTATAAAGAATTTTGTGATTCTCATGGTATTGAACATACATTTTCTTTCCGAAGAACTCAACAAAATGTGGTAGTTGAAAGGAAGAATATGTCTCTTCAAGAAATGCCAAGAACAATGCTTTGTGAAAATGATTTACCAAAGTATTTTCGTGTGAAGCGGTCAACACCGTTTGTTATATTCTTAATCGAGTTTTCATTCGACCAAATTTAAACAAAACTTTGGTTTATCATACCACCTAAAATTTCGTATTTCAAAGTTTTTGGTTCTAAATGTTTTGTCCTCAATACCAAGGATAACTTAGACAAGTTTGATGCTAAATCCCATGAAGATATATTTTTGGGATATTCGAGTAGGAGTAAAGCATATCGAGTTTATAACAAGAGAACTAGTCGTGTAAAAGCATCCATGCATGTTCACTTTCAAGAGAAACTATGTAAGGATAATTCTAACCTTGATGATGAACTTATTGATCATATTTGAAATGTAACATCTCAAGAACAACCCAATGATATACATTAAGAAAAGTAAGAGCTTCTAAATGATTGGCGATATAAAAAGAATCATCCTATGGACCTCATAATTGGTGAGGTATCAAAAGGAATTGTTACTAGATCTAATGCTCTTGTTGTATGTGACTCTTATGCATTTATATTTCAACTTGAACTTAAGAAAGTAGAAAAAGTATGTGAGGATGAATTTTTATTAATGGCTTTGCATGAAGTGTTGAACCAATTCACTCATAATGATGTTTGGGAACTTGTTACAAGACCTAAAGATGAAACGGTAATTAATACCAAGTGAGTTTTTCAAAACAAACTTGATAAATCAACACAAATGGTTAGAAATAAAGCTCGATTAGTCGCTCAAGGTTACAACCAAAAGGAAGCCATTGACTTTGGTGAAACCTATGCTCCGGTAGCTCGATTAGAAGAAATTAGAATGTTATTAGTTTGTGCATCATATATGGATTTTAAACATTTTCAAATGGATGAATAGTTTTATCATGGAGGAGGTTTATGTTAAACAACCACCTGACTTTGTGAGTGAAACCTACCCGGATCATGTATTCAAGCTTTATAAGGCTTTTTATGGGCTCAAGCAAGTTGCTAGAGCTTGTTATGAGACGTTTAAGAACTTCTTGCTTGAAAATGGATTCACATGGGGAAAGTTGACACCACTTTGTTTACTAAGACTAAGAATAAAGACTTATTAGTAGTACAAATTTATGTTGATGACATTATATTCGGTGCTACTAATGATTGTTGATTAGTATGATTGTTGATTAGTAGCATATCATACATTACAATCATGCTATATATCCTTTATTTTAGCCCAATGTTGTGCTACTCGAGTGTTTGTTTGATGTGTTTCATGGTTTAGGCAATAAAGAAGAGAAAGTAAGAGAAAATGACCTAAACGCAAGAAGAATGAATTGATTTGGAAGGTTTATGGACTTGTTTGTAATGCCCAAGGACTGGACTATAAACCCGGAGGGACCTAAGTGAAAACCTAGAAGGACCAAAGTGTAAAGAAATATATTGTGTCACAAAAGTCCATAACTTGAGGAGTAAATCAACAATTAAAATCAAATCGGCTTGAGACAATGGATCAGGGCTCAACCCCACATGTAAAAAACAACATTCACTAGTGCAAAATAGTCTTTACTCGTCGCCCAATCGACGTCGGTTGTTATAACAACCGACGTGTAGTTGGGTGAAGATAGCATAGACGTCGATCGTTACCAAGGTCGACGTCTATGGGGTACTATAGACGTCGGTTTGTGGAATACCCATTGCATCCGACGTCTATACCCTATAGACGTGGACCTATAAACGTCAGATGTTATCGACAGCCGACGTCTATACCCCTATGCATATAGACGTCGGGGTATAGACGTCGGCTGTCGATAACATCTGACGTCTATAGGTCTTAAAGAAATCGAACAGTTACGTTTTCTGTCATTCATCCAGACAAAAACCCAACCAAACCCTAGCCGTTCCGCGACCAAACCCTCCTCCTCGACCTATCTCCGACCGATCTGCAACAATCTCCGGTACCGCAGCGACATCCCACCCTCTCCTCCCATTCTCTGGCCCTCTCCTCCGTCTACCTCCACATCCCTAACCACCGTAAGAGTTTCGTTTAGTTTTGGTTGGTTTAGTTTTGGATTTTAGGTGGAGTTATGTGTCTTGTCTGTCTTGGTAAACTTCTCCGCGCGTTTGGATCCAACGCCAATTGACGGGTAGGCGCACCGTTCCCCCATTTTGATGTTCACTCTTGATCCGTCTTTGAATTTTCAGTTGAGTTGAAATGTGGATAACGTGTTCTTCAATTTTTTTTTGATTTTGTGTTTGGAACGAATTCGGTTGGATTCGGTAGGGTTTGTGTTGTTTGCATTGTTTATTTGTTGATAGTTGGTGGAGATTTGTGATGCATTTGGTTGTTAATTGTGTGAAATTGATTTTTTTTGCATGTCGGATTTGGTGTTGGTTATTTATGATTTGTTTGTGGTATTGTGTTGGTTGAAAATCATTTAGTTTGTGATTAAATACATGGTTTGTTGTTGTTGTATGTGGTTTATGTGTTGTCTGATTAATCAATTACCAGTCAAGTGTGGTTTAGATCTATCTATATTTGGCAAATTCGAGGGAGGACGCGCGTTCGAGAAGAAGGAGGATGCACGTTTGCTGGTTCGGGATTCCACTCATTTTGTCTCTTAGTTTGAATTGTTGTTACTAATTTTCAGTTGTGTGTTGAAAACTGATGCATTGTAATATGCTTGGAAGAAATATAAATATATAAGCAATAAATTGTATGTTTGTGTCCACTTAGTTATGTATTTGTCAATAATTGTTGTCAATGGAGTTTGTTGGTAGCTTGCGCATGAGATTACGTACACAAGAAAATGACTAATAAACTAACTCACCTCAATCGACCTTATTATATATATTTAAGAAGACTAAGATTGTTATTTTGACGGAAGATACTATATATAGTAATAACTTCTTTTAGGAAGACTAAGTCCACAGATAACATGTATTAAGGACTAGCCTTTAGCTATTTATTCTTTAACCAAGAAGCTAATTTTGTTATGTGGAAAATGTAAACATATGACTAAATGTAAACATGTGTTGTGTCGAAGTTTGAGGGGTTTGGATGTAGTGTGTTTGTGATGAATTCGGTGGAATTGAGATTAAGTTTATATCGTGTACTATTATAAAATTTTCTTGTTAATTCCAGGATTTGATGATTTTTACATAGCAAATTTTAGGGGAGGTTCTGCCAAATTTCAAAAAAAAAATATAATCTCAATTGTTATTAATAACATGATATTTTAAAATAACAACTTAGATTTTATATTAAAAGGACTATAACTTAGATTATGTAAAAAACTTATGTTTAATTAGTTTAGTGAGTTCATACATATTTATGTTTATTAATGTTTAGCTTCGTTAAATGTTTATTTATTTATGTTTATTTATGCTTAAAACAATTTATTTTGTATAGTTAAATGTTTATTTATGTTTAGTTTCTAATAACTCATTGCATCTTTAAGCAACTTGACCTTTAATAACCTAAAGCAAAAAATTAGACAATATTGCTATGTGATTCATCATATAGGATTTGCATTCATCGTATTTATTATTTATTTTACGATTTCTGTCATAGATTGCTAGCGTAAGGTACATAATCTCTTTCACTCATCATTCATTAGAAAGCACGCATTAGTTAGTAGGACTTGCATTGGAACAAGAGTGAGGTGAATGTTTGTTTGGTGTGTTGTTTGTTAGATTAAGGTATGAAAAACACTTAGGGGGCAATCACCTATATGAGTTGAGGTGGGGGATTTCATCACCATTTCCTTGGCCCAAAAACCACTTAATAAAATCAATTAGACGTTGGCCCCTAGGATTTCCGAACGCATTAAGGAGGGGAAACCATTTAAGACCGTTATGGCCTAAACGTCATTGCCCATCTAGTCTTCCTGGGATTTTAGGAACCTCCGGGTCCTTTATTTCCTACAGATTAGTGGTCCTCAATGTTTAAGACCGTTTCGGCCTGAACGTCGTTGCATATCTAGTCTCCCTGAGATTTTAGGGACCTCCGGGTTCTTGATTTCCTACAGACTAGTGTCCTCGGTGGGACCTCGAAGTTAGGCGTCGTCTCATACTAAGGACCTATAGTGGACTTTAGGCTTGTTTTGGCCTTGATTGCTTAGTTAGGTTTCTAACCTTCCTTATTCTCACGCTAGATTAAGGACATCATCTCCTCTCCTCTGAGTCATTCTTTTCTCATCTTAATATATCTGAATCTTCTCATCTACGAACACATTCTTTAAAATTGAAATTTTATTTATTTCCACCAATAATAACTATCATTTTTGTTAATGTTTAGATTGAAATGGATTGAGAGTGGATTCTTTCAAACAGATTGAGTGATGAGTATGAGAACAGACTGAATATGTTCTTAGAGGTTGTCAAAAAACATTCAAAAAAAAATGAAAGACAACGACATGACGTATTATCCGTGCAATAAGTGTCATAATATGTCAGTGCTGACTTTTTGGAAAATGAAAGATCATTTGTTTGAGAAAGGTTTCGACCCAAATTACAGACGATGGATTGGCACGACGAAAAGGAATCATTTAGTCGTTCCAAGAATGACGGAGACAACATTAGTGTGGAAGATCACTTAGAGGAGATGGTTCAGGATATGGCTGAAAAGTTTTTGTCCAACCCCGATTTACTTGGTAGTTTGTTGAGTGACAATGAGAAGCCGTTGTATAAGAGTTGTACCAAATTCACTAGATTGTCAGCGGTGTTGAAGTTGTACAATTTAAAAGCAGGAAATAGTTGGTCTGATGTCAGTTTCACATCAATGTTGAAGTTATTGAAAGAGATGCTTTCAGATGATAATGAGTTGCCAGATATAACTTATGAGGCTAAGAAAGTGTTGTGTCCTATGGGAATGGAATATAGGAAGATACATGCATGCCCGAACGATTGTATATTGTATAGGGGTGAGTTTGAAAACTTACATTCCTGTCCAAGGTTTAACGTTTCACGATACAAAATGAAACGTAGTGGGCCGAACCACAATGAAGAGGCTGATGAGATGAAAATCAAAGGACCTCCTGCTAAGAATTTGTGGTATCTTTCGATAATACCAAGGCTTAAACGTTTGTTTGCGGGTAAGGAGGATTCCTAAAACATGACATGACATGTTGATCGTGAGAAACCAAATGATCAGTTGCTACGTCATCCTGTAGATTCACCTCAGTGGAAAAAAGTAGATTTCGACTTTCCTATGTTTGTGAAAAATCCAGGAATGTATGACTTGGACTCTGTACGGATGGAATGAATCATTTCGGTAGTTTGAGTAGAATTCACAGTTCTTGGCCTGTTCTGCTTGTAATTTACAATCTGCCCCTATGGTTATGCATGAAACACAAATATATTATGTTGTCCTTAATGATTGTGGGATGACGGAGAGCCAATTTTTGATTCTTATCGTCAGGAGTAGTTCATAATGCGGGCAATGATATTTTGAATGATTAATGACTTTCCAGCTTATGGTAATCTGTCTGGATATTCAGTCAAATGTCATAAAGCTTGTCCGATTTGCGAAGTAAATACATACTCTTTGCAACTAGTTAATGGTTCTAAGACAATCTATCTTGGTCATCGAAGATTTTTACCGAACTCCCACCCCTATCGTAGGTTGAAGAAAGCATTTAACGGAAAACATGAGTTTCAAAATCCGCCAGTTGAAATCAGCATCGAAAAGGTGTACGAACGTGTAATGAACATTGAATGTGAATTTGGAAAACCATACAAACGTGCAAACGACAAAAGTAGTTGGAAAAATATCCATATTTTTTGATCTCCCTTACTGGAAAACTTTAGAAGTTAGACATTGTATTGATGTGATGCATGTAGAGAAAAACATTAGTGATAGTCTTGTTGGCACTCTGTTGAACATACCTGGTAAAACCAACGATGGATATAATGCAAGACTTGATCTTGTTGATCTTGGTATACGAGCAATGTTGGCACCAGAGAAGAAAGGAGACCGGAATTACTTACCTCCAACTAGTTATACATTGTCTAAAAAGGAGAAAAGAATTCTTTGTCAGTGTTTGCACGATGTAAGGATTCCACAAGGTTATTCTTCAAATATCAGTAGTCTTGTTGTTATGAAGGATTTGAAACTTGTGGGGATGAAGTCTCACGATTGTCACACTTTAATGCAGCAGTTGTTACCTGTAGCACTGAGATCCATATTACCGAAAGATGTTAGACATGCAATAATAAAGTTGTGTTCCTTTTTCAATAAGATTTGCAGTAAAGTGGTCGATCCCGTGTAGTTAGATAAGTTGCAGAATGAAATTGTGGTGACATTATGTCAGTTGGAGATGTTCTTTTCCCCTGCTTTTTTCGACATTATGATTCATCTAGTTATTCATTTGGTTAGAGAAGTTAAATCGTGTGGACCAGTTTTTTTAAGGTGGATGTATCCTTGCGAGCGTTATATGAAAGTGTTGAAAGGTTATTGTAAAAATCATCAAAGGCTAGATACTATTATTGTTGAAGGATACATAGCTGAGGAGTTATCGAGTTTTGCACTAGATACCTAGCAAACACCAAAACTGTTGGACTTCCGAAGAATTGTCATGATAAACATGCCAATGGTAAAGGGACACGTGGGATGAAAATGTTAAATCCAAATGGCGAGGACTTAATGACAACATATTTTTATGTGTTGTGCAATTCTAATGAAGTTCAACCTTACCTAAATGAACACATGAAGTTTCTAAAGGAAAGAAATCCTTTGTGGAGTGATCAACAAGTAATAAATAGTCACAATAATTTTTTTATCTCTTGGTTCAAAAATGTGGCTTACAAACGTGATGTTTCCGAGACAATACAATGGTTGGCCTACGGTCCGCATTCTGTTGTTATAAGTTACAGTTGTTATGATATCAATGAATATTCTTTCTACACAGTCTGTGAAGATGCCAAAAGTGTTGTTCAGAACAATGGCGTCACCTTAATAGAAGAGTCTTTGCATGTCTCTAGTTCTAAAGACAAGAATCCTGTATACGTTGACATGTCCTATTACGGTGTAATTGAAGACATATGGGAGCTAGACTTTGTTAAATTCAAAGTACCTGTATTTAGATGCAAGTGGGCTGATAATAAAAGTAGAGTTCGAGTGGATATGGGTTCACCTTAATTGATTTTTCAGAAAAAGGGTATAAAGGAGAACCTTTGATTCTCGCTTTCAAGCAAAACAAGTCTTCTATGTGGCTGATCCATGTGATAAGAAATGGACAGTAATTCTGAAAGGGAAGAAAAAAATTATATCTGATGATTGTCTAATCAAGTATGAAGAGACACCACCTTTATCTAAGCAAGCACCTGAGTTGAACTAAGTAGACGAAAAAATAAATGTTGACACTTGTATGTTTAGAGATGACCACGGTGAAGGTATATGGATTGAAAATCCATTAAGGAAAAAAAGTTAAAGGTGCAAATTTTCTTGTAACACATTGTAATAATCATTTAATGTCTTGACTTTTTATTTTTTAATGCCTTGAGTTTATCTTTTATAGTATCATGACTCCGAAAAAGAAACTCACTCCATCAGAGTCTGAAGGCTCGAAGACATATAGTTCTTGAGGTCCTTGTCTCATGAAAGAATTCGTGGGAGAAGAAATAGAGACGGTAGAGTTCCAATCCAGTTTGATGACCGTCTTGAGCCGATAGGCATGTTGTCTGATAATTGGAAAAGTTATCTGGGTAGCTTAGCGAGAGCCAAAGTTGACATTTGTTTGTCGAGTTGGGCCGATGTAGATGAGAAGTTGAAGGACACAATATGGGATAACGTGCAGGTAATGATTTCATTATGGATTTCTATAGTTTTAGTCGAACTTTTGAGATATATAAAGTTAAAGTGTTGTAGGAATCTTTTGAGTTCCAATCCACTGACAAGTTGAAGAAAAAATGGATGACATACTTGTCGATTCGTTGGAGGGATTTCAAAACAAATTTAACAAACAAGTACATATTCGGAGACTACCAGGATAGAAATCCATGCGATGTGTATAACTTTATCACTCCGAATCAAATGGAGCAATTCAGAAAATCCAGAGATAGCCCGGAGTTTGAGGTAACTGAGTTTAATTTAGAATATGAACTTATTAAGTTATTGTTTTAAATGACAATCTAATAAAGTTGGTTTTAGGCCATCCGAGCCAAAAACCAAAAGATTAGATCTTCTAACAAGTATACACATCGTATGTCTCGAGTGGGGTACCAAAAGTTAGAAGCACAAATGATGGCTGAAAAAATTACTCTGAAGAAACAAGAGGTAATTGACTCCGGTATGAGTGAGGAGCAAGCAAGTAACCTATCTCCTCCTTCTCCCGTAGCTCGTTGTGATTCTTGGAAGAGAGCGAGAGTAAACTATAGAGGGGAGTACGTCACAGATGAGTCGCAAGCGATCGACTCGAAGATAGTAAGTTGTATCACTTGTATATGTTATTAAAATTCAGATTCAGTAATTTTATATTTTTCAATTGTTGGTAATTATTTTTTTAAACTTTAAGACTCTCTGAAGTTGAGAGAATCTCAAGGAGAATTTGCTTCCAATGGTCGGAATGATATTCTACGCAAGGCCTTGGGAAACGACGAACACCCCGGTCGTGTGCGGGGGTAGGGAGTAGAGTTGCACTGCGACAATATTATGGAAAGACTCAACGGTCTACTTCATTGACAAGTCATACCAAATGCCAGCAAGAGATTGTAGATTTGAAGAATATGTTGCAACTTGTTTTGGAGAGATTGGATCGTGAATTGCCTATTTCTCCTACCCATCGTAGGACCGGTTCTTCCCCGGAGACCACTCCTCCAGTGCAGCTAGTGTTTCACCCTGATCGACAATATGATTTCGTGGCTCATTCTCGAGAATTGACCCTCGTCGGCAGTCCCTCGTTTGGAAAGTTCGAGGATGGATCTAGATGTGCTTTATTTGTCGAAGACCCTGAACGAAGATTGGTGGGACACGAGAAAGTTTATAACATCTCCAGACACCACTTCACAGTGGTGGGAGAGGGAGAAGTGAAGGTTGTAGTGGGGAGTTGCTTAGATGCTGGTGCTTTGGTGCCATTTCCGGAAGAAGAGATTGTTACTCTCGGCGATGCTATCGGTTGGTTCGTGAGGTGACCTAGTTATTTAGTAGAGCTAAACGACAAACATGATGTATACTTTCATTTTGAAAGACTTTAAATTTCAAATTTGTTAACAATTGTATTTTTAACGGTTGTATATATATATGTAAGGTGTCAAGCCCCCGGAGCAATGGGTCAAACAACCAATCTCCGATCAACATTAATTTGCTTCCAAGTAGGTGCAAAATGTTGTATCAATGTATGGTAGGTAGGGAATCTCAATCCTTAAGTAGCTGCGATTTGGAGGGGATAAAGGGTTGCCTCCGGCTTTGTACGTCACCAAAGTGGATATCATGCAGTTCTTGGCGATGGATTCATTTTGTATCATGATTATCGACGTGCAAGTGAAGCAAGTGTTTTCTTTGGTATAAAAGGAAATGTATTGAATAATTTTATCGAAACTGTAATAAAGTGTAATTTTTACTCTTGTAGATATCTTTATGACGCCAGAAGGTCAGTCTTTCCTGATGATCAAGTATTTGGATTTATCAGTCCATCTACATATATATACGGGAATGACGATAAATCGGGTCAGCTTGGGACTCTCATAAAAAAGAAGACAAAGATATTATCTGATCCCTTATCATGAGAGGTAACTTTGTAATTCAAAGTGGGATTTTATTTTGTAATATGCTTCTAATTATATATAGAACTGGGCTTATTGGATGCTTGTCGTTGTATGCCCCACGACTAATTCGGCATATTGGTTTGATCCGTTGGGGTCGAATAAACCAAGAGAGTCAATAAAGAAACTTCTAAATCTGTAAGTTCGTTTTAGTCATCGTATTTGTAATTCGTGGATTTTTATTAGTATTATTGATTGAAGGTTTAACTTGTGCTACAAATGGCAATTAAGGTTTACAAAGCTTTAGGTGGCAAGAGAACAACCACAAAAGTAAGAATAACATGGCATGGAATGAGAGTACATTCTCTCCCATTTTTGTTAATTAAGTTAGGAACATATATTTGGCGAATTTCTATGTTTGTAGTACCGGAAGCAGGTTGGAAATACAGAATGTGGTTACTACGTGATGAGATACATGAAGGAAATCCTCGAATTGGCAACTCAAGACGTATGCATATCCGAGGTAATATATATCGTTATTCAGTTGTACAGTTGTAGTTTCAATATTTAGATATTAAATTTTTTACTTGTATTTTGATAGGTCTTCCCCAAAAAGTAGTGATCCCTTCTCGCAACAGGAGCTCGATGAAACTTGCAACCGATGGGGTTGCTATTTTATCAAAAACATGTTGATAAACTAAGATGTTCTCTTGTCGCTAGCATTGTTTTCTAATTTAGTTAACAAGTTCACTTGTATTACAAACATACAATTTATGCCTTAATATAATCGCCTTAATTTTAGAATGAATGTCAATTGTTTATGTATGAATTAATTCCAAGTATGTTGAATGATTGTGTATGCTTGTATGTTTTTGTTTGTGCATGTATGTTGTATGTTTGTGTTTGTGCATGTATGTACATGTGAATGAAAGTGTGTATGTATTTGTGAACGAATTTGGTGCAGGTTTTATGTACATGAATTACAAATACGATGACTAAATACAAGTGTGTAGGATGCCATTTTTTTGTCCAGGTTTAGGAATAGAGGTCGGACGTTTGTATAAGCCGACGTCTATTCCTCTGAAGAAAGGTACAGACGTCAGTTGTATGTATCAGACGATGTCTATTCTTTAGGAATAGACGTCGTATGTTATTTCACCGACGTCTATACCTAAAGAATAGACGTCGGTCCTATATAAAGGCCGACGTTTATCCTTTAAGTATAGACGTCGCCTGATACATACAACCGACGTCTTTTCCTAAACAATAGGCGTCAAATAAAGCACGTCTGACGTCTATGTATAGACGACGTACACATAGATGTCAGATATGGGAATGCTGATATCCGACGTATATACCCCCGTACATCCGACGTATATTCCCTTTTCTGGTTAATAACCCGCTGTAAAAATTTCAAGCCTATCGGAGCCACCGGATCCACCATTTCCAGATGTTTTGGTCCTTTTTAGGCTAAATTTTGACAGTGTGTCGGGTTGTTAAGTAAGAGCAATATGCAACATCCAAATTTGATTTACAATCGTCCGTTTGCGCCCAGTTCCATCCAAACTCTCTAATCTTCTATAAATACACTTGTAATGCCTCCTTTCTTCTTCCTTCCTCTCCTCCTCCTTAGGTTAGCTTTATTTCTTATTTAGTAGAGTAGGTTATATTTCTTGTTTATTAGAGTAAGTTTTAGTTTCTTGGTTAGTACTGTAGTGGACTAGAAGATGAGCAAATTTTGTAATCTTTATTTTCTTAATCAAGTAAGTTTCATGTTCTTCAAGTTGTTATCTTTCATTTTATGAAAATTTTGTTCACTTGGTTTGGTTAACTTTAGTTTTCTTTACTTGCTTATGGGTTGCTTTACTTTTGTTATTTTCTTGGTTATGAAGATGAGTAGAGAGTAGTCCATCCCCATTAAGGGGTGGAGGGTGATGTGAAGTATTGATGTGTTGTGCTAGTGTGTGTGTGTGTGTTAATCCTAATTTTGGAGCCTCACATGAATTCTATGGCCATTTTGATGGGTTCCTCACTCTTGCCTTTGATATGTTAATAGTCTTAATTGATGCTTAGCACATGCATTGGTTAGTGGGCCCACTTTATGGGGAATGATGAGGTGATGATAAGGATGGAGTGGTAAAGAGATAATGATGGCATGTGAGAGCATGTGCTCTTGCTGGCTTCATCTTAATTAATGTCTTGTATGTTTTAATGATACTGTTACATCTTAATTCATGTGGAGACATAGTTGGGTTTTGGTCATTATGGATTCCATGTTCTTTATGTCATTAAACATGTAATCATGTGGTTGTCTTTATCCTCATCTTGAGTAGTGTTTTGTATATTTTAATGATGATGATAAATCTTAATCCATGTAGAGACATACTTAGGATTGTGTCATTATAAGATTTCCATGTTATGCATGTCATAGACACTTAATTGTATGCACACACCACACATCTACACGTTTGCATTCATTCTCCACCTCCTACGGGATTCATTTTGGATTAGTTATTTTTTTATTTATGTCAGATTTGTCGCCTAAATTAGGTACCATCATTCTTCCTTTTCACGTCCCATTCTAGTATGGTGGGAACAACAACACATACAATTCCTTGAGGTTTGGCCCGTATTTTCCACGTCTTCACTGACGCCATGCACTTGCGGTTATTAAAACAATCAATCAATTGTCTATGTCAAGAAGTTTCTAAGTCCGAGAAAGGTGAATTTGAAATGAGCTTAATGGGTGAACTCAACTTCTTCCTTGGACTCCAAATCAAGCAAACTTCGGAGGTAAACTTCATCAACCAAACCAAATACACAAAAGAACTTTTGAAAAGATTTGGTTATGATGAAAGCAAGACTCACAACACTCCTATGAGCACAAGCTTGAAATTGGATAAAGATGAAAAGGCAAAGAGGTTGACAATAATAGGTATCGAGGTATGCTTCTTTATTTAACCGTTGGTAGACCCGATATCATGTTTGGCGTTTGCCTTTGTTCACGTTTTCAATCTTGCCCTAAAGAATCTCATATGCATGCTTTAAAAAGGATTTTTTGCTATTTGAAAGATAGTTGTGACATTGGGTTGTTTTATCCCAAAACTCGATCTTTTGATCCTATTTGCCTATAGTGATGCTGACTATGCCGGATGCAAATCTGATCTGAAAAGCACTAGTGGAACATGTCAATTCTTGTGTAAATCATTGGTTTTTTGGTTTAGTAAGAAGCAAAATAGTGTTGCACTCTCAACAACCGAGGTCGAGTATGTAGCCGTTGGGTGTTGTTGTGCAAAAATCCTTTGGATGAGGCAAACCTTCAAGGATTTGAGACTTGAGTTTCATACTATACCCATATTTTGTGATAATACTAGTGCTATAAATCTTTCAAAAAATCCTATTCTACACTCAAGAACTAAGCATATAAATGTCCACCATCATTTTTTAGAGATCATGCTCTTATGGGTGATATTGAATTAAAATTCATTTTGACTAATGATCAATTAACGGATATATTCACTAAACCTTTGAAAGTTGATCAATTTGATAAAATTAGACAAGAATTGTGCATTTGTAGTGCTAAAGAAATATCATAATTAATATGCATTGAGTAAATAAACTTTATTGAATACTTGACTTCCATTTTATTGTTGTCTGTCTGAGCCTAAAGCCGAGGTTAATGCAAATTGGGACCCTAACTCGACTTGTGGTCTCGGTGCTACAATCGCCCCAAATGGCCATCTGGTTCGGATGCTCAATGGAACCAACCCGTATGGGCCGATAGGCACGAGAAGCTCTTGGACCGGAATCGCGAAGATATCCACGAGGTTCGTGTTGGATTTCGTCCCTTGCTTATGTGTATTTTTTTTAATAGATGCAAGCAATATCATTTTCATATTTTTCAGCAATTTTATGTACATGACTTCCTAATTCTATTTCAATATATGTATTGTATTTTATATAACACAATATATATATATAGGATCATACCTAAAAGATTGTCAAATCCTTTTAACCAATTGGAAGTCGGGTTGCGCCTCAAATCGCCTCAGAATTTTCCAAGTGTTCACCAAAATCTAAACAAGATTAGAGAGATCGAAGCTAGCCAATCAATCTCTAAGGCTTGGTTAGAATCTAGCTAATAACTCCTTCAATGCTCCAAAGAACTTAATCTCCAGTACATTAATTAATCTAGAGAATTTTTGGATGGGAGAGAAGTAGAAAATATGGAGGAGAGAATTTTGCATTCAATTAACAAAGGGAAGGAATGAGGGACCTATTTATAGGGCATCCTCAAACCCACATCATGTGTAAACCACTTACCCATGATCTCTTGTTAATCTCTCATCTAAACAAATTTTATTTTGACACATCATCATCTCATAACCTCCTTTGACAAAGGTGAATTAAATCCAGCCATTAATCAGCAAAATCTCTTATTAATATGTGCAAAAATTCTGGCAAAACGGTCGACCAAAAGCCTAGTTGGTCTACCGATTAGATACTTCAATGATAATTTTGGTCAGACCGAATGCCAAACGGTCGACCGATTCTCTATCAGGAAAAGTCCCTAATAATTTCGATCGAACCATGTTTCATATTGGTCAACCATTCTCTTATCAAGAAAGTTCCTGATAATTTCGGGCGAACCACGCATCCATCCAATCTCCATCCGGTCGACCGTTCCGAAGATTTTGGTCGACCGGTCACGAAACGGTTTACCATTTTGACCTATTTTTGCCTTCACAAAATCTGGATTAATATCCCACGAAATGTTAGCTTTGGGGTTTTAGCAAATTCATATGTTATAAGATTGTGAATCACATTATATTATGTAATATATTATCATATGACATACCCCATAATATATATATCATAAATATTTATTTTATTCTAACCATGTCATAATTACGACATATTAATTTTGTTATTCTATCACAAGCATTTCATTTTGATACATCATATAAAATACAAAATTATATTTTTTGTTTCTCAATTTTGTGGTGTGACCTATATGAGGATATAAGTTATGTTGGCAATGATATAAAACACTTTATATCATAAACTATAAGCGGTATCTAGCTACACATTATAGTTACCCAAATAACAAAGATGTCTTGCTCACTTGAACATAACACGATCCATTTAGTGATACGTAATAATATCACTTGTGTCTATCCCTTGCCTTATGATATTACGAATATTATACAAAGTAGGAATGTGTAATCTTTGTATTATATATACTCTTTCTCTTGATATCTTAAGCTAATTATAAATATGTAACTATACATAAGTTACATTGTGCACATTATAATTTCGCTCTACCAATGTGCCCCTTAATATCATCACTCAAAGTTAAGAGGGGCAATGATAATCTTTTGACATATCATGTTTTCCAGCACAAGTCATACAACCAACTAATATCTTTATCACTATACGCAATGATAGCTTTTGATAGTAATTAAATTATATATATCTAATGTGAAAAGATATAAGTCTCATATCTTAGGATTCAAAGACACAATGAAAATATTAATGACACAAACACAATTCCATAATGTTTTCATTTATTAGGTCTATTAAATATATTACAGAAAACATTTTCTATTTCAAATACTCATGTTGTTATTTACTTGTAGACCTACAATATTCTTTAACCAACATTACAATCTTATCTCGGTAATTAATGTTCCATGTTAATTACCATGATTGTGAATTACTTTTGATTTATGTAAACCATTATCTTTTAGAGCTTTACAGTTAAGGACCAAGAGTCTCTTCCTTGACACTTCCAAAAGACGAATACATTAATCAAGGAACAAAATGTTCATACATTCAATTCATAGTAAATGACATATAAAAGAATACTTTTAGAGCACACATTCCTTTAAATCTCTCACTTGTTATCAAAGTCTTCTTTCACATACATTCACAATGTATAAACTATAATAACTAGGATAACCCTCTTATCTCACTCATCAACACACTCTATGGTTCATCAAACTCATGGACTCGAAATGCTTTTCGCATTTGGCTTGGGACAAGGGTTTGGTGAATAGATTAGCCGTGTTGTTGTTTGTGTCCACCCATAATATATTTATTTTGCCTTCGTCGATGAAGTCACGAGTGACAAAATACTTGCGGTCCATGTATTTCACATTGTGATGTGATTTAGGATCCTTCACTTGCAAAATAGATGCACTACTGTCGCAAAATAGCTATCTGGGTCACTCACTCGAGGGAACTATTCCAAACTCTTTAAGGAACTTCTTAATCCTTCCTTGCTCGCTTCAATGACAACCATTACTTCAAAATCAGTGGTTGAGTCAGTTGTAGTGGTTTGTTTCCAACTACGCCAACTCACGGCTCAACCATTCTGAAGAAAGACATATCCTGATTGAGACCTCCTATCGGCTGGATCACTTATGAAACTCGCATCCGAGTAGCCCTCGACCACTAGCTCCATTTGTCCTCCATAAACAAGAAATTTACATTTGGTTTAGTTAATGTATCTCAAAATATTGTTAATCGCAGTCCAATGATCAGGACTTGTGTTGAATTGGTGACGGCTTGTCATGCTTAGAGCATACGAGACATAAGGTCTTTTGCAAGTCATCGCGTACATGATCGATCCTATTGCCTAAGCATAAGACATGTCTTTCATGTACTCTAAGCCTTTACGTGATATTGCATGTTGAGACTTCTTGAGTTGCACACCCATACTCATTGGCACATTGTTAAGTCCAAACCCTCCACTTAGGAGCTGATGGTGTTTAGGGAAGATGGTTAGGTGGGGTTTGTCTTGGTTTGTTGAGGGGAGGTATGGTGAGTATGGTTGGGGTGTTGAGGGAATGGTGGAGGCATGGGTTGCATGCTTGGAGGAGTGGGGGATTTAAGAGGGGAAATCTCTCTCTCTCTCTCTCTCTCTCATTTTTCACTCCAACCAATTGCTCTCCACTCCTCTCACTATCTATCTCCCTCTCTTTCCCCATTTTTGGAGACTAGTAGAGGCTACTGGAGCTCGGCCGACGGTGGTGGCACAAGCAAGGAAAGACGTTAGACGTGTGCGTAACCCGGGAGGAAGAGTGAAGCTCGGTGTGAAGAGATTCGCTGGAAGTGCGAGGAAGTGAAGTAGAGATCATCGACGACGGTTCGTAAGCTTCGGCCTGGGTGATAGGTATGCCAAGTTTGTTAGTATTATCACACAAGGTGTATGAGATGTTGTTAGTGTCGCCAGTGACATTGGACATGCATGTATCTGTCATGGAATGGTCGACCGGTCATTGTATGTTTGCTATGTTTGGCCCAACACCAGTCAAACGAGCCCTTCGTGTTTTCGACCATTGCCTTATAGTTTTGACCTTTCATGAGCGTTGACTTTCTAAACAGTTGACCTCTCTTGATCTTTAGTTTGACCGGTTGAAGTCTGTTTGGATGTAGGAAGCTCTCGTTATTTTTGGTTGGACGAGACCCATTTGCCATTCGATCGTTGCCCAAATGATTTGCCTTTATTTGAGGCCTACACCTTCTAAACGTCTGACTGCCTTTGACCTTTTGTTCGACAGTTGTGACTTAAGTTCTACGCCCAGTGTTCGACCGATTTGAGAGATCGGTCGAACGTTTCCCTATCTATTGGGAGTAGTCGACCGGTTTGCCATTTTTGGTTGACCAATTGTGCCCAGAATTTAGTCCTTGCCTTGTGTAGTATCAACTCTGTCCATGGAAACCCGTGTCAACGGAAACCACACTTATAGTGCATGAGCAGGGAGGTGATGGTGGGTGCGATGATCACGCCTGCCTAGGGACTGCTGAGTGGAAGAGTGTGGATACTTAGGGCACGAGCCACCTCTCTATTATGGACAATGACGTAGCATAGAGCTTGTCATTGACTCTTGTTAGAGTAGTAGACCTGAGGGATTGTGGATCCCTATGCATGATATTGCACAGCTCTATGGAGCAAGATGACCTAGCGAACTTCGGACTGGATGAGTCGATCAGCCAACCTTATGGGCGACAAATACGATCGATTGCGCTTGACGACGATGATGTGCCCCACGCAACCGAGTGGCGGCAAGAGGGATCTTGCGCGGCCGAGTGGAGGCAGGAAGGACCATGCGACTGAGTGGCGATGATGATGACTGTCTGACGATGTATTCCGGCAGGTAGCCCGACTGTGGCACAACCCGGTAAGTGGCGGCCTTAGCGACAACTCCGGTGGGTGTGGCGTTGTCCATGAGATCGGATTTGATTTTATGACGTGGAAGTGTGTGGACCCTCAACGAACGAGCATGATGGAGATCAGGAGTTTTGTAGGACTGGCAGGCTACTACCGTCATTTTATTAGGACTTCTCCAGACTTGTTTCACCACTGACGGTGTTGACACAGAAGGGTGACAAGTTTGTTTGGTCCCAGAATTGTGAGGATAACTTCCAGGAGTTGAAGAGACGACTAACGACTGCACTGATTCTGCCTCTTCCAAGTGGCAGTGGTGGGTATGTAATCTATAGCGATCCATTAAGGATCATCTTGGGTTGCATGCTCATGCAGCACAGGAAGGTAGCAGTGTACGCTTCGAGGAAGCTAAAGGTGCACAAGAAGAACTACCCCACGCAGGACTTAGAGCTGCCAGTAGTGGTTCATGCTTTGAAGACCTAAAGTCACTACTTTTATGGAGAGCACTTTGATGGTTTCACCGACCATCAAAGTCTGAAGTATTATTTTTTTCGCAGAAGGAGCTGAATATGAGGCAACACAGATGACTCGAGTTCATCAAGGACTACGACTTCACCAATTCCTATCACTTGGGGAAGGCGAATTCAGTAGCAGATGCCCTTACCAGCAAGGTGAAGGTTTCTGTAGCCGGTTTGTGCATTCAGGAGTGGAGACTGATCGAGACCCTAGCAGAGTGGAAGTCGTTTTTGGGGAAATCGGAGGGGTCAGTGATTGCTGGACTGAGAGCCACAGATTGTCTTGAGGGTTGTGTAGGCCCAGAGTACAAATGATGAGTTTGCCAGCCTGCTGCAGTTGACTGCGAAGGAAGGATCTGACTTTAGTATGGGGATATATGGAGGTCTGAGGTTCAGGAACCGTGTCTGGGTGTTTAAGGTGGATGATTTGTGGAAAGAAATCATGGAGGAGGCGCATCGAGCCAGGTATTCTATTCACTCGAGGAGCACGAAGATGTTTAAGGATCTGCAGCGAAACTTATGGTGGAAAGGCATGAAGTGAGATATTGCAGAGCTCGTGTCCAGATGTCTGGTCTGTCAGCAGGTGAAGATTGAGCACCCGAGACCACCAAATCCAATGCAGAGGATCGAGCTGTCGGAGTGGAAGTGGGACCATGTGATGATGGATTGTCACAGGGTTGTCGAAGACGAAAAGTTTTCATGACGGACCGACTGACTAAGTCGACACACTTCTTAGCGATCAGGATAACATTACCTTTGGCGAGCCTAGCTAAGTTGTACATCGAGGAGATTGCCCGACTACACAGCGTACAAGTGAGCAATATCTCGGATTGAGATCCTAGGTTCACATCCAGAATTTGGCGAAGTCTGCAGAAGTCTTTAGGAACGTTGTTGAAGTTCCCTACAACATTTAACCCACAGACGGATGGTCAGTCAGAGAGGACGATCCAGACCTTGGAAGATATGCTGAGAGCTTGCACATTGGATTGGGCAGGACATTAGGATGTTTATTTGCCACTGATAGAGTTCGCCTACGTTAAATTAGGCCAATGAGTCTACGAGGTCTATCTCTATATATCTTGACTCCCAAGATGTAATGAGCCTCACCCATGTCTTTCATTGAAAATGCAGATTTCAATGAGCTTCTCGTTTGCTCTAGCAAAGAGATATGGTTTTCCATGAGGAGTATGTCATCGACAAATAAGATCAGAAACACTATGTGACTCCCACTGACCTTCTTGTATATACAAGATTGTTCCTTACTTTGGACGAAGTTAATCATTTTGACTTCTTTGTCAAAGTGTTTGTTCCAACTCCTTGATGCTTGCTTCAATCCATAAATGGATCGTTGAAGCTTGCATGCTTTCTCACTATTGTTTGGATCTTCAAAACCTTGAGGTTCTACCATGTACATGTTCTCCTCCAAGTTCCCATTATGGAAAGCTGTTTTCACATCTATTTGCCACATTTGATAATAATGAAATGCGGCAATAGCGAGCATAATCCGAATAGATTTGAACATGACAACTAGTGAAAAAGTTTCATCATAGTCAATTCCTTGAATTTGAGTGAAACCCTTTGCTACAAGTCTTGCCTTGTAAGTTGTCATGTTCCCATCCATGTCCATCTTCTTCTTAAAAACCATTTGTTTTGAACAACTTTCTTTCCTTGAGGAAGGTCAACCAAGTCCCATACTTGATTATCATACATGGATTGTATTTCGGATTACATGGTTGTAAACCATAGTTTTGAGTCTTTGCTTTCCATTGCTTCTTGAAAGGTCGAGGGATCATCGGTATCAAGTACCATGATTTTGTGAAGTCCCAAATACCTATCGGGCTTCTTTCTTTCCCTCGTTGACCTTCTAAGTTCTACTGGTTTTACATGTACTTCGTGAACTTCTTCCACAATTTCTTGCGGAATTGGCTCATGTTCAATTCTTGAACGTACACTAGGCAAGGATGATCGAGTTTCACTCACAATTGCTTGCGATGGTTGCTTTTCATATTCCCACTGACCAAAGGAACCTCGGTTGGGTCTTCATGATCTTGAATGCTATCATTGACATCATGATCTTGTAGAGTATCTTGAGTTTCCTCAAGCACAACTCTACTCCCTCTACTTCTTAAAATTGAGAAACTCTTTCTCTAAGAACACAACATCCCTCTAGACAATCACTCGATTGGAGGTCTTATGCCAAAAGTAGTATCATGTTGTCTCACGAGGATAACCTAAGAAGTGTTTATCAGCTTTTGGTTGAAATTTGGTCGACATCAATCTTCTGACGTAGGCCTCACCACCCCAAATCATGAGAAACTTGAGCTTGAGTATTTTACCACTCCACAACTCATATGACGTTTTCTCTACGAATTCGGATGGAACATTATTCAGTGTGTAAGTCGCAGCTTGCAGTGCATAGCTCCAAAAGTAAAGTGGCAATTCAGCTCGACTCATCATTGATCGAACTATATCGAGCAATGTCCTATATCTCCGTTTGGACACACCATTACATTGAGGTGTTCCGGCTGGAGTGAGTTGTGGTATAATACCACACTCCTTTAGGAATGAGTAGAATTTGGTACTCAAGTACTCACCTCTACGATCGGTTCGTAAAGATTTGATTTTCTTATTGAGTTGGTTCTCTACTTCATTCTTGATTCTTTCAACTTGTCAAAGGATTCAGTTTTGTTTGTCATTAGATAAATGTGACCGTAACGACTATAATCATCTGTGAATGTAATGAAATACTTATAACCATCTCTTGCACTTGTACTCATTGGACCACATACATAGGAATGTATCCAATCCAGCAAATCCTTCGCTCTTGGACCTTTCTTCTTGAAAAGTCGCTTGGTCATTTTGCCCAAAAGGCAAGGTTCGCATGTCTCCAATGATTTAAAATCAATGTGACCAAAAAGGTTAGTTTCCTACAATTTCTTGATGCGTTTTTCATTGATGTGACCAAGGTGATAATGCCATAAGATTGTATCATTCATGTGAGTCGTCTTAAGTCTTTTGATATTGATGTTTAACATTTGTCTATTATTTAATTCAAGCAAATAGAGTCCATTTCTTATGAAAGCATTTGCATAGAAAATTTCATTCTTCGATAAAGACAAGCAAGAGTTTGAAATATTTATTACAAAGTCATCCATATCTAAACATGCAAGGGCTAGGGTTTTCTTGGGTTTTTGTTGGGATAAAAGATAAAAAACTGAAACAAGGTTCGACTTATAAGACCTATAGACGTCGGCTATATTTCCCTGCCGACGTCTATACCCCAACGTCTTGGGGGAATAGACATCGGGTATACAATACATCCGACGTCTATAGGTCAATCGTCGGGGTATAGACGTCAGTTTCAATGGTTATTAAAACAACCTACGTCTAGAGTATCCCATAGGCGTCAACTATTTTAATAGCTGACGTCTATACCTTTAGATGTCGGCTATATGGGCGACTGACGTCTAGTATGTGTTGACTATTCCCTTTTCTGCACTAGTGTCAATGCTCCAAAAAAACATAATCTCCAACACCTTAATTAATCTAGAGAATTTTCAGATGGAAGAGATGGAGAAAGAAAAGGAGGAGAGAATTTTGCATTCAATTACCCATGATCTCTTGTTAATATCCCTTCTAAACAAATCATATTTTGACACATCATCATCCCATAACCTCCTTTGACCAAAGTGGATTAAATCCAACCATTACTCAGCAAAATCTCTTATTAATATGTGCAAAATTGTGGGCAAAATGGTCAACCGAAAGCCTAGTCAGTTGACCAATTAGTTACCTCAATGATAATTTCGGTCGGACTGAACGCCAAACGGTCGACCGATTCTCTATCAGGAAAAGTCCTTGATAATTTTGGTCGAACGGCGTTTCACGCAGGTTGACCTTTTTCTTACAAAGAAAGTTCCTGATAATTTTGGTGGAACGACGCATCTATCCGATCTCCATCCGGTCGACCGTTTCAAAGATTTCGGTCGATCGGTCACGAAACGGTCTACCATTTTGACCTGATTTTGCCTTCACAAATTTTGGATTAATATCCAACAAAATGTGAGCTTTGGGGTTTTAGCAAATTTATATGTTACGATAATTACGGATTACATTATATTATGTAATATATTATAATATAAAATGTCAAAACCTTATACCCCATAATATATACATCTCATACAAATTTATTTTATTCTAACCATGTCATAATCACGACATATTATTTTTGTTATTGTACCACGCATTTCATTTCGATACATCATATAAAATACAAAATTATATTTCTTGTTTCCCAATTTTATGGTGTGACCTATAGGAGGATATAAGTTATGTTGGCAATGATATAAAACACTTTATATCATAAATTATAAGCGGTATCTAGCTACACATTATAGTTACCCAAATAACAAAGATGTCTTGCTCACTTGAACAGAACACGGTCCATTTAGTGATACATAATAATATCACTTGTGTCTTTCCCTTGCCTTATAATATTACGAATATTATAAAAAGTAGGAATATGTAATCTTGGTATTATATATATTCTTTTTGTTGATCTCTTAAGCTAATTATAAATATGTAACTATACATAAGTTACATTGTGCACATTACAATTCCTCTTTATCAATGGGCCCCTTGATATCACCATTCAAGTTAAGAGGGGCAATGATAATCTTTCGACATATCATATTTTCCAACACAAGTCATATATAACCAATTAATATCTTTATCACTATACACAATGATAGTTTTTGATAATATTCAAATTATATACTTCTCGTGTAAAAAGATATAGGTCTCATATCCTAGGATTCAAAAACACAATGAAAACATTAATGACACAAACACAATTTCGTAATGTTTTCATTTATTAGGTCTATTCCATATATATGAAAGAAAATATTTTCTATTTGATATACTCATGTTGTTAAATACTTGTAGAGTAACAATATTCTTTAACCAACATGACAATCTTATCTTGATAATTAATGTTCCATGTTATTTACCATGATTGTGAATTACTTTTGATTTATGTAAACCATTATCTTTTAGAGCTCTAGGGTAAATGATCAAGAGCCTCCTCCTTAACATATGCAAAAGATGAATACGTACATTAATCAAAGAACAAAATATTCGTACATTCAATTCATTATAAATGACTTATAAACGAATACTTTTAGAAACACATTGTTTTCAGTTTGTGGGCTAGTGAATCCCAATTATCAAGGCATTCAAGAGCTCACTTCCGATTTCTAAGCTTTTTAGTTGGCGACATCTTCGATCAACGAGATCAAAAATCCAATTCATGTGGTTGGAGAGTCTCACCGAGCATTTTTCGTTTCACAAAAAAATCAAATTAATACATTAATTTTTTATATTTAAGACTCAATATTCTATATCGGTTATTTATTTATTTTTATGTGTATCACGTCTTGTATATATTAAAAGTCATGCTTACGAATATGCCACAAACTGGATAGATGATATATATAAGTGATATATGTTAGATATTTGGCCTTAATCTGTGTTTTGATGATTTAACTAACCTAATCTTAATCACAATCAAATGTAGTGTAACACAGATTTGGAATAAAATATATATTGTATTGTGCTAACATCTACAGGTGATCAAGACTAAATGAAGAATGGAATGAAGTCAAGACATGTAATCAACCTAATTGAAGACATGTAATTTTACTTTTATTTAAGTCTTAGGAATCTATATGAACTTGAGCATACAAGAGTTGTAACCTATTCATAAACACACTGGGTTCGTTGTAGAACTCACACACACCAAATTTGACATCATTTGGACTTAAATAGATCACCCAAACCTATGTCGGAAAATCACTCAAACTAAAGCTAACCTCTCTGTGCAAAAAGGTTGATCGAAACGAGTTTTCCGTTTGACCGTAATCGGTTTACCAAAATTGATTTTACTAAGTTCCACTGTCGACCTATTATGATCATTCGGTCGACCAATATACTTGTATTTTCAGTATGACAGATACTCTTGTCGTATTCTACAACGATCGTATAGGTATAGTTTCTCCTAACCCCCATTTTGGTCTTGGCCACTGGTCGAATGTTGCCAAGAAAAAATGGTCGACCGGATGTAGAGAAATGTGTTTGCTCAAAGTCCCTATTGTTTTTGGTTGGACAAATTCTATTCTTATGTTCGACCGATTGACCTTTTACCTGGTCAAACCCCTCGGAATGGTCGAATGCCCCTAGTTTTAGTTTGACCGTTAACTTAAGTTGTAGACATCTGGTTCGACGATATCTTTTTTTGGTTCGAATGTTTCCTTATTTTCATGGAAACGGTCGACCATTGAACCTGTGTCAGTCGACCGATTTATGACAGATTTACCGAACTTAGTTTTCTATTTTGTGTAACTTACACAAACCTTTACCAAATCTTCCCCAACGGTTATATCTCTCTTGGAGCTTATAAATAGATGTCCACACACCTTATTGAGATAACTCTCCAACATCTATTTTCCTATTACATTAGAGATAATCCTCCCACTCAAGGATCCCATTTCACACACTCAAGAGCTCAAACTTCCACACTTTAAATCCCAAATCTTATCCTACTCAAGTATGCTCAAAGTTAGAGTGTTGATACTCTTGTTATTTTTGGTGTCAAAGGTTGTAAGGTTCATCTCGGCCCATAACGATGATCATCCCTCTCGGGCTGTGAGTGGAAGAAACACAGCTCGACGAGGGTCTTCGCGAGCTTGCTTTGTAAAGCCACACTCTCCCGGCCCAGAACGGGTAGAGGATTGTGAAGGCGTAAGCAACACCCATTGATGTTGAAAAACTAGATCTTAAGGCATGTAATGTTCAACTAAGAAAAGATCTAGAAAAATTCACTAAAGGAACAAAAATGCTTGATATGCTTCTAGGTAGTTGATTGATCGTTTTATTTAAACCGCAAGTGCACGGCCGCGTTGAAGCGGTGGAAAATATGGGTCGTCCACTGGGAGGTGTGTCGACGATTGGTTTGTTCGAAGGAGAGAGGTAAAAAGAAGGAGAGAAAGGTTGGATACACTAAACTACACTAAGATGCAAAAAGGAAATGGAAGAAAAGCAAGAAAACTAAGCCCCATAGGGGGTAGAGAAATAATGTGAATATGAAGATGTGTGTGTGTGTGTGTGTGTTCAATTAAGCTCCTCACAACATGTAGTGCATGAAATCATAAAACTACATCCAACTTTGCCTCCACATGAATTAAGATAAGACTACATCATTAAAACATACAAGACAATAATTGGAATGAAGCTAAATGAACTCAAGTATAAAGACTAGACCCTACTATGCCTCCACATGAATTAAGATAAGACTACATTATTAAAACATACAAGACATTAGCTAAGGTAAAGGCAACAAGAGCACATACACTACAAATTGTGTTTCCAATATTATCTTGATCAATATCCTAACCTTATCATTCCCCATAAAATAGGTCCACTAATCAAAGCATAAGCTAAGCTTCATTCAAGAGCATTAGTATATCAAAGATAAGAGTGAAAACCCATTAGATGGTTATGGAAATCATATAAAGCTCAAGAGATAAAGATAACACACACTTAATACACTACATGATTATATCACATATTTCTCCACCCCCCAAATGGGGATGGAACTACTCACTACTCATTACACTAACTATATTAACAAAAGAAAACATAATATTGAAATGAAAGTTAACTAAGAAAGCAAGAAGTATTAAAGAAGCTTAAAAGGAAAGGAAAGACTAAACAAACATGCACAAATTAAAAGACAAGATTAAAAGAAACTAGAAGAATTATTTTATTAACAAATGACTCACATTGAAGGTAGCATTCTTCTCCACCTTGAGTTTTTGCTTCAAGGCTCACTCCTTAGTAGAGAGAATGCCACCAAGCAATGGGTAATTACAATGGAAGGTGAAGAGTTCTATTTATAAGCATGGAAAAAGCTAATCGGGGACAATCCCCCGATGTGGGACTAAACCAATACCAAAAATAGCCTAAGCATACACTAATACACGTGCTACAGAAAACTAAACGGATCCTGGGCTATATGGACCGCCAATTGGCGGTCTATAAGCTTTAGATCCGTCTGGTTTTCTTTGTGGGCTTTGCTTGAAGTATTTCTGGGTCTTGGATGCATCTACTTGGTCTGTTGGAGCTCCGACCCGAATTGAATTGCCAAAATACTCCCCATGATGGTGTGGAGTTTCCTGTTTTTCTCTTAGGTCCTTTGGTCTTACGATCAGGTCCTTCTCCCTTGCATCTTAGTCCCCAGGTCTCACGATTAAGTCCTTTTTCTTGCTTTTGGGTCCTTTCATGGCTCTTCTCTTCAAACCTCTTTATTTCTGAAATTCAAACATAAAAATTGTCACATAGCATTGCTTAGATGTAAGATAATGGATATAAGATACAAATATGAACATGAAATGATGTCAATCAAATACCCCTACACCTAAGTTTTTGCTAGTCCCGAGCAAAACAAAGAAAGAGAAAAGGAAACGAGAAACAAGAAATCCTAACTCACTTTCGTAGGAATCACGGTTGCACTTAACACGTGCAACAAGCCGTTAAACCTCCTTGTTGCCAAGGAGGAGGAGTGTTGTCTCCTGAGGGTTTTCAGCGGATATACCCACAAAATCCGAACAAGATGCATTATTCAATCTAGACCTCGACTCGTTGGAAATATTTTGTCGATCAATGGACGCGGTAATCCTACGGGCCGACTCTATATAGGTAATTAGTCCACGCCTAGCCTAATAAACCACTCGTGCAAGTTAAATATGGAATTAAGTGAAAGACATGGACAACCTCAACATCCTCAAGTGCAACAAAGTGTAAAGTCCATTAACGTTCTTATCACCATTTTTTTTTTTTTGTTTCTTTTCTTATTTTTTTCTTTTTCTTTTTATTAGTTGGAGCTTCATTCTCCCAGGGTCAGGTTTCGTGCATCATTGGTCATGAGGACTTACACTATCACGTACACCTTTCCCCAAATCTCCACATAGGGCAATCCCTACCACCCGTGTAACGGGAGTTCGGTCGGCGCATCCCAAGTCAGATGACTCGAAAGCACCAGGCACATAGTCCCCTCAGACCTACTTTCCCGAGTGATAGGAGCCGTGCGAGAAGAGAGAACACCTACTCACTTATTTCTTATCTACACATGAACCAAAACCCCTACACTAATGTCTCACAATAGGATTTAGAGGGTCCTTGACTACAACAAACTTCCTTAAGTTAACAAACACGAATTATTGACTCACTAGGTTCAGGGTGGACTTCATTAAATGTTTGAGCACTGAAACCCTATGATTACTCATCCCCCAAGGGAAAACTGGGGTGCATCCTAACGACTCGATAAATCCTAAAGTCACTGTACTAGATATCCTAATGCATCAAGTTCAAGACAATTTTGGGAGCTTTCTTTTTACTTTGCCTCTCAACGGTTTTGCACATGCTAAACACACGCAAAACCCACAAAACATTTTCTTTCGCATACACATGAAGATTTTGAAAGAAATGTGGAAATTTTAAAGTACTAGGCAAGCAAATGAAGACAAGTCACCCAAGGATCATGGCAAGCAGATATATCGATATTAAATGCAGCACACTAACATGACCCTAAAAATGCAAACAAAAGAAAACAAAATGCATTTTCCTCAATGAATGCGAGCAAAATACTACATGGATTTATGCATGAAAAAGGAGAGATCTTACCAACATGAAGTACAAAGGGAAGTTCAAGGTCATGTTGATGGACACAAACCCAAATTCCCTCAAAACCTGTGAGATGCTAAAGAAAGGATACAAATACGTGAAAGAAATGGAGCCCAAATACACAAGGGTTGGGGCTCACAACAATCGATGCCCACTGAAGGAGTCTTTTATTGTACTTTTTTTTCTTTTATATAACTATGTACAAACATAAGTTCCCATCTTCATTTGTCAAAAGACATCAAATGGGAACCTCAAGAGTGGGTCAATGCACTTGGAAATGGAACATGACACCACACGGGGCCAGAATACGCATGTGTGGCCCTCCTTCACAAAGAGCACCAGATGAAATGAGAGGTTCATGAATTGGATGCAAAGGCGTTTCATTCAAAGGATCAAACTGAAAGAGCTTGAACCTCTCAAGAGTTTGGAAATGAGGGGCAACGGAAGAAGAGTTTCTCCCGTTGCGCTGCTGAAGTTATGATCGTCAATCCAAACTCTCCAACCAACAGGCTGGTGCGTCGGAATGAGGTCAAGAACCTCGTTAGGCATGTCTGACACACCAGGCGAACAAAAAGTGGGTCTCATACCCAAGGTATCCTCTAAGGAACTCCTAATACCTTCATGAGCAATGTAGTTGTTTGATGTTCCATCATTTCCAAGATGATCAGGAACAATAGTGAGAGGCAAACTCTCATCAGGTTGTTTAAAATTGAGGGTACTAGGGAGCTCCTGCTCCATCAGAGGTGAGTCCTTAAGAGGCACAATATGAAGATCATGTGGCTCAAGGGCCACAGGACAAAAATATAAGGCACAATCATGTGCCGACTCATAACGAAGCTGGTCCAAGTTATTCTCGATTTGAATCGAATCCTCCACTAAGTGATTGTGAATTGAAACCCCAAGTCCCTCAGACTGACTAGGAGTTTGACTTTGAAAGGTTGTGCTTTGAATTTGTGGATGTGGTGGTGGTTCGATATCAAAAGATGAATCCTCATGTTGACAAGAAAGGTTACCCTCCTCACGTTCATGGAATTGTTGTGTCATTTGAATCACTTGCATTTCAATATTTTGCAAGGAATTCAAGTTGGACTTCAATAAAGTTTGAGTGGTTTCCATGAACGTTTGGAGGGTTTGTTTTAAGGAATCAAATTTGGGGTCAACAGTGAGGTCCAAGTTAGAGCTTGGGAAATTTTGGGGTTGGGTGTTGATGGGCTGAGAATGAGTCCAATGATTTGAAGTGGGGTGTTGGTAGAATTCTGGGTATTCGGGAGGAGGATACGGGGGTGAAAATGAGGTATAAGAATTTGGATAAGAATTGTCTCCCCACGAATCCATCACTCTCGGGTTGTACGCGGTTGCGTAATGGTCACATTGAGCATTTTGGGAAAAAGTATGCTCATACTCAGGCTCAGGGGGAACATAAGGACATTCCCCGATAACATGACCAATCAACCCACAACAATCGCACGGTATGGCTACTGGAGCCACCGGTGCACTCATGTCGTCTGCCATACGCATAAAAGAGGCCAAAGTTTGTTGTAATGTCTCAGTTTGTTGACAAGCATATGATCCGACATAACTAGATTGTGGTCTAGCAGTCGGTGCCTCTCTCATGTTACCCCTATATGAAGATTGCTCAGTCACACAATGAAGATTATCCCAACCATACAGGGTGTTCGTCTGAGCCACCCCCGGTTGGATGGGTCCAAAATACCAGGAGGAATTGTCCTGGTCCCAACAATCATATGGATGGTTGCCCATGTAATCATCCATCTCAACAAACAACTCTCGAGTCGACCACTCTCACCACCACGAGACTAAGCTCGCAAAAAGTGCTCGACTCGACCCTAAAACGCTACCAGAGAGTGTAAAGGGGAGGAGACTAAAACGTAGAAGTAGGTGAGAAGAAGATGACTCAGAGGAGAAGGGAAGAATCCCTAAAGCTAGCGTGGGTGAAGGGATCAGGTAGAAGCCTAACTAGCAAGCACGACTCAAACAATGTAAGGCAATGGGTCCTTAGGCTAGACGACGCCTAACTTCGTGTTCACTAGCCTCGACACGCCTCACCTCCCTACAATGAGGACCACAATGCCCAGCAAGTGATACCAGATCCGGAGATCCAGTACCTCCTACTATCGACAAGGTAGGCAACGCCGATCAGGCCATGACGGTCTCAACTAGATTACTCTCCTAGTGTGTCCGAAATCCTAGGGCCAATGTCTACTTGCTTTTAGTTAAGGCTTGATTAAGAGGGATTTTTGGGGCCAAGGAAAGGGTGATGAAATCCCCCACCTTATCTTTTATAGGACAACCCTCCTTAGTAGCGTTTTGATCCTAGATCTAGCAATCAATCGCTCCAATCAAACGCTCACTCACTCTTGTCCTGATGCAATTCCTACTAACTAATGCGTGGGCATACGAGATGCATGAATGAGTGTAGGAATTTGCGTACCTCACGCCAGCGCTCAACAACTGAAAATAAAGCTAAAAGAAAAGACAACTATATGCCTAAGTCAATACATGATGCGTGACCTAAACAAGTAAGAACGTCTAGTCTTTTGCTTTGGATTTTAGGGCTAAGTTGATTAATGGGGGAGTAATTAATGATCTGGGAGCAAACTAGAGGTCATAGCATGCAAAATAGTGCTCCAAGATAACAATAATGAACTAATAAACTACCAGAAGAAAACTGAGAGTCAGAAACCCTCACCAGGCTGCCAATTGGCGGTCTGAGACCGCTGTTTGGCGGTCCTTTTTGGAGCTTGGGTGCTCCAACTCCTACAGTAGCTTCCCCGGGAGCTCTAGGATCCCTGAAACTAAGAAAAACTGAAAACAAAAAATTAAAAACCCCTCGAATCGTCCAAACCAACGTCTGGACAGCCGGCGCCAAAAAATTGATTGATCGTTTTATTTAAACCGCAAGTGCACGGCCGCGTTGAAGCGATGGCAAATACGGGTCATCCACTGGGAGGTGTGTCGACGATTGGTTTGTTCGAAGGCGAGAGGTAAAAAGAAAGAGATAAAGGTTGGATACACTAAACTACACTAAGATGCAAAAAGGAAATGGAAGAAAAGCAAGAAAACTAAGCCCCATAGGGGGTAGAGAAATAATGTGAATATGAAGATGTGTGTGTGTGTGTGTGTGTGTGTGTGTGTTCAATTAAGCTCCTCACAACATGTAGTGCATGAAATCATAAAACTACATCCAACTTTGCCTCCACATGAATTAAGATAAGACTACATCATTAAAACATACAAGACAATAATTGGAATAAAGCTAAATGAACTCAAGTATAAAGACTAGACCCTACTATGCCTCCACATGAATTAAGATAAGACTACATCATTAAAACATACAACACATTAGCTAAGGTAAAGGCAACAAGAGCACATACACTACAAATTGTGTTTCCAATATTAACTTCATCCATATCCTAACCTTATCATTCCCCATAAAATAGGTCCACTAATCAAAGCATAAGCTAAGCTTCATTCAAGAGCATTAGCATATCAAAGATAAGAGTGAAAACCCATTAGATGGTTATGGAAATCATATAAAGCTCAAGAGATAAAGATAACACACACTTAATACACTACATGATTATATCACATATTTCTCCACCCCCAATTGGGGGTGGAACTACTCACTACTCATTACACTAACTATATTAACAAAAGAAAACATAATACTGAAATGAAAGTTAACTAAGAAAGCAAGAAGTATTAAAGAAGCTTAAAAGGAAAGGAAAGACTAAACAAACATGCACAAATTAAAAGACAAGATTAAAAGAAACTAGAAGAATTATTTTATTAACAAATGACTCACATTGAAGGTAGCATTCTTCTCCACCTTGAGTTTTTGATTCAAGGCTCACTCCTTAGTAGAGAGAATGCCACCAAGCAATGGGTAATTACAATGGAAGGTGAAGAGTTCTATTTATAAGCATGGAAAAAGCTAATCGGGGACAATCCCCCGATGTGGGACTAAACCAATACCAAAAATAGCCTAAGCATACACTAATACACGTGCTACAGAAAACTAAACGGATCCTGGGCTATATGGACCGCCAATTGGAGGTCTATAAGCTTTAGATCCGTCTGGTTTTCTTTGTGGGCTTTGCTTGAAGTATTTCTGGGTCTTGGATGCATCTACTTGGTCTGTTGGAGCTCCGACCCGAATCGAATTGCCAAAATACTCCCCATGATGGTGTGGAGTTTCCTGTTTTTCTCTTAGGTCCTTTGGTCTTACGATCAGGTCCTTCTCCCTTGCATCTTAGTCCCCAGGTCTCACGATTAAGTCCTTTTTCTTGCTTATGGGTCCTTTCATGGCTCTTCTCTTCAAACCTCTTTATTTCTGAAATTCAAACATAAAACTTGTCACATAGCATTGCTTAGATGTAAGATAATGGATATAAGATACGAATATGAGCATGAAATGATGTTAATCAATAGTGAAAGACAATCATTAGACAAACATGGTATATGATATAATACAAAAATTAAAAACCATGTTATTCTTACTACTTTAAATGGCAAACATGTGTTTATGAAGCATAGTTCCTCAACTGTATGGATCCAAAGACCAAGATGGTTTGAGTACCAAAGACTAACATTCAAGGACCTAAAGTTTCTTGGGTACCTAAATCTACACTTGTAGGTACTTAGAAGATGGGAGATCGATAGTGACCAGTTAAAGCTTGCAAAGTCGAATACCAAGCTAGTTGCACTATAAAAAAGAGTTTAGAACCAAAACTTGAGGACTTCTAAGTTGGTTAACATCTTTAATCCACCTAAGCATAAAGAATTGGTTCCAATAGTAGTTAAACGTTTAATTGACATATCATCTCTTTCAACATTAATCAATTAGGGAGAGCTTAATGTATATCACTAAGGGGGAGAAAATTTGAAATTATGAATTTGAGCATGATTGATACATTTATGAACATTGATTGGGGGATCTTGTTGAATATCATTATCCTTTAGAGGGGTAATAAATTGCAAAATTAAGGGGGAGGAAGGTCATTACATTAAGGATTCCATGATTATATTATTTAACATTTGATTGATGTCAAACAGGGAGAAGAAACCTTGAAATTGAATTAATTGAAAAAACCCTATGCACATTGATAGGGTATCATTATATATGCATGGTTTATATATAGAAAGGTGAAAATTAAAATCAAAATTTCAACTATTAAGAATATGTTTGCCATTATAAAAAAAAGGAGACTGTTGGTTTTTTGGCCTTAATCTATGTTTTGATGATTTAACTAATCTAATCTTAATCACAATCAAATGTAGTATAACACACATTTTGCATAGAATATATATTGTATTGTGCTAACATCTACAAGTGATCAAGACTAAATGATGAATGGAATGAAGTCACGACATGTAATCAAGATAATTGAAGACAAATAATTTTACTTTATTTGAGTCTTATGAATCTAAGTGAACTTGAGCATACAAGAATTGCTATTAAAAACACACTAGGTTCCTCATAGAAGTTACACACCAAATTTCACGTCATTTGGACTTCAATAAATCACCCAAACCTAAGTCGGAAAATCACTCAAACTAAACATAACTTGTCTGTGCAGAACGGTTGACCGAAACGAATTTTCTGTTCGACCATAACTGGTTTACCAAAATTGATTTTACCAAGTTCCACCGGTCGACCTATTATGATCTTTGGGTCTACCGATATACCTGTATTTTCAGGATGACCGTTACTTTTGTCGTATTCTACAACGATCGTATACGTCTAATTTCTCCAAACCCCTATTTTGTTCTGGGCCACCGATCGAATGTTTCCATGCAAATGGTCGACCAGATCTAGAGAAATTTGTTTTCTCAATGTCCATGTAATTTTTCGGTCAGACGAATTCTATTCTTATGTTCGACTGATTAACCTTTTACCTGGCCAAAACCCTCGGAACGATCAACCGACCCTAGTTTTAGTACGATCGTTAACTTAAGTTGTAGCCGTCTGGTTCGACCGTATTTTTCATTGGTTCAAATGTTTTCGTATTTTCCTGGAAATGGTCGACCGTTGAACCCGTGTCGGTCAGCCGGTTTAGGACAAATTTACTGAACTTAGTTTTCTGTTTTGTGTAAGGTACACGAACCTTTACCAAATCTTCCCCAATGGCTATATCTCTCTAGGAGCTTATAAATAGAGGTCCACTCCATTATTGAGATAACTCTCCAACATCTATTTGCCTCCTACATTAGAGAGAATCCTCCTCCTCAAGAATCCCATTTCACACACTCAAGTGCTTAAACTTCCACACTTTAGATCCCAAATCTTATCCTACTCAAGTGTGCTCAAAGATAGAGTGTTGATACTCTTGTTATTTTTGGTGTCAGGTTGTAAGACTTCATCTCGGCCCGTAACAGTGATCATCCTCTCAGGTCGTGAGAGGAAGAAACGAAGCTTGGCAAGAGTGTTCGCGAGCTTGCTTTGTAAAAACGTTCTCTCCCGGCCTGGAATGGGTTAGTATTGTGAAGACGTAAGCAGAGCTCGTGGGATCGAGCGGAGCTTATGGCTTGAAATTCTTTTCCTTACCTAAGTTTTAATTTCCGCATTCTAGTTGCATTTAGTTTGTTCACCTCCTTCTTGACTAGGCCAAAATCTTTTACAATGACTATTTGTCGTGACTATGGAAGTACCAAATGGGTATTATACTAATTGAATAATTTAGAAGCATTGGATGGAAATAGAGCCGCGTACCGTACCGGGGCGGCCTACGGGCCATCGTACTGTGTCGGGCCCAGGGCACGATTAGGCCCAGCTCGTTAAGGGAACATGCCCCGCCCGACCCGTTTGCCCAACGTATCTGAGACATGATTCAACAAATACCTCTCTATGCAAAATTCCTGAAGGATCTCTGCACGACTAAGAGGAAAACCAACGTCCCGAGCAAAGCCTTTTTGGCGGCTAATGTGAGCTCGATCATTTCGAACCCAACGTACGTAAAATTGAAGGACCAAGGTAGTCCAACAATTTCATGTGTCATTGGGGACTCTCACATTAATAATGTCTTGCTAGATCTAGGGTCGGCGATAAACCTCTTACCAACTTACAATTGGTGAGCTCAAGCCTATGAAAACAACTTTACAATTGGCTAATCGTTCGATTAAAGTCCTGATGGGGGTCATCAAAGATGTCTTAATCAAGGTTGGCGATTTCATATTTCCTGTTGACTTCATCGTCCTTGAAACTGAACCAGTCAAGGCTACCCACTCTCAGATTCCATTGATTTTGGATAGACCATTTCTGGTGACGTCAAATGCCTTCATCAATTGTCGAACTGGACTCATGAAATTGTCGTTTGGGAATTTGACCGTGACATTCCATGTGTTCAATATGTCTAGGCAGACGACATCTTTCGAGGATCCCATGGAAATAAATCTTATCCGGGACATTGAAGAAGAAATAGAAGAAGAGTACTCCCTGATTCATAAGAATTTAAATGCTTACATCATGGATGACTCCGATAATGAAGAGGACGGGGGCGAGTTGAGCGATGATGTGCATGCTTTTCAGTACATGCGGGCTCCTCTTATCTTACATCTTGAGCTAGATATCACGCCTCCCCTCGAAGAGCCACCCACAATTGAGCTTATAGAAATCCCTAAGGAAATGAACACACATTTTTCTTGGTCCTGATAAGTCATTTCCGATAATTATTTCATCGACGTTGATTGATGTTGAACGTTTTATTTAAAACCGCAAGTGCACGGCCGCGATGAAGCGGTGGCAAGTACGGGTCGTCCTCAGGGAGGTGAGCAGCCTCTTGTTTATCAGAAATCAAGTGGCAAAAATTGTGGGAGAAAGATTGATTATGCTACTCTACACTAAACTACGCTAAGAAGTATGAAATGCGAACGAAAGAAACAAATAATGAAATGACAACTAAGCTAAGGACAAAACAAGAATGCTGGAATACAGATATGGGAAAACCCCTAAGGGGTGGAGTGAGTGCACACAAGCAAAGAGGTGGGTGTTGAAGACATTCTTTAAGCACAAATTAAGGTGGTGTTATCATGCATAGGAAGTGTCTAAATGTTGTGGCAAAACCTATCAATCTATTCACCAACTTAGTTGATTAACATTTACATATGCAAGATGTTTATTTCAGAACCTAAACAAGCATGAGAGGTGTCTAATCATTTTGGCAAAACTCATCAAGTTATAAATTCTATCCTAAACAAGCAAGCATACATTCATGTTTTATCAACACATTGGAAATAAAGCATTCAATCCATTCTCATTTGCATGTATGTACATCTACTCCACCCCCCAAAGGGGATGAAACTACTCACTAAACATTACACTAATTATTAAACTAAACAAAGAAAGCATATTAACTAAGCTAATAAAACTAATGAAATGAGATTAACCAAAGCAAAACAAGAAACATAAAACAAACAACATAATAAAGAAAACTTGTATTAAAATGACTCACATTAAAAGTAGCATCCTCCTACTTTAGTGTGTGCTTCAAGGCCTCACTTCTAGTAGGAAGAATAGCCACTTAAAATATGGAGTGATTGCAATGGAAGTTGAAGAGTTCTATTTATAGCCATGGAAAAAGGCAAACCGGGACAATCCCCCGATGTGGGACTAAACGGATACCAAAAATAGCCAAAACAAACATTAATACACGTCCAGGAGAAAACTTGGCGGATTTGGGCCAAAACAGACCGCCAATTGGCGGTCAAAAAGGTCCGGATCCAGTTGAATCTTTTTCTGGGCTTTTCTCTGTGTATTTGGTGGTCTTGGATGCATCTACTTTGTTTATTGGAGCTCCGACCCGAATCCAATTGCTAAAATACTCCCTATGATGGTGTGGAGTATTCTGTTTTGCTCTTAGGTCCTTCTGTCTTACGTTCAGATCCTTCTCCCTTGCATCTTGGACACCAGATCTCACAGTTCAATCCTTTTTCCCTACTTTTGAGTCCTTTTATGTTTCATCTCTTCAAACCTATTTATTCCTGAAAACTAAACATAAAACTCGTAACATAGCATTGTTTAGGTGAAAGATAATGGATATAAGATACAAATATAAGCATGAAATGATGTCAATTGAATGCATTCTTTCCCATCTTATTGCATGTGTACACTCACTCCACCCCTCAGAGGTCTCTCTTCCTGATTTCCAGCTTCCTTTTATTAGACATTTCGTTTAGTTTTAGTTCGTCTAGTGCTTTCATCTTCTTTGATTGTTTTGTGCTAGTTTGGTGTAGTTTAGTTAGTGTAGTGACAACTTCTTCCCCTCTTTCCGCCACTTAATGTCGTGAAAACCAGAATCTACTCACCTCCCCGTGGATCGACCCGTATTTTCCGTGTCTTCACTGACATCGTGCACTTGCGATATTTTAAACATTTAAACATTAATCAACTAGGTTAATGATAGGTTTTACGACAACTATTAGGTACTTCCTATGTAGGAAAACACAACCTAACTTGTGCCTTATTGAATGCACCATTCACCACCATATTACATCTGTACACACACTCCACTGCTTAGGGATTTTTCTTCCTGAATTTCAGCTTGCTTTGATAGTTACTTAGTTTAGTTTCAAGTCTTCTCGTGCTTTCATCTTCCTTGTTTGTTGCTTGTTAGTTTAGTGTAGCTTAGTTTAGTTTAATAAACTTCTTCTCCCCTTTATTTTCCACTCGATTTCTGAAAAACCAGAGTTGACACACCTCCCTGGACCTCGACCTGTACTTGCCACCGCTTTATTGCGGCCGTGCACTTGCAGTTTAAACTTAATCAATACAAGTTTTTGGCGCCGTTGTTGGGAAGGTGTTTTGTCAACACTCTGGTTTGGACGATTCGAGTGACTTTGATCGTTTTTTAGTTTTGGTGTTATTCAAGGATTCTCAGGATCAAAGGGTGGTATCAGGAGAAATAATAGGGAGCACAAAGTTGATCTGACCACCAATTAGCAGGCTGAGATCGCCAGTTTGCAGTCCGGGGAGAAGATTTTACTCCAGTTTTTCTTTTTCTTGTTTTTTATTTCAATATAAATGTCTGGAAGCCCAATGTGCCATGTCTTAACCTATAGATTGCTTCCAAATTAAGTTATAAGCCAGTTTCTATACAACTTGGATCTTAAACCTCAAAGCAAAAGATTAGATCAATTACCATATATGTCATGTATCATGTGTAGACCTTGCACACATATTGTCTTTCCTTTGCTTTATTTTTATTTTATTGTGTTGTTGAGTGTTGGCGAGAGGTACAACCCCCGCATATTTTTAATTTTTATTAAAGAAATGGATGTACAACCCCCGACGAGCTCGATTCGGCTTAGGATGAATTTGCAATCGTTTTTCTGAAGAGATTCTTCCCCTAAAGGAAAAGTCAACAGATACGGCACCAGATACATCAAATGTATCAGACTGAGATCGAATCTTTTCATGCGTTCTTTGAGAGGTTCAAAGTCCTTCTCCAACAGTGCCCTCATCATGGACTTGAGTTGTGGTAGTTGTGCCAGATTGTTTATGAGGCTCTCAATTACAACACCCGTACATTGTTAGAGTCGATGTGTGAGGGTGATTTCCAAATAAAACCCATTGATGAGGCATGAGACACTTTTGAATTAATGTATGAATGTACCTTTGAGTGGGACACTATGAGAGAGCCGCCAACCACCAGGTCTTCTGGTTGAGTAGGATCATACCAAGTTGAGTCAACTATCACATCTGAGGCGAAAATGACTGCTCTCATGTGTAGGATTGAGAGTTTAGAGTTAGACTGAGATCCTGTAGCTCAGGTCGCTACTCCCACATGTTGTAGGTGTGGACTTGTCAGCCATAGTTACTTGGAATGTGCTTATGTTCCAAGCGATACTGAGAATGCAAATGCGATGTATCAACAACGGCCCCATAACGATCCGTACAGTCACTCCTACAACCCAGGATGGCGAAACCACCCTAACTTCTCATGGGGGCCTAGTAGGGGCCATGGCTAGAGCTCGCATGCTCAGCCTCAACCCCCACCTTATTGCCTTCTACGCCCATTGACGACCTACTAACCCCCCATCAAAGGTCTAAGCCTCATACTCACCAACCTACTCAGGCCTCACCATCGCGTTATTCTAGTCAGGCTCTACCTCAGCGGGTTGACCCAAAGGACTCCACTCTTGAAACCCTTCACACGTTCATGCATTGCACACAAATCATGCTTGTGGCTAATAACACCACGGTCAAAGCATTGGAAGTGCAGGTCAGCTAGTTGGCTCAACAACTCCATGAACGTGAGAATTGTCATTTGACGAGTCAACCTGTGGTAAACCCCAAGGGTCAACCTGCGCAAGCCAGGCAGAATGTGCACATGATTGAAGATAACCCTTCCCAACATTTAAATGTTTTCCATACATTAAGATCGGGAAGGGTTGTTGACAACAATGTGAAACTCCCTACATCCACCCCTATTTGTGAATCTCCCGAGGAGGGTAATGAGCTTTGCAAGGAACCTATTCCTGAGACTCCTCGTGAGATTTATGTCCCCAAGGCACGATATCCTCATAGATTGAGAAACAAAAGGGATGAGCACTGGGATAAGATTGTTGAACATTCCGTTGTTGGACGTGGTTTAACAAATGGCACCATATGCCAAATTCCTGAAAGATCTTTGCACCCAGAAGAGGCGAACTAATGTCCCAAGAAAGTCTTCTTGGCTGCAAATGTAAGCTCGATCCTAACACAACCGGCACAAGTAAAATACAAGGACTATGGCTGTCCAACTATTTCTTGTGTCATCGGTAATATACCTATCCATCGAGCCTTACTTTATTCGGGGACACCTGTGAACCTCCTGCCTTATTCTGTCTACATCAACCTTGGAATTGCTGACCTTAAGACAACGAGGACTACCCTTCAGTTGGCTGACAAATCAGTCAAGATTCCACGGGAGATGGTGGACGACGTCCTTATTAAAATGGGTGAGTTCATATTCCCAGTTGATTTCATCATCTTGGATACAGAACCAGTGTTTAACCCACAAGGACAAATCCCTATGATCCTTGGGAGGCCATTTGTTGTGACATCTAATTCTTTGATCAATTGTTACAATGACTTGATGAGGTTATCATTCGGAAACCTTACGCCGGATTTCAACATCTTTAATCTTTGTAAGCAACCTGGACTCTTCGACGATTCAGTGGGAGCCAATTTCATTCAGGACACGTATGAGTTTGAGTCAATGGGCATGTTCGAATCATATTGACATATTATTGAGGTGCCCAATGATCAGGGTATGATTGAAGATGATTTTGAGGAATCCATCGGTGAACTGCTGGATGAGGAGGCACATCTTGGCACCTGCTCTTCTTATCATGTGTCCCTTGAGCCACTTGAAACTAACTCTGAATCGAACAATGACCCACCTCCGGTCGAGCTTAAACCGCTCCTTGATAACTTTAAATACATCTTTTTGGGGCATAATAAGACATTACCACTTATTATTGCTTCCAATCTTGATAAAGACCATGAAGCTACCCTCAAGGTTGCTCTTTTGGAGAACAAATAGGCTATCGGGTTGTCCTTGAAGGACATTAAGGGAATAAGCCCTAGTGTTGTCCAGCATCGGATCCATATGCAAGAGGATTCTAGTCCCCGTCGGGACCCACAACGACGGTTGAATCTTGTGCTGAAAGAAGTCATCCCAAAAGGGGTTCTTAAGTGCTTGGATCATGGTATAATATATCCCATTTCTAATAGTCCATGGGTGAGTCCTGTCATGTGGTTCCCTAGAAGTCAGGCATGACAGTTGTTGAGAATGGGCATGATGAGCTTATACCAACATACCTGTAAACTGGCTGGTGAGTTTGCATTGATTATCGCAAGGTCAATATAGCAACGCGGAAAGATCACTTCCCATTTCCATTCATTGATAAGATGTTGGAAAGGTTGGCCGAACATGAGTATTATTGTTTTCTTGATGGATACTCTGGTTACAACCAAATTCCCGTCGCCCCCGAGGAACAAAAGAAAATCACATTTACATACCCCTTTGGTACGTAATTTAGATCTCACGTCAGATTTTTTTACTGGGACGACCCCTATCTATTAAAATACTGCTGTGACCGAATTTTCAGGCGGTGCGTGTTGAACGTTTTATTTTAAACCGCAAGTAAACGGCCGCGATGAAGCGGTGGCAAGTACGGGTCGTCCTCAGGGAGGTGAGTAGTCTCTTGCTTGTACGAAATCAAGTGGCGAAAAAAATGGAGAAGAGAGTTGGTTACGCTAATCTAGACTACTCTACACTAAGAAGTATGAATTGCGAACGAAACAAACAAACGATGGAATAACAACTAAACTAAGAACAAAGGAAGAATGCTGGAATACAGAAATGGGAAAACCCCTAAGGGGCGGAGTGAGTGCACACATGCAAAGAGGTGGGTGTAGAATACATTCTTTAAGCACATGAAGGTGGTGTTTATCAAGCATAGGAAGTGTCTAAATGTTATGGCAAAACCTATCAATCTATTCACCAACTTAGTTGATTAACATTTACATATGCAAGTTGTTTATTTCAGAACCTAAACAAGCATGACAGGTGTCTAATCATTTTGGCAAAACTCATCAAGTTATAAATTCTATCCTAAACAAGCAAGCATACATTCATGTTTAATCAACACATTGAAATTAAAGCATTCATCCCATTCTCTAATGCATGTATGTACATCTACTCCACCCCCCAAAGGGGATGGAACTACTCACTAAACATTCCACTAATTATTAAACTATGGAAAGAAAGCATATTAAAACTAAGCTAGAATTAAAAGACGATTAAACTAAAACATGCACAAACAATAAAAGAAGCATAAAACAAACAATGAAATAAACACAAAACCTTATTGATAAAATGACTCACATTAAAAGTAGCATCATCCTACTTTAGTGTGTGCTTCAAGGCCTCACTTCTAGTAGGAAGAATAGCCACTTAAAATATGGAGTGATTACAATAGGAGGTGAAGAGTTCTATTTATAGCCATGGAAAAAGCTAATCCGGGACAATCCCCTGATGTGGGACTAAACAGATACCACCAATAGCCTACAAATCCTCTAATACATGTGATGGAGAAATTTGAGCGCATTTGGGCCAAAAGTGACCGCCAATTAGCGGTCTTGGACCGCTAATTAGCGGTCTACAGTGTCCGGATCACTCTGGAATTTCTTGTGGGCTTTTCTGGAAGGCTTTGTTGGTATTTGATGCATCTAGTTTGCATGTTGGAGCTCCGACCCGAATAGAATTGCCAAAATACTCCCCATGATGGTGAGGAGTATTCTGTTTTGCTCTTAGGTCCTTCGGTCTTGCATTCAGGTCCTTCTTCCTTGCATCTTGGTCCACAGATCTCACAATTCAGTCATTTTTCCCAGCTTTTGGGTCCTTTTATGCTTCATCTCTTCAAACCTATTTATTCCTGAAAACTAAACATAAAACTCGTAACATAGCATTATTTAGGTGAAAGATAATGGATATAAGATACAAATATGAGCATAAAATGATGACAATCAGTGCGTCCCAAATAATGACATCCAAAGTGTTCTCCAATTATGCCACTCTGAGGCATGTGGAGGGCACTTTGGAGCAAAGAGAACTGCCGCCAAGGTGCTCCAATCTGGATATTGTTGGCCTTCACTTTTGAAAGATGTTTATGGATTTTGTAAGCAATGTGATAGGTGTCAGCGCCTTGGCAAAATCAGTCGACGATATATGATGCCTTTACAAAATATCCTCGTCGTCGATATCTTCGATGTGTGGGGCATCAACTTTGTGGGTCCTTTCCCGAATTCATTCGGGAATATTTGCATTCTAGTGGTTGTTGACTATGTGTCTAAGTGGGTACAGGCTATCCCCACAAAGACCAATGACAACAAGGTGGTCACATAATTTTTAAAGGATATTTTTGCGCGATTTGGTACGCCTCGTACCAAATTTAGCGACAGGGGTACCCACATCTGCAAAGGCTCCTTCGAAGCACTTATGAGGAAGTATTCGATCACCCGCAAGCTTGCGACCAAATATCATCTGCAAACTAGTGGGCAGGACGAAGTCTCTAATCGTCAATTAATGCAAATCCTTGAGAAGAGTTAATTCCTCGAGGAAGGATTGCTCGACTAAACTGAATGACGCGTTGCGGGCTTTCCGTACAGCGTATAAGTCCAATTTGGGTTTATCCCCATATCGGGTAGTGTACAACAAAGCTTTCCACCTACTCGTCGAGCTTGGGCATCATGCTTTCTGGGCAATCAAGAACCTGAATATGGATCTTGGTCTAGCAGGGGCGCATAACAAGTTCGACATCGTGGAATTAGAAGAGCTACACAATTACGTGTATGAAAATGCAAAAAATCATGTCTCGAGCGAAAAGTATTCCAGGCCAGGCAGAAGGTGTTGCTCCACAATTCTCGGCTTCATTTGTTTGCAGGTAAGCTCCGTAGTCACTGGTTTGGCCCGTTTATTGTGCAAACCATATTTTCTCATAGAGCGGTTGAAATCTTGAACCCAAGGAATGAGGATGTGTTTAAAGTTAATGGACAACACCTCAAACTTTACTGGAGGGGGCACCAACTAAAGTCGAGGAGGTCATGTTCCTTCATGAACCTCTCTCGCACTCAACCATTCATGTTCCTTCATGAATGGTTGAGATTTCATGTTTGTACATACATATAAAAAATGAAAAAAAGGAAGAAGACTCCAAGAGTGAGCATCGATTATTGTGGGCCCCATTTATTTCATGTAATTGTCTCCCTTCTTAAGTATCTCATAGTTGTTTGGGAATTTGGGTATATGTCCATCCACATAACCATGAACTTCATTTTGCGCTTCATGTTGGTGAGATCTTTTATTTTTCATACATAAATACACGTAGTATCATTGAGGACAATGCATGAAGTAAGTATTGGGGGTGCTTTACATTTGTATATATGTGGAATCAAGATTTTTTTCACCTTGTTTTTTTGTTTGTATTGTTAGGGTCATGTTAGTGTGCTGCAATTTACATTGATATATCTGTTATACCATGATCCTTGGGTGACTTGCCTAAATTTTCATTTCTTTCAAAATCTTCATCTGTTTGCGAAAGAAAATGTTTTGTGGGGTTTGCTTGTGTTTAGCATGTGCAAAACCATTGAGAGACAAAGAAAAAAGGAAGCTCCTAGAATTTACTTGAACATGATGCATAAGGATATCTAGTACACCGACTTTAGGTCTTATCTAGTCGTTAGGATGCACCCCGGTTTTCCTTCCAAGCGAGTGTAAACATAAGGTTTCAGTACTGAAACAAATAAAGAAGTCCACCCTGAACCTAGTCAGTCGAATAATTTGTGTCTGTTAGTATAAGGAAGTTTATCGTAGTCACAAAAACTTTAGAAATCTTGAGTATCATACTTCATGCCCACCCCAGTATCCTCCTCTCGAATACCCAGAATTCTACCAACACCGTACTCTCAATCATTGGACTCATTCTCAGCCCACCAACACCCAACCCCAAAATATCCACAATTCTTACTTGAGCCTCACAATTGACCGCAATCATGATTCCTTCAAACAAACTCTCCTAACATTCATGGAAACCACTCAAAATTCCTTGCACAATCTGTCAATACAAGTGAGTTCGATGATGCAACAACTAAGTGAACGTGAGAAGGGTGCCTTTCTTGTCAACATGAGGATTCATCTTTTGATATCGAACCACCACATCATCTACAAATTCAAAGCACAATCATTCAGAGTCAAACTCCTACTCAGTCTGAGGGACTTGAGGTTTTAATTCACGATCACTTGGTGGGGGATTTGATCCAAATTGTGAATAAGATGGACCGATTTCATTATGAGTCGGCACAAGTTTGTGACTCATCTTTTTGACCCGTGGCCGTTGAGCCATATAATATTAATGTTGTGGCTCTGAAGGACTCACCTTTGGTGGAGCAAGAGCTCCCCAATACCCCTAATTTCATATGACCTTGTGAGAGTTTGCCTCTCACTATTGTTCCTGATCATCTTGAAAATAAAAGGACACCAAACAATTACATTGCTAGTGAGGGTTTTGGGAGTTCCTTAGAGGATACCTTGGGTAAGAGACTCACTTTCTATTTGCATGGTGAGTCATGCAAACATAACGAGCCACGCAAGTCACTTTCTATCCTTTCAATCAGACGCCTTTGCGTCTAATTCATGAACCTCTCCCGTTTTTTTGTACACTTTGCGAGGAGCCCCACACATGAGTATTTTGGCCCCGCGTGGTGTCATGTTCCCATTCCAAGTACATTGACCCACTTTTGAGGTTACCATTTGATGTCCTTTGACAAATGACGATGAGAACTTATTTTTGTACAAAGTTATATTTGAAGAAGAAAAAACAAAAAAGAGGGGAAAAAAGAAGAAAAAGAAAAAGAAGAAGAGGAAGACTCCAACAGTGAGCATTGATTGTTGTGGGCCTCAACCCGTGAACATTTGGGCCCATTTGTTTCACGTATTTGTCTCATTTCTTAAGTATCTCACAGGTTTTTGGGAATTCGAGTTTATGTTCATCCACATAACCACGAACTTCCCTTTGCGCTTCACGTTAGTGAGATCTTTCCTTTTTCATGCATAAATCTAAGTAGTATTATGCTCACATTCATTGAGGACAATACATGAAGTAAGTGTGGGTGTGGAGGGGTGTTTTACTTGTGTACATAGTCGAGTCTTTCTCATTTTCTTTTGTGTTGTTTTGTTTGCATTGTTAGGGTCATGGTAGTTTGTTGCATTTAATATCGATATTTCTGTTTGTCAAGTCCTTGGGTGACTTGTATGCTTTTGCTTACCTTAAAATTTTCTATTTCTTTCAAAATCTTCACGTGTTTGCAAAAAAAAAGTTTTAAGGGTTTTGCGTGTGTCTAGCAAGTGAAAAATCATTGAGAGGTAAAGTAAAAAGGATGCGCCCAGAACAAACTTGAACATGATGCATTAGGATATCTAGTACACCGACTTTAGGTCTTATTTAGTCATTAGGATGCACCCCAGTTTTCCCTCGAGGGGAGAGTAATCAATAGGGTTTCAGTACTCAAACAAATAAAGAAGTTTACAGATTGACATCATTTCATTCTCATATTTGTATCTTATATCCATTATCTTACACCTAAGCAATGCTACGAGACAAGTTTTATGTTTAGTTTTCAGGAATAAAAATGTTTGAAGAGAAGAGCCACTTAATTGTGAGACCTAGGGACTGAGATGCAATGGAGAAGGACCTGATCCTAAGACCGAAGGACCTAAGAGCAAAACAGGAAACTCCACACCATCATGGGGAGTATTTTGGCAATTCGATTCGGGTCGGAGCTCCAACAGACCGAGTAGATGCATCCAAGAACAAGACACACTTCAAGCAAAACCCACAAACAAATCCAGACGGATCTGGATCCTATAGGCCGCCAATTAGCGGTCTGAAACCGCCAATTGGCGGTCTGGATCATTCCAGATCCGATAAGTTTTCTCCTGGACGTATATTATGGTTTGTTTAGGCTATTTTTGGTATTGGTTTAGTCCCACATCGGGGGATTGTCCCCGATTAGCTTTTCCATGCTTATAAAAAGAACTCTTCACCTTCCATTGTAATGACCCATTGCTTGGTGGCATTCTCTCTACTAAGGAGTGAGCCTTGAAGCAAAAACTCAAGGTGGAGAAGAATGCTACCTTCAATGTGAGTCATTTGTTAATAAAATAATTCTTCTAGTTTCTTTTAATCTTGTCTTTTAATTTGTGCATGTTTGTTTAGTCTTTCCTTTCCTTTTATGTTTCTTTAATACTTCTTGCCTTCTTAGTTAGCTTTCACTTCAGTATTATGCTTTCTTTTGTTGATATAGTTAGTGTAATGAGTAGTGAGTAGTTCCATCCCCATTTGGGGGGTGGAGAAATATGTGATATAATCATGTACTGTATTAAGTGTGTGTTATCTTTATCCCTTGAGCTTTATATTATTTCCATAACCATCTAATGGGTTTTCACTCTTATCATTGATATGCTAATGCTCTTGAATGAAGCTTAGCTTATGCTTTGATTAGTGGACCTATTTTATGGGGAATGATAAGGTTAGGATATGGATGAAGTTAATATTGGAAACATAATTTGTAGTGTATGTTCTCTTGTTGCCTTTACCTTAGCTAATGTCTTATATGTTTTAATGATGTAGTCTTATCTTAATTCATGTGGAGGCATAGTAGGGTCTAGTCTTTATACTTGAGTTCATTTATTTTCATTCCAATTATTGTCTTGTATGTTTTAATGATGTAGTCTTATCTTAATTCATGTGGAGACATAGTTGGATGTAGTTTTATGATTTTATGCACTACATGTTGTGAAGAGCTTAATTGAACACACACACACACATCTTCATATTCACATTATTTCTCTACCCCCTATGGGGCTTAGTTTTATTGCTTATCTTCATTTACTTTTTGCACCTTAGTGTAGTTTTGTGTAACCAACCTTTCTCTCCTTCTTTTTACCTCTCGCCTTCAAACAAACCAATCGTCGACACACCTCCAAGTGGACGACCCGTATTTGCCACCGCTTCAACGCGGCCGTGCACTTGCGGTTAATATAAAATGATCAATCAAGTTTTTGGCGCCGTTGCCGGGGAGGTGCTCTGTCCAGACTTTGGTTTGGACGATTCGAGTGGTTTAATTTTTTTGTGTTTAGTTTTTGTATGTTTCAGGGAACCTGAGGATCAAGGGGAACTGACTGGAGGAATGGGAGAGCAAAAGACCCCAAAGTGACCGCCAATTAGCGGTCTGGGACCGCCAATTTGCGGCCTGGTGAGCCTCAATTGCTCTCAAATTTGTTCCAGTTGTTATGTTGTTCATTTTAGTTATCTGGGAGCACAATTTTGCATGTTGGGACTTCTAGTTTGCTCCCAGATTTAATTTCAATCCCTTTAATCAACTTGGACCATAAAACTCAAAGCAAAAGACTAGACTTCTTGCCATCTAGGTCATGCATCATGTGTAGACCTTGCATGCATTTATCTTTTTTGCTTTACATTTTGTTGTTGATTGCTGACGTGAGGTACGTGCACCCAAATCTCTCATTCATGCATGTTTCGATCATGCATTAGTTAGTAAGGTGCATCGGGACAAGAGTGAGTTGAGCGTTTGATTGGAGTGATTGATTGCTAGATTTAAGCTCAAAACGCTACTAAGGAGGGGCTGTCCCATAAAAGATAAGGTGGGGGATTTCATCACCCTTTCCTTGGCCCCAAAAATCACGTTTAATTAAAGCCTAACTAAAAGCAAGTAGACATTGGCCCTAAGGAATTTGGACGCACTAGGAAAGTAATCTAGTCGAGACCGTCATGACCTGATCGGCGTTGCCTGCCTTGTCGATAGTAGGAGGTACTGGATCTCCAGATCTGGTATCACTTGCTGGGCATTGTGGTCCTCGTTGTAGGGAGGTGAGGCGTGTCAAGGCTAGTGACCTCAAAGTTAGGCGTCGTCTAGCCAAAGGACCCATTGCCTTACATTGTTTGAGTCGTGCTTGTTAGTTAGGCTTCAACCTGATCCCATTACCCACGCTAGCTCTAGGATTCTTCCCTTCTCCTCTGAGTCATCTTCTTCTCACCTTCTACATTATTGTCTCCTCCCCTTTACACTCTCTGATAGCGTTTTAGGGTCGAGTCAAGCACTTTTTGCGACTTTAGCCTCGTGGTGGTGAGAGTGGTCGACTCTAGAGTTCTTTGTTGTGATGGATGGTTACATGGGCGACCATCCATATCATTGTTGGGACCAGGACGATTCTCCCTGGTACTCCCGACCCATGCATCCTGGGGTGGCTCAGACTAACACCCCGTATGGTTGGGACAATCTTAATTCTGTGACTGAGCAATCTTCATATTGGGGTAGTATGAGAGAGGCACTGACTGCTAGACCAGCATCTAGTTACGTCGGATCATATGTTGGTCATCAATCTGAGACAATACAAGAACCTTTGGCCTCTTTCATGCATGTGGTAGATGACATGGGTGCACCGGTGGCTCCAGTAGCCGTACCATGTGACTGTTGTGGGTTGAGTGGTCATGTTATAGGGGAATGTGCTTATATTGCCCCTGAGCCTGAGTATGAGCACACATTTTCCCAAAATGCTCATTATGACCATTACGCATCCGTGTACAACCTGAGAGGGATGGATTCGTGGGGAGACAATTCGTATTCAAATTCTTATACATCATTTCCACCCCCGTATCCTCCTCCCGAATACCCAGAATTCTACCAACACCCCACTTCAAATCCTTGGACTAATTCTCAGCCCATCAACACCCAACCCCAAATTTCCCAAGCTCTGACTTGGACCTCATAGTTGACCACATACCTGATTCTTCGAAACCAACTTTCCTTACGTTCATCGAAACCATTCAACAGTCCATACAAAATATGGCACTGCAAGTGAGTCAAATGTCACAGCAATTACGTGAACGTGAGGAAAGTAACTTTTCTTGTCAACATGAGGATTCATCTTGTGATATCGAACCGCCACCACCACATCCACAAATTCAAAGCACAATCTTTCAAAGTCAAACTCCTAGTCAGTCTGAGGGACTTGGGGTTTCAATTCACGATCACATGGTGGACGATTCGATCCCAATTGAAAATAACATGGACCGGCTTCATTACGAGTCGGCACATGATTGTGCCTTATCTTCTTGTCCCGTGGCCCTTGAGCCACATGACCTTATTGTTGTACCTCCTAAGGACTCTCCTCCAGTGGAGCAAGAGCTCCCTAGTCCCCTCAATTTCAAACAACCTGATGAGAGTTTGCCTCTCACTATTGTTCCTGATCAGCTTGGAAATGATGGAACATCAAACAACTACATTGCTCATGAGGGTATTAGGAGTTCCTTGGAGGATACCTTGGGTATGAGACCCACTTTTTGTTTGCCTGGTGTGTCGGACATGCCTAACGAGGTTCTTGACCTCGTTCCGACGCACCAGCCTGTTGGTTGGAGAGTTTGGATTGACGATCATAACTTCAGCAGCGTAACGGGAGAAACTCTTCTTCCGTTGCCCCTCATTTCCCAAACTCTTGAGAGGTTCAAGCTCTTTCAGTTTGATCCTTTGAATGAGATGCCTTTGCGTCCAATTTATGAACCTCTCATTTCATCTGGTGCTCTTTGTGAAGGGGAACCACACATGCGTATTCTGGCCCTGCGTGGTGTCATGTTCCCTTTCCAAGTGCATTGACCCACTCTTGAGGTTCCCATTTGATGTCTTTTGACAAATGAAGATGGGAACTTATGTTTGTACATAGTTATATAAAAAATAAAAAAAGTACAATAAAAGACTCCTTCAGTGAGCATCGATTGTTGTGAGCCCCAACCCTTGTGTATTTGGGCTCCATTTCTTTCACGTATTTGTATCCTTTCTTTAGCATCTTACAGGTTTTGAGGGAATTTGGGTTTATGTCCATCAACATGACCTTGAACTTCCCATTGTACTTTTTGTTGGTGAGATCTCTCCTTTTTCATGCATAAATCCACGTAGTATCTTGCTCACATTCATTGAGGACAATGCATGAAGTAGGTGTGGGGGGTGTTTTATGTGTGTACATAGTTGAGTCTTTTTCCTTTGATTTTATTTTCTTTTGTGTGCAGTATTAGGGTCATGTTAGTGTGCTGCATTTAATATCGATATATATGCTTGCCATGATCCTTGGGTGACTTGTCTTCTTTTGCTTGCCTAGTGCTTTAAAATTTCTACATTTCTTTCAAAATCTTCATGTGTTTGCGAAAGAAAATGTTTTGTGGGTTTTGCGTGTGTTTAGCATGTGCAAAACCGTTGAGAGGCAAAGTAAAAAGAAAGCTCCCAAAATTGTCTTGAACTTGATGCATTAGGATATCTAGTACAGTGACTTTAGGATTTATCGAGTCGTCAGGATGCACCCAAGTTTTCCCTTGTGGTGAGTAATCATAGGGTTTCAGTGCTCAAACATTTAATGAAGTCCACCCTGAACCTAGTGAGTCAATAATTCGTGTTTGTTAACTTGAGGAAGTTTGTTGTAGCCAAGGACCCTCTAAATCCTGTTGTGAGACATTAGTGTAGGGGTTTTGGTTCATGTGTAGATAACAAATAAGTGAGTAGGTGTTCTCTCTTCTCGCACGGCTCCTATCACTCGGGAAAGTAGGTCTGAGGGGACTTTGTGCCTGGTGCTTTCGAGTCATCTGACTTGGGATGCGCCGACCGAACTCCCGTTACACGGGTGGTAGGAATTGCCCTATGTGGAGGTTTGGGAAATAGTGTACGTGATAGTGTAAGTCATCATGGGCAATGACGCACGAAACCTGACCCTGCGAGAATGAAGCTCCAACTAATAAAAAGAAAAAGAAAAAAAATGAGAAAAGAAATAAAAAGAAATAAAAATTGGTAATAAGAACCTTAATGGACTTTACACTTTGTAGCACTTGAGGATGTTGAGGTTGTCCATATCTTTCACTTAATTCCTTATTTAACTTGCACGAATTGTTCATTAGGTTTGAGGTGTGGACTGATCACCTATATAGAGTCGACCCGTAGCATTACTGCGTCCATTGATCGACAAAATATTTCCAACGAGTCGAGTGTCTAGATTGAATAATGCATCTTGTTCGGATTTTGTGGGTATATCCGCTGAAAACCCTCAGGAGACAGCACTCCTCCTCCTTGGCAACAAAGAGGTTTAACGGCTTGTTGCACATGCTAAGTGCAACCGTGATTCCTACGAAAGTGAGTTAGGATTTCTTGTTTCTCGTGTGCTTTTCTCTTTCTTTCTTTTGCTCGGGACTAGCAAAAACTTAGGTGTGGGGGTATTTGATTGACATCATTTCATGCTCATATTTGTATCTTATATCCATTATCTTACACCTAAGCAATGCTACGTCACAAGTTTTATGTTTAGTTTTCAGGAATAAAAAGGTTTGAAGAGAAGAGTCATGAAAGGACCCAAAAGCAGGAAAAAAGGACTTAATTGTGAGACCTAGGGACTGAGATGCAATGGAGAAGGACCTGATCGTAAGACCGAAGGACCTAAGAGCAAAACAGGAAACTCCACACCATCATGGGGAGTATTTTGGCAATTCGATTCGGGTCGGAGCTCCAACAGTCCGAGTAGATGCATCCAAGACCAAGACACACTTCAAGCAAAGCCCACAAACAAATCCAGACAGATCTGGATCCTATAGGCCGCCAATTGGCGGTCTAGATCATTCCAGATCCGATAAGTTTTCTCCTGGACGTATATTATGGTTTGTTTAGGCTATTTTTGGTATTGTTTTAGTCCCACATCGGGGGATTGTCCCCGATTAGCTTTTTCCATGCTTATAAATAGAACTCTTCACCTTCCATTGTAATGACCCATTGCTTGGTGGCATTCTCTCTACATAAAAGCATTATCATGTGAGTCATTTGTTAATAAAATAATTCTTCTAGTTTCTTTTAATTTTTTCTTTTAATTTGTGCATGTTTGTTTAGTCTTTCCTTTCCTTTTATGTTTCTTTAATACTTCTTGCCTTCTTAGTTAACTTTCATTTCAGTATTATGCTTTCTTTTGTTAATATAGTTAGTGTAATGAGTAATGAGTAGTTCCATCCCCATTTGGGGGGTGGAGAAATATGTGATATAATCATGTAGTGTATTAAGTGTGTGTTATCTTTATCCCTTGAGCTTTATATGATTTCCATAACCATCTAATGGGTTTTCACTCTTATCATTGATATGCTAATGCTCTTGAATGAAGCTTAGCTTATGCTTTGATTAGTGGACCTATTTTATGGGGAATGATAAGGTTAGGATATAGATGAAGTTAATATTGGAAACACAATTTGTAGTGTATGTGTTCTTGTTGCCTTTACCTTAGCTAATGTCTTGTATGTTTTAATGATGTAGTCTTATCTTAATTCATGTGGAGGCATAGTAGGGTCTAGTCTTTATACTTGAGTTCATTTATCTTCATTCCAATTATTGTCATGTATGTTTTAATGATGTAGTCTTATCTTAATTCATGTGGAGGCAAAGTTGGATGTAGTTTTATGATTTCATGCACTACATGTTGTGAAGAGCTTAATTGAACACACACACACACACACATCTTCATATTCACATTATTTCTCTACCCCCTATGGGGCTTAGTTTTATTGCTTATCTTCATTTCCTTTTTGCACCTTAGTGTAGTTTAGTGTAACCAACTTTTCTCTCCTTCTTTTTACCTCTCGCCTTCGAACAAACCAATCGTCGACACACCTCCCAGTGGACGACCCGTATTTGCCACCGCTTCAACGCGGCCGTGCACTTGCGCTTAATATAAAACGATCAATCATTCACCCTGAACATAGTGAGTCGAATAATTCGTGTTTGTTAGTATAAGGATGTTTGTCGTAGTCAGGGACCCTTAAACTACTTTTGTGAAACCTTAAGTGTAGGGGTTTTGGTTCATGCGTAGATAAGAAATAAGTGAGTATGGTGTTCTCTCTTCTCGTACGTCTCCTATCACTCGGGAAATAAGGTCTGAGGGGACTTTGTGCATGGTGCTTTCGAGTCATCTGACCTGGGATGCACCGACCAAACTCTCATTACACGGGTGCACTGCTGGAAAATAGTGTTTTTACATTGGACGTTTTGACCACATCACGTCGGTTTTACTGTTCAAATTTACGGACGTAATCGGGAGACGTAGTAGTGAAGATGATACCACGTCGGTCAGAAAACTGACGTGAAATATTCAAGATTTCATGTCGGTTCCAGGAAAACCGATGTGAAATATGGAATTATGGGAGAGAATTCACGTCGGTTTTCCTGGAACCGACATAAAATCTCGTATATTTTACGTCGGTTTCCGAAAACCTCACATGAGTTCCTTAACCATCTAATGGGATTTTCACTCTTATCTTCGATATGCTAATGCTCTTAAGTAAAGCTTAGTACATGCTTAGATTAGTGAGCCTATTTTATGGGGAATTATGAGTGAGGATAAGGATGGAGTGGAAGAAGGAAACATGACATGCTCATGCATGTGCTCATGTTGGCATCATCCTAATTATTGTCTCGTATGTTTTAATGATAGTGTTTTATCTTATTTCAAGTGGAGGCAAATGTAGATTTTGTTTTATGGATTTCATGTATTACATGTTGTGACGAGCACAAATGAACACACACACATACACATATTTTCGTATTCGCATTTTTTCTCTACCCCCTAAGGGGTTTAGTTTTATTGTTTGTTTTCCGATTTCATTCACATTGTAGTGTAATTTCGACCTTAATCTTCTCTTCTCTCCCCCACTTGAGTATCGTGAATCCGACTTGCACACGCTCCATGTGGACCGACCCGTGCTTACCACCGCTTCAGTAAGGCCATGCATTTGCGATAGTTTAATTGATTTAGTCAAGTTTTCGGCACCATTGCCATGGAGTGTCATTTTCGTAGTCGGGTTTACATTTCGGTGGGGTTCTTATTTGTTTTTTTCTCTTTTTTTCGTTTTTGTTTCTATTTTTATTACTAGAAGGGTCCACAAGTGGACAAGCAGACCTAATCGAGCGTGGGAGCATGCTGGTAAATTTTGAGGACCCGAATCCCCAGAATATCCGCCAGTAACAAATCTAGATCCGCCACTTGCAACTCTGGTGAGCCAATTTCAACTTCTATTTTCAGAGTATCTTCTTTGGCCTATTTGTAGTTGTTTCCCACCACTTGTTATGCCATGCATGCATTGTTTAAGTATCAGTAATTAATTTGGCTTGCATGACCCCTTGTTAAGACAACTTGGACCATAAAACTCAAAGCAAAAGATTATATCAATTGCCATCTAAGTCATGCATCATCCTGTAGACCTTGCTCGCATAGTGTCTCATTCATGACGGTCGTGATCGGATCACTCTCCTAATGACCTCGAGTCCTAGTGGCCAATGTCTACTTGATTTTAAATTAAGGCTTCACTTGTGTGTGGTTTGTGGGGCTAAGGGAGGGGTGATGAAATCCCCCAACTTATCTTGAAGACTAGAGGCGGTGCCTCTTAAAGATGTTTTGCAACTCACCAAATAAGCACTCACCTCACTCTTGTCTTGATGCACCTTAGTAACTAATGCATGCTCAAACCATGCATGAATGAGAGAATGGTGCACGTACCTCACACCAATAATCATCAATAGAAAAATAAAGCAAAGAAAATATGAATGCGTACAAAGTCTAGAAATGATGCATGACCTAGGTGGCAACCCACTAATCTTTTGCTTTGATTTTAAAGGTCCAAATTGTATAAAAAAGGGATCGATTGATTTATCGATTAATCTGGAAGAAATCTACAGGTTCAGACATGCAAAATTGGGCTCCCAGACACTTATATTGAAATTAAAAACAAACAGAAGAAAACAAAAAGCAAAAGCTGCTCACCAGACCGCCGACTGGCGGTCTCATACCACTGATTGGCAGTCAAAGTAGCTTCTTGATTGACATCATTTCATGCTTATATTTGTATCTTATATCCATTATCTTACACCTAAGCAATGCTACGTGACGAGTTTTATGTTTGAATTTCAGAAATAAAGAGATTTGAAGAAAAGAGGCATGAAAGGACCCAAAAGCAGGGAAAATGACTTAATTGTGAGACCTGGGGACTAAGATGCAAGGGAGAAGGACCTGAACGGACATTTCGATGCAAAACTCGATCTCTCAGTGTGGCGGCAATCCTGGTAGGTCCGTAGAGAACACCTTTGGAAAGTCTTGTACAACCTTTATGTACTCCAATCTCCTCACCTCTGGATCTACAACAACCAATGTAGCCAAGAAAGCCCTGCAACACTTGTGCATCCACTTCTGAGCCTTCATAGTTGATACAATGATTCTACCTCCTCTGTTCCTCGTCCCCTTGAGCAGTATATCTACCTGACCCTTCCTTGGAATTAAGATCTTCTTTTCACGGCACAGGACCCGAATATCGTACTGTGACAGCCAGTCCATCCCTAGTATAATATCACCATCAGTAGCAGGATCACATCTGCCAAGAGGTCTTGGTACCCCAAAACAACAGTGGTACCGGGGAGGAAGCTCCCCACTTTACCCACCTCCCCAATGGGCGTGCTGACTACTAAGCTAGTGGACAACTGCACAGGGGTACGATCCAAATTGCCCGCAAACTTCTCCAAAATGAAAGAATGCGTAGCGCTACAACTAAAAAGTATTCTAGCAATAAACCCATCAACTAAAATTGTACCTTCTACCACAGTGTTGGCATCCCTCGCGTCCTCGACCTAGATAGTCAAAACTTGTCCACTGCCCCTCCCCGAATCAGGTTGTACACCTGGTCTGTTGTCTCCACCTCTCCCTGCAGTTAGGGGTCCAGGTCTCCCGTCGAGCTCGTCCTGCTAGTTCGGGCATTAGCGAATGTAGTGACCATACTAACCGCAACCCAAACAAGCTCCAGAACAGAAAACGAAATTCCATATAGGGAGAACTTTACCGCAACCCTTGCGCATATCTGACTTGTGTGAGTTACTCCCCTCAATCTCTGGCCTCTTGGCCAGATTCCCCCCAAATCGACCCACTACACGACCACAAGGATTCCCCTGCAGCTTTCGGGGCTCCTGATAGTTCTCCTGGTAGTCCTTGTCGGGTATCATGGTGCACCTCACAACATCTACTAGGGTCTGTGGCATAATAGTAAGCACACGGGTCCGGAGATGCTTCTGAAGCCCCCATGTGAACTTCATCGCCTTCTGCTACTGGGTAACATAAATCTCGGTGCAATAGCATTGTGTTCTTAGAGAAACAATAGATGCAAATAAGCTCAGAAGGTGAAATCTCGTTATGGTGGCCTACTTTGGGATAAAGATTATATGACACAATCTGCGCTAAAAGGTGGGGTAAGGGGTGCAAACGAGAGGCATTATGTTTGAATCTACCATTAACCCGTTGTGGTACCATAGCATAAAATTCATCGACCATTTTCTCAATATCAGTACCGGGTATAACGGATAAAGTTGAATCTAAGTATATGTGATAACCATTAGACCCCAAACCTAGAGCGGATGCAATGACATCGGGTGCAATTGTGTATCTAGTGCCATTTATTATAGTAGTGAAGATGTGACGATGTTGATCTTTACGCAAATTGCAGTAAATTTGATGGACAAGAAATGGGTAACATAGTTTAGATGATAACCTAGTCTGGATATATGTGAGCTTATTTGCATCTAAGTATTCCCTAAGAGAGTGATAGGCAAAGGCGGCTACCTCAACCTGGCGACACGGAATGAATAGAGCAAGAGAGTATTGGTGTCCCATTCCTTTTGAACGTCTTCATAAATCAGGAATAATGGATGAGATAACAGATCTGGAGCACTAGAGGAGGCGGGAGGATGATCGTGTCTCTTCTTAGTGAGACGTTCGGAGGAGACAACGGTCAGTTCAACAAGAGCTTTGCGAGCAGCCAATTTCTTACGTCCCATCGTGAATGGAGGAAGGAGATATGCAAAGAAGGGTGGAAAGAGGTGGGGGGAGGCGAATGGTGGAAGAAAATGGCGAGATGATCGGTCGAAAGAGGGTGGAAGGTCGACCGGAGGGAGAGAGAGGTGGAGGTTAGGGTTAGAAAGGAGAGGGTAAAAAGTGAAATGTAAAACACGATTTTGCCCTAAAATAGCAGAAAAAGTGAAAATGGTCGATCGGTCGGGCAAGACGGTCGACCAAGTGGTTAACAAATTGGGGACAAAACCAAGGCGAATTGAGTGATATCGGTCGACCAGAGAGGAAAACGGTCGACCGTACCGCGAAAGAAGAGTAAAACCAAAAATTCCTACCAAAATTATGTCGGACGAGGGTTCTAGATCAGTCGACTGCCACGAATAGGCACACATTGCCTAAAAATATTCGGTTGATGATGTGTTCATTTTAAATACCGCAAGTGCACAGCGTCGATGAAGACGCGACAAGTACGGGTCGATCCACGGGGAGGTGAGTAGCTTCTGGTTTGTCCGAAATCAAATGACAAATAAAGGGAGAAGAGATTGATTATGCTACGCTAAACTACACTAAACTAGTAAGTAACAAATGCAAAGAAGGCAACAAGCGATGGATTAAAATTAAATTAAGAGAGCTTAATAACTAGGCTGGAAATCAGGAAGAGAAACCCTGAGGGGTGGAGTGAGTGTACACATGCAATAAGATGGTGAAGAATGCATTCAATGGGCATAAATGTAGGTTGTGTTTTCATGCATAGGAAGTGTCTAATGGATATGACAAAACCTATCAATGCAATCACTAACCGAGTTGATTAACATTCACATACACAAGTTGGTTATTTCATAACCGAAACAAGCATGAGAGGTGTCTAATGGTTGTGGCAAAACCCATCAAGTGAAGTGTTCTACTCTAAACAAGAAAGCATGCATTCACATTTATCAACACAATTCAAAATAAAGCATTCATTTCCATTCTTTATTGCATGTATAAACATCATCTCAACCCCCCAACGGGGGATAGAACTACTCACTACTCATTAACTATAAACTACATTAAGAAAATGAGACATTCTAATTATACTACGATAAAGAAAACAAACAAGCTAAACATGCAAGCATTAAAACAAAGACAACATTAAAACAAACTATGAAGAATTATTTTATTTACATGACTCACATTAAAAGTAGCATTCTTCTCCACCTTGAGTTTTCCTCCAAGACTTACTCCAAGTAGAGAGAATGCCACCAAGCTTGTAGTAAATACAAAGGAGGAGGAGGAGTTTTATCTATAGTCATAGAAAAAGGTAACCGGGGACAATCCCCCGATGTGGCACTAATGAAACATTCTCAGAATAGACATAAACATATAAAACATATCCACAAGAAATCAGGTCGTATTCTAAGAAAAATGGACCTCTAATTGGCGGACTTGGGCCACCAATTGGTGGTCACGTTTTCTCGGATCGAACCCATTTTTCATATCTTCTTTATTGCTTCAATTAGTCACGTTGGGTGCACTCGGAACGGTTATTGGAGTCTAGGCCCGAATCTAATTGCCAAAATACTCATTATGATGGTGCAGAGTTTCTCGATGTGATATTTAGTCCGTTTGGGCTTACGTCCAGGTCTTCCCCTCTTGCAGATGGGTCCTTGTGTATGACTGAGAGGACCATTTTTCCTCATTTAAGTTCTTTCTTCTTACGTTTCAGTCCTTTTTCTCTTCCCTTCTCTTCTTTATTACGTAATATCTGAAATGTAACAACAAACACTCGCGTAACACAATATTTGGGTAAAATTAAGGACATATAGCATGAATATGATGCATGATATCCTATTAATCAGTCCACCAAGGAAGATACCAAAGAATGCGAAAATGCAAGATTCGGAAGAGAATTTGGTCGAACACTGGACGATAAAATATAATAATAAAAACAAAACGGTCGACCGATAGAAAAACTGGTGCGACCGATCACTTAAGTGAACTTAAGTAACCAATCGACCAAGAGACATTTGGTCAAACGCAATACATATTCTGGTCGATCGCAACAAAACAAAGAGTCCAGAAAAACATCAACACCGCAACCTGGTCGAACGGGACACACTGTCTGGTCGACCGAAATGTGCCTCGCACAAAATTACAGCACAAAAGCACACGAAAATCCACAAAACTTAACGATTAATCCAACCAAGATGAAATATTCGAAATATGTGACATATATTACCCATGTATAAGTCACTTAAGTTACACATGCCTGTATATAGTCTTATGTGATGGAATTGATCAACATGAAGAGGTTTAGTGAATATATCCGTTAATTGGTCATTTGTAGGTATGAATACAAGTTTGATGTCTTCCTTGGTTACATGATCTTTAAGAAAATGATGTCTTACTTCAATGTGCTTAGTTCTTGAATGCAATATGGGATTTTTCGAAAGATTAATAGCACTTGTATTATCACGAAAGATAAGAGTAGTTTGAAACTCAAGTTTCAAGTCTGTGAGGGTTTGCCTCATCCACAACACTTGTGCACATGCACAACGAGAGGCAATATATTCGACCTCGGTTGTAGACAATGCAACACTATTTTGTTTCTTACTAAACCAAGAAACAAACGATTTTTCCAAAAAATGGCAAGTGCCACTAGTGCTTTTACGATCTAAAATGCAACCGGCATAGTCGGCGTCGCTACAAGCAACAAGATCAAAAGCCCTAGTCTTGGGGTAAAACAAACCAAAATCTTGAGAGCCTTTGAGATATCAAAAAATTCGTTTTAAAGCATTTAAGTGAGATTCTTTTGGACATGCTTGAAAATGAGCACATATACACACGACAAACATAATATCCAGACGACTGGCAGTAAGGTAAAGCAAGGATCTAATCATACCTCGATATTTCTTGATATCTATCGCTTTGCCATTTTCATCTTTGTCCAATTTAGTGCTAGTGCTCATGGGAGTCTTGTATGGCTTGCTATCTTCAAGACCAAAGTGTTTTAAAAATTATTTTGTGTACTTTGCATGGTGTATGAAGTTCTCATCTTGAGTTTTCTTAATTTGGAGTCCGAGGAAGAAATTTAGTTCACCAATTAAACTCATCTAGAACTTCCCCTGCATAGACTTAGAGAATTCTTCCCAAAGACGCGGGTTACTTGCACTAAATATGATGTAATCCACATATATTGTACCACTAAGAGATCATGATCACAAGATTTAACAAAAAGAGTGGTATCCACTTTACCGACACAAAAACCATTGTTGATTAAAAAGTTCTTCAACCTCTCATACCAAGCTCTAGGAGCTTGTTTGAGGCCATAAATAGCCTTCTTAAGTTTGAGCACATGGTTTGGGTAAGTTTCATTTACGAATCCGGGGGGTTGTCCAACATAAACTTCTTCATTGATAACGTCATTTAAGAAAGCACTTTTAACATCCATTTGAAATAATTTTATGTCTATATATGATGCATGCCAACAACATGCTAATGGCTTCCATTTGAGCAACGGGGGCATAAGTTTCATTAAAGTCTATCCCCTGCTCTTGGCGGTAACCTTGAGCAACGAGTCTAGCTTTGTTTCTAACTACATTCCCATCGTCATCAAGTTTGTTTTATAATATCCATTTAGCTCCAATAACTGATTGGTTAGTTGGTTTTTCGACAAGTTCCCAAACATCATTTTGAACAAATTGATTTGACTCTTCATGCATAGCCATTAGCCAAAATTCATCATTACATGCTTGTTCTACTTTCTTGGGTTCTAATGTAGAGATAAATGCATAATAGTCACAAACTACATGAGCTCTAGAATATGTTGTCACACCTTGAGAAAAGTCTTTAGTGTTGAGGACAAAACATTTTGAACCAAAAGCTTTGAGTACGAGATTTGAGGAGTACGGTCATGCCAAAGCTCAAAAGGGATTTTCTTCAAAATAGGTCAAATAAGAACACGATTTAAAACATAGCAAGATGTATTAACGGCTTCGCAACAAAAATATTTTGGAAGCCTTTTTCCGCAAGCATGGTTCTTGCCATTTCTTGAAGAGTTCTATTTTTTCTCTCAACAACCCTATTTTGTAGAGGAGTGCGAGGAAAGGAGAAGTAATGTTCAATTCCAAATTTTTCACAATTTTTTTGAAATGATTCATTTTCAAATTCTCCTCCATGATCACTACGGAAAGCGATTATGTTAGAATCTTTTTCTCTTTGAACACGTTTGCAAAAACTTTTAAATCTTTCAAATGCATCATATTTGTTTGCTAAAAACAAACCCAAGTGAATCTTTAAAAATCATCAACGATCACAAAAGCATATTTATTCCCTCCTAGACTCACGGTCCTTAATGTAGGATCGTGTAAGTCGGGTTAATCTAATCACTTTTACGATAATCCCTAACTAATCAAACAATAAACGCAGCGGAAACAATTTAAAGACTAGTAGGGAAAAGGAACAAGCAAACCACAAATCGACTCGGCGTTTTTATAGAGGTTCAGCACCCCACCCGGGTCCTAGTCCTCTCTTGCAAGCTCCGCTCGACTCCGCGAGCTCTGCCTACGACTTCACTATCCGCTCCTCGTTCCGGGCCGGGAGACAACGCCTTACAACCATCAAACTCGTGAACAACCCTCGCCGAGCTTGGAATCCTCTTCTCACAATCTGAGAATGATCACTTCGGGTTCTCACCGAAGTCTATACTCTTTTGACAAACTTTGTAACTGAGTGGGATTCACTCTCTAATTGAGCACACTTTGAGTAGGATGAGTGATTGATCAAGTGTGTGTAGTTTAGGCTTATGGAGTGTAGAAATGGGAGTTTTGAGGATTGAGGTTTCTCTCTAATGTATTGGGACAATTGGAGTTGGAGAGTTGTGTTAACAACAGGTCTTGATCCTCTATTTATAAGCTCCTAAGGTATTCTAGCTGTTGTGGATAGATTTCGTTGGGTTTTGTGTAAGATACACAAAGCAGAAAATCAGGCTGCAAATTTGTCCAGAACTGGTCGACCGAAACTAATAAACAGGTCGACCGTTCACTTGATTTCAAGGAGAACGGTCGAACAAATAAATATTCGGTCGGACAAACGAGCTAGAACTTAACTCTACTTAAGTGAATCGGTCGAACCAAAGTATGGGGCGGTCGACCGATAAGGGGATTCGGTTGAGACAAAGTGGGATCGGTCGAACGAAGAGTGTGTCGACCGATAGCAGGGATATTATAAGTGTTCAACCGGTTGACCGAAACAAGGTCGTCATTCGACCGGTTACCGAATGTATTTTGGGGTTAAGTTTGTTTTATACGAATACGACCGTTATAGGAATACGACAAAGGTCACGGCCATAATAAAATCTGGGACCGGTCGACCGAAAAGATAGAACCGGTCGACCGGTAGAGTTTGGTAAAATCACTGTGGAGAGTCTGTTATAAACCGATCGAACTGAGAGCTGGTTCGGTCGACCGTTTCACACAGGAATTCTGGGTTTAGGTTTTAAGTGATTTCCGACTAAGGTTTGGGTGATCTAATGAAGTCCAAATAAGGTGAAATTTTGTGTGTGACTTCTCTAAGTAACCTAGTGTGTATGTGATATGTTTTTAGCTCTTGTATGCTCAATTTACACATGTTCCTAAGACTCAAAATAAAATCAAGATTACAAGTCTTCATATAGCTTTATTACAAATCTTGACTTGATTTCCTTCCTTCCATGAGTCTTGATCACCTGTAGAGGTTAGCACATGCAATATATATGCAATGCAATATGTGTGCTACTCTACGTTACTTATGATTAAGATTAGGTTGATTAAATCATCAAAACAAGGATTAAGGCCAAAAAGCCAACACTTAAGGGTCCAAAAAGATTTAAGTGTAAAAGCTCAAGGGGTTTTGAAGTTGACACCACATTTAAAGATTTGAAAGACAATTTAAATTATTTTCCAAATTGGCATGCATCACAAAGCTTGTCCTTTTTGAAATCGATTTTAGGTAGTCTTCTAACCAATTCAAATTTGGATAATTTGTGCAATTGTAACATACTAATATGTCCCAAATAGTTATACCATAACCAAGCTTCGTCATGTAAGGTAACTAGACAAGTTTCAACATTCAAATTGCTAAGATTATTAACATGCACAACGTAAATATTATTTGATCTATAACCTATGAAAATGGTTTTCATGTCATGTTTAGAAATAATATGGCAAGTAGGTTTATCAAACACAACTAAGAAATTCTTATCGATTAATTGACTAACACTTAGTAAACTATGCTCCAAACCATCTACCAACAAAACTTTTCAATAGTAGGATAACAAGTATTACCGACATTACCAATGCTGACAATCTCGTCTTCTAGGCCTCTCGTCTTTGTCTCTTCTTGAGGGCCTTTCCTCTCTATCTCTTCTTTCTCTCTCCTCCATTTCTCTCCTAGGAGGATATCTCTTCTCTTCTCTTCGTTCACGATCTCTTGGCCTAAGCAAGAGACAATCCTTCTTTATGTGGCCGGTTTTGTTGCATTCGTAGCAAGTAAACGGTCGAGATGATTCTCATTTTCTTGCAAATTTTCCTTTGGAGAGAAACTTCTTAAAGTTTTGGGTTAGGAAAGCGATGTCTTCATCAGTGTCCTCGTCTTCGATTGTTTCTGAATCCGAGGTTACTTTCAAAGCAATCGTTTTTTTTCTTTCCGTCTTGATCCTTCCCGTTCCTTGTCCTTCTCTCTTCTTTCTTTCATTTGAATCTCATAGGCCATCAGGCTTCCTATGAGATCTTCCATTTTCAGTTTTGAGAGATCATTGGCTTCTTCAATAGACGTAGTCTTTTCTCCCAATCCAAGGTCAACGACCTAAGAAACTTTCGTACCCTATAACTTTCAAGTAAAACCTTTCCAAGGTTCTTCATGGAGTTAGTAATAAGAGTAAAGCGAGCATGCATCTCGCTCATGAATTCATTCGATTTCATAGTAAACATTTCATATTTTTGCATGAATGAATCTATCCTAGTTTCCTTAACGGATGATCGACCTTCAAATTGACTTTCTAACATATGCCATGCTTCAAATGCAGAATCACATTGATTAATTCTACAATATTGTTCTTCGGTTAAACCACACATAAATATGTTCATGAGTTTAGCATTCATTTGAACCATGGCTAATTCATCATCATCCACGAGTTCTAATTGTTTGTCTAGAGTGTATGTATTTGAAATAACACCCATAGTTTGACATCATATGATTGTATGAAGGTGGTCATATGTTTCTTCCAATAGGCATAGTTGGTTCCATCAAATACCGAAGGTCTACCGATGTGGAAACCCTCGCGTTGTTGGGTCATTGCGACAAATGTGAATTTGTCTAAATGCAATCTACAAGGCTCTGATACCAAATGTAGGATCTACTAGGCCATAGTATTAGTCTAAGGGGGTGAATAAACTAATTTCAATCTTTTAAAACAAACTATGCCAAATTAAAAGTTATGCAAATGAAGATGAAGTAAAGGGATGCAAACCACAAGATCGATGTATAGAGGTTTGGATCCACCACCGGATCCTAGTCCTCTCTTACGAATTGCTCTTCCTTGAGCAACTTCACGTCTTCCACTAATTCCGATCTCCGTTGCGGCCGAGATCAAACTTTTACACCCTCGCCTAGCTTGGACCACCTTCTCACATTCCTAGAAGAGTTTCACTCTAGAAGCTTGTACAACTCTTGAAGAAAAACTTCAGCAAACTAATCTTGGGCACTTGAAATGAATGATGCAATCAAAGAGAGTGATTTCAAGTGGAAGGATTTGAGCACAAACTTTTTTGAGAAAGTTTGGGAGTAGTAGTAAGATTTAAGCTTGAAAAAAGATTGAGTCACCTTAGAAGTGTGTTCTCAGCTCTATTTATAAGCTCTAAACTCAATCTAGTCGTTGGGATTAAATTGGTAAAAAGTTGTGCAAGAATACACAAAACAATGAAGGGTAGGACACAAATCTGGACACTAACGGTCGACCAGATTGGGTCAATCAGTCGATCGGTAAGTATAAAATAAGGCATTTGGTCAAGTAAAGGTGCAGATGGTCGAACAAACTGGGCTAGAACTTAAGTCAACGGTCGACCGGATAACTTGGTTCGGTCGATCGTTTGGAAGATTTGGTCTAGATGAAACTGTAGAATAGAGATAACAATCGAACAAGATAGAAGTGTAGTCCAACCGAAAAAGACTAGTAAAATTGGAGATCGAGTGTTTCACCTATCGGTCGACCGTAAATAAGGTCTCGGTCGACTGATAGACCAAATCTAATACAAGGGTTAGGTGAGTATGTGTATACGACCGTTGGTATATACGACAACTATAATGGTCATATTAAAGACAAATACGGAAACAAATCGGTCGAACAAACAAAACTTTCAGTGAAGTGGGTTAACTCAACTTGACAAAGAGATACGATCGACCGAGGAAAAGAATTCAGTCGACCGATTAAGCATGTGAACGCACAATATGGAATCGGTCGAACCAGGTGGTATTCCGGTCGACCGTTTGACCTAGAAAACCTCTTCTACGGAAGTTTCTATGTTTCGTCAAAGTCCTATTGAATTCAATATGATATGGATTTAGTTATGAGACTTCTATGAGTTTCCTAGGGGCCAAGAAATGCAATCTATCAAAGATTTCATGTGTCAAGTTACATTATAACCTAAGTACAAGAATTATAAACCTATCTAGTCTTCAATCTTGATTTCCTGTCTTGATTCAACTTGATTCCTGAAGTGTTAGAAAATACAATATATGCATTTGATGATTTTAATGGAATACATGTGTTTATTGATATGTTAGTTAATCATCAAAATTAATTAGCAATTATTAGCGAAAAAGCAACAAAGGGTTTGTTCAAGAGTGGAGTGCTTTGGGTCAACCCGTTGAGGTAGAGTCTGACTAGAATAACCCAATGGTGAGACATGAGGTGGTTGGATTATGGGGCTGAGACCTTTGATGTGGGGGTTGGTAGGTCGCCGATGGTCATGGAGGCTGATAAGGTGGAGGTTCAGGTTGAGCGCGTGATCTCTGACCGTGGCCTCCACTAGGCCCCCAGGAGAAGTTAGGGTGGTTTCGCCATCCTGGGTTGTAAGACTGACTGTATGGGTCGTTATAGGGCCTCTATTGATACATCACATTTCACATTTGTATGCTCAGTATCAATTGGAGCGTAAGCACATTCCAAGTCATTATGTCTCGTAAGTCCACACTTATTACACGCGAGAGTAACGATCTGGGCTAGAGGAGCTCGATCCAACTCTAAACTCCCAATCCTACGCATGAGAGCAACCATTTTTGCCTCATACGCGATAGTTGACTCAACTTGGTATGATCCAACTCGACCAGAAGACCTGGCGGCTGATGGCTCTCTCATGGTGTCTCACTCAAATGTATGTTCAGTCATTAATTCAAAAGAGTCTCATGTCTCATCGATGAGTTTCATTTGGAAATCACCTTGACACATCGACTCCAACAATGAGCAAGTGTTGGAGTTGACGCCCTCATAAACAATCTAGCACAACTGTCATATCTCAAGCCCATGATGAGGGCACCTTGAACCTCTCAAACAAAGCATGAAATGATTCTGTCTCAGACTAATACATTTGATGTATTTGGTGCCGTATCTGTTGAGTTTTCCTTTGAGGGAAAAATCTCTTCAGAAAGAAGGTCACAAATTCATTCCAAGACCGAATGGAGCTCGTTGGGAAGCTGTACATCCATTTCTTCGTGTTATCCTTCAACGTGTAAGAAATCATCCTCAACCGGACTGAAACCTCATGAAGTTCGTGAAGCTTGAACATGGAGCATACCTCCTCAAATTCACGTATAAAAATATACGGATCCTCCTTATTAGCGGTGAAGGTAGGAAGCATGCTCACATATTGAGGTTTCAAGTCATAGTAGTTCCCGCAAGCCGGTGGAAGAACTATGCAAGAAATTTTTGATTGTCTATGCTCTAAATGACCCAAATTGAAGAAAAAAATACACGTTGACATCCTCTGAAAAATATGCTTATGTTTCCATTTCTCCCCAAAATACCGCTGCATAAACCGTAGGACCATTCCCTTTCAATCCTTCACTTTCTCTCTCTTTCAGCCATATCTTTCAGTCCTCAAAAATGAACGGTGAACTGTCGCATTTTAAAAAATATATAAATTATCGAGGTCATATCCTGCACATATCGAGCGCATCGAGTATACATTTCTCCACACTCAAACGATTTGAATTTAGAACCGTCATAAAATGCCTTAAAAATAGTACAGTGAACAATCGCTTTTTCCAAAAAAATCTAAATTATCGAGGTCATGCCGTGCACATATCGAGCACATCGAGTTTACAACTCCCCACACCCAAATTATTCAAATTTAGAACCGTCATAAAACAACCTCAAAAAGCATGCGGTGAACAGTCACATTTTTCCAAAAAAATCTAAATTATCGAGGTCATCTCATGCACATATCGAGCTCATCGAGTTTACAATTCTTCACACCTAAACAATTCGAATTCAAAATGGTCATAAAACGCCCTCAAAAATTTTGTGGTGAACAATCACATTTTTTCAAAAAATCAAAATTATCGAGGTCATATCACACATATCGAGCGCATCGAGCCCATCGAGTTTATTGTTCTTCATACCCAAACGATTCGAATTCAGAACTGTCATATAAAGCCCTCAGAAACTGTACGGTGAACAGTCGTGTTTTTTCAAAAAATCTAAATTATCGAGTTTATATCGAGAGCATCGAGCCCATCGAGTTTACAGTTCTCAACACCCAAACGATTCGAATTCAGAGCTGTCATAAAATGCCCTAAAAATGGTGTGGTGAACAATTTTATTTTTTCAAAAAATCTAAATTGTCGAGATTATAACGTGCACATATTGAGTGCATGGAGCCTTCCAATTTACAAAGAATACGACGGTTCACCGCACGATTTTTGAGGTGTTTTATGACGGTTCTGCACTCGAATCGTTTGGGTGTGGAGAACTGTAAACTTGATGCGCTCGATATGTCTGCAATATGACAATAATAATTTAGATTTTGAAAAGAAAAAATGCGACTGTTCACCACACAGTTTTTGATGGCTGAAAGATACGGCTGAGAGAGAGAGAGATTGGAAGGAAATGATCTAAATTGGAAGAAAGGTAGAGAGTTGGTATCGTCGTGTTCTTCCACAGCAGATTCGGATCATGGTTGAGTATGTTAGATTGTGAAAATAACAGAGGAGAAGAGAAGGTAAGGAGTTTGCAGTCACTACTACAGAAAAGGGAATATACGTCGGATGTACGGGGCTATACACGTCGGATATAAGCACACCCCTATCCGACGTCTAGGTGTGTGTCGTCTATACATAGACGTCGGCCATAGTATAGACGATGTCTATACCTAACGTATATACGTCGGCTGTAATTAGACGCCGACATGTATTCTTTAATGTATAGACGTCGGTTAACTAACATACGACGCCTATACTTTAGGGATAGACGTCGGTTAGATAACATACGACGCCTATACATTAACGAATACACGTCAGTTAACGAACATACGATGCCTATACGTTAGGGATAGACGTCGGATTCAATATAAAGCCGACGTCTATTCCTTTCTTCAGAGGAATAGACGTCGGCTTATAAAAACGGCCGTCGTCTATTCCTAAACCTGGACAAAAAAAATAGCATCCGACGAAATTGTTTTTAGTCATCGTATTAGTGTACATACAACTGCACCAAATTCGTTCACCTATAAATTTGTTCACAAATACTCACAATTTCATCCATATACATCCACAATTTCATACAAGCACAAACAAACAAGCATACATGCACAAACACAAACACAAACATACAACCATACATGCACAAACATACAAAGCATACACAATTGACATTCAACACACTTGCAATTAATTCATTCTAAAATTAAGGCGATTATATTAAGGCAAAAAGTGTAGGTTTGTAATACAAGTGCACCTGTTAACTAAATTACAAAAAATACAATTGGCAGGAGAACCTCTTAGTTCGTCAGCATGTTTCTGATGAAATAGCGAGCCCATCGGTCGCGAGTTTCATCGAGCTCCTGTTGCGAGAAGGGATCACTACTTTTTGGGAAAACCTATCAAAAAAATACAAGTGTGTTGAATATTAATAACTAAATATTGAAACTACACAACTATACAATTGAATAACGATCTACATTACCTCGGTTAGACATACATCTTGAGTTACCACATCGAGGATTTCCTCCATGTATCTCATCACGTAGTAACCGCATTCCGTATTTTCAACCTGCTTCCGGTACTACAAACATAGGAATTCGCTAAATATTTGTTCCTAACTTAATTAACAAAAATGGGATAGAACGTACTCTCATTCCATGTCATGTTATTCCTGATTTTGTGGTTGTTCTCCTACCACCTAAAGCTCTGTAAACCTTAATTGCCCTGACTAGCACAAGTTAAAATATCAATCAATAATACTAATAAAAATCCACGAATTACTTTATTCACGACTAAACAAACTTACATATTTAGAAGTTTCTTTTTTGAGTCCCTTGGTTTATTCGACCCCAACGGATCAAACCAATATGTTGAATTAGTCGTTGGGCATACAACGACAAGCATCCAATAAGCCCTGTGTTATATATATAATTAGAAGTTTATTACAAAATAAAATTTCACTTTGAATTACAAAGTTTACCTCTCATGATAAGGGAGCAAATAATATTTCTTGTCTTCTTCTTTAAAGAATGTCCCTAGTTGACCTGATTTATCGTCATTCCCGTATATATATGTAGATGGACTGATAAATCCAAATACTTGATCCTCGGGAAAGGTTGACCTTCTGGCGTCGTAAAGATGTCTACAAGTATAAAAATTATAATTTATTACAGTTTTGATAAAATTATTCAATATTTTTCATTGTATACAAAAGAACACTTACTTCACTTGCACGTCGATAATCATGATACACAACGAATCCATCGCCATGAACTGCATGATATCCTCTTTGGTGACGTACAAAGCGGGAGGCAACCCTTTATCCCCCTCCAACTCCCAGGTACTTAAGGATTGTGCCTCCCTACCTACCATACACTGATACAACATTTTGCACCTACTTAGAAGCGAATTAATGTTGATCGGAGATTGGTTGTTTGACCCTTTTCTCCGGGGGCTTGACACCTTACAAATATGTATAGAACCGTTAAAATACAATTGTTAACAAATTTGAAGTTTAAAGTCTTTCAAAGTTAAACTATACCTCATGTTTGTCGTTTAGCTCTACTAAATAACTAGGCCAACGCACGAACCCACCGATAGCATCGCCGAGAGTAACAATCTCTTCTTCCGGAAATGGCACAAAAGCACCAGGATCTAAGCAACTCTCAACTGCAACCTTCAATTCTCCCTCTCCTACCTCTGTGAAGTGGTGTCTGGAGATGTTATAAACTTTCCCGTGTCCCACCAATCTTCGATCAGGGTCTTCGACAAATAAAGCACATTTAGATCCATCCGCGAACTTTCCAAACGAGGGACCGTCGACGAGGGCCAATTCTCGAGAATGAGACACGAAATCATCTTGTCGATGAGGGTGGAACACTGGCGGAACTGGAGTAGTCTCCGCGGAAGAACCAGTCTTACGACGGGTAGGAGAAGTAGGCAAACGATCCAATCTCTCCAAAACAAGTTGCAACGTATTCTTCAAATCTGCGATCTCTTGCTGGCATTTGGTATGACCAGTCGTCGAAGTAGACCGTTGAGTCTTCCCATAATATTGTCGAAGTCCAACTCTACTCCCTACCCCTCGCACACGACCGGTGTGTTCGTCGTTTCCCAAGGCCCCGCGTAGAATATCATTTCGACCATCGGAAGCAAATTCGCCTTGAGATTCTCTCAACTTCAGAGAGTCCTAAGTTTAAAACAATATTTACTATCATTTGAAAAATATAAAATTAATGATTCTGAATTAATAACATATATATAAGTGATGCAACTTACTATCTTCGAGCAGATAGCTTGCGACTCGTCTGTGACGTACTCCCTTCTGGAGTTTACTCTCGCTCTCTTCCAAGAATCACAACGAGCTATGGGAGAAGGAGGAGATAGGTTACTTGCTTGCTCCTCACTCATACCGGAGTCAATTGCCTCCTGTCTCTTCTGAGCAATTTTTTCAGCCATCATTTGTGCGTCTAACTTGTGGTACCCCGCTCGAGACATACGATGGGTATACTTGTTAGAAGATCTAATCTTTTGGTTTTTTGCTCGGATGGCCTAAAATCAAGTTTATTAGATTGTCACTAAAATCAATAACTAACAAGTTTGTTTTGAAACTCAGTTACTATATTATAAATTAAACTTAGTTACCTCAAACTCCGGGCTATCTCTGGATTTTCTGAATAGCTCCCATTGATTCGGAGTGATAAAGTTATAGACATCGCATGGATTTCTATCCTGATAGTCTCCGAATATGTACTTGTTCGTTAAATTTGTTTTGAAATCCCTCCAACGAACTGACATGTATGTCATCCACTTTTTCTTCAACTTGTCAGTGGATTGGAACTCAAAAGATTCCTACAACACGTTAACTTTATATATATCAAAAGTTCAACTAAAACTATAGAAATCTATAATGGAACCATTACCTGCACATTATCCCATATTGTGTCCTTCAACTTCTCATCTACATCATCCCAACTGGATAAACAAATGTCAACTTTGGCCCTCGCTAAGCTACCCAGAAAACTTTTCCAATTATCAGACAGCATGCCTAAGGGCTTAAGACGGTCATCAAACTGGATTGGAACTCTACCGTCTCTAGTTCTTCTGCCCACGAATTCTTTCATGAGACAAGGACCTCGTGTACTGTATGTCTTCGAACCTTCAGACTCGGAGCAAGTGGGTTTCTTTTTCGGAGCCATTATACTATAAAAGATGAATTCAAGTAATTAAATAAGGTAAAGACATGGATTAAATGTCTATTACAATGTGTTACAACAGAAAATTTGCACCTTTACTGTTTTTTTTCCTTAATGGATTTTCAATCCATATACCTTCACCGTGGTCATCTCTAAACATACAAGTCTCAACATTTATTTCTTCATCTACTGAGTTCAACTCAGGTTCTTGCTTAGAGAAAGGTGGTGTCTCTTCGTACTCGATCAGACTATCATCTGATACAATTTTTTTCTTCCCTTCCAAAATTACTGCCCATTTCTTATCACATGGATCAGCCACATAGAAGACTTGTTTCGCTTGGGAAGCTAGAATAAAAGGTTCTCCTTTATACCCTTGTTTTGAAAAATCAATTAAAGTGAAGCCATAGTCATCCACTCGAACTCCTGTTTTATTATCAACCCACTTGCATCTAAATATAGGTACTTTGAATTTAACAAAGTCTAGCTCCCATATATCTTCAATTACACCGTAATAGGACATGTCGGCGTATACAGGATTCTTGTCTTTAGAACTAGACACATGCAAAGACTCTGCTATTAAGGTGACGCCACTGTTCTGAACAGCACTTTTCGCATCTTCACAACTGTGTAGAAAGAATATCCATTGATATCATAACCACTGTAACTTATAACAACAGAATGCGGACCGTAAGCCAACCACTATATTGTCTCAGAAACATCACGCTTGTATGCTAGATTTTTGAATGACTTAGCAAATATTGTCTAATCTTTTGCTATATTCCAGTGTATACAGGATTCTTGTCTTTAGAGAAAGGTGGTGTCTCTTCGTACTCCCATTGCGACATATGTGTCGCAATGGGACCTTCAAAGGTATAAAGATACGTATGTGTAGTGTAACTTACTTGGGTTTCGGTATTACTGTGGATACAAGGTCATACAATTTAATTCTTGCAAACACCAACTTTTCCACACACAAAAAGCTTTCTATACCAACTTTCAATTTTTATATCTTACATGAGACATTATTTGGTGTGATCCCGCATTCTTTTATCATTTTGAGATACATATTTAGCCACTTAGGCAGTACACATAATCTTTTGGATTTGAATATTGAGTTTTTTTTAACAGTTTCTTGACAAAATAAAAACTCACTCATATTACCATTCCTTATCAAGATAAGTAGAAAAGTCAAAAGAAAATCCTTTTTCTCTTTGCAATATAGAAAATGCATGCCCAACTGAAATCCATACCATTGTCTGAATGAAGGTTTACTATTGAACATTCACATAATGAAAGGAACAAATAATTCCACTGTATTCCAAATCCTATATGATGAATGACTTAGCAAATATTGTCTAATCTTTTGCTTTGGGTTATTAAAGGCCAAGTTGTTTAAGGGGGGAAATGAGTTATTATCATAATATTAAAAATTCAAAAAATTAAGGCAATAAACATTTAAAATATTAAAAGCAAGTATTAAAAATAATTACTTGAATTGACAGAAAAACATTTTAAACACAAACTATCATGTTATTAATAATAATTGGGAATAAAATTTTATTGAAATTTTGGCAGAACCTCCACTTAAAATTTGATATGTAAAATTCTTCAAATCCTTAAATCAACAAGAAAAATGTATATCTAGTTATCTACTCACATTCACATCATGTAAAATTCTTCAAATCCTGAAACCAACCCAACTCAATCCAAACCAAATCAATCCAATGAATATGTTTATCAAATATCAACACATAACACACATGCAAAAAACTCCGAGAAGAAGTTGCTTATCACGTCTACATGTCAAGAGTGTACATCCACATCAAGACCATACAACTCATGCCATTACACATCATCAATCCATAATTTTGATTTCTTTTTTTCTACTTTGGAAACCATTTGCTACACACCAACAAATTGAATCATTAATCAACTTGGAAAATAAAAGGAATTCTAAATGTTGATATTTGCATCAATACACTTAGATTATCACATTAACCAATAATGATTATCACATTAACCAATATTTGCATCAATACGTTATTATTGTGAACTAATCCTAACTTGGCGTTGGATTCTTGGTCTAAACTAATCCTAAATTAAGGATCTAAAATTGAGCACGAACCAGAGGAGGGAAAAGTTGTGATGCCGGAGGAGCTCTTTGTGGTTCCCGAAGACGTCGCGGAGGAAACGGCTGTAAACGACACGAGGAAGCTACATGCGGAGGAGGCTAAGTTAGAAAGAATATGTGGAGAAAGATGAACTTAAAATAACCAAAAACGAACTTAAAACCTACATGTGGAGAGAGACGGAGGAAGAAGGAGAAGAGGGCCGGAGAAGTGGAGGAGAGCTTGGGAGCTCACTGCGGTGCCGGAGACGGTGCGGATCGGTCGGAGGATGGTCGCGGAGGAGAGTTCGGTCGCGGGACGGCTAGGGTTTGGGTGGGTTTCGACTGAAATGAATGAAAGAAAGCGCGTCTGTCCGATTTCTTTAGGACCTATATACGTCGGATGTTCCGTAACACTGACGTCTATACCTCGACGCCTATATGGTTGGCGTATAGACGTCGGTCTTCCATTACGTCCGACGTCTAAAAGCCGACGTCTATACACTATAGACGTCGGATTCACAAGGTACTAAAACACCGACGTCTAAAGGTCGACGTCTATACACTATAGACGTCGGCTAAACGTGTTATTCCCACACCCGACATCTATAATGTCACATAGACGTCGTCTTCCATTACAACCGACGTCTATTCTGTCCTCTCCACACTAGACGTCGGTGGTTGTAACGGTCGACGTCTATTGGGCGACGAGTAAAGCCAATTCTGCACTAGTGAGTATTGGGAGAATATTTTGTGAATCAAAGCTTTTATCCAAACATCTAATAAAATAAGAAAATGTATATTAGATAATAAACTATTCGAAATGGACACCATCACAAAAGCTACGGAACAAAAAAACAATGATTTCAAACATAATTTTAATCTAAACGGGACCTCAACCTTTTGCGATGCTAAGCTTGCAAGTAAGCCAAACTTGTCCTTGACCACCACGAAGGCAATTCATTCACAACCGGAAACAAGACTTGTAAGCCCAAAAGATTTTGTTAAATTTTAATTTGATTGTGAAAAAATGAGAAAGGGTAAAACTGGAAACTCACTTGAGTTTTTGAACTCAAGTTATGTAGGTATGTGTTTTCATAGAGCTCGTAAGAAGTTGATGTCTTTTAAACTTTAAGATACCAACCAACAGCGAACCAATTTAATTCCGGTGCCAACTTAACTTTGAGGAATGGTTATAGATAGCAATAAGATTATTTTTTTAAACTTGTCTAATACAATAAGATATTATAAACATATAACAAGCAATCCTTCTCTATTTCTATTCATTGTCTAATACAAATAAGATATTTAAGGTTAGAGTTTATGTAACATCCCGATACAGCGGAAAATTTTAAAATTCATAATCAAGACAATGAGCACAATAATCAAAGGCGGGACTGTTACTTCTCATAAACAAATAGCGGTGCACCAGAATACATCAGAGTTTGCCAAAATGAATACATGATTACAACAAAACGACAAGGGAAGATAAACGTAATCATGTTGACCTCAGTGGTCCGACTAGAGGATCCGACTCCAAATGCGCGCGCCCTCTGATCACCACCCCACTGGACCTACTGCGGTCCTGAAAAAGATGCAACAACAATGCCTGAGTTTCCAGAAGGAAACCCCGTATGCCAACTCACCTATATGCATGCATTACACAAATGAACCTATCATACTAGTAGCGTGTCATGACATCGACAGAAATGGAAAACAGTTCCCCCGAAGGGTAAAACAGGACATCAGTCCGACAGTCAACAACGAGTCTCCCGAGGAGACCTACTGCAGGCACATGCAGCCTTACAGCACGCGACATCGCACCCCCACACGCGGCTACACTACTCAAGGGTTCGGCAGGGAGCCCCTGTCATGCCTGCACGCCGATAGAATACAGATCTGCAAATCTCAGTGGTCGAAGCCACAGGGACCAACGAGGTCGTCGCCCGGAAGGTATAACAACATCATCTCGATAGGTGCCCAGTCGAGGAATCAACATAGCCGGAACAGCCTCGGCCCAACAATCATCATCGCCGGCACAACCTCGGCGGCATCACCGGCACAGCATCGGTGGTCCATCACAACGTCCGGCACAGCATCGGACGGGTCCAGACCGAAGTCTGTCAGGTCATCAGGCTCCTCGAGCCGCAAACACTATACGCGCCGCTATAAAAGCAGGGCAGCGACCTCCGTAGCCCGTGGGCCGGTAGTCACCTCACCCAACGCCAGTTGCGTGCCCGCACAAACATCAACACTGGGATCCGCGATCCCTCAGGCCTGCTATACTACAAAGTGCCCAACCATCCATCTCAAGTCACGGTCCATACACGGAGGTGACGCGTCCTGAACACCCACACTCTTCCCAACGGCGGTCCCTGGGCAGGCACGCATCACGCGCCCACCGTCACCTCCCGGCTCACGCACAAGGCGAGGACACGGGTTTCCATGGACAAAGTTGGCGTTCAAAATGGGAACCAGGAATTCTTTTCTGGACCCAAACGGTCGACCGGAAGAGGTGATTCGGTCGACCGGTTCCAGAAAGGAATCGGTCGACCGTACGCGTAAAACGGTCTACCATTGCGCTCAAAACAGAATCCCCAACGGTCGAACAAGGGTCTAAAACCGGTCGACCGACCGAGGTCAAAATCCGGAGTCTGGTCAACATTAAATTCAATTCTATCGGTCGACCGACTCAAGGGTCTCGGTCGACCGAAAACAGACAGGGTCCACTTATTATTCTAAGTCATATAATCGGTCGAACGCAAACCTCCAACTGTCAAACAACATACAATCGGTCGAACGCAATATACAATCGGTTGAACAAATCATGTAAATCTACTCAGTACACTTAAGTTCCGGTCGAACGACCCAAAGAACCGGTCGACCGACAACAGGCAGAATGTCCCAACTCACCAGCAATATGTAGCATCGTGTGGGTTATGGGTCCACTAATCACTTTTAATCTAATCACCTAATTACCTACTTGTTTAGACAATCGAGTAAATGCAGCAGAAATTAAACAAACAAGCAAGTAAAGGAAAATAATGCAAACCACAAATCGACTCGGCGTTTTTATAGAGGTTCGGCACCCCACCCGGGTCCTAGTCCTCTCTTGCAAGCTCCGCTCGGATCACCGAGCTCCGCCTACGACTTCACTATCCGCTCTCCGTTCCGGGCCGGGAGACAACGCCTTACAACCGTCAAACTCGCGAACAACCCTCGCCGGGCTTGGAATCTTCCTCTCACAATCTGAGAGGGGCACTTCGGGATTTCACCGAAGTCCTTGCTTCCTTTTACAACAATTGTAACCTTGAGTGGAACAACACTCTCTAAACTTTGAGCACACTTGAGTAGGATGAAGAAATGATCACTAAGTGTGGAAGGTTTGTAGCTTTGAGTGTTTGGGATTCTCTCTAAAGTTTGGGACAAGTTTGTAGTGGGAGAGTTGTGTTAAAATGTGTTTTACAACTCCTTATATAGGCATTAGAGAGAATAGATCCGTTGGGACAAGATTTGATTGGATTTTGTGCAAAGCACACAAAGCAGAAAATTCGGCCTGCAAATCTGTCCAGAAACGGTCGACCGAACGCTTGGGTTCGATAAGAATACGGTCGACCGAAATATGAATAGGTTGACCGAACACTTAAGTCTATTAAGAAAATGGTCGACCGAACAGGGTTACCGGTCGACCGAATAAGCGTTTCGGTAGAGGGAAAACTGGATCGGTCGAACGAAATCGTATCGACCGATAGCAGGGAATTCTTGACAATGTGAAACGGTAGACCGAACTTGGCACATGGTTCGACCGTTTGGTTAAGTATATGGAGGTGTATATGGTTTTAATACGAATACGATCGTTGGGCATATACGACAAGAAAAACGGTCGGAACAGTAAGTTCAAACGGTCGACCGAATGATATGGTACGGTCGACCGAAACTAGAAAGGGAAACACAAACTGGATTACTTGATCATCCGGTCGACCTAACGGCCTGTATCGGTCGACCGAATGTGGGCAAACAGTTAGGGTACATGTTTGGTGTTTTCCGGTCAAAGTTTGGGTGATCTATTGAAGTCCAAATTATGTGAAATTTAGTGTGTGACTTCTATATGGAACCTAGTGTGTGATTAAGTTGATTTTAGCTCAAGTATGCTCAATTACACTTTGTTCCTAAGACTCAAAAGAAATCAAGATTACATGTCTTCTATTTAGCTTTAATTACATGTCTTGACTTCATTTCCTTCTTTCTTGAGTCTTGATCACCTGTAGAGGTTAGCACAATACAATATATATGCAATGCATAGTGTGTGCTACTCTAATTAAGATTAGGTTGATTAAATCATCAAAACATAAGATTAAGGCCAAAAAGCCAACAATCTCCCCCTTTTTGATGATGGCAACCGATATCTTAATACTTGAAATTTGTATATGTAAACTATGCATATAAATGCTCCCCCTATGGATGTGCATAGTTTTTGTTCAAATTTTATCAAGTTTTTCAAGTTACCCCCTTAATTCTCTCTCCCCCTTTGACATCCATCAAAAACATTGATAATTATATAAGTCAAAAGGATGTCATCGTAATGAAGTTGCTCCCCCTAAATTTTGCACTTCATTACTCTAATAAAAGATATAACATTTAATCTCCCCCTATCAATAAGGCTAAATTGAAACAATGAGTATGATGAAATTTTAAGTTCAATTAAGTTTCTACTTAAGCCTTATTCTAACATCCATTTAAAAAATGACATTTAAAATCAATGGATGTGATAAATGATTTGCAATGAATAGGGTATATGATTTGCAATGAATTAAATTATATGATATGTCAATTAAGCATATGAAACTAGATTAGAGCTAATTTAACATGAATTGTATAGATAGAAATTTTATACCAATGTTGAATTCAAATTTAGCTCCAATCTCATTTGGTGATGCAACCGGATTTGAATTTGACTCTTGAGCTCACCCGGTCACCACCAATCTCCTCCTCAAGCTCCTACAAGAGTAGATTTAGGTACCCAAACAACTTTGGGTCCTTGAATGTTAGCTTTGGGAATCCAAACCATTTTGGTTTTAGGAGCCCACACTTTTGAGGAAGTATGTTTTACCACTAAGTGCTTTCCATTTAAAGTTGTATAGAAAGCATGATTTTTCAATTTTGCATTAAATCCTAAACCATGTTTTTGCAAAGATTGCCTTTGACTTCCTAATAGCATGTTAAGCATCTTGGTTCCATTGGTGAACTTTTCTAGATCTTTTCTTAATTGCACATTGCAAGCATGGAGATCTAATTGTTCAACACCTATAGGTGTTGCTTTTAATTTATCAAGATTTGATGCATTATTTTCAAATTTAGCAAGCACCTCATTTTTCTCATTCCAGCATGTTTCAATTTCACTTTGAAGATCTTTGATTTGCTTTCTAGCATTTTTGGTCTGTTCACAAATGATCTCATATTGTTTAACTAAGTCATGAAATGCATTTTGAAGCTCATCATGTGTATAAGTTTCTTCATTAACACTAGAATGTGAGCTATCACTATAATATGACTTAATTGAGCATGAATTACTAGAGCAAGAGTTAGATTCTACCTCACTTCCTTCATCTTGAATTGCCATGTAGCACATGTGTGCATATTCTTTTGTTGATGAAGGTGTGGTTGATTTGGATGACGATGAAGACGATGAATCGTCCCATGTAGCATTGTGAGCTTCCAACCTCTTCTCTTTTCTCTTACTCTTCTCCTTTTCTCTCCTTCTCTCCCTCCTCTCATTTTTCTTCTCCTTCTCTTTTCTCTCATTTCCACTCTCTTCCTTCTCCTTCTTTTCTCTCTTTTCACTCCTTCTACCTCTTCTTTCATTCTTTTCTTCTTTATCCTTCTTGAGGTATTTGAAGAAGTATTTTGCTAGGACTTCAATGTCCTCATCTTCCACCTTACTTGGCTCATCAAAATTTGCATGCAATGCCAAGGTGGATGTTTTCTTGGTGGCTTCCTTCTCCTTCCGATGATTGATTTGAAGTTCATAAGCCATCAAGTTTCCAATGAGCTCCTCCATCTTTAATTTTGAGAGATCATGCGCCTCTTCAATTGCGACGACTTTATCTTCCCAATCGATGCTAAGTGACCGGAGGAACTTCCTTGTCATCTCTCCTTCATTGATTTTTCTTCCAAGAACCAAAAGAGAGTTAGTGATATCGGTGAAGCGAGTGTTCATTTCGCTTATGTTTTCACCGATTTGCATAGAAAAAAATCTCATATTTATGCATGAGGAGACTAATGCGTGTTTCCTTAGTTTTACTATCCCCCTCATGGTGCTTTGAAGTCTATGCCATATCTCATGTGCACTTTCACATCCCCTAATCCTATTATATTCACCCTCATTAAAGCCACAATACAAGATGTTCATAATTTTCGAATTCATTTCGATTTCTTTCATTTTTGGTCTTGTAAGTGAATCTAATTCATCTTCTTTAGGGGGTGTGTATGGATTTTGGATAAACATTCAATACTTAAGGTCATTTGATATTAAAAAGATTTTCATCCTATTTTTCCAATAATCATAGTTTGACCCATTAAGCAACGAAGGTCTAGTGGTGCATAATCCCTCTACATGATTAAATGTGCTAGCCATGCTAAAAATACGATTAAGTATAGAATTTAGCTAACAAGGCTCTGATACCAAATGTAGGATCGTGTGGGTTATGGGTCCACTAATCACTTTTAATCTAATCACCTAATTACCTACTTGTTTAGACAATCGAGTAAATGCAGCGGAAATTAAACAAACAAGCAAGTAAAGGAAAATAATGCAAACCACAAATCGACTCGGCGTTTTTATAGAGGTTTGGCACCCCACCCGGGTCCTAGTCCTCTCTTGCAAGCTCCGCTCGGATCACCGAGCTCCGCCTACGACTTCACTATCCGCTCCCCGTTCCGGGCCGGGAGACAACGCCTTACAACCGTCAAACTCGCGAACAACCCTCGCCGAGCTTGGAATCTTCCTCTCACAATCCGAGAGGGGCACTTCGGGATTTCACCGAAGTCCTTGCTTCCTTTTACAACAATTGTAACCTTGAGTGGAACAACACTCTCTAAACTTTGAGCACACTTGAGTAGGATGAAGAAATGATCACTAAGTGTGGAAGGTTTGTAGCTTTGAATGTTTGGGATTCTCTCTAAAGTTTGGGACAAGTTTGTAGTGGGAGAGTTGTGTTAAAATGTGTTTTACAACTCCTTATATAGGCATTAGAGAGAATAGATCCGTTGGGACAAGATTTGATTGGATTTTGTGCAAAGCACACAAAGCAGAAAATTCGGGCTGCAAATCTGTCCAGAAACGGTCGACCGAAAAGTGGAACGGTCGACCGAACGCTTGGGTTCGATAAGAATACGGTCGACCGAAATATGAATAGGTTGACCGAACACTTAAGTCTATTAAGAAAACGGTCGACCGAACAGGGTTACCGGTCGACCGAATAAGCGTTTCGGTAGAGGGAAAACTGGATCGGTCGAACGAAATCGTATCGACCGATAGCAGGGAATTCTTGACAAGGTGAAACGGTTGACCGAACTTGGCACATGGTTCGACCGTTTGGTTAAGTATATGGAGGTGTATATGGTTTTAATACGAATACGACCGTTGGGCATATACGACAAGAAAAACGGTCGGAACAGTAAGTTCAAACGGTCGACCGAATGATATGGTTCGGTCGACCGAAACTAGACAGGGAAACACAAACTGGATTACTTGATCATCCGGTCGACCTAACGGCCTGTATCGGTCGACCGAATGTGGGCAGACAGTTAGGGTACATGTTTGGTGTTTTCCGGTCAAAGTTTGGGTGATCTATTGAAGTCCAAATTATGTGAAATTTCGTGTGTGACTTCTATAGGGAACCTAGTGTGTGATTAAGTTGATTTTAGCTCAAGTATGCTCAATTACACTTTGTTCCTAAGACTCAAAAGAAATCAAGATTACATGTCTTCTATTTAGCTTTAATTACATGTCTTGACTTCATTTCCTTCTTTCTTGAGTCTTGATCACCTGTAGAGGTTAGCACAATACAATATATATGCAATGCATAGTGTGTGCTACTCTAATTAAGATTAGGTTGATTAAATCATCAAAACATAAGATTAAGGCCAAAAAGCCAACACAATATGCACTACCGGTCGACCGCCACCAGGCATCGTTCGACCGGTGAAGGTTAAAGTCGGGTAAAAACACTACATTCGGTCGACCGCCCAAAGGGACCGGTCAACCGTTGGTCGTCTTCCACCTCGCGCCAGCCGAGGTTTCTCACGGAAGCAACGCCGAAGAGGTGTCTGACCTCCCCGTCCGACCAACACAACCCTACCACGAGGGTTAGGAACCACAAAATCACACTATCAAGTTGACATACCTCAAGCGAAGACGACGAACCGCCGGAGCTCGCTCACGCACGTCGCCTCCGGTAGACCTCGAGCACGCGCCGTGCCTCCCCCGCACGAGCACCTTCCTCCGTCGCCGGTGTCGCCTCCTCTGGTGCAGCCGAAAAGAGGAAGAGTGAGAACCAAGGTGAGTGAGGAAGAAGAGTTGGAGAAGAAGAATGGAGGAGAGAAGGTTTTTGCTTTAAAAACCAAAACCCAACCCAAGGCAACACTCCCCACGATCCCCTACGCTCCTAGCCCATACCTCCCTTACCTCACATACCCTCTCACATCACCCCCACCTAATCCGGGATTAACCCCTAAACCGGGTTAGGGTTCTATCAGTTTAGGGTTTTCCACAGTCGTAACTTTTCCTATCCTCCCATAGTACATCTCAGCCGTCCGTTCACCCGAACATGCATCTCAACCCAAACCTTTCTCCACCTCGACCAACATGATCTCTGGCCTCCTCACCACCATGTGTCCCTCCTTCCTCCACCAACTTTCCTTCATTATTGGCCTGCCGATGTTGTGAGATTTCAGGTATGCTAATTAAGTGACCAAGTCTGATCTGTCTTGTTTTGGGTGTTCTTAGAAGTGCTTTTTCGTATGGTGGGTGGACGGAGAGAACTTTGGTTTTGCTTTCATTTTGTTTCCGTTGCTTTTAACTCTTGAGTGCTTTCTTACTTCCGTAGTGATTATTAACTATTTACAGTCTGAAAGTTGCACTTAAAATGTTACTGCGTGTAGTTTTTTCTGCTGATTTCTCAGAATCATAACATATTCACTTAAAAATTGCATGTAAATCTGTTGAACACCCCAAAGGAAAAAAAAAATTCCTTTTTATGTATAAAAGTTTTACTCTGCTTTTTTTTATTTCCACGCTAATCTGAAATAATCTCTAAAAAGATGATGAGTGATTGTTAGAGATTGAAATTTTGTGTCAAGAATTATATTCATTCGAGGTGTTTGTTTAAACTTTAAATGATAGATGCATGTTCTTATGTGTCTTTATCGATGAAAATTGGGTCTCCGAAAACGAAAAATCTTATTTGACGAACTTGCGAAATTGGGTCTCAGCATGGATGAAGTTCATTACAATACGGAGCGGGTTCAAAATTTCATTGCAAATAATGAGCTACAAAATGTGTACATATTTCCCATAAATATTGGAAAGCCTTTTATCTGAGGACTTTTTTTTGTACATTAAAAAAATTTAAAGAAAGTGAACGCATTTTTCGTTGATTCCAGGTTTTGTTCTGGTCTATTTTAATACTTCCTATGTCAGGTGTTTATCAAATGGAGAAATTTTCTTGCGCACCTAGATTGGAAGTTTGATGTGTGTGTAAACTTGTACTCGATCATACATTTTTAGATTTATTGTCCTTATGTTGGCTAGCTATTAAAGTAATCCACGAATAGATCATGAGAAAGGTACGGAAAAAATATCTGAATTATTCGTCGCCGTAAAACTACTTAAATCGCCCGTAAGATTATCATTTTGCCCCTCTACCCTTTCTACTAATATAACTCCTCATTTCACTCTTTTAACACAACTTTCTCTTCATATCACTCTTTTATTCCGCACATAAAATGTCTCGGAGGTCAGGAAAAGAACCAGCGGAGACCCCTGACAACTCACATCGGGTAAATTACCTTGTTTATTTCAATTAATTTAAAAAAAATATTTTTGAGTCGAATGGTCGCGGGAGACGCCCGACCCAACGAGAGGGCGGTTCCCGCGACTGCCCGATCGTTGGGTCGGGCGTCTCCCGCGACCGCCCGACCCAATGACCAGACGGCTGCGGGAGACGTCTCCCACGTACGGTAGGCGTCTCCGGCAGACGCCTACCACGTAGGGTAGGCGTCTCCCGCAGACGCCTGGTTTTTTTTAAAATTTTGATTATAAATTGTGATAAAATTTAAATAAATTGAATATTATGTTAATAATGAGTTAAATTAGTTTAGTAAATCATTTATTGATTATAAATTGTGATAATTAATAAATAAATCGCTAAATAAATTGATTATTATGTTAGTAATTAGTTGTGTACGATTTTAGTAAAGGATTATTGATTAATTGTGATAATTGCTAAATTAATCGATTATTCAGTTAATAATTAGTTTAATTATTTTAGTAAATTCATTAATAAATTTGTATTTTTAAAATTGAATTAATAGTCATCGGGTTACCGTGGAGGAAAATGGAAATCAATTCCCTTACGCGCGGTACGTAGTATAGCAGACGAGTCAGATCCTCGTCATCCACGTACACGTGGTATTTCTGCTTCAGTTAGGAGAGAGAGATCTGTTACGTCGTCGTCAGACACCTGGAGAGTCTTTCGACGACGAGGATGATTCAGATGAGCTGAGGAGTCACGACGACATTGACGATGGGGGCCGATACAACTTGGGGTCACAGGAGGAGGCGGTACATCAGTCCGGTCGAGGACGGGGGCGACACGGTGGTCCTTCATCTGAGTGGGTCATTAGGAAGGATCGAGGTGGCCGGTTTGTGACCGGTGATTCGAGTTCGTGCACTGCAGACGCCCGAGCTCAGAAAAAGAAGAAGGGTGATGACGAGTCTTGGATCGTCACGGATATTATTCCCGGTGGTCCTGTAGATGGCAGCGTCATTCCGAGTTTCGGAGGCCACGTCGCCAGACGCATCTGGGATGACGAGGAGTGGAAGGTTTTGAAGTGTCATAATCGGCACAGAGCCTGTACGACATTGCAGGCATGGCGCTCAATGATGACTGAGGATATGACGGCGACCGTGGTTGACAATTGATTGGGTCACTTGTCGTACAACATGTTTTCTTGCATCGACATGCCGTTGATTTCGGCATTCGTGGAGCGGTGGCAGCCTGACACCAACACTTTCCACTTGCCGTTCGGAGAGATGACGATCATGTTGCATGACGTCTTTCAGATTCTGCACATTCCTGTTGAGGGTCCCATGGTCAGTGCGCAGGCACCGACATCTGAGCTGAAGTTATATGTATCTGAGTTGTTGGGTGTCAGCCTGGAGGGTCTTGGGCGGGATAGCTCATTTTGGAGTGGCGGTGGTGTTAGTATCGACGCTGTGGACGAGTGTTTCAGACGGGGGCGACCACCACGGACTGAGGATACGTAGATGACTGCTTATCTCTTCTTACTGCTGGGCTGCGTATTGTTTGTCGACAAGAGCGGTTCCAGACTGAGACCACGCGACTTATTGGAGGCGAGGGACCCAGATACCATTGGTCAGTACTCATGGGGGTCGGCGACGTTGGCATATCTGTATCGCCAGCTGGGCATATCTAGTCGTGTTGATTGTGGTCAGATTACGGGTTGTCTTACACTGCTCCAGGCTTGGATATACGAGTATTTTCCTGCTTTCCGCCCACATCGTGAGCGGAAGATTGTTGAGCGTGGCCATCCTCGTTCGCGTATGTGGGTTGTCCGGGCGGAGGATAAGAGCGAGAGTCGACTTCTTTCTATTCGTAGACGGTTAGATCAGATGACTGCATCGCAGGTATATAATGTATATATCATTCACGTTTATTTAAATTTAACTTTATTATTATTAACGTATAAACGTTTAGGTGGAGTGGTTACCGTATGGTCCCGAGCCTGCTGTAGCTGTGCCGAGGACTACATTTATGGGCGTTATTCGTTATAGGGATATCACAGAGCCTTATTTACCTGATCGCGTGTTACGTCAGTTAGGTTACGTTCAGGTGATCCCGGTTGACATCCCGACGCCCGACCATGACGGTCCGCGACTGCGACGATGTACGACGTCAGGCACAACGTTTCGTCTGCGGAATCGGTTTGGAGGACATTTCCGAGAGTAGGACGACTACACCTCGCCGATCTGAGTCGTAGCCGCGACCCCTCCACTTGTGCTCCAGATTATTTGCAGTGGTTCGGTAGGTGCTCACATCCACTACTCGTACGCGGTATCATTCCGAGACCGGAGAGACCACTAGATAGGACATGTGCCGATGCGGTAAGTTTATCTAATTTTTTTTTTAATTTTAAAGTATATTTTGTTATTGTACGCTAATTTTTATTTTACATACAGTGGGTGAGTAGGGCGATACGGTGTACGCAGCCGTTCTTGCGAGAGAGAGAGACATCATGCCGACTGAGGCGACGAGACTTGCATGTACAGATTGGGATTGCCTGATCGAGGATTGGAACAGCCAGCTGGGCATTTCGGACCATGATTTAGATGTTGAGTTGTAGTTGTCTTGCTTTTACTTTCGTTTTGTTGCACTGTTAGTACATTTGTTGGTATTTGCTTATGTTTATTTGTGTACTCTTATTATTTATTTCTGACGAACATATCTTCTACATATTTCTTTGACTATCGTATTTTTTAATATTTATTTTTCACGAAAAGATTTTCAACTTATTTCTTTAGATATGAAATAATATTTAAATTTAAAATACGGTAAAAGAACAACACGATATAAGTAGAAATACACGATATATTATACATTACAAAAACATTACAAATTACAATCAACGTAACCGGTTCCAATACTCCATCCTACTTTGGTACTGATCCTCCCATCCAACAACACTCTCATCTCGCATTTGATACCATAAGGTTGCTATAGGAGGTACTGGGAAATCATCAAGTAATTCCAAACGAATACAATGAGTGTAACTCCCTAAATGAGCAATGACCAACTCTCTGACAGGCCTCGTCATGGCAGACGGACACTCCCAGGGTAGAACAGTAAGACACGGGAACAACGAACCATCCGTTCCCACTGCGAAATACATGACCGCACACTTGTAAAAATTCGCAATAGGAAACAAGTCGGACCAAACCTCCATATAATGATCCTCGCCACAACCTCCCCCGCCCCAATCAATTCGTTGACGAGCCTCTCTCACATGGCCGAAATAGACTGTCTCATAAATAGGATGTGCACCTATCTCATTAGAAATCGCACGACGGGCGTACGACCAGTTCTCTTGACCACCATGAAAGACATCGGCAACACATCGAAATCCACAGTTGCCATCAGCACGTACGTCATTCCACCTTTGCAGAAATGGCAAAATGATTCCTGGCAGTCTATCATTATATGGGAAGTTGTCCACGTCAACCCGTCCGGACACTGTAAGATAGGTAAATAACAATTCATTAAAACAACAAAATTAGGAGATAATATATTCAACCCCATTTAGATTACTGATATATATTAAATAACATAACAACAAAGATATCGACATACCAGAAGATCATGTGTCCGTATTCACAGACGATCGAGACGAATTAGACCGACGACCCCTGCTCCCACTACTGCCAGACCGACGACGACCCCTGCTCCCACTACTGAAATCTTGCAACGGAACCTGAAAAATTTGAATTTAACAGAAAATTAAAAAAAACAAAAAAACGGGCGTCTGGCTAAACCACCTCCACCAAGGTGGAGGCGTCTGCCTAACACGCCTCCACATAGGTGGAGGCGGTTTAGACAGACGCCTCCACCTTTGTGGAGGCGTCCATAGGAGACGCCTGCACAAAGGTGGAGGCGTCTGTCTAAACCGACTCCACCTATGTGGAGGCGTGTTAGGCAGACGCCTCCACCTTGGTGGAGGCGGTTTAGCCAGACGCCCAAGTCGTGAAAAAAATTCCGCCCCCGTTACCTCGCCGGATTCAGGTGCTTCGCCAGAAATTTTCATTGTGTTGGTACTAGGAATGTGAGTAAAACTGAGTCAAACACCTTATTTAAAGACACGGGACGAAATCGGTATTAATTGATTTGTTAAGGACAAAAATGTCATTTTTGGGACGATTTAAGTAGTTTTCCGGCGACGAATAGTAGTTCCCAAAAATATTGATGTACTTACAAGGAACAATAGATCACGTGACCAAATATATACAGCTTGATCATCTTGTGGTGGTAGGATATTCTAATTCAAACTGCGTAGACCCCATCGATACTAGAAAATTTGCATGAAGTTATTTGTTTCTTCTAGTTGCCAGATGGAGGAGAAATGTTTTGGAAGTGTGTTGCAAGCTATCGTTACTGTGTCCATTAAGACGGTGGTGTTTCTAGGATGCTTTGAGCCAACTATTCATGGTTTATGGGCGTGAAATTTTATATTAGAGCTTGGCGTTTTCGTCACTCCTGCCAAACCCATGTAAAATTATTACGATGATGTGTGCTAACCGCATGGAATTGAAAAACTGTGATAAAAGAATAGGTACAAAAAGATAAGGTTTCAATTGAACACACGCTAGCACCAATTTATAGTTTTAGATCTGTCAGCTAAGACCATAAATAACAATGTCTGGCTATCCTCACCCGTCATGCTCTTTCTGTCACGTCAGTTTTTCTTTCTGTCATGTCAACTTCTCTCTCTGCCACGTAAACTCACTCAACCCACAAAAAACTTCTCCTTACTCACGCGGTGTAAACAAGCCGAGTCGAGTGAAATTTCGAGTTATAAGTATTATCTTATGTTATTAACAAATACAAAAAAATAATTATGAATGGAACAATAAAAAATTCGAGCAAACTATCGAGCGGAACATCAAAAAAATTTGAGTTCGAGCGACTCATTTACCGAACCAAGTTTGAAGATTTTTTGGTTTTTCATCAAGATCTTTCATTTTCAAGTTAAACTAGAGTCAGACGTTTTTCGAGTCAAGCTATCGAGTCGAGCCAAAGTTGATAGCCTTACTCACGCCCAAAAACAGCTCAAACACCCTACCTACATTCTCTTCCTTCCACGACATTTGGATATCAATCGTAGGTAAAATAAAACAAAAATCACAAAAAAATCTACAAAATCAAAACAAATAAAAAAACATATTTTCAGAAGAAGAAAAAAATGATAAAATAATTTAAAATGAATTTTTAAGATTTTTAACTCAAAACAAATTAACGAATTGGTGTCAACACGTGCCCCCCACCCAACCAAATCAACCACCGACCCGGGCGGGAAATCGTGTGGTGGGTGGGGGAGATGGCATGGCATTTGAGCGGGATTTTGCAACGTGGTAGGGCACCCTGGTATGTGTCCGACCGTTAGAGCACAAATAACAACGTCCGGGCTACACTTGGGTGCCCTGTACTCTTTCTCTGTCACGTCAGCTTCTCTCTCTGCCACGTCAGCTCACCCAACCCATCCAAAAAGACCCTTACCTATGCCCGGGCTACCCCCACCCACCCTACACTCTCTTTCATCCACATCATTTCTTAATTAAACAATTATAATTTTCACACAACATTTAACAAATTACATTTTATATAATTCTAATTCTAATAACATTACAATTCTATTTTAACTTGAAATATTGTTAATAATTACTGCTAAATCACGAAATTATTATTAAATATTACGGAACCACATTACATTTAAGATAAAAACTGAAATAGGAAATATTACACTCAAAGTTAAGAAACAACAGTACATATTACATAAACTAAACTTTCAAATACTACATTAACAACTACGTTAACCGATTTTCAAACCTCTCATCGTCTCTAGCGTTGCCATATATGCTTGATTAAATCGTCTTTTAGATCCAAATGTTTGTTCCTGTCACGCACTCGATCTTGATTGACAAAAAACTCGTGAATATCCGCTATACGATCGGTCAAATACGACGTTTCCTCAGCTGAAGTTCCAGGACGATCTTCCATAAATTCGCGAATATCTCCAAAAGTGCCCGCGTGATATTAGACTATACTATTAAACCACTTGGACAGGTCGTTCGGGGGTCTCCCCCTGGAAATTTTTTGGATCTTGAAATTGTTGGTTCTGGAAAATTTTGAATCTTCGTCACTTGCAAAAAATTATTACGTCACATTAATAACAAATACTCAATCCATTAATAACAAAACCTCCACTAAATAATTAAAAAAAAATTAAAAAAAATCGACGAATGGGAGAGGGACACGTGTCCTCCACTCGAGCGCGCCCCGGGTGTCTGCTTGGGACACCCAACGCCCGGGCAAGCCATGGTTTATGGGTTGGCCACCATTGAATAGGTACAAAAAGAAGGCATTTAGAGAACATGGCAAAAGATGAGCACTTTAAAGACCACTATGGTAATTTATGAACGTTAACGTATGTTATATACTGCCACCATTGAATCCACTGAAGAATATGCATGAATGACGTGCAGTTGTCAACACAATCAAAAGAAACCCAAGCAAACCCCACATCGGATGACAAAAATAGTTTTCACCGTTCAATTTCCCAATATTGAGTTTCCTCTTTGCACACTTCGAACAGTGCAAACAAATTGATTGGCGCACTTGAAAGAAAGATGTAATTTGAGCTACACAACTCAAAGTCTAAATCCCACAGCGTGAGACTAGTTTTAAATTCAAATCAAGTGTGTTAACTTAGAGTGATTATGTTGTGATTCTATTACTTCCAATTCAAGAACCAAAGGTTGTAATCAACTTCCGGTAACAAGCTTGGCGATCGTGTCCGCAAGTCGATTTGTAAACGCATTCTCGAGTGGGGCTCAAGGGTTGAGCGACTTGAGGATAGGACTATGACGCATGGTCTTCCGAACCTATCTACATCTTGTGTCCTTTTATGGTTTGCAATATATTTTTATATTTTTTTCATGTGATTGTTTCTTAATTAGCTTCCGCATTGCATTAATCATACATAAACTTAGAAATTCGATTAAATTTCATTAAAACAAGATTAAGTCTATTCACGCCCTTTAAACCTTAATTAAATCTTGATCAGTACGTAGGCCATCAATCCCGTCATATTTGCCTCGCACTAAAAAAGTTGCATTTAAAACCTACATATCTTTTATTATAATATACCTTAGTTAACATAACTTCAAACCTCAAATAACATTACATTTGATTTGGGATGGAAACCAAATAAGATAGACCACCAACTTCACAGTGATGGTTGCAACAGTTAACCAACAACATAATAAAATATATAACCGAAACAACCAAATGTTGTCTCATAGCCCTTCTTTAGAACATGTCTTTGCTAATTAAGGACCACTTATTAATAACTACTGCTGCTGCTACTGTTGTGATGTTTGCCACTGAATTCCTCCACAAGCTCACTGAAAAAACTATCTCCTTCCTTAGAGGTCTCTCCTTTCTGGAATGTCACACTCTCTTTCTGTTCTTCTTCAGTTTCCAAACCTCCTCCTGTAGTTGATGTTGTTGGTTGTGGTGGTGCTGGTGGCTTGGATCCATTGTGAGCAGTCAATTTCTTCAAGTGCAGCCTGTACTTCTGCAATGGAAACCACGTTCACAGCATATTATTCACAACATTGTAATAAATCTAGAGAAAAATGCATATAAGATAAGGGTATTGTCAACGATTCAGGTCCAATGGGGTCGAAATTTGAAGCTACAATCAAGGCGCTTGGAATTTGAAAGAATTGAAAATTTACAAGGTTTGAATGCCAAATAATCCATCGAAGTAAAGTGAAACCCCAAAATCCACGTCGTTCAACCCTCTGACTCAACGTGACACCTCATTTGATTAGATTGATTGATGCATTTCCTAACTTTCGTGTTTGAATTCTCACATTTTCCAAATCGTTAGGAGTGCCTCTTTGTTTTCGACATAAGGTTGGGAAGTCCGAACTTTTTTCTTAGATCTAGGAATCCAAACATAAATATAGCTAATTTCGAAAATGATTTTTTGATATGACTTCTAATTAGATCTGTCAATTGTGTCGTGTTTCATATAATATCGTGTCAGACAGTTCTGTAGTCATGTCAGGATTTCGTGTCATCATGTTTAACATAATTTAAATAAGATTCATTATGTTTAGATTGAAGATAATCAAGTGACATGTTATATTGATATTTTTCTTTCTAAATAATATATTAATTGATATTGTGAAATAAAACACAATTGATTACCTAATAAAAGATGTTATTCGTGTTAATTTCGTGTAAAAAATAACATATCGTATAATCGTGTTCGTGTCAAATCGTGTACTAATAATTTTATGTTTATATCTTCACAAATCATCATATAAAAAAATAATTGATTACCTAACAAAAGATGTTATTCGTGTAAGTTTGGTGTAAAAAATAACATATTGTGTAATTGTATTCGCGTCAAATCATGTAGTAATTATTTTATGTTTATATATTCACATATCATCATAATAAATCATTTATACCACACAAAAAATTCGTGTAATGTTATGTCATGTAATCCGGTCGCGTAAGAAACTGAGAGACCTACTTATAGTTATACTTTTGTCTCGGCAAGATTCAACATTTCTTGGCGCATGGGAGAACGGGTCAAATTGGATTTTCACTCAAATCCATTGTTTATTCACAATTAGGTTCCTAAACAAATCCTTTGTCAACGAGTACACCTTTTTTCTCATTGCAACACTTTTATTGTTTCGCACATTTTGACCGATTTAATTTTTTTATTCCAAAAGTAATTTCATCCTACTTTAATTCATATGAACTGGTAAAACTGCATAAAGCTCACTAAATTTTGTAAACCACCAACATCATTCGTTTTCCATTTTAGGGAGGTACGTACCACCTGTCACTGGGGCTCCCAGGCTCCCAGCACCGTATAAACTATAGCAGCTTTGAAAAACGACTGACGACATTGGATATTATATAGAGAATTTATGTAAACAACCTCGACTTGTTTTTAATTACTATCACCGCCATGCAGTCGACGAGGTTGGTCGAAGTTCCGACGGTGGTTGTGTCATCTTTAGGAGAGTTTAAGAGGTATATTTATAATTTTCTTTTTCGTCCGAAGTTTTAGAAGAAAACAATTAAAACTTTCTTGAATTTACAATATATTGTAACGGTTCAGCATTCAAAAAATACTTGTAAAATGGTCCAAATGTGTGCCTAAGATAATAATTTTTTGTATATTATTTCCTTGAGGGAGCATGAAGAAACCTTTAACAATGGATAAAAAGGTCATAGACAATTTCAAAAAAAAGAGAGGCAAAGTCATGTAAATTTTCACTATCAATTGATACTTGTGCAGTTGTTGATGCATAATTATGCTTCTGCTTCAGAAAATATATAACTCACTGCTAATTAATTACCTGTCAAATTGACCACTAAGATTGCCCCTGATATTAGAGAATTATGGGATGATATAATTTTCAGAAACACCTGGTTTCATTTCAAAAGAAAGCAGTAAGCAATTGTTTATGTCATGATTGGATCACTGATATAGAAGTGTAACTTAAACCAGCAACATAACCAAATAAAATTTAGTTACCTGCAGGTGGCTTGCAACATGTTCCCTAGTCAGCTCCCTCACCCTCATGATCTCCAATATCTTTCTTGGAACAGCTTCTAACATTGATTGTTGAAAATTTGTGTTGTCTCTATGAACTTGTTTTATTATAATAAATTTAAAATAATTTCTCAAAAATAATAAAGTTGGTTCTTACTGTCCACTCCACCAAGTGTTTCTAGTGCTGATATAAACTGGTTGTGAAGCTGCCTATTCCAATGAAGCCTAGACTTCTTCAGTTCGCTAACATCATCCACAGTTTTGTCGTCCTCGTTGGTTTGAATCGGAAGATAAGAGCAATCCTTTTGGTTGGAATCATCGACTAACATCGCATCTAAGTCGAACGTGTTGCCTTCGTTCATACAATTGCGCACTTTCTTGCGATAAACATGGTGCCATGTGTTCTTGAGCTCCTTCAAGGTTAGAGGTTTGACGAGGAAATCACAAGCACCATAGGAAATGTATTTCATCACCAAACTTGTATCCCCACACCATGATGTCACTGTAAATTTATTAAGAAATAATTAAGATATCGCGGTTATATAATTACACTGATTCTAAAATTGGATCGCTAATTGATGAAAACGTACTTATGATGGGGATGTCAAGGTGAAGGCTGATGGTTTTCAAAATGAGCAGTCCTCCTTCATTTGGCAAGAAAACATCACTGAAAACCAAATCTATTGTGTGTTGATTGTCCACTGCATAAGATAGTGCTTCTTGAATGTCGTTGAAAGGTATCACTAAGAAGCAACCAAAGGAAAAAAAGAAGAAAAGAAGGTATGTTGAATAAGAAAAGGTATAGATTCTAAAAGACCAAGTTTTCATGAATAATAGTGCAGAAAAGGAGATAAATATGCTGGAGCTAAATTTAGATGTCTACAACAAAAAAAAGAGATACGTACCTTGAACTTAGACTTAAAACTACTGATTTCATACACTATTTATAAACAGAAAAGCAATATAATAAAGTTATGGAAGAAGTGATGATAACAATGACAATGATTAATATTGTTTGAATGAAGTATGTGTTTCTACCATTGTAGTTGCACTGGCTTAGGAGTTTATCCATTAAACGGAGATATTGAGGGTTTCCTTCAACGACCATCACCTTCAAACCATATGGCCATAGTCCCGTGTTCATCATCACCTACTCAGGAAACAAATTAAGTCCTAACGCATAAAAAAACAACTCAACAATTAACCTAAATTTTTTTCAAGTAAAGAATTTTTAATTCAAACTTTACTAATATGAGGTGCTTTTTTAATGAAAAACAAACATTGTTAACAAAGATAAGATTGAAAAAAAGAGATGACGATGGTAAGGATGGACATGTGTAAAGTGTGAAATCTGAAAAAACTGAGAGACGTTATAATAATTTGGTGCAATTCTGGGTCGACTGGGTTTACCTGATCAGACATCCGTAAGTCCGTACTCCCTATAGTAGTGAATATAGTATTAATGATGAGTGTTCTGACTTCTGAGTGGAGTGTTCGATGTGTTCCAACATTTATAGATTCATGGGCTCAAAGGGTTAGTTGGTGGAAAATCCACGTGGATACTTATGGGCCTAGAATTTGATATGAGGCTAAGTTTCGGGTTCTCCGAGAACCTCACTTTTGTGCACTTTTCCAATATCTAACCCAGACCGTGTAGAAGATATGCTCTTTCTTCACCACCCAAGATTTTTCTAGTGTTTTGTCTGAAAATTTTATCAGATGTTTCTCGACGAGTGAAGATAGTTTCGCAATGATTTTCAGGCCCTTGGATCCATATCCACTCTGTATTATCCATTATTTTGATTCTTCCATGGTAAGAGGCAAGAAGAGGTCATGGGTTTTCCATTTCACCCTTTTTCGACGTCCAAGTGGTGCTTACCGGATGGACCAATCATTTACTACTTTTTTTTAATCTATGTGGCTCATTTTCTGATCTTCCAAATCAATTACGGTTGGCTATAAGCTCTTCAAATATCACTTGTAATTTTCCTTATGTAAATTTTTTTCGTTAGAAATATGAGGTCATCCTCATGTATTATTGAAGCAAAGAAAGGTATGACTTACCTGTAGTGGTGTCTGGCTTACCTCAGGCACTTAGCTATCACGTTAACTTCTCTCTCAGTCATGTCAAATCAGCCCTAAACCCTCAAAATTCTCAAAACTTCTCTCTTAATAATGTCTGGACCATCTTGAAATTCAACATCTCTTTTCTCCACATCATTTTCTTTCTTTTATAATACTTTTACAACAATCAACAAATTACATAACCAATTATTATTGTAATTACTTTAATGTAATTAATTAACATGTTTTATTATTAAACCACAAACATTTTACTAATAATTAATAAAAGGCAATACGTATTACACTAATTGAAATTCCAAAAATTAAAATACATGTTACAAGAAAACATTGTTAACTGTATTTCCTCCATAGTTTTGTCATATATTCTAGACCAAATCGGATTTCATACTCAAATGTTTCTGCTTGTCTTGAACACGATATCTATTATCCAAATAAATGTTAATATTTACGATGCGATCAGTGGAGTACTGCAATTGTTCATCATTTGAGGTTGCACTAATGTTCCGAGGTCGGTCTTGGATAAATTCATTTAAATCAGAAAAATTAGCGTAAGAGTCACGTTCACCATCCACTATCATATTATGCATGATGATGCATGTTGTAAATATTTTGTTAAGTATATCCTTACTCCATACAAAAGTTGGCGTTTTGACGATCGCGAATCACACTTGCAACACTCCGAAAGTGCGTTTTACATCTTTACGCGTTGAGTCCTTAACTTGAGCAAATAACTTGTCCTTTAGGGTTTCAGGAAGAAAGATAGATTTGATGAATACGACCCATTTTAGATAAATATCATTTGTAAGATAGTATCCCATATTATATCGAGAATCATTAACCTCATAAGTTACAGGTGGAGCTCGTCCTTCTAGTACGTCGTTGAAAACCGGAGATCGTTGCAGGATGTTTAGGTCATTGCATGAACTTGGGATATCGAAAATGAATGCCAGATCCATAGGTCATATGAGGCAACAACATTAAAGGACAAGTGGTGCCTTCGCACTTTGCCCTTGATGTTGTCCCTTCCAAGCAGCTGAATAATTTTTCCACTCCTAGTGCATACAATCAATACTCCCCATCATGCCTGGGAACCCACGTTGCTCACAAACGTGAAGTAGCCTTGCTAAGTCAATTGCATTAGGCTTGCGAAGATACTTGCCACCGAAGTTGGTAATCACACCACATAAATTTTTGAGGGATTTTCTTGTTGGTGTTTCACTAAGACGGAAGTACTCATCAACCCCATCGCCCGCTACACAATGTGCTAACATCCGTAGTGCCGTAGTACTTTTTTGTAAGCCCAATATGCCAGGCCTACCTGCGGCATCCGACAGTCGTTGAAAAAAGACATCAGATGCCTTAATGGCATTAACAATCCAAAGAAAGACATGCTTCCATATCCTAAATCTTCTTCTAAAAATGGTGGCAGGATACACAAGGTTGTCAGAAAAAGAATCCAAAAGAAGACGGTTGTATCCGACCTCACGATCGTTTTTCGGATTACGAGTTCGCCTTCTATGCCTCTTACGAGTTCTCCTTCTACGCCTCTTACGAGTTGGGTACCGTACTACAATAAAGCCATGGTGACACATTTACCGTATGACTGCACCGTGAAAACGTGATCACAACGAATCTCAAACAAAAGCAATTTTGTGACTCTACTGTAAACCCATAGTGACACAGCGCAAACTGTCGTGATAAGACGCTGGATGTGAATGACGAAAATGAAGTAAACACTTTCACCGATCATGTCCCACAATGATCTGCCACGACGAACATAAGGCAAAGGTGTGGTCTAGAAAGGAGCACTGATGTAGAAAAGCTCATATACGTCAGATATATAGGAGTATATACGACAAATTTTGGCGGTCCAATGACCATCGTATATGTCCCCGACGCCTATGCCCTAGTGTATAGATGTTGGCTATATACAACTGATGTCTATACCTTTAAATAACAAAAAAATACATTAGGACCTCTAGACATCAACTACCCTATAAAACCGAAGTCTATACCTTTAAATAATCTAAAAACATACATTGCAATACTACCATATTTCTATGAACATCCCCAAGCATCTTAAGCCCAAATTACTCAAGTGTCAATCTTTTGACCATTAAATATATATTTCTCACTTGCTAATTGTAATATGGTACCCAACTCTTATTTAGAAGTAAATGAGTGGTGGAGTACATCAACCCCACCAACAAAAAAATTATTCTCCATTGTGGGACTAAATTTCAAAACAAATGGGACAGTTACATTGAAGCATTGAATGCCTTCGTTTGAAATTGGAATAGTTACATACTTTTCTTAATATAATTTTATCTAATAATTGAGTGTAAGTTTGTCTAGTAAGTTGTTACGAATTCCTTATACTTGAAGACATTTAGGTGAATGCGAAGGAAGACATGTATGTATTTAGATAAAAATGGAGATGAATAATTCCTTAGATGTTTTATATATTTGTTGTTAATATTTTTGATGTAGCCAATGTCGGTTATATTACAAAAACCAACGTTTATATATAACATAGATGTTGGTTATACAACAAACGACGTATATATGTATATATATATATATAAAATAGACGTCGACTATATACAATAACTGATGTCTATATATAACATAGATGTCGGTTATACTACAACCGACACCTATACATAACTATACACGTCGACCTCCTTTACACGTGACGTATATACCTATAGACGTCGTGTTTAAGGGAGACCGAAGTGTGGGGATCGTATGGGGCCCTCTAGTGATCGTAATTAACTAAAGTGCAGAATTAAAACTTAATTACGAAACTAACAACTAATCATGCAAGGGTTAGATGAGAGTTAGAGAACTTGCAAACCACGTTGTAGTCGACGCCCGATGTAACGAGGTTTGGCACCCTCCCCGGGTCCTAGTCCTCACTCACAAGCCCCGCTCGTTCCTCGAGCCTCGCTTGTGGTTTCCACTATCCGATCTCCGTTACCGGGCCGAGATCAACGCCTTTACAAACAACGAGCCTCGCGAACACCCTCGCCTCGCCCGTGTCTCCTCTCACAACCCGAGAGGGAGCTTCCCCGAAGCTATTACAACTCTTGTGATTTATATGAAGGAATGAATCACACTTCTTGCTAATGACACTCTAACTTTGAGCACACTTGGATTATGATATGGATCTAGGAATACAAGTGGTGAAGTTTTGGCTTGAGTGTATATGATTTGAGCTTTGAAGGTTTGGGAAAGATAGCACAAGGATACTTGATGTTTGGAGAGTGTAGTTCTTGTGTTGTGCTTCTAATGAGGTCCTTATATAGGCTTCAAACCTCTTAGAGCCGTTGGGGAGTGGGTGAGAAAGTTGACCCATGAAATGTGATGATGTGACAAAAGTTCGGGCAGAATTTGCACGCTCCTCGGTAGACCGTTAACTAAACGGATTACCGAAGAAGGTCATTTCGGTTTACCGAATCCCATTCGGTTAACCGCTCACTCAACTCCAGTAGCTCTGTAACTAACAACCCTAATACAATTCGGTTGACCGAAACCTATTCGGTTAACCGTTCCAAACTGCACAGTAAGATTGGTAGGGTTCTGTTAATGATAGGTTCGGTTGACCGTCTATACTTCGGTATACCGAAGTTAGCGCGGGTTTTGTGCTGACAATGCGTGGGAAATTATTTACCAATAACGGTCAAGTTAAATAGCCGTTGGACTCCTAAAGCAATATGATTCGGTTGACCGAATGAATTTCGGTGTACCAAATATGGATAAGTCAATTTGGCTTTAGGTCAAGATTTAAATACGACCGTTGGAGCAAAGTCAAAAACCGGTCCAGGCTAATTCGGTCTACCGAAGGTGGTTCGGTATACCGAGGTGATTATTCCAGGGAACACCTAAAGGATTCTACACGGTTGACCGCAAGGTGTTCGGTGGACCGAACTCTACATGATTCGGTTTACCGAGTGGGGTTCGGTTAACCGTGGGGATACGGGACAGAATCCTAATGTGCTCAAGTTTACATTAATCCTTAGGACTCAAAATATACTAAATTACATATTGGTCCATAGCTTGATTACATATCTTGATTCTTTATCTTCTTGTCCCAAAGCTCCTTAGCTTGATTCTTCATCAACCTTTTAAGAATATCGCAAATATACGAATATATATGCAATGCATGTATTCATGTTTGCTTACTTTGATTGTCTAGGTTGATTGATTAAATATAGATTAAGATTAGATTACTTAATCATCAAAACTAAATAAAGATTAAGGCCAAAAAGCCAACACGAAGTATATTTGGCGACGCTTATTCCCTATTCTGCACTAGTGGAGGACGAGATACTCATCTCGGTGTATATGCATGTAAGTTGCGATATAGTAGTTGGGACCAACCAAAGATCCAGAGTGTTATGGGGGCAAAGTCAAACAAGCGTACGACGAGTATGCCGAAGGCAACATAGACCTACTTGTGAGGAATGAGGAATCCTTAAAGGGTCGTTGGAGGAGGATTGCACCATCTGTCATGAAGTGGGTTGATTGTTACGATGAAGTTGTGCAGCGAAGGAGTGGATTCAACGACGAATATGTCATCCGAGAAATTCATTGTATTTATGAGTGAACTCGTAAACCAAGTTTCTTTACTTTCATGCTTGGGTCATGTTACGTAAGTACTTGAAATGGACACTCTAACTACCCGTACGCATGACAGTTGGTATCAGAGTGGAGTCATTTCTTTCATCTACTACAGTGAGTGTTAAGTGAACAATATAATGCATCTTAGGAAATAGGAGTAGAAGAGAGTCATGGAAGCGGAAGCACCGGGAAAAGAAAGAACACTGATGAATCTATGACCCACTCAACACTATCAACAGAAGCAATACCATCTACAGAGGATTTGACATCACAACCGTTTGATCACCCCGAAAGTGTGAAAAATACCAAAAAAAGGAATAAAGCCAATTCAGATGAATAAAGACGACCGAGTGTACGAACTTGGTTCTCAAATTGAATACAATACCAAAGTTAGAGAAAAAGACTTGAAACTGGAGGAAAAGTGAGCAGAAAAAGTAGAGCGCGAGTATCAAATGAAAGTTAATCAAACTAGGCTCGGAATGCTGCAAACTTTGTTGAAGAATTATAACCGAATGGAGAATGTGGAAAAAATGTTAGACCAAACTCATGGCTTGGGCTGAATCAAATGGGTTTATGTAGTGCGTTATCGTATGTGGTATTTTATATGTATTGTATTTTGTATTTGCACTAAATAGTAATTTGTATTTTGTATTTTATATGTATCGTATTTTTATTTCCACTAAATATTACTATGTATTTTAATTGTATTTTGTAAGACAATGTATTATTAATATGCAATGTTTCTTTAACTAAACTAATTACAAACGAAAACTAAATTAATTACAATGAATATTAACAAAATAAAACTGATTAATATTAATTAGATTTGATTGATTATTACATTTAAGTTTAATTACATTTAATTTAAATACAGGAAATAAAAAAACCAAAAACAAAAAAATAAACTAATGAGGGAGGGGTCGCCGGGCACCCGGTTGGGTGCCCGGTGAAAGAGCACTAGTTAAGGGCACTCTTAGAGCCTTGAGGTATATCCTAGTTATGGTGACCTTTTTTCGGTAGGAGTACAAACATGTGGGTCACAAAATGGGCCCAAAAATTTCATTTCCCATAAAACACAATTACACAAGGACTCCTTATGCCAACTTTGCATCCTTTGTAAATTTCCTTCCTGTTTTAATTAAGGTTTTTTTCTTGCGTGCACCTTTGAAAGATGCTAATATTTGGAATACACTTAGTTTTCTGAAATTTTACTTAGGTACATCTTACATTTTTTACCATGGTATACCCCAACCTTTAAAATATTCCCTCAGTCACCTTTTCTATTAGAAAATTACAAAAAACTCCTCCTATAATAAAAACATCCTTAATATTAATAACACAAATATAAATGACAAAATCCAAAAAACCCAACCTCTCTCTCACCCCGTTCTCTCTCCTCACTTATCTTTCTCTCCCTCTCTCTCTTTCTAGTTCTTTTCTCTCACTTTTTCCCTCTCTCTTTCCAGATCAAAGAAGAGAGAGGAGAAAGAAGTGAGAGAGAACTGAAGTTAGAGAGAGGAGAGAGAACTGAAGTGAGAGAGTAGAGAGAAGTGAGAGGAAAAGAGAGAGGAGAGAGAGAAGTGAGGAGAAAAGAGATGAGAGAAAGAAGTGAGGAGAAGAGAGAGAAGTGAGAACGGGGTGAGAGAGAGGAGTTGAGATTCATTATTTTCTCCTTTTTCCTTTTTGTTATTAACATTAATGACGTATTATTTTAGGAGGGTTTTATAATTTTTCTAACTGAAAAAGTGACCCCGAGGTGTATCAAGGTAAAAACGAAAATGCATGCATGGTACACCCAAAATTTTTTCAGAAAAACAATTGCATATTTGGAGGTGCACCCAAGAAAAAAAACTTTTAATTTGCCTTCCGTTAACAAATTATGGAGGGGCTTTGGCAAATAAATATTTTTCACTAAACATTTTACTAAAAGGAAATCTACAAGTGAAAATTGAGGTGCTTATGGCTATTGATTTAAATGATCGTAAAATGAACCACAAACATAAAAGACAGAGCTAATGACTGGTCCAGCCCGTAAGCAACGTCAACGTCGAAAAAGGGTCAAATGGACAATCCATGTCGTCCTCTTGCATCTATCATGGGAGAATCAAAATAATTGATAATAGAGAGGGTATGATCCAAGGTCCTGAATTTTTTTACAAAACTATAAACCTCTTTCTCCTTTCTTGTTGTTTTCTCGAAGTCCCTTCATGGCTAAATTTGTCAACTTTCTCATTTCATTGTTTTCTATACTTTGCCCTAATAAATCACCAACTTCGACCCCATATGCACTAAGTGCACCCAGTTCTAAGGAATTAGGTAAACCAGTTACTAGGTTTTATTAAAATTACAATTTGTTAGGGTAATTGGTAAATTAGAAATGTTTATTGAAGGGAGGGGGCTATTGAAATTTTGACATTAAAGTTGGTTTTAAACAATTCCAGAACGTCAAGAGATATATCTGCATACTCATTTTAGCGATGTATTTTGCAAAAATCCAAAGTGTAAGACTTAATTTTTATTTTTTCTGTAAAAAAGATTTGTACAATCCACAATTTTTTTTGGTCTTCAAAATATATTTTGGGCACTTTTCAAATGGGTTTAAAAGTTCAGAGATACGTGGATAAAAAGGGACCTAGAAATAGATGTGAGGCTACTTTTTTGAGCCTCGTAGAACCACAGTTTTTTGCCCTTTTTTCCATATGAATTTCAGACCATATAGAAGATGGATATAAGATGCTCTTCCTTCACCACCACCCGAGATTTTTCTCATATATCTTTGAGATATTTCAAGTTGTGTGAAGATAGTTATGTGATGATCTTTGAACCCTTGGATTCTTATCAAACCTCCTCTTATCCAAGATTTTGATTCTTCTTACCAAAGGCAAAAGGGAGCCCTTGATTGGTACTTTTTTTGCACTTTTTGAGGCCAACGTGGTGCTTATAAACTGGATAGCTTAATATTTTGCTGATCATATTATAATCTATAGACTTACCATAATATCCCTATCGAGTATCGGCCTTGATTCTCTAATCTACTCTGATAATTATAAACCACAAAATTTAGTTTCATTACGTAGTTTCAATCGTTAAAACAAACATAATGATAATACATTCAAGTGAGAGCTTTGTGCATGTTGATGATATACATATTGCAAAGCCAATGTTGTTTTAGATTCCATTACTAATTAGATGATGTCATATACAACACCGAAAAGGCATTCTCAATGTCGCTTCGAATTATCCATAGAGCTAAATGGCATGGTTTCTTTGGTGTTAATGGGAAAGGTATACATGGCGGACCACGAAATGGTACATGTTGTATCTTTACTTATTCCGTGCATCTTTACTTATCCACTGACCACTGCCTTTATATATAAATGGTACAAAGAAGTCGGCCACTTATGCGCCCTGAAGTCATATTTGGCATAAAATAAGATCCCCAAATTCAACTTGTAAATTGTTTTTGTTTATTACTTTTCGCCCAATTTTTCTAAACAAAATTTGTAACATACAAGTCTTGCCACTAGGGCCACTACAAACCCCCGGGGGTGGAGCTTTGACGAATTTACTAACTGGGAGCTTCAAAGAGATCATTAAAGGCATGTTAGGGTTCTTTTGGGTACTAAGACGGTGAGCAACAAGCGGCAAAGGAAAAATGTATATGTTGTTACATTTTATAGGCAATCTAATAGAAAAAAGGGATGTAATTGACCAGAGTTCGAGCGAGTTAGGGAGTTAGGCTGGCTCGAACTTGGATCGGAAAAAAATGACTGACTCGTGACTCTCTCCAAGTCGTAACCAAGCACAATATTGAGCTTCAACTCGGCTCAACAAACACTCACGAGCACCTCGGCCCGACTCGGCTGCTCGTTAAGGAGAGTCACGTTGAATTTTGTTTTGATTAAAGCCTTAACAAGAGGACGAAATGGCAACGGAACTCCAAAAATTTCTTGCCGAATGAAGTAACAAAAGATGATGTTGGCATGCATGGTGTGTGTATATATATACATATATATATATACAAGAATTTTACAATGAGACTAGGTCTTATTGTAAAAAAATGAGACCCCATATCTTCCTCCCTTAGATTTAGATCCAAAGACTAGTTTATCCAACATTCAATTCATACAACCAAAAGGTAATATGGTAATCACACAAACACACGACATCACACTATCTTCTTCCGTTTTCTCCTTCTCTCTCTCGCGACCACTGGTTTTCTTCCAAACGCTTCTAGGGTTTGTTCTGTGTTTCCACCTCTGATCTCCACACAAGGTCTGCCAACTCCATCTTCATCTTTTCCGCTTTACTCTTGTCACCGAAAGGTGGGATTTTGATACTTTTTTTTCTTGTTTTTTCTTGTGGTTTTCGTGATTTTTGGGAGGAATGTGTGTTTTTCTGTTGTTTTGGTACTTTTGCCTCTGTTCGAGTGGTTTTCTTCATTAATGTGTGTTTTTCTTTTGTTTTGGAAACTTTTCAACTTTGTCATTTTCTGGTTGGTTTGAGAAGTTGGTTTTGGTTCTGGAACTTGTTAGGGTTTGTGGTTTTGGTTCGAGACTTTGTTTGTAGTTTTGGTTTGTGTTGGAGGAAATGTGGGTTTGTGTGGATAAATCTGTGATTTTGTAATTGCATTTTATGCTTTTTTGGGTTCAAATCATAGTATTTTTGTTCATACTTTTGTTAGATCGGATTTTTCAACTTGGAATCATAATATAAGCCAATTTCTCATTTTTCTTGCCACTTTATGTGCTTAAGTTTGACAGAGTAGTCTAGATTTTAGTAGTTTTTTGGAAAAAAATTAACTTAATAATTGTTGCTGGAGTTAGTATTTAATTTCGACATTTTTTTCTTTTTACTTCACAGCTTTATCATTGTTTTAGTTTCAATGTGTTTTGTGTTTGCAAAAGACAATCTTGCTGGGTTTATGAGTTTATTAATGATGTTACTTAAATCCCCTATTTGACTCAATGGAACGACACATTTGTTCTTGAATTGGTCACTGCTTCTGGAGATATTCTTTGATTTGGATTTTATTTTGTTCGTCAGGATTTTTGTTTTTGTGGGTTTTGTTATTTTGAAAAGGAGAAATTCTGAATGGGGTTTGGGCGTCAGGAAATTGTTGTGTTCCTCTATTTCCACCAAAAGTAGAACAAGTCTGTTCTTCAACCACTCACTACTGTCATAGTTGCTGATTTTGACTTTTATTCTCGTTTTGGTGGATTTTGGTTTTAGTTGGTGGTTTGTTGTGTTGGTGTTTGAAAAAGAAAATTCTTGCTGTAATGGGGAATTGAATATGTTGCATTTCATTTCAATGCATGATAAGGTGATCATCTATATTTGGTTGTTATCTTGTGTTTTTTATGGCTCTTGTTCATATATATTTTTGGTGGAATTTGCCTAACTTGATCCATGCATACGTGACAATCAAATCTGGTGGCTAGAAAGCATCTTGAGTTTTTCACTGAATTTTGAGCTTAAACTTCATTTCAATCAAAAGAAGCCTGAATTTTTTTAAGAAATGTTGTTAGAAGATATGTCTTAAAGTCAAGGTTTTACCATCCAAATGGGAAAAGACCCAGTAAACAAGTCCTAGTGTGACGATTGGATTAAAGGAATCAAAATTTTACTTTTCAAAACAAGGATTAGCAAGGAGTACGATGATGGATTTTCTTTACTTTATTTCATTTCTCTCTTAGGTTTGATATCCTTCTGCAGTTGGCCTGTCTTTATTATGTAAATTTTTATATATTTCACAAGATACCCTAGAAAGAATTAAGCAAGAAGAATACGTTTTGGTGCGGATTTGGATGGTTTTGGGGTTTCGGAAATGGATCTGCTAATGATGATGTTGTTTTCGGTGTATTGAGTGCTGAATGTGGTGCATTTGTGGGATTTTTGTTTTTTATGTGCTAATTTGTTGTTTTGCAGGAGAAATTGAATATAAAAAATAACACTTGAAAACAAAAAGTTCTTGATGAGATTTTTATTTATACCGCAAGTGCACGGTGTCAATGAAGACGTGGCAAATACGGGTCGAACACAAGGAGGGAGAGATATTGTTATTTTGTGATTTTCGATTAAGGAAAGAAAGAGAGAAAAATAAGGTTTGGTTTGAGATTTTTGGTTTTTTAATTATCTAAAACAAGAACAACAAAAGAAAAAAAACTAAAAAGAAAAGAAAACAAATATGGATGAGAGTCCAGTGGGTGGAGGTTTAGATATCGGGTTTAGATTAGAGAATTCTGAAACTTATAATAAATCATATTAGTTATGAAGCATTACATGATAAATGACTCAACATAAACTCAAGTAATCAAAATATACTAACATGAAATTAAAATAATAACTTTATTCTTCTTCTCATCACCCTAAATCCGTCACCCCCACCCTTTGGAGAGAGTTAGAAACTCATGGTTGGAGGGAAGGAGAAGGGGTCCTATAGAAACTACAAAAGAAAACTAAAAACAAGAAATAAAAGAACATAATTTTATTACTAGAATATGGACCAAAATCTAAGACTCTTTACAACATCGTTTCAGGGTTATTTATAGCCGATACAAGGGACCTAAGTATAAAATAGGAAAGTACATGTGTCAAGACACGACTGGACAAAATCCGGAGCCACGGATCGCAAGGGGTGCGGCGTTTCCGCTGCACAATACATGTAAGATGCGGCGATTCCGCCGCAATATCTGCTCTGATTTAATCTGGATTTTTCCTGTGTTTTTATGGTATGATTTAACTATCCTTTGCGCGTCTGGATTGATTTCTTTTCTTTCTTTTGAGCTCCGAATTAATTCCTTCATATATTTGGAGATCCAAATTGATTTTTCTTTAGAACTTCTCCAAAATAATATTTTGGTACTTTAATTTGCATTCGGGTCCTCGGCTTTTTTGCAATTAAGTCCCTGGCTACTTTTGTGCTTAAGTCCTTGGCCTTTTTGTAATTAGGTCTTTGAATGCTTTTATGCTTGGATGGACTTCCATTTGAATCCCGATAATCTTGACTTGATCTTTATGATAGAAATGAGTCTCTTGCACGCCTTTATGCTCGGGATATGGGTAATTTGCATTCAGGTCCCTATATTATGTAAATAAGACTAAACACATACCTTAGTAGCATTTATTGATATAAAATTAATCTAAATGAAAGACATATGATGCAATGTATGCAATGCATCAGTTCTTCCTCCATTAAGGTTTATAAACTTTTTCACAAACAATGGTTCATGCTTAAATTATCATTCTTATCCCTAACTATGAAGTTTTTTTGCAGAAAACAGAGAGTCAAAATTGAGAGAAAAAAAAGAATTCAGCCTATCCTCTGGGCAGCAGTTTGTTATTCTTTTTGCTTGCTAACCATTTCTACATGTGTTGTAATTATTTTTAAACTAGGCATTTTTCTGTGTAAAGTATTATACTTGTGTACGAGGCTATATAAATTTCATACTTTTATTTATAATTGTATTTGCTGCTATGATATATAAAGTAATGTATTTGCTGTTATGCTTGTGTATTATGATTATATTTGGTTATTTAATAAACTTTTATGCTTGCGTATTGAACAAGGTATCTGTGTATTAGAATTGGATTGTTGTGTAATATAAGATTATGCTTTTGTACTAAACTAGTGATATATTTAAATTTAATATGTTTGTCTAGCGGGATTGTATTATAGATATGTGCGTTCGATACACAACATTATAAGTTTAATACATAACTATATGTGTGTTCGATATACAACATTATAAGTTTAATACATAACTATATGCTTTCAATACACAATTGTATCCTTTTTATTACACAACTGCTACTTCTCTTAAGTTTAATATACAATCCCATCATCCCAACTACATCCGAAATGAACCACACTTAAACCCCACTTCTCCCAAACCTGATCGACCGACCAACTCGTACCTATACAGAGCATAATCTCGATGCCTCAACCTATGCTGCATCTGCACGGACTTCAAAAGCTGCAAAATTGCAAGAAAAAACCAAAAAGATCAAATCTTTCCACCGAAAAGCAAGACGAAACAAGTGGTGTTGGCCTGAGAAAGACGAAGGAGACGTGGCAAGTTAGGTCGTTGTTGGGTGGACAAGTGGTGTTGGGGTCGAAGAAGGAGTTGTCCATTGGGGTGACGATTGATGAGACTATATATTTAATATAAAATCATGGATTGGGATTGGGATTGGAGTTGGAGGAGGTTCAGGGAGGCCAATTCTACTGCGGTGGTGGTCGAATCGACCAAACATGAATGTTTATATTCTTTGATTCTTCTACTTTTGCTCTCTCTCTCTCTCTCTCTCTATATATATATATATATATATATATATATATATATATATATAGTTCAGAATGGATTTTGTGTTGTAAAGTTGTCTTTGTTGTTTGTTGTTGGAGTTTAATGGTAAAGTTTGGAACTTTGTTGGTTTCCTGTTTGAGTGGAATGTGTATAAAGGTTTCATGAAGGAAGTTTTTGAAAGAAGCTTGCTTCTTGTTGAAGTTGCTTCTTGTACACACAGAGGGAGAGAGGAATTTCTCATGAGTTTTTGTGTTTTTTTAATAACTTAATTGAATCTGCTAGTAGCTTTCTATGTAGCAACTTAGAATGTGATTACCTAATTTGGGAGTGTCACGTTGCTTTTCAAATTTGAGTAGCAATTGCTATCATGGTTTCAGTACTCTAGTGTTTTATGTTTTCAACACCGTCATTGTCACACCTTATAAGTGAAGTTTAGGCTTCAAAATATAGTCATTTTATATATAAGTTCAAGAACTCTTTAATTTATAAAAATCATTATTAAAATACACAATTGCATTATAAGTTGAATATAATGTTGTTTAGTATGATTTAGCTTGTCTATTGGATATTTTAGTTAGAGAACATTTTGGAAAAAAATATTATTAAAATACACAACTGTTTTATAATTCTAATATACACAACTCTAAAAGTTTAATATACATTTACATCATTACAATACACAACCACATCACCTTCGTAAATAAAACTTCCAGTGAATAGACATCTATATGCGTTCAATACACAACATAATACATTTAATACAGTTGGTTGTCATCGGAGAGGAAGAAGTGAGCAACATATGGTTCTAAAAGAGATACATACATAAACATGAATTGCTGATCCTTGTAGAGGAAAGGAAGTAGATGGAGGGTTCATGTTGTTGTACATGGTATGGGAGTTAAGGCATTGATTGGTGTTGGGGGAGAGGGGAAATGTTTGATTTTGTATATTTTTGTGATCAGACAAATAAATAATTAATTGAAGTCAACCTCCAGTGAATACTCGTCTATGTGATTTCAATACACAACAATATATGTTTAATACACCAATATCTCATTTCCATACACAACGGTATCATTTTATTACACAAGTTCTCCAGAACGTATAACCAGATCTGAACACCACACCTGACAGTGACGAAAATAACTATAGCAGAGCATATTTTTATATAAGAAAGAGAGAGAGGAAAGAGAGATGTCAGAGATAAAAATGACATGGAGCACTCTAATAAACTGCATCATTTTCTTAAATAAAACTTCCACTGAATACACATCTATATGATTTCAATACACAACAATATATGTTTAATACACAAATATATCATTTCCATACACAATGGTATCATTTTATTACACAAGTTCTCCAGAACGTATAACCAGATCTGAACACTACACATGAAAACGACTAAATTACTATAGCAGGGCATATTTTTATATAAGAAAGAGAGAGAGGAAAGAGAGATGTTGGAGAAAAAAATGAGATGAAGCACTCTACAAAACTGCATCACTTTCTTAAATAAAACTTCCAGTCAATACACATATATATGCGTTCAATACACAACAGTATATGTTTAATACACCAATATATCATTTCAATACACAATGATATCATTTTATTACACAAGTTCTCTATAACGTATAACTAGATCTGAACACTACACCTAACAGTGCTAAATTACTATAGCAGGTCATTTTTATATAAGAAAGAGAGAAAGAGGAAAGAGAGATGTTGGAGATAAAAATGACATAGAGCACTCTACAAAACTGCATCACTTTCTTAAATAAAACTTCGAGTGAATATACATCTATATGCGTTCAATACACAACAGTATATGTTTAATACACCAATATTTCATTTCAATACACAACGGTATCATTTTATTACACAAGTTCTCCAGAACGTATAACTAGATCTAAACACTACACCTAACAGAAATAAGTAGTAGAAAAAATGATATTTCACAGAATCATGCAAGTCCAATCCAATCCCATTTTGAGCAGACAAAAGAGAAAATAAATAGAAACTCAATCAAATCCTTCAAATGCAACAAAAATCTCGAGAAATCTCGCGAAACTTACAACGAATACATAACTCGAAAAAACATTGTTTCGAAACACTAAACCGAAATTCCAGAAAATTTTCCAATTTAACCTCATTTCCAGCAGACACAAGATCTAAGCACCATCAACATCCGAACAACACACCATGCCAAAATCCATACAAACTCCACAAATCCGACATACCCGACTACTACCTAAACACCAAATAACTCAACAAACCACATATAAATCTTGTACGAATCTGTAAATCCAAACTCGATTAACTACCTCATGGTTGTCGATGGTTTGGTGAGATGGGAAAGATGGGAGGAGAGTGGAGGTCGACCTTCCATCGTCTTTTGGAAGGTTGCTGGAGGGGAGGAAGAAGGAGGATGAGATGAGTGTGATTGGGAAGGAACGAAAGAGGGAGGAAGCAAGAAGACGTGATGGGTGCGTATGAGAAGGATGGAGGAGAGGTAAAAGGAGGATGTGATGATTACGAAACTACCTTTTTTCATTTTCACCATTGGATTAGATCTTGATGGTGTATGTTTGGGGTCTCATTATATTAAATTGAGACCTGGTCTCATTCTAATACCAACCTATATATATATTATATATAGGCATCCGCGGGTGGTGGGATTGCATTCGTCTGATGTTGCACTTAAACAATTTTGATAAGATTTTCAGCTGTGTATATATTTATTTAATCTATAATTTGGATGTAAGACATTCACCACAACACCACCATGGCTTAATGGTTACGCATGTTTCTTTTATTCCTTAGTCAATTTTTTATGATTTAAATTATGTAATTACAAATTTAAAACTATGTAGCTAAACCTTTTGATAATAACAAAATAAAACTATCTACATATATATCAACGTAGAAACTCAACTAGACTAGTATAACCTTTTCAACCATGGACTAATTTGGTTTTATTATTTAGACTATAGCACAATACCTGTCTAATATACTTGTATGGTATTTTAGTATTCCATTTAATTCTATTACATAAAAATTAGTTGGATATTCATAAAACTATACATGAAATTCTAATCTTATTGATTTTTTATGTGTATTTACACACACACATAACCGAGTAGACACTACTGCAGAAAAGAAAATATACGTCAGATATACAGGGGTATATACGTCGGATATAAGCCTCCCCAAATCCAACATCTATGTATACGTCATATATACATAGACATCGATTGCGTAATATCCGGCGTCTATGCGTTAGGTATAGACGTCAGTCGTACATCCGACGTCTATTCTTTAGGTATAGACGTCAACTGTTATATACATCTTACGTCTATTCTTTAAGTATAGACGTCGTATATAACGGCCGACGTCTATACCATTTTTTAAAAGAATAGACATCGGCTAATACAAACAACCGACATCTATTCCTAAACCTGGACAAAAAAAGAAGCAATCAGGCCTGCACCAAAACACTACATAACAAACACATACATCCTGCACAAAATTCGTTCACAAACACAAATACATACACACTTTCATCCACATATACATACAAGCATATATACACAAACACATATATACAAGCATACACATAATCATTCAACACACTTGGCATTAATTCATACATAAACACTTGACATTCATTCTAAATGTGAGGCGATTATATTAAGGCATAACATTGTATGTTTGTAATACAAGTGAACTTGTTAACTAAATTACAAAAGAGGTGTTAGTGACATGAGAACCTCTTAGTTCATCAATATGTTTCTAATAAAATAATGAGCTCATCGGTCGTGAGTATCATCGAGCTCCTGTTGCGAGTAGGGATCACTACTTTTTGGGAAGACCTATCAAAATACAAGTAAAAATATTAATATCTAAATAATAAATAGAACACTTTCTTAGCATCATAAGTTCTATCTGGCAACACTTTCTTAGCATCATAAGTTCTATCTGGCAACTCATTATCATCTGGAAGCATCTCTTTCAATAGCTTCAACAATGATGTGAAACTGACATCGGTCCAACCATTTCCTACTTTTAAATTGTACAACTTCAATACCGCTGACAATCTAGTGAATTTGGTACTACTCTTATACAACGACTTCTCATTGTCGAGCGAGCAGGTGAGCATCCGATTGAGTCTCGAGTGAGCACGATGTCACTCAACTTGGCTAGTTTATTTACCCGAGTAGATATTTTTGCTTGTGCTCGACTCGTTAACATCTGAGTCGAGCCATAGATGGAACGGAATCGAACGAGTTACGTGCATGTTATCGAGCACAAGCAAGATATGACAGCCTATAGTTTTTCGTAATGATGGGTATCAAAATATGTTTTCAACATTTTTTGTTGAAAAGGGTTGGGCGAAAGATAATTTTTGTTGTAATTTGGAGTAAGAAACTCATGTATCTTTTTGAGCTTGTATCTTGCAGCTCTATGTTATTTTGTCCTAAATTTATTTATGCAATATTTAATTATATTATTATTGTTTGGCTTCATCAAATATACAGTGGGGTTTTTGCTAAGTGCATCTCCAAAAATTGAGTATTGGACCTTTTGCTATCATTAATTTTTTTATACATTATGTCACTTGCGTGTTCAAATTAGTACCGAACCGGGCTGGCCCGTTGGGCTAATCGTGCCTGGTCGGGGGGGGGGGGGGGGGGGGGGGGGGGACAAGGGAGGCCCTTGGCTTAGCCCGCGACCCCTGGTAATTGTGTCGGGTCGAGTTTGGTTTCTGTCGGGTTTGGGTTTTTATTGGTCGGGTTTACAGTTCTTATTTTTTGTACTGAAGATATTTAGGTAGAAGTCACTTACAAAGATTAAATTAATTAAAAACACTATCAAATTAGGATTTATTGATGTGTTCTGCCTCTTGTCGGTCAATGTACGTTTACCCGCGCTAAATGCATACTTAGACACCACAGGTGACGTTGGAGGAGTTAGTAAATTGCGTGCTAATAAAAAACTATTGGAATCTAGCAGAGTTAGATTTTCACCAGTCTACAACATCAAAAGATTTATTTCTGCAGGAGTTACGTGCATATCCCTATTTAAATATCCAGTTAATTCGTTATGTATTTTATTTTGTACTAATTTTAATTTTTGCTTATTTAACCAATTACATTTAGAGTGCTTATCGTCTTCAACTTGATCCACAAATAGGTATTGTTGGGATGATCATGAACTAGCAATGTTTGAACGAATTTGATTAATAGCAAGCAATCCTTCATATATACTAAAATATCTATTACGGTGTACTTTAATTCTTTTAAATAATTTTCACAACCTTCATAATTTATTGTTTTCAAAAATGGTTTTTAAGTAAATTTGTAAACAAATCATTTTAAATCTAGGATCCATAACAAAAGCTAAACAAAAAAATTAATGGTGGAGGTTTCCAATAGTTATTAAATTTAGCCTCCATTACATTTATAATTTCAACAAAACTAGAATTACTCCTACATTTCATAAAGAATTTGGTAATTGGATGTAATTCAGATATGAATATGTTTGCAGTTATATGATATGTTCCACCTAATGTCTTAGTGAAGTTGAAAAAAGTTTTCAAAACATTTAACATTATTCTACAATTTTCCCAATCAAAATTACTTACAAAATTCTCATTTTGTTATTCTTTATAAAAAGCTGAAGTTAAAGGACTATAGGGATAACAACATTTCTGTTTGGTTTTAGGCCTTAAACCATGTTAATTTTGATTATTAATCAAACTAATCTTAATCAATCAACCTAGTTGATCAAAGTAGGCAAACATGATTACATGCATTGCATATACACTTGTATACTTGCAATTATCTTAATAGGTTGATCAAGGTAATAAGGAGAAACAAAGCTTTGGATAAAAGTTGTAACTTTATATTTACTGAGTCCATAAGATTAAATGTAAACTTGAACACCAGGATTATGACCTGACCAAGTTTGGTCAACCGAACCCCTAACGGATAATCGAAACCTTCCCATCAGTAGACGTTTGGTTTCTCTCTGGAATTGTCCAGTCAGACGATCGAAACTCATTCCGTCGACCAAAATACTTTGGACCAGTTTTGGATTTTACTCCGACAGGCGCATTTGAATTTTGACTTAGAGCCCAATTGACTTGTCCAATTTTGGACCACCGAACTCCCATCGGTCAACCAAATCTTTCTTGGCCTTTGGCGCGCAATGGCTATTTACACATGACACATGACCATTGTATTCATTGAATATTTGAGCCATAATTTTTAGCAGGAAACCCGTACTAACTTAGATCATCCGAATAGTATGTGGTCAACCAAACGTGATTAATCAGAGCCCGATCAATTGTTACTGTCCACCTTGGAATGGAGAACCGAATTTAAATAGGTCGAAATCAGAAAAAAGTTACTGGAAGTTCATGAACGGTGATCTGAATCCCATTCGGTCAATCGAATGCTTCATTCTGATCAACCAACTATCTTGTTTCAAACTACCATTCCTTAAGCGATCAATCGAACCTGCTTAGAAATGTGCTTGAGCTTAAAGCACATTATTGCTTCTCATTGGTCCAAATCTCACCAACTCCCAACTGGCTAGTATAGCTTGAGAGCTTATAAATATAATCTCATATCTTTGTTTTGGAGCCCTTGAACACTCCTTATTGATCCTTTTTTAATGCCAAACTCCTTACATCTTCAAGCTCTCATCTTTTTACACTCAAAGTCAAAGTTCACCACTTGCATATCAATTCCATATCTATATCCAAGTGTGCTCAAGTTAGAGTGTTTAGATTGTGAATTTAACTTCCATACCAAAGAATCACCAAGTGTTGTAAAGCTTCGAGGAAGCTCCCTCCCGGGTTGTGAGAGGAGAAATAAGCGAGACAAGGATTGTTCGTGAGGATCGTTGTTGTAGAAGGCGTTGATCTTAGCCCGGAACGGAGATCAAATAGTGGGACTATAAGCGGGGCTCGGAGGATTGAGAGGGACTTGCGAGTAGTACTGATACCAGGTGCGGTGTCGAACGTCTCTAATTTTGACGTCCAATTGTGGTTGGCTTGCTATTATCTTTAATCCCTTAATTACTGTTTTAATTCCACATTTAGTTTAAGATGAGAGTTCCATTGATCCTAACAAATTGGTATTAGATCATTAAGTTGTTAATTTCATCTACTTAATCGTAGTTTATCATGACATCTACATTTAATCATTGTGAAGGATTATCTACAACTAGGTCACCATTGTTTAATGAGTTAAACTATGACTATTGGAAGAAAAGAATGAGAAATTATTTGCAATCAAATGACTTGAAATATTGGACATTCATCTTAAATCCATACACACCTCCAAATGACGATGAGATTTTGTCCCAAATTAAAGCCAAATTATGGAAACAAAGATGAATTCCCGCATCATGAACATCATGTATTGTGTCTTGAATGAGGGAGAATATAATAGAGTAAGAGGATGTGATAGTGCATATGATATTTCACCTACATTAGAAATACATCATGAGAGTTCAAGTAGAATAAAAGAAACTAGGATAAATTTGTTCATGCATAAATATGAATTTTTTAATGTGATCCAATGAGAACATAAGCGAGATGCATACTCGCTTCACTGAGATCATTAACTCTCTCAAAGCTCTTGGCAAGATTTTTAGCGAGGAAGAAATGAATTGAATGATTCTTCGGTCACTAACCGACAAATGGGAAGCAAAGACGACCGCTATCGAAGAAGCACAAGATCCCACTAAATTGTCGGTCGAGAAACTTATGGGTAGTCTCATGACATATGAGATACAAATGAAAGACCGCGAGGAGACGGAATGTAAGACCTACTCTCCTGATACTTTAATAAGTCCCTCTTCATCTCTTATACTTGATTTTGATTTATATTATGTTGGTGTGGTGTGTTTATTCTTATTTCGGGAAAGTTTTATTTTCGGGAAAAGTTTCCTTTTGGGTCGAGCGGGTGCTGCGCGCTGGGCGCGTCCGCAACTAGACTTGATTGTTTTGGCTTTGTTTGTAGGTGGCGTTGGATTTATTTTCTGCATGCCACGTAGGGTGCTGTGTGAGACTTGGAGAGTACGCATGTAAGGTGGCACCACGTCAGCAATCAAGGATGCAAATAGGATGGAAAAATGAAGGAAGGATCATGAGAGGTTTTGGTGCACATGTTGGTGTTGCATTTGGTAAGTTCTTACATTGGATTTGATTTCTCTTTTGGCCACTTGGTTGGTGCGTGGGGAGGCTTGGTGGGCAAGCTTGGATGGACTGGTGTCCATGTCAGCAAGCAAATAATTGTTTTTTTGCATGGTTTTGGCAAGAGACAATCTTGGGAGATATTGTCCCAATCGGTTGCAATCCTTTTTGGTGCATTTTTGGAAGGTTGTGCTAGCATACTTAAAGCACCAAACCCTAGCAATCCTTGCCTTTGTGTTGCTCCCTCCCCTCCCTCCTGAAATCCCTTCTCCCTCCTCTCTCCAACGTTTGGTGGCTGAGCACTCCAGCAGTTCCAGCAGGTCAAGCACGTGAAGGTGTTGGTGGAAGAGGCATCTTGTGGGCTTGCTTGGGAGGCAGCTGCAGTTGGTTACAGCAAACTCCGGGCACCTTCTCCACCAGTTTCAGGTATGCTCTTGGCCCTTAAAAAGGATATTAAGTGGGGGTGTTGGGTGAAGGTTCATCCAACACCAATTAAAGGGGCTATCCAGTGACACGTTTAGGGCACGCTTGCTAGTGGAGATCAGCCCGTTTGGGTTTGAGGTGGTGTGAGCTTCACGCTGTTGTGGCTGGCTGAGATGTTCTTCCCCACCGACACGACTTAGGCACACATTATCAGGTAGTTCGAGGAGAGAAGCCAGGGATGTGTGGCTGAGTTGTGAGGGAAGCTCTCCGGGTGCATGACATGCATGTTTTGTGTCGTGGGTTGCATATGTTGTTTCTGGATTCGTGATTTGTTTGCCTTGTTATGAATGTGTTTCTCATGCTGAATACATCCTATTATTTGCGTTTCATTTGCTATTAGATACATCACGTGCATGTACATTTATCTACTCAAATCTGGTTATTATCCCATGATTTAATTGTTGTGGAGATGCTACATGTTGTTGTATCTTTAGTTGCTAGATACATGTGATTATTTCCTAGCTAAGTTGTTGTTAAGATGCTTCATGCCTACGTATTATTTAGGTACTAGATTTATGGGATTATTCATGTTTAGATTGTTGTTAGGAAGTTATACTGTCACACATGACATAGTTGCTGGAAACAGGATATTGCACTACATGAAATGGCTAACCGAATAGTTTTAATTCAGCTATATGCATGATGTTATGCTCTAAAATGTTAAAATCAGAAGTAACTTGCCATCCATTCATGCATGCATGCATGCATGCGTATCACTTGTATTATCATAATTGTATCGTGGGATCTTATATTATTCATATAGTCTTAATCTTGGTATGTTTAATATTTAGTGGTAGTAATGCAAAATTTTAGGTGCTTGTATGCGACTAGAGGTTGAGTTTTACAGCCACGATGTCTTGCATGATGGGGCCTGCAATCAGCCATGTTATAGTCTCATATATCTCTATATATACTTAGATTCATGCATGAATAAAGTCTAAACCCATGAATGTGTTACAATAGAGTGAAGTAAGTGTTGTATAATCATCTCATCATGACCCATAGATCCTGCAGGTAGTATGTTTAATTGCCATGAGCTACGATTATTATGGCATGTGCTTTACCTAATTTATTATAATTGTTGTTATTGCTGTATGTGTATGATGATGTAGGTGCATGTAACTAAGTTCATGTTGTGATGTTATGACTATGATTTCATGATTTATTGGTTGTCTAGATACATCATGCACATGTATATTTAGCTACCGAGATCTTGTTATTATTGCATGAATCGATTGTTGTCGGGATACGTCTTGTGCATGTATATTACTCATTGAGATCTTATTATGATTACACGTTTTAATTTCTGTTCTCATACATCATGTGCATGTAGATATATAAATACATGGAGATCTTGTTATTAGTACATAATGTAATTGCTGCCAAGATATATCTTATGCATGAGATTGTCCATCGAGATCTTGTCATTATTTCCATGTTTATTTGTTGTTCTCATACACCATGTGCATGTAGATATAAATATATTATATGTTCATGTATGTTTAGTGGTTGTATTTTATGTGACCTTCCTAACTAGTTTGTTGTCAATGTATATTATGATCATGCATGAATTACTTGCTGGATTTTATGTGACATTCCTAACTAGTTTGTTGTCAATATATATTATGATCATGCATGATTACTTGCTGGATTTTATGTGACCTTCCTAATTAGTTTGTTGTCTATATATATTATGATCATGTATGATTAGCTTGTTGTCATTATGTCATATTTATATGTGTTACTAATTGCTGGATTTTATGCGATGTACATGATTAGCTTGCTGTTGTTATGTCATACGTATATAGGTTATTACTTGCTGGATTTTAGGTGATCTTGATGGTTAAATTGTTGTCGACATATCATATTTTCTTGTATTATTAGTTGTTAGATTCTTGTGATTGGTTCATGATTTGTTCTCAGAATCCATGACTATCATGACACTTGTATATCATCGTCTTATAGCTATTGTTGCTACTATTTGAGTGTGATGATGTGGTTGAATGTATACAGGTCAAGAGTTTGATACTATGGTTATTGTTTCGTGACCGTAGATAGCAACGCTATTGTGTTGTGCCTTGTTTATGTTGTTATTGTGATGATTGTATGATCATGTCCTCACTGCTATATAGAGATGCAAGCATGTTATATAGTGTGGATGTTATGATGTGCAAGGGTTATTGGTGGGCGCTCATAGCATGGTTTGCATTGTCATTAATTGTGTATGTCTATGTATGTATGTATTACATTAGATGACTTGCATGTACATTTCAGAATTTACAATAAATCCTGGGCATGATTGTTTAGTTGATTTCGGCTATGATTGCAGCTATGTAGAGTTGTTGCCTGGCGCAGCTATGTAAAGTTGTTGTCGATCTATTGCATGTGTCTTATATATGATTTCATGTATGACTTCTTATCTTATTTTTGGACCCGGGGCATACAGGGTTTTCTTTATTGAAAACTCACGCAAATTTGTTGTTGTTTTTGCCTCAGGTACGTACTGGATAGGGGTAGACTGGAGGTGTTCCGGAGGATTCTACACACTAGGGACACGTCGACGAGATTCTTCCAATTGTCTTTTGCTTCCGCATTTTTTTGATGTATTTTCCTTTTTAAACTCGATGTACTATGTTTGAATGATTTGCATATATAGATAATCTCATGTTTCAGTTATATTCTTTTTAGTCTATCCATGTATGTTTCTGTTATGTATTGTCGAGTCGTTTAGTCTTTTAGTGTAACTCCTTCGGTCATCGCGGATGACTCTAATTGCGATACTTCTTTTGAAATTCCCAGTGTGCGTACCCACAAGATCGGGGCGTTACAAGGAAGCCAACAAATCATTGGTGCTACATGCCTTCACCAACTCTAACAACAAGGATAGTGACATTGAAGAAGAGTTGGTGACTAGAAAAATCAAGGAGTTCCTTAAAGAAGAAAAAGAAGGGAGAAAAGAAAATAAGAAGAGCAGAAGAAAAGAAAAGAAGAAGAAGACTCTCAAAGCAACTTGGAATGATTCAACATATTCTTCACCAATTGAAGGCGAAATCGCCACAATGTGATTCTTGGGAATAGAAGATAAAGAAAGTGAGGTATCCTCTATCTCAAATTCATATAATGAACTTCAAATTTAACTCAATGAGCTACTTGAATCTTTTAAACAAATTTTTCAAAGGAAGAAATGACTGAATCAGTTAAAATACCACAAGTGCACGACCGCATTGAAGCAGTGACAAATACGGGTGGGCCATAGGGAACGCGCGTGAATCAGATTCACGATACTTGAGTGGGGTAGAACAAGAGAGAGATGTGATCACAATTAAACTACAATGCGTGGGAATCGGAAAAACAATCAATTAAAACTAAACCCCTCAGGGGGTAGAGAAGAGAATGTGAATACGAAAATGTGTGTTGTGTGTGTTCAAATGTGCTCATCAAAACATGTCATAAATGAAATCCATAAAGTTCAATTTCAAGTTTCCCTCCACATGAAATAAGATAAAACCTTATCATTAAAACATACAAGAAAATAATTGAAATGAAGCTAATACATTCACATGCAAAATGACTCAAATGCAACTATGTCTCCACATAAATAAGATTTATCACAATCATTAAAACATACAAGACATTAATTTAGATAAAGCCAACATGAGCAAATGCATGCACATGCATTGTTCCCCTCTTCCACTCCATCCATATCCTAACATCATTATTCCCCGTAAAATAGGCCCACTAATCTAAGCATGTGCTAAGCTTCATTCAAGAGCATTAGCACATCAAAGATAAGAGTGAAATCTCATTAGATGGTTATGGAAATCATGTAAAGCTAAAAGGATTAAGATTAACACACACTAATCCATCACATGATCAAATCACCTTCTTCTCCACCCCCCCAATGGGGATGGACTACTCTCTACTCATCTCTCCACTAAAGAAATCATGAAAAGAACATAAACTAATGAAAGAAATGTAGAAGACTTGATTAAACAAACAACAACATAAAAAAATTACATCAAAGGAAAACATCAACATAATGAACAAAAACTAAACTAGATCAAGAAAATAAAAGACAAAGTTTTCTCCTCTCCAACCCCCTTATTACACTACTAAAACAGGAAACTAAAACCTGCTCTAATGGGGGAAGGAGGAAGAAGTGGTGAGGAGGAATGACATTGGTATTTATATAAGAAATAAGGGTTTCGATGGATCTGGGAGCAATCTGACGGCTGTCATAACTTTCTCTATACTTTGGTGCACCCAATTAATGAAGTTCGAGCCACGGGAGAAATTGGGGATCAATTGGAGAAAAATGATCCACCAGTGGAGGATCGTTTGCGCTTGATCGGTCTTGATTTCTTCGAGGAGCTTAAATGTTGTATTTTTCACATTGGGTGAAGCTCTGGGCCATTGTCTTGAACCGATTTGACTTTAATTGGCAAAATATTAATCTGGTTCAAGTCATGTGTCAGAATACTTTGCATTTCACAATCAGGTCCCTCCGGATTTTCTCTTGGGTCCTTCCTGATTTGCGATCCAGTGCTTGTGCATTACAAATGAGTCAAGAAGTCTTCAATTCAGTCCATTATTGTTGCATTCAGGTCCTTTTTATTCCCTTTTCTCTTCTTTACTAACCTGAAACACTACAATAACAACTCGAGTAGCACAATATTGGGTAAAATAAAGGATAACATGAATATGATGTATGATATGCTAGTAATCAAATACCCCCACACTTACCTTTTGCTAGTCCCAGCAAAACAAAGAAAGAGAAAAATGAAAGAAAGTGAAACATGCAAAAACAGGGAAATCCTAACTCACTTTCGTAGGAATCACGGTTGCACTTAACACATGCAACAAGTTGTTTAACCTCTTTGTCGCCAAGGTGGTGGAGTGGTGTCTCCTGAGGATTTTCAGCGGATATACCCACAAAATCCGAACATTGATGCATTATTCAATCTAGCAACACAAGTCGTTGGACTTATTTTGTCGATCATTGGACACGGTAATCCTACTTGACGACTCTATATATGTATCCAGTCCACATAGCTAGCCTAGGAAACCATTCATGCAAGTTAATTAAGGACTTAAGTGAAGACATGGGCAACCTCAATATCCTCAAGTGATACATCGTGTAAAGTCCATTAAGATTCTTATTTGTATTACCTTTTTTTCTTTTTTTACTAGTTGGTGTGTAATTCTCACAAGGTCAGGTTTCGTGCATCATTGTCTATGAGGACTTACATTATCACGTACACCTTTCCCCACATATCCACATAGGGCGATCCCTAGCACCCGTGTAATAGGAGTTTGGTTGGTGCATCCCAAGTCAGATGACTCAAAACCACCAGGCACTAAGTCCCCTCGGACCTAATTTCCCGAGTGATAGGAGTCGTATGAGAAGTGTGAACACCTACTCACTTATTTCTTATCTACACATGAACCAAAACCCCTACACTTAAGCTTTCACAATAGGAGTTTAAGGGTCACTGACTACGACAAACTTCCTTATACTAACATACACGAATTATTTGACTCATTAGGTTCACGGTGGACTTTTTTATATGTTTGAGTGCTCAAACTCTGTGATTACTCTCCCCCCGAGGGAAAACTAGGGTGAATCCTTACGACTAAATAAGACCTAAAGCCGGTGTACTGGATATCTTAATGCATCAAGTCCAAGTCAATTTTAGGAGCTTCCTTTTTACTTCACCTTTCAATGATTTTGCACATGCTAAACACACGCAAAACCAACAAAATATTTTTCCTTCGTAAACAGAACACGATTTTGAAAGAAATGAATTTTTATAAAGCACCAGGCAAGCAAAAGAAGGTAAGTCACCCAAGGATCATGACAAACAGATATATCGATATTAAATGCAACATGCTAACATGACCCTAACAATGCAAACAAAAGAAAACAAAAGAAAAGGAGAAAGACTCGATTATGTACACACGTAAAACACCCCCACACTTACTTAATGCATTGCCCTCAATGAATGCAAGCATGATACTACATGAATTTTGCATGAAAAAGTAAAAGATCTCACCAAACTTTGAAGCACAAGGAAATATTCATGGTCATGTTGATGGACACAAACTCGAATTCCCCTTAAAACTTGTGAGAAACTTAAGAAGAGAGACAAATACGTGAAAATGGGGCCCAAATATACAAGGGTTGGATCCCACAACAACCTATGCTCACTCTTGGAGCCTTCTTTCTTCCTTTTTTTCTTTCTTTTGAAATATAACTATGTACAAAAATAAGTTCTCATCTTCATTTGTCAAAGGACATCGAATGTTAACCTCAAAAGTGGGACAATGCACTTGGAATGGGTACATGACACCACGCGGGGCCAAAATACTCATGCGTGGCCCCTCCTCACAAAGTGCACAAAACGCAAGGAGATGTTCATGAATTAGACGCAAATGCGTCTCATTCAAAAGATTAAACCGAGAGAGTTCAAACCTCTCAAGAGTTTGGGACAAGTTGTGCAACGGAAGAAGAGTTTCTCTTGTTGTGGTACTGAAGTTATGATTGACAATCCAAACTCTCCAACCAACAAGCTGGTGGGCAGGAACGAGGTCAAGAGTCTCATTATGCATGTTCGACTCACTAGGAGAACAGAAAATGGGTCTCATACCCAAGTTATCCTCTAAGGAACTCCTAATACCATCATTGGAAATGTAGTTGGTTGATGTCCCATGATTTTCAAGGTGATCAGGAGCATTAGTGAGAGGAAAACTCTCATCAGATCGTATGAAATTAAGGGTACTAGGGAGCTCTTGTTCCACCACAAGTGAGTCCTTAAGAGGCACAATAATAAGATCATGTGGTTCAAGGGCCACAGGACAAAAAGAAAATGCACAATCCTGTGCCGACTCATAGTAGAAACGATCTGTGCTATTCTCAATTGGAATCGAATCGTCCACCAAGTGATCGTGAATTGAAACCCCAAGTCCCTCAGACTGACTAGGAGTTTGACTTTGAAAGATTGTGCTTTGAGTTTGACGATGTGGTGGTGGTTCGATATCCGAAGGTAAATCCTCGTGTTAACAAGAAGAGTTACCCTCCTCACCTTCACGTAATTATTGCGTGATTTGACTCATTGCATTGCCATATTTTGCATGGACTATTGAGTGGTTTCCATGAACGTAATGAGAGTTGTTTCAAGGAATCATGTATGTGGTCAACTATAACGCTCAAGTCATAGCTTCGGAAATTTTGGGGTTGATGGACTGAGAATGAATCCAATGATTGGGAGTAGGGTGTTGGTAGAATTCTGGGTATTCGAGAGGAGGATATTGGGGTGGAAATGGTGTATAAGAAGTTGAATAAGAATTGTCTCCCTACGAATCCATCCCTCTTAGGTTGTACGCGGATGCGTAAAGGTCACATTGAGCATTTTGTGAAAATGTATGCTCATACTAAAGCTCAGGGGGAACATAAGGACATTCCCGGATAACGTGACCTCTCCACCCACAACAGTCACACGGTACGGCTACTGGAGCCACAGATTCACTCATGTCGTCTACCACACGCATGAAAGAGGCCAAAGGTTGTTTAAATGTCTTAGTTTATTGACCAACATATGATCCGACATAACTAGATGGTGGTCTAGAAGTCAGTACTTCTTTCATATTACCCCAATTTGAAGACTGCTCAGTCACACAATCAAGATTGTCCCAGCCATACAGGGTGTTTGTCTAAGACACCTCAGGCTACATGGGTCCGGAATACCAGGGAGAATAGTCCTAGTCCCAACAATGAAATGAATGATCTCCCATGTAACCACCCATCCCGACAAAGAACTCTCGAGTCGACCACTCTCACCACCACGAGGCCAAGCTCGCAAAAAGTGCTCGGCTCGACCCTAAAACGCTAACAGAGAGTGTAAAGGGGGAGACTAGAATGTAGAAATAGGTGAGAAGAAGATGAATCAGAGGAGAAGGAAAGAATCCCTAAAACTAGCGTAGGTAGAGGGTGATGGTAGAAACCTAGTCTAGAAAACACAGCTCAAACAAACTTCGGCTGGCAATGGGTCCTTAAGATAGACAATGCCTAACTTCGAGTTCATGCGGCCTCAATACGCCTCACCTCCCTACGACGAAGACCATAGAGCCTAGCAAGTGAGCTAAGATCCAGAGATCTCGTCTCTCCTTCTATCGACAAAGTAGGCGACGCCGATCAGGCTATGACGGTCGCAACTGGATCACTCTCCTAATGCACCTGAGTCCTAATGGCCAATGTCTACTTGATTTTAGATTTAGGCTTCACTTGAGTGTGGTTTGTGGGGCTAAGGGAGGGGTGATGAAATCCCCCACCTTATCTTTAAGACTATAGGTGGTGCCCCTTAAAGTTGTTTTGAAATCTTAGTCTAGCAAGCAACTAAACAAACAAGCACTCACCTCACTCTTATTACAATGCACCTTACTAACTAATGCATGCTCTAACCATGCATGAATGAGAGATCGGGTGTACGTACCTCACGCCAGCAATCGACAACAAGAATTTAAAGCAAATGAAAGACAATGTGTATGCAAGGTCTACAAGTGTTACACATAGATGACAATTACTCTAATCTTTTGCTTTGAGTTTTAGGGTCAAAGTTGTCTTAACAAGTGGTCATGCAAGCCAAATTAATTACTAACTCTAAAATAGAGCATGCATGGCAACAATAGTGAAAGGAACCAACTAGAAATAGGCAAAGGAAGATACACTTGAAACAGAAATTGCAAATACCTCACCAAATCCGCCACTAGAGGATGCAAATCTGATACTAGCGGATCGTCTAGGGATTTAGGTCCTCCGAAGTCACCAGTGTGCTTCTAAGTCATAGTACGCCCTCCTGTTCACTTGTGGCCCCACTCTAGTAACCAAAACAAAAATAGAAACGTAAAAACAAATAAAACCCCCCACCGAAATGGCAAACTCGACTACGGAATCGGCGCTCCCGGCAATGACGCCAAAAACTTGATTGAATCAGTTAAAATACTGCAAGTGCACAACCATGTTGAAGTGGTGGCAAATACGGGTCGGTCCACAGGGAGCGCGTGTGATTCAGATTCACGATACTCGAGTAGGGGAGAAGAAGAGAGAGATGTGATCAAAATTAAATTACAATGCATGGGAATCAGAAAAACAATCAATGAAAACTAAACCCCTCAGGGGGTAGAGAAGAGAATGTGAATACGAAAATGTGTGTTGTGTGTGTGTTCAAATGTGCTCATCAAAACATGTCATATATGAAATCCATAAAATTCAATTTCAAGTTTGCCTCCACATGAAATAAGATAAAACCTTACATTAAAACATACAAGAAAATAATTGAAATGAAGCTAATATGTTCACATGCAAAATGACTCAAATGCAACTATGTCTCCACATAAATAAGATTTATCACAATCATTAAAACATACAAGACATTAATTTAGATAAAGCCAACATGAGCAAATGCATGTGCATGCACATGCATTGTTCCCCTCTTCCACTCCATCCTCATCCTAACATCATCATTCCCCGTAAAATAGGCCCACTAATCTAAGCATGTGCTTAGTTTCATTCAAGAGCATTAGCACATCAATGGTAAGATTGAAATCCCATTAGATGGTTATGGAATCATGTAAAACTCAAAGGATTAAGATTAGCACACACTAATCCATCACATGATCAAATCACCTTCTTCTCCACACCCCAATGGGGATGGACTACTCTCTACTCATCTCTCCACTAAAGAAATCATGAAAGGAACATAAACTCATGAAAGAAATGTAGAAGACTAGATTAAACAAACAACAACATAAAAAAATTACATCAAAGGAAAACATCAACATAATGAACAAAAACTAAACTAGATCAAGAAAATAAAAGACAAAGTTTGCTCCTCTCCAACCCCTTAGTACACAACTAAAACAGGAAACTAAAATGTATTCTAATGGGGGAAGGAGGAAGAAGGGGTGGAGATGAGGAATTACAATTATATTTATAGAAGAAATAAGGGTTTCGATGGATCTGGGAACAATCTGACGGCTGTCATAACTTTCTCTATACTCTGGTGCACCCAATTAATCAAGTCCGAGCCACGGGAGAAATTGGGGATCAATTGGAGAAAAATGATCCGCCACTGGTAGATCCCAATCCACCACTAGCGGATCATTTGCGCCCGATCAGTCTCGATTTCTTCCAGGAGCTTAAATGTTGTATTTTGCACGTTGGGTGTAGCCCTGGTCCATTGTCTTGATCTGATTTGTCTTTAATTGGCAAAATATTGATCTGGTTCAAGTTATGTGTCACAATACTTTGCATTTCACAATCAGGTCCCTCCGGTTTTCACTTGGGTCCTTCCTGATTTGTGATACAATCCTTGTGCATTACAAATAGGTCTAGAAGTCTTCAATTCAGTCCATTATTGTTGCATTCAGGTCCTTTTTGTTCCCTTTTCTCTTCTTTATTTTCTACACCTGAGACATTACAACAACAACTCACATAGCACAATATTGGGGTAAAATAAATGATATATAGCATGAATATGATGCATGATATGCTACTAATCAACAAACTAGCTAGAAACAAATCCATGAGCTACGATGTCAAATTGAATCAATCGTGTATTAGAAAAATAAGTTGCTTGCTAGTCATGATACAATTGCATTAGAGATCTTTCATTTTATTTAATGAAATTGCAACTCTAAAAGGAAAATCTTCATGTGGTGATGATAAACAAGATCTCATTGATAAAATTGCTTAATTACAATAAGATCTTGAAAGATTCACTAAAGGAAAGAAAATGTTTCATATTCTTATTGGTAGTCAAAAACAATCTTTAGATAAGCATGGTTTAGGCTATTGTATTAATAACAACAAAAATCATGTTATTCACACTACTATGAACGAAAGTTATTTCTTTATGAATAAAAGTTCTCCATGTGTTTGGGCACAAAACACCAAAACGGATTGGGTACCAAAAACTAATGTTAACAAACCCAGGATTGTTTGGGTACCAAAATCTTCACATGCAGGTACTTAAAATCAGAACGATCAGTAGTGATCGGCTTAAGCAAGGCAAGATTGATCCCAAGCTTCAAACAAAACATTTGCACCGAATTCGTAAAGTCGTCGTCACTATCGAAAGGAAATTTTGAACCAATGCCAAATCGAGGATCAAAAGTTGGGTAACATTATCAATCATCTTAGCTTTAACGAATTGTTTATAATCTAGAGATATTGAATGCTTATATGATATCAGATATCGTCTCTTTTGAGCCTTGGTGTAAGGGGGAGCATATAATGTTTTAGGGCAATGCGAGGTGGGCTCTTTTTTGGGCTCTTGGGGTTTAATGCATATCTAGGGTAACTGAATATATCTAGGGTAACCAGATATGCTGGGGTAACGGGATATATCTGGGGGTAACCAGATATATCTGAGGAGACGTGAAGTGTCAGAGATCATTATATCCCCATATATATCCCAAGTTTTTCCCAAGAGCCCAAAAAAGAGCCCACAAAAAAGAGCACACTTCGTATTTCCTAATGTTTTATCATCTAATTAAGGGGGAGAACTTATGTAATCTTAAACTTTGCATCCTATGCTTTTAATGGTTGCATTTAATTGATGTCAGAAAGGGGAGAATGATAAGGATGAGCTTCAATTGTTTCATATTGTGCATATTGATAGGGCGAGTATTACATAAATGCATAGATTACAATAATGAAGGGGAGGAATCATATAGAAAAGGGAAGAATTTAAATTAAACCTCAAGCATTAAGATATAGGTTTGCCATCATCAAAAAATGGGAGATTGTTGGCTTTTAGGCCTTAAACCAAGTTAATTTTGATAAGTAATCAAACTAATCTCAATCAATCAACCTAGTCAATCAAAGCAGGGAAACATGATTACATGCATTGCATATACACTTGTATACTTTCAATCATCTTTATAGGTTGGTCAAGATAATCAAGAGAAGGAGTATTGAGACAAAGTCATCAAGACTCAAGACTCACGACTTATAATCAAAACTTCAGACAAGGAGTTGTAACTGTATATTTATTGAGTCAATAAGATTAAATGTAAACTTGAGCACTAGGAATCTATCCTGGCCAATGGTCAACCAAACCCCTAATGGATAACCAAAATAAAGAAAACTAAAGAAAACTAGATCTAACCAACACATGGTATAAAAACTGCATCAAATGAATGACAAGAACATAAAGAACAAGAAACTAAAACTTGATTAAGAAAGAAAGATTACGAAATGTGTTTCTCTTTTCCTACACTAGACTACTAAGCAAGAAATAAAACCTACTCTACTAAATAAGAAAATAAAGCTAACCTAATGAGGAGAGGAAGAAGAAGAAGAGGGGAAGGATTACAAGTGTATATATAGAATATTAAAGGATCTATATGAATCTGGGCGCGATCAGACGACTGTAAATCAGATCTGGATGTTGGTTATTGCTTTGATCCGATGACCCGACCCACCAGAGAAATTTGGGGTCAAATCGACCAATCGAATCCGCAAGTGGCGGATCATTTGGGTAGGATCGACCTTTAATTTTACTAGTAGCTTAAATGCACCATTTTAGCATGTGAGGTGTGATGCATTGCATACATTGCATCATATGTCTTTCATTTAGATTACTTTTACATCAATAAATGCTACTAAGGTATGTGTTTAGTCTTATTTACAGAATACAGGGACCTGAATGCAATTTACCTACATCCCGAGCATAAACGCGTGCAAAAGATTCAGTTCTATCATAAAGACCAAGTTCAAGTTTATCGGGTTACGAATGGAAATGTATCCAAGCATAAAAGCATTCAAGTCCTAATTGCAAAAAGAACAAGGACTTAAGCACAAAAGTAACCGGGGACTTAAATGCAAAAAGTCAAGGACCTAATTGCAAATCACGAGTAGCTTTTATTCTCTTGGAGAAAATATATAGAAAAATCAATGTATATCTCCAAATATGTGAAGGAATTAATCCAGAGTTCAAAAGAATGGAAAGAATCAATCCAGACGCGCAAAGAATGATCAAATCATACCATAAACATTCAACCAAAATTCGGACAAAATCAGGCCAGATTGTGCGGCGTTTCCGCCGCACCACACATACAATATGCGGCGTTTCCGCCGCCCAAGCATCGATCCATGTGCTCCAATTTCGTCCAGTCGTGTCTGGACACGTGTACTTTCCAATATTATACCTGGATCCCTTGTAGCAACTATAAATAGACCCGAGAACGATGTTAGAAGGGTCCTTAGTCTTTGGTGTTAGTTTTTATTCTTAACCTTAGTTTTGTATTCTTCTTTTCATTAATAAAATTCTGTCTTTTATTTCTTACTTTTAGTTTTCTTTTGTAATGTCTCAAGGACCCCTTCTTCCTCCCTCTATGAGTTTCTAACTCTTTCCAAAGGGTGGAGGTGACAGATTAGGGTGAAGAGAAGATGAATGAATGTTATTATTTTAATTTCGTGTTAGTTTATTTTGATTACTTGAGTTTATGTTAAATCATTTATCATGTAATGCTTTATAACTAATATGATTTATTATAAGTTTCTAAATTCTCTAATCTAAACCTTAAATCTAAACCTCCACCCGACGGAATTCACCTCTTTGTTCTTGTTTTAGTTTTAATTGTTCTTGTTTCTTGCTTTAGATAATTAAAATCCAAAAATATCAAAACCCAATTATTTCTTCTCTCCTTCTTCTCCTTAATCGAAAATCACGAAAATAACAAATCTCTCCCTCCTTGTGTTCAACCCGTATTTGCCACGTCTCCATTGACACCGTGCACTTGTGGTATAAATTTAATTCTCATCAAGGTGCGCCCAGAGTCGTTGGTTCGAACACCTTTGGTTTTAAAGTACCCAACATATTTTTCTTTACACTTCGGTCCCTCTTGGTTTTCACTTAGGTCCCTCCGAATTTTCAGTCTAGTCTTTGAACATTACAAACATGTCCTGAAGGCTTCCAAATCAGTCTTTTCTTCTTGCATTTAGGTTTTTTTCGCTTCCTTTCTCTTCTTTATTACCTAAAACATTAACCCATTAATCAAACATTCTAGTAGAACAAAATTTAAGTAAAATAAATGATATACAGAATGAATTAATGCAATGTATTATGTGCTACTAATTCATGTTAAGGAAGAATGCGGAAATGAGGATATGTGTACGTGTGTCTATTCATTGGTGCTCATACAACATGTAATACCCGAAATCCATAAAATCCAAATCCAACTTGCTCTCCACATGAAATAAGATAAAACATTATCACTAAACCATACAAGACAATAATTGAGATGATGCTAACATGAAATGTATAATGGCGAAACCCCACTATGTCTCCCATGAAATATGATTTAACACAATCATTAAAACATACAAGACATTAATTATGATGAGGCCAACATGAGCACATGCATGCACATGTCATGTTTCCCCCTTATCCACTCCATGATAATCCTCACCTCATCATTCCCCATAAAATAGGCATACTAATCTAAGCTTGTGCATAGCATCACTTAAGAGCATTAGCATATCAAAGATAAAAGTGAAAATCTCATTCAACGGTTATGGAATCATGTGAGGTTCAAAGGTTAGGATTAACACACACTTAATACATCACATAATCACATCACCTTCTGCTCCACCCCCTAATGGGAATGGACTACTCTCTACTCATCTTCATAACCAAGAAAACAAAAAAAGAAAAACAACCCATAAGCAAGTACAAAAAAGTAAAGGTAACAAAAGCAAGTGAACAAAAATTGCATCAAATGAAAGATAACAACATAAAGAACATGAAACTTACTTGATTAAGAAAATGAAGATTACAAAGTTTGCTTCTCTTCTCCTCCACTACACTACTAAGCAAGAAACTAAAATCTACTCTACTAAGTAAGAAGATAAAACCTACTCTACTAAACACAAAATAAAACTGACCTAAAGAGGAGAGGAAGAAAGAAGGAAGAGGGGGAGGAAGGTTTACAAGTGTATTTATAGAAGATTAGAGGGCCTTGATGAATCTCGGCGGAATTGGATGACGGTAAATTAGACGTGGATGTTGTATAATTCTCTGACCCAAAAACCCAACCTACCAGAGAAATTTGGGGTCGAATCGACCAACCAGATTCGCCACTGGTGGGTCATTTGGGTAGGATCTGTTGGCTTTTTGGCTAATAATCGTTTATCCGTTTTGATAATTAATCAACATATCAATAAACAAATGTATCAATTAAAAGATCATTGCTTGCATTTACTTGTATTATCTAACGTTTAAGGAATCAAGTTTGAGTTGAATTGAGAGATGAAGATTGAAGCATAGCTAGGTTTAATTTCTATGTATTTAGGTTACAAATGTAACTTGGCACTTGAAATCTTTGATTCATTGCATTGCATGACACTTAGAAAACCTGTAGAAGTCTCACACAACATTCCAATTAACTTAGACTTCAATAGAAAATCATCAAAACTCATTAGAAACCTAGAACTGGATATCTGCACTCAAACGGTCGACTGGTAGAACCATTTAGTTCGACCGGATTTTAACAGACTATTCCAGAAAGCTTATTTTGTCCAAAACGGTCGACCGACTTACATTTCCAGTTCGACCATGCCTTAAATATGTTTTGCCTGTCTGAAATCAGTCGACCAGAATATCCATTTTGTTCGACCGTTTCTTCAATCTATTTTGACTGTCTGAACTCGGTCGACCGAAATACTTGTTTTGTTCGACCATCTCACCTTGTCGAGTGATAGGACTTAGTTCATCCTTTACAAATCTTTCAGCCTATCAGTTGTCGACACGTGTCCTAGTTAGTGAGACTTTCGGTCGACCGAAACCTAGTTTTTGTTCGACCGATTGCATTTCCGTATTCGTATTAAATATGTCTGTTATACTTGTCGTATACTCCAACGGTTGTATACACATTTCTCTCCTAACCCCTCTTTTGGATTTGATCTTCCGGTCGACCGAAAGTTCCTTAACGGTCGATCGAATCTTGAAAACTTCCTAGACCCATTTTTACTGGGAGTTTTCGGTCGAACCATCAATTCATTCTGTTCGACCGATTGCATCTGATTTTATCTTGTCTAAAATCCAACACGTCAAACGGTCAACCGAAGCTCTCTTCACGGTCGACCGATACTTACATCTTTTCCAGATCAAGTCCTACTGGTCTTTTTTGGTCGAACGGGTGATCCAAACCGTTCGACCGATCGCTTAAGTTCAAGCAAAATTGGATCGACCATTTGCATCTTTGTTCGATCGAACCTTGTACTGTTGCATTCCGGTCGACCGTGTAACCTGATCCGGTCGACCGTGTAACCTGATCCGGTCGACCGTTCGGGTCCTGAAATATGTCCTGTCACTTCCTGACTTGTGTTTTCTTGCACAACTTCTTACCATTTCAATCCAAACGATTAGAACTAGTTTAGAGCTTATATATAGAGATGAGAACACTCATCTAAGATTACCAATATTTCTCCAAGCTCAAATCTCATTACTACTCTCATATTTTCTCTAAACACTTGTGCTCACATCTTTTCACTTGAAATCACCATCCTTTGATTGCATTATCTATTTCATGTGCTCAAGATTAGTTGCTGAAGTTAAGTCTTCAAGAGTTGTACTAAGCTTCCAGAGTGAAGCTCTTCTCGGATTGTGAGAAGTTGGTCCAAGCAAGGCGAGGGTGTTCGCAAAGCTTGTGGTGTAAATGCGTGATCTCGGCCCGCAACAGAGATAAGATTAGTGGAGGACGCGAAGTTGCTCGAGTAAGAGCAATTCGTAAGAGAGGACTAGGATCTGGTGGTTGGATCCAAACCTCTATACATCCAAAGTTGTGGCTTGTTGTTCTCTCCATATTAATTGTCTTAGCTTTTAATTTGGCATAGTTTGTTAAACAACCTTAATTAGTCTATTCACCCCCTTTAGACTAAGTTTAGGGGCTAGTAGATCCTACATGATCGACCTCTAATTTCACCAGTACCTTGTGTACCATTTTAGCACGTGGGGTGGACCTGGAGCCATTGGTTAAAACCAGTTTGGTTTTAATTGTCGAATTACTCCTCCGGTTCAGGAGATTCTGGACTTTTGCAACCTATATATTTTTCTTTATACTTAGGTCCCTCTGGGTTTTCATTTGGGTCCTTTTTGAGTTACAATCCAGTCACTGGGCATTATAAACAGGTACATAAACCTTCCAAATTAGTCCATTCTTCTTGCGTTTAGGCCATTTTCTCTTCTTTTCTCTTTTTTATTTCCTAAACCCCGAACACATCAAACAAACACTCCAGTAGCACAAAATAAGTGTAAAATAAAGGATATATAGCATGAATTAATGCAATGTATGATATGTTACTAATCATTTTGCCACAACTTTTAGACACTTCACATGCTTGTTTAGGTTCTTAACAACCAACTTGTTTATGCTAATGTTAATGAACTAACGTAGTGATTGGATTGATAGGCTTTGCCGCAACCATTAGACACTTCTCATGCATGAAAACACAACCTACACTTGTGTCTTATTAAATGCATTCTTCACCACCTTATTACATGTGTACACACTCCGCCGCTTAGGTTTCCTTATTGAATTTCATCTTTCTTGTTTGTTAGTTTCTTAGTTTAGCTTTAGTTAGTCTTATGCTTTCATCTTTTCTGTTTGTTAGTTGCTAGTTTAGTGTAATCAAACTCCTCTCCATTATTTTCTCATTGCTTTCTGAAGAACCAGAGTTGACACACCTCCCTATGGATTTGACCCGTAGATTTCTCCCAGTTTAATCAATCCCCATTTTAATCAACTTGGCCATTAAAATCCAAAGCAAATAATTTGACATTCTTGGTTGTTTAGATAATGCATCATGTACTTGACTTAAGCACGTAACTTGCCTTCATTTAACTTTACTTTTAGTTGTTGTGCGCTGACGTGAGGTACGCATTTCCTAATCTCATTTATGCATTCGTTAGTAGGAATTGCATTGGAACAAGAGTGTGTTGAGTGTTTGTGTGGTGAGTTGTTTCCTAGTCTAAGGATTCAAAATATTTTTAAGGCGTACAACCTATAGTCTTCAAGATAATATGGGCGACTTCATCACCCCTTCCTTCAGCCCCACAAACATATCTAAAAAAGCCTAATTGTAAAATCAAGTAGACAATTGACTCCTAAGGACCTCAGGCGCATTAGGAGACTGATCCGGTCGCGATCGTCATAGCTTGATTGGCGTCGCCCACTCTGCCAATAGTAGGAGAGACGAGATCTATGGATCTTAACTCACTTGATGGGCTTTGCAGTCTTCATCATAGGGAGGTGAGGCATGTTGAGGCCGGGTGACCTCGTAGTTAGGCGTCGTCTAGCTGTAAGTACCTATAGTGACCTTAAGTGTTTGAGCCTTGTTTGCATGTGTGCTTCTGCCATTACCTACCTGCCGTAGCACACAAACTTCCTCCCTTCTCATCTAAGTCATTCGCTCTCATCTGAGTCTTCCCATCTTCTCCTCTATGTACCTTTTGTTTTAATTTTGTTAAAAATAATTAAATAAAAAAAATCGTGTGACTCATGTAAGTGTGCAACTTCGCGCATGTCAGTGTGGTCACAAGACGTTGAGGGTTGTTGGACGAGATACGACATCGATCTAGCCTCGATTGTTGACTTTTCGAATGCATCCCCGTCCCGTATCCTACACAGTTTCGGGACCATGGCCAGTCGTCTACCATACGAGGACGACCCAGATTTTGGACCTACACCAGTTGTTGATCTAGCATGTGTGGATCTACAACCTCATCAGTTGGTTCACTAGGGTCACATACCCCTTCACGATTGATGCTACCTGAGTCGTATTGCTCTACCTTCACGCATCTTTTTGTCGGAGGCGAATGGGAACCAGTTTTTGGTTAAGCCTCAATGTATCTCCATTCTCCCACGCTTCCCTTGGAAGGAAGACCCCTATCTCTTTCTCAGAGAATTTGAGGAGGTCTGTGCAATGTTCAAGCTGCAACAACTCAGCACATACTCCATCCACCTTAGGCTGGTCCCCCTTGCACTGAAGGATTGATTGATTGGTTTTAATTATTAACTGCAAGTGCACGACCGCGTTGAAGCGGTGTAAAATACGGGTCGATCCACAGGGAGGTGTGTCGACTTTAGTTTATTCAAAGACCAGTGGGAAAGAAAGGAGAGAAAGGATTGATCAAACTAAACTACACTAAACTAAACTAGTAAACTAGAAAGGAGGAAATGAAAGCACGAAATGAACTAAACTAAGCTAAGCAACTACTAAGAAGAAAGATAAATCTCGGGAATGGGAAACCCCTAAGGGGTGGAGTGTGTGTGTACACATGAAATAAGTGTGGTGAATGCATACAATAAGCTCAAGTGTAGTTAGTGTTTGTTAATGCATATGAAGTACCTAATGGCAAGACCTCTCATTTAAAGAACTAACCTAGGTGATTAATATGATCATGACAAGTTTGTTATTAAGAACATAAACAAGAATGGAATGTACCTAAACATTATGGCAGAAACCATCAAGTAAAAGTTTTTATTAATTCAAACAAGCATACTAACATTTCTCACAAACAACAATGTCTAGCATTCATACCATCTACATAACATGTATACACATCTACTCCACCCCCAAAGAGGATGGAACTACTCACATATTTAAACTAACATTTATACTAAGGAAAGAAAACATGCTTAAACTAATTATAAGAAGACTAAAACAACAAGTTAACTAAGCACGCAAGAATTGAAAACAGAAGACAATATGAAGAAAACTTAATAATACATCTTTTATTACTCACTCAATTACAAGTAGCCTTTCTCCACCAGGGGTTTTTGCTTCAAGGCTTTTACTCCTAGTAGAGAGGATGACCACCAAGAGAGAGATGGGATACAAGAGAGGAGGGAGAGTTCTATTTATAGCCATAGAAAAAGGTAATCCGGGAGAATCCCCCTGTATGGGACTAAACATATACCAGAAATAGACTAAATACACTCTAATACATGACCCAGAGAAATCTTAGAGGATCTGGAGCAACCCGGACCGCCAATCAGCGGTCCCAGACCACTAATTGGCGGTCTACAGGGTTTAGATCGTGTTGGGCTTTCGTCTAGGCTTTTCTGGATGACTTTCTTTGTCTTTGATGCATCTACTCCAGTTGCTGGACGTCCGACCCGAATAGAATTGCCAAAATACTCCCCATGATGGTGTGGAGTATTTTTATTTGCTCATTGGTCCTTCGATCGTACATCCAGGTCCTTCTCCCTTGCATCTTAGTCCTCGAGTCTCTCAACTCAGTCATTTTTCCTGCTTTTAGGTCCTTTTATGCCTATTCTCTTCAAACCTATTTATTTCTGAAATTCAAACATAAAACTCGTTACGTAGCATTGTTTAGGTGAAAGATAATGGATATAAGACACAAATGTATGCATGAAATGATGTCAATCAAGGATGATGAGAAGAAATGATTGTATAGCAACCAAGCGAATGTCTTTAGAACTTGGGCTAAATTTTAATCTACATTCTTCAAGAAATACTTTCCAAATCATCATACTCAAAAACTGAGGAACATAATCAATATGTTTTATCAGCATGAGACTGAATCATTCCATGCATATTTAGAGAGGTTCAAGGAGCTAATATCATCATGCCCACACCATGACATCGAGTTGTGAAGCCTTTGTAAGATTGTCTACGAGGGTCTTCACACCCCGTCCCGAATGCTCCTTGAGTCCATGGGTCAAGGAGAGTTCTTAGGAAAGGATGAAAGGGAGGCTTGGGATTTCGTAGAAGACCTTGCTAAGAAGACCATGCAGTGGGAGTGTGTGAGGGAACCATCACCATCATCTAGCATAGGAGTGAGGATCCCAAATGCAAACTCGACTAGATTGGGAGCCACAATTGCTGTCAATACCGCTACGGCCACCGAGGCATGCATTATGGCCTTAGTGTGTTGTTTGGATTCGATTGATCTCAAAAACCAACAAGGTGTGTCTCATTTGTCTGCATCTGGTCCGTTCCTTTTTATATCTGTGGTAGGGTAGGTCATTTAGGGGATGAGTGTGCATCCATTCCTCTAGAGATGCAGCAAGTCAATGCGATCTATAATAGACCCAAGAATGACCCATATTTATCATCATATAACCCTAGATAGAGGAACCCCCTAACTTTTCCTGTAACCAAAACAATGTCCAGGGTGATCCTTCAAACTTCTCCCGACCACCTAACCGACTATACCAACCTCCCATGCATTCACAATCTTATCAGCCATCCAACTTAAATCGGTTAAACCACTAGATTTCCCAAACTCCAACAATATGGAATCCCGATTCAATTCACTTGAGACCTTAACTCGTGGACTTGACAACTCAATTAAGAGCTTCATGTCATTCACGAGTCAAGTTCTCACTTCAAATCAGCAGTTCATCAAATCTCTAAAGCATCAGATGGGTCAATTGGCTCAGTCTGTATATGAGAAACAGAGTGGGACAGTGCCAAGTCAGCCTGAGACTAATCCTCGTATGTACCAGCAACCACACACACAAAATGAGAGTTCGGTAACTCGGGGGTGGCAAGTGAACCATGTGTAGGAACTTGTTCACAATGTCAATGCCAATGTAACTTTAAGGAATGTAAAGTAGGACGACAATCACATTTCCTTGCCACCACCACCATCTATGCAAGCCCTTTGTGGGGAGGGTGGTCATAAGGAGTCTGATGTTGAGGAAATTTCTCATACTCCAAGGCAAACCTACGTGCCGGAAGCTCCCTATCCTAGTAGGTTAACCAAAAAGCATAGTGACACAATGGATAAGATATTAGAGGTCTTTAAACAAGTTAAGGATAACATCCCCTTGTTGGACGTCTTCCAACAAATACCTCAATATGCCAAAGTGTTGAAAGATCTCTACACAACCAAGAGGAAGACCAATGTTCGTAAGAAAGCATTCTTAGCTGCGAGTGTGAGCTCACTTTTGTCCAATCCCACATACACAAAGTACAAGGACCTTGGGTTTCTTACTATTCAGTGTATGATAGATGACACTAGCATGAGTAACGTATTACTTGATTTAGGATCAGCAGTCAACCTCCTCCCATCTTCTGTTTATCAACAGTTAAACTTGGGAGAATTGAAACCAACTAAGATGACCCTCCAACTAGCAGATAGATCCATTCATGTCCTAAAGGGGATTATTGAGGATGTACTCATCAAAGTTGGAGATTTTATATTTTCAATAGATTTTGTCGTCATCGATACAGACCATGTTGTGAACACCCACTCTTAAATACCTATCATTTTGGGTAGACCATTTCTGGCAACCTCGAATGCCTTAATTAATTGTAGAAATGGTCTTATGAAGCTCTCATTCGGTAACATGAGTGTCGAGTTTCATGTGTTCAACTTTGGTAGGCAACAAGATCCCTTAGACCAACATTTAAATCTCAACATCATCCACCAATTAGAGAAGGCACCACAAAATCAACAAATACCTCCCAACATCAATGCAACCCATTGAGAATGTTTGTGTGCCCAGAAAAAATCATTGCCTATCTTTGCAATGCAACAAAGTGAGCTGACATCAAACATGAATGCACAAAGGGAGTGTTTGTTGGATGATTAAGTTGAGATTGTTAGTGAGGGGGACACATCTCGTCATATGCTCATACCAAAAGGTGTCTTTACCCCATGTCCCGTGGCCATTGAGCCTCATGAGATTCATCTTGACTCCAACAAGGACGCACCTGTGATTGAACTTATGCTTGATAATATAAAGGACGTTTGGTGGTCCTTGCTGGATGACTTGGGGAGAAGCCCCATACATAATGCGACAAGTATGTGACATCACACGAATGAGCTTGAGGAACTCATTCCAATGCACCCCCTATTGGTTGGGGGGTTTTGTTCGAGGCAAATAAACCTTAGTGAGGAAACACAACTCCACTCATTCACGTTGCCTACACCCAACCAATATCATGAGGGGTTCGAGCCTTTCAGTTTTGACCTTTCACCTCTCATGATACCTCAGAGTACCAATGCAGCGGGCCCATCACGGCAGATCTCTGGTCCGCATGACTCGATGTTCTCATTCGATGTTCCTTGACCAAATCATTATGAGAATATCTTTGTTGATGTATATATCTTGTTTATACCAAAAAAACAAAACAAATGAACAAAAGATTCCACAAGTGAGCGGTGGTTGTTGTGGGCCCCAACACTAGTGCATTTGGGCCCCATTTGTTTCACATATTTGTCTCCCTTCTTAGGAATCTCACAGGCTTTGGGAAATTCAGGTTGATGTCCATCCACATAACCATAAATTTCCTTTTGCGCTTCACATTGGTGATATTTTTTATTTTTCATGCATAAATCCATGTAGTGTGTGTGGGGGAGAGTTTTACGTGTGTACATAGTCGAGTCTTTTTTTCCTTTTCTTTGGTTTTCTTTTGCTTGCATTGTAGGCTCACGATAGTGTGCTGCAATTTACATTGATATATCTGTTATACCATGATCATCGGGTGATTTGTCTTCTTTTGCTTGCCTAGTGTTTTAAAATTTTAATTTCTTTCAAAATCTTCATGTGTTTGTGAAAGAAAATGTTTTGTGGGTTTTGCGTGTGTTTAGCATGTGCAAAACCGTTGAGAGGCGAAGTAAAAATGAAGCTCTCATAATTGGCTTGAACATGATGCATTAGGATATCTACTACACTGACTTTAGGTCTTATCTAGTCGTTAGGATGCACCCCGATTTTCCCTCGAGGGGAGAGTAATAATAGGGTTTCAATACTCAAATAAAAAAATAAGTCCACCCTGAACTTAGTGAGTCAAATAATTTGTGTCTGTTAGCATAAGCAATTTTGTCGTAGTCAGGGTCCCTTAAACTCTTATTGTGAAACCTTAAGTGTAAGGGTTTTGGTTTATTTGTAGACAAGAAATGATTTAGTTGGGTGTTCTTTCTTCTCCCATGGCTCCTATCACTCGGGATATTAGGGTCGAGGGGACTTAGTACCTGGTTCTTTTGAGTCATCTGACTTGGGATGCACCGACCAAACTCCCACTTAGAAAATGATCGCCTTAGGTAGAGATTTGGGGGAAGGTGTACGTGTTAGTGTAACTTCTCACAGACAATGATGCATGAATCCAGACCCTGGAGAATTAAACACAAACCAGTTTTAATTCCTTGTTCTCTAGAAAGAAAGAAGAATGATGAAAAAAATACAAATAAGAACCTTAATGGACTTTACACAACGTATCATTTTAGGATATTAAGGTTGCCCATGTCTTCTACTTATGCACTTAATTAACTTGCATGAATGGTTCCCTAGGCTAGGGGTGTGGTCGAATACATGTATAGAGTCAGCTCATAGGATTATCATGTACAATGATCGATAAAAGTAAGTCCATCGAGTCATGTTGCATGGTTGAATAATGCATCAATATTCGGATTTTGTGGATATATCCACTGAAAACCATCAGGAGACAACACTCCTCCTCCTTCGTGACAAAAAGGTTTAACGGCTTGCTTCATGTGCTAAGTGCAACCGTGATTCCTACGAAAGTGAGTTAGGATTTCCCTATTTTCGTATGTTTTTCATTTCTTTCATTTTGCTATTTCTTTGTTTTTCTTGGGACTAACAAAAGTTAAGTGTGAGGGTATTTGATTTGTAGCATATCATGCACCATATTCGTGATATATATCCTTAATTTTACCCCAATTTTGTGCTACTCGAGTGTTTGTTGTATTTTCAGGTATTAAGTAATAAAGAAGAGAACATAAGAGAATAATGACTGAAATATAAGAAGAAAGTACTTAAATGAAGCAAATTTCACCTGTTCGTCATACATAATGACCCATCTACAAGAGGGAAGGACCTCGATGTAACTCAGAAGGACCAAATAGCAAACTGAGAGACTCCACACCCTCATGAGGAGTATTTTGGCAATTAGATTCGGGTCCAAACTCCAAAAACTGATCCGAGTGCACCCCATGTGAAGAATTGAATTATTTAAGAAGATAGCCAAAATAAGATCATATCAGACAAAAAGTGACTGCCAATTGGCGACCCCAGACCTCCAATTGGTGGTCCATTTTGGTCCAAATCCGATCCAGTTTCGCATGTTTGTGGGTTATGTAGGTTATGTCCAATTTATGAATGTTTCATTAGTCCCATACCAGAGGATTGTGCCAAATTGCCTTTTTCATGACTATAAATAGAACTCATCTTCCTCCTTTGTAACCTTTCCATTGCTTGGTGGCAATTATCTCTACTTGGAGTAAGCATTTGGAGCAAAACTCAAGGTGGAGAGGATGCCACTTTGTAATGTGAGTCATGTAAATAAGATATTTTCTTTTTAGTTTTGTTTGAATATTGTCTCTTTTTGAATGTTTGCATGTTTAGCTTAGTTTCGTTTTCCTAATCTTAGTATAACTCGTTAGAATGTCTTTCTTTCTTAGTATAATTGTTAGCTTAATGTGTAGTGAGTAGTTTCATCCCCCTTTGGGGGTGTACATTATGTTTATACATGAAATGAAGAATGAGAATGAATAAGGAGAAGGGCTAGCCTCATTGATGCATAAGGAGAAGGGCTGGACATCTCCCTCGAGGGTGGCTCGAGGAAAGGAACTCCCAAAGACTAGCAACGTGCAAAATGGGGGACAATTTGACCTACTCAGAAATGAAGCGAGCTCGATGATGGAAGATCAAGGAGATAGAGTAACTCCTGGGCCGCAAGTTTGCTCCCCGTCCATCCCTCTCCGGCACTCCGGTAGAAAGATAAGTAGCAAAACTTTCCCATGTGGAGGTAGAGGGGTCACCCCGCACCTTAAACCCATGAATATCCTAGTGTGGAATGTGCGCAGTGCAAATGGACCCGGCCGAGCACTTATGATTAGGGGTAGTATAAAGGAGGTGAATCCGGATGTGGTTTGCCTTGTGGAACATAAGGTGAAGCTTAAGAAGATTGAGCGCTTCAAAAGAGCGATTTGGCCTAGTGCTTGGATATCAAATAGTTTGGTGGTGGATTCTGGCCGAATTTTGGTTCTTTGGAACGACCAAATAGTGGATATGAGAGTTGCATATGAGACATCACAACTACTTCATTTCAGGGCACGTTGGATAAGGGACGGTTTTGATTTCGATTGCCGTAAATTGTGGAGTGACCTTCTCCTAGCAGCACCACCCGCATCTAGGCCATGGATGGTGGGGGTGATTTCAATTGTGTTCGGAGGGCGAGTGAAAAGAGAGGAGGGATTGCTGGAAATGAGGTTGCTATGGCAGAATTTAATGATTGCATTGATGCCCTCGAACTCCTTGAGATGCCGTCCACGGGGGGGGGGGGGGGGGGATTTACGTGGTCTAACTCCTCCGAGGGTAGTGCATGTAACGAGACGCGGATTGACCGAATCTTGATAAACAATGCATGACTTGAATTATTCCCGGAATCCTACTATCTTGTGGGTGCAAAAGACTTGAGTGATCACACCATGCTTATTATGAAGACGGACGGAAATGCAAGGCGGAAGAAGAAGATGTTTCGCTTCGAAAATCATTGGGCTGGCCATCAGGACTTCCATGGGCTGGTTGCACGTGCATGGACCACCTACGTGAGGGGCACACCCATGTTTCGCGTGGCAGAAAAATTACAAGAAGTTAAGAAGAGCCTTGTTCGGTGGAGTAGCTCAAAGTTTGGGAATGCCACAAATAAGGTGGGAGAGGCGCGTGCTACACTCGAGGAAGTGAGGAAAAAACGTCTTGAAAACCCCCTTGATGCTGACCTCTCCCGCGCCGAAGGGGCTGCAAAGGACTCCCTTGCTCGAACTCTTGTTTGGGAGGAGTCTATAACCCGACAAAAATCAAGGGTGAAGTGGTTAAAAGAGGGGGACCGGAACACTAGATTTTTCCATGCACACCTTCGAGTGAGGAGAGCCACCAACCAAGTGAGACGAGTGTGTGAGGGTGCCACCATCATTGAGGAAGAGGGTGCGATCCGTGACGCCTTTTGGCGGTTTTATACTAACTTGTTTGCCAATGATTTGCAGGTAATACCCATTCCCCCCTCCCTCTCCTTACCGCACCTCCGTCGGGAGGAGGGAGTGGAGCTTCTACGTAGCCTTGACATGAAAGAGTTGGAAGATGTAGTGCTGAACGCAAATGTTGATAAAGTGTCGGGACCCGATGGGTTCAATGCTAAATTCTTCAAAGCTGCATGGGAACTCATTAAAAAAGACGTGTTCAAGGCCATACACTCCTGCCTGGACAACGGAAAGGTGTTGGCCAAATGGAACTTTACATCACTTACGCTCATCCCAAAGAAGAAGGCACCGGTTTCAGTGGAAGATTATAGACCCATAGCTTTATGCAATATGACGTATCGATTCACTTCAAAGGTGCTTGCGAATCGTCTTAAGAAGGTGTTGCCACGACTTATTGGAGAAAATCAAAGTGCGTTTGTAAAAGGCCGGCGCATTGGGGACAACATTCTTCTTGCACACGAGCTATGTCATAACCTCCACCTCGACAAAGGACAAGGAAGAATGTGTATCAAACTTGATATCAGGAAAGCTTATGACTCCATCTCATGGACTTTCTTGGAGGGAGTTTTGCAGCATTTTGCGTTTCCGGTTAAGTGGAGACGCCTAATCATGAATTGTGTTCGGGCTTCGTTTGTGGTGACGGTTAATGGTGCAAACTCCTCAAGTTTCGTGGCCAGCAATGGATTGAGACAAGGTGACCCTTTGGCTCCCTATCTATTTGTTATGTGTATGGAAGTTCTGAGCGAGATGGTAAAGGAGGCGGTTATAGATGGGCGTATTCAGCCACTTACGTGTGGGGATATCGCTGTCTCACACCTTCTTTTTGCTGATGACGTCCTCCTATTTGCACAAGCAACAAAGGCAAATGCAAGGGCAATTCGAGGTGTCCTCGAGGAGTTCACGTCTTGTTCGGGGATGAGCTTTAGTGTGTCAAAAAGCCAAATCTTAATGGGAGGTGATGCACGGGACGGCTCATGGATTGCAGCACACCTTCGGATGGAGCGAAAAGAGTTCCCCGTCACCTATCTTGGGCTGCCGTTGTTCTCGGGAAGGATGGGGAAAACCCATTGCACGACACTTGTAAATAAGGTAAAAGCACGACTGAGCACATGGTAGCAAAACTTCTTGTCCATTGCTGGAAGGGTGGAACTTGTAAGGAGTGTGCTCGTATCCCTCAGTGTCTATTGGACCTCCGCGTTCCTCCTTCCCCGGAAAACCTTACAAGAGATTGAGAGTCATGTGCCACTTCATTTGGGGAGGTCCAAGAAAATGGGTTGCGGTAGCATGGAGAGATATATGCACACCAAAGGAGGAAGGTGGCCTTGGCCTCAAATGCCTATTGGACTGGAATGATGTGGGCCTCTTGGGTCCATTCTGGCTGGTGGTGGCGGACGAACAATCACTTTGGGTCAAGTGTGTGCGCCGGAAATACTTGAGAAACCGATCCATCTGGCTAGCACGTCCCCCACCCACCTCTTCTTGGGCTTGGAAGGGGCTCCTTAGAGTTCGAGACATAGCAAGACGACATATACGGTATGAGGTGGGAAATGGTGAAGATATTTGCTTCTTCCAATATCCTTGGTGTGGACAATCATTCCAATGTGAAAATTGGGGGGACCGATTACATTATGAGTTGGGAGTGCCTTGGGACATAAAAGTCTCATACTTTATAAAAGATGGAGTGTGGATGCTGCCCCCCCCCCCCCCCCCCCCCCCCCCCCCCCCGCCCCCAAGATCTACATTGATGGAGGAAATCCACTCGAGGATAGCAAACACTCAAATACATGGCGGCTTCGATCAGCCAAAGAGGATAGAGGGCAAGGGAACCATACTTGGGATACGAGAGGTGTGGACATGGGTAAAGCCACCAGGAAGGAAGGTTTCGTGGGCTGGTATGGTGTGGCATAAGAATGCTATCCCAAAGCACGCACTCACAGCTTGGAGGGCTTTGAGGGGCCGGTTACTCACAAAGAAACTTATGAACAAACACGGAGCAAAGCACGACCCGATTTGCAGCCTTTGTGAGAGGGACGAGGAAGATTTGGAGCATCTTTTCTGGGGGTGTACGTTCATCAAGGAGGTTTGGGTGGCCCTTCTACACTTACTGAAAATTAGTGACCGATATGCACATTCGCTATAAGGAGAAGCGATACGACTAGCACATGCTCGTGGTAGCCGGCTTGGGAAAGTTGTAAGGCATTGGGCCTTCAATGCTATGATACACGAGTGCTGGCTTGAATGAAATCGACAAATTTTTGAGGGAGAAAAGCTATTGCCAAGGGACATAGTAGCTGCCATCAAAGATACCATTCGCTGCCTATGGGATCGAGTAAAGAACCTTGCGAAGGAGGCGGAGGAGGAGCATGATTTCCAGAACATGTGGAGTTAGGAGATAGTTGGCTTGATTGAAATGTTGTATATGAAGGAAACTTCTTTGTCTTTACCTACTTTGTTCCTAAACAGGTCATACGTATATGAGTAGTAGGGTGAGGCCGGGTATGCATGTTGTATGCCCCACACACTTCTTTAAAACAATTTTGGTAGGATGTAATCGTCATTTTCAGTAATATACTTCGAGGCTAAGCCTCCCTTTTTGCCTTGCAAAAAAAAAAGAATGAATATTATCTTATACAATATGTGATAAATATAAATATATGCTTGTTTGTTTAAATAAGAATATTTAACTTGATGAGTTTTACCACAACTTTTAAAAATTTCTCATGCTTGTTTAGGTACTTAATAACCATTGTATTTATGCTCATATTAATCAACTTGGTTAGTGATTAGATTGATAGGTTTTGCCACAACCATTAGACACTTCCTATGCATGAAAATAGAACCTACACTTGTCCCGTATTGAATGCATTCTTCACCATCTTATTACATGTGTACACACACTCCACTCCTTAAGGGTTTTCCTTAGTAAATTTCATCTTTCTTGTTTGTTAGTTTTTTAGTTTAGTTTTAGTTAGTCTTGTGCTTTCATCTTTCCTATTTATTAGTTGATAGTTTAGTGTAACTTAGTTTAGTGTAATCAAACTCCTTCTCCCCATTATTTGCCCCTTGATTTCAGAAGAACCAGAGTTGACAAACCTCAATGCAGATTTGACCCATACCTGCCACCACTTCATCGTGGCCGTGCACTTGCGGTTTAAGCTTAATTTACACAAGTTTTTGCCATCTAAACGGTCGACCACCCTAGACCTATAGTTCGACAGTTAAGTGATCTTAACTTTTTTCGATCATATGGATGTTGGTTCGACTGGTTATGGATTTAAAGAACGTAGGAAGTTCCTGTTATTTTCGGTTGAACGAGACCCCTTTGTCATTCGACCGTTGTGTTGATTTATTTAATGTTTTGCTGGCTTAGACCTTCTAAATAGTCGACCGGTTGGTGCGCACAATTGATTCCTTACTTTATTTCATATTTGCACCATGGTTCATTCCATAGCCTATGTAATAGTTTGGGATTGCAGATCCCAATGCATTGTATTGCATGTTTCCTGGCTCAAGTAAAGATGGACGTTGTCCGAGGTTTATTCTGGTAGGTAGCAGATTGAGTCATCAGGCGAGTGTTTAAGATTGTGTGAGCACTCGTGTGACCTTGGAGGCGATGGATATTCCTGACCAACAATGTATTTTGGTAGGTACCTTGGTTGTGGCACAGCCAGGTGAGCTGACCGACCTGAGCCATGGCTCCGTCGGTATTACATTGGCCAGGAGATCAGATTTGTATCTTGGACCCAGATATGCGTGCGTCCCTCATGATTAGTATAGCCATGAGTGAGGATTAGTCGCGTACCTTAGGTCAGGAAGATTTTACTAGTATGATAGGTTCATTGTACAGTAGTTTCATATGCATGTAGCTGGACTTGGTATACGGGTTTCCTTATCGAAACTGAGACATTGCTATTACAATTGCATTTCAGGACCTCGGTAGGAACTAGGTGGGGTGGAGACCGAGGATGAGGGAGCACCAAGACCGCTTCCTCAATCAACTCTTGTTAGGTTGTTATGATTGCTTGTATCTATATCGTTTTGTACTTTGATGTGATCATACATTTTTACAACTCTTGTACTATAGTAGTGCACCCTTTGGATGTGATTTATGAGTAGCATCCTCGTGTGATTAATGTTAATTATCTTTGAATATCGTTTTAAATTTTTTGTTGTTTCCGGGGACGTTACACTAATACCCTCCATTTCAAGGTCCTATCATGTATACCCTTTAAATCTTAAAGTTGTTTCACCAATGCCCTTAAGTTAAACTATGATTAAAGTGTAGTTTAATTTGGTTATAATATTGTTAGTCTATTGTCCAAATGATAAAAAAATGTTTATTTTCACCGTAAATTTCAGTTGTCATGTATGACCCTTGCATGTTATAAACTTCCTCGATACTCATTTGTTACTTTTTGTGAAAAAGTATTGCGTTGCTAATTACAACGTAGGAAGAATAAGAATAGAAAAAATTATCGAAACAGAAGAAGTAGAAAAAAGACGAAAATTGACTTGATTATGACATATTCAAAAGATTTGGTCGTGACTCGTACAGGTCAATCCATCCCGATATGAGATGCTCAAGGGTTATCAGCAATTTATAGAAGTGATTATTATTGAGAATTGAACTTAATCCTAGGTGGCGACTTAACCCTATGTGGCGTCCTAGTCACTCGCCACATCATCATTGCTTGATGACTCATCAAGGGAAGAGTCAACACATGAGAAGACAAAAGGTTGAGGGAGTGGAAGAGACAAGAGTCTTTTCATTTTTTGAGTAATTTTCGTCCTAATTATGTATGCAATTTAAGTAGAGGGTGTAATGATCTTGAATCATCATGTTTATGTAGTCTTTATGTTTAGAAGTTGTAGGGTCATGTAAGTGCCTATATAAAGCACTAGAATTCACCATTTGTAAGACAACAACAATACAATAACATATATCAAGCATTAGAAGTTGAGCCACGAAATTGTGTGAGAAAAGAGTGAGTATGTGAGTAGAAAGAAGAAGAAGAGTGTGTATTGCAAAATCGGTTTTTTGCTTTGTGAGTAGAGAGCCACCTTCTTTCCTTCGTGCCCCCCAGTAACATAGATCAAGAATGGATCTAGGGGAATCAAAAGAAGGCAAAATGAATGGTGATCAGGGTAGTCTAAGGCAGCGCACGAGGCACGCCTTTTAGACCGCCAATTGGCGGTTGGGGACCGCCAATCAGCGGTCCCTGTAGCACAGGAGACGGGCAATCTCCTGTGGTGGGTTGATCAGTAGTTCCCGGTCCTCCTCCCGTCCTCCAACAATTATGCTGAAGCATGATTTTGAATCACTTCATGCATGGGTTGATATTTTGAGTCACTCTCAAATAGCACCATTTGTTGTCAACAAAGCCCTCCACGTCGTCACAGACATTGTGCCTCATGCCACCAACGTTGTTAGAACCTGAATCTTAATTAAGGATTTAAGCAAGGTTTAAGCATGGATTAAGGACTTAAATCAAGCCTTTGGATGCACGTGTGAATTTGGGAGAAGTTGAGGTTTGGGTGCAAATTACCCAAAGCCTTTCCACGTGTGTGGGAAGGGAAAGAGTTGGGGGGCGGTGGTTCTTGGGCTATAAAAGGAGAGGTGAGGGTGAAGAGGAGGGGTTGTTGGATTTTGGTTGTAAAAGAGAAGAAGTGAGCTGGGGAAGGAGAGGAGTTGGGAGAGTTTTGGGCTTTTGTTGTTAAGAAGAAGGATCAAGAATTGAGAAGAGTGTGAAGGAGATCAGAAGAAAAGAATGAGAAGAAGTTGGAAGGAGATTCGATTTCCGTCGGAATCAAGATTGTCGTTTCGCCGGAGAAAGCTCGTTGGTGTGGAAGCGATCGTTGTTGTTCTTCGAAAGTTTCTTCAGACATTAAATGTATGTCAAGTTCAATTAGAAGTTTCACGCATGACTTGTGTGACGTCGGAGTTGTCACCGGAGGTCGGAAAGCTTGTCGGAGACAAAGTGCAGCAAGGTTGCTGCACTGGAACAGTCGATCGATTGTCGTATTAGTCGACTGGTTGTAGTGTAATTGAGGATTTTCTTCATAACAAAAATAATTTAAACAAATAAGAAAAGGTTTATATATTTTTTGCCTCATGAACTGAGACTCGATTTCAGTTTGACCCCAGAAGATTTAAGATGTGAAATACACCTTTGAAACTTTGTGTTGAGCTATTTAAATTGGTTTGAATTCACAAATATCTTTCCATAAGAGAGTCTAATCACTTTGCGTTTTTGTCTAAATGGACCCATAGTAAAGTTGAATAATATTTTTTTTTGCTTGCATTCCACTTGAAAGTATCTTTATTAGTTTTATGAAATCAGTGTTTGACTTTTTATAGTCACGTCATTAGAGGTTTCATTGTTTATGTTGCTGCCATTATGGTTTTGCATCATGGCAATTTGTTATATTTTCTTCACTCCAATAACTTAGTAATATCAAACTAAGAATTTTTGGAGAATTTTTAAAAAAATTAAGAATTTTCGGAAAAAATCTAACTTATTTAATAAACAATATTGACATCTCATCTCGCTCATTTTTCTCTCCTTCAATCTCTTTATTCTCTCTCTTCCTTTCCCCTCTTTCCTTTTTCTAACTCTATTCTCTCTCATCTATTTTTTATTTTCAATTTTTTTTAATTTGTATAAGAATTATTTAAGTTTATTTTAATTGTTTTAATTCAATTATTTATAATTATTTTCATTAATTTTTATTTATTTAAAATTTCAGTTAAACATTAAAATTTATTTTAAAATTGTTATCAATTAATATTAGATTGTTTGGAAATAACCATTTATTTTAAATAATAAAAAATTAAATAAATCAAAATAACGTAAAAAAATAAAATAACTGAAAGTATTTTTTTTGGAAAAATAAGGGTAGAAGAGAAATTTTGAAAAGTGTGACAGGGCAGAAAGAAGAATACGAGGGAGGGGGGGGGGGGGGGGGAGAGAATAGAAAATTAAAAAAGAAGAAGAGAAAAAATATAATGGATTCAGAGAGAAGATAATGAGAACGTTGGAGATGAAGGCGTGACACAGATGATTCTTAGACCATCATTAACAGCGCTCGGGCAGTTCCCGGGTGCTCTGGTTTCTCTCTCAGTCACGTCAGCTTCTCTCTCCGACACGTCAGCACAAACCACCCCCCCTAGAAAATCCTTAACCATTATCCAATCAACCCAGTGACGCTACAATATTTGTTGCCACGTCATTATATTTTTTCTCTTATCTAAAACTCTCACAACAATCAACAAAATATTTTAATAAACATTATTGCCATTACTCAATTCAATTATTTCACTCGATTTGAATTTACAATTAATATATAAATACAAAAAAATTCTTTTATTTAGGAATAAATTTTTAATTAGTAAAGCTAAAAATACACGGAGCACAAGACGATAGCATCGAATCTTGGACTACTCGAGCATCGAGGATCTACAGTGTGTGCGTGACTACACGGAGCACAAGACGCTAAAATCGAATCTTGGACCACTCGAGTATCAAGGATCTATAGTGTGCGCATGACTACACGGAGCACAAGACGACAACATTGAATCTTGGACCACTCGAGCATCGAGGATCTACAGTGTACGCGTGACTACACTTGAATCTATATATACCCCCCAACTTACTTCTATACTTAACGCAAATCCTACTTTACTTCTTCCACCCCCACCTTACAATGTCTTATTCAGAGGATAATGGTTCACCGGAGTACAATCGTTCTCCTTGTCGTCGTCCCCCAACCCAGCAATTTGTCCAACAACCTGCATTCCACGCATCCTACCAAAACCAATTCGTCCCACACCCTGGATTCCACCCATCCTCTCAAAACCAATTTTTCCCACCCCGAGGGTTATACCCAGACCATCAATATCAACAATTCCAGCACAATCCACATCACCCGCCAACTTAGGAAGAAGGTCAAACCCAATTCCCAATGAGTATGTATACTCGCCTAATAAGTTGTGAGAGTAGTGCAAATGTAAGCCGTCAACCGGATGTGAATGACGAAAATGTCGGTCAACCTCCAAGTCGTTAAGGAACACGCAAAACCGCGACGATGAGGTCTCAAAAATCGTGGTCCACACAAGAGGATCAGAGACTCGTCTCGGCTTACATGTCTGTAAGTGGCGATGTTGTGGTTGGGACAAGCCAAAAAAGCACCCGTTAATGGTGCTCTTAGGCCCTGACTCACCCTCGATGGACGAACCTTGCGGAGAGTAGAGAGGGAAAGAAAGAGAGAATAGAGAGGGAGAAAAAAGAAAGAAGAGTGTGAGATGTCAATATTATTTTTTTAATAAGTTAAAGTGCATCTCAGAGAACACCAAATATCTTAAATTGTCGAACTGTTATTCCGCATAATTTTTAGTTTCATATTCAATAAGTTAAAAATAATGGAGGGGCATAATCCATAAATAACAACATAAATAGTCAAACTTTGCGACGACACAAATATAAATAGTAAAAAAGTGATGACATAAAATCCTAATTAAAGTACTTTCAAGTGGTACGTTAGATGAAACCCCAATAATAGATGCTGATATCAATTTACCATTGTTGATTTAAATTGAAATTGTGAATCGGAAACACAAACTCTAGACCTTGTTATGTTTGAATATAGGTATGCACGTTGAAAATCATAAATATTAGAAGTCATTTAATATAATATTTCGAGGATAAAAAAAATTAACGCACGAGATTAATTGTTAATTTCACATCACTTGATCTTATATAAAACACTTTTGAATTTAATGGTTTTTTATGTGCATATTTATATTATGTTATAAAATAACATCTACAATTTAAGTTTTTCATTGGAAGTTTAAGTTTTGAGTTATGAAAGTGTGTCAAATTTATGTTTAATATATTTTAAGGATAATAGATCCCTTCCCATAATAAAATCCTAAAATTAATGGGAGCAACCACATTGCATGGTACGTACATTGGTGTGGCCGGATCCATGATTATTTTCTCTTGAGAAGAAACAGTCACGTATTTGAAAATTGAATTCAAGATCAAGTGCTCATTAAATAAAACTCAACCCTGATTCATGGCCGTCAAATGCACCGAGTAATTAGGAAGTAACAAAGCAGCTTAAATTGTCTAAAAGAGTCGAATATTCCAAATAAAGAAGGCATACATTGACTAGGTAAGATATATAGATGAGAAAATTTCTCTATGAATAGAAGACTTTGCCAGTTTGTGTATGCAAGAATTTCATGACAACACTATAAAAGGTTATTAGAAAAGTTTTGCAAAAGTGATCTAAGATAGACCACACAAAAAGATGGCGTCCATCTTGAATCTTCTTTGCATCATCTTGGTTTCTACTACACGCATTTTTGTTCAAGGAAAGAACAATCTGGTTCTTAACAAGCCTGCAATTACTATTACGGTAATAATGTATTAATTTATGCAAAGTTAAACTATTTCAATATCTTCTTTTCTTATTTGATTAAATGATTAAATGATTGAATTTAATTTTTTTTGCAGACAAGTCATGGTGATAAAATTGATTGCATTGACATCCATGATCAACCTGGCCTCAAGCATCCAGCTCTTAAGGATCACAAAATCAGGGTTTGAGGACATTACTATCTTTCATGTTTTGTAGTGTTTCTCAAGTGTTTTTATTACTTCACTAAAATCCCAGCCCAAATCCCAATTCGATTTATTTCATCGAGTATTACAAGACTTAAGATATATTGATATTCAATAATGAAGTTATTATGGATCATCTGTGTAACAATTCCAAAACATTATACATTTCAGATGAGACCAAGTTCTTACCCAAAGGGCGTACAAATCTCTGATTCGAAGTCTAAAACCCCGCTGTGTCCAAAGGGAATGGTTCCAATCAAACGGATTGAGAGATATGATATGAAGATTGTTGCAGCAAATGCAAGCAATGCAAATGATCCTCAAGTTCACGTAAGAGTTCTTATATTTAAGTACAATAGCAACAATATTAATAGTTATACATATGTATATTTGTAATTGTGATAATCACAATCTGTGTTTTGCAGATTGTTACAGCAACCAAACATGGAGCATTTAGTTCAGCTGGAGCAAGGATTAGTGTCCACAACCCTAGTTTAAGATCAGATGATCAAAGTAGTGCTTCATTTGTTTCACTAAAAAGTGAGGGAGTAATAATTAAAAACCCAGAAATAATCGAAGCTGGCTATATGGTATACTCTCCTTTTTCTTCCAAGTTTTTTTCCTTAATTTGTACTCCTCCGGGTTGACTATCAAATTTGGTTGTTATCAAATCCTTCTTTTGTTATAAGAACTATTTTTTCGTTTTAAGCATTGGTCAAGTTACGCAATTCAAGTTGATGAAAACAACATATATCTGTCTTCGATCACACTTTGTCCTCTTACAACTGATTTCATACTTTAAGATCAGAGTGGTTGAATTTTTCTCTCTCTCATGATTTAAGAATATAAATGTCTTGAATTTCGTTATGTTTTGAAGAAAACATAATTTGAACGTGTAATGTGTCAAAGTATTGATAAATTGCTACCTTTTATTTTAGGTTAACCCCAAAGCTTATGGAGATAATGCCACGAGATTTTACGTGAGATGGGTGGTAAGGCTTGAAGCTTTTGTATCATTTCTAATTTAATTTTCCTTTGCTAACAATATTTCTAATCCTAATTGTTTGCAACTAACAGGCAAATGATAAGGAATCGAATTGCGATGCAGAATGCGCTGGATTCATACAAGTAGACGACACCCACTTCCTCGGTTCTATAATAGCTCCAGTCTCCGTTTACGAGGGGACGCAATACGACCACGGCGTCACCATCTTCTGGGTAAAAAACAAAAAAGGGTGTTTTATTTTTTATCCTTTTCTTCCATTAGAACCGTTAAATTTTGAATACTACGTCCAATTATATAACGCAGGACGAACAAAACAAAGATTGGTGGCTCCTATACGGTGATGATCATACGCTTATCGGGTACTGGCCGGCCGCAATGTTCAAGGAATTGAACATAAATTCTGCGGCAGAGGCGGTATTCGGGGGAAGGACGACGACACTGATGAAGGAGTTTGCGCCGGCAATGGGGAGTGGTTATTTTCCATTTGAAGGCTTCAAAAGGGCTGCTTATTTCAAGAACATTGTGACCCAAGGTGAATCCGACAAGGGCCATGAGGGTGAAGGTTATAATCTCTACACTGACGGGCCTATGTGCTACCAGGTTGGAGACAAGGTGAACACCACTTTTTTGCCACAATTTTGGGGAGACATGATCTTCTATGGAGGACCCGGTGGTTTCTGTTAATTTGCATTTAGTTGGTTACTTAGTTCGTAGTTTGGATTTGATGTTTTTGCGTGTTTTATATATGAACATGATATGGGTTTGTTATATTAATCTATGTTTTAAATGGACTGATTAAGATTTTATGAACTGATTCTGTTCAATTTAACTGAAGTGTTGTAGTTCGTTTTTAGTTTATAGATTGTCTGGATGAATGGAGAGTGAGAGAAGTGGAGAGAATGTCTTTTGTACAAAATTTGTCTTCATCTTTTATAAGATATTTCTTTTGAGGACAAACTTTCTATAAAATATTGGAGAAGAAACTGAGAGACATCTATTTACACATAATTACTCGTCCGCGTGAAATGTTCCATTTGTTTCTTAAGATAGATGTCAGAAGTGTATCTTGTAAATTTATTCAAACATATTTTTTATATTTTTGGATTATTTGTGTAACGCCTCGAGCCCGGACAACTGATCACCCGCCCGAACCCGGTGCGTTAAGATACGATCCACGATCCTAACCGCTGCACACTCTGATATTTAAATCCATCTGATAGGCCCATAATTAATCTGAAAAATATAATCAACAATTTGTGAGCTCGACAGCCCGCAAGTACCAACCATCAATCAATCAGAATCATAATCATGTGGAAAATAATACAGAATATGACATTCAGTCAATAAGCACAATCAAGAGACATGCATCACAAATAAAATGCATGCATATCAATTTGAAACCCCCATTCAGATTCGACCACATCATGTGCTTCTGAAATCTATCAATCTGTCAGACGCACACCTGGTAGCTCCACACTAACGACAGGCAACCCTTTCCCCTCTCGGGTGGCTCCACGCTGTCCGTTAGGCAGCTCTTTCCTAAGTTGCTCTGCTAGAAACATACACACAGCCACAGGACATGTCGACCGAAACACCACCATGCAATCATATGCATATCCATAAAATCAATATTAATGCTCAACATGCATGCAACTACGAATATCAAGAGAGACAGACATGATATGAAACTGAAGAATAACGAATCAGTACTTGCCTCAAAATCTCCATCTTTTTTTTCTCAATATTCTTCTCAAAATTCCATCTTCTCCTAAAACCACACAATCATCCAACAATCTTAATTAGTCCATTAAGATATTTGATTATTACCTCCACTAAAAAATTCAGGATATTACAATTTGTTTGGATGTACTTGCGAAGTATTAGTATTGGAGCAATATACTTGAGTTTTTAGTTTATTTTTGTATACTTGTAAAATTCACAAACTGTATTGGTGCATTTGGATCTGATGTCATTGGACACCTTTACCACCGAAATATGTCTCACAACCAAAACTAAACCAAAAATTGTATAAAAACAATTTGACATTTCAAATGATTTAAACTCAAACCTCAACAAACAAGAAAAGAGAGTCAAACTTACCACCATCTAATTTCGACGACTCTGATCAAGGTGTGCATATGCAGCATATTCACCACCAATATAGTACCTGTAACAACTAGAAACGAGGAATCTGGTGGAGTGATGATGTAACATCTCCGAACAACGGAAAATTTAAACTTTTTAAATCAAAGGAACCACAAGGATAAAGACCATCAAGAGTGGGGACATTACTCAAAGAAATACCCAAATATATCTGGTGCACCATATTACATAAGAGTTTGTCCAAAGAGTGACTACATCAGAATACGAAATACATAATACATGTAATCACGACAACCTAAAATAGTCAGACAACAAGATCCAGTCCCAAAGTCCAATCTCCCTCGTTCACCACCCGCCGGAACCTAACGCGGTCCTGAAAATAAACATAACAACAATGCCTGAGTTTCCATAAGGAAACCCCGTATGACAAGCTCACCTATATGCCCTATCATACTAGTATAGCATGACACGAAATACAAAGCAGTAAAACAACATTCCCACGAAGGGTCAAACCGGATATCCGTCCTCCAATCGTTCCCGCTGCCACACAGGCCCCGCGGTCTACAATCTCCACCGCTACCACTCAGGCCCCACGGTCCGCAACATCGCCGCCGCCACGGTCCACAACCACCGGTGCCATACATGTAACACGATGCACAACATCGCCGCCGCCACACAAGTCGCACGGTGCAAACATCGTGTCTCCGTGGAGACCTACCGTAGGCACATACGGTCTAGCGGACAGTATGCAACACATCCCCACACGCGACTACACAAGCCAAGGGATCGGTGAGGAGGCGTTCGTACTTCCGCGCAGGTAGAATCAGATCTGAAAACATCGTGGTCCACCACCACACCAACGGAGCCGTCACTCAAGTCAGTCCATCACCGACGCCACAAAGACCACACGGTGTCTCACTTGATAGGTGCCCAATCGAGCTACTTGCCGGAAAACATCATCGACAGTCCATCGCCGCTACCACACAGGCCACGCGCGATCCTCCCTGCAGCAACACAGGCCGCACAGGGGCCCTCCCGCCGCCACACAGGTCGCACGGGCTCGTGCAATCACTGTCTATCAAGGCCAGTCGAACATATCCGCCACATAGAGGGCCAGACAAACGACAGATCCGAACCGAAGTCCGCAGGGTCATCGAGCTCCACGTGCCGACACCAACTCCGCCACTATAAAAGTAGGGCAGCGGCCTCCATAGCCATCCATGCCGGTAGTCACTTCACCCAACGACAGTTGCGTGCCCGCTGAAAGCAATGAGATCCGCAGTCCCTCAGGTTGCTACTCTAACACGAGGAACCATGTACAAACTACGTCACCCTCTATGATACAGAGGCGACACGTCCCAAGTATCCACACTCTTCCACACGGCGGTCCCTGGGCAGGCACACACAATGTACCCACCGCCACCTCCCAGCTCACGCTCCAAGCGAGGACACGGGTTTCCGTGGATAGAGTTGACACTTCACTAGGACCGGGATTAAGTGTATTAAAAGGGACAAAGTCTCATACTAAAAAGAACAAGTCACTCTTTCAAAAGGACAGAATCTCAGGTTATAAAGGACAAATCTCTACTTAAAAAGGACAGAGTACAGATTACAAAGGACAAGCTTCCACTTAAAAAGGATAGAGTCTCAGGTTATAAAGGACAAGTCTCTACTTAAAAAGGACAGAGTACAGATTATAAAGGATAAACTTGCACTTAAAAAGGATAGAGTCTCAGGTTATAAAGGACAAGTCTCTACTTAAAAAGGACAAAGTACAAATTATAAAGGACAAGCTTCCACTTAAAAAGGATAGAGTCTCAGGTTATAAAGGACAAGTCTCTACTTAAAAAGGACAGAGTACATATTATAAAGGACAAACCTCCACTTAAAAAGGATAGAGTCTCAGGTCATAAAGGACAAGTCTCTACTTAAAAAGGACATAGTACAAATTATAAAGGACAAGCTTGCACTTAAAAATGATAGAGTCTCAGGTTATAAAGGACAAGTCTCTACTTAAAAAGGACAGAGTACACATTATAAAGGACAAGCTTCCACTTAAAAAGGATAGAGTCTCAAGTTATAAAAAGGACCAATCTCTTCTGCAGCTCATCAACGACGAGGCCTCCGGCCTCCGGTGATGAGTAAAATCTCACACACATGTGTGATTAAGCATCTAATGCAGGAACTTGGCATACCTCTTCGTGAAGAAACACGAAGAACGTCGGAGCTCAGCAATCAACTCCGGTCCGCACCGCACACACCTCCTCCTCGTGCCTTCTTCCCGCCACGTCCTTGCCTTACGTGCGCCTTCACCACCCAAGCTCGGGCATCAGAGGGATGGAAAGAGATGGATGGAGAGGAGAAGGGTTGAAGAAGAAGAAAGGAAGGAGAGGAAGGAAACGTTGGTTTCCTTTAAAACCAACCCATCACTTACCCTTCCAATCACCACACTCCACACCATGCTCCTACACCATAACCCATCCCTCATCACATCACCACCCATACCTCCACTATTCCTCCCCCAACTCCCATGCAAACCTCTCTAGTTAGCACCCTAAACACCCAATAGTCCAAGCAAGGTTAGGGTCTTTACATATGATTTCAAATTTGTAGTCTGATTTGGGATTTTTTTGGATTTACAGTTGAATCTGTACATTATTTCATTAATAAATTTTGGGCGTAAACTTCCTATAACTCCTTTCCATCGTTTAAGGTTAAATATATAATTAACTCTTTGACCAGCTAAATAACATTACGTAAATGCAATGTGAGGTTATGTCCTATGTCACCACAACTACCACACAGACACCAATACTAGAAAAAACAAGCTTTACTGATTGATATATATTCGTCAGTGAAGAATCCGTCGGTTAACATTTAAGTGCACCGACGGATACCATTTTCCGTCGGTGGTCAGCTACACCGACGGATATGCTCACATACACCAACGGAAAACGTCTATGTTAATATTTTTGTAGTATTTATCAGACAAGAAACGTACACCGACGGATAGGTATCATCAATGTATGTTTTAGAAAAACAAATCCGCAATAAAATGAAATTTTTCGTGCAAAAATAATCACTAATGTTAATGTTACCCTCCAACTACATCGGTGTATGTTTTAGAAAAATAAATCCACAGTAAAATAAAATTTATCGAGCAAAAATAATCATCGACATTTATGTTACCCTCCACTCTTTTTCTCCATTACCAAATCACGCCACCTCCGCCCATTCGGAGTAAAATAATTATATCAGGAGTCCAATTCGGGCTTCCCTATCACTCTTCTTCATTACCAAATCACGCCACCTCCGCCCATTCAAAACCTTAATCTCGCTGCCCCTCTACTCCGACCGCCCCCCTCCTCCATGATCCCCTCCCCTCAGTCCGCTTCACCACACTCAAGCTTGCCTAGCCTAGTCCGTCCTCTCAATCATTCACAAACCAACCCTGATTGAATCATTTTAAAATACCGCAAGTGTACGACCACGTTGAAGCGGTGGGGAATACGGTAGGTCCATAGGGAACACGTGTCAGTCAGATTCACGATACTCGAGTGGGGGAGAAGAATAGAGAGGTGTGATCGAAATTAAACGACAATGCGTGAGAAAACAATCAATAAAACTAAACCCCTCGGGGGGTAGAGAAAGAGTGCGGAATGAAAATGTGTGTTGTGTGTGTGTGTTTATTTGTGCTCATCAAAACATGTCATACATGAAATCCATAAAACTTAAATTCAACTTTGCCTCCACATGAAATAAGATAAAATATTATCATTAAAACATACAAGATAATAATTGAAATGAAGCAAAATATGTTCACATGCATAATGACTCAAATCCAACTATGTCTCCACATGAAATAAGATTTATCACAATCATTAAAACATATAAGACATTTATTTGGATAAAGCCAACACGAGCACATGATGCATGCACATGCCTTGTTTCTCTTTTCCACTCTATCCTTATCCTAACCTCATCATAGACCATAAAATAGGTCCAGTAATCTAAGCATGTGCTAAGCTTCATTCAAGAGCATTAGCACATCAAAGATAAAAGTGAAATCCCATTAGATGGTTATGGAAATTATGTAAGGCTCAAAGGATTAAGATTAACACACACACTAATCCATCACATGATCAAATCACCTTCTTCTCCACCCCCCAATGGGGATGGACTACTCTCTACTCATCTCTACACTAAAGAAATCATGAAAAGAACATAAACTCATGAAAGAAATGTAGAAGACTAGATTAAACAAACAACAACATAAAAAATTACATCAAAGGAAAACATCAACATAATGAACAAAAACTAAACTAGATCAAGAAAATAAAAGATAAAGTTTGCTCCTCTCTAGCCCCCTTATTACACTACTAAAACAGGAAACTAAAACCTACTCTAATGGGGGAAGGAGGAAGAAGAGGTGGAGAGGAGGAATGACATTGGTATTTATATGAGAAATAAGGGTTCAGATGGATCTGGGAGCAATCTGACGGCTGTCATAACTTTCTCTATACTTTGGTGCACCCAATTAATCAAGTTCGAGCCACGGGAGAAATTGGGGATTAATTGGAGCAAAATGATCCGCCAGTGGAGGATCGTTTGCGCTCGATCGGTCTCGATTTCTTCCAGGAGCTTAAATGTTGTATTTTTCACGTTGGGTGAAGTCTGGGCCATTGTCTTGAATCAATTTGACTTTAATTGGCGAAATATTAATCTGGTTCAAGTCACGTGTCAGAATACTTTGCATTTCACAATCAGGTCCCTCTGGGTTTTCACTTGGGTCATTCCTGATATGCGATCCAGTGCTTGTGCATTACAAATGGGTCCAGAAGTCTTCAATTCAGTCCATTATTGTTGCATTCAGGTCCTTTTTGTTCCATTTTCTCTTCTTTATTAACCTGAAACACTACAATAACCACTCGAGTAGCACAATATTGGGGTAAAATAAAGGATAGCATGAATATGATGCATGATATGCTATTAATCAAATACTCCCACACTTACGTTTTGCTAGTCCCGAGCAAAACAAAGAAAGAGAAAAATGAAAGAAAGTGAAACATGAAAAAATAGGGAAATCCTAACTCACTTTCGTAGGAATCACGGTTGCACTTAACACATGCAACAAGTTGTTAAACCTCTTTGTCGCCAAGGTGGAGGAGTGGTGTCTCTTGAGGATTTTCAGCGGATATACCCACAAAATCCGAACGTTGATGCATTATTCAATCTAGCAACACGAGTCGTTGGACTTATTTTGTCGATCATTGGACACGGTAATCCTACTTGACGACTCTATATATGTATCCAGTCCACATAGCTAGCCTAGGAAACCATTCATGCAAGTTAATTAAGGACTTAAGTGAAGACATGAGCAACCTCAATATCCTCAAGTGATACATCATGTAAAGTCCATGAAGATTCTTATTTGTATTACCTTTTTTTATTTTTCTCCTAGTTGGTGTGTACTTCTCACAAGGCCAGGTTTCGTGCATCATTGCCTATGAGGACTTACATTATCACGTACACTTTTCCCCACATATCCACATAAGGCGATCCCTAGCACCCGTGTAATAGGAGTTTGGTCGGTGCATCCCAAGTCAGATGACTCAAAACCACCAGGGACTAAGTCCCCTCAGACCTAATTTCCCGAGTGATAGACCTACTCACTTATTTCTTATCTACACATGAACCAAAACCCCTACACTTAAGGTTTCACAAGAGGAGTTTAAGGGTCACTGACTACAACAAACTTCCTTATACTAACTTACACGAATTATTTGACTCACTAGGTTCACGGTGGACTTGTTTATTTGTTTGAGTGCTCAAACTCTACGATTACTCTCCCCCTGAGGGAAAACTAGGGTGAATCCTTACGACTAAATAAGACCTAAAGCCGTTGTACTGGATATCTTAATGCATCAAGTTCAAGTCAATTTTAGGAGCTTCCTTTTTACTTCGCCTTTCAACGATTTTGCACATGCTAAACACACGCAAAACCAACAAAATATTTTTCCTTCGTAAACACAACACGTTTTTAAAGAAATGAATTTTTGTAAAGCACCAGACAAGCAAAAGAAGGTAAGTCACCCAAGGATCATGGCAAACAGATATATCGATATTAAATGCAACATACTAACATGACCTTAATAATGCAAACAAAAGAAAACAAAAGAAAGAGAGAAAGACTCGACTTTGTACACACGTAAAACACCCCCACACTTACTTAATGCATTGTCCTCAATGAATGCAAGCATGATACTACATGAATTTTGCATGAAAAAGTAAAAGATCTCACCAAACTTTGAAGCACAAGGAAATTTTCATGGTAATGTTGATGGACACAAACTCGAATTCCCCTTAAAACTTGTGAGAAACTTAAGAAGAGAGACAAATACGTGAAAATGGGCCCAAATATACAAGGGTTGGATCCCACAACAACCTATGCTCACTCTTGGAGCCTTGTTTCTTCATTTTTTATTTTTTTATTTTTTTTGAAATATAACTATGTACAAAAATAAGTTCTCATCTTCATTTGTCAAAGGACATCGAATGAGAACCTCAAAAGTGGGTTAATGCACTTGGAATGGGTACATGACACCACGCGGGGCCAAAATACTCATGCGTGGCCCCTCCTCACAAAGTGCACAAAATGCAAGGAGATGTTCATGAATTAGACGCAAAGGCGTCTCATTCAAAAGATTAAACTGAGAGAGTTCAAACCTCTCAAGAGTTTGGGACAAATTGTGCAACGCAAGAAGAGTTTCTCTTGTTGTGGTACTGAAGTTATGATCGTCAATCCAAACTCTCCAACCAACAAGCTGGTGGGTAGGAACGAGGTCAAGAGTCTCATTATGCATGTTTGACTCACTAGGAGAACAGTCCCAAGTTATCCTCTAAGAAACTCCTAATACCGTCCTCTAAGGAACATAAAGTGGGTCTTTGATTGACATCATTTCATGCTTATATTTGTATCTTATATCGATTATCTTACACCTAAGCAATGCTACGTGACGCGTTTTATGTTTGAATTTAAGAAATAAAGAGGTTTGAAGAGAAGAGCCATGAAAGGACCCAAAAGCAGGAAAAAGGACTTAATTGTGAGACCTGGGGACTGAGATGCAAGGGAGAAGGACCTGAACGTAAGACCGAAGGACCTAAGAGCAAAATAGAAAACTCCACACCATAATGGGGAGTATTTTGACAATTCGATTCGGGTCGGATCTCCAATAAACAAAGTAGATGCATCAAAGACCAACAAACACATCAAGCAAAGCCAAATATCAAAACCAGACGGATCTGGATCCTGTAGACCGGAAGTTGGCGGTCTGGATCTTCCTGGATCCGATGAAACTTCTGGAGAGCGTGTAGAGGATGTAGAGTAGCACACATGTTGCATTGCATATATATTGCTTTGTGCTAACCTCTACAGGTGATCAAGACTCAAGGAAGAAAGGAAATCAAGTCAAGACATGTAATCAAGCTCATTTGAAGACGTGTATTTTTCATTTCTTTGAGTATTTAGTAACCTTGTGTAATTGAGCATACTTGAGCTAAAAACTACTCAACCACACACTAGGTTCCCTATAGAAGTCACACACAAAATTTCACATAATTTGGACTTAAATAGATCATCCAAACTAGAACTGGAAAACACCTAAACAAAACTTGAACTGCTTGGACCAAAACGGTCGACCGTTGAAACCTTTCCGTTCGACCTTTTACACATATTTTCAGACCGTTTGTTTTGTCGTATTATACCCAACGGTCGTATTCGTATTATTCCCGAATACCCCAAAATTACCAAACCTCTGGTCGACCGAAACTTTCCTAACGGTCGACCGAACCAACACAATTTGGTCTCCCAGAAGTGCCTGGACTAATTCGGTCGAACAATCCCCTGAGCACGTTCGACCATTAACTTAAGTTAACTCAAGTCAAAGCTGAAATTTGACCAAACGGTCGAACGACATACCCGTTTCGGTCGACCGTTTTTAGGCAGAATTGCGTCGTGCAGGTTTTTGTATTGTGTATCTTCACCAACTCATACCCAATCAACCCCAACAACTCTATTCTCTCTAATGCTTATAAATAGAGTTGTAAAACACATTTTAACACAACTCTCCCACTCATATTTGTCCCCAATATTAGAGAGAAGATCCAAACACTCAAAAGCTCAAAACCTTCCACACTTTAGTCTTAATTCATATTCTACTCAAGTGTGCTCAAGTTTAGAGAGTGTTGTTCCACTCAATCTTTGTGCAAGAAGCAATGGTCTTGGTGAAAGCCTAAGACACAAGTATAGACTTCGGTGAGAGCCCGAAGTGTCCCTCTCGGATTGTGAGAGGTGGAGCCAAGCTCGGCGAGGGTTGTTCGCGAGCTTGAAGATTGTAAATGCGTTCTCTCCCGGCCCGGAACGGGGAGTGGTTAGTGAAGTCGTGAGCGGAGCTCGGTGATCCGAGTGGAGCTTGTAAGAGAGGACTAGGACCCGGGTGGGGTGCCGAACCTCTATAAAAATCCCCCGTGTCGATTGTGGTTTGCATATTCCTTCCATACTTGCTTGTTTTGTTTTAATTCCGCTGCATATCTTTGATAAATCAAACAAGTAGTTAATTAGGGATAACAGTGATTAGTATTGTGGACACATAACCCACACGATCCTACAGTTTCATTTCAGTATAATGCTTCATTTTGTTAGAGTAGTTAGTGTAATGAGTAGTAAGTAGATCCATCCCCTTTGGGGTGGAGTAGATGCGTGTACATGTTATGTAGATGGTATGAATGCTTGATATAAATATTTGTGAGAAATATTAGTATGGTTGCTTGAATTAATATGGACTTTACTTGATGGTTTCTGCCATAGTTAGGTACACTCCATGCTTGTTATGTTCTTAATAACAACCTTGCATCGCTCATATTAATCATATAAGTTAGTGTTGTAAATGATAGGTTTTGCCATTAGGTAGCTCTTATGCATTAACAAACACTAACTAACTTAAGCTTATTGTATGCATTCAACACCACACTTATTTCATGTGCACACACACACTCCACCCCTTAGGGGTTTTCATTCCTGTGTTTTTTATCTTCTTCATTAGTTGTTTAGCTTAGTTTGTTTAGTGATTTCATTTCAGCTTTGCTTGTTCACTAGTTTAGATTAGTGTAGTGTAGTGTAATACATCTTTCTTCCCTTTCTTTCCACTCACCTTCGTACAAACCAAGTGTCGACACACCTCCCTGTGGATGACCCGTATTTGCCACCGCTTCAACGCGGTCGTGCACTTGCGGTTTAAATAAAACGATCAATCAAATTTTTGGCGCCGTTGCCGGGGAGGTGCTCTGTCCCGACCTTGGTTTGGTCGATTCGAGTGGTTTTTAATTTTTTTTTTCCAGTTTTTCTTAGTTTCAGGGATCCTAGAGCTCACGGGAAGGCTACTGGAGGAGTTGGAGCACCCAAGCTTCAACAAGGACCGCCAATCAGCGGTCTAAGACCGCCAATTGGCGGCCTAGTGGGGGTTTCTGACTCTCAGTTTTCTTCTGGTAGTTGATTAGTTCATTTTGGATATCTGGGAGCCCTATTTTGCATGCTGTGACTTCTAGTTTTCTCCCAGATCATTAATCACTCCCCCATTAATCAACTTGACCTTAAAATCCAAAGCAAAAGACTAGACGTTCTTACTTGTTTAGGTCACGCATCATGTACTTGACTTAGGCATATAGTCGTCTTTTCTTTTAGCTTTATCTTCAGTTGTTGAGCGCTGGCGTGAGGTATGCATTTCCTACACTCATTCATGCATCTTGTATGCCCATGCATTAGTTAGTAGGAATTGCATCAGGACAAGAGTGAGTTGAGTGTTTGATTGGAGCGATTGATTGCTAGATTTAGGATCAAAACACTACTAAGGAGGGGCTGTCCCATAAAAGATAAGGTGGGAGATTTCATCACCCTTTCCTTAGCCCCAAAAATCACTCTTAATCAAGCCTTAACTACAAAGAAAGTATACATTGGCCCTAAGGATTGCGGACGCACTAGGAGAGTAATCTAGTTGAGACCGTCATGACCTGATCAGCGTTGCCTACCTTGTCGATAGTAGGAGGTACTGGATCTCCGGATCTGGTATCACTTGCTGGGCATTGTGGTCCTTGTTGTAGGGAGGTGAGGCGTGTCGTGGCTAGTGACCTCGAAGTTAGGCGTCGTCTAGCCTAAGGACCCATAGCCTTAAGTTGTTTGACTCGTGCTTGCTAGTTAGGCTTCTACCTGATCCCACTACCCACGTTAGATCTATGGATTCTTCCCTCCTCATCTGAGTCCTCTTCTCATCTATTCTCTATGTGTAGTCTCCTCCTCTGAGTACACCTTCTGTTGTGTGTTGTTTGGAGTCGAGTCGATCATTTTTATGCGAGGTTGGGCTTGTTCTGGTGAGAGCGCTCGACTAGAGAGAGTGCATATTTCTGAGATGGACAGTCTTGGTGATCGACCATCTCCGCCTCGTGCTCCTTTGGAGCAAGAGGCCGAGTCGTCTCGTGGTGGCGAGGGAGATCAGGTTCCATACATGGATTTCCTCGGTCCGTTCCCACCACCACGTAGACCTCCTTCTCCTCCTCCTCTGACTCGAGAGGAAGGGAGATTCAGTCACGATCGAGTTCTTGGTGCACCACCACCTTTAGCTCGACAGGATAGACCAATGACTTTGTGGGAGCGGACCCATCCTGTTCGGGCCGCGCAACCTTCTTGCATAGTTCTTCCCCCTGCTCGCGGGAACAACTATGAGCTGAAACCTCAATATGTGAGCATGCTTCCAACCTTTACTGCCAATAAGGAGGATCCATATATTTTTATACGCGAATTCGAGGAAGTATGCTCCATGTTCAAGCTTCAACAGCTTGACGAGGATTCAGTCCGGTTGAGGATGATTTCTTTCGCGTTGAAGGATAACGCGAAAAAATGGATGTACAGCCTCCCGGCGAGCTCCATTCGGTCTTGGGATGACTTTGTGACCGTATTTCTGAAGAGATTTTTCCCTCAAAGGAAAACTCAACAAATACGGCACCAGATACATCAAATGTATCAGAATGAGACCGAATCTTTTCATGCTTTCTTTGAGAGGTTCAAGGACCTTCTCCAGCAGTGCCCTCATCATGGACTTGAGCTATGGCAGCTATGCCAAATTGTTTATGAGGGCATCGACTACAACACCCGCACATTGTTGGAGTCGATGTGTCAGAGTGACTTCCAAATGAAACCCATCGATGAGGCATGGGACACTTTTGAGATAATGGTTGAACGCACCTTTGAGTGGGACACCATGATAGAGCCACCAGCCGCCAGGTCTTCTAGTCGAGATGCATCATATGAAGTTGAGTCATCAATCGCATCTGAGTCGAAAATGGCTGCTCTCATGCGTAGGATTGAGAGTTTAGAGTTGGACCGAGCTCCTGTAGCTCAGGTCGCTACTCCTGGGTGTGGTAGGTGTGGACTTACGGGCCATGATGACTTGGAATGCGCTTACACTCCAAGGGATACTGATCATGCAAATGCGATGTATCAACAGAGGCCCCGTAACGACACGTACAGTCACTCCTACAACCCGGGATGGCGTAACCATCCTTACTTCTCTTGGGGGCCTAGTGGGTGTCACACGGTCAGAGCTCGCACACTCAACCTCAACCTCTACGCCCATCGGGGACCTACCAACCCCCAGATCAAAGGTCTCAGCACCATAATTACCAACCTGCTGATGCCTCATCGTCGGGTTATTCCAACTAGACTCCACCACCCCAGCGGGTTGACCCCAAGGACCCTTCTTGTGATGCGACCCTTCAAGCGTTACAAAGTACAGTCAAGGCTTTGGAAATGCAAGTTAGCCAGTTGGCTCATCAATTCCATGAATGCGAGAAGGGTCAGTTCCCGAGTCAACCTGTGGTAAATCCCATGGGTCAACCTGCTCATGCTAGGCACAATGTACACAATGTTGAAAGTGACCCTTCCCAACATGCCAATGTTGTCCAAACCTTGAGATCGGGAAGGGTTGTCGACAACAATGTGGAAATGCCTAAAGCCAACCCGGTTGGCGAGACTTTCGAGGAGAGTCTTGAGCCTGTCAAGGAACCTAATTCTGAGACTCCTCCTCATGATTCTTATGTCCCCAAGGCACCATTCCCTCATAGGTTGACTAAAAAACGTGATGAGCATTGGGACAAGATCGTTGAGGTACTTAGGCAAGTCAAGGTGAACATCCCGTTGTTGGACGTTGTTCAACAAATGCCACCATATGCCAAGTTCCTCAAGGACCTTTGCACCACTAAGAGAAAAGCAAATGTTCCCAAAAAAGCCTTTTTGGCCGTCAATGTGAGCTCAATATTGACACAACCCATGAATGTCAAGTACAAGGACCTAGGTTGTCCAACTGTCTCTTGCATGATTGGGAATGGGACAATCTCTCAAGCTCTATTGGATTTGGGGGCATCTGTGAATCTCCTGCCTTACTCTGTCTATGTCAACCTTGAAATAGGCAATCTTAAACCAACGAGGACAACCCTCCAGTTGGCTGACAGATCCGTCAAGATTCCACGAGGGAGTGTGGAGGATGTCCTTATCAAAGTGGGTGAGTTCGTATGTCCAGTTGATTTCATCATCTTGGATACTGAAACTGTGTCTAACCCACGAGGACAAATTCCTGTGATCCTTGGGAGGCCATTTCTTGTGACATCTAATGCTTTGATCAATTGTTGTAATGGCTTGATGAGGTTGTCTTTTGGAAACCTCATGGCGGATTTCAGCATCTTCACTCTTGGTAAGCAACCCGGGCTCTTCAACGACAGTGTCGGAGCCAATTTCATCCAGGACACGGATGAGCCCGAGTCATTAGGCATGTTCGACTCACATCGACATATTATTGAGGTGCCTAATGACCAGGTTGCGAGTGAAGAGAATCTTGAGGAATCCGCCAACATTTCTCGGGACGAGGAGGCACATCTGGGTGCTTGCTCCTCTTACCCCGTGGCCCTTGAGCCACTTGAAAGTAACTCTGAATCCGACATGGACCCACCTCTGGTCGAGCTTAAACCGCTCCCCGATAACCTAAAGTACATCTTTTTAGGGGATAATGAGACCTTGCCACTCATTATTGCTTCTGATCTTGCACAAGATCAAGAGGTTGCCCTCAAATGAGTACTCTTTGAAAACAAAGAGGCAATCGGGTGGTCCTTGAACGATATCAAGGGAATTAGCCCTGGTATTGCTCAGCATCGGATCCACATGGAAGAGGATTCTAGGCCCCGAAGGGACCCACAACGGAGATTGAATCATGTACTGAAAGAAGATGTCCGAAAGGAGGTTCTTAAGTGCTTGGATCATGGCATAATCTATCCTATCTCTGATAGTTCGTGGGTGAGTCCTGTCCATGTGGTTCCCAAGAAGTCAGGCGTGACGGTTGTGGAGAATGAGCATAATGAGCTTATCCCGACACGCCTGCAAACTGGCTGGCGAGTTTGCGTTGATTATCGCAAGCTCAATGCGGCAACGCGGAAATATCATTTCTCATTGCCATTCATTGATCAGATGTTTGAAAGGTTGGCTGGACATGAGTATTATTGTTTTCTTGATGGATACTCCGGTTACAACTTAATTCCCATCGCCCCCGAGGATCAAGAGAAAACCACATTTACTTGTCCCTTTGGCACGTTTGCTTACCGTCGCATGCCCTTTGGGTTATGTAATGCGCCACAACATTTCAAAGGTATATGATCAGCATCTTCTCCGATATGGTTGAGCGTTTCCTTGAGATCTTCATGGACGACTATTCCATATTTGACACTTCCTTTGATGAGTGCCTTCATCACTTGAGCCTTGTCCTCAAGCGATGTCGTAAGAAGAACCTCGCTCTCAATTGGGAGAAATGTCACTTCATGGTAAAGCGAGGGATTGTACTTGGACATGTGGTCTTAAGTAGGGGAATTGAGTTTGATCCCGCCAAAGTGGGTCTTATTGCGAATCTCCTACCGCCACGTAATGTTAAGGATATCCGTGCCTTTTTGGGGCATGCTGGATTCTATCGCCGGTTCATTCGGGATTTTAGCAAAATTGCTCGACCTCTCACCGCGTTGTTGGCTAAGGATGCCATTTTTGAGTTCACACCGGATTGCCACCATGGCTTTTTGACCTTGAAGAAAGAGTTGACTTCAACTCCCATTATTAAGGCACCAGTGTGGACTGAACCCTTTGAGTTAATGTGTGATGCATCTGACTTCACTGTGGGAGCAGTGCTTGGGCAACGATTGGACAAATTGCCTCATGTGATCTACTACGCCAGTAGAACTCTCAATGATGCCCAATTGAACTACACTGTGACCGAGAAGGAATTCTTAGCGATCATATTTGCTTTGGAGAAATTCCGGTCGTACTTGATTGGCTCCCACGTGATTATCTATTCTGATCACACAGCCATCAAGCACCTCATGGCGAAGAAAGATGCAAAATCCCGACTCTTGAGATGGATCTTGTTGTTACAATAATTTGATCTCGAGATTCGGGACAAAAAAAGGGTGTGAAAATGTTGGCTGACCACCTGTCTCGTCTAGAGACGACCAACCCACAGGACCAAAGTGTTGACGACAAATTCCCTGACAAGCAGTTATTCACGATCGAAGACAACCCTTGGTTTGCCGACATCGTGAACAACCTCGTGACCGAGCAACTTCCTGTGGGTTGGTCAAAAATCTGACCAAACCAAATTTAGATCTTATGTCAGATTCTTTCACTGGGACGACCCCTACCTATTCAAATACTGCTCTGATCAAATTTTCAGGCGATGCGTCCCAGATACCGAGTTCCAAAGTGTGCTCAATTTCTGCCACTCTAAGGCATGTGGAGGACACTTTGGAGCAAAGAAAACTACTGCCAAGGTGCTCCAATCTGGATTCTACTGGCCTTCTCTTTTCAAGGATGCTTACGACTTTTGTAAGCAATGTGATAGGTGCCAGCACCTTGGCAGGATTGGTCGACGTGACATGATGTCATTGCAAAATGTCCTTGTTGTCGACATCTTCGATGTGTGGGGCATCGATTTCATGGGTCCCTTCCCGAACTCGTTCAGGAATGTTTACTTTCTGGTGGCCGTTGACTATGTGTCTAAGTGGGTTGAGGCTATACCTACAAAGACCAATGACAACAAGGTGGCCACCAAATTCTTGAGGGACATTTGTGCGCGATTTGGTACTCCTCGTACCATAATCAGTGATAGGGGTACCCACTTCTGTAATCGCTCCTTTGAAGCACTTATGAGGAAATATTCGATCACCCACAAGCTTGAGACCCCATACCATCCGCAAACTAGTGGGCAGGTCGAAATCTCTAACTATCAATTAAAACAAATTCTTGAGAAGACGGTTAGTTCCTCGAGGACGGATTGGTCTACTAAGTTGAATGACGCGTTGTGGGCCTTCCGCACCGCGTACAAGACCAATTTGGGTATGTCCCCATATCGGGTAGTGTACGACAAGGCTTGCCACCTCTCCGTCGAGCTTGAGCATCGTGCTTTCTAGGCGATCAAGAACCTGAATATGGATATTGATCAAGCAGGAGTACAACGTAAGCTCGACATTGTGGAATTGGAAGAGCTACGTAATGATGCGTACGAGAATGCCAAAATTCATAAGTCCCTAGCAAAGATGTTTCACGATCGCATAATTATACGAAAGGTGTTTACGGCCGGGCAGAAGGTGTTGCTCTAAAATTCCTGGCATCATCTGTTTGCGGGTAAGCTCCGGAGTCGCTGGTCCGGTCCTTTTATTGTCCAAACCGTCTAACCTCATGGAGTGGTTGACATCTTGAACCCTGGGAATGGGGACGTGTTCAAAGTTAATGGACAATGCCTCAAACCCTACTTGGAGGGGGCACCAGCCGAAGTCGAGGAGGTCATGTTCCTTCATGAACCTCTCTCGCACTCAACCATTCATGCTCCTGCATGAGTGGTTGAGCTTTCATGTTTGTATTAAAAAAAAGAGAGAAAAGACTCGTTTAGTGAGCATCGTTTGTTGTGAGCTCCAACCCTTGTGTATTTGGGCCCTATTTCTTTCACGTATTTTATCTCCCTTTTTAAGTATCTCACAGGTTTTGAGGAAAATCGGGGTTGTGTCCATCAACATGACCTTGATCTTACCTTTGTACTTCATGTTGGTGAGATCTCTTCTGTTTCATGCATACATCCATGTAGTATCTTGCTTGCATTCATTGAGGACAATGCATGAAGTAGGTGTGGGGGGGTATTTTACGTGTGTACATAGTCGAGTCTTTTCCTTTGATTTTTGTTTTCTTTTGTGTGCATTGTTAGGGTCATGTTAGTGTGCTGCATTTAATATCAATATATCTGCTTGCCATGATCCTTGGGTGACTTGTCTTCTTTTGCTTGCCTAGTGCTTTAAATTTTCCACATTTCTTTCAAAATCTTCACGTGTTTGCGAAAGAAAATGTTTTGTGGGTTTCGCGTGTGTTTTGCATGTGCAAAACCGTTAAGAGGCAAAGTAAAAAGAAAGCTCCCAAAATTGTCTTGAACTTGATGCATTAGGATATCTAGTGCAGTGGCTTTAGGACTTATCTAGTCATTAGGATGCACCCCAGTTTTCCCTTGGGGGTGAGTAATCATAGGGTTTCAGTGCTCAAACATTTAAAGAAGTCCATCCTGAACCTAATGAGTCAATAATTCGTGTCTGTTAACTTAAGGAAGTTTGTTGTTGTCAAGGACCCTTTAAATCTTGTTGTTAGACATTAAGTGTAGGGGTTTTGGTTCATGTGTAGATAAGAAATAAGTGAGTAGGTGTTCTCTCTTCTCGCACGACTCCTATCACTCGGGAAAGTAGGTCTGAGGGGACTTTGTGCCTGGTGCTTTTGAGTCATATGACTTGGGATGCGCCGACCGAACTCTCGTTACACGGGTGGTAGGGATTGCCCTATGTGAATATTTGGGGAAAGGTGTACGTGATAGTGTAAGTCCTCATGGGTAATGATGCACGAAACCTGATCCTGGGAGAATGAAGCTCAAACTAATAAAAAGAAAAGAAAAAAATGAGAAAAGAAAAAATGCAAATAAGAACCTTAATGGACTTTACACTTTGTATCACTTGAGGATGTTGAGGTTGTCCATGTCTTTAACTTAATTTCTGATTTAACTTGCACGAATGGTTCATTAGATTAGGTGTGTGGACTGATTACCTATATAGAGTCGGCCCGTAGCATTACCGCGTCCAATGATCGACAAAATTTGTCCAACGAGTCGAGTGTGTAGATTGAATAATGCATCTTGTTCGGATTTTCTTGGTATATCCGCTGAAAACCCTCAGGAGACAACACTCCTCCTCCTTGGCAACAAGGAGGTTTAATGGCTTGTTGCACGTGCTAAGTGCAACCGTGATTCCTACGAAAGTGAGTTAGGATTTCTTGTTTCTCGTTTGCTTTTCTCTTTCTTTGTTTTGCTCAGGACTAGCAAAAACTTAGGTGTGGGGGTATTTGATTGACATCATTTCATGCTTATATTTGTATCTTATATCCATTATCTTACACCTATGCAATGCTACGTGACGAGTTTTATGTTTGAATTTTAGAAATAAAGAGGTTTGAAGAGAAGAACCATGAAAGGTCCCAAAAGCAGGAAAAATGACTTAATTGTGAGACCTGGGCACTGAGATGCAAGGGAGAAGGACCTGAACGTAAGACCGAAGGACCTAAGAGCAAAACAGAAAACTCCACACCATCATGGGGAGTATTTTGAAAATTCGATTCGGGTCGGAGCTCTAATAAACAAAGTAGATGCATCAAAGACCAACAAATACATCAAGCAAAGCCCAACATCAAAACCAGATGGATCTGGATCCTGTAGACCGCCAATTGGCGGTCCGGATCTACCCGGATCCAATGAAACTTCAGGAGAGTGTGTATTAGATGATGTTTAGGCTATTTTTGGTATTTGTTTAGTCCCACATCGGGGGATTGTCCCGGATTACCTTTTTCTATGGCTATAAATAGAACTCTCCCTCCTCTCATGTAATCGATCTCCCTCTTTGGTGGTCATCTTCCCTACTAAGAGTGAAGCCTTGAAGCAAAACTCTGGTGGAGGAAGGGCTCAGTAGTGCAGAAAAGTCCATATACGTCGGGTATATAGGGGTATAGATGTCGGATTTCAACGGTCCAAGTACCCGACGTCTATTTTCCCGTCGTCTATTCCTTGTTGTATAGACGTCGGCCATATACGACCGACGTCTATACAGTGTATACACGTTGGCTATATACGACCGACGTCTATTATATGTTAATTAACAAAAAATACATTGGAACGTATATCGGGCATTCTGCACTCACATTAATCAAGCCCAAGCTGCCCAAGTGCCCCAAGTGCCAATCTTTTGACAAATAAACACGAATATCAAGCCCAACATGCCCAGGTGACCCAAGTCGTTCGCGTTCAGAAGTAAATGAGTGGTGGAGTACATCAACCACGTCAACAAAAATAAATTCTCCGATGTGGGACTAAACTATTACACCAATAGACGTCGGATATATAGATTGACCGACGTCTATTCATACAGCACGACCTATAGACGTAGGTCATGCTATACAACTGACGTCTATACATGGGTTAATAGTAAAAAAACGTTGCAACTATTTTAAGCCCAATTTTCCCAAGTGGCCCAAATGCCAATCTTCTGACCATTAAATATATATATATGTATCTCACTTGCATTTTGTAGTGTGGTACCAAACTACCATTTAGAAGTAAAGGAGTGGTGGAGTACTTCAACTCCACCAATAAAAAACTTTCTCCAATGTGGGACTAAACATGCCACCATACACACACATGTGTACAACACAACACACATTTGAATGTAATTATTTTTAAATCCACATTATTCTTATACAAAATAATCCACATAAATTCTTACACGAAATAAATCCTAAAAATTGCGTTATTTCTTATATAAAATAAATTCCAAAAAACTGAGTTAATTCTTACACGAAATAAATCCCAAAAAATTGAATTATTTTTGATACAAAAGAAATCCACATAAATTCTTATAATAAATAAATCCAAAAAAATAAACAAAAAATATTTTCTTCTTTCAGGAGGTATAGACGTCGGGTATACTAAACAACCGACGTTTCTACAAACCTATAGGCGTCGGATGTCCAAATATCCGACGTCTATACTGATAGACGTCGGATGTTTGTATATCCGATGTCTATTTGGTGACGTCTATCGAGCATTCTGCACTAGTGGCTTCTTGTATTGAGTGAGTTAATAATAGATGTTTTTCCTTTAATTGTGTTGTTTCTCTCTTAGTTTCATTTTCATATGCATGCTTGCTTGTTTGTTTTGTTTTATGCTTCTTTAATATTTCTTGCTTGATTAATGTAGTTTTATTTCAGTATAATGCTTCATTTTGTTAGAGTATTTAGTGTAATGAGTAGTGAGTAGATCCATCCCCTTTGGGGGGTGGAGTAGATGTGTGTACATGTTATGTAGATGGTATGAATGCTTGATATAAATATTTGTGAGAAATATTAGTATGCTTGCTTGAATTAATAAGGACTTTACTTGATGGTTTCTGCCATAGTTAGGTACACTCCATGCTTGTTATGTTCTTAATAACAACCTTGCATTGCTCATATTAATCACATAAGTTAGTGTTGTAAATGATAGGTTTTGCCATTAGGTACCTCTTATGCATTAACAAACACTAACTAACTTGATCTTATTGTATGCATTCAACACCATACTTATTTCATGTGCACACACACACACTCCACCCCTTAGGGGTTTTCACACCTGTGTTTTTTATCTTCTTCGTTAGTTGTTTAGATTAGTTTGTTTAGTGATTTCATTTCAGCTTTGCTTGTTCACTAGTTTAGATTAGTGTAGTGTAGTGTAATACATCTTTCTTCCCTTTCTTTCCACTCGTCTTCGCACAAACCAAGCGTCGACACACCTCCCTGTGGACGACCCGTATTTGCCACCGCCTCAACGCGGCCGTGCACTTACGGTTTAAATAAAACGATCAATCAGTCTTCAATTTCAAGTTTGCCTCCACATGAAATAAGATAAAACCTTATCATTAAAACATAAAAGAAAATAATTGAAATGAAGCTAATACGTTCACATGCAAAATAACTCAAATGCAACTGTCTCCACATAAATAAGATTTATCACAATCATTAAAACATACAAAACATTAATTTAGATAAAGCCAACATGAGCAAATGCATGCACATGCATTGTTCCCCTCTTCCACTCCATCCATATCCTAACATCATCATTCCCCATAAAATAGGCCCACTAATCTAAGCATGTGCTAAGCTTCATTCAAGTGCATTAGCGCATCAAAGATAAGAGTGAAATCTGATTAGATGGTTATGAGAATCATGTAAAGCTCAAAGGATTAAGATTAACACACATTAATCCATCACATGATCAAATCACCTTCTTCTCCACCCCCCAATGGGGATGGACTACTCTCTACTCATCTCTACACTAAAGAAATCATGAAAAGAACATAAACTCATGAAAGAAATGTAGAAGACTAGATTAAACAAACAACAACATAAAAAATTACATCAAAGGAAAACATCAACATAATGAACAAAAACTAAACTAGATCAAGAAAATAAAAGACAAAGTTTGCTCCTCTCCAACCCCCTTATTACACTACTAAAACAGGAAACTAAAATATACTCTAATGGGGAAAGGAGGAAGAAGCGGTGGAGAGGAGGAATGACATTGGTATTTTATATATAAAATAAGGGTTTGGATGGATTTAGGAGCAATCTAACGACGGTCATGACTTTCTCAATACTCTGATGCACCCAATTAATCAAGTCAGAGCCACAGGAGAATTTTGGGATCAATTAGAGCAAAATGATCCGCCAGTGGCGGATCGTTTGTGCCCGATCGGTCCCGATTTCTTCCAGGAGGTTAAATGTTATATTTGCACGTTGGGTGAAGCTCTGGTCAACTGTCTTGAACCGATTTGACTTTAATCGGCAAAATATTAATCTGGTTCAAGTCATGTGTCACAATACTTTGCATTTCACAATATGGGCCCCCGGGTTTTCACTTGGGTCCTTCCTGATTTGCGATCCAGTTCTTGTGCATTACAAATGGGTCCAGAAGTCTTCAATTCAGTCCTTCTCATTGCATTCAGGTCCTTTTTGTTCCCTTTTCTCTTCTTTATTACCTAACACCTGAAACACTACAACAATACTCGAGTAACTTAATATTGGAGTAAAATAAAGGATATATAGCATGAATATGATGCATGATATGCTACTAATCATAGTATTGTGCTAACCCCTGCTCTGCCAAACTGACCCCACCCTAGCTTAGACCGACCCTAGCCAAATATGACCTCCAACCAGGCCCTAGCCCAGACCCTGTAGGATTTCGTGCCCTATACTTGTGTATATTTTTAAAACATTTAACAAGCATTTAGGATCGATTTTCATATTTTTCAACAATTTTACATGCACAAAATTCATTATTGTATTTCAATATATGTAACTAACTATTTAATATTGAAATACGTAGAAAAGATCATACCTATGGGATTATTGAATCCCTTTAACCAATAAGCAGATGTGTTGCACGTCGGATCGCCTCAAAATTCCTCCAAGTGTTCACCAAACTCTAAACAAGATTACAGAGATTGGAGCTAGTCAATAAATCTCTAATTCAAGGCTATAATCTAGCTAATTACCCCTTTTGATGCTCCTGAGAATTTAATCTCTTAAACACTCGAATAACCAGGGAATTTTTAGATGGATTTGGTGGAAAAATATGGAGAGGAGAATTTTTCATTCATATGTAGAAGGAAGAGAGGAGGGGCCTATTTATAGAGCTTCCCCCATCTCACATCTTGTGTAACCCACCTACACATGATCTATTGTTTTTAGCTCATCTAAACCAATCAAATTTCAACAAGTAATTATCACTTAACCTCCTCTAACCAAATTGGAAAAAATCCAATCCATGATTAGAGCAAGTCTCTTTTTAATTCAGGTAAAATCGTGGCAAACGGGCAAACGAATCGGCCAACTGGTCGGTCGACCGTTTGGTTATGTAGAAATGTTCTTGATAATTTCGGTCAAACGAAATGCCTCACCGGTCAACCATTTTACAATAAGAAAATTCATGTTATTTTCGGTCGAACCACGCATCCCTGCGGTCAACCGTTTTCAAAATGGACCAGAAATTACTATTCACCGATCGACCGTTTTGCAAAAACGTTCAACCGTTTCGCACTGTTTTTTGTCTTTTGCCAAAATTTGGATCAATATCCAACAAAAATTGATCTTCGGGGTTTTAACAAATTTATATTTTATAATGTTACAAACCACATTATAATATGAAATACATTATCGAATATAATATGAAACATTATACCCCATAATATATTTACATCTCATATAAATTTATTGATTATTCTAACCATGTCGGATTTACGACATATTTATTTTAATATTTTACCACATGTATTTCAATACATCATATAAAATATAAAAATAAAATTTCTTATTTCCCAGTTCTATGGTGTGACCTAAAGGAAGATTTAAGTTATGTTGGAAATGATATAAAATACTTTATATCATAAACTATAAACGATATCTAGCTACACATTATAGTTACCTAAATAACAAAGATATTTTGCTCACTCGAACTAAACACGATCCATTTAGTTATATTTATTATCACTTGTGTCTATCCATTGCCTCATGATATTGAGAATATAATACAAAGTAAAAATATGTCAACTTTATATTATATATTCATTTCTTGATCTCTCAAGCTAATTATAAATATGTAACTGTACACAAGTTATATTGTACACATTATAATTTTACTTTATCAAGCGGCCCAACAATATCACTACTCACGTCAAGAGGGGCAATGATAATCTTTTGACATATCACATTTTCTCCGACAACTTAAGTATAACCAACTAATACCTTTATCACTATACAATTTGATAGCTTTTTATAATAATCAAATTATACACTCCTTATGTGAAAAGATATAAGTCTCATATCTTAGGATTCAAAAACACAATGAAACATTAATGACACAAACACAATTCCATAATGTTTCATTTGTTAGGTGAATTCGATATATGAAATAAACATTTTCTATTTCATATACTCATGTTGTTAAATATATTGTACAACTACAATATCTCTCTTAACCAACACGACAATCTTAACTTGGTAACTAATGTCCCATGTTAATTACCATGATTGTGAATTACTTTTGATTTAAGTAAATAATTATCTTTTAGATCTATATGGTTAAGGACCAAGAGCCTCTTTATTAACACTTCCAGAAGACGAATACATTAATGAAGAACAAAATGTTCAATACATTTATTTAAAACAAAAGACGATTTTAATAAAAACTTTTAGAACACATTCCTTTCAATCTCCCACTTGTTATCAAAGTTTTCTTTCACATACATTCTCAATGTATAAAACTATAATAACTAGGGTAACCCTTTCATATCACTCATCAAGCCACTCTACATGATTCTTCAAACCCATTGACTCGAAATGCATTTTGCCTTTGGCTAAGGATAAGGGTTTGTTGAATGGATCAGTTGTGTTGATGTTTGTGTCCACCCATAATAAATTTATTTTGTCTTCGTTGATGAAATGACAGGTGACAAAGTATTTGCGATCCATGGACTTCACCTTATGATGGGATTTAGAATCCTTGATTTGCGAGATAGATGAACTATTGTCGCAAAATAGCTCTTTACGTCCCTCACTAAGGGAACTTCTCCAAGCTCTTCAAGGACCTTCTTTATCCACACTCCTTCCTTGCTCGCTTCAGCAACAACCATCACTTTTGAAGCAGTGGTTGAGTCGGTCGTAGTTGTCTGCTTCCAACTACGCCAACTTACGACTCTACTATTCAGAGTAAAGACATATCCTGATTGAGACCTCCTATCGTCTGGATCACACATGAAACTCGCATCCGAGTAGCAATTGGCTACTAGTTCTCTTTGTCCTCCATAAACAAGAAACTTATCTTTGATCCGGTTAAGGTAGCTCAGAATATTCCTGACCGCAGTCCAATGATCAGGACCTGCGTTGGATTGGTGATGACATGTCACGCTTAAAGCATACAAGACATCGAGTCTTGTGCAAGTCATCTCATACATGATCGATCCTATTGCTGAAGCATAAGGAATGTCTTAAATGTACTATAAGTCCTTACGTGATATTGCACGTTGAGACTTCTTGAGTTGCACACTTATACTCATTGGCACATTGCCCTTTTTGGAATCGTTCATACTGAACCTCTCTAAAATCTTGTCAATGTATGTACATTGACTTAGGCTAATGAGTCTATGGGGTCTACCTATATATATCTTGATTCCCAAGATGTATTGAGACTCACCCATGTTATTCATTGAAAACGCATATTTCAATGAACTTCTTGTTTTCTCTAACAAAGGAATATGATTTACCATGAGGAGTATGTCATCGACATATAAGATCAGAAACACTATGTGACTCCCACTGACCTTCTTGTATAATACAAGGTTCTTCCTTACTTTGGACGAAGCCAATCTTTTTAACTTCTTCATCAAAGCATTTGTTCCAACTCCTCGATGCTTGCTTCAATCCATAAATTGATTGTTTAAGCTTGCATACTTTGTCGCTATTCTTTGGATCTTCAAAACCTTGAGGTTCTACCATGTACATATCCTCCTCCATGTTTCCATTAAGGAACGCTGTTTTGACATCATTTTCCATATTTCATAATCATGAAATACGGCAATAGCGAGCATAATCCGAATACACTACAACATAACAACCAGCGAAAAAGTTTCATCATAATCAATCCATTGAATTTGAGTAAAACCTTTCGCTACGAGCCTTTCTTTGTAAGTTGTCAAATTACCATCCATGTCCAACTTCCTCTTAAAAACTCATTTATTTTGAACGACTTTCTTTCCTTGAGGAAGGTAAACTAAGTCCCATACTTGATTATCATACATGGATTGTATTTTGGTTTTAATGGCACTAAGTCATAGTTTAGAGTCTTTTCTTTCCATTGCTTATTAAAAGGTCTAAGGATCATCAGTATCTGGTACCATGATTTCATGAAGTCCTAAATATATATCAGGCTTCTTTCTCTCCCTCATTGACCTTCTAAGTTCGATTGGTTTCTCGGGTACTTCCTGAACTTCTTCCATAATTTCTTGCAGAATTGGTTCATGTTCAATTCTTGAACTTACACTAGGTGGGGATGATTGAGTTTTTCACTCACAATTTCTTGCGAGGGTTGCTCTCTCATACTCCCACTAACCAAAGGAATCTCAATTGGGTCTTCATGATCTTGAAGGTTATCATTCAAATCATGATCTTGTAGGGTATCTTGAGTTTTCTCAAGTACCACTCTACTCCCACTACTTTTCATTCTTTTGAGAAATTCATTCTCTTAGAATACGACATCCCCCTCGACAATCACACGATTGGAGGTTTTATGCCAAAAGTAGTATCCTATTGTCTCATGAGGATTACCTATAAAGAAGCATTTATCCGCTTTTGGTTGAAGTTTGGTCAACATCAAAATTTTGAGGTAGGCCTCACAACTCCAAATCTTGAGAAACTTGAATTTGGGTATTTTACTACTCCAAATCTCATACAGTGTTTTCTCTACGGATTGGCATAAAACATTATTCAGTGTGTAAGACACAACTTGTAGTGCATAACTCCAAAAATAAAGCGGTAATTCAGCTTGACTCATCATCGATCGAACCATGTCGAGTAATGTCTTATTTCCCCTTTCGGACACCCCATTCCACTGAGGTGTTCCTGGTGGAGTGAGTTGAGGTATAATACCACACTTCTTTAGCAATGAGTTGAATTCAGCACTTAAGTACTCACCTCCACGATCAGTTTGTAGACATTTGATCTTAATATTGAGTAGGTTCTCTACTTCATTATTGAATTCCTTGAACTTGTCAAAGGATTCACTTTTTTCTCATTAGATAAATATAACTGTAACAACTATAATCATCCGTGAACGTAATCAAGTACCTATAACCATCTCTTGCACTTGTACTCATTGGACAAAATACAACGGAGTGTATCAAATCCAGCAAGTAACTTGCTCTTGGACTTTTTTTTTTCTTGAAATGCCTCTTGGTCATTTTGCCCCTAAGGCATGGTTCGCATGTCTGTATTTAAAATCAATAGGACCAAAGAAGGTTAGCTTCTTGCAATTTCTTGATGCATTTTTCAGTGATGTGACAAAGGCGATAGTGCCATAAGATTGTATCATTCACGTGAGTTGTCTTAAGTCTTTTGTTATTGATATTTAAAAATTTTCTATTATTCAATTCAAGTAAATAGTGTCTATTTTTTATGAAAGCATTTGCATAGAAAATTCCATTCTTCGACAAAGACATGCAAGAATTTGAAATATTTATTATAAGGCCATCAATATCTAAACAAAATACGGATATAATATTCTGGCTAATCGAAGGTACATAATAGACATTCTTTAAACTTAAAATTAAACCACTAGACAAGACAAGATACACGGAGCCTTGTGCAACCGCAACAATGCTTGCACCATTTCAGACCTTCAAAATCATCTCTCATCTTGCGAGGTCCTTCCTATTGTTTAGTTGCTGCACATTAGAAACTATGTGAGCACAAGATCTGATATCGAGTACCCAATCATGGACAAAGGTGGCTAAATTTATTTCAATAACAAATATACCTTTAGCCTTTTTGGGGTCTTTACGCTCAATCACTCCATTGTCAAGGTCTTCCTTGTACTTGGGGCAATTAGGCCAGACGTGTCATTTTTCACCGCAGTGAAAGCACTCCGTGTTGCGAGTTGGAGATTTTGAAGAATTCCCCCTCGAATGAGCACCTGCTACTCCCTTGCTCTTGATTGGCGTCGTTTTGGTGAATTTTCCTTTTGCTTTACTTTTGGCGATCTTTCTACTTCCACCATGAATGTCTAGGACATTCTTGTCCCTACCTTTGCCAATATTAACTTCAACCGTTTTGAGAGCATTATTAAGCTCCTCAAGATGAACCCTTTGAAAGGAATGAGTTCTAAAAGTTTTACTTTATATGTCAATTATTATGAATTGGATGTGCAAACATTTTGTTCCTTGATTATTGCATTCGTCTTTTGGAAGTGTTGAGGAAGAGACTCTTGGTCTTTGTAGAGCTCTAAAAGATAATGGTTTACATAAATCGAATGTTATTCACAATCATGGTAATTGGACATGGAACATTAATTACCGAGATAAGATTGTCGTGTTGGTCATCGATTATTGTAGCTCTACAAATATTTGACGAGACGAGTATATAAAAGAGGAAAATAGTTACTTTTATATATTGAATAAACCTAACAAGTTAAACATTATAGATTTATATTATGTGTCATTAATGTTTTCACTGTGTCTTGGATCCTAAGATATGATACTTATATCTGTTCACATAAGGAATGTTTAATTTGATTATTGTCAAAAGCTATCAATGAGTATAGTGACAAAGGCAAAAGTTAGTTGAACATGACTTGTGCTGAAAAAGATAGCTAGTCAAAAGATTATCATTGTCCCTCTTTACTTGAGTGATGATATTACGGGGCCCTTTGATAAAGCGAAATTATAATGTGCACAATGTGACTTATGCTTAGTTTCATATTTATAATTAGCATAAGAGATAAAGAAATGAATATATAATACAAAGGTGACACATTTCTATTTTTTATATATTCTTAAGATCATGAGACAAGGGATAGACACAAGTGGTGTCTTTACATCATTAAATAGATCGTGTTTGGTTCGAGTGAACAAGACATCTATGGTAATTGGGTAACTATAATGTGTAGCTAGATACTGTTCATAGTTTATGGTATTAAGTGTTTAATATCATTGCCAATTTAGCTTAGATCCTCCTATAAGTCACACCACAAAACTGGAAAACAAGAAACTTGATTTTGACTTCATATGATATGTCGGGAGAAAAGGGACACATGTGGTGAATCAAAAAATCAATATGTTATGAAAATTGACATAATTAGAATCATGAATAAATTCATATGAGGTGTATATATTATGGGGTGTAATTGATTCAACATTACATAGGATAATATATTACATAAGATATGAATTTGCTAAAACCACAAAATATCAAATTTTGTTGGAGATTGATCCAAAATTTGACAAAGGTAAAAACAGTGAATAATAATTTCTGGGTTCATTTTCAAAATGTTTGAAAACGGTCGATCGGTTTGGCATTCAGTTCGATCAAAAAGTAACCTGGATTTTTCTTGTTGCACAACGGTCGACTGATTTGGAATTCCGTTTAACCGAAAACTATCAAGAACTTTTCTAGATAACCAAACGGTCGACCAGTTGGCCATTTTGTTCGACCGTTTGGCACGGTTTTGCCAGAATTATTAAGAGAATAATTCATATCATGGGTTGGGCTAATTCCAGCTGTGGTCAAACTGTTTTGAGGATGATTATGTGGTAAATTGTGATTAGTTTAAGGGAGAGAAAAACCGAGAGATCATGGCTAGAGAATAGTTCTTGATTTGGGTGATTTGGGCAGCTATAAATATGTTCTCTCACCCAACTTGTTGACATACATGAATTGCAAATTCTCTCTCCCCTAAGCTCTCCACTAATCACCAAGAAAAATCTCTTAATATTTTGAGCTTTTGGAGATTAATTCTCGTGGTGCTTTGGAGATATTTTTAGCTAGATTCTAAGCTTGATTTATAGATTGATTGGCTTTCTCCTTTCTCTCTAATTTTGTTTAGAGTTTGGTGAACACTTGGAGGCGGATCAGTGAACATTTTGACGAGCGACACAACTCTAGATCTTCATAAAGGTTTTATAGAACCTTTGGGTATGATCCTCTCTTTGTGATTTATTTTAATATATGTAGGATTGCAATGATATTAGAATAAACACGAAATAGTGTACATAAAATCACTGAAAATATGAAATCAATCATATATATTTTGTTATTTCAAAAAAATATATACATATAGGGGCACAAAATCCTACAGTGGTATCAGAGCATTTAGTTCATATTTTCAATGATTAGAATATATAATTAATTTTATTGACCATGTACAATCAAAACAACTCATGTTTAATGTCTTTTTTTGAGTTTTCAAAAAGTTTTGTTGATTTAATTCTAATTGATTCTTTTGATAGTTTTAAATGTTTTAAAACACAGCATTTGAAAGTTAGAATTGATATTTAGACTTATGTCTAAATAATTAAAATTTTCGTTTTATATTAAATGATAGTTTTATAAGGTATCACCAAAACGAAAAAGATATAAGTTTATCTTTCCTTAAAATTTTCTTTTGGAAATTGGATAAACTGCGGTTCAAATGTTTTGTATTTTGAACTATGGATTTATGAAATCATTTTTATTGGATTTCAAATGATTTTGGAATATTTTATTTAGAGATGGAGGATAAACTAAATCGAGTAATTTATAGTATATGTACATGTGTTGCTCGAGTTCTCTTTTGCAGGGATACACGAGTTTGTATGTTCCGACAAAGCCATGTGTGAATGAATGAATATCTATGTTATTATTATTCAATCACAGGAACTTATGTATATGTAAAAGTCAATTATTTATGTATATGTATGCATATGAGAGGATTTTTACATAGGACTTGCATTAGACAATTTTCGAAATTGTGAGATGCATGTTTATATTTTCAATATTTACATCCATGGTGCAAGAGGAAGTCATGGAGAAGGTGCAAAGGTCAAGGATGCGGGAACATATAAACCCACACCAATGTGTGTGAATGGATTTAATTTATGTTTGTGTGCTTGACATGTATGTGATTGTATGAATGAATGAATGTTAGGATGTGTATAGAGATAAATATGCATGATCACCTAAATTCTAAAATCATATATAAATGTTTAATTGTCCAACCAAAAATTAAGAGTACTTTTCTTTCTTGTTTCATCTACTAGCAGTCATCGATCGAGGGATATTCTGTTTTCCCTTAGCGGGAGATAGCCTCCTCCACCTTTGGTAATAGTTGGAGATATAAGGTTGTCTATTGTTGTGCCATGAATAGATGTACGAGGTGTGATTTACCCTTAGTGGGCACCGAGTGTATTTTTTTGTGAATACAATGGATAAACGTATCTCGTATCAAATGTAATAACTTTTCTTAACAAGACCCAGAGCCCTAGCTCGGTTTTGAGAAAAAGAGTTTTTCTTAGGAGGATTGGTCAATTCCCTCCTAATTAAAGCGACAAGAGTCATAAGAGTTTGAAAATGCAAATGATGTAATATTTCGAAATGGTTATGATTAGAAAATGTTTTCTTATCTTGATTTTATAATATATCTGATAGCTCTTAGCTAGTTTATATTATAATTGATAGGATCTTGAATTACTGCATTTATGGACATGTTATTTATTTGCGGTATTGATTTTCAAACATAAAATTGACATTAAATCCTATGTATAAATTTATTTTATAGAAATGTCGAATATTCAACCTATTGTGCAATCCATTGAAAAACATTGTTTGGCAAATGATGGCTCAAACTTCATAAGCTAGCAACTCAAGCTTAATGTCGTGTTGAAGTTTGAGAAACTATCTCGTATTTTGGATGGTGAAATCCCAAAATTAAATGAGAAGGCAACCGATAGCGAGAGAGAGGAAAACTCAAGTGGGGAGGCCAAGAGAACCAGGTTCACGGTCTGATGTTGGCCTTCATGGGTGACTCGCTTCAAGCGAAATACTTGGATTGAAAACCCATGAAGACCATGGAAGCTCTAATAAAGATGTTCATGGATTGTACTAGAAAAGAGCTCTATAAGACCACCATCGCACTCACAAGGTGCCACATGGCGGAGGGAACATCGGTATCTATGCATTTTCTCACTATGCAGGGATACCTTGAGAAGTTGTCAAAGCTCTCCTCCCCGATGCCCCTGATGACATTACGGAAGATTTGATTCTTGGCTCTCTAGCCCCGTCCTACTAGGAATTCATTTTGCAATATCATGTGTGTGAGAAAGGGGTGAGTCTTGAGGAGATTCACAACACTCTCAAAACGGCTGAAGTTGACATGAGCAAGGGTCGGTACAAGCACGTCCTAACCGTCCATGGAGGGAGCAAGAAGATCACCAATGGTAAAGGCAAATTCACCAAAAAGACGCAAGGGAGTAGGAGGTGCTCGTGTGAGTGCCTCGAGGGGGAATTCTTTGAAATCTCTGACTCCGTACATGGAGTGCTTTCACTACGGTGAAAAGGGACACATCCGGCCAAATTGCCCCAAGTACAAGGAAGACCTTGAAAATGGAGTGATTGAGCATAAACGCCCCAAAAAGGCTAAAGGTATATTTGTTATTGAAACAAAATTTAGCCACCTTTGTCCATGATTGGGTAATAGATACTGGATCTTGTTCTCACATAATTTGTAATGCGCAGCTACTAAAGGATATGAAGGAACTCGTAAAAACGAGATGATTTTGAAGGTTGGAAATGGTACAAGCATTGCTGCGATTGCACAAGGTGCCGTGGAGCTTTAATTATCTAGTGGCTTAAATTTATGTTTAAAAAACGTCTATTATATCCCTTCGATTAACAAGAATATTATTTCTGTATGATGTTTGGATATGGATAATTTTAATATAAATATTTCAAACTCTTGCTTGTCTACATTGAAGAATGGAATTTTTTATGCAAATGCATTCGTGAGGAATGATCTCTATTTTCTTGAATTAAATAATAGACAAATATTAAACATCAATAACAAAAGGCTTAAAATTACTCACATGAATGATACACTCTTGTGGCACTATCGTCTTGGTCAAATAAATGAAAAACGCATCAAGAAATTGCAAGAAGCTAAGCTTCTTGGTCAACTTGATTTTTAATCATTGGAGACGTGCAAACCTTGCCTAATGGGAAAAATGACCAAGAGGCCTTTCAATAAGAAAGGTCCAAGAGCGAATAACTTGTTGGATTTGATACATTCTGATGTATGTGGTCCGATGAGTACAAGTGCAAAAGACAGTTTTAGGTACTTCATTACGTTCACGGATGACTATAGTCGTTATGGATATATTTATCTTATGAGAAACAAAAGTGAATCCTTTGACAAGTTCAAGGAATTCAAGAATGAAGTAGAGAACCAACTCAACAAGAAAATCAAGTCTCTACGAACCCGATCGTGGAGGTGAGTACTTAAGTACCGAATTTGATTCGTTCCTAAAGGAGTGTGGTATTGTACCATAGATCACTCCGCCCGGAACACCTCAATGGAATGGGGTATCCAAAAGGAGAAATAGGACATTGCTCGACATGTTTCGATCAATGATGAGTTAAGCTGAATTGCCATTTTACTTTTGGAGTTATGCCCTAGAAGCTACGACTTACACACTAAATAATGTTCCATCCAAATCCGTAGAGAAACACCCTATGAGCTATTGAGTGGTAAAACACCTAAGCTCAATTTTCTCAAGATTTGGGGTTGTGAGACCTACTTCAAAAGATTGATGTCGACCAAACTTCAACCAAAAGCGAATAAGTGCTTCTTCATAGGTTATCCTCATGAGACAAAAAGATACTACTTTTGGCATATAACCTCAAATCGAGTGATTGTAGAGAGGGATGTCGTATTTCTAGAAAAGGAATTTCTGGAAAGAATAAAAAGTAGTGGGAGTCGAATTGTGATTGAGGAAACTCAAGATATGCTACAAGATCATGATATGAATGAAAACATTCAAGATCATGAAGGCCCAACCGAGGTTCTTTTGGTTAGTGGGAGTGTGAGTGAGAGACCCTCGCAAGAAATTGTGAGAGAAACTCAATCAGCCCCTCCAAGTGTACATTCAAGAATCGAACACGAACAAATTCCACAAGAAATTGTGGAAGAAGTTCGAGAAGTACACGTAGAACCAAAAGAACTTAGGACTATGAGGGAAAGGAAGAAACCCGATATGTATTTGGGAATTCATGAGATCACAGTACTTGATACGAATGATCCCTCGAACTTTCAAGAAGCAATGGAAAGAGCGGACTCCAAACTATGGTTTAAAGCCATGGAATTTGAAATAGAATCCATGTATGACAATCAAGTGCGGAACTTGGTTGACCTTCCTCAAGGAAAGAAAGTCGTTCAAAATAAATGGGTTTTAAAGAGGAAGATGGACATGGATGAGAACTTGAAAACCTACAAAGCAATGCATGTAGCAAAAGGTTTCACTAAAGTTCAAGGAATTGACTATGATGAAACTTTTTCACTGGTTGCCATGTTCAAGTCTATTTGGATTATGCTCACTATTGCTGGATTTCATGATTATAAAAATATGGCAAATGGATGTCAAAACAACGTTCCTTAATGGGAACTTGGAGGAGTATGTGACATGGTACAACCTCAAGGTTTTGAAGATCCAAAAAATAGCGAGAAAGTATGCAAGTTTCAACGATCCATTTTTGGATTGAAGCAATCATCGAGGAGTTGGAATAAGCACTTTGACGAGGAAGTCAAAAATATTTACTTTGCCCAAAGAAAGGAAGAGCCTTGTATATACAAGAAGTTTAGTGGGAGCCACATAGTGTTCTTGATCTTATATGTCGATGACATACTCCTCATGGGAAATCATATAACTTTGCTTGAGCGAACGAGAAGTTCTTTGAAATCTGCATTTTCAATGAAAGACATGGGTAAGGCTCAATACATCTTGGGAATCAAGATATATTGAGATAGATCCCGTAGACTCATTGGCCTAAGTCAACGTGCGCACATTGACAAGGTCTTGAAAAGGTTCAGCGTGAATAACTCCAAAAGGTGCAATGTGCCAATGAGTATGGGTGTGCAACTCAAGAAGTCTCAACGTGCTGAATCACGTAAAGACTTGGAGTACATGAAAGATATTCTGTATTCTTCTGCAATAGGATGAATCATGTATGTCATGACTGGCACAAGATCCGATGTCTCGTATGCTCTAAGTGTGAGAAGTCGTCACCAATCCAACGCATGTCCTGAGCATTGGACTGCGGTCAAGAATATTCTAAGGTACCTTAACCGGACCAAAGATAAGTTTCTCGTTTATGGAGGATGAAATGAGCTAATAGCTGAGGGCTATTCGGATGTGAGCTTCACGAGTGATCCCGACGATAAGAGGTCTCAATCAGGATATGTCTTCCTTCTGAATGGTGGAGTCGTGAGTTGGCGTAGTTGGAAGCAGACAACTATGACCGACTCAACCACTGCTTCAAAAGTGATGGTTGTCGCTGAAGCGAGCAAGGAAGGTGTGTGGATCAAGAAGTTCCTTGAAGAGCTTGGAGTAGTTCCCTCGAGCGTGGGACCTATAGAGCTATTTTGCGACAATAGTGCATCTATCTCGCAAATCAAGGATCCTAAATCCCATCACAAGGTGAAGTCCATGGATCACAAGTACTTTGTCACCCGTCATTTCATCGACGAAGACAAAATAAATTTATTATGGGTGGACACAAACATCAACACAACTGATCCATTCACCAAACCCTTATCCTAAGCCAAAGGTGAAATGCATTTCGAGCCCATGGATTTGAAGAACCATGTAGAGTGGCTTGATGAGTGATTTGAGAGGGTTACCCTAGTTATTACTGTTTTATATATTTAGAATGTATGTGAAAGAAAACTTCGATAACAAGTAAGAGATTGAAAGGAATATGTTGTAAAAGTTTTACTTTTATATGTCAATTATTATGAATTGGATGTACAAATATTTTGTTCCTTGATTGTTGTATTCGTGTTTTGGAAGTGTTAAAGAAGAGACCCTTGGTACTTAATCGTAGAGCTCTAAAAGATAATGATTTACATAAATCAAAAGTTATTCACAATCCTGGTAATTCGACATGGAAAATTAATTACCGAGATAAGATTGTCGTGTTGGTCATTGATTATTGTAACTCTACAAATATTGGACGAGACGAGTATATAAAAGAGGAAAATGGTTACTTTTACATATTGAATAAACCTAACAAGTTAAACATTATAGATTTGTGTTATGTGTCATTAATATTTTCACTGTGTCTTGGATCCTAAGATATGAGACTTATATCTTTTCACATAAGGAATGTTTAATTTGATTATTTTCAAAGGCTATCAATGAGTATAGTGACAAAGGCAATAGTTGGTTGAACATGACTTGTGCTGGAAAAGATAGCTAGTGAAAAGATTATCATTGCCCTCTTTACTTGAGTGATGATATTACTGGTCCCTTTTATAAAGCGAAATTATAATGTGCACAATGTGACTTATTTTAAGTTACATATTTATAATTAGCTTAAGAGATCAAGAAATGAAAACATAATACAAAGGTGACACATTTATACTTTGTATATTATTGAATGTTTTATATTAAACCGCAAGTGCACGGCGTCGGTGAAGACGTGGCAAATACGGGTCGTCCACAGGGAGGTGAGCAGCCTATTGTTTATTAGAAATCAAATGGCGAAAAATGGAGAAGAGAGTTTGATTATCCTACTCTACGCTACACTACACTACAAAGTACGAAATGCGAACGAAATCAATAAACGATGAACTACCAAACTAAACTAAGAACTAAATAAGTGCTGGAATTCAGAAATAGAAAACCCCTAAGGGGTGGAGTGAGTGCACACATGCAAAGAGGTGGGTGTTGAACACACTCTTTAAGCACAAATAAAGGTGGTGTTATCATGCATAGGAAGTGTCTAAATGTTATGGCAAAACCTATCAATCCATTCACCAACCTAGTTGATTAACATTTACATATACAAGTTGTTTATTTCAGAACCTAAACAAGCATGAGAGGTGTCTAATCATTTTGGCAAAACTCATCAAATTATAAATTCTATCCTAAACAAGCAAGCATACATTCATGTTTTATCAACACATTGTAAATAAAGCATTCATTCCATTCTCATTTTCATGTATGAACATCTACTCCACCTCCAAAGGGGATGGACCTACTCACTACACATTAGACTAATGATTAAACAAAGCAAGAAAAACATATTAACTAAGCTATTAAAACTAAATAAATGAAATTAAACAAAGTAAAACAAGCAACATGAAACAAACAACATAATAAAGAAACTTTTATTTAAATGACTCACAATTCAAGTAACATCCTCCACTCAAAATGTGAAGTGATTACAATAGAAGGTGAAGAGTTATATTTATAGCCAAAGAAAAAGGCAATCCGGGACAATCCCCCGATGTGGGACTAAACAAATACCAGAAATAGAATAAACATCCACTAACACATGTGATAGCGAAGTTTGAGCGAATCCAGAAGGATCCAGACCGCCAATTTGCGGTCCATAAAGTCTGGATCTGGCTGGAATTTATTCTGGGCTTTTCTGGATTTCTTTGTTGGTCTATGATGCATCTACTCCCCAAGATGGTGTGGAGTTTTCTGTTTTGCTCTTTGGTCCTTCGGTCTTACGTTCAGGTCCTTCTTCCTTGCATCTTAGTCCCCAGGTCTCACAATTCAGTCCTTTTTCCCTGCTTTTGGGTCCTTTTATGCTTCATCTCTTCAAACCTATTTAGTTCTGAAATTCAAACATAAAACTCATCACGTAGCATTGTTTAGGTGAAAGATAATGGATATAAGATACAAATATAAGCATGAAATGATGTCAATCATATATATTCTTAATATCATGAGGCAAGGGATAGACACAAGTGGTATCTTTACATCACTAAATAGATCGTGTTTGGTTCGAGTGAACAAGACATCTATGGTAATTGGGTAACTATAATGTGTAGCTAGATACCTCTTATAGTTTATGGTATTGCGTGCTTAATATCGTTGCCAATTTAGCTTAGATCCTCCTATAGGTCACACCACAAAACTGGGAAACAAGAAGCTTGATTTTGAGTTTGGTCGGTGCATCCTAAGTCAGATGACTCGAGAACACCAGGAACAAAGTCCCCTCAGATCTACTTTCCCGAGTGAAAGGAGCCGTGCGAGAAGAGAGAACACCACTTATTCACTTATCTACATGTGAACCAAAACCCCTACACTTACAGTTTCACAAAAAGAGTTAAGGGCCCTTGACTACGACAATCTTCCTTATACTAACACACACGAATTATTGACTCACTAGGTTTAGGGTGGACTTCTTTAAATGTTTGAGTACTGAAACCCTATGATTACACGCCCCCCGAGGGAAAACCGGGGTGCATCCTAACTACTCGATAAGACCTAAAGCCAATAAACTAGAAATCCTAATGCATCAAGTTCAAGACAATTTTGGGACCTTTCTTTTTACTTTGCCTCTCAACGGTTTTGCACATTCTAAACACACGCAAAACCTACAAAAACATTTTCTTTCGCAAACACATGAAGATTTTGAAAGAAATGTGAAAATTTTAAAGTGCTAGGCAAGCAAAAAAAGACAAGTCACCCAAGGATCATGGCAAGCAGATATATCAATGTTAAATGCAACACACTAACATGACCCTAGCAGTACAACCAAAAGAAAAGGAAATAAAAACAAAAAGACGCACAAACTATGTACAAACGTGAAAACACCCCACACACCTAATCCACGCATTGTCCTCAATGTATGGCAAAATGGTGGAAATGCATGGATAGGGTGTACCGGACTAATGACGACGGCCAGAGGTGCCCGAAGAGGCACCTCTCTCAAGAGCCGACAATTTCCTATAGATCTTCCGGTTTTGTTGGGCTAAGATGACATTTTCCTACTCGACCGCCATCTCAGAAATGTTGGTGTTAAAGAGTGTTCCTGAGCTCATAGATGAGCTTGAGGAATTGTCTCTAACATCCTCCTCCATGTAGTCAGGCACCCATGCCTCAGGAAGGCAATGGCGAGATGACGTTGTCATCTTTGCTACCTCGAGATCGGTGCCTTGGCGCCTCAGCATGCGCTCAAATCATGGGATGTCCAACATGCCACACAATTTGGTAACCACCGTACGCAAATAGTGTATTTCTTTCAGCTTAGCGTTCACCAAAACGTCGAACAATGTTCGCCAAATGTAGTGAGGTGAACCATCCATCAGACTATACACGATTCGCAAACTAGGTGTGAAAAATGTGGAGGTCTGCTCTTGGCCCAACACATTTCTACACACCCACCTGACTACAATGTGCACATTGGAGTAAATGTGCGCATTAGGTACTCCCCCATGCGATGATATAGGTTGCCCGCGCCCAGGCATAGATCGGTAGAAATTAATGTTGTGGGTAGGCGCGAGCTCATCGACTAAGGGGATCCCAGTCGCGTCGGAGATTAATTGGGGTGTCACGGTGTGCTTCACTCCTCTGAGAGTGACACGAAACTTGAGTGGTCCGGTCTGGTCACACTCGACTTTAGTGAAGAACTCATGTACGAGAGGCTCTACGTACATGGATTCGTCGCCCTCCTACAACAAATGGTAGCACCCTTTAGCTACGATTCGATGGTTGTTGGCCATACTTGCACCGACCTTGGCGAGCTTTAACGGGGGAGCACACGACGGCGACGACGACCACGACGCGAGAGGAGAGGAGACCACTGCACGCCGACCCCAGCAGCAAAACAGAACCCCAACACGAAAACAGCAGAACACCCAAAACCACACACCCAGGCGAAGAGAAACTAGAAACAAAGAACAACAGACTGCCGATTGGCAGTGCAAAACCGCTGATTAGCGGTCTGTTAGTGCGATTTGGGGGTGGAATTTGGGTGGAGGCGAGAGAAAAAAGAAAGACGCGTTTTCTTCTGCTGGACAAATGCGTAGGGCAAAGGCAACACGCGTTATTAACAAAGGAAAGGGAAAATATCAAAAAGGCCTTCAAATTTTTTAGTTTTCTTCATTTTGTTCATTTTTAATTTTTTTTGATTTTTTTGATTTTTTTGACAAAAATATATACATCAACAAAGATATTCTCATAATCATTTGGTCAAGGAACATCAAATGAGAACATAGAGTTGTGAGGACCAGAGACTTGCCGAGATGGGCAAACTTCACTGGTACTCTAAGATGTCATGAGGGCTGAAAGGTCAAAGCTGAAACGCTCGAACCCCTCATGATATTGGTTGGGTGTAGGCAACACGAATGAGTGAAGTTGTGTTGCCTCACTAGGGTTTACTTGCTCATCGAACAAAACCCTCCAATCAATAGGTGGGTGCATCGGAATGAGTTCCTCAAGCTCATTCGATGGATGCAGCAGACCTGCATCACTAAGAATGGGGCTTCTCCCCAAGTCATCCAACAAGGAACTCCCACCATCATTTATATAATCAAGCATAAGCTCGGTCGTAGGTGTTTCCTTGTTGGAGTCAAGATGAAGCTCAAATGGCTCAATGGCCAAGGGACATGAGTTAGAGACACCTTCTGGTATAGGCAAATGATGAGGTGTCTCACTCTCACTAGTAATCTCAACTGAATCATGCAACGAACACTCCTTTTGGACATTCATGTTTGATGCAAGCTCACTATGTTGCATTGCAAAGACAGGCAATGAGTTTTCACTAGGCCCACAAACATTCTCAATGGGTTGCATTGGTGTTAGGGGTGTTCGTTGATTTTGTGGTGCTTTCTCTAATTGGCGGATGAGATTGAGATTTAAAGGTTGATCCATGGGCTCATGTTGCCTACCAGAGTTGAACACATGAAACTCGGCACTCATGTTACCGAATGAAAGCTTCATGAGACCATTTCTACAATTAATTAAGGTGTTGGAAGTTGCCAGAAATGGTCTACCCAAAATCAAAGGTATTTGAGAGTGGGTGTTCGCAACAGGATTGGTATCGAGGACAACAAAATCGACTGAAAATATAAAATCTCCAACTTTGATAAGCACGTCCTCGATAATCCCCTTTGGAGCACGAATGGATCTATCCCCCAATTGGAAGGTGATGTTAGTTGGTTTCAAGTCTCCCAAATTCAATTGTTGATAAACAGAAAATGGGAGGAGGTTAACCGCCGATCCTAAATCAAGCAACACATTACTCATGCTAGTGTCCCCTATCGTACACTGAATAGTAGGACACCCAGGGTCCTTGTATTTTGTGTAGGCGGGATTGGACAAAAGTGAGCTTATATTTGCAGCCAAGAATGCTTTCTTAGGAACATTGGTATTCCTCTTGGTTGTGCAGAGATCCTTGAACACTTTGGCATATTGAGGTTTTTGTTGGATGACATCCAACAAGGGGATGTTAAACTTCACTTCCTTAAACACCTCTAATATGATAGGGAGCTTTTGGCAGGTAGGTTTTTTGCGGTGCCTGAGAAGGAGGCGTTGGTGTATTACCCTCACCCTCAGCCTCTTCTTCACTACCATTCCCACTGAGGGGCTGCATAGATGGTGGTGGTGGCAAGGAAATGTGAGTGTCAACCTAGTTTCCATTCCTTAAGGTTACAATGGAATTGACATGGTGAATAGGTTCCTCCACATGGTTCACTTGCCGCCCTCGAGGTACCACATTCTAATTTTGTATGTGTTGTTGCTAGTACATATGTGTTTAGCCTCAGTCTGGCTAGGCAAAGACCCTCTCTCTTTTTCATGTACAGACTGAGCCAATTGGCCCATCTGAAGCTCTAGAGATTTGATGGTCTGCTGATTTGAAGTGAGAACTTGACTTGTGGTTGACATAATTTTTTTCATTGAGTTTTCAAGTCCACGAGTCAAGGTCTCAAGCGAATTGAATCGGGTTTCCATATTATTGGAATTCGGGAAACCCGATTGATTGGTGATTTGAGCTTGGGGTGGCTGATAAGATTGTGCATGCATGGGAGGTTGGTATGATTGGTTAGGTGGTCAAGAGGAGTTTGAAGGACGACCGGGGCATTATTTTGGTTCCATGAAAAATTGGGGTGATTCCTCCATCCAGGATTATAAAATGATGAGTATGGGTCATTCCTAGCTCTGTCATAGATGGCGTTGACATGTTCCATCTCAGGAGGAAAGGACGCACACTCTCTTTCTACATGACCTATCCTACCACATGAATGATAGAGAACTAGACCAGATGTGGACATGTCAGGTGCATCTTGTTTGTTTTGGAGCTCAATCGAATCCATAGGGCGCATTAAGGCCGCCACGCGTGCCTCGGTGGCCGTAGTGGTATTGATAGCAAATGCTGTTGGTTTTTTGGCCTTAATCTATGTTTTGATGATTTAATCAACCTAATCTTAATTATGGTCATGTAGAGTAGCACACGTGTTGCATTGCATATATATTGCTTTATGCTAACCTCTACAGGTTATCAAGACTCAAGGAAGAAAGGAAATCAAGTCAAGACATGTAATCAAGCTCATTTGAAGACATGTATTTTGCATTAATTTGAGTCTTTAGGAACCTTGTCTAATTTATCATACTTGAGCTAAAAACTACTCAACCACACACTAGGTTCCCTATAGAAGTCACACACAAAATTTCACATAATTTGGACTTCAATAGATCATCCAAACTAAAACCGGAAAACACCTAAACAATACTTGAACTGCCTGGACCAAAACGGTCGACCGTTTAAACCTTTTTATTCGACCGTTCACACGTGTAACATGACCATTTGTTTTGTCGTATTATACCCAACGGTCGTATTCGTATTATTCCCAAATACCCCAAAATTACCAAACATCCGGTCGACCGAAACTTTCCTAGCGGTCGACCAAACCAACACAATTTGGTCTCCCAAAGGTGCCTGGACTAATTCGGTCGACCTATCCCCTGAGCCCGTTCGACCATTAACTTAAGTGAACTTAGGTCAAAGCTGAATTTTGACCAAACGGTCGAACGACATACCCGTTTTGGTCGACCGTTTTTTGGCAGAATTGGGTCCTGCAAGTTTCTGTTTTGTGCATCTTACACCAACTCATACCCAATCAAACCCAATGGCTTTATTCTCGCTAATGCTTATAAATAGAGTTGTAAAACACATTTTAACACAACTCTCTCACACATATTTGCCTCCTACATTAGAGAGATCATTCCAAACACTCCAAGCCTCAAATTTCCACACTTAAGATGAATTCCTATCTTTCTCAAGTGTGCTCAAGTTTAGAGAGTGATTGTCCCACTCAAGTTTGTTGCTTTCAAAGAAGAGTAAAGGTTTCGGTGAAATCCTGAAGCATCCCTCTTGGATTGTGAGAGGTGGAGCCAAGCTCGGCGAGGGTTGTTCGCGAGCTTCAAGATTGTAAAGGCATTCTCTCCTGGCCTGGAACGGGGAGTGGTTAGTGAAGTCGTGAGCGGAGCTCGGTGATCCGAGCAGAGCTTCCAAGAGAGGACTAGGACCCAGGTGGGGTGCCGAACCTCTATAAAAATCCCCCGTGTCCATTTTGGTTTGCATTATTCACCCTTCACTTTCTTGTTTGTTTTAAATTCCCCTGCATATCTTTGATTGTTTAAACTAGTAGGTAATTAGCTTAAAAGTGATTAGCATAGCCGACCCATACGATCCTACATTTGGTATCAGAGCCTTGTGAGCTAAATTTATTACTTAATCAGATTTTTAGCATGGCTTCTACATCATCTAATCACATAGAAGGATTATGCACTACTAGACCTCCTTTGCTAAATGGGTCAAATTATGATTATTGGAAGAATAGGATGAAAATTTTCCTAATTTCTAATGACCTTAAGTATTGGATGTTTCTTCAAAATCCATACACACCCCCAAATGAAAATGAATTAGATTCACTTACAAGATCCAAAATGAAAGAAATCGAAATGAATTCGAAAATCATGAACATCTTGTATTGTGGCCTTAATGAGGGTGAATATAATAGGATTAGGGGTTGTGTAAGTGCATATGAAATTTGGCATAGACTACAAATGCATCATGAGGGGGATAGCAAAACTAAGGAAACCCGCATTAGTCTCCTCATGCATAAATATGCGATTGTTTCTATGCAAATCGGTGAAAACATAAGCGAAATGAACACTCGCTTCACCGATATTACTAACTCTCTCTTGGTTCTTGGAAGAAGATTAAATGAAGGAGAGATGACAAGGAAATTCCTCCGGTCGCTAAGCCACGATTGGGAAAATAAGGTTGTCGCAATTGAAGAAGCACACGACCTTTCCCAACTCAAGATGGAGGAGTTCATTGGAAACTTGATGGCATTTGAACTCCAAATCAACCATCGAAAGGAGAAGGAAGCTTCAAAGAACAAACTCTTCTTGTCATTACATGCAAATGTTGAGGAACCAAGGAGGAGTGTAGAAGATGAGGACATTGAAGTCCTAGCAAAAGACTTCTTGAAATACCTCAAGAAGGATAAGGGAGAAAAGAATGAAAGAAGAGGTAGAAGAAGTGAGAAAAGAGAAAAAAGAGAAGGAGAGAGAGGAGAGCGAAAATTAGAGAAGAGAAGGGGAGAAGAAAAAGAGAGAAGGGAGAGGAGAAGAGAAAAGGAGAAGAGCAAGAGAAGAGAAAGGAAGGAGGAAGCACACAAGGCTACATGTGATGATTCTTCATCACCATCATCATCATCGTCTTCCTTGCAAAGTAGAAGAGAGGTGGCTCACTCATGCTTCATGTCTATTGAACATGATCAAAGTGAGGTAGAATCTAACTCTTGTTCTAGTAATTCATGCTCAACTAAGTCATATTATAGTGATAGCTCACATTCTAGTGTTAATGACGAAACCTATACACAAGTTGAGCTTCAAAATGCATTTCATGACTTAGTTAAACAATATGAGATCATTTGTGAATAGACCAAAAGTGCTAGAAAGCAAATCAAAGATCTTCAAAGTGAAATTGAAACATGCAGGAATGAGAAAAATGAGGTGCTTGCTAAATTTGAAAATAATGCATCAAATCTTGATAAATTAAAAGCAACACCTATAGATGTTGAACAATTAGATCTTCATGCTTGCAATGTCCAATTAAGAAAAGATGTAGAAAAGTTCACAAATGGAACTAAGATGCTTAACATGCTATTAGGAAGTCAAAGACAATCTTTGCAAAAACATGGTTTAGGATACAATGCTAAATTGAAGAACCATGCATCTTATACAACTTTGAATGGAAAGCACTTAGTTGTAAAGCATAGTTCCTCAAGTGTGTAGGCTCCTAAAACCAAAATGGTTTGGATTGCCAAAGCTAATATTCAAGGACCCAGAGTTGTTTGGCTACAAAAATCTACACTTGTAGGTACTTGAGAAGAAATCTGTGGTGACCAGGCAAGTTTAAGAGTCGAATTGAAAGCCGGTTGTATCACCGAATGAAGGATAGAACCAAATCAAGCTTCAAGTTGGTATAATTTACTTATCCTCTAAAATTTTCAATCAAATTGGTTGTAGTCTAGGTTATATGCTTAATTGACATATCATTATTCATTCATTGCAAATCTTAAATTTGAATAACATCCATAGTTTTAGAGTCAAATGTTTCCTAAATGGATGTTAAAAGGGGAAATGAAAACATCACATGCTATAATGGTTATATTTGCTTGATGTTAATAAGGGAGAAATAAAATTGAACTTAATTGAAAAATCATATTCATATTGATAGGGGGCTTAATGAATATCATTTTATTAGTGTAATGAAGTGCAAGATTTAGTGTAATGAAGTGCAAAACTTCGACAGTTTACATGTGTCACATGACCATTTGTTTTGTCGTATTATACCCAATGGTCGTATTCGTATTATTCCCAAATACCCCAAAATTACCAAACATCCGGTCGACCGAAACTTTCCTAGCGGTCGACCGAACCAACACAATTTGGTCTCCCAGAAGTGCCTGGACTAATTCGGTCGACCTATCCCCTAAGCCCGTTCGACCGTTAACTTAAGTGAACTTAAGTCAAAGCTGAATTTTGACCAAACGGTCGAACGACATACCCGTTTCGGTCGACCGTTTTTAGGCAGAATTGGGTCCTGCAAGTTTCTGTTTTGGTGCATCTTACACCAACTCATACCCAATCAATCCCAACGGCTTTATTCTCTCTAATGCTTATAACTAGAGTTGTAAAACACATTTTAACACAATTCTCCCACACATATTTGCCTCCTACATTAGAGAGATCATTCCAAACACTCCAAGCCTCAAATTTCCACACTTAAGATCAATTCCTATCTTTCTCAAGTGTGCTCATGTTTAGAGAGTGATTGTCCCACTCAAGTTTGTTGCTGTCAAAGAAGAGTAAAGGTTTCGATGAAATCCCGAAGCATGCCTCTTGGATTGTGAGAGGTGGAGCCAAGCTCGGCGAGGGTTGTTCGCGAGCTTGAAGATTGTAAAGGCATTCTCTCCCATCCCGGAACGGGGAGTGGTTAGTGAAGTCGTGAGTGGAGCTCGGATATCCGAGCGGAGCTTGCAAGAGAGGACTAGGACCCGGGTGGGGTGCCGAACCTCTATAAAAATCCCCCGTGTCCATTGTGGTTTGCATTATTCACCCTTCACTTTCTTGTTTGTTTTAAATTCCCCTGCATATCTTTGATTGTTTAAACTAGTAGGTAATTAGCTTAAAAGTGATTAGCATAGCCGACCCATACGATCCTACATTTGGTATCAGAGCCTTGTGAGCTAAATTTATTACTTAATCAGATTTTTAGCATGGCTTCTACATCATCTAATCACATAGAAGGATTATGCACTACTAGACCTCCTTTGCTAAATGGGTCAAATTATGATTATTGGAAGAATAGGATGAAAATTTTCCTAATTTCTAATGACCTTAAGTATTGGATGTTTCTTCAAAATCCATACACACCCCCAAATGAAAATGAATTAGATTCACTTACAAGATCCAAAATGAAAGAAATCGAAATGAATTCGAAAATCATGAACATCTTGTATTGTGGCCTTAATGAGGGTGAATATAATAGGATTAGGGGTTGTGTAAGTGCATATGAAATTTGGCATAGACTACAAATGCATCATGAGGGGGATAGCAAAACTAAGGAAACCCGCATTAGTCTCCTCATGCATAAATATGCGATTGTTTCTATGCAAATCGGTGAAAACATAAGCGAAATGAACACTCGCTTCACCGATATTACTAACTCTCTCTTGGTTCTTGGAAGAAGATTAAATGAAGGAGAGATGACAAGGAAATTCCTCCGGTCGCTAAGCCACGATTGGGAAAATAAGGTTGTCGCAATTGAAGAAGCACACGACCTTTCCCAACTCAAGATGGAGGAGTTCATTGGAAACTTGATGGCATTTGAACTCCAAATCAACCATCGAAAGGAGAAGGAAGCTTCAAAGAACAAACTCTTCTTGTCATTACATGCAAATGTTGAGGAACCAAGGAGGAGTGTAGAAGATGAGGACATTGAAGTCCTAGCAAAAGACTTCTTGAAATACCTCAAGAAGGATAAGGGAGAAAAGAATGAAAGAAGAGGTAGAAGAAGTGAGAAAAGAGAAAAAAGAGAAGGAGAGAGAGGAGAGCGAAAATTAGAGAAGAGAAGGGGAGAAGAAAAAGAGAGAAGGGAGAGGAGAAGAGAAAAGGAGAAGAGCAAGAGAAGAGAAAGGAAGGAGGAAGCACACAAGGCTACATGTGATGATTCTTCATCACCATCATCATCGCCGTCTTCCTTGCAAAGTAGAAGAGAGGTGGCTCACTCATGCTTCATGTCTATTGAACATGATCAAAGTGAGGTAGAATCTAACTCTTGTTCTAGTAATTCATGCTCAACTAAGTCATATTATAGTGATAGCTCACATTCTAGTGTTAATGACGAAACCTATACACAAGTTGAGCTTCAAAATGCATTTCATGACTTAGTTAAACAATATGAGATCATTTGTGAATAGACCAAAAGTGCTAGAAAGCAAATCAAAGATCTTCAAAGTGAAATTGAAACATGCAGGAATGAGAAAAATGAGGTGCTTGCTAAATTTGAAAATAATGCATCAAATCTTGATAAATTAAAAGCAACACCTATAGATGTTGAACAATTAGATCTTCATGCTTGCAATGTCCAATTAAGAAAAGATGTAGAAAAGTTCACAAATGGAACTAAGATGCTTAACATGCTATTAGGAAGTCAAAGACAATCTTTGCAAAAACATGGTTTAGGATACAATGCTAAATTGAAGAACCATGCATCTTATACAACTTTGAATGGAAAGCACTTAGTTGTAAAGCATAGTTCCTCAAGTGTGTAGGCTCCTAAAACCAAAATGGTTTGGATTGCCAAAGCTAATATTCAAGGACCCAGAGTTGTTTGGCTACAAAAATCTACACTTGTAGGTACTTGAGAAGAAATCTGTGGTGACCAGGCAAGTTTAAGAGTCGAATTGAAAGCCGGTTGTATCACCGAATGAAGGATAGAACCAAATCAAGCTTCAAGTTGGTATAATTTACTTATCCTCTAAAATTTTCAATCAAATTGGTTGTAGTCTAGGTTATATGCTTAATTGACATATCATTATTCATTCATTGCAAATCTTAAATTTGAATAACATCCATAGTTTTAGAGTCAAATGTTTCCTAAATGGATGTTAAAAGGGGAAATGAAAACATCACATGCTATAATGGTTATATTTGCTTGATGTTAATAAGGGAGAAATAAAATTGAACTTAATTGAAAAATCATATTCATATTGATAGGGGGCTTAATGAATATCATTTTATTAGTGTAATGAAGTGCAAGATTTAGTGTAATGAAGTGCAAAACTTCGACAGTTTACATGTGTCACATGACCATTTGTTTTGTCGTATTATACCCAATGGTCGTATTCGTATTATTCCCAAATACCCCAAAATTACCAAACATCCGGTCGACCGAAACTTTCCTAGCGGTCGACCGAACCAACACAATTTGGTCTCCCAGAAGTGCCTGGACTAATTCGGTCGACCTATCCCCTAAGCCCGTTCGACCGTTAACTTAAGTGAACTTAAGTCAAAGCTGAATTTTGACCAAACGGTCGAACGACATACCCGTTTCGGTCGACCGTTTTTAGGCAGAATTGGGTCCTGCAAGTTTCTGTTTTGGTGCATCTTACACCAACTCATACCCAATCAATCCCAACGGCTTTATTCTCTCTAATGCTTATAACTAGAGTTGTAAAACACATTTTAACACAATTCTCCCACACATATTTGCCTCCTACATTAGAGAGATCATTCCAAACACTCCAAGCCTCAAATTTCCACACTTAAGATCAATTCCTATCTTTCTCAAGTGTGCTCATGTTTAGAGAGTGATTGTCCCACTCAAGTTTGTTGCTGTCAAAGAAGAGTAAAGGTTTCGATGAAATCCCGAAGCATGCCTCTTGGATTGTGAGAGGTGGAGCCAAGCTCGGCGAGGGTTGTTCGCGAGCTTGAAGATTGTAAAGGCATTCTCTCCCATCCCGGAACGGGGAGTGGTTAGTGAAGTCGTGAGTGGAGCTCGGATATCCGAGCGGAGCTTGCAAGAGAGGACTAGGACCCGGGTGGGGTGCCGAACCTCTATAAAAATCCCCCGTGTCCATTGTGGTTTGCATTATTCACCCTTCACTTTCTTGTTTGTTTTAAATTCCCCTGCATATCTTTGATTGTTTAAACTAGTAGGTAATTAGCTTAAAAGTGATTAGCATAGCCGACCCATACGATCCTACATTTGGTATCAGAGCCTTGTGAGCTAAATTTATTACTTAATCAGATTTTTAGCATGGCTTCTACATCATCTAATCACATAGAAGGATTATGCACTACTAGACCTCCTTTGCTAAATGGGTCAAATTATGATTATTGGAAGAATAGGATGAAAATTTTCCTAATTTCTAATGACCTTAAGTATTGGATGTTTCTTCAAAATCCATACACACCCCCAAATGAAAATGAATTAGATTCACTTACAAGATCCAAAATGAAAGAAATCGAAATGAATTCGAAAATCATGAACATCTTGTATTGTGGCCTTAATGAGGGTGAATATAATAGGATTAGGGGTTGTGTAAGTGCATATGAAATTTGGCATAGACTACAAATGCATCATGAGGGGGATAGCAAAACTAAGGAAACCCGCATTAGTCTCCTCATGCATAAATATGCGATTGTTTCTATGCAAATCGGTGAAAACATAAGCGAAATGAACACTCGCTTCACCGATATTACTAACTCTCTCTTGGTTCTTGGAAGAAGATTAAATGAAGGAGAGATGACAAGGAAATTCCTCCGGTCGCTAAGCCACGATTGGGAAAATAAGGTTGTCGCAATTGAAGAAGCACACGACCTTTCCCAACTCAAGATGGAGGAGTTCATTGGAAACTTGATGGCATTTGAACTCCAAATCAACCATCGAAAGGAGAAGGAAGCTTCAAAGAACAAACTCTTCTTGTCATTACATGCAAATGTTGAGGAACCAAGGAGGAGTGTAGAAGATGAGGACATTGAAGTCCTAGCAAAAGACTTCTTGAAATACCTCAAGAAGGATAAGGGAGAAAAGAATGAAAGAAGAGGTAGAAGAAGTGAGAAAAGAGAAAAAAGAGAAGGAGAGAGAGGAGAGCGAAAATTAGAGAAGAGAAGGGGAGAAGAAAAAGAGAGAAGGGAGAGGAGAAGAGAAAAGGAGAAGAGCAAGAGAAGAGAAAGGAAGGAGGAAGCACACAAGGCTACATGTGATGATTCTTCATCACCATCATCATCGCCGTCTTCCTTGCAAAGTAGAAGAGAGGTGGCTCACTCATGCTTCATGTCTATTGAACATGATCAAAGTGAGGTAGAATCTAACTCTTGTTCTAGTAATTCATGCTCAACTAAGTCATATTATAGTGATAGCTCACATTCTAGTGTTAATGACGAAACCTATACACAAGTTGAGCTTCAAAATGCATTTCATGACTTAGTTAAACAATATGAGATCATTTGTGAATAGACCAAAAGTGCTAGAAAGCAAATCAAAGATCTTCAAAGTGAAATTGAAACATGCAGGAATGAGAAAAATGAGGTGCTTGCTAAATTTGAAAATAATGCATCAAATCTTGATAAATTAAAAGCAACACCTATAGATGTTGAACAATTAGATCTTCATGCTTGCAATGTCCAATTAAGAAAAGATGTAGAAAAGTTCACAAATGGAACTAAGATGCTTAACATGCTATTAGGAAGTCAAAGACAATCTTTGCAAAAACATGGTTTAGGATACAATGCTAAATTGAAGAACCATGCATCTTATACAACTTTGAATGGAAAGCACTTAGTTGTAAAGCATAGTTCCTCAAGTGTGTAGGCTCCTAAAACCAAAATGGTTTGGATTGCCAAAGCTAATATTCAAGGACCCAGAGTTGTTTGGCTACAAAAATCTACACTTGTAGGTACTTGAGAAGAAATCTGTGGTGACCAGGCAAGTTTAAGAGTCGAATTGAAAGCCGGTTGTATCACCGAATGAAGGATAGAACCAAATCAAGCTTCAAGTTGGTATAATTTACTTATCCTCTAAAATTTTCAATCAAATTGGTTGTAGTCTAGGTTATATGCTTAATTGACATATCATTATTCATTCATTGCAAATCTTAAATTTGAATAACATCCATAGTTTTAGAGTCAAATGTTTCCTAAATGGATGTTAAAAGGGGAAATGAAAACATCACATGCTATAATGGTTATATTTGCTTGATGTTAATAAGGGAGAAATAAAATTGAACTTAATTGAAAATTCATATTCATATTGATAGGGGGCTTAATGAATATCATTTTATTAGTGTAATGAAGTGCAAGATTTAGTGTAATGAAGTGCAAAACTTCGACAGTTTACATGTGTCACATGACCATTTGTTTTGTCGTATTATACCCAATGGTCGTATTCGTATTATTCCCAAATACCCCAAAATTACCAAACATCCGGTCGACCGAAACTTTCCTAGCGGTCGACCGAACCAACACAATTTGGTCTCCCAGAAGTGCCTGGACTAATTCGGTCGACCTATCCCCTAAGCCCGTTCGACCGTTAACTTAAGTGAACTTAAGTCAAAGCTGAATTTTGACCAAACGGTCGAACGACATACCCGTTTCGGTCGACCGTTTTTAGGCAGAATTGGGTCCTGCAAGTTTCTGTTTTGGTGCATCTTACACCAACTCATACCCAATCAATCCCAACGGCTTTATTCTCTCTAATGCTTATAACTAGAGTTGTAAAACACATTTTAACACAATTCTCCCACACATATTTGCCTCCTACATTAGAGAGATCATTCCAAACACTCCAAGCCTCAAATTTCCACACTTAAGATCAATTCCTATCTTTCTCAAGTGTGCTCATGTTTAGAGAGTGATTGTCCCACTCAAGTTTGTTGCTGTCAAAGAAGAGTAAAGGTTTCGATGAAATCCCGAAGCATGCCTCTTGGATTGTGAGAGGTGGAGCCAAGCTCGGCGAGGGTTGTTCGCGAGCTTGAAGATTGTAAAGGCATTCTCTCCCATCCCGGAACGGGGAGTGGTTAGTGAAGTCGTGAGTGGAGCTCGGATATCCGAGCGGAGCTTGCAAGAGAGGACTAGGACCCGGGTGGGGTGCCGAACCTCTATAAAAATCCCCCGTGTCCATTGTGGTTTGCATTATTCTCCCTTCACTTGCTTGTTTGTTTTAAATTCCGCTGCATATCTTTGATTGTTTAAACAAGTAGGTAATTAGCTTAAAAGTGATTAGCATAGCCGACCCATACGATCCTACAAATGTGGCACCCGATCTAGTCGAGTTTGCATTCACGATCCTCGCTCCTATGCTAGATGATGTAGGTGGTTCCCTCACTCTCTCCCATTGCATGGTTTTTTCAGCGAGGTCTTCTAGGAAAGCCCATGCCTCCCTTTCATCCTTTCCTAAGAACTCTCCTTGACACATGGACTCAAGGAGTGTTCGGGACGGGATGTGAAGACCCTCGTAAACAATCTGACAAAGACGCCACAACTCAATGCCATGGTGAGGGCACGAGGATAGTAGCTCTTTGAACCTCTCTAGATATGCATGAAATGTTTCAGTCTCAAGTTGATAGAACGAATTGATTTCGTTCCTCAATTTTTAAGTCTGATGATTTGAGAAGTACTTCTTGAGGAATGCATATTGAAACTCATCCCAAGTCCTAAAGGCATTCTCCTGGTTGCTGTACAACCACTTCTTGGCATCATCCTTTAGTGCAAAAGGAACAAGCCTAAGATGGATGGAGTCTGTGCAAAGTTGTTGCAGCTTGAACATAGCACAGACCTCCTCAAATTCCGTGAGAAAGATATAAGGGTCACCCTTCCCAGTGAAGTGAGGGAGCATGGAAATAAACTGAGGCTTAACCTCAATGTGGTTCAAATTTGCCTCTGCCAATACGATGCATGAGGGTAGAGCGGTACGGCTCAGGTAGCATCGATCACGTAGAGGTATGGGAGCCACAACAGGAAGAACAGGAAGCACATGTGGAACATGTGCGTCCAGCAACTGCTCCTCCTCACGGAAATGAGCAGCCATTGAACTCGGACTGAGTGCGATACGAGAGGAGGAAGGCATCGAGAAATCGACTACCGAAGCAGGGTTGACAACGTGCATCGTCAAACGACCACTCTCGTCTCGTGCACACTAAAGCATGCACAAAGGTGCACACACAAATCAAATTTTTTTTTTATGAAGAATGTGCGTAGAGGAGAAGACGGGGGAACACAGGAGAGAAAGAATGACTCAGGAGAGAAGGGAAGAAGTCCTTATTGTACGGCAGATGGGTACAGGTAGAAGCACACAAGCAAACAAGGCTCCAGCAATCCTAAGGTCGCTATAGGTCCTTACAGCTAGACGACGCCTAACTGCGAGGTCACACAGCCTCAACACGCCTCACCTCCCTACGATGAGGACCACAAAGCCCAGCAAGTGAGCCAAGATCCGGGGATGTCGTCTCTCCTACTATCGACAAAGTGGGCAATGCCGATCAGGCCATGACGTCGTGACCATATCACTCTCCTAATGCGTCCGAGATCCTTAGGGCCAATGTCTACTTGATTTTAAAAATTAGGCTCTTGATTAGTGTGGTTTGTGGGGCGAAGGAAAGGGTGATAAAAATCCCCCACCTTATCTTTTATGGGACAACCCCTCCTTAGTAGCATTTTGGAGTCTTAATCTAACAATCAACTCTCCAAACAAACACTCAACTCACACTTATTTCAATGCACTTCCTAGTAACTAATGCATGTTCATACGAAATGCATGAATGAGAGTAGAAGGTGTGTACCTCACGCCAGCACTCAGCAACTGAAAATAAAGCTAAAATAAAAGACAATCTACATGCCTAAGTCACATACATGATGCATGACCTAAACAAGAGAGAATGCCTAATCTTTTGCTTTGGGTTTTAGGGTCCAAGTGCTTAAAGGAAGTTTGATTATTAATATGGGAGCAATCTAAGAGTCAGAACATGCCAAATCGAGTCCCTGATTCCTAAATGAATTATGGTAACAACACAAAGAAATAAGAAGGCAAATAGATCTCACCAGAACGCCAATTGGTGATCTCAGACCGCTGATTGTAGGTCCGAAGTGCCCAGGTTGGCCTCCAATTTCTCCTGATGCCTCCCCTTGCGACTCCAAGTCTCCTGAAACAAAGAAAAACTACAAAACACAAATTAAATCCACTCGAATCGTCCAAACAAGAGTCTGGACTGACACCTCCCCGGCAACGACAGTAAAAACTTGTTGAACGTTTTATATTAAACCGCAAGTGCACGACGTCGGTGAAGACGTGGCAAATACGGGTCGTCCACAGGTAGTTGAGCAGCCTCTTGTTAATCAGAAATCAAGTGGCGAAAAATGGAGAAAAGAGTTTGATTATCCTACTCTACGCTACACTAGACTACGAAGTACGAAATGCGAACGAAAGCAATAAACGATAAACTACCAAACTAAACTAAGAACTAAATAAGTGCTGGAATTCAGAAATAGAAAACCCCTAAGGGGTGGAGTGAGTGCACACATGCAAAGAGGTGGGTGTTGAACACATTCTTTAAGCACAAATAAAGGTGGTGTTATCATGCATAGGAAGTGTCTAAATGTTATGGCAAAACCTTTCAATCCATTCACCAACCTAGTTGATTAACATTTACATATACAAGTTATTTATTTCAGAACCTAAACAAGCATGAGAGGTGTCTAATCAGTTTGTCAAAACTCATCAAGTTATAAATTCTATCCTAAACAAGCAAGCATACATTCATGTTTTATCAACACATTGTAAATAAAACATTCATTCCATTCTCATTTTCATGTATGAACATCTACTCCACCCCCAAAGGGGATGGAACTACTCACTACACATTAGACTAATGATTAAACTAAGCAAGGAAAGCATATTAACTAAGGTACTAAAACTAATGAAATGAAATTAAACAAAGTAAAACAAGCAACATGAAACAAACAACATAATAAAGAAGCTTTTATTTAAATGACTCACAATTCAAGTAGCATCCTCCTACTTTAGTGTGTGCTTCATGGTCTCACTTCTAGTAGGAAGAATAGCCACTCAAAATGTGAAGTGATTACAATAGAAGGTGAAGAGTTATATTTATAGCCAAAGAAAAAGGCAATCCGGGACAATCCCCCGATGTGGAACTAAACAAATACCAGAAATAGAATAAGCATCCTCTAACACATGTGATAGCGAAGTTTGAGCGGATCCAGACCGCCAATTAGCGGTCCCAGACGGCCAATTGGCGGTCAATAAAGTCTGGATCTGGCTGGAATTTATTCTGGGCTTTTCTGGATTTCTTTGTTGGTCTTTGATGCATCTACTTTGTTTATTGGAGCTCCGACCCGAATCTAATTGCCAAAATACTCCCCAAGATGGTGTGGAGTTTTCTGTTTTGCTCTTTGGTCCTTCGGTCTTACGTTCAGGTCCTTCTTCCTTGTATCTTAGTCCCCAGGTCTCACAATTCAGTCCTTTTTCGCTGCTATTGGGTCTTTTTATGCTTCATCTCTTCAAACCTATTTATTTCTGAAATTCAAACATAAAACTCGTCACGTAGCATTGTTTAGGTGAAAGATAATGGATATAAGATACAAATATAACCATGAAATGATGTCAATCATATTTATTCTTAATATCATGAGGCAAGGGATAAACACAAGTGGTGTCTTTATATCATTAAATAGATCGTGTTTGGTTCGAGTGAACAAGACATCTATGGTAATTGGGTAACTATAATGTGTAGTTAGATACCGCTTATAGTTTATGGTATTATGTGCTTAATATCGTTGCCAATTTAGCTTAGATCCTCTTATAGGTCACACCACAAAACTGGGAAACAAGAAGCTTGATTTTGAGTTCATATGATGTGTCGGGTTTTCGTGAGAAATTGGACACATGTGATGAATCAATAAAATCAATATTTTACGAAAATTGACATAATTAGATTCATGAATAAATTCATATAAGGTGTATATATTATTGGGCGTAACTGATTCAACATTACACATGATAATATATTACATATGATATGAATTTGCTAAAACCCCAAAATATCAAATTTTGTTGGAGATTGATCCAAAATTTGACAATGGAAAAAATAGTGCAAACGGTCGATCGGTTTGCTAAAATGGTTAGACCAGTGAACAATAATTTTTGGGTTCGTTTTCAAAACATTTTGAAAACGGTCGACCGGTTTGGCGTTCAGTTTGACTGAAAAGTAACTTGGATTTTTCTTGTTGCACAACAGTTGACCGATTTGGAATTTTGTTCAACCAAAAAGTATCAAGAACTTTTCTAGACAACCAAACGGTCGACCGGTTGGCCATTTTGTTCGATCGTTTGTCACGGTTTTGCCAGAATTGTTAAGAGAATAATTCAGATCATGGGCTGGATTAATTTTAGTTGTGGTCAAACGGTTTTGAGGATGATTATGTGGCAAATTTGTGATTGGTTTAAGGGAGAGAAAAAACAAGAGATCATGACAAGAGAATAGTTCTTGATGTGGGTGATTTGGGAGACTATAAACTGGTTCTCTCACCTTACTTGTTAACATACATGAATTTAAATTCTCTCTCTCCTTAAGCTCTCCACTAAGCACCATCAAAAAACTCTTAATATTTCGAGCTTTTGGAGATTAATTCTCGTGGAGCATTAGAGGGGTTATTAGCTAAATTCTAATCTTCATTTAGAGATTAATTGGCTAGCTCCTTTCTCTCTATTCTTGTTTAGAGTTTGGTGAACACTTGGAGGTGGATCGGTGAACGATTTGACGAGCGGTGCAACTCCAAATCTTTATAAAGGTTTTTACAGAGCCTTTGGGTATGATCCTCTCTTTGTGATTTATTTTAATACATGTAGGATTGCATGATATTAGATAAACAAGAAATAGTGTACATAAAATCACTGAAAATATGAAATTGATTATGTATGCTTGTATTAATTTTTTAAAATATATACATACATAGAGGCACGAAATCCTACACCATTTCTCACGCACATGGTAATGCATGATGAAATCCTTATAGGATGGAGCTAGAGAGCCAAGAATCAAATCTTCTGCAATGTCATTCGGTATTGGGGTAGAGAGTTTTCTAACTTCTCAAGGTATCCTTGCATCGTGAGAAAATACATGGACACAGATATTCCCTCCGCCATGTTGCACTTTGTGAGTGCTATGGTGGTCTTATAGTGCTCCTTTAGAGTACTATCCATGAACATCTTCGTGAGAGCTTCCATGGACTTCTTGGGTTTTGAGTCCAAGTATTTCTCTTGAAGCAAGTTACCCATGGAGACTGACATTAGATCGTGAACTTGGTTCTCTTGGTCTTCCTGCAACCTCTTTCTCAGCATCGGGTGGCCTCTCATTTAATTTTGAGATTTTACCATCCGAAATATGAGATAGTTTTTCAAACTTCAACATGATGTTAAGCTTGAGTTGCCAGCTATTGAAGTTGGAGCCATCATTTGCCAATGGATGTTTTTCAATCATAGATCGTACAATAGGTTGAATGTTCGACATTTCTACAAAATAATATATAAGGGTTTTCATGTCAATTTATGTTTATAAAAATTTGTACAACAAATAAATTAATAGGTCCATAAATACAGTAATACAAGATCTTATCATTTATAACAAAGACTAGCTAAGGGCTATCGGATATGTCACAAATTCAAGGTAAGAAACATTTTCTAATCACAACCATTTTGAAAATTTGCCAACTGTTACGTTTTTCAAACTCTTATGATTCTCGTCGTTTTAATTAAGTGGGAACTTGTCCAATCCTCCTAAGAAAACTCCATTTCTTAAAATCGAGGAAGGGCTCCGGGTTTTGTTAAGAAAACTTTTCATTTGATATTAGATTCGATTGTCCATTTTTGTCATGAACAAATACACTTAGTGTGCACTATGGGTGAAACTCACTTCATGTACTTATTCATGGAACAACAATGAATATCCTTATATCTCCCACTATTTCTAAAGATGGAGAAAGCTATCTCCCGCTAAGGGCGAGCAGAATATCCTTCGATCGATGACTTCTAGTGGATGAAATAAGAAATAAAGAACTTCTTAATTTTTTAGTTTGGACAATTACATATATTACCTGTGATTTTAGAATTTAGGTGGTCATGCATTCATACCTATCATGACCATTGATTCAATCACATACATGTCAAACACACATACATAAATAAATCCATTTTCACATTGGTGTGAGTTTATATGTCCCCGCATCTCTTAACCTTTGCGCCTTCCTCTTGCACCATGGATGTTAATTTACAAAATATAAACATGCATCTCTCAATTTGAAATTGTCTAGTGCAAGTCCTATAAAATCCTCTCATATACATGCATATAAAATAAATGACTTTTACATATACATAAGCCCCTACGATAATAACAACAACAACAATGATATACACATATCATTCATTCATTCACATATGACTTCGATTGGAACATTTAAACTCACTTATTCCTGCAAAACCGAAAAGTGCTACAATATGTACATATGCTATTCTACATTATTTAGTTGAGCTTTCATCTCTCAATTTAAATAATTCAAAATTATTTGAAATACTTTAAAATGATTCATGCCTCCATAGTTCAACATATTAAAATATTTGAACTGAAGTTTATCTAAATTCCCAATAACACTTCAAGAAGTTTATCTAAATTCCCAAGAACACTTGAAGGAAAAATATACTTATTTGCACTTTGTTTTGTTGACTTCAAGTACAATAATTATTTAAAATAAACGAAAATTTTAAAAAATTAGACATAAGACTAAAAATTGATTTTAATAATCATATGACATGTTTTAAAACATTTAAAACTCTTAAAACAATCAAAATCGACAAACCGTCCTAATTTCCCGATTTTCTTTATTTTACCTTAAAGATCAAATTTAATACATTGATCTTAATGGTTAAAGTATTTTCCAACATTACAAACTAATGTATAAAAATAAGAAACACAAAAATCGATCATTATAATTTGATGCATCCATCAAAAAAAAATAGTACTTGAAAATGGCAAAAACTGAATTATTCAATATAGAGACGGTAAACTAAATATTTAAAATAGCCTAATAATTAAAAATATGAACAAAAATCTCTGATACCACTGTAGGATTTCGTGCCCTATACTTGTGTAGATTTTTAAAAAAATTAACAAGCATTTAGGATTGATTTTCATAATTTTAACCAATTTTAGATTCACAAAATTCCTTATTGTATTTCAATATATGTAAGTAACTATTTAATATTTAAATAAGTAGAAAGGATCATACCTAGGGGATTATTGAATCCCTTTAACCAATAAGGAGATGTGTTGCACGTCGGATCGCCTTGAAATTCCTCCAAGTGTTCACCAAACTCTAAACAATATTTGAGAGATCGGAGTTAGCTAACCGATCTCTAAATAAGGGCCAGATTCTAGCTAATTACCCTTTTGATTCTCTTCAGAATTTAATCTCTCAAATACTCAACTAACAATGGAATTTTTGGATGGATTTTGTGGAAAATATTGAGAGGAGATTTTGCATTCATATGTAGAAGGAAGAGAGGAGGGACCTATTTATAAGGGTTCCTCCATCCCACATCATGTGTAACCCACTTACGCATGATATATTGTTTTTAGCTCCTCTAAACTAATCATATTTTGACATGTAATCATACCTTAACCTACTTTGACCAAATTGGAACAAATCCAATCCATGATTAGAGAAATTCTCTTATTAATTCAGGCAAAATCGTGGCAAACGCTCGAACGAAACAGCCAACCGGTCGACCGTTTGGTTATCTAGAAAAGTTCCTAATAATTTTGGTCGAACAAAATACCTCACCGGTCGACCGTTTTGCAACAAGAAAAGTTCCTGTTAGTTTTGGTTGAACCGTGTTCATCCGGTCAAACATTTTCAAAAAGGACCAGAAATTATTATTCACCGGTCGACCGTTTTGCAAAAAAACATTCAGCAATTTTGCACTATTTTTTGTTTATTTTGCCACACCATGATCCCATAACTACCTTTGACGAATGTGGATAAAATCCAGTCATTCATCAGTAAAACTTCTCTTATTAATATATGAAAAAAAGTGATCAAACGGTTGGACCATTTTTCAATTTTTTTGACTGCACCAAATTTTGGATTAATATCCAACAAAATTTGGAATTTGGGGTTTTAGAAAATTCATATGTTATAATGTTGTAGATCACATTATATCATGTAATATATTATCATATGTAATGTCAAAACATTATACCCCATAATATATACATATCATACGAATTTATTTATTATTATAACCATGTAGTTTTCACGACATATTGATTTTATTATTTTACCACATGTATATTATTTCATATCACATGAAACTTAATACATCATATAAAATATAAAACCACATCTCTTATTTTCTAATTTTGTGGTGTAACCTATAAGAGGATCTACGCTAGATTGACAATGATATTAAATACTTGATACCATAAACTATAAGCGATATCTAGCTACACATTATAATTACCCAATTAGCATAGTTGTCTTGTTCACTGGAACTAAACACGATCAATTTAGTGATGTAAGAACATAATTTGTGTCTATCCCTTGCCTCATGATATTAAGAATATTATACAAAGTTGAAATGTGTCACCTTTTTATAATATATTCATTTCTTGATCTCTTAAACTAATTATAAATATGTAACTTAACACATGTCCCATTATACACATTATAATTTCACTTTATCAGGGGCCAACTAATATCATCACTCAAGTAAAGAGGGGCAATGATAATCATTTGATGAACTATTTTTTTACAACACAAGTCGTGTTCAACCAACTATTGACTCTATCACTATACTAATTGATAACTTTTGACAACAATCAAATCAAACACTTCCTATGTGAAAAGACATAAATCTTATATCTTAGGAGTCAAGACACAGTGAAAACATTAATGACACATAATACAATTCCATAATGTTTCACTTGCTAGGTCTATAAAATATATAAAAGTAACGATTTTCCTCTTTTATGTACTCGTGTTGTTAAATATTTATAGAGCAATAATACTCTTTAACCAACACGACAATCTTATCTCGGTAATTAATATTCCATGTCAATTACCATGATTCTAAATAATTTTTGATTTATGTAAACTATTATCTTTTAGAGTTCTACAGTTAAGGACCAAGAGTCACTTCCTTAACACTTCCAAAAGACGAATACATTAATCAAGGAACAAGATGTTTGCACATCCAATTCATAATAATTGACATATAAAAGTAAACTTTTAGAACACATTCCCTTCAATTTTGTATGATTAAAGTATGTTTAATTAGTGAATTTGTATGATTAATTTTTGATTAGTCATGGTATAATTAAATAAATGTCTGTACTTATGTGATTATTTATGATTAAAGTTTGATCAATGTCAAAAAATGGGTGTTTTTTCTTGTCAATCCAAGTATTCAAAGATTTTTCATATTGAAAATATAGAGGAGGTTCTATTGAAATTTATAAAAAAATCTATTAAATGTAAATGCATTTATGGTTTAGTAATTTTTATTTGGGTTGACTCACATGTGCTAGTTCGATAGATTTAGTTGGATTATGTTGGATCATTTAGATGATTGTGTTAGATTGTGTTGAATTTTATTGACATGGATTGGTTATTAATTTTGTAACATCCCGAAACAGCGGAAATTTTAAAAAAAATAATAATCAAGACAATCAACTCAATAATCAAAGGCGGGACTGTTACTTCTCATAAATCATAAAAGTGGTGCACCAAAATACATCAGAGTTTATCAAAAGATACATGATTACAGCAAAACGACAACAGAAGATAAAAAGGTAATCATGTCGACCTCAGCGGCCCGAGAAGAGGATCCAACTCCAAAATGCGCGTCCCCGCCGATCACCACCCAACTGGACCTACTGCGGTCCTGAAAATATATAACAACGATGCCTGAGTTTCCAGAAGGAAACCCCGTATGCCAACTCACCTATATGCATGCATCACATAATGAACCTATCATACTAGTAGCATGTCATGGCATCAACAGAAGGTAAAACAGTTCCCCCGAAGGGTAAAACAGGACATCAGTCCGACAATCAACAACGAGTCTCCCGAGGAGACCTACTGCAGGCACATGCAGTCTAGTAGCCCGCGACATCGCACCCCCCACACGCAGCTACACTACACAAGGGTTCGGCAGGGAGCCTCTGTCACGTCTACGCGCCGATAGAAACAGATCTGTAAATCTCAGTGGTCGGGGCCACAGGGACCAACGGGGCCGTCGCCCGGAAGGTATAACAACATCATCTCGGTAGGTGCCCAGCCGAGGAAAACAACATAGCCGGCACAGCCTCGGCCCAACAATCATCATCGCCGGCACAACCTCGGCGGCATCACCGGCACAGCATCGGTGGTCCATCACAACAGTCCGGCACAGCATCGGACAGATCCAGACCGAAGTCTGCCAGGTCATCGGGCTCCTCGAGCCGCGAACACCAACCGCGCCGCTATAAAAGCAGGGCAGCGACCTCCGTAGCCCGTGGGCCGGTAGTCACCTCACCCAACGCCAGTTGCGTGCTCGCACAAACATCAACACTGGGATCCGCGATCCCTCAGGCCTGCTATACTACAAAGTGCCCAACAATCATCTCAAGTCACGGTCCATACATGGAGGTGACGCGTCCCGAACACCCACACTCTTCCCAACGGCGGTCCCTGGGCAGGCACGCCTCACGCACCCACCGTCACCTCCCGGCTCACGCACAAGGCGAGGACACGGGTTTCCGTGGCAAAGTTGGCGTTCAAAAAGGGAACCTGGGATTCTGTTCTGTGCCCCAACGGTCGACCGAAAGAGGTGATTCGGTCGACCGGTTCCATAAAGGAATCGGTCGACCGTACTCCTATAACGGTCTACCGCTGCGCTCAAGACAGAACCCCCAACGGTCGAACCAAGGTCTAAAACCGGTCGACCGAACGAGGTCAAAATCCGGAGTCTGGTCAACATTGAAATCCACTCTATCGGTCGACCGACTCAGGGGTCTCGGTCGACCGAAAACAGACAGGGTCAACCTAGTATTCTACGTCATCAAACGGTCGAACGTAAACATACTACCGGTCGAACAAACATGCAATCGGTCGAACGCAATATAAATCGGTCGAACAATTCAAACAATAATAACAGGTACACTTAAGTTCCGGTCGAACACAACAAGGACCGGTCGACCGACAACAGGTAGAAAATCCCAACTCACCAGCAATAATGCACTACCGGTCGACCGCCCCAAGGCATCGTTCGACCGGTGAAGGTTAAAGTCGGGCAAACAGTGCTAAAACGGTCGACCGCCCGAAGGATCCGGTCGACCGTTGGTCGTCTTCAACCTCGCGCCAGCCGAGGTTTTACGAAGAACGCGTCGCCGGAGAGGTCCCCAACCTCTCCCGACCCGACCAACGCCTCCCCCCACGCTTGGGGTGAGTAACAAACCACACTAAGAAGTTGACATACCTCAACCAACGACGACGAAACGCCGGAGCTCGCTCACGCACGTCGCCTCCGGTAGACCTCGAGCACGCGCCGCGCCTCCTCTGGACGTCCGACCTCTGCCCGCGCGTCGTCCTCGTCTCCTCCGATCGGCGCCTCAGCTGGAAGAAGGAGAAGATGAGTGAAATGGAGAGAATGAGAGAGAGAGAGAAGAAAACGCGATTTAAACCCCCAACCCATCTCTTCTCCACAGTAACCCGCAACTCTACACCTCTCACCCATCACCAGACCACTGTAGCTCGCCTCTTCCCCATGCAAAACACCTCCTAATCTCCATTAACCTCCTAATCTCGGTTAGGGACATAACAATCCACCCAACTTAAAAGGATTTCGTCCCGAAATCAAAGCAACTACTCACCGAAAAGCTCTGGATACTGCTTTCTGACATCCTCCTCGATCTCCCACGTGGCCTCGCGCTCACTGTGATGCTGCCACCTGACCTTCACCATCGGAATGGTCCTCCTCCTGAGCTGATGATCCATGCGATCGACAATCTCAACTGGTCTCTCCTCGAGTGACAAGTCCTGCTGAATCTCTGGTACTGCTATCTCGATAACGTGCGACGGATCTGCCACATACTTCCTCAGCATAGACACATGGAAGACATTGTGCAGACCCGAAAACTGCGGCGGCAAAGCAATCCGGTAGGCAACCTCTCCAACTCGGTCCAAGATCTCGAACGGCCCAACATACCTCGGACTCAGCTTCCCCTTCTTCCCAAACCTCATCACACCTCGGGCAGGGGAAATCTTCAGAAACACATGGTCACCCACCTCGAAACTCAGCGCTCGTCTGCGTCGATCTGCATAACTCTTCTGCCTGCTCTGTGCCGTGGCCAGTCTCCTCCTGATCACATCCACCTTCTCTGCATACATCTGCACGATCTCTGGCCCAACTAACTGCCTCTCGCCCACATCACTCCAGCATACCGGTGATCTGCAAGGCCTCCCGTACAGCGCCTCGTACGGTGCCATCCCAATACTCGAATGGTAGCTGTTGTTGTAGGCGAACTCTATCAGTGGCAGGTGCTTATCCCAGTGCCCTGCCCAATCCAACGTGCATGCTCTCAGCATATCCTCCAAGGTCTGAATCGTCCTCTCTGACTGACCATCTGTCTGCGGATGGAACGCTGTACTGAACCTCAGACGCGTCCCCAAAGCCTGCTGCAGACTCCCCCAAAATCTGGAAGTGAAACGAGGATCTCGATCTGAGATGATGCTCACTGGTACTCCATGCAACCTGACTATCTCCTCCACGTATAACTTAGCTAGACCCTCCAAAGGCAACGTGGTCCTGATCGCTAAGAAATGCGCCGACTTGGTCAGTCGATCGACTATCACCCAAATCGCGTCGTGGAATCTCCTCGTCTTCGGCAATCCTGTGACAAAATCCATCGTCACGTGCTCCCACTTCCACTCAGGAAGCTCAATACTCTGCATCGGTCCTGCCGGCCTCTGATGCTCAATCTTCACCTGCTGGCAGACTAAGCATCGCTCCACAAACTCTGCAATATCCCTCTTCATGCCCTTCCACCAGAAGTTCCGCTGCAGGTCCTTATACATCTTCGTGCTCCCCGGGTGAATGGTGTATCTAGCTCTGTGTGCCTCCTCCATGATGTCATCTCTCAGCCCATCGCTCTTCGGCACCCAGATCCGACTCCTGAACCTCAAACCACCATCAACCCCTATACTGAAATCTGACCCCTCTCTGGAAGCCAACTGTAGCAGACCATCTAACTCATCATCCCCAAGCTGAGCCTGCACCACTCGTGAGACAGTCTGCGGCTCCACCCGAAGCCCAGCAATCACTGCTCCCTCTGAACCCTCTGTGAACGGACTCCACTCGGAAAAAGCCTCGAGTAACCTCCACTCCTGGATGCACATACTCGCAACTGAAACCTCCACCTTCCTGCTCAGCGCGTCTGCAACCGAATTCGCCTTCCCCGGATGATAGGAAATGGTGAAGTCGTAGTCCTTAATGAACTCGAGCCATCTGCGCTGCCTCATATTCAGCTCCTTCTGCGAGAACAAGTACTTCAGACTCTGATGGTCGGTGAAGACCTCGAACTGCTCGCCATACAGATAGTGCCGCCAGGTCTTCAACGCGTGAACTACTGCTGCTAACTCCAGATCGTGAGTCGGGTAGTTCTTCTCGTGCACCTTCAGCTGCCGCGAAGCGTACGCGACCACCTTCCCATGCTGCATCAGAACACAACCCAAGCCTATCCCTGATGCATCGCTGTAAATCACGTAGCCTCCACTGCCACTCGGTAGCGTCAGAATAGGTGCTGTCGTCAATCGCCTCTTCAGCTCCTGAAAGCTGTCCTCGCACTTCTGGGACCAAACGAACTTGACGCCCTTCTGCGTCAACGCTGTCAGCGGCGACGCAAGTCTGGAGAAATCCTGGATGAACCGTCTGTAATACCCTGCCAGTCCAACGAAACTCCTGATCTCCGTCACGCTCGTCGGGGCTCTCCACTGAGTCACTGCCTCGACCTTCGCCGGATCCACTGAAATCCCATCCGCTGACACAATATGCCCCAGAAAAGCCACCTGATCCAACCAAAACTCGCACTTTGTGTACTTGGCATAAAGCTGCTGATCCCTCAAGATGCCAAGCACAATCCTCAGGTGCTCTCGATGCTGCACCCTGTCAGGCGAGTATATCAAAATGTCGTCTACGAATACCACGACAAAACTGTCGAGGTACGGCTGGAAGGTCCTATTCATCAGATCCATGAATGCTGCAGGCGCATTCGTCAGTCCAAATGGCATCACCAAGAACTCGTAGTGGCCGTACCGTGTCCTGAAGGCTGTCTTCTGAACATCTGCCTCCCTGATCCGCAACTGATGATAACCCGAACGCAGATCGATCTTCGAGAACACTCTCGCCGTCTGCAACTGATCAAACAAATCGTCAATCCTGGGCAAAGGGTACCGGTTCCGAACGGTAACCTTATTCAGCATCCTGTAGTCGATACACATCCGCAACGATCCGTCCTTCTTCTTCACGAAGAGCACAGGCGCTCCCCATGGAGAAACACTCGGTCTGATGAACCCGGACTCCATCAACTCCTGCAACTGCTTCTTCAACTCTGTCAACTCAGCAGGTGCCATACGATACGGTGCCTTCGACTGAGGTGTCGTACCCGCTACCAGCTCGATGCCGAACTCAATCTCTCGGTGCGGCGGTAATGCTGGAATCTCTGCTGGAAATACATCCGGGAACTCCTGCACAATCTCTATATCCTCCAGCCTCCTCCTCTCAGAATCAGGAACTACCAGCGTGGCCACAAACGCGCTGCATCCCTGCTGTACCAGCCTCCGTGCCTTAACTGCAGACACAATCAGACGACCGTCTCTTCTCCTCGTACCTCTGATCAAAACATCTGGCTCGCCCTCCATCGGAATCAGAATCTTCTTCTCACGGCAAAAGACTCGCACGTCGTACTGTGATAGCCAGTCCATCCCCAGTATGACGTCGAAGTCCTCCATCGGTAACAAGACCAGATCTGCCGGAAAATCGTGGTCTCCCGAAGCAACTGTGGTGCCGGGGAAAAAGCTCCCCACAGTGCCCACCTCACCCATGGGCGTGCTGACCTCCAAAACATCAGTCAGCAGCACAGGGGTCCGACTCAACTCGCCAGCAAACTTCTCCGAAATGAAGGAGTGAGTGGCGCCGCAAACAACCAACACAAACATCAACCATGAATGCATGCTAAAAGATAAAATGCATGAATCCTATTACTACAAGGGTGATTTCATTGGGAACCGCATAGGAATCGACCGCTCTGATACCAAGTTGTAACATCCCGAAACAGCGGAAATTTTAAAAAAAATAATAATCAAGACAATCAACTCAATAATCAAAGGCGGGACTGTTACTTCTCATAAATCATAAAAGTGGTGCACCAAAATACATCAGAGTTTATCAAAAGATACATGATTACAGCAAAACGACAACAGAAGATAAAAAGGTAATCATGTCGACCTCAGCGGCCCGAGAAGAGGATCCAACTCCAAAATGCGCGTCCCCGCCGATCACCACCCAACTGGACCTACTGCGGTCCTGAAAATATATAACAACGATGCCTGAGTTTCCAGAAGGAAACCCCGTATGCCAACTCACCTATATGCATGCATCACATAATGAACCTATCATACTAGTAGCATGTCATGGCATCAACAGAAGGTAAAACAGTTCCCCCGAAGGGTAAAACAGGACATCAGTCCGACAATCAACAACGAGTCTCCCGAGGAGACCTACTGCAGGCACATGCAGTCTAGTAGCCCGCGACATCGCACCCCCCACACGCAGCTACACTACACAAGGGTTCGGCAGGGAGCCTCTGTCACGTCTACGCGCCGATAGAAACAGATCTGTAAATCTCAGTGGTCGGGGCCACAGGGACCAACGGGGCCGTCGCCCGGAAGGTATAACAACATCATCTCGGTAGGTGCCCAGCCGAGGAAAACAACATAGCCGGCACAGCCTCGGCCCAACAATCATCATCGCCGGCACAACCTCGGCGGCATCACCGGCACAGCATCGGTGGTCCATCACAACAGTCCGGCACAGCATCGGACAGATCCAGACCGAAGTCTGCCAGGTCATCGGGCTCCTCGAGCCGCGAACACCAACCGCGCCGCTATAAAAGCAGGGCAGTGACCTCCGTAGCCCGTGGGCCGGTAGTCACCTCACCCAACGCCAGTTGCGTGCTCGCACAAACATCAACACTGGGATCCGCGATCCCTCAGGCCTGCTATACTACAAAGTGCCCAACAATCATCTCAAGTCACGGTCCATACATGGAGGTGACGCGTCCCGAACACCCACACTCTTCCCAACGGCGGTCCCTGGGCAGGCACGCCTCACGCACCCACCGTCACCTCCCGGCTCACGCACAAGGCGAGGACACGGGTTTCCGTGGCAAAGTTGGCGTTCAAAAAGGGAACCTGGGATTCTGTTCTGTGCCCCAACGGTCGACCGAAAGAGGTGATTCGGTCGACCGGTTCCATAAAGGAATCGGTCGACCGTACTCCTATAACGGTCTACCGCTGCGCTCAAGACAGAACCCCCAACGGTCGAACCAAGGTCTAAAACCGGTCGACCGAACGAGGTCAAAATCCGGAGTCTGGTCAACATTGAAATCCACTCTATCGGTCGACCGACTCAGGGGTCTCGGTCGACCGAAAACAGACAGGGTCAACCTAGTATTCTACGTCATCAAACGGTCGAACGTAAACATACTACCGGTCGAACAAACATGCAATCGGTCGAACGCAATATAAATCGGTCGAACAATTCAAACAATAATAACAGGTACACTTAAGTTCCGGTCGAACACAACAAGGACCGGTCGACCGACAACAGGTAGAAAATCCCAACTCACCAGCAATAATGCACTACCGGTCGACCGCCCCAAGGCATCGTTCGACCGGTGAAGGTTAAAGTCGGGCAAACAGTGCTAAAACGGTCGACCGCCCGAAGGATCCGGTCGACCGTTGGTCGTCTTCAACCTCGCGCCAGCCGAGGTTTTACGAAGAACGCGTCGCCGGAGAGGTCCCCAACCTCTCCCGACCCGACCAACGCCTCCCCCCACGCTTGGGGTGAGTAACAAACCACACTAAGAAGTTGACATACCTCAACCAACGACGACGAAACGCCGGAGCTCGCTCACGCACGTCGCCTCCGGTAGACCTCGAGCACGCGCCGCGCCTCCTCTGGACGTCCGACCTCTGCCCGCGCGTCGTCCTCGTCTCCTCCGATCGGCGCCTCAGCTGGAAGAAGGAGAAGATGAGTGAAATGGAGAGAATGAGAGAGAGAGAGAAGAAAACGCGATTTAAACCCCCAACCCATCTCTTCTCCACAGTAACCCGCAACTCTACACCTCTCACCCATCACCAGACCACTGTAGCTCGCCTCTTCCCCATGCAAAACACCTCCTAATCTCCATTAACCTCCTAATCTCGGTTAGGGACATAACAAATTTAGTTAGATTGGTTTATTTGTAAAGGTGAGTACTTGCTTTCTGCTTTGAAGTGCTTAGGTTTTGTGGTTCGGTAGTGGCAAGGAATTTGAATGGAACCAAATTCGTGCTTTGTTAACAAAGTGATTAAATGTGCTATTCTAGTTGACACCAGTGGAGATCCTTTTGATCATGAGGAAATTGGTTGGATTTTTGTCATTCGAAGTAGATAACAGAGATGATATCTTTTGATGAAGTCAAATTGATGGGTTGGTGCTCTATCGCAAGGATGTCTAGTTGACTAGTTGGAGATTGGGTCCAGAATTTGGCTGACGAGTCTGTTTGAAGCTGATCACAAAACATGCTAGTTGGATGACTTTTAAAAGTTGATCTCTGATTGATGCATGTAATGTATATTAGAAGTAGATAGCCAAGGAGATCCAGTTGGGACTCTTCTATGCGATGGGCACAAATGTGTGAGGGTGTACTCCCGTCTCCTCACCTCGATAGACACGTACGGACCATGCGGGATGCCATCACAAGTAGAGATTGACGCCAAATCGTAGGTTGAGAAAAATGTGTGACAAGATCAGGAGCTTAAGATGGGGAGAAGCAAGCTAATGGAGACAAAAAAAACAAGCACGCAGACATGCAGTCGACCATCATCTACTTGATGGCGAAAGTGGATTCTAGGGATCAGGTATTTTAATTGTAATTTAATTAATTTGATTACATTCAATAAGTTATTTTATACGAATTCTAATCATAATCATTACTACAGTACATGGCTACACCGACGACAACTATCGATTGGTGTACACCGTCGTCCGTCAGTGCAACGCTATACGTTTATGTTGCGCAACTCCGATGGATATACTGATGAATATTTGTCATCGGTGTTCATTTTGGTGCGAACCTTCCCACCAAGAAATTTCACCTTATTTTGTCGCCTCGAATAACACCGACGGATGTTCCATCGGTGTTGATCACCAATGGAACTATCCGTCAGTGTATCTTACACCAACGAATATATATTCTAACGGCATTCCATCTACACCAACAGAGAAGTCATGTTGGTGTGTAATATCTATGCCCTACACCGACGGAGACATTCCGTTGGTGTGCGTTCGTCATAACTAACTCTAACGGATATCTATTGTCGGTGTCTACTGATCATATCCATCGGTGTAGGCCCTATCTTGAACTTGAAAGAGCTTGTTTTCTCCTTTCGAGTTCCAATTTTCCATGTTCAAACAAATGTATCGTCACAATTGAATTCAATCGTCATTCACAATTCATTCATCACCACTCAAACATTCATAACTCACAAATGCATAACTCAAACAGTCATACATTCGCAATTCAATTCAATCGTCATTTACTTCAAAGATTTATAAATCACAATTCAAACATTCATACACCACCAAACTTATAAACTCTAAAGTATAAGTTGTAGTTTCATTGAAAATAACGTTTAACATTCCAAAGTAAAAGTACTTAAAAAACATAATCAAACAATATTCACAAATAGAAAGACTACGTTGTCAAACTTCCAGTGCCTGATTTGCCCGATGGACCGTCGTCGTTACCTCGACTTGGCAGAGGAGGTGGTGTGAAAATAGATGTGACATTAAAATCCTACACAATTTAAACATTATACATTAAGATTATAATGCATATAAACTAACTTAGTAAATGTAAAACTTATTAAATTAGAAATATAATACCTCACGACTATAACCCCCCTTTGCTATCAATTGCTCTATCAACGATTCCATGTTTGCGAGCCGCTTTTTCGTCTCAGTTAGCTCATTTTCCATCTTCCTCATCTTCTGATCTTTTTCAACCTGGACTCTCGCATCAGGCTCGGATTGGGATGGCATCCTGCACGGTCCGTACATGTCGGTCGGGGTGATGAGACTGGAATACATCCTCACAGGTCCATGCCCGTCACCAAGAAGAGTCTCGATCGGATCCTTGGAGGCACCTACGGAATTGATAGAGCCCTAAGAGCTCATCTCACCTGGTCCTCGAAGAGCCTCTAATTATTCCTACAAGAAAATGTTATCATAAATTCAAAAATAAAAATTTCAAATAACATTAACTAATTTGAAACAAACATTAATATTAAATTTACAATAACAACCGCAGCTTCGGGTTGTGTCTTGTCATGAAGCCGGATGTACACATCTAAACCGATTTGGCTCAGGAGCATATGGATTTTCTACAATATTCTGCAATAGCAATATTGACTCATTTTCTTTGAAAAAATAATTAATATACAAGAAATTCAAAAAATATAAACAATATCTCACCATCTTCTCCCTATGTCGCACCACCGATTTGGTACGACACTGGTGTGGTATGACTAAATGTGCTCTATTATTCTTATTAGTCTCACTCTTTTTCTGTATTAGCAATATAATGAAATTGTTAGGTTTTTCAATCATTTTTTATAATTGAACTAAAATTAGTATAAATTTACCTTAAACGTCTCGTCGGACCAGTAGTCCAGGAGAGTAGACCAATCCTCCGGGGAAATATGTTGTGATCTAGAAGCCAGACGTGCCTTTCTAGACTCTAGATGTGCCACATCATGATATAATTGATACTTATTTTCTTTCCATTTGGTATCAAAGACTTCATAATTTTTGCTTTGAAACCCTCTAGAACTGTCCACTGTAACTGTGGAAAAAAATAAAATTAGTTTTGAACTCTAATATTACTGAAGTACATATGTAATATTATTGTCAATTGATGTCATGCCACATCCTTATCTTTCTTCGGCACCAACCTCTAGTCTGACTAACAAGGAGGCAGTACCTAAGTCCTCCTGGCTATCGTCCCAACAAAATTCTGGAAACGCTCCACATGTTTTCCTATAGGTTCACCTTCCAGTGTGAACTCTATCTCATGCTGAACAGTAGAGCTCCAGTCATCCAGCAACAGTGTGGATCCACGAGACGTACTCGTACTAGGAACATCCCCACTATCGGCTGCAGATACCGAAGTGCTAGGACCATTCCCAGTATCGGTTACAACATCGACTATCTATGGGGCATCTTGCGCCTAATGTCATCGACGTCTACGCCTAACACCATCTCCCTCAGGATGCGGTGGTGAAGCCTCACATCTAGTCATAACTACAAAACGAAATTTGTGAACTACAAATATATTCATGCACAATATTAAGTTTTCTAATTACATTTGTTTCCCTAAGGATGTACTACTCCACGACTGGTTCCAAATCCTTTCTAACAAAATCAACCTAATTAATGTCATCAAGTTCGACTCTGTCTTGTACAAGATTCCTCACTCGTACTCGGGGACTTCAGGTTCTTCTTCCTTCATTCTATATAAATCGCTTTGCAACATTCGCACAACAACCAACCATTTGTCATCACTTTCTCTTTCTTTGGCTCTGCAACAAATAAAGTTACCACCTTCAACAACATCGTTTATCATCCCCTCTATGTCCTCTACAATGTCATCCTTTTCTGACTCAATTGTTGTTTGTCGTGTTGTCGTTATCATTAGAACTTGCATCAATTTCGCTGTGAAAAACCCACTACTCGTAATTACCAGCAAAGCCTTTTAGGATGATATCATCGACTATGTCGTCTCTAGACGCCCATTTGTCGTTGCAACACTTCTTGCATGGGCATAAGATCTCCCTATCACGAATATATTGAAAGGAATGTGTGTTCTAAAAGTATTCTTTTATATGTCTTTTATTATGAATTGAATGTCTGAACATTTTGTTCCTTGATTAATGTATTTGTCTTTTGGAAGTATTAAGGAAGAGGTTCTTGGTCCTTCACCGTAGAGCTCTAAAAGATAATGGTTTTCATAAAATAAAAGTGATTCACAATCATGGTGATTAACATGGGACATTAATTACCGAGATAAGATTGTCGTGCTAGTTAATAGAGTATTGTAGCTCTACAAATATTTTAACAACATGAGTATATGAAATGAGAATAATTTCTTTCATATATTGAATAGACTTAATCGATGAACCATTATGGAATTGTATTTGTGTCATTAATGTTTTCATTGTGTCATTGAATCCTAAGATATAAGACCTATATCTTTTCACATGATGAGTGTATGATTTGATTATTATCAAAAACTATCATTGCATATAGTGATAAAGATATTAGTTGATTATACATGACTTGTGCCAGAAGAGATCATATGTCAAAAGATTATCATTGTCCTCCTTGACTTGAGTGAGGATACTAATGGGCCCCTTGATAAAGCAAAATTATAATGTGCACAATGTAACTTATGTATAATTTCATATTTATAATTAACTTAAGAGATCAAAAAAAATATAATACAAAGATGACACATTCCTACTTTGTATAATATTCCTAGTATCATGAGGCAAGGGATAGACACAAGTGATATTATTTCATACCACTAAGTGGATCATGTTTAGTTCAAGTGAACAAAACATTTTTATTATTTGGGTAACTATAATGTTTAGCTAGATACCGCTTATAGTTTATGATATAAAATGTGTTAAATCATTGTAAACATAACTTTGATCCTTCTATAGGACACACCACAAACTGAGAAACAAGAAATATCATCTTACATTTGATGTGATGTATTGATATATATATGGTGAAATGATAAAATTGATATGTCGTAGTAACGACACAGTTAGAATATCAAATAAATTTGTATGAGATGTATGTATATTATGTGGCATAATGTTTGACATTATATATGATAATATATTACATGGTATAATGTGATTCGAAACATTATAACATATAAATTTGATAAAGCCCCAAAGCTCAAATTTTGTTGGATATTAATCATAAATTTTGTAAAGGCAAAAATAGTGAAAAACAGTCGAACGTTTTCTAGGAACCGATCGACTGAATTTAACAGTAACTTTTGAGTTCAGAAATGGTCGACTGGGTGGATGCACAGTTCGACCAAAATAATAGAAATTTATCCTGTTGCGAAATGATCGACCGGTGTGGGTCGTGGTTTGAACGAATTTATCAGGAGCATTCTTGGTAGGGGATCGGTCGACCGACTTGGAACACATTCCAACCGAAAATAACATGAACTTTTCCTGTACCTACATGGCCGATCGTCTGGGATTATAGTCCGCCCGAAATTTTCAACTTGTAATCGATTGGTCGAACGATTGGTTATTTCAGTCAACCATTTGCCTACGATTTTACCTGCATTAATAAGAGAATTTTTCTGATCGTGGGCTGAATTTGATCCAACATGGTCAACGAAAGTTATGGGATGATAGTGTGTCAAAACATGATTGGTTTAGAGGAGAGATTAACAAGGGATCATGGGTAAGTGGTTTACACATGATGTGAGTTTAAGGATACCCTATAAATAGGTCTCTCCTCCCTTCCTTTGTTGAACCAATGCAAAATTCTCCCCTCTCCATATTTTCTCCATCTCTTCAAATGGAAAAATTCTCTAGATTAATTAACGTGCTGTAGATTTAATTCCTTAGAGCATGGAAGGGGTTATTTGCTAGATTCTAACCTTGAATTAGAGATTAATTGACTAGCTTCGATCTCTTTAATCTTGTTTACAGTTTGGTGAACAGTTGGAGATAATTCCGAGGTGATTGGACATGCAATTCGACTTCCAGTTGGTTTAAAGGATTTGACAATCCTTTAGGTATGATTGCACTATATATTTTGATATTATATAGTATACAAAATATATACTGAATTGCAATTAGGGAGTCTTGTAAATGTAAATTATTGAAAAATATGAAAACCGATCTTAATTGCTTGTAAAAGTTTAAAAATGCATATACAAGTATAGGGTACAAAATCCAACAATTGTATCAGAGATTTTTGATCATATTTTCAATAATTAGACTATATAAATCGTATGATCAAATAATTCATTGATTTTCCCTTTTGAACCATTTTTCCATTTTAATGGATGCATGGAACCCTAGATTTTGTGTTTCATATTTTTCTTTGTTAGTTTGTAATGTCAGAAAAATATTTCCCATCAAGATCAAAGGATAAATTCTGATCTTTAAGGAGAAACAAATAAGATCATGCCAATAGGACCGTTTTGTCAATTTTGATTCTAATTGTTCTTTTGAGAGTTTTAAAACATGTCATGTGAATGTTAGAATCAAGAGTTAAACATGTTTCTAATTGTTTAAAAAAATTGTTTATTTTTAAATGATTGTTTTACCTAGAATTGACAAAACAAAAAGGGACAAATAAGTTTATTTTACTTAATGTTTTTTCTTTTGGGATTTTGATAAACTTCAGTTCAAATGTTTTGTAATTTGACCTAAGGATGTTTGAATCATTTTAAAGGATTTCAAATGATTTTTAATTTTTAATTGAGAGATGAACGATTAACTAAATAGTATAATATAGTATTTGTACAGTTGTTGCACTTGTTCTCTTTTGCAAGAATAAATGAGTTTATATGTTCCATCAAAGTCATATGTGATTGTATGATATGTATTTCGTTATTTTTATTAATTAATGATATGGGCTTATGTATATGTAAAAGTCATTTATTTTGTATGCATACATATGAGATGACTTTTTACATAGGACTTGCACTAGCCAATTTAGTTTTGATAAGATTCAAATTGAGAGATGCATGTTTATATAATGCAATATTTACATCCATGGTGCAAGAAGTAGAAGCGAAGGTCAAGGACGCAGGAACATATACAATCACACTAATATGTGTGAATGAATTGAATTTATGTTTGTGCTTGACTTGTATTTGATTGTATGGTTGAATGTTAGGATAAGTATGAATAAATGCATACATGGCTATCTAGATTCTAGTAATCACATAAAAATTGTTAATTGTGCAAACTAAAAATTAAGAAGATCTTTCTTTCTTATTTCATCCACTAGAAGCCATCGATCGAGGGATGTTCTGTTCGCCCTTAGCGGGAGATAATTTTCTCAATCTTTGGGAATAGTGAGAGATATTAAGATATACATTGTTATTCCATAAATAAATACACTAAGTGAGTTTCACCCTTAGTTGACACTAAGTGTATTTGTTTATGGATACAATGTACAATCGTAACTCGTATCAAATAAAATAAGTTTTCTTAACAAAACTAACTTTCACTCAATTTTGAGAAAGAGAGTTTTTCTTAGGAGGATTAGACAAATTCGGCAAAACCTCCCCTATATTTTCAATATCAAATTTTTACAAAAACCTGTATTGACAGGAAAAAATGTCCACCGTTGAATGACACACATCACAATATTGTCAATTCATCAAACTTAAATCATACTATCGAATCCTAAATCCAATCCTAAACCAAAAATCAAATCCTAAAACTTCAAAATACTAATTTTATTTAAACATTCAATTCATCCTAAATCTGTAATAAACTCATTTCCAATTGCAGCTGCATTAGTTTTATACACAACAAACGATACCCAATGGCCATATACTAAAAAAAGCTTCAACCTACTTCAATCATCAAAGTTTAGAAATTACCAATCCCCACAACACACTAAAAGTTGCTAAACCTCCCACATTAAACCTACTTCGCTAAAAAACCACGAAAAAGGAAAAAAAACTTGTACCATAACTCAGGAGACAAAGTTCAACTCCCAAAGTAATACCAGACCCTCCGCTACATAAAAAATTACCAATTTCCTCGCACTAAATCCAATCCTAAATCCAAAACCATTTTCTCAATCTGAAATTACTAACAAATCCTAAATCAAATCCTAATCAAATCTTAAATCTTAAATTACTAACAAATACTAAATCAAATCCTAAATCTTAAAGTACCAACAACTCAAAAATCAAACCCTAAATCTTAAATTACTAACGTATACTTAATCAAATCCTACATCTTAAATTACTAACAAATCAAACTAGCATATCCAATTAACAGATCCAAATGTAATCTAACATCCAAGTCCAATTAATCCGATGGAAATGCAATAGCGACTTATAGATTACAATTGAAATCCAATTAAAATCTAATTTAATTTATAGGGAAATCAATACCGGGTTATTGATTACAATTTCTGACACATTTAAAATAAAAAATTGGCAGAACCTCTCTTATAAATCAACAATGAATTTTTCTTCTTCTGGTAGACAAAAAAATATTTCCACAATTTCAATATTCACAACATTTCACATTCAAAATTACATTCAAACGACATTCAAACTATCAAACTAATCAAATTCAAATTACATTCAACCAATAAATAATCTAACTTTATAAAAACATATAGATAAAAACTCTACTCAAATTATATTCGAACTATATTTAAAACACATTCAAACCACATTCAATTAATCACATTCAAACTAAAAAACAATCTAACCTATAAATTGTTAAAAACAATATAAATTTATAACATCAATTTATATTCCGAAATAAAAACAATTTAAATTTATCAAAACCAATAATCTTAACAAAATATAGAAAAAAACAAGTCTAGACGAGTCTGAGGTTGGGTTTGTGTGTGTGTGGGGGGGGGGGGGGGGTAGGCATGGGGGTCGGCTGTTGGTCCTTATTCACGCCTATGGTTCGGGTTTGGGGCTGGGATCGTGGTTGTGAGTCTGGTTGGGGTTCAAGAAGGCATCTGCAGTCGGGTTCGGGGAGGGAGGGAGGGGAGGCTGCAGGGACGGGAAAGGGAAGGTGGATGCAGGGGTCGGGGAGGCTGCGAGGAGGGAAAATGGAAGGTGGTTGTGGGAGTCGGGGTGGCTTCGGAGTTAGGGAGGTTGCAGGGGGGGAAAGGGATGGTGGTTGCGGTGGTCGGAGAGGGGACGATTGCGGAGAGGACTTGGTTGCGGGGAGGGGACGGCAAGGAGGTTGAATGCGGGGTTTGGTCGGTTGCAGGGAGGATTTGGGTGGTGGTTATAGTAGGGGACAAGGGAGGTTACCACGAAAGAGGAGCCAGCGGCGAGTGGAGGCGGTGATTAGGGTAGGGGAAGAGTTTTGCACAATAAATGAATTGAGTCCATTGAGGGATTACTATACTGATATAAACCCTACACCGACGATACATATCCGTCAGTGTACATAAGCATATACGTCGGTGTAAACTTTACTCATTGTGTGATAGATATATCCGTCGATGAATATAAGAGAATATGTTGGTGTAATATTTACTAATTGTCCGACGGATATATCCGTCGGTGTACGGGAACATCGCCATCGGTGTATCTAAGCGTAATAAATGATAACATTTTTTTTCAAACTCTACGCCAACAGATATTATCCATCGGTGTTGCTAAGCATATAAGTCATTATAATTACTACTGGTCTGACAGATAACTCCATCGGTGTATGCTATTGTAATAAAAGCTTAACGTTTTTTCAAACTCTACTCCGACGGATATATAGCTGTCAGTGTCCAGTGCAAAAAAAATACACCAGCGGCTACATCCGTCGGGGTAGTGAAACCTATCCGTCGATGTGGTTTCTTCCACGAGAAATTTCATTTTCCCACGGATTGATTTGTCAAAAATATACACCGACGGTATGTATCCATTGGACTAGACAAATTGATCGACGAATACAGTGAAAATAATAAGCGACAGATATATCCGTCGGTATTGACTTTCACATCCATCGGTGGAAGTCTACACTGACGGAACAAGATACCCATCGGTGGATAGTGCTCTACACCGACGGATATATATTCATCGGTGTATCCTGTTTTTCTAGTAGTGAATGTATAATGTTTGAATCACGCAAGATAGGAATATGACATCCACTTGCACACCACCTCCACTAGCAAGACGAGATGACGATCACATACCATCGGGTGGACCAAGCATCGGATGTTTGGCGGCGTAGTTTTTGTGTTGTTTGTATACTTTTACCATTATCAAACTTAATTTTCTACTTGTGAATTGAAAACTTGAATTTCAATATAGTTATAATGTTTGGTATGGACATGTATATTGTTTGAAGGAATATTGTGTTGGACATATGCATACATGACTTTTGTAGATATATGTTTGTGGATTGAATGAATGTGTTGTGGTTGGGTTATGAAAACTAGTGGTTCTTTTGAGTAGGAAAATCGGAACCCGGAAAGCAAATAGGCATTTTCGGGCTCTGCACAGGACCTACACGTATGGTACTTATCTATCGATGAAAGTTTTGACGTTTGTCGGGTAATGTACACCAATGGTACATTTCCGTCGGTGTAGGTTGCCAATTTAATGCACCGACAACACATATTCATAGGTGTTATCCACCTACAAATATATCCGTCGGGGTTGGCATGTCGATGTACTTTAATTTGATGAAAGCTCGTGAATTTTTTTGGCAAGAAATTTTGCGATAAAATTAACATCCACGACGGTTATCCGTTAGTGGGTCTAACAAAACACTGACTCGGGTTACACTGACAATCGACAGCCATCTATCAGTGTCCCTAAGCACCGATGAATAGATACCGTCGGTGAAACCTTGTTCTGTTGTAGTGTACTAACATCGAATGTGACCTACCTTTTGACAAATGTGGCCCATGACAATTTTTGAAGTTTTCAAGAGTACTAAAAAAATTCAGAAACTTAAGAGTATTGCTCTAGTATTGATACTTTGCATGTGCACCCAAGCAAACTCCATAGCACGTGGAAGAGACGAGGATTTTGACATCGTGCCGAAAAATGAATGACGGTCCGGTTGTTGTTTATCATTACCTGATAAATCGATGAGTTGGACGGCAATAAGAATATGAACTTCGGCATGAGAACCTTCAAATGAAATTGAAACATAGCCTTTTTTTGTGATGTTTTATTGTTTAGTTGTCCTAAGGTGGATGATAGGAAAGCGAGGCGTCGCGGTGTGTGTTAGCTGGGTTGATGGGTAGAAGGGCGAATCTAGGAAAGACAGATGTTTTTTGGCAATGCCTGAAGGTGGTGGATTTGTTAAAAACCAAGGTGGTGAAGTTGGAGAGGTGGATGTTTATTGGCAATGCATGGAGGTGGTGTCTATGTTGTAAATCAAAGACTTTATTCTCTTCGAGCTAGTCCACCCAGACCCAAACAAAATGATGGGAAGATGGTTGAAGAGCTTTTCTTCACATTGCGTGGATAGTATATGGAGATGATGATGTCTGATGAACCAAAAATGATTGTTTTTGCGACTCCATGTGAACCATGTGAGTGGGGCTTGTCCATATGAAATGGAGCAATAGTTAAGTTTATTAACTACATCAAAGATTCCTTCAATATAATGCTTAGGGCTATGTAGAGATCTTTCTCTAGTTCAGTACGTTGAAATCCCATCACGGGTGGGCAATATAAAGAGTAGTGACGTAACTCATGAGCTTGTTCCAAAACTAGTCCAATTGACTACAGAAGGATACAAATTCAAATAATGAAGTCGGTCGTTGGGATTAAATAGCTGTTTGATGCACCTCCATCTTATATAATAAAAGAAAACGATAGAAGGCTATGGTTGAAATATCGCTTATACCACTCTTTCACTCACAATAGCATTAGAACACGTCGAACATAATGGAAAGATCATTTTCCCATCTGGCTACCTAGGTGAAACATCTAGGGAATGAAAGTACTAATTTTATGATGAAGGTGAAAACAAGAATTTAGTAAAATCCAAATTTTTGGCTTCCATCAAACTCATGCCCTATTTATAAAAAACTAACTGTCTTAAGATAGTGTCGGAGTTATATCTCCGATTAGATTGTTATGGGAATGAACTTTTTTAGGTGGGAGATAAAGGAGTTAATGGTTTAAGGATTTCGGGCCGCCCATGGGTGGCCCAACCCAATGACTTTGCTTTGTTTTAAATAATAAAAAACAAAGAATAAAATTGGCGTTGCTTTGTTTTAAATAATAAAAGAAAACAAAGAATAAAAATGAAGCAACATCATTATATGTTGGATGATTCTAACTTTTTCTCCCTCTCCATTGTATCTCTTGGTCCATCATCTTGTTTGTGAGAGTGAAGAACAAAGGTAATAGAGGACCGTTGAGGTTTGTACAACAAGAGAAATTGCAATTACTTTGTGGAGTAATAAAATGCCTTCCAAATACTCTGGTTTTCTAGTGTGATTGTTGACATGCCTTATAGGCTAGCATTAGTTTCAATTTCGAGCTAGAACTTTGCGATCTAAAGGATTTAGGTAATCCTACATGGGTATTAGAGCAAGATTTGGTCGTGCAACTGTGAATGCATATATTTGTTTAAAAAAATTACTACATAACTATTCGTAGGTGTTTTTTCAACTTGTTTTATTCTTATAATTTGTAAATTCATGTGATACATGCTTTCAATATTTTTTCTCTAAATTAATGGCTAAAAAATGAGTACCCTCAGAAGAAGCCAATGATGTCTCAAATGGTGGTTGGTTCCTTTTAACACAACATAAGATTCCCATAAACCATCGGTAATAAAAAAAATATTTTTAAATTGATTGGATGATTCGTTGGTACAGTGATTGTTCGGCTGAATTTTCCATTTTTTTCCATTTGGATCCCAATGATTTACATTGTACTCTTCTGTATGAAAACCATGTTTGTAATTGACATCATTTCATGCTCATATTTGTATCTTATTTTCATTATCTTACACCTAAGCAATGTTACGTGACGAGTTTTATGTTTGAATTTCAGAAATAAATAGGTTTGAAGAGATGAAGCATAAAAGGACCCAAATGCAGAGAAAAAAGACTTAATTGTGAGACCTGGGGACTGAGATGCAAGGGAGAATGACCTGAACGTAAGACCGAATGACCTAAGAGCAAAATAGAATACTCCACACCATCATGGGGATTATTTTAGCAATTCGATCCGGGTCGGAGCTCCAACAAGCCAAGTAAATGCATCCAAGACCAACAAATATACCAAGAAAAGCCCACAACAAATCTGAGCGCGATCCGGATCCTGTAGACCGCCAATTGGCGGTCCGATTCTTCCAGGATCCGCTGAGTTTTTCTGGAGCATGTGTATTAGTGTTTGTTTAGGCTATATTTTGTATCAGTTTAGTCCCACATCGGGGGATTGTCCCGGATTGCCTTTTTCTTTGCTATAAATAGAACTTTTCACCTTCCATTGTAACCACCCATTGCTTGGTGGCATTCTCTCTACTAAGGAGTAAGCCTTGAAGCAAAACCCAAGGTGGAGAAGAATGCTACCTTCAATGTGAGTCATTATTAATAAAATAATTGTTCTAGTTTCTTTTAATCTTGTCTTTTGATTTGTGCATGCTTGTTTACTCTTTCCTTTCCTTTTAAGCTTCTTTAATTCTCCTTTCTTACTTAGTTAAATTTCCTTTCAGTATAATGCTTCATTTTGTTAATGTAGTTAGTGTAATGAGTAGTGAGTAGTTCCATCCCCATTTGGGGGTGGAGAAATATGTGATATGATTATGTAATGTAGTAGTATGTGTTATCTTAATCCTTTGAGCCTTATATGATTTCCATAACCATCTAATGGGATTTCACTCTTGTCTTTGATATGCTAATGCTCTTGAATGAAGCTTAGCATATGATTAGACTAGTGGACCTATTTTATGGGGAATGATGAGGTAAGGATAAGGATGAAATTAATATAGGAAACATGACTTGTAGTGTATGTGCTCTTGTTGCCTTGGCCTTGGTTAATGCCTTGCATGTTTTAATGATATAGTCTTGTCTTAATTCATGTGGAGGCATAGTAGAGTCTAGTCTTAATACATGGATTCATTTAGATTCATTTCAACTATTGTCTTATATGTTTTAATGATGTTAGTCTTATCTTATTTCATGTGGAGGCAAAGTTGGATTTAGTTTTATGATTTCATGCACTACATGTTGTGAGGAGCATAATTGAACACACACACACAAATCTTTATATTCACATTGTTTCTCTACCCCCTATGGGGTTTAGTTTTATTGCTTATCTTTCATTTCCTTTTGCATTCTAGTGTAGTTTAGTGTAATCAATCTTTCTATCCTTTCTTTACCACTCGCCTTCGCACAAACCAAAAGTCGACATACCTCCCTGTGGATCGACCCGTATTTTCCACCGTTTAAACGCGGCCGTGCACTTGCGGTTTAATATAAAACGAATCAATCAAGTTTTTGGTGCCATTGCCGGGGAGGTGTTCTGTTCAGAATTTGGTTTGGACGATTCGAGTGGTTTTAATTTATTTTTTTTAGTTTTTGATTGTTTCAGGGATCCTAGAGATCACGGGGAGGCTACTGGACGAGTTGGAGCACAAGAACTTCAACAAGGGCCGCCAATTGGCGGCCTGGTGAGTGTTTTTGGCTCTCAATTTTCTTCTGGTAGTTGATGCTTTCACTTAGGTTATCTGGGAGCACTATTTTGCATGCTGTGACTTCTAGTTTGCTCCCAGATCATTAAACCAATCCCCATTAATCAACTTGGCCTTAAAATCCAAAGCAAAAGACTAGACATTCTTCCTTGTTTTGGTCACGCATCATGTACTTGACTTAGGCATGTAGTCGTCTTTTCTTTTACCTTTATCTTCAGTTGTTGAGTGCAGGTCTGAGGTACACATTTCCTACACTCATTCAGGCATCTTGTATGCCCATGCATTAGTTAGTAGGAATTGCATCAGGACAAGAGTGAGTTGAGCGTTTGATTGGAGCGATTGATTGCTAGATTTAGGATCAAAACGCTACTAAGGATGAATGTCCCGTAAAAGATAAGGTGGGGGATTTCATCACCCTTTCCTTGGCCCCAAAAATCACTCTTAATAGAGCCTTAACTAAAAGCAAGTAGACATTGGCCCTAGGATTTCGGACGCACTAGGAGAGTAATCTAGTTGAGACTGTCATGGCCTGATCGGCGTTGCCTACCTTGTCGATAGTAGGAGGTACTGGATCTTCGGATCTGGTATCACTTGCTGGGCATTGTGGTCTTCGTTGTAGGAAGGTGAGGCGTGTCGAGGCTAGTGAACTCGAAGTTAGGCGTCGTCTAGCCTAAGGACCCATTGCCTTACATTGTTTGAGTCGTGCTTGCTAGTTAGGCTTCTACCTTCACCCTTTACCCACGCTAGATTTAAGGATTCTTCCCTTCTCATCTGAGTCATCTTATTCTCACCTACTTCTACGTTCTAGTCTCCTCCTCTTTACACTCTCTCGTAGCGTTTTAGGGTCGAGTCGAGCACTTTTTGCGAGTTTAGCCTCGTGGTGGTGAGAGTGGTCGACTCTAGAGTTCTCTGTTGAGATGGATGATTACATGGGCGACCATCCATATCATTGTTGGGACCAGGACAATTCGTCCTGGTATTCCAGACCCATGCCACCTGGGGTGCCTCAGACAAACACCACGTATGGTTGGGATAATCTTAATTGTGTGACTGAGCATTCTTCATACTGGGGTAATATGAGAGAGGCACCGACTGTTAGACCACCATCTAGTTACGTCGGATCATATGTTGGTCATCAAACTGAGACATTACAAGAACCTTTTGCCTCTTTCATGCATGTGGTAGATGACATGAGTGCACTGGTGGCTCCAGTAGCTGTACCGTGTGACTGTTGTGGGTTGAGTGGTCATGTTATCGGGGAATGTCCTTATGTTGCCCCTGATCTTGAGTATGAGCACAGATTTTCCCAAAATGCTCATTATGACCATTACGCATCCGCGTACAACCCGAGAGGGATGGATTCCTGGGGAGACAATTCTTATTCAAATTCTTATACATTATTTCCACCCCAGTATCCTCCTCCCGAATACCCAGAAGTCTACCAACACCCCACTCCAAATCATCGGACTCATTCTAAGCCCATCAACACCCAACCCCAAAATTTCCCAAATTCGGACTTGGACCTCATAGTTGACCGGATACCGATTCCTTGAGACTAACTTTCCTTACGTTCATGGAAACCACTCAATAGTCCATACAAAATATGGCACTGCAAGTGAGTCATGTCGCAGCAATTAAGTGAAAGCGAGGAGAGTAACTTTTCTGGTCAACATGAGGATTCATCTTTTGATATCGAACCACCACCACATCCACAAATTCAAAGCACAATCTTTCAAAGTCAAACTCCTAGTCAGTCTGAGGGACTTGGGGTTTCAATTCACGATCACCTAGTGGAGGATTCGATTCAAATTGAGAATAACATGGATCAGCTTCATGATGTGTCGGCACAGGATTGTGCCTTATCTTTTTGTCCTGTTGCCCTTGAGCCACATGATCTTCATGTTGTGCCTCTTAAGGACTCACCTCTGGTGGAGCAAGAGCTCCCTAGTACCCTCAATTTCAAACAACCTGATGAGAGTTTCCCTCTCACTATTGTTCCTGATCATCTTGGAAATGATGGAACATCAAACAACTACATTGCTCATGAGGGTATTAGGAGTTCCTTGGAGGAAACCTTGGGTAAGAGACCCAATTTTTGTTTGTCTGGTGAGTCGGACATGCCTAACGAGGTTCTTGACCTCGTTCCAACCCACCAGCCTGTTGGATGGAGAGTTTGGATTGACGATCATAACTTCAGCACCGCAACGGGAGAAACTCTTCTTCCGTTGCCCCTTATTTCCCAAACTCTTGAGAGGTTCAAGCTCTGTCAGATTGATTCTTTGAATGAGACGCCTTTGCGTCCAATTCATGAACCTATCATTTCATCTTGTGCTCTTTGTGAAGGGGGCCCACGCATGAGTATTCTGGCCTCGCGTGGTGTCATGTTCCATTTCTAAGTGCATTGACCTAGTTTTGAGGTTCTCATTTGATGTCTTTTGACAAATGAAGATTGGAACTTATGTTTGTACATAGTTATATATTTAAAAAAGTACAACAAAAGACTCCTTCAGTGAGCATCGATTGTTGTGGGCTCCAACCCTTGTGTATTTGGGGCCCTTTTCTTTCACGTATTTTTGTCTCCCTTTTTAAGTATCTCACAGGTTTTGAGGGGAATTTGGGTTGTGTCCATCAACATAACCACAAACTTCCTTTTGCGCTTCACGTTGGTGAGATTTTCCCGGTTTCATTGCATAATTCCATGTAGTATCTTGCTCGCATTCATTGAGGACAATGCATGAAGTAGGTGTGGGGGGTGTTTTGCGTGTATACATAGTCGAGTTTTACTTTTGATTTTGTTTTCTTTTGTTTGCATTGTTAGGGTCATGTTAGTGTGCTGCATTTAATATCGATATATCTGCTTGCCATGATCCTTGGGTGGCTTGTCTTCTTTTGCTTGCCTAGTGCTTAAAAAAATCACATTTCTTTCAAAATCTTCATGTGTTTGCGAAAGAAAATGTTTTGTGGGTTTTGCGTGTGTTTAGTATGTGCAAAACTGTTGAGAGGCAAAGTAAAAAGAAAGCTCCCAAAATTGTCTTGAACTTGATGCATTAGGATATCTAGTACAATGGCTTTAGGATTTATCTAGTCGTTAGGATGCACCCTAGTTTTCCCTTGGGGGTGAGTAATCATAGGGTTTCAGTGCTCAAACATTTAAAGAAGTCCACTTTGAACCTAGTGACTCAATAATTCGTGTCTGTTAACTTATGAAAGTTTGTTGTTGTCAAGGACCCTATAAATCTTATTGTGAGACATTAAGTGTAGGGGTTTTGGTTCATGTGTAGATAAGAAATAAGTGAGTAGGTGTTCTCTCTTCTCGCATGGCTCCTATCACTCAGGAAAGTAGGTCTGAGGGGACTTTGTGCCTAGTGCTTTCGATTCATCTGACTTGGGATGAGCCGACCGAACTCCCGTTACACGGGTGGAAGGGATTACCCTATGTGGAGATTTGGGGAAAGGTGTACGTGATAGTGTAAGTCCTCATGGGCAATGATGCACGAAACCTGACCCTGGGAGAATGAAGCTCCAACTAAGAAAAATAAATAAATAAGAAAAGAAACAAAAAGAAGAAAAAAATGCAAATAAGAACCTTAATGGACTTTACACTTTGTATCACTTGAGGAGGTTGAGGTTGTCCATGTCTTTCACTTAATTCCTTATTTAACTTGCACGAATGGTTCATTAGATTAGGTGTGTGGACTGATTACCAATATAGAGTCGGCCCGTAGGATTACCGCGTCCAATGATCGACAAAATTTGTCCAACGAGTCGAGTGTCTAGATTGAATAATGCATCTTGTTCGGATTTTGTGGGTATATCCGCTGAAAACCCTCAGGAGACAACACTCCTCCTCCTTGGCAACAAGGAGGTTTAACGGCTTGTTGCATGTGCTAAGTGCAACCGTGATTCCTACGAAAGTGAGTTAGGATTTCTTGTTTCTCGTTTGTTTTTCTCTTTCTTTGTTTTGCTCGGGACTAGCAAAAACTTAGGTGTGGGGGTATTTGATTGACATCATTTCATGCTCATATTTGTATCTTATATCCATTATCTTACACCTAAGCAATGCTACGTGACAAGTTTTATGTTTGAATTTCAGAAATAAATAGGTTTGAAGAGATGAAGCATAAAAGGACCTAAAAGCAGGGAAAAAGGACTTAATTGTGAGACCTGGGGACTGAGATGCAAGGGAGAAGGACCTGAACGTAAGACCGAAGGACCTAAGAGCAAAACAGAATACTCCACACCATCATGGGGAGTATTTTAGCAATTCAATTCGGGTCGGAGCTCCAACAAGCCAAGTAAATGCATCCAAGACCAGCAAATATGCCAAGAAAAACCCACAACAAATCTGAGCGCGATCCGGATCCTGTAGACCGCCAATTGGCGGTCCGGATCTTCCCGGATCCACTGAGTTTTCTGGAGCATGTGTATTAGTGTTTGTTTAGGCTATTTTTGGTATCTGTTTAGTCCCACAACGGGGGATTGTCCCGGATTGTCTTTTTCCTTTGCTATAAATAGAGCTCTTCACCTTCCATTGTAACCACCCATTGCTTGGTGGCATTCTCTTTTAATTACTATAATTAAAATATGTGGCCCTTCGATATTTTGGATTGATTGTTACCTCAAATTCGTTTTAATTAGTTCCAAAGAGAAGAATTAAGATATTAAGATCAATTTTCACCCCAACGTATAATGGAATGAAATTCAATTGAATTGTATGTGTTTTGTTTATGTTGGATTGTTTATTGGGATGTATTAAAAATTAATCAGTAGAACTGATACAGAAGGTTCTGCAGAAATTATCCATCTTTATATCGGTCCTTTTATACATTGCGCTTATTTTTCTTGATGTGTAGAAAACTATGAATCGAAATTGGATTTTCGCAAGTTGATTGAGTCATGAGTATGAGGTCGGAGTTGATAAATTTTTAGAGTTTCCTAGAAGAATGCACAGGTTAAAAATAAAAGAAATGTCTTATGTTCATATAGGAGTTGTCTTAACACGTTCTTACGAGATATAAAAAGATAAAAACTCATTTGTTCGAGAAATGTTTTGATGAAGGATATACACGTTGGATATGACATGGTGAAAGGGAGTTTAGTACGAAGGACAAAGGTGATGATAGTGAGTCACAAGAGTATGTCAATGATGGTGATCGTCTAGAGGATATGATCGAAGACATTGACAATAAATTTGGTGATAAAACCAATGTACTTGCTAGTCTACTAGACAATGAAAAGACTTTGTATCTAGGTTGCACTAATTTAGTAGGTTGTCCATAGTTTTAAGGTTGTATATCTTGAAAGCAGAAAATGGATGGAATGATGTCAGTTTCACAACCTTAGTAAAGTTGTTGAAAGAGATACTTCCGGATAGCAACAAACTTCCAGATCATACCTATGAGGTTAAGAAGATATTGTGTCCAATTGGGATACAATATAGTAATATACATGCATGTCCTAATGATTGTATCATATATAAGAGTGAGTTTCAAAACCTGCATTATTATCCTATTTGTAATGTCTGACGGTACAAACCAAAAGAAAAATTTGAGTGCTGATAACAATGAAAAACTACAAGGGGTCTCTTACAATGGTGTTGGGGTATCTTCCGATAATTCCAAGTTTCAAGAATTTATTTGCATATTCTATGGACTCAAATAACCTGACATGACATGCAGATCGAGATACAGTGAATAATCAGTTACTTCGGCATCCTACAAATTCTCCTCAGTAGAAGAAAATTGATTCTGACTTCCCATTATTTGGTTTGTGTACCGATGGAATAAATCTTAATGGTAGTTTGAGTAGCCTTCACAATTTGTGATTTGTTTTGCTTATTATTTACAATCTTCCTTCGTGGTTACGCAGAAACACAGATACGTGATGTTGTCATTAAGGATTTATGGTTCAAAACAACTGGAAAACGACATTAATGTTTATTTGAGAACCTTAATTGATGACCTAAAGAAATTATGGGATGATGGTGAGCAAGTGTGGGATACCCATCGTCAACTATCATTTACTATGTGTGCGATGATATTTTGCACAATAAATGACTTTCCTGTATATGAAAATTTGTTTTGATATTCCATGAAAGCCACAAAGCATGTCCATGTTGTGAAGAAAATATGCGTTCCTTGCTGCTAGTACATGACAGTAAGATGGTGTATCTTAGACATCAAAGATTTCCTTCTAGGAGTCGTCTGTACCGTAGGTTGAAGAAGGTATTTAATGGAAAACAGGAATATAATCCACCACCATTAGAAATCAGTGTCAGACAAGTACATGAACATGTAAAGAACATTAGATGTGAATTGGGCAAGCCTTATAGCTGTGAAAATCATAAAAGTGGTTGTAAAAATCCATGTTTTTTACCTACCCTATTGGAAGACTTTAGATGTTAGACATTGTATTGATGTGATGCATGTAGAAAACAATTGTTATAATTTAATGAGAATTCTTCTAAATATACCTGGTAATACTAAACATGGATATAATGCAAGACTTGATCTAGCAGAACTTGGTATACAATGAAAACTAGCACCAGAGGTTATAGAGACCCATAAATATTTATCACCTGCTTGTTATACAGTGTATAGAAAAGAGAAGTTAACTTTGTGTCGCCGTCTACACAATGTCAAAGTGTCAAAGGGGGTATTCTTCAAATAATATTAGTAGTCTGATTTCGATAATTTTTTGGAAACTACAAGGTTTTAAATCTAATGATTGTCATGCATTGATGCATAACTTTTTGCCGAAACACATTTTTTCTTCAACAATTTTTTGTAGCAAAGCAATTGATCTGACCTACTTGGATAGGTTGCAAAATAAATTTGTTACAATTTGTCAGTTGGATATATACTTCCCACCATCGTTTTTTGACACTATGGCTCATTTGGTGGTTCATCAAGTTAGAGAAATTAAAATAACTCGACCATTATTTTGAGGTGGATGTATGCTTTTGAGCGGTATATGGGTGTTACTATAACAATCGACGGAGGCCTAATACTAGCATCAATGAAGGCTGCATAGACTAGGAGGTTATTGAGTTTTGTAATAAATACATACTCATACAAAAATGTGGGACTTCCTAAGAGTCATCATGAAAAATATGGTGTAAAGTTGATAAGTCCAAAGGGTGAGGATCTCTTTAAGGCATATTTTTATGTGTTGTGCAATTCTAATGAAGTACAACCTTTTCTGGTAGAGCACATGTCCATAATGAAGTAAAAACATCCTACATCGAATGATCAACAAATAGTTAATGCTCACAACAAAACTTTCATAGATTGGTTCAAGAAAATGGTGTCTTCTTATAGTGGTTATGATATCAATGGATACTCTTTTCACACCAAAATGGAACACGATAAAAGCACAATCCAAAACAATGGGGTCAGTTTAGTAGTCGAATCATTACATATCTCTAGTTCCAAAAAAATCACATATATGTGAAGATGTCATATTATGGTCAAGTTGAGGTAACGTGGGAGTTGTACTTCACCAAATTTGATGTGGTGGTATTTAAATGCATGTGGGTGGACAATAATAATGGACTTCATGTGGATGAGTTGGGATTTACCTTAATGAACTTCAAGGAAGATCTTTTTATTTTGGCATCTCAAGCCAAACTGATTTTCTATGTAGCAAATCATTGTGATAAATAATCGTCGTGGTAGTTTAAAAAAATGTAAAATTATTTCTCAAGAATATGTCAATGATGTGGAAGAAATTGTTGGCTTTTTGGCCTTAATCTATGTTTTGATGATTTAATTAACCTAATCTTAATTATGATCATGTAGAGTAGCACACATATTGCATTGCATATATATTGCTTTGTGCTAACCTCTACAGGTGATCAAGACTCAAGGAAGAAAGGAAAACAAGTCAAGACATGTAATCAAGCTCATTTGAAGATATGTATTTTGTATTTCTTTGAGTCTTTAGGAACTTGTGTATTTTGAGCATACTTGAGCTAAAATCAACTTAAACACACACTAGGTTCCTCATAGAAGTCACACACGAAATTTCACATAATTTGGACTTCAATAGATCACCCAAACTTAGATCGGAAAACACTAAACCTGAACCCTAACTGTCTACCCACATTCGGTCGACCGCAATAGGCCGTTCGGTCGACCGGATGATCTAGTATTCTGTTTGTGTTTCCCTGTCTGGTTTCGGTCGACCGTTTGAACTTAATTTTCCGACCGTTATTTTTGTCGTATATACCCAACGGTCGTATTCGTATTAAACCGAGTATACCCCAAATACATTTCATGTATCGCTCGACTGAGGACCATGATCGGTCGACCATTTGTCCATCTCTTGACAAACCCGAATCTCCTGTTGAAAAACGGTCGACCGCTAGACCTGTTTCGGTCGACCGAATATCTAATTGTTTATCAACCCCAAAGTGCCTGGACGAAATCGGTCGACCGAACCCTTTTCTTGTGTTCGACCGATGACTTAAGTGTATCGAAGTCGTAGCGTTGGGCGGTCGACCGTTACCGAATCGGTCGACCGAACTTAGTTCAAAACTGCCAAACGGTCGACCGTTCATCCCGATCCGGTCGACCGAATTCATCCTGAATTGGGTCCTGCAGGTTCTGTTTTGTGTAATCACACATCAACTCTCCCACTCATACTTGTCCAATACATTAGAGAGAAACTCAACACACTCAAAGCCTCAAACCTTCCACACTTTAATCACAAATCCAATCCCATTCAAGTGTGCTCAAGTTTAGAGAGTGTGTTCCACTCAAGATTTCGTTTGTTCAAGAAGCAAGGACTTCGGTGAAAGCCCGAAGTGTTCCTCTCGGATTCGCAGAGTTTGTTTTGTAAAAGGCGTTCTCTCCCGGCCCGGAACGGGGAGTGGTTAGTGAAGACTCGAGCGAAGCTCGCGGTGTCGAGCGGAGCTTGCAAGAGAGGACGTAGGCGGTGACCGAACCTCTGTAAAAACCCTCGGCGTCCATTGTGGTTTGCTTATTTCGTACTTGCTCGTTTAGTTGTTTAAATTCCGTTGCATATAACTCGATCTATAAAACGAGTAGGTAATTAGTTTAAAAGTGATTAGCATAGCCGACCCACACGTTCCAACAGAAATTCCCCCATTTTCTCAAATGCCTAAAATCAAGTCAGTCGGTGATGATAACTTACTTATTCAGGATGTAATCGGAAGGAATATGGATCAAAATTCTATCATAAGAAATGGAAAACAAAATCGTAAATGTTAAGTTAGTATTTTATTAGTTTATATTAAGATCTTATGAGTTTATTTTGTTTATACATAATTTGTTGTTGTTAAATTTTATATTATACATTACATATGATATGACATAACTGAAAATGAATGTAATGCAACTTCTTTTCAAATTGCAAGGAGTTTTATGATAAATTAAAAATAAAATAGAACGTCGCAATAAAATCCAATAAAAAGAACATATGATGTCGGATTTTATGTTAAATACATAAATGAGATGTCCCTATGATTGGAATTTTTTTGCAACAACTTTGTTTTAATTTGAATAAGACATACCACGTCGGCCTTTAGGTTTATATTCGACGTGAGATGTCCCTTCTATTGGATTTTTTGCCAAAGTTTTGTATATTAATAATAAGTATACTACCTCTAATTTTATGTCAAAATGCGACGCGAGATATTCCTTTTGTTGGATTTTTTGCGACGTTGTTTCTTATTTTTTATATGACCTACCAGGTCGGCTTTTAAGTTTATAGCCGATGTGAGATGTCCCTTTTATTGAATTTTTTGACGATATTTTTTTCTTAATAATAAGTCATACCACGTATGATTGTTGGTTAACATCCAATGTGATATGTCATTTATATTGGATTTTTTTGCGACATTCTGGTTCTTAATAATAAGTCATACAACGGTTGTGTTTTAGTTAAAATCTGACATGACAAGTCCTTTTATTAGAATTTCTCGCGAGCTTTGCAGGAAGTGGGTGGAATTCCATAACTCGATTTTTAGGAACTTAAGTTCTCTAAACTCTAGTTCTTTTTTTTATTGATAGTCATCCATTTTTGCAGAACTTGATTTCTTAATGATTGGTTTATAGGAATTGTATGTTATGCAAAACAAAACAATAGAGTACCAACATTACAATTCATAAGATTAATATACAAATTGGTCATTATTTTCAAATTTTTCTTTTATATACACATTGCTCACTATTTTCAAGTTTGCCCTCTATATACAAATTGTTTTTTCTTAGAGAAATTGTCTACGTACATGCAATTTGCTTGGACATGTTTTTAAGTTACATGCATACATGATGCTTGTCTTGTTAACTTTAGCAATCCGTTTACTGGATCCATTAAAAAAGTGATATATATTTAATTTAATATTGAAGTTCTGTACACCTATAACAAACAACATGGATTTTACATATAGAAGACTGACCTAAAACATTATTAATATCTTCCAAATCAATAGAAAGTCATCCAATCAGGTGTCGCCTAGAAGCCCCAGATAATACTGCAAAGCTTTCTAGTCTGCAGGCTCCTCGCCATCACCTTGTGATTTGTCCATAGACTTGGGTCAGTTATGGTCTCGTCTGGTTCCTCCACCGATGCTATAAGTATTTCATCGTCTCAGGCAAAGTACCAACAGTAAAAATATCCTTTATGGAGCCACAAATGCAGAACTTGCAGCTGACCTGGTTGGAGGTGTTAGACAACAACTTCGTGGTCTTGAAACCGCATCTATAGGTGTATAGGATAGATGTGGAATAGAAGAGTGTTTGATTTTTTAGAATGGATAGCCTCGCCATGATCCTCCAACCATGTAATCATCATCCTCTCTTGAGAAGTTGTAGTTGGGTTGGAAGACCATTTCTTGTGTTGGAAATAGGATTTAGGTTTTCATCTTAATTGGGTCATTATACATGTTAATTTTTTTCTAAATTTCAAAATTAACAACACATCCTTATATTACTGCAAATTTGGTGACTCGAATATTTGGAAAATATGTAGAATTTGATGAAAAATGTGATCTAAATCTCACTCATGGATTTTTTAAATCATGGATCAGATTTTATTCTATAAAGGGTAAAAACGTCCAAAAACTTAGCATATCATGAAAAGTTGTGTGAGAATAGATTCTCAAATCAAGCAAAAATAAATAGTAATTTTTACCTCCAACTACAGATTCTCAAATGGGAAAACCCTTAACGTAAATTTCAATTGTCTCAAACGGACCCTTGGCAAGATACTAGCAAATGGAACTAATGAAATAAATGAGTATATAAGATATAAACTTTTATTGTGCAATCATATTCAAAATTAAGATACCTATCATATATTGACTAACAACCAAATTAATTCATTTGATTCAAATGCAAAATACTCTCTGGCTTGATTGATAATTGTATGTCCTATGTAATAGAATCGTATCGCTCATGTTACAAATTTATGGTCGATTAAAGAAGTTTGCTCATCTAATTTTTAGTCTAATCACTACCATGTTGGACTACAACGAGTCCCTAGTTTCCCAATTCCTTGATTTTTTTAGATTATCTCGAAAAGTTCTTTGTTTAGGATGCAAATTTTCTAAATAATTTTACAATGTTACTTGATTAGCTACGAAGTTTGAATTTAATTAAAACTGTAAACGGGCCAAATGTGGGACAAATATGACCATAATGGTAATCATATCCGCCTCCCAAAAGGGTAACAAATACGGGTGTATATTTATTTACTTTGTGTTGTCGCACGTCTCAAGGGTATGACGGGTATTACACTAATTTTTCCTTTTATTCACAATCCAGCAAAATTCTTGTGAACTAACTCATTTTACTTTAATTCATACCAATTAATTACATCAATAAACAATTTCACACTTTAAGAAATAACAACATTAACCGTGAATATACGTTCCTAAATATCAATAAATAACATCACTTTAGTACTAACTTAGTAAGTTTTGCATCTTTTTTGCAAAGCAAAAGGGAGGCGCAACCTCGAATTTTATTGATTTGTGTAAACGGACTTACGTACAACCCAACCCAACAAACACACAACCAAGGCACTCAGAACTTGCTGGGTACAAGCTCAGATTCGTATCTAGCACACTTCTATCAGAAGTTCCACCGTCTACGACAATGAATTACAGCATCCCCGCATTGCTTAGCTATTACTTAATTTAAAGCTACACTAAACGAAAGAGATCCATTGCTACCTCCATGTTGTCGCAAATGTCACCCTCTCATGCTCGTCTCCCTTTCCTTCCAGCATACCAAGCCCTTTTATCCGAATCACATCCTTCACTTGCTGAATAATGGACTCCACTCGTCGTTCCTCACCCTCCATACATCGCCTATTCCGTTCAGCCCAGCACTCGAACACCACAGCTCCCAAAGCTAACTTCAGCGTTAGTGCCCCATGCTTTGTAGGTGTACTCCATGTCTGAATCCTATAAATCTCCTCGAAAGTAGCTGCAACCATGCGACCCATATCTCCTCCAATCCTTCGGATTTCTTCCCATACAATCTGTATGAAAGGGCACTCCCAAAACAGGTGCTTTAACTCCTCGTAGGCATTCTTACATATTGCACACCTTGACACCATGCATAGCTTTAGCCCCCTCCGTCTCATCATATCATGAGTAGGTAGCTTCCCATGCATTGTCCTCCATAATGTTAACGCATGCTTTGGGACAACCCATTTGTGCCACACCATTGTCCCCCACCTCACGACGGGTCGGTCCAGCTTGACCCACTTCCAGGTATCTCTCAAGGTAAGTGTGCTTCGAGAGGCACCCATCCATGAGAACTCATCCTCCCCCCGGTCCACCTGGATGGTAGGCAATCGGGCCCAAAGTTGTGTGAGAGCTCGGGAGCGTAGTCGAGGCACTATCCACCTACCATCTTCGAGGAAGTGGGACACGGTGATATCCTGTGGAACCCCTAGATCATACCTCATTCTCTCCCCCTCCGGCAAGGTTAGAAGTGACGGGCCACACCAAGGATCCTCAAAGAACTTCACCCTCCGCCCATCACCTAGTCTGAAAATCATTTTCTCCCTCGCCATATTCCAAACTCGCATGAGACCTCGCCACGCCCAAGAGCAATTTGCTGGAGGCCGCATTATCCATATGGTCTTCCTCAGGTACTTACTTCGCAAGCAAGAGGCCCAAAGGGATGTATCATGTGACGCAATGATCCAAAATAAACGTAGAAGGCCTGCATCGTTCCAGTCCACCAATCGACGCAAACTGAGGCCTCCTTCCCGCCTCGGAGTGCATATGTCCTGCCACGAGACAACAACCAACCGCTTCGTTCCCCCCCAAACAAAATGCATCATCAATCTTTCTATTTCGTGAAGAACACTCCGTGGTACGAGGAAGGTCGAAATCCAATAAATACTAAAGGACGTAAGCACACTACGCACTAGCTCCACTCGCCCCGCCATGGAGAGGAGCTTGCCCTTCCATGAGCTCAGCCTCCCCCGTACCTTGTCCAGGAGTGCTTCACAATGCGTCTTCGCAAACCTTGATGAAAAGAGTGGCAACCCAAGATATGTCACCGGGAAGGTGCTCTGCTGCATTAGAAGATGGCTGCAAATCCACTCCCCGTCCGGTGTGCTCCCTCCCACGAATACTTGGCTCTTAGAGTTGTTTAGTTGCAGCCCCGAGTATCGTGAGAACTCGTCCAGCACCTCTTTCAGCGCGCGGGCATCAACCTTTGTGGCACTCGTGAACACCATTATGTCATCAGCGAACATCAAGTGCGAGACCGAGATCGAACCACATTTAATCGGTCGAAGCCCACCTCTCCTCTCCTCACGACGCATCAAACCCCCCAGCACTTCCATGCAAAGCACAAAGAGGTATGGAGCTAATGGGTCACCTTGTCGGAGACCATTGGAAGCCACGAAAGGCCTTGGATGGGCACCATTTACATTCACAATGAAGGAGGCCTTCACGCACTCCCCCACCAGCTTGCTTCATTTGTCATTGAACCCGAGCCTACATAACACCTCATCCAGAAATCTCCATGACACCGTGTCGTACGCCTTCCCCAAATCAATCTTGGCAGCCGTACGTCCCAACCCTTTTTCAGAATGCATGTTGTGACATAATTCGTGGGCCAGCAAAACGTTGTCCCCAATCCGACGCCCTCGGATGAAAGCACTTTCGTTCTCACTTACAAGCTTGGGCAACACCTCCTTCAACCTATTCGCAAGAATCTTGGAGATATAGCGATACACCATATTGCATAAGGAAATCAGTTGGTAGTCATCAATCGTAGTTGGGCCTCTCTTCTTTGGAATCAATGTAATCGCCGTATAATTGACTTGCTTGAGGAGTTTACCCTCGCGAAAGAAAGAAGCAATAACCTTAACAAGATCATTCTTAATAACCTCCCAAGCCACCTTAAAAAACTTTGCATTAAAGTCGTCCGGTCCCGGTGCTTTGTCATTATTGGATCACAACACCACGAATTCCAGCTCAGCCATGGTCACCGGACGTGTAAGCAGCCCAGCCTCCATAGTTTCTAACTTAGGAAGATCAATATCAGCTGCAATGTTACCCCCCTGCACATTAGAAGCAAATAAGTTAGCAAACCGGCGACGTATCGCCTCACGAATTTGATCTTCGTCCTCGATCATCTCATCGCCTTCAACTATCCTACGCACTGTGTTGGTGGCTCTCCTTACCCTAAGAGAAGCATGGAAGAACCTCGAGTTAGAGTCACCTTCCCTCAACCATTTCACCCTAGATTTTTGCCGAATAATCGACTCCTCAATCCCCAATTGGTGGGATAGCTTATCCACCGCCTCACACTCCTTCCTTCTCAGTCCCTCCTCATCCGGAAGGCGCTCCATTTACATTCGAATCTGCTGGAGCTCATTCCTTGCCTCAGTAAGACGCTCGGTTATATTCCCAAACACCTCATCACTCTACGTCTTAAGTGCCCTCTTAACAGCCTCCAACTTCCCCACCACCCGGTACAATGGGGTACCTACAATGTATGTCGACCACGCCTCCTCTACCACCCCCAAAAACTGGTCATGCCCAGCCCAAGCATTCACGAACCAGAACATCTTCTTCTTCCGCACACCATGAGGTTCGAGATCCACCATCAAGGGACAGTGGTCGCTGAGCTCTTTCCCATCCACATAACAAATTGCATCCGGGAAGCAATCGCACCACACGTGGGAGCAAAGAGCTCGATCAATCCGCGTCTCCATCCGTCTGGGCCCATGCATCGAATTCGACCACGTGAAGTCGCCTCCTGCTGTTTGTACCTCAACCAAACTAGTTATATAAATCCAATTGTTAAACTCCGCCATTGCCACCGCATTGAACCAACCACCTCCACGCTTTTCCCATACACTCCTAATACAATTGAAATCCCCCAAGACCATCCATGCTACGTCAGCAACAGGTTTGCACCCACGCAAGGCCTCCCAAAGTGCTCTTCTCGTAACATAGTTGTTATCCCCATACACAAAGCTAATCGTGACTTGCTGACCTGTGGCCCGCACTATACCCCCCATGTGAACCAACTGGTCTATCTCCCGGGTCTTCTGAAGTTGGTATTCCGAATCCTTCCATAATACAAGGATCCTCCCAGAATTTACCACCTCGCTATTTGACTCCCAATTGTCTTGCCATATAGATTTAACAAACCTTGTCAGCCTCTTCTTCTTTACTTTGTGCTCAATGATACAAGCCAAATCCGCTCTCCCCCGGTGAATTTTATCTCGGATCATGTACGGGCGCCCCCGAGCATTTGCACCACGTACATTCCAGCAAAGGCACTTCATGGATGTGAGGTTGGGGAGCGAGACTCCCTTATTCCCTCCATTACTTTTCCTTTTCTTGGCCACGTCCACCACCCTCACATGCCTGAATGGATAAGGCGGTGTAGCTTCCTCGAGGCTGAGCTGTGAGGGTCCCCTCATGTGTTCTTGACTACCCTTACTAGTCAGCAAATTACTCTCGCCCTCCCCTTCCATCGCAACAAGTAGGTGGAACTGATTCGATGAGTGCGCCTCTTGTTCCATCCTCAAGACACCCCCATGCAGCCCATGCACCATCGCCCTACGTGAATTTCCTTCACCCTCGTGTGCATGCTCCCCCATAGGCTGCTGAGTCCACCCTTGTGCAAGCATCCACTCCGTAACTCCCCCTCTTCAAGCTGCAAGACACCACTCCTTTGCAGCCCATGCAATCCCTCTAGCTCCCAACGTGAATCACTCTTATTTTGTGCACCTACACCTACTTCCTCCACTAAGCTTTGCCCATATTCCTTTTCCACACGTGACACCTTGCATGGAGAGGTCTTTTTGCTATTCTCAACCCTACACATACCTTCCTCCACTAAGCCTTGCCATCTTTCCTCTTCGGCACCCAACAAGGAATGTACTCCCGTTGAAGATGAGTCCTCTTTGCTATTCTCAGCAGCACACAAACCTTCCACTCCACCTATCTCAATTCCCATTGGCTTCTCTCCATTACCTCCACCTATCTCAGCTTCTATTGATCCCCTCCCTTTTCCAGACTCCTTCCCATTGGTTCCCACCTCCCTAGGTTTATCTTTTGCAGCTCCACCCAAACGATTTCCTTCTTTGGTAGGGCTCTTGTTAGAGACAACAAGGGAACTTCCCATTTCTCTTCCAGAACTGAGCATACTCTCCTCCTCTAACGGAATACTAACAATTCTGTTAGTCAAGGTACCCTTGCACCTCCCATCAGCCCCTTCACCGTTACACCCTTCCATTGCACTTGCTAGGCCTGCTGGAGCAGCACCCTTGGACAAAAATTCCAGCTCCGACAGCCCACTCGTCCCCTTGCTTCCATCACCAACAACCCCTCCCCCACTACTCCCATTCCCGCCTTCCTTCTCCTTCCTTTTCTCCACCCACCTATTCCCTCATCCCATAGCTTCCCTTCCAACAATGTACCTCTCCTTTGATCCCTTCCTAGGGCATCGAGCTTTGGAATGACCAAACATGGAACAAAACTTACAAAACAAAGGCTTCCATTCGTACTCCACAAAGACAACCTCACCCTCCTCCTCATTTTGCACCAATATTTGTAATGGATAGTCGAAGTCACCGCTTACCTCCACACACACTCGGGTGTAAGCTAACCGACGCCCCGTTGCCGTGTTCTCATCCTTGTACATCGGTGACCCTAACACACTTGCAATCGTGCCTAGGTGCTTCCTTGACCAGAACTTCAGATCCAAGTCGGGGCACCTCACCCAAATCGGAATCGTGCAAACCTTGTCCAAGGTTTTACTGCCAACCGACCATGGTTGGAGGATAAGTGGCGCCCCCTCACAAACCATGGACCATTTTCAAGAGCGAAAGTTCGATCGGTGTCTAGCGAGAATCTGAAAATCATCATATTGGACCGCCGTCGCACAATTTCTAACTCCCCCGAGATCCTCCACACCTTTGCTAAGCGCCTCTCAAGTGTGAGTAAATGGGGAGAGAACCCCACGAAATAACCCAACAACACCTTCTTCCATGCACCACTAGCTTCCTCTTGCTCTTTACTTGAGATAGTAGCAACCCTAGCACCTCCCTCCCTAATAGTTGGTGCAACGAAATCCAGGGAGGTGCTGGGCTTGACGCTCTTCTCAAAGAGCTCAGACCACTTGCGGGGCTGAGCAAGCTCCCTAGGTTGCTCCGCATCCACACCTTTAGCTCCTTCACACAGCCCATTTCGGCACTCCTTAGACTTGGAAACTCCTCCAAGTCGTTGAGGGCAGCACTAGCACTCAAGGATTCTCCGATAGCAGGAAGGAGGACAAAAAACCAGATCCAAAACACGATTTAGGTTGAGAAATGTTGAAGAACTACCCTAGAAACCCAAGACTCTCCCATTCTCCTAGTAAGTTTAGCATCTCAATTCCAAAATAAATCAAAACAAGAAAGTATAACATTTTTAAATTATTTTATTTTATATTTATAGGTTTACTGTTTAATTAGTGCATACTTTCATAGTTAGCGTTAAGAATATATATCATATTTATATCCGAAAATATATTATAAGGTCAAGGAATAATGGTCTATTTTTTTACGGTCATTGACTTTTTCTAGCCTTAAAAAGAATATCAAATGTCACATTTACCATTATTATTTTTGTCCTAATTACAAATCATACATTTCTCCTTCCCAACATGACAGCTACCTTAATTCTCCCAACATATTTCTCCCTTAAATCCTAGAACATCACTCCAAACATCTTACCTAATACATTGGGGTATTAATATCGATTTCCATCATGTAAGCTTTATTTTGGTACATGAGTGCCTCAATATCTGATTAGTAGCATATCATACATTTCATTCATGTTATATATCCTTTATTTTACCCCACAATAAAGAAGAGAAAATGACCTAAACGCAAGAAGAATAGACTGATTTGGAAGGTTCTAGACCTGTTTGTAATGCCCAATGATTGGATTGTAACTCAAGAAGGACCCAAGTGAAAACTCAGAGGGACTTAAGTCTAAAGAAAAATAGGTTTGTTGCAAAACTCTAGAATCTCCTGAACTTGGGGAGTAATTTGACAATTAAAACCAAATAGGCTCGAATAAACATCTTCGGACGCACCCCATATGTTTATTATGTTAATTAAAGTCGTTGTCAAAATTTGGAGGTGATCGGACAAAAATGCTCCACCAGTGGCGAACTCGTGTCGGATCATTTTGCTCCATTTCAGCCACATTTTTGCCCATGGGTCGGGTTGTCGGGTTAATATGCAACATCCAGATCTAATTTACATCTGTCTGATTGCGCCATATCCATCCAAACCCTCTAATCTTCTATAAATAGACTTGTAATGTCTCACTTCTTCTTATTCCTCCCTTTCCTCCCTAGGTTACTTTCCTTTCTTGTTTAGTATAGTAGGTTTTATTTCTTGTTTAGTAGTATAGAGGAGGAGAAAAGAAGCAAAATTTGTAAGCTTTCATTTTACTATAGTGTAGTCTTGTTCTTTATATTCATGTCTTACCTTTTATGTCATTTCCTTTGTGCTTGTTTTTCTTCATCTAGTTTTTTAAATTTTGCATTATGGTTTTAGGTTGTTTTTATGTTTTCTTTTGTTTAGAGATGAGTAGAGAGTAGTCCATCCCCATTACGGGTGGAGAAGAAGGTGTTGAGATTATGTGATGTATTAGTGTGTGTGTGTGTGTTATACCTTTGAACCTCACACGAGTTCCATAACCATCTAATGGGATTTTCACTCTTATCTTTGATTTGCTAATGCTCTTGAGTTAAACTTAGCACATGCTTAGATTAGTGGGCCTATTTTATGGGGAATAATGAGATGAGGATAAGGATTGAGTGGAAGAAGTAAACATGACATGTACATGCATGTGCTCATGTTGGTCTCATACTAATTATTGTCTTGTATGTTTTAATGATTGTGTCAAATCTTATTTCATGTGGAGACAAAGTTGGATGTGGTCATTTTATATGTGTTCACATTAGCATTATTTCAATTATTGTCTTCTATGCTTTAATGATAATAACGCACCTCCATGCAGAGCACAAACCAATATGGCACGATAGGATCCCCTTGGCGCAACCCGTTTGTCGCATTGAACTGCTCCCAGAACTGGCCATTCACCGTTACCAAAAGCGATGCCCGTGAACACCCTTTGATCCACTTGCACCACCTATGGGAGAAGCCAAAATGACCCAGAGCCTGAAAGAGCAACCGCCAGGAAATAGAGTCATACGCCATCTACAAGTCCAACTTGAGACACATTCAACGTTGGCCAATCTCCTAGTGCATCAGGTGACATATCTCATGAGCTAACAAGATGTTGTCTGTGATGCACCACCCTTTGATAAAGGCACTCTACGTATCCCCCACCAGTCCCGGAAACACCTCTTCAGTCGATTTGCCAAGATCTTAGTAAGAAAGCAGTAGAACTGTGTGAACAACACGATGGGTCTGAAGTCCTTCGGTCCTATGTGTACAACAACCTTCGGGATCAAGGATATAGAAGTCTGGTTCAGTTGCTTCAGCATATTCCCATCTGTGAGGAAGGAGACCATCGCCGCGAACAGGTCCTCCTTTATGATCAGCCACGCGCACTTGTAGAAGCACGCGTTAAATCCACCGGGGCCCGCTGTTGGATCAATACTAGCCTGCTGGAGAACTTGTTCCAATTCTGCCATCAAAATGTGGCGGCACAAAGAATCTGTATCCTTGAGAGAGAGGGTAGGGAAAGCAAGGTCCTGGGGGATGTCCTTACTGTGCACATTTGAATTGAACAGATTAGGAAAAAATGAATGGAAGGTGTTACAAATTTCAACCTCGTCGATGATCGGGGTGCCTCCCACCTCGATCCTGCAGATAGTATTCTTCGCCCACCTGGCCTTCATCGCCGTGTAGAAAAAAGGCGTATTGGAGTCTCCCTCCTTTAGCCCACCTCGCCTTCATCACCATGCCGCCTCGACCACCCTTGTGAAGTCCTTATGCTTAGTCCAAACATTCGTGAACCTGAAAGGCCTTCACCAGGGCACGCCCGCAACCTCTATATGACCATCCACGGGTGGTGGTCACTAAGCTCCTGCTCCGATCCAGCTTGCCTCAAATCTCTGTTGAATCTTGGGAGGAGTTTGTCCAGGTGGTAAAATCCCCTGAAGCAAGAAGATCCAAGAGACCTACTTGGTCAATCAATTCGTTGAAATCTGCCACTCCCAGTGCGCTTCTGACTGCCCCTCCAACATTCTCATGCGGTCCTCTCACCACATTGAAGTCACCCACAATAAGCAATGACTTCCCCGCGTCCACCTGGTCTTGTCGCATCTCATCCCAAAGCAGTTGCCTCTGGTTTCTCTCATTTGCCGCATAGACCACCATGAGGTTGAAAGTCACCCCCATGGTCCTAACTATCCCCTACAGGTGCATTCTCTGTGCCGACTCACCAAGGCGGTTCAGATGGACCGTAGAGGGTCCTACAGAACTATAATATGCCCACCTTCACATGTTCCCACATTTGCAAGCCATTCCGCATCTTTTCACACACCATCCACAAACATTCTTAGCCGCCTTGTTTTGATTTTATGCCCGAGAATGCACGTGATGGTCACCTTCTCCCGAGTAATCTTCTCTTGAATCATGCGTGGGCGCCCCGGGAGATTTTCGCCATGCACGTTCCAGCATAGGAGCCTCATCAGGGTGTCGGGTTGGGGGAACGTCCCTCACAACCCACATGGTTATTCTGTTGCACCTTCTTCGTGTGATTAAAAACACCTTTGAGACACCCACTTTGTGGTGAGATGGCCTCCAATTCCATGTGAGGCGGTGGTGATACCATGCGGGGAGGGCCATGACTACCCTCGTCCCCCACAATCGTCTTATCCAGCGCATCCTCACATGAGGCATTTTCGTCCTCACGTGGGGGGCATGTAGGGAACATGAGGGACCACCTCTTTTTCCCCTCCAAAGTGAGACCACTTTTTCTCCCTCCAAAGGAAGTTGCACCTCTTTTATGTCATGGGGGACCATGACTCCTTTTCCTTTTGCAAAAGAAACTTCCACCTCTTTTGTCCTATGTGGAGGCACATGGGATGTGGTCCCTAAATCTTCCAGAGCTGAATTAGTTGGTAAGTAATCCACTATGGGCCTCTCTTCACTTGACACGTGGCCAAGTTGCATAACCACTTTTGTACCATCTCCACTATTCACCAAAATGCCATCCTTATCCTTCTCTTTTTCCGACGGGTGGCCCTCATTTTTCGACGAATCCAACACATTTTCCGGCGAACCAACACATTTTCCGACGAGCCATCACCATCTCCAGTGATCACAACCTCCAGCCTCGCCGGATTCGGACCCCCCTTCCGGTGCCTCTCTACTTTTTTTCATTGTCGGCCATCACCCTCCTCCTCTTGAATGATTCACGATTCCTCCTCTTAAGGGGGAGGTAGGTGGCAGCCTCACCTCCTCCCTCGTCTCCTTCTCCTTCAAGGCGTATTTGTTCTCATTTTGACCAAAGGTAGAGCAATGTCAGCATACTACCGACTTCCAATCATATGCCATCTCCACTACTTTGGCATCTCCATCCTCCCCGCGTAGAACTACATTAGTAGAAAAGGCGAAAGTTGTGTCAACTTTGATACAAACTCTAGTGAAGGATACACGGTGACCCCTTGTCGTGTCTTCGTCCATGTAGAGTGGAGGACCAAGAACACTAGCTATGTGGGCTAGCATGGTCGGTGACCAAAGTTTCAAGTCCGACTCCAGGAGGCGGACCCAAAGTGTCATCGCCATCACCTTCTCACGCCAGGGCTGCACATCCTTGGACCATCGACGAAGGACAAGTGGCAAACCTCTCACAAACCATGGGCCATTTTCAAGCGCGATCAAGAGGTCATCCTCCGAAGAGAAACAAAAAATGTAGAACCCATGTCGATGGCGGTACACCTCAAGCTCTCCTCCAATCCTCCAAGTCCTCTTCAAATGAGTGTGGGAATGTGGGGGTGGAAATCAACGAAGAACCCAAGGAGAACGTGCTTCCAAGAGTTCAAAGATGCCTCCACCTCATCGTGTTTAAAAAGACCATACTTTTTATCCCCATCTACCTCTGGCGTAATATAAGAGACCATCGTTGTAGCTCTAGGTGTCATTGTGAAAAGGCTGATCCACGTGGCCGTTGTGGCTGCCGGAGGTGGCAAGGGCTGACCTCGATGTGAATCTCCTCCGTGGGGGCGTTATTTGGACCTAGAAGATAAAGGTCTGGTTGATTTGGTCGTCGGCAGCTGGTGGCTGGCCAGTGGCTGGTCGGCAACCACCACGAGGTGCTCCTCCTTCGCGCGAGCTTGGTGGTTCCATTTCCAGTCTGAACGGTGAAGAACGTTGGTGGTTGGTGGTGGAAAGAGTTAGAGGTGGTTTCAGAAACCCAAAATTGCCAGAGCTTCTCTCTCCTCTCTCTTCATCTTTTCTTTCCTCTCCCTCTTCCTTTCTATTTTATGATTTATTTTGGGTTATCTTCTATTGGGTTTGGATCATCACCAATTTGGTCTAAACAAGCTGGTTCATTGCCACAAATGAGTTGACTCATTGTTCCAAACAAGTGGGCTCATTTTGTCCCAACATATTGGCTTGGTCGACAAGGAAGTTGGCTCGTTTGGGCCAAACAAACTGGCTCATTTAGTCCAAACAAGCTAGTTCGGGACGCAAGTGTCCCGCTCGAGACGAGTCTGTCCAGCTTAGAATCGCTCAGGACTGAAGTGTGTCCCACTCCAGATGAGTTTGTCATGCTTAGGATGAGTTTGTCCCACTCGAGATGCATGTTTAATCGATTAATTAAGTTTAAAAGATGAGTTTTTCTGACCGCGATGAAGCGGTGGCAAGTACGGGTCGATCCACGGGGAGGTGAGTAGCCTCTGATTTGTCCAAAATCAAGTGGCTAAAAAGGGGAAATAAATTTAATTATGCTAAGCTAAACTACACTAAACTAGTAAGTAAGAAATGCAAATGAACGCAACTACCAATTGATTAAAACTAAACTAAAAGGCTAACAAATAAATTGGAATTCAGGAAGAAAACCCCCTTAGGGGTGGTGTGTGCACATATGAAGTGAAATAAGTGATGAATGACCCATGTAAGCATGTATGTGTGTGTGTCGTGTGTGTGTCTTTATGCATAGGAAGTGTCTAAAGATATGGCAAAACCTATCAATCCATTCATACAACGTATCAGCAATTACTACTTGATTATCGAAAGATTAGGCTCAGCATGAGAAGTATTTAAAGATATGGCAAGACTCATCAAAAACCATAAACTCATGTGAAAAACAAAGGTAAGCATGGGAGGTGTCTAAATCTTATGGCAAACACATAACTAACATGTAGCATATTCAACACAAAATTTCAATCAATAAACATGAGGAAATTACGCATGGGAAGTGTCTAATTCTTATGGCAAAACCCATCACAAATCCCCCAACATGTAGATGATTAAAACACTCACGATGAACATACAAACATGCGAGTCTACATAATCAAAAATTCATCAAACATCAAAACTTCACAACATATATGTACATCATCTCCACCCTTTAAAGCGGGATGAAATTACTCACTAAACATTACGCTAACTATTATGTTAAGAAGAGAAAACATTCTAAGTAATTCAACTAAGATTAGTTAAACAAAATTAAGCTAAGCATGCAAGAAGACAACATTAAACTAATAAAAATTTCTTTTATTAAATGACTCATATTACAAGTAACACTTACCACTTGAGTCTTTGCTTCAAGGCTTGACTCTAAGTATAGAGGTTGGCCACCAAGCAATGGGTATATACAAAGGAGGATGAAGAGTTCTATTTATAGTCATATAAAACGGTAACTGGGGACATTCCTCTGGTGTGGGACTAATAAAACTACTACAAATGGATAAACACAACATAATAAACAACCACGCCAACCCGAATCAAAAGTGGACCAAAATGGGCTGCCAATTGGCAGTCACTTTTTGTCTGATTTGCTCCAAATTTGTATATCTTCTTCAATGCTCCAATTTATTACGTGTGGTGCACCGGGATCAGTTGTTTGAGTGTCGGCCCAAATCTAATTGCCAAAATACTCCTGATGATGGTGTGAAGTTTCTTGATTTTCTCATTGGTCCTTTGGTTTACATCTGGGTCCTTCCTTCTTGAATTTTAGTCCATAAATCTCACAATTCATTCCTTTCTCTTGCTCTTAGGTCCTTTTTGTGTCTCTTCTTCTCACTTGTTTTATTCCTGAAATTTAAACATATCGTTACGTAGCATTGCTTAGGTTAAACATAGAGGATATATGACACAAATATATCATGATATGATGTCAATCAATGCCTTTGTCCCACTCGGGATGCCAGTGTCCTGCTTCGGATGCATGTCCCACTTGGACAAGCTTGTCCCGCTCCGTACGAATATGTCCCACTCGGGACGCAAGTCTACCCACTCGAGTCAAAACGACCAGAATCATTGCAACAAATATTAACATTCTGGGTCGTTTCAAAAATAAGTTAAACATTCTTAGGTCCTCCAAAAAATAGTAATTGCTCTTTATCTTTAAAAATGTTGTTATAATACCTAATTATTCTTATGTGATTTTAAGGCAACTCTTCAATTGAGTTTTTTATCATGTTTATGTATAAGAATCAATATTCATGATTATTGTAGTTTATATTGGACTTCTAATATGTATCGTACAACATATGTCTCCCCTATTTCTCCAATATGTAAAATCGATTGGGAAAGTGCTATAAATTCTGAGATCATACCTTAGGTAACGAAATCACGTTGTTTTCACTTAATTAACAACTTTCGTAGTTTTAAAATATATATATACTTCTCTCTAAAATATGAAACAACTTGTCTAATAGGAGAAAACTTAATTGACAGCATATCCAATTGCAAATAATTATTTTTGAGTGTTAAATCATTAATATGTAGCTCAATTTAATTACTTAAGTGAAATATTACAAGGTAAGTTGTACGCACATTGAGACGAGACCAAAAAAATTACTACATGGAAGGATTGAATTAAGACAAATGAGTTGAAAACATCACATGACAACTTGTTATGAGTTCACAAGTTAACTTGTAAACATTGTGACGGGAGAAAAAAACTTGTTAGATTGTAGGATTCAATAAAGGAGCAGGAAAACTCTCCAAACTAGTTGGGTCTTTCGACCAAGCAATCTGGGTCGTTCAATCAAAACGACCTAGGTCGTTCTACCAAACGAGCTCGGTCATTTCAACTTAATTAATAACTTTTCTAGTTTTCAAAAATATATACTTCTCTCTAAGACACGAAACAACTTTTCCAATATGAGACAACTTGGTTAACAACATATCCAATTGCAAATGATTGTTTTTTAGTGTTAGACCATTTATATGTAGTTCAATTTAATTTGTGAAGTGAACATGTTACAAGTTAACTTGTACGCACATTGAGACAGGACACACAAACTTGTTACATGGTAAGATTGAATTAAGACAAACGAGTTGAAAATATAACATGAAACCTGTTACAAGTTAACTTGTACAAACATTGAGATAGGAAAAACAAACTTGATAGATAGTAGGATTGAATCAAGATAAACAAGCTGAAAAAAATCACCAAATGAGTTGGGTCGTTCGACAAAGCAATATGGGTCATTCGGTTGAAAGAATATGGGTAATTTGGTAGAAACTATCGAGGTCGTTTGACCAAACAATTGGGTCATTCTGTCAAAATGACCTGGGTCGTTGCAACTTGATTGACAACGTGGCTAGTTTTTATATAAAAAATACTTCTCTCTAAGACATGAAACAACCTGTACAATATGAGACATCTTAATATGTAATTCATTTTAATTTGTTAGACAATTAATATGTAATTCATTTTAATTTGTTAAGTGAACTTCCATAGGCATGAGTTTATCCCGCTCGGGTGCAAGTTAAATGAATTTGTCTCAGATAAGGACGACGAGTCTGTCTCGCTCGGGATGCAAGTGTTTAGTTAAGGACAACTTTGTCTTGCATAGGAACGAGTCTGTCCCGCTCGAGATGCAATTGTCCCGCTCAAGAGGACTATGTCCCACCTAGGGCATAGGGAGAGTTTGTTCTGCTTAGGATGCAACATTCAAACCAACAATTCTGCCACAATTGTGATTGAAACCACCTTATGGTAGATGAGACAAACAAACAAGTTGAAAACATCACATAACAACTTGTTACAAGTTAAGTTGTACTCACATTGAAACGAGACAAAAAACTTCTTAGATGGTTGAATCGATTCAGGATAAATGAGTTATAATAATCACAAACAATATGGGTCGTTTGACCAAACGAGTTGGGTTGTTTCGATGTAATTAACAACTTGACTAGTTTTAAGAAAAAATATACTTCTCTCCAAGACATGAAACCACTCGTCCAATATAAGACAACTTAATTAACAACATATCCAGTTACGAATGATTGTTTTTAGGTTTTAGATCATCAATATGTAGTTCAATTTAATTTGTTAAGTGAACTTGCTACAAGTTAACATGTATACACATTGAGACGTGAAAAAAATGTGTTACATGTTAGGATTGAATTAAGACAAACGAGTTGAAAATATTACATGATAACTTGTTACACATTAACAAGTTAACTTGCATAAACATTGAGAAGGGACAAACAACTTGTTCCGACCCAAACCTTTCACATCCGACCCTAATGTTAGCCAATTAGATGCACACCGACCCAAACCTTTCGTCATTCTCCCTGTCCCACCCGACAACAAATCTACCACTAAGTGATAACATGTTGCTGGCGACATGTGAGTTCCAGGCGGGACACATTTGCGTCCCGAGCAGGACACACTTGCGTTCGAGTGCCAAGTTATTAATAAGTTGTTTAAAAAATGACTAGGGGCTCGTTTGGAAGCAGCAATACCCAAAGCATATTTAAAAAAAAAACATGATTGTAGATCGTCTATTTTTTGGGTGTTTTTCCGCCTTCCTGTATGTGCCCATTTGGATGCCAAAAACGGCCCTTCAGTTTCTACAGGTCAAATCCTATCGATAATACCAAAATAACTCTTCTCTTCAAACCCATTTCCATAACATCCCCCCACCTACGCCCTTTCCTTCTTTCCCTTCCCCTTATCCCATGTGATAGCAGGTATACCTCTCAAAGCTCCCCATAAACCTTGTTTAATCATTTAAAATACCGCAACTACACGGCCGCGTTGAAGCGGCGGCAAGTACGGGTTGATCCTCAGGGAGGTGAGTAGCCTCTGGTTTTTCAGAAATCAAGTGGCAACAAAAGGGGGAAGAGTTTTGTTTATGTTAAACTACGCTACAATAAACTACTAAGAAAAAATGCAAAGTAAAGCAACTAACGATTACTTCGAATCAAAACTAAAAGAATGTAAAACTAAGCCAGAATCAAGAAGAGAAAGACCCCTAGGGGTGGAGTGTGTGCACACATGTAAAAAGATGGTGAAGAATGCATTCTATAGGCACAAATGTAGGTAGTATTTTCATACATAGGAAGTGTCTAAAGGTTATGGCAAAACCTATCAATCCATTCACTAACCTAGTTGATTAACATTCATATACACAAGCTGGTTATTTCAGAACCTAAACAAGCATGGGAGGTGTCTAAGATCTGTGGAAAAACCCATCAAGTGTAGTATTCTACTCTTACAAGCAAGCATACATTCACATTTATCAACACAATCAAAATATAAAGCATTCATATCCATTCTTTAATGCATTTATGAACATCATCTCCACCCCCAAAAGGGGATGAATATACTCACTACACATTACTCTAACAATTAAACTAAAGAAGAAAAGAAACATTCTAACTTCTTTAGCCTAGAATCAAAGAAATAAAACTAAGCTAAGCATGCATAAAGAAACAACATAAGAACAAAACAATAGAAAAATGATTTTATTAAATGACTCACATTGAAGGTAGCATTCTTCTGCACCTTGAGATTTTGCTTCAAGGCTTACTCCAAGTAGAGAGAATGCCACCAAGCAATGGGTGATTACAATAGAAGGTGAAGTGTTCTATTTATAGCCATAGAAATAGGTAATCCGGGACAATCCCCCGGTATGGGACTAAACAAATACCAGAAATAGACTAAATACACACTAATACACGCTCCACATAAATCGTAGAGGATCCGGACCAAAAGTGACCGCCAATTAACGGTCTTGGACCGCCAATTGGCGGTCTACAGTGTTCGGATCGCTCTGGATTTTCTTGTGGGCTTTTCTGGAAGGCTTTATTTGTCTTTGATGCATCTACTTCGCTTGTTGGAGCTCCGACCCGAATAGAATTGCCAAAATACTCCCCATGATGGTGTGAACTATTCTTGTTTGCTCATTGGTCCTTCAATCTTACGTTCAGGTCCTTCGATCTTGCATCATAGTCCTTCAGTCTCTCAACTCAGTACTTTTTCATGCTTGTAGGTCCTTTTATGCCTCTTCTCTTCAAACCTATTTATTTCTCAAATTCAAACATAAAACTCGTCACGTAGCATTGTTTATGTGAATGATAATGGATATAAGATACAAATATAAGCATGAAATGATGTCAATCAAATACCCCCGCACCTAACTTTTGCTAGTCCCGAGCAAAACAAAGAAAGAGAAAAGCCTACGAAGAACAAGAAATCCTAACTCACTTTCGTAGGAATCACGGTTGCACTTAGCATATGCAACAAGCCGTTAAACCTCATTGTCGCCAAGGAGGAGGAGTGTTGTCTCCTGAGATTTTTCAGCGGATACACCCACAAAATCCGAACAAAGATGCATTATTCAACCTAGCTACACGACTCGTTGGCTCATTTTTGTCGATCATTGGACGCTGTAATACTACGGGCCGACTCTATATATATAATTAATCCACACACCTAGCCTAATGAATCATTCGTGAAAGTTAATTAAGGACTTAAGTGCAAGACATGGACAACCTCAACATCCTCAACTGATACAAAGTGTAAGGTCCATTAAGGTTCTTATTTGCATTACCATTTTTTTTTCTTTTTTTTCTTTTTTTTTTCTTTTTCTTTGGAGCATACCACTACGGCCACCGAGGCACGCATGGCGGCCTTAATGCGCCGTATGGATTCGATTGAGCTCCAAAACAAACAAGGTGCATTTCACATGTACACATCTGGTCCAGTTCCTTGTCATTCATGTGGTAGGATAGGTCATGTAGAGAGCGAGTGTACGTCCATTCCTCCTGAGATGGAACATGTCAACGTCATCTATGACAGAGCTAGGAATGACCCATACTCATCATCATCTTATAATCCTGGATGAAGGAACCACCCCAATTTTTCATGGAACCAAAATAATGTCTCGGGTGGTCCTTCAAAATCCTCTCGACCACCTAACCAATCATACCAACCTCCCATGCATGTACAATCTAATCAGCCACCCCAAGCTCCAATCAATCGGGTTTCCCAAATTCCAATAATATGGAAACCCGATTCAATTCGCTTGAGACCTTGACTCGTGGACTTGAAAACTCAATGAAAATTTTTATGTCAACCACAAGTCAAGTTCTCACTTCAAATCAGCAGACCGTCAAATCTTTAGAGCTTCAGATGGGCCAATTAGCTCAGTTTGTAAATGAAAGAGAGAGAGGGTCTTTGCCTAGCCATCTAGAGGCTAACCCCCGCATGTACCAGCAACAATACATGCAAAATGAGAATGTGGTACCTCGGGGGAGGCAAGTGAACCATGTGGAGGAACTTGTTCACCATGTCAATTCCATTGTGACCTTTAGGAATGGGAAGCAGGTTGACAATCACATTTCCTTGCCCCCACCACCATCTATGCAGCCCCTTTATGGGAATGGTGGTGATGAAGAGGCTGAGGGTGAGGGTAATACATCAACGCCTCCTTCTCAGGCACCGCAGAAAACCTACCTGCCAAAAGCTCCATATCCAAGTAGGTTAACCAAAAAGCAGAGTGGCACAATGGACAAGATATTAGAGGTGTTTAAGCAAGTTAAGGTTAACATCCCCTTGTTGGATGTCATCCAACAAATACCTCAATATCCCACAGTGTTGAAGTATCTCTGCACAACCAAGAGGAAGACCAATGCTCCTAAGAAAGCATTCTTCGCTGCAAATGTAAGCTCACTTTTGTCCAATCCCGCCTACACAAAATACAAGGACCCTGGGTGTCCTACTATTCAGTGTACGATAGGGGACACCAACATGAGTAATGTTTTGCTTGATTTAGGATCAACGGTCAACCTCCTCCCATTTTTTGTTTATCAACAGTTAAATTTGGGAGAATTGAAACCAACTAAGATCATCCTCCAATTTGCGGATAAATCCATTCGTATTCCAAAGGGGATTATCGAGGACGTGCTTATCAAAGTTGGAGATTTTATATTTCCAATCGATTTTGTCGTCCTCGATATCAATCCTGTTGCGAACACCCACTCTCAAATACCTTTGATTTTGGGTAGACCATTTCTGGAAACCTCCAATGCCTTAATTAATTGTAGAAATGGTCTCATGAAGCTCTCATTCGGTAACATGAGTGTTGAGTTTCATGGGTTCAACTCTGGTAGGCAACAGGAGCCCATGGATCAACCTTTAAATCTCAATCTCATCTGCCAATTAAAGAAAGCATCACAAAATCAACGACCACCCCTAACACCAATGCAACCTATTGAGAATGTTTGTGGGGCCAGCGAAAACTTATTGCCTGTCTTTGCAATGAAACAGAGTGATCTGGCATCAAACATGAATGTCCAAAAGGAGTGTTCGTTGCATGATTCAGTTGAGATTACTAGTGAGAGTGAGACACCTCATCATATGCCTATACCAGAAGGTGTCGCTACCTCATGTCCCATGGCCATTGAGCCATTTGAGCTTCATCTTGACTCCAACAAGGACCCACCTACGACCGAGCTTATGCTTGATGATATAAATGATGGTGGGAGGTCCTTGTTGGATGACTTGGGGAGAAGCCCATTTCTTAGTGATGCAGGTTTGCTGCATCCATCGAATGAGCATGAGGAACTCATTCCGATGCACCCACATATTGGTTGGAGGGTTTTGTTTGATGAGCAACTAAACCCTAGTGAGGCAACACAACTTCATTCATTCATGTTGCCCACACCCAACCAATATCATGAGGGGTTCGAGCCTTTTAGCTTTGACCTTTCACCCTTCATGACACCTCAGAGTACCGGTGAAGTTTGCCCATCTCGGCAAGTCTCTGGTCCTCATGACTAGATGTTCCTTGACCAAATGATTATGATAATATCGTTGTTTCTGTACATATCATGTTAAAAAAAGTGTAATAAAAGACTCCATGAGCGAGCATTGATTGTTGTGGGCCCCAACCCTTGTGTACTTGGGCCCCATTTCCTCACGTATTTGTCTCCCCTCTTCAGTATCTCACAGGTTTTGAGGGAATTCCGGTTTGTGTCCATCACTATAACCATGAACTTCCTGTTGCGCTTAATGTTTGTGAGATCTTCCATTTTTAATGCCTAAATCCATGTAGTATCTTGCTCACATTCATTGAGGACAATGCATGAAGTAGGTATGGGGGGTGTTTTACGTGTGTACATAGTTGAGTATTTTTCCTTTGATTTTCTTTTCTTTTGTGTGTATTGATAGGGTCATGTTAGTGTGCTGCATTTAGCTTGCCATGATCCTTGGGTGACTTGTCTTCTTTTTCTTGCCTAGTGTTTTAAAATTTTCACATTCTTTCAAAATCTTCATGTGTTTGTGAAATAAAATGTTTTTGTACGTTTTGTGTGTGTTTAGCATGTGCAAAACCGTTGAGAGGCAAAGTAAAAAGAAAGCTCCCAAAATTGTCTTGAACTTGATGCATTAGGATATCTAGTTTACTGGCTTTAGGTCTTATCGAGTCGTTAGGTTGCACCCCGGTTTTCCCTCGGGGAGCGTGTAATCATAGGGTTTCAGCACTCAAACATTTAAAGAAGTCCACCCTGAACCTAGTGAGTCAAATACTTCGTGTCTGTTAGTATAAGGAAGTTTGTCGTAGTCAAGGACCCTTAATCTCTTTTTGTCAAACTTAAGTGTAGGGGTTTTGGTTCCCATGTAGATAAATAAATAAATAAGTGGTGTTCCCTCTTCTCGCACGACTCCTATCACTCGGGAAAGTAGGTCTGAGGGGACTTTGTGCCTGGTGCTTTCGAGTCACCTGACCTGGGATGCACCGACCGAACTCCCGTTACACGGATGGTAGGGATTGCCCTATGTGGAGATTTGGGGGAAGGTGTACGTGATAGTGTAAAGCCTCATAGGCAATGATGCACGAAACCTGACCCTGGGAAAATCAAACACCAACCAATAAACTGCTCCAAAGAGAAAGAAAAAAAGTGTGTCAAATAAGAACCAAAATGGACTATACACATTGTATCACATTCAGAAGTTAAAGGTTGCCCATATCTTTCACTTAAGTCCTTAACTAACTTTCACGAATAATTCATTAGGCTAGGTGTGTGGACTGATTACATATATAGAGTCGACCCGTGGTATTACCGCGTCCCATGATCGATAAAATAAGTCCAACGAGTCGTATAGCTAGATTTATTAATGCATATTGTTCGGATTTTGTGGGTATATCCGCTGAAAACCCTCAGGAGACAACACTCCTCCTCCTTGGCGACAAGGAGGTTTAACGGCTTGTTGCACGTGCTAAGTGCAACCGTGATTCCTACGAAAGTGAGTTACGATTTCTTGTTTTTCGTATGATTTTTCCTTTCTTTGTTTTGCTCGGGACTAGCAAAAGTTAGGTGTGGGGGTATTTGATTGACATCATTTCATGCTTATATTTGTATCTTATATCCATTATCTTTCACCTAAACAATGCTATGTTATGAGTTTTATGTTTGAATTTCAGAAATAAATAGGTTTGAAGAGATGAAGCATAAAAGGACCCAAAAACTGGGAAAAAAGACTGAATTGTGAGATCTGGGGACTAAGATGCAAGGGAGAAGGACCTGAACGTAAGACCAAAGGACCAAAGAGGAAAACAGAAAACTCCACACCATCTTGGGGAGTATTTTGGCAATTAGATTTGGGTCGGAGCTCCAATAAACAAAGTAGATGCATCAAAGATGGACAAAGGAATCCAGAAAAGCCCAGAATGAAATTTAGCCGGATCCAGATCTTATGGACCGCCAATTGGCAGACTTGGACCGCTAATTGGTGGTCTGGATCCTTCTGAATCCGCTCAAATTTCTCCAGCACATGTATTAGAGGATTTTTAGGCTATTTTTGGTATTTGTTTAGTCCCATCGGGGGAATGTCCCGGATTGCCTTTTTCTTTGGCTATAAATAGAACTCTTCACCTTCTATTGTAATCACTTCACATTTTGAGTGGCTATTCTTCCTACTAGAAGCGAGGCCTTGAAGCACACACTAAAGTAGGAGGATGCTACTTAAATTGTGAGTCATTTTAATAAAAGTTTCTTTATTATGTTGTTTGTTTTATGTTGCTTGTTTTACTTTGTTTAATTTCATCTCATTAGTTTTAGTAGCTTAGTTAATATGCTTTCCTTTCTTAGTTTAATAATTAGTCTAATGTGTAGTGAGTAGTTCCATCCCCTTTGGGGGTGGAGTAGATGTTCATACAAGCATTAGAGAATGGAATAAATGCTTTATTTACAATGTGTTGATAAAACATGAATGTATGCTTGCTTGTTTAGGATAGAATTTATAACTTGATGAATTTTGCCAAAATGATTAGACACCTCTCATGCTTGTTTAGATTCTGAAATAAACAACTTGTATATGTAAATGTTAATCAACTAGGTTGGTGAATGGATTGATAGGTTTTGCCATAACATTTAGACACTTCCTATGCATGATAACACCATCTTTATTTGTGCTTAAAGAATGTGTTCAACACCCACCTCTTTGCATGTGTGCACTCACTCCACCCCTTAGGGGTTTTCTATTTCTGAATTCCAGCACTTATTTAGTTCTTAGTTTAGTTTGGTAGTTCATCGTTTATTGCTTTCATTCGCATTTCATACTTTGTAGTGTAGTGTAGCGTAGAGTATGATAATCAAACTATCTTCCCTATTTTTGCCACTTGATTTCGTGCAAACGAGAGGTTGCTCACCTCCCTGTGGACGACCCGTATTTGCCACCGCTTCAACACGGCCGTGCACTTGCGGTCTAATTAAAACGTTCAACAACTATGTGCGACACGAGAGGAGGGAGGCGTCGAGAAATCGACTACCAAAGCAGGGTTGACGACACGCCTCGTCAAACGGCCACTCTCGTCTCGTGCCCATGAAAGCATGCACAAAGGTGCACACACACAACCCAAAACCTTTTTTAACAAAGAATGTGCATAGAGGAGAAGACGGGAGGACACAGGAGAGGAAGAATGACTCAGGAGAGAAGGGAAGAAGTCCTTATGCTACGGCGGGTGGGTACAGGTAGAAGCACACAAGCAAACAAGGCTCAAACAGTCCTAAGGTCGCTATAGGTCCTTACAGCTAGACGACGCCTAACTGCGAGGTCACACGGCCTCAACACGCCTCAACTCCCTAGGACGAGGACCACAAAGCCCAGCAAGTGAGTCAAGATCCGGAGATCTCGTCTCTCCTACTATCGACAGAGTGGGCAACGCCGATCAGGTCATGACGGTCGGGACCGGATCACTCTCCTAATGCACCCGAAATCCTTAGGGTCAATGTCTACTTGATTTTAAAATTAGGCTCTTGATTAGTGTGGTTTTTGGGGCGAAGGAAAGGGTGATGAACTCCCCCACCTTATCTTACATGGGACAGCCCCTCCTTAATAGCGTTTTGGAGACCTAATCTAACAATCAACTCTCCAAACAAACGCTCAACTCACACTTGTTGCAATGCACTTCCTACTAACTACTGCATGTTCATACGAAATGCATGAATGAGAGAAGAAAATGCGTACCTCACGCCAGCACTCAGCAAGTGAAAGTAAAGCTAAAAGAAAATACAATCTACGTGCCTAAGTCGAATACATGATGCATGACCTAAACAAGAAGGAATGCATAATCTTTTGCTTTGGGTTTTAAGGTCCAAGTTGCTTAAAGGGAGATTGATTATTGATCTAGGAGCAAACTATAAGTCAAAACATGCCAAATCGAGTCCCAAATCACTATATCAGATAATACAACAAGCCAAAGAAATAACTAGAGAAACAAAGCTTACCAGACCGCCAGTTGGCGGTCTTAGGCCGCGGATTGGCAGTCTGAAGCTGCCTGTTTGCCTCAAAATTTCTCCAGATGTCTTCCCCTGAGCTCCAGAGCTTCCTGAATCAAATAAAACTACAAAACACAAAATAAATCCACTTGAATCGTCCAAACCAGAGTCTGGACTGGCACCTCCCCGGCAACGGCGCCAAAAACTTGTTTAATCGTATTAAATACCGCAAGTGCACGACCACGTTGAAGCGGTGGCAAGTACGGGTTGATCCTCATGGAGGTGAGTAGCCTCTGGTTTTTCAGAAATCAAGGGCAACAAAAGGGGGAATAGTTTTGTTTATTCTAATCTACGCTACACTATACTACTAAGAAAATATGCAAAGTAAAGCAAATAACGATTACTTCGAATCAAAACTAAAAGAATGTAAAACTAAGCTGGAATCAAGAAGAGAAAGACCCCTAGGGGTGGAGTGTATGCACACATGTAAAAAGATGGTGAAGAATGCATTCTATAGGCACAAATGTAGGTACTATTTTCATGCATAGGAAGTGTCTAAAGGTTATGGCAAAACCTATCAATCTGTTCACTAACCTAGTTGATTAACATTCATATACACAAGCTGGTTATTTCGGAACCTAAACAAGCATGGGAGGTGTCTAAGATGTGTGCAAAAACCCATCAAGTGTAGTATTCTACTATAACAAGCAAGCATACATTCACATTTATCAACACAATCAAAATATAAAACATTCATATCCATTCTTTAATGCATGTATGAACATCATCTCCACCCCCAAAGGGGGATGGATCTACTCACTACACATTACTCTAACAATTAAACTAAAGAATAAAAGAAACATTCTAACTACTTTAGCCTAGAATCAAAGAAATAAAACTAAGCTAAACATGCATAAAGAAACAACATAAGAACAAAACAATGGAATAATTATTTTATTAAATGACTCACATTGAAGGTAACATTCTTCTCCACCTTGAGATTTTGCTCCAAGGCTTACTCCAAGTAGAGATAATGCCACAAAGCAATGAGTGATTACAATAGAAGGTGAAGAGTTCTATTTATAGCCATAGAAAAAGGTAATCCGGGATAATCCCCAAGTATGAGACTAAACAAATACCAGACATAGACTAAATACACACTAATACACGCTCCACATAAATCTTAGAGGATCCGGACCAAAAGTGATCGCCACTTGGCTGTCTACAGTGTTCGGATCGCTCTGGAGTTTCCTGCGGGCTTTTCTGGAAGGCTTTGTTTGTCCGTGTTGCATCTACTTCGCTTGTTGGAGCTCCCACCCGAATAGAATTGCCAAAATACTCCCCATGATGGTGTGAAGTATTCTTGTTTGCTCATTGGTCCTTCAATCTTACGTTCAGGTCCTTCGATCTTGCATCATAGTCCTTGAGTCTCTCAACTCAGTCCTTTTTCATGCTTTTAGGTCCTTTTATGCCTCTTCTCTTCAAACCTATTTATTTATGAAATTCAAACATAAAACTCGTCACGTAGCATTGTTTAGGTGAAAGATAATGGATATAAGATACAAATATAAGCATGAAATGATGTCAATCAAACCCCATTCCAAAATGCATTTCGTGAACCACGGCATACAGGACGCTACAACGTTATACCCATTGTTGTGCATGTGGAGCTTCCATGCCAACAGTGCGTGTGCCGGGATGTAAGATGGAGTTGTGCAGGTGTAATGGCGCTGCAGGCGCGATGATGAGGCGGTTTATATGTATTTGTTGTTATACTGGCCGTATTTATTTGTTTTGTTAATATTTGAACCCAATCGTAACGTACTGCTATATTGTTTGTTACCAGGGCAATGAAAGATATGGTTTCTTCTTGTGCAAGGTAGTAAGGTCATTCCTTGATCCCTTCAAAGGTCTAACAAGACATTAGTAGGAAGGTAGATCTCCTCATCGGGGTGGTTCTAGGGCAGGAGCTTGGTCCAACTAGTGGGAAAGAGGGCAGAGACAATGGTATTCTCGTCATTGAAAAGCCAATGCAGGTAATTCCTAACATGAAATGCTCGTTTGTTGTTTGATTAAACTAACATCAAATTCCTTCCATTATAAATAATATAATCTGGTCTAAAAAGTTGATTTTTATGGGTTTTTGTTACTCGAAGTTTATTATGACCTCCCATTTCATATAGGGTGATTTGCTTGGGTACACCTCAAAAGGTGCACAATTGCGGAAGTACCCTGCATTTTTACTATTGACTTGGGTGCACCTCATTTCAGACCTTATTGCTTGCATACCCTCGGGCCGTTTAAAATTCAAATGTCCTTAATACTAAATATAAAACCACAAAACAAATATTTTCTTTACAAACACACTCTTCTTCTCCCTCTCTCTCTTGTTCTCTCTCTCTCTTGTTCTCTCTCTCCTCTCTCTCGCTACTCCTCTCTCTCGCATTTTCTCTCTCCTCTCTTTCTCTTTTCTCCTTCTCTTTTCTCCTTCTCTCCCTTGTTTTGTCTCCTCTCTTTCTCTCTTCTCCCTCTCTCTTTTTCTCTCTTTCTCTCTTCTCCCTCTCTCTCGATCCTCTCTCTCTATATACTCTTGCTTGTTCTCTCTCTACTCTCTCTCCTCTCTCTTTCTTCTCTTTTCTCCCTTTCTCTCCTTTATATTCTCTCTCTCTTTCTTCTCTCTTCTCCCTTTCTCTCCTACATATTCTCTCTCTCTCATGTTCTCTCTTCTCCCACTTCCTCTCTCCCTTCTCACTCTCACTCTCTCTCTTGTTCTATCTATTTGTCTCTCCTCTCTCTCTCATGTTCTCTCTTCTCTCTCCCTCTCTCCTTTCTCTCCTATTCTCTTTTCTCCCTCTTTCTCTCTTCTTCCTTTTGAATGCTCTCTCCTCTCTCTCTTCTATTCTCTTTTCTCCCTCTTTATCTATTCTTCCTTTCAAATTCTCTCTCCTCTCTCTATTCTCCCTCTCAAATTCTCTCTTTCCTCTCTCTCTTCTCCCTCTCAAATTCTCTCCCCCTCTGATTCTCTCTTCTCTCTTTTCCCTTTTTCTCTCTTCTTCCTTTCACTCTCTCTTTTTCTTCTTTCTCTCTGCTTCCTTTTGAATTCTCTCTCCTCTCTCTCTTCCCCTCTCGAATTTGCTCTTCTCCCTCTCGAATTCTCTCTCCTCTCAAATTCTCTCTCTTCTCTCTCGAATTGGAGAAAGGGACAGAAGAGAGGGAGAATAGAGAATTGGAGAAAGAGAGGAGAGAGAATTAGAGAGAGAAAGAGAGAATCGAAGAGAGAGAAAGATAAGAGAGCGAGAGGGAGAAGAGAGAAAGGAGAGAGAAATCTAGAGGGAGAAGAGAGAGGAGAGAGAATTCGAGAGGGAGAAGAGAGAGGAGAGAGAATTCGAGAGGGAGAAGAGAGAGAGAGGAGAGAGAAAGCGAACATGAGAGAGAGAGAGAGAGAAAGAGAGAGAGGGCGAAGAGAGAATAGTAAAGAGAGGTAGAAGAGAGAACATGAGAGATAGAGAAGAGATAACATGAGAGAGAGGAGAGAGAAAGAGAGAGAGGGCGAAGAGAGAATAAGAGAGAGAGGAAAGAGAGAAAGAGAAAGAGAGAAGGAGAAGAGAGAGAGGAGAGAGAACATGAGAGAGGTGGAGAAGAGAGAAAAAGAGAGAGGAGAGAGGGAGTATCAAAGATAAGAATGAAACCCCATTAGATGGTTATGGAATTCATATAAGGCTCAATGGATTAAGATAACACACACCGAATACACTACATGATCATATCACATATTTCTCCACCCCCCAAATGGGGATGGAACTACTCACTAATCATTACACTACCTACATTAACAACATGAAACATTATACTGAAAGGAAATTTAACTATGCATGAAAGGAGCATTAAAGAATCTTAGAAGGAAAGGAAAGACTAAACAAGCATGCACAAATTAAAAGACAAGATTAAAAGAAACTAGAACAATTATTTTATTAACAATGACTCATATTGAAGGTAACATTCTTCTCCACCTTGAGTTTTGCTTCAAGGCTTACTCCTTAGTAGAGAGAATGCCACCAAACTATGGGTAGTTTACAATAGAAGGTGAAGAGTTCTATTTATAGCCATAGAAAAAGGTAATCCGGGACAATCCCCCGATGTGGGACTAAACAAATACCAGAAATAGAATAAACACACTCTAATACACATGCCCACCAAAGATTAACAGGTCCGGAGCTAAACAGACCGCCAATTGGCGGTTTATTGGTTCAGGATCGATCTGGAATTTGTTGTGGGCTTTTCTAGATATCTTTGTTGGTCTTTAATGCAGATACTTTATTTATTGGAGCTCCGACCCGAATCGAATTACCAAAATACTCCCCATGATGGTGTGGAGTTTTCTGTTTTGCTTTTTGGACCTTCGGTCTTACGTTTAGGTTCTTCTCCCTTGCATCTTAGTCCCCAGGTCTCACAATTCAGTCTTTTTTCCCTGCTTTTGGGTCCTTTTATGCTTCATCTCTTCAAACCTATTTATTTCTGAAATTCAAACATAAAACTCGTCACGTAGCATTGCTTAGGTGTAAGATAATGGATATAAGATACAAATATAAGCATGAAATGATGTCAATCAAATACCCCCACACCTAAGTTTTCGCTAGTCCCGAGCAAAACAAAGAAAGAGAAAAGCAAACGAGAAACAAGAAATCCTAACTCACTTTCGTAGGAATCACGGTTGCACTTAGCACGTGCAACAAGTCGTTAAACCTCCTTGTTTCCAAGGAGGAGGAGTGTTGTCTCATGAGGATTTTCAGTGGATATACCCATAAAATCCGAACAAGATGCATTATTCAATCTAGACACTCGACTCGTTGGACATAATTTGTCGATCATGGGATGCGGTAATCCTACGGGCCGACTCTATATAGGTAATCAGTCCACACACCTAGCCTAATGAACTATTCATGCAAGTTAAATATGGAATTAAGTGAAAGACATGGACAACCTCAACATCCTCAAGTGATACAAAGTGTAAGGCCCATTAAGGTTCTTATTTGCATTACCATTTTTTTTCTTTTTGTTTCTTTTCTCTCTTTTTTCTTTTCTTTTTATTACTTGGGGCTATATTCTCTTAGGGTCAGGTTTCGTGCATCATCGCCCATGAGGACTTACACTATCACGTACACATTTCCCCGAATCTCCACATAGGGCAATCCCTACCACCCGTGTAATGAGAGTTCGGTCGGCGTATCCCAAGTCAGATGACTCGGAAGCACCAGGCACAAAGTCCCCTCAGACCTAATTTCCCGGGTGATAGGAGCCGTGCGAGAAGAGAGAACACCTACTCACTTATTTCTTATCTACACATGAACCAAAACCCCTACACTTAATGTCTCACAACAAGATTTAAAGGGTCCGTGACTACAACAAACTTCCTTAAGTTAACAAACACGAATTATTGACTCACTATGTTCAGGGTGGACTTCTTTAAATGTTTGAGCACTGAAACCCTATGATTACTCACCCCCAAGGGAAAACTGGGGTGCATCCTAACGACTCGATAAATCTTAAAGCCACTGTACTAGATATCCTAATGCATCAAGTTCAAGACAATTTTGGGTGCTTTCTTTTTACATTGCCTCTCAACGGTTTTGCACTTGCTAAACACATACAAAACCCACAAAACATTTTCTTTCGGAAACACATGAAGATTTTGAAAGAAATGTGAAAATATTAAGGCACTAGGCTAGCAAAAGAAGACAAGTCACCCAAAGATCATGGTAAGCAGATATATCGATATTAAATGCAGCACACTAACATGACCCTAACATGACCCTAACAATGCACACAAAAGAAAACAAAAATCAAAGGAAAAAACTCGACTATGTACACACGTAAAAACACCACACATACCTACTTCATGCATTGTCCTCAATGAATGTGAGCAAAATAATACATGGATTTATGCATTAAGAAGGATAGATCTCACCAAATGAAGCGCAAAAGGAAGTTCAAGGTTATGTTGATGGACACAAACCCGAATTCCCTCAAAACCTGTGAGATGCTAAAGAATGGATACAAATACATGAAAGAAATGGGGCTCAAATACTCAAGGGTTGGAGCCCACAACAATCGATGCTCACTGAAGGAGTCTTTTATTGTACTGTTTTTTTTTTAATATAACTATGTACAAACATAAGTTCCCATCTTCATTTGTCAAAAGACATCAAATGGGAACCTCAAGAGTGGGTTTGATGTCTTTTGACAAATGAAGATGGGAACTTATGTTTGTACATAGTTATATTCAAAAAAAAGAAAAAACAGTACAATAAAAGACTCCTTCAGTGAGCATCGATTGTTGTGGGCTCCAACCCTTGCTCCACCAGAGGTGAGTCCTTAAGAGGCACAACATGAAGATCATATGGCTCAAGGGCCACGTGACAAAAAGATAAGGCACAATCCTGTGCCGACTCATAATGAAATTGGTCCATGTTTTTCTCAATTGGAATCAAATCCTCCACCAAGTGATCGTGTATTGAAACCCCAAGTTCCTCAGACTGACTAGGAGTTTGACTTTGAAAGATTGTGCTTTGAATTTGTGGATCTGGTGGTGGTTCGATATCAAAAGATGAATCCTCATGTTGACAAGAAAAGTTACTCTCCTCACGTTCACGTAATTGCTGCGACATTTGACTCACTTGCAGTGCCATATTTTGTATGGACTGTTGAGTGGTTTCCATGAACGTAAGGAAAGTTTGTTTCAAGGAATCAGGTATGCGGTCAACTATGAGGTCCAAGTCAGAGCTTGGGAAATTTTGGGGTTGGGTGTTGATGGGCTGAGAATGAGTCCAATGATTTGAAGTGAGGTGTTGGTAGAATTCTGGGTATTCGGGAGGAGGATACTGGGGTGAAAATGAAGTATAAGAATTTGGATATGAATTGTCTCCCCACGAATCCATCACTCTCGGGTTGTACGCGGATGCGTAATGGTCATATTGAGCATTTTGGGAAAATGTGTGCTCATACTCAGGCTCAGGGGCTATATAAGGACCTTCCCCAATAACATGACCACGCAACCCACAACACTCACACGGTGTGGCTACTGGAGCCACCGGTGCACCCATGTCATCTACCACATGCATGAAAGAGGCCAAAGGTTCTTGTAATGTCTCAGTTAGATGACCAACATATAATTCGACGTAACTAGATGGTGGTCTAGCAGTCGGTGCCTCTCTCATACTACCCCAATATGAAGATTGCTCAGTCACACAATTAAAATTGTCCCAACCATACGGGGTGTTAGTCTGAGCCACCCCAGGTTGCATGGGTCCAGAATACCAGGAAGAATTGCCCTGGTCCCAACAGTGATATGGATGGTCGCCCTTGTAACTATCCATCTCAACAAAGAACTCTCGAGTCGATCACTCTCACCACCACGAGGCCAAGCACGCAAAAAGTGCTCGACTCGACCCTAAAACGCTACCAGAGAGTGTAAAGGGGAGGAGACTATAACGTAGAAGAAGGTGAGAAGAAGATGACTCAGAGGAGAAGGGAAGAATCCTAGAGCTAGCGTGGGTAATGGGATCAGGTAGAAGCCTAACTAGCAAGCACGACTCAAACAATGTAAGGCAATGGGTCCTTAGGCTAGACGACGCCTAACTTCGAGGTCACTAGCCTCGACACGCCTCACCTCCCTACAACGAAGACCACAATGCCCAGCAAGTGATACCAGATACGGAGATCCAGTACCTCGTACTATCGACAAGGTAGGCAACGCCGATCAGGCCATGACGGTCTCAACTAGATTACTCTCCTAGTGCGTCCGAAATCCTAGGGCCAATGTCTACTTGCTTTTACTTAAGGCTTGATTAAGAGTGATTTTTGGGGCGAAGAAAAGGGTGATGAAATCCCCCACCTTATCTTTTGTGGGACAACCCCTCCTTAGTAGTGTTTTGATCCTAGATCTAGCAATCAATCGCTCCAATCAAAACGCTCAACTCACTCTTGTCCCGTTGCACCTTACTAACTAATGCATGATTGAAACATGCATAAATGAGAGATTCTAGTGCACGTACCTCACGTCAGCAATCAACAACAAAATGTAAAGCAAAGAAAAGACAAATGCATGCAAGGTCTACAAATGATGCATGACCTAGATGGCAAGAAGTCTAATCTTTTGCTTTGAGTTTTATGGTCCAAGTTGATTAAAGGGAATTGATTTTTAATCTGGGAGTAAACTAGAAGTCATAGCATGCAAAATAGTGCTCCCAGATAACTACAATGAAGAAAATAATTACCAGAAGAAAAATGGAAGCAAAACAACCTCACCAGGCCGCCAATTGGCGGTCTAAGACCGTTGATTGGCGGTCCCTTTTGATGGTTAGCTGCTCCAACTCCTCGAGTAGCCTCCCCGTGAACTCTAGGATCCCTGCAACTAAGAGAAACTGTAAACAAAAAATTAAAAACCACTCGAATCGTCCAAACGAAGGTCTGGACAGAGCACCTCCCCGACAACGGCGCCAAAAACTTGATTGATTTGTTTTATATTAAACCGCAAGTGCACGACCGCGTTGAAGCAGTGGCAAATACGGGTTGATCCACAGGGAGGGTGTCGATTTTTGGTTTGTGCGAAGGCGAGTGGTAAAGAAAGGAAAGAACGATTGATTACACTAAACTACACTAGAATGCAAAAGGAAATGAAAGCTAAGCAATAAAACTAAACCCCAAAGGGGGTAGAGAAATAATGTGAACATAAAGAAGTGTGTGTGTGTGTTCATTAAGCTCCTCACAATATGTAGTGCATGAAATCATAAAACTAAATGCAACTTTGCCTCTACATGAATTAAGATTAGATCACATCATTAAAACATACAAGACAATAAGTGCAATGAAGCTAAATGAACTCAAGTATAAAGACTAGACCCTACTATGCCTCCACATGAATTAAGATAAGACCATATCATTAAAACATACAAAAAATTAACCAAGGTAAAGGCAACAAGAGTACATACACTACAACTTGTGTTTCCAATATTAATTTCATCCATATCCTAACCTTATCATTCCCCATAACATAGGTCCACTAATCAAAGCATAGGCTAAGCTTCATTCAAGAGCATTAGAATATCAAAGATAAGAGAGGAGACCCATTAGATGGTTACGGAAATCATATAAAGCTCAAGGGATTAAGATAACACACACTTAGTACACTACATGATTATATCACATATTTCTCCACCCCCCAAATGGGGATGGATCTACTCATTACTCATTACACTAACTATATTAACAAGATGAAGCATTATACTGAAATGAAATTACCCTAAGAAAGCAAGAAATATTAAAGAAGCTTAAAAGGAAAGGAAAGACTAAACAAGCATGCACAAATTAAGAGACAAGATTAAAAGAAACTAGAAGAATTATTTTATTAACAATTGACTCACACTAAAGGTAGCATTCTTCTACACCTTGAGTTTTGCTTCAAGGCTTACTCCTTAGTAGAGAGAATGCCACCAAGCAATGGGTGATTTACAATAGAAGTGAAGAGTTCTATTTATAGCCAAAGAAAAAGGCAATCCGGGACAATCCCCGATGTGGGACTAAACAAATACCAGAAATGGACTAAATACACACTAATACGTAACCCAGAGAAATCTTAGCGGATTCGGGCCAAAAGTGACCGCCAATTAACGGTCGTGGACCGCTAATTAGCGGTCTACAGTGTTTTGATCGGTCTGGATTTTCTTGTGGGATTTTCTTGTTTTGATCGGTCTTTGATGCATCTACTTTGCTTGGTGTAGCTCCGACCCGAATAGAATTGCCAAAATACTCCCCATGATGGTGTGAAGTATTCTTGTTTCTCATTGATCCTTTGATCTTACGTTCATGTCCTTCGATCTTGCATCTTAGTCCTTGAGTCTCTCAACTCAGTCCTTTTTCCCTGCTTTTGGGTCTTTTTATGCTTCATCTCTTCAAACCTTTTTATTTCTGAAATTCAAACATAAAACTCGTAACGTAGCATTGCTTAGGGGTACGAAATGATGTCAATCAGAAATCATATAAGGCTCAAGGGATTAAGATAACACACACCTAATACACTACATGATCATATCACATATTTCTCCACCCCCCAAATGGGGATGGAACTACTCACTAATCATTACACTACCTACATTAACAACATGAAACATTATACTGAAAGGAAATTTAAATAAGCAAGAAAGGAGCATTAAAGAATCTTAAAAGGAAAGGAAAGACTAAACAAGCATGCACAAATTAACAGACAAGATTAAAAGAAACTAGAACAATTATTTCATTAACAACGACTCACATTGAAGGTAACATTTTTCTCCACCTTGAGTTTTGCTTCAAGGCTTACTCATTAGTAGAGAGAATGCCGCCAAGCAATGGGTAGTTTACAATAGAAGGTGAAGAGTTCTATTTATAGCCATAGAAAAAGGTAATCCGGGACAATCCCCCGATGTGGGACTAAACAAATACCAGAAATAAAATAAACACACTCTAATACACATGACCGCCAAAGATTAACGGATCTGGAGCTAAACAGACCGCCAATTGGCGGTCTATTGGTTCTGGATCGATCTGGAATTCGTCGTGGGCTTTTCTGGATATCTTTGTTGGTTTTTGATGCATATACTTTATTTATTGGAGCTCCAACCCGAATCGCATTGCCAAAATACTCCCCATGATGGTGTGGAGTTTTCTATTTTGCTTTTTGGTGTGGGGGATGGTGTGAGGGTAGTGGGGGTAGTGGAGGAGGTGCAACTGGTGGTGCTGGTCAATATGGGAGTATGGGGGCCAGCAGTTTGCCAGAGTTGGAAGTGTTTCTAGAGGATGAAGAACAAGCTCTCCAAGTGGGTGTAATGGTGTGGGGGATGGTGTGAAGAGAAAGGGAAGAAAGGATAACATGGGTGATGGTATTCCGTTAGAAGAAGAGGTGGAGTCCACAAATGGAAGAGAGATGGGAACATCCTTAGTTGCTTCTAACAAGAACCATGTAAATAAAGGCAATCATTGGGATGGGGCTGCTCAAAATAGACTTAGGGGAATGTGAACCAATGAGAAGGGGTCAAGTGAAGGGAGGGAACCAATAGGAGCTGAGATAGGTGGAGTAGAAGGAAAGGGGCCAATAGGAGTTGAGGTAGGTGGAGTGGAAGGTGTGTGTAGTGATGAGAATAGCAAGGAGGCTTCACCTTGCAAGGGAGCACTTTCTCTGGTTGGGGTAGATGAGGAAAGTGGGCAGTACTTAGTGGAGGAAGTAGGTGGAGTGACCAAAAATGCACCCATGGTGGATGGATCACGTGGGGGACTAGAGGGTTTGCATGGTTTGCATGGGAGTGGATGTTTACAACGTGAAAAGGAGTGGCTACAATAGGAAATGCTAAGTTGTATACATCAAAAGAATGGGACGCTTCAAGGGGAACATGCATGCATGTGTGATGGAATTTCACGAGAGGCAAAAGTGGAAGGGTTGCATGGGGTCAACCCGAGGGAGGAAGAGGATGCTCACTCACCAAATAAATTCCAGATCCTTGCTGAGATGGAGGGGGTGGTAGGGTTTGTGAGGGAAGCCCAATAGTTATTGAGCTCCTTGAAGGAGAGACGACTGGTAGTGGCATAGAGAAGGAAGGCAAGAAGGTGTTCTCGCTGCCTACAAAGGTCAATCTTGAGGAAGCTACACCTCCATACTCCTTCAGGCATGTGAGAGTGGTGGAAGTGGCAAAGGCAAGGAAAATCAATCGAGGAAAGAAGGGAGTCCGTTCTCTACTTTCGCACCCATAAAGTGGCTTTGTTGGAACGTGTGTGGCGCAAATGCCCGGGGGCGCCCCTACATGATTCGAGATAAAATAACCCAGGAATGGTGGATTTTGCTTGTATTATTGCGCACAAAGTAAAGAAGAAGAGGTTGATGAGGTTTGTAAAGTCAATATGGCAAGATGAATGGGAGTCAAATAGTGAGGTGGTTAACTCCGGGAGGATCCTTGTGTTGTGGAAGGACTTGGAATATTCTTCAAAATACTCGTGAGACAGATCAATTGATTCACATGGAGGGTTTGGTTCAGGCCACAAGTCAGTAAGTCGCGATTACTTTGGTGTATGGTGACAATAACTATGTTACGAGGAGAACAGTTTGGGAGGCTTTACATGGATGCAAACCTACGGATGGGATGGCGTGGGTGGTCTGGGGGATTTCAATTGCATTAGGAGTGAATGGGAGAAACGTGGACGAGGTGGATTTAATACGGTGGCTATGGAGGAGTTTAACCATTGGATTGAGGCTAGTAGTTTGCTCAAGGTACAAATGACAGGAGGAGAGTTCACATGGTCAAACTCATCGCATGGCCCCGGGCGGATAGAGACAAGGATTGATCGAGCCTTGTGCTCCCATGTGTGGTTGAATTCTTTCCGGATGCTATTTTTTATGTGGAAGGTAAAGAGCTTAGTGACCATTGTCCTTTGGTGATGGATCTTGAGCCTCATGGTGTGCGGAAGAGGAAGATGTTTAGTTTTGTGAATGCTTGGGCTGGCCACGAACAATTCTTAGGGGTGGTCAAGGTGGCTTGGTTGACCTACATTGTTGGCACATCAATGTTTCGTGTTGTGGGGAAGTTGGAGGCTATAAAAAGGGGGCTCAAGAGGTGGAGTGATGAAGTATTTGGAAATGTAGATGAACGGTTAAGCAAGGCAAGGCAGGAGTTACAACAGCTTCGAATGGAGGTAGAACGACTTCCGGGGGATGAGGAGTTGAGGCGAAAGGAAAGCGAGGTTGTGGACAAGCTGTCCCGCCAATTGGTGGTGGAGGAGTCAATCGTTCGACAAAAATCTAGGGTGAGATGACAGAGTGAAGGTGATTATAACTCGAGGTTCTACCATGCTTCTCTTCGGGTGAGGAGAGCCACCAATACAGGGCGTAGGATAGTTGAGGGAGGAGAGACGATTGAGGATGAGGACCAAATCTGAGAGGCGATACGACGCTGGTTTGCTAACTTGTTTTCTTCTAGTGTGTAGGGGGGAAACATTGATGCGAACATTGCCTTTCCTATGTTAGATACTATCGATGCTGGTTTGCTCACAATCCCGGTGTGTATGGCTGAATTAGAGCATGTGGTGCTGCACTCCAACGTCGACAAAGCACCAGGACCAGATGGCTTTAACGTAAATTCTCCAAGGTGGCTTGGGAGATTATTAAGAAGGACCTTTTCAAGGCCATTGCATCTTTCTTTCGTGAGGGTAAACTCCTCAAGCAAGTTAACTATACGGCTATTACTTGGATTCCGAAAAAGAAAGCACCCGCCTCGATTGATGACTATCAGCCGATTTCGCTATGTAACATGGTGTATTGATATATTTCAAAGATCCTTGCAAATAGGTTGAAGGAGGTGTTGCCAAACCTTGTAAGTGAGAATCAAAGTGCATTCATTAGAGGGAGTCGGATTGGGGACAATGTTATGCTTGCTCATAAACTTTGCCACAACATGCATTCCAAACGGGGTTCGGGACGTATGGGTGTCGAAATCGATCTGAGGAAGCCTTATGACACGGTGTCATTGGACTTCTTGCATGAGGTATTAGGCAGGTTCGGGTTCAACAACAAGTGGAGGAAGTTAGTGGTGGCTTGTGTGAAGGCCTCTTTTGTTGTGAATGTTAATGGTGCTTACTCGAGGCCTTTTGTTGCTTCGAATGAGCTTCGACAAGGTGCTTCCCTTGCCCCATATCTCTTTGTGCTTTGTATGGAAGTGCTGAGGGCTTTGTTACGTCGTGAGGAAAGGAGGGGTGGTATTCGCCTGGTAAAGTGTGGTGTGGTCTCGGTTTCGCACTTGATGTTTGCTGATGACGTAATGGTTTTTGTGAGTGCCACCAAGGTTGATGCATGTGCACTTAAAGGGGTGCAGGATGAGTTTTCAAGGTACTCGGGGCTGCAACTGAATAACTCATAGAGCCAAGTCTTCTTGGGAGGAAGTACACCAGACGGGGAGTGGATTTGTAACCACCTACGAATGCATAGGAGCGAATTTCCGGTGACATATCTTGGACTACCGTTGTTTTCCTGGAGGTTTGCGAAGAGCCATTGTGGAGCACTTATTGAAAGGATAAGAGGGAGGCTGAACTCGTGGAAAGGCAAACTTCTCTCCATGCCCGGGAGAGTGGAGCTTGTGCGAAGTGTACTCACATCCTTTAGTATTTATTGGATTTCGGCGTTCTTCGTACCAAGGAGTGTGCTTCGCGAGATAGAAAGAATTATGATGCATTTCGTTTGGGGGGGACCAAAGAGGTTGGCTGCTGTCTCATTGAAGGATATATGTGCACCGAGGTGAGAAGGTTGTTTAGGGCTGCGTAGATTGGTGGAATGGAACGACGCCAACCTTCTTCGGTTATTTTGGATTATTACTTCACATGATACATCTTTATGGGCTACTTGCTTGCGAAACAAATACATTAGGCGCAATACAATATGGATGATGCAGCTTCCCCCACTTTCCTCTTGGGCGTGGAGAGGTAGTATGAGAGTTCGGAATATGGCGAGGGATAAGATGTTCTTCCAAATAGGTGATGGGCGGAAGGTGAAGTTTTTTGAGGACCCTTGGTGTGGCCCTCCGCTTCTTACATTGACGGAGGGTGAGAGAATGAGGTATGATCTAGGAGTTCCACATGACATCAAAGTTTCCCATTTTCTCGACAACGGTCGGTGGAGAGTGCTTCGCCTACGCTCCCATGATGTCATGCAACTTTGGGCGAGGCTACCCTCCATTATAGTGGGCCATGGGGAAGACACAATATCATGGGTCGGGGCTTCTCGAAGCAAACTTACATTGAGCGACACTTGGCATTGGGTGAAGCCGGAAAGACCCATTGTTAGGTGGGGTCGATGGTGTGGCACAAGTGGGCTGTCTCAAAGCACGCGCTAACCTTATGGAGGGTGGTTCATGGGAAATTGCCCACCCATGACATGATGAGGCGTAGGAGGCTTAAGCTATGCGTTGTATCGAGATGCACATTATGTAAAAGTGCCTATGGGGACTTCACACACTTGTTTTGGGAGTGTCCTTTTGTGCAGGTTGTATGGGATGCGATTCGAAGGGTGGGAGGAGATATTGCCCACATGAAAACAACAACATTGGAGGAGATCTATAGAGTTCAAAGGTGGAACGTACCCTCCAAGTATGGTGCACTCACGATCAAGCTAGCTTTGGGAGCTGTGGTTTTCGAATGTTGGGCGGAACGGAATAGACGATATATGGATGGTGAGGAATGACGAGTGGAGTCCATTATCCAGAAAGTGAAGGATGTGATTCAGATCAAGGGATTCGGCATGCTGGAAGGAAGAGGAGACGAGCATGAGAAGGCGACCTTCGAGACGACATGGTTATAAGTTACTTGCCATTAGCCATTAGCTAAGTAAAAGAGAAGAGTATTGTACTGAGACTCGTGATAGTGTATGTGCTAGGTGGGGATCCGAGCTTGTGCTTAGCAAGTTCTTAGGGCATAAGAGTGTACTTGGGTTGGTTTGTATGTAAGTCTATTTACGCAAATCAATAAAATTCGAGGCTAATCCTCCCTTTTGCTTTGCAAAAAAAAGGTTGTTTATGGACTGTTGTTATGGAATGTCTGTTATGTTGCTTTCTCTGACATTGTTATTGTAATGGAATGAACTCATACCAATGTTATTCTTTCAAATAGGCATTCTCTCACGACATTTCAATTTTTTGTTAACATAAGCAGTGCTGGCCACTGTTATTCAATTTCATGTTTGCATATCCAATTTCAGTTAACATAACCAATGTCGGTGATGCTAACAATGCTGCACTTACAGAAGACACATTTCAAATCATCGATCGTTATGAGACCAACTCAGACCACTACAACTACCTTGACACAACCCACCAAGATTGGGGATGGTCTTCTTCAAACGACGATGAGTACGAAGGCTATTCGCACGCCACCGATGGATATTGGTAGTTCGGAAGTGGTTATCAAAATATTGTTTCGGCATAACTAACTAGTAAATTAATTTCTCACAGTTACGAACATTAATGAATTGTAATGGTCAACATTTGGTTTGAAGTTCTGGACTACCAAGTACATTATTATACTTTTGTGGAGTGAAATGTGTCTGCCATATTAATGTATTTGACGTAGTTATGTTATTGCAAGTGCTTATCTTTGATGGATGTAGTGGATGATCTATTTCAAAAATTAAACAGACGGGAAATAGATGTACCTACACATTGAGAGACAAACTATAAACCTAAACTCACAACAACAGTTAAAAAAGTTGCATTAGTTCCTGAAATAACATCAAATGACAATCCAAAATACGAACTCATCATTGAAAAATAAATAACAAAGCTTAATTCGTGATATCATTCGAATAAATGAGCTAGCTCATTTTCAACAAACAAGTTGTGTCAATCTACCAAACAACCTTACTTGTTATCGCCAAAAGAGTTGGGTCGTTCGGTCGAAATGAGTTGGCTTGTTATCACCAAATGAGTTGGGTCATTCGATCGAAATGAGCAGGTTTGTTAAAACAACCTAATTAACGGCTTGTTTTAAAAAAATACACTTCTCTCTAAGACATGAAACAACTTGTTCAAGATGAGACAATTTAATTAACAACATATCCAATTGCAAATGATTGGAACTTCCATAGGGACGAGTATGTCCTACTCGAGATGCAACTGTGCCGCTCAGGACGACTCTGTCCCACATTGGGTGGAGTCGGCTCCCAACATAGGATTGGTGCGTCCCAGCGTTGGACTAGTGTATCCCGTACGGGGAAAAATGGGCCCACTTATCTGGAACAATGATCCAACGTTGCGATGTACCAGTCCATGGATGGGACTTGGGACTCACCAGTCCAGCATGAGACGTCCCAACCTAGCATTAGGACACACCATTCCAGCGTGGGATGCACCAGTCCTGAGGACACAATTGCAGCCTAAGCGGGACATAGTACTTCATCCCAAACGGAGCCTGTACGGATTCAGGCATCCACTTCTAGGAGTCCAGTAACTTCCATGATTTCTGAAAATATTCTTGGGTTCTGCATCGGCTCTGCTTGGATGTGTAGTTATGTCCATCCACGCTGCCCCAGATTATGCTGAAATTTGAATGGACGAATCTCTCCATGTTTGGATGCATGGTTCAATTATGTCATATATGTCTTGTCCCAATGCATTATTACCAAAAAACTCATTTGTCACGTACTCTCAAATACAATTTTTGCTCGCTAGTTGAACAGACATGAAACCAACACAAATCATCTTTCTCATTTCCAAGACTCCTCTATATTCCCCATTTCGGAATCATCTTCTCCATTTTTGAAACTCCTCCATCTTTTCCATTTCCGAATCATCTTCTCTATTTTTGAAACTCCTCGATCTTCCCCATTTTTGAAACCATCCCTTTCTCGTCCGCTACGCTAGCATGGAGCCTCTTCCAATGAAGTCGCCTAATAGTTTATGCAGGCTTTGGGCTAAGCACGAGCATGTCGATATATCCAGCTCAATCGGTCCCTGGTAAATTTATTGCCCGACTCATACTAACATGGTGATATTTCTATGTTCTTTTCCCTTTTTGGTATTTCTCTTTTTTTCCTTTTTTGTTTCAGTAACATTATTTTTGGTTTTTTTGTAAGATGCCCTCGGTTGCACATTTTTCATGTATGAGGAAACGCTCTCCATTCCACCAAACTTCATTCTTGAAATTGTCTTTAATCTTGAACGTTGGGTTTATGACCTAGAGTGACTTAAGGCCTAATTGGAGTCGCTGGTGGAGGAGGTCGCTCGGCTTCCAGGCCTCAATCCCCCTTCCCCAAGTAAACATGTTGGGTACATTGTGCATTACATCATGGTTCTAAAATCAGGTTTGCAAATGCACTGCAAAGTTGTTGATGTTTGTTTGTTTTATTGAGCTCCAATATAAACAACCCTGAATAATGATTAGTAGCATAACATACATTGTATTCATGTTATATATATTATTTTACCCTTAATTTGGTGCTACTCGGGTGTTTGTTTGATGTGTTTCAAGGTTTAGGTAATAAAAAAGAGATAGGAACAGAAAATGACTACAATGCAAAAAGAAAGGACCTTATTGAAGCATCTTGGACCTATTTTTCATGCTCGAGGACCATTTGCAACTCAGGAAGGACCCAGATTAAACCCGGAGAGACTAGAACGAATGGAAAACATTTCTGGCACAAAAAATTCTCAATACCATGATCGTGAAGAGTATTTGGAAAACTAAGGTCAAAGAAGCTTGAACCAACGTACCTCGAGTGCACCCCATGTGTGATATAGACAACTTAAGTTGCTGAATAAAATCAGGGTGTATCAGACAAATTATCCGCCACTAGTGGATTTTAATCCGCTACTGGTGGATCAATTTGGTCCAAACCCGCGCTAAGTTATCCTGTGGCTTGAACCTTCTTAATTGGGTGCACCAGACCATAGAGACATTCATTACAGTCGTCGATTTGTTTTTAGATCCATCTACACCTCGCTTTAATCTATACATAGCAATGTTTCTCCTACCTTTAGCCCCTCCTCCACTTTCCTACATTAGAATAGGTTTAGATTACCCAAAGTGGCAGCAAAAGAATGTTGAAAGAATGTTGGTGGATGAAGGTTGTAATCTCACTCTTTGATTAATTGATTGATTCAGTTATAATAACCGCAAGTGCACGACCATGTTGAAGCGGTGGCAAATACGGATCGATCCACAGGGAGGTGTGTTAACTTTGGTGAGTTCAAAAACTTGTTGAACGTAAGACCAAAAACTTGTTGAACGTTTTAATTAAACTGCAAGCGCACGGCGTTGGTGAAGACGTGGCAAATACGAGTCGTCCTCAGGGAGGTGAGCAACCTCTTGTTTATCAGAAATCAAGTGGCACAAAAAAGATGGAAGAAAGTTGTTTATGCTAATCTAAACTACGCTAACTACGAAGAAGCAAATGCGAAGGACGGAGATTAACGAATACTTCAACTAAGCTAGAGAAACTTGATACTATGCAGGAATCAGTAAGAGAGAGACCCCTTAAGGGGTGGAGTGACTACACATACACAATAAGGAGGCAAGAATGTCTTCCTATAGGCACAAGTGGAGGTAGTGTTTGCATGTATGGGAGGTGTCTACTTATCATGGCAAAACCCATCAATTAAATCACTAACCTATTTGATTAACATTCATAAACACAAGCTGGTTATTTAAGAAACTAAACATGCATGGGAGGTGTCTTAAAACTTGTGGCAAAACCCATCTAGTGAAGTGTTCTATTCTAACAAGCAAGCATGCATTCATATTAATCAACACATTTCAAAATAAACATCCTTCCTTCCTTCCTTCCTTCCTTAATTGCATATATGATTATCATCTCCACCCCCCCCCCCCCGAAAGGGGAGTGGTTTTACTCACTACACATTACACTAACTATTACACTAAGATAAGAAGACATATTAACTAAGCTAGATTTAATAAAAGACAATTAAACTAAAACATAAACCAACAATAAAAGAAGCACAAAACAAAGGAAATTTTATTGATTGAAAACTCACAATACCAGTAGCATCTCCCCCATTGTGTTTCTTGCTTCAAGGTTTTCACTTCAATTAGGGAGAATGGCCACAAGCATGGAGTGATTACAATAGAAGGTGAAGAGTTCTATTTATAGCCACAGAAAAGGGTAATCCAGGACAATCCCCCGATGTGGGACTAAACAAATAGCATAAACACGCTCTACTACACAAGCCACAAAAAGCTAAGCAGATTCGGAGCCACCTGGACCGCTGATTAGCGGTCCCAGACCGCCAATTGGCGGTCTATAGGATCCGGATCGGTCTGGGCTTTCTTGGAGGCTTTCCTGGATGGTATTGGTTGTCCTTGATGCATCTACTTGACTTGTTGGAGCTCCGACCCGAATAGAATTGCCAAAATACTCCCCATGATGGTGTGGAGTTCTCCGCTTTGCACTTTGGTCCTTTGGTCTTACATTCAGGTCCTTCTCCCTTGCATCTCAGTCCCCAGATCTCACAATTCAGTTTTTTTCCCAGCTTTTGGGTCTTTTTATGCTTCATCTCTTCAAACATATTTATTCCTGAAAACTAAAAATAAAACTCGTTACATAGCATTGTTTAGGTGAAAGATAATGGATATAAGATACAGATATAAGCATGAAATGATGTCAATCAAATACCCCCACACCTAACTTTTGCTAGTCCCGAGCAAAACAAAGAAAGAAAAAAACAAACGAAAAACAAGAAATCCTAACTCACTTTCGTAGGAATCACGGTTGCACTTAGCACGTGCAACAAGCCGTTAAATCTCCTTGTCGCCAAGGAGGAGGAGTGGTGTCTCCTGAGGGTTTTCAGCGGATATACCCACAAAATCCGAACAAGATACATTAATCAATCTAGCTACACGACTCGTTGGACTCATAATGTCGATCATGGGACGCGGTAATACTACGGGTCGACTCTTTATTTGTAATCGGTCCACACACCTAGCCTAATGAGTTATTCGTGAGAGTTAGTTAAGGACTTATGTGAAAGACATGGGCAACCTTAACTTCTGAATGTGATACAATGTGTAAAGTCCATTTTGGTTCTTATTTGACTCTTTTTTTCTTTTTTCTTTTTCTTCGGAGCATTTTATTCGTTGGTGTTTTATTCTCCCAGGGTCAGGTTTCGTGCATCATTGCCTATGAGGACTTACACTATCACGTACACCTTCTCACAAATCTCCACATAGGGTGATCCCTACCACCCTTGTTATGGGAGTTCGGTCGGTGCATCCCAAGTCAGATGACTCAAAAGCACCAGGCACAAAGTCCCCTCAGACCTACTTTCCCGAGTGATAGAAGTCATGCGAGAAGAGAGAACACCACTTATTTATTTATCTACATGGGAACCAAAACCCCTACACTTAAGTTTCACAAAAAGAGATTAAGGCCCTTGACTACGACAAGCTTCCTTATACTAAAAGACACGAATTATTTGACTCACTAGGTTCAGGGTGAACTTCTTTAAATGTTTGAGTGCTGAAACCCTATGATTACATGCCCCCCGAGGGAAAACCGGGGTGCATCCTAATGACTCTATAAGACCTAAAGCCAGTAAACTAGATATCCTAATGCATCAAGTTCAAGACAATTTTGGGAGCTTTCTTTTTACTTTGCCTCTCAACAGTTTTGCACATGCTAAACACACGCAAAACATACAAAACATTTTCTTTCTCAAACACATGAAGATTTTGAAAGAAATGTGCCAATTTTAAAGCACTAGGCAAGCAAAAGAAAACAAGTCACCCAAGGATCATGGCAAGCAGATATATCGATATTAAATGCAATATGACCCTAAATCAAAACACACAAAAGAAAACAAAATCAAAGGAAAACGACTCGACTATGTACACACGTAAAGCACCCTCCCACACCTACTTCATGAATTGTCCTCAATGAATGTGAGCATGATACCACATGGATTTATGCATGAAAAATGGAAGATCTCACCAACATGAAGAGCAAAAGGAAGTTCGTGGTTATGTTGATGAATACAAACCCGAATTCTCTCAAAACCTGTGAGATACTGAAGAAGGGGGCCTAAGTACACAAGGGTTGGGGCCCACAACAATCAATGGTCGCTCATGGAGTCTTTTATTACATACTTCTTCTTTTTTCTTCTTTTTCTTTTCAACAAAACACTGATATGTACAAACAAATGGAGGGATGAATCACATCTGTTGACCACATCCGTGGGGAGTTCGTGCAAAGGCACGACTTCCACCTCGACCTCCGCCATGGTCCCTTCCAAGTATGGTTTGAGGCGTTGTCCATTAACCTCGAACACGTCCCCATTCCTAGGATTTTGAATCTCAACCGCCCCATGAGGGGAGACGGTTAAAACAATGAAGGGCCCTGACCAACGGCTCCGAAGTTTCCCCGGAAACAAGTGGAGGCGAGAATTATACAACAAGACCTTTTGTCCCACCTCGAAGGTTTTGATTCGCACCAAGCGATTGTGGAAAATTTTAGTGCGGGACTTGCAGATCTTGGCATTCTCATAAGCTTCATTTCTCAACTCCTCTAACTCGTTGAGGTCTAACTTGGGATTGGCACCGGAAACATCAAGACTCATGTTAAGATGTTTGATTGCCCACAATGCCCGGTGCTCAAGTTCTACCGGAAGATGGCAAGCTTTGCCATAAACTAGCCGGTAGGGGGACATGCCAAGGTCGGTTTTAAATGCAGTGCGGAAAGCCCACAATGCATCATTAAGCTTGACCGACCAATCTTTCCTTGAAACATTAACCGTTTTCTCAAGAATTTGCTTGAGTTGACGGTTGGAAATTTCCACCTGGCCACAAGTTTGAGGATGATAAGGTGTGGCCAACTTGTGCATGATGGAGTATTTCCTCAACACTGCCTCAAGGGATCGGTTCACAAAGTGTGTCCCCCGATCACTTATGATACAACAAGGTGTCCCAAACCTCGCGAAGATGTGTTCTTTAAGAAATTTGATCACAACCTTGCGATCGTTAGTGCGAGTAGGGATTTCTTCAACCCACTTTGACACATAATCGACCGCCACCAGGATGTAAGTGTGACCATGGGACACAGGGAAAGGACCCATGAAGTCAATTCCCCAAACATCAAAGATGTTAACCACTAAGATATGATTGAGTGGCATCATATCTCGTCTACCAATGCGGCCCACACGTTGGCACCTATCGCATGCTTTGCAAAATGCAAAAGCATCTTGGAACAATGTGGGCCAGTAAAAACCGCATTGGAGTACTTTGGTAGCGGTTTTCTTGGCACCAAAGTGCCCACCACATGCCTCCTTATGGCAAAAGGACAAGACACTATGAATCTCGTCGTCAGGAATGCACCTCCTTATGATTTTATCAGCACAATAGTTAAATAAGTATGGATCATCCCAATAGAAGTGCTTGACTAACGACTTGAATTTCGCTGTCTCACTGTGTCTCCAATGAGCCGGCACCTCCCCGGTTGCTAAATAGTTCACAATGTCAGTGAACCAGGGGGGTGAGGTTATTGCCATAAGGTTCTCATCAGGAAAAAACTCGTTCATCGGTGGATCCGGTGAAAGATCAACGGGGATGTGAGATAGGTGATCGGCCACGACATTCTCGCATCCCTTCTTGTCCCGTATTTCAAGGTCGAATTCTTGTAACAACAAGATCCAACGCAGGAGATGGGGTTTTGCATCCTTTTTAGACAAAAGGTAGCGAAGAGCTGAGTGATCAGTGTAGATGATGACATGCGACCCTATGAGGTACTGGCAAAAATTTTCCAATGCAAATATGATCGCGAGGAACTCTTTCTCAGTAACAGAGTAGTTGAGCTGGGCGTCATGGGAGTACGACTTGCATAATAGATCACATGAGGCAATTTGTCGACTTTCTCACCTAAAACCGCTCCAATCGCGTAATCAGAAGCATCACACATCGGCTCGAACGGTAGAGTCCACACCGGTGCCTTAATAATAGGAGCGGAGGTCAACTCACGCTTCAGAAACTCAAATGCAGTCAGGCACTCAGGTGTGAACTCAATGGAGGTTCCTTTAGCAAGCAATCTTGTCAAAGGACGAGCTATCTTGCTGAAATCCTTAATAAACCGCCGGTAATAACCGGCATGTCCAAGGAATGAACGGATTTCTTTTACCGAGGTGGGTGGCGGAAGCTTAGAAATAAGCTCAATCTTTGCCCTATCCACCTCGATACCATCACGAGATACCACGTGACCCAACACGATGCCTTTTGTAACCATGAAATGATACTTTTCCCAATTAAGGGCTAAGTTCGTTTCCGAACACCTATTGAGAACAAGGCTCAGGTGGTGCAAGCACTCATCAAAGGAGGTGCCATGAACCGAGAAATCATCCGTGAAGATATCAAGGATGTTCTCAACCATATCGGAAAAAATACTTAACATGCAACGTTGTAATGTTGCAGGTGCATTGCATAGTCCAAAACCCATCCGTCTATAAGAAAACGTCCCAAAAGGACAAGTGAACGTGGTTTTCTCCTGGTCTTTGGGGCGACTGGGATTTGATTGTACCCCGAATAACCATCAAGGAAATAGTAATAGGCGTTCCCGGCGAGTCTCTCAAACATCTGGTCGATGAAAGGTAGAGGGAAGTGGTCCTTACGCGTGACCGCGTTCAACTTCCTATAGTTAATACAAACTCGCCACCCAGTTTGAAGTCGTGTGGGCACAAGCTCATTGTTGTCATTCTGGACAACAGTGATACCCGACTTCTTGGGCACAACCTGGACAGGACTTACCCAAGTACTGTCCGTAATGGGGAAAATGATGTCATGATCTAAACACTTGATGATCTCTTTCTTAACTACTTCTGTCATGGCTGGATTTAAACGCCTTTGTGGGTCGCGACGTGGTCGTGCCTCATCCTCAATAAAGATGTGGTGCTGCACCACGTCGGGACTTATCCCTTTGATGTCCCTCAAGGACCACCCAATGGCTGATTTGTGCTCCTTTAGTACTTGAATCAAACGTTCTTCCTGATCACCAGTCAACGTCGATGAAATAATCACCGGAAATGACCTATTGGGACCAAGAAAAATGTGTTTCAATTCCTTGGGGAGTTCTTTGAGCTCAGGCGTGGGTGGCTCCTCAAGGCGAGGTGTGATATCTAGCTCGAGATGTAAGATAGGAGGAGCTCGCATGTACTAAACAACATGCACATCATTGCTCAACTCACCCCGTCCTCTTCATGATCGGAGTCATCCATGAAGTAATCATTTAAATTCTCATGAATCAGGGGGTACTCTTCTTCCAATTCTTCTTCCAAGTCCCGGATAAGATTGACTTCCATGGGGTCCTCGAAAGATGTCGGCTGCCTAGCCATATTGAACACATGGAATGTCGCGGTCAAGTTCCTGAACGACAATTTCATGAGTCAAGTGCGACAATTGATCAAGGCATTTGACGTCGCCAAAAAAGGTCTACCGAAAATCAATGGAATCTGAGAGAGGGTAGTCTTAATTGGTTTGGTCTCAAGGACGACGAAATCAACAGGAAATATGAAATCACCGACCTTGATTAGGACATCTTCAATGACCCCCAACGGGACTTTGATCGAACGATAATCCAACTGCAAAGTTGTTTTCGTAGGCTTGAGAGTGCCCAAGCTTAATCGTTGATACACAGAAGCAGGTAAGAGGTTAACTGCCGACCCTAGATCTAGCAAAACATTGTTAATGCGAGAATCCCCAATGATACATGAAATTGTTGGACTGCCCGGGTCCTTCAATTTCACGTACGTAGGGTTCGAGATGATAGAGCTCACATTAGCCGCCAAAAAGGGTTTGCTAGGGACGTTGGTTTTCCTCTTAGTTGTACAGAGATCCTTCAGGAATTTTGCATAGGGAGGTATTTGTTGAATCATGTCTAACAAAGGTATGTTGACATTCACTTTCTTAAATATCTCTAGCATTTTATCAACACTGTCACTCTATTTCTTAGACAACCTACTCGGATAAGGAGCTTTTGGTAGGTATGTCTTGGGCGGAGCCGGAGAAGGAGGCTTTGGTGTATTACTCTCACCCTCGGCCTCTTTCTCACCATCATTCCCACAAGGGGGCGACACAGATGGATTTTCTGGCAAGGATACGTGGTTGTTGACCTGCTTCCCATTTCTCAGGGTCAGAATGGCATTAACATGGTCCACAGGTTCTTCTACGTAGTTCACTTGCACCCCCTGTGGTCTTGAACTTGCATTTTGCATGTTCGAGTGTTGTTGAGCACGGGGTTTAGCCACAGGTTGGCTAGGCAGGCTCCATCTCTCTCTGATGTACAGACTGAGCCAACTGACCCATCTGAAGCTCGAGAAATTTGATGGTCTGCTGATTCTAAGTAAGAACTTGACTCGTGGACGACATAAAGTTTTTTACAGAGTTCTCAAGTCCACGAGTTAAGTTCTCAAGCGAATTAAACTGGGTTTCCAAGTTGTTTGAATTTGGGAAACTTAGTTGGTTGGTGTTCTGACTTTGGGGTGGCTGATGAGACTTTGAATGCATGGGAGGGTAGTGTGGTCGGTTAGGTGGTCGAGAAAAGTTTGAAGGACCACCTGAGGCATTGTTATGGTTCCATGAAAAATTAGGGTGGTTCCTCCATCCAGGGTTATATGATGATGAATATGGGTCATTCCTGGATCTATGATAGATAACATTTACATGTTCCATCTCAGGAGGAATGGATGCACACTCACCCCCTATATGACCTATCCTACCACATAAATGACATGGAACTGAACCAAATGCAGACACATGAGATACATCATGTTGGTTTTGGAGCTCAATCGAATCCATACGGCGAATTAAGGCCGCCATGCGTGCCTCGGTGGCCGTAGTGGTATCGACGGCAAATGCGGCACCCGATCTAGTCGAGTTTGCATTTGCGATCCTCGCTCCTATGCTAGATGATGCAGGTGGTTCCCTTACACTCTCCCATTGCATGGTTTTCTGAGTGAGGTCTTCTAGGAAAGCTCATGCCTCCCTTTCATCCTGTCCTAAGAACTCTCCTTGACACATGGACTCAAGGAGCGTTCGGGACGGGATGTGAAGACCCTCGTAAACAATCTGACACAAGCAGCACAATTCAATGCCATGGTGAAGGCATGAGGATAGTAGCTCCTTGAACCTCTCTAAGTATGCATGGAATGATTCGGTCTCATGTTGATAGAACGAATTGATTTCGTTCCTCAATTTTTGAGTCCGATGATTTGGAAAATAGTTTTTGAGGAATGCAGACTGAAACTCATCCCAAGTCCTAAAGGCATTGGCCTGGTTGCTCTACAACGACTTCTTGGTATCATCCTTAAGTGCAAAGGGGACAAGCCTAAGATGAATGGAGTTTGTGCTAAGTTGTTGCAGTTTGAACATTGCACAGACCTCCTCAAGTTCCCTGAGATAGATATAGGGGTCACCTTTCCCAGTGAAGTGAGGGAGCATGGAAATAAACAGAGGCTTAACCTCAAAATGGTTCCCATTTGCCTCTGGCAATACGATGCATGAGGGTAGAGCTGTACGGCTAGGGTAGCATCGATCACAAAGACGTATGGGAACGACAACTGGAAGAACAGGTCGAACAGGTGGGTCCCGCAACTGCTCCTCCTCACGGAAATTAGCAGCCATTGAACCCGGACTGTGTGCGACACGAGAGGAGGAATGCGTCGAAAAATCAACGACCGCAGCCAGATTGACAATGCTCCTAGTCAAACGACCACTCTCGTCTCGTGTCCACGAAAGCATGCACAAAGGTGCACACTCACAAAACAAAACTTCTTTTTTTTAACGAAGAATGTGCGTAGAGGAGACGACGGGGGGGGGGGGGGGGGGGACACAGGAGAGAAAAAATGACTCAGGAGAGAAGGGAAGAAGTCCTTATGCTACGGTGGATGGGTACAGCTAGAAGCACACAAGCAAACAAGGCTCAAGCAATCCTAAGGTCGCTATAGGTCCTTACAGCTAGACGACGCCTAACTGCGAGGTCACACGGCCTCAACACGCCTCACCTCCCTACGAAGAGTACCACAAAGCACAGCAAGTGAGCCAAGATCTGGGGATCTCATTTCTCCTACTATCGACAAAGTGGGCAACGCCGATCAGGTCATGACGGTCGGGACCGGATCACTCTCCTAATGCGCCCGAAATCCTTAGGGCCAATGTCTACTTGATTTTAAAAATTAGGCTTTTGATTAGTGTGGTTTGTGTGGCAAAGGAAAGGGTGATGAAATCCCCCACCTTATCTTTTATGGGACAGCCCCTCCTTAGTAGCATTTTTCGAGTCCTAATCTAGCAATCAACTCTCCAAACAAACGCTCAACTCACACTTGTTTCAATGCACTTCTGACTAACTAATGCATGTTCATACGAAATGCATGAATGAGAGTAGAAGGTGCGTACCTCATGCCAGCACTCAGCAACTGAAAATAAAGCTAAAATGAAAGACAATCTATATGCCTAAGTCACATACATGATGAATGACCTAAACAAAAAGAATGCCTAATCTTTTGCTTTGAGTTTTAGGGTCCAAGTTGCTTAAGGGAAGTTGATTATTAATCTGGGAGCAATCTAAGAATCAGAACATGCCAAATTGAGTCCCAGATTACTAATTCAATTAGAGAAACAACACAAAGAAAGTAGAGGATGAACAGAGCTCATTGGACCGCTGATTGGCGGTCTCAGACCGCTGATTGGCGATCTGATGTGCCCAGGTCATTTTGAAATTTCTCCAGTAGCCTCCCCTTGCTATTCCCAGACTCCTGAAATAAAGAAAAACTACAAAACACAAATTAAATCCAATCGAATTGTCCAAACAAGAGTCTGGACTGACACCTCCCCGGCAACGGCGCCAAAAACTTGTTGAACGTTTTAATTAAACCGCAAGTGCACGGCGTCGTTGAAGACGTGGCAAATACGGGTCGTCCTCAGGGAGATGAGCGGCCTCTTGTTTATCAGAAATCAAGTGGCACAAAAAAGATGGAAGAAAGTTGTTTATGCTAATCTAAACTACGCTAACTACGAAGAAGCAAATGCGAAGGAAAGAGATTAAAGAATACATCAACTAAGCTAGAGAAACTTGATACTATGCGGGAATCAGTAAGAGAGACACCCCTTAGGGGGTGGAGTGACTAAACATACAAAATAAGGAGGCAAGAATGTCTTCCTATAGGCACAAGTGGAAGTAGTGTTTGCATGTATGGGAGGTGTCTACTTATCATGGCAAAACCCATCAATTAAATCACTAACCTATTTTGATTAACATTCATAAACACAAGCTGGTTATTTAAGAAACTAAACATGCATGGGAGATGTCTTAAAACTTGTGGCAAAACCCACCTAGTGAAGTGTTCTATTCTAACAAGCAAGCATGCATTCATATTAATCAACACATTTCAACATAAACATCCTTCCTTCCTTAATTGCATATATGATTATCATTTCCACCCCCAAAAGGGGAGTGGTTTTACTCACTACACATTACATTAACTATTACACTAAGATAAGAAGACATATTAACTAAGCTAGATTTAATAAAAGACAATTAAACTAAAACATGCACCAACAATAAAAGAAGCACAAAACAAAGGAAATTTTATTGATTGAAGACTCACAATACCAGTAGCATCTCCCCCATTGAGTTTCTTGCTTCAAGGCTTTCACTTCAATTAGGGAGAATGGCCACAAGCATGGAGTGATTACAATAGAAAGTGAAGAGTTCTATTTATAGTCATAAAAAAGGTAATCCAGGACAATCCCTCGATGTGGGACTAAACAAATAGCATAAACACGCTCTAATACACAAGCCACAAAAAGCTAAGCGGATCTGGAGTCACCTGGACCGCCAATTAGCGGTCCCAGACCGCCAAATTGCAGTCTACAGGATCCGGATCGGTCTGGGCTTTCTTGGAGGCTTTCCTGGATGGTATTGGTTGTCTTTGATGCATCTACTTGACTTGTTGGAGCTCTGACCCGAATAGAATTGCAAAAATACTTCACATGATGGTGTGGAGTTCTCTATTTTGCACTTTGGTCCTTTGGTCTTACATTCAGGTCCTTCTCCCTTGCATCTCAGTCCCCAGATCTCACAATTCAGTCCTTTTTCCCAGCTTTTGGGTCCTTTTATGTTTCATCTCTTCAAACATATTTATTCCTGAAAACTAAACATAAAACTCGTTACGTAGCATTGGTTAGGTGAAAGATAATGGATATAAGATACAGATATAAGCATGAAATGATGTCAATCAATGGATGAAGGTTGTAATCTCACTCTTTGATTAATTGATTGATTCAGTTATAATAACTGCAAGTGCACGGTCATGTTAAAGCGGTGGCAAATACGGATTGGTCCACAGGGAGGTGTGTTGACTTTGGTGAGTTTGAAGGCGAGTGGGAAACAAAGTAGAGAAAGAGTTTGGGTACACTACACTAAACTAGGAATGAACAATCAATAAAACTAAACCCCATAGGGGGTGGAGAAAGAATGTGACTACGAAAATATGTGTATGTGTGTGTGTTCAGTTATGCTCATCAAACATGTAGTACATGAAATCATAAAAGTAAATCCAACTTTGTCTCCACATGAAATAAGATAACACAATATCATTAAAACATACAAGGCAATAATTGGAATGAAGCTAAATGAACTCATGCAAAAAGACCAACCCCCACTATGTCTCGACATGAAATAAGATGTACGCAATCATTAAAACATACATGACATTAATAAAGGCAAGGGCAACAGGAGTATATGCAACCACAAGTCATGTTTCCTTTATCAATTCAATCCATATCCTCACCTCATCATTACCATAAAATAGGTCCACTAATCTAAGAATATGCTAAGCTTCATTCAAGAGCATTAGCATATCAAAGACAAGAATGAAATCCCATTAGATGGTTATGGAAATCATGTAAGGTTCAAAGGATTAAGATAACACACACCTAATACATCACATAATCACATCACATATTTCTCCACCCCCAAATGGGGATGGAGCTACTCACTAATCATTACACTAACTACATTAACAAAATGAAACATTCTAATGAAAGGAAATCAAACTAAAGAAACATGCTAGAATTAAAACACGATATTAGAAGAAACTAAGAAATATATTTTATTTACATGACACCCAATTGCTTGGTGGCATTCTCTCTACTTGGAATAAAAGCCTTGAAGCAAAAACTCAATGTGGAGAAGAATGTCACTTGTAATGTGAGTCATGTAAATAAAATATTTTTTCTTAGTTTCTTTTAATATTGTCTTTTAATTCTTGCATGCTTCTTTAGTTTAATTTCCTTTCATTTAGCTTCTTTAATATTTCTTGTTTGCTTAGTTTAATTTCCTTTCATTAGAACGTTTCATTTTGTTAATATAGTTAGTGTAATGATTAGTGAGTAGTTCCACCCCCATTTGGGCGGTGGAGAAATATGTGATGTGATTATGTGATGTATTAGGTGTGTGTTATCTTAATCCTTTGAACCTTACATGATTTCCATAACCATCTAATGGGATTTCACTCTTGTCTTTGATATGCTAATGCTCTTGAATGAAGCTTAGCATATTCTTACATTAGTGGACCTATTTTATGGCAATGATGAGGTGAGGATATGGATTGAATTGATAAAGGAAACATGACTTGTGGTTGCATGTACTCCTGTTGCCCTTACCTTCATTAATGTCTTGTATGTTTTAATTATTGTGTAAATCTTATTTCATGTCGAGACATAGTGGGGTTTGGTCTTTATGCATGAGTTCATTTAGCTTCATTCCAATTATTATCTTGTATGTTTTAATGATATTGTATTATCTTATTTCATGTGGAGGCAAAGTTGGGTTTCGTTTTATGATTTTCATCTACTACATGTTGTGATGAGCACAATTGAACACACACACATACATATATTTTCGTAGTCACATTCTTTCTCTACCCCCTATGGGGTTTAGTTTTATTGATTGTTCAGTTCTAGTTTAGTGTAGTGTACCCAAAGTATTTCTCTCCTTTGTTTCCCACTCGCCTTCGAACTCACCAAAGTCGACACACCTCCCTGTGGATCGATCCGTATTTGCCACCGCTTTAACGCGGTCATGCCCTTGTGATTGTTATAACTGAATTAATCAAGTTTTTGGCACCGTTGCCGGTGAGGTGTTCTGTCCAGACTTTGGTTTGGACGATTCGAGTGGTTTTAATTTTTTGTTTTTAGTTTGGGTTTGTTTCAGGGATCCTCAGGATCATGGGGAGGCAACTAGAGGAGTTGGAGGAAGAAATCCACCACAGTGACCACCAATCAGCGGTCTGAGATCGCCAATTGGTGGCCTCATGTGCTTCTTTTGCTCCAATTTTTGTTCTAGTTGTTTTTTGTTTCAGTGTAGTTGTCTGGGAGCGTAATCTTGCATGTTGTGACTTTCAGTTTGCTCCCAGATTAACAATCAATCCCCTTTAATCAACTTGGCCACTAAAATTCAAAGCAAAAGATAGGCATTCTTACTTGTTACTTGACTTAGGCACGTAGTTGTCTTTTATTTTAGCTTACTTTGAGTTGATGAGTGTTGATGTGAGGTACGCATTTCCTACTCTCATTCATGTATTTTGTATGACCATGCATTAGTTAGTAGGAATTGTATCGGGACAAAAGTGAGGTGAGCATTTGATTGGACAGTTGATTGCTAATTTAAGACTCAAAACGCTACTAAAGAGGGATTGTCCCATACAAGATAAGGTGGGGGATTTCATTACCCTTTACTTGGCCCCAAAAATCACTCTTAATCAAAGCCTTAATTCTAAACGCATGTAGACATTGGCCCTAGGATTTTGGATGCACTAGGAGAGTGATCGAGTTGAGACCCTCATGACCGGATCGGCGTTGCCTGCCTTGTCGATAATAGGATGTATTGGATCTCCGGATCTAGTATCACTCGCTGGGCATTGTGGTCTTCATTTTAGGGAGGTGAGGCGTTTCAAGACTAGTGACCTTGAAGTTAGGCGTCGTCTAGCCTAAGGACCCATAGCCATAAGTTGTTTAAGTTGTGCTTGCTAGATTATGCTTCTACCTTCACCCATTAACCACGCTAGCTCTAAGGATTCTTCCTTCCTCATCTTAGTCATCTCCTCATCTATATTCTACGAGTAGTCTCCTCCTCTGAGTACTCCTTCTTTTGTGTGTTATTTTAGAGTTGAGTCGAGCGTTTTATGCGAGGTTGGGCTCGTTCTGGTTAGAGCGCTCGACTTGAGAGAGTGCATTTTTATGAGATGGACAGTCTAGGTGATCGGCCATCTCCGCCTCATGCTCCGTTGGAGTATGAGGCTGAGTCATCTTGTGAGGATGGGAGAGACCGAGTTCCTGACATGGATTACCTCGGTCCATTCCCGCCACCACGTAAACCTTCTCCTCTGACTCAAAGGAAAAATCAACAAATACGGTACATGATACATCTAATGTATCAGACCGAGAGCGAATCTTTTCATGCTTTCTTTGAGAGGTTCAATGACCTTCTCCAGCAGTGCCCTCATCATGGACTTGAGCTATGGCAGTTGTTCCAGATTGTTTATGAGGGCCTCAACTACAACACCCGCACATTGTTGGATTCGATGTGACTGGGTGATTTCCAAATGAAATCCATCAATGAGGCATGAGACACTTTTGAGTTAATGACTAAACGTACTTTGAGTGGGACACCATGAGAGAGCCACCAGCTGCCAGGTCTTCTGGTCGAGCAGGATCATATCAAGTTGAGTCAACTATCGCGTCTGAGGCAAAATTGGTTGCTCTCATGTGTAGGATTGAGAGTTTAGAGTTTGACCGAGCTCCTATAGCTCAGGTCGCTACTCCCAGGTGTAGTAGGTGTAGACTTACGGGACATGATGACTTGGAATGCGCTTTCGGTCCAAGGGATAGTGAGCCTGCAAATGCGATGTATCAACAGAGACCCTATAACGACCCGTACAGTCACTCCTAAAACCCGGGATGGCGTAACCACCCTAACTTCTCTTGGGGTCCTAGTAGGGGTCACGGTCATAGCTCGCACGCTCAACCTCCACGATATCAACTTTCACGCCCATCGGCGACCTACCAACCCCTAAATCAAAGGTCTCAGCACCATAATTACCAACCTCCTCATGCCTCATCGTCGGGTTAGTCTAACCAAACTCCACTACCTCAACGGGTTGACCCGAAGGACCCCACTCTAGAACATACCCTTCAAGCGTTCATACAAAGCACACAAACCATGTTTGCGTCCAGCAGCAATTTGGTCAAAGCATTGGAAATGCAAGTTAGCCAGTTGGCTCATCAGCTCCATGAACGCGAGAAGGGTCAGCTACCGAGTCAACCTGTGGTAAATCCCAGGGGTCAAACTACTCAGGCTAGGCAGAATGTGCACAATGTTGAAAGTGACCCTTCCCAACATGCAAATGTTGTCCATACCTTAAGATCGGGAAGGGTTGTTGACAACAATGTGGAAATGCCTGAAGCCAACCCTGTTGGTGACTCTTCCGAGGAGGGTAGTGAGTCTTTCAAGGAACCTAATTCTGAGACTCCTCCTCGCGATAGTTATGTCCCCAAGGCACCATTCCCTCATAGGTTGACTAAGCAATGTGATGAGCATTGGGACAAAATCGTTGAGGTACTTAGGCAAGTCAAGGTGAACATCTCGTTGTTGGACGTTGTTCAGCAAATTTCACCGTATGCCAAGTTCCTTAAGGACCTTTGTACCATTAAGAGTAGAACAAATGTTCCGTAAAAGGCATTTTTGGCTGCCAATGTGAGCTCGATATTGACACAACCCATGCAAGTCAAATACAAGGACCCCGGTTGTCCAACTGTCTCTTGCATGATCAATAATGTGACAATTCCTCAAGCTTTATTGGATTTGGGAGCATTTGTGATTCTTTTCCGCTACTTTGTCTATGTCAACCTTGGAATAGGCAATCTTAAACCAACGAGGACAACTCTCCAGCTGGCTGACAGATCCGTCAAGATTCCACGAGGGAGTGTGGAGGATGTCCTTATTAAAGTGGGTGAGTTTGTATTTCCAGTTGATTTCATCATCTTGGATATTGAACTGGTGTCCAACCCACAAGGACAAATTCCAGTGATCCTTGGGAGGTCATTTCTTGCGACATCTAATGCTTTGATCAATTGTCAAATGGCTTGATGAGGTTTTCTTTTGGAAACCTCACGGCAGATTTCAACATCTTTACTCTTGGTAAGCAACCCGGGCTCTTCGACGATGCTGTCGGAGCCAATTTCATTTAGAACACAGATGAGACCGAGTCATTAGGCATGTTTGACTTTCATCGACATATTATTGAGGTGCTTAATGACCAGGTTGCGAGTGAAGATGGTCTTGAGGAATCTGCCTGTGAACCTCTAGATGAGGAGGCACATCTGGGTGCTTGCTCCTTTTACCCTGTGGCCATTGAGCCACTTGAAATTAACTCTTAATCCGATAAGCACCCACCTCTGGTCGAGCTTAAACTGCTCCCTGATAGCCTTAAATACATCTTTTTAGGGGATAATGAGACCTTGCCACTCATTATTGCTTCTGATCTTGCAAAAGATCAATAGGTTGTCCTTAAAAAAGTGCTCTTTGAAAACAAAGAGACTATCGGGTGGTCCTTGAAGGACATCAAGGGAATTAGCTCTGGTATTGTCCAACATCGGATCCACATGGAAGAGAATTCTAGGCCCCGGCGGGACCTACAACGAAGATTGAATCTTGTACTGAAAGAAGTCATTCCAAACGAGGTTCTTAAGTGCTTGGATCATGGTATAATCTATCCTATCTCTGATAGTTTGTGGGTGAGTTATGTCCATGTGGTTCTCAAGAAGTCAGGCGTGACGGTTGTTGAGAATGAGCATAATGAGCTTATACCAACACGCCTGCAAACTAGCTGGCGAGTTTGCGTTGATTATCGCAAGCTCAATGCGGCAACGTGGAAAGATCATTTCCTGTTGCCATTCATTGATCATATGTTGGAAAGGTTGGCCAGACATGAGTATTATTGTTTTCTTGATGGATACTCCGGTTACAACCAAATTCCCATCGCCCCCGAAGAACAAGAGAAAACCACCTTTACTTGTCACTTTGGCACATTTGCCTACCGTCACATGCCCTTTGGGTTATGTAATGCGCCAGCAACGTTCCAAAGGTGTATGATTAGCATCTTCTCCGATATGGTAGAACGTTTCCTTTAGATTTTCTTGGATGACTTTTCCATATTTGGCACTTCCTTCGATGAGTGCCTTCGTCACTTGAGCCTTATCCTCAAGTGATGTCGTGAGAAGAACCTCGCTCTCAATTGGGATAAATGTCACTTCATAGTGAAGCGAGGGATTGTACTTGGACATGTGGTCTCAAGTAGGGGAATTGAGGTCGATCTCTCCAAAGTGGGTCTTATTTCTAATCTCCCACCGCCACGTAATGTGATGATATTTGTGCCTTTTTGGGGCATGCTGGGTTTTATCGGCTGTTCATTCAGGATTTTAACAAAATTGCTCGACCTCTCACTGTCTTATTGGCTAAGGATGCCACTTTTCAGTTCACACCGGATTTCCACATTGCTCTTTTTACCTTGAAGAGAGAGTTGACTTCAGCTCCCATAATTCAAGCACTAGTGTGGACTGAACCCTTCGAGCCAATGTGTGATGCATTTGACTTCGTTGTGGCAGCAGTGCTTCGGCAACGATTGGACAAATTGCCTCATGTGATCTACTATGCCAGTAGAACACTCAATGATGCCCAATTGAACTACACTGTGACCGAAAAAGAATTCTTAGCGATCATATTGGTTTTGGAGAAATTCCGGTCGTACTTGATTGGATCCCACGTGATTATCTATTCTGGTCACCCAGCCATCAAGAATCTCATGGCGAAGAAAGATGCAAAATCCGACTCTTGAGATGGATCTTGTTGTTACAAGAATTCGATATCGAGATTCGGGACAAAAAAAGGTGTGAAAATGCTGTAGCGGACCACCTGTCTTGTCTAAAGATGACCAACCAACAAGACCAAATTATTTATGACAAATTTCCGGACGAGCAGTTGTTCACGATCCAAGATAACCCTTGGTTTGGTGACATCGTGGACTACCTCGTGACTGAGCAACTTCCTATGGGTTGGTCAAAATCTGACCAAACAAATTTTAGATCTTATGTCCGATTCTTTCACTGGGATGACCCCTACCTATTCAAATACTGCTCTGACCAAATTTCAGGCGGTATGAGGACACTTTCGAGCAAAGAAAACTGCAGCCAAGGTGCTCCAATATGAATTCTACTGGCCTTCTCTTTTCAAAGATGCTTATGAATTGTGTAAGGAATGTGATTGGTGTCAGCGCCTTGGCAAGATTAGTCGACGTGATATGATGCCTTTGCAAAATATCCTTGTCGTCGACATCTTCGATGTGTGGGGCATCAACTTTACGGGTCCTTTCCCGAATTCATTCAGGAATGTTACATTCTGGTGGCCATTGACTATGTGTCTAAGTGGGTTGAGGCTATCCTCACAAAGACCAATGACAACAAGGTGGTATCAAATTCTTAAAGGACATTTTTGTGCGATTTGGTACTCCTCATACCATAATCAGCGATAAGGGTACTCACTTCTGTAATCGCTCCTTTGAAGAGCTTATGAGGAAATATTCGATCACCCACAAGCTTGCGACCCCATATTATCCGCAAACTAGTGGGCAGGTCGAAGTCTCTAACCATCAATTAAAGAAAATCCTTGAGAAGACGGTTAATTCCTTGAGGAAGGATTGGTCGACTAAGTTGAATGACACATTGTGGGCCTTCCGCACCACGTATAAGACCAATTTGGGTATGTCCCCATATCGGGTAGTGTACAGCAAGGCTTGCCACCTACCCGTCGAGCTTGAGCATCGTGCTTTCTGGGCGATCAAGAACCTAAATATGGATCTTGATCAAGTAGGGGTGCAACGTAAACTCGACATCGTGGAATTGGAAGTGCTACGCAATGATGCGTATGAAAATGACAAAACTCATAAGTCCTGTGCCAAGTTGTTTCACGATCCCATGATTATACGAAAGGTGTTTACGGCCGGGCAGAAGGTGTTGCTCTACAATTCCGGGCTTCATCTGTTTGCGGGTAAGCTCCGCAGTCGTTGGTGTGGCCCTTTTATTGTCCAAACCGTATTTCCTCATGGAGCGGTTGATATCATGAACCCAGGGAATGGGGACATGTTCAAAGTTAATGGACAACGCCTCAAACCGTACTTGGAGGGGGCACCAGTTGAAGTCGAGGACGTCATGTCCCTTCATGAACCTCTCTCGCACTCAACCATTCATGACCTATATGGATGATTGAGATTTCAAGTTTGTATATAGTGTTGTTAGTTTCAAAAAAAAGCAAAAGACTCCTTCAGTGAGCATTGATTGTTGTGGGCTCCAACCCGTGAGTATTTGGGTTCCATTTCTTTCACGTATTTGTATCCCTTCTTTAGCATCTCACAGGTTTTGAGGGAATTCGGGTTTGGGTCCATCAACATAACCATGAACCTCCTTTTGCACTTCATGTTGGTGAGTCTTCCCATTTTCATTCATAAATCCATGTAGTATCATGCTCACATTCATTGAGGACAATGCATGAAGTAGGTGTGTGTGGGGGGTGTTTTACGTGTGTACATAGTCGAGTCTTTTCCTTTGATTTTGTTTTCTTTTGTGTTCATTGTTAGGGTCATGATAGCATGTTGCATTTAATATTGATATATCTGCTTGTCATGATCCTTGGGTGACTTGTCTTCTTTTGCTTGTCTAGTGCTTTAAATTTTTCACAGTTCTTTCAAAATCTTCATGTGTTTGCGAAAGAAAATGTTTTGTGGGTTTTGTGTGTGTTAGCATGTGCAAAACCGTTGAGAGGAAAAGTAAAAGGAAGCTCCCAAAATTTTCTTGAACTTGATACATTAGGATATCTAGTACAGTAGTTTTAGGACTTATCTAGTTGATAGGATGCACCCGGTCTTCCCTCGGGGCTAAGTAATCTTAGGGTTTCAGAATTCAAACAATTAGAGAAGTCCACCCTGAACCTAATGAGTCAATAATTTGTGTCTATTAATATAAGGAAGTTTGTTGTACTCAAGGACCCTTTAACTCCTGTTGTGAGACATTAAGTGTAGGAGTTTTGGTTCATGTGTAGATTTGAAATAAGTGAGTAGGTGTTCTCTCTTGTCGCACGGCTCCTATCACTCGGGAAAGTAGGTCTGAGGGGACTTTGTGCCTGGTGCTTTCGAGTCATCTGACTTGGGATGCACCGACCGAACTCTTGTTACACGGGTGGTAGGGATTGCCCTATGTGGAGATATGGGGAAAGGTGTACGTGATATTGTAAGTCCTATTAGGCAATGATGCACGAAACCTGACGTTGGCAGAATCAAACACCAACTAGACAGAAATAAAATAAAATAAAGAAAGAAAAAGAAAAAGAAGAAAATGGTAATGAAAATAACAACCTTAATTGACTTTACACTTGTATCACTTGAGGAGGTAAAGGATTTCCATATCTTTCACTTAAGTCCTTAATTAACTTGCACGAATGATTCATTAAGCTAGGTGTGTGGATTGGATACATATATAGAGTCAGCCCGTAGGATTACCGCGTCCAATGATCGATAAAAATGAGTTCATCGAGTCGAGTTTCTAGATTGAATATTGCATCTATGTTCAGATTTTGTGGGTATATCCGCTGAAAACCCACAGGAGACAACACGCATCCTCCTTGGCGACAAGGAGGTTTAACGGCTTGTTGCACGTGCTAAGTGCAACCGTGATTCCTATGAAAGTGAGTTACGATTTCCCTGTTTTATGTATGCTTTTTCCCTTCTTTCATTTTTGGCACCAAAAACTTGATTGAATCTGTTATAATAACGCAAGTGCACGGCCGCATTGAAGTGGTGGCAAATACGGGTCAATCCATAGGGAGGTGTGTCGACTTTGGTTAGTTGGAAAGTGAATGGGAAACAAAGGGGAGAAGAGATTGATTAAACTAAACTACACTAAACTAGTAGCAACAAGGAAGGAAATGAAAGCAGAAAATGAACTAAAACTAAGAGACTAATAGAAAAAGATAGGAATCAGGAATGGAAAACCCATAAGGGGTGGAGTGTGTGTACACATGAAATAAGTGTGGTGAATGCATACAATAAGCTCAAGTGTAGTTAGTGTTTGTTTATGCATAAGAAGTACCTAATGGCAAGACCTATCATTCAAAGCACTAACCTAGGTGATTAATATGAGCATGACAAGTTTGTTATTAAGAACATGAATAAGCATGGAATGTACCAAAACATAATCGAAGAAACCATCAAGTTAGAGTTCTTATTAATTCAAACAAGCATACTAATATTTCTCACATACAACAATGTTTAGCATTCATTCCATCTACATAACGTGTATAGACATCTACTCCACCCCCAAAGGGGGATGTAACTACTCACACATATTTAAACTAACATTCATACTAAGGAAAGAAAACATGCTTAAACTAATTCTAAGAAGACTAAAATAAACAAGTTAACTAAATATGCAAGAATTGAAAAGACGCAACATGAAGAAAACTTAAGAAAACATCTATTATTACTCACTCAATTACAAGTAGCCTCTCTCCACCAGAATTTTGCTTCACGGCTTTACACCTAGTAGAGAGGACGAACACCCAGAGAGGAGATGGATACAAAAGAGGAGGAAGAGTTTTATTTATAGCCATAGAAAAAGGTAATCCGGGACAATCCCCCGGTATGGGACTAAAGGTATACCAAAATAGACTAAATACACTAATTGATTCGTTTTATATTAACCGCAAGTGCACGGCCGCGTTGAAGCGGTGGAAAATATGGGCCGTCCACAGGGAGGTGTGTCGACGTTTGGTTTGTGCGAAGGTGAGTGGTAAAGAAAGGAGAGAAAGATTGATTACACTAAATTACACTAGAATGCAAGAGGAAATGAAAGCTAAGCAATAAAACTAAACCTCATAGTGGGTAGAGAAATAATGTGAATATAAAGATGTGTGTGTGTGTGTTCAATTAAGCTCCTCACAACATGTAGTGCATGAAATCATAAAACTACATCCAACTTTGCCTCCACATGAATTAAGATAAGACTACATCATTAAAACATACAAGACAATAATTGGAATGAAGCTATATGAACTTATGTATAAAGACTATACCCTACTATGCCTCCACATGAATTAAGATAACCCAATATCATTAAAACATACAAGACATTAACTAAGGTAAAGGCAACAAGAGTACATACACTACAAATTGTGTTTCCAATATTAATTCCATCCATATCCAAACGTTATCATTCCCCATAAAATAGGTCCACTAATCATAGCATAAGCTAAGCTTCATTCAAGAGCATTAGCATATCAAAGATAAGAGTGAAAACCCATTAGATGGTTATGGAAATCATATAAAGCTCAAGGGATTAAGATAACACACACTTAATACACTACATGATCATATCACATATTTCTCCACCCCCAAGTGGGGATGGAACTACTCACTACTCATTACACTAACTATATTAACAAAATGAAGCATTATACTGAAATGAAACTACACTAAGCAAGCAAAAAATACTAAATAAACTTACAAGGAAAGGAAAGGAAAGACTAAACAAGCATGCACAAATTAAAACACAAGATTAAAAGAAACTAGAACAATTATTGTATTAACAATGACTCACATTGAATGTAGCATTCTTCTCCACCTTGAGTTTTTGCTTCAAGGCTTACTCCTTAGTAGAGAGAATGCCACCAAGCAATGGGTAGTTTACAATAGAAGGTGAAGAGTTCTATTTATAGCCAAAGAAAAAGGCAATCCGGGACAATCCCCCGATGTGGGACTAAACCAATACCAGAAATGGACTGAATGCACACTAGTACGTAACCCAGAGAAATCTTAGCGGATTGGGGCCAAAAGTGACCGCCAATTAACGTTCTTGGACCGTTAATTAGCGGTCTACAGTGTTTTGATCGGTCTGGATTTTCTTGTGGGCTTTTCTGGAAGGCTTTGTTTGTCATTGATGCATCTACTTCGCTTGGTGCAGCTCCGAACCGAATAGAATTGCCAAAATACTCCCCATGATGGTGTGAAGTATTCTTGTTTGCTCATTGGTCCTTTGATCTTACGTTCAGGTCCTTCGATCTTGCATCTTAGTCCTTGAGTCTCTCAACTCAATCCTTTTCCCTGCTTTTGGGTCCTTTTATGCTGAATCTCTTCAAACCTATTTTTTCTGAAATTCAAACATAAAACTCGTCACGTAGCATTGCTTAGGTGTACGATAATGGATATCAGATACAAATATAAGCATGAAATGATGTCAATCAAATACCCCCACACCTAAGTTTTTGCTAGTCCCGAGCAAAACAACAAAAGAGAAAAACAAACGAGAAACAAGAAATCCTAACTCACTTTCGTAGGAATCATGGTTGCACTTAGCACGTGCAACAAGCCATTAAACCTCCTTGTTGCCAAGGAGGACTGTTGTCTCCTGAGGATTTTCAGCGGATATACCCACAAAATCCGAACAAGATGCATTATTCAATCTAGACACTCGACTCGTTGGACAAATTTTGTCAATCATTGGACGCGGTAATCCTACAGGCCGACTCTATATAGGTAATCAGTCCACGCACCTAACCTAATGAACAATTCGTGCAAGTTAAATAAGGAATTAAGTGAAATACATGGGCAACCTCAACATCCTGAAGTGATATAAAGTGTAAAGTCCATTAAGGTTCTTATTTGCATTACCATTTTTTCTTTTTATTTCTTTTCTCATTTTTTCTTCTTTTCTTTTTATTAGTTGGAGCTTTATTCTCTCAGGGTCAGGTTTCGTGCATCATTGCCCATGAGGACTTACACTATCATGTACACATTTCCCCAAATCTCCACATAGGGCAATCCCTACCACCCGTGTAACGAGAGTTCGGTCGGCGCATCCCAAGTCAGATGACTCGAAAGCACCAGGCACAAAGTCCCCTCAGACCTACTTTCCCGAGTGATAGGAGCCGTGCGACAAGAGAGAACACCTACTCACTTATTTCAAATCTACACATGAACCAAAACCCCTACGCTTAATGTCTCACAACAAGATTTAAAGGGTCTTTGACAACAACAAACTTCCTAAAGTTAACAGACACGAATTATTGACTCATTAGGTTTAGGGTGGACTTATTTAAATGTTTGAGCACTGAAACCCTATGATTACTCACCCCCAAGGGAAAACTGGGGTGCATCCTAACAACTCGATAAATCCTAAAGCCACTGTACTAGATATCCTAATGCATCAAGTTCAAGACAATTTTGGGAGCTTTTTTTTACTTTGCCTCTCAATAGTTTTCCACATGCTAAACACACACAAACCCCACAAAACATTTTCTTTCGCAAACACATGAAGATTTTGAAAGAAATGTGAAAATTTTGAAGCACTAGGCAAGCAAAAGAAGACAAGTCACCCAAAGATCATGGCAAGCAGATATAACGATATTAAATGCAGCACACTAACATGACCCTAACAAAGGACACAAAAGAAAACAAAAATCAAAGGAAAAGACTCGACTATGTACACACGTAAAACACCCCCCCCCCATACACACCTACTTCATCCATTATCCTCAATGAATGCGAGCAAAATACTACATGGATGTATGCATGAAAAAGGAGAGATCTCACCAACATGAAGTACAAAGGGAAGTTCAAGGTCATGTTTATGGACACAAACCCGAATTCCCTCAAAACCTGTGAGATGCTAAAGAAAGGATACAAATACATGAAAGAAATGGAGCCCAAATACACAAGGGTTGGAGCCCGCAACAATCGATGCTCACTGAAGGAGTCTTTTATTGTACTTTTTTTTCTTTTTTTTATAACTATGTACAAACATAAGTTCCCATCTTCATTTGTCAAAAGACATCAAATGGAAGCCTCAAGAGTGGATCAATGCACTTGAAAAGGGAACATGACACCACGCGGGGCAAGAATACTCATGTGTGGGGCCCCTTCACAAAGAGCACAAGATGAAATGAGAGGTTCATGAATTGGACGCAAAGGTGTCTCATTCAAAGGATCAAACTGAAAGAGCTTGAACCTATCAAGAGTTTGGGAAATAAGGGGCAATGGAACAAGAGTTTCTCCCGTTGCGCTGCTGAAGTTATTATCATCAATCCAAACTCTCCAACCAACAGGTTGGTGCGTCGGAACAAGGTCAAGAACCTCGTTAGGCATGTCCGACACACCAGGCAAACAAAAAGTGGGTCTCATACCCAAGGTATCCTCCAACGAACTCCTAATACCCTGATGAGCAATGTAGTTGTTTGATGTTCCATCATTTCCAAGATGATCAGGAACAATAGTGAGAGGCAAACTCTAATCAGGTTGTTTGAAATTGAAGGGACTAGGGAGCTCTTACTCCACCAGAGGTGAGTCCTTAGGAGGTATAACAATAAGGTCATGTGTCTCAAGGGCCACGGGACAAGAAGATAAGGCACAATCTTGTGCCGACTCATAAAGAAGTTGGTCCATAGTATTCTCAATTGGAATCGAATCCTCCACCAAGTGATCGTAAATTGAAACCCGAAGTCCTCCAGACTGACTAGGAGTTTGACTTTGAAAGATTGTGCTTTGAATTTGTGGATGTGGTGGTGGTCCGATTTCAGAAGATAAATTCTCATGTTGACAAGAAAAATTACCCTCTTCACGTTCACGTAATTGCTGTGTCATTTGACTTACTTGCATTTCCATAGTTTGCAAGGAATTCAAGTTGGACTTCAATAAATTTTGAGTGGTTTCCATGAACGTTTGGAGAGTTTGTTTCAAGGAATCAGGTATGCGGTCAATTATGAGGTCCAAGTCAGAGCTTGGGAAATTTTGGGTTTGGTTGTCGATGGGCTGAGAATGAGTCCAATGATTTGAAGTGGGGTGTTGGTAGAATTCTGGGTATTCGGGAGGAGGATAATGGGGTGAAAATGAAGTATAAGAATTTGGATATGAATTGTCTCCCCACGACTCCATCACTCTCGGGTTATACGCGGATGCGTAATGGTCATATTGAGCATTTTGGGAAAAGGTATGCTCATACTCAGGCTCAGGGGGAACATAAGGACATTCCCCGATAACATGACCACTCAACCCACAACAGTCGCACGGTACGGCTACTGGAGCTACCTGTGCACTCATGTCGTCTGTCATACACATGAAAAAGGCCAAACTTTGTTGTAATGTCTCAGTTTGTTGACCAGCATATGATCCGACGTAACTAGATGGTGGTCTAGCAGTCGGTGCCTCTCTCATACTACCCCAATATGTAGATTGCTCAGTCACACAATTAAGATTGTCCCAACCATACGGGGTGTTTGTCTGAGGTACCCCAGGTTGCATGGGTCCGGAATACGAGGATGAATTGTCCTGGTCCCAACAATGATATGGATGGTCGCCAATGTAACCACCCATCTCAACAAAGAACTCTCGAGTCGATCACTCTCACCACCACGAGGCCAAGCTCACAAAAAGTGCTCGACTCGACCCTAAAACGCTACCAGAGAGTGTAAAGTGGAGGAGACTAAAACGTAGAAGAAGGTGAGAAGATGATGACTCAGAGGAGAAAGGAAGAATCCTAGAGCTAGCGTGGGTAATGGGATCAGGTAGAAGCCTAACTAGCAAGCACGACTCAAACAATGTAAGGCAATGGGTCCTTAGGCTAGACGACGCCTAACTTCAAGGTCACTAGCCTCGACAAGTGACCACGAATGCCCAGCAAGTGATACCAGATCCGGAGATCTAGTACCTCCTACTATCGAGAAGGTAGGCAACGCCGATCAGGCCATGGCGGTCTCAACTAGATTACTCTCCTAGTGCGTCCGAAATCCTTAGGGCCAATGTCTACTTGCTTTTAGTTAAGGCTTGATTAAGAGTGATTTTTGGGGCCAAGGAAAGGGTGATGAAATCCCCCACCTTATCTTTTATGAGACAGCCCCTCCTTAGTAGCGTTTTGATCCTAGATCTAGCGATCAATCGCTCCAACAAAACACTCAACTCACTCTTGTCCTGATGCAATTCCTACTAACGCATGGGCATACAAGATGCATGAATGAGTGTAAGAAATGCGTACCTCACGCCAGCGCTCAACAACTGAAGATAAAGTTAAAAGAAAAGACGACTATATGCCTAAGTCAAGTACATGATGCGTGACCTAAACAAGTAAGAAAGTCTAGTCTTTTGCTTAGGATTTTAAGGCCAAGTTGATTAATGGGGGAGTGATTAATGATCTGGGAGCAAACTAGAAGTCACAGCATGCAAAATAGGGCTCCCAGATAACAAAAATGAAGCATAAAACTACCAGAAGAGGAATGGAAGCAAGAAGACCTCACCAGGCCGCCAATTGGCGGTCTCAGACCGCTGATTCGTGGTCCCTTTTGATGTTCATGTGCTCCAACTCCTCCAGTAGCCTCCCTGTGAACTCTAGGATCCCTGCAACTAAGAAAAACTGGAAAAAAAATTAAAAACCACTCGAATCTTCCAAACCAAGTTCTAGACAGAGCACCTCCCCAGCAACGGCGCCAAAAACTTGATTGATTCGTTTTATATTAACCGCAAGTGCACGGCCGCGTTGAAGCGTTGGCAAATATGGGTCGCCCACTGGGAGGTTTGTCGACGTTTGGTTTGTGCGAAGGTGAGTGGTAAAGAAAGGAGAGAAAGATTGATTACACTAAATTACACTAGAATGCAAGAGGAACTGAAAGATAAGCAATAAAACTAAACCCCATAGGGGGTAGAGAAATAATGTGAATATAAAGATGTGTGTGTGTGTGTTCAATTAAGCTCCTCACAACATGTAGTGCATGAAATCATAAAACTACATCCAACTTTGCCTCCACATGAATTAAGATAAGACTACATCATTAAAACATACAAGACAATAATTGGAATGAAGCTATATGAACTCATGTATAAAGACTATACCCTACTATGCCTCCACATGAATTAAGATAACCCAATATCATTAAAACATACAAGACATTAACTAAGGTAAAGGCAACAAGAGTACATACACTACAAATTGTGTTTCCAATATTAATTCCATCCATATCCTAAACTTATTATTCCCCATAAAATAGGTCCACTAATCAAAGCATAAGCTAAGCTTCATTCAAGAGCATTATCATATCAAAGATAAGAGTGGAAACCCATTAGATGGTTATGGAAATATTATAAAGCTCAAGGGATTAAGATAACACACACTTAGTACACTACATGATCATATCACATATTTCTCCACCCCCAAGTGGGGATGGAACTACTCACTACTCATTACAGTAACTATATTAACAAAATGAAGCATAATACTGAAATGAAACTACACTAAGCAAGCAAGAAATACTAAATAAACTTAAAAGGAAAGGAAAGACTAAACAAGCATGCACAAATTAAAAGACAAGATTAAAAGAAACTAAAACAATTATTTTATTAACAATGACTCACATTGAAGGTAGCATTCTTCTCCACCTTGAGATTTTGCTTCGAGGCTCACTCCTTAGTAGAGAAAATGCCACCAAGCAATGGGTAGTTTACAATAGAAGGTGAAGAGTTCTATTTATAGCCAAAGAAAAAGTCAATCCGGGACAATCCCCCGATGTGGGACTAAACTAATACCAGAAATAGACTGAATACACACTAATACGTAACCCAGAGAAATCTTAACGGATTTGGGCCAAAAGTGACTGGCAATTAGCGGTCTTGGACCGCTAATTAGCGGTCTACAGTGTTTATATCGGTCTGGATTTTCTTGTGGGCTTTTCTGGAATGCTTTGTTTGTCTTTGATGCATCTACTGCGCTTGGTGAAGCTCTGAACCGAATAGAATTGCCAAAATACTCCCCATGATGGTGTGAAGTATTCTTGTTAGCTCATTGGTCGTTTGATCTTACGTTCAGGTCCTTCGATCTTGCATCTTAGTCCTTGAGTCTCTCAACTCAATCCTTTTTCCCTGCTTTTGGGTCCTTTTATGCTTCATCTCTTCAAACCTATTTATTTCTGAAATTCAAACATAAAACTCGTCACGTAGCATTGCCTAGGTGTACGATAATGGATATAAGATACAAATATAAGCATGAAATGATGTCAATCATACACCCTAATACATGACCCGACAAAGTTTATCGGATCCGTACCAAAACAGGCTGCCAATTGGCGGTCTATATTATTTTGATCCGGCCTGGTTTTGGAGTGTTGCTGTCTGGCTTGTTTTATTCATGTTTGATGCACCCAAGTTGGTTGGTGGAGCTCAGGCCCGAATCAAATTGCCAAAATACTCCTCATGATGGTGTGGAGTTTCTTCATTTGCTCATTGGTCCTTTGGGCTTACATCCGGGTCCTTCCCTCTTGCATCTCAGTCCCCAAGTCTTGTAACTCAGTTTTTTCTTCTTGCTTTTAGGTCCTTTATGCATCTTCTCTTCAAACTTGTTTATTCCTGAAACTCAAACATAAAATTCATTACGTAGCATTGTTTAGGTTCAAGATAATGGATATAAAATACAAATGAATGCATGAAATGATGTTAATCATTAATCTAATGTTAGATTTGAATTGCTCTCTTCTTTTGCTTTCTTTCTATCCAAGTATTTTTACAGTATGTTGGTTGATTTAGTAGTTTGGTATTCTTCTCATATTTAGTGTATATTTCTTGTTTTCCATACTTGTTGTAATGAATGGAGAGTATATTCACCCCATTTAGGGTGGAGGTGATATAGACTATGTGTTGTGTGATGATGGGTTCTTCTTATTTGGTCATCTTGTTGTGCTTAATGTAGATCTATACTTGGACCATGCTTAAACTTGTATTACATAAGATAATGGCCACACTAGGTATTTATCTCATGTTAGATCTAGTGTTTATATTGTTACTTGTAATGGTTTATCTTTGTATGGAATTGACTTGAAATGTATGGATCCACGTTTTGTGCACATTCACATGAATGACTTAGGTTGTAGGTAGTATTAATTGATGCTCTAATGACCACACTAGGCACTTATTGCATGCTTGATAATCTAAAATCATCCTAAACTTTATATGAAATATACATGTTCATTGTTGCCATGTAGTGTTGTGTGTCCTACACTTAGATTCTACACTAGCTTCTACTTATAGTTACACACACTAAACTTGTGCCTAATTGCATTGAACACTCACTCACACACACACACCTATACACACCTCCACTCCAAGGAGTTTTAGTTATCGTGTTGATTAATTCCTAGTTTAGTTTAGTTAGTTTAGCATAATCCTCTCCATCTCATTTTTCTCCAATTCCAGTATAGTGGTAGAACCCCTCAGGGTACAACCCGTACTTGCCACGTCTTCATCAACATCATGCACTTACGGATTTGAACTATTAAAAATACACAAAAAAATAACTCACCCATGATGTTGCCCAATGATTTCGTCGAGGTCCGATACGGTGACTATGGGGCGGTCTACATGCAGGAGACTCCAAGCGGAATGGGATTTCCACCCGGTCATCGTCTGGGGACCCCAGGCCAACACGGTATGCAAGTGGATGAGGATGTACAAGCTCCATTTTGGGAAGGAGTTAGGGAGAACAACCCTTAATAATTATGGGATTATGTTGTTGTTTTTATTTTAAAATCCCTTGTTCGGAGAATTTCTTTGGGATTAATTTCTGGGTTTTTTGTCCCTTGTGTTTGGCTTCATAAATGGTGTACAATTTAGATTAACTATTTAATTGATGTGGCTTTGATTGAGTGGCCCTTGCTCATCATTTTACAGCTCATGCGTGCATGCCATATTTTCGTAAACAAGGTGATTCGATCCTAAAGAAGTTTGGAACGTAAATTATTCAATCGTAAAATGTGTAAATGTTTGAATTCACTGAATGAATGTGTTGACTTACTTAAGCCTCACATTGCTCAACCATAATAGTCGGTTGTATGCAGAAACATGCGAAACATATGCTTCGAGAGTTGATGAAGCTGACAAGGAAGCTAGTACGGAGAACTTCGGTCTCCTAAGCTCGTCGACTCTTCCTGATGTCCGAAGCCCGGGCTATAGTTTGCCTAGTTGACGGTCAACTCGTGATTAATTGAACCCAAGTTCCAGCCTCCCAGTTGGTGGTTAGTTGAAGGCTACGACCAACCGATGCCAGCGACAGTTAGATGTCAATGATGATTGTTTGTTTGTTTTAAAATTTATGTCGAACCTAAATTAGTACTTTGTAATAATTTTTTTCATTTTCCACGACTTTGCCCAAAGTTTGGAATGGTTCCTCAACATCAGCATTTACATTTTGGATGATTGACCGTTATGAAGGGAGAATTCTGACAGGTTTTTAACATTGTTTTATCATTGACCAGTATGTCATGTCCCGATCAAGGAGATACTAACATTACATTCAAACCAAAACAAAGGAATCATTTCAAATTGTAATAAAAAATTCAACACGCAAATGAATAGTTAAATAGTTATAGGTCATTAACAACTCATTAAACGTTAAATAATTACAGGTCCAAAAATTTTACATGGTTTGTGACTATTAAAGAAGTCAATTCACCCCTGAGTGAGTGTATATTACCCTCAGGTCCCATTCCATCACTGGTTGTTCTCAAAGCAAAAGACATTAGATCCAGTGCAAGACATAAATTGCACAATCGTAGCTATTCAGTGGATGGCGTTGTGATTCTCCTCTTTCAATAGTTAGATCTCAGTCCACTTTGAGTGTGGATCTTCAATAATCAGCAAAAAACATTAGTTGCATTTTTGGGGTCGCACTCCAGCTTTCTTTTAGCTTTTTTATTAACAATCTTTTGTGGCAAGTTGTGTAGTTATGTTATTTTCTGCGTCCTCCCATCCACGATTACGATTGTCCAGTGCTCCAACGTTACAATAGATTGGACAATCAGAGAGTCCCGCTCACGAAACACAAGTGTCCCTATAGGGACGCTCGGGAAGCTATTTTCCTGAGAGATGCTTTCTTGTTTTTAGTATTTAAAACACACCAACCATTACATTGTTGTGGTCGTCTTCAGTGATGTCCAATACCAAAGAGGTCCTCCTCGGTTGGATGGTCTTGGCCCTCGAAGCACATTTTGAAAGCAACGCCAGCCCGTCAGCATGGTCGTCTTCCCAAATGTCCTACGCCGTAGAAGGCCTATGTAGGTGTGACATCTTGGACATGTCGACCGCGTCTGCTAGCATCGTCAATGTGTCTTCTCCCTCACCTTCGTTAATCTCCCTCCAAGAAGTTGACTATAGGACTGAGCATTATCCATGGTGACACCCTCAATATGTTGAGCACCACCCATTATCGTTCATGACAAGAGATCATGTGCTTGACCTCGAGGAACCTTAACAATAACATCTGGTGCAGTGTTGATTGGTGGATCGATACTCGTCCCTTGCTCCACTGGTTCGTCTTCACCACCATTGTTCGAAGACTCCTCATTTCCATTTCGTAGCAGCTTCTCTTCCTCTTTCAGATCCACTTGTCTGCTGGTTATTTTTGGCAAGATTATGTCCGTCCTTGGCTTCACCATTAGCATCTTCCTTGTCCCAAAGAAAAGGCTCCACCGGTTCACCAAAAGGACGTATGGTTTCAGCCCATTTGTTAGTTTTATTTTCTCTGTGAGTCATACCTGCATCAACATTGTGCATATTTCAATTGGTGTATTTGAAAATGGGTACTTTAGTTTAGGTGCTCAAGGAATGGGACATCATTTATCCCAGTCGGGACACAGGTGTCCCGATGGGACAATATTGAACCCTCTCAGGATGCTAATGTCATAGACAGGACGTAGGTGTCCCACTCAGGATGAAGGTGTCTCTAAAGGGACGATGTAAAAACAAGAAGAATATGATAAATGTTTGACCTAGAGTATGGTTGCGCATCCGTCAACATTGCCATTCTCTTGCCTGTAGTGGTGCCGATGTTTATCTTCTTGGTTAAGTCTCTACTGGTCATTTTAATGTCGACACTTAGGTCTTTGAAAACCACCTCTGCCAATGTGTATCCTCATTCCCTCTAGGTTTTTGATCTGGAGGGATGTACCACCCTTTTCTCTATTTTTACCATCGCATAATAGTAATCTACTGAATAGTAGATAGAGCATGACCTTAACAAACTCTTTGTCATCTCCTTCTTCATGCGTTATCTCTAGTTGTCATGCAAATTCTCCCTTTCGTAGGAGCCTTCCTCCTTGTTTGATTGTCTTATTATTTGACTTGTCGATGAGACTTCCACCCATAGGCAAACCAAATATCGTTGTCACGTCGAAAACCTTTAGGCTCAGCACTTTGTTGCCATGTTGAACCCTTTTTCTTCGTCGTCGTAATTTGAGATGAGTAACTCCACGATGTCATTGTCCACCGTTGACATTGGTTCCATATCGAGGGAGTGCGTGAAGGGGATCCTTCTAAAAACAACCTTCTGGCTGTCATTCTTTTTTCTCTCTTTTTTGAACAATCCAGCTCTACACTTTGTGTGTTGCAAGTAAAACTTTGGCTTCTAAAAACTAGAGAAGGTCAGATAACAATGCTAGGGGATAAATGGTCCCCCGAGGGACAAACCTGTTCAAACCGCAAAAAAAACTAGCTCACCTTCTCCACACCGCTGGTGCTTGTAACGGATGCGTTTGCTACCGTTTTTTTTGGAGTTTGGAGTTAGGGTATTATTTTTTGGGTTTAGGAAGGGCAAGATTGGATGAGTGTTTGAAAAAGGAATAGATTACCATGTTTTTGTTTCTAAACTAAAGAATTTAAATTGTCATGCCACATTATTTAGAAAGTGTCAAATTCAAACCAACTCACTTTTTCGCAAAATAATCCTCTTTTTTATTTTTGAAAAAAGAAAAAAACTGCAAATAATGACTTAGTTGGTGATCGGGACTCGACGGGACCTACTCCAGACGGGATGGACCTGACCAGAACAGGACGTGAATTCTCCATGATGGGACGGGACCGATTGGGACGGGAACCGGCCACGATGGGACTGTCCCATCAACAATAAAATATATATATGGGAGGAGACCTGACAAGGACGGGAACCGCAGTGGATGCGACATTCCTACGTCACGGCAGAACATGTCTAGGACTGCTTCGGACTGTCCCATCAACAATAAAATATATATATTAAACAAACCCAGCGATCCAAACGGTCGGAAGCACGAATCAGGGGCTGCAGCAAAACGAAAACAAATTTTTAGTTGCACAATCTTTTAAACATTCTTTTTATCCCCATTAGAGACGCGTAGTGGGACACGTGGGTTGTTGTTTTGTCTTAAAAATCGATGGAACTGAAAGAAATAGCCTTCAATTCATTTTAATGTATTGCCATTGCATGATTCGAATGAAACAGTCATTGGACTAAATCGTCCCGAACATGGCAGACTCGTCCTAAACAAAGAAGACTCATCCTAAACAAAGCAGACTCGTACATATTCAGGACTGACTCAACCATATGTGGGACTATCTTGACAACACGCGGGATTGATCCATTTCGAGCATGTCAGATTCGTCCTGAACTTGGTAGAATAGTCCATCTGCAGGACTAACCGGTAGATACCTGGGACTGAATCCATCTGTTGCGGGACTGTATTTAAATTGTTGGAACGATTCCCTCAATTCGATCCAAAGAAAATATATTAAATATATTCAACAACTAAACAATAACTTTGAGTTTGGTTACACAAAACTTCATTGTTCAAAACAAAAAATACAACAAAACAATACATTATAGTCTCGTTACACAAAGCTTGATTGTTCAAAACAAAAAAAGGTCTAAAATGTGGAACCTTGGTCGGAAGCATTCTCGGCAAATGGTGGTTCCACGCAAATGGGATTGACATTCTGGGAAGGCTCAGGCATGCCAACTGAGTCCTCATCAACGGAACACTCAACCAGTTGCACGACGCAAGTGCTACCATACTTGATGCACATGTGTTCTATAAACCGCACATTATTCCGCTATGACTTACTTGATGAAGAGTGTACGGGTTCAGGTGCGATGTCCTTACTGGGGATGGGGGAGGGGAACCATCTTAAATTTACCATATAACTGCTTCAATAACACGCCCAACAACACCTTGTAAATTAGATAATAAGGTTCTTTGCATATCCCGCATTATCTTGTCGATGGTGTAAAACACACCAGAAACAGTCGCCACCATTTGTGCCTCCGATAGTAGGAAGTGGCATCCACATTCATTTGCCTTAATAGAAAATCATCAAAAATGACAATCAGAATAAAACAATGTGAAAAAGGCCACAGAAAACCCACCAACACACTGGCACACTCGAAGAACACCCTATTAGGGTCCCCTGCCACATCCCTTGTCATGGACTTGGCTGAAATTCCGCAAAAATAAAAGGGCACAGGATAAGGGTCGTCACGGTTGGAGGGCCCGACTACGTTAACCATTGCTTTTATTCGGGTTTGATTAAGGAGGGGTATTGAAGAGTTGGAGTGAGTTGGCAAGTAAGGACTCGTTTTATAGTAGTTGGGGGAGAGGAAGGTAAAACGCTCTATGGACATATGTGTACTTTGTAGGAAAAGTTACATTGGTCGAAGGTTAACCATTTCGAGAAAAGTTGTGTCATTTGGAGGAATGATATGTTGGTTGAAGGTTACCTGTCTCGTAAGGTCTCACGGAAGTCTGTTACCCTCAACAAACGTCCCTCTCAGGACTCAAACTCACATGTCTCGCTCCGAACTCAAGTTTCCCATGCTGGAGGTAAATTGTCTCACTCGAGACTCAAGTGTCCCGAGCAGGACAGGGTTGTCCTGAGTTGGCACGGGGCTTACTCATCCATATTTGAGACTGACTCGACCATACAGGTTGCCACCACGTACGCCTCCATATTCGGGCCTAAGCTAGGTCGTGTCCACTTTATTTAACAACATATAGAAAAAATTATATTTTCAAAACTACAAAAATTTACCGTATTAGCGATTTCACATACACAAGTTTGGTTATTTCAGAAACTTGATAAGTAGTAACACCTCCCATCCATATTTCGATCCGCAGGGAGGTGAGCAGCCTCTGGTTTGACCGAAATCAGATGGCGAAAAAGGGTAGAAGAGTTGTAGATTACGCTAAGCTACACAACTCTAGAATAGTAAGTAACACCTGCAACAAAAAACAACAAACGATGGACTAAAACTAAACTAAGAAACTTGATAAGTAAGCTGGAAATCATAGATGAAAAACCCATAAGGGGTGGAGTGAGTGCACACATGCAAAGAGATGGTGAAGAATGCATTTGAATAGGCACAAATGTAGGTAGCGCATTTATGTATAGGAGGTGTCTAATGGTCATGGCAAAACCTATCAATCCAATCACTAACCTATTTGATTAACATTCACATACACAAGTTTGGTTATTTCAGAACCTAAACAAGCATGGGAGCTGTCTAAGAGTTATGGCAAGACCCATCAAGTAAAGTGTTCTATTTTAAACAAGCAATCATACATTCATGTTTATCAACACATTTCAAAACAAAACATTCATTTTCATTCTCTATTGCATCTATAAAACATCAACTCCACCCCCCAAAGGGGGTGGAACTACTCACTACTCATTAAACTAATTATAATCTTAAGAGAGGAAACCATATTAACTAAGTCTTCTAAGATTATTGAAATGAAATTAAACTAAGCATGCAAGCAACATAAAAGAAACAACATAACAAATAAACTTTTATTTATTTCAGACTCACAATACAAGTAGCATCTCCCCACGTGAGTATTTGCTCCAAGGCTCCACTTCAAGTAGAGAGAATAGTCACCAAGTATGTAGTAGATTACAAGGGAAGATGAGGAGTTCTATTTATAGTCATTGAAAAAGGTAATCAGGGACAATCCCCCGATGTGGGACTAATACAATACCAAAAATAGACATAAAACACACATATACATGATCCGCTGGAAGCTTGTCACATCCAGAGCCGACCCGACCGCCAATCAGCGGTCTATAGAGTCTGGATCTGGTCTGGATTTCTGGTGTTGTTGTTTGGCTTGATTTCTCATTGTTTGATGCACCCAAGTTGGTTGCTAGAGTTAAGGCACGAATTGAATTGCCAAAATACTCCTCTTGATGGTGTGGAGTTTCTTAATTTTCTCATTAGTCCTTTGGGCTTACATTCGGGTCCTTCTCCCTTGCATCTCAGTCCTCAAGTCTCACAACTCAGTCATTTTTCTTGCTTTTTGGTCCTTTTATGCATCTTCTCCTCAAACATGTTTATTCCTAAAACTCAAACATAAAACTCGTTACGTAGCTTTGTTTAGGTTCAAGATAATGGATATAAGACACAAATGAATGAATAAAATGATGTCAATCAAATACCCCCACACCTAACATTCACTAGTCCCACGCAAAACAACGAAAGAGATAAATGCAAGAAAGGAAAAGGCATACGTAAAACGGGGAAAATCTAACTCACTTTCGTAGGAATCACGGTTGCACTTGGTACGTTCAACAAGACGTTAAACCTCCTTGTTGCCAAGGAGGAGTGTTGTCTCCTGAGGATTTTCAGTGGATACACCCACAAAATCCGAATATAGATGAATTATTCAACCTAGCTAGATGACTCAGTTGGCTTATTTTTGTCGATCGTTGGACGCGGTAATGCTACGGGCCGACTCTATATATGTAATCAGTCCACACACCTAGTCTAATGAATCATTTGTGAAAGTTAATTAAGGACTTAAGTGAAAGAGATAGGCAACCTTAACTTCCTAAAGTGATACATTGTGTAAAGTCCATTAAGGTTCTTATTTGACTATTTTTTTCTTTTTTTCATTCATCATTTCTTTTCTTTTCTTTGGAGCATTACATTGGTTGGTGTTTGATTCTCCTATGGTCGGGTTTCATGCTGCATTGCCTATAAGGATCTACACTAACACATACACCTTCCCCCAAATCTCTATATTGGGCGATCCCTACCACCCGTGTAACGTGAGTTCGGTCGGTGCATCCCAAGTCAGATGGCTCGAAAGAACCAGGCACTAAGACCCCTCTGACCGAATTTCCCGAGTGGTAGGAGTCGTGCAAGAAGAGAGAACACCACTTATTTATTTATCTACATGGGAACCAAAACCCTTACACTTACAGTTTCACAAAAAGAGATTAAGGGTCCCTCTTTATGACAAACTTCCTTATACAAACAGACACGAATTATTTGACTCACTAGGTTCAGGGTGGACTTCTTTATTTGTTTGAGTACTGAAACCTTATGATTACACGTCCCCCAAAGGAAGACCGGGGTGCATCCTTACAACTCGATAAGACCTAAACCCAGTATACTAGATATCCTAATACATCATGTTCAAGACAATTTTAGGAGTTTTCTTTTTACTTTGCCTCTCAACGGTTTTGCACATGCTAAACACACACAAAACCCACAAAATATTTTCTTTCGCAAACACATGAAGATTTTGAAAGAAATGTGAAAATTTTAAAGCACTAGGAAAGCAAAGGAAGACAAATCACCCAAGGATCATGGCAAGCAGATATATAAAAATGCCCCTAGCAATACAAACAAAAGAAAACAAAATAAAACAAAAGACACACAAAATATGTACAAACATGAAAACACCCCCCACACCTAATCCATCTATTGTCCTCAACGTCTGGAAAAATGGTGCCAATGCATGGATAGGCACCTCTCTCAAGAGCCGACAATTTCCTATTAATTTTTCGGTTTTGCTTGGCTTAAATGACGTTTTGTTGCTCAACCGCCATCTTAGAAATGTCGGTGTAAAAGAGTGTTCCCGAACTCATAAATGAGTTTGTGGAACTGGATCTAACATCCTCCTCCATGTAATCAAGCACCCATGCCTCTTGAAGGTAATGGCAAAATGACGGGGTCATCTTTGCAACCTCGAGGTTGGTGCATTGGCGCGGCAACAAGTGCTCAAATCGTGGGATGTCCAACATGCCACACAATTTGGTCACCAGAGTAGGTAAACAGTGTATTTCTTTAAGTTTGGCGTTCACCAAAATGTCGAACAGTGTTCGACAAATGCAGTGAGGTGAACCATCCATAATACTATACACTATTCGCAAACTAGGTGTGAAGAATATGGAGGTCCGCTCTTGGGCCAACACAATCCTACACACCCTCCTAGCTACAATGTACACATTGGAGTAGATGTGCGCATTAGGTATTCCCCCATGCGATGAAATTGGTTACTCGTGCCCAATTAAAGATGGGTAAAAATAATGTCACGGGTGGGCGCGAGATCATCGACTAAGGGGATCTCAGTCGCGTCGGAGATGAATTGGGGTGTCACGGTGTGCTTCACCCCTCTAAGAGTGACACTAAACTCGAATGGTCTAGTCACACTCGAGTTTAGAAAATAACTCATGTACGAGAGGTTCTACATACATGGTTTCATCACCCTCATACAAAAATGATGCCACCCTTTGGCTACAATTCTATCGTAGAAGGGTTCTCTGAACTCGCAAATCAGGGAGGCAAAATTAAGTTCTGGAATTAAATGTGGGTTGCCCATGCCTGCACCTACCTTGGTGAGTTTTAATGGCGAAACACATGGTGGCGAGGACAAACACGATGTTCAAAAGGTGGAGACCACTACACGTCGACGTAAGCCATACACAAAATCCCAACCCAACGAAAGTGATAGCATACACAACAGACCACTAATTTGCGGTCGAGTTTCAAGATCTGGGGAAGGGATTTCGGGGGGGGGGGGACGGGCAGAAGAATAAAAACGCATTTTCGTTGGGTGGATGATGGGTAGGGCAACGAAAACGTGTTTTTAACAAAGGACAAAGGGAAAAATATCCAAAAGGCACTTCTATTTTTTTCTTTTCTTCTTTTTCACTTTTTTTCCTATTTTTTTGTTTGTTTGTTTGTGAGAGATATGTACAACCAAATGAAGGGATGGATCACGTCAAGTGACCACATCCACGGGGAGTTTTTGTAAGGACACGATTTCCGCCTCGACCTCAGTCGTGGTCCCTTCCAAGTACGGTTTGAGGCGTTGTCCATTATATTTGAACACGTCCTCATTCCTTGGGTTCTGAATCTCAACCGCCCCATGAGAGAAGAGGGTTAAAACAATAAAAGGCCCAGACCAACGACTCTGAAGTTTCCCTGGAAACAAGTGGAGGTGAGAGTTATACAACAAGACCTTTTGTCCCACCGTGAAGGTTTTGATTCTAACCAAGCGGTCGTGGAAATTTTTAGTGTGGGACTTGCAGATCTTGGCATTCTCATAAGCCTCATTTCTCAACTCCTCCAACTCGTTGAGGTCTAGCTTGCGATTGGCACTGGAAACATAGAGACTCATGTTAAGATGTTTGATTGCCCATAATGCCTAGTGCTCAAGCTCTACCGGAAGATGGCAAGCTTTGCCATAAACTAGACGGTTGGGGGACATGCCAAGGTCAGTTTTAAATGCAGAGCGGAAAGCCCACAATGCATCATTAAGCTTGACCGACGAATCTTTCCTTGAAGCATTAAGCGTTTTCTCACGAATTTGCTTGAGTAGACGGTTAGAAATTTCCAGCTACCCACTGGTTTGTGAATGATAAGTTTGTTGGCTTTTGGGCCTTAATCTATATTAATTTTGATCATTAATTAAATTAATCTTAATCAATCAACCTAATCAATCAAAGTGAGAAAACATGATTACATGCATTGCATATATATTTGTATACTGGCAATCATCTTAATAGGTTAATCAAGACAATCAAGGAAATGAGCCTTGGGACAAAGACATCAAGACTCAAGACTTGTAATCAAAGCTTTGGAGCAAGACATGTAACTTTGTATTTATTAAGTCCATAAGGCTTTATGTAAACTTGAACACTAGGATTCTGTCACGTCATTCCTCGGTAAACTGAACGATAAACCGAACTTCATTCCTCGGCTATTTTACACGTGGCACTTGACCGTTAACGATAAACCAACTTTCCACTCAATGTCAGCGCAATACCCGCGCTACTTCGGTCTACCGAAGTATACACGGTCAACCAAACATGACAAACTCAGAGCCCAATCAATTCTATTGTCCACCTTGGAACGGTGAACCGAATGTACTTCGGTGAACCAAATTTAATTAGGTCTAAATATATAAAAGCTACTGGAGGTTGGTGAACGGTGATCCGATACAAAATCGGTCAACCGTGTTCTTAGTTCAGACCAATTCGTCGAACTACCGTTTGAACAACGGTCGACCAAATATGCCACGATTTCTGTTCGAGCTTAAGTCACATCTTGCATTCTCATTGGTACATTCCCCACCAACTCCCAAAGGGCTAGATGAGCTCTAAGGCTTATAAATAGGACCTCATTTGGTTTTTTTAGAGATCTTGAACACTTCCTATCTATCCAATACTCAAAGCCAAATCCTCTCCATCTTCTAGCTCTCAATCCACAACACTGAAGCCTAAACTTTACCACTTGCATATCCAATTCAATATCATATCCAAGTGTGCTCAAGTATAGAGTGTTAGTGAGATTGTGATTCCAATTCCTTATTCAAGAATCATCAAGTTGTAAAGCTTCGAGGAAGCTCCCTCTCGGGTTGTGAGAGGAGACACGAGCGAGGCGAGGTTGTTCGCGAGGCTCGGTGTTGTAAACGGCGTTGGTCTCGACCAGGAATGGAGATCGGTTAGTGGAACCGTAAGAGAGGGTCGGGGGATCGAGCGAGGCTTGCGAGGAGGACTAGGACCCGGGTGTGGGTGTCGAACCTCTCTAAACTCTGGTGTCGACGAATTTGTGGTTTGCAATTCTCTTCCTTAATCCTTCTATTATTATTTTTAATTCGGCATTTATCGATCGATTATAGAGCCATAGATCCTAACAAAGGTGTGTCCAACTTGTGCGTGATGGAATATTTCCTCAACACTGCCTCGAGGGATCGGTTCACAAATTGTGTCCCCCGATCACTTATGATACAACGAGGTGTCCCAAACCTCGCAAAGATGTGTTCTTTAAGAAATTTGATCACAACCTTGCGATCGTTAGTGCGAGTGGGGATTGCTTCAACCCACTTCGAAACATAATCAACCACCACAAGATTGTAGGTGTGACCATGGGACATGGGGAAAGGGCCCATGAAGTCAATGCCCCAGACATCAAAGATGTTAACCACTAAGATAGGATTGAGTGGCATCATATCATGTCTTCCAATGCGGCCCATATGTTGGCATCTATCGCATGCTTTGCAAAATGTAAAAGTGTCTTGGAACAACGTGGGCCAGTAAAAGCAACATTGGAGCACTTTGGCAGCAGTTTTCTTGGCACCAAAGTGCCCACCACATGCCTCCTTATGGGAAAAGGACAAGACCCTCTGAATCTTGTCGTTAGGAATGCACCTTCTTATGATTTGATTGGCACAATACTTAAATAGGAAGGGGTCATCCAAATAGAAGTGCTTGACTAACGACGTGAACTTTACTTTCTCACTGTTTGTCGAATGAGCCAGCACCTCCCCGGTCGCTAAATAGTTCACAATGTCAATGAACCAAGGGGTGAGGCTATTGTCATAAGGTTCTCATTAGGGAAGAACTCGTTCACCGGTGGTGGGTCCGGTGAAAGATCAACTGGGATGCGAGAGAGGTGATATGCTACATCATTCTTGCATCCCTTCTTGTCCCGTATTTCAAGGTCGAACTCTTGCAACAACAAGATCCAACGTAGGAGACGAGGTTTCGCATCCTTTTTAGACAAAAGGTAGCGAAGAGCTGAGTGATCAGTGTAGATGATGATGTGCGACCCAATGAGGTACTAGCGACATTTTCCAACGTAAATATGATCACGAGGAACTCTTTCTCATAACAGAGTAGTTGAGTTGGGCGTCATTGAGAGTACGACTTGCATAGTATATAACATGAGGTAATTTGTCGACTTTCTGACCCAAAACTGCTTAGTCAGATGTGCGACCCAATATATCGCATAGTCAGATGCATCACACATCAGCTCGAAAGGTAGAGTCCACACTGGTGCCTTAATAATAGGAGTGGAGGTCAACTCACGCTTCAGAAACTCAAACGCAGTCATGCACTCGGGTGTGAACTCAAAAGAGGTACCTTTAGCAAGCAAGCTCGTCAAGGGGTGAGATATCTTGCTGAAATCCTTAATAAACCGCCGCTAAAACCAGCGTGTCCAAGGAATGACCGGATTTCTTTTACCGAGGTGGGTGGCAGCAGCTTAGAAATAAGCTCAATATTTGCCTTATCCACCTCGATACTATCACGAGATACCACATGACCTTAAACGATGCCTTTTTTAACCATGAAATGACACTTTTCCCAATTAAGGGCTAAGTTCATTTCCAAACACCTCTTGAGAACAAGGCTCGGGTGGTGCAAGCACTCATCAAAGGAGGTACCATGAACTGAGAAATCATCCATGAAAATCTCAAGGAAGTTCTCGACCATATCAGAAAAGATACTCAACATGCAACATTGGAATGTTGCTGGTGCATTGCATAGTCCAAAAGACATCCGTCTATAAGCAAACGTCCCAAAAGGACATGTGAACGTGGTTTTCTCTTGGTCTTCAGGGGCAACTGGGATTTTATTGTACCCCAAATAACCATCAAGGAAATAGTAATGGGCGTGCCCAACGAGTGTCTCCAACATCTGGTCGATGAAAGGTAGAGGGAAGTGGTCCTTACGCGTTACCGCGTTAAACTTCCTATAGTCAATGTAAACTCTCCACCCAGTTTGAAGTCATGTGGGTACAAGATTTTCTTGGGCACGACCTGGACAGGACTTACCAAGCACTGTCTAAAATGGGAAAAATGGTTCCACGATCTAAACATTTGATGATCTCTTTCTTAACTACTTCTGTCATGGCTGGATTTAAACGCCATTGTGGGTGGCGACGTGGTCGTGCCTCATCCTCCATAAAGATGTGGTGTTTCACGACGTCGGGACTTATCCCTTTAATGTCCTTCAAGGATCACCCAATGACCAATTTGTGCTCCTTTAGGACTCAAATCAGACGTTCTTCCTGATCACCAGTCCACGTCGATGAAATAATCACAGGAAGTGACCTATCGGGATCAAGAAAATGTGTTTCAGTTCCTTAGGGAGTTCCTTGAGCTCAATTATGGGTGGCTCCTCAAGGTGAGGTGTGATATCTAGCTTGAGATGTAAGATATGAGGAGCTCACATGTACTAAATAGCAAGCACATCATTGCTCAACTCGCCCCCATCCTCTTCATGATCGAAATCCTCCATGGTGTAAGCATTTAGATTTTCATGAATCAGGGGGTACTCTTCTTCTATTTCTTCTTCCACGTCCCAGAGAAGAATAATTTTCATGGGGTCCTCAAAAGATGTCGGCAGCCTAGCCATATTGAACACTTGGAATGTCGCGGTCAAGTTCCCGAACGACAATTTCAAAAGTCTAGTTCGACAATTGATTAAGTCATTTGACGTCGCCAAAAAAGGTCTACCCAAAATCAATGGAATCTGAGAGTGGGTAGTCCTGATTGGTTCAGTCTCAAGGATGACGAAGTCAACAGGAAATATGAAATTGTCGACCTTGATTAGGACATCTTCAATGACCCCCATCGGGACTTTGATCGAACGATCAGCCAACTGTAAAGTTGTTTTCGTAGGCTTGAGGTCGCCTAGGCTTAATCGTTGATACACAGAAGCTGGTATGAGGTTAACTGCCGACCCTAGATCTAGCAAGACATTATTAATGCAAGAGTCCCAAATGACACATATTGTTGGACTTCCTAGGTCCTTCAATTTTACGTACGTTGGGTTCGAAATGATCGAGCTCACATTAGCCGCCAAAAAGGCTTTGCTAGGGACGTTGGTTCTCCTCTTAGTCATACAGAGATCCTTCAGGAATTTTGTATAGGGAGGTATTTGTTGAATCATGTCTAACAAAGGAATGTTGACATTCACTTTCTTGAATATCTCCAGCATTTTATCCACATTGTCACTCTGTTTCTTAGACAACCTACAAGGATATGGAGCTTTTGGCAGGTAGGTCTTCTGCGGTGCCTTAGAAGGAGGTGTTGGTGTGTTACTCTCACCCTCGGCCTCTTTCTCACCATCATTCCCACAAAGGGGCTGCACAGATGGATTTAGTGGCAAGGAAACATGGTTATTGACCTGCTTCCCAATTCTCAGGGTCACAATGGCATTGACATGGTCCACAGGTTCTTCCACATAGTTCGCTTGCCCCCCCCCCCCCCTGTGGTCTTGAACTTGCATTTTGCAAGTTCGAGTGATCTTGAGCACGGGGGTTAGCCACAGGTTGGCTAGGCAGACTCCCTCTCTCTCACATGCACAGACTGAGCGAGTTGGCCCATCTGAAGCTTGAGAGATTTGATGGCCTGCTGGTTTGAAGTGAGGACTTGAATCGTGGATGACATAAAGCTTTTTACAGAGTTCTCAAGTCCACGAGTTAAGTTCTCAAGCGAATTAAACTGGGTTTCCAAGTTGTTAGAATTTGGGAAACCTGGTGGGTTGGTGCTTTAAGATTGGGGTTGGTGATGAGACTGTGAATGCATGGGAGGTTGGTGTGGTCGGTTAGGTGGTCAAGAGAAGTTTGAAGGACCACATGTGGCATTGTTATGGTTCCATGAAAAATTAGGGTGGTTCCTCCATCCTGGGTTATATGATGATGAATATGGGTCATTCCTGGATCTATCATAGATGGCATTGACATGTTCAATCTCAAGAGGAATGGATGCACACTCACCTCCTATATGACCTATCCTACCACATAGATGACAGGGAACTGGACCAGAGCAGACGCATGTGACACATCGTGCAGGTTTTGGAGCTCAATCGAATCCATACGGCGCATTAAGGCCGCCATGCGCGCCTCGGTGTATCGACAGCAAATGTGGCACCCCATCTAGTCGAGTTTGCATTTGCGATCCTCGCTCCTATGCTAGATGATGCTGGTGGTTCCCTCACACTCTCCCACTGCAAGGTTTTCTCAGAGAGGTCTTCTAGGAAAGTTCATGCCTCCCTTTCATCCTGTCCTAAGAACTCTCCTTGACACATGGACTCAAGGAGCGTTCGGGACGGGATGTGAGGACCCTCGTAAACAATCTGACACATGTGACACAACTCGATGTCATGGTGAGGGCATGAGGATAGTAGCTCCTTGAACCTGTCTAGGTATGCATGGAATGATTCGGTCTCATGTTGATAAAACGAATTGATTTTGTTCCTCAATTTTTGAGTCTGATGATTTGAAAAGTACTTCTTGAGGAATGTAGATTGAAACTCATCCCAAGTCCTAAAGGAATTTGCTTGGTTGTTGTACATCCACTTCTTGGCATCATCCTTCAGTGCAAAGGGGACAAGCCTAAGATGGATGGAGTCTGTGCTAAGTTGTTGCAGCTTGAACATAGCACAGACCTCTTCAAATTCCCTGAGAAAGATATAGGGGTCACCCTTCCCAATGAAGTGAGGGAGCATGGATATAAACGGAGGCTTAACCTCAAAGTTGTTCCCATTCGCCTCTGGCAATACGATGAATAAGGGTAGAACAGTACGGCTCGGATAGCATCGATCACGGAGAGGTATGGGAGCAAGAACAGGAAGAACAGGTGGGACAGGTGGGTCCAGCAACTTCTCCTCCTCATGGAACTAAGCATCCATCGAACCCGGACCGCGTATGACACGAGAAGATGGAGGCGTCGAGAAATCGACTACTGAGGCAGGATTGATGACATGCCTCATCAAATGGTCACTCTCGTCTCGTGCCCACACAAGCATGCACAAAGGTGCACACACAAACCCATAAAAAATAAACAACTAAAGCAGAATCTGCATGGAGGAGGAGACGAGAGGACACAGGAGAGAGAATGACTCAGGATATAAAGGAAGAAGTCCTTATGCTACGGTAGGTACGTACTGGTAGAAGCACACATGCAAGCAAGGCCCAAACAACCTAAGGTCATTATAGGTCCTTACAGTTAGACGACGCCTAACTGTGACGTCACGCTGCCTCAACACGCCTCACCTCCCTACGGTGAAGACCACAAAGCCCAGCAAGTGAGCCAAGATCTGGAGATCTCGTCTCTCCTACTATCGACAGAGTGGGCGACGCCAATCAGGCTGTGAAGGTCACGACCGGATCACTCCCCTCATGCTCCCGAGATCCTTAGGGCCAATGTCTACCTGATTTTAAAATTAGGCTCTTGATTAGTGTGGTTTTTGGGGCCAAGGAAAGGGTGATGAAATCCCCCACCCTATCTTATATGGGACAGCCCCTTCTCAGTAGTGTTTTAGAATCCTAATCAAGAAAGCAGCTCTCCAAACAAAATGCTCAAATCACACTTGTTGCAATGCAATTCCTACTAACGAATGCATGTTCATACGAAATGCACGAATGAGTGTAGGAGATGTGTACCTCACGCCAGCTCTCAGCAACTGAAAGTAAAGCTAAAACAAAAGACAAACTACGTGCCTAAGTCAAGTATATGATGCATGACCTAAACAAGAAAGAATGTCTAATCTTTTGCTTTGGGTTTTAGGGTCCAAGTTGCTTAAAGGGAGATTGATTTTTGATCTGGGCACAAACTAAAAGTCAGAAAATGCCAAATTGAGCCCCAGACTTCTATATCAGATACATAAACAAGACAAAGAAAGTATAGGGAAAACGAGATTATCAGACCCCCAGTTGGCGGTCTTAGACTGCTGATTGGCGATCCAAAGGTCTTTGTTCGTCTTCTAACTTCTCCAGCTTCCTTCCCTTGGGCGTCTGAGTCTCCTGAAACAAAGCAAACTACAACACAAAAATTAAATCCACCTGAATCGTCCAAACCAGAGTCTGGACTGGCACCTCCCCGGCAACGACGCCGAAAACTTGTTTAATCGTTTTAAATTTAGACCGCAAGTGCACAGCCGTCAGTGAAGATGGGGAGGTGAGCAACCTCTGGTTTGACTGAAATCAGATGGTGAAAAAGTGGAGAAGAGTTGTAGATTATGCTAAGCTACACTACTCTAGACTAGTAAGTAACACATGCAAAAGAAAACAACAAACGATGGACTAAAACTAAACTATGAAACTTGATAAGTAAGCTGGAAATAAGAGATGAAAAACCCCTAAGGGGTGGAGTGAGTGCACACATGCAAAGAGATGGTGAAGAATGCATTTCAATAGGCACAAATGTAGGTAGTACTTTCAAGTATAGGAGGTGTCTAATGGTTATGGAAAAACATATCAATCCAATCACTAACCTATTTGATTAACATTCACATACACAAGTTTGATTATTTCAGAACCTAAACAAGCATGGGAGGTGTCTAAGAGTTGTGGCAAGACCCATCAAGTAAAGTGTTCTATTTTAAAAAAGCAAGCATACCTTCATGTTTATGAACACATTTCAAAACAAAACATTCATTTCCATTCTCTATTGCATGTATAAAACATCAACTCCACTCCCCAAAGGGGGTGGAACTACTCACTTTTCATTAAACTAATTATAATCTTAAGAGAGGAAACCATATTAACTAAGTCTACTAACATTATTGAAATGAAATTAAACTAAGCATGCAAGCAACATAACAAAGAAACTTTTATTTATTTCAGACTAACAATACAAGTAGCATCTCCCCACTTGAGTATTTGCTCCAAGGCTCAACTTCAAGTAGAGAGAATAGCCACCAAGTATGTAGTAGATTACAAGGGAAGATGAGTAGTCTATTTATAGTCATTGAAAAAGGTAATCAGGGACAATCCCCCGATGTAGGACTAATACAATACCAAAAATCGACATAAAACACGCATATACACAATCCGACCGAAGCTTGTAGGATCCAGAGCCGACCCGACCGCCAATCAGTGGTCCCAGACCGCCAATTGGCAGTCTATAGAGTCTGGATCCGTTCTGGATTTCTAGTGTTGTTGTCTTGCTTAATTTCACATTGTTTGATGCACGCAAGTTGGTTGTTAGAGTTAAGGCACGAATCGAATTGCCAAAATACTTGTCATGATGGTGTGGAGTTTCTTCATTTGCTCATTGGTCCTTTGGGCTTACATTCGGTTTATTTTGCCTTGCATCTCAATCCCCAAGTCTCACAACTCAGTCATTTTTCTTTCTTTTAGGTCCTTTTATGCATCTTCTCCTCAAACATGTTTATTCCTGAAACTCAAACATAAAACCGTTATGTAGCTTTGTTTAGGTTCAAGATAATGGATATAAGACACAAATGAATGCACGAAATGATGTCAATCACCTTGTAATGAAACATTGTGTCTCTTCGCATATCCTGTAATGAAAGATTGTGTGACTTGTCAATCGTGTTGTGTTCGTGTACTATCGTGTCAAACAGTTCTGCAGTCATGTCAGGATTTTGTTTTATCATGTATAGCAGAAATTGAAAAAGATTCAAAATATTTAGATTGAAAATAATTAAGTGACATGTTATATTGATATTTTTTAGTCTAAATAACATCTTAATTGACCATTATCAAGTCAAAAACAAAAGATGCAGTTCATGTCAGTTTCATGTTAAAAAACAACATATCGTGTAATCGTGTCATTGTCATTTCTTGTATTTTGTGTAAAATCATGTCTAAATCATGTCACCATATCGTGTCGTTTGTTTGTGTCGTGTCCATAATTGACAAGTTGTCGATGCGTAATAATGAAAAGTTGTGTCATGTACAAAAAGGTTGTGTCTCTTCGCATAATAATGACTTGTCCTTAGCCAAAGTGAATTGTCCCATCGTGGGACATGTGACATTGACTCGTCCCTGACTCATCCCGTCGTAGGTCTCACTCGTCCCGTTATGGAACTGGCTCATCCCAAACCAAGACTAAATTGTCCTGAACAAACGTCCATGTATCCCGACAATGATGGGTTGGCTCTGAGGAGTCACAGACCTAAAACTTTTTGCTATGTTTGTTTGGAGAGTTGGACCACATCTCCGTTGCATTGAAACCGCACCTACAAGTGTGATAGGGTAGAAGTGAAACTCTAGGTATTTCAACGTGGGGAAAACCTCCCCATATTGGTCCACTAGTGATGTACTCATCTTCATCAATTGAGTAGTCATTGTTGACATTGTGTTGGAAGGCCATTCTTTGGTGGATCGAATAAATAACTGAATCTACGAATGCAATACGGTTTAGAAATATAATGGAATACAATACCTTGTAATGATTTTATGAACCCTGTAAGAAAAGGTTGTGTCACTTCGCATACATTGTAATGAAAGATTGTGTCTTTTTGCATAATAATGAAAGGTTATGTCCTGTACAGAAAGGTTGTGTCTCTTCGCATAATAATGACCCGTCCCTAGCTGAACTGAATCATCCCGTCATGGGTGTCTTTGAATCATCATCAACTTGTCCCGTTGCAGGCCTGACTCATCCCAAACTGAGACCAAATCGACCCGAACAGACGTCTATGTATTAGGTCCCTTTCCATTCCGAGCGAATCAATAATGATAGTTGCCAGTGGCAATTTATGTACCAATTGATAAAACTTAATTAAGAAGTTGGGTTGTTCGGTCAAAACAAGCTGGGTCATGTCCACTTAATTAACAACATATAAAAAACATTATATTTACAAAAACTACAAAAATTTCTCATAATTTTTAGGTAAATAAATTGTTTTCTAAGGAAGATGAGTGCACAATGTAATCCCACATTCGCTTTGGTAAAAAAAATCACCTACGTCGAACTTTACTACTTTATATTATGTGAAAGGAAAGCAAGAGCCATGCGGGGTATCAACTTGTCCAAGTCTTCAGGAGGGAACTTCATTTGATTCTCTCCATCCAAAATCTTAACGATATAGTTGCATACATAAGCTCCACAAGTGGTCTTGTTCACATTAATCCTTATGATAACACACATGTAGCATGACTCAATAATGAACCATACTTGAAGATTATTGAAATTACTTACGGTCCTGCTGGTTTTTATGGACAATATCAGTCAAAAATGCACATAAAAGACGCGATGGCCAGTTTACCTATTTCTTCATGCAAGCGAGCTCCAATACTGGCAACCTTTAAGGAAACACAACTAAAATGAAGGTACTAAAGCATAAGACAATGACAGTGAAGGTGGTAAAGTATAAGTATCTCGTCTTAATTATGTACTTTAAGTACAAGTTAATTTTAAAACACGTTACTAAATTTCTCATCTTATCTTCCTCCTTTTTCATCGCATCCTCATGTCTTTCTTGTTGGGAGTTAAAATACTTTATTGTATAGTCTGGGTAGTTTATAACAACTAATTGTCAGTGCCACTCTTTTTTTTAAATGCGCTGGGATAAATACCACATTAACCATCTTCAAGTTTGTTTAAATGAGGGCCAACAAAATTGACACATTGTCTACAATGATGAATTAGTCAATCCCATATTTGCCTGTGGAATTATAAAACCAGGATGATAATTGTGTTGAACTTGAGCATGCTAGACAAAACTTTTGGGATCAAACTTGCATGATCAAAGTACAAATAAATATATGAAATGCGAAGTTGAATTTATGACATTACCATTGCAAGAGCAGACCAAGATAGTTGATCATATGTGAGTCCCGTGAGTGTTGGTTGAACATGTTTGAGATGCTCAATCCAACATGTAATAATGTCGTTTCTCAATGGTCATTTGAACAATAAGCACCAGACTTCATACCCATATAAAATTCCGTGTGTTTCAAGATTAATGTCCCATACTCCAAAACTACAAAGAAGCATAAAGATTATAGACAACGTAAAATAGTCAATAGTGAATCCCAATGCAAAACATATATGCACTAGTTTGTTGAGATTACCCATCAATTGGCTTGTCTAGCCATTCATAGATAAGTGTTCTTTCAGATTCGGTTATGTGTCCGCTTCCACAAAATTGTCAATTTAGTTCAATAATAATCTTACCGGAACGAGGATAAGATTTTGTTCCAGAAACTTCAGTAATCATCGTAATAGTTTCACGCAGGACATCTGTTATAGATTGCTCAGAGTTTGGCAGGCTTATAATATGTTCTTCCATTGTTGTCTTTGAAACATTCTTGTTTTCTTCACTTAGCCCCATCTTTACAGGTCGCATAACATGTGCCGCAAGAGCTTGACGTTGGGCAACCTCCTTATCTCCTCTAGTGATCCTTTTGTTCTTTTATTTAGGTTTTATTGCTCTTTCTTCACAGTTTGGATATTGTTTCTTCTTTCGGTTGTCTAACTTACTTCTACCTTTAATTGCTCTGATCAAGGATCTTTGATGTTTATAGTTGGTTCCCCCAAGGTCAATATCTATTTTCAAAATGAAGGTGAACTTGATTAGAAAATGTAAATTTTATTATGATGGTAAATGAATGAGTTTCAGGGGATCACATTTTCCAATGTCATCTACGTTAGCAGCATTTTTTGTTGCAACCCCAATTTTGGAGTAGGAGAACTCTCTAGGCCCTGATTTTCTCATTCTCGTTTCCATAATTAGTAGGCTTGTCCTTAGGAAAATGACAATTGCAACCAGTTTCACCAACATGAGAACTCTCGGGTTCCTCATATTTTGATGCAGTTTTAGTTGTAAGACTATGAGAACTATTTAGGCCAAAAGCCGTAGGATCTTCCTCCAGAACATAAACATTGTCACAACCATCACCATTTATTGATTTTTTATTGTGTAGACTCGCATGTTTGTATGTTCATCGGGGGTATTTTAATCATCTACATTTTGGGGGATTTTTGATGGGTTTTGCCATAAAAATTAGACACTTCCCATACGTAGTTTCCTCATGTTTATCGATTGAAATTTCCTGTTGAATATGTTACATGTTAGTTATGTGTTTGTATTTGTGTTTGCTTGCTTGATTGATTGAAGAAACATTGTTTTGATGGGTTTTGCCATAAGATTTAGACACGTCCCATGCTTAGCTTTGTTGTTCACATGAGTTTATGGTTTTTGTTGAGTCTTGTCATATCTTTAGATACTTATCATGCTGAGTCAAATCTTATGATAATCAAGTAGTAATTGCCGATACGTTGTGTGAATAGATTGATAGGTTTTGCCAAATCTTTAGACACTTCCTATGCATGAAGACACACACATGACACACACACATACATGATTACATGCGTCATTCATCACTTATTTCACTTCATATGTGCACACACTCCACCCCTTCGGGGTTTCCATTCTTGAATTCCAGCTTGTTGTGTTACTTAGTTTTGTTTCATTGTTGCGTGCTTTCATTTCTAATTGATTCGTTTTATATTAAACCGCAAGTGCACGGCCGCGTTTAAGCGGTGGCAAATATGGGTCGATCCACAGGGAGGTGTGTCGACTTTTGGTTTGTGCGAAGGCAAGTGGGAAAGAAAGGAGAGAAAGGTTGGTTACTTAAACTACACTAAAATGCGAAAAGGAAATGGAAGAGAAGCAATAAAACTAAACCCCATAAGGGGTAGAGAAATAATGTGAATATAAAGATGTGCGTAAGTGTGTGTGTTCAATTATGCTCCTCACAACATGTAGTGCATGAAATCTTAAAACTAAATCCAACTTTGCCTCTACATGAAATAAGATAAGATCATATCATTAAAACATACAAGACAATAATCGGAATGAAGCTAAATGAACTCATGTATAAAGACTAGACCCTACTATGCCTCCACATGAATTAAGATAACACATTATCATTAAAACAAACAAGACATTAACCAAGGTAAAGGCAACAAGAGTACATACACTACAAATTGTGTTTCCAATATTAGTTTCATCCATATCCTCACCTTATCATTCACCACAAAATAGGTCACTAATCTAAGCATAAGCTAAGCTTCATTCAAGAGAATTAGCATATCAAATATAAGAGTGAAATCTCATTAGATAGTTATGGAAATCATATAAGGCTCAAGGGATTAAGATAACACACACCTAATACACTACATGATCATATCACATATTTCTCCACCCCCCAAATGGGGATGGAACTACTCACTAATCATTACACTACAACCTACATTAAAATGAAACATCTTACTGAAATGAGATTAAACTAAGCAAGCAAGAAATACTAAAGAAACTAAAATGACATAAAACAAAACAAGCAAGCAAGCATATGAAAGGAAATTAAACTAAGAAAGAAACAACACATCTAAAGGAAAACATCTATTTATTACTCACTCAATTACAAGTAGCCTCTTTCTCCACCAGAGTTTTGCTTCAAGGCTTCACTCTTAGTAGAGAAGATGGCCACCAAGAGAGGAGCTGGGGTACATGAGAGGAGGGAGAGTTCTATTTATAGCCATAGAAAAGGTAATCCGGGACAATCCTCCGGTATGGGACTAAACAAATACCAAAAATAGCCTGAACAAACACTAATACATGTGCACGTGAAATCTTAGCGGATCTAGAGAGATCCAGACCGCCAATTGGCGGTCTATAGGATCCGGATCCATCTGGTTTTCATTCTGGGCTTTTCTTGATGTATTTGTTGGTCTTGGATGCATCTACTTCGCTTGTTGGAGCTCCGACCCGAATAGAATTGCCAAAATACTCCCCATGATGGTGTGGAGTTTTCTGTTTTGCTCTTTGGTCCTTCGGTCTTACGGTTAGGTCCTTCTCCCTTGCATCTTAGTCCCCAGGTCTCACAATTCAGTCCTTTTTCTTATCTTTTAGGTCCTTTCATGCCTCTTCTCATCAAACCTCTTTATTTCTGAAATTCAAACATAAAACTCGTCACGTAGTATTGCTTAGGTGTAAGATAATGGATATGAGATACACATATAAGCATGAAATGATGTCAACAAAATACCCCCACACCTATGTTTTTGCTAGTCCCGAGCAAAAGAAAGAAAGAGAAAAACAAACGAGAAACAAGAAATCCTAACTCACTTTTGTAGGAATCACGGTTGCACTTAGCACGTGCAACAAGTCGTTAAACCTCCTTGTCGCCAAGGTGGAGGAGTGTTGTCTCCTGAGGGTTTTCAGCGGATATACCCACAAAATCCGAACAAGAGGAATTATTCAATCTAGACACTCGACTCGTTGGATAATTTTTTGTCGATCATTGGACGCGGTAATCCTACGGGCCGACTCTATATAGGTAATCAGTCCACACACTTAGCCTAATGAACCATTCGTGCAAGTTAAATAAGGGATTAAGTGAAAGACATGGACAACCTCAACATCCTCAAGTGATACAAAGTGTAAAGTCCATTAAGGTTCTTATTTGCATTTTTGTTTTCTTATTTCTTTTATTCCTCTTTTCTTTTCTTTTTATTAGTTGGAGTTTCATTCTCCTAGGGTCAGGTTTCGTGCATCGTTGCCCATGAGGACTTACACTATCACGCACACCTTCCCCCAAATCTCCACATAGGTCAATCCCTACCACCCGTGTAATGAGAGTTCGGTCGATGCATCCCGAGTCAGATGACTCGAAAGCACCAGGCACAAAGTCCCCTCAGACCTACTTTCCCGAGTGATAGGAGCCGTGCGAGAAGAGAGAACACCTACTCACTTATTTCTTATCTACACATGAACCAAAACCCCTACACTTAATGTCTCACAACAAGATTTAAAGGCTCCTTGACTACAACAAACTCTCTTAAATTAACAGACACGAATTATTGACTCACTAGGTTCAGGGTGGACTTCTTTAAATATTTGAGCACTGAAACCCTATGATTACTCACCCCCGAGGGGAAACTGGGGTGCATCCTAACGACTAGATAAATCTTAAAGTCACTGTACTAGATATCCTAATGCATCAAGTTCAAGACAATTTTAGGAGCTTTCTTTTTACTTTGCCTCTCAACGGTTTTGCACATGTCAAACACTCGCAAAACCCACAAAACATTTTCTTTCGCAAACACATGAAGATTTTGAAAGAAATGTGAAAAATTTAAAGCACTTGGCAAGCAAAAGAAGACAAGCCACTCAAGGATCATGGCAAGCAGATATATCGATATTAAATGTAGCACACTAAATGACCCTATAATGCAAACAAAAGAAAACAAAATCAAAAGAAAAGACTCGAATATGTACACACGTAAAGCACCCCCCACACACACACACACCTACTTCATGCATTGTCCTCAATGAATGCGAGCAAGATACTACATGGATGTATGCATGAAAAAGGAGAGATCTCACCAACATGAAGTACAAATGGAAGTTCAAGGTCATGTTGATGGACACAAACCCGAATTTCCTCAAAACCTGTGAGATGCTAAACAAGGGGTACAAATACGTGAAAGAAATGGGGCTCAAATACTCAAGGGTTGAAGCCCACAACAATCGATGCTCACTGAAGGAGTCTTCTTCTTTCTTTTTTTCTTTTTTTTACTATGTACAAAAAAAGGCTCCCATCTTCATATGTCAAGGGACATCAAATGGGAACCCGCCATCTCTCGAGCCAAAAATGCACATGCATGGGCTCGCAACATACAAAGCAGAATTGCTAGACCACCAGATACCCTTATAAGTGTTGTGGTCGTTCGATGCCTCTTGAGAGTTAGCAAAAGAGGAGGCATGAATAAGAGGTGAACCTATGTCTGGTTGTTTGAAATGTAGGGTATCAGGTGGTTGATTCTTAACCCACATGGGGTCCTCCGTAGATACAGAATGAAGAGCATGTGGCCCAGAGGACATAAAAATGGTATCTTGTGGCTCAAGAGCCAAATGATCGAAAGGATGTGGCTCAAAAGCCACGTGATCAGAAGAATATGGCTCAAGGGCCACGTGATCAACCCAATACTAGAATGATAGTTGTTGTTGTAGGCGAACTCTATCAGCGGCAAGTGCTCATCCCAGTGTCCTGCCCAATCCAGTGTGCATGCTCTCAGCATATCCTCCAAGGTATGGATCATCCTCTCTGACTGACCATCTGTCTGTAGGTGAAACGTTGTACTAAACCTCAGTCGTGTCCCCAAAGCCTGCTGCAGACTCCCTAAAACCTGAATGTGAATTTCAGATCTTGATCAGAGATGATGCTCACTGATACTCCGTACAACCTGACTATCTCCTCCACGTACAACCTAGCTAGACCCTCCAGAGGTTGTTAACCTCACAGTCTAAGTCCCTGCATAATGGCTCGGAATTCAGCTTGTAAATTCGTTCCATACCGATAAAAACCATGAAACACCAAGATAGTGTAACCATTGTGGTCTCAAATGACTCCACCACATAATCCTGGATTACCTTTACAAGCACCATTTGTATTCAATATAAGACAACCAGAGTTAGCAGAGGTCCACTTGATTACTTGAATACGCTCAGTAGCTGAAACAGTGTTTGCAACTCCTAAGGTTTCCACAATTTCTGTATCTTGAGTTGTATCACTGAATATATATTGCATCTGAGTGATGAGAATCGCAAGCTAATGAACTTCAAGGTGATGTCATGATTCTCAACAATAGAAGTGCCAATTTTGCATGAATTCCTGTGCTTCCACACTTCCAAGATTAAACAACAAGCTAGCCATCTGTGAAGGAGATTTGACTTTATTTGGCTGAATATAAGAAGTGAAGATAGGAAGGAAATTCTGTTACTCTTGAACTGCCAGTGGAACCAATTCCATCTCAATCTAGCCACATCACTTTCAAAAACACAAATGCTGATGATTTTCAACCTGGGTATTCTGACGACAATTGCATTTTGAGGCCAAATTAACCTTAATTTTCTGCAAGTTATCATCAAGGGGAAGCTTGCCAAGAATGTATTGCCAAGTATCATATTTGTTATATTTCAATAAAGCACTATTTTTTGGTCTTGAGGGTATTTTAGTAATGTTTAGAAAAAACGAAATCTACATGGTCAGACAAAAAAATTAAGAATCGTTTTTTCCTGCAAAATCTGGCAAAAATCAATTTTCCCCCGAAATTTTAGATTCTATTACCAAACGGATTCATGTATTTCATTTTCTTCCAATGGAACAACCCAGGTTAATTAAAATTTCAAAAAACTAATACATTCCCATCTACGTACGAACGCAACCTATAACTGTGCTAACTGCTAATATCTAGTTGGTCAGTGGTTCCATCTCGTGTTCCCATTTTCCACCGCTATCTAATATCTATCCCACACCGAACTACAACTCCCTCCACTCAATCCCTTTGTGAAGTGGCATCAGCTTATTGGTACTGACAATTAATTATTTTTTTCCCAACCAAAACCTTATCAAACAATTCCATAACCCAAATCATATCCCCACAAATCACCAAATGTTATCACAATCCACCCAAGATCCCACTAATTGATTCACACTTCTCCTCCATGCACTCAGTGTTACATACACAAGTTGATTGATCCTTTGATACACAGAAGTTCATCTCTTTCCAATCCACATTCTTCAGTTCCAAATCTTGCTCATCTATTGATACCATCATCACTATAACATCCTGAAACAGCGGAAATTTAAAAATTATTATCAAGACATCCGAGACCAATAATCAAAAGACGGGATTGTTACTTCTCATAAAACATACAAGCGGTGCACCAAATTACATCAAAGTTTGTCAAAAGCTACATGATTACATCAGATAAAAAAAATGAGATACAAGTAATCATGTCGACCTCAGTGGTCCGAACGAGAGGATCTGATCCCAAAATGCAAGCGCGCGCTGATCACCACCCAACTAGACCTACTGCGGTCGTGAAATAAAACATGCAACAATAATGCCTGAGTTTCCATAAAGAAACCCTATATGCCAAGCTCACCTATATGCATGCAGTAGTACAAATGAATCTATCATACTAGTAGCATGTCATGTCATCAACAGTAAGGAAAATAGTTCCCCCGAAGGGTAACACAGGACATCAGTCCGACAATCATCATCGGTCTCCCAAGGAGACCTACCGTAGGCACATACGGGCTAGCGGAACAAGACGTGACGCTCCCCACACGTGGCTATACTAATCATGGGGTTCGGCAAGGAACATCCTCCAAGTCCGCGTCAAAAGAAACAGATCTGTAACTTCGTGGTCGAAACCACACCAACGGATCCGTCTCTCGATCGGTTCATCAATCATCATCTCAGTAGGTGCTCATCTAAGGAAAACATAGCCGGAACAACATCGGCACATCAATCATCATCGCCGGAACAGCATCGGCGGCATCACCAGCACAGCATCGGTGGTCCAACAATACGTCCGGCACAGCATCGGACGGGTCCAAACCGAAGTCTCCCAGGTCATCAGGCTCCACGAGCCGCAAACACCAACTCTACCGCTATAAAAGCAAGGCAGCGACCTCCGTAGGCATCCAGGCCGGTAGTCACCTCACCTAACGACAGTTGCGTACTCGCACAACATCATACATTGGGATCCACGATCCCTCAGGCCTGCTACTCTACAATGTGTTCATCAATCCATCACATCAAGTCACGATCCATACACGGAGGTGACACGTCCCGAACACCCACACTCTTCCACGCGGCGGTCCCTGGGCAGGCACGCGTACGCGCCCACCGTCACCTCCTAGCTCACGCACAAGGCGAGGACATGGGTTTCCGTGGACAAAGTTGGCATCCTAAAAAGGATCAGGAATTCAATTCTGTGCACAAACGGTCGACCGAAAGAGGTGATCCGGTCGACCATTCCCAAAAAGGTTCGGTCGACCGAAAGTCTGCAACAGTCGAACTCTTTGCGCAAAACCTAAGTCCCAACGGTCGAACAACAGTCTAAAACCGGTGGACCGATACGAGGTCAAAATCCAGAGTCTAGTCAACATCAATTCCACACTACCGGTCGACCGACTCAGGGGTCTCGGTCGACCGAAAACTACCAGGGCATCCTAGCAGTTCTAAGTCATAAACGGTCGAACACATATGAAGAAACGGTTGAACAAGCATGCATCAAATCCAGTACACTTAAGTTTCAGTTGAATGAACACAAGGAACCGGTCAACCGAAACACAACAGGCAATCCCAACTCACCAGCACAACGCGATACTGGTCGACCGCCACAAGGCATCGTTCGACCGGTGATAGTTAATGTCGGGCAAAATACACTACATCGATCGACCGCCCGAAGGAACCCGGTCGACCAGTTGTAGTCTGCAACCTTGCGCCAGCCAAGGATTTACGCCAAAACTCATCGCCGGAGAGGTCTCCGACTTCCCCCGACCGACCCACACTTCACCCATACGTGAGTGAGCAACAATATCACACTAAGAAGCCGGCATACCTCAAGAAAACGACAAAACCACCGGAGCCTCTCTCGCGCCACGTCGTCTCCGAAGATCTCCTCACGCGCCCACCTCCGCACGCCTCATGTCGGGACCGCATGCCTACACCACCGGAGACGTCTCCTCCGTCGCTGCTCGCCAGACCAAGAAAAAGAAGAGAGAGAGAGAGAGATTTCTCTTCTTAAAACCAACACCAACCATCTCCTCATCATCACCCTACTCATCCTACTCTCCTCCTTCCCCATGCACATCACTGTGCACCACCACTATTCACCTCTTCTTCCCCATGCAAAGCCATCTCCTAAACACCTCTCTCCTCCTAACACCCATTAGCACCCTAATTGGGTTTAAGGATATAACAATCCACCCACCTTAAAAGGATTTCATCTCGAAATCAAAGCAAACTACTCACTGAAGAGCTCCGGGTATTGCCTTCTGGCGTGCTCCTCAATCTCCCAAGTGGCCTCGTGCTCGCTGTGATGCTGCCACCTGACCTTCACCATCAGAATGGTCCTCCTCCTGAGCTGATGATCCATGCGATCCACGATCTCGATTGGTCTCTCCTCGAGCGACAAGTCCTGCTGGATCTCTGGCACTGCAATCTCAATGACGTGAGTTGGATCTGCAATGTACTTCCTCAACATCGATACATGGAAGACGTTGTGAAGACCTGAAAATTGCGGTGGCAACGCAATCCGGTAGGCAACCTCTCCAACTCGATCGAGGATCTCGAACGGCCCAGCATACCTCGGACTGAGCTTCCCCTTCTTTCCAAACCTCATAACTCCTCTGGCTGGGGAAATCTTCAGAAACACGTGGTCGCCAACCCCGAAACTCAACACTCGTCTGCGTCGATCAGCATAACTCTTCTTCCTGCTCTGTGTTGTGACCAGTCTCCTCCGTATCACATCAACCTTCTATGCATACATCTGCACAAGCTCTGGCCCCACTAACTGCCTCTCGCCCACATCACTCTAGCATACCGGTGATCTGCAAGGCCTCCCGTACAATTCCTCGTACGGTGCCATCCCAATACTCGAGTGGTAGTTGTTTTTGTAGGCGAACTCTATCAGCGGCAAGTGCTCATCCCAGTGTCCTGCCCAATCCAGTGTGCATGCCCTCAACATATCCTCTAAGGTCTGAATCGTCCTCTCTGACTGGTCATCTGTCTGCGGATGGAACGTCGTACTTAATCTCAGACGCGTCCCCAATGTCTGCTGCAGACTCTGCCAAAATCTAGAAGTGAATCGAGGATCTAGATCACAGATGATGCTCACTAGCACCCCATGCAGCCTAACTATCTCCTCCACGTATAACCTAGCTAGACCCTCCAAAGGCAATGTGGTCCTGATCGCTAAAAAGTACGCCGACTTGATCAGTCGATCGACTATCACCCAAATCGCGTCGTGGAATCTCCTCGTCTTCGGCAACCCTGTGACAAAATCCATCGTCACGTGCTCCCACTTCCACTCAGGAAGCTCAATACACTGCATCGGTCCTACTGGTCGCTGATGCTCAATCTTTACCTGCTGACAGACTAAGCATCGGTCCACAAACTTTGCAATGTCCTTCTTCATGCCCTTCCACTAGAAGTTCCGCTGCAAGTCCTTATACATCTTCGTGCTCCCAGGGTGAATGGTGTATCTCGCTTTGTGTGCCTCCTCCATGATGTCATCTCTCAGCCCATCGACCTTCGGCACCCAGATTCGACTCCTGAACCTCAAACCACCATCAACGCCCACGCTGAAGTCTGACCCATCTCTGGAATCCAACCGTAGCATACCAGCTAAATCATCATCCCCATGTTGAGCCTGCACTACTCGAGAGACAGTTTGTGGCTCCACTCAAAGCCCAGCAATCACTGCTCCCTCTGAACCCTCTGTGAACGGCCTTCACTCTGACAACGTCTCGAGTAACCTCCACTCCTGAATGCACAAACTCGAAACTGACACCTCCACCTTCCTGCTCAGCGCATCTGCAACCGAATTCACCTTCCCCGGATGATAAGAGATGGTGAAGTCGTAGTCCTTAATGAACTCGAGCCATTTGCGCCGCCTCATATTCAGCTCCTTCTGCGAGAACAAATACTTTAGGCTCTGATGATCTGTGAAGACCTCGAACTGCTCTCCATAAAGATAATACCGCCAGGTCTTCAACGCGTGAACCACCGCTACTAACTCCAGATCATGAGTAGGGTAGTTCTTCTCGTGTACCTTCAGCTGCCTCGAAGTGTACGCCACCACCTTCCCATGCTGCATCAGAACACAGCCCAAGCCAATCCCTGATGCATCACTATATATCACAAAACCTCCACTGCCACTCGGTAGCGTCAGAATCAGTGTTGTCGTCAGTCACCTCTTCAGCTCCTGATAGTTCTCCTCGCACTTCTGGGACCAAACAAACTTGACGCCCTTCTGCGTCAACGCTGTCAGTGGCGAAGCAAGTCTAGAGAAATCCTGAATGAACCGTCTGTAATACCCTGCCAGTCCTATGAAGCTCCTGATCTCTGTGACGCTCGTCGGGGCTCTCCACTAAGTCACAACCTCGACCTTCGCCGGATCCACCGAAATCTCATCTGCTGACACAATATGCCCCAGAAATGCCACCTGATCCAACCAAAACTCACACTTTGTGTACTTAACATAGAGCTGCTGATCCCTCAAGATGCCAAGCACAATCCTCAGGTGCTCTCGATGTTGCTCTCTGTTTGCGGAGTACACCAAAATATCGTCCACGAAGACAACGACAAATCTGTCGAGGTACGACTGAAAGGTCCTATTCATCAGGTCCATGAATGTTGCAGGTGCATTCGTCAGTCCAAACGGCATCACCAAGAACACGTAGTGCTCGTACCGCGTCCTGAAGGTTGTCTTCTTAACATCTGCCTCTCTGATCCGCAACTGGTGATAACCTGAACACAGATCAATCTCCGAGAACCTTCTCGCCATCTGCATCTGATCAAACAGGTCATCAATCCTGGGCAAAGGGTATCGGTTCCTGACAGTAACCTTATTCAGCATCCTATAGTCTATGCACATCCGCAACGACTCATCCTTCATCTTCACGAACAGCATAGGCACTCCCCATGGAGAAACACTCGGTCGAATAAACCCAGAGTCCATCAACTCCTGCAACTGCTTCTTTAGCTTTGTCAACTCAGCAGGTGCCATTCAATACAGAGCCTTTGATTGAGGTGTCGTACCCGCTACCAACTCGATGCCGAACTCGATTTCTCGATGCGGCGGTAATGATGGAATCTCTGCTGGAAACACATCTGGGAACTCCTGTACAACCTCTATATCTTCCAGCCTCCTTGTCTCAGGACCATGAACAACCAGCGTGGACACAAACGCTCTGCATCCCTGCTGTATCAACTTCTGCGCCTTAACTACAGACACAATCAGACGACCCCCTATGCTCCTCGTCCCTCTGATCAAAACATCTGGCAAGCCCTCCATCAGAATCAGGATCTTCTTCTCGCGGCAAAAGACCTACACGTCGTACTGTGACAACCAGTCCATCCCCAGTATGACGTCGAAGTCCTCCATCGGTAACAAGACCAAATCACCCTCCAATTTGCAGATAGATCCATTCGTATTCCAAAGGGGATTATCGAGGACGTGCTTATCAAAGTTGGAGATTTTATATTTCCAGTCGATTTTGTTGTCCTCGATACCAATCCTGTTGCGAACACCCACTCTCAAATACCTTTGATTTTGGGTAGACCATTTCTAGCAACTTCCAACGGCTTAATTAATTGTAGAAATGGTCTCATGAAGCTCTCATTCGATAACATGAGTGTTGAGTTTCATGTGTTCAACTCTGATAGGCAACAAGAGCCCATGGACCAACCTTTAAATCTCAATCTCATCCGCCAATTAGAGAAAGCACCACAAAATCAACGAACACCCGTAACACCAATGCAACCCATTGAGAATGTTTGTGGGCCCAGCGAAAACTCATTGCATGTCTTTGCAATGCAACAGAGTGAGCTGAAATCAAACATGAATGTCCAAAAGGAGTGTTTGTTGCATGATTCAGTTGAGATTATTAGTGAGAGTGAGACACCTCATCATATGCCTATACCAGAAAGTCTCTCTCTCTCATGTCTCTTCGCCATTGAGCCATTTGAGCTTCATCTTGACTCCAACAAGGACCCACCTACGACCAAGCTTATGCTTTATGATATAAATGATGGTGGGATGTCCTTGTTGGATGACTTAGGGAGAAGCCTCATTCTTAGTGATGCAGGTCTGCTGCATCCATCAAATGAGCTTGAGGAACTCATTCCGATGCACCCACCTATTGGTTGGAGGGTTTTGTTCGATGAGCAACTAAACCCTAGTGAGGCAACACATCTTCACTCATTCATGTTGCCTACACCCAACCAATATCATGCGGGGTTCGAGCCTTTCAGCTTTGACCTTTCACCCCTCACGACACCTCAGAGTATCGGTGAAGTTTGCCCATCTCGGCAAGTCTCTGGTCCTCATAACTCGATGTTCTCATTTGATTTTCCTTGACCAAATGATTATGAGAATATCTTTGTTGATGTATATACCTTGTAAAAAATGTAATAAAAGACTCCATGAGCGAGCATTGATTGTTGTGGGCCCCAACCCTTGTGTACTTGGGCCCCATGTCTTTCACGTATTTGTCTCCCTTCTTCAGTATCTCACAGGTTTTGAGGGAATTCCGGTTTGTGTCCATCACCATAACCACGAATTTCCTTTTGCGTTTTATGTTGGTGAGATCTTTCATTTTTCATGCATAAATCCATGTAGTATCTTGCTCACATTCATTGAGGACAATGCATGAAGTAGGTGTGGGGGGTGTTTTACGTGTGTACATAGTCGAGTCTTTTTCCTTTGATTTTGTTTTCTTTTGTGTGTATTGATAGGGTCATGTTAGTGTGCCTCATTTAATATTGATATATCTGCTTGTCATGATCCTTGGGTGACTTATCTTCTTTTGCTTGCCTAGTGCTTTAAATTTTTCACATTTCTTTCAAAATCTTCATGTGTTTGCGAAAGAAAATGTTTTTGTGGGTTTTGCGTGTGTTTGGCATTTGCAAAACCGTTGAGAGGCAAAGTGAAAAGAAAGCTCCCAAAATTGTCTTGAACTTGATGCATTAGGATATCTAGTTTACTGGCTTTAGGTCTTATCGAGTCCTTAGGATGCACCCCGGTTTTCCCTCGGGGGGCGTGTAATCATAGGGTTTCAGTACTCAAACATTTAAAGAAGTCCACCCTGAACCCAGTGAGTCAATAATTTGTGTGTGTTAGTATAAGGAAGTTTGTCGTAGTCAATGGCCCTTAAACTTTTTTTGTGAAACTGTAAGTGTAGGGGTTTTGGTTCCCATGTAGATAAATAAATAAGTGGTGTTCTCTCTTCTCGCACGACTCCTATCACTCGGGGAAGTAGGTCTGATGGGACTTTGTGCCTGGTGCTTTCGAGTCATCTGACTTGGGATGCACCGACCGAACTCCCGTTACACGGGTGGTAGGGATCGCCCTATGTGGAGATTGTAGGATTTCATGTTTAATTATACATATATATTTTCGAATTTTTATGTATAATAAGGATCAATTTTCAATTTTCTATAATTTATTTCATGCATGCATCAATTTGTTTCAATATCTAGTTTCAAAACTTTATTAAAACAAATATGGGCTCCGAAATTCATACCTAGAAGTTCTCTAAAACTTCTTGAAGATTCGGAGATGTTGGGGATGCTCCTCGCTGCGCCGGATGCCTCCGAGTATTCACCAAACTCTAAACAAGATCGGAGAGAGGGAAGCTAGTCTCTCAATCTCCGATAGGGTTTAGAATCCAATTACTAACCCCTCTTTAATTCTCTTGAGAAGATGATCTCTTAAGAACTAAAACTAAACTTAAGAATTAAGGGATTTTCGTGGAGAATTATGGAGAGAGAATTTTTGCACAAGAAATAATTAATTAATTGGGTAATGAAATAAGATTGTATTTATAAGCTCTCTCCAAATTACCTATTCATGTGCAACCCCTTGCCCATGATCTCATGCAAAATTCCATCTAACCATCCATTATTTAATAATAAATAATATTAGCCACGAATTAAATCAATTATGGACCAATTCCATGCATGATCTAATTAATTCTTAAATTAATTCTGCACAAAACCGTCTGGACCGGTCGACCGTTTCAAGGTTCGATCGACCGCTCGAACCTAGTTTCGGTCGACCGTTCAATAACTCGGTCAACCGTTCATAACAGGAACTATTCCATCGCAATGTTCGGTCGACCGACCGATCACATTCGGGCGACCGTTCGAACAGATGAAAATTCCCTGTTATCGGTCGAGACACGTCCGGTCGACCATGCCCGATCGGTCGACCGTTTACTGCTAACCGGTCGACCGATGGAGCACTGTTCTGCAGACTTGTCAAATTTCGGTTTAACCCCTATAAAATTTGACATTTCGGGATTAGTAGTAAATTCACAACTTATGTAACATATTATCCTATGTAATGATCAATCATTACACCCCCATAATATTTACATCACATGTGAATTTAATTTAGATTCTAATTATGTTATTAATCACAACATAATTTTGATTTTGCTTGTTCACCCCATGTGTCATATTTTCTACATGAAACTCGACACATCTTATGAACTCAAAATCCTCATTTCTTGTTTCCCAGTTTTGTGGTGTGACCTATGGGAGGATCTAAACTAAGTTGGCAGTGATATTAAAAGCTTAATATCACAAGCTATAAGTGGTATCTAGCTACAATTAGTTAGATGTCTTAATTCCACTCGAACCAAAACCCGATCCATTTAGTGATGGAGTGCACCACTTGTGTCCGTCCCTTGCCTCATGATATTAAGAATACACACAAAGTAGTATTGTGTCATCTTTGTATTAGTATTCATTTCTTGATCTCTTGAAGCTAGTTATAAATATGTGACTTAACTCAAATCACATTGTGCACATTATAACTTTGCTTTATCAAGGGGCCCACTAATATCATCACTCAATTAAGAGAGGCAATGATAATCTTTTGACTAACTATCTTCTCCAACGAAAGTTATACTTAACCAACTAATGTCTTTACACTACACTCATCGATAGCTCAAGACACTAGTCTAATTAAGAACTCCTTAAGTGATCGGATATAAGTCTCATATCAAAGGACCAAGGACACAGTAAAATATTAATGACACAGAAACACATTCCTATAATATTTTACTTGTTAGGTCAATTCGGTATACAAAAGTACTATTTTCCTCTTTTGTGTACCCGTGTTGTCACGCACTTGTAGAGCTACAATGATCTATGACCAACACGACAATCTTAACTCGGTAATTAATGTCCCATGTTAATTACCATGATTGCGAATATCTTTTGTTTTATGTAAACCAATATCTTTTAGAGCTCTACGGTTAAGGACCAAGAGCCTCTTCTTTAACACTTCTGAAAGACGAATAACATTGAAACAAGGAACAAAATGATTTCTCATTCAATTCATAATAATTGACATTTAAAAGTAAAACTTTTAGAACACGTTCCCTTCAATCTCCCACTTGTTATTAAAGTTTTCTTTCTCATACATACTCAATGCATAAAACAATAATAACTAGGGTAAACCCCATTACATATCAATCATCAAGCCAATCTACATGGTTCCTCAATCCCATGGACTCGAAATGCATTTCGCCCTTGGCTTGGGATAAGGGTTTTGTGAATGGATCAGTTGTGTTGCTGTTGGTGTCCACCCATAAAAGATTTATTTTGCCTTCGTCGATGAGGTCACGTGTCACGAAGTACTTATGATCCATGTACTTCACTTTGTGGTGTGATCTAGGATCCTTGATTTGCGAGATAGATGCACTATTATCGCAAAATAGCTCAATGGGTCCCTCGCTCGTAGGAACTACTCCAAGCTCTTCAAGGAACTTCTTGATCCACACTCCTTCCTTGCTCGCTTCAGCGACAACCATCACTTCTGAAGCAGTGGTTGAGTCGGCCGTAGTGCTTTGCTTCCAACTACGCCAACTCACAGCTCCACCATTCAGAAGGAAGACGTATCCTGATTGCGACCTTCTATCGTCTGGATCACTCATGAAACTCGCATCCGAGTAACCCTCAGAAATCAATTCCCTTTGTCCTCCATAAACAAGAATCTTATCCTTAGTCCGGTTAAGGTACTTCAGGATATTCTTGACCGTAGTCCAATGCTCAGGACCTGCGTTGGATTGATGACGACTTGTCACGCTTAGAGCATACGAGACATCGGGTCTTGTGCAAGTCATCGTGTACATGATCGACCCAATTGCCGAATCATAAGGGACATCCTTCATGTACTCTAAGTCCTTACGTGATTGGGCACGTTGAGACTTCTTGAATTGCACACCCATACTCATTGGCACACTGCCCTTTTTGGAGTTGTTCATCTTGAACCTTTCCAAGACCTTGTCAATGTATGCATGTTGACTGAGGCCAATGAGTCTGCGAGATCTATCTCGATATATCTTGATTCCCAAGATGTATTGAGCCTCACCCATGTCTTTCATCGAAAATGCAGATTTCAATGAACTTCTCGTTTGCTCAAGCAAAGGAATATGATTGCCCATAAGCAATATGTCATCGACATATAAGATTAGGAATACTACATGGCTCCCACTAACCTTCTTGTATACACAAGGTTCTTCCTTACTTTGAATGAAGTGAAGCTTCTTCACTTCCTCGTCAAAGCGTTTGTTCCAACTCCTTGATGCTTGCTTCAAGCCATAGATGGATCTTTGAAGCTTTCATACCTTCTCGCTATTCTTTGGATCTTCAAAACCTTGAGGTTGTACCATGTACACATCCTCCTCCAAGTTCCCATTAAGGAACGCCGTTTTGACATCCATTTGCCATATTCATAATCATGAAATGCAGCAATAGCGAGCATGATCCGAATAGACTTGAACATGGCAACCGGTGAAAAAGTTTCATCATAGTCAATTCCTTGAACTTGAGTGAAACCCTTCACTACAAGCCTCGCTTTGTAGGTTGTCAAGTTCCCATCCATGTCCATCTTCCTCTTAAAAACCCATTTATTATGAATGGCCTTTTTCCCTTGAGGAAGGTCAACCAAGTCCCATACTTGATTATCATACATGGATTCTATTTCGGATTCCATGGCCTTAAGCCATAGTTTGGAGTCTTCCCTTTCCATTGCTTCTTGGAAGGTCAAGGGATCATTGGTATCTAGTACCATAATTTCATGAAGTCCCAGATACAAATCGGGTTTCTTCCTTTCCCTTGTTGACCTTCTAAGTTCTTTTGGTTCTTCTCCTGTCTCTCGAACTTCTTCCACAATTTCTTGAGGAGTGGGCTCACGTTCAACTCTTGAACGTACACTTGGTGGGGATGATTGAGATTCTCTCACAATTTCTTGTGATGGTCTCTCGCTCACGCTCCCACTAACCAAAGGAATCTCGGTTGGGACTTCATGATCTTGAATGTCATCATTCATGTCATGATCTTGTAGAGTATCTTGAGTTTCCTCAAGCACAACCCTACTCCCACTACTTTTTACTCTTTCTAGAAATTCCTTTTCCAGAAATGTGGCATCCCTCTCTACAATCACTCGATTGGAGGTGATATGCCAAAAGTAGTATCCTCTTGTCTCACGAGGATAACCAATAAAGAAGCACTTATCCGCTTTTGGTTGAAGTTTGGTCGACATCAATCTCTTGATGTAAGCCTCACAACCCCAAATCTTGAGAAAATTGAGCTTAGGTGTTTTACCACTCCATAGCTCATAAGGATTTTTCTCCACGGATTTGGATGGAACATTATTTAGTGTGTAAGCCGCAGTTTGTAGTGCATAACTCCAAAAGTAAAGAGGTAATTCCGCATGACTCATCATTGACCGAACCATGTCGAGCAATGTCCTATTCCTCCTTTCGGATACCCCATTCCATTGAGGTGTACCGGGAGGGGTGAGTTGAGGTACAATACCAAACTCCTTTAGGTATGAGTCAAATTCGGCACTTAAGTACTCACCTCCACGATCCGTTCGTAGAGACTTGATTTTCTTGTCGAGTTGGTTCTCTACTTCATTCTTGAATTCTTTGAACTTGTCAAAGGACTCACTTTTGTTTCTCATTAGATAAACATAGCCATAACGACTATAATCATCTGTGAACGTAATGAAGTACTTGAAACCATCTCGTGCACTAGTACTCATTGGACCACATACATCGGAATGTATCAAATCCAACAAGCCATTCGCCCTTGGACCTTTCTTCTTGAAAGGCTTTTTGGTCATTTTTCCCATTAGACATGGTTGGCACGTCTCCAATGATTTAAAATCAAGTAGACCAAGAAGGTTAGCTTCTTGCAATTTCTTGTTGCGCTTTTCATTTATGTGACCAAGACGATAGTGCCATAAGAGAGTATCATTCTCGTGAGTGGTCTTAAGTCTTTTGTTATTGATATTAAAGATTTGTTTATTATCCAATTCAAGCAAATAGAGACTATTCCTTATGAACGCATTTGCATAGAAAACACCATTCTTCGATATAGACAAACAAGAATTTGAAATATTTATATTAAAATTATCCATATCCAGACATGATACAGAAATAATATTCTTGCTAATCGAAGGTACATAATAAACATTCTTTAGACATAAATTTAAACCACTACATAATTGAAACACCACAGAACCTTGTGCAACCGCAGACACGTTCGCACCATTTCCGACCTTCAATTCTACCTCGTTCCTTACGGGTTCCTTCCTATCCATGAGTAGCTGCACATTAGAAACTATGTGAGCACAAGATCCGGTATCAATTACTCAATCCTGGACAGAGGTGGCTAAATTTATTTCAATAACAAATATACCTTTGGCCTTTTTAGGGCGCCGACGTTCAATCACTCCGTTGTCAAGGTCTTCCTTGTACTTGGGGCAATTTGGCCGGATATGTCCTTTTTCACCGCAGTGAAAGCACTCCGTATTGGGAGTTGGAGATTTCTGAGATTTCCCCCTCGAGGCACTCGCACGAGCACCTCCTACTCCCTTGCTCTTGATTGAACCACTTTTGGTAGATTTGCACTTTCCTTTACCAATCTTTTGGCTCCTCCCATGGACGGCAAGGACATGCTTGTCCCTACCCTTGCCCATGTCAACTTCAGCAGTTTTGAGAGCGTTGTGCAGCTCCTCAAGACTCACCCATTTTTCACACATGTGATAGTGCATCACAAAGTCCTTAAAGGACGGGGCTAGAGAGCCAAGAATCATATCTTCAGCAATGTCCTCGGGCATTGGTGAAGAGAGCTTTGCCAACTTCTCAAGGTATCCTTGCATCGTGAGAAAATGCATAGATACCGATGTTCCCTCCGCCATATGGCACCTTGTGAGTGCGATGGTGGTCTTATAGCGCTCCTTTCGGGCACTATCCATGAACATCTTTGATAAAGCCTCCATGATTTTCTTGGGTTTTGAATCCAAGTATTTCGCTTGGAGCGAGTCACCCATAGATGCTAGCATAAGACCGTGAACCTGGTTCTCTTGGTCTTCCCACTTGGCTTTAGCCTCTTTCTCTTCATCGGTTAATCTCTCATTCCATTTTGGGATTGGACCTTCCAAAATGTGAGATAGTTTCTCAAACTTTAACACGATGTTGAGTTTGAGTTGCCAACTAATGAAGTTTGAGCCATCATTTGCTAAAGGGTGTTTTTCTATCATGGATCGTACGATAGGTTGGATGTTCGACATTTTTCTACAAAATAAATCATATAGGATTTTAATGTCAATTTTATGTTTTAATACACATGCATACATATATTGAATATAAATGTAAATGTTGCAAAAAAAAATTGCCCATAAATGCAACAATCCAAGATCCCATCAATCGTAATATAGACTAGCTAAGGGCTATCGAATACATTACAATATCAAGGTAAGAAAACATTTTCTAATCACAACCTTTTTGAATTTTAGCAACATTTAGCATCTTCAAACTCTTGTGACTCTTGTCGTTTTAATTATGAGGGAATACGACCTATCCTCGTAAGAAAAACGTTTTCCCAAAACCGAGCGATGGCTCTAGGTAATGTTAAGAAAACTTATTTTCATTTGATACGAGATACGTTTATCCATTGTATTCACAACTAAACATACTTGGGGTTCACTAGGGTGAAACACACCTCATATATTTAATTGTGGCACAACAACAGACAACCATTATATCTCCCACTATTCCCAAAGATGGAGGGAGCTATCTCCCGCTAAGGGCGAGCAGAGTATCCCTCGATCAATGGCTGCTAGTGGTTGAAATAAGAAGGAAATTTATTCTTAATTTTTGTTTGGACAATTTAACATGTGATTTAGAATTTTAGGTTATCATGCATATACACATCCTAACATTCAACACATTCATCACATGCATAGCAAGATAAAAACAGAAATTAAACATTCATACAATCCACATCGTGTGAGTTTATATGTTCCCTTCGATCCTCGATCCTCGATCCCTGATCTTCGATCCTCGATCGATGCGCTACAGCGGCAACTTCCTCTTGCACCGGAGATGTAGATTTTACAGAAAATAAACATGCTCCTCACATTCGATAAAAACCGACTAGTGCAAGTCCTATGTAAAAACCTCTCATATGCAAATGCAACTATCTAAAAGACGGAAAGAGAGAGAATTTTGGCTTTTACATACATAAGCCCCTTGTATAATAATGATTACATACATTCATAATTGCTGATTTGGAACATATAAACTCACAATCCTGAAAAAGCAACTCAAGCATCCATGCACGCAATTGCTATAAACTACAGAATCTAATTTATCAATCATCTAGAATCCTAAAAAATTCTTTGAAAAATATTTTGAAATCCATTAAAAACATTTTTCATTCATCCATAGTTCAAAAATTAATTATGAATCACTGTCCATCCAATTTCCAATGGAAAGATGAATCGCAGTTTTTCGGTTTTGTTGATTCTCTTACAAAATAATCGTTTATACTTAAAACAAAATTATTGCAAGTTAGACTTATGTCTAAATCATAATTCTAATAATTACATAACATGTTTTAAACATTCAAAACATTTAAAATGAATTATTATAAAGAATTATTTCAACAAACATTTAAAGACCGAAAAACCGGTAAAACGAATTGTTCAAATCCTAGATGGTAAACTAGATTTGTTTACAGCCATAAATCATGAGAAAATTGAACCCTAAGCTCTGATACCACTGTAGGATTTCATGTTTAATTATACATATATATTTTCGAATTTTTATGTATAATAAGGATCAATTTTCAATTTTCTATAATTTATTTCATGCATGCATCAATTTGTTTCAATATCTAGTTTCAAAACTTTATTAAAACAAATATGGGCTCCGAAATTCATACCTAGAAGTTCTCTAAAACTTCTTGAAGATTCGGAGATGTTGGGGATGCTCCTCGCTGCGCCGGATGCCTCCGAGTATTCACCAAACTCTAAACAAGATCGGAGAGAGGGAAGCTAGTCTCTCAATCTCCGATAGGGTTTAGAATCCAATTACTAACCCCTCTTTAATTCTCTTGAGAAGATGATCTCTTAAGAACTAAAACTAAACTTAAGAATTAAGGGATTTTCGTGGAGAATTATGGAGAGAGAATTTTTGCACAAAAATAATTAATTAATTGGGTAATGAAATAAGCTTGTATTTATAAGTTCTCTCCAAATTACCTATTCATGTGCAACCCCTTGCCCATGATCTCATGCAAAATTCCATCTAACCATCCATTATTTAATAATAAATAATATTAGCCACGAATTAAATCAATTATGGACCAATTCCATGCATGATCTAATTAATTCTTAAATTAATTCTGCACAAAACCGTCTGGACCGGTCGACCGTTTCAAGGTTCGATCGACCGCTCGAATCTAGTTTCGGTCGACCGTTCAATAACTCGGTCGACCGTTCATAACAGGAACTATTCCATCGCAATGTTCGGTCGACCGACCGATCACATTCGGTCGACCGTTCGAACAGATGAAAATTCTCTGTTATCGGTCGAGACACGTCCGGTCGACCGTGCCTGATCGGTCGACCGTTTACTGCTAACCGGTCGACCGTTAGAGCACTGTTCTGCAGACTTGTCAAATTTCGGTTTAACCCCTATAAAATTTGACATTTCGGGATTAGTAGTAAATTCACAACTTATGTAACATATTATCCTATGTAATGATCAATCATTACACCCCATAATATTTACATCACATATGAATTTAATTTAGATTCTAATTATGTTATTAATCACAACATAATTTTGATTTTGCTTGTTCACCCCATGTGTCATATTTTCTACATGAAACTCGACACATCTTATGAACTCAAAATCCCCATTTCTTGTTTCCCAGTTTTGTGGTGTGACCTATGGGAGGATCTAAACTAAGTTGGCAGTGATATTAAAAACTTAATATCACAAGCTATAAGCGGTATCTAGCTACACATTATAGCTCCCAATTAGTTAGATGTCTTAATTCCACTCGAACCAAAACCCGATCCATTTAGTGATGGAGTGCACCACTTGTGTCCGTCCCTTGCCTCATGATATTAAGAATACACAAAAAGTAGTATTGTGTCATCTTTGTATTAGTATTCATTTCTTGATCTCTTTAAGCTAGTTATAAATATGTGACTTAACTCAAATCACATTGTGCACATTATAACTTTGCTTTATCAAGGGGCCCACTAATATCATCACTCAATTAAGAGAGGCAATGATAATCTTTTGACTAACAATCATCTCCAACAAAAGTTATACTTAACCAACTAATGTCTTTACACTACACTCATCGATAGCTCAAGACACTAGTCTAATTAAGAACTCCTTAAGTGATCGGATATAAGTCTCATATCAAAGGACCAAGGACACAGTAAAATATTAATGACACAGAAACACATTCCTATAATATTTTACTTGTTAGGTCAATTCGGTATACAAAAGTACTATTTTCCTCTTTTGTGTACCTGTGTTGTCACTCACTTGTAGAGCTACAATGATCTATGACCAACACGACAATCTTAACTCGGTAATTAATGTCCCATGTTAATTACCATGATTGCGAATATCTTTTGTTTTATGTAAACCAATATCTTTTAGAGTTCTACGGTTAAGGACCAAGAGTCTCTTCCTTAACACTTCTGAAAGACGAATAACATAAACAAGGAACAAAATGATTTCTCATTCAATTCATAATAATTGACATTTAAAAGTAAAACTTTTAGAATACATTCCCTTCAGGGATTTGGGGGAAGGTGTACGTGATAGTGTAAGTCCTCATAGCCAATGATGCACGAAACCTGACCCTAGGAGAATCAAACACCAACCAATAAAATGCTCCAAAGAAAAAGAATAAAAGAAAAAAAGAAAGAAGAAAAAAAGAGTCAAATAAGAACCTTAATGGACTTTACACATTGTATCACATTCAGAAGTTAAGGTTGCCCATGTCTTTAACTTAAGTCCTTGACTAACTTTCACGATTAATTCATTAGGCTAGGTGTGTCGACCGATTACATATATAGAGTCGACCCGTAGTATTACCGCGTCCCATGATCGACAAAATAAGTCCAACGAGTCGTGTAGCTAGATTGATTAATGCATCTTTGTTCGGATTTTGTGGGTGTATCCGCTGAAAACCCTCAGAAGACAACTCTCCTCCTCCTTGGCAACAAGGAGGTTTATGCTGACGTACTGGGGAAAGTACTGCTCATGAAACACCTCCAGAAACTCCTCCCAGCTGACATCCTCACGGTCCTCAAACATAACCGTGGACGCGGTCCTCCACCAGTTGGCTGCCTCGCCATCAAATACATAGGTGGCCAGATCCACCCTCCTCTCAGGTGCAACTCCAATCGCTCGGAAGATCTTCTACATTTTGAAGACCCAATCCTCCGCTACCTCTAGAGTACTCCTGCCATCAAAACTCGGTGGGTGCTGATTGACATCATTTCATGCTTATATTTGTATCTTATATCCATTATCTTTCACATAAACAATACTATGTGATGAGTTTTATGTTTGAATTTCAGAAATAAATAGGTTTGAAGAGATGAAGAATAAAAGGACCCAAAAACAGGGAAAATTGACTGAATTGTGAGACCTGGGGACTAAGATGCAAGGGAGAAGGACCTGAACGTAAGACCGAAGGACCAAAGAACAAAATAGAAAACTCCACACTATCTTGGGGAGTATTTTGACAATTCTATTCGGGTCGGAGCTCCAACAAGTGAAGTAGATGCAGCAAAGACATCCAGAAAAGCCCAGAATAAAATCTAGCGTGATCCGGACCATATAGACCGCCAAAGACCGCCTCACGCTGGGACCGCACGCCTACACCACCGGAGACGTCTCCTCCGTCGCTGCTCGCCGGACCAAGAAAAGGAAGAGAGTGAGAGAGAGCAAGTGAGAGAAAAAGAGAGACATTTCTCTTCTTAAAACCAACACCAACCATCTCCTCACCATCACCCTACTCTCCTCCTTCCCCCACGCACATCACTGTGCACCACCACTGTTCACCTCTTCTACCCCATGCAAAGTCATCTCCTAAACAACTCTCTCCTCCTAACACCATTAGCACCCTAATTGGGTTCAGGGATATAACAATCACTGTCCACCCATCTAACAAAATCCATAATTCTGAGCCTGTCCGCATTCTAGGAATGCCGAGCGAAGGCCCAACACCCGCCCCGCGGCGGTTGTCTTTACGCCATTTCTACGTCCTTGCGACACTTGTGATCCTACCGGTTACTGGCATGGTTCCACGGGGGGATATCACTTTCGCTTTGTTTTCGGTGGTTTACGTCCTCTTCTTGTCCAAGGTGGCGTTTCCGTGTGTAACGTCGTCCCCAAGCCTCCTGTCTTCGGGAGTTACGTTTTTGTCGGCGCAATCATCGGTCTTTTCCTCCCCATTGGTTACATAGCTGAGGGAGCTTTTAGTGGGCACAAGGAGGGAATAGGCGTGGCTGTGCCGCACTTGTTCCTGCTCTGCTGCCAAATTTTCATGGAGGGAGTCACTTTCAAAGCCCAATTCTCGCTCTCTGTTCGAGCATTCGTTCCCGTGTTTTACAACTCCAAGAGGCTATTTACCATTGTAAGTTGGTTATCGGATGAATTCACAATGGCAAAGGGAGATGAATTGACTTGGAGATTGCGAGTCAGGTCAGGTAATTGCGGTAGCAAATTTGGCCTTTTGGTCCTTCAATTTGTTTGGTTTCCTTCTTCCTGTCTACTTGCCCAGAGTTTTCAAGTTGTATTATGCCGAGAAGGAGAAGCCTTGACAAAAGAATTAATTTCTAAAGGTATGCTCCAATTTCCAAATTTATTTTGAAGTTTTTCAACACTTTGAGTTACATATTCCTTTGCAAAATTTAAACTACAATCACTGCTTTGAATCACTGCTTTGAATCACTCTTCGTTGGAAAAGAAGAGGGAAAAAGGATGGAGCAATTTCTAAAGGTATGCCTCGTTTGTTAAGTGTGGTTTAGTTGCTTGACTGGTTTTAACAATGATAAGATTGGATAGTTGATGTTTGGCCTTGTGTCAGTGTGTGTTTTAATAAATTAGATTGCTGAATTCATTTTTGGCAGTGTCCTTTAAGTATCAAGTTTTGTTCGTCTCTTTTTTTTGTTGCTACCTACTTTCTTCAATTGCTTACAAACGATTTACTTTGCACATGGACTCCAAAAATCTCCTTCCCCGATCACCGTTTTATGATGCCATTTATCAAATTGTAACTTTGTTTACTGATAACACACTTTTTCTCAATGACATGTCGTCGGGTGTAAAACTTAACAGAGTTGTGACTTTCCTGTTAATTATACGAAAACTGTTTAGAAAATGAACTGAACAGTAATTAGCACCTTATTTTTGTAATTTTTCTAATGCTATTTAGCACATTAAGTCGTGATTTATTGTAAGACTTCTGTCGTTCTAAAGATCATGTTTCCAGTTTGAACATAGCAGAATCAATTGTCAATTATTAAAGGATCGCATCTCACAAAATATTTCTGTTGTATATATGTTGAAGATATTAAAAGCAAAAGCAAATAATGTTCTTACCGTTGAACATTGATGGTGAAGGGAAGCCCAAAGCTTGACCATAGCGCTCCCAGATAAACGTTTAAGTTCCCCAAGGAAGAAATAAATGTATACTAACGGATAGTTCCTTGTATTTATATACACTCATGTATTCGAACAAAGATACAACAGAAATAAACCAAAATAAACATCTTCTTCCTTCTCATCCTTGCACCCTCTTCAGATCACTTTCTAATATGGTATCAGAGCATCAGATCCTCTCATAAGCCTCAGATTTCCCTGCTTTCCTCATCGGCTTATTCCTTGGGGGTTGAAGGTCGAGCTCTCCTCATCCAAACCCAAGAAATAAAAAAGGGAGGGCATGTCGGACGGCAACAGAAACCAGCCGGAGATGAATCCACATCGCCTCGTCTCGACGGCTCTAAACGGGGCAAACTATTTATCCTGGGCGCGTGCTGTCACCCTCTCCCTCAGTGGCAGGGGGAAACTCGGCCACGTCACCGGAAAAACTCCAAAACCAGAAGATGCATCAGACAAAATCCAAGATGAATGGCAAACCTCGGATCACCAAGTGATGTCATGGATTATCGCATCCATGCAAAATCACATCGCCGAGATTTTCATTTACAAAGAAAGCGCAAAGGAGCTGTGGGACTCGATCCGAGACCACTACGGCAAAGCAGAAAATTTTGCGCATCTTTTCAAAATCAAACAGGAGATCGCGCATACTCAACAGCATGGAGTTTCTGTCACCGAGTACCTCGGTACTCTCAGAAGAAAGTGGGACGAGCTGAGGATCTACGAACCCCCAACTGCTGACCCAGAAATCATTCAAAAGCGACAAGAGCAAAATCAAATCTACCAGTTTCTGGTAGGGTTAGATCCGAGCTACGAGACCGTTCGATCTCAAATACTCATGGCATCAGATCTTCCAAGCCTCGCAAACATCACAAATCTTGTTCAGCGCGAGGAAACAAGAAGAAATACAATGAATAACCACAACAAAAATCAGAACATGGACAACCAGGCCCTCATCGCCGGTCGAAACCAAGCTCAGGGAATGAAAAAAAGATTCGGAAACAAAAGCAACGAACACTGTGAAAACTGCAAGAAACCAGGACACAACAAAAGCTCGTGTTGGTTCTTGTTCCCGCACCTCAGACCACAAAAATCCGAAAGAAACACAAAAGCGAATCTGGTGGAAGGCAACAACAGTCTGCTCGGAGGAGGCGGCAGCACCAACCTACTCGGAGGCAGCAACGCCAACCAGGTCGGAGGCGCCGGAGGCAGCAACGCCAACCAGGTCGGAGGCGCCGACTTCACCTTCCGAAGCAGCAGCCGACACAGCGAATACGAAGGGTTACAAAACCCTAACAGTTTCGCGGATAACGTCGCTTTATATACCAACCACATCTCCGGATCCGGAAACCCGACTCCGAGAATTCGAATGGAATCCGGTGCTGCCGGATCTAATGTTATCGGATATGGATCCAACAATCCGAATCCACCAAACCAGATCCATTTAAAGAATCTGGTAAATCAGTTAAATGATTTTTTGCAGAATCCACCTCCTGAAACAGGTAATTATGCAGGTATTACCAACCCTTCTAAATTTACTGCTTTGTCTGAAATAACATCCAAATTACAAACTAAACCTTGGATTATTGATACCGGAGCCACCGATCACATGACTGGTGATCCAACTCTACTTAGCAATATGAAACAAAATCTTAAGTTATTAAACAACTTTGTAACTGTTGCTAATGGAAGTAAAGCCCAAATTGAAGGAATAGGAAAGGCAAACTTAGTTAACAACACGTCTGATGACATACTTTTTGTACCTAATCTCGATGCTAACCTTATATCGGTTGCCAAACTCACCAAAAATCTTAATTGTAATGTTATATTCACTCCTAATGATGTTATTTTTCAGGATCGTATCTCCAGGAGGATGATTGGTAAGGGTATCCTCGCTAACGGTCTCTACATTCTAGAAACCAAGAAGAAAGTTCTACATACTCGTATGGTAGATAATCACATCCTTTGGCACAAAAGGATGGGTCATCCGTCATCAAATGTACTGCATTCGTTATTTCCTGTTTTTAAAAATGAACTCTTATGCGATGTTTGTCGAATTGCTAAACAATCTAGATTACCATTTCAAAATTCTAGCACCAAAACTTATTCTCCTTTCGAACTAATACATTCTGATATTTAGGGTCCTGCCCCCATTGAATCTTACAACGGTTTTCGATACTTTATTAGCTTTATTGATGATTTTTCTCGAGCCACCTGGATTTATCTTTTAAAAAACAAATCAGACACCTACTCAGTTTTTTGCGAATTTCTTCGTTACATTGATAACATGTTTGATGCAAAAATCCGTATTTTTAGATCTGATAATGGTTCTGAATACATGAGCAATATATTTCAAAACCTTTTACGACAAAAAGGTATTTTTCATCAAACCTCGTGCATTAATACTCCTCAACAAAATGGGGTGGCTGAGCGAAAAAACCGACATCTGTTAAATGTCACTCGCTCCCTCCTTTTTCAGAATAATGTCCCAAAATTTTTTTGGTCCGACGCAATTCTAACAGCTACCTATATTATCAATCGTCTTCCTAGTCCTACTACTAACTATAAAAAACCTCTAGACATCCTATACAATAAAAAAATCTCAATCGAACACCTCAGAATTTTTGGTTGCACCTGTTTTGTCCTCAAAAAACGCGAAGATCAATTTGATCAAAACTCCATCAAATGTATTTTCTTAGGATATTCCTTTAGTAAAAAAGGGTACAAATGCTATGACCCAAAAAATAAAAAAACTTACATCTCCAGAGATGTCACATTCTTTGAAAGCATTCCGTTTTTTCACAAACCTGGGCAAGAGGAACACACCTCCTCTGTCCCAGTTCCACACACTAACCTGCTCCCTACAACATCACCAACAAACGGAGGAGGAGAAAATGAAAACGGAGGAGGAGAAAATGAAAACGGAGGAGGAGAAAATGAAGACGAAGAAGGAAGAAGTGGCCACGAAGGAGAAGAAAATGAAGGAAGGAGAGAAGAACCACCGAGAAGATCTACACGACCATCTCGCCTCCCTACCAGGTTCAATGATTATTTTCTATCTCACGCCAAATATCCTGTCCAAAACTCCAAATATCCTATCCAAAACTTTCTATCATATCAAAAAATTTCTCAAGAACATCAAACCTTTCTAGGAAAGTTAGACACAAACAAAGAACCTACACATTACCATGAGGCTATCAATGATCCAAAGTGGATTAAAGCCATGAATGATGAATTACAAGCTCTAAAAGACAACCACACCTGGACACTTGTTCCTCTCCAACCAGGAATCAAACCCGTTGGATGTAGATGGATATACAAAATTAAATATCATAGCACTGGAAAAATAGAAAGATATAAAGCCCGCCTTGTGGCCAAAGGATACACCCAGACTTATGGCCTAGACTATGTAGAAACATTCGCTCCTGTAGCCAAAATGAACACTGTTCGGGTTCTTCTTTCTATCGCTGTAAATCAAGGATGGAAATTATTTCAGATGGATGTCAAAAATGCATTCTTACAGGGAAATCTTGAAGAAGAAGTCTACATGACTCCTCCACCTGGCATCACCACGTGTCCCAACCAGGTATGCAAGCTTCATAAATCTATATATGGGCTAAAACAATCACCTCGTGCCTGGTATGCCAAACTCAGTCTCTCTCTCCTTAGTTATGGATTTACTAAAAGTTCCGCTGATGCATCCATGTTTACAAAACATAGTCACAACACTACTATTATTGTTCTTATTTATGTCGATGACATCATTATAACAGGAAATAATAATCATCAAATAACATTAGTTAAAGAATACCTAAAATCAAAATTTGACATAAAGGATTTAGGATACTTAAAATATTTCTTAGGAATAGAGATTGCATATTCTAAAAAGGGGTTATTTCTCTCCCAACGAAATTATACCCTAGATCTACTTGAAGAAACTAAGAAATTAGGATCAAAACCTTCAAACACTCCTATAGAAATCAACAAAAAAATAGGACCAACTGATGGAAACCCTCTTTCTGATATTGGTCAGTTTCAAAGGCTAGTAGGAAAACTCATTTATCTTACTGTTACTCGACCCGACATCACATATGCTGTAAGTCTAATAAGTCAATTTATGCATGCTCCTTACACACAACACTTAGACTTAGTAAAAAGGATTCTCTGTTATCTTAAAGGCACTCATGGGCAAGGGCTCTGGATGAGACCCAACAACTCTAACTCAATCACAGGTTATTCTGATGCAGATTGGGCCGGCAGTCATGATCGAAGATCAACGTCTGGATTCTGCACTTTCGTCGGGGGCAACTTAGTAACCTGGCGAAGCAAGAAACAAAATGTCGTTGCCAGATCTAGTGCTGAAGCTGAATATCGTGCAATGGCCTCAACCACCAGCGAATTAATCTGGTTGAGTCAACTTCTCAGAGATATGAAGATCACCACCCAGGAACTCATGAAGATGTTTTGTGACAACAATGCTGCAAGACATATCGCGATGAATCCTGTCTTCCATGAAAGGACCAAACACATAGAAGTCGACTGCCACTTTATTAGGGAAAAAATACAATCAAGGCAAATAGAGGTTCCCTATGTCTCAAGCAAAGATCAGTTAGCCGATATCTTCACTAAAGCTCTAGATCGCAAGACTTTCTCCAACATACTCCACAAGTTAGGGTCTATCAATCCTTTTCAGACCCAACTTGAGGGGGCGTGTTGAAGATATTAAAAGCAAAAGCAAATAATGTTCTTACCGTTGAACATTGATGGTGAAGGGAAGCCCAAAGCTTGACCATAGCGCTCCCAGATAAACGTTTAAGTTCCCCAAGGAAGAAATAAATGTATACTAACGGATAGTTCCTTGTATTTATATACACTCATGTATTCGAACAAAGATACAACAGAAATAAACCAAAATAAACATCTTCTTCCTTCTCATCCTTGCACCCTCTTCAGATCACTTTCTAATAATATATGCCTGTTAGCATCAATATAAGAACTATAATGATATTTTTGTTGTATATAGTCACTGGTACGAGACCTTAATTTTTTAGTTTTGATAGCAGGTGCCAACTACCAATTAGAATCTGTTATATTTGCTGGTTCTGAAGAACAACAAGAAGAAGATTGTAATGAAGGCATTACGTTAATATGAAGTTAGATTATGAGTTCCATTTGAGTTCAAAGATGACATAAGCCTAATTAATATTAATATTTTTGCTCCATTACACCGAGAACTGCAAAGTTATGGTGGCGATGTGATCATGCATCTTTGGTCATATGAAAAAAGTTGACCCAAATCTCCCCTAATCTTGATGTGTTATTATCTAATTCTTGATGGATGTGGTAACTTCAGTTTTTTTTAAGTATCTATCCTTTTCTATTTTACCAGTAACTCAAGTATAAGAACAGTCGGCAATATTAAGAAATATAGTATAGTAGCAAGAAAGCTAAAAATGAACAAGTTAGATAAAATTTTACCCCTGAAATACAACTGAAATTAAAATACATCCCAAAACATGTCATAAACAATTAATATCAAAAGTAAAAGCAAGAAAATCCAAACTCCAACCTTCCGGAAAATACAACTTCTGTCAGCGTCTTGAGAAAAAAATCAAATGGTAAAGCCAAAAACAACAACAAAATCTGTAATCCAAACTACTTGGGAAATTGTAAAACAAAAAGGCTAAAATAAGTAACATCAATCAACAAAGAAATCTAAAGAAAATAAATATTTAGGAACTAACATTTGCAACACTTTTGCAACTTATACGGGCATTGTCAGGACCAATCTAGCTGCCTGTATTAATCATAAATAGTGTCTTAATAGAACCTATTTTTGGTCACTTTACCCAATCACGTTCTTACACATGTCCCACTAACGTCATGATGTGCACCGGTAAAAAAACATCTTTATTTGTTGATTGGTGTGAATGAATTTAAAAAAAATAAAAAAAATGATGTAAAAAAAGAGAATGTTGAATTACTGAGTGAGTCTGAGCATTGTTAAGAGGGAATTTTTGAGTAGTTGAAAAGTTTTGGGCAGTTCTAACGTGACAGAGGGAGAAATTCACATGATAGAGAGAGAAATTGATATCGATGTTGGGTGCCTAGAGTAGCCCAGACACCACTAATGATGCCCTCAAAGGACACGTATCTTTACCACCACCCGTACTTCCTCTTTTCTTACAACCACACCAATCTTCCAAAACGCACCACAACTCTAACCCCAACCCTATGTTTGTATCTCTGCTTCTTCAAAATCTCAGGCCAGCAACTCCTCAACCAAATATCTTGACTCACAAAGTTCCGGTCTGGCCACCAGTTTCCTCAATCGGCATACCATCTCCACTATCCATCTCTTTCTCAATGGACTACGAATATTAATGATTTAGGTTTGATAGATCCACTTTTCTTTTTTTATGAAACTACTACTCAATCTGACAAGTTTTTACAGAAACTTACCCTTTTGGAAAGGAAATTACTATTCATCATCCGCCAATTCCATTTTGTCCTTTACATTCCATTTAATATTTATTTCGTCACGTCACTTAAAATAAGGCTCCTATCTCAATTTTTCTCACTATACCAGTACCAACATCACGAAAATGTCTGACGAAACGTCTGAATCTGGTGAGGTAAGTAAAACAAAATCGGTCAGGGCGTCGGCAAAAAATGCCTCCCCTATTGCAAACGCCACCCCCATGGAGGGACGTCTGGCTTGGACGTTGCCCCATAGGGGAGGCGTCAGTTGCAGACGCCTAATTTTTATATGTAATAATATATGTTGTCTTATTTCAAATTATTTTAGGTCTGTTGCAAAATTTCGGTGGTGATGTGGTAGATTACAGTGAGCTTTTTGTAAGTTTGCAAGTATTTCCAACACTCGATGACGCGAATAGGTGGGCGAAACAAGTTGCCATCGGAGCCGGATTTTTTTGGGTAGTATCCTCCTATAAACCACAATGAGATAGTCAGATGAAATGTTATCTGAGATGCGATCGCAGAAATGAAATGAGTTCCCGGGATATGGATATTGTCGTACGGAAGAACACGAAAACAAAGGGTTGCGGGTGTCGTTTCTTGATAAAGGTGGTCGAGCGACGGGAGCGTGATGGATGAGTCGTAGTTTCTGATAGTTCTCATGGTCAGCACAACCACCGACTTGCAATTTATCCTGAGGGTCACCGACAGATCAGTGGTCTTAGTCCTGGAGCAAAGAAAATTGTTCGTGACATGACTGAGGCACAAGCAAAACCGCATAACATCTTGTTGGCGGTAAAGGAAAAATTCCTGGAGGATAATCCGAATCAGAGACACATTTATAATTGTAGAGATTACATGAGGTGGGTGAAATCTGAAGACAAGAATCCCGCTCAACAGTTTCTGCATCAGGTAGTGCAGTATCGGTACTTGTATTGGATTATGGCGGATGAAGAAACTAATATCTTCACTCACGTATTCTTGGCTCATCCGACATCAGTTAAGTTGTTACGCACATACCTTTCGGTAATTTGCATGGATTCGACGTACAAAACGAATAAGTACAAGATGCATTTGTTCGAGATGGTTGGGGTGACACCAACAAACATGAACTTCCTTATCGGTTATGCAATTATGAAGGATGAGATCTAGTCTAGTTACCAGTGAGTGTTGGAGAAGTTGCGAGATTTGTTATGCAGTATTGTCAGCCCGACTGCAATAATAATGAACCGGGAGTTAGGCCTGATGCGACCAGTGAAAGAGGTTTTTCCTGACTCTATCATTTACTTTGAACCTGCCATATCAAAAAAGACATATACCATTATGCATACCACACATTCGGCAAGAACAAGCAGATGGCAGAGACTTTGAAGTAGGGAAAGTGGAGGAAAATCGTGCTTTCTACTTCAGAAATCGAGTATAATAGAGTTGTTAATCTTCTGAAAGATTCATAGGGTCTTGGCCAGCTATCATGGAGTATCTGGAGGGACATGGTTAGTGCATAAAGAAAAGTTTGTGTTGAATTGGACGAACAAAGTCATTCATTACGGCAACACTACAAACTGTATGGTCGAAAGTGCTCATTCGGCTCTGAAAACTGGATCACTTCATTTACTGCAGCTCTGGACAGTCTTTTCGACCGCGTCAACGCGGCTATTGAAATGCAGCTGACGAATATTCAAAATTTTCTTGAAGATTTGAGACGTCGAAATTGCACTAACTTCAGAAATGTTTTATATCAGCATCTAAATGGTCGAATCTCCCATTACTGCTTGTCATTGTTGAGTTAGGAGTTTAAGAGAATGCAGGACTTAAGTGATCAAGTTAAATATCGTTGTGGGTGTGCTTTTCTGACTTCACATTGGATTCCTTGTGCATGTACCATCCACGATTGTATTGAGTCAGGCGAAGGGATTTATTTAGAGCAGATTCATCCATTCTAGAGAACACTTGTCAATGGAGAAGGAGTCGACATTCCAGAGTGTGTGGATCAATCATCACAAGACGTCGAGCATTTTTGGAACCTCGTTGATGAGATTTCGGGAAGCAACCCTGCAGTAACTCGTAGTGTCTCTCGTATTTTATACGCGCAACTACACCACTATCAGTCGAACTATGTTGAGCCCGCAGAAAATACTAAGGTTCGAGGTCGACTAAGGGGAAAGTCGACACAATGGGACCCGAGTACCTTTGAGTATACTGAGTGAGGTCGTGGTCGATCTTCTAGTAATCGGATCAGGGGTCGTGGTCGATCTTCTAGTTCGTCTCGATCGTCTGTAAACATGAGTACAAGATCTAGTATGACGACATGTTTGTTGTTATTATTATAACTTTGCTATTTTTTCAGTAAACATGTTCTTCCAGTTATTATATATAACTTTGCTATTTTGTTCATCCTGTAGTGTCAGGACGGATTGACGTAGCTGACTTCCCATATGTGGATAGACTTCAAGGAATCATCTTACCATTTTGGGAGCGGTGGAATGATGTACGTGTTAATGGCAACTGTGGATTTCGATGTGTTGCCGATGTTTTACATGGTGGTCAAGACAATTGATTTTACGCTTGTCGTGCAATTTCTAATGAGATAGGGGTGCATCCCATTTATGAGCATGTTTCTTATGACGGTGTGGTACATGCTCGTCAGCAAATTGATTGGGCGACTTGTTCTTGATTGTGAATATTTACAAGTGTGCAGTTATGTGTTTCTCATTTGGAGTGGATGGTTCATTGTACCCGTATCTTACATTATTTACCTTGGGAGAGTCCGTCTACCATGACGAAGTCGTGCAGAGAGTTGATCATTGCTCATTTAGGGAGTTACAAACATTATATTCGCTTAGAATTATCTAAGGGATTCCTAGTACCCCTATAGCGACACTGTGGTTTCAAATGCGAGATGAGAGTATTGTTGCATGAGATCTGGAGTATGACCAGAGGAGAGCATATTGGGAGTAGTTATGTAGTAGATTTTGATTGTAATGTGTAATTTGTAATGGATTGGTTAAATTACTGGATTTTTAATGTATAATCTGTTCGTACATTATATCATGTTGCTTTTTAATCATATTTCAAATGCATTATATATAGCAAATTACGAGAAAATATGTTCGTCATAAATAGATAATAAGAGTACAACAGATAAGCAAATATAAATACAAATAATAAGAGTACAACAGATAATAAATTAAATAGGGTACAAGTCGACTACAACTACGACTCATCCTCCGAAATATGGTCAGAAATGCCTAACTAACTATTCCACGACCTTATGATCCCATCCAACTCTACACACACGGCTCTCGTCTGGTCGTTCGGCATCAAGTGCCTAAACTCGAAGAACGGTTGTGTACACCGTATCGTCATTCTTATCCATTGTACATAAGAGCAAAATAAAGGTCAATTAACAATAAAAAAACATTAGAAATACAAATAAATTAAAAAACTTACTGTATCGGCACATGCCCTGTCTGGTGGTCTCTCAGGTCTCTGGGCAGTACCGTGCACGAAGAGGGATGTGAGTACCTACAGAACCAATCCAAATAATCTGCATCCCAAGTGGACGGGTCGCGGCTACGTGTCAAATCTCCAACATAAAGTCTGTCTTCTCTCAGAAATGTCTGCCAAGTCGATTGCGCAGTCAAAGCGGGGTACCTCAGGTCGTACATCATTGCAATCTCAGACCGCACTGCATGCTCTAGGGTCGGGATGTCAACCAGGATCACCTAACGTATCCTAACTGACGCAAGACACAATCAGGCAAATAAGGCTCGATGATATCCCAATAACGAATAAGGCCCATCAATAAAATCTTTGGCACCTCCGCAGCAAGGTCAGGACCATAAGGCAACCACTACACCTAAACGTTGACACGTAAATAATAATAATAATAATAATTAAATAAACGTAAATGGTATAGAGTTTTGTACCTGTGATGCAGTCATCTGATCTAGCTGTCTACGAATAGAACGAAGTTGCCCCTCACTCTTATCCTCACTCCGGACAGTCCACATACTCGAACGAGGATAACCCAACTCAATGATTTTCCATTCCCGATGAGGGCGGAAAGGAGGAAAATACTCATATATTCAAACCTGCAGCAGCGTAAGACAACCTACAATACCTCCACAATCAGCACGACTAGCTATCCCCAACTGGAGATACATGTATGCCAACGTCGCCGACCCCCATGAGTACTCACCAATGGTATCTGGGTCCCTAGCCTCCAATATGTCGCGTGGTCTGACTCTACAACCGCTCTTGTCGACAAACAAGACACATCCGAGAAGTAAGAATAGGTAGGCGGTCCACTGCGTCTCCTCGGTCCGCGGAGGTCGTACACGTCTGCATAACTCATCAACATAGTCGATGCTAACACCACCGCCACTCCAATAGAGGTTATCCTTCCCAAGGCCATCAACACTCACCCCGAATAACTCTGCTACATAACTCCCCAGCTCAACCGTCGATGCCTAAGCACCGACCATACGGCCCTCAATAGGAATGTAAAGGATCTAGACTACGTCATGCAACATGATAATCATCTCTTCGAAAGGCAGGTGGAAAGAGTTCGTGTTAGGTTGTCACCGCTCCACAAACGCAGATATCAACGACATGCCAATGTAAGTGAATATGTTGTAAGGTAAGTGACCCAATCCGCTAGCAGTAATGCCTCCCGTGATATCAACACTTAAAACTGATCGCCAACCTTGCAGTGTAGTACAGGCTCTGTTCCGATTATGGCACTTCAGAACCTTCCGATTCTCGCCCGCCCAAATGCGTCTAGCGATGTGGCCCCCAAAACTAGGAATGATGCTCCTATCTATAGGATTACTGGGCATGATAGCAGTCACAATCCAAGAATCGTCCTCAATCCTCTTCTTCTTGTGAGTTCGGGCATCCACAATGCACGAACTTGAATCGCCGGTCACAAACCTACCACCTCTACCATATTTCTCCTCTCGCTCCCGTCATCTACAATACTGCTCCTCTCACCCCTGTCCTCTACGATACACCCCCTGCCTCTCCTCTTCATGTCGTTCCAACTCCAACCCATACCGACCCTCATCGTCACTCTCGTCGTCGTCACCCTCTACCTCATCCGAAACGTCCTCATCATCGAAGGAGTCATCACGTGTCTGACGATGACGTAAAATCTACTCTTTTGCTTTGAGTTTTAAGGTCCAAGTTGTCTTAAAAGATTGGAATATGCAAGTAAATTGATTTCTGGCATCAAATTAGAACATATATTAAAGAGACAGTGATAGATATAAACTAAGCATAGCAAGAGGGAGCTACCATAGAAACAGAAAATGCAAACTCTGAACCCAATCTGTCACTGACGGATGCAAATCCACTATTTGCGGATGGTTTGGGGATTCTGGTTCCCAAACTTCTCTTGGATGCTACTTTGCTGTAGTGTAGTTGTTGGCTTTTTGGTCTTAATATATGTTTTGATGATTTAATCAACCTAATCTTAATCACAATCAAATGTAGTGTAGCACACATATTGCATAGCATATATATTACTTTGTGCTAACATCTACAAGTGATCAAGACTCAAGGAAGAAATGAATTCAAGTCAAGACATGTAATCAAGCTATTGAAGACATGTAATTTTATATTTCTTTTGAGTCTTAGGAATCTATATAATCTTGATCATACAAGAGTTAAAATCCATTCACATAGACACTAGGTTCCTTATAGAAGTGATGCATTGCATACATTGCATCATATGTCTTTCATTTAGATTAATTTTATATCAATAAATGCTACTAAGGTATGTGTTTAGTCTTTTACAGAATACAGGGACCTGAATGCAAATTACCCCTATCCCGAGCATAAACGTGTGCAAGAGACTCATTTCTGTCATAAAAACCAAGTTCAAGATTATCAGGGTTCATCCAAGCATAAAAGCATTCAAAGACCTAATTACAAAAAGGCCAAGGACTTGAGCACAAAAGTAGTCAGGGACTTAATTGCAAAAAGGCGAGGACCCGACTGCAAATTACGAGGACCAAAATATTATTTTGGAGAAATTCTAAAGAAAAATCAATTTGGATCTCCAAATATATGAAGAAATTAATTCGTAGCTCAAAAGAAAGGAAAACAATCAATCCGGACGCGCAAAGGACAACTAAATCATACGATAAACACACAGGAAAAATCTGGATCAAATCTGAGCCAAAATTGCGGCGATTCCGCCGCACTTTACATGCAAATTGCGGCGTTTCCGTCGCACCTCTTTGGATCCTTGGGTCGCGCTTTTGTCCAGTTGCGTGTTGACGCGTGTACATTCCTATTTTGTGCTAGGGTCCCTTGTATCGGCTATAAATATCCCCGAAATTATGTTGTAAAAAAACTTATTTTTATTCCATTCTTTGCAATAAAATTCTGTTGGTTTATTTCGTGTTTTTAGTTTTCTTTCGTAGTTTCTCTAGGACCCCTTCTCCTTCCCTCCATCCATGAGTTTCTAACTCTCTCCAAAGGGTGGTGACAGATTTAGGGTGACGAGAAGAAGAATGATGTTATTATTTTAATTTCGTGTTAGTATATTTTGATTACTTGAGTTTATGTTGAGTCATTTATCATGTAATGCTTTATAACTAATGTGATTTATTATAAGTTTCATATTTCTCTAAACAAAATCTGATATCTAAACCCCCACCCGTTGGACTCTCATCAATATTTGCTTTATTTTTAGTTTGTTTTTGTTGTTCTTGCTTTAGAAAATTAAAAATCCAAAATCTCAAACCAACCTTATTTCCCTCTCTTTCTTTCCTTAATCGAAAATCACAAAAATAACAATATCTCTCCCTCCTTGTGTTCAACCCGTACTTTCCACGTATTCATTGACGCCGTGCACTTGCAGTATAAATAAAATTCTCATCAAGTTTTTGGCGTCGTTGCCGGGGAGGCGACAAAGATTTTGTTTATTTTTGGTGATTTTGATTCTTTTCTGTTTATCTTGTGCGCGATCTAACTTTTTGGGTTTGCGTTTCAGGAGACAATGGAGTGTGCGGCGAAATCCGGGCACAGTCGGAGCAACAAGGGCGGCGAAATCGCCGCACCTAAAGAACAATCTGCGGCGGATCCGCCGCACGTCTGAAGCATCTGGGCTACAATTTTTTCTGGGGTCGTCTCCATCTCTGGGTGGACGCGTAGAGCAACTGGAAATTTTCGAGAGCAGGCGGCGAACCCGACTGAGCGTGCGTAGGTAACCTTTGTTGCCTTTTTCCTCGTAATTTCTATTTTCGGAAAATTTCCTATTTGTAGAACTGCACGTGTTAAGCTCAAATTCCATAATTGGCAATAATTCAACTCTGACCTAAAAATTGGCAAAATTAGAAAGACTTAGTGCATGCATCATATAGTGTTTTGTTTGCATTATTCTTGCTAAATGCTTGCAAATTATTTTTTTGTTGAAGAGTGTTGGAGGCAAGGTACGTGCGCGGTTTTTATCAATTGCATTTAAGCATATAATTTAGTTTTCATACAACCTTGCAATTGTCCCCCAACTAAAGACCAATGTTTGACTATCTTTGTTAGATTTAAGTTAAACTATCTTAAGGGCAACTCCGTAGGAAAAGATACGATGGGGATTTCATCACCCTTCCGTGCCCCACAAATCACAATCCTAAAGTGTCACCCAAGCCTTAAAATTAAAATCAATTAGACATTGGCCCCTAAGGACTCAGACTCAATTAAGGAGAAGATTGGTTTGACTTGCTATGACTTGAAACTGATCGAATTTAATTTGGTGTCTAGAAAGTGTTTTGTGTTGACGTAAGTCTTCCAAGCGAAGTGGTTGTCTAATTGGCACCGACTCTGTCTGAAGCACCCCCACTAGCTATACACTACCTCGCCAATTTGGTTTGATTAGTGAGGGAGGTGAATGAAGCGAACCAATTCGACTCAACCAGTTAGGAGTCGTCTAGATTTAAGCGACATTAGGTCTATGATTGTTTGAACCGTGCTTGTTTAGGAAACTTCTGACCAACCCTCTTATCTATCTTTTAGAGTTAAGTTTCCCTTCTCATCTGAGTCTTCTTTCTCTTCTCATCTCAATTCTCTAGATTAGGATTCCTTTCTCATCTTTCCCCCTTCTATTGTTTGTTTCCATTTTTGAAAAAAAATTATAAAAAAAGAAGAAAGAGTAATTAATTCTTGAAATTGAATTTGGAATTTAAATTTCAAATTTGAATTCAAAAATTGATTCAAACCGGTGCACTCAGATTTGGGTTCGGGACTTGAGCAACCGACTCTCACGAGTTCATCTAGATTCCAGTCTAGAGCTTAGCCCCAATCCACCTGTTGCACCACCTCACCCGGATCCCATGGATGAGAATGTAGTGAACCCGCCTATGACTCTGAGGGATCGGTGCTACCTAACGATGGCTGCAGAGCCATCGTGCATCGTTATGCCTATCATACCGGGTCGCGACTTCGAACTGAAGGCACAATACATGAGTATGTTGGCCAAGTTCACCTCTAAGGAAGACTCATATCTCTTCCTTAGGGAATTTTAGGAAATCTGCTCCCTTATGCAATACCAGCATATCTCTGAGGGGGCAGTGCGTCTTAAATTCGTGCCTCTAGCACTGAAGGACAACGCTAAGAAATGGCTATATAGTCTAGCCGAAAGATCTATTAGGAGTTGGACCGAGTTTGTTCAAGTATTCTTAAAGAAATATCTCCCCAATCATAAGACTATTAGGATTAGGAATGAAATTGTTGCATTCGTTCAATCTGAGAGTGAGCCGTTCTATTCCTATTTAGAAAGATTTAAAAGTTTGTTGACCCAATGCCCTCATCATGGAATTCCAAGATGGCAATTGTGCCAAATTATTTATGAGGGATTGACACCTACATCTAGGTTATGGTAGAATCTGTAAGTCAAGGAAACTTCATGTCCAAAAATGAGAATGATGCTTGGACTTTTCTTGAGGATTTAGCCAAAAATAGTATGCAATGGGACAATGTTAGAGCACCGAATAACCCGAGTATTGGATCTAGAATAGCAAGTCAACCCAAACAAGGTGTCTTAGCTGTAGATGCTACTGTAGCTGCTGAAGCAAAACTAGCTACCCTTATGCATAGAATGGAAAGTGTAGAGCTAAAAACCCGACCCCTAGTGAATCAAGCATCTTCTGTCCCTTGCTCTAGATGTGGTCAAACTGGTCATATAATGGAGGATTGTGTGGACTTGGAACAAGTTAATGCCGCATTTAACCATTCTAGAAATGACCCATACGCATCAACCTATAACCCGGGTTGGCGTAATCATCCCAATTTTTCATGGAGCCAACAAGGTCAACCTCCTAGACAACAACCAAACCCGTATAACCAAAATAATACATCATCTGGAACAATGGAGATTATGATGTTAGGTTGACAAGCTTGGAAAATTTGGTTAAGACTTTTATGTAAACAACCACCCAATCCTTCCAAAGGCTAGAAACACAAGTCAGCCAACTAGCACAAATAGTAGGTGAAAGAGAAAAGGGTCAGTGTCCAAGTCAACCTGAGGTGAATCCAAGACCTAATAATCAATATCAGCCCTATCAACCACCTCTAGGAAGTAACAACCCTAGACCGGTTCAAATGGTTCATGAGGAGGTACCGTTCCAACAAATAAATGCAGTTGTATCATTACGGTCCGGAAAACAAGTTGATAACAATGTGGTAAATCCTAGGGCTCCTAAAGAATCTAGTCGTCAAGCACCCGCATGTGACCTGACCATTGAACCTGAAGTCCAATTTGAAAAGCCCAACCCACCTAGTCAACCTGACCCTATAACTTGTAGGATCGTGTGGGTTATGGGTCCACTAATCACTATGAATCTAATCACCTAATTACCTACTTGTTTAGACAATCGAGTAAATGCAGCGGAAATTAAACAAACAAGCAAGTAAAGGAAAATAATGCAAACCACAAGAAGTCGGGGGATTTTTATAGAGGTTCGGCACCCCACCCGGGTCCTAGTCCTCTCTTGCAAGCTCCGCTCGGATCACCGAGCTCCGCCTACGACTTCACTATCCGCTCCCCGTTCCGGGCTGGGAGACAACGCCTTACAACCGTCAAACTCGCGAACAACCCTCGCCGAGCTTGGAATCTTCCTCTCACAATCCGAAAGGGACACTTCGAGCTTTCACCGAAGTCCTTGCTTCCTTTTACAACAATTGTAACCTTGAGTGGAACAACACTCTCTAAACTTTGAGCACACTTGAGTAGGATGAAGAAATGATCACTAAGTGTGGAAGGTTTGTAGCTTTGAGTGTTTGGAATTCTCTCTAAAGTTTGGGACAAGTTTGTAGTGGGAGAGTTGTGTTAAAATGTGTTTTACAACTCTATTTATAAGCATTAGAGAGAATAGATCCGTTGGGACAAGATTTGGTTGGATATTGTGCAAAGAACACAAAGCAGAAAATCGGGCTGCAAATCTGTCCAGAAACGGTCGACCGAAAAGGTGAAACGGTCGACCGAACGCTTGGGTTCGATAGGGATACGGTCGACCGAAATATGAATCGGTCGACTGAACGCTTAAGTCAATTACGAAAACGGTCGACCGAACAGGGTTACCGGTCGACCGAATAAGCGTTTCGGTAGAGGGAAAATTGGATCGGTCGAACGAAATCGTATCGACCGATAGCAGGAAATTCTTGACAAGGTTAAACGGTCGACCGAACTTGGCACATGGTTCGACCGTTTGGTTAAGTATATGGAGGTGTATATAGTTTTAATACGAATACGACCGTTGGGCATATACGACAAGAATAACGGTCGGAACAGTAAGTTCAAACGGTCGACCGAAAGATATGGTGCGGTCGACCGAAACTAGACAGGGAAACACAAACATGATTACTTGATCATCCGGTCGACCGAACGGCATGTTGCGGTCGACCGAATGTGGGCAGACAGTTAGGGTTCAGGTTTTGTGTTTTTCCGGTCTAAGTTTGGGTGATCTATTGAAGTCCAAATAATGTGAAATTTCGTGTGTGACTTCTATAGGGAACCTAGTGTGTGATTAAGTTGATTTTAGCTCAAGTATGCTCAATTACACTTTGTTCCTAAGACTCAAAAGAAATCAAGATTACATGTCTTCGATTTAGCTTTAATTACATGTCTTGACTTCATTTCCTTCTTTCTTGAGTCTTGATCACCTGTAGAGGTTAGCACAATACAATATATATGCAATGCATAGTGTGTGCTACTCTAATTAAGATTCGGTTGATTAAATCATCAAAACATAAGATTAAGGCCAAAAAGCCAACATAACTCAACCTGAGCGAGTCTATGTTCCTAAAGCCTCATTCCCCAATAGACTCAAGAAGAGCTCAAGAGCACAAATGGAGAAAATCTTGGAAGTATTTAAGCAAGTTGAGTATTTTCACTCTTAGATATGATTCAACAAATACCTGCATATGCTAAATTCTTGAAGGATCTGTGCACTAAGAAGAGAAAAAACGAACGTACCAAAGAAGGCATTCTTAACTGCAAACATAAACTCTATTCTGTCCAACTCGTCTCCTATAAAGTATAAGGACTCTAGGTGTCCCACAATTTCATGTGCGATAGGAGATACTTTCATCAACAAAGCCCTTCTAGACCTTGGTGCTAGTGTTAACCTACTCCAGTTCTCTGTCTATGAGATCCTAAACCTTGGTCCACTAAAACCCTCTAAGACAACCCTTCAATTTGTTGATTGATCTGTTAAGAAACCAAGAGGTATAGTAGATGATGTTTTGATTAAGGTTGGTGATTTCATTTACCCAGTGGATTTTGTCGTTCTAGACACTGAACCTGTTGTCAATCCTAAGAGACAAATCCCTGTAATACTAGGCAGACCCTTTTTAGCCACTTCTGAAGCTTTGATAAATTGTCGAAATGGGCTCATGCAACTATCTTTTTGAAACTTAAAAGGTGAATTTAATATCTTTCATGTTGATAGTGAACCAGAAATAGTATGCAATCAAAGTGATGTTGTGATGAGATCGCGTATCTATAAGATTTCTGAATCAAATAAATCATCACAAAATCAAAAAGAAAGTGAGAAAAATGGGAGTAATTCATCTACCCAACCACCATCACTCGAGCAAATAAGAGCACCAACATATGTGAGGGTGTGGAATCTTTATATCAGAACTCTCAGGGCAACATGGGGAACAATTCAACTGGATACATGCACCAACATGGTGACATTCAATCCAGTTCTGACTATGGTTGACTCTGAGCAAATTTAATCCCTCTACCGCAAGTTGATTCAGGTAATAAGTGCATTTGCTTTATCTTTGCATACATTGAGGACAATACATGATTTAGGTGTAGGGGTGTTTATCTATCTATCTATATATTCTGTTGGTTTAAAAAAAAATTAATGCTCCATGACATAGCTTAAGATTGAACTGCCAAAACCCGTGTACAAATTGCATTGAGTCTTTGTTCTTGATTATATAGTTCTGTTTGTAGAAACTATGACATAAATCTAAGTTCCAAAGAAATAACTCATTACCTTTTAAGACATGTATGCACTTAAATTGGATGAATCAAATCTTTGAAGTGGTTGATAAAAAGCAGAGGTTGAGGAAAATATACCGGGAAGTGTGGACTTCTAATAGCAATTAAGCTTTGAGTTAAAAAAAAGGTGAGGAAAGCACATTTTGCAAAATGATTACAAGAACCCAAACCTTCGAGTCACTGGTCCGTAGGGGTATCTTAAAACCCGGTAACTTGAGTCTGCCAGCTCGGGATTATCGACCAAACTCGCTACACGAATGCAAAAAGGGTAAAAGTGTCAAAAAAAAGCAAATGTGTTGAATCACTTTAAGATACTCAAGGCCCAAAGTTAAAAGAATGATACATGCCATGGTTGATCCGAATGATACTTCACCACCAGAGGAGGCGTGCAAAAATAATTTAAGTGATAACATGTGTAGAAGGGTTAGTGGTGTGAATATTGGAGGAATGAAGACCAAGTCAGATTTTTTTATGAGTAGATTTATATAATGAGCATGCAAGAATTCTAAGTGAGATGTATAAGGTTGAGGTGGAGATATTGAGAGTTATTAATGAAATGTTGAATTAAGACTTTGTGGGTGTGTCAACTGAAAACCCTCACGAGACAAAACTCGTCCTCGAAGGAAACTTAGGGGTTTAAAGGCTTGTTGCACATGCTAAGTGCAATCGTGATTCCTACGAAAGTGAGTTAGGATTTCCCTATTTTCATTTTTCTCATATTTTGTTTTGCTAGGGACTAGCAAAATCTAGGTGTGGGGGTATTTGATGCATTGCATACATTGCATCATATGTCTTTCATTTAGATTAATTTTATATCAATAAATGTTACTAAGGTATGTGTTTAGTCTTATTTACAGAATACAGGGACCTGAATGCAAATTACCCCTATCCCGAGCATAAACGCGTGCAAGAGACTCATTTCTGTCATAAAAAACAAGTTCAAGATTAACAGGGTTTATCCAAGCATAAAAGCATTCAAAGACCTAATTACAAAAAAGGTCAAGGACTTAAGCACAAAAGTAGCCAGGGACTTAATTGCAAAAAGACGAGGACCCGACTGCAAATTACGAGGACCAAAATATTATTTTGGAGAAATTCTAAAGAAAAATCAATTTGGATCTCCAAATATATGAAGAAATGAATTCGTAGCTCAAAAGAAAGAAAACAATCAATCCGGACGCGCAAATGACAGCTAAATCATACCATAAACACACAGGAAAAATCCAGATCAAATCTGAGCCAAAATTGCGGAGATTCCATCGCACATTACATGCAAATTGCGGCGTTTCTGCCGCACCCCTTTGGATCCTCGGGTCGCGTTTTTTTCCAGTTGCGTGTTGACGCGTGTACGTTCCTATTTTGTGCTAGGGTCCCTTGTATCGGCTATAAATAACCCCAAAATTATGTTGTAAAAAAACTTATTTTTATTCCATTCTTTAGCAATAAAATTTTGTTGGTTTATTTCGTGTTTTTAGTTTTCTTTCGTAGTTTCTCTAGGACCCCTTCTCCTTCCATCCATCCATGAGTTTCTAACTCTCTCCATAGGGTGGGGGTGACAGATTTAGGGTGACGAGAAGAAGAATGATGTATTATTTTAATTTCGTGTTAGTATATTTTGATTACTTGAGTTTATGTTGAGTCATCTATCATGTAATGCTTTATAACTAATGTGATTTATTATAAGTTTCATATTTCTCTAAACAAAACCCGATATCTAAACCCCCACCAGCTGGACTCTCATCCATATTTGCTTTATTCTTAGTTTGTTTTTGTTGTTCTTGCTTTAGAAAATTAAAAATCCAAAATCTCAAACCAACCTTATTTCTCTCTCTTTCTTACCTTAATCGAAAATCACAAAAATAACAATATCTCTCCCTCCTTGTGTTCGACCCGTACTTGCCACGTCTTCATTGACGCCGTGCACTTGCGGTATAAATAAAATTCTCATCAAGAAGTCACACACAAAATCTCAGATCAATTGGACTTCAATAAGTCACCCAAACTTAGACCGGAAATCACTAATCCTCAACCAGAATTGCCTGTGCAAATTCAGTCGACCGAACCACCGCTGTTCGATTGAATGATCAATTATCCAATAGTGATTTGTACAGATCGACTGGTCGACCGTGACCTTTTCGGTCGACTGTCTACACGTGTCATTTGACTGTTAGACTTGTCATATTATAGCAACGGTCGTATTCACATTTTTATCCATACCCCAAAAATACGAGTGAACATCGGTTGACCGTGGACCGAACATAAACGTTTTGACAACCCCATAGAACCTGTTAGTTTTTGGTCGACCGACCCAACCATTTTGCTCGACCGTTAACTTAAGTAAACATTAAGTTGTAGTCATATTTCGGTCAACCGTCCCTTGATCGGTCGATCGTCACTTTTCTGGACTTTGCTGGACTCCATTTTTGGACAGCATCCGGTCGACCGTTAGACCCGTTCGGTCGATCGAACTTACCCAGAACAGTGTGCTGAACTTTTCTTTTTTGTGTTTCTTGCACAACCTTTTACCACACTCATCCCCAATGGCTATAACATCTTAGAAGCTTATAAATAGAGGATTGAATACTTTGTTTAGACATCTCTCCCACACACAATTGTCTCATACATTAGAGAGAAGTCTCCCAATCCTAAAAGCTCATTCACTACACTCTAAGCCTAAATTCCACACCTTTGATCATTGTTATATCCTACTCAAAGTGTGCTCAAGAATTAGAGAGTGTTGTTCCACTTCACAACTATTGTTCAAGAAGCAAGGTCTTGGTGAAAGTCCAAGACAAAGAGTATAGACTTCGGTAAGAGCCTGAAGTGTTCCTTCTCGGATTGTGAGAAGAGGATCCAAGCTAGGGGAGGGTTGTTTGCTAGCTCATTGTGTAAAAGGCTTAATCTTATTCCGGAATGAGATTGATAGTGAAGACGTAGGCAGAGCTCGCGGAGTTGAGCGTAGCTTGCAAGAGAGGAAGTAGGCAGAAGGCCGAACCTCTATAAAATCTTTCGGGTCACATTTGTGGTTGGCATTGTCTTTACTTTATTGCTTGTTTAATTCCACTGCATATATATGATTGAATCAAGTAGAGATTATTTTAAAAGTGATTAGAATTAGGGGTCATCGATCCTAACAATTATAATGCCATGTCCACTTCGTCGCCTGTCCAATAACAAAACTAAAAAATGTAAGAAAAATCGACCGAAATGGTGGAAACAACATGACTACGACCAACTCCCCGACAACGGCGCCAAAAACTTGATTGATTCAGTTATAACAACAGCAAATGCACGACGTCGGTGAAGACGCAACAAGTACGAGTCGTGTCCATGAGGAACGTGTGCGAGTCAGAGTCCACAATACTCATGTGGGAAAGGAAAAGAGAGATATGAGATCAGAATTACACTACGATGCGTACTAAATTAGAAAACAAACGATAAAAATAAACCCCTTAGGAGATAGAAAAAGAATGTGGAAATGAGAATATGTGTATGTGTGTGTTCATTGGTGCTCATCACCACATGTAATACATGAAATCCATAAAAACCAAATCCAACTTTATCTCCACATGAATTAAGATGTAACATCATCATTAAAACATATAAGACATTAATTGAGATGATGTCAACAAGAGCACATGCTCCCACATGCCATCCTTATCTTTTTACCCATTCCAACCATATCCTCACTTCATCATTCCCCATAAAGTGAACCCACTAGTCAAACCATGTGTCAATCATCAATTAAGACTATTAGCACATCAAAGGCAAGAGTGAGGAACCCAACAAAATGGTTATGGAAGTTCCAAGATTAAGATTAAAACACACCAATCTCACAACATTCACACTTCACATCATTCTCCACCCCCAATGGGGATGAGTTACTCACTAATCATCATGTAAACAAACAAATAACAAAATAAAAACAACATATGAACAAGTAAAGAAAACAAGATCTAACCAAAACAATGGAATCAAAAATTGCATCAAATGAACGGCAATAATATAAAGAACAAGAAACTAGAACTTGATTAAGAAAGAAAGATTACAAAATGTGTTTATCTTCTCCTATACTATACTACTAAGAAATAAATAAAACTTACTCTAAACAAGAAAAATAAAACTAACCTAAGGAGTAGAGGAATGAAGAAGAAGAAGAAGAAGAAAGGATGCGTTACAAGTATAGTTATAGAAAATTAGAGGGTTTGGATGGATCTAGGCGTAATCGGACGGTTGTAACTCAGATCTGGATGTTGCATATTTCTCTAACTCGACAACCCGGTCCGTCGCCGAAATTTAGGCTAAATCGGAGCAAAAATATCCACCAATGGCGGATCAAATGGCTCCGATCAGCCTTGAATTTTGCCAGCCAGATAAGTTTGGTATTTTGCACGTGGGGTTTAACCCTGGTCCATTGTCTCGAGTCGATTTGATTTTAATTGTTGATATACTCATCAGGTTATGGACTTTTGTGATACAATATATTTTTTTAAACTTAGGTCCCTCTGCATTTTCACTTGGGTCATTCCTAACTTACAATCCAGTCCTTAGGCATTATAAATAGGTTCGGAAAGCTTCAAAATCAGTCTTCTCTTCTCGCATTGAGGTCTTTTTCGCTTCATTTCTCTTCTTTATTACCTAAAACACATCAAATAAACATCCGAGTAACACAAAATTTGGGTAAAATAAATGATATATAACATGAATGCAATGTATGATATGCTACTAATCAGATGACAAGGATAGAAAGAATTGGACATCTTCAATTCTTAGATAATTGAATAGGATTCGAGTCCCATGAAAGTTTATTGTATAAGGATAGACATGGGATTCGCGGCCCGACACGACCCGTTGACCCAATCACTATAATGAAAGGAATGTGATATAAAAGTTTACTTTTATATGTCTTATATTATGAATTGAATGTATATATATTTTGTTCCTTGATTAATGTACTTATCTTTTTGAAGTGTTAAAGAAAAGGTCTTGATCATTTACCGTAGAACTCTACAAGATAACGATTTACATAAATCAAAAATTAATTCGCAATCACGGTGATTAACATGGGACATTAATTACCGAATTAAAATTGTCATGTTGGTCAAAAGATATTGTAGTTTTACAAGTATTTAACAACATGAGTATATGACATAAAAAAATGTTTCTTTCATATATTGAATTGACCTAACAAATGAAACATTACAGAATTGTGTTTGTGTCATTAATATTTCATTACGTCTTTGAATCCTAAGATATGAGACTTATATCTTTTCACATGAGAAGTGTATAATTTGATTATTATAAAAAACTATCATTGAGTATAATGATAAAATAATAGTTGGTTATACATGACTTCTGGCGGAAATGATGATATGTGAAAAGATTATCATTGCACATCTTGACTTGAGTGATGATATTGCTGGGCCCTTTGATAAAACAAAGTTATAATGTGCACAATATAACTTATGTATAGTTATATATTTATAATTTGCTTGAGCGATAAAAAAGAAATACAAAGATGACATATTTCTAATTTGTATAATATTTTAATATCATGAGGTAAGTGATAAACACAAGTGATATATTACACATCACTAATGAATTGTGTTTAGTTCGAGTGAACAAAACATCTTTGTTATTTGGACAACAATAATGTGTAGCTAGATATCGCTTATAGTTTATGATATTAAATGTTTAATATCATTGACAACATAACTTAGATCCTCCTATAAGTCACACTACAAAATTAGGAAACAAGAGATGTGATTTTATATTTTATATGATGTATTAAGATTCATGTGTTATGAAATAATATACATGTGGTAAAATAATAAAATCAATATGTTGTAATAACGACATTGTTAGAATAACAAATAAATTTGTATGAGATGTATATATTATGGGGTATAATGTTTTGACATTATATATGATAATATATTACATGATATAATGTGATCTGCAACATTATAACATATAAATTTGATAAAACTCCAAACCTCAATTTTTGTTGAATGTTAATCCAAAATTTGTAAGAGATAAAAGCATAGGAAAAATGGTCGACCGATTGCCCGCGATTTTGCCTGAATCAATAAGATAATATTTTTGATCATGGGTTGAATTGTTCCAACTTGGTCAAAGGTAGTTATGAGATGATGAAATGAGAAATGAACAAGAGATCATGTGCAAAGTAGTTTGCAAATGATGTGGTTTACTTGAGATTAACAATGGATCATGTGGAAGCGGTTTGCATGTGATGTGGGTTAGAGGAAACCATGTAAATAGGTTCCTCATCCATTCATTTATTTACATAATACAAAAACTCTTCTTTTGCATATTTTCTATATCATTCATTCCAAAAAAAATCTTAGTTTTAATTATGCGCTGAAGCTTAATTTCTTTACAGCATAGAAAATGTTATTTGCTAGATTCTAACATCGTATTAGAGATTAATTGATTAGCTTTGATCTCTCTAATCTTGTTTAGAATTTGGTGAATACTTCGAGGAAATTTTGAGGAGATTTGACGTGCAATTCGACATCCGACGATTGAAAAGGATTGGTCAATCCTTTTAGATATGATCAACTTATGTATTTTAATATTAAATAATATATAATATATATTGAAATACGATTAGGAAGTTTTGTACATAAAATTATTGAAAAATATGAAAAGATCTTGCTTGCATGTATAATTTAAAAAATATATATACATAAGAATGGGAAGAAATCCAACATATAATAGTTGTTTGGCTAATTGTTTTTTACAAAAATATCATAATCTCATCCTATATAAACCCTCAACCATTCTCATTTTCTTCACACCACATTTCTTCAACTCTTCTTCTAAACCTCTCAGTCTTCTATAGTATTTCTCTATTTGCTCTGATTTTGTTGGAAATGAGTCGGGTTTGAGCTAAAGTGTACGTGAAGCCCAAATCTACAAGCAGACCCCGGACTGCCCGATTTTGTGACATTTTCATTCTTCATTTCCTAGACTTTTCTAATCTTTTTAGTAGTTAATTTTAGTTCATCAATCACTTACCAGTTATTTATGGAAAAAATTCACTTTTTGTTTGCATATTTACTAATTTCCACGACTTTAACATCTGAATATGAAGATAATAATAACCCCCTCCTCTTAATCCACTTAGACCTAAGGGTAAAAGTACTAGAAAAAGAACTAACAAAGTATGGATAATAATAACCCCCTCCTCTTAATCTACTTGTAAATATGTATTAAGGACAATAACGATTATGAAGATTAAAGACAAATTAGCTAAGCCATTCTATTTAAGGATTTCCTAATACTCATTTTTTCATTACACCTTAGGTTTAGCGAGACTCCAGGTTTTTTCATATGTAACCAATTATGTATTTATATTATTTCTTGATTTGAGTCAACAATTATTAATAAATAAATTGGTTATTTTGGGGAAAAATAAATTGTACTTGTGTTTGTTAATTAGATTGTGATTGTAGACTTACTTCAAATTAAAAACGACCGAAAAATCAAAATCCGACACAACTCGATTGAAAAATACCTGACGCCCCTGGACCCGACACGACATGACACAAATCCCAAGTCTATATAAAGATCGAGAAACTATCTTGTTCGAACGCTAACCTAGGGTGTGTTTGGATGTCTAGAAACGCCCACGGTTTTTGAAAAAAACACAACTGTTTTCGACACGATTTTTGATTGTTTGCATTCCGACTGTTTGGGTGCCAAAATTGGGTTTTAGTTTTTGGATGTCTAATATGGACGAAATGACACATTAGCCCTTCCCTTTATGTTATAAATTTTGATATTCAATTGAGAAGAATTGACTAATAGTGGCTTTAATCATGCATATTTTGGAGAAAATGATGGATTTTGGGCTGGTCTTAAAGAAAAGTTTAATTTTGGGATGGTGGACTAGTTTCTAACAAGGGTATTCAATGAAATAATCTAATAAAGTAAGAGGTATAACAGTAAAAAATCTAGCGGCAAAATATGTAATTGTACAGAAAATGATGTCCCAAACGCAAACATTTTACGTGGACCCCACTCAGAAACTGGAAAAACTCACTTTCTCCGTTTTTGAAACCGAGTGTTAAATGTCAAAAACTGAACATATTTTCTTTAGGGAAGTGGGGTATGACAATTTTTGTTGATGTCCAAAAACTAAAAACTAGAATTTTAAAAAAAACTGTGTCCATTTTTAAGAGATCCAAACACACCCTTAGACCATCATTAACAGCGCATAGGCACTTCCGGACGTCCTGTTTTCTCTCTCAGTCACATCAACTTTTCTATCTGCCACGTCAACGCAAACCAACCCCCAAAATTTTCCTTAACCGCACCTAGAAACAACTCAAACGCCCTACATTCTCTCCCCTCCACGTCATTTGGGGATCAATTTTGGAAAAAACACAAAAAAATTATTTTTAAAAAATATAAACAAATAAAAACAACTTTTCATAAAAAAATTAATTTAAAATTAATCATTAACATATTTAAATATTTTAAAAAAACCCAATGGGGTATGACAATTTTTGTTGATGTCCAAAAATTAAAATCTGTGTCCATTTTTTAAGGGATCCAAACACATCCTTCGTATTATGGTTTTTTTTTGCTATTCTGCCACTTAGAAACACTTGATTCCCTGAAATGTCATCCAGTTACGACTATTTGTACAGGAGCAACTAAAATAAATTTTTAACATCCAAAAAAGCATTATGATTTTTTTACCACTCCGTTAACAGTGTTACTATTCCGTTAATGACGTTAAAAATATTAATATTTAATTGTAAATTTTACAAATTCTCCCTTAAAAACTTAATTAATTTTTTTCTCTCATCTCTTTCTTTTTCCCCTCTCTGCTCTCTCTTCTCTCTCTCCTCTTTGTCATCTCTCTCATATTTCTCCATTTTGTCTCTTCTCTCGCTTAGATTTTTCAATGTATCCTCTATGGATTGTCGAAGAGAGAGGAGAGAGAGAAGATACCGAGGAGGGAGAGAGAGGAGAGAAAGGACAAAGAGGAGAGATGATGGAGAAAGAGGATAGAGATGAGAAAGAGGAGAGAGAAGAAAAAAATTAATTAAGTTTTAAGTTGAAATTGTAAAATTTACAATTAAATACTTTATTAACGGAATAGTCCAACCGAACCGCAAAAAAATATTATTTATCGGAAATATTATTTATCGTGGCCTTTCAAATTAGCCGAAGAAAAATGGAAAATTTTTCAAAATAATTTTTTTTAAAAAACAAATTCCAAAATAAACCTCCATTAAAAGTAATTTCCAAACTAAACCCGCTGCCACCACGTGGTGACACGTGGCGGCGGCGGGTTTTGTTTTTTTGTGCATAGAGAACTCGGCATCACCAGTGCCGAGTTCATCTTTTGAGAACTCGGCACTGGTGATGCCGAGTTAACCTTTGGTTTTTTATTGGCCAACACTTGACAATTTTTACTGATGTGATTCAAATAGAACTCGTTACTGAGAGTGCCGAGTTCTATATAAGAAACTGTTCTCCTGGCGCTCAGATCGTGCATGAGACGTTTGAGGCGCCAGGAGAACAGTTACTTAAATAGAACTCGGCACTAAGAGTGTCGAGTTCTAAAGGAAGAACTCAACGTTACTAACGCCGAGTTCACTTAAAAAAAAGTGAACTCGGCGTTACCAACGCCGAGTTCCGTCGGGCTATAAAAGCAGCCCGACCCCCCCCCCCCCCCCCCCACTCCCCATCCGCCGAGTTCCGAGTTTTTAAGGTTAGGGTTTCGATTTTTTTTCATTTTCCACCGTTTTCTTGCCTTTTTATCTATTAGGATGATATACATTGTTGTTTTATGTATGATTGTAGTATTTTTGTTGATTTAGGAACCCGTTTTGGTGGAAACTCGAATTCGATTTTGGGTTTTTAGGTAAAACGTTTTATTTCTTGTTTGATAGTTGATTATTGAATTTAGTTTTGTTGATTATAGGTCTACGGTAGTCATCTTAAAAATAGTTGAATTTAAGTACTATTATTGTGATTAAAAATAGATTTTATGTTGTTATTTAGGTTTGAATGTATGTTAATTTGAATGAATGTGAACTTAAAAGTGATTTATTTGCGTTTAAATGTAGGTGAGTTTGAATGTATGTTAGAATTGAATTTTGTAGTATTGTTAGTTTGTTCTACCGTGCAGGTTTAAATTTACCAATTTAAGAAATATAGGAGAGGTTCTGTCAAAAAATTTAAAAAAATTATGACATGATTCGTAATGTTGTTTATTGTAGATAGTTTTATTGGAGAGATTATTCGACGTTTACAGCCGTTTGCTACTACACTCGATTGAGGTAATTTCTAAAACATTAGAGTATTCTCAACTTTTTAAGTAGTTAGTAATGAAGAACAACCATCTCACTTGTTAACGTGTTATGTACAGATGGAGTTTGGTGGTTCTAGTACTGGTTCAGTTGGAGGTAGCTACGCTTCACAGGGTCCGGTAGACAGATCGGTGTTGGTTTTGCAGGCCAACCACAAGTCTGACTTGTTTAAAGATTTTGTAAGTATTTTACGTTTTCAAGTTAAATATTTGCACGTGAATTTCAATATTCTGACATTTCTCTAAATTTATGCAGAAGGATGTTGATGGTGTAAAATGCGTTGAGCATGGATCGAAGCTCAACGAATGGCAGATCACTGATGAGAGAATGTTGTTTCTGCTAGATATGGCAGGGTTTGACACAGTCACTCGGTTGGGCCGAGTTCAGTTGGATCATACCTTACTGGGGGCGATGGTCGATCGTTGGAGACCGGAGACTCATTCATTTCACCTGCGACATGGTGAGATCACGTGCACCTTGCGTGACATCTCGATGATTACCAGCTTGCGGATAGATGGTTTGCCGGTGTGTGAGTCTCAGGAGTACGTTTGGTCAGAGGTCTGCATGGATTTATTGGGTCAGGTCCCCGATGACTTGGGTCGTAAGGGTTCCGTAACTCTGGGTTGGTTGCAAGCTCAGTTTCAGCACTTGCCTTTTGATGCTGACGAGGAGACAGTTACACGACACACCAGAGCCTTCATTCTGTTCCAGCTGGGATGTAGTATTTTGGCAGATAAGAGTGGTACGATGGTTCACTTGAAGTACCTGTATTTGCTCGGAGATTTGGCAGTCGCATCGGAGTACAGTTGGGGTAGTGCGGCTCTGGCCCATTTATATCACATGTTAGATGAAGCCTCACTGATTCCGGCGAAACATTTGTGTGGTTTTCTTACGTTCCTGCAGTTGTGGTGCTGGGAACATCTACACATTGGGAGACCTTTGAAGAGAAGACCATTAGTATACCCCGAGGACGAGAGAGCACCATTAGGGTCCCGTTGGAGACGACCAAGGACATTCAAGGGTAGTGTGATGAGAATTAAATTTATACCGCAAGTGCACGGCGTCAATGAAGACGTGGCAAATACGGGTCGAACACAAGGAGGGAGAGATCTTGTTATTTGTGTGATTTTCGATTGAGGAAAAGAAGGAGAGAAGAATAGATTGGGTTTTGAGATTTTTGGGTTTTAATTATCTAAAGCAAGAAACAAGAACAATTAAAATTAAAACAAGAACAAAGAAGTGAATTCCGTTGGGTGGAGGTTTAGATTTAGGGTTTAGATTAGAGAATTCAGAAACTTATAATAAATCATGTTAGTTTTGAAGCATTACATGATAAATGATTTAACATAAACTCAAGTAATCAAAATATACTAATCACGAACTTAAAATAATAACATTCATTCATCTTCTCTTCACCCTAAATCCGTCACCTCCACCCTTTGGAAAGAGTTAGAAACTCATGGAGGGAGGAAGAAGGGATCCTAGAGGCATTACAAAAGAAAACTAAAAACAAGAAATAAAAGACAGAATTTTATTACTCCAAAGAAAAAGACTACAAATAAAAACAACAACTAAAAACTAGGTCTAAGGCCAAGGACCTTTATTACATCGTTCTCGGGGCTATTTATAGTTGCTACAAGAGACCTAAGTATAGAATTGGAGAGTACACGTGTCCAGACACGACTGGACAAAAATTGAGCACACGGATCGCCTCTGGTGCGGCGGAAACGCCGCATGGTAAGTGTAATGTGCGGCGGAAACGCCGCATATATTGCTCGGATTAAATCTGGATTTTAGCTGAATGTTTATGGTATGATTTGATCCTCCTTTGTGCGTCTGGATTGATTCTTTCCATTCTTTTGAGCTCCGGATTAATTCCTTCAAATATTTGGAGATCCACATTGATTTTTCTTTAGATTTTCTCCAAGATAATAAAAGCTACTCGTGATTTGCACTTAGATCCTTGTCTTTTTGCAATTAAGTCCCCGACTACTTTTGTGCTTAAGTCCTTGTTCTTTTTGTAATTAGATCTTGAATGCTTTTATGCTTGGATACATTTCCATTCGTAACCCGATAATCTTGAGCTTGGTCTTTATGATAGAAATGAGTCTTTTGCACGTGTTTATGCTCGGGATGTGGGTAATTTGCATTCAGGTCCCTGTATTCTGTAAATAAGACTAAACACATACCTTAGTAGCATTTATTGATGTAAAGGTAATCTAAATGAAAGACATATGATGCAATGTATGCAATGCATCAAATACCCCCACACCTAGATTTTGCTAGTCCCTAGCAAAACAGAATATAAGAAAAATGAAAACAGGGAAATCCTAACTCACTTTCGTAGGAATCACGGTTGCACTTAGCATGTGCAACAAGCCGTTAAACCTCCCAGTTTCCTTAGAGGACGAGTTTTGTCTCGTGAGGGTTTTCAGTTGACACACCCACAAAGTCTTAATTCAATATTTCATTAATAACTTTCAATATCCCTACCTCAACCTTATACATCTCACTAAGAATTCTTGCATGCTCATTATATAAATTTAACTCATTAAAAATATGACTTGGTCTTTGTTCCTCCAACATTCACACCACTAACCCTTCTACATATGTTTATCACTTGAATTATTTTGCACACCTCCTCTGGTGGTGAAGTATCATTCGGATCAACCATGGCATGGATCATTCTTTTAGCTTTGGGCCTTGAGTATTATTTTTTTTCTTCTTCCGTGATTCAACACATTTGCTTTTTGACACTTTTACCCTTTTTGCATTCGTGTAGCAAGTTTGGTCGATAATCCCGAGCTGGTAGACTCAAGTTACCGGGTTTCAAGATACCCCTACGGACTAGTGACTCAAAGGCTTGGGCTTTTGTAGTCATTTTGCAAAATGTGTTTCCTCACTTTATTCCTTTATTTTTATTTTCCTCAAGGCTTAATTGCTATTAGAAGTCCACACTTCCCGGTATATTTTCCTCAACCTCTGCTTTTTATCAACCACTTCAAAGATTTGATTCATCCAATTTAAGTGCATACATGTCTTAAAGGGCAATGGGTTATTTCTTTAGAACTTAGATTTATGTCATAATTTCTACAAGCAGAACTATATAATAAGGAACAAAAACTCAATGCAATTTGTACATAGGTTTTGGTGGTTCAATCTTAAGCTATGTCATGAAACATTGATTTTTTTTATAATAGAAAATAAAACAGATAGATAGACACCCCCCACACCTAAATCATGCATTGTCCTCAATGTATGCAAAGAAAAAGCAAATGCAATTATTACCTGAGTCAAATTGCGGTAGAGGGGTTGAATTTGCTCAGAGTCAACCATAGTCAGAACTGGATTGAATGACACCATGTTGGTGCATGTATCCAGTTGAATTGTTCCACATGTTGCACTGAGAGTCCTGAGTCACAGGTTCCACACCCTCACATAAATTGGTTCTCTTATTTGCTCTAGTGATGGTGGGTGTGTCGAAGAATTACTCCCCTTTTTCTTACTTCCTTTTTGATTTTGTGATGATTCAGAAATCTTATAGATACGTGATCTCATCACAACATCACTTTGATTGCATATTATTTCTGGCTCACTATCAACATGAAAGATATTAAATTCAGCTTTTAAGTTCCCAAAAGATAATTGCATGAGCCCATTTCGGCAGTTTATCAATGCTTCAGAAGTGGCTAAAAAGGGTCTGCCTAGTATTACAGGGATTTGTCTCTTACGATCGACAACAGGTTCAGTGTCTAGAACGACAAAATCCACTGGGTAAATGAAGTCACCAACCTTAATCAAAACATCCTCGACTACACCTCTTGGTTTCTTAATAGAGCAATCAGCAAATTGAAGGGTTGTCTTAGAGGGTTTTAGTGGACCAAGGTTGAGTTGCTCGTAGACAGAGAACGGGAGTAGGTTAACACTAGCACCAAGGTCTAGAAGGGCTTTGTTGATAAAAGTATCTCCTATTGAACATGAAATTGTGGGACACCCAGGATCCTTATATTTTATAGGAGACGTGTTGGACAAAATAGAGCTTATGTTTGCAGTTAAGAATGCCTTCTTTGGTACGTTTGTTTTTCGCTTTTTAGTGCACAGATCTTTTAAGAATTTAGCATAAGCAGGTATTTGTTGAATCATGTCTAAAAGTGGAATGTTCACCTTAACTTGCTTAAATACTTCCAAGATTTTCTCCATTTGTGCACTTGAATTCTTTTTGAGTCTATTAGGGAATGGGGCTTTAGGAACATAGACTCGCTCAGGTTCAGGCTGAGCTATGGGTTCAGGTTGAGTAGGTGGTTTGGGTGTTTCAGATTGGACGTCAGATTCAATGGTTAGGTCATATGTGGTTGCTTGATGGCTGGATTGATCAGACGTTCTAGGATTTACCACATTGTTGTCGACTTGTCTTCCGGACCGTAATGATACTACAACATTTATTTGTTGGAACGATCCTTCCTCATTAATCATTTGAACCGGTCTAGGGTTGTTATTTCCTGAAGGTGCTTGATAGGATTGATATGAATTATCAGATCTAGGGTTCACCTCAGGTTGACTTGGAAACCGACCCTTTTCTCTTTCACCTACTATTTGTGCTAGTTGGCTGACTTGTGTCTCTAGCCTTTGGAAGGTCTGGTTGGTTGTTTGTATAAAGGTTTTCATCAAATTTTCTAAGCTTGTCAACCTAACCTCATGATCTCCATTGTTACTAAACCCAGATGGTGTATTATTTTGGTTATACGGGTTTGGTTGTTGTCTAGGAGGTTGACCTTGTTGGCTTGATGAGAAATTGGAAGTATTACGCCAACCCGAGTTATAGGTTGATGTGTATGGGTCATTTCTAGCATGGTTATACATGACATTAACTTGTTCCCAGTCCGCACAATCCTCCATTACATGACCAGTCTGACCACATCTAGAGCAAGGGATAGACGAGGCTTGATTCACTCGGTTTTGGGTTTGTAGCTCTAAACTTTCCATTCTACGCATAAGGGTAGCTAGTTTTGCTTCAGCCGCTATGTTGGCATCTACAGCTAAGACACCTGGTTTGGGTTGACTTGCTATTCTAGATCCAATACTCGGGTTTAGCGGTGTTCTAGCATTGTCCCATTGCATACTGTTTTCAGCTAATTCCTCAAGAAAACTCCAGGCATCATTTTCATTTTTCGACATGAAGTTCCCTTGGCTTACGGATTCTACCATAACCCTAGATGTGGGTGTCAATCCCTCATAAATAATTTGGCATAATTGCCATCTTGGAATTCCATGATGAGGGCATTGGGTCAGAACACTTTTGAATCTTTCTAGATAGGAATAGAACGGCTCGCTCTCAGACTGAACGAATGCAACAATTTCATTCCTAATCCTCATAGTCTTATGGTTGGGGAAATATTTTTTTAGGAATACTTGAACAAACTCAGCCCAACTTCTAATGGATCTTTCGGCTAGACTATATAGCCATTTCTTAGCGTCATCCTTCAGTGCTAGAGGCACGAATTTCAGACGCACTGCCTCCTCTGGGATATGCTGGTATTGCATAAGAGAGCAGATTTCCTCAAATTCTCTAAGGAAGAGATATGGGTCTTCCCTAGAGGTGAACTTAGGCAACATACTCATGTGTTGTGCCTTAAGTTCGAAGTCGTGACCCGGTATGGTGGGCATAACGATGCACGATGGCTGAGCAGCCATCGCTGGATAGCATCGATCCCTCAGAGTTATAGGTTGTGCAACAGGCGGGTCCACTACGTTCTCACCCATTGGATCTGGGTGAGGTGGTGCAACAGGTGGATTGGGGCTAAGTTCCAGACTGGAATCTAGATGAACTCGTGAGAGTCGATTACTCAAGTCCCGAATCCAAATCTGAGTGCACAGAGTTGAATCAATTTTTGAATTCAAATTCGAAATTTAAATTCCAAATTTAATTTCAAGAATTAATTACAATTTTTTTTTTATATTTTCATTTTTTTTCAAAAGGGAAACAAACAATAGAATGGGGAAAGATGAGAAAGGAATCCTAATCTAGAGAATTTAGGTGAGAAGAGAAAGAAGACTCAGATGAGAAGGGAAACCTAACTCTAAAGATAGAAAGAGGGTTAGTCAGAAAATTCCTAAGAAAGCACGGTTCAAACAATCCTAGACCTAGTGTCGCTTAGATCTAGACGACTCCTAACTGGTTGAGTCGAATTGATTTGCTTGATTCACCTCCCTCACTAATCAAACCAACTTGGCCAGGCCGTGTAGAGCTAGTGGGGGCGCTTCCGACAGAGTCGGTGCCAATTAGACAACCACTTCGCTTGGAAGACTTACGTCAACACAAAAACACTTTCTAGACACCAAATTAAATTCAATCGGCTTCAGGTCATAGCAAGTCAAACCAATTCTTCTCCTTAAATGAGTCCGAGTCCTTAGGGGTCAATGTCTAGTTGATTTTAATTTAAGGCTTGGGTGACACTTTAGGATTGTGATTTGTGGGCCACGGAAGGGTGATGAAATCCCCACCGTATCTTTGCCTACGGAGTTGCCCTTAAGATAGTTTAACTTAGATCTAGCAAAGATAGTCAAACATTGGTCTTTAGAGGGGGCAATTGCAAGGTTGTATGCAAACTAGATTATATGCTTAAATGCAATCGATGAAAACCACGATACGTACCTTGACTCCAGCACTCTTCAACAGAAATTGATTTGCAAGAATTTAGTAAGAATAATGCATACAAAACACTAGATGATGCATGCACTAAGGCCTTTCTAATTTTGCCAATTTTAGGTCAGAGTTGAATTATTGCCAATTATGGAATTTTTGCCCTAACACATGCAGTTCTATGAAAAGGAAATTTTCCGAAACTAGAAATTACGAGGAAAAGGGCAACAAAGGTTACCTATGCAATGCTCAATCGGGTTCGCCGCCCGCTCTCGAAATTTCAGTAGCTCCACGCGTCCACCCAGAGATGGTGCTAACCCCAGAAAAATTGGAAGCCCAGATGCTTCAACTGTGCGGCGATTCCGCCGCAGGTTCCTCTTGATATGCGGCGATTCCGCCGCCCTTGTTGCTCAGACTGCGTTCAGATTTTGCCGCGCGCTCTGTTGTCTCCTGAAACACAAATCCAAATACTTAGATCGCGCACAAGATAAACAGAATAGAATCGAAATCAACAAAAAAAACAAAATCTGCGTCGCCTCCCCGGCAACGGCGCCAAAAACTTGATGAGAATTAAATTTATACCGCAAGTGCACGACGTCAATGAAGACGTGACAAATACGGGTCGAACACAAGGAGGGAGAGATCTTGTTATTTGTGTGATTTTCGATTGAGGAAAAGAAGGAGAGAAGAATAGATTGGGTTTTGAGATTTTTGGGTTTTAATTATCTAAAGCAAGAAACAAGAACAATTAAAATTAAAACAAGAACAAAGAAGTGAATTCCGTTGGGTGGAGGTTTAGATTTAGGGTTTAGATTAGAGAATTCAGAAACTTATAATAAATCATGTTAGTTATGAAGCATTACATGATAAATGATTTAACATAAACTCAAGTAATCAAAATATACTAATCACGAACTTAAAATAATAACATTCATTCATCTTCTCTTCACCCTAAATCCGTCACCTCCACCCTTTGGAAAGAGTTAGAAACTCATGGAGGGAGGAAGAAGGGATCCTAGAGGCATTACAAAAGAAAACTAAAAACAAGAAATAAAAGACAGAATTTTATTACTCCAAAGAAAAAGACTACAAATAAAAACAACAACTAAAAACTAGGTCTAAGGCCAAGGACCTTTATTACATCGTTCTCGGGGCTATTTATAGTTGCTACAAGAGACCTAAGTATAGAATTGGAGAGTACACGTGTCCAGACACGACTGGACAAAAATTGAGCACACGGATCGCCTCTGGTGCGGCGGAAACGCCGCATGGTAAGTGTAATGTGCGGCGGAAACGCCGCATATATTGCTCGGATTAAATCTGGATTTTAGCTGAATGTTTATGGTATGATTTGATCCTCCTTTGTGCGTCTGGATTGATTCTTTCCATTCTTTTGAGCTCCGGATTAATTCCTTCAAATATTTGGAGATCCACATTGATTTTTCTTTAGATTTTCTCCAAGATAATAAAAGCTACTCGTGATTTGCACTTAGATCCTTGTCTTTTTGCAATTAAGTCCCCGGCTACTTTTGTGCTTAAGTCCTTGTTCTTTTTGTAATTAGATCTTGAATGTTTTTATGCTTGGATACATTTCCATTCGTAACCCGATAATCTTGAGCTTGGTCTTTATGATAGAAATGAGTCTTTTGCACGTGTTTATGCTCGGGATGTGGGTAATTTGCATTCAGGTCCCTGTATTCTGTAAATAAGACTAAACACATACCTTAGTAGCATTTATTGATGTAAAGGTAATCTAAATGAAAGACATATGATGCAATGTATGCAATGCATCATAGTGCGAAGACGATGACACTTGATTTTTATCGGAATGAGCTGGACGTGCAGGAATTCGATCAAGTGATTTGGGACCCTTATGCAAATTTGGATCTTAGTCAGTTACCACCACTATGTACGGAAGGTTCAGAGATCTGGACGAGCCGTACTTGGCTTATAAATTTTGGTGAGGTGGTTATGCATTGTCCAGACCGAGTGATGAGACAGTTCGGTCTACAGCAACACATTCCAGAGCCGATGGAGAGACATGTAGTGAAATCGGCTCAGGGGAGGTCGGATGTTAATTGGTTGGTGGAAAATCACAAATTCATTCAGCATTGGTCGCACAGAAGAGATTATCTACAGTTTGAGCAACCACTCCTAGGTGTCACTCCTGAAGAGAGCACACGACTGTATATGGAATGGTACTGGAGCATCACCGTACGTTGGATAGTTCATCACTGCTTGGCTCCGACTAATACCTTATACAGACCTCGAGCGGGTAGAGAGCGAGAGATGGTAAGATTTAAATATTTATTTAAACAATTATCACGTTTTAAAATTATGTTTAGTGTTTCATTAACTTTTCATTATCTGTAGGTGCACGGAGTTTATGAGTTTCACGAAGAACTCCATAAAATTCACGAGGTGATCAAAGATCACAAGACATGCTCTTCGATGGTTGGAAAATTAAAGGAAAAAATGAAGGCTTGGCTTATGTGTTTTGGTGCTGAAGAACCCACATTACATTTGAGTCAGGATCGCGTCGTTGAAGAAGAAGATTCACAGTCTCAAGAAGACGCTGGCGGTCTGACTCAAGATACTGAGAATGCAGCACAAGGAGGGGGACGCGGCAGGGGGAGAGGGCGTGCTCAAGCACGTCCTAAAAGGAAGAAGAGATTGAGAGGTCACTTAAGATAGATATTTAGTTGTGAACTTATTTGGTTGTTTTTATATGGTACTTTTGGATGTATGTTAAAATGTTGAACTTCATATTCCACTCGTAGTTGTATTGTGTTTTTTCGTACTTGTTTGTGTGTCGTGGTCGAATTGTGTTTTCGTTGATTGTGTCGTGGTTGAATTGTTTTCGTTGATTGTGAAACAGGAAATGAAAAAAAAACTCGAGTTCTTAAATCAATGAACTCTACAAGAGAACTCGACATCCTCAATGCCGAGTTCTCTTGTTGTGAACACGACATCACCCCTGCCGAGTTCACACTAATAGAACTCGGCATCTTCAATGCCGAGTTCTATGTAAGTTTGGGTTTTTTATTGCCCCACTTGATATTCCACTCGACTTGAGTTGCCAGGAGAATAGTGAATCAAATAGAACTCGGCACTGAGAGTGCCGAGTTCTATTTGAATCACTATTCTCCTGGGGCTCATATCGTGCATGAGACGATTGACGCGTCAGGAGAACAGTTACTTAAATAGAACTCGGCGTCCTAGATGCCGAGTTCTAAAGTAATAGTTCGGCGTTGGTAACGCCGAGTTCACTTAAAAAAAGATAACTCGGCGTTACCAACGCCGAGTTCTGGAGGTCTATAAAAGCAGCCAGACGCCCCCCCTCTCCCTCACGACGGGTTCTTGCGATTTTCAGGTTAGGGTTTCGTTTTTTTTCTATGGTATTGTAACGTTGTTTATTGATCGTAACGTTGTTTATTGGAGAGATTGCTCGACGTTTACAATCGTTTGCTACTACACTCGATTGAGGTAACTTCTAAAACATTTAAGTATTTTCAACTTTTTAAGTATTTAGTAAGGAATTCGATCATCTCACTTGAACACATTTTCAAATATTTAGGTATGGATAAAGATGATGAAGGATCTTTGTTGGTCATGTATAACGGGAAATTAGAATGTAACGGAGATGTGGCAGAATACACAGGATCTGACCGCAAATTGGTAGTTGTTCCGTTGAACATCAAATATGAGGATTTAATGGATGTTATAAGATCTGAATGTGATTATCCACACAGTATGTTTGATGTCAAGTTGACGGCGAAATTGCCATTAAACAATGATTGGACATACGTTCCATTAACCAATGATAGGTCGGTTTATGGATTGATGCGTTTGTTTAAACGGATGTCTGTGGTTGGAGTGTATGTGGAAGCTGAACCTAAAGTGCCCGACCCTATGCTGACAATGAACACTCATTCGCCGGAGTATGGTACAGTAAGGTCGACCGGTTGGGACTGTGGAATAGATTTGAATATAAGTCTAAATCTTACAACCGAAGTTCCAGCATACCAGCAAATTCCATTTTTCCAATCGCATAACTTCCAAACAGGCACCGAATGGCCAGAAAATGCGTGTGACATTCCTTCTAGCAGTGCAAATCCTTATCCTTGTTTGTCGCAATTTGAACTCACGCATTACAGTCATGATGAGTTTGCTGGAAGAGCTGGACCATCTACCTCATATCCCTACCTTGGGCTTGGTTTGTCAGCTGTTGACCCAATTAATTTTAGTCGACCAGAAGGCCTGGAAGAGATGCATAGCGTTCAAGACGATGACACTGAGGAATTAGGGGATTACAGCACACCATTCGCTGTAGAAGATGAACCTGAAGGTGTTTCTGCTAATGAAGTCGTTCCGGAGACGCGGGATGTCATATATGCGATGGGACAATCCATAAACCGTGAAGACGACGACGTTGTTGATGATGCAGTTGCTAACAATGACATGGTTCCAACTCTTAATGAAACTCCCGATATCTTCGAGGACGACAACTGGATAGAGAATTCGGTAATTGAACACTCATTCTTCGATGCTGCGAACAATTTGGAACGGAGTGATTGGCATACGGAAGATGATCGTTCTTTCTGGGATAAACGAATTTCCCAACGAAAGATGATTTGGTTCATGCTCAGCAATCGTGGCACATTAAAAAGTTTGTTCAGTATTCAGTTGTGGTTTCTTCAACGAAACGGTATACTGTTCATTGTATTCGTCGTGATGAAGATAACTGCAAATGGCGTCTACATGCGTCTGTTCCAAAAGGTTGCAGATATTTTCAAGTTAAAACATACGACGCCGAGCACACTTGTTCCAATTCGATATTGCTAAATGACAACAAACAATGCAGTGCTAATTTTGTATGCGACTTGATAATGCCATCTGTTAGAACTAAGTTCACAATTACTCCTGCTGAAATAATGGAAAGGGTGAAGACCAAATACTCACTTGAAATTTGTTACGCTAAAACATGGCATGCTAGGCAAAAAGCGTTGAACCGAATATATGGTGCCGAAGAAGACAGTTTTAAAGATTTGCGAAGGTTCGGCACAGTTCTCTGTCAGAACAATGAATGATCTGTTGTCGAAATAGAGTCTGTCCAGGTAAATTCAGACGAGGAGATGTTAAAGCGTGTGTTTTGGGCGTTCGGGCCTTCAATTAGTGGGTTTCATTATTGTAGACCCGTTGTCAGTGTGGATGGAACACACCTCTATAGCAAATATAGAGGTTTATTGCTAATTGCTGTGGGCACGGATGCAAACAACGGAATTTTTCCTTTGGCATTTGCTGTTGTAGAGAGCGAGAATACAGAGTCGTGGACGTGGTTCCTTCATTTGCTGGCAAGTAGAGTTACAAGGCGACCAAATTTGTGTATTATCACCGACAGATTTTCGGGAATAAATGCTTGTGTGCGAGCCGCATTTCCACCTTCGGAGGGCCATGTACATCGATTCTGTCTTCGACACATAAAAGCAAATCTTGCTAAACATCGAAATTGTAAGGAAAGATTGGGACAAATCAAGTTTTACGAAGCGGGTAAAACTCATTCATTTATGAAATTTGAAGAGTTAATGAAGGCTATTGCAGAGAAACATAAACCGATATACGAGTGGATTCAACATCAAGGTCCTTTGGAAAGATGGACTTGTTGTCACGACGGGGGTCGGCGTTTCGGATGTATGACAACAAACATATCAGAAAGCTTCAACAATGTCTTACGAGGGGCACGCGGTATGCCAATTACAACCATGATTTTGATGACCTTTCTCCGCTTGAACAAATTCTTTGTTAAAAGAAAGGACGTCGCCAAGTCGTGGAATGAAACATATGTACCGACAGTCCACACCGTGGTGGTGACAAACAGTAATCTGGCCAGAACACATACTGTAACTCGGTACCACCAGCTGATGTACCAGGTTGAAGCCAATGACCAGAAAAAATACCTCGTGAAACTTGAAGGAGTTATTACTTGCACTTGTGGATACATAATTGCAATGCACGTCCCATGTTCACATGTACTAGCAGTTTGCAGTCGCAGACATGCAAATGTCAACACTTCACATTTGGTGTCCCCGTATTATGAGGTTCAAATGTACAGGGAGGCGTACAAACCGATATTTGTCCCAATTCCTGATGTGAGGTATTGACCAGATCGAGGCAACATCACAATGAAGCCTCCCCAAACCAAAAGACCTCCCGGTCGGCCTAAATCAACGCAAATCCGAAACGAGATGGACGAACACTCTGGAAGAAAGGTAAGGTGTGGGAGATGCGGCGGTATAGGGCATAACCGAAAGTGATGCAAGGAACCTATATAGCAAAATATTTTGTATGTGAGACGAATGAATGTAAGAGTTGATGTATTGTAAGACTTGTAATGTATTTGTAATGTATTTTGTTATGACTTGAATGAATGTATGAAGACTTAAATCCTTTTTAAGAGTTGATTAATTGTAAGACGAATGAATGTAATGTATTTTTTAGGACCGCAAATTTGCCTACTTCAGCTTATTAAACTCACTTTTTTCCCTTTAGAACTCGACACTCTTAGTACCGAGTTCTATTTAAGTAACTGTTCTCCTGGCAATCAATCTCATACACGACCTGATTGTCAGGAGAACAGTTTGTTAAATAGAACTCGACACTCTAAGTGCCGAGTTCTATTTGAATCACCTCAGGAAAAAAATGTCGAAGTGTTGGCGAATAAAAAACCAAATAGAACTCGGCATCACACATGCCGAGTTCTACCAAAGTTGAACTCGACATCACACATGCCGAGTTATACCAAAGTTGAACTCGGCATCACCAGTGCCGAGTTCTCAAAAGATGAACTCGGCACTGGTGATGCTGAGTTCTCTATGCACAAAAAAACAAAACCCGCCGCCGCCACGTGTCACCACGTGGTGACAACGGGTCTAGTTTGGAAATTACTTTTAATAGAGGTTTATTTTGGAATTTTTTTTTAAAAAAAAATTATTTTGAAAAATTACCAGGGGTGAGTAAAGTTTGACGGAAACCACCCAAAGTCCAAAGTCGGAACTCCAGTTGAAGTCATCCCATCTGCAAACAAAAAAGGACCTTCGAATCCGCACCCAAATCAACAACCCCTAATCCATCTATGTGAAGATCTCTCCAACGCCCCAACCCGTCCTCGATTTCCCCTCTTCCATCACCATGTCGTCTTCTTGGAGGTCTCTGGCGCTGCTGGGCGTGGTGGCGTTGCTGGCTCTGGTGGTCAAGGGAGGGGACATAGTTCACGAAGACGAGGAGGCGCCCAAGCAGCCCGGCTGCTCCAACAAGTTCGTTCTGGTGAGGGCCGGTCGATTTCTAGGGGTTTTTGAGGGGGAATTCGGTGATTGTTCGAGTTTTGTTTATGTGGAATGATGGAAAAATGCCCTTTTTAGTTAACAAATTGTTGATTTGGAAATTTCAGGTCTATTATTAGAATGTTTTTGTTCGGAGATCGCAATTTTTCCTGAATTTGCTCCTATTGACCGATTCCTTGACAAGCCGTGGGTGTGTGTAGTAGTATTTGAGTATGATATTTTTTCAGTGATTGCAAGTGTTCCTGAATTTACTCCTGTTGAGTAGCAATTGACGATTCCTTGACTATCTTTTCTCGATTCTTTGTCAAGTATGTGTAGTTTGAGAGTGATATTTTTGAATTTCTCGTGCAGGCTCTTAATCATGATAGCATGTAAACTTTGACTACACGGTAATTTGTTTGAATGGTAGGGTTTTAGGGTGATGGATTTGGGGCATTTTCCAGAATTTCTTGTTTTGTTTGGGTTCTAGGTCTCTGTTGGATGATTGGGGTGATGTGTAGGGTTTTCTGGTTCAAACTTTCTAGCTTATTAGAGTGTTGCATAATCGTCTTTTTTAGTAAAAAAATCGTTCGCTTGGAAATTTAAGTTCTATTATTAGAATCTTTGGATCATTCCATTGTTTCTGATCTTTTTTGGAGATTGAATATTTTTGAATTTACTCCTATTGAACAGCATTTGACTTGTAGTTGACTAGTCATTGGTTTTTCTTAATTGTTTGCAAAATTTTCTTCAGTATAAGTTCAGTTGCTAAGTGTGATTTTTTTTGTGTGTGTTTCGCTAGCACATGCTTAACCAGTTAACCATATATGGTGTATCCATGTCAACTTTGAACCAACACTAACTTGTTTTAAAGCTTTTAGGGTTTTCGTTAGGGATCATTGGGCTTATATGAAGGTGGTTTTAGTTTGGACTTTTCCATCTTAAAATTTTGCAGGAAAGGCTTTTTTAGTTACTACAATTATTCTTTTTGAGAGGGTTGACCTCTACTTTTAGAGTTTTAGTTCTATATTTTCCCGGTGTATTTCTTTTACTAGAATTGCTACTAGTTCGTAATGGTCAAAGTATATAACTTATATAGAGAAATCGATACGCTTGAGTGTGTCGTCTGTTATCTTAACCATGTAATAAGTGACAATGAATGTTTGAAATAGACTGCAATTTGTTCTTAAGTGATGGAGAAAATTTTCTCCTGGAATTTCAGGTAAAAGTGCAAACATATCTTAACGAGAAAGAGGACATTGAGTTTGTCGGTGTTGCTGCCCGATTCGGTACTCTTATGGCATCAAAGGAGAAACATGCTAATAGAACAAGACTTTCTCTTGCAAACCCTCCGGATTTATGTAGTGCACCTAAGAAAAAGGTCGGTTTTAGTTTCCTTGCTACTTCAGTGATGCTTTTACAACCATCACTTCATAATCTAAATCTCTAATTTCTTTATAGCTTGCTGGAGATGTCCTTCTAGTTCAACGGGGCAATTGTAGATTCACAACGAAAGCTAAGGTTGCAGAAGCTTCTGGTGCTTCTGCTATACTTGTTGTAAATAATCGTAAGGGTAAGACAATCCAAATATCTTGGGGTATATTATGGATGTACAAATTCTTTTATGTTATCGTTTTCTTTTAGTGGTAAAACGACAGTAATTTACATGTGTATATTTGAAACAAAACTGGCCTATTATTAACGTGAAGGTTGACATGATAACATTGCTCTTCCGTGACGAAACTTTTGTGCTCAATCCATGCTGTATGATCTTATGACTTTCCCTGCTTTATTCTCATCATTGTGTTGGTAATGTTGCAGAGCTGTACAAAATGGTGTGTGATCCCGATGAGACAGGCTTAAACATAAACATACCTGCAGTCATGCTACCGCAGGATGCAGGTTTAAGCTTGGAGACCAGTTTAAAAAACAGTGAAGGTAGGGTTCTTATAATTGTAGGTGGCTATATTGATCATTTAGGGTTTTCATCAACAACATTTTGATGCTTCCTTTAAATTTCTTGTTTGCCATCTCAGAATTTCTGTTATTTTGATGAATTTTATATTTTATGCTTTAATAACCTTTTGATGTACTTTAACTGGTGATTTGGCTGCACATAAATTATATTTGCATACCGTGATACCAATTGATTTATAAAATGCCTCAAAAGTCAAACCGTTAAGATTGCTCTGTAAACTATCTGCACTCATTGTGAACTAAAAGACTGTAGTTTGCATCTCAGATCATGGATCAGTTGGTAGTTTCTATGTTTAGCCCAGGAGTAAGGTGAGGCCGCCTACGTCTACTCCCCCTACCCTAGCCATGGTGGATCTCGTTTGAGGCTTGGGGTAACATTGATGTGACCATTAACATTAAATTGCAAAGGAGCATAATTTACCTTTTCATTGCTGGCTTATCACTTTTCACATATAGTTCTTTCCTGCTTATTTGTTAAAATTCTGTATACCTATACTTTTATACCAAAAGCTTCAGAAGCATGATATTCTGTACGTGCCTATATGTAAAGATTAATGCTTCTTATTGTCTTCAGTTTCGGTGCAGTTGTATTCCCCAGAGCGCCCTCCCGTTGATACAGCCGAAGTATTTCTATGGCTCATGGCAGTTGGCACCATTCTTTGTGCCTCGTACTGGTCAGCCTGGAGTGCTAGAGAAGCCTCTTTAGAGCACGAAAAATTACTAAAGGTATCTCATTTGAACTTTAAGCCCTAAATAATGCACTGGTTTTATGTTTGTCAGTTTCAGTTCCTGCTATCAATCTATCGTTGTGCTTGACAAGTCATATTTATACAATAGGACGCTCCAGATGAGATGCTCAATGTGGCAAACAAAGGTGGTAGTGGAGTTGTAGAGATCAATACAACAACAGCCATCCTCTTTGTTGTCATTGCTTCATGCTTTCTGGTTCTACTTTACAAATTCATGTCCTTCTGGTTCATTGAGCTTTTGGTGGTTCTATTTTGCATTGGAGGTGTAGAGGTAGACCTATTTTACTTTTTTGTTAATTTTGAACTCATTTCGCATTAGGTTTTTGTGGAATTGATTCATTGAAGGTATTACACAACTGTGAAGTGGATGTTGATAACTGTAACTAATTCCGGGACATTTTGTCTGGAGTCCAATTGATTAGACCTAGAGGACTAATCAACTAAGTGAAGGTGAAAGTTAAAAAAAAGTGCCTAAATGCCTTTCTAAGGCAACATTGTTGCTGGTGGCTACACATGCTATTATTTCCTCCAGTGTTACTTCTATCTACCTGAAGATTGATTGTTCATTTACTTTCCTGCAGGGCCTACAAACTTGTTTGGTGGCTTTGCTATCACGGTATGCCTCACATCTGTAGTTATAATGCGTACCCTTATCAATATGAGCATGTTGCCTAGCAAAATTATTATGCAGCATTGCTCAATCGTACCTTTCTGTAAACTGACCTGCTTACAGGTTAACATGTGGGGTATATACAAATTATTTCTTATATATGCGAGGGTAAAGAACATGAGATGGTTGTGCAGAACAATTATCAAGTTACAATTCTATCATTATCTGTCAAATAAGTCAATGTGGTGGTAGTCCTTACTGGTGATAATGCGATAATGCTCTTTTTACTGAGGGAATAATGGATGCAGGTTTTGACTTTCCTGATGCATTCCTGTAAATATGGAATTTACTTATGTGATCCATAACATGTATCTATGTTTTATTTTTTTGGGAATAACTTCACAACTTTTTTGAGCTACACACATAAGGTTTCATGACGAACATAAATATGCTTTGTTGTTAGTTCATGGAAGAAATTTCTATCGAGTCACGTGGTTATATTGTCAGGTGGTTTAAACAAGCTGGAGAATCATTTATCAAAGTGCCTCTTCTTGGACCTGTTTCGTATCTGACCTTGGGTGTTTCCCCATTCTGCATAGCTTTCGCAGTTGTTTGGGCTGTATATCGGCACATATCATTTGCCTGGATAGGTCAAGATATTCTTGTAAGCACATACCAGGTTTTGCAAGGCAGCTGGACGATTTATATAAATAACTCATTTTTCTTACATTTTAATAATTATGAATCTTTAATTTGCTTGACTCGTTAAAATTAATCTGAGTGCATTTTAGGTATCTGTCTTAAGGTAAGATGAAAATTAGTCTTTTCATGTCTAAATTGTAACAATTAGAATTTTCGAATACCATGATGATTTCCCCCATTCTTTCTAAGTATTATGTTAACAAATAAGGTCGTCAAACATTAGCACATTAAGTCTAATGACTCTGAAATTGGGAAGAAAAATTAGGATTCCAAGATGAGATCCACGACCTCAGTGGGCAGGACGAACTTACGGTTGACTACAACCATAGCTATTGAGAACTCAATAAATTGCATGGTTAGGGAATGCATATTTGAAAGAATAATGTTAGTTGAAGCTTAAGTGCTGATGATTTTGTATTGTTGACCACGAAACATATGCCTCAATATGTTGAAGGAAACGATATTTCATAATCTTGAATGCAGTAAAGCTCCCTTGTCCATGTTTGACTTAGCTTAATCTTTGTTGTGGCACATATGGATATTGTACGGCTTATAACTGTTGTTTAAACATGGTACTTCATATTTGAGTTGACAGTTGTATCTCTTTGTCCTGCCATTTTTTTGCTTTAACATTATTACAGTTTTTTCCCCTAATGATTTTTTTCCTGAACCAGGGTATCACACTGATTATTACGGTCCTCCAAATTGTTAGAGTGCCCAATCTCAAGGTGACCTTTTACTGAACCTTGTATGTTCGAAATTAACATTTTATTTGGTACAACATTCAGAATTTCATTGGGTTGTTCGTATTGTATGCTCCTTTTGATACATGTGGTATGTTATAGTCCAAGTAAACATACTTAACCTATAATGTTAGAGAAAGTTTATGATATCTATTATTTTTGCATAGATGATTGAACCTCTAATTATATGAACATGAGGTTTGTGGGCACATGGCAGACACTGGCATGTGAAATTACAAGTCCGCGTGGTGTAGTTTTATCTGATGGCCTTTCCATGGGACTGAAAAGATGGACATGTTGGAGGAAAGATATGGTACTTTTGACGGATAAAAAAAGATATGACACTTTTGATTTGAGCCAGAAATGGCCAGCTGCATTGAATTTGGACATTTTTGTTAGTGGTCATGATAAACTGCAAGAAGTGACTCCAAATGACTCGAAAAATTGTTGTGGTCACCGTATTGTGCTCTACCTTTTAAATGAAACACATGCCATTTGGGCCATCTTCCAGTAGACAAATCATGCATTCCCTGTTTAGCATGTCTCAAATTCTTTAAACTTGAGCCTAATTACTCTCTGTATATTTTATCAATTCTGCTGACTTTGGTGCATCTAAGAGAAGTCATCTTGATTTCATTCAAGTTGAATAATTATAAACATATATCTTCTGACGAGATTTAAATTTTACTAAGTAGATGATGCTCAGCAATGTTGTTTACTAGTTCCTGCCTCTCTCATGATCTAAAGATGTTTTATATTTTTCACCTTTTTTGTATTAAAATGTCTCTTTTTTGTCATCATTCACGTATAATATTTGCAATGTTAGTGATTTCTTTTTTATCTCTTTGGTTGTTAAAGGTTGGGGCGGTGCTTCTCGGTTGTGCTTTCTTGTATGACATATTTTGGGTGTTCGTGTCGAAGTCATTGTTCCATGAAAGTGTGATGATAGTGGTAAGTATTGGCTTCTGAGGACTGACCAACCAAAGTTATTAAGATGCTTCTTGTGTATCAATAGCATATTATCAACTGGTCAATCATACATCATGAATTGCACATTGTAGGTTGCTCGTGGTGATAAAAGCGGAGAAGATGGTGTTCCAATGCTACTGAAGATACCACGTTTGTTCGATCCATGGGGAGGATACAGTATTATTGGGTTTGGCGACATCTTGTTGCCTGGACTTCTAATTGCATTCTCACTACGGTACATTGCTACTCACTAAAAAAAATTTGTCAATTTTTTTAAAATTTAAATCAAAGTAAAAAATATTGCATATTACAAGTAAAGGTGTCCACTGATAAAAAAAACAAGAAAAGGTGTCCTTAAAGGTAAATACACTGCTTGAATAAACTGCCCCACAGGAAAGTACTACTATAATATAAACCTTGTAGAAATATAGAATTTCTGAAATACAATATCTTACACAATTTTGGCATGGTCATTACTTATTCCGATTATAGAGCTTATAATTATATGTCAAGAAATTGGGGACTTATTTCATATTTGGCTCCATATTTGTTTCCTCCCATTACCATTATGCATAGTTTTGTACATGTATAATGATTAAAACTTAAGAAATGTTTGTGTTTATAGTCAATTAAACAAGCCTGTATTTTCCAGGTATGATTGGGCTGGCAACAAGAAACTACGAGCTGGTTACTTCCTCTGGTCTATGATTGCATATGGTTCGGGTAAAAGTTGCTAAAAGTCAATGTTCGTAGGATTGATTGACCTAATGGAACTTTTTCTTTCTTCTTTTATGTGGTTGATTTATTTCTCTTCTTTAGTTGAGATCTCTCATTGATATATGCTGCTGATATATCTTTTCTTGTAAGAAATACGCATCTTCCTTGATGCGGTAACTTACTGCTGGTCATTTGTCGTCTTCTAATGATTGATTTGATGGATTTCTGTTGTATTTGTCCGTAAAGTTTTATCTTTGACTTTTGCAGGACTTCTTATCACATACGTTGCTCTTAATCTAATGGACGGACATGGGCAACCAGCTCTTCTTTACATTGTTCCTTTTACTCTAGGTACATATTTCAGATTGTCTCGATAAATATGAGCGGGGGTTTCCTCACATAATATTTACTGTCTGAATTCTGAATTTGACTAAATTGCTTATTGTGGAAACATGTTAATTAGCCTCTTGTCATGAATAATTATGAACAAGCAGAAAATTAAGGGAAGGAACTTTCTGCAGAACATTTGTAAGGAAAGGAATTTCACTAGCAAAGTTTTTGAAGTATATATACCAGAAGAAATGTAGATATATGCATACATGGGAAAGACTGTTGAATCAAATGATGACAAAGTGAATTGTGTTGTAGCAAGTATCATTTCTAGGTAGGTATTTTTAGAAAAATGTCAGATGTAAGGTACTGATTTTATTACGATTTACAAGCAATAATATGTGATTACATTAAGTTAAAATATTTTGATACATATATGGATGGATCCCAAATATATGTGAAAAATAAATAATATCCTCGTCTCCAAAAGGATAAACTTACAAGCTGAATATTTAATTAAATTGGATACTGATAAATTTGGATACGCATGAAAATTCAACTTACACTTGTGCTAATGTCCAAAAATAAAATAAAAAATAGATTAATGTCCATTACCTTAAAAATGATGCCGATATGGGTTTGGAATCCATATCCATTTGCTATTACCGTCAAGGGGAGGGTATCCTTTTGTTTCTACAGTTACTTTAAAAAGGTTGTCGTAGTAAATATATCGCTATATTTCTTTGAATTGTGTCATTTGCTTAAATATTGAAGTTTTAATATGGAAATTTTTTCAAAATAATCAAAAAAAAATTAAAAATTGGAAAAATATGCACTTCAGAAACTTAATTGGCAAAGTATGCACATTGAAAAACGACACCACATGTGTCGTTTTCATTAAGTAAAAACGGCACTGTAGATGCCGTTTTTACCCTTAATGAAAACGACATCAGTGATGCCGTTTTTACTTAGGCAATTTTTTTCTTGGTTCGAGATGTCGTTTTTATTTAATACATGTTAAACGAAGATTCAAAAATTTCCAGATCAAACAATTTGAAGATCCAAAAAATTTCCAGGGGGCGCTGCCCCCTTGCAACCCCCGCCACCTCACCGGCGAGGTGGAACGCCGCAGGCTCACCGGTGAGCGAGACCCCCGACCGACCCGTTTCTAGTTCAACATGTATTAAATAAAAACGACATCTCGAAACCAAGAAAAAATTGCCCAAGTAAAAACGGCATCACTGATGCCGTTTTCATTAAGGGTAAAAACGACATCTACAGTGCCGTTTTTACTTAATGAAAACGACACCTGTGGTGCCGTTTTTCAATGGGCATACTTTGCCAATTAAGTTGCTGAAGTGCATACTTTTCCAATTTTTTATTTTTTTTTGATTATTTTGAAAAAAATTCCTTTTAATATTCCATTGTAATTTGTCATTTCGGTTGTCACCATGAAGGTGAGCTACTACTTTGAACGCACATTTAAGGAAATACCCATGTTTGCCGAGACAGAGATTTCCACAACCAAGAAAACCAATGCATGTACCAAATGGAACACCAACTTGGAAAGGCTATTTTTCATTACTTCTGTCCATTGGTTGATATCACATATATTTTTCAGGAACTTTGATGGCTTTGGGAAAGAAGAGAGGTGACCTTCAAAACCTTTGGTCGAAAGGAGAACCTGTAAGGGTCTGCACTCATCTAGCGACTCATTGAAAATACGAGATAGACCTTGCTATCTCATGCTTATTACTCGTCATCCTCGAGTGACATGACATCCTCAATGTGATTAACATATCTGGTTCTCTTGTTCCCGGCAATGCCTGAGAAAGTAAATTAAACATAAGAATGTGACGCTAATCCTTATATACTCACAACTAGTGTTGTAGAATTATTAACATTGCTGTGTTGTTTCATATGTATATCCAGAAGCAGAAGTAAATTTATGTCGTTTGGTTCTGCTTCTTGGGAGTATAGCAGTAGTTTGAACTTGGCTTGTTTATGATTCTAAACTACAAGCAGTATTTAACTTCGTTTTATTGTTACGAAGAAAATTAAGAAAAAGCTGGCTCCTCTTGCTAATGTTTGACATTATCTTTGTAAAATATCTTTTTTTGATGTATGAGCGAACGGCAGAAAATTGTCACCTATCACTCCCGAATTGTTTACGTTTTTCTCGTCTGAAAGACTCAATTGGAGTATAATTATAATAAAGTATCACCTAATGGTCTAGAAGACGTGCATTTTGTGCAACACCTAACAGTATTACAGTAGGTCCACAAATGACTTGCGGTCGGTTAACTGTTGTGGCGGTAAAGTTATGTCCTGTGTTTTACCACAATTTGAAGAAAATTGGCTATTTGGACTAGTGACCGCCAAAGAATAACACATTGTGGTTTCATACTTTAATTAAAATCATTTCAGGTAGAAACATTCATTAACCCGCCGAGATATTATTATATCAAGATTGAGTTGTATAACTTGTATGCCATTCCCCTATCATATAATCATCCTCAACAGCGTGACCAATTTAAACACCCAACGCAACTTTCATTTGCTATCGAGAAAACATACCTGGCGATCTTTACACGTCACCCATTATATTTTTCCGTCACGCCGAATCGACCGACCTATTGATTCATCTAGTTGACCACACAAAACAAAGGGTAATTTACCAACTCGCAAGCACACTTACAAACCAAATAAAAAACAGAGTTAAAAGTAACTTGATTTTGTAGAATCACAGTTCTCTTGAATTTAGAGGTGTGGCCTGTCGGGGAAGGGTAGTTTTGGTTTGATATTTGCGGTTTACATAATCTTAATTAAACATTTTGGTCGGAAAACTCAAAGCACATTACCTGAGTGATTATGATGTTGAACGGTTTAAATTTTAATTTGCATTCGGTAAAAATCTCAAAGCAGATCAAGCTCGGTCATTAGTTCCCCATCAATGAACTATCCTTTTCCTAAAAAATACGTAATTGCAAGCTAATCTCAATTAAAAGAAAAGAATGAACTGCTATTCGTCGCCGTAAAACTACTTAAATCGCCCGTAAGATTACCATTTTGCCCCTCTACACTTTCTACTAATATAACTCCTCATTTCACTCTTTTAACACAACTTTCTCTTCATATCACACTTTTATTCACCAAATAGGATGTCTCGGAGGCCAGGGAAAGAGCCAGCGGACACCCCGGACTACTCACATCTGGTAAATCACCTTGTTTATTTCAATTAATTTTTAAATTTTTTTTTGAGTCGGGCGACCGCGGGAGCCGCCCGACCCAACGATCGGGCGGTCGCAGGAACCGCATCCCCCCTGGGGGAGGCGGTTCCCGCGACCGCCCGAACGTTGGGTCGGGCGGATCCCGCGGTCGCCCGACCCATGACACAGACGTCTGCGGGAGACGTCTCCCACGTAGGGCAGGCGTCTCCGGCAGACGCCTACCACGTAGGGTAGGCGTCTCCCGCAGACGCCTGAATTTTTTTTTTTAAAATTTGTTTTTAAATTGATTATAAATTGTGATAAAATTTAAATAAATTGAATATTATGTTAATAATGAGTTAAATTAGTTTAGTAAATCGTTTATTAATTATAAAATGTGTTAATTAATAAATAAATTGATTATTATGTTAGTAATTAGTTGTGTACGATTTTAGTAACGGATTATTGATTAATTGTGATAATTGCTAAATAAATCGATTATTAAGTTAATAATTAGTTTAATTATTATAGTAAAATCATTAATAAATTTGTATTTTTAAATTGAATTAATAGTCATCGGGTTACCGTGGAGGAAAAGGGAAATCAATTCCCTTACGCCCGGTACGTAGTATAGCAGACGAGTCAGGTCCTCGTCATCCACGTACACGTGGTATTTCTGCTTCAGTTAGGAGAGAGAGAGATCTGTTACGTCGTCGTCAGACACTTGGAGAGTCTTTCGACGACGAGGATGATTCAGATGAGGCGAGGAGTCACGACGACAGTGACGATGGGGGCCGATACGACTTGGGGCCACAGGAGGAGGCGGTACATCAGTCCGGTCGAGGACGGGGGCGACACGGTGGTCCTTCAGCTGAGTGGGTCATTAGGAAGGATCGAGGTGGCCGGTTTGTGACCGGTGATTCGAGTTCGTGCACTGCAGACGCCCGAGCTCAGAAGAAGAAGAGGGGTGATGACGAGTCTTGGATCGTCACGGATATTATTCCCGGTGGTCCTGTAGATGGCAGCGTCATTCCGAGTTTCGGAGGCCACGTCGCCAGACGCATCTGGGATGGCGAGGAGCGGAAGGTTTTGAAGTGCCATAATCGGCACAGAGCTTGTACGACATTGCAGGCATGGCGCTCAGTGATGACTGAGGATATGACGGCGACCGTGGTTGACAGTGGATTGGGTCACTTGCCGTACAACATGTTTTCCTGCATCGACATGCTGTTGATTTTGACATTCGTGGAGCGGTGGCAGCCTGACACCAACACTTTCCACTTGCCGTTCGGAGAGATGACGATCATGTTGCATGACGTCTTTCAGATTCTTCACATTCCTGTTGAGGGTCCCATGGTCAGTGCGCAGGCGCCGACATCTGAGCTGAAGTTATATGTGTCTGAGTTGCTGGGTGTCAGCCTGGAGGGTCTTGGGCGGGATAGCTCATTCTGGAGTGGCGGTGGTGTTAGTATCGACGCTGTGGACGAGTGTTGCAGACGGGGGCGACCACCACGGACTGAGGATACGCAGATGACTGCTTATTTCTTCTTACTGCTAGGCTGCGTATTGTTTCTCGACAAGAGCGGTTCCAGACTGAGACCACGTGACTTATTGGAGGCGAGGGACCCAGATAGCATTGCTGATTACTCATGGGGGTCGGCGACGTTGGCATATCTGTATCGCCAGCTGGGCATATCCAGTCGCGCTGATTGTGGTCAGATTACGGGTTGTCTTACACTGCTGCAGGCTTGGATATAGGAGTATTTTCCTGCTTTCCGCCCCCATCGTGAGCGGAAGATTGTTGAGCGTGGTCATCCTCGTTCGCGTATGTGGGCTGTCCGGGCGGAGGATAAGAGCGAGAGTCGACTTCTTTCTATTCGTAGACGGCTAGATCAGATGACTGCATCGCAGGTATATGATGTATATATCATTCACGTTTATTTAAATTTAATTTTATTATTATTAACGTATAAACGTTTAGGTGGAGTGGTTACCGTACGGTCCCGATCCTGCTGTAGCTGTGCCGAGGACTACATTTGCCGGCATTATTCGTTATAGGGATATCACAGAGCCTTATATACCTGATCGCGTGTTACGTCAGTTAGGCTACGTTCAGGTGATCCCGGTTGACATTCCGACGCCCGAGCATGCAGTACGGTCTGCGACTGCCACGATGTACGACGTCAGGCACAACGTTTCGTCTGCGGAATCGGTTTAGAGGACATTTCCGAGACTAGGACGACTACACCTGGCCGATCTGAGTCGTAGCCGCGACCCCTCCACTTGTGCTCCAGATTATTTGCAGTGGTTCGGTAGGTGCTCACATCCACTACTCGTACGCGGTATCATTCCGAGACCGGAGAGAGCACTGGATAGGACATGTGCCGATGCGGTAAGTTTATCTAATTTTATATTTAATTGTAAAGTATATTTTGTTATTGTACGCTAATTTTTATTTTACATACAGTGGAGGAGTAGGGCGATACGGTGTACGCAACCGTTCTTGCGAGAGAGAGACGTCATGCCGAGTGAGGCGACGAGACTTGCATGTACAGATTGGGATCGCCTGATCGAGGATTGGAACAGCCAGTTGGGCATTGCAGACCATGATTCAGATGCTGAGCTGTAGTTGTCTTGCTTTTACTTTCGTTTTGTTGCACTGTTAGTACATTTGTTGGTATATGCTTATGTTTATTTGTGTACTCTTATTATTTATTTCTGACGAACATATCTTCTACATATTTCTTTGACTATCGTATTTTTTAATATTTATTTTTCACGAAAAGATTTTCAACTTATTTCTTTAGATATGAAATAATATTTAAATTTAAAATACGGTAAAAAAACAACACGATATAAGTAGAAATACACGATATATTATACATTACAAAACATTACAAATTACAATCAACGTAACCGGTTCCAATACTCCATCCTACTTTGGTACTGATCCTCCCATCCAACAACACTCTCATCTCGCATTTGATACCATAAGGTCGCTATAGGAGGTACTGGGAAATCATCAAGTAATTCCAAACGAATAAAATGAGTGTAACTCCCTAAATGAGCAATGACCAACTCTCTGACAGGCCTCGTCATGGTAGAGGGACACTCCCAGGGTAGAACAGTAAGACACGGGAACAACGAACCATCCGTTCCCACTGCGAAATACATGACCACACACTTGTAAAAATTCGCAATAGGAAACAAGTCGGACCAAACCTCCATATAATGATCCTCGCCACAACCTCCCCCACCCCAATCAATTCGTTGACGAGCCTCTCTCACATGGCCGAAATAGACTGTCTCATAAATAGGATGTGCACCTATCTCATTAGAAATCGCACGACGGGCGTACGACCAGTTCTCCTGACCACCATGAAAGACATCGGCAACACATCGAAATCCACAGTTGCCATCAGCACGTACGTCATTCCACCTATGCAGAAATGGCAAAATGATTCCTGGCAGTCTATCATTATATGGGAAGTTGTCCACGTCAACCCGTCCGGACACTGTAAGATAGGTAAATAACAATTCATTAAAACAACAAAATTAGGAGATAATATATTCAACCCCATTTAGATTACTAATATATATTAAATAACATAACAACAAAGATATAGACATACCAGAAGATCATGTGCCCGTATTCAAGGACGATCGAGACGAATTAGACCGACGACCCCTGCTCCCACTACTGGCAGACCGACCACGACCCCTGCTCCCACTACTGCCAGACCGACCACGACCTCGCTCAGCATACTCGAAGGCACTCGGGTCCCGACGTGTCGACTTTCCCCTAGGTCGACCTCGTACCTTAGTATTTTCTTCGGGTTCTCCATAGTTCGACTGATCGGGGTGTAACTGTTCGTATAAAATACGAGAGGCACTACGAATTACTGCAGGATCGCTCTACGAGATCTCATCCACTAGCTTCCGAAAATGCTCGGTGTCTTGTGCTGACTGATCAACAAACTCTGACATCTGGACTCCTTCTCCGATAACAAGTGTTTTCCAGAATGGATGAATCTGCTCTAAATAAATTCCATCACCTGACGCGAAACACTCGTACATGGTACAGGCACAAGGAATCCCATGTGTTGTCAGGAAAGCACACCCACAACGATATTCAATTTCATCACTTAAGTCCTGCATTCTCTTCAACTCCTGAGTCATTAACGACAAGCAGTGATGCGAAACTCGGCCATTTATATGCTGAAACAGAGGACCTATGTACTGTGCCAAATTTCGACGTCTCGAATCTTCAAGAAAGTTCCGAATATTCGTCAGCTGCATTTCAATAGACGAGTTCACGCGGTCGAAAAGAGTGTCGAGAGCGGCAGTCGATGTAGTGATCCACTCTTTCAGAGCCGAATGTGCACTTTCCACCCTGCAGTTCGTAGTGTTGCCGAAATGAAGAACTTGATTCGTCCAATTCAACACGAATTTTTCCTTATGCACCAACCACGTGTCTTCCACATACTTCGTCAGCACTGGCCAGGAACTGTAAGAATCCTTCAGATTACGGACTGCTCTATCATAATCCGTCTGTGAATCAGAAAGCATGACTCTCCTCCATCTTCCACGTCTAAAACTCTCTGCAAGCTGCTTCTCCTTGCCGAATACGTGGTATGCGTAGTTGTACACGTCTTTGTTGATATGCCAGGTGCATAGTAAATGAGCTGACTCAGGAAAAACCTCTGCCACTGGTCGCATCAGACCCATCTCCCGGTCCGTAATTATTGCTGTCGGGCTAACAATATCCAATAACAGATCTCGCAACCTCTCCAACACCCACCGGTAACTAGACTCGGTCTCATCCTGCAAAATCGCATATCCGACGAGGAAATTCATATTTGTTGGAGTAACCCCAACCATCTCAAACAAAGGCATCTTGTACTTGTTCGTCTTATACGTCGAATCCATACAGATCACGAATGGGTATGTACGCAACAACTGAACTGCCTCTCGGATGTGCCAAAAATGCGTGAGTCAAGACATTAGTTTCTTCATCTGCCACAATCCAATGCAAATACTTATGCTGCACTGCCTCTCTGAGAAACTGCTGCGCGGGATTCCTGTCTTCAGATTTCGTCCTCCTCATGTACTCTCTGAAGTTGTAAATGTGCCTTTGATTAGGATTATCGTCCGGAAATTTCTTCTTTACCGCCAACAAAATGTTACGGGGCCTTGCTTGTGCCTCTGTCATATCCCGAACAATTTGCTTTGCCCCAGCACTAAGTCCGCTGACCTGTCGGTGACCCTCTGAATAAACTGCCAATGGGTGGTTGTGCTGCCCAAACATGCTACTAGAAACAATAACCCATCCATCACGATCTCGTCGCTCCACCACTTTTACCAAAAACCGACAACCGCAACCTTTTCTTTTCGTATTCTTTCGCAGTGCAATACTCGTATCACGAGAACTCATCTCACGTCTGCGATCGCATCTGAGGTAACAATCCATCCGGTTATCTGCTTTTGGTTTGTACGATGATATAACCAAAAAAAATCCGGCTCCTATCGCAATTTGTTTCGCCCATTTACAACCTTCCTCGATTGTTGTAAATATTTCTTTACTGTCAAAAAGCTCACTGTAATCTACTCCATCACCACCGAAATCTTGCAACGGAACCTGAAAATTTTGAATTTAACAAAAAATTAAAAAAAACAAAAAAAAACGGGCGGCTGGCTAGGCCGCCTCCACCATGGTGGAGGCGTCTGCCTAACACGCCTCCACATAGGTGGAGGCGTGTTAGACAGACGCCTCCACCATGGTGGAGGCGTGTTAGACAGACGCCTCCACCATGGTGGAGGCGTGCATCTAAGCCGCCTCCAGCTAGGTGGAGGCGTCTGGCTAAGCCGCCACCACTTAGGTGGAGGCGGCTTAGCCAGACGCCTCCACCTATGTGGAGGCGGCTTAGCCAGACGCCCGAGTCGGAAAAAAAATTCCGCCCCCGTTACCTCGCCGGATTCTGGTGCTTCGCCGGACATTTTCGTGGTGTTTGTACTGGGAATGTGAGTAAAACTGAGTCAAACACCTTGTTTAAAGACACGGGAGGAAATCGGTATTAATTGATTTGTTAGGGGCAAAAAGGTCATTTTTGGGGCGATTTAAGTAGTTTTCCGGCGACGAATAGTAGTTCCATTTATTTACTGGTAAACTATCTTCAGGATAGACAAGTTTCCTTAATTCTAACTTCTAAGTCCTATGGGCCCTGCTAGCTACCTTTAACCCTTCAAGACCACTTCGAAAAAACCCAACCAACACATAAAAACCAAAACACACCTCCTAAGCCTCATCCTTAATGCACCCAAAACAGCTCACAAACTCCTAACTTAATGACAATTTTTTTAGAACACAATCAAACCCTAAGCCACTCTCTACAGAACAATAAAAGATACTGAATCACTGCAATTGTGATCAGAAACAATCTGAATTTCAGTAATTCTAATAAAAACACACTTAAGACACTAAAATACCTTAAATTACACATCCAAATAATAAAATGTGCTAAAATTGAAGATTTTTTTGTTTTAATAATTAATATGTATGTCTATAATAAATATGAGCTTTCAACTGCAAAACCTATATTTATTAAGCCATATGGGGTATATATTAATTTCAAAACCTAAAAAGTCAAGTTCCTAAATTTGTGGACCCCCAATCATTAATTAAAGAACCTTTATAGGCAGACCGAGCGTCTAGGACGTGCTACTTTTTTAAACATGGTGTTGGTCTTTTTTATACTTACGGTTGGACCTTTTTAAACACGGACTATTCCACCATTTGCAGTGTATTTCATCACTTCTGGGGGTACCTTTTTACACTTACAGTCGACCCTTTTTAAACACCAGGGTTGTCCTTTTTACGGGCGTCAAAGATGCCTGCGTCCACTAAACATTTTCCTTAATTAAATTGAGCAGATCTCTCACCCTTTCTCATCTTGACACCCGACTTTATTTTCCATTCATTATTTTTTATCCATATTTGCAATTCCCAAATTCCTTCATTTTCCCTCAAAACATTCCTTTTCTCTTAATATTCCCTCTATAAATACCTCCTTCTCATCTCTCATATTTCTCCATCCTCCGATCCCGCCTCTCCAATAATCAGAGGCAGGTCTAGAATTTTTCGAGCGGGAAACCCTTAAAAAACTACACATAAATTTTTTGACATAGCATTCTTCGCAACTTCATGTCTTGAATTCGTTTATAGTTGCTTTGCCGTCAATAGATTCAAAAACATTTTTTTCTATGTATGTGATGAGACAATCATTTAGCCAATCGTTGCTCATTGATTAATAGTTTTAATAAAAAACCACAAGTGCACGGCTGCGTTGAAGCGGTGGCAAATACGGGTCGATCCACAGGGAGGTGTGTCGACTTTTGGGTTGTGCGAAGGCGAGTGGTAAAGAAATGAGAGAAATGTTGGTTACACTAAACTACACTAAGATGCAAAAAGGAAATGGAAGATAAGCAATAAATCTAAACCCCATAGGGGGTAGAGAAATAATGTGAATATAAAGATGTGTGTGTGTGTGTGTTCAATTATGCTCCTCACAACATGTAGTGCATGAAATCATAAAACTAAATCCAACTTTGCCTCCACATAAAATAAGATAAGACTACATCATTAAAACATACAAGACAATAATTGGAATGAAGCTAAATGAACTCATGTATAAAGACTAGACCCTACTATGCCTCCACATGAATTAAGATAAGACTATATCATTAAAACATACAAGGCATTAACCAAGGCCAAGACAACAAGAGCACATACACTACAAGTCATGTTTCCTATATTAATTCCATCCTTATCCTTACCTCATCATTCCCCATAAAATAGGTCCACTAGTCTAAGCATATGCTAAGCTTCATTCAAGAGCATTAGCATATCAAAGACAAGAGTAAAATCCCATTAGATGGTTATGAAAATCATATAAGGCTCAAAGGATTAACATAACACACACTACTACATTACATAATCATATCACATATTTCTCTACCCCCCAAATGAGGATGGAACTACTCACTAATCATTACACTACCTACATTAACAAAATTAAACATTATACTGAAATGAAATTAGACTAAGCAAGAAAGGAATATTAAAGAAGCTAATTGAAAGAAACATAAACTAAAGAAACGTGCAAGAATTAAAAGACAAGATTAAAAGAAACTAAGAACAATTATTTTATTAACAATGACTCACATTGAAGACAACATTCTTCTCCACCTTGAGTTTTGCATCAAGGCTTACTCCTTAGTAGAGAGAATGCCACCAAGCAATGAGTGATTACAATGGAAGGTGAAGAGTTCTATATATAGACATGGAAAAAGCTAATCCGGGACAATCCCAAATGTGAGACTAAACAAATACCAAAAATAGACTAAGCATACACTAATACACGTGCTCCACAAATCTTAGCGGATCCAGAGCTATCTGGACCGCCAATTGGCGGTCTATAATGTAGGATCGTGGGAGTTATGGGTCCACTAATCACTATTAATCTAATCACCTACTCGTTTTATCGATAGAGTTACATGCAGCGGAATTTAAACAATTAAACGAGCAAGTAAGAAAGTAATGCAAACCACAAGAAGACACGTCAGTTTTATAGAGGTTCGGTCGCGCCTACGTCCTCTCTTGCAAGCACCTCTCGAATCTCCGTTCGAGCTCCTCTTGCGTCTTCACTATGCCTCCCCGTTCCGGGCCGGGAGCAACGCCTTCTACAAGTCTTCAAGGTCGCGAACAACCCTCGCCGAGCTTGGCACCACCTCTCACAATCCGAGAGGAACACTTCGGGCTTTCACCGAAATCCTTGCTTCTTGTCTTGGGCTTTCACCAAGACCCTTGCTCACTTTACAACAGAGGTAACCTTGAGTGGAACTCACTCTCTAGTTGAGCACATCAATTGCTAGTATGATGATTGATGAAGGATGTGGAAATTAGGCTTTGGATGGCTAATTTGGAGCTTTGAGGTTGTGGAAAATCTCACTATAAGTTTGACACTTTGGAGTTGTGAAATCTTGTGGAAAAATAAGTGTGAACCTCTATTTATAATCTCCTAAAGATTTCTATCCGTTTGGACAAGATTTGATTGGGGTTTGTGCAAAGTACACAAAACAGAAAATTGGATTGGAAAAAACTGTCCAGCAACGGTCGACCGAAAGATATCACGGTCGACCGAACCCTTGAGTAAGTTAAAGGATCGGTTGACCGAACATAGATACTGGTCCACCTAACACTTAAGTTCTATAAGTCAACGGTCGACCGAACAGGTACTGGTCGACCGAACTACAGGGTTCGGTAGAGGGAAAACTCGATCGGTTGAACTAAGCATGTGTCGACCGATAGCAGGTAGATTTTCCCTAATAGAATGGTCGACCGCACAAGGTATTTTGTTCGACCGGTTCAAAAGTATTTGGGGGTGTATTAAGAGAAAAATGTGTATACGACCGTTGTATAATACGACAAGGATAACAGTCGTATTTTTACCAGAAATAGCAAACGAATCGGTTGACCGAAGGTCTACCGGTCGACTGAACAGGTCTGGGTAAACGGTTAACAGAAGTGTGATCGGTTGAACTGATTGGTATGGTATAACAAATATTGTGTATAACCGGTCGACCGAAAGGTGAATGGTCGACCGAACTCAGGCAGACTGACGACCAATGTTTTTAGGTGTTTAGGTGATCTAATGGAGTCCAAAAGATATGATATTTTGTGTGTGACTCCTACAAAGAACCTAGTGTGTGAATGCATGCATATTAGCTTAATTTATGCTCAATTCACATAAGTTCCTAATACTCAAAGAAAGGTAAAATTACATGTCTTCAATCCTAGCTTGATTACATGTCTTGACTTGATTTTTCTTCTTTCTTGAGTCAAGCTAGGATTGAAGACATGTAATTTACCTTTCTTTGAGTATTAGGAACTTATGTGAATTGAGCATAAATTAAGCTAATATGCATGCATTCACACACTAGGTTCTTTGTAGGAGTCACACACAAAATATCATATCTTTTGGACTCCATTAGATCACCTAAACACCTAAAAACATTGGTCGCCAGTCTGCCTGAGTTCGGTCGACCATTCACCTTTCGGTCGACCGGTTATACACAATATTTGTTATACCAGACCAATCAGTTCAACCGATCACACTTCTGTTAACCGTTTACCCAGACCTGTTCAGTCGACCGGTAGACCTTCGGTCGACCGATTCGTTTGCTATTTCTGGTAAAAATACGACAGTTATCCTTGTCGTATTATACAACGGTCGTATACACATTTTTCTCTTAATACACCCCCAAATACTTTTGAACCGGTCGAACAAAATACCTTGTGCGGTCGACCATTCTATTAGGGAAAATCTACCTGCTATCCGTCGACACATGCTTAGTTCAACCGATCGAGTTTTCCCTCTACCGAACCCTGTAGTTCGGTCGACCGGTACCTGTTCGGTCGACCGTTGACTTATAGAACTTAAGTGTTAGGTGGACCAGTATCTATGTTCGGTCAACCGATCCTTTAACTTACTCAAGGGTTCGGTCGACCATGATATCTTTCGGTCGACCGTTGCTGGACAGTTTTTTCCAATCCAATTTTCTGTTTTGTGTACTTTGCACAAACCCCAATCAAATCTTGTCCAAACGGATAGAAATCTTTAGGAGATTATAAATAGAGGTTCACACTTAGTTTTCCACAAGATTTCACAACTCCAAAGTGTCAAACTTATAGTGAGATTTTCCACAACCTCAAAGCTCCAAATTAGCCATCCAAAGCCTAATTTCCACATCCTTCATCAATCATCATACTAGCAATTGTTGTGCTCAACTAGAGAGTGAGTTCCACTCAAGGTTACCTCTGTTGTAAAGTGAGCAAGGGTCTTGGTGAAAGCCCAAGACAAGAAGCAAGGATTTCGGTGAAAGCCCGAAGTGTTCCTCTCGGATTGTGAGAGGTGGTGCCAAGCTCGGCGAGGGTTGTTCGCGAGCTTGAAGACTTGTAAAAGGCGTTGCTCCCGGCCCGGAACGGGGAGGCATAGTGAAGACGCAAGAGGAGCTCGAACGGAGATTCGAGAGGTGCTTGCAAGAGAGGACGTAGGCACGGCTGAACCTCTATAAAACCGACGTGTCTTCTTGTGGTTTGCATTACTTTCTTACTTGCTCGTTTAATTGTTTAAATTCCGCTGCATGTAACTCTATCGATAAAACGAGTAGGTGATTAGATTAATAGTGATTAGTGGACCCATAACCCACACGATCCTACATATAAGTTCCAAATCCATTTGGTTTTTGTACTGGGCTTTGCTTGAAGTATTTCTTGGTCTTGGATGCATCTACTTTGTTTATTGGAGCTCCGACCCGAATCGAATTGTAAAAATACTCCCTCATGTTGGTGTGGAGTTTTCTGTTTTGCTCTTAGGTCCTTCGGTCTTACGTTCAGGTCCTTCTCCCTTGCATCTTAGTCCCTAGGTCTCACAATTCAGTCCTTTTTCCCTGCTTTTGAGTCCTTTCGTGGCTCTTCTCTTCAAACCTCTTTATTTCTGAAATTCAAACATAAAACTCGTCACATATCATTGCTTAGGTGTAAGATAATGGATATAAGATACAAATATGAGCATGAAATGATGTCAATCACTCATCTGAGTACGAAGCTTAGTTACACTACAGAAGTGCAGGGTTTCATCGTCAGTATCTATCCGTCGGTGCATGTCCCTATCCGTCGGCGTAGGATAACACTGACGGATTTTCTCACTGTCGGTGTTAGATGTGTTGGTGTTTCTCTATTCCAATGGATGGTCTGACGGATATAAGTCGTCGATGTTGATTTTGGCACGAAATTTCCCACCAAATTATTCACCTTCTTTCGTCGCATCGAAGAACACCGACAATGTAACACTGACAGATATTCCATTGGTGATCTACACAGATAGATTCGTCAGTGTATATTACACAGACTAATACGTACTTTGACAGTTGTACACATACACCAATGGATAGGTGTCGTCGGTGATAAATACCGGTAGGCTACACTGACGGATATGTGTCGTCAGTATATGTCTACTAACAAACATCATACCCTTGTCCAACAGATACATGCCGTTAGTGGATGTGTACCATCAAACTTTAGACCCTACATTTAGATCCGTCAGTGTAGGTCATGTCCAGAACTCAAAAGAGCATATTTGCTCTTTCGGGTTTCGATTTTCCCTGTTGAATCTAAACAATCATCAAAATTCATTCGTCATCACAATTCATTTGTCATCACAATTCATTCTTCATCACAATTCAATTCATCACTCACCAAACATTCATACATCGCAATTCAAATATCTAAACACAAGAAATCATATATATATATATAACTCATCTCAAAACAATTCAAATGCATAAATTGTAATTTCATTAAAATTAACATTTGAATTCACTAAGTGCTCAAACAAAGTTTAACAATGACAACATAAAGAAAACATAAACACAAAGTTGTCAAACCTCGCGTGCATGCTCTGCCCGATGGATCGTCATCGTTATCTCGACTTGGCGACAAAGGTGGTGTGCAAAAATCATAGACGATTAAAACATTATACATTAAAATTATAATGCATATAAAGTAACGTAGTAAATATAATACAACTTATTAAATTACAAGTAGAATACCTCAGGATTATAACCCCCATTTGCCATAAAAAATTCGACCATCCACTACAAGTTTGCGTCTCTGTTAGCTCACTTCTCATCATCTTCATAGCCTAACGTTGCTCAACCTACTCTTTGGCGATGGCGTCCCGCACGATTCATATATTTTAGTCGGGGTGACGAGATTGAAGTATATCCTCACACGAAGGGGGGGGGGGGTGGAAAGATATAAAGGCCGGTAAGAGAGAAGGATGTTTGGAATTTTATGTTTTTTACTTTTAATTTTTTGTTATTGACATGAAGGATATCTATTAATTTATAAGATTCAATTTGCAAAATTTCTAACAGAAACTATGACTAACTGTGCCCTATAAACGGTAGAGGTGTATACAAGTAAAAAACTTGAGATCCAAGGTACACAAACGTAAATACCGAAAATTCAGGTGGACGCTGTCAATTTCAATCCAGTGTAGGTGCAAGAAACCAATTCACCCATTAACTAATATGTTAGAGGTAAATCATTGCTACAAATTAGGGTTATTACATCGGGTTGACCACTTCAGCTGACCTATTTGGTACGTGCGAGGCATGGAAAGGGATAGGTTTTTACATCGAACAAACAACTGACGTGCTATGTAGGGATACCATGTCGGTTTTTAGATTGAAATCAACATGGTGTATAGGACATACCATGCCAGTTTTAGGTTGACACCGATGTGGTATGTCCTATTATTAAAAACATAATTTCACAAAACAATTAAATAAAATGACATACCACGTCGGATTTTAGCCTAAAACCGACGTGGTAGGTAGAAATATAACGACTAACCCGAACCTGGGAACAACCCGACTCGCGAGCCCACTTCTGTTGGGCAATGTCAAGTAGGGCCAATGGGCCGGGTAGGGTTCGGGTCGTGCCGGTTGGGTTTGCGGGTCAGATTTTTTACGTACCAGAGCTAGAACTTACAAAGATTGGATAAAAAACACTATTAAATTCGGATTTCAACAAAACAATCAATTCATTGGTGCCTACCACGTCTACCCATAAAAATTGATAGTGACATTTTATTAAGTAGAATAAGTTTCTAAATTACATACAATGACAATGTATTAAGTATTACAATTATAAATATCACAACAACTTATTATGTTGAAGCCTTATTTCTTCATTCGTCTTCGTCGATGCTCTCATTGATTTGCATGTTCTGCATTCTCTCTGCTGTGTCTAGTCAGTCCTTCACGCAAATGCTTGTCTCGATTGATTTTTCAGACGTGTTATGCCTCTTTCGTTCAGACTCGTTTTTCTACGCTAAATGCAGACTCAAACGCCGGAGGAGTTAGTAAATCGCGTGCTGATAAAGAAACCACTGGAAATTTAACAGAGTTAGATTTCCACCTGTCTAAAACATCAAAACATTTTACTTCTGCATGAGTTAAGTACATTTCACTATTTAAATATGCAGTTAATTCGTTATGTGTTTCATTTTGCACTAATTTTAATTTTTTCTTGTTTAACCAATTTTATTGTGAGGTCTCATCATCTTCATCTTAATCCACTAATATGTGATGTTGGGATGATGATGAACAAGTAATGTTTGAACCTATTTAATTAATATTTTGTAATATTTCATAATCATTAAAATATTGAGAAAGGTAACCTTTAAGTTCTTTTAAATAATCTTCAAAACCGTTATAATTCATGTTTTCAAAAAAAAATTCTAAGTAAATTTGTAAACCAATCATTTTAAATCTAGGATCCATAGCAAAGGCTACACAAAAATATATTGGAGGAGGTTTCCAACATTTATTAAATTTAGGGGGGGTTTGTGCACTCGGATTCCGAGGGAAACCAACGGAAAGGAAACGAGATTCCGTTTGACTCCATAGACGGAGTTATTTGTGTTAGTTTTGTATTCTAAAAGTTATCTTTTTTGAATGCTTTTACATGTTATGTTTATGAATTGATTGTTATATATAACATTTTATTCCATGAGTTTGATGTTTTATAAAAGTGTTCAGGAAGATGCCCTTCGTCTTAAACCGTAGAACTCTATATGATAACAAACATAAAGCTTTAAAGTGTTCACAATCTTGGTAATTAGCATGTAACACTATTATACCATGTAAATATTGTCGTCTTGATTAAAGTACATTGTAGTTCTACAAATGTTGATAAAATATTATCATTTAATAATACGATTGTATGAAAGGTTTCATACTTTGAACATAACATAACGAATTCTAAGATATGAGACTACATCTTTTCATATGAGAAATGTATAATGTAATTACTTTTAAAAGTTGCTTATTACAAGTGATGATAAAAGTAGTAGTTCTTTATATATGGATTGTGTGGGAAAAGATTGCAGGTCAACATTATCATTGTCTCTCATTTAGAATAAGTAATGATGTCACTGGGCCCCTTGGAAGAGTAGAATTGTAAATGCATGCAATATAGTTGAAGTGATACCAACTATATATTTATGATTTACTCAAAAGAGACCAAGAAACGAATATAATGCAAAGGTGATACATGACATCAACAGGCAAGGAGTTGACACAAGTAATGTTTTTTATGATATTGCTATAGGATCGTGTTTTGTAAAATGGTTACATTCTATCTGTGTTGAATGAGTGACTATAATGTACAACTAGAGTACTGCTTATAGTTTATGTCATTACCACACCAACCCGGATCCTTGATAAAGGTCATAACAACTGAACGAAAAACAAGAGAAGTATTTGTATGTTTTATATGATGTGTTATATTTCATACGATATGAAATTAAATGCACGTGATAAGAAGATGAAATAAAGTGTTACATGTTGTAACATTTAATATAAGTTTATGAGATGTGTGCATAATATTATTTGGAGAAGTGTAATGTACATTATTGATTAATGTCATATCATGCATATATCTAGGTCATATATCCTATATTGTGAGTCTAAGCAATGCTATGTAACGAGTTCTATGTTAAGTTTCAGGAATAAACACGTTTAAGAACAAGAAAACATAAAAATGACTAAAACACAAGAAAAATGACTGATCTGTGAGACCCATGGACCTATCTGCAAGAGGGAAGGACCCGAATGTAAGCCCAAAGGACCAAATAGTAACCCGAGAAACTTCACACCAACATGGAGTATTTTGGCAATTAGATTTGGGCCCAGACTCAAACAACTGATCAGGGTGCACCCCACGTGAAGAATTGAAGCATTTAAGAAAGCATCCAAAACCGTGTCGAACCAGACCAATTCTAACTGCCAATTGAGGGTCGAGATTGCCCGTTAGTGGTCTAGTTTGGTTAAGATCTGACCCGACTTCTCGTGGTTGTGTATTATGTTGTTTATGTCCATTTTAGGCATGTTTAAGTAGTCTCACACTGCAGGATTGTCCCCAGTTGCATTTTTCATGTTTATAAATAGAACTTATCTTCTTCCTTTGTAAACTAGCCATTGCTTGGCGACCATTCTCTCTACATAGAGTAAGCCTTTGGAGCAGAACTCAAGTGGAGAGAATGTTACTTGTAATGTGAGTCATCAATAAAATAATTTCTTCTAGTTTTGTTTTAATGTTGTCTCTTTTGAATGCTTGCATGTTTAACTTAGTTTTGTTTTCTTAAAATGTCTTTCTTTCTTAGTATAATTGTTAGTTTAATGTGTGAGTAGTTCTATCCCCCTTTGGGGGTGGAGATGATGTTTATACATGTATGAATAATGTGAATGAATGCTATCTTATGCAATATGTGCTGAATGTGAATGTATGTTTGTTTAAATTAGAATACTTAACTTGATGAGTTTTGCCACAACTTTTAGACACTTCCCATGATTGTTTGGTTCTTAACAACCAACTTCTTTATACTCATGTTAATCAACTAGGTTAGTGATTGGATTAATAGGTTTTTCCACAACCATTAGACGTTTCCTATGCATGAAAACACAATCTATAATTGTGTAATATCAAATGTATTCTTCACCACCTTATTACATGTGTACACACACTCCACCCTTTAGGGGTTTTCCTTATTGAATTTCATCTCGCTTTATTAGTTGCTTCATTTAGTTTTAGTTAATCTTGATTTGTTGTATTTCTAATTTATTAGTTGCTAGTTTAGTGTAGCCTAGTTTAGTGTAACCAACCTTTTTCTCTCTGTATTTGCCACTTGATTTCTGAAGAACCAGAGTCGACACACCTCCTTGTGGATTCGACCTGTACTTGCCACCGCTTCTGTTGTCTTTTTGGCCTTAATCCATGTTTTGATGATTTAACTAACCTAATCTTAATCACAATCAAATATAGTATAACACACATTATGCATATAACATATATTGTATTGTGCTAACATCTATAGGTGATCAAGACTCAAGGAAGAATGGAATGAAGTCAAGACATGTAATCAAGCTATTGAAGACATGTAATTTTGACTTTATTTGAGTCTTAGGAATTTATGTGAACTCAAGCATACAAGAGGTGTAACATATTGACATACAGACTAGGTTCTTTGTAGAAGTCACACAACAAATTTCACATCATTTGGACTTCAATAGATCACCCAAACCTTACCCAGAAAATCACTTATTCTAAATCTCAGTTGTCTGTGCAAAACGGTCGACCGAAACGAGTTTTCCGTTCGACTGTTTCTATCAGTTCATCGTTATCTCCAAAAGTGATTTTACCCAGCTCAACTAGTCGACCACTTTTGTCCTTTTAGTCAACTATTTCTCATATTCTCATATGATTGTTATTCTTGTCGTATTCTACAACGGTCGTATTCGTATTTTCTACCTTACCCCTTTAGAGTATTTGGCCACCAGTCGAACGATGCCTTAGTGGTGTTCGACTGGATGGAGACATTTTTGTCTCCCAAAAGTGCATGATATTTCTGGTCGGACAAACCTCCTTGTTGCGATATACCGCTTATCTTTTAGCTGGCAAAAACCCACTAATCGGTCGACCGGTCCTAGATGTAGTTCGACCCGTAACTTAAGTTGTTGCTCGTTTGGTTCGACTGTTCTCTTGTTGGTTCGAATGTTTCTTTATTATTAAAGAAACAGTCGACCGTTCTTCTCGTGCCAGTCGACCGGGGTAGGACAAATTTGCTGAATCCGAGTTTCTATTTTGTGTATCTTACACAAATCTTTACCAAATCTTCCCAACGGCTATCTCTCTAGGAGCATATAAATAGAGGTTCCCACACCTTGTTTACACAACTCTCCAACTTTTATTTGCCTCCTACATTAGAGAGAATACTCCACACACTCAAAAGCTTAAACTTCCACACTTAGAGTGTTTTTCACTCAAGTTTTTCTTGTTGAAAAGGGATGTAAAGGTTTCGGTAAAAGCCTGAAACATCCCTCTCGGATTGTGAGAGTAAGAAACCAAGTTTGCGAGGGTGTTCGCGGAGCTTGTTTTGTAAATGCGTTCTCTCCCAGCCTGGAATGGGAGTGGGTAGTGAAGACGTAAGCGAAGCTCGTGGAATCGAGCAGAGCTTGCGAGAGAGGAATTAGGACCCGGGTGGGGTGTTGAACCTCTATAAATCATGGTCTTCATTTGTGGTTTGGAATTGTCTTTTTCCCTACTTGTTTTTTAATTATTTATTTCCGCTACATAGTTGGGTAGGGATTGTTAATTTGATTAGATTAATTAGGGCATTCGTTCCTTATATTTGGTATCAGAGCATAGATGCTAAATTTCATCTACTTAATCGTAGTTAGCATGACATCATCATCTAATTATGTAGAGGGATTATCTACTTCTAAGTCTCCTTTACTTAATGAGTCTAATTATGATTATTAGAAGAATAAAATGAAAATATTCTTAATATTTAGTGACCTAAAGTATTGTATATTTCTCCAAAACCCCTACACCACTCCTAAGGAAGAAGATTTAGCCACCTTAACTAGGGCTAAAATGAAGGAATATGAAATGAAGTTTAGTATTATGAATATCATTTATTTTGGCTTAAATGAGGGTGAATATAATAGGATTAGAGGTTGTCATAGTGTCTATGAGATTTTGCATAGATTACAAATGCATCATGAGGGAGATAGTAGAACTAAAGAAAGAATAATTAGTCTCCTCATGCATAAATATGAAATTTTTACTACACAACACGATGAGAACATAAGCGAGATGAACACTCTCTTCGCCGATATAACTAACTCTCTCAAAGTTCTTGGAAGAAATTTCAGTGAGGGAGAAATGGCAAGGAAGTTCTTACGGTCACTCAACGATGAATGAGATGAAATGGTCATTGGAATTCAAGAAGCACATGACATTTCCAAACTAAATATGGAGTACTTGATTGGAAACCTCATGGCTTATGAACTTCAAATGAATCATCGAAAAGAGAAAGAAGCCGTTGGAAGGAATTCAATCTTGGCATTGCACTCCATTGCAAAATATAATGAACCAAGGAGAAGAGGGAGAATGAGGACATTGAAGTCTTTGCAAAAGATTTCATCAAGTTCCCCAAGAAAGATAAGGGAGAAGTGAGAATAAGGAAAAGAGTCGTGATAGACGGACGCAGGCGTCACGAACGCGCCTTACGTGAATCTGTACAGCTCAGATATTTTCTTTGAGTCAGTGTCCAGTCAGCGAAATTTCTCTTCGCGCGTTTTGGTCTTTTTAAAAAACGCCGGTTTTTAAGTTGAACGATTCATTTCCCAATACACAGATAAGACAGTGTGCAGACCCTAGGACATCGTGCAGTCTCATTATTCGTGCAGAGCCCACACTTATCATAATAAAATATTTGTTTTTAAGTTTTACGTTGGATCAACTTAATTTGTCTAGCTTAGTTTATGTGTGTGTGCAGTTTACATTATGTGTTTGTCCTGTTTACGTTATGTGTATGTCCGGAATAAGTGTATTTGCAGTCCGGAATAAATGTATTTGTTGTCCGGAATAAGTGTATTTGTTGTCCGGTTTAAGAATAAAGTGTGTCCAGAAACGGAACATAAAGTTTGTCCGGAATAAGTGTATTTGCTGTCCGGAATAAGTGTATTTGCAGTCCGGAATAAGTGTATTTGTTGTCCGGAATAAGTGTATTTGTTGTCCGGTTTAAGAATAAAATGTGTCCAGAAACGGAACATAAAGTTTGTCCGGAATAAGTGTATTTGCTGTCCGGAATAAGTGTATTTTCTGTCCGGAATCGGAATAAGTGTATTTGTTGTCCGGAATAAGTGTATTTGCAGTCCGGAATAAGTGTATTTGTTGTCCGGAATAAGTGTATTTGTTGTCCGGTTTAAGAATAAAGTGTGTCCAGAAACGGAACATAAAGTTTGTCCGGAATAAGTGTATTTGCTGTCCGGAATAAGTGTATTTGCTGTCCGGAATCGCAATAAGTGTATTTGTTGTCCGGAATAAGTGTATTTGCAGTCCGGAATAAGTGTAGTTGTCCAGAATAAGAAGAAAGTGTGTTCAGAAACGGAACAGAAAGTTTGTCCGGAATAAGTGTATTTGCTGTCCGGAATTAGTGTAGTTCCTGTCCGGTTTAGGAAGAAAGTTTGTCCTATTTATGTAGAAAGTTTGTCTTGTTTTGTCCTGTTTATGTAGAAAGCTTGTCCTGCTTTGTCCTGTTTATGTAGAAAGTTTGTCCTGTTTATGTAGAAAGTTTATCCTATTTTGTCCTTTTTATGTAGAAAGCTTGTCCTGTTTATGTAGAAAGTTTGTCCTGTTTTGTCGTGTTTATGTAGAAAGCTTGTCCTGTTTTGTCCTGTTTATGTAGAAAGTTTGTCCTGTTTATGTAGAAAGTTTGTCCTGTTTTGTCCTGTTTATGTAGAAAGATTGTCCTGTTTATGTAGAAAGTTTGTCCTGTTTATGTAGAAAGCTTGTCCTGTTTTGTCCTGTTTATGTAGAAAGTTTGTCTTGTTTATGTAGAAAGTTTGTCCTGTTTATGTAGAATGTTTGTCCAGTTTATGTAGAAAGTTTGTACTGTTTATGTACAAAGTTTGTCCTGTTTATGTAGAAAGTTTGTCTTGTTTATGTAGAATGTTTGTCCAGTTTATGTAGAAAGTTTGTCCTGTTTATGTAGATACAATGAGAGCACAATGAGATATTGATGGTACATATTATTGATGATAACTATTACACAATAAGATACAATGAGAGCACAAAGACAAACAAACAATACAAGCACAAACACAAACACACAAAAATTACAAAAATAATATATCTTCTCCCAGTAAATCACACACAAACAAACAATACAAACACACACAAATTACAAAGATAATATATATTTTCCCAGTAAATCGGAAAGAAGATGTAAGACTTAAACATGATCGTCTCATTCACGCTGCTTACGTTGTGAAGAACCTTGGGAGTCGACATCAGACGCTTCTTCGACGTAATATCTTACTCGAAATGGTGATTTATTACGGAGAGATGTACGACATAAACCGAACAGACGTAAGTCTTCACCACGGAGCATTGTACCTCTCTCTGGAATAAATCACCATTTCGAGTAAGATATTATTTCGAAGAAGCGTCTGATGCCGACTCCTAGGGTTCTTCACAACATAAGCAGCGTGAATGGGACGGTCGATGACACTCTTTCTTTCTTCTTCCTTCTTTTTCTGTCATGGACACTCCAACAATGCAGCAAAGATGTTGTGGTGCGAAGTCTTCACCACCGAATCGTCACATTCACGATGCTAACGCTGAGAAGAACATCGGGAAGTCTTCACACCGTCCCATTCACGCTGCTTACGTTGTGAAGAATCCTGGGAGTCGGCATCAGACGCTTCTTCGACATAATATCTTGCTAGAAATGGTGATTTATTCTGGAGAGAAAGAATGAAGAAGAAAGAAAGAGTGTCATCATATTTGTATTTGGGTGGAGAGACAGAACGTGCTGAGTTGAAACGCATTTAATGTGATTTGAGTGGACATCAGGAAGAAAAAACAAAAAAACATTCATGCTTTGGCCACGTAAGGGCTGACATGGATATCCACGTAGAGCGCGTCCGTGACGCACTGCGTTCATAAAACATTTCCCTAAGGAAAAATAAAAGGGAAAGGAGAAACGTGAAAATGAGAGAAGGGAAAGAAAAAGAGAAAATAAAAAGAGCAAGAGAAAAGAAAAGAATGAGGAAGCTCACAGAGCTATATGGGATGATTCTTCATGATCTTCATCATCATCTTCCATACAAAGTAGAAGAGAAGTTGCCAACATGTACTTCATGGCCATTGAAGATTAACAAAGTGAGGTAGCTTCTAACTCTTGTTCAACTAGATCTTATTCTATTAAAAGCTCTAGATTTAGTCATGACTCAATTATATTTGAAGAGCTTCAAAATGCATTTCATGAATTAGTTACACAATATGAAATCATTTGTGATAAGAACAAGAATGTTAGAAAGCTTATAAATGATCTCCAATGCCAAATTGTAACTATCATGAATGAGAAGAATGAGGTGTTTGCTAGACATGAAAAACATGCATTAGAACTTGCTAGTCTAAAAGCAACACCCATTAATGTTGAACAACTAGATCATAAAGCATGTACCATTCAATTACGAAAAGATCTAAAACAGTTTACTAAAGGAACAAAAATGCTTGACATGCTGTTGTTGGATTTTTGGACTCATTACTCTTAATTTTGATGATTAACAAACTGATATTATGCACAACACCAATTAATACATCATACAAATCACATTGTCAAATTGCATATATATTGTATATTCTTAACATTGTAGGTGCTCAAACCAAAGGACTAGTCAACTTCAAGATCAAGGTTCAAGACTTGTAAACAAGGCTCAAGGAGTTCACATGTAATTTTCTATTTATTTGAGCCATATGATCAAATGTACATTTGATGCACCAAAGGATAAACTCGTCTTTGTCCGTCGACCGTTTCTCATTCGGTCTACCAAACTAGTCTCCAACGAACAACCGAGTCTCCCTCGATGCACCTTTCCTTAGAATCAGTAGCTACATGATTTTCCCTGGAATCCTTGGTTCGGGCTACCGAAGGCATACCAGTCAACCATTCCATTCATCTCAGTAGCATTCAGACCATCTCTGGCTACCTCGATTCGGTCTACCGAAGAGGTATCAATCATTCTAACTTGACCTACGTTTGTTATCCTAACGACTAGATCCTATTGGCCTACGTGGCAAAGAGTTCTTCAACAAACTTATCTTTTTGCCGTTTAGCAACACCTTTTGAAATGTCCCTAAACGGTCTACCGAGTCGTCTTCCGTTCATCGAATCCTTGTTGCTAATCAAAACGTAACGCCTCTTTTCCACGTAACTTTTTGATCGTTATTTATAAACCAACTTTTGATCCAGTGTCAGCGGAAAACCCATGCTTACGCCGGTCTATCGAAGATCCCACAGTCGACCAAACTTGATCACCAGAGCCCGACCATTCTTCACTATCCATCTTTGAACGGTGAACCGAGTTTTATTGGTCGATATTAGAAAAAAGTTACTAGAAGTTGGTGAATGGTTATCCCAACACTAGTCGGTCAACCGAGTTCTGCATTCCATCCAATACACCCACATCTTGCATGCCGTCTGATATTATTTGTCCTGCTTATTTGTTATGTTGTTTATAGCTATTTTGAGTAGATTCCATTAGTCCCACGTCTGATTTTTTTTCTACGACAAAAAATGCTTGACATGATTTTGTCGGATTTTTGGTCTCATTACTCTTAATTTTGATGAATAACAAACTAATATTATGCACAACAGTAATTAACACATCACACAAATCATATTGTCAAATTGCATATATATTATATATTCTTAACATTGTTGGTGCTCAAACCAAAGGACTAATCAACTTCAAGATCAAGGTACAACACTTATAATCAAGGCTCAAGGACTTCACATGTAATTTTCTATTTATTTGAGCCGTAGGATCAAATGTACACTTGATGCAACAAAGGATAAACCCGTCTTTGTCGGTCGACCGTTTCTCATTCGGTCTACCAAACTAGTCCCCAACGGACGACCGAGTCTTCCTCAGTGCACCTTTCCTTAGAATTAGAAGCTACATGATCTTCCATGGAATCCTTGGTTCGGGCTACCGAAGGAATACCAGTCAACCATTCCATTACTTTCAGTAGCAATCAGACAATCTCTGGATACCTCAATTCGGTCTATCGAAGAGGTATCAGTCATCCGAACTTGACCTACGTTTACTATCCTAACAACTAGATCCTATTGGCCCATGTGGCAAAAAGTTCTTCAACAAACTTATCTTTTGTCGTTTAGCAACACCTTTTGAAATGTCCCTAAACGGTTTACTGAGTCATCTTTTGTTCATCGAATCCTTGTTGCTAATCAAAACGTAACTCCTCTTTTTCACGTAACTTTTTCACCGTTATTTGTAAACCAACTTTTGAGCCAGTGTCAGCGGAAAACATGCGCTTACGTTGGTCTATCGAAGATCCCACGGTCAACCAAACTTGATCACCAGAGCCCGACCATTCTTCATTGTCCATCTTTGCACGATGAACTGAATTGTATTCGGTGAACCAAATTTAATTGCTCGATATTAGAAAAAAGTTACTAGAAGTTGGTGAATGGTTATCCCAACACTAGTCGGTCAACCGAGTTCTGCATTCCGTCCAATACACCCACATCTGGTTGGACGACAGTTTGTTTCCCGGTCGACCGAATTTGTTCTGAATTCTGCCCGAGCTTAAGTCTTTACTTGTTTCTTATTGGCTTAAACTTCACCAACTCACCATAACGGTGCTATTTGTTTGAAGGCTATAAAATCTTCATTTAAGAGACACAATCAATACTAAACTTGGCAAAAATGTTTCGTACTCTTGTGCTCTCAATCTCCAAGCCTTCAAAGCTTCACCAACTCTCAAACTTCAATCAAATTCACCCCAAGCTCAATTCCAATCCTTGAGTGCATTCAAGTTAGAATTCAACAACCTCTTTCAATTTCCATTGTGTTGTAAAGCTTCGAGGAAGCACCCTCTCGGGTTGTGAGAGGAGATCCGAGCAAGGTGAGGGTGTTCGCAAGACTCCGATTGTAAGAGAGTTTGTCTTCGGCCAGGAATGATGATTAATTAAACTAATCTTAATCAATCAACCTAATCAATCAAAGTGAGCAAACACGATTACATGCATTGCATATATATTTGTATACTTGCAATCATCTTAATAGGTTGATCAAGACAATCAAGGAAATGAGCATTGGGACAAATGCATCAAGACTCAAGACTTGTAATGAAAGCTTTGGATTAAGACATGTAACTTTATATTTATTGAGTCCATAAGGTTTAATGTAAACTTGAGAACTAGGATTCTGTCCCGTCATTCCTCGGTAAACCGAACCTATTTCGGTTAACCGAATCATACCCAGTTCGGTCCACCGAACACCTGTCGGATAGCCGAATTCTTCTCACCAGTAAAACTTAGGTGTTCTCTGGAATTGCCCCAACGGAAGACCGAACTACCTTTGGTCGACCGAATAGCCTTGGACCGGTTTTGGACTTTGCTCCAACGATCGCATTAAAATCGAGTCCCTAGAGCCCAATTAACTTGACCCACTTCGGACGACCGCACACACTTCAGTCTACTGAATCCTTATTGGCTTTAGGAGTCCAATGACTATTTTACACGTGGCACTTAACCGTTATCGATAAACCAATTTCCCATACAATGTTAGCGCAATACCCGCGGTACTTCGGTCTACCGAAGTATACACGGTCAACCGAACTTGACATAATCAGAGCCCAATCAATTCTACTGTCCACCTTGGAACGGTGAACCGAATGTACTTCGGTGAACCGAATTTAATTAGGGCTAAATAGATAAAAGCTACTGGAGGTTGGTGAACGGTGATCCGATACATAATCGGTCAACCGAGTTCTTAGTTCAGACCAATTCTTCGGACTACCGTTTGGATAACGGTCGACCGAATCTGTCTCGATTTCTGCCCGAGCCTAAGTCACATCTTGCATTCCTATTGGTCCATTCCCCACCAACTCCCAAACGGCTATATGAGCTTGAAGGCTTATAAATAGGACCTCATTTGGTTGCTTTGGAGATCTTGAACACTTCCTATCTATCCAATATTCAAAGCCAATTCCTCTCCATCTTCAAGCTCTCAATCCACAACACTTAAGCCTAAACTTCACCACTTGCATATCCAATTCATTATCATATCCAAGTGTGCTCAAGTATAGAGTGTTAGTTAGAGTGTGATTCAATTTCCACATCAAAGAATCAAAGAGTTGTAAAAGCTTCGAGGAAGCTCCCTGTCGGGTTGTGAGAGGAGACACGAGCGAGGCGAGGATTGTTCGCGAGGCTCGGTGTTGTAAATGGCGTTGATCTCAGCCTGGAACGAAGATCGGTTAGTGGAACCGTAAGCGAGGCTCGGGGGATCGAGCGAGGCTTGCGAGGAGGACTAAGACTCGAGTGTGGGTGCCGAACCTCTCTAAACTCCGACGTCGTCATTTTTGTTGTTTGCAATTGTCTTTTCCTTAATCCTTCGATAATTATTTTAATTCCGCATTTATCCATCGATTAGAGGGTCATAGATCCTAACAAATAGTGAATTCTCAAGTAGGGATTGGAGGAGCGATCATAACTTGAGGAGAGGACTAGATCACGGTGGTGTGATCGAACCTCTATAAATCTCTGGAGTCATCTTTTGGTTTGAAATCTTTCATTCACTATTTTAATTGTACATTATTTAGCTAAATTGGGAAATAGCCTATTCACCATCCTCTTGATTAGTGATTGATCTACTTACATTTGGTATCAGAGCTTAGGTTTACTCATCTAATACATTTAGCCATGGAGAGTAACACTACTCAACTTAGAGAATGATTATCTACTACTAGACCCCCTTTGCTTACCGGGAATAATTATGCACATTGGAAAAATAGAATGAGGATTTACATCCAATCAATTTCCTTAAAATTGTGGATCTTTCTTAGTAAGAAATATGTTTTACCCACTAGTGAACAATTAGCAACTTTGACCGATAAACTAATTGTTAATGCCAAGATGAATGCTAAACTTGTCAACATATTTGCTTGTGGAGTGGATACTCAAGAATATAGTAGGATTAACGGATGTGATACCGCTTGTGAAATATGGAAATTACTTGAATCTCATCATGAATAATCATTTAGAATGAAAGAAACTTGGGTTGATATATTCGTACGCAAATATGAATTATTCTCTATGCAACCCAGTGAAAGTATAAGCGAGATCAACGCTCGCTTGACCGAGATTACTAACAATTTCAAAAAATCTTGGTAAGAGAGTGAATGAAGTGACAAGGTGCGGAAGATTCTTCGATCTCTCTCAAGCGATTGGGAGAAAATGACAACCATCATTGAGGAGGCTCAAGACCTCAACACTTTGTCAATGGAAGACCTCATCAGAAGCCTTATGGCTTATAAGATTCAAATGAATGAATGAAAAGTCATGGAGAGCTCGAAAAAGAAAGAAAAAGTATTGCCCTCAAGGCTAGCTTTGAATCCGAAAAGTCGGACGACGTGGAGAGTTATGAAAAGTTTGCAATGATGGTTAAGAGATTCAAGAAGCGTTGGGTGAAAGAGAAATCAATTACATGCTCTACTTTAAAACCTTTGGAACTCTTGCATATGGACCACTTTGGTCCATCTAGAACCTTAAGTCTAGCTGGCAAGAGATATGCATTTCTCATCATTGACGATTTCACTCGATTTACTTGAGTTTTGTTTCTTGCTAACAAGAATGAAACTTTTATAGAATTTGAAAAATTTACAAAACAAATTCAAAGAGAAAAAATGTCTTTGATTTTGAATAATCTAAGTGATCATGATGTCGAATTTGAAAATGAAGGGTTTGAAGAATTTTGTTATTCTCATGGTATTGAAAATACATTTTCTTTCCCAAGAACTTCTCAACAAAATGGGGTAGTTGAAAGGAAGAATATGACTCTTCAAGAAATGTCAAGAACAATGCTTTGTGAAAATGATTTACCAAAATATTTGTGGTGTGAAGCGATCAACATGGCATGTTACATTCTTAATCGTGTTTTGATCGACCAAATTTAAACAAAACTCCTTTTGATTTTTGGTTTGGCAAACCACCAAAAAATTCTTATTTCAAAGCTTTTGGATCTAAATGTTTTGTCCTCAACACCAAGGATAATTTAGACAAGTTTGATGCTAAATCTGATGAAGCCATATTTTTTGGATATTCAAGTAGGAGTAAAACGTATCGAGTTTATAACAAGAGAACTAGTTGTGTAGAAGAATCCATGCAAGTTCACTTTCAAGAAGAACCATGTAAGGATAATTCTAACCATGATGATGAACTTACTGATCATATTTAAAATGTAACATCTCAAGAACAACCCAATAAGACACCTCAAGAAAAGCAAGAGCTTCCAAAGGATTGGCGACATAAAAAGGACCATCCTAAGGACCTTGTAATTGGTGATGTATCAAAAGGAATTGTTACTAAGTCTAATGCTTTTGTTGTATGTGACTCTTATGCATTTATATCTCAACTTGAACCTAATAAAGTAGAAGAAGCGTGTGATGATGAATTTTGGTTAATAACTACGCATGAAGAGTTGAACCAATTCATTCGTAATGATGTTTGGGAGTTTATTCCGAGTTCCAAAGATCAAACGGTAATTGGTACCAAGTGGGTTTTCGAAACAAACTTGATGAATCAGGGCAAGTGGTCAGAAACAAAGCTCAACTAGTCGCTCCAGGTTACAACCAAGAGGAAGGCATGGACTTTGATGAAACCTATGTGATTGACATCATATCATGCATATATTTGTATCTTATATTCTCTATTTTGAACCTAAGAAATGCTACGTAATGAGTTTTATATTTAGGTTTCAGGAATAAATATGTTTGAGAAGAAGAGACACAAAGAGGACCTGAACGCAAGAAAAAATGACTGATCGGTGAGACTTATGGACCGATCTGCAAGAGGGAAGGACCTGGATGCAAGCCAAGAGGACCAATTAGCAAATCGAGAAACTCCACACTATCATGAGTTATATTTTGGCAAATAGATTCAGGCACAGACTTGTATGACCAGATATGATGCACCCCACATGCCTAATTACAACACTAAAGATGACTGCAAAGTTTGGACTTGATCGGACGATTTCAGACCACCAATTGGCGGTCCAACCCGGTCCAGATCTGATCTTATTTGTTCCGGTTATTTGTTATGTTGTTTATAACTATTTTGAGTAGGTTCCATTAGTCCCACATCGGGGGATTGTTCCCGATTACCTTTTCCTATGACTATAAATAGAACTCTTCCTCCACCATTGTAATGTACTCCTTGCTTGGTGGCCATTCTCTCTACTTGGAGTAAAACCTTGGAGCAAAACTCTAGTGGAGAGATGCTACTTGTAATGTGAGTGAGTAATAAAATAAATCTTTGTTAGTTTCATGTTGTCTCTTTTAATTCTTGCATGCTTAGCTAAATCTTATTTTAGTAATCTTAGTATAATTAGGTAGAATGCTTTCTTTTCTTAATATAAATGCTAGCTTAATGAGTAGTGAGTAGTCCATCCCCCTTTAGGGGGGGGGGGAGATGATGTACATTTATGTTTTGAAGTTTTGAATGTTTGACAAATTTAAATTGTGTAGACTTGATTGTTTGTTTGTTCATGAGGTTTGCTTTATTCATCTACATGTTGGGGATTTTTGATGGGTTTTGCCATAAGATTAAGACACTTTCCATGCTTGGTTTCCTCATGTTTATTGGCTGAAATTTCCTGTTGGATATGCTACATTTTAGTCGTGTGTATTAGTGTTTGCTCGCTTGATTGATTGAAGAAACTTTGTTTTGATGGGTTTTGCCATAACGTTTAGAAACTTCCCATGCTTAGCTTTGTTCTTCACATGAGTTCCTAGTTTTTTATGAGATTTCCCATATCTTTAGACACTTCTCATGCTGAGTCTCGTCTTATGATAATCAAGTAGTAATTGTTCATATGTTGTGTGAATAGTTTGATGGGTTTTGCCAAATCTTTAGACACTTCCTATGCATGAAGACACACACATACATTCTTACATGCGTTAATCATCACTTCTCTCACTCATATGTGCACACACTCCACCCCTTGGGGGTTTTTATTCCTAAATTTTATCTCGCTTTCGATTTCTCTTGCTTTTGTTTGCCTTGTTTGATGCTTGCCAGTTTAGTGTAATCAAATTCTTCTCCTCTCATTTTCCACTTGAGTTCGAAAGAACTAGAGTCGACACACATCTTGGTGGATCGACCCGTACTTGCCCCGTCTTCACCGATGGCCATGCACTTGCTGTTAAACTTAATATAAATCAAGTTTTTGGTGTCGTCGTCGGGGAGGTGCTCTGTCCACACTTTGGTTTGGACGATTTGAGTGGATTTAATTTTTTGTTTTTAGTTTTGGTTTGTTTCAGGGATTCTAAGGATCAAGGGAGGCACCTAGATAAATTGGAGAAAGAAAATCATCAAAGTGACCGCCAATTAGCGGTGAGGGACAACCAACTAACGGTCTGGTGAGCTTCATTTGCTTCCTAATTCTCTGGTTTGTTTGTACTTTCAATATAGTCGTCTGAGAGCTCAATTTGGCATGTTATGACATATAGTTTTCTCCCAGATCAATCAATTCCCCTTTTTAAGACAACTTGGACCATAAAACTCGAAGCAAAATATTAGACTAATTGACATCTGGATCATGCATCACTTGTAGACCTCGCATGCACATTGTCTTTCATTTGCTTTAAATTTTTGTTGTCGATTGCTGACGTAAGGTACGTGCTCCCGTTCTCTCATTCATGCATAGTGAGAGTGATTGACATCATTTCATGCTTATATTTGTATCTTATATCCATTATCTTTCACCTAAACAATGCTATGTCACGAGTTTTATGTTTAGTTTTCAGGAATAAATAGGTTTGAAGAGATGAAGGATAAAAGGACGCAAAAGCTGGGAAAAAGGACTGAATTGTAAGATCTGGGGACCAAGATGCAAGGAAGAAGGACCTGATTGCAAGACAGAAGGACCTAAGAGCAAAACAGAATACTCCTCACCATCATGGGGAGTATTTTGGCAATTCTATTCGGGTCGGAGCTCCAACATGCAAACTAGATGCATCAAATACCAAAAAAGCCTTCCAGAAAAGCCCACAAGAAATTTCAGAGCGATCCGGACACTGTAGACCGCTAATTAGCGGTCCAAGACCGCTAATTGGCGGTCACTTTTGGCCCAAATGCGCTCAAATTTCTCCTGGACTTGTATTAATGTTCGTTTAGGCTATTTTTGGTGTTTGTTTAGTCCCACATCGGGAGATTGTCCCGGTTTGCCTTTTTCCATGGCTATAAATAGAACTCTTCACCTTCCATTGTAATCACTCCATATTTTAAGTGGCTATTCTTCCTACTAGAAGTGAGGCCTTGAAGCACACACTAAAGTAGGAGGATGCTACTTTTAATGTGAGTCATTTTATCAATAAAGTTTTGTGTTTCTTTCATTGTTTGTTTTATGCTTCTTTTATTGTTGTGCATGTTGTAGTTTAATCGTCTTTTAATTCTAGCTTAGTTTTAATATGCTTTCTTTCCATAGTTTAATAATTAGTGTAATGTTTAGTGAGTAGTTCCATCCCCTTTTGGGGGGTGGAGTAGATGTACATACATGCATTAGAGAATGGGATAAATGCTTTAATTTCAATGTTTTGATTAAACATGAATGTATGCTTGCTTGTTTAGGATAGAATTTACAACTTGATGAGTTTTGCCAAAATGATTAGACACCTCTCATGCTTGTTTAGGTTCTGAAATAAACACCTTGCATATGTAAATGTTAATCAACTAAGTTGGTGAATAGATTGATAGGTTTTGCCATAACATTAAGACACTTCCTATGCTTGATAAACACCACCTTCATGTGCTTAAAGAATGTATTCTACACCCACCTCTTTGCTTGTGTGCACTCACTCCACCCCTTAGGGGTTTTACCTTCCTGAAATTCCAGCATTCTTGTTTTGTTCTTAGCTTAGTTCTTATTTCATCGTTTGTTTGCTTCTTTCACCTTTCATACTTCTTAGAGTAGTTTAGTGTAGAGTAGCATAATCAATCATCTTCTCCATTTTTGCGCCACTTGATTTCGTACAAACAAGAGGCTGCTCACCTCCCTGAGGACGACCCGTACTTGCCACCGGTTCATCGCGGCCGTGCACTTGCGGTTTAATTAAAACGTTCAACAAGTTTTTGGCGCCGCTGCCGGGGAGGTGTCAGTCCAGACTCTTCTTTGGACGATTCGAGTGGATTTAATTTGTGTGTTGTAGTTTTTCTTTGTTTCAGGAGACTGGGAATAGCAAGTGGAGGCTACTGGAGAAATTTCCAGACGACCTGAGCACCTCAGACCGCCAATCAGCGGTCTAAGACCGCTAATCAGCGGTCTGGTGAGCCCTGTTCATCTTTTAATTTCTTGCTGTTGTTGCTCTAAATGATCTAGTTATCTGGGACTCAATTTGGCATGTTTTGACTTATAGTTCGTTCCCAGATCAATAATCAAACCTCCTTTAAGCAACTTGGACCCTAAAACTCAAAGCAAAAGATTAGGCATTCATTCTTGTTTAGGTCATGCATCATGTATGTGACTTAGGCATTTAGATTGTCTTTTATCTTAGCTTTATTTTCTGTTGCTGAGAGTTGGCGTGAGGTACGCACCTTCTACTCTCATTCATGCATTTCGTATGAACATGCATTAGTTAGTAGGAAGTGCATTGCAACAAGTGTGAGTTGAGCGTTGTTTGGAGAGTTGATTGCTAGATTTAGGACTCCAAAACGCTACTAAGGAGGGGCTGTCCCGTAAAAGATAAGGTGGGGGATTTCATCACCCTTTCCTTCGCCCCAAAAACCACACTAATCAAGAGCCTAATTTTAAAATCAAGTAGACATTGGCCCTAAGGATCTTGGACGCATTAGGAGAGTGATCCGGTCCCGACCGTCATGACCTGATCGGCGTTGCCCACTTTGTCGATAGTAGGAGAGACGAGATCTCCGGATCTTGGCTCACTTGCTGGGCTTTGTGGTCCTCGTTGTAGGGAGGTGAGGCGTGTTGAGGCCGTGTGACCTCGCAGTTAGGCGTCGTCTAGCTGTAAGGACCCATAGCTAGCCTAAGCTTGTTTGAGCCGTGTTTGCTAGACTAGGCTTCTAACCTCACCCTTTACCCACGCTAGTTTTTAGGGATTCGTCCCTTCTCCTCTGAGTCATCTTCTTCTCACCTACTTCTACGTTTTAGTCTCCCCCCCTTTACACTCTCTGGTAGCGTTTTAGGGTCGAGTCGAGCACTTTTTGCGAGCTTAGTCTCGTGGTGGTGAGAGTGGTCGACTCGAGAGTTTTTCTTGAGATGGATGGTTACATGGGCGACCATCCATATCATTGTTGGGACCAGGACGATTCTCCCTGGTACTCCGGACCCATGCAACCTGGGGTGGCTCAGACAAACACCCCGTATGGTTGGGATAATCTTCATTGTGTGACTGAGCAATCTTCATATAGGGGTGATATGAGAGAGGCACCGACTGCTAGATCTCCATCTAGTTACGTCGGATCATATGTTGGTCATCAAACTGAGACATTGCAAGAACCTTTGGCCTCTTTCATGCATGTGGTAGAAGACATGAGTGCACCGGTGGCTCCAGTAGCCGTACCGTGTCGCTGTTGTGGGTTGAGTGGTCATGTTTGCGGGGAATGTCCTTATGTTCCCTCAGAGCCTGAGTATGAGCATACATTTTCCCAAAATGCTCAGTATGACCATTATGCATCCGCGTACAACCCGAGAAGGATGGATTCATGGGGAGATAATTCTTATTCAAATTCTTATACATCACTCCCACCCCAGTACCCTCCTTCTGAATATCCTGAATTCTACCAATACCCCACGACCAATCATTGGACTCATTCTCAGCCCATCACCACCCAACCCATCCATTTCCCAAATTCTGACATGAACCTCACAGTTGACCCCAAACTTGATTCTTTGGAACAAGCCCTCCAAACGTTCATGGAAACCACTCAAAATGTGTTGAAGTCCAATCACGATTCCCTGCAAACTATGGAAATGTATGTGGGTCAAATTACACAACATTTAAGTAAACGTAAGGAGGGTGACATTTCTTGTCAACATGTGGATTCATCGTTTGATATCGAACCACCACCACATTCACAAATTCGAAGCACAATCTTTCAGAGTCAAACTCCTAGTCAGTCTGAGGGACTTGGGGTTTCAATTCACGATCACATTGTGGGGGATTCGATCCGAATTGAGAATAACATGGACCAATTTCATTATGAGTCGGCACAGGATTGTGCCCTATCTTTTTGTCCCATGGCCTTTGAGCCACATGATCTTCATGTTGTGCCCCTTAAGGACTCACCTCTGGTGGAGCAAGAGCTCCCTAGTACCCTCAATTTCAAACCACCTGATGAGAGTTTGCCTCTCACTATTGTTCCTGATCATCTTGGAAATGATGGAACATCAAACAACTACATTGCTAATGAGGGTATTAGGAGTTCCTTAGAGGATACCTTGGGTATGAGACCCACTTTTTGTTCGCCTGGTGAGTCGGACATGCCTAACGAGGTTCTTGACCTCGTTCCGGCTCACCAGCCAGTTGGTTGGAGAGTTTGGATTGACAATCATAACTTCAGCAGCGCAACAGAAGATTTTCTTCTTCCGTTGCCCCTTATTTCCCAAACTCTCGAGAGGTTCAAGCTCTTTCAGTTTGATCCTTTGATTGAGACGCCTTTGCGTCCAATTCATGAACCTCTCATTTCATCTTATGCTCTTTGTGAAGGGGGCCCACGCATGAGTATTCTGGCCCCGCGTGGTGTCATGTTCCCTTTCCAAGTACATTGACCCACTTTTGAGATTCCCATTTGATGTCTTTTGACAAATGAAGATGGGAACTTATGATTGTACATAGTTATATTCAAAAAAAAAGAAGTGTGTAATAAAAGACTCCTTCAGTGAGCATCGATTGTTGTGGGCCCCAACCCTTGTGTACTTGGGCCCAATCTCTTCACGTATTTATCTCCCTTCTTCAGCTTCTCACAGGTTTTGAGGGAATTTGGGTTTGTGTCCATCAACATGACCCTGAACGTCCCTTTGTACTTCATGTTGGTGAGATCTTTCCTTTTTCATGCATGTATCCATGTAGTATCTTGTTCACATTCATTGAGGACAATGCATGAAGTAGGTGTGGGGGGGTGTTTTACGTGTGTACATAGTCGAGTCTTTTTCCTTTGGTTTTATTTTCGTTTGTTTGTACTGCTAGGGTCATGTTAGTGTGCCGCATTTAATATCGATATATTTGTTTGCCATGATCCTTGGGTGACTTGTCTTCTTTTGCTTGCCTAGTGCTTTAAAATGTTCACATTTCTTTCAAAATCTTCATGTGTTTGCGAAAGAAAATGTTTTTGTGGGTTTTGCGTGTGTTTAGCATGTGCAAAACCGTTGAGAGGCAAAGTAAAAAGAAAGCTCCCAAAATTGTCTTGAACTTGATGCATTAGGATTTCTAGTTTACTGGCTTTAGGTCTTATCGAGTCGTTAGGATGCACCCCGGTTTTCCCTCGGGGGGCGTGTAATCATAGGGTTGCAGTACTCTAACATTTAAAGAAGTCCACCCTGAACCTAGTGAGTCAAATAATTCGTGTCTGTTAGTATAATGAAGTTTGTCGTAGTCAAGGCCCTTAATCTCTTTTTGTGAAACTTAAGTGTAGGGGTTTTGGTTCCCATGTAGATAAATAAGTGGTGTTCTCTCTTCTCGCACGGCTCCTATCACTCGGGAAAGTAGGTCTGAGGGGACTTTGTGCCTGGTGCTTTCGAGTCATCTGACTTGAGATGCACCGACCGAACTCCCGTTACACGGGTGGTAGGGATCGCCCTATGTGGAGATTTGGGGGAAGGTGTACGTGATAGTGTAAGTCCTCATAGGCAATGATGCACGAAACCTGACCCTGGGAGAATCAAACACCAACCAATAAAATGCTCCAAAGAAAAAAAATGATGAAAAAAAAAGCAAATAAGAACCAAAATGGACTCTACACATTGTATCACATTCAGAAGTTAAGGTTGCCCATGTCTTTCACTTAAGTCCTTAACTAACTCTCACGAATAACTCATTAGGCTAGGTGTGTGGACCGATTACATATATAGAGTCGACCCGTAGTATTACCGCGTCCCATGATCGACAATATAAGTCCAACGAGTCGTGTAGCTAGATTGATTAATGCATCTTGTTCGGATTTTGTGGGTATATCCGTTGAAAACCCTCAGGAGACAACACTCCTCCTCCTTGGCGACAAGGAGGTTTAACGGCTTGTTGCACGTGCTAAGTGCAACCGTGATTCCTACGAAAGTGAGTTAGGATTTCTTGTTTTTTCGTATGCTTTTCTCTTTCTTTGTTTTGCTCGGGACTAGCAAAAGTTAGGTGTGGGGGTATTTGATTGACATCATTTCATGCTTATATTTGTATCTTATATCCATTATCTTTCACCTAAACAATGCTATGTCACGAGTTTTATGTTTAGTTTTCAGGAATAAATAGGTTTGAAGAGATGAAGGATAAAAGGACGCAAAAGCTGGGAAAAAGGACTGAATTGTAAGATCTGGGGACCAAGATGCAAGGAAGAAGGACCTGATTGCAAGACAGAAGGACCTAAGAGCAAAACAGAATACTCCTCACCATCATGGGGAGTATTTTGGCAATTCTATTCGGGTCGGAGCTCCAACATGCAAACTAGATGCATCAAATACCAAAAAAGCCTTCCAGAAAAGCCCACAAGAAATTTCAGAGCGATCCGGACACTGTAGACCGCTAATTAGCGGTCCAAGACCGCTAATTGGCGGTCACTTTTGGCCCAAATGCGCTCAAATTTCTCCTGGACTTGTATTAATGTTCGTTTAGGCTATTTTTGGTGTTTGTTTAGTCCCACATCGGGAGATTGTCCCGGTTTGCCTTTTTCCATGGCTATAAATAGAACTCTTCACCTTCCATTGTAATCACTCCATATTTTAAGTGGCTATTCTTCCTACTAGAAGTGAGGCCTTGAAGCACACACTAAAGTAGGAGGATGCTACTTTTAATGTGAGTCATTTTATCAATAAAGTTTTGTGTTTCTTTCATTGTTTGTTTTATGCTTCTTTTATTGTTGTGCATGTTGTAGTTTAATCGTCTTTTAATTCTAGCTTAGTTTTAATATGCTTTCTTTCCATAGTTTAATAATTAGTGTAATGTTTAGTGAGTAGTTCCATCCCCTTTTGGGGGGTGGAGTAGATGTACATACATGCATTAGAGAATGGGATAAATGCTTTAATTTCAATGTTTTGATTAAACATGAATGTATGCTTGCTTGTTTAGGATAGAATTTACAACTTGATGAGTTTTGCCAAAATGATTAGACACCTCTCATGCTTGTTTAGGTTCTGAAATAAACACCTTGCATATGTAAATGTTAATCAACTAAGTTGGTGAATAGATTGATAGGTTTTGCCATAACATTAAGACACTTCCTATGCTTGATAAACACCACCTTCATGTGCTTAAAGAATGTATTCTACACCCACCTCTTTGCTTGTGTGCACTCACTCCACCCCTTAGGGGTTTTACCTTCCTGAAATTCCAGCATTCTTGTTTTGTTCTTAGCTTAGTTCTTATTTCATCGTTTGTTTGCTTCTTTCACCTTTCATACTTCTTAGAGTAGTTTAGTGTAGAGTAGCATAATCAATCATCTTCTCCATTTTTGCGCCACTTGATTTCGTACAAACAAGAGGCTGCTCACCTCCCTGAGGACGACCCGTACTTGCCACCGGTTCATCGCGGCCGTGCACTTGCGGTTTAATTAAAACGTTCAACAGAGAGCATGCATTAGTTAGTAAGGTGTAGTGTAACAAGAGTGAGGTGAGTGCTTGTTTGGTGGGTTGCTTGCTAGCCTAAGATTTCAAAACTCTTTAAAGGGCACCACCTATAGTCTAAAGATAAGGTGGGGGATTTCATCACCCCTCCCTTAGCCCCACAAACCACACTCAAGTGAAGCCTTAATCTAAAATCAAGTAGACATTGGCCATTAAGACCCAGGCGCATTGGGAGAGTGATCTGGTCACGACCGTTATAGCCTGATCGGTGTCGCCCACTTTGACAATAGCAAGATAGACGAGATCTCCAGATCTTGTCTCACTTTCTTTGCTCTATGGTCTTTGTCGTAGGGAGGTGAGGCATGTTGAGACCGCGTGAGCTCGAAGTTAGGCGTCGTCTAGCTTAAGGACCCATAACCAGCCTAAGCTTATTTGAGTTGTATTTGCTAGACTAGGCTTCTACCCTCACCCTCTACCAATGCTAATTTTAGGGATTCTTCCCTTCTTCTCTGAGTCATCTTCTTCTCACCTACTTCTACGTTCTAGTTGTTGGTTTTTTGGCCTTAATCTATGTTTTGATGATTTAATCAACCTAATCTTAATTATAAATAAATGTAGAGTAGCACACATATTGCATTGCATATATATTGCTTTGTGCTAACTTTTACAGGTGATCAAGACTCAAGTAAGAAAGGAAATCAAGTCAAGACATGTAATCAAGCTCATTTGAAAACATGTAATTTGCATTTCTTTGAGTCTTAGGAACATTGTGTAAATTGAGCATACTTGAGCTAAAACCTACTCAAATACACACTAGGTTCCTTATAGAAGTCACACACAAAATTTCATATAATTTGGACTTCAATAGATCACCCAAACTTAGTCCGGAAAACACTAAACACTTAACCTGAATTGTCTACCCACATTTGGTCGACCGAAATAGACCGTTCGGTTGACCGAGTGATCATAAATCCTGTTAGTGTTTTACTGCCCAGTTTCAGTCGACCATGCATACCTTTTCGGTCAACCGTGCAAACTTATTTATCCGACCATTAGATTTGTCGTATTATACCCAATGGTCGTATTCGTATTATTTCCATATACCCCAAAATACATTTAGTGTATCGGTCGACCGAGGACCTTGTTCGGTCGACCGAACTAAGATATCTCGACAAACCCAAACTGCACGTTGGTTTTCGGTCGACCGAATAGGTTCTTGTTTGTCAACCCCGTAGAGCCTGTTATAAATCGGTCGACCGAACCTATCTCGGTGTTCGATCGATCACTTAAGTGTACCTAAGTCATAGCCTTTGGCGGTCGACCATTCCTTAACCGGTCGACCGAACTTGGTCAAAATTGCCAAACGGTCGACCGTTTTACCCGATTCGGTCGACCGAACTTTATCTGAATTGGGTCCTGCAAATTTCTGTTTGTGTATCTTACACAATCTTTACTCATTTCATCCCCAACGGCTATAACTCTTCAGGAGCTTATAAATAGAGTTGTAAAATACATTTTAACACAACTCTCCTACTCCATATTGTCCCCTACATTAGAGAGAAAACTCCACACACTCAAAAACTCAAAACCTTCCACACTTAGTAATCAATTCCATATTCTACTCAAGTGTGCTCAAGATTAAAGAGTGTTGTTCCACTCAAACATTATCAAAGAAGAAAGGGTCTTGGTGAAAGCTCAAGACAAGAGTATAGACTTCAGTGAGAGCCCGAAGTGATCCTCTCGGATTGTGAGAGGAGGAGCCAAGCTCGGCGAGGGTTGTTCGCGAGCTTGAAGACTTGTAAAGGCATTCTGTCCCGGACCGGAATGGGGAGTGGTTAGTGAAGTCATGAGCGGAGCTCGGTGATTCGAGCGGAGTTTGCAAGAGAGGACTAGGACTCGGGTGGGGTAAAAATCCTCCGTCTTCATTGTGGTTTGCATATTTCCTTCCCTTTACCTTGCTTGCTTGTTTATTTGTTTTAATTCTGCGGCATATACTTGATCAATTAAACAAGTAGGTAATTAGGGTTAAAAGTTATTAGAATTAGAGAACCTCACGATCCCACACTAGTATTGTAATAACTTAATCTAAGCAACCTAATTAAATTAAACTAAACCTAATTAACCCTAATTAATCATGCATGAAGAGGTGGAGGTGTTAGACATGTGGAGGATGAAGTGGATTGTTTGGATTGGAGGATTTGGAGGTGAGTTGAAGATAAGATTAGGTTTTTAGTATAAATAGGAATGTGAGGATTAGCTGAAAACGTTTTCTTCATTCGTGGCTTAACAGAGAGTGAGAGGAAGTGTATGTCGGAGAAGAAGAAGAAGAAGGTGAAGTAGAAGAAGAGGAGAAGAAGGAGAAGAAGGAAGAAGAAGAGGAGTGAAGTGATTCAAGCTCGGGAGACTTCCACAACCGTCAAAAAGGTATGCCAAATCTTCAATATAACTCACATATGCCTTGTGAGTGTTGGGGATCGACGTTGGTGTCGAATTCCCCGTCGGAATTCAACCAATTCAGAGGTTGAAGACGACGATCGGTCGACCGGTGCCTGTGGGCAGTCGACCGATCCTATTATTATATTGATGTTTACCCGCAAACGGTCGAACGATGTCGTTAGACGGTCGACCGTTATGCCAGATTTGTGCGGGAAAAAGGGGATATGTTGTTATCAGTCGAACGGGACCACTTAGCCGGTCGACCGAATAACAATGAGAATGGGTCGGTTGGGGATTTTGACTTATTAAACGGTCGAACGTCCTTAACCTTGTTCGACCGATCCATTTGATGCTTAGTCGGTTGGGAGCTTTGACCATCAAAACGGTCGACCGCTCTTTAACTTTCGGTCGACCGACTGAGCATTTTATTTAAGCGGTAGAGTGCCTGTGTTGATTCGGTCGAACTGTATCACAGTTCCGGTCGACCGAATATCACTTAGGCAAAATGCGAAAAGTCCTGTTATCGGTCGAACGGCCCCTTGGTTCGACCGGTCGGATATATATATTATATAAAATTGTATAGCGTAGACCATCCAAACGGTCGACCGCTAGATGACTTTTGTTCGACCGATTGGTCGGTAATTCGGTTGGCGTGGTTCGACCGGTAGACTTATTTGTACAGTACTGTGTACTGTGTGGGGGACCGGTCGACCGGTGTGCTTTTAGCGGTCGACCGATCTACCGCAGGTTGGTGGATTTATCCACACGCGATCCGTCGATGTCAGGTCGACTACCGGCTCCGAGGCGACGGTTGATTACCGGCTTTGAGAGCTACGGATTTCACCTTCGACGAAGGCGTATTATTGTTGTACTTTTTCCTCTCTTACCGAGCGGGGTGTGAGGGATGTGTACCGTAAACCTTGGGCAGTTTGCGAGGGTTTAGCGGTAGGCCGAGGATGTTCCGGCAGGGTGCGCGCTAGGCGACTCTTGGGGGAGCAGTGGCTGTCGTCTGACCCGAGTTGTGTATTCGGCAGGCTGACTCGCTCCTTGGGTGCGGCGTGTACCAGGGGTTCCTTCCTGCACTTTTTGGGGAGCAGTGGTGTCGACTGACCCTTGTGAGGCAGCGGTGGACTGACTTGACCCTAGTGGCAGGAGTGGTCCAGTGCCGCGGAGGCGGTGAGGGCATTATTGTGGGCCCGAGGCGGATGATCATGTGCATAGCATTGCATTGTCTTTAATTCCTTTTTATATTTTTAGGAGGTTTGGTATACGGGGTTCCTTCAGGGAACTCAGGCATGTTTGTTGTTTGCATTTCAGGTAGCGAGCAGGTTTAGAGTCAGGTGGTGACCGAGGACGGTGCCCCCGAGATCAGATCTTGTAGTTGTCAGTCTCTTCCTTTTGAGGTGATTACATATTGTATAGCTTTTGTCGTAATCACAGTCAGTTTGTATATTTGACTTCCACGTGGATCATATTTATATTATATATGTTGGTTTGTTTCCCGTGACGTGCCCAGTGTTGACCGTTGACGGTCTTTATTATTGTTTAAATTTTCCGCTGTTTTCGGGTACGTTACAATTTGGTATCAGAACGTTGATCTCGGCGTACTTGTCCAAAGAAACCACCTTTGAGTTAGGAGTTAGGTCTAGAGGATCATGCATGCACAGATTATATTGATATTGTCTTGTTTCCTTTGGCAGATGCCTCCTAGACGGGGGAAGGCGGTTGCCCATACTCGCGGTGAGAGTGAGACTGCGAGGGATGAGGCTTGGGAGGATGAGCGTCGGACGTTGTTCGATACGGTCGGACGTCTGACAGAGATGCTACAGCAGCAGACGGCACAGACTGGGCAGACGGGGACTGGCGCTATGCATGACCGGTTTATGCGCCAGCATCCGCCTACCTTTCTGGGGCAGTACGACGCAGAGGCTGCGGAGGAGTGGATCTTCACGATGCAGAAGATCTTCAGTGCTATTGGTTGTCCTCCAGAGGCGAGAGTGGGCCTGGCTACTTATGTTTTGGGCGGTGCTGCGTCCAACTGGTGGAGGTCCACATCTGCAGTGGTGTTTGCGGACCGAGATGATATAGCCTGGGAGGAGTTCGTTGGCGAGTTCAACGAGCAGTATTTTCCGCAACATGTCCAGGATGCGAAGAGGGAGGAGTTTCTGAGTCTTCAGCAGGGAGACATGACCTTGGCAGGCTACATCGGGAAGTTCAACGCCCTTGAGCGTTACTGTCCCGAGATGTATATTACACAGGAGCAGAGGGCTGGGAAGTTCGTCCGGGGGCTCCGGAAGCAGTTGAGGACGAAGGTGCTGACACACATGCCGAGCACGTTGGCCGATGCAGTGAAGAGTGCCTCTGTTCTTGATCGTGACTACAGGGAGAACTACCAGGATGAGAGGAGGCCATCAGGTAGGTTCTCTGGGAGGCCAGGAGGTCAGACTGGAGGGAATCCGGGCAAGAGGCCCCGATTCGAGGGAGCAGGAGTTGCAGTCCCACGACCTGAGCCTTGTGGTACTTGTGGGAGGTTTCACTCCGGGCCGTGCTTCACCCCCGGAGCGTGTCATGGTTGTGGCCAGCTGGGTCACTTTATCAGGAACTGTCCGAGCCGAGGAGCTGGGCCGAGCAGACCACCAGGTTTACCCGCACCAGGCAGAGGAGGAGGCGGAGGTAGACCACCTTTCAGACCCCAGCAGGGGCAGCGCACCGGCAGGGTTTACACCATCCAGGCAGAGGAGGCTCGTGATGGAGGCGCTGTGGTGGAAGGTACACTTCTTGTCGCAGGTTCAGTAGCTAGGGTGTTATTTGATTGTGGCGCGACACACTCGTTCATCTCAGAGCGATTTGCGGGAGTGTTGGGCTGTACCCTTGCGATGTTGACTGCCACGTTGGAGGTCAGCACACCCCTGGGTCTGGTGGGCACTGTGGGGAGATTTGTCCCCGGCGCCACGGTTGTTTCGGGAGATCAGGAGTTTCCGGCAGACCTGGTCTTGCTACCGATGGAGGACTTTGATGTCATACTTGGGATGGATTGGCTGTCCCAATATGATGTTCGAGTCTTGTGCCGTGAGAAGAAGATTTTGATCCCGAGGAAGGGTTTGCCTGATATTCTGATTAGAGGGATCAGAAGCAGAGGGGGTCGCATTATTGTATCTGCTGTGAGAGCTCAGAGATTGTTACAGCAGGGTTGTGCAGCATTTCTGGCGACACTTGTGGTTGCGGAGGCAGAGTCCCAGAGGCTAGAGGACATTGAGGTGGTGCAGGAGTTCGCGGATGTTTTTCCAGCGGAGATTCCAGATTTACCACCACACCGGGAGTTGGAGTTCGGCATTGAGTTGGTAGCTGGCACTACACCACAGTCGAAGGCTCCATACCGGATGGCACCTGCTGAGTTGACAGAGTTGAAGAAGCAGTTGCAGGAGTTGATGGACTCTGGATTTATAAGACCGAGCGTCTCGCCTTGGGGTGCACCAGTTTTGTTTGTGAAGAAGAAGGACGGATCCTTGAGGATGTGCATAGACTACAGGATGCTGAACCAGGTGACGGTGAAGAATAGGTATCCCTTACCTAGGATTGAGGACCTCTTTGACCAGCTGCAGTCAGCGAAGGTTTTCTCGAAGATTGACCTGCGTTCAGGATAACACCAGTTGAGGATCCGAGATGAGGACATCCAGAAGACAGCTTTTAGGACGAGATATGGACACTATGAGTTCTTGGTGATGCCATTTGGATTGACGAATGCTCCGGCAGCGTTCATGGATCTGATGCACCGGACATTCAGGCAGTATATTGATATATTTGTGATTGTCTTCGTGGATGACATTTTGATCTATTCACCAGATGTGGAGCAGCACAGAGAGCATCTGAGGATTGTACTCAGCATCTTGAGGGCTCAGCAGTTATATGCTAAGTTCTCAAAGTGCGAGTTTTGGTTGGACAGAGTGGCATTCCTCGGACACATTGTATCGGCAGAGGGGATATCAGTGGATCCGGCGAAGGTAGAGGCGGTGACACAGTGGAGGACCCCTACGAGCGTGACGGAGATTAGGAGCTTTGTTGGACTGGCGGGTTATTACCGTCGCTTCATCAAAGACTTCTCGAGATTGGCAGCACCACTGACGGCTCTGACGCAGAAGGGAGTCACTTTTGTTTGGTCGCAGAAGTGCGAGGACAGCTTTCAGGAGCTGAAGAGACTGTTGACCACAGCACCAGTTTTATCATTGCCGAGTGGCATGGGTGGATTCGTGATTTATAGCGACGCTTCAGGTGTTGGCTTAGGATGTGTACTTATGCAGCACGGGAGGGTGATCGCGTACGCATCCAGACAACTGAAGGTCCATGAGAGGAATTACCCGACACATGATTTGGAGTTAGCAGCAGTGGTTCACGCACTGAAGACCTGGAGACACTATCTTTATGGCGAGCAGTTCGAGGTGTTTACAGATCATCAGAGTCTGAAGTACCTGTTCTCGCAGAAGGAGCTGAACATGAGGCAGCGCAGATGGCTTGAGTTCATTAAGGACTATGACTTCACTATCTCTTACCATCCGGGGAAGGCGAACACAGTTGCAGACGCTTTGAGCCGGAAGGTGGAGGTATCAGTAGCAGGCCTATGCATTCAGGAGTGGAGACTGCTAGAGTCCTTGGCAGAGTGGAGGCCATTTGCTGATAGCTCTGAGGGCGCAGTGATTGCCAGATTGAGAGTAGAGCCTCAGACAGTATCAGCAGTGATTCATGCTCAGACTACAGATGAGGAGTTGAGCAGTTTGTTACAGTTAGCTGCCAGAGATGGGTCAGACTTCAGAGTTGGAGTGGACGGAGGTCTGAGATTCAGAGACCGTATCTGGGTGCCGAAGACAGAGGACCTGAGACATGATATCATGGAGGAGGCACACAGATCGAGATATTCCATTCATCCAGGGAGCACCAAGATGTACAAAGACCTGCAGCGGAACTTCTGGTGGCGAGGTATGAAGAAGGACGTTGCAGACTTCGTGTCGAGGTGTTTGGTCTGTCAGCAGGTGAAGATCGAGCACCAGAGACCAGCAGGGCAGATGCAGAGGATTGAGTTGCCCGAGTGGAAGTGGGAGTACGTGACGATGGATTTTGTTACGGGGCTACCGAAGACGCGGAGATTCCACGATGCGATTTGGGTTTTAGTCGATCGACTGACCAAGTCGGCGCATTTCTTAGCTATTAAGACCACTCTTGCTCTGGAGGGTCTAGCTAAGTTATATATTGAGGAGATTGTCAGACTTCATGGCGTACCAGTCAGTATCATTTCAGACAGAGATCCCAGATTCACTTCGAGATTTTGGGAGAGCCTACACAGAGCACTGGGGACACGTCTGAAGTTTAGCACAGCTTTCCACCCACAGACAGATGGCCAGTCAGAGCGGACGATACAGACATTGGAGGACATGCTGAGAGCGTGTACACTGGACTGGGCCGGGCATTGGGATGAGCATTTGCCGTTGATCGAGTTCGCCTACAACAACAGCTACCATTCGAGTATTGGGATGGCACCCTATGAGGCATTATACGGGAGACCGTGTAGATCGCCGGTATGCTGGAGTGATGTGGGCGAGAGACAGCTAGTTGGACCTGACATTATCCAGTTGTATTCAGAGAAGGTCGACGTGATTCGGAGACGACTAGCTACGGCGCAGAGCAGGCAGAAGAGTTATGCTGATACGCGGAGGCGTGAGCTGACTTTTGATGTAGGAGATCATGTCTTCCTGAAGATCTCACCTTCCAGAGGTGTGATGAGATTCGGGAAGAAGGGGAAGCTGAGTCCGAGATATGTTGGACCTTTTGAGATATTGGATCGGGTCGGTGAGGTGGCATATAGGATTGCACTACCACCACAGTTCGCAGGACTTCACAACGTCTTCCATGTTTCTATGTTGAGGAAGTACGTGGCCGATCCAGCTCATGTGATAGAGATATCAGTACCGGAAATCCAGCAGGATTTGTCATTAGACGAGAGACCAGTCGAGATTGTGGATCAGATGGTACATCAGCTCAGGAGGAGAGCGATTCCGATGGTGAAGGTCAGGTGGCAGCATCACACTGACAGAGAGGCTACCTGGGAGATTGAGGAGGATGTCAGGAAGCAGTATCCAGAGTTATTCCGGTAAGTTACTTGTTTCGAATTTCGCGGACGAAATTCTTTTAAGGAGGGTAGATTGTAATAACTTAATCTAAGCAACCTAATTAAATTAAACTAAACCTAATTAACCCTAATTAATCATGCATGAAGAGGTGGAGGTGTTAGACATGTGGAGGATGAAGTGGATTGTTTGGATTGGAGGATTTGGAGGTGAGTTGAAGATAAGATTAGGTTTTTAGTATAAATAGGAATGTGAGGATTAGCTGAAAACGTTTTCTTCATTTGTGGCTTAACAGAGAGTGAGAGGAAGTGTATGTCGGAGAAGAAGAAGAAGGTGAAGTAGAAGAAGAGGAGAAGAAGGAGAAGAAGGAAGAAGAAGAGGAGTGAAGTGATTCAAGCTCGGGAGACTTCCACAACCGTCAAAAAGGTATGCCAAATCTTCAATATAACTCACATATGCCTTGTGAGTGTTGGGGATCGACGTTGGTGTCGAATTCCCCGTCGGAATTCAACCAATTCAGAGGTTGAAGACGACGATCGGTCGACCGGTGCCTGTGGGCAGTCGACCGATCCTATTATTATATTGATGTTTACCCGCAAACGGTCGAACGATGTCGTTAGACGGTCGACCGTTATGCCAGATTTGTGCGGGAAAAAGGGGATATGTTGTTATCGGTCGAACGGGACCACTTAGTCGGTCGACCGAATAACAATGAGAATGGGTCGGTTGGGGATTTTGACTTATTAAACGGTCGAACGTCCTTAACCTTGTTCGACCGATCCATTTGATGCTTAGTCGGTTGGGAGCTTTGACCATCAAAACGGTCGACCGCTCTTTAACTTTCGGTCGACCGACTGAGCATTTTATTTAAGCGGTAGAGTGCCTGTGTTGATTCGGTCGAACTGTATCACAGTTCCGGTCGACCGAATATCACTTAGGCAAAATGCGAAAAGTCCTGTTATCGGTCGAACGGCCCCTTGGTTCGACCGGTCGGATATATATATTATATAAAATTGTATAGCGTAGACCATCCAAACGGTCGACCGCTAGATGACTTTTGTTCGACCGATTGGTCGGTAATTCGGTTGGCGTGGTTCGACCGGTAGACTTGTTTGTACAGTACTGTGTACTGTGTGGGGGACCGGTCGACCGGTGTGCTTTTAGCGGTCGACCGATCTACCGCAGGTTGGTGGATTTATCCACACGCGATCCGTCGATGTCAGGTCGACTACCGGCTCCGAGGCGACGGTTGATTACCGGCTTTGAGAGCTACGGATTTCACCTTCGACGAAGGCGTATTATTGTTGTACTTTTTCCTCTCTTACCGAGCGGGGTGTGAGGGATGTGTACCGTAAACCTTGGGCAGTTTGCGAGGGTTTAGCGGTAGGCCGAGGATGTTCCGGCAGGGTGCGCGCTAGGCGACTCTTGGGGGAGCAGTGGCTGTCGTCTGACCCGAGTTGTGTATTCGGCGGGCTGACTCGCTCCTTGGGTGCGGCGTGTACCAGGGGTTCCTTCCTGCACTTTTTGGGGAGCAGTGGTATCGACTGACCCTTGTGAGGCAGCGGTGGACTGACTTGACCCTAGTGGCAGGAGTGGTCCAGTGCCGCGGAGGCGGTGAGGGCATTATTGTGGGCCCGAGGCGGATGATCATGTGCATAGCATTGCATTGTCTTTAATTCCTTTTTATATTTTTAGGAGGTTTGGTATACGGGGTTCCTTCAGGGAACTCAGGCATGTTTGTTGTTTGCATTTCAGGTAGCGAGCAGGTTTAGAGTCAGGTGGTGACCGAGGACGGTGCCCCCGAGATCAGATCCTGTAGTTGTCAGTCTCTTCCTTTTGAGGTGATTACATATTGTATAGATTTTGTCGTAATCATAGTCAGTTTGTATATTTGACTTCCACGTGGATCATATTTATATTATATATGTTGGTTTGTTTCCCGTGACATGCCCAGTGTTGACCGTTGACGGTCTTTATTATTGTTTAAATTTTCCGCTGTTTTCGGGTACGTTACAATTTGGTATCAGAGCGTTGATCTCGGCGTACTTGTCCAAAGAAACCACCTTTGAGTTAGGAGTTAGGTCTAGAGGATCATGCATGCACAGATTATATTGATATTGTCTTGTTTCCTTTGGCAGATGCCTCCTAGACGGGGGAAGGCGGTTGCCCATACTCGCGGTGAGAGTGAGACTGCGAGGGATGAGGCTTGGGAGGATGAGCGTCGGACGTTGTTCGATACGGTCGGACGTCTGACAGAGATGCTACAGCAGCAGACGGCACAGACTGGGCAGACGGGGACTGGCGCTATGCATGACCGGTTTATGCGCCAGCATCCGCCTACCTTTCTGGGGCAGTACGACGCAGAGGCTGCGGAGGAGTGGATCTTCACGATGCAGAAGATCTTCAGTGCTATTGGTTGTCCTCCAGAGGCGAGAGTGGGCCTGGCTACTTATGTTTTGGGCGGTGCTGCGTCCAACTGGTGGAGGTCCACATCTGCAGTGGTGTTTGCGGACCGAGATGATATAGCCTGGGAGGAGTTCGTTGGCGAGTTCAACGAGCAGTATTTTCCGCAGCATGTCCAGGATGCGAAGAGGGAGGAGTTTCTGAGTCTTCAGCAGGGAGACATGACCTTGGTAGGCTACATCGGGAAGTTCAACGCCCTTGAGCGTTACTGTCCCGAGATGTATATTACACAGGAGCAGAGGGCTGGGAAGTTCGTCCGGGGGCTCCGGAAGCAGTTGAGGACGAAGGTGCTGACACACATGCCGAGCACGTTGGCCGATGCAGTGAAGAGTGCCTCTGTTCTTGATCGTGACTACAGGGAGAACTACCAGGATGAGAGGAGGCCATCAGGTAGGTTCTCTGGGAGGCCAGGAGGTCAGACTGGAGGGAATCCGGGCAAGAGGCCCCGATTCGAGGGAGCAGGAGTTGCAGTCCCACGACCTGAGCCTTGTGGTACTTGTGGGAGGTTTCACTCCGGGCCGTGCTTCACCCCCGGAGCGTGTCATGGTTGTGGCCAGCTGGGTCACTTTATCAGGAACTGTCCGAGCCGAGGAGCTGGGCCGAGCAGACCACCAGGTTTACCCGCACCAGGCAGAGGAGGAGGCGGAGGTAGACCACCTTTCAGACCCCAGCAGGGGCAGCGCACCGGCAGGGTTTACACCATCCAGGCAGAGGAGGCTCGTGATGGAGGCGCTGTGGTGGAAGGTACACTTCTTGTCGCAGGTTCAGTAGCTAGGGTGTTATTTGATTGTGGCGCGACACACTCGTTCATCTCAGAGCGATTTGCGGGAGTGTTGGGCTGTACCCTTGCGATGTTGACTGCCACGTTGGAGGTCAGCACACCCCTGGGTCTGGTGGGCACTGTGGGGAGATTTGTCCCCGGCGCCACGGTTGTTTCGGGAGATCAGGAGTTTCCGGCTGACCTGGTCTTGCTACCGATGGAGGACTTTGATGTCATACTTGGGATGGATTGGCTGTCCCAATATGATGTTCGAGTCTTGTGCCGTGAGAAGAAGATTTTGATCCCGAGGAAGGGTTTGCCTGATATTCTGATTAGAGGGATCAGAAGCAAAGGGGGTCGCATTATTGTATCTGCTGTGATGGAAACCGCTCCTTACGTTCATGGAAACCGCTCAACATTCCATGCAAAATCTGGCATTGCAAGTGAGTCAGATCACCCAACAATTACGTGAACGTGAGGAGGGTGGCCTTTCTTGTCAACATGAGGATTCATCTTTTGATATCAAACCACCGCCACATCCATAAATTCAAAGCACAATCCTTCAGAGTCAAACTCCTTGTCAGTCTGAGGGACTTGGGGTTTCAATTCACGATCACTTGGTGGAGTCAAACTTCAATTGCGAATAACATGGACCAACGTCATTATGAGTCGGCACAAGATCGTGCCTTATTTTTTTGTCCCGGGGCCCTTGAGTCACATGATCTTATTGTTGTGCCTCTTAAGGACTTACCTGTGGTGGAGCAAGAGCTCCTTAGTACCCTTAATTTCATACGTCTGATGAGAGTTTGACTCTTGATTGACATCATATTGTGCATACATTTGTGTCTTATATCCATTATCTTTCACCTAAACAATGCTACGTAACAAGTTTTATGTTTACGTTTCAAGAATAAGCAAGTTGGAGGAGAAGAATCACAAAAATGACCTAAAAGCAAGAAAGAAGACTGAGTTGTAAGACTTGTGGACTGAGATGCAGGAGAGAAGGACCTGTATGTAAACCAAAAGGACTAACGAGAAAATCAAGAAACTCCACACTATCATGAGGAGTATTTTAGCAATTTGATTTGGGCCGAAACTCCAACAACCAACTAGGGTGCATCACACACGAAGAAATCAAGCCAGGCAAACCCACTCCAAATCCAGACCCGATCCAAAGTCCATAGATCGCCAATTGACGGTCGGGTTGTCTCCAGATATGACAAGATTTTGGCGGGTCATGTATTAGAGTGTTTTATGTCTATTTTTAGTAGTGCATTAGTCCCATACCAGGGGATTGTCACATGTTACATTTTTCTATGGCTATAAATAGAACTCTTCATCCTCTTTTGTAAGACATCTCCTCTCTTAGTGGCCATCCTCTCTACTAGGAGTAAAGTCTTGGAGCAAAACTCCGGAGGAGAAAGGCTACTTGTAGTGTGAGTAATAAAAGATGTTTTGTTAGTTTCTTCATATTGTCTCTTTTCAATTCATGCATGCTGAGTTAACTTTGTTTGTTTTAATCGTCATAGAATTAATTAGCATGTTTTCTTTCCTTAATATGCATGTTAGTCTAATAATGTGTGAGTAGCTTCATAGCCCTTTGGGGGGTGGAGATGATGTTTATACATGCAATAAAGAATGGAAATGAATGCTTTATTATGAAAAGTGTTGATAAATGTGAATGTATGCTTTCCTGTTTAGAGTAGAACATTTTACTTGATGGGTTTTGCCACAACTATTAGATACCTCCCATACTTGTTTAGGTTCTGAAATAACCAACTTGTGTATGTGAATGTTAATCAACTAGGTAGTGATTGGATTGATAGGTTTTTCCATAATCATTAGACACTTCCTATACATGAAAATACTACTACATTTGTGCCTATGGAATGCATTCTTCCCCATCTTATTGCATGTGTACACTCACTCCACCTCTCAGGGATTGCTCTTCTTGACTTCTAGCTTGCTTTTATTAGCAAATTAGTTTACATTTATTTCGTCTCGTGCTTTCATCTTCTTTGATTGTTTCGTGCTAGTTTAATGTAGTTTAGTTAGTGTCATCAATTCCTGCTCCCCTCTTTCTGCCACTTGATTTCGTCAAAACCAGAATCTACTCACGTCCCCGCGGACCGACTCGTATTTGTTGTTTCTTCAACGACGTCGTGCACTTGTGGTATTTTAAACGATTTAAATACCACTCACTATTGTTCTTGATCATCTTGGAAATAATGAGACATAAAACAACTACTTTGTCAGTGAGGGTATTGGGAGTTCCTTAGAGGATACCTTGAGTAAGAGACCCACTTTCTGTTCGCCTGGTGAGTCGGACATGCAAAATGAGGTTCTTGACCTCGTTCCGTCCCACCAGCGTGTTGGTTTGAGAGTTTGGATTGATGATCATAACATCAGTACCGCTACGGGAGAAACTTTTCTTCCGTTGCACATTATTTCCCAAACTCTTAAGAGGTTCGATCTCTTTCAGTTTGAACCTTTGAATGAGACGCCTTTGCGTCTAATTCATGAACATCTCCTTGCATTTTATGCATTTTGTGGGGGGGGGGGGCACACACGAGTATTTTGGCCCCACATGGTGTCTTGTTCCCATTCCAAGTGCATTGACCAACTTTTGAGGGTCCCATTTGATGTCCAATGACAAATGAAGATGAGAAGTTATTTTTGCACATAGTTATATTTCAAAAGAAAAAAAGGAAAAAGAAGAAAAAAACAAGAAGACTACAAAAGTGAGCACAACTTGTTGTGGGCTCCAACCCTTGTGTCTTTGGGCCCCATTTGTTTCACGTATTTGTGTCACTTCTTTAATATTTTGAGGGGAATTCGGGTTTGTGTCTACCAACATAACCATGAACTTCTCTTTACGCTTAATGTTGGTGAAATCTTTTCTTTTTAATGCATAAATCAATGTAGTATCATGCTCACATTAATTGAGGACAATGCATGAAGTAAGTGTGTGTGTGGGCGGGGGGTGTTTTACGTGTGTACATAGTCGAGTCTTTCGCCTTTTGTTTTGTTTGTATTGTTAGGGTCATGTTAGTGTGCTGCATTTAATATAGATATATCTGTTTGCAATGATCCTTGGGTGACATGTCTTCTTTTGCTTGTGTTGTGCTTTAAAATCTTCACATTTCTTTCAAAATATTCATGTGTTTGCGAAAGAAAATGTTTTGTGGGTTTTGCGTGTGTTTAGCATGTGCAAAACCATGGAGAGGCAAAGTAAAAAGGAAGCTCCCAGAAATGACTTGAACTTGATGCATTAGGATATTTAGTACATCGAGTTTAGGTCTTATCTGGTCGTAAGGATGCACCCCGATTTTCACTCGGGGGAGAGTAATAATACGGTTTCAGTACTCAACAAATAAAGAAGTCCACCGTGAACCTAGTGAGTCGAATAATTCGTGTCTGTTAGTATATGGAAGTTTGTCGTAGTTAGAGACCCTTAAACTCTTGTTGTGAAACCTTAAGTGTAGTGGTTTTGGTTCATGTGTACATAAGAAATAAGTGAGTAGGTGTTCTCTCTTCTCTTACGGCTCCTATCACTCTGGAAATTAGGTCTGAGGGGACTTAGTGCCTGGTGCTTTCGAGTCATCTGACGTGGGATGCGTTGATCGAAGTCCCGTTACACGGGTGGTAGGGATCGCCCTATGTGGAGATTTAGGGGAAGGTGTATGTGATAGTGTAAGTCATCATAGGCAATATGCACGAAACCTGACCCTAGGAGAATTAAGCACCAACTAGAAGATAAAAAAGAAATGGTAATGCATATAAGAACCTTAATGGACTTTACACTTTGTATCACTTAAGGATGTTAAGGTTGCTCATGTCTTTTACTTAAGTCCTTAATTAACTTTCACGAATTGTTCATTAGGCTAGGTGTGTGGACTGAATACTTATATAGAGTCAGCCCGTTGGATTACCATATCCAATGATCGACAAAAGTAGGTCCATGGAGTCGTGTTGCTAGGTGAAATAATGTATCAATGTTCGGATTTTGTGGGTATATGCGCTGAAAACCCTCAGGAGACAACACTCCTCCTTGGCGACAAGGATGTTTAATGGCTAGTTGCACGTCATCTATAGATATATGAACATCCCAATCTGAGATCAAAAAGTACTCACAACAACAATCAATCATAACTGGATCTATAAATCGATAAATCACCCAATCAAGCATCTACGAGTCATGATAAGGATGTTATAACGTCTGATATCCCAAGGGTCATACCCCAGCACAACATCACACATCACATTAGTATCACATCAACATGAAAGAAACAATGGGATGATGCAAGACAACAAAACATGTCATAGTCGAATGCTATAATAATCGAAGACATACATTCGTCAATTTCAGAGCGTGCATGCGACTGTACCAACACCTCAGAATATGATCAGAGTTTATAAGCATATGAAATTCAATAAATAACAGTAGAACCACATGACAGAACGTGCATATAGCATCAGCAATGCTATGGGTATCTCCTTGCATATATGCATGCAATCAATGTTCTACAACATGAATTTCAGAGCACGTGCATGATAGGAACTTAGAATCCCAAACCATAATAGACTTTATATGAATGTAAAACAGACCTAATGCATGAACATGTGTACTATGATCTGTAAACAAGTCATGAAAGATTATACAATAGGTTAAAGAAATGATGCATGATTACATGACCTAGGGTCAGCAACCGATCATGACAAAATCATCTATGTATGGCACAAATAATACATGCATATGAAATCCAAAATCAGTATCCAAGTATAGGGAATTATCAGAATAAGGTTACTAAATAATGACGAGCACATATGATCTCATTTCAGCACACCATCATGGTTTGTTAACAGAATGTAATCATTAGTTATGCATGACGTGTGATCTAAAATCAGCAAGGAGTCATTGACATACTATTCGAGCATAGTAGCAATTAATGCATGAGTAACGATCTGAAATCAGTAACAAGGTACCTGCTAAGGTCTGAACAAAATCATCAATCAAAACATGAGTATAAGAACTAATATTATCAAGCTTCTCTTGCATGAAAATCTGGACAGTTTTGACAATCATGCATAACACCATATCTGAAACTAATGATGATTTATGACATATATCTATACATAAAGAGTCATGAAATCATGCCAATAAGTGAAATCACTAATCAATAACACGACCAGGAGAAAGATTATGCTACAACATGATAAACGTATTAACAAACCATCAAAGAATCTCAAAAAAAAATCAGACCATACGTGTAGAGTTGTACCTCACGCAAGATGCACGTACAACCCCACCTAACATACTCCCCACCGTCTCGTCCCTTCTTATTTCTCCATCAACCACCCAGGAGACATGGAGAAGAGAACGTGCTAGAGGGAAGGTGATTGACATCATATCATGCATATATTTGTGTCTTATATCCTTTATTTTTCGCCTATGCAATGCTACGTAACGAGTTTTATGTTTAAGTTTCAGAAATAAACATGTTTGAAGAGAAGAGGCATAAAAGGACCTAAAAGCAAGAAAAAGGATTGAGTTATGAGACTTGAGGACAAAGATGCATAAGAGAGGGACCCGAATGTAAAACTGTAGGGCCAATGTGAAAATCAAGAAACTCCACACCATCATGAGGAGTATTTTGGCAATTAGATTCGGGCCGACACTCCAATACCCAAACCGAGTGCACCCTATGTGAAGAATTAAAGAACATATCCGAAAATAGGTCGGATCTGGGACAAAGTGACTGCCAATTAACGGTCCATTTGTCTCTGAATCCGACCATGTTTCTCCAGGACATGTGTTATGTGTTTATGTGTATTCTGGGAAGGTTTCATTAGTCCCATACCAGGGGATTGTCCCCGGTTACCTTTTTTCATGCCTATAAATAGAACTCTTTCTCCTCATGTGTAATCACCCATGCTTGGTGGTATTCTCTCTACTTGGAGTAAAAGCCTTGAAGCAAAAACTCAAGGTGGAGAAGAATACCACTTGCAATGTGAGTCATGTTAATAAAATAAATTTTCTTAGTTTCTTTTAATATTGTCTTGTCTTTTAATTCTTGCACGCTTCTTTAGTTTTATTTCCTTTCAATTAACTTCTTTAATATTTCTTGCTTGCTTAGTTTAATTTCCTTTCAGTAGAATGTTTCATTTTGTTAATGTAGGTTGTAGTGTAATGATTAGTGAGTAGTTTCATCCCCAGTTTGGGGGTGGAGAATAATAGGATGTGATTATGTGATGTATTGGGTGTGTGTGTGTTATCTTAATCCTTTGAGCCTTATATGATTTCCATAATCATCTAATGGGATTTCACTCTTGTCTTTGATATGCTAATGCTCTTAAATTAAGCTTAGCATATGCTTAGACTAGTGGACCTATTTTATGGGGAATGATGAGGTGAGTATAAGGATGGAGTTGATAAAGGAAACATGGCATGTAGTTGCATGTGCTTTTGTTGCCCTTACCTTGATTAATGTCTTGTATGTTTTAATAATATTATATTATCTTATTTCATATGGAAGCATAGTGGGGTTTGGTCTTTATACATGAGTTCATTTAGCTTCATTCCAATTATTGTCTTGTATGTTTTAATGATATTGTGTTATCTTAATTCATGTGGAGCCAAAGTTGGATTTAGTTTTATGATTTTCATGCACTACATCTTGTTATGAGCATAATTGAACACACACACATACACATATCTTTGTATTCATATTCTTTCTCTACCCCCTATGGGGTTTAGTTTTATTGCTTATTTTCCATTTCCTTTTGCATTTTAGTGTAGTTTGATCATACTCCTTTCTCTCCTTTCTTTCCCACTCACCTTCCAACAAACTAAAGTCGACACACCTCCCTGTGGATCGACCCGTATTTGCCACCGCTTCAACGTGGCCGTGCACTTGCGGTTATAATTAAAACGTTCAATTAGATGCACGGTCAACCACTAGAAACTTGATTTGCACCGCAGTTCACCCGATCAGTCCACCAGATCGATGGCACTCTTGTTGTGCAAACCCTAGCCCTCATGAAAAACCAACCACTGGTATAGAGCAACATTCCGACCAACACCCACCACTATATCCTATGCTAAGGGCTAGAGGCATACCTAAAAAGCAAGAGCACGCCTGAGCTTAATGGAGATCAACCAAGGTCCTTCTTCTAGCTGGCCACAAGTTGCACTAGGTTCTTCTACCAAAAGCCACCGGAGAACAACTAGCAGCAGGCTAAAGATTGAAGTGGTGAAGGTGGTGTAACATCCTCGAAAGCGGAAGAAATTTAACTTTTTAATAAAACACAACACGAGGATATTACCGAAGAAAGTGGACAACTGGTGCACCAACATATATACAATATATATCTGAGAGTTTTTACAAAAGTGTGATTACAACAAAGCTAAGGAAAATATACATGTAATCACTCGCTCCTCAAAACAAGGGAAGCAGGATCGGGCCCCGAAAGCGCTCCTCCTCAGTCACCACCTCCTAATGCTGCCTATGACCTGACATAAAACATGAATATGCCTGAGTTTCCCGAGAGGAAACCCCGTATGCCAAACTTCCATCACAATAAATGAACTAGACAGCTAAAACACGTATGATATGAAATGCAATAACCATCCATCGTCTCACTGGGCCCCCGGGAACTCTCCCCCTACCACAGTAGACACAAAATAGTGATGGGTCTCGCAGGTCCTCTAGCCCAACCCTCACACGTGCCCCAGGCACCACGGCCGGAAACATCCTCGGCCAAAACGCTGGATCACTCTCAGGTCGGTATCGTCTGTAACGCTGCCATCTTGAGCTGCTCCAAAAGACCACTCTCAGGCCGGCACCGTCACCCCTCTAGGGCCGGAGATCCGTGGCCATCTTGAGCTGGCCCCACACACGAAACACCCTCAGGCCGGCACTGGTCACCCTCAAGGGCCGGAGATCCATTGCCTTCTTGGGCTGGCCCGACAACACTCATGAACCACTCTCAGGCCGGCACCGGTCACCCTCTACGGCCGGAGATCCATTGTCATCCCGAGTTGACTCCACAACACAAAATCACACAAAAACCGTACAAACGGTCGAACAAAACCTCACAACTGGTCGACCGAATCCTCTCCACAGGACTGGCCCAACCAACAAAACTGTCAACTGGTCGAACGGCAAAGGGGTCCCGTTCGAGCGAATTCGACCAGTGAAAACTCACTCCACAGTAAAACGCACCAACGGTCGAACCACACACAAACACCGGTCGACCGAAAACGGCCAGTACCAAAACCAATCTGAACATAATGCAACGGTCGACCGAAACAACACTTTGGGTCGACCGGCCAATAAGTTAACGTAAGTTCCGGTCGGACAAAGTCAACGAGCGGTCGACCGTTTAGATGGTCAGCGCCCCCAACCGACTTACTACAGTGCTTTCGGTCGACCGGCAAAGGGGTCCCGTTCGACCGAAAACACACAGAGTCTCCATCCCTCGCTCGAAATGTACTACCGGTGGACCACCACCAAGGTATCGTTCGACCGGTACAAGGGATTTCACCCAAAAATACGCTATGACCGGTCGACCGAACCATGCCACCGGTCAACCGTCCACAGTGCAGAACGCTGTTGCACGGGTCCGACGAGCCCTCCGGCCTACCGTCGACCACCTCAACACTCACCAAAGCATATGTGAGCATCAAAGTAAAGCTTGACATACCTTGAAGACTTGAAGAAGTCTTCGAAGACTCAACGGCGAGCTTCTCCTCGCAAAAAACATTCTCCGGCGAACTCCAACCGAGCAACGATCTATTCCTCTCCGGTGAACGTCCGAGCTTCACCTCGCCTTCCGAGAACCACTCCTCGAGCGCCTCTGTACGCCGAAGATCTGATCAGAGAGAGGGAGAGGGTTTGAGCGGGAGAGAGAGAATAAGAGAGAGAGAGAGAGAGAGAGAAAACTACTCACCACATATACTCCCCTCCTCTCATCTCCACCATACACCTCAAATCCCCCAAATCAATCTCAGCCTTCCATCCTAATCCACCAATTAAGCACCTAAAAGAAATTAACCAAGTTAATTAGGTTTAGGATATTACAGGTGGACAAAAGGTGGAGTATGTGAGGAAGAGATGGAGAAAGGGGAAGGAATGGTTGGGCTGGGTTGTGCTTTTGTTTCAAGGAAACAAACACAAAAGGAAGACTTTGATTGCAAATAAAAGCCAAATAATAACATACCAAAAAACACCCCATTCAAATTATATGCAATCTCAAAGAATCTCCTCAAGCTCACTTGGAAGCCACGTCATCCAACTCCAACACATCAGCACTACACGCCTAAACCAAATCCAAGCCAACTCATACACTCGACTTGCACCCGATCAACCCGATTAAGTCAACTGATTGGAAAACCGCCTGACGTGTCGCACCCGCCTACGAGTCAATTTAACTCTCCCAAAAAGAAACTTTTCCCCGAAAGGAAACTTTTTCCGAACTCAAGTATAAAGTCACAAACTTACATCAACAAAATACAAAATCAATCACAAGGATGAATAAGACTTAATAATGTAGCTAAAGAGCGGGTCTTACACTTATATCCTCTATTTTGAACCTAAGAAATGCTACGTAATGAGTTTTATGTTTAAGTTTCTTGAATAAACAAGTTTGAGAATAAGAGACACAAAGAGGACATGAACGCAAGAAAAAAGATTGATCGGTAAGTGGGACTTATGGACCGATCTGAAAGAGGGAAGACCTGGATGCAAGCCAAGAGGACCAATTAGCAAATCGAGAAACTCCAAACCATCATGGGGATCATTTTGACAATTAGATTCAGACCCAGACTTGTATGACTGGATATGGTGCACCCCATATGCCTAATTACAACACTAAAGATGTCTGCAAAGTTTGGACTCGATCGGACGATTTCAGATCGCCAATTGGCGGTCCAACCCAGTCCAGATACGATATTATTTGTCTAGGTTATTTGTTATGTTGTTTATAGCTATTTTGAGAAGGTTCCATTAGTCTCACATCTGAATTTTCTTCTATGACAAAAAATGCTTGACACGCTTTTGTTGGCCTTTTGGCCTCATTACTCTTAATTTTGATGAATAACAAACTAATATTATGCACAACACCAATTAACACATCACACAAATCATATTGTTAAATTGCATATATATATTGTATATTCTTAACATTGTTGGTGCTCAAACCAAAGGACTAATCAACTTTAAGATCAAGTTTCAACACTTATAATCAAGGCTCAATGACTTCACATGTAATTTTCTATTTATTTGAGCCATAGGATCAAATGTACACTTGATACAACAAAAGATAAACATGTCTCTGTTGGTTGACCGTTTCTCATTCGGCCTACCGAACTAGTCCCCAACGGAAGACCGAGTCTCCCTCAGTGCACCTTTCCTTAAAATCAGTAGCTACATGATCTTCCATGGAATCCTTGGTTCGGGCTACCGAAGGCATACCGGTCAACCGTTCCATTCCTTTCAGTAGCATTCGGACCATCTCTGGATACCTCAATTCGGTCTATCGAAGAGGTATCGGTCATCCGAACTTGACCTACGTTTACTATCCTAACAACTAGATCCTATTGGCCTATATGGCAAAAAGTTCTTCAACAAACTTATCTTTTGTCGTTTAGCAACACCTTTTGAAATGTCCCTAAACGGTTTACTGAGTCATCTTTCGTTCATCGAATCCTTGTTGCTAATTTTTTTCCATTATTTGTAAATCAACTTTTGAGCCAGTGTCAGCGGAAAACATGTGCTTACATCGGTCTATCGAAGATCTTACGGTCAACCAAACTTGATCACCAGAGCCCGACCATTCTTCATTGTCCATCTTTGCACGATGAACTGAATTGTATTCGGTGAACCAAAATTTAATTGCTCGATATTAGAAAAAAGTTACTATAAGTTGGTGAATGGTTATCCCAACACTAGTCGGTCAACCGAGTTCTGCATTCCGTCCAATACACCCACATGTGGTTGGATGACCGTTTGTTTCCCGGTCGACCGAATTTGTTCTGGATTTTCTTCGATGACAAAAAATGCTTGACACGCTTTTGTTGGCCTTTTGGCCTCATTACTCTTAATTTTGATGAATAACAAACTAATATTATGCACAATACCAATTAACACATCACACAAATCATATTGTTAAATTGCATATATATATTGTATATTCTTAACATTTTGGTGCTCAAACCAAAGGACTAATCAACTTCAAGATCAAGGTTCAACACTTATAATCAAGCCTCAAGGACTTCACATGTAATTTTATATTTATTTGAGCCGTAGGATCAAATGTACATTTGATGCAACAATGGATAAACCCGTCTCTGTCGGTCGACCGTTTCTCATTCGGTCTACCGAACTAGTCCCCAACGGACGTCCGAGTCTCCCTCAGTGCACCTTTCCTTAGAATTAGAAGCTACATGATCTTCCATGGAATCCTTGGTTCGGGCTACCGAAGGCATACCAGTCAACCATTCCATTCCTTTCAGTAGCAATCAGACCATCTCTGGAAATCTCAATTCGGTCTATCGAAGAGGTATCGGTCATCCGAACTTGACCTACGTTTACTATCCTAACAACTAGATCCTATTGGCCCATATGGCAAAAAGTTCTTCAACAAACTTATCTTTTGTCGTTTAGCAACACCTTTTGAAATGTCCCTAAACAGTTTACTGAGTCATCTTTCGTTCATCGAATCCTTGTTCATATGGTCTATCGAAGATCCCACGGTCAACCAAACTTGATCACCAGAGCCCGACCATTCTTCATTGTCCATCTTTGCACGATGAACTGAATTGTATTCGGTGAACCAAATTTAATTGCTCGATATTAGAAAAAAGTTACTAGAAGTTGGTGAATGGTTATCCCAACACTAGTCGGTCAACCGAGTTCTGCATTCCGTCCAATACACCCACATCTGGTTGGACGACAGTTTGTTTCCCGGTCGACCGAATTTGTTCTGAATTCTGCCCGAGCTTAAGTCTTTACTTGTTTCTTATTGGTTTAAACTTCACCAACTCACCATAACGGTGCTATTTGTTTGAAGGCTATAAAAGCTTCATTTAAGAGACACAATCAATACTAAACTTGCCAAAAATGTTTCATACTCTTGTGCTCTCAATCTCCAAGCCTTCAAAGCTTCACCAACTCTCAAACTTCAATAAAATTCACCCCAAGCTCAATTCCAATCTTTGAGTGCATTCAAGTTAGAGTTCAACAACCTCTTTCAATTTCCATTGTGTTGTAAAGCTTCGAGGAAGCACCCTCTCGGGTTGTGAGATGAGATCCGAGCAAGGCGAGAGTGTTCGCAATGCTCTGATTGTAAGAGAGTTTGTCTTCGGTCTGGAACGAAGATAATAGTGAATTATCAAGAAGGGATTGGAGGAGTGATCGGAACTTGAGGAGAGGACTAGATCACGGTGGTGTGATCGAACCTCTATAAATTTATGGAGTCATCTTTTGGTTTGAAATCTTTCCTTCACTATTTTAATTGTGCATTATTTAGCTAAATTGGGAAATAATCTATTCACTCTCCTCTAGTTTAGTGATCAATCTAATTACATTTGGTATCAGAGCGTAGGTTTACTCATCTAATTCATTTATCCATGGAGAGTAACACTAATCAACATAGAGAATGATTATCTACTACTAGACCCCCTTTGCTTACCGGGAATAATTATGCACATTGGAAAAATAGAATGAGAATTTACATCCAATCAATTTCCTTAAAACTGTGGATCTTTCTTAGTAAGAAATATGTTTTACCCACTAGTGAACAATTAGCAACTTTGACCGATGTTGAACGTTTTATTTTAAACCGCAAGTGCACGGCCGCGATGAAGCGGTGGCAAGTACGGGTCGTCCTCAGGGAGGTGAGTAGCCTCTTGCTTGTACGAAATCAAGTGGCAAAAATAGGGGGAAGAAAGTTGTTTATGCTAATCTAGACTACGCTACACTAAGAAGTATGAAATGCGAACGAAACAAACAAATGATGGAATAACAACTAAACTAAGAGCAAAGAAAGAATGCTGGAATTTCAGGAATGGGAAAACCCCTAAGGGGTGGAGTGAGTGCACACATGCAAAGAGGTGGGTGTAGAATACATTCTTTAAGCACATGAAGGTGGTGTTTATCAAGCATAGGAAGTGTCTAAATGTTATGGCAAAACCTATCAATCTATTCACCAACTTAGTTGATTAACATTTACATATGCAAGTTGTTTATTTCAGAACCTAAACAAGCATGAGAGGTGTCTAATCATTTTGGAAAAACTCATCAAGTTATAAATTCTACCCTAAACAAGCAAGCATACATTCATGTTTAATCAACACATTGAAATTAAAGCATTCATCCCATTCTCTAATGCATGTATGTACATCTACTCCACCCCCCAAAGGGGATGGAACTACTCACTAAACATTACACTAATTATTAAACTATGGAAAGAAAGCATATTAAAACTAAGCTAGAATTAAAAGACGATTAAACTAAAACATGCACAAACAATAAAAGAAGCATAAAATAAACAATGAAAGAAACACAAAACTTTATTGATAAAATGACTCACATTAAAAGTAGCATCCTCCTACTTTAGTGTGTGCTTCAAGGCCTCACTTCTAGTAGGAAGAATAGCCAATTAAAATATGGAGTGATTACAATGGAAGGTGAAGAGTTCTATTTATAGCCATGGAAAAAGGCAAACCGGGACAATCCCCCGATTTGGGACTAAACAAACACCAAAAATAGCCTAAACGAACATTAATACAAGTCCAGGAGAAATTTGAGCGCATTTGGGCCAAAAGTGACCGCCAATTAGCGGTCTACAGTGTCCGGATCGCTCTGGAATTTCTTGTGGGCTTTTCTGGAAGGCTTTGTTGGTATTTGATGCATCTATTTTGCATGTTGGAGCTCCGACCCGAATAGAATTGCCAAAATACTCCCCATGATGGTGAGGAGTATTCTGTTTTGCTCTTAGGTCCTTCGGTCTTGCATTCAGGTCCTTCTTCCTTGCATCTTGGTCCACAGATCTCACAATTCAGTCCTTTTTCCCAGCTTTTGGGTCCTTTTATGCTTCATCTCTTCAAACCTATTTATTCCTGAAAACTAAACATAAAACTCGTAACATAGCATTATTTAGGTGAAAGATAATGGATATAAGATACAAATATGAGCATGAAATGATGTCAATCAAATACCCCCACACCTAACTTTTGCTAGTCCCGAGCAAAACAAAGAAAGAGAAAAGCATGCGAAAAAAAAAACAAGAAATCCTAACTCACTTTCGTAGGAATCACGGTTGCACTTAGCACGTGCAACAAGCCGTTAAACCTCCTTGTCGCCAAGGAGGAGGAGTGTTGTCTCCTGAGGGTTTTCAGCGGATATACCCACAAAATCCGAACAAGATGCATTAATCAATCTAGCTACACGACTCGTTGGACTTATTTTGTCGATCATGGGATGCGGTAATACTACGGGTCGACTCTATATATGTAATCGGTCCACACACCTAGACTAATGAGTTATTCGTGAGAGTTAACTAAGGAATTAAGTGAAAGACATGGGCAACCTTAACTTCTGAATGTGATACAACGTGTAAAGTCCATTTTGGTTCTTATTTGACTCTCTTTTTTTCTTTTTTTTTCTTTTTTTTTCCTTTTTTTTCTTTTTCTTTGGAGCATTTATTGGTTGGTGTTTGATTCTCCCAGGGTCAGGTTTCGTGCATCATTGCCTATGAGGACTTACACTATCACATACACCTTCCCCCAAATCTCCACATAGGGCGATCCCTACCACCCGTGTAACGGGAGTTCGGTCGGTGCATCCCAAGTCAGATGACTCGAAAGCACCAGGCACAAAGTCCCCCCAGACCTACTTTCCCGAGTGATAGGAGCCGTGCGAGAAGAGAGAACACCACTTATTTATTTATCTACATGGGAACCAAAACCCCTACACTTAAGTTTCACAAAAAGAGATTAAGGGCCCTTGACTACGACAAACTTCCTTATACTAACAGACACGAATTATTTGACTTACTAGGTTCAGGGTGGACTTCTTTAAATGTTTGAGTACTGAAACCCTATGATTACACGCCCCCCGAGGGAAAACCAGGGTGCATCCTAACGACTCGATAAGACCTAAAGCCAGTAAACTAGAAATCCTAATGCATCAAGTTCAAGACAATTTTGGGAGCTTTCTTTTTACTTTGCCTCTCAACGGTTTTGCACATGCTAAACACACGCAAAACCTACAAAAACATTTTCTTTCGCAAACACATGAAGATTTTGAAAGAAATGTGAAAATTTTAAAGCACTAGGCAAGCAAAAGAAGACAAGTCACCCAAGGATCATGGCAAGCAGATATATCAATGTTAAATGCGGCACACTAACATGACCCTAACAATGCACACAAAAGAAAACAAAAAAATCAAAAGAAAAGACTCGACTATGTACACACGTAAAACACCCCCCCCCACACCTACTTCATGCATTGTCCTCAATGAATGTGAACAAGATACTACATGGATATATGCATGAAAAAGGAAGGATCTCACCAACATGAAGTACAAAGGGACGTTCGGGGTCATGTTGATGGACACAAACCCAAATTCCCTCAAAACCTGTGAGAAGCTGAAGAAGGGAGATAAATATGTGAAGAGATTGGGCCCAAGTACACAAGGGTTGGGCCCACAACAATCAATGCTCACTGAAGGAGTCTTTTATTACACACTTTTTCTTCTTTTTTGTTTTTTTTTGTTGTTGTTGTTGTTTTTTTTTAAAAGATATATACATCAACCAAGATATTCTCATAATCATTTGGTCAAGGAACATCAAATGAGAACATCAAGTCAGGAGGACCAGAGACTTGCCGAGATGGGCAAACTCCACTAGTACTCTGAGGTGTCATGAGCGGTGAAAGGTCAAAGTTGAAAGGCTCGAACCCCTCATGATATTGGTTGGGTGTGGGCAACAAAGAATGAAGTTGTGTTGCCTCACTAGGGTTTAATTGCTCATCGAAGAAAACCCTCCAACCAATAGGCGGGTGCATCGGAATGAGTTCCTCAGGCTCATTCGATGGATGCAACAGACTTGCATCACTAAGAATGGGGCTTCTCCCCAAGTCATCCAACAAGGACCTCCCACCATCGTTTAGATCATCAAGCATAAGCTCGGTCATAGGTGGGTCCTTGTTGGAGTCAAAATGAAGCTCAAATGGCTCAATGGCCATGGGACATGAGGTAGAGACACCTTCTGGTATAGGCATATGATGAGGTGTCTCACTCTCACTAGTACTCTCAACTGAATCATGCAACGAACACTCCCTTTGGACATTCATGTTCGAGGCCAGCTCACTCTGTTGCATTGCGAAGACAGGCAATGAGTTTTCGCTGGGCCCACGAATATTCTCAATGGGTTGCATTGGGGTTAGGGGTGTTCGTTGATTTTGTGGTGCTTTCTCCAATTGGCGGATGAGATTTAGATTTAAAGGTTCATCCATGGGTTCCTGTTGCCTACCAGAATTGAACACATGAAACTCGGCACTCATGTTACCGAATGAGAGCTTCATGAGACCATTTCTACAATTAATCAAGGCATTGGAGGTTGCCAGAAATGGTCTACCCAAAATCAAAGGTATTTGAGAGTGGGTGTTCGCAACAGGATTGGTATCGAGGACAACAAAATCGACTGGAAATATAAAATCTCCAACTTTGATAAGCACATCCTCGATAATCCCCATGGGAATACGAATGGATCTATCCGCCAATTGGAGGGTGATCTTAGTTGGTTTCAATTCTCCCAAGTTCAACTGTTGATAAACAGAGAATGGGAGGAGGTTGACCGCTGATCCTAAATCAAGTAAAACATTGCTCAATCTAGTGTCCCCTATCGTACACTGAATAGTAGGATACCCTGGGTCCTTGTATTTTGTGTAGGAAGGATTGGACAAAAGTGAGCTGATATTTGCAGCCAAGAATGCTTTCTTAGGAACATTGGTCTTCCTCTTGGTTGTGCAGAGATCCTTCAACAATTTGGCATATTGAGGTATTTGTTGGATGACATCCAACAAGGGGATGTTAACCTTTACTTGCTTAAACACCTCTACTATCTTGTCCATGTTGTCACTCTGCTTTTTGTTTAACCTACTTGGATAGGGAGCTTTTGGCAGGTAGGTTTTCTGCTGTGCCTGAGAAGAAAGCTTTGGTGTATTACCCTCACCCTCAGCTTCTTCTTCACCACCATTCCCACTGAGGGGCTGCATAGATGGTGGTGGGTGTGGCAAGGAAATGTGATTGTCAACTTGTTTTCCATTCCTTAAGGTCACAATGGAATTGACATGGTGAATAGGTTCCTCCACATGGTTCACTTGCCTCCCCCGAGGGACCACATTCTCATTTTGCATTTGTTGCTGTTGGTACATGCGGGGGTTAGCCTCAGGCTGGCTAGGAAAAGACTCTCTCTCTCTTTCATGTACAGACTGAGCCAATTGGCCCATCTGAAGCTCTAGAGATTTGATGGTCTGCTGATTTGAAGTGAGAACTTGACTTGTGGTAGACATAAAAAATTTCATTGAGTTTTCAAGTCCACGAGTCAAGGTCTCAAGCGAATTGAATCGGGTTTCCATATTATTGGAATTTGGGAAACCCGATGGATTGGTGGTTTGCGCTTGGGGTGGCTGATAGGAATGTGCATGCATGGGAGGTTGGTGTGATTGGTAAGGTGGTCTAGAGGAGTTTGAAGGACCACCCGGGGCATTATTTTGGTTCCATGAAAAATTGGGGTGGTTCCTCCATCCAGGGTTATAAGATGATGAGTATGGGTCATTCCTAGCTCTGTCATAGATGGCGTTGACACGCTCCATCTCAGGAGGAATGGACTCACACTCGCTCTCTACATGACCTATCCTACCACATGAATGACAAGGAACTGGACCAGATGTGGACATGTGAGGTGCACTTTGTTGGTTTTGGAGCTCAATCGAATCCATACGGCACATTAAGGCCGCCATGCGTGCCTCGGTGGCCGTAGTGGTATCGATAGCAAATGCGGAACCCGATCTAGTTGAGTTTGCATTCGCGATCCTCGCTCCTATACTAGATGATGCAGGTGGTTCCCTCACACTCTCCCACTGCATGGTTTTCTCAGCGAGGTCTTCTAGGAAGGCCCATGCCTCCCTTTCATCCTTTCCCAAGAACTCTCCTTGACACATGGACTCAAGGAGCGTTCTGGACGGGATGTGAAGACCCTCATACACAATCTGACAAAGACGCCACAACTCAATGCCATGGTGAGGGCACGAGGATAGTAGCTCTTTGAACCTCTCAAGATATGCATGAAATGGTTCGGTCTCATGTTGATAGAACGAATTGATTTCGTTCCTCAATTTTTGAGTCCGATGATTAGGAAAGTACTTCTTGAGGAATGCAGATTGAAACTCATCCCAAGTCCTAAAGGAATTCGCCTGGTTGCTGTACAACCACTTCTTGGCATCATCCTTCAGCGCAAAGGGGACAAGCCTAAGATGGATGGAGTCTGTGCTAAGTTGTTGCAGCTTGAACATAGCACAGACCTCCTCAAATTCCCTGAGAAAGATATAGGGGTCACCTTTCCCAGTGAAATGAGGGAGCATGGAAATGAATTGAGGCTTAACCTCAAAATGGTTCCCATTAGCCTCTGGTAATACGATGCATGAGGGTAGAGCTGTACGGCTCGGGTAGCATCGATCACGTAGAGGTATGGGAACGACAACTGGAAGCACTGGTCGAACAGGTGGGTCCAGCAACTGCTCCTCCTCACGGAAATTAGCAGCCATTGAACCCGGACTGCGTGTGACACGAGAGGAGGAAGGTGTCGAGAAATCGATGACCGAAGCCGGATTGACAACGCTCCTCGTCAAACGACCACTCTCGTCTCGTGTCCACGAAAGCATGCACAAAGGTGCACACACACAAAACAAAACCTTTTTTTTTCTTTTTTTTTTCTAACAAAGAATGTGCGTAGAGGAGAAGACGGGAGAACACAGGAGAGAAAGAATGACTCAGGAGAGAAGGGAAGAAGTCCTTATGCTACGGCGGATGGGTACAGGTAGAAGCACACAAGCAAACAAGGCTCAAGCAATCCTAAGATCGCTATAGGTCCTTACAGCTAGACGACGCCTAACTGCGAGGTCACACGGCCTCAACACGCCTCACCTCCCTACAACGAGGACCACAAAGCCCAGCAAGTGAGCCAAGATCTGGGGATCTCGTCTCTCCTACTATCGACAAAGTGGGCAACGCCGATCAGGTCATGACGGTCGGGACCGGATCACTCTCCTAATGCGTCCGAATTCCTTAAGGCCAATGTCTACTTGATTTTAAAATTAGGCTCTTGATTAGTGTGGTTTTTGGGGCGAAGGAAAGGGTGATGAAATCCCCCACCTTATCTTTTATGGGACAGCCCCTCCTTAGTAGCGTTTTGGAGTCCTAAATCTAGCAATCAACTCTCCAAACAACGCTCAACTCACACTTGTTGCAATGCACTTCCTACTAACTAATGCATGTTCATACGAAATGCATGAATGAGAGTAGACGGTGCGTACCTCACGCCAGCTCTCAGCAACAGAAAATAAAGCTAAGATAAAAGACAATCTAAATGCCTAGGTCACATACATGATGCATTGCCTAAACAAAAAGAATGCCTAATCTTTTGCTTTGAGTTTTAGGGTCCAAGTTGCTTAAGGGAGGTTTGATTATTGATCTGGGAACAAACTATAAGTCAAAACATGCCAAATTAAGTCCCAGACCACTATATCATATAAAGAAATACTCCAAAGAAATTTCGAGGTGAAATGAAACAACCAGACCGCCAGTTGGCGGTTGTAGACCGCTGATTGGCGGTCTTCTTCTCTCAAACCGCCTCCAAACTTCACCAGATGCTTCCCCTTCTCAATGTGAGTCTCCTGAAACAAAGAAAACTACAAGACAAAAATTAAATCCACTCGAATCGTCCAAACAAGAGTCTGGACTGGCACCTCCCCGGCAACGGCGCCAAAAACTTGTTGAACGTTTAATTTTAAACCGCAAGTGCACGGCCGCGATGAAGCGGTGGCAAGTACGGGTCGTCCTCAGGGAGGTGAGTAGCCTCTTGCTTGTACGAAATCAAGTGGCAAAAATAGGGGGAAGAAAGTTGTTTATGCTAATCTAGACTACGCTACACTAAGAAGTATGAAATGCGAACGAAACAAACAAATGATGGAATAACAACTAAACTAAGAGCAAAGAAAGAATGCTGGAATTTCAGGAATGGGAAAACCCCTAAGGGGTGGAGTGAGTGCACACATGCAAAGAGGTGGGTGTAGAATACATTCTTTAAGCACATGAAGGTGGTGTTTATCAAGCATAGGAAGTGTCTAAATGTTATGGCAAAACCTATCAATCTATTCACCAACTTAGTTGATTAACATTTACATATGCAAGTTGTTTATTTCAGAACCTAAACAAGCATGAGAGGTGTCTAATCATTTTGGAAAAACTCATCAAGTTATAAATTCTATCCTAAACAAGCAAGCATACATTCATGTTTAATCAACACATTGAAATTAAAGCATTCATCCCATTCTCTAATGCATGTATGTACATCTACTCCACCCCCCAAAGGGGATGGAACTACTCACTAAACATTACACTAATTATTAAACTATGGAAAGAAAGCATATTAAAACTAAGCTAGAATTAAAAGACGATTAAACTAAAACATGCACAAACAATAAAAGAAGCATAAAATAAACAATGAAAGAAACACAAAACTTTATTGATAAAATGACTCACATTAAAAGTAGCATCCTCCTACTTTAGTGTGTGCTTCAAGGCCTCACTTCTAGTAGGAAGAATAGCCACTTAAAATATGGAGTGATTACAATGGAAGGTGAAGAGTTCTATTTATAGCCATCGAAAAAGGCAAACCGGGACAATCCCCCGATTTGGGACTAAACAAACACCAAAAATAGCCTAAACGAACATTAATACAAGTCCAGGAGAAATTTGAGCGCATTTGGGCCAAAAGTGACCGCCAATTAGCGGTCTTGGACCGCTAATTAGCGGTCTACAGTGTCCGGATCGCTCTGGAATTTCTTGTGGGCTTTTCTGGAAGGCTTTGTTGGTATTTGATGCATCTATTTTGCATGTTGGAGCTCCGACCCGAATAGAATTGCCAAAATACTCCCCATGATGGTGAGGAGTATTCTGTTTTGCTCTTAGGTCCTTCGGTCTTGCATTCAGGTCCTTCTTCCTTGCATCTTGGTCCACATATCTCACAATTCAGTCCTTTTTCCCAGCTTTTGGGTCCTTTTATGCTTCATCTCTTCAAACCTATTTATTCCTGAAAACTAAACATAAAACTCGTAACATAGAATTATTTAGGTGAAAGATAATGGATATAAGATACAAATATGAGCATGAAATGATGTCAATCAACCGATAAACTAATTGTTAATGCCAAGATGAATGCTAAACTCATGAACATATTTGCTTGTGGAGTAGATACTCAAGAATATAGTAAGATTAGCGGATGTGATACCGTTTATGAAATATGGAAATTACTTGAATCTCATCATGAAGAATCATCTAGAATGAAAGAAACTTGGGTTGATATATTTGTGCGCAAATATGAATTATTCTCTATGCAAACCAATAAAAGTATAAGCGAGATGAACGCTCGCTTCACCGAGATTGCTAACAATTTGAAAAATCTTGGTAAGAAAGTGAATGAAGTGACAAGGTGCGGAAGATTCTTTGATCTCTCTCAAACGATTGGGAGAAAATGACAACCACCATTGAGGAGGCGCAAGACCTCAACACTTTGTCAATGGAGGACCTCATCAGAAGCCTTATGGCTTATGAGATTCAAATGAATGAGAGAAAATACATGGAGAGCTCGAAAAAGAAAGAAAAAGCTATTGCCCTCAAGTCTAGCTTTGAGTACAAGTCAGGCGATGGGGAGAGTGATGAAGAGCTGGCAACGATGGTTAAGAGATTTGATTGACATCATACCATGCATTTATTGGTGTCTTATATCCTCTATTTTGAACCTAAGCAATGCTACGTAATGAGTATTGTGTTTAAGTTTCAAGAATAAACAGATTTAAGAAGAAGAGACACAAAATGACTAAACGTAAGAAAAAAGATTGAATTGTGAGACTTATGGACTGATATGCAAGAGGGAAGGACCCGGATGTAAACCAAAATGAACAATAAGCAAATCAAAAAACTCCACACCATCATGAGGAGTATTTTGGCAATTAGATTTGGGCCTAAGCTCCAACAACCAACTCGGGTGCACCAAACATGAAGAAATCGATCCACAAAAGTCTCCACCAAAGCACGACCTGATCAAGCCAATCCAGACCACTGATTGGCAGTCGAATATTCTCCAGATCCGATAATGTTTATCCAGGTGTTGTATTAGTGTGTATTTAGTCCATTTATGGTATACGTTTTAGTCCCATACCGAGGGTTTGTCTGTTGTAATGTGAGTGAGTAATAAAATAAATCTTTGTTAGTTTCATGTTCTCTCTTTTAATTCTTGCATACTTAACTTAATCTTGTTTTAGTAATCCTAGTATAATTAGTTAGAATGCTTTCTTTTCTTAATATAAATGTTAGCTTAATGAGTAGTGAGTAGTCCATCCCCCTTTGGGGGGTGGAGATGCTGTACTTTTATGTTTTGAAGTTTTGAATGTTTGACAAATTTAAATTGTGTAAACTTGATTGTTTGTATGTTTATCAGGTTTGTTTTATTCATCTACATGTTGGGGATTTTTGATGGGTTTTGCCATAAGATTTAGATTTCTCATGCTTGGTTCCCTCATGTTTATTGACTCAAATATCCTATTGGATATGCTACATTTTAGTCATGTGTATTAGTGTTTGCTCGCTTGATTGATTGAACAAACTTTGTTTTGATGAGTTTTACTATAACTTTTAGATACTTCAAATGCTTAGCTTTGTTCTTCACATGAGTTCCTATTTTTTTATGAGACTTGCCATAACATTTAGACACTTCTCATGTTGAGCCTCGTCTTATGATAATCAAGTAGTAATTGTTGATGCATTGTGTGAATGGATTGATAGGTTTTGCCAAATCTTTAGACAACTCCTATGCATAAAGACACACACATACACATACACATACATGCTTACATGCGTCATTCATCACTTCTCTAACCTCATATGTGCACACACTCCACCCCTTAGGGGTTTCCTTACTGAATTTAATCTTACTTTGCTAGTTGCTTAGTTTTCCTTCTCACGTTGTCATCTTTCTTATTTGTAGTTTGCTTGTTTAGTTTAGCGTAGTTTAGTTTGTGTAATCACAACTCTTCTCCCATTTTTCCCACTTGCCTTTGAAAGAACCAGAGTCGACACACCTCCCAGTGGATCGACCCGTACTTGCCCCATCTTCACCGACGTTCGTGCACTTGTGGTTTAAACTTAATATCATTCAAGATTCAAGAAGCATTGAGTGAAAGAGAAATTCCAAAGAAAGAGAATGGATGATGGAGAGAGCTCAAAAGCTCTTATTTGTTACGGATGTGATAAAGTTGGGCATATAAATAAAGATTGTCCTTTAATCCAATCCAAGGAAAGAAAAGAGAAAAGGAGGAGAAAGAAAGGAGGTTCAAAAGAAGAGAAAAGAGGGATAAGAAGAAGAAAAAGGCCCTCAAGGCAACTTGGGATGGATCATCTAATTCAACCTCCGGTTCATCGAGTGAGTCAGAAAATGAAGAAGCTCATCTATGCCTCTACACTCAAGAAGAAGTTGATGGAGAATTGTGTAGTGCATCTTCATCAAGCGAGCAAGACGAGCCCAATAATTTGTTGGATCGTGAGGGTCTACAATACTAATCACTTTTACCCTAATTACCTACTCGTTTAACTAACAAAGATATGTGCAACAGAATTTAAACTAAACAACCAAGTAAATGGAAGATAATGCAAACCACGATGGACACAGGGGTTTTACAAAGGTTCGGCCACCACCTACATCCTCTCTTGCAAGCTCTGCTCAACACTTCGAGCTCCGCTCACGACTTCACTATCCACTCCCCGTTCCAGGCCGGGAGAGAACACCTTTACAATCCTCAAACTCGCGAACAACCCTCACCGAGCTTCGCTACACCTCTCACAATCCGAGAGGGATGCTTCGGGCTTTCACCGAAACCTTTACTATTCTTTGACAGAAACAAACTTGAGTGGGACTATCACTCTCTAAACTTGAGCACACTTGAGAAAGATTGAAATTGATCTTAAGTGTGGAAATTTTAGGCTTGGAGAGTTAGGAATGATCTCTCTAATGTAGGAGGCAAATATGTGTGGGAGAGTTGTGTGAAAATGTGTTTTCCAACTCTTTATATAGGCATTAGAGAGAATATATCCGTTGGGGTTGATTGGGTGAGTGTTGGTGTAAGATACACAACAGAACCTCGCAGGACCCAATTCTGAGTTAATTCGGTCGACCGGATCGGTCTGAACGGTCGACCGTTTGGCAGTATTGAACTCAGTTCGGTCGACCGGTTAGGTAACGGTCGATCGCCCAACGCTAAGACTCTGGTACACTTAGTGATCGGTGGAACACCGAATAGGGTTCGGTCGACCGATTTACACCAGGCACTTTGGGGTTGACAAACAATGATCTATTCGGTCGACCGAGCCAAGGTCTAGCGGTCGACCGATTTCCTCTAGGAGATTTGGGTTTGTCAAGAGATGGGCATTCGGTCGACCGAACAAGGTCCTCGGTCGACCGATACATGACAAAGTATATGGGGTATTTTTGGTTTAATACGAATACGACCATTGGGTATATACGAGAAAACTAACGGTCAGAAAAATAAGTTCACACGGTCGACCGAAAGTGTATACACGGTCGACCAAAACCGGGCAGTGAAAACACAAACAGGATAATTGATCCTCCGGTCGACCAAACGGTTTGTATCGGTCGACCGAAAGTGGGCAGGCAGTTTGGGTTCAGGTTTAGTGTTTTCTGGTCTAAGTTTGGGTGATCTATTGAAGTCCAAATTATGTGAAATTTAGTGTGTGACTTCTATAAGGAACCTAGTGTGTGTTTAAGTTGATTTTAGCTCAAGTATTCTCAATTTACACAAGTTCCTAAGACTCAAAGAAAATACAAAATACATGTCTTCAAAAAAAGCTTGATTACATGTCTTGACTTGATTTTCCTTTATTCCTTGAGTCTTGATCACCTGTAGAGATTAGCACAAAGCAATATATATGCAATGCAATATGTGTATCATGACGTTGATTAGTAGCATATCATGCATTACATTCATGCTATATATCCTTTACTTACCCCATATTTGAGATACACGAGGGTTTGTTTGATGTGTTTCAGGGTTTAGGTAATAAAAAAGAGAAAGGAAGAGAAAATGACCTAAACACAAGAAGAATGGACTAATTTGGAAGGTTCTGGACCTGTTTGTAATGCCCAAGGACTGGATTGTAACTTAGGAAGGACCCAAGTGAAAACCATAAGGAACTTAAGTGTAAAGAAAAATATGTTGGTTGCAAAAGTCCAGAATTTCCTGAACCTGAGTAATTCGACAATTAAAACCAAATAGGCTCGAACAACCAGGTCCGGGCGCACCCTATGTGTTTATTATGTCAGAGAAAAATTATCCGCCAGTGGTGGATTCAGTTAAGCGTTTGGCAGCAGGATTTCAATGGTGGGTCGGGTTAAAGAAATATGCAACCTCCGAATTTGATTTACAGTCATCCGATCGCACTCAGATCCATCCAAACCCTCTAATCTTTTATGAATACACTTGTAATGCCTCCTTTCTTCTCCTTCCTCCCTCTCCTCCTTCGGTTAGTTTTCTTTCTTATTTAGTAGAGTAGCTTTTATTTCTTGTTTAGTAGTGTAGAAGAGGAGCAACTTTGTAAGCTTTCATTTTAATATAGCTTAATTCTTGTTCTTCATCTTGATGTCTTTCATTTGATGTCATTTCCTTTGTGGTTGTTTTCCTTAATCTAGTTTTCTAAATTTTGCATTATGATTTTGGGTTATTTTTATTTTTCTTTAGTTTAAAGATGAGTAGAGAGTAGTCCATCCCCATTGTTGGGTGGAAAAGAAGGTGTTGTGATTATGTGATGTAATAGTGTGTGTTAATCATACCTTTGAACCTCACATGAGTTCCATAACCATCTAATGAGATTTTCACTATTATCTTTGATGTGCTAATACTCTTGAGTGAAGCTTAACACATGCTTAGATTAGTGGGCCTATTTTATGGGGAATGATGAGGTGAGGATAAGGATGGAGTGGAAGAATGAAACATGACATGTGCATGCATGTGCTCATGTTGGCATCATCCTAATTATTGTCTTGTATGTTTTAATTACTATGTCAAATCTTATTTCATGTGGAGACAAAGTTGAATGTGGTCATTTTACATGTGCTCACATGAGCCTTATTTCAATTATTGTCTTGTATGCTTTAATGATAATATTTTATCTTATTTCATGTGGAGGCAAAGTTGGATTTGGTTATGGATTTCATGTATTACATGTTGTAATGCGCACTACACATATTTTCATTTCCACGTTATTTCTCTACCCCCTATGGGATTTAGTTTTACCATTTGTTTCCCGATTTCATACGCATTGTAGTGCAATTCCAACCTCATTTCTCTCTTCTTTTCCCACTCTTGTATGGTGGATTTTGACTTGCACGCGCTCCCTGTGGACTCGACCCATACTTGTCACCGCTTCATCACAGTCGTGCACTTGCAGTATTATAACTGATCAATCAATCGTCAACCATTCGGTCCACCAAAATGCTTTTACAGACAACCAAACACATTTCGGTCTACCGAATTCCTAACTTGAATGACCAGTTCGGACGACCAAAATTCATTCGGTCATCCATTAACATCCGCTTAGAGAAAATCACTGAAATTCTTATTTCGATCGTCCAAAATTTGTTTGGTCATCCATTTTTGGTATCTAAATTCTCCGAAAATTATCTGTCCAAACATGCACAAATAATAAAATTCAGTCATAAGGAAAAATTGTTTTCCACTGCATTCTGTTTTCCTCTCCTTTTCGTTTGACTCCGAAAATACTACTCCTATATTTCAAAAATACTTTAGTACTTGGAAGTAATTCAGCAATAAATATCTTAGGAATTGTATAATAGTTTCCACTTTGCACTTAATTTATTAGTGAAATTGAATAAAGGTGTCAAAAATATAACGTAATTCTACAATTTTCCCAATCAAGATTAGTTAAACATTTTAAATTTTGTTTTTCATTATATAAGTGTAATTTAAAGATTATAAGGATAACTACATTTTTAACATTTCATATGTAGAGTTTCATCTATGAGAAATAGCTAATTTAAAATTCATAGATTTAACATCACTACTATAGCAGAATTCCTTAAATTCTTGATATTTATATGTACTACTACTACCTACAATGCCAACAACATGTCTAACATTTTGTAAATAAATTTTTATTATTTTAAGTTTATCTTATACTAATATGTTTAAAATATGGCAAACTCTACTAACATGAAAAATAATATCATCTAATGGTGGATTACACAAATTTTTAAGTAATTCTATTGCTCCAGAGTTATTACTAGCATTGTAAAAAGAAATTACACAATTTTTTTCTATTCTATAAGTTTGCAATACATCTTTTATATGGTTATATATAACCATAGTAGCGTATGGATGCAAAATCGGTTGAAACAAAATAAGTTGTTTATGTAATAAAACCCATGAATTATCTAAAAAATGAGTAGTTACGCAACAATATGGAGAATTATTAAGACCGGTCCATATATTGCTAGTTAATACTATCTTAGAAGTCATTGATGCAAATTTACTAATTAATGACATTTCTCCTGTATCAATTTTTTTACTTACAACATTTTTAAGTGTGCGTCGGGAAAATGGTTGAAATTGTGGGTTATGGTAAGTAAATGCATTCCTAAGGTTTGTAGATTTACATTATCTAAATGGTAATGTATCTCTAGTTATATATTCACAAATTACATCTTTACTTTTAAAGTTCCACTACTACTATCTAAAACTGATTGGTGTGAAGTAGATGATCCAACATTCCTACATTTACATTTTTCCGCATGTCTTGTTAGATGACATGTTCCATGGTTACTAGATGCAATAAGTTTTCTACCACATGTTTTACATATGGTGATTTTTTTACCATTAATATCTTGGCCTAGGTCAGAATCTACCCAAACAGGTATAGTTCTTTTTCTAGTACTTTGTTTTTAGAATTTATTTTTCTAATTGATGCACTAATAATAGGGAGATTATTCTCATCAGATTCAGGTGATGAATTAACCAAATGGTTAGATGTCATTGAAATTAAAAAATATGCAAACAAAAAATTAATTTTTGTAAACAATGAGAAAACCATGATAACTAACTAAATTAAATTTAACTCAAATAAAACTAATAATTATAAATAAACTTAAAGAGTAAAGAAATGCAAATGAAAGGTGTGTCTTGAAATTAGTCGAATCGGGAAATCTTCCTGTAGCTTTAGGCTTCTGCTCAAACCCGATCCACTTCCAATACAATTAGCGAGAGAGCATTTAGTGAAAGATTTAAGAGCTTAAGAAGAAGATTAGAATAGATGAGAAGATTTAGTGCGAAGAAAATAAATGGAATAGGGGTTTAAAAAAATCCAAGCCATTGGGCAGGCGGGTTGTCGCAGGCAAAAGGGGTTTAAAAAAAATCCAAGTCGTTGGGCAGGCGGGTTGTGGCGGGCTGGCCCGAGCTTGTGACCCCTTATCGTGTCGGGTTTGGGACAGGTCCGGCCAGGCCAGCCTGACCCATTACCCAAGTATGTAAAGAGGATAATATCACCCGATAAACTTACATTTATCAATTAAAAATGTTAACAACATACGACTAATAAAAAAAGAAGCACTTCTCTCGCGTAATATTTATCTCCTACTATGAATATGATTGAAGAGTTTCTTAAAAAATCTACAAAATAAACAAATCTATATATTAACATATAAATTATGTCACAAAAAATATATAATGTAACATAAGTTATATATCAAAATTTACCTCTCTTAAATCTCCCGCTTCTAATCTCAACTCAACAATCTTCATTATGTAGTGACCACAATCAATATTTTCAACTTGTTTACACTACTACAATTAAGATGTCATGTATATTAGGAAAACAACGAAACTAATGCATATTCACTGCTGGAAAATTGTCGACCCTAGAACGTCGGACTTTACTAAACCGACGTGGCAAAAAGTTTACCACGTCGGCTTTTAAATGACCAACGTGGAAGGGTTCATTTTCCACACCTACCACGTCGGTCATAGAATTTGACGTGATAGGTTGTCTTCCACTTCGGCGTTTACACCGACCGACGTGGAAGGGTTCATTTATGAATTTTTTAAAATAATTCGTAGACTACCACGTCGGCCCTGAAATCCGACGTTGTAGGGCACCTTATAATTTACCTTCATGGTTAAGCATGAAACATAAATACATAGATATTAATGATTAAGCATGAAACATAAATACATAGATAAACATAAATACCACGTCGGCCCTGAAATCCGGCTTTTAATGATTTCTGGTCCAAAACAACCAGGCAACGACATAGATATGTTGGCTCCCCTAATTGATGACTTGAAGAAATTGTGGAATGATGGCGAACAAGTGTGGGATGCCCACCGTCAACAGTCATTTACAATGCGTGCGATGATATTTTGCACAATTAATGACTTCTCTACATATGGAAATTTGTCTGGCTATTCTGTGAAATGGCACAATGTGTGTCCTATTTGTGAAGAAAACACATGTTTTTTGCAATTTGTGCATGGTAGTAGGACAATATATCTTGGTCATCGCAAAATTCTTCCTATAAGTCATCTGTATCTTAAAATGAAAAAGGCATTTAATGGGAAGCATGAATTCGAAGAACCTCCTACAAAAATTAGTGCAATACAAGTTCTTGAGCGGATGAAAAACATTCAATGCGAATTCGGTAAGCCTTACAAACGCGGAAATGATATGAGTAGTTGGGAAAAAATCCATTTTTTTAACCTTCCTTATTGGGAGACTTTAGAAGTCAGACACTGTATTGATGTGATGCATGTCTAAAAAAATATTTGTGGCAGTTTGTTAGGAACTCTTCTTAACATACCGGGTAAGACTAAAGATAGATATAATACCAGACTTGATTTACTTGGACTTGGTATTCGAGCAAAACTAGCTATAGAGAGTTAGGGTACTCGTAAGTATTTACCACCAGCGTGTTACACTTTCGACAGAAAGAAGAAATTAGCTTTGTGTCAGTGTCTACATGGTGTCAAACTGTCGCAGGGGTATTCTTCAAATATTAGCAGTCTTGTATCAATTAAAGATTTGAAACTACTTGGTTTGAAGTCTCATGATTGCCATGTGTTTTATGCAGCAGTTGTTACATGTTGCTATTAGATCGATATTGTCGAAACACGTTAGACATGCTATTATCAAATTTTGTTTGTTCTTCAACAAGATTTGTAGCAAAGTAATTGATCCAAAGTATTTGGATAAATTGCAGAATGAAGTAGTTGTTACAATATGTCAGTTGGAGATGTACTTTCTGCCGTCTTTTTTTGACAAAATGATTCATTTGGTGATTCATCTGGTTAGAGAAGTTAAACTACTCAGTCCGGTATTTTTAAGGTGGATGTATCCATTCGAGCATTACATGGGTGAGTTGAAAGATTATTGTAAGAATCGACGGAGGCCATATGCGAGTATCGTTGAAGGTTACATAGCTCAAGATGTAATTGAGTTTTGTAATGAATACTTGGCTCATACTAAGAGTATGAAGTTCCTAAAAATAGACATGAAGATAGGATTGAAGGTAAAGGTACGCGTGACCCGAAGATAATAAGTCCAAAAGGTGAGAATCTCTTTAAAGCGTATTTATATGTGTTGTGCAATTCTGATGAAGTCCAACCTTATTTGGATGAGCACATGACCACAGTGAGGGAAAACCATCCTTTTTGGACTGATCAACAAGTAATTAATGCTCACAATAAGGCTTTTGTTGATTGGTTCAGGGAAACTATGTACAGCCGTAAAGTTTCTGGAAATTTGAACTGGTTGGCGCATAGACCAAATCCTATAGTGACATCTTATAATGACTATGATATCAATAGTTTTTCTTTCTATACCAAATTGGAGGATGAGAAAAGCACAATGCAGAATAGTGGGGTCCCTTTGGTAGCTGAATCGTTGCACATATCTAGTTCGAAAGATAGAAACCTCATATATGTCAATATGTCTTATTATGGTCAAATTTAAGAAATATGAGAGCTGAATTTTATTAAATTCAATGTTGCAGTATTTAAATGCAAGTGGGTGAACAATAAGAATAGTCTTCAAGTCGATGGTTTGGGGTTTACTTTGGTGAACCCTAAAAAAAGAGGGTTTTAAGGAAGATTCTTCCATTCTAGCATCTCAAGCAAAACAAATATTTTATGTAAAAGACCTGTGTGCTAATAAATGGTCAGTAGTTTTAGAAGGAAAACGGCAAATCGTGGTTGAAGAAGATGTTAATGAGATTGGAGAAATTCCCCTGTTTGCACAAGTACATGAACTTAAATCGCTCGATGACGACATAACTATTGACAACTTAATTATCCGAGATGATCATCATGAAGGAATATGGATCGACGATCCTATGAGCAAAAAACAAAAACGTAAAAACTGAAGGTTCGTTGTATGTTGTATTAAGTAGATACATTTGTATGTTGATACGAATGTTGTTCATTTGATGGATAAGATTTTGTTATTGCTAGACTGAATATGAATGTTGTGAGAATTAATTACTTGTTTGATGGGTACGAATGTTGTGAATTTGTTTGTTGATATTGTTGATAGTTTTGTAAGTTTGATATGAATGTTGTGAATTACTTGTTTGATAGATATGAATGTTTGATTGATACTGCAGGGTTTGAGTCTGAAATAAAGGTATCAAACAAATAATAAAATCAAAAATGTGAAAATAAATATCCTACAACGTCGGCTTTTAGGCAGCACCGACGTTTTAGGATATTTTTCTTTTATTTTTTATATTTTAAGAATCCTAGCACGTTGGATATGCAATAATGTTAACGCGATAGATGTCATACTACCACGTCGGTTCTATAAAACAACCAACGTGTTAGATTATTTTTGGATTATTTTTTATTATTTTAGGGAAAGACCCTACCACGTCGGCCGTACAAGACGACCAACGTGGTAGAATATTTTTGGATTATTTTTCTTATTTTAGGGAAATACCCTACCACGTCGGTCTTATTTTTCTTATAAGACGTCCGACATGGTAGATTTTTTTTGGATTTTTTTTATTTTAGAGAAAGACCCTACCATGTCAGTCATCTTATAGAGCACACTACCACGTCGGTTGTAACGACCGACGTTAAAGGGTCCATGTACCATTAATGTCAACCCGACGTTATACCCTTTAATGTCCGACGTCGTAGCACTTTTTTCCAGCAGTGATTATCAAAACAAACATTAATGAATCGTCTTACCTTCATGACATGTCAAATTATTAATTTCTTTTGAGTCCATTTTTTACCAATCATCTTATCGATATTAAATTTTTATTATGTTGTATTATAATTAATGTTAGCCATGTTTAAATTGATTATTATCATGTTTTTAAAAACAGGTTGAATGAGGAAATGAGTTAAAAAATGATTAGTTAACGAACCAAACATGCTTAACAAGATTTTAGCCAAGATTGCTCGTCAAGCTCATGAGTTTAAGTAAAATCGAGCAAACTTGTCGAGCTTTAAAGTGACGTTTGAATAATAGTAAAGTCGAGATCGAGCAACAACTTGTGGCTCGTTTACCAAGCAGCCGAGCTCACGAGCCGACTCGTTTAGAAAAGCGAGCCTAGTTGAAACAAAACTTGTGTTATTCATTTTACGGCCCTAAAGAGAATAAAGAACAACAACATTATATATGTTGTTTTCGTCAACATACATAAGAGTTATGAAATATAAAAAAACTAGATTTATTAAGCTCAATACAAAGAGAGTTACTCACATTTAAGACAAAGATCACTGAAATAAATAAAAAATCTTTGTTGAAGTCACCTCGAAAGAATTAGACATTGAAGTCCCCAAGTTTTATGGAGGAGTTAACTCCCGCATTCTTTAGGAAAATATTTTCCGACTTGATATCCTTGTGGTTGAGTCACAAGATATATAAATTTGTGAAGCAATAAGTTGTTGCCGGAAAATCCTCGCTGCTTCAGGCACGGGATAAGAATTTGCTGAAATTTTACCCAAAATATCACTCCCTCCTACAGGTTAGAGCTCTACGATAATATAAACGTACTCACATTCTTCAAATGCACCATCCTCACAATATACGGAACAGTTTCAGAAGTTGAACGATATCAACTTATTTTGCTAAAGTCTGAAAATTCCCAATTTTGTCTAAAACCCCTTGCAAACATACTTCTTTCCACACGGTATAATTAGAGTTTTGAATAATGGAACAAGATATAAAGTATACGGGTGGAGAAATGTTTTAGATAACAAACTAATAGTTGAACATATGAATGCACATGGGGTCGGGTTGGTTCGGTCCTGGGGTCTTACCTGAACCTATCATAACTTTGATTTGAGGTTGACTCAAAATACTATTATATATTGATGTTTTCTATCATTAGATATTTCAAAGAAGTATTTTTCAGTGTAAAACAATTGATTAGGGTACAAAATATGCTTAATATGTCAATTTCATATACATCGTGTATGTTTCCATATCACATCTTTTTCGTGTCTAAGCGAGTCATTTTATGTTATGTTTTTTTATTCATAAATTATGATAACCAACCTAGGCAACCTTAAAAATAAATTAATCGTGTCTAGTTCGTTTTGTATCGCGTTCTCACGTCGGGCAACAAATTGACATGCCTGACATAAAGTATGAAAGCGTGTAGCAAAAAGTCAATTACTCAAAGAAAGACAATGCTCGAATAACATAAAATGGACAACAATATAAATAAGAATTAATTAAGCAAAGTAGGGAGAGCAGTAAGAGGAGCATTGTGTGTTGTTCTTCGGCATCATCGCCCATCCCACCGATCCTCCCAAAACAACAAAGATCCCATCCCATCTCATCTCACCTTTCTCCTCTCCAGATCCGAATGGCCAGCGCGTCCGGTTTCGTATCGCCGGCGGCAACTCCGTGCCTGAGACGGCGATTCCGGGATACCACTGCTGTCCTCCCACTTGGGTCGTGCTCCTTCCAGAAAAAGGCGAATTGGGTCTCTCCAATCCAATGCGGCGGTGCTACGGCTATTGAGGGCGGCGTCGACGAACCCGTCATTGGCGCCTCCACTTCCAAACCTCGCCTTCCCAGGTGACCATAATACGACCCTTTTGGCGTTCTTGCCGAATTTCGCTGTTTTGGGTTTGAAGTTTCGATTTTAGTACAAGTTGGAGATGTTCGTCGTTAGTGCTATATTTAGTTTTATGTTTGAAATGTAGGTGATTGATGTTTAGTCCGACATCATTAGTGAGTGGTGATAAGTTCGTTGGGAGTGTTTTGCCATTATTAGTTTGGATGAAGTTATCTACTTTTAAGAGCTTTGGTTCTGGGAATTTAGTTCAGACATTAATTATGCATGGTCGTATGTTTTGAGACTGAATCAAAAAAAAGTTGGAAAAATTATGGGTTTTTTCTTTTCTTTAACTTGATTTTTTTTCCACATCTGTATAGAGTCGAAACTGTGGAATCATCGCAATTACACTATTGTAAGTCACGGGAAATCTAGTTTTGCATTCTTTTGAAAATCAAACACTTAAAAGTCAAATTATGAACTTAAGTTCTTTATACAAGTCCTATAGATCGTCTTGACCATTTCTCATTATTATCAATTTTAGAATATATCCACATACATAGCCTTCATGTTGAATTTCGATGTAAATTTATGAAGAACCATTATGCACAATATTACGTAATTTATTCTTGTTTTGCCATGCCTCAGTTAGTTTGTCTTAATGATGTTTGATTGCAACTCTGCAACAGAGTTGTTGGTATGGGATCTAAATTAGTTGGATGTGGATCTGCTGTCCCAGAGCTTCTGATCTCTAATGAGGAGCTTTCGAAATTTGTTGATACTAATGATGAATGGATTTCTGTTCGGACTGGGATACACCGTCGTCGTGTTCTTTCAGGTACTGTATTTCTTCAGGTTTATATATGTATATAGATCCCATCTGCGCTAGACCTAGAACCTCTTTGGTTTTATGAAAGTCTTTGAACTTAGTGATAATATTAGTGAAATGAAACTACTCAAGCAGCAAGGATAGTTATTCATATGATTACGCGTATCTACTCCTGTTCCAATTATGATAAGCAATATTCTGCGGACAGGAGATGAAAATCTTGGTCAGTTAGCTACACAGGCTGCGGCGAAAGCTCTTCAAATGGCTCAAGTTGACCCTGTAGATGTTGACTTAGTTTTGATGTGCTCATCGTCTCCAGATGATATTTTTGGAGGCGGTTCTCAGGTAAATAGCCTCTTATATTACAATTTGTTCTCGAATATGGATAAAATCATGGAGGTGCACCTTTTAAGAAATCAACATGGAGCTTTATTTTAGACAAATCCTTAATTTATCAGTGTTCTTCATTTCCCGGTTTCATTATATGTTAAATTATGTGTTCTTACAAGTTAATCATAGTACGTTTACATTTGTTCTAGTTATCAAAAATATTGTAACATAAATAATATGACTTCTGAGCATTATATTTTGACTTCTGAGCATAAATAATAAGTGATATTCTTTAGAAAAGAGTGACAATAATGAGTAGCACCCAATAATACTATATGGAATGAGTTTAATTTCCTCACCTATGGACATCACAACACAATCAAGTCACAACTTTGTTTTCAGATATCTTCCTTTGGGTCCGAACAGCATTGACATCGTGTTCTAAATCAGGTGCAAAGAGACCTTGGCTGCAAAAACGCGTGGGCGTTTGACATTACAGCTGCATGTACCGGATTTGTTGTTGGATTAGTGACAGCTACTCGTTTTATTAAAGGTAATTAAAAATGATAAAAAAGTTGAAATTTATGTTCAATGTCACCCACACTTCTATTTTGAAAATTTGATCGGATTTGTTGTATACTTTCCAACTGGTGTCTTCACCAGAAGTTGCCTATGAACTTTGATCTTTCTTTTGTTGTAAGTGGATCTAAATATTGGTTATCAACCAAGTGTGTCTTTCAGGATATTGGTTATCATCTTTTGAGTCTAAATGTTTACGAAGTGTCATTCAATGAATATGACATCTTGAACCTACCATACTGTTTGTGTAACATCCCGAAACAACGAAAAATTTAATTTTTTTTAAAAGATACAAGAATCAACATCAGGGTCGTTGCCAAACCACAAATATATATATATATAATAAGTGGTACCATGTCTGATACAGGAATCAAAGATGATTACAATGACAAAAGGTATACACTAGATACAAGAGTGATCATCAACCTCAAAAAATATAAAGACAAGATCTGGTCCGAGTGCTCCCGTCCTCAATCACCACCTCGTACTGATGCTTACGACCTGAAATGCAACAAAACTATGCCTAAGTTTCCCATTGGGAAATCCCTAATGTCAAACACCTAAGATATGAACATAACATAGATATGTGAGACATGAAATGAAGAATGCAGTATAAGCACAGGTGACACGTGCAATGTCGGAAAACATCGGCCACGGGTCTCAAGAGTTTTCTCACCCCAACACCACAACACACGTGCTCACAAGGTACCGTCGGTCAGAGTCTCGACAACAACAACGTGTTCACAAGGCACCGCCGGTCAGAGTCTCGACCACAACAAATGTGCTCACAAGGCACCGCCGGTCAGAGTCTCGACCACAACAAATGTGCTCACAAGGCACCGCCAGTCAGAGTCTCGACCACAACAAATGTGCTCACAAGGCACCGCTCCGTAGAGCCACAACCACGATCTTCCTTTCAGGGCGGCATGTCCGTACCGTCGCCCAAAAAGGCCGGGGACTCGTTGCCCTCGAGGCAAATCCAACCACACACGACACAAGCATCCATATGCAAAACAGTGCCAAACGGTCGAACTAAATCCATAAACGGTCGACCGAACTCCACTACTATTCCGCAAAATAACCGGAATAACGTCCAACCGGTCGAACGGCAAAGGGGCCCCGTTCGATCGAAAACCAACAATGAAATCCTCTTTTCTCAAAAGAAACAACCGGGGTCAGACTAAAATCCACAAACGGTCGACCGATCGCTGCCAGTAAAACTCACCAACAATCCGCACTACACGGTTGACCGAAACAACTCTTCCGGTTGACCGGCCATTAAGTTAACTTAAGTCATCGGTCGGACAAGTCAACGAGCGGTCGACCGTTTGGATGGTCAACGCCTCCAACCGACTTACGACAATGCTTTCGGTCGACCGACAAAAGGAACCCGTTCGACCGAAAACACCCAGAGCCTCTTTCTCTTGCAAAGATTGCACCACCGGTCGACCACCCATAGGGTATCGTTCGACCGGTGCAAAAGATTTGCCCGAAATACACTACGACCAGTCGACCACACCAACCCACCGGTCGACCGTTCCATAGTAGAAAAGCTGCTGCAAGACCCTCGACGAGCCTTCCGGCCTACCGTCGGCCACTCCAATCCTCACGAAGACTTAAGGGAGGATTAAACTAAAACTTGACATACCTTTAAGGCTTGAAAAAGCCTTTGAAGAACCCACGAAGGTCGCTTCCACGAGCACTTCCTCTCCACACACTTTTCTTCGGAAAACGCCTCGCTCTCGATCCCTTCACTCCGGCAACACTCGAGCTACCCTCGCCTTGCTGATCGTCCACCTCTCCGGAGCTCTGATCGCAGAACAGAACGGATTGAGAGAGAGAGAGAGAGAGAGTGCAGGTGAGAGAGTGAGTGAAGAGAGAAAGAGGAATCACCTTTATACTCAACCCAAACAAATCTCAGCCGTCCATCTCAACCTCCTCTAATCCACCACCTAAAACACAATAAACCCATAAGCAAAGGGTTATGATGTAACAGTTTGGACTAGTAGACGTTATGTACCCTTGTCCTTGTGAAAAGCCTACTCTCCATGTTGCTTTTTACTGTTAACTTAGCAGAATAGTTATTCGTGTATTTATATTGCAGTTTAAACATGATCATATTTGATCCTTGAACTACAGGTGGTGGTTTTCAGAATGTTCTCGTAATTGGTGCTGATGCTCTTTCCAGGGTTGTGGATTGGACGGACAGAGGGACATGCATTCTCTTTGGAGATGCTGCAGGTGCCGTGTTGGTGCAGGTAAATGACTGCTTCAGCTCTAGTTTGATGGTGTTAAAATGGACCCTTCTCAGTCTCGAATATGACCCACATATTTATGCATTGATGGTTTAAGAAAGTATGATAGATACCGAAATCTAACATGCTTGGTGAATTTTATTATATATGTTCAATTGTTTGCAGAAAATTTGGTTACTCTGAAATTTTCTCACTCCAACCACTTTAAGCAGTCTTTTGTTTTCATTTGGGCAGCGGTATTATTTTGTATAAATTCTTTGTATGATGCTACACCATGAAGCTAAAGAATTATGTTGGATTTTGGTTTGTGTTTTGAGCAATTTTATTAGTATATTTGTTAGACTTCATCGTTTTCATAATTTTGTCAGCGTGTTCTGATTCTTTAACTAGAATTTGTACTCTAAATTAACCGAACACCTTTATCCTATAGGCCTGCAGTGCTGATGATGACGGCCTCCTTGGATTTGACTTACATACTGATGGTCAGGGGCAAAAGTAATTACACTGTATGTTTGAATTTATCTATAGTATTATGCTTCTTCTATTCATTTATTTTGTTGCCTAAATACAGGCACCTAAACTCCATCATAAAACATGAAGAATCTGAGATCTTATCAAGCAAGAATGGCACACCACTGTTTCCTCCAAGAAAAACCTCCTATTCTTGTTTACACATGAATGGCAAGGAAGTGTTCCGGTTTGCCGTACGTTGTGTTCCCCCATCCATGGAAGCAGCACTGGAAGAGGCTGGCCTGGCTCCTTCTAGTGTTGATTGGCTTCTACTTCATCAGGTATTACACCTTTTCAATTTCCTATATTGAAGAAAGGATGATGGATCCCGATAGTTCAAAATGCAGGCAAACCGAAGGATAATAGATGCAGTTGCAACCCGGCTAGAAATACCACCCGAGAAGGTTTTGTCAAACTTGGCCAATTATGGAAACACCAGTGCCGCATCTATCCCTCTGGCTTTGGATGAAGCTGTAAGAAGTGGTCGTGTGCAGGCTGGACATGTTCTTGCCACTGCTGGGTTTGGGGCCGGTCTTACGTGGGGCTCGGCAATCATAAAATGGGCATAAATTTTGCAAGAGGACCGAATCTTCCCTGAAGAACTGGAATGCTGTGTTTGGAGTCCAATGTTTGAATACCAATCCAAGCAGGAAATACAAGTTAGGTACTCACAATGTGGTCTTCGATTTGGAGAAGGGTAGGGTGCTTACCGTAGACTTTTTGATGCCTGAGCTTTGGAATTTTTTCTGCTTCAGCTTTTTTTATGTTTGTCAGCTTCTCGGTACTTGTAATCAGTGAATATGAGCTATTATTTACACCTAGCACTCCCTTACCCATATCAATTTAGTTTAGAAATTGTTGTTAGATGTTTTATTGTGCATATGTTATTAAAATATTCTTCTCTGGAATCAAAACCTTTTCAAGCCTGAGCAGTACTATGAATTAACATATTTGTTGTTTGATGATATAACTCATTTACAGCAGGAAAAAATGTATAGATGTTATTTTGTCAAGGTTTTATGGGCTTCTTTTTTCATGCAAACTGAGTGACTAATCTTAGAACTTTTGTAGTTCCACGATATTCTTTAAATTTAGGTTGGTATTAAGGTATAGATTAGATCTTATACTCTACTACCGTCAGATTTCGAGTTCTAGGTTGTCGAGAGGAGAATGCTTATGTGGTTGAACTTCTTTGTACAGATTTCTACTTGTTTTGACGAGTTAGTACTAGGGATGCAAACAGATGAGGCAGGTATTTCTATATTCTTGTTTATATTTCAGATGCGGATATATATGGACTGTCTATGGATGCGAAAAACACACCGATATCTTAAAACGCAGATTGATACATAGACCGCGTATTTAATTTATTATAAATATTCACGGATACGAATATAAAATGGATATATATGCTCTATGGATGCACGAGAAAATAAATTTATATATAGCACTTATAATTAAACATTAGTTATTATGATACCAAATAATTTTGTATCAAATTATTAACTCAGGAATATAATACTTTTGAAGTGTCGAAGTAAATATCTCTAAGTGTTAAATGTTTTTCTCAAGTTTCTAAGAGCACCTGCAGTCATGATTCTTATAAAAAGATTTTGTTGTCAAATTAATTATTCCCTTTCTTCTCACTTATTTCTTACCTTTTACAATATATATATATATATATATGTATATATATATGTATGTATATATATATGTATGTATATATATATATATATATGTATATATATATGTATATATATATGAGTTAAACATTTGGCTTTGGAGAAGGACTTGGTTGGGAACATATGAGATCGTTTGGGACGAAATGATGAATGAGAAGGAAATTTATTTAATCATGTTTTAATTATTTGTGACTTAAATTATTGGTATACATTATTAATATTTAATAATATTTGTTTTGAATTTTCCAAATTATTAATTAATTAAGTTATTGTTAATTTTCGTAATTATTAATTAATTACATTAAGTGATGTAAATGAATTAAGTTATATATTGATTGTTGATGGAAAACATAAAATAATAAAGAAGAAAGTGAGGTTAAGGAAAGAGAAAGTAGTGAGATAAAATCATCAACCATTGAGGAGTGAATATTGTAAAAATTGTGGGAGTAAAGATCATGCTGATGTTGGAGGAGAGAGAAATTGATGTGGAAGAGAGAAAGAGGCTTGTGATCTTTAAAACATGATCACTACTGAGGATGACCTTAGGACACCTTCAATGGGTGCCCCCACAATATGTCGACATATTGTTGACATTTCGTGGCACCCCGAGCAGGCGTGGACGTCTGGTCGTGGGTGATGGTGGAGGTCACGTGACCTTCACCCATTGGTTAATTTTTTTTAGTTTTTTTAGTTTGAAAATTAGTTTAATTTGTAAATTAATTGGTGAATAATATGATTTTGATAATTAAATTTATTACTTTAATTAAATTTATATTGTTAATTACTTTGATGATAATGTTAATTACTTTGACAATTTTAATTAAAATTTCTTTTATGCTATTTACTTTTCTTATTTTTTTGGTTGGTTATTATATTTTTTGGTAATTGATTTTCTTATTTTTTGGTTGATTATTAATTTTTTTGAGTTTTAGTTCCTACTATTTATATTTACTTATAAAAAGTTATTGTAAATATAAAAAGTTAATTAATTGGTTGTTGAAAATCGTAAAGTAGGGAAAACGAAATGATGTGGGAGAAAAGGAGTACTGATTTAACAAGTTTGACATTTATTGGTGGATTATGATTGATAAGAAAAAGTTGTTAAGAGAGAAAAAAGAGTGTTAAGAGAGAAAAAGAGTGTGAAGAGAGATAATGCTAACGTAACAAGAATAACATTTATGAAAATGTCATGGCTGAAAATGATCTTATCTTGGTCGCAGTTTTGTAGACTATCAACGACAGGTTGTCATGGAGGTGAGACTCAGAATCTAGCTTACCTCTACTTTACGATTGTCATGGAGGCGAGACTCAGAATCTAGACTCAGAATCAACGACAGGTTTGCAATGGATGCGACCTAAGTTTGTACTTCCGGTTGACATGATGATAGCACGAATTTCTTGAAGGCAGATTAAAAAAGGAGATCCCAATTACCAAAAGAACATTAAACTACAGCTACATGCATGCCTAGTGATTGCTTTTAACCAGATTGATGTATTGAAAAATCCAGTTAGAACAGTGTTCCGATAGCACAATCAACATCAGGAACGGCCCAAACACATTTTTTGGTGGGATAAATGGGGCACGGATTGCATGTTTATCTTGGCTGAAACACGACCGGAAATGCATGACCTATGCAAAAATAGCTTCGTTTCAGTCAAGGATTTATCTGTAACTAACCCAATCCTTTCGAACCAATGCGGTTCCAAAAAAGATTTACATCTCTCTGAATGAAGAGCAAATATTTACATCTCCCCAACACAAGGGAAGGACACTAGCTAGAATGTGGAGCTTGGACCCCAAAGAAAAGTTTACCACCAAAACATTCTATACATTCATAATGGATGGTGGCAATGGGCCACTTATCAAAAATATTGGAAATCCGCATCCCCACCAAATGTTAAAAATTTTAACCGGTTGATGGCAGAAGGGGAAATTCTAACTAGAGATACTCTCATTAGGAAATGAGTACCCACGTACCAGATATGCCCAATGTATGGTACTCATAACGAAACAATTGATCATTTTTTCTTCTTTTGCGAAATCACGAGTAAATTATGGGAAAAAGCGGCAGTGTTCAACCAAAACCTTACCATTGGAAACATCGTTCCATTTAGGAAGTTTATCCAAAATCGACTCGATTTATGGGGAAATTTTTGGAGCCTTTTAATAAATGCTTTCTTATGGGAGATGGGCGTGGGGGTAACAACCGCATTTTTAGAGCCGAATCACGCTCGTTTGATTTAATAATGACTAATTATTTCTATCTCCTCAACTTTTGCACAGGGAATCTAAAGATGTTGGGGGAGGAACTTCTTCAAACCATTGTGATTAGAATCGGTCAACCGGTTGTTTGGTTTTAGGCAACCGATGTTGCTCTAATTTGTACTTGTGGGGTGTTTTTGTGTTATCGTCCTTATGAGGCGGGTTGTTTGGCCAACGTTTTTTCGGCAATGGTGCCTTGTGTGCATGATTGACATCATATCATGCATATTAGAGGTGAGCATAACCTGGTCCGGTCTGGTTTTTTGGACCGGACCATATCTGTCAGTCCGGGTTTGGTCCGGACTGGATCCAACCAGTTCGGATCTTTTTGAAATTTCGGTATCGGTCCGGTTCGGTCCGGACCGGTCTGATTTTCGTTTTTTTATATTAAAAAATCCGGTTTTGGACCGGATCGGTCCGGTCACGGGTCCAAAGCCATCTGGTCCGATCTTCGGTCCAGTCTCCGGAAAAAAATTTGGTCTTGGTCTGGTTTGGACCGGATGCTCACCCATAATGCATATATTCGTGTCTTATATCATCTATTTTGAACCTAAGTAATGCTAAGTAACGAGTTTTATGTTTAAGTTTTAGGAATAAACATGATGACACAAAAAAACCAAAACGTGAGAAAAATGACTGATCGGTGAGACTTCTGGACCTATATGCAAGAGGAAAGGACATAGATGCAAGCCAAAATGATCAATTAGCAAATCGAGAAACTTCACATCATCATGAGTAGTATTTGGGAAATTAGATTCAGGCCTAGACTCAAATAACCGATTGGGTTGCACTCGACGTGAAGAAATGAAGCAATCCAGACTGCCAATTGGTGGGTCCGGACTGCCATTTAGCAGTTCCTTCTGCTCTGGATCCAACCCGTCATCTCTCGGTTGTGTATTAGGTTGTTTATGTCTGCTTTTAGTATGTTCCATTAGTCCCACACCAGGGGATTGTCCCTAGTTGCCTTTTTAGGTCTATAAATGGAACTCTTCTTTCTCCTTTGTAATGTATCATTTGTTTGGTGGTCATTCCCTCTACTTAGAGTAAGCATTTGGAGCAAAACTCTAGCGAAGAAATGTTACTTGTAATGTGAGTCATGAATAAAATTAAATTTTGTTAGCTTCATGTTGTCTCTTTTAATTCTTGCATGTTTAGCTTAGTTTTTTGTTTTACTAATCTTAGTATAATTAGTTAGAATGTTTTCTCACCTTAATATAAATGTTAGCTTAATGAGTAGTGAGTAGTTTCATCCCTCTTTAAGGGTGGAGATGATGTTTATACATGTATGAAGAATGATAATGAATGTTATCTTAATATGTGATGAATGTGAGTGTATGCTTGGTTGTTTAAATAAGAATACTTAATTTGATGAGTTTTGCCACAACCTTTAGACATTTCCCATGCTTGCTTAGGTTAGTGATTGTTTATACTCATATTAATCAACTAGGTTAGTGATTGTTTTGATAGGGTTTGCCACAACAATTAGACACTTCATATGCATGAAAACACAACATATTCTTGTGCCTTATTGAATGCATTCTTCACCACCTTACTACATGTGTACACACACTCCACCCCTCAGGGGTTCTCTTTACCGAATTTCATCTAGTTTTGTTAGTTTCTTAGTTTAGTTGCCTTTCATTATTATCTTTCTTATTTGTTAGCTGCTAGTTAGTGTAGCTTAGTTTATCGTAATCAAAATCTTATCACTTTTATTTGTCACTTGATTTCTGAAGAACGAGAGTCGACACACTTGCTTGTGGATTCGACTCATACTTGTCACTGCTTCATCGCGGTCGTGCACTTGCGGTATTAAACTGAATCAATTACATTGCAATCAACGAGCTAGAACAATCTTCTTTGGTGAACATGAAGGATCTATTGAGCCCATGCAGCTAGACCTCTCCTCTCTCCTCCCTAACAATTGGAAATACTAGCAACATGGTAACCACAAAGAGGCTGAACAGTGCACACACTGAAGACATTACTCTACAGGCAACTGAGAATGCCCTTTAAGAGGGAGTATCATAGGCGTTCCCCTAATCAAGGAAAGCCTCAAAGATCAAGACACAACAAGTCTTCACTATCCTAGAATGCAAATGAAACTTTGATTTAAACTTAGGTTTTTTGCTTGAATGCCACTGGAAAAATACCATAATTATATATGTTATCGTTCTCTCACTATTTCTACTGTGCCACTACAAAAGTAATCGGCGTTTGATTGATCATTTTAATAACCGCAAGTGCACGACGTCGATGAAGACATGACAAATACGGGCCGAACCTCAAGGAGTTGTGAGTGTTATTGTTCCAACCATACTCGAGTGGGAAATGAGAGCCGAATCAGTGAATTATGCTAACTAACTACACTAAACTACCAACTAACAAATGAGAAAGATAAGATTCAGTAAAGACAACCCCTAAGGGGTGGAGTGTGTGTACACATGTGATAATATGGTGAAATATGCATTCAATAAGGCACACGTATAGATTGTGTTTTCATGCATAGGAAGTGTCTAATAGTTGTGACAAAACCTATCATTACAATCACAAACCTGGTTGATTAACATGAGCATAAACAAGTTGGTTATTAATAACCTAAACAAGCATGAGAAGTGTCTAAAGTTGTGACAAAACTCATCAAGTTAAGTATTCTCATTTAAACAAACAAGCATACATTCACATTCATCACATATTACACAAGATAGCATTCATTCACATTCTTCATGACATATAAACATCATCTCCACCCCAAAGGGAGATGAAACTACTCACTACACATTAAACTAACAATTATACTAAGAAATAAAGACATTCTTACGAGTTATACTAAGATTAAGAAAACAAAACTAAGCTAAACATGTAAGCATTCAAAAAGAGATAACATTCTAACAAAACTCAAAAGAAAATATATATTTTTATGACTCACATTACAAAATGGTATCCTCTCCACCTTGAGTTTTGCTTCAAATGCTTACTCCAAGTAGAGAGAATGACCACCAAACAATGAGTATGTTACAAAGGAGGAAGATGAGTTCTATTTATAAACATGAAAAAGACAACTGGAGATAATCCCCCGATGTGAGACTAATGAAACATACGTAAAATGAACATAAACTACATAACCCACAACCATGTGAAACCAGGTCGGATTCGAACCAAAATAGACAGCCAATTGGAGGTCTAGGGCCGCCAATTAACGATCACTTTTTGTCTGATATGATCAGATTTTGGCTATCTTCTTAAATACTTCAATTGTTCACGTGGGGTGCACTTGGACCGGTTATTGGAGTCTGGACCCAAATTTAGTTGTCAAAATACTCCTTATGATGGTGTGAAGTTTCTCAGTTTACTATTTGGTCCTTTCGACTTACATCTAGGTTATTCCCTCTTGCAAATGGGTCCTTGTGTATGACGAACATGTCAAGTTTCCTTTATTTAAGTCATTTCTTCTTATATTTCAGTCATTTTCTTTTTGTTTTCTTCTTTATTACTTAATACCTGAAAATATACAACAAACACTCGAGTAACACAAAATTAGGGTAAAATTAAGGATAAAATTAAGGATATATAACATGAATATGATGCATGATATGCTACTGGTCGGTGTTTATTAATGCCATTATGTTTTTTGGACTGCCACTCCGAAATCAAATTCTGTCGACGAGATCATCTTTATTGTCCATGACATCAGCGACGAGATAAAAAAATAATTGTAATTTTTATAAAATTCTTCTAAATTTTAACAGAAATTAATATGAAAATGCAATATTTATAAAAACAACCCTTTATAATTTTAAATTTTCATTCTCCTCTCTACCCTATAGCTCTCCTCCCTCCAAAATCATCTCCTCTCTCTAATCCTCTTCTCCATCCTTATCCTCCGCCTCCTCCTCCTCAATCATTATACTCTCCAACCTCTTCAAAATCGATCCAACCACATTCGCCTCCTTCATCTCCTCCCCACTCCTAACCCAAGTTGTGGTGGTCCCGACGACCACACTGATTCAAAAATGACCTCATTGATACTGGAAGATCAAATCTTCCCTTTCCCTAATCCTACAACTTGTCCCCCTCCCCCCACCATCCAAATCTCAACGTAATCGGAGAAGGATGCAAATGCGCCAGATTGGAGAAGGATAGATGATTGGGATGGAGATTGGAATTCAGGGAGTTGTGGACGACGTTGGTGTAGATGTCCATGGTGTCATAGCAGTGGTCGTTGTAGAGGACGACGGAGAGGGTGAGGTCAAGGGAGTAGCCGAGGGTATAGAGTTTCGAGAGGGCTTCCTTGTAAACCAAGTCGATGTTGCGGAGGAGTTCTTCATTTTGGTCCTCTGCAGAGTAGTTCGAGGAAGGAAGAGGAGTGTTTGGGTTCGGACAATTTTAGAGAATAGTCTAACAATAGAGAATTTGGAGATTTTCTCCTGCGTTATTGTAGGATTTCGTGTCGTTGTGTATGTATATGTTTTAAAAAAATTAATACAACATACAAGATCGATTTCATATTTTCAACAATTTTTATGTACATTACTTTGTGTTTATTCTAATATCATGCAATCCTACATATATTAAAATAAATCACAAAGAGAGAATCATACCTAAAGGTTCTCTAAAACCTTTTGAAGATCCGTAGTCGCGCTGCCCGTAGAATCGTCCACCGATTTGCCTCCTAGTGTTCACCAAACTCTAAACAAGATTAGAGAGAAATGAGCTAGCCAATACATCTCTAATAAGGCTTAGAATCTAGCTAATAAATCCTCTTTGAGCTCCTGAGATTTCTATCTCCTAAACTCAAAATTATTAAGAGATTTTCGTGGTGATTAGAGGAGAGATTAATGAGAGAAAGAATTTTTGCATTAACATAAACAAGTAGGAGGAGGGGTGCTTTTATAATCTCCCAAAACATCATTATCAAGAACTATTCCTTAGTCATGATCTCTTGCTTATTCTCTTCTAAAATTAATCTCTAATTGCCACATAAGCATCCTCTAAAACGTTTTAATTAAATCTGGAATTAATCCACCCATGATCTAATTAATCTCTTAATAATTCAGGCAGAAATCGCACTGTTCGGTTGACCGAGAATTTTTCTCGGTTAACCGAACCATTCGGTTTTAACACGTGTTCGGTGCACCGTGAGCTAGACGGTCGACCGAATCCGCATGAGAAAAATTCTCTGTAAGAATTCGGACGAACCACGTCTTCTCTTCGGCCTACCGATGACTCACCAAAATTTCTCCTGGAGCATAGTCATCGGATGACCGTGTAACCTTCGGTCTACCGAAAATACTTTTTCTCGGTTGACCGTTCACACTCGGTTACCCGAACCCGATTGTCCAGGCACTCTAGACAATTTCGGTCAACCAATTGTGCTTACCCGTTTCCCATTCGGTTAACCGACCCGAAGATTCCCCGGTCGACCGAACCCTGAACGGTTCACCGTGTTTGACCCTGATTTTGCCTTGTCAAATTTTGGATTTATTTCCAACAAAATTTGATCTTTTGGGGTTTTTAGAAAATTCATATCTTATGTAATATATTATCTTATGTAATATTATTACACCCCATAATATATACACCTCATATGAATTTATTATGATTCTAATTATGTCAATTCTCATGACATATTGATTTTTTCGTTCACCACATGTGTCTCGTTTTCATATGAAACCCGACACATCATATGAACTTAAAATCAAGTCTCTTGTTTCCCAATTTTGTGTTGTGACCTATAGGAGGATTTAAGCCAAATTGGCAGCGATATTAAACACTTAATATCTCAAACTATAAGCGGTATCTAGCTACACATTATAGTCACCCAATTAGCATAGATGTCTTTGTTCCACCCGAACCAAAACACGATCCATTTAGTGATGTAAGTGCACCACTTGTGTCCGTCACTTGCCTCATGATATTAAGAATATATACAAAGTAGAAATGTGTCACATTTGTATTATATTTATTTCTTGATCTTTTTAAACTAATTATAACTATGTAACTTAACTCAAGTTACATTGTGCACATTATAATTTTGCTTTATCAAGAGACCCACTAATATCATCACTCAATTAAGAGGGGCAATGATAATCGTTTGACTAGCTTTCTTTTCCAGCACAAGTCATGCTCAACCGACTATTGCCTTTATCACTATACTCGTTGATAGCTTTTGACAATAATCAAATTAAGCACTTTTTGAGTGAAAAGATATAAGTCTCATATCTTAGGATCCAAGACACAGTAAAACATTAATGACACGAAACACAATTCTATAATGTTTTACTTGTTAGGTCTATTCAATATATAAAAGTAATCTTTTCCTTTTTTATATACTCGTGTCGCCAATTATTTGTAGAGCTACAATAATCGATGACCGACACGACAATCTTATCTCGGTAATTAATGTTCCATGTTAATTACCATGATTGTGAATAACTTTTGATTTATGTAAACCATTATCTTTTAGAGCTCTACGGTTAAGGATTAAGCGCCTCTTCATTAACACTTCCAAAAGACGAATACCATAATCAAGGAACAAAATGTTTGCACATTCAATTCATAATAATTGACATATAAAAGTAAAACTTTTAGAACACATTCCTTTCAGTTATAAGTTGGAGGGTCCCTCTACCAATCACCAATTGGTTTTGAGTTGGATATTCACATTTTTATATGGTATCATAGCCTAAAAGGCATATGGTATCACCAACTTGACATCCACTCATGTTATTGTTCATGTGTAGACATGGAAAAAAATCTCAGTCACGCGTGTGAGACAGTGTTAGAGAATAATCCCACATTGGAGAATTTTGTGACTTTCTCCTCGGATGAGTTGGATACTCATACTTCTAAAGACATGATATGCGGTGCGACTGACGACCACCTTAAACCCCACATTATGGTAAGATTATCTGTTATGATGGGATTTAATGATTTGTTTGTGTTGATGGAATGTTATGATTATGATGGTGATGGTGATGGTGTATTTATATTTGGAGGTTTGGGTTTCGATTTGTGGTTTCGGATTCAGTTTGCAGCTTTCTTTAAATTTAGAGATGAAGGAGGCGAGGAGTGGGGTGATTTTTGAATCAGAGTGTAAAAAAAGGGAGGAGAGCCACGTAGTGGAGAGAAGATAGAAAGTAAAGAGAGGTAAATGTAATTTTAAATTATAAAGGGATGTTTTAATAAATGTTGCGTTTTCATTTAGTTTCCGTTAAAACTTAGGAGACTTTTTAAAAAATACAATTAAATATTAATTTTTAGTCTCGTTGCTAACATTATGGACTGTAAAGATGATGTCATCGATGGAAATTGCTAACGAACTGAATCCAGAAACATAATGAAATCAATGAATGAGAATTAATTTTGTAGTGACAACAGTAGAAATATTAAGAAAACAATGACATTTATAATTATGGTCTTTTCTAGTGACATCCAACGAAAAAATCCTAAAACTTATCTAAGGTTTTTTGGGATGTATCTAGACCTCGGAGTTGGGCCATGCTTATCGTCGGCCGAACGTACCCATGTCATGTTGGTCCTGGCTGGCCCAACTCGTCTAATTTTTTTATATACCTCCAAAAAGCTTTAAAATACCTCTAAAAATGTACTAAAATACCCAAAAATATATAAAAAATACCAACTCGGGGCTTTCCTATCGTGTCAGGCGGTACCATGTCTAGATGTATCTTGGCCATAGTGGCTTCAATTTCCAGGGCCACTATGGGACCAATTTTTGTTATAAGGTGACGATAAATCATGGTCACTAGAAAACTTATCTATTTAATACAAGTACCAAATTTCCATTTTTTAATGTAGCCCATGCATTGCGCCAGAATTCGTACTTAGAAACATACTCGTTTCAAATCCACCGAAAATATGATTGAAGAGAGTCTGGTAGGGTGAAAAATTGGGTCATGACACGATAACCTGACACTAGTAACAAATGTTTGAGTTTGACATAAATGAGTTTGGGTCATATTGGGGTTGACACGATTAACACTGTAATCAAATGGGTTGTGTTTGGTTTTAGCACATGTAACTTGTGTCTGACCCGTTTATAGATATATGTATAGTATGTATGTGTGTCTATATATATATATGGTGGTATTAGAATGAGACTAGGTCTCAATTTAATATAATGAGACCCAAAACATACACCATCAAGATCTAATCTAACGGTGAAAATGAAAAAGGATAGTTTCGTAATCACCACATCCTCCTTTTACCTCCCCTCCTTTCTTCCCATACGCACCCATCACGTTCTCTTTCTTCCTCCCTCTTTCGTTCCTTCCCAATCACACCCATCCCATCCTCCTTCCTCCCCTCTAGCAACCTTCCAAAAGACGATGGAAAATCGGCCTCCACTCTCCTCCCCTCCTTCCCCATCTCACCAAACCATCGACAACCACGAGGGGGTTAATCGTACGAGATTTATGTGTGGTTTGTTGAGTTATTTGGTGTTTAGGTAGTGGTCGAGTAGGTTGGATTTGTGGAGTTTGTTTGGATTTTGGCGTGGTATGTTGTTCGGATGTTGATGGTGCATAGTTTTTTTTTCTGCTGGAAATGAGGTTAAATTGGAAAATTTTGCTGGAATTTCGGTTTAGTGTTTCAAAACAATGTTTTTTCGAGTCATGTATTTGTTGTAAGTTTCGCGAGATTTCTCGAGGTTTTGGTTGCATTTGAAAGATTTGATTGAGTTTCTGTTTATTTTCTCTTTTGTCTGCTCAAAATGGGATTGCATTGGACTTGCATGATTCTGCGAAATATCATTTTTTTCTACTACTTATTTTTGTTCGGTGTAGTGTTCAGATCCAGTTATATGTTCCGGAGAACTTGTGTAATAAAATGATATCATTGTGTATTAAAATGAAATATTGGTGTATTAAACATATACTTATGTGTATTGAACGCATATAGATGTGTATTCACTGGAAGTTTTATTTAAGAAAGTGATGCAGTTTTGTAGAGTGCTCCATGCCATTTTTATCTCCAACATCTCTCTTTCCTCTTTCATATATAAAAATATGCCCTGCTATAGTAATTTAGTCACTGCTAGGTGTAGTGTTCAGATCTGGTTATACATTCTGGAAAACTTATGCAATAAAATGATATCATTGTGTATTGAAATATATTGGTGTATTAAACATATATTGTTGCGTATTGAACCCATATAAATGTGTATTCACTGGAAGTTTTATTTAATAAAGTGATGCAGTTGTGTATTGAATGCATATATATATATTATATGCTTCACTCGAAGCATATTATATACTAAAGGAACTACGAACAAACCAAATATTTGGTCTTATTTCCTGGAAATAAAAGTTACTAATACAAACTTCGTCTACACTCCACATCAAAACTACCAAAAATAGGTGTCATAACCTGTTGGATTAGCATACCAAATGTGTTAAGTGAGTACATAGTTGTGACTGCTACTATATACAAAATGTAGTCACATTAGTTGCAAGTATATAACAACAACAAAAAAAATGATATCTACTAAAATCCTACTTAACTCAGATATCATCACTACTTTCTGGTTACTACTTCCACAACTTCCACAAATTAAGTCAGATATATATCATCAATACTTCCACAACCACCATGGCAGTCCTAACAAGGAACTCCAGTAGACACCATTACTACTTTCACAGAAGGCAAAACTCCTGACAACAAAGGTAGAAAACTCCATATGTCCAAAGAAGGCAAAAACTCCAGCAATCCAAACAAAGCAGAAACTCCAGAACACTGTCAAGAATAATCAACCGTAATATGAGTCTCAGTTCAAACTTTTGGGACGCATGGATCTCCTTGTTGATGATCTGACAAAATATCATTCTAAATTAGGCACCAAACAATATTAGTTTATTCTTGGAAGTGAATAATTTAATTTTGAAAGTGAAGACCTACTGAATATTACTTTATAATAAGACAACATTAAATAACAACTACTAAGGATCTAGACATGTAATCTAATATTATACACAATAAATTAACTTATGACTTGTAGACAACCACATGAGACTGTTCAAAATTTTAATACAGAAGTTCAGAAACTAGGATGCAGATGCGCATATTTAATAAGTTGAGATGCAGCATTCAAAAGTCCAGAAAGCAAAAATACAGAATATTTAATGCAAATGTAGAAATCTTTGGGATTTACACTTCATGTTCGGTGGAATACATAACTATAGAAGTTCAATACACAACAATGATATAACAATACACAACTACATTACTACAATACATAACTACAAGAGTTCAATACTAACCATTAAGCAGACAATGCATCTATTGATATATGATGATACCTTGTTCTTTACTCCCTTTCTCTTTTCTTTAATTTCTTCAGAAATCTTCAAAAAGGAAATTGGCTCAATTTGCACTACAAAGAGGATAAGATAACCTTATCATTGAAAAACCTCGATTAGGATTAAAAGACATTGAAATCAAATAAGTGTGACATGTAATAATCCTCGGATGATAACTGTGGTTTCATGGAAAATGGTCACTCCAAGTAGGTTCATCTTGCATAACAGGGACTCGAAGCAAAAAATCATATCTCAATACCTTGAATGTTATGAATCATCACTAGATTAATACATTCCAAACAAAATAAAACCAAATCATCAAAACAATTTTCCAAATCGCACCCATTCCTTCCTTCCCCTCATTCCTTCCTTCCTTCCCAATCACACCCATCTCGTCCTCCTTCCTCCTCCCCTCCTTCGGTCCTTCCCAATCGCACCCAACCACGCGTGACGCCTCCAGCAACCTTCCAAAAGATGTCAGAGTTGGCACGTCTCCTTCCGATCTCTGATCTCATCGTTTTTTTCCAAATCCAAATCCAGGTCTCGTAATCTTCCTTTTCCCACTTACAGATTATTACTCTTTCTCGCATTCCCTCCAATCCGGACTCGAAATTCCATTTTTTTCTCGGAAAACCAAAAACGTACATGTTCTCTGATCGCGTTTTAGCTCCGGATCTCACCTCCATTTTCATTCCTTTCAAAGATTCTTTTTATGCCTAAAACGAGAAAGATAGTTAGATCTGACTTGTTACGAACTATAGCTCGAAAAAAACAGTTTTAGATCAGTAGAATTGTGAGATAATCGTCGCCACCTTCAAGTTTGTAGACTTGCATGATTCTGCAAAATATCATTTTTTCTACTACTTATTTCTGTTAGGTGTAGTATTCAGATCCGGTTATACGTTCCGGAAAACTTGTGTAATAAAATGACACCGTTGTGTATTGAAATGAAATATTAGTGTATTAAACATATACTGTTGTGTATTGAACTCATATAGATGTGTATTCACTGGAAGTTTTATTAAGAAAGTCAGATGCAGTATTGTAGAGTGTTCCATGCCATTTCTATCTCCAACATCTCTCTTTCCTCTTTCTCTCTTTCCTACAGAAAAATATGTCCTAATATAGTAATTTAGTCTTATGTGAGCCTGTTAGCATCTATGATAGGCTTAAGTAGGGATGTCCACAAGTTCCCTAAGTTGACTTCAATTAATCATTTATATGTCTGATCACAAAAATATACAAATCAAACATTCCCCTCTCCCCAACACCAATCAATGTCTTAACTCCCATACCATGTACAACAACATGAACCCTCCATCTACTTCCTTTCCTCTACAAGGATCAACAATTCATATTTATGTACGTATCTCTTTTAGAATCATATGTTGCTCACTTCTTTCTCTCCGGCGACAACCAATTGTATTGGTGTATTAAACATATTCTGTTGTGTAATGAACGCAATATTCCATATAATACATTCTTTACTTAGAAATTACTTATATGTGTAGACTTGTATGGTTTGATAATGGCAGATTGCTTGACAATTTTTTGGAAATGTTTTTGTTGCTTAACAGATTTTGTGAATGAGTTTTTATGAATGAGTTGTTGAACTTGTGTAATAAAATAATATCGTTGTGTATTGAAATGATATATTAGTGTATTAAACATATACTATTGTGTATTGAACGCATATAGATGTGTATTTACTGGAAGTTTTATTTAAAAAGGTGATGCAGTTTTGTAGAGTGTTTCATGTCATTTCTATCTCCAACATCTCACTTTCCTCTCTCTTTCTTTCCTATAGAAAAATATGCAACACATCTCTCTCACCTATTCATCCCCTACTATAGTAACTTAGTCTTATGTGAATCTGTTAGCATCTATGTTAGGCTTAAGTGAGGATGTCTATAAGCTCCCTAAGTTGATTCAATTAATCATTTATATGTCTGATCACAAAAAATATAAAAAATCAAACATTTCCCCTCTCCCCAACACCAATCAATGCCTTAACTCTCATATCATGTACAACAACATGAACCCTCCATCTACTTTCTTTCCTCCACAAGGATCAACAATTCATGTTTATGTACGTATCTCTTTTAGAATCATATGTTGCTCACTTCTTCCTCTCCGGCGACAACCAATTGTATTGGTATATTAAACGTATTCTGTTGTGTATTGAACACATATAAATGTGTATTCACCAGAAGCTTTTATTTACGAAAGTGATGTGGTTGTGTATTTTGATGATGTTATTGTATATTAAACTTAGAATGTAGTTTTGTATTTTAATAAAGATTTTCCAAAATATTCTCTAACCAAAATATCCAATAGACAAGCTAAACCACACCAAACAACATTATATTCAACTTATAATGCAATTGTGTATTTTAATAATGATTTTTATGAATTAAAGAATTCTTGAACTTGTGTAATAAAATGATACAGTTGTGTATTGAAATGATATAATTATGTATTAAACTTATAATGTTGTGTATTGAACGCATATATATTATACGCTTCACTCGAAAGTCTAATTTCCGGGAATTACGCATATTATGTGGTGGTATTATTGAACGCATATATAGTAGTGTGATATACTAAAGGAACTACCAAACAAACCAAATATTTGGTCTAATTTCCTGGAATAAAAAGTTACTAACACAAACTTCGTCGACAGTCCACATCAAAACTACCAAAAATAGGTGTCGTAACTTGTTGGATTATCATAGCAAATGTATTAAATGAGTACATAGTTGTGACTCCTACTATATACAAAATGTATCCACATTGGTTACATGTATATAAACAACAACAAAAAGATGATATCTATTACAATCCTACTTAACTCAGATATCACCGCTACTTTCTGGTCACTACTTCCACAACTTCCACAACTTCCACAAATTAAGTCAGATATCATCAATACTTCCACAACCACCATGACAGAATGAACTCCAGTAGACATCATGACTACTTCCACAGAAAGCATAACTCCGGACCACAAAAGCAGAAACTCCAGATGTCCAAAGAAGGTAGAAACTCCAGCAGTCCAAACAAAGCTGAAACTCCAGAACACTGTCAAGAGAATGATCAACCTGTAATATAAGTCTCAGTTCAAACTCTTGGGACGCATTGATCTCCTTGTTGATGATCTGACAAAATATTATTCTAAATTAGCTACCAAACAATATTAGTTTATTCTTGGAAGTGAATAATTTATTTTATACCATTCTAAATTAAGCATCAAACAATATTATTTTAGACCATTGCTTTTTCTGTTGGTTGTAGTTGCTTAATTGCATTTGAATAACTACTTATGAAGCAACGTTGATTAATGCAATTCTAAACTGCAAATAAACAAGCATAGAAGTTTAAATACTACCCTACATCACTAGTTTACTAGGGAATAATACAATCCTGTTAGACAAGCATAGAAAATTTAAATACTACCCTACATCACTAGTTTAGTACAAAAGCATAATAGTATATTACACAACAATCCAATTCTAATACACAAATACCTTGTTCAATACACGAGCATAAAAGTTTATTAAACAACTATATAATCATAATACACAAGCATAGCAGCAAATACATTACTTTATATATCATAGCAGCAAATACAATTATAAACAAAAGTATCAAATTTATATAGCCTATTACACAAGTATAGAACTTTACACAGAAAAACACCTAGTTTAACAACAAGTATATCAAATGTAAAAAACAAAAGAATGGAATTTATATAGCCTAATATACAAGTATAGTACTTTACACGGAAAAATGCATAGTTTAAAAATAATTATAGCACATGTAGAAATGTTTAGCTAGCAAAATGAATAACAAACTGCTACCGAGAGGATGAGCTGAATTGTTTTTCCTCAATTTTCGCTTTCTCTGTTTTCTGCAAAAAACTTCGTAGTTACGGATGAGAATGATAATTTAAGAATGAATCATTGCTTGTGAAAAAGTTTATAAACCTTCGTGGAGGAAGAACCTTTTGTTTTCAAAGCTTTTGTGCTCTTTTTTTATTGAATTTTTCCAGCAAAACAACACAATGCAAACACATGAAATATTTCACATTAGAAACCAAAAACCTCCAAAAAGACCTCCACACGACCACAACATCACAAATCAAAAGAATCATATTCAGGTAACAATTTTTCAGATTTCAAAGTGAAAATGCACTCCCGAATAAAACCAAGCACGAACCCACATATCGTTTGGTATTAGCAACTTCGACACATTCCAATAAAATCCTTACAAACACAACAGAAATGAGGAATGTCTCTTATAAAAACAATGAATTGGTACATCATAAACCACACAATTCAAATATAAACAACTTTGCCACCAATTCCAACTAGAATCCCATAAAAACACAGAAATTCCTAAAAATCACAACTCGACTCCAATTCAAAATTCCTAAAAATCTGATCCAACTATTAAGAAACACACATCAAGCGGCTGACTTTTGGCATTACAGAGTCAAATATTTAAATTTGTGAACTTGAAAAGCCAATATTGATCCATGTTACGTCCTACCAAGATATTTGTAAAGATTTCTATCTACTTACTAAACAAACAGAACAGGTAATATAAAATTAGTTATCAACAACTTTCATCAACTTGCGTCATTATTGATGAAACATTTGGTACAAGAACAACACTCTTATTTAAGGCTCACAACTTCCTCCAAGTCTCATCAGCACACAATTTTGGAGCTTTATTTACATAATTATTATGATTACTACAACCTCCATGTGATGAAGGCCTTAGCACACATGCAACCTGTCTGAAATATAGGATGAAACACAACATATTTCTGCAAGACCATCAAGCAGGAACTTCACTTTCATATCAGTTTCCTCATCAAATGAGAAAATAGGAATGGGAAAAAAGAGGAAATGTGAAATATTTTCAGGACAAAAAATGGAAGATAGAACTATTTTCTCATCAAATCACACAAAAACTCCAATTTCAGACATAAATTTCAAAAGAAATTCCCCAAAATCCACTCCGAACACCACCCGCAACAAAGCAAACACCAAATCGGAGGAGATATGAGCGGGATTTCACCTGAGGAACCGAGATCGAGGACGGAACCCTAGATTTGACCTCGTCGCCTGGTTCTGGTTCTAGTTCTGGATTGTTCGGCTGGGATGCGGAAATGGAGGAGAGTGAGGTATTTTGTAACGAGAATAGGAATGGGAAAAAAGGAAATGAGAAGAAGATGGTGCGATGTGATTACCATATTACCTTTTGGTTGTATAAATTGAATGTTGGATAAACCAACCGTTGGATCTAGATCTAAGGGAGCAAAATATAGGGTCTCATTTTTTTACAACGAGACATCGTCTCATTGTAAAATTTCTGTGTATATATATACATATATATATACATACATATATATATACATATATATATACATACATATATATACATATATATATATATATGTTTGTATTTATAATATTATATATAGTTACAAAATTAGTAAAAAATCTTTATACTTTCCATCTTTTCATGTTAAAATATTTTAATTAGAGCAAAAATAACAATGCCCGGGTTACCCCTGGACGTCCTGCTCCATCTCTCTGCCACGTCAGCTTCTCTATCTATCACGTCAACTTCTCTCTCTGCAACGTATGCTCACCCAACCCACCTAAAAAATTCCCTTAATTATTCCCAGAAACACGTGACACACCCTACATTCTCTCTCATCCACGTTATTTGGAGATCAATCATATGTAAAATATAAAAAAATCACAAAAAAATCTACAAAATCAAAAACAAATAAAAAACATATTTTCAGGAGAGAAAAATTGCTAAAATAATTCAAAATGAATTTTTAAAGAGTTTTAACAAAAACAATTAGAGAATTGGGAGGGGACACGTGCCCCCCACCCATCCGTCTCCCCTTCCCGCCCAGTGCGAACAATTGGGACGCCCACTGCCTGATCATCCGCATGGTCGGGCAGTGTGCAAGTGAGGTGGCAGCACGTGGGTGAGGCTGATGTGGCAGTGCGCGCAGTGCGCAAAACCCGTAAGAATGCTCTTAGCAATCGACGACCAATTATGTAGCTATTTACGGTTTTCGTAATCATCTCCAAATGAAAATGCAATTGTTGTTGTCTATTGTCATAAATAATGATTATATAGGTAAGAATAAATCCATACACGACCACAACCTCATTTGATAAACAATTTAGATGAGTCAGGTCGGGTTGACACGATTTAGATAGGTCGGGTTTGAGTTTCCCTTTTCAACCTGTATTATAAATGGGTCATGTTTGAGCTTGTGTAAATCGGGTCAGATTATAAATATATTTGACACGAACACGGCACAATAATATGTATTACAACCCGGGTTAGTTAAATTAAATAAACAAAAAAATACGACACCCTAAACTTAAACCACTTTAATCTAAAAAAATAGTTTCCACGCCCAGGCGGCAAACGGGCCAAGCCTACCCTCTTTCCAGTTCCCTGTGTTCGACAAAATTGAATAATAATAAAAAATCAAAGCAAAACAAAGGGCTCTCCGATGAAGTCCAGGTTTCTTTTCTTTGCCAACTGAATCATCCAAAACCAGCAGCAGCAGCAGCAGTAAATAGGTCTTTGACCGATTGCCCACCAAAACAAGACAGTTTCAAGCTTTGACAGTTTCACATTCTCTTTTTTCTGTGTTCTGCTGTGGTTTTGTTTTTGTTGTGTGATTATTTTCCTCACTTTCTTAGCATAAAGCATTGGGCACCTTTCACAAATTGGATTTTTTAGCTTGTATATATGACTTGCAGATCTCTCGGGTGGATTTGTTTTTTAAACTGTAAAATCTATATTTTGAACCTTTTTTAACCATAATCTTTTTGTACATAACTCATCTTTTGTGAATACCAGATTGCTTTTATTATGGGATTCTTGATGTGTTTGACTTTCTGCTTTTGTGACACAAGTTTGATTTTTGTGATCAACACTTTCAGCTTTTTCAACCAAACGTATCAACCCTTAAATTCTACATGATTTGATATTATCCAAAACTTAATGTTGTGATTTCCAACACCATTAATGGCTTCTTGTCATCAAGAAACTACCCATATGCTTTCATATTCCATTTTGCATTGAGAACATGATTCTTTTATAAATCATTTTGTTTACATTGCATTTTGTTGTTGAAATCAGGCGTTCTATCAAAATTGTTGTTTTGACGGTCTTCCCAATTTACCGTCGGTAGACGTTATCGTTGGGTGGTCCAGATTCTATGGATAAAAGTGCAATCAAAACATTTTCTGCCGAAAAAGTACTGCAAAAAGATCGTAACAATATCAATGAAGCGAAACCGGAGCAAAATGAGAACAATTATGGGTTTGTGAACAGCGGTTGGTCCCCTAAACTCTGTTCTTAGTTATGTTTTTTTCTTTCTTTTCCATATGGAATTATGTGCTGTAAACATAAGATGATATCATGATAACTTTGTTGTTGCTAATGCTATGCATTTCGTTTTGTATCTTATATGGGTTTGGAAATTCAAATTAGTGATGTTAAAGGGGCTGGTCGGGGTCATGCTGAGTCAGATCCTAATCCGCTCGCTAGTAGCTGATTATGTAGCATGTCATAATCCAGTTTTGAGAAACCTAACCAAAACCAGCCTCATGACCTGGATAAGTTTGAGGTGTGGGTAGCTGAAATCTGATAGTGAACGAGACGAGTTGTGAGTTCTATGTGGGTCTTGTAGCAGGCCATCAGCGAAATAGATCTCCTTTTTTCTTCTTCAATATGCATCACCAACTCCAAAATCATTTCAAAAAATATATGGCCAAGATTGGGGTTTTTTCAATATAAACTTATGATTAGAGTTGTTTTGCTTTTTTCATGTTTGAATGAATGTGGTTTTCTCTGATGTTAGATTATGTCATGTATATCTTCCGAAGGACAAACTCAGGTTGGTTATGAATTCAAGTGATAATTTTTTTAAAACGGGTTTAAAATCACAACCCTTACTACAGTGGTTTGCAAGTTAAGCCGCCTCATCGACATCTAGATCAAAACTTTTGCTTTTAAAATCAATGTGCTTCCTTTGCTTTGCAGGTGCAATAAAATGGCATAAGCAAAGAAAGAAGTGGATTGGAGATCCTTCAAATAAACCTCATAGGGTACTCAGGGACCCCATTATAAGGTACAAATGTTCGCAGTCGATTCATATGTTACGCTCACTAAAATCATATTGTCAATGACACCATGTTTTTCAAGTAGATACATAGTTGATTGATTTTTTTTCCCATTTTAGTTGGTCTACGGCATATAAAGATTTGCTTTCAACGAACAAACCATTTGTGCAACCGATCGCTTTAGCTGTAAGGTTTTTTCTACAGATCTCTCAGTAAAATGGATATGATTGTTATCTTCTGAGAGATCTAATTTCCTTATTTTGGAGAATGCAGGAAATGGTTGATTTTTTAGTTGATGTTTGGTACGATGAGGAGCTATCTGATTAAAAACATTCTATTGAACACATCCTATTCATACATGATGAGTAAGTTGATGGTCAAGGGATTGGATAGGCAGCGATTTATTAGTAAGGTTGTGTTTTGATGCATGATTTGTATGTTCTGCAAAATTTTAATGTCAGAACCTACAACTGCAAGATTTATGAGTTGGGTGATTTGTGTTTTGTTGTTTGGATAAACATGTGTTGATTTCAGATGACGTCAACTGAAAAGTTCAATTGAATTGTGTTGGTAGCTTTTATCTTGACTCAATTGAAGTTTAAGAGCATATAAAAAAATCATAAAAACGTATAATTATATACATGCGAATATCGCATTTTTATTTGAAAACAACTAATTTTAGAATAAGTAAGCAGAAATTTCTAACTTTATCTCTCAGTTTGGATCTATTATATCAAGATGGTGTTTTGAACTCCAAAGCACTATAAATGGTTAGTAGCCCAATCATGAGTAACAATTATCAGCAATGATTGGGTCCAATCATCATGTATACAAAAGCCCAACACATTCTATGTAGCAATGTTTTTGTAAAAATTCGTACTTTGGTATATTCATATTCATAAAAGTATGTGAGAGACAAATCACTATAGTTTTTTCGTTGATTCTTATCAAGTTAAGGATCCAAATATGGTATCAGAGGCACCGAGAATATGGTGACCAACCCTCCGCCTCCTCATTCTTCTACTTCAATGACAACACTACTACCACTTCCTCCTTAACTCTGCTTTAATCTATACCCATACCTCTTTGGTTCTAACTCCAACACCACTTCCCAACTTCTCGTCCCGCTCCTTATCTCCACCCATGCCTCTCTCAACCCTTAGACCATTTCATGTTTCTCAAGCTAAATCCCACAAACTACATTCTTTGGAGAATACAAGTCCTCCCATTTTTGAGAAGCTACGATCTCCTCGGTTTAGTCAACAACATTGTTATTAGCTCGCCTCCGACACTCTTCCCAACCATTTCCAGCCTCCCACCCACATGTAACTTGTTCGATGTTGAATGGACACGTAAGAACTAATTCATTCTTGGTGGGCTAGTTTCCTCCCTCTCCGAAGAGGTTGTTCCACTCGTCATAGGTCTCTCCTCCTTGATCGGGTGTGAAACATGCTCCATCAATTGTTCTAACCGTTGAATGTGTTAAAAGGTTGCCTAAAAAATAGCATCAAGAACGGTCGACTAGACCCAATTCGATCGACTGGTAAGCATCCAACAGAGTCAGATGGAAACTTACTGGGCTACCAGAATCAGTCGACCTAATCCCATTCGGTTTACCGTTGCCCATCCGATAGAGTCTTCCTAGGAACTTACTGGAGTTTTAGGTTCGAACGTCCGATCCCTATTTGGTCGTCTGGATTTGGTAATCCATTTGCCTAACGTTGATTGAACCCAAGTGGACAGTAACTGCTGGAGTTTACTGGAATGTGAAGAACGATTAATTGTTCCCTAAATGGTCGACTGAAATCCAGATGCGAGCAGTTTTCATTACGAGTACTTTGTGCATTCTTAAATCATTTGGGTTTCCCCTAATTTTCTCCTGTAAATACCAAGTTGCTTAGAACCTAATGTTGTTGAAATCTTAAGAGAAAAGAGTCACCAAATAAAGAGCAATTGGTTTAGCCACCATAAACTAGGGTTTTGGAATTAGGGAAAATCTAGTTGTAGAATCATCCAATCCCCAATCTAGTCTGAGCAAGTCATCTCCAGTTTCGTTATCCTTGTACTCCAGCTATTCTCATAGTGAAGCTCATTTGTCTCTGCCGTCGTGATTTTTCACAATTTGGTTTCCACGTAAATTTGGTGTTGTGCTTGATTGCTTGTGAGATTGCTAAATGCATGTTAGATGTTCGGTGTATTTCCCGACTTAAGTTTTTTTAGTTTTATTCATCATTCCTTATACGATTTACTGCACTAAATATCGTAACAGAATGATACCCGCATCATACAACTCTCCATGCAACTTCACAACCTGAAGCGCAACGACACACCCACTGTAGCCTTCCTTCGATAGGCATAGTTCCTTGCCGATGAACTTTTTGTTGTCGGACAGCCTGTTATTGAGGAGGCTTTAATGCCATTGTGTTTAACAATCTTGGTGGTGACTATGGCAACATGGTTGCTGACATCATTACTCGTCCCAAACCTAATTCATTTCCCGAGTTACACAACCTACCTCATAAGTCACGAGTTCCGCCTCACCTCAAACATTAGGCGCATCCATTTTCCGCTACCTCAAGCAAATATTGTGCAACATGACACTCGTGGTTCAACTCGCAACCATGACCATGGTCGTAGTCACAGACGAGGTCGAAGCCAGTGTGACTAATCATGTCACCCCGAATCTACAATCTTTAAGCTCCTCAATACCTTATTCCGGCATTGACCACCTCCGGGTCGGAAATGGTAAAGGTCTTCTGATAACTCACGTTGGCTCATATATGATTAAAACTCCTTCTCGCACCTTATATTTGCATGCTAAAAATTATCTTTTTGAGTTTCACCCCTCTTCCTTTCTTGTCAAGGATCAAACTACCCACTCCCACTTCTTCACGGCACCTCAATGATGAACTTTATTGCCTCCGCCACTTTCTAATTGCTCTGCTTGGTGAAAGCTTCTCCCTTTGAGTGTTGGCATCAACGTCTTGGTTATCCCAATCACTGTGTCATCATTCATGAACAACATAGTCAATAGATTTAATCTTAGATTTTCTTCCTAATACCATACCACCAATACAAATGTGTTGCTTGTTTACATAGGAAACTGTCTAGACTTAATTTACCCATATTTTCTAATGTATTGCCAAACTGATTGACCTACACCCATTAAATCCACTCTTGATCATTGCTATTTTGTCTTGTTTGTTGGTGACCTCACACGATACACGTTCACTCCGTGTTTATCACATTTCAAAAAGTTGTTGAACGCCAATTTAATTCACACTACTGTTAAACTTTCAATTTGATTTAGGTGAAAAAAATTCATGTTTTAACTACCCACTTCCAGTCTTACAGAATCAACCATCGCACTAACTCTTGAACAATATGCATTGTTGACTCCGGGTTGACTGTCTCATCTCATGCATCATTTAGGAACCTCCTAAATAAGGGAAATATGCCTTTCAAACAACCACCATTCACGTTAATTGTCTACCATTCATTACACTCACTCTATTCACCTCATTTTCTCCTCTATCAAACACACCTACCGTCGCAACAAGAAAAAGCATCTTTCCCGACGGAGATGTGCCGACGGAATTTCCATCGAGCTGTCATACCGATTAACTATGCACGCGCGCCGCACGTGCTAAAACTTGTAGGATCGTATGTAAGGCTTAGTTCTAATCACTTTTTAGCTAATTACCAACTTGTTTAAGCAATCAAAGAATGTACAACGGAATTAAAACAAATAAACAAGCAAGCAAAATAAATATGCAAACCAACAAGAAGGCACCAGATTTTTATAGAGGTTCGGCCTCCCGCCTACTTCATCTCTTCCAAGCTCCGCTCGATCTCCCTAGAGCTCCGTTTACGTCTTCACTATCAACCTCGTTCCGGACCGAGATTAAGCCTTTACACCACAAGCTTCCACGAACAACCCTCGCTAGCTTGATTTTCTTCCTCTCACAACTCGAGAGGGATACTTCGGGCTTTCACCAAAGTCCTTGATTCTTTACAACAGTGGGTTGAGTGGATCACTCATTCTCTAACTTGAGCACACTTAACCTATGATATGAAATTAATCTAAAATGTGAAAGTTTAGCTTGGAGAGTAGGATTTGGGGAATGAGAGACTTGGAGTTTTCTCTGACATGTATATGACAAATAGAAGTGTTAGAGATGTGTAATTGTGTCAAGGAAACACCTATTTATAAGCTCTAAGTATGTTATAGTCGTTGGGATAAAATGGGTAAGTGTTTGTGTAAGATACACAAAATAGAAAAGTGCAGGTCACATTACAGAATAAGTTCGGTCGACCAAAACAGACATACTGATCGACCGGTTGGTCAAATCTGGCTATAAATTAAGTGAACGGTCGAACTAAGGTTTTGGTTGGGTCGACCGTTCGGGGGTTTTGGTCTGGTAAATGATGGATCGGTCGAACTAAGCAAATGGTCAGTTCGATTGGAAATTTCCAGGCACTACTGGGTTCAAGGAGAAATTGAGTTTCGGTCGACCAAGGTCTAGGAGATGTTCGACCGGAAACTTCCAGAGTGTTCAAGGTGACCCAAGATTGTTTGATCGTTCGACCGGAAGTTTGGTAAAATTGGGGTTTTGGGAAATCTGACTGTTGAAAAATACGACAAGTGTAACAGTCATATGACAAGTGTAGACGGCCGAACAAAAGGATCTAAACGGTTGATCGGTTTAACACTTGAGTATGTAACAGAATAAACAAACCCAATCGGTTGAACGATGAACTCGTTCCGGTCGACCGATTTGGTCAGACAGTTCAAGTTTGGTTTATGTGTTTTCGAGTTCTAGTTTGGGTGATCTATTGAAGTCCAATTGATGTGAAAATTTGTGTGACTTCTATAGGGAACCTAGTGTGCGTTTGAGTTGATTTTAGCTCAAGTATGCTCAATTACACATAGCTCCTAAGACTCAAAGAAATCAAGATTACATGTCTTCAATATAGCTTTAATTACATGTCTTGACTTCATTTCCTCTTTCTTGAGTTTTGATCCCTTGTAGAAGTTAGCACAATGTAATATATATGTTATGCAATATGTGTGATACTCTACATTGATTATAATTAAGATTAGGTTGATTAAATCATCAAAACATAGATTAAGGCAAAAAACCCAACAATCTCCCCTTATTTTATGATGGCAACCTATATCTTAATACGTGAAATTTCTACATGTAAACTATACATAAAAATGCCCCCTATGGATGTGCATAGTTTTTGTTCAATTATTATCAAATTTCAAGTTATCTCTCCTTAATTATCTCGAATTATTATCAAATTTCTAGTTATCTCCACTTAATTATCTCTCCCCTTTTGACATCCATAAAAAAACATAAGATTAAACATGGGACATCCATAAAAAAACATAAGATTAAACATGGAATTTGGATGTCTTGTAATGAAGTTGCTCCCCCTAAATTTTGCACTTTATTACCTAAGTAAATGATATTCATTAATCTCCCCCTATCAATATGAATATGATTTTCAATTAAGTTTAATTTTATTCTCCCCTTTTTAACATAAAACAAATATTAACAAAAGACATGTGATGTTTTTATCCCCTTTTGACATCCATTTACATATATGACACTTAAGCAATGGATGTTTTTCAAATTTTAAGATTTGCAATGAATACTAATATGATATGATAATTAAGTATATTAAAATTTAAACTAAAACCAATTTATTCAAAATTTAAGAAGATAGTAAATTATACCCAACTTTTGATGCTTGAATTGGTTCCAATCTCCAATCGATGATGCAACTAGCTTTGAATTTGACTCTTTAAAGCTTGCTCGGTCATCACTGATCTCCTCTTTCAAGCACCTATAAGTGTAGATATAGGTACCCAAACCACTTTGGGTCCTTGAACATTAGCTTTGGGAACCTAAACCATTTTGGTTTTAAGGACTCACACACTTGAAGAGCTATGATTAACAAACAAATGCTTGTTATTTAGTGTAGTATGAGATACATGGTTTTTCAATTTAGCATTGTATCCTAAGCCATGTTTATCTAGGGATTGTCTTTGACTACCTAAGAGCATGTCAAGCATCTTGGTTCCATTTGTGAACCTTTCTAGATCTTTTCTAAGTTGAGCATTTGATGCCTTAAGATCTAATTGTTCAACATCAATTGGTGTTGCTTTTAGACTACAAAGTTTCAATGCATTTTCCTCATGTCTAGCAAACACCTCATTCTTCTCATTCATAACTATTTAAATTTGGAATCTGAGATCATTGATTAACTTTCTAGCATTCTTGTTCTTTTCACAAATAATCTCATATTGTTTAACTAAGTCATGAAATGCATTTTGAAGTTCATCATGTGAATATGTTTCTTCTTTAGAACATGAACTATCACTAGCATATAACTTAGATGAGCAAGAATGTGATCTAGTAGAGCAAGACTTAGAGTCTACCTCACTTTGTTCATCTTCAATAGCCATGAAGCATGAGTGGGCAACCTCCTTTCTATTTTGCAAGGAAGATGATGATGATGGTGATGAAGAGTCATCACATGTAGCCTTGTGAGTTTCCTCCTTCCTTTCTCTTCTCTTGCTCTTATCCTTTTCTCTTCTCTTCTCCCTTCTCTCCTTTTTCTTCTCTCATTTTCACTCTCCTCCTTCTCCTTTTCGTTTTCTCTTTTCTCATTTCTTCTTCCTCTTCTTTCTCTTACATCTCCTTTGTCCTTCTTGAGGAATTTGAATAAGTCTTGGACAAAGACTTCAATGTCCTCATCCTCTATTCCCCTCTTTGGCTTATCGATTTTGCATGTAAGGCCATTAAGGGTTTGTTCTTGGAGGCTTGCTTCTCCTTTCGATGGTTAATTTGAAGCTCATAAGTCATGATATTTCCAATTAGCTCCTCCATCTTGAGTTGGGAAAGATCGTGTGCCTCTTCAATTGCAACGACTTTATCTTCCCAATCGTTGCTAAGCGACCGGAGGAACTTCCTTGTCATCTCTTCTTCATTAAGTTTTCTTCCAAGGACACAAAGAGAGTTAGTAATATCAGTGAAGCGAGTGCTCATTTCGCTTATGTTCTCACTGATTTGCATAGAAAAAATCTCATATTTATGCATGAGGAGACTAATGCGAGTTTCCTTAGTTTTGCTATCACCCTCATGATACCCCTAATTCTGTTGTATTCACCCTCATTAAGACCACAATAAAGAATGTTCATGATTTTTGAGTTCATATCAATTTCTTTCATTTTGGGCCTAGAAAGTGAATCTAATTTATATTCATTTGGGGGTGTGTAAGGATTTTGAAGAAACATCCAATACTTCAGGTCATTAGATATTAGGAATATTTTCATCCTATTCTTACAATAATCATAATTTGACCCATTTAGCAAAGAATGTCTAGTGGTGCACAATCCCTCTACATGATTAGATGTTGAAGTCATGCTAAAATTACAGTTAAGTAATGAAATTTAGCTCACAAGGCTCTGATACCAATTGTAGGATAGTAATGAGCTTTGTTCTAATCACTTTTAACCATAATTACCTATTGATGCATTGCATACATTGCATCATATGTCTTTCATTTAGATTACTTTTACATCAATAAATGCTACTAAGGTATGTGTTTAGTCTTATTTACAGAATACAGGGACCTGAATGCAAATTACCCACATCCCGAGCATAAATGCGTACAAAAGACTCGTTTCTATCATAAAGACCAAGTTCAAGTTTATCGGGTTTCAAATGGAAATGTATCCAAGCATAAAAGCATTCAAGACCTAATTACGAAAAGAACAAGGACTTAAGCACAAAAGTAGCCAGGGACTCAATTGCAAAAAGTCAAGGACCTAATTGCAAATCACGAGTAGCTTTTATTATTATGGAGAAAATATAAAGAAAAATCAATGTGGATCTCCAAATATATGAAGAAATTAATTCGGATCTCCAAAGATATGCAAGAATCAATCCAGACGCGCAAATGACATTGAAATCATACCATAAACACACAGGAAAAATCCGGGTCGATTCGGAGCCAAAAAGGTGGCGATTCCGCCGCACCTCAAGAGCAAATTGCGGCGAATCCGCCGCACCAAATTAGATTAATGCTCTAAAAATTTTACCGGTTGCGTGTTGACGCGTGTACTTTCTTATTTCATGCTTAGGTCCCTTGTATCGGCTATAAATAGCCCCGAGAACGATGTTGTGTGGAGTTCTTCCTTTTGTTCCATAATTTAGCAATAAAATTCTGTTTCTTTTATTTTATGTTTTTAATTTTCTTTTCTTAGTTTCTCTAGGACCCCTTCTCCCTCCCTCCATCTATGAGTTTCTAACTCTTTCCAAAGGGTGGAGGTGACGGATTTAGGGTGATGAGAAGAGAAAATGTTATTATTTTAATTTCGTATTAGTATGTTTTGATTACTTGAGTTTATGTTAAATCATTTATCATGTAATGCTTTATAACTAATATGATTTATTATAAGTTTCAGAATTCTCTAATCTAAACCCGATATCTAAACCTCCACCCAACGGAATTCACCATCTTTGTTCTTGTTTTAGTTTTATTTGTTCTTGTTTCTTGCTTTAGATAATAAAAACCAAAAATCTCAAAAACTCAATTTATTCTTCTCTCCTTCTTTCCCCCAATTGAAATCACACTAATAACAAATCTCTCCCTCCTTGTGTTCGACCCGTATTTGCCACGTCTTCATTGACACCGTGCACTTGCGGTATAAATTTAATTCTCATCAAGTTTTTGGCGCCGCTGCCGGGGAGGCGACGCAGATTTTGTTTTCTTTTGTTGATTTCGATTTTATCCTGTTTATCTTGTGCGCGATCTAAGTATTTGGATTTGTGTTTCAGGAGACAACAGAGTGCGCGGCGAAATCCGAGCACATTCTGAGCTAAACGAGCGGCGAAATCGCCGCACCTATAGAGCAATTTGCGGCGAATCCGCCGCACACTTGGAGCTTCTGGGCTTCAAACTTTTCTGGGACGCGACTCATCTCTGGGTGGACGCGTGAAACTACTGAAATTTCGAGAGCGGGCGGTGAACCCGACTGAGCATTGCATAGGTAACCTTTGTTGCCTCTTTTCCTCGTAATTTCTATTTTCAAAAAAAAAAAACTTTTTATTAGAATTGCACGTGTTAGGGCAAAAATTCCATAATTGGCAATAATTCAACTCTGACCTAAAATTGGCAAAATTAGAAGGACTTAGTGCATGCATCATATAATATTTTGTTTGCATTATTCTTCCTAAATTCTTGCAAATTAATTCTTGTTGAAGAGTGCTGGAGGCAAGGTACGTATCGTGTTTTAACGATTGCATTTAAGCATATAATTTAGTTTGCATACAACCTTGCAATTGCCCCCCTCTAAAGACCATTGTTTGATTATCTTTGCTAGATTTAAGTTAAACTACCTTAAGGGCAACTCCGTAGGAAAAGATACGGTGGGGATTTCATCACCCTTCCGTGGCCCACAAATCACAATCCTAAAGTGTCACCCAAGCCTTAAAATTTAAAATCAATTAGACATTGGCCCCCAAGGACTCGGACTCAATTAAGGAGAAGAATTGGTTTGACTTGCTATGACCTGAAGCCGATCGAATTCAATTTGGTGTCTAGGAAGTGTTTTTGTGTTGACGAGAGTCTTCCAAGCGAAGTGGTTGTCTAATTGGCACCGACTCTGTCGGAAGCGCCCCCACTAGCTATACACTACCTGGCCAATTTGGTTTGATTAGTGAGGGAGGTGAATCAAGCGAATCAATTCGACTCAACCAGTTAGGAGTCGTCTAGATCTAAGTGACACTAGGTCTAGGATTGTTTGAACCGTGCTTGTTTGGGAAACCTCTGACCGACCTTCTTTTCTATCTTTAGAGTTAAGTTTCCATTCTCTTCTGAGTCATCTTCTTCTCACCTACTTATACGTTCTAGTCTCCTCCCCTTTACATTCTCTATTAGCATTTTAGGGTCGAGTCGAGAACTTGTGCTTGCTTAGCCTCCTAAGGGTAAGAGTACTTGACTCAAGAGTGTTTTGATGGATGGTTACATGAGCAACCATCCATATCATTGTTGGGACCATGACAATGCTTCCTGGTATTCTAAAGCCATGCAGGCTGGTGTGGCTCAGACTAACACCCCATATGGTTGGGACAATCCTAATTGTATAACTGAGCAATCTTCATATTGGGGTAACATGAGAGAGGCACCGACGGCTAGACCACAATCTAGTTATGTTAGATCATATGCTGGTCAACGAACTGACACATTACAACAAACTTTTGCCTCCTTCATGCGTTGGGCTGACAACATGAGTGCACCGGTGGCTCCAGTAGCCGTACCGTGCGACTGTTGCGGGTTGAGTGGTCATCTTATCAGGGAATGTCCTTATGTTCCCCCAGAGCCTGAGTATGAGCATACATTTTCCCAGAATGCTCGATATGACCGTTACACTTCCGCATATAACCCAAGAGTGATGGATTCGTGGGGAAACAATTCATATCCAAATTCTTATACGTCATTTTCACCCCAATATCCTTCTCCCGAATACCCAGAACTCTACCAACAACCCACTTCAAATCATTGGACTTATCCTCAGTCTACCAACACACAACCTAAAAATGTCCCGAGTTCTGACTCGAACCTCATAGTTGACCATATACCTGATACCTTGGAACAAGCTTTCCATACGTTCATGACAACTACTCAACAGTCCGTAGACAATATGGTATTACAATTGAGTCAAATGTCGCAGCAATTAAGTGAGGAAAGTAACTTTTCGTGTCAACATGAGGATTCATCTTTTAGTATCGAACCACCACCACATACACAAATTCAAAGCACAATCTTTCAAAGTCAAATTCCTAGTCAGTCTGAGGGACTTGGAATTTCAATTCACGATCACTTAGTGGAGGATTCGATTTATATGGACCAATTTCATTATGAGTCGGCACAAGATTGTGCCCTATCTTCTTGTCCCGTGGCCCTTGAGCCACATGATCGTCATGTTGCATCTCTTAAGGACTCACCTCTGGTGGAGCAAGATCTCCCTAGTACCCTCAATTTCAAACAACCTGGTGAGAGTCCGCCTCTCACCATTGTTCCTGATCATCTTGGAAATGATGGAACATCAAACAACCACATAGCTTATGAGGATATTAGAAGTACCTTAGAAGATACCTTGGGTATGAGACCCACTCTTTGTTCGTCTGGTGAGTCGAACTTGCCTGACAAGGCTCTTGACCTCGCTCCGACGCACCAGCCAGTTGGTTGGAGAGTTTGGATCGATGATCATAACTTCAACACCGCAACGGGAGAAACTCCTCTTCCGTTGCCCCTTAATTCCCAAACTCTCGAGAGGTTCAAGCTCTTTCAGTTTGATCCTTTGAATGAGACGCCTTTGCGTCCAATTCATGAACCTCTCAATTCATCTAGCGTTTTTTGTGAAGGCGGCCCACACATGCATTTTCTGGCCCCACGTGGTGTCATGTTTCCTTTTCAGGTGCACTGACCCACTCTTGAAGTTTCCATTTGATGTCTCTTGACAAATGAAGATGGGAACTTATGTTTGTACATAGTTATATATGTATAAAAATAAATAAATAAATAAATCATCTGTTGTATTTATCCCTTCTTTAGCATGTCACAGGTTTTTGAGGGAATTCGGGTTTTTGTCCATCAACAGAGCCATGAACTTTCCTTTGTACTTCACGTTGGTGAGATCTTTCCTTTTTTATGCATAAATCCATGTAGTATCTTGCTCACATTCATTGAGGACAATGCATGATTTAGGTGTGGGGGGTGTTTATCTATGTATATATCTATTTGTTTGTTTTATTTTGTTAAAAATAAAAATAAAAATAAAAAATAAAAAAAATCAGCAATGTTTCATGACATAGCTTAAGATTGAACTGCTAAAACCCGTGTACAAATTGCATTGAGTTTTTGTTCCTTATTATATAGTTCTGCTTATAGAAATTGTGACATAAATCTAAGTTCCAAAGAAATAACCCATTGCCCTTTAAGACATGTATGCACTTAAATTGGATGAATCAAATCTTTGAAGTGGTTGATAAAAAGCAGAGGTTGAGGAAAATATACCGGGAAGTGTGGACTTCTAATAGCAATTAAGCCTTGAGGAAAATAAAAATAAAAATAAAGGAATAAAGTGAAGAAAACACATTTTGCAAAATGATTACAAAAGCCCAAGCCTTTGAGTCACTGGTCCGTAGGGGTATCTTGAAACCCGGTAACTTGAGTCTGCTAGCTCGGGATTATCGACCAAACTCGCTACACGAATGCAAAAAGGGTATAAGTGTTAAAAAGAAAAGCAAATGTGTTGAATCACGGAAAAATAAATAAATAAATACTTTAAGACACTCAAGGCCCAAAGCTAAAAGAATGATTCATGCCATGGTTGATCCGAATGATACTTCACCACCAGAGGAGGCGTGCAAAATAATTCAAGTGATAAACATGTGTAGAAGGGTTAGTGGTGTGAATGTTGGAGGAACAAAGACCAAGTCATATTTTTAATGAGTTAGATTCATATAATGAGCATGCAAAAATTCTTAGTGAGATGTATAAGGTTGAGGTAGGGATATTGAGAACTATTAATGAAACGTTGATTTAGGATTTTGTGGGTATATCCGCTGAAAACCCTCAGGAGACAACACTCCTCCTCCTTGGCAACAAGGAGGTTTAAAGGCTTGTTGCACATGCTAAGTGCAACCGTGATTCCTACGAAAGTGAGTTAGGATTTCCCTGTTTTTATTTTTCGTATCTTCTGTTTTGCTAGGGACTAGCAAAATCTAGGTGTGGGGGTATTTGATGCATTGCATACATTGCATCATATGTCTTTCATTTAGATTACTTTTACATCAATAAATGCTACTAAGGTATGTGTTTAGTCTTATTTACAGAATACAGGGACCTGAATGCAAATTACCCACATCCCGAGCATAAATGCGTACAAAAGACTCGTTTCTATCATAAAGACCAAGTTCAAGTTTATCGGGTTTGAAATGGAAATGTATCCAAGCATAAAAGCATTCAAGACCTAATTACGAAAAGAACAAGGACTTAAGCACAAAAGTAGCCGGGGACTCAATTGCAAAAAGTCAAGGACCTAATTGCAAATCACGAGTAGCTTTTATTATTATGGAGAAAATATAAAGAAAAATCAATGTGGATCTCCAAATATATGAAGAAATTAATTCGGATCTCCAAAGATATGCAAGAATCAATCCAGACGCGCAAATGACATTGAAATCATACCATAAACACACAGGAAAAATCCGGGTCGATTCGGAGCCAAAAAGGTGGCGATTCCGCCGCACCTCAAGAGCAAATTGCGGCGAATCCGCCGCACCAAATTAGATTAATGCTCTAAAAATTTTACCGGTTGCGTGTTGACGCGTGTACTTTCTTATTTCATGCTTAGGTCCCTTGTATCGGCTATAAATAGCCCCGAGAACGATGTTGTGTGGAGTTCTTCCTTTTGTTCCATAATTTAGCAATAAAATTCTGTTTCTTTTATTTTATGTTTTTAATTTTCTTTTCTTAGTTTCTCTAGGACCCCTTCTCCCTCCCTCCATCTATGAGTTTCTAACTCTTTCCAAAGGGTGGAGGTGACGGATTTAGGGTGATGAGAAGAGAAAATGTTATTATTTTAATTTCGTATTAGTATGTTTTGATTACTTGAGTTTATGTTAAATCATTTATCATGTAATGCTTTATAACTAATATGATTTATTATAAGTTTCAGAATTCTCTAATCTAAACCCGATATCTAAACCTCCACCCAACGGAATTCACCATCTTTGTTCTTGTTTTAGTTTTATTTGTTCTTGTTTCTTGCTTTAGATAATAAAAACCAAAAATCTCAAAAACTCAATTTATTCTTCTCTCCTTCTTTCCCCCAATCGAAATCACACTAATAACAAATCTCTCCCTCCTTGTGTTCGACCCGTATTTGCCACGTCTTCATTGACACCGTGCACTTGCGGTATAAATTTAATTCTCATCACCTATTTGTTTAAGTAATCAAGTATATGCACCAGAATTTAAACAAATAAACAAGTAAATAAAGAATACAATGCGAACCACAAAGTGTCCCGGTGATTTTTATAGAGGTTCACCCTCCTGCCTACTTCCTCTCTTGCAAGCTCCCCTCGAACTCCCTCGAGCTCCACTCGCGTCTTCACTATCAACCTCGTTCCGGGCCGAGATTAAGCCTTTTACAAAACAAGCTCCGCGAACACCCTCGCGAGCTTGACTTTCTTATCTAACAATCCGAGAGAACACTTCGGGCTTTCACCGAAGTCCTTGCTTCCTTGAACAACAATGGTTGAGTGGATCACTCACTCTCTCTCTAACTTGAGCACACTTAGCTTATGATGTGGAATTGATCTAAGATGTGGAAGTATAGGTTGGAGAGTAGGATTTGGGGAATGGGAGACTTGGAGTTTTCTCTTAAGTGTATATGACAAAATGAAGTGTAAGAGTTGCGTAATTGTGTCATAGAAACATTTATTTATATGCTCCTAAGGTGTTATAGCCGTTGGGGTTAATTGGGTAAGTATTTGTGTAAGATACACAAAACAGAAACTTGCAGGACCCAATTCCGAGTAAGTTCAGTCAACCGAATCGGACAGAACGGTCGACCGTTCGGAAATTTTGGACTCATTTCAGTCGACCGATAAATGAACGGTCGACCGCGATAAGCTATAACTAAGGTAGACTTAAGTTATCGGTCGAACACCGAGAATAGGGTCCGGTCGACCAAAAACTAACAATCTTTTCGGGGTTGACAAACATGATCATATTCGGTCGACTGAAACAAGGTCCACGGTTGACCGAAAACTAACAAGCAGCTTGGGTTTGTTGAGACGTATAAGTTCAGTCGACCAAAACAGGTTCACAGTCGACCGATAGGCAAAATGTATTTTGTGGTATTACCGAATAATTCGAATACGACTGTTGGTATAATACGACAACCATAACGGTCAAAACTTATGTTGATTTGGTCGACCGAAAAGGTCAGAACGGTCGACCGAAAGTGGGCAGTTGAAAACACTACAGGATTATGATCACTCGATCGACCAAACGGTTTGGGTCGGTGACCGAATGTGGGTAGACTGTTTAGGTTTGGTGTTAGTGTTTTCCGTCTATGTTTGGGTGATCTATTGAAGTCCAAATTATGTGAGATTTTGTGTGTGACTTCTATTAAGAACCTAGTGTGTATGTGAGTTGATTTTAGCTGAAGTATGCTCCATTACACATTGTTCCTAAGACTCAAAGAAAACAAGATTACATGTCTTCAATATAGCTTTAATACATTTCTTGACTTGATTTACTTTCTTCCTTGAGTCTTGATCACCTGTAGAGGTTAGCACAATACAATATATATGTTATGCAATGTGTGCTACTCTACATTGATTATAATTAAGATTAGGTTGATTATATCATCAAAACATAGATTAAGGCAAAAAAGCCAACAAAAGACACCAGATTTTTATAGAGGTCGGGCCTCCCACCTGCTTCCTCTCTTGCAAGCTCCACTCAATCTCCCTCGAGTTCCACCTACGTCTTCACTATCAACCTCGTTCCGGGCCGAGATTCAGCCTTTACACCACAAGCTTCTGTGAATAACCCTCTCTAGTTTGATTTTCTTCCTCTCACAACTCGAGAGGGATACTTCGGGCTTTCACCGAAGTCCTTGATTCTTTACAACCGTTGGTTGAGTGGATCACTCATTCTCTAACTTGAGCACACTTAACTAATGATATGGAATTGATCTAAGATGTAGAAGTTTAGCTTGGAGAGTAGGATTTGGGGAATGGGAGACTTGGAGTTTTCTCTTAGGGGTATATGACAAATAGAAGTGTAAGAGATGTGTAATTGTGTCAAGGAAATACCTATTTATAAGCTCTAAGCGAGTAATAGCCGTTGGGATAAAATGGGTAAGTGTTTGTGTAAGATACACAAAATAGAAAAGTGTAGGTCACATTCTAGGATATGTTCGGTCGACCGAAACAGACATACTGATCGACCGGTTGGTCAAATCTGGCTATAACTTAAGTTCACTTAAGTGAACGGTCGAACTAAGGTTTTGGTTGGTCGGCCGTTTGGGGGTTTTGGTCTGGTAAATGATGGATCGGTCGAACTAAGCAAATGGTCGGTTCGCCCGGAAATTTCAAGGCACTACTGGGTTCAAGGAGAAATTGAGTTTCAGTCGACAAAGGTCTAGGAGACGTTCGACCGGAAACTTCCAGAGCGTTCAAGGTGACCCAAGATTGTTTGATCGGTCGACCGAAAGTTTGGTAAAATTGGGGTTTTGGGAAATCCGACCGTTGAAAAATACGACAAGTGTAACAGTCATATGACACGTGTACACGGTCGATCGGTTTAACACTTGAGTATGTAACAGGATAAATAAACCCAATCGGTCGAACGATGAACTCGTTCCGGTCGACCAATTTGGTCATGGCAGTTCAAGTTTGGTTTAGGTGTTTTTCGGTTCTAGTTTGGGTGATCTATTGAAGTTCAATTGATGTGAAAATTTGTGTGTGACTTCTATAGGGAACATAGTGTGTGTTTCAGTTGATTTTAGCTCAAGTATGCTCAATTACACATAGTTCCTAAGACTCAAAGAAATAAAGATTACATGTCTTCAATATAGCTTTAATTACATGTCTTGACTTCATTTTCCTCTTTCTTAAGTCTTGATCACTTGTAGAAGTTAGCACAATGCAATATATATGCTATGCAATATGTGTGATACTCTACAATGATTATAATTAAGATTAGGTTGATTAAATCATCAAAACATAGATTAAGGCCAAAAAGCCAACAATCTTCCTTTTTTTTATGAATGTGCATAATTTTTGTTCAATTATTATCAAATTTCAAGTAATCTCCCCTTAATTATCTCGAATTATTATCAAATTTCTAGTTATCTTCCTGTAATTATCTCTCCTCATTTGACATCATAAAAAAACATAAGATTAAACCAGGAATTTTGGTTGTCTTGTAATGAAGTTGCTCCCCCTAAATTTGCACTTCATTACCCTAAGTAAATGATATTCATTAACTTTCTCTATCAATATGAATATGATTTTTCAATTAAGTTTAATTCTATTCTCCCCTTTTTAACATCAAACAAATATTACCAAATGACATGTGATGTTTTTATCCCCTTTGACATCCATTTACATATATGACAGTTTTGATTATAATTAAGATTAGGTTGATTAAATCATTAAAACATATATTAAGGCCAAAAACCCAACAAAACTAGAATAATGACGGAATTTCCATCGGCATGCTAGTTAATTAGGGGAAAAATCACATTTTCGACTGCACCTTCTCCCCGACAAAAAACTTATTCTACCCGACGAATCCCAATCCCATCGTCATCGCTCCTCTCTCTGACCTGCTGTTGTTTCCGCCGTCCCGTCTCCAGGCGTCCCCGTCATCCACGGTCCTCTCTCGGACTCTATTGCGTCGTCTCCAGGTGACCCCTTCTTCTTCCCAACTCCGCGTCCCCCGACCTTGTCTACCCAAATCTGTGTCGGCCATCTGTTCACCACCCTATGTCCGCGCCGCCGTTGTCCACGTGGGTCCTCGTGTGCCCAACGCCACACAAGTATATTTATTTTTCTTTGTTTTGTGTTTAAGTTTCTTTTAGGGTATGATTTGCTTTGTTTTGTGTTGAGGGGTATCTATGATTTGGTGATAGTACAAAGATGTGGGATTTTTGTGTGTTGATGTGTGACGATGGATTAGGATTTAGTTAAATGATTATGCTAATTAAGGTGGTATAAGAAGGTTTATGCTTAAAATTTCAGAGCTTGGAGTTTATTTACATTATAGATCATATACCTGGAGACATGCTACCCATTTATTTGCTCACCAAAGGTTTGATAAAATGTGTGGATTAGATTTCGAGTTTCTGCTTTAGCCTAATGTTCTTTAAATATCACTTTTATTCCTTGATAATATATATTTTCTTTAATGAATTACGAAGAAGGAGGTGAGTGTTCTACGTTGAAAGCTTGTGAGATGTTCGAGAAGGAGGTACTAGAAGAAGTCTTGGGTAAAGAGAAAACAAACCGTGTTCGCGGTGCTGGTATTAGAGCCTACAAGGTAGGCAAGACGTCGAGTGGTCAAAATAGCAGTGCTCGCATGGATCATCTTCAGACCAAGATTTCATAGTGTCAGTAGTGCAGAATAGGGAATAGGCGTCACGATATATACGTCGGATCCCTAAACAACTGACACCTAATATTATAGACGTCAGGTATTACTGTAACCGGTGCCTATAGGTTTGTAGACACATCGGATATGACTATAACTGCCACCTATAGGTATATAGATGTCGGTTGTTGTATAGCCGACGTCTATACCTCCTTCATCATTTATCGACTTGAAATAAGAAGAAGAAAATTGTTTATTTTTTGCGGTTTATTTCGTGGAAAGTAAGTTGAATTATTTGGATTGATATAAAAATAGTTATATCAATGTAACTATCTCATATGTGTTGAAGTTTAGTCCCACATTAGAGAAGGATTTTTAGTTGGTGGGGTTGATGTATTTCGCCACTCCTTTACTTCTAAATAGGAGTTGTGTACCATACTACAATAGGCAAGTGTGATATATATATATATATATATATTTAATGATCAAAAGATTGGCACTTGGGGCTCTTGGGCTTAAGATGGTTGGGGATTGCAATGTATTTTTTTGGGGATTATTTGAAGGTATAGGCGTCAGTTTTATAGGGTAGTCGACGTCTATAGGTCATATTGTATTTTTTTATATATAAAGGTATCGACGTCGGTTTTATACGGTAGCCGACGTCTATAGGCCGTAATGTATTATTATTTAAAGGTATACACGTCAGTCACCCTATATAGCTGACTCATATTGTAGGTGTTGTAGTTTAGTGCCCACATCGGGAAAAAAAATTCTTGGTGTGGTCGATGTACTACATCACTCATTTACTGTTGAATGAGATCGAGTTTGGGCACTTAGGCTGTTGGGCATCTTGGGCTTGATGTACTTTGTTAATTGTCGAAAGATTGACACTTGAGCAACTTGGGCATGATTACTATACAGGTTGAATGTCTGCTATAGGTTGTAATATATTTTTGGGGTTATTTAAATGTATAATAGACGTCGGCCGTATATAGTTGACGTCTATACACTGTATAGATGTCGGTCGTATATAGCTGACACCTATACACCAGAGTATAGGCATCGATGACATATATGACGGTCGTTGGACCGCCAAAATCCGTCGTATATACCCATGTATAATCCACGTATATGTGTTTTTCTGCACTAGTGTGTGTATCAATTGTAAGTGTATACTTAAATTCGTGTATTTATTTTACAAGTTCATTATATGTAGAATAATATTAAAATACATTGCAGGAGGAGCATGATCGACATCATTTCATGCTTATATTTGTATCTTATATCTATTATCTTTCACCTAAACAATGCTACGTGACGAGTTTTATGTTTGAATTTCAGAAATAAACAGGTTTGAAGAGAAGAGGCATAAAAGGACCTAAAAGCATGAAAAATGCAAGATCGAAGGACCAATGAGCAAACAAGAATACTTCACACCATCATGGGGAGTATTTTGGCAATTCTATCCGGGTCGGAGTTCCAACAAGCAAAGTAGATGCATCAAAGACAAACAAAGTCTTCCAGAAAAGTCCACAAGAAAATCCAGAGTGATCCGAACACTGTAGACCGCTAATTGGCGGTCACGTTTTGTCCGGATCCTCTAAGATTTATGTGGATCACGTATTAATGTGTATTTAGTCTATTTCTGGTATTTGTTTAGTCCCATACTGGGGATTGTCCCGGATTACCTTTTTCTATGGCAATAAATAGAACTCTTCGCCTTCTATTGTATTCACCCATTGCTTTGTGGCATTCTCTCTACTTGGAGTAAGCCTTGGAGCAAAATCTCAAGGTGGAGAAGAATGCTACCTTCAATGTGAGTCATTTAATAAAATAATTTTTCCATTGTTTCGCTCTTATGTTGTTTCTTTATGCATGCTTAGCTTAGTTTTATTTCTTTGATTCTAGGCTAAAGTAGTTAGAATGTTTCTTTTATTCTTTAGTTTAATTGTTAGAGTAATGTGTAGTGAGTAGATCCACCCCCTTTGGGGGTGGAGATGATGTTCATACATGCATTAAAGAATGGATATGAATGCTTTATATTTTGATTGTGTTAATAAATGTGAATGTATGCTTGCTTGTTAGAGTAGAATACTACACTTGATGGGTTTTGCCACACATCTTACACACCTCCCATGCTTGTTAAGGTTCTGAAATAACCAGCTTGTGTATATGAATGTTAATCAACTAGGTTAGTGAATGGATTGATAGGTTTTGCCATAACCTATAGACATTTCCTATGCATGAAAACACTACCTACATTTGTGCCTATAGAATGCATTCTTCACCGTCTTTTTACATGTGTGCACACACTCCACCCCTTAGGGGTTTTCCATTTCTGATTTTCAGCTTTCAATTTCTCTTGCTTCCGTTTTCCTTATTTGATGCTTACTCGTTCAATGTAGTTAGTCTAGTTTAGTGTCATCACAACTTCTTTCCCTCTTTTTCCACTTGCCTTCGAATAAACCAGAGTCTACACACCTCCTTGTGGATCGACCCATATTTACCACCGCTTCAACGCGATCGTGCACTTGCGGTTAATTAAAACGTATCAAACAAACAACTTAGCACAGACTCCATCCATCTTAGGCTTGTCCCCCTTGCACTGAAGGATGACACCAAGAAGTGGTTGTACAGCAACCAGGCTAATGCCTTTAGGACTTGGGATGAGTTTCAATCTGCATTCCTCAAGAAGTACTTTCAAAATCATCAGACTCAAAAATTGAGGAACGAAATCAATTTGTTCTATCAACTTGAGACCGAAACATTTCATGTATATTTAGAGAGGTTCAAGGAGCTACTATCCTCATGCCCTCACCATGACATCGAGTGTTGGCGCCTTTGTCAGATTGTCTACGAGGGTCTTCACATCTTGTCCCGAACGCTCCTTGAGTCCATGTGTCAATGAGAGTTCTTAGGAAAGGATGAAAGGGAGGCATGGACTTTCCTAGAAGACCTCGCTGAGAAAACCATGCAGTGGGAAAGTGTGAGGGAACCACCCGCATCATCTAGCATAGGAGTGAGGATCGCAAATGCAAACTCGACTAGATCGGGTTTCGCATTTGCTATTGATACCACTACGGCCACCGAGGCCCGCATGGCGGCCTTAATGCGCCGTATGGATTCGATTGAGCTCCAAAACCAACAAGGTGCACCTCTTGTGTCTACATCTGGTTCAGTTCACTGTCATTCATGTGGTAGGATAGGTCATGTAGGAAGCGAGTGTGCGTCTACTCCTCCTGAGATGGAACGTGTCAACGCCATCTATGATAGAGCTAGGAATGACCCATACTCATCATCTTATAATCCCAGATGGAGGAACCACCCCAATTTTTCATGGAACCAAAATAATGCCCCGGGTAGTCCTTCAAACTCCTCTCGACCACCTAACCAAACACACCAACCTCCCTGATGAGAATTTTATTTATACCGCAAGTGCATGATGTCGATGAAGACGCGGCAAGTACGGGTCGAACACAAGGAGGGAAAGAACTTTGTTATTTTTGTGATTTTCGATTAAGGAAAGAAAGAGAGAGAAATAAGGTTGGTTTTAGATTTTTGGATTTTTTTATTTCTAAAGCAAGAACAACAAAAACAAACTAAGGATAAAGCAAAGATGGATGAGAGTCCAGCGGTGGGGGATTAGATATCGGGTTTTGTTTAGAGAATTCAGAAACTTATAATAAATCACATTAGTTATAAAGAATTACATGATAAATGATTCAACATAAACTCAAGTAATCAAAATATACTAACACGAAATTAAAATAATAACATCATTCTTCTTCTCGTCACCCTAAATCCGTCACCCCCACCTTTTGGAGAGAGTTAGAAACTCATGGATGGAGGGAAGGAGAAGGGGTCCTAAAGAAACTACAAAAGAAAACTAAAAAAACACAAAATAAAAGAACATAATTTTATTGCTAAAGAGAAGAACCTAAAAACAAGCCTCTTCACAACATCGTTCCGGGGCTATTTATAGCCGATACAAGGGACCCAAGTATAAAATAGGAAAGCACACGCGTCCATACACGACTGGACAAAATCCGGGGCCACGGATCGCAAGGGGTGCGGCGTTTCCACCGCATATGACATGTAAGGTGCGGAGATTTCGCCGCAAATTGTGCTCTTATTGGATCCGGATTTTTCCTGTGTGTTAATGGTATGATTTAAATGTCATTTGCGCGTCTGGATTGATTTCTTTCCTTTCTTTTGAGCTCCGAATTTATTTCTTCATATATTTGGAGATCCAAATTGATTTTTCTTTACAACTTCTCCAAAATAGTATTTTGGTACTTTAATTTGCAGTCGGGTCCTCGGTTTTTTGCAATTAAGTCCCTAGCTACTTTTGTGCTTAAGTCCTTGGCCTTTTTGTAATTAGGTCTTTGAATGCTTTTATGCTTGGATGGACTTCCATTTGAATCCCGATAATCTTGACTTGGTCTTTACGATAGAAATGAGTCTTTTGCACGTGTTTATGCTCGGGATATGGGTAATTTGCATTCTGGTCCCTGTATTCTGTAAATAAGACTAAACACATACCTTAGTAGCATTTATTGATATAAAATTAATCTAAATGAAAGACATATGATGCAATGTATGCAATGCATCAAATACCCCACACCTAGATTTTGCTAGCCCCTAGCAAAACAAAATATAAGAAAAATGAAAATAGGGAAATCCTAACTCACTTTCGTAGGAATCACGGTTGCACTTAGCATGTGCAACAAGCCTTTAAACCCCTAAGTTTCCTTAGAGGACGAGTTTTGTCTCATGAGGGTTTTCAGTTGACACACCCACAAAGTCTTAATTCAACATTTCATTAATAACTCTCAATATCTACACCTCAACCTTATACATCTCACTTAGAATTCTTGCATGCTCATTATATAAATCTAACTCATAAAAAAATCTAACTTGATCTTCATTCCTCCAATATTCACACCACTAACCCTTCTACACATGTTACCACTTAAATTATTTTGTACGCCTCCTCTGGTGGTGAAGTATCATTCGGATCAACCATGGCATGGATCACTCTTTTAACTTTGGGCATTGAGTATCTTAAAGTATTTTTTCCGTGATTCAACACATTTGCTTCTTTTTTTGACACTTTTACCCTTTTTTTGCATTCGTGTAGCGAGTTTGGTCGATAATCCTGAGCTGACAGACTCAAGTTACCGGGTTTCAAGATACCCGTACGGACCAGTGACTCGAAGGCTTGGGTTTTGTAATCATTTTGCAAAATGTGCTTTCCTCACTTTATTCCTTTATTTTTTTACTTTTATTTTCCTCAAGACTTAATTGCTATTAGAAGTCCACACTTCCCGGTATATTTTCCTCAACCTCTGCTTTTTATCAACCACTTCAAAGATTTGATTCATCAAATTTAAGTGCATACATGTCTTAAAGGGTAATGGGTTATTTCTTTGGAACTTAGATTTATGTCATAATTTCTACAAGCAGAACTATATAATAAGGAATAAAAAGTCAATGCATTTTGTACACGGGTTTTGACAGTTCAATCTTAAGCTATGTCATGGATTATTGAATAATTTTTTTAAACAAACAGAATATATAGATAGATAAACACCCCCCACACCTAAATCATGCATTGTCCTCAATGAGTGTGAGCAAGATACTACATGGATTTATGCATGAAAAAGGAAAGATCTCACCAACGTGAAGTACAAAGGAAAGTTCATGGCTATGTTGATGGACAAAAACCTGAATTCCCTCAAAACCTGTGAGATGCAAAAGAAGGGATTCAAATACGGGAAAGAAATGGGACTCAAATACTGTTGGAGCCACACAAACGATGCTCACTGAAGGAGTCTTTTATTGTACTTTTCTTTTTCTTCTTTTTTCTTTTTTTTAAAAGATAATTATGTACAAACATAAGTTCCCATCTTCATTTGTCAAAGGACATCAAATGGGAACCTCAAAAGTGGGTCAATGCACTTGGAAAGGGAACATGACACCACACGGGGCTAATATACGCATGTGTGGGCCCCCTTCACAAAGAGCATCTGATGAAATGAGAGGTTCATGAATTGGACGCAAATGCGTCTTATTCAAAGGATCAAACTGAAAGAGCTTGAACCTCTCGAGAGTTTGGGAAATAAGGGGCAACGGAAGAAGAGTTTCTCCTGTTGCGGTGCTAAAGTTATGATCGTCAATCCAAACTCTCCAAGCAACTGGCTGGTGCGTCGGAGCGAGGTCAAGAGCCTTGTTAGGCAAGTCTGACTCACCAGGCGAACAAAAAATGGGTCTCATACCCAAGGTATCCTCCAAAGAACTCCTAATACCCTCATGAGCAATGTAGTTGTTTGATGTTCCATCATTTCCAAGATGATCAGGAACAGTAGTGAGAAGCAAACTCTCATCAGGTTGTTTGAAATTGAGGGTACTAGGGAGCTCTTGCTCCACCAGAGGTGAGTCCTTAAGAGGCACAACATGAAGATCATGTGGCTCAAGGGCCACTGGACAAGAAGATAAGGCACAATCCTGTGCCGACTCATGATGAAATTGGTCCATGTTATTCTCATTGTGAATCAAATCCTCCACTACATGATCGTGAATTAAAACCCCAAGTCCCTCAGACTGACTAGGAGTTTGACTTTGAAATATTGTGCTTTGAATTTGTGGATGTGGTGGTGGTTCGATATCAAAAGATGCATCCTCATGTTGACAAGAAAAGTTACTCTCCTCACGTTTACGTAATTGCTGCGACATTTGACTCAATTGCAGTACCATATTTTGTGTGGACTGTTGAGTGGTTTTCATGAACTTAAGGAAAGTTTGTTCCAAGGAATCAGGTATGCGCTCAACTATGAGGTTCAAGTCAGCGCTTGGGAAATTTTGAGGTTGGGTGTTGGTGGGCTGAGAATAAGTCCAATGATTTGAAGTGGGGTGTTGGTAGAATTCTGGGTATTCGGGAAGAGGATATTGGGGTGAAAATGAAGTATAAGAATTTGGATATGAATTGTCTCCCCACAAATCCATCACTCTCGGGTTGTACGCGGATGCGTAATGGTCATATTGAGCATTTTGGGAAAAGGTATGCTCATACTCAAGCTCTGGGGGAACATAAGGACATTCCCTGATAACATGACCACTCAACCCACAACAGTCGCACGGTACAGCTACTGGAGCCACCAGTGCACTCATGTTGTCTGCCATACGCAAGAAGGAGTCCAAAGTTTGTTGTAATGTCTCAGTTTGTTGACCAGCATATGATCCAACATAACTAGATTGTGGTCTAGCAGTCGGTGCCTCTCTCATGTTACCCCAATATGAAGATTGCTCAGTCACACAATTAGGATTATCCCAACCATACAAGGTGTTCATCTGAGCCACCCCAGGTTGCATGGGTCCGGAATACCAGGACGAAGTGTCCTGGTTCCAACAATGATATGGATGGTCGCCCATGTAACCATCCATCTTCACAAAGAACTCTAGAGTCAACCACTCTCACCACCACGAGGCTAAACTTGTAAAAACGTGCTCGACTCGACCCTAAAAACGCTACCAGAGAGTGTAAAGGGGAGGAGACTCTAACGTAGAAGAAGGTGAGAAGAAGATGACTTAGAGGAGAAGGGAAACTTAACTCTAAAAGATAGATGAGAGGGTTGGTCAGAAGTTTCCTAAACAAGCACGGTTCAAACAAACCTAGACCTAAGGGAGCCTAATTCTAGACGACTACTAACTGGTTGAGTCGAATTGGCTCGTTTGATTCACCTCCCTCACTAATCAAACCAACTTGGACAGGCAGTGTATAGCTAGTGGGGGCGCTTCCGATAAAGTCGGTGCCAATTAGACAACCACTTCGCTTGGAAGACTTACGTCAACACAAAAACACTTTCTAGACACCAAATTAAATTCGATCAGCTTCAGGTCATAGCAAGTCAAACCAATCTTCTCCTTAATTGAGTCTGAATCCTTAAGGGCCAATGTCTAATTGATTTTAATTTAAGGTTTGGGTGACACTTTAGGATTGTGATTTGTGGGCCACGGAAGGGTGATGAAATCCCCACCGTATCTTTTCCTACGGAGTTGCCCTTAAGATAGTTTAACTTAAATCTAGCAAAGATAGTCAAACATTGGTCTTTTTAGTGGGGGGAAATTGCAAGGTTGTATGAAACTAGATTATATGCTTAAATGCAATCGATAAAAAAAACCGCGCACGTACCTTGCCTCCAGCACTTTTCAACAAGAATTAATTTGCAAGAATTTAGCAAGAATAATACAAACAAAACACTATATGATGCATGCACTAAGTCCTTCTAATTTTGCCAATTTTTAGGTCAGAGTTGAATTATTGCCAATTATGGAATTTTGCCCTAACACGTGCAGTTCTACGAAAAGGAAATTTTTCGAAACTAGAAATTACGAGGAAAAAGGCAACAAATGTTACCTACACACGCTCAGTCGGGTTCACCGCCCGCTCTCGAAAATTTCCAGATGCTCTACGCGTCCACCCAGAGATGGAGACGATCCCATAAAAGTTTGAAGCCGAGATGCTCCAAACGTACGGCGAATCCGCCGCAGGTTCTTCTTTGTGTGCGGCGATTCCGCTGCCCTTCTTGCTCCAACTGTGCCCGGATTTCGCCACGCACTCTGTTGTCTCCTGAAACGCAAACCCAAATAGTTAGATCGCGGACACGATAAATCGGATAGAATCGAAATCACAAAAAATAAACAAATCTTCGTCCCCTCCCCGGCAACGGCGCCAAAAACTTGATGACAATTAAATTTATACCGCAAGTACACGACGTCGATGAAGACGCGGCAAGTACGGGTCGAACACAAGGAGGGAGAGAACTTTGTTATTTTTGTGATTTTCGATTAAGGAAAGAAAGAGAGAGAAATAAGGTTGGTTTTAGATTTTTGGATTTTTTATTTCTAAAGCAAGAACAACAAAAACAAACTAAGAATAAAGCAAATATGGATGAAAGTCCAGCGGGTGGGGGATTAGATATCAGGTTTTGTTTAGAAAATTCTGAAACTTATAATATATCACATTAGTTATAAAGCATTACATTATAAATGATTCAACATAAACTCAAGTAATCAAAATATACTAACATGAAATTAAAATAATAACATCATTCTTCTTCTCATCACCCTAAATCCGTCACCCCCACCCTTTGGAGAGAGTTAGAAACTCATGGATGGAGGGAAGGAGAATGGGCCCTAAAGAAACTACAAAAGAAAAGTAAAAAAACACAAAATAAAAGAACATAATTTTATTGCTAAAGAGAAGAACCTAAAAACAAGCCTCTTCACAACATCGTTCTGGGGCTATTTATAGCTGATACAAGGGACCCAAGTATAAAATAGGAAAGAACACGCGTCAATACACGACTGGACAAAATCCGGGGCCACGGATCGCAAGGGGTGTGGCGTTTCCGCCGCATATGACATGTAAGGTGCGGAGATTTCGCCGCAAATTGTGCTCTGATTGGATCCGGATTTTTCCTGTGTGTTTATGGTATGATTTAAAGGTCATTTGCGCGTCTGGATTGATTTGTTTCCTTTCTTTTGAGCTCCAAATTTATTTCTTCATATATTTGGAGATCCAAATTGATTTTTCTTTAGAACTTCTCCAAAATAATATTTTGGTACTTTAATTTGCAGTCGGGTCCTCGGCTTTTTGCAATTAAGTCCCTAGCTACTTTTGTGCTTAAGTCCTTGGCCTTTTTGTAATTAGGTCTTTGAATGCTTTTATGCTTGGATGAACTTCCATTTGAATCCCGATAATCTTGACTTGGTCTTTACGATAGAAATGAGTCTTTTGCACGTGTTTATGCTCGGGATATGGGTAATTTGCATTCAGGTCCCTATATTCTGTAAATAAGACTAAACGCATACCTTAGTAGCATTTATTGATATAAAATTAATCTAAATGAAAGACATATGATGCAATGTATGCAATGCATCAGTCCCATGCATGCACAATCCTATCAGCCACCCCAAATGCAAATCACCAATCAATCGGGTTTCCCAAATTCCAACAATATGGAAACCCGATTCAATTCGCTTGAGACATTGACTCATGGACTTGAAAACTCATTGAAAAGTTTTATGTCCACCACAAGTCAAGTTCTCACTTCAAATCAGCAGACCATCAAATCTCTAGAGCTTCAGATGAGCCAATTGGCTCAGTCTGTACATGAAAGAGAGAGAGGATCTCTGCCTAGCCAGCCTGAGGCTAACCCCCGCATGTACCAGCAACAACACATGCAAAATGAGAATGTGGTACCTCGGGGGCGGCAAGTGAACCATGTGGAGGAACTTGTTCACCATGTCAATGTCATTGTAACCTTAAGGTATGGAAAGCAGGTTGACAATCACATTTTCTTGCCACCACCACCATCTATGTAGCCCTCGGTGGGAATGGTGGTGAAGAAGAGGCTGAGGGTGAGGGTAATACACCAACGCCTCCTTCTCAGACACTGTAGAAAACCTACCTGCCAAAAGCTCCCTATCCCAGTACGTTAACCAAAAAGCAGAGTGACACAATGGACAAGATATTAGAGGTGTTTAAGCAAGTGAAGGTTAACACCTCCTTGTTGGATGTCATCCAACAAATACCTCAATATGCCAAAGTGTTAAAAGATCTCTCCACAACCAAGAGGAAGACCAATGTTCCTAAGAAAGTATTCTTGGTTGCAAATGTAAGCCCACTTTTGTCCAATCCCACCTACACAAAATACAATGACCCTGGATGTCCTACTATTCAGTGTACGATAGGGGACACTAGCATGAGTAACGTATTACTTGATTTAGGATCGACGGTCAACCTCCTGCCATTTTCTGTTTATCAACAGTTGAACTTGGGGGAATTGAAACCAACTAAGATCGCCCTCCAATTGGTGGATAGATCCATTCCTATTCCAAAAGGGATTATCAAGGACACGCTTATCAAAGTTGGAGATTTTATATGTCCAGTCGATTTTGTCATCCTCGATACTAATCCTGTTGCAATCACTCACTCTCAAATACCTTTGATTTTGGTAGACCATTTCTGGCAACCTCCAACTCCTTAATTAATTGTAGAAATGGTCTCATGAAGCTCTCATTCGGTAACATGAGCGTCGAGTTTCACGTGTTCAACTCTGGTAGGCAACAAGAGCCCATGGATCAACCTTTAAATCTCAATCTCATCCGCCAATTAGAGAAAGCACCGCAAAATCAATGAACACCCCTACCACCAATGCAACCTATTGAGAATGTTTGTGGCCCCAGCGAAAACTCATTGCCTGTCTTTGCAATTCAACAGAGTAAGCTGACATCAAACATGAATGTCCAAAGGGAGTGTTCGTTGCATGATTCAGTAGAGACCATTAGTCAGGGGGACACACCTCAGCATATGCCTATTCCAGAAGGTATCATCACCCGTGTCCTAGGGCTATTGAGCCATTTCAGCATCAGATTGACTCCAACAAGGACCCACCTACGACCGAGCTCTTGATGATATAATGATGGTGGGAGGTCCTTGTTGGATGACTTGGGGAGAAGCCCCATTCTTAATGATGTAGGTTGATTGACATAATTTTATGCTTATATTTGTATCTTATATCCATTATCTTACACCTAAACAATGCTACGTGACGAGTTTTATGTTTGAATTTCAGAAATAAATAGGTTAGAAGAGATGAAGCATAAAAGTACCCAAAAGCAGGGACAAAGGACTTAATTGTGAGACCTAGGGACTAAGATGCAAGGGAGAAGGACCTGAACGTAAGACCGAAGCACCAAAGAGCAAAACATAAAACTCCACACCATCATGGGAGTATTTTGGCAATTCTATTCGGGTCGGAGCTCCAACAAGTGAAATAGATGCATCAAAGACCAACAAAGACATCCAGAAAATCCCCGAATAAAATCCAGCGTGATTCAGACCATATAGACCGCCAATTGGCGGTCTAAGACCGCTCATTAGCGGTCTATTTTGGCCCAAATCCACTAATATTTTGGTGGCTCGCGTATTAGTGTGTATTTAGTCCATATCTGGAATTTGTTTAGTCCCACATCGCGGGATTGTCCCGGATTGCCTTTTTCTTTGGCTATAAATAGAACTCTTCACCTTCTATTGTAAACCATCCATTGCTTGGTGGCATTCTCTCTACTAAGGAGTAAGCCTTGAAGCAAAACTCAAGGTGGAGAAGAATGCTACCTTCAATGTGAGTCATTGTTAATAAAATAATTGTTCTTAGTTTCTTTTAGTCTTGTCTTTTTAATTCTTGCATGTTTCTTTGGTTTATGTTCCTTTCAATTAGCTTCTTTAATATTCATTTCTTGCTTAGTCTAATTTCATTTCAGTAGAATATTTCATTTTAATGTAGGTTGTAGTGTAATGATTAGTGAGTAGTTCCATCCCCATTTGGCGGGTGGAGAAATATGTGATATGATCATGTAGTGTATTAGGTGTGTGTTATCTTAATCCCTTGAGCCTTATATGATTTCCATAACCATCTAATGAGATTTCACTCTTATCTTTGATATGCTAATGCTCTTGAATGAAACTTAGCTTATGCTTATATTAGTGGACATATTTTATGGGGAATGATAAGGTGAGGATATGGATGGAATTAATATTGGAAACACAATTTGTAGTATATGTACTCTTGTTGTCTTTACCTTGGTTAATGCCTTGTATGTTTTAATGATATTGGGTTATCTTATTTCATATGGAGGCATAGTAGGGTCTAGTCTTTATACATAAGTTCATTTAGCTTCATTCCAATTATTGTCTTGTATGTTTTAATGATATAGTCTTATCTTATTTCATGTAGAGGCAAAGTTGGATTTAGTTTTATGATTTCATGCACTACATATTGTGAGGAGCATAATTGAACACACACACACACATATTTATATTCACATTATTTCTTTACCCCCTATGAGGTTTAGTTTTGTTGCTTATCTTTCATTTCCTTTTTGCATTGTAGTGTAGTTTAGTGTACCCAACCTTTCTCTCCTTTCTTTCTCACTCGCCTTCGAACAAACCAAAAGTCGACACACCTCCTTGTGGATCGACCTGTATTTGCCACCGCTTCAATGCGGTCGTGCACTTGCGGTTTAAATAAAACGAATCAATCAAGTTTTTGACACCATTGTCGGGGAGGTGATCTGTCCAGACTTTGGTTTGGACGATTCGAGTGGTTTTTAATTTTTTTGTTTTCAGTTTTTCTTAGTTTCAGGGATCCTAGAGCTCACGGGGAGGCTACTGGACGAGTTTAAGCACCAAACCATTAACAAGGACCGCCAATCAGCGGTCTTGGACCGCCAATTGGCGGCCTGGTGAGCGTTTCTTGCTCTCAATTTTCTTCTGGTAGTTGGTTCTTTCATTTTAGTTATCTGGGAGCACTATTTTGCATGTTGTGACTTCTAGTTTGCTCCCAGATCATTAAACCAATTCCCATTAATCAGCTTGGCCTTAAAATCCAAAGTAAAAGACTAGACATTCTTACTTGTTTAGGTCATGCATCATGTACTTGACTTAGGCACGTAGTTGTCTTTTCTTTTAGCTTTATTTTCGGTTGTTGAGCGCTGACGTGAGGTACGAATTTCCAACACTCATTCATGCATCTTGTATGCTCATGCATTAGTTAGTTGTAATTGCATTAGGACAAGAGTGAGTTGAGCATTTTGATTGGAGCGTTGATTGCTAGATTTAGGATCAAAACGCTACTAATGAGGGGTTGTCCCATAAAAGATAAGGTGGGGAATTTCATCACCCTTTCGTTCGCCCCAAAAATCACACTTAATCAAGCCTTAACTAAAAGAAAGTATACATTGGCCCTAGGATTTCGGACACACTAGGAGAGTAATCTAGTTGAGACCGTCATGGCCTGATCGGCGTTGCCTACCTTGTCGATAGTAGGAGGTACTGGATCTCCGGATCTGGTATCACTTGCTGGGCATTGTGGTCTTCGTTGTAGGGAGGTGAGGTGTGTCGAGGCTAGTGACCTCGAAGTTAGGCGTCGTCTAGCCTAAGGACCCATTGCCTTACATTGTTTGAGTCGTGCTTGCTAGTTAGGCTTCTACCTTCGCCCTTTACCCACGCTAGCTTTAGGGATTCTTCCATTCTCCTCTGAGTCATCTTCTTCTCACTTACTTCTACGTTCTAGTCTCCTCCCCTTTACACTCTCTGGTAGCATTTTAGGATCGAGCCGAGCACTTTTTGCGAGTTTAGCCTCGTGGTGGTGAGAGTGGTCGACTCTAGAATTCTCTGTTGAGATGGATGGTTACATGGGCGACCATCCATATCATTGATGGGACCAGGACAAATCATCCTGGTATTCCGGACCCATGCAACCTGGGGTGCCTCAGACAAACATCCCGTATGGTTGGGATAATCTTAATTGTGTGACTGAGCATTCTTCATATTGGGGTAATATGAGAGAGGCACCGACTGCTAGACCACCATCTAGTCACGTCGGATCATATGTTGGTCATCAAACTGAGACATTACAAGAACCTTTGGCCTCTTTCATGCTTGTGGTAGATGACATGAGTGCACCAGTGGTTCCAGTAGCCGTACCGTGTGACTGTTGTGGGTTGAGTGGTAATGTTATCGGGGAATGTCCTTATGTTGCCCCTGAGCCTGAGTATGAGCACACATTTTCCCAAAATGCTCATTATGACCATTACGCATCCACGTACAACCCGAGAGGGATGGATTCGTGGGGAGACAATTCATATCCAAATTCTTATACTTCATTTTCACCCCAATATCCTCCTCCCGAATACCCTGAATTCTACCAACACCCCACTTCAAGTCATTGGACTCATTCTCAACCCATCAACACCCAACCCCAAAATTTCCCAAGCTCTGACTTGGACCTCATAGTTGACCGCATTCCTGATTACTTTAAACAAACTTTCCTTACGTTCATGGAAACCACTCAACAGTCCATACAAAATATGTCACTGCAAGTGAGTCAAATGTCGCAGCAATTACGCGAACGTGAGGAGAGTAACTTTTCTTGTCAACATGAGGATTCATCTTTTGATATCAAACCACCACCACATCCACAAATTCAAAGCACAATCTTTCAAAGTCAAACTCCTAGTCAGTCTGAGAGACTTGGGGTTTCAATTCACGATCACCTAGTGGAGGATTCGATTCAAATTGAGAATAACATGGACTAGCTTCATTATGAGTCGGCACAGGATTGTGCCTTATCTTTTTGTCTTGTTGCCCTTGAGCCACTTGATCTTCCTATTGTGCCTCTTAAGGACTCACCTCAGGTGGAGCAAGAGCTCCCTAGTACCCTCAATTTCAAACAACCTGATGAGAGTTTGCCTCTCACTATTGTTCCTGATCATCTTGGAATTGATGGAACATCAAACAACTACATTGCTCAGGAGGGTATTAGGAGTTCCTTGGAGGATACCTTGGGTATGAGACCCACTTTTTGTTCGCCTGGTGTGTCGGATATGCCTAACGAGGTTCTTGACCTCGGTCCGACGCACCAGCTTGTTGGTTGGAGAGTTTGGATTGACGATCATAACTTCAGCAGCGCAATGGGAGAAATTCTTCTTCCGTTGCCCCTTATTTCCCAAACTCTTCAGAGGTTCAAGGTCTTTCAATGTTATCCATTGAATGAGACGCCTTTGCGTCCAATTCATGAACCTGTCATTTCATCTTGTGCTCTTTGTGAAGGGGGCCCACACATGAGTATTCTGGCCCCGCGTGGTGTCATGTTCCCTTTCTAAGTGCATTGACCCACTTTTGAGGTTCTCATTTGATGTATTTTGACAAATGAAGATGGGAACTTATGTTTGTACATAGTTACATTCAAAAAAAAGAAAAAAAGTACAATTAAAGACTCCTTCAGTGAGCATCGATTGTTGTGGGCTCCAACCCTTGTGTATTTGGGCCCCTTTTTTCACGTATTTTTGTCTCCCTTTTTAAGTATCTCACAGATTTTTAGGGGAATTTGGGTTGTGTCCATCAACATAACCACGAACTTCCTTTTGCGCTTTACGTTGGTGAGATCTCTCCTTTTTCATGCATAAATCCATGTAGTAACTTGCTCACATTCATTGAGGACAATGCATGAAGTAGGTGTGGGGGGTGTTTTACGTGCATACATAGTTGAGTCTTTTCCTTTGATTTTTGTTTTCTTTTGTGTGTATTGATAGGGTCATGTTAGTGTGCTGCATTTAATATCGATATATCTGCTTGTCATGATCCTTGGGTGACTTGTCTTCTTTTGCTTGCCCAGTGCTTCAAAATTTTCACATTTCTTTCAAAATCTTCATGTGTTTGCGAAAGAAAATGTTTTGTAGGTTCTGTGTGTGTTTAGCATGTCCAAACCGTTTTGAGGCAAAGTAAAAAGAAAGCTCCCAAAATTGTCGTGAACTTTGTTCGGATGCACCCCAGTTTTCCCTCGGGGGGCGAGTAATCATAGGGTTTCAGTGCTCGAACATTTAAAGAAGTCCACCTTGAACCTAGTGAGTCAATAATTCGTGTCTGTTAATATAATGAAGTTTGTTGTAGTCAAGGACTCTTTAAATTTACTTGTGAGACATTAAGTGTAGGGGTTTTGGTTCATGTGTAGATTAGAAATAAGTGAGTAGGTGTTCTCTTTTCTCGCACGGCTCCTATCACTCGGGAAAGTATGTCTGAGGGGACTTTGTGCCTGGTGCTTTCGAGTCATCTGACTTGGGATGCGCCGACCGAACTCTCGTTACACGGGTGGTAGGGATTGCCCTATGTGGAGATTTGGGGAAAGGTGTACGTGATAGTGTAAGTCCTCATGGGCAATGATGCACGAAACCTGACCCTGGGAGAATGAAGCTCCAACTAATAAAAAGAAAAAAAAATGATGAAAATAAACAAAAAGAAGAAAAAAAGTGCTTATGCAAATAAGAACCTTAATGAACCTTACACTTTGTATCACTTGAGGATGTTGAGGTTGTCCATGTCTTTCACTTAATTCCTTATTTAACTTGCATGAATGGTTCATTAGGCTAGGTGCGTGGACTGATTACCTATATAGACTCGGCCCGTAGGATTACCGAGTCCAATGATCGACAACATATGTCCAACGAGTCGAGTGTCTAGATTGAATAATGCATCTTGTTCGGATTTTGTGGGTATATCCGCTGAAAACCCTCAGGAGACAACACTCCTCCTCCTTGGCAACAAGGAGGTTTAACGACTTGTTGCACGTGATAAGTGCAACTGTGATTCCTACGAAAGTGAGTTAAGATTTCTTGTTTCTCGTTTGCTTTTCTCTTTCTTTGTTTTGCTCGGGACTAGCAAAAACTTAGGTGTGGGGGTATTTGATTGACATCATTTCATGCTTATATTTGTATCTTAAATCCATTATCTTACACCTAAACAATGCTACGTGACGAGTTTTATGTTTGAATTTCAGAAATAAATAGGTTTGAAGAGATGAAGCATAAAAGGACCGAAAAGCATGGAAAAAGGACTTAATTGTGAGACTTGTGGGCTAAGATGCAAGGGAGATGGACCTGAACGTAAGACCGAAGGACCAAAGAGCAAAACATAAAACTCCACACCATCATGGGGAGTATTTTGACAATTCTATTCGGGTCGGAGCTCCAACAAGTGAAGTAGATGCATCAAAGACTAACAAAGACATCCAGGAAATCCTTGAATAAAATCCAGCGTGATCCGGACGATATAAACCGCTAATTGGCGGTCTAGTTTGGCCCAAAACCGCTAAGATTTTGGTGGGTCGCGTATTAGTGTGTATTTAGTCCATTTCTGGTATTTGTTTAGTCCCACATCGGGGGATTGTCCCGGATTGCCTTTTTCTTTGGCTATAAATAGAACTCTTCACCTTCTATTGTAAACCACCCATTGCTTAGTGGCATTCTCTCTACTAAGGAGTAAGTCTTGAAGCAAAACTCAAGGTGGAGAAGAATGCTACCTTCAATGTGAGTCATTGTTAGTAAAATAATTGTTCTTAGTTTCTTTTAGTCTTGTCTTTTAATTCTTGCATGTTTCTTTGGTTTATGTTCCTTTCAATCAGCTTCTTTAATATTCATTTCTTGCTTAGTCTAATTTCATTTTAGTAGAATGTTTCATTTTAATGTAGGTTGTAGTGTAATGATTAGTGAGTAGTTTCATCCCCATTTGGGGGGTGGAGAAATATGTGATATGATCATGTAGTGTATTAGGTGTGTGTTATCTTAATCCCTTGAGCCTTATATGATTTACATAACCATCTAATGGGATTTCACTCTTATCTTTGATATGTTAATGCTCTTGAATGAAGCTTAGCTTATGCTTAGATTAGTAGACCTATTTTATGGGGAATGATAAAGTGAGGATATGGATGGAATTAATATTGGAAACACAATTTGTAGTATATGTACTCTTGTTGCCTTTACCTTGGTTAATGCCTTGTATGTTTTAATGATATTGGGTTATCTTATTTCATGTCGAGGCATAGTAGAGTCTAGTCTTTATACATGAGTTCATTTAGCTTCATTCCAATTATTGTCTTGTATGTTTTAACGATATAGTCTTATCTTATTTCATGTGGAGGCAAAGTTGGATTTAGTTTTATGATTTCATGCACTACATATTGTGAGGAGCATAATTGAACACACACACATCTTTATATTCACATTATTTCTCTACCCCCTATGGGGTTTAGTTTTATTGCTTATCTTCCATTTCCTTTTTGCATTGTAGTGTAGTTTAGTGTACCCAACCTTTCTCGCCTTTCTTTCCCACTCGCCTTCGAACAAACCAAAAGTCGACACACCTCCCTGTGGATCGACCCGTATTCGCCACCACTTCAATGCGGCCGTGCACTTGCGTTTTAATTAAAACGAATCAATCACAGGTCTGCTGCATCCATCGAATGAGCTTGAGGAACTCATTCTGATGCACCCACCTATTGGTTGGAGGGTTTTGTTCGATGAGGAACAAAATCCTAGTGAGGAAACACAACTTCACTCATTCATGTTGCCTACACCCAACCAATATCATGAGGGGTTCGAGCCTTTCAGCTTTTACCTTTCACCCCTCATGACACCTCAGTGTACCAGTGAAATTTTCCCATCTCGGCACGTCTCTGGTCCTCATAACTCGATGTTCTCATTTGTCGTTCCTTGACCAAATAATTATGAGAATATCTTTGTTGATGTATATATCTTGAAAAAAAAAGAAAAAAAAGAGCAAGTTATAAAAGATTCCATGAGCGAGCATTGATTGTTGTCGACCCCAACCCTTGTGTACTTGGGCCCAATTTCTTTCACGTATTTGTCTCCATTCTTCAGTATCTCACAGGTTTTGAGGGAATTCGGGTTTGTGTCCATCACTATAACCATAAACTTCCTGTTGCGCTTCATGTTGGTGAGATCTTCCGTTTTTCATGCATAAATCCATGTAGTATCATGCTCACATTCATTGAGGACAATGCATGAAGTAGGTGTGGGGGGGGGTGTTTTACGTGTGTACATAGTTGAGTCTTTTCCTTTGATTTTGTTTTCTTTTGTGTGCATTGATAGGGTCATGTTAGTGTGCTGCATTTAATATCGATATATCTGTTTGTCATGATCCTTGGTGACTTGTCTTCTTTTGCTTGCCTAGTGCTTTAAAATTTTCGCATTTCTTTCAAAATATTCAGGTGTTTGCGAAAGAAAATATTTTGTGGGTTTTGTGTGTGTTTGGCATGTGCAAAACCGTTGAGAGGCAAAGTAAAAAAAAGCTCCCAAAATTGTCTTGAACATGATGCATTAGGATATCTAGTTTACTGGGTTTAGGTCTTATCGAATCGTAAGGATGCACCTCGTTTTTCCTCCAGGGGCGAGTAATCATAGGGTTTCAGTACTCAAACATTTAAAGAAATTCACCCTGAACCTAGTGAGTCAATAATTCGTGTCGGTTAATATAAGGAAATTTGTTGTAGTCAAGGACCCTTTAAATCTTGTTGTGAGACATTAAGTGTAGGGGTTTTGGTTTATGTGTAGATAAGAAATAAGTGAGTAGGTGTTCTCTCTTCTCGCACGGCTCCTATCACTCGGGAAATTAGGTCTGAGGGGACTTTGTGTCTGGTGCTTTCAAGTCATCTGACTTGGGATGTACCGACCGAACTTCCGTTACACGGGTGGTAGGGATTGCCCTATGTGGAGTGATTGACATCATTTCATGCTCATATTTGTATCTTATATCCATTATCTTACACCTAAGCAATGCTACGTGACGAGTTTTATGTTTAGTTTTCAGGAATAAAGAGGTTTGAAGAGAAGAGCCATGAAAGGACCCAAAAGCTGGGAAAAAGGACTGAATGGTGAGATCTAGGGACCAAGATGCAAGGGAGAAGGACCTGAATGTAAGACAGAAGGACCTAAGAGCAAAACAGAATACTCCACACCATCATGGGGAGTATTTTACCAATTCTATTCGGGTCGGAGCTCCAACAAGTCGAGTAACCGCATCAAAGACCAACAATACCAGAAAGCAAAGCCCACAACAAATTCCAACACGATCCGACAATTTTGGACCGCCAATTGGCGGTCTTGGACCGCTAATTGGCGGTCCATATTGCTCAGGATCCGTCGAAATTTCTCCTGGACTTGTATTAATGTTCGTTTAGGCTATTTTTGGTATTGGTTTAGTCCCACATCGGGGGATTGTCCCCGATTAGCTTTTTCCATGCTTATAAATAGAACTCTTCACCTTCCATTGTAATTACCCATTGCTTGGTGGCATTCTCTCTACTAAGGAGTGAGCCTTGAAGCAAAAACTCAAGGTGGAGAAGAATGCTACCTTCAATGTGAGTCATTTTGTTAATAAAATAATTCTTCTAGTTTCTTTAAATCTTGTCTTTTAATTTGTGCATGTTTGTTTAGTCTTTCCTTTCCTTTTATGTTTCTTTAATGCTTCTTGCCTTCTTAGTTAACTTTCATTTCAGTATTATGCTTTCTTTGCTTAGTCTAATCAGTAGTGTAATGAGTAGTGAGTAGTTCCATCCCCATTTGGGGGGTGGAGAAATATGTGATATAATCATGTAGTGTATTAAGTGTGTGTTATTTTTATCCCTTGAGCTTTATATGATTTCCATAACCATCTAATGGGTCTCCACTCTTATCTTTGATAGGCTAATGCTCTTGAATGAAGCTTAGCTTATGCTTTGATTAGTGGACCTATTTTATGGGGAATGATAAGGTTAGGATATGGATGAAGTTAATGTTGGAAACACAATTTGTAGTGTATGTGCTCTTGTTGCCTTTACCTTAGCTAATGTCTTGTATGTTTTAATGATGTAGTGAAATCTTAATTCATGTAGAGGCATAGTAGGGTATAGTCTTTATACTTGAGTTCATGTAGCTTCATTCCAATTATTGTCTTGTATGTTTTAATGATGTAGTGAAATCTTAATTCATGTAGAGGCAAAGTTGGATGTAGTTTTATGATTTCATGCACTACATGTTGTGAGGAGCTTAATGAACACACACACACTTCTTTATGTCACATTATTTCTCTACCCCCTTTGGGGCTTAGTTTATTGCTTATCTCCATTTCCATTTGCATCTTAGTGTAGTTTAGTGTAACCAACCTTTCTTCCCTTTCTTTACCTCTCGCCTTCGAATAAACCAAGTGTCGACACACCTCCCAGTGGACGACCCGTATTTGCCACCGCTTCAACGCGGCCGTGCACTTGCGGTTAAATATAAAACGAGATCAATCAAGTTTTTGGCGCCGTTGCCGGGGAGGTGCCAGTCCAGACCTTGGTTTGGACGATTCGAGGGGTTTTTAATTTTTCGTTTTCAGTTTTTCTTAGTTACAGGGAACAGTCTGATCACGGGGAGGCCACTGGAGAAGTTTGAGGAAGCAAATCCAACAAGAGACCGCCAATCAGCGGTTTGGAACCGCCAATTGGCGGCCTGGTAAGGGATTCTGTCTTCCAATTTTTTTGTGGTTATTTATGTTGTAATTTGTGTTATCTGGGAGCCCAATTTTGCATGCTGTGACTTCTTATTTACTCCCAGATCATTAATCACTCCCCCTTTAATCAACTTGGACCATAAAACTCAAAGCAAAAGATTAGACTTCTTGCCATCTAGGTCATGCATCATATGTAGACCTTGCATGCATCTTTCTTTTCTTTGCTTTACATTTTGTCGTTGATTGCTGGAGCGAGGTACGCATTCCTTATCACTCATTCACGCATTAGGACATTCATTAGTGAGTAAGGTTTGCATCGAAACAAGAGTGAGGTGAGTGCTTGTTTGGTGAGTTGCTTGCTAGCCTAAGATTTCAAAACATCTTTAAGGGGCATCACCTATAGACTTCAAAGATAAGGTGGGGGATTTCATCACCCCTCCCTTAGCCCCAAAAAGCACACTCAAGTAAAGCCTTAACTAAAAGCAAGTAGACATTGGCCCTAGGAATTCGGACGCACTAGGAGAGTAATCTAGTTGAGACCGCCATGACCTGATCGGCGTTGCCTACCTTGTCGATAGTAGGAGGTACTGGATCTCCGGATCTGGTATCACTTGCTGGGCATTGTGGTCCTCGTTGTAGGGAGGTGAGGCGTGTCGAGGCTAGTGACCTCGAAGTTAGGCGTCGTCTAGCCTAAGGACCCATTGCCTTACATTGTTTGAGCCATGCTTGCTAGTTAGGCTTCTACCTTCACCCTGTACCCTCGCTAGCTCTAGGGATTCTTCCCTTCTCCTCTGAGTCATCTTCTTCTCACCTTCTTCTACGTTATAGTCTCCTCCCCTTTACACTCTCTGTTAGCGTTTTAGGGTCGAGTCGAGCACTTTTTGCGAGCTTAGCCTCGTGGTGGTGAGAGTGATCGACTCGAGAGTTTTTCTTGAGATGGATGGTTACATGGGCGACCATCCATATCATTGTTGGGACCAGGACGATTCTCCCTGGTACTCCGGACCCATGCAACCTGGGGTGGCTCAGACTAACACCCCGTATGGTTGGGATGATCGCAATTTTGTGACTGAGCAGTCTTCGTATCGGGGTAACATGAGAGAGGCACCGACTGCTAGACCACAATCTAGTTATGCCGGATCATATGCTGGTCAACAAACTGAGACATTACAACAAACTTTGGCCTCTTTCATGCGTATGGCAGACGACATGAGTGCCCCGGTGGCTCCAGTAGCCGTACCGTGCGACTGTTGTGGGTTGAGTGGTCATGTTATCGGGGAATGTCCTTATGTTCCCCCTGAGCCTGAGTATGAGCACACATTTTCCCAAAATGTTCATTATGACCATTACGCATCCGCGTACAACCCGAGAGTGATGGATTCTTGGGGAGACAAATCTTATCCAAATTTTTATACTTCATGTTCACCCCAGTATCCTCCTCCCGAATACCCAGAATTCTACCAACACCCCACCCCAAATCATTGGACTCATTCTCAGCCCATCCACACCCAACCCCAAAATTTCCCAAGCTCTGACTTGGACCTCATCGTTGACCGCATACCTGATTCCTTGAAACAAACTTTCCTTACGTTCATGGAAACCACTCAACAGTCCATACAAAATATGACACTGCAAGTGAGTCAAATGTCGCAGAAATTACGTGAATGTGAGGAGAGTAACCTTTCTTGTCAACATGAGGATTCTTCTTTTGATATCGAACCACCACCACATCCACAAATTCAAAGCACAACCTTTCAAAGTCAAACTCCTAGTCAGTCTGAGGGACTTGGGGTTTCAATTCACGATCACTTAGTGGAGGATTCGATTCAAATTGAGAATAACTTGGACCAGCTTCATTATGAGTCGGCACAGGATTGTGCCTTATCTTTTTGTCCCGTGGCCCTTGAGCCACATGATCTTCATTTTGATCCTCTTAAGGACCCACCTCTGGTGGAGCAAGAGCTCCCTAGTACCCTCAACTTCAAACAACCTGATGAGAGTTTGCCTCTCACTATTGTTCCTGATCATCTTGGAAATGATGGAACATCAAACAACCACATTGCTCATGAGGGTATTAGGAGTTCCTTGGAGGATACCTTGGGTATGAGACCCACTTCCTGTTCTCCTGGTGAGTTGGACATGCATAACGAGGTGCTTGACCTCGTTCCGACCCACCAGCCTGTTGGTTGGAGAGTTTGGATTGATGATCATAACTTCAGTTCCGCAACGGGAGATATTTTTCTTCCGTTGCCCCTTATTTCCCAAACTCTTGAGAGGTTCAAGCTCTTTCAGTTTGATCCTTTGAATGAGACGCCTTTGCGTCCAATTCATGAACCTCTCATTTCGTCTGGTGCTCTTTGTGAAGGGGGCCCACGCATGCGTATTCTGGCCCCGCGTGGTGTCATGTTCCCTTTCCAAGTGCATTGACCCACTCTTGAGGTTCCCATTTGATGTCTTTTGACAAATGAAGATGGGAACTTATGTTTGTACATAGTTATATAAAAAAAAGAAAAAAAAAGAAAAAAAAAAAGAAAAAAGAAAAAAGAAAAGAAAAAAAGTACAATAAAAGACTCCTTCAGTGAGCATCGATTGTTGTGAGCCCCAACCCTTGTGTATTTGGGCTCCAGTTCTTTCACGTATTTGTATCCCTTCTTTAGCATCTCACAGGTTTTGAGGGAAGTTGGGTTGTGTCCATCAACATAGCCATGAACTTCCTTGTGTACTTCACGTTGGTGAGATCTCTTCTGTTTCATGCATGCATCCATGTAGTATCTTGCTTGCATTCATTGAGGACAATGCATAAAGTAGGTGTGGGGGGGTGTTTTACGTGTGTACATTGTCGAGTCTTTTCTTTTGATTTTGCTTTCTTTTGTTTGCATGTTTAGGGTCATGTTAGTGTGATGCATTTAATATCGATATATCTGCTTGCCATGATCCTTGGGTGACTTGTCTTCTTTTGCTTGCCTAGTGCTTCAAAATTTTCACATTTCTTTCAAAATCTTCATGTGTTTTCGAAAGAAAATGTTTTGTGGGTTTTGCGTGTGTTTAGCATGTGCAAAACCGTTGAGAGGCAAAGTAAAAAGAAAGCTCCCAAAATTGTCTTGAACTTGATGCATTAGGATATCTAGTACGTGGCTTTAGGATTTATCGAGTCGTTAGGATGCACCCCAGTTTTCCTTTGGGGGTGAGTAATCATAGGGTTTCAGTGCTCAAACATTCAAAGAAGTCCACCCTGAACCTAGTGAGTCAATAATTCGTGTTTGTTAATTTAGGAAGTTTGTTGTAGTCAAGGACCCTCTTAATCTTGTTGTGAGACATTAGTGTAGGGGTTTTGGTTCATGTGTTGATAAGAAATAAGTGAGTAGATGTTCTCTCTTCTCGCACGGCTCCTATCACTCGGGAAAGTAGGTCTGAGGGGACTTTGTGCCTGGTGCTTTCGAGTCATCTGACTTGGGATGCGCCGACCGAACTCCCGTTACACGGGTGGTAGGGATTGCCCTATGTGGAGATTTGGGGAAAGGTGTACGTGATAGTGTAAGTCCTCATGGGCAATGATGCACGAAACCTGACCCTGGGAGAATGAAGCTCCAACTAAAAAAAAGAAAAAAAAAGAAGAAAAAAAAATGTCTGAAAAGAAACAAAAAGAAAAAAAAATGGTAATGCAAATAAGAACCTTAATGGACCTTACACTTTGTATCACTTGAGGATCTTGAGGTTGTCCATGTCTTTCACTTAATTCCTTATTTAACTAACACGAATGGTTCATTAGGGTAGAGGTGTGGACTGATCACCTATATAGAGTCGGCCCGTAGCATTACCGCGTCCATTGATCGACAAAATATTTCCAACGAGTCGAGGTCTAGATTGAATAATGCATCTTGTTCGGATTTTGTGGGTATATCCGCTGAAAACCCTCAGGAGACAACACTCCTCCTCCTTGGCAACAAGGAGGTTTAACGGCTTGTTGCACGTGCTAAGTGCAACCGTGATTCCTACGAAAGTGAGTTAGGATTTCTTGTTTTTCGTATGCTTTTTCCTTTCTTTGTTTTGCTCGAGACTAGCAAAAACTTAGGTGTGGGGGTATTTGATTGACATCATTTCATGCTCATATTTGTATCTTATATCCATTATCTTACACCTAAGCAATGCTACGTGACGAGTTTTATGTTTAGTTTTCAGGAATAAAGAGGTTTGAAGAGAAGAGCCATGAAAGGACCCAAAAGCTGGGAAAAAGGACTGAATGGTGAGATCTAGGGACCAAGATGCAAGGGAGAAGGACCTGAATGTAAGACAGAAGGACCTAAGAGCAAAACAGAATACTCCACACCATCATGGGGAGTATTTTACCAATTCTATTCGGGTCGGAGCTCCAACAAGTCGAGTAACCGCATCAAAGACCAACAATACCAGAAAGCAAAGCCCACAACAAATTCCAACACGATCCGACAATTTTGGACCGCCAATTGGCGGTCTTGGACCGCTAATTGGCGGTCCATATTGCTCAGGATCCGTCGAAATTTCTCCTGGACTTGTATTAATGTTCGTTTAGGCTATTTTTGGTATTGGTTTAGTCCCACATCGGGGGATTGTCCCCGATTAGCTTTTTCCATGCTTATAAATAGAACTCTTCACCTTCCATTGTAATTACCCATTGCTTGGTGGCATTCTCTCTACTAAGGAGTGAGCCTTGAAGCAAAAACTCAAGGTGGAGAAGAATGCTACCTTCAATGTGAGTCATTTTGTTAATAAAATAATTCTTCTAGTTTCTTTAAATCTTGTCTTTTAATTTGTGCATGTTTGTTTAGTCTTTCCTTTCCTTTTATGTTTCTTTAATGCTTCTTGCCTTCTTAGTTAACTTTCATTTCAGTATTATGCTTTCTTTGCTTAGTCTAATCAGTAGTGTAATGAGTAGTGAGTAGTTCCATCCCCATTTGGGGGGTGGAGAAATATGTGATATAATCATGTAGTGTATTAAGTGTGTGTTATTTTTATCCCTTGAGCTTTATATGATTTCCATAACCATCTAATGGGTCTCCACTCTTATCTTTGATAGGCTAATGCTCTTGAATGAAGCTTAGCTTATGCTTTGATTAGTGGACCTATTTTATGGGGAATGATAAGGTTAGGATATGGATGAAGTTAATGTTGGAAACACAATTTGTAGTGTATGTGCTCTTGTTGCCTTTACCTTAGCTAATGTCTTGTATGTTTTAATGATGTAGTGAAATCTTAATTCATGTAGAGGCATAGTAGGGTATAGTCTTTATACTTGAGTTCATGTAGCTTCATTCCAATTATTGTCTTGTATGTTTTAATGATGTAGTGAAATCTTAATTCATGTAGAGGCAAAGTTGGATGTAGTTTTATGATTTCATGCACTACATGTTGTGAGGAGCTTAATGAACACACACACACTTCTTTATGTCACATTATTTCTCTACCCCCTTTGGGGCTTAGTTTATTGCTTATCTCCATTTCCATTTGCATCTTAGTGTAGTTTAGTGTAACCAACCTTTCTTCCCTTTCTTTACCTCTCGCCTTCGAATAAACCAAGTGTCGACACACCTCCCAGTGGACGACCCGTATTTGCCACCGCTTCAACGCGGCCGTGCACTTGCGGTTAAATATAAAACGAGATCAATCATGGAGATTTGGGGAAATGTGTACGTGATAGTGTAAGTCCTCATAGGCAATGATGCAGGAAACCTGACCATGGGAGAATGAAACTTTAACTAGTGAGAAAAAGAAAAAAAGAAAAAAAAGTAATGCAAATAAGAACCTTAATGGACTTTACACTTTATATCACTTGAGGATGTTGAGGTTGTCCATGTCTTGCACTTAAGTCCTTAATTAACTTTCATGAGTGATTCATTAGGCTAGGTGAGTGGACTGATTACATATATAGAGTCGGTCCGTAGCATTACCGCGTCCAATGATCGACAAAATGAGCCATCGAGTCGTGTAGCTTGGTTGAATAATGCATCTTGTTCGGATTTTGTGGGTGTATCCACTGAAAACCCTCAGGAGACAACACTTCTCCTCCTTGGCGACAATGAGGTTTAACGGCTTGTTGCACGTGCTAAGTGAAACCGTGATTCCTACGAAAGTGAGTTAGGATTTCTTGTTTTTCGTATGTTTTTCTCTTTCTTTGTTTTGCTCAGGACTAGCAAAAGTTACGTGTCGGGGTATTTGATCGACATCATTTCATGCTTATATTTGTATCTTATATCCATTATCTTTCACCTAAACAATGCTACGTGACGAGTTTTATGTTTGAATTTCAGAAATAAATAGGTTTCAAGAGAAGAGGCATAAAAGTACCTAAAAGCGTGAAAAATGACTGAGTTGAGAGAATCAAGGACTACGATGCAAGCTCGAAGGACCTTAGCATAAGATCGAATGACCAATGAGCAAACAAGAATACTTCACACCATCATGGGGAGTATTTTGACAATTCTATTCGGGTCGGAGCTCCAACAAGCAAAGTAGATGCATCAAAGACAAACAAAGTCTTCCAGAAAAGCCCACAAGAAAATATAGAGCGATCCGAACACTGTAGACCGCTAATTGGCGGTCACTTTTGGTCCGAATCCGCTAAGATTTATGTAGATCGTGTTTTAGTATGTATTTTGTCTATTTCTGGTATTTGTTTAGTCGCATACCGAGAGATTGTCCCAGATTACCTTTTTTCTATGGCTATAAATAGAACTCTTCACCTTCTATTGTAGTCACCCATTGCTTTATGGCATTCTCTCTACTTGGAGTAAGCCTTGGAGTAAAATCTCAAGGTGAAGAAGAATGCTGCTAGTGATGTGAGTCATTTAATAAAATAATTTTTCCATTATTTTGTTCTTATGTTGTTTCTTTATGCAATGCTTAGCTTAGTTTTATTTCTTTGATTGTAGGCTAAAGTAGTTAGAATGTTTCCTTTCTTCTTTAGTTTAATTGTTAGAATAATGTGTAGTGAGTAGATCCATCCCCCTTTGGGGGTGGAGATGATGTTCATACATGCATTAAAGAATGAATATGAATGCTTTATATTTTGATTGAGTTGATAAATGTGAATGTATGCTTGCTTGTTAGAGTAGAATACTACACTTGATGAGTTTTGCCACACATCTTAGACACCTCCCATGTTTGTTTAGGTTCTGAAATAACGAGATTGTGTATATGAATGTTAATCAACTAGGTTAGTGAATGGATTGATAGGTTTTGCCATAACCTTTAGACACTTCCTATGCATGAAAACACTACCTACATTTGTGCCTATAGAATGCATTTTTCACAATCTTTTTACATGTGTGCACACACTCCACCCTTAGGGGTCTTTCTCTTCTTGATTCCAGCTTAGTTTTACATTCTTTTAGTTTTGATTCGAAGTAATCTTTAGTTTCTTTACTTTGCATTTTTCTTCTTAGTAGTTTAGTGTAGTGTAGATTAACATAGACAAACTCTTCTACTTTTTTGTTGTCACTTGATTTCTGAAAAACCAGATGCTACTCACCTCCCGGAGGATCGACCCATACTTTCCACCGCTTCAACGCGGCCGTGCACTTGCGGTATTTAAAAAGATTAAACAGAGCACGAGAAGTTAAAGGCTCAAGTCTCTAAATTGATGGTGACTCAGTTTGGAAGATATCAGGTATATTTAAGATGAATGTGTAGTTTTTTGTTTTAATTTGCTAAAATAATATATATGTTTCAGATTTTTTAAGTAATCAAAATTTTATTTTTATACAAAGTGATGACATCGATACATCTTCTCAGCACGAGGATGAACCATCGACGGATCCGACTTCTTTTGAGTCATAGTTGGTATACATATGTTATTTTATATATAATTCTTTAACTTGTGACTTGATATATGAATTAGACTTGGACTTATGTGATTATATGACTTCGACATATATTATGACTTCGACTTATGTGATTGTAATACTTCTGACTTAGACATAATTTATGACTTCGACTTATGTGATTGTATGACTTCGTTTGTGTTGAATCATTTCAAGTGTATGTGAATGTATGTGAAAGACAAGTGTTTCGAATGGATATCGTGGTTTGCTTTTATTGCAGGATCATTAAACCCGATACAGGTTGAATCATATATTCACTGATTTTTTGCATAGCAGGTGCTACTATTACAATTCCGTTGGCAATAGAAGATGGTTGCTTTTTGTCGAGGGAATTTCGGTCGACAATAGATGATGGTTGCTTATTGCCGACGGAATTTCCGTCGGCAATAGTAATGGCCAATTTAATGTGTCGACGGAAATTCCGTTGGTGGTGTTTTTCTACGTGCCATTTTTGGTGCGCAAAAATTGCTCCTACCGACGGAATTTTCGTCGACTAGGGGCCTGCCGATGGTGACTGTTGCCGATGGAAATTCCGTCGGTAGGCACCTTTGCGGACAGAATTTGGAGTTTTTGCCACGGAATGATCCGTCGGCAAAAGCCTTTTTTGTAGTAGTGCGTAGTCCCTCTACAAGTCTTTAGTCGTGTCATTTATCGGCTCCTCTGACTCCATATATAACCATGATAAATTTGTTTTTTTTGGGACATGATGAAATTCATTTGGAGTATCGTTGCCTTGATGTAAATATAAATTGCACGTCATGTTCAACAAGTCCTCCCTTGATGTAAACCCATCAAGACTCCCATGAGCTTGACACCTAAGCTGTTGCGAACATTCAGCACCGCCGTCCCTGACCCTCTTCAATATCACAGCTGCATTGTTGGAAGTCTTCGATACATAACCTTGACTACCTTCTCATTCAACATCAGGCGTTCCGATGTAGATTAGGCAAGCTCAATCAATGATCATCGATCTACTGGTGGTTATGCGATTTATCTTGGGAACAACCTTATCTCATGGTTGGCCAAGAAACAATCCACATCGCTCGTTCCTCCATCGAATTTGAGTACATCACGGGGCTTGTTTGGTTGCGCTCTTTCCTAAAAGAAGTCGGCATTATCAAGATAACCACTAATAACGCATTATGGTTTTCAACGAAAATCATAATGTATTATTAGGGGTGATCTAAACACCCTTAAACCATACTGTTACTCATATTTGAAAACATTAATTTCCGAGCAATACAAATTCTCGCAATAACCATGTTTTATTTTGGGCTACCTAAACAAACTAGTAGGAACTTGAAATTTAAAATTTCTGGGATACCTGTAAAGTTTATTTGATCGATACATACATGTAAATGTGTTATCTTTCTTGATTCATGTAAGAAAGTGGGTGCAAAAATGTTCTAGTAAAATATGCATACTGCCTATCCCAACGATTGTTATTTCTTAAAGGTGCATAGTACATACATGTTCCATATCAATACAGCAAAATATTAATTTTGTTTTATGAACATGTTTCGTAGGGAGAACTTATCCAAGTTTTTTATGGAGAAGACTATTGTATTGCAGTGCCAACTAATAACATGCATCCACAAACTAATTCCTCAGACATATATATTGTTTGGAAAAGTTGTATTTTACCCTCATTCTCACGCTAAAATTCACGCATCTGACGTGGAGGCTGATGTGTTGGTGTAAATGAGTAAAATAACCAAATGGAACATGACGTGTTGGTGTTGAGCTCAAATTTTGAATTTGAAATCCCAAAAATAAAAAGTATTCCTCTGACATGCACTGTATGCTTCACTCCACAATCTCCTCATTTTTTTCTCTCCAGCAAGCATTTGGGGGAAGAAAGCCTTCAGAATTATATCTCCGATGCGACCTAGACCTTGCCGCCGTGCACCGCACCAACAAGACTTTCTTCCACCTTCGGCTGCTACTCCTACTTCTCCTTTTGTCACTCCTTCGTTTCCTCTTACTCGGGTTCCTGACTTCTATCTACAGCATGCAGCTCCTACTTTGATTCCTCCGTTTTGTGCCATGCTATGTTGCGCCTCCGCCTTCGTCGTGCAATTAGAGATGCTTCTTGTTCTCTGGGGCACGTCACACCATCATTGATGCAATCAAGTATTTTTCTTTCTCTTTTCCCTTTTCTTTGCCTTCTTCGATCTTGCTATTTGGTGCTTAAATATTTCATTTTTCTTTGACTTCTTCAATCTTACCATTTTCTTTCTCTTTTTCTTTGGCTTCGTTCTTGCTACTTGGTTTAAATATTTGGCTTCGTTTTTGCTATTTGGCTTCTCTCCTGGCTTCAATATTTCACTTTTTTATTTAATGGTTTATTCTTGCTATTTCATTGATCCATGCTGATGAGAATTAAATTTATACCGTAAGTGCACGGCGTCAATGAAGACGTGGCAAATACGGGTCGAACACAAGGAGGGAGAGATTTGTTATTAGTGTGATTTCGATTGGGGGAAAGAAGGAGAGAAGAAATAAGTTGGTTTTGAGATTTTTTATTTTTAATTATCTAAAGCAAGAAACAAGAACAATTAAAACTAACACAAGAACAAAGATGGTGAATTCCGTTGGGTGGAGGTTTAGATTTAAGGTTTAGATTAGAGAATTCAGAAACTTATAATAAATCATATTAGTTATGAAACATTACATGATAAATGATTTAACATAAACTCAAGTAATCAAAATAGACTAATACGAAATTAAAATAATAACTTTTATTCGTCTTCTCTTCACCCTAAATCTGTCACCTCCACCCTTTGAAAAGAGTTAGAAACTCATGGAGGGAGGAAGAAGGGATCCTAGAGGCATTACAAAAGAAAAGTAAAAACAAGAAATAAAAGACCGAATTTTATTACTAAAAATAAAGACAAATAAAAAAAACAACTAAAAACTAGGTCTAAGGCCAAGGACCTTTATTACATCGTTCTTGGGGCTATTTATAGTTGCTACAAGAGACCTAAGTATAGAATTGGAGAGTACACGTGTCCAGACACGACTGGACAAAAATTGAGCACACGGATCGCCTCTGGTGCGGCGGAAACGCCGCATGGTAAGTGTAATGTGCGGCGGAAACGCCGCATATATTGCTCGGATTAAATCTGGATTTTAGCTGAATGTTTATGGTATGATTTGATCTTCCTTTGCGCGTCTGGATTGATTCTTTCCATTCTTTTGAGCTCCGGATTAATTCCTTCAAATATTTGGAGATCCACATTGATTTTTCTTTAGATTTTCTCCAAGATAATAAAAGCTACTCGTGATTTGCACTTAGGTCCTTGTCTTTTTGCAATTAAGTCCCCGGCTACTTTTGTGCTTAAGTCCTTGTTCTTTTTGTAATTAGATCTTGAATGCTTTTATGCTTGGATACATTTCCATTCGTAACCCGATAATCTTGAGCTTGGTCTTTATGATAGAAATGAGTCTTTTGCACGCGTTTATGCTCGGGATGTGGGTAATTTGCATTCAGGTCCCTGTATTCTGTAAATAAGACTAAACACATACCTTAGTAGCATTTATTGATGTAAAGGTAATCTAAATGAAAGACATATGATGCAATGTATGCAATGCATCAAATACCCCCACACCTAGATTTTGCTAGTCCCTAGCAAAACAGAAGATACGAAAAATAAAAACAGGGAAATCCTAACTCACTTTCGTAGGAATCACGGTTGCACTTAGCATGTGCAACAAGCCTTTAAACCTCCAAGTTTCCTTAGAGGACGAGTTTTGTCTCGTGAGGGTTTTCAGTTGACACACCCACAAAGTCTTAATTCAATATTTCATTAATAGTTCTCAATATCCCTACCTCAACCTTATACATCTCACTGAGAATTCTTGCATGCTCATTATATCCATCTAACTCAAAAAATATGACTTGGTCTTTGTTCCTCCAACATTCACACCACTAACCCTTCTACACATGATATCACTTAAATTATTTTGCACGCCTCCTCTGGTGGTGAAGTATCATTTGGATCAACCATGGGATAGATCATTCTTTTAGCTTTGGGCCTTGAGTATTTTTTTTTCTTTTTTCGCGATTCAACACATTTGCTTTTTTTGACACTTTTACCCTTTTTGCATTCGTGTAGCGAGTTTGGTCGATAATCCCGAGCTGGTAGACTCAAGTTACCGGGTTTCAAGATACCCCTACGGACCAGTGACTCAAAGGCTTGGACTTTTGTAGTCATTTTGCAAAATGTGTTTCCTCACTTTATTCCTTTATTTTCTTTTATTTTCCTCAAGGCTTACTTGCTATTAGAAGTCCACACTTCCCGGTATATTTTCCTCAACCTCTGCTTTTTATCAACCACTTCAAAGATTTGATTCATCCAATTTAAGTGCATACATGTCTTAAAGGGTAATGGGTTATTTCTTTGGAACTTAGATTTATGTCACAGTTTTTACAAGCAGAACTATATAATAAGGAACAAAAAATACTCAATACAATTTGTACATAGGTTTTGGTGGTTCAATCTTAAGCTATGTCATGAAACATTGATTTTTTTTAACAGAAAAATAAAACAGATAAATAGAAACCCCCCACACCTAAATCATGCATTGTCCTCAATGTATGCAAAGAAAAAGCAAATGCACTTATTACCTGAGTCAAATTGCGGTAGAGGGGTTGAATTTGCTCAGAGTCAACCATAGTCAGAACTGGATTGAATGACACCATGTTGGTGCATGTATCCAGTTGAATTGTTCCACATGTTGCACTGAGGGTCCTGAGTCACAGGTTCCACACCCCTCACATAAATAGGTTCTCTTATTTGCTCGAGTGATGGTGGGTGTGTCGCAGAATTACTCCTCCTTTTCTCACTTCCTTTTTGATTTTGTGATGATTTATTTGATTCATAAATCTTATAGATACGCGATTTCATCACAACGTCACTTTGATTGCATATTATTTCTGGCTCACTATCAATATGAAAGATATTAAATTCAGCTTTTAAGTTCCCAAAAGATAATTGCATGAGCCCATTTCGACAGTTTATCAATACTTCCGAAGTGGCTAAAAAGGGTCTGCCTAGAATTACAGGGATTTGTTGTTTAGGATTTACAATAGGTGCGGTATCTAGTACGACAAAATCCACTGGGTAAATGAAGTCACCAACCTTGATCAAAACATCCTCTACTACACCTCTTGGTTTCTTAATAGAGCAATCAGCAAATTGAAGGGTTGTCCTAGAGGGTTTTAGTGGACCAAGGTTCATTTGCTCATAGACAGAGTACGGGAGTAGGTTAACACTAGCACCAAGGTCTAGAAGGGCTTTGTTGATAAAAGTATCTCCTATTGCACATGAAATTGTAGGACATCCAGGATCCTTATATTTTATAGGAGATGTGTTGGACAAAATAGAACTTATGTTTGCAGTTAAGAATGTCTTCTTTGGTACGTTCGTTTTTCTCTTTTAAGTGCACAAATCTTTTAAGAATTTAGCATAAGCAGGTATTTGTTGAATCATGTCTAAGAGTGGAATGTTCACCTTAACTTGCTTGAATACTTCCAAGATTTCTCTATTTGTGCACTTGAGTTCTTTTTGAGTCTATTGGGGAATGGGGGCTTTAGGAACATAGACTCGCTCAGGTTCAGGTTGAGCTATAGGTTCAGGTTGAGTAGGTGGGTTGGGCGTTTCAGATTGGACGTCGGGTTCAATGGTTAGGTCATATGTGGTAGTTTGATGGCTAGATTGATTAGACGTTCTAGGATTTACCACATTGTTATCAACTTGTCTTCCAGACCGTAATGATATTACAGCATTTATTTGTTGGAACGGTCCTTCCTCATTAACCATTTGAACCGGTCTAGGGTTGTTATTTCCTGAAGGTGCTTGATAGGATTGATATGAATTATTAGATCTAGGGTTCACCTCAGGTTGACTTGGAAATCGACCCTTTTCTCTTTCACCTACTATTTGTGCTAGTTGGCTGACTTGTGTCTCTAGCCTTTGGAAGGTCTGGTGTGTTGTTTGTATAAATGTTTTCATCAAATTTTCTAAGCTTGACAACCTAACCTCATGATCTCCATTGTTACTAAACCCAGATGATGTATTATTTTGGTTATACGGGTTTGGTAGTTGTCTAGGAGGTTGACCTTGTTGGCTTGATGAGAAATTGGAATTATTACGCCAACTCGAGTTATAGGTTGATGCGTATGGGTCATTTCTAGCATGGTTATACATGGCATTAACTTGTTCCCAGTCCGCACAATCCTCCATTACATGACCAGTCTGACCACATCTAGAGCAAGAGATAGACGAGGCTTGATTCACTTGGTTTTATTACTAAAAACAAGAAATAAAAGACAGAATTTTATTACTAAAAATAAAGACAAATAAAAACAACAACTAAAAACTAGGTCTAAGGCCAAGGACCTTTATTACATCATTCTCGGGGCTATTTATAGTTGCTACAAGAGACCTAAGTATAGAATTGGAGAGTACACGTGTCCAGACACGACTGGACAAAAATTGAGCACACGGATCGTCTCTGGTGCGGCGGAAACGCCGCATGGTAAGTGTAATGTGCGGCGGAAATGCCGCATATATTGCTCGGATTAAATCTGGATTTTAGCTGAATGTTTATGGTATGATTTGATCCTCCTTTGCGCGTCTGGATTGATTCTTTCCATTCTTTTGAGCTCCGGATTAATTCCTTCAAATATTTGGAGATCCACATTGATTTTTCTTTAGATTTTCTCCAAGATAATAAAAGCTACTCATGATTTGCACTTAGGTCCTTGTCTTTTTGCAATTAAGTCCCCGGCTACTTTTGTGCTTAAGTCCTTTTTCTTTTTGTAATTAGATCTTGAATGCTTTTATGCTTGGATACATTTCCATTCATAACCAGATAATCTTGAGCTTGGTCTTTATGATAGAAATGAGTCTTTTGCACGCGTTTATGCTCGGGATGTGGGTAATTTGCATTCAGGTCCCTGTATTCTGTAAATAAGACTAAACACATACCTTATTAGCATTTATTGATGTAAAGGTAATCTAAATGATAGACATATGATGCAATGTATGCAATGCATCACACGCCCTCAAATAAGTGATCCATTCCACCTTGATTCTATTCATAGCTTCATCTTAAAAAAACATTTCTATTGATCCCCATTTACTAAGGTAGGAAAACAAATTATTTGTGGATATAAGTCTCTTTCTTGTGGAAAATATGATAAAGGTTTTTAATTGGTGTCTCTGGGTATTTTTGTCACCAAAGGGGGTATTTAACCCGTTAATAAAATTCTTATTTCATTTTCAAAATTTTTAATTGGCACGTTCATGTACTTTTAAAGAAGAACATGTGTGTGGGTGGTTTTTAATGGGTGCCTCTGGGTATTTTCGTCACCAAATGGGGTATTCAACCCGTTAATAAAATTCTTATATCATATTTCAAAACTTTTAATTGGCATGTTCATGTACTTTTAAAGTACATGTGTGTAGGTGACAAGTATATTAGAGACAATCTCAAGGTTTATTCATTTAGGTATTTGAAAATTTTTAAACACCAATTCTTTGAACTATATCATGCATGTTCAGTTAGTTGTTTTAGAATGGAACCCGGTTGAAAGGTTGAATTTGGATATTCTCATTAAGATGTGCTTACAATAATGTTGATTTTCTTAGTCTTTACATTTTGTATTTGGGAGAATGAATTATTTGTGGATACTATTCCCTTGTTTTGTGGACTATATGATAAAGTTTTTCAAATGGGGCCTATGTGTGTTTTTGTTGCCAACAGGGAGCATTATGCAGGGTAATACACTTTTTACTTTTATTTTCTACTAAACTTCCCAATGGTTCAAGAGAAATGTTCGTGAAAGACAACTGTCACCAATGTCAATTTTTATTTCATCCTTGGTCTAGATAAACTTTTTGCAATGTTCCCGTAAGACAAAAACGTCAGCAACGACAACTTTGATTACAACCTTGGTGAATTGGAGAATATGAAAGAGAGATTGGGGAGACATTTGCTTGATCCAAGAGTTTGCAATGTTCTTTACAAACTTTGAAACAATGATGAAAGCATTGTTGATTATCATAGTTGGAATTCTAAACTAGTTGATAATGTAAGCTTATAAGCTATTAGGTGCTTCCTTATGTAACATCTTTATTCACTGCTTCTGTTCAAATTTCATATAGTTTCTATATATGCAGCTATTGTTGTTGTTCTTACATCCATTTTTGTTATTCTAACAATTTTTCTTATGAGTCACACAACCAGAAATACCATCTACTGATACTGAAAAACCCAAGGGACTAACTAGAAATGTTTTCAAGCATCAAGCAATGTGCAATGCAAGTTCAAGCACCTAAAAATCTTGTTGAAATAAGTGCTTGTGGGTGAACCTTGGATGACGTTCATGTGGTAACCTTAAATGATAGATGGGGTAAGTTGAATTCAATAGCCGGGTAAATGAGATTAAATAGAAGGAATTTAATTATGCTTTGTGGGGGTAACCCTAATTGATAGACGGGGTATGTTTAAACACATGCAAGTTATTAGGGGTAACCCTAACTAATAGATGGGGTAAGTTGAATTCAATAGCAGGGTAAATGAGATTAAATAGAAGGAATTTAACTATGGTTTGTGGAGGTAACCCTAATTCATAGACGGGTAAGTAAAAAGTGTAATGTGTGGAATTCCAAATGTGTTTCCCAAGGCAAAAATAAAATAAAATCAGAAGTAAAACACATGCAAGACTACAACATGTATTGCACGTATAACAAGCATCAAGTGGCTCCAACGTGTACAACTATGGATCCTAGCTGGAGTGCCACACTGTACATGCGTGGAGACATGTGTTTGCATCCCGGGATCCAATTTAATGGGATATAAACTACGATTGTGTTATTTTATGATGTTTAGTGACTGTTGTTTTGAACCATTTGTGTGTTATTTCCCTAGTACCTGGTTGGTGATGTTACCTATTTTTTAGGTAATGGAACTTCTAGAACTTATTTGTACCCGTCGTGTGTAATATCTACCCTTTATGGAGGAACAATTGACACATATTCCAAACCAAGGGTATTATGTTATTCTATTCAACCTACCCCATCTAGTATTTATACTTACCCTGCTTTTGGAATCAACTTCCCCCGTCTGTTATTTCGATCTACCAAGGTGAATTGAACTTCCTTCGCTAATCAAGTAGATTTTCGTCTACCAGAATAGATCTCTTTAGATTTACCTTGCTATTGAATTCCACTTACCCCATTTATCAAATAGGGTTACCCCCAATAACTTGATTTAATACATTTTATTTACTCCAACTTACCCTCTCTACAAAACCAAAGTACCCCACACTGCCACTAGATTTACCCCACCCTAGCTTCCCTGCCACATTTTGGATTTATCAATTATGGTTGGCCACTTTACCCCGTCTAGCAAGTAAATTAAATAGTAGGGTCAACATATGTGTCCTTATTTTATCTAAACCGTAAAACGTTGGATAAAAAATGTAAACAAAATTCTAGGTGAAGCGCCTAATGGATGCATTGGGTAGGCAACAAGAAATAATGGAGTTCTGTGTTTTCTTTGGAGAGGAGTCGTTCCAATCTCATGAACGATCATTGGACATGATGTAAGGTCTAAGGTCTTTAAAGTTGAATCTAAGCCAGACGCAATTTCCTAAACCATAAACCCTAAAGCGTAGTAATTGTGTCGAGGAGGTTCGAGAACCAGAGTGAGCTTGTGGAGCTATGCGACAAGGTTGTGTTCAACTTCCGAGTCTACTTTTCAGAGTAATGAAACCCAATGTAACCTTCCTATGAATCAATTTATGGTATCTCGAAACTAAAATTACCCATATGTACACCCTACAAATTGGATTTATCAATTACAGTTACCAGGCCATTGAATACAACTTACCATGTCTTTTATTTACAGTTACCCTGTTATTGGATTCAACTTACCTCGAGTTGTACATAGGTTTACCATACATTGAATTCAACTTACCCCGTCAACAAATTTGGATTACCCTGCTAGATTTACCCTGTCATAGTCAACTAAATTTACCCTTCTTTTGTAATCAATTTACCATGTCCATCTTGTAGGGTTACCCCCAGGACCCATCAATACATTCTATTTACTCCAACTATCCCGTCTTGCTTAACCCAATTACCCCTATCGCTACTATATTTTCCCCACTATAACAATCATTCTATCAATTAGGGTTACCCAGGGATTAATTAATATATTCCTTCTATGTAATCCAATTTACCTTGCTATTGAATCCAACTTACCGCACCTACCATTTAGGGTTACCCCTACGACCCTCATTTAATCCAACTTACTCATCCTACAAAATCAAATTAACCCTAACAGAATACGTGCCAATTTCTTTTATTTAATACGTGTTACCCTGCTATTGAATTCAAGTTACCCATTCTTCCAATTCGGGATACCCCCACAAACTGTTATATAAATTTTTCTATTTATACCAAGTTGCCCTAGTACTAAATTCGTGTCACCCCAACCAACCATGATTCAATTCATTCTATTTACTCCAAATTACCAGTCCTTTTAAATCAAAGCTACCATGCGATGAATATAAAAGCAATCATTACAAAAGAAATTACTTAACTTAGTGTAGGATCGTGTGGGTTATGGGTTCACTAATCACTTTTTAATCTAATCACCTACTTGTTTAAGCAATCGATAAGCGCAGCGGAAATTTAAAACAAAACAAGCAAGTGTAGGAAATATGCAAACCACAAGAAGTCGGGTCGATTTTTATAGAGGTTCGGCACCCCACCCGGGTCCTAATCCTCTCTTGCAAGCTCCGCTCGGATCACCGAGCTCCGCCTACGACTTCACTATCCGCTCCCCGTTCCGGGCCGGGAGACAACGCCTTACAACCGTCAAACTCGCGAACAACCCTCGCCGAGCTTGGAATCTTCCTCTCACAATCCGAGAGGGACACTTCGGGCTTTCACCGAAGTCCTTGCTTCCTTTTACAACAATTGAGAACTTGAGTGGAACAACACTCTCTAAACTTTGAGCACACTTGAGTAGGATGAAGAAATGATCACTAAGTGTGTGAGGTTTGAAGCTTTGAGTGTTTTGGATTCTCTCTAAAGTTTGGGACAAGTTTGTAGTGGGAGAGTTGTGTTAAAATGTGTTTTACAACTCTATTTATAAGCATTAGAGAGAATAGATCCGTTGGGACAAGATTTGGTTGGATATTGTGCAAAGAACACAAAGCAGAAAATCGGGCTGCAAATCTGTCCAGAAACGGTCGACCGAAAAGGTGCAACGGTCGACCGAACGCTTGGGTTCGATAGGGATACGGTCGACCGAAATATGAATCGGTCGACTGAACACTTAAGTCAATTAAGAAAACGGTCGACCGAACAGGTTTACCGGTCGACCGAATAAGCGTTTCGGTAGAGGAAAAACTGGATCGGTCGAACGAAATCGTATCGACCGATAGCAGGGAATTCTTGACAAGGTTAACCGGTCGACCGAACTTGGCACATGGTTCGACCGATTGGTTAAGTATATGGAGGTGTATATAGTTTTAATACGAATACGACCGTTGGGCATATACGACAAGAATAACGGTCGGAACAGTAAGTTCAAACGGTCGACCGAAAGATATGGTGCGGTCGACCGAAACTAGGCAGGAAAACACAAATTGGATTACTTGATCATCCGGTCGACCGAACGGCATGTTGCGGTCGACCGAATGTGGGCAGACAGTTAGGGTTCAGGTTTTGTGTTTTTCCGGTCTAAGTTTGGGTGATCTATTGAAGTCCAAATAATGTGAAATTTCGTGTGTGACTTCTATAGGGAACCTATTGTGTATGTGATTGGTTTTTAACTCTTGTATGCTCAATTTACACATGTTCCTAAGACTCAAAATAAATCAACATTACATGTCTTCGATTTAGCTTTAATTTACATGTCTTGACTTCATTTCCTTCTTTCTTGAGTCTTGATCACCTGTAGAGGTTAGCACAATACAATATACATGCAATGCAATATGTGTGCTACTCTACATCATCATAATTAAGATTAGGTTAATTAAATCATCAAAACATAGATTAAGGCCAAAAAGCCAACAATCTCCCCCTTTTTGATGATGGCAACCTATATCTTAATTCTATCTAAATACATGGAATTTGTATATGTAAACTATGCATATTAATGCTCCCCCTATGGATGTGCATAGTTTTTGATCAATTTTATGCCAAATTCCAAGTTACCCCCTTAATTATCTCTCCCCCTTTGACATCCATCAAAAATAATAAATATTTAAGACTTTAAGCATAGAATTTGGATGTCTTGTAATGAAGTTGCTCCCCCTAAATTTTGCACTTCATTACTCTAATAAAAGATATAACATTTAAGCTCCCCCTATTAATAAGGCTAAATTGAAACAATGAGTATGATGAAATTTAAGTTTAATTAAGTTTCTTCTTAAGCCTTATTCTAACATCCATTTAGAATTGACATTTAAAAACAATGGATGTGATAAAAGATTTGCAATGAATAGGGTATATGATTTGCAATGAATTAAACTATATGATATGTCAATTAAGCATGTGAAGCTAGATTAGAGCTAATATAACATGAATTGTATAGATAGGAATTTATACCAATGTTGAATTCGAATTTAGCTCCAATCTCATTTGGTGATGCAACCGGATTTGAATTTGACTCTTGAGCTCACCCGGTCACCACCAATCTCCTCCTCAAGCTCCTACAAGAGTAGATTTGGGTACCCAAACAACTTTGGGTCCTTGAACATTAGCTTTTGGGATCCAAACCATTTTGGTTTTGGGTGCCCACACACTTGAGGAACTATGGTTAATGAACATATGCTTACCATTTAGAGTAGTGTGAGATACATGGTTTTTCAATTTAAAATTGTAACCTAAACCATGTTTTTGCAAAGATTGCCTTTGACTACCTAATAGCATGTTAAGCATATGAGTTCCATTAGTGAATCTTTCTAAATCTTTTCTTAATTGCAAGTTAGAAGCTTGAAGATTTAGTTGATCACAATCTATAGGTGTTGCTCTTAATTTATCAAGATTTGATGCATTCTTTTCAAATTTAGCAATCACCTCATTCTTCTCATTTATGCATGTATCAATTTGGCTTTGGAGATCTTTGATTAACTTTCTAGCATTCTTGTTTTTATCACATATGATCTCATATTGTTTAACTAAATCATGGAATGCATTTTGAAGTTCATCATAAGAATAAGTTTCTTCTTTAGAACATGAACTATCACTAGCATATGATTTAGATGAGCAAGAATGTGATCTACTAGAGTAAGAGTTAGAGGATACCTCACTTCCTTCATCTTGAATTGCCATGTAGCACATATGTGCATATTCCTTTGTTGATGAAGGTGTGGTTAATTTGGATGACGATGAAGACGATGAATCGTCCCAAGTAGCCTTGTGAGCTTCCAACCTCTTCTCTTTTCTCTTACTTTTCTCCTTTTCTTTTCTCCTCTCCCTTCTCTCCTTTTTCTTCTCCCCTTCTCTCCTCTCATTTTCACTCTCCTCCCTCTCTTTTTCTTTTTCTCTTTTCTCACTTCTTCTACCTCTTCTTTCATTCTTTTCTCCCTTATCTCTCTTGAGGTATTTGAAGAAGTCTTTGGCTAAGACCTCAATGTCCTCTTCTTCCACTCTCCTTGGCTCATCAAGGTTTGCATGTAATGCCAAGGTGGATATCTTCTTGGTGGCTTCCTTCTCCTTTCGATGCTTGATTTGAAGTTCATAAGCCATCAAGTTTCCAATTAATTCCTCCATTTTGAGTTGGGAAAGATCGTGTGCTTCTTCAATTGCAACCACTTTATCTTCCCAATCGTGGCTTAACGACCGGAGGAATTTCCTTGTCATCTCTCCTTCATTTAATCTTCTTCCAAGAACCAAAAGAGAGTTAGTGATATCGGTGAAGCGAGTGTTCATTTCGCTTATGTTCTCACCGATTTGCATAGAAAAAATCTCATATTTATGCATGAGGAGACTAATGCGTGTTTCCTTAGTTTTACTATCCCCCTCATGGTGCATTTGAAGTCTATGCCATATCTCATGTGCACTAACACACCCTCTAATCCTATTATATTCACCCTCATTTAGCCCACAATATAGAATGTTCATGATTTTTGAGTTCATCTCAATTTCTTTCATTTTGGGCCTAGTGAGTGAATCTAATTCATCTTCATTTGGTGGTGTGTATGGATTTTGTAGAAACATCCAATACTTAAGGTCATTAGAAATTAGGAAAATCTTCATCCTATTCTTCCAATAATCATAATTTGACCCATTAAGCAAAGGAGGTCTAGTGGTGCATAATCCTTCTACATGATTAGATGTGCTAGCCATGCTAAAAATACGATTAAGTATAGAATTTAGCTAACAAGGCTCTGATACCAAATGTAGGATCGTGTGGGTTATGGGTTCACTAATCACTTTTTAATCTAATCACCTACTTGTTTAAGCAATCGATAAGCGCAGCGGAAATTTAAAACAAAACAAGCAAGTGTAGGAAATATGCAAACCACAAGAAGTCGGGTCGATTTTTATAGAGGTTCGGCACCCCACCCGGGTCCTAATCCTCTCTTGCAAGCTCCGCTCGGATCACCGAGCTCCGCCTACGACTTCACTATCCGCTCCCCGTTCCGGGCCGGGAGACAACGCCTTACAACCGTCAAACTCGCGAACAACCCTCGCCGAGCTTGGAATCTTCCTCTCACAATCCGAGAGGGACACTTCGGGCTTTCACCGAAGTCCTTGCTTCCTTTTACAACAATTGAGAACTTGAGTGGAACAACACTCTCTAAACTTTGAGCACACTTGAGTAGGATGAAGAAATGATCACTAAGTGTGTGAGGTTTGAAGCTTTGAGTGTTTTGGATTCTCTCTAAAGTTTGGGACAAGTTTGTAGTGGGAGAGTTGTGTTAAAATGTGTTTTACAACTCTATTTATAAGCATTAGAGAGAATAGATCCGTTGGGACAAGATTTGGTTGGATATTGTGCAAAGAACACAAAGCAGAAAATCGGGCTGCAAATCTGTCCAGAAACGGTCGACCGAAAAGGTGCAACGGTCGACCGAACGCTTGGGTTCGATAGGGATACGGTCGACCGAAATATGAATCGGTCGACTGAACACTTAAGTCAATTAAGAAAACGGTCGACCGAACAGGGTTACCGGTCGACCGAATAAGCGTTTCGGTAGAGGAAAAACTGGATCGGTCGAACGAAATCGTATCGACCGATAGCAGGGAATTCTTGACAAGGTTAACCGGTCGACCGAACTTGGCACATGGTTCGACCGATTGGTTAAGTATATGGAGGTGTATATAGTTTTAATACGAATACGACCGTTGGGCATATACGACAAGAATAACGGTCGGAACAGTAAGTTCAAACGGTCGACCGAAAGATATGGTGCGGTCGACCGAAACTAGGCAGGAAAACACAAATTGGATTACTTGATCATCCGGTCGACCGAACGGCATGTTGCGGTCGACCGAATGTGGGCAGACAGTTAGGGTTCAGGTTTTGTGTTTTTCCGGTCTAAGTTTGGGTGATCTATTGAAGTCCAAATAATGTGAAATTTCGTGTGTGACTTCTATAGGGAACCTATTGTGTATGTGATTGGTTTTTAACTCTTGTATGCTCAATTTACACATGTTCCTAAGACTCAAAATAAATCAACATTACATGTCTTCGATTTAGCTTTAATTTACATGTCTTGACTTCATTTCCTTCTTTCTTGAGTCTTGATCACCTGTAGAGGTTAGCACAATACAATATACATGCAATGCAATATGTGTGCTACTCTACATCATCATAATTAAGATTAGGTTAATTAAATCATCAAAACATAGATTAAGGCCAAAAAGCCAACACTTAGTTCATAACATGTAACAAACATATCTAGTACAACAACATAGTTGTTACACATAAGTACACAAAAAAATAATTGACTTGGTTCATAACATGTAACAAACATATACGGTACAAAAACATAGTTGTCACAGAAGTACACAACATTTAATAAGTTCATATAACTTAACAAACATAAAACATTAGATTACTTGACCAAGTTCTCAGAAAGTGTGCATTCAGTCCTCATAATCACCATTGTTATCTCCCCCACATATGTGTGCACATGTTCTATGTCTTCAACACTATCCGTTGGTAGTCTAGTTAGTAACATTTGAATCCAATGAATAACAAACAATGCACTATCAATAGTTGGAAGAGAATCAAAAACTCCATTATTAAAATAATACTAAATGCTAAAAAACTTGTATCTTAACCCATCGAAGGTAGAAAGGTATTTTAATATGTAGGAATGGGTAAACTCAAACATCATAATGAGTAGTTCTAATGTATTCTCTTTATTCCGTAAATATTCAAACCAAATTATTTCCGTTTAGATTATTTTAATATTTGGTTTGCATTCAATATCATTACATGATCACCTTGAATAATTAGAATGTAGTGGTAATCCCAAACACATGTAAGGGTAATCCTAACCACACGGAAGAGGCGACCACTGGAAGGTAACACAAACATAATTAAAACCAAACGTAACCAAACCTTAACCAAAATGTTACACCAAAATGTAATTAAACCAAATTAGAACAAATTTTGAGCTTCACGAGGAAGGGGTGTCGTGGGAGGAGATTACGTGAGGGAGATCGGATTGCCAAAGGTGATGGAGTGCGGCGAAGAATAACTTTTCAAGATGTTGTACGATAATATAAATTATACTTAATGCCTATGGTTCAACATTCTAAAAAGAACAATTTAGGATGAATACTAGTTAATCAAGAAATAGTCATCAAGTTATTTTAAAATATAATAACAATTGACACATATTCCAAATACCATTAATGTCTATGTTTTATTATAAAATAGTAAAAGATAACTCATAACACACTGTGACACATTATGACATAAAGCAAAAGCAACTCATGTGATGACAAGACTGGGCACTACAACCCATGAAATCTCAATTCCCGCCAAAACCCAAAGAAAGGAAACCAAGTTGATGCATCATTCAACCCAAAAAAATGTGTGGCATGCCACGTCATGGGTGTGTGGCAATCCGGGTGGGATTTCGGGTGTCCCTCCCGGGATACATATTGTTTAGTGCTCTGCAATGCATCACCAACCTCAACTTGTTGATGATTGTTTAGAAGACTGCAACAAAATAAGAAACTTCAATTATTTGATGTTTATTAAACTAATAGATTTCAATTTTTTGAGAATTTTTTTTTTGCTTACTAGCATTTCATGGTCTCCCATGATTTCCTCTACCACTTCTTCAAGAAATTTGTCTGCACTGTTGGGAACTAGCGCTGCAAAGACAGCTGGACCAATCCCTGACCAAATAAAGTTGTGTTAATTGACAGATAGGTGATAAATATAAACCTTCACCACATATGCGTCTCATTGAAAATATAATTAAGAAATACTTAACATGAAATTGTGTTCCGTTTACCATTCTTTGGTTTTGGTACAATAGCCCTTCAAAATTTTGTATTCAATAATATCATATTCCTTAACTTTTAATATCGTTCTTTGAACTTTCGTAAACATTACCTCAGTGCCTCAAAAGAGGCTCCCACCTAGGCAAGGTAAGTGGGGTCCGATGTACACAACCATATCACTGTAAAACAGTAATGTTGTTTCCAATTGAATTAATGATACAAAGTGCAACTGATTATCTACAATTTCACAGTAGATAAGAAAATTTAGATTGTTTAGATAGTTATTTGATATAGTTCACGATGCTCCAAATGCCAAAAAACAATTTAATCTTTGACGCATTGAAAATGAACAGTTCTTTGAACCCTCGTAAATGTCTCAATTTGCCAAATTTACCTAGCAATTAAATTTAACCCCAATTATCAACCATATCAACACTAAATGCAACCAACTATAAGAGGTGAGATTAAGAAGTTCTTCGTATCCAATTATAATAAACCAATTTAAGGTTTTTTGCTTGGATATCATTTTAAAAGACTATATTTTTGTTTCTGTCATCGTTATATCGGTGTTTCCATATGTGTCACTACAAAAGTACTACCACTACGTTGATGTCATTAAGTTTTTGAAGCTGACATTCCGTTAGTATTTTCCATTGACGGTGTTAATTTGAATTAAACTACGTTAAGTAAATTAATATTTAATTGTTAAATTTACACACGTTTCCTTAAAAAAATCTAATAACTACTTTTCACTCCCTTTCTTCTCTCCCTCCTAATTCTCTCCTCTCTATTTTATATCCTGTCTACGCTTCTCTCTTCTCTCTCTACAGTTCTTTCTTCTTTCTTTACTGTCTCTCTTCTCTTAGTGTTCTCTCTTCCTCTCTCCTCTCGTTTCTTTATTCACGAAACAAAAAACAAAAATATATTACAAAACAAATCACAAAGTAAATCAAAACCCAAATCATAGACCAATTGCAAATCCAAATCAAAATCATCCTCTCTTCTCTCTATTGTCTTCTGTACTCCTTCCTTTACCTCCCCTTTAGCGAGCTCACCCTCGACCAAATTCTCCAAATTCAAACCACCAACCACCCTATCACCTCCAAAACCAAACCGAAACTACTCAAACCAACACATCGATTGGATCGGAGGTGGCGGAGGGCGTCACTACGCGTGGAAGGGAAAAAGGGACGTCGAGTTTGAATCGGAGGCGGCAGAGGGCGTCGAGATCATCCTCTTAAGAAGAGGGAGAGGTAGAAGGGGAAAGAAGGGACGTTGAGGTTGATCAGAAGCGGTGGAGGGCGTCGAGATCAACTTCTTAAGAAGAGGGAGGTGGGTTTATTGGAGATTTGGAGTTAGATTAGGCTTTGATTAAGAGTGAGAGAGAGTTGAGATAGAAGAAAGAGGAGAAATATGAGGGCAACCTTAACCCTAACCTCATTTTCCCCAATCCAGTTTCTCTCTCTGTCACGTCAGCAAAAAATACTATGCAACCCGCAACTCACAACCCAACCCAACTCATTTTTCACTCATTAACCCCAACCCCACTTTCAACACACTCTCTCTCCTCCATATCATTTCTTTTTACATCATTTTCTATTCCATCACAAAAATACACAATTATTACATAAATTATTTTTACAATGATTTAATCTAATTAAATTACGATAATTACGAAATAACCCGCAAAAATTAGATTTAATTAAAATTCGACAATTACATATTACGATAATTCTAAACTATTGGTGGAATACTGAAGACCCGACTCGTTTGAACGTTTGCCGGTATTTTGAGGTCGGTCGTGGATAAATTTGTTTATATCCACCAACTGTTCGTAAGAGTCGCGTCCGTCCTCTACGATCATGTTGTGCAAGATTATGCATGCAGTCATAATTTTACAGAGAATCTCTGGACTCCAAATGCACGTTCCACATCTTTCCTTGTTGCTTCTTGAAATTGGGCGAACAATCTATCTTTCGGTGTTTGAGGAAGAAGGATTGATTGCATGAATGCTGTCCATTTTGGATAAATGTCATCTGTGAGATAGTAACTCATATAATACGGATTGTCATTCACTTCATATCTAATAGGTGTTGCGCGTCCCTCCATAATGTCGTCGAAAACTAGAGATCGTTGGAGGGCATTGATATCGTTACACGATCCTAGGATCCAAAAAATGAATGCCAGATCCATGTAAGCAACAGCTTCCAGAACAAGTGTCGGCTTTCCGCTTCGGCCTTGATATTGTCCTTTCCAAGTAGCTGGACAATTCTGTCATTCCCAATGCATACAATCGATGTTGCCCATCATGGACGAGCAGGTTGTGGAGCTGTGTTCAAAACTTGAATATTGGTCACAAGTTAGAGGTGAAAATTGAAGCGAAAACTTATGTTGAAACTGGCCACGGAGAAGATAACATTGATGAATACACTATTTAGTAAGTCGAGCCGCATAAAAGTGGAGGATCCGACACTCGCAAAGTTGCTGGATTGGGTAGAAAAAAACGGACATCTTTAATTTCCTTTGATTATCTAAAATTTGGTTTAGTTACGTACTTGGTTGTTAATCAGTTTAACTTAATTTAGAATGATGTATTTGGTTTAAGTAGGTTTCCTTCGTATTTGCAGTTATGGAAGTAACCCTCTTATGTATTTGCTTGTTAAACGATTTAAGTTAATTTAACTTTCTTTATTTGGGTTATTTTTACATTTATTTTACTAAATTTCTTGAACCCTCGACGGGTCGGCCGGGGGTCTCACTCCCCAATGAGCGAGCATTGTTCCCCCTGGAAGCCAAACACAATGTATTTTTTGGGCTTGAGATTTATTAGTAATTTTGTACCGGTTTTTTTGGTTACTAATGTGTTCTTGGGTGAACCTGGGTAAATTCGTGTGTTCTTTTGTTGCTAGGTAATTTTCTTTTATTATATACATTTACAATTATTTCCAATTATCTTACTAATTTTCTTTAATTACTTACATTTATTTTACTAATTTTGATTAATTATTTACATTTATATTCCTATTTTTCATTAATTATTTACTTTTATTTTATTTTTCAAGAACTCGTTCTAATTATATAATACTTAACAAATATAAAAAAATAAATGTTAAATCATTTATAAAAAACACAAAAACAATTTTTTTTCTTCCAGCCAACCCGGGTTCTCCACATGGCCAACCCGGGGGCGAAACCCAGGTTGGTTCGCCGACCTCGGGGTTGGTGTCGGGTTGACCCCCGACCCGATCCCAAAGGCCATCCGTTAAGGATGGCCCGAGAGAGGAGAGAGAGAAGAGAAATAAGAGGGAGAGAGAAGAAGAAAGTGTAAAGTAGTTATTAGATTTTTTTAAGAAAAAGTGTGAATTTAATAATTAAATATTAATTTACTTAATGCCGTTTAATTCAAATTAATACCATCAACGTAAAATACTAATGGAATGACGGTTTCAAGACATCAACGTAGTAGTTGTACTTTTGTAGTGACCCATATGGAAATACCGATATAACGATGATAAAAACAAAAATATAGTATTTTAAAATGACATCCAAGTAAAAAATCCAACAATTTATTTGCTCAAAATATGTTATTTATTGAATTACATGAAAATTTTCGAAGAGCGTATTAAAATATGAAAATAAGGGGGCAACAGTAATACAGGATTCTGGAAGGGCTTATTTGGAAATTATGGAAAAAAACTTTTTAACATTTACAAAATATTTGGAAATCCTTGAGCATTTTTTTAAACTAGGATCAGTGTCAGAAATTAGATTTATGTTATACACATTAGAGGTTGATCAAATAAATCATCAGTCTAAAGGGTTTAAGATGAGGGCATGACACTGACCAGCTTCCGGAAAGGCATCGATAAACATTATCATTTCCTCTCCCGTTAGTCCAGATAAGATGCAAACTCTTGGCAGTGATTTCGGAACCTATGTAAAAGAACAAAAACGAATTAATGCGAAAAAAAGTAAACTAAATATCTATTGTTCATGTCACTTGGATTTGACAAAGATATTCAGAAAGGGTAAAATTAATTTTCAATTGACCGTTTCAAATTTAGGCTTTCAGTTTGTTACAATTACAGCTTCCAGGGTTAAGCACTTAAGCTCATACCTTCACAGCTTCCAGATTAGGCTGTTGAGTGTGCATTGCATCCCAAACTGTGAGCTTTAGCATTGCTTCAGTACAATGGATTACCTGAAGATGGGTTTTCATACAAAATAACTTTCTTACGTTTAGTACGGTTCTAAGGCTGACTGCAACACAGATGATGATATTACTTTTCATTATGAAAAGAGAGACAAATATTGATTTCCAAGCCTTTGCAGTACGGCTATAAATATTGAACCAATATTTTCTCAGATATGACTGGATATGGATTGCAGAACAAGTTTAGTTTGAACCTTGGATTTTCGAAGTCCTACAAACTGTTTCACCTTTAAATACTAAATATGTTATATTTTGAAGTTAATAATTGAAGGCAACAAAAAATAAGTTGAACAACTAAAACTTTGAAGCTTAGTGTCAACATAAGCATCACTTTTCTATTTTATCATAGCGCGAATGGCGTATCAAATCCTTTTTGTATTCGTATTTGCCATTTGAGGACGTGACTCATGTTTTTAATGTTCGTAGGCAATCCATATCGGCATTTGAGATACATATAAGCATATCGAAAAACTTCTATTCACTCCATATTGGATCCATCTGCAACCCCATATGTAAATGTTAGCTGAAACGTACAAGTGTAATTGGATTGACCTCTCATACTCTGATAATTTGCCTATTGTTGTTTGCTGCTAACAATGAGAAGATACTAACTGAATACATAGATACCATTACGGTTTCTGAATGGTTTAATAGTGGAATTTTTTGTTTTCATAATTCAAACCATTTTGCATAAATAACTTCATTTTGGTGGCAGTTGGTTACAGTGGCATATCCACCATGTAAGGGTATAACCGTATAAAATTGCGTACCCAAATTTTTTGAAAAATAAAAACCTAGTAATAGTAGTCAATGCAAGTATTTGAGTCTAATATAGAATTTTGTTGTCTTATAAAGATCTTCTTTTGATGATCCATAATTCCTCGAGATTCACCTCCACGTTAGGAAATGTGGGCTACAGTTCTAAACTAGAGCTGACCCATCACCCAACATCATTTCACTAGGGTGCATGTTGATTGTTGAAGTTCAAACTTGTGTTTTAACATAAACAAATCTCTCCCCGTCGTTGAACCCGTACAATTATATATTTATTTTGGTGTAAAACAAGAGACAATGTCATGATTCCAAGTGAAGAGGTTGGAATTCGTAAGGAAAATTAAAAATATTAATATAAACTTGAAAATACTATTGGAGTGAGCCCCTACAAATATGTATTTTATTGGGTATTTTATTTATATTTGGAATTTTTAACTAGTTGGACTAATTAGAAATATAAAAACCTAATATATATTTCTAATTATTGGTATTCAAAATACTGAAGTGGGTTAGAATCCCAAGGGTTTTTATTACGGTACAAAATCTCAAAATTAATGGAAACAGAGTTTAAAGCAGCCAATAATCAATGGAGGTAGAACCCAAATCGTTTTGAATTTTAACAACTTGACAAGATCTCAATATCCAGAGAGGGTCGTTTGACCCCGGAACCATTTTGCATTGTTCTTTGCAAAACAAAATGTCCTATTTTATAAAATTTGTCTTTATTTTGCCAGGGTTGTCTCAGAAATTTTTGAGGTCCTGTGCGAAAATAAACAACGAGACTCCTAAATTTGAAAAAAATTGTCCCCCTAGTTTAAATAATAAAAATTTCACTAACTTAATGCAATATTAATTGAATTTTTTTGTTTTCTTAGCAATATTTGAGACAAATTTATCAATGTTTATGTACTATTTATGTGTTAACACTAATTTTATTCGCAACCCAATAAGCTCATGTACAATTTTTTTTTGAGGCCCTTTCAAAATGAAGCTCCAAATGAAGCCCGGAGCAGAAGCTCACCCTGCTCCTGCTATTGGGCCGGACCTGTATTTTGCATACCCAATTTCTAATCGCCGGATACGCAGCCAGTTAGTCATGTACCGTGTTTCTTTAAGTGTCATGTGTTACTAATTTAGAATTTACCTTTAAAAAATCGCCATCCAAATCTTTGAGTAGTTGTAGTATCTGCATCAGTAAAAGTTGATGATCCTTAAAGACACAATAAGAATTACATGCAGACATTGCTGGCAGCTGTGATTTGATAATTGTACCTTGGGGGTCTCATCTATATCAAAGCCCAATAGCAGCAAAGCCTGCCATGGATTTGCAATTACTAATAATTACTAATAATTGTTAAAAACTTGCAACCAAATAAGAAATGACATCCTAAGCAATAATATCATGAAGGAAAGGTAAACTCTTGATGCAGCAGTAAAGTATGGAACAATTATTTCAATTTATAGGTGTTGTCTTTTTGACTTTATTATTCTAACTAAACTTGAAGATGCTAGACACATTGCTAGTTCATTGGGATATATATTTACCAATTGCGCTTGCCCTATATATATTTTTTAATTAATGTGACTAGTCAAAAGAAGAAGTCTGCTAGAAGGATGGTAGATACTCAAAAAATTCCCTAATTACCATTTTTTTATATTTAGTAATGTGTCAAGAAATTAGTGTAAGAGGCCACCGGCCGCAAGCCTGATCAAGGTTTCTTTGATTTCTCAATTTACGAAAGTTAAAGTTTGTGCATTTTATTTAAAAATGGGGTGGTTCTTTTTTTTTAAAACTACACTGCTATCACTATTTTTTAAATCTCAAACATCCCGAACATGTGAAGAAATTGTTGGGATTCGATCTCTAATCTGAACTATCATTGGACAAAGACTCTCATAATAGAGTTAGTATGACGAAAAAACACAGAATTAATTAAAGAGAGTAGAAAAGAAATAGTAATTACTGGAGGGCCATAGACAGGATCATCAGAATTCAAGGGCACGAATTTGGACTCTTCAGAGACTTCGTTGGTAGATTCTGAAACACAATCATAAATGCATCACTTCAAGTATTACAAAACTCAGACAAACGAATAAGAGCCATTTTTCAATGGATTTGTCCTACACTGGACTCACGAATGCTGAATAAGTCGCTGGTAAATATGGCAAAGTTAAAGTAACACACTGACCCTTTTACCATCAAAGTTGAACCTCGACCCTGACACAAAAATGTCCCCCAAAAAAGTATCGTGTAAGCCGATGAAAACTTAACCGTTCTTAGACCATCAATTCAGAATAAACCCCAAGCTAACCACAATAAACCCTTCATCAGTATTACAATTAGTCTTTAGTGTGGTATCTAGGTCAATTTCCAAAAGACTTAAGTTTTTAACACCATGGATTAACCTGATAAGACAAATCTCAAGGGCCAAATGTAAAATCTTCCCAGGTGCAAACTGTGATTACCGGTATTTTAATTCGGACCGACAAACTGAAGACAAAGTGTTCTTAAAATATACATAATTGGCGGATACTTTAATGTATGAATTTGACGTATTGAGGTTCTCCGTGTTCTTGAAATTCAGAGTTTCGCTGCTTCTTTTTGCGTATGACTGACAAGTGACAAGTTCACAAAAAAAACATTCAATTCTGCCACTAACAAACCAGAACAAGAGAAAAAAACAGAAACTCAAGTAAGAACCAAACACAACTTTGAAAGTAGAAATTGAGTATATAAATACAAATTATTGAAAGGAAAGGGTGGTGACCTTTGGAGCTGGAGTAAAGTTTTTGGAATTGGGAGTGCATTGCCCATGTTCTACAATTTTTGGCAAAGAATACTTGTGGAGGAGAAAATATGGGTGAACTGAACAAATGGTGATGGTGGTAACAAGCTCTTGAAATTGGGACAAATCTGAGACTACATGAGCAGATAGAAGAACAAGAAAAGAAAGAAGTGGAAGGTGGATTAATAATAGACATTGGAGTGGTAGATTGCCACAGTTCCCACCATCACCTTATCCCGTTTTCAGGAGAACAATTGCAGTTCAGTCCAATGGTTTGAGATTTATTACTATTTCATAAGCATCTATTGTATTATAGATTTGAACTTTGAAGCCTTGAAGGCTTTCTTTTTCTTTGATTCATCTTTCGCGTGTCATCTTGGAAATTTTTAATAGTAGTCAATATCAGGATACAAAGTGTAAGATGTGAATCGCAATACAGCACCAAAACATAAGGAAAAAGTAGTAGAATACACTGTTCCACACCCTAAATCTCACGCACTAATGCGTGGCAATCCACGTTAGACCCCTTCTCCAGCTCATGTAGTCTAATATGATTAAAACTAAAAGTTTACCCTACATATGAACTTATGCAGAATGAAAAGGGAATCCATTCTTTGCTCTCTCTCTCCTCCAATTTGTTCATTCCTCCTTTTCCATCCCTAACCTCAAGTTCTTAACCTGTATTGCAGCTTCTCCTTGTCGGATTCAGAACCGTCATGGTCGACAACCTCGACAACTCCTCCCACGTGACCATCGACCAGGTCAAGTAGCTTGTTTTGAAATTTTGGTTCCAACCACCAATTTTATTGGATTTTTCTCTCTCCTTTTCCGAGGGGATTTTTTTGTCTTTCTTTGGATTTTGATGGTAAAGGTGAGATTTTTATGGGTTGATTTGGTGGAAAAGGGGTTTCGGTAATCTTTCGTGAAATGGGTTTGACTTGTTTTTAGAATTTCCGGGTCATTGTGGCTTTGAAGAGAAGAAAAAGGAAAAGTGATTTTTTTGTCTTTTTTAGGTTTTCATCAGTAAAGGTCGGATTTTATGGGTATGTAGTTGTTAATTCGGTTGAACATTGGGTGTTGGATTTGTTTCAAGAAATGAGTTCGAATCTATATTTCGATTTGTTGGTTAAAGGAGTGAGTTTTGCTCGATTTTTATGTTGAGATTTATCGTAAAATTTTATGTTTCCTTTGGGTTTTTTCTCTATTAATCATTCTTAAATTCAAAATAATAATACAACATTAACGAAGTTACTCATTTGCCCACTAAATTTTACCCCAGGGTATCCACTGATAAAGTTAGTCATTGGCACAATAGGTTTTACCCCAGGCATCCTCAAGTTGTAAGTTCTTGTTAGTTCATTTATTATGTTATTTTTTTATTGTGCTTGTGATGTATATGTTTCATTTACTTTTGAGTGCAGATGTTTATGGGTGCAGAAGAAGTTTATGCTTCATGATTTATTTGTATTTTTGCTATCATATTACGTTCTCTATTTCATTGTTTAACGTGCTACTTTTTTTCTGGTCGCCGCAATGACGTGTTCGACCCCTTCTCCCTCGACATTTGGGATCCCTCCAAGAGCCTCCTCTCTCTTTAGGAGTTCCACCCGGCCTTCGCGAGTCAAACATTAGCCATCACCAACACGAACATTGACTGGAAGGAGACACTGAGGTGCACGTGTTCAAGGCAGATCTTCCTGGACTGAAGAAGGAAGAGGTGAAGGTGGAGGTGGAGGTGGAGGTGGAGGAGGGGAACATGCTCTAGATAAGTGAGGAAAGGAGCAATGAAACATAAGAGAAGACAGACCGATGGCATCAGGTTGAGAGGAGGAGCAGGAAGTTCCTGAGGAGGTTCCTTCTCCCAGAGAACGCCAAGGTGGATGAGGTCAAGGCCTCCATGGAGAATGGTGTGCTCACTATTATTGTTCCCAAGGAGGAGGTCAAGTGAATGCATGCGGAGGGAGGGAGTTACTGTAAGGAATTTAATTTTCTTATCGTCTAGTGTGGTCGATTGAGTCTATTGTTGTGATGTATTCGTTTTATGAATAATGTGTGGTTGGTACTAGGTTTGCTATATAACTTTGTGTTTTGAAGGTCTTGTAAGTTGTAATGCTTTGCATGTGTTGAATTAACATCGGTTTTGGTACTGTCATCCTTGTAAATCTTTTTCTGATCGCTTTGACGTTGTATATGATCACTAGATTAGTGATTGATAAGAAACTGGACATCGATCGTAACTTGCAGGTAGAGTGGGTTGTGGTGGTATGGGAAACTAGGAGGCAACCTCCTAGTTAATATAGATGTGATAAAGGATAATTTGGTTCAACGGGACTGATAAGTTGGAGTAAATAAGATGAATAAATCGTGAGGGGCTGGGGATAATCCTAACTGATGGACGAGGTAAATTAAATTGAACAGTAGTGTAAAATTTAGTTGAATGTAGCATGGATAAAACTAGCAGGGTAATCCTAATTGGTTGACGGGGTAAGCTGAATTAAAAACGGGGTACCCAAAAATAATATAGGAGGTAAGCTGAATGCAATAGGGGGTAAACCTAAGTAAAAGACGGGGTAAGTTGAATTCAATAGTATGTTAAACATACTCTAGTGGAATTTAGTCTGGTAAATTTGGTTGGGTAATTCTAATTGATTGGTTGGGGAAGTTGAATTTTGAATACCAATTTAGACGTAAATACTAGACGAGGTAAGTGGAATCCAATAGTCGGGTAACCTAAATAATAGACGGGGTAGGTTGAAGTCAATAGCAGGGTAACCCTAAAATGATAGATTCGAATGGTAGAATGGATGGTCAATTGGGGTAAATCTAGTGTCACGAGTGTGTAGTAACCCTAACTCAAAGAAGGGTAACTTTAGTTGAATTGATGGTATAATTGATTAAATAGAAGGAATTGATGGTATGTTGGGGTAAATTTAGTTGCGATAGGAAGTAAGTTGAATTCAATAGAAGGGTAACTTGGTTAAATATAATGAATTAAATTATAGTCCATGGGGGTAACCGTAATTGATAGAATGAGTAAGTTGAGTTTGATAGCATGGTAAGTTACATGTTCTACTAAATCAAATTACTCCATTTCAAGAATATATTTACCCCAACCTATCATCCCTTGTAGCAATTGGATTGATCAATTAGAGTTACCATGTTATTGAATTTAACTTACCCCAATTATAAATTAGGGTTACCCTGTTTTGAAGGTTATTGAAGGTTAACCCGCCCTGCTAACTGTTCAAACCCACAAAACTATATTTAAATATATAAATATACATTATAAATATATTATTTAAAAGTTTAATATTGTAATTATAATAAAATAAATGTGTTAATCTTTATTCAATTTTATTAACTAAGTCTCTTTTAGTCTTCTACATTTTTTACATCTTGGTTTTACATGTTTGATTTTGTATGATTTTTACAAGTTTTGAATTTTTATTTTATTCCATACATGTTATGGGTCCAAATTACATTATATAAAAATCAACATTTAAACCCGCCAAACCCACCTTTAAGTGAGGCGGATAGCGGTTAGAAAAAAATTGACCTGCCACACCCCACTCGACTTACCTGTTGAACTTTGGCGGGACAGGTAGCGGTCGATGCGAAAATCGCCCCGCCCCATTTGCACCCCTAACTATAATGCTCTACCTTTGCAATATGTGGCCAAAAGGTGAAGTATTGATAGACAGTATAAGTTGAATTCAATAGTTGGGTAACTCTAATTAATAAATCCAATTGGTAGAAGGTATTGGGGTAAATCTAGTTACGATAGGAGGTAATTTGGTTTAATAAGATGGGTATTTGGAGTAAAGAAAATGTATCATATGAACGTTCGTGGGGGTAATCCTAATTGATGGACGGGGTAAGTTGAATCCAATAGCAAGGTAAATCAAGTTGAATCGAGCATGGTCAATCAACCAGGGCAACCCTAATTGATTGTTGGGGTAAGTTGAATTCAATAGCAAAGTAACCCGAAATAATAGTTGGGGTAAGTTGAATTCAATAGCGGTGTAACACTAATTGATAAATCCAATTGGTAGAATGGATGGTAGGTTGGGGTAAATCTAGTTTTGCGAGTGGGTGATTTGATTCAATAGGATGGGTACATTGGATTCAATTAGGGTTACCCTGCTATTCAATTCAACTTATCATGACTATTATTTGGGGTTACCCTGCTATTGAATTCAACTTACCCTACTATTGAAATCTAGTTTGAGGATGGTAGAAGGAATGGTAAGTTGGGGGTAAATCTAGTTACGAGTGTGGGTGATTTGATTCAATAAGACGAGTACATTGGTTTCAATTGGTGGACTTTAGCCTAGCATTACCCACTTTCGATTTACCCCAACCATACGATGAGTGATAATCCCACGAAAGCATGTATCACAAGAGAAATAAAATGAAGCCAATAGTTGAAAATGATCAAACAAATACAAAACAATTATCAATTAAGTACACATGTTTTAAGCAAACCTAGATCATCCATAAAATAAACAACTCCAATCTTAAATAAACTAAACATCCAATCCTATAGGAACGAGGTTGGACCAAGGTGTCTACTCTTCGTAGTAGACTTCATTGTTGGGTAGTAGCAAGGTATAAGACTATCTAGCACTTCGTAGGTCACTATGACATGGTCTGCGTCAAGGAAATGTCGAAATGGTGTTTTTTTGAAAATCTTTATGTGTGGTTCCCTCGTTTTCTCAGTCATGCCAAATGGGTAAATCAAGTTACGAGTGTGGGTAAATCAAGTTGAATCGAGCAGGGTCAATCAATCGCTCACAGGGAAAATGACAAAATGAACATTTTCAGTCATGCCAAATCAAAAAGGGGTTGCGAAGAGTTCGGCTTCCCTCGAAAAAACCATGCATGCTGAAACACAATGAACCAAAATTTTATATTAGCATAGAAACACAAAGAATACTTTTATCAAATCTATTTTCCATGTCGAGAGGACATACATTTTTGTGCAATCTTGTAGATGAACAATTTTCAAACCCTAAACAAACTAAAAACTACCCAATTACTCAAAAACTAAAACTTACCCAAATTACTCAAAAAGTTTACCCAACTATTTATGATGAAACCAAACTAAAAGGTAATGGAACAATACTACGGAAAAAAGTTATATAATGAAGAACGAATAATGTGGGATGGTTTAAATATATGTATATGAAAAATGAATACACATAAAGGTACTAATACAAATTTAGTACTATTAGACATACCAAGAAGGATATTCATATAAGTACTAATACCAACATAGCTGTTTAAATGTACCCCAAAACCCTATGACATATATCCCCCCAACACACCCATGATTAGAGAATAAATTACTATAAATGTACCCTCATATGACTATTGAAATAGAATTGTAAGTTTATAATAACTTATTTCTTTCTGAAAGAAGAAGAAGGAAAATAATGGACGACATATGTTTGTTTTTGTACTAGGTGGGAGTTTTTGTACTATGTGGGAGTGGTTGGGTTGCAAAATTAATGTTAGTGGGTTGCAAATATTGTAGTGTTTTGGAAAGAGTGCAAATGTTATCTGAATTTTAACTTACCTCGTCTATTGTTTAGGATTACCTGGCTATTAAATTCAAATTACCTCATTAATCAATTAGGTTTACCCTGCCAAATTCATTTTGTTAGATACAACTACATTTACTCAACTATTGAATTCAACTTATCTCGTTCATCAATTAGGGTTACCCCACAAAAGTTAAATCACGCATAGCTTAATCAAGAAATAACAAAGAAAAAAAAGGAAAAAAATGTGGTGAACAAATATAATAACGTTGTGGAAAAAATGTAACTTTTAGCTGAATTTCAAATAAATTCAAAATTGGATACTTTATGCAAGACGTACAGTAAATTATGCTACAAAAGTTGGAAAACAGAAAAAGGTTTAAAACCATGTTCTCTTCCATATTAACCTATAAACTAGTTTAACCACACTTATTAACCATGTAAAAGTAAACTTCGACCAGTATCCTGCTAAAAATAGAAAAAACAGGTAAAAGACAGTAAATACATTACCATATTTAGCCTTCAAACACTCACTTAACATTTATTCAAAATGTTTAAACAATGAAAAACACTTTATCTCACACAACCAAGTCATTCTCACGTGGCTGCCCGGTGTGATGTGCGTGGGAAGTAGGGTGATAACCTGTGTGGGCGTCTTGGGATCCAGCTTCAATCCTTTGAGAGCAGCCTTAACAACTACTGTTGGCCCGGGCGGTACTATACACCTCCCAGCCACGTAGGCCAAAAGGCCGAATTTCCACCCACCAGGGTGGAAATTCTGGGTGGGTGGGGGCACCCCTCCTCATTTATTGTTACTTTTTTAAAAATATTTAAATAGTTAAAATATGTTAATAATTATTTTAACAATTATTTTAAATCATTTTTTAAATTATTATTTTTATGAAAATTTGTTTTTTATTTGTTTATATTTTAAAAAATTAATGTTTTTTGTGTTTTGTCCAAAATTTATCCCCAAATGATGTGGATGTGAGAGAATGTAGGGCGCTTAATTGTTTCTGGGTGCGGTTAAGGAAAATTTTGATAGTTGATTTGTGCTGACGTGGCAGAGAGAAAAGTTGATGTGGTTGAGAGAGAAAACATGATGCCTAGGTCCGAGCACCTTTTAATGATGGTCTGAGGACGTGGAAACAATCCCAATTATGCAAAGTCAGCGGGTACCACCTCTTTTCTGGCCTGAAACTCATGCTACTCTCCCTGATGAGTGATTTTGTAACATCCCGAAACAGCAGAAATTTAAAAATTTGTAATCAAGACACAGGAACTCAATAATCAACGTCCCGACTGTTACTTCTCATCAAACAAATAACGGTGCACCAAAATTACATCAGAGTTTGTCAAAATGAATACATGATTACAACAAAACGACAACAGAAGATAAAACGTAATCGTGCCGACCTCAGCGGTCCGAGAAGAGGATCCAACTCCAAAATGCGTGTGCCCGCCGATCACCACCCAACTGGACCTACTGCGGTCCTGAAAATATATAACAACGATGCCTGAGTTTCTAGAAGGAAACCCCGTATGCCAACTCACCTATATGCATGCATTGCACAAGTGAACCTATCATACTAGTAGCATGTCATGACATCAGCAGAAAGGAAACAGTTCCCCCGAAGGTAAAACAGGACATCAGTCCGACAATCAACATCGAGTCTCCCGCGGAGACCTACTGCAAGCACATGCAGCATTACAGCACGCGACATCGCACCCCCCACACGCAGCTACACTACTCAAGGGTTCGGCAGGGAGCCTCTGTCATGCCTGCGCGTCGATAGAATACAAATCTCTAAATCTCAGTGGTCGGAGCCACAGGGACCAACGGGGCCGTCGCCCGGAAGGTATAACAACATCATCTCGATAGGTGCCAGTCGAGGAATCAACATAGCCAGAACAACCTCGGCCCAACAATCATCATCGCCGGCACAACCTCGGCGGCATCACCGGCACAGCATCGGTGGTCCATCACAAACGTCCGACACAACATCAGACGTATCCAGACCGAAGTCTGCCAGGTCATAGGGCTCCACGAGCCGCAAACACCAACTGCGCCGCTATAAAAGCAGGGCAGCGACCTCCGTAGCCCGAAGGCCGGTAGTCACCTCACCCAACGCCAGTTGCGTGCCCGCACAACATCAACACTGGGATCCGCGATCCCTCAGGCCTGCTATACTACAATAAGTCCAATCAATCCAACATCTCAGTAACGGTCCATATCTGGAGGTGACACATCTCGAACACCCACACTTTTCCACATGGCGGTCCCTGGGCAGGCACGCGGAACGCGCCCACCGTCACCTCCCGGCTCACGCACAAGGCGAGGACACGGGTTTCCGTGGACAATGTTGGCATTCAACAAGGGATCCAGAAATTCTGTCCTGGGCCCAAACGGTCGACCGAAAGAGGTGATTCGGTCGACCGGTTCCAGAAAGGAATCGGTCGATCGTACGCCTAACACGGTCTACCGCTGCGCTCAAAACACAATCTCCAACGGTCGAACAAGGGTCTAAAACCGGTTGACCGAACGAGGTCAAAATCCGGAGTCTGGTCAACATTAAATTCAAATCTATCGGTCGACCGACTCAGGGGTACCGGTCGACCGAAAACTAACATGGCATTTCTACATCATTTAAAACCATCGGTCGACCGACTCATGGGTCTCGGTCGACCGATAACAGATAGGGTCAACCTATTATTCTACGTCATAAAACGGTCGAACGCAAGCATACACCGGTCGAACAAACATGCAATAATATCCAGTACACTTAAGTTCCGGTCGAACGACCCAAGGAACCGGTCAACCGAAAACAGACAGAAGTTCCCAACCCACCAGCAAATATGCACTACCGGTCGACCGCCACAAGGCATCGTCCGACCGGTGAAGGTTAAAGTTGGGTAAAACAGTACATTCGATCGACCGCCCAAGGGGACCGGTCGACCGTTGGTCGTCTTCAACCTCGCGCCAGCCGAGGTTTTACGAAGAAACGCGTCGCCGGAGAGATCTCCGACCCCTCCCCGACCGACCAACACCTCCCCCACACTTGGGGAGCAAGAAAACCACACTAATGAGACGGCATACATCAAACGAAGACGATGAAACGCCGGAGCAACGCTCGCGCCTCCGTCACCTCCTCAACGCTCACGCCGGAATCGATCTTCTGCCTTCGTCACCGACCGCACACGCTCCGCCCTCCTCAACTGCCGCCGGAAAAGAAAGGAGAATGTGAGGGAGGTGGTGGAAGAAATGGAATGGAAGGAAGAAGATGAAGAATGAACTTCCTCTCCTTAAAAACCCAACCCATCAACCCACACCCCTACACACGCAGCCCATCCCCTAAGCCATCACTTCCTCTCTCTCTCCACAAAAGTCAAACCCCTCCATACCTCCTTCTCTCCTCTTAATCCCTTCATTAACTCTCTAATCTAGGTTAGGGTTCTAACATATTTCTTTCAATTTCAGCCGAATCTTCCCTGTCTTCATCAGACATCATTATAAGAGTCACGGGGGTCATAAACAGACGGAGAAAGTTCAAAACCACCATCTCAGTAATGCAAACATTATAAAAAACATATCGTACTCTATTAGAATATTAAGAGGTGAAAACGTCAGGTGTTCTAAAATTACCGATAAAACAGCATTTTGAATTTTCAACCACTACACGCTCTAAAAACTTCAACGCGGTTGTGATAATATCACTCCAGCATGGATAAAACTTTGGAAGACAAAATATAGGTACATGGAAAGACACATCCTTACAAGAATGTACACAACTTGCCCACGAGTAAAAATCATGTCAACTGGAATACATGACACCTCCCACAATATAAAATTGTTGCCACTTGCCACATAGATTATACGGTTAAACACTTAGCTTCCAAATGATTTTGTTTTTCGTTTATTTATAGTGCCTTCTGGAACCCTATTTTGGGTATTGTAAGTAAAACTAGTCTCGATCAAATTCACAAGGAAACATTTCTAAATAGTTCAGCTAACTATGCTTGTTCCACACGGGCTAAAGCTTGCTTTCCTCTGCCAACTCCCAATTTTCTTCAGGGTTGACAGCATCTAATGAAATAAAGTATAAACTGGGTGATCATCATTCCCAATATACGCAATGATATATAGAAAAACTACACATCTTTTTTTAAAAAGAGTCAAGAGAAGTCATACCATGGAGACCTTTTCCGAAATTTATACTCTACAACATGAAGTTGACCATTCAGTCTTCCCATTCCTGGAGAATTAAGACATGTAAAACTAAAATAGAGATCTGTAAAACCTTACAAGATAAGTCAGTAATTCCTTGTAAACAAACTAGACAAATTGATAAAAAAGGACAAAAGAACAGGAACTGAAGTTGATGTCGCAGACGTGCGGACTATTGCTGACGTTGGATGGAGTTGAAAAAAAAGCGGTCGAAGATGACCGACGAAAAGTAGAAGAGTCTGAATCTCCGGGCTTTTGGGATCATCGAGTTGTGTCTCTCGGATGATCTACTTTTCGAGGAATCGGAGAAGACCGCAGCAGAATATTGGAAACTTCTGGAGGAGATGTTCATGAAGAAGAACCTTAGCAGCAAGTTGAATCTGAAGCGTTAGCTGTACATGCTTCGGATGAAGGAGAACACGTCGTTCATTGAGCATCTCTCGGTGTTTAATAAGTTGATAGCTAATCTAACTCAGCTAGATGACAAGATGGAGGATGTCGACAAAGCAATGTTGTTATTGACGTCACTGCCGGACTCGTATGAGAACTTGGTGAATACGATCATATATGGCAAAGATTCGTTGGTGTTGGAGGAGGTCAAGGGCACACTGATCTCTTACGATGCAAGGAAGAATTCGAGTAGTAGCTCTTTCGAGAAGGGTGAATGATTGATCGCAGCACCGGAAATGGGCATGACGGGTAACAAAGGAAGAAACAACGGAAAATGATGGTCCAAATCAAAGGGGAGATCATTTGAATGTTTTTTCTGCAGGAAGGTGGGTCACATGAAGCGTGATTGTAGGGCCTTCAAGGAGTCCCTGCAGAAAGGGAAAGACGGGTATAACTCCTCTAGCGTGGTGGAGGAGAAGAACGAAGCCGACGTTCTAACAGTTTGCACTGCAGGTATCGACAAATCATCATCTGGATGGATTTTGGATACAAGAGCATCTTTTCACATGTGCCCGGTCAAGGAGTGGTTCACATCCTATGAGTCACTAAAAGGAGGGATCATTGTTATGGGCAACGATGCACCGTGCACTACCGTCGGGATTGGTTCCATTAAGTTCAAGATGTTCGATGGGTGCATTCGAACGCTGACGGGTGTGCGTCACGTACCGGAGTTGAAGAAGAATCTGATTTCTCTAGGAGAGCTTGATACTCTCGGGTGGAGATGGTCCAGCGGGGACGGAAAGATCAAGGTCACACATGGGGCGATGATAGTGATAAAGGGAACCAAGGTGGGCAACTTGTAATGGATGCTAGGGAATGCAGTAGCAGGAAAAGGTGCAGCAAACGTTGCACACGACGAAGACAACACCGCACTTTGGCATATGAGGCTTGGTCATATGTCGGAAAAAAGTTTGTGTGATCTACACAAACAAGGACTGTTGAAGGGTGCTAAGAGCTGCAAATTGGATTTTTGCAAGTATTGTGTCTTCGGTAAACAGCACAGGATTCGATTCAAGATGGCTATCCACAAGACGAAACAAACATTGGAGTATGTGCATTCAGACGTCTGGGGACCGGCTCAGGTTCGGTCAAAAGGTGGAGCCGAATATTTCGTCACATTCATAGACGACTTCTCAAGGAAGGTATGAGTTTATTTTCTGAAAAATAAATTTGATGTCTTTGATAAGTTTAAAGCATGGAAGGCCCAAGTAGAAAAAAATACAGGAAAATTTGTTAAGTACTTACGGACAGATAACGGAGGTGAGTACTGATGAGAATTAAATTTATACCGCAAGTGCACGGTGTCAATGAAGACGTGGCAAATACGGGTCGAACACAAGGAGGGAGAGATTTGTTATTAGTGTGATTTCGATTGGGGGAAAGAAGGAGAGAAGAATAAATTGGGTTTTTTGAGATTTTTGGTTTTTATTATCTAAAGCAAGAAACAAGAACAAATAAAACTAAAACAAGAACAAAGATGGTGAATTCCGTTGGGTGGAGGTTTAGATATCGGGTTTAGATTAGAGAATTCTGAAACTTATAATAAATCATATTAGTTATAAAGCATTACATGATAAATGATTTAACATAAACTCAAGTAATCAAAACATACTAATACGAAATTAAAATAATAACATTTTCTCTTCTCATCACCCTAAATCCGTCACCTCCACCCTTTGGAAAGAGTTAGAAACTCATAGATGGAGGGAGGGAGAAGGAGTCCTAGAGAAACTAAGAAAAGAAAATTAAAAACATAAAATAAAAGAAACAGAATTTTATTGCTAAATTATGGAACAAAAGGAAGAACTCGTCACAACATCGTTCTCGGGGCTATTTATAGCCGATACAAGGGACCTAAGCATGAAATAAGAAAGTACACGCGTCAACACGCAACCGGTAAAATGTTTAGAGCATTGATCTAATTTGGTGCGGCGGATTCGCCGCAATTTGCTCTTGAGGTGCGGCGGATTCGCCACCTTTTTGGCTCCGAATCGACCCGGATTTTTCCTGTGTGTTTATGGTATGATTTCAATGTCATTTGCGCGTCTGGATTGATTCTTGCATATCTTTGGAGATCCAAATTAATTTCTTCATATATTTGGAGATCCACATTGATTTTTCTTTATATTTTCTCCATAATAATAAAAGCTACTCGTGATTTGCAATTAGGTCCTTGACTTTTTGCAATTAAGTCCCCGACTACTTTTGTGCTTAAGTCCTTGTTCTTTTCGTAATTAGGTCTTGAATGCTTTTATGCTTGGATACATTTCCATTTGAAACCCGATAAACTTGAACTTGGTCTTTATGATAGAAACGAGTCTTTTGTACGCGTTTATGCTCGGGATGTGGGTAATTTGCATTCAGGTCCCTGTATTCTGTAAATAAGACTAAACACATACCTTAGTAGCATTTATTGATATAAAAGTAATCTAAATGAAAGACATATGATGCAATGTATGCAATGCATCAAATACCCCCACACCTAGATTTTGCTAGTCCCTAGCAAAACAGAATATAAGAAAAATAAAAACAGGGAAATCCTAACTCACTTTCGTAGGAATCACGGTTGCACTTAGCATGTGCAACAAGCCGTTAAACCTCCTTGTTGCCAAGGGGGAGGAGTGTTGTCTCCTGAGGGTTTTCAGCGGATATACCCACAAAATCCTGAATCAACATTTCATTAATAGTTCTCAATATCCCTACCTCAACCTTATACATCTCACTGAGAATTCTTGCATGCTCATTATATAAATCTAACTCATTAAAAATATGACTTGGTCTTTGTTCCTCCAACATTCACACCACTAACCCTTCTACACATGTTTATCACTTGAATTATTTTGCACGCCTCCTTTGGTGGTGAAGTATCATTCGGATCAACCATGGCATGGATCATTCTTTTAGCTTTGGGCCTTGAGTATTTTTTTTTTCTTTTCTTCCGTGATTCAACACATTTGCTTTTTGACACTTTTACCCTTTTGCATTCGTGTAGCGAGTTTGGTCGATAATCCCAAGCTGGTAGACTCAAGTTACCGGGTTTCAAAATACCCCTACGGACCAATGACTCAAAGGCTTGGGCTTTTGTAATCATTTTGCAAAATGTGTTTTCTTCACTTTATTCCTTTATTTTTATTTTTATTTTCCTCAAGGCTTAATTGCTATTAGAAGTCCACACTTCCCGGTATATTTTCCTCAACCTCTGCTTTTTATCAACCACTTCAAAGATTTGATTCATTCAATTTAAGTGCATACATGTCTTAAAGGGCAATGGGTTATTTCTTTGGAACTTAGATTTATGTCACAATTTCTACAAACAGAACTATATAATAAGGAACAAAAACTCAATGCAATTTGTACACGGGTTTTAGCAGTTCAATCTTAAGCTATGTCATTAAACATTATTTTTTTTTTTAAAATAAAAGACAAAATATATAGATAAATATATACATAAACACCCCCCACACCTAAATCATGCATTGTCCTCAATGTATGCAAATATAAAGCAAATGCACTTATTACCTTGGTGAATTGCGGTGGAAGGATGGAATTTGCTCAAAGTCAACCATAGTCAGAACTGGATTGAATGACACCATATTGGTGCATGTATCCAGTTGAATTGTTCCCCATGTTGCAATGAGCATCCTGAGTTACAGGTTCCACACCCCTCACATAAATTGGTTCTCTTATTTGCTCGAGTGACGGTGGGTGTGTAGATGAATTCCTCCCCTTTTTCTTACTTCCTTTTTGATTTTGTGACGATTCAGAAATATTATAGATACGCGATTTCATCACAACATCACTTTGATTGCATGTTATTTCTGGCTCACTATCAATATGAAAGATATTAAATTCAGCTTTTAAGTTCCCAAAAGATAATTGCATGAGCCCATTTCGACAGTTTATCAATGCTTCGGAAGTGGCCAAAAAAGGTCTGCCAAGAATTACAGGGATTTGTCGATTAGGATTTACAACAGGTGCGATATCTAGTACGACAAAATCCACTGGGTAAATGAAGTCACCAACCTTGATCAAAACATCCTCTACTACACCTCTTGGTTTCTTAATAGAGCAATCAGCAAATTGAAGGGTTGTCCTAGAGGGTTTTAATGGACCAAGGTTCATTTGCTCATAGACAGAGTATGGGAGTAGGTTAACACTAGCACCAAGGTCTAGAAGGGTTTTGTTGATAAAAGTATCTCCTATTGCACATGAAATTGTGGGACATCCAGGATCCTTATATTTTATAGGAGATGTGTTGGACAAAATAGAACTTATGTTTGCAGTTAAGAATGCCTTCTTTGGTACGTTTGTTTTTCTCTTTTTAGTGCACAAATCTTTTAAGAATTTAGCATAAGCAGGTATTTGTTGAATCATGTCTAAGAGTGGAATGTTCACCTTAACTTGCTTAAATACTTCCAAGATTTTCTCTATTTGTGCACTTGAGTTCTTTTTGAGTCTATTGGGAAATGGGGCTTTAGGGACATAGACTCGCTCAGGTTCAGGTTGAGCTATGGGTTCAGGTTGAGTAGGTGGGTTGGGCGTTTCAGATTGGACGTCAGGTTCAATGGTCAGGTCATATGTGGGTGCTTGATGGCTAGATTGATTGGACACTCTAGGATTTACCACATTGTTATCAACTTGTCTTCCGGACCGTAATGATACTACTGCATTTATTTGTTGGAACGGTCCTTCCTCATTAACCATTTGAACCGGTCTAGGGTTGTTATTTCCTGAAGGTGCTTGATAGGATTGATATGAATTATTATTAGATCTAGGGTTCACCTCAGGTTGACTTGGAAACCGACCCTTCTCTCTTTCACCTACTATTTGTGCTAGTTGACTGACTTGTGTCTCTAGCCTTTGGAAGGTCTGGTTGGTTGTTTGTATAAAGGTTTTCATCAAATTTTCCAAGTTTGTCAACCTAACCTCATGATCGTTATTGTTACTAAACCCAGAAGATGTATTATTTTGGACATACGGGTTTGGTTGTTGTCTAGGAGGTTGACCTTGTTGGTTTGATGAGAAATTGGAATTATTACGCCAACCAGAGTTATAGGTTGATGCGTAGGGGTCATTTCTAGCATGGTTATACATGGCATTAACTTGTTCCCAGTCCGCACAATCCTCCATTACATGACCAGTCTGACCACATCTAGAGCAGGGGATAGACGATGCTTGATTCACTCGGGTTTGGGCTTGTAGCTCTAGACTTTCCATTCTGCGCATAAGGGTAGCTAGTTTTGCTTCAGCCGCTATATTGGCATCTACAGCTAAGACACCTGGTTTGGGTTGGCTTGCTATTCTAGATCCAATACTTGGGTTAAGCGGTGTTCTAGCATTGTCCCATTGCATACTGTTTTCGGCTAAATCCTCAAGGAAAGTCCAGGCATCATTTTCATTTTTCGACATAAAGTTCCCTTGGCTCACAGATTCTAGCATAACCCTAGATGTGGGTGTCAATCCCTCATAAATAATTTGGCATAATTGCCACTTCGGAATTCCGTGATGAGGACATTGGGTCAAGACACTCTTAAATCTCTCAAGATAGGAATAGAACGGCTCGCTCTCAGACTGAACAAATGCAACAATTTCATTCCTAATCTTCATAGTCTTATGGTTGGGGAAATATTTTTTTAGGAAAACTTGAACAAATTCGGCCCAACTTCTAATAGATCTTTCGGCTAGACTATATAGCCATTTCTTAGCGTCGTCCTTCAGTGCTAGAGGCACGAATTTTAGACGCACTGCCTCTTCAGGGATATGCTGGTATTGCATAAGAGAGCAGATTTCTTTAAATTCTCTAAGGAAGAGATATGGGTCTTCCCTAGAGGTGAACTTAGGCAGCATACTCATGTATTGTGCCTTAAGTTCGAAGTCGCGACCCGGTATGGTGGGCATGACGATGCACGATGGCTGAGCAGCCATCGTTGGGTAGCACCGATCCCTCAAAGTTATAGGTTGCGCAACAGGCGGGTCCACTACGTTCTCACCCATTAGATCCGGGTGAGGTGGTGCAACAGGTGGATTGGGGTTAAGTTCCAGACTGGAATCTAGATGAACTCGTGAGAGTCGATTACTCAAGTCCCGAATCCAAATCTGAGTGCACCGGGTTGAATCAATTTTTGAATTCAAATTCGAAATTTAAATTCCAAATTTAATTTCAAAAATTAATTACAAATTTTTTTTTTTTTTGAATTTTAATTTTTTTTAAAGGAAACAAACAATAGAAAGGTAAGGATGAGAAGGGAAAGAAGACTCAGACGAGAAGGGAAACTTAACTCTAAAGGATAAAAATTAGGGTTGGTCAGAAATTTCCTGAACAAGCACGGTCAAAACAATCCTAGACCTAGTGTCACTTAGATCTAGACGACTCCTAACTGGTTGAGTCGAATTGATTTGCTTGATTCACCTCCCTCACCAATCAAACCAAGTTGGCCAGTTAGTGTATAGCTAGTGGGGGCGCTTCCGACAGAGTCGATGCCAATTAGACAACCACGTCGCTTGGAAGACTTTCGTCGACACAAAAACACTTTCTAGACACCAAATTGAATTCAATTAGCTTCAGGTCATAGCAAGTCAAACCAATCTCCTCCTTAATTGAGTCCGAGTCCTTAGGGGCCAATGTCTAATTGATTTTAAATTTTTGGCTTAGGCGACACTTCAGGATTGTGGTTTGTGGGCTACGGGAGGGTGATGAAATCCCCACCGTATCTTTTCCTACGGAGTTGCCCTTAAGATAGTTTAACTTAAATCTAGCAAAGATAGTCAAACAATGGTCCTTTTAATGGGGGCAATTGCAAGGTTGTATGCAACTAAATTATATGCTTAAATGCAATCGTTAAAACATGATACGTACCTTGCCTCCAGCACTCTTCAACAAGAATTAATTTGCAAGAATTTAGGAAGAATAATGCAAACAAAATATTATATGATGCATGCACTAAGTCCTTCTAATTTTGCCAATTTTAGGTCAGAGTTGAATTATTGCCAATTATGGAATTTTTGCCCTAACACGTGCAATTCTAATAAAAAGAATTTTTTTTTTGAAAATAGAAATTACGAGGAAAAGAGGCAACAAAGGTTACCTATGCAATGCTCAGTCGGGTTCACCGCCCGCTCTCGAAATTTCAGTAGTTTCACGCGTCCACCCAGAGATGAGTCGCGTCCCAGAAAAGTTTGAAGCCCAGAAGCTCCAAGTGTGCGGCGGATTCGCCGCAAATTGCTCTATAGGTGCGGCGATTTCGCCGCTCGTTTAGCTCAGACTGTGCTCGGATTTCGCCGCGCACTCTGTTGTCTCCTGAAACACAAATCCAAATACTTAGATCGCGCACAAGATAAACAGGATAAAATCGAAATCAACAAAAGAAAACAAAATCTGCGTCGCCTCCCCGGCAACGGCGCCAAAAACTTGATGAGAATTAAATTTATACCGCAAGTGCACGGTGTCAATGAAGACGTGGCAAATACGGGTCGAACACAAGGAGGGAGAGATTTGTTATTAGTGTGATTTCGATTGGGGGAAAGAAGGAGAGAAGAATAAATTGGGTTTTTTGAGATTTTTGGTTTTTATTATCTAAAGCAAGAAACAAGAACAAATAAAACTAAAACAAGAACAAAGATGGTGAATTCCGTTGGGTGGAGGTTTAGATATCGGGTTTAGATTAGAGAATTCTGAAACTTATAATAAATCATATTAGTTATAAAGCATTACATGATAAATGATTTAACATAAACTCAAGTAATCAAAACATACTAATACGAAATTAAAATAATAACATTTTCTCTTCTCATCACCCTAAATCCGTCACCTCCACCCTTTGGAAAGAGTTAGAAACTCATAGATGGAGGGAGGGAGAAGGGGTCCTAGAGAAACTAAGAAAAGAAAATTAAAAACATAAAATAAAAGAAACAGAATTTTATTGCTAAATTATGGAACAAAAGGAAGAACTCGTCACAACATCGTTCTCGGGGCTATTTATAGCCGATACAAGGGACCTAAGCATGAAATAAGAAAGTACACGCGTCAACACGCAACCGGTAAAATTTTTAGAGCATTGATCTAATTTGGTGCGGCGGATTCGCCGCAATTTGCTCTTGAGGTGCGGCGAATCCGCCACCTTTTTGGCTCCGAATCGACCCGGATTTTTCCTGTGTGTTTATGGTATGATTTCAATGTCATTTGCGCGTCTGGATTGATTCTTGCATATCTTTGGAGATCCAAATTAATTTCTTCATATATTTGGAGATCCACATTGATTTTTCTTTATATTTTCTCCATAATAATAAAAGCTACTCGTGATTTGCAATTAGGTCCTTGACTTTTTGCAATTAAGTCCCCGACTACTTTTGTGCTTAAGTCCTTGTTCTTTTCGTAATTAGGTCTTGAATGCTTTTATGCTTGGATACATTTCCATTTGAAACCCGATAAACTTGAACTTGGTCTTTATGATAGAAACGAGTCTTTTGTACGCGTTTATGCTCGGGATGTGGGTAATTTGCATTCAGGTCCCTGTATTCTGTAAATAAGACTAAACACATACCTTAGTAGCATTTATTGATATAAAAGTAATCTAAATGAAAGACATATGATGCAATGTATGCAATGCATCAAGTACACCTCAAAGGAGTTCACAAGTTTCTATGAGAAAGAAGGTGTCACGAGGCATTTCACTACACCGCAGAGTCCGGAACAAAACAACGTATCTGAAAGGATGAACAGAACGTTATGCGAAAGGGCAAGGAGCATGAGGCTTCATGCAAATCGGTCGAAGGATTTCTTGGCGGAAGCAGTATATCTTGCATGCTACTTGGTAAATATCTCACCGTCATCGGCACTTGATTTAAAGACACCTCAGGAAGTGTAGACGGGTGAGCTATTTGATTACTCGAGGCTTAGGATATTTGGATGCAAAGCCAATGCGTTGGTCGATGAGACACAATGGTCGAAGCTGGATTCAAAATCAAAGGAATGCATATTCCTTGGTTACGATAGGACGGTGAAAGGATATAAGCTTTGGGATCCGGTGAGCAAGAAGGTACTTCTACGGAGTAATGTGGTCTTTGATGAGACAAGTTTGCTGAAGGGCCTTGAGGAGAAAGAGCAGCAAGAGAATCTCATGCAAGGAGACAAAGTTGAAGTCACGACTTCAAGAGGTGAATCGAATCAAGAAGTTCAGCAAGAAACAATAGACTCACAAGTAGAGGAAGAAGCTGAGCAAGAGAGTATTGCTCAAGGAAGACAAAGGAGGATCATAAAGGCACCGATGAGGTATGGTCACGATGATACTAGTATTGTGTTTGCACTTGTTACTGAATGTAGGGACCCTTGCACATTCGAAGAAGCTATTGAGCAGGAGGACAGGAACAAGTGGATGATGGCCATGACCGAAGAGATGTAGTCTCTTCACAAGAATTAAACTTGAGAGTTAGCGGAGCTTCCCAAGGGAAAGCGCGCGATTGGGTGCAAGTGGATCTTCAGGAAGAAGGAAGGGTCATCTCCTATGGAGGACATAAAGTATAAAGCAAGGTTGGTGGCAAAATGATATGCTCAGAAGGAAGGGGCGATTACAACGAGATCTTCTCACCCGTTGTAATGAAGGGAATGTGTTCTAACAGTTTTACTTTTAAATGTCAATTATTATGAATTGAATGAGAAATCATTTTGTTCCTTGTTTATGTTATTCGTCTTTTAGAAGAGTTAAGGAAGAGGCTCTTGGTCCTTAACCGTAGAACTCTAAAAGATATTGGTTTACATAAAACAAAAGATATTCGCAATCATGGTAATTAACATGGGACATTAATTACCGAGTTAAGATTGTCATGTTGGTCATAGATCATTGTAGCTCTACAAATGAGTGACAACACGGGTACACAAAAGAGGAAAATATTACTTTTGTATACTAAATAGACCTAATAAGTAAAACATTATAGAATTGTGTTTTCTATGTCATTAATGTTTTACTGTGTCTTTGGTCCTTTGATATGAGACTTATATCCGATCACTTAAGAATTGCTTAATTAGACTAGTGTCTTGAGCTATCGATGAGTATAGTGTAAAGGCATTAGTTGGTTAAGTATGACTTTTGTTGGAGAAGATAGTTAGTCAAAAGATTATCATTGCCCTCTTAATTGAGTGATGATATCAGTGTGCCCCTTGATAAAGCAAAGTTATAATGTGCACAATGTGCTTTGAGTTAAGTCACATATTTGTAACTAGCTTAAAGAGATCAAGAAATGAATACTAATACAAAGATGACACAATACTACTTTGTGTGTATTCTTAATATCACGAGGCAAGTGACGAACACAAGTGGTGCACTCCATCACTAGATGGATCGGGTTTTGGTTCGAGTGGAATTAAGACATCTAACTAATTGGGAGCTATAATGTGTAGCTAGATACTGCTTATAGCTTGTGGTATTAAGCTCTTAATATCACTGCTAACTTAGTTTAGATCCTCCCATAAGTCACACCACAAAACTGGGAAACAAGAAATGGGGATTTTGAGTTCATAAGATGTGTCGGGTTTCATGTGGAAAATATGACACATGGGTGAACAAGCAAAATCAAAATTATGTTATGATTAATAACATAATTAGAATCTAAATTAAATTCATATGTGATGTAAATATTATGGGGTGTAATGATTTATCGTTACATAGGATAATATGTTACATAAGTTGTGAATTTACTACTAATCCCGAAATGTCAAATTTTGTAGGGGTAAAACCAAAATTTGACCAATCAGCAGAACAATGCTCAACGGTCGACCGAACGACAGTAAACGGTCGACCGGTTGGTACACGGTCGACCGGACACGTATCGACCGATAACAGAGAATTTTCATCTGTTCGGAATGGTCGACCGAATCTATTGGTCGGTCGACCGAACATTGCGATGAAATATTTTATTGTTGCGAACGGTCAACCGAATGTCGAACGGTCGACCAAAACTTGGTTCGAACGGTCGACCGAACCTCCAAACGGTCGACCGGTCCAGACGGTTTTCTGCAGAATAAATTTAAGAATTAATTAGATCATGCATGGAATTGGTCCATAACTGATTTAATTCGTGACTAAGATTATTTGTTAGCAAATAATGGATGGTTAGATGGAAGTTTACATGAAATCATGGGCAAGAGGTTGCACATGAATAGGTAATTTGGAGAGAACTTATAAATACAAGTTTATCTCATTACCTCATTAATTTAATTCACTATCTTCTTGTGCAAACTTCTCTCTCCATAATTCTCCACAAAATTCCATTAATTCTTGAGTTTAGTTTTTAGTTTCAGATATCTTCTTCTCAAGGGAACTAAAGAAGGTTTAGTAGTTAGATTCTAAACCCTATCGAAGATTGAGAGGCTAGCTCTTCTCTCTTCAATCTTGTTTAGAGTTTGGTGAATTCTCGGAGGCATCCGGCGCAGCGACAGGCATCCTAATCATCTTCGGATCTTCAAGAAGTTTTAGAGAACTTCTAGGTATGAAATTCGGAGCCCTTGTTTGTTTTAATAAATTTTTAAAACTAGTTGTTGAAACAAACCGATGCATGCATAAACAAATCATAGAAAATTATAATTGATCCTTATTGTGCATAAAAATTCGAAAATATATATGTACAATTAAACTAGAAATCCTACAGTGGTATCAGAGCTTAGGGTTCAATTTTCTAATGATTTGAAGTTATAAACAAATTTAGTTTACCATCTAGGATTCGAACAATTCGATTTTCCGTTTTTTCGGTCTTTAAATGTTTTGTTGGAATAATTCTTTGTAATAATTCATTTTAATGTTTTAAGTGGTTTAAAACATGCCATGTAATTATTAGAATTATGATTTAGACATAAGTCTAACTTGCAATAATTTCGTTTTAAGTATAAACGATTATTTTGCAAGAGAATCAACAAAACCGAAAAAAGGCAGTTCATCTTTCCTTTTAGGAAATTGGATGGACAACGGTTCAATTTTTTTTTTGAGGTGCGTTTCACCCTAGTGAACCCCAAGTATGTTTAGTTGTGAATACATTTATCCATTGTATTCACAACTAAACATACTTGGGGTTCACTAGGGTGAAACACACCTCATATATTTAATCGTGGCACAACAATAGACAACCATTATATCTCCCACTATTCCCAAAGATGGAGGGAGCTATCTCCCGCTAAGGGCGAGCAGAGTATCCCTCGATCAATGACTGCTAGTGGATGAAATAAGAAGGAAAATTACTCTTAATTTTGTTGGACAATTTCATATATTAACATGTGATTCGGAATTTTTAGGTTATCATGCATATTATCATTCATACACATCCTAACATTCAACACATTCATCACATGCAAAGCAAGATTATAAAAACAGAAATTAAACCATTCACACAATCCACATCGTGTTCACTTTGGGTGGAGTACCAGTGAGTTGGAGATCGGTTCTCCAACATACTACCGCGTTGTCTACAACGGAAGCGGAGTATATGGCAGCTGTCGATTCCGGAAAAAAGGCTATATGGTTGAAGGGTTTGGTTAGCTCTTTGGGGATAGAACAGGAAGTGACCAAATTGCATTGCGATAGTCAAAGTGCAATTTATCTAGCCAAGGATCAGACGTTCCATTCAAGGACCAAACATATTGAAGTAAGGTACCATAAGATCCGGGAGTGGATCGAGGAAGGGCAGGTTGTTCACCAGAAAATCGACACAAGCGAGAATCCTACAGATATGATGACTAAGGTGGTCAATCGGGAGAAGTTCGAGTTGTGCTCAAAGCTTCTCAATGTCCTCAGAAACTGAGAAGGAGGGCGTTCCGGGGGTAGTGCCAAACGATGCCTCATGAAGGCACGAAAGATGCAGGATAGAAGAAGACTCAGGTAACAAATCTAAACCAATGTGGAGATTGTTGAATATTGGCTTATATTTGTTAAGGAAGCAAATCCAGGAAGAGTCGGTCAACCGTATGGGATCCGGTCTACCGACCCACAACCCAGGAATTTTGGCGAATACGGGTTCGGTCTACCGAATTGGATTCGGTCCACCGAACCGAGGATTCCAGGCACTTCGGGTGCAGCTGGGATCGGATGACCGAATTGGATTCGGTCTACCAACATGGATTGGAAGGGAATCTAACAATGTACTTATACGAATCATGGATTAAACGCACCACGTAATACCAAATATTGATTGTGGAATTAACTTCGGACCCTCTCCCAAACTCAATGCAACAAGAACACAAATAAGAAGGAAATAAACAAGCAAACACAAATGCACACCTGAAACAACCACGACACACGCGATTTACAAGGTTCGGCAACGTGCCTACGTCCTTAGGGGTCTCTTGTGGGTTTCCTTTCCTTCTTCCGCTTCTCCAACAAGAGAAGCAACCGAGATTACAAGTAAATGAAGGCAATAGGTCATCCAAAGCACTCTAGATCTATCTCTAGCTTTTATCTCTCAACTCACAATGAAGGAAATATTACACTTGTACGTTATAGTAAAACTAAGAGCAAACAAGCCCTTTTATAGACTCAAAAACCGAGCTACAATTAACCAAAACCGAGCAGAACAGTTCGTGGGAAACGGTCGACCGATGCTCATTCAGTCGACCGTTCGTGCTTCGACAGGAGCGATTCCTGTTGCGATTCGGTTAACCGAATCCTTCCTGGTTGACCGAGGGAACGTTTCTCACGCGGCTCGGTAGACCGCGAGAACGATTCTTCCACGAACTAACTAATTCTCCAACAACCCGTCGGTTGACCGAGAACCCCTCGGTGGACCGTGCCAAATTGTACAAACACTTTTAGATTCTCGGAACACCAAAAATCTCCCCAACAGTTTACCGAACCCGTTGTTCCGAAGTGTAACTTGCTCTCTGACGGTAGACCGAATCCAATTCGGTCGTCCGATACCAGCTGCATCCGAAGTGCCTGGAATCCTCGGTTCGGTGGACCAAATCCAATTCGGTAGACCGAACCCCTCTTCGCGAAAATTCCTGGGTTGTGGGTCGGTAGACCGGATCCCATCCGGTCGACTGACTTTTCCTGGATTTGCTTCCTTAACAAATATAAGTCAATATTCAACAATCATAACTAGAGGGCAGTGAACTCAAGAATTGTATAGAAGCTTGAATTCTAGAATTGTTTATAAGAAAGGATAACATGGAAAAACGGAATGCGCAATAGTTTCTTAGCTGGAAGGTTTATCTTGCTTTATATATTTTACATTATTTGGAGATAATGCAAGTTAGGTATGTAAAAAGCAGTGAACTCAACTCTCTAAAATCACAATATGCATATGATATTAACATACCATTCTGAGCCAAATGACAAAGTGCAAGCTCAATGTGGCGTTTAGTTGAACCATAGTTACTACAATAATTTGAGATGATCCAAGTACAGACGCCATCGTGAATGAGAAGTGATTTCCCTTTCCTTTTTCCTGTGTCATACAAACTTCATCAATCACTTTGAGTCGTGCAACTCGTACCAAACAAATTGCAGAGAAATCAATAAAAGGGCAAATAATCCTCTAAGTAACAAAAGGGATCTCTACGGGTAATGATCAAATGACTCAAATCTAAAGATGACAAAACGACACTAAATAATGCATTCCTGTCTCTATCCCACAACAAAATGTCTTCTAAGTGTAAAACAGAAGAAAAGAATTATCATAAGAAAAAGGAAAATGATATATATTAAGGAAACAGGCTTTATTAGGAATGAATGCCATACATAGCCATTATTTGTGCTAACGTTTTAAACAAGTTTAGTAGTCTTGTGGTTGGTTGTTCCCTCAAATCATGTGAGTACTTCCTCAAACTGGAAATATTCTCTAGTAAAATCTTTTCGGTGGCATCTCCTTCACCTCAGGCCTCATTTGCTTTTTTATTATCTTTCTATTTTAGGTCTTTATCAGTGAAATACATGTTCTTTATCAGGTTCACTGTGAAAAATTTACTAATGCTTGAACCAGTTGATCCAACAATTTGGTGCCTTCAACACAGTCGATGCAATGTTTGGGGTCTAGAACCAATGATTTTACTGATAAAAGAATTGAGTCAATTAACATGACAAAAAGTTAAATTTCCCTAAATATTATCTCTTGCAAATCCATGTAAGTTAAATTTTGAGCCTATGTCAGTGGATATACTTCTATTTTTCATGTTATTATAATGGAAAAGAAAGCAAGAAACTAAAATTGTTATTAATCTAGCAAAATGTAGTTTTGCACTAAAATCTCTGTTGACTGCTGACAGAAAATTTAGATGGTTATTACCATCTTGCACTGCTAGGTACACAAATTAATGCAAATTGCATTATGAATGCCCCATGAACCATCGTTAGCAATGCTCTACCAAAGTTCGAAGCAAGGTTTTCAAAACCGAACCGGACGTCGAACCGGCCACGTCAAAGGTTCAAAGGTTCAGAGGTTCGACCGGGGTCGGACCGGAATCGAACCGGTTGAACCGATGACGTCAGCATGACGTCATAAATATATATTCTAAATATAATAGTCATATTTAATTATTTATTAAGCAAAAATATTCAAAAAACAAAAAAGCCAGGGTTTTTTCCTGAACCGACGGTTCAACCCGGTTCTAGACAAAAACGGTTTTGGGAGGTGAACCAAACCGGACAGGCCTCCGGTTCACAGTTCAACCGGTTGAACTGGCCGGTCTGGTCCGGTCCGGTTTTCAGAACAGTGGTTCGAAGACACATAAGAGACAATCTCCTGACAAGCAATTAAAATGAATTCAGAACGACACTAATATCTATGTGTTGGCTTTTTGGCCTTAATCCGTATTTTGATGATGTAATTAAACCTAATCTTAATAAGGACATGTAGATTAGCACATGTAGTATAATAGTATACATGTTGTATTGTGCTAACATCTACAGGTGATCAAGACTCAAGAAATAATAAAAATCAAGTCAAGACATGTAATCAAGCTAGGATTGAAGACATGTAATTTTACCTTTCTTTGAGAATTAGGAACTTATGTGAATTGAGCATAACTTAAGCTAATATGCATGCATTCACACACTAGGTTCCTTTTAGGAGTCACACACAAAATATCATATAATTTGGACTCCATTAGATCACCTAAACACCTAAAACATTGGTCGCCAGTCTGCCTGAGTTCGGTCGACCGTTCACCTTTCAGTCGACCGGTTATACACAATTTTTGTTATACCAGACCAATCCGTTCAACCGATCACACATCTATTTAACCGATTACCCAGACCTGTTCGGTCGACCGGTAAACCTTCGGTCGACCGTTTCGTTTGCTGTTTTTGGTAAAAATACGACCGTTTTATTTGTCGTATTATACAACGGTCGTATACACATTTTTCTCAATATACACCCCCATATAAATTAGAACCGGTCGAACCATTTGCCTAGTTCGGTCGACCGTTCAAATAGGTAAAATCTACCTGCTATCGGTCGACACAAGTTTGTCCAACCGATAAAGATTTCTCTATACCGAACCCAGTAGTTCGGTCGACCGGTACCTGCTCGGTCGACCGTTGACCTATAGAACTTAAGTGATTCGGTCGACCAGTACCTATGTTCGGTCAACCGATCCATCAACAGACTCAAGGGTTCGGTCGACCGATACACCTTTCGGTCGACCGTTTCTGGACAGATTTCTGAACCCGATTTTCTATTTTGTGTATCTTGCACAAAACCCAATCAAATCTTGTCCAAACGGCTAGAAATCTTTAGGAGCTTATAAATAGAGGTTCACACTTAGTTTTCCATAAGATTTCACAACTCCAAAGTGTCAAACTTATAGTGAGATTTTCCACAACCTCAAAGCTCCAAATTAGTGATTCCAAAGCCTAATTTCCACATCCTTCATCATACATTCATATTAGCATCTGTTGTGCTCAATACTAGAAGAGTGAGTTCCACTCCAATTGTTGTCAAGAGAGCAAGGGTCTTGGTGAAAGCCCAAGACAAAGTGAGCAAGGGTCTTGGTGTAAGCCCAAGACAAAGAAGCAAGGATTTCGGTGAAAGCCCGAAGTGATTCTCTCGGTTTGTGAGAGGTGGTGTCGGCGAGGGTTGTTCGCGAGCTTGAAGACTTGTAAAAGGCGTTGCTCCCGGCCCGGAACGGGGAGGCATAGTGAAGACGCAAGAGGAGCTCGAACGGGGATTCGAGAGGGGCTTGCAAGAGAGGACGTAGGCGCGGCCGAACCTCTGTAAATCCGGTGTCTTCTTATGTGGTTTGCATTGCTTTCCTACTTGTGTTTGATTTGTTTTTAATTTCTGCTGCAATTCTTTGATCAATCAACCAAGTAGTTAATTAGGGCTTAATCGTGATTAGTTTGTGGACCCATATACCCACACGATCCTACACTATGTTCCCCTGATGACACAATACAGGTTAAGAAAACTGAATTGCTAAACATCGCCCCAAAATTACTTAAATCGCCCCTTGAAATTACCAAATTGCCCTTCATCCTATTTTTGCTTATATATCTCACAATTTCACTCTTTTTTCAAAACTTTCTCTTCCTATAACTACTACAGAAGATTAGGAATGTCTCGGAGGCCAGGCAAGCAGCCAGCAGTTCCCCCGGTGTACCCGTATACGGTAACGTTACTTTATTTATTTGTTTAAAAAAAATTAAAAAAAGTGGTCGGCGTCCGAGGGAGACGCCCCCCGCATGGGGCGGGCGTCCTCGGAAGCCGCTCCCCCCATGAGCGGCTTCCGAGGACGCCCGACCCATGCGGGGGGCGTCTCCCTCGGACGCCGACCACTAGCGGGAGACGTCTGGGGAAGACGTCTTCCTGATGGAGGAGACGTCTTCGGCAGACGTCTCCCCCAAAGAGGAGGCGTATCCGACAGACGCCTCCACCATACGGGAGGCGTCTGTCGTAGACGCCTCCACAATTTTTTTTTTAAATTATTAAATCTGATAATTACTTTAATAAATTGTGATAAATCTGAAATTTTAATTTAACAAATTCTTATTAAGTTTAACATTTGTGATATTTAGTTTTAACAATTTTTGATTTAGTTTAACAATTGTTTTAATTTAGTTTAACAAATTTTGATTTAGTTTAACAATTGTGATAATTTAGTTTAACAAATTTTGATTTAGTTTAACAATTGTGATAAATATGATAATTTAGTTTAACAAATTTAACAAATTTGTAATTAAAATTTCAATTAATAGTCATCGGGTCACAGTGGAGGGAAAGGCAAGTCGATACCATTACACGCCTTCCGTTCTTTAGAGGATGATTCAGCACCGCGTCATCCACGTAGACGGGGGATATCTGCTTCGGTCAGGAGGGAGAGAGAGGCATTACGTCGTCGTGAGGAGGATGATGATTCCTTCGATGATGAGCATGTGGACAGTCCCGACGACGGGAGCGACGATGATGACCCGTATGAGTTAGAGCGCCCGGAGGTGGAGAGGCAGGGGGAGTATAGCAGAGGACGTGGTCGAGCGGGTAGTTCTACTTCCGCCGGATGGATGGTGCGGAAGGGTAGGGGTGGGAGGTTTACGACCGGGGATTCGAGCTCGTGCACTGTTGATCCCCGCGCTCAGAAGAAGAGGGTCCAGGACGATTCTTGGATCGTGAGCAGTATGACGCCTGATGGTCCTTTAGATGGGAGCGTCATTCCTAGTTTCTGGGGTCACATCGCTAGACGGATCTGGGACGGAGAGGATCGGAAGGTTCTGAAGTGCCATAATCGGCACAGAGCCTGTACAACACTATAGGGTTGGCGGTCTACACTGAGTGCTGATATCAGAGAGGAGATTAGTGCCACGCATTTGGGGTACTTACCGTACAACATGTTCCCTTATCTCGACATGCCTTTGATTTCTGCGTTTGTGGAGCGGTGGCAGCCTGACACCAACACTTTCCACATGCCTTTCGGAGAGATGACGATCATGCTTCACGATGTTTTCCAGATCCTGCGCATTCCTGTGGATGGTCGTCTGGTTAGAGCTCAGGGGTCGACGTCTGAGATGAGGTGTTATGTGGCAGAGTTGCTTGGTGTCACACCTGATGGTCTGGCGAGAGATACAGCTTTATGGAGTGGTGGTTGTGTCGGCATCGACTCCCTTGAGGACCTATGCAGACAGGCACGGCCTCTGCGGGCCGATGATACACAGCTGACGGCGTACCTATTCTTGATGCTCGGAGCCGTCTTGTTTGTCGACAAGAGTGGTTTCCGGATCAGACCACGCGATCTACTGGAGGCTAGGGACCCGGACACCGTTCGTGAGTACTCGTGGGGGTCAGCGACGTTGGCATACCTGTACCGTCAGCTTGGGATAGCTAGCCGTGCGGATTGTTCTGGGATTGCAGGTTGTCTTACGCTGCTGCAGGCGTGGATATACGAGTACTTTCCCGCATTCCGCCCGCATCGTGAGCGGAAGATTATCGACGAGGGTCATCCACGTTCCGGTATGTGGGCCGTCCGGAGCGAGGACAAGAGCGATGGACGATTGCGTTCCATCCGCGCACGGCTAGATCAGATGACTGCATCAGAGGTATCAAACTTTACACCATTTACATTTATTTATTTAATTTTAAGATGTATTATTATTAATGTGTTAAAGTTTAGGTGGAGTGGTTACCCTATGGTCCTGACCCAGCAGCGGATGTCCCGAGGACTTTATTGATGGGCCTTATTCGTTATCGGGATATCATAGAGCCTTATATGCCCGATCGGGTCTTGCGTCAGTTAGGATATGTTCAGGTGATCCCGGTTGACATCCCGACACCAGAGCATGCGGTGCGGTCTGCGACAGCAGCGACGTACGACGTCAGGTTCCCCGCTTCTACAGCGGAATCGACTTGGCGGACATTTCCGAGATCATGTCGACTGTTCCTTGGCGACTTCAGACGTAGTCGCGACCCCTCCGAGTGTGATGCACGTTATCTTGATTGGTTCGGTAGTTACTCACATCCTATCATCGTCCGTGGTGCCTCCCGGAGAGCAGATCGACCACCAGATAGGACGTGTGGCGATCTGGTAAATTTTTCATTTTATCTATATTTATTTGTACCGTAGGTTTTGTTAATGTACGCTAATGTTAATGTTATGTGCAGTGGATGAGTAAGATGATACGGGCTGTAGACCCAATCTTGCAGATGAGGGCTGAGCTGCCAGACGATGCCAAAGCTGCATGCGGAGATGTGGATAAGATCATACAGTCGTGGCATACTCAGTTAGGCATCTCCGACCATGATTCAGATGATGAGTAGGCTGATCTGTTGTACCGTACTCTTAGTATTTGCATTTATATTTGTTTATCTGTCGTACGCTTATTATTTTTATTTGTGTTTGTGTTTGCTAACCGGTCGTATGCTTATTGTTTGTATTTGTGTTTGCTTATCTGTCATACGCTTATTATTTGTATTTGTGTTTGCTAACCTGTCGTACTATTATATATAATGCAAATAAAGCAAACATATCAAAACATATTACATAATAAAGCAACACTATATAATGTACAAACATATCAAAACATATTACATAATTGTACAAACATATCAAAACATATTACATAATTGTTGCCAATATGCTATCTTATTTTGGTACTCCAGCTCCCATCCAATAACACTCTCATCTTGTACTTGATACCACAGAGTCGCTATAGGAGGTACGGGGAATCCCTCATTCAAATCCAAACGAATGTAATAAGCGTAACTCCCTAAATGAGCAATAATCAACTCTCTATACGGTCTCGTCACGGTAGGTGGACTCTCCCAAGGTAGAACTGTAAGACATGGGTACAACGAACCATCATTTCCGAGAGAGAAGAACATAACTGCACACTTGTAAAAATTTGCAATGGGAAACAAGTCCGTCCACGTCTCCATGTACTGATTCTCGCCACAAGGTCCCCCGCCCCAATTAATCCGGTGACGAGCCTGCGCCACACCGTCGTAGTATACGTGCTCATAAAAAGATGGGTTCGCAGCTAGCTCATTTGAAATCGAACGACGGGCGAGTTGCCAATTGTCTTCACCACCGTGAAAAACATCGGCGACACATCGAAATCCACAGTTTACATCAGCACGTACATCATTCCACTGGTGTAGGAATGTCATAATGATTCCTGGAATCCTATCCGCATATGGAAAGTCGTTTACGTCAGCCCGCCCAGTCACTACAATATCAACAAAAAATACAGTTACATATAATAACAAAAGATACATATTTACTGAAATAAATAACAAAATTATAATAACAATAAATATAGGGATGGTATACTTGATCCTCCCCTCACAGACGAAGAACCATAAGATCGACCACGACCTTTGCTTCCACTACCGGAAGAACGACCACGACCTCTCCTCCCACTACCTGAAGATCGACCACTACCTCGCTCTGCATACTCAAACGCACTAGGGTCCCGTCGTGTCGACTTTCCCCTTGGTCGACCTCGTAGCTTTGTTTTTTCTGCAGGCTCTCTCAAATTCGCATGTTCGGGGTGTAGCTGCTCGAATAAAACCCGAGAGGCAGATCGAATTACGGTGGGGTCACTTCCTGCAATCTCATCAACCAGGCTGCGAAAATGTTCGGCGTCTTGAGCTGCCTGAGACACAAACTCTGCGTTCCCGGCTCCTTCCCCAATGACAAGTGTCCTCCAGAACGAATGAATCTGCTCTAAGTAAATTCCGTTGTCTGATTCAAGACATCCGCGGATGGTACATGCGCAAGGTATCCCATGAGAAGTCAGAAAAGCGCACTCACAATGATATTCAACTTCATCATCTAACTGTTGCATTCGTTTCACCTCCTGACTCAGCAATTGCAAGCAGTGATGCGAAACTCGACCATTTATGTGACGATATAGAGCATGTCCGAAATTAGTCAAATTTCGCCGTCTCGAGTTTTCAAGAGCGTTTCGAATATTCGTCAGCTGCATTTCAATAGCCGCGTTGACGCGCTCGAAAAGAGTGTCCAGAGCTGCAGTCGATGTAGAAATCCACTCTTTTAGAGCCAAATGAGCACTTTCGACCCTACAATTCGTGGTGTTCCCAAAATGAAGGACTTTGTTCGTCCAATTCAGCACAAACTTTTCTTTATGCACCAACCACGTGGTGTCCAGATACTCCGTGATAGCCGGCCACGATTTATACAAATCTTTCAGAGCATACACAGCTCTATCATACTCGGCTTCTGAAGTAGAAAGCATGATTTTCCTCCATCTTCCACGCCTCAAAGTCTCTGCCATCTGCTTATTTTTGCCGAATACGTGGTATGCGTAGTTCAATACGTCTTTGTTGATGTGCCATGTGCAGAGTAAATGAGCAGAGTCAGAAAATACCTCTCTCACTGGTCGCATAAGGCCTAACTCCCGGTCTGGGAATTTTTCTTTTACTGCCTTCAAGATGTTTCGTGGTTTTGCTTGCGCCTCAGTCATATCACGAACAATCTTCTTCGCCCCAGAACTTAGACCACTAATTTGACGATGACCCTCTGGATAAACTGCCAGTCTGTGGTTGTGATGTCCGTGAGCACTATTAAAAACCACAACCCATCCATCACGATCTCGTCGCTCCACCACTTTTATTAAGAAACGACAACCGCAACCCTTTCTTTTGGTGTTTCTTCGAAGTGCGGTATCCATATCCCGAGACTCCATTTGATTTCGCCGGTCACATCTCAAATAACAATCCATCCGACTATCTGATCTTGTTTTGTACGACGACACGACCAAAAAAAACCCAGCTCCGATAGCTACTTGTTTGGCCCATTTACATGCTTCATCGATTGTTTCAAAGATTTGTGTAGTTTGAAATAACTCACTGTAATCCACTTCATCACCACCAAAATCTTCCAACGGAACCTACAAAAAAAATTGAAATTAAAAAAATCAAAAAAATTCCGGGCGTCTGTATTACATGCCTACCCCATGGGAGGGGCGTCTGAGTTAAACGCCCTTCCCAAGGGTGAGGCGTCTGAGTAGGACGCCTGACCCTAAGGAAGGGCGTCTACTACAAACGCCTTACCCAAGGGGAGGACGTCTATATAAGACGTCTCTCCCATTGCGTAGGCGTCTGCGTTAGACGCCTCAACCAAGGGGAGGACGTCCTACGCAGACGCCCTCACCTTGGGGGAGGCGTCTAATGCAGACGCCCGACCCAAAATTTGCCCCGCGCCAGACTTACCTCACCGGATGCATCACCCTCGCCAGACATTTTCGTGGTGTTTTTACTAATAAATTATGAATATACAAGACCGTAGGCCTAATTTATAGACACGGGACGATATGGGTATTAAATATATTGTTAAGGGCAATTTGGTAATTTCAAGGGGCGATTTAAGTAGTTTTGGGGCGACGTTTAGTAGTTCCCTAAGAAAACCTTTGATTCTTTCCCGGGTTTCACATTTTGCAAAATTCGCTACTCCTCTGGCAACCTGTGCCGTGATATCACTGTACCCAAGCCTGCACATATCCAACAATGCCTTGATGACAACATCCTTTTTTAGCTTGACGTGCAACTTTTCTGTAAGAAGAGAACTTATCAACTTTTCCTAAATTTACATGTCACAAGTATTAATGCATAAAACATATACTAATAAATTGATCTTAATGATATGTTAATCATCAAAGCAGTCTTAGCTGCAAGTTTGCTGGAGTAAAATACTTCTTAAAAACTCAGTTTACCAAAATTTCAAAATCATAACATAAAATTAAATGGTTGCCTATAGAAAGCAAAGCAAATGCCATGTCTGCATGAGAAACTATCAATAGAAAGCTATGAACACCTAGAAAGCTGAGCACATCAAATTGGAAATTTCAAAGACATAAGAGAAACGTTATCAACCATTATAAATTTGTGGGCACAAGTAAGAGACTAAAACCATACATTAGAGATCAATGCTCAGGTAATGCCTAGGTGAGCCCAGGCGACAGGACTTGCCCAGTCGCCTAGGTGTTTGGGTGGTCGCCCAGTTCAGGGTTGACAACATCTAAGGAAAAAATAGAAAAAAACAGGAAAAATGCAAATAAAATATAGAAACAAACCTTACATGTTTTGGCTTCAAAAAGACACATAGATCACCGACCATAGTCTCACTAGGTACCCATCTACCTACCCCCTTTTGAACACCAGAGTAGCGGAGTTGGAACTTGAAAGCTAAGAAGAGATTGAGAATTGGGAATGAGAGATTGAGAGAGTTGTAAGTGTAGAATGAAATGGGTGGGGATGGGGTATTTATAGGAATAAGTAGTGGGGGAGGGTTAAAAAATATTGAAGAAAAAAACAAAAAAACTAGCTATTGCTACAGTAGCAACAACTAATTTACTGTACTGTGTTGTTGTGCACATGGTCGCAACTAGTTTAAACTAGGCGACCATGTGCATAGCACACACTGCACACAGATGTGTGCGGGTGGTCGCAGTCACCTAGTCGTCGCCTATTCTCCTCGGCGACCGCCCACCTGAACATTGTTAGAGATCACAGAGGTCAGAAAAAACGTAGGACCATGAGCAAATTGCACATGGTGAAATGGTTACACTTGGTGAAAGTAAGCTTCTTTTTTTTAAGTAAATGAGAGGTCGAACCTCCAAAATTTCTTCTTTTTGGAAAATTTACAACCTAAGCTCACATACACAATTCATAGATACGCCAAGAGCCAAGCTAATGCAACCAAGTACTAGCTATAGCGGTTAATCCCAAAACCCCGTCTGATTAAACTGTTACGGCCCACAACGAGGCATTTACCAGTACCCAGTCTGTTAGTGCATCAACCAAGTGGGGGGTTCCTCTCCTTGCGACCAACTAGGCCCACACCTTCAAAAATCCTCTCTCGCAGTTGCGTCCGTAGCGAAGATGTCCCCTTTTATGCCCATGGCGTCGGCTACCCTCGCCACCACCTTGGGCCACCCCCTAGCCACCCCCTGAAAGGTAAATTTATTTTGTTCCATCCAAATTTCATAGACAGTGGCTCCCACAACTAGGTACGCCACACTCTTATGGACCTTGCTACATCTTCGGAGCTTGTGGACAAGATGAGCAATCTCATCGATGAACCCTGACCTGGGATTTCCTACAATCTGGATCCTATTTCTAATCTCCTCCTAAACTCGTGCAACATAGGTGCATTTCCAAAGAAGGTGGTCACTATTCTCATCAGCGTGGTTGCACAACAGAAATCGTGGGTCGCTCGCACACCACACCTTCCGAAGAAGCTCTTTGTGGCCAGTGTCTCCCTAAGGGTTTTCCACAATGTAATGGCGTGCTTGGGGATGTGTAGCTTGTGCCAAACGACCTTTGCCCACCAAATGCCCGGTTGTTCTCGTCTGACCAGTCGCCAGGCATCGTCATTGTGAACAATGGCTTCTGCTGTGGTCCCCAAACAAGTCTGTCTATGTTGCCAGTTATAGGCGTGGTGGCTCACGGGGGTGTCAATGGGTATCCACATACCATAACGTAGGCGTGGTCCAAACATTTTCATATGATCGGCTTCCCCACCCATGGGTCTTCGAATCTCTTTCAAGAATGAGCATGGTAGGAAGGACAACCAAGCTCCAATAGATACTAAAGGAGGCAACGACGCTAGAACAAGTTCTACCCTCCCAGCCATCGAAAGGAAAGCCCTTTGCAAGGAGGCTAGTCGGCCCCTGAATTTGCCGATTAGCTGGCCGCAAACCCTCTGCTCATTCGCGATGTAAACAATGGTAACCCAAGGTAGGTGACGGGGAATTCTTCTTGCATCACACCCAAACAATCCAAGATCGTGACCCTTCCCAGTATTGGACCACCAAAAACCCTAGCTCTTGTCGGTGTTTAGCTGGAGTTCTGATACTGCTGAGAAAGTCTCCGTTATGCTCTTGGTAGCCGGAGCATTTGCCATATCCTTTGTCGCAAATACTAGGAGGTCATCTGCAAACATGAGGTGGGACATTTCCACCTCTCTACACACTACCAGACATAGTGCTCTCTGGCTAACTGCTTGTCAAAATAGTGCACTCAGAACCTCCATACAAAGAACGAACATGTATGGGGCTATAAGGTCTCCCAAGCGCAGCCCATTTTTTGTTTGAAGGTGCTCCAAGAACTGGTCATTCATGTTCACCACAAAGGACACCTTGAGGCTGCCTTTCATCCATCTACACCATTTCCTAGAGAATCCAAAGCATTCAAGGACTTCTAGAAGAAAACTCGAAGAGACTGAATAGTACGTCTTACTAAGATCCAGTTTGAGACACATTCGGTTGCTCCCCCAGTCCTTGTGCATCATGTGGCAGATATCATGGGGCAATAATATGTTGTCAGTGATGCACCTTCCTTTGAAGAAAGTGCTTTTCGCCTCCCCAATCAGTTGTGGGAGGATCGTCTTCAGGCGGTTCACGAGGAGCTTTGTGAGGAACCTATAGAATTGTGTGCACATGGAGATCGATCAATAGTCCTTATGACCATTAGGAGCAGCGAGCTTGGAAATTAGTGTGATTGAAGTTATATTCAGCTACTTCAACATGTTACCATCGGTGGGGAATGAGACAATCACGACAAATATGTTCTCCTTTACTACCAACCAGGCGGCTTTATAAAAGCATGCATTAAACCTGTCTCCTTGTTTGTTCATTTTAAATTTAGACCGCAAGTGCACGGCCGCGATGAAGCGGTGGCAAGTACGAGTCGTCCGCAGGGAGGTGAGCAGCCTCTGGTATGACCAAAATCAGATGGCGGAAAGGGTAGAAGAGTTGTAGATTATGCTAAATCTAGACTACATTAAATTAGTAAGAAGAAATACGAAAGAAAGCACGAAAGATTGGAAATCAGAAAGAGAAACCCCTAATGGGTGGAGTGTGTGCACATATGAAGTGAAATAAGTGATGAAAGATGCATGTAAGCATGTATTTGTGTGTGTTGTGTGTGTGTCTTCATGCATAGGAAGTGTTTAAAGATTTGGCAAATCCTATCAATCCATTCACAAAACGAATCGGCAATTACTACTTGATTAACATAAGATTAGGCTCAACATGAGAAGTGTCTAAAGATATGGCAAGACTCATCAAAAACCATAAACTCATGTGAAGAGCAAAGGTGAGCATGGGAGGTGTCTAAATGTTATGGAAAAACCTATCAAAACAATGTTTATTCAATAAATCAAGCAAGCAAACACAAATACAAACACATAACTAACATGTAGCATATTCAACAGGAAATTTCAGTCAATAAACATGAGAAAAACAAGCATGGGAAGTGTCTAAATCTTATGACCAAATCCATCAAAATTCCCCAACATGTAGATAATTAAAATACCCCCAACGAACATGCAAAACATGCAAGTCTACACAATCAAAAATTCATCAAACATCCAAACATCACAATATATATGAACATCATCTCCACCCACCAAAGGGGATGGATCTACTCACTACATATTATTCTAGAAATTAAACTAAAAAGGAAAGGAGACATTCTAACTAATTTAGCCTAAGATCAAAGAAATGAGACTAAGCTAAGTATGCATAAAAAAGAAACAACATGAGAACAAAACAATGAAAAATTATTTTATTAAATGACTCACATTACTAGTAGCATTCTTCTCCACCTTGAGTTTTTGCTCCAAGGCTTACTCCAAGTAGAGAGAATGTCACCAAGCAATGAGTGAATACAAAAAGAGGAGGATGAGTTCTATTTATAGCCACAGAAAAAGGTAATCGGGGATAATCCCCCGATGTGGAACTAATAAAACCTTCCCAAGATACACATAAACACATAACCCATGTCCTGAAGAAACAGGGTCGGATTCGGAGACAAATGGACCGCTAATTGGCAGTATTGGACCGCCAATTGGCGGTCACGTTTTCCCGGATCTGATCCATTTTCGGATATGTTCTTTATTTCTTCAATTCGCCACATGGGGTGCACTCGGATCGGTTATAGAGTGTCGGCCCGAATCTAATTGCCAAAATACTCCTCATGATGGTGTGGAATTTCTTCATTTGCTCATTGGTTCTTTGGGGTTACATTCGGGTCCTTCTCCCTTGCATCTTAGTCCCCAAGTCTCACAACTCAATACTTTTTCTTACTTTTAGGTCTTTTTATGCTTCTTCTCCTCAATCATGTTTATTTCTGAAACTCAAACATAAAACTCGTTACGTAGTATTATTTAGGTTCAAGATAATGGATATAAGATGCAAATGAATGCATGAAATGATGTCAATCAAATACCCCCACACCTAACGTTTGCTAGTCCCGAGTAAAACAAAGAAAGAGAAAAATGAAAGAAAGGAAAAAGCATACGAAAGACATGGAAATCCTAACTCATTTTCGTAGGAATCACGGTTGCACTTAGCACGTGCAACAAGCTGTTAAACCTCCTTGTCGCCAAGGAGGAGGAGTGTTATCTCCTGAGGGTTTTCAGCGGATACACCCACAAAATCCGAACAAAGATGCATTATTCAACCTGGCTACACGACTCGATGGCTCATTTTTGTCGATCATTGGACGCGGTAATGCTACGGGTCGACTCTATATATGTAATCAGTCCACACACCTAGCCTAATGAATAATTCGTGAAAGTTAATTAAGGACTTAAGTGAAAGACATGGACAACTTCAACATCCTCAAGTGATACAAAGTGTAAAGTCCATTAAGGTTCTTATTTGCATTACCTTTTTTCTTCTTTTTTTCTTACTCTTTTTTTCTTTTTTTTCTTACTAGTTAGAGTTTCATTCTCCCAGTGTCAGGTTTCCTGCATCATTGCCTATGAGGACTTACAATATCACGTACACCTTTCCCCAAATCTCCACATAGGGCAATCCGTACCACCCATGTAACGGGAGTTCGGTTGGTGCATCCCAAGTAATATGACTCGAAAGCACAAGGCACAAAGTCCACTCAGACCTAATTTCCCAAGTGATAAGAGTCGTACGAGAAGAGAAAGCCCCTACTCACTTATTTCTTATCTACACATGAACCAAAACCCCTACACTTAATGTCTCACATCAAGATTTAAAGTGTCCTTGACTACAACAAACTTCCTTATATTAACAGACACAAATTATTGACTCACTAGGTTTAGGGTGAACTTCTTTAATTGTTTGAGTACTGAAACCATATGATTACTCCCCGCTGAGGGAAAACTGTGGTGCATCCTAACGACTCGATAGGACCTAAAGCCGATATACAAGATATCCTAATGCATCAAGTTCAAGAAAATTTTGGGAGCTTTCTTTTTACTTTGCCTTTCAACGGTTTTGCACATGCTAAACACACGTGAAACAAACAAAACATTTTTTTTCGCAAACACCTGAAGTTTTGAAAGAAATGTGAAAATTTTAAAGCACTAGGCAAGCAAAAAAAGACAAGTCACCCAAGGATCATGGCAAACAGATATATCGATATTAAATGCAGCACACTAACATGACCCTAACAATGCACACAAAAGAAAATAAAATCAAAGGAAAAAACTCAACTATGTACACACGTAAAACACCCCACACCTACTTCATGCATTGTCCTCAATGAATGTTAGTATGAAACTACATGGATATATGCATGAGAAAGAAAAGATCTCACCAACGTGAAGCACAAGGAAAGTGTTATGGTCATGTTGATGGACATAACCCTGAATTACAAAAAACCTGTGAGATACTTAAGAAGGGAGACAAATACGTCAAACAAATGTGGCCCAAATACTCAAGGGTTGGGGCGACAACAACCAATGCTCACTTGTGGAGTCTTTTGTGTTTTATTTTTTTCGCTTTTTTTCTTTTTTTTTCTAGACAAGATATATACATTGTTGAACGTTTTAATTAAACCGCAAGTGCACGGCCGCGATGAAGCGGTGGCAAGTACAGGTCGTCCTCAGGGAGGTGAGCAGCCTCTTGTTTATCAGAAATCAAGTGGCAAAATAGGAAAGAGAAAGATTGATTATGCTAACCTACGCTACACTACGCTAAGAAGTATGAAATGTGGAAGAAGCAAACAAATGATGAAATAAGAACTAAGCTAAGAACAAAACAAGAATGCTGGAATTTCAGGAATGGAAAACCCCTAAGGGGTGGAGTGAGTGCACACAAGCAAAGTGGTGGGTGTAGAATACATTCTTTAAGCACATGAAGGTGGTGTTTATCAAGCATAGGAAGTGTCTAAATGTTATGGCAATCTATTCACCAACTTGGTTGATTAACATTTACATATGCAAGTTGTTTATTTCAGAACCTAAACAAGCATGAGAGGTGTCTAATCATTTTGGCAAAACTCATCAAGTTATAAATTCTATCCTAAACAAGCAAGCATACATTCATGTTTAATCAACACATTGAAATTAAAGCATTCATCCCATTCTCTAATGCATGTATGTACATCTACTCCACCCCCCAAAGGGGATGGAACTACTCACTAAACATTACACTAATTATTAAACTATGGAAAGAAAGCATATTAAAACTAAGCTAGAATTAAAAGACGATTAAACTAAAACATGCACAAACAATAAAGAAGCATAAAACAAACAATGAAAGAAACACAAAACTTTATTGATAAAATGACTCACATTAAAAGTAGCATCCTCCTACTTTAGTGTGTGCTTCAAGGCCTCACTTCTAGTAGGAAGAATAGCCACTTAAAATATGGAGTGATTACAATGGAAGGTGAAGAGTTCTATTTATAGCCATGGAAAAAGGCAAACCGGGACAATCCCCCGATGTGGGACTAAACCAATACCAAAACTACACTAAGAATACACTAATACACGTGCTACAGAAAACTAAACGGATTCTGGGCCATATGGACCGTCAATTGGCGGTCTATATGGTTTAGATCCGTTTGGTTTTCTTTGTGGGCTTTGCTTGAAGTGTTTGTTGGTCTTGGATGCATCTGGTTGGTTTGTTGGAGCTCCGACCCGAATCCAATTGCTAAAATACTCCCCATGATGGTGTGAAGTATTATGTTTTGCTCTTAGGTCCCTCTGTCTTGCGTTCAGGTCCTTCTCCCTTGCATCTTGGTCCCCAGATCTCACAATCCAGTCCTTTTTCCCAGCTTTTGGGTCCTTTTATGCTTTATCTCTTCAAACCTAATTATTCCTGAAAACTAAACATAAAACTCGTAACATAGCATTGTTTAGGTGAAAGATAATGGATATAAGATACAAATATGAGCATGAAATGATGTCAATCATACATCAACAAAAATATTATCATAATCATTTTGTCAAGGAACATCAAATGAGAACATTTAGTCCTACAGATCAGATATTTGCAAAAATGTGCCCACTTCATTGGTACTTTGAGGTATCATGCAGGGTGAAAGGTCATAGCTGAAAGGCTCGAACCCCTCATGATATTGGTTGGGTGTAGGCAACATGAATGAGTGAAGTTGTGTTGCCTCACTAGGGTTTAGTAGCCCATCGAACAAAACCCTCCAACCAGTAGCGGGTGCACCAGAATGAGTTCCTCAGGCTTAGTCGAAGGATGTGGCACACCACTTTCACTAAGAATGGGGCTTCTCCCCAAGTCATCCAACAAGGACCACCCAAGCTCATTTGTATTATCAAGCATAAACTCACTCCCAGGTGGGTCCTTGTTGGAGTAAAGAGCAAGGTCAAAAGGCTCAACGGCCATGGGACATGGGGTAGAGACACCTTCTGGTATGTCCATATGATGAGGTGTGTCCCCCTCACTAACAGTCTCAACTAAATCATCCAACAAACACTCCCTTTTTATATTCATGTTTGATGTCAGCTCACTCTGTTGCATTGCAAAGACAAGCAATGAGTTTTTTCTGGGCCCACAAACATTCTCAACGGGCTGCATTGGTGTTAGGGGTGTTTGTTGATTTTCCGGTGCTTTTTCTAATTGGCGGATGAGGTTGAGATTAAAGGTTGGTCCAAGGGTTCTTATTGCTTACCAGAGTTGAACACATGAAACTCGGCACTCATGTTACCGAATGAGAGCTTCGTGAGACTATTTCTATAATTAATTAAGGTGTTGGAGGTTGCCAGAAATGGTCTACCCAAAATCAAAGGTATTTGAGAGTGGGTGTTGTCAACATGATTGGGATCGAGGACAACAAAATCTACTGGAAATATAAAATCTCCAACTTTGATAAACACGTCCTCGATAATCCCCTTTGGAATACGAATGAATCTATCCACCAATTGGAGGGTGATCTTAGTTTGTTTCAATTCTCCCAAGTTCACCTGTTGATAAACAGAAAATGGGAGGAGGTTGACCGCCGATCCTAAATAAAGCAATACATTAGTCATGCTAGTGTCCCCTATCGTACAGTGAATAGTAGGACACTTAGGGTCCTTGTATTATGTGTAGGTGGGATTGGACAAAAGTGAGCTTACATTTGCAGCCAAGAATGTTTTCTTAGGAACATTGGTCTTCCTCTTGGTTGTGCAGAGATCTTTTAACACTTTGGCATATTGAGGTATTTGTTGGATGACATCCAACAAGAGGATGTTAACCTTCACTTGCTTAAGCACCTCTAATATATTATCCATTGTGTCACTCTGCTTTTTGGTTAACCTACTAGGATAGGAAGCTTTTGGCAGGTAGGTTTTCTACAATGCCTGAGAAGGAGGTGTTGGTGTTACCCTCACCCTCATCCTCTTCTTCACCACCATTCCCACTGAGGGGCTGCATAGATGGTGGTGGTGGCAAGGAAATGTGATTGTCAACCTGCTGTCCATTCCTTAAGGTTCCAATGGCATTGACATGGCGAACAAGTTCCTCCACATGGTTCATTTGCCGCCCCCGAGGTACCACATTCTCATTTTGCATGTGTTGTTGTGGGTACATGCGGGGGTTAGCCTCGGGCTGGCTAGGCAGAGACCCTCTCTCTCTTTCATGTACAGACTAAGCCAATTGGCCCATCTGAAGCTCTATAGATTTGATGGTCTGCTGATTTAAAGTGAGAACTTGACTTGTGGTGGACATAAAAAAATTCTTTGAGTTTTCAAGTCCACAAGTCAAGGTCTCAAGCGAATTGAATCGGGTTTCTATATTATTGGAATTTGGAAAACCCGATTGATTGGTGATTTGCGCTTGGGGTGGCTGATAGGATTGTGCATACATGGGAGGTTGGTGTGGTTGGTTAGGTGGTCGAGAGGAGTTTGAAGGACCAGCCGGGGCATTATTTTGGTTCCATGAAAAATTTGGGTGGTTCCTCCATCCAGGATTATAAGATGATGAGTATGGGTCATTCCTAGCTCTACCATAGATGGCGTTGACACGTTCCATCTCAGGAGGAGTAGACGCACACTCGCTTCCTACATGACCTATCCTACCACATGAATGATAGGGAACTGGACCAGATGTAGACACACGAGGTGCACCTTGTTAGTTTTGGAGCTCAATCGAATCCATACAGCGCATTAAGGCTGCCATGCGTGCCTCGGTGGCCGTAGTGGTATCAATAAGAATATTAGAGAGAGGGTTAGAGTTAGTGTAATATCCTTAACCCATTTAGGGTGTTAATGGGTGTTAGGTGGAGAGAGAAGGTTATGGGATGGCAGCATGGAGGGGGTGTACGTGAACAGTGAAGGCATGGGCTGATAGGACAAGGTATGGTGGGGTTGTGCATGAGGAGGGAGGGAATGGCTGGGTGTTCTCGTAGGTGAGGGTTTTGTTTAAAACCAATATCTTCTCCTCCCCCACCTTCTTCTTCTCCCTCGTTTCTTCTTGCACACAAGCACTCATCAATCCTCTCCTTCAGTTGCTCGAGCTCCGGCGGAGGAGGCTACGACGGCGTGAGGCGTGCGGAGGAGGCTACGTCGGCGTGAGGCATGCAGAGGTCGTTGCGCGAGGAGGTGGTCGTGCGAGTGGTTGCTGACCGGAGGTGACGTTGCGCGAGCGAGGCTACGGTGAGTTTCGTCGTCTTGGAAAGGTATGTCGGCTTAATAGTGTGATTTGTTTGCTACCCACGTATGGGTGAAGTGGTGGTCGGTCAGGAGGTCGGAGACCGCACCGGCGACGAGGAAGGCGTAAATCCTTGGATGGTGCAAGGTTGCAAATGACCAACGGTCGGCCGGTTCCTTCGGGCGGTCGACCAAAGTAACACATTTTGCCCGACTTTAACCAACACCGGTCGGACGATGACTTGTGGCGGTCGACCGGTAGTGCATGTGCTGTTGGGTCAAGGGTTGCCTGTTGGATTTTGGTTGACCAGTACTTCATGATTATGCATGTTGTTCGACCGATATATGACTTAGACTATTAGGATGCCCCTAGTAGTATTCGGTCAACCGGGACCCCTGAGTCGGTCGATCGTTAGTATTGATTGATTTTGACAAGACTCTAGATTATCACCACGTATCGGTCAACCGGTTTTAGACTCTTGTTCGACCATTGGGACTTAGGTTTTGCGCATAGAGTTCGACCATTGCAGACTTTCGGTCAACCGAACCCCATTGGAATGGTCGACCGGATTGCCTCTTTCGGTCGACCGTTTGTGCGCAGAAATGAAATCCCGGTCCTTGTTTGATGCCAACTTGGTTCACGGAAACTCGTGTCCTCAGCTAGTGCGTGAGCGGGGAGGTGACGGTGGGCGTGTTACGTGTGCCTGCCCAGGGACCGCCGTGTGAAAGAGTGTGGGTATTTGCGACCTATCACCTTCGTGTATGGATCGTGACTTAATGCGATGGATTGATGGACTCATTGTAGAATAGTAGACCTGAGGTATCGCGGATCCCAATGTATGATGTGCGGCTCGTGGAACCTGATGACCCAGCGGACTTCGGTCAGGGACCCGTCTGATGTTGTGCCGGATGTATGTTTGACCACCGATGTTGTGTCGGTGATGCCGTCAATGTTGCTCTGGCGATGATGGGCCGATGTTGTTCCGGCTATGATATTAGATGGACCGATGGTGTTCCGGCTATGATGTTTGACGGGCCGATGTTGTTCCGGCTATGTTTTCCTCAGTTGGGCACCTACTGAGATGATAATTGATGGACCAACCGAGCGACGACTCTGTTGGGGTGGTTTGACCACGAAGTTACAAATCTATTTCTTATGGCGCGGACCTGGCAAATGCTCCTTGCCGAACCCCATGTTTAGTATAGCCGCGTGTGGGGAGCGTCACGTCTTGTTCCGTTAGACCGTATGTGCCTACGATAGATCTCCGAGAGAGACCCGATGATGTTTGTCGGACTAATGTCCTGTTTTACCCTTCGGGGGAACCGTTTTCCTTACTATTAATGACATGACATGCTACTAGTATAATATATTCATTTGTACTACTGCATTCATATAGATGAGCTTGGCATACGGGGTTTCCTAATGGAAACTCAGGCATTGTTGTTGCATGTTGTATCCTCAACCCATTAAGGGTGCTATTGGGTGTTAGGTGGAGAGAGAAGATGATGGGATGGAAGCATGGAGAGGGTGTACGTGAACAGTGGAGGCATGGGCTGATGGGACAAGGTATGGTGGGGTTGTGCGTGAGGAGAGGAGGGAATGGCTGGGTGGTCTCGTAGGTGAGGGTTTTGTTTAAAACCAAGATCTCCTCCTCCTCCACCTTCATCTTCTCCCTCGTTTCTTCTTGCACACAAGCACTCATCAATCCTCTCCTTCAGTTGCTCGAGCTCCGGTGGATGAGGCTACATCGGCGTGAGGCGTGCGGAGGAGGCTACGTCGGCGTGAGGTGTGCAGAGGTCGTTGCGAGAGGAGGCGGTCGTGCGTGTGGTGAAGTGGTGGTCGGTCGGAGACTTCACCGGCGACGAGGAAGGCGTAAATCCTTGGATAGTGCAAGGTTCCAGACGACCAACGGTCGGCCGGTTCCTTCGGGTGGTCGACCAATGTAACGCATTTTGCCCGACTTTAACCAACACCGGTCAGACGATGCCTTGTGGTGGTCGACCGGTAGTGCATGTACTGGTGGGTCGGGGGTTGCCTGTTGGATTTCGGTCGACCGGTTCTATATTTTCGGTCAAACGGAACTTTAGTGTACTTAATGATTATGCATGTTGTTCGACCATTTTTGGTATGTTGTTCGACTGATATATGACTCAGACAACTAGGATGCCCTGGTAGTATTCGGTCGACCGGGACCCCTGAGTCAGTCGATAGTTAGTATTGATTGATTTTGACCAGACTCCGGATTTTGACCACGTATCGGTTGCCCAGTTTTAGACTCTTGTTCGACCGTTGGGACTTAGGTTTTGCGCATAGAATTCGACCGTTGCAGACTTTCGGTCGACCGAACCCCATTGGAACGGTCGACCAGATTGCCTCTTTCGGTCGAACGTTTGTGCGCAGAACAGAATTCTCGGTCCTTGTTTGATGCCACCTCTGTCCACGAAAACTTGTGTCCTCACCTAGTGCGTGAGTCGGGAGGTGACGGCGGGCGTGTTTTGCGTGCCTGCCTAGGGACCGCCGTGTGGAAGAGTGTGGGTATTTGGGACGTGTCACCTCCTTGTATGGATCGTGACTTAATGTGATGGATTGATGGACTCATTGTAGAGTAGCATACCTAAGGGATCGTGGATCCCAAAGTATGATGTGCGGCTCATGGAGCCTGATGACCCGGTAGACATCGGTCCGGACCCGTTTGATGCAGTGCCGGATGTATGTTTCACCACCGATGTTGTGTCGGTGATGCCGCCGATGTTGTTTCGGCGATGATGGGGCGATGTTGTTCCGGCTATGATGTTTGATGGGCCGATGTTGTTCCGGCTATGTTTTCCTCAGCTGGGCACCTAATGAGATGATGATTGATGGACCAACCGAGCGACGGATCCGTTGGGGTGGTTTGACCACGAAGTTACAGATATGTTTCTTATGGCGCGGACCTGGCGGATGCTACTCGCCGAACCCCATGTTTAGTATAGCCGTGTGTGGGGAGCGCCACGTCTTGTTCCGTTAGACCATATGTGTATACGGTAGGTCTCCGAGGGAGACCCGATGATGTTTGTCGGACTGATGTCTCGTTTTATCCTTCGGGGGAAATATTTTCCTTATTGTTAATGACATGACATGCTACTAGTACGATAGGTTTACTTGTACTACTGCATTCATATAGGTGAGCTTGGCATACGGGGTTTCCTAATGGAAACTCATGCATTCTTGTTGCATGTTTTATTTCAGGACCGCAGTAGGTCCAGTTGGGTGGTGACGGCGGGCGCGCGCATTTTGGGATCGGATCCTCTCGTTCGGACCACTGAGGTTAACATGATTACTTGTACTTCCTTTGGTTATATCTGATGTAATCATGTAGCTTTTTGACACTTTGATGTAATATGGTGCACCGCTTCGATGTTTTATTAGAAGTAACAGTCTCGTCTTTAAAATTTCCGCTGTTTCGGGATGTTACAGTTAAGGCTGAGTTGAAACCAGTTTGGTCCGATCGATCAAGTTATTATAGGTAATAACATCGTTTGGGACAATAATTAACCATAACTTTTCATTATTTAAACAAAAAAACATACTAAATAATGTATTTTTAGTAATTAAAATTTAATAAATAACTTCCGGTTTGAATCAATCCGGTCTAAGACCGCACTGAACCTGAGTAATTCAGTCCTTGGATTTTCTAAGTTTGGGTTCGATCCGGTCCCGTACCGACGTTCAGCCCTAGTTAGAGTAGCACCAATTGACTGGAAACTTGTACTACATCGACTCAGATGGTTTGAACATGGATAAAGAAAACTTACGGAGACACCGACGAGAAGGGAGTGTTGAGCTGCGGGGAAGGCATAAAAAGAGGCAAGGACAAACCAAGATTAATTTGGGAAGAAGTAGGTAACATTGACTTAAAAAGTTTGGAACATTTCTAAGATTTTAACTTTAGATAGAAATGTCTCGGATGTCATTCACGTACCTCAACCGTGATTCTTGATTAGTTCCACTTCTAGCCTAGCAACTAGTTTGGGATTGAAAGCCTTGTTGTTGTAATATTTTCAAGTAACTATCTTGATTATCCAATCATAATTGATAATTTTCATTTCAAAAAAAAGTAGACAAGATAAAAGTAAGGGTTATTTGCTTGGGTGCCACCAAGAAACAACTAAATTAGATTTATGCCACCTGATTTTGACTATTTAGCCTAATGTCATAGAAAAATCAAATTATTTATCTTAATGTCATAAGAAAACAAAATATTTACCTTTATGTCATTCCGTCAGTATACTGTTAAATTTTCCCTTAACGTTCGTCAACGGAAAAGTTAACAGTTTACTGACGGAATGACATAAATGTAAATATTTTATTTTCTTATGACATTAAGATAAATAGATTGATTTTTCTATGACATTACGTCAAATAGTCAAAACCATGTGACAATGCCAATTTAGTTGTTTCTTGGTAGTACTCAAGTAAATAACCCTAAAAGTAATAGAACGTATAAGCTCAACGACGAGTTATAATTATCAAATCTATAGTACGCTGCTTGTGCTTGAACAATGTGCCTCTATACGTTATAACAACGTAATCTCAAGTATTATGCATTTTTTTAGTTGAATAATAACAAGAAATAACAGCAGGTCAATATTGCAACAAATTTGTGATTCGAAAACTAAAGTAGTACCACTCATTGCTAAATTAGCAATTGCACCGGATGCTAATCTTTGAACTGTCTTATCTGGGGAAGATTCCAATAATGTGAGAAGAGCATCAAGACCCCCTTCTTCAGCAATTTTCTCCGAATTCTTATCTGAAGTAACAAATATTAAATACCACTGAAATCCAACATAAATAAGGTTCTAGAGGAAAGATCGAAATGTTCCTCTTATGCAAACATTTTCACAATCTTAAGCTTACAGTAATGGGCTATATGTTTACAAAAATAAATAAATTTCTTCGAAGAAAAATCATTTGGAAAAGATTCCTTCGATCAAGGTTCCTTGACCTAATAACATGTGAAAGTACGTATAAAGATACAATAAGTTATCTACAAAATCTCAATATTTATGGTTGATAACACAAATAATAAAATAAGATTCTACAAAAATCTCAATATTTGTTATTGAATAACTCAAAAATATGTAAATAATTATTACTCTTTCATTTTTTTATGTGGACTTATGAATTTATCCAACTCATGGTAGGCATCACCTGACTCCTGGCATAAACTATTATTATTTTGATAGGAACTAGCTTGTTGGGTAAATTATAAGTTTGTAATTTGATAAACCTTCATTGGCTAATAATGGAGGTGGCGTTCACACGACAATCCGTCCATTCTACAAACTAATTACTGCAAACCTTCTCATTGTCGTCAATTAAGAGAACAAATTAAACGTTGGCAATTGGCATGCATGTTATATAATATTATAATTATAAATTTATAATATAACACGTGTTTGCAATGCTATATTAATTATTGCTCTTCCTTCCACACATCACCTAAACTTTGAAATACTATCGTTGGCCAAGAAGCAACAACTTGAACGGGCAAAATTTTATATATATGGAGAAAACTTGCAAACTACATGGTTCGAGGCAAGAAAACAAGTCATGCAGTGTTAACGATATTAATGGTGGTTGGTGATTTTAAAGAGGGGTCTCTTATCGATGATGTATTAGTCAACAAAATAACATGATTCCATGGGCTTTTCGGACATTGATCAACAAGCATTGGATGTGGTTACACAATCAAGTGATGCAAGATTTAAGAATTCGGAATTTCTAGGAGGATATGCTTCTCCAATGGCAAGACACGTGTTAACTATTAGCTTTTGTAAAATGCTTCGTGATAATTCTAATTTTAATTGATATGGATCTCACATAGTTGTTCGAAAATTAATTTTAGTCAATCAAAAAGGTATAAATTTTAGTTTTTAATCAAAATAATAGATTTTCTGATGCAGGATCAGTATTAGAGAATGAGGGATCCATTTATGAGTAACTTGTGACAGTGCCAACAACATCCTAACGTGTACATGTTGTGAGATGTGGATGTTCAACACCACAGCGTCTAGAGTTGGGTTGGAAAAGCCCTCAATGTCAGAGTTCACCCTCCATCCCCTTCTTTGATACGATTTTATTTGGAAATCTAAAACGCCCCATTGTTGCTTCTGCTAATGCGACTTTGGAATAGATTTCCACGTTCGGATGAAACTGCAACTTCTCCAACAGTTGTTTTTGTCTACACATGTACGCCATATGTTGGTAATTTGGTATGAGTTTAATCCGTACTTGGCTAGTATGGTCATAAGGTAGAGATATATGAGATAGTTGAATACCACCATCTCACAAATGACGATATATCATTTTACCTTTTATCTCTAAAATAAGGAACATATATTTCATCAAGAACGGATACTTCTGGACCTTGGCATGCCCATATTATAATTGTACCTAAACCTAGACTCTCCTAGTATTCCATCATGTAGAGTATTCTAATTAAGTAATTATAATTTTAAACTTGGATACGTATGGACTCCCACTAGATACTTTTGAATACTTAGGATACGAAATACACTATTGTAATTATAATTCCTTTGAAAATATGATATAAGAAATATAAACCAATATTACAAGTATAATATGCATCCATAAACACTTTAAGATTGACTAATGTAGTCAAAATTTATTATATCAACATTGTTTCTGATATACATTTTATAATTATTCTTTTCTTTTAGGGTATAATGATATGAAATAATGTTCATATAAAATAAAATACCAATAAAGTACCGAGAATCACCACAATTTTTTTACCTTCTGCAGCAAGATTAGCAGCCACCCTTAGGGCATAGATTTGGAAATCTGACTCATCTAATGTTAATAAGGCCAAGACATTTCGAAGTCCAACTACATTAACCCAACAGAGAATGATTAGGCAAGCTAAAAATGTCATTTTCATAACAGGGGCTGAAAGATAATTCCTTTAGCCAATTTGTAACGTCCCGAAACAGCGGAAAATTTAAAACATTAAACAGACACAAGAATCAACACTGGGTCGTTACCAAACCACAAGTATATATATAATATAAAGTGGTATACTGAATAATACAAGAGTCAAGGATGACTATATCCCAATACAAAAGATATACAACCACATATACAAGGGAAGTCATCCACCTCGAAAGATAAAGGACAAGATCTGGTCTGGGTGCTCCTGCCCACAGTCACCACCACCTACTGACGCGCACGACCTGACATGTAAACAAACAATGCCTGAGTTTCACATAGGAAAACCCCGTATGCCAAACCCCTAAAATATGAACATAACATGTGTACATGAAACATGAAATGAAGAATGCAATAAAAGCATAACTAACTCCCGTGCACACAAGGCACTGCCGGAAAACGTCGGTCACGGGTCTCAAGGGTCCTCTCACCCCAACCCCACAACATGTGCACACAAGGCACCTCCAGTCAGAGTCTCGGCCACAACACGTGCTCACAAGGCACCGCCGGAAAAACATCGGCCACAACAACATGCTCACAAGACACCGCTCCGTAGAGCCACAAGCACGATCTCCTCTTAGGCCGGCATGTCCGTACCCTCGCCCCCAGAAGGCTGGGGACCCGTTGCCCTCGAGGCAGATCCAACCACACACGACACAAGCATCCATATGCAAAACAGTGCCCAAACGGTCGAACAGAAGACCATAAACGGTAGACCGAACACCACTACTATTCCGCAATAAACCCAAATTAACATCCAACCGGTCGAACGACAAAGGGGCCCCGTTCGACCGAAATCCATAAGTGAATTCCTCTTTTGCACAAAAAGCACAAACGGTCGAACGATAAAAACTCACGGTCGACCGATTCCCACCAGCAAAACTCACCAACAATCCGCACTACTCGGTCGACCGAAACAACTCTTCTGGTCGACCGGCCATTATGTTAACTTAAGTTTCGGTCAGACGAAGTCAACGAGCGGTCGACCGTTTGGATGGTCAAAGCCCCCAACCGACTTACTAAAGTGCTTTCGGTCGATCGGCAAAGGCGACCCGTTCGACCGAAAACACCCAGAGCCTCTTCCTCTTGCATAAAATGTACCACCGGTCGACCACTCCTGGAGTATCGTTCGACCGGTGCAATGGAGTTTTCCCAAATAACACTACGCCCGGTCGACCGCACCCACCTGCCGGTCGACCGTTCCAGAGCAGAAAAGCTGTTGCAGGACCCTCGACGAGCCTTTCGGCCTACCGTCGGCCACTCCAATCCTCACGAAGGCTAAAAGGAAGATTAAACTAAAGCTTGTCATACCTTTAAGGCTTGAAGAAGCCTTCGAAGAACCCACGAAGGTCGCTTCCACGAGCACTCTTCTCCTTCTCCAGCGAACCCAACCGTGCAACCGATCGATACGATCCTTGCGCACTCCACCGAGTCTGTCTTCCTCACCAAAACCACCACTACGCTCCAGTTGAGAGAGGGAGAGAGAGAGAAAGAGAGTTGAGCGGGAGAGAGAGAGAGAGAGTCTCACGAGTTAGGATGGCTGGGTGGTCTCGTAGGTGAGGGTTTTGTTTAAAACCAAGATCTTCTCCTCCACTCATCTCAGCCGCCTATCTCAATCCATCCCAATCTCCTCTAATCCACCACCTAAACACAATTAATCCAATAAGCAAGAGGGTTAGGATGTAACAATTCACCCTCCTTAAGGAATTTCGTCCTCAAAATTAGAACCAAATCCTCACCGAACAATTCCGGATACTTCTTCCGGACCTCATCTTCGATCTCCCAAGTGGCTTCACGCTCGCTATGGTGTTGCCACCTGACCTTCACCATCGGAATGGTTCTCCTTCTGAGCTGGTGCTCCATCCAATCGACAATCTCCACGGGCCTCTCCTCGAGAAATAAGTCCTGACTGATCTCAGGAACACTGATCTCAATCACATGCGACTGATCGGCAACGTATTTCCCCAACATCGAAACGTGGAAAACGTTGTGAATACCCGAAAGCTGCGGTGGCAAAGCAATACGGTAGGCAACCTCTCCTACGCGATCAAGAATATCAAACGGTCTGACGTACCTCGGACTGAGCTTCCCCTTCTTCCCGAATCTCATCACTCCACGAGTTGGTGAAATCCTCAGGAAAACGTGATTGCCCACTTCAAATCTCAAATCTCTTCTACGCCTATCTGCGTAACTCTTCTGTCTGCTTTGAGCCGTCGCCAACCTCTGCCTGATCACGTCAACCTTCTCAGCATACATCTGAGAAATCTCTGGCCCAACCAGCTGCCTCTCGCCTACCTCACTCCACCATACCAGTGATCTACAAGGCCGACCGTACAAAGCCACGTACGGTATCATCCCAATGCTCGAATGGTAGCTGTTGTTGTAGGCAAACTTGATCAACGGCAAGTGTTCATCCCAAAATCCTACCCAATCCACGGTACACGCTCTCAGTATATCCTCCAGCGTCTGGATGGTCCTCTCCGACTGACTGTCTGTCTGTGGATGAAAAGTTGTGCTGAACTTCAACTGAGTCCCCAACGCCTTCTACAGACTACCCTAAAATTTGGAGGTGAACCTCGGATCTCGATTGGAGATAATACTCACCGGCACTCCATGTAACCGGACTATCTCCTCGACGTACAGCTTCGCCAAACCCTCCAAAGGTAAGGTGGTCCTGATCGCCAGAAAATGCGCTGACTTGGTCAATCGATCAACTATAACCCAAATTGCATCGTGAGATCTCCTCGTCTTCGGCAACCCGATGACGAAATTCATCGTCACGTGATCCCATTTCCACTCTGGCAGATCTATACTCTGCAACTGCCCTGCTGGCCGCTGGTGCTCAATCCTCACCTGCTGACAAACCAGGCACCTGGACACGAAGTCTGCTATGTCTCGCTTCATCCCCTTCCACCAGAAACTCCGTTGTAAGTCTTTATACATCTTGGTACTCCCCGAGTGAATGGAATATCTGGCTCTATGTGCCTCCTTCATAATGGTATTCCTCAGATCACCTGCTCTCGGTACCCAGATCCGGCCCCTGAACCTCAAGCCCCCATCAACTCCGACACTGAAGTCTTATCCGTCCTTAGCAGCTAACTGCATCAGACTGGCCAGCTCATCATCTGCTCTCTGAGCCTGAACAACTCCTGAAACTGTCTGTGGCTCCACTCGAAGTCCCGCAATCACTGCCCCGCAGAGTCCTCCGTAAAAGGTCTCCACTCCGTCAAGGCCTCAAGCAACCTCCACTCCTGAATGCATAAGCTAGCAGCTGATAACTCCACCTTCCTACTCAAGGCATCTACGACAGAATTCGCCTTCCCTGGGTGATACGAAATGGCGAAGTCATAATACTTTATGAACTCGAGCCATCTGCGCTGCCTCACGTTCAACTCTTTCTGCGAAAACAGATACTTCAGACTCTGGTGATCTGTGAAGACCTCAAACTGCTCTCCATATAGGTAATGCTTCCAGGTCTTCAGCGCGTGAACCACCGCTACCAACTCCAGATCATGAGTCGGGTAATTCTTCTCATGAACCTTCAACTGCCTCGAAGCATATGCAACCACCTTCCCGTGCTGCATCAACACGCAACCCAGACCAATGCCTGAAGTATCACTGTAGATCACATAGCCTCCGCTACCACTTGGTAACGTCAAAAGCAATGCTGTAGTCAGTCGCCTCTTCAGCTCCTGGAAACAGTCCTCGCACTTCTGGGACCAAACGAATTTGACACCCTTCTGTGTCAAAGCCATCAGTGGGGAAGCAAGTCTAGAGAAGTCCTGAATAAACCGACGATAATAACCTACTAAACCCACAAAACTCCTGATCTCTGACACACTGGTCGGAGCTCTCCACTGAGTCACAACCTCAACCTTCGCTGGATCCACAGATATCCTGTCTGCCGACACCACATGTCCCAGGAAGGCCACCCGATCTAGCCAGAATTCACACTTCTTGTACTTAGCTTACAACTGCTGATCTCTCAGAATGCTAAGCACAATCCTCAGGTGCTCCCGGTGCTGCTCTCTGTCTGGTGAGTATACCAGTATATCATCCACGAAGACAATCACAAATCTGTCGAGATACGGCTGAAAAGTCCGATTCATCTGGTCCATGAACGCTGCAGGTGCATTCGTCAGCCCAAACGACATCACCAAGAACTCGTAATGTCCGTACCTCGTCCTGAACGCTGTCTTCTGGACATCTGCATCCCGAATCCTCAACTGATGGTAACCGGATCGCAGATCGATCTTCGAAACCACCCTCGCTGACTGCAACTGGCCGAAAAGATTCTCAATCCTGGGTAAAGGATACCAATTCCTAATGGTAACATTTTTCAGCATCCGATAATCAATACACATCCTCAGCGAGCCATCCCTCTTCTTCACGAAGAGCACTGGAGCTCCCCAGGGTGAAACACAGGGTCTGATCAAACCTGAATCTAGCAGATCCTGCAACTGCTTCTTCAGCTATGCTAACTCAGCAGGTGCCACCCAATACGGAGCCTTCGACTGCGGTGTAGTCTCTGCTACCAGATCGATACCAAACTCGATCTCTCTATAAGGCGGTAACCCGGTGATCTCATCAGAAAATACCTCAGGAAAATCCTGAACAACCTCGATATCTTCACACTTCTTGACCTCAAGATCTGGTACCACAAGCGTCGCTAAAAACGCTCTACAACCCTGGTGAATCATCTTCTGAGCCTTCACTGCCGAAACCAAAATCCGACCATCTCCGTTCTTTGTCCCTCTGATCAGCAAATCAGGGAGACCTTTCCTCGAGATCACAATTTCTTTTCTCGGCACAAGACTCGAACATCGTACTGGGACAACCAATCCATCCCAAGTATGTCATCGAAGTCTACCAGCGGTAACAAGACCAGGTCTGCCGGGAACTCCTGGTCTCCCGAAGCAACCGTGGCGCCGGGGAGGAAGCTCCCCACAATACCCACCAAACCCAAGGCTGTGCTGACTTCCAAAGTGGCAGTCAACAACGCAGGGATACGGCCTAACACGTTCGCAAACTGCTCAGAGATGAACGAGTGTGTGGCCCCACAATCGAAAATCACTCTAGCTATCAAGCCATCAACATAAAGCGTACCTTCCACCACAGCACTGACATCTCTAGCCTCATCTGCCTGGATGGTGAAAATGCGACCAACGCTATTCCCCTGCTGAGGTGGTGCAGCTGGTTAACTCGGTCCCGCTCCGCTAGCTGAGGAGGAACCCGGTCGTCCACTAGGTCCACCTAACCTACTCGGGCAGAAACGAATAAAATGTCCCATTTGGCCACAACCATGGCATGCACCTGAACGAGCCCCACACCCGCGCCCGTGGTGAACTCCGCCACATTGCCTGCAATGCCCTGACTGCTGAGATCCACCTCTATCAACCCGGGGCCTCTTGCCTGGATTTCCCGAAATCTGAACTTCGGGTCGCACACCGGCCTTCGTCTGCACCTTCCTGGCCTCTACCGTCTCCTGGTAGTCCTGATCCATAATCGTCGCAAACTTCACTGCATCAGCTAAAGTTTGCGGCATGCTCGTAGTCACACGAGACCGGAACTGCGACCTCAACCCTCGGATAAACTTCCGAGATCTATGCTCCTGTGTCACATAAGTATCTGGGCAGTAACACTCTAAGGCGTGAAACCTGCTAATGTAAGCTGCCAGCGTCATCTCTCACTGCTCGAGTGCCAGGAACTCCTCCTTTTTCCGGTCACGCACGTATTGTGGAAAATACTGCTGGTTGAACTCCACGAGGAATTCCTCCCAGCCCACCTCCTCACTGTCCTCGAAAACAACAGCCGACGTGGACCTCCACCAGTTGGCTGTCTCTCCCTCCAACACATAGGTGGCCAGATCCACCTGCCTCTCAGAAGGACATCTGATAGCCCTGAAAATCTTCCGGATCTTGAAGACCCAATCCTCTGCTGCCTCCGGCTCACCACTACCATCAAAGGAAGGAGGGTACTGACGCATAAACCGATCCAGCACTGCCCCCGCCCCTGCCTGCTCAGACTGGCACTCGAGAAACTCGCCCAACCTACCAAAAGTCCCCTGAAGGGTCCTCCTCTCCTCCTCCCTGTCCTCCCCACCAGTCTCCTCACTGGCGCCCCTATAACGTGAAGGTGGCCTCACACGTCTCGGAGGCATCTACACAAGAGGACAGGAAACGACAATGAATTAATGATTATGAATGAATGCATGATGAATGACAACTAAATGCAAGACCTCTAAGGTTGCCTCACACGTCTCGGAGGCATCTACACAAGAGGACAGGAAACGACAATGAATTAATGATTATGAATGAATGCATGATGAATGACAACTAAATGCAAGACCTCTAAGGTGGTTTCTTTGGACAAGCACACCGGGACCGAAAAGCTCTGATACCAAATTTGTAACGCCCCGAAACAGTGGAAAAATTAAAACTTTAAACAGACACAAGAATCAACACCAGGGTCGTTACCAAACCACAAGTATATATATAATATAAAGTGGTATACTGAATAATACAAGAGTCAAGGATTACTATATCCCAATACAAAAGATATACAACCACATATACAAGGGAAGTCATCCACCTCGAAAGATAAAGGACAAGATCTGGTCTGGGTCGCTTCCCACCTGTTATTTTTCCCAAATAACACTACGCCCGGTCGACCGCACCCACCTGCCGGTCGACCGTTCCAGAGCAGAAAAGCTGTTGCAGGACCCTCGACGCGCCTTTCAGCCTACCGTCGGCCACTCCAATCGTCACGAAGGCTAAAAGGAGGATTAAACTAAAGCTTGGCATACCTTTAAGGCTTGAAGAAGCCTTCGAAGAACCCACGAAGGTCGCTTCCACGAGCGCTCTTCTCCTTCTCCGGTGAACCCAACCGTGCAACCGATCGACACGATCCTTGCGCACTCCACCGAGTCTGTCTTCCTCACCAAAACCACCACCACGCTCCAGCTGAGAGAGAGAGAGAGAGGGAGAGTTGAGCGGGAGAGAGAGAGTCTCACGAGTGAGAGAGAGAAAAGTGAGAGAATATCACCCTTTATACTCTTCTCCTCCAGTCATCTGAGCCGCCCATCTCAATCCATCCCAATCTCCTCTAATCCACCACCTAAACACAATTAATCCAATAAGCAAGGGGGTTAGGATGTAACACAATTAGACAATGATTAGAAAAAATCAGATTTTTTAAACTAGGTCATTCTTTTAACGAAGTCGTATACTTGTTTAAATGGACAACTTCAACATCATTACTAAATCTCATCTGGGAGCATCTGTCTTTCATGAAGTAGGGTAGTAGACTCACCAAGGAAATGATCTTTACAAGGAAATTCCTCAATTCATCCCGCATTTTGTTACAACTATAAGCCAAATAAAGCACCCCTCCGAGAACAAAATTCAATGGCTAAAGAAGCAATGTGGATGATATAATTATGATGACAATTCCTGATCGAAATACCACCAATAACTCATGAAAACTTACTTTCTTCAAATATCTTAGATATAAAAGGCTTTCGACTAGTTAATGTCTTTTTCCCAATTGAATTAGATAAACTCCTTTCATTCTCCAATCTACAAAATGTTGTAGAATGGCCCTCTTCCTCGGATGATTTTTTTCCCTAGTAATGAAGCCAGTTAAATGGTTTAAGAAGCCAACAATGAATGGTTTCTTAGAAAATGTGAATAACCACTTAACCGAGAAAACATTTACCTCAAGCTTAACACCAACGTCAAAACAAAGTCGCTTATATTTGGTGAATTCATCCTCAAGAAACTTCTTCTGTTGCTCTTCCCTTACTAACTTTTCTTGTGTTCCTTTCAATTCTTCACTAAGTAATGTCTTTCGATAACATCATAAAAGTCAACACATAAAAATTTGTATAATATGTATAGAATTAGAAGAGGCATAACATAATTGCAAGAATATCATATGAGTTACTAACCTATATCTTCATTATATCTTTTTTTGAAAAGGATAAAACCAATTCACTATTATAATTTATAAGTTTTTGCAAATGAACATCATGTAATGTTATAACCGAGAATTGACCACTGAAAATTAGTAGAATTTTAGGAAAATATTAGTGTGGGGTAAGAGGTAATGCAACATGACCCCTTTCTAGAATCTAAATAATCAAAACTCATAAATTAGTTCAACGAAAAATAAAATATTTAGCTACTTTGTCAATATTTTTAACATTAAAATAAATACTTCTTGTAAACATGATGCTAATGAGGAAAGAACTATATGACAATGATGATTGATTATTATAGGGAACTACTAAACGTCGCCCCAAAACTACTTAAATCGCCCCTTGAAATTACCAAATTGCCCTTAACAATATATTTAATACCCATATCGTCCTGTGTCTATAAATTAGCCCTACGGTATTGTCTATTCATAATTTATCAGTAAAAACACCACGAAAACGTCTGGCGAGGGTAATGCATCCGGTGATGTAAGCACGGTGCGGGACACAATTTGGGCGGGGCGTCTGCATTAGACGCCTCCCCAAGGGTGAGGCGTCTGCGTAGGACGCTCTCACCTTGGCGGAGGCGTCTAACGCAGACGCCTACCCCATGGGAGAGGCGTCTTGCGTAGACGCCCTCCCTTTGGGAAGGCGTCCTACTCAGACGCCTCACCCTTGGGGAGGGCGTTTAACACAGACGCCCCACCCACGGGGCAGGCGACTTATCCAGATGCCTGGATTTTTTTGATTTTTTTAATTTCGATTTTATTTTTGTAGGTTCCGTTGGAAGATTTCGGTGGTGATGGAGTGGATTACAGTGAGCTATTTCAAACTGCACAAATCTTTGCAACAATCGATGAAGCAAGTAAATGTGCCAAACAAGTAGCTATCGGAGCTGGGTTTTTTTTGGTTGTGTCGTCGTACAAAACAAGATCAGATAGTCGGATGGATTGTTATTTGAGATGCGACCGACGAAATGAAATGGAGTCTCCGACCGGCGGCATCTCCGACCATATTGGCAACAATTATGTAATATGTTTTGATATGTTTGTACATTATATAGTGTTGCTTTATTATCGAAATTTGTTATTATATTTGCATTATATATAAGAGTACGACATGTTAGCAAACACAAATACAAATAATAAGCGTACGACAGATAAGCAAATAGAAATGCAAATACTAAGAGTACGGTACAACAGATCAGCCTACTCATCATCCGAATCATGGTCGAAGATGCCTAACTGAGTATGCCACGATTGTATCAAAGTCATCCAAATCTCCGCATGCAGCTCTCATGTCCTCGTCCGGCAGCTCGTCCCTCCACTGCAGGAATGGCTGCACAGCCCGTATCATCTTACCCATCCACTGCACATAACATTAACATTAGCTTACATTAACAAAATATACAGTAGAAATAAATATAAATAAAATGAAAAAATTACCAGATCGCCACACGTCCTATCTGGTGGTCGATCTGCTCTCCGGGAGGCACCACGGACGATGACAAGATGTGAGTAACTACCGAACCAATCAAGATATCGTGCATCACACTCGGAGGGGTCGCGACTACGTCTGAAGTCGCCAAGGAACAGTCGGCATGATTTCGGAAATGTCTGCCAAGTCGATTTTGCTGTCGAAGCGGGGAACCTGACGTCGTACGTCACTGCAGTCGCAGACCGCACCGCAAGCTCTGGGGTCGGGATGTCAACCGGGATCACCTGAACATATCCTAACTGACGCAAGACACGATCGGGCATATAAGGCTCTATGATACCCCGATAACGAATAAGGCCCATCAATAAAGTCTTCGGGACCTCCGCTGCTGGGTCAGGATCATAGGGTAACCACTCCACCTAAACTTTAACACATTAATAATAATACAAATCAAAATTAAATAAATAAATGTAAATGGTGTAAAGTTTTATACCTCTTATGCAGTCATCCGATCTAGCCATGCGCGGATTGAACGCAATCGTCCCTCGCTCTTGTCCTCGCTCCGGACGGCCCACATACCCGAACGTGGATGACCCTCCTCGATCATCTTCCGCTCACGATGCGGGCGGAATGCGGGAAATTACTCGTATATCCACGCCTGCAGCAGCGTAAGACAACCTGCAATCCCAGAACAATCCGCACGACTAGCTATCCCAAGCTGACGGTACAGGTATGCCAACGTCGCTGAACCCCACGAGTACTGACGAACGGTGTCCGGGTCCCTAGCCTCCAATAGATCGCATGGTCTGATCCGGCAACCACTCTTGTCGACAAACAAGACGGCTCCGAGCATCAAGGATCTGGAAAACATCGTGAAGCATGATCGTCATCTCTCCGAAAGGCATGTGAAAAGTGTTGGTGTCAGGCTGCCACCGCTCCACAAACGCAGAAATCAAAGGCATGTCAAGATAAGGGAACATGTTGTACGGTAAGTGCCCCAAATGCAACACACTAATCTACCCTCTGATATCAGCACTCAGTGTAGACCGCCAACCCTGTAGTGCTGTACAGGCTCTGTGTCGATTATGGCACTTCAGAACCTTCCGATCCGCTCCGTCCCAGATCCGTCTAGCGATGTGACCCCAGAAACTAGGAATGACGCTCCCATCTAAAGGACCACCAGGTGTCATACTGCTCATGATCCAAGAATCGTCCTGGACCCTCTTCTTCTTCTGAACGTGGGGATCTACAATGCACGAGCTCGAATCCCCGGTCGTAAACCTCCCACCCCTACCCTTCCGCACCATCCATCCAGCGGAAGTAGAAGTACCCGCTCGACCACGTCCTCTGCTATACTCCCCCTGCCTCTCCACCTCCGGGTGCTCTAACTCATACGGGCCATCATCGTCGCTCTCGTCGTCGGGACTGTCAACATGCTCATCATCGAAGGAATCATCCTCCTCCTCACGACGACGTAATGTCTCTCTCTCTCTCCTGACCGAAGCAGATATCCCCCGTCTACGTGGATGACGCGGTGCTGAATCATCATCTAAAGAACGGAAGGCGTGTAATGGTATCGACTTGCCTTTCCCTCCACTGTGACCCGATGACTATTAATTGAAATTTTAAATACAAATTTGTTAAACTAAATTATCATATTTATCACAATTGTTAAACTAAATCAAAATTTGTTAAACTAAATTATCACAATTGTTAAACTAAATCACAATTTGTTAAACTAAATTATCACAATTGTTAAACTAAATCAAAATTTGTTAAACTTAAATATCACAATTGTTAAACTTAATAACAATTTGTTAAATTAAATTATCAGATTTATCACAATTTATTAAAGTAATTATCAGATTTAATATTTAAAAAAAATAAAAAATGTGAAGGCGTCTACGAGAGACGCCTCCCGCATGGTGAAGGCGTCTGTTGTAGACGTCTCCTCCTTCGGGGAGACGTCTGCCGTAGACGTCTCCCGCAATTGTAGGGCGTCCGCGGGAGACGTCCCCCGCATGGGGCGGGCGTCCGCGGTAGCCGCTCCCCCTATGCGGGGGGTCTCTCCCCAATGCGGGGGGCGTCTCCCGCGGACGCCCACAATTTTTTTTTGAGAACAAATAAAATACGTAATGTTACCGTATACGGGTACACCGGGGGAACTGCTGGCTGCTTGTCTGGCCTCCGAGACATTCATGATCTTCTGTAGTAGGTATAGGAAGAGAAAGTTGTGAGAAAAGAGTGAAATGGTGAGATATATAAGCAAGAATAGGAGGAAGGGCAATTTGGTAATTTTAAGGGACGATTTAAGTAATTTTGGGGCGATGTTTTGCAATCCAGTTATTATATGGAACTTTCTAAAATGACAATTCCTTACTAATACTACAACACATGCATATTTGAGATGCAAATTCTGTACTCCATTTTTATGCATATTTAAGTTTGTCTTTATGATGTAACCGAAGAACATAAAAAAGCACATGAGAAATTGCTAAATTTAATATTTAGTTACAACACAAATGAACACTACGATGAAGTCATAAAATCAAATTGAGATGATTGACATGCTAAAACTCAAGGAACTATTTTGATCCGTACCTTTTCATATAACAACTCCTCATTTTTCTCCCTCAAAGACAATATATCTGTTAGAGCCCTTTCCTTCACTTCTTGTATATCTTGGAGGTTTAATTTCAGATCATGAATAACATTTTTCTCGCTCATAGAAGTAGAGAAGTGATATGATAAGCAAAATTATGAAAAATATGTGGATGTGGTGTAAACTATGAAAAAAGTAGCAGAAGAGTATTGCTTTAACAAGAAGGTTTCTAGAAGCTGGTGTATTTTGAACATTTGGTACAATATAAATCTAAAAATTGTTTCCAAGATGCAATTCCTCCAACAGTCTATTACTTACTAAGACAATAGGTGAAAAATAAAGATAATAATCAGAAAAATTAACCACATCAACCTTTTTCTAACGGTGTTAACCTCTCTACCCTTGAAGCTTATATCTAGTTTGGCAAAGAAGAAGTGAAAAACAAAAACAATAAATCACGTCAACCTTGAAGCCATGATAAAATTAGATAAAAGGAAGGGTAGGCTCCAGGATGAAATCAACACACATAACCCTAAAAGAACCTACAACAAACATGTTCAAAAAGTAGTAGATTTTTCTTCTTCTTGAAACTCGAAAGATGCAAGTGAAAAGTAAAGATACAAAATGGACAAAACAAATAACACTTGATAATCAAATGTGATTCAGATGTATCTCATACTCTCACGTGCTAGCAGGATGTTTCCAGATGTGACAGACATATCAGATACCCAGGGTCTCAAGACCAGTAAAAGACTATTGTACTGGTTGGCTCAGACAAACGTACAAGAAACAGGGCTGCCAAATGTGGTGCTACGAATTGAGGATAAACATTTCAAAACACTTGGTCCACCTTTCGAGCACAATTAACAAGCACCCGAACCCAAGCTACCACTGGCACCCTGCACTCTCTCTCTGCCACGTCAGCTTCTCTCTATGTCACGTCAGCTCACACAACCCACCCAACCCCTCACCCATGCCCAGGCAACCCCCACCCACCATACACTCTCTTTCCTCCACATCTTTTCTTAATTAAACAATTTTAATTTTCACACATAATTTAACAAATTACATTTTATATAATTTTAATTCTAATTACATTACAATTCTATTTTATCTCGAAATATTGTTAATAATTACTGCTAAATCACGAAATTATTATTATATATTACGGAGCCACATTACATTTAAGATAAATTGAAATAGGAAATATTACACTCAAAGTTAAGAAACAACAATACACATTACATAAACTAAACTTTCAAATACTACATTAGCAACTACGTTAACCCATTTTCAAACCGCTCCTCGTCTGTAGCGTTGCCATATATGCTCTACTAAATCGCCTTTCAGATCCAAATGTTGGTTTCTGTCACGCACTCGATCTTGATTGACAAAAAACTCGTGAATATCCACTATACGATCGGTTGAATACGATGTTTCCTCAACTGAAGTTCCTGGACGATCTTCCATAAATTCGCAAATATCTCCAAAATTAGCGTAACAGTCGCGTTCGTCCTCTACTATCATGTTATGCATAATGATACAAGCTGTCATTATTTTGGACAGAACGTCATTGTTCCAGGCAAGAGTCGGGTTTCTGATGATCGCGAACCTCGCTTGCAACACTCCGAAAGCGCGTTCAACATCTTTACGAGTTGCCCCCTGCACTTCAGCAAACAATCTGTGCTTCACGGTGTGAGGGTGAAGGATGGATTGGATGAACGCCGCCACTGTGGATAAATATCATCAGTAAGATAGTATCTCATGTCATATTGAACACCATTTACCTCATAATTACAGGTGGTGCTCGACCTTCTTGTATGTCGTCGAAAACCATAGATTGTTGCAGGACGTTCAAGTCATTGCATAAACCCAGTATTCCGAAGGAGTGCCAGATCCATAAGTCGTATGATGCCACTGCCTCAAGGATCAGAGTTGTTTTCCCAGCACACCCTTGATGTTGTCCCTTCCAAGCAGCTGGGTAGTTTTTCCACTCCCAGTGCATACAATCGATACTCCCCATCAAACCTGGAAACCCACGTTGCTCACCAACGTAAAGTAGGCATGCCAAGTCATTTGAAGTTGGCCGACGTAAATACTCAGCACCGAAGATGTGAATAACACCTTCACAGAATTTTCGGAGAGCATTTCTGGATGTTGCCGCACTCATTCGTAGGTACTCATCGATCCCATCAGCTGCAACGCCATATGCTAGCATTCGCATTGCTGCCGTACTTTTTTGTATGCCGGAGATGCTCATCCTACCAGTTGTGTCTGGTGTTCGTTGGAAGAAGACATCATATGCTTCGATGGCATTGTGGATGTGCAGAAAGACATGCTTTCTCATCCGAAATCTTGTCCTGAAAAGACTATCAGAATACACAGGGTTGTCAGAGAAATAATCGTCTATAAGGCGTCTGTAACCTAGTCCACGATCTCTATTTGGGTTCGTCGTTCTCCTTCGACGCTGCTTAGGACGTGTAGTCCTTTCACGAACAACCCGACCGGCCAATTCAGCAGCGCGGTCCATTATATTTAATGTCTCATTCCAGTTATCATCGTCGGATTGACCGAAGTTTAAACTATTATCCGACATTGATGAGAGAAGAAGTTAACAAGTTACGAAGTTAAGGAAATGTGAGGAGTTAGGAGATAGATAGATGCATTTATAGTTGAGAGGGTGTGGATGTATCTGTTGCACTGTTCATGCGTGATTGCACAGTTTACTCAGTGGAAGCGTGATTAAAGTGGAAGCGTGATTAAAGTGCACGTGTGTTTGCTCAGTGGACGCGTGATTGAATAGTGCACGCGTGATTAAACAGGGCGGGAGTGATTAAATAAAATTAACATACATTATTAACAAATAACCAATACATTAATCCAAAATACCTTACATTAACTAAAAACACCAAATACAAAATCATTTAATACCCCACATTAATAACAAATACCCAATCCATTAATAACAAAACCTCCACTAAATAATTAAAATAAATAAATCGACGAATGAGGGGGACACGTGCCCCCACCCGAGGGTGCCCCAGGCGTCTGCCCAGGACGCCCAACGCCCGGGCGGGCACCGGAGGGGCGCCCGACACGTTAACGGGGGTGCGCCCGGGCGGGGCACCCCCGTTAAGGGTGCACTTATAGATAGGAACCAACATTCTAAGATTAAAAAAGTTTAAGATCGTCGTAGACATGATTAAAGTCCTAGAGCTTGACCTCCATGGTTGATGCTTATACACAATCCAAGTGATATAGTATTGTAAAAACGTACTGACAAAACTTTGGTGGAGAGATGCTACTTGTAAGTGAGTGAGCAATAAAGAATATTTTGTTAGTTTATATTCTCTTTTTAATTCTTACATGCTTAGTTTAATTTTATTTTTCTTAATGAGTAGTGAGTAGTTCCATCCCCGTTGGGGGTGGAGGTGATGTAGATTATGTGCTAGTGATGAGTTCTTTTATTTGTGTCATTTTATATGCTTAATGTAGATCTATACTTGTAGTATGCTTAAACTTGTATTAGGTTGGATAATGTCCACACTAGGTACTTATCTCATGCTAGCTTTAGAGTTTATCTTGTTGCTTGTAATGGTTTGATGAGAATGACTTGTTATGTATGGATCCATGTTTAGTGCACATTCACATGAATGATTTAGGTTGTATGTATTATTGATTGATGCTCTAATGGCCACAGTAGGTACTTGTTGCATGCTTTATAATCTAAAACCAACCTCAACTTAATGTGAGATATCCATATTTATGGTTTGCCATGTAGTGTTGTGTATCATACACTTAGATATTACAATAGCTTCTACTTGTATGCCACACAAACTGCACTTGTTCCTAATTGAAATGAAGACTCACTCACACACATACCTACACACCTCCACTCCATGGGGATTTAGTTAAATTGTTAGTTCATTCGTAGTTTAGTATAGTTAGCATAATCAACAACTTCTTCTTCTCTTTTCCCACTTGTCTTCGGAAGAACCAGAGTCGACACACCTCCCTGTGGATCGACCCGTATTTGTCACGTCTTCACCGACGTCGTGCACTTACGGTATTTAAAACGAACACATCAGTCACCCAATCAACACAGATGAAATGTAACCATTTTACAAAACACGATCCTATAGCAATATTATAAATAACATTACTTGTGTCCACTCCTTGCCTCATGGTGTCATGAATAATATATGAAGTAGGGTTGTGTCACCTTTTGCATTATATTCGTTTCTTGGTCTCTCTTAAGTAAATCATAAATATATAGTTGGTATCACTTCAACTATAGTAAATGCATTTACAATTCTACTCTACCAAGGGGCCCGGTGACATCATTACTCATTCTAAATGAAATGAGGGACAATAATATTGTTGACCTGCAATCTTTTCCGGTACAATCCATATATAAAGAACTACTACTTTTATCATCCCTTGTAATAAGAAACTTTTAATAGTAATTATGTTATACATTTCTCAGGTGAAAAGATGTAGTCTCATATCTTAGAGTTCGTAGACACAGCGAGAATATTAATGACACAAACACAATTCTATAAGGTTTTCACTTGTTAAGTCTTGTTCAATGTATGAAACCTTTCATACACTCGTGCTATTAATTGATAATCTTTTATCAACATTTGTAGAACTACAATGTACTTTAATCAACACGACAATTTTTTTAATGGTATAATAGTGTTCCATGTTGTTAAACGTTTTATTAATTAACCGCAAATACACAACCATCAGTGAAGACGGGTCAAGTACGGGTCGATCCACGGGGAGGTGAGTAGTCTCTGGTTTGTCAGAAATCAAGTGGCAAAATACGAAAGAAGAGATGTGATTACACTAAACTAGACTACACTAAACTAGTAGTTAACAAATGCAAAAGAAAGCAACTAAAGATTGACTAAAACTAACTAAAGACCTAACAAAGAGATTTGAATGCAGGAAGAGAAAGCCCCAAGGGGTAAAGTGTGTGTACATATGAAGTGAAATAAGTGATGAATGATGCTTCTAAGCATTTATGTGTGTGTCATGTGTGTGTCTTCATGCATAGAAGTGTCTAAAGATGTGGCAAAACCTATCAATCCATTCACACAACGTATCGACAATTACTACTTGATTATCATGAGACTTGGCTTAGCATAAGAAGTGTCTAAAGATATGACAACAACATAATTACTACTTCGGTCGAACCAACCACTATTCCAACTTAAGTCACCGGTCGGAAAAAGTCATACATGCGGTCGACCGTTTAGATGGTCAACGTCCCAACCGACCTACAACAGTGCACACGGTCGAACGACAAAGGAGCCCCGTTCGACCGAAAACCACCACGCTTGCCTCAAATGAACGATCGGTCGACCGCTCCAAGAGCATCGTTCGACCGTTGTGAGGCAGAACCTGAAATCTCATTAAGAACGGTCGACTGTTTGCACCAACCGGTCGACCGATAAGGCAGTAAATCTGTTGCACATTTGCTTGCGACGAGCCGAAAGGCCTACCGTCGACATCCAAATACCCGCTCGATCAACGATCACCACCTCCTCAACGATCTCAAGCACACCTTCACCTCTGTCAACCTCCACCAACCAGCCACGACAAAGAAAACGAGTTAGGTCGAGGGAGGGAGAGAACCAAAACAAACAGGAAGGGTTAAGAAACCAACAACTCACCTCCACGAGCAACCTATACCCGACGCATGCCTCCGCCACGCCCGAGCTCGGCACCTCGACGCCGGAGTCCAACTGAGGGAGAGAGAGTGTGTGAGAGAGAAGTGAGGGAAACGTGAGAGAGAGAGAGGGAGAGTTCACCTAAAATATCTTCCATCCATCCAATCTCAACCGTCCATCCACTCCACTCGGTCTCAGCCATCCAATCCCATCTCCTCCTAATTACCATATAAATCATCAATAAAACTCAATTAGGATTAGGATCTCACAATCCACCCTCCTAAAAGAATTTCGTCCTCGAAATTAGGACAACTCACCAAACAGCTCCGGGAACTCCTTTCGGACCTCTTCCTCAATCTCCTAAGTGACCTCTCGCTCACTGTAGTGCTGCCACCTGATCTTCACCATCGGAATGGTCCTCCTCCTCAACTGATGCTCCATCCGATCTACAATCTCAACCGGTCTCTCCTCAAGAGACAAATCCTGATGGATCTCTGGAACCTCCAACTGAATCACATGAGAATGATCTGCTACGTACTTCCTCAACATCGAAACGTGGAAGACGTTGTGAAGACCAGAAAACTGCAGCGGCAGCGCAACCCGGTAGGCAACCTCTCCAACCCGATCGAGAATCTCAAACGATCTGACATACCTCAGACTGAGCTTCCCTTTCTTCCCGAACCTCATCACTCCTTGAGATGGTGAAATCTTCAGGAAGACATGATCGCCTACCTCAAACTTCAACTCTCGCATATGCCTATCTGCGTAGCTCTTCTGCCTGCTCTAAGCCGTCGCTAGTCTCTGCCTGATCATATCAACCTTCTCTGCATATATCTGCACAATTTCAGGACCAACTAGTTGTCTCTCGCCCACATCACTCCAACATACCGGTGATCTACACGGTCTCCTGTACAGGGCCTCGTACGGTGCCATCCCAATGCTTGAATGGTAGTTGTTCTTGTAGGCAAACTCTATTAACGGCAAATGCTCATCCCAATGTCCTACCCAATCCATAGTACAAGCTCGTAGCATATCCTCTAACGTCTAGATGATCCTCTCAGACTGACCGTCTGTCTGCAGACGAAATGTCGTACTAAACCTCAACCGAGGCCCTAGATCCTACAACAAACTCCCCCAGAATCTGGAAGTGAACCTCAGATCTGTATCCGAAATAATACTCACAGGCACTCCCTGAAGCCTAACAATCTCCTCAATATATAACTTAGCTAGACCCTCAGAGGTAAAGTGGTCCGGATAGCTAAGAAGTGTGCCGACTTGGTCAGTCGATCGACTATAACCGAAATCCCATCATGAAATCCTCTCGCTCCTCGGCAGCCCGGTGACAAAATCCATCGTCACGTGCTCCCACTTCCACTCTGGAAGCTCGATCCTCTGCATCAGTCTCGCAGGTCTCTGGTGCTCAATCTTCACCTGCTGACAAATCAAACATTTGTGAACGAACTCTGCGATCTCCGTCTTCATCCTCTTCCACCAAAAGTTCCTCTGAAGATCTCTATACATCTTTGTGCTACCCGAGTGGATTGAATAACGGGATCTGTGCGCCTCCTCCATAATATCCTTCCTCAGATCTCCTCCCTTCGGCACCCAGACACGACCTCTGAACCTCAGCCCACCATCAACTCCAACACTGAAGTCTGATCCATCTCTACAAGCTAACTATAACAACCCAGCTAACTCATCATCAGAACTCTGAGCCTGAACAATACTTGAGACCATCTCAGGCTCCATTCTCAGCCTGGCAATCACAGCACCTCGCGACTTATCGGTGAACGGTCTCCATTCGGCCAACACCTCAAGCAACTTCCACTTCTGGATACAAAGACCTACTGCGGTAACCTCCACCTTCCTGCTCAACGCATCTGCAACTGAATTCGCCTTCCCCGGATGATTGAGATGGTGAAATCATAATCCTTAATCAGCTCGAGCCATCTACGCTGCCTCATATTCAGCTCCTTCTGCGAAAACAGATACTTCAGGCTTTGATGATCTGTGAAAACCTCGAACTGCTCGCCATACAAGTAATGCCTCCAAGTCTTTAAAGCGTGCACCACTGCTGCCAACTCCAAATCGTGAGTGGGGTTGTTCCTCTCATGCACCTTCAGCTATCTCGAAGCGTACGCAACCACCTGCTTGTGCTGCATGAGTGTGCATCCCAGTCCAACGCCTGACACGTCACTGTAAATCACAAACCCACCGCTACCACTGGGAAGTGTCAGAACTAGAGCAGTGCCAGCCGACTCTTCAGTTCCTGGAAACTGTCCTCGCACTTCTAGGACCACGCGAACTTTACGCCCTTCCATGTCAAAGCCGTCAAAGGCTAAGCCAACCTGGAGAAATCCTGAATAAAACGGCGATAGTACCCCGCCAATCCCACAAAACTCCTGATCTCTGCCACACTAGTCGGGGCTCTCCACTGTGTCACGGCCTCAACCTTCACTTGATCTATTGAAATCCCAGCTCCCGATATAATGTGTCCCAGAAAGGCAACACTGCTCAGCTAGTACTCACACTTTGAAAACTTGGCATACAACTGATGATCTCTCAAAATACCAAGTACAACTCTCAAGTGCTCTCGATGTAGCTCCACATCTGGCCAGTAGACCAAAATGTCGTCCACGAAGACGATCACAAACCGGTCGAGGTACTAACTGAACGTCTTGTTTATCAAATCCATAAACGCTGCAGGCACGTTTGTCAACCCGAACGACATCACAAAAAACTCGTAATGCTCGTACCTCGTCCTGAAAGCTGTCTTCTGCACATCTGCCTCTCTGATCTCAACTGATGATAACTGGATTATAGATCAATATTCCAGAACACCTTCGCTGACTGCAACTGGTCAAACAGGTCCTCGATCCTGGGCAAGGGATATCGATTCCTAACGGTAACCTTGTTCAGCATCTTGTAGTCAATACAAATCCGCAGCGATCCATCCTTCTTCTTCACGAAGAGTATTGGTGCTCCCCAAGGCGAGACACTGGGGCGGATAAACCCTGTATCCATCAGATCCTGCAAATGCTTCTTCAGCTCAGCAAGTGCCATCCTATACGGCACCTTTGACTGCGGCGTAGTCCAGTTACCAAATTAATACCAAACTCAATCTCTCTCTGAGGCGGAAACCCAGAGACATCATCGGAAAATACCATTGGAAAATCCTGGACTATCTCAATGTCCTCCAATCTCCTTGCCTCTGGATCTGGAACTACAAGAGTGGCCACGAAAGCTCTGCAACCCTGCTGCAACAACTTCTGTGCCCTCACTGCTGATACGACTACTCTGCCTCCTCTGTCATTCGTCCCCCTGATCAGCACATCAGAATCTTCTTCTCCCGGCACAAGACTCGCATATCATACTGGGATAGCCAATCCATCCCCAGTATGACGTTGAAATCCTCCATCGGCAACAAGATCAGGTCAGCCGAAAACTCTTGATCTTCCGAAACAATCACGGCCCTGGGGAGGAAGCTCCCCACAATGCCCACCAAACTCAAGGGTGTGCTGACTTCCAACGTCACATGGGTACGGTCCAACACGCTCGCAAACCGCTTCAAAAGAAACGAGTGTGTGGCCCTACAATCAAACAACACTCTAGCACTCAACCTAGCAACAAAGAGCGTACCTTCTACCACCGTGCTGGCGTTTCTCGCCTCATCCGCATGGATGGTAAAGACTCGTCCAGTCCTCTGACCCTGTTGTGGCGACGCAAAAGGACGACGACCTCCGCCTCTGCCTGCTGCTGGCGGCCCTGCATGTCTGCTGGACCCATTCGACCCACTCAGACAATCCCGCACAAAATGGCCTGGCTTGCCACACCCGTGACAAACCCCAGAATGGCCCAACACTCTCCGTAGTGAAATCGACCACAACCTCTGCACACCTCAAGCTGGAGTGATTTACCACCTCCAATTCGGGGCCTCTTGCCCGAATTCCCTGCTAACAGAGCACCTGGACGTCCACTGACCTTCCCCGGTGATCTCCTGGCCTCAGCATAATTCTGCTGATAATCCTGATCAATGATCGTGGAAAATCTCACGGCATCGGCCAGCGACTGTGGCATACTGTATGTCACCTGAGTACAGAGGTGCCTCCTAAGCCCCCGTACAAACTTCCTCGCCCTCTGCATCGGCGTCACACACATCTCAGGACAGTAACGCTCCAGCGCGTTGAACCTCCGGGTATACTCAGTCAGGGTCGCCTCCCCCTGCTCAAGGGTCATGAACTCCTCTCTCCTCCCAACTCTGACATGCTCTGGGAAATACTGCTCATTGAACTTCCACAGGAAGTCCTCCCAGCTGATGTCAGTCCTGCCCTCAAACACCACCGCAAATGTGGTCCTCGACCAGTTGGACGCGTCTCCGCCCAACACATACGCTGCCATGTCTGTCTGCCTCTCAGGAGGGCACTCAATCGCCTGAAGGATCTCCTGGATCTTCATGACCCAATCCTCTGCAGCCTTAGACTCTCCTCTACCATCGAAGGTAGGCGAGTGATGTCTCATAAAGCGGTCGAGCATCGCTCCTGCCACTGCTGGCTCTCCTCTGCCTGACTCGCGATCCAACATCGCACCTAGTCGCCCCACCGTGTCATAGAGCATCCGCCGCTCCTCTGCCCAGTCTGTGCCCCCAGTTTCACGGCTAGTGCTACGGTCCCGTGGGTGAGGTCCCACGCGCCTCGGAGGCATCTATACACAAAGAAGACAGCACACATCAAAACCATGAATGCATGAACTAATGCAGACTTTAAAACTCTAAGGGTGGTTTCTTTGGATAAGGACACCGGAACCGACCGCTCTGATACCAAGTTGTAACATCCTCAACATAGCGGAAAATTTAAAATTTTCTAAACAACAATTAACTGAGGATATTACTCAAACACATGGAAGAAGGTACACCAACATATATATATATATATATATATATATATATATATATATATATATATATATATATATATATATATATATATATATATATCCGAGTATTTCAAAAGCGTGATTACATCAAAAGATTAAACAATAAATACAAGTAATCACTCATACCTCAAAATGAGAGAAAGCAGGATCAGGTACCAGTGCTCCTCTCCTCAATCACCACCCCCTAACTTCGGTCATGGCCTGAAAAGCAAACATGCAACAATTCCTGAGTTTCCAGAAGGAAACCCCGTATGCCAAACTCTACAGTGCATGAACTGAAACACTCTAGCATGCAATTCTACAAACAATAAAAGCACCACAACTAGGCTGGGCTCCAGGGTTTTTTCACCTAACCACCGCAACACACTCGTCGCCAAGCTGGGCTCTAGGACTTTTTCACCCAACCGCAACTACCACGACACGACCAAGGGCTTCAGGGCTTTTTTACCCAACCCAAACGTCCAAAGGCTCCAGGGCTTTTTCACCCAACCCTTGTCACGCGGTCCATGCTCAGGCTCCAGGGCTCTTTCACCCAACCTGAACTCACTACGGAGCTCCAAGGCTTTTGCACCCAACCCCGCACAGACTAGGTGGGCTCTAGGGCTCTTTCACCCAACCACCGCAACACTTACATTTCCAAGCTGGGCTCCAGGGCTTTTTCACCCAACCGCGGCTCTCACACGGTTACAGGGCTCCAGGGCTTTTTCACCCAACCACCGCAACACTCCTGCTCACTAGCACACTTGCCGGAAGAACATCGGCACCACAACTCGCCCCACAAGGACGACCACAACAACTGCACCTCCAACGTGCAAAACTGGACACAAACGGTCGACCGAACCAAAAGTCTCGGTCGACCGAATCTCACAAACACAGGGCAATTGCCTCGACCGGTACTCCATCGGTTGACCAATTCCCACCAACCACACTCGTTCAGTCGAACCAAAGTCAGGGACCGGTCGACCGTTTAGAAGTCACCTCCCAGGTTCAACGAACAAATTGACCAATCGGTCGAACGATAAAGGGGACCCGTTCGACCGAAAGCCACAAGGGAAAATTCCCCCACTCTCACCAACGAATCCGGTCGGACCCCCGAGCACTCCCGGTCGACCGAATCTCACCAGGAAATTCCCCCAACTCTTAACAATAAATTTGGTCGTACCCCCGAGCACTCTCGGTCGACCGAATCCCACCAGGGAATTCCCCAACGCTCAACCACAAATCCGGTCGACCGAACCACCTTCGGTCGAACCAACCACTATTCCAACTTAAGTCACCGGTCGGACAAAGTCATACAGGCGGTCGACCGTTTAGATGGTCAACGCCCCAACCGACCTACAACAGTGCACACGGTCGAACGGCAAAGGAGCCACGTTCGACCGAAAACCACCAGGCTTGCCTCAAATGCACGACCGGTCGACCGTCCCAAGAGCATCGTTCGACCGGTGTGAGGTAGAACCTGAAATTGCATTAAGAACGGTCGATCGTTTGCACCAACCGGTCGAACGATCAGGCAGTAAATATGTTGCACGTTTGCTTGCGACGAGCCGAAAGGCCTACCGTTGACTTCCAAATGCTCACACTACAAAAGGGAGATATAACTACAAGTTTGACATACCGTCAAGGTTTGAAGAAACCTTCGAATAACCTCGACGGCGCTTCCACGAGCACTTCTCCCCCAAAATACGATCCGTCGACGAACTTCCCGCTCGATCAACGATCACCACCTCCTCAACGATCTCAAGCACACCTTCACCTCTGTCAACCTCCACCAACCAGCCACGACCAAAGAAAACGAGTTAGGTCGAGGGAGGGAGAGAACCAAAACAAGCAGGAAGGGTTAAGAAACCAGCAACTCACCTCCACGAGCAACCTATACCCGACGCATGCCTCCGCCACGCCCGAGCTCGGCACCTCTACGTCGGAGTCCAACTGAGGGAGAGAGAGTGTGTGAGAGAGAAGTGAGGGAAACGTGAGAGAGAGGTGGGGAGTTCTCCTAAAATATCTTCCATCCATTCAATCTCAACCGTCCATCCACTCCACTCGATCTCAACCATCCAATCCCATCTCCTCCTAATGACCACCTAAATCATCAATAAAACTCAATTAGGATTAGGATGTCACAACATGTCTTGACTTTAATCCTTTCTTTCTTGAGTCTTGATCACCTGTAGAAGTTGCACATAGAAATTGATTGACATCATTTCATGCTCATATTTGTATCTTATATCCATTTTCTTTCACCTAAATAATGCTATGTTACGAGTTTTATGTTTAGTTTTCAGGAATAAATAGGTTTGAAGAGATGAAGCATAAAAGGACCCAAAAGTTGGGAAAAAGGACTGAATTGTGAGATCTGTGGACCAAGATGCAAGGAAGAAGGACCTGAATGCAAGACCGAAGGACCTAAGAGCAAAACAGAATACTCCTCACCATCATGGGGAGTATTTTGGCAATTCTATTCGGGTCGGAGCTCCAACATGCAAAATACATGCATCAAATACCAACAAAGCCTTCCAGAAAAGCTCACAAGAAATTCCAGAGCAATCCGGACACTGTAGACCGCTAATTAGTGGTCCAAGACCGCTAATTGGCGGTCACTTTTTGCCCAAATGCGCTCACATTTCTCCAGCACATGTATTAGAGGATTTGTAGGCTATTTTTGGTATCTGTTTAGTCCCACATCGGGGGATTGTCCCGGATTAGCTTTTTCCATGCCTATAAATAGAACTCTTCACCTCCTATTGTAATCACTCCATATTTTAAGTGACTATTCTTCCTACTAGAAGTGAGGCCTTGAAGCACACACTAAAGTAGGAGGATGCTACTTTTAATGTGAGTCATTTTAATACAAGTTTTCTTTATTATGTTGTTTGTTTTATGTTTCTTGTTTTGCTTTGCTTAATCTCATTTCATTAGTTTTATTAGCTTAGTTAAGATGCTTTCTTTGTTTAGTTTAATAATTAGTGTAATGTTTAGTGAGTAGTTCCATCCCCTTTGGGGGGTGGAGTAGATGTACATACATGCATTAGAGAATGGGATGAATGCTTTAATTTCAATGTGTTGATTAAACATGAATGTATGCTTGCTTGTTTAGGATAGAATTTATAACTTGATGAGTTTTGCCAAAATAATTAGACACCTCTCATGCTTGTTTAGGTTCTGAAATAAACACCTTGCATATGTAAATGTTAATCAACCAAGTTGGTGAATAGATTGATAGGTTTTGCCATAACATTTAGACACTTCCTATGCTTGATAAACACCACCTTCATATGCTTAAAGAATGTATTCTACACCCACCTCTTTGCTTGTGTGCACTCACTCCACCCCTTAGGGGTTTTCCATTCCTGAAATTCCAGCACTTCTATTTTGTTCTTAGCTTAGTTTTTATTTGATCGTTTATTTCTTTGTGTCGCATTTCGTACTTCTTAGCGTAGTTTAGTGTAGAGTAGCGTAACCAACTCTCTTCTCCATTTTTTTCACCACTTGATTTCGTGCAAACAAAAGACTGCTCACCTCCCTGAGGACGACCCGTAATTGCCACCGCTTCATCGCGGCCGTGCACTTGCGGTTTAATTAAAACGTTCAACAGAAATATATATGAAATGCAATATATGTGCTACTCTACATTGATTACAATTAAGATAAGGTTGATTAAATCATCAAAACATAGATTAAGGCCAAAAAGCCAACAACTTAAAGTTGTCATTGAGTTATATATCAATAAGCATGGTCTGAGCTTGTCCAATGTTCGAGGTCAGGGGTATGATGGTGCATGTAACATGCATGGTTAGTTCAACGGTCTGAAAAGCTTAATTTTGGCAAAAAACAAGTCTGCTTTCTATGTGCATTGCTTTGCTCATAAAAACATTAAATCCCTTTCAGACTTTTTCGATTATATTTCCTTGATTTGTAATGTGGTCGGTGCTTCTTGCAAGAGAAAAAGATATATTGAGAATCAAACAGATACAACAAGTATTTGCTGGCGTGAGTAGTGGAGACCTCGAAACAGGTCAAGGTTTGAATCAAGAATTGTTTTTGGCACGACTAGGTGCCACACGCTGGAGTTCCCATTATCGTTCTGTTGTGAGTTTGTTGACTTTGTTCTACTTTGTAATCGATGTCTTGCAGGTTGTAGCAAATGATGGTACAAATAGGCAGAAAAAATGGAAGTGATTGGTCTCTTGAAATAGATACAAACATTTGAATTTGTGTTGCTCTTGAATCTAATGGTCAGAGTGTTGGGATTAACAAACGACTTGTCACAGTCACTCCAGAGGAGAGATAAATATTTGGTCAATAACATCAAACTTGTTAAATTGTCAAAGGATCTATTGCAACAATTGAGAGAAAATTGGTGGGATGATTTGTTTAAGAAAACTTGTGATTTCTGTGTGAAGCAACATATAGATGTCCCTGTTATGGAATGTATACTTGCGGTTCAAGGAAGGAAAAAATGTGGAGATCGAGAAATTACACATCTCCAATACTTCAAGAATGACATTTTCCATGTTGTGATTGACACCCAACTTCAGGAGCTTAATGATCGGTTTACCGATGTTAATAATGAGTTACTCCTCTATATGGCGTATTTGGATCCACGTAAGAACTTTGAATTCGATGTAAAGAGATTATGTGAATTCGCTACCTTTTATTATGTGGAGTTCAATGAGAATGAACTTCCAATGCTTGAAGTTCAACTTCGCGTTTACATTTGCTCATGTGAGAAGCAATCCAGACTTTTCAAATTTGATGGGCATTGCTGATCTTGCGAGGAAGATGGTTGAGAAAGGAAGAGATAAGGCCTATCCTTTGGGTTTTTTTGCTTATCAAGTTAGCCTTAACTTTGCCGGTAGCAACCGCAACAGTTGAGAGAGCATTCTCGACTATGAAGATTGTCAAGACCAGACTTCGTGCTACGATGAGTGACGATTCGATGAATGATTTATTGGATTATTCTAAGGATTAAGATGATGTTTGCCCAAAGCACTGACACGTGGCGCACTCTCATTGGCTGCACATTAGGGTTTAGGGTGGGGCCATCTATATAAGGAGGGGAGCCTCCCATTGGATGGACTAATTCTTGTGTGCAAACCCTAGCCTCCACCCTAACCCTAGCCGCCCTCTCCCTCTCTCTCCCATTCGTCCCTCCACATCCACCAAGCCAATCCGTAGAGTCTTGGGTTGTGGACTCGTGCTTCTTCTCCAAGAGAGTAGAAGACCGACCGGTGCTCCAAAAGATTCCGTGAGGTGATCGTCGATCCATTCCGCTGCCACAAGTTCTCTCCACCAAAGGTAATTCTGAACCTGTAGATTCAATCGTAGATTGCTAACATTGGTACCAGAGCCATCTTGGTCACCTTCGAATTTTTTGAACACTTTCTTATTTCATATATGTTGAAATAATTTCGGTAGTTGTTGAGAGAAATCGCATACATGTGTAGTTTTGTTTTCTCTTCATCATGCGCCTAGGGTTTGATGGCATTTTTCTCACCCTTGCGCATGTTTTTCTTGATTCATTTCATTACATGCAAATTGTATTACAAGTTTCATCATTATTTCATTCTTGAGCATAGCTTAGATTTCATTTTATGCATGTACCTAGGGTTACATGTTAATCTATGTTTGTTGCGCATTTTTTTTCATCCAAGAAGCTTGCGGCTTGAGCATGTTTTGTTCTTGATAATATGCGCATATATGTTGTTTGAAATATGATGATAATTTTACAAGAGTTAAATATTGCATGTATCATATAATGTGATCATATATTTCGGATGGTATGATTTGATTGTGCATTATTTTAAAAACTCTTGTACATACATCTAAGGTTAGATGCTTGTTGCCTTATTCGTGTATATGTATTTTTTTAATCACATGTGCATGCATCTAGAATTAGATGTTGATTGCAAAATCATGCACATACATGAATATTGAGTTACCATATTGTATATTTCGGATTTTTGGAATGAGAGCATTCATTTCATTTTAAATATTTCCTTTTTGATTAAATGCACATATATGTTAATCTCATTAAGGATTTTCGGATTTCTTTTGGAATGATTGCATGCATTTCATTTGAAATATTTCATTTTCATCAAATGTGCATATATGTGATGTCATCCACCAAAGAATTTCGAATTTTTCTTTACATTACAAGTAGCATAATTATTGTTGATTGCATGCTTATATTGATTGTGGAAAGATTGACTAATTCTGAAATTTTTGGAAGATATTATAGGCTGGAATTTTATTGCCTTAAAAATATGTTTGGATGCTTTCCTTTGATGCAAAAATATGTGTTGCTCTCCACCATATAATTTCGGATTTTTCTTTCCTAATCGAAGTAGGATAATTTTTGTTCTATCATGATTATATTGATTAGGGAAAGAAGAAAAAAAAATTCTGTTTTGAGAATGATTATTGTGGAGATTGGTTGTCATTACCTAACACGGGGTTTTGCCTATTTTTCGTGCCCCATTCATGCATTGTTTCCTTATGCATTACTTCCTTATTGTTTGAATGAGGTGCACACTTTATGGTATTTTTTTCATACGTCGGATTGTGCTAACGTATGGAAAGATTGTGGCTATGTGGAATGAATGATTGCTGATTTTATTTACTGCCTTATTGAGAGATGAGCGTAATTTCATTCATTTATTTCCATTTGCAATAGTTATCGCAATGGACTGTAATATTTATGGACTGTAATAATTATGGACTGTGGACTGTTTATTGCCCTAAGGAGACGAGGGGCTCCTTTATTTTTATTATTGCGATATTATTGCTATAAGACTCATGCATGTTCCCGTCGACGAGGCTAAATCCCTAATGGGGATCATTAGCTCGATATGGAAGTAATGTAGTAATCATATCTGTGTGATGTTGATTGGATTTTTTTTTTGGAAAACCGTTTTTGGGAACTCGCATGCCTAGTGGGAGTTGCAAGGTTGAAGTGTTTTGTGTAAACCACCTTGCAACCGGCAGCAAATTTTTTTATTTGTTGATTTACCATGATTTAAAACGTTTTTTTTGGGTCATTAAATCATGATGGAGCTCAATATCTAGATTAGTCAAATGGCTTCATTAACTATTGCATGAGGATTTGATCGAATGCTTTATGTTTTCTTTTGGTCTGAATGCTATAGCTATTAAGTCAGTTTATTCTTTATGATTATTGTAGCTCGTTATATTTTATGCTAGAACTCATGTATCGCTATGTATTTTGATTGTCCTAGATTCTTTATGGCTGCTTCCAAAAGCATTGTCGCTGATCTGACTCGAGGAGATAAATTCAATGAAAGAAATTACGATCTGTGGCATCGTAAAATTGAGTATCTCTTAGAGGATCAAGACATGTTAGAAAACATAAACCAATCTATGTCTCCCCCCGAGGAGGGGAATACTGCGCAACATCGCAGAAACTTGGATGTTCATAATGCATGGAAAAAGAAAGACCAAATTGCTCGAATCACAATTCTAAGTTCAATGAGGGACGATCTGTTACCGCGGTTCGAAAAGTTTCGAACTGCAAAGGCCTTGTGTGAAGCTGTGAAGTTTTAGTACGGAGTGACCTTCGTCACAAGGGCCCGCCAGCTTGGGCTCATGTTTGATGGGTATAAAATGTGCCAAGGTCACACGATGAGGCAGCATATTACCGCAATGTCAAACATGATAAGCGAGCTGAGCGCTGCCGGTCGTGCTAAGACCGATGAGGAGCAAGTATCTGCTCTCATAAGATCGTTGCCTTCAAAGAATTGGGAGCATATGAAGGTCCATCTGACTCATGCTGATGACATCAGGACATTTGACCAGGCCGCAAAACACCTAGAGCTGGAGGAGGACCGCATGCTTGCGGAAGCCCCTCTAACTGAAGTATTTGCTGCTGAGGCTGGCGCTCCTCGGAGGAGTGCAGGTTTTAAGCGCAAAAGAGATAGAGCTCAGGGTTTTAAAGGCAAGAAGGGTGCAAATGCAAACAAAAAAGAAAACAAAGCTGGAAAGAAACGACCTCGAGGATCCAGAGGTGGGAAAGATAAGTCTAATGTGACTTGTTTTAACTGTCGAAAGACTGGACATTTTGCTCGTGAGTGCACTGAGCAAAAGTTAATTACTGTGTGTAATCCCTCGAATTGTAACGTGACTAGTTCTGTGATGCTCACTGATCATTCTCCTGTGTGGATTATGGATTCAGGTGCCACGGACCACGTAACAAAGGATCGCTCTGCCTTCGTGGAATATCGCCGTGTTCCAAGTGGGAGGCGAATAAACATGGCAAACAACACTTTGAAGTTGTTGGAGTTGGCACATGCAAAGTGGCTTTGCGAAGTGGCCGGATCCTATTACTTCACGACGTGTTGTATGCACCAGCTATACGGCGAAATATTATTTCTGTTGTTGTCTTGATGAGACATGGTTTTAAAGTTGTTTTTGAGAACAATGATATGGGTTTATACCTTTCTAACAATTATTATGGACATGCTTTTCTTTCTGACGGTTTTATTGTGTTGGACGCAATTTATGATTTCAATCAAAACACTAGTGCCTTTATGAGCCAAAGTTCCATGAATAATGATTCAGTTATGTGGCATGCTAGACTAGGTCACATTGGTGTTGACCGGATGAACATGTTGGCAAAGGAGGGGGTGTTAGGAGAATGCTCCAAATTTGAATTGCCGACCTGTGAACCTTGTCTAGCTGGAAAGGCAACTAGAAAACCGTTCGGAAAAGCCATTAGGGCTACTTCTCCTTTAGAACTAATTCACTCAGATATTTGTGGACCTTTGAATGTGCGTACTAGACATGGACAAAGTTACTTCATCACATTCATTGATGACTTTACGAGATATGGTCATATTTATCTTATTTCTCACAAATCAGAAGCTCTAGAATGTTTTAAGAAATTCATGAGCTTAGTTGAGAATCAGTTGGATAATAAGATAAAAACTCTTAGAACGGATAGAGGTGGTGAGTGTCTCTCCATAATGTTCAAGGAGTTATGTGATGAAAAGGGGATATCTAGACAACTCACTATGCCTTATACTCCTCAGCAAAATGGTGTTGCCGAGAGAAGAAATAGAACGTTGCTAGACATGGTTAGATCCATGATGGCGCATGCGAGCTTACCAATTTCGTTTTGGGGAGATGCTCTAATGACTGCTGCCTATATCCTCAATAGAGTTCCAACAAAATCGGTTCCCTCAACTCCATATGAGTTATGGACAGGTCGGAAGCCTGATTTTAGTCTGCTGCGTCCTTGGGGATGCGCGACATACATTCATTCTACTAGTCACTGATATGGAAAACTAGGACCTAGAGGGAAAAAGTGTATCTTTGTAAAATACAGTGATTTCTCCAAAGGTTATGTTTTTATCGGGGTAGACGAGAATGAAAGAAGGACGGAACTGGAGTCTAGGGATGCCACATTCTTGGAAAATGATTTTCCAACCCTTGCTGGAGCTATCAAAGAGTCAGTGGACTTCTTTGAACAACAAGATGAGGACATTGCCACTCCACGGGATCAGGATCTGGAAGTTGAACATGAGGTTCCACCAGTCGATCCTAGTGGGAGCAGCAATGCTGAGGATCCGATAGCTCTCACGGAGGATGAGCCATCAGATACCCATCTGCGTCGAAGTAAACGCGGGCTCATTCCTCGTAGGCGATTTCGCTTAGAGTAAAAGGCCCTCATGATAGCTCAAGAAGAAATTGATTATGAATCATCCGGGATGACAATAATCGATGAGCAAGAACCGGAGACCTTGAAAGAGGCTTTGTAAGGTCCAAACGCTAAAGAGTGGTTAGAAGCTATAAAGGAAGAGTTGGAGTCGATGAAAGTTAATCGAGTCTGGCACTTGGTCGACTTACCGCCGAACCGAAAGGTCATTGGGGCCAAATGGATCCTCAAGATTAAGAGGAAGGCGGATGAATCTATTGATAGATTCAAGGCTAGACTGGTAGCTAAAGGCTACACCCAAAGAGAAGGCGTGGATTTTGAGGAAACCTTTTCACCCGTGGTTAGGTTTGCCTCCATCCGCCTTCTACTAGCTATTGTAGCTCAGATTGACTTAGAGCTTTACCAAATGGATGTAAAGACTGCTTTTCTAAATGGAGAACTTGAGGAGGAGATCTATATGGATCAACCTCAAGGTTTTGAAGTCAAAGGACAAGAGCGCAAAGTGTGCAAGCTCAACAACTCCTTGTATGGCTTAAAACAAGCGTCTAGATAGTGGAACATTCGCTTCCATCAAACTATATCAGAGAATGCGTTCTCTATGCTTGAGGAAGATCACTGTGTGTACGTTAAGAGATCCAATGGTAAATTTGTCATTCTGACCTTGTATGTTGATGACATACTCATGGCTGACAATAGCAAAGAGTTGCTGAAATCCACTAAAGAGTGGTTGCCCTCCACATTTGATATGAAGGACATGGGTGAAGCTAGCTACGTCCTTGGTGTCAAGATAGTTAGAGATAGGTCCAAGAGACTTCTGGGATTGTCTCAAGAGACTTACATTAACAGCGTCTTGAAGAAATACCACATGGACAAATGCAAACCAATCGACACTCCTGTTGAGAAGGGTTTACACTTAAGCCTAATAAGCATCCTGAGACTCCTGAAGAGAAGGTCAAAATGAGCAAGGTTCCATACTCCAATGTTGTGGGAAGCCTTATGTACGCTATGATGTGTACTAGGCCAGACATTTGTTATGCTGTGGGCATGGTGAGTCGATACCAGTCCAACCCAAGCATGGAGCACTGGAAGGCGGTCAAGAGAATCATGAGATACCTCAGAGGAACGAGTAACTACATGTTGTGTTACCAAGCATCAGATCTCCGCCTGATTGGCTATAGTGACGCCGATTGGGCTGGAGACATTGATGAAATGAAGTCTACCTCTAGTTATGCTTTCTTGCTAGCTAATGGGGCCATCTCATGGTCCAGCAAGAAGCAAACTTGTATAGCCCTGTCGACTATGGAAGCAGAGTATGTTGCATGCTCTGCAGCAGTACAAGAGGCAGTTTGGTTGAGGAGGTTCTTACAACACACTGGGCTTGTAGAGACATCTGATGAGCCTGTTGTTGTCTATTGTGACAGCATGGCTGCCCTTTGTTATGTGAAAGACCCCAAATATCATGGAAAGACCAAACATATACAGGTTAGGTATCATTTTGTGAAGGACATCATAACAAGAAAGGAAGTTGTGTTAAGACATGTATCTACTAGTCTTATGGTAGCTGACCCTCTTACCAAGGCTATAACTAAGGACTCGTTTGTGTCTCATGTGAAGTCCTTAGGCTTACGCAGACTTTGATGTGTTGGCATGTCTAACTTCCTTTTATGAGTGATTGTGTTTTTCGTTCCGACTATGTCTGTTTGGTTGATGTAGTTGTTCTAGCATAAAATATTATTCTGTCAATAGGTTGAAGAATGCTTACTCACACGAGCATTCGCCTATGGCGCTTTTGGTAGCGAGCAGAGATGAGACTGATCATGAGGAGATCTTGTATGATAGATCCAGAATAGTTCATGATAGGACAGTCGCCTTGATTAGGAATCAAGATGAGATCCTCTATGTTCGTGAGGATTGACATGAATGTTCCCACGATTCATGTGACCTATAGAAGCCAAGTGCGAGCATCGCATGTGGCACCAGGTGACACCTGTATGGTGTTAAGGCAACAATGATGAAGCTCGGGTCAGGCGCAGAGGGGGTGCGACTGGACTAAGACTTGTATGGTGTTGAGAGACAGACATACTGTTGTGTATAGTATGATCCACCATAACATGTTTGTCATACAACATGTGCTGAACGACCATTTGGAAGTGAAAGGATGGATCCCTGCTCCTTCACTGTGTGAGTCCAAGACTTGATTGTCATTTAGGTTCCCTCAGTGACCTTCGACGACACCATGAAGCAAAGAGTTGATGTGGCTACTTTGGGATGTTATCTATGACCATGAGAGATTCGGTCTAAAGAGGCATCTTCGGGAAAGGAGTCAACTCTGAGTGTAATGGTGGTCTGGGGCGAAGGGAAAGGTTTGACTCGACTGCACTAAAAGTATTTGCTGGGCCCAACTGTATTGGATACAGTAGCAAGTACCTTGAGGACAAGAAGGTATTCTCTCCGAGGGATCGAGATACCGTTCATGTCAAGTGAGATTCTGAGTAAACCTGGGGAACAGTATTGGCAAAAAATGCAACCCACCAACCTACTTAATAAATTGGGAGGGTTGCGGTTTTCTATCAACCCACCCTGCCTAATATACCTACCAATTTTTTATACCACACGATAACATGAAAAAACATTATGTGGTTGAAGTGTTGAACCTAGTTATGATGATATATCAAAGATGAAATAAATTTACACAATTAGACACGAAAAATACACTATAACAATGGAAAAATACACGATTTACATGAAATTGACACGTTAAACAACTTTTGTAGTCTAATTAATTATATATTAGTTGGCAATGTTGTTTTTGACATCTCATAATATGAAAATATCAATATGTTCTAATATTTATTTATTTCAAATCTCAATATGATATATTTTTTGAAAATATAACATATATGAAGTACACGAAAGTGAGAAACGATAGTACACGACGTGATTGTCAGACCTACCACCAACCCGTCATCTACTTAGAATATATTTATTATTTAATATATAACTAAAAGTTTAATATTAGGACATTAAACCAAGCTTAACCAAATTACATTTGAAAAATATATAACTAAAAATTTAATATTAGGACATTAAACCAAACTTAACCAACTTACATTTCATAAAACTAATATATGTAATACATTTATCTAAAATCAAATATTAAAACACTAATGACAAAAACAAAGAAACAAAATAAGAACCTTTTATTTCTTGGGGACATATACCATGTCTTTTGATTTATTTAAGTGTTTAAACGTTGTGAAACTAGATAATATTATATGTATTTTTGTTATAAGGTATTTTTGTGATATATATGAATTTTGTTATTGTATTACATAACTCTGATAGATTACTCAACTAACCCACTTAACCACCCCACACCAGCCTTACCACCCCTTAGGAGTGGGGCAGGTAGTTGATTTTTTTGCCCTCCCTCGTTCCATTGACCCACATTCCATTTACCCTTAGGCATGGCAGGTAGTGACAGGAGAAAAATCCACCCGACTCAACTTATACCCCTACACTAAAAATGAAAATAACTTAAATATACAAAATTAATCTAAAATTAGAAAGTCTAACCATCTAACCTAAAAGTATCAAATAGAATTTAAATGTCAATTGACCCAGAACCAAATGCACACCAAGGAGGCAAGGGTCTAAGCTGAAATAAATTAGTTTGCGTGGTTTGAATTACTTTACCGAACTTAATTTCGTTTAACATTGATGAACCCCTCTAACCCAAGCCACACCGACCCAGTCTCGTCCATACTGTTAAAGATGGTCTCTCCTCTGGTCCTCGAGAAAATCATTCGAGCACTAAAGAGAAAATATGCAAACATAGTATACTCTTTCCCAAATAAAATAATTTTTCCCAAATAATGGATTACCAAAAAAAAAAACCCGGGGGCCACAACATAACGAGCAATCGTGACACTCAAAAATTCAAAATAAGCTGGAGCACAATGTCATTTTCATTTTTCAAGCACCATCTTGTTTAATATATTATCACCAAAATCTTAGAAACAACATAGAAAGATAAAAGAAAAGCATCCTCAGATAGCGTAGATCCATGCCATATCATGGCATCCATGGCGATCCACATTTGCATTCCTGTGAAAATAAAACTACATTAGACTCTCCGGCAAAAAGAAAAACATACCATCGTGGTTCAAATTTAATGCGGAGTAAATTTTTCCATAGTTAGCAAATTGGCACAAACTAATTCCCAAGATTTGACTTCTTCGACAAGTGCAGCACAAATGGGTGTAATAGATTTTATGAAATCGTTGGAAGTATTGTAGTACCATCTTTTTAGGAATTGGGTTCCTGTAAACACTATTTGATGGTTTGGTTACCTGTCAAACGTGTCTTGTTTTATTGTGTCAGACATTTCTACAGTCGTGTCAAGATTTTGTGTTTTCGTGCATAACACAAATTGAAAATGATCCATTATGTTTAGATTGAAAATAATTAAGTGATATGTTATATTGATTTTTTCATTCTAAATAACATCTTAATTGACCATTATCAAGTAAAAACAATTGATTATCAAGTAAATAACGTCTGACTATGTTCTTTAATATGGTTCACGTTCCATTATTACATGCATATGTTTAACATCTTTTTTAATTGCACAATGTTGATTCTTCAAATATTATTCTGATCAATGATATTGTCCCAGTTGACACGGTCAACAAGAAAACGAAAGAAAAAGGTTACCTGTTTATTTTTTAAGAAGCAGTAGCTGCGACAACTGCCATTCTTTTGACATCAAAAATTTCAATCCAGTAGCCATCTGGATCCTTGATAAATGCTATTCCCTTCATTTTACCTGACAACTTTCATTCATTAGTTAATACTCGAAAAGAGAGAATCATATGGTGGGGAATCATAAATTTCAAATGGTGTTCATGCTTCCCTTTTCATATGTGGACCGAAAGACGTACAGTCACAGGTATTTGAAATGTATAACCGAAAGAGTAGTAAAAGTCCCTTTGGAGATTACCATCATCCGGTTTTTTTACAAATTCAACTCCAAGACATTCAAATCTTTCACATGCCTTGAACGTGTCATCAACAGCCACGCCAATATGTCCTGCAAATTGAAGTAGAAAACAAAATAAGTTATAAACAGCATGCCAACCAAAACATATACTTGCTTGTTTGAACATATAACACTGCTTGCCAAATTGCTACGTTGGTATTCAATGCATTTATTTGAACAAATCAACGAAGCATACCAAAACCACGAGGTTCAGAATTCCCATTGTGATAGCCTTTGAATTCTGGATCACTTTCTGTTCCCCAATTGCTAATTCAAGTGAGAGAAAACTCAATATTAAAAGGGAGGACGATGAAAATGACAAACAAATAATCAGCCAACCAAAACCAATACCAAATGTAGACAATATATCAATTAAATTTACTGTGTAAGTTCAAGAGTGGCCTTCTGGCTGAAGGTCCAAACTGTTCGTTCAACCGGATCTGCAGGAGCAGACTCTGTGTTCTGCAAGAAATTGCAATTTTTTTATGCAATCATCCTAATAAGGTAGTAAGAGAACACGGATGCTAGATATATGCCATTGTGTCATTTACCTCATACCCCAGAAAATACAAGCTGAATTTCATCTCTGGGAAGTCCAGCCTTTTAAGCAATCTGGCAATTGGAAATCAGAAAAAGACAAGCTAAGGGGTCATAAAAAAAATTGGTTCTGTAAAGTAGCCTTCAGGAAAGTCCTTCTCGATAAAAAAACTGATTTAAAGATATTCTATTTTGATTTATGAATCGCTGGGGATACAAACAAAAGGCATGTCAATGTGATAGGTAGCTAATTAAGATGGCTGAGAAACAAATTGATCAATGATGCTTACACATACAGACATCAACATTACCCCCAACAAGTGACCGATGATGGTACTCAGTTGTATCACAGACCACGTACTAGATTCATGAATGTTTTCCAAAATTAACACTATTGCAAACTGATAAATTTCAGATAGCTTTCATAATTCATATCAATGCAGAACAAATAAGTAATTTATCAGATAGCTTCCATTTTAATGCCAAGCAGATTAGTAGTAAAAACAGGTTGTCTTTATGCTTCAGAAAAAGAGCAACAAGCCACTTACGACATGCCCAATACACGCGAGTAAAAGTCGAGGCTCACTTTCGGATCTTTTACTCGGAACATCTGCAGAACCAAATTGAGGTTCATTATAAATCCAGGTTACTAAAGAAAGTGGAAGACAGAAATTCAGATAAGAGTCCCAATGTCTGTTCTTCCTTAAAAGAAAAAACGTAATAACCCCATCCATGTTTCACATAAATTCCAATTTAAGAATGGAATATACATACACCAGTAAAAAAATGATATCATCTAGAATCAATCTCTACAGGGCGAAATAGAGAAAACAGAGTCAACCTTCATTCCACGTTTTAATAAAACAAAATTTTAAATGATCCATTCTGAAAAGCAACTAAGACTCGGCAAACTCTAGAACAAATAAACCACTCAACTAGCGTAAAACCAAGCATATATGCTCTTTAACCAATAAGACGTAATTTACCTAATCTCATATCCATAAGAAGACAAAGCCTGCATAAGAAACCTTATCTGAATTAGTGAATTACTACATCCAAGAAATACCCCAAACCAGCAAAAAAGGCTAGGCTAATCCACTATGAGGAAAGGTTTCATATGCCCAGGGCTACCTACTTTTACCATCAAACACCAAGCAGACAATCATTTTTTTGAAATGAACAAAATGGAAATGAAAGATTCATGAAACCATGCAAACATAAAGGTCATCATCTGGTGGTTAAGCAGAACCCCAACAACAAAGAGGACAAGGTTCAATTTTCAATTGGTTCCAATGATATAACATTATTACATTTACATCAGAATAAGTTTAAAAACCGATAAAAACGTAAGTTTACATGGATGCTTGTAAACTTCAACAAGGAGACTATGGTTTGATTCCCCTCATCTTCCAATTTATCTTACTTCCTGACTTTACCAAAAAATAAAAAATTCACAAAATAATCCTTCAGTTACACTTTTTGAGGAAAATAATTACCTTCACTGAGAACAAGGTAAACTGTTTGTGTAATGGTACCCTCATTTATGTATACGTCAATTCATTTTATACACCTTAAACCTTAAAACACGACTTTCCACTAGCTGAAAGCTAAATGTGGTTTCTAGAAACAACACTTCAGTAGCTCATGAACCCAATAGTAATTGTTCGTAATTTTCTTCAACCATTGGCATTTTCTTTATCTCATGACATCAAAGAATGGTTTTGTCTTAAGAACAACCTAAAAGAACACCTTAAGACCATGAACTCACAAACCATAATGTGGTGATAAGTAAATGCGAAATAGTACACAATCAATTCAACAAACCAACTCTTAGTCACACACTATGCCACCATACATAGGATCAATCATACTGACTAAATGTAGGTCTCCATCTTTATTCTATGATACAAAAAACCATAATGTGGTTCATAAAGGAGTTGTAATCCATTTGTGGATACAATCTCTATCATCATCCCCACAAGAATTTTCAATCAATTCATGCAACATTTCATACTTAATTACCGATAAAAATATATTTAGACTTAATTGGATCCAGAGTTGTTCTTACCCGTTTAGCGTAGACCAAACCCATCTCTGGGAATGGAAATACACCGCATTTTAAGTATGAACATGGACTCTCAGTTTGCAGTGGAAAGTACTTATCCAATCATATTGAGCAGATTTACTTACGAAATCAACTCCCAGTTTGCAGTAGAAATCACTTTTCCAATCGTACTAAGGAACTGCAAGAAACTGGACTTCTAAGTTCTGGGTGATTGGTTCGCAGAAAAAGTTAAAAGTTCTGAAACTAGAATTGTGTGAGTTCCAGGACTTCCAGAATTTATATTAGAGATTAATTCCCTACTTTGATCCAATAACCAAAAGAAATCCAGTTCCATACGGTTTACCTGAAAAGGTTATTTTCTAATAATATCCAAAAAGTGGATTATTTTCCCTTACTTCATCAAAAAATACATTCTCGTACCAATCACCAAAAATTGAGTTATGAGAACTAACTAGAGTTCTAGAAACTCGAAGTTCTAAGAACTGAACTCCTGGATCTTCCTCCGCTTCTTTCGAACTAATCACACCCTAAGCGGATTAACTTACGAAAACTCCAGTCAAAAGACAAACTTCTTAGGGCACCCAAAACCACGGAGGGATTTCAAACTCACAGTCTGCTGCATGAAGTAGCCGTTGGTGACCTCGTCCTTCGGTCCATCAGACAGACCGGGGTTGTTGGAAGGCGACTCCTTGGAAGCCATGGACACGGCGCGGCGACAGATCAGGAAAAGCCTGGTGGGAAAGAGGGGGATCGGGTTGCCCTTGGACGTGTAAGGGCGTGGTGGATTGGGGAGGAGAAGGGGACGAGTCTGGTTATTATTGTTGGGACGATTCTAGTGGAGAACGCGGTAGGGCTCATTCTGGTTCTGGAACATCCGATTGTAATATGGTTTAGTGGTTTATCATTTTCTTTGTGTAAATCATGTGATAATTTTGTGTTTTTTTTAATAGTAATATAAGAGCATCAGGTGGGATTGTAGAAATTAGTTCTTACGATCTTATCTCCGGTTTGGGATTTGTTTCTTGTGAATAGATTCTCAACCAGAATGAGTTGTAGCACTTCGGTTGAACACATCAAATTTACTTTTTAGAATAATACTATTTTGGATGGGGTAGATTCTCATAAAAGTAAATTACCAAAATATCTTTAACATGCTTGACAAAGAACAACACCTATTTCCCCTTTAAAAAATTCTTTCTTAGAAATTCTTGACCATGTTCTCATTTATATGTTGATTTTAATCAGGAAACGGAGTGGAGTACAGAGCAAAGGGAAAATGAGATTCTAATTGTATATTAGTGGGAGTTGTGGAATTGCAATCAAATGTAGGAAATATACATTAAGGGTCAGAATGGTCTTCTGGAGTGTAAAACCGATGAACAGTGTTAAAAATCAGAAACAAAATTGATTATGGGAACAAAGAGAATTGAGTGGAACGTGGAAATTGTTGCAAAACAAACAAATCAAAGAGGAAAATATCGAAGAGGGGAGAAAGATATGTATTTTCTTTCTATATACAAATGTGTACAATAACTCCCTGCATATAAGGTAGGGAAGTAGTAGGAGTTACAACTAAATACAATAGATATAATTACACAATATTAATAAGAATAAAATCTACTTAAATTGTGGGGGTTATAAAAGGTGAATCATCCATTTGTATTTGAATTTCATAACACTCTCCCTTTGATGATCGTCTTTATACGCTAGGGATGTTGTCTCGTTAAAAATCTTACCAAGAAAACCCCGATAAAATAAAAACTTGGTGAAGAAAAAAAGGGTGCAGTGCGTATGATGTTCCTCCTCATTTCAGCATACATTCTTCAAGCGACGAACATCAATCTTATGAACAAGTTGCTTGAAAACATATGGGGGCAATGACTTTGTGAATAATCTGCTAAGTTCTCGCTCGATCGGATCTGATAGACGTTTATCTCTCAATCCTTTTGCAAATCATGTGTTGAGAAGATTTTTAGTCAAAAATGTGATTTGTTTTGTCGCCTTTAATGTAACATTCCTTAATTTGAGCAATGCATGCAGCATTATCTTCATATATAGTAGTGTTGGACTATCTTTTATTCTTTTCAGATTGCATTCTACTTGTATATGTTGAATTATTGATCTCAACCATACACATTCTCGACTAACACTACTGAAGAAAAACCCATATACGTCGGATATAAAGGGGTATAGACGTCAGATTTCGGCGGTCTAAGTACCCGACGTATATTTCCCCGTCGCCTATTCCTTGTTATATAGACGTCGGCTATATACGACCTACGTCTATTATACGTTTAATTAACCCAAAAAAAATCATTACATCCCATATTGGGCATTCTGCACTCACACTAATCAAACCCAAGTGCCCCAAGTGCCAATCTTTTGACAAATAACCACGAATATCAAGCCCAGCATGCCCAGGTGCCCCAACTCGTTCACGTTCAACAGTAAAGGAGTGGTGGAGTACATCAACAGCACCAACAAAAATAAATTCTTCGACGTGGGACTAAACTATTACGCCCTATAGACGTCGGATATATAGATTGACCGACATCTATACATACAACACGACCTATAGACGTCGGTCATACTATACATCTGACGTCTATACATTGAAATAACAATAATTAATAATAATAAAATACACCATATAGACGCTGAATACCCTATACAACCGACTAGGGGTGAGCAAAATTCGGTCCGGTCCGGGTACCCGGACCGACCCTAATTTTTCGGTCCGGACCGAACCGGACCGAATTTTTTCGGTCCGGTCTTCGGTCCTTAAAATTTTGAAAATTCGGGTTCGGTCCGGTCCGGTCCAAAACCCGAAAAACCCGAACCCGGACCGAAACCCGAATTTAATTGGTAACCGGTTTGCCCGACCCGACCAACCCAACCCGAATACCCAATTACCCCACCTATCCGAATACCCAACCCAATTACCCAAACCCTCACCCGTTCGCCTCCTCACCCAAATCCCTAACCCTCACGTCCTCACCCAAATCCCTAACCCTCACGTCTCCCTCCTCAGTCCTCACGCCGCCGCCTCCTCACACAGGCTACACAGCCCTCCTCACGCCAACTCCTCCTCGCGCAACCCTCCTCCTCACGCCAACTCCTCCTCGCGCAACCCTCCTCCTCACGCCAACTCCTCCTCGCGCAGCCCTCCTCCTCACGCCAACTCCTCCTCGTACAACCCTCCTCCTCATGCCCGTCCACCCAAATCCCTAACCCTCACCCGTCTCCCTCCTCACACAGCCCTCCTCCTCACGCTGCCTCCTCCTCGCGCAGGCGCAACCCTCCTCCTCACGCCAACTCCTCCTCACGCAGCCCGCCTCCTCGTCAACAGGTAATCTGAACCTTGTCTCCATTCCTAACATTTGCTTCTTTTCCAGTTTTTTTGTTAGATGATTGGATTCGGTAGAGGGAGACGGGTGAGGGTTAGGCATTTTTCCAGTTTTTGCTTCTTTTCCAATTTTTCCAGTTTTTTTTGTTAGCTGATTTGCTTCTTTTCCAGTTTTTTTGTTAGATGATTGGATTCAGTAGAGGGAGACGGGTGAGGGTTAGGCATTTTTCCAGTTTTTGCTTCTTTTCCAAATTTTCCAGTTTTTTTTGTTAGCTGATTTGCTTCTTTTCCAGTTTTTTTTTGGGGTAAATTTATATATGCAACTTGATTGTCAAACAAATTTATCCGTGAATTACACATATGCAGATGAGCTCCCAACAATCAACAGAAACAAATGCTGATCGCAGTCAAAATTCTACAACTACTCCCACATTGCTTCCGGTGAGAAAAAGGAAAGATGATCGGAATTATTGTACAAAGTCGGACGATGATCGAACCAAGAGAAGAGCAAGCTATTGGGATCACTTCAGGGAGTACAGAGAGAAGGAGACAGATCAACTAGGAGTTGAATGCAAGTACTGTAAGGACAAATCTTTTGCTTGTGATCCCATTTTGAATGGTTCTAAAAATGTGAAAAATCATTGGGACAAATGCCCTGCAAATCCTGAGAATAAGCTAATTGGAAAACAAACAGAACTAGTTCTTCAAACATCTCAGGATGATGAGAGGGAGGGAACAATAAGGCTTTATGATTTTGATTCAGTAGAGGTTCGAAAGGCCTTAACTTACATGATAATTGTGGATGAGTTGCCCTTTAGGTTTGTCCAAAATGAAGGTTTTAAGAAGTTGATGTCCCTCGTTTTCATGTGCCTTCCCATTTCACCGTTGCTCGTGATAGTTACCAATTGTATTTGAATGAGAAGCAGAAACTTAAGAAGTTGTTTGTGCACCCATCCTTTCAAAGGGTTTCAGTTACAACTGACTCATGGACTAGCATTCAGAGGATCAATTACATGTGTCTCACTGCCCATTTTATAGACAAAAATTGGAAGTTGAATAAAAAAATTATTAATTTTTGTCCGATTTCTAGTCATAAGGGAGAGGCTATTGGCAAAGCAGTTGAGGATTGTTTGATAGCTTGGGGATTAGAGGACAAATTGTTCACCGTGACTGTTGATAATGCCACCTCCAATGACAAAGCATGCTCACATTTAAGGAAAATGGCACAAAGAAAAGGTTGTGTTGGTGACGGCAAATGGATTCACATGAGATGTTTTGCTCACATAATAAACCTCATTGTATGGGATGGTCTAAAAATGAATGAAGCAAAGGTCACTTTACATAGAGTAAGAGGTGCTGTGAAGTTTGTTAGGAGTTCTCCCAAGAGGATCCAGATGTTTAAGGAGCTGGCTATTAGACATAAGATTGAATGCAAACAATCTTTGTCATTGGCTGTGCCTACCAGGTGGAACTCTACGTATGTCATGTTGGAAACAACAGTTAAGTACCAGCAGATATTTAGCAGGATCAACATTCCCATTGACAAAGAACTTGAGAGTTATGGTAATCCAACAGATGATGATTGGAGGTTGGTAGAGCAACTGGTGATTTTCCTTGGGGAGTTCAAAATCTTAACAGATGTTGTTTCCGGTTCACTTTATGTTACCAGTAATTTGTCATTCTTTTATATTGCTCGAGCTCTTGAGGGATTAAATCATCATATTCATAATCCTAGTGGTGATTTCCAAGGGATGGCTACTGCAATGAAAGAAAAATATGACAAGTACTGGGGTAATGATGATAACATGAATTTTCCGATCTACATGGGAGCTATACTGGATCCAAAGGTTAAGCTAAAAGGTGTTAGTTTAGCCTTAAAGAGAATTTATGCGAGGGATGAAGCAGAAATGTTGATTGACCGCGTTACAAAGAATTGGTACAATTTATTTGAGGAGTATTACAAATTGTATGCTCATTTGGCTCCTAGCGGTGGACAGACAACTGATATCGTGGACATCCTAGTACCATCTGCCACGGCCGTCGAAATGTTCGACTTCAAAAAGTGCATTGAAGATGAGGTGCAGATGTCCGGGCTTGATGGAGGACAATCTGAGTTTGATAGGTATTTGAGTGATCATTTGGGGCAACACGAGAGGAGCCTAGATGTGCTACAGTGGTGGAAGTTGAATGAGCACAAGTACCCCATTGTTTCATGTTTAGCTCGTGACGTATTAGCTCTTGCAATGTCTAATGTTGCATCTGAGTCTGCCTTTAGCACAGGTCGTCATTTGGATAAATTTAGGAGTTCGTTGACGCCTAAGGTATTTAGTTATACAAGTTTTTAAGCAATTCAGATTTCATTGTCTTGTACCGTTTCTAACATTTGTCCTTGAATATTTGATTTAAGATGGTACAATCACTCATTTGCACGCAAGATTGGCTTCGAACCAAAAATAAGGCAAAAGTGGACGTTGAGGAGATCCTAGAAGAGTTGAAAGTGCTGGAGAAAGGTATTTAATATAGCGATGTGAATGCAATGTATATTTACATGTTATAATATTATCTAATTGATTTTGTGTTGATCTTAAAATTATCAGATTTGGAGAAACTAGCTCCCGACGATGATGTAGATGAGCTCATTTGTGTGGATTAGTGTTGATGATCTTCAACTCCTTATGATTTCAAATGTTTAGGATTGTTTGTCTTTAAATTATGAACTTGGTAGTGATTGTTGGATATGATTGTTGGATGTGTGCAATCGTTGGATCCAAATGTTTAGCTATGTACAAGACCATTTAGTTGCTGTAATTGTTGGAAGATACAATATTTTTTTATCATTGTTACTGTTGTATAAAAATCAGGTTAAATCAAGCAAAAAAAACATGTCCAAACAGGTTCGGTCCGGTTTTGGACCGAACCGAACAGGTTCGGTCCGGGTCGGACCGGACCGAATTCGGTCCGGTCTTCGGTCCGAGAATTTTGGGAGTTCGGGTTTCGGTCCTGTCCTGTCCGGTCCGGTTCGGTCCGGTCCTGGACCGAAGCTCGCCCCTACAACCGACGTCTATACATGAGTAGATAGTAAAAAAAATATGGGACTAAACTTTTACGACCTATAGACGTCGGATATATAGGGTGATCGACGTCTATACATATCGTACAACTTATAGACGTCGGTCACGCTATACGTCCGACGTCTATACATTTAAATAACAATAAAAATTACGACCTTTAAACGTCGGTCACTCTATACATCTGACGTCTATACACGGGTAAATAGTAAAAAAACATTACCAATCATCTTAAGCCCAAGTGCCCCAAGTGTCAATCTTTTGACCATTTTATATATATATCACTTGCATTTTGTAGTGTGGTACCAAACTCCCATTTAAAAGTAAATGAGTGGTGGAGTACTTCAACTCCACCAACAAATTTTTTTCTCCAATGTGGGACTAAACTTCAAAACATATGACCATACACACATGTGAAAACACACATGTGATAGTTACATTGATGTAACTATTTTTAAAACAATCCAAACAATTCACATTATTCTTATACAAATAAATCCACATGAAGTGTGTCATGAAATGAAATCCAAAAATCCAAAAAAATAAACAAAAAAATATTTTTCTCTTTCAGGAGGTATAGACGCCGGTTATACTAAAAAACCTGACGTTTATACATATAGACGTCAGATGTTTTTATATCCAACGTCTATTCGGTGACCGTCTATTGTGCATTTTGCACTAGTGTAACCTCATATAATGCAATCAATTCTGAATGATTTGAAGATGTTGCTGTTAATGTTTGTTTTGTTGATTGCCATGAAATTGAAGTTCCACCATATGTAAACATGAATCCTATTTCTGACCGTGCCTTATGTGGATCTGATAGATATCCAGCATCTGAATATCCAATTAGTTCAGCCTTTGAATCCCTTTTATAGAATAGCCTCATATCACGTGTCCCACAAAGGTAACAAAATACATGTTTAATTCCATTCAAATGTCTACGTGTTGGTTCAGAATTATATCTTGCTAGAAGATTCATAGCAAAACTTATATCCCGTTGTGTGTTGTTATCCAGATACATTAAAGCTCCAATTGCACTTACGTATGGTAATTCTAGACCAAGAAGATTGTCATCATTTTCTCGGGGGTGAAAATGGTATGTTTCACTAACAAGAAATCAAACGACCATTGGTGAACTCAATGGATGAGCTTTATCCATATTAAAATGTTTTAACATCTTCTCTATATAATTCGATTGATGGATAGAAGTCCCACTAGGTAAATGCTCGATCTGCAGGCCGAGACAAAATTTAGTTATACCAAGGTCTTTAATTTCAAATTCATTCTTCAAATATTGAGCCGTATTTTCAATATCTTTAGGAGTCCCAGTGATATTTAAATCAACATATATGGCGATAATCGTAAAACCTAATGATTATTTTCTAATAAAAACACATGGACATATAGAGTCATTTTAAACCTTTCTTTAAGAAGACTTTAACTTAGACGATTATACCACATTCGTCCAGATTGTTTTAATTTGTATAAAGATCTTTTTTAATTTTATAGAGTACATCCCTCGGGGTTTAGAATTGCATGCTTCTGGAAATTTTAGTCCTTCAGGAAATTTCATATAGATGTCAATGTCTAATGACCCATATAGATAGGAAGCGACCACATCAATGAGTCGCATCTAAAGTTTTTCAATGTTTGCAAGACTAATAAGAAATCTTAGAGTTGTTGCATCCACTATAAGTGAATACGTCTCTTCGTAATCAACTCCGGGTATCTGTGTAAAACCTTGTGCCACAAGTCAGTCTTTATACCTTACAATCTCATTTTTCTAATTTCTTTTTATTGCAAATACCCACTTGAATCCTACAGGTTTCACGTTATTAGGTGTGAGAACCACAGGACCAAAAACATGACGTTTTTGGAGCAAATATAATTCTGCTTGTACTGCATCTTTCCATTGTGGCCAATCATTTCTGTGTCGACAGTCTTCAATTGATTTTGGGTCACAATATTCTATATTCATTTTCTATAGCATATTAAAAGTTTTCATTAACAATAGTTTCATCTCGGTTCCATCTTTTTCTATTATTCACATAATTTATTGAGATATCATCTTCATTTTCATTTCTAGGTACCTGAGTCTCTTCTAAAGGTTCATCATTCATTTGTTTCATTTCCTCTTCAGGGGTATAAATAATCTTAGTGCCATCAATTGCTATACTCTGCTTTTCCTTTTTCGTGGTTTTATGTCGTTGGAACCGATTGACTGGCCATGTTTTTGGCGAATATTTGACTCATTTGTCACTTTAGGAATATCAACACGAGCAGGTGAATTTTCAGCTGGTATATGTGATTTAGTAACTCTTTTTGTATCTGGGAATGCATCTAGTAATTCATTCACAATTCTTTGTAGATGAATAATGTTTTGAACTTCTTGTTCACATTCGCTTGTACGAGGGACAAGATAAGAAATCACTGGTGCATTCCAAGTTATTTCATTGTTTTCCAGCTTTTGTTTTTCTCCCCCTAAGATTGGGAATATTGTCTCATCAAAATTACAATCAGCAAACCGTGCTATAAAAATATCACCGGTTAATGGCTCCAAATACTTGATAATTGATGGAGACTCAAAACCAATGTATATTCCCAATCTTCGTCGAGGTCCCATCTTTGTACATTGTGGTTGGGTAATTGGGACATAAACAACACAACCAATTTTTTTAAATGAGACAAATTTGGTTATCTACCATAAACAAGTTGTAGAGGAGAATATTTATGGTAAGCAATGGCCTTATTCTGATAAGTGCAGCAACATGTAAAATGACATGACCCCAACCAGAAATATTTCATAAGCAATGGTCTTGCGATTAATTGTAATCTCTTAATCGAAGACTCAGCCATACCATTTTTGTGTATGAACGTGAGTCATTGGGTGCTCAAGCGTAATCCCAATCGCTATGCAGTAATCATTAAATGTTTGGGATGTAAATTCTTCTACATTGTCTAATCGAATCTTCTTAATCGGATAATCTGGGAAATGTGCTCTCAATTTAATCAACTCAGCTAGAAGTCTAGCAAATGCAACATTGCTAGTTGATAGAAGGCAAACATGTGACCATCGTGTAGATGCATCTATTAATACCATGAAATATCGAAATGGTCCACATGAAGGAGTAATTGACCCACAAATATTTCCTTGAATTCGTTCTAAAGATAAAGGAGTTTCATTTTTAATCTTATTTGTGTATGGCTGACTTATCATTTTTCCAAAAGAGCATGTTGCACATGAAAGCTCTTTTGATGATAGAATCTTCAGGTTCTTTAAAAGATAACTATTTGAATTTTCAACAATTTTTCGCATCATTATAATACCCGGATGTCACAGTCTATCATGCCAAAGTTATAATTTATTGGATCAAGTAACTTCTGGTTAGTTACCATATTGGATTCCATTGGATTTATATGTGTACAGTATAATCCGGAAGAGAGAGCTCGCATTCTCTCCAAAATGATTTTGTGACCTTTGACAATGGAACACAATATGAAGATACTCAACATTATTTTGATTCATAGTCTCAAGGTGATAATCATTGCAACATATATCTTTAAAATCTTAGTAGATTTCCTCTGGATCTATTAGAATATAAAGCATCATTTATTAGCAATTTTGTCCCATTGGGTAACATGATACAAGCTCTTCCGGAGCCTTCAATCAAATTACTAGTTCCAGAAATTGTGTTGACATTTTGTCTTGGCAAAATGCAACTTAGAAAAGTATTTTGTGCCTTTTAAAATGGTATTTGTTGTTCCACTATCTACCAGCCATTGATCTCCATCAGTCATGATAGTATCAACCATATCTTGGTCCTAAAATAAGTAAATAAATAAGATAAAGTAATGATCACGTCTATTTTTTTAGGGAAAAACAAAGGTGCTTATATTATTTCAAAATTTGAAAGACAAAGACTCGAGTGTTACATTTATCGGAAAATAAAATACCACAGAAGTTCACGAAGAGCAAAACTAAGCATTTAGATGGACATTTCCATCATCGATAAAAGTTTCGGTATTTTCATCATTTAGAAGAAAATCGAAAAATCCAAGTGTGTATCCATGAGCATTCCATGTTGATTATTCTCAATAAAGTTCATTTCAACACTTTCTTTCTTCTTGAGTGATGCTTGATAGAGCTCAACAAGATGTTTAGGCGTACGACATATACGCGACCAATGATTTGTCATGCCACATTTGAAGCAAGCATTTTCAAATTTCTTTGGAGGATGTTGCACTCCATTTTCTTTAGCATTTCTCCCATTATTATTTGCTTTGAAATCATGACTACCACGATTATTACGACCGCGTCCATGACCACGCCCTTGATGTTGCCCACGTCCATTTCCACGTCCATGCCCACGTCCACGATTGTGGTTAAATGATGTCGCATTCGCTTCAGGGAATGACTCACGTTTGCGTTTATGATTAACCTCATTCACTTCGGGGAATGGAACAAAACCGATGGGTCGAGACTGATGATTTTTCATCAAGAGTTCATTATTTTGCTTGGCAACTAGAAGACATGATATTAGTTCAAAATATTTCTTAAAACCACACTCTCGATATTGCTGCTGCAGGAGCATATTCAATGCGTGAAATGTAGTGAATGTTTTCTCTAGCATATCATTATCAGTACTTGTTTCTCCACATAATTTGAGTTCAGATGTGATCCAAAACATTACGGAATTATTCTCGCTTACAGATTTAAAATATTGTAATCTCAAATGTATCCATTCATAACGAGCTTTTGGGAGAATCACTTGGTTTTGATAGTCATACATTTCTTTCAAAATTTTCCATAGTTCTAATGGATCTTTCACCGTTAAATATTCACCTTTTAGTTCCTCATGAAGGTGATGTCGGAGAAAAGTCATTGCTTTCTCATGCTCTTGCGGGGAGGCCTTATTAGCTTTTTTGATTGTTTCTCCAAGATTGTTTCCCGTGATGAATCTCAACATTGAGGGTCCAAGGGAGATATTTTTTTCCTGAAATATCGATGACAGCAAATTCAAACTTGGTAAGGTTTGCCATGTAAGTAACTACAATGAGATGTATCAAGATGTGAACCACTGAAATAGATAAAAACAATAATAAACTAGATCAAATATTTTCTCATGAAATATTGAATATTATCACCAATGCTAAACCATGACATCAGATATATTTTTTGGTCTTTTGAACATAGTTTATTGGGTTAAAAACAACAATTACTGATTGTTGCATCAATGTATTATAGCAGATGGCAGAATAACCAATAAAAATCACAAGTTGTTGCATAAATACCCTCCCTCGTATCAATTATTTACCAAGGTATATAACATGGGAAATGTATATGACACTTAACTACTTGTTTACAACAATTATAGCCGTCTAATTACATGCAAATATACAACACCAAATTAGTATATTCCAAGATTTTCCGAAGTAATCAAATCCAAACAATATGAACTCTTTTCTTTTGAAATAATCCTAGTTTTTCCCCTCCAAAATATGGCATTAAATTAAGTATCTACAATTTTTCATTTTAAAAAAAAATCCCCAAAAGTTATCCCACATAAGCACATTAATATATTGACCAAAATAACATAAGAAATACCCGAAAAATCATATAATCACGTCACTAAAGATCTTATAAATCGTGATTCTTTTTTTGTTTTGTTTTTGTAAAGCACTAAGATATACCATCATCCAAGATTCACATGCCCAAAATGCTTGATTTTTTTTATAACATCTTTTAGAGTATACACGTACATCCCTCAATTGATTGAACAAGGTTTCTTTATTAATCGTACAAGATGGAATCACATTTCTAACCTTTTTTATGATCTAAACAAACTATTTTTTGCAGGTAAACGGGAGAAATTATGTTTGTCACCATCGAAATGAAACATGGTTTTGTTACCTTGCGGCTTGTGTGACACCAAAGGTTCGTAATTATGGTTCTGTGGAGGTTCGTAACTATGGTTCTGTGGAGGTTCGTAATTATGGTTCTGAGACCTTTGATGTGGAGGTTGGTAGGTCGTCGATGGGCGTGGAGGTTGATAAGGTGGAGGTTGAGGTTGAGCATGCGAGCTCTGACCGTTACCCCCACTAGGCCCCCAAGAGAAGTTATGATGGTTACGCCATCCCGGGTTGTAGGAGTGACTGTACGGGTCGTTACGGGGCCTCTGTTGATACATCACATTTGCATACTCAGTATCCCTTGGAGCGTAAGCGCATTCCAAGTCATCATGGCCCATAAGTCCACACCTACCACACCCGGGAGTAGCGACCTGAGCTACAGGAGCTCGGTCCAACTCTAAACTCTCAATCCTACGCATGAGAGCAGCCATTTTCGCCTCAGACGCGATCGATGACTCAACTTGATATGATCCAGCTCGGCCAGAAGACCTGGCGGCTGGTGGCTCTCTCATGGTGTCCCACTCAAAGGTGCGTTCAGCCATTAACTCAAAAGTGTCTCATGCCTCATCGATGAGTTTCATTTGGAAGTCACCCTGACACATCGACTCCAACAATGTGCGGGTGTTGTAGTTGAGGCCCTCATAAACAATTTCGCACAACTGCTATAGCTCAAGTCCATGATGAGGGCACTAGGGGAGAAGGTCCTTGAACCTCTCAAAGAAACCATGAAAAGATTCGGTCTCAGTCTGATACATTTGATGTATCTGGTGCCGTATCTGTTGACTTTAGGGAAAAATCTCTTCAGAAATACGGTCACGAAGTCATCCCAAGACCGAATAGAGCTCGCCGGGAGACTGTATATCCATTTCTTCGCGTTATCCTTCAACGCGAAAGAAATCATCCTCAACCGGACTGAATCCTTGTCAAGCTGTTGAAGCTTGAACATGGAGCATACTTCCTCGAATTCGCGTATAAAAATATACGGATCCTCCTTATTGGCAGTAAAGGTTGGAAGCAAGCTCACATATTGAGGTTTCAGCTCATAGTTGTTCCCGCGAGCAGGGGGAAGAACTATGCAAGAAGGCTGTGCGTCCCGAACAGGATGAGTCCGCTCCCACAAAATCATAGGTCTATCCTGTCGAGCTAAAGGTGGTGGTGCACCAAGAACTCGATCCTGACCGAATCTCCCTTCCTCTCAAGTCAGAGGAGGAGAAGGAGGTCTACGTGGTGGTGGAAACGGACCGAGGTAATCCATGTATGGAACCCAATCTCCCTCACCACCACGAGACAACTCGGCCTCTTGCATGCATCTCAGAAATATGCACTCTCTCTAGTCGAGCGCTCTCACCAGAACGAGCCTAACCTCGCATAAAAATGCTCGACTCGACTCTAAACAACACACAACAGAAGGTGTACTCAGAGGAGGAGACTACACATAGAGAATAGATGAGGAGAGGACTCAGATGAGGAGGGAAGAATCCTTAGATCTAACGTGGGTAGTGGGATCAGGTAGAAGCCTAACTAGCAAGCACGACTCAAACAACTTAAGGTTATGGGTCGTTAGGCTAGACGACTCCTAACTTCGAGGTCACTAGCCTCGACACGCCTCACGTCCCTACAACGAGGACCACAATGCCCAGCAAGTGATACCAGATCCGGAGATCTAGTACCTCCTACTATCGACAAGGTAGGCAACGCCGATCAGGTCATGACGGTCTCAACTAGATTACTCTCCTAGTGCGTCCGCAATCCTTAGAGACAATGTCTACTTGCTTTTAGTTAAGGCTTGATTAAGAGTGATTTTTGGGGTCAAGGAAATGGTGATGAAATCCCACACCTTATCTTTTATGGGACAACTCTCATTTGTAGCGTTTTGATCCTAGATTTAGCAATCAATCGCTCCAATCAAACGCTCAACTCACTCTTGTCCTGATGCAATTCCTACTAACTAATGCATGGGCATACAAGATGCATGAATGAGTGTAGGAAATGCGTACCTAACGCCAGCTCTCAACAACTGAAAATAAAGCTAAAAGAAAAGACAACTTTATGCCTAAGTCAAGTACATGATGCATGACCTAAACAAGTAAGAACGTCTAGTCTTTTGCTTTGAATTTTAATGATCTGGGAGCAAACTAGAAGTCACAACATGCAAAATAGGGCTCCCAGATAACGAAAATGAAGACCAAAACTACCAGAAGAAAAATGGAAGCAAGAAGACCTCACCAGACCGCCAATTGGCGGTCTCAGACTGCTGATTGGCGGTCCCTTTTGATGTTTAGCTGCTCCAACTCCTCCAGTAGCCACCCCATGAACTCTAGGATTCCTGAAACTAAGAAAAACTGGAAACAAAAAATTAAAAACCACTCGAATCGTCCAAACCAAGGTCTGGACAGAGCACCTCCCCAGCAACGGCGCCAAAAACTTGATTGATACGTTTTATAATTAAACCACAAGTGCACGACCGCGTTGAAGCGGTGGCAAATACGGGTCGATCCACAGGGAGGTGTGTCGACTTTTGGTTTGTTCGAAGGCGAGTGGGAAAGAAAGGAGAAAAGTTGGTTACACTAAACTACACTAAGGTGCAAGTGGAAATGGAAAAGAAGCAAGAAACTAAACCCCAAAGGGGGTGGAGAAATAATGTGAACATAATGAAGTGTGTGTGTGTTCATTAAGATCCTCACAACATGTAGTGCATGAAATCGTAAAACTAAATCCAACTTTGCCTCCACATGAATTAAGATTAGATCACATCATTAAAACATACAAGACAATAATTGGAATGAAACTAAATGAACTCAAGTATAAAGACTAGACCCTACTATGCCTCCACATGAAATAAGATACCACATTATCATTAAAACATACAAGACATTAACCAAGGTAAAGGCAACAAGAGTACATACATTACATCTTGTGTTTCCAATATTAGGTCCATCCATATCCTAACCTTATCATTCCCCATAAAATAAGTCCACTAATCAAAGCATAGGCTAAGCTTCATTCAAGAGCATTAGCATATCAAAGATAAGAGTGGAAACCCATTAGATGGTTATGGAAATCATATAAAGCTCAAGGGATTAAGATAACACACACTTAATACACTACATGATTATATCACATATTTCTCCACCCCCAAATGGGGATGGATCTACTCACTACTCCTTACACTAACTACATTAACAAAATGAAACATAATACTGAAATGAAATTAATCTAAGCAAGCAAGAAACATTAAAGAAACTAAAAGAACATGAGACTAAAGAAACATGCAAGACATGTAAATTGAAATTAACTAAGCAATGTAAAAACTAAAGCAAACAACAATTAACTACAAAACTTCTATTATTACTCACTCCAAATTACAAGCATCCCTTCCTCCACCAGAGTTTTGCTTTAAGGCTTCACTCTTAGTAGGGAAGAAGGCCACTAAGAGAGAGATGGATACAATAGAAGGTGAAGAGTTCTATTTATAAGCATGGAAAAAGCTAATCTGGAACAATCCCCCGATGTGGGACTAAACAAATACCAAAAATAGACTAAGCATACACTAATACACGTGCTCCCGAAAGCTAAGTGGATCCAGAGCTATATGGACCGCCAATTAGCGGTCTATAAGTTTCAGATCCGTTTGGTTTTCATGATGGGCTTTGCTTGATGTATTTGTTGGTCTTGGATGCATCTACTTCACTTGTTGGAGCTCCGACCCGAATCGAATTGCCAAAATACTCCCCATGATGTATGATTTCTAGTTTAATTGCACATATTTATTTTCGAATTTTTTATGCACAATAAGGATCAATTACAATTTTTCTATGATTTGTTTCATGCATGCATCGGTTTGTTTCAAAAACTAGTTTCAAAACTTTATTAAAACAAACATGGGCTCGGAAATTGATACCTAGAAGTTCTCTAAAACTTCTTGAAGATCCGGAGACGTTGAGGATGCTTGTTGCTGCGCCGGATGCCTTCGAGTTTTCACCAAACTCTAAACAAGATTGGAGAGAGAAGAGCTAGCCTCTCAATCTCCAATAGGGTTTAGAATCTAACTACTAACCTCTCTTTAGTTCCCTTGAGAAGAACATCTCTGAAAATTAAAAGTAAACTCAGAAATTAATGGAATTTCGTGGAGAATTATGGAGAGAGAAGTTTGCATAAGAAGATAATGAATTAATTAATAAGGTAATGAGATAAACTTATATTTATAAGTTCTCTCCAAATTACGTATTCATGTGCAACCTCTTGCCACTGATTTCATGCAAACTTCCATCTAACCATCTGATTGACATCATTTCATGCTTATAATTGTATCTTATATCCATTATCTTACACCTAAGCAATGCTACGTGACGAGTTTTATGTTTAGTTTTCAGAAATAAAGAGGTTTGAAGAGAAGAGCCATAAAAGGACCCAAAAGCAGGAAAAAGGACTTAATTGTGAGACCTGGGGACCAAGATGCAAGGAAGAAGGACTTGAACGTAAGACAGAAGGACCTAAGAGCAAAACAGGAAACTCCACACCATCATGGGGAGTATTTTGCCAATTCGATTCGGGTCGGAGCTCCAACAAACCAACCAGATGCATCCAAGACCAAGACACACAACAAGGAAGCCCCACAAACAAATCCAGACGGATCTGGATCTTATAGGCTGCCAATTGGCGGTCTGGAACCGCCAATTGGCGGTCTGATTGGCCCAGATCCACTTAACTTTCTCCTGGACTTGTATTAATGTGTGCTTAGTCTATTTTTGGTATTGGTTTAGTCCCACATCGGGGGATTGTCCTGGATTAGCTTTTTCCATGCTTATAAATAGAACTCTTCATCTCCCATTGTATCCATCTCTCTCTTTGGTGGCATCTTCCCTACTAAGAGTGAAGCCTTGAAGCAAAGCTCTAGTGGAGGAAGAGCTACTTGTAATTGAGTGAGTTAATAATAGATGTTTTCCTTTAATTGTGTTGTTCCTCTCTTAGTTTAATTTCCTTTCATATGCATGCTTGCTTGTTTGTTTTGTTTTATGCTTCTTTAATATTTCTTGCTTGATTAGTGTAGTTTCATTTCAGTATTATGCTTGCTTTTGTTAATATAGTTAGTGTAATGAGTAGTGAGTATTTCCATCCCCATTTGGGGGGTGGAGAAATATGTGATATAATCATGTAGTGTATTAAGTGTGTGTAATCTTAATCCCTTGAGCTTTAAATAATTTCCACAACCATCTAATGGGTCTCCACTCTTATCTTTGATATGCTAATGCTCTTGAATGAAGCTTAGCTTATGCTTTGATTAGTGGATCTATTTTATGGGGAATGATAAGGTTAGGATATGGATAGGAATTAATATTGGAAACACAAGTTGTAGTGTATGAACTCTTGTTGCCTTTACCTTAGCTAATGTCTTGTATGTTTTAATGATGTAGTTTTATCTTAATTCATGTGGAGGCATAGTAGGGTATAGTCTTTATACTTGAGTTCATGTAGCTTCATTCCAATTATTGTCTTGTATGTTTTAATGATGTAGTCATATCTTAATTCATGTGGAGGCAAAGTTGGATGTAGTTTTATGATTTCATGCACTACATGTTGTGAGGAGCTTAATGAACACACACACACACACACTTCTTTATGTTCACATTGTTTCTCTACCCTCTTTGGGGTTTAGTTTTCTTGCTTCTTTTCCATTTCCATTTGCGTCTTAGTGTAGTTTAGTGTAACCAACCTTTCTTCACTTTCTTTACCTCTCGCCTTCGCACAAACCAAGTGTCGACACACCTCCAAGTGCACGGTCGCGTTGAAGCGGTGGCAAATACGGGTCGTCCACTGGGAGGTGTGTCGACGATTGGTTTGTTCGAAGGCGAGAGGTAAAAAGAAGGAGAGAAAGGTTGGTTACACTAAACTACACTAAGGTGCAAAAAGGAAATGAAGATAAGCAATAAAACTAAGCCCCATAGGGGGTAGAGAAATAATGTGAATATGAAGATGTGTGTGTGTGTGTGTTCAATTAAGCTCCTCACAACATGTAGTGCATGAAATCATAAAACTACATCCAACTTTGCCTCCACATGAATTAAGGTAAGACTACATCATTAAAACATACAAGACAATAATTGGAATGAAGCTAAATGAACTCAAGTATAAAGACTAGACCCTACTATGCCTCCACATGAATTAAGATAAGACTACATCATTAAAACATACAAGACATTAGCTAAGGTAAAGGCAACAATAGTTCATACACTACAACTTGTGTTTCCAATATTAATTCCTATCCATATCCTAACCTTATCATTCCCCATAAAATAGATCCACTAATCAAAGCATAAGCTAAGCTTCATTCAAGAGCATTAGCATATCAAAGATAAGAGTGGAGACCCATTAGATGGTTGTGGAAATCATTTAAAGCTCAAGGGATTAAGATTACACACACTTAATACACTACATGATTATATCACATATTTCTCCACCCCCCAAATGGGGATGGAAATACTCACTACTCATTACACTAACTATATTAACAAAAGCAAGCATAATACTGAAATGAAACTACACTAATCAAGCAAGAAATATTAAAGAAGCATAAAACAAAACAAACAAGCAAGCATGCATATGAAAGGAAATTAAACTAAGAGTGGAACAACACAATTAAAGGAAAACATCTATTATTAACTCACTCAATTACAAGTAGCTCTTCCTCCACCAGAGTTTTGCTTCAAGGCTTCACTCTTAGTAGGGAAGATGCCACCAAAGAGAGAGATGGATACAATGGGAGGTGAAGAGTTCTATTTATAAGCATGGAAAAAGCTAATCCGGGACAATCCCTCGATGTGGGACTAAACCAATACCAAAAATAGACTAAGCACACATTAATACAAGTCCAGGAGAAAGTTAAGTGGATCTGGGCCAATCCAGACCGCCAATTGGCGGCCTATAAGATCCAGATCCGTCTGGATTTGTTTGTGGGACTTCCTTGTTGTGTGTTTTGGTCTTGGATGCATCTGGTTGGTTTATTGGAGCTCCGACCCGAATCGAATTGGCAAAATACTCCCCATGATGGTGTGGAGTTTCCTGTTTTGCTCTTAGGTCCTTCTGTCTTACGTTCAAGTCCTTCTCCCTTGCATCTTGGTCCCCAGGTCTCACAATTAAGTCCTTTTTCCTGCTTTTGGGTCCTTTTATGGCTCTTCTCTTCAAACCTCTTTATTTCTGAAAACTAAACATAAAACTCGTCACGTAGCATTGCTTAGGTGTAAGATAATGGATATAAGATACAAATATAAGCATGAAATGATGTCAATCGAATACCCCCACACCTAAGTTTTTGCTAGTCCCGAGCAAAACAAAGAAAGAGAAAAGCAAACGAAAAACAAGAAATCCTAACTCACTTTCGTAGGAATCACGGTTGCACTTAGCACGTGCAACAAGCCGTTAAACCTCTTTGTTGCCAAGGAGGAGGAGTGTTGTCTCCTGAGGGTTTTCAGCGGATACACCCACAAAATCCAAACAAGATGCATTATTCAATCTAGACACTCGACTCGTTGGACATATGTTGTCGATCATTGGACGCGGTAATCCTACGGGCCGACTCTATATAGGTAATCAGTCCACACACCTAACCTAATGAACCATTCGTGCAAGTTAAATAAGGAATTAAGTGAAAGACATGGACAACCTCAAGATCCTCAAGTGCTACAAAGTGTAAAGTCCATTAAGGTTCTTATTTGCATTACCATTTTTTTTTCTTTTTGTTTCTTTTCATCATTTTTTTATTAGTTGGAGCTTCATTCTCCCAAGGTCAGGTTTCGTGCATCATTGCCCATGAGGACTTACACTATCACGTACACCTTTCCCCAAATCTCCACATAGGGCAATCCCTACCACCCGTGTAACGGGAGTTCGGTCGGCGCATCCCAAGTCAGATGCCTCGAAAGCACCAGGCACAAAGTCCCCTCAGACCTACTTTCCCGAGTGATAGGAGCCGTGCGAGAAGAGAGAACATTTACTCACTTATTTCTTATCTACACACGAACCAAAACCCCTACACTAATGTCTCACAACAAGATTAAGAGGGTCCTTGACTACAACAAACTTCCTAAATTAACAAACACGAATTATTGACTCACTAGGTTCAGGGTGGACTTCTTTGAATGTTTGAGCACTGAAACCCTATGATTACTCACCCCCAAGGGAAAACTGGGGTGCATCCTAACGACTCGATAAATCCTAAAGTCCCTGTACTAGATATCCTAATGCATCAAGTTCAAGACAATTTTGGGAGCTTTCTTTTTACTTTGCCTCTCAACGGTTTTGCACATGCTAAACACACGCAAAACCCACAAAACATTTTCTTTCAAAAACACATGAAGATTTTGAAAGAAATGTGAAAATTTTGAAGCACTAGGCAAGCAAAAGAAGGCAAGTCACCCAAGGATCATGGCAAACAGATATATCGATATTAAATGTAGCACACTAACATGACCCTAACAATGCAAACAAAAGAAAGCAAAATCAAAAGAAAAGACTCGACTATGTACACACGTAAAACACCCCCGCCCCACACCTAGTTCATGCATTGTCCTCAATGAATACGAGCAAGATACTACATGGAGATATGCATGAAAAAGAATAGATCTCACCAACATGAAGTACATAGGGAAGTTTCTGGCTATGTTGATGGACACAACCCAAATTCTCTCAAAACCTGTGAGATGCTAAGGAAGGGATACAAATACGTGAAAGAATTGGGGCCCAAATACTCAAGGGTTGGGGCCCACAACAAACAATGCTCACTGAAGGAGTCCTATTTTTTTATTTTTTTTAACAAACCTGAGAGCACAACCACTCATGCAGGAGCATGAATGGTTGAGTGCGAGGGAGGTTCATGAAGGAACATGACCTCCTCGACTTCGGCTGGTGCCCCCTCCAAGTAGGGTTTGAGGCGTTGTCCATTAACTTTGAACACGTCCCCATTCCCTGGGTTCACGATCTCAACCGCTCCATGAGGATAGACGGTTTGGACAATAAACGGGCCAGACCAACGACTGCGGAGCTTACCCGCAAACAGATGAAGCCGGGAATTTTAGAGCAACACCTTCTGCCCGGCCGTAAACACCTTTCGCATAATCATGCGATCGTGAAACAACTTGGCTCGGGACTTATGAATTTTGGCGTTCTCATACGCATCATTGCGTAGCTCTTCTAATTCCACAATGTCGAGCTTACGTTGTACTCCCGCTTGATCAAGATCCATATTCAGGTTCTTGATCGCCCAGAAAGCACGATGCTCAAGCTCGAAGGGTAGGTGGCAAGCCTTGTCGTACACTACCCGATATGGGGACATACCCAAATTGGTCTTGTACGCGGTGCGGAAAGCCCACAACGCGTCATTCAACTTAGTTGACCAATCCTTCCTTGAGGAACTAACCGTCTTCTCCAGAATTTGCTTTAATTGACGGTTAGAGATTTCGACCTGCCCACTAGTTTGCGGATGGTATGGGGTCGCAAGCTTGTGGGTGATCGAATACTTCCTCATAAGCGTTTCAAAGGAGCGATTACAGAAGTAGGTACCCCTATCGCTGATTATGGTACGAGGAGTACCAAATCGCGCAAAAATATCCCTCAAGAATTTGGTGACCACCTTGTTGTCATTGGTCTTTGTGGGTATAGCCTCAACCCACTTAGACACATAGTCAACAGCCACCAGAATGTAAACATTCCCGAACGAGTTCGGGAAGGGACCCATGAAATCGATGCCCCACACATCGAAGATGTCGACAACAAGGACATTTTGCAAAGGCATCATGTCACGTCGACCAATCCTGCCAAGGCGCTGGCACCTATCACATTGCTTACAAAAGTCGTAAGCATCCTTGAAAAGAGAGGGCCAGTAGAATCCAGATTGGAGCACCTTGGCAGCAGTTTTCTTTGCTCCAAAGTGTCCTCCACATGCCTTGGAATGGCAGAAATGGAGCACACTTTGGAACTCGGTATCTGGGACGCACCGCCTGAAAATTTGGTCAGAGCAGTATTTGAATAGGTAGGGGTCGTCCCAGTGAAAGAATCTGACATACGATCTAAATTTGGCTTGGTCAGATTTTGACCAACCGACAGGAAGTTGCTTGGTCACGAGGTAATTCACGATGTCGGCAAACCAAGGGTTATCTTCGATCGTGAACAACTGCTCGTCAGGAAATTTGTCATCAATGATTTGGTCCTGTGGGTTGGTCGTCTCTAGACGAGACAAGTGGTCAGCTACAACGTTTTCACACCCTTTTTTGTCCCGAATCTCGAGATCGAATTCTTGTAACAACAAGATCCATCTCAAAAGTCGGGATTTTGCATCTGTCTTCGCTATGAGGTGCTTGATGGCTGTGTGACCAGAATAGATAATCACGTGGGAGCCAATCAAGTACGACCGGAATTTATCCAAAGCAAATATGATCGCTAAGAATTCCTTCTCGGTCACAGTGTAGTTCAATTAGGCATCATTGAGTGTTCTACTGGCATAGTAGATCACATGAGGCAATTTGTCCAATCGTTGCCCAAGCACTGCTCCCACAGGGAAGTCAGATGCATCACACATTAACTCAAAGGGTTCAGTCCACACCGGTGCCTTAATAATGGGAGCTGAAGTCAACTCTTTCTTCAAGGTCAAAAAGGCATGGTGGCAATCCGGTGTGAACTCAAAAATGGCATCCTTAGCCAACAAGGCGGTGAGAGGTCGAGCAATTTTGCTAAAATCCCGAATGAACCGCTGATAGAATCCAGCATGCCCCAAAAAGGCGTGGATATCCTTCACATTACGTGGCGGTGGGAGATTAGCAATAAGACCCACTTTGGCGGGATCGACCTCAATTCCCCTACTTGAGACCACATATCCAAGTACAATCCCTCGCTTCACCATGAAGTGACATTTCTCCCAATTGAGAGCGAGGTTCTTCTCACGGCATCGCTTGAGGACAAGGCTCAAGTGATGAAGGCACTCATCAAAGGAAGCGCCAAATATGGAAAAGTCGTCCATGAAGATCTCAAGGAAACGCTCAACCATATCGGAGAAGATGCTGATCATACACCTTTGAAACGTTGCCGGCGCATTGCATAACCCAAAGGGCATGCGATGGGAGGCAAACGTGCCAAAGGGACAAGTAAATGTGGTTTTCTCTTGATCCTCGGGGGCGATGGGAATTTGGTTGTAACCGGAGTATCCATCAAGAAAACAATAATACTTATGTCCGGCCAACCTCTCCAACATCTGATCAATGAATGGCAATGACAAATGATCTTTCCGCGTTGCCGCATTGAGCTTGCGATAATAAACGCAAACTCGCCAGCCAGTTTGCAGGCGTGTCGGGATAAGCTCATTATGCTCATTCTCCACAACCGTCACGCCTGACTTCTTGGGAACCACATGCACAGGACTCACCCACGAACTATCGGAGATAGGATAGATTATGCCATGATCCAAGCACTTAAGAACCTCCTTTCGGACGGCTTCCTTCAGTACAGGATTCAATCTCCATTGTGGGTCCCTGCGGGGCCTAGAATCCTCTTCCATGTGGATCCGATGCTGAACAATACCAGGGCTAATTCCCTTGATATCCTTCAAGGACCACCCGATCGCCTCTTTGTTTTCAAAGAGTACTCTTTTGAGGGCAACCTCTTGATCTTGTGCAAGATCAGAAGCAATAATGAGTGGCAAGGTCTCATTATCCCCTAAAAAGATGTACTTTAGGTTATCGGGGAGCGGTTTAAGCTCGACCAGAGGTGGGTCCTTGTCGGATTCAGAGTTACTTTCAAGTGGCTCAAGGGCCACGGGGTAAGAGGAGCAAGCACCCAGATGTGCCTCCTCATCCAAAGATATGCTGGCGGATTCCTCAAGATCCTCTTCACTCGCAACCTGATCATTAGGCACCTCAATAATATGTCGATGTGAGTCGAACATGCCTAATGAGTCAGGCTCATCCGTGTCCTGGATGAAATTGGCTCCGACAGTGTCGTCGAAGAGCCCAGGTTGCTTACCAAGAGTGAAGATGTTGAAATCCGCCGTGAGGTTTCCAAAAGACAACCTCATCAAGCCATTGCGACAATTGATCAAAGCATTAGATGTCGCAAGAAATGGCCTCCCAAGGATCACAGGAATCTGTCCTTGTGGGTTGGACACGGGTTCGGTATCCAAGATCATGAAATCAACTGGAAATACGAACTCACCCACTTTGATAAGGACATCCTCCACACTCCCTCGTGGAATTTTGACAGATCTATCAGCCAACTGGAGGGTTGTCCTCGTTGGTTTAAGATCGTCTATCCCAAGGTTGACATAGACTGAGTAAGGCAGGAGATTCACAGATGCCCCCAAATCCAATAGAGCTTGAGAGATGGTCACATTCCCAATCATGCAAGAGACAGTTGGACAACCTGGGTCCTTGTACTTGACATTCATGGGTTGTGTCAATATGCAGCTCACATTGGCGGCCAAAAAGGCCTTTTTGGGCACATTTGTTTTTCTCTTGGTGGTGCAAAGGTCCTTGAGGAACTTGGCATACGGTGGCATTTGTTGAACAACGTCCAACAACGGAATGTTCACCTTTACTTGCCTAAGTACCTCAACGATCTTATCCCAATGCTCGTCACGTTTTTAGTCAACCGATGAGGGAATGGTGCCTTGGGGACATAAGAATCACGAGGAGGGGTCTCAGAATTAGGTTCCTTAAGAGGCTCGAGACTCTCCTCGGAAGACTTTCCAACAGGGTTGGCTTCAGGCATTTCCACATTGTTATCAACGACCCTTCCCGATCTCAAGGTATGGACAACATTTGCATGTTGGGAAGAGTCACTTTCAACATTGTGTACACAATACGGTTCAATCTGCATTCCTCAACAAGTACTTTCCTATTTGATTGACATCATTTCATGCTCATATTTGTATCTTATATCCATTATCTTTCACCAAAACAATGCTATGTTACGAGTTTTATGTTTAGTTTTCAGGAATAATTAGGTTTGAAGAGATGAAGCATAAAAGGACTCAAAAGCTGGGAAAAGGACTGGATTGTGAGATCTGGGGACCAAGATGCAAGGGAGAATGCAAGACAGAGGGACCTAAGAGCAAAACAGAATACTTCACACCATCATGGGGAGTATTTTAGCAATTGGATTCGGGTCGGAGCTCCAAAAAACCAACCACATGCATCCAAGACCAACAAACACTTCAAGCAAAGCCCACAAAGAAAACCAAACGGATCTAAACCATATAGACCGCCAATTGGCGGTCTGGAACCGCCAATTGGCGGTCCAGATGGCCCAGAATCCGTTTAGTTTTCTGTAGCACGTGTATTAGTGTATGCTTAGTGTATTTTTGGTATTGGTTTAGTCCCACATCGGGGGATTGTCCCGGATTAGCTTTTTCCATTACTATAAATAGAACTCTTCACCTCCTTTTGTAAGGACTCCATATTTTAAGTGGCTATTCTTCCACTAGAAGTGAGGCCTTAAAGCACACACTAAAGTCGGAGGATGCTACTTTTAATGTGAGTCATTTTATCAATAAAGTTTTGTGTTTCTTTCATTATTTGTTTATGCTTCTTTTATTGTTTGTGCATGTTTTAGTTTAATCATCTTTTATTTCTAGCTTAGTTTTAATATGCTTTCTTTGCTTAGTTTAATAATTAGTGTAATGTTTAGTGAGTAGTTTCATCCCCTTTGGGGTGGAGTAGATGTACATACATGCATTAGAGAATGGGATGAATGCTTTATTTTTGATGTGTTGATAAAACATGAATGTATGCTTGCTTGTTTAGGATAGAATTTATAACTTGATGAGTTTTGCCAAAATGATTAGACACCTCTCATGCTTGTTTAGGTTCTGAAATAAACAACTTGCATATGTAAATGTTAATCAACCAAGTTGGTGAATAGATTGATAGGTTTTGCCATAACATTTAGACACTTCCGATGCTTGATAAACACAACCTTCATGTGCTTAAAGAATGTATTCTACACCCACCTCTTTGCATGTGTGCACTCACTCCACCCCTTAGGGGATTTCCCATTTCTGTATTCCAGCATTCTTCCCTTGTTCTTAGCTTAGTTATTATTTCATTGTTTGGTTCTTCCTTTCGCATTTCCTACTTCTTAGCGTAGTATAGAGTAGAGTAGCATAAACATCTTTCTCCCCCTATTTTTTTCGCCACTTGATTTCGTGCAAACAAGAGGCTGCTCACCTCCCTGAGGACGACCCGTACTTGCCACCGCTTCATCGCGGCCGTGCACTTGCGGTTTAATTAAAACGTTCAACAAGTTTTTGGCGCTGTTGCCGGAGAGGTGCCAGTCCAGACTCTTGTTTGGACGATTCGAGTGGATTTAATTTTTGATTTGTAGTTTTGCTTTGTTTCAGGAGACTTGGAGTCGTCAGGAGGAGCACCTGGAGAAGTTTTGAAGCAAGCTGGGCACTGTAGACCGCCAATCAGCGGCCTGAGACCGCCAATTGGCGGTCTGGTAAGCTCAGCTCGCTCTCTTATTTCTTTGGTCTGTTTACTTTATCTGATATAGTGGTCTGGGACTTAATTTGGCATTTTTTTACTTATAGTTTGTTCCCAGATCAATAATCAAACCTCCTTTAAGCAACTTGGACCCTAAAACTCAAAGCAAAAGATTAGGCATTCTTTTTGTTTAGGCCATGCATCATGTATGTGACTTAGGCACTTAGATTGTCTTTTATCTTAGCTTTATTTTCTGTTGCTAAGAGCTGGCGTGAGGTACGCACCTTCTACTCTCATTCATGCATTTCGTATGAACATGCATTAGTTAGTAGGAAGTGCATTGCAACAAGTGTGAGTTGAGCGTTGTTTGGAGTGTTGATTGCTAGATTTAGGACTCCAAAACGCTACTAAGGAGGGGTTGTCCCGTAAAAGATAAGGTGGGGGATTTCACACCCTTTCCTTCGCCCCAAAAACTACACTAATCAAGAGCCTAATTTTAAAATCAAGTAGACATTGGCCCTAAGGATTTCGGGCGCATTAGGAGAGTGATCCGGTCCCAACCGTCATGACCTGATCGGCGTTGCCCACTTTGTCGATAGTAGGAGAGACGAGATCCCCGGATCTTGGCTCACTTGCTGGGCTTTGTGGTCCTCGTTGTAGGGAGGTGAGGCGTGTTGAGGCCGTGTGACCTTGTAGTTAGGTGTCCTCTAGCTGTAAGGACCTATAGCGACCCTAGGATTGCTTGAACCTTGTTTGCTTGTGTGCTTCTACCTGTACCCATCCACCGTAGCATAAGGACTTCTTCCCTTCTCTCCTGAGTCATTCTTTCTCTCCTGTGTTCCCCCGTCTTCTCCTCTACGCACATTCTTTGTTAGAAAAAAAAAAAAAGAAGTTTTGTTTTGTGTGTGTGCACCTTTGTGCATGCTTTCGTGGGCACGAGACGAGACTGGTCGTTTGACGAGGCGCGTTGTCCACCCTGCTTCGGTAGTCGACTTGTCGACGCCTTCCTCCTCTCGTGTCGCACGCAATCCGGGTTCAATGGCTGCTAATTTCCGTGAGGAGGAGCAGTTGCTGGACCCACCTGCTCCACCAGTGCTTCCAGTTGTTGTTCCCATACCTCTACGTGATCGATGCTACCCGAGCCGTACAACTCTACCCTCATGCATCGTATTGCCAGAGGTAAATGGGAACCATTTTGAGGTTAAGCCTCAATTCATTTCCATGCTCCCTCATTTCACTGGGAAAGGTGACCCCTATATCTTTCTCAGGGAATTTGAGGAGGTCTGTGCTATGTTCAAGCTGCAACAACTTAGCACAGACTCCATCCATCTTAGGCTCGTTCCTTTTGCACTAAAGGATGACGCCAAGAAGTGGTTGTACAGAAACCAGGCGAATTCCTTTAGGACTTGGGATGAGTTTCAATCTGCATTCCTCAAGAAGTACTTTCCTAATTATCAGACTCAAAAATTGAGGAACGAAATCAATTCGTTCTATCAACATGACACCGAATCATTTCATGCATATCTTGAGAGGTTCAAAGAGCTACTATCCTCGTGCCCTCACCATGGCATTGAGTTGTGGCGTCTTTGTCAGATTGTGTATGAGGGTCTTGACATCCCGTCCAGAACGCTTCTTGAGTCCATGTGTCAAGGAGAGTTCTTGGGAAAGGATGAAAGGGAGGCATGGGCCTTCCTAGAAGACCTCTCTGAGAAAACCATGCAGTGGGAGAGTGTGAGGGAACCACCTGCAGCATCTAGTATAGGAGCGAGGATCGCGAATGCAAACTCGACTAGATCAGGTGCCGCATTTGCTATCGATACCACTACGGCCACCGAGGCACGCATGGCGGCCTTAATGCGTCGTATGGATTCGATTGAGCTCCAAAACCGACAAAGTGCACCTCACATGTCCACATCTGGTCCAGTTCCTTGTCATTCATGTGGTAGGATAGGTCATGTAGAGAGCGAGTGTGAGTCCATTCCTCCTGAGATGGAGCGTGTCAACGCCATCTATGACAGAGCTAGGAATGACCCATACTCATCATCTTATAACCCTGGATGGAGGAACCACCCCAATTTTTCATGGAACCAAAATAATGCCCCGGGTGGTCCTTCAAACTCCTCTAGACCACCTTACCAATCACACCAACCTCCCATGCATGCACATTCCTATCAGCCACCCCAAACACAAACCACCAATCAATCAGTTTCTCAAATTCCAATAATATGGAAACCCAATTCAATTCGCTTGAGACCTTGACTCGTGGGCTTGAAAACTCAATGAAAAATTTTATGTCAACCACTAGTCAAGTTCTCACTTCAAGTCAGCAAACCATCAAATCTCTAGAGCTTCAGATGGGCCAATTGGCTCAGTCTGTACATGAAAGAGAGAAATGGTCTTTTCGTAGCCAGCCTCAGGCTAACCCCCGCATGTGCCAACAACAACAAATGCAAAATGAGAATGTGGTACCTCGGGGGAGGCAAGTGAACCATGTGGAGGAACTTGTTCACCATGTCAATTCCATTGTGACCTTAAGGAATGGAAAACAGGTTTACAATCACATTTCCTTGCCACGCCCACCACCATCTATGCAGCCCCTTAGTGGGAATGGTGGTGAAGAAGAGGTTGAGGGTGAGGGTAATACACCAACACTTCTTTCTTCTCAGGCACCGTAGAAAACCTACCTGCCAAAAGCTCCTTATCCAAGTAGGTTAACCAAAAAGCAGAGTGACAACATGGACAAGATATTAGAGGTATTTAAGCAAGTGAAGGTTAACATCCCCTTGTTGGATGTCATCCAACAAATACCTCAATATGCCAAAGTGTTGAAGGATCTCTGCACAACCAAGAGGAAGACCAATGTTCCTAAGAAAGCATTCTTGGCTGCAAATATCAGCTCACTTTTGTCCAATCCCACCTACACAAAATACAAGGACCCTGGGTGTCGTACTATTCAGTGTACGATAGGGGACACTAGACTGAGCAATGTTTTGCTTGATTTAGGATCAGCGGTCAACCTCCTCCCATTCTCTGTTTATCAACAGTTGAACTTCGGAGAATTGAAACCAACTAAGATCACCCTCCAATTGGCGGATAGATCCATTCGTATTCCCATGGGGATTATCGAGGATGTGCTTATCAAAGTTGGAGATTTTATATTTCCAGTCGATTTTGTTGTCCTCGATACCAATCCTGTTGCAAACAACCACTCTCAAATACCTTTGATTTTGGGTAGACCATTTCTGGCAACCTCCAATGCTTTGATTAATTGTAGAAATGGTCTCATGAAGCTCTCATTCGGTAACATGAGTGCTGAGTTTCATGTGTTCAACTCTGGTAGGCAACAAGAACCCATGGATGAACCTTTAAATCTCAATCTCATCCACCAATTCGAGAAAGCACCACAAAATCAACGAACACCTCTAACACCAATGCAACCCGTTGAGAATGTTTGTAGGCTCAGCGAAGACTCATTGCCTGTCTTTGCAATGCAACAGAGTGAGCTGGCCTCAAACATGAATGTTCAAAGGGAGTGTTTGTTGCATGATTCAGTTGAGAGTACTAGTGAGAGTGAGACACCTCATCATATGCCTATACCAGAAGGTGTCTATGTCTCATGTCCCTTGGCCCTTGAGCCATCTGAGCTTCATATTGACTCCAACAAGGACTCACCTTTGACCGAGCTTATGCTTGATGATCTAAATGATGGTGGGAGGTCCTTGTTGGATGACTTGGGGAGAAGCCCCATTCTTAATGATGCAAGTCTGTTGCATCCATCGAATGAGCCTGAGGAACTCATTCTTATGCACCCGCCTATTGGTTGGAGGGTTTTCTTCGATGAGCAATTAAACCCTAGTAAGGCAACACAACTTCATTCTTGGTTGCCCACACCCAACCAATATCATGAGGGGTTCGAGCCTTTCAGCTTTGACCTTTCACCCCTCATGACACCTCAGAGTACCAGTGAAGTTTGCCATCTCGGCAAGTCTCTGGTCCTCAAAACATGATGTTCTCATTTGATGTTCCTTGACCAAATGATTATGAGAATATCTTGGTTGATGTATATATCTTGTAAAAAAAACAAGAAAAAAAAGAAGAAAAAAAAACAAAATAATAAAAGACTCCTTCAGTGAGCATCGATTGTTGTGGGCCCAAACCTTGTGTACTTGGGCCCCAATTTCTTCACGTATTTATCTCCCTTCTTCAGATTCTCACAGGTTTTGAGGGAATTTGGGTTTGTGTCCATCAACATGACCCTGAACGTCCCTTTGTACTTCATGTTGGTGAGATCTTTCCTTTTTCATGCATATATCCATGTAGTATCTTGTTCACATTCATTGAGGACAATGCATGAAGTAGGTGTGTGGGGGGGTGTTTTACGTGTGTACGTAGTCGAGTCTTTTCTTTTGATTTTTTGTTTTCTTTTGTGTGCATTGTTAGGGTCATGTTAGTGTGCCGCATTTAATATCGATATATCTGCTTGCCATGATCCTTGGGTGACTTGTCTTCTTTTGCTTGCCTAGTGCTTTAAAATTTTCACATTTCTTTCAAAATCTTCATGTGTTTGTGGAAGAAAATGTTTTTGTGGGTTTTGCGTGTGTTTAGCATATGCAAAACCATTGAGAGGCAAAGTAAAAAGAAAGCTTCCAAAATTGTCTTGAACTTGATGCATTAGGATTTCTAGTTTACTGGCTTGAGGTCTTATTGAGTCGTTAGGATGCACCCCGGTTTTCCCTCGGGGGGCATGTAATCATAGGGTTTCAACACTCAAACATTTAAAGAAGTCCACCCTGAACCTAGTGAGTCAAATAATTCGTGTCTTTTAGTATAAGGAAGTTTGTCGTGGTCAAGTGCCCTTAATCTCTTTTTGTGAAACTTAAGTGTAGGGGTTTTGGTTCCCATGTAGATAAATGAATAAGTGGTGTTCTCTCTTCTCGCACGGCTCCTATCACTCGGGAAAGTAGGTCTGAGGGGCCTTTGTGCCTGGTGCTTTCGAGTCATCTGACTTGGGATGCACCGACCGAACTCCCGTTACACGGGTGGTAGGGATCGCCCTATGTGGAGATTTGGGGGAAGGCGTACGTGATAGTGTAAGTCCTCATAGGCAATGATGCACGAAACCTGACCCTGGGAGAATCAAACACCAACCAATAAAATGCTCCAATGAAAAAAAAAGAAAAAAAAGAAGAAAAAAAGAAAAAAAAGTCAAATAAGAACCAAAATGGACTTTACACATTGTATCACATTCAGAAGTTAAGGTTGCCCATGTCTTTCACTCAAGTCCTTAACTAACTTTCACGAATAACTCATTAGGCTAGGTGTGTGGACCGATTACATATAGAGAGTCGACCCGTAGTGTTACCGCGTCCCATGATCGACAAAATGAGTCCAACGAGTCGTGTAGGTAGATTGATTAATGCATCTTGTTTGGATTTTGTGGGTGTATCCGTTGAAAACCCTCAGGAGACAACACTCCTCCTTGGCGACAAGGAGGTTTAACGGCTTGTTGCACGTGCTAAGTGCAACCGTGATTCCAACGAAAGTGAGTTAGGATTTCTTGTTTTTTGCATGCTTTTCTCTTTCTTTGTTTTGCTCGGGACTAACAAAAGTTAGGTGTGGGGGTATTTGATTGACATCATTTCATGCTCATATTTGTATCTTATATCCATTATCTTGCACATAAACAATGCTATGTTACGAGTTTTATGTTTAGTTTTCAGGAATAATTAGGTTTGAAGAGATGAAGCATAAAAGGACTCAAAAGCTAGGAAAAGGACTGGATTGTGAGATCTGGGGACCAAGAAGCAAGGGAGAAGGACCTGAATGCAAGACAGAGAGACCTAAGAGCAAAACAGAATACTTCACACCATCATGGGGAGTATTTTAGCAATTGGATTCGGGTCGGAGTTCCAACAAACCAACCAGATGCATCCAAGACACACAAACACTTCAAGCAAAGCCCACAAAGAAAACCAAACGGATGTAAACCATATAGACCGCCAATTGGCAGTCTGGAACCGCCAATTGGCGGTCCAGATGGCCCAGAATCTGTTTCGTTTTCTGTAGCACGTGTATTAGTGTATGCTTAGTGTATTTTTGGTATTGGTTTAGTCCCACATCGGGGGATTGTCCCGGATTTGCTTTTTCCATGCCTATAAATAGAACTCTTCACCTCCTTTTGTAAGGACTCCATATTTTAAGTGGCTATTCTTCCTACTAGAAGTTAGGCCTTGAAGCACACACTAAAGTAGGAGGATGCTACTTTTAATGTGAGTCATTTTATCAATAAAGTTTTGTGTTTCTTTTATTGTTTGTTTATGCTTCTTTTATTGTTTGTGCATGTTTTAGTTTAATCATCTTTTATTTCTAGCTTAGTTTTAATATGCTTTCTTTGCTTAGTTTAATAATTAGTGTAATGTTTAGTGAGTAGTTTCATCCCCTTTGGGGTGGAGTAGATGTACATACATGCATTAGAGAATGGGATGAATGCTTTATTTTTGATGTGTTGATAAAATATGAATGTATGCTTGCTTGTTTAGGATAGAATTTATAACTTGATGAGTTTTGCCAAAATGATTAGACACCTCTCATGCTTGTTTAGGTTCTGAAATAAACAACTTGCATATGTAAATGTTAATCAACCAAGTTGGTGAATAGATTGATAGGTTTTGCCATAACATTTAGATACTTCCTATGCTTTATAAAAACCACCTTCATGTGCTTAAAGAATGTATTCTACACCCACCTCTTTGCATGTGTGCACTCACTCCACCCCTTGGGGGATTTCCCATTTCTGTATTCCAGCATTCTTCCCTTGTTCTTAGCTTAGTTATTATTTCATTGTTTGGTTCTTCCTTTCGCATTTCCTACTTCTTAGCGTAGTATAGAGTAGAGTAGCATAAACATCTTTCTCCCCATATTTTTTTCGCCACTTGATTTCGTGCAAAAAAGAGGCTGCTCACCTCCCTGAGGACGACCCGTACTTGCCACCGCTTCATCGCGGCCGTGCACTTGCAGTTTAATTAAAACGTTCAACAAGTTTTGTATTTGACGTATTGTGCAACCTCTTGCCCATGATTTCATGAAAACTTCCATCTAACCATCCATTATTTGCTAACAAATAATCTTAGCCACGAATTAAATCAGTTATGGACCAATTCCATGCATGATCTAATTAATTCTTAAATTTATTCTACAGTAACCGTCTTAATCGGTCGACCGTGTTGGAGGTTCAGTCGACCGTTTAGAACGAATTTCGGTCGACCGTTCGTAACAAAAATATTTCATCGCGATGTTCGGTCGACCGAAAACGAACAGACAAAATACCTGTTATCGATGCAACATTCGGTTGACCGTTTAGCGTTTAGCGGTCGACCGTTTTTGCACAGTACTTGCAGACTTGTCAAATTTCGGTTTAACCCCTACAAAATTTGACATTTCGAGATTAGTAGTAAGTTCACAACTTATGTAATATATTATCCTATGTAATGATCAATCATTACAGCCATAATATTTACAGCATATATGAATTTAATTTAGATTCTAATTATGTTATTAATCACAACATAATTTTTATTTTGCTTGTTCACCCCATGTGTCATATTTTCTACATGAAACCCGACACATCTTATGAACTCAAAATCCCCATTTCTTGTTTCCCAGTTTTGTGGTGTGACCTATGGGAGGATCTAAACTAAGTTGACAGTGATATTAAGAGCTTAAATAGCTACACATTATAGCTCCCAATTAGTTAGATGTCTCAATTCCACTCGAACCAAAACCCGATCCATTTAGTGATGTAGTGCACCACTTGTGTCCGTCCCTTGCCTCATGATATTAAGAATACACACAAAGTAGTATTGTGTCATCTCTGTATTAGTATTCATTTCTTGATCTCTCTAAGCTAGTTACAAATATGTGACTTAACTTAAATCACATTGTGCACATTATAACCTTGCTTTATAAAGGGGCTCACTAATATCATTACTCAATTTAAGAGGGACAATGATAATCTTTTGACTAGCTATCTTCTCCAACGAAAGTCATACTTAACCAACTAGTGCCTTTACACTACACTCATCGATAGCTCAAGACACTAGTCTAATTAAGCAATTCTTGGGTGATCGGATATCAGTCTCATATCAAAGGACCAAGGACACAGTAAAATATTAATGACACAGAAACACATTTCTAAAATATTTTACTTATTAGGTCTATTCAGTATACAAAAGCAATATTTTCCTCTTTTGTTTACCCGTGTTGTCACTCACTTGTAGAGATACAATGATCTATGACCAACACCACAATCTTAACTCGGTAATAAATGTTCCATGTTTATTACCATGATTGCAAATATCTTTTGTTTTATGTAAACCAATATCTTTTAGAGCTCTACGGTTAAGGACCAAAAGTCTCTTCCTTAACACTTCTAAAAGACAAATAACATAAACAAGGAACAAAATGATTTCTCATTCAATTCATAATAATAGACATTTAAAAGTAAAACTTTTAGAACACATTCCCTTCACATGATGGTGTGGAGTTTTCTGTTTTGCTCTTAGGTCCTTCGGTCTTACGTTCAGGTCCTTCTCCCTTGCATCTTAGTCCCCAGGTCTCACAATTAAGTCATTTTTCCTGCTTTTGGGTCCTTTCATGACTCTTCTCTTCAAACCTCTTTATTTCTGAAATTCAAACTTAAAACTTGTCACGTAGCATTGCTTAGGTGTAAGATAATGGATATAAGATACAAATATAAGCATGAAATGATGTCAATCATATACCCACAAAATCCGAACAAGATTCATTATTCAATCTAGACACTCGACTCGTTGGACATATGTTGTCGATCATTGGACGTGGTAATCCTACGGGCCGACTCTATATAGGTAATCAGTCCACGCACCTAACCTAATGAACCATTCGTGCAAGTTAAATAAGGAATTAAGTGAAAGACATGGACAACCTCAACATCCTCAAGTGATACAAAGTGTAAGGTCCAATGAGGTTCTTATTTGCATTACCATTTTTTTCTTTTTCTTTTTGTTTCTTTTCTCAATTTTTTTTCTTTTATTTTTATTAGTTGGAGCTTCATTCTCCCAGGGTCAGGTTTTGTGCATCATTGCCCATGAGGACTTACACTATCACGTACACCTTTCCCCAAATCTCCACATAGGGCAATCCCTACCACCCGTGCAACGGGAGTTCGGTTGGTGCATCCCAAGTCAGATGACTCGAAAGCACAAGGCACAAAGTCCCCTCAAACCTACTTTCCCAAGTGATAGGAGCCGTGCGAGAAAAGAGAACACCTACTCACTTATTTCTTATCTACACATGAACCAAAACCCCTACACTTAATGTCTCACAACAAGATTAAAAGGGTCCTTGACTACAACAAACTTCCTTAAGTTAACAAACACGAATGATAGACTCACTAGGTTCAGGGTGGCCTTCTTTAAATGTTTGAGCACTGAAACCCTATGATTACTCACCCCCAAGGGAAAACTGAGGTGCATCCTAACGACTAGATTAATCCTAAAGCCACTGTACTAGATATCCTAATGCATCAAGTTCAAGACAATTTTGGGAGCTTTCTTTTTACTTTGCCTCTCAACGGTTTTGCACATGCTAAACACACACAAAACCCACAAAACATTTTCTTTCACAAACACATGAAGATTTTGAAAGAAATGTTAAAATTTTAAGCCACTAGGCAAGCAAAAGAAGACAAGTCACCCAAGGATCATGGCAAGCAGATATATCGATATTAAATGCAGCACACTAACATGACCCTAACAATGCAAACAAAAAAAACAAAATCAAAAGAAAAGACTCGACTATGTACACACGTAAAACACCCCCCCCACACCTACTTCATGCATTGTCCTCAATGAATGCGAGCAAGATACTACATGGAATTATGCAATGAAACCGGGAAGATCTCACCAACGTGAAGCGCAAAAGGAAGTTCGTGGTTATGTTGATGGACACAACCCAAATTCCCCTCAAAACCTGTGAGATACTTAAAAAGGGAGAAAAAAATACGTGAAAGAAAAGGGGCCTAAATATACAAGGGTTGGAGCCCACAACAATCGATGCTCACTGAAGGAGTCTTTTATTGTACTTTTTTTGTTTTTTTTTGTTTTTTTTAATATATGTACAAACATAAGTTCCCATCTTCATTTGTCAAAAGACATCAAATGGGAACCTCAAGAGTGGGTCAATGCACTTGGAAAGGGAACATGACACCACGCGGGGCCAGAATACTCATGTTTGGGCCCCCCTCACAAAGAGCACAAGATGAAAGGAGAGGTTCATGAATTGGACGCAAAGACGTCTCATTCAAAGGATCAAATTTAAAGAGCTTGAACCTCTCAAGAGTTTGGGAAATATGGGGCAACGGAAGAAGAGTTTCTCATGTTGTGGTGTTGAAGTTATGATCGTCAATCCAAACTCTCCAACCAACAGGCTAGTGCGTCGGAACGAGGTCAAGAACCTTGTTAGGCATGTCCGACACACCAGGCGAACAAAAAATGGGTGTCATACCCAAGGTATCCTCCAAGGAACTCCTAATACCCTCATTAGCAATGTAGTTGTTTGATGTTCCATCATTTCCAAGATGATCAGGAACAATAGTGAGAGGCAAACTCTCTTCAGGTTGTTTGAAATTGAGGGTACTAGGGAGGTCTTGCTCCACCATAGGTGAGTCATTAAGAGGTACAACATGAATATCATATGGCTCAAGGGCCACGGGACAAAAAGATAAGGCACAATCCTGTGCCGAATCATAATAGAACTGGTCCATGCTATTCTCAGTTGGAATCGAATCCTCCACCAAGTGATCGTGAATTGAAACCCCAAGTCCCTCAAACTGACAAGGAGTTTGACTTTGAAAGATTGTGCTTTGAATTTGTGGATGTGGTGCTGGTTCGATATCAAAAGATAAATCCTCATGTTGACAAGAAAAGTTACTCTCCTCACGTTCACGTAATTGCTGCGACATTTGACTCACTTGCAGTGTCATATTTTGTATGGACTGTTGAGTGGTTTCCATGAACGTAAGGAAAGTTTGTTTCAAGGAATCAAGTATGCGGTCAACTATGTGGTCCAAGTCAGAGCTTGGGAAATTTTGGGGTTGGGTGTTGATGGGCTGAGAATGAGTCCAATGATTTGAAGTGGGGTGTTGGTAGAATTCTGGGTATTCGGGAGGAGGATACTGGGGTGAAAATGAAGTATAAGAATTTGGATATGAATTGTCTCCCCATGAATCCATCACTCTCGGGTTGTACGCGAATGCGTAATGGTCATATTGAGCGTTTTGGGAAAATGTATGCTCATACTCAGGCTCTAGGGGAACATAAGGACATTCCCCGATAACATGATCACTCAACCCACAACAGTTGCACGGTACGGCTACTGGAGCCACCGGTGCACTCATGTCGTCTACCGCACGCATGAAAGAGGCCAAAGTTTCTTGCAATGTCTCAGTTTGATGACCAACATATGATCTGACGTAACTAGATGGAAATCTAGCAGTCGGTGCCTCTCTCACCCATATATGAAGATTGCTCAGTCACACAATGTAGATTATCCCAACCATACGGGGTGTTCGTCTGAGCCACCCCAGGTTGCATGGGTCCGGAATACCATGGAGAATTGTCCTGGTCCCAACAATGATATGGATGGTCGCCCATGTAACCATCCATCTCAACAAAAACTCTCGAGTCGACCACTCTCACCACCACAAGGCTAAGCTCGCAAAAAGTGCTCAACTCGACCCTAAAACGCTAACAGAGAGTGTAAAGGGGAGGAGACTATAATGTAGAAGAAGGTGAGAAGAAGATGACTCAGAGGAGAAGGGAAGAATCCTAGAGCTAGCGTGGGTAATGGGATCAGGTAGAAGCCTAACTAGCAAGCACGACTCAAACAATGTAAGCCAATGAGTCCTTAGGCTAGACGACGCCTAACTTCGAGGTCACTAGCCTCGACACACCTCACCTCCCTACAACGAAGACAACAATGCCCAACAAGTGATACCAGATCCGGAGATCCAGTATCTCCTACTATCGACAAGGTAGGCAACACCGATCAGGTCACAACGGTTTCAACTAGATTACTCTCCTAGTGCGTCCGCAATCCTAGGGCCAATGTCTACTTGCTTTTAGTTAAGGCTTGATTAAGAGTGATTTTTGGGGCGAAGGAAAGGGTGATGAAATCCCACACTTTATCTTTTACGAGACAACCCCTCCTTAGTAGCGTTTTGATCCTAAATCTAGCAATCAACGCTCCAATCAAACGCCCAAGTCACTGTTGTCCTGATGCAATTCCTACTAACTAATGCATGAGCATACAAGATACATGAATGAGTGTAGGAAATGCGTACCTCACCCCAGCGCTCAACAACTGAAAATAAAGCTAAAAGAAAAGACAACTACGTGCCTAATTCAAGTACATGATGCGTGACCTAAACAAGTAAGAATGTCTAATCTTTTCCTTTGGATTTTAAGGCCAAGTTGATTAATGGGGATTTGTTTAATGATCTGGGAGCAAACTAGAAGTCACAGCATGCAAAATAGGGCTCCCAGATCACTACAATGAAAGAATCAACTACCAGAAGAAAACTGAGAGCAAGAAACGCTCACCAGGCCGCCAATTGGCGGTCCCAGACCGCTGATTGGCGGTCCCTATTGAAGCATTTGTGCTCCAACTCCTCCAGTAGCCTCCCCGTGAGCTCTAAGATCCCTAAAACTAAGAAAAAATTACAAAGAAAAAATTAAAACCACTCGAATCGTCCAAACCAAGGTCTGGACAGAGACCTCCCCGGCAACGGAGCCAAAAACTTGATTGATTCGTTTTATATTAAACCGCAAGTGCATGACCGTGTTGAAGCGGTGGCAAATACGGGACGATCCACAGGGAGGTGTGCCGACTTTTGGTTTGTGCGAAGGTGAGTGGGAAAGAAATTAGAGAAAGATTGGTTACACTAAACTACACTACAACGCAAAAAGGAAATTGAAGATAAGCAATAAAACTAAACCCCATAGGGGGTAGAGAAATAATGTGAATATAAAGATGTGTGTGTGTGTGTGTTCAATTATGCTTCTCACAACATGTAGTGCATGAAATCATAAAACTAAATCCAACTTTGCCTCCACATGAAATAAGATAAGACTATATCGTTAAAACATACAAGTCAATAATTGGAATGAATCTAAATGAACTGATGTATAAAGACTAGACCCTACTATGCCTCCACATGAAATAAGATAACCCAATATCATTAAAACATACAAGGCATTAACCAAGGTAAAGGCAACAAGAGTACATACACTACAAATTGTGTTTCCAATATTAATTTCATCCATATCATCACGTTATCATTCCCCATAAAATAGGTCCACTAATCTAAGCATAAGCTAAACTTCATTCAAGAGCATTAGCATATCAAAGATAAGAGTAAAATCCCATTAGATGGTTATGGAAATCATATAAGGCTCAAGGGATTAAGATAACACACACCTAATACACTACTTGATTATATCACATATTTCTCTACCCCCCAAATGGGGATGGAACTACTCACTAATCATTACATACTAACATTAACAAAATGAAACATTATACTGAAAGAAAATTTAACATAGCAAGAAAGGAGCATTAAAGAAGCTTAAAAGGAAAGGAAAGACTAAACAAGCATGCACAAATTAAAAGACAAGATTAAAAGAAACTAGAACAATTATTTTATTAACAATGACTCACATTGAAGGTAGCATTCTTCTCCATCTTGAGTTTTGCTTCAAGGCTTACTCCTTAGTAGAGAGAATGCCACCAAGCAATGAGTCGTTTACAATAGAAGGTGAAGAGTTCTATTTATAGACAAAGAAAAAGGCAATCCGGGACAATTCCCCGATGTAGGACAAAAAAACCATAAATGGACTAAATAGACACTAATACGTGACCCACCAAAATCTTAGCGGATTTGGGCCAAAACGGACCGCCAATTAGCGGTATTGGACCGCCAATTGGCGGTCTATATGGTCCCGATCACGTTGGATTTTATTCTGGGCTTTTCTGGATGTCTTTGTTGGTCTTTGATGCATCTACTTCACTTGTTGGAGCTCCGACCCGAATAGAATTGCCAAAATACTCCTCATGATGGTGTGGAGTTTTCTGTTTTGCTCTTTGGTCATTCGGTCTTACGTTCAGGTCATTCTCCCTTGCATCTTAGTCCCCAGGTCTCACAATTAAGTCATTTTTTCCTGCTTTTGGGTCCTTTCATGCTTCATCTCTTCAAACCTATTTATTTCTGAAATTCAAACATAAAACTCGTCACGTAGCATTGCTTAGGTGTACGATAATGGATATAAGATACAAATATAAATATGAAATGATGTCAATCAAGGTGCACATTTGAATTATGATGGGCTAGTGGAGACAAGTGAAGACAAATACATTGCCACCTACCATCTTTAATTTCGTGGGATGAAATACCATTACTCATAGACCACCAATTTGGAGTCTTATTTTGTGTGATGAACTTTGTTGGCCAGGGATTGGCAATCTTCAAGTTCCATCAGAAATGTTGATGGTGAAGCATGGTTAGTTTGCGGTTGTGGTGTACGATGTGCATTGTGTAACCACTTTGTAAAATCCGGGGCGACATTTCTATGGTTGTTGGCTAGGAAGGGATGGAGGATGTGGTGTTTTTGAGTGGTTGTATTTAAAGAGAGGTAAGTTTTTGGTGTTGCTATTTAAAGAAAGTTGGAACAAATCACTGGGGAACCATGCCTCCCAAGTTCATGTTTGCAAAGTTCAGTGGCAATGCTTAGGAATAAGCGGATCCATGTTTCCTCGCCTTTTGTCTGGTTTTTCTTCAAAGTTTATGTGAGTGTTGTATGTGTTCCTGTTATTGCAAAACCATTATGTGTACAAGCTATGCTGTTTTAAGTCATTTGAATGTCTAATTACCTGACAATTTTATTGAAATTACCCCCGACCAACATTATGAATGTGTATAACCCACGGTCCACTGGTGCAAATGCAAACGACTAAGGATGAAGTTTGACCATCATGAATATGAAAACACAACTTCAGTTCCTCAAAGACCAATATCGTTAGTGGAATTACCATGGGACAGTTTAAATATTCCTAATGATATTGTTGATAACACCAATTGTAATTAAACAGAGGATGAAGTTCCAGACTCTGGCATTGTAATATTAGTGAACATAACTTACCATTCTCAAGAACTTACCCTTATTCACATGTGATAACCCCATTTGTTAAGTTACAAATGTGTTGACACAAAAAATAACATATCCAATCAAAGCAAATTTGTTTAATGATCGTCGACCAATTGTCATCCCAACTTAATGGAATTCTATTGAAGTGTGGGACTAAGCAAGAGTGCCATAATGAAAATTAAAGGAAAAAAGTACAATTTGATGTAGCAATTCGGTAAGTAATCTCTTCATCTATGTTTATTAGATTGGACATGGAAATATTATAAAAACTTGAAAAGACGTGGAATTTCATAAGATTCAAAGGTAAAAATGAAATTTACCATTAAGAAATAAAATAAACAAATACCAAGACCATGTGTATCGAATGCTAGTAACTTCTCCTAATCCACATGTATGCAATCTCTCACCTCATACCCACGTCCAACACCATGCCTTCACATCTCAACCTCATGCCCACGACCAATATCTCACCCCATCTCATCACGATCATGCATGCGTGCACCCGCCCACGCCCTTCCTCCCAGAGCATCATTAACGGTGCCCAGGCAGTTCCCGGGCACCCTGCTTTCTCTCTCAGCCACGTCATCTTCTCTCTCTGTCACGTCCGCACAAACCAACCCCCCTACAAAATCCTTAACCATTACTCAATCCACTCAGTCACGCTACAGTATTTGTTGTCACGTCATTATTTTTATTCTTCTCTCCAAAACTCTTTCAACAATCAACAAAATATATTAATAATCATTATCGTAATTATTTAATATCAACAATTCATTCGTTTTTAATTAACATTTAATTAATAAATACGAAAATATTATTAAAATTTAGAAAACCACATTACATAGTACATTAACCGGAAATTTAGAAACTAAAACTAAAACTACATGCTTAAATACTAAACTTCAAATACATCAAGACGCATTTCCTGCAAAGCGTTGCCATATATTGTTGACCAAATCGGCTTGAAGGTTCAAATGTGTGGTGCGATCACGCACTTGATCTCTCCTTCTCAAGTACCTGATAATATCCAATATACGGTCAGTGGAATACCGAACCGCGTCGTTCACGGAATTTCCAGGTTGATCCTGAACAAATTCGTTTCCATCTCCAAAATTACCGAAGGAATCACGTTCATCCTCCACTATCATATTATGCATTACAATGCAAGCTGTCATTATTTTGTTAAGTACAATCTTACTCCATGCAAGAGATGACTTCTTCACTATCGCGAATCACGCTTGCAAGACTCCAAATGCACGTTCTACATCTTTGCGTGCTGCTTCTTGTCGTTCAACAAATAACTTGTCCTTCGGTGTTTGTGGATGAACGATGGACAGAATGAATGCTGCCTATTTTGGATAAATACCATCAGTAAGATAATATCCCATATTATATCGAGAACCGTTTACCTCAAAATTCACAGGTGGAGCTCGTCCTTCCATTACGTCGTCAAAGATGCTCATCCTACCGGTGTGGTACATTTCTGCAGGCCAGAGATGCTCATCCTACCGGTGGCGTCTGGATTACGTTGGAAGAATACATCATACGCCTCAATGGCACTCACAATGAGAAGAAATACATGCTTTCGCATCCTAAATCTTCTCCTGAAAATGTTGTCAGGATAAACAGGGTCGTTAGAAAAATAATCGGCAATCAAACGGTTGTAACCAAGCTCCCTATCTCTATCTGGGTTCGAAGTTCGCATTCTACGCCTCTTAGGACGTTGATCCACCACTTGAGAGACATACTCCGTTAAGGAGTTCAACACTTGGTCGTAAACTTCGTCATTGGATGTTGAAGATGATGAAGACTTCCAACTGGAAGACTTATCGGGTGAAGACATTGTTCGTAGATGAATGAGAGAGAACCAACAGGAGGGGTAAATTTATAGTTGTGAGAAGTAACCTACACTACGCGCGTGACTCACAAAAGACGAGACGAATGGATCGAGGCTTGGACTTCTAAAGCATCGAGGACCTACAGTTAGCGCGCGCGTGACTCACTAAAGATGAGACGATTGGATCGAGGCTTGGACTTCTCAAGCATCGAGACCTACAGTACGCGCGTGATTCACTAAAGACGAGACGAGGTCCTCGATGTTTGAGAAGTCCAAGCCTCGATCCAATCGAACAACCGATCAGGGTGCACCCCACATGAAGAATCACCAAACTAGCCAGGTCATTCCACCAAACAACTTCGAAAACGAGCTGTAAAATTCACCAAATGAGCTGGGTCGTTCGACCAAATGAGCTGGATCGTTTTGACTTAAGTAACAACTTGCTTAGTTTAAAAAAAACTTCTCTCTGAGACATGAAACAACTTATTGAATATGAGACAACTTTATTAACAACATATCAATTGCAAATGATTATTATTTTTGAGTGTTGACCATTAATGTGAAATTCAATTTAATTTGTTCCATTATTTTCCAATGTTCTATTGTGAATTATTTGTGTTGTTAGGGAGAATCATCTATTTTGAAACAATCTTATGGCACCATTGTTTGATTCAAACTGAATCAAGATAAATGATTTGAAAACATCACAAACCAACTTGTTACAAGTTAACTTGTACGCGCACACGAACATTGTTACATGGTACAATTAAATTAAGACAAATGAGTTGAAACAAGCTGGGTTGTTTGACAAAATGAGATGTTTTCGTATTTCATTTGGTTGTTAACGACAAATGTAAGCCAGTTAGACACACATACAACCCAAACCTGGCCCCATTCTCCTGAGAAGGACAAACTCAACACTATGCAGGACGCACTTCCGTCCAAAGCGGCACACTAAATTCAACACCCCCCATCAGGATGGGTCAATCCTCACTCGACACAACTCATTCCACTCGTGGGACTACCCAGAGAATTCGTGGAGGCTCAGTCCGCTCACGGGATGGAACAATTCTCTCGCAAGACGATGACATAGATCGTGGCTCTCCCAACGAGTCGAGTAATTTCCACCCGACACCCCACCAGGATGGGTAAGTCTCCTCTTGGGACAACTCATTCCCCCCGTGGGATGACCCAGAACCCTCACAGAAGCTCAGTCCCCTCGCAGAACGGGACAATCCTCTTACGGGATGGTGACACCCAACCGGGATGGGTAAATCCCCTCTTGGGACAACTCATTCCCTTTGTGGGATGACCCAGAACCCTCAGTGTCCTCGCAGAACGGGACAATCCTCTTGTTGGACGGTGACATATGGTGACAATACATTAGAAAGAAAAATCACGTTCTACGCTACAAAATGAAACACTACGCAATTGCAAAACACTCAATTGCTACTACTGCAAAACAGTGCATACTCGTCGCCTAATAGACGTCAGTTGTATTACGAGCCGACGTCTATAGGTACAAACGTCGGCCATTAATATAGCTGACATCTATTGTGTACTCTAGACGTCGGCCATTGGAACATGCATTTCATCTAACGTCTATATCCCTTAGACGTCGGAGATTGGTTACACCCAACGTCTATATCCCATCTGTTTATACGTCGGGGTATAGACGTCGGGTTAGTGTTACATCCGACGTCTATATGTCTAATAATTCCAAGAATCCCTTCAATTTTATCTTTTCTCTTAGAAACCAAAACCCGACAAAAACCCTAGCCGTCTTCCTCCCCTTCGACAACTCCGGCCAAAACTCGACCAAAACCCGACCAAAACCCTAGCCTCCGCAACACCGGTCGTCTTCCTCCACTTTCCCAACCACCGCAGCCTCCGCGACCACTGTCAACGCACCCTTCTCCTCCATGACCACCGTCTCCGCACCCTCCTCCTCTACAACCACCATCACCGCAGTCGCGACCTCCTTCTCCTCTGGTTCGTTCATATATACGATTATGCTATCTTAGCTTGTCATTTAGGGTGATAATATTAGACATAATATTAATGTGATTTAATCAGGATTTTGTGTGTGATAATATTAGACATTTGAAGTTCAAGACTAATATATTGAATGTTCTAAGCTTTTGCTTTGAAACATATGACAACTCAAGTTTGCTTATAGAGTAAGTTTCTTATATTATCTTGTTGATTAAAATATCAGTAAGCATAGAAGTTAATAGCTAGGGATGAGAAATCCAGACTTAGTAACTCTATCCTTTTGTGTGAAATTGAAATAGTTGAGTTATTTAGGCATAATGTATTTAATTAAGAGTACATTTGCCTACTTTCATGATAAAAAACATCTTAACAATGTATTGTTAGATTAAAGTATGAAAAATACTTAGGGGGTAGTCACCTATAGGAGATGAGGTGTGGGATTTCATCACCCTTTCCTTGGCCCAAAAACCACTTAATAAAAGACTTAATAAAATCAATTTAGACGTTGGCCCCTAGGATTTCTGGACGCATTAAGGAGAGGAAACCATTTAAGACCGTTATGGCCTGAACGTCATTGCCCATCTAGTCTCCCTTGGATTTTAGAAACCTCCAAGGTAATATCGATCGTTATTCAGTTGTATAATTCTAGTTTCATTATCTAGATTTAATATTTTTAACTTGTAATTTTATAGATCTTCCAAAAGAATAACAATCCCTACTCACAACTGGAGCTCGATGATACTCGCGACCGATGTGCTCGCTATTTTATCAGAAACATGTTAATGAACTAAGAGGTTCTCATATCACTAACACATTTTTGTAATTTATTTAGCTAGTTTACTTGTATTACAAACATACAATGATATGCCTTAATATAATCGCCTCCTTTTTCGAAAGAGAATGCTAAGTGTTTATGTATGAATGCCAAGTGTGTTGAATGATGATGTGTATGTATTTGTGTTTGTGAATGAATTTGGTGCAGGATGAATGCTTTCTTGTGCAGGTTGAATGTGTTTTCTATTAATGTATCTATGATTGGTTTTTTTTGGACTAGGTAAGGTAATAGATGTCGGTTGTTTTGCTTAGCCAACGTCTATTCATTTCGAAAAGGCATAGACGTCTGCCGTTAAGAGATCGATGTCTATACCTAGACAATAGACGTCGACTATTAGAGACGACTGACGTCTATACCTAAAGCATAGACGTCGGTTGGGAGAAACAACCGACGTCTATACCTAAAGAATAGACGTCGGTCGTCTCTAACAGTCGATGTCTATTGTCTAGGTATAGATGTCAGTCGTTAATGTATATACGACGTATAAATAGACATCGGGTCAGGGAGCTTTATATTCGACGTATATACCCCGTACATCCGACGTATATTCCCTTTTCTACAGTAGTGTGCCTTAAAAACTCGTGCATCACTGGGCTGTCACAACTCTTTGGTGGAGTCCATTAGCTTCCATGATATTCAAAAATCATTCTTGGATTCTGCGCCAGCCTTGTGTGAATTTTCCTAGGAATTGACGTTGCCCCGTATTATTCCGAAATTCGATTGGATGAATCTCTTTATGTTTGGATGCATGTATTCAATTAACCATTAACGTATTGTCCCAACGCGTTATTACCAAAAAGACCCCCATTTGTCATGTTCCCTCAAATACCTTAACGTTCCCCAGTTCCTGCCTACCCCGCCGAGTTGTTCCTCCAATGACCTTACCCAAGTCCCGCCGCCACAACCCGCCTCCCACAAGTCCGGCCGCCCCTTGCCTTTCAAAATTGGATATATATTCGTTGAACATGGGCAATATATCTCCATCTTCAAGAACAAATATTGTAGAGAAGAAAATCCTATAAATGGCATTGTCTTTACAAGAAGTTAAACCGATTTTTTTGAATTATTTGTATTTACACGTTCAAAAGTGTAATTGTGTATTTCCACTTGGCTAGCTAAACAAATAATTATTGTGATGACATATAGAAGGAATATGTGGCAAGCGAAGGAGGTTGATTTCTTGTTGAAGTGGAGATTTGTTAGAACTAATTAAGGGAGGGAGGTTTGCTTTAATTTATGTTTTTTTTAAATCGCAGATGCGTACCGATGAAACATCGGTTGATGAGCAATTGTGCGTGGTGAAATCTCACAACAAGAAGAGATTGTTGGTGTTCGAGAATCTATTATCCCTAGAAGTAAATTCGGTTTGGACAAAGTTTAAGATCTTTTTATTGATGTGATGTTTATTATACCCAAGTGTATTGTAATGTATATTGAAAATTTCAAATGTTACTTTTGTAGGTTAAAAATGAAAGGAAAGGCACATGATCTACACCAAATTTGCAATTGTCATGCTACCCAAGCACATATGTAAAGAATTCAAAGTCCATTGAAGGAAAGTTAACGAACGAGCATTGGAAGCTTTTATATGACACCCATTTTGCCCCATTCTTCTATCTCAATATGGAGTTAACAATGGATAAAAGTTTTACCTATGATGTTGTCAACACATACGACCACATCAACACCAGTTTCAAATTCAGAGAAAACATGATTGAGTTTTGGAGCGTTGAATATAGTGTGGTGCTCTGATTACCTCCCAAAGGTGACAATATACACATTAAAAATGAAGAAAGTGAATTAGTTAGCAATTACTTGAGAACTACTGAAGGTTAAAAAAGAAAGTGATTTGGTCTTTTATAACCACTCTACTTCTCAGTGATGATGTTGAGGTCGTAGTACAAATGCTGACATTGTACATCTTTGCATCCGTATTATTTCCACCACCTCCTTGTGTACCTTTGTAAAGGATTTACTCAAGTTATGGAACTACTCTTAGGGGCTAGCTGTGCATCAATATATAGTAGAACACTTGAAGGGAGTTATTGGGAATGCCAAGAAACATTTAACCTATGTTTGTGGATGTACCTTTTGTCTTGTAGTAAGTTGTTTTTGAAGTAACAGTTTTAAACCATTTATTTTAACAATCACATTACAATGTCGTTAGATTACTCTTTATATTGAATATTTTATGGTGATAAAGGTACAAGATTTCCATATTAAAGAAGAGGAGCAATAGTTGATAGAGTGTTCAGACCTCGCCAGTACGACGACACCACCAGTTACCCTACCATGCAAGTTGTGCAAACCAATAGAGGACTAACGCAGTTTACTCCACTATAGTACGAAGGCGTAAGGATGACTGTCAGGCCGTTGATGAAGGGGATGACATCCAGAATGAGCGACGTTGCAAACAAGAGTTTGATCACCCTAGCAGACCAAACCGAATGTTAGAAGTTTGGCTTATGACAATCCAAATGGCTTTCCTTCGTCACTCAGTAGACAAACTAAAGGCTCGAAGTGCTATGTATAAGACCATGTATCATGAGACCATAGTTGCGAACAAATGCCTAAACGCCTTGGTATAATATATGTATGTGTTGGTAGGAAATCCAGCTGTAAATGAACACGACTCAGAAAGATATTAGAGCATTAGAGATGAAGCTTATAGTTCTAATGTTCCCAAGGAAAAACTTGGTGCGTGTGGCAATGAGAGTGGGACCTGTGAGGGCATAGAGAGTTTTCATGTTGGAGATGGTTGTGACAATGTTTACATTCCGGAGGAAGAGCCTACAACTTGTGGCCTAAATAGTTCTGCCAGTCCAACAACCGAAACTGCATCAGAATATGAGGAACCAGAGAATTCTCATGTTGGTGACACTGGTTGCAATACTCATTTTCTTGAGTACGAGCCTACTAATTATGCCAATGAGAGTGGAAAAAATGAGGGCCTAAAGAGTTCTCCTACTCCAAAAACTGAGGCTGCACCAAAAATGCAGCTAACGTAGAGGACATTGGAAAATGTGATCTCCTAAAATCCATTCATTTACCATCATAAAAAAATATATTTTCTAATCAAGTTCGCCTTTGTTTTCAAAATAGATCTTGAGCTCGGGGGAACCAACTCTAAAATTCAAAGATCCTTGATCAGAGCAATTAAAGGCAGAATCAATTTCAATGGCCGAAAGAAGAAACAATATCCAAACTGTGAAGAAAGAGAGATGAAACATAAAGAAAAGAATGAGAGGATCGCTATAGAAGAGAAGGAGGTTGCCCAACGTCAAGCTCTTGCGGCACATGTGAGGAGACCTATAAAGGTAGAGTCAGGTGAAGAAAATAATAATGTTTTGAAAACAACAATGGAAGAAAATGTTATAATCCTCCCAAACTCTGAGGAATCTGAAGCCGATGCTGAAGGAAATGCGTTCTAAAAGTTTTACTTTTAAATGCAAATTATTATGAATTGAATGAGAAATCATTTTGTTCCTTGGTTGTGTTATTCGTCTTTTAGAAGTGTTAAGGAAGAGGCTCTTGGTCCTTAACCGTAGAGCTCTAAAAGATATTGGTTTACATAAAACAAAAGATATTCACAATCATGGTAATTAACATGGGACATCAATTACCGAGTTAAGATTGTCGTATTAGTCATAGATCATTGTAGCTCTACAAGTGAGTGACAACACGGGTACACAAAAGAGGAAAATATTACTTTTGTATACTGAATAGACCTAATAAGTAAAACATTATAGAATTGTGTTTTCTGTGTCATTAATGTTTTTATGTGTCTTTGGTCCTTTGATATGAGACTCATATCCGATCACTTAAGAATTGCTTAATTAGACTAGTGTCTTGAGCTATCGATGAGTGTAGTGTAAAGGCATTGGTTGGTTAAGTATGACTTTTGTTGGAGAAGATAGTTAGTCAAAAGATTATCATTGCCCCTCTTAATTGAGTGATGATATTAGTGGGCCCCTTGATAAAGCAAAGTTATAATGTGCACAATGTGATTTGAGTTAAGTCACATATTTATAACTAGCTTAAAGAGATCAAGAAATGAATACTAATACAAAGATGACACAATACTACTTTGTGTGTATTCTTAATATCATAAGGCAAGGGACGGACACAAGTGGTGCACGCCATCACTAAATGGATCGGGTTTTGGTTCGAGTGGAATTAAGACATCTAACTAATTGGGAGCTATAATGTGTAGCTAGATACCACTTATAGCTTGTGATATTAAGCTCTTAATATCACTGCCAACTTAGTCTAGATCCTCCCATAGGTCACACCGCAAAAACCGGGAAACAAGAAGCTTGATTTTTGGTTCATATGATGCGTCGGGTTTCTTATAGAAAATATGACACATGTGGTGAACAAGTAAAATCAATTATGTTGTATATAACATAATTAGAATCATGATAAATTCATATGAGATGCATATATTATAGAGTGCAATAATTTATTATTGCATAGGATAATATATTGCATAGCTTGTGAATTTTCTAAAAAGCCCAAAAGTTCAAATTTTGTTGGAAATAAATCCAAAATTTGAAAAGGCAAAATTGGGTAAAAGTTCGGTAATCCGTTATGGTACGGTTGACCGAAGGATCTGTGGATCGATCAACCGAACGTGGAACGAATAGTCATAGTTGATTGACCAAACTTGACCAAAGTGCCTGAAACTCTGGTACGGTGTACCGAACCAGGAACGGTCGACCGAAACATGTCCAATTCCGATATTTTCGGTTAACCGAATGACACTCGGTTTAGACGCGAATTTGTCCGATCGGTTAAGGAGAATTTTTCTCCTTAAGAATCGGTCATCCGTCTAATACTCGGTTAATCGATCGAGACATATTCGGTTAACCGAGTGGGACTCGGTAGACCGAACCTCGACCGATTTTCCGCCTTTGATAATTAAGAGATTAATTTGATCAATGATTGGATTGGCTCCAAACTTGGTCAAACGTTTTGTGGATGCATGTAATACATTATGGAATTAGTTTGTGAGAGAAAATGTCAAGAAAACGTGGCTTAAGAATAACCATGATTGAGAGTAAGATTGGAGCCTATAAATAGGTCATTATTCTCCTTAATTAAGTTAGATGTTTTCTAATTATTTTCTCTCCTAATTCACCACAAAAGCCACGAAAATTCTCTTAGTTTCTAAGTCTTTGGAAGGAGAAAACTCAGAGATTAAGGAAGAGGTTTGTAGCTAGATTCTAAGCTTGTTTGGAGATTTATTGGCTAGCTCCTTTCTCTCCAACCTTGTTTAGGGTTTTGGTGAACACTCGGAGGCATCCGGCGCAACGAGAAGCGATGATAGTCTTCCTCAACGTCTCTGGAACATCAAGAAGTTTTAGAGAACTTCTAGGTATGAATTTCGGAGTCCCTTGTGTTTGTTTTAATAAGTTTTGAAACTAGTTATTAAAACAAACCGATGCATGCATGAAATAAATCGTAGAAAATTGTAATTGATCCTTATTATGCATAAAAATTCGAAATATATATATGCACAATTAAACATGAAATCCTACAGATGGCCCACGTGAAACCGTTTTGATGACTTCTGAAGTTTCCAGAAAACAAATCTTACCCTCATTTCGATAAGATTATTATTGAATTAAGCAGATAGTTTTGTGGAAGAGAACACGTAACAGAATCTGAAATAACACTTATCAGTGAATGGCTAGACAAGCCAATTGATTTGTAATCTCGATAAACTATTGCATATATGTTTCGCATTGATATTTCACTATCGACTATTTTAGCTTGTCTATTATTTTTATGCTTCTTTGTAGTTCTGGAGTATGGGACAATGTAGAAGCACACAAAATTTTGTCTGGGTATGAAGTTTGGTGCTTATTGTTCCATTGAGAAATCACATTATTACATGCTGGATGGAGCATCTCAGTAAGTGTTCAACCAACACTCCCGGGAGTCACATATGATCAACTACCTTGGTCCTACTTACTAGCTCTTGCAACGGTAATGTCATGGATTCAAGTTCGCATCTCATATATTTATTTTTACTTTGATCATGTTCCAAAAGTTATGTCTAGCATGCTCGAGTTCAACCTGATTTTATAATTCCAGAGGCAAATATGGGATTGACTAATTCGTCGTTGTGGACAGTGAGTCAATTTTGTTGGGACTTATTGAGAACGAACTTGGAGACGGTTGACGCGGTGCTTATCCCAGTGTATTTAAAAAAAGAATGTCACTGGCAGTTAGTTGTTATAAACTACTCGAACTATACAATAAAGTACTATAACTCCCAACAAGAAAGACGTGAGGGTGCGATGAAAAATGAGGAAGATAAGATGAGAAATGTGATAACATGTTTTTAAATTAACCTGTACTGAAAGTACATAATTAGGACAAGATACTTATACTTTAGTGCCTTCATTCTGATTGTGTTTCCTTAAAAGTTGATAGCATTGGAGCTTGCTTGAAAAAAAATTCGACCGATATTGTCCCCAACAACCAGCAAGATCGTAAGTAACTTTAATTATTTTCATGTCTGGTTCATACTACATGTGAGTATAATCATAATGATAAATGTCACTAGTGCAAAAAAGCCCATACGTCGGATATACAGGGGTATAGACATCGGATATTGGTAGTCCAATGACCATCGTATATGTCCCCAACGCCTATGCTCTAGTGTATAGACGTCGGCTTATACCACTGACGTCTATACCGTGTACCGACGTCGGCAATACAACAACCAATGTTTATACCTTTAAATAACCCAAAAAATACATTACGGCCTATAGCAGGCATTCAACCTGTACATTAATCAATCATCTTAAGCCCAAGCGCCCCAAGTACATTAATCAACCATCTTAAGCCCAAGCCCAAGTACATTAATCCCACTTGTCTATTGTAGTTTGGTACCCGACGTCCATTTAGAAGTAAAGAGGTGATGTAGTACATCAACCACACCAACCAAAAATCACTCCAATGTAGGACTAAACTTTAACACATATGGGATAGTTACATTGAAGCATTGAATGCATTCGTTTGAAATTAGAAGACATGTAGGTATTGTTACAAATTCCTTATACTTGAAGACATTTAGGTGATGCGAAGGAAGACATGCATGTAGGTATTTAGATAAAAACGGAGATGAATGATTCCTTACATGTTTTATATATATGTTATTATTATTTCCGATGTACGTTTAAATAATGAGAAATGATTAAGGATATCATATGAACAAAGAATATTATAATTTTCTTATTTTAGGTCAACAAAGATTATAATAATTTGATTATTCCAGGTCGATAAATGATTAAGGAGGTATAGACGTCAGTTATACTATAAAAAGCGACGTGTATACAAACCTATATACGTTGGCTATACAACAACCGACGTCTATATACTTATAGTCTTTGGTTACAGTCATATCCGATGTGTATACAAACCTATAGGCGTCGGTTACAATCATACCCGACGTCTATAATGTTAGGCATCGTTCGTTTAGGGATTTGACGTATATATCAGGACACCTATTCCCTATTCTACACTAGTGTGTGTGTGTAATCATAATGATAAATGTTAACAAGACTACTTGTGGAGATTATGTATGCAACTATATCGTTAAGATTTTGGATGGCAAGAATCAAATGAAGTTCCCTCCTCAATAGTTGGACAAGTTGATACCTCGCATGACTCTTGATTTCCATTCACATAACATAAAGTAGTCGAGTCCGACGTAGATGTCTTTGTTGTACCGAAGAAAATGTGGGCTTACATTGTGCACCCATATTCCTTATATAACAATTTATTTACCTTAAAATTACGGCAATTTTTTTTAGTTTTGTAAATATAATGTTTTATATATGTTGTTAATTACAGGACATGTCTCAGCTAGTTTCGACCGAACTACCAAACTTTTTAATTAAGTTCTATAAATTTTTACATGAATTGTCATTGGCAACTGTAGTTATTGACCCTCTCGAGATGCAAAAGGACCTAATACATGTATGCTTTTTCGAGACGATTTAGTCTTGCTTCGGGTTGAGTTAGGCCTGCTACAATATGAGTTAGTGACAATTCATAGACATACGTCTCATGATGGTACGATTCAGTATGGCTAAGGACGGGTCATTATTATGCGAAGAGAGAACATTTTCTATACGAGACACAACCTTTCATTATCATACGAAGAGACATAACCTTTCATTACAAGGTATGCAAAGAGATGCAACCTTTCATTATAGGGTTTATAAAATCATCCGTTGTTGGAGTGTATTCCTAAACCCTATTGCATTTGTAGATCCAGTTGTGCATTAGATTTACCCAAAAAATGGACTTCCAACACATTGCCATCAACAACTACTCAAGTGATGAAGATGAGTACATCACCGGAGGACCAATATGGGGAGGTTGTCCCCCTGTTGAAATACCTGGAGTTTCATGTCTACCTTATCACACCTATATGTGAGGTTTGAAGGCAATAAAGTTGTGGTCCAACACTCCGAAACTTAGCAAAAAGTTCTATGTCTGTGACTCCTCTGAGCCAACCCATCACTATCGGTACTTCGTTTGGGACTATGGAACATCGGCACCACCGGTGGAGAAACCCGATGAGAGCATAACTGACCCGGGGATGCGGAAGCATCTCTAGAAGCTTCCAAAGTTAAGTAAGACCCAGGAGATGAACAAAACTATTTTTTGGGCTTGCAGGGACATCTGATATGATCACTCTCTTCTAATTGACTTGGAAGATATTAATAATTTTGTGTGTGGTTTTATGTTTGCATTTTTGTTTGTGCCTGTGTTTCTATTCGAGTAATATATATATATATATATATGTTATAGTGTTCGTTGAAATGTTTTGTTTGTACCTCTTTGTATATAGAACATTGAATTTTTCATACTATCGGAGAATTGTTGGTCTTGTTAAATTTTAATATTGTTATGTTGGTTTTGAATTGTTTGACGAAATGGGTCAAAACACGGGACGACGTCTCAGTCCCGCAATGGGACAGGTGAGTCCAACGTCGCGATGATTCTGCCATGTTCGCAATGAATATGTCAACCTCAGGATGAGTCAGTCCTACGACAGGACGATTCAATTCATCTTGAGACCGGTCAGTCCTGCGGGTGGATAAGTAAGTCCCCATCCTCTATGGTAAGGTCAGTCCCAAATATGGACGAGTATGTCCTGTTCGGGACGAAACTGCCCACTTCGTGACGATTCAGTCCCACGACTGTTACATTCAAACCATGTTATGTGCGGACGAGTAAGTCAGCCTTGAATATGGACGAGTCTATCCCGTGCGAGATGAAACTGTCGAGTTCAGGAATATTCATTTCCATGTTTATTTCATTCAAATCATGCTACGTCAATACATTAAATTCAAATCAAGGATTATAGCTTAAAGTCCATGCGAACAATGGTTTTAAACACCAATCCAAAACTTGGTGGGGGATATTATGAACTTCCGTAGATATTTCGATAAATTGTCTTACGAAGTTGGTCTCCGTTGTCAACGTTATTACATGCAACGCCTCTCTTTTACGATTTTACTACCCCCACCAATCCTAGAAATCCCAACCCATTCACTTGAAGGGATGTTGAAAACCTAAATGCTAATGTAACTGATGTATTCTTTTGTCACATTTTTTTGTTTGGAACAATTAAGTTTTAGGTAACCAAACTATCTAGTTTTGTGTCCTAGCGATATGGGATAGTCCCCTCATGGGACGGGACAGTCTGGACGATATTTCCACCCCCATCAAATCTGGAAATCCCAAGGCATTTCGTCGTAATAATTTAAAAAACAATCCTCATTCTGTTCTACTTTCCCCTTTCTCCCCGACGCACACTTTCCTATTTCTCACTTCGTCATTGTTGCCCTGACCAATCCACTGGCAAGTTCGTGTCCGACAATGTAATGGAAGTCCTCCGGAACATCGGCTTGGTCTAGGTACGTCATTTCCTACTACTTGCATGATCTAATGTTGATTTCATTGTAGGGTTTTACAACTATTTTTCCAGTTATATTCCTCGGTTTTGGTTGAGCTTACACTTTATACATGTCAGTTGGGTGTATAAACCAGAGTCTAATTCTGTGTGCATACCCAAGAAAAGCTTACATTTTAACTTCACCAATTATGGATCAGACTACATCAATTTCATTATGGATGCTACTTCCTTTATTGTCCACTTCCTGTATCGACGATATGTTGCCTATTGATATTTGTAGTCCATTTTATAATGATTCGTGTTGGTTTTCGAATTCGATCACTAGCAGTTGAATGTTGACAAATAGGTTCAGTAATACGAGTGGTCATTCGTCCAAACATTGTCACAGTTGTTTGGTCCTTTATAACCGCTCCGGTGAGGGTGTATATAGCAACGGTAGTTTCAAGGGTGCAATTACCGACGAAGCACGGTAGCGTGTTCAATAAGAAAACGTCATGGGGTCGCTTCCCGTCTCGCAACCAGTCCACTTTTCTGAACCAAGAAATGGAGCCAGAACAAAGAAGGCACAATGGACTTTGGAACGCCATGCGAAATACCTCCGATTGTGCACTGACAAGGTTCGGGCTGGAAATAGGCCTTCAAGGATAATCAAATTGGAAAGGAGAACCTCCAACAAAACTTCAATCGGGAAACAGGTTTGAGATACACACATCCACAACTGAAGAACCACTAGGAGAACTCAAGAAAGAAATATGTAACATGGAAGTTGTTACGGTCACAACCTAGCATAGGGTGGAGTGTTGGGCGGAGGACAGTTCAGATGGATGACTCGTGGTGGGCTAAGAATCAAAGGGTAATTACATATCCGGTTCTTCAATAATATACCACCATGTTTCCTAATGTATGCCTCTTTAAATGTCGGGTAATGTTAAATGTTTGCCAATGTTTTAACTATTTTCTAATGTTTTAGATGTTTTCGAAAGTTTTGTTTGGGGTTGTTACAAGTGCACTATGGTCTGATGGATTTCAGAGATGCGTCGTTAGAATTTGAAGATGAGATGATGATCGTGTTCGACTCGGGTTTGGCCAATGAATGGGTCCCATTCAATCCCTTAAAAAGTGATGCTTGAAAAGGACTGTACATCGGGATAAGTCAGTCCTCCCATAGCAACAACCGTGAAGTAGATAAGGATGATGAGGGATCAGGAGAATCTGATGCAATGGACAGTTACACTCCAGCACCTGAACCTCACAATAAAAAACAACGGAAATAGGAAGAAGCCCAAGATCACTACTACAGATGATCGTTATTTGGGTGACCCCATCAAGGGACCTCTTGGAGCAGTTAAAAATAGGATAGGTTTCCAGCCGACATTGTCTATGATCTTATACTATGCATGCAATTGTTTCGGGAGTGCGGCTTCTGTCCAGAAATAATGGAGTGGGTGGATGTTGCATGTATGTATGAAATGTACTCCAAAAGGGAGGTATTCATCGATCTTGGAGATACAAAGAGTTGTCGTCTTTGGTTCACCCGGGAGCATAACAAGAGTGACAAGTAGAACTAACTTCGACTAATCCCAAACTCCAAACATTGTCGAATGATGTGTGTTTTTAGATCTTTCAAAAATTAGTTTTCCATTATGCAAGAAATGTAATGAGAACCAAATTAGTCTTTTTCAATTTGTGTTGTACACGATAAAATGAAATCCTGACATGACTGCAGCATTATTTGGCACGATAGTACACGAACAACACACGATTGACAGGTTATAACCTTTCATTGTAGGGTATGCAAAGAGACGCAAGCTTACATTACAGGGTCTATAAAATCATATGTTGTTGTAGACTTGTAGTGTATTCCTAAACCCTATTGCATTCTGTAATGGGGGTCGTTCTACGCTCCAAAACTACCTAGGTCGTACCACAAAACAACCTGGGTCGTTTGACTGGGTAAACCTTGGTCGTAACACAAAACAACCTTGGTTGTTTGGCCTGGTAAACATGGGTCATTTTTAACGAAACAAATCGTTTAACCAAATGACCCAGGTTGTTTTGCAAAAAGAACAAGCGTATCACTGGTGCGTCACAACTCTTTTGGTGGAGTCCATAGATTCCATTATATTCAAAAATCATTCTTGGATTCTGTGCCCACCCTGCTTGGATTTTTCTGAGAATCGATGTTGCCTCGTATTATGCCAAAATTTGATTGGATGAATCTCTCCATGCTTGGATGCATGGATTCAATTAACCATCAACCTACTGTCCCAATGCATTATTACAAAAAGGAGCCCATTCGTCACGTTCCCTCAAATACCACAATGACCCCCATTACATATCCAAACATATAGAAACAAAACATTCCATTGAACACTATAAGCTTCCATATAATAGTCCATTGAATAATTCAACATTACATGTTCCACGAACACAAACACAAAGAAAACGTAAGCACCCACAAAATTATATTGTTTAACAAAGATGGTGATCCAAACTGATTTCCAAATGTGTGGGTTAGGTTGGTGGCAGAAACACGGTGCCTAATGATTTTGTTGAACGACGATGGCCTATGTTCACCTACCAACCTATATCACCTTCGCGCAACAAAATCTTTAAGCATTGTGTTTCTACCACAATCATAAGTCACACATTTAGATTTCAGTTTGAATTCCATATAACATTCCATTGGAAAATTCAACATTACATATTCCACAAACAAAACAAAAACATTACATATCTTCCAAGTCAATTCGAAGAGAGTGGTCCTGTCAATTGTCGCATGCAAGCCCAAAAGATGGTTTTGTTCATCTCCTGGGTCCAACTCAACTTTGCAAGCTTCTAGAGAAGCTTCCGCGTCCCTAGGTTCGTTATGCTCTCGTCGGGTTTCTCCACCGGTGGTACCAATGTTCTATCTTCCCAAACGATGTACCGAGAGTGATGGGTTGGCTTACATGAGCTACAGACTTTGAACTTTTTGCTAAGTTGGTTCGAAGTGTTGGATCACAACTTTGTTGACCTCAAACTACACCTACAGGTGCGATAGGTTAAATGTAAAATTTCTAGTATTTCAATGGGGGACAACATCCCCATATTGGTCCACCAGTGATGTACTCATCTTCATCACTTGAGTAGTCATTATTGGCATTGTGTTGAGGTCATTGTTAGAGTAAATCGAATGTACAAGTGGATCTACAAATGCAGTAGGGTTTAGGAATACACTTCAACAACGGATGATTTTAAAGAGGCTGTAATGAAAGGTTGCGTCTATTTGCATACCCTGCAATGAAACATTATGACCTGTCAATCGTGTCTTGTTCGTGTACAGTCATGTCAGGATTTTGTATTATCGTGTATAGCACAAATTGAAAATGATTAATTGTGTTTAGATAAATACATAAGTGACAACTTCATTAAAAACATATCCAATTGCCAACAAATAAACTTCTTACGTGGTAGGATTGAATCAATATAAACGTGTTGGGTCATTCGACCAAACAAGCTGGGTCGTTCGGTTGAAACGAGCAAGGTCGTTCGACCAAACGAGCTAGGACAGACTTGTCCAGAGTGGAACACCCTTGCATTATCGACGGGACACACTTGTGTCCCGAGCAGGACAACCTCATCCCGAGCGGGACAGACTTGTCCGAACGAGACACTTGCATCCCGAAATGGGACACACTCGCGTCTCAAGTGGGATAGGTATTTTCTAAAAGTAAATAACTTGGGTTGTTTAAAAATATATATACTTCACTCTAAGACATGAAAGAGCTTGTCTAATATGAGACACTTAATCATATCCAATTGCAAATGATTGTTGTTTTTGAGTGTTAGACCAATAATGTATAGCTCAATTTATTTTTTTCCATGAATTTGTTACAAGTGAATTTGTACTCACATTGAGGCATGACAAACAATCTTGTTACATGGTAGGATTGAATCAAGACAAAAAAGTTAAAAACATCACATGACAACTTGTTACAAGTTTAACATGTTACTTGTACAAACTGTAATTGGATGGTAACATTGAATCAAGAAAATGAGCTGTAAAAATCACCAAACAAGCTGGATCGTTTGATCAAACAATCTGGGTCATTCGGTCGAAACAACGTGGGTCATTCGACCAAACGAGCTGGTTCATTGGACTAAACAATTTGGGTCTTTCGGTCGAAACGAGCTGGGTTGTTCGAGCAAACGAGTTGGGTCGTTTCGACATAAAAATTTTACTTCTCTCTTAGACATGAAACAACTTGTACAATATAAGACAACTTAATTAACAACATATCCAATTGCAAATGATTGTTTTTGAGTGAGACCATTCATATGTAGTTCAATTTAATTTGTTAAGTGAACTTTTAATGTTCCATTTCTAAATTATTTGTGTTGTTAGGGAAAATCATCTGTTTTGAAACAATCTTATGGCACCGTTATTAGATTCAAATTGAATCAAGACAAACGATTTGAAACATCACAAAGCAACTTGTTACAAGTTAACTTGTACACACACGAACTTTGTTATATGATAGGATTCAATTAAGACAAACAAGTTGAAAATGAGTTGGGTCGTTGGACAAAATGAGTTGTGTTATTATTTCATTTGATTGTTAACTACCCAGGTAGTCTAGCTAAACGCACACCCGACCCAAACCTGGCCCCATTCTCCCGTGCAAGACAAACTCGACACAATGTGGGAGACACTTCTGTCCCAAGTGGCACACTAATTTCCACCCCCACCCCTACCCCCCGGGACGGGTCAGTCCCCACTCGGGATAACTCATTCCACTTGTACGACTACCCAAAGCATTCATAGAGGCTTAGTCCCCTCACAGGATGATGTAATAGATTGTGGCTCCCCCACAAGATGAGTAATTTCCACCCGACACCCCACCAGGATGGGTAAGTCCCCTCTCGGGACAACTCATTCCCGACGTTTTACAACCCAGAGCCCTCATGAAGGCTCAGTCCCCTCACGGTACGAGATAGTCCTCTCGCGGGACAGTCACATAGAGTGACAATACATTACGAAGAAAAATCGCATTCTACGCTACAAAACGAAACATTACAAAATTTATTGGATTTCATTTTACTTGATGCTTGTATGACATTAGATTGATACACATATTGATTGATGGACACTTGATATTGCTCGATGGTTGTTTGCATATAACGTTGAGTTCGTTTAGATATGTTATGTTTTTGTACTCGATCAGATTCGATCCAAGAAAATAATTTGAATCTGTTTTAATGCTACACTCGATTAGTACTTGATATAGCTTGATGGGTGTTTAACTAAAAGGTACATTCTCAAAAGGTTTAACTTTATGAATAGTTTTCAAAACACAATTTTTCTTGTTTGGGGGAATGAAGTGTCCCCGTTTTGGAAACGACTTTTCAAAACGGCCAAACTCTACTCTCACCCCCCTTAAAATCTCATATAACCCCCCTAAAATCTTCACCCGCATAGCGAATCTCCGTCTTCCGAAGGTCCGACTGAAGCATACACCACGGTCGTCATGGATGTTCCTAGCTAGTTCCCTAAATGGTTCTACAGTTTCGGTGTCATGTGAATATGTCTTGCTGCGGTTGAGGGGACGGTTCAGATGTAGTAGGGGTTTGAAGGGAATGTGTTCTAAAAGTTTTACTTTTAAATGTCAATTATTATGAATTGAATGAGAAATCATTTTGTTCCTTGTTTATGTTATTCGTCTTTTAGAAGTGTTAAGGAAGAGGCTCTTGGTCCTTAACCGTAGAGCTCTAAAAGATATTGGTTTACATAAAACAAAAGATATTCGCAATCATGGTAATTAACATGGGACATTAATTACCGAGTTAAGATTGTCGTGTTGGTCATAGATTATTGTAGCTCTACAAGTGAGTGACAACACGGGTGCGCAAAAGAGGAAAATACTACTTTTGTATACCGAATTGACCTAATAAGTAAAATATTATAGGAATGTGTTTCTGTGTCATTAATATTTTACTGTGTCCTTGGTCCTTTGATATGAGACTTATATCCGATCGCTTAAGGAGTGCTTAATTAGACTAGTGTCTTAAGCTATCAATGAGTGTAGTGCAAAGACATTAGTTGGTTAAGTATGACTTTCGTTGGAGAAGATAGTTAGTCAAAAGATTATCATTGCCCCTCTTAATTGAGTGATGATATTAGTGGGCCCCTTGATAAAGCAAAGTTATAATGTGCACAATGTGATTTGAGTTAAGTCACATATTTATAACTAGCTTAAAGAGATCAAGAAATGAAACTAATACAAAGATGATACAATACCACTTTGTGTGTATTCTTAATATCATGAGGCAAGGGACGGACACAAGTGGTGCACTCCATCACTAAGTAGATCGGGTTTTGGTTCGAGTGGAATTAAGACATCTAACTTTGGGAGCTATAATGTGTAGCTAGATACCGTTTATAGCTTGTGATATTAAGCTCTTAATAACACTGCCAACTTAGTCTAGAACCTCCTATAGGTCACACCGCAAAAACCGGGAAACAAGAAGCTTGATTTTTGGTTCATATGATGCGTCGGGTTTCTTATAGAAAATATGACACATGTGGTGAACAAGTAAAATCAATTATGTTGTATATAACATAATTAGAATCATGATAAATTCATATGAGATGCATATATTATGGGGTGCAATAATTTATTATTGCGTAGGATAATATATTGCATAAGTTGTGAATTTGCTAAAAAAACCCAAAAGTTCAAATTTTGTTGGAAATAAATCCAAAATTTGAAAAGGCAAAATCGCGTAAAAGTTCGGTGATCCGTTTATGGTTCGGTCGACCGAGGGTTATGTGGATCGTTCAACCAAACGTGGAACGGATGGTTATAGTTAATTGACCAAACTTGACTAAAGTGCCTGGAGTTCTGGTACGGTATACCGAACCAGAAACGGTCGACCGAACAATGTCCAGTTCTGATATTTTCGATTAACCGAATGGCACTCGGTTTTAGACAAGAATTCGTCTGATTGGTTAAGGAGAAATTTTCTCCTTAAGAATCGATCATCCATCTAGTGCACGGTAATACGAACGTGACATATTCGGTTAACCGAATATGTCTCGGTAAACCGAAGCCCGATCAATATTCTGCCTTTGATAATTAAGAGATTAAATTGATCGATAGTTGGATTAGCTCCAAACTTGGTCAAACGTTTTGTGGATGCATGTAATGCATTATTGAATTAGTTTGTGAGAGAAAATGTCAAGAGAACATGGCTTAAGAATAGCCATGATTGAGAGTAAGATTGGAGCCTATAAATAGGTCATTATTCTCCTTAATTATGTTAGATGTTTTCTAATTATTTTCTCTCCTAATTCACCACAAAAGGCCACGAAAATTCTTTTCGTTTTCTAAGTCTTTGGAAGGAGAAATCTCAGAGATTAAGGAAGGGGTTTGTAGCTAGATTCTAAGCTAGTTTGGAGATTGATTGGCTAGCTCCTTTCTCTCCAACCTTGTTTAGGGTTTTGGTGAACACTCGGAGGCATCCGGCGCAACGAGAAGCGACGATCGTCATCCTCAAAGTCTCTGGATCATCAAGAAGTTTTAGAGAACTTCTAGGTATGAATTTCGGAGTCCCTTGTGGTTGTTTTAATAAAGTTTTTGAAACTAGTTTTTGAAACAAACTGATGCATGCATGAAATAAATCATAGAAAATTGTAATTGATCCTTATTGTGCATAAAAATTTCGAAAATATATATGTGCAACTAAACTAGAAATCCTACAGTGGTATTAGAGCTTAGGGTTCAATTTTCTTATGATTTAAGGCTGTAAACGAATTTAGTTTACCATATAGGATTTAAACAATTCGGTTTACCGGTTTTTCGGTCTATGAATGTTTTGTTGATATAATTCTCTATAATAATTCGTTTTAAATGTTTTAAGTATTTTAAAACATGCCATGTAATTATTAGAATTAAGATTTAGACATTAGTCTAACTTACAATAATTTTGTTTTATAAAGAAATGATTATTTTGTAAGAGAATCAACAAAACCGAAAAACTGCGGTTCATCTTTCCATTGGAAATTGGATGGACAGCGGTTCAAAATTATTTTTTGAACTATGGATGGATGAAAAATGTTTTTAATGGATTTCAAAATGTTTTTCAAAGAATTGTTCGGAATTCTAGATGATTGATAAACTAGGTTGTATAGTTTATAGTGATATTGCGTGCATGGATGCTCGAGTTCTTTTGCAGGAATTGTGAGTTTATATGTTCCAAATCAGCAACTATGAATGTATGTGATAATTATTATACAGGGGCTTATTTATATGTAAAAGCCAAAATTCTCTCTTTCCGTCTTTTAGATAATTTCATTTGCATATGAGAGGTTTTACATAGGACTTGCACTAGTCGGTTTTTATCGAATGTGAGGAGCATGTTTATTTTCTGTAAAATCTACATCTCCGGTGCAAGAGGAAGTCACTGTTGTAGCACATCGATCGAGGATCAAAGATCAGGGATCGAGGATCAAGGATCGAAGGGAACATATAAACTCACACGATGTGGATTGTGTGAATGGTTTAATTTCTGTTTTTTTTATTTCTGCTATGCATGTGATGAATGTGATTGAATGTTAGAATGTGTATGAATGATAATATGCATGATAACCTAAAATTCTGAATCACATGTTAATATATGAAATTGTCCAACAAAAATTAAGAGTAATTTTCCTTCTTATTTCATCCACTAGCAGCCATTGATCGAGGGATACTCTGCTCGCCCTTAGCGGGAGATAGATCCCTCCATCTTTGGGAATAGTGGGAGATATAATGGTTGTCTATTGTTGTGCCACAATTAAATATATGAGGTGTGTTTCACCCTAGTGAACCCCAAAGTATGTTTAGTTGTGAAATGAATAAACGTATCTCGTATCAAATGAAAATAAGTTTTATTAACATTACCTAGAGCCCTCGCTTGGTTTTGGGAAAACGTTTTTCTTACGAGGATAGGTCATATTCCCTCATAATTAAAACGACAAGAATCACAAGAGTTTGAAGATGCTAATATTGCTAAAATTCGAAAAGGTTGTGATTAGAAAGAGTTTTTCTTACCTTGATATTGTGATGTATTCGATAGCCCTTAGCTAGTCTATATTGCAATTGATAGGATCTTGGATTACTGCATTTACGGGCAAAATTTTATTTGCAGTATTTACATTTATATTTGATATATATGTATGTATTTAAAAACATAAAATTGACATTAAAATCCTGTATAATTTATTTTGTAGAAATGTCTAATATCCAACCAATTGTGCGATCTATGATCGAAAAGAATCCTTTGCAAAATGATGGCTCAAACTTCATGAAATGGCAACTCAATCTTAATATCGTGTTGAGGTTTGAAAAACTATCTCATATTTTGGATGGTGAAATCCCAAAATTGAATGAGATGGCAACCGGTAATGAGAAAGAGGTGATAACCAAGTGGGAAGACCAAGAGAACCAAGTTCACGGTCTAATGTTGGCATTCATGGGTGACTCGCTTCAATCGAAATACTTGGATACAAAACCCAAGAAGACCATGGAAGCTTTAACAAATATGTTCATGGATAGTGCCCGAAAGGAACGCTACAAGACCACCATCGCACTCACAAGGTGCGACATGGCGGAGGGAACATCGGTATCCATGCATTTTCTCACGATGCAAGGATACCTTGAGAAATTGTCGAAACTCTCTTCTCCAATGCCCGAGGACATTGCCGAAGATCTGATTCTTGGCTCTCTAGCCCCGTCCTTTAAGGACTTTGTGATGCACTATCATGTGCGTGAAAAAGGGGTGAGTCTTGAGGAGCTTCACAACGCTCCCAAAATGACAGAAGTTGACATGGGAAAGGGTCGGGACAATCAGGTCCTAGTCGTCCATGAGAGGAGCAAAATGATCAACAAAGGTAAAGGCAAATTTACCAAAGATACGTCAATCAAAAGCAAAGGTGTAGGAGGTACTCATAGGAGTACCTCAAGGGGGAAATCTTTCAAATCTCCAACTCCCAATACGGAGTGCTTTCACTGCGGTGAAAAGGGACACATCCGACCTAATTGCCCCAAGTACAAGGAAGACCTTGAAAATGGGATGATTGAACGTAGGCGCCCGAGAAACGCCGTAGGTATGTTTGTTATTGAGATAAATTTAATCACCTCTATCCTTGATTTGGTAATGGTTACCGGATCTTGTGCTCACATAATTTTGATGTGCAGCTATTGAAGGATAGGAAGGAACTCGTGGAGAACGAGATGATATTGAAGATCGAAAATAGTACAAGCATAGCAGCGATTGTACAAGGTTCTATGGAACTTCAATAGTCTAATGATTTAAATTTATGTTTTGAAGAATGTTTATTATGTGCCTTCGATTAGCAAGAACTATTCTGTATCATGTTTTGGATATGGATTGAAATGATGTCAATCAAATACCTCCACACCTAAGTTTTTGCTAGTCCCTAGCAAAACAAAGAAAGAGAAAAGCAAACGAGAAACACGAAATCCTAACTCACTTTCGTAGGAATCACGGTTGCACTTAGCACGTGCAACAAGTTGTTAAACCTCTTTGTTGCCAAGGAGGAGGAGTGTTGTCTCCTGAGGGTTTTTAGCGGATATACCCACAAAATCCAAACAAGATGCATTATTCAATCTAGACACTCGACTCGTTGGAAATATTTTGTCGATCATTGGACGCGGTAATCCTACGGGCCGACTCTATATAGGTAATCAGTCCACACCTAGCCTAATGAACTATTCGTGCAAGTTAAATAAGGAATTAAGTGAAAGACATGGACAACCTCAACATCCTCAAGTGATACAATGGGTAAGGTCCATTAAGGTTCTTATTTGCATTACCATTTTTTTTCTTTTTGTTTCTTTTCTCATTTTTCTTCTTTTTCTTTTTCTTTTTATTAGTTGGAGCTTCATTCTCCCTGGGTCAGGTTTCGTGCATCATTGCCCATGAGGACTTACACTATCACGTACACCTTTCCCCAAATCTCCACATAGGGCAATCCCTACCACCCGTGTAACGAGAGTTCGGTCGGCGCATCCCAAGTTAAATGACTCGAAAGCACCAGGCACAAAGTCCCCTCAGATCTACTTTCCCGAGTGATAGGAGCCGTGCAAGAAGAGAGAACACCTACTCACTTATTTCTTATCTACACATGAACCAAAACTCCTACACTTAGTGTCTTACAACAAGATTTAAAGGGTCCTTGACTACAACAAACTTCCTTAAGTTAACAAACACGAATTATTGACTCACTAGGTTTAGGGTGAACTTCTTTAAATGTTTGAGCACTGAAACCCTATGATTACTCACCCCCAAAGTAAAACTGGGGTGCATCCTAACGACTCAATAAATCCTAAAGTGGTTGTACTAGATATCCTAATGCATCAAGTTCAAGACAATTTTGGGAGCTTTCTTTTTACTTTGCCTCCCAACGGTTTTGCACATGCTAAACACATGCAAAACCCACAAAACATTTTCTTTCGCAAACACATGAAGATTTTGAAAGAAATGTGGAAATTTTAAAGCACTAGGCAAGCAAAAGAAGACAAGTCACCCAAGGATCATGGCAAGCAGATATATCGATATTAATTGCAGTACACTAACATGACCCTAACAATGCACACAAAAGACAATAAAATCAAATGAAAAAGAATCAACTATGTACATACGTAAAACACCCCCTCACACCTAATTCATGCATTGTCCTCAATGAATGTAAGCAAGATACTACATGGATTTATGCATGAAAAAGGAGCGATCTCACCAACATGAAGTACAAAGGGAAGTTCAAGGTCATGTTGACGGACACAAACCCGAATTCCCTCAAAACCTGTGAGATGCTAAAGAAAAGATACAAATACGTGAAAAAAATGGAGCCCAAATACACAAGGGTTGGGGCTCACAACAATCGATGCTCACTGAAGGAGTCTTTTATTGTACTTTCTTTTTTTTCTATTTTATATATATATATATAACTATGGACAAACATAAGTTCCCATCTTCATTTGTCAAAATACATCAAATGGGAACCTCAAGAGTGGGTCAATGCACTTGGAAAGGGAACATGACACCACGCGGGGCCAGAATACGCATGTGTGGGCCCCCTTCACAAAGAGCACCATATGAAATGAGAGGTTCATGAATTGGACGCAAAGGCATCTCATTCAAAGGATCAAACTGAAAGAGCTTGAACCTCTCAAGAGTTTGGGAAATGAGGGGCAACGGAAGAAGAGTTTCTCCCGTTGCGCTGCTGAAGTTATGATCGTCAATCCAAACTCTCCAACCAACAGGCTGGTGCGTCGGAACGAGGTCAAGAACCTCGTTAGGCATGTTCGACACACCAGGTGAACAAATAGTGGGTCTCATACCCAAGGTATCCTCCAAGGAACTTCTAATACCCTCATGAGCTATGTAGTTGTTTGATGTTCCATCATTTCCAAGATGATCAGGAACAATAGTGAGAGGCAAACTCTCATCATGTTGTTTGAAATTGAGGAGACTAGGGAGCTCTTGCTCCACCAGAGGTGAGTCCTTAGGAGATACAACAATAAGGTCATGTGGCTCAAGGGCCACGGGACAAGAAGATAAGGCACAATCATGTGCCGACTCGTAATGAAGTTGGTCCATGTTATACTCAATTGGGATCGAATCGTCCACCAAGTAATCGTGAATTGAAACCCCAAGTCCCACTCACTGACTAGGAGTTTGACTCTGAAAGATTGTGCTTTGAATTTGTGGATGTGGTGGTGGCGGTTCGATATCAAAGGATGAATCCTCATGTTGACAAGAAAAGTTACTCTCCTCACGTTTACGTAATTGTTGCGACATTTGACTCACTTGCAGTGCCATATTTTGTATGGACTGTTGAATGGTTTCCATGAACGTAAGGAAAGTTTGTTTTGAGGAATCAGGTATGTGGTCAACTATGAGGTCCAAGTCAGAGCTTGGGAAATTTTGGGGTTGGGTGTTGATGGGCTGAGAATGAGTCCAATGATTTGAAGTGGGGGTGTTGGTAGAATTCTGGGTATTCGGGAGGAGGATACTGGGGTGGAAATGATGTATAAGAATTTGAATACGAATTGTCTCCCCACGAATCCATCCCTCTCGGGTTGTACGCGGATGCGTAATTGTCATACTGAGCATTAGGGGAAAAGGTATGCTCATACTCAGGCTCTGGGGGAACATAAGGACATTCCCCGAAATCATGACCACTCAACCCACAATAGTGACACAGTACGACTACTGGAGCCACCGGTGCACCCATGTCATCTACCACATGCATGAAACAGGCCAAAGGTTCTTGTAATGTCTCAGTTTGATGACTAACATATGATCCGGCGTAACTAGATGGTGGTCTAGCAGTCGGTGCCTCTCTCTTGTTACCCCAATATGAAGATTGCTCAGTCACACAATGATGATTATCCCAACCATACGAGGTGTTCGTCTGATCCACCCCAGGTTGCATGGGTCCGGAATACCAGGACGAATTGTCCTGGTCCCAACAATCATATGGATGGTCGCCCATGTAACCATCCATCTCCACAAAGAACTCTAGAGTCGACCACTCTCACCACCATGAGGCTAAACTCGTAAAAAGTGCTTGACTCGACCCTAAAAACGGTACTAGAGAGTGTAAAGGGGAGGAGACTATAACGTAGAAGAAGGTGAGAAGAAGATGACTCAGAGGAGAATGGAAGAATCCCTAAAGCTAGCGTGGGTAACGGGAGAGGGTAGAAGCCTAATCTAGCAAGCACGGCTCAAACAATGTAAGGCAATGGGTCCTTAGGCTAGACGACGCCTAACTTCGAGGTCACTAGCCTCGACACGCCTCACCTCCCTACAACGAGGACCACAATGCCCAGCAAGTGATACCAGATCCGGAGATCAGTACCTTCTACTATCGGCAAGGTAGGCAACGCCGATCAGGTCATGGCGGTCTCAACTAGATTACTCTCCTAGTGCGTCCGCAATCCTTAGGGCCAATGTCTACTTTCTTTTAGTTAAGGCTTGATTAAGAGTGATTTTTGGGTCCAAGGAAAGGGTGATGAAATCCCCCACCTTATCTTTTATGGGACAGCCCCTCCTTAGTAGCGTTTTGAGCCTAGATCTAGCAATCAATCACTCCAATCAAACGCTCAACTCACTCTTGTCCCGATGCACCTTACTAACTAATGCATGATTGAAACATGCATGAATGAGAGATTTGGGTGCACGTACCTCACGCCGGCAATCAACAACAAAATGTAAAGCAAAGAAAAGACAAATGCATGTAAGGTCTACAAATGATGCATGACCTAGATGGCAAGAAGTCTAATCTTTTGCTTTGAGTTTTATGGTCCAACTTGATTAAAGGGGATTGAAATTAAATCTGGGAGCAAACTAGAAGTCACAACATGCACAATGGTACTCCCAGATAACTAAAATGAACAAACAAGCAAACAGAACAAAACGGAGAGAAAATGAGGCTCACCACGCCGCCAATTGGCGGTCAGTTTTGCGTTATTGGCTCTCAAATTCCTCCAGTCGCTTCCCCTTGGTCCTCAGAATGCCTGAAACACACAAAAACTAAAAACAAAAAAATTAAAACCACTCGATCATCCAAACCAAAGTCTGGACAGAGCACCACCCCGGCAACGGCGTCAAAAACTTGATTGATCATTTTATTTAAACCGCAAGTGCACGGCCGCGTTGAAGCAGTGGCAAATACGGGTCATCCACTGGGAGGTGTGTCGACGTTTGGTTTGTACGAAGGCGAGTGGTAAATAAAGGAGAGAAAGGTTGGTTACACTAAACTACACTAAGATGCAAAAGGAAATGAAAGATAAACAATAAAACTAAACCCCATAGGGGGTAGAGAAATAATGTGAATAGAAAGATGTGTGTGTCTGTGTTTAATTAAGCTCCTCACAACATGTAGTGCATGAAATCATAAAACTACATCCAACTTTGCCTCCACATGAATTAAGATAACACTACATCATTAAAACATACAAGACAATAATTGAAATGAAGCTAAATGAACTCAAGTATAAAGACTAGACCTTACTATGCCTCCACATGAATTAAGATAAGACTATATCATTAAAACATACAAGACATTAACCAAGGTAAAGGCAACAAGAGTACATACACTACAACTTGTGTTTCCAATATTAATTCCATCCATATCCTAACCTTATCATTCCCCATAAAATAGTCCATTAATCAAAGCATAGGCTAAGCTTCATTCAAGAGAATTAGCATATCAAAGATAAGAGTAGAGACCCATTAGATGGTTATGGAAATCATATAAAGCTCAAGGGATTAAGATAACACACACTTAATACACTACATGATTATATCACATATTTCTCCACCCCCAAATGGGGATGGAACTACTCACTACTCATAACAATAACTAAGTTAACAAAATGAAGCATAATACTGAAATGAAATTACACTAAGCAAGCAAGAAATACTAAATAAGCTTGAAAGGAAAGGAAAGACTAAACAAACATGCACAAATTAAAAGACAAGATTAAAAGAAACTAGAAGAATTATTTTATTAACAAATGACTCACATTGAAGGTAGCATTCTTCTCTACCTTGAGTTTTTGCTTCAAGGCTCACTCCTTAGTAGAGAGAATGCCACCAAGCAATGGGTGATTACAATGGAAGGTGAAGAGTTCTATTTATAGGCATGGAAAAAGCTAATCCGGGACAATCCCCCGATGTGGTACTAAACCAATACCAAAAATTGCCTAAACAAACATTAATACAAGTCCAGGCGAAATCTTAGTGGATCTGGAATGATCCAGACCGCCAATTGGCGGTCTATAAGGCCCAGATCCGTCTGCTTTTTGTGTTGGGCTTTGCTTGAAGTATTTCTTGGTCTTGGATGCATCTACTTGGTTTGTTGGAGCTCCGACCCGAATCGAATTACCAAAATACTCCCCATGATGGTGTGGAGTTTCCTGTTTTGCTCTTAGGTCCTTCGGTCTTACGATTAGGTCATTCTCCCTTGCATCTTCGTCCCCAGGTCTCACAATTAAGTCATTTTTCCTGCTTTTGGGTCCTTTCATTGCTCTTCTCTTCAAACATCTTTATTCCTGAAAACTAAACATAAAACTCTTCGCGTAGCATTGCTTAGGTGTAAGATAATGGATATAAGATACAAATATAAGCATGAAATGATGTCAATCAATATTCTACAAGATCATGATATGAACGGTGGCACTCAAGATCATGAAGGCCCAAGCGAGATTCATTTGGTTAGTGGGAGCGTGAGTGAGAGACCTTCGCAAGAAATTGTGAGAGAAACTCAATCCTCCCCACCTAGTGTACGTTCCAGAATCGAATACGAACCAATTCCACAAGAAATTATGGAAGAAGTTCGAGAAATACACGTAGAACCAAAAGAACTTAGAAGGTCAATGAGGGAAAGGAAGAAACCCGATATGTATTTGGGACTTCATGAGATCATGGTACTAGATACCGATGATCCCTCGACCTTTCAAGAAGCAATGGAAAGAAAGGACTCCAAACTATGGCTCAAGGCCATGGAATCCGAAATAGAATCCATGTATGATAATCAAGTGTGGAACTTGGTTGACCTTCCTCAAGGGAAAAAGGCCATTCAAAATGGATGGGAACTTGACAACCTACAAAGCGACGCTTGTAGCAAAAGGTTTCACCCAAGTTCAAGGAATTGACTATGATGAAACTTTTTCACCGGTTGCCATGTTCAAGTCTATTCGGATTATGCTCGTTATTGCCGCATTTCATGATTATGAGATATGGCAAATGGATGTCAAAACGACGTTCCTTAATGGGAACTTGGAGGAGGATGTGTACATGGTACAGCCTCAAGGTTTTGAAGATCCAAAGAATAGCGAGAAAGTATGCAAGCTTCAAAGATCCATATATGGATTGAAGCAAGCATCAAGGAGTTGGAACAAGCGCTTTGACGAAGAAGTCAAAAAGATTCACTTCGTCCAAAGTAAGGAAGAACCTTGTATATACAAGAAGGTTAGTGGGAGCCACATAGTGTTCTTGATCTTATATGTTGATGACATACTCCTCATGGGAAATCATATACCTTTGCTTGAGCAAACGAGAAGTTCATTGAAATCTGCATTTTCGATGAAAGATATGGGTGAGGCTCAATACATCTTGGGAATCAAGATATATAGAGATAGATCCCGTAGACTCATTGGCCTAAGTCAACGTACATACATTGACAAGGTCTTCGAAAGGTTCAGCATGAACAACTCCAAAATGGGCAGTGTGCCAATGAGTATGGGTGTGCAACTCAAGAAGTCTCAACGTGCTGAATCACGTAAAGACTTGGAGTACATGAAAGATATCCCTTATGCTTCGGCAATAGGATCGATCATGTACGCGATGACTTGCACAAGACCCGATGTCTCGTATGCTCTAAGCGTGACAAGTCGTCACCAATCCAATGCTGGTCTTGAGCATTGGACTGCGGTCAAGAATATTCTGCGGTACCTTAACCGGACCAAAGATAAGTTTCTTGTTTATGGAGGACAAAGGGAATTAATAGCCGAGGGTTATTCGGATGCGAGTTTCATGAGTGATCCCGACGATAGAAGGTCGCAATCAGGATACGTCTACCTTCTGAATGGTGGAGCTGTGAGTTGGAGTAGTTGGAAGCAAAGCACTACGGCCGACTCAACCACTGCTTCCGAAGTAATGGTTGTCTCGGAAGCGAGCAAGGAAGGAGTGTGGATTAAGAAGTTCCTTGAAGAGCTTGGAGTAGTTCCCTCGTGCGAGGACCCATAGAGCTATTTTGCGATAATAGTGCATCTATCTCGCAAATCAAGGATCCCAAATCACACCACAAAGTGAAGTACATGGATCGTAAATACTTTGTCACACGTGACTTCATCGACGAGGGCAAAATAAATCTATTATTGGTGGATACAAACAGCAACACAGCTGATCCATTCACCAAACCCTTATCTCAAGTCAATGGCGAAATGCATTTCGAGTCCATGGGTCTGAGGAACCATGTGGATTGGCTTGATGAGTGATTAGAGAGGGTTACCCTAGTTATTATTGTTTTATACATTGAGAACGTATGTGAGAGAAAACTTTGATAACATGTGGGAGATTGAAAGGAATGTGTTTTAAAAGTTTTACTTTTATATGTCAATTATTATCAATTGAATGTGCAAACATTTTGTTCCTTGATTATGGTATTCGTCTTTTGGAAGTGTTAAGGAAGAGACGCTTGGTCCTTAACCGTAGAGCTCTAAAAGATAATGGTTTACATAAATCAAAAGTTATTCACAATCATGGTAGTTAACATAGAACATTAATTACCGAGATAAGATTGTCGTGTTGGTCATCGATTGTTGTAGCTCTACAAATAATTGACGACACGAATATATAAAAGAGAAAATATTACTTTTATATATTGAATAGACCTAACAAGTAAAACATTATGGAATTGTGTTTCGTGTCATTAATGTTTTTACTGTGTCTTGGATCCTAAGATATGAGACTTATATCTTTTCACTCAAAAATTGTTTAATTTGATTATTGTCAAAATCTACCAATGAGTGTAGTGATAACGGCAATAGTTGGTTGAACATGACTTGTGCTAGAAAAGATAGCTAGTCAAACGATTGTCATTGCCCCTCTTAATTGAGTGATGATATTAGTGGGCCCCTTGATAAAGCAAAATAATAATGTGCACAATGTGACTTGAGTTAAGTCACATAGTTATAATTAGCTTAGAGAGATCACTAATTGGCGGTCAATTTTGGCCCAAATCCGCTAAAATTTCTCCAGCACATGTATTAGAGGATGTTTAGGCTATTTTTGGTATTTGTTTAGTCCCACATCGGGGGATTGTCCCGGTTTGCCTTTTTCCAGGGCTATAAATAGAACTCCTCACCTTCCATTGTAATCACTCCATATTTTAAGTGGTTATTCTTCTTACTAGAAGTGAGGCCTTGAAGGACACACTAAAGTAGGAGGATGCTACTTGAAATGTGAGTCATTTTATCAATAAAGTTTTGTGTTTCTTTTATTTGTTTTGTGCTTCTTTTATTGTTTGTGCATGTTTTAGTTTAATCGTCTTTTATTAAATCTAGCTTAGTTGAAATGTCTTCTTATCTTAGTGTAATAATTAGTGTAATGTTTAGTGAGTAGTTCGATCCCCTTTGGGAGGTGGAGTAGATGTACATACATGCAAATGAGAATAGATTGAATGCTTTAATTCCAATGTGTTGATAAAACATGAATGTATGCTTGCTTGTTTAGGATAGAATTTATAACTTGATGAGTTTTACCAAAATGATTAGACACCTCTCATACTTGTTTAGGTTCTGAAATAAACATCTTGCATATGTAAATGTTAATCAACTAAGTTGGTGAATAGATTGATAGGTTTTGCCACAACATTTAGACACTTCCTATGCATGATAACACCACCTTTATTTGTGCTTAAAGAATGTGTTCAACACCCACCTCTTTGCTTGTGTGCACTCACTCCACCCCTTAGGGGTTTTTCCCATTTCTGTATTCCAGCATTCTTCTTTTGTTCGTTAGCTTAGTTGTCATTTCATTGTTTGTTTCTTTCGTTCACATTTCATACTTCTTAGCGTAGTTTAGTGTAGAGTAGCATAATCAATCTTTCTCCCCCAATTTTTGCCACTTGATTTCGTGCAAACGAGAGGCTGCTCACCTCCCTGATGACGACCCGTATTTGCCACCGCTTCAACGCGGCCGTGCACTTGCGGTTTAAATTAAAACGTTCAACAAGTTTTTGGCATCGTTGCCAGGGAGGTGTCAGTCCAGACTCTTGTTTGGACGATTCGAGTGGATTTAATTTTTCTCTTGTAGTTTTCTTTGTTTTAGGAGACTCACATTGAGAAGGGGAAGCATCTGGTGAAGTTTGGAGGCGGTATGAGAGAAGAAGACCACCAATCAGCGGTCTACAACCGCCAACTAGCGGTCTGGTTGTTTCATTTCACCTCTAAATTTTTGAGGAGTATTGCTTTATATGATATAGTGATCTGGGACTCGATTTGGCATGTTTTGACTTATAGTTTGTCCCAGATCAATAATCAAACCTCTTTTAAGCAACTTGGACCCTAAAACTCAAAGCAAAATATTAGGCATTCTTGTTGTTTAGGTCATGCATCATGTATGTGACTTAGGCATTTAGATTGTCTTTTATCTTAGCTTTATTTTCTGTTGCTGAGAGCTGGTGTGAGGTACGCACCGTCTACTCTCATTCATGCATTTCGTATGAACATGCATTAGTTAGTAGGAAGTACATTGAACCAAGTGTGAGTTGAGCATTTGTTTGGAGAGTTGATTGCTAGATTAGGACTCCAAAACACTACTAAGGAGGGGTTATCCCATAAAAGATAAGGTGGGGGATTTCATCACCCTTTCCTTCACCCCAAAAACCACACTAATCAAGAGCCTAATTTTAAAATCAAGTAGACATTGGCCTTAAGGAATTCGGACGCATTAGGAGAGTGATCCGGTCCCCACCATCATGACCTGATTGGCGTTGCACACTTTGTCGATAGTAGGAGAGACGAGATCCCCGGATCTTGGCTCACTTGCTGGGCTTTGTGGTCCTCGTCGTAGGGAGGTGAGGCGTGTTGAGGCCGTGTGACCTCGCAGTTAGGCGTCGTCTAGCTGTAAGGACCTATAGCGACCTTAGGATTTCTTGAGCCCTGTTTGCTTGTTTGCTTCTACATGTACCCATCCGCCATAGCATAAGGACTTCTTCCCTTCTCTCCTGAGTCATTCTTTCTCTCTTGTGTTCCCCCGTCTTCTCATCTACGCACATTCTTTGAAAAAGAAAAAAAATAGTTTTGGTGTGTGTGCACCTTTGTGCATGCTTTCGTGGACACAAGACGAGAGGGGTCGTTTGACGAGGAGCGTTGTCAATACGGCTTCGGTCATCGATTTCTCGACACCTTCCTCCTCTCGTGTCGCACGCAGTCCAGGTTCAATGGCTGCTATTTTGCATGAGGAGGAGCAGTTGCTGGACCCACCTGCTCCACCAGTGCTTCATGTTGTCGTTCCCATACCTCTACGTGATCGATGCTACCCGAGCCGTACGGCTCTACCCTCATGCATCGTATTACCAGAGGCTAATGGGAACCATTTTGAGGTTAAGCCTCAGTTTATTTCCATGCTCCCTCACTTCACTGGGAAGGGTGACCCCTATATCTTTCTCACGGAATTTGAGGAGGTCTGTGCTATGTTCAAGCTGCAACAACTTAGCACAGACTCCATCCATCTTAGGCTCGTTCCTTTTGCACTAAAGGATGACGCCAAGAAGTGGTTGTACAGCAACCAGGCGAATGCCTTTAAGACTTGGGACGAGTTTCAATCTGCATTCCTCAAGAAGTACTTCCCAAATCATCGGACTCAAAAATTGAGGAACGAAATCAATTCGTTCTATCAACATGAGACTGAACCATTCCATGCATACTAAGAGAGGTTCAAGAAGCTACTATCCTCATGCCCTCACCATGGCATCGAGTTGTGGCGCCTTTGTCAGATTGTTTACGAAGGTCTTCACATCCCGTCCCGAACGCTCCTTGAGTCCATGTGTCAAGGAGAGTTCTTGGGAAAGGATGAAAGGGATGCATGGGCTTTCCTAGAAGACCTTGCTCAGAAAACAACGCAATAGGAGAGTGTAAGGGAACCACCTGTATCATCTAGTATAGGAGCGAGGATCGTGAATGCAAACTCGACTAGATCGGGTGCCGCATTTGCTATCGATACCACTACGGCCACCGAGGCACGCATGGCGGCCTTAATGCGCCGTATGGATTCGATTGAGCTCGAAAACCAACAAGGGGCACCTCACATGTCCACATCTAGTCCAGTTCCCTGTCATTCATGTGGTAGGATAGGTCATGTAGAAAGCGAGTGTGAGTCCATTCCTCCTGAGATGGAGCGTGTCAACGCCATCTATGATAGAGCCAGGAATGACCCATACTCATCATCTTATAATCCTGGATGGAGGAACCACCCCAATTTTTCATGGAACCAAACTAATGCCCCGGGTGGTCCTTCAAACTCCTCTAGACCACATTACCAATCACACCAACCTCCCATGCATGCACATTCCTATCAGCCACCCCAAGCGCAAACCACCAATCAATCGGGTTTACCAAATTCCAATAATATGGAAACCAGATTCAATTCGCTTGAGACCTTGACTCGTGGACTTGAAAACTCAATGAAAATTTTTATGTCAACCACGAGTCAAGTTCTCACTTCAAATCAGCAGACCATCAAATCTCTAGAGCTTCAGATGGGCCAATTGGCTCAGTCTGTACATGAGAGAGAGAATGGGTCTCTGCCTAGCCAGCCTGAGGCTAACCCCCGTATGTACCAGCAACAACACATGCAAAGTGAGAATGTGGTACCTCGGGGGAGGCAAGTGAACCATGTGGAGGAACCTGTTCACCATGTCAATGCCATCGTTACCTTAAGGAATGGAAAACAGCTTGACAATCACATTTCCTTGCCACACTCACCACCATCTATGCAGCCCCTCAGTGGGAATGGTGGTGAAGAAGAGGTTGAGGGTGAGGGTAATACACCAACACTTCTTTCTTCTCAGGCACCGCAGAAAACCTACCTGCCAAAAGCTCCCTATCCAAGTAGGTTAACCAAAAAGCAGAGTGACACCATGGATAAAATATTAGAGGTATTTAAGCAAGTAAAGGTAAACATCCCCTTGTTGGATGTCATCCAACAAATACCTCAATATGCCAAAGTGTTGAAGGATCTCTGCACAACCAAGAGGAAGGCCAATGTTCCTAAGAAAGCATTCTTGGCTGCCAATGTAAGCTCACTTTTGTCCAATCCCGCCTACACAAAATACAAAGACCCTGGGTGTCCTACTATTCAGTGTACGATAGGGGACACTAGTATGAGTAATGTTTTTCTTGATTTAGGATCAGCGGTCAACCTCCTCCCATTTTCTGTTTATCAACAGTTAAATTTGGGATAATTGAAACCAACTAAGATCACCCTCCAATTGGCGGATAGATCCATTCGTATTCCCAAGGGGATTATCGAGAACGTGCTTATCAAAGTTAGAGATTTTATATTTCCAGTAGATTTTGTTATCCTCGATACCAATCCAGTTGCGAACACCCATTCTCAAATACCTTTGATTTTGGGTAGACCATTTCTGGCAACTTCCAATGCCTTAATTAATTGTCGAAATGGTCTCATGAAGCTCTCATTCGGTAACATGAGTTTCGAGTTTCATGTGTTCAACTCTGGTAGGAAACAGGAACCCATGGATGAACCTTTAAATCTAAATCTCATCCGCCAATTGGAGAAAGCACTTCAAAATCAACGAACACCCCTAACCCCAATGCAACCCGTTGAGAATGTTTGTGGGCTCAGCGAAAACTCATTGCTTGTCTTTGCAATGCAACAGAGTGGGCTGACCTCAACCATGAATGTCCAAAGGGAGTGTTCGTTGCATGATTCTGTTGAGAGTACTAGTGAGAGTGAGACACCTCATCATATGCCTATACCAAAAGGTGTCTCTACCTCATGTCCCATGGCCATTGAGCCATTTGAGCTTCATATTGACTCCAACAAGGATCCACCTGTGACCGAGCTTATGTTTGATGATCAAAATGATGGTGGGAGGTCCTTGTTGGATGACTTGGGGAGAAGCCTCATTCTTAGTGATGCAGGTCTGTGGCATCCATCGAATGAGCTTGAGGAACTCCTTCCGATGCACCCGCCTATTGGTTGGAGGGTTTTGTTCAATGAGCAACTAAACCCTAGTGAGGCAACACAACTTCATTCTTTGTTGCCCACACCCAACCAATATCATGAGGGGTTCAAGCCTTTCAGCTTTGACCTTTCACCCCTCATGACACCTCAGAGTACCAGTGAAGTTTGCCCATCTCGGCAAGTCTCTGGTCCTCAAAACTTGATGTTCTCATTTGATGTTCCTTGACCGAATGATTATGAGAATATCTTGGTTGATGTATATATCTTGTAAAAAACCAAAAAAAACAACAAAAAGAAAAAAAAGAAAAAAAGTGTGTAATAAAAGACTCCTTCAGTGAGCATCGATTGTTGTGGGCCCCAACCCTTGTGTACTTGGGACCAATTTCTTCACGTATTTATCTCCCTTCTTCAGCTTCTCACATGTTTTGAGGGAAGTTGGGTTTGTGTCCATCAACATGACCCTGAACGTCCCTTTGTACTTCATGTTGGTGAGATCTTTCCTTTTCATGCATATATACATGTAGTATCTTGTTCACATTCATTGAGGACAATGCATGAAGTAGGTGTGGGGGTGCTTTACGTGTGTACATAGTCGAGTCTTTTCTTTTGGTTTTTGTTTTCTTTTGTGTGCATTGTTAGGGTCATGTTAGTGTGCCGCATTTAACATTGATATACCTGCTTGCCATGATCCTTGGGTGACTTATCTTCTTTTGCTTGCCTAGTGCTTTAAAATTTTCACATTTCCTTCAAAATCTTCATGTGTTTGCGAAAGAAAATGTTTTTGTAGGTTTTGCGTGTGTTAGCATGTGCAAATCCGTTGAACTTGATGCATTAGGATATCTAGTTTACTGGCTTTAGGTCTTATCGAGTTGTTAGGATGCACACCGGTTTTCCCTCGGGGGGCGTGTAATCGTAGGGTTTCAGCACTCAAACATTTAAAGAAGTCCACCCTGAACCTAGTGAGTCAAATAATTCGTGTTTGTTAGTATAAGAAGTTTGTCTTAGTCAAGAGCCCTTAAACTCTTTTTGTGAAACTTAAGTGTAGGAGTTTTGGTTCCCATGTAGATAAATAAATAAATAAGTGTTGTTCTCTCTTCTCGCACCGCTCCTATCACTCGGGGAAGTAGGTCTGAGAGGACTTTGTGCCTGGTGCTTTCGAGTCATCTGACTTGCGATGCACCGACCGAACTCCCGTTACTCGGGTGGTAGGGATCGCCCTATGTGGGGATTTAAGGGAAGGTGTACGTGATAGTGTATGTCCTCAAAGGCAATGATGCACAAAACCTGACCCTGGGAGAATCAAACACCAACCAATAAACTGCTCCAAAGAAAAAGAGAGAAAAAGAAAAAAAAAAGAGTCAAATAAGAACCAAAATGGACTTTACACATTGTCACATTCAGAAGTTAAGGTTGCCCATGTCTTTCACTTAAGTCCTTAAATAACTTTCACGAATGGTTCATTAGGCTAGGTGTGTGGATTGATTACCCATATAGAGTCGACCCGTAGTATTACCGCGTCCCATGATCGACAAAAATAATTCCAACGAGTCGTGTAGCTAGATTGATTAATGCATCTTGTTCGGATTTTGTGGGTATATCCGCTGAAAACCCTCAGGAGACAACACTCCTCCTCCTTGGCGACAAGGAGGTTTAACGGCTTGTTGCACGTGCTAAGTGCAACCGTGATTGCTACGAAAGTGAGTTACGATTTCTTGTTTTCGTATGCTTTTCTGTTTTGTTGTTTTGCTCGGGACTAGCAAAAGTTAGGTGTGGGGGTATTTGATTGACATTATTTCATGCTTATATTTGTATCTTATATCCATTATCTTTTACCTAAACAATGATATGTTACGAGTTTTATGTTTAGTTTTCAGGAATAAATAGGTTTGAAGAGATGAAGCATAAAAGAACCCAAAAGCTGGGAAAAAGGACTGAATTGTGAGATCTAGGGACCAAGATGCAAGGGAGAAGGACCTGAATGTAAGACATAAGGTCCTAATAGCAAAACAAAATACTCCACACCATCATGGGGAGTATTTTAGCAATTCGATTCGGGTCGGAGCTCCAACAAACCAAGTGAATGCATCCAAGACCAGAAAATATACCAAGAAAAGCCCACAACAAAAATGAGCAGGATCTGAACCATATAGACCGCCAATTGGCGGTCCATTTTGGCCCAAATCCGTTAAAATTTCTCCAGCACTTGTAATAGAGGATGTTTAGGCTATTTTTGGTATCTGTTTAGTCCCACATCGGGGGATTGTCCCGGTTTGCCTTTTTCCATGGCTATGAATAGAACTCTTCACCTTCCATTGTAATCACTCCATATTTTAAGTGGTTATTCTTCCTACTAGAAGTGAGGCCTTGAAGGACACACTAAATTAGGAGGATGCTACTTGAAATGTGAGTCATTTTATCAATAAAGTTTTGTGTTTCTTTTATTTGTTTTGTGCTTCTTTTATTGTTTGTGCATGTTTTAGTTTAATCGTCTTTTATTAAATCTAGCTTAGTTGAAATGTCTTCTTATCTTAGTGTAATAATTAGTGTAATGTTTAGTGAGTAGTTCGATCCCCTTTGGGAGGTGGAGTAGATGTACATACATGCAAATGAGAATGGATTGAATGCTTTAATTCCAATGTGTTGATAAAACGTGAATGTATGCTTGCTTGTTTAGGATAGAATTTATAACTTGATGAGTTTTACCAAAATAATTAGACACCTCTCATACTTGTTTAGGTTCTGAAATAAACATCTTGCATATGTAAATGTTAATCAACTAAGTTGGTGAATAGATTGATAGGTTTTGCCACAACATTTAGACACTTCCTATGCATCATAACACCACCTTTATTTGTGCTTAAAGAATGTGTTCAACACCCACCTCTTTGCTTGTGTGCACTCACTCCACCCCTTTGGGGTTTTTCCCATTTCTGTATTCCAGCATTCTTCTTTTGTTCGTTAGCTTAGTTGTCATTTCATTGTTTGTTTCTTTCGTTCACATTTCATACTTCTTAGTGTAGTTTAGTGTAGAGTAGCATAATCAATCTTTCTCCGCCAATTTTTGCCACTTGATTTCGTGCAAACGAGAGGCTGCTCACCTCCCTGAGGACGACCCGTATTTGCCACCGCTTCAACGCGGTCGTGCACTTGCGGTTTAAATTAAAACGTTCAACAAGTTTTTGGCATCGTTGCCAGGGAGGTGTCAGTCCAGACTCTTGTTTGGACGATTCGAGTGGATTTAATTTTTGTCTTGTAGTTTTCTTTGTTTTAGGAGACTCACATTGAGAAGGGGAAGCATCTGGTGAAGTTTGGAGGCGGTATGAGAAAAGAAGAACGCCAATCAGCGGTCTACAACCGCCAACTAGCGGTCTGGTTGTTTCATTTCACCTCTAAATTTCTGAGTATTGCTTTATATGATTTAGTGATCTGGGACTCGATTTGGCATGTTTTGACTTATAGTTTGTCCCAGATCAATAATCAAACCTCCTTTAAGCAACTTGGACCCTAAAACTCAAAGCAAAATATTAGGCATTCTTGTTGTTTAGGTCATGCATCATGTATGTTACTTAGGCATTTAGATTGTCTTTTATCTTAGCTTTATTTTCTGTTGCTGAGAGCTGGCGTGAGGTACGCACCGTCTACTCTCATTCATGCATTTCGTATGAACATGCATTAGTTAGTAGGAAGTACATTGAACCAAGTGTGAGTTAAGCATTTGTTTGGAGAGTTGATTGCTAGATTAGGACTCCAAAACACTACTAAGGAGGGGTTATCCCATAAAAGATAAGGTGGGGGATTTCATCACCCTTTCCTTCACCCCAAAAACCACACTAATCAAGAGCCTAATTTTAAAATCAAGTAGACATTGGCTACTAGAAGTGAGGCCTTGAAGGACACACTAAAGTAGGAGGATGCTACTTGAAATGTGAGTCATTTTATCAATAAAGTTTTGTGTTTCTTTTATTTGTTTTGTGTTTCTTTTATTGTTTGTGCATGTTTTAGTTTAATCTTCTTTTATTAAATCTAGCTTAGTTAAAATGTCTTCTTATCTTAGTGTAATAATTAGTGTAATGTTTAGTGAGTAGTTCCATCCCCTTTGGGGGATGGAGTAGATGTACATACATGCAAATGAGAATGGATTGAATGTTTTAATTCCAATGTGTTGATAAAACATGAATGTATGCTTGCTTGTTTAGGATAGAATTTATAACTTGATGAGTTTTGCAAAAATGATTAGACACCTCTCATGCTTGTTTAGGTTCTGAAATAAACATCTTGCATATGTAAATGTTAATCAACTAAGTTGGTGAATATATTGATAGGTTTTGCCACAACATTTAGACACTTCCTATGCATGATAACACCACCTTTATTTGTGCTTAAAGAATGTGTTCAACACCCACCTCTTTGCTTGTGTGCACTCACTCCACCCCTTAGGGGTTTTACTCATTTCTGTATTCCAGTATTCTTCTTTTGTTCTTAGCTTAGTTCTCATTTCATTGTTTGTTTCTTTCGTTCGCATTTCATACTTCTTAGCGTAGTTTAGTGTAGAGTAGCATAATCAATCTTTCTCCCCCAATTTTTGCCACTTGATTTCGTGCAAACGAGAAGCTGCTCACCTCCCTGAGGACGACCCGTATTTGCCACCGCTTCAATGCGACCGTGCACTTGCAGTTTAAATTAAAACGTTCAACATGACAAATTTCTACTTTGTATATATTCTTAATATCATGAGGCAAGGGACGGACACAAGTGGTGCACTTACATTACTAAATGGATCGTGTTTTAGTTCAACTGGAACAAAGACATCTATGCTAATTGGGTGACTATAATGTGTAGCTAGATACCGCTTATAGTCTGAGATATTAAGTGTTTAATATCACTGCCAATTAGGCTTAGATCCTCCCATAGGTCACACCACAAAACTGGGAAACAAGAGGTTTGATTTGAAGTTCATATGATGTGTCAGGTTTCTTATGAAAATGGGACACATGTGGTGAATTAATTAAAGTCAATATGTTATGAGAATTAACATAATTAGAATCATAATAAATTCATATGAGGTGTATATATTATGGGGTGTAATAATTAAATATTACATAGGATAATATTACATAAGATATGAATTTGCTAAAAAAAACCCAAAAGATCATCAAATTTTGTTGGAAATAAATCCAAAATTTGACAAAGGTAAAATCAGGGTCAAACACGGTGAACCGTTCATGGTTCGGTCGACCGACGCATCTTCGAATCGGTTAACCGAATAGGGAACGGGTAAGCGCAATTGGTTAACCGATATTGCCCAGAGTACCTGGACAATCGGGTTCGGTTAACCGATTGGAAACGGTCAACCGAGAAGTAGTATTTTCGGTAGACCGAAGGTGACCCGGTCATCCGATGATAAGGATGTTTTGGGAGCCTATAAAAGGGCACCTATTCCTACTTGTTTTAATACTAATGCAAAAATCTTTCTCTCATTAATCTCTCCCTAATCACCATGAAATTTTTCTTAGTAAAATTAAGTTTGGAGATTAGAATCTCAGGAGACTTAAAGAGGGGTTATTAGCTTGATTCTAAATCTTGTTAGAGATTGATTGGCTAGCTCCTTTCTCTCTAACCTTGTTTAGAGTTTTGTGAACACTCGGAGGCAATTCCGTGGACGATTTAGCGGGTGACGCAACTCCGGATCATCAAAAAGGTTTTAGAGAACCTTTAGGTATGATTCTATCCTTGTCGATTATTTTAATAAATCTAGGTTGCATGTTATTAGAATAAAACACAAATAGATGTACATAAAATTGCTAAAAATATGAAAATCGATCTTGTATGTTATATTAAAATTTTAAAATATATACATACATAGGGACACGAAATCCTACAGTCTTTACGTCGGTGTTTTAGTAATCCGACGTGGAAGAGTATTCGTAAACTCGAACAAAACCTTTACACCGAATTCAGCAGACACAAATTAACTCCCGACCGGACCAGAGCATTTTGTTCCCTTCCGGCAACTTCCTTGCCCGCGCGACCTCCCCTTTCGGCAACCTCCTTGTCTGTGCGACCTTCCCTTCAGTCCACCCCCTTAACCACGCGACCTCCCCTTCCCCTTCCGACCTTCAGGTATATTTAAACCATAAAATCCATTTCCATAGTATTAAGTTTTATATCATGAAATTGATATATACATGACATCTAGTTTATATAGTGTTGTTAAAAGTGAAAGTTTTGTTTTTGGCATCCTAATTAAGAGTTAATACTTTGGTTGGTGGAAGTAAGAAATCAAGTCGAAATTGATGGCTTTGGTTAGTGAAAAGTAAATTAACAAGTCAATTAGAATGGCATGTAAAGTTCGTGTTTACATTAAGAAAAGCATGTAAATATAGTAGCTAGTAGAAACTAAATTGAGGCTATTGTTCGGATGAATGTTTTATCTACTGAATTTGCTGAATATCTTACCGTCTTGTGCTGCATTTGTTCTGAATTTGATCACCACATTTTAGTCTAATTTGTGTTGAACCTTGGGTTAAGTTCTGATTTTAGTTGTGCTGAAATCTGATATTTAATACTACTCTGAAGTTGGGCAGAGATTTGCTGATTTTTTTGCTGACATTGATGGTGAATTTCTACACAAATTGATAGAATTTATCGGCAATAGTGGAAATGACTTACACTTATTGTTGTAGTCGATTTCTGATTGTTTTGTCGTCAATTTTTTTTGTCTTGTTTCAGATTAATGGCTCCCAGGAAGAAGAACCGCCCCCAAAATGGCGATGAAACCCCGACTTCGGTTCCTCCACGTGGAGCAACTCTTATGTTAGAGTTCCAACAAAAAATACAACATGAAGGTCCATTACCTTTGGACTTTGATCATCTCTTAGAGTCGATTGGAGATAATAAAATTTATTGGCCTACTTATTTGGGTATTGTTGCTAGAACCAAGGTTGATTATTTGTATTGAAAATTGGTGACAAGTTGATTCTTCTCTAAAAGAACAAATTTGGGAGGATATAACAGTATGTATTTGTTTATTAGTTTGATTTAAAATCTTCTCTCTTATTCATTCTAATTTTCAAGTGTTTTTTGTTGTAGGCTAAATTCATTTTTGAATCCACTAAAGCGTTGAAGAAGAAGTGGATTTCCTATGTTGGTAACCGGTGGAAAAACTTTAAAACAAGGCTCACGTACATGTTTGTCTTGGGTTAATATAAGGATCGTGACCCTTGTGCTACTTACAGTTTCATTTCGTCGATAACATGGCCGAGTTCAAAAGAACTAGACTTTCTCCAGAATTTATGGTATTATATACTCATTTTTAATACGTAGAATTTACAATTTTTATTTTGATAATTAATCCATTATATTCTTTTTCAGTAAATACGAGAGTAAAACAAGAAACGACAATCTAGTAACAAGTTTCATCATAGATTGTCCAGAGAGGGTTACCGCAAACTTGAGGAAGATATGATGATGGAAAAAATGTCCAAAAAGAAGAAGTTGTGGAAGCGGGTATGAGTGAAGCAGGCAAGTAATTTGTCGCATCCATCTCCGATATCTAGAGAAGAAAAGTGGAAGCGAGTGCGTATTATTCTGGAAGGCAGCTACATTAATGAAGAGTCTGAACTAGTTGCCTCTAAGATTGTAAGTTAACTTTAATTTTTTTGCTTTGAGTACGTATGTGGTTATTAATTAATAATAAGATTTAAAATTAATTTTGTATAGGATGAACTTTCAATGAAAGCTTCCCAAGGAGAATTTATTTCAGATTGAAGGAATTATAAATTGTCCACAACCTTGGGTAAGCAGGAGCATCCTGGGCGAATACGTGGTGTAGGTAGTCGAATAGGAGTACGCCAGTATTTTAGGTCATCATCATCCTTACGAAGCCATTCCAAAGTTGATCACGTGATATGCGATGATTGACATCACATCATACGTACGTTTGTGTCTTATATCCTCTATTTTGAACCTAAGTAATGCTATGTAACGAATTTTATGTTTAAGTTTTATAAATAAATAGGTTTGAGAAAAAGAGACACAAAAAGGACCAAAACGTGAGAAAAAGGACTGATCGGTGAGACTTATGGACCGATCTGCAAGAGGGAAGGACCTGGATGCAAGCCAAGACGACCAATTAGCAAATCGAGAAACTCCACATCATCATGAGTAGTATTATGACAATCCCACTCGCATCGAGATCCCCATGGCCAAATCGGGTGCACCTAACATTAATAATTGAAGATGGAAAGGCACCAAACGAATACTAGTTGGATCTAACATTTTATGACCGCCAATCAGCAGCCATCGACCGCTAATTGGCGGCCCATTATGATCCAAATTCAACCAGTTTTGGCTCAGATGTTGGTTATGTTGTTTATATCCATGTTTGGAAGGTTTCATTAGTCCCACATTGGGGGATTGTCCCTGGTTACCTTTTTTCATGCCTATAAATAGAACTCTTCTTTCTCCTTTGTAATTACTCATTGTTTGGTGGTCATTCTCTCTACTTGGAGTAAGCATTGGAGCAAAACTAAGTGGAGAAGAATGCTACTTGTAATGTGAGTCATGTAAATAATAATTCTTCTAGTTTTATCTACATGTTGTCTCTTTTAATTCTTGCATGCTTAGCCTAATTTTGTTTTGTCTTAGTAGAATTAATTAGAATGTTTTCTTTCTTAATATAGTTTATAGCTTAATGATTAGTGAGTAGTTCCGTCCCCCTTTGTGGGTGGTGTTGATGTTTATACATGTCATGAAGAATGGGATGAATGCTCTATTTTGCTTTATGTGATGAATGTGGGTGTATGCTTGTTTGAATAAAAGAGAATACTTAACTTGATGGTTTCTGCCATAATCATTAGGTACATCCCATGCTTGTTTAGGTTCTCAATAACATACTTGTTTATGCTCATGTACATGATTTGGATGATAGGTCTTGCCACAACCATTAGGTACTTCCTATGCATAAAAACACAACCTATACTTGTGCCTTATCGAATGCATTCTTCACCACATTATTTCATGTGCCACACACTCCACCCCTTGGGGGGTTTTATTCCTGAACTTCATCTTGCTTTGATAACGCTTAGTTTGATTTCAATTTCTCTTGTTCTTTCATTTCCTTGTTTGTTGCTTTCTAATTTAACGTAGTTTAGCTTAGTTTAATCGACTTCTTCTCCTCTTTATTTTCCACTCGATTTTTGAGAAACTAGAGTCGACACACCTCCCTCTCGATCAACCCGTACTTGCCCGTCTTTATCGACGGTCGTGCACTTGCGGTTAAACTTAATATCAATCATGTGACGAGAAGATCAATCACCTGGAAAACCTGGTGACGAGTTTGTATAAACACCTTCGAGTTTCCACCGATATTGCCACAGATGTACCAACCCCCCGTACTGAAAGGAATGTGTTCTAAAAGTTTTACTTTTATATGTCAATTATTATGAATTGGATGTGCAAGCATTTTGTTCCTTCATTGTGGTATTCGTCTTTTGGAAGTGTTTTGGAAGATGCGCTTGGTCCTTAACCATAGAGCTCTAAAAGATAATGGTTTACAAAAATCAAAGGTTATTCACAATCATGGTAATTGACATGGAACATTAATTACCGAGATATAATTGACATGGTCATCGATTGTTGTAGCTCTACAAATAATTGACGGTACGAGTATATGAAAAAGGAAAATGGTTACTTTTATATATTGAATAGACCTAACAAGTAAAACATTATGGAAATGTATTTCTTGTCATTAATGTTTTACTGTGTCTTGGATCCTAAGATATGAGACTTATGTCTTTTCACTCAAGAAGTGCTTGATTTGATTATTGCCAAAAGCTATCAATGAGTATAGTGATAAAGGCAATAGTTGGTTGAACATGACTTTGTGCTGGAAAAGATAGCTAGTCAAAAGATTATCATTGTCCCTCTCAATTGAGTGATGATATTAGTGGGCCCTTGATAAAGCGAAGTTATAATGTGCACAATGTGACTTTAGTTAAGTTACATAGTTATAATTAGCTTAAAGAGATCAAGAAATGAATATAATACAAATGTGACACATTTCTACGTTGTATATATTATTAATATCAGGAGGCAAGGGACGGACACAAGTGGTGCACTTACATCACTAAATGGATCGTGTTTAGTTCGAGTGGAACAAGACATCTATGCTAATTGGGTAACTATAATGTATAGCTAGATACCGCTTATAGTTTGAGATATTGAGTGTTCAATATCGCTGTCAATTTAGCTTAGATTCTCTTATAGGTCACACCACAAAACTGGGAAACAAGAAACTTGATTTTGAGTTCATATGATGTGTCAGGTTTCATGTGAAAAGGGACATATGTGGTCAATCAATAAAATCAATATGTCACGAAAATTGACATAAATAGAAATTCATATGAGGTGTATATATTATGGAGTGTAATAATTTAATATTACATATGATAATATATTACATAAGATATGAATTTGCTAAAAAAAACCAAAAGATCAAATTTTGTTGGAAATGAATCCAAAATTTGACAAAGGCAAAATTGGGATCAAAATGGTAAACCGTTTTGGGTTCAGTCGACCGAGGTGTCTTAGGAACGATCAATCGAACAAGGGTCGGATGAATGCAAGTGATTGACCAAAATTGTCTGGAGTGCCTGGACAATTGGATTAGGCCAACCGGGCTTGAACGGTCAACCGAGAGAAAATATTCAGGAGCTATCTTGGGATATTTTCGGTAGACCGAAAGTGACACGGTCGTCCGAAGAGATTCGCTAGGAGAAATTTTTGTGAGTCAACGGTCGACCGAAGCAAGATGCGGATCGTCTAAATTTTTCCAGAGAATTGTTCTCATGTTCGGTCGACCGTCTAGCTCACGGTCATCCGAACTTGAAATAAAACTGTATGGTTCGGTCAACCGAGAAGAATTATCGGTTAACGGAACAACATGATTTCTTCCTAAATTATTAAGAGAATAATTAGATCATGGGTTGGATTAATTCCAGATTTGATCAAACGTTTTTTAGGATGCTTATGTGGCAATTTGGGATTAATTTTAGGAGAGAAAAAGCAAGAGATCGTGACTAGAGAATAATTCTTGATATGAATGTTTTGGGAGCCTATAAAAGGACCCTCACCCTACTTGTTCTATGACATGCAATATAATTCTCTCTCTCTAATTCCTTCCTTAATCACCACAAAAATCCCTTAATAGTTTTAAGTTTTGGAGATAGAAATGTGAGGAGCTTAAAGATGGGTTATTCGCTAGATTCTAAGCTTAATTAGAGACTGATTGGCTAGCTTCTTTCTCTCTAATCTTGTTTAGAGTTTGGTGAACACTTGGAGGCGAATCGGCAGGCCATTCGACGAGCAACAAAACATTGGATCTCCTGAAAGGTTTTAGAGAACCTTTGGGTATGATCCTCTCTCTTTTGTTTATTTTAATATGTGTAGGAATGCATGATATTAGAATAAACATATACATATACGTAAAATCAATGAAAATATGAAATCGATCATGTATGTTTGTATTAGAAATTTTAAAATATACATATACATAGGGACACGAAATCCTACACGTATTGCTTTCAGTGTACAATCTAGGGAGGTGTTCCCCCAAGAAGTATCTAACTAGGACACACTTGGACATTTTGAGGTAAAATTACAAATTATAAGTATTTATTTTTCGTTTTGCATTGTAGTACATGTGATAAATTTGTTTTGAATTTTATAGGATGGAGCCCAATGTGAACTCTTTGTGAATGATCCGGATATGCGACTTGTAGAATATGGGAAGGTGTACACACTAAAGTTGCATCACGGTGAACAAATTCAATTCAAGAATGTGAAGGTGACTTTGGATAAATCTGTCTGTGGTGATGTACTCCTACCAATTCCTGAATCTGAAGTTCAGAAGGTGGGCGATGCTGAAGGATGGGTGTTACAATGGCCTCGTTCATTGATTAAAATAAATGTGAATGCAAAGGTATCATCTTTAAATTTAATAATTGCCTAAATGGTTAATATATACTAATTATATAAAGGAGTTCTAACAATATAGTTTTTTAATTTCAAAAGATTGAAGCTCCAGCATCCAAGCAATCTGAAACTAAACTTGTAGCAGATGAGAGACAATTTCCTCCGATTTGTCAAATGTTATACAATTTCGTATGACATAAGTGTGGAGATTCTTTTGTTGAAAGTGTGACGAATAAAGAAATTGTAGGAAAAATGAACGACGATGGCTTCGAATCTAAGTTGTATGTCGTAATAAATGATGTCATGCAATTTTTGAGGATGGAAAACTTGTGTATAACTGATTGATCGTTTTATATTTCTACCGCAAGTGCACGGCCGCGTTGAAGCGGTGGCAAATACGGGTCGTCCACTGGGAGGTGTGTCGACACTTGGTTCGTGCGAAGGCAAGGGGTAAAGAAAGGAGAAAAGGATTGGTTACACTAAACTATACTACAATGCTAAACTAGAATGCAAAAGGAAATGAAGATAAGCAATAAAACTAAACCCCAAAGGGGGTAGAGAACTGATGTGAACATAAAGATGTGTGTGTGTGTGTTCAATTAAGCTCCTCACAACATGTAGTGCATGAAATCATAAAACTACATCCAATCTTGCCTCTACATGAATTAAGATAAGACTACATCATTAAAACATACAAGACAATGATTGGAATGAAGCTACATGAACTCAAGTATAAAGACTAGACCCTACTATGCCTCCACATGAATTAAGATGACTACATCATTAAAACATACAAGACATTAGCTAAGGAAAAGGCAACAAGAGTACATACACTACAAATTGTGTTTCCAACATTAACTTCATCCATATCCTAACCTTATCATTCCCATAAAATAGGTCCACTAATCAAAGCATAAGCTAAGCTTCATTCAAGAGCATTAGCATATCAAAGATAAGAGTGGAGACCCATTAGATGGTTATGGAAATCATATAAAGCTCAAGGGATAAAAATAACACACACTTAATACACTACATGATTATATCACATATTTCTCCACCCCCCAAATGGGGATGGAACTACTCACTACTCATTACACTAACTATATTAGCAAAAGAAAGCATAATACTGAAATGAAATTTATACTACTCAAGCAAGAAACATTAAAGAAGCATAAAACTAAACAAGCATCAAAGCAAAAACATTAAAGGAATTTAACTAAGCAAGAATTAACAAACTAATGAAAACTTTTATTTTGAACTCACTCAGATTACAAGCAGCCCTTCCTCCACTAGAGTTTTGCTTCAAGGCTTCACTCTTAGTAGGGAAGGAGGCCACCAAGAGAGAGATGGATACAATGGGAGGTGAAGAGTTCTATTTATAAGCATGGAAAAAGCTAATCAGGGACAATCCCCCGATGTGGGACTAAACCAATACCAAAAATAGCCTAAACGAACACTAATACAAGTCCAGGAGAAGTTGGGGCGGATCTTGCATGATCCAGACCGCCAATTGGCGGTTCCAGACCGCCAATTGGCGGCCTATAAAGCCCAGATCCGTCTGGGTCTTCTGGTGGGCTTTCCTTGGTGTGTTTCTTGGTCTTGGATGCATCTAACTTGTTTAGTGGAGCTCCGACCCGAATCGAATTGACAAAATACTCCTCATAATGGTGTGGAGTTTCCTGTTTTGCTCTTAGGTCCTTCTGTCTTACGATCAGGTCCTTCTCCCTTGCATCTTGGTCCCCAGGTCTCACAATTAGGTCCTTTTTTCCTGCTTTTGGGTCCTTTCATGGCTCTTCTCTTCAAACCTCTTTATTTCTGAAAACTAAACATAAAACTCGTCACGTAGCATTGCTTAGGTGTAAGATAATGGATATAAGGTACAAATATAAGCATGAAATGATGTCAATCAAATACCCCCACACCTAAGTTTTTGCTAGTTTCGAGCAAAACAAAGAAAGGAAAAAGCATACGAAAAACAAGAAATCCTAACTCACTTTCGTAGGAATCACGGTTGCACTTAGCACGTGCAACAAGCCGTTAAACCTCCTTGTTGCCAAGGAGGAGGAGTGTTGTCTCCTGAGGGTTTTCAGCGGATATACCCACAAAATCCGAACAAGATGCATTAATCAATCTAGCTACACGACTCGTTGGACTTATTTTGTCGATCATGGAATGCGGTAATCCTACGGGCCGACTCTATATAGGTAATCAGTCCACACACCTAACTTAATGAACCATTCGTGTTAGTTAAATAAGGAATTAAGTGAAAGACATGGACAACCTCAAGATCCTCAAGTGATACAAAGTGTAAGGTCCATTAAGGTTCTTATTTGCATTACCAAATTTTTTTTCTTTTTGTTTCTTTTCACACATTTTTTTTCTTTTTTTTTCTTTTTATTAGTTGGAGCTTCATTCTCCCAGGGTCAGGTTTCGTGCATCATTGCCCATGAGGACTTACACTATCACGTACACCTTTCCCCAAATCTCCACATAGGGCAATCCCTACCACCCGTGTAACGGGAGTTCGGTCGGCGCATCCCAAGTCAGATGACTCGAAAGCACCAGGCACAAAGTCCCCTCAGACCTACTTTCCCGAGTGATAGGAGCCGTGCGAGAAGAGAGAACATCTACTCACTTATTTCTTATCTACACATGAACCAAAACCCCTACACTAATGTCGCACAACAAGATTAAGAGGGTCCTTGACTACAACAAACTTCCTAAATTAACAAACACGAATTATTGACCCACTAGGTTCAGGGTGGACTTCTTTGAATGTTTGAGCACTAAAACCCTATGATTACTCACCCCCAAAGGAAAACTGGGGTGCATCCTAACGACTCGATAAATCCTAAAGCCACGTACTAGATATCCTAATGCATCAATTTTTAGACAATTTTGGGAGCTTTCTTTTTACTTTGCCTCTCAACGGTTTTGCACATGCTAAACACACGCAAAACCCACAAAACATTTTCTTTCGAAAACACATGAAGATTTTGAAAGAAATGTGAAAATTTTGAAGCACTAGGCAAGCAAAAGAAGACAAGTCACCAAAGGATCATGGCAAGCAGATATATCGATATTAAATGTAGCACACTAACATGACCCTAACAATGCAAACAAAAGAAAACAAAATCAAAAGAAAAGACTCGACTATGTACACACGTAAAACACCCCCCCACACATACTTCATGCATTGTCCTCAATGAATGTGAGCAAAATACTACATGGATTTATGCATGAAAAAGGAGAGATCTCACCAACATGAAGTACAAAAGAAGTTCAAGGTCATGTTGATGGACACAAACCCGAATTCTCTTAAAACCTATGAGATGCTAAAGAAAGGATACAAATACGTGAAAGAAATGGAGCCCAAATACTCAAGGGTTGGGGCTCACAACAATCGATGCTCACTGAAGGAGTCTTTTATTGTACTTTTTTTTTCTTTTCTTTTTTTCTTTTTTTTTCCTTTTTTATATAACTATGTACAAACATAAGTTCCCATCTTCATTTGTCAAAAGACATCAAATGGGAACCTCAAGAGTGGGTCAATGCACTTGGAAAGGGAACATGACACCACGCGGGGCCAGAATACTCATGTGTGGGCCCCCTTCACAAAGAGCACCAGATGAAATGAGAGGTTCGTGAATTGGACGTAAAGGCGTCTCATTCAAAGGATCAAACTGAAAGAGCTTGAACCTCTCAAGAGTTTGGGAAATAAGGGGCAACGGAAGAAGAGTTTCTCCCGTTGCGCTGCTGAAGTTATGATCGTCAATCCAAACTCTCCAACCAACAGGCTGGTGCGTCGGAACGAGGTCAAGAACCTCGTTAGGCATGTCCGACACACCAGGCGAACAAACAGTGGGTCTCATACCCAAGGTATCCTCCAAGGAACTCCTAATACCCTCATGAGCAATGTAGTTGTTTCATGTTCCATCATTTCCAAGATGATCAGGAACAATAGTGAGAGGCAAACTCTCATCAGGTCGTATGAGATTAAGGGTACTAGGGAGCTCTTGCTCCACCAAAGGTGAGTCCTTAGGAGGTACAACAATAAGATCATGTGGCTCAAGGGCCACGGGACAAAAAGGTAAGGCACAATCCTGTGCCGACTCGTAATAGAACTGGTCCAAGCTATTCTCAATTTGAATCAAATCCTCCACTAAGTGATCGTGAATTGAAACCCCAAGTCCCTCAGACTGACTAGGAGTTTGACTTTGAAAGATTGTGCTTTGAATTTGTGGATGTGGTGGTGGTTCGATTTCAGAAGATAAATCCTCAAGTTGACAAGAAAGGTTACTCTCCTCACTTAATTGTTGCGTCAGTTGACTCACTTGAAGTGTCAGATTTTGTATGCGGTCAACGAGGAGGTCCAAGTCAGATCTTGGGAAATTTTGGGGTTGGGTGTTGATGTCCTGAGATAAGTCCAATGATTTGGAGTGGGGTGTTGGTAGAATTCTGGGTATTCGGCAGGAGGATACTGTGGTGGAAATGAAGTATAAGAATTTGGATATGAATTGTCTCCCCATGAATCCATCACTCTCGGATTGTACGCGGATGCGTAATGGTCATAATGAGCATTTTGGGAAAATGTATGCTCATACTCAGGCTCTGGGGGAACATAAGGACATTCCCCGAAATCATGACCACTCAACCCACAATAGTGACACGGTACGACTACTGGAGCCACCGGTGCACCCATGTCATCTACCACATGCATGAAAGAGGCCAAAGTTTGTTGCCCAGAGTATGATCCAACATAACTAGATGGAGATCTAGCCGTCGGTGCCTCTCTCATATCACCCCTATATGAAGATTGCTCAGTCACATAATGAAGATCATCCCAACCGTACGGGTTGTTCGTCTGAGCCACCCCAGGTTGCATGGGTCCGGAATACCAGGGAGAATCATCCTGGTCCCAACAATGATATGGATGGTCGCCCATGTAACCATCCATCTCAAGAAAAACTCTCGAGTCGACCACTCTCACCACCACGAGACTAAGCTCGCAAAAAGTGCTCGACTCGACCCTAAAACGCTACCAGAGAGTGTAAAGGGGAGGAGACTATAACGTAGAAGAAGGTGAGAAGAAGATGACTCAGAGGAGAAGGGAAGAATCCCTAAAGCTAGCGTAGGTAACGGGATCAGGAAGAAGCCTAACTAGCAAGCACGGCTCAAACAATGTAAGGCAATGGGTCCTTAAGCTAGACGACGCCTAACTTCGAGGTCACTAGCCTTGACACGCCTCACCTCCCTACAACGAGGACCACAATGCCCAGCAAGTGATACCAGATCTGGAGATCCAGTACCTCCTACTATCGACAAGGTAGGCAACGCCGATCAGGTCATGACGGTCTCGACTAGATTACTCTCCTAGTGCGTCCGAATTCCTTAGGGCCAATGTCTACTTGCTTTTAGTTAAGGCTTTATTACGAGTGCTTTTGGGGCCAAGGAAAGGGTGATGAAATCCCCCACCTTATCTTTTATGGGACAGCCCCTCCTTAGTAGCGATTTGATCCAAGATCTAGCAATCAATCGCTCCAATCAAACGCTCTCTCACTCTTGTCCTGATGCAAATCCTACTAACTAATGCATGGGCATACGAGATGCGTGAATGAGTGTAGGAAATGCGTACCTTACGCCAGCACTCAACAACTGAAATTAAAGCTAAAAGAAAAGACAACTATATGCTCAAGTCAATACATGATGCGTGACCTAAACAAATAAGAACGTCTAGTCTTTTGCTTTGGATTTTAGGGCCAAGTTGATTAATGGGGGAGTGATTAATGATCTGGGAGCAAACCAGAAGTCAAAGCATGCAAAATAGAACTCCCAGATAACAAAATTGAAGAACACAACTACCAAAAAAAATTTCAAGGCAAGATGACCTCACCAGGCCGCCAGTTGGAGGTTCCAAACCGCCAATTGGCGGTCAAGTTGAAGCTTCTCTCCTTCAAACTTGTCCAGTAGCCTTCCCTTGATCTGCTGGTTCCCTGAAACTAAGAAACACTGAAAACAAAAAATTAAAAACCCCTCGAATCGTCCAAACTAAGGTCTGGACAGAGCACCTCCCCGGCAACGGCGCCAAAAACTTGATTGATCGTTTTATATTTCTACCGCAAGTGCACGGCCGCGTTGAAGCGGTGGCAAATACGGGTCGTCCACTGGGAGGTGTGTCGACACTTGGTTCGTGCGAAGGCAAGGGGTAAAGAAAGGAGAAAAGGATTGGTTACACTAAACTACACTACAATGCTAAACTAGAATGCAAAAGGAAATGAAGATAAGCAATAAAACTAAACCCCAAAGGGGGTAGAGAACTGATGTGAACATAAAGATGTGTGTGTGTGTGTGTGTGTTCAATTAAGCTCCTCACAACATGTAGTGCATGAAATCATAAAACTACATCCAATCTTGCCTCTACATGAATTAAGATAAGACTACATCATTAAAACATACAAGACAATGATTGGAATGAAGCTACATGAACTCAAGTATAAAGACTAGACCCTACTATGCCTCCACATGAATTAAGATGACTACATCATTAAAACATACAAGACATTAGCTAAGGAAAAGGCAACAAGAGTACATACACTACAAATTGTGTTTCCAACATTAACTTCATCCATATCCTAACCTTATCATTCCCCATAAAATAGGTCCACTAATCAAAGCATAAGCTATGCTTCATTCAAGAGCATTAGCATATCAAAGATAAGAGTGGAGACCCATTAGATGGTTATGGAAATCATATAAAGCTCAAGGGATAAAAATAACACACACTTAATACACTACATGATTATATCACATATTTCTCCACCCCCCCAAATGGGGATGGAACTACTCACTACTCATTACACTAACTATATTAGCAAAAGAAAGCATAATACTGAAATGAAATTTATACTACTCAAGCAAGAAACATTAAAGAAGCATAAAACTAAACAAGCATCAAAGCAAAAACATTAAAGGAATTTAACTAAGCAAGAATTAACAAACTAATGAAAACTTTTATTTTGAACTCACTCAGATTAAAAGCAGCCCTTCCTCCACTAGAGTTTTGCTTCAAGGCTTCACACTTAGTAGGGAAGGAGGCCACCAAGAGAGAGATGGATACAATGGGAGGTGAAGAGTTCTATTTATAATCATGGAAAAAGCTAATCAGGGACAATCCCCCGATGTGGGACTAAACCAATACCAAAAATAGCCTAAACGAACACTAATACAAGTCCAGGAGAAGTTGGGGCGGATCTTGCATGATCCAGACCGCCAATTGGCGGTTCCAGACCGCCAATTGGCGGCCTATAAAGCCCAGATCCGTCTGGGTCTTCTGGTGGGCTTTCCTTGGTGTGTTTCTTGGTCTTGGATGCATCTAACTTGTTTAGTGGAGCTCCGACCCGAATCGAATTGACAAAATACTCCTCATAATGGTGTGGAGTTTCCTGTTTTGCTCTTAGGTCCTTCTGTCTTACGATCAGGTCCTTCTCCCTTGCATCTTGGTCCCCAGGTCTCACAATTAGGTCCTTTTTTCCTGCTTTTGGGTCCTTTCATGGCTCTTCTCTTCAAACCTCTTTATTTCTGAAAACTAAACATAAAACTCGTCACGTAGCATTGCTTAGGTGTAAGATAATGGATATAAGGTACAAATATAAGCATGAAATGATGTCAATCAATAACAATCATCCAAGTTCAATTAAAGTAAGTCATTTTGTCCTTTTTATATTAATTATGACAATTATGAATTCTTTTGATATTAGTTATGATATATTTCTTTTTGAATGAGTTTCTCTACGAATTGTCTTATGGGGAAAAAGTTGGCTATTTGTGTCCCACAATATTCACGTTTCGAGGCAATTCAAGCAATGCCAATAGACCGCAAAACATTGCTAAGATTATGTATGAAAGCGAGAAGAATTTTTTTCTAGAACCATATTGGGAGGCGTAAGTATTTCATTATATTTTATATTACTTATTATATTAGTTTTAGGGTATTAATAAAATTATTTAACATGATTGATTTACAGTGATCATTGGATGTTGGTCGTTTTGGTTCCTAGTACGAATATTGCATATTGGTTTGATCCTCTAGCATCAGATAAACCAAGGAAATCATTAAACAATATTTTTCAATTGTAAGTTACTTTTAGTATAGTTAATTTAACTAATTTTTCAATAGTTGCATATTTGATTAAAACTTCTGACTATTTGTAGAATTTTGACAGAGTCATGAATATATATAAATTGATGGGTCGAAGGAGTTAGAAGAAGCTAACAATTGGCATGCCATGAAGGTTAAATTGTTCATTATTAAAGTAAACCATGAAACCATTAATATGCATTTATTTCATCGTTTGGATATAATCATGATTTTTTTATTTGTAATTGTTGTAGTACCGTAGACAAATTGGAAATACTGAATGCGGTCACTAGGTAATGAATTATATTGAACAAATTTTCAACTTGGGATGGGAAGATGGAGATTTACGATAGGTATCTTCGATATGTAACTCCACATTTTAGGTTATTTTAATTTATTACAAATATAATTTAATTTTGTAGATTTTTGAACCTGACCTTCAACCGTTTCGCAAGAAGAGATGATGGAACACGAGAGAGATGGTCTGCCTACTTTATTAGTGGTATGTTAAAAAATAGAGTATAATTAACAGTCATTAAAAATTTGTATTTAAAAACTGGATGAATGTTGGATAGGAGTTACATTTTTGGGCTGGATTGTATATATACTGAAGGTTGTAAATGAGTTGAATTTTTCTGTTGGACATTGAGTACTTCGAAATTGGATATGAGTTACATTTTTTTGTGTTGGATATGAGTTACATTTATGTACAGGGGTTTGAGTCTGAATTATAGCAATCAAAACCCAAAATTTATAAGTGGTCTACCACGTCGATTTTTCTCCATATCCGACGTGGTAGAGACCTATATCATGTCGCATATGAAGACAAACCAACGTGGAAGTGGTCTAAAAATCCAAAATTTATAAGGGGCTACCACGTCGGGTAGGGACAAAGCTGACATGGTAGATACCTATATGACGTCAAATATGGAGACACGCCGACGTGGTAGACCCCTTATCAAATGCGGTCGACCAGTTGGCTGAATCGGTCGACCCGTTTTGGGTCTCAAGAGTCCCTGTTATTTTTCCCCCACTATTACGTCAGACTTGTCTTCAAACCGACGTGGTACATGTATTTTTTAATACGACATCCCCTAATCCTCGCCAGCCAACCCCTTAGGCTTTAACGCTATAACAAATCTCCTGATACCCCTAAACCCACACCATCTCCGATCCAACCCACCGCAGCCCCTAAACCCACCACAACCTACCGCACCCCTAGTCGCCACCCCTAAACTAGCACCATCTCCGAGCACAATACAACCCCGCCGCAGGCCAAACTCCAATCTATCCTCTTCGGGCTCACACAACCTCAAACAAGGTCCCTCTTTTACATGATTTTTTGTTTCTCATGTGGGGTTGATCTAGTAAGAAGAGAAATTATTCTCTTTATTGCGAATTTTGGCTTTTCATTTTAAGTTTGGTTGGTCGAGTGAGAAGAGGGAGTGTTCTAAAATTTTGATCTTTACATCATTGTTTACTTGTTTCTTGTTTGGTTGATCGGGTGAGAAGAGGAGGGGTTAGTCTAAAATTTTGATTTTACACCAAAATCTTACATTACATATGTTTTTACCTAATTGGATTAAATGTCTTTGAATGCATTCTACTATGCTACATATGTTCATTTTATATCACGATTGTTTGTGTGGTTGTGTACATAACAATGAATCAAAATTGGATTTTTGCAAGTCGATTGAGTGATGAGTATGAGTACGGAGTTGCTAAATTTCTAGAGTTTGCACAAAAGAATGTGCATTTTAGAAATGAAGTAAAGGTCTTCTGTCCGTGTAGGAAGTGTCTTAACATGTTCTTAAAAGATGTAAAAGAGATCAAGGGTCATGTGTTTGAGAAAGGTTTTGATGAAGGTCATACATGTTGGATATGGCATGGTGAGAATGAAATACGTAAAGAAAGTGATAGTCCATAATAGAAAGATGTTAATGATGATGATCGGTTGGAGGATATGATTCCAGATGTTACAAAAAAATGATCATAAACCACAAGTACTTAGTAATTTGTTGTCAAACAATAAAAAACCTTTATATCTGGGTTGCACCGATTTTAGTAGATTGTCTGCAGTGTTACAGTTATATACCTTGAAAGTCTTGTATGGTTGGAGTGATGTCAGTTTTACTGCCTTACTTAAGTTGTTAAAAGAAATTCTTCCAAAAAACAACGAACTTCAAGACCGTACATATAAGGCAAAAAAATCTTGTGTCCAATGGGTATGCAGCATAGGAAAATACATGCAAGACCTAATGATTGCATATTATATAGGGCCCAATATGAAATTCTACATTGTTGTCCAGTTTGTAATGCGTCAAGGTATAAACACAAGAAAAATGTGAATGGTGATAAACCAGTATAAGGGCCGCCTACGAAGGTGTTGTGGTATCTTCCGATCATTCCAAGGTTGAAACGTTTGTTTGCCTGCCCCACAGCTACAAAGAATCTGACAAGGCACGCAGATCGTGATAAAGTGAATGATCAGATGCTTCGAAATCTGACAGATTCTCCGCAATGGAAGAAGATCGATTCAGATTTTACGGTGTTCAGTCAAGAATCCAGAAATCTAAGACTTGGTCTGCGTATTGATGGAATGAATCCTTACGGGAGTTTGAGTAGCCTTCATAGTTTGTGGCTTATTCTACAAGTGATGTACAATCTACCTCCATGGTTAAGCATGAAACATAGATATATGATGTTGTCTTTAATGATTTATGGTCCAAAAAAACTAGGCAATGACATATACGTGTATTTGGCTCCCCTGATTGATGACTTGAAGAAATTGTGGAATGATGGTAAGCAAGTGTGGCATGCCCACCATCAACAGTCATTTACAATGCGTGCGATAATATTTTGCACAAAGAATGATTTCCCTGCATATGGAAATATGTTTGGCTATTCTGTGAAAGGGCATAAAATGTGTCCTACTTGTGAAGAAAACATGTGTTCTTTGTAGCTCGTGCATGGCAGTAAGACAATGTATCTTGGTTATCGCAAATTTCTTTTTGTGAGTCATCCGTATCATAAAATGAAAATGACATTTAACGGGAACCAGGAATTCGAAGAACCTCCTGCAGAAATCAGTGTAAGACAAGTTCTTGAGTGGGTGAAGAACATCCAATGCAAATTCCCCAAGCCTTATAAACGTGGAAATGATAAGAGTAGTTGGAAGAAAAAATCCATTTTTTAACCTTCCTTATTGGGAGACTTTAAAAGTCAGATATTGTATTGATGTGATGCATGTCGGAAAAAATATTTGTGATAGTTTGTGAGGAACTCTTGTTAACATACCGGGTAATATTAAAGATGGATATAATGCCAGACTTGATCTATTTGAATTTGGTAATAGAGCAAAACTAGCACCACAGAGTAAGGGTACTCGTAGGTATTTACCACCAGCTTGTTACGCTTTGAACAGAAAGGAGAAATTAGCTTTGTGTCAGTGTCTACATGGTGTCAAAGTGCCGTAGGGGTATTCTTCAAATATTGGCAGCCTTGTATCAATTAAAGATTTGAAACTACTTGGTTTGAAGTCTCATGATTGTCATGTGTTGATGCAGCAGTTGTTACTTGTTGCAATTAGATCGATATTGCTGAAACACATTAGACATGCTATTATCAATTTTTGTATGTTCTTCAACAAGATTTGCAGCAAAGTAATTGATCAAAAGTATTTGGATAAGTTGCAGAATGAAGTAGTTGTTACGATATGTCAATAGGAGATGTACTTTCAGTCGTCTTTTTTTGAGGTTATGGTTAATTTGGTGATTCATTTGGTTAGAGAAGTTAACCTACTCAGTCCGGTATTTTTGAGGTGGATGTATACTTTCGATCGTTACATGGGTGAGTTGAAAGATTATTGTAAGAATCAATGAATGCCAGATGCGAGCATCGTTGAAGGTTACATAGCTCAAGAGGTAATTGAGTTTTGTAATGAGTACTTGGCTCATACTAAGAGTGTGGGACTTCCTAAGAACAGACATGAAGATAGTATTGAAGGTAAAGGTACGTGTGACCCGAAGATGATAAGTCCAAAAGGTCAGGATCTCTTGAAAGCGTATTTCTATGTGTTGTGCAATTCTAATGAAGTACAACCTTATTTGGATGAGCACATGACCATAGTAAGGGAAAACATCCTCTTGGACTGATCAACAAGTAATTAATGCTTTATAAGGCTTTCGTTGATTGGTTCAAGGAAACTGTGTACAACCGTAATTTTTCTGAAAATTTGAAGTTGTTGGCTTATAGACCAAATCCTATAGCGAAATCTTATAATGGCTATGATATCAATGGTTTTTCTTTCTATACCAAAATGGAAGACGAGAAAGCACAATGCAGAATAGTGGGGTAACTTTGGTAGCTGAATCGTTGCACATCTCTAGTTCGAAAGATAAAAATCTCATATATGCCAATATGTCTTATTATGGTCAGATCAAAGAAATATGGCAGCAGAATTTTACTAAATTCAGTGTTGCAGTATTTAAATGCAAGTTGATAGACAATAAGAATGGTCTTCATGTTGATGAGTTGGGGTTTACTTTGGTGAACCTTAAAAAAGAAGGCTTTAAGGAAGATCCTTTCATTCTGGCATCTCAAGCAAAACAGGTATTTTATGTAATAGACATGTCTGCTAATGAATGGTCGGTAGTTTTAGAAGGAAAATGGCAAATCATGGCTAAATAAGATGTTAATGAGATTGGATAAATTCCCCCGTTTGCACAAGTACCTAAACTTAAATCGCTCGATGACGACAGAACTGTTAACTTAATTATCCGAGATGATCATCATGAAGGAATATGGATGGAGGATCCAACGAGCAAAAAATGAAAACGTCAGAACTGAATGTTGTAGTATTTGTAGGATTTCTAGTTTAATTGCACATATTTATTTTCGAAATTTTTGTGCACAATAAGGATCAATTACAATTTTCCTATGATTTGTTTCATGCATGCATCGGTTTGTTTCAATAACTAGTTTCAAAACTTTATTAAAACAAACATGGGCTCCGAATTTCATACCTAGAAGTTCTCTAAAACTTCTTGACGATCCGGAAACGTTGAAGATGCTTGTCGCTGCGCCGGATGCCTCCGAGTATTCACCAAACTCTAAACAAGATTGGAGAGAGAAGAGCTAGCCTCTCAATCTCCAATAGGGTTTAGAATCTAACTACTAACCCCTCTTTAGTTCCCTTGAGAAGAAGATCTCTGAAAACTAAAACTAAAACTAAACTCAAGAATTAAGGTGAAATTCGTGGAGAATTATGGAGAGAGATGTTTGCACAAAAAGATAATGAATTAATTAATAAGGTAATGAGATAAACTTGTATTTATAAGTTCTCTCCAAATTACATATTCATGTGCAACCTCTTGCCCATGATTTCATGCAAACTTCCATCTAACCATCCATTATTTGCTAACAAATAATCTTAACCACGAATTAAATCAGTTATGGACCAATTCCATGCATGATCTAATTAATTTTTAAATTTATTCTGCAGTAACCGTCTGAATCGGTCGACCGTGTTAAGGTTTCGGTCGACCGTTTAGACCGAGTTTCGGTCGACCGTTCATGAACTCGGTCAACCGTTCGCAACATAATTTATTTCATCGCAATGTTCGGTCGACCGAAAACGAACAGACGAAATTCCCGTAGCGATCGAGACACATCCGGTCGACCGTGCAACATTTCGGTCGACCGTGCAACATTCGGTCGACCGTTGACCATTTAGCGGTCGACCATTTTTGCACAGTACTGCAGACTATTCAAATTTCGGTTTAACCCCTACAAAATTTGACATTTCGGGATTAGTAGTAAGTTCACAACTTATGTAATATATTATCCTATGTAATGATAAATCATTACACCCCATAATATTTACATCACATATGAATTTAATTTAGATTCTAATTATGTTATTAATCACAACATAATTTTGATTTCGCTTGTTCACCACATGTGATATTTTCTACATGAAACCCGACACACCTTATGAACTCAAAATCCCCATTTCTTGTTTCCCAGTTTTGTGGTGTGACCTATGAGAGGATCTAAACTAAGTTGGCAGTGATATTAAGAGCTTAATATCACAAGCTATGAGCGGTATCTAGCTACACATTATAGCTCGCAATTAGTTAGATGTCTTAATTCCACTCGAACCAAAACCCGGTCTATTTAGTGATGGAGTGCACCACTTGTGTCCGTCCCTTGCCTCATGATATTAAGAATACACACAAAGTAGTATTGTGTCATCTTTGTATTAGTATTCATTTCTTGATCTCTTTAAGCTAGTTATAAATATGTGACTTAACTCAAATCACATTGTGCACATTATAACTTTGCTTTATCAAGGGGCCCACTAATATCATGACTCAATTAAGAGGGCAATCATAATCTTTTGACTAACTATCTTCTCCAACAAAAGTCATACTTAACCAACCAATGCCTTTACACTAGACTCATCGATAGCTCAAGACACTAGTCTAATTAAGCAATTCTTAAGTGATCGGATATAAGTCTCATATCAAAGGACCAAAGACACAGTAAAACATTAATGACACAGAAAACACAATTCTATAATGTTTTACTCATTAGGTCTATTCAGTATACAAAAGTAATATTTTCCTCTTTTGTGTACCCGTCTTGTCACTCACTTGTAGAGCTACAATGATCTATGACCAACACGACAATCTTAACTCGGTAATTAATGTCCCACGTTAATTACCATGATTGTGAATATCTTTTGTTTTATGTAAACCAATATCTTTTAGAGCTCTACGGTTAAGGACCAAGAGCCTCTTCCTTAACACTTCTAAAAGACGAATAACATAAACAAGGAATAAAATGATTTCTCATTCAATTCATAATAATTGACATTTAAAAGTAAAACTTTTAGAACACATTCCCTTCAGTATTAAGTAGATGCATTTGTATGTTACACATGATATGAATGTTGTGCATTTGATAGATATGATTGTTGTTATTGCTGGACTAATGATGCATTGCATACATTGCATCATATGTCATTCATTTAGATTAACTTTATATCAATAAATGCTACTAAGGTATGTGTTTAGTCTTATTTACATAATACAGGGACCTGAATGCAAATTACCCATATCCCGAGCATAAACGCGTGCAAGAGACTCATTTCTGTCATAAAGACCAAGTTCAAGATTATCGGGGTTCAAATTGAAGTTCATCCAAGCATAAAAGCATTCAAATACCTAATTACAAAAAGGCCAAGGACCTAAGCACAAAAGTAGTCAGGGACTTCATTGCAAAAAGCCGAGGACCCGACTGCAAATTAAAAGTACCAAAATATTATTTTGGAGAAGTTCTAAAGAAAAATCAATTTGGGTCTCCAAATATATGAAGAATTAATTCGGAGCTCAAAAGAAAGGAAAGAAATCAATCCGGACGCGCAAAGGACATTTAAATCATACCATAAACACACAGAAAAAATCTGGATCCAATCAGAGCTAAAATTGCGGCGATTCCGCCGCACATCACATACAACTTGCGGCGAAAATGTCGCACCCCTTTCGATCCGTGGCCCCGGATTTTGTCCAGTCGTGTCATGATGCGTGTATTTTCCTATTTTATACTTGGGTCCTTTGTATCGGCTATAAATAGCCCCGAAACGATGTTGTAAGGAGACTTGTTTTTCCATTCTAGCCGAAAGATCGATTAGGAGTTGGGCCGAGTTTGTTCAAGTATTCTTAAAGAAATATTTCCCCAACCATAAGACTATTAGGATTAGGAATGAAATTGTTGCATTCGTTCAATCTGAGAGCGAGCCGTTCTATTCCTATTTAGAAGATTTAAAAGTCTGTTGACCCAATGCCCTCATCATGGAATTCTAAGATGGCAATTGTGCCAAATTATTTATGAGGGATTGACACCTATATCTAGGGTTATGGTAGAATCAGTAAGCCAAGGAAACTTCATGTCCAAAAATGAGAATGATGCTTTGACTTTTCTTGAGGATTTAGCCAAAAATAGTATGCAATGGGACAATGCTAGAGCACCGAATAACCCGAGTATTGGATCTAGAATAGCAAGTCAACCCAAACCAGGTGCCTTAGTTGTAGATGCTACTGTAGTTGCTGAAGCAAAACTAGCTACCCTTATGCGTAGAATGGAAAGTCTAGAGCTAAAAACCCGACCCTTAGTGAATCAAGCCTCTTCTATCCCTTGCTCTAGATGTGGTCAAACTGGTCATATAATGGAGGATTGTGCGGACGTGGAACAAGTTAATGCCGCATTTAACCATTCTAGAAATGACCCATACGCATCAACCTATAACCCGGGTTGGCGTAATCATCCCAATTTTTCATGGAGCCAACAAGGTCAACCTCCTAGACAACAACCAAACCCGTATAACCAAAATAATACATCATCTGGGTTTAGTAACAATGGAGATAATGATGTTAGGTTGACAAGCTTGGAAAATTTGGGTAAAACTTTTATGCAAACAACCACCCAATCCTTCCAAAGGCTAGAAACACAAGTCAACCAACTAGCACAAATAGTAGGTGAAAGAGAAAAGGGTCAGTTTCCAAGTCAACCTGAGGTGAATCCAAGACCTAATAATCAATATCAGCCCTATAAACCACCTCTAGGAAGTAATAACCCTAGACCAGTTCAAATGGTTCATGAGGAGGGACCGTTCCAACAAATAAATGCAGTTGTATCATTACGGTCCAGAAAACAAGTTAATAACAATGTGGTAAATCCAAGGGCTCCTAATCAATCTAGTCGTCAAGCACCCACATGTGACCTGACCATTGAACCTAAAGTCCAATTTGAAAAGCTCAACCCACCTACTCAACCTGACCCTATAGCTCAACCTGAGTGATTCTATGTTCCTAAAGCCCCATTCCCCAATAGACTCAAGAAGAGCTCAAGTGCACAAATGGAGAAAATCTTGGAAGTATTTAAGCAACTTAAGGTGAATATTCCACTCCTAGATATGATTCAACAAATACCTGCTTATGCTAAATTATTAAAGGATCTGTGCACTAAGAAGAGAAAACGAACGTACCAAAGAAGACATTCTTAACTGCAAACATAAGCTCTATTCTGTCCAACTCGTCTCCTATAAAGTATAAGGACTCTGGGTGTCCCACAATTTCATGTGCGATAGGAGATACTTTTATCAACAAAGCCCTTCTAGACCTTGGTGCTAGTGTTAACCTACTCCCGTTCTCTGACTATGAGCAACTAAACCTTGGTCCACTAAAACCCTCTAAGACAACCCTTCAATTTGCTGATTGCTCTGTTAAGAAACCAAGAGGTATAGTAGTGGATGTTTTGATTAAGATTGCTGACTTCATTTACCCAGTGGATTTTGTCGTTCTAGACACTGAACCTGTTGTCGATCCTAAGAGACAAATCCCTATAATACTAGGCAGACCCTTTTTAGCCACTTCTGAAGCTTTGATAAATTGTCAAAATGGGCTCATGCAACTATCTTTTAGAAATTTAAAAGCTGAATTTAATATCTTTCATGTTGATAGTGAACCAGAAATAGTATGCAATCAAAGTGACGTTGTGATGAGATCGCGTATTTATAAGATTTCTGAATCAAATAAATTATCACAAAATCAAAAAGAAAGTGAGAAAAAGGGGAGTAATTCATCTACCCAACCACCACCACTCGAGCAAATAAGAGAACCAACACATGCAAGGGGTGTGGAATCTTTACATCAGGACTCTCAGGGCAACATGGGGAACAATTCAACTGGATACATGCACCAACATGGTGACATTCAATCCAGTTCTTACTATGGTTGACTCTGAGCAAATTCAATCCCTCTACCGCAGTTGACTCAGGTAATAAGTGCATTTGCTTTATCTTTGCATACATTGAGGACAATGCATGATTTAGGTGTGTGGGGGGGTGTTTATCTATCTATCTATCTATATATTTTGTTTATTTTAAAAAAAATTCAATGCTCCACGACATAGCTTAAGATTGAACTGCCAAAACCCGTGTACAAATTGCATTGAGTTTTTGTTCTTTATCATATAATTCTGCTTGTAGAAACTATGACAAAAATCTAAGTTCCAAAGAAATAACCCATTACCCTTTAAGACATGTATACACTTAAATTGGATGAATCAAATTTTTGAAGTGGTTGATAAAAAGCAGAGGTTGAGGAAAATATACCGGGAAGTGTGGACTTCTAATAGCAATTAAGCCTTGAGGAAAATAAAAGGGGAATAGAAGTGAGGAAAGCACATTTTGCAAAATGATTACAAAAACCCAAGTCTTCGAGTCACTGGTCCGTAGGGGTATCTTAAAAACCGCGTAACTTGAGTCTGCCAGCTCGGGATCATCGACCAAACTCACTACATGAATGCAAAAAGGGTAAAAGTGTCAAAAAAAGCAAATGTGTTGAATCACGGGAAAAAAATACTTTAAGATACTCAAGGCCCAAAGTTAAAAGAATGATCCATGCCATGGTTGATCCGAATGATACTTCACCACCAGAGGAGGCGTGCAAAAATAATTTAAGTGATAACATGTGTAGAAGAGTTAGTGGTGTGAATGTTGGAGGAACAAAGACCAAGTCAGAGTTTTTATGAGTTAGATTTATATAATGAGCATGCAAGAATTCTAAGTGAGATGTATAAGGTTGAGGTGGAGATATTGAGAGTTATTAATGAAATGTTGAATTAAGACTTTGTGGGTGTGTCAACTGAAAACCCTCACGAGACGAAACTCGTCCTCTAAGGAAACTTAGGGGTTTAAAGACTTGTTGCACATGCTAAGTACAACTGTGTTTCCTACGAAAGTGAGTTAGGATTTCCCTGTTTTCATTTTTCTTATATTTTGTTTTGCTAGGGACTAGCAAAATCTAGGTGTGGGGGTATTTGATGCATTACATACATTGTATCATATGTCGTTCATTTAGATTAACTTTATATCAATAAATGCTACTAAGGTATGTGTTTAGTCTTATTTACAGAATACAATGACCTGAATGCAAATTACCCATATCCCGAGCATAAACGCGTGCAAGAGACTCATTTCTGTCATAAAGACCAAGTTCAAGATTATCGGGGTTCAAATTGAAGTCCATCCAAGCATAAAAGCATTCAAAGACCTAATTACAAAAAGGCCAAGGACCTAAGCACAAAACTAACCAGGGACTTAATTGCAAAAGGCCGAGGACCCGACTGCAAATTAAAAGTACCAAAATATTGTTTTGGAGAAGTTCTAAAGAAAAATCAATTTGGATCTCCAAATATATGAAGAATGAATTCGGAGCTCAAAAGAAAGAAAAGAAATTAATCCAGACGCGCAAATGACATTTAAATCATACCATAAACACACAGGAAAAATCCGGATACAATCAGAGCTAAAATTGCGGTGATTCCGCCGCACATCACATACAACTTGTGAAGAAAACGTCGCACCCCTTTCGATATGTGGCCCCGGTTTTTGTCCAGTCGTGTCATTATGCGTGTACTTTCCTATTTTATACTTGGGTCCCTTGTATCGGCTATAAATAGCCCCGAAACGATGTTGTAAGGAAACTTGTTTTTCCATTCTTTAGTGCAATTGTGATTCCTATGAAAGTGAGTTAAGATTTCGTGTTTGTTTGTGTCTTTTATTTTATATTTTATTTTGCTCGAGACTAGCACAAGATAGGTATGGGGTTATTTGATGAGTATCATAGTTTACCATTTTTACCTTCACTATTATCTTATTTTTGTATTTGAATAATGGTATGTCGAGTGTTTTATTTTCATTTTGTAAGTTACAAGAAAATAGATATAATTGCTGAAAATATTGAAAAGTTGAAGGACTTAATTGCAAAATCATATATATATAGCAAAAGTTGAAGGGAAAGATACAAGAAATCAACTCCACGTGTTTATTCTCTTTATTGTGTTGTCAATTGATGGGAAAATACTCAAATTATAGATGCAAATTCGGATTATGCAATCAACATCAAATGGGAAAATTCGGATAAGGAAAGTTTGAACTGGCAGCATATGCCACTTGCTTTGCTCATAACATGCACATCGAAATTCAAATTTGATGATCCTAGACCCGTTAGAAAGAAAAGTCAAAGGAGAAGATATTAGTTTCTCTAAGGACTTTCCAAATTCTAATTATATGAGGGTGCAAAATGTGTGTCAAGACATAATGTATTTGGAAACCGAAAAATCGACATATCAGCAGTAATTTGTGCATAACTTTCTCTTCCAAGCCAGTTGACATTTTTTCCTTTCCCAATACATACAATCGAAGTTCCCCATGATGCCTTGAAACCCCCTTTACTCACTTGAAGTAGCATTGCTAAGTCCATCAGAGTAGGCATTCGTAGATATTCAACGCCGAAGTTGCTAATGACACCTTCACAGAATTTTTGGAGGGTTGTTCTTGCTGTTGTGTTCACTAAGTCGTAAGTACTCATCAACCGCATCAGCCTTTATGTCATATGCTAGCATTCGTAGTGTTGCAGTACATTTTTTTAAGTTTGATATGCCAAATCAACCCACGACGTCTGGCCTTTGTTGGAAGAAGACATCGGATGCCTCAATGGTGGAGGAAATTCGAAGGAAGACATTCTTCTGCATTTGAAACCTTCTTCTGAAAATACGATCCAAATACACAGGGTTGTTAGTAAAATAATCTAACATTGGCGGTTATAACTGACCGTACAATCTCTGTCTAGGTTAGGAGTTCATCTCCTCCTCCTCAGAGCATTTGTAGTGACCTCAGGAATTAATAATTGACGAACTACTTTGGTCACATGGTCTAGTGCCGCGTATCTCTCACGGAAGGTCATCTCGTCAGATGACGAAGAAGATGAACTGAAGCCACTACAATTAATGTAAGAACTCCCTTCACCGAAATAATCCATAAGGAAAGACAAAGTTTATGAGTGTAAGAAGTCGATAATGTGGTGTTGGTGACATGAAGAACGATCACTTATAATCTTGTAGAACAATCCGTGTTTCTATTGAAACTCGTGATCTACACATCTCACGTTTTGTCAGACGACTCTACACTATTCACGTAAATCTACGCTTACAAAAGCACACTTCAATTCTCACAAACTATCATCTCCTACTTCAATTTTCACAAGCACTTCAATTCTTAGACCAAAATGTCTTCTCCAGACCACAACCGTGAATCATGTCGTCCACCAACCAAATCCCGTCCATTATTTCCCACCGGATATCCACAAATCCAGTATCAAAACCCACATCAATCTTATGAGCACCCACAATTCCAAGTGTGACCACAATATCCTAATCACGACCTTAACAGTTTCCCAATGTACCCACAAAATCCACCAAACCAATACGGAATATACCCAAATGCTCAGTGGGGAGACAAGTGCAAATGTAGATGGCAATACGACTGATGACGAAGAACAAGATAATGTCAACCATTTCCCCACTCATCTCTCACAAAATACGTCATCACGACCACTGAAAGGATGCCAACAATCCATCAAGTTGAAGTCTTTGTTTCATATTGGAGGATGAAGCACTAATCTCGGCGTATATGGAAGTGAGTATCGATTCAATTGATGACACCAACCAAAGAGCTAGAGCATTATGGAGCAGGATCAAACGAGTGTACGACGAGTCATGCCAAAGCAACACATACATGGCCACGCGAGTCGCAGACTCATTGAAAGGTTGTTGGCGAAGAATCGCACCATCAGTTATGAAGTGGACTGCTTGTTATGATGAAGCTCTTTAGCGGAAATGGAGCAGATACAATGACGACGATGTCATCCGGGAAGCTGACAATATCTACGAGTGCACTTTTTGAGCCATGTTTGTATTCCTTTATGCTTGGGTATTGTTACGTAGGTTCCCAAAGTCGGACTCAATCATTCAACTTGGTCTGGTGAGTGTACCACGAGAACGCCCATCGACATGTCAATGGGAGGAAGCATAGTAGTCCACAAACATGAATGTCCAGCAAGAGAAGAAACACGAATGATACTATGGGTCAATTGACACCAACAAATGAAGGGTCATCACAAACCTTTGTTCGGCTTGAAGGTGTTAAAAAGCCACAAAAAAAGGAAAAAAACTCTGATACAAGATGAGCGAGCCGATCGAATTTACGAATTATGTGCTAAACTTGAATATAGTTCAAAAGTTAGAGAAGAAGACACGAAGCATGAGGAAAAGCAAGCAGAATGTGCCGAGCGAAAGTTGAAGATGAAGCAAGATAACTGAAAGTTGGAAATGATGATCGTTTTGCCGAAGAATCCAAACTGAATGGAGCTTGAAGACCGAATGCTCGCAAATATGGTAGATTGTGCGAAACTAATGGATTAATGTAGACTAGTTATTATCATTGTTGAAATATGTCGTATTTTCTACATTCTGTGTTTTATAATTTCAGTAAGTTTGTATGTCGTAGTGTATCAATGTTGTCCTTCAATTTCTAGTAAATAAATATATTTTAATTTCCGTATCATTTATTGTATATATTTACTAAATCCAATTAGAAAGATCAAAAAAATAAAGTTTGTGCAATTGCATTTGATAATGCTTCTAGTAACAGTTCATCAATAAAAATGCTTATAAATTATTGTCATCCACCTGTAGATGCTTCACTCTTTCATATTAGATGTATTTGTCATACTTTGAACTTGGTAGTACAAAATAGACTTGAAATAATTAAATCTTACTTAGAAAATGTTAGGAATGCAATTGCTTATGTAGGTTGCAGTAGTACGTCTAGATATCAGAAATTTAGAGAATTTTGTGCATATAATCATGTTAAACCTAGGAAGTTTAAATTAGATATTCCCCATAGATAGAATTCTACATAAGAAACGTTAAAATGTTGTTATCCTTATAATCGTGCAATTACAACCTTGTATAATGAAAAACAAAATGATTACATGTTAACCCCATAGATTGGGAAACTGTAAAATTATGTTAGATTTTTTAAAATATTTGTTCACCTTCACTACTAGATTAAGTGGACAATATTACCTCACCTCTAACATATTTATCTATGAATTACTTCCGATTACTAAAGTATTTGTGAAATACAGGCAAATTCCGGTTTTGTTGAAATTTTAAATATAATGGAGGCTAAGTTTAATAAATATTGGAATCCTCCTCTATTTAGTTTTTGTTAACTTTTATTATGGATCCTATATTTAAAAATAGTGCTTTACATATTTTTTTGAAGAATTTTTTACAAATATGAATTATAAAAATTTCCAAAATCATGTAGTTATATAATTGTAAGTCTTTGAATAATATGAAAGACTACATAATGTAAATCAAATGAGTTCAAATGTTGTTAGTTCATCATCACAACCACCCACAACTGCAATGAATCCAAATGATGATGACTCTCAATGGAATTGGTTAAGTAAAAAAAAATTAATTTTTGGTGCAAAATAAAACACAAAATGAATTAACTGGATATTTAAACATTGAAATGTACTTAACTACTGCTGAGTTAAAAACTTTTGATGTTTTAGATTAGCGAAGAAAGAACTCAAGTAGGTTTCCACGGTCTCATTGATGACAAGAAATTTATTATATCTTTCGACGTCAACTGTAGAGTCAGAGTCTTTCATATTGTTTGTCTCAAAATGTCTTGAGTGACAAGATGTAAAGCTTGTCCGACAAGTCGATCGAGATGAGCATATGCTTGAAGGATTGGATGAACGTTACAGACAAAATGCAAAACATAAATCTTGACACCAACGACGATAAAAATTGAAGACGAATTTGCTAAATCAGTCTGTTTAAGGAGTATTTTTTCCTAATATCACTTAGGTATTTTTCATTACTTAGATTTAGTTAGCCTCCGAGTTTTTTTCATATGTAACCAATTATGTATTTATATTGTTTCTAGATTTAAGTCAACAATTATTAATAAATAAATTAGTTACTTTGAGAAAAAATAATTTGTGTTTGTTGATTTAATTGTGATTATATACTTAGTTCAAATTAAAAAAAACAACCGAAAATCGAAACCCGACCCGACACAAAAAAAACTCTACCCGACGCCCACGGATCTTGCACGACCAAGGCATGGATCCAGCCCGGCCCAGGTAGCCGCGACACGAGTCCCAGGTTTATCTCCCAAAGTATCAAACCAATTAGTTAAGTTAACAAGCGTATCAGAGCAATAAAAGTGTTGATGTGAGTAAATATCCAATAAGCCGATTTTAAAAGTACACCCAAGCAAAAATTATCAGATGTCCTGGTCCCTTCCAACTTTCATTCTCCATTGACCATTCATCTTAAATACGATTTTTTTGAAAGGACAAAATGTCATTACTTGCGTAGTTGCGTTCATTAGTACAATTGATCATAACGGATAACATCAACATTTATTACTGTTGAAAAGTTTTAATCATTTCTTTGGAAGTTGTGGTGGTTGCAAGTTTCAATTTCACAAACTTTACGTTGTCTTCTTCTTCCCCCATGCGAGTCAACATCCTATCTCTATCTTAATATGTGTTACTTGTAAAAGTCTTGCTGTGTCTAATAAACCTACTGTTCTCGAATTGAACACAATCAAAATAAATTTTCAGGTCATCTCCCAGACTACCATTAGTTTGCAGTTCCAATTTAAAATTTGTATCTTCTTGTGATAAACAAAATAAACCATAATAGACCATCCCCAAATCAATAAAACAAAAAGAAGAAGAAATTCCAAAATCTCCTTTTCTACCTATGAACATGTAAATAAATGTATAGTAGTACTTCAGGTACTAGACAAGCATGTAAATGTATTGTAGCAAATATAGAGGCTATAAGCAAAACTATGTGAATTTATATTTAATTTTAAATATTAAAGATGTAAGTGTCGTTGTACGATCTTTCCACGCAACTCGCATGATATACTAATAAGCTAATATATATTATCTTCGTAAAAAAATAAACTCCCATGATGTGGTGCCATTTTGTATGTAGGTCCCCTATTTTAACTTTCGTAACGTTAATAATACACTTGAGTTTTATTTATGTCGTATTAAATTCCCTATTCATTAGCTATCATGTATTCATGTGTATGTACGACGGAAGAAATGTGTAACGTGTTAGGTGTTAGGGTTTGTTAGGTTTTAATTATTTTTATAATAATAAGTTAGATCTGGATCTAGATCCAGTTTCGTGAGTCAAAATTGGAATCGGATTGGTTCTAAAATTTGATATCTAGATCCAACTCGTTCCATTTTTTCCAAGTTCAGTTCCGATTAAGTACTCCGTTACCATTCATAGTCGTCGTCCTCCATGATATATTATTATACTACCATTATCACATAAAAGCGATTAAACTTTCTATCCACAAGTCTTCTTCTTCTTCTCTAGACTCTTAACTTATTCTTCTTCTTGAGCTCTCTCTCTCCACTCTAATGGCGAACCCAAACACTAATTCCTCCAACATCGTCACCTCCCCCCGCCGATCCCTCCCAATCCCACCTCACTCCCTCTACACCTTCCTCCGCACCCTCACCCTCCCCCACTCCAGCCGCCCGGCGCTGATCTCCGCCTCCACCTCGCAAACCATAACCTTCTCCGCCCTCCACACCCGCGTCCTCCACCTCGCCGCAGCCCTCCGCCGCCTCCTCCCGTCCTCCTCCCCCTCCCCCGTCGTTCTCATCCTCGCCCCCAACTCCCCCGATTACGTCGCGCTTTTCCTCGCGATTGTTGCGGCCGGGGCGGTGGCGACGACGGCGAATCCGGCATATACGAGGAGGGAGGTGGGGAAGCAGGTGGAGGACTGCGGGGCGGAGTTGGTGGTGACGGTGGAGGGGTTGAGGGGGGTGGTTAAGGGGTTTGGGAGGAGAGTGGTCGTCATGGGGGAGGTGGGGAGGCTTGTGGAGAGTGTTGGGGTGGAGGAGATTGGGGAAGTGCTGGAAAGGTGAGGGCTTTCGTTTTTTTTTTTGGTTGTTAAGCTTAGCAGGAGATAGTCTATGGACTTGTATCTTAAGAAAAAACAAATCTACCCCACACTTGACCACTATATCTCCTCTCCGAGACTTACACGTCCCCCTCCGCAAATCTTCAAATGTCACTACTCCCAGTTCATCTCCTTAACTTCAAACTAGAAAGGGGACTGACTGTGAGGAGAGCTCATCCCAAATCTACTTGTAGAGGGAGAACCTATGGTACCTTATATTACCTGACGTGGGACTAAAGCAACTCAATCGATCCTAAGGCCATGTTCAACGGGGGAGCGTGACCAGGCGTTGTTTCGCCTGGATACACGACCGGCGGTGGGCCGCCGGCTTTGTGGGAAAGGGTGGAGACCATTTTAGTTTATTTTTTTTATAAACATTTTTTTTTCAGTTAGTTTATTTTTTATATTGATTAGTATTGACTATTGAAATGATTTGGTTAAGGGCACCCACTACCCCCAACTTATTTTTCAACAATCTTATCTTGAAGATTATTCGGAAGCCGATCGTCGATAAAACAAAAAAAAAAATTTAAAATTTTAAAAAAAATAAAAAACATATTTTAAAAAAAATTAAAAATAAATAAATTAATAAACATATTTAAAATGATTTTAAAAAAATCAAAAATAATAATAAAGGGGCCAATGACCTCCACATCATTTAGTTTAATTATTCACATTTAATTATAATAATTTATGATAAATAAATTATGTGATGTAATTAATAGGAATTGTGAAAAATTAAAAATGAGGGAAAATAAATTAGGTGGAAGTGAAAGAGTGTTGATATGAATAGTTTGACATTTATGTGTGAGTTTTGGTTGAGACTTGAGAGATGAATAATTGAAATAGAGATAAGAAAATTTTCATGCTGATGTGGCGAAAAGAAAATGTATTGATTTGATTAGGTTGACATTAAAAATATCATGGGTAAAGATGCCCTAAGAGTGTGTGACGACTTGGGTTGACCTGCTTCTGCTTTTTGTTTGTTTTTGTGTGTTTATTTTGAAAAATTGGGTGTTGTGACTTTCCGATATCCCATACCCATACGTGTGTTCTTTTTACTTTTCAGAATGGAGGATTTTGGGTTGAGTGATTTTTCCCTTTAATTTCCCAAGAAGTTGGTGATTTTGGGCCATTGTGAAATTGTATGTTTTTTATGAGTTTTTAAGGCATTTTAGAGATTTAGATGGTGCTTCCTTCAAAATTGGGTGTTTCCCGTCCTCCTTTCCTGTGTGTTCTTTGGCAATTGGTTTGAGATTTTTATGGGGATTTATGAGGAATGGCGTATTGTTTTACATTCGGGGTACTGTTTTTTATTTTAAATTTGGCAATTTTTTTGACTGGTTTCTTAAGATTCAGTTTTGGTTTGTTAGATTTTTCAGTGTTTTCGTAAACCCTTTGATTCTTCAAATTGTTTTTGGAATATCCTGAAGATTGCATGTTTTCTATAATAACTTCATAATCGTGTTTACTTTTTTAGCAATTTGAATGATTTTTCTTGTTTCTTTGCTTGTTTATCTATTAACGAAGAATGGGTGTTTCGATTTCTCGTCAACAATAACATTACATTAGAAAGATGACCTAGCTGTTTAAGGCGCAGCATTGGAACTATTATGTATGCTTTTGCTTACCGAGAGTTCGAATCCCTCTCTTTTCCTTATGTAATTTCATCAAGTTGCCAACATTACCAACCGTAATTTCTCAAATCAAATAAAAATAAATATTATTCTCATCCCATAGTAAGACCCTTATTTGATGATGACTCCCTATTTCTAATTACCGTAGTGCATAAAAGAAGGGTATCAGGAAGGTTAAACGTTTTAATTATGTTTTTAAGATTTTATACATATTTTTCAGAAGTGATGTTTTTCATGTTTTTGATGCTGAAGTAGCGGACTTTGTAGTAATCTTGATGATGATCATCACAAAGTTTTGTTAATTGGTGATCCAGGTCTGGTATTTGAAATCAGGAACTCCATAGCCTGAACAAGATAGGCAACTCCCTACTAAAACCACTGTTCTTAAAACCGGACCGGCCGGTTCAACCGGTTGAACCGTGAACCGGAGTCTGTCTGGTCCGATTCACCTCCCAAACCCGTTTTTGCATTGAACCGGGCTGAACCGGCGGTTCAACCACCTGTTCAGGAAAAAAAATCTGTTTTTTTGTTTTTTTGAATATTTATAATATGATTTGAATATTTATAATATGATTTGAATATTTTGAATATTTTTTTGCTTAATAAATAATTAAATATGATTATTATATCTATAATATATATTTATGACGTCATGCTGACGTCACCGGTTCGATTCCGGTCAGACCCCGGTCGAACCTCTGATTCTTTGAACCTTTGACGTTGCCGGTTCGACGTCCGGTTCGGTTCTGAAAACCTTGACTAAAACAATGCTAGTGTACGTGATTTCATAGTAATATAATTTCAAAATTTCAAGGATTTGATTTTAAAGTTTCTTGCTGGAATGGGGAAGCACTTTCGTTTTATAAGTTTTGAAGAATTGGTTTTCATATCTTTTATTTTCTTACAAATTTTGAACAAGACTATAAGAGTTTTGATGTTGGAACTGGAATACCTTGAGACATTCACCCCATAGTGTTTTCAGCACATCAAAAGGTAGAAATTAATTGACAAAAATCGATGATTTGGTGCAGTCTAGAGAAAATTGATCCTGACAGTGTGGCAGCTCTTCTCTATTCCTCTGGCACCACTGGTGTTAACAAAGGTGTGGTACTAACCCACAGGAATTTCGTCAGTGCTGGATTAGCTGTGATGGAGGAGCAGAATGTCATAGGCGACCCTCCTAACATCTTTCTGTGTTTTCTTCCTATGTTCCACATTTTTGGTCTTTGCATTATCACTTTCGCACAACTATGCCGGGGGAATACGGTGGTGGTGATGGAGAAGTTTGATATGGAATTGATGTTGAGTTCGATCGAGAGGTACAAAGTGAGCTACCTGTTCATGGTTCCGCCTGTCATGATTGCATTAGCAAAACAAGGGAAGATTACACGCTTCGACCTGTCTTCAATTAAATTTTTTGGTTCTGGTGCGGCACCACTGAGCAAGGATACACAGGAGGAAGTTTCTCGCTTATATCCCCATGTTCATGTTGTTCAGGTTGCTTACATCAATTCCATGTTTTTTCTTGATTTCATGAAGGATTTTGCAGCTTGTTCAGGTCACACTCCTTTGTCCGTAAGATGCTACTAAAAAATTGTATTCTGCAGGGATATGGTCTGACTGAGTCTTGTGGAATTATTTCACTAGAAAATCCATTGGCCGGACCTGTCAAACATGGCTCCTCTGGTCAACTTGTTTCAGGAGTCGAAGGAAAAGTCACTGATGTGGAGTCCCATCAACCTATTCCACCAAACCAATTGGGAGAACTATGCTTTCGAGGGCCAAACATAATGAAAGGTAGGTTAATCTACATGTTGATATGTTATGAAAATACTAGTAGATATGTTAAGTTCCAATATACATATTTATATGCATTTTTTGTTTCTAAATCTAAAGCTAAGATAAGGGAATGATTGATATTCTTGCTTTTTTTTCTTGAGAGATTTACTTTGATTGTAGTTATAATCAAGTGCCATAACTTCAGTGAATTTTCTATATCAACTAAAATATATTGCCCGATTGCTTCCTCTTGGATTTATATCATTCCATTGGAAAATTTAAAAGTTATGATTTCTGCCATCTTTGTCACTCACTTCTCTGAAATACGTCGACTGTATTGTATTTTCACGAACTTCACCGAACACAGTCATTTTTGTCTTACGGATTTTCAGTGAAGGATGTTGAAATGCAATTTTAGCCTGCACTTTACCAGTTTTATTTGGTTTTTGCCAAGCCCAGACACCTACGAAAGGAATCGATTTATCAATGCATCTCTCATCTTGCCTTTTAAGTTTCTAACCATTTTCTTTTCAATTTGTCAATGTTCACATTTCTGATGTGTTAATTATCAATTTTCATTTTCCTTTTAGGCTATTTGAACAACCCCGAAGCCACCAGCTTCACAGTTAGGGAAGGCTGGTTGCATACAGGAGATTTGGGTTATTTTGATGATGAAGGGCGTCTGTATGTGGTTGATCGAATAAAGGAGCTTATTAAGTGTAAAGGATTTCAAGTTAGAATCATCACTTCTCTATGATTTTAGTCAAACCAAAGTTGAATGCAATCTTTATCCTTTGAGAGATTGAAAGTAGTATGAATTTACAAATTGGCACGGCAGCATAGATATTTAGATTCTGCTTGGGGCGAGTGGTTTGGGCACCTCAAAATTATTCTCTGCAGATGGCTCCTTCAGAACATGACGTTTGAACAAAATTTTAAGGATTTTTTTTATCACCTTAACTTTCTCGGATCAGGTGTAATTCATAGTAATTTTATGCACCAGATTTATTTTATAAGAAATGTCTTATATTGTCATGTTTGATGTCCAACAAAATTTTCATTTAAATGTAAGAGAAAACTGTACACGGTTTCTATTTCCATTATCTAAATAATTTGAAAATTTTGTGTGACTTGTTTAGGTAGCGCCAGCAGAACTGGAAGGGTTGCTACTTTCTCATCCTGAAATATTAGATGCTGTTGTTATTCCGTGAGTTCCTCCCAGCTCAAGGACTTTGAGAATTTAAATTTGAGATGCCTTTTTTATGAGAGTTCTAGTTGAAATTTTGGTTTGATTTTTTTTGTTAATAGATTTCCTGATGAAGAAGCTGGTGAGGTTCCCATTGCTTTCATTGTTCGATCACCAAAGAGCTCGCTGATGGCAGAGGATGTACAAGGATTTATTGCCGCACAGGTACCTTTTCCCAAATTAACGAACTGCTAAAATACTTGCGCTTGCATATAAAGCTAAGCACTTGTACTACTGAAGAATTCAGAACTCCAAATGTAGCAAAGTTATCATGCCTTCTCCTGATGGTTGATGGTCTGTCATGTATTGCAAAGCAACACTCGAATCTTCCAAACATGCCAACCTTTTGTACATTTATAGTTTGAGAAAATAAGTTCTCAAAGTGGGCTTCTCAATAGATTAGAACTGGCAAATGCCAAAAAGTACTGTTGCAATGAATCAACACGTAGAAAAATAATGTCTTAAAGTATGGAGATACATTGGTAAAATAATACTTAGCTGCATTTTGAGAGAGCAATACTTTACAATTAGACTGGAGTTATTTTTGAAGAACTAAACATCATATGAAATGAACTGCGTCTTAGCTTTTGCTTTTCGGTCCACTGAGTTTTGCAGGTGGTAGTACTACCACCTGCTCATTTCAATTTTCCTTTCTATGTTAGACGAGTAGCCATTTTTCCAGAATATTACATCAAAGTCAAACCACATCAGAGATATAACCTATAGAAAATATCAGTGATTGGTGATGGCATGATTTACATAGGTTCCATCTTTAATACATGCAGGTTGCACCCTACAAAAGATTACGCAGGGTCACGTTTGTTGACATCGTTCCAAAATCGGCCGCCGGAAAGATCCTGAGGAGAGAGCTCATCCAGAAAGTTCGATCAAACCTCTAGATCATATAGTAGTTCTTGATTATAGTTCATTCACATCATGAAAATTTTCTTACTAATGCAAATGGTCTCATCTTATCAATTCGCAGAAGATAACTGGTAGTAGCTATCATTTAGCAGTTGGGTTGGTATATTTATTTTGGTGTTCAATTATTCATGTATATTCACACCGTAAAAAAATGTAGCTTTTGGATATTGTTGTTGGGGTTCTTTGAATTTTACTAGATCGAAAGTTGTGAAGACGCTCCAAATAGTGATGCTTTTGTAGTAATTCCTTCTTCTTACCCCTCTCTAGTGGTAATTTTTTTTCTCATCATTGAGGTAGGCTGACCGAAAGAAATGTAGTAAGGTCAAGGTTCAGAAATGCAGGATGCGGATGCGATATGGTGAGACATCGTATCCGACATATGCGGGATGCGATGCAGGTGCATATTTACTGGTGTATGTCTTACCCGTCAATGAGATCCACTCCGTAAGACCTTCTTAAGACCCCTTTTAACACTTTTGTCCCTCTGATAAAACGAGACGTCCTTAAATGTTCCATCCAAAATGCATCCAATTAACCCAATTCCCAAACCCGACACCGACCCAATTACCAAACTCCACACACCTAAATTTGAGACTGCAAATCCCGACTCGATAATCCCCAACTAAAACACAAAAATCTCGATCACAGAAACCCTAAACCCCTCAAATTCCTTTTCCCCAATCCTAAATCCCCGAATTAGCCCTCCAGTGTCTCCCCAGATGGAACCCTAAATCCGAATTTCTCCCACATTCATCCTCGTAATCGGTTTTCCATTCTCCGAACCACTAGTAGTCGTCTCAATCGCCTTCGTAGGAAGACCCCAATTAGGAGCCCAGCTGAGTTGGATTCACTCGCAATGGTGCACACCACAAGTGGATTGATTGGCAAACAACGTCAGTAAGTTCCTTGTCTTCACTTTGTTTTTTTAGATAGGATTAGTTCGATTTGAACTCATATTGCTCAAATTCTTGTGTTTGTATGCTTCTGGGTCCTATTGCCTATATTCTTGTTCCTACCTACTAATGGAAGAGATAGACTTGAACTCTTGACAATGATATACCTTTTTTCAAGATAGATAGAAAATTTTGATTCGTGTACCGTGAAATCATCATATTTACACAAATACAAACTATCTTGCTTTATCTATTCGAACATGTTAATATATTTTGTACTCTTTAAGTCTACTTGAACATGTTATTGAATTATCCTTCAGCTAGTTTTATTGCATTTCAATTCAATAACTCACGTGGTATCTTCTTTTTGTTTTTTTGTTGTTGTAGAACTAATGATCTCAGTGGTAGCTTAAGTTGAAATTGCTTTGTGGGGGTAGGTGGTTTAAGAGGAAGGGTAATGACAAAGTTGTTGGGTTTACAGTGGTAGCCTCAATGGTAGTCGTTGAAGAGTTGAGTTTGGAGTTGCTTAAGTCCTGGGTTTTTGGTGCCACACATTGGAGTGAAATTGATTGTGTGAAATTAAGATACATGATTCCTAGTAATGTGAGAAAAGATTATAGAGATATAACCACTTCTGAAGACCTAAAGGAAGTTGTTATCTATAGTAATCCGAAATGGGAGTTGAATGTGTATGCCACATTAGAGAACAACCTACAACCCAGTAGTACTGTTAACCCTCTCCTGATGTAAATCCTGCCACAGAATATCAACCCCACATAAGCCAAACTATCCATGAAAGTCCTACTTCAGTTGCAGATGATAATGACCCACAACCTACAACTGGTGGCAGTGTGGGTGTAAGTAATGAGTCCCCAAACATAGTCTCCCTAAATGAATTGAACTTTGGACAAGAGGCTAGTCCCACAACCCCCTCTAACCCAAGGAAAACAAAAATGGAAGACATGGATGTGACTGATGAATCTGATGAGAGGGATCCAAATTTTATGTTGTCTAATTCAGAGATAGAATAGTCTGAGAGTAGTGAGGTTGGGGAATATGAGGCTCTCAATCCTGAAATTGAGGATTTCATGCAATTTAATGATGGGTCTGCTGCACTAAAGGTTGACATGAAGAATCCTGAGTTAACTGTTAGTAAGAAGTTCCCCAGTGTGCATGCATTTAGAATGACCCTCATCACTCACTGCATTTTAATAGAATCATAAATAGTTTACTTGGAGAGTCCGGCATACCAAGTGACTGCTAAGTGTAAGGACCCTACATGTAGAGATACATGCTTCGATTGAGTGATGGGTCTGTTTTTGAAATAAAGACGCTTAGACTTCCACATACGTGTTCTTCTGTGAACAGTAGAGGGTCTAAAATGACGACTAAGCATTGGGTGGCTTACCAATGCCTAGAATTACTAGCACAAGATGACAAATTGTCTGTAAAGCATATAAGTGACCAACTAAAGAGGACTTTGAACCTTAAGGTACCATATATGTGTTAGGATCTATGACCCTCTAATCGATAGATAAATGCGGAATTAAAAATAATAATCGAAGGATTAAGGAAGATACAATTGCAAACCACAAATTCGTTGATACCGGAGTTTAGAGAGGTTCGACACCCACACCCAGATCCTAGTCCTCCTCGTAAGCCTCGCTCGATCCCCTGAGCCTCGCTTACGGTTTCACTAACCGATCTCCGTTGCGGGCTGAGACCAACGTCGTTTACAACACGGAGCCTCGCGAACAACCTCGCCTCTCTCGTGTCTCCTCTCACAACCCGAGAGGGAGCTTCCTCGAAGCTTTACAACTTGGTGATTCTTGAATAAGGAATTGGAATCACAATCTAACTAACACTCTATACTTGAGCACACTTGGATATTGATATGGAATTGGATATGCAAGTGGTGAAGTTTAGGCTTGAGTGTTGTGGATTGAGAGCTTGAAGATAGAGAAGATTTGGCTTTGAGTATTGTATAGATAGGAAGTGTTCAAGATGTCCAAAACAACCAAATAATGTCATATTTATAAGCCTTCAAGCTCAACTAGCCGTTTGGGAGTTGGTGGGGAAATTGACCAATAGGAATGCAAGATGTGACTTAAGCTCAGACAGAAATCGTGGCATATTCGGTCGACCGTTGTTCAAACGGTAGTCCGACGAATTGGTCTGAATGAAGAACTCGGTTGACCGATTATGTATCGGATCACCGTTCACCAACCTCCAGTAACTTTTATCTATTTAGCCCTAATTAAGTTCGGTTAACCGAAGTCCATTCGGTTCACCGTTCCAAGATGGACAGTAGAATTGATTGGGCTCTGATCATGTCAAGTTCGGTTGACCGTGTATACTTCGGTAGACCGAAGTAGCATGGGTTTTGCGCTGACATTGAGTGAGAAGTTGGTTTATCGTTAACGGTCAAGTGTCACGTGTAAAATAACCGTTGGGATCCTAAAGCCAATAAGGAATCAGTTGACCGATAGACATTCGGTTGTCCGAACTGGGATAAGTTAATTGGGCTCTAGGGACTTAATTCAAAAGCGACCGTTGGAGCTAAGTCCGAAACCGGTCCATGGCTATTCCGTCGACCGAATGTAGTTCGGTTTTCCGTTGGGGCAATTCCAGAGAATACCTAAGTTTTACTGGTGGGAAGTATTCGGGTATCCGACAGGTGTTCGGTGGACCGAACTAGGCAGGATTCAGTTGACCGAATAGGTTCGGTTTACCGATAAATGACGGGACAAAATCTTAGTGCTCAAGTTTACATAAAACCTTATGGACTCAACAAATATAAAGTTACATGTCTTGATCCAAAGCTTTGATTACAAGTCTTGAGTCTTGATGTCTTTGTCCCAATGCTCATTTCCTTGATTGTCTTGATCAACCAATGCATGTAATCGTGTTTGCTCACTTTGATTGATTAGGTTAATTGATTAAGATTAGTTTAATTAATCATCAAAATTAATATAGATTAAGGCCAAAAAGCCAACAATATAAAGGTATGGAGAGGCAAGGAGTTGGACGTGAAGAAGTTATATGGATGTGAAGAGGAACAATATGAGTTGATGTCCTCCATGTTGGCAGAAATGGATAGAACTAATCCTGAGAGTGTTATAAATTTTGTGGTCAGCCCTAAGGATGACACCTTTCTTAGGTTGGTTGTTTGCTTTAGTGCTTACAGTGAGGCATTTCTTAGAGGGTGCAGGCCAGTGATTGGCATAGATGGATGTCACCTAAATGGGAAATATAAGGGGACCCTACTGTCAGCTATTTCTGTGGATAGGAATCATAAGTTATTCCTACTTGCCTTTGCAATTGTGGATATAGAATTAGGCCATAGTTGGACTTGGTTCCTAAAGAATCTGGAAAAGGCAGTGGAGATACACCTGGATTGGTGATAATTAGTGATAGGTGCAAGGGCCTAAAGGAAGGAGTGTTTGAAGTGTTTCGGGAATGTGAGCACAGGATCTGTGCAAGATATTTGTACAAAAATTTCCAAAAGAAGTACAAGAACATTATGCTGCTAAATCTGATGTGGGAGGTTGTTAGTGCCTACACAACAACAGAGTTCAACAGGAAGATGGAGAGTATCAAAAACATAAATGTTGGAGCACATGATTGGTTGGTAAGAGTGGATGGCAGTGACAAAGTTGGAGTAGAAGTATGTATGGAATCCAAATGTGACTACATCACCAACAATTGCAGTGAGTTTCAACAACTATATTAGAGAAATTAGACACATGCCTATTGTTACATTGGTGGACAACCTAAGGCAGAAGCGTATGCACACAATGTATAAAAGACAAGAATTTACTAGAGATCACACATACAACTTAGTCCCTAAAGCCAGTAAATGGATCTCAGCAATATCTAGAGGTTTAGGCCACTTGACTGTCACAAGATCAACTGAGGGAGGGCAAAGGTTACAGAGAGAAGTAGGAGATTTGTTGTTGACTTAGCTACAAAAACATGCAGTTGCAGGTTTTGAAAATTATGTGGTAGATTGATCGTTTATATACCGCAAGTGCACGACGTCGGTGAAGACGCGGTAAGTACATGTCATGTCCACGAGGAGATGTGTTGACTCTGGTTTGTTCGAAGGCAAGTGGAAAAAAGGGAAGAAGGAATTGATTACACTAAACTAAACTACGCTAAACTAGCACGAAACAAACAACGAAGATGAAAGCACGAGACAAAATAAAACTAAACTAAGTGACTAATAGAAGCAAGCTTGAAATCAGGAATGGAAAACCCCTAAGGGGTGGAGTGTGTGTACACATGACATAAGTGGTGGTGAATGCATTCAATAGAGCACAAGTGTAGGTAGTGTTGCTATGCATAAGAAGTAACTCATGGCAAGACCTATCATCCACAGCACTAACCTACGTGATTAATATTAGCATGAACAAGTTTGTTATTAAGAACCTAAACGAGCATGGAATGTACCTAAAGATTATGGCAGAAACCATCAAGTTAAGTATTCTCTTTAATTCAAACAAGCATACTCACATTTCTCACATAAAACAACATATCGCATTCATTCCATTCTACATGACATGTATAAACATCAACTCCGTCCCCAAAAGGATGGAACTACTCACACATTATTAGACTAACATGCATATTAAGGAAAGAAGACATGCTAATTAATTCTATGAAGATAAAAACAAACAAAGTTAACTAAGCATGCAAGAATTGAAAAGAGACAATATGAAGAAACTAACAAAACATCTTTTATTACTCACTCACATTACAAGTAGCCTCTCTCCACCAGAGTTTTGCTCCAAGGCTTTACTCCTAGTAGAGAGGACGGTCACCAAGAGAGGAGATATCTTACAAAGGAGGAGAAAGAGTTCTAATTATAGCCATGAAAAAAGGTAACCCGGGACAATCCCCCGGCATGGGACTAAACGCATACCATAAATGAACTAAATACATACTAATACAACACCGGGCTAAGTCTCACATACCCAAGAAGTTGAGATACAAGTCCACCATGGATCAAGGCACCAGTAGAAAAAGAAAGAAGTGTACAAGGTGTGGGTTGTTGGGTCACCAAGCTAGAAGGTGCAAGGAGACTATTGGAAGCCAGCAACAACCCCAAAGGCATTAATTCAGGTAATTTTGTAAACTTACTTCTAACTATTAAGTGAATTGAATTGTATATTACCCTACCTAATTATGTTGACAGGTCCAGTAGAAGAAGGAACCCAATGCATTCTACTGCTGCATCATCTGGTGATGTTGAATCTGTTGGTGCTGCATCTACTATTGCCACACCTGATGATGCTGCATCTATTGTTGTTGTTGATGAACCAAGTGCCAACCACTCAATAGAATCTGACCTATTCCAAGATTTGTTTTAGAATGGGTTTTAACATTTGGTTGTGTTTTCATTTTAGTGGATGTATCATATGACTCCTTCTGGATGTGTAAACTTTACAATTGACTGAATGCCTTCATGGATGTGTAAACTTCTGATTTGTATTTCTGGATGTGTAAACTTTAACATTTGGTGAATGTGGCTTGGGTTTAATTGAGATTAATGTATTAAGTGAATGTATTGATTGAATGTGAGTGTGTCTTAGTTTTAAATGATGTGAATGTAATGATCTAGGGTTGATTGTGCTTGTATGACTATGGTGCTCATATCTAGGATTGTTTGTTCTTATGGCTATATGCCTCTCACAGCCTAACTCAAGACACTAAGCATTCTAGTGTTGAACTTTTGAACTTCAATAACTGGTTTGTAGATATTCATGAGTTGTTTAAACCAAGAAATGCAGTCGAACAAAGATATTTTAGCCATGTCTACGTTTTCAAGGAAAGAAGCTTAATGAATAAATATGTTTCGACACTATGCTTAGTCTTCCTCATAAATAGGGCCTCCAATAATCTTAAGGAAAAGACATCCAATTGTTTGATGAACTAGGTAGCCAAAAACATAATATTGAGAATTACAACAACCACAACCAATACAACAATTAAACAACAATACAACCACACACCTTCACTATAACACGAATTACATCATCCTTTCACACACAAACCCGACAATCACAACAAACATAATTTTGAGAAATACAACCAACTTGGTAATGAAACCCCTACATTGAACAACAAAGGGGTTAACGTCGCTAACAAACGCGCGCACCTCCAACATTTCTTGGTTGAGCTTGTCAACTTTACTTTCAATCACCCTTAACCTTTCCATGACTGCATCCTAGAGCTGCTGAGGTGAAGGGCGTTCATCACTTAGAGCCTCATAAGAGTCCAACCACCAAAAGATGGAGCATTTCCTCTTGTCTTCCTGCCATGCCAAACAAACATATAATCAAACACAAACATGATTAGGCGGACAACAAATTGATCACAAAGAGGGTGAAATTGTGTGTTCCAAACCTACTAGTAGTTCAGACAATGAGCAAATCGACATCCATATATAAGACCTTTGCTGCCTTGAGGTGTAAGCCTTGCATGTCAAGCCACATTCGCAGAGGAAAAAATGCTCCACGATAGTAGTGTTGTTCGATGAGTTTGGCACGTTGGAGGTATTCCAGGAGCTCAAAGTGTGGACCACTTGGAGGGGCTTAGGGTCGGGGGTGAGCTCTGGTATGACTTAGGGTTTGAGCTCTCAAGTTCGGTGGAGAAGTGGGATGAGGAGTGGGAGGCCATCGGGATTAGGAGGACTAGGATGAGGAGGTGGTAGGGCCGATGAGGGATGAGGACAAGAGAAGGAAGAATGTCGGGAGATGGCAGCAGAGGGAGAAATGACGCTAACATTTAGGGACGTCTCATTTTAACAGAGGGGCATAGAGGTGTTACGGGGGGGGGGGGGGGGGGGGGTTACGGAGGTCTTACGGAGTGGGTCCCGTTGACGAGGAAGGCGTACCCAAGTAAAAACACATAACGTAAGGTGTATCACGTAAATATGGAAAACACATGTGTAAATTGGATATTGGAATCTTTTTAAGGCGTACTAAGTAAAAATATATAATATAGATATATTAATTATAAATTATATAAATGTAACTAAAAATTTAGGTAAATATTTGAATAATTTCTAATATTAATAATTCAATATGAAATAAATCAGGGTAAAAAAACACAAAAAACCACCCCCCCCAAAAAAAGGGTGTTTTGAGATGCGACAACATATGCGGGTCACGATGCGAGCTGCATCGGGGAGGTGTGATGGCCATCTCCCCGACATCGTGGCCGCATCTGCATATCCGACTGCATTGGGCCTCATTCCCGAACAGAGAGTAAGGCTCAAGAACGAAAACCTATGACAATATTAAGGTGGGTTCGTTGTTGTATTTTATGTACATCCAATTTATACATGATCCTTATTTGTAGACTTCAAACCAATTGATAGCTAGATCAATAGAAATAAGAATGATTAATCGAAACACTTCAACCCAACTTAACCTTGGAAATAAATCCTTAGGGTGCAGGGTGATAGGAGATGAAAATTATAGGGGTATGAATCATTAGAAGAGGGTGGGATAATCTATTAATTTCATGTGCGACTAATCCATTTTCCTCAATATGGAATTTTATATTTCTGGAGGCTCGACCTCCATTTTACTTGCATATATATATATATATATATATATATGTATATATATGTATATATATGTATACAACTATATATATATATATATATATGTATGTATATATGTATACATGAATTCTCTAATGAGCCCAGGGCTTAATTTTTCTAAATTAAACCTCACAATATTCACCACTCATTTCAAATTGTAAGGTAGATTAAGAGAAAAATAGTTATGCCAATGAAATGTGAGATTAACCGTAAATAAGATCCAATGGTGAGATTGTAGGGGGCTTAAACAAAATCAGATGAACCCTAAGCTCACTAGAGCTTGGTGCTCTATGTATGTATATATATATATGTATATATAGAAATTATAAAGCGAGCCCAGAGCTCACTGATGAGAATTAAATTTATACCGCAAGTGCACGGCGTCTATGAAGACGTGGCAAGTACGGGTCGAACACAAGGAGGGAGAGATTTCGTAGTTGATGTTATTTTCGATTAAAAGGAAGAAGGAGAGAAGAATAAATTGGTTTTTTAGGTTTTTGGATTATAATTATCTAAAGCAAGAACAAGAACAAATAAACTAAAACAAGAACAAAAAGAGAAATCCGTAGGATGGAGGTTTAGATTTAGGTTTAGATCAGAGAATTACTGAAACTTATTGTAAATCATGTTAGTTATGAAGCATTACAAGATAAATGACTTAACATAAACTCAAGTAATCAAAATATACTAATCATGAACTTAAAATAATAACATGCAATTTATCTTCTCTAACCCTAATTCCATCACCTCCACCCTTTGGAAAGAGTTAGAAACTCATGGGGGGAGGAAGAAGAAGGGATCCTAGAGACATTAAAAGAAAAGAGAAACAAAACAAGATAAAACAGAAATTTATTACTAATGATCCAAGACCAAAGGTTCAAAGATCTGTTACATTCGTGCTACGAGGATATTTATAGCCGATACAAAGGATACCAATACATAAAAGGAGAGTACACGCGTCAATACAGGAGTGGCCAGAATTGAGACAAATACAGAGCAAGGGGGGCGGCGAATCCGCCGCCCAATACATGTGTGGTGCGGCGAATTCGCCGCCCATGTGAGTCTGATTCGGTCTGGGTTTTGGCTGTGCGTTTATGGTATGATTTGATCCTCCTTTGCGCGTCTGGATGATTTCTTTCCAATCTCTTGAGCTCCGGATTAATTCCTTCCATTGTTGGAGATTTATAATTGATTTTTTTCTTTTGACTTTCTCCACACAATAACTTGGTCCTTTTATTTTGTAGTCAGGTCCTTGACATTTTGCACTTAAGCCCTTGACCTTTTTGTGATTAGCTCCTTGAATGCTTTTGTGCTTGGATGCATTTCCATTTGAAACTCGATAAACTTGAACTTGTCTTTATGATAGAAATGAATCTTTTGCACGCGTTTATGCTCAGGATGTGGGTAATTTGCATTCAGGTCCCTGTATTCTGTAGACAAGGCTAAACACATACCTTAGTAGCATTTATTGAATTAAAAGCAATCTAAATGAAAGACATATGATGCAATGTATGCAATGCATCAAATACCCCCACACCTAGATTTTGCTAGTCCCTAGTAAAACAGAATATAAGAAAAAATGAAAACAGGGAAATCCTAACTCACTTTCGTAGGAATCACGGTTGCACTTAGCATGTGCAACAAGCCTTTAAACCTCCAAGTTTCCTAGGAGGAGGAGTGTTGTCTCCTGAGGGTTTTCAGCGGATATACCCACAAAATCCTGAATCAACGTTTTATTAATAGTTCTCAATATCCCTACCTCAACCATATACATCTCACTAAGAATTTTTGCATGCTCATTATATAAATCTAACTCATTAAAAATATGACTTGGTCTTTGTTCCTCCAACATTCACACCACTAACCCTTCTACACATGTTTATCACTTGAATTATTTTGCACGCCTCCTCTGGTGGTGAAGTATCATTTGGATCAACCATGGCATGGATCATTCTTTTAGCTTTGGGCCTTGAGTATCTTAAAGTATTTTTTCTTTTCTTTTCTTCCGTGATTCAACACATTTGCTTTTTGACACTTTTACCCTTTTTGCATTCGTGTAGCGAGTTTGGTCGATAATCCCGAGCTGGAAGACTCAAGTTACCAGGTTTTAAGATACCCCTACGGACCAGTGACTCAAAGGCTTGGGCTTTTGTAATCATTTTGCAAAATGTGCTTTCCTCACTTTATTCCTTTATTTTTACTTTTATTTTCCTCAAGGCTTAATTGCTATTAGAAGTCCACACTTCCCGGTGTATTTTCCTCAACCTCTGCTTTTTATCAACCACTTCAAGGATTTGATTCATCCAATTTAAGTGCATACATGTCTTAAAGGGCAATGTGTTATTTCTTTGGAACTTAGATTTATGTCACAATTTCTACAAGCAGAACTATATAATAAGGAACAAAAACTCAATGCAATTTGTACACAGATTTTGGTAGTTCAATCTTAAGTTATGTCATGGAACATTGATTTTTTTTTAGATAGAAGAAAACAAACAAATATATATACATAGATAAACACCCCCCCACACCTAAATCATGCATTGTCCTCAATGTATGCATAGATAAAATAAATGCACTTATTACCTGAGTCGGCTTGCGATAGAGGGGTTGAGTTTGCTCATAGTCAACCGTAATCAGAACTGGATTGAATGACACCATATTGGTGCATGTATCCAGTTGAATTGTTCCCCATGTTGACTTGAGGAAAAGATTCCACTCTTCTAACTTGAATTGGTTCGCTTATTTGCTCGAGTGATGGTGGTTGAGTAAATGGATCACTCCCTTTTTTCTTACTTCCTTTTTGCTTATGTGATGATTTATTTGATTCAGAATTCTGATAAATACGTGCTCTCATCACAACATCACTTGGGTTGCATATTATTTCTGGCTCATTATCAATATGGAAGATATTAAATTCTGCTTTTAAGTTCCCGAAAGATAATTGCATGAGCCCATTTCGACAGTTTATTAATGCTTCCGAAGTGGCTAAAAAGGGTCTACCTAGAATTACAGGGATTTGTCGATTAGGATTTACAACAGGTTCAATATCAAGTACGACAAAATCCACTGGATAAATGAAGTCACCAACCTTAATCAAAACGTCCTCTACTATACCTCTCGGTTTCTTAACAGAACAATCAGCGAATTGGAGGGTTGTCTTAGAGGGTTTCAGTGGACCAAGGTTGAGTTGCTCGTAGACAGAAAATGGGAGTAAGTTAACGCTTGCACCTAGGTCAAGAAGGGCTTTATTGATAAAAGTATCTCCTATTGAACATGAAATTGTGGGACACCCAGGGTCCTTATATTTTATAGGAGATGTGTTGGAAAGAATAGAGCATATGTTTGCAGTTAAGAATGCCTTCTTTGGTACATTCGTTTTTCTCTTTTTAGTGCACAAATCTTTCAAGAATTTAGCATAAGCAGGTATTTGTTGAATCATATCTAAGAGTGGAATATTCACCTTAACTTGCTTAAATACTTCTAAGATTTTCTCCATTTGTGCACTTGAGCTCTTCTTGAGTCTATTGGGAAAAGGGGCTTTAGGAACATAGACTCGCTCAGGTTCAGGTTGAGCTATGGGTTCAGGTTGTGCAGGTGGGTTGGGTTTTTCAATTTGGACGTCAGGTTAAATAGTTAGGTCATATGTGGTTGCTTGATGGCTAGATTGATTAGACATTCTAGGGTTTACCACATTGTTATCAACTTGTCGTCCGGACCGTAATGACACTACTGCATTGATTTGTTGGAACGGTCCTTCCTCGTTAATCATTTGAACCGGTCTGGGGTTGTTATTTCCTGAGGGTGGTTGATAAGATTGATATTGATTATTAGTTCTTGGGTTCACCTCAGGTTGACTTGGAAATTGACCCTTTTCTCTTTCACCTACTTTTTGCGCTAATTGGCTGACTTGTGTCTCTAGCCTTTGGAATGATTGGTTGGTTGTTTGTATAAAAGTTTTCATTAAATTTTCCAAGTTTGTCAACCTAACTTCATGATTTCCATTGTTATTACCCCCAGATGATGTATTATTTTGGTTATATGGGTTTGGTTGTTGTCTAGGAGGTTGACCTTGTTGGTTCCACGAAAAATTGGGATGATTACGCCAACCCGGGTTGTAGGTTGATGCATAAGGATCATTTCTAGAATGGTTAAACGTGGCATTAACATGTTCCAAGTCTACACAATCCTCCATTAAATGACCAGTCTGACCACATCTAGAGCAAGGGGTAGGGGATGCTTGTCGGGTTTGGTTTTGCAGCTCTAAACTTTCCATTCTGCGCATAAGGGTGGCTAGTTTTGCCTCAGCCGCTATGTTGGCATCTATAGCTAAGACACCTGGTCGGGGTTGACTTGCTATTCTAGATCCAATACTCGGGTTGATGGGTGTTCTAGCATTGTCCCATTGCATACTGTTTTCAGCTAAATCCTCAAGAAAAGTCCAGGCATCATTTTCGTTTTTCGACATGAAATTCCCTTGGCTCACAGATTCTAGCATAACTCTAGATGTGGGTGTCAATCCCTCATAAATAATTTGGCATAATTGCCATTTTGGAATTCCGTGATGAGGGCATTGGGTCAAGACACTTTTAAATCTTTCAAGATAGGAATAGAACGGCTCGCTCTCAGACTGAACGAATGCAACAATTTCATTCCTAATCGTCATAGTCTTATGGTTGGGGAAATATTTTTTTAGAAACACTAGAACAAACTCAGCCCAACTCCTAATAGATCTTTCGGCTAGACTATATAGCCATTTCTTAGCGTCGTCCTTCAGTGCTAGAGGCACGAATTTCAGACGCACTGCCTCCTCAGGGATATGCTGGTATTGCATAAGAGAGCAGATTTCCTCAAATTCTCTAAGGAAGAGATATGGATCTTCCCTAGAGGTGAACTTAGGCAGCATACTCATGTATTGTGCCTTAAGTTCGAAATCGCGACCCGGTATGGTGGGCATGACGATGCACGATGGCTGAGCAGCCATCGTTGGGTAGCACCGATCCCTCAGAGTCATAGGCGGGTTCACAACATTCTCACCCATTAGATCCGGGTGAGGTGGTGCAACAGATGGATTGGGGTTAAGCTCCAGACTGGAATCTAGATGAACTCGTGAGAGTCGATTACTCAAGTCCCGAAATCCAAATCTGAGTGCACCGGGTTGAATCAATTTTTGAATTCAAATTCGAAATTTAAATTCCAAATTTAATTTCAAGAATTAATTACATTTTTTTTTTATTTTCGTTTTTTTTTTATGTTTTTTTTTTTCAAAAGGGAAACAAACAATAGAATAGGGCAAGATGAGAAAGGAATCCTAATCTAAAGAATTTAGGTGAGAAGAGAAAGAAGACTCAGATGAGAAAGGAAACTTAACTCTAAAGATAGACAAGAGGGTTGGTCAGAAATTTCCTAAGAAAGCACGGTTCAAACAATCCTAGACCTAGTGTCACTTAAATCTAGACGACTCCTAACTGGTTGAGTCGAATTGATTCGCTTGATTCACCTCCCTCACTAATCAAACCAAATTGGCCAGGTAATGTATAGCTAGTGGGGGCGCTTCCGACAGAGTCGGTGCCAATTAGACAACCACTTCGCTTGGAAGACTTTCGTCAACACAAAAACACTTCCTAGACACCAAATTGAATTCGATCGGCTTCAGGTCATAGCAAGTCAAACCAATTCTTCTCCTTAATTGAGTCCGAGTCCTTAGGGGCCAATGTCTAATTGATTTTAAATTTTAAGGCTTGGGTGACACTTTAGGATTGTGATTTGTGGGCCACGGAAGGGTGATGAAATCCCCACCGTATCTTTTCCTACGGAGTTGCCCTTAAGATAGTTTAACTTAGATCTAACAAAGATAGTCAAACAATGGTCTTTTTAATGGGGGCAATTTCAAGGTTGTATGCAAACTAAAGTATATGCTTAAATGCAATCGTTAAAGCCGCGATACGTACCTTGCCTCCAGCACTCTTCAACAATAAAAAATAATTTGCAAGAATTTAGCAAGAATAATGCAAGCAAAACATTACAAGATGCATGCACTAAGGTCTTTCTAATTTTGCCAATTTTAGGTCCGAGTTGAATTATTGCCAATTATGGAATTGTAAACCCTAACACATGCAATTCTACGAAAGGAAACTTTTCAACAATTCAGATTTTACGAGAAAGGCAAGAAAAGTTACCTCCGCAATGCTCAGTCGGGTTCGCCGCCCGCTCTCGGAGATTCCAGTAGCTTACTGCGACCACCCAGAGATGCCGACGATGCCCCAGAAATTTGAAGACCAGAACCCACACTGGTGCGGCGATTCCGCCGCAAGTCACCTTGTAGATGCGGCGATTCCGCCGCCCAAGTGTCTCAGAACGCTCCCGGATTTCGCCGCGCGCTCTGTTGTCTCCTGCTACACAAATTCAAATACTTAGATCGCGCACAAGGTAGACAGGATAAAATCGAAAACACAAAAACACAAAATCTGCGTCGCCTCCCCGGCAACGGCGCCAAAAACTTGATGAGAATTAAATGTATACCGCAAGTGCACGGCGTCTATGAAGACGTGGCAAGTACGGGTCGAACACAAGGAGGGAGAGATTTCGTAGTTGATGTTATTTTCGATTAAAAGGAAGAAGGAGAGAAGAATAAATTGGGTTTTTAGGTTTTTGGATTATAATTATCTAAAGCAAGAACAAGAACAAATAAACTAAAACAAGAACAAAAAGAGAAATCCGTAGGATGGAGGTTTAGATTTATGTTTAGATCAGAGAATTACTGAAACTTATTGTAAATCATGTTAGTTATGAAGCATTACAAGATAAATGACTTAACATAAACTCAAGTAATCAAAATATACTAATCATGAACTTAAAATAATAACATGCAATTTATCTTCTCTAACCCTAATTCCATCACCTCCACCCTTTGGAAAGAGTTAGAAACTCATGGAGGGAGGAAGAAGAAGGGATCCTAGAGACATTAAAAGAAAAGAGAAACAAAACAAGATAAAACAGAAATTTATTACTAATGATCCAAGACCAAAGGTTCAAAGATCTGTTACATTCGTGCTACGAGGCTATTTATAGCCGATACAAAGGATACCAATACATAAAAGGAGAGTACACGCGTCAATACAGGAGTGGCCAGAATTGAGACAAATACAGAGCAAGGGGGGCGGCGAATCCGCCGCCCAATACATGTGTGGTGCGGCGAATTCGCCGCCCATGTGAGTCTGATTCGGTCCGGGTTTTGGCTGTGCGTTTATGGTATGATTTGATCCTCCTTTGCGCGTCTGGATGATTTCTTTCCAATCTCTTGAGCTCCGGATTAATTCCTTCCATTGTTGGAGATTTATAATTGATTTTTTTCTTTTGACTTTCTCCACACAATAACTTGGTCCTTTTATTTTGTAGTCAGGTCCTTGACATTTTGCACTTAAGCCCTTGACCTTTTTGTGATTAGCTCCTTGAATGATTTTGTGCTTGGATGCATTTCCATTTGAAACTCGATAAACTTGAACTTGTCTTTATGATAGAAATGAATCTTTTGCACGCATTTATGCTCAGGATGTGGGTAATTTGCATTTAGGTCCCTGTATTCTGTAGACAAGGCTAAACACATACCTTAGTAGCATTTATTGAATTAAAAGCAATCTAAATGAAAGACATATGATGCAATGTATGCAATGCATCACTCACTTAGCTTAAGTAAACCCCCTAAACATCCACCATCCAAATCAAATCCAAATGTGGATACGAGATTTTTTTATTTTTACTCACAAAAACATAAAATTGGAAATATCATTTACCCCATTTCACCCCTCTTCTGTCCCACATCCCACGTTTCATCTTCTCTCCCATTTCACCCATATTTTTCCGCATTCCACGTTCTCCCTCAAACCAAACTCATTCTTTCCACATTCACTACCTTGTCGGAGTTTTCATCGCCATTCATCGTTCACGACATCGTGAGCTTTGAAATGTTGTAATTTTTATGTCTTTCTAGTGAACCACATCCAACAAATCTAGAAGTCGAACCATCATTGCTTGTTACACATAATTAGCAAGTGTTTTGACAGCTCGCAGCTCATCTGTTAGAATTGTAATATTATTTAAACAAAAGGTACATCTATGCAGTTATGTTGCTTCTATGATTTGGAAGGAAGTTGTAAAATGTGTTATTCTTTTAATATGGTTTACCTTAAAAATATGATGCCGGGCTTGATTCCTAATTGCATTATCTTATTTTCCATTTTCTTCACCAGAAATAGAACCTCACATGGAGGCAATGTTGAAAGTACTTCGTCATTTTGCTGTAGTTGTTGACACCATTTGTTTGTTGTCTTTTGCCCCATTTGTCTGGGTTTTTTTTTCAAAAAGTTTTAGATTATATTAATATATAGTGATTGAACCATAATTTTCGGTTCAACCACAAAACAAATCGAAAACGACTTGTCCTATTGTCTTTTGCCCCATTATTCTGTTGTCGACACCATTGCTAGCCTCACTTGTTATAACCCTAAACCTATTTTGGGTGCTAATGGAGTTTAAGGAGGAGTTTAGCATGGGGAAGAGGGGTTGTGTAGTGTTTGCTTGGGGAAGAGGAGGGGCGTGAACAGTAGACGTGGTTGAGGTGATGGGTTGGGTTGTGTAGGTTACTGTTGACGCGAGTTTGGTTGCTTTAAGGAGAAATCCATTTCTCTCTCTCTTTTGATCTCTCTCACTCCCTTTCCCTCTTTCCGACGAACAAGAGGACTTGGAGACTCCGGCGTGAGGCGTGCGGAGGCCGTTGTGAGGAGGTGGATGCGCGAGGAGGTTGTGAAGACGACGTTGCGCGAGCGAGGCTCCGGCGGTTTCGTCTCTTCTTTGTGGTATGCCGACTTTTAGTGTGTTTTGTTGCTCACCCTCTGTGAGGCTTGTTATTGGTCGGTCGGGGGAGGTCGGAGACCTCTCCGGCGACGTATTTTGCGTAAATCCTCGGCTGGCGCGAGGTTGAAGACGACCAACGGTCGACCGGGTTCCTTCGGGCGGTCAATCGATGTAGTATTTTTACCCAACTTTAACCTTCACCGGTCGAACGATGCCTTGTGGTGGTCGACTGGTAGTGCATTTTGCTGGTGAGTTGGGATTGCATGTTGTTTTTAGGTCGATCGGGTCCTTGGGTCTGTTCGACCAGAACTTAAGTGTACTGGAATATTTCGCATGCTTGTTCGACTGTTTATTGTTATGCGTTCGACCGTTATATGACTTAGAACTGCTAGGATGCCCTGGTAGTTTTTCGTCGACCGAGACCCCGGAGTCGGTCGACCGATAGTTTGAATTGATGTTGACTAGACTCTGGATTTTTACCTCGTATCGGTCGATCGGTTTTAGATCTCTGTTCGTCCGTTGGAACTTAGGTTTTGCGCAGAGAGTTCGACCGTTGCAGACTTTCGGTCGACCGATTCCCTTGCGGATGCGGTCGACCGGGTTGTCTCTTCCGGTCGACCGTTTTTGCACAAGACTGAATTCCTGGTCCCTTTTGAATGCCAACTCTGTCCACGGAAAGCCGTGTCCTCGCCTTGTGCGTGAGCAGGGAGGTGACGGTGGGCGCGTACGTGTGCCTGCCCACGGACCACCGTGTGGAAGAGTGTGGGTGTTCGGGACGTGTCACCTCCATGTATGGATTGTGACATGATGTGATGGATTGATTGGACTCATTGTCGAGTAGCAGGCCTGAGGGATCGCGGATCCCAATGTATGATGATTGGGTGGTCACGCAACTGTCGTTGGGCGAGGTGACTACCAGCCTGGATGGCTACGGAGGTCACTGCCCTGCTTTTATAGCGGCGCGGTTGGTGTTTGCGGCTCGTGGAGCCTAATGACCTGGCAGACTTCGGTCTGGACCAGTCCGATGCTGTGCTCGATGTATTATTGGACCACCAACGCTGTTCCGGTGATGATGATTGATGGGCCGATGTTGTTCCGGCTATGTTCCTCAGATGGGCACCTACTGAGACGATGATTGATGGACCGACCGAGCGACAGCTCCGTGGTGTTGTTTTGACCACGAAGTTACAGATCTGTTTCTTATGGCGTGGACTTGGCGGATGTTCCTTGCCGAACCCCATGATTAGTGTAGCCGCGTGTGGGGAGTGTCACGTCATGTTCCATTAGACCGTATGTGCCTACGGTAGGTCTCCTTGGGAGACCCGATGATGATTGTCGGACTGATGTCATGTGTTACCCTTCAGGGGAACTGTTTTCCTTACTGTTGATGACATGACATGCTACTAGTATGATACGTTCATTTGTACTACCGCATGCATATAGGTGAGCTTGGCATACAAGGTTTCCTTATGGAAACTCAGGCATTGTTGTTATATCTTTTTCAGGACCGCAGTAGGTCCAGTTGGGTGGTGATCCGCGGGCGCACACATCTTGGGATCGGATCCTCTCTTTCGGTACATTGAGGTCGAAATGATTTCTTTTATCTTCCTTGTTGTTCTATTGTAATCATATATCGTTTTGACAAACTCTGATGTAATATGGTGCACCGCTTATATGTTTTATGAGAAGTAACAGTCCCGTCTTTGATTATTGGTCTCTGATGTCTTGATGTTTAATTTTTAAATTTCCGCTGTTTCGGGATGTTACAATTTGATATCAGAGCGGTCGATTCCTTTGCGGTTCCTAATGAAATCACCCTTGTAGTAATAGGACACATGTATTTTATCTTTTGGCCTGCATTCATGGCTGAAGCTTGTGATTGTTTCTTCTGTCAGATGGCTCCTAGATGCGTGAGGAGTTCTCCGCGTGATCGTGATGCCAGTGACGCCACTGAGGGCGCCAACTGAGACAGGTTGGGCGAGTTCTTGGAGCGTCAGGCAGCCCAGAATGTGCATGGCGGGATGGGCACTGAGCACGATCGGTTTATGCGTCAGCACCCACCGAGTTTTGATGGCAGGAGTGCCCCTGAGGTAGCAGAGGACTGGATCTTCAGGATGGAGAAGATCTTCTGAGCGATTGGAGTTGCACCTGAGAGGAGGGTGGATCTGGCCACCTATGTGTTTGATGGCGAGGCCGCCAACTGGTGGAGGACCACGTCCACAATTTTGTTTGAGGACCGTGAGGACGTCAGTTGGGAGGAGTTTCTGGAGGTGTTTCATGAGCAGTACTTTCCCAAGCACGTTAGGGATCGGAAGTGGGAGGTGTTCTGATGAGAATTTTAATTTATACCGCAAGTGCACGGCGTCTATGAAGACGTGGCAAGTACGGGTCGAACACAAGGAGGGAGAGATTTCGTAGTTTTTGTTATTTTCGATTAAGAGGAAGAAGGGAGAAGAAATAAGTTGGGTTTTTGGTATTTTTGATTTAATTATCTAAAGTACGAAACAAAAGCAATTAGAACTAAAACAAGAAATAAAGAAGAGAATTCCGTCGGGTGGAGGTCTAGACTTAGGTTTAGATTGGAGAATGGAGAAACTTGAAATAAATCATGTTAGTTATGAAGCATTACAAGATAAATGATTTAACATAAACTCAAGTAATCAAAATATACTAATCACGAACTTAAAACAATAACATGCATTCATCTTCTCTACCCCTAATTCCATCACCTCCACCATTTGGAAAGAGTTAGAAACTCATGGAGGGAGGAAGAAGAAAGGATCCTAGAGACATTAAAAGAAAATAAAAACAAAACAAAATAAAACAGAATTTTATTACTAATGATCCAAGACCAAAGGTTCAAAGATGTGTTACATTCGTCCTACAGGGCTATTTATAGCCGATACAGGGGATACCAATACATAAAAGGATAGTACACGCGTCACCACAACACTGGACAAAATTGGAGCACACGGATCCTCAAGGGTGCGGCGAATTCGCCGCCTGGTCCATGCAATATGCGGCTAAAACGCCGCATAGGTTGGAAGTATCGCGTCCGGATTTTCGTGGTGCGTTTATGGTATGATTTGATCTTTATTTGCGCGTCTGGATGATTTGTTTCCATTGTCTTGAGCTCCGGATTAATTCCTTCCATTGTTGGGGATTTATTTTTGACTTTTCTTTTTGACTTTTCCAACAAAATAACTTGATCCTTTTCTTTTGCAATCAGGTCCTTGGCATTTTGCAATTAAGCCCTTGACCTTTTTGTGATTAGCTCCTTGAATGCTTTTATGCTTGGATTCATTTCCATTTGGAACCCGATAAACTTGAACTCGGTCTTTATGATAGAAATGAATCTTTTGCACGCGTTTATGCTCGGAATGTGGGTAATTTGCATTCAGGTCCCTGTATTCTGTAAATAAGACTAAACACATACCTTAGTAGCATTTATTGATGCAAAAGTAATCTAAATGAAAGACATATGATGCAATGTATGCAATGCATCAAATACCCCCACACCTAGATTTTGCTAGTCCCTAGCAAAACAGAAGATACGAAAAATAAAAACAGGGAAATCCTAACTCACTTTCGTAGGAATCACGGTTGCACTTAGCATGTGCAACAAGCCTTTAAACCTCTTTGTTGCCAAGGAGGAGGAGTGTTGTCTCCTGAGGGTTTTCAGCGGATATACCCACAAAATCCTGAATCAACATTTCATTAATAGCTCTCAATATCCCTACCTCAACTTTGTATATCTCACTAAGAATTTTTGCATGCTCATTATATAAATCTAACTCATTAAAAATATGACTTGGTCTTTGTTCCTCCAACATTCACACCACTAACCCTTCTATACATGTTTATCACTTGAATTATTTTGCACGCCTCCTCTGGTGGTGAAGTATCATTTGGATCAACCATGGCATGGATCATTCTTTTAGCTTTGGGCCTTGAGTATTTTTATTTTTTTTCTTTTCTTCCGTGATTCAACACAATTGCTTTTTGACACTTTTACCCTTTTTGCATTCGTGTAGCGAGTTTGGTCGATAATCCCGAGCTGGAAGACTCAAGTTACCGGGTTTCAAGATACCCCTACGGACCAGTGACTCAAAGGCTTGGGCTTTTGTAATCATTTTGCAGAATATGCTTTCCTCACTTTATTCCTTTATTTTTATTTTTATTTTCCTCAAGGCTTAATTGCTATTAGAAGTCCACACTTCCCGGTATATTTTCCTCAACCTCTGCTTTTTATCAACCACTTCAAAGATTTGATTCATCCAATTTAAGTGCATACATGTCTTACAAGGGTCATGGGTTATTTCTTTGGGACTTAGATTTATGTCATAATTTCTACAAGCAGAACTATATAATAAGGAACAAAAACTTAATGCAATTTGTACACGGGTTTTGGCAGTTCAATCTTAAGCTATGTCATATAATTTTTTTTTTTTTTTTTTTTTTGTCTCTAGGATCCTTTCTTCTTCCTCCCTCCATGAGTTTCTAACTCTTTCCAAAGGGTGGAGGTGATGGAATTAGGGGTAGAGAAGATGAATGCATGTTATTGTTTTAAGTTCGTGATTAGTATATTTTGATTACTTGAGTTTATGTTAAATCATTTATCTTGTAATGCTTCATAACTAACATGATTTATTTCAAGTTTCTCCATTCTCCAATCTAAACCTAAGTCTAGACCTCCACCCGACGGAATTCTCTTCTTTATTTCTTGTTTTAGTTCTAATTGCTTTTGTTTCGTACTTTAGATAATTAAATCAAAAATACCAAAAACCCAACTTATTTCTTCTCCCTTCTTCCTCTTAATCGAAAATAACAAAAACTACGAAATCTCACCCTCCTTGTGTTCGACCCGTACTTGCCACGTCTTCATAGACGCCGTGCACTTGCGGTATAAATTAAAATTCTCATCAAGTTTTTGGCGCCGTTGCCGGGGAGGCGACGCAGATTTTTGTTTATTTTTGTGTTTTCGATTTTATTCTGTTTATCTTGTGCGCGATCTAAATATTTGGATTTGTGTTTCAGGAGACAACAGAGTGCACGGCGAAATCCGGGCACCTTCTGAGCTTAACGAGCGGCGGAATCGCCGCACATCAAGAGGAACCTGCGGCGGAATCGCCGCACAATTGAAGCATCTGGGCTTCAAATTTTTCTGGGGTTAGCACCATCTCTGGGTGGACGCGTGGAGCTACTGAAATTTCGAGAGCGGGCGGCGAACCCGACTGAGCATTGCGTAGGTAACCTTTGTTGCCTTTTTCCTCGTAATTTCTAGTTTCAGAAAATTTCCTTTTATTAGAATTGCACGTGTTAAGCTTAAATTCCATAATTGGCAATATTTCAACTCTGACCTAAAATTCGCAAAATTAGAAAGACCTTAGTGCATGCATCATATAATGTTTTGCTTGCATTATTCTTGCTAAATTCTTGCAAATTAATACTTGTTGAAGATTGCTGGAGGCAAGGTACGTATCGAGGTTTTTATCGATTGCATTAGAGCATATAATTTAGTTGCATACAACCTTGCAATTGCCCCCATTAAAAAGACCATTGTTTGACTATCTTTGCTAGATCTAAGTTAAACTACTTTAAGGGCAACTCCGTAGGAAAAGATACGGTGGGGATTTCATCACCCTCCCGTGGCCCACAAACCACAATCCTGAAGTGTCGCCTAAGCCTAAAATTTAAAATCAATTAGACATTGGCCCCTAAGGACTCGGACTCAATTAAGGAGGAGATTGGTTTGACTTGCTATGACCTGAAGCTAATTGAATTCAATTTGGTGTCTAGAAAGTGTTTTTGTGTCGACGAAAGTCTTCCAAGCGACGTGGTTGTCTAATTGGCACCGACTCTGTCGGAAGCGCCCCCACTAGCTATACACTAACTGGCCAACTTGGTTTGATTGGTGAGGGAGGTGAATCAAGCAAACTAATTCGACTCAACCTGTTAGGAGTCGTCTAGATCTAAGTGACACTAGGTCTAGGATTGTTTTGACCGTGTTTGTTCAGGAAATTTCTGACCAACCCTAATTTTTATCCTTTAGAGTTAAGTTTCCCTTCTCGTCTGAGTCTTCTTTCCCTTCTCATCCCTACCTTTCTATTGTGTGTTTCTTTTAAAAAAAAAATATATATATATATAATAAAAAAAAAATAAATATACTTTTTTATTTATTATATATATATATTTTTTTTAAAATATATAATAAACCAATCTCCTCCTTAATTGAGTCCGAGTCCTTAGGGGCCAATGTCTAATTGATTTTAAATTTTAGGCTTAGGCGACACTTCAGGATTGTGGTTTGTGGGCCACGGGAGGGTGATGAAATCCCCAAAAAAATAAAAGAGTTGCAAGGTTGTATGCAACTAAATTATATGCATGTGTCATTTATTTTCTAAAATTTTTTTTTTTTTTTTATTATATATATATTTATTTATTTTTTTTAAAAGAAACACACAATAGAAAGGTAGGGATGAGAAGGGAAAGAAGACTCAGACGAGAAGGGAAACTTAACTCTAAAGGATAAAAATTAGGGTTGGTCAGAAATTTCCTGAACAAACACGGTCAAAACAATCCTAGACCTAGTGTCACTTAGATCTAGACGACTCCTAACAGGTTGAGTCGAATTAGTTTGCTTGATTCACCTCCCTCACCAATCAAACCAAGTTGGCCAGTTAGTGTATAGCTAGTGGGGGCGCTTCCGACAGAGTCGGTGCCAATTAGACAACCACGTCGCTTGGAAGACTTTCGTCGACACAAAAACACTTTCTAGACACCAAATTGAATTCAATTAGCTTCAGGTCATAGCAAGTCAAACCAATCTCCTCCTTAATTGAGTCCGAGTCCTTAGGGGCCAATGTCTAATTGATTTTAAATTTTAGGCTTAGGCGACACTTCAGGATTGTGGTTTGTGGGCCACGGGAGGGTGATGAAATCCCCACCGTATCTTTTCCTACGGAGTTGCCCTTAAAGTAGTTTAACTTAGATCTAGCAAAGATAGTCAAACAATGGTCTTTTTAATGGGGGCAATTGCAAGGTTGTATGCAACTAAATTATATGCTCTAATGCAATCGATAAAAACCTCGATACGTACCTTGCCTCCAGCAATCTTCAACAAGTATTAATTTGCAAGAATTTAGCAAGAATAATGCAAGCAAAACATTATATGATGCATGCACTAAGGTCTTTCTAATTTTGCGAATTTTAGGTCAGAGTTGAAATATTGCCAATTATGGAATTTAAGCTTAACACGTGCAATTCTAATAAAAGGAAATTTTCTGAAACTAGAAATTACGAGGAAAAAGGCAACAAAGGTTACCTACGCAATGCTCAGTCGGGTTCGCCGCCCGCTCTCAAAATTTCAGTAGCTCCACGCGTCCACCCAGAGATGGTGCTAACCCCAGAAAAATTTGAAGCCCAGATGCTTCAATTGTGCGGCGATTCCGCCGCAGGTTCCTCTTGATGTGCGGCGATTCCGCCGCTCGTTAAGCTCAGAAGGTGCCCGGATTTCGCCGTGCACTCTGTTGTCTCCTGAAACACAAATCCAAATATTTAGATCGCGCACAAGATAAACAGAATAAAATCGAAAACACAAAAATAAACAAAAATCTGCGTCGCCTCCCCGGCAACGGCGCCAAAAACTTGATGAGAATTTTAATTTATACCGCAAGTGCACGGCGTCTATGAAGACGTGGCAAGTACGGGTCGAACACAAGGAGGGTGAGATTTCGTAGTTTTTGTTATTTTCGATTAAGAGGAAGAAGGGAGAAGAAATAAGTTGGGTTTTTGGTATTTTTGATTTAATTATCTAAAGTACGAAACAAAAGCAATTAGAACTAAAACAAGAAATAAAGAAGAGAATTCCGTCGGGTGGAGGTCTAGACTTAGGTTTAGATTGGAGAATGGAGAAACTTGAAATAAATCATGTTAGTTATGAAGCATTACAAGATAAATGATTTAACATAAACTCAAGTAATCAAAATATACTAATCACGAACTTAAAACAATAACATGCATTCATCTTCTCTACCCCTAATTCCATCACCTCCACCCTTTGGAAAGAGTTAGAAACTCATGGAGGGAGGAAGAAGAAAGGATCCTAGAGACATTAAAAGAAAATAAAAACAAAACAAAATAAAACAGAATTTTATTACTAATGATCCAAGACCAAAGGTTCAAAGATGTGTTACATTCGTCCTACAGGGCTATTTATAGCCGATACAGGGGATACCAATACATAAAAGGATAGTACACGCGTCACCACAACACTGGACAAAATTGGAGCACACGGATCCTCAAGGGTGCGGCGAATTCGCCGCCTGGTCCATGCAATATGCGGCTAAAACGCCGCATAGGTTGGAAGTATCGCGTCCGGATTTTCGTGGTGCGTTTATGGTATGATTTGATCTTTATTTGCGCGTCTGGATGATTTGTTTCCATTGTCTTGAGCTCCGGATTAATTCCTTCCATTGTTGGGGATTTATTTTTGACTTTTCTTTTTGACTTTTCCAACAAAATAACTTGATCCTTTTCTTTTGCAATCAGGTCCTTGGCATTTTGCAATTAAGCCCTTGACCTTTTTGTGATTAGCTCCTTGAATGCTTTTATGCTTGGATTCATTTCCATTTGGAACCCGATAAACTTGAACTCGGTCTTTATGATAGAAATGAATCTTTTGCACGCGTTTATGCTCGGAATGTGGGTAATTTGCATTCAGGTCCCTGTATTCTGTAAATAAGACTAAACACATACCTTAGTAGCCTTTATTGATGCAAAAGTAATCTAAATGAAAGACATATGATGCAATGTATGCAATGCATCATGTTCATATCGCTGAAGCAGAAGGAGATGACTCTGGCGAGTTACATCAGCAGGTTCAACGCTTTGGAGCGTTACTGCCCCAAGATCTGTGTGACCCCAGAGCAGTGGGTTAGGAAGTTCGTGAAGGGACCGAGGCAACTGCTCCGATCTCGTGTGATCAACAGTATGTCGCGGACACATGCAGAGGACCAGAGGGAGTGTCTCAGGAGACGAGGAAGGCACCAGTGAGCACCAGTAGCCGAGCAGTCAGCCGTGGAGCAGGGAACCCAGGCAAGAGGCCCAGGTTTGATGGAGGAGGAGCACGTCAGTCTGGAGCGTGCACTTTCTGTGGGAGGCTTCACCCAGGTCAGGAGTGCTTCAGGCGTACAGTAGCTTGCATGGGATGCAGGCAGTTGGGCGACTTCATTCGGGAGTGCCCGACTAGGAAGGGCGAGCCTAGCAGGAGGTCTGGGCCACCAGTAGCAGGGAAGATCGGAGGCAGTCGATCCGTGGTTTCACCAGGACAGGGCAGGAAGACCGGACGAGTCTTCACCATTCAGGCTGAGGAGGCGAGAGACTCCAACACCGTGGTGGAAGGTACACTTTCTGTTTCTGGTTCGATAGCGCGTGTGTTATTTGATTGCGGCGCCGCTCACTCCTTCATTTTGGAGAAGTTTACTGGCGAGTTGGGTCGGACCCCTGTGCTGCTGACTGATGTTTTGGAGGTCAGCACACCCATGGGTGAGGTGGGCACTGTGGGGAGCTATTTACCCGACACCACAATTGTTTCGGGAGACCATGATTTTCTGGCAGATCTGGTGTTGTTACCGATGGAGGACTTCGACGTCATACTGGGGATGGACTGGCTGTCACCAGTACGATGTGCGGGTCTTTTGCCGCGAGAAGAAGATCCTGATTCCGATGGAGCTTGCCAAATGTTTTGATCAGAGGAACGAGAAGCAGATGGGGGTGTCTGATCGTGTCTGCAGTTAAGGCACAGAAGCTGATAAAGCAGGGATGCAAAGCGTTTGTGGCCACGCTGGTTGTTCCTGATCCTGAGACGAGGAGACTGGAGGATATAGAGGTTGTGCAGGAATTCCCAGATGTGTTTCCAGCAGAGATTCCATCATTACCATCGCACCGAGAGATCGAGTTCGGCATCGAGTTGGTAGCGGGTACGACACCTCAGTCGAAGGCTTCGTATAGTATGACACATGCTGAGTTGACATAGCTGAAGAAGCAGTTGCAGGAGTTGATGGATTCTGGGTTTATTCGGCCGAGTGTTTCACCATGGGGAGCGCCTGTGCTGATGGGTCAGTGCGGATGTGCGCCGACTATAGGATGTTGAATAAGGTTACCGTCAGGAACCGGTACCCTTTGCCCAGGATTGATGACTCGTTTGATCAACTACAAACGGCGAGAGTGTTCTCGAAGATTGATCTGCGTTCAGGTTATCACCAGTTGCGGATTAGAGAGGCAGATGTTCAGAAGACTGCCTTCAGGACGCGGTACGGGCACTACGAGTTCTTGGTGATGTCGTTCGGGCTGACGAATGCACCTGCAGCTTTCATGGATCTAATGAATAGGACATTTCAGCCGTACCTCGACAGATTTTTCATTGTGTTCGTGGACGACATCTTAGTGTACTTGCCTGACAGAGAGCAGCATCGAGAGCACCTGAGGATTGTGCTTCGCATCCTGAGAGATCAGCAGCTCTATGCCAAGTACACGAAGTGTGAGTTCTAGTTGGATCAGGTGGTTTTTCTGGGGCATATTGTGTCGGCAGATGGGATTTCGGTGGATCCGGCGAAGGTCGAGGCGGTGACTCAGTGGAGAGCCCCGACGAGCGTTACAGAGATCAGGAGCTTTGTGGGACTGACAGGGTATTACAGATGGTTCATTCAGGATTTCTCCAGACTTACATCGCCGCTGACGCAGAAGGGCGGCAAGTTTGTTTGGTCCCAGAAGTTCGAGGACAGCTTTCAGGAGATGAAGAGGCGATTGACGACAACACCGATTCTGACTCTACCGAGTGGCAGTGGAGGTTATGTGATATACAACGATGCGTTAGGGATTGACTTGGGTTGTGTTCTGATGCAACACGGGAAGGTGGCGGCGTACGCTTCAAGGCAGCTAAAGGTGCACGAGAAGAACTACCTTTCTCATGATCTGGAGTTAACAGCGGTGGTTCACGCGTTGAAGACCTGGCAGCACTATCTTTATGGCGAGCAGTTCGAGGTCTTCAAAGATCATCAGAGCCTGAAGTATTTGTTCTCGCAGAAGGAGCTGAATATGAGACTGCGCAGATGGCTCGAGTTCATTAAGGACTACGACTTAATTTCTATCATCCGGGAAAGGCAAATTCGGTTGCAGATGCGTTGAGCAGGAAGGTGAAGGTTTCAGTTGCGAGTCTGTGCATCCAGGAGTGGAGGCTACTCGAGACGTTGTCAGAGTGGAGGTCGTTCACAGAGGGCTCAGAGGGACCAGTGATTGCTGGGCTTCTAGTGAAGCCGTAGACTGTGTCACATGTGGTGCAGGCTCAACATGGGGATGATGAGTTAGCTGGTCTGCTACGGTTGGCTTCCAGAGATGAGTCAGACTTCAGTGTAGGGGTTGATGGTGGTTTGAGGTTCAGGAGTCAGATCTGGGTGCCGAAGGTCGATAGGCTGAGAGATGACATCATGGAGGAGGCACACAGAGCGAGATACACCATTCACCCTGCGAGCACGAAGATGTATAAGGACCTGCAGCGGAACTTCTGGTGGAAGGGCATGAAGAGGGACATTGAAGAGTTGGTAGAGCAATGCTTAGTCTGTCAGCAAGTGAAGATTGAGCATCAGCGACCAGCAGGACCGATGCAGTGTATTGAGCTTCCTGAGTGGAAGTGGGAGCACGTGACGATGGATTTTGTCACAGGATTGCCGAAGATGAGATTCCACGACGCGATTTGGGTGATAGTCGATCGACTGACCAAGTCGGCGCACTTCTTAGCGATCAGGACCACTTTGCCTTTGGAGGGTCTAGCTAGGTTGTACGTGGAGGAGATAGTTAGGCTGCATGGAGTGCCAGTTTGCATCCTCTCTGATCGACATCCTCGTTTCACTTCCAGATTTTGGGGGAGTCTGCAGCAGGCATTGGGGACGCGTCTGAGGTTCAGTACGGCGTTCCACCCGCAGACAGATGGCCAGTCAGAGAGGACGATTCAGACCTTGGAGGATAAGCTGAGAGCATGCACACTGGATTGGGCAGGACACTGGGATGAGCACTTGCCGCTGATAGAGTTCGCCTACAACAACAACTACCATTCGAGTGTTGGGATGACACCGTACGAGGCTTTTACGGGAGGCCTTGCAGATCCTCGGTGTGCTGGAGTGACATGGGCGATAGGCAGTTAGTGGGGCCAGAGATTGTGCAGATGTATGCAGAGAAGGTTGATGTGATCCGTAGGAGACTGGACTTGATGTGATGGATTGATTGGAGTCATTGTAGAGTAGCAGGCCTGAGGGATCGCGGATCCTAATGTATGATGATTGTGCGAGCACGCAACTGTCGTTGGGTGAGGTGACTACCGGCCTGGATGGCTATGGAGGTCGCTGCCCTACTTTATAGCGGCGCGGTTGGTGTTTGCGGCTCGCGGAGCCTGATGACCTGGCAGACTTCGGTCTGGACCCGTCCGATGCTGTGCCGAACGTATTGTTGGACCACCGATGTTGTTCCGGTGATGCCTCCAATGTTTTTCCGGAGATGATGATTGATGGGCCGATGTTGTTCCGGCTATGTTCCTCAGATGGGCACCTACTGAGATGATAATTGATGGACCGACCGAGCGACGGCTCCGTTGGTGTGGTTTCGACCACGAAGTTACAGATCTGTTTCTTATGGCGTGGACTTGGCGGATGCTCCTTGCCGAACCCCATGATTAGTGTAGCCGCGTGTGGGGAGTGTCACGTCATGTTCCATTAGACCGTATGTGCCGACGGTAGGTCTCCTTGGGATACCCGATGATGATTGTCGGACTGATGTCCTGTGTTACCGTTCGGGGGAACTGTTTTCCTTACTGTTGATGACATGACATGCTACTAGTATGATAAGTTCATTTGTACTACTGCATGCATATAGGTGAGCTTGGCATGCGGGGTTTCCTTATGGAAACTCAGGCATTGTTGTCATATCTTTTTCACGACCGCATTAGGTCCAGTGGGTGGTGATCAGCGGGCGCGGACATCTTGGGATCAGATCCTCTCTTTCGGACTACTTAGGTCGACACGATTGCTTTTATCTTTGTTGTTGTTCTGTTGTAATCATGTATCGTTTTGACAAACTCTGATGTAATATGGTGCACAGCTTATATGTTTTATGAGAAGTAACAGTCCCGTCTTTGATTATTGGTCTCTGATGTTTTGATGTTTAATTTTTAAATTTCCGCTGTTTCGGGATGTTACATCACTTGTGCGGGACTTGTGTATTGCATGAAGGAGATGCTGATTTTCTCTTATATTAGTATTATCATTGCATTCTTTCAATTCTCTTGTTCCAACTTTCCAAGTACTTGCTCAAGATACTATTGATTTTTTTCTCGCAAGTGCTTCACTATTCAAAAATGTTTTTATTTTTCAAAAAAAGAAGAAAGAATGCTATTGTCTGAGTTGTTGGAATTGTTTCACATCTTTCTCAAGGGCAATGTCAACGTGTTGTTTCTGGATGTATGGTTGAATGTGTTTGAGATGGAATTTTGGGCATGGATTCAAGCCAGCAGCATAGGTTTCTTCCCAGGATGTGGTTGCTTTGCAAGATGAGAGATCAGGAACTATAGATCAAGAATTTAGGTGTAGAGAGCTCTAGCTTTGAAAGGTTCCAAAAATCGATAATTAACAACCTAAATGACTATGTTTAACTCTAGACTCCAATGAGGAAATTTGATTTTAGCATGTTTTAAAGTATTAAAAATGTATTTTCTTAGGTCTTGAAGTTCAGATGGGGAAGTCTTCTTAAATATACGTTCAACAATCAAGAAATTCTGACATAAAGATCTTTATCTTTTACTGCTTCGTCTTAGGTGAACTATTTAGAGTTCTCCATGTGGGTGCTATATTAGGTTTGCCTTCTTCCAGTCACAAAGTTAAGTTCAGAGGAAGTGAAAAACCGTCATTGTCAGAGGGAAAATACAATTAGGAAAAAACCATCACTTTTAATACAACACACATTCAAGAAGTTTTGGTTGCTTTACATGATAAAGATGATGAAGAGTCGGTTGACGACTATGTCAAGTTCTTGATTTTGTTGATGTGTTCAACTTTCTTATTGCCTGAGTCAGGTTCAAATGTTCCAAGAGCTGCATTGTCAAACTTTGACAAACTAGAGAACATGAAGTTATATTAAAAGTTACACATGTTGTAGTCATCCACCATTATTTGAGGAATGTTATTAAAAATAATTCCATTATATTATGGCTAACAACATCATAATAAGGCTAACAATATTATATTACGGTTGTGAACGTAATATGAATTTTGTTACGAACAACAATACATGTTACACATGTTGCAGTCATTCATCATTATGCGAGGAATGTTATTAAAAATAATTACATAATATTACGCCTAACAACATCATATTACGGCGAACAACATTATATTACGGTTGTGAATGTAATATTAATTTTGTTACGAACATCGATCATGTTACCATAATTTACATATTCTTACTTTCATTTGGATAGGTTTGAAAGGAGTTTCAGATACTAATACCACATGTTATTCTATATTCAAAAACAACAAAGAACTTCCAAACTTCACCTCCAAAATTGATAAATTCTCATGTGTATTTTGTGTGTCCAAAAAATAGGACAAATCCTCACATATTCAAAATATGCTTATATAAAAAAATTGATAGCAGTTTCCCAAAGTATATAGCCAAAAAATCTAAATGATGTGTAGTTCCATAGGTGAATATTTCCCATCAAAGTTTGGATTTCCACGGTTGTAGCTTCGATGTCGTCAACGAATAGTTGATTTGAAGAATCAAATGATGGGTTCACATAATCAAAAAGTTGGATATATCTCAAAAAAGTTAGGTAATGATCACCAAAGTGCGTGTCATCCAGTGGTGGTGGTGGTGGTGATGGTAAGGGTTCCATTGTAGAGGAGAAGAAAGAGGGAGATTCGGATTTCCTGGGAAGAAGAAGAAGAATGAGAGTTTGGGTTTCGGAAGAAGAATGACAAATTGGGTTTCATGGAAGAAAAAGGAGAAGAAGATAAGTTGGAGAAACTTGTAAAATTACTGGAATACCCTCACTTAAAGTAAATGGCTCACAACCCTTCAGATTGATATCAACGGTTAGATCATTGTGGGCTTGTTTTAATAAAAGTGAGCTCAGGGTTCACTCTAACCTTCCTCTATAATATATATATGTGTGTGTGTTCAATTCTAACCCTTCCATTTGGTAGAAATATATGGTGGTATGACTAAAACCAAAAATTAATCTTATTTGTACTAGTTTGGTCTGATCAGATTGATTTTTCTAAGTTTTACATTATTATCCCATGAAAATATTCAACCTTGAGAAAGGTAATTACTACACCTTTATTTCGCCACTTCCCACCGAAAGGCTCGTCGAACGTTTTGATATGCCAATCCAGAAAACCATTGGTAGCTTTTCTATTTTTTTGGATCTTGTCTTTTGGACCCGTTACACATATAAATCACCATCTTCAATATTTAAAACCGATACACACTCATATAAAGCTAAGGCTTGCTGATACATGGACACGGTGCGTTCGTGACACGCTCTACGTCACCCTCCATGTCAGCATTTTCGATTAGAAAATGTGGTTTTCGATAAGGGATAGTTAGTTTCGTAATGAGTTTTTTGCTCCAGTACATATCAAAAGGTTCAAAATTGGCCTAATACCCATGATTTCTCAAAAATTATTTTGATACCTATCAAAAAGATGTAAATTTTTTTAATGCAGTTCTGTTAATGTGGGACCCACTTCTGTCTGTTGCCGTTAACGGTTTCCGTTATGGCGCCGTTAAATGAAATAATTAACAAATGTATTAACCCACTAATTAAGTAATTAAGAAAAATTATTGTGGTACCCATCCTAACAATTAAAATTGGTATGCTACCCATCTAAAATATTATAATTGGTATAATACCCATAAATTTTGAAAAAAAACTTTTATTTGTTAAAAATGTGGTAAATCCAACTTGTTACATGTTCCAACAAATAAATTGATAAATTTCGTTTAATATTTATAATTTGAAAATATCTAAATTATAATTTGAAAAATATCAAATTATAAAGATTAAACATGTTATTTGTTGGAACATGCAACAAGTTGGATTTATCACATTTTTAACAAATAAAAGGTATTTTTTCAAACTTCATGGGTATTATTATACCAATTTAGTCTAATATGGGTATGGGTATAATACCCATGAATTTTGGAAAAAACATACATTTTGTTAAAAATGTGGTAAATCCAACTTGTTGCTTGTTCCAACAAATAACATGATATATTTCGTTTAATCTTTATAATTTGATATTTTTCAAATTATAAATTAGATATTTTCAAATTATAAAGATTAAATGAAATTTATCATGTTATTCGTTGGAACATGTAACAAGTTAGATTTATCACATTTTTAACAAAACATATTTTTTTCAAATATATAATTTGAAAATATCAAATTATAAATATTAAACAAAATTTATTATGTTATTTGTTGGAACATGTAACAAGTTGGATTTACCACATTTTTAACAAATAAAAGGTATTTGTTTTCCAAATTCATGGGTATTATACCAATTATAATATTTTAGATGGGTAGCATACCAATTTTAATTGTTGGGATGGGTACCACAACAATTTTTCTTAATTATTTAATTGGTGGGTTAATACATTTGTTAATTATTTCATTTAACGGCGCCGTAACGGAATCCGTTAACGGCAACAGACAGAAGTGGGCCCCACATTAACGGAACTACATTAAAACAATTTACATCTTCTTGATAGGTATCAAAACAATTTTTGAGAAATCATGGGTATTAGGCCAATTTTGAACCTTTTGATATGTAGTGGAGCAAAAAACCCGTTTCGTAATCAGTGGTACGACGGTTGAAATTATTCATATTACCACAAAACATGGTAAACAAGGCACATTCCAAAAAAGTAGACTTTAATAGTTAAGAAGGGAAAAGTGAACTTCCCATCCACCCTAAACCCAAACAAAAAAACCTTAATCCGAACTCCGCCAAGCTGACACCCCAAAACAAATATTCCAGAGAAATGGCAACAAAAGTGTTCGTCGCGAGCATCAACGAGTAAGAGCACGTGAACGAGTTGTTTTCTTTTGCACCGGTATGTCCCACAGGGGCCAGAGGCATCCCACAAGCGATGTGTCATTAACGAGGGACACTTGTGTCCTGCACGGTATACGCTCCAGTCCCACTCATGTGTTCCATGATGAACTGACATTTTATTTGTTACAAACATTGAATTTCTTCCAGCCTACAAAGTGTAGATGGGCAAACTTTGAGAGGGAGAAGACAAAGATTTCTACCAGCCATACGATGATATAAAGAAGGACGCCCTTCGCACACTTTCTTAAGATGAAAAGGATGTCGACGGTGGACAATGATATCGTCGAGTTCCCCGTCAAGAATTACAATGACGATGAATGATGATTTAAACTTGGCAACAAAGTATTGAGTCTGAAGGCCTCCGACGTTGCCCTGATATTGCGACTACCTCTGCTAGAAGGCCGGTCGACATGACCGATAAGTCGATGATAAAACAAGGAAGTCTGCAACTAGAGCATGGAGAGTTTGGAAGACAACTAGAAGTCGTGAGAAAAAGGGGAGACGGTGAAGAGTTCGTCAAAATTCTGCTCTCTGCCTTTTAGTCTACTATGGTTCAGAATGAAGGAATGGTACATGTATGCGATCGAGAACCTAGAGGAAATTGGAACGTACGCCTGGGCAGAGGTGTTTTCGATGACATAAAAAAGACAATTACTGAATGGCAGGTAACATTGAGGGATGTGTGACCCTACTTCAGGTGAGCACCCTAACGGTTTCAATCATTTTCCATCATCTTATGATACCAAATACTTTCCCTGAAATGAGTTATCCAACATGTTGATGCAAATATGGCTCTATGAGAAGATAAACCTAGAGAATGGGATACCGCGATGCGTCCCATTGGTGAACCGCTAGAGCATCTTCGTTGGGACAAGTATGATTCTTAAGGTGTTGGAAATGCAGGGCATCATCCTGCTAAAAGTAGCCAGCGGGGAAGTTGAGCTGAGAGAGGAAGAAGAGCTGGCACTACCAGGAAATGCAGAGACATGTGACGACAGTGGGGAGAATGAACCTGTTCAGGTTGACACAAGCGGCAATCGACAAATCAACGACACTCCACGCTACATTTTTGCCTCAGAATATAATGGTGGGTGCTCACACATTACAAGAGACCCATTGATAATGCGACAACATGGTTGACTACCAGGAGCTCAAATTGAGATGGCTTAAGGCAGAGCAGACCACACTAGACCCGCGGTACCAACTGGGGGAGAAGGACAAACAAATAAATTTCTGGAAAGAAAGGTCGATGGAGTCCTTTCTGGAATTTACCCAGTACACCCAGTCGGAGAGAACTTCTCCAATAAAGCACAATAGCGAAGACGTCGACGAGATCGCATTAACGACGCCTGCAGAAGCTGCCTCCACATCCCAGGTCAAAGCATCAGATCTCTACACCAATGTAATGGTATGTGTAATCTAAACCGTTGAAACAAGAAAATTGCAATTCAACGGGGGGCACTTACGTACCACAAGGATAGAAGTGTCCTGTGGGAGACGCTCTTGTCCTGCGAGGTACTCATGTGTCCCACGGGGGAAACAACCGCGTCCGGTGAGGGACACTTATCCCGTTATGGACACATAAGTCCCATTAGGGACACAAGAGTCATGCAATGGAAAGTTGTGTCATGCGAGAGATAGTTGTGTCCCGCGTGGGCCACTTGAACATAAACAAATGGATCAAACACAAATTTCTACTACATTCATCAACAATTCACGATCGTGATGACTTTACATGATATTTAACAGGAAAAAATGATGAATCTGGAATTCATTGGCTGACAACCAGAAGAAGTAGAAGATGAGAGGAAAGAGGGAGAGGAAGAGAAGGAAAAAGGAAGAAAGGGGGAAGAGGAGGGGAGATGAAGAAGAGGAGGAGAAAGAAGGAAGAGGAGGAGAAAGGAAGAATAGGAGGAGAGGAGAAGAGAGGAAGAAGAGGAGGAAAAGAGGAGAAAGGAAAAATAGTAGGAAAGGAGGAGAAAGGAAGAACAAGAGGAGAGGAGGAGAAAGGAAGAAGAGGAGGAAAAGAGGAGAAAGGAAAAATAGTAGGAAAGGAGGAGAAAGGAAGAACAAGAGGAGAGGAGGAGAAAGGAAGAAGAGGAGAGAAGGATGAGAAAGGAAGAACAAGAGGAGAGGATGAGTAAGGAAGAACAAGAGGAGAGGAGGAAGGAAGAGGAGCAGGACGAGAAGAAGAAAAGAGGAGGAGAGAGAAGAGACGAAGAAGAAGGGAGCAGAGGAAAATAGGAAAGAATGGTTGATTAGTAGCATATCATATAATACATTCATGCTATATATCCTTTATTTCACCACATATTTGTGCTACTTGGGTATTTGTTTCATACATTTCAGGATTTAGGTAATAAATAAAAGAAAGGAAGCAAAAAGAACCTAAATGCAAGAAGAACGAACTAATTTGGAAGCATTCTGTACATGTTTGTAATGCTCAATGACCGGATTGCAAGTTAGGAAGGACCTAGGTGAAAATCCAGAGGGATCTGACCATAAAGAAAATATGTTGGTTGCAAAAGTCCATAATCCCATGAACCCGAGGAGTAATTCAATAATTAAAATCAAACGAGTTTGAATCAACATCTCTCAGTGAACCTCACGTGTGTAAATGATTAACTTAAGTTGCTGGAGAAATTTGGGCCCAATTCGACCCAAATGATCTGCCATTGGTGGATCCAAATCCACTATTGGGGGATCTGGGTGGTCGGACATCACTTTAGTTTCTCCAGTATGTCAAGTATTTAGGTCAGAGCACTCTGGGATATGCAGATTTGATTTGCAATCGTCTGATTGTGCCCAGATTAATCCAGACCTTCTATAAATACACTTTTAACCATTCCATTCTTCTTTTTCTTACTTCCCCTGTCCCATTAGAATAGGTTTTATTTGCTTTTAGAGTAGGTTTTATTTCTTGCTTAGAATAGGTTTTTATTTCTTGCTTAGTAGTGTAGTGGATGAGAAGAGAAACACCATTTTGTAATCTTTTTTTCTTAGTCAAGTTTTATCTTCATGTTCTTGTATTTCATTTGATGCAATTTTTATTTCATTTCATTGGTTATATTTACTTTCGTTTACTTGTTCATGTGTTGTTCTTGTGTTCTTTTCTTTGTTATGGATATGATTAGTAAGTAATTCATCCTCATTGGGGGTGGAGGATGATGTGAAGTGTAAATGTTGTTAGATTTATGTGTGTTTTAATCTTAATGTTGGAACGTCAAATGATTCCCATATTTTTTTTTAAGGTTTCTCACTCTTGCCTTCAGTGTGTCAATGGTTATAATGGATGCTTAGCACATGCTTTGAGTGGGCCCACTTTATGGGGAATGATGAGGTGACGATAAGATTAGAGTGGATAAAGAGATAAGATTGGCATGTGAACATGTGGTTATCTTTAGCCTTATCTTAAGTAGTATTTTGTATGTTTTAATAATGAAAATAAATCTTAATCCATGTGGAAACACACTTAGGATAATGGTCATTATATATGTCCATATTAATTCATGTCATGAGAGCATCATTGTACACACACGTGTCACACATCTACATTGTTTCACGCATTCTCCACCTCCTATGAGACTACTTATATTAGGTTAATTTCAGGACCTCGCATCACGTTAGTTAGTTAATTCAAATCACTCAGCTTTCATTTTCTTCCCCCACTCGAGTATGGTTAGCGACGAGCCATACTCACTCCTCGTGGACACGACCCGTACATGCCACCGCTCCAACGTGGTCACGCATTTAAGGCTTTGAACATTAAATTTCCAAACAAGAAGAAGAAGGGAGAAGAGAAGAAAAGATCACGAGAAGTAAAAACAAAAAAATGACAATATGAACTGAGGGAATAAAGATCCAAGGACAAGGAAAGATGCCCTCGAAAAGGAAAGTGAGGAACAAAGGAAGGAAAGGGAACAGAGGAGTCTCAAGAAGTTTGAGTTGCACTTCAAGAAGAGGAATGAGAAGAAAAGAAAGACAATATATACTTCTGAAGAGTCAATTGTGGATAAGAGGTGCAATTTCGACGGAAATGAAATTGCACCCAAACTAGATAAATTTTGTCCTACGAAGAGCAGCTAAATAGGCTATTGGTAAAATTTAACAACACTTGCAAGAGACAAGAACAAATATATATGGTGCAAGGACATGAGATAGGTGAGGCTAGGATATCTACATGATCTAATTACCAAAGGGTCAAGGTTGTCAATGAATGTATATCAATTTTTGTATCAGACCTAAGTTCTGAGTTTAGAAAATGTCAAGTTAATGTCACTATTTTGAATGGACAGTTAATGGACACCTTGCTAGATGTGTTGGAGCAAATGCAGTGGATGGGATGCTACCCACGAAAGGTCATCATCCAAGCTTTGCCATGCAAGCCATGTTGTACGGTAATGGTGAATTCGCTATAGATATGAGATTAAAATACTGGGACCCAAAGCACACATAGATCGCCCAACTGCTGATAACTTCGGAACACTAGACACTACTAACTATGGATGGGAGGATACAAAAATTAATCCAATTGAATAACCTTCTGTGACTAGTTGGAGAGAATGAGCAAGCCCGCCAACAAGCAATGCGTGCCCACGAAGTAGCAGCGCAATTAATGACCAAATTTTGGAAATCCACCTTCAAAATAGACTGGGACCTGAGATATGATTAGTTGCATATCATATGATGCATTCATGCTATATATCATTTATTTTACCTTGTATTTGTGCTATTTGGGTATTTGTTTCTTACATTTCAGGGTTTAAGTTATAAAAAAGAGAAATGAAGTAAAAATGACAAAAATGCAAGAAAAATAGACTGATTTGGAAGCTTTTGGGACCTGTCGGTAATGCCCAAGGTATGGACTAAAAATCAGGAAGGACCCAAGTGAAAACCCAAAGGGACCTGATCGTAAAGAAAATATATTTGTCACAAAAGACCACAATGTCATGATCTTGAGGAGTAATTCTACAATTAAGCCTGAATCGGCTCGAGACAATGGACCAGGGCTTAACCCCGCGTGCTTAAGAGAAACATAACTCTATGAAGAAATTCCAGACGGATCGGGGCTACTGGATCCACCACTGACGGATTTATATCAGCTATTGGCTGATCTCTCATAATTGTTTGTTCTATAATTTCTCCAGTGGGTCGGGTAATCGGGTTGGAGCACATTGAAATATCCAGATATGATTTGCAGTCATCCGATAATGTCCAGATTAATCCAAACCCTCCATTTTTCTATAAATAACATTGTAACCCTTCCTTTCTTCTTCTTCTTCTTCTTCTTCTTCCTCCTTTGCCTCATTAGGTTAGGTTTATTTTCTTGCTTAGTAGTGTAGTGGATGAGAGGTGAAGAAACCAGTCTTGTAATCTTTTTTCATTAATCAAAGGTTTGTTGTTGTTGTTTACATTCTTGCCTTGATTAGAATTAGTTCTCTTTACTTGTTCATGTGTTGTTTTTTACTTTATGACTTTGTTTGTTAACAACATGATTAATGAGTAATCTATCCCCATTGTGGGTGGAGGATGATGTGAAGTGTTAATGTTGTTGGATTTGTGTGTTTTAATCTTAATCATGGAGCTTCAAAAGATTTCCATAGCTATTTTGATGGGTGCTTCATGTTGGCTCTTTGGCCTCGTTACTCTTAATTTTGATGATTAACAAACTAATATTATGCACAACTCAAATTAACACATCATAGATACGTATTTGTCAATTACAGTTCGAGATGATTTAAACAAATCGGAGTCAGAGCCAACTTTGAGTGTTCGCCAATAAGGGAGATGATCATAAAAAAAGAACAAAAAATAAGCTTGCGGTGAGAGACATATCACATGTGATTGATAATGAAGAGATGCCAACTTGTGCGAGTCCTAGTGCAAAGATTGAATAACCATTTCATCATTTGATGACCGATGATTAGTAGCATATCATACATCGCATTGATGCTATATATCATTTATTTTACCCCAATTTTGTGCTACTCGAGTGTTTGTTTGTTGTGGTTTAGGTGTTAGGTAATAAAGAAGAGAAAGGAAGAGAAAAGGACTGAAATGCAAGAAGAAATGACTTAATGAAGCAAAGTGGACATGTTTGTCATGCACAAGGACCCATCTGCAAATCAGGAAGGACCGAGATGAAATCCAGAGGGACCTGAACGCACGAAAAATATTTCAGGCGCAAAAACCTTCAAAACCATTATCTTGAGGAGTATTTGGGATTGACAGACAAACGGGCTCGAACAAGCAGATCAGGAGTGCACCCCACGTGCAAAATACAACATTTAAGTTGCTGGATAAAAATAGGCTAGATCAGAAACAAACAATCCGCCATTGGCTGATGAATTTGCTTTAATTTGGCCCAAATTTCTCCCGTGGCTTTGTCTTGATTATATTGGTGCACCAGACTATAGAGAAAGTTATTACAACCGTCAAATTGCTTTCAGATCCATCAAAATCCTTATTTCTTCTATAAATAGACTTGTAATGCCTCCTTTCTTCTTCTTCTTCTTCTTCTTCTTCCTCCATCTCCTTCTTAGATTAGTTTTCTTTCTTGTTTAGTAGAGTAGGTTTTAGTTTCTTAATTAGTAGTGTAGAGGAGCAGAAGATGAGCAACCTTGTAATCTTTCATTTTAATTTAGTTTTGTACATTTCCATTATGGTTTTGGATTGTTTATATGTTTATTGAGTTTAGAGATGAGTAGGGAGTAGTCCATCCCCATTGGGGGTGAAGAAGAAGGTGATGTGATTATTTGATGTATTAAGTGTGTGTGCTAATCATAACCTTTGAACCTCACATCAGTTTCATAACCATTGAATGGGATTTTCATTCTTATCTTTGATGTGTTAATGCTCTTAAGTGATGCTTAGCACATGCTTAGATTAGTGGGCCTACTTTATAGGAAATGATGAGGTGGGGATAATGATGGAGTGGATAAGGAGGAAACATAACATGTGTATGCATGTGCTCATGTTGGCCTCATCCTAATTAATGTCTTGAATGTTTTGATGATTGTGTTAAATCTTATTTCATGTGAAGACATAGTGGGGTTTGGTCATTATGCATTTCATGTTAGCGTCATCTCAATTATTGTCTTGTACGTTTTAATGATAATGTTTTATCTTATTTCATGTGAAGAGAAAGTTGTATTTGGTTTTATGGATTTCATTAATTACATGTTGTGATGAACACCAATCAAGATACACACATACACACATTCTCATTTCCGCATTCTTTCTATACCCCCTAAGGGGTTTATTTTTATCGTTCGTTTTCTGATTTAGTACACATCGTAGTGTAATTAGATCTCATCTCTCTCTTTTCCTTTCCCACTCGAGTATTGTGAACTCCGACTCGCACACGCTCTTTGTGGACATGACCCGTACTTGTCACGTCTTCATCGATGTCGTGCACTTACGGTATTATAACTGAATCAATCAACCAAGATCTTCTTGATGACCTTTGCGAACAAACAGATTGTTGGAGATAAATTGGCAAAGGACTTTACCAATGATTAGTAGATGAGTGACGAAGAGCTATTGTTGTGGTGGCACCATTGGTTTGGTAACATCGACAAATTGATCGATGGAGCCACATACCTTCTCCCAAGACAAGTCATAAATGTCGTCTCTCGCACTTCGGGGATGATTATTTCCCCAAGAAGTGAGGCGGTGAGAGTGAAAGAAACACCATTGATTTTGGATGTGAGGTCCTTTTGAGTGTCATCTTATGCGCTAATTTGTACAAGATTGGCATAAAATTGCTAGCAATTTTCAAAGGAAAACTTCACCGGAAGCTTGTCTTCAAAGAAATCACCCAGATGATCTTTGTTGAGAAAATTTGAGAGGTTGATTTCCTTGAGATCATTAATTACGATCTTCCACTTCAGAATAGGATTGGCACTGCTAATCGATAGAACTGTCGCTCCATCTTTTGGTGGATGAAGATGTCGGATGGAGAGTATGGGAAGAGCTCTTCGGGAATTTCTTCCACCAGTGTCGTCGAGGTGGATGGGATGTCGGGATTAAGACGACTTTTCTTCACCGGAGGGACCAACTTCTTGCCTTTCTTCTCGGTCGGGGTCGTCGATTTCTATTAGGCAACAACATTCTTAGGAGCCATTGAAAAGTAGTGAAGATAGTAAGGATTAGAAGAAATTGAGTAGAAGAAAGAGTTTAGAATGTTAGTAGAAAATATGGATAAAAAAGAGTGAATGGGGACTTGTTAATATAGAAAACATCAAGGGAGAATTGGAAAATTCACGTCCAATGGTCGTTCATTAATGGTACGGATAACCATTGGGAGCTCCTACGGCTAAATTCCGCAGCACCTCAGTCAACCGCAACTGGTTTCGTCCTCCGAAATGTGTGGACAATGAATTCTAAATTCGCATATGGAAGTTTGGAACGGACGTCTTTGGAAGTGGTTGTTTCACTTGTTTGTGCACCGAATCTATATCCAATTTTCATTTTCATCGGAAAGCATTGAAAACCTATAGTATGCGGTCACCCGAACCCATTTTGGTTCCCCGATATCTCTAAGTCGAATCACAAGTTCAGACAACTAAAATGCATTTTGTCAATATAAGACAAATGCTTGGGAAATATTGTGCTAAAACGGTCAATGTAAGACAAGACAAGATTATATGCAACAAAAAGTTAAAGATTAATATGGATTTTTTAATAAATGACGGAATTCAAGAATATGGATTGGAAAAATTCTACAAAATTAGCTTGTAACACAATTACAAAATGGATGCTTGATATATATAGATGTAATGGACAAATACAATTAGCACTATAAAGATATGTATGTCCTTTAAAGCACACGAGTATGTTCTTTAAAAGTCGAAAGGGTCCTTAAACCACATGTGTACCCTATACATGGACTCATACAATGAATGTTTGAAGGATGACTGATACATGAACACCGCATGTCACCACTCACCAGCCACGTCAACCAATTTTGAGGATTTGTTTTGGATATTTTAAAGCAATGAAAAAAATCCATGATAGAGTGGGAAACAGTTGGTTTCCCAAAATGGTGGTTGGAATGATTCTTTCCATAACAATAAAACTAGGCTAAACTACAACTTTTCAAAGAACTGTCTTTTATTTTAAAAACAAACCATAAATCTTCCACCACTACGCCGAGTCACTGCCTCCAACAAAAAAAAATCGAAGATATGACATCAAACATGAAAGTCTCAAACAAGGAAGACCCAAGTACCAGAGATAGAAAGCTGGTTAGTAGGTCATCTTTAAAACACCGTAGTCATTTTCACTAGTCTAGGGTTTTCTTTATTTTGTTTAAATCAAGCTTTCGACCCCCACAGTTTAGTCGTCTTAGGTTCGTCGTGGTCTCTCCCTTAAATAGTAGAGGTTGTGTCCTTAATTAACAGTCGGGGTCTGTCCATTTAGGGGGTTTGTGCAATTGGAAACCAATGGATAAGAAAATATTTTTCTTTTGACAGGTTGACCTAGTATTTTCCCTATGATTGTGTATATCTTGGAAAAGTGAAAATTTAGGGTTTAGGGTTAGGGGATATTCGGAAAAGTGAAAATGTTCACCCCCCTCCCGGTATGATCCTCTCCAACCTTGCCTCATCGCCTCTTGCCACCGCTAGTGATGTCTCCTCCGGCCGGTATAAACCTTTGTTTATTTATAAAAAAATGTATGTGGTGTTGGTATGTCTATATGTTGAACAAATAACAAGAAGCATATTGGAACTTTTCTTGTGAAAAATGCTAAATACGCATGTAGCATATTACCTTCCTAAAATTCCCTTTAATATAGGTATTTATTGATAGGTTTAATATGTTCCTCTGCAGTTAATTTTTTGTGTTTGGTACTTCCTTGTGTTGAATCTTGGTTGGTGCGGAAATTTTCTTAATCACCATCGCTGCTTCCTTAAAAAAAATATAGAAAATGTTGAAAAGATTGACAAAATGCAGTGAGATCTCACCAACTCTTACGTGCATTGTAGTATTTGTAAACACAACACCTTCGACCATTGAAATAGGCATTTCATATTTTCTTTCTACACTTGTTTTCATGTGCTCATTTCATCACAACAAAAAATTAGCATGTCTTGTTTGATAGTGAAGTGTAAAGTTTATCATATATTGTCTTTTTTCTGTTCTTGCTTGCCTTCATATGTTTGTATATAACAAATATTAAATTTTATTCGGTGGTTCCGACTTGTGATTCCATGCATGATTCGAAATTGAATTGTATTTTTTCATTTGTCATTTGAATTTCGTATAATGAGACTAACTCCTCTCTTTTATCGACATTGCACACGACAGAAAGAGAACTCTTCTTGAAGGAGCAAACTGTGCAATTTTTTATTGAATTGTAGTTTTAATTTTTGTTACATTTGACTGGATTAAAACGTTATCCTTAATTATTTATATTTGTGTTCTTATATTATTTTTTGTAATTGATTTAATGTTCATTTATCTCCTTCACTATTTGTTAATACCAATAACGAAATTACATTGTTTTTACATTTTATAGTAAATTTCAGTAATATGCACAAAACGATAGATTTTCGTTAACATAATTTAAATTATGCTGGATTTGTTTTCCATTGCTTCCCTTTTAACTCTCAGAATCCACTTTCCACATGATTCTCTAACAACCACTTCATGCTGCAACTTATCCAAGTAGATCAGATCAAGTACTTTGCCACAAATCTTGTTGAAGAAAAAACAAAGTTTGATAATAGCATGCTCACGTGTTTCAACAACATCAATCTAATAGAAACAGGCAGAAGCTACTGCATCACTGCATGACAATCATGAGACTTTAAACCAAGAAGTTTCAAATCTTTCTACAGGACTTTGACACCGTGTAGAGTTTGACACAAAGTTATCTTCTCTTTTTCTGGACAATGTGTAACAAGTTGGTGGTAAAAAATTACAGGTCCCCTTATCCTCTATACTAGATCATTAACGACAACATCATGTATCTACATTTCATGATTAACCACGGTGGGAGATTGTAAATAACAAGCAAAACATGCCACGAACTATGAAGGCTACTCAAACTACCATAAGGATACATTCCATCAGTACACAGGGGTTTCTAGATTTCTCACCAAATAATAGGAAGTCGGAACTGATTTTCTTCCATTAGGAAGAATCTGCAGGATGTCAAAGTAACAGATCATTCATTGTCCCTCGATCTGCATGTCATGTCAAGTTCTTCGAGTCATCAGAACATGCAAACAAACCCTTCAACCTTGGAATTATCAGAAGATACCACAATACCTTCCAGGGGGCTCGTAGTTTTCCATTCTCACCAGCACTCATATTTTTATTTTCTTTGTATAATGAGACATTACAAACAAGAGAATAATGCAAGTTTTCAGAATCACCCATACAGAGTATACAATCATTAGGACATGCATGTATTTTCCTTTACTTCATCCCATGCGATACAATATCTTTTTAGCCTCATAGGTATGATCCGAAAGTTCTTTGCTATCTGGAAGAATCTCTTCAAACAACTTCAGTAGGGCAATGAAACTGACAACACTCCAATTGTTTGTTGTTTTCAAGGTATACAACCTTAAAACTGCGGACAAGCAACTGAACTCGGTGCACCTGGATACAAAGGTTTTTCATTGTCAAACAATAGACTGCCAAGTACAACGGGTTTATCACAATAATTGTCGACAACATCTCAGATCATATCCTCTAACCGGTCACTATGATCACCTTCTTCTTTGGTGCTTATTTCATTTTCATCATGCCATATCCAACAAATATATTCTTAAACCTTTTTCGAACAAATGACCTTTTATCTCTTTTACATCTCGTAAGAATATGGTAAAACAACTCCTACATGAACATACGACCTTTCTCCATTTCTATTATATGCATTCTTCAGGGCAAATTGTAGGAATTCAGCAACCCCAACCTCATACTCATCACTCAATCTACTAGCGAGAATCCATTTTCAATCCATAATTTTCTACACATCAAGATGAACAATCTCAATGTAAAGATAGATATAAATTTCGATTCTTAGCCCTCTAAAAGATTCAATTTGAGTCCATAAATTATCATTCCATTATAAATTTCAAAAACAAACAAAAAATTGATATATGGTCCCTGGGAACTAATTAAAACGAGTTAGAGTAATTAAATGTCATTGCAAAAATGGAAGCATTGATCGCACCTTGGTGAGCAAGTGCTGGATGTAAAAGATGGTCGGGGCTAGTCGTGAGGGGTGATCGGTCGGGGCTAACTGGTTTGAATGGGTCGATCGGTCGGGTGGAGCTGACAAGGGGGATGGGTGATTGGTCGGGGCAAGTCCGTCTGAACGGGTTGATCGGTCGGTGGAGCTAACAAAGGGGATGGGGAAAAATGGGGGTTTGCGCACCAAGCTCGTAACTCGGTTTGTGAGTTTGTGTGTGTGATTTTGGGTTGCTTATTAAATATGACAACGTAATATTAGAATTTACTTAAAAAAATTAGAGTTTACCACGTCGGCTGACCTAAGCAACGACGTCATTAATCCCTATATGGACATAATGTGCTAACCAGACGACGGAACACAATTCGCTCCACCGAAACCATTAACTAGAATCACCAGTTCGGACAAATGAAATGTATTCGGTCAATAGATGACAAATGCTTGGGAAATATTGGGCTACAATGGCCAAAATATAACACGTCCATTTTCAGTGAACATAATACGGCAGGCGCGATAACACAGACATTAACGCCGGTCGTAAAATATTCGACATGATAAGCCTAAAATCACGTCAGTGCACGTCAAACATATAACGACTGACGTGGTAATGCGAACATTCACGTCGGTTGTAAGCTTGCCGACGTGATATATAAGACAAAAACACGTCCATGCACGTAGAACATATTTCGACCGACGTGGTAAGTCTAATATCATGTCGGATTTTAAGTTGCCACCGTGAATCGCCTAATACCACCTTGAATTCTCCAATTCTGACGTAGTCAGGGCAACATAATACCCTTATGTTCCAGTAGTGTTTTATGATGGTAGAAAGAGTAATTTTTTTCTTTTTTCTGAATTTTATTCACCAAATGTTAAATGGAACCACGTTTATCTTGATTTCTAATAATATCTGAATTTTGATTTGAATTAACGGGAAAAAAATTGAATTCAAATTTGGAAAATCTAATTCATTTTCAATATGAAATCAGATTCGGTAACGGATTTTGGATTCGAATTCGGTAACGAATTTGTCTATATACAAGACAAATATAACAGTTGGCATCTCTGGTGCATATACAAAAAAATAAGGTTGAAATTGGTTGATATTAAAAGATACAAAGGTATTGTCGAGTTACTTCCATAACACATATTCAAATTTTCATAACACATTCTTTATATATATTTTTGTTCTATCATCTTAAATATTTTGAAAAGATGTCTTCAAAAAATTATATTTTAATTTTTTTTTGCATTCTATAATGTTTATATTTATAAATGATTAGCGTAGTTGTTTTTATTAACTCATCAGGTAACTATTAATTACCACATACATTGGATCCAATAATTGGAATTTCGGATATGGTATGACATATATACGAATTTGAAATCGGCAGTTTAAAAGACCAAATTCAATTCCAAATTGTATTCGGTAAACTTCTTTATCAAATACAAAGTAAATTTTAATTTTCGGATAAGTTACTTGGATTACAAATTACCATTCGCATTCCTACCTAAGATTAGGTAGTCGCATTGACACCTCCAAATCTGGTGTTTGCTTTTGTTAAATGCAGACAACCATCTAGCTATGTCATAAGAATGGTTAATAAACTAAGGGGGGAAAAGGAGAAATCCGCTGATTTCATTAAAGATTTTGGCAAGAAAAGGTGTTTTTGTTGTGGTATGTAGGGTAATTTGAGAAATTATTGCCCCCTCCAAACTCTAACATCAAAAACACAAAGGAAACCTTTGTACGAAACAAAATAAGATCCAAAGAAAGGAAGTGTTATATTTGTGGTTCTATTGTGCCTGTGAAGATGATACGTCCCTTGCGTGTTTAATACACCACAACCATACTAAAAAAATATAAAATATACACACAAGGTTTCTCACAAAATATTACCCACCAACCTTCAAGCCCACAAAATGCCCAACAAGGCATTAGCCCTTTTCCACTTTGTTTTTGTGGGCCTTGTAGGCCTCAACAACCCATTGCGTTAGGAAATTGCTTTGGAGGAGGACATTTCTTTAAACCTCACCATGGATGGGCCTGTATTATTACAGAAATCAAATGAGCAACAATCAAGTCTTTTTGCACATCAAGAGAAGATGCAAGTCCTTGAAGAAGCCGAGAACTTATCCGGCAGAGGGAAACGTGCGGTCCAAATCGCTAACTCCCTTGAGTTGCTTGGATTTGACAGCCTCTTCACTCTCTCCCTCTCTGGTTAAATGTTTAGTAGAACAACTCCACACACATACACTGAAGGGACACTTGAGAGATTGACTCAATATGCGATTATATTATCCACAAAGATTGAGTTACAACACTTGTTAAGGACACACACACATGAGTGCCCTTCGAAGGAAGGGAGGGGACCCCTTTATATAGGAGAGGATCACTCTTAGTACACAAGAGGAGTTTGTATTTCTTAATTTACAACCCAACACTTGTCTTGGATATCTTAGCTACAAAATATCACTCAAGTACTCAAAATACATTTGGTCTTCAAGCTAGAGAATATTTAGCTTTCTAGGAAGCTTCTTTATGGCTTTACCAAGAGAAAAAGTTGTTTCTGAGTTCTCTTCTTAAGAAGTCAAGTTCAATTTGACTTCTTCCTGTTTTGGGATTTTTCTTGAGAGAGCAATGTACCAATTTGCCTCTCTTTGTTGGGGCGTTTCATTCTACCCCACCTAATCTGGAGACACCCTCGTCGACATGTATGTCTGGATTGCCTCCCTGAACTACCAAAGACTTCCTTCGTCTTCCCAAGTGGCTTCTCTTGGTAGTCGTTTCTTCCATTGTACAAGATAGTGTGCTTTATGGGGAACTACGTATTTCCTCACCATCTTGTGGTCTAGAATTCTATCCACTTCCTTCTCATGGGATGTGGTCACAACAGGTGGGGCTCTTTCTGATATTCGTCGCCTTGGGTCTTCTTTGTCTTCATGATTATCTTTCAAATTGCTTACATGAAAGACGAGATGTATTTTCATTGTGGGAGCAAGGTTCAATTTGTACGAGACTCGTCCTGCTTTCCCTATCACCTCAAATGGGCCTTCATACTTGCGGATTAATCATTTATGCACCTTTCTGAAGGTTTTAAACTGTTGAGGCAGTAGCTTTACCATCACTTTATCTCCCACCTGATATGCTTTGGGTCTTCTCCTCTCATCAGCCCATTTCTTCATTTTCTTTGAAGCTTTGTGGAGATAGGCCCTTGCCAACTCAGTTTGTTCATTCCATCCATTTGCCATATGATAGGCACCAGGACTCACCCCTTTGTAGGAGGTTGAAAGTCCAACAGGAGTTGTTGGTTGGGAACCAAGGACTATTTCGAAAGGACTTCTTCCCGTTGACTCACTTCGTTGGAGATTGTAGGAGAATTGAGCTACGTCCATCAACTTGGCCCAATCTTTCTGGCTTGCTCCCACAAAATGCCACAAGTAGCCTTCTAACAAGGCATTGATCCTTTCAGTTTGCCCATCAGTTTGGGGGTGGAAGCTGGTTGAGAAGCGTAACTCAGTACCCATCATAGAAAACAACTCCTTCCATAGCTTCCAAGTAAACCTTGGATCACGATCACTTATAATGGATGTAGGAAGTCCCTAGAACTTCACTACATTTTTTAAGAAGAGTCTTGTTGTTTATTCTGCTGTGCAATTTTTTGGAGCAGGGATGAAGGTCCCATATTTGGAAAATCGATCGACTACTACCAAGATTAACCCAGCTCCCTCTGATTTCGGCAGAGCTGAGATTAAGTCCAAGGAAAAACTTTCTCAAGGACGTGGGGGATTGGTAGGAGTTCAAGCAAACCATAGGGTAATTGTTGTTCCCCTTTATCCTGTTGGCATACCAAACATGTATTTACATAGAGCTCTAACTCTTCCTTCATCTTTGGCTAGTAGTATGATCCTTCAAGCAACGCCATTGTCCTCTTTTGGCCAGGATGCTCAGCCCATTTTGTATCGTGGCACTCCTTGATAATCCTTCTCCGTAAGAGATTCCATTTTGGCACCAACATTCTTCTCCCACTAGTGTAGAGAATGCCATTCTCTATCCAAAACTTTGTAGTCCTGCCTTCGTTTACCAGGCCCACCAGTTGTTTGGCTAAGGGGTCATGCATTATCCCCTCTTTGATCTCTCCCATGATATCCTCTTGAATTTTGGAGAGGGACCCCAACTCGGCCCTTCTACTCAGGGCATCAGCTACAACGTTTTCCTTCCCTAGTTTGTACTCCATCTTGAAGTCAAACACAGCTAAGAAGTCATGCCATCGAGCTTGCTTTGGACTTATCTGTCTGAATCACAAAATGTGATCCTAAGAGATCGTGTCTCCATGTTCTAAGACAATATACAACTGCAGTCATCTCTTTCTCTTGGACAATGTATTTTCTCTCTATTCATTTAGCTATCAACTCTCAAAAGCTATTGGATGACCTTCTTGCATCAAGACTCCACCGATTGCAAAGTTCGAGGCATCAGTTTGAACCTCAAATTCCTTGGTGAAATCTGGTAGGATTAGAACAAGTTCCTTCGTTACCTTCTTCTTTAATTTTATGAAGGCATTTTGGCACTTCTCCATTCATTCCCAGTCCATCTTCTTCTTCAAGATCTCGGTTAAGGAACTGGCTATGGCAGAATACCCCTTGATGAACGTTTTAATTTAAACCGCAAGTGCACGGCCGCGATGAAGCGGTGGCAAGTATGGGTCGTCCTCAGGGAGGTGAGCAGCCTCTTGTTTGCACGAAATCAAGTGGCGAAAATAATGGAGAAGAGAGTTGGTTACGCTACTCTACACTAAACTACGCTAAGAAGTACGAAATGCGAAACAAAGAAATAAACGATCAAATAAAAACTAAGCTAAGAACAAAATAGAAGTGCTGGAATTTCAGGAATGGAAAAACCCCTAAGGGGTGGAGTGAGTGCACACAAGCAAAGAGGTGGGTGTAGAATACATTCTTTAAGCACATGAAGGTGGTGTTTATCAAGCATAGGAAGTGTCTAAATGTTATGGCAAAACCTATCAATCTATTCACCAACTTGGTTGATTAACATTTACATATGCAAGTTGTTTATTTCAGAACCTAAACAAGCATGAGAGGTGTCTAATCATTTTGGCAAAACTCATCAAGTTATAAATTCTATCCTAAACAAGCAAGCATACATTCATGTTTAATCAACACATTGAAATTAAAGCATTCATCCCATTCTCTAATGCATGTATGTACATCTACTCCACCCCCCAAAGGGGATGGAACTACTCACTAAACATTACACTAATTATTAAACTATGGAAAGAAAGCATATTAAAACTAAGCTAGAATTAAAAGACGATTAAACTAAAACCTGCACAAACAATAAAAGGAGCATAAAACAAACAATGAAAGAAATACAAAACTTTATTGATAAAATGACTCACATTAAAAGTAGTATCCTCCTACTTTAGTGTGTGCTTCAAGGCCTCACTTCTAGTAGGAAGAATAGCCACTTAAAATATGGAGTGATTACAATAGGAGGTGAAGAGTTCTATTTATAGCCATGGAAAAAGCTAATCCGGGACAATCCCCCGATGTGGGACTAAACAGATACCACAAATAGCCTAAACATCCTCTAATACATGTGCTGGAGAAATTTGAGCGGATTTGGACCAAAATGGACCGCCAATTAGCGGTCTTGGACCGCCAATTAGCGGTCTATTTTGTTCAGATCCTGCGCATTTTTGTTTTGGGCTTTTCTTTCTGGTATTGTTGGTCTTTGATGCGGTTACTTGACTTGTTGGAGCTCCGACCCGAATCGAATTGGTAAAATACTCCCCATGATGGTGTGGAGTATTCTGTTTTGCTCTTAGGTCCTTCTGTCTTGCAATCAGGTCCTTCTCCCTTGCATCTTGGTCCCTAGATCTCACAATTCAGTCCTTTTTCCCAGCTTTTGGGTCCTTTTATGCATCATCTCTTCAAACCTATTTATTCCTGAAAACTAAACATAAAACTCGTAACATAGCATTATTTAGGTGAAAGATAATGGATATAAGATACAAATATGAGCATGAAATGATGTCAATCAAATACCCCCACACCTAACTTTTGCTAGTCCCGAGCAATACAAAGAAAGAGAAAAGCATGCGAAAAAACAAGAAATCCTAACTCACTTTCGTAGGAATCACGGTTGCACTTAGCACGTGCAACAAGCCGTTAAACCTCCTTGTCACCAAGGAGGAGGAGTGTTGTCTCCTGAGGGTTTTCAGCGGATATACCCACAAAATCCGAACAAGATGCATTAATCAATCTAGCTACACGACTCGTTGGACTTATTTTGTCGATCATGGGACGCGGTAATACTACGGGTCGACTCTATATATGTAATCGGTCCACACACCTAGCCTAATGAGTTATTCGTGAGAGTTAGTCAAGGACTTATGTGAAAGACATGGGCAACCTTAACTTCTGAATGTGATACAATGTGTAAAGTCCATTTTGGTTCTTATTTGACTCTTTTTTTCTTCTTTTTTTTTCTTCTTCTTTGGAGCATTTTATTGGTTGGTGTTTGATTCTCTCAGGATCAGGTTTCGTGCATCATTGCCTATGAGGACTTACACTATCACGTACACCTTCCCCCAAATCTCCACATAGGGCGATCCCTACCACCCGTGTAACGGGAGTTCGGTCGGCGCATCCCAAGTCAGATGACTCGAAAGCACCAGGCACAAAGTCCCCTCAGACCTACTTTCCCGAGTGATAGGAGCCGTGCGAGAAGAGAGAACACCACTTATTTATTTATCTACATGGGAACCAAAACCCCCACACTTAAGTTTCACAAAAAAGAGATTAAGGGTCATTGACTACGATAAACTTCCTTATACTAACAGACACGAATTATTTGACTTACTAGGTTCAGGGTGGACTTCTTTAAATGTTTGAGTCCTGAAACCCTATGATTACACGCCCCCCGAGGGAAAACCGGGGTGCATCCTAACAACTCGATAAGACCTAAAGCCAGTAACTAGAAATCCTAATGCATCAAGTTCAAGACAATTTTGGGAGCTTTCTTTTTACTTTGCCTCTCAACGGTTTTGCACATGCTAAACACACACAAAACCCACAAAAACATTTTCTTTCGCAAACACATGAAGATTTTGAAAGAAATGTGAAAATGTTAAAGCACTAGGCAAGAAAAAGAAGACAAGTCACCCAAGGATCATTGCAAGCAGATATATCGATATTAAATGCGGCACACTAACATGACCCTAACAATGCACACAAAAGAAAACAAAAAATCAAAAGAAAAGACTCGACTATGTACACACGTAAAACACCCCCCCACACCTACTTCATGCATTGTCCTCAATGAATGTGAACAAGATACTACATGTAGATATGCATGAAAAAGGAAACATCTCACCAACATGAAGTACAAAGGGACGTTCAGGGTCATGTTGATGGACACAAACCCAAATTCCCTCAAAACTTGTGAGAAGCTAAAGAAGGGAGATAAATACGTGAAGAGATTGGGCCCAAGTACACAAGGGTTGGGGCCCACAACAATCGATGCTCACTAATGAGTCTTTTTTTTTATATTTATTTTTCTTCTTTTTCTTCTTCTTTTTTTTCTTTTTTTTGTTTTTTTTCTTCTTTTTTTTACAAGATATATACATCAACCAAGATATTCTCATAATCATTTGGTCAAGGAACATCAAATGAGAACATCATGTTTTGAGGACCAGAGACTTGCCGAGATGGGCAAACTTCACTGGTACTCTGAGGTGTCATGAGGGGTGAAAGGTCAAAGCTGAAAGGCTCGAACCCCTCATGATCTTGGTTGGGTGTGGGCAACATGAATGATTGAAGTTGTGTTGCCTCACTAGGGTTTAATTGCTCATCGAACAAAACCCTCCAACCAATAGGCGGGTGCATCGGAATGAGTTCCTCAAGCTCATTCGATGGATGCAGCAGACCTGCATCACTAAAAATGGGGTTTCTCCCCAAGTCATCCAACAAGGACCTCCCACCATTGTTTAGATCATCAAGCATAAGCTCGGTCATAGGTGGGTCCTTGTTGGAGTCAATATGAAGCTCAAATGGCTCAATGGCCATGGGACATGAGCTAGAGACACCTTCTGGTATAGGCATATGATGAGGTGTCTCACTCTCACTAGTACTCTCAACTGAATCATGCAACGAACACTCCCTTTGGACATTCATGTTCGAGGCCAGCTCACTCTGTTGCATTGCGAAGACAGGCAATGAGTTTTCGCTGGGCCCACGAACATTCTCAATGGGTTGCATTGGGGTTAGGGGTGTTCGTTGATTTTGTGGTGCTTTCTCCAATTGGCGGATGAGATTGAGATTTAAAGGTTCATCCATGGGTTCCTGTTGCCTACCAGAGTTGAACACATGAAACTCGGCACTCATGTTACCGAATGAGAGCTTCATGAGACCATTTCTACAATTAATCAAAGCATTGGAGGTTGCCAGAAATGGTCTACCCAAAATCAAAGGTATTTGAGAGTGGGTGTTCGCAACAGGGTTGGTATCGAGGACAACAAAATCGACTGGAAATATAAAATCTCCAACTTTGATAAACACATCCTCGATAATCCCCATGGGAATACGAATGGATCTATCTGCCAATTGGAGGGTGATCTTAGTTGGTTTCAATTCTCCCAAGTTCAACTGTTGATAAACAGAGAATGGGAGGAGGTTGACCGCTGATCCTAAATCAAGCAAAACATTGCTCAATCTAGTGTCCCCTATCGTACACTGAATATTAGGACACCCAGGGTCCTTGTATTTTGTGTAGGTGGGATTGGACAAAAGTGAGCTGATATTTGCAGCCAAGAATGCTTTCTTAGGAACATTGGTCTTCCTCTTGGTTGTGCAGAGATCCTTCAACACTTTGGCATATTGAGGTATTTGTTGGATGACATCCAACAAGGGGATGTTAACCTTCACTTGCTTAAATACCTCTAATATCTTGTCCATGTTGTCACTCTGCTTTTTGTTTAACCTACCTGGATAGGGAGCTTTTGGCAGGTAGGTTTTCTGCTGTGCCTGAGAAGAAAGCTTTGGTGTATTACCCTCACCCTCAGCTTCTTCTTCACCACCATTCCCACGGAGGGACTGCATAGATGGTGGTGGGTGTGGCAAGAAAATGTGATTGTCAACCTGTTTTCCATTCCTTAAGGTCACAATGGAATTGACATGGTGAACAGGTTCCTCCACATGGTTCACTTGCCTCCCCCGAGGTACCACATTCTCATTTTGCATTTGTTGTTGTTGGTACATGCGGGGGTTAGCCTCAGGCTGGCTACGAAAAGACCCTCTCTCTCTCTCATGTACAGACTGAGCCAATTGGCTCATCTGAAGCTCTAGAGATTTCATGGTCTGCTGATTTGAAGTGAGAACTTGACTTGCGGTAGACATAAATTTTTTCATTGAGTTTTCAAGTCCACGAGTCAAGGTCTCAAGCGAATTGAATCAGGTTTCCATATTATTGGAATTTGGGAAACCCGATTGATTGGTCGTTTGTGCTTGGGGTGGCTGATAGGAATGTGCATGCATGGGAGGTTGGTGTGATTGGTAAGGTGGTCTAGAGGAGTTTGAAGGACCACCTGGGGCATTATTTTGGTTCCATGAAAAATTGGGGTGGTTCCTCCATCCAGGGTTATAAGATGATGAGTATGGGTCATTCCTAGCTCTGTCATAGATGGCATTGACACGCTCCATCTCAGGAGTAATGGACTCACACTCGCTCTCTACATGACCTATCCTACCACATGAATGACAAGGAACTGGACCAGATGTGTACATGTGAGGTGCACTTTGTTGGTTTTGGAGCTCAATCGAATCCATACGGCGCATTAAGGCCGCCATGCGTGCCTCGGTGGCTGTAGTGGTATCGATAGCAAATGCGGCACCCGATCTAGTCGAGTTTGCATTCGCGATCCTCGCTCCTATACTAGATGATGCAGGTGGTTCCCTCACACTCTCCCACTGCATGGTTTTCTCAGCGAGATCTTCTAAGAAGGCCCATGCCTCCCTTTCATCCTTTCCCAAGAACTCTCCTTGACACATGGACTCAAGGAGCGTTCTGGACGGGATGTGAAGACCCTCATACACAATCTGACAAAGACGCCACAACTCAATGCCATGGTGAGGGCACGAGGATAGTAGCTCTTTGAACCTCTCAAGATATGCATGAAATGGTTCGGTCTCATGTTGATAGAACGAATTGATTTCGTTCCTCAATCTTTGAGTCCGATGATTAGGAAAGTACTTCTTGAGGAATGCAGATTGAAACTCATCCCAAGTCCTAAAGGAATTCGCCTGGTTGCTGTACAACCACTTCTTGGCATCATCCTTTAGTGCAAAAGGAACGAGCCTAAGATGGATGGAGTCTGTGCTAAGTTGTTGCAGCTTGAACATAACACAGACCTCCTCAAATTCCCTGAGAAAGATATAGGGGTCACCTTTCCCAGTGAAGCGAGGGAGCATGGAAATGAATTGAGGCTTAACCTCAAAATGGTTCCCATTAGCCTCTGGTAATACGATGCATGAAGGTAGAGTGGTACGGCTCGGGTAGCATCGATCACGAAGAGGTATGGGAACGACAACTGGAAGCACAGGTGGAACAGGCGGGTCCAGCAACTGCTCCTCCTCACGGAAATTAGCAGCCATTGGACCCGAACTACGTGCGACACGAGAGGAGGAAGGTGTCGAGAAATCGATGACCGAAGCCGGATTGACAACGCTCCTCGTCAAACGACCACTCTCGTCTTGTGTCCACGAAAGCATGCACAACGGTGCACACACACAACCACAACTCTTTTTTTTCTTCAAAGAATGTACGTAGGGGAGAAGACGGGGGAACACAGGAGAGAAAGAATGACTCAGGAGAGAAAGGAAGAAGTCCTTATGCTATGGCGGATGGGTACAGGTAGAAGCACGCAAGCAAACAAGGCTCAAGCAATCTTAAGGTCGCTATAGGTCCTTACAGCTAGACGACGCCTAACTGCGAGGTCACACGGCCTCAACACGCCTCACCTCCCTACAACGAGGACCTCAAAGCCCAGCAAGTGAGCCAAGATCCGGGGATCTCGTCTCTCCTACTATCGACAAAGTGGGCAACGCCGATCAGGTCATGACGGTCGGGACCGGATCACTCTCCTAATGCGTCCGAAATCCTTAAGGCCAATGTCTACTTGATTTTAAAATTAGGCTCTTGATTAGTGTGGTTTTTGGGGCAAAGGAAAGGGTGATGAAATCCCCCACCTTATCTTTTATGGGACAGCCCCTCCTTAGTAGCGTTTTGGAGTCCTAATCTAGCAATCAACTCTCCAAACAAAATGCTCAACTGACACTTGTTTCAATGCACTTCCTACTAACTAATGCATGTTTATACGAAATGCATGAATGAGAGTAGAAGGTGCGTACCTCACGCCAACTCTCAGCAACAGAAAATAAAGCTAAGATAAAAGACAATCTAAGTGCCTAAGTCACATACATGACGCATGGCCTAAACAAAAAGAATGCCTAATCTTTTGCTTTGAGTTTTAGGGTCCAAGTTGCTTAAGGGAAGTTGATTATTAATCTGGGAGCAATCTAAGAGTCAGAACATGCACAAATGGAGTCCCAGATTACTATATCAATTAGGCTAACAACAACAAAAAACTAGAAGGTGAACTGAGCTCACCCAACCGCTGATTAGCGGTCTCAGACCGCTGATTGGCGGTCTGAAGTGCTCAGGTAGCCTTGCAATTTTTCCAGAAGCCCTCCCTTGCTATTCCCAGTCTCCTGAAACAAAGAACAACTACAAAACACAAATTAAATCCACTCGAATCGACCAAACAAGAGTCTGGACTGGCACCTCCCCGGCAACGGCGCCAAAAACTTGTTGAACGTTTTATTTAAACCGCAAATGCACGGCCGCGATGAAGCGGTGGCAAGTATGGGTCGTCCTCAGGGAGGTGAGCAGCCTCTTGTTTGCACGAAATCAAGTGGCGAAAATAATGGAGAAGAGAGTTGGTTACGCTACTCTACACTAAACTACGCTAAGAAGTACGAAATGCGAAACAAAGAAATAAACGATCAAATAAAAACTAAGCTAAGAACAAAATAGAAGTGCTGGAATTTCAGGAATGGAAAACCCCTAAGGGGTGGAGTGAGTGCACACAAGCAAAGAGGTGGGTGTAGAATACATTCTTTAAGCACATGAAGGTGGTGTTTATCAAGCATAGGAAGTGTCTAAATGTTATGGCAAAACCTATCAATCTATTCACCAACTTGGTTGATTAACATTTACATATGCAAGTTGTTTATTTCAGAACCTAAACAAGCATGAGAGGTGTCTAATCATTTTGGCAAAACTCATCAAGTTATAAATTCTATCCTAAACAAGCAAGCATACATTCATGTTTAATCAACACATTGAAATTAAAGCATTCATCCCATTCTCTAATGCATGTATGTACATCTACTCCGCCCCCCAAAGGGGATGGAACTACTCACTAAACATTACACTAATTATTAAACTATGGAAAGAAAGCATATTAAAACTAAGCTAGAATTAAAAGACGATTAAACTAAAACATGCACAAACAATAAAAGGAGCATAAAACAAACAATGAAAGAAACACAAAACCTTATTGATAAAGTGACTCACATTAAAAGTAGCATCCTCCTACTTTAATGTGTGCTTCAAGGCCTCACTTCTAGTAGGAAGAATAGCCACTTAAAATATGGAGTGATTACAATAGGAGGTGAAGAGTTCTATTTATAGCCATGGAAAAAGCTAATCCGGGACAATCCCCCGATGTGGGACTAAACAGATACCACAAATAGCCTAAACATCCTCTAATACATGTGCTGGAGAAATTTGAGCGGATTTGGACCAAAATGGACCGCCAATTAGCGGTCTATTTTGTTCAGATCCTGCTCATTTTTGTTTTGGGCTTTTCTTTCTGGTATTGTTGGTCTTTGATGCGGTTACTTAGACTTGTTGGAGCTCCGACCCGAATCGAATTGGTAAAATACTCCCCATGATGGTGTGGAGTATTCTGTTTTGCTCTTAGGTCCTTCTGTCTTGCAATCAGGTCCTTCTCCCTTGCATCTTGGTCCCTAGATCTCACAATTCAGTCCTTTTTCCCAGCTTTTGGGTCCTTTTATGCATCATCTCTTCAAACCTATTTATTCCTGAAAACTAAACATAAAACTCGTAACATAGCATTATTTAGGTGAAAGATAATGGATATAAGATACAAATATGAGCATGAAATGATGTCAATCAATGAACGTCCTATAGTAGTTCACCAATCCTAGGAAGGAACGGAGTTCGATCACTTTGGTTGGGGCTTCCCACTCTTGGATGACTTCAATCTTTGAGCTATTCATCCCCAACTTGCCTTTTCTGATGATATGTCCCAAGAGGGAAACCTCTTCTGGGCCGAAGGAGCACTTCTCCTTCTTTACAAATAGCTTATTCTCCCTGAGTATTTGGAACACCTTCCTTAGGTGTTGAACATGTTCTTCCAAGGATTTGCTATAGATTACTATATCATCTATATAGACCACAACAAATTGATCAAGATAAGGATGAAATATTTTGTTCATCAAAGTGCAAAAAGTTGCGGGAGCGGTTGTTAGGCCAATTGGCATGACCAACCATTGAAACGACCCATATCTGGTGATGCTTGTGGTCTTTGGCTCATCGCCTTTAGCGATTCTTACTTGGTAATACTCCTTAAGTAGGAAACATGCGGCCCAAATCACTAACTCCCTTGAGTTGCTTGGATTTGGCAGTCTCTTCACTCTCTCCCTCTCTGGTTAAATGTTTAGTAGAACAACTCCACACACATACACTGAAGGGACACTTTAGAAATTGGCTCAATATGCGATTATATTATCCACAAAGATTGAGTTACAACACTTGTTAAGGACACACACACATGAGTGCCCTTCGAAGGAGGGGAGGGGACCCCTTTATATAGGAGAGGATCACTCTTAGTACACAAGAGGAGTTTGTACTTCTCCTTCATTTACGACCCAACACTTGTCTTGGATATTTTAGCTACAAAATATCACTCAAGTACTCAAAATACATTTGGTCTTGAAGCTAGAGAATATCTAGCTTTGTGGGAAGCTTCTTTATGGCTTTACCAAGAGAAAAAGTTCTTTCTGAGTTCTCTTCTTTAGAAGTCAAGTTCAATTTGACTTCTTCCTCTTTTGGGATTTTTCTTGAGAGAACAATGTACCAATTTACCTCTCTTTGTTGGGGTGTTTCATTACGCTCTCATTCCCATTTACAAGGCATTTTGTAATTCTAGGGGACATGAGGTTGAAGCCTCCAAAGAACCCACAAATTGGGCAAATTCAAACTTATCTTAGTAGTTTTTTCTTGGCTGACATCACTGCAGTAATATAAAAAATACTCTGCTTTTCTTCAATTTTGTCTTGGTACAAACCATTCAGGTAATTTGAAACTTAATAAATAAGATGCATCATTTATAGCTAAGATAATTTGACATGTAAATTGACTCTTATCCAACCTTCTACTAAATTCGTAGAATCATATATTGTTGTGTCTTTGGTTTTTCTAATTATCAAATTAGAGAATACTCGATCTTAGTATAGCATACTCAATTATATATATGATGTAATAATAATCATGTTTCTTGATCACTGATCAAATATGAAATCAAAGAATATCCCTACTCTTTATTTGCAAAAAATAATTTTTTTTTTGCAAATAAAAATTATGTATGCATCTACTACCAAAAGAATGATAACGTTCTTCTGAAGACAAAATATAAACAAAATAAGAATTATGATTTAAAATAATTTCAAGGTCAATTAAGTCAAACGTAACTTGCAATACGTCTTTTCAGAAAGAAATTATTCATTTCAACATATTACCATATGCATGTATATTCTCTTTTCAAGAAAAGAAAAACAAATAGCCAAATATTACTTTTCCATTGAACAGTAAAGATATATTATAATGATGTACATAAATAGTCATGAGTCTCATGACAAACATAACAATGTTAAATTTCGAAACATATGGATTCGTTTTATTAATATCTACAAGAATCTCGTCACAAGTGAATAAAATTCACAAATATGAAAAAAAATTATGTTGTACAAATGGGAGGACTAACTAATAGATAAGAACTAAATCAAAAGGCTTAAAGGTAATAATTATGAAACTACGATAATATGATGATTCTCAAGAATATTAAACAAAATAGTTGTATCATGGTATATAATGTCAATTTATCATACTAATATTCCAACATGTAGTCATGTGATATCTACTACATCAATTATATATGAACTTATGCAAAATTCAAATAAACTGCACACAACAAGAATTAATGAAGTACCTCAACGTATAATACCTTTAAGATCATAAAAACCATTATCTTCGTAAGCAAAAATTTGCTTCAACTAATTAATTAAGATAATGAGTCACCATTTTCTTTGTATTGAAGCTTTAAATCTCCACAAAATGTCTGGAGTACTACATATTTGTGTCAAATGACCTTCCATGCCACATCAGTCGCAAACATATATGTTTCATGGAGAGTTAATTTTAGAACCCATTTTGATTCTGTTCTTTATATATCATAACGACGACAATGATTATGTCGTTTAACTTTTTCACATTCAAGTCCGCAACATGGTCGCAACCATGATTATACTAGTCTTCTTTTAGACTTATCACACACTCAAACATTCGCTTCAGAGAGTGCAGCAAATCAATTTCACGGATTTCATGATTTTTCATCAATAACTCGATCTTTTTTGCTAAGCCACAAGGGGCATGAAAGATAAATCAGCTTCAGAGAGTCGCATATTCAAGTTTCATCAACAATCAACATGATCAATCTCATATAAAAAATCATAAACTAATAAAAAGAAACACTCAAAGCTTAAAACAAATAACACATATTAGATATGACATATGCACAAATAAACTATATAAATGGCATTGAAATGTCAAGTCGTCTAATGATTTTGCCTTCCATATAGATGATCAACTTTTGTACCATGAAAAATAAATTCTTATAAACACATTTTATCTTCAATTGTCATGCATATGATGTAAAATTTTACTTTCATGCTAAAACAAAAGTTAGTAATCCATCATTTAACATGGCAATATATAAAGATGTAAAACAAGATGTTCTATGCTAAAATTTTGCAGCATTCATTTCTGAATATATATTGCAATTTATAACAATATATTTAGACTAAGTTCAACAATTTAAATAGATTACTAATATTTATAACTTGCTGAAGACTACATAAAGACAAACACAACCCCAAATTGTAGACTACCATCAAACAAAAACAACAACACCATTGAAGAAAATCGAAGAAACTTGTTAGCATTGTTTAAGTAGATGGCATTGAGAGAGGAATCTTGTTGATAACGTGTTGTAAAATAGACTATATATATATAGAAAGCAATTGACAAAATTCAAGACAAGATGTAGACAAGTACATAATGAATTTTCATTATATTGTGTGTTGTGTATACATCAAGCTCCATCGTTATGTAGGCCTCCAATAAGTTACAACATATAAATTACATCAAGATAAATAAAAGAATTAACACACATAAAATATTATTGTTTACGTTGCCCACGTTTTATAGGATATAATCTATTCAGTTATATTCGGTTATGAGTCTATTTAAAGGCATGTTCGCCCTTTTTTTTGTACAACACAACACATTATTATTTCCTTGAGAGAGATTAGGGCTACAGAGAGATCTCGAGTGCTTTGGACGACATTGCCTCCATAAACTTGTAATCTCGATTGCTTCTCTTGTTAGAGAAGCAGAAGAAGGCAAGGAAACCCATAGGAGACCCCCAAGGATGTAGGCACATTGCCAAACCTTGTAAACACGTGTGTCATGGTTTGCTTCATGTGTGCGTTCGTTTATTGCTTGTTTATTTATCTTATGTGTGTTTTGTTTCGTTTAAAGTTTGGGAGATAGTCAGAAGTTAATTAATTCCACATATCAATATTCTTTTCGTATTCCGTTGTGCATCTCAACCCATCGTCGTGTAGAACATCGTTAGAACCTCTCGCAACAACTGGTATCAGAGCTTTGGTTGCGTTTATCAATGGCAGAAGATTCGAGAAACTTCTGTACGGAGAAATTCACCGGAAAATGGAACTTTACCACCTAGTAGAGGACGGTCCGTGCGTTGATGTCACACACGGATGGGCTCTTGAATACTTTGGATGGTGTAGAGAAGAAGCCATTGAAGAGGACCAATGAGAAGTGGGAGATGTTGAATCTCTAGGCGATAGGGATAATCGAATTGTGCCTTTCCGATGATATTCTCTTTGAAGAATCGGTGACGACAATGGTTGAATATTGGACAATTCTTGATGAGAGGTTTATTAAGAAAAGCCTCGACGACAAATTGAATTTGAAGCATCAACAGTACACGTTTCAGATGATGGAGAACACACTGTTCGATGTTCAACGAGTTCATTGCAGATTTGACGAAGCTGGGTGTCCAATTGGAAGATGAAGACAAGGCAATGTTGTTGTTGACGTCACTGCCGGACGTGTGTGAGAACTTTGTGAAAGTGATCATATATGGGAAGGATTTGTTGGTGTTGGAGGAGGTCAAAGGCACGTTGAGCTTTTTTGATGCAATGAAGAATTCTAGTAGTAGCTCTTCTGACAATGGTGAATGACCGATCGTCGCATCAAATTGAAGGGGCAGGATGGGTAACAAAGGTGGAAGCAACAGGGGCAGGTCAATCTCAAAGGGAACAACCTTTGAATGTTTCTTTTGCAAGAATATGGGTCACATGAAGCGTGACTGTAGAGCCTCCAAGGAGGCGTAGCAGAAGAGTAAAATCGTGGAGCTTGATTTCACTTGCATGGTGGAGGAGCGGGATGCAGTAGACGTTCTGACAGTTTGCGCTGTAGGTATCGATAAATCCTCGACGAATTGGATATTAGATACAATAGGATCATACCATATGTGCCTGGTTAGAGAGTGGTTTACATCGTATGAACTGCTAAAAGGAGGGATCGTTGTTATGGGCAACGATGCACCATGCACTACCATTGGAATTGATCTCATACAGTTCAAGAATTTCGATGGGTGTATTCGAACACTGACAGATGTGCGTCATGTTCCGAAGTTGAAGAAAAACCTGATATCGCTAGGAGAGCTTGATACTCTCGGGTGGAGATGGTCTAGGATGGACGAAAAGGTCAAGGTCACTTTTGGAGAGATGACATTGATAAAGGGAACCAAGGTGGGCAACTTGTATTGGATGCAGGGAAACACAGTAGCAGGAAGGGTGAAACAAGTGTTGCACAGGACGAAGATAGCCCCATACTTTGGCATATGAGGCTTGGTCATATGTCGGAAAATGATTTGTGTGAGTTACACAAACAAGAACTGTTGATTGGTGTTAAGAGCTGCAAATTGGATTTTTTGCAAGTTTTGTGTCTTCGGTAAGCAGCACAGGTTTCGATTCAAGATGGCTATCCACAAGACAAAAGGAATATTGGAGTATGTGCACTCAGACGTTTGGGGACCGGCGCCGGTTTGGTTAAAAGGTGGAGCCAAATATTTCATCACATTTATCGATGAATTCTCAAGGAAGGTATGAGTTTACTTTCTGAAAAATAAATTTGATGTTTTTGAGAAGTTAAAGCATGGAAGGCCCAACTAGAGAAAAGTGCTGGTAAATTTGTTAAGTACTTGAGGACAAATAATGGAGGTGAATGCACCTCAAGTGAGTTCACTAGTTTCTGTGAAGAGGAAGGGTACATCACAAGGTATTTCACTGCACCGCAAAGTCCAAAACAGAACGGTGTAGCTGAAAGGATGAACGGGACATTGTGTGAATGGGCAAGGAGCATGAGGCTTCAGGAAAATCTGTCGAAAGATTTCTGGGCTGAAGCAATTGAGCTTGCATGCTATCAAGTAAACGTCTCACCATCATCGGCACTTAATTTAAAGATGCCTCAGGAAGTATGGACAGGTGAGCCATTTGATTATTCATCATTGAGGATATTTGGATGCAAAGCTTATGCGTTGGTTGATGAAACACAACAGTCGAAGTTGGATTCGAAATCGAAGGAATGTATTTTCCTTGGTTATGATAGGTCAGTGAAAGGATATAAGCTTTGGCATCCAGTTGGCAAGAAGGTGCCGTTGCGGAGTAATGTGGTCTTTGATGAAACAGGTTTACTCAAGAACATTGAGGAGAAAGAGCAGCAAGAGGATTTCGTGCAGGGAGACAAAACTGAAGGGTCACGACTTCAGGGGGTGAATCGAATGAAGAAGTTCAACAGGAAAGAATCAACTCACAAGTAGAGGAAGAGCCAGAGCAGGAGAGTATTGCTCAGGGGAGACAAAAGAGGATCACTAGGGCACCGGTCATTGTGTTTACACTTGTTACCGAATGTGGGGACCCTTGCACATTTGATGAAGCCATTGAGCAGGAGGACAAGAACAAGCGGATAGTGGCCATGACTGAGGAGATGAAGTCTCTTCATAAGAATCGGACTTTAAAGTTAACGAAGCTTCCAAAGGGAAAACACGTGATTGGGTGCAAGTGGATCTTTAGGAAGAAGGAATGGTGAACTCCTAAGGAAGAGTTAAAATACAAGGTGAGGTTGGTGGCAAAGGGATATGCTCAGAAGGAATGGGTCGATTACAACAAGATCTTGTCGCTCCTTGTAAAGCATACCTCTATTAGAGTGTTGTTATATATGGTGGTGATGGATGACATGGAGTTAGAACAAATGGATGTGAAGACAGAGTTTCTTCACGCGCACATAAAGGAGGAGATCTATATGAGGCAGCCAAATGAGTTCGTTACACAAGGCAAAGAAGGTCAAGTATGCAAGCTGAATAAGTCTCTCTACGGACTTAACCAATCGCCGAGGTAGTGGTACAAAAGGTTCGATACATTTATGTTATAGAGTGATTTTGTATGTTGCGACTATGATAATTGTGTTTAATTATAGAGTCTTATGATGGGTGACACGTGTTTTTGCTCTTGTATGTTACTGATATGTTGATTGCGGCTAAGAAGATAAAGCATATAGATGATCTCAAACAAAAGCTTCATGGGCAGTTTGAGATGAAAGACCTCGGGTGTGCGAAGAAAATTCTAGTATGGAGATCTACATGGATACCAAAAGAGGTGATATCTTGCTCTCTTATAGAAGTTATATCTAGAAAATCCTCGAGAGGTACAATCTCGAGAATGTCAAGCATGTTGCCACACTGATAAGCACTCACTTCAAGATCTCCGTGAAGTGTAGTCCCTCTACGGAAAAGGAAAGGAGAGATATGAATAGAGTTTCATACGATAGTGCAGTCGGATCTGTTATGTATGCTATGATTTGAAAGGAAAGTGTTCTAAAAGTTTTACTTTTATATGTCAATTATTATGAATTGAATGTGCAAGCATTTTTTTTATTGATTATTGTATTCGTATTTTGGAAGTGTTAAGGAAGAGGCTTTTGGTCCTTAACTGTAGAGCTCTAAAAGATAATAGTTTACGTAAATCAAAAGTTATTCCCAATCATGGTAATTAACATGGAACATTAATTACCGAGATAAGATTGTCGCATTGATCATCGATTATTGTAGTTCTACAAATATTTGACGACACGAGTATATAAAAGAGGAAAAGATTACTTTCATATATTGAATAGACCTAACAAGTAAAACATTATGGAATTGTGTAATGTGTCATTAATGTTTTACTGTGTCTTGGATCCTAAGATATGAGACTTATATCTTTTCACATAATGAGTGTTTAATTTGATTATTGTCAAAAACTATCAATGAGTATAGTGATAAAGGCAATAATTTGTTGAACGTGACTTATGCTGGCAAAGATAGCTAGTCAAAAGATTATTATACCCTCTTAATTGAGTGATGATGTTAGCGAGCCCCTTGATAAAGCAAAATTATAATGTGCACAATGTGACTTGAGTTAACATAGTTATAATTAGCTTAAAGAGATCAAGAAATGAATGTAATACAAATGTGACACATTTATACTTTGTATATATTCTTAATATCATGAGGCAAGGGATAGACACAAGTGGAGCACTTACATCACTAAATGGATCGTGTTTAGTTTGAGTGGAACAAGACATCTATGCTAATTGGGCAACTATAATGTGTAGCAAGATACCGCTTATAGTATGAGATATTGAGTGTTTAATATCATTGTCAATTTAGCTTAGATCCTCCTATAGGTCACACCACAAAACTGGGAAACAAGAAGCTTGATTTTGAGTTCATATGATGTGTCGAGTTTCATGTGAAAAGGGACACATGTGGTGAATCAATAAAATCAATATGTCATGAAAATTGACATAATTAGAATCATGAATAAATTCATATAAGATGTATATAATATGGGGTGTAATAATTTAACATTACATAGAATAATATAATACATGAGATATGGATTTCCTAAAACCCCCAAAATATCAAATTTTGTTGGAGATACATCCAAAATTTGATAAAGGCAAAAAGAAGACAAAACAGTCGAACGTTTTTCGGAGACCGGTCGACCGAAAATTCATAGTAGTTGTCGAGCGTGTGAACGGTCGATCAGATGGATATGTTTGGTCGACCAAAAACTTCCAGTAGCTTCCTCGAGCTCGTATTGGTAGTGACCAGTCGATCGCATTAGGGTCATGGTTTGACCAAAAATTTCCAGGAGATTCTGCGTGTTGATATTGGTAGTGATCGATGGACCGACTTGTGACGTAGTCCAACCGAAAATTTCCAGTAGACGATTCTCACATTGAATCAGTTGATCGTTTATGTGTTTTGTTCGACCGGAAAATAACAGTAGCTTTGGGTACGTGTGATGGGTCGACCGAAGGATTTCATGGTCCAACCAAAATCGAGTTTAACTAGGGAACAGTCGACCGGTTAGTTTATTCTAGTCGACTGTTTGGTACGGTTTTGCCTGAATTGTTAAAAGAATAATTCAAATCATGGGCTCAATTAATTCCAGACTTAGTCAACCAGTTTTGAGGATGATTATGTGGAAAATTGTGATTGGTTTTAGGGAGAGAAAAATAAGAGATCATGGCTAGAGAATAGTTCATGATATGGGTAATTTGTGAGGCTATAAATAGGTCCTCTCACTTACTTGTTTCAAGATATGATTGCAAAATTCTCTCTCCCTAACCTCCCCATTAATCCATCCGAAAATTCTCCTAATTATTTAAATTTTTGGAGATTGAATTCTCAGAATCTTTAGAGGGGTTATTAGCTAGATTCTAAGCTTAATTAGAGATTGATTGGATAGCTCCTTTAGCTCTAATCTTGTTTGGAGTTTGGTGAACACTTGGAGGTGAATCGGCAGGCGATTCGACAGGAAACGGAACTTCGGATCTTCAAAAGGTTTTAAAGAACCTTTGTTATGTCCCTAACCATGTTTAAGGGCGAATCCCATGATTAGTGGAGGTTTTGCTTGGGGAAATGGAGGCGTGAACAGTGGAGGCGTGGAGAGGGTGATGGGTTGGGGTGTGTAGGGTTTTGTGGATGATGGAGGTCACTGTTGAGCTGGGATTTTGGTTTTATAAACCAAAATGTTCTCTCCTTTCCTTCTTCTTCCTTTTACCTTGCCACTACCCATCACTCAACTTTTTTCTCTTTCGGCGACCATGGGGCGTGGAGGTTGCTCCAGCATGAGGCACGGAGGTCGGTGTGCGAGGAGGCGCGCGTGCGGTTGCAGACCGGAGGTGGTTTCGTGGGTTCTCTAGCAGGCGTCGTCAATCGCTTTGAAGAGGTATGCCGGTTTAATAGCTTGGTTTTGTTTCTCACCACGATGGTGGGGAGTTGTGGTCGGTCGCGGGAGGTTGGAGACCTCACCGGCGACAAGAAACGGTGTAAAATCCTTAGCTAACGTGGGGTTATTGTCGACCAACGGTCGACTGGTGCCTTCAGGCGGTCACCATGTTTAGTGTTTTTGCCCGACTTTAATCAACATCGGTCGAACGATGCCATGTGGCGGTCGACCGGTTGCATGTGTGTTTGTGGGTCAAAGGATTGCCTATTAGTTTTCGGTCGACCGTTACTATTTTTTGGGTTCGACCGGAACTTAAGTGGCTTGATATTATTGCATGTTGTTCGACCGATTAATTATCTTGTTCGACCGATTAATGACCTAGACTATTAGGATGCCCTTGGTAGTTTTCGGTTGACCAAGACCCCTAAGTCGGTCGACCGATTATATTTGTATGATTTTGACCATACTCTGGATTTTGACCCCGTATTCGGTCGACCGGTTTTAGATTGTTGTTCGACCATTGGGACTTAAGTGATGCACAGAGAGTTCGACCGTTGCAGACTTTCGGTCGACCGAACCAATTGGGAACAGTCGACTGGATTGCCTATTTCAGTCGACTGTTTGTGCGCAGAACTGAATTCTTGGTCCTTGTGTTGTGTCAACTCTGTCCACGGAAACCCGTGTCCTCGGACCTGTAGAGTAGCAGACCTGAGGGATCGTGGATCCCAATTCATGTTGATGTTTGGCTCTTGGAGCATGATGACCCTGCCGACTGTGGTTTGGACCCGTCCGATGTTGTGTCGGACGTATGTTGTATCGTCGAGGTTGTGCCGACGATGCCGCCGAGGTTTCTGCGGGCGATGATGTTCCGGCTTGTTGTTGTGTCGTCTGATGTTGTGTCGAACGTATGTTGTACCGCCGATGTTGTGCTGCCGATGTTGTTCTGGCAATGATTCCTCGATTGGGCAACTATCGAGGAATGGTTTAACCGACTCGGCTACGACTCCTTGGGGTGGTGTAGTCCACGTGGTTCGCTTTCCGCGGAAGTGCGAACACTCCTCACCGATCCCTTTGGCTCAAGTAGTCGTGTGGGGGGTGCCTCGCATATTGTCTGCAAGACCGTATGTGACTACGGTAGGCTTCCGAAGGAGACCCGATGTTGTTGTTGGACTGATGTCCTTGTTGACCCTTTCAGGGTATTTGTTGTTGCTATGGGACTGAGGTCATGTTTTACCCTTGTTGGGGTTTTGATGCGTTGCTGATGATGACATGACATGCTACTAGTATGATAGGTTCATTACCGTATTGTTGCATTCATATAGGTGATCTTGGCATATGGGGTTTCCTAGTGGGAAACTCAGACATTGTTGTTGATTCATGTTTCAGGACCGCAATAGGTTCTGTCGGGTGGTGACAGAGGGCACACACATTTTGGGGCCAGGATCCTCTTCAGACTCTTCGAGGTCTTCATTATTACTTGTATTTGTCTTTCGTTGTATTAATGTAATCACGTATTTTGACAAACTCTATTGTATTGTGGTGCACCGACTGGTTAAATTTATATAAGTAATATTCCTGTTTGATGACTCTTGTCTTGAAATCTCGTTTGTTTAAATTTTCAAATTTTCCGTTGTTCCGGGATGTTACAACCTTTAGGTATGATCCTGTCCTGCTTGTTTATTTTAATATATCTAGGTTTGCATGATATTAGAATAAACACAAAACAATGTACATAAAATTGCTGAAAATATGAAATCGATCATGTGTGATTTTATTAAAAAAATTAAAATATACACAGACACAGGGACACGAAATCCTACCTGATTTGCACTAGACCAAATATTTCACATGTAGTTAGCCTGGTAAGTCGTTACATGAATAACCCCTGAAAGGACCACTGGGAAGCGCTGAAGTGGTTGTTCAGGTACTTGAATGGAACCATTGATGTTAGCTTGAAGTACACCAGAGATGGAGCACAAAGGTAGGTGGAGGGGTACATCGATTTAGATTATGTTGTTGATCTGGATAAACGGAGGTCCACAACAAGGTATGTGTTCACTTTAGGTGGAGGACCAGTGAGTTTGAGATCCATTCTCCAACATACTACCGCATTGTCTATGACGAATGCGGAGTATATGGCAGCGGTTGATGTCCGAAAGGAAGCTTTATGGTTGAAGGGCTTGGTTAGCTCTCTGGGGATGGAACAAGAACTGACTAAATTGCATTGTGATGGCCAAAGTGCAATTTATCTAGCCAAATATCATACGTTCCATTCAAGGACCAAATATATTGAAGTAAGGTACCATAAGATCCGTGAATGGATCGAGGAAGGCCAAGTTATTCTCCAGAAGATTGATACAAGCGAGAATCTGACGGATATGATGACCAAGATGGTCAGTCGGGAGAAATTCGAGTTATGCTCAAAGCTTCTCAATGTCCTCAAAATGTGAGAAGAAGGAGCGCTCAGAGGGGTAGTGTCGACCGTGCTTCATTCAAGCACGAAGGAAGCCGGTTAGAAGACTACTCAAGTAACAAATTCAAACCAAGGTGGAGAATGTTGAAAATTGGTCTAAACTTGTTTAGAACAGGTCGGTTACACCGGTTAACTGAAATTAACAGGAATCGTTCCTATTAACCGAATGGTTGACCATTTGAGGGATTCTTGTTGACCATTGACCACGATTTTCTGGTCGACCGTTAGCCAGGAAAGGAGCCAGCGGACGCCCCGGTGTACTCAAATCTGGTAAAATGTCCCATTTAGTTTAAGTTTTTTAAAATAAATAAAAATAATTTGGGGTGAGCGTCTGTGGGATCCGCCCACCCCAACGGGCGGGCACCTGCGGGAGACGCCTCCCCACGGGGTAGGCGTCTGTCGGAGACGCCCTCCCATATTTTTATTTTTTTAAAATTTTATAACTAATAATTAGTATTAATTGATAATTAGTTAAAAATAATTAATAAATTTGTTAATTTAGATGCTTAGATACATTTAACAACATTTTATTTCAAAATATTAATTAATAGTCATCGGGTTACCGTGGTGGAAGAGGAAAATTCATACCTTTTACACACTATACATGCTTACGAAGAGGATTCAGCACCTCGTCCTCCACGTAGACAGGGTATATCTGCTTTAGTTAGGAGGGAGGGGATAGTTTACGTCGTCGTCAGACACGTGAGAATTCCTTCGACGACGAGGAGGATTCAGATGAGGTGGAGAATGACGACGAGAGTGATGATGGGGGTCAGTATGGTTGGAACAACAGGAGGAGGCGAGACAGCAATATGGTAGAGGACGGGGGCGACATGGTAGTTCTTCTTCTGCTGAGTGGGTCATTCGGAAGGGTAGAGGTGGTAGGTTTGTGACCAGTGATTCGAATTCGGGGACTGCAAATGCTTGAGCTCAGAAGAAGAAGAACAAGAGGGTTGAGGACGATTCTTGGATGGTGACTGGTGTGATGCTTGGTGGTCCTTTAGATGGCAGCGTCATTCTGAGTTTCAAAGGCCACATCGCCAGACGTATTTGGGAGGGCGAGGATTGGAAGGTTCTAGAGTGTCATAATCGGCACAGAGCATGTACTACATTGCAGGGGTGGCACACAGTTTTGAGCGATGATATCACGGGGGCATTACTGAGAGCGGCTTGGGTCACTTGCCTTACAACATGTTCCCTTGCCTTGACATGTCGTTGATTTCTGCGTTTGTGGAGCAGTGGCAGCCTGACACCAACTCATTCCACTTGCCTTTCAGAGAGATGACGATCATGTTGCGTGATGTCTTCCAAATTTTGCACATTCCTGTTGACGATCGTATGGTTAGTGCTCACGCATCGACACCTGAGCTGAAGAGTTATGTATTGGAGTTGCTCGGGGTGAGCTTCGATTGTCTTCGGAGGGATAGCCCATTTTGGAGTGACGGTGATGTTAGCATCGACGTTTGTTGACGACTTTTGCAGACGAGGACGACCACCACGGATTGAGGATATGCAGCTGAGTGCCTACATGTTCTTACTGCTCGGATGCGTCTTGTTTGTCGACAATAGCAGTTGCAGAGTCAGACCACGTGACTTATTGGAGGCTAGACACCCATATACCATTTCGGTCAGTACTCATAGGGGTCGACGATGTTGGCATACTTGTATCGTTAGTTGGGGATAGTGAGCCATGCTGATTGTTCTGGTATTGTGGGTTGTCTTACGCTACGGCAGGCTTGGATATATGAGTACTTTCCTCCTTTCCACCCGTATTGGGAGCGGAAATCATTGAGTCGGGTCATCCTTGTTCGCGTATGTAGGTTGTCTGAACCGAGGATAGTAGCGAGGGGCGACTCCATTCCATTCGTAGACGGCTAGAACAGATGACTGCATCGCAGGTATAAAACTCCATATCATTCATGTTTATTTAAATTTTATTATTATTACTATTAACGTGTAAACATTTAGGTGGAGTGGTTGTCTTATGATCCTGAGATTGTTGCGGCTGTGCCGAGGACTTTAATGATGGGCGTTATTCGTTATCGGGATATCATGGAGCCTTATTTGCCCGATCACGTCTTGCGTAAGTTAGGGTACGTTCAGGTTATCCCGATTGACATCGCGATGCCAGAGCATGCAGTCCGGTCTCACACTTCGATGGCGGAATCGATTTGGAGGGCATTTCCGAGAGGAGGCCGAATTCACCTTGGCGATCTCACACGTAGCCGCAACCCCTCCACTTGTCATGCAAATTATTTGGATGGGTTTGGTAGGTGCTCACTGAAGGGAATGTGTTCTAAAAGTTTTACTTTTAAATGTCAATTGTTATGAATTGAATGAGAAATCATTTTGTTCCTTGTTTATGTTATTCGTCTTTTAGAAGTGTTAAGGAAGAGGCTCTTGGTCCTTAACCGTAGAGCTCTAGAAAATATTGGTTTACATAAAACAAAAGTTATTCGCAATCATGGTAATTAACATGGGACATTAATTACCGAGTTAAGATTGTCGTGTTGATCATAGATCACTGTATCTCTACAAGTGAGTGACAACATGGGTACACAAAAGAGGAAAATAGTACTTTTGTATACTGAATTGACCTAACAAGTAAAATATTATAGAAATGCGTTTATGTGTCATTAATATTTTACTGTGTCTTTGGTCCTTTGATATGAGACTTATATCTGATCACTTAAGAATTGCTTAATTAGACTAGTGTCTTGAGCTATCGATGAGTGTAGTGTAAAGGCATTAGTTGATTAAGTATGACTTTTGTTGGAGAAGATAGTTAGTCAAAAGATTATCATTGCCCCTCTTAATTGAGTGATGATATTAGTGGGCCCTTTGATAAAGCAAAGTTATAATGTGCACAATGTGATTTGAGTTATGTCACATATTTGTAACTAGCTTAAAGAGATCAAGAAATGAATACTGATACAAAGATGACACAATACTACTTTGTGTGTATTCTTAATATCATGAGGCAAGGGACGGACAAAAGTGGTGCACTCCATCACTAAATGGATCGGGTTTTGATTCGAGTGGAATTAAGACATCTAACTAATTGGGAGCTATAATGTGTAGCTAGATACTGCTTATAGCTTGTGATATTAAGCTCTTAATATCACTGCCAACTTAGTTTAGATCCTCCCATAGGTCACACCACAAAACTGGGAAACGAGAAATGGGGATTTTGAGTTCATAAGATGTGTCGGGTTTCATGTAGAAAATATGACACATGGGGTGAAAAAGCAAAATCAAAATTATGTTGTGATTAATAACATAAATTAGAATCTAAATTTAATTCATATGTGATGTAAATATTATGGGGTGTAATGATTTATCATTACATAGGATAATATGTTACATAAGTTGTGAATTTACTACTAATCCCGAAATGTCAAATTTTGTAGGGGTTAAACCGAAATTTGACAAGTCTGCAGTACTGTGCAAAACGGTCGATCGGTTAACAGTAAACGGTCGATCGATCGGTGCGCAGTCGACCAGACACGTCTCGACCGACAATAGGGAATTTTCATCTGTTCAGAACGGTCGACCGAATCTATCGGTCGGTCGACCGAACATTGCGATGAAATATTTTATTGTTGCGACCGGTTGACCAAATATCAAACGGTCGACCGAAACTTGGTTCGAGCGGTCGACCGAACCTACAAACGGTCGACCGGTCCAGACGGTTATCTGCAGAATTAATTTAAGAATTAATTAGATCATGCATGGAATTGGTCCATAATTGATTTAATTCGTGGCTAAGATTATTTGTTAGCAAATAATAGATAGTTAGATGGAAGCTTGCATGAAATCATGGACAAGAGGTTGCACATGAATAGGTAATTGGGAGAGAACTTATAAATACAAGTTTATCTCGTTACCTCATTAATTAATTCATTATTTTCTTCTGCAAAAATCTCTCTCCATAATTCTCCACGAAATTTCCTTAATTCTTAAGATTAGTTTTAGTTTTCAGAGATCTTCTTCTCAAGGGAACTAAAGAGGGGTTAGTAATTGGATTCTAAACCCTATTGGAGATTGAGAGGCTAGCTCTTCTCTCTCCAATCTCGTTTAGAGTTTGGTGAATACTCGGAGGCAATCCACTGGGCGATTCGAGCGGCAACGTGACTCCGGATCTTCAAGAGGTTTTAGATACATATAGGTATGATCCTCTTTGCAATTGTTTGTTTTTTCTAATGCATGTTAAATAATTAGGACAAACAAATGCATGTCTATATGAAAATCGAAGAAAATATGAATGTTTTGATCCTATATGTTTATAAAATTGCGAAAATATATACATACTATAGGGCACGAAATCCAGCAGTGGTATCAGAGCTTTTGATTCATATTATCTTTGATTTAGACTATAAAATCAATTTAGGCTACCATCTAGAATCAAAACAATTCGGTTTTATGTATTTTTCGAGTTTTTCGATGTTTTGTTGATAAAATTATAATAAATTCGTTTTGATGGTTTTATATGTTTTAAAACATCACACATGATTGTTAGAATTGAAATTTAGACATTTGTCTAATTTATAGAATTTTCGTTTTATTTTAAATGATTATTTTATAAAGGAATCAACAAAACCGAAAAGGACTAATGTTCATCTTTCCTTTTGGAAATTGGATGAACGGTGGTTCAAAATAATTAATTTTGTACTATGGATGCATGAAAATCATTTTAATGGATTTCAAATAATTTTTCTAGAATTGTTTGATTTTAGATGCTTGATAATCTAGATTAAATAGTTTAGATTGGACATGCGTGCATGCGTTGCTCGAGTTGTTTTTGCAGGATTTGTGAGTTTACATGTTCCAAATCAGCAACTGTAAATGTATGTAATTAATATAATACAGGGGCTTATTTATATGTAAAAGCCAAATTCTCTCTTTCTATCTCTAGATAATTGCATTACATATGAGAGGCTTTTCATAGGACTTGCACTAGTCGGTTTTTATCGAATGTGAGGAGCATGTTTATTTTCTGTAAAATCTACATCTCCGGTGCAAGACGAAGTCGCCGCTGTAGCGCATCGATCGAGGATCAGGGATCGAGGATCAAAGATCAAAGGGAACATATAAACTCACACGATGTGGATTGTGTGAATGGTTTAACTTCTTTTTTTAATTTCTGCTATGCATGTGATGAATGTGATTGAATGTTAGGATGTGTGTGAATGATAATATGCATGATAACCTAAAATTATGAATCGCATGTTAATACATGAAATTGTCCAACAAAAATTAAGAGTAATTTTCCTTCTTATTTCATCCACTAGCAGCCATCGGTCGAGGGATACTCTGATCGCCCTTAGCGAGAGATAGCTCCGTTCATCTTTGGGAATAGTGGGAGATATAATGGTTGTCTATTGTTGTGGCACGATTAGATATATGAGGTGTGACCCTAGTGAACCCCAAGTATGTTTAGTTGTGAATACAATGGATAAACGTATCTCGTATCAAATGAAAATAAGTTTTCTTAACATTACCTAGAGCCCTCGCTCGGTTTTGGGAAAGAGTTTTTCTTACGAGGATAGGTCGTATTCCCTCATAATTAAAACGCCAAGAATCACAAGAGTTTGAAGATGCTAATGTTGATAAAATTCAAAAAGGTTGTGATTAGAAAAATGTTTTTCTTACCTTGATATTGTAATGTATTTGATAGCCCTTAGCTAGTCTATATTACAATTGATGGGATCTTGGATTGTTGCATTTATGGGCAAATTGTTTTTTTATTTGCAGCATTTACATTTGTATGTATGTATAATAAACATAAAATTGGCATTAAAATCTTGTATGATTTAATTTGTAGAAAAATGTCGAACATCCAACATATCGTACGATCCATGATAGAAAAACACCCTTTAGCAAATGATGGCTCAAACTTCATTAGTTGGCAACTCAAACTCAATATAGTGTTAAAGTTTGAGAAACTGTCTCACATTTTGGAAGGTCCAATCCCAAAATGGAATGAGAGATTAACCGATAAAGAGAAGGAGGCTAAAGCCAAGTGGGAAGACCAAGAGAACCAAGTTCACGGTCTTATGCTAGCATCCATGGGTGACTCGCTTCAAGCGAAATACTTGGATTCGAAACCCAAGAAGACCATGGAGGCTTTATCTAAGATGTTCATGGATAGTGCTCGAAAGGAGCGCTATAAGACCACCATCGCACTCACAAGGTGTCATATGGCGGAGGTAACATCGGTATCCATGCATTGTCTCACGATGCAAGGGTACCTTGAGAAGTTGACAAAGCTCTCTTCACCAATGCCCGAGGACATTGCTGAAGATATGATTCTTGGCTCTCTAGCCCCGTCCTTTAAGGACTTTGTGATGCACTACCACGTGCGTGAAAAAGGGGTCAGTCTTGAGGAGCTGCACAACGCTCTCAAAACTGTTGAAGTTGACATGGGCAAGGGTAGGGACAAGCAAGTCATTGTCGTCCATGGGAGGAGCCAAAAGATTGGTAAAGGAAAGGGCAAATCTACCAAAGGTGGTTCAATCAAGAGCAAGGGAGTAGGAGGTGCTCATAAGAGTGCCTCAAGGGGGAAATCTCAAAAATCTCCAACTCCCAATATGGAGTGCTTTCACTGCGGTGAAAAAGGACACATCCGGCCAAATTTCCCCAAAGTACAAGGAAGACCTTGACAACGGAGTGAATGAACGTCGGCGCCCCAAAAAGGCCAAATGTATATTTGTTATTGAAATAAATTTAGCCACTTCTGACCAGGATTGGGTAATTGATATCGGATCTTGTGCTCACATAGTTTCTAATGTGCAGCTACTCATGGATAGGAAGGAACTCGCAAGGAACGAGGTAGAATTGAAGGTCGGAAATGGTGCGAACGTTTCTGCGGTTCCACAAGGTTCTGTGGTGCTTCAATTATGTAGTGGTTTAAATTTATGTCTAAAGAATGTTTATTATGTGCCTTCGATTAGCAAGAATATTATTTCTGTATCATGTTTGGATATGGATAATTTTAATATAAATGTTTCAAATTCTTGTTTATCTATATCGAAGAATGATGTTTTCTATGCAAATGAATTCATAAGGAATGGTCTCTATTTGCTTGAATTGAATAATAAACAAATCTCTAATATCAATAACAAAAGACTTAAGACCACTCACGAGAATGATACTCTCTTGTGGCACTATCGTCTTGGTCACATAAACGAAAAGCACATCAAGAAATTGCAAGAAGCTAACCTTCTTGGTCTACTTGATTTTAAATCATTGGAGACGTGCCAACCATGTTTAATGGGAAAAATGACCAAAAAACCTTTCAAGAAGAAAGGCCCAAGGGCGAGTGGCTTGTTGGATTTGATACATTCCGATGTATGTGGTCCAATGAGTACTAGTGCACGAGATGGTTTCAGGTACTTCATTACGTTCACGGATGATTATAGTCGTTATGGCTATGTTTATCTAATGAGAAACAAAAGTGAATCCTTTGACAAATTCAAAGAATTCAAGAATGAAGTAGAGAACCAACTCGACAAGAAAATCAAGTCTCTACGAACGGATCGTGGAGGTGAGTACTTAAGTGCCGAATTTGACTCATACCTAAAGGAGTTTGGTATTATACCTCAACTCACCTCTCCCGGTACACCTCAGTGGAATGGGGTATCCGAAAGGAGGAATAGGACATTGCTCGACATGGTTCGGTCAATGATGAGTCATGCGGAATTACCTCTTTACTTTTGGAGTTATGCACTACAAACTGCGGCTTACACACTAAATATTGTTCCATCCAAATCCGTAGAGAAAACGCCTTACGAGCTATGGAGTGGTAAAACACTTAAGCTCAATTTTCTCAAGATTTGGGGTTGTGAGGCTTACGTCAAGAAATTGATGTCGACCAAACTTCAACCAAAAGTGGATAAATGCTTCTTTATTGGTTATCCTCGTGAGACAAGAGGATACTACTTTTGGCATATCACCTCCAATCGAGTGATTGTAGAGATGGATGCCACATTTCTGGAAAAGAAATTTCTGGAAAAGAGTAAAAAGTAGTGGGAGTAGGGTTGTGCTTGAGGAAACTCAAGATACTCTACAAGATCATGACATGAATGATGACATTCAAGATCATGAAGGCTCAACCGAGATTCCTTTGGTTAGTGGGAGCATGAGTGAGATACCCTTGCAAGAAATTGTGAGAGAAACTCAATCTTCCCCACCAAGTGTACGTTCAAGAGTTGAACGTGAACCCACTCCTCAAGAAATTGTGGAAGAAGTTCGAGAGACACGAGAAGAACCAAAAGAACTAAGAAGGTCAACGAGGGAAAGGAAGAAACCCGACTTGTATCTGGGACTTCATGAAATCATGGTACTTCATACCAATGATCCCTTGACATTCCATGAAGCAATGGAAAAGGAAGACTCCAAACTATAGCTTAAGGCCATGGAATCCGAAATAGAATCCATGTATGATAATCAAGTGTGGAACTTGGTTGACCTTCCTCAAGCGAAAAAGGCCATTCAAAATAAATGGGTTTTCAAGAGGAAGATGGACATGGATGGGAACTTGACAACCTACAAAGCGAGGCTTGTAGCGAAGGGTTTCACTCAAGTTCAAGGAATTGACTATGATGAAACTTTTTCACCAGTTGCCATGTTTAAGTCTATTCGGATAATGCTCGCTATTGCTGCATTTCATGATTATGAAATATGGCAAATGTATGTCAAAACGGCGTTCCTTAATGGGAACTTGGAGGAGGATGTGTACATGGTACAACCTCAAGGTTTTGAAGATCCAAAGAATAGCGAGAAGGTATGCAAGCTTCAAAGATCCATTTATGGATTGAAGCAAGCATCAAGGAGTTGGAACAAACGCTTTGACGAGGAAGTGAAGAAGCTTCACTTCATTCAAAGTAAGGAAGAACCTTGTATATACAAGAATGTTAGTGGGAGCCATGTAGTATTCCTAATCTTATATGTCGATGACATATTGCTCATGGGCAATCATATTCCTTTGCTTGAGCAAACGAGAAGTTCATTGAAATCTGCATTTTCAATGAAAGATATGGGTGAGGCTCAATACACCTTGGGAATCAAGATATATCGAGATAGATCCTGTAGACTCATTGGCCTCAGTCAACGTGCATACATTGACAAGGTCTTGGAAAGGTTCAAGATGAACAACTCCAAAAAGGGCAGTGTGCCAATGAGTATGGGTGTGCAACTCAAGAAGTCTCAACGTGCACAATCACGTAAGGACTTAGAGTACATGAAGGATGTCCCTTATGCTTCGGCAATTGGGTCGATCATGTACGCGATGACTTGCACAAGACCCGATGTCTCGTATGCTCTAAGCGTGACAAGTCGTCACCAGTCCAACGCAGGTCCTGAGCATTGGACTGCGGTCAAGAATATCCTGAAGTACCTTATCCGGACTAAGGATAAGATTCTTGTTTATGGAGGGCAAAGGGAGTTGATAGCCGAGGGTTACTCGGATGCGAGTGTCATGAGTGATCCAGACGATTGAAGGTCGCAATCAGGATACGTCTTCCTTCTGAATAGTGGAGCTGTGAGTTGGTGTAGTTGGATGCAAAGCACTACGACCGACTCAACCACTGCTTCTGAAGTAACGGTTGTCACTGAAGCGAGCAACGAAGGAGTGTGGATTAAGAAGTTCTTTGAAGAGCTTGGAGTAGTTCCCTCGAGCGTGGGACCAGTAGAGCTGTTTTGCGATAATAGTGCATCTATCTCGCAAATCAAGGATCCCCAACGACACCACAAAGTGAAGTACATGGATCGTAAGTACTTCATGACACGTGACCTCATCGACGAAGGCAAAATAAAACTTTTATGGGTGGACACCAACAGCAACACAGCTGATCCATTCACAAAACCCTTATCCCAAGCCAAGGGCGAAATGCATTTCGAGTCCATGGGATTGAGGAACCATGTAGATTGGCTTGATGATTGATATGTAATGGGGTTTACCCTAGTTATTATTGTTTTATACATTGAGTATGTATGTGAAAGAAAACTTTAATAACAAGTGGGAGATTGAAGGGAATGTGTTCTAAAAGTTTTACTTTTAAATGTCAATTGTTATGAATTGAATGAGAAATCATTTTGTTCCTTTTTATGTTATTCGTCTTTTAGAAGTGTTAAGGAAGAGGTTTTTGGTCCTTAACCGTAGAGCTCTAAAAAATATTGGTTTACATAAAACAAAAGTTATTCGCAATCATGGTAATTAACATGGGACATTAATTACCAAGTTAAGATTGTCGTGTTGATCATAGATCACTGTATCTCTACAAGTGAGTGACAACATGGGTACACAAAAGAGGAAAATAGTACTTTTGTATACTGAATTGACCTAACAAGTAAATTATTATAGAAATGCGTTTATGTGTCATTAATATTTTACTGTGTCTTTGGTCCTTTGATATGAGACTTATATCTGATCACTTAAGAATTGCTTAATTAGACTAGTGTCTTGAGCTATCGATGAGTGTAGTGTAAAGGCATTAGTTGATTAAGTATGACTTTTGTTGGAGAAGATAGTTAGTCAAAAGATTATCATTGCCCCTCTTAATTGAGTGATGATATTAGTGGGCCCTTTGATAAAGCAAAGTTATAATGTGCACAATGTGATTTGAGTTATGTCACATATTTGTAATTAGCTTAAAGAGATCAAGAAATGAATACTGATACAAAGATGACACAATACTACTTTGTGTGTATTCTTAATATCACGAGGCAAGGGACGGACAAAAGTGGTGCACTCCATCACTAAATGGATCGGGTTTTGATTCGAGTGGAATTAAGACATCTAACTAATTGGGAGCTATAATGTGTAGCTAGATACTGCTTATAGCTTGTGATATTAAGCTCTTAATATCACTACCAACTTAGTTTAGATCCTCCCATAGGTCACACCACAAAACTGGGAAACGAGAAATGGGGATTTTGAGTTCATAAGATGTGTCGGGTTTCATGTAGAAAATATGACACATGGGGTGAAAAAGCAAAATCAAAATTATGTTGTGATTAATAACATAAATTAGAATCTAAATTTAATTCATATGTGATGTAAATATTATGGGGTGTAATGATTTATCATTACATAGGATAATATGTTACATAAGTTGTGAATTTACTACTAATCCCGAAATGTCAAATTTTGTAGGGGTTAAACCGAAATTTGACAAGTCTGCAGTACTGTGCAAAACGGTCGATCGGTTAACAGTAAACGGTCGACCGATCGGTGCGCGGTCGACCAGACACGTCTCGACCGACAATAGGGAATTTTCGTCTGTTCAGAACGGTCGACCGAATCTATCTGTCGGTCGACCGAACATTGCGATGAAATATTTTATTGTTGCGACCGGTTGACCAAATATCGAACGGTCGACCGAAACTTGGTTCGAGCGGTCGACCGAACCTACAAACGGTCGACCGGTCCAGACGGTTATCTGCAGAATTAATTTAAGAATTAATTAGATCATGCATGGAATTGGTCCATAATTGATTTAATTCGTGGCTAAGATTATTTGTTAGCAAATAATAGATGGTTAGATGGAAGCTTGCATGAAATCATGGACAAGAGGTTGCACATGAATAGGTAATTGGGAGAGAACTTATAAATACAAGTTTATCTCGTTACCTCATTAATTAATTCATTATTTTCTTCTGCAAAAATCTCTCTCCATAATTCTCCACGAAATTTCCTTAATTCTTAAGATTAGTTTTAGTTTTCAGAGATCTTCTTCTCAAGGGAACTAAAGAGGGGTTAGTAATTGGATTCTAAACCCTATTGGAGATTGAGAGGCTAGCTCTTCTCTCTCCAATCTCGTTTAGAGTTTGGTGAATACTCGGAGGCAATCCACCGGGCGATTTGAGCGGCAACGCGACTCCGGATCTTCAAGAGGTTTTAGATAACCTTTAGGTATGATCCTCTTTGCAATTGTTTGCTTGTTCTAATGCATGTTAAATAATTAGGACAAACAAATGCATGTCTATATGAAATCGAAGAAAATATGAATGTTTCGATCCTATATGTTTATAAAATTGCGAAAATATATACATACTATAGGGCACGAAATCCAGCAGCATCCAATTCTCGTGCGCGGTACCACCACGAGATCTGAGAGACCACTGGATAGGACATGTGGCGATGCGGTAAATTTTTCTATTTTTAATTTGTAATGTATATTTTGTTTTTGTTGATAATGTACACTAATTTTTATGTTATATACAGTGGATGAGTATGGTGATACAGGTTGTTAGTCGTTCTTGACTCACAGGGACCTGATGCCAAATGAAGAGACGTGATCTGCATGTGTAGATTGGGAATAGTCAGTTGGGCATTTCTGACCATGATTCGGATGATGATTTGTAGTCGGCTTGTACATTAATTATTTTATTATATGTTGAACTATTACTACATGTATTGGTATTTGCTTATTCGTTGTACTCTTATTATTTATTTCTGACGAACATATCTTCTCCCTATTTGTTTATCTGTTGTACTTTTATTATTTATTCCTCACAAGCATATCTTGTCCCTGTTTAGTATATGTAATGTAATTTAAATTTAAAATCTAATAAAAAACAACACTATATAAGTACAAATACATGATATAATCGCGAACACATTATACATAAAAATACAGTAATTAAACAAATACATTACAAATTACAATCAAAATGTACTACGTAACCGGTCCCAATACGCTCTCCTAGTTTCGTACTCTGCCTCCCATCCAGCAACACTCTCATCTCGCATTTGCAACCCCAGGGTCGCTATAGGAGGTACTAGGAATCCCTCAGCTCATTCTAAGTGAATGAAATGTCTGTAACTCCCTAAATGAGCAATGATCAACTCTTTCATCGCTTCATCATGGTAGACAGACTCCCAAGGTAGGACTGTAATACATGGGTACAACGTGTTAGGATCAATGACCCTCTAATCACTAGATAAATGCGGAAATAAAAATACTAATCGAAGGATTAAGGGAAGAGACAATGCAAACCGCAAAATCGACGACACCGGAGTTTAGAGCGGTTCGGCACCCACACCCGAGTCTTAGTCCTCCTTTCAAGCCTCGCTCGATCCCCCGAGCCTCGCTTATGGTTCCACTAACTGATCTCCGTTCCGGGCCAAGATCAACGTCGTTTACAACTCTGAGCCTCGCGAACAATCCTGGCGTCGCTCGTGTCTCCTCTCACAACCCGAGAGGGAGCTTCCTCGAAGCTTTACAACTTGGCGATTCTTTTAATATGGTGATGGAATCACAATCTAACTAACATTCTATACTTGAGCACACTTGGATATGGATATAGAATTGGATATGCAAATGGTGAAGTTTTGGCTTTAGTGTTGAGGACTGAGAGCTTGAAGATGAGGAGGATTTGGCTTTGAGTGTGGGATAGATAGGGAGTGTTCAAGAGTCTCAAAACCAACAAATGGGGTCCTATTTATAAGCTTTCAAGCTCTACTAGCCGTTTGGGAGTTGGTGGGGAAATTGACCAATAGGAATGCAAGATGTGACTTAAGCTCGGGAAAATTTCTGTGCATATTTGGTCGACCGTTAACAGAACGGTAGTCCAAAGGATTGGTCTGAATTAAGCATACGGTTGACCGAAAGTGGTTTGGATCACCGTTCACCAACTTCCAGTAGCTTTTATCAATTTTATCCCTAATTAATTTTGGTTAACCGAATTGTCTTCGGTTCACCGTTTCAAGGTGGACAATAGGATTGGTTGGGCTCTTATCTACTCAAGTTCGGTTGAGCGTGTACACCTCGGTAGACCGAAGATAGCGTGGGTTTTGTGCTGAAGTTACGTCTCAAAAGGTCATTGGGTACAACAGTCAAGTGCCACGTGTAAATAGTCGTTGTGCGCTTTAAGCCAAGAAGGACTCAGTTGACCGATAGATATTCGGTCGTCCAAATTAGGACAAGTCAAATGGGCTTTAAGGACATGATTCAAATGCGACAGTTGGATCAAAGTCCAAAACCGAACCAAGGCTATTCGGTCGACCGAAGGTGGTTTGGTCTTCCGTCGGGGCAAATCCAGATAACACCTAAGTTTTACTGGTGGGAAGTATTCGGGTAACCGATAGGTGTTCGGTGGACCGAAGGTGGTTCGGTCTTCTTGTTCGGTGGACCGAACTAGAAGTTTTTGGTGGACCGTCTTGAGTTCGGTGTACCAAATCATGGCGGGACAGAATCCTAGTGCTGAAGTTTACATTAAACCTTATGGACTCAATAAATACAAAATTACATATCTTGGTCCAAAGCTTTGATTACAAGTCTTGAGACTTGATGTCTTTGTCCCAATGCTCATTTTCTTGATTGTCTTGATCAACCTATTAAGATGATTGCAAATATACAAGTATGTATGCAATGCACGTGTTTGCTCACTTTGATTGATTAGGTTGATTGATTAAGATAAGCTTAATTAATCATCAAAATTACTATAGATTAAGGCCAAAAAACCAACAATCTCCCCCTTTTTATGATGGCAAACCTATATCTTAATGCTTGAGTTTCAATTTAAGTTCTCTCATTTTCTATATGATTGCTCCCCCTTCATATATGTAAACTATGCATGTATAAGATACTCCCCCTAACAATATGCATAGTATATGACATCAATCAAATGCAAACAATAAAAGTATATGATGCAAAAGTTAGGATTACATAATTCTCCCCCTTAATTAGATGATATAACATTATATGTTCCCCTTGTCACTAAGGCCAAAAAGCAATGATGTATGATATCAATTAGGCATGCAACAATCCTAGATTAGAACCAAATGTTAAAGTTTAAAAGGATTGAAAATGTCACCAAACTTTTGATTCTCGATTTGGTATTTGTTCCAATCACCTTTCGATAGCGACGACGACTTTATTAATTCGATCCAAATGATTTCCTTGAAGCTTGGAATCGATCTTTTATTGCTTGAGCCAATCGATATCGATTCTCCTCCTTCTAAGTACCTACAAGTGAAGATTTTGGTACCCAAACAACCATGGATCCTTTGACATTAATTTTTGGTACTCAAACCATTTTGGTTTTAGGTGCCCAAACACTTGATGATTTTTTATTCACAAAGAAATGCTTTCCATTCAATGTAGTGTGAATAACATAGTTTTTGTAGTTATTAACATAATAGCCTAAACCATGCTTGTTTAAAGATTGTCTTTGACTACCAATAAGTCTATCAAGCATTTCTTTTCCCTTTGTAAATCTTTCAAGATCCTTTTGTAATTGAACATTCTTAGCAATTAGATCTTGAATATCATTGCTATATGAGGCTTTTGGATTTAGAGTTGCAATTTCATCAATCAAATAAGTATTCTTTAATGCAATTTTATCAAGACTAGCAAGAAATTCATTCTTCTCATTCATGATAGATTCAATTTGAGATTGTAGCTCACTGATTTTCTTTTTAACTACTTTGTTTCTTTGACAAAATTTCTCAAAATTTTCAAGCAATTAATTGAATTCACATTGAAGTTCATTATAAGAATTTGAATGTCAATTAAATCGCGACTCGAGCAAGAAGATACCTCACTATCTTTATCTTCTATTGCCATGAAGCACATTGAGGTGAATTCGCCTTGAATTGATGAAGATGATGACTCGTCCCAAGTAGCTTTGAGAGCTTTCTTCTTCTTGTCTTTTCTCATGCTCTTCTTCTTCTCTTTTCTCCCTTCTTTCTCTTCTTTGAGAAACTCCTTGAATTGTTGTGTCGCCAATTGTTCTTCAATGTCACTATCTCCTTTGATTGAATTGGCGATGGCATGAAGCACCAAGGATTTCTTGGCTCCCTTTTCCTTGCGGTCTTTCATTTGTATCTCATATTAGATGAGACTACCCATTAGCTCCTCGATCGATAATTTAGTGAGATCTTGTGCTTCTTCGATAGCGGTCGTCTTCTCCTCCCAATCGTCAGTGAGTGACCGAAGAATCTTTTGAGTCATTTCTCCCTTGCTAAAATCCTTGGCAAGTGCTTTGAGAGAGTTAATGATCTCGGTGAAGCGAGTGTGCATCTCGCTTTTGTTCTCACTGGATTGCATACGAAATAGTTCATATTTATGCATGATCAAATTAATCTTAGTTTCTTTCAATCTAGTAGAACCCTCATGATGCATTTCTAATGTATGCCAAATGTCATAAGCAATTTCACAACCTCTTACAATATTGTATTCCCCTTCATTTAACCCACTATACAAGATGTTCATAATGCGGGAATTCATCTTGGTTTCCTTAATTTTGGGTTTAGTTAAGGATACAACTTAATCATCGTTTGGAGGTGTGTATGGGTTTAAGATGAACGTCCAAATTTTTAAGTCATTGGATTGTAAATAAATTCTTATTATTTTCTTCCAATAGTCATAGTTTAACCCACTAAACAAAGGTGGCTTAGTTGTGGATAATCCTTCACAATGATTAGAAGTAGATGTCATGTTAAATTACAATTAAGTAAATGAAATTATCAACCTAATCCTCTAATACAAATTGTTAGGATCAATGACCCTCTAATCACTACATAAATGCAGAATTAAAAATATTAATCGAAGGATTAAGGGAAGAGACAACGCAAACCACAAAATCGACGACACCGGAGTTTAGAGAGGTTCGGCACCGACACCCGGGTCTTAGTCCTCCTTTCAAGCCTCGCTTATGGTTCCACTAACTAATCTCCGTTCCGGGTCGAGATTAACGTCGTTTACAACTCTGAGCCTCGCGAACAATCCTTGCGTCTCTCGTGTCTCCTCTCACAACCCGAGAGGGAGCTTCCTCGAAGCTTTACAACTTGGAGATTCTTTGAATATGGTGATGGAATCACAATCTAACTAACAATCTATACTTGAGCACACTTGGATATGGATATAGAATTGGATATGAAAATGGTGAAGCTTTGGCTTGAGTGTTGAGGAGTGAGAGCTTGAAGATGAGGAGGATTTGGCTTTGAGTATGGGATTGATAGGGAGTGTTCAAGAGTCTCAAAACCAACAAATGGGGTCCTATTTATAAGCTTTCAAGCTCTACTAGCCGTTTGGGAGTTGGTGGGGAAATTGACCAATAGGAATGCAAGATGTGACTTAAGCTCGGGAAAATTTCTGTGCATATTTGGTCGACCGTTAACAGGACGGTAGTCCGAAGGATTGGTCTGAATTAAGCATATGGTTGACCGAAAGTGGTTTGGATCATCGTTCACCAACTTCTAGTGGCTTTTATCAATTTTATCCCAAATTAAGTTCGCTTAACCGAATTGTCTTCGGTTCACTGTTTCAAGGTGGACAGTAGGATTGGTTGGGCTCTTATCTACTCAAGTTTGGTTGAGTTGTACACTTTGGTAGACCGAAGATAGTGCGGGTTTTGCGCTGACAGTTATGTCTCAAAAGGTCGTTGGGTACAATGGTCAAGTGCCACGTGTAAATAGTTATTGGGCGCCTTAAGCCAAGAAGAACTCGGTTGACCGATAGATATTCGGTCGTCCGAATTATGACAAGTCAAATGGCCTCTAAGGACATGATTCAAATGCGACCGTTGGAGCAAAGTCCAAAACCAATCCAAGTCTATTACGTCAACCGAAGGTGGTTCGGTCTTCTGTCGGGGCAATTCCAGATAACACCTAAGTTTTACTAGTGGGAAGAATTCAGGTAACCTATAGGTGTTTGGTGGACCGAACTAGATGTTTTCGGTGGACCATCTGGAGTTCGATGTACCGAATCTTGACAGGACAGAATCCTAATGCTCAAGTTTACATTAAACCTTATGGACTCAATAAATACAAAATTACATGTCTTGTTCCAAAGCTTTGATTACAAGTCTTGAGTCTTGATGTCTTTGTCCCAATGCTCTTTTCTTTGATTGTCTTGATCAACCTATTAAGATGACTGCAAATATACAAGTACGTATGCAATGCATGTAATCGTGTTTGCTCACTTTGATTGATTAGGTTGATTGATTAAGATTAGTTTAATTAATCATCAAAATTAATATAGATTAAGGCCAAAAAGCCAACACAACGAACCATCCGTTTCCACTAAGAAATACATAAATGCGTAGTTGTATAAATTGGCAATCTGGAACAAGTCGCTCTAAATCTTCATATAGTGATCCTCACCACAAGGTCCTCCGCCCCAATCAATTCGTTGACGAGCTTGTACCACACTGTCATAATAAACGTGCTCATAATGGGATGCACCCCTATCTCATTAGAAATTGCACAATAGGCGTAAAACTAATTGTCTTGACCACCATGGAAAACATCGGCAACATATCGAAATCCACAGTTGTTCTTAGCACGTACATCATTCCACCTCTCCAGAAATGGTAAGATGATTCCTGACAGTCTATCAACATATAAGAAGTTACCGATGTCAATCCGTCCGGACACTAAAAGATGAAAAAATAGCAAAGTTATATATAATAATTGGAAGAACATGTTACTGAAGAAAACAAACAACGAAGTAATAATAATAACAGAAAACATATCATCATACCAGATCCTGTACTCATGTTTACGGAAGATCGAGACAAACTAGAAGATTGACCACGACTTCTCTCAGCATACTCAAAGGCACTCGGGTCCCAACGTGTCGACTTTGCCATGGTCGACCTCATACCTTAGTATTTTCTGCGGGCTCTAGATAATTCAACTGATCAGGGTGTAACTGCGCATATAAAATACGAGAGACACTACGAATTACTGCATGGTCGCTCAATGAAATCTCATTAACGAGGTTTCGAAAATGCTCGATGTCTTGTGATGAGTGATCCACAAACTCTGACCTCTGGACTCCTTCTCCAATGACAAGTATTTTCCAGAATGGATGAATCTGCTCTAAATAAATTCCTTTGCCTGACTCAATACAACCATGCATGGTACATGCACAAGGAATCTCATGTCATGTAAGAAAAGCATACACACAACGATATTCAGCTTGATTGTTTAAGCCCTGCATTCTCTGCAACTCCTCACACAATAACGACAAGCAGTGATGTGAAATTCGACCAGTTATATGCTGATACAAAACATTTCTGTAGTTAGTCAAATTTTGATGTGTCGACTCTTCAAAAAAGTTTCGAATATTCGTCAGCTGCATTTCAATAGCCGCGTTGACGCGGTCGAAAAGAGTGTACAGGGCTGCAGAAGATGTAGTAATCCACTCTTTTAGAGCTGAATGAGCGCTTTCGACCCTACAGTTCATAGTGTTGCCGAAATGAAGGACTTTGTTCGTCCAATTCCACACAATTTTTTTTATGCACTAACTACGTCTCTTCCAAATACTCCGTCATAGCTGGCCAAGAATGAAAAGTATCTTTCAGATTATGAACAGCTCTATCGTACTTAGTTTCTGAAGTAGAAAGCATGAGTTTTCTCCACTTTCCACACTTCAAATTCTTTGCAAACTTCTTGTTCTTGCCGAATGCGTGGTATGCGTAGTTTTATAAGTGTTTGTTGATATGTCAGGTGCAAAGTAAATGAGCAGACTCTGGAAAAATCTCTCACACTGGTAGCATAAGCCCTAACTCCCGATCCGTTATTATTGCAGTCAGGCTGACAATATCCAATAACAGATCTCGCAACTTCTCCAACACCCACCGGTAACTAGACTCGGTCTCATCCTTCATAATCACATAGCCGACAAGGAAGTTTATCTTTGTTGGTGTCACCCCAACCATCTCAAACAAAGGCATATTGTACTTGTTTGTTTTATACGTCGAATCCGTGCAGATTACGAAAGGGTATGTGCACAACAACTGAACTGACGTCGGATGTGCCAAAAATGCGTGAGTGACGACATTAGTTTCTTCATCCTCCATAATCCAATGTAAGTACTGATACTGCACTGCCAAGTGCAGAAACTGATGAGCGGGAATCCTGTCTTCAGATTTTGTCATCCTCATGTACTCTCTGAAGTTATAAATGTGTCTCTGATTGGGATTATCCTTCGGGAATTTCTCCTTTACCGCGAACAAAATGTTACATGGTTACGTTTGTGCCTCCGTCATATCAGGAACAATTTTCTTGGCCCCAGGACAAAGACCGCTCATCAGTCAGTGACCTTCTGGATAAACTGCAAGTCTGTAGTTGTGCTAACCATGAGTACTATTAGAAACTATGACCCATCCATCACGGTCTCGTCGCTCGACCACCTTTATCAAAAAAGACCTCCGCAACCCTTTGTTTTTGTGTTCTTCCGTACTGCAATATCTATATCCCGAGAACCAATTTCATTTCTAAGATCACATCTCAAATAATAATTCATCTGATTATCTGCATGTGATTTATCGGATGATATTACCAAACAAACTGGCTCCGATGGCAACTTGTTTGGCCCATTTATTCCTGTCATCGATTGTTGGAAATACTTTTGTACTTACAAAAAGCTTATTGTAATCTACTCCAACACCACCGAAATCTTGCAATAGAACTTGAAACAATTAAAATAACACAACATTAAAATAAAAATGGGGGGCATCCTAGCCAGACGCCAATCCCATGGGGGAGGCGCCCTACCCAAGCGCCTCTTCCATGGGGGTGGCGACTTACACAGATGCCCGACACAAAAATTATTTTTTGCTAGGCTTGCTTCACCAGATTCAAACGCTTCCCCAGACATTTTCGTGGTGTTGGTACTGGTAAAGTGAGGAAAGCGTAGACTGAATCATTAGTTTAAGAGACAATACAAAATGAGTATTAAAGGAATTGAGAATGACAAAATAGTTATTAGACGGGCGATTTAAGTAATTTTGGGACGACAAATAGTAGTTCCCTAAAAAAATTGTAGGTGAAAATACTAGAACGAAAGAACGAAGCCAAATATTAAAGCACACAAGAAAGGTGAACCCACGTATGAAACCATGCTCGGGTTTGTTTCTTGGTGGTCATGGCGTCCAAGATTTTTTATTTCCAAACTCCGAAATATTAATGGAAGAAGACAAAGGATGCATGATTTGGAATCGTATCTAATGTCGTGTTTGAATATTATTTTTTATAATCAAAATTATTCGGAACACACGTACCCCCACTATTAGATCAGGAAAATTATCTAATTTGAGCACAAAAAGAAAAATCAGAAGCAAATAATAGTGTAACTTCATTTTAATGCGCTATTAATTAGGAATCTACCTTTGTTTTGTTTTGTTTTGTATTGTTTTTACACGTGCATTTTGTCGGACGAAATCTGAATATGGTCAAAAGAATTCTAATTAGAAGACTCATTTGAAATGCTTACAAATACTTTAAAGTGTTAGTAAGCATAATTATTTCTTTTTTTTTCTACTCATAACCTACGGATCACAATGAAGGCATAAAGAAATAGTTTTTTGCCTGAAAGAAGGGGGGGAAACAACGTATAAATATACTCTCCCCCAATTCTTGCAAAGTTGGAGCCGTATGTATTGCCTTTTCTACTTTGTTACGAGAGTAGGAACAAAATGGAAGTGATTATAATTTATAAGCATTATTTTTCAAGTTTTTTCTTGAAATGTGGAACTCCAGTTTCACAACGTCGATCAAATTAAGAACTTATAAATTTTACCAGAACTTATAAATTACTACCAAAACATTCCACCCTCTTGTTTTTCTGATGACATTTGGGTTGTTTTTGCTTCCGTACCAATCAAAACCTTGAAAATTGGCAACGTACCCATGATTTTGCAAAAATTAGACGTGTAGCAATCAAAAACTTATAATTGACATCATACGTATCCGTCACAATGGGTCCAACAATCGTGTGCCTCTGTTTAGGTTTCCCGTAACGTGCCTTTATTTTTCACCGGTTGTTTTGCTTCCATGTTGATCAAACATTAGACATGTACCTATCAAATAAAGTTGTAATTGACATCATATCTATCTAATACTCACATAATTGCAAGATCAAAAAATTAATGATGATGGATAGGACGAGTATCTATCGAAAACTTACAAGATCAAAAAATCCGGTGAATTTGTATAATTTTTGTTATTTACTATTATGAATATTTCAAAATAATAATGTAATTTCTGTTTTTTTAAAAAGTTTGTGTTTTGATATTAAAAGTTTTACGTAATATATATAATTATTAAAATATATGATATGTTCATACATGATTTGTAACTTTACATCGTTTACTTACGTTTCTGAGAGGGGCTGAGAAAAATAGGATAAATATTTTCTATACATTTAGGACCACACAAAGAAAAGGATAGAAAAAGTTTTCTTTTCTTAAACCTTACTAAAATGCCTAGAAAAGTTCATGCCAAAAGAAAATTATTTGGAGGAAAAATTTATGCGGTTTGAGTAGACAAATTATCCCCTAAGTCTGCACTATATGTGCTACATATAACTAATAGTTTGCATTGGTGTACGAGGATATCAAATTAAAAGTAAAAATTACTTTGCGTTGTTATTTATTAGCATTGTAGCAGATATCAATTTTAGCGTAAAAATGTTGTATTGTTATCTATTAGGTACACGTCCAATCCATCATCATTAATTTTTTGATCTTGCAATTATGTGAGTATCAGATAGGTATGAGGTTAATTACAAACTTATTTGATAGGTACCCGTCTAATTTTTGCATAACCATGGCTATGTCATCAATTTCAAAACTTTTGATCGGTGCGGAAGCAAAAAACCTGGTGAAAAATAACGGTGTGTTACGGAACGTAAATGGAGACACACGATTGTGGGACCCACTGTTACGAATAGGTACGAGGCAAATTACAAGATATTTGATAGGTACATGATTGACATCATATCATGCATATATTTGTGTCTTATATCCTTTATTTTTAGCCTAAGCAATGCTACGTAACGAGTTTTATGTTTAAGTTTCAGGAATAAACATGTTTGAAAAGAAAAGACTCAAAAATGACTTAAAAGCATGGAAAATGACTAAATTGCAGAACTTATGGACTGAGATGTAAGAGAGAATGACCCTGATGTAAAACAAAAAGGACCAATTAGAAAAACAAGCACTTCACACCATCATGAGGCGTATTTTGTCAATTGGATTCGGGTCGCAACTCACGCAATCGATTAGGGTGCACTCTAGGAGAAGAAATGAAGCTAATAAGAAGTCATAAGAAATTGGATTGGATCCAAGACAAACAAATGGCCAATTGGCGGTCCATTTCGCTCCGGATCCGACCCGTCTTCTATCGGATGTGTATTATAGTGTTTTATGCTATATTTTGTATGCATTTAGTTCCATACCGGGGAGACTGTCCCGGGTTACCTTTTTCTATGACTACAAATAGAACTCTTCCTCTTCCTTTGTAATACATCTCCTCTCTTGGTGGCCATCCTCTCTACTAGCTAGGAGTAAAGCCTTGGAGCAAAACTCTGGTAGATATAGGCTACTTGTAATGTGAGTGAGTAATAAAAGATGTTTTGTTTGTTTCTTCATATTGTCTCTTTTCAATTCTTGTATGCTTAGTTAACTTTGTTTGTTTTAATTTTCGTAGAATTAATTAGCATGTTTTTTTTCCTCAATATGAATGTTAGATTAATAATGTATGAGTAGTTTCATCCCCCTTTGGGGGTGGAGATGATGTACATATATGTTGTGAAGTTTGGATGTTTGATGAACTTTTTGATTGTGTAGACTTGCATGTGTTGTATGTTCATTGAGGGTATTTTAATCATCTACAAGTTGGGGGATTTTTGATGGGTTTTGGCATAAGATTTAGACACTACCCATGTTTGGTTTCCTCATGTTTGTTGACTGAAATTTCTTGTTGAATATGCTACATATTAGTTATGTGTTTGTATTTGTGTTTGTTTGCTTGCTTGATTGAAGAAACTTTGTTTTGATCAGTTTTGTCATAACATTTAGACACTTCTCATGCTTAGCTTTGTTCTTCACTTGAGTTCCTGATTTTTTATGAGTCTTCCCATAACATTTAGACACCTCTCATGCTGAACCTAGTCTTATGTTAATCAAGTAATAATTGACGATATATTGTGTGAATGGATTGATAGGTTTTGTCACATCTTTAGACACTTCCTATGCATGAAGACACACATATGACACACACATATATGCTTACATGCGTTATTCATCACTTATTTCAATTCATATGTGCACACACTCCACCCCTTAGGGGTTTCCATTCCTGAATTCTAACTTAACGTCGTAGCTAGTTCAATTTCATTGTTGCGTGCTTTCATTTCCTTGTTTGTGCTTACTAGGTTAGTGTAGTTTAGCGTAATCTGTTGGCTTTTTGGCCTTAATCTATGTTTTGATAATTTAATCAACCTAATCTTAATTATGATCATGTAGAGTAGAACACATATTGCATTTCATATATATTGCTTTGTACTAACCTCTACAGGTGATCAAGACTCAAGGAAGAAAGTAAATCAAGTCAAGACATGTAATCAAGCTCTTTTGAAGACATGTATTTTGTATTTCTTTGAGTCTTTAGGAATTTTGTGTAATTGAGCATACTTGAGCTAGAAACTACTCAACAATACACTAGGTTCCCTATAAAAGTCACACACAAAATTTCACAAAATTTGGACTTCAATAGATCACCCAAACTTAGACCGAAAAACACTAAACCTGAACCCAAATAGTCTGCCCACATTCGGTCGACCGAAATAGACCGTTCGGTCGACCGAGTGATCAATTAATCTATTAGTGTTTAACTGCCTAAGGTCGTTCGACCATTCAGACCTTTTCGGACGATCGACCCCCAATTATTTTCCGGCCGTTTGTTTTGTCGTATATACCCAACGGTCATATTCGTATTAATAAAAAATACCCCAAATACATTTTATGTATCGGTCGACCGAGGACCTTGTTCGGTCGACCAAACTTATGTCCCTTGACAACCCCAAATCTCCTGCTGAAATTTGGTCGACCGTGGAGCTTATTTCGGCCGACCGAATAGAACTTTGTTTGTCAACCCCAAAGTACCTGGTGTGAATCGGTCGACCGAACCCTATTCGGTGTTCGACTGATCACTTAAGTGTACCTGAGTCTTAGCGTTGGGCGGTCGACCGTTCCTTAACCGGTTGACCGAACTGAGTTCAAAACTGCCAAACGGTCGACTGAACAGCCCAATCTGGTCGACCGAATTAACTCAGAATTGGGTCCTGCAAGTTTCTCTTTTGTGTATCTTACACCAACTCTTACCCAATTAACCCCAATGGCTATATTCTCTCTAATGCATATAAATAGTTGTAAAACACATTTTAACACAACTCTCTGATTGATCGTTTTATATTTAACCGCAAGTGCACGGCCGCGTTGAAGCGGTGGCAAATACGGGTCGTCCACTGGGAGGTGTGTCGACACTTGGTTTATTCGAAGGCGAGAGGTAAAAAGAAGGGAGAAAGATGTATTACACTAATCTAAACTACAAAGCTGAAATGAAATGCAAAGGAAATGAAGATAAGCAATAAAACTAAACCCCAAAGGGGGTAGAGAACAGATGTGAACATAAAGATGTGTGTGTGTGTGTGTTCAATTAAGCTCCTCACAACATGTAATGCATGAAATCATAAAACTACATCCAATCTTGCCTCTACATGAATTAAGATAAGACTACATCATTAAAACATACAAGACAATGATTGGAATGAAGCTACATGAACTCAAGTATAAAGACTAGACCCTACTATGCCTCCACATGAATTAAGATGACTACATCATTAAAACATACAAGACATTAGCTAAGGAAAAGGCAACAAGAGTACATACACTACAAATTGTGTTTCCAACATTAACTTCATCCATATCCTAACCTTATCATTCCCCATAAAATAGGTCCACTAATCAAAGCATAAGCTAAGCTTCATTCAAGAGCATTAGCATATCAAAGATAAGAGTGGAGACCCATTAGATGGTTATGGAAATCATATAAAGCTCAAGGGATAAAAATAACACACACTTAATACACTACATTATTATATCACATATTTCTCCACCCCCCAAATGGGGATGGAACTACTCACTACTCATTACACTAACTAATTTAGCAAAGGAAAGCATAATACTGAAATGAAATTTATACTACTTAAGCAAGAAATATTAAAGAAGCATAAAACTAAACAACCAAACAAGCATGCAAAGGAAAGGAAATTAAACTAAGAGAGAAACAACATCATTAAAAGAAAACTTATATTATTAACTCACTCAATTACAAGTAGCTCTTCCTCCACTAGAGTTTTGCTTCAAGGCTTCACTCTTAGTAGGGAAGATGGCCACCAAGAGGGAGATGGATACAATGGGAGGTGAAGAGTTCTATTTATAAGCATGGAAAAAGCTAATCAGGGACAATCCCCCGATGTGGGACTAAACCAATACCAAAAATAGCCTAAACGAACACTAATACAAGTCCAGGAGAAGTTGGGGCGGATCCTGCATGATCCAGACCGCCAATTGGCGGTTCCAGACCGCCAATTGGCGGCCTAGAAAGCCCAGATCCGTCTGGGTCTTCTGGTGGGCTTGCCTTGGTGTGTTTCTTGGTCTTGGATGCATCTAACTTGTTTAGTGGAGCTCCGACCCGAATCGAATTGACAAAATACTCCTCATGATGGTGTGGAGTTTCCTGTTTTGCTCTTAGGTCCTTCTGTCTTACGATCAGGTCCTTCTCCCTTGCATCTTGGTCCCCAGGTCTCACAATTAGGTCCTTTTTTCCTGCTTTTGGGTCCTTTCATGGCTCTTCTCTTCAAACCTCTTTATTTCTGAAAACTAAACATAAAACTCGTCACGTAGCATTGCTTACGTGTAAGATAATGGATATAAGGTACAAATATAAGCATGAAATGATGTCAATCAAATACCCCCACACCTAAGTTTTTGCTAGTCTCGAGCAAAACAAAGAAAGGAAAAAGCATACGAAAAACAAGAAATCCTAACTCACTTTCGTAGGAATCACGGTTGCACTTAGCACGTGCAACAAGCCGTTAAACCTCCTTGTTGCCAAGGAGGAGGAGTGGTGTCTCCTGAGGGTTTTCAGCGGATATACCCACAAAATCCGAACAAGATGCATTAATCAATCTAGCTACACGACTCGTTGGACTTATTTTGTCGATCATGGAATGCGGTAATACTACGGGTCGACTCTATATATGTAATCAGTCCACACACCTAACCTAATGAGTTATTCGTGAGAGTTAACTAAGGAATTAAGTGAAAGACATGGGCAACCTTAACTTCTGAATGTGAAACAAAGTGTAAAGTCCATTTTGGTTCTTATTTGACTCTTCTTTTCTTTTCTTTTCTTTTTTTTTCTTTCTTTTTTTTTTCTTTTTCTTTGGAGCATTTATTGGTTGGTGTTTGATTCTCCCAGGGTCAGGTTTCGTGCATCATTGCCTATGAGGACTTACACTATCACGTACACCTTCCCCCAAATCTCCACATAGGGCGATCTCTACCACCCGTGTAACGGGAGTTCGGTCGGTGCATCCCAAGTCAGATGACTCGAAAGCACCAGGCACAAAGTCCCCTCAGACCTACTTTCCCGAGTGATAGGAGCCGTGCAAGAAGAAAGAACACCACTTATTTATTCATTTATCTACATGGGAACCAAAACCCCTACACTTAAGTTTCACAAAAAGATATTAAGGGCCCTTGACTACAACAAACTTCCTAAATTAACAAACACGAATTATTTGACTCACTAGGTTCAGGGTGGACTTCTTTAAATGTTTGAGCACTGAAACCCACTGATTACTCACCCCCAAGGGAAAACTGGGGTGCATCCAAACGACTCGATAAATCCTAAAGCCACGTACTAGATATCCTAATGCATCAAGTTCAAGACAATTTTGGGAGCTTTCTTTTTACTTTGCCTCTCAACGGTTTTGCACATGCTAAACACACGCAAAACCCACAAAACATTTTCTTTCGAAAACACAGGAAGATTTTGAAAGAAATGTGAAAATTTTGAAGCACTAGGCAAGCAAAAGAAGACAAGTCACCCAAGGATCATGGCAAGCAGATATATCGATATTAAATGCAGCACACTATCATGACCCTAACAATGCAAACAAAAGAAAACAAAATCAAAGGAAAAAGACTCAACTATGTACACACGTAAAACACCCCCCCCACACCTACTTCATGCATTGTCCTCAATGAATGCAAGCAAGATACTACATGGATGCATGCATGAAACAGAAGAGATCTCACCAACGTGAAGTACACAAGGAAGTTCATGGCTGTGTTGATGGACACAACCCAACTTCCCTCAAAACCTGTGAGATGCTAAAGAAGGGATAGAAATACATGAAAGAAATGGGGCCCAAATACTCAAGGGTTGGGGCCCACAACAATCGATGCTCACTGAAGGATTTTTTATTTTTTTTATTTTAACAAACTATGTTCAACAATAGGCTCCCATCTTCATATATCAAGGGACATCAAATGGGAACCCGCCATCTCTCGAGCCAGAAATGCACCTGTATGGGCTCGCAACATACAAAACAGAATTGCTTGACCACCTGACACCCTTATTCGCATTGTGGTCGTTCGATGCCTCTTGAGAGTTAACAAAAGAGGAGGCATGAATGAGAGGTAAACCTCTACCAGGTTGAAGGGTATCAGGTGGTTGATTCTTAACCCACATGGGGTCCTCAGCAGATATAGAATGAAGATCATGTGGCCCAGAGGCCATAAAAAGGGTATCTGGTGGCTCAAAAGCCACGTGATCGAAAGGTTGTGGCTCAAGGGCCACGTGATCAAAAGAGTGTGGCTCAAGGGCCACAAGATCATAAGGATGTGGCTCTGAGGCCACATGATCAGAACATAAGGCACCTTCTTGTGCCAGCCCAGGTGAAACATCTTCACCACCTTCAGGATCTTCATCGAACAATTCTCTGAAGTACTTGAAGGTACCCTCAACTTCACTCTCATCCATGCCCTGGATAAGGTTAACCCCAACAGGGTCATTGAAGGCATCTGGCTTCTTGCCAATGGTGAAGATGTTGAAATCAGCGCATTGACTACCATAAGTCAAGCGCATCAGACCATTGCGACAATTGATCAAGGCATTGGAAGTCGCAAGAAATGGTCGCCCCAGAATGACAGGAATTTGTCCAAGTGGGTTTGGCACAGGTTCAGTATCCAAGACAAAGAAGTTGACTGGATAAATGAACTCTCCCACTTTGATCAACACATCTCTACCACACCCCTCGGTTTCTTCATAGACCTATCAGCCAATTGAAGAGTGGTCTTTGTTTGTTTGAGGTCTCCAAGACCGAGGTGGACGTAGACAGAATATGGCAGAAGATTAACAGATGCACCAAGGTCCAGCAAGGCCCGATGTATGGACACATCACCAATCACACAAGAGATAGTAGGACAGCCAGGGTCCTTGTACTTGACTTGCATGGGTTGTGCCAACAAGGAACTCACGTTAGCCGCAAGAAAAGCTTTCTTGGGAACATGAGTTTTTCTCTTCTTGGTGCATAAGTCCTTGAGAACCTTGGCATAAGGTGGCATTTGCTGAATCACCTCCAGAAGAGGGATATTCACCTTAACCTGCCGAAACATCTCAAGCATCTTGTCATGCTGATCAGAGGTTTTCTTTTTAAGGCGCTCAGGGAATGGCGCCTTTGGGGCATAAGGATGCGAAGGCACCCCAGAATTCAGGTCCAAAGAAACATGAGTGGGGACCTCAGAATCTGGTTCCTTCGACACAAGAGGAGACAAGGGGACCTCAAGGTTCGGCCCCTTTGTCGAAGGAAATGTAGAAAGAACCTCAGGATCTGGCTCCTTCCTGGAAGTATTTGTGGAGGGAGCCTCAGGATCCGGCTCCCTCAAAGATGGTGATGACAAGGAAGGCACCCCAATGTGGTTGTCCACCTCCTTACCAGACCTCAAAGTATGAATCACATTAATATGATGGGTCGGTTCAGAGGTGGCATGAGGTAAAGGTGTCCTTCCTTGAGAATGGGTACCCCGAGGATTCACCTCAGGTTGACTCGGGAACTGACCTTTCTCGCGTTCATGGAGTTGATGAGCCAACTGGCTAACCTGCATTTCCAAAGCCTTGATTGTACTTTGCAACGCTTGAAAGGTCGGATCACAAGAAGGGTCCTTAGGGTCAACCTGCTGGGGTGGTGGAGTCTGGTTGGAATAACCCGACGATGAGGCATGAGCATGTTGGTAATTTTGGTGCTGCGACCTTTGATGTGGGGGTTGGTAGGTCGCCGATGGGCGTGGAGGTTGATAAGGTGGAGGTTGAGGTTGAGCGTGCGAGCTCTGACCGTGGCCTCCACTAGACCCCCAAGAGAAGTTAGGATGGTAACGCCATCCCGGGTTATAGGAATGACTGTACGGGTCGTTTCGGGGCCTTTGTTGATACATCGCATTTGCATGCTCAGTATCCCTTGGAGAGTAAGCGCACTCCAAGTAATCATGTCCCGACAGTCCACACCTAGTACACCCGGGAGTAGCGACCTGAGCTACAGGAGCTCGGTCCATCTCCAAACTCTCTATCCTACGCATGAGAGCAGCCATTTTTGCTTCAGACGCGATCGATGAGTCAACTTGATAAGATCCAGCTCGACCAGAAGACCTGGCGGCTGGTGGCTCTCTCATGGTATCCACTCGAAGGTACGTTCAGCCATGGATTCAAAAGTATCCCATGCCTCCTCGATGGGTTTCATTTGGAAGTCACCCTGACACATCGACTCCAACAATGTGCGGGTGTTGTAGTTGATGCCCTCATAAACAATTTGGCACAGCTGCCATAACTCAAATCCATGATGAGGGCACTGCTGGAGAAGGTCCTTGAACCTCTCAAAGAAACCATGAAACGATTCGGTCTCGGTCTGATACATTTGATGTATCTGGTGCCGTATCTGTTGAGTTTTCCTTTGAGGGAAAAATCTCTTCAGAAAGACGGTCACAAAGTCATCCCATGACCGAATCGAGCTCGCCGGGAGGCTATACATCCATTTCTTCGCATTATCCTTCAATGCGAACGAAATCATCCTCAACCGGACAGAATCCTCGTCAAGCTGTTGAAGCTTGAACATGGAGCATACTTCCTCGAATTCGCGTATAAAAATATACGGATCCTCCTTATTGGCAGTAAAGGTTGGAAGCATGCTCACATACTGAGGTTTCAGCTCATAGTTGTTCCCGCGAGCAGGGGGAACAACTATGCAAGAAGGCTGCGCGGCCCGAACAGGATGGGTCCGCTCCCACAAAGTCATCGGTCTATCATGTCGAGCTAAAGGTGGTGGTGCACCAAGAACTCGATCCTGACCAAATCTCCCTTCCTCTCGAGTCAGAGGAGGAGGAGAAGGAGGTCTACGTGGTGGTGGGAATGGGCCGAGGTAGTCCATGTATGGAACCCGGTCTCCCTCGCCACCACGAGACGACTCGCCTTCTTGCTCCAAAGGAGCACGAGGCGGAGATGGTCGATCACCAAGATCTTCCATCTCAGAAATAAGCACTCTCTCGAGTCGAGCGCTCTCACCAGAACGAGCCCAACCTCGCATAAAAATGCTCGACTCGACTCTAACAAACACACAACAGAAGGTGTACTAGAGGAGGAGACTAAACGTAGAGAATAGATGAGGAGAGGACTCAGATGAGGAGGGAAGAATTCCTAGAGCTAGTGTGGGTAGTGGGATCAGGAAGAAGCCTAACTAGCAAGCACGGCGCAAACAATGTAAGGCAATGGGTCCTTAAGCTAGACGACGCCTAACTTCGAGGTCACTAGCCTCGACACGCCTCACCTCCCTACAACGAGGACCACAATGCCCAGCAAGTGATACCAGATCCGGAGATCCAGTACCTCCTACTATCGACAAGGTAGGCAACGCCGATCAGGTCATGACGGTCTCGACTAGATTACTCTCCTAGTGCGTCCGAATTCCTTAGGGCCAATGTCTACTTGCTTTTAGTAAAGGCTTTATTAAGAGTGATTTTTGGGGCCAAGGAAAGGGTGATGAAATCCCCCACCTTATCTTTTATGGGACAGCCCCTCCTTAGTAGCGATTTGATCCTAGATCTAGCAATCAATCGCTCCAATCAAACGCTCTCTCACTCTTGTCCCGATGCACCTTACTAACTAATGCATGAAAGAAACATGCATGAATGAGGGATGTGGGTGCACGTACCTCATGCCAGCAATCAACGACAAAATGAAAAGCAAAGAAAAGACAAATGCATGCAAGGTCTACCAATGGTGCATGACCTAGATGGCAAGAAGTCTAATCTTTTGCTTTGAGTTTTATGGTCCAAGTTGATTAAAGGGGATTGAAATTAAATCTGGGAGCAAACTAAAGATCACAGCATGCACAATTGGGCTCCCAGATAACTAAAGTAAAGCAATAAACCACCAGAAGAAATTTGAGAGGAGGCAGACCTCACCAGGCCGCCAATTGGCGGTTTGCAACCGCTGATTGGCGGTGCCTTTGTGGATTCTTTCGCTCCAACTTTCCCAGTAGCTTCCCCTTGATCCAATGCTTCCCTGAAACTAAGAAAAACTGAAAACAAAAAATCAAAAACCCCTCGAATCGTCCAAACCAAGGTCTGGACAGAGCACCTCCCCGGCAACGGCGCCAAAAACTTGATTGATCGTTTTATATTTAACCACAAGTGCACGGCCGCGTTGAAGCGGTGGCAAATACGGGTCGTCCACTGGGAGGTGTGTCGACACTTGGTTTATTCGAAGGCGAGAGGTAAAAAGAAGGGAGAAAGATGTATTACACTAATCTAAACTACAAAGCTGAAATGAAATGCAAAGGAAATGAAGATAAGCAATAAAACTAAACCCCAAAGGGGGTAGAGAACAGATGTGAACATAAAGATGTGTGTGTGTGTGTGTGTTCAATTAAGCTCCTCACAACATGTAATGCATGAAATCATAAAACTACATCCAATCTTGCCTCTACATGAATTAAGATAAGACTACATCATTAAAACATACAAGACAATGATTGGAATGAAGCTACATGAACTCAAGTATAAAGACTAGACCCTACTATGCCTCCACATGAATTAAGATGACTACATCATTAAAACATACAAGACATTAGCTAAGGAAAAGGCAACAAGAGTACATACACTACAAATTGTGTTTCCAACATTAACTTCAACCATATCCTAACCTTATCATTCCCCATAAAATAGGTCCACTAATCAAAGCATAAGCTAAGCTTCATTCAAGAGCATTAGCATATCAAAGATAAGAGTGGAGACCCATTAGATGGTTATGGAAATCATATAAAGCTCAAGGGATAAAAATAACACACACTTAATACACTACATTATTATATCACATATTTCTCCACCCCCCAAATGGGGATGGAACTACTCACTACTCATTACACTAACTAATTTAGCAAAGGAAAGCATAATACTGAAATGAAATTTATACTACTTAAGCAAGAAATATTAAAGAAGCATAAAACTAAACAAACAAACAAGCATGCAAAGGAAAGGAAATTAAACTAAGAGAGAAACAACATCATTAAAAGAAAACTTATATTATTAACTCACTCAATTACAAGTAGCTCTTCCTCCACTAGAGTTTTGCTTCAAGGCTTCACTCTTAGTAGGGAAGATGGCCACCAAGAGGGAGATGGATACAATGGGAGGTGAAGAGTTCTATTTATAAGCATGGAAAAAGCTAATCAGGGACAATCCTCCGATGTGGGACTAAACCAATACCAAAAATAGCCTAAACGAACACTAATACAAGTCCAGGAGAAGTTGGGGCGGATCCTGCATGATCTAGACCGCCAATTGGCGGTTCCAGACCGCCAATTGGCGGCCTAGAAAGCCCAGATCCGTCTGGGTCTTCTGGTGGGCTTGCCTTGGTGTGTTTCTTGGTCTTGGATGCATCTAACTTGTTTAGTGGAGCTCCGACCCGAATCGAATTGACAAAATACTCCTCATGATGGTGTGGAGTTTCCTGTTTTGCTCTTAGGTCCTTCTGTCTTACGATCAGGTCCTTCTCCCTTGCATCTTGGTCCCCAGGTCTCACAATTAGGTCCTTTTTTCCTGCTTTTGGGTCCTTTCATGGCTCTTCTCTTCAAACCTCTTTATTTCTGAAAACTAAACATAAAACTCGTCACGTAGCATTGCTTAGGTGTAAGATAATGGATATAAGGTACAAATATAAGCATGAAATGATGTCAATCACTCTCCCACACATAGTTGTCCAATACATTAGAGAGAAGATCCAAACACTCCAAGCCTCAAACCTTCCACACTTTAGTCATAAATCCAATCTCACTCAAGTGTGCTCAAGTTTATAGAGTGTTGTTCCACTCAACCTTTGTTCAAGAAGCAAGGATTTCAGTGAAATCCCGAAGTGTTCCCTCTCGGATTGTGAGAGGAAGAAGGTCAAGCAAGTGAGGGTGTTCGCGGTGCTTGTTTTGTAAAGGTGTTCTCTCCCGGCCCGGAACGGGGAGTGGATAGTGAAGACGCGAGCGGAGCTCGAAGTGTCGAGCGGAGCTTGCAAGAGATGACGTAGGCGGGAGGCCGAACCTCTGTAAAAACCCCCGTGTTCCATTGTGGTTTGCATATTTCTTCTTACTTGCTTGTTTACTTTAAATTCCGTTGTGCATAACTTGATTGCTTAAACAAGTAGGTAATTAGCATAAAAGTGATTAGAATTAGCGACCATCACGATCCTATGTTTGGTATCAGAGCCTTGTGAGCTAAATACATACTTAATCGTATTTTTAGCTTGGCTAGTACATCTAATCATGTAGAGGATTTATGCACAACTCGGCCTCCTTTGCTAAATGTGTCAAATTATGATTGTTGGAAGAATATGATGAAAATATTCCTAATATCTAATGACCTAAAGTATTGGTTGTTTCTTCAAAATCCATACACACCCCCAAATAAAGATGAATTAGATTCACTCACTATGCCCAAAATGAAAGAAATTGAAATGAACTCAAAAATAATGAACATTATATATTGTGGGCTAAATGAGGGTGAATACAATAGAATTAGGGGTTGTGAAAGTGCATATGAAATATGGCATAGATTGAAAATGCATCATGAGGGGGATAGCAAAACTAAGGAAACCCGCATTAGGGTCCTCATGCATAAATATGAAATATTTTCTATGCAAATCGGTGAGAACATAAGCGAAATGAACACTCGCTTCACCTATATTACTAACTCTCTTTTGGTTCTTGGAAGAAAAATCAATGAAGGAGAGATGACACGGAAGTTCCTCCAGTCACTTAGCATCGATTGGGAAGATAAAGTCGTCTCAATTGAAGAGGCGCATGATCTTTCCAAATTAAAGATGGAGGAACTCGTTGGAAACTTGATGGCATATGAACTTCAAATCAACCATCAAAATGAGAAGGAAGCTTCAAAGAACAAACCCTTCTTGTCATTACATGCAAATAGTGACCAATCAAGGAGGAGTATGGAAGATGAGGACATTGAAGTCCTAGCCAAAGACTTCTTCAAATACCTCAAGAAGGATAATGGAGAAAAGAATGAAAGAAGAGGTAGAAGAAGTGAGAAAAGAGAAAAAGAAAAGGAGAAGGAGGAGAGCGAAAATGAGACAACAGAATGGGAGAAGAAAAAGGAGAGAAGGGAGAGGAGAAGAGAAAAGGAGAAGAGCAAGAGAAGACAAAGGAAGGAGGAAGCACACAAGGCTACATGGGATGATTCTTCATCACCATTATCATCGTCATCATCCTTGCAAAGTAGAAGAGAGGTGGCTCACTCATGATTCATGGCTATTGAAGATGATCAAAGTGAGGTAGAATCTAACTCTTGTTCTAGTAATTCATGCTCAACTAAGTCATGTTATAGTGATAGCTCACATTCTAGTGTTAACGAAGAAACCTATACACATGATGAGCTTCAAAATGCATTCCATGACTTAGTTAAACAATATGAGATCATTTGTGAAAAAAACAAAAAATGCTAGAAAGCTAATTAAAGATCTCCAAAGTCAAATTGAAATATGAATGAATGAAAAAATGAGGTGCTTGCTAGACTTGAAAATAATGCATCAACTCTTGATAAATTAAAAGCAACACCTATAGATGTTGAACAATTAGATCTTCATGCTTGCAATGTGCAATTAACAAAAGATCTAGAAAAGTTCACACATGGAACTAAGATGCTTACCATGTTATAGGAAGTCAAATGCAATCTTTGCAAAAACATGGTTTAGGATACAATGCAAAATTGAAAAACCATGCATCTTATACAACTTTAAATCAAAAAGCACTTAGTTGTAAAGAATAGTTCCTCAAGTGTGTGGGCTCCTAAAACCAAAATAGTTTGGGTTGCCAAAGCTAATATTCAAGGACCCAAAGTTATTTGGGCACCTAAATCTACACTTGTAGGTGCTTGAGGAAGAAATCGGTGGTGACTGGGCAAGCTTAAGAGTCAAATTCAAAGCCGGTTGCATCACCAAATGGGATTGGAACCAATTCAAAGCTTCAAGTAGTTCTAATTTCTTTATCCTCTAAAATTTTCAATCAAATTGGTTCCAGTCTAGGCTATATGCTTAATTGACATATCATTTATTCATTCATTCCAAATCTTAAATTTTAATCTCATCCATAGTTTTAGAGTAAAATATTTTCTAAATGGATGTAAAAAGGGGAAATGTAAACATCACATGCTACATAGTAATATTTGTTTGATGTTAATCGGGGAGAAATAACAATGAACTTAATTGAAAAATCATAATCATATTGATAGGCGGAGCTTAATGAATATCATTTTCTTAGTGAAATGAAGTGCAAAATTTAGGGGGAGCACCTTCATTACAGGACATCCACGTTGAACTTAAATCGTATATTTTTTTTTATGGATGTCAAAGGGGGAGAGATAATTAAGGGGGTAACTTGGAATTTGATATAAATTGAACAAAAACTATGCACATCCATAAGGGGAGCATTTATATGCATAGTTTACATCTAAAATTCCATATATTAAGATATAGGTTGCCATCATCAAAAGGGGGAGATTGTGGGCTTTTTTGGCCTTAATCTATGTTTTGATGATTTAATCAACCTAATCTTAATTATGATCATGTAGAGTAGCACACATATTGCATTTCATATATATTGCTTTGTGTTAACCTCTACAAGTGATCAAGACTCAAGGAAGAAAGTAAATCAAGCTCTTTTGAAGACATGTATTTTGTATTTCTTTGAGTCTTTAGGAACTTTGTGTAATTGAGCATACTTGAGCTAAAAACTACTCAACGACACTAGGTTCCCTATAGAAGTCACAAACGAAATTTCACATAATTTGGACTTCAATAGATCACCCAAACTTAGACCAGAAAACACTAAACCTGAACCCAAACAGTCTGACCACATTCGGTCGACCGAAACAGACCGTTCGGTCGACCGAGTGATCAATTAATCTGTTAGTGTTTAACTGCCTAAGTTTGTTCGACCGTTCAGACCTTTTCGGTCAACCGAGTCCCAATTATTTTTCGACCGTTTGTTGTCGTATATACCCAACGGTCATATTCGTATTAATCAAAAATACCCCAAATACATTTTATGTATCGGTCGACCGAGGACCTTGTTCGGTCGACCGAACTTATGTCTCTTGACAAACCCGAATCTCCTGCTGGAATTCGGTCGACCGTGGACATTGTTTCGGTCGACCGAATAGAACTTTGTTTGTCAACCCCAAAGTGTCTGGTGTGAATCGGTCGACCGAACCCTATTCGGTGTTCAACCGATCACTTAAGTGTACCTGAGTCTTAGCGTTGGACGGTCGACCGTTCCTTAACCGGTTGACCGAACTGAGTTCAAAACTGTCAAAGGGTCGACCGAAACAGGCCAATCCGGTCGACCGAATTAACTCAGAATTGGGTCCTGCAAGTTTCTGTTTTGTGTATCTTACACCAACTCTTACCCAATCAAACCCAACGACTATAATACGTTAGGAGCTTATAAATAGGAGTTTCTTTGACACAATTAGATATCCCTCACACTTTCATTTGTCACATACACTAGAGAGAAACTCCCAAGCTCCAATTTCCCCAATCCTACACTCTAAGCCTAAATTCCACACATTTGATCATATCCAAATCATACTCAAAGTGTGCTCAATATTTAGAGAGTATCGTCCCACTCATTGGTTGTTCAAGAAGCAAGGATTTCGGTGAAAGCCCGAAGTGTTTCCTCTCGGATTGTGAGTGGAAGAAGGTCAAGCAAGCGAGGGTGTTCGCGGTGCTTGTTTTGTAAAGGCATTCTCTCCCGCCCCGGAACGGGGAGCAAATAGTGAAGACGCGAGCGGAGCTCAAAGTGTCGTCTGGAGCTTGCAAGAGAGGACGTAGGCGGGAGGCCGAACCTCTGTTAAAACCCCCGTGTTCCATTGTGGTTTGCATATTTCTTCCTTACTTGCTTGTTTATTTTAAATTCCGCTGTGCACATCTGTGATAGTTAAACAAGTAGGTAATTAGCTTAAAAGTGATTAGAATTAGCGACTCTCACGATCCTACATAATCAACTTCTTCTCCCCTCTTTTCTCACTCGCCTTCGAACAAATCAGAGTCGACACACCTCCTCGTGGACACGACCCGTAGTTGTCGCGTCTTCACTGACATCGTGCACTTGCGGTAATATAAACAAACAATCAGTACACGTCCAATTTTCACAGATCCTTGTGTACATAATTTCCAAACATTTGAACATTACGGAAGCAACAAAAAAACTCATCTTTGTAGTCAAACCAATGGGTAGGCCGGATCGGAAAATAGAATCAAGAAAAATGAATATTCGAAATACGAACTGTAACATCCTAACCCTTTGTTAATGGGTTGATTGTGTTTTAGGTGGAGCATTAGAAGAAGTTTAGATGAATGGTTGAGATTGATGGGAGATGAGGTGGTGGATGGTGGATATTAAAGGAGGAGAAGTATAAAAGGTTTGGATTCTTCTCTCTCCCCTCACTCTTCTCTCTTCTCACTCGTCTCTCTCACTCTCTCTCTCCCGTCGGACTCTCTCCCTCCCTCTAAGCTTTTGGAAGCTCGTCGAGGTTTGGGTAATCGAGGAGCGCGTGTGGCGGTCGTGTGGCTGGAGGAAGGTGATCGCGTTTGGGTTTTTGCCGGAGAAGAGTCGTTTCGCGAGGAGGTGCTCGTCGGGATTCTTTAAAGGCTTCTTCAAGCCTTAAGGTATGCCAAGCTTTAGTTTATTCCTCCTTTAAGCCTTTACGAGGGTTGGAGTGGCTGACGGTAGGCCGGAAGGCTCGTCGAGAACCTTGCAGCAGCTTTTCTGCTCTGCAACGGTCAACCGGCGGGTTGGCGAGGTTGACTGGGCGTAGTGTGTTTCGGGCAATTTTCCTTGCACCGGTCGGACGATACTCGACGAGTGGTCGACCGGTGGTACATTTTTGCAAGGGAAAAAGGCTCTGGGTGTTTTCGGTCGAACGGGTCCCGTTTGCCAGTCGACCGAAAGCACTGTCGTAAGTCGGTTGGGGGCGTAGACCATCAAAACGGTCGACCGCTCGTTGACTTCGTCCGACCGGAACTTAAGTTAACTTATTGGTCGGTCGACCGTGAGTGTGGTTTTGGTCGACCGTGTAGTGTGGATTTTGTTGGTGGATCTTACTGGAGGGAATCGGTCGACCGTGATTTTAGGTCGTTCGACCGTTGGTGCTTTTTGAGCAAGAAAGGGTTTTCCCTGTTGGATTTCGGTCGAACGGGGCTCCTTTGCCGTTCGACCGGTTGGACGTTATTTCGGTTTTTCTGCGGAATAGTAGTGGTGTTCGGTCGACCGTTTGGGGTCTTCCGTTCGACCGTTTGGGCACAGTTTGCATATGGATGCTTGTGTCGTGTGTGGTTGGATCCGCCTCGAGGGCAACGGGTCTCTGGCCTTTTTTGGGGCGATGATACAGACATTGCCGGACTGAGATGAAGATCGTGGTTGTGGCTCTACGGAGCGGGTGCCTTGTGTGCACGTTGTTTTGGCTCTACGGAGCGGGTGCCTTGTGTGCACGTTGTTGTGGCTCTACGGAGTAGGTGCCTTGTGTGCACGTGTGATTGTGGGGTTGGGGTGAGAGGACCCTTGAAACCCGTCGCCGATGATTTTCCGGCGGTGCCTTGTGTGCACATGTGTTGTAGTTGCCGATGTTTTCCGGCGGTGCCTGGTGTCCACGGGAGTTTGTTATGCTTTTACTGCATTCTTCATTTCATGTTTCATATACACATATTATGTTCATATTTTACGGGTTTTGCATACGGGGTTTCCTCTAGGGAAACTTGGGCATATTCATGTTTTATGTCAGGTCGTGTACGTCAGTAGGAGGTGGTGACTGCGGGCAGGGCCACCCAGACCGGATCCTATCCTTTTTTGTTCTTCGAGGTGGATGATTTTCCCTTGTACATGCGTTGTATATCTTTTGTGTTGGGTTGTAATCATCTTTGACTCTTGTATTGTATAGTTTACCACCTTATATTATATATATACTTGTGGTTTGGTGACGACCCCAGTGTTGATTATGATCTGTTTAAAGTTTTAATTTTTCCGCTGTTTCGGGGCGTTACATTTTGGTATCAGAGCTTTCGGTCCCGGTGTGCTTGTCCAATGAAACCACCTTAGAGGTCTTGCATTTAGTTGTCATTCATCATGCATTCATTCATAATCATTAATTCATTGTCGTTTCCTGTCCTCTTGTGTTGATGCCTCCGAGACGTGTGAGGCCACCTTCACGTTATAGGGGCGCCAGTGAGGAGACTGGTAGGGAGGACAGGGAGGAGGAGGAGAGGAGGACCCTTCAGGGGACTCTTGGTAGGCTGGGCGAGTTTCTCGAGCACCAGTCTGCACAGTCTGAGCAGGCAGGGGCGGGGATAGTCCTGGATCGGTTTGTGCGACAGCACCCTCCTTCCTTTGACGGCAGTGGTGAGCCGGAGGCAGCTGAGGATTGGGTCTTCAAGATCCGGAAGATCTTCAGAGCGATTGTATGTCCTTCTGAGAGGCAGGTGGATCTGGCCACCTATGTGTTGGACGGAGAGGCGGCCAACTGGTGGAGGTCCACGTTGGCTTTTGTTTTTGAGGACAGCGAGGAGGTGGGCTGGGAGGAATTCCTCGCGGAGTTCAACCAGCAGTATTTTCCCCAGCATGCGTGGGATAGGAAGAAGGAGGAGTTCCTAGCACTCGAGCAGCGTGAGATGACGCTGGCGGCTTACATTAGCAGGTTTCACGCCCTGGAGTGTTAGTGCCCGGATACTTATGTGACATCGGAGCAGAGAGCTCGGAAATTATCCGAGGGTTGAGGCCGCAGTTCCGGTCTCGTATGACCACGAGCATGCCGCAGAGTTTAGCTGATGCGGTGAAGTTTGCAACGATTATGGAGCAGGACTACCAGGAGACGGTAGAGGCCAGGAAGGCGCAGACGAAGGCCAGTGTGCGACCTGGAGAACAGACTTTGGGAAATCCGGGCAAGAGGCCCCAGATTGATAGTGGTGGATCTCAGCAGTAAGGGCAGTGCAGGCAGTGTGGTAGAGTTCACCCCGGGCGCGGGTGTGGGGTTCGATCAGGTGCATGCCACGGTTGTGGCCAGATGGGTCACTTCATTCGTTCATGCCCGAGTAGGTCAGGTGGACCTAGTGGACGACCGGGTTCCTCCTGAGCTAGCGGAGCTGGACCGAGTAGACCAGTTGCACCATCCCAGCCGGGGAAGAGTGTGGGACATGTCTTCACCATTCAGGCGGAGGAGGCTAGGGATGCCAGTGCTGTGGTGGAAGGTACGCTTTATGTTGATGGCTTAATTGCTAGAGTGCTTTTCGATTGCGGGGACACACACTCATTCATCTCTGAGCAGTTTGCGAGCATGTTAGGTCGTACCCCTGCGATGTTGACTGCCACGTTGGAAGTCAGCACACCCTTGGGTTTGGTGGGCATTGTGGGGAGCTTCCTCCCCGGTGCCACGGTTGCTTCGGGAGACCAGGAGTTCCTGGCAGACCGGTCTTATTACCGATGGTAGACTTCGATGTCATACTTGGGATGGATTGGCTGTCCCAGTACGATGTTCAAGTCTTGTGCCGAGAGAAGAAGATTCTGATCTCGAGGAAAGGTCTTCCTGATTTGCTGATCAGAGGGACTAAGAGTGGAGACAGTTGAATTTTAGTTTTGGCAGTGAAGGCTCAGAAGATGATTCACCAGGGTTGTAGAGCGTTCTTAGCGACGTTTGTGGTACCAGATTTTGAGGTGAAGAAGTTGGAAGATATCGAGGTTGTTCAGGATTTTCCTGAGGTATTAATAGATGAGATCACCGGGTTACCGCCTCACAGAGAGATCGAGTTTGGTATCGATCTGGTTGCAGAGACTACACCACAGTCGAAGGCTCCGTATAGGATGGCGCCTGCAGAGTTAGCTAAGCTGAAGAAGCAGTTGCAGGATCTGCTAGATTCAGGTTTGATCAGGCCCAGTGTTTCACCCTGGGGAGCTCCAGTGCTCTTCGTGAAGAAGAGGGATGGCTCGCTGAGGATGTGTATTGATTATCGGATGCTGAATAAGGTTACCATTAGGAATCGGTATCCTTTACCCAGGATCGAGGATCTGTTCAACCAGTTGCAGTCAGCAAGGGTCTTTTCGAAGATCGATCTGCGATCCGGTTACCATCAGTTGAGGATTCGGGATGCAGATGTCCAGAAGACAGCGTTCAGGACGAGGTACGGGCATTATGAGTTTTTGGTGATGTCGTTTGGACTGACGAATGCACCTGCAACGTTTATGGATCTCATGAATCGGACTTTTCAGTCGTATCTTGACAGGTTTGTGATTGTCTTCGTGGATGATATACTGGTATACTCACTAGACAGAGAGCAGCATCGGGAGCATCTGAGGGTTGTGCTTAGCATTCTGAGAGATCAGCAGCTCTATGCTAAGTACAAGAAGTGTGATTTCTGGCTAGATCAGGTGGCCTTTCTGGGACATGTGGTGTCAGCAGACGGGATTTCTGTGGATCCAGAGAAGGTCGAGATTGTGACTCAGTGAAGAGCTCCGACCAGTGTGTCAGAGATCTAGAGTTTTGTGGGTCTAGCAAGTTATTATCGTCGGTTTATTCAGGACTTTTCCAGACTTTCTTCCCCACTGACGACCTTGACACAGAAGGGTGTCAAGTTCGTTTGGTCCTAGAAGTGCGAGGACAGTTTCCAGGAGCCGAAGAGGCGACTGACTACAGCACCGATTTTGACGTTACCGAGTGGTAGCGGAGGCTATGTGATTTACAGTGACGCTTCTGGCATTGGTCTGGGTTGCGTATTGATGCAGCACGGGAAGGTTGTCACTTATGCTTCGAGGCAGTTGAAGGTTCATGAGAAGAATTACCCGACTCATGATCTGGAGTTGGCAGCGGTGGTTCACGCGCTTAAGACCTGGAGGCATTACCTATATGGAGAGCAGTTTGAGGTCTTCACAGATCACCAGAGTCTGAAGTATCTGTTCTCGCAGAAAGAGTTGAATATGAGGCAGCACAGATGGCCAGAGTTCATAAAGGATTATGATTTCACCATTTCGTATCATCCGGGGAAGGCGAATTCTGTCGCAGATGTCTTGAGTAGGAGGTGGAGTTGTCAGCTGCCAGCTTATGCATTCAGTTGTGGAGGTTGCTTGAGGCCTTGACGGAGTGGAGACCTTTTACAGAGGACTCTGAGGAGGCAGTGATTGCGGGACTTCGAGTAGAACCGCAGACAGTTTCAGGAGTTGTTCAGGCTCGGAGAGCAGATGATGAGCTGGTCAGTCTGATGATGCTAGCTGCTAAGGATAGATCGGACTTCGGGGTCGGAGTCGATGGGGGCTTGAGATTCAGGGGTCGGATCTGTGTACCGAGAGCAGGTGATCTAAGGGACACTATCATGGAGGAGGCATATAGAGCCAGATATTCCATTCACCTAGGGAGTACCAAGATGTATAAAGATTTACAGCGGAGTTTCTGGTGGAAGGGGATGAATCGGGACATAGCAGACTTCATGTCCAGGTGCTTGGTTTGTCAGCAGGTGAGGATTGAGCACCAGCGGCCAGCATGGCGGTTGCAGAGTATAGATCTTCCAGAGTGGAAGTGGGAGCACGTGACGATGGATTTCGTCACCGGGTTGCCGAAGACGAGAAGATCTCACGACGCGATTTGGGTTATAATTGATCGACTGACCAAGTCGGGATATTTTCTGGCGATCAGGACCACCTTACCCTTGGAGGGTTTGGCGAAGCTGTACATCGAGGAGATAGTCCGATTACATGGTGTACCTGTGAGAATTATCTTTGATCGAGATCCGAGGTTTACCTCCAGATTTTGGGGTCGTCTGCAGAAGGTTTTGGGGACTCAGTTGAAGTTCAGCACAACTTTTCATCTGCAGACAGACGGGCAGTCAGAGAGGACTATCCAGACGCTAGAGGATATGATGAGAGCATGTACTCTGGATTGGGCAGGATTTTGGGATGAACACTTGTCGTTGATCGAGTTCACCTACAACAACAACTACCATTCGAGCATTGGGATGGCACCGTACGAGGCTTTGTACGGTCGGCCTTGTAGATCGCCGGTATGCTGGAGTGAGGTAGGCGAGAGGCAGCAGGTTGGACCAAAGATTTCTCAGATGTATGCTGAGAAGGTTGGCGTAATCAGGCAGAGGTTAGCGACGGCTCAGAGCAGACAGAAGAGTTACGCAGATAGGCGTAGACGAGAGTTGAGATTTGAGGTGGGCGATCACGTTTTCCTGAGGATTTCACCAGCTCGTGGAGTGATGAGATTCGGGAAGAAAGGGAAGCTCAGTCCGAGGTACATCGGACCGTTTGAGATCCTTGATCGTGTAGGAGAGGTTGCCTACCGTATTGTCTTGCCGCCGCAACTTTCAGGTATTCACAGCGTTTTCCATGTTTCTATGTTGAGGAAATACGTTGCTGATCCGTCGCATGTGATTGAGATTTGTGTTCCCGAGATCAGTCAGGACTTATCTCTCGAGGAGAGGCCCGTGGAGATTGTAGACCGGATGGAGCACCAGCTCAGAAGGAGAACCATTCTGATGGTGAAGGTCAGGTGGCAGCACCATAGCGAGCGTGAAGCCACTTGGGAGGTCGAGGATGAGGTCCGGAAGAAGTATCCGGAATTGTTCGGTGAGGATTTGGTTCTAATTTCGAGGACAAAATTCCTTAAGGAGGGTGGATTGTTACATCCTAACCCCTTGTTAATGGGTTGATTGTGTTTTAGGTGGAGGATTAGAAGAAGTTCAGATGGATGGCTGAGATTGATGGGAGATGAGTTGGTAGATGGTGGAGATTGAAGGAGGAGAAGTATAAAAGGTTTGGATTCTTCTCTCTCCCCTACTCTTCTCTCTTCTCACTCGTCTGTCTCACTCTCTCTCTCCCGTCGGACTCTCTCCCTCCCTCTCATCTTTTGGAAGCTCATCGAGGTTTGGGGAATCGAGGAGCGCGTGTGGCGGTCGTGTGGCCGGAGGAAGGTGATCCCGTTCGGGTTTTCGCCGGAGAAGAGGAGTTTTGCGAGGAGGTGCTCGTCGGGGTTCTTCAAAGGCTTCTTCAAGCCTTAAGGTATGCCAAGCTTTAGTTTATTCCTCCTTTAAGCCTTTGCGAGGGTTGGAGTGGCCGACGGTAGGCCGAAAGGCTCGTCGAGAACCTTGCAGCAGCTTTTCTGCTCTGCAACGGTCGACCGGCGGGTTGGCGCAGTCGACTGGGTGTAGTGTGTTTCGGGCAGTTTTCCTTGGACCGGTCAGACGATACTCGAGGAGTGGTCGACCAGTGGTACATTTTTGTAAGGGAAAAAGGCTCTGGGTGTTTTTGGTCGAACGGGTCCCCTTTGCCGGTCGACCGAAAGCACTGTTGTAAGTCGGTTGGGGGCGTCGACCATCAAAACGGTCGACCGCTCGTTGACTTCGTCCGACCGGAACTTAAGTTAACTTATTGGCCGGTCGACCGTGAGTGTGGTTTTGGTCGACCGTGTAGTGCGGATTTTGTTGGTGGATCTTACTGGAGGGAATCAGTCGACCGTGATTTTAAGTCGTTCGACCGTTGGTGCTTTTTGAGCAAAATAGGGTTTTCCCTGTTCGATTTCGGTCTAACGGGGCCCCTTTGCCGTTCGACCGGTTGGACGTTATTTCGGTTTTTCTGCGGAATAGTAGTGGTGTTCGGTCGACCGTTTGGGGTCTTCCGTTCGACCATTTGGGCACAGTTTGCATATGGATGCTTGTGTCGTGTGTGGTTGGATCTGCCTCAAGGGCAACGGGTCTCCGGCCTTTTTTGGGGCGACGGTACAGACATTGCCGGCCTAAGAGGAAGATCGTGGTTGTGGCTCTACGGAGCGGGTGCCTTGTGTGCACGTTGTTGTGGCTCTACGGAGCGGGTCCCTTGTGTGCACGTTGTTGTGGCTCTACGGAGTGGGTGCCTTGTGTGCACGTGTGATTGTGGGGTTGGGGTGAGAGGACCCTTGAGACCCGTAGCCGATGATTTTCCGGCGGTGCCTTGTGTGCACATGTGTTGTAGTTGACGATGTTTTCCGGCGGTGCCTGGTGTGCACGGGAGTTATGCTTTTATTGCATTGTTCATTTCATGTTTCATATACACATATTATGTTTATATTTTAGGGGTTTGGCATACGGGGTTTCCTCTCGGGAAACTCAGGCATATTCATGTTTTATGTCAGGTCGTGCACGTCAGTAGGAGGTGGTGACTGCGGGCAGGGCCACCCAGACCGGATCCTATCCCTTTTTGTTCTTCGAGGTGGATGATTTTCCCTTGTACATGTGTTGTATATCTTTTGTGTTGGTTGTAATCATCTTTGACTCTTGTATTGTACAGTTTACCACCTTATATTATATATATACTTGTGGTTTGGTAACGACCCCAGTGTTGATTCTGATCTGATTAAAGTTTTAATTTTTCCGCTGTTTCGGGGCGTTACACGAACCGCTGAAACCAAATTTTAGATAAGAGGGGACCAGATCATATACTATATTTTAATTTTTCGTTTATCCAAGAATAGTTTATGTTATTTGAATATGTAACTTAAGACTAATTTTTTGTTGGGTAACAACTAATGCATACAACATATGAAAATTGAACTAAAAAAATGTAAAATATGTGGTTCAAACCGAATTGGGAAGTTTTGGAAAACCTTAAACTAGACTAAAAATCGGATCTGAATAGTGTTTAGGAAACCGAACCGAACGGACTAGTTTGACCGGCCAAACCGTTAGCTGGTAGAAATTGCTCAACCTGCTAAAAAATTGGTCCACATGTTGAACTAGATTAAATAGGATCAAACCATTGAAAAACCGATTGAACCATCTAAAAAGACTAAGCCATTGAACCGAACTGGACAGTTTTTTTAAATTAATTCTAAAACAATAACTCGTGAGGTTTGAATCTATGTCAATTAACAAATTAATTCTAAACAATATCACTTGTGAGGTTTGTATCACAAAAACACAATTTATCTATAAAAAAATTCATTAAATAATATTTTTATAAATGTTTATTTGCTAATAAAAACCAGAATCATTTTGATATTTTATTATGCAAACGATTGTTGTTGAGAAGAATTAATCTTGAAGCTAATTTTTGACAAGAGAAGTGTAATATCTCACTTTTTAGTTTTATGTTTCCTCCGTATATGTATATCTAGAAAACAACGTTACTACCCGGTTGAATCCGGTTTTATCCGGTTTAACACGATTGAACCGGGATTCAACTTTATGTTCAAGATCAATGGGTTGGTCCAGTCAATTGGTTCCCGGTTTATTGATGTCATGATGACTTCGTAACCGGTTGAACCGATATGAACCAACGGTCAGATCACATTTAACTAGAAACTGGGATTTTCCAGTTGGATGTCGGTTTCGGTTTCCAAAACATTGGAGTCACGTTATGGGCAGGTGGGGAACCTGCCCCACCCAGATTTTCCCACAAAAAATCCCAATTTTTTTATTCAATCATATATATTTAAGTATAGTATTTTGAAGTTTGTGGTATAATTGTTTAACTGTAGTTTAATTTGAAAATTAGGAGGAGCTAAGATAATATTTTGACAGAAATTGATTTTAGAGTCAATTTGATTTAGATTGGGGACTTTGAAGTTGCTTTGAACAACTACATTTGGAAGATAAGTTATAATCTTTTGGACTTGCATTGTTGTGTAAGTTTGATAAGTTTTTAGTTGAAAAATGAGCATTACATAGATTTTAGTTAGGTATTGTGGATGTTTGAGATTTGACATTTTTTATTATGACGTGCAATCTTACTTTTCTAGTACATTTATGTTTATAACATATTATATCTCACTTTGACACTGCCGAGTTCGTTGGTTGACTGAAAATGGAATGAAAACTTAAAATAAACTAACATTTATAGGAAACTTATTCATCAATGTCATTCTATACATAAGAGTCGTAGAATGAATAATAAATCAAAAGTTTGCAATTCCACGAACGAAAATAGCAATGACTATAAATAATAATAATAATTACAAAAATCTTTTATTATAATTTTACGTTATACTTATATATTATTTTGCTATCTTTATTTGTTTAAATTTTATCGATTTTAAATTTAATAACGAGCATAGCCAATAAGTCTTACAAAACCTTATGTTTTGTGTTTGCATATTGGAATTTTAGTTGTAAGAATAAAATCAATTTAACTGTGTCATGTTTTATAATTGTAAAAAAAAAAATTGAATGTTTGAATTTTAATATATTCAGGTTTAGAAAAATGTTAAAAATAAGAAAGATATTTTTAATTTTTTTTAATTAATTTATTTAAAATATCATATTAAAGTTGTATGTCCTACGTAAAAAATTCGACCAATGAAAAGACAATCTGCCCCACCCAGCAAAAAAATCTGGATCAACACCTGCGTTAACCGGTTTGGTTTCCTGGTTTGAATCGGTTTGTGAACGGCCAGCCAAGAAGACCTGATTTGTTTTCACTTAAAACCAGTTTTTTTTCATTCCCATTCCCAGGAAGTGGACTTTAGATACCGGTGGTTAATTAGTGGTAAAGTAGTTTTAAGTTTGAGATCATAAAGTCATGTGGTGGTTGTGTCCTGTCATCGTTTCTTCATGCCTTCAGAGTGAAAAGGGCTATGATATCTAGGTTGAAATTTGAGAATTGTGGGCATCCATACCGCATAATTACATCTTCGATACTGCTTAGTCCGAGGTTAAAAAAAAATGTTTCCTTTTGTACTCGTCGACAACATGAGATTTAATTTTTCTAATACCATATTAAATTTGATCGTTGGACCGCCTCTTTAAAATGCGAAACAATTCTGTCGTAGGTTGTTAAATAATCTTGATTTTGAGGAATATGGAAATATACTTCCAGTGGTTGATACCTGCCAGAAGTAGGATTTATGTTGGGACATTGCGACATGCTTTACAAACAAAAGAAATTAGATGACACAGAAATTTGTAAGGAAACGACCTTGGAAATTGTATGAGACATTTTATCTTCGAAGTTTACAACAGTATGCACATCCATATAAGTACTGCACAAATTATGGAAAAACTTATAATATTGATAGTATAAAACTAAAAAACAAACCAACATTATGTTTTGAAGATAAACTACTTACTACTATGAAAGGAAAAGAAAATAAAAGAAAACTTCTTAAATGCAGAAACACCCCTTACATGATTCACAGTTTAGGTTCTTCAAATATGCATTTGACAAGAAAGAAGTTATATGAATACGATGAATATCCCCATAACATTACAATTATTAGCACCATTGTTGTAAAGCGACAACCAACGACCTCCCTTGTCTTCAAAGCAAGAACCAAAAATAGCTTTGTGTTTGTTGGTTTCCTCTCATCATTGCATTTCAGATATTATCTATAAATTATTTCTAATTATTCCCAAAGCAAGTGAAAAGTGAAGTCATGATCATTCTGTAGTAACAACCCCTATTACTGATATTATTAAAATTAAAACCAACCAGCTACAACAACACTTACTCTGGAGACTAGAATCTATTACTTTCAGAATACAATAAAACATGAGTTAAAAATTATACAAATATTCTTTTGACACTACAGCAGAATGCACAATAGACGTCACCCAATTGACGTCGGATATCAAAACATCTGATGTCTATAGGTTTGTATAAACGTCGGTTTTTGTAGTACAACCGACATTTATACCTCCTGAAATAAGAAAAATATTATTTATTTTTTTTTGCGATTTATTTCGTATAAGAATTTATGTGAATTTATTACTCGATGAAAGTTAATTTCTTATACAAATGACGAAAATTTTGTTTCAAACATAAAACGTATGTTAGATTTGGTCAAGTACTGGAGCCCAATTAGGTATTGGTGGTATTCTCTCCAATAAACGGAAACCTAAATAAATATATGATAATGGTGCAATTTTGTAACCTAAATAATCTTGGAAGAGAGTGAAGCGGTTATCTCTAAAATTATAGTTTCTCAACTTCTAATAAACTTTATTTAAATCCTGACATATCTTAAAAAATGGAGTAAATATTCGTTAAGCATCGAGTACATTATGATGGGTAGGGGTGTCAACGGATCGGATATAGGTATATCCATATTCGTATCGCATGAAATTTACGGATTCGGATATGGATACAGATTGTTTGCGGATATGAAAAGTCTATATCCATTCGGATATTTGACGGATTCGGAGCGGATACGAATAATATCTGCATCCGTAAACAAAATTCCCCACCTTATAACATTTTTCATTTTCACTTTGACAAATTCTTATACATAGTCACATTTATAACTTTATTTGTTTTAAAATATTAATTTACTTTATCTTAACTTCTAACCCCATATTCTGAAAATGATAACAATATTCAATGCTTGAATAAATGTGATCTGAAGATGTATTTTTATTTGAATAAATAAATTTAAACTATATATTCAAAATATAATCACACAAGATTGAAATATGAATACTTCTAGGTATAATCATGTATTGCATAATTATATGATACAAATATAGATACGGATGTTGAAATAGAGATATGTAGTCCCGAAACAGATATTATTCGGATCTGATACAACAATATTCATATTCACCCCTCAAATAGATGGATATTCCATCCTGGATACAAATACGGATTTCGGATATAATTTTTTCCAGATTAAGTTACAATTAATTATCAACTAGGTACAAATTATAAAATTTCAATAAATATATACATATATATGTTATGTATGATATTGAGCGGATATGGATACATATCTTATAATACAGATATTCAATCTCGGATCGGATGTATCAATATCCATATTCGCTCCACGAGTTCCCGGATATCAAGTTTCGGATACGAATACGGTTTTACGGATGAAAGATTCTCGGATAAAACGAATACGAACTCGAACGGATTCTCGAATTTCGGACATCACTGACACCCCTTATGATGGGTGGTTCATCTTAGATGATATTTTAGATTTATGAGTTTTTTCTGGTCAATAACAATGAAAGTGAAGGGGGGTTTTTTAAAAAATTAAAACAGGAAAGGAAATTTAGATTCATAGTTAAAGAATCCAAAAAAAAACCTGAGGTGAATCACACTGTAAATTATAAATATGATACCTAACACAAATCCCCACACTGGTGAACATAAACTACGGGTTAAAATAAAAGATTCCCTTGACTTGTGATCGTTGATAGGTTTAAAGTTAATCTCGGTTATTATGAATTAAATTAGCACCGCAATAATTACCATATTGCTTGAACTTTACTCTCATCCAACAATTCACATTAAATTTTAAGTATAAAGGCACTTTGTAATTGTATGATTACGACAATCATGCAAACGTGACATCACATTATCTTATCCGCTAATATAAATAGGAAAGATTTTCAAACTAAAATTATTTAAAAAAAAGTAATTTCAACAATAAACCTGGATTAGAAATATTTTTCGGAGTAGACCCGTCGTCACACGAGGTGGCGGCGGGTCTTGTTTTTAGTGTACACAGAACTCGGCATTTGAGATGTTAAATTCTGTAGGAAAAAAATCTTGAAGAACTCGGCGTTGAGAACGTCGTTTTCTTCGTACCTGAACACGACGTCGTATTACCAATTTTTAACACTTGGTAAATTTTGGAGTGACAGTAAGGTATATAAAAATCGGCGTTATACCCACTTCGATGGAAAGTAACTCGACATTTAACGTACCGAGTTTTATTTAACAGAACTCGACAACCGTAACGCAAGTTCTTTTAAACCAAACTCAGCGTTACAGTTGTCGAGTTTTTTTTAACGAAACTCGATGTTGTAAATACTGAATTCTATTTCGATATTTTAACCACCTCGTCGAACGTGGAGGCAGTTCCCAGTTTGAGGATTCATAATGAACTCGATATCCTGGATGCCGTCTTTGAAAGACAAACTCGGCATCACGGATGCCAACTTGGTAAAATTGTTTTCCCAATTTTATGCATTAGAATGATGTACATTGTGATATTAGGTATGATTCTAGTGTTTTTGTTGGTTTAGGAACTCGTGTAGGTGCAAACCCGATTCCGATTTTGGGTTTTTAGGCCGAATTGTTTTCTTGGTTTTTCTTGGATAATTGAATTAGGTTTTGTTGAGTGTAGGTTTACAATGGTAATCTTAAAAATCGTTAAATTTAGGTTTTATTATTGTGATTGAAATTGTATTTGTGGTTGTTAAAACTTAATATTTTGTTTTTTTATTGTGATTGAAATATATGTGGTTGATGGAAAAGAATGAGTTGAAGTTGAGAAATATGTGCGTTAAATATGTTATGATTTGAATAAATTTGGTTATTTAGATGTTTGGAAGTTAAAAATGTTGTTTGTATTATTGTTAATGCTTTTTATAATGCAGGTTTAATATTTTCAAATATGAAAATATAGGGGAGGTTCTGTCAATTTAAAAAAAAATTGACATTATTTGTAATGTTTTTTATTGTAGTGATTACTCGACGTTTACATTCGTTTGCTTATACACCCGACTGAGGTAATTTCTAAATCATTTGAGTATTTTCAAATTTTTAATTAATTGGGAATAGAATAACAACCATTTCACTTGAACACATTTTTAAAATATAATTTATATAGGTTAGGAATGGATACATATGATGAATGATCTTGGTTGATCATATATGATGAGAAATTAGAATGTAACAGAGATGTGACATAATATTCAGGGTCCGAACGCAAATTAGTTGTAGTTTCGTTGAACATCAATTATGTTGATTTAGCGGCTCTCATAAGATCTGAATGTTGTTATCTAGAAAGTATGTTTGATGTCAAGTTGAATGTGAAATTGCCTTTAAACAACAATTGGATATACGCTCCATTAACCAATGATAAGTCGGTTTATGGAATGATGTGTTTGTTTCAATGGATGTCTGTGGTTTGAGTCTATGTAGAAGTTAAACCTAGAGTGTCTGACCCTACGCTGACAAACAACACTCATCTTCTGAAGTATGGTACAATAGGTTGGGACTGCGGAATAGATTTGAATATTAGCCTAAATCCCACAACCAAAGTTCTGACATACCAGGAAATTCCTATTTTTCAATCGCAAAACTTCCAAACAGGCAGTGGATGACCACAAAATGTAGGTGACAGTCATTCAAGCAGTGCAAATCCTTATCTTGGTTTGTCGCAAATTGAAACCATGCATTACCACCATGATGGGTTTGCTGGCAGTGCTGGACTGTCGAACTCATATCCCTCCCTTGGTCTTGGTTTGTTGTCAGTTGACCCAATTCATTACAGTCGACCAGAAATTCGACGCCCGGAAGAAGAGATGCATAGTGATGAAGATGATGACAACGAGGAATTAGGGGATTACAATACACCATTTGCTATAGAGGATGAACCCGAAGGTGTTTCTGCTAATGAAGTAGTTCTCGAGATGCAGGAGGTCCGTCAATCCATAAACCGAGAAGAGGACAACATTGTTGATGATGTAGTTGCTAACAACGACATGGTTCCAATTCTGAATGAACTTCTCGATATCTTCGACAATGACAATTGGATAGAGATTTCTGTCATTGAATACTCATTCTTCGATGTTGCGAACAATTTGTCACGAAGTGATTGACGGACGGAAGATGGTCGTACATTCTGGGATAAACAATTTTTCTTGACCAAAGATGATTTGGTTCATCCTTTGTAGTCATGGTACATTAAAAAATATGTTCAGTATTCAGTTGTCGTTTCTCCAACAAAATACTACACTGTTCATTGTCTTCATCGTGATGACGATAACTGTAAATGACCTCTACATGTTTCTGTCCCAAATGGTTGCAAATATTTTAAAGTTTAAACAGATGACACCGAGCACACTTGTTCCAATCTGATGTTGTTGAATGAGAATAAACAATGCAGCGCTAATTTTATTTGAGACTTGACAATATCTTCTATTAGAACCAAATTCACAATCAGTTCAGCTGAAATAATGGAAAGGGTGAAAACAAAATACTCACTTGAATCGGTTATGCTAAAGCATGACATGGCAGGCAGAAAACGTTGAACCAGATTTATGGTGCCAAAGAAGACAATTTTAAGGATTGTGAAGATTTCTCATCCTAGTGTATCAAAACAATCCAGGATATGTTGTCGAAATAGAGGCGATACGGTAAAACGAGAGGAGGAGATGTTTCAGCAGATGTTTTGGGCGTTCGAGCCTTCAATTAGTGGATGTGAATTTTGCAGGCTCATTATCAGTGGATGGGACACACCTCTATAGCAAATATAGAGGATTATTGTTGATTGGTGTGGCCACAAATGCAAGCAACGTAATTTTTCCTTTAGCATTTGCTGTCGTAGAGAGTGAGATGACAAAGTCGTGGACGTGGTTCCTCCCATTGTTGTCCAGTAGAGTAACTAGGTGACCTGATTTGTGTATTATCACCGATAGATTTTTGAGAATCAATGCTTGTGTGCGAGCTGCATTTCCACTTTCAGAGGGACATGTACATTGATTCTGTCTCTGACACATGAAAGCAAATCTTGCAAAACAGCGTAACTGCAAGGAAAGATGGGACAAATTAAGTTTTATGAAGCGGGTATAACTAATTTGTTTATGAAATTTGAAGAACTAATGAAGGTTATTGCAGAGGAACATAAACCAGTTTACGAGTGAATTCAGCATTACGGTCTTTTGGAATGATGGACTTGTCACAACGAGGGTCGGCGTTTCGGATGTATGACGACAAACATGTCGAAAAATTTCAAAAATGTCTTACGAGGGAACCAAAACTTCAAAAATGTCTGATACTGAGAGGGGCATACAGTATGCCAATTACAATCATGATTTTGATCACGTTTTTCCATTGGGAACAAATTCTGTCAAAAGAAGGGACGTCGCTAAGTCATGGAATGAATTATATGTTCCGACTGTCTACATCGGGTTGACGACAAATAGTAATCTGGTCAGATCTCATTCGGTAACTCGATACCATCAGTTGACGTACAGACATGCGTACGACCTATATTTATCCTCTTTCCTGATGTAAGGAATTGGCCAGATCGTGGTAACATCACAATGACTCCTCCCAAGACCAAAAGATCTCTCAGTCGTCCAAGATCAACGCGAATCTAAAATGAGATGGACGAGCACTCTAGAAGAAGGGTAAGGTGTGGGAGATGTGGTGGTATAGGGCATAACAGAATGCAATGCCAAGAACCTCTATAGCAAAACCGTTTGAATAATTTGTATGTTACTATTATGTTAGACTTTGGATAAATGTAAGACTTTGGATCAATGTTATTTACTTGATTAAATATTTTGCAGCACTTGATTAAATATTTTTTACTTGTTTAAATGTACTTTGGTGGATCGAGTTCTGATTCACTTAAAGGCACTTACGCTTCACAAGGCCCGTTGGATAGATCAGTGTTGGTTCTGCAGGCCAACCACAAGTCTGACCTCTTTAAAGATTTTGTAAGTAGTTTATTACTTTCACATTAAATATCTATATGTATTTCTAACATGTATTTCAATTTTTTTTCCAGAAGGATCCGGATGGTGTAAAAAGCGTTAAACATGGTTCTAAGCTCAATGGTTGGCAGATCACGAACCAAAGAGTTTGATTTTTTCTCGATACTGCTGGTTTTGGCACAGTTAGCAGACTGTCCAGAGTATAGTTGGATCATCCATTGTTGGTAGTGATGGTGGAGCGTTGGAGGCCTGAGACGCATTCCTTCCAGCTACGACATGGTGAGATTACATGTACCCTACGTGACTTCGCTCTTATTACTAACTTCCGAGTGCATGGTTTGCCTGTTTGCGATTCTCATGAGTACGTGAGGTCTGACGCTTGCGAAGATTTATTGGTAGATTGTCTAGAGGACATGGGCACCAAGGGTAGTGTAACATTGGGCTGGTTGAATACTCAGGTTTAGATGCTGCCGGAAGATGCTAATGATCTCACTGTTATACAGCACACCAGAGCTTACATTCTATTTCAGATTGCCTGCAGCTTTTTGCATGATAAGAGTGGCACAATGGTACACCTGAAATATTTGCATTTGTTAAGAAATCTAGCAGAACCATCATAATATAGTTGGGGCAGCGCATCTCTAGCCCATTTGTATCACGGTCTAGACGAGGCTTCCTTGATACCGACCAGACATCTTGGTGGTTTTTGACTTTTCTACAACTCTGGTGTTGAGAGCATTTACATATTGAAAGACCCTCAAATATTAGACTAATGGTGTATCCGGGTGATGAGGAGGCACCAGTTGGAGCGCTCTAGAGAAGACCACAAAGTTTTAAGGGCAGCAACAAGGCCTCTACCTTGGATTTCTACAGAAATGAGCTTGACGCACAGGAGCTTGATCAAGTGATGTGGGACCCTACGTACATCTGGATATGCAATAATTGCCTCCACTGTGTACAGAATGTGCAGAAATATGGATGAGCCGCACATGGCTTATCAATTTTCGAGAGGTGGTAATGCATTGTCCCGACTGGGTAATGTGGCAGTCTGGCCTTCTTCAACATATTCCATAGACGAAGGAGATACACATAATGAAATCAGCTCAGAGCCGGGCAGATGTCAATTGGTTGGTGGAAAATGCCTGTTTTATTCACCATTGGTCACATAGGAGAGATCATGTCCAGTTCCGGCTTCTGATGTTCGGTACCAGTCAAGAAGACAACCACCGATTATATATGGAATGGTATTGGGAAATCACAGTACGGTGGATTGTACAAAAGAATGTGATTTCTCAACCGATGACGTACCGACCACGGGCGAGTAGAGAACGAGAAATGGTATGACTTTAATTTGCGTTTTGCAATTTCAAAATTTTAAATTTTGTGTGGCATATTTTACTAATGCATCTTATGACACATGTACATCAAGTTTACGAGTTCCACGAGGAACTTCACAAATTACAAGGAATGATTAAGGCAGATAAGAAAGCCTCCACATTTGTTGGAAAGTTAAAGGATAGGATGAAGGCATTCATCACATGTTTTGGTGCCCACAACCCAACGCTATGATTAAGTCAGGATCAGGTGGATGAGGAAGAAGAAGATGATGTTGGTGTTTGTCCTACTTTAGAAGGTGGAGAAGGGGTCTCACTCAAGAAACAGAGGATGCTGCAAATGTCGGAGGATGGGGTGGTCGTGGTAGAGGACGTGCACAGACACGTCCTAAGAATTAGAAGAAGAAGTTGAGGGGTCACTTAGGATAGATATTTTGTTGTATTAAACTTATTTTGTTTTTATTATATTAGTGTTAGTTTGATTTATGTCAAAAATTTAAACTTGTTCTTTTGGATGTTATTTTGATTTTATTGTGATTGTTTGTGATTGGTGCATGTGTTCACAATTTTAGGTATGCCTTTGAAATGTTTGTGGTTTAAATGTCTGTGGTTGAAATTGTTGTGTTTGTTAAAAATTTTGTGGTTAAAATGTTTGTGTTTGTTGTTGAAAATTTTATGTTTGTTGTCGAAATGATTTTTATCAAGAGAGGAAAGTGTCGAGTTCTATTAAACAAAACTCGTCAAATGAATGATTAGATATCAAAATCTATCCAAACCGAACTCGGCATTGAAGGTGCCAAGTTCTTTGAAACAGATTCAACATATATATTACCGCATTCTTTGAACCAGAATTTGGCATATAAATTGCCGAGTTCTATGGAGCGTCCAAATCTTGGGGAAGAAAATTTTCCAAGTGTTTGAAATTGGCACCAGCAATGCCGAATTTGTCTTTGCAGAACATGGCGTTTCAAACGCCGAGTTCTTCAAAAAACTCTAACTAACTCAGCGGCTTAAATGTCGAATTCTTTAGACACTAAACAACAATACCTGCCTCCACATGTCGCCACGTGGGGCAGGTGGTCTACTTTGAAAAATATGTTTGAGAGATGTTTATTTTGGATTTTTTTAGAATCGAAAAAATTCCCATATAAATATGGATGTAATTTTTATTATTATTTGTCAAACATCAGGTGCATCAACATCGAGGTATATTTCATCTGAATTGTTATTGATGTTATAAAACTAGGGTTTTGAATAATGGAATAAGAGACTAGGTTTTCGAAAAAATATTCGCATTTATTATATATATGTATATATATCATGTGATAATTATAATACTATAGATTTCTTTAATAGACTAAGGAGAAAATTTAGAAAAGAAAGTAATTACTTTAAGGAAATTACAATGTATATAAAATGAAAGTGAATCATCCACGTATATCTTTGATTTCATAACATTTCTATTAGATGATCGCCTTAAGATACATTGTGTAGTTTCTCTTTAGAAATACTATAAACAAAAATTCAATGGGAACAAAAACCGGACCGCTAAATGTCGCATGTAAATTACTTAAATCACCCGTGCAAATTACCGTTTTGCTCTTCTCTCATTTTACTTATTTCTGGTCACAAAAGACTCTTCTCTTTTCATACTACAACAAAAAAATAACCATGAAAAATAAAATCAGAGTAGGAATGCGGGGTGGCAGGGACAGCAGCCCTTGCGGGGGATGTTTTTTGTTTCGACACCCTATTATTATACTCCGGATATTGATTTGTTTACCCGTTTATTTACGTTTGTGTTTTTTCCACCCCGTCACCACCAAAATCTTGCAACATAACCTGAAATAATTTGAAATAATACACCGTATAAATTCAAGATTTAAAAAAAAGGAGAGTCTGGCTAGGACGCCCCCACCATGGGGCGTCTAAGGCGTCCTAGCCAGATGCTCCGATTTTTTTACGGGACATAATGTGCATTAAATGGATTGTGAATGATAAAATGATAATTGAGACGGAGATTTTAGTAAAATCTGGACGACGTTTAACAATTCCCAAAAATAACTTGTTGACGGAAAAAAAATACATAATATATAATTGTCCCTCTTATTTAGACATACATGTACAACACTCTCTTGGACGTTACTTTATTATGTTTATATCATTGAAAATCTTGCCATGAAAACCACTGGAAAAATTTGTTAAGTAAATTAATGTATGCAGTATACTAACAAACATCTCAGAAGTTGTCTTATTAAAAACATTTAGCCTCGAATGGAAAATTGGGAACACGAAAAAGTATAACCATAAGATTTATGCGCTTTGCCCTTCACCGATAGTCATCCTTCAAGGATGATCCTTACATATATGTTCTCCATAATTTGCAATCTGCAAAATCTACGAATATCTTAATTTCATAATACAAATTTAATTATGAAACATAGAGGTAGACAGGGTTCATTGAACAAACTATTGTTACTAAAGCGAATTTGATGAACATTTATTTCATAATATTATTAGATTTCACAAATAAAAATGATGAAATAATTTTGTGCTATCTTCCTGATCAAATACCACTGTGGAAGTATTACTTATTGAGCATAAATCATATGAACTACGAATATGTCACCTTAAAATAATTGATTCATAGATCGGAGATCGTAATGACTAAAATTGCTTCACAAGCTTGCATAAAATTTGCAATGTCCTTACAAATCAGCAAATAATAGTTTTTGGTTTTAGATAATACATATCAAACATATATAAAAGCATCACTAATGTAAATCTTTATCATATAAGTTACAAAATAAACACGAATAGAACCATAATGGTAACGGAAAAAATATCAAACGTCATCTAAATGTTTATGAAAAATATTATGCCTAGATAGAGCCTTTAATTATAAATCTTAATAGGTCATAACCTTTTTGGTTTGATATATATAATCTTGTGTACATAGAATATCACTAGTGTGCTTTCAAGGTGAGTTTTTTTCATAATATAGTTCTTTAATATTATCTTTATATATTTGAACCCTTATAATGATTCATTTTTAAAAAAATGCTCAAACCATATGTCACGAAAATAATTGATTTTTTTCTAATCATGTAGTTCAAAATACATCATACAGATAACAAAATATTTCACAAGTTTTCAATATATATCTTAAAGGGTTCCTATGACATTTAAGTGATCACAAATAACAAATTTAATTGTAATAGAATACGCATAATATCGATTTTTCGTACGCATAACTTAAGTGATTTATGCGCATTCTCTTTTGATTGTTCATATAATCTTACAGAAATTATAAAATTCAACTTTTGATTTTTTTTCATCATATGTTTTGGTTATTTTTAGTGCTTTAGTAAGTAAATATCGTATAAATATCAATGTCAACCGACCCATACAACTTTTCAGTCACAAGATATAGATATTCATGATATTCATGTTTAATAGTATTCTTACTGATCAAGTAATAGAATGTACCAGGTTATATCTTAAAATAGCAAAATTTATTAAGAAGGCTAATGAATCATTAATTAATGATATTTTGTACTTTATATTTCTCTCTCGTATCTACATAACTGATCACAACTTTACGTCAATAATAATCAAATCATCCTCGTTTCCATAGAAAATAAGATTTGACTATTTTATATACCCAAGATTGTTGTGTTTCGTAACTGCATTTATTTTACCGGGTTACTATAAGATTAACCTCTTTGAGAGACATAAAGAGTAACTAATTATTTTCATTTTCTTTGATATTTTCTTTTCGTCCACAATTCATGTAACACCCTAAGAATATTTACATATCGCATTACAGATAACAAAATATTTCACAAGCTTTCAATATATATCTTAAAGGGTTCCTATGACATTTAAGTGATCACAAATAACAAATTTAATTGTAATCGAATACACATAATATCGAGTTTTCGTACGCATCATTTAAGTGATTTATGAGCTTTCTCTTTTGATTGTTCATATAATCTTGCAGAAATTATAAAATTCAACTTTTTTCTCATCATATGTTTTGGTTATTTTTAGTGCTTTAGTACATAAATATCGTATAAATGTCAATGTCAAGCGACCCATACAAATTTTCAGTCACAAGATATAGATATTCATGTTTAATAGTATTCTTACTGATCAAGTAATAGAATGTACCAAATTATCTCTTAAAATAGCAAGAGTTATTAAGAAGGCTAATGAATAATTAATTAATGATATTTTGTACTTTATATTTCTCTCTCGTGTCTACATAACTTATCATACCTTTACTTCAATAATAATCAAATCCTCTTCGTTTCCGCAGAAAATAAGATTTGACCGTTTTATATACCGAGGATTGTTGTGTTTCGTAACTGCATTTATTTTACCAGGTTACTTTAAGATTAACCTCTTCGAGAGACATAAAGAGTAACTAATTATTTTCATTTGCTTTGATATTTTCTTTTCGGTCCACGATTCTTGTAACACCCTGAGAATATTCCCATATAGCATTACATGAGAATATTTGGGGTGGGTTATATTGACATTGGCTTACTACAATAGAACTAACCAACTTTAGTTCTGAGTTGATCTAGGTGGGTGTTGTGAGACATTGGACTCGTAGGTTGCAGATCGAACTCGGTAAGGGTCCAAGGATGGAACATAACAAATTCTATCACTACTTTGCACATGCACTAATACAATTTCTCAAGTCTAGAAGTGCACCAAATAAATTTGATAACTCAAGTGCATTATTCCAATATCACTACTTTGCAAGTGCAACAATACAATTTCTGAAGTTTAGAAGTGTACCAAAATGAATCAATCTGATGGATTCAAGTGCATAACTTTAGTATCACTACTTTGTAAGTGCACCTATCCAAATAATCTTTTCTATATGTCTAATTTGCATGTTTGAAAATTAGAATGTGGTGGCTAGTAGAGTAGATAAAATCAAAAATAAATTTTGAATGAAAGTGATATTTCAAAATAACATAGCATATTTACAATTTCGAAGAAAAAATATTGAAATATATCATCTTGAAATTATGCCATGTTGCACTGCCACAACAAGACACGACCTTCCTTTCTAATTGCAACTGTCCTTATAACCATATAAATCTCGTCTTTCTATCTATCGTTATTTTAAAAAAAACTAAATCTCGATCTTTTACTACATAATGATAAGGTTTTTATGGGCAATTGAGCCACCACTACTCTAGTGTCATGACCTTGTACATACCAGGATCCATTTGCTGATGTCACAATAGATGAGTCATGTACTCCGAGTGGTGGGACGTTCGTTACAAAAACGTTGTTGCAATTTGATAGAGAAAATGATATTTTGGATAAGAGAGTAGTGTAATGGAACCAAATTCCCTTACAATCATAGTTTTGATAGGAGGCATATATGGACCACTTGCTAGAACATTATTGTAAGTTGTCACACCAAACTTCCAATAGCCAAAAGGCCTATCATGTTTTCATCATTTTTTGAGGATAATGAGAAAACAAAAACTCCCTCTCTTTTCGCATCATAACGGTTCCAATGTCTCTCCAATATTTGAGGCTTTCCTTTTGATATTCTTCATTCCCACTTTAGGAGTGCAATGCAATTCAATTTCTTCCACCAATTTGATTGGACTTCCTCCACAAGTTAAAACCACCCACACACATCCCCACAACCTCATTCCAAAATAAGACTACTAATATAGGAACCACCAAATTAACAAACTCCATCAACCCATCCCTCACACTCAGCTTCCTCCCCTCAAAATCCATTTCCATTTTGTTGGGTTTGGTTCCAAAGGATGTTACAGAATTGTAGGATTTTGGTTTTGCTATGGTCATCACTAGTGGTGATAATATGTGCCAATGGAGATCAAGTGAAGAAGAATCTTGTGGGAATGACTTTGGTCAAAGAGGCTTCTGAAACTGGTGGAGGTATGTATGAATCATCCTGGATTGTAATCTTCCATTTTGCATTTTTGTTTGTCTTTCATGGATTTTTTTAGGCTTGTTTTTATTAAAGTGTTAGTGGCTTTATTTTTGGTGGTTGTTGATTCATGCAGTTTGTTTGGATGGGAGTTTGCCTGCATATCATATTCAAAGAGGAACAGGATCTGGTGTGAAGAATTGGTTCCTCCAATTCGAGGTGATCTAATTTCTCTCTTCTATTTGATATATAGATAGATATATAGACAGACAGATGGATAGGGACTTGACAACTCACATCCACAATATAAGAGGGACTACTATCAAGTTGGGTCTAATTAAACTTAATCATAACGAGACAAGGTTTGTGTGCAAAAAATATTTTGAAATGTATATATATAGGACTCGATATTGGAGATGTGAAGGTGCAACAAACCTGTCACGTATACTGTAGAGAATCCGAAACTAAATATTAGAAAACAACCTTTTCAGTTTAGATGCATCATTTTGATGAAATACTATGAACTTGGATACATTTAAGATGTGGCAATGGTCCACATGACTTACTTAGGTCCATTATCCAAAACTAAGAACCCGCCGGCGGTCATAAGAAAAAATGGTTTTACCATCTTTGATAACTTTGTGTTTCGATAACATCATAAAGAGATTAAAAAAATATAATTCAATTTTTTAAAATTTGGATAGCAACTTAACAGAAGAAAATAAAGAGAAAGTTGGAGAAATTTAGAGAAATATATTTATACACAACTTTCTTTCCAATATCGGAGGAAAACGATGAGAAAGTTGTTATTTTAGTTTTATACTAAAATATATTTATTGTTTTCCATGTAAAATAACAACTTAATGATACAAAAAAATATAATTCAGACAACTTATAATATTCATTTTGATTTCTCTCGTGCCGATGAGAAGAGAATAGGAGACAAAGAAAAGAAGAAAAATATGGTTTCTTTTATTTTCTCCTCATTTCTCTTATTTTTGCCCATATTTCTATTCAAACCCACCATAAAACTTTTTCTTGTTACTATACATTACTTTTTCTTATTATTATTACATTTTTTAACTTACGTTTATCACATTAAACGCAAGAAGTATGTATGTTGGAAAATTCTGGGAACTTTCGTGAGTTGGAAATCTATAATTCCGATAATAATTTAGGTCACGTGGAGGTCTGCGTTAGGTCAAGATTCGCCGTTGTATCACATGTTGATGCTATTGTAGTTGCCTAATCATCTCTGGCCACGTGGACTTTGACAGGAGCATGCTCGTATTTTGAGCTGTCTTGTTTGTGTCTGTTAACTCTGTTCATGACACGTTTATAAAATAATAATTCGGTTAAAACCAAACTGGATTCCCGATTCTCAGAGAGAACCAGAAACCGAACTAGACCAAGTTCGGTTTATTCCGGTTCCAACCAGACGATCCCGTTTGGTCCAGTTAACCGGACCCGGGTTTGTTCACCCTTACTTACACGTTTGGGTTCAAATTCAGTTTTTTTGAAAATAAGTGATTTAAGTATTTGTATACCTACTTAACTTGGCACTTTATTAATTCTCAATATGAATTCATTGCAAAGCTTAATCATGGTACCCAAACATCATGATACGCTTAACTCATTGCTAATATATTGGAAACAAAGTCATTCAGCACCAGCAAGCAAACCAATAATGTTATCCAAATGAACACCATTACTTAGTACTTACCTACAAGTGGTGTACTATTTTTGACCTGGCCGATGGATTCCACTGTTATCCTTTTCTGGATTCATGGATTGCAATTCAACCAACATTATACTAATATATATTTGGGCCTTCGGATATACCTCGGTCTGTTTGGGAAGAAATAATTTAAATGGGCCTACATTTGCAAAACTAATGAAACAGTCAAAATATGTCAAATATAGAGAAAAGGTTAATTATTTTTGGCGGATTGATAGGAAACAAGCAAGTGAAGGCGCAATTTACACCCTGAAATTTTTTAAATAGCTTTAATTTGATTTTTCCCGAAGCCACATACCTTACTACACATGAAAATTCTTTCAAAGAATTCGGTTTTAAATGTGACAAGAATCATTAATTTCGATCTTTCATTGATGAAACATTTAATTGTGTTGGATAGGGGGGAGGATGGTGCAATGATTTGGCTTCATGTCTTGAGAGGTCAACAACTCGTCGAGGTTCCACCAAATTTATGAACAAATATGCTGTCTTCTCGGGGATACTTAGTAATAATCTTTCACTTAATCCAGGTAACCACAAACTTGGTTCTCAAATTATTGTGACTTTTAGTTTTAATCAAAATTATGGTTTTTGTTGGCTGTCTTTTAGGTGATAGTTATCTTGTGTTTTTCGGATGGCATTATATTATCAAAAATGAACCCGAAGGATATCGGTATTCCTGCATAAATATGCTTTTGAACATTCTTATAAACACACTTATTCCCTAAAGATCGAAAACTACGAGTAAACACTTATTTTTCTTCTTTTCTCCCAAGTTATTCAAATCTTGCCTTTGAATTTCATGTATATTTTAAGTTATAACTATCGGAATACATATATTTACTATAATGTATCGTCCATATGTAAGGCTATTGTACTCAAACCAATAGTAGTTTCACTGTTAAAAATGGAAGAAATATGAATAATTATAGAATTACCATTGAAAATTTTCTGAAATAAAAAACTCCAACATATTGTTTCAATGTTCACGTATGTGTTATTGATCTTTTATGACAAAGTGGAGGCAAAATATAACAATATGATAAAAATTATGTACATGTAATTTCACTTTCGGGAATACAATGGCAACATTACAAAGGAATTATATATTTATATACGTACATCAAATTTTCAAAATTGCGCCTACAATTTCTATTGCGTAAAACTACAGAGACTGTTTTTTGATGTTATTTTTGGAAATCTCAAATTTCTAAACCAAAAGCAGTCAATAAGGACTAAAGGAAACAAAACAAGAAAAATGTCTGTATATCCGACGTATATGGATTTTTCTGCACTAGTGATGTCTACTATAAAACCTAATCAAATCATATTGCGCATAATTATCTCATACATTGTATTTTGTGCAATAGACTTTTACAACTGGAATAGGGTGAAGATCAGATATTGTGACGGAGCTTCCTTTGGTGGCGACTCAAAATATACCAACGGGGTAAAGTGTTTCCATCATAAACTAATACATGTACTTTATTAACTAATCAATCAAGTTTAACTTTTTGATTAACAATACAAATATTCTTGGCTTGGTCATAAACGTACAAGTCTCTTTGCCTAGTCGTTTCGTTTCCCATACTAAACAGGATTTACAAATATTCCTAAGACAGTGTTACCTAAACAATACCTAAAATCCAAAATCGTCCGTGAGTCTAAGTTATGTACACCGATTTTAAGCACATTCGGCAAGGAAGGGGATTTTGGATGAATACCTCTGTAGCTTTCTTAAACTGCTTACCTACCTAAATAAGGCCATAATATTTTTGGCAATTAATTAATTGATTTAATAATGTTATTTAAACTGTCGCCAATTAAATCCCTAAAGTCTGAACCCCATCAATGCGACAACAAATACTTTGTTGAAACTTAGTGAAAGACCTATGACTGTCAAGTTCTGCTCGGGATCGATAGATCGCTCGATGTTCGCTCGATTTTGCTCCGATTTTGCTCGAAGTTGCTCGGATCGATAAATAACGAGCCGAGCACGAGCAGACCCCGCTCGCTCGATGCTCGCTCGGTGCTCGCTCATTTATCGCTCGAAACCTGATTACTATATCTAATTATTTGATCAACATGAATATTCTATCCAATTACCCAATCGGTTAAGTATTAAACTCATTTAATAAACTAATTACCAAACACAACAATCCATTTAATAAAACCAAACCAAAATACTCATAAGAATCAAAACCTTATTAGTTTTAAACTTTTTCGTTTTCCAATATTATTATTATTATTTCTTTTCTTTTTCTCATTTTTTTCTACACCAAAAGTTCAAATAAATTAAAGTTTGAGTCAGGTGGATCATCTTATTTATAAGATGTTGATGTTGTGAGTTGTCCTATAATTGAAGAGATTGTGTTTGATTTTAAGATTTTGTTGATTTTGTATGATCTAAGTGTATAATCTTATTTATAAGATGTTGATATTGTCGTATGATTTATAAGATTGTGTTTATTTTAGGTGTTAATTTTAAAATTATGTTAGTAACTATTATTATATTTGTCTTAAGTAATCTTATAATTTAATTGTTAGGACAACATTATTAGTAATTCAATACAAAAAAAAAGATTCAGGTTAACAAGCCGCTCGTGAGCCGCGCGCGAGCAGGTCGAACCGAGCACGAGCACAATTTTCCGCTCGAAACCCTTAACGAGCCAATCTTGAGCAGGCTCGGATCGCTCGTTTAGAGATCGATTACACCCCTACTATGACTCGTGTGGCTTCTTAATTGGTTAGGAGTTAGCGATTGACAAGGAGATGTGTTAGGTAACGTCCCGAAACAATGAAAAATTTAAAACACAATAATCATAAGGATTAAGACTCCAAAAGAGCAGGAACGATACTCATAAAATAACCAAGAGGTACATCATATTACATCAGAGTTTGTCAAAAAAGTATGACTACATCAGAGTACGAGAACAATAAATACAAGTAGCCATACTACCTAGGAAAATACAGAAAGATGATTTGATCTCAGAGTGCCCTCGTCCTCGGTCACCACCCGCCAGAACCTACTGCGGTCATGAAATGCAAACATAACAACAATACCAGAGTTTCCATAAGGAAACCCCGTACACCAAGCTCACATATATGCATGCTCATAAATACCGAAATGAACATATCATACTAGTATAGCATGTCAATATACAATGCAATCTGTAACCATCACCCTCATAAGGACATTTGTCCACCAATTCATCAATCCATCGTCGGGTCACCCGTAGGGACCTACCGTAGGCACATACGGTCTTACAGAAAGTACGCAACACACGACTACACTAATCATGGGGTTCAGTGAAATACGTCCGCGACAGTGGTAATAGATATGCAATCGTGGTCAACACCAAACCGACGGAGCCGTCGCTCAGGTCAGTCCATCTCACCTAGTTGTGCCACAACCAAGCTACCTGCCGGAATACATCGTCGGACAGTACACCCGTCGGAACAACATCGGTCGGTGCAAAATTGGACGGCAATCCTACCGGAACAACATCGGCAAGGACAAACTCGTCCGGAACAACATCGGACGGTGCAAAATCGCCATCAAGGCCAGTTGAAGGTATCCGTCGCCTATAAGACCGGCCAATCGACACATCAAGACCTTAGTCCGTAGAGTCGTACAACAACGTGCACCGGGATCTGTGATCCCTCGGGTCTACTACTCTAACATGAGTCAAGTAAAGTATATGCTAAGCTACAATATATAATACAGAGGTGACATGTCCACTCGACAGTCCCTAGGCAAGCACGATCAACGCACCCACCGTCACCTCCCGGCTCACGTGCTAGGCGAGGACACGGGTTTTCGTTGCCAAACGGTCGACCAAAAAAGGTATACCGGTAGACCGATTCCAGGGAAATCGGTCGAACAGATGCCTACAATTGGGCTCACAACCTAAGTCCCATCGGTCGAACAATAGGTGGTAACTAGTCGACCACTACATGGTTAAATCCGGACTAAGTCAAAGGAATGGTCGAACGACTCAAGGGCCCCGTTCGACAAAAAATATCAGAGTCCTTTCTGCAATCATCAAGTCACAAACGGTCGAACCAACATTAAGTGAACTTAAGTTACCGTTCAGACAGAAGTCACGAGCGGTCGACCATTTAGACGGTCAACGCTCGGTCCAACCCAGTAAACAAGGCAACGATCGAACGGCTAAAGGGCCCCGTTCGACCGAAAATATTAGTAACTTCCAACCCATCAAATAAGCTCAATCGGTCCACCATCGCAACGCATCGTTCGACTGGTGCTGGTTGAAATCAGAGAATTACACTACATTCAGTTGACCGCATGAAGGCTCTGGTAGACTGTTAGCTGGCAACTACCTAGATTTACTAGGCATCACTTGTTGACCTCGTCGCCGGCGAGATCTCCGACCTCCGGCGATAAGCCAAACCCTCTCACACACTTGTGTGAGCAACATTCTAATGCAAGAACTTGGCATACCTCTCTTTGCGATGCTCAATGTCTGTCGGAGCTCCACTCGATGTCACCTCAGGCCAACAACCTCGCGTTATTTGCCCTCCGCACCACACCGGCGATCCTCGCACCCTAGCTTTGCACACGTCACTCTGTTTACCCCGTCGTTAGCGATCAGAGAACTATGGGAATGAGGAAGAAGGTTGTTTGGAGAGAATGAGAGAAGAAATGGAGGGAGACGCGTTTTCGTGTATAAAACCAAAAACCCCACCTACCAAGACATGCAACCCATGCCTCTAGCCTCCACCACCTTACCTCCCATCCCTCTCCACGTCCCATCAACCATGCCTTCCTAAACCTAAGCAACCCCCCACAAAACGGAGATTAACACCCTAATGAGGGTTAGGGATTTAACAATCCACCCTCTTAAAATCAACTTTGTCCCAAAATTTGAAGCAAATGACTCACCAAAAAGCTCCAGAAATGGCTTCCGAACTTCCTCCTCGATCTCCCAGGTGGCCTTGCACTCGCTATGATGCTGCCACTGCACCTTCACCATCAGAATGGTCCTCCTCCTGAGCTGGTGCTCCATACAATCCACGATCTCTACTGGTCTCTCCTCTAAAGATATGTCCTGGTAGATCACTGAAACCTCAATCTCGATTACATGTGTTGGATCTGCAACGTACTTCCTCAACATCGAAACATGGAAAACGTCGTGAAGACCCGAAAAGTGTGGTGGCAAAGCAATCTGGTAGGCGACCTCTCCAACTCTGTCGAGAATCTAGAACGGTCCAATGTACCTCAGACTGAGCTTCCCCTTCTTCCCAAACCACATTACTCCTCGGGATGGGGAGATCTTCAGAAACACATGGTCACCTACCTCAAAGCACAACTCATGTATGTGCTTATCAGTGTAACTCTTCTGCCTGCTCTGTGCTATTGTTAGTTTCTTCCTGATCACGTCAATCTTCTCTGCATATAACTACACGATCTTTGGCCCAACCAACTTCCTCTCACCTCCATCACTTCAGGGAACCAGTGATCTGCAAGGTCGGTCGTACAGTGCCTCATACGGTGTCATCCCAATACTCGCGTGGTAGCTGTTGTTGTAGGCAAACTCTATCAGTGCCTCGTACGGTGTCATCCCAATGTGCTGCCCAATCTAGTGTAGACGCTCTCAGCATATCCTCCATGGTCTGGATAGTCCTTTTTGACTGACTATCTGTCTGCGGGTGAAACGTTATACTAAACTTCATCCGTGTCCCCAAAGCCTGCTATAGACTCCCTACAACTCTAGATGTGAACCTGGGATCTCTATCGGAGATGATGCTCACTGCTACACGGTGCAATCTGACTATCTCCTCAATGTACAACTTAGCTAGACACTCCAGAGGCGACATGGTCCTAATCACTAAGAAGTGTGCCGACTTGGTCAGTCGATCGACCATAACCCAAATCACATCATGAAAGCTCTCCGTCTTCGGCAAATCGGTGACAAAGTCCATCGTCACGTACTCCCAGTTCCATTATGGCAAGTCAATACCCTACATCGGCCCTACTGATTGCTGGTGCTCAATCTTCACCTGCTAACATACTAAGCATCTACTCACAAACTTAGCTATATTTCGCTTCATCCCCTTGCACCAGAAGTTCTGCTGCATGTCATTGTACATCTTCGTGCTCCCTGGGTGGATAGAATATCTAGCTCGGTGTACCTCCTCCATGATTTCCTCCCTCAGCTCATCCACCTTCAACACCCAAATACGACTCCTGAACCTCAAACCTCCATCTACTGCTACACTGAAGTCAGATCCTTCCTTAGCATCCCACTGCATCAGACTGACTAACTCATCATCTGTACTCTGAGAGTGCACAACTCTCACGACTGTTTGTGGCTCCACTCTTAGCCCAACAACCACTGCCCCCTCTGACTCCTTAGTGAAAGGCTTCCACTCTGACCATGACTCAAACAACCTCCACTCTTGAATGCACATACTGGCTACCGATACCTCAACCTTCCTGCTCAAGGCATCTGCAACCGAATTCGTCTTCCCCGGGTGATAGAAAATGGTGAAGTCGTAGTCTTTGCTGAATTTAAGTCATCTACGTTGCCTCATATTCAACTCCTTCTGTGAAAACAGATACTTCATGCTCTGGTGATCTGTGAAGACCTCAAACTGCTCTCTATAAATATAATGTCGTCAGGTCTTCAATGCGTGAACCACCTGCTAGCTCAAAATTGTGCATGGGGTAGTTCTTCTCGTGCACCTTCAGCTACCTCGAAACATACGTCACCACCTTCCCGTGCTGCATCAGTACACAGCCAAAACCGAGCTGCCACTCGGAAGAGTCAGGACCGGTGCCATCATCAATCGTCTCTTCAGCTCCTGAAAACTGTCCTCGCACTTCTAGGACCAAATGAACTGGACGCCTTTCTGCGTCAGCGCCGTCAGTGGTGAAGCAAGCCTGGTGAAATCCTCAATGAAACAATGATAGTAACCTGCAAGACCCACGAAACTCCTGATCTCTGTCACGCTCGTCGGAACCTTCTATTGTGTCACGGCCTCTACCTCTGCTGGGTCCACTGAGATTCCATCTTTTGACACAATGTGTCCCAGAAATGCCACCTGATCCATCCAAAACTCCCACTTCGTGTACTTGACATAAAATTGTTGATCCTTGAAGATGCCACGTACAATCCTCAGATGTTCCTGGTGCTTCTCTCTATCTGGTGAGTAAACCAAGATATCATCTACGAACACGATCACAAAACTGTCGAGGTACGGCTTGAATGTTCTGTTCATCAGGTTTATGAATGTTGCAGGTGCATTCGTTAGTCCAAACGGCATCACCAAGATTTCGTAGTGTCTGTACCACGTCCTGTAGGTTGTCTTCTGTACGTCTGCCTCCTTGATCCTCAACTGGTGATAACCTGAGCGTAGATCGATCGTTGAAAACACCATCGTTGTTTGTAGCTGATCAAATAGATCCTCGATCTAGGGTTAAAGATATAGGTTCGTGACGGTAACTTTATTCAGCATACGGTAGTCGATGCACATCCACAACGACCCATCATTCTTCTTCAAAAACATCCCCAAGGCAAGATACTCGGTCGGATGAACCTAGAATCCATCAACTCCTACAACTACTTCTTCAGCTCTGTCAACTCTGCAGGTGCCATCCGATATGAAGTCTTTGACTGTGGAGTCGTACCAACAACCAACTTGTGTTGCCTTTTTTACCTTAATCTATGTTTTGATGATTTAATCAACCTAATCTTAATTGTGATCATGTAGAGTAGCACACATGTTGCATTGCATATATATTGCTTTGTGTTAAACGTTTTATTTTAAACCGCAAGTGCACGGCCGCGATGAAGCGGTGGCAAGTACGGGTCGTCCTCAAGGAGGTGAGCAGCCTCTTGTTTATCAGAAATCAAGTGGCGAAAATAAGGGAGAAGAGAGTTGGTTACGCTACTCTACACTAAACTACGCTAAGAAGTACGAAATGCGAAAGAAAGAAATAAACGATCAAATAAAAACTAAGCTAAGAACAAAATAGAAGTGCTGGAATTCAGGAATGGGAAAAACCCCTAAGGGGTGGAGTGAGTGCACACATGCAAAGAGGTGGGTGTAGAATACATTCTTTAAGCACAAATTAAGGTGATGTTTATCAAGCATAGGAAGTGTCTAAATGTTATGGCAAAACCTATCAATCTATTCACCAACTTAGTTGATTAACATTTACATATGCAAGTTGTTTATTTCAGAACCTAAACAAGCATGAGAGGTGTCTAATCATTTTGGCAAAACTCATCAAGTTATAAATTCTATCCTAAACAAGCAAGCATACATTCATGTTTAATCAACCCATTGACATTAAATCATTCATCCCATTCTCTAATGCATGTATGTACATCTACTCCACCCCCCAAAGGGGATGGAACTACTCACTAAACATTACACTAATTATTAAGCTAGGCAAAGAAAGCATATTTAAAACTAAGCTAGAAATAAAAGACGATTAAACTAAAACATGCACAAACAATAAAAGAAGTATAAAACAAACAATGAAAGAAACACAGAACTTTATTGATAAAATGACTCACATTAAAAGTAGCATCCTCCTACTTTAGTGTGTGCTTCAAGGCCTCACTTCTAGTAGGAAGAATATCCACTTAAAATATGGAGTGATTACAAAAGGAGGTGAAGAGTTCTATTTATAGGCATGGAAAAAGCTAATCCGGGACAATCCCCCGATGTGGGACTAAACCAACACCAAAATAGCCTCAACGAACATTAATACAAGTCCAGGAAAAATCTTGGCGGATCTGGACAAATCCAGACCGCCAATTGGCGGTCCAAAATGTCCGGATCCGGTTGAGTTTTATTCTGGGCTTTCTTTGTGCTTTTGGTGGTCTTTAATGCATTGACTTCGTTTGTTGGAGCTCCGACCCGAATCCAATTGCTAAAATACTCCCCATGATGGTGTGAGGTATTCTGTTTTACTCTTAGGTCCTTCTCCCTTGCATCTTGGTCCCCAGATCTCACAATCCAGTCCTTTTTCCTAGCTTTTGGGTCCTTTTATGCTTCATCTCTTCAAACCTAATTATTCCTGAAAACTAAACATAAAACTCGTAACATAGCATTGTTTTGGTGAAAGATAATGGATATAAGATACAAATATGAGCATGAAATGATGTCAATCAAATACCCCCACACCTAACTTTTGCTAGTCCCGAGCAAAACAAAGAAAGAGAAAAGCATGCGAAAAACAAGAAATCCTAACTCACTTTCGTAGGAATCACGGTTGCACTTAGCACGTGCAACAAGCCGTTAAACCTCCTTGTTGTCAATGAGGAGGAGTGTTGTCTCCTGAGGGTTTTCAGCGGATATACCCACAAAATCCGAAGAAGATGCATTAATCAATCTAGCTACACGACTCGTTGGACTCATATGTCGATCATGGGACGCGGTAATACTACGGGTCGACTCTATATATGTAATCGGTCCACACACCTAGCCTAATGAGTTATTCGTGAGAGTTAGTTAAGGATTTTAGTGAAAGACATGGGCAACCTTAACTTCTGAAAGTGATACGTTGTGTAGAGTCCATTTTGGTTCTTATTTGCTTCTTCTTCTTTTTTGCTTTTTTTTTCTTTTTCTTTGGAGCATTTTATTGGTTGGTGTTTGATTCTCCCAGGGTCAGGTTTCATGCATCATTGCCTATGAGGACTTACACTATCACGTACACCTTCCCCCAAATCTCCACATAGGGCGATCCCTACCACCCGTGTAACGGGAGTTCGGTCGGTGCATCCCAAGTCAGATGACTCGAAAACACCAGGCACAAAGTCCCCTCAGACCTACTTTCCCGAGTGATAGGAGCCATGTGAGAAGAGAGAACACCACTTATTTATTTATCTACATGGGAACCAAAACCCCTACACTTAAGTTTCACAAAAAGAGATTAAGGGCCCTTGACTACGACAAACTTCCTTATACTAACAGACACAAATTATTTGACTCACTAGGTTCAGGGTGGACTTCTTTAAATGTTTGAGTGCTGAAACCCTATGATTACACGCCCCCAGAGGGAAAACCGGGGTGCATCCTAACGACTCGATAAGACCTAAAGCCAGTAAACTAGAAATCCTAATGCATCAAGTTCAAGACAATTTTGGGAGCTTTCTTTTTACTTTGCCTCTCAACGGTTTTGCACATCCTAAACACACACAAAACCTACAAAAACATTTTCTTTCGCAAACACATGAAGATTTTGAAAGAAATGTGAAAATTTTAAAGCACTAGGCAAGCAAAAGAAGACAAGTCACCCAAGGATCATGGCAAGCAGATATATCAATGTTAAATGCGGCACACTAGCATGACCCTAACATACACACAAAAAGAAAACAAAATCAAAAGAAAAAGACTCGACTATGTACACACGTAAAACACCCCCCACACCTACTTCATGCATTGTCCTTAATGAATGTGAACAAGATACTACATGGATATATGCATAAAAAAGGAAGGATCTCACCAACATGAAGTACAAAGGGACGTTCAGGGTCATGTTGATGGACACAAACCCAAATTCCCTCAAAACCTGTGAGAAGCTGAAGAAGGGAGATAAATACGTGAAGGAAGTGTGCCCAAGTACACAAGGGTTGGGACCCACAACAATCGATGCTCACTGAAGGAGTCTTTTATTACACACTTTTTTTTTCTTTGTGTTTTTTTCAAGTTATATACATCAACCAAGATATTCTCATAATCATTTGGTCAAGGAACATCAAATGAGAACATCAAATTTTGAGGACCAGAGACTTGCCGAGATGGGCAAACTTCACTGGTACTCTGAGGTGTCATGAGGGGTGAAAGGTCAAAGCTGAACGGCTCGAACCCCTCATGATATTGGTTGGGTGTGGGAAACAAAGAATGAAGTTGTGTTGCCTCACTAGGATTTAGTTGCTCATCGAACAAAACCCTCCAACCAATAGGCGGGTGCATCGGAATGAGTTCCTCATGCTCATTCGATGGATGCAGCAGACCTGCATCACTAAGAATGGGGTTTCTCCCCAAGTCATCCAACAAGGACCTCCCACCATCATTTAGATCATCAAGCATAAGCTCGGTCATAGGTGGGTCCTTGTTGGAGTCAATATGAAGCTCAAATGGCTCAATGGCCATGGGACATGAGGTAGAGACACCTTCTGGTATAGGCATATGATGAGGTGTCTCACTCTCACTAGTACTCTCAACTGAATCATGCAACGAACACTCCCTTTGGACATTCATGTTCGAGGCCAGCTCACTCTGTTGCATTGCGAAGACAGGCAATGAGTTTTCGTTGGGCCCACGAACATTCTCAATGGGTTGCATTGGGGTTAGGGGTGTTCGTTGATTTTGTGGTGCTTTCTCCAATTGGCGGATGAGATTTAGATTTAAAGGTTCATCCATGGGTTCTTGTTGCTTACCAGAGTTGAACACATGAAACTCGGCACTCATGTTACCGAATGAGAGCTTCATGAGACCATTTCTACAATTAATCAAGGCGTTGGAGGTTGCCAGAAATGGTCTACCCAAAATCAAAGGTATTTGAGAGTGGGTGTTCGCAACAGGATTGGTATCGAGGACAACAAAATCGACTGGAAATATAAAATCTCCAACTTTGATAAGCATGTCCTCGATAATCCCCTTTGGAATACGAATGGATCTATCTGCCAATTGGATGGTGATCTTAGTTGGTTTCAATTCTCCCAAGTTCAACTGTTGATAAATAGAGAATGGGAGGAGGTTGACCGCCGATCCTAAATCAAGCAATACATTGCTCATTCTAGTGTCCCCTATCGTATACTGAATAGTAGGACACCCAGGGTCCTTGTATTTTGTGTAGGTGGGATTGGACAAAAGTGAGCTGATATTTGCAGCCAAGAATGCTTTCTTAGGAACATTGATCTTCCTCTTGGTTGTGCAGAGATCCTTCAACACTTTGGCATATTGAGGTATTTGTTGGATGACATCCAACAAGGGGATGTTAACCTTCACTTGCTTAAACACCTCTAATATCTTGTCCATGTTGTCACTCTGCTTTTTGTTTAACCTACTTGGATATGGAGCTTTTGGCAGATAGGTTTTCTGTTGTGTCTGAGAAGAAAGCTTTGGTGTATTACCCTCACCCTCAGCATCTTCTTCACCACCATTCCCACTGAGGGGCTGCATAGATGGTGGTGGGTGTGGCAAGGAAATGTGATTGTCAACCTGTTTTCCATTCCTTAAGGTCACAATGGAATTGACATAGTGAACAGGTTCCTCCACATGGTTCACTTGCCTCCCCCGAGGTACCACATTCTCATTTTGCATGTGTTGTTGCTGGTACATACGGGGGTTAGCCTCAGGCTGGCTAGGCAAAGACCCTCTCTCATGTACAGACTGAGCCAATTGGCCCATCGGAAGCTCTAGAGATTTGATGGTCTGCTGATTTGAAGTGAGAACTTGACTAGTGGTTGACATAAAAAAATTCATTGAGTTTTCAAGTCCACGAGTCAAGGTCTCAAGCGAATTGAATCGGGTTTCCATATTGTTGGAATTTGGGACACCCGATTGATTGGTGGTTTGCACTTGGGGTGGCTGATAGGATTGTGCATGCATGGGAGGTTGGTGTGATTGGTAAGATGGTCTAAAGGAGTTTGAAGGACCACCCGGGGCATTATTTTGGTTCCATGAAAAATTGGGGTGGTTCCTCCATCCAGGGTTATAAGATGATGAGTATGGGTCATTCCTAGCTCTGTCATAGATGGCGTTGACACGCTCCATCTCAGGAGGAATGGACTCACACTCGCTCTCAACATGACCTATCCTACCACATGAATGACAAGGAACTGGACCAGATGTGGACATGTGAGGTGCACTTTGTTGGTTTTGGAGCTCAATCGAATCCATACGGCGCATTAAGGCCGCCATGCGCGCCTCGGTGGTCGTAGTGGTATCGATAGCAAATGCGACACCCGATCTAGTCGAGTTTGCATTCGCGATCCTCGCTCCTATACTAGATGATGCAGGTGGTTCCCTCACACTCTCCCACTGCATGGTTTTCTCAGCGAGGTCTTCTAGGAAGGCCCATGCCTCCCTTTCATCCTTTCCCAAGAACTCTCCTTGACACATGGACTCAAGGAGCGTTCTGGACGGGATGTGAAGACCCTCATACACAATCTGACAAAGACGCCACAACTCAATGCTATGGTGAGGGCCTGAGGATAGTAGCTCTTTGAACCTCTCAAGATATGCATGAAATGGTTCGGTCTCATGTTGATAGAACGAATTGATTTCGTTCCTCAATTTTTGAGTCCGATGATTAGGAAAGTACTTCTTGAGGAATGCAGATTGAAACTCATCCCAAGTCCTAAAGGAATTCGCTTGGTTGATGTACAACCACTTCATGGCATCATCCTTTAATGCGAAAGGAACGAGCCTAAGATGGATGGAGTCTGTGCTAAGTTGTTGCAGCTTGAACATAGCACAGACCTCCTCAAATTCCCTGAGAAAGATATAGGGGTCACCTTTCCCAGTGAAGCGAGGGAGCATGGAAATGAATTGAGGCTTAACCTCGAAATGGTTCCCATTAGCCTCTGGTAATACGATGCATGAGGGTAGAGCGGTATGGCTCGGGTAGCATCGATCACGAAGAGGTATGGGAACGATAACTGGAAGCACAGGTGGAACAGGTGGGTCCAGCAACTGCTCCTCCTCACGGAAATTAGCAGCCATTGGACCTGAACTACATGCGACACGAGAGGGGAAGGTGTCGAGAAATCGATGACCGAAGCCGGATTGACAACGCTCCTCGTCAAACGACCACTCTCGTCTCGTGTCCACGAAAGCATGCACAAAGGTGCACACACAAACCACAACTCTCTTTTTTTTCTTTTTTTTTCTTTTTTTTCAAACAAAGAATGTACGTAGAAGAGAAGACGAGGGAACACAGGAGAGAAAGAATGACTCAGGAGAGAAGGGAAGAAGTCCTTAAGCTACGGCGGATGGGTACAGGTAGAAGCACACAAGCAAACAAGGCTCAAACAATCCTAAGGTCGCTATAGGTCCTTACAGCTAGACGACGCCTAACTGCGAGGTCACACGGCCTCAACACGCCTCACCTCCCTACGAAGAGGACCACAAAGCCCAACAAGTGAGTCAAGATCCGGAGATCTTGTCTCTCCTACTATAGACAAAGTGGGCAACGCCGATCAGGTCATGACGGTCGGGACCGGATCACTCTCCTAATGCGTCCAAGATCCTTAGGGCCAATGTCTACTTGATTTTAAAATTAGGCTCTTGATTAGTGTGGTTTTTGGGGCGAAGGAAAGGGTGATGAAATCCCCCACCTTATCTTTTACGGGACAACCCCTCCTTAGTAGCGTTTTGGAGTCCTAAATCTAGCAATCAACTCTCCAAACAACGCTCAACTCACACTTGTTGCAATGCACTTCCTACTAACTAATGCATGTTCATACGAAATGCATGAATGAGAGTAGAAGGTGCATACCTCACGCCAGCTCTCAGCAACAGAAAATAAAGCTAAGATAAAAGACAATCTAAATGCCTAAGTCACATACATGATGCATGGCCTAAACAAAAATAATGCCTAATCTTTTGCTTTGAGTTTTAGGGTCCAAGTTGCTTAAAGGAGGTTTGATTATTGATCTGGGAACAAACTATAAGTCAAAACATGCCAAATTAAGTCCCAGACCACTATATCAGATAAAGTAAACAGACCAAAGAAATAAGAGAGCGAGCTGAGCTTACCAGACCGCCAATTGGCGGTCTCAGGCCGCTGATTGGCGGTCTACAGTGCCCAGCTTGCTTCAAAACTTCTCCAGGTGCTCCTCCTGACCACTCCAAGTCTCCTGAAACAAAGCAAAACTACAAAACACAAATTAAATCCGCTCGAATCGTCCAAACAAGAGTCTGGACTGGCACCTCCCCGGCAACTGCGCCAAAAACTTGTTAAACGTTTTATTTTAAACCGCAAGTGCACGGCCGCGATGAAGCGGTGGCAAGTACGGGTCGTCCTCAGGGAGGTGAGTAGCCTCTTGTTTATAAGAAATCAAGTGGCGAAAATAATGGAGAAGAGAGTTGGTTACGCTACTCTATACTAAACTACGCTAAGAAGTACGAAATGCGAAAGAAAGAAATAAACGATCAAATAAAAACTAAGCTAAGAACAAAATAGAAGTGCTGGAATTCAGGAATGGGAAAACCCCCTAAGGGGTGGAGTGAGTGCACACATGCAAAGAGGTGGGTGTAGAATACATTCTTTAAGCACAAATTAAGGTGGTGTTTATCAAGCATAGGAAGTGTCTAAATGTTATGGCAAAACCTATCAATCTATTCACCAACTTAGTTGATTAACATTCACATATACAAGTTGTTTATTTCAGAACCTAAACAAGCATGAGAGGTGTCTAATCATTTTGGCAAAACTCATCAAGTTATAAATTCTATCCTAAACAAGCAAGCATACATTCATGTTTAATCAACCCATTGACATTAAAGCATTCATCCCATTCTCTAATGCATGTATGTACATCTACTCCACCCCCAAAGGGGATGAAACTACTCACTAAACATTACACTAATTATTAAGCTAGGCAAAGAAAGCATATTTAAAACTAAGCTAGAAATAAAAGACGATTAAACTAAAACATGCACAAACAATAAAAGAAGTATAAAACAAACAATGAAAGAAACACAAAACTTTATTGATAAAATGACTCACATTAAAAGTAGCATCCTCCTACTTTAGTGTGTGCTTCAAGGTCTCACTTCTAGTAGGAAGAATAACCACTTAAAATATGGAGTGATTACAAAAGGAGGTGAAGAGTTCTATTTATAGGCATGGAAAAAGCTAATCCGGGACAATCCCCCGATGTGGGACTAAACCAACACCAAAAATAGCCTCAACGAACATTAATACAAGTCCAGGAAAAATCTTGGCGGATCTGGACAAATCCAGACCGCCAATTGGTGGTTCCAGACCGCCAATTGGCGGTCCAAAATGTCCGGATCCGGTTGAGTTTTATTCTGGGCTTTTCTTTGTGCTTTTGGTGGTCTTTGATGCATTGACTTCGTTTATTGGAGCTCCGACCCGAATCCAATTGCTAAAATACTCCCCATGATGGTGTGAAGTATTCTTTTTTGCTCTTAGGTCCTTCTGTCTTGCGTTCAGGTCCTTCTCCCTTGCATCTTGGTCCCCAGATCTCACAATCCAGTCCTTTTTCCTAGCTTTTGGGTCCTTTTATGCTTCATCTCTTCAAACCTAATTATTCCTGAAAACTAAACATAAAACTCGTAACATAACATTGTTTTGGTGAAAGATAATGGATATAAGATACAAATATGAGCATGAAATGATGTCAATCACTTTGTGCTAAATTCTACACGTGATCAAGACTCAAGGAAGAAAGGAAATCAAGTCAAGACATGTATTAAAGCTATATTGAAGACATGTAACCTTTCTTTCTTTGAGTCTTAGGAACTTTGTGTAATTGAGCATACTTGAGCTAAAAACTACTCAAACACACACTAGGTTCCCTATAGAAGTCACACACAAAATTTCATATAATTTGGACTTCAATAGATCACCCAAACATAGACCGGAAAACACTAAACCAAAAATAGTCTGCCCAAATTCGGTCGACCAAAACAGACCGTTCAGTCGACCGAGTAATCATATATCCTGTAAGTGTTTTACTGCAAAAGTTCGGTCGACCGTCCAGACCTTTTTTGGTTGACCGAGTTAACATATTTTTCCGACCGTTTGTTTTGTCGTATTATACTAAGCAGTCGTATTCGTATTATCTCCATATACCCCAAATACGTTTAGTGTATTAGTCGACCGAGGACCTTGTTCGGTCGACCGAACTTATGTTCCTTGACAAACCCAAAGTGCTTGTCGGTTTTCGGTCGACCGTGGACCTTGTTTCAGTCGACCGAATATGAATTTGTTTGTCAACCCCAAAGTACCTGGTGTGAATCGGTCGACCGAACCTATCTCGGTGTTCGACCGATCACTTAAGTGTACCTAGATTATAGCCTTTGACGGTCAACTATTCTTTTACTGATCGACCGAACCGAGTTCTAAATTGCCAAACGGTCGACCGTTCCGCCCGATCTAGTTGACCGAATTTACTCAGAATTGGGTCCTGTCAGTTTCTGTTTTGTGCATCTTACTCAATCTTTACCCAATTCATCCCCAACGGCTATAATACCTTAGGAGTTTTTAAATAGGTGTTCCCTTGACACAATTACACATCTCTTACACTTCCATTTGTCAAATACACCTAAGAGAAACTCTCAAGTCTCCCATTCCGCAAATCCTGCTCTCCAAGCTTAAACTTCCACATCTTAGCATCAATTCCACATCCTAAGCTAAGTGTGCTCAAGTTAGAAAGTGTGTGCGACTCAAGATCTCAGTTGTAAAGAAGCAAGGACTTCGGTGAAAACCCGAAGTGTTCCTCTTGGATTGTAAGAGAAGAAAGTCAAGCTCACGAGGTGTTTGTGGAGCTTGTTTTGTAAAAGGCCTAATCTCGGCCCGGAACGACATTGATAGTGAAGACGCGAGCGGAGCTCGAGGGAGATCGATCGAAGCTTGCAAGAGAGGAAGTAGGCGGGAGGCCGAACCTCTATAAAAATCCAGTGTCATCATTGTGGTTTGCTTTGCTAAATTGTATTTGTTTAAATTCTGTTGTGCATATCTTTATTGATTAAACAAGTAGGTAATTAGCTTAAAAGTGATTAGAATTAGAGACCCTCACGATCCCACAACTCGATGCCGAACTCAATCTCTCGATGTGGCGGTAGTCCTGGAATATCTGTTGGGAAAACCTCTGGAAAGTCCCGCACTATCTCAATGTCCTCCATCTTCCTGGTATGATGCCCTGCATAGCCACAAATGCCCTGCATCCCTGATGGATTAGATTATGCACCTTCACTGCAGGTACGATGAGACGACCTCCTCTGCTCTTTGTCCCCCTGATCAACACATCAGGCGGGTCCTTCCTCGGAATCAGGATCTTCTTCTCACGGCATATGACCCAAACATCATACTGTGACCACCAATCCATCCCTAGTATGTCGTCAAAATCCTCCATCTGTAGCAAGACCTGATCTACCAGAAAATCTTGGTCTCCCGAAACAACTGTGGTGTCGGGGAGAATGCTCCCTACAGTGCCTACCTCACCCATCGGCGCACTGACTTCCCGACACAACTCGCTAGCAAACTTCTCCGAGATGGAGTGTGTGACACCACAATCAAAAACAACTCTAGCGACTAAACCAGGAACAGGAAGAGTACCTTCCACCACTGTGTTGGATTCGCTTGCCTCCTCAACCTCGATGGTGAAGACTCGTCCAACTCTCTTTCTCTGGCCTGGTGATGCAATAGATGAGTTGCCTCCGCTCCTCCTTGCCGCTAGTGGCCCTGGCCTCCGACAATGTTCACCCTACCTATTTGGACACTCCCAAATGACCTGTGTTGACCACAACCCAAGCATGCGCCAGTACGCCTGAAACACTCCTGCCCTGGGTGAGATCTGCCACAAAATCTGCATGCGTCCTTCCGGCGCGCACCTCCTCCGTCAAATCAGGGCCTCTTGCCTGCACTCCCCGTGGAACGGCCAGTTGTGCGTCCACCTGCACTTTCCTGTGGCTTTCGTGCCTCCTCGTAATTCTCCAAGTAGTCCTTGTCTAGGATAGTCATGCACTTCACGGCGTCCACCAGAGTCTGCGGCATGCTGGTGAGTACATGGGACCAGAGCCACTTCCGTAGTCCCCACACAAAGTTCCTTGCTCTCTGCTCCTGGGTAACATAAATTTTGGGGCACTAGCGCTCCAGAGTGTTGAACTCGTCGACGTCGGCCTCTAACGTCAACTCTTTCTGCTTCAGTGCTAAGAACTCCTCTCGCTTTCCTTCTCTGACATGTTGCGGGAAGTACTTCTGGTTGTACTCCTCCAGGAACTCCTCCTAGGTCATGTCTTCCCTGTCCGCAAACACTAATCATGGGTTCGGTGAGGCACGTCCGCGTAAGTAGTAACAGATCTGCACTCGTGATCAAATATGCTCAACCGATCGACCGCCGCAACATTCGGTCGCTGCTGGTTGAAATCAGAGAATTACACTACATTCGGTCGACCGTTAGCCGGCAACTACCTAGATCTACTAGGAATTCCTTGTTGCCCTCGTTGTCGACAAGGTTTCTGATCTCCGGCGACGAGCCAAACCCTCAAACACACTTTGTTGGCTTTTTGACATTAATCTATGTTTAGATGATTTAATCAACCTAATCTTAATTATAATCAATGTAGTGTAGCACACATATTGCATAACATATACATTGTTTTGTGCTAACATCTACAGGTGATCAAGACTCAAGAAAGAAAGGATTCAAGTCAAAACATGTAATCAAAGATCATTTGAAGACATGTAATTTGTATTTACTTTGAGTCTTGGGAACCATGTGTACTTGAGCATACAAGAGTTAAAAACAACTTAAACACACACTAGGTTCCTTATAGAAGTCTGGAACTACCAGCAATCCCCCAAATAGGAGAACTCCTTATAGAAGAAATGGAGGGAGACGCGTTTTGGTTTATAAAACCAAAAACCCCACCTACCAAGACATGCAGCCCATGCCTCAAGCCTCCATCACCTTACCTCCCATTCCTCTCCACGTCCCATCAACCATGCTTCCCTAAACCCAAGCAAACCCCCACAAAACCGAGATTAGCACCCTAATGAAGGTTAGGGATTTAACAGGTTACACAAGAGACCTTTGGAAAAAAAATGTACAAACTAGAAAATTGGAAATATATATTCTGATGATTACCTAAATTTGGTTTATTTGTCATAGAAATATATATTTTATGGAATTTCATACAATAAAGTGGTTGAAAGGTTAAATTTTATATACCTTTCTTACAAAGTTTGTGGGGGTCTAAATGAGATTTTAGCATTTAACGATGTATATATAGAATTTGCCAAATTTTAAATAGTAATTATCAACTTTACAAAGCTAATAGCTTAGTTTTTACCAAAAAGAGCTTCAAATAATTTGTCATGATTTTCTGGGATTATCTTATTACCTTAAATAATCAATTTGTTTTGAAAAAGAAATGAATTAATTTAGCTATAGAACATTCATTGTTTTTTTCCCACTACTACCAGACGACAACTATATATTTTAGAGGGCAAAAAATTTGGGATGCTGTCATCAAGGACCTTCTTAAGAATGGGCTAGACACTGCAGAAAAGGTAAAACGCATTTTCCATTATTTGTTATTAGAAATATATGCTTGCATGGTAATTCTCCTATTTATGTATTGTATATAAAGCGCTAAATACCAAGCTTTCAAAAATACCCTATGCTGGTTGAACTATTACCTTTCAAATTATGACTAATTATTGCCAAATTGCAGGATTTCTAAAAAAATTGGAAGGTCTGTAAATTTGTTTGAGGATTTTCCAGAAATACCCCTTCAGAATTATTTATTTATTAATGAGTATCCACTTGTTTACTTTATATTGCTTTTAAGAGTCCTAAGTTTTGAGATTTGTTAAATTCATACATCACTTTAATGAAATCAGAATATTTTGCCCTTGTTTTTAAATTGGATCATATATCAGAATTGTTTGGGCTTTATTCACTATATATGATTATATTTGGTGTGGATATGGTTTAGGTTGACTCTCCATGAGAAAAAAAGGCAATGTATTGGAGTAATAGGATTTGACAAGTTGAGACGTTTTGAAGAGGTTATTTATTTAATATCATATAATAACAAAGAAATGCATTAGTAATAGATTTGTATTTAGCTATACAAAATCCCGAATTAGTGAATAAATTCCTGCTATTCTAAAAACCTTTTTAATTTTTTGTTTGTTTATGTAACGTTTTCAGGCTCTTCTCTCTGGTTGTTCAGCAGGAGGTCTTGCTACATTTTTGCATTGCGAAGATCTTGCTAAAGTCCTGCCACAGTCGACTACGTTTAAATGTTTGAGTGATGGAGGATTTTTCCTAGATGTGTAATAACTTTTTATTCTTGTCTTACGAAAATAGGTTGCCGTTTTCTGAATTTATTTTGTAACTTCAGTTATGGTGGAAAAATGTGAATTAGTTGGTAATTATGTCTCAGGGAAGATATCTCTGGTGCCAACACCATAGGATCTTTATATAAAGAGGTGGTTACTTTACAGGTGTGTCACCCTCCTCCTTTATGTTTTTGCACTACACATCTATTTAGAATTATATTTTACATTCAACACTTACTTAATATTAAAAATTCTATTTATTATTTAGGCTTTCCTATCATCTGCTTTTACAATTTGTTTTATTTGAGTTTTATAAAAACATTTCCTTAATTATATTTATTTCTATTTATTCCTAACAGATAAAACATTATATTTATGCCCTTATAATAAATGATTTCCAATTATTCATTCCCTATATGATTACCCTTTTAATTTATTTATTTTGTAACAGGGCGTGGAGAAAAACCTGAGAGATGTTTGCATCAGTTATCACAAAGACCCTTATGAGGTTTGAGAATTTTTTTATTTTCTTCTTTGCAAATATTCGAACAAGTAGAAACACTTCGACTTCACAATTTTCTTCATCTTCTTGTGCAGTGTTTCTTCCCACAGCATTCCATGGAAAGTATCAAGACACCATACTTTGTACTGAACTCAGCATATGATGTATTCCAGGTACATAGATAATTTTTTATTTTTGGTACACTATTTTGATTAAAGTGCAGAGCCAAGCCAACTATTTAAGATAATAAACGTAATATATGATGACGCTATCCATAATATCTTCAAAATAATATAAAATACCATTACAAATCTCCAATATTTCATAATATCCACTCAATTGAACTAAAACATTATAGTTAACTGAGATTGATTTATGGCCAGCTTATCCAGTAGTTCAAGTAGCATATCCAAAGAAAAAGAAGGGGATGACAGACACATGAAATGGATTTTGTCTAAAACATGAATTAACGTTATATGAAAATGAGTTTAGAAGCTAGCATGGGTTATGATATATTACAAATTATTGTTGAAATTATGATTGACATCATAATGGGCAAATTATAAATATTTTTTCAAGATGATAATATTGTTGAAATTTGATGGCAATTGCAACACGTGTTATGATAACATTACAAATTATTGTTCAAGATAGGTATAACTAAAAGTTTGCTTCAAGTTGAACATTATTTTAACCATATGTTATGATATATTGAAGGGTTTCGTGACATATGTTTTGAAGTAGGGATAGTAATTACGACCATAATTTTGAAAAAGAACAGATGTAATCATAACTTTGTTGGGCAGTTCAAACATATTTTTGTACCACCATCTGCCGATTTAAATGGGGCATGGAAGAGATGCAAGTCCGATACAGCAGATTGCACTCCTAATCAGATTTCTATCTTACAAGGTTCTTTAAATCATTCTTTATAGGCTAATTTTGGATTGTTTTATTTTAGATTTTAATTTTTTTATTAACTAGATTTACCATTATTCTTGGTTTTACTTTGCACTGAATAACAGGTTACCGAGATAAAATGCTTGAGGCTTTGAAGCCACTAGAGAAATCTAGTCAAGGAGGGATGTTTATTAACTCTTGTTTTGCCCACTGCCAAAGTGAATCACAAGACACTTGGTTTGCTTCAGATTCCCCAACACTACATGAAAGGGTATTAATTTCTTTAGTTTGCTCATACAAACAATGATGCTTTATATATTATATTGGAAAATGTTTAGTAGACGTGAACGTCCTTGACGCTCGTAGAAAGGATAATCCAGTGTTTAAAAAAGATTAATCGTAAGTGTAAAAATGTACCCCAGAAGTGATGAAATACATTGCAAATGATGGAATACCCCGTGTTAAAAAAAGTCCGACTATAAGTATAAGATGACAAAAACTATGTTTAAAAAGGTAGAACGTCCTGGACGCCCACCTATAAGGGTATGTTCAATTGATCTTTAATTCAATTTATAATTTGTTTTGACAAATGAAAATCATTTTGTTCAATTGTCACATTTTGAATCATTTTTTGTCAATCCTTAAATTATTCCTCCCCATTACACATAATAATTAAAGAACAAATATCTGAGTATGTACTAGAGTAACTATTGTAAATTGTTTATTTATTATTTTTTAATTGTTTTTACTTATAATTAAAAATATATGTTTATTCTTTTGTTACAGAAAATTGCAGAAGTTGTCGGTGACTGGTATTTTGAGCGAACTGCAGCAAAGGAAATCGATTGCCCTTACCCTTGTGACAAGACTTGTCACAATCTAATACCAGAACCTCAGGTAATTCTAATTTCATATTTTTATCAAACTTTTGTTGAAAATACTAATTGAATAAAATGAAAGATTACCTAAGAAGTTTTATCATCTGACAAAAGATTGATTAATTTACTCAAGAATTTTAGTGTTCGTTTGTCAACAACTTATCATATTCAAATTTTGGGGAAAAACATTTTTGATTTTTTTTTGTCAACATAGATTTTTGCTCTCAAAGCTCTAATAAAATAGCCTCGTGAGAAAAAAATTGTGTTTTACTTAATAATAAAAATTATGGTATGATTTTTTCTCCCGTACTTCTCTCATAATTTGTTCTCGCATGAGGATGATAAAAGAGAATGGTTTTGGATATATAGCAAATCAATAATTTCGGGCATTAATCGTTTGCATATTGTAGGTATTTTAGATTGTATGTATTATTATTTGGTAATTTAAAATCATAATTTTTCATGTATGCACATTATAATGTTTTTTATAAAGAGGTTAAAACGGTAAATTCAATAGTAAGAAGAAGAAAACAGTCCAAAGTTATGTTTTTAAAGAACCGGAAATGTAGAAGAATTGGAGATTGCAAAATTCAAAAATTTGAAACTCACTATTTAATGTTTGGACGAGTGGCTAAAGAAGTTTGTGGGGGAGAGTAGAGGAGGTAGAGTAGATTCGAGAGACACGTGGTGGTGGAATGATGATGTACAACAGACAATAAAATTAAGAAAGAATGTTATAAAATGTGATTTAAAGATAAAAATGAAACTAACTTAGAAGAGTATAGGTTGGCTAATAAAAAAGCTAAGAAAGCAGTAAGAGAGGCTAGATGAGTTGTTTATGAGAATTTATACCAAAAGTTGGGATCAAATGAGGGAGATGTTGGAATATATAAGTTGACTAAAATAAGAGAGAATAAAACTAAAGACCTTAATAAAGTTAAATGCATTAAAGATGATAATAATAACCTTTTAGTTAAGGCGGATGACATCAAAGACAGGTGGAGAGAGTATTTTGATAAGTTGTTCAATGGAGAAAATGATAGCGACACTTTTGAAGTGAATAATACAATTGAGGAATCTAATAAACGATTTGTATGGAGGATAATAGAAGTTGTGGTTAAGGAAGTCCTAAAAAGGATGAAAGTTGGTAAGACTTTAGGACCAGACGAGATCCCGATTGAGGTGTGGAAATGTCTTGGGGATAAATCAGTAACGTGGTTAACTAAATTGTTTAGTAGTATCTTTGAGAATAATAAAATACCAAATATGTGGAGAATTGGTACTTTGGTGTCAATTTACAAGAATAAAGGGGATATTCAAAGTTGTACTAACTATAGAGGTATCAAGCTCATGTGTCATACTATGAAATTGTGGGAAAGAGTAATTGAGCACCGTCTAAGCAAGGAGACATGTGTTAGAGATAATCAATTTGGTTACATGCCTGGAAGGTCAATGGTAGATGCCATATTTCTTATTAGACAACTTATGGAGAGGTATAGAGAACAAAAAAAGATCTACACATGGTTTTTATTGATTTAGAAAAGACATATGATAAAATTCCAAAAATGTTATGTGGTGGGACATAGAGAAGAAGAATGTATCAACAAAATGTGTGAATCTAATTAAAAATATGTACGAATGAGTTGAAACTAGCATTAGAATTTGTGATGGGGTGTCTAAAGCTTTTCCGATTAAGATTGGATTTCATCAGGGTTCAACTTCAAGTCCATATCTCTTTGCTTTAGTAATGGACGAGGTGGCAAAAGACATACAATGTTAGGTTCCATGGTGTATGCTTTTTGCGGATGATGTAATATGAATTGACGAGAGTAGGGTAGGTGTGGAGGGAAAATTAGAGTTGTAGAGAAATACTTTAGAAACAAAAGATTTTAAACTAAATAGATCTAAAACTAAATATATGAAGTGTTGTTTCAGTACCGTTAATGTCGAGGAAGAGAAGATTATATTAGATGGACAAGTTGTGCGTAGAAAAGATATTTTTAGATATCTTGGATCAATACTTCAAAAAGATGGGGAGATCGATGAAGATGTTAACCATAGGATTAAATCAGGATGAATGAAATGACGGCAAGTCTCAGGTGTCTTATGTGACAAGAAAATTCCATTTAAGTCAAAGAGAATTTTTATAGAACCGCAATAAGACCTGCAACGTTATATGGTGTGGAATGTTGGGTCACTAAAAGATAATATATACAAAAGATGAGTGTATCTGAAATGAGGATGTTAAAGGTCGATGTGTGGCCATACGCGAATGAATCAGATTAGAAATGAAGACATTCGTGAGAGAGTTCGAGTTGCTCCAATGGAAGAGAAAGTTATACAACACAGACTGAGATGATTTTGGACATGTACAAAGAAGACCTTTGGAGGCACCTATAAGAAGAGGAGTATTGAATCAGATCGAAGACACAAAAAGAGGAAGAGGTAGACCACGATTGACTTGGGAGGAAGTGGTTAAAAGAGATCTAAATAATTGAAATGTGCCTCGGGAATTTGTATTGGATAGAAACGCGTGGAAGAAAACGATTCCCGTGCCTGAACAGTGACTCCTTAGAATTTCATTTCTAGCCTACCCAACTAGTTTGGGATTAAATGTTTTGTTGTTGTTGTCACTATTTAATGTTTGGAATTTATTTTAATAATATCTATATTTTCCAAAATCTACCCAAAGTTTAGGGTATTTATGTAGATTTCACTACTACTCACAATTTTGACTACAGTCCAAGTATAGGTTGAGTTTGATGACTGAATTAATTAGCGTAGCTTATGAACTAATTAGTAAAACTATTGTTAATTGCTACAGCTAAAGACAGCTGCAATGGCGGACATGTTGGTGTAATAGCTATCCTGGTCTCTCCGGTGGAGCCCTGCACATAAGCAAATACTCGAGAAGAAACGGAATCTTTAATTTCCCTTTATAGATATATTAATAAATACAAAGATTTTTGGAAGTAGTTTTATGATGAGCTTCACCTCCATGTACAATAAACATCTTTAATTGTAAACCCAATATAGCACACAAGTAAAACCTTCTAAGGCAGAATGATTGATTGTTTTGCATATATTCTTTTCGTTTTTGATATATTCGCATCAATTGCTTCCAATTTGAGCTATTAGAATCAGAGACACCTCCCAATGTAATGTCATTATCGAAATATATAGTCCAATTATTTTTCTTATGAAATTACCATTTATTTTGGTTATAATTATGTTTGTACTCTCGTACTTTATGTGGTTATGCTAAATCAATCACGATTTTAAATTGCAATGTTCACTGAATATGACATTTCTATATCTACATTGTAGCAACAACACAGTAGTTTGTTTACCTTCAAATGTAAACAAAAACACGAGGCATTAATTATGCCTAAACACCAAACTGAGAATTACTGAAAACTAAGTTGAGGAATGATACATTCCTCACAATGCAATCAATTAGAGGGCAATGCCGCGAATACAACTAAGATGGAAATCTTGGATGCAAAAATGCCTCATTTCATAAGCAACCAAATTTGATATTTATTAATTTTTCAAAAGTATTTTGTATCTCTTAAGTAGGATTATTTTAAGTAATGATGAAAAAAAGAAATTGGAAGAATATAAGTCTATGATAGTTATTTGGCAAAATATATGAGACAAAGAAACGATACTTGTGATACTGTTTTCATCCTTAAATGAAAATGGCATCCGAGATGCTATTTTTATCTAGGGCGAGAAAATGGTCGCCAACCCCTTCTTCCCCACGAAATCACTTCCTTCTTCCCCCACGAAATCACGTCTTCCACCCCACTAAATCATATCTCAATCTCCACGTTCTCTTCTCTCCGATAAAATCAGATCCTTCTCTTGTCAACATTTTCCGTTGGTCCGTTTTGCTCAAAAAGGTAACATTTTCATATTAAGGTTATCTGTTAGTGTTACTATTCATTCTTAAATTGCCAGATTCAGTGTTATGATTTTGTTTTGGTTTCTAAATTTCTAAATTTCAGATTTAATGTGTTATGGTTGTAGTTAACATATGCCTTTATAATTAAGTTGGATTTAACAACTAGGAATTAAGTTGGCCTATTGATTGATCGTTTTAATAACCGCAAGTGCACAACGTCGGCGAAGACGACGCAAGTACGGGTCGGTTCACAGGGAGTTGTGAGTGTTGTTGTTACTACCTTACTTGAGTGGGAAAGGAGAGGAGAATGAATGAATTATTCTAAACTAACTACTAAACTAAACGATGAATGAATCAACAATTAAACCAAACCCCCATGGAGTGGAGGTGTGTAGGTATGTGCGTGTGAGTGGTTCTTGATAACATGAGGCACATGTGTGTAAAGTAGGTGAAATCAACTAGGAACTAATGTGGAGTCTAATGAACATCAACTACATTTACATGAATACATGACTAATATAGTTAGACATGAATTTAAAATGCACTTTGAGTTCTAAAGAATGAACGTTGTACCTAGTGTGGACATTAGGACATCAATTAACCATCCATACAACTCAATACATTCATGCATTCTCTACTAATCAAGCATCCATACATAACAAGTCATTTACCATAATATGATAATCATTTATAAACAACAAGATAAACTCTAGATCTAGTATGAGACAAGTACCTAGTGTGGCCATTATCTAATCTAATACAAGTTTTAGCAAGTAACAAACATAGATCTACATTAAGCATGAGAAATGACACAAGATAAAAAGAACCCATCACTAACAAATCACATAATCTACATACCTCCACCCCAAATGGAGTGGATCTACTCACTAATCATTAAACTAACAATTATACTAACAAAGAAGGATTATAACTAATTATACTAAGATTAAGAAAATAAAACTAAGCTAAACATGCAAGTGTTCAAAAGAGACAACATTAACACAAAACTAGAAGAAATTATTTTATTGATGACTAACATTAGAAGTAGCATTCCCTCCACTTGAGTTTTGCTCCAACGGCTCGCTTCAAGTAGAGAGAATGACCAACAAACAATGAGTTAGTTTACAAAGGAAGAACATGAGTTCTATTTATAGATATGAAAAAGGCAACTGGGGACAATCTCCTGGTGTGGGACTACTGAAATATGTCTAAAATGGACATAAACAACATAATACACAACCATGAGAAGCTTGGTCGGGTCTTGACCAAAATGGACCGCCAATTGGAGGTCTGTGCCGCCAATTGGTGGTCCGAATTGGTCTGATTCGACCTGGTTTCAGATGCCTTCTTAATTGCTTCAATTATTCACGTGGGTGCACCCTGATCGGTTGTTTGAGTCTGGACCAAAATATAATTGCCAGAATACTCCTCATGATGGTATGAAGTTTCTCCCTTTGCTATTTGGTCATTCCGGCTTACATCCAGGTCATCCCTTCTTGCAAATAGGACCATAAATCTCACAGATAAGTCATTTTCCTTCATTTTAGTCATTTTTGTGTCTTCTTCTTCTTAAACATGTTTTTCCTGAAACTCGGAATAGATGATCTATGACCTGAATATATGCATGATATGACACGAATCAAATACCCCAATACGTAGTGTCTGCAAGTCCCGAGCAAAACAACGAAAAGAAAAACAAAGAAAGGAAAAGCAAACAAAAAACAAGTAAGTTCTAACTCACTTTCGTAGGAATCATGGTTGCACTTAGCACGTGCAGCAAACCGTTAAACCTTCTTGTCGCCAAGGAGGAGGAGTGTTGTCTCCTAAGGGTTTTCAGCGGATAGACCCACAAAATCTGAACACTGATGCATTAACCTAGCAACATGACCCAAATGACCTACTTTTGTCGATCATTGGACACAGTAATCCTACACGCTGACTATATTTGTATTATGTCCACACATCTAGCCTAGGGAACCATTCATGCAAGTTAATTAAGGACTTAAGTGAAAAACATGGGCAATCTTAATATCCTCAAGTGATACATCCTGTAAAGTTCCATTAATGTTCTTATTTGTATTATTATTTTTTTCATTTTTTTCATTTTAGAGAATAAGGAGTTACAACTTGTTGGTGTTTAATTCTCCCAATGTCAGGTTTCATGCATCATTTCCTCTGAGGACTTACACTATCACGTATCTTCCCCCAAATCTCCACATAGGACGATCCCTACCACCCATGTAATGGGAGTTCAGTCAGTACATCTCAAGTCAGATGACTCGAAAGCACCAGGTACTAAGTCCCATCAGATCTAATTTCCTGAGTGATAGGAGCCATGCGAGAAGAGAGAACATCATACTTAATTATTATTTCTAATCTACATCCGAACCAAAACCCCTACACTTAATGTTTCACAATAGGAGTTTAAGGGTCCTTAACATCAACAAACTTCCTTATACTAACATGCACGAATTATTCCATTCCCTAGGTTCAGGGTGGACTTGTTTATTTATTTGAGTATTGAAATCCTATGATTACTCTCCCACTGATTGAAAATCGGGGTGCATCGTTATGACTAGATAAGACCTAAAACCGATATACTAAATATCCTAATGTATCGTGTTCAAGTCAATTATGGGAGCTTCATTTTTACTTCGTCTCTCAACGGTTTTGCACATTCTAAACACACGCAAAACCCACAAAACATTTTTTTTTCGCAAACACATTAATATTTTGAAAGATTTTTTTAAAGCAATAGGTAAGTCACACAAGGATCATGGTATAACAAGATATATCAATGTAAAATGCAACACACTATCATGACCCTAACAATACAAACGAAAGAAAAGGAAAAGACTCAGCTATATACATACGTAAAACACCCCCATACTTATTTCATGCATTGTCCTCAATGAATGTGAGTATAGTACTACATGGATTTATGAACGAAAAATGATAAGATCTCACCAACGTGAAGTGCAACCAGAAGTTCATGGTTATGTTGATGGACATCAACCTGAATTTCCCAAAACCCGTGAGATACTTAAGAAGGGAATGCAAATACGTTAAAAATGGAGCCCGGATCCTCAAGGAGTGGGACTCACTCTATATATTTTTTACAACTATATACAACAAGAAACTCTAATCGTCCTTCGTCAAAGGACAATGAAAGGGAACCTCGTAGTGGATCAATGTACGTCGAATGGGAACATGACACCACGTGGGGCCAAAATACTCATGTATGGCCCCCCTCACAATGTATAAAAGATATCTAGAGAGATCATGAATTGGACACAAAGGCGTTTGATTCAAAGGATCAAACTGAAAGAGCTCGAACATCTCAAGAGTTTGTGAAGAATTGCACAACGAAAGAAGAGTTCCCCCGGTGCGGTATTAAAATCAGGATCATCAATCCAAACTCTCCAACCAATAGGCTGGTGTGTCAGAACGAGGTCAAGAACATTGTTATGCTTGCTCGACGCGTCAAGTGAACAGAAAGTGAGTCTTTTACCCAAGATATCCTCTAAACACATCCCAATACCCTCACTTCTTATGATGAAAAAAGTATTAGGAAGCTGCTGCTCCACCAACGGTGGGTCCTTGAGGGACACAACATTACGATCATGTGGCTCAAAGGACACGAGACAAAAAGATAAGGCACAATCCCGTGCCAACTCAAAATCAAGTTGGTCCATGTTGGTATTAATTTGGATTGAATCCTCCACCAAGTGATCGTGAATTAAAATCCCAAGTCCCTGAGACCGACTAAGAGTATGACTTTGACATATTGTGCTTTGAATTTATGGATGTGGTGGGGGTTCAATATCATAAGATGAATCCTTACGTCGACAAAAAAGTCCACCCTCCTCATGTTCACTTAGTTGTTGTGTCATCTGACTCACTTGCATTTTTTTATTGATCATTTTAAATAACCGCAAGTGCACGATGTCGGTGAAGAAGTGACAATATGGGTCGAACCTCAAGGTGTTGTGAGTGTTGTTGTGACAACCATACTCGAGTGGGAAATGAGATGAGAATGAGTGGATTACGCTAACTAACTACACTGAACTAGGAGTGAATTAACAATTAAACTAAACCCCCATGAATTGGAGGTGCGTAGGTATGTGTGTGTGAGACTTCATTACATAATGCACAAGTGTGTAAAGTAGGTGAAATCAATTAGAAGCTAGTGTGGATTATAATTAACATCAACTACATTTACATGAATACATGACTAATATAGTTAGACATGAATGTAAGATGAACTATGAGTTCTCAAGCATGAACTAAGTACCTAGTGTGTACATTAGAACATCAATGAACCCCTTCATACAACTTAATCCATTCATGCATTCTCTACTAATCAATCATCCATACATAACAAGTCATTTCCATAAAACCATTACAAGCAACAAGAAAAACTCTAAAGCTAGCATGAGATAAGTACCTAGTGTGGACATTATCCCATCTAATACAAGTAAACATGCTACGAGTATAGACCTACATTAAACACATGAAATGACACAAATAAAAGAACCCATCACTAGTACATCACATAATCTACATCACCTCCACCCTAAATTGGGTGGGGATCTACTCTCTACTCATTAAGCTAACTAATTATGCTAAGATTTAAGGAAACAAAGCATGCAAGACTAAATGAAACAATATCTAACTAAGAAGAAAATATTTTATTTACATGACTCACATTACAAAGTGACATCCTCTCCACCTTGAGTTTTGGTTCAAAGGCTTACTCCAAGTAGAGGGAATGACCACTAAGTAATTGGGTAGTTTTCTGATTGATTCGTTTTATATTAAACTGCAAGTGCACGACCGCGTTGAAGCGGTGACAAATACAGGTTGATCCACAGGGAGGTGTGTCGACTTTTTATTTGTTCGAAGGCGAGTGGTAAAGAATGGAGAGAAATGTTGGTTACACTAAACTACACTACAATGCAAAAAGGAAATAGAAGATACGCAATAAAACTAAACCCCATAGGGGGTAGAGAAATAATGTGAATATAAAGATGTGTGTGTGTGTTCAATTATGCTCCTCACAACATGTAGTGCATGAAATCATAAAAATAAATCCAACTTTGCCTCCACATGAAATAAGATAAGATCATATAATTAAAACATACAAGACAATAATTGGAATGAAGCTAAATGAACTCATGTATAAAGACTAGACCCTACTATGCCTCCACATGAAATAAGATAACCCAATATCATTAAAACATACAAGGCATTAACCAAGGTAAAGGCAACAAGAGTACATACACTACAAATTGTGTTTCCAATATTAATTCCATCCATATCCTCACCTTATCATTCCCCATAAAATAGGTCCACTAATCTAAGCATAAGCTAAGCTTCATTCAGGAGCATTAGCATATCAAAGATAAGATTGAAATCCCATTAGATGGTTATGGAAATCATATAATGCTCAAGGGATTAAGATAACACACACCTAATACACTACATGATCATATCAAATATTTCTCCACCCCCAAATGGGGATGAAACTACTCACTAATCATTACACTACCAACATTAACAACATGAAACATTATACTGAAAGAAAATTTAACTAAGCAAGAAAGGAGCATTAAAGAAGCTTAAAAGGAAAGGAAAGACTAAACAAGCAAACACAAATTAAAAGACAAGATTAAAAGAAACTAGAACAATTATTTTATTAACAATGACTCACATTGAAGGTAACATTCTTCTCCACCTTGAGTTTTGCTTCAAGGCTTACTCCTTAGTAGAGAGAATGCCACCAAGCAATGGGTAGTTACAATGGAAGGTGAAGACTTCTATTTATAGCCATAGAAAAAGGTAATCCGGGACAATCCCCTGATGTGGGACTAAACAAATACCAAAAATAGAATAAACACACTCTAATACACATGCCCACCAAAGATTAACGGATCCGGAGCTAAACAGACCGTCAATTGGCGGTCCAAGACCGCCAATTGGCGGTCTATTGGTTCTGGATCGGTCTGGAATTTTTTGTGGGCTTTTCTAGATATCTTTGTTGGTCTTTGATGCATATACTTTGTTTATTGGAGCTCCGACCCGAATCGAATTGCCAAAATACTCCCCATGATGGTGTGGAGTTTTCTGTTTTGCTCTTTGGTCCTTCGGTCTTACGTTCAGGTCCTTCTCCCTTGCATCTTAGTCCCCAGGTCTCACAATTTAGTCCTTTTCCTTGCTATTTATAGTCTCCCCTTCTCAAACCTACTTATTCCTGAAAACTAAACATAAAACTCGTTACATAGCATTGTTTAGGGTGAAAGATAATGGATATAAGACAGAAAGATATGCATGAAATGATGACAATCATTTACAAAGGAAGAATATGAGTTCTATTTATAGACATGAAAAAGGCAACTAGGGACAAGCCCCTGGTGTGGGACTATTGAAACATGCCTAAAATGGACACAAACAACATAATACACAACCACGAGGAGCTGGGTCTAATCTTGACCCAAATGGACCGCCAATTGGAGGTTTAGGGTCGCCAATTGGAGGTTTAGGGCCGCCAATTGGCGGTCACTATTGGTGTGATGCCTTCTTAATTGCTTCAATTCACTACGTGGGGTGTGCTCTGGTCAGTCATTTGAGTGTATGCCGTAATTTTATTGCCAAAATACTCATCATGATGGTGTGAAGTTTCTCATTTTGCTATTTGGTTCCTTCGGGCCTACGTTCATGTCCTTCCCTTTTGCTGATGGGTCATTGTGTATGACAGGTACAAGTCCATTTTGCTTCATTTAAGTCATTTCTTCTTACATTTCAGTCATTTTTTTTCTTCCCTTCTCTTCTTTATTACCTAATACCTGAAATATAACAACAAACACTCGTAGCTCAAAATTGGGGTAAAATAAATGATATATAACGTGAGTACAATGTATGATATGCTAGTAATCAATTTTCACAGTTTGCAAGGAATTCAAGTTGGACTTCAATAAATTTTGAATTGTTTCCATGAACATTTAGAGGGTTTGTTCTAAGGAATCAAGTCTAGGGTCAATAGTGAGACTCAATTCAGAATTTGGGGATTTTTTTGGGTTGGGTTTTGATGGGCTGAGAATAAGTCAATTTATTGGTAGTCGGGTGTTGGTAGAATCCTAGGTATTTGGGAGGAGGATACTGGGGTGGGCATGATGTATGATACTCAGTATTTCTGTGGTTTTCCTATGAATATGTCCTCCTTAGGTTTTTCGTGAATGCATATGGGTCATAATGAGTACTTTGGGGAAAAACATCATCATAATCTGGTTCGGGAGGAACATACGAACACTTGACCACAGATGAGAATTAAATTTATACCGCAAGTGCACAGCGTCAATGAAGACGTGACAAATACGGGTCGAACACAAGGAGGGAGAGATCTTGTTATTAGTGTGATTTTCGATTAAGGGGAAGAAGGAGAGAAGAAATAATTGGGTATTGAGATTTTTTGGGTTTTAATTATCTAAAGCAAGAACAAGAACAATTAAAACTAAAACACGAACAAAGAGGTGAATTCCGTCGGGTGGAGGTTTAGATTTAGGGTTTAGATTAGAGAATTCAGAAACTTATAATAAATCATGTTACTTATGAAGCATTACATGATAAATGATTTAACACAAACTCAAGTAATCAAAATATACTAACACAAAATTAAAATAATAACTTTTATTCGTCTTCTCTTCACCCTAAATCTGTCACCTCCACCCTTTGGAAAGAGTTAGAAACTCATGGAGGGAGGAAGAAGGGATCCTAGAGGCATTACAAAAGAAAATTAAAAACAAGAAACAAAAGACAGAATTTTATTACTAAAAAGAAGAATACAAAACTAAGACTAAAAATAAAAACTAAGGTTAAGGACCAAGGACCCTTCTAACATCGTTCTCGGGGCTATTTATAGTTGTTACAAGAGACCTAAGTATAGAATTAGCGAGTACACGTGTCCAGACACGACTGGACAAAATTGGAGCACACGAATCGCTAAGGGGGCGGCGTTTCCGCCGCACAATGTATGTGATATGCGGCAATTTCGCCGCACAATCTTCTCTGATTTAATCCGGATTTTTGCTGTTAGTTTATGGTATGATTTGATCCTCCTTTGCGCGTCTGGATTGATTCTTTCCATTCTTTTGAGCTCCAGATTAATTCCTTTATATGTTTGGAGAACTACCTTGATTTTTCTTTAGATTGTCTCCATAATAACTCGTGAATTGCAATTAGGTCCTTGTCTTTTTGCAATCAAGTCCCCGACTACTTTTGTGCTCAAGTCCTTGTTCTTTTTGTAATTAGGTCTTGAATGCTTTTATGCTTGTAAACATTTCCACTTGAAACCCGATAATCTTGAGCTTGGTCTTTATGATAGAAATGAGTCTTTCGCACGCGTTTATGCTCGGGATGTGGGTAAATTGCATTCAGGTCCCTGTATTCTGTAAATAAGACTAAACACATACCTTACTAGCATTTATTGATGTAAAAGTGATCTAAATGAAAGACATATGATGCAATGTATGCAATGCATCAAATACCCCCACACCTAGATTTTGCTAGTCCCTAGCAAAACAGAATATAAGAAAAATGAAAACATGGAAATCCTAACTCACTTTCGTAGGAATCACGGTTGCACTTAGCATGTGCAACAAGCCTTTAAACCTCTTTGTTGCCAAGGAGGAGGAGTGTTGTCTCCTGAGGGTTTTCAGCGGATATACCCACAAAATCCTAAATCAACATTTCATTAATAGTTCTCAATATCCCTACCTCAACCTTATACATCTCACTAAGAATTTTTGCATGCTCATTATATAAATCTAACTCATTAAAAATATGACTTGGTCTTTGTTCCTCCAACATTCACACCACTAACCCTTCTACACATGTTTATCACTTGAATTATTTTACACGCCTCCTCTGGTGGTGAAGTATCATTCGGATCAACCATGGCATGGATCATTCTTTTAGCTTTGGGCCTTGAGTATTATTTTTTTCTTTCTTTTCTTCCGTGATTCAACACATTTGCTTTTTTGACACTTTTTACCCTTTTTGCATTCGTGCAGCGAGTTTGGTCGATAATCCCGAGCTGGTAGACTCAAGTTACCGGGTTTCAAGATACCCCTACGGACCAGTGACTCCAAGGCTTGGGCTTTTGTAATCATTTTGCAGAATGTGCTTTCCTCACTTTATTCCTTTAATTTTATTTTCCTCAAGGCTTAATTGCTATTAGAAGTCCACACTTCCCGGTATATTTTCCTCAACCTCTGTTTTTTATCAACCACTTCAAAGATTTGATTCATCCAATTTAAGTGCATACATGTCTTAAAGGGTAATGGGTTATTTCTTTGGAACTTCGATTTATGTCATAATTTCTACAAGCAGAACTATATAATAAGGAACAAAAAAATCAATGCAATTTGTACACGGGTTTTGGCAGTTCAATCTTAAGCTATGTCATGAAACATTGATTTTTTATTGATTTTTTTTATTTTTTTTTATTTTTTTTAGAAATAAAAGACAGCTATATAGATAAATATATACATAAACACCCCCCACACCTAAATCATGCATTGTCCTCAATGTATGCAAATATAAAACAAATGCACTTATTACCTTGGTGAATTGCGGTGGAAGGATGGAATTTGCTCAAAGTCAACCATAGTCAGAACTAGATTGAATGACACCATATTGGTGCATGTATCCAGTTGAATTGTTCCCATGTTGTAATGAGAGTCCTGAGTCACAGGTTCCACACCCCGCACATAAATTGGTTCTCTTATTTGCTCGAGTGACGGTGGGTGTGTAGATGAATTCCTCCCTTTTTTCTTACTTCCTTTTTGATTTTGTGATGATTCAGAAATATTATAGATTCGTGATTTCATCACGTCACTTTGATTGCATATTATTTCTGGCTCACTATCAATATGAAAGATATTAAATTCAGCTTTTAAGTTCCCAAAAGATAATTGCATGAGCCCATTTCGACAGTTTATCAATGCTTCCGAAGTGGCTAAAAAGGGTCTGCCTAGAATTACAGGGATTTGTCGGTTAGGATTTACAACAGGTGCGGTATCTAGTACGACAAAATCCACTGGGTAAATGAAGTCACCAACCTTGATCAAAACATCCTCTACTATACCTCTTGGTTTCTTAATAGAACAATCAGCAAATTGAAGGGTTGTCTTAGAGGGTTTTAGTGGACCAAGGTTCATTTGCTCATAGACAGAGTACGGGAGTAGGTTAACACTAGCACCAAGGTCTAGAAGGGCTTTGTTGATATAAGTATCTCCTATTGCACAAGAAATTGTGGGACACCCAGGATCCTTATATTTTATAGGAGATGTGTTGGACAAAATAGAACTTATGTTTGCAGTTAAGAATGCCTTCTTTGGTACGTTCATTTTTCTCTTTTTAGTGCACAAATCTTTTAAGAATTTAGCATAAACAGGTATTTGTTGAATCATGTCGAAGAGTGGAATGTTCACCTTAACTTGCTTAAATACTTCCAAGATTTTCTCTATTTGTGCACTTGAGTTCTTTTTGAGTCTATTGGGGAATGGGGCTTTAGGAACATAGACTCGCTCAGGTTCAGGTTGAGCTATGGGTTCATGCTGAGTAGGTGGGTGGGGCATTTCAGATTGGACGTCGGGTTCAATGGTTAGGTCATATGTGGTAGTTTGATGGCTAGATTGATTAGACGTTCTAGGAATTACCACATTGTTATCAACTTGTCTTCCGGACCGTAATGATACTACAACATTTATTTGTTGGAACGGTCCTTCCTCATTAACCATTTGAACCGGTCTAGGGTTGTTATTTCCTGAAGGTGCTTGATAGGATTGATATGAATTATTAGATCTTGGGTTCACCTCAGGTTGACTTGGAAACCGACCCTTTTCTCTTTCACCTACTATTTGTGCTAGTTGGCTGACTTGTGTCTCTAGCCTTTGGAAGGTCTGGTTGGTTGTTTGTATAAAGGTTTTCATCAAATTTTCCAGGCTTGTCAACCTAACCTCATGATCGCCATTGTTACTAAACCCAGAAGATGTATTATTTTGGTTGTATGGGTTTGGTTGTTGTCTAGGAGGTTGACCATGTTGGTTTGATGAGAAATTGGAATTATTACGCCAACCCGAGTTATAGGTTGATGCGTATGGGTCATTTCTAGCATGGTTATACATGGCATTAACTTGGTCCCAGTCCGCACAATCCTCCATTACATGACCAGTCTGACCACATCTAGAGCAAGGGATAGACGAGGCTTGATTCACTCGGTTTTGGGTTTGTAGCTCTAAACTTTCCATTCTGCGCATAAGGGTAGCTAGTTTTGCTTCAGCCACTATGTTGGCATCTACAACTAAGACACTTGGTTTGGGTTGACTTGCTATTCTAGATCCAATACTCGGGTTAAGCGCTGTTCTAGCATTGTCCCATTGCATACTGTTTTCAGCTAATTCCTCAAGAAAAGTCCAGGCATCATTTTCATTTTTCGACATAAAGTTCCCTTGACTTACGGATTCTACCATAACCCTAGATGTGGGTGTGAATCCCTCATAAATAATTTGGCATAATTGCCATCTTGGAATTCCATGATGAGGGCATTGGGTCAGTACACTCTTAAATCTTACTAGATAGGAATAGAACGGCTCGCTCTCAGACTGAACGAATGCAACAATTTCATTCCTAATCCTCATAGTCTTATGGTTGGGAAAATATTTTTTCAGGAATACTTGAACAAACTCAGCCCAACTCCTAATAGATCTTTCGGCTAGACTATATAGCCATTTCTTAGCGTCATCCTTCAGTGCTAGAGGCACGAATTTCAGACGCACTGCCTCCTCAGGAATATGCTGGTATTGCATAAGAGAGCAGATTTCCTCAAATTCTCTAAGGAAGAGGTATGAGTCTTCCCTAGAGGTGAACTTAGGCAACATACTCATGTATTGTGCCTTAAGTTCGAAGTCGCGACCCGGTATGGTGGGCATAACGATGCATGATGGCTAAGCAGCCATCGCTGGATAGCATCGATCCCTCAGAGTTATGGGTTGCACAACAGGTGGGTCCACTACGTTCTCACCCATTGGATCTGGGTGAGGTGGTGCAACAGGTGGATTGGGGCTAAGTTCCAGACTGGAATCTAGATGAACTCGTGAGAGTCGATTACTCAAGTCCCGAATCCAAATCTGAGTGCACCGGGTTGAATCAATTTTTGAATTCAAATTCCAAATTTAAATTCCAAATTTAATTTCAAGAATTAATTACAATTTTTTTTTTAATTTTCGTTTTTTTATGTTTTTTTTTCAAAAGGGAAACAAACAATAGAATGGGGCAAGATGAGAAAGGAATCCTAATCTAGAGAATTTAGGTGAGAAGAGAAACAAGACTCAGATGAGAAGGGAAACCTAACTCTAAAGATAGAAAGAGGGTTGGTCAGAAAATTCCTAAGAAAGCACGGTTCAAACAATCCTAGACCTAGTGTCGCTTAGATCTAGACGACTCCTAACTGGTTGAGTCGAATTGATTCGCTTGATTCATCTCCCTCACTAATCAAACCAACTTGGCCAGGCTGTGTATAGCTAGTGGGGGCGCTTCCGACAGAGTCGGTGCCAATTAGACAACCACTTCGCTTGGAAGACTTACGTCAACACAAAAACACTTTCTAGACACCAAATTAAATTCAATCGGCTTCAGGTCATAGCAAGTCAAACCAATTCTTCTCCTTAAATGAGTCCGAGTCCTTAGGGGTCAATGTCTAATTGATTTTAATTTAAGGCTTGGGTGACACTTTGGGATTGTTATTTATGGGCCACGGAAGGGTGATGAAATCCCCACCGTATCTTTTCCTACGGAGTTGCCCTTAAGATAGTTTAACCTAAATCTAGCAGAGATAGTCAAACAATGGTCTTTAGAGGGGGGCAATTGCAAGGTTGTATGCAACTAGATTATATGCTTAAATGCGATCGATGAAAACCACGATACGTACCTTGACTCCAGCACACTTCAACAGAAATTGATTTGCAAGAATTTCAAATTGACTATATAGCCATTTCTTAGCGTCATCCTTCAGTGCTAGAGGCACGAATTAACAATAGTCAACAGAAATTGACTATATAGCCATTTCTTAGCGTCATCCTTCAGTGCTAGAGGCACGAATTTCAGACGCACTGCCTCCTCAGGAATATGCTGATATTGCATAAGAGAGCAGATTTCCTCAAATTCTCTAAGGAAGAGGTATGAGTCTTCCCTAGAGGTGAACTTAGGCAACATACTCATGTATTGTGCCTTAAGTTCGAAGTCGCGACCCGGTATGGTGGGCATAACGATGCATGATGGCTAAGCAGCCATCGCTGGATAGCATCGATCCCTCAGAGTTATGGGTTGCACAACAGGTGGGTCCACTACGTTCTCACCCATTGGATCTGGGTGAGGTGGTGCAACAGGTGGATTGGGGCTAAGTTCCAGACTGGAATCTAGATGAACTCGTGAGAGTCGATTACTCAAGTCCCGAATCCAAATCTGAGTGCACCGGGTTGAATCAATTTTTGAATTCAAATTCCAAATTTAAATTCCAAATTTAATTTCAAGAATTAATTACAATTTTTTTTTTAATTTTCGTTTTTTTATGTTTTTTTTTCAAAAGGGAAACAAACAATAGAATGGGGCAAGATGAGAAAGGAATCCTAATCTAGAGAATTTAGGTGAGAAGAGAAACAAGACTCAGATGAGAAGGGAAACCTAACTCTAAAGATAGAAAGAGGGTTGGTCAGAAAATTCCTAAGAAAGCACGGTTCAAACAATCCTAGACCTAGTGTCGCTTAGATCTAGACGACTCCTAACTGGTTGAGTCGAATTGATTCGCTTGATTCATCTCCCTCACTAATCAAACCAACTTGGCCAGGCTGTGTATAGCTAGTGGGGGCGCTTCCGACAGAGTCGGTGCCAATTAGACAACCACTTCGCTTGGAAGACTTACGTCAACACAAAAACACTTTCTAGACACCAAATTAAATTCAATCGGCTTCAGGTCATAGCAAGTCAAACCAATTCTTCTCCTTAAATGAGTCCGAGTCCTTAGGGGTCAATGTCTAATTGATTTTAATTTAAGGCTTGGGTGACACTTTGGGATTGTTATTTATGGGCCACGGAAGGGTGATGAAATCCCCACCGTATCTTTTCCTACGGAGTTGCCCTTAAGATAGTTTAACCTAAATCTAGCAGAGATAGTCAAACAATGGTCTTTAGAGGGGGGCAATTGCAAGGTTGTATGCAACTAGATTATATGCTTAAATGCGATCGATGAAAACCACGATACGTACCTTGACTCCAGCACACTTCAATAGAAATTGATTTGCAAGAATTTAGCAAGAATAATGCATACAAAACACTAAATGATGCATGCACTAAAGCCTTTCTAATTTTGCCAATTTTATGTCAGAGTTGAATTATTGCAAATTATGGAATTTTGCCCTAACACATGCAGTTCTACGAAAAGGAAATTTTCTGAAAATAGAAATTACGAGGAAAAAGGCAACAAAAGTTACCTACGCAATGCTCAGTCGGGTTCACCGCCCGCTCTCGAAATTTCAGTAGCTCTACGCGTCCACCCAGAGATGAGTCGCGTCCCAGAAAAATTTGAAGCCCAGAAGCTTCAGGTGTGCGGCGATTCCGCCGCAAGTTGCTCTTGGTATGCAGCGATTCCGCCGCCCTTGTTGCTCAGACTACGTTCAGATTTCGCCGCGCGCTCTGTTGTCTCCTGAAACACAAATCCAAATACTTAAGATCGCACACAAGATAAACAGAATAGAATCGAAATCAACAAAAAACAAAATCTGCGTCGCCTCCCCGGCAACGGCGCCAAAAACTTGATGAGAATTAAATTTATACCGCAAGTGCACGACGTCAATGAATACGTGGCAAATACGGGTCGAACACAAGGAGGGAGAGATCTTGTTATTAGTGTGATTTTCGATTAAGGGGAAGAAGGAGAGAAGAAATAATTGGGTATTGAGATTTTTTGGGTTTTAATTATCTAAAGCAAGAACAAGAACAATTAAAACTAAAACAAGAACAAAGAGGTGAATTCCGTCGGGTGGAGGTTTAGATTTAGGGTTTAGATTAGAGAATTCAGAAACTTATAATAAATCATGTTAGTTATGAAGCATTACATGATAAATGATTTAACAAACTCAAGTAATCAAAATATACTAACACAAAATTAAAATAATAACTTTTATTCGTCTTCTCTTCACCCTAAATCCGTCACCTCCACCCTTTGGAAAGAGTTAGAAACTCATGGAGGGAGGAAGAAGTGATCCGAGAGGCATTACAAAAGAAAATTAAAAACAAGAAACAAAAGACAAAATTTTATTACTAAAAAGAAGAATACAAAACTAAGACTAAAAATAAAAACTAAGTCTAAGGACCAAGGACCCTTCTAACATCGTTCTCGGGGCTATTTATAGTTGTTACAAGAGACCTAAGTGTAGAATTAGCGAGTACATGTGTCCAGACACGACTGGACAAAATTGGAGCACACGAATCGCTAAGGGGGCGGCGTTTCCGCCGCACAATCTTCTCTGATTTAATCCGGATTTTTGCTGTTAGTTTATGGTATGATTTGATCCTCCTTTGCGCGTCTGGATTGATTCTTTCCATTCTTTTGAGCTCCGGATTAATTCCTTTATATGTTTGGAGAACTACATTGATTTTTCTTTAGATTTTCTCCATAATAACTCGTGAATTGCAATTAGGTCCTTGTCTTTTTGCAATCAAGTCCCCGGCTACTTTTGTGCTCAAGTCCTTGTTCTTTTTGTAATTAGGTCTTGAATGCTTTTATGCTTGGAAACATTTCCACTTGAAACCCGATAATCTTGAGCTTCGTCTTTATGATAGAAATGAGTCTTTCGCACGCGTTTATGCTCGGGATGTGGGTAAATTGCATTCAGGTCTCTGTATTCTGTAAATAAGATTAAACACATACCTTAGTAGCATTTATTGATGTAAAAGTGATCTAAATGAAAGACATATGACGCAATGTATGCAATGCATCAACCACTTAAACCACTCTGGACATCTGACATGGCTTCTTGAACCACCAATCCAGTCTTACCCTCTACCACACACACGAAAGAGGCAAAAGTTTCTTGTAATGACTCAGTTTGTTCACCATCATATAATTCGACACAACTAGATGACAGTCTGGCAGTCAGTGTCTCTCTTATATTACCCTGATTGATACGTTTTATATTAAACCGCAAGTGCACGACCGCGTTGAAGCGGTGGCAAATACGTGTCGATCCACAGGGAGGTGTATCGACTTTTGGTTTGTGCGAAGGCGAGTGTGAAAGAAAGGAGAGAAAGGTTGGTTACACTAAACTACACTAAAATGCAAAAAGGAAATGGAAGAGAAGCAATAAAACTAAACCCCATAAGGGGTAGAGAAATAATGTGAGTATAAATATGTGTGTGTGTTCAATTATGCTCCTCACAATATGTAGTGCATGAAATCATAAAACTAAATCCAACTTTGCCTCCACATGAAATAAGATAAGATCATATAATTAAAACATACAAGACAATAATTCGAATGAAGCTAAATGAACTCATGTATAAAGACTAGACCCTACTATGCCTCCACATGAAATAAGATAACCCAATATCATTAAAACATTAAAGGCATTAACCAAGGTAAAGGCAACAAGAGTACATACACTACGAATTGTGTTTCCAATATTAATTCCATCCATATCCTCAGCTTATCATTCCCCATAAAATAGGTCCACTAATCTAAGCATAAGCTAAGCTTCATTCAAGAGCATTAGCATATCAAAGATAAGACTGAAATCCCATTAGATGGTTATGGAAATCATATAAGGCTCAAGGGATTAAGATAACACACACCTAATACACTACATGATCATATCACATATTTCTCCACCAACCAAATGGGAATGGAACTACTCACTACTCATTACACTAACTACATTAACAAAATGAAACATTATACTGAAAGGAAATTCAACTAAGCAAGAAAGGAATATTAAAGAAACTAATTGAAATGAACATAAAACTAAAGAGTCATGCAAGATTTAAAGAAACTAAGAACAATTATTTTATTAACAATGACTCACATTGAAGGTAGCATTCTTCTCCACCTTGAGTTTTGCTTCAAGGCTTACTCCAAGTAGAGAGAATGCCACCAAACAATGGGTAGTTTACAATAGAAGGTGAAAAGTTCTATTTATAACCATAGAAAAAGGTAATCCGGGACAATCCCCCGGTATGGGACTAAACAAATACCAGAAATAGATTAACCAAACTCTAATACACATGCCCACAAAAGCTTAGAGGATTCGGAGCCAAACAGACCGACAATTGGCGGTCTATCAGGTCTGGATCCCTCTGGAATTTGTTGTGGGCTTTTCTGGATGTCTTTGTTGGTCTTTGATGCATATACTTTGTTTATTGGAGCTCCGACCCGAATTGAACTGCCAAAATACTCCCCATGATGGTGTGGAGTTTTCTGTTTTGCTCTTTGGTCCTTCGGTCTTACGTTCAGGTCCTTCTCCCTTGCATCTTAGTCCCCAGGTCTCACAACTCAGTCTTTTTTCCGTGCTCTTGGGTCCTTTTATGCTTCATCTCTTCAAACCTATTTATTTCTAAAATTCAAACATAAAACTCGTCACGTAGCATTGCTTAGATGTAAGATAATGGATATAAGATACAAATATAAGCATGAAATGATGTCAATCAAATACCCCCACACCTAAGATTTTGCTAGTCCCGAGCAAAACAAAGAAAGAGAAAAGCAAACGAGAAATAAGAAATCCTAACTCACTTTCGTAGGAATCACGGTTGCACTTAGCATGTGCAACAAGCCGTTAAACCTCCTTGTTGCCAAGGAGGAGGAGTGTTGTCTCCATAGGGTTTTCAGCGGATATACCCACAAAATCCGAACAAGATGCATTATTCAATCTAGACACTCGACTCGTTGGACAAATTTTGTCGATCATTGGACGCGGTAATCCTACGACCCGACTCTATAAGGGTAATCAGTCCACACACCTAGCCTAATGAACCATTCGTGCAAGTTAAATAAGGAATTAAGTAAAAGACATGGACAACCTCAACATCCTCAAGTGCTACAAAGTGTAAAGTCCATTAAGGTTCTTATTTGCATTACCATTATTTTCTTTTTGTTTCTTTTCTCATTTTTTTCTTCTTTTCTTTTTATTAGTTGGAGTTTCATTCTCCCAGGGTCAGGTTTCGTGCATCATTGCCCATGAGAACTTACACTATCACGTACACCTTTACCAAAATCTCCACATAGGGCAATCCCTACCACCCGTGTAACGAGAGTTCGGTAAACGCATCCCAAGTCAGATGACTCGAAAGCACCAGGCACAAAGTCCCCTCAGACCTACTTTCCCGAGTGATAGGAGCCGTGTGAGAAGAGAGAACACTTACTCACTTATTTCTTATCTACACATGAACCAAAACCCCTACACTTAATGTCTCAGAACAAGATTTCAAGGGTCCTTGACTACAACAAACTCCCATAAATTAACAGACACGAATTATTGACTTATTAGGTTCAGGGTGGACTTCTTTAAATGTTTGAGCACTGAAACCCTATGATTACTCACCCCCGAGGGAAAACTGGGGTGCATCCTAACAACTAGATAAATCCTAAAGCCACTGTACTAGATATCCTAATGCATCAAGTTCAAGACAATTTTGGGAGCTTTCTTTTTACTTTGCCTTTCAACGGTTTTGCACTTGTCAAACACACGCAAAACCCACAAAACATTTACTTTCGTAAACACATGACGATTTTGAAAGAGATGTGAAAATTTTGAAGTACTAGGCAAGCAAAAGAAGACAAGTCACCCAAGGATCATGGAAAGCAGATATATCGATATTAAATGTAGCACACTAACACGACCCTAACAATGCAGACAAAAGAAAATAAAATCAAAGGAAAAAGACTCGACTATGTACACACGTAAAACACCCCCCCACACCTACTTCATACATTGTCCTCAATGAATGTGAGCAAGATGCTACATGGATTTATGCATGAAAAAGGAAAGATCTCACCAATATGAAGCGCAAAAAGAAGTTCAAGGTTATGTTGATGGACAAAAAACCCGAATTCCCTCAAAACCTGTGAGATGCTAAAGAAGGGATACGAATACGTGAAAGAAATGGGGCCCAAATACTCAAGGGTTGGAGCCCACAACAATCGATGCTCACTGAAGGAGTCTTTTATTGTACTTTTTTAAAAGATAACTATGTACAAACTTAAGTTCCCATCTTCATTTGTCAAAAGTGGGTCAATATACTTGGAAAGGGAACATGACACCACGCGGGGTCAGAATACTCATGTTTGGGCCCCGTTCACAAAACGCACAAGATGAAAAGAGAGGTTCATGAATGAGATGCAAAGGCGTCTCTTTCAAAGGATCAAACTGAAAGAGCTTGAACCTCTCAAGAGTTTGGGAAATAAGGGGAAACAGAAGAAGAGTTTCTCCCGTTGTAGTACTGAAGTTACAATCGTCAATCAAAACTCTCCAACCAAAATGTTGGTGGGTCGGAACGAGGTCAAGAACCTCGTTAGGCATGTCCGACTCACCAGGCAAACAAAAAGTGGGTCTCTTACCCAAGGTATCCTCCAAGGAACTCCTAATACCCTCATTAGCAATGTAGTTGTTTGATGTTCCATCATTTCCAAGATGATCAGGAACAATAGTGAGAGGCAAACTCTCATCAGGTTGTTTGAAATTGAGGGTACTAGGGAGCTCTTGCTCCACCAGAGGTGAGTACTTAAGAGTCACAACTTGAAGATCATGTGGCTCAAGGGTCACGGGAGAAAAAGATAAGGCACAATCCTGTGCCGACTCATAATGAAATTGGTCCATGTTTTTCTCAATTGGAATCGAATGCTCTACCAAGTGATCGTGAATTGAAACCCCAAGTCCCTCAGACTGACTAGGAGTTTGACTTTGAAAGATTGTGCTTTGAATTTGTGGATGTGGTGGTGGTTCGATATGAAAAGATGAATCCTCATGTTGACAAGAAAAGTTACTCTCCTCACATTCACGTAATTGCTGCGTCATTTGACTCACTTGTAGTGCCATATTTTGTATGGAATGTTGAGTGGTTTCCATGAACGTAAGGAAAGTTTGTTTCAAGGAATCATGTATGCGGTCAACTATGAGGTCCAAGTCAGAGCTTGGGAAATTTTGGGGTTGGGTGTTGATGGGCTGAGAATGAGTCCAATGATTTGAAGTGGGGTGTTGGTAGAATTCTGGGTATTCGGGAGGAGGATACTGGGGTGAAAATGGAGTATAAGAATTTTAATTAGAATTGTCACCCCACGAATCTATCCCTCTCCGGTTGTACGTGGATGCGTAATGGTCATATTGTTCATTTTGGGAAAATGTATGCTAATACTCAGGCTCTGGGGGAACATAAGGACATTCCCCGACAACATGACCACTCAACCCACAAGAGTCGCACGACACGACTACTGGAGCCACCGGTGCACTCATGTCGTCTACCGTACGCATGAAAGAGGCCAAAATTTGTTGTAATGTCTCAGTTTGTTCACCAGCATATGATCCGACATAACTAGATTGTGGTCTAGCAGTCGGTGCCTCTCTCATGTTACCCCAATATGAAGATTGCTCAGTCACACAATTAAGATTGTCCCAACCATACAGGGTGTTAGTCTGAGCCACCCCAGGTTGCATGGGTTCGGAATACTAGGAAGAATTGTCCTGGTCCCAACAATGATATGGATGGTCGCCCATGTAACCATCCATCTCAAAAAACTCTCTCCAGTCGACCACTCTCACAACCACGAGGCTAAGCTCGCAAAAAGTGCTCGACTCGACCCTAAAACGCTAACAGAGAGTGTAAAGGGGAGGAGACTATAACGTAGAATAGGTGAGAAGAAGATGACTCAGAGGAGAAGGGAAGAATCCTAGAGACTAGTGTGGGTAATCGGAGAAGGTAGAAGGCTAATCTAGCAAGCACGACTCAAACAATGTAAGGCAATGGGTCCTTAGGTTAGACGACGCCTAACTTTGAGGTCACTAGCCTCGACACGCCTCACCTCCCTACAACGAAGACCACAATGCCCAGCAAGTGATACCAGATCTGGAGATCCAGTACCTCCTACTATCGACAAGGTAGGCAACGCCGATCAGTCCATGACAGTCTCAACTAGATTACTCTCCTAGTGCGTCCGAAATCCTTAGGGTCAATGTCTACTTGCTTTTAGAATTAAGACTTTTATTAAGAGTGATTTTTGGGGCCAAGGAAAAGGTGATGAAATCCCCCACCTTATCTTTTATGGGACAACCCCTCCTTAGCAGTGTTTTGTTCTTAAATCTAGCAATCGACACTCCAATCAAACGCTCAACTCACTCTTGTCCCGATGCACCTTACTAACTAAGGCATGATCGAAACATGCATGAATGAGAGATTTGGGTGCACGTACCTCACGCCAGCAATAAACAACAAAAATGTAAAGCAAAGAAAAGACAAATGCGTGCAAGGTCTACAAATGATGCATGACCTAGATGGCAAGAAGTCTAATATTTTGCTTTGACTTTTATGGTCCAAGTTGATTAAAGGGGATTGATTATTAATAGAGGAGCTAACTACAGGTTAAAACATACAAAATAGAACTCGCAGACCACTAATATGAAAGCATAAACTACCAGAACAAAATTTGGGAAGAACACAACTCACCAGGCCGCCAATTGGCGGTATTCAGACCGCTGATTGGCGGTCCCTTTTGCGCAATTGTTCCCCCAGTTTCTCAGGTAGCCTCCCCTTGCTTCTTACAACACCTGCAACAAACCAAAACTAAAAATGAAAAATTAAAACACTTGAATCGTCCAAACCAAAGTCTGGACAGAGCACCTCCCTGGTAACAACGCCAAAAACTTGATGATACGTTTTATATTAAACCGCAAGTGCACGACCGCGTTGAAGTGGTGGCAAATACAAGTGGATCGACAGGGAGGTGTGTCGACTTTTGGTTTGTGCGAAGGCAAGTGGGAAAGAAAGGAGAGAAATGTTGGTTACACTAAACTACACTGAAATGCAAAAAGGAAATGGAAGAGAAACAATAAAACTAAACCCCATAAGGGGTAGAGAAATAATATGAGTATAAAGATGTGTGTGTGTGTTCAATTATGCTCCTCACAATATCTAGTGCATGAAATCATAAAACTAAATCCAACTTTTCCTCCACATGAAATAAGATAAGATCATATAATTAAAACATACAAGACAATAATTGGAATGAAGCTAAATGAACTCATGTATAAAGACTAGACCCTACTATGCCTCCACATGAAATAAGATAACCCAATATCATTAAAACATACAAGGCATTAACCAAGGTAAAGGAGACAAGAGTACATACACTACGAATTGTGTTTCCAATATTAAAGAAACTAAGAACAATTATTTTATTAACAATGACCCACATTGAAGGTAGCATTCTTCTCCACCTTGAGTTTTGCTTCAAGGCTTACTCCAAGTAGAGAGAATGCCACCAAGCAATGACTAGTTTACAATAGAAGGTGAATAGTTCTATTTATAGCCATAGAAAAAGGTAATCCGGGACAATCTCTTGGTATGGGACTAAACAAATACCAGAAATAGAATAAACAAACTCTAATACACATGCCCACCAAAGCTTAGCGGATTCGGAGCCAAACAGACTGCCAATTGGCGGTCTATCGGGTCAGGATCCGTCTGGAATTTGTTGTGGGCTTTTTTGGATGTCTTTGTTGGTCTTTGATGCATATACTTCGTATATTGGAGCTCCGACCAGAATCGAATGGCCAAAATACTCCCCATAATGCTGTGGATTTTTATATTTTGCTCTTTGGTCCTTCAGTCTTACGTTCAGGTCCTTCTCCCTTGCATCTTAGTCCCCAGGTCTCACAACTCAGTCCTTTTTCCCTGCTCTTGGGTCCTTTTATGATTCATCTCTTCAAACCTATTTATTTCTGAAATTCAAACTTAAAACTCATCACGTAGCATTGCTTAGGTGTAAGATAATGGATATAAGATACAAATATAAGCATGAAATGATGTCAATCATACCCCAATCTTAAGACTGCTCAGCCACACAATTAAAATAGTGTGAACCATGTTGTGTGTTTGTTTTAGGCACCCAGGGTACATGGGTTGGGTATACCAGGGAGAGTGGTCCTGGTCTCAATAATGAAATGAATGATCGCCATGTAACCATCCATCTCAAAAATAACGCTCTCAAATGGACTACTCTCACCATCACGAGATCACGCTCGTCAAAAAATGACTTGACCCTAAAACACTAAGAGAAGGTGTAAAGGGGAGGAGACTAAATCATATAAGTAGAGGGGAAGATACTCTGGTGAGAAGAGAAGAAGCCTTAAGAGCTAGTGCGGGTAATGGGATTGGGAAAAAGCCTAAGCTAGCAAACACGGCTCAAACAAACCTAAGGTTGACTATAGGACCTTAGGCTAGACGACGCCTAACCGTGACTCCCCACACTCCTGAACGCCTCACCTCCCTCGGCCAAAGGTCACAAAGCCGAATGAGAAAGTCAAGACCTGGAGGTCCCAAAAGTCTCAATGCAACTAAGCAAACCACGACGTTCGGGCCATGATGTCGAGAATGAGATTGTCTTCTAAGTGCACCCGAAGTCCTAAGGGCCAATGTCGACTTGATTTTAATTAGGGCTTCAAATTAGTGTGATTTTTGGGGCGAATGAAGGGGTGATGAAATCCCCCACCTTATCTTGTATGAGACAACCCCTCCTTAGTAGCGTTTTGAGTCTTAATCAAGAAATCAACTTTCCAAAAAAATTCTCACTCACACTTATCCCGATGGACCTTACTAACTAATGCATGCTTTAACCATGCATGTTGAAAGAGAAGAATGCACGTACCTCATGCCAGTGATCGATAAAAGAAAAGAAAGACGAATGCGTGCAAAGTCTACAAATGATGCATGACCTAGATGACAATCAATCTACTCTTTTGCTTTGATTTTTAAAGGGCAAGTTTTCTTAAAGAGGGAACTATGTATGACAAATTAATTTCTGGCATCAAAACATATCATATATAAAGTGGAAAGTGGCAGATACAAGCTATGAATATAAAGAGAAAGCTACACTAGAAACATGTAAGCAAAGATGCTCACCAAATCTACCACTGGTGGATGAAAATCAGCCATTGGCGGATTGTTTGGGGTTTCTGGTCCCCAAACTTCTCATGTGTGCTGTTTTGCTTTAGTGTTCTTCCCCTCTCCAGTAACAAAATTAAAAGAAAATGTAAAAAAATCATTGAAATGGTGGAAACAACAACGACAACAACCAATTCCCTGACAACGATGCCAAAAACTTAATTGATCGTTTTAATAACCGCAAGTTCACAACGTCGGTCCACATGGAGTTGTGAGTGTTGTTGTTACTACCCTACTTGAGTGGGAAAGGAGAGGAGAATGAATGAATTATTCTAAAGTAACTACTAAACTAAACGATGAATGAATCAACAATTAAACCAAACCCCCATGGATTGGAGGTGTGTAGGTATGTACGTGTGTGAGTGGTTCTTGATAACATGAGGCAAAGTGTGTAAAGTAGGTGAAATCAACTAGGAACTAGTGTGGAGTCTAATGAACATCAACTACATTTACATGAATACATGACTAATAAAGTTAGACATGAATTTAAAATGCACTTTGAGTTCTCAAGAATGAACGTTGTACCTAGTGTGGACATTAGGACATCAATTAACCATCCATACAACTCAATACATTCATGCATTCTCTACTAATCAAGCATCCATACATAACAAGCCATTTACCATAATATGATAGTCATTTATAAACAACAAGATAAACTCTAGATCTAGCATGAGACAAGTACCTAGTGTGGCCATTATCTTATCTAGTACAAGTTTTAGCAAGTTACAAACATAGATCTACATTAAGCATGAGAAATGACACAAGATAAAAAGAACCCATCACTAACACATTACATAATTGATTGACATCATATCATGCATATATTTGTGTCCTATATCCTTTATTTTTAGCATAAGCAATGCTATGTAATGAGTTTTATGGTTATGTTTCAGGAATAAACGGGTTGGGAAGAAGAGACTCAAAAATGACTCAAAAGCAAGGAAAAGGACTAAGTTGCAAGACTTATGGACTGAGATGAAAGAGAGAAGGACCCGGATGTAAAACCAAAAGGATCAATGAGAAAATCAAGAAGCTACACACCATCATGAGGAGTATTTTGACAATTAGATCCAGGCCCAAACATCAACAACCAAATCGGGTTCCCCAAATATGAAGAAATCAAGTCAGAATCAAGCCACTAGAAACCAGACCCGATCAAGCCCATCCAGACCGCCAATTGACTATCCCAAACTTCCAATTGGCTGTCCATTTGGCCCCAAATGACACGTTCTTCAGTCGGGTGTTAGAGTAGGTTGTATTTAGTCCATATATGGTATGCGTTTTAGTCCCATACCGTGGGATTGACCCCGATTACCTTTTTTCATGCCTATAAGTAGAACTCTTCCTTCTCCGTTGTATTCACTCATTGCTTGGTGGAATTCTCTCTACTTGGAGTAAGCCTTGGAGAAAAACTAAAGGTGGTGAAGAATGCTACTTGTAATGTGAGTCATTTAATAAAATAATTCTTCGTAGTTTGTTTTAATATTGTCTTAGTTTTAATGCTTGCATGTTTAGCTTGTTTGTTTTCTTTATCATAGTATAATTAGAATGTTTTTTTAGTTTATAGTTTAATGATTAGTGAGTAGATCCATCACCCTCTGGGGGTGGAGATGATGTTTATACATGCAATAAAGAATGGAAATGAATGCTTTGTTATGAAATGTGTTGATAAATGTGAATGTATGCTTTCTTGTTTAGGATAGAATATTTAACTTGATGGGTTTTGCCACAACTATTAGACACCTCCCATGCATGTTTAGGTTCTTAAATAACCAACTCGTGTATGATAATGTTAATCAACTAGGTTAGTGATTGGATTGATAGGTTTTGCCATACCCATTAGACACTTCCTATGCATGAAAACACAACCTACATTTGTGCCAATTGAATGCATTCTTCACCATCTTATTGTGTGTGTACACACACTCCACCCCTTAGGGGGTTTTCTTCCTAATTTCCAACCTTTTCCTAAGTTCTCTTAGTTTAGTTTAATCAATCGCTAGTTGCTTTCTTTCATATTTCTTACTTACTAGTTTAGTGTAGTTTAGCTTTGCGTAATCAAATCTCTTCCCCCTTTTTCCACTTGATTTTGAATAAACCAGAGTTGACTAACCTCCCTGTGGATCGACTCGAAATTGCCACCGCTTCATCGCGTCCGCGCACTTGCGGTTTAAACTTTAATCTCAAACAATAATCAATATACCTGCACCCCCAAATGGGGTGGATTTACTCACTAATCATTAAGCTAAGAATTATACTACGAAAGAAAGATTTTAACTGATTATACTAAGATTAAGAAAATAAAACTACGCTAAACATGCAAGTATTGAAAAGAGACAACATTAAAATAGATTTGGAAATTATTTTATTGATGACTCACATTACGAGTAGCATTACCTCCACTTCAGTTTTGCTCCAAAGGCTCACTCCAAGTTTAGAGAATGGCCACCAAGCAATGTGTTGGTTTACAAAGGAAGAAGATGAGTTCTATTAATAGATATGAAAAAGGCAACCGAGGACCATCCCCCGGTGTGAGACTACTGAAACATGCCTAAAATGGATATAAACAATATAATACACAACCATGAGAAGCCAGGTCGGATCTTGACCAAAATGGACCACCAATTGGCGGTCCGAATTGGTCTGATGCCTTCTTAATTGTTTCAATTATTCACGTGGGATGCATCCTGATTGGTTGTTTGAGTCTGGGCTGGAATCTAATTGCCAGAATACTCCGTATGATTGTGTGAAGTTTCTCAGTTTACTATTTGAATACATCCAAGTCCTTTCATCTTGCAAATAGGTCCATATGTCTCATTGATCAGTCATTTTCCCGCGTTTTAGTCGTTTTTGTGTCATTTTCTTCTTAAACCTTTTTTTCCTGAAATTTAAACATAAAAATCGTTACATAGCATTGCTTAGGCTGAAAATGGAGGATATATGACCTGGATATATGCATGATATGACCTATTGTAGGAAGCCAAAACTCAATTGTAGTTAGCTCACGACTCTTGGTCTCTTAGGTTTGTTTTTTCAAGATAATAGTTAAGTTGCATTAATAAATGATTTGACAAATTTCATTAATAAAAATGCTCCTGTTCAAATTGAGTTATTGAATTCAATTACTTAGATTTTAAGTCAGATGACACATTCACTCACTTTTTGTTATATAAGTTTTATGTTTAAATTTTTATTCTACATCTATATTTGTGTTTGTGGTAATTTTTATTTGTTGTTATTGAATAACTTAATGCTATATCTCATAGATGACGATGTTACTTAATTATCGTAAAGTACTTAGATGGGTAATTGATACCGGATCTTGTGCTCACATAATTTCTAATGTGCAACTACTAAAGGATAGGAAAGAACTCGTAAAGAACGAGATGATTTTGAAGGTCGGAAATGGTGTGAGCGTTGCTGCGATTGCACAAGATTCTGTGGAGCTTCAATTATCTAGTGGTTTAAATTTATGTTTAAAGAATGTTTATTATGTGCCTTCGCTTAGCAAGATTTCTGTATCATGTTTGGATATAGATAATTTTAATATAAATATTTAAAATTCTTGCTTGTCTATATCGAAGAATTGTATTTTCTATGCAAATGCATTCGTCAGGAAAGGTCTCTATTTGCTTGAATTGAATAATAAACAAATCTTAAACATCAATAACAAAGGCTTAAAACTACTCACGTGAATGATACACTCTTGTGGCACTATCGTCTTGGTCACATAAATGAAAAACGCATCAAGAAATTGCAAGAAGCTAACCTTCTTGGTCAACTTGATTTTAAATCATTGGAGACGTGCGAACCTTGCCTAATGGGCAAGATGACCAAGAGTACTTTCAAGAAGAAAGGACCGATAGTGAATGACTTGTTGGATTTGATACATTTCGATGTATGTAGTCCGATGAGTACTAGTGCAAGAGACGGTTTTAGGTACTTCATTACGTTCACGGATGACTATAGTCGTTATGGCTATATTTATCTAATGAGAAACAAAAGTGAATCCTTGACAAGTTCAAGGAATTCAAGAATGAAGTAGAGAACCAAATCAACAAGAAAATCAAGTCTCTACGAATGGATCGTGGAGGTGAGTACTTAAGTACCGAATTTGACTCATTCCTAAAGGAGTGTGGTATTGTACCACAACTCACCCCTCCCGGTATACCTCAGTGGAATGGGGTATCCGAAAGGAGGAATAGGACATTACTCGACATGGTTCGATCAATGATGAGTCAAGCTGAATTGCCACTTTAGTTTTGGAGTTATGCACTAGAAGTTACGACTTACACACTAAATAATGTTCCATCCAAATCCGTAGAGAAAACGCCTTATGAGCTATGGAGTGGTAAGACACCTAAGCTCAATTTTCTCAAGATTTGGGGTTGTGAGGTCTACATCAAGAGATTGATGCCGACCAAACTTCAACCAAAAGCGGATAAGTGCTTCTTTATAGGTTATCCTCGTGAGACAAGAGGACACTACTTTTGGCATATAACCTTCAATTGAGTGATTGTAGAGAGGGATGACGTATTTCTAGAAAAGGAATTTCTGGAAAGAATAAAAAGTAGTGGGAGTAGAGTTGTGCTTGAGGAGACTCAACATATTCTACAAAATCATGATATGAATGGTAACATTCAAGATCATGAAAGCCCAACCGAGGTTCCTTTGGTTAGTGGGAGCGTGAGTGAGAGACCCTCGCAAGAAATTATGAGAGAAACTCAATCTTCCCCACCTAGTGTACGTTCGAGAATCGAACATGAACCAATTCCACAAGAAATTGTGGAAGAAGTTCGAGAAGTACTCGTAGAACCAAAATAACTCAGAAGGTCAACGAGGGAAAGGAAGAAACCCGATATGTATTTGGGACTTCATGAGATCATGGTACTAGATAGCGATGATCCCTTGACCTTTCAAGAAGCAATGGAAAGAGAGGACTCCAAACTATGGTTTAAGGCCATGGAATCCGAAATAGAATCCATGTATGATAATCAAGTGTGGAACTTGGTTGACATTCCTCAAGGGAAAAAGGTCATTCAAAATAAATGGGTTTTCAAGAGGAAGATGGACATGGATGGGAACGTGACAACCTACAAAGCGAGGCTTGTAGCAAAAGGTTTCACTCAAGTTCAAGGAATTCACTATGATGAAACTTTTTCACCGGTTGTCATGTTCAAGTCTATTCGGATTATGCTCGCTATTGCCACATTTCATGATTATGAGATATGGCAAATAGATGTCAAAACGGCGTTCCTTAATTGGAACTTGGAGGATGATGTGTACATGGTACAACCTCAAGGTTTGAAGATCCAAAGAATAGCGAGAAAGTATGCAAGCTTCAAAGATCTATTTATGGATTCAAACAATCATCAAGGAGTTGGAACAAGCGCATTGACGAAGAAGTAAAAAAGATTCACTTCGTTCAAAGTAAGAAAGATTCTTGTATATACAAGAAGTTTAGTAGGAGCCACATAGTGTTCTTGATCTTATATGTCGATGACATACTTCTCATGGGAAATCATATACCTTTGTTTGAGCAAACAAGAAGTTCATTGAAATCTGCATTTTCAATGAAAGATATGGGTGAGGCTCAATACATCTTGGGAATCAAGATATATAGAGATAGATATCGTAGACTCATTGGCCTAAGTCAACGTACATACATTGATAAGGTCTTGGAAATGTTCAGCAAGAACAACTCCAAAAAGGGCAATGTGCCAATGAGTATGGGTGTGCAACTCAAGAAGTCTTAACGTGCTGAATCACGCATCGACTTGGAGTACATGAAAGATATCCCTTATGCTTCGGCAATAAGATCGATCATGTACGGGATGACTTGCACAAGACCTGATGTCTCGTATGCTCTAAGCGTGACAAGTCATCACCAATCCAACGCAAGTCCTGAGCATTGGACTACGGTCAAGAATATTCTGAGGTACCTTAACCGGACCAAAGATATATAAGTTTCTTGTTTATGGAGGACAAAGAGAGTTAATAGCCGAGTGCTCTTAAGATGTGAGTTTCATGAGTGATCCCCATGATAGAAGGTCACAATCAGGATACGTCTTCCTTCTGAATGGTAGAGCTGTGAGTTGGCGTAGTTGGACGCAAAGCACTACGGCCGACTCAACCACCACTTCTGAAGTAATGGTTTTCACTGAAGTGAGCAAGGAAGGAGTGTGGATTAAGAAGTTCCTTTATCGTAAATCACACCACAAAGTGAAGTACATGGATTGTAAGTACTTTGTCACACGTGACTTTATCGACGAAGGCAAAATAAATATGTTATGGGTGGACACAAACAACAACACAACTGATCCATTCACCAAACCCTTATCCCAAGCCAAGGGCGAAATGCATTTCGAGTCCATGGGTCTGAGGAACCATGTGGATTTGCTTGATGAGTGATTAGAGAGGGCTGCCTTAGGTATTGTTATTTTATACATTGAGAATGTATGTGAAATAAAACTTTCATATGAGGTGTATATATTATGGGGTGTAATAATTTAATATTACATAAGATAATATATTACATAAGATATAAATTTGTTAAAACCCAAAAGATCAAATTTTGTTGGAAATAAATCCAAAATTTGACAAAGGCAAAATCTGGGTCAAACACGGTAAACCGTTTAGGGTTCGGTTGACCGAGGTGTCTTCGGAACGGTCAACAGAACGGGGAACGAGTAAACACAATTCGTTGACCGAAATTTTCTGAAGTGCCTGGACAATTGGGTTCGGTCAACCGAGCGTGAACGGTCAACCCAGAGAAAATATCCAGGAGATATCTTGGGATATTTTCGGTAGACTGAAAGTGACACGGTCATCCGATGAATATTCACTAGGAGAAATTTTGGTGGGTCAACGGTCGACCGGAGCAAGATGCAGATCGTCCGAATTTTTCCAGAGAATTTTTCTCATGCATATTCGGTCGACCGTCTAGCTCACGGTCCACCGAACATGTGTTAAAACCGAATGGTTCGGTTAATCTCATGCATATCATATTTGTATCTTATATCCATTATCTTTCACCTAAACAATGCTATGTCACGACTTTTATGTTTGAATTTCAGAAATAAATAGGTTTGAAGAGATGAAGCATAAAAGGACCCAAAAGCAGGGAAAAAAGACTGAATTGTGAGACCTGGGGATTAAGATGCAAGAGAGAAGGACCTGAACGTAAGACCAAAGGACTAAAGAGCAAAACAGAAAACTCCACACAATCTTGGGGAGTATTTTGGCAATTCTATTCGGGTCGGAGCTCCAACAAGTGAAGTCGATGCATTAAAGACCAACAAAGACATCCAGAAAAGGCCAGAATAAAATCCAGCGTAATCCGAACCATATAGACCGCCAATTGGCGGTCCAAGACCGTGAATTGGCGGTCTGTGTTGGCCCAAATCTGCTAATATTTTGGTGGGTCGCGTATTAGTGAGTATTTAGTCCATTTCCGGTATTTGTTTAGTTCCACGTCGGGGGATTGTCCCGGATTACCTTTTTCTATGGCTGTAAATAGAACTCTTCACCTTCCATTGTAATTACCCATTGCTTGGTGGCATTCTCTCTACTAAGGAGTAAGCCTTGAAGCAAAACTCAAGGTGGAGAATATTGCTACCTTAAATGTGAGTCATTGTTAATGAAATAATTGTTCTAGTTTCTTTTAATCTTGTCTTTTAATTTGTGCATGCTTGTTTAGTCTTTCCTTTCCTTTTAAGCTTCTTTAATGCTCCCTTCTTGCTTAGTTAAATTTCATTTCAGTAGAATGTTTCATTTTAATGTAGGTTGTAGTTCCATCCCCATTTGGGGGTGGAGAAATACGTGATATGATCATGTAGTGTATTAGGTGTGTGTTATCTTAATACCTTGAGCCTTATATGATTTCCATAACCATCTAATGTGATTTCACTCTTATCTTTCATATGCTAATGCTCTTGAATGAAACTTAGCTTATGCTTAGATTAGTGGACCTATTTTATGGGGAATGATAAGGTGAGGATACAGATGGAATTAATATTGGAAACACAATTTGTAGTATATGTACTCTTGTTGCCTTTATCTTGGTTAATGCCTGGTATGTTTTAATGATATTGGGTTATCTTATTTCATGTGGAAGCAAAGTAGGGTCTAGTCTTTATAGATGAGTTCATTTAGCATCATTCCAATTATTGTCTTGTATGTTTTAACGATATAGTCTTATCATATTTCATGTGGAGGCAAAGTTGGATTTAGTTTTATGATTTCATGCACTACATGTTGTGGGGAGTATAATTGAACACACACACATCTTTATATTCACATCATTTCTCTACCCCCTATGGGGTTTAGTTTTATTGCTTATCTTCATTTCCTTTTGCATCTTAGTGTAGTTTAGTGTAACCAACCTTTCTCTCCTTTCTTTACCACTAGCCTTTGCACAAACCAAAGGTCGACACACCTCCTTGTGGATCGACCCGTATTTGCCACCGCTTCAGCGCGGCCGTGCACTTACGGTTTATTTTAAAACGAATCAATCTAGTTTTTGCCGCCGTTGCCGGGGAGGTGCTCTGTCCAGACTTTGGTTTGGACGATTCGAGTGGTTTTAATTTTTTTGTTTTAGTTTTGCTTTGTTTCAGGGAACCACCGGATCAAGGGGAGGCTACTGGACAAGTTTGAGCACAAAAGACTCAACAGTGACCGCCAATCAGCAGTCTGGACAGCCAATTGGCGGCCTGGTGAGCATCTTTCGTCTTCATTATTGTTCAGGTAGTTTGTGATTTTATATTAGTTGTCTGGGAGCACAATCTTGCATGTTCTGATTTCTAGTTTGCTCCCAGCTCATTAAACCAATCCTCATTAATCAGCTTGGCCTTAAAATCCAAAGCAAATGACTAGACATTCTTACTTGTTTAGGTCACGCATCATGTACTTGACTTAGGCACGTAGTTGTCTTTTCTTTTAGCTTTATTTTCAGTTGTTGAGTGCTGGCGTGAGGTACACATTTCCTACACTCATTCATGCATCTTGTATGCTCATACATTAGTTAGTAGGAATTGCATCAGGACAAGAGTGAGTTTAGCGTTTTGATTGAAGCGTTGATTGCTAGATTTAGGATCAAAACGCTACTAAGGAGGGGCTGTCCCATAAAAGATAAGGTGGGGGATTTCATCACCCTTTCCTTCGCCCCAAAAATCACTCTTAATCAAGCCTTAACTAAAAGCAAGTAGACATTGGCCCTAGGATTTCGGACGCACTAGGAGAGTAATCTAGTTGAGACCGTCATGGCCTGATCGGCGTTGCCTACCTTGTCGATAGTAGAAGGTACTGGATCTCCGGATCTTGTATCACTTGCTGGGCATTGTGGTCTTCGTTGTAGGGAGGTAAGGCGTGTTGAGGCTAGTGACCTCGAAGTTAGGCATCGTCTAGCCAAAGGACCCATTGCCTTACATTGTTTGAGTCGTGCTTGCTACTTAGGCTTCTACCTGATCCCATTACCCACGCTAGCTCTAGGATTCTTCCCTTCTCCTCTGAGTCATCTTCTTCTCACCTTATTCTACGTTATAGTCTCTTCCCCTTTACACTCTCTGGTAGCGTTTTAGGGTCGAGTCGAGCACTTTTTGCGAGCTTAGCCTCGTGGTGGTGAGAGTGGTCGACTCGAGAGTTGTTTGTTGAAATGGATGGTTACACGGGCGACCATCCATATCATTGTTGGGACTAGGACAATTCTTCCTGGTATTCCGGACCCATGCAACCTGGGGTGGCTCAGATGAACACCCCGTATGGTTGGGATAATCTTCATTGTGTGACTGAGCAATCTTCATATAGGGGTGATATGAGAGAGGCACCGACTGCTAGATCTCCATCTACTTACATCGGATCACATGTTGGTCATCAAACCCAAGAAACCTGACCCTCGGAGAATCAAACACCAACCAATAAAATGCTCTAAAGAAAAAAAAAGAAAAAAAAAGAAAAAGAGAGTCAAATAAGAACCAAAATGGACTTTACACATTGTATCACATTCAGAAGTTAAGGTTGTCTGTTGAACGTTTTATTTAAACCGCAAGTGCACGGCCGCGATGAAGCGGTGGCAAGTACGGGTCGTCCTCAGGGAGGTGAGCAGACTCTTGTTTATCGGAAATCAAGTGGCAAAATAGGGAAGAGAAAGATTGATTATGCTACCATTCATGTTTTATCAACACATCAAAAATAAAGCATTCATCCCATTCTCTAATGCATGTATGTACATCTACTCCACCCCCCAAAGGGGATGGAACTACTAACTAAACATTACACTAGTTATTAAGCTAAGCAAAGAAAACATATTAACTAAGCTAGATTTAATAGAAGATGACTAAACTAAAACATGCACAAACCATAAAAGAGGCACAAAACAAAGAAAATTTTATTGATTGAAGACTCACAATACCAGTAGCATCTCCCCCATTGAGTTTCTTGCTTCAAGGCTTCCACTTCAATTAGGGAGAATGGCCACAAGCATGGAGTAAATTACAATGGAAGGTGAAGAGTTCTATTTATAGCCATGGAAAAAGCTAATCCGGGACAATCCCCCGATGTGGGACTAAACAAATACCATAAATAGCATAAACACGCTCTAATACAGACTCCAGAAAAAACTAAGCGGATTCGGATCCACCAATTGGCGGTCTACAGGATCCGGATTAGTCTGGGCTTTCTTGGAGGCTTTCCTGGATGGTATTCTTGGTCTTTGATGCGGTTACTTGACTTGTTGGAGCTCCGACCCGAATCGAATTGGTAAAATACTCCCCATGATGGTGTGGAGTATTCTGTTTTGCTCTTAGGTCCTTCTGTCTTGCAATCAGGTCCTTCTTCCTTGCATCTTGGTCCCCAGATCTCACAATTCAGTCCTTTTTCCCAGCTTTTGGGTCCTTTAATGCTTCATCTCTTCAAACCTATTTATTCCTGAAAACTAAACATAAAACTCGTGACATAGCATTGTTTAGGTGAAAGATAATGGATATAAGATACAAATATAAGCATGAAATGATGTCAATCAAATACCCCCATACCTAACTTTTGCTAGTCCAGAGCAAAACAAAGAAAGAGAAAACCATACAAAAAACAAGAAATCCTAACTCACTTTCGTAGGAATCACGGTTGCACCTAGCACGTGCAACAAGCCGTTAAACCTCCTTGTCGCCAAGGAGGAGGAGTGTTGTCTCCTGAGGGTTTTCAGCGGATATACCCACAAAATCCGAACAAGATGCATTAATCAATCTAGCTACACGACTCGTTGGACTTATTTTGTCGATCATGGGACGCGGTAATACTACGGGTCGACTCTATAAATGTAATCGGTCCACACACCTAGCCTAATGAGTTATTCATGACAGTTTAGTCAAGGACTTAATTGAAAGACAAGGGCAACCTTAACTTCTAAATGTGATACAATGTGTAAAGTCCATTTCGGTTCTTATTTGATTCTTTTTTTTCTCTCTTTTTTTTCTTTTTCTTTGGAGCATTTTATTGGTTGGTGTTTGATTCTCCCAGGGTCAGGTTTCGTGCATCATTGCCTATGAGGACTTACACTATCACGTACACCTTCCCCCAAATCTCCACATAGGGCGATCCCTACCACCCGTGTAACGAGAGTTCGGTCGGTGCATCCCAAGTCAGATGACTCGAAAGCACCAAGCACAAAGTCCCCTCAGACCTACTTTCCCGAGTGATAGGAGTCGTGCGAGAAGAGAGAACACCACTTATTTATTTATCTACATGGGAACCAAAACCCCTACACTTAAGTTTCACAAAAAGAGATTAAGGGCCCTTGACTACGACAAACTTCCTTATACTAACAGACACGAATTATTTGACTCACTAGGTTGAGGGTGGACTTCTTTTAATGTTTGAGTGCTGAAACCCTATGATTACACGCCCCCGAAGGAAAACCGGGGTGCATCCTAACGACTCGATAAGACCTAAAGCCAGTAAACTAGAAATCCTAATGCATCAAGTTCAAGACAATTTTGGAAGCTTTCTTTTTACTTTGCCTCTCAACGGTTTTGCACATGCTAAACACACGCAAAATCCACAAAACATATTCTTTCGCAAACACATGAAGATTTTGAAAGAAATGTGAAAATTTTAAAGTACTAGGCAAGCAAAAGAAGACAAGTCACCCAAGGATCATGGCAAGCAGGTATATCAATGTTCAATGCGGCACACTAACATGATCCTAGCAGTACACCCAAAAGAAAGCAAAAAAAATCAAAACAAAACACAAACTATGTACAAACGTGAAAACACCCCCACACCTAATCCATGCATTGTCCTCAATGTATGGAAAAATGGTGCCAATGCATGGATAGGGTGTACCGGACTAATGATGGCGGCCAGAAGTGCCCGAAGAGGCACCTCTCTCAAGAGCCGACAACTTCCTATAGATCTTCCAGTTTTGCTTGGCTAAGATGACGTTCTGCTGCTCGACCGCCATCTCAGATATGTCGGTGTTAAAGAGCGTTCCTGAGCTCACAGACGAGCTTGAGGAACTGGCTCTAACATCCTCCTCCATAAAGTCAGGCACCCATGCCTCAGGAAGGCAATGGAGTAATGACGGCGTCATCTTCGCTACCTCGAGGTCGGCGCCCTGGCGACTCAGCATGCACTCAAATCGTGGGATGTCCAACATGACACACAATTTGGTAACCAGAGTCGGCAAACAGTGTATATCTTTCAGCCTGGCGTTCACCAAAACGTCGAACAATGTTCGACAAATGCAGTGTGGTGAACCGTCCATCAGACTATACACGATTCGCAAAGTAGGTGTGAAAAATGTGGAGGTCCGCTCTTGGCCCAGCACATTTCTACACACCCACCTGGCTACAATGTGCACATTGGAGTAAATGTGCGCATTAGGAACTCCCCCATGTGATGATGTAGGCTGCCCACGCCCAAGCATAGATCGATAAAAATTGATATCGTGGGTGGGCGCGAGCTCATCAACCAAGGGGATCCCAGTCGCGTCGGAGATTAGCTGGGATGTCACGGTGTGTTTCACCCCTCTGAGAGTAATACTGAACTCGAGTGGACCGTTCTGGTCACGCTCGAGTTTAGTAAAGAATTCATGTACGAGAGGCTCTACGTACATGTATTCATCGCCCTCATACAATAAATGGTACCACCCTTTAGCTACGATTCGATCGTAGAAGGGTTCTCCGAAATCACGAATCAGGGAGGCAAAATTGAGTTCTGGAATTAAATGATGGCTGGCCATACCTGAACCTACCTTGGTGAGCTTTAGCGGCGAGGCACACGACGGCGAGGACGAACACGGAACAAGCAGAGAGAAGGCCACCGCACGCCGACTCCAGCAGCAAAACAGACTCCCAACCACGAAAACAACACAGAACCCCAAATAGAAGACCCAGACGAAGTGAATAGGAAAACGAAGAACAACCGACCCCCAAACCGCTAATTAGCGGCCAGTTCAGGGGATCTGGGGAAAATATTTGGGTGGAGGCGAGATCCGAAGGAGAAACGCGTTTGTGTCTGCTGGAATAACGCGTAGGGCAATGGAAAAACGCGTTAAAAACAAGGGAAAGGGAAAATTTCACATAGGCCTTCCATTTTTTTTTTGCTTTTTTTAACTCAACACTGATATGTACAAACAAATGGATGGATGGATCACATCAAGTGATCACATCCGTGGGGAGTTCGTGCAAAGGCCCGACTTCCACCTCGACCTCTGTCGTGGTCCCTTCCAAGTATGTTTTGAGGCGTTGTCCATTAACCTTGAACACATCCCCATTCCTAGGATTTTGAATCTCAACCGCCCTATGAGGGGAGACGGTTAAAACAATGAAGGGCCCTGACCAACGGCTCCGAAGTTTCCCCGGAAACAAGTGGAGGCGAGAATTGTACAACAAGACCTTTTGTCCCACCTCGAAAGTTTTGATTCGCACCAAGCGATCGTGGAAACTTTTAGTGCGGGACTTGCAGATCTTGGCATTCTCATAAGCTTCATTTCTCAACTCCTCCAACTCGTTAAGGTCTAACTTGTGATTGGCACCGGAAACATCAAGACTCATGTTGAGATGTTTGATTGCCCACAATGCCCGGTGCTCAAGTTCTACCGGAAGATGGCAAGCTTTGCCATAAACTAGCCGGTAGGGGGACATGCCAAGGTCGGTTTTAAATGCAATGCGGAAAACCCACAATGCATCATTAAGCTTGACCGACCAATCTTTCCTTGAAGCATTAACCGTTTTCTCAAGAATTTGCTTGAGTTGACGGTTGGAAATTTCCACCTGGCCACAGGTTTGAGGATGATAAGGTGTGGCCAAGTTGTGCGTGATGGAGTATTTCCTCAGCACTGCCTCAAGGGATCGGTTCACAAAGTGTGTCCCCTGATCACTTATGATACAACGAGGTGTCCCAAACCTCGCGAAGATGTGTTCTTTAAGAAATTTGATCACAACCTTGCGATCGTTAGTGCGAGTGGGGATTGCTTCAACCCACTTTGACACATAATCGACCGCCACCAGGATGTAAGTGTGACCATGGGACACGGGGAAGGGACCCATGAAGTCAATTCCCCAAACATCAAAGATGTTAACCACTAAGATAGGATTGAGTGGCATCATATCTCGTCTACCAATGCGGCCCACACGTTGGCACATATCGCATGCTTTGCAAAATGCAAAAGTGTCTTGGAACAACGTGGGCCAGTAAAAACCGCATTGGAGTACTTTGGCAGCGGTTTTCTTGGCACTGAAGTGCCCACCACATGCCTCCTTATGGCAAAAGGACAAGACACTCTGAACCTCGTCGTCAGGAATGCACCTCCTTATGATTTGATCAGCACAATACTTAAATAAGTATGGATCATCCCAATAGAAGTGCTTGACTAACGACTTGAACTTCGCTGTCTCACTGTGTCTCCAATGAGCCGGCACCTCCCCGGTTGCTAAATACTTCACAATGTCAGCGAACCAGGGAGGTGAGGCTATTGCCATAAGGTTCTCATCAGGAAAAAACTCGTTCACCGGTGGATCCGGTGAAAGATCAATGGGGATGCGAGATAGGTGATCAGCCACGACATTCTCGCATCCCTTCTTGTCCCGTATTTCAAGGTCGAATTTTTGTAACAACAAGATCCAACGCAGGAGACGGGGTTTCGCATCCTTTTTAGAAAAAAGGTAGCGAAGAGCTGAGTGATCAGGGTAGATGATGACATGCGACCCTATGAGGTACTGACGAAAATTTTCCAACGCAAATATGATCGCGAGGAACTCTTTCTCAGTAACGGAGTAGTTGAGTTGGGCGTCATTGAGAGTACGACTTGCATAATAGATCACATGAGACAATTTGTCGACTTTCTGACCCAAAACCGCTCCTATCGCGTAATCAGAAGCATCACACATCAGCTCGAACGGTAGAGTCCACATCGGTGCCTTAATAATAGGAGCGGAGGTCAACTCACGCTTCAGAAACTCAAAAGCATTCTGGCACTCGGGTGTGAACTCAAAGGAGGTTCCTTTAGCAAGCAAGCTCGTCAATGGACGAGCTATCTTGCTGAAATCCTTAATGAATCGCCGGTAAAAACCGGCGTGTCCAAGGAATGAACGTATTTCTTTTACCGAGGTGGGTGGCGGAAGCTTAGAGATAAGCTCAATCTTTGCCCTATCCACCTCGATACCATCACGAGATACCACGTGACCCAACACGATGCCTTTTGTGACCATGAAATGACACCTTTCCCAATTAAGGGCTAAGTTCGTTTCCGAACACCTTTTGAGAACAAGGCTCAGGTGGTGCAAGCACTCATCAAAGGAGGTGCCATGAACCGAGAAATCATCCATGAAGATCTCAAGGAAGTTCTCGACCATATCGGAAAAGATACTTATCATGCAACGTTGGAATGTTGCAGGTGCATTGCATAGTCCAAAAGGCATCCGTCTATAAGCAAACGTCCCAAAAGGACAAGTGAACGTGGTTTTCTCCCGGTCTTCGGGGGCGACTGGGATTTGATTGTACCCCGAATAACCATCAAGGAAACAGTAATAGGCGTGCCCGGCGAGTCTCTCCAACATCTGGTCGATGAAAGGTAGAGGGAAGTGGTCCTTACGCGTGACCGCGTTCAACTTCCTATAGTGAATACAAACTTGCCACCCAGTTTGAAGTCGTGTGGGTACAAGCTCATTGTTGTCATTCTGGAGAACGGTGATACCCGACTTCTTCGGCACAACCTGGACAAGACTTACCCAAGTACTGTCCGAAATGGGAAAAATGATGCCATGATCTAAACACTTGATGATCTCTTTCTTAACTACTTCTGTCATGGCTGGATTTAGACGCCTCTGTGGGTCGTGACGTGGTCTTGCCTCATCCTCCATAAAGATGTGGTGCTGCACGACGTTGGGACTTATCCCTTTGATGTCCCTCAAGGACCGCCCTATGGCTGATTTGTGCTCCTTTAGGACTTGAATCAACCGTTCTTCCTGATCACCAGTCAACGTCGATGAAATAATCACCGGAAATGGCCTATTGGGACCAAGAAAAACGTGTTTCAATTCCTTGGGGAGTTCTTTGAGCTCAGGTGTGGGTGGCTTCTCAAGGCGAGGCGTGATATCTAGCTCGAGATGTAAGATAGGAGGAGCTCGCATGTACTGAACAACATGCACATCATTGCTCAACTCACCCCCGTCCTCTACATGATCTAAGTCATCCATGAAGTAATCATTTAAATTCTCATGAATCAGGGGGTACTCTTCTTCCAATTCTTCTTCCAAGTCCCGGATAAGATTGACTGCCATGGGGTCCTCGAAAGATGTCGGCTGCCTAGCCATATTGAACACATGGAATGTCGCGGTCAAGTTCCCGAACGACAATTTCATGAGTCCAGTACGACAATTGATCAAGGCATTTGACGTCGCCAAAAAAGGTCTACCCAAAATCAATGGAATCTGGGAGTGGGTCGTCTTAATTGGTTCGGTCTCAAGGACGACGAAATCAACGGGAAATATGAAATCACCGACCTTGATTAGGACATCTTCAATGACCCCCAACGGGACTTTGATCGAACGATCAGCCAACTGCAAAGTTGTTTTCGTAGGCTTGAGAGTGCCTAGGCTTAATCATTGATACACAGAGGCAGGTAAGAGCTTAACCGCCGACCTTAGATCTAGCAAAACATTGTTAATGCGAGAATCCCCAATGATACATGAAATTGTTGGACTGCCCGGGTCCTTCAATTTTATGTATGTTGGGTTCGAGATGATCGAACTCATATTAGCCGCCAAAAAGGCTTTGCTAGGGACATTGGTTTTCCTCTTAGTTGTACAGAGATCCTTTAGGAATTTTGCATATGGAGGTATTTGTTGAATCATGTCTAACAATGGAATGTTGACATTCACTTTCTTAAATATCTCCATCATTTTATCCACACTGTCACTCTGTTTCTTAGACAACCTACTAGGATAAGGAGCTTTTGGTAGGTATGTCTTGGGCGGAGCCGGAGAAGGAGGCTTTGGTGTATTACTCTCACCCTCGGCCTCTTTCTCACCATCATTCCCACAAGGGGGCGGCACATATGGATTTTCTGGCAAGGATACGTGGTTGTTGACTTGTTTCCCATTTCTCAGGGTCACAATGGCATTAACATGGTCCACAGGTTCTTCCACGTAATTCACTTGCCCCCCTGTGGTCTTGAACTTGCATTTTGCATGTTCGAGTGCTGTTGAGCATGGGGGTTAGCCACAGGTTGGCTAGGCAGGCTCCCTCTCTCTCTCTCATGTACAGACTGAGCCAACTGACCCATCTGAAGCTCGAGAGATTTGATGGTCTGCTGATTTGAAGTGAGAACTTGACTCGTGGACGACATAAAGTTTGTTACAGAGTTCTGAAGTCCACGAGTTAAGTTCTCAAGCGAATTAAACCGAGTTTCCAAGTTGTTGGAATTTGGGAAACCTGGTTGGTTGGTATTCTGACTTTGGGGTGGCTGATGAGACTGTGAATGCATGGGAGGGTAGTGTGGTCGGTTAGGTGGTCGAGAAAAGTTTGAAGGACCACTTGAGGCATTGTTATGGTTCCATGAAAAATTAGGGTGGTTCCTCCATCCAGGGTTATATGATGAAGAATATGGGTCATTCCTGGATCTATCATAGATGGCATTTACATGTTCCACCTCAGGAGGAATGGATGCACACTCACCCCCTATATGACCTATCCTACCACATAAATGACATGGAACTGGACCAGATGCAGACACATGAGATACATCGTGCTGGTTTTGGAGCTCAATCGAATCCATACGGCGCATTAAGGCCGCCATGCGCGCCTCGGTGGCCGTAGTGGAATCGACAGCAAATGCGGAACCCGATCTAGTCGAGTTTGCATTCGCGATCCTCGCTCCTATACTAGATGATGCCGGTGGTTCCCTCACACTCTCCCATTGCACTGTTTTCTCGGCGAGGTCTTCTAGGAAAGCCCATGCCTCCCTTTCATCCTTTCCCAAGAACTCTCCTTGACACATGGACTCAAGGAGCGTTCGGGATGGAATGTGAAGACCCTCGTAGATAATCTGACACAGGCGCCACAACTCAATGCCATGGTGAGGGCATGAGGATAGTAGCTCCTTGAACCTCTCTAAGTATGCATGAAATGATTCAGTCTCATGTTGATAGAACGAATTGATTTCGTTCCTCAATTTTTGAGTCCGATGATTTGGAAAATACTTTTTGAGGAATGCAGACTGAAACTCATCCCAAGTCCTGAAGGCATTCGCCTGGTTGCTGTACAACCACTTCTTGGCGTCATCCTTAAGCGCAAAGGGGACAAGCCTAAGATGAAATGAGTCTGTGCTAAGTTGTTGCAGTTTGAACATAGCACAGACCTCCTCAAATTCCCTGAGAAAGATATATGGGTCACCTTTCCCAGTGAAATGAGGGAGCATGGAAATAAACTGAGGCTTGACCTCAAAATGGTTCCCATTTTCCTCTGGCAATACGATGCATGAGGGTAGAGCTGTACGGCTCGGGTAGCGTCGATCACAAAGAGGTATGGGAACGACAACAGGAAGCACTGGTGGAGCAAGTGGGTCCAACAACTGCTCCTCCTCACGGAAATTAGCAGCCATTGAACCCGGACTTCGTGCGACACGAGAGGAGGAAGGTGTCGAGAAATCAATGACCGAATCCGGATTGACAACGCTCCTCCTCAAACGACCACTCTCGTCTCGTGTCCACGAAAGCATGCACAAAGGTGCACAATTTTTTTTAAGAATGTACGTAGAAGAGAAGACGGGGGAACACAGGAGAGAAAGAATGACTCAGGAGAGAAGGGATGAAGTCCTTATGCTACGGCGGATGGGTACAGGTAGAAGCACACAAGCAAACAAGGCTCAAGCAATCCTAAGGTCGCTATAGGTCCTTACAACTAGACGACGCCTAACTGCGAGGTCACACGGTCTCAACACGCCTCACCTCCCTACAACGAGGACGACAAAGCCCAGCAAGTGAGCCAAGATCCGGGGATCTCGTCTCTCCTACTATCGACAAAGTGGGCAACGCCGATTAGGTCATGACGGTCGGGACCAGATCACTCTCCTAATGCGCCCGAAATCCTTAGGGCCAATGTCTACTTGATTTTAAAAATTAGGCTCTTTATTAGTGTGGTTTGTGGGGCGAAGGAAAGGGTGATGAAATCCCCCACCTTATCTTTTATGGGACAGCCCCTCCTTAGTAGCGTTTTGGAGTCCTAATCTAGCAATCAACTCTCCAAACAAACGCTCAACTCACACTTGTTTCAATGCACTTCCTACTAACTAATGCATGTTCATACGAAATGCATGAATGAGAGTAGAAGGTGCGTACCTCACGTCAGCTCTCAGCAACATAAAATAAAGCTAAGATAAAAGACAATCTAAGTGCCTAAGTCACATACATGATGCATGGCCTAAACAAAAAGAATGCCTAATCTTTTGCTTTGAGTTTTAGGGTCCAAGTTGCTTAAGGGAAGTTGATTATTAATCTGGGAGCAATCTAAGAGTCAGAACATGCACAAATGGAGTCCCAGATTACTATATCACTTAGGGTAACAACACAAAGAAAGGAGAATGTGAATGGAGCTCACCAGACCGCTGATTGGCGGTCTCAGACCTTTGATTGGCGGTCTGAAGTGCCCAGTTAGCCTTGAAATTTCTCCAGAAGCCTTCCCTTGCTATTCCCAGTCTCCTGAAACAAAGCAAAACTACAAAAGACAAATTAAATCCACTCGAATCGTCCAAACAAGAGTCTGGACTGGCACCTCCCCGACAACGGCGCCAAAAACTTGTTGAACGTTTTATTTAAACCGCAAGTGCATGATTGATCGTTTTATATTAACCGCAAGTGCACGACCGCGTTGAAGCGGTGGCAAATACGGGTCGTCCACGGGGAGGTGTGTCGACACTTGGTTTGTTCGAAGGCGAGTGGTAAAGAAAGGGAAGAAAGGTTGGTTACACTAAACTACACTAAGATGCAAATGGAAATGGAGATAAGCAACAAACTAAGCCCCAAAGGGGGTAGAGAAATAATGTGAACATAAAGAAGTGTGTGTATGTTCATTAAGCTCCTCACAACATGTAGTGCATGAAATCATAAAACTACATCCAACTTGCCTCTACATGAATTAAGATAAGACTACATCATTAAAACAAACAAGACAATAATTGGAATGAAGATCTATGAACTCAAGTATAAAGACTATACCCTACTATGCCTCTACATGAATTAAGATTTCACTACATCATTAAAACATACAAGACATTAGCTAAGGTAAAGGCAACAAGAGTACATACACTACAAATTGTGTTTCCAATATTAACTTCATCCATATCCTAACTTTATCATTCCCCATAAAATAGGTCCACTAATCAAAGCATAAGCTAAGCTTCATTCAAGAGCATTAGCATATCAAAGATAAGAGTGAAAACCCATTAGATGGTTATGGAAATCATATAAAGCTCAAGGGATAAAGATAACACACACTTAATACACTACATGATTATATCACATATTTCTCCACCCCCCAAATGGGGATGGAACTACTCACTACTCATTACACTACTGATTAGACTAAGTAAACAAAACATTTAACTAAGATACTAAAATTACTAAACAAGAGATTAAACAAAGTAAAGGAACCCACACAAAACAAGCAACATAACAAAACAAGATTAAAAGAAACAAATAAACTTTTATTAACAATGACTCACATTGAAGGTAGCATTCTTCTCCACCTTGAGTTATTGCTTCAAGGCTCACTCCTTAGTAGAGAGAATGCCACCAAACAATGGGTGATTACAATGGAAGGTGAAGAGTTCTATTTATAGGCATGCAAAAAGCTAATCCGGGACAATCCCCTGATGTGGGACTAAACCAATACCAAACATAGACTAAGAATACACTAATACAAGCCCAGCACAAATCTTCGCGGATCTGGAGACATATGGACCGCCAATTAGCGGTCCAAGACCGCCAATTGGCGGTCTATATGATCCAGATCGAGTTGGTTTTGGTTGTGGGCTTTCCTGGTGGTCTTTGTTGGTCTTTGATGCATCTACTTTGTTTATTGGAGCTCCGACCCGAATCGAATTGCCAAAATACTCCTCATGATGGTGTGGAGTTTCCTGTTTTGCTCTTAGGTCCTTCGGTCTTACGATCAGGTCCTTCTCCATTGCATCTTGGTCCTCAGGTTTCACAATTAAGTCATTTTTCCTGCTTTTGGGTCCTTTCATGGCTCTTCTCTTCAAACCTCTTTATTCCTGAAAACTAAATATAAAACTCGTCACATAGCATTGCTTAGGTGTAAGATAATGGATATAAGGTACAAATATAAGCATGAAATGATATCAATCAGTGCACGGCCGCGATGAAGCGATGGCAAGTACGGGTCGTCCTCAGGGAGGTGAGCAGCCTCTTATTTATCAGAAATCAAGTGGCAAAATAGGGAAGAGAAAGAATGATTATGCTAACCTACGCTACACTATGCTAAGAAGTATGAAATCTGAAAGAAGCAAACAAACGATGAAATAAGAACTAAGCTAAGAACAAAATAAGAATGCTGGAATTTCAGGAATGGAAAACCCCTAAGGGGTGGAGTGAGTGCACACAAGCAAAGAGGTGGGTGTAGAATACATTCTTGAAGCACATGAAGGTGGTGTTTATCAAGCATAGGAAGTGTCTAAATGTTATGGCCAAACCTATCAATCTATTCACCAACTTGGTTGATTAACATTTACATATGCAAGTTGTTTATTTCAGAACCTAAAAAAGCATGAGAGGTGTCTAATCATTTTGGCAAAACTCATCAAGTTATAAATTCTATCCTAAACAAGCAAGCATACATTCATGTTTTATCAACACATCAAAAATAAAGCATTCATCCCATTCTCTAATGCATGTATGTACATTCACTCCACCCCCAAAGGGGATGAAACTACTCACTAAACATTACACTAGTTATTAAGCTAAGTAAAGAAAACATATTAACTAAGCTAGATTTAATAGAAGATGATTAAACTAAAACATGCACAAACCATAAAAGAGGCACAAAACAAAGAAAATTTTATTGATTGAAGACTCACAATACCAGTAGCATCTCCCGCATTGAGTTTCTTGATTCAAGGCTTCCACTTCAATTAGGGAGAATGGCCACAAGCATGGAGTAAATTACAATGGAAGGTGAAGAGTTCTATTTATAGCCATGGAAAAAGCTAATCCGGGACAATCCCCCGATGTGGGACTAAACAAATACCATAAATAGCATAAACACGCTCTAATACAGACTCCAGAAAAAGCTAAGCGGATTCAGATCCACCTGGACCGCCAATTAGCGGTTTCAGACCGCCAATTGGCGGTCTACAGGATCCGGATTAGTCTGGGCTTTCTTGGAGGCTTTCCTGGATGGTATTCTTGGTCTTTGATGCAGTTACTTGACTTGTTGGAGCTCCGACCCGAATCGAATTGGTAAAATACTCTCCATGATGGTGTGGAGTATTCTGTTTTGCTCTTAGGTCCTTCTGTCTTGCAATCAGGTCCTTCTTCCTTGCATCTTGGTCCTCAGATCTCACAATTCAGTCCTTTTTCCCAGCTTTTGGGTCCTTTTATGCTTCATCTCTTCAAACCTATTTATTCCTGAAAACTAAACATAAAACTCGTGACATAGCATTGTTTAGGTGAAAGATAATGGATATAAGATACAAATATAAGCATGAAATGATATCAATCATTGTCCATGTCTTTCACTTAAGTCCTTAACTAACTCTCACGAATAACTCATTAGGCTAGGTGTGTGGACCGATTACATATATAGAGTTGACCCGTAGTATTACCGCGTCCCATGATCGACAAAATAAGTCCAACGAGTCGTGTAGCTAGATTGATTAATGCATCTTGTTCGGATTTTGTGGGTATATCCGCTGAAAACCCTCAGGAGACAACATTCCTCCTCCTTGGCGACAAGGAGGTTTAACGGCTTGTTGCACGTGCTAAGTGCAACCGTGATTCCTACGAAAGTGAGTTAGGATTTCTTGTTTTTCGTATGTTTTTTCCTTTCTTTGTTTTGCTCGGGACTAGCAAAAGTTAGGTGTGGGGGTATTTGATTGACATCATTTCATGCTTATATTTGTATCTTATATCCATTATCTTTCACTTAAACAATGCTATGTTACGAGTTTTATGTTTAGTTTTCAGGAATAAATAGGTTTGAAGAGATGAAGCATAAAAGAACCCAAAAGCTGGGAAAAAAGACTGAATTGTGAGATTTGGGGACTCAGATGCAAGGGAGAAGGACCTGAATGTAAGACAGAAGTACCTAATAGCAAAACAGAATACTCCACACCATCATGGGGAGTATTTTAGCAATTCGATTTGGATTGGAGCTCCAACAAACCAAGTGAATGCATCCAAGACCAGCAAATATACCAAGAAAAGCCCACAAAAAAATGAGCAGGATCTGAACCATATAGACCACCAATTGGCGGTTCAAGACCGCGAATTGGCGGTCCATTTTGGCCCAAATCTGCTAAAATATCTCCAGCACATGTTTTAGAGGATGTTTTGGCTATTTTGGTATCTGTTTAGTCCCACATCGGGGGATTGTCCCCGTTTGCGTTTTTCCATGGGTATAAATAGAACTCTTCACCTTCCATTGTAATCATTCCATATTTTAAGTGGCTATTCTTCCTACTAGAAGTGAGGCCTTGAAGCACACACTAAATTAGGAGGATGCTACTTTTAATGTGAGTCATTTTAATACAAGTTTTCTTTATTATGTTGTTTGTGTTATGTTTCTTGTTTTGCTTTGCTTAATCTCATTTCATTAGTTTTATTAGCTTAGTTAATATGCTTTCTTTGTTTAGATTAATAATTAGTGTAATGTTTAGTGAGTAGTTCCATTCCCTTTGGGGGGTGGAGTAGATGTACATACATGCAAATGAGAATGGATTGAATGCTTTAATTCCAATGTGTTGATAAAACATGAATGTATGCTTGCTTGTTTAGGATAGAATTTATAACTTGATGAGTTTTGCAAAAATGATTAGACACCTCTCATGCTTGTTTAGTTTCTGAAATAAACATCTTGCATATGTAAATGTTAATCAACTAAGTTGGTGAATAGATTGATAGGTTTTGCCACAACATTTAGACACTTCCTATGCATGATAACACCACCTTTATTTGTGCTTAAAGAATGTGTTCAACACCCACGTCTTTTCTTGTGTGCACTCACTCCACCCCTTAGGGGTTTTCCCATATCTGTATTCCAGCATTCTTCTTTTGTTCTTAGCTTAGTTGTCATTTCATTGTTTGTTTCTTTCGTTCGCATTTCGTATTTCGTAATGTAGTGTAGCGTAGAGTAGCATAATCAATCTTTCTCCCCCAATTTTTGCCACTTGATTTCTGATAAACAAGAGGCTGCTCACCTCCCTGAGGACGACCCGTACTTGCCACCGCTTCATCGCGGCCGTGCACTTGCGGTTTAAATAAAACGTTCAACACATTGCAAGAAACTTTGGCCTCTTTCATGCGTGTGGTAGACGACATGAGTGCACCGGTCGCTCCAGTAACCGTACCGTGCGACTGTTGTGGGTTGAGTGGTCATGTTATCGGGGAATGTCCTTATGTTCCCCCAGAGCCTGAGTATGAGCATACATTTTCCCAAAACGCTCAATATGACCATTACGCATCCGCGTACAACCCGAGAGGGATGGATTCATGGGGAGACAATTCATATCCAAATTCTTATACTTCATTTTTACCCCAATATCCTCCTCCCGAATATCCTGAATTCTACCAACACCCCACTTCAAATCATTGGACTCATTCTCAGCCCATCAACACCCAACCCCAAAATTTCCCAAACTCTGACTTGGACCTCATAGTTGACCGCATACCTGATTCCTTGAAACAAACTTTCCTTACGTTCATGGAAACCACTCAACAGTCCATACAAAATATGACACTGCAAGTGAGTCAAATGTCGTAGTAATTACGTGAACGTGAGGAGAGTAGCTTTTCTTGTCAACATGAGGATTCATCTTTTGATATCGAACCACCACCACATCCACAAATTCAAAGCACAATCTTTCAAAGTCAAACTCCTAGTCAGTCTGAGGGACTTGGGGTTTCAATTCACGATCACTTAGTGGAGGATTCGATTCAAATTAAGAAAAACAAGGACCAAATTCATTATGAGTCGGCACAGGATTGTGCCTTATCTTTTTGTCCCGTGGCCCTTGAGCAATATGATCTTCATGTTGTGCCTCTTAAGGACTCACCTCTGGTGGAGCAAGAGCTTAATAGTACCCTCAATTTCAAACAACCTGATGAGAGTTTGCCTCTCACTATTGTTCATGATCATCTTGGAAATGATGGAACATCAAACAACTACATTGCTCATGAGGGTATTAGGAGTTCCTTGGAGGATACCTTGGGTATGAGACCCACTTTTTGTTGCCTGGTGTGTCAAACATGCCTAACGAAGTTGTTGACCTCGTTCCAACGCATCAGCCTTTTGGTTGGAGAGTTTGGATTGACGATCATAACTTCAGCAACGCAACGGGAGAAACTCTTCTTTCGTTGCCCCTCATATCCCAAACTTTTGAGAGGTTCAAGCTCTTTCAGTTTGATCCATTGAAGGAGACGCCTTTGCGTCCAATTCATGAACCTCTTATTTCATCTTGTGTTCTTTGTGAAGGGGGCCACACATGAGTATTCTGGCCCCACGTGGTGTCATGTTCCCTTTCCATGTGCATTGACCCATGTTGAACGTTTTATTTAAACCGCAAGTGCACGGCCACGATGAAGCGGTGGCAAGTACGGGTCGTCCTCAGGGAGGTGAGCAGCCTCTTGTTTGCACGAAATCAAGTGGCGGAAAAAATGGAGAAGAGAGTTGGTTACGCTAACCTACGCTATACTATGCTAAGAAGTATGAAATGTGGAAGAAGCAAACAAACGACGAAATAAGAACTAAGCTAAGAACAAAACAAGAATGCTTGAACTTCAGGAATGGAAAACCCCTAAGGGGTGGAGTGAGTGCACACATGCAAAGAGGTGGGTGTAGAATACATTCTTTAAGCACATGAAGGTGGTGTTTATCAAGCATAGGAAGTGTCTAAATGTTATGGCAAAACCTATCAATCTATTCACCAACTTAGTTGATTAAAATTTACATATGCAAGTTGTTTATTTCAGAACCTAAACAAGCATGAGAGGTTTCTAATCATTTTGGCAAAACTCATCAAGTTGTAAATTCTATCCTAAACAAGCAAGCATACATTCATGTTTAATCAACACATTGAAATTAAAGCATTCATCCCATTCTCTAATGCATGTATGTACATCTACTCCACCCCCCAAAGGGGATGCAACTACTCACTAAACATTACACTAATTATTAAACTATGGAAAGAAAGCATATTAAAACTAAGTTAGAATTAAAAGACGATTAAACTAAAACATGCACAAACAATAAAAGAAGCATAAAACAAACAATGAAATAAACACAAAACATTATTGATAAAATGACTCACATTAAAAGTAGCATCCTCCTACTTTAGTGTGTGCTTCAAGGCCTCACTTCTAGTAGGAAGAATAGCCACTTAAAATATGGAGTGATTACAATAGGAGGTGAAGAGTTCTATTTATAGCCATGGAAAAAGGTAATCCGGGACAATCCCCCGATGTGGGACTAAACAGATACCAAAAATAGCCTAAACATCCTCTAATACATGTGCTGGAGAAATTTGAGCGGATTTGGGCCAAAATGGACCGCCAATTAGCGGTCTATTTTGTTCAGATCCTGCTCATTTTTGTTTTGGGCTTTTCTTTCTGGTATTGTTGGTCTTTGATGCGGTTACTTGACTTGTTGGAGCTCCGACCCGAATCGAATTGGTAAAATACTCCCCATGATGGTGTGGAGTATTCTGTTTTGCTCTTAGGTCCTTCTGTCTTGCAATCAGGTCCTTCTCCCTTGCATCTTGGTCCCTAGATCTCACAATTCAGTCCTTTTTCCCAGCTTTTGGGTCCTTTTATGCATCATCTCTTCAAACCTATTTATTCCTGAAAACTAAACATAAAACTCGTGACATAGCATTGTTTAGGTGAAAGATAATGGATATAAGATACAAATATAAGCATGAAATGATGTCAATCAAATACCCCCACACCTAACTTTTGCTAGTCCCGAGCAAAACAAAGAAAGAGAAAAGCATGCGAAAAACAAGAAATCCTAACTCACTTTCGTAGGAATCACGGTTGCACTTAGCACGTGCAACAAGCCGTTAAACCTCCTTGTCGCCAAGGAGGAGGAGTGTTGTCTCCTGAGGGTTTTCAGCGGATATACCCACAAAATCCGAACAAGATGCATTAATCAATCTAGCTACACGACTCGTTGGACTTATTTTGTCGATCATGGGACGCGGTAACACTACGGGTCGACTCTATATATGTAATCCGTCCACACACCTAGCCTAATGAGTTATTCGTGAGAGTTAGTTAAGGACTTAAGTGAAAGACATGGGCAACCTTAACTTCTGAATGTGATACAATGTGTAAAGTCCATTTTGGTTCTTATTTGCTTCTTTTTCTTTTCTTTTTTTTTCTTTTTTTTTTCTTTTTTTTTCTTTTTGTTTTGGAGCATTTTATTGGTTGGTGTTTGATTCTCCCAGGGTCAGGTTTCGTGCATCATTGCCTATGATGACTTACACTATCACGTACACCTTCCCCCAAATCTCCACATATGGCGATCCCTACCACCCGTGTAACGGGAGTTCGGTCGGCGCATCCCAAGTCAGATGACTCGAAAGCACCAGGCACAAAGTCCCCTCAGACCTACTTTCCCGAGTGATAGGAGCCGTGCGAGAAGAGAGAACACCACTTATTTATCTATATGGGAACCAAAACCCCTACACTTAAGTTTCACAAAAAGAGATTAAGGGCCCTCGACTACGACAAACTTCCTTATACTCACAAACACGAATTATTTGACTCACTAGGTTCAGGGTGGACTTCTTTAAATGTTTGAGTACTGAAACCCTATGATTACACGCCCCCTGAGGGAAAACCAGGGTGCATCCTAACGACTCGACAAGACCTAAAGCCATTAAACTAGAAATCCTAATGCATCAAGTTCAAGACAATTTTGGGAGCTTTCTTTTTACTTTGCCTCTCAACGGTTTTGCACATGCTAAACACACGCAAAACCCACAAAAACATTTTCTTTCGTAAACACATGAAGATTTTTTGAAAGAAATGTGAAAATTTTAAAGCACTCGGCAAGCAAAAGAAGACAAGTCACCCAAGGATCATGGCAAGCAGATATATCAATGTTAAATGCGGCACACTAACATGACCCTAGCAGTACAAACAAAAGAAAATAAAACCAAAGGAAAAAGACTCGACTATGTACACACGTAAAACACCCCCCACACCTACTTCATGCATTGTACTCAATGAATGTGAACAAGATACTACATGGATACATGCATGAAAAAGGAAAGATCTCACCAACATGAAGTACAAAGGGACGTTCAGGGTCATGTTGATGGACACAAACCCAAATTCCGTCAAAACCTGTGAGAAGCTGAAGAAGGGAGATAAATACGTGAAGAGATTGGGCCCAAGTACACAAGGGTTGGGGCCCACAACAATCGATGCTCACTGAAGGAGTCTTTTATTACACATTTTTTTTACAAGATATATACATCAACCAAGATATTCTCATAATCATTTGGTCAAGGAACATCAAATGAGAACATCAAGTCATGAGGACCAGAGACTTGCCGAGATGGGCAAACTCCACTGGTACTCTGAGGTGTCATGAGAGGTGAAAGGTCAAAGCTGAAAGGCTTGAACCCCTCATGATATTGGTTGGGTGTGGGCAACCAAGAATGAAGTTGTGTTGCCTCACTAGGGTTTAATTGCTCATCGAAGAAAACCCTCCAACCAATAGGTGGGTGCATCAGAATGAGTTCCTCAGGCTCATTCGATGGATGCAGCAGACCTGCATCACTAAGAATGGGGCTTCTCCCCAAATCATCCAACAAGGACCTCCCACCATCATTTAGATCATCAAGCATAAGCTCGGTCATAGGTGGGTCCTTGTTGGAGTCAATATGAAGCTCAAATGGCTCAATGGCCATGGGACATGAGGTAGAGACACCTTCTGGTATAGGCATATGATGAGGTGTCTCACCCTCACTAGTACTCTCAACTGAATCATGCAACGAACACTCCCTTTGGACATTCATGTTCGAGGCCAGCTCACTCTGTTGCATTGCGAAGACAGGCAATGAGTTTTCGCTGGGCCCACGAACATTCTCAATGGGTTGCATTGGGGTTAGGGGTGTTCGTTGATTTTGTGGTGCTTTCTCCAATTGGCGGATGAGATTTAGATTTAAAGGTTCATCCATGGGTTCATGTTGCCTACCAGAGTTGAACACATGAAACTCGGCACTCATGTTACCGAATGAGAGCTTCATGAGATCATTTCTACAATTAATCAAGGCATTGGAGGTTGCCAGAAATGGTCTACCCAAAATCAAAGGTATTTGAGAGTGGGTGTTCGCAACAGGATTGGTATCGAGGACAACAAAATCGACTGGAAATATAAAATCTCCAACTTTGATAAGCACGTCCTCGATAATCCCCATGGGAATACGAATGGATCTATCCGCCAGTTGAAGGGTGATCTTAGTTGGTTTCAATTCTCCCAAGTTCAACTGTTGATAAACAGAGAATGGGAGGAGGTTGACCGCTGATCCTAAATCAAGCAAAACATTGCTCAATCTAGTGTCCCCTATCGTACACTGAATAGTAGGACACCCCGGGTCCTTGTATTTTGTGTAGGTGGGATTGGACAAAAGTGAGCTGATATTTGCAGCCAAGAATGCTTTCTTAGGAACATTGGTCTTCCTTTTGGTTGTGCAGAGATCCTTCAACACTTTGGCATATTGAGGTATTTGTTGGATGACATCCAACAAGGGGATGTTAACCTTCACTTGCTTAAACACCTCTAATATCTTGTCCATGTCGTCACTCTGCTTTTTGTTTAACCTACTTTGATAGGGAGCTTTTGGCAGGTAGGTTTTCTGCTGTGCTTGAGAAGAAAGCTTTGGTGTATTACCCTCACCCTCAGCTTCTTCTTCACCACCATTCCCACTGAGGGGCTGCATAGATGGTGGTTGTTGTGGCAAGGAGATGTGATTGTCAACCTGTTTTCCATTCCTTAAGGTCACAATGGAATTGACATGGTGAACAGGTTCCTCCACATGGTTCACTTGCCTCCCCCGAGGTACCACATTCTCATTTTGCATGTGTTGTTGTTGGTACATACGGGGGTTAGCCTCAGGCTGGCTAGGAAAAGACCCTCTCTCTCTCTCTCATGTACAGACTGAGCCAATTGGCCCATCTGAAGCTCTAGAGATTTCATGGTCTGCTGATTTGAAGTGAGAACTTGACTTGTGGTAGACATAAAAGTTTTCATTGAGTTTTCAAGTCCACGAGTCAAGGTCTCAAGCGAATTGAATCGGGTTTCCATATTATTGGAATTTAGGAAACCCGATTGGTTGGTGGTTTGTGCTTGGGGTGGCTGGTATGAATGTGCATGCATGGGAGGTTGGTGTGATTAGTAAGGTGGTCTAGAGGAGTTTGGATGACCACCCGGGGCATTAGTTTGGTTCCATGAAAAATTGGGGTGGTTCCTCCATCCAGGATTATAAGATGATGAGTATGGGTCATTCCTAGCTCTGTCATAGATGGCGTTGACACGCTCCATCCCAGGAGGAATGGACTCACACTCGCTCTCTACATGACCTATCCTACCATATGAATGACAAGGAACTGGACCAGATGTGGACATGTGAGGTACACTTTGTTGGTTTTGGAGCTCAATCGAGTCCATACGGTGCATTAAGGCCGCCATGCGTGCCTCGGTGGCCGTAGTGGTATCGATAGCAAATGCGGTACCCGATCTAGTCGAGTTTGCATTCACGATCCTCGCTCCTATACTAGATGATGCACGTGGTTCCCTCACACTCTCCCACTGCATGGTTTTCTCAGCGAGGTCTTCTAGGAAGGCCCATGCCTCCCTTTCATCCTTTCCCAAGAACTCTCCTTGACACATGGACTCAAGGAGCGTTCTGGACGGGATGTGAAGACCCTCATACACAATCTGACAAAGACGCCACAACTCAATGCCATGGTGAGGGCACGAGGATAGTAGCTCTTTGAACCTCTCAAGATATGCATGAAATGGTTCGGTCTCATGTTGATAGAACGAATTGATTTCGTTCCTCAATTTTTGAGTCCGATGATTAGGAAAGTACTTCTTGAGGAATGCAGATTGAAACTCATCCCAAGTCCTAAAGGAATCCGCCTGGTTGCTGTACAACCACTTCTTGGCGTCATCCTTTAGTGCAAAAGGAACGAGCCTAAGATGGATGGAGTCTGTGCTAAGTTGTTGCAGCTTGAACATAGCACAGACCTCCTCAAATTCCCTGAGAAAGATATAGGGGTCACCTTTCCCAGTGAAATGAGGGAGCATGGAGATAAACTGAGGCTTAACCTCAAAATGGTTCCCATTAGCCTCTGGCAATACGATGCATGAGGGTAGAGATGTACGGCTCGGGTAGCATCGATCACGTAGAGGTATGGGAACGACAACGGGAAGCACTGGTCGAACAGGTGGGTCCAGCAACTGCTCCTCCTCACGGAAATTAGCAGCCATTAAACCCAGACTGCGTGCGACACGAGAGGAGGAAGGTGTCGAGAAATCGATGACCGAAGCCGGATTGACCACGCTCCTCGTTAAACGACCAGTCTTGTCTCGTGTCCACGAAAGCATGCACAAAGGTGCACACACAAACCACAACTCTCTTTTTTTCTTTTCAAATGAAGAATGTACGTAGAAGAGAAGACGAGGGAACACAGGAGAGAAAGAATGACTCAGGAGAGAAGGGAAGAAGTCCTTAAGCTACGGCGGATGGGTACAGCTAGAAGCACACAAGCAAACAAGGCTCAAACAATCCTAAGGTCGCTATAGGTCCTTACAGCTAGACGACGCCTAACTGCGAGGTTACACGGCCTCAACACGTCTCACCTCCCTACAACGAGGACCACAAAGCCCAGCAAGTGAGCCAAGATCCGGGGATATCGTCTCTCCTACTATCGACAAAGTAGGCAACGCCCATCAGGTCATGACGGTCGGGACCGGATAACTCTCCTAATGCGTCCAAGATCCTTAGGGCCAATGTCTACTTGATTTTAAAATTAGGCTCTTGATTAGTGTGGTTTTTGGGGCGAAGGAAAGGGTGATGAAATCCCCCACCTTATCTTTTACGGGACAGCCCCTCCTTAGTAGCGTTTTGGAGTCCTAAATCTAGCAATCAACACTCCAAACAACGCTCAACTCACACTTGTTGCAATGCACTTCCTACTAACTAATGCATGTTCATACGAAATGCATGAATGAGAGTAGAAGGTGCGTACCTCACGCCAGCTCTCAGCAACAGAAAATAAAGCTAAGATAAAAGACAATCTAAGTGCCTAAGTCACATACATGATGCATGGCCTAAACAAAAAGAATGCCTAATCTTTTGCTTTGAGTTTTAGGGCCCAAGTTGCTTAAGGGAGGTTTGATTATTGATCTGGGAACAAACTATAAGTCAAAACATGCCAAATTAAGTCCCAGACCACTATATCAGATAAAGTAAACAGACCAAAGAAATAAGAAAGCGAGTTGTGCTTACCAGACCGCCAATTGGCGGTCTCAGGCCGCTGATTGGCGGTCTACAGTGCCCAGCTTGCTTCAAAACTTCTCCAGGTGCTCCTCCTGACCACTCCAAGTCTCCTGAAACAAAGAAAAACTACAAAACAAAAATTAAATCCACTCGAATCGTCCAAACAAGAGTCTGGACTGACACCTCCCCGACAACGGCGCCAAAAACTTGTTGAACGTTTTATTTAAACCGCAAGTGCACGGCCGCGATGAAGCGGTGGCAAGTACGGGTCGTCCTCAGGGAGGTGAGCAGCCTCTTGTTTGCATGAAATCAAGTGGCGGAAAAAATGGAGAAGAGAGTTGGTTACGCTAACCTACGCTACACTACGCTAAGAAGTATGAAATGTGGAAGAAGCAAACAAACGATGAAATAAGAACTAAGCTAAGAACAAAACAAGAATGCTGGAACTTCAGGAATGGAAAACCCCTAAGGGGTGGAGTGAGTGCACACATGCAAAGAGGTGGGTGTAGAATACATTCTTTAAGCACATGAAGGTGGTGTTTATCAAGCATAGGAAGTGTCTAAATGTTATGGCAAAACCTATCAATCTATTCACCAACTTAGTTGATTAACATTTACATATGCAAGTTGTTTATTTCAGAACCTAAACAAGCATGAGAGGTGTCTAATCATTTTGGCAAAACTCATCAAGTTGTAAATTCTATCCTAAACAAGCAAGCATACATTCATGTTTAATCAACACATTGAAATTAAAGCATTCATCCCATTCTCTAATGCATGTATGTACATCTACTCCACCCCCCAAAGGGGATGGAACTACTCACTAAACATTACACTAATTATTAAACTATGGAAAGAAAGCATATTAAAACTAAGCTAGAATTAAAAGACGATTAAACTAAAACATGCACAAACAATAAAAGAAGCATAAAACAAACAATGAAATAAACACAAAACTTTATTGATAAAATGACTCACATTAAAAGTAGCATCCTCCTACTTTAGTGTGTGCTTCAAGGCCTCACTTCTAGTAGGAAGAATAGCCACTTAAAATATGGAGTGATTACAATAGGAGGTGAAGAGTTCTATTTATAGCCATGAAAAAGGTAATCCGGGACAATCCCCCGATGTGGGACTAAACAGATACCAAAAATAGCCTAAACATCCTCTAATACATGTGCTGGAGAAATTTGAGCGGATTTGGGCCAAAATGGACCGCCAATTAGTGGTCTATTTTGTTAAGATCCTGCTCATTTTTGTTTTGGGCTTTTCTTTCTGGTATTGTTGGTCTTTGATGCGGTTACTTGACTTTTTGGAGCTCCGACCCGAATCGAATTGGTAAAATACTCCCCATGATGGTGTGGAGTATTCTGCTCTGCTCTTAGGTCCTTCTGTCTTGCAATCAGGTCCTTCTCCCTTGCATCTTGGTCCCTAGATCTCACAATTCAGTCCTTTTTCCCAGCTTTTGGGTCCTTTTATGCATCATCTCTTCAAACCTATTTATTCCTGAAAACTAAACATAAAACTCGTGACATAGCATTGTTTAGGTGAAAGATAATGGATATAAGATACAAATATGAGCATGAAATGATGTCAATCAACCGACTTTTGAGGTTCCCATTTGATGTCTTTTGACAAATGAAGATGAGAACTTATGTTTGTACATAGTTATATTCAAAAAAAAAGAAAAAAAAGTACAATAAAAGACTCCTTCAGTGAGCATCGATTGTTGTGGGCTCCAACCCTTGAGTATTTGGGACCCATTTCATTCGCGTAGTTGTATCCCTTCGTTGGCATCTCATAGGTTTTGAGGTAATTTGGGTTGTGTCCATCAACATAGCCATGCACTTCCCTTTGTACTTCACGTTGGTGAGATCTTTCCTGTTTCATTGCATAATTCCATGTAGTATCTTGCTCGCATTCATTGAGGACAATGTATGAAGTAGGTGTGGGGGGTGTTTTACGTGTGTGCATAGTCGAGTCTTTTCTTTTGAGTTTGTTTTCTTTTGTTTGCATTGTAAGGGTCATGTTAGTGTGTTGCATTTAATATCGATATATCTGCTTGCCATGATCCTTGGGTGACTTGTCTTCTTTTGCTTGCCTAGTGCTTTAAAATTTTCACATTTCTTTCAAAATCTTCATGTGTTTGTGAAAGAAAATATTTTTGTGGGTTTGCGTGTATTTAGCATGTGCAAAACCGTTGAGAGGCAAAGTAAAAATAAAGCTCCCAAAAGTGTCTTGAACTTGATGCATTAGGATAGCTAGTTTACTGGCTTTAGGTCTTATCGAGTCATTAGGATGCACCCCGGTTTTCCCTCGGGGGGCGTGTAATCATAGGGTTTCAGCACTCAAACATTAAAAGAAGTCCACCCTCAACCTAGTGAGTCAAATAATTCGTGTCTGTTAGTATAAGGAAGTTTGTCGTAGTCAAGGGCCCGTAATCTCTTTTTGTGAAACTTAAGTGTAGGTGTTTTGGTTCCCATGTAGATAAATAAATAAGTGGTGTTCTCTCTTCTCGTACGGCTCCTATCACTCGGGAAAGTAGGTCTGAGGGGACTTTGTGCCTGGTGCTTTTGAGTCATTTGACTTGGGATGCACCGACCGAACTCCCGTTACATGGGTGGTAGGGATCGCCCTATGTGGAGATTTGGGGGAGGGTGTACGTGATAGTGTAAGTCCTCATAGGCAATGATGCACGAAACCTAACCCTGGGAGAATCAAACACCAAACAATAAAATGCTCCAAACAAAAGAAAAAAAAGAAAAAAAGTCAAATAAGAACCTTAATGGACTTTACACATTGTATCACATTCAGAAGTTAAGGTTGCCCATGTCTTTCACTTAAGTCCTTAACTAACTTTCATGAATAATTCATTAGGCTAGGTGTGTGGACCGATTACATATATAAAGTCGACCCATAGTATTACCGCGTCCCATGATCGACAAAATAAGTCCAACTAGTCGTGTAGCTAGATTGATTAATGCATCTTTGTTCGGATTTTGTGGGTGTATCCGCTGAAAATCCTTAGGAGACAACACTCCTCCTCCTTGGCGACAAGGAGGTTTAACGGCTTGATGCACGTGCTAAGTGCGACCGTGATTCCTACGAAAGTGAGTTAGGATTTCTTGTTTTTCGTATGCTTTTTCCTTTCTTTGTTTTGCTCGGGACTAGCAAAAGTTAGGTGTGGGGGTATTTGATTGACATCATTTCATGCTTATATTTGTATCTTATATCCATTATTTTTCACCTAAACAATGCTATGTGACGAGGTTTATGTTTGAATTTCAGAAATAAATAGGTTTAAATAGATGAAGCATAAAAGGACCCAAAAGCAGGGAAAAAGGACTGAATTGTGAGACCTGTGGCCTAAGATGCAAGGGAGAAGGACCTGAACGTAAGACCGAATGACCAAAGAGCAAAACAGAAAACTCCAAACCATCTTGGGGAGTATTTTGGCAATTCTATTCGGGTCGGAGCTCCAACAAGTGATGTCGATGCATCAAAGACCAACAAAGACATCTAGAAAAGCCCAGAATAAAATCCAGCGTGATCCAAACCATATAGACTGCCAATTGGCGGTCCAAGACCGCTAATTGGCGGTCTGTGTTGGCCCAAATCTGCTAAGATTTTGGTGGGTCGCGTATTAGTGTGTATTTAGTCTATTTCCGGTATTTTTTTAGTCCCACATCGGGGGATTGTCCCGGATTACCTTTTTTTATGGCTATAAATAGAACTCTTCACCTTCCATTGTAATTACCCATTGCTTTGTGGCATTCTCTCTACTAACGAGTAAGCCTTGAAGCAAAACTCAAGGTGGAGAAGAATGCTACCTTCAATGTGAGTCATTGTTAATAAAATAATTGTTCTAGTTTCTTTTAATATTGTCTTTTAATTTGTGCATGCTTGTTTAGTCTATCCTTTCCTTTTAAGCTTATTTAATGCTCCCTTATTGCTTAGTTAAATTTCATTTCAGTAGAATGTTTCATTTTAATGTAGGTTGTAGTGTAATGATTAGTGAGTAGTTCCATCCCCATTTGTGGGGTGGAGAAATATGTGATATCATCATGTAGTGTATTAGGTGTGTGTTATCTTAATCCCTTGAGCCTTATATGATTTCCATAACCATCTAATGGGGTTTCACTCTTATCTTTGATATGCTAATGCTCTTGAAAGAAGCTTAGCTTATGCTTAGATTAGTGGACCTATTTTATGGGGAATGATAAGGTGAGGATACAGATGAAATTAATATTGGAAACACAATTTGTAGTGTATGTACTCTTGTTGCCTTTACCTTGGTTAATGCCTTGTATGTTTTAATGATATTGGGTTATCTTTTTTCATGTGGAGGCATAGTAGGGTCTAGTATTTATACATGAGTTCATTTAACTTCATTCCAATTATTGTCTTGTATGTTTTAACGATATAGTCTTATCTTATTTCATGTGGAGGCAAAGTTGGATTTACTTTTATGATTTCATGCACTACATGTTGTGAGGACCATAATTGAACACACACACACATCTTTATATTCACATCATTTCTCTACCCCCTATGGGGTTTTGTTTTATTGCTTATCTTTACTTCCTTTTCATCTTAGTGTAGTTAAGTGTAACCAACCTTTCTCTCCTTTCTTCACCACTCGCCTTCGCACAAACCAAATGTCGACACACCTCCCTATGGATCGACCCGTATTTGCCACCGCTTCAACGCGGCCGTGCACTTGCGGTTTATTTTAAAACGAATCAATCAGCGTGTAATCATAGGGTTTCAGTACTCAAACAAATAAAGAAGTCCACCGTGAACCTAGTGAGTCGAAAAATTAGTGTCTGTTAGTATAATGAAGTTTTGTCGTAGTCAGAGACCCTTAAAATCTTGTTGTGAAACTTCAGTCGAATAATCTTGGTTCCCAGGTAGATAATAAATAAGTGGTATTCTCTTTTCTCGCACGACTTTTATCACTCGGGAAATTAGGTCCGAGGGGACTTAGTGCCTGGTGCTTTTGAGTCATCAAACTTGGGTTGCACCGACCGAACTCACATTACACGGGTGGTAGGGATCGCCCTATGTGGAGATTTGGGGGAAGGTGTACGTGATAGTGTAAGTCCTCATAGGCAATGATGAACAAAACCTGACCCTGGGAGAATCAAACACCAACTAAACAGAAAACAAAAAAGTAGCAAAAGGCAAGAAAAAGAAGAACATGGTTGATTGATACTTTTTAATTAACCGCAAGTGCACGGCCGCGTTGAAGCGGTGGCAAATACGGGTCGATCCACAGGGAGGTGTGTCGACTTTAGTTTGTTCGAAGGCGAGTGAGAAAGAAAGGAGAGAAAGATTGATTACACTAAACTACACTAAAATGCAAAAGGAAATGGAAGATGAGCAATAAAATTAAACCCCATAGGGGGTAGAGAAAAGAGTGTGAATACAAAGATATGTGTATGTGTGTGTTCAATCAAGCTCATTACAACATATAGTGCATGAAAATCATAAAACTAAATCCAACTTTTCCTCCACATGAAATAAGATAACCCAATATCATTAAAACATACAAGACAATAATTGGAATGAAGCAAAATGAACTCATGTATAAAGACCATACCTCACTATGCCTCCACATGAAATAAGATAGGACATTATCATTAAAACATACAAGACATTAACCAAGGTAAAGGCAACAAGAGCACATGCAACTACAAGTCATGTTTCCTTTATCAATTCCATCCATATCCTTATCTTATCATTCCCCATAAAATAGGTCCACTAATCTAAGCATAAGCTAAGCTTCATTCAAGAGCATTTGCATATCAAAGACAAGAGTGAAATCCCATTAGATGGTTATGGAAATCATATAAGGCTCAAGGGATAAAGATAATACACACCAAATGCATCACATGATCATATCACATATTTCTCCACCCCCCCCCCCCCCAAATGGGGATGAAACTACTCACTAATCATTACACTAACTACATTAACAAAATCAAACATTATACTGAAATGAAATTAACCTAAGCAAGCAAGAAATATTAAAGAAGCTAAAAGGAAAGGAAAGTAAAACTAAAGAAGCATGCAAGAATTAAAAGACAAGATTAAAAGAAACTAAGAATAATTATTTTATTAAAATGACTCACATTGAAGGTAGCACTCTTCTACACCATGAGTTTTTCTTCAAGGCTTACTCCAAGTAGAGAGAATGCCACCAAGCAATGGGTAGAATACAATGGAGGAGGAGGAGTTCTATTTATAGCCATAGTAAAAGGTAATCCGGGACAATCCCCCGGTATGGGACTAAACGCATACCATAAATGAACTAAATACATGCTAAACAACACCCGGCCAAGTCTTATCGGGTTTGGATCCAAAGGGACCGCCAATTAGCGGTCTTGGACCGCTAATTAGTGGTCTATAGGTGATGGATTTAGTCTGGATTTTGGTGGCTCGGTTCTGGATTGATTTATTGGTGTTTGATGAACCCAATTCGGTTGTTGATGGTTGGGCCCGGATTCAATTGCCAAAATACTCCTCATGATGGTGTGGAGTTTCCTGATTTGCTCATTGGTCCTTTAGACTTTCATCCGGGTCCTTCCCTATTGCATCTCAGTCCTCAAGTCTTGCAACTCAGTCATTTACCTTGCTTCTAGGTCCTTTTATGCCTCTTCTCCTCAATCCAGTTTATTCCTAAAACTCAAACATAAAACTCATTACGTAACATTGTTTAGGCTCAAGACAATGGATATAAGACACAAATATATGCATGATATGATGTCAATCAATGGTAATACAAATAAGAACCTTAATGGACTTTATACTTTGTATCACTTGAGGATGTTAAGGTTGCCCATGTCTTTCACTTAAGTTCTTAATTAACTTGCACGAATGGTTCATTAGGCTAGGTGTGTGGACTGATTACATATATAGAGTCGGCCCGTAGAATTACCGTGTCCAATGATCGATGAAAATGAGTGCATCGAGTCGTGTTTCTGTTAGATGTGGGAGAAGGACGGAGAGCACCAAACCGAATCACCCCAGAAATACGCCCTCCACCAGGCACACATGGACCGCCAATCAGCGGTCCCAAACCGCCAATTGGCGGTTCAGAAGTCGCGCCTGGTGGGCGGCTTTGGCTCGCCTTGTTCTCCAAGCTGAGGGCCTTCTATTGCCATCACTAGAACCATGCTTTGATCTACGCAATTGGTGGACAAGAATGAAAGAAGAAAACTCACTACTTAACACTCATAAGCAAAAACGAGATTTGCACCAAAAACTCATCTTTTCTTTCTTCTTTCTCACTTACATTCTCCTTTCTTCTTTTCCCTCATTCTATGACTTTACTTGACTTGTTTTACAAATGGAGAACTCTTGCGCTTTATATAGGCACTTACAAAGACTCTTCAACTTAACATAAAACACAAACATAACATAAACTACATAAAGATGATCATTCAAGATCATTACAATCTCTACTTAAATTGCATCATAAAATAGGACGAAAATCATAGAAAAATGAAGAGACCCTTTGTCTCTTCCTTTCCTACAACCTCTCATCTTCCAACTTGTTGAGCCATCAACTCCTAGATGACTCACCCTCCATAGATGATGTGGCTAGTGACTAGGATGCCAGCTAGGATTAAGTTCAATTCTCAATACTCCTCCTTGAACTTAATCCTCTTCCATCCACCATCCCAAGTAGGTTGCACATCCTTTTGTGCAACCTTATTGACAACGCTTTTGTTTGAGCAAAAAGACACACCATGTGAGCCTTACTTGTTCATAAGCCACACAAAGAGGGATTGTCTCCATGCATGCCACCGGTGCGAACACTTCTTCATAATCTATGCCCGTCCTTTGCTTGTAGCCTTTTGCTACTAAACGTGCCTCGCATCGCTGGACCTCTCTTTGGGGTGTTGTCTTCTTTTTTTACACCCACCTGACACTAGTGGTTTTGTGACGTTTTGGAAGCGAAGCTAGCTCCCAAGTCTCATTCTTTTCTATCGACTGCATCTCCTCATTTATCATGGCTCGCCTTCTTGCTTTTGCCACCACCGCTTCTTCGAAGGGGATGTTCTCACCTTGAGCGGAGTGGCAAACCAAGTGTAGCTCACTTGTTCCCTCGTATAGATCACGAACACTCCTTTTCTGCCTCGGTCTTGTCTCTTCATCTTCAGATGATACAACTTTGTGCTCGGTGGAATCTGCCACATCCACCTCTTGCTCCTCATTTTCATTGTTTTCTTCGTATTCCTCCTATTGCTCATCATCAACTTGAGCATTCATGATATGATTTGTCACCTCCTCGTTGTTAACAAACAAGCCCATTCCATTACCACGGGTATCTTCCTCCTCGAAAATAAGGTTGGAACTCTCTTCCACCCTTTTCTTTGACAAACATTCACTTGCATAGTGTCCATGCTTCCCACAATTGAAGCACTCAATCTCCTTCTTTGATACACGATCACCACGGCAACGGTTGGAGCTCTCCTCCACCTTCTTTTGCGACCAACACTCTTTCGCAAAATGGCCACGCTTCCCACACTTAAAGCACTCGACCTCCTTCTTTTTTGGACGGCCTCCATAGTCACGACCGCTTCCACGATCTACGCTGCGAGGTTTCTCCTTCTTAAGTGACATCTTCGCTTGCAACGCCTCCTCCAAGACATCTTGCCTCTTCTTCTTCTTTCTTTGCTCGTGTGCCTCCAACGAGCTTGCTAGGTCGTCGACGGTCATCTTCTCGAGGTCCTTTGATTCCTCGATAGCATACACAACATTATCAAAGTCTTCGGTGAGAGAACATAGGACCTTCTCCACCACTCTTCCTTCAGTCAAAGCCTCCCTATTTCTCTTCAATTTGTTCACCGCCATGTGAACCCTCGTCACGAAATCGGCAACTCCTTCCGATTCCTTCATTTTCAACGCCTCGATCTCGCCTCGAAGCATTTGGAGGAACACTTGCCTCACTCGATCAACACCCTTGTAGCTCTTCTCAAGGGTGTCCCACGCCTCCTTCGACGTCTTTGCTTCAGCGATCTTCTAGAGTAGGACGGAGAGCACCAGACCGAGCCACCCCAGAAACACGCCCTCTACCAGGCGCACATGGACCGCCAATCAGCGGTCCCAAACCGCCCATTGGCGGTTCAGAAGTCGCGCCTGGTGCGCTGCTTTGGCTCGCCTTGTTCTCCATGATGAGGGTCTTCTATTGCCATCACTAGAACCATGCTTTGATCTACGCAATTGGTGGACAAGAATTAAAGAAGAAAACTCACTACTTAACACTCATAAGCAAAAATGAGATTTGCACCAAAAACTCATCTTTTCTTTCTTCTTTCTCACTTACATTCTCCTTTCTTCTTTTCACTCATTCTATCACTTTACTTGACTTGTTTTACAAATGGAGAACTCTTGTGCTTTATATAGGCACTTACAAAGGCTCTTCAACTTAACATAGAGCACAAACATAACATAAACTACATAAAGATGATCATTCAAGATCATTACAACCACCACTTAATTGCATCATAAAATAGGACGAAAATCATAGAAAAATTAAGAGACCCTTTGTCTTTTCCTTTCCTACAACCTCTCATCTTCCAACTTGTTGAGCCATCAACTCCTAGATAACTCACCCTCCATAGATGATGTGGCTAGTGACTAGGATGCCACATAGGATTAAGTTTAATTCTCAATACTCCTCCTTGAAGTTAATCCTCTTCCATCCACCATCCAAAGTAGGTTTCACATCCATTCCTGCAACCTTATTGACAACACTTTTGTTTGAGCTAAAAGACACACCATGTGAACCTTACTTGTTCATAAGCCACACAAAGAGGGATTGTCTCCATGCATGCCACCGGTGCGAACACTTCTTCATAATCTATGCCCGTCCTTTGCTTGTAGCCTTTTGCTACTAAACGTGCCTTGCATCGCTCGACCTCTCCTTGGAGTGTTGTCTTCTTTTTATACACCCACCTGACACTAGTGGTTTTGTGACGTTTTGGAAGCGAAGCTAGCTCCCAAGTCTCATTCTTTTCTATCGACCGCATGTCCTCGTTCGTCATGGCTCGCCTTCTTGCTTTTGCCACCACTAATTCTTCGAACGGGATGTTCTCACTTGTTCCCTCGTATAGATCACGAACACTCCTTTTCTTCCTCGGTCTTGTCTCTTCATCTTCAGACGATACAACTTTGTGCTCGGTGGAATCTGCCACATCCACCTCTTGCTCCTCATTTTCATTGTTTTCTTCGTATTCCTCCTTATGCTCATCATCAACTTGAGCATGCATGATATGATTTGTCACCTCCTCGTGGTTAACAAACAAGCCCATTCCATTACCGCGGGCATCTTCCTCCTCGGCAATAAGGTTGGAACTCTCTTCCACCCTTTTCTTTGACCAACATTCGCTTGCATAGTGTCCATGCTTCCCACAATTGAAGCACTCAATCTCCTTCTTTGATCCACGATCACCACGGCCACGGCTGGAGCTCTCCTCCACCTTCTTTTGCGACCAACACTCTTTCGCAAAATGGCCACGCTTCCCACACTTGAAGCACTCGACCTCCTTTCGTTTTTGGACGGCCACCATAGTAACTGATTGACATAATTTCATGCTTATATTTGTATCTTATATCCATTATCTTTCACCTAAACAATGCTACGTGACGAGTTTTATGTTTGAATTTCAGAAATAAATAGGTTTGAAGAGAAGAGGCATAAAAGAACCTAAAAGCATGAAAAAGGATTGAGTTGAGAGACTCAAGGACTAAGATGCAAGATCGAAGGACCTGAACGTAAGATCTAAGGACCAATGAGCAAACAAGAATACTTCACACCATCATGGGGAGTATTTTGGCAATTCTATTTGGGTCGGAGCTCCAACAAGTCAAGTAAATGCATGAAAGACAAAGAATACCATCATGGAAAGCCCAGACGAAAGCCCAGACCGATCCAGAGCTTGAAGACCACCAATTGGTGGTCCGGGTTGCTCTGGATACGCGGAGATTTTTGTGGGTTGTGTATTAGAGCGTATTTAGTCTATATTTGGTATTGGTTTAGTCCCATACCGAGGGATTGTCCCGGATTACCTTTTTCTATGGCTATAAATAGAACTCTTCACCTTCTATTGTAATTACTCATTGCTTGGTGGTATTCTCTCTACTTGGAGTATGCCTTGGAGCCAAATCTCAAAGTGGAGAAGAATGATACCTTCAATGTGAGTCATCTAATAAAATAATTTTCCATTGTTTTGTTCTTATGTTATTTCTTTATGCATACTTAACTTAGTTTTATTTCTTTGATTCTATGCTAAAGTAGTTAGGGTGTTTCTTTTCTTCTTTAGTTTAATTGTTAGAGTAATGTGTAGTGAGTAGATCCATCCCCCTTTGGGGGTGGAGATGATGTTCATACATGCATTAAAGAATGAATATGAATGCATTATATTTTGATTGTGTTGATAAATGTGAATGTATACTTGCTTGTTAGAGTAGAATACTATACTTGATGGGTTTTGCCATACATCTTAGACACCTCCCATGCTTGTTTAGGTTATGAAATAACCAGCTTGTGTATATGAATGTTAATCAACTAGGTTAGTGAATGGATTGATAGGTTTTGCCATAACCTTTAGACACTTCCTATGTATGAAAACACTACCTACATTTGTGCCTATAGAATTCTTTCTTCACCATCTTTTACATGTGTGAACACACTCCACCCCTAAGGGGTCTTTCTCTTCTTGATTCCAGCTTAGTTTTTTACATTCTTTTAGTTTTGATTCGAAGTAATCGTTAATTGCTTTACTTTGCATTTTTTCTTAGTAGTTTAGTGTAGCTTAAATTAACATAAACAAAACTCTTCCCCCCTTTTGTTGCCACTTGATTTCTGAAAAAACCAGAGGCTACTCACCTCCCTGAGGATCGACCCGTACTTGCCACCGCTTCAATGCGGCCGTGAACTTGCGGTTATTAATAAAATGTATAAACAAGTTTTTGGCGCCATTGTCGGGGAGGTGTCAGTCCAGACTCTTGTTTGGACGATTCGAGTGGATTTAATTTGTGTTTTATAGTTTTCTTTGATTCAGGAAGCTCTGGTGCTCAGGGGAAGACATCTGGAGAAATTTTGAGGCAAATAGGCAACTTCAGATCGCCAATCGGCGGCCTAAGACCGCCCACTGGCGGTTTGGTAAGCTATGTTGCTCTTGTTATTTCTTTGGCTTGTTGTATTATCTGATATAGTGATCTGGGACTCGATTTTGCATGTTTTGACTTATAGTTTGCTCCCATATCAATAATCAATCTCCCTTTAAGCAACTTGGACCTTAAAACCCAAAGCAAAAGATTAGGCATTCCTTCTTGTTTAGGTCATGCATCATGTATTCGATTTAGGCATGTAGATTGTCTTTTCTATTAGCTTTACTTTCAGTTGCTGAGTGCTGGCGTGAGGTACGCATTTCCTTCTCTCATTCATGCATTTCGTATGAACATGCATTAGTTAGTAGGAAGTGCATTGCAACAAGTGTGAGTTGAGAGTTTGTTTGGAGAGTTGATTGTTAGATTAGGACTCCAAAATGCTATTAAGGAGGGGCTGTCCCATATAAGATAAGGTGGGGGATTTCATCACCCTTTCCTTCACCCCAAAAACCACACTAATCAAGAGCCTAATTTTAAAATCAAGTAGACATTGGCCCTAAGGATTTCGGGCGCATTAGGAGAGTGATCCGTTCCCGACCGTCATGACCTGATCGGCGTTGCCCACTCTGTCGATAGTAAGAGAGACGAGATCTCCGGATCTTGACTCACTTGCTGGCATTTGTGGTCCTCGTCGTAGGGAGGTGAGGCGTGTTGAGACCATGTGACCTCGCAGTTAGGCGTCGTCTAGCTGTTAGGACCTATAGCGACCTTAGGACTGTTTGAGCATTGTTTGCTTGTGTGCTTCTACATGTACGCACCCACAATAGCGTAATGACTTCTTCCTTTCTCTCCTGAGTCATTCTTCCTCTCCTGTGTCCTCCCGTATTCTCCTATACGCACATTCTTTGTTAAAAAAAGGTTTTGGGTTGTGTGTGCACCTTTCTGCATGCTTTCGTGGGCACGAGACGAGAGTGGCCGTTTGATGAGGCGTGTCGTCAACCCTGCTTCGGTAGTCGATTTCTCGGTGCCTTCTTCCTCTCGTGTCGTACACGGTCTGGGTTCAATGGCTGTTAATTTCCGCGAGGAGGAGCAGTTGCTGGACCCACCTGTTCAACTTGTTCTTCCTGTTGTGGCTCCCATACCTCTACGTGATCGATGCTACCAGAGCCGTACTACTCTACCCTCATGCATCGTATTGCGAGAGGAAAATGGGAACCACTTTGAGTCTAAGCCTCAGTTTATTTCCATGCTCCCTTACTTTACTGGGAAGGGTGACCCCTATATCTTTCTCAGGGAATTTGAGGAGGTCTGTGCTATGTTCAAGCTACAACAACTTAGCACATACTCCATCCATCTTAGGCTAGTCCCTTTTGCACTAAAGGAGGATGACAAGAAGTGGTTGTACAGCAACCAGGCGAATGCCTTTAGGACTTGGGATGAATTTCAATCAGCATTTCTTAAAAAGTACTTTCCAAATCATCGGACTCAAAAATTGAGGAACGAAATCAATTCGTTCTATCAACATGAGACCGAATCATTCCATGCATACTTAGAGAGGTTCAAGGAGCTACTATCCTCATTCCCTCACCCTGGCATCGAGTTGTGGTGCCTGTGTCAGATTCTTTACGAGGGTCTTCACATCCCGTCCAGAACGCTCTTTGAGTCCATGTGTCAAGGAGAGTTCTTAGGAAAGGATGAAAGGGAGGCATGGGCTTTCCTAGAAGACCTCGCTGAGAAAACCATGCAATGGGAGAGTGTAAGGGAACCACCTGCATCATCCAGCATAGGAGCGAGGATCGCGAATGCAAACTCGACTAGATCGGGTGCCGCATTTGCTGTCGATACCACTATGGCCACCGAGGCCCGCATGGCGGCCTTAATGCGCCATATGGATTCGATTGAGCTCCAAAACTAACAAGGTGCACCTCACATGTCTACATCTGGTCCAATTCCCTGTCATTCATGTTGTAGGATAGGTCATGTAGAAAGAGAGTGTGCGTCCATTCCTCCTGAGATGGAACATGTCAACGCCATCTATGATAGAGCTAGAAATGACCCATACTCATTATCTTATAATCCTGGATGGAGGAAAAACCCCAATTTTTCATGGAACCAAAACAATGCCCCGGGTGGTCCTTCAAACTCCTCTCGACCACCTTACCAATCATACCAACCTCCCATGCATGCACAATCTTATCAGCCACCCCAAGCTCAATTCACCAATCAATCGGGTTTCCCAAATTCCAATAATATGGAAACCTGATTCAATTCGCTTGAGATCTTGACTCGTGGACTTGAAAACGCAATGAAATTTTTTATGTCAACCAAAAGTCAAGTTCTCACTTCAAATCAGTAGACCATCAAATCTCTAGAGCTTCAGATGGGTCAATTGGCTCAGTCTGTACATGAAAGAGAGAGAGTGACTCTGCCTAGCCAGCCTAAGGCTAACCCCCGCATGTACCAGAAACAACACATGCAAAATGAGAATGTGGTACCTCTGGGGGGGGGGGGCAAGTGAACCATGTGGAGGAACTTGTTCACCCTGTCAGATCCATTGTAACCTTAAGGAATGGAAAGCAGGTTGACAATCACATTTCCTTGCCACCACCACCACCATCTATGCAGCCCCTCACTGGGAATGGTGGTGAAGAAGAGGCTGAGGGTGAGGGTAATACACCAACGCCTCCTTCTCAGGTACCGCAGAAAACCTACCTGCCAAACGCTCCCTATCCTAGTAGGTTAACCAAAAAGCAGAGTGACACAATGGATAAGATGTTAGAGGTGTTTAAGCAATTGAAGGTTAACATCCCCTTGTTCGATGTCATCCAACAAATAGCTCAATATGCCAAAGTGTTGAAGGATCTCTGCACATCCAAGAGGAAGACCAATGTTCCTAAGAACGTATTCTTGGCTGCAAATGTAAGCCCACTTTTCTCCAGTCCCACCTACACAAAATACAAGGACCCTGGGTGTCCTACTATTCAGTGTACGATTGGAGACACTATCATGAGTAATGTATTGCTTGATTTAGGATCAGCGGTCAACCTCCTCCCATTTTCTGTTTATCAATAGTTGAACTTGGGAGAATTGAAACCAACTAAGATCACCCTCCAATTGGCGGATAGATCCATTCGTATTCCAAAGGGGATTATCGAGGACATGCTTATCAAAGTTGGAAATTTTATATTTCCAGTCGATTTCGTTGTCCTCGATACCAATCATGTTGCGCACACCCACTCTCAAATACCTTTGATTTTGGGTAGACCATTTCTGGCAACCTCCAATGCCTTAATTAATTGTAGAAATGGTCTCATGAAGCTCTCATTCGGTAACATGAGTGTCGAGTTTCATGTGTTCAACTCTGGTAGGCAACAAGAGCCCATGGATCAACCTTTAAATCTCAATCTCATCCGCCAATTAGAGAAAGCACCGCAAAATCAACGAACACCCCTAACACCAATGCAACCCATTGAGAATGTTTGTAGGCCCAGCGAAAACTCATTGCCTGTCTTTGCAATGCAACAGAGTGAGCTGGCATAAAACATGAATGTTCAATGGGAGTGTTCGTTACATGATTCAGTTGAGACCATTAGTGAGGGGGACACAACTCATCATATGCCCATTCCAAGAGGTGTTGTCACCCCGTGTCCTAGGGCTATTGTGCCCTTTGAGCTTCAGATTGACTCCAACAAGGACCCACCTACGACCGAGCTTATGCTTGATGATATAAATGATGGTGGGAGGTCCTTGTTGGATGACTTGGGGAGAAGCCCCATTCTTAGTGATGCATGTCTGCTGCATCCATCGAACGAGCTTGAGAAACTCATTCTGATGCACCTACCTATTGGTTGGAGGGTTTTGTTCGATGAGCAACTAAACCCTAGTAGGCAACACAACTTCACTCACTCATGTTGCCTACACCCAACCAATATCATGAGGGGTTCGAACCTTTCAGCTTTGACCTTTCACCCCTCATGACACCTCAGAGTACCAGTGAACTTTGCCCATCTCGGCAAGTCTCTGGTCCTCATAACTCGATGTTCTCATTCGATGTTCCTTTACCAAATGATTATGAGAATATCTTTGTTGATGTATATATCTTGTATAAAATATAAAAAAACAAAACAAAACATTGTAGACACCTCCCATGCTTGTTTAGGTTCTGAAATAACTAGCTTGTGTATATGAATGTTAATCAACTAGGTTAGTGAATGGATTGATAGGTTTTTCCATAACCTTTAGACACTTCCTATGCATGAAAACACTACCTTCATTTGTGCCTTTTAGAATGCTTTCTTCACCATCTTTTTACATGTGTGCACACACTCCACCCCTAAGTGGTCTTTCTCTTCTTGATTCCAGCTTATTTTTACATTCTTTTAGTTTTGATTTCAAGTAATTGTTAGTTTCTTTACTCTGCATTTTTTCTTAGTAGTTTAGTTTAGCGTAGATTAACATAAACAAAACTCTTCCCCCTTTTGTTGCCACTTGATTTCTGAAAAAACCAGAGGCTACTCACCTCCCTGAGGATCGACCCGTACTTACCACCGCTTAAACGCGGCCGTGCACTTGCAGTTATTAGTAAAACATTTAAACAATCACGACCGCTTCCACGATCTACGTTGCGAGGTTTCTCCTCCTTAAGCGACATCTTCGCTTGCAACGCCTCCTCCAAGACATCTTGCCTCCTCTTCTTCTTTCTTTGCTCGTGTGCCTCCAACGAACTTGCTAGGTCGTCGACGGTCATCTTTTCGAGGTCCTTTGATTCCTCGATAGCACACACAACATTTTCAAAGTCTTCGGTGAGAGAACGTAGCACCTTCTCCACCACTCTTCCTTCAGTCAACGCCTCCCCATTTCTCTTCAATTTGTTCGCCACCATGCGAACCCTCGTCACGAAATCGGCAACTCCTTCCGATTCATTCATTTTCAACGCCTCGATCTCGCCTCGAAACATTTGGAGGTGCACTTGCCTCACTCGATCAGCACCCTTGTAGCTCTTCTCAAGGGTGTCCCACGCCTCCATCGACGTCTTTGCTTCAGCGATCTTCTCAAAGCCACTCTCATCCACCACTTGGAAGAGAAGAAAGAGAGCAGTCTTGTCGTTGGCTCTTCTCTCCTTTTATGCTTTGATTTGTGCGACGGTTGCGACCCCCATCACGGCCTCCTCCTCGAAGCCGCTCTCCACAAGATCCCAAGCATCATGCGCACCAAACAGGGCGTGCATTTCGATACTCCAATTGTCGTAGTTCCCCTTCGAAAGGTGAGGCAACGATACATACCAAACAAGGTCATCCCTGAGCTCCCCATTGGACGAGGCTCTGATACCAGATGTTAGATGTGCGAGAAGGACGGGGAGAACCAGACCGAGCCACCCCAGAATCACGCCCTCCACCAGGCTCACATGGACCGCCAATCAGCGGTCCCAAACTGCCAATTGGCGGTTCAGAAGTTGCGCCTGGTGCGTGGCTTTGGCTCGCCTTGTTCTCCATGCTGAGGGTCTTCTATTGCCATCACTAGAACCATGCTTTGATCTACGCAATTGGTGGACAAGAATGAAAGAAGAAAACTCACTACTTAACACTCATAAGAAAAAATGAGATTTGCACCAAATACTCATCTTTTCTTTCTTCTTTCTTACTTACATTCTCCTTTCTTCTTTTCACTCATTCTATGACTTTACTTGACTTGTTTTACAAATGGAGAACTCTTGTGCTTTATATAGGCACTTACAAAGACTCTTCAACTTAACATAAAACACAAACATAACATAAACTACGTAAAGATGATCATTCAAGATCATTACAACCTCTACTTAAATTGCATCATAAAATAGGACGAAAATCATAGAAAAATGAAGAGACAACCATTTGTCTCTTCCTTTCCTACAACCTCTCATCTTCCAACTTGTTGAGCCTTCAACTCCTAGATGACTCAACCTACATAGATGATGTGGCTAGTGACTAGGATGCCACCTAGGATTAAGTTCAATTCACAATAGTTTCTTGGTTATGTTCGGATTTTGTAGGTGTATCCGCTGAAAACCCTGAGGAAACAACACTCCTCCTCCTTGGCGACGTGGAGATTTAACGACTTGTGGTACATGTTAAGTGCAACCGTGATTCCTACGAATGTGAGTTAGGATTTTCTTGTTTTACGTATGCTTTTTCCTTTCTTTCATTTTAATCTTTCTGCCTGGAGTGCCTGGACAATTGGGTTCGGTCAACGGGTTCGGCCAACCGAGCATCAACGGTCAACTGAGAGAAAATATCCAGGAGATATCTTGGGATATTTTCGTTAGACCGAAGGTGACATGGTCGTCCGATGAATATTCGCTAGGAGAAATTTTGGTGGGTCAACGATCGACCAGAGCAAGATGCGGATCGTCCAAATTTTCTAGAGAATTTTTCTCATGCATATTTGGTCAACCGTCTAGCTCATGGTCCGCTGAACATGTGTTAAAACTGAATGGTTCGGTTCACCGAGAAGAATTCTCGGTCAACCAAACAATATGATTTTTGCCTGAATTATTAAGAGAATAATTAGATCATGGGTTGGATTAATTCCAGATTTGATCAAACGTTTTTAAGGATGCTTTTGTGGAAATTTGAGATTAATTTTAGGAGAGAATAAGGAAGAGATCATGACTAAAGAATAGTTCTTGATAAGGATGTTTTGGGAGCTTATATAAGGACCCCTCATCCTACTTGTTTAAGTTAATGGAAAAATTCTCTCTCTCATTAATCTCTCCCTTAATCACCACGAAAATCTCTTAATAGTTTTAAGTTTTGGTGATAGAAATATCAGGAGCTTAAAGGTGGGTTATTATCTAGATTCTAAGCTTAATTAGAGATTGATTGACTAGCTCCTTTCTCTCTAATCTTGTTTAGAGTTTGGTGAACACTTGGAGACGAATCAGTGAGCGATTCGACGAGCAACGGAACTCCGGATCTTCTGAAAGGTTTTAGAGAACCTTTGGGTATGATCCTCTATCCTTTGTTTATTTTAATATGTGTTGGAATGCATGATATTAGAATAAACAAATACTTGTACGTAAAATCAATCAAAATATGAAATTGATCTTGTACGTTTGTATTAAATTTTTTAAATATATACATATAGGGGGACACGAAATCCTACAAAATGTATGTGTGCTATGATGTCAATCAAATACCCCCACACCTAACTTTTACTAGTTCCGAGAAAAACAAAGAAAGAGAAAAATGAAAGAAATGAAAAAGCAAAATAGGGAAATCCCAACTCACTTTCGTAGGAATCACGGTTGCACTTAGAATGTGCAACAAGCCGTTAATCTCCCTGCCGCCAAGGAGGAGGAGTGTTGTCTCCTAAGGGTTTTCAACGGATACACCCACAAAATCAGAACATAGATGCATTATTCAACCAAGCGACACGACTCGATGGACTCATTTTCGTCGATCATTGGACACAGTAATTCTACGGGCCGACTCTATAAATGTATTCAGTCCACACACCTAGCCTGATGAACCATTTCTGCAAGTTAATTAAGGACTTAAGTGAAAGACATGGGTAACCTTAACATCCTTAAGTGATACAAAGTGTAAAGTCCATTAAGATTGTTATTTCTATTACCATCTTCTTCTTCTTTTCCTTTTTCTTTTCTTTTTGCTTCTTTTTTTGTTTTGTGTTTAGGTATTTGATTCTCCCAAGGTCAGGTTTCGTTTTTTCTTTGACTATGAGGACTTAAATTATCACGTACACCTTTTCCCAAATCTCCACATAGGGCGATCCCTACCACCCATGTAACAGGAGTTCGGTCGGTGCATGCCAAGTCAGATGACTCGAAAACACCAGGCACTAAGTCCCCTTAGACCTAATTTTTTGATTGATAGGAGTCGTGCGAGAAGAGAGAACACCACTTATTTATTAACTACATGGGAACCAAACTCCTACACTTAAAGTTTCACAAGAAGATTTTAAGGGTCCCTAACTACGACAAACTTCCTTATACTAACAGACACGAGTTATTCGACTCACTAGGTTCAGGGTGGACTTCTTTATTTGTTTGAGTACTGAAACCCTATGATTACACGCCCCCGTGGGAAGACCAGGGTGCATCCTTATGACTCGATAAGACTTAAAGCCAGTAGACTAGATATCCTAATGCATCATATTCAAGTCAATTCTGGGAGCTTTTGTTTTGATTGCCTCTCAAGGATTTTGCACATGCTAAACACACGCCAACCCCTCAAATCATTTTCTTTCGCAAACACATGAAGATTTTGAAAGAAATGTGAAAAATTTAAAGCACCTGGCAAGCAAAAGAAGACAAGTCACCCAAGGATCCTGACAGGCATATATATTGATATTAAATGTAGCACACTAACATGACCCTAGAAAAGTAAACAAAAGAAGGTAAAATAAAACAAAAGACGCAAAATATATACATACATGAAAACACCACCCCACACCTAATCCATGCACTGTCATCAATGTATGGCGGAATGGCACCAATGCATGGATAGGGTGAACCAGATTAATGATGGCGGCCAAAGGTGTTTGATGAGGCACCTCGCTCAAGAGCAGATAACTTCCTATAAATCTTCCGGTTTTGTTTAGCCAAAATGACATTTTGCTGGTCTACCGCCGTCTTAGAAATGTCGGTGTTAAAGAGCATTCCTGTGCTCACAGATGAGTTTAGGGAACTGTCTCTAACATCCTCCTCCATGTAATCAGGCACCCATGCCTCCTGAATGCAATGACGACATGACAGGGTCATCTTTGCAACCTCGAGGTCTATGCCTTGGAGGTGCAGCAAGCGCTCAACTCGTGGGTTGTCCAACAATATTCCACACAATTTGGTCACCAGAGTAGGCAAACAATGTATTTCTTTAAGCTTGTTGTTCACCAAAATGTCGAACAACATTCAACAAATGCAGTGATGTGAACCATCCATGAGACTATACACTATTTATCGTGGGAAGTTCGTGTAAAGACACGACTTCCACCTCGACCTCTATTGTGGTCCCCTCCAAGTACGGTTTTAGCCAGTGTCCATTTACTTTGAACACGTCGTTGGTACTTGGGTTTTGAAACAATAAAGGGTCCAGACGAATGACTCCCAAGGTTCCCCAGAAACAAGTGGAGGCGAGAGTTATACAACAAGACCTTTTGTCCCACCGTGAAGGTTTTTATTCGGACCAAGCGGACGTGAATTTTTTTAATGCGGGACTTGCAGATCTTGGCATTCTCATAAGCTTCATTCTCAACTCCTCCAACTCGTTGAGGTCCAGCTTGTGATTGGCATCGGTACAGCTTGTGATTGGTCCAGCTTCATTCTCAACTCCTCCAACCGACTATAACAAACCGCTAGTTGGCGACGGGAAACCGCTGATTGGCAGTCTATTGGTGAGATCTGGGGGTGGGATTTGGGTGGTGGCGGAAACAAAGAGGAAAACACGTTTTTCGTCTGGTGGAGAATGGGTAGGGCAAGACATCACTCGTTTTTAACAAAGGAAAAGGCAAAATATCCAAAAGGCACATCAATTTTTTTATTTTCTTCATTTTTTTCACTTTTTAAAACAAAGATATGTACAACCAAATGAAGGATGGATCACGTCAAGTGACCACATCCGTGGGGAGTTCGTGTAAAGACACGACTTCCTCCTTGACCTCTGTCGTGGTCCCTTCCAAGTACGATTTGAGTCGTTGTCCATTAACTTTGAACACGTCCCCATTCCTTGGATTCTGAATCTCAACCACCCCATGAGGGGAGATGGTTAAAACAATAAACAGTAACCAACGACTCCGAAGTTTCCCCGAAAATAAGTGGAGGCGAGAGTTATACAACAAGACATTTTGTCCCACCTCGAAGGTTTTGATTCAGACCAAGCGGTCGTGGAAAATTTTATTGCGGGACTTGCAGATCTTGGCATTCTCATATGCTTCATTTCTATACTCCTCCAACTCGTTGAGGTCTAACATGCGATTGACACCGGAAACATTAAGACTCATGTTAAGAGGTTTGAATGCCCATAATGCTCGGTGCTCCAGCTCTACCGGAAGATGGCAAGCTTTGCCATAAACTAGCCGGTACAGGGACATGCCAAGGTCCATTTTAAATGCAGTGCGGAAGGCCCACAATGCATCATTAAGCATAACCGACCAATCTTTCCTCGAAGCATTATCCGTTTTCTCCAGAATTTGCTTGAGCTGACGGTTGGAAATTTCCACCTGGCCACTGGTTTGAGGATGATAAGGTGTGGCCAACTTGTGTGTGATAGAATATTTCCGCAACACTGCTTCGAGGGATCGGTTCATAAAGTGTGTCCCCCGATCACTTATGACACAACGAGGTGTCCCAAACCTCGCAAAGATGTGTTCTTTAAGAAATTTGATCATAACCTTGCGATCGTTAGTGCGAGTGGGGAATGCCACAACCCACTTCGACACATAATCAACTGCCACCAGAATGAAGGTGTGACCATGGGAAACAGGGAAAGGACCCATGAAGTCAATTCTCCAAACATGAAAGACGTTAACCACTAGGATAGGATTGAGTGGTATCATATCACGTCTTCCAATGCGGCCCACACGTCGACACCTATCGCATGCTTTGCAAAATGCAAAAGCGTCTTGGAACAATGGGGGCCAGTAAAAGCCGTATTGGTGCACTTTGGTAGTGGTTTTCTTGGCACCAAAGTGCCCACCACATGCCTCCGTATGGCAAAAGGACAAGACACTCTGAATCTCGTCATAAGGAATGCACCTTCTTATGATTTGACCGACGCAATACTTAAATAAGTAGGGATCGTCACAATAGAAGTGCTTGACTAATGACTTGAACTTGGCTTTCTCATTTTGTGTCCAATGAGCCGACACCTCCCTAGTTCTAAATAGTTCACAATGCCAGTGAACCAAGGGGTGAGACTATTGCCATAAGGTTTTCATCACGAAAGAACTCGTTCACCGGGGGATCCGATGAAAGCTTAGCTGGAATGCGAGAGAGGTGATCTGCCACGACGTTCTCGCATCCCGTATCTCAAGGTCAAACTCTTGCAACAACAAGATCCAAAAAAGGAGACAGGGTTTCACATCATTTTTTAGACAAAAGGTAGTGAAGAGCTGAGTGATCAGTGTAGATGATGACGTGGCGACCCAATGAGGTACTGACGAAATTTTTCCAACGCAAATATGATCACGAGGAACTCTTTCTCAGTAACAAAGTAGTTGAGATGGGCGTCATTGAGAGTACGACTTGAATAATAGATCATATGAGGCAATTTGTCGACTTTCTGATCCAAAACTGCTCCTATCGCATAATCAGACGCATCACGCATCAGCTCGAAAGGTAGAGTTTACATCGGTGCCTTAATAATAGGACCGGAGGTCAACTCAGGCTTCAGAAATTGAAATGCAGTCATGCACTCGGGTGTCAACTCAAAAGCGGTGCCTTTAGCAACCAAGCTCGTCTAGGGGCGAGCTATCTTGTTGAAATCTTTAATAAAATGCCGGTAAAAACCATCATGTCCAAGGAACGACCAGATTTCTTTAACCAAGGTGGGCGGCGGAAGCGTAGAAATAAGCTCAATCTTTTCCTTATCCACCTCTTTCCCATCACGAGATACCACGTGACCCAATACGATGCCTTTCGTAACCGTAGAATGAAACTTTTCCCAATTAAGGGCTAAGTTTGTTTCCCAACACCTCTTGAGAACAAGGCTCAAGTGGTGCAAACACTCATCGAAGGAGATGCCATGCACCGAGAAATAGTCCATGAAAATCTCAAGGAAGTTTTCGACCATGTCGGAAAAGATACTCAACATGTAATGTTGGAATGCTGCTGATGCATTGCAAAGTCCAAAAGGCATGCATTTATCTGCAAACATCCCAAAAGGACATGTGAACGTGGTTTTCTCTTGGTCTTCAACGGCAACTCGGATTTGATTGTACCCTGAATAACCATTGAGGAAACAGTAATAGGTGTGCCCGGTGAGTCTCTTTAACATCTGGTCGATGAAAGGTAGAGGGAAGTGATCCTTACATGTGACCGTGTTCAACTTCCTATAGTCAATGTAGACTCGCCACCCTATTTGAAGTCGTGTAGGAACAAGTTCATTGTTGTCATTCTGGACAACAGTGATACCCGACTTCTTGGGCACAACCTGGACAAGACTTACTAAAGCACTGTCTGAAATGGGAAAAATGATGCCATGATCTAAACACTTGATGATCTCTTTCTTAAGTACTTCTATCATGGCTGGATTTAAACACCTTGTGGTTCACGACGTGGTCATGCCTCATCTTCTATATAGATGTGGTGTTTCACGACGTCGGGACTTATCCTTTTAATGTCCTTCAAGGACCACCCAATGGATGATTTGTGCTCTTTTAGGACTTCAATCAAACGTTCTTCCTGATCATTAGTCAACATCGATGAAATAATCACCGGAAATGACCTATCGGGACCAAGAAACACGTCTTTCAATTTTTGGGAGTTCTTTAAGATTAATTGTGGGTGGCTCCTCAAGGCGAGGTGTGATATCTAGCTCAAGATGTAAGATAGGAGGAGTTCGCAGAAAAACATGTACATCATTGCTCAACTAGCCCCCGTCCTCTTCATGATCAGAATCATCCATGATGTAAGCATTTAAATTCTCATGAATCAGGGGGTACTCTTGTTCTATTTCTTCTTCAATGTCTCGGATAAGATTGATTTCCATGGGGTCTTCAAAAGATGTCGGCTGCCTGGACATATTGAACACATAGAATGTCGCGGTCAAGTTCCCGAACACATGGATCATGAGCCAAGTTCGACAATTGATTTAGGCATTTGACGTTGCCAGAAATGGTCTACCCAAAATCAATGGAATCTGAGAGTGGGTAGTCTTGACTGGTTCAGTTTCAAGGATGACGAAGTCAACATGGATTCTTCAATGACCCCCATTGGGACTTTGATCGAACGATTAGCCAACTGTAAAGTTGTTTTCCTAGGCTTGAGCTCGCCTAGGCTTAATCGTTGATACACAGAGGCTGGTAAGAGGTTAACTGTCGACCCTAGATTTAGCAAGACATTATTAATGCGAGAGTCCCCAATGACACATGAAATTGTTGGACTTCCTAGGCCCTCCAATTTTACGTACGTTGGGTTTGAAATGATCGAACTCACATTAGCCGCCAAAAAGGCTTTGCTAGGGCGTTGGTTTTCCTCTTAGTCGTACAAAGATCCTTCACAAATTTTGCATAGGGAGGTATTTGTTGAATCATGTCTAACAAAGAAATATTGACATTCACTTTCTTGAATATCTCTAGCATTTTATCCACACTCACTCTGTTTTTTGTCAACCTACTAGGATATGGAGCTTTTGGCAGGTAGGTTTTCTGTGGTGCCTGAAAAAGAGGCGTTGGTGTATTACCCTCACCCTTGGCCTCTTTCTCACCATCATTCCCATTGAGAGGCTGCATAGGCTGCACAGATGGATTTAGTGGCAAGGAACGTGGATGTTGACCTGGTTCCCATTTCTCAAGGTCACAACGGCATTGACATGGTCCACAAGTTCTTCCATACAGTTTGCATGCCCCCTATGGTCTCAAACTTGCAGCTTGCATATTCGGTTGATGCTGAGTACGGAGGTTAGCCACAGGTTGTCTAGGCAGAGTCCCCCTCTCTCTCATGTACAGACTGAGCCAATTGGCTCATCTGAAGCTCTAGAGATTTGATGGTATGCTGATTTGAAGTGAGAACTTGACTTGTGGATGACATAATTTTTTTACTGAGTTCTCAAGTCCACGAGTCAGGTTCTGAAGCGAATTAAAATGAGTTTCCATGTTGTTAGAATTTGGGAAACCCGGTGGGTTGGTGATCTTGGTGTGGGGTGGCTGAAAAGATTGTGAATGCATGGGAGGTTGGTGTGGTCTGTTAGGTGGTCTAGAGAAGTTTGAAGGACCACCCTGGACATTATTTTGGTTCCATGAAAAGTTAGGGCAGTTCCTCCATCCAGGATTATATGATGATGAGTATGAGTCATTCCTGGATCTATCATAGATGACATTTGCATGTTCCATCTCAGGAGGAATGGATGCACCCTCGTCTCCTACATGACCTATCCTACCACACAAATAACAAGGAATCAGACCAGATGCAGACACATGAGACACACCTTGTTGGTTTAGGAGCTCAATCGAATCCATACGGCACATTAAGACCGCCATGCGTGCCTCGGTGGCCGTAGTGGTATCGACAGCAAATGCGGCACCCGATCTAGTCAAGTTTGCGTTTGCGATCCTCGCTCCTATGCTAGATGATGGTGGTGGTTCCCTCACACTCTCCCACTGTATGATTTTCTCAGCGAGGTCTTCTAGGAAGGCACATGCCTCCCTTTCATCTTTTCCTAAGAACTCTCCTTGACACATGGACTCAAAGAGCGTTTGGGATGGGATGTGAAGACCCTCGTAGACAATCTGACAAAGGTGCCACAACTCGATGCCATGGTGAGGGCATGAGGATAGTAGCTCCTTGAACCTCTCTAAGTATGCATGGAATGATTCGGTCTCATGTTGATAGAATGAATTGATTTTGTTCCTCAGTTTTTGAGTCCGATGATTTGTAATGTATTTCTTCAGGAATGCAGATTGAAATTCACCCAAGTCCTAAAGGTATTTTCTTGGTTGTTGTACAACCACTTCTTGGCATAATCCTTTAATGCAAAGGGAATAAGCCGAAGGTGGATGGAGTCTGTGTTAAGTTGTTGCAGCTTGAACATGACACATACCTCCTCAAATTTCCTGAGAAAGATATAGGGGTCACCCTTCCCAGTGAAGTGAGGGAGCACAAAGATAAACTGAGGCCTAACCTCGAAGTGGTTCCCATTCGCCTCTGACAATACATTGCACGAAGGTAGAGTAGTACGACTCGGATAGCATCGTCGCTGAGGGGAATGGGAACCTGGGGGACCAAATGATGAGGTTGTGGATCCCCACCTTCTAGACTCGAGGGTGGTGGAGGTCCAAAACCTGAGTCATCCTCGTGTGGTCCACGACTCGCCATGGTAATGGGACTGTGAAGGACACGAGACGGGGATGTGTTCGTAAAGTCAACAATCGAACACAAATCGATGTCGTATCTTGTCAAATGACCTGCAACGTCTTGTGACCACACTGGCATGCACAAAGTTGCACACCCACATGAGTCCAACGAAAAAGAAAGAAAACTTTTTTTAAAAATAGATGGTACGTAGAGGAGAAGAAGGGAAGACTCAGATGAGAGGGAATGACTCAGAAGAGAAGGAAAGAAGTCCTTATGCTACGGTGGGTAGGTACTGCTAGAAGGACACAAGCAAGCAAGGCCTAAACAACCTAAGGTCGCTATAGGTCCTTATAGCTAGACGACACCTAACTGCGAGGTCACACAGCCTCAACACGCCTCACCTCCCCACGACAAAGACCACAAAGCCCAACAAGTGAGCCAAGATTAGGAGACTTCGTCTCTCCTACTATCGATGGAGTGGGCGACGTCGATCAGGCCATGACGGTCGTGACCAGATCACTCTCCTAATGCGCCCGCGATCCTTAGGGGCCAATGTCTACTTGATTTTAAAGTTAGACTCTTGATTAGTGTGATTTTTAGGGCCAAGTAAAGGGCGATAAAATCCCACACCCTATCTTATATGGGGCAGCCCCTCCTTAATAGCGTTTTGGAGTCTTAATCTAGAAATCAATTCTCCAAACAAACGCCCAACTCACATTTGTTGCAATGTAATTCCTACTAACTAATGCATGGTCATACGAAATGCATGAATGAGAGTAGGAAATGCGTACCTTATGTCAACACTCAACAACTGAAAGTAAAGCTAAAATAAAAGACAAACTACGTGCCAAAGTCAAGTATATGATGCATGACCTAAACAAGCAAGAATGCCTAATCTTTTGCTTTGGGATTTAGTGGCCAAGTTGATTAAAAGGGGATTAATTACTGATATGGGGGCAAACTACAGATCAAAACATCCCAAATTGAACCCCAGACAACTATATAAAATGTACCAATAAACCAAAGAACGAAGAAGGAAAATGGAGCTTACCAGACCATCAGTTGGCGATCTCAGGCAGCAGATTAGCGGTCCAAGTGGCTTTGTTCTCCTCCAAACTTCAACTGGTCACTTCCCTTGAACTTCAGAGGCTCCTGAAACAAAAAAAATACAAACAAAAGATTAAATCCACTCCAATCGTCCAAACTAGAGTCTGGACTGAGCATCTCCCCGGCAACGACGCAAAAAACTTGTTTAAATCGATTAAGTTCAGACCGTAAGTGCACAATCGTCGGTGAAGACGAGGCAAGTACGGGTCGATCCACGGGGAGGTGAGTAGCCTCTGGTTTGTTCGAAATCAAATGGAAAATAAAGAGGAGAAGATAACAACGATTCATTACTAGTGACAGCTTCATGTATGCTCATCTCAGGTTCTCGATTGACTGCATCTGCTATACAACAAATATATTCTATAGCTTTGGGAATGGTGTTGGATTTACATCAACCATGTTAATCCCCTGATCATCCATCTGACAATCTATTTCACCACTATCTGTCTTGTCATTGTTTGCATCTTCAACCAATTTCTTGAGAATGTAACTAAACTATGTCTGCTTTGTAATTACTAATTTTCATTAGTGTGTGATTAGATTACTCAAACACAACCTGGGGAACTGTGGACGATGAACCTACTTCATATTGGCTACATGTCTGTGGCATTGCTTGATAATCCTCAGTCAACTGACTTGGGTGCACAGTGATTTTGATGCCTCATAATCTACCACCTTGGTTGTGCATGAAACAACCTTATTTTGTCATGTCTTTGTTAATTCCTGGTCCTTAAGCACTAAGAAATGACATTGATGTGTACCTACAACCATTAATTGAGGACTTGAACATATAATGAAGTGATGAAGGAGTTCCCACATATGATTAATATTTGAAAGAGAAATTCAAAATGCATGCAGGTGTATTGTGGACAATAAATGATTTTCCTACATAGGATAATCTTTTTGGTTGGATTACAAGGAAAATTTACTTGTCCGACATGCAACAAGGATACATACAATATTCGATTGAAACATTGACTAAAAGAATATGTTTAATTCGATTAAGTTTAGATCGTACGTGCACAATCGTCAGTGAAGACGAGGCAATTACGGTTTGATCCACGGGGAGGTGAGTAGCCTTTGGTTTGTTCGAATTAAAATGGAAAATAAAGTGGAGAAGATATTTGATTATGCTATGCTAAACTACACTAAACTAGTGAGGAACTAATGCAAAAGAAGGTAACTAGCAGTGGACTAAAACTAAACTAAGAGGCTCAATAACTAAGTTTGAAATCAGAAAGAGAAACCCGTAAGGGGTGGAGTGAGTGTACACATGCAATAAGATGGTGAAGAATGCATTCAATAGGCACAAATGTAGGTTATGTTTTCATGCATAAGGAGTGTCTAATGGTTGTGGCAAAACCTATGAATCCAATCACTAATCTGGTTGATTAAAATTAACATACACGAGTTGGTTATTTAAGAACCTAATCAAGCATGGGAGGTGTCAAATAGTTGTGACAAAACCCATCATGTTAAATGTTCTATCCTAAACAAGCAAGCATAAATTCACATTTATCAACACATTTCATAACAAAGCATTCATTTCCATTCTTTATTGCATGTTTAAACATCATCTCCACTATTTATAGTCATAGAAAAAGGTAATCAGGGACAATGCCCCGATGTGGGACTAATGCACAACTTAAAATAGACATAAAACACTCTAATACATGACTGACCCAAATCTTATCGAATCTGGAGAGGACCTGACCGCCAATTAGCGGTCTGGAACCGCAGTTTGCGGTCTATAAGCTCTTGATCGAGTTTGGATTTGGAGTGTGGTTGTCTGGCTTGATTTCTTCATGTGTGATGCACCCGAGATGGTTGTTGGAGTTTAGGCCCGAATCGAATTGCCAAACTACTACTCATGATGTTGTGAAGTTTCTTGATTTGCTCATTGGTTCTCTTGGTTTACATCCGGGTCCTTCTCTCTTGCATCTCAGTCCATAAGTCTTACAACTCAGACCTTTTTCTTGCTTTTAGGTTCTTTTTGTGCCTCTTCTCCTCAAACATGTTTATTCCGGAAACTTAAACATAAAACTCGTTAGGTAGTATTGTTTAGGTTCAAGATAATGGATATAAGACATAAACGTATACGTGATATGATGTCAATCAAATACCCCCACACCTAACTTTTACTAATCCCGAGCAAAATAAAGAAAGAGAAAAATGAAAGAAAGGAGAAAGCATACGTAAAACAAGGAAATCCTAACTCACTTTCGTAGGAATCACGGTTGCATTTAACATGTACAACATGTCGTTAAATCTCGACGTCGCTAAGGAGGAGGAGTGTTGTCTCCTGACATGTACAACAGGTCATTAAATCTCCACGTCACTAAGGAGGAGGAGTGTTGTCTCCTGAGGGTTTTCAGCGGATACACCTACAAAATCGGAACATAGATGCATTATTCAACCAAGCAACACGACTCGATGGACTCATTTTCGTCGATCATTGGACACGGTAATTCTACGGACTGACTCTATATATGTAATAAGTCCACACACCTAGCCTAATGAACCATTCGTGCAAGTTAATTAAGAACTTAAGTGAAAGACAGGGGAAACCTTAACATCCTCTAGTGATACAAAGTATAATGTCCATTAAGGTTCTTATTTGTATTACCATCTTTATCTTTTTCTTTTTCTTGCGTTTTGCTCTCTTTTTTCCTGTTTAGTTGGTGTTTGATTCTCCCAGGGTCAGGTTTCGTGCATCATTTCCTATGAGGACTTACACTATTACGTACACCTCCCCCAAATCTCCACATAGGGCGATCACTACCACCCGTGTAACGGGTGTTCGGTCGGTGCATCCCAAGTCAGATGACTCGAAAGCACCAGGCACTAAGTACCCTCAGACCTAATTTCCTGAGTGATAAGAGTCGTGCAAGAAGAGAGAACACAACTTATTTATTATCTATATGGGAACCAAGATTATTCGACTGAAGTTTCACAAGAAGATTTTAAGGGTCTCTAACTACGACAAACTTCCTTATACTAACAGACACGAAGTAGTCGACTCACAAGGTTCAAGGTGGACTTCTTTATTTGTTTGAGTACTAAAACCCTATGATTACACGCCCCCCGAGGGAAGACCGGGGTGCATCCTTACGACTCGATAAGACATAAAGTCGGTAGACTAGACATCTTAATGCATCATATTCAAGTCAATTATGGGAGCTTTTATTTTGATTGCCTCTCAACAGTTTTGCACATGCTAAACACACGCCAACCCCTCAAAACATTTTCTTTCGCGAACACATGAAGATTTTGAAAGAAATGTGAAAATTTAAAGCACTAGACAAGCAAAAGAAGACAAGTCACTCAAAGATCATGGCAGACAGATAAATCAATATTAAATGCAACACACTAACATGACCCTAGAAAAGTAAACAAAAGAAGGCAAAATAAAACATAAGACATACAAAATATATACATATGTGAAAACACCCCCACACCTAATCCATGCATTGTCCTCAATGTATGGTAGAATGGCACCAATGCATGGATAGGGTGAACCATATTAATGTTGGCGGCCAGAGGTGTCCGTGTCCCCATGTATGTATATATTTTAAAATTTCTAATACAAACATACAAGATCGATTTCATATTTTCATTGATTTTACGTACATGTATTTGTTTATTCTAATATCATGCATTCCTATACATATTAAAATAAACAAAGGATAGAGGATCATACCCAAAGGTTCTCTAAAACCTTTCAGAAGATTCGGAGTTCCGTTGCTCGTTGAATCGCCCGCCGATTCGCCTCCAAGTGTTCACCAAACTATAAACAAGATTAGAGAGAAAGGAGCTAGCCAATCAATCTCTAATTGAGCTTAGAATCTAACTAATAACCCTTGTTTAAGCTCCTTAGATTTCTATCTCCAAAACATAAAATTATCAAGAGATTTTCGTGGTGATTAAGGCAGAGATTAATGAGAGAAAGAATTTATGCATTAACATAAACAAGTAGGATGAGGGGTCTTTTATAGGCTCCCAAAATATCATTATCAAGAACTATTCTTTAGTCATGACCTCTTGCTTATTCTCTCCTAAAATTAATCTCAAATTAACACATAAAGCATCCTAAAAAACATTTGATTAAATCTGGAATTAATCCAACAACCATGATCTAATTATTCGCTTAATAATTTAGGCAAAAATGGTACTGTTCGGTTGACCGAGAATTCTTCTGGGTTAGCCAAACCATTCGGTTTTAACACATGTTCGGTGGACCGTGAGCTGGACGGTCGACCGAATATGCATGAGAAAAATTCTCTGGAAAAATTTGGACGAACCGCGTCTTGCTCCCGTCGACCGTTGACCCACCAAAATTTCTCCTGCCGAATATTCATCGGACGACCGTGTCACCTTCGGTCTACCAAAAATATCCCAAGATATCTCCTGGATATTTTCCCTTGGTTGACCATTCATGCTCGGTTGACCGAACCCAATTGTCCGTTCGGTTGACCGTTCCGAAGACACCTCGGTCGACCGAACCCTAAACAGTCTACCGTGTTTGACCCCGATTTTGCCTTTGTCAAATTTAGGATTTATTTCCAACAAAATTTGATCTTTTGGGGTTTTAGCAAATTCATATCTTATGTAATATATTATCCTATGTAACATTAAATTATTACACCCCATAATATATACACCTCATATGAATATATTATGATTCTAATTATGTCAATTCTCATGACATATTGATTTTATTCATTCACCACATGTGTCCATTTTTTCACATGAAACCCGACACATCATATGAACTCAAAATCAAGCTTATTGTTTCCCAGTTTTTGTGGTGTGACATATAGGAGGATCTAAGCCAAATTGGCAGCGATATTAAACACTTAATATCTCAAACTATAAGCGGTATCTATCTACACATCATAGTTACCAAATTAGCATAGATGTCTTTGTTCCACTCGAACCAAAACATGATTGATTTAGTGATGTAAGTGCACCACTTGTGTCCGTCCCTTGCCTCATGATATTAAGAATATATACAAAGTAGAAATGTGTCACCTTTGTATTATATTCATTTCTTGATCTCTTTAAGCTAATTATAACTATGTAACTTAACTCAAGTTACATTGTGCACATTATAATTTTGCTTTATCAAGGGGCCCACTAATATCATCACTCAATAAAGAGGGGCAACGATAATCGTTTGACTAGCTATCTTTTCCAGCACAAGTCATGTTTAACCAACTATTGCCTTTATCATTATACTCATTGATAGCTTTTGACAATAGACAAATTAAGTACTTCTTGAGTGAAAAGATATAAATCTCATATCTTAGGATCCAAGACACAGTAAAACATTAATGACATGAAACACAAATCCATAATGTTTTACTTGTTAGGTCTATTCAATATATAAAAGTAATCTTTTCCTCTTTTATATACTCGTGTCGTCAATTATTTGTAGAGCTACAACAATCGATGACCTACACGACAATCTTATCTTGGTGAATAATGTTCCATGTTAATTACCATGATTGTGAATAACTTTTGATTTATATAAACCATTATCTTTTAGAGCTTTACGGTTAAGGACCAAACACCTCTTCCTTAACACTTCCAAAAGACGAATACCATAATAAGGAACAAAATGTTTGCACATCCAATTCATAATAATTGACATATAAAAGTAAAACTTTTAGAACACATTCCTTTCAGTTCGACGAGGCACCTCCCTCAAGAGTCGATAACTTCCTATAAATCATCCGGTTTTGTTTAGCCAAAATGACATTTTGCTGCTCTCCCGCCATCTCAGAAATGTCAGTGTTAAAGGGCATTCCCAAGCTCATAGATGAGTTTGGGGAACTGGCTCTAACATCCTCCGCCATGTAATCAGGCACCCATGGCACCTGAAGGCAATGGCGATATGACGAGGTCATCTTGGCAACCTCGAGGTCGATGCCTTGGCGCCGTAGGAAGCGCTCAAATCGTGGGATGTCCAACATTCCACACAATTTGGTCACCAGAGTAGGCAAACAATGTGTTTCTTTAAGCTTGGCATTCACCAAAACGTTAAACAACGTTAGACAAATGCAGTGATGTGAACCATCCATGAGACTATACATTATTCGCAAACTAGGTGTGATGAATGTGGAGGTCCGCTCTTGACCCAACACATTCCTACACACCCACCTGGCTACAATGTGCACATTGGAGTAGATGTGCGCATTGGGTATTCCCCCATGCAATGAAATGGGTTGCCCGCGTCCAAGCATAGATCGGTAAAAATTAATGTCACAGGTAAAAAAGGAGAAAATATGTAGAAGAAGTGAAATTTCTTTATGGTTGGAAGAAAATATCAATTTTTTTCAACTACCATATTGGAAGAATCTTCTTCTTTGACATAATATAGATGTTATGCATACGAAGAAGAATGTCTGTGACAACATATTAAATAATGTGTTAAAAACCGATAAATCAAAAGATGATGGAAACACTTTGATGGATCTACAAGAAATGGGTATCCGTCCAAAGTTACATATGGGGAATCAAGTAAGGGCAAGAGTCCAGAATCTTCATTCATCTTGTTGAATCAACAAAAATATGTGTTCTTTAAGGTGCTTCATGACCTAAAGGCTCCTGATTGGTTTTCGTCTTATATCAAGGAAAGAGTACGGTTGAAAGAGAGAAAGCATTGGATGAAGGTATATGTGGTGTTATTGTGTCACTCTCTTCATTTTTCAGGAGGATTTCTAGTCAAGTAATTGATGTATAAGAAATGGAAAAGTTGAAGGGTAAAATAGTTGTTACTCTTTGTCAGCTCAAGCGTATCTTTCCCCCGGGATTTTTCACGATCACGATGCATCTACCTATACATCGTTGACAAAATTTTAGTAGGTGGACTATTGTTTTACAAATGGATGTATCCTATAGAGCGTTATTTGCTAACACTGAAACGTTATGTTCGAAACAAAAGTAAATCTGAAGGATCTATTATGGAAGGGTGCTTGGCAGAGGATTCTTTGACATTTTTCTCTTGTTATTTAGATGAGGTGGAGACAAAATTAACACGTGAAGATTGGTACAATGACGGCGAACCACTTGGTATAGGGAGAATCATATTTTTAGATCGGGTTTTGTTGGAGAATGCTCATCATTATGTACTATTTAATCTAGATATTGCGGCATCGTATTTAGATCTCCATTTGGAAGAAATAACTTCTAGTCAAAAGAACTTGAATCCTCATCAACTTGAAAAGCTACACAGTGATTTGTTCGAGAGTTGGTTTTGTATTTTTGTGAATCACATGCAGTTCAAAACAATTGAGATGTTATTAAGGACTTGAAATGGCTAGAAATATGTCCAACCTTTAAAGTTACATCTTATGAGGGATACTGTATGAATGGATATAAGTTTCATACCAAAAAGCTTGAGAGTACAAGAAGAACCCAGCATAGTGGTATTATCATGTCAGTTGAAATATCAAGTTATTCAAGTAGTAGGGATAAAAATCCCATATTTGATGTCCTTACCTATTATGGTACGTTGGATGAAGTGATTGAGTTATCCTAAGGCCCGAGCTCGAAGATAGTGTAGGATCATGTTTATGGCTTAGTTCTATTCACTTTTAAGCTTAATTTAACTCTACTTGCTTAACAAACAAAGATGCAGCGGAAATTAAAAACAAAACAAGCAAGTAAAGAATACAAGGCAAACCACAATATGACCCAGTGATTTTTATAGAGGTTCGGCATCCCGCCTACTTCCTCTCTTGCAAGCTCCGCTCAATCTACCTCAAGCTCCACTCACGTCTTCACTATCAACCTCGTTCCGGGCCGAGATTAAGCATTTACACCATAAGCACCATGAACACCCTTGCTAGCTTGACTTTCTTCATCTCACAATCTCAGAGGGTCACTTCAGGCTTTCACCGAAGTCCTTGCTTCTTTGCAACAGAATGTTTGAGTGGATCACTCACTCTCTAACTTGAGCACACTTAGAGTATGATAGGAATTGAAACTAAAGTGTGGATTTTAGCTTGGAGAGTAGGATTTGGGGAATGGGAGACTTGGAGCTTTCTCTTAGATGTATATGACAATAGGAAGTATAAGAGTTGTGTAATTGTGTCTTGGTAACATCTATTTATAAGCTCTAAGTGAGTTATAGCCGTTGGGATTAAATGAGTAAGTGTTTGTGTAAGATACACAAAATAGAAAGGTGCAGGTCACATTCTAGGATAAGTTCAGTCGACCGAAACGGACTTACCGGTCGACCGGTTGGTCAAATCTAGCTATAAGTTAAGTTCACATAAGTGGGCGGTCGAGCTAAGGTTTTGGATGGGTGGACCATTCGAGGGTTTTGGTCTGGTAAAAGATGGATCAGTCGAACTAAGCAAATGGTTGGTTCGACCAGAAATTTCTAGGCACTCCTGGGATTCGGAAGAAATTTAGTTTCGGTCGACCAAGGTCTAGGAGACGTTCGACCGGAAACTTCCACAGAGTTCAGGGTGACCAAAGAATGGTTGATCAGTGGACTGCTAGGTAAGTTTTGGTGGCCCAGAAGTTCGGTAAGTTTGGGGTTTTGAGAAGTCCAACCATTGTAGAATACGACAAGTCTAACAGTCATGTGACACGTGTAGGCGGTCGAACTAAAGGCACTAAATGGTCGACCGGTTTAACACTAAGTCTCGTTAACAGAATAAACAACCCAATTGGTGGAACGAAGAACTCGTTCCGGTCGACCGATTTGGTCCTGGCAGTTCATGTAAGGTTTAAGTGTTTTCCGATTCTAGTTTGAGTGATCTATTGAAGTCCAAATTATGTGAAATATTGTGTGTGACTTCTATAGGGAACCTAGTGTATCTATGAGTTGTTTTTAGCTCAAGTATGCCCAATTACACATAGTTCCTAACACTCAAAATAAATCAAGATTACATGTCTTCAAATATAGCTTTAATTACATGTCTTGACTTCATTTCCCTGTTGCTTGAGTCTTGATAACCTGTAGAGGTTAGCACAATGCAATATATATGCAAGGCAATATGTGTGCTACTTTACATTTATTATACTTAAGATTAGGTTGATTAAATCATCAAAACATAAATTAAGGCCAAAAACCAACAATCTCCTTTTTTTGATGATGGCAACCTATATCTTAATACTTGAAATTTATAGATGTATACTATGCATAAAAATGCTCCCCCTATGGATGTGCATAGTTTTTGTTCAATTATAGTCAAATTTCAGGTTACCCCTATATCTATATTTCTCCCCCTTTGACATCCAACAAAAAACAAAATTAAACATGAAATTTTAGGATGACTTGTAATGAAGTTGCTCCCCCTAAATTTTGCACTTCATTACCTTATGTATAAGATATTCATTAAGCTCCCCCTATCAATATGAATATGATATTTCAATTAAGTTCAATTTATTCTTTTTTTGCAAGGCAAAAAGGGAGGCTCAGCCTCGAAATATATTAACTAAGTAATGTTTACAACCTACCAAAAAATCAGAAGATAAGTGCACGGGGTATACTACATGCATACCCGGCCTCTACCCTACTAATACATGGAAGTAGAAAGCTGAAAAGCAGTAGGTGAAGGCAATATTTCCTTCATACACAATGTGTCAAGGACACTAACTCCTAACTTTTGTTTTGCAAAGAAAAAGGGAGGCACAACCTCAAATTTTATTAATTTGTGTGAATGGACTTACATACAAACCAACCCAACAACCACCCAAAGCCCTCGAAGCTTGCTGTGTACAAGCTCAGATTCTTATCTAGCACATACACTATCACAAGTTCCACCGTCTACTACAATGTATTACAGCACAGGTCATTGCTCACCCTCCATACATCGCCTATTCCGTTTGCATTGCTTAGCTATTGCTAAACTAAAGCTACACTAACGAAAGAAACCCATTTCTACCTCCATGTTGTCGCAAAGATCACCCTCTCATTCTCGTTTCCCTTTCCTTCCAGCATACCAAGCCCCTTTATCCGAATCACATCCTTCACATGCTGAATAATGGACTCCACTCGCCGTTCCTCACCCTCCATACATCGCCTATTCCGTTCAGCCCAGCATTCGAACACCACAGCTCCCAAAGCCAGCTTCAGCGTTAGTTCCCCATGCTTTGTAGGTGCATTCCATGTCTGAATCCTATAAATCTCTTCGAATGTAGCTGCAGCTATGCGGCCCATATATGCTCCCACCCTCCGGATTGCGTCCCATACAACCTGTACGAAGGGGCACTCCCAAAACAAGTGTGTTAACGCCTCATAGGCATTCTTACGTAGCGCACACCTTGACATCATGCATAGCTTCAGCCCCCTCCATCTCATCATATCATGAGTAGGTAGCTTCCCATGCATTGTCCTCCATAATGTTAACGCATGCTTTGGGACAGCCCATTTGTGCCACACCATCGTCCCCCACCTAACAACAGGTCGTTCCAGCTTGACCCACTGCCACGTATCTCTCAATGTAAGTGACTTCGAGAGGCACCCATCCATGAGAGCTCATCCTCCCCAGGGCCCACCGAGATGGTAGGCAGTCGGGCCCAAAATTCCATGAGAGCTCGGGAGCGTAGTCGAGGCACTCTCCACCTACCATCTTCGAGGAAGTGGGACACGGTGATATTATGTTGGACCCCTAGATCATACCTCATTCTCTCCCCCTCCGGCAAGGTGAGAAGTGGCGGGCCACACCAGGATCCTTAAAGAACTTCACCCTCCGCCCATCACCTAGTCGGAAAAATATTTTCTCCCTTGCCATATTCCGAACTCGCATGAGACCCGCCACGCCCAAGAGGAAATTGCTGGAGGCCGCATTATCCATATGGTCTTCCTCCTAAGGTACTTACTCCGTAAGCAAGAGGCCGAAAGGGAGGTATCATGTGACACAATGATCGAAAATAAGCAAAGAAGTCCAGCATTATTCCATTCCACCAATCGACGCAACCCGAGGCCTCCTTCCCGCCTTGGAGTGCATATATCCTGCCACGAGATAGTAGGCAACTGCTTCGTCCCCCCCCCCCCCCCAAACAAAGTTCATCATCAATCTTTCTATTTCGTGAAGCACACTCCTTGGTACTAGAAAGGGCAAAATCCAATAAATGCTAAAGGACGTGAGCACACTTCGCACTAGCTCTACTCGCCCCGCCATGGAAAGGAGATTGCCCTTCCACGAGCTCAGCCTCCCCGTACCTTGTCCAGGAGTGCTTCACAATGGCTCTTCGCAAACCTCGAGGAAAAAAGTGGCAACCCAAGATATCACCGGAAAGGTGCTCCGCTGCATTTGAAGATGGCTACAAATCCACTCCCCGTCTGGTGTGCTCCCTCCCACAAAAACTTGGCTCTTTGAGTTGTTTAGTTGCAGCCCTGAGTATCGTAAGAACTCATCCAGAACCTCTTTTAGCGCGCGGGCATCAGCCTTTGTGGCACTCGTAAACACCATTACGTCATCAACAAACATCAAGTGCGAGACCGAGATCGTACCACATTTAACCGGTCGAAGCCCACCTCTCCTCTCCTCATCACACAGCAAAACCCCAAGCACTTCCATGCAAAGCACAAAGAGGTATGGGGCTAATGGGTCACCTTGTCGGAGGCCATTTGAAGCCACGAACGGCCTCGAATAGGCACCATTAACATTTACAACAAAGGAGGCCTTCACGCACTCCCCCACCAGCTTCCTCCATTTGTCATTGAAGCCGAACCTACATAGCACCTCATCCAAAAATCTCCATGACACTGTGTCGTACGCCTTCCTCAAATGAATCTTGACATCCATGCGTCCCACCCCTCTTTCAGAATGCAAGTTGTGACATAATTCGTGGGCCAGCAAGACATTGTCCCCAATCCGACGCCCTCGGATGAAGGCACTTTGGTTCTCACTTACAAGCTTGGGCAGCACCTCCTTCAACCTATTCGCAAGAATCTTTCAGATATAGCGATACACCATGTTGCATAAGGAAATCGGTTGGTATTCATCAATTGAAGTTGGACCTCTCTTCTTTGGAATCAATGTAATCGCCGTATAATTGACTTGCTTGAGGAGTTTACCCTCGCGAAAGAAAGAAGCAACGGCCTTAAGAAGATCCTTCTTAATAATCTCCCAAGCCACCTTGAAAAACTTTGCGTTAAAGTCGTCTGGTCGTGGTTCTTTGTCATTATTGGAGTGCAAAACCACGAATTCCAGCTCAGCCATGGTCATCGGACGTGTGAGCAGCCCAACCTCCATAGTATCTAGCTTAGGAAGATCAATATCCTCCGCAATGTTACCCCATGCACACTAGAATCAAATAAGTTAGCAAACCGGTGACGTATCTCCTCACGAATCTGATCCTCGTCCTCGATCGTCTCTCCGCCCTTACCTATCCTACGCACTGTATTGGTGGCTCTCCTCACCCTAAGAGAAGCATGGAAGAACCTCGAGTTAGAGTCACCTTCCCTCCACCATTTCACCATAGATTTTTGTCTAATGATCGACTCCTCAATCACCAATTGGTGGGATAGCTTATCCACCGCCTCGCTCTCCTTCCTTCTCAGTCCCTCCTCATCCGGAAAGCGTTCCATCTCCACTCGAATCTGTTGTAGCTCATTCCGTGCCTCATTAAGACGCTCAGTTATATTTTCAAACACCTCATCACTCCACGTCTTAAGCGCTCTCTTTACAGCCTCCAACTTCCCCACCACCCGATACATTGGGGTACCTACAATGTATGTCGACCACGCCTCCTTTACCACCCCTAAAAACTAGTCGTGCCCAGCTCAAGCATTCACGAACTGGAACATCTTCTTCTTCCGCACACCATGAGGCTCGAGATCCACCATCAAGGGACAATGGTCACTAAGCTCTTTACCTTCCACATAACAAATTGCATCCGGGAAGCAGTCGAATCACACCTGGGAGCAAAGGGCTCGGTCAATCCGCGTCTCTATTCGTCCGGGCCCATGCGTCAAGTTCGACCATGTGAACTCTGCTCCTGATGTTTGTACCTCGACCAAACTACTTATGTCAATCCAATGGTTAAACTCCGCCATGGCCACCACATTTAACCCACCCCCTCCACGCTTCTCCCATACACTCCTAATACAGTTGAAGTCCCCCAAGACCATCCATGCTACTTCAGCGGTAGGTTTAGACCCACGCAAGGCCTCCCAAAGTGTTCTCCTCGTAACATAGTTGTTATCCCCATACACAAAGCTAATCGCAACTTGCTGACCTGTGGCCCGAACTATACCCTCCTTGTGAACCAACTGATCCGTCTCCCGGGTCTTCTGGAGGTGATATTCTGAATCCTTCCACAACACAAGAATCCTCCCTGAATTTACCACCTCACTATTTGACTCCCATTTATCTTGCCATATAGATTTAACAAACCTCGTCAGCCTCTTGTTCTTAACTTTGTGCTCAATACAAGCCAAATCCACTCTTCCCCGGTGAATTTTATCTCGGATCATGTACGGGCGCCCCCGGGCATTTGCACCACGTATATTCCAGCAAAGGCACTTCATGGATGTGAGGTTGGGGAGCGGACTCCCTTTTTCCCTCGATTTCTCTTCCTTTGCTTTGCCACGTCCACCATTCTCACGTGCCTAAAGGAGTAAGGTGGTGTAGCTTCCTCGAGGCTGCGTAGTGAGGGTCCCTCATGTTTTCTTGACTAATCTTACTAGTCAGCAGATCGCTCTCCCCCTCCCCCTCCATCTCAGCAAGAAGATGGAACTGATTTGGTGAGTGAGCCTCTTCTTCCATCCTCGAGACGCCCCCATGCAGCCCATGCACCGTCAACTTACGTGAATTTCCTTCACCCTCGTATGCATGCTCCCCCAAAGGCGTGACTCCTTCAGTGCGAAGCTGATTGAGTCCACCCTTGTGCAACCATCCACTCCATATCTCCTCTTCTTCAAGCTGCAAACCACCACGCCTTTGCATCCCATGCAAACCCTCTAGTCCCCACGTGAACCATTCTCATTTGGTGCACCTACACCTACTTCCTCCACTAAGCTTTGCCCATAATTCTCTTCCACACGTGACACAAGAAGGACTCCCTTGCATGGAGAGGCATTTTTGCTATTCTCAGCACTACACATACCTTCCTCTTCTGCACCCAACAAAGAATGTACTCCCTTGCACAGTGAGGCCTCTTTGCTATTCTCAGCGATACACAAACCTTCCACTCCACCTATCTCAATTTCCATTGGCTTCTCTCCATTCCCTCCACCTATCTCAGCTCCTATTGGTTCCCTCCCTTCTCTAGACCCCTTCCCATTGGTTCCCATCCCCCTAGGTTTATCTTTTGTAGCCCCAGCCCAATGATTTCCCTCTTTGGCATGGCTCTTGTTAGAGACAAGGGAAGCTCCCATCTCTCTTCCAGAACTGAGCTCACTCTCCTCCTCTAACGGAATACCCTCAATTCCGTTAGTCAACGTGCCCTTGCACCTCCCATCAACCCCCACACCGTTACACTCTTCCGTTGCACTTGCTAGGCCTGCTGGAGCAGCACCCTCGAACAAACCTTCCAGCTCTGGCAGCCCACACGTCCTGTTACTGCCATCACCAGCAACACCTCCTCCACTACTACTACTCCCATTTTGCATTCTCGCCTTCTTGCTCCTTCTTTTTCTCCACCCACCTATTCCTTCTTACCATAGCTTCCCTTCCAACAACAACCCTCTCCTTCGATCCCTTGCTAGGGCATCGAGCATCGGAATGACCAAACATTGAACACAACTTACAAAACAAAGGCTTCCATTCGTACTCCACAAATACAACCTCACCCTCCTCCTTCTCATTCTGCACCAATATTTGTGACGGATAATCGAATTCACCGCTTATCTCCACGCACACTCGGGCGTAAGCTAACCGACGTCCCGTTGCCGTGTTCTCATCCATGTACATCGGTGACCCTAACACGCTTGCAATCGTTCCTAGATGTTTCCTTGACTAGAACTTCAGATCCAAGTCGGGGAACCTCAACCAAATGGAATCGTGCATACCTTGTCCAAGGTCTTAATGCCAGCCGACCAAGGTTGGAGGATAAGTGGCGCCGCCTCACAAACCATGGGCCATTTTCAAGAGAGAAAATTTGATCGGTGTCTAGCGAGAATCTGAAAATCATCATATTGGACCCCCGTCGCACAATCTCTAACTCCCCCGAGATCCTCCACACCTTTGCTAAGTGCCTCTCAAGTGTGGGTCAATGGGGAGAGAACCCCGCGAAATAACCCATCAGCACCTTCTTCCATGCACCACTAGCTTTCTCTTGCTCTTGACTCGAGATAGTAGCAACCCTAGCACCTCCCTCCCTAATAGTTGGTGTAACGAAATCCAGGGAAGTGCTCGGCTTGACCCTCTTCTCAAAAAGATCAGACCACTTGCGGGGCTGAGCAATCTCCCTAGGCTGCTCCACATCCACACCTTTTGCTCCTTCACAGCCCTTAGTGGCACTCTTGAGACTTGGGAACTCCTCCAAGTCGGTGAGGGCTGCTCTAGAACTCAAGGATTACTCCATAACAAGAAAATGGACAACAAACCAGATCCAAATCACGATTAGGCTGAGAAATGGTGAAGAACTACCCTAGAAGCCCAATGCTCTCCCATCTCTCCCGTCTCACTAACTCCTAAGTCCTAACTACAAAGTTCAATTTATTCTTCCTTTTAACATCAAATAAATATGACACTTAAGTAATGGATGTGTTTCAAAATTTCAAGATATGTAATGAATAAACTATGATATGTCAATTAAGCGTACTAAAACCTAGACTAGAACCAATTAATCCAAAATAAAGAGGATTTAAAATTATTCTCAACTTTTGATCCTCAAATTGGTTCCAATCTCCTTTCAGTAGTATAACCGACTTTTAATTTAACTTTGTTAGCTTGCCGGTCACAAACAATCTCCCTCCTTCAAGCACCTATAAGTGTAGATTTAGGTACCCAAAGAACTTTGGGTCCTTGAACATTAGCTTTGGGAACCCAAACCATTTTGGTTTTAGGAGCCCAGACACTTGAAGAGCTATGATTAACAACCAAATGCTTGCCATTTAGGGTAGTATGAGATACATGGTTTTTCAATTTAGCATTGTATCCTAAGCCATGTTTATCTAATGATTGTCTTTCACTACCTAATAGTTTGTCAAGCATCTTGGTTCCATTTGTGAGCCTTTCTACATCTTTTCTTAATTTCACATTGCAAGCATGAAGATCTACTTGTTCAACATCAATAGGTGTTACATTTTGACTACCAAGTTTTAATGCATTTTCCACATGTCTAGCAATCACCTCATTCTTTTCACGCACGATTGATTCAATTTGGCTTTGGAGATCATTTATGGTCTTTCTAGCATTTTTGTTCTTTTCACAAATGATCTCATATTGTTTAACTAAGTCATTAAATGCATTTGTAGCTCATCATATGTGTATGATTCATCATTAGCACTAGAATTTGAGCTATCACTATAATAAGACTTAGTTGAGCATGTGTTAGATTTAATAGAGCAAGAGTTAGAGTCTACCTCACTTTGATCATCTTCAATAGCCATGAAGCATGAATGGGCAACCTCTCTTCTACTTTGCAAGGAGGAGGATGATGAAGATGGTGATGATGAGTCATCCTATGTAGTTTTGTGAGCTTCCTCCTTCCTTTCTCTTATCTTGCTCTTCTACTTTTCTCTTCTCCTCTCCCTTCTCTCCTTCTTCTTCTCCCTTTCTCTTCTCTCATTTTCACTCCCCGCCTTCTCCTTTTCTTTTTCTCTCTTCTCACTTCTTCTTCCTCTTCTTTCTCTCATTTCTTTTGTATCCTTTTTGAGAAATTTGAAGAAGTCTTCAGCAAGGACTTCATGTCCTCATTCTCTACTCCTCTCCTTGGCTCATCGAATTTTGCATGTAATGCCAAAAAGGGTTTGTTCTTGGAGGCTTCCTTCTCCTTTCGATGGTTGATTTGGAGTTCGTAAGCTATCAAATTTCCAGTGAGTTCCTTCATCTTTAATTTGCAAAGATCATGTGCCTCTTCAATTGCGACGACCTTATCTTCCCAATCGTTGCTTAGTGACTGGAGGAACTTCATTGTCATCTCTCCTTCATTAATTTTTCTTCCAAGAACCAAAAGAGAGTTAGTGATATCAGTGAAGCGAGTGTTCATTTCGCTTGTGTTTTCACTGATTTACATAGAAAAATCTCATATTTATGCATGATGAGACTAATGCGAGTTTCCTTAGTTTTGCTATCACCCTCATGATGCATTTGCAATCTATGCCAAATTTCATGTGCACTTTCACAACCCCTAATTCTATTATATTCTCCCTCATTAAGGCCACAATATAGAATGTTCATGATTTTACAATTCATTTCTATCTCTTTCATTTTGGCCCAAGATAATGTGGAAAGTTCTTCTTCCTTAGGAGGGTTGTATGGGGTTTGAACAAAGATCAAATACTTTAGGTTACTACAAATTAGGACTATTTTCATCATATTCTTCCAATAATCATAATTAGACCTATTAAGTAAATGAGGCCTAGTGGTGCAAAGACCCTCTGCATGATTAGATGTTGTAGCCATGCTAAAAATACGATTAAGTACGCAATTTAGCTCACAAAGCTCTGATACCAATTGTAGGATCATGTTTATGGCTTAGTTCTAATCACTTTTAAGCTTAACTAAACTATACTTTCTTAACAATCAAAGATGCAGCGGAAATTAAAAACAAAACAAGCAAGTAAAGAATACAAGGCAAACCACAATATGACCTGGTGATTTTTATAGAGGTTCGGCCTTCCGCCTACTTCCTCTCTTGCAAGCTCCGCTCGATCTCCCTCGAGCTCCGCTCACGTCTTTACTATCAACCTCATTCCGGGCCGAGATTAAGCCTTTACACCACAAGCACCGCGAACACCCTCGCTAGCTTGACTTGCTTCCTCTCACAATCCAAGATGTACACTTCGGGCTTTCACCGAAGTCCTTGCTTCTTTACAACAGAATGTTTGAGTGGATCACTCACTCTCTAACTTGAGCACACTTAGAGTATGATAGGAATTGAAACTAAAGTGTGGAATTTTAGCTTGGAGAGTAGGATTTGGGGAATGAGAGACTTGGAGCTTTCTCTTAGATGTATATGACAATAGGAAGTATAAGAGTTGTGTAATTGTGTCTTGGTAACATCTATTTATAAGCTCTAAGTGAGTTATAGCCATTGGGATTAAATGGGTAAGTGTTTGTGTAAGATACACAAAATAGAAAGGTGCAAGTCACATTCCAGGATAAGTTTGGTCGACCGAATCAGACATACCGGTCGGCCGGTTGGTCAAATCTAGCTATAACTTAAGTTCACTTAAGTGAACGGTCAAACTAAGGTTTTGGATGGGTCGACCGTTCAGGGGTTTTGGTTTGGTAAAAGATGGATCGGTCGAACTAACCAAATGGTTGGTTCGACCGGAATTTTCCAGTCACTCCTGGGATTGGGAAGAAATTGAGTTTCGATTGACCAAGGTCTAGGAGACGTTCGACCGGAAACTTCCATAGAGTTCAAGGTGACAAAAGAATGTTTGATCGGTCGACCGCTAGGTAAGTTTTGGTCGACCAGAAGTTTGGTATGTTTGGGGTTTTGGGAAATCCGACCATTGTAGAATACGACAAGTCTAACGGTCATGTGACACGTGTAGACGGTCAAACTAAAGGCACTAAACGGTCGACCGGTTTAACACTAAGTCACGTTAACATAATAAACAACCCAATCGGTCGAACGAAGAACTCATTCTGGTCGACCGATTTGGTCCTGGCAGTTCATGTAAGGTTTAAGTGTTTTCCGGTTCTAGTTTGGATGATCTATTAAAGTCCAAATTATGTGAAATATTGTGTGTGACTTCTATAGGGAACCTAGTGTATATGTGGGTGAGTTTTAATTCAAGTATGCTCAATTACACATAGTTCCTAAGACTCAAAATAAATCAAGATTACATGTCTTCAAATATAGCTTTAATTACATGTCTTGACTTCATTTCCCTCTTGCTTGAGTCTTGATCACCTGTAGAGGTTACCACAATGCAAATATATGCAATGCAATATGTGTGCTACTTTAGATTTATTATACTTAAGATTAGGTTGATTAAATCATCAAAACATAGATTAAGGCCAAAAAGCCAACATATAGTGTTGTTTAAACGCACATGGTTTGATGAGTTAGGAAAGGATGGGATACAAGTTGATAAAATGGTTTTACTTCCATTAACATGGCCTAAACAAAGCACGAGAAAGATCCAATCATTTTATCATGTCACGCGGAACAATGAATTTATGTTCAAGATCAAGTTGAGTCTAATTGGCACGTTGTATTGAAATATAGTCCTAAAGATTTCTTTGATGATTAGGTAGGATTTACAACGTATTTGCTATATATTATATGTTTCTTTAAAATAATTTAGTTTGAATCATTCCTTGTTCTAAAAAACTATTTTTTAAATATGTTATATAGTCATACCTCCCCGTAGGCGTGTTGTTCGGCCTCGACAGACGGAAGATGAACCTCAGTCACTAGATGCACATCGTCATATCATCGAGGTTGTTAGGCCTCTTGAAGTGGAGGGGATACCAACAGAGGTACGAGGTGAACTCGATATGAGAGCATAAGGTAGTCAGCCTCGTGGCAACGTTCGAGCACGTATCATCGACGGTGTTGAAGGTAACAATGTCTTAAATTTGACATTAATATTGAATTTCATATAAATTACCTAAAAATATATTATTCTTTTGTAGGACAAACTGATGAGGGTGAGACATCAACGAAGAGAAATCGAGGGCAAGGTAGAGGTGTGGATCTTATTCCCTCTACCGATAATCGGTTCCAAGTTCAATGGAATGATGACTTTGTTCCGGTTGGGCCTTGTGGTGAGATGTTGAACACAACTTTTGCACTGTTGGCCAAACATTCTGAGTTGTGGCCACTGAGTGTGAAGTTGGCACATAGATTCGTCAATCATTTGTCAACATGTGGGATATTCTTCTGGTACGTTATGGTTCCTTATTTCTCGTATTTTAGAATTAAAATTTGAATGTAAAATGTCTTGCTAACGAATAATTACATGTTATTTTTAGGATCATTTTTACTTTCGTAACTGTGTCAAATCTTGCCACTATTGTTTTCATAAAATCGACGGTTTCCTCCGAGATTACCGTTATTCACTGAAGAAAAAATACTACACCCCATTCAAGACATATGAAGAATGCGTTGCTTAGTTGTCTAGCAAGGGAGATCCGAGGGTTCACAAGAAGTCAGGGGAATGGAAACTGAAACCGTTAAGGTATAAATTTTTGAGTCTTCCAATATTTTATTTAATTATGTCTCGTATCAATTCTTATGTTTTAATGTTTTTGTTCATTGTAGAAAAATTCTTTAATGAATAGCATCAACCGCGGTTGTAAGAAGATGAATAAGAAGACAAGATATAATAAAACATTTGCCAACAAAACAAAACTTCACGTAAGTTTTGTGTTTTAATAAGTATTTATAATTTATAATTGTTCGAATCTTTAGATCAATATTGATTGCATTCATGTTTTGAATTGTTTTCTTTTTCATTAAATAATTAGTTCGATGAGAATAAAATCACGAGACCTCTCACCAAACTTGAAAAATGGCTCTTCGTTATACCAATGAGCCACGAATGGTAAGTTTGAATTTTTTAAAAGACAAAATTAAGTTTAATTTTATCTATGAATATTATATGTTGAAAAAAATGTTGGTTGAGATACAACAATTAGCGACTGAAAAATTAACACAACAAACACTAACCCAAGAGCGAGGTGAGTGTTCAAAGGTTAAGGCTTGTGATATGATAGAGGAAGAAGAAATAGAAGAAATTTTCAGGAAAGAGAAGACTGATCGATTGCGCGGAGCTGACATTGGAGCCTATAAGACAAGTAGGACGTCGATAGGTTGATAGCAACGTTCATATAGAGCAAATTTAAGCTAAAGTTTTACAAACTGTATTGCTTGTAATTGTATACTAACTTGGTAGGTTAATTTTACATGTACAATATATCTAAAACAATATTGAAATGCATTACAGGAGGAGCACGAGAAGTTGAAGGCTCAAGTCGCTAAGCTGATGACGGCTCATTTTAGAGAAGATCAAGTATATATGTACGATTAATTTACTAAAATTATATATAGATTTGGGATTGTTCACCTAATCAAAATCAATTTTATTTTATAGAGTTGTGACATCGATACATCTTCACAACATGACGACGAACCATCAACATATCCAACTTCTTCTGAGCCATAGATAATACTTTTTAGTTACCTTTTCTTTTGGTGTAGTGTGACTTATGAATATATGGGAATTATGTCTTTGCTTTCATATGACATATGAAACTATATATTGTCATTTAGAATGAGTTTTAGATTTGTTATTATTGTGAATGTATTTGAATGGATTTGTTGAGTGAGCTCAAGTCGATGGATTTTTTAATTGTAGGTTGTATAAACCTGATACATGTCGTCTTTATTTTCTAATGACACTTTTGTAGCAGACGTTGTTATTGCTGACAGTTTTTAAATTGGAAATTAGTTAAAGCAGTTTGGCCACCCGACGGACATTCCATTGGATAGAAAATTTCCCGTCGTTGACATTTCTGTCGAGGGACAATTTCATTCCGACAAAAAATTCGTTGAGTCATAATTTTGTGTCGACGAAAATCCTGTCGGGGCCCTACATTTTGCGTGCCCTTTTTTGGCGTGAAATTTGGTCACGTCGATGAAATTTTTGTCGGCATTGTACGGGACGACGCGAGTATTGCTGATGGAACGAGGCTGATGAAATTTTCGTGGGCATGAGGTATTACCAATGGAAATGATGCTTTTTGCCGACGAAAACGTCCATCGGCAAAAGCCTTTTTTGTGTTATAGTGTATTAAATAAAGATAACATTGCTTCCATACTCTGATCATCAAACACATTAGCATACTTTTACTTTTCATATGGTGTAACTTGCATGTTAACGTCATTTCAAACTCTTCTACTCGAAAACTACAAACTCGACAAACTGTTTCACAAACATCATCATATTGCATTTCACTATTAATTTTCACCATCCGTCAGTAACCACGTTCATATTCTGGAATGTCATCTATTAATTTAACAATTCCATCGAAAAAACTACAATCAATCTGATACCAGAACTCATTACTTCGAGTGTACAAAATAACAATCATATATTAACTAAACATGCATAACATTTCATATCAAAATCAAAAAACAAAAAAACAAAAAGGAAATCAACCTGAAGTATGATTTTTGCCGGAGAGAGGAAGTAATGGGCAGTGATTTGGAGGTGGGGTGACTGACCCTTTTCTATCCTAGCAAAAATGGCATCTCGACTGTCGTTTTTAAGCTTATCCAAAAAGACATACGTGATGCTATTTTGATTCAGGGATAAAAACGACATCTGTGTTGTCGTTTTCATTTAGAGATAAAAACGACATGTGTGATGTCGTTTTGTGTTAACGAAAATAATATCACAAGTGTCGTTTTTTCCCTCATATTTTTGCCAAATAAGTTTTTCTGTTTTATATTATTCTAATTTTTTTGGTGATTATTTCAAAAAAAAATCCGCTTTGGAGGGTAATGTTGCGAATATAACTAAGATTGAAATCATGGATGCAAAAATGCCTCACTTCATAAGCAACCAAATTTGATATCTATTAATTTTTCAAAAGTATTTTTGTATCTTTTAATTATCTAAATATGGAAATCTTTCATTTAGATTTTTTAAAGACCAAAAATCTATCGACTTGATAATCCCTTAATATATAAAAGAAAGTATAAAAGAATCCAAATATCTTGCCCGGTAGTTGCACACTTGCACCATTCACCCTTAAAATCAAGTCTGGCCCCACATCAAACGCACCGCCAAACCATGAATGTGAAACATGAAAGGCAACTTGATTTCCACGCACGTGTACAGTTGTCATTCACACAATCTCCCCATCTGTTGAAGTTCCCCATCACCAACAACAACCACTTTATCCTCCCAAACCCCTTACCTTTCTCACACTCAACTTTCAAACCATTTCAATATCCTTCTGGCTCTTCTACATTTTTTAGATTCCCTTGTCTTGTTGGTTTCCTCTCATCCTCCTCTACTTGACGTTGTACTTCACATGGCCGGACTAGCAAATGCCTCTCCATATCTTATATTCCCTTGTCTATTTCTCGCCTTTTAATTGGTCGGTCGAGGTCTTTTCCCATCAATATTCCTGAACACCATGACGACGACGACAAAGAAGCCAAAATTCACAGTAAGTCTTTTAAGTTACAGATACATAAAAGTTACTTACAAATGGATACTGGTGTGACCATACTCATCCCGTTTGTAAGTGTACTTATTAGCATCCATGATATCTAATTACCATTATTAGTGCGAAATTTTCCTTCATACAATCTCCCTAGCTAATCACTAACAACGTATCCGTCCTCCCAATCCAACTCGATTACCTTCCAATACCTCTACTCTCAAACAATTTTAAACTTCACTTCCTATGTCGAATTGCCGGATTATTCTTGGCAATTCGACATAGAGAAACCATTTGGATTGCCACAACAACAACGACAGATAAAAGCGATGCAAGCAAAGATGATCAAACTCTATTACACAACCATCACTCCACCCGAGAAGAACCATCAACTGAATTTCCACACACCAACCAACTGCACTTCCAAGCCCAAACCAACAATATTCCATCCCCTCTACCTCCCCGAATGGGCGGACTCCATCAAAGAGAATGGTATGAGGAAGCCCCGCCCACTCTACACCCCGTCCGACTGGCGCCGCCATCGCAGCTCCACCCGCCACCTCCGCCACGTCCTATCCTCCCTTTCGTCCCGCGTAATTCTCTCCCTCCTCCCACCCGTCTTTACCTTAACCGCCTTTGCAACTGCAGTTGCGGTCTACAATTCGATTTCTCTTTCGGATCCGTCTCATCTTTTACCTTTGCTCAAGGCAAGCCCGCTTCCATACCAGTTGACCGCGTCCGCATTGGCATTGTTGCTGGTGTTTAGGACCGAGGCGTCGTACGCAAGGTACCTGGAGGGGAGGAAGGCTTGGTTGGGAGTTGTTGGGGGCGTTTCGGAGCTTGCTGGGGCGGTTATGGCGGTTAATGGGGAGGAGGAAAGGTTCAAGATGGCGGTGTTAGGGTACGTTTCAGCGTTTCCGGTGTCACTCAAGGTTTGTTCTTCTTTCCTATTTCAGTTATGTCTGACACGACACTATAACACGAACATAGAACATATTTACTGTGAGTTCATAATTGTCATGGCAAACCTCTTTGCTTCATTGTTTTTTAGTTCAATCTTGGTTTGCTTTTTAAATGTTATTTCTGTAACATTGCTGATTTTTCAGAAATTTGACTTATTTCATAACCACATCAAGTTGACATACCATAAAGAATTTATGCTTTACTTGGAGTAGCATATTTGGCTTTCACAGTTATTTGTGTTTGGTGTTCTTTTGGTTTCATTGGGGATGATTCAATACTAAACTGATTTTTTATTATAGACATTTGTTTCTGCTTGTTGCCCTTGACATCTTCCTCCCTTTGTAGTAGTGTTTTTTATGTTCAATTATGCATTGTTATTAGCAGGTTTTTGCGTTTCTCCTTTGAGTGCTTACCACAAATATCCCTGTTTTTGCAAAATCCATTGAAATGTTGCAGTGAAATTAGTTTGCAATTGGTTGATGCAGTAAATGTTAAAGTTGAGCCATGCATACTTTTGTCTAAGCAGTGTTTGGAACAAGTCTTTTACAAAATTTCTAGATTCGTCCACAACATCGGATGTTCAGAAAATAAGAACCTATGTAATGCTGTCTCTACTCTAGATCTTGTGTTCAAATTATGCGTAAGTCCATGTTTTTGATATGTCATTTTTGGAACTACATTAATCTCTCCTTTTTGGCTTATTTTTCCATAAAGAATTGAACCAAGCTGACTACTAAACTTTTGATTTTGGAATGCCAACTGCAGTGTCATGTCATTGAAGATTCTGATGCTAAATCAGAGCTACAAAACTTACTTCAAGAAAATGATCTTGAAGTAGTACTGAAGTCAAAACATCGACCTCGTTGCCTCATTGAATTCATTTCGCAGAGCATTCAGATGCTGCGAGTCGAAGAAACAAAAAGGATTGCACTGGTAAGCATTTTGGTCGATAACAGTAATTGAAGCTCAACTCTTCTATTGAACAACTCCTATATTTCTGGGTCAGCATGTATGACGCACTTTGTAATAACGAACGATAAAATTTGCAGGAATCGAAACTTTCCTGTTTCCATGAAGGCATTGGCGTATTCGAACAGCTTCAGGGAATTCCAATCCCTTTGTCATATACTCGGTTAACGTCAAGATTTCTCGTGTTTTGGCACCTCACACTCCCAATTGTATTGTGGGATGACTGCAACTGGTTTGTGGTTCCTGCCACTTTCATCAGTTCAGCCTGTTTGTTCTGCATCGAAGAGGTGAATTTTTCATATTATTATCTTTCAAACAAATCTTTCGGTCCCCATAATTCTGACTTCTTGAGGGATTTGGGCAGGTTGGTGTTCTCATTGAGGAGCCATTTTCCATGCTTGCACTTGATGAACTCTGCGAACAACTTCAAAGCAATATTCAAGAAGCACTGAACGTCCAAAGTTCCGTCAAGGAACGTGTTCTAGCCAAAAGGAAGAAAAAACTTGAACCAGACTCGGGTAATGGATGTCCGAAACCTTGAATGGACACCCTGATTAGCTCTCAATTTTCTTTCAGAACAAAAGGGTGCTAGTGTTTAACAATCTTACATGTATATACCTCAAAAAATCCTTAGGTATAATTAGTGTTGCATACATTTGTCCAGGCGGACATTGGGAAATTTTCAGTTGGAAACACCAATTTGGGTCATTTTTCTTAAAATGTTTATTGAGATTCTTGATTAAAATAGTACTTCTTGTGAGCCTAACACCCTTTCCCAACAAGTTTTTGGACTGCAAAAAAAGTAAATTTCATTACTGGTGATCAGATGCAATCGAGCAAAAATTAATTTGTTTTTGCGATCAGCATTTGATTTTGTAGCAATCATAAAGAACTTTATAGAACGTAAACGGCTTCTGAAGTAAATAGAACATTTACTGATATAACCTTCTGCTGCACATTAAGATATGGTATACTTTATTTAGTAAGAATATGACATTTTTAAATGTTTTTTTGTTGAGATGTGATATTCAGATTTTTGTTGGTGCACGAACTGTATCAATGAATATCTGACAAGCATAGAAGCTCTGACAACTGTTGTGTATATTCACATGTCTAGTTCAGAACATCTTCGGCTTGATGTAAGTCTTATGAACTTGTTCATCTCAAAATCATACTCAATTATAAACAAATTATAAATGTCAAGTGATGTAAACTAGTAATAATATGATAAAATCATTTTATTTATGATAAACAACATAACTGAGCTACATAGATTATTGTTGAACAACCAAAGAGCCTAAAGGCTTTCCATGCATGGCTATGGTCACGACAATAGAGCAAAAAAAGAGAGAAAAATACCACTCAATAGAAGAAACGTATTTCATTCCTTGCTGCAGAAATGGATACCGAATCAAGGTGTGATTGGGTTTGTACCTTCACTAGCAGAGCTGTATCCGCTTCGAGAACCATAACCGGAACCACTTTCATTACCACCACTTCCCCCACTGGTACCTTTTCCACCACCACTTGCATAGTTTCCACCATTAGTACTGCTTCAGGCAGACCCACACCCGGAGCCATATCCTGAACTACTTCCTTTTCCACTTCCACTTGCATAAACACCTTCAGATGAACTATCTTTTATTGACCCAGATCCACCAGAGTCATATCCTGAACCACTTCCACTACCAAATCCTTTCCCACTTCAAGTTGCACTTGCATTGCCTCTCATAGTTGAACTGCCTTTTCGAGAGGTCGATCCCTGAACCACTTTCAACATTGTTTCTTTTTGCTGATCCACTACAACTTCGTTTCCAAGTTCCACTTCCACTAGCGTTGCCGCTTCCACCGGTTGAACTAGCTTTTCCAGAGCCCGATCCACTGCCTGAACCATTCCCAGAAGAATTTCCAATGCCACTACTTGTGCTTCACCCCCCACCACTTCCTTTTCCAGTTCAACTTCTGCTTGCTTTTCCTCCTCCGGTTGAACTACTCGCTCCAGAGCCTCATCCATCACCCGAGTTGTAACATCCTCAGACAGCGCAAAAAATACAAACTTTTTAAAAGACAATCAACTGAGTCAAAACACAACACACAAGATTATTACTGGAAATATAAACACAAGGTGCACCAATATATATATATATATATATATATATATCATATATCATATATCTGAGTTTTTCAAAAGTGTGATTACATCAAAAGAATACAACATAAGAATACAAGTAATCACTACCACCTCCAAAACGAGGGACAAGCAGGATCTGGTCCCAGGTGAGCTCCTCCTCGGTCACCACACCCTAACGCCGCCCGCAGCATGAAAAATAAACATGCAACTATGCCTGAGTTTCCATAAGGAAATCCGGTGTGCTAACCCCTAACATGAATGAACAATCCAGTAACAAGTAAACCATAATACACAAACATAGCAACAGTAAAACATCATCATCAATACTGGGCTCCAGGGATCTCTCTCCCAGCCACAACAGACACGATTCACAACGGGCTCTAGGGTCCTCTCACCCAGCCCCCACACCTCATGTGCACACAAGACACCACTGCAGGAACATCGTCGATCAACAAAACTCCGCCTCACAAGGACGACCGCTCCCACAACCAGAGCCACCACTTGCTCTGTAGAGCCACAACCTACTCCGTAAAGCCATCATCGATCGTTATTAGGCCGGTTTGTCTTTTCCGTTACCCCAAAAAGGGCGGTGAACTAGTTGGACTCAAAGCCGATCACACACACCACAAACAAAAGGCACACAACAACAGGGCAACAACGATCGACCGAAAATAACACACCGTCCGACCAGTTCCCTCCAGAAAACAGGCATGGTTCAACAGTCACCCAGCCGGTCGAACAAAACCAACATACCATCGTTCGAACCAAAAGTCATTGGTGGTCGACCATTTGGATGGTCAACTACGGGTTCAACTAACAAAACTACCAATCGGTTGAACAGATAGTCACAAGCGGTCGACCGTTTGGAATGTCTACCCCAAAAAACATTAATTAAATAATCATCCCAACAGTCGAACAACAAAAGGGACCCAATCGACTGAAAATAATATGCACCTCCACCATTTCTAAGTCCACAACTTGTCGAACAAGGTACGAACCGGTCGAACCTATTTAAAGTTCACTTAAGCTATCAGTCGAACAAACCTCTACACGGTCGACCAATTAAAAGGTCTAGGCCCCAACCGACTTAGCTACAGGTACGATCGGTCGAACATATTACAAGGTGGTCGATCGTTTAGATGGTCTATGCCCCAACTGACATACCAACAGTGCAACCGGTAGAACGGGAAAGAGGACTCGTTCGACCGAACACATCAGTGTCCACATAAAATTCTTAACCGGTCGACCACCCAAAGGCACTTGCCAGTTGACTGTTGACTAGCATCAGTCGACCAAGGCACTTGCCAGTTGACTGTTATTCAGCAACAACTTGCTGCACAACAACTTCCGAGGAGCCTAACGGCCATCGTCAACAAAACCAACCACTCACACACCTCGAGTGAGTATTAAAATGGAACTTGGCATACCTATAGGGCTTGAAGAAGCCTATGAAGACCAAAGCCGAAACACTACCACACTAAAAGCTCTTTTCCAGCGAACTTACTCCGACCAACGATCACCCAACACCGACGACTCCACTAAGCTCCTCGTCCTTCTTCTTCTTCCCTCATGATTTGTAGCATATCATGCATCATATTCATGTTATATATCTTTTATTTTACCCAATATTGTGTTATTCGAGTTGTTGTTTGTAGTGTTTCACGAGTTAGGTAATAAAGAAGAGGAAGGGAGCAAAATGAATCTGAATGTAACAACTATGGACTGATTTGGAAGGTTCTATAACTGTTTGTAATGCACAAGGACTGGATCGCAAATCAGGAAGGACCCAAGTGAAAACCCAGAGGGACTTAAGTGTAAAGAAAAATATTTTGATTGCAAAAGTCCAGAATCTCCTGAACCTAAGGAGTAATTCAACAATTAAAACCAAACGGGCTCGAACCAACAACTCCCGGCGTACCCCACGTGTTTATTATGTGAACTAAAGTTGTGGTTAAAATTTGGAGTCGATCAGAGAAAATTGATCCGCGAGTGGGGGATTTTAATCCGCCACTGGCGGATCTGGTTAAGAGTTTGCTCTCAAATTTGGCCACGGGATGGGTATTCGGGTTAGAGCATTCCCCGAACAACAAATGTGATTTAGAGTCGTCTGATTATTCCCCGATTAATCCTAACCATGTATTAGTCTATATAAACCATTGTAATCCCTCATCTCCTTCTTCTTGTTTCTCCATTAGTTTTAGGTTTTGTTTTCCTGCTGATTAGTGTAAGACGAGAAGACGGAGGAATTTGGTAATCTTTTCATTTCAAGTTAGTTGAATCTTTCTCTTTCCATTAATGTCTTTTACTTTGATGCAATTTCTTTGATGTTGTTGTTTGTTTAATCTTGTTTTTAGTCATTTCCATTATTGTTCATGCTATTTTTATGTTTTCTTTAGTGTAGAGATGAGTAGATAGTAGTCCATCCTCATTGGGGGTGGAGAAGAAGGTGATTTGATCATGTGATGGATTAGTGTGTGTTAATCTTAATCCTTTGAGCCTTACATGATTTCCATAAGCATCTAATGAGATTTTACTCTTATCTTTGATATGTTAATGCTCTTGAGTGAGGCTTAGCACATGCTTAGATTAGTGGGCATATTTTATGGGAAATGACGAGATAAGGATAAGGATGGAGTGGAAGAAGGGAACAAGACATGTGCATGCATGTGCTCATGTTGGCTTTATCTTAATTAATGTCTTATATGTTTTAATGATTGTGATTAATCTTATTTCATGTGGAGACATACATAGATTTGAGTCATGATGCATGTGAACATATTAGATTCATTTCAATTATTGTCTTATGTGTTTTAATCATAAGGTTTTATCTTATTTCATGTGGAGGCAAAGTTGGAGTTGAGTTTTGTCGACCAACGTGGAGAATTGAAGCAATGAAAAAGCCAACCGAAACCGGGTCGAATCCGATCAACCATGACCGCCAATTGGCGGTCATGTTTGCTCCAAATCCGTCTCGGCTTCTCATTGTTGTGTATTATGTTGTTTGTATCCATTTGTATAAATTTCATTAGTCCCACATCGGGGGTTTGTCGATAGTTGCCTTTTAATGTCTATAAATAGAACTCTTTTTCCTTTATAACCGACCCATTGTTTGGTGGTTATTCTCTCTACTTGGAGAAAAACCTCAGAGCAAAACTCAAGTGCAGAAGAATGCTACTTGTAATGTGAGTCATGTAAATAAAATATTTTCTTAGTTTTATTTTATTGTTGATTCTTTTAATGCTTGCATATTTAGCTTAGTTTTGTTTCCTTAATCTTAGTATAATTAGTTATAATGTTTCTCTTCCTTAGTATAATTGTTAGATTAATGTGTATACATGTAATGAAGAATGGTAATGAATGCTATCTTATACAATATGTAATGAATTTGAATGTATGCTTGTTTGTTTAAAAGAGAATACTTAACTTTATGGGTTTTGCCATAATTATTAAGTACTTCTCATTGTTGTTTAGGTTCTTAATAACTAACTTGTTTATGTTTATGTTAATCAACTAGGTTAGTGATTTGAATGATATGTTTTGCCAACCATTGGGTACTTGCTATGCATGAAAACACAACTTACACTTGTGTCTTATTGAATGCATTATTCACCACCTTATCACATGTGTAGACACACTCCATAATTTGGGGGGTTTTCTTCCTAAATTTGATCTTGCTTTGATAGTTACTTGGTTTAGTTTCAATTATTCTCGCTTTCATCTTCGTTATGAGTTGCTTGCTAGTTTAGTGTAGCTTAGTTTAGTTTAATCAACTTCTTCTCTCCTTTATTTTCCACTTGATTTTTGAAGAATCAAAGTTGACACACCTCCCTCTGGACTCGACCCGTACTTACCAGTGCTTCATTGTAGTCGTGCACTTGCGGTTTAAGCTTAATCGAAACAAGCGCCAGCTCAAGTTGATGAGGTCATGATCCTTCATGAACCTCCCTCGCACTCAACCATTTGAATGGTTGAGATTTCATGTGTATACATATTCATGTATGACATCTTTTGATGAACACATTTTATCATGCACACATACACATATTTTTGTATTCGCTTTCTCTCTCTACCCCCTAAAGGGTTTTGTTTTATTGTTTGTTTTCTGATTTCTTTCACATCGTAGTGTAGTTTCGACCTTAATCTTCTCATCTTTCCCCCACTCGAGTATCGTGAATCCGACTCGCACACGATCCATGTGGATCAATCGGTGCTTGCCACCACTTCAACGCAGTCGTGCACTTGCGGCATTAGAACTGATTCAATCACCTCACCTCACCACCAACGAAAATCAGAGAGCTGAGAGGGAGAGGAGAATTGAGAGAGAGATGAGAATGAATGTGAGAAAGAGATGGGTTTAGCACTTATAAACCCCTCACCTCAAAACCAACCCAATCCACTCTCTCCACCTCAACCCCTTACCATCACATCAACCTAAAACACACCAAAACAAAATTAGCCTCTAAACAAGGATTAGGATCTAACAATCCACCATCATTAAAGAAATTTCACCCTCGAAATTTAAAATAACTGATTGACGTCATATCATGCATATAGTTGTGTCTTATATCCATTATCTTGAACCTAAACAATGCTACGTAACGAGTTTTATGTTTGAGTTTTAGGAATAAACAAGATTGAGGAGAAGATGCATAAAAGGACCTAGAAGCAAGGAAAAAGACTGAGTTGCAAGACTGGGGGACTGAGATGCAAGAGGGAAGGACCCGGATGTGAGCCCAAAGGACCAAGGAACAAATCAAGAAACTCCACACAATCATGAGGAGTATTTTGGCAATTTGATTCGGTCCTGAGCTCCAACAACCTACTCGGATGCATCAAACATGAAGAAATGAAGCCAGGCAACCACACACCAAAACCAGGCCGGATCCAGACAATATAGACCGCCAATTGACGGTCCAAGACCGCTGATTGGCGGTCGGTTTTGGTCTGGATCCGCTAAGACTTTGGCGGGTCATGTATTAGGTTGTGTTTAGTCTATTTGTGGTATACATTTAGTCCCATACCGGGGGATTGTCCCGGATTACCTTTTTTTATGGCTATAAATAGAACTCTTCCTCCTCATTTGTATTCACACATTGCTTGATGGCATTCTCTCTACCTGGAGTAAAATCCTTGAAGCAAAAACTCAAGGTGGAGAAGAATGTCACTTGTAATGTGAGTCATGTAAATAAAATAATTGTTCTTAGTTTCTTTTAATTTTGTCTTTTAATTCTTGCATGCTTCTTTAGTTTTACTTTCCTTTCAATTAGCTTCTTTAATATTCCTTTCAAGCTTAGTTTAATTTCCTTTCATTAGAATGTTGAATTTTGTTAATGTAGGTTGTAGTGTAATGATTAGTGAGTAGCTCCATCCCCAATTGGGGGGTGGAGAAATACGTGATATGATTAGGTGTGTGTTATCTTAATCCTTTGAGCCTTATATGATTTCCATAACCATCTAATGAGATTTCACCATTGTCTTTGATTTGCTAATTCTCTTGAATGAAGCTTAGCATATGCTTAGATTAGTGGACCTATTTTATGGGGAATGATGAGGTAAGGATAAGGATGGAATTAATATTGGAAACATGAATTGTAGTTACATGTACTCTTGTCGCCTTTACCTTGGTTAATGCCTTGTATGTTTTAATGAGAATGTGCAATCTTATTTCATGTGGAGGCATAGTAGGGTCTAGTGTTTATACATGAGTTCATTTAGCTTTAGTCCAATTATTGTCTTGTATGTTTTAATGATATTGTGTTATCTTAATTCATGTGGACGCAAAGTTGGATTTAGTTTTATGATTTTCATGCACTACATATTGTGATGAGCATAATTGAACACAAACACATACACATATCTTTATATTCACATTCTTTCTCGACCCCCTATGGGGTTTAGTTTTATTGCATATTTCCCATTTCTTTTCGCATTGTAGTGTAGTTTAGATTGTCTCGAGCGGTTAACCCAAATTTAGAAGCACAAATGATGGCTGAAAAAATTGCTCTGAAGAAACAATAAGCAATTGACTCCGGTATGAGTAAGGAGCAAGTAAGTAACCTATCTCCTCCTTCTCTTGTAGCTCGTTGTGATTCTTGAAAGAGAGCGAGAGTAAACTCCAGAGGGGAGTACGTCACAGACGAATCGCAAGCGATCGGCTCGAAGATAGTAAGTTGCATCACTTATGTATGTTATTAATTCAGATTCATTAATTTTATATTTTTCAATTGTTGGTAAATATTTTTTTAAAACTTAGGACTCTCTGAAGTTGAGAGAATCTCAAGGAGAATTTGCTTCCGATGGTCGAAATGATATTCTACGTGAGGCCTTGGGAAACAACGAACACCTCGGTCGTGTGCGGGGGTAGGGAGTAGAGTTGGACTTCGACATTATTATGGAAAGACTAACCCGGTCTACTTTGTCGACTGGTCATACCAAATGCCAGCAAGATTTCGCAGATTTGAAGAATACGTTGCAACTTGTTTTGGAGAGACTGGATCGTGATTTGCCTACTTCTCCTACCCGTCGTAGGACCGGTTCTTCCCTGGAGACTACTCCTCCAGTGCCGCCAGTATTCCACCCCAATCGACAATATGATTTCGTGTCTCATTCTCAAGAATTGGCCCTCGTCGGCGGTCCCTCGTTTGGAATGTTCGTGGATTGATCCAGATGTGCTTTATTTGTCGAAGACCTTGATCGAAGATTGGTGGGACACGGGAAAGTTTATAACATCTCCAAACACCACTTCACAGAAGTAGGAGATGGATAAATGAAGATTGCAGTTGAGAGTTGCTTAGATGCTAGTGCTTTTGTGCCATTTCCGGAAGAAGAGATTGTTACTCTCGGCGATGCTATCGGTGGGATCGTGCGGTGGCCTAGTTATTTAGTAAAGCTAAACGACAAACATGAGGTATAGTTCAAATTTGAAAGACTTTAAACTTAAAATTTGTTAACAATTGTATTTTAACGGTTGTATATATATCAGTAAGGTGTCAAGCCCCAGAGCAAAGGGTCAAACAACCAATTTCCGATCAACATTAATTCGCTTCCAAATAGGTGCAAATGTTGTATCAATGTATGGTAGGTAGGGAAGCACAATCCTTAAGTAGCCGGGAGTTGGAGGAGGGGGATAAAGGGTTGCCTCCGGCTTTGTACGTCACCAAAGAGGATATCATGCAGTTCTTGGCGATGGATTCATTGTGTATCATGATTATCGACGTGCAAGTGATGTAAGTGTTTTCTTTGGTATACAATGAAATGTATTGAATAATTTTATCGAAACTGTAATAAAGTATAATTTTTATACTTGTAGACATCTTTATGACGCCAGAAGTTCAGTCTTTCCTGATGATCAAGTATTTGGATTTATTAGTCCATCTACATATATATATATGGGAATGACGATAAATCGGGTCAGCTTGGGACTCTCTTGAAAGAAGAAGACAAAAGATATTATTTTCTCCCTTATCATGAGAGGTAAACTTTGTAAATCAAAGTGGAATTTTATTTTGTAATAAGCTTCTAATTAAATATATAACAGGGCTCATTGGATGCTTGTCGTTGTATGCCCAACGACTAATTCGGCATATTGGTTTGATCCGTTGGGGTCGAATAAACCAAGGGACTCAATAAAGAAACTTGTAAATTTGTAAGTTTGTTTGATTTGTGGATTTTTATTAGTATTATTGAATGAAATTTTAACTTGTGCTACTCAGGACAATTAAGGTTTACAGAGCTTTAGGTGGCAGGAGAACAACCACAAAAGCATGAATAACGTGGCATGGAATGAGAGTACGTTCTCTCCCATTTTTGTTAATTAAGTTAGGAACATATATTTAGCAAATTTCTATGTTTGTAGTACCGGAAGCAGGTTGGAAATACGGAATGTGGTTACTACTTGATGAGATACATGGAGGAAATCCTCAAATTGACAACTCAAGACGTATGCCTATCCTAGGTAATGTAGATTATTATTCAATTGTATAGTTGTAGTTTCAATATTTAGTTATTACAATTTTTACTTGTATTTTTTTTATAGGTCTTCCCAAAAAGTAGTGATCCCTTCTCGCAACAGGAGCTCGATGAAACTCGTGATCGATAGACTCGCTATTTTATAAGAAACATGTTGATGAACTAAGAGGTTCTCCTGTCACTAGCATTTTTTGTAATTTAGTTAACAAGTGCACTTGTATTACAAACCTACAATTTATGCCTTAATATAATCGCCTCAATTTTAGAATGAATGCCAATTGTTTATGAATTAATTGCAAGTGTGTTGAATGATTGCATATGCTTGTATGTTTGTGTTTGTGCATGTATGGTTGTATGTTTGTGTTTGTGTTTGTGTTTGTGCATGTATGGTTGTATGATTGTGTTTGTGCATGTATGATTGTGTGTTTGTGCTTGTATGTACATGTGGATGAAAGTGTGAGCATCTGTGAACGAATTTGGTGCAAGTTTTATGTACACGAGTACGATGACTAAATACAAGTTTGCAGGATGCTATTTTTTTGTCCATGTTTAAGAATAGATGTCGGTTGTTCGTATTAGCCGACGTGTATTCCTCTGAAGAAAGGAAGACGTGTATTCCACTTAAGAATAGACGTTGTCCATTATTTCACCAACGTCTATATCTAAAAAATAGACATCGGTCATAGTTAAAGGCCGACGTCTATTTGTTAAGTATAGACGTCGGCTGATACATACAGTCGACGTCTATTCTTAAAGAATAGACGTCGAATTTATAACGTCTGACGTCTATCTATAGTGACGCACACATAGACGTCAGATCTGGGAGTACTTATATCCGACGTATATACCACCGTACATCCGACGTATATTCTGATTTCTGTAGTAGTGATTAAATCCACCCGAATTGTCCAAACCAGAGTCTGGACTGACACCTCCCTGACAACGGCGCCAAAAACTGTAGGATCGTGAGGGTCTCTAATACTAATCACTTTTATGCTAATTACCTACTTGTTTAAGCAATCAAGATATGCACAGCGGAATTTAAAGTAAACAAGCAAGTAAGAAGAAATAATGCAAACCACAATGGACTCGGGGGTTTTTATAGAGGTTCGGCCACCCGCCTACGTCCTCTCTTGCAAGCTCCGCTCGACACTTTGAACTTCGCTCACGTCTTTACTATCCACTCCCCGTTCCGGGCCGGGAGAGAACGCCTCTTACAAAACAAGCTCCACGAACACCCTCGTGAGACTGACTTTCTTCTCTCACAATCCGAGAGACTTCGGGCTTTCACCGAAGTCCTTGCTTCTTTACAAACGAAATCTTGAGTGGAACAACACTCTCTAAACTTGAGCACACTTCAGTGAGATTGGATTTATGACTAAAGTGTGGAAGGTTTGAGGCTTGGAGTGTTTGGATCTTCTCTCTAATGTATGAGGCAAATATGTGTGGGAGAGTTGTGTTAAAATGTGTTTTACAACTCTATTTATAATCATTAGAGAGAATATAGTCGTTAGGGTTAATTGGGTAAGAGTCGGTGTAAGATACACAAAACAGAAACTAGCAGGACCCAATTCTGAGTGAATTCGGTCGACCAGATCGGGCTGTTCGGTCGACTGTTAGGCAGTTTAGAACTCAGTTCGGTCGACCGGTTAAGGAACGGTCGACCGCCCAACGCTAAGACTTAGGTACACTTAAGTGATCGGTCGAACACCGAATAGGGTTCGGTCGACCGATTCACACCAAGCAGTTTGGGGTTGACAAACAAAGTTCTATTCGGTCGACCGAACCAAGATCTACGGTCGACCGAATTCCAGTAGGATATTTGGGTTTGTCAAGAGACATAAATTCGGTCGACCGAACAAGGTCCTCGGTCGACCGATACATGAAATGTATTTGGGGTATTTTTGGTTAATACGAATAAGACCATTGGGTATATACGACAAAACAAACAGTCAGAAAATACTTGGGACTCAGTCGACCAAAAAGGTCTGAAAGGTCGACCGAACTTAGGCAGTTAAACACTAACAGATTAATTGATCACTCGGTCGACCGAACAGTCTGTTTCGGTCGACTAAATGTGGGCAGACAATTTGGGTTCAGGTTTAGTGTTTTTCGGTCTAAGTTTGGGTGATCTATTGAAGTCCAAATTATGTGAAATTTCGTGTGTGACTTCTATAGGGAACCTAGTATGTGGTTGAGTGGTTTTTAGCTCAAGTATGATCAATTACACAAAGTTCCTAAAGACTCAAAGAAATACAAATTACATGTCTTCAAACGAGATTGATTACTTGTCTTGACTTGATTTCCTTTCTTTCTTGAGTCTTGATCACCTGTAGAGGTTAGCACAAAGCAATATATATGCAATGCAATATGTGTGATACTCTATGATCATAAATAAGATTAGGTTGATTAAATCATCAAAACATAGATTAAGGCCAAAAAGCCAACAAAAACTTGTTTGTTCGTTTTAAATTTAGACCGCAAGTGCACAACCGTCGGCAAAGATGGAGCAAGTACGCGTCATCCGCAGGGCGATGAGCAGACTCTGGGTTGACCAAACTCAAGTGGCGAAAAAAGGGAGAAGATTTGTGGATATGCTAATCTAAGTTAAGCTAAACTAGTAACAAGAAATGTAAAGGAGACAAACAACTAACAAAGCAAACTAAATCGAAAGAACCTAAAGTAGAAGTGCAAATCAGGAAGAGAGACCCCTGAGGGTTGGAGTGAGTGTACACAAACAAAGAGATGGTGAAGAATGCAATCATTAAGCACAAATGTAGGTTGTATTTTCATGTATAGGAAGTGTCTAGTATTTATGGCAAAACCTATCAATTCCATTACTAATCTAGTTGATTAACATTCACATATACAAGTTGTTTATTTCAGAACCTAAACAAGCATGAGAGGTGTCTAATATTTTTGGCAAAACCCATCAAGTTACAAGTTCTATCATAGACAAGGAAGCATACATTTATGTTTATCAACACATTTCATACAAAGCATTCAATTTCATTCTCTTTTGCATGTATAAAACATCAACTCCACCCCCCAAAGGGGATGAAACTACTCACTACCCATTACACTAATTATTATTCTAAGAAAGGAAAACATATTAACTAAGCCTACTAAAATTATTGAAATGAAATTAAACTAAGCATGCAATCAACATAAAAGAAACAACATAACAAAGAAAACTTTTATTTATTTGAGACTCACAATACAAGTAGCATCTTCCTACTTCAGTATTTGCTCTAAGGCTCCACTTCAAGTAGGAAGTATAGCCACCAAGTATGTAGTGATTACATTGGAATGTGAAGAGTTCTATTTATAGCAGTAGAAAAAGGTAATCGGGGACAATCCCCGGATATGGGACTAATACAACACCAGAAATAGATCTAATTCTCCCTAATACATGATCTGGCCGAAGCATGTCGGATTTGAAGGCAACCCGACCGCTAATTAGCGGTCTACAAAGTCTGGATTCGCTCTGGATTTCGGTTGGGCCTTGCTGGGTTGTGTTCTTCATGTTTGATGCACCAAACAAAGTTGTTGGAGTTTAGGCCCGACAAGAATTGTCAAAATACTCCTCATGATGGTGTGGAGTATTTTTATTTGCTCATTGGTTCTTTGATCTTACATTCAGGTCTTTCTCCCTTGCATCTTAGTCCTCAAGTCTCTTAACTCAGTCTTTTTTCCTGCTTTTAGGTACTTTTATGCATGTTCTCTTCAAACCTATTTATTATTAAAACTCAAACATAAAACTCGTTACGTAGCATTGTTTAGATGAAAGATAATTAATATAAGACAAATGAATGCATGAAATGATGTCAATCATACTACCACTACCACTAAATTTCTTGACACTGCCACTACCAGTTCCTTTCCCACTTCCACTTTCACTCGTATTGTTTTCTTTAGTAAGAATATGACATTTGCATATTGTTTTTTTGTTAAGATGTGATATTCAAACTTTTGTTGGGGCACGAACTGTATCAATGAATATATTACAAAAATAGAAGCTCTGACAACTGTTGTGTATATTGACATGTCTCATTTAGAACATCTTCGGCTTGAAGTAAGTGTTTTAAACTTGTTAATCTCAAAATCATACTCAATTATAAACAAATTATAAATGTCAAGTGACGTAAACTAGTAGTAATATGATAAAATCACTTTATTTATGATAAAGAACATAACCGAGGCTACATAGATTATTATTCTCGAACTACAAAAGAGCTTGAAGGCATTCAATGCATGAGTTTGGTGACGACAATATAGCAAAAAAGTGGGAAAAAAAGTTAATACAAGAAACGTATGTGATTCCTTTGCTGCAGAAACGGATATCAAATCAAGGAATGATTGGATTATTAACAACTTCCACCAAAGGAGTTGTATCCTCTTCCAGAACCATAATCGGAACCACTTCCATTACCGTCACTTCCCCCACTTTTGGTATTGCTTGAAGCAGACCCACTCCAGGAGCCATATCCTGTACCACTTCCTTTTCCACTTCCACTTGCATATACACCTTCAGATCTTGAACCAGATCCACCAGAGCCATTTCCTGAACCACTTCCACTTCCAAATCCTTTCCCACTTCCAGTTGCACCTGCATTGCCTCTGATGGTTGAACTGCCTTTTCCAGAGCTCGATCCACCACCTGAGTCATGCCCTGAACCAGTTTCACGATTGTTGCTTATTGCTGATCCACTACCACTTCCTTTCCCAGTTCCACTTCCACTAGCGTTGCTACTTCCACCAGTTGAACTAGCTTTTCCAGAGCCCGATCCAGTGCCTGAACCATGCCCAAAAGAATTTCCAATGCCACGAATTTTGCTTGACCCCCCACCACTTCCTTTTCCACTTCCACTTCCGCTTGCCTTTCCTCCTTCTGTTGAACTACTTGCTCCAGAACCTGATCCACCACCCGAGCCATATCCGAAACCACTACCACTACTTTTTCCTGACCCACTACCACTACCTTTCCCACTTGCACTGGCATGGCCTCTTCGTATAGATGAACTAGCTTTCCCAAAGCCCATTCCGCCACCTGAGCCATACCCTGAAGCATTTCCATTATTGTTGCTTTTTGCTGATCCACTTCCGGTTCCTTTTCCACTTCCACTGGCACTTGCAATCCCTCCTTTACCTGTTGAACTAGCTTTTCCGGAGCCTGATCCACTACCTTTTCCACTTCCACTTCCGTTTGTTTTTCCTCTAGTTGAACTACTCGTTGCAGAGCCTGATCCACCACCCGAGCCATATCCAGAACCATTTCCATTACGTTTTCTTGACCCACTTCCAGTTCCACTCGTATTGCCACCTCCTGAAGTTGAACTACCTTTTCCTGAGCTCGATCCACCACTTGAGCCATATCCGGAACCACTACCACTACTTTTTTTTGACCCACTTCCACTCGTATTGCTGCCTCGTGAAGTTGAGCTACCTTTTCCTGAGCCTGATCCACCACCTGAGCTATGCCCAAAAACACTTTCAGTACTGCTGCTCTTCCTTGATCCACCACCACTTCCTTTCCCGCTTCCACTTGTATTGCCTTCTCCTCCTCCATTTGATGTACCTTTCCCTGAACCAGAACCCCCAGTCGAGCCATGCCCAGAAGAACTTCCTATACCATTACTTGTGCCTGAAACACCACTACTTCCTCTTCCACTTCCACTTGCTTTGCCTCCTCCGGAGCCTGATCCACTACCCGAGCCATATGCAGAATTAGTTCCACTACCACCATTTCCGCTTCCAATTGCAATGCCCCCTCCTATAGACGAACTACCTTTCCCAAAGCCCGATCCAGTACCTGAGCCATGCCCTGAAGCACTTCCACCACTATTGCTTTTCCCTGATCCACTACCACTTCCTTTCCCAATTCCAATTCCACTTCCACTTGCATTGCCTCCTCCACCAGATGAACTACTTTTTCCAGAGCCATATCCACCACCAGAGCCATAGCCAGAAGCAGTTCCACCATCGTCGCCTTTTCCCGATCCACTTCCTTTTCCGCTTCCACTTCCACTGGCTTTACCTCCTTCAACTGAATTACCTTTTCTTGAACCCGATCTAGCATCAGAACCATATCCTGAAGCACTTCCTCCATAATTACTTCCTTTTGATCCATCACCACTTCCTTTTTCACTTCCGGTGTATCCTTTTCTTGAACTTGTCACACTACCATATCCATATCCCGATCCACTCCCACTTCCATAACCTGAACTTGTATTCCAAGAATACGCAACATTGTGAGCACCATTACTAGCATAACCACTACCACTTGAACCACCTTTGCCATTACTTGTACTACTTCCACCACCACTTGTAGAGATACCACCACCATTACCTCCTCCACCTTTTCCATAACCTTCATCATTCCCAGACCCAAAACCACTTCCATGTCCTGATCCACTACCATACCCTGATCCTGAACCTCCACCACCACCCCTTCCATTGCCACTACCAGAACCATACCCACTTCCATAACCATATCCACTACCAGAACCTCCTCCTCCGCCGCCACCACCTCCACCTCCACCTCCATCATAACCAGACCCACTACCGTAACCATAACCATATCCACTACCACCACCACGCCCTCCTCCACCACCTCTAGCATATTCATTTAAGAATCTTGTCGCAGACGTCATGCTCAAACACAACATGATCACGAGAGAAGTTGCTACGAACCCTGAACTTCTCATCTCTACTCCTTCACTAGGGACGAACTACAAGTGATTTGAGTTGGTCAGAGAAGCAGTACATCATCGACATTTATAAGACATGCATGCATAGTTATTAGTTCCTAAATGAATTAGCCACCATGTGCACGGATTGCCACTACTCCATATATCACGTACACTTGAACAAGCAACCATACATGTAGTAATCTTAAATATATGAAAGCTTGAATACTAGAGCTTCCACGAAGCTTCTTAATTGCACGAGAACCAGAGCTAACGTTTCATTAAAATTTAACTTCATTTGGGATTTTATCTAATGTTAGCCGCCTATGCTGATTCAAACAGTTGACTTACCCACGGGTCATGTGGCAGAGTAGTTTCCATATATAACTCATATTATTGAATCTATGATCAAACTGTTCCGAGTAATATGTGTTTAAATTGTATTGGGAGTGAGTATCATGGATAGCACAAGTTAAAAGTAGTTCCAACAGGAAAGATCTCTACAACTACAAGCGAAGAGGCTTTAGGTTTGGTGCAACTTCTAGAAAAGAGAATTCTAGTAAGAATTTTTCGACAAATTTTGAAAACTCGTATAGAAGGAATTATTCTAAATTTAATTGTATTTTGATATATAAGTACGAAGCACATTCATAAATTTAGTTTTATTACTCCAGTTAGGTTGACTTTAATACTACAGATGAAACCACAATGGACATTTGGTTCAATGTGAGTTCAGTACTAGTTTCCTACTTGGGTAATTAAATAATTAGGTTATGATACGACCAATGACTGCTCTAATTACAGCTTCCCATGGCTTTACGTTTGGAGTTTGTTCACATGTTAATCTTCACGAACCCCAATTCCGCATAGGATTAAGAAAGCATCTTGGATCAGATTGTTGAATATTGGCTTAGTTTAATCCGTGTCGAGTTAGTGCATTGTTAGATCCCCTTCCAACACAGATAGGTGTTGTCACATGACAACGTGCACATTAATATGAATTACGTCAACGGAATGGCCTGATTGATAGTTTATGGAATTTGGGTAGAGAATGGAATTTTACTTTGTTCCTAGAATAAAATATAAGATGTTATGCGTTTCAAAGAAGACAAAACGTATTACAAGTGTGCATGTGGACTCACACTTCTTTGAGCTAAGGATAAACTGATTTGGTAGTGGTAGGTTCTTGTTTGACTTGTAAAACATTGATATGACTATTTGTTTGCCATCATGGTTTGACTTGAAACCCTAATTTTGGTTGGATCAAGGGAAATGAGCTTGCATGTTTTGGACTTTGTCAAGGTTTGATTCTTAAGCAAACTATAAATCGTCCTCGATTTACACAATGCATCGTCATCGTCATCATCTATGTGCATTACTGCTCGATCTTGAATGCAAGGATAACACATAGAACAAGAAACAATACACATGGAAAAAATAAATATAACCGGTTAACTGATCAACTGGAACCAAGTACTAGGGAGAGTATTGTGTGCATATATATGTAGAAGAGAAGAAAATAGAGATACGATCGATGTAGTTGATTTGCTCCTGCCACGTCTAACGTCCTACATTGAAATGTTAGATAGCGGTTGATGAAATCGTTGGAGTCGTAGTAGTCAACATGCAAACGATCTTAGTTGTTGTTGTTGCGAAACCAGAGACTAGAAATCGTCGTACACTTCTTCCTACACTTCTCACTCAATCAAACGTTAATCACCAACCAATAATATTTAAGGTCACCTTCTCTCCATCTTCCAAAAGTCTTTCTTTCTCACTTGTCTCTACACTCTCCAAAGCCTTTTTCTATATCTTTTTTCCTTTTAAAAGAAGGATCGAGATCCATGTGTAATTTACAATTTCATTTCTCAAACGAAATTGACAAATTTCAAAAGATCAATGTAAATTACAGAATAAATGGTATAATATGCGTTCATACTTTGTTTATACATTGACTTATTTATTATGATAGCTAGTCTCTTATTTATGTTTGTATGAACTATGAGCGCTCAACAAAGAAGGACAATTGAAGATCATGTTCAAACACCGATTGTCGCGAGATATCGGAAGTTGGAGGAGATAATGATGGCCGAAAAGGTTGTGAAGAAAAAGCAAGAAACTTTAGAGGTTGGTTTGAGTGAAGAACAAACCAGTAATTTGTCTCCTTTGTCTCCCCTATTAGGGAAAATAAATAGAAGAGAGTGTGTTTTACTCCGGATGGGAGTTACACTAATACTGAGCCTGCAGAGGTTGCATCGAATTATTGTAAGTTGTTACATTTTATTGTTGTGGTTTGTGTACAATGATTAATTGAGGTTACGTAATGATATAGTTTTTAACATTCTTGTGGTTCGCAATAGGACTATCTTACAATGCAAGACTCCCAAGGTGAATTTGTTTTAGATGGCAAAAATATCTTTTCTCTGAAGCCTTGGGATGTGAGGAGCATGTTGGACGAGTATGCGATGTTGATAGTCAAATAAGACTACGACAATGCTTCAGGGCATCATCCTTAAATCGTAGTAGAAAAGGAATTCTTGCGGATTGTAAAGAAAAGTTCCATAAGTTGCAAGAACAAATGGATATGGTACTTAAGAAATTAAGTGCACTCACCAATATTCCTACACCTACTCAGACACCATAAAGTACTACGGGAAGTGTGAATCTTGAAGTAGAACACTTAATTCCAATCCATGAGGAAAAACAAGTAAAAATAATAAAGAAAGAGAAGGTATTAACTTTGAATTTACTAACTCCATAATTGTTGATATATTAATCATGTATGTATGTTCTTATAATATTTATTTTTCAGGTTGAAGCCTCCTCGTCAAATTAAAGCCTCTAAAAATTAGGACTTGATTGACAAGGTGTGTTGCCTGTGACTTGCATGAGTTTGCACACTTTAATAAAAGATCGAGACGAAAATTGTACCGTAGAAAGTGTTATGGACATAGCAATCATAGGCCCAACAACAATAGACAACACAAAAGTAAAGTTCTATGTCGTTATGTCTAATTTGATGCAATTCCTTAAGATAGAAATATTGTGTATAACAATCATTAAAGTCCACTTAAAGTAAGTCATGTTCATTTTTTCCATACATGTTTATGCTACATTTCAATTAAAATATTCTTAATTTAATTTTAATAGGTATCTCTACCAAATGAAGTTTGGTACAAATTTTGGTTATTTTTGCCCTAATATGTCTGCAACACACGAAATCAATCGGATGATGCATGACCGTCAATAATTGCAGAGGTGATGCAAGCACAAAAGAAGACATGTTATCTAGTACCATATCATCCGTCGTAAGTATCTCATTATATTCTATATACAAGTAGTTTCATTATATTTCAATAGGGAATCATAAAGAAAATTAACATTAAATAATAGAAGTAATTTAACATGAATGATTTTCAATGATCATTGGAGGTTAGTTGTGTTATGTCCCGATGCGTATACTGCCTTCTGGTTTGATCCTTTGGCATCGAAAAAGCCAGGAATGATTTGAAGAATACTATTCAGTTGAAAGTTATATATTTTGAATAACTACTTTCATATTCTAAGTAAATTTGTTGTTGTTGAATGTTTGAATCTATTTTCGATCATTTATATATCTTGGTAGGGCCATGAATATCTATAACATGAAGGGTAATAGGAGTTGTCCAAAGAAGACGATCACTTGGTATTTCATGAAGGTAAGAAGATTTAGTTATGTTTGTATATATAATATATGAATTGTACTTTGCATTAATTTAGTTGTTTTCCTCATATACATGATATCTTGATTGTTGTATCGTAAACAAGTTGGAAATACTAAATGCGGTTACAACATAATGAAAGGAAGAATGTTACGTTGAGAATGGAATCATGAAATTTCATAATGGTAAATTTTGATATATATCTTATGTTGCGTTATTATGTTTGGTGGCACAAATTATAATATGTTAATATATGAGTTTTGTTTACTATGTAGATTTTTTATGATACCCTTCAATCATACTCGCAAGAGGAGATAGACAGTATGCGAGAGAGGTGTTCTTCTTTTTTCGTCGGTCGTATTCTTTTAATATAAATGTAAGTTTTTAATATGATAAATGAATATTAGATATATGATATCATTGCAGCCATTCAAACTACTAACTGTGAATTATGGTATAACAACTTTACAACTTGAACAAATATATGATATCATTGTAGCTGAGTTGAATGTACAGATACAGTTTAAAGCACAAACATAATTTACTGCAATACTACCTTCATTTGAACAGTCCTACAACTTCATTTTTGTAGTTAGTGTACGCTTGTTTCAGTTGGTTCGAGATTATTTTGTACATATAATTCACTTTTGTACATATTAAAACTTTTGAGATAGTGCAAACTGAATTATATATATTACATTTTTTGTATATACATTTGCATAACTAAATTATATATATATATGACAATTTTTGTATATACATTTGCAGAATTGAATTATATTTAAGACAATTATTGTATATAAATTATGTGTAATTCCTTTTCCATTTGTAAGGAATTTTATGTGAAATTGAACGTGGTACGATTTCTATTTGATTTGCAAGGAAATTTATATTAAATTAAAACTAAAATCCTAATTTCCCAAAAAAATAAAATAAAAGGGACATATCTTGTTAGTTACTTGGTTGAAACCAACGTGGTAATGACCTTTTTATTTGCTTTTCTGGGTTATACTATGTCGGTTGATTAACTGGAACCCGATGTGTATGTCCTTTTATTTGACTTTTTGTCGGAATAATAAAAGGACATACCACGTCAAAAATTAAGTTTATAACCGACATGGTATTATACTAATTGAGATTTTATCAGTTCATTTACCGCATGTGCATGACATCGTTAAAGATGCGGCAAGTACAGGTAGTACCACAAGGAGTTGTGTGTGTCGATGTTCCCACCATACTCGAGTGGGGGATGAGAAAGGGATTGAGGGTATCTAAACTAAGTGACAAATGCGACGTAAATAAAAAATAACTAATAAAAAAGTCCCGTAGGAGGTGGAGAATGAACGCGAAAGTGTAAATGTGTAAGTTGTGTGTGTAAACAATTTAGTGCTTATGACATGCATAACATGAAATTTATAATAACCAAAACCCAACTATGCCTCCACATGAATTAAGATTTAACATTATCATTAAAAGAGACAAGACATTAATTAAGATGAGGCCAACAAGAGCACATGCTCTCACATGCCACCCTTATCTCTTTACCCACTCCAACCTTAGCCTCACATCATCAATCCCCATAAAGTGGCCCCACTAGCCAAAGAATGTGCTAAGCATCAAGACCATTAGCACATCAAATGAAAGAGTGAGGATTCCACTAAATGACTATGGAATTCATGTGAGGCTCAAAGATTAAGATTAAACACACACACTAATATAACACATCAACACTTCACATCACCTTCCACCCCAATGGGGATGGACTACTCTCTAGTCATCTCCATAACCAAGAAAATAACAAAAGCAAAACAACTCATAATCAAGTAAAGAAAACTAAAGCTAACCAAGACAAGTGAACAAAAATTACATCAAATGAAAGATAACAACCTAAAGAACATGAAACTTAACTTGATTAACAAATGAAGATTACAAAGTTTGCTCCTCTTCTCCTCCACTATACTACTAAGCAAGAAACTAAAACCTACTCTAATGGGAGAGGAATGAAGAAGAGGAGAAGAATAGGGATCTGAGGGTTTGGATGGATCTGGGCGAAATCCGACGACTGTAAATTAGATCTGGATGCTGCGTATTGCTTAAACCCGACAACCCGACCCGTCACCCAAATTTTTGGCTGAAATGGAACAAAAACATCCACCAACGGTGTATTAAATCACTTTACAAGTGTATTTATAGAAGATCAGAGGGTTTGGATGGATCTAGGCGCAATCCGACGACTGTAAATTAGATCTGGATGTTGCGTATTGCTTAAACCCGACAACCCGACCCGTCACCCAAATTTTTGGCTGAAATGGAACAAAAACATCCGCCAATGGTGTATTAAATCACTTTACAATTTCTCCAGCCGGTTAAGTTTGCTTTGTTGCACGTGGGATTGAGCTGGTCCATTGTCTCATGCCGATTTGATCTTAATTATTGAATTACTCCTCACGTTCATGGCATTATGGACTTTTGCAACCAACATATTTTTCTGTACATTTCGGTCCCTCCAGGTTTCACTTGGGTCCCTCCGTGTTTTCAGTTCTGCCCTTGGACATTACAAACATGTCCAGAAACCTTTCAAAAAAATCCATTATTCTTGCATTTAGGTCATTTTTTTCTTCCTTTCTCTTCTTTATTTCCTAAGACCTGAAACACATCGAACAAATACTCGAGTAGCATAAAATTGGGGTGAAATAAAGGATATATAACATGAATGCAATGCAAGATATGCTACTAATCATATACGTACCACGTCGGTACATTGGCTAAATACCGACGTGGTATGTCATTTTATTTGATTTTTTGTTGGAATAATAAAAAGACAATACCACGTCGGAAAATAAAATTAAATCGATATTATATGTATACGTACCACGTTCGTAGATTGGCTAAATACCGACATAGTATGTCCTTTTATTTGACATTTTGTTGAAATTATTAATTTTAATGAAAAGACATACCATGTCGGAGTTCGTTGGTTCCACTGACATGGTATGTATACATACCATGTTGGTGGATTGCCCAAAAACTGACGTAACATGTCCTTTTATTTGACATTTTGTCGACATTCTATTTTTAATAAAAGAACATACCATGGCGGTGTTTAACCAATACACCGACGTAGTATTTCAAATGTATCATGTCGGTTTCATTTTTAAAACCCGACGTGGTATACTTGCATAAAGGTCTGACTTAATATCCTCTGCCTTACCACATCTCCCCCACATAACGTCGGTCAGTGGAGGCAGTCAATCGACGTTATATGTCAACAAATCGAACGAAATAACACTATTTTGTAGTAGTGTATCGAAAATGTTATGTTCTAAAGATACACCTTCATCCAGTCCCAGTAAAATGTCTATGCATGTTTAGAAACATGTATAACTTTCTAGAGGCAAGAAATTTTCGGCACATAGTGATTAGTAGCATATCATACACTGCATTCATGCTATATATCTTTTATTTTACCCCAATTTTGTGCTACTCGAATGTTTCTTTGTGGTGTTTCAGGTAATAAAGAACAGAAAGGAAGAGAAAATTACTGAAATGCAAGAAGAAATGACTCAAATGAAGCAAAGTTGACATGTTTGTCATGCACAAGGACCCATCTGCAAATTAGGAAGGACCCAAATGAAATCCAGAGGGACCTGAACGTACGGAAAACATTTCAGGAGCAAAAATCCCTCAATACTATGATCTTGAAGTGTATTTGGGCAATTAAGACGAAATGGGCATGAACCAGATGACCAGGACTGCACTCCACGTGAAAAATACAACACCTAAGCTCCAAGAAGAAATCGGGGCTGATCGAGCACAAAAGAACCACTAGTGGCAGATTTTGATCCGCCATTGGAGGATCATTTTGGGCCAATTTCTCCCGTGGCTTCACCTCGATAATCGGTGCACCAGACTATATAGAAAGTTATTACAGCCGTCAGATTGCTTCCAGATCCATCTAAATCCTTATTTCTTCTGTAAATAGACTTGTAATGCCTCCTTTCTTGTTCTTCCTCCCTCTCCTCCTTAGGTTAGTTTCCTTTCTTGTTTAGTAGAGTAGATTTTATTTCTTGTTTATTAGAGTAGGTTTTAGTTTCTTAATTAGAAGTGTAGTGGAGGAGAAGAGGAGCAACCTTGTAATCTTTCTTTTCAATCTAGTTTAATTCTTGTTCCTTACATTGATGCCTTCCATTTTATGCAAATTCCTTTATGTTTGGTCTTTGCTTAATCTAGCTTTCTACATTTCCATTATGGTTTTTTGTGTTATTTTTATGTTCCCATTGGGGGTGGAGAAGAAGGTGATGTGATTATGTGATGTATTAAGTGTGTGTGGTAATCCTAACCTTTGAACCTCACATGAGTTCCATAACCATATAATGAGATTTTCACTCTTATTGATGTGCTAATGCTTTTGAGTGATGCTTAGCACATGCTTAGATTAGTGGGCATATTTTATAGGGAATAAGGAGGTGAGGATAAAGATGGAGTGGATAAGGAGGAAACATGACAAGTGCATGCATGTGCTCATGTTGGCCTCATCCTAATTAATGTCTTGTATGTTTTAATGATTGTGTTAAATCTTATTTCATGTGGAGACATAGTGGGGTTTGGTAATTATGTTTTTCATGTTAGTCTCATCTCAATTATTGTCTTCTATGTTTAATGTGTTTTATCTTATTTCATGTGGAGACAAAATTGGATTTGGTTTTTATCGATTTCATGTACTACATGTTGTGATGAGCACTAATGAACACACATACGTACACACATTCTCATTTCCGCATTCTTTCTCTACTCTATAAGGTGTTTATTTTATCGTTTGTTTTCTGATTTAGTACGCATCGTAGTGTAATTCGTGCATTTGTGTTATTATAATTGAATCAATCACATAACACGAGGCACGTGCTAGTTGTACCTCTACGCAGACCCAACAGGACTAGACAAGTTTGCAAAATTTGCGAATTAAGGACTGGATCGAATTAAATCTAGATAAAATTGAACTGGATTCCGCACGACCTTAATGGGACATGTGTGCGATATGATCTTGGTAATTTAGATTATTTGAAAAAATGCAACCATTCACTACACGATTTTTATGGGTGTTTTATGAGGCATCTGAATTCGAATCGTTTGGATGTGGAGAACAATAAACTCGATGGACTCCATATGTGTGTGATATGACCTCAATAATTTAGATTTTTTGAAGAAACACGATTGTTCACCGCAAGATTTTTGACGCCATTTTATGACGGTTCTGAATTCGAATGGTTTGGGTGTGGATGTGCTTGATATGTGTGCAGTATGACCTCGATAGTTAAGATTTTTCGAAAAAACACGACTGTTAACCGCACGCTTTTTGAGGGCTACATACGACTGAAAGAGAGAAAGGGAGAACGAAAGAGAGGAAGAAGGTGAAAGGGAAGGATTGGAAGGGAATAATCCCACGGTTTACGCATAAGTATTTTAGGGAGAAATGAATACATAAGTATATTTTTCAGAAGATGTCAATGTAAGATTTTTTCTTCCAATTTTGGGTCACTTTGAGAATAGAAAGTCAAATTTTCCTTTACATATATGCAACAATTTGCATTTTTATAAGTTTTTTTTCTTCAAATTCCAATTGTTTCAAATAAAAAAGTTTACATTGTTGAATTTTATTATGAGAATAATCTTTGTAGAATTATCTAATAAAGCCTTGAGAAACTTAGGGTAATTGATTTGTAAAGTATCGGCAGAACCATATAGGTTAACAAAATAACACAAGTGGATCATTCAACATTGCCCTTTACCTCTTTTGGATAAATTTCCATTGCATAAATCAAAATAATCAACGGCTACTTTGTAACCACAACTTCTGATTGAAAGCGTACAATTTCTTGATCAAAATAAACCAATTTTCGGGGTCACCAAATACAACCGAAAAACACCATATGATCCCAGGAATTAAAGCAAGAGCGGGAAAACTCCAATCTGTGGTTGGTGATCTAAGAGTAGGTGATCTAAGAGCCCATCAAGGAGGTGCTCGCTAGCTCTTGAAACTTCCTCCTGCTCTCAGTCTCCTCTTGACTTCTTCTAGTCGCAAACCTTGTACTTTCTAGCTCTTCCTCTCCAGCCCAAGACAACATATTATTCCTGTTGATCTCGTTATCAAATTGCCTCGCGAAGACGTTCCCGCCATTCTGCCCTGGTTGCATTACGAACGCTGATGTTGTGCCTAGTTGAGCCAACCTGTGGTGGTTTTGTTATGTCCTAACCCTTGCTTAATGGTTTATTTGTGTTTAGGTTGTTGATTAGAGGAGGATTAGATTGGACGGCTGAGATGGGTTGAGGAGAAGAGTATAAATGGTTATTCTCTCTCTCTCTCTCTCTCTCTCTCTTCTCACTCTCTCACCCACGCATATCTCTCTCACTCTCTCTTCCTTAGGCTATCCGGAAGTTCCAGTTGGGCGTGGATTTGGTGAGGCTGGGAGGAGCTCGGACGGTGGCCGGAGCTCGCGGTGATCGGGTTCGAGGTTGGGTTTCGCCGGATAGGAAAGAAGTTCGCGTGGAAACGTTCGCGATCGATCTTCAAAGGTTTCTTCAAGCCTTAAAGGTATGTCAAGCTTGCTTTCACGCTCACCTTAGTTTGTGTGGGTGTTGGAGGAGTCGACTGTAGGCCGAATGACTCGTCGGACCTCAGTTCAGTAGTTTTATTTTGTGTGCGGTCGACCAAATGGTGTTTTGGTCGACCGTTGTTGTTGTGATTTTAGGGGAGCCTGCCTTGCACTGGTCGAATGATGCTTCGTGTGGTCGATCAGTCAAGCATGTTAGGCAAGTTCTAGGTGTATTCGATCGACCGGGCCCCCTTTGCCGTTCGACCGAAACACTGTTTTATGTCGGTTGGGGGTGTAGACCACAAAACGGTCGACCGCCACGAGATCTCGTTCGAACGATAACTTAAGTCAACTTAAAGTTCGTTCAGCCTTTTATGTCGTTTCGGTCCACCAGTGCAATTTGTTCCAGACTGGATTTTACTGCTCTTTTCCGGTCGATCGTCGGTCTGTTAAGTTTGATCGTTTGTGCATTTTGTGCGACAAGAGGATTTTTCCTGGTGGTTTTTGGTCGAATGGGTCCCCTCTGCCGTTCGATCGGTTGGTGGTTATTCCGTTTTTATTTGGAATAATTGTGGGGTTTCGGTCGACCGTCTATGGATTTAGGTCAACTGTTTCTGCCCAGTTTTGCATATGTTGCTTGTGTTGTTGTGGTTTGCATCTGCCTCGAGGGAAACGGGTCCCCGACCTTTTTGGGCAACGATATGGACATTCCGGCCTGAGAGAGATCATGGTTGTGGCTCTGAGGAGCGGTGCCTTGTGTGCACGTATCTGTTTGGCGTGGCCGATGGTTGTCCGGCAATGCCTTGTGTGCACGTGTGATTGTGGGGTTGGGTTGAGAGGACCCTTGAGACCCATGGCCGATGGTTTCCCGGCAGTGCCTTGTGTGCACGTGTGATTGTGAGGTTGGGATGAGAGGACCCTTGAGACCCGTGGTCGATGGTTTTCTGGTGGTGCCTGATCTTGTAATCATCTATTGTAGTTTCGAGGTTGATGATTACACGTGTATCTATTGTATATCTTTTGTTGTTATGATCATATTTTGACTCCTATATCACACGATGTACCACTATATATATATGATATGTGCTTTGGTAACGACCCTGTGTTTGAATCATGAATATTTTAAAAGTTTTAAATTTTCCGCTGTTTCGGGGCATTACAATTTGGTATTTGAGCTTTTGGGTTCCGGTGTACTTGTCCAAAGAAAACACCTTAGAGGTCTGGCATTAGTTTTCGTTCATTATGCATGCATATGAAAGGAATGTGTTCTAAAGTTTTACTTTTATATGTCAAATATTATGAATTGGATGTGCAAACATTTTATTACTTGATTATGGTATTCGTCTTTTGCAAGTGTTAAGGAAGAGGCGCTTGGTCCCTAACCGTAGAGCTCTAAAAGATAATGGTTTACATAAATCAAAAGTTATTCGCAATCATGGTAATTAACATGGAACATTAATCACCGAGATAAGATTGTCGTGTTGGTAATCGATTGTTGGAGCTCTACAAACAATTGATGACACGAGTATATAAAAGAGAAAAAATTACTTTTATATATTGAATAGACCTAACAAGTAAAACATTATGGAATTGTGTTTCGTGTCATTGATGTTTTACTTTGTCTTGGATCCAAAGATATGAGACTTATATCTTTTCACTCAAGAAGTGTTGAATTTCATTATTGTCAAAAGCTATGAGTATAGTGATAAAGGCAATAGTTGGTTGAACATGACTTGTGCTGGAAAAGATAGCTAGTCAAACGATTATCATTGCCCCTCTTAATTGAGTGATGATATTAGTGGGCCCCTTGATAAAGCAAAATTATAATGTGCACAATGTAACTTGAGCTAAGTTACATAGTTATAATTAGCTTAGAGAGATCAAGAAATGAATATAATACAAAGATGACACATTTCTACTTTGTATAAGGGACGGACACAAGTGGTGCACTTACATCACTAAATGGATCATGTTTTGGTTCGGGTGGAACAAAGACATCTATGCTAATTGGGTAACTATAATATGTAGCTAGATACCGCTTATAGTTTGAGATATTAAGTGTTTAATATCGCTGCCAATTTGGCTTAGATCCTCCTATAAGTCACACCACAAAACTGGGAAACAAGAGGCTTGATTTTAAGTTCATATGATGTGTCGGGTTCCATGTGAAAATAGGACACATGTGGTGAATGAATAAAATCAATATGTCATGAGAATTGACATAATTAGAATCATAATAAATTCATATGAGGTATATATATATTATGGGGTGTAATAATTTAATATTACATATGATAATATATTATATAAGATGTGAATTTGCTAAAACCCCCAAAAGATCAAATTTTGTTGGAAATAAATCCAAAATTTGACAAAGGCAAAATCGGGGTCAAACACGGTGAACCGTTCATGGTTCGGTTGACCGGGGTATCTTCGGATCGGTTAACCGAATGGGGAACGGGTAATCACAATTGGTTGACCGAAATTGTCTGGAGTGCCTAGACAATCGGGTTAGGTTAACCGATTGGAAACGGTCAACCGAAAAGAGGTATTTTCGATAGACCGAAGGTGACACGGTCATCCGTAGACTATGTCCCAGGAGAAATTCTGGTAGGTCAACGGTAGACCGAGTAAAAGACGTGGTTCGTCCGAATATTTCCAGGGAATTTTTCTCATGCGAGATCGGTCCACCGTCTCGCTCACGGTGCACCGAACACGTGTTAAAACCGAACGGTTCGGTTGACCGACTAATACTCGGTCCACCGAACAGAACGATTCTTCCTGAATTATTAAGAGATTAATTAAATCATGGGTGGATTAATTCCAGATTTAATTAAAACGTTTTTAGGGTGCTTATGTGGAAATTAGAAATTAATTTTAGGAGAGAATAAACAAGAGATCATGGTTAAAGAGTAGTTCTTGATAATGATGTTTTGGTAGCCTATAAAAGGGCACCTACTCCTACTTGTTTAATACTAATGCAAAATCTTTCTCTCATTAATATCTTCTCTAATCACCACGAAATTCTCTTAGAAACTTTGAGTTTAGGAGATAGAAATCTCAGGAGCTCAAAGAGGGGTTATTAGCTAGATTCTAAGCCTTATTAGAGATTGATTGGCTAGCTCCTTTCTCTCTAATCTTGTTTAGAGTTTGGTGAACACTCGGAGGAAAATCCGTGGACGACGCAACGGGCAACGTGACTCTGGATCTTCAAAAAGGTTTTATAGAACCTTTAGGTATGATTCTACCTTTGTGGTTTATTTTAATAAATGTAGGGTTGCATGATATTAGAATAAACACAAAGTAATGTACATAAAAATTGTTGAAAAAATGAAAACGATCTTGTATGTTGTATTAATTTTTTTTAAATATATACATAAATAGGGACACAAAATCCTACAGCATAATGATTGATTCATTTTCGTTTCCTGTCCTCTTGTGTAGATGCCTCCGAGACGTGTGAGGCGACCTTCACGTGATAGGGGCACCAAAGAGGAGACTGGTGAAGGGGACATGGAGGAGGAGAGGAGGACCCTTCAGGGGACTCTAGGTCGGCTGGGCGAGTTTCTCGAGCACCAGTCTGAGAAGGCGGGAGCAGGTGCAGTGTTGGACCAATTTATACGTCAGCGCCCTCCTTCCTTTGATGGTAACGGTGATCCGGAGGCAGCTGAGGACTGGGTCTTTAAGATCAGGAGGATATTCAGAGCGATTGGTTGTCCTATAGAGAGACAGGTGGATCTGGCCACCTATATGTTGGACGGGGAGGCAGGCAGCTGGTGGAGGTCCACGTCAGATGTTGTTTTCGAGGATAGTGAGGAGGTGGGATGGGAGGAATTCCTTGCGGAGTTCAACCAGCAGTATTTCTCGCAGCATGTCCGTGACAGGAAGAGAGAGGAATTCCTAGCACTTGAGCAGCGAGAGATGACGCTGGCGGCTTACATTAGCAGATTCCATGCTTTGGAGCGTTACTGCTCCGAGATTTATGTGACTCTAGAGCAGAGGGCTCGGAAGTTTGTCCGAGGTTTAAGGCCACAGTTCAGATCTCGTGTGACCACGAGTATGCCGCAGACTTTAGTTGATGCAGTGAAGTTTGCGACGATCATGGATCAGGACTACCAGGAGACGGTAGAAGCTAGGAAGACGCAGCAGAAGACGGGTGCACATCCCGGAGGTCAGCTTTCAGGGAATCCGGGCAAGAGGCCCCTGATTGATGATGGTGGAGCATCGCAGACTGGACAATGTAGGTGGTCCGGTGGAGTACATCTTGGGCGTGGGTGCGGGCACCGTCCCGGTGCGTGTGATGGTTGTGGCCAGATGGGTAACTTCATTCGTGCTTGCCCTAGCAGATCAGGCGGGACTGGTGCGGGATCTTCCTCAGCCAGTTGAACGAGCACGAGTCCACCTGTTGCACCCTCTCAGCAGGGCAAAAGTGTCGGTCGTGTTTTCACCATCCAGGCAGAGGAGGATAGAGATGCCAGTGTGGTGGTCTGATAGCTAGAGTGCTTTTCGACTACGGGGGCCACACACTCGTTCATCTCTGAGCAGTTTGCTAGCGTGTTATGTCGTACCCCTGCGATGTTGACTACCACTTTGGAAGTCAGCACACCCCTGGGTTTGGTGGGCATTGTGGGGAGCTTTCTCCCCGGCGCCACGGTTGTTTCGGGAGACCAAGAGTTCCCGGCAGACATGGTCTTGTTACCGATGGTAGACTTCAATGTCATACTTGTGATGGATTGGTTGTCCCAGTATAATGTTCGATTCTTGTGCGGAGAAAAGAAAATTTTGATTTCGAGGAAGGATCTTCCTGATTTGCTGATCAGGGAGACGAAAGACAGAGGAGATTGGGTTGCGGTGTCAGCAGTGAGGACACAGAAGATGATCCATCAGGGTTGTAGGGCTTTTATAGCCACTCTTGTGGTGCTAGATCTAGAGATGAAGAAGTTGGAGGACATCGAGATTGTTCAGGATTTTCCAGAGGTGTTTTTCTGATGAGATTACCGGTCTGCCACCCCATAGAGAGATCGAGTTTGGTATCGACTTGGTAGCTGGGACTACAGCATAGTCGACGGCTCCATATAGAATGACGCCTGCTGAGTTAGCAGAGTTGAAAAAGTAGTTGCAGGATCTTCTGGATAAATGCTTAATTAGACCCAGTGTCTCACCTTGGGGAGCTCCAGTGCTCTTTGTGAAGAAGAGGGATGGCTTGTTGAGGATGTGTATTGACTACAGGATGTTGAATAAGGTTATAGTTAGGAATCAATATCCTTTACCTAGGATCAAGGACCTTTTCGATCAGTTGCAGTCAGCAAAGGTGTTCTCGAAGATTGATCTGCGATCCGGTTATCATCAGTTGAGGATCAGAGAGGCAGATATCCAGAAGACAGTATTCAGGACGAGGTACGGGCATTACGAGTTCTTAATGATGCCGTTTGGGGTGACGAATACACCTGCAACGTTCATGGATCTGATGAATCAGACTTTTCATCTGTATCTCAATAGCTTTGTGATTGTCTTCGTGGATGATATTTTGGTATACTCACCCGACAGAGAGCAGCATCGGGAGCATTTAAGGATCAGGTGGCCTTTCTGGGACATGTGGTGTCAGCAGACGGGATATCAGTAGATCCAGTGAAGGTTGAGGTTGTGACTCAATGGAGAGCTCTGACTAACGTATCGGAGATCAGGAGTTTTGTGGGTTTAGCAGGTTATTGTCATCGCTTTATTCTGGACTTTCCAGACTTACTTCTCCACTGACGGCGTTGATGCAAAAGGTGTCAGGTTTGTTTGGTCCCAGAAGTGCAAGTAAAGCTTTCTGGAGCAAAAGAGACGACTCACGATCGCATCGGGGGCTACGTGATATACAATGACGTGTCAGGAATTGGGTTGGGTTGTGTTCTAATACAACACAGGAAGGTAGTGGCGTACGCTTCAAGAAAGTTGAAGGTACACGAGAAGAACTACCCCACCCATGATTTGGAGTTTGCCGCGGTGGTTCACGTGCTGAAGACTTGGAGAGCAGTTTGAGATCTTTAAAGATCATCAGAGCCTAAAGTATCTGTTTTCGCCGAAAGAGCTGAATATGAGACAACACATATGACTCGAGTTTATCAAGGATTACGACTTCACCATTTCGTATCATTTTGGGAAGGAGAATTCAGTTGCAAATGCCTTGAGTAGGAAGGTGGAGTTGTCAGCTGCTAGTTTATGCATTCAGGAGTGGATGTTGCTTGAGGCCTTGTCAGAGTGGAGATCGTTCATGGAGGACACCGAGGGGGCAGTGATTGCTGGGCTTCGGGTGGAACCACAGACCGTCTCGCGAGTTGTGCAGGCTCAGAGAGCAGATGAAGATCTAGCCAGTCTGATGCAGTTGGTTGCTAAAGACGTGTCTGATTTCAGTGTGGGACTATATGGTGGCCTGAGATTCAGGGGTCGGATCTGGGTGCCGAGAGCAGGTGATCTGAGAGATGATATCATGGAGGAGGCACATAGAGCCAAATATTTCATTCATCCGAGGAGTACGAAGATGTATAAAGACATGCATTGGAATTTTTGGTGGAAAGGGATGAAGCGAGACATAGCCGACTTTGTGTCCAGGAGTAGGTAAAGATTGAGAACCAGCGACCAACATGCCAGTTGTAGAGTATAGATATGGCAGAATGGAAGTGGTAGCACATGACGATGGATTTCGTCACTGGGTTGCCGAAGACGAGGAGATCAAACAATGCGATTTGGGTTATAGTTGATCGACTGACCAAGTCAGCGCATTTTCTGTCTATTAGGACCACTTTACCTTTGGAGGGCCTAACGAGGATGTACATTGAGGAGATAGTCTGATTACACGGAGTGCCAGTGAGTATTATCTCTGATCGAGATCCGAGGTTCACCTCCCGATTTTGGGTACTCTGCAGAAGGCTTTGGGGAGTCAGTTGAAGTTCAACACAACTTTCCATCCGCAGACAGACGGGCAGTCATATGTTGAGAGTGTGTACTCTGGATTGGACAGGACATTGGGATGAGCACTTGTCGTTGATCGAGTTTGCCTACAACAACAGCTACCATTCGAGCATTGGAAAGGCACCGTACGAGACTCTATAAGGTCGGCCTTCTAGATCACCGGTATGCTGGAGTAACGTAGGCGAGAGACAGTTGGTTGGGCCAGAGATTTCTCAGATGTATGCTGAGAAAGTCGGTGTAATCAGACAGAGGTTAGCGACAACTTAGAGCAGACAGAAGAGTTACGCAGATAGGCGTAGGCGAGAGTTGAGGTTTGAGGTGGGTGATCACGTATTCCTGAGATTTCACCAGTACGTGGAGTGATGAGATTCCGGAAGAAGGGGAAGCTCAGTTCGAGGTACGTCCGACCATTCGAGGTTCTTGATCGAGTTGGACAGGTCGCCTACCGCGTTGCTTTGTCGCCTCAGTTTTTGGGCCTTCACAATGTTTTCCACGTTTCTATGTTGAGGAAGTACGTTGCCGATCCGTCGCACGTGATTGAGATCGGCGTTCCTGAGATCAGTCAGGACTTATCTCTTGAGGAGAGACCAATGGAAATTGTGGATCGGATGGAGCACCAGCACAAGTGGAGAACCAACCCGATGGTAAAGGTCAGGTGGCAGCACCATTCTGAACGTGAGGCCACTTAGGAGATCGTAGAGGAGATCCGGAAGAAGTATCCGGAGTTGTTTGTTACAGATTTGGTTCTAATTTCGAAGACAAAATTCTTTAAGGTGGGTGGATTGTTATGTCCTAACCCTTTCTTAATGATTTATTTGTGTTTAGGTGGTGAATTAGAGGAGGATTAGATTGGACGGCTGAGATGGGTTGAGGAGAAGAGTATAATGGTTTCTCTCTCTCTATATATATATATATCTATCTATCTATCTATCTATCTCTATCTATCTATCTTTTCTCAATCTCTCACCCGCGCATTCACTCTCTCACTCTCTCTTCCTTAGGCAAGCCAGAAGTTCCGGTTGGGCGTGGATTTGGCGAGGCTGAGAGGAGCTCAGACAGTGGCCGGAGTTCGCGGTGATCGGGTTCTAGGTTGGGTTTCGCCGGAGAAGAAAGGAGTTCGCGTGGAAACGTTCGTGATCGATCTTCAAAAGCTTCTTCAAGCCTTAAAGGTATGTCAAGCTTGCTTTTACGCTCACCTTAGTTAGTGTGGGTATTGGAGCGGTCGACGGTAGGCTGAATGGCTCGTCGGACCTCAGTTCAACAGTTTTCTGTTGTGTTCGGTCGACCGAATGGTGGATCGGTCGACCGTTGTTGGTGTGATTTTGGGGAGCCTGCCTTGCACTGGCCGAACGATGCTTCGTGCGGTTGACCGGTCAAGCATGTTAGGCAAGGTCTGGGTGTATTCGGTCGACTGTGTCCCCTTTGCCATTCGAACGAAACACTGTTTTATGTCGGTTGGGGGTGTAGACCACAAAACAGTCGACCGCCCCGAGATCTCGTTGGACCGATAACATAAGTCAACTTAAAGTTTGTTCGACCTTTGATGTCATTTCGGTCGACCGGTGCAATTTATTCCTGACCGGATTTTACTGCTCTTTTCTGGTAGACCGTCGTTCTGTTAAGTTTGACCGTTTGTGCATTTTGTGCGACAAGAGGTTTTTTCCTAGTGGTTTTCAGTCAAACGGGTCCCCTTTGCTATTCGACCGGTTGGTGGTTATTCCGGTTTTATTCGGAATAATTGTGGGGTTTCGGTCGACCGCTTCTGCCCAGTTTTGCATATGTTGCTTGTGTTGTTGTGGTTTGGATTTGCCTCGAGGGCAATGGGTCTCCGACCTTTTTGGGGCGATGGTACGAACATTCCGGCCTGAGAGAGATCATGGTTGTGGCTCTGAGGAGTAGTGCCTTGTGTGCACGTATCTGTTTGGTATGGACGATGGTTTTCCGGCAGTGGCTTGTGTGCACGTGTGAATGTGGGGTTGGGTTGAGAGGACCCTTGAGACCCATGGCCGATGGTTTCCCGGCAGTGCCTTGTGTGCACGTGTGATTGTGAGGTTGGGGTGAGAGGACCCTTGAGACCCGTGGTCGATGGTTTTCTGGTGGTGCCTTGTGAGCACGTCGACTGTGGTTGGGAGAGAGTTCCCGAGAACCCAGTTGGACGGTGGCGGTTGAGATCTTTTTATTGCATTTTCATATCATGTCTCATATATGTGTTCTATTCATATTTAGGAGTTTGGCATAGTTTATGGTTGTATTTTAGATCGTTAGCATCTATAGGAGGTGGTGACAAAGGGTGGGAGCACTTGGACCTGATCCTGTAATCATCTATTGTAGTTTCGAGGTTGATGATTACACTTGTATCTATTGTATATCTTTTGTTGTTATGATCATATTTTGACTCCTGTATCATACGATTACCACTATATATATATATGATTTGTGGTTTGGTAACGACCCCTGTGTTTGAATCATGTATCTTTTAAAAGTTTTAAATTTTCCGCTGTTTCGGGACGTTACAGGTTTGGCTACGAAATCAACCCTCTAAAGCTCCACTCTTGCTCTTTCAACACTTTCACTTTCTGTCTATCTATTCTCTTGCCTAGCGATTCTTCCATTCTCTTCGTGTCTATCCATGATAAAACCAAGTAAAAGCATTATTCATTACTAGCCAGAACTAGAAAGTTCTGAAAATACGGTTACTAAACTCAAGCCAAATAGACCACAAAAAACCAGTAATTTAAGCATTCCAATCAGCAACCCCTAAATGAAGATTAATTTTGAATTATTACTAAAAAGGAATGTTATTTACTCATTAAAGATTAAGGTCTCTATGACTTGCTAAATCCCAAACGTTCTCGGCAAAACAAGTAAAAAAAAGATGCCCGATGGTTTCATTTCCAAACTGCACATTGGACAAGCTTGGTCTACATTAATACCTTCGGCAAACTTTCATTCACATCATGGGTATTCAGCGATTTTGTTTTCAAATAGAGGCTAATTCAAAGTTTAACCTTTGTGGACATTAAGACTTCCAAATTAGAGAAAGCAGCGAGTATCTTAGTCCATCAGTCAACAGACGATAAACATCTCTAGCTCTAAATTCCTTATTTTTGTTTGGGTTTTTTTACTTTGTTACACCTTCAAAAAATACCAATAACTAATTTACACCTGTGTTTTCCATATTTAATTGAGTACGCCTTATGTGTTGTATTTTTACTTGGGTACATCTTCCCCGTCAATGGGACCCACTCCGCCAGACCTCCGTAATGCCCCCGTCAAACTCTACAATCCTCAAGTAACTGATTTACACCTGTATTTTTCATATTTACTTGAGTACGCTTTATGTGTTGTGTTTTTACTTAGGTACACCTTCCCCGTCAACCCTAAACTTTAACATTTGGTGAGTGTGACTTGGTTTTAATTGATGTCAATATATTAAGTGAATGTATTGATTGAATATGGGTGTGGCTTGAGAAATGCACAAATTAATTTGAGAAATGCATATGTTTTTAAACCCTAAACAAATCAATATGAGAAATGCATATATTTTTACGTGTTGTATCAATCTGAGAAATACATGTAATGATATAACGATTTCTATATATAATTTAAACCGTAAACTTTAACATGAGAAATTCATAGATCTAAGCACAGATCAATCTGAGATGTAAGCATAAATCAATCTAACATCTAAGCACCATAGTCATAGAACACAAATCAATCCTAGATCAATACATGCACATCATTTAAACTCAAGTCACACTTACATTCAATCAATACATTCACTAAATACATTAACCTCAATTAAAACCAAGTCACACTCATCAAATGTTAAAGTTTAGGGCTGACGGGAAGGTGTACCCAAGTAAAACACAACACGTAAGTTGTACTCAAGTAAATATGGAAAACACAAGTGTAAATCAGTTACTTGAGGATTGTAGAGTTTGACGGGGGCGTTACGGAAGTCTGACGGAGTGGGTCCCATTGACGGAGAAGGCGTATTCAAGTAAAAATACAACACATAAGGTATACTCAAGTAAATATGGAAAACACGGGTGTAAATTAGTTATTGACATCTTTTGAAGGTGTACCCAAGTAAAAAACCCATTTTTGTTTAATTTCCATACTCGTATGTCTCTCAAATTAGACGGAGAGAATGGCATGTATGCGCTATATGGTCTATTTATGTTCTCTTCATCCAGGTCCCCTGAAAATCTTTTTTCTATCCATCAAGCAAAGAAAAGATTCCTACTAAAAAACAAGCAGTGGAAATCCAAATATGTTTAGATCTGCTGTAGTGGTCTACCCATCCCCCTGCTAACGGGTAATCAAACATGCAACAATCGTGCCAGAATTATGTCAATTGACCATCATTGATTTCAATCTTGCTAAATTTACATAATGTTAGGATCCACTATATAAGATGTCTGAAGAAAGGTGATAAGCAATCTTTGCTTATGAGTTCGGAGATAATCCCATGGAACGCAATTACCGTGGACAATATACCGAATGATACCTTGTTTTCCAAATAAAATACCCCAGAGCTTTTGAGGCTAATACAATGTGCTTGGAGATTCAGTATCCCAACCCCCCTTAAATTGGTCTGCAGACTTTCTTCCAACTCACTAGTTTTTTTATTGGTGAGTAGATAGTAGAATTATTCCAGAGAAATTTTTTCCCAACTTGTTAATTTTTTTTGAGATACAAACCGAGGGCTCTGCGAAACTCTTTTTTGGTGAGTATAATTTCCTTTTACCTTTTTGTCCTTGGTATTGTCTCACTTTTTGTGATGTTTATGACTTGTTTAGGTTTGTATTCTACCAACCAACTCGGGCTGACACGCATATGAAGTCTAACAGGTAATTTTTAATCTATTTAGTGTTAATTAGTTTTCAGTTGTATGGTTCCTATAAAAACTTTAATTTATTGTATAGTAAAAGGTGTTTTTAGTCCATCTTCTTAGTAGTAGTGCCCGCATTAGATATGTTTAGATACTAAAAAAGGCAGACAAGAACATGAAATAGAAATTATAGAATTGTATGTTAGTAATAATATCTACAACTCTTTACTAAGAGTCCACATTATTCTATGTACAAGTTACCCGTACATATAACAATAATTACCCACAACGCTTCATTAAGCTTCCTAATTATTCACTGAACAAGCTACCCATGCATATAAAATAAATACCCATGATGCAGATGTACTAAGATACCAAATTATTTACAGTAGAAGTTAACAATACTTTCCATCTAAGAAATTTAAATTTAAACACAAATTTGTAATCTAAAGAATAGGGATGAACAAAAATACCATTAATACCACAGTACAAGAGCTAAGGCGCCCAAGAGGCTTGTTGCATCTACCCTCGCCGTACTCAACCAACTTATAATTTGCAGAGTCTAAAGAGTCGACGATGTGATTATAGATACAAGAAGCCCACGACACAAAACCTAAGTCTTGCAAATTCTCAACAATGTGTGTCATCCAAGGTTGTACCCAAACAACATTGGCGAGAAAAAAGGTATAAGAACCACATACTACAAGAAGCCTATATCGTGTTACTTCCACACGAGATACATTACCTATTATTAGGTATGAAAGATGATCCTTTTTGTAAATCCATTCCCTGGGAAGTTCCTCAATATCCTCTTGTGGAGTTTCTTAAGGTCGTTGGTGTGTCTCAGAAGGTGAGTCTTGTGAGGATATATACATTTCGGATAGCCTCTATGTAGTCATCGTCAAGAGGAGAATTGTCCACTTGTGCCAACTCGTCAAACTTGACATGAAGTGTATTATTCACACAATGAATTCTCTTGTTATAAATTATGTATGCCTTACTTCCACTTGAATAGTCTAGAAATATAGTCTCATCAAATTTTGCATATATTTATCTAAATTGTGTTTAGTGTTGAGGACAAAACAATTGGAACCAAAAGCTTTGAAATAAAAAAATTTAGGAACCTTTTTATGTCATAGTTCAAGGGGAGTTTTCATCAAAATATGTCGAATAAGAACACCATTTAAAACATAACATGCAGTGTTGAAACCAAAAAAAAATTTGAAGACCCTTTTCGGAAAGCATGATCCTTATCATCTTTTGGAGAGTTCTATTTTTTCTCTCAACAACCTTATTTTTTTCAAGAGTGCGAGGAAAAGTGAAGTTGTGATCAATATCATGTTGTTCAGAAAAACTTTGAGAAAACTCATTTTCAAACTGTCCTCCATGGTCATTTCGAATCCTTAAAATGTTGGAATTCTTTTTTCTTTGAATACGTTCACACAACTTTTGAAACTTTGAAGACATCAAATTTATTTACAAGGAAAAGAACCCAAGTAAAGCATGTGGAATCATCAACTATCACAAATGCATACCTTTTCCACCAAGGCTCACGGTCCTTGATGGACCAAAAATGTCCAAGTGCAAGAGTTCTAAAGGTTTTGAAGTTGTTACCATATTCAAGGATTCAAAGGAGCTTTTAAATTATTTTTCAAATTGGCAAGAATCGTAAAGCATATCTTTCTTGAAATCTAGTTTTGGAAGTCCTAATACTAAATTATATTTAGATAATTTGTGTACTTGAGACATACTAATGTGTCCCAATCGGTCATTTGAGGTGATTAAACAAGTTTCATGTCAGATAGAATCAATGTCATCTACATACACCACATAAATATTTGGGATTTTTGCTTGTGTACACTTGTAAAGTCCTCTTATTAGACCTTTGCTCACCCATAATTTTTTATTGGTCATGTGCACTTGTGAAGTTCAAATATTGCTTGTATATTCATGTTATATATCCTTTATTTTACCTCCACATTTGTGCTGCTCGGGTTTGTGATGCATGTATTTCAGATTTTACGTTATAAAGAAGAGAAATGAAGCAAAAAGGACTAACATGCAAGAAGAAAGAAATGATTTGGAAGCATTCTGCACCTATTTCTAATACCCAAGGACCTGATTGCAAGTCAAGAAAGACCTAATTGAAAACCCAGAGGGACCTAATCGTTAAGAAAATATTTTGGTTGCAAAACGTCTAATCTCAAAACCTATGGAGAAATTCTACAATTAAGACCAAAGAGACTCGAGCTAATCAACCAGGGCTTCACCCCAGGTGCTTCAAAGCAAACTTAACACGTATTTCCAATTTCAGGCTGATCGGGTCAATCGGATCCTCCAATAGTGGATTTTTATCCCCCTGTAGCAGTTGCTCCTTATCCGCCATCCCTGAAATTTCTCTAGAGGGCCGGGTATATGGATAAGAGCACTGGAGCATTCATATCTGATTTTCAGTTGTCGGATTTCGAACAAAATTAATTTAGATAATCTAATCTTCTATAAATAGAGTTGCAACCCTACTATTGTGATCTTTCCTCCCTTTCCCCATTAGAGTAGGTTTTATTTCTTATTTTAGTAGTGTAGTGAAGAGGTGGAGAGGAAACCATTGAAATCTTTCATTCTTTAATCAAGTTTTGATTTCATATCCTTTATGTTGTTGTTTTTCTTTGTTATTGATAGAATTAGTGAGTAGTCCATCCCCAATAGGGGTGGACTACTCATGTGAAGTGTGGGCGTAGTTAGATTTGTGGGTGTGTTTAATCTTAATATTTGAGCTTCATATGATTTCCATAGTCATTTTGATGGGTTCCTACTCTTACCTTTGATGTGTTAATGGTCATAATGGATACTTATGACATGCTTTGGCTAGTGGGCCTACTTGATGGAGAATGATGAGGTGAGGATAAGATTAAAATGAATAAACGTTTATGCAAACCAATCAAAAGTTGATCAAGTACAACATGAATTCCTCACAAACTGTGGAATGCAAGTGAGTTAATTGGCACAACAATTAAGTAAACGTGAGGATGGTGGCCTTTCTTGTCAACATGAGGATTCACGACCACATCCATAAATTTGAAGCACAATTTTTCAAAGTCAAACTCCTAGTTAGTGTAAGGGACTTAGGGTGTCAATCCACGATGGCCCAACTTGATGGGGGATTCAATCCAAATTGAGAATAACATGGACCAACTTGTTTTTGAGGTGACACAAGATTGTACCTTATCTTTTTATCCCGTGGCCATTCAGCCAAATGACTTTAATGTCGTGCCCCTTAAGGATCCACCTGTGGTAGAGCAGCAACTCCCTAATAACCATATTTTTATAAGACCTGATGAGAGCATTGAGAGATCCCTAGAGGATATCTTGGGTGAAAGACTCACTTTCTGTTCGCGTGATGTGTTGGGCAAGCATAACGAGGTTCTTGACCTTGTTGCCACACACTAGCCTATTAGTTGGAGGGTTTGGATTGATGATCATGATTCTAATACCGCAACATGGGAAACTCTTCTTTCGTTATAAAATTGTTGCCAAACTCTTTACAACTTCGAGCTCTTTGAGTTTGATCCATTGAATCAGACACCTTTGCGCCTAGTTAACGAAGAAGACGCCCCCGCCCCTTCTCCCCATTAGAGTAGGTTTTATTTCTTGTTTTAGTAGTGTAGTGATGGGGGTGGAGAGGAAGCCCTTGAAATATTTCCTTCTTTAATCAAGTTTTGATATCATGTTTTGTATGTTGTTTTTCTTTGTTATTGATATGAATAGTGTGTAGTCCATCCCCATTGGGGGTGGAGGATGATGTGAAGTGTGGATGTAATTAGATTTGTGTGTGTGTTTAATCTTTATCTTTGAGCTTCATATGATTTCCATACCCATTTTGATGGGTTCTTACTCTTGCCTTTGATGTGTTAATCATCTTAATGGATTCTTAGCACATGCTTTGGCTAGTGGGCCTACTTGATGGGGAATAATGAGGTGAGGATAATATTAATGTGGGTAAGGAGATTAGGGTGACAGGTGGAGGCATTATATCTTGTTGGCCTTATCCTGATTAATGTCTTGTATGTTTTAATGATGGTGTTAAATCTTAATTCATGTGGAGACATAGTTGGGGTTGTGGTCATTATGGATTTGTATGTTCTTCATGTCATTAGGAGTTAAATTGTACACACGAGTCATATATCTACATTTTTCATGCATTCTCCACCTCCTACGTGACTAGTAGAATTGGATTTTCTTTCTCGATTAGCGTAGCATAGCTAGGTTCAATGTACTCACTCATCTTCATTTTCTTTTTCCACTCGAGTATGGTTGACAATGACCCACTCTAGTTTTCCGTGGACACAACCCGTACTTGCCGCTACTTCAATGCAGTCGTGCACTTGCGGTTTTAGACTTCACAATCGAACATCTGACATATGTAATGTACGCCCAAAATAAAGATGATATAATGAGATGTTGAAAAAACCTAAATCTTTGACATAATACAACAATTATTTTTGGTATAAACACCTTTAAGGAAACATGGTTTGGATGACTAAATGAGTGAACCAGTCATCCGAAACAGCAAGACAATGGTTATAACAGACAAGCAAGTTCAGACGACTAAACGAGCCAACCAGTCGTCCAAAATAAATGAAAAGAAAAGATATGTAAATCCAAGAAATTATTTGGACGACTGAATCGGGAAACGTGTGATCCAAAATTGGGAAGATAAGAACTGATTTTACTAACTTTAGATTCGAATGATTGAAAGGGTAAATGGGTCGTCCAAAACTGGGTTGGCCAAAGTTTGATGTTTATTGACTATGGATTCAGACGACTGAAAGAGTGACCAGGTCGTCCGAAGCTTGGTGACTTGTGGGATTTAGACTACTGAAAGGATGAGGTAGTCGTCTAAAAGTGGCGTGTACATAACTTAATGATGTTCTAGGTGTTTGATCATGAGTTCAATTTGTGCCCAAGTTTACGAAAGACCCTAGTACTCAATAGAAGGTAAGATTACAAGTCTTTTTGAACTTTATTACATGTCTTGTCTAGAAATCCATTTTCCTTTGAGTCGTCAACATGTAATAAGATAGAAATATGCATAAGTATGGTGTATAGTGTATGTGTGTTTAAGAATTGATTCATTAGATTAAGTGTTAGAGTTTAGAGACAATCATAACAAAGAGTACAATAAGGCCTATTGAGCCAACACAAGAGATATGCATGATCATAAAAATGTGATATGATATATAATTTAGCATCCAAATTTCCTAGACTAGAACCAATTCCACATGAATAAGAGGATTGAAAAATGTTATCCAACTTTTTATCCTCGGTTTGGCATATGGTGATAATCTTCTTTCAAAAGCAAATCTGGTATTATGAATTTGATCTGAATGATAATTTGAACCTTGAGATGTATCTTTTCTTTATTGAGCTGATCGTTTTCGACCATTCTCCTTCTAAGTAACTACATGTGAAAATTTTGGTACCCAAACAACCTTAGCTCCTTGAATGCTAGTTTTTGGTATCAAACCATTTTGGTTTTAGGGGCCAAAACACTTGAGGAACTTTGTTTCACAAAGAAATGCTTGCCATGTAAAGTAGTATGAACTATATGACTCTTGTTGAAACTTTGCATTGTATCCCAAACCATGCTCATCTAATGATTGTTTTTGACTACCTATAAGCATGTCAAGCATTCTCTTTCCTTTAGTGAACTTCTGTAGATCTTTTCTTACTTGAACATTGCATTCATTAAGATCTAGTTGTTCAACATCAAAAGGTGTTGCTTTTCGACTATCAAGTTCTAATGTAAGTCTATCATGTCTAGCAAGCACCTCATTCTTTTCATTATTGTCCCTCGAATTTGGTATAAATTCATCAATGTTCTTTCAAGCTAGTTTGTTGTTTTCACAAGCGACCTCATATTTATCAACTAGCTCATGAAATGTGGTGTAGTTCATCAAAAGAATGTGAATCATTGTTCGAACTATAGCTAGAACTATGGCTAGAGCAAGATCTAGAAGATACCTCACTTTATTCATCTTCTAATGCTATGAAGCACATGCGAGTGATTAGTAGCATATCATACATTGTATTCATGCTATATATCATTTATTTTACCCCAATTTTGTGTTATTCGAGTGTTTGTTTGATGTGTTTGATGTGTTTCAGGTAATAAAGAAAGAAAGAAAACGAAAATGACCTAAATGCAAGAAGAAAGGACTGATTTGGAAGCCTTCTAGACTTGTTTGTAACGCTCAAGGACTGGACAAAAAATCAGGATGAACCCAAGTGAAAACCCCGGAGGACCTAAGTGCAAAGAAAATATGTTGGGTACAAAAGACCAAAGTGTCAAGAACTTGAGGAGTAATACAGCAGTTAAAACCAAATGGGTTCGAACCAACGACTCTGGGTGCACCCCAAGTGCGAAAATGGTACATTTAAGCTACTGGTGAAATTAGAGGTCGATCCGACCCGAAATTCACAAATGGCATATTAAAATCCACCATTGGCGGATCTGGTTGGACGGATCGACCCAAATTTCTCTGGTGAGTCGGGTTGTCGGGTCAGCGCAATACGCAAGATCCATATCTGATTTACAGCCGTCCGATCACACGCAGATTCATCCAGACCCTCTAATTTTCTATAAATACATTTGTAATCCTTCCCCCTTCCTTCTTCCTTACTATTCTCCTTAGGCTAGCTTTATTTTCTAGTTCTAATGTAACATTTGAATTGTTGTGGCAAGTAATCTCTCAATAGACAAAACATTCATTAATAGATGACAATCAAGGGATCTAGCAAACATTAAATACTTTAATACCCTTCAATTCACTAAGAACTGATGATTGGTGTTACAATGAAATACAATCCTATCATTAAATGACATGAAAATTTGAGTGCCCGTGCATTTTGATTTGTTTTTAGAATGTATCTTGCAAGGTATATGTCTAAAATTGTACTTTGTTCCACAGTAAATGGTATCTCACAATAATTTAATGACTTGATTTCCAATTGACTTGGTTTTCAAAGGAATCAAGAAAAGGCATATAGAAATTGGACAAATACAAAAACATGGTTCAGCAATAGTGGGAGAATGGCTCGTTACTATGTTTCACTTGTTTCAATTTGGTAATAAAAACACAATATTTACAATTTTACTAAGAATTAATTTATTTTCTTGAGTTGAAAAAAACATTTCACGTCAATTGTCAATTAAAACATAAAAATAAATCATACGATGAGTAAACTTAAGTTCAAATTACAGTTTATAAAGCATGTTCTTTTCACTTTATTGTTACATGATTGATCGATTTATATTTAACCGCAAGTGCACGGCCGCGTTGAAGCGGTGGCAAATACGGGTCGTCCACTGGGAGGTGTGTCGACACTTGGTTTGTGCGAAGGCGAGAGGTAAAGAAAGGTAAGAAAGGTTGGTTACACTAAACTACACTAAGACACAAATGGAAATGGAAAAGAAGCAAGAAAACTAAACCCCAAAGGGGGTAGAGAAATAATGTGAACATAAAGAAGTGTGTGTGTGTTCATTAAGCTCCTCACAACATGTAGTGCATGAAATCATAAAACTACATCCAACTTTGCCTCCACATGAATTAAGATAAGACTACATCATTAAAACATACAAGACAATAATTGGAATGAAGCTACATGAACTCAAGTATAAAGACTATACCCTACTATGCCTCCACATGAATTAAGATTTCACTACATCATTAAAACATACAAGACATTAGCTAAGGTAAAGGCAACAAGAGCACATACACTACAAATTGTGTTTCCAATATTAACTCCTATCCATATCCTAACCTTATCATTCCCCATAAAATAGATCCACTAATCAAAGCATAAGCTAAGCTTCATTCAAGAGCATTAGCATATCAAAGATAAGAGTGGAGACCCATTAGATGGTTATGGAAATCATATAAAGCTCAAGGGATAAAGATAACACACACTTAATACACTACATGATTATATCACATATTTCTCCACCCCCCAAATGGGGATGAAACTACTCACTACTCATTACACTAACTAAATTAACAAGAGAAAGCATAATACTGAAATAAAAGTTAACTAAGAAGGCAAGAAGTATTAAAGAAACATAAAAGGAAAGGAAAGACTAAACAAACATGCACAAATTAAAAGACAAGATTAAAAGAAACTAGAAGAATTATTTTATTAACAAATGACTCACATTGAAGGTAGCATTCTTCTCCAGCTTGAGTTTTTGCTTCAAGGCTCACTCCTTAGTAGAGAGAATGCCACCAAGCAATGGGTAATTACAATGGAAGGTGAAGAGTTCTATTTATAAGCATGGAAAAAGCTAATCGGGGACAATCCCCCGATGTGGGACTAAACCAATACCAAAAATAGCCTAAACACATAATAATACAAGTCCAGGAGAAAGCTTAGCGGATCTGGGGCTATATGGACCTCCAATTGGCGGTCTATAAACTTCAGATCGAGTTGCTTTTGGTTGTGGGCTTTGCTTGATGGATTTGTTGGTCTTGGATGCATCTACTTGGTTTGTTGGAGCTCCGACCCGAATTGAATTGCCAAAATACTCCCCATGATGGTGTGGAGTTTCCTGTTTTGCTCTTAGGTCCTTCGGTCTTACGATCAGGTCCTTCTCCTTTGCATCTCAGTCCCTAGGTCTCACAATTAAGTCCTTTTTTCCTGCTTTTGGGTCCTTTCATGGCTCTTCTCTTCAAACCTATTTATTCCTGAAAACTAAACATAAAACTCGTAACATAGCATTGTTTAGGTGAAAGATAATGGATATAAGATACAAATATAAACATGAAATGATGCCAATCAAATACCCCCACACCTAAGTTTTTGCTAGTCTAGAGCAAAACAAAGAAAGGAAAAAGCATACGAAAAACAAGAAATCATAACTCACTTTCGTAGGAATCACGGTTGCACTTAGCACGTGCAACAAGCTGTTAAACCTCCTTGTTGCCAAGGAGGAGGAGTGTTATCTCCTGAGGGTTTTCAGCGGATATACCCACAAAATCCGAACAAGATGCATTATTCAATCTAGACCTCGACTCGTTGGAAATATTTTGTCGATCAATGGACGCAGTAATGCTTCGGGCCGACTCTATATAGGTGATCAGTCCACACCTCTAACCTAATGAACCATTCGTGCAAGTTAAATAAGGAATTAAGTGAAAGACATGGACAACCTCAACATCCTCAAGTGCTACACAGTGTAAAGTCCATTAAGGTTCTTATTTGAATTACCATTTTTTTCCTTTTTGTTTCTTTTCACACATTTTTTTTCTTTTTTTTCTTTTTATTAGTTGGAGCTTCATTCTCCCAGGGACAAGTTTCGTGCATCATTGCCCATGAGGACTTACACTATCACGTACACCTTTCCCCAAATCTCCACATAGGGCAATCCCTACCACCCGTGTAACGGGAGTTCGGTCGGCGCATCCCAAGTCAGATGACTCGAAAGCACCAGACACAAAGTCCCCTCAGACCTACTTTCCCGAGTGATAGGAGCCGTGCGAGAAGAGAGAACACCTACTCACTTATTTCTTATCTACACATGAATTAAAACCCCTACACTAATGTCTCACAACAGGATTTAGAGGGTCCTTGACTACAACAAACTTCCTTAAGTTAACAGACACGAATTATTGACTCACTAGGTTCAGGGTGGACTTCATTAAATGTTTGAGCACTGAAACCCTATGATTACTCACCCCCAAGGGAAAACTGGGGTGCATCCTAACGACTCGATAAATCCTAAAGTCATTTTACTAGATATCCTAATGCATCAAGTTCAAGACAATTTTGGGAGCTTTCTTTTTACTTTGCCTCTCAACGGTTTTGCACATGCTAAACACACGCAAAACCCACAAAACATTTTCTTTCGCAAACACATGAAGATTTTGAAAGAAATGTGGAAATTTTAAAGCACTAGGCAAGCAAAAGAAGACAAGTCACCCAAGGATCATGGCAAGCAGATATATCAATATTAAATGCAGCACACTAACATGACCCTAAAAATTCAAACAAAAGAAAATAAAATCAAAAGAAAAGACTCGACTATGTACACACGTAAAACACCCCCCACACCTACTTCATGCATTGTCGTCAATGAATGTGAGCAAGATACTACATGGATTTATGCATGAAAAAAGGAGAGATCTCACCAACATGAAGTACAAAGGGAAGTTCAAGGCCATGTTGATGGACACAAACCCGAATTCCCTCAAAACCTGTGAGATGCAAAAGAAAGGTTACAAATACGTGAAAGAAATGGAGCCCAAATACTCAAGGGTTGGGGCCCACTACAATCGATGCTCACTGAAGGAGTCTTTTATTGTACTTTTTTTTCTTTTTTTTTCTTTTTTTTATATAACTATGTACAAACATAAGTTCCCATCTTCATTTGTCAAAAGACATCAAATGGGAACCTCAAGAGTGGGTCAATGCACTTGGAAAGGGAACATGACACCACGTGGGGCCAGAATACTCATGCGTGGGCCCCCTTCACAAAGAGCACCAGATGAAATGAGAGGTTCGTGAATTGGACGCAAATGTGTCTCATTCAAAGGATCAAACTGAAAGAGCTTGAACCTCTCAAGAGTTTGGGAAATGAGGGGCAACGGAAGAAGAGTTTCTCCTGTTGCGCTGCTGAAGTTATGATCGGCAATCCAAACTCTCCAACCAACAGGCTGGTGCGTTGGAACGAGGTCAAGAACCTCGTTAGGCATGTCCGACACACCATGCGAACAAACAGTGGGTCTCATACCCAAGGTATCCTCCAAGGAACTCCTAATACCCTCATGAGCAATGTAGTTGTTTGATGTTCCATCATTTCCAAGATGATCAGGAACAATAGTGAGAGGCAAACTCTCATCAGGTCGTATGAGATTAAGGGTACTAGGGAGCTCTTGCTCAACCAAAGGTGAGTCCTTAGGAGGTACAACAATAAGATCATGTGGCTCAAGGGCCACGGGACAAAAAGGTAAGGCACAATCCTGTGCCGACTCATAATAGAACTGTTCCAAGCTATTCTCAGTTGGAATCGAATCCTCCACCAAGTGATCGTGAATTGAAACCCCAAGTCCCTCAGACTGACTAGGAGTTTGAATTTGAAAGATTGTGCTTTGAATTTGTGGATGTGGTGGTGGTTCGATTTCAGAAGATAAATCCTCATGTTGACATGAAATGTCACTCTCCTCGCGTTCACGTAATTGCTGCGACATTTGACTCACTTGCAGTGCCATATTTTGTATGGACTGTTGAGTGGTTTCCATGAACGTAAGGAAAGTTTGTTTCAAGGAATCAGGTATGCGGTCAACGATGAGGTCCAAGTCAGAGCTTGGGAAATTTTGGGGTTGGGTGTTGATTGGCTGAGAATGAGTCCAATGATTTGGAGTGGGGTGTTGGTAGAATTCTGGGTATTCGGGAGGAGGATACTGGGGTGAACATGAAGTATAAGAATTTGGATATGAATTGTCTCCCCATGAATCCATCACTCTCGGATTGTACGCGGATGCGTAATGGTCATAATGAGCATTTTGGGAAAATGTATGCTCATACTCAGGCTCTGGGGAACATAAGGACATTCCCTTGAGACATGACCACTCAACCCACAACAGTCGCATGGTACGGGTACTGGAGCCACCGGTACAAACATGTCGTCTGCCGCACGCATGGAAGAGGCCAAAGTTTCTTGCAATGTCTCAGTTTGATGACCAGTGTATGATCCGACGAAACTAGATTGTGGTCTAGCAGTCGGTGCCTCTCTCATGTTACCCCAATATGAAGATTGCTCAGTCACACAATTGCGATCATCCCAACCATACGGGGTGTTAGTCTGAGCCACCCCAGGTTGCATGGGTCCGGAGTACCAGGGAGAATTGTCCTGGTCCCAACAATGATATGGATGGTCGCCCATGTAACCATCCATCTCAAGAAAAACTCTCGAGTTGACCACTCTCACCACCACGAGGCTAAGCTCGCAAAAAGTGCTCGACTCGACCCTAAAACGCTACTAGAGAGTGTAAAGGGGAGGAGACTAAAACGTAGAAGTAGGTGAGAAGAAGATGACTCAGAGGAGAAGGGAAGAATCCCTAAAGCTAGCGTGGGTAGAGGGATCAGGAAGAAGCCTAACTAGCAAGCACGACTCAAACAATGAAAGGCAATGGGTCCTTAGGTTAGACGACGCCTAACTTCGAGGTCACTAGCCTCGACACGTCTCACCTCCCTACAACGAGGACCACAATGCCCAGCAAGTGATACCAGATCCGGAGATCCAGTACCTCCTACTATCGACAAGGTAGGCAACGCCGATCAGGTCATGACGGTCTCAACTAGATTACTCTCCTAGTGCGCCCGCAATCCTAGGGCCAATGTCTACTTGCTTTTAGTTAAGGCTTTATTAAGAGTGGTTTTTGGGGCCAAGGAAAGGGTGATGAAATCCCCCACCTTATCTTTTATGGGACAGTCTCTCCTTAGTAGCGTTTTGAGCTTAAATCTAGCAATCAATCACTCCAATCAAACGCTCAACTCACTCTTGTCCCGATGCACCTTACTAACTAATGCATGATCGAAACATGCATGAATGAGAGATTTGGGTGCACGTACCTCACGCCAGCAATCAACAACAAAATGTAAAGAAAAGAAAAGACAAATGCATGCAAGGTCTACACATGATGCATGACCTAGATGGCAAGGAGTCTAATCTTTTGCTTTGAATTTTATGGTCCAAGTTGATTAAAGGGGATTGAAATTAAATCTGGGAGCAAATTAGAAGTCACAGCATGCAAAATTGTTCTCCCAGATAACTAACATGAAGAATATAACAACTGGAACAAATTTGAGAACAATTGAGGCTCACCAGGCCGCCAATTGGCGGTCCCAGACCGCTGATTGGCGGTCCTTTTGTAGCTTCTGGTCCTAAAACTTCTCCAGTAGCCTCCCCTTGATCCGTAGGTTCCCTGAAACTACAACAAACTGGAAACAAAAAATTAAAAACCCCTCGAATCGTCCAAACCAACGTCTGGACAGAGCACCTCCCCGGCAACGGCGCCAAAAGCTTGATTGATTTATATTTAACCGCAAGTGCACGGCCGCGTTGAAGCGGTGGCAAATACGGGTCGTCCACTGGGAGGTGTGTCGACACTTGGTTTGTGCGATGGCGAGAGGTAAAGAAAGGGAAGAAAGGTTGGTAACACTAAACTACACTAAGACGCAAATGGAAATGGAAAAGAAGCAAGAAAACTAAACCCCAAAGGGGGTAGAGAAATAATGTGAACATAAAGAAGTGTGTGTGTGTTCATTAAGCTCCTCACAACATGTAGTGCATGAAATCATAAAACTACATCCAACTTTGCCTCCACATGAATTAAGATAAGACTACATCATTAAAACATACAAGACAATAATTGGAATGAAGCTACATGAACTCAAGTATAAAGACTATACCCTACTATGCCTCCACATGAATTAAGATTTCACTACATCATTAAAACATACAAGACATTAGCTAAGGTAAAGGCAACAAGAGCACATACACTACAAATTGTGTTTCCAATATTAACTCCTATCCATATCCTAACCTTATCATTCCCCATAAAATAGATCCACTAATCAAAGCATAAGCTAAGCTTCATTCAAGAGCATTAGCATATCAAAGATAAGAGTGGAGACCCATTAGATGGTTATGGAAATCATATAAAGCTCAAGGGATAAAGATAACACACACTTAATACACTACATGATTATATCACATATTTCTCCACCCCCCAAATGGGGATGAAACTACTCATTACACTAACTAAATTAACAAGAGAAAGCATAATACTGAAATAAAAGTTAACTAAGAAGGCAAGAAGTATTAAAGAAACATAAAAGGAAAGGAAAGACTAAACAAACATGCACAAATTAAAAGACAAGATTAAAAGAAACTAGAAGAATTATTTTATTAACAAATGACTCACATTGAAGGTAGCATTCTTCTCCAGCTTGAGTTTTTGCTTCAAGGCTCACTCCTTAGTAGAGAGAATGCCACCAAGCAATGGGTAATTACAATGGAAGGTGAAGAGTTCTATTTATAAGCATGGAAAAAGCTAATCGGGGACAATCCCCCGATGTGGGACTAAACCAATACCAAAAATAGCCTAAACACATAATAATACAAGTCCAGGAGAAAGCTTAGCGGATCTGGGGCTATATGGACCTCCAATTGGCGGTCTATAAACTTCAGATCGAGTTGCTTTTGGTTGTGGGCTTTGCTTGATGGATTTGTTGGTCTTGGATGCATCTACTTGGTTTGTTGGAGCTCCGACCCGAATTGAATTGCCAAAATACTCCCCATGATGGTGTGGAGTTTCCTGTTTTGCTCTTAGGTCCTTCGGTCTTACGATCAGGTCCTTCTCCATTGCATCTCAGTCCCTAGGTCTCACAATTAAGTCTTTTTTTCCTGCTTTTGGGTCTTTTCGTGGCTCTTCTCTTCAAACTTATTTATTCCTGAAAACTAAACATAAAACTCGTAACATAGCATTGTTTAGGTGAAAGATAATGGATATAAGATACAAATATAAACATGAAATGATGTCAATCATTACACCAATAAGATCATCAATGAGTTTTTATGCAATTGCTTGAGGTAGGAGTACATAAGTTGAGTCGCTACACGTGAGAAACCATGTATATGCTGATAACTACAATCACCAACTTATTTTAATATTTGACCAACGAAATACTTATTTGCGGAAATCTGCACAAAATATAGATCAAACTCAACAATATCATATTACAACATGTAAGAGTAAATTTACTTATCAACACCGTATGTGACTATTTGTCCAATATTCCAATTCCAGTCCAATTTTTTTGAATTCCTACTCGACTCATAGTCATCTAGTATGAATGCATGACATCCAAGATACAATTGACATCAACGATCGCGGGAGAAATAAAAATTGCATAACGACGATATTTGGATTTTAAAACACCTTTCTATTTATGTCGTGATGTTTTAATTGCAATAACCTCAACAAAAACTGATGCATGCAATAGATCTAAAATGCTTTGATCAAGTTGCTTATAACATAACACAATAATAAGAAATATAATATGTTTTGTAAAAGATTGTGTCCACTACATTAAGTGATGTGGTTTCCTATAATATATCTAAATTGCAGCTTGGAATTGCGATGTTCGTTCATACTACAAACAAAACAAGATCCATAAACATATTTTGATTTAAAATTTAAGAAGCACCATTGTTCTAGTGGTAGAATAGTACCCTGCCATGGTGCAAACCCGGGTTTGATTCCTGGCTGGTGCAATGTTTTTTTGATTGTAGGTCTATTTATTTGAGGGTCACTAACTTTTTCTGGCCTTAAAAAAACAAATGTCACATTTATCCTTTTTTTATTTTTCCTAATTACAAATGATACCATTCCTGTTCCCAACACCCATATTTCTCCCAACTCTCACACCCAACATATTTATCTCCTAAATCAAACCTATCATACTTAATACACCAGAGTATTAAGATCGATTTCCATTATGTAAGCTTTATTTTTGTATTTTTTCCGTTTTAACACAAAATGGACTACACGAGCTTGGTTGTTTTCAACAAATGAGCCGAACGACCTCGGTCGGAGTCGACCAAACGACCTTGGTCGTTTTCACCGAACGATCGAAGTCATTTCCACCCAACGAGCTGAGTCGTTTCCACCCAACGAGCTTGGTCGTTTTCACCAAACGAGCTGGGTCGTTTTATTCATAACATGCACATTCAAAAACGGAATTTGATGATTCCAGATCCGTTGGAAGGATAATTGAAAGGAGCACATATTTGTTTCTCTTGTGATTTTCCAAATTGAAAGCACATATTCCGACTATAAGAGAGTGAAAAATGTGTCTCAAGATAGATCGTATTTGGAAACTGGACAATCTACAGATCTTGAATAATATGTACATAACTCTCTTTTCCAATATCCAAATAAGGCTATTATAGACTCGTTACAAAGAAAATTTTGAGAAGCGATTTTTTTTATATTTTACATATTTTTATATTCAGAACCGAATGAGTCCAAAAAGGGTGTGGAAGACGTACCAGTCCAACTCGGGACGCACCAGTGCTGCTACGGACGCACTTGTCCCGTTCGTGACACATCACTTCTTTTACTCATAACATCCATATAGAACTATAGAATTTGATGATTCGAGATCCTTTGGAAAGATAATTTAAAGGAGAACATATTCATGTGTCTTATGACTTGCCAAATTTTGATGATATGATGGTGAAAAATGTGTATGAAGACGCACCCGTATTTGGAAACTCGACAATCGATAGATCATCAACAATTCATGCATAACGCTCTCCTCCGATATTGAAATATGGTGATTCAAGATGTTTTACAAAGAAAAATTCAAGGCGCAAAACTTTTCTATTTGAAATATTTCTAAATTTGGAACCTCATGGGTTCATAAATGGTGTGGAAGATGCACTAGTCCCATTGAGGAGGCACTCGTCCCATGCGTGACACATCACTTGTTTCACTCCTAACATCCACATACCAATATAGAATTTGATGATTCAAGATCTGTTGGAAAGATAATTGAAAGTAGAACATATTACTGTGTCGTATATATTGCCAAATTCCGAGATATGAGGGTGAAAAATGTGTCTCAAGACAGGTTGTATTTGGAAACTGGAAGCTCGATGGACTCGATAGATGTTCGATAGGAACGTGATTATTGTGCTCGATAGACTCGATTCATTTTTCATGTGATCTCGATAAGGATCAACAAAAAATTGTTGAGTCTATTTTAACTTAACGAGCTGGGTCGTTTGGTCGAAACGAGCTGGCTCATTGAGAAAACACGACTATTTACAACACGATTTTTGATGAAACGAGCTGGGTCATTTTCCACAAAACAAAGCTGGGTCGAATACATATCGAGCCCATCGAGTTTCGTTGGAATGAATGACAAGAATGTGTGTCCAAAGTATGACCATTGAGAATCTATCGAACTTATATCGAGCCCATCGAGCACTCGTCCAACTCGGGACACACTAGTGCTGCGCGAAATCGACAAATTATCATTAATTTGTGCATAACTCTCTCATCCAATATCCAAATAAGGCAATTTAAGACTCGTTACAAAAAAAATTAAGACACAAAACTGTCATATTCAACATATTTCCAAATTGGGAACCTAATCAGCTCATAAATGGCGTGGAAGATGCGCCAGTCCCGATTTGTCCAGAATTTGTCCCGAACGAGCAGGCTCGTTGTACCAAATAAGCTGGGTCGTTCTACCAACGAGCTGAGTCATTTTTTCCACAAAACAAGCCCGGACACACCAATCCCGCACGGGACGCACCAAACGAGCCGTGTCGTTTTTCCACAAAACAAAGTTGGGACGTTCTACCAAACGAGCTGGGTCGTTTTCCCCAACAACCTGGGTTGATGGTTCCAGATCCGTTGCAAAACTTTTACATTAAACATATTTCCAAATTAAGAACCTAATAAGTTCATAAAAGTTAGAATGTTTGGGATTTAGTGTAGGAAGGAGGAAGATTGAGTGAGTTTGTTTGGGATGTGAGATGGTGGTGATGAGGGTCTTTTAGGGATAAAATTGAAAATATATTAAATTTTTGGCATTCAAAAGAACTTGTACAGTAATTGACCTTATGTAACATTTGGATGACCTACTTTGGGCCTTTAATATATTCCTGGCATTGTGTTTATTTAAGGTAGATATATTTTATGGAGAATTAAAATAAAACTAGACAAAGAATGTTACATAAACTAGATAAATTGAAGAGACAGGAGTTTAATATCATTTTTGATAGAACATGCATTGTCATCTATCAGTAAATGTCCTAGAAATGTTGTCAACTTAAACTTTTTATCCATCCCTACCTTCTTTAAAACTTATATAGAATGTTACAGTTGCAACTACGATATGACTTTATAATAAAGGCGGCCTTAGAATTTTTAACTGCAACAATAGTCAATATGGTCAGTAGTAGTTATAACATTGGTACAACGCGATCAAGAGTATTAGTGCAGATATTTTAACACAACGCTATGCCTCGCTAAGGAGCAAAATATTTTAAAGATGACACGTACGTGTGACACCAGTGGTGGATCCTAAATTTTCATGCTTGGTATGTAATGTAATATCATAAATGTAATAAATCATATAATTGAAAAATAAAATCAATTACAATATCAATACAACATAATAGTAATAATATCCAAAAGTTTCAAAAAAAAGATTATCTAAATACTTAAATTAGTATACAATAGCTTGTTAATAACAAAATTAAATTGAACTGCCACGACGAACTAATTTATCGGCAAAACCAAGAAACTAAGGAGACCAGGAATCAAATATTAGAATCTCTTATTGGCTTGTTGTTGTGAACTTATTGTCGCCCACTGGCTTGTATCTCCTACTGTCATTGGAATATTTGCAAATTGTTGTGAAATTGAGTTGAGGGAGTAGAGTAATACCAGAAAAAGAAAAAATAGAACATTTGGATCTATTTGAACAACCTGAGTTTCGATGTTCAAATTCAAAATTTTGAGGTCACTTGCAAATCTCAAAACTCCATATGAGTTTCATACCGAAACCTCATACCTCATGTTTACTTGTTTGGATTTTGAGTTTTGAACTTGTTGGTTCCTCTTGCCCTAGGCTCGTTGCATCATTTGTCCGAGAGACAACAAAAGTTGCTATTGTTTTGATTAAACTTAAAGTGCAAGTGCACAACCATGATAAAGTTGTAGCAAGTGCGGGTCAAATCCACAGGACGTGTGTCAACTCCAGTTTCTTCAGAAATCAAGTGGCAAAAAAGGAGGGAAGAAGTTTGGTTACACTAAACTAGCAACTAACAAATGAGAAAGATAACAACGTACGCAAGATTAACTAAAACTAAACTAAGCAACTAATACCGCTGAATAGAATTCAGCAAGGAAAACTCTTAAAGGGTGGAGTGTGTGTATACATGTAATAAGGTGGTGAAGAATGCATTCGATATGACTAGAGTATAGATTGTGTTTTCATGCATATGAATTGTCTAATGGTTGTGGAAAAACCTATCAATCTAATTACTAACCTAGTTGATTAATATGAGCATAAACAAGTTAGTTATTAAGAACAGAAACAAGCATGAGAAGTGTCTAAAAGTTGTGGCAAAACCCATCAAGTTAACTATTCTCATTTAAAAAACAAGCATACAATCACACTCATCACATATTTCATATGATAACATTCATTCTCATTCTTCATACATGTATAAACATCATCTCCACCCCTAAAGGGGGATGAGACTACTCACTACACATTAATAACAATTATATTAAGAAAGGATGACATTTTAACTTATTATACTAAGATTAAGAAAACAAAACTAAGCTAAACATCAACGTATTAAAAGAGACAACATGAAGCTAACAAGAAATTATTTTATTAACGACTCACATTACAAGTAGCATTTTTTCCACTTGAGTGTTGCTCCAAAGGCTTACTCAATGTAGAGAGAATGACTGATTAATATCATATCACACATATAATCATGTCTTATACTCTCTATTTTGAACCTAAGCAATGTTATGTAATGAGTTTTATGTCTAAGTTTCAGGAATAAACATGTTTGAGGAGAAGAGACACAAAAAGGACCAAAACGTGAGAAAAAGGACTGATCGGTGAGACTTATGGACCGATATGCAAGAGCGAAGGACCTGGATGCAAACCAAAAGGACCAATTAGCAAATCGAGAAACTTCACACCATCATGAGTAGTATTTTGGCATTTAGATTCAGGCCCAGACTTGTAGGACCGGATATGGTGCACCCCACATGCTTAATTATAACATTCAAGATGGTTGCACAATTTGGATCAAATCTGACAAATTAAAACCGTTAATTGGCGGCCCTAGACCGCCAATTGGCGGTCCAACCCAGTCCGGATCCGATCTAATTTGTCCCGGTTATTTGTAATGTCATTTATAGTTATTTGTAGTAGGTGTCATTAGTCCCATACCGGGGGATTCTCCCCGGTTACCTTTTTCATGCCTATAAGTAGAACTTTTCTTCCTCTGTATTTACTCAATGTTTGGTGGTCATTCTCTCTACTTGGAGTAAAGTCTTGAAGAAAAACTCAAGTGGAGAAGAATGCTACTTGTAATGTGAGTCATGTAAATAAAATATGTCTTCTTAGTTTTGTTTTAATGTTGTGTTTTTAGTGCTTGCATATTTAGTTTAATTTTGTTTTCTTAATCATAGTATAATTGGTTATAATGTCTTTTTTCTTAACGAAGATTTTGTTTATTTTTGGTGATTTTGATTCTATTCCGTTTATCGTGTGCGCGATTTAACTATTTCGGTTTGCGTTTCAGGAGACAACGGAGTGCGCGGCGAAATCCGGGCACATTCGGAGCTAGAAGGGCGGCAAAATCGCCACATCTAAAGCACAACCTGCGGCGGATCCGCCGCACGTCTGAAGCATCTGAGCTTCAATTTTTTCTGGGGTTGTCTCCATCTCTGGGTGGACGCGTAGAGCGACTGTAAATTTTCGAGAGCGGGCGGTGAACCCGACTGAGCGTGCATAGGTAACCTTTGTTGCCTTTTTCCTCGTAATTTCTAGTTTCGGAAAATTTCCTTTTTGTAGAACCGCACGTGTTAAGCTCAAATTCCATAATTGGCATTAATTCAACTCTGACCTAAAAATTGGCAAAATTAGAAAGACTTAGTGCATGCATCATTTAGTGTTTTGTTTGCATTATTCTTGCTAAATTCTTGCAAATTATTTTTTGTTGAAGAGTGCTGGAGGCAAGGTGCGTGCGCGGTTTTTATTGATTGCATTTAAGCATATAATTTAGTTTGCATACAACCTTGCAATTGTCCCCAACTAAAGACCAATGTTTGACTATCTTTGCTAGATTTAAGTTAAACTATCTTAAGGGCAACTCCGTAGGAAAAGATACGGTGGGGATTTCATCACCCTTCCGTGGCCCACAAATCACAATCCTAAAGTGTCACCTAAGCCTTAAAATTAAAATCAATTAGACATTGACCCCTAAGGACTCGGACTCAATTAGGGAGAAGATTGGTTTGACTTGCTATGACTTGAAACTGATCGAATTTAATTTGGTGTCTAGAAAGTGTTTTTGTGTTGACGTAAGTCTTCCAAGCGAAGTGGTTGTCTAATTGGCACCGACTCTGTCGGAAGCGCCCCCACTAGCTATACACTGCCTGACCAATTTGGTTTGATTAGTGAGGGAGGTGAATCAAGCGAACCAATTCGACTCAACCAGTTAGGAGTCGTCTAGATTTAAGCGACATTAGGTCTAGGATTGTTTGAACCGTGCTTGTTTAGGAAACTTCTGACCAACCCTCTTATCTATCTTTTAGAGTTAAGTTTCCCTTCTCATCTGAGTCTTCTTTCTCTTCTCATCTCAATTCTCTAGATTAGGATTCCTTTCTCATCTTTCCCCCTTCTATTGTTTGTTTCCATTTTTGAAAAAAAAATATAAAAAAAAAATCAATTGATTCTTGAATTTGAATTTGGAATTTAAATTTCGAATTTGAATTCAAAAATTGATTCAAACCGGTGCACTCATATTTGGGTTCGGGACTTGGGCAATCCACTCTCACGAGTTCATATAGATTCCAGTCTAGAGCTTAGCCCCAATCCACCTGTTGCACCACCTCACCCGGATCCAATGGGTGAGAATGTAGTGGACCCACATGTTGCACCACCTATGACTCTGAGGGATCGGTGCTACCCAACGATGGCTGCTCAGCCATCGTGCATCGTTATGCCCACCATACCGGGTCGCGACTTCGAACTGAAGGCACAATACATGAGTATGTTTCCCAAGTTCACCTCTAGGGAAGACCCATATCTCTTCCTTAGAGAATTTGAGGAAATCTGCTCCCTTATGATGCAATACCAGCATATCTCTGAGGAGGAAGTGCGTCTTAAATTCGTGCCTCTAGCACTGAAGGACGACACTAAGAAATGACTATATAGTCTAGCCGAAAGATCTATTAGGAGTTGGGCCGAGTTTGTTCAAGTATTCTTAAAGAAATATTTCCCCAGCCATAAGACTATTAGCATTAGGAATGAAATTGTTGCATTCGTTCAATCTGAGAGCGAGCCGTTCTATTCCTATTTAGAAAGATTTAAAAGTCTATTGACCCAATGCCCTCATCATGGAATTCCAAGATGACAATTATGCCAAATTATTTATGAGGGATTGACACCTACATCTAGGGTTATGGTAGAATCTGTAAGCCAAGGAAACTTCATGTCCAAAAATGAGAATGATGCTTGGACTTTTCTTGAGGATTTAGCCAAAAATAGTATGCAATGGGACAGTGCTAGAGCACCAAATAATCTGAGTATTGGATCTAGAATAGCAAGTCAACCCAATCCAGGTGTCTTAGTTGTAGATGCTACGGTTGCTGCTGAAGCAAAACTAGCTACCCTTATGCGTAGAATGGAAAGTCTAGAGCTAAAAACCCGACCCATAGTGAATCAAGCATCTTCTATCCCTTGCTCTAGATGTGGTCAAACTGGTCATACAATGGAGGATTGTGCGGACTTGGAACAAGTTAATGCCGCATTTAACCATTCTAGACATGACCCATACGCATCAACGTATAACCCGGGTTGGCGTAATCATCCCAATCTTTCATGGAACCAACAAGGTCAACCTCCTAGACAACAACCAAACCCGTATAACCAAAATAATACATCATCTGGGTTTAGTAATGATGAGAATTAAATTTATACCGCAAGTGCACGGCGTCTATGAAGACGTGGCAAGTACGGGTCGAACACAAGGAGGGAGAGATTTCGTAGTTTTTGTTATTTTCGATTAAGAGGAAGAAGGGAGAAGAAATAAGTTGGGTTTTTGGTATTTTTGATTTAATTATCTAAAGTACGAAACAAAAGCAATTAGAACTAAAAACAAGAATAAAGATGGAGAATTCCGTTGGGTGGAGGTTTAGATTTAAGGTTTAGATTAGAGAACTTAGAAACTTATAATAAATCATGTTTAGTTATGAAGCATTACAAGATAAATGATTTAACATAAACTCAAGTAATCAAAATACTAACCACGAACTTAGAATAATAACATTCATTCATCTTCTCTAACCCTAAATCCGTCACCTCCACCCTTCGGAAAGAGTTAGAAACTCATGGAGGGAGGAAGAAGAAGGGGTCCTTGAGACATTAAAAGAAAATAAAAACAAAACAAAATAAAACAGAATTTTATTACTAATGATCCAAGACCAAAGGTTCAAAGATGTGTTACATTCGTCCTACAGGGCTATTTATAGCCGATACAGGGGATACCAATACATAAAAGGATAGTACACGCGTCACCACAACACTGGACAAAATTGGAGCACACGGATCCTCAAGGGTGCGGCGAATTCGCCGCCTGGTCCATGCAATATGCGGCTAAAACGCCGCATAGGTTGGAAGTATCGCGTCCGGATTTTCGTGGTGCGTTTATGGTATGATTTGATCTTTATTTGCGCGTCTGGATGATTTGTTTCCATTGTCTTGAGCTCCGGATTAATTCTTTCCATTGTTGGGGATTTATTTTTGACTTTTCTTTTTGACTTTTCCAACAAAATAACTTGATCCTTTTCTTTTGCAATCAGGTCCTTGGCATTTTGCAATTAAGCCCTTGACCTTTTTGTGATTAGCTCCTTGAATGCTTTTATGCTTGGATTCATTTCCATTTGGAACCCGATAAACTTGAACTCGGTCTTTATGATAGAAATGAATCTTTTGCACGCGTTTATGCTCGGAATGTGGGTAATTTGCATTCAGGTCCCTGTATTCTGTAAATAAGACTAAACACATACCTTAGTAGCATTTATTGATGCAAAAGTAATCTAAATGAAAGACATATGATGCAATGTATGCAATGCATCAAATACCCCCACACCTAGATTTTGCTAGTCCCTAGCAAAACAGAAGATACGAAAAATAAAAACAGGGAAATCCTAACTCACTTTCGTAGGAATCACGGTTGCACTTAGCATGTGCAACAAGCCTTTAAACCTCTTTGTTGCCAAGGAGGAGGAGTGTTGTCTCCTGAGGGTTTTCAGCGGATATACCCACAAAATCCTGAATCAACATTTCATTAATAGCTCTCAATATCCCTACCTCAACTTTGTATATCTCACTAAGAATTTTTGCATGCTCATTATATAAATCTAACTCATTAAAAATATGACTTGGTCTTTGTTCCTCCAACATTCACACCACTAACCCTTCTATACATGTTTATCACTTGAATTATTTTGCACGCCTCCTCTGGTGGTGAAGTATCATTTGGATCAACCATGGCATGGATCATTCTTTTAGCTTTGGGCCTTGAGTATTTTTATTTTTTTTTCTTTTCTTCCGTGATTCAACACATTTGCTTTTTGACACTTTTACCCTTTTTGCATTCGTGTAGCGAGTTTGGTCGATAATCCCGAGCTGGAAGACTCAAGTTACCGGGTTTCAAGATACCCCTACGGACCAGTGACTCAAAGGCTTGGGCTTTTGTAATCATTTTGCAGAATATGCTTTCCTCACTTTATTCCTTTATTTTTATTTTTATTTTCCTCAAGGCTTAATTGCTATTAGAAGTCCACACTTCCCGGTATATTTTCCTCAACCTCTGCTTTTTATCAACCACTTCAAAGATTTGATTCATCCAATTTAAGTGCATACATGTCTTACAAGGGTCATGGGTTATTTCTTTGGGACTTAGATTTATGTCATAATTTCTACAAGCAGAACTATATAATAAGGAACAAAAACTTAATGCAATTTGTACACGGGTTTTGGCAGTTCAATCTTAAGCTATGTCATATAATATTGATTTTTTTTTTTTTTTTTTTAAAATAACGCAGAACAGAAAATCAAATAGATAAATATGTACATATATAAACACCCCCCCACACCTAAATCATGCATTGTCCTCAATGTATGCGAGCAAGATACTACATGGATTTATGCATGAAAAAGGAAAGATCTCACCAACGTGAAGTACAAAGGAAAGTTCATGGCTCTGTTGATGGACAAAAACCCGAATTCCCTCAAAAACCTGTGAGATGCTAAAGAAGGGATAAAAACAATTTTTTTTTTTTTTTTTAACTTATTGTTATACAAATATAACTATGTACAAACATAAGTTCCCATCTTCATTTGTCAAAAGACCTCAAAAGGGAACAAGACACCACGTGGGGCCAGAATATTCATGCGTGGGCCCCCTTCACAAAGAGCACAAGAAGAAATGAGAGGTTCATGAATTGGACGCAAAGGCGTCTCATACAAAGGATCAAACTGAAAGAGCTTGAACCTCTCGAGAGTTTGGGAAATAGGGGGCAACGGAAGAAGAGTTTCTCCCGTTACGGTGCTGAAGTTATGATCGTCAATCCAAACTCTCCAACCAACTGGCTGGTGCGTCGGAGCGAAGTCAGGAGCCTCGTTAGGCAAGTCCGACTCAACAGGTAAACATAAAATGGGTCTCATACCCAATGTATCCTCCAAGGAACTCCTAATACCCTCATGAGCACTGTAGTCGTTTGATGTTCCATCATTTCCAAGATGATCAGGAACGATAGTGAGAGGCAAACTCTCATCAGGTTGTTTGAAATTGAGGGTGCTAGGGAGCTCTTGCTCCACCGGAAGTGAGTCCTTAAGAGGCACAACATGAAGATCATGTGGCTCAAGGGCCACGGGGCACGAAGATAAGGCACAATCCTGGGCCGACTCATGATGAAATTGGTCAATGTGTATCGAATCCTCCACTAAGTGATCGTGAATTGAAACCCCAAGTCCTTCAGACTGACTAGGAGTTTGGCTTTGACAGATTGTGCTTTGAATTTGTGGATGTGGTGGTGGTTCGATATCAAAAGGTGGATCCTCATGTTGACACGAAAAGTTACTCTCCTTACGTTCACCTAATTGTTGTATCATTTGACTCAAATGCGATGTTATATTTTGTACGGATCGTTGAGTGGATTTCATGTACGTAAGGAAAGTTTGTTCCAAGGAATTAGGTACGTGGTCAGCTATGAGGTCCAAGTTTGAGCTTGTGAAATTATGGGATTGGGTGTTGATGGGCTGAGAATAATGATTTGACGTGGGGAGTTGGTAGAATTCTGGGTATTCGGGAGGAGGATACTGAGGTGAAAATGAAGTATAAGAATTTGGATAGGAATTGTTTCTCCACGAATCCATCACTCTCGGGTTGTACGCGGATGCGTAATAGTCATTTTGAGCGTTTTGGGAAAAAGTATGCTCATACTCAGGCTCTGGGGGAACATAAGGGCATTCCCCGATAACATGACCACTCAACCCACAACAGTCGCACGGTACGGCTACTGGAGCCACCGGTGCACTCATGTTGTCTGTCCTACTCATGAAAGAGGCAAAAGCTTGTTGTAAATTCTCAGTGTGTTGACCAGCATATGATCCGATATAACTAGATTGTGGTCTAGCAGTCGGTTCCTCTCTCATGTTACCCCAATATGAAGATTGCTCAGTCATACAATTAGGATTGTCCCACCCATATGGGGTGTTGGTCTGAGCCACCCCATGTTGCATGGTTTTAGAATACCAGGAAGCATTGTCCTGGTCCCAACAATGATATGAATGGTTGCTCATGTAACCATCCATCACAACGCTCTTGAGTCAAGTACTCTTACCCTTATGAGGCTAAGCAAGCACAAGTTCTCGACTCGACCCTAAAATGCTAATAGATAATGTAAAGGGGAGGAGACTAGAACGTATAAATAGGTGAGAAGAAGATGACTCAGAGGAGAAGGGAAACTTAACTCTAAAGATAGATAAGAGGGTCGGTCAGAGGTTTCCTAAGAAAGCACGGTTCAAACAATCCTAGACCTAGTGTCGCTTAGATCTAGACGACTCCTAACTGGTTGAGTCGAATTGATTTGCTTGATTCACCTCCCTCACCAATCAAACCAAGTTGGCCAGTTAGTGTATAGCTAGTGGGGGCGCTTCCGACAGAGTCGGTGCCAATTAGACAACCACGTCGCTTGGAAGACTTTCGTCAACACAAAAACACTTTCTAGACACCAAATTGAATTCAATTAGCTTCAGGTCATAGCAAGTCAAACCAATCTCCTCCTTAATTGAGTCCGAGTCCTTAGGGGTCAATGTCTAATTGATTTTAATTTTAGGCTTGGGTGACACTTGAGAATTGTGATTTGTGGGCCACGGAAGGGTGATGAAATCCCCACCGTATTTTTTTCCTATGGAGTTGCCCTTAAGATAGTTTAACTTAGATCTAACAAAGATAGTCAAACAATGGTCTTTTTAATGGGGGCAATTGCAAGGTTGTATGCAAATTAAATTATATGCTTAAATGCAGTCGTTAAAAACCGCGATACGTACCTTGTCTCCAGCACTCTTCAACAAAAATAATTTGCAATAATTTAGTAAGAATAATGCAAACAAAACATTATATGATGCATGCACTAAGGTCTTTCTAATTTTGCCAATTTTTAGGTCAGAGTTGAGTTATTGCTAATTATGGAATTTTTGACCCTAACACGTGCAATTCTACGAAAGGAAACTTTTCGAAAATTCAGATTATACGAGAAAGGCAAGAAAAGTTACCTCCGCAATGCTCAGACAGGTTCGCCGCCTGCTCTCGGAATTTCCAGTAGCTAAATGCGACCAATCCACGATGTAGACGACCCCAGAGAAAAATGACGCCCAGAAGCCTTACTGGTGCGGCGAATTCGCCGCAAGTTGTTCTTCAGGTGCGGCGATTTCGCCGCTCGTTTAGCTCCAAATGTGCCCGGATTTCTCCGCGCACTCTGTTGTCCCCTGAAACACAAATCCAAATACTTAGATTGCGCACAAGATAAACAGGATAAAATCGAAAACACAAAAACAACAAAAATCTGCGTCGCCTCCCCGGCAACGGCGCCAAAAACTTGATGAGAATTAAATTTATACCGCAAGTGCACGGCGTCTATGAAGACGTGGCAAGTACGGGTCGAACACAAGGAGGGAGAGATTTCGTAGTTTTTGTTATTTTCGATTAAGAGGAAGAAGGGAGAAGAAATAAGTTGGGTTTTTGGTATTTTTGATTTAATTATCTAAAGTACGAAACAAAAGCAATTAGAACTAAAAACAAGAATAAAGATGGAGAATTCCGTTGGGTGGAGGTTTAGATTTAAGGTTTAGATTAGAGAACTTAGAAACTTATAATAAATCATGTTTAGTTATGAAGCATTACAAGATAAATGATTTAACATAAACTCAAGTAATCAAAATACTAACCACGAACTTAGAATAATAACATTCATTCATCTTCTCTAACCCTAAATCCGTCACCTCCACCCTTCGGAAAGAGTTAGAAACTCATGGAGGGAGGAAGAAGAAGGGGTCCTTGAGACATTAAAAGAAAATAAAAACAAAACAAAATAAAACAGAATTTTATTACTAATGATCCAAGACCAAAGGTTCAAAGATGTGTTACATTCGTCCTACAGGGCTATTTATAGCCGATACAGGGGATACCAATACATAAAAGGATAGTACACGCGTCACCACAACACTGGACAAAATTGGAGCACACGGATCCTCAAGGGTGCGGCGAATTCGCCGCCTGGTCCATGCAATATGCGGCTAAAACGCCGCATAGGTTGGAAGTATCGCGTCCGGATTTTCGTGGTGCGTTTATGGTATGATTTGATCTTTATTTGCGCGTCTGGATGATTTGTTTCCATTGTCTTGAGCTCCGGATTAATTCTTTCCATTGTTGGGGATTTATTTTTGACTTTTCTTTTTGACTTTTCCAACAAAATAACTTGATCCTTTTCTTTTGCAATCAGGTCCTTGGCATTTTGCAATTAAGCCCTTGACCTTTTTGTGATTAGCTCCTTGAATGCTTTTATGCTTGGATTCATTTCCATTTGGAACCCGATAAACTTGAACTCGGTCTTTATGATAGAAATGAATCTTTTGCACGCGTTTATGCTCGGAATGTGGGTAATTTGCATTCAGGTCCCTATATTCTGTAAATAAGACTAAACACATACCTTAGTAGCATTTATTGATGCAAAAGTAATCTAAATGAAAGACATATGATGCAATGTATGCAATGCATCAAGTAACAATGGAGATTATGATGTTAGATTGACAAGCTTGGAAAATTTGGTTAAGACTTTTATGTAAACAACCACCCAATCCTTCCAAAGGCTAGAAACACAAGTCAGCCAACTAGCACAAATAGTAGGTGAAAGAGAAAATGGTCAGTTTCCAAGTCAACCTGGGGTGAATCCAAGATCTAATAATCAATATCAGCCCTATCAACCACCTCCAGGAAGTAACAACCCTAGACCGGTTCAAATGGTTCATGAGGAGGGACTGTTCCAACAAATAAATGCAGTTGTATCATTACGGTCTGGAAAACAAGTTGATAACAATGTGGTAAATCCTAGAGCTCCTAATCCATTTGGCCATCATGCACCCACATGTGACTTGACCATTGAACCTGAAGTCCAATTTGAAAAGCCCAACCCACCTACTCAACCTGACCCTATAGCTCAACCTGAGCGAGTCTATGTTCCTAAAGCCCCATTCCCCAATAGACTCAAGAAGAACTCAAGTGCACAAATGGAGAAAATCTTGTAAGTATTTAAGCAAGTTAAGGTGAATATTCCACTCCTAGATATGATTCAACAAATACCTGCTTATGCTAAATTCTTAAAGGATCTGTGCACTAAGAAGAGAAAAACGAACGTACCAAAGAGGGCATTCTTAACTGCAAACATAAGCTCTATTCTGTCCAACTCATCTCCTATAAAGTATAAGGACCCTGGGTGTCCCACAATTTCATGTGCGATAGGAGATACTTTTATCAACAAAGCCCTTCTAGACCTTGGTGCTAGTGTTAACCTTCTCCCGTTCTCTGTCTATGAGCAACTAAACCTTGGTCCACTAAAACCCTCTAAGACAACCCTTCAATTTAATGATTGCTCTGTTAAGAAACCAAGAGGTATAGTAGAGGATGTTTTGATTAAGGTTGGTGACTTCATTTACCCAGTGGATTTTGTCGTTCTATACACTAAACCTGTTGTCGATCCTAAGAGACAAATACCTGTAATACTAGGCAGACCTTTTTTAGCCACTTCTGAAGCTTTGATAAATTGTCGAAATGCATGCAACTATCTTTTGGAAACTTAAAGACTGAATTTAATATCTTTCATGTTGATAATGAAGCAGAAATAGTATGCAATCAAAGTGATGTTGTGAGGAGATCGCGTATCTATAAGATTTCTGAATCAAATAAATCATCACAAAATCAAAAAGAAAGTGAGAAAAAGGGGAGTAATTCATCTACCCAACCACCATCACTCGAGCAAATAAGAGAACCAACACATGTGAGGGGTGTGGAATCTTTACCTCAGGGCAACATGGGGAACAATTCAACTGGATACATGCACCAACATGGTGTCATTCAATCCAGTTCTGACTAGGGTTGACTCTAAGCAAATTCAAATCCCTATACTGCAAGTTGACTCAGGTAATAAGTGCATTTGCTTTATCTTTGCATACATTGAGGACAATGCATGATTTAGGTGTGGGGGGTGTTTATCTATCTATCTATATATTCTGTTCGTTAAAAAAAATTATTCAATGCTCCATGACATAGCTTAAGATTGAACTGCCAAAACCCGTGTACAAATTGCATTGAGTTTTTGTTCCTTATTATATAGTTCTGCTTGTAGAAACTATGACATAAATCTGAGTTCCAAAGAAATAACTCATTATCCTGTAAGACATGTATGCACTTAAATTGGATGAATCAAATCTTTGAAGTGGTTGATAAAAAGCAGAGGTTGAGGAAAATATACCGGGAAGTGTGGACTTCTAATAGCAATTAAGCCTTGAGGAAAATAAAAGGGGAATAAAAGTGAGGAAAGCACATTTTGCAAAATGATTACAAAAGCCCAAGCCTTCGAGTCACTGGTCCGTAGGGGTATCTTAAAACCCGGTAACTTGAGTCTGCCAGCTCGGGATTATCGACCAAACTCGCTACACGAATGCAAAAAGGGTAAAAGTGTCAAAAAGCAAATGTGTTGAATTACGGAAGAAGAAAAAATATACTCAAGGCCCAAAGTTAGAAGAATGATCTATGTCATGGTTGATCCGAATGATACTTCACCACCAGAGGAGGCGTGCAAAAAGTAGGGTACAACTTTCTTGTGTTAGGTGAAGAATCCAGGAATGTACGTCTTGGACTCTGTACGGACAGAATGAATCCTTTCGGTAGTTTGAGTAAGATTCACAGTTATTTGCATGTTCTGCTTGCAATTTACAATCTGCCCCCGTGCTTGCAATTTATAATGAGCATGCAAGAATTCTAACTGAGATGTATAAGGTTGAGGTGAAGATATTGAGAGTTATTAATGAAATGTTGAATTAAGACGTATCAACTGAAAACCCTCACGAGACAAAACTCGTCCTCTAAAGAAACTTAGGGGTTTAAAGGTTTGTTGCACATGCTAAGTGCAACCGTGATTCCTACGAAAGATGAGTTAGGATTTCCCTCTTTTTCATTTTTCTTATATTTTGTTTTGCTAGGGACTAGCAAAATCTAGGTGTGGGGGTATTTGATGCATTGCATACATTGCGTCATATGTCTTTCATTTAGATTAATCTTATATCAATAAATGCTACTAAGGTATGTGTTTAGTCTTATTTACATAATACAGGGACCTGAATGCAAATTATCCATATCCCGAGCATAAACGCGTCCAAGATACTTATTTCTATCATAAAGAGCAAGTCAAGATTATCGGGCTTCAAATTGAATTTGATCCAAGCATAAAAGCATTCAAAGACCTAATTACAAAAAGGTCAAGGACTTAAGCACAAAAGTAGTCAGGGACTTAATTGCAAAAAGCCGAGGACCCGATTGCAAATTACAAGTACCAAAATATTATTTTGGAGAAGTTCTAAAGAAAAATCAATTTGGATCTCCAAATATATGAAGAAATAAATTAGAAGCTCAAAATAAAGGAAAGAAATCAATCCAGACGCGCAGAGGATATTTAAATCATACCATAAACACACAGGAAAAATCTGGATCCAAGCAGAGCTAATATTGCGGCGTTTCCGCCGCATATTACATGCAACTTGCGGCGAAAATGTCGCACCCCTTTCGATCCGTGGCCCCGGATTTTGTCTAGTCGTGTCATGACGCGTGTACTTTCCTATTTTATACTTGGGTCCCTTGTATCGGCTATAAATAGCCCCAAAACGATGTTGTAAAGGGGTTGGTAGTTTCTATTCCATGCTTTAGTAATAAAATTCTGTTGGTTTATTTTTGTGTTTTTAGTTTTCTTTTGTAGTTTCTCTAGGACCCCTTCTCCTTCCCTCCATCCATGAGTTTCTAACTCTCTCCAAAGGGTGGGGGTGACGGATTTAGGGTAATGAGAAGAAGAATGATGTTATTATTTTAATTTCGTGTTAGTATATTTTGATTACTTGAGTTTATGTTGAATCATTTATCATGTAATGCTGTATAACTAATGTGATTTGTTATAAGTTTCAGATTTCTCTAAACAAAACCCGACATCTAAACCTCCACCAGCTGGACTCTCATCCATCTTTGCTTTATTTTTAATTTGTTTTTGTTGTTCTTGCTTTAGAAATTAAAAAATCCAAAAATCTCAAACCAACCTTATTTCTCTGTCTTTCTTTCCTTAATCGAAAATCACAAAAATAACAATATCTCTCCCTCCTTGTGTTCGACCTGTACTTTACACGTCTTCATTGACGTCGTGCACTTGCGGTATAAATAAAATTCTCATCAGTTATATACGACCGGCGTCTATACCTAAATAATAGACGTCAGCCGTATTTCAAAATAATAGACGTCGGCCAATACAAACAACCGACGTCTATTCCTAAACCTGGACAAAAAAATCAGGCATGCACCAAAAGCACTGCATAGCAAACACATTTATCCTGCACCAAATTCGTTCACAAACACAAATACATACACACTTTCATCCACATATATACATACACAAACACATACATACAAGCATACACAATCATTCAACACACTTAGCATTAATTCATACATAAACACTTGACATTCAGTCTAAAAGTGAGGCGATTATATTAAGGCATAACATTTTATGTTTGTAATACAAGTGAACATGTTAACTAAATTACAAAAGAAATGTTAGTGACATGAGAACCTTTTAGTTTATCAACATGTTTATGATAAAATAGCGAGCCATTGGTCGCAAGTATTATCGAGCTCCTGTTGCGAGTAGGGATCACTACCTTTTGGGAAGACCTATCAAAATACAAGTAAAAATATTACTATATAAATAATGAAACTATAACTATACAACTAAATAGTGATCTATATTACCTCGGATAGGGATAAGTCTTGACTTGCAAATTCGAGAATTTCCTCCATGTATCTCATCACGTAGTAACCACATTTCGTATTTCCAATCTGCTTCCGGTACTACAAACATAGAAATTTGCTAAATATATGTTCCTAACTTAATTAACAAAAATAGGAGAAAGAACTTACTCCCATTCCATGCCATGTTACTCCCGTTTTTGGGGTTGTTCTTTTGCCACCTAATGCTCTGTAAACCTTCATTGTCCTGAGTAGCACAAGTTATTGAAAACCTTCATTCAATAATACTAATAAAAATCCACGAATTTCAAATATGATGACTAAAACGAACTTACAGATTTACAAGTTTCTTTATGGAGTCCCTTGGTTTATTCGACCCCAACGGATCAAACCAATGTGCCGAATTAGTCGCGGGGCATACAACGACAGACATCCAATGAGCCATATTATATATATAATTAGAAGTTTATTACAAAATAAACTCCACTTTGAATTAACAAATTTACCTCTCATGATAAGGGAGCAGATAATATCTTTTGTCTTCTTCTTTCATGAGAGTCCCAAGCTGACCTGATTTATCGTCATTCCCGTATATATAGGTAAATGGACTGATAAATCCAAATACTTGATCGTCGGCAAAGACTGGCCTTCTGACATCATAAATGTGTCTACAAGAGTAAAAATTACATTTTATTACAGTTACGATAAAATTATTCAATACATTTTCATCCTATATCAAAGAAAACACTTACTTTACTTACACATCGATAATCATGATGCACAATGAATCCATCACCAAGAACTGCATGACATCCTCTTTGGGGACGTACAAAGTCGAAGGCAACCCTTTAAGCCCCTCCTCCAAATCCCAAGTACTTAAGGATTGTGATTCCTTATCTACCATTCATTGATACAACATTTTGCACCTACTGGGAAGCAAATTAATGTTGATCGGAGGTTGGTTGTTTGACCATTTGCTCCGGGGAATTGACACCTTACAAATATATATACAACCGTTAAAAATACAATTGTTAACAAATTTGAAATTTATAGTCTTTCAAAATTAAAGTATACCTTGTGTGTGTCATTTAGCTCTACTAAATGACTAGGCCACCTCATGAACCCACTGATAGCATCGCCGAGGGTAACAATCTCTTCTTCCACAAATGGCACCAAAGCACCGACATCTAAGCAACTCCCTACTGCAACCTTCACATCTCACTCTCCCAACTCTGTGAATTGGTGTCTAGAGATGTTATAAACTTTTCCGTGTCCCACCAATCTTTGATCAGGGTCTTCGAAAAATAGAGCACATCTATATCCATCCTCGAACTTTCCAAATGAGGGACCGTCTACGAGGGCCAATTCTCGAGAATGAGTCGTGCAATCATATTGTCGATTGGGGTTGAACACTTCCTACACTGGAGGAGTGGTCTCCGGGGAAGAAGCGGTCCTACGACGGGTAGGAGAAGTAGGCAAATCTCGATCCAATCTCTCTAAAAAAAGTTGCAACGTATTTTTGAAATCTACGATCTCTTGCTGGCATTTGGTATGACCTTTCGATGAAGTAGACCATTGAGTCTTTCCATAATATTGTCACAGTCCAACCCTACTCCCTACCCCCATACGACCAGGGTGTTCGTCATTTCCCAAGGTCTCGCGTAGAATATCATTCCGACCATCCAAAGCAAATTTGCCTTGAGATTCTCTCAATTACAGAGAGTCCTAAAGTTAAAAAAAAATATTTACCAACAATTGAAAAATATAAAATTATTAAATGTGAATGAATAACATATACAAGTGATACAACTTACTATCTTTGAGTCGATCGCTTGCGACTCGTTTGTGACGTACTCCCCTCTGGAGTTTACTCTCGCTCTCTTCCAAGAATCACAATGAGCTACGGGAGAAGGAGGAGACAAGTTGCTTGCTTGCTCCTCACTCATACCGGAGTCAATTGCCTCTTGTTTCTTTAGAGCAATTTTTTCAGCCATCATTTGTGCTTCTAACTTTTGGTACCCCGCTCGAGACATACGATGCGTATACTTGTTAGAAGATTTAATCTTTTGGTTTTTTGCTCGGATGGCCTAAAACAAAGTTTATTAGATTGTCATTTAAAACAATAACTTAATAAGTTTACATTCTAAATTAAACTCAGTTACCTCAAACTCCGGGCTATCTCAAGATTTTCTGAATTGCTCCCATTCATTCAGAATGATAAAGTTATAGACATCGCATTGACTTCTATCCTAGTAGTCTCCGAATATGTACTTGTTCATTAAATTTATTTTGAAGTCCCTCCAACGAACCAACATGTATGTCATCTATTTTTTCTTTAACTTGTTAGTGGATTGGAACTCAAAAGTTGCCTACAACACGTTGACAACTTTATATATCTCAAAAGTTCAACTAAAACTACAGAATTTTATAATGGAATCATTACCTGCACGTCATCCCATATTGTGCCCTTCAACTTCTCATCTACATCGGCTCAACTCGACAAACAAATGTCAACTTTGGCCCTCGTTAGACTACCCCGATAACTTTTCCAATTATCAGACAACATGTCTATCGACTCAAGAAATCATCAAACTGGATTGGAACTCTACCGTCTCTATTTCTTCTCCCCACGTATTCTTTCATGAAACAAGGACCTTGTGAACTGTAAGTCTTCGAGCCTTCAAACTCTGATGGAGTGGGTTTCTTTTTCGGAGCCATGATACTACAAAAGGTAAACTCAAGGCATTAACAATTAAAAATCACGACATTAAATGGTTATTACAATGTATTACAAGAAAATTTGCACCTTCACTATTTTTTTCCTTAATGGATTTTCAATCCATATACCTTCACCGTGATCATCTCTAAAGATACAAGTCTTAACATTTATTTCCTCGTCTACTGAGTCAACTCAGGTGCTTGCTTAGAGAAAGGTGGTGTCTCTTCATACTCGATAAGACTATCATCTGATACAATTTTTTTCTTCCCTTCCAGAATTACTACTCATTTCTTATCACATGAATCAGCCACATAAAAGACTTGTTTCGCTTGGGAAGCGAGAATTAAAGGTTCTCCTTTATATCCTTCTTTTGAAAAATCAATTAAAGTGAACCCTAATTCATCCACTCGAGTTCCACTTTTATTATCAGCCCACTTGCATCTAAATACATGTATTTTGAATTTAACAAAGTCTAGCTCCCATATGTCTTCAATTACACCGTAATAGGACATGTCGTTGTATATAGTATTCTTGTTTTTAGAACTAGATACTGTAGGATCGTGAGGGTCTCTAATTCTAAACACTTTTAAGCTAATCACCTACTTGTTTAATCGATCAAAGATATGCAGCAGAATTTAAAACTAAACAAGCAAGTAAAGGAAAGACAAATGCAAACCACAATGAAGAAGGGGGATTTTACAGAGGTTCGGCACACCACCCGGGTCCTAGTCCTCTCTTGCAAGCTCCGCTCGAATTACCGAGCTCCGCTCACGACTTCACTAGCCACTCCCTGTTCCGGGCCGGGAGAGAACACATTTACAACACAAGCACCGCGAACACCCCTGCTTGCTCGACCTTCTTCCTCTCACAATCCGAGAGGGAACACTTTGATCTTTGAACAACAAGTGAGTCGGACAACACCCTCTAAATATTGAGCACACTTTGAGTATGATTTGGCTATGATCAAATGTGTGGAATTTAGGCTTAGAGTGTAGGATTGGGGAAATTGGAGCTTGGGAGTTTCTCTCTAGTGTAGGTCACAAATGGAAGTGCGAGAGATGTCTGATTGTGTCCAGGGAACACCTATTTATAAGCAAGGTATTATAGCCATTGGGGTTAAGTTGGTTAAGAGTTGTGTAAGATACACAAAACAAAAATCTGCAGGACCCAAAACTGAGTAAGTTCGGTCGACCCGATCGGGTTGAACGGTCGACCGTTTGACAATTTTAAACTTGGTTCGGTCGAACGGTTAAAGAACGGTCGACCGCCAAAGGCTATAATCTAGGTACACATACATTATCGGTCGAACACTGAGATAGGTTCGGACGACCGATTTATAACAGGCTCTTTGGGATTGACAAACAAGATCATATTCGGTCGACCGAAACAAGGTCCACGGTCGACCGAAAACTAATAGGCAGTTCGGGTCTGTCAAGACATCTAAGTTCGGTCGACCAACCAAGGTCCTCGTTCGACCGATAGGGAAAAGTATTTTCGAGGTATTTGGAAATAATACGAATACGACCGTTGGGTATATACGACAAAACAAACGGTTGGAAATTTGTTGTTACTCGGTCGACCAAAAAGGTTTGGACGGTCGACCGAACTTGGGCAATAAAACACTAACAGGATATATGATCACTCGGTCGACCGAACGGTCTGTTTTGGTCGACCGAATGTGGGCAGACTGTTCAGGTTTTGGTTTAGTGTTTTCCGGTCTAAGTTTGAGTGATCTATTGAAGTCCAAATTATATGAAATTTTGTGTGTGACTTCTATATGGAACCTAGTGTGTGTTTGAGTAGTTTTTATCTCAAGTATGCTCAATTACACAAAGTTCCTAAGACTCAAAGAATATGCAAATTACATGTCTCCAATAGAGCTTGATTACATGTCTTGACTTGAATCCTTTCTTTCTTGAGTCTTGATCACCTGTAGAGGTTAGCACAAAGAAATATATATGCAATGAAACATGTGTGCTACTCTACATGATTACAATTAGGATTAGGTTGATTAAAAATATAGATTAAGGCCAAAAGGTTAACAGACACATGCAAAGACTCTGCTATTAAGGTGACGCCACTGTTTCGTACAACACTTTTGGAATCTTCACAGACTGTGTAGAATGAATATCCATTGATATCATAGTCACTGTAACTTATAACAGCAGAATGCGGACTGTAGGCTAACTATTGTATTGTCTCAAAAATATCACGCTTGTAAGCCACATTTTTTAACCAAGAGATGATTTTTTTGTGACTATTTATTACTTGTTGATCACTCCACAGAGGATTTCTTTCCTTTAGATCTTCATGTGTTCATTTAAGTAACGTTGAACTTCATTAGAATTGCAGAACACATAAACATATGTTGTCATTAAGTCCTTGCCATTTGGATTTAACATTTTCATCCCACGTGTCCCTTTACCATCGGCACGTTCATCATGATGATTCTTCGGAAGTCCAACACTTTTGTTGTTTGTTAGGTATCCAGTGCAAAACTCGATAACCTCCTCAGTTATGTATCCTTCAACAATACTTGTAATATCCTGAATTTTTAGTTGAGTTAATAATCAAATATCTTAATGGACTAATTAAGATTATTGGATGATTGTGTGGTTTTAGGAGAAGATGAAATTTTGAGAAGAATATAGAGAAGAAAAAGATGGAGATTTTGAGGCAAGTACTGATTCGTTATTCTTCAGTTTCATATCATGTCTGTCTCTCTTGATATTCCTAGTTGCATGCATGTTGAGCATTAATATTGATTTTATGGATATGCATATGATTGCATGGTGGTGTTTCGGTCGACATGTCCTGTGGCTGTGTGTATGTTTCTAGCAGAGCAACTTAGGAAAGAGCTGCCTAACGGACAGCATGGAGCCACCCGAGAGAGGAAAGGGCTGCCTGTCGTTAGTGTGGAGCTACCAGGTGTGCGTCTGACAGATTGATAGATTTCAGAAGCACAGGATGTGGTCGAATCTGAATGGGGGTTTCAAATTGATATGCGTGCATTTTATTTGTGATGCATGTCTCTTGATTGTGCTTATTGACTGAATGTCATATTCTGTATTATTTTCCACGTGATTATGATTCTAATTGATTGATGGTTGGTACTTGCGGGCTGTCGAGCTCACAATTTGTTGATTATATTTTTCAGATTATTATGAGCCTATGAGATGGATTTAAATATCAGAGTGCGCAGCGGTCAGGATCGTGGATCGTATCTTAACGCACCGGGTTCGGGCGGGTGAGCAGTTGTCCGGGCTCGGGGCGTTACAAATGGTATCAGAGCAATACGATCCTCGGAATTAGTCAGAATCGGATTTGAAATAGAAATTTTTGATTGAATCGGAATTAGTCAGAATTTAGATTTAGAAGTTTCGACTATTGATTTGAATATGAATTTGGAGTTATTCGGACTTGAGTTCAAAATGTGAATTTCGACTTGGTTGGATTTGCTATCCAAATTATGAATAAATAGTTGGAGATGAATTTTAGATTTAATGAAAGTAGGATTGAAAATTTTGTTTTGATTTGGATCAAACTGTTTTAGATGTGAGAGTCTATTTTAATATGGATATGTGAATTCCAAATGATATGATGTTGAATTAAAATTTCGAGGACGAAATTTCTTTTAAGGAGGGTAGAATGTAATATCCTGAATTTTTAGTTGAGTTAATAATCAAATATCTTAATGGACTAATTAAGATTATTGGATGATTGTGTGGTTTTAGGAGAAGATGAAATTTTGAGAAGAATATAGAGAAGAAAAAGATGGAGATTTTGAGGCAAGTACTGATTCGTTATTCTTCAGTTTCATATCATGTCTGTCTCTCTTGATATTCCTAGTTGCATGCATGTTGAGCATTAATATTGATTTTATGGATATGCATATGATTGCATGGTGGTGTTTCGGTCGACATGTCCTGTGGCTGTGTGTATGTTTCTAGCAGAGCAACTTAGGAAAGAGCTGCCTAACGGACAGCATGGAGCCACCCGAGAGAGGAAAGGGCTGCCTGTCGTTAGTGTGGAGCTACCAGGTGTGCGTCTGACAGATTGATAGATTTCAGAAGCACAGGATGTGGTCGAATCTGAATGGGGGTTTCAAATTGATATGCGTGCATTTTATTTGTGATGCATGTCTCTTGATTGTGCTTATTGACTGAATGTCATATTCTGTATTATTTTCCACGTGATTATGATTCTGATTGATTGATGGTTGGTACTTGCGGGCTGTCGAGCTCACAATTTGTTGATTATATTTTTCAGATTATTATGAGCCTATGAGATGGATTTAAATATCAGAGTGCGCAGCGGTCAGGATCGTGGATCGTATCTTAACGCACCGGGTTCGGGCGGGTGAGCAGTTGTCCGGGCTCGGGGCGTTACAAATGGTATCAGAGCAATACGATCCTCGGAATTAGTCGGAATCGGATTTGAAATAGAAATTTTTGATTGAATCGGAATTAGTCAGAATTTAGATTTAGAAGTTTCGACTATTGATTTGAATATGAATTTGGAGTTATTCGGACTTGAGTTCAAAATGTGAATTTCGACTTGGTTGGATTTGCTATCCAAATTATGAATAAATAGTTGGAGATGAATTTTAGATTTAATGAAAGTAGGATTGAAAATTTTGTTTTGATTTGGATCAAACTGTTTTAGATGTGAGAGTCTATTTTAATATGGATATGTGAATTCCAAATGATATGATGTTGAATTAAAATTTCGAGGACGAAATTTCTTTTAAGGAGGGTAGAATGTAATATCCTGAATTTTTAGTTGAGTTAATAATCAAATATCTTAATGGACTAATTAAGATTATTGGATGATTGTGTGGTTTTAGGAGAAGATGAAATTTTGAGAAGAATATAGAGAAGAAAAAGATGGAGATTTTGAGGCAAGTACTGATTCGTTATTCTTCAGTTTCATATCATGTCTGTCTCTCTTGATATTCCTAGTTGCATGCATGTTGAGCATTAATATTGATTTTATGGATATGCATATGATTGCATGGTGGTGTTTCGGTCGACATGTCTTGTGGCTGTGTGTATGTTTCTAGCAGAGCAACTTAGGAAAGAGCTGCCTAACGGACAACATGGAGCCACCCGAGAGAGGAAAGGGCTGCCTGTCGTTAGTGTGGAGCTACCAGGTGTGCGTCTGACAGATTGATAGATTTCAGAAGCACAGGATGTGGTCGAATCTGAATGGGGGTTTCAAATTGATATGCGTGCATTTTATTTGTGATGCATGTATCTTGATTGTGCTTATTGACTGAATGTCATATTCTGTATTATTTTCCACATGATTATGATTCTGATTGATTGATGGTTGGTACTTGCGGGCTGTCGAGCTCACAATTTGTTGATTATATTTTTCAGATTATTATGAGCCTATCAGATGGATTTAAATATCAGAGTGCGCAGCGGTCAGGATCGTGGATCGTATCTTAACGCACCGGGTTCGGGCGGGTGAGCAGTTGTCCGGGCTCGGGGCGTTACAAATGGTATCAGAGCAATACGATCCTCGGAATTAGTCGGAATCGGATTTGAAATAGAAATTTTTGATTGAATCGGAATTAGTCAGAATTTAGATTTAGAAGTTTCGACTATTGATTTGAATATGAATTTGGAGTTATTCGGACTTGAGTTCAAAATGTGAATTTCGACTTGGTTGGATTTGCTATCCAAATTATGAATAAATAGTTGGAGATGAATTTTAGATTTAATGAAAGTAGGATTGAAAATTTTGTTTTGATTTGGATCAAACTGTTTTAGATGTGAGAGTCTATTTTAATATGGATATGTGAATTCCAAATGATATGATGTTGAATTAAAATTTCGAGGACGAAATTTCTTTTAAGGAGGGTAGAATGTAATATCCTGAATTTTTAGTTGAGTTAATAATCAAATATCTTAATGGACTAATTAAGATTATTGGATGATTGTGTGGTTTTAGGAGAAGATGAAATTTTGACAAGAATATAGAGAAGAAAAAGATGGAGATTTTGAGGCAAGTACTGATTCGTTATTCTTCAGTTTCATATCATGTCTGTCTCTCTTGATATTCCTAGTTGCATGCATGTTGAGCATTAATATTGATTTTATGGATATGCATATGATTGCATGGTGGTGTTTCGGTCGACATGTCCTGTGGCTGTGTGTATGTTTCTAGCAGAGCAACTTAGGAAAGAGCTGCCTAACGGACAACATGGAGCCACCCGAGAGAGGAAAGGGCTGCCTGTCGTTAGTGTGGAGCTACCAGGTGTGCGTCTGACAGATTGATAGATTTCAGAAGCACAGGATGTGGTCGAATCTGAATGGGGGTTTCAAATTGATATGCGTGCATTTTATTTGTGATGCATGTCTCTTGATTGTGCTTATTGACTGAATGTCATATTCTGTATTATTTTCCACATGATTATGATTCTGATTGATTGATGGTTGGTACTTGCGGGCTGTCGAGCTCACAATTTGTTGATTATATTTTTCAGATTATTATGAGCCTATCAGATGGATTTAAATATCAGAGTGCGCAGCGGTCAGGATCGTGGATCGTATCTTAACGCACCGGGTTCGGGCGGGTGAGCAGTTGTCCGGGCTCGGGGCGTTACAAATGGTATCAGAGCAATACGATCCTCGGAATTAGTCGGAATCGGATTTGAAATAGAAATTTTTGATTGAATCGGAATTAGTCAGAATTTAGATTTAGAAGTTTCGACTATTGATTTGAATATGAATTTGGAGTTATTCGGACTTGAGTTCAAAATGTGAATTTCGACTTGGTTGGATTTGCTATCCAAATTATGAATAAATAGTTGGAGATGAATTTTAGATTTAATGAAAGTAGGATTGAAAATTTTGTTTTGATTTGGATCAAACTGTTTTAGATGTGAGAGTCTATTTTAATATGGATATGTGAATTCCAAATGATATGATGTTGAATTAAAATTTCGAGGACGAAATTTCTTTTAAGGAGGGTAGAATGTAATATCCTGAATTTTTAGTTGAGTTAATAATCAAATATCTTAATGGACTAATTAAGATTATTGGATGATTGTGTGGTTTTAGGAGAAGATGAAATTTTGAGAAGAATATAGAGAAGAAAAAGATGGAGATTTTGAGGCAAGTACTGATTCGTTATTCTTCAGTTTCATATCATGTCTGTCTCTCTTGATATTCCTAGTTGCATGCATGTTGAGCATTAATATTGATTTTATGGATATGCATATGATTGCATGGTGGTGTTTCGGTCGACATGTCCTGTGGCTGTGTGTATGTTTCTAGCAGAGCAACTTAGGAAAGAGCTGCCTAACGGACAACATGGAGCCACCCGAGAGAGGAAAGGGCTGCCTGTCGTTAGTGTGGAGCTACCAGGTGTGCGTCTGACAGATTGATAGATTTCAGAAGCACAGGATGTGGTCGAATCTGAATGGGGGTTTCAAATTGATATGCGTGCATTTTATTTGTGATGCATGTCTCTTGATTGTGCTTATTGACTGAATGTCATATTCTGTATTATTTTCCACATGATTATGATTCTGATTGATTGATGGTTGGTACTTGCGGGCTGTCGAGCTCACAATTTGTTGATTATATTTTTCAGATTATTATGAGCCTATCAGATGGATTTAAATATCAGAGTGCGCAGCGGTCAGGATCGTGGATCGTATCTTAACGCACCGGGTTCGGGCGGGTGAGACGTTGTCCGGGCTCGGGGCGTTACAAATGGTATCAGAGCAATACGATCCTCGGAATTAGTCGGAATCGGATTTGAAATAGAAATTTTTGATTGAATCGGAATTAGTCAGAATTTAGATTTAGAAGTTTCGACTATTGATTTGAATATGAATTTGGAGTTATTCGGACTTGAGTTCAAAATGTGAATTTCGACTTGGTTGGATTTGCTATCCAAATTATGAATAAATAGTTGGAGATGAATTTTAGATTTAATGAAAGTAGGATTGAAAATTTTGTTTTGATTTGGATCAAACTGTTTTAGATGTGAGAGTCTATTTTAATATGGATATGTGAATTCCAAATGATATGATGTTGAATTAAAATTTCGAGGACGAAATTTCTTTTAAGGAGGGTAGAATGTAATATCCTGAATTTTTAGTTGAGTTAATAATCAAATATCTTAATGGACTAATTAAGATTATTGGATGATTGTGTGGTTTTAGGAGAAGATGAAATTTTGAGAAGAATATAGAGAAGAAAAAGATGGAGATTTTGAGGCAAGTACTGATTCGTTATTCTTCAGTTTCATATCATGTCTGTCTCTCTTGATATTCCTAGTTGCATGCATGTTGAGCATTAATATTGATTTTATGGATATGCATATGATTGCATGGTGGTGTTTCGGTCGACATGTCCTGTGGCTGTGTGTATGTTTCTAGCAGAGCAACTTAGGAAAGAGCTGCCTAACGGACAACATGGAGCCACCCGAGAGAGGAAAGGGCTGCCTGTCGTTAGTGTGGAGCTACCAGGTGTGCGTCTGACAGATTGATAGATTTCAGAAGCACAGGATGTGGTCGAATCTGAATGGGGTTTCAAATTGATATGCGTGCATTTTATTTGTGATGCATGTCTCTTGATTGTGCTTATTGACTGAATGTCATATTCTGTATTATTTTCCACATGATTATGATTCTGATTGATTGATGGTTGGTACTTGCGGGCTGTCGAGCTCACAATTTGTTGATTATATTTTTCAGATTATTATGAGCCTATCAGATGGATTTAAATATCAGAGTGCGCAGCGGTCAGGATCGTGGATCGTATCTTAACGTACCGGGTTCGGGCGGGTGAGCAGTTGTCCGGGCTCGGGGCGTTACAATACTGGCATCTGACCTTTGACGATTTTTACAATAATCTTTCAACACTTTCATATAACGCTCGAAAGGATACATCCACCTTAGAAACACTGGTCCACAAATTTTTAACTTCTCTAATCAAATGAATAACTACATGAATCATAATGTCGAAAAAGCAGGTGGGAAGAACATCACCAACTGACATATTGTAACCACAATTTCATCTGCAACTTATCTAACTGCACGGGATCGACCACTCTACTACAAATTCTGTTGGAAAATGAACACAACTTTATTATTGCATGTCTAACATCTTTCGGTAATATGGATCTCAGTGCTACAAGTAGAAACTGCTGCATTAGAGTGTGACAATCATGAGACTTCATCCCCACAAGTTTCAAATTCTTCATAACAATAAGACTACTGATATTTGAAGAATAACCTTGCGGAACCCTTAGATCGTGCAAACATTGGCAAAATATATTTTTCTCCTTTCTACACAATGTATAACTAGCTGGAGGTAAGTAATTTCGGTCTCCTTTCTTCTCTGGTGCCAACATTGCTCGTATACCAAGGTCAAAAAATCAAGTCTTGCATTATATCCATCTTTTGTTTTACCAGGTATGCTCAACAGAGTGCCAACAAGACTATTACAAACGTTTTTCTCTACGTGCATAACATCAATACAATGTCTAACTTCTAAAGTATTCCAGTAAGGGAGATCAAAAAATATGGATCTTTTTTTCCAAAGACTTTTGTCATTTGCTCATTTGTATGGTTTTCCAAATTTACATTCAACGTTCATTACACGTTCATACACCTTTTCGACACTGAATTCAACTGGCGGATTCTAAAACTTTTGTTTTCTGTTAAATGCCTTCTTCAACCTATGATAAGGGTGGGAGTTTGGTAAAAAATCTCTGATGACCGACTGTCTTAGAACCATTAACCAGTTGCAAGGAGCATGTATTCTCTTCGCAAATTTGACAAGCTTTATGACTTTTGACCAAATATCCAGACAGATTACCATAAGCTGGAAAGTCATTAATCGTGCAAAATATCATTGCTCGCATTACAAACGACTCTTGACGATAAGAATAAAAAATTGGCTCTCCGTCATCCCACAATCTCTTTAGGTCATCAATTAAAGGTCTTAAATACACATCGATGTCGTTTTCAGGTTGTTTCGGACGAGAAATCTTTAACGACAACATAATATATTTGCGGTTCATGCATAACCACGGGGACATATTGTAAATTGCAAGCAGAACGTGCCAATAACTGTGAATCTTACTCAAACTACTGAAAGGATTCATTCCGTCCGTACAGAGTCCAAGACGTACATTCCTGGGTTCTTCACCAAACACAAGAAAGTTGTACCCTACTTTTTTCCACCGAGGTGAATCTGCAGGATGACGTAGCAACTGATTATTTGGTTTCTCACGATCAGCATGTCATGTCAGGTTCAAGGAATCCTCCTTACCCACAAACAAATGTTTAAGCCTTCGTATTATCGGAAGATACCACAAAATCTTAGCAAGAGGTCCTTCGATGTTAATCTCATCAGCCTCTACATTGTGGTTCGGTCCACTGCGTTTCATTTTGTATCGTGAAAAATTAAACCTGGGACAGGAATGTAAGTTTTCAAACTCACTCCTATACAATATACAATCGTTCGGGCATGCATGTATCTTCCTAAATTTCATTCCCACAGGACACAACACTTTCTTATCATCATAAGTTCTATCTGGCAGCTCATTATAATCTGGAGTATATCTTTCAATAGCTTCAACAATTATGTGAAACTGACATCGGTCCAACCATTTCCTGCTTTTAAATTGTACAATATCAACACCACTAACAATCTAGTGAATTTGGTACAACTCTTATACAATGTCTTCTCATTGTCACTGAACAAACTACCAAGTAAATCGGGGTTGAACGAAAACTTTTCAGCCATATCCTGAACCATTTTCTCTAAGTGATCTTCCACACTAACATTGTCTCCGTCATTCTTGGAACAACTGAATGATTCATTTTTGCCATGTCATATCCACCGTCTGTAACTTGGGTCGAAACCTTTCTCAAACAAAAGATCTTTTATTTTCTGAAAAGTTAGCACTAACATATTATGACACTTATTGCACGGACAATACGCCATGTCGCTATCATTCATTTTTTTTGATGTTTTTTGGCAACCTCTATGAACATATTTAGTCCATTCTCATACTCATCACTCAATCGGTTTGAAAGAATCCACTCTCGATCCATTTCAATCTAAACATTAAGAAAAATGATAGTTATTATTGAAGGAAATAAATAACATTTCAATTTAAATGAATGTGTTCATAGATGAGAAGATCTGGAGACATTAAGATGAGAAAAGAATGTCTCAGGAGAGAGGAGATGAAGTCCTTAATCTAGCGTGGGAATAAGGAAGGTTAGAAACCAAACTAAGCAATCAATGCCAAAGCAAGCCTAAAGTCCACTATAGGTCCTTAGCACTAGACGACACCTAGTCTGTAGGAAATCAAGAACCCGGAGGTCCCTAAAATCTAAGGGAGACTAGATGAGCAACGACGTTCATGCCGAAATGGTCTTAAACAGCAAGGACCACTAGTCTGTAGGACATCAAGAACATGGAGGTTCCTAAAATCTCAGGGAGACTAGATGGGCAACGACGTTCAGGCCATACAGGTCTTAAATGGTTTCCTCTCCTTAATGCGTCTGGAAATCCTAGGGGTCAACGTTTAATCGATTTTATTAAGGTCTTTTATTAAGTGATTTTGGGCCAAGGAAAGGGTGATGAAATCCCCCACCTCATCTTCTATAGGTGACTGCCCCCTAAGTATTTTTCATACCATAATCTAACAAACAACACACCAAACAAACACTCACCTCACTTTTGTTCCAATGCAAGTTCTACTAACTAATGCGTGCTTTCTAATGAATGATGAGTGAAAGAGATTACGTACCTTACGTCAGCAATCTACGATAGAAATTGTAAAATAAATAATAAATACGATGAATGGAAATCCTATATGATGAATGACTTAGCAATATTGTCTAATCTTTTGCTTTAGGTTATTAAAGGACAAGTTGTTCAAGGGGGAAATGAGTTATTAGAAACTAAACATAAATAAACATTTAACTAAACAAAATAAATTGTTTTCAGCATAAATAAACATAAATAAATAAACATTTAACTAAGCTAAACATAAATAAATGTATGAACTCACTAAACTAATTGAACATATGTTTTTTTACGCGATCTAAGTTATAGTCTTTTTAATATAAAATCTAAGTTAATATTTTAAAATATCATGTTATTAATAACAATTGAGATTATATATTTTTTGAAATTTTGGCAAAACCTCCCCTAAAATTTGCTATGTAAAAATCTTCAAATCTTGGGATTAACAAGAATATTTTATAACAGTACAAGATCTAAACTTGATCTCAATTCCACCCAATTCATCACAAACACACTACATCCAAACCCCTCAAACTTCGACACAACACCAAAATAGTGTGTGGATGATATTTCTATTTTTCTAACTTCAAATTGGTAGTGAACTTAGTTAAATAATACATGATTACTGACTTGTTTATACTAGCCGAATTACCCATGGAATCAAACGTCGTACATGTCTAGTACTATACAAAGCTAAACCACTTACAATTATTTTTTCACTTTGAACATAGAAGATAAAACAGAATATTAAAGACATTTTTCAAAAATAACAAACAAAGATTCAACAATTCTTCATAATCAACTCGTTTTTTAACCAAGAATTATTATTAGGGAACAATTTGATCTCCCGATGTTGTTTGATATCATTATTTTTATTCATAGCCACAATAAATTTCACATTATCTAAACATAAGGAAAATAATGATGACAATTATCTAAAACAAAGAAAAACTCACAATCAGAATGTAGGATGTTTTCCACACAACAACGTCGCTCAATCCTCGAGCTAATCCTGCAACGATCTTGCGCGGTCCTCGCACCCACAACTGCACCAAATAAAAAAAATTAAATAAAAAAACTCAATCCACAACTACACCAAACAGATGCAACACTTTATTACTCATTAAGAGATTAGGCCCACTCTAATAGAAACACTATTTGACACACATGCAATGGTTTTAAAATTGCTTGTAGCTCCCACTTAATTACGTGTAAACTTATTTCATTAATCAAAATTGAATAGTCAGAAGCTACAAAAAACTAATAAGTAAGCATCATTTTGAAATATGAGGAAATGCTAGCTTTTCTTCATGAATTTAGGGACTAGAACCAAACATAATGAAACTACAACAACAATATAAACACTAATTTCTTTTGATGAACGTGTGTTTGATATTGGTAGCATCACAATTTTTTTCTTCCAGTAAATTTTCAGTGTTACATAACATAAAGTTAGACCCTCCCACTAGTGCACTCCCAATAGTCAAATTCTTCGAACCACAAAAATTATCGCGAAGTATAGAAACACGACCTTCATTTGGCACTTATCAAAATAACACCAACCACCCAAACCAAAATGCCTCATTTCAATAATACCCCAACAAACAATACAAGAAACAGAAACCAAAAGAAAAATCAGAAATGTGGGAAACAAAAGGTGAAAATGGGGTTTACTTTTGAGGAAAAGGAGATGCGAAGGCGTTTGGGGGATTCGAGGCTGTCGAATCCGAGGAGGAAAATGTCGAAGTCGTGGAGGCATGGAGGTCGTTGTGGATGTTGTGGAGGCTAGGATTTGGTCGGAGATCGGTCGTTGAGAGTAGGGTTTGGTCAAAGATCGGGTTAGCAAAGGCTAGGGTTTGCGGAAGGGTGTCTCTGGAACAAATGATAAAATCCGTAACTCTTCGATCTCTAAAGACCCATCAACGTCGGACAAAAACACCAACCGACGTCTATAACTCGACATCTATAGACCTGGGGGTATAGACGTCGGGTCTATGAAATGTCCGACGTCTATAGACTTGAGCGATTAACATTGGGATATAGACGTCGGTTTAAATGGGTATTCCAACAACCGACGTCTATATGAACCCATAGACGTCGGTCGTTTCTTTGGACGACGTCTATTCTCTCTTCAACCTAATAGACATCGGCCTTTAGAATGGTCGACATCTATTGGGCAACGAGTAAAAACTCTTCTGCACTAGTGAAGGAAAAAGAGTTCTATTTATAGACATGAAAAGGCAACTGGGGACAATCCCCTGGTGTGGGACTACTAAAACATCCCCAAAATGGATATAAACGACATAATACACAACCACGAGAGGCCAGATCAGATCTTGACCAAACGGGGTCGTTAATTGGCAGTCTGGTGCCGCTAATTGGTAGTCGAAATCGGTCTGATTCGACCCAGTTTCGGATGCCTTCTATAATGCTTCAATTCACGTGGTATGCACCCTGATCAATTTTGTGAGTCTGGACCCGAATCTAATTGTCAAAATACTCCTCATGATGGTGTGGAGTTTCTCAATTTGCTATTTGGTCCTTCAAACTTACATCCAGGTCCTTCCATCTTGCAGATAGGTCCATAGATTTTTTTCTTGTGTTTTCGTCATTTTTATGTCTTCTTCTTAAACTTGTTTATTCCTAAAACTTAACATAAACTCGTTACATAGCATTGTTTAGGCTCAAAATAGAGGATATATGACATGGATATATGCATGATATAATATTAGTCACCTATGTTGGACTTATATAAACAAAGCTCGAACAATCTTATTGTACACCTTGAAATGGTGAACCAAAATTAAATAGGGCAAAATTGAAAATAGTTACTGGAAGTTGGTAAACGGTGATCTGAATCCTATTCAGTCAACTGAGTGCCTTATTGTGACTTATTGATTTAGTTATGATACCGAAAGTGCACGGCCGCGATGAAGTGGTGGCAAGTACGGATCGAATCCACGGGGAGCACGTGTGAGTCAAAATCCACAATGTTCAAGGGGAAAGAAGAGTGAAAAATGAAGTCATATTACACTACGATGCGTATAAAACTAGAGAACAATCGATAAAAATAAACCCCTTAAGGGGTAGAGAAAGAATGCGGAAATGAAAATATGTGTACATGTGTGTGTTCAATTGTGCTCATCACAACATGTAATACATGAAATCCATAAAACCAAATCCAACTTTGTCTCAACACGAAATAAGATAAAACATTATCATTAAAGCATACAAGACAATAATTAGGATGAGGCCAACATGAGCACATGCATGCATATGTCATGTTTCCTTCTTCCACTTCATCCTTATCCTCTCCTCATCATTCCCCATAAAATAGGCCCATTGATCTAAGATTGTGCTAAGCATCATTCAAGAGAATTAGCACATCGAAGATAAGAGTGAAAATCCCATTAGATGATTATGGAATTCATGTGATGTTCAAAGGTTAGGATTAACACACACACTTCATACAATAATCACATCTTCTTCTACACCCCTAATGGGGATGGACTACTCTCTACTCATCTCTAAACTAAAGAAAATATAAAAACAACCTAAACCCATAATGGAAATGTAGAAAACTAGATTAAGTAAACAACAAACATGAAGGAAATTGCATCAAATAGAAAACATCAATGTAAAGAGCAAGAATACTATATTGAAATGAAAGTTTACAAAGTTTCCTCCTTCTTCTCCTCTTACACTAATTAGCAGCAAAATAAACCTAAACTAAGAGAGAAGCAAGAAGAAGAGGGGAGAGGAGGGATTACAATGGTATTTATAGAAGAAATAAGGGTTTGGATGGATCTGGAAGCAATCCGACGGCTGTCATAACTTTCTCTATAGTCTGGTACCCCCAATTAATCAAGTCTGAACCATATTTGAAATTTGATAGGATTTAAACCAACTTGATCCACCAGTAGTGGATCAAAATCCTTCATTGGCGGATCAGATTGGTCTGATCCGCCCCAAACTTGCTCAGAAATTTAAGTGATGTATTTAGCATGTGGGGTGCACTCCTCGTCCACTGGTTTGAGTCTGTTCTGTCTTAATTTCCCAAATACTCTTCAAGATCATGATATTAAGGGATTTTTGCTCTCGAAATATTTTCCATGCATTCAGGTCCCTCTCGATTTCATCTGGGTCCTTCCTAATTTGCAGATAGGTCATTGCGCATGACAAACATATCAATTTTACTTCATTTGAGTCATTTCTTCTTACATTTCAGTCATTTTCTCTTCCTTTCTCTTGTTTATTACCTAATACCTGAAATACCACAAAAAACACTCGATTAGCACAAAATGGGGTAAAATAAATGATATATATCATGAATGGAATGTATGATATGATACTAATCACTGACCAGTCCGTCCTTCATATTTCAGACAACCATTCTTCAAACGGTCTACCGAACCTAGTCTGAAACCTAGTCCATATCTCACCAATTCCCACACGGCTAGTAGAGTTTAAAGGCTTATAAATAGGGTCTAATATCTTAGTTTTAGAACCCTTGAACACTCCCTATTGATCCGTACTCAAGGCCAAATCCTCTACATCTTCATGCTCTCATATTCCTACACTCTAAGTCAAACTTCACCACTTGCAATTCCATTCCAATCATATATCCAAGTGTGCTAAAGTTAGAGTGTGTAGTTAGATTGTGATTCAACTTCCATATCAAAGAATCACAAAGTTGTGAAGCCTCCAGGAATCCCCCTCTTAGGTTGTGAGAGGAGGCACGTGCGTGGCAAGGTTGTGCTCAAGGCTCAGTGTTTGTAGAAGGTGTTGATCTCGACCCAGAATGGAGATTGGTTAGTGGAACCATAAGCTCGGCTTGGAGGATCGAGCGAGGCTTGTGAGGAGAACTAGGACCGGGTGTTTGTGGTTGATTGATCGTTTATATGTACCGCAAGTGCATGACGTCGGTCAAGATGTTGTAAGTACGGGTCATGTCCATGAGGAGGTGTGTCAACTCTGGTTTGTTCGAAGGCGAGTGGGAAACCAATGGGAGAAGAGATTTATTAAAATAACTAGACTAAACTATGCTACGCTACACTAGTATGAAACAAACAAAGAAGATGAAAGCACTAAATAGAACTAAACTAAGTGACTAATAGAAGAAGCTAGAAATCAGGAATGGAAAACCCCTAAGGGGTGGAGTGTGTGTACACATGAAATAAGTGGTGACGAATGCATTCAATAAGCTCAAGTGTAGGTAGTGTTTCCTATGCATAAGAAGTACCTCATGGCAAGACCGATCATCCAAATCAGTAACCTAAGTGATTAATATGAGCATGAACAAGTTTATTATTAAGAACCTAAACAAACATGGAATGTACCTAAAGATTATGGCAGAAACCATCACGTTAAGTATTCTCTTTAATTCAAATAAGCATACTAACATTTCTCACATACAACAATATTTAGCATTCATTTCATTCTACATGACATGTATAAACATCAACTCCACCCCCAAAGGGGGATGGAACTGCTCACACATTATTAGACTAACATTCATATTAAAGAAAGAAAATATGCTAATTAATTCTATGAAGATTAAACTAAACAAAGTTAACTAAGAATGCAAGAATTGAAAAGAGACAATATGAAGAAACTAACAAAACATCTTTTATTACTCACTCACATTACAAGTAGCCTCTCTCCACCAGAGTTTTGCTCCAAGGATTTACTCCTAGTAGAGAGGATGGCCACCAAGAGAGGAGATGGATTACAACGGAGGAGGAAGAGTTCTATTTATAGCCATAGAAAAAGATAACCTGGGACAATCCCCCGGTATGGGACTAAACGTATACCAAATATAGAATAAAACACTGTAATACACATCCTATAGAAGACGGGTCAGATCCGGAGCCAAATAGACCGCCAATTGGCGGTCTGGATCTCCTGGATCCGGCCCAATTTCGTCTAACTTGTTTGTAGCTTCGTTTCTTTTTCACGAGTGTTCCCTAATTTGCTGTGTGAGTTGCGACCCGAATCCAATTGTCAAAATACTCCTCATGAAGGTGTGGAGTACTTGATTTTGCTAATTAGTCCTTTTGGGTTTATATCCGGGTCCTCTCTTGCATCTTAGTCCATAAGTCTTGCAACTTGGTCCTTTTCCTAGCTTTTAAGTCCTTTTTTAATCTCTTCTTCTTGAACATGTTTATTCTTGAAACATAAACATTAAACTCATTGCGTAGCATTCCTTAGGCTAAACATAAAGGATATAAGACCCAAATATATGCATTTTATAATGTCAATATGTGGTTGGCTTGTTCTTTTCACTAATCCTTTACTTAACATTTTAATTCCGCATTTAGTTCGTGATTAGAGGGTCATTAATCCTAACTTGTACAACGTAATATTAATCACAATCAAATTGGGTCAAACACATTCCATGCAGTGCACATATACTTGTATTGTACATTTATCTAATACAGTGATCAAGACTCAGAGAAAGTGATTCAAGTCAGGACATGTAATTAAGCTATTTGAAGGCATGTATTTTTTCTTCTTTATTTGAGTCTTCAAGAGCCGCTGCAAACTTAAGCGTACAAGTTGGGATATCCACCCACATTCAGTCTAGGTTGTATCAAGCAGTTACACACAAAATCTCACATCATATGGACTTCACTAGATCACCCAAACCTAAGCTGGAAAACCACCAAAGTCATTCACAGCCAGTCTGTGCACAACGGTCGATCGTTACTTAGCATCCGTCTGACCGTTTGTAGACAACATTTCCTTTGTAGAATGGTTGATTGCTCTTGCCATTTCGTCTGACCGTTCTTAGTTTTTTGGATTTCCTTTTCGAGCCATTTTCTTGTCATTATTCCCCAACGACTAGCTTGAAGATCTTGCCTTTACTAAATTTGGACATCAGGCTATAAGTCAACCGAGCCTCTTTTAGTGGTCGACCGAATTGGTCCCAAAATTGGACATTTTTTGTTTTCCTTCAACCATTTATGACTCAACGGACGACCGTTCCCTCAATGTCCCATATACAAACTCCCAATTTCTATTGTGTTCGTTCGATTGGTATGTTCACCCAATTGACCGTTAGCTTAGTAACTTAAATGAATGGTCTAACATAATTGGGCAACAGTCGACCATTTCTAGCTTCGATAGAACTTCTATTACACTTTTGATCGGCTGGCTTTCACGTCTTTTGTATTTATCCCCAACAGATATATGGATCCTAGAGTCTTTAAATCGGGCTCCGTTCCTATGTTTTAGACATCTCTTACACTCCTTATTGCTCTATTTATTTGAAAGAAAATCTTCCCCACTTCAATATGGTTACTGCAGTTGTACGAGGTGAAAACACTACGGACGAGCTCTACCCGCCCCGCACTACAACAGAACATGCTTTCACCGACGAATGGTATATACGTCACTAGGAGTTTTTAACACCGATGGATATGCGTCGCTGGTGTTGCTTGCGTTGTTATTTAGTAACACCGACAGATAAAGGCCGTCGGTATTAGTTTTGGCTTCAAATTTCCCACCAAATTTCTTTGCCTTCTTTTGTTGGATCAAAGAACACCAATGGATGATTACCGATTTCCTTGTCTAGATGAAATAATACTTGTGATCATTCATCAACAACACATTCATCGATTCATTCCCAAACATATAACCTGAAAAGCTTATATATGCGTACAAAACATTGTAAAGATATTGAAATTGAAGTTTTTAATTCACAAAGTAGCAAACTAAGTTTGATAATGACAATAGTAGACAAATAACATGAACACTAACCCATCAAACCTCTAGTGCTTGCTCCCCCTGATGGTCAGTGATCGTCATCTTTTTAAGGTTAAGTTTAATATCCTGTATGTTACAATACATTATATATTAAGATGATAATTTCTATAAACCTAGTAAATGTCATACACATTAATAAATTACGAATAAAATACCTAATCCTTATAACCATTCTTCACCATCAAAAATTGATGGTCGACTTTATGGTTGCGTGCTATCTTTTCACCTCCTCTACTTCACTATTGACTCGCTTTAGCTCCTGACTCTCTCAGACACTTTGCTCAACTTTTGATCTACCATTGTGTTCTGTAGGGATAACATCCCATGAGTTACGTACATGTCCATGGGGGTGGCAAGACCGGAGTAGGAGTTCCAACTTGATCCTCGGTGACAGCCACCGAAATGAGAGAGTCCTAAGAGCTCATCTCACTCGGTCCTCATAGAGCCTCTAATCTTCCCCGCCAGAAGAAAATATAAGAACTTATAAATGAATGCAACCCAACAACATATAGTAATTGAGAACTATTATGAATATAAACTTACAATGACAAATGTTGCTTCTATGTTCTACTTGTCATGTAGACGAATGTACATATTTGTATGAGTATGTAGGCTCGGGAACGTTTGGATTTTCTAAAATCTACAATATTATTAAAAAAACAATTTTGTTAGTTGATATTAAAATTGTAGTGAACCTATAAGAATTTACGAAATTGAAAATATAGTATTACTATCTTCTCTGTGTCGCACAACGGACTTCGTACCACACAGATGTGGTATGATTAAAATTTCCCTATTGTTTTGTTCGTGTCACTTTTCTTCTGCTTCACAAAGATACAAAATTGTTATCATATCATCCATTGAATATAAATTAACTAAAAAACATCTTAAATGTACCTTGAATGCCTCGCTGCACCAGTATTCCAGCAGAGTGGACCAATCGTCAGTCGAAACATGTGGCGGTCTACCTAGCAATCTCTCCTCTCTCGTCTCCATGTCCACCACACCAGGGTACAATTGGTACTTGTTTTCCTTCGATTTGGTGTTCCAAGGCCTCATAATCTTGGATCTGAACCCCTTAGCAACCGTCAAGTATGCCTGTGAAAAATTTAATTACTGTATAATTGAAATCAATAATATTATAAATTAAGTATGTATATAATTTTACCGTTAACACGGAGGAAGTACGTGTGTCCTCCTAGCTATCGTCTCGATGAAGTTCAGTAAGCGTTCTGTGTTCTTTTTTTCGGGATGCCCTTCATTGTAAACTCGATCTCAACGGGGATTGTTGAGTTCCAATCCTATAGAAGTTGTGTAGAACCACGACCTCTACTCCTGTTGACTGCTCCTGTGCGTAGTGTAACTTAGCATTTCACATGAAGAAATATATTTTCTAATTAACTTTTATTACCAGAGGTTGAAGTGTCAAGTCGTCCCCACTATAGGAAGGATTTGATGCCCCGTCGCCAATATGTGTTGTATCAACTACTAAGGTATCCTTTTCCTGACGTCGTCAACGTCTACTCTTATCACCGCCTCCCTTAGGAACATAGTATGACTGTAAAAATTGACGTCTCGTCATACCTCAATTTTGAAGTAATGTAATTTATCATCAATCACATAAAAAATTATGAACTACAAATTATGAATAACTCAAACATTTGGTTTGTCACTACATTCGTAGTCGTAGATGTAAAAATATGCATTACTTCACCAACTGTTATAAATCTGGTCAAACAAAATCTACCAACTTAATATAGTCTAATTGGCTCTATCTTGTACAAGATTTCCTCGACCGTACTGCCAAAATTAATAATTTTTTAATGAAAATTGTAATCAATAACACGTTATTGATTTCCCTATAAAATCAAATGGAATTTTAAGTTAAACAAGTTTTACCGTGTTGTACATTATAGTCAAATAAAATATCAGATGTATATTCTATCAAAATATATCGATTTAGGATTAGAAGTTAGGGTTGGTGTAATTGATTTTGGAATTAGGACTGTATTTTGTATTTATAATTCTATTTTGGATTTAAAATTTAGTTATAGATTTTGGATTTAAAATTTAGTTATAGATTTTGGATTTAAAATTTAGTTATAGATTTTGGATATAAAATTTAGGATTACATGTGGGCTTGGTAGGAAACATGATTTGTTGTAAGGATAAGAGAAGTGGAGGTTAGGGTTGGCGTATTTGATTTTGGATTGTATTTTGGATTTAACATTGAGTATTAGATTTTGGATTTTGGATTTAAAATTTTGGATTACATGTAGGCTTCGTTGGAAACAAGATTTGGTCGAAGAATAAGAGAATTGGCAGTTAGGGTTGGTGTTGAATTGTTGGTGTTCATTCTGCTTTTGACATGGTAAATTTGTGTTGTTGTGGAAATGTAGTACTTATTTGGCTTTCGTAAAAGATAGGTTTTCAAAGAGAACGATTTTTTGATGGGCTTGATGTGAGATTTGGGTTTGAAATGAAGTGTTTAGTTGATGGTGTACATTTCTATACTTATAATACAAATTTGTAGTTGAGAATTAGCTGGAGGTGCTTGTGAATGCATGAAATGAATGTAAATGTGTTTTTTCTTTTCAGTGCAGGATTTCAAAAAAACATTTATGAAAATATAGGGGAGGAGTTGCCAAAATTTCTAATAATTAGTTATTTCAGATTTACGATTTCGTTATATTGATTTGGATTGAGTGGAATGTGCTATTGTGATTGTGTTTTTATTTGATTGTTAGACTGGTTAATTAATTTAGTTAGATTGGATTTATTTGGATTGGTTTGGATGAGTTGGATGAGATAATTAGATTGAGTGGAATATGTTGGATGTGTTAGTTGACAATTAGTTGGATTTGGTAGTTTCGGTAAATATTGAATTTGGGGTCGGTTGGAAATAAGGAATATGGTAATGGGTGATATTTGAAATTGTCGATTTGATGATTGTAGAAGTTGAAACTTTAAATTGGATTTGATTTCGCTTAAAGTGTTATATTTAACACGTTTTGTTTTAAATCAATAGAATTATGAGCTTAGACAGAAGTTGGATGTATGAGAAGAGAAGTACTCAGAAATTCACGGAAAATCTGAAGTCATTCTTGAGCCTTTTGCCTTTAGTCCTAACAACCAATACATTCGTGATGGGAATAATAAGTGTTGTAACAATAAGTGGGTGACTAAAGGCGACATCGTCGATCATATGATCATCGTCGATGATATTATCACGGGAAAGTATTGCCAGTTCGAGTGCAGAAGTTGTCACAACAATTACAAGATGACCAACTCAAATTGAGTTAGAAGAGGATGACTCAGACGACATAGAGGGGATGATACACGATGTGGTAGAAGGTGGTAACGCCACAATCGAGCCTTCAAGACAAGGGATCACAAATTAGTCAAATGGTCGGTTGTTGTGCGACGGTTGCCAAGAGATTTATATAGCATGGAGGATGAAGCATCCAAAGTCCTTGAGTACGGGCGAGGAAATCTTGTACAAGATAGAGTCAAATTAGACGATATTAAATTGGTTGATTTTATTAGACGAGATTTAGAATCGGTGGTCTAGTAGTATACCCTGAGGGGCATGCACAATTATAATGACAAACCCAATATATGTGTGAATAGATTGGTAGTTTATAAATTTTATTTTATAGTTGATGATAAATTAAATTACCTCTTAATTCAGGTATGACGAGACATTAGTCTTCACCACCACACCCTTTGGGAGACGGTGATAGGCGGAGATGTCGCTGGCATTTGACGGAGTATACCCCGTAGATAGCCGATGGTGTAGTTAATACTGAGGAGGATCCTAGCCCTTCGGCCTCTAGTACAGCGAGTACAAGTAGAGGTTGTGGATCCACACAACTTTTGGGGGATTGGAACTCTACAATTCAGAATGAGATCGAGTTCACACCGAAAGGCATACCAAAGGAAACAGAACGTCTAACACTTCCAGAATTTCATCGACACGATAGCCTGTAGGACACAAGTATTGCCTCCTCGTTATTCTGATTGGAGATTGGTGTCAAAGAAGTAAATGGATGTGGCATGGATGCAATTAATGGTAATATTAGTAACTACTAAAATAGAGTTTAACAATAACAACTGACAGAAAAGATAAAACACTAATTTTCTAAAGCTCCTGTGTCGGCTCCGCCCGACTGATCATCATCGTTATCTCAACTTGGCCGTAGATTTGGCCTGCAAAAATCATGCACAATTAAAACATTATACATTAAGCCACATAGAATATTATAACGCAAATAAACTAACTTAGTAAATGTAATTTAATTTACTAAATTATAAATACAATACCTCAGGATTAAAACCGCCCTCTCCATCAAAAAGTCGACCATTGACTTATACCTCGCGAGGTCGTTTTTCCTATATGCTAGCTCATTTTTCGTATCCGTTAGCTTGATTTTCATCATCTTTATTTGCTCACATTTCTCAACCGCCACTCTGGCGTTACTCTCTACTTGGGATGGCATCTCGTGAGGTCCGTATATGTCAGTCAGGGTGGTGAGTACATCCTAACACGTCTGTGCCCATCGTTGAGAACAACGCTGACCGGATCCTGGACGCTAACCGTTGTATTGATAGACCCCTGAGAGTTCATTTCACCTGATCCTCATAAAGCTTCCAATTGTTCCTATAATAAGAAAACATTATAAATTCACAAATATCGAAAAACATTAAGTAATTGAAAACTAATAATAATATTAAACTTACAATAACGAACGCAGCTTCAGGGAGACTCTTGTCATGAAGCCAGATGTACATATATGTACGACTAGGCTCAGGAGCGTCTGGGTTTTCTATAAGAATTTTAAAAAGTAATGAATCTATAAGAATTTTAAAAAGTAATGAATCTATAAGAATTTTAAAAACAATATCTCACCATTTTCTGCCTGTGTCGCACCACCGATTTGGTACCACACTGATGTGGTATTACCAAATTTCCCAGTTTTCCTTGTTAGTCTCGCTCTTCTTCTGCATCACAAATAAACCAATTTCTTAGTTGTTTATACATTGATAATAATTTATCTAAAAAACTTAACAAACTTACCTTAAATGCCTCCGTGGACCAGTAGTCAAGCAGAGTAGACAAATCCTCCATGGAATTATATGGCGGTCTAGCCGCCAATCTAGCCTCTCTACTCTCCAAATGCATAAAGTCAAGGTAGAATTGGTACTTTTTTTCCTTCCATCTAGTGTTCAGAGACTTCATGATTTGGGCTCTGAACCCCTCTAGTGTTGTCCAGTGTGACTGTGAAAAAATTCAAATTAGTTTACAATTTAAATCAATACTAGGGGTTCGAGTTGGTTATGCTTGTTGTTTTATCATTTGTATTATTTATTTTATTCCTTTTGGGATGTAAGCATACTATTGGTAGCATTCAAAAATATTAAATACAATTCAGATTTCAGTAATAATGTTCAATTTTACCAAAAATCAAGAGCTTAGCATCGAAAACACAAGATCCACCACCATTTTTTATCTTCGGAAGGAAAAAATGAAAACATGTATCTTTTGGATCTATGGAAGGAAATGAAGTGCGTATGAGTGAGTGATCAAGACGAGTACCATTTCAAAATATATAAAAAAATGAAGCAAGAAATTAAAGAAAATGTCGGCTTCCTGACTTCGGGTGGGGGAAGGCTGGTTCGAGCACGAATATTTCAGAGGAGTCGAGTTCGAAGGAGCATGGCATGGTTCAAGAAGTCGAGGTTGGAGTAGCATGGTGAGGTTGGAGGAGTCGAGGTCTGAGTAACATGGCGAGTTCGGAGGAGCTCGACGAGGTCTTGGCGGCCAAAGGAGTTGGGTTAGGTGGCGGGTCGATTGGGAGGGGTGGTGCATTGTGGGGGTGCTGCATTTGGTCGAAGGTGGTCGGGGGTGGTGCGTTGGGTCGGAGGTGGTGCAGTGTGGGGGGTGATGCGCAAATGTGGTGGTAGAGGGTGGGTTGGATCGGAGGTGGTGCGGTGTAGGTTGGACCAGGAGGTGCAGTGTGCATTGGATCCGGAGGTGTGGGGTGGCGGCATGGGTTGGGTAAGGGAATAATGTTGGCTAGGGTTAACTAAGGGGTAAAAAAAGGAAAAGACGTCGGTTTTATAAAAACCGACGTGACATAGTTCTATATCACGTCAGTTTCTCTACAACCGACGTGATAAGGGTGTTTCATGTCTTCTTAAAACCGACGTGACATTCTGGCGTCACATTAATAAGACCGTAATTGTTGATGAATATCAAGAGTAAGTGAACAAAAGTATTATTACTTTGGTCATATTTATTTAATGTGATTATTTTGCCATTAACGATGATATAGTTGTATATGTTTGTGTTTCTTTTCCACATCAATTTTTTTATTACGATGAAATTTAAGGGGAGGTTGTGCCGAGATTTCAAAAAATTCTTGTATATTGGCTTCATTTTTTATAACGATTGTTTATGTTGTGTAGATAACGATAGATCGAAATTAGAATGTTGCAAGTCAATTCAGTGATCAAGACTTAAGAGATGGTCCTATGTCCACGTAGGAAGTGTCTTAACATATATGTTCTTAAGATATGTAAAAGAGATCAAGACTCATCTATTTGAGAAAGGTTTTGATAAAGAATACACACGTTGGATATGGCATTGTGAGAATGAAATATGTACGAAGGAAGAAAGTGATAGTCCATCAAATCAAGATGTTAATGATGAAGTACTTAGTAAACCCCAAGTACTTAGTAGTATGTTGGCTGACAATGAAAAACCTTTGTATTCAAGTTGCACCGATTTTAGTAGATTGTCTGCAGTGTTACGGTTATCTACCTTGAAAGCCTCGAAACGGTTGGAGTGATGTCAGTTTTACTGCCATACTTAAGTTGTTAAAAGAAATTCTTCCAGAATAGAATGAACTTCCAGACCGTACATATGAGGCCAAAAAATCTTGTGTCCTATAGGTATGCAAAATAGGAAAATACATGCACGCCCTAAGGATTACATATTATATAGGGTTGAATATGAAAATATGCATTGTTGTCCGGTTTGTAATGCATCATGGTACAAACATAAGAAAAATGTGAGTCGTGATATACCACTACAAGGGTCGCCTGCGAAGGTGTTGTGGTATCTTCCGATCATTCCAAGGTTGAAACGTTTGTTTGCCTGCTCTGCGGATTCAAAGAATCTGACATGGCATGCAGATCGTGATAAAGAGAATGATCATATGCTTTGACATCCTACAGATTCTCCGCAGTGGAAGAAGATCGATTCAGATTTTTCGATGTTTGGTCAAGAATCCAGAAATATGAGACTTGGTCTGTGTACTAACTGAATGAATTCTTATGGGAGTTTGAGTAGCCTTCATAGTTCGTGACATGTTCTACGGATTATGTAGAATCTGCCTTCATGGTTAAGCATGAAACATAGATCTTAAAGAAATTTTGGAATGATGGTGAGGAGGTGTGGGATGCCCACCGTCAACAATCATTTACAATACGTGCGACGATATTTTGCATAATAAATGACTTCCCTGCATATGGAAATTTGTCTGGCTATTCTGTGAAAGGGCACAAAGCGTGTCCTATTGGTGAAGAAAACACATGTTCTTTGCAGCTTGTTCATGGCAGTAAGACAGTGTATGTTGGTCATCACAAATTTCTTCCTATGAGTCATCTATTTCGTAAAATGAAGAGGGCTTTTAACGAAAAGCAGGAATTCGAAGAACCTCTAAATGCGAATTCCTATGAATCAGTGTAAGACAAGTTCTTAAGCGGGTGGAGAACATCTAATGCCAATTCAGCAAGTCTTACAAAAGTGGAAATGATAAGTGTAGTTGGAAGAAAAAATCCATTTTTTAAACTTCCTTATTGGGAACATTAGAAGTCAGACATTGTATTGATGTGATGAATGTCAAATAAAATGTTTGTGACAGTTTGTTAGAAAATCTTCTGAACATATAGGGTAAGACTAAAAATGGATATAATGCCACACTTAATCTACTTTTACTTGGTATTCGAGCAAAACTAGCAGTAGAGAGTAAGGGTACTCGTAAGTATTTACCACCAGCTTGTTACACTTTATCTAGAAAGGAGAAATTAGTTTAGTGTCAGTGTCTACATGGTGTCTAAGTGTCGTAGGGGTATTTATCAAATATTAGTAGTCTTGTTTCAATGAAAGATTTGAAACTACTTGGTTTTAAGTCTCATGATTGTCATGTCTTGATGCAGTAGTTGTTACCTGTTGTTATTAGATCGATATTGCAGAAACACATTAGACATGCTATTACTAATTTTTGTTTGTTCTTCAACAAGATTTGCAGCAAAGTAATTGATCCAAAGAATTTGGATAAGTTGTAGAATGAAGTGATTGTTATGATATGTCAATTGGAGATGTACTTTCCGCCATCTTTTTTTGAAATCGTGGTTCATTTCGTGGTACATCTGGTGAGAGAAATTAAGTTGCTTGGTCCAATTTTTTGAGATGGATGTATCCTTTTGAGTGTTACATAGGTGAGTTGAAAGATTACTGTAGCAATCGACAAAGGCCAAATGCGAGCATCGTTGAAGGTTACATATCTCAAGAAGTAATTGAGTTTTGTAATGAGTACTTTGACTCATGCGAAGAGTGTTGGACTTCCTAAGAACCAACATGAAGATAGGATTGGAGGTATAGGTATGTTGGTCCGAAGATGATAAGTCCAAACGGTGAGGATCTCTTGAAAGCGTATTTCTATGTGTTGTGCAATCCTGATGAAGTCTAGCCTTATTTGGATGAGCACGTGACCATAGTGAAGGGAAAACATCCTACATGGATTGATCAACAAGTAATTAATGCTCACAATAAAGCTTTCGTTGATTGGTTTTGGGAAACTATGTACGGTCGTGATATTTCTGAAAATTTGAAGTGGTTGGCATATAGACCTAATCCTATTGTGACATATTATAATGGCTACGATATCAATGGCTATTCTGGGATTACTTTGGTAGCTGAATCGTTGCACATCTCTAGTTCAAAAGATAGGAATCTCATATATGCCAATATGTCTTATTATGGTCAGATTGGGAGATGAACATTACTAAATTCAATGTTGCAATTTTTAAATGCAAGTAGGTGGACAATAACAGCGGTCTTAAAAGTCGATGACTTGGGGTTAACTTTGGTGAACCTTAAGAAAGAAGATTTTAAGGAAGATCTTTTCATTATGGCATCTCAAGCAAAATAGATTTTCTATGTAACAGACTCGTGTGCTAATGAATGATCGGTAGGTCTAGAAGGAAAATGACAAATCGTTTGTCAAGAAGATGTTAATGAGATTGGAGAACTTCCCTCATTTGCAGAAGTACCTAAACTTAAATTGTTCGAGGATGATAGAACTGTTGACAATTTACTTATCCGAGATGATCATCATGAAGGAATAAGGATAGAGGTTGAGCAAGAAATGAAAAGGTCAAAAATAAAGGTTCAATTGAAAGTAAAATTTGAAAACTTATTTGTATATGAGTTTCTACTTTATTTGTTGATATAGATTATGTTTTTTTCTTATTTCAGGTAGATGCGGAAGAAGAAGAAAGCCGATCCGCCAAAGATGAACACTGACATCGACGTGCAAGTTGAAAGTGACGATGAGGATTTCATGACATCTTACGCACGTGGAGGTACTCTGATGCTCAAATTTCAGTTATTGGTTAAGAGAGAAGGTCCATTACCTCTCCAGTTTGATAATATGTTGGAGCCAACCGGACCAAATCAAATATACTGGAGAGCTTATTTGGGTACTCTTGTAAGAATGAAAGTCGACATCTGTGTTGAAAATGGTCTATGGTTGATGCTTCATGATTGACATCATATCATGCATACATTTGTGTCTTATATACGTTATCTTTCACCTAAACAATGCTACGTAAGGAGTTTAATGTTTAAGTTTAAGGAATAAGCAGATTTGAGGAGAAGAGACACAAAAGCAAGGAAAAAGACTGAGTTGCAAGACCTGGGGACTGAGTTGCAAGAGGTAAGGACCCGGATGTAAGCTCAAAGGACCAATGAGAAAATCAAGAAACTCCACACCATCATGAGGAGTATTTTGGCAATTCGATTTGGTCCTAAGCTCCAACAATTTATCTGGATGCATCACACATGAAGACATGAAGCCAGACAATTACACTCCAAAACCAGGCCGGATTCATACAATATAGACCGCCAATTGGCGGTCGGTTTTGGTTTGGATCCGCTAAAACTTTGGCGGATTATGTATTAGGTTGTATTTATACTATTTTTGGTATACGTTTAGTCCCATACCAGGGGATTGTCCCGGATTACCTTTTTCTATGGCTATAAATAGAACTCTTCCTCCTCATTTGTATTCACCCATTGCTCGGTGGCATTCTCTCTACTTGGAGTAAAATCCTTGAAGCAAAAACTCAAGGTGGAGAAGAATGTCACTTGTAATGTGAGTCATGTAAATGAAATAATTCTTCATAGTTTTGTTAGTTTTATATTGTCTTTATTTTGATGCTTGCTTGTTTAGTTTGTTTTGTTTTCTTTATAGTAGTATAAATAGAATGTCTTCTTTTCTTCATGTAGTTTATAGTTTAATGTGAGTAGTTCCATCCCCCTTTAGGGGTGGAGTTGATGTTTATACATGTTATGTAGATAGACTGAATGCTAAATATTGTTGTATGTGAGAAATGTTAGTATGCTTATTTGAATTAAAGAGAATACTTAAGTTGATGGTTTCTGCCATAATATTTAGGTACATTCCATGCTTATTTAGGTTCTAAATAACAAACATGTCATGCTCATATTAATCACCTAGGTTAGTGCTTTGAATGATAGGTCTTGCCATTAGGTACTTCTTATGCATAACAAACACTAACTACACTTGAGCTTATTGTATGCATTCACCACACTTATTTCATGCGTACACACACTCCACCCCTTAGCGGTTTTCCATTCCTAATTTCTATATTCTTCTATTAGTCACTTAGTTTCATTTCTTATGTCGCTTTCACTTCCTTCTTTGTTGCTTACTCGTTTAGTGTAGCTTAGTTTAATCAATCTCTTATTACCTTTGTTTCCCACTCGCCTTCGAACTAGCCAAAGTTGACACACCTCCTTGTGGATCGACCCGTATTTGCCACCGCTTCAACGTGGTCGTGCACTTGCGGTTATTATAATTGATTCAATCACTTCACTTAAAGACCAAATTTGGAAAGATGTAATGGTAAGATTTTACTTCCTACATTAGTGATTTTTGTCTTGTATGTTTTTTTATCTAACTATATGTTGTTGTTTAATGTACGCAAAATTTATTGTTGAGCCCAAGAAATTGTTGAAAAAGAAATGGTTGTCGTATGTGGGCAATCAGTGGAAAGATTTTAAAACAAAGTTGACAACCAACTTTATATTTAGGGAGTACAAGGATCAAAATCCTTGTTTGATTTAGAATTTTATTACTGGAACTTGGGCGCATTTCCTCAAATCAATAGTTTCTTACCAATTGAATTATATTTTCATAATATATTTTATTGTTTAATTTTTTTTCCAGTATAGACCCTACGAGATCTTAATATGGACCAGCAATCCAAAAACAAGTTTCTCCATCGATTGTCCAGGGGACGCTATCGTAAACTTGAGCAGCAAATGATGGTCGAAAAAAGAGCAAAGAAAAAAGAAGACGCTTTGCAGTCCGGTCTAAGTGAAGAGCAAGCAAGTAATTTGCCACCACCATCGTCATCACCTAGACAAGAAAAGTGGAAACGAGCACGTATTAGACCCGACAGAAGTTATATGACCAACGAGTATGCAAATGTTGCAAACAAGATTGTAAGTATTAAATTTAACTGTAATATTTGTATCTTAATCAGTATTATATTTATAATATCATTTTGTCGTAGGATAAGCTTTCACTACAAGCCTCATCAGGAGAATTTGTCTCGGATGGTAGAAATGACATATTAGTCATGGCTTTGGGTGAAGAGGAGCATCCGGGACGAGTTTGAGGTGTGGCTAGTTGAATTAGAATTTGTCAATACTTTGGGTCAGCGTCTTCTTCAGATAGGGGGCTTACTCGGGAAAATCGAGAATTAAGGCAAAGGATGGAAGATTTGGAGAGTGTGGTGAGAAATCTCTATGCTACGAACAACCTACATTTTAATATGTCAAGGCCTCAGAGCGCGTCAAGTGTTAATCCTGAAGAGGTAATCGTGAAGCCAACCCATTGAGTACCAATTGTAATTGAGGAAACATCAATACCAACAACTCAGGAAAAATAAACAATTGAGGTAAAAATTTAATTACGTTTGTGTTGATAGTTGTTAATTTTAACTTCAATCTATTTACAGGATGGCCGTGAATGTGGACTTTTTATAAGGGATCCCGATTTGTGACTTGTAGCATACGGAAAGGTATTTGTTGGCTTTTTGGCCTTAATTTATGTTTTGATGATTTAATCAACCTAATCTTAATTGTAATCAATGTAGAGTAGCACACATATTGCATAACATATATATTGCTTTGTGCTAACCTCTACAGGTGATCAAGACTCAAGAAAGAAAGGAAATCAAGTCAAGACATTTAATAAAGCCATATTGAAGGCATGTAATTTGCATTTCTTTTGAGTCTTAGGAACATTGTGTAATTGAGCATACTTAAGATACAGTCAACTCACATACACACTAGGTTCCCTATAAAAGTCACACACAAAATTTCACATCAATTGGACTTCAATAGATCACCAAAAATTAGATCGAAAAACACTAAAACTAAACCAGAATTATCTGCCCACATTCGGTCGACCGACCCAAGCCTTTCGGTCGACCAAGTGATCAAGTATCCTATAGTGTTTTAGACTGCCCACTTTCGGTCGACCGTTCTGACCTTTTCGGTGGACCAAATCAACATAGTTTTCTGACCGTTAGGGTTGTGGTATTATACCAACGGTCGTATTCAAATTATTCACTAATACCCCAAAATACAAATTGCCTATCGGTCGACCGTGGACCTGTTTCGGTCGACCGAACCTAATTGTCTCCACAAAGTGAAACTGCCTGGAAGTTTCCAGTCGACCGAAGAACTTGGATAGGTCGACCGAAATTGATCATTTTCGTCAACCCCGTAGAGTTTGGAAGTTTACGGTCGACCGTTTCTTTACCGGTCGACCGAACCTTGTTCAAAATTGTCAAACGGTCGACCGTTCTGCCCGATTCGGTCGACCAAACTTTATCTTAATAGGGTCTTGCATGTTGTTGTTTTGTGATTCTCACTCAAACTTACCCAACTTAACCCCAACAACTATAACACCTTAGGAGCTTATAAATAGGTGTTCCTACGACACAAATACACAACTCTTCCAATCCTTATTGTCATATACACTCAAGAGAAAACTCCAAGTCTCCCATTCCCCAAATCTACTCTCCAAGCATACAATTCCACATCTTAGATCAATTCCATATCCTAAGATAAGTGTGCTCAAGTTAGAGAGTGAGTGATCCACTCAACCCACTATTGTAAAAAAGCAAGGACTTTGGTGAAAACCTGAAGAGTCCCTCTCGGATTGCGAGAGGAAGAACAAGCTAGTGAGGTTGTTCGTGTTGCTTGTGGTGTAAAGTCGTTCTCTCCTGGCTCGGAACGGGGAGTGGTTAGTGAAGTCGTGAGAGGACCTTAGTGATCGGAGCGGAGATTGCAAGAGAGGACAAGGACCCGGGTGGGGGGCGAACCTCTATAAAAATCCCTCATCTCTTTGTGGTTTGCATATTTCCTTCCTTTACTTGCTTTTATTTTTAATTCCATTGCATCTTTGATTATTAGGCAAGTAGAGTTTGTTTAAGCTTTAAAGTGATTAGAACTAAGTCAGATTCACGATCCTACAGTATATGCGTTGAAGACGCGTCATAGGGCAAAAATCAGATCAAAAAATGTACTAGTGACCTTAGATTATCTTGTTGTTGGTGAAACGTTCTTGCCAATATTGGAATCTGAAGTTTAAACGGTTGGGGAGGTCGAAGGCTACTTATTGGAATGGCCACGTTCCTTAATAAAACTGAAAAAGAATGAAAAGGTATTCATTTAGAATTAATATACGGTTTTATGATAGCCATATATATTGTTTGAGTATGAATATTCTAACAATGTATATTTTTATGTTAAAGGTTGAACCTCCACAATCCAAGGCATCCAAAAGATTTATCGGGTTTAATGAAAATGTGTTGCCTAAGACCTACTTAATGTTATATAATTTCATAAAATTTAAACCCGAGGACGATACTGTGCAGAGTGTTATGGATAAAGAAGTCGTAGGCTCCACAACAATAGATGGCTTGAAACCAAATTGTATGTATTTATGAGTGATGTCATGCAATTTCTAATGTCCGAAAAATTTAATATAAATATCCTTCAAGTTTGTTTAAAGTGAGTCATTCATATATATGTTAGCTTTCACAGTATTTGTTTATGTTTTAAATTTTAGCATTTAAATAATGTTTATTGATTGTAATATATAGGTCTCTTTAGCAAAAGCCGTATGGAAAGAGATTTGGATGTTTATGTCCAACATTGCTCTGCCACCCCGAACGACAAAATGACGACACCCGAGTGCAAGAAATTGTCAAGGTGATGGCTCAGGGGGACAAGATGTATTATTTTGCACTGTTTTGGGAAATGTATTCTTTTACTTATTTAATATAGTACATGTAGTGTTAAAATTATTATGTTTTTAATGAGTTTTATCTTGTGATCTTTGAAGCATATTGTGCCATTTTAAGTTATATTAAATCATTACTTTAAAACATAAAAAAAATTTGTAGTTGTCAAATTTTATAACAAATTCCGTTATTTCTTCATTTCAATAGAGCTATGGATATATATAAGCATTGGGAAAAAAGAAGTCAAAAAAAGACAACAACTTGGCATGATATGAAGGTAGGATGATTAAATTATTTTTGAAACAATTAAGCCCTATATTTCAATTAATTTCGTTGTTTCGTAATATACATTATCTCTTAATTGTAGTACCATAAACAAATTGGGAATACTGAGTGTGGGTACTATATCATGAGGTATATGGAAAAACATTGTGGACATGGGTTTGCAGGAGGGAGATTTACGAGAGGTAATATGTAGCTTCTACTTTATATTGTGATATACATCTTATATTGATAAAGTTGTATGTTTATATGTGTTTTTTTAATTTGTAGGTGTTTGGAGAAAATTTGATCCATATTCATAATCAGAGATTGACAGGACACGGGATAGGTGGGCTGCCTTTTTCATTACACATATGCTTGTAAGTTGGTCATCAATATATGTTAGGTATGCTTACTTTTTCATATGAATGTTAACTGTTTTGTTTGCTTGAATGGAAATCAGAGACATTGAATGTTAGTTTGAATGTGTACATGCATTGTGATTGTATGATTGTGAATTAATGCATCGAGTCGTGGTTCTATCGATCCTCTCATTCACGTTCAGTTCAGCAAGAAAATGAACAAGGAATTCACTTCCTACCTTATTCGTCTTCGCAAAGTGTTTCATAGAATGAAAAAAAAGCAGTGGGTTCCAAAAGGACTTGAATGTCACTTAGAATATTGCATTGTGTTTGTGAATGTGATGTGATTATTAATGTGTTGTGATTGTGAATTGGAATGTGATTGTGAATGTGTATCTTGCATTGTGAATGTGTTTAGTGCAGAGAATCTTAGTAGATTACATGACAAATGAATTTTATTTTTTTAACAGAAGTATATCACGTCAGTTCCCACAAAACCGACCTGATATGTCTCATATATGGGATATATCACGTTGGTTTATCCAACAATAGACGTGATATATGGGATATATCACGTCAGTTTGGAGGGAACCGACATGATATATGGGACATATCATGTCAGATTTAGGACCAACGTGATATCATCTTCTCTATTATGTCTCGCAATTACCACGTCGGTATATTGGACCAGTCAACCTGATGTGATATAGACCAAAAACATACGTGAAAACCTTTTTTCCAATAGTGTAATGACAACCAAAATCATCATAAGGATTTTCAAGTTCAAAATCATCCAGAACAACCATTCTACCCTTTCCTAAGGGTTTTCACCTCCATCATTCCTCAAAGGTCTACTAAAACTCTCTGCACTCTTCAAATATCAAGAGCAAAAGGTTGTGCACTCCTTGGCAAGAATACCTTCAGGAATTGATTCTTTAGATTTTTTGTTTCAAATAGAAGATTTCAACCAATTCATACATCTTTTGAATGGGTACATCCAACGATAATACACCGGACCTATCAATTGTGCCACCCAAGCCAAGTGAACAAGCAGATGTAACATAACATAAAAATGGTGGAAATATAATCTCCAGCCGGCACAAAATAATATCAATGTTCTTTTCCAAACGTTCGAAATCTTCAATGGTGTTTACTTTTAAACACAAAGTGCAAAAAAATGATTCAGGTTAATAACTACTTCTCGCGCTTCTTTAACTCCATGACACCTTATTATGATCAGAGGTAACAACTCTTGCATCAATAAGCGAATGTGTATGGGTCATAATGAGTACTTTGGGAAAAAGCATCATCATATTCAAGTTAGGGAGGAACATACGAACACTCCTCGAACACCTGACCACTCTGGTTATCTGACGTGGCTTCTGGAACCACCTATCCACTCATACACTCCACCATACACACGAAAGAGTCCAAAGTTTCTTGTAATGACTCAGTTTTTTCACCAACATATGATCAAACACAGCTAGATGATGGTCTAGCAATCAAGGCCTCTATGGTATAACCACAATATAAAGATTGCTCAATCGAGGCCCCTTAATTTATCTCGCTTGTAGGTTTCGAATGACCAAACTGTGTTTGAACATCCAATCCTTGGAGGTGCTCCACTCAACTCTTATCAGACAACTCACCATGTTGATCAGTCGTTCGATTTGATATTCAATTTTACTCGTCCAGATTCGGACGACTAATGCTCTAGACAAGTGTCCAATTCAATTTTGACTCAATTTCTTCAACTAGTTTTTGACCCATCCGAAGCTCCTCTCAATTTTGATAAATTCATCATGTTGACTTCTGATTCGAACGATAGTCATTTGCCCAAACATCTAAAATATATGGCAAATGACTGATTCTCTAGCCGGTCGTCCAACTTCAACTCGTCTTGACAACAACACTTTTCTAATCTTGGATCTGATGGTTTCAGATGACCAAGGACTTGATTCCATCGTCCGATGTTTTCTCTTGTTTTTTACTAGATTTTTCCCATTTTATTGGACAACCAATTGACTCGCCCAGTCGTCCAAAATGCAAGTTCTTAGTTACCATTTTTTAGACCAGCTTTGAATGACAGATCCATCCACTTAGTCCTCCGAACTTGTGTTTCAAATTCAAAAACAAGCTATTTTTGACAATCGTTACCTTCTCCCAACTGCCTGAATCTTCTAGAAAGCGTCTGATTCCCTATCTAAGTCATCTTATTCCACCCATTTTGCACAACCCTGGTTCATTTCTCACATCCACTCTTTCCTAAGACTTCCCCATCTCTCCCACCAAACCTACCCACCTCTTCTACCACCAAATCACCTCCAAAACTCTTCATGCCTCCACCCAAAACTTGTGGCTCCACCCTTTCGTCCTCTTGCAAGCAACTGGGAAAGAAGGTCTCCGCCTAGAAAATATTGTTCCCCTCCACATCCAAGAAGGCTCAGGTTGATGATGAAATTCTTATGGTTCTTTAGGAGCAGTTCGTTGACAACAAGTGCCAAAAGGGACACTATTCTTTTGGTGCTTCCAAGTTGAATATCGAGAAGAAGGTTATTCTTGACAACTTTCTATCTTATGACATCAAGGATTTTATCCAACCAACCTTCGACATCGACTCTAATGACCCTCCAATGGCAAGAACGATGTTGGACCACATTTACATGTCCCATTGGCATGTTTGCCTACCATCACATGCCCTTTGGGTTATGTAATGCGCCGACAACACTTTAAAGGTGTATGATCAGCATCTTCTCCGATATGGTAGAGCGTCTTTTTCCATATTTGGCGCTTCCTTCGATGAGTGCCTTCATCACTTGAGCTTTGTCCTCAAGTGATACCATGAGAAGAACCTCGCTTTTAATTGACAGAAATGTCACTTCATGGTAAAGTGAGGTATTGTACTTGGATATGTGGTCTCAAGTATGGGAATTTAGGTCGACCCGGCCAAAGTGGGACTTATTACTAATCTCCCACTGCCACGTAATGTGAAGGATATCAACACCTTTTTGGGGCATGCTGGATTCTATCGGTGGTTCATTCGGGATTTTAGCAAAAAATTTCGACCTCTAACCGCCATGTTGGCTAAGGATGCAATTTTTGAGTTCACACTGGATTGTCATCTTGTTTTTTTGACCTTGAAGAAAGAGTTGACTTCATCTCCCATAATTAAAGCACCGGTGTGGACTGAACTCTTCGAGTTGATATGTGATCCATCTAACTTCGTTGTGGGAGCAGTGCTTGTGAAACGATTGGACAAATTGCCTAATGTAATCTACTATGCTAGTACAACACTCAATGATGCCCAATTGAACTACACTGTGACCGAGAAAAAAATCTTAGCTATCATATTCGCTTTGGCGAAATTTCGGTCGTACTTGATTGGCACCCATGTGATTATCTATTCTGATCACACAACCACCAATCACCTCATGGCGAAGAAAGATGCAAAATCTCGACTCTTCAAATGGATCTTGTTGTTACAAGAATTCGATCTTGAGATTCGGGACAAAAAAGGTGTGAAAATGTTATAGCAAACCACTTGTCTCGTCTTGACACGACCAAACCACAGGACCAAATTATTACTGACAAATTTCCTGAGGAGCAATTGTTTAGGACCGAAGATAACCCTTGGTTTGCTGACATTGTGAACTACCTCGTGACCGAGAAACTTCCTATAGGCTGGTCAAAATCTGACCAAACCAAATTTAGATCTTATGTCAGATTCTTTCACTGGGACAACCCTCATCTATTCAAATACTGCTCTGACCAATTTTTCAGCCAGTGCATCCCAAATAATGATTCAAAAGTGTGCTCTAATTTTGCCACTCTGAGGCATGTGGAGGACACTTTGGAACAAAGAAAACTGCCGCCAAGGTGCTCCAATCTGGATTTTACTGGCCTTCGCTTTTCAAATATGCTTACGAATTTTGAAAGCAATATGATAGGTGTCAGTGCCTTGGCAGGATTTGTCAACGTAATATGATGCTTTTGTAAAATATCCTTGTCGTCGACATCTTCGCTTATGGGGCATCGACTTTATGGGTCCTTTCCCAAATTCGTTGGGGGGAATGTTTACATTTTGGTGGTCGTAGAATATGTGTCTAAGTCAGTAGAGGATATCCCCACAAACACCAATGACAACAAGGTGGTCACCAAGTTCTTAAAGGACATTTTTACGCGATTTGGTACTCCTGGTTCCATAATCAGGGGACCCACTTCTGCAATTGCGTCGTTGAAGCACTTATGAGGAAGTATTCGATCATCCACAAGCTTGCAATCCCATACCATCCACAAACTAGTGGGTAGGTCGAAGTCTCTAACCATCAATTAAAGAAAATCCTTCAGAAGACGGTTAATTCCTCGAGGAAGGATTGGTCGACTAAACTGAATGACCCGTTGTGGGATTTCCGCACCGCGTATAAGACCAATTTGGGTATGTCCCCATACCAGGTTGTGTACGGAAAGACTTGCGTCCTACCCGTCGAGCTCAAGCATCGTGCTTTCTAGGAGATCAAGAACCTAAATATGGACCTTAATCAAGTAGGGGTGCAGCGTAAAGTCGACATTGTGGATTTTGAAGAGCTACGCAATGATGTGTATAAAAAATCCAAAATTCATAAGTCCCAAGCCAAGATGTTTCACAATCGCATGATTATGCGAAAGGTGTTTACGGTCGGGCAGAAGGTGTTGCTCTACAATTCCTGGCTTCATTTGTTTACGGGTAAGCTCCGTAGTCATTGGTCTGGCCCTTTTATTGTGCAAACCATATTTCCTCATAGAGCGATTGAAATCTTGAACCCAAGGACTGGGGACGTGTTCAAAGTTAATGGACAATGCCTCAAACCTTACTTAGAGGGTGCATGTTCCTTCACGAACCTCTCTCGCACTCAACCATTCATGTTCCTGCATGAATTATTGGGATTTCATGTTTGTACATATATATAAACAAAAAAAGAAAATAAAACAAGAAGACTCCAAGAGTTGTTGTGGGCTCCAACCCCTGTGTATTTGGGCCCCATTTGTTTCACGTGTTCGTCTCCCTTCTTTAGTATTTTACAAGTTTTGAACTTCCCTTTCCTCTTAACGTTGGTGAGATATTTTATTTTTCATGCATAAATCCAAGTAGTATCATGCTCACATTCAATGAGGACAATGCACGAATTGTGGGGGGTGGTTTACGTATGTACATAGTCAAGTCCTTCTCCTTTTGTTTTGTTTTCTTTTGTTTGTATTGCTAGGGTCATATTAGTGTGTGGCATTTAATATCGATATATTTGTTTGCCATGATCCTGTTGGTTTTTTGGCTAATAATTGCTAATCCATTTTGAGGATTAACTAACATATCAATAAACCCATGCATTCCATTAAAATCATCGCATGCATATATTTTATTTCTAACATTTCAGGAATAAAGTTGAATGAAGACAAGAAATCAAGAATAAAGATTAGATAGGTTTACATTTCTTGTATTTAGTTTATATTGTAACTTGACACTTGAAATCTTTGATAAATTGCATTTCTTTACCCCTAGGGAACTTATACAAGTCCTTCAATTAAGTCCATATCATATTGACTTCAATAGGAAATCGATGAAACAAAGAAAATTCATTTGAACAGGATTTCTGGGTGAATCGGTCGACCTGTAGAACCATCTGGTTCGACCGGATTTCAACAGAGCCTTTTTTGTTTCCCAAACGGTCAACCAGGAACCTCTTTTAGTTTGACCATTTCAATATCTCGTTTCTTAGTCTAAATCAGTCAACCAAAATCCTTCTTCCGTTCGACCGTTTCCTTTTGTCAATTGATAGAACTATGCTCGACCGATACAAATCATCTCACCTATCGTATGTTGACACGTGTCTCTATTGTATCGTACCTATACAACCGGTCGACCGATACTTTGTTTTGTTTGACTAATTGCATTTCCGTATTTGTCATAAATATGATCGTTAAAATTTTCGTATTTTACAACGGTCGTAACGTATACTCACCTAACCCCCTTAACGTATACTCACCTAACCCCCTTATTCTTCTCTCTGTGTCAACCGGTTCATGAAACGTCTGAGCTCCAGGACTTACTGGAAGTTACTGGTCGAACCCACGATCCATTTTGTTTGACTGTTACCCTTTTGCACAGATTTATCTAGACCAAACTTTCCAAACGGTCGACCGAACCTAGTTATCCGTTCGACCGTTCACTTAAGCTCTAGCCCTGTTGGTTCGACCGTCTACACCTTTGCTCGACCGAATTCTTTATTTTCACAGATCAGTCGACCGATTGACTTGATCCGGTCGACCGTTGGTGTTCAGAAATGTGTCCTGTCATTCTATGCTTTGTGTATCTTTACACAATCTCTTTCTAATTTAATCCCAATGACTAGATTAAGTTTAAAGCTTATAAATAGAGCTCAAAACACACTTCTAAGATACTCAATCATTCTCCAAGCTCAAATCTTACTACTACTCCCAAACTTGATCTAAACATCTTTGTGCTCAAATCTTTTACTTGAAACTAGCTCATTGATGGCATCATTCATTTAAAGTGCCCAAGATTAGTTTGTTGAAGCTTTTCATTCAGGAGTTGTACTAGCTTCCAGAGTGAAGCTCTTCTCGGATTGTGAGAAGGTGGTCCAAGCTAAGTGAGGGTGTTCGCAAAGCTTGTTATGTAAAGGCTTGATCTTAGCCCACAACAGAGATCGGATTTAGTGGAGGATGCGAAGTTGCTCGAGGAAGAGCATTTCATTATAGAGGACTAGGATCCGGTGGTGGATCCAAACCTCTATATATCAATCTTGGTAAAATTAAGGATATATAGCATGAATATGATGCATGATATGCTACTAATTAAATACCCCCCACACTTACCTTTAGTTAGTCCCGAGCAAAACAAAGAAAGAGAAAATTGAAAGAAAGGAAAAACATACGAAAACATGGAAATCCTAACTCACTTTCGTAGGAATCACGGTTGCACTTAGCACGTGCAACAAGCCGTTAAACTTCCTTGTCACCAAGGAGGAGGAGTGATGTCTCTTGAGGGTTTTCAGCGGATACACCCACAAAATCCGAATAAATATGCATTATTCAACCTAGCAACACGACTCGATGAACTCATTTTCGTCAATCATTGGACACGGTAATTCTACGGGCAGACTCCATATTTGTATTCAGTCCACCAACTTAGCCTAATGAACCATCCATGCAAATTAGTTAAGGACTTAAGTGACAAACATGGGTAACCTTAACATCCTCAAGTGATACAAAGTGTAAAGTCCATTAAGGTTCTCATTTTTCCTTTTTTATTTTTCTTTTTTTGGAGCATTATGCTTTACACTAGTTCGTGTTTGATTCTCCCAGGGTCGGGTTTCGTGCATCATTGCCTGTGAGGACTACACTATCACGTACACCTTCCCCCAAATCTCCACATAAGGTGATCCCTACCACCCCTGTAATGGGAGTACGGTCGGTGCATCCCACGTCAGATGACTCCAAAGCTCCAGGCACTAAGTCCCCTCGGATATAATTTCTCGAGTGATAGGAGTCGTGCGAGAAGAGAGAACACCACTTATTTATTTATTATCTACATAGGAACCAAAACCCCTACACTTATAGTTTCACAATAAGATTAAAGGGTCCCTAACTACGACAAACTTCCTTATACTAATAGACACGAATTATTCGACTCACATGGTTCAGGGTGGACTTCTTTGTTTGTTTGAGTACTGAAATCTTATGATTACACGCCTCCCGAGGGAAGATTGGGGTGCATCCTACGACTCGATAAGACCTAAACCGGTATACTAGATATCGTAATGCGTGATGTACAAGTCAATTCTGGGAGCTTCTCTTTTTTTCCTCAAAATGGTTTTGCACATGCTAAATACACGCAAAACCCACAAAACATTTTCTTTCACAAACACATGAAGATTTTGAAAGAAATGTTAAAATTTCAAGCACTAGGCAAGCAAAAGAAGACAAGTCACCCAAGGATTATGGCAGGCAGATATATTAAATGCAGCACACTAACATGACCCTAACAATGCACACAAAAGAAGAAGAAAAATCAAAGGAAAAGACTCGACTATGTACACACGTAAAACACCCCCCCACACACACACACACACACTTACTTCATGCATTGTCCTCAACGAATGTGAGTATGATACTACATGGATTTTTACATGAAAAAGAAAGATCTCACCAACGTGATGCACAAGGAAAGTTTCATGGTCATGTTGATGGACGTAAACCCAAATTCCCAAAAACTTTTGAGATACTTAAGAATGGAGACAAATAGGTCAAACAAATGGGACCCAAATACTCAAGGGTTGGGGCTACAACAACCACTGCTCACTTGCAGAGTCTTTCTTCTTTTTTCTTTTTCTTTTTTTCTTTTTCTTCTAAACAAGATATATACATCAAGAAAGATATTCTCGTAATCATTTGGTCCAGGAACATCAAATGAGAACATCAAGTCATGCGGATCAGAGATTTGCCAAGATGGGCCCGCTTCATTGGTACTCTGAGGTATCATGAGGGGTGAAAGGTCAAAACTGAAAGGCTCGAACCCCTCATGATATTGGTTGGGTGTAGGCAACATGAAGCAGTGGAGTTGTGTTGCCTCACTAAGGTTTAGTTGCTCGTCGAACAAAACCTTCCAAAAAATAGGTGGGTGCATCGGAATGAGTTCCTCAGGCTCATTTGAGGAATGTGACACATCAGTCGCACTAAGAATGGAGCTGCTCCCCCACATCATCCAACAAGGACCACCCAACCTCCCTTATATTATGAAGTATAAGCTCTGTCGCAGGTGGGTCCTTGTTGGAATCAAGATGAAGATCAAGGGGCTCAATGGCCATAGGACATGGGGTAAAGACAGATTCTGGTATGGGCATATGATGAGGTGTCCCTCTCACTAATAGTCTAAACTGAATCATCCAACAAACACTCCCTTTGTATATTCATGTTTGATGTCAGCTCACTCTGTTGCATTGCAAAGACAGGCAATGCGTTTTCGCTGGGCACAAAAACCCTCTCAGCATGTTGCATTGGTGTTGGGGGTGTTTGTTGATTTTGCGGTGTTTTCTTTAATTGGCGTATGAGGTTGAGATTTAAAGGTTGGTCTAAGGGCTCCTTTGCCTACTAGAGTTGAACGCATGAAACTCGGCACTCATGTTACCGAATGAGAGCTTCATGGGACTATTTCTATAATTAATTAAAGCGTTGGAGGTTGCTAGAAATGGTCTACCCAAAATCAAAGGTATTTGAGAGTGGGTGTTCACAACAGGGTTGGTATCGAGGACGACAAAATCTACTGGAAATATAAAATCTCCAACTTTGATCAGTACGTCCTCAATAGTTCACTTTGGGACACGAATGGATCTATCCGCCAATTGGAGGGTGATCTTAGTTGGTTTCAATTCTCTCAAGTTCAACTGTTGATCAAAAGAAAAAGGGAGGAGGTTAACTATTGATCCTAAATCAAGCAATACATTACTCATGCTAGTATCCCCTATCATACACTGAATAGTAGGACAACCATGGTCTTTGTACTTTGTGTATGTGCGATTGGACAAAAGTGAGCTCACACTCGCAGCTAAGAAAACTTTCTTAGGAACATTGGTCTTCCTCTTTGTTGTGCAGAGATCCCTCAACACTTTGGCATATTGAGGTATTTGTTGGATGACATCCAACAAGGGGATGTTAACATTCACTTGTCCAAAGACCTCTAATATCTTATCCATTGTGTCACTCTGCTTTTTGGTTAACCTACTAGGATATGGAGCTTTTGACAGGTGGGTTTTCTGCGATGCCTGCGAACGAGGCGTTGGTATATTACCCTCACCCTCAACCTCTTTCTCATAATCATTCCCAACGTGGGTTGCACAGATGGTGGTGGTGGCAAGGAAATGTGATTATCAACCTGCTTTCCATTCCTTAAGTTTACAATGGCATTAACATGGTGAACAGGTTCCTCCACATGGTTTACTTGCCACCCCCGAGGTACCGAACTCTCATTTTGCAAGTGTGGTTGTCGGTACATGCGGGGATTAGTCGCAGGCTGGCTAGGCAGAGTCCCTAGCTCTCTCTCTCATGTACAGACTGAGCCAATTGACCCATCTGAATCTCAACATATTTGATGGTCTGCCGATTTGAAGTGAGAACTTAACTTGTGGATGACATAAAAAATTTAATTAAGTTCTCAAGTCCACGAGTCAAGGTCTCAAGTGAATGAATCAGGTTTCCATATTGTTGGAATTTGGGAAACCCGTGTAGGATTTCATGTTTAATTACACATATATATTTTCGAATTTTTTATGTATAATAAGGATCAATTTTCAATTTTCTATAATTTATTTCATGCATGCATCAATTTGTTTCAATATCTAGTTTCAAAACTTTATTAAAACAAATATGGACTCCGAAATTCATACCTAGAAGTTCTCTAAAACTTCTTGAAGATTCGGAGACGTTGGGGATGCTCCTCGCTGCGTCAGATGCCTCCGAGTATTCACCAAACTCTAAACAAGATCGGAGAGAGGGAAGCTAGTCTCTCAATCTCCGATAGGGTTTAGAATCCAATTACTAACCCCTCTTTAATTCTCTTGAGAAGATGGTCTCTTAAGAACTAAAACTAAACTTAAGAATTAAGGGATTTTCGTGGATAATTATGGAGAGAGAATTTTTGCACAAGAAATAATGAATTAGATATTTGGGTAATGAAATAAGCTTGTATTTATAAGCTCTCTCTAAATTACCTATTCATGTGCAACCCCTTGCCCATGATCTCATGCAAAATTCCATCTAACCATCCATTATTTAATAATAAATAATATTAGCCACGAATTAAATCAATTATGGACCAATTCCATGCATGATCTAATTAATTCTTAAATTAATTCTGCATAAAACCGTCTGGACCGGTCGACCGTTTGGAGGTTCGGTCGACCGCTCGAACCAAGTTTCGGTCGACCGTTCTCTAACTCGGTCGACCGTTCGTAACAGGAACTATTCCATCGCAATATTCGGTCGACCGACCGATCACATTCGGTCGACCGTTCGAACATATGAAAATTCCCTGTTATCGGTCGAGACACGTCCGGTCGACCGCGCCCGATCGGTCGACCGTTTACTGCTATCCGGTCGACCGTTTGAGCACTGTTCTGCAGACTTGTCAAATTTTGGTTTAACCCCTACAAAATTTGACATTTCGGGATTAGTAGTAAATTCACAACTTATGTAACATATTATCCTATGTAATGATCAATCATTACACCCCATAATATTTACATCACATATGAATTTAATTTAGATTCTAATTATGTCATTAACCACAACATAATTTTGATTTTGCTTGTTCACCCCATGTGTCATATTTTCTACATGAAACCCGACACATCTTATGAACTCAAAATCCCCATTTCTTGTTTCCCAGTTCTGTGGTGTGACCTATGGGAGGATCTAAACTAAGTTGGCAGTGATATTAAGAGCTTAATATCACAAGCTATAAGCGGTATCTAGCTACACATTATAGCTCCCAATTAGTTAGATGTCTTAATTCCACTCGAACCAAAACCCGATCCATTTAGTGATAGTGTGTATCACTTGTGTCCGTCCCTTGCCTCATGATATTAAGAATACACACAAAGTAATATTGTGTCATCTTTGTATTAGTATTCATTTCTTGATCTCTTTAAGCTAGTTATAAATATGTGACTTAACTTAAATCACATTGTGCACATTATAACTTTGCTTTATCAAGGGGCCCACTAATATCATTACTCAATTAAGAGGGGCAATGATAATCTTTTGACTAGCTATCTTCTCCAACAAAAGTTGTACTTAACCAACTAATGTCTTTACACTACACTCATCGATAGCTCAAGACACTAGTCTAATTAAGAACTCCTTAAGCGATCGGATATAAGTCTCATATCAAAGGACCAAGGACACAATAAAATATTGATGACACAGAAACACATTTCTATAATATTTTACTTATTAGGTCTATTCAGTATACAAAAGTAATATTTTCCTCTTTTGCATACCCGTGTTGTCACTCACTTGTAGAGCTACAATGATCTATGACCAACACGGCAATCTTAACCCGGTAATTAATGTCCCATGTTAATTACCATGATTGCGAATATCTTTTGTTTTATGTAAACCAATATCTTTTAGAGCTCTACGGTTAAGGACCAAGAGCCTCTTCCTTAACACTTTTAAAAGACGAATAACATAAACAAGGAACAAAACGATTTTCTCATTCAATTCATAATAATTGACATTTAAAAGTAAAACTTTTAGAACACATTCCCTTCAATCTCCCACTTGTTATTAAAGTTTTCTTTCTCATACATACTCAATGCATAAAATAATAATAACTAGGGTAAACCCTATTACATATCAATCATCAAGCCAATCTACATGGTTCCTCAATCCCATGGACTCGAAATGCATTTCGCCCTTGGCTTGGGATAAGGGTTTTCTGAATGGATAAGCTGTGTTGCTATTGGTGTCCACCCATAACAGATTTATTTTGCCTTCGTCGATGAGGTCACGCGTCACGAAGTACTTACGATCCATGTACTTCACTTTGTGGTGTGATTTCGGATCCTTGATTTGCGAGATAGATGCACTATTGTCGCAAAATAACTCTATTGGTCCCTCAATCGAGGGAACTACTCCAAGCTCTTCAAGGAACTTCTTAATCCACACTCCTTCCTTGCTCGCTTCAGCGACAGCCATTACTTCGGAAGCAGTGGTTGACTCGGCTGTAGTGTTTTGCTTCCAACTACGCCAACTCAATGCTCCACCATTCTATCGTCTGGATTGCTCATTCAGCTGATTGCGACCTTCTATCGTCTGGATCACTCATGAAACTCGCATCCGAGTAACCTTCAGCTATCAATTCCCTTTGTCCTCCATAAACAAGAATCTTATCCTTAGTCCGGTTAAGGTACTTCAGGATATTCTTGACCGTTGTCCAATGCTCAGGACCTGCGTTGGATTGGTGACGACTTGTCACGCTTAGAGCATACGAGACATCGGGTCTTGTGCAAGTCATCGCGTACATGATCGACCCAATTGCCGAAGCATAAGGGACATCCTTCATGTACTCTAAGTCCTTACGCGATTCCGCACGTTGAGACTTCTTGAGTTGCACACCCATACTCATTGGCACACTGCCCTTTTTGGAGTTGTTCATCTTGAACCTTTCCAAGACCTTGTCAATGTATGTACGTTGACTGAGGCCAATGAGTCTACGAGATCTATCTCGATATATCTTGATTCCCAAGATGTATTGAGCCTCACCCATGTCTTTCATCGAAAATGCATATTTCAATGAACTTCTTGTTTGCTCAAGCAAAGGAATATGATTGCCCATAAGCAATATGTCATCGACATATAAGATTAGGAATACTACATGACTCCCACTAACCTTCTTGTATATACAAGGTTCTTCCTTACTTTGAATGAAGTGAAGCTTCTTCACTTCCTCGTCAAAGCGTTTGTTCCAACTCCTTGATGCTTGCTTCAATCCATAGATGGATCTTTGAAGCTTGCATACCTTCTCGCTATTCTTTGGATCTTCAAAACCTTGAGGTTGTACCATGTACACATCCTCCTCCAAGTTCCCATTAAGGAACGCCGTTTTGACATCCATTTGCCATATTTAATAATCGTGAAATGCGGCAATAGCGAGCATGATCCGAATAGACTTGAACATGGCAACCGGTGAAAAAGTTTCATCATAGTCAATTCCTTGAACTTGAGTGAAACCCTTTGCTACAAGCCTCGCTTTGTAGGTCGTCAAGTTCCCATCCATGTCCATCTTCCTCTTAAAAACCCATTTATTATTAATGGCCTTTTTCCCTTGAGGAAGGTCAACCAAGTCCCATACTTGATTATCATACATGGATTCTATTTCGGATTCCATGGCCTTAAGCCATAGTTTGGAGTCTTCCCTATCCATTGCTTCTTGGAAGGTCAAGGGATCATTGGTATCTAGTACCATGATTTCATGAAGTCCCAGATACAAATCGGGTTTCTTCCTTTCCCTTGTTGACCTTCTAAGTTCTTTTGGTTCTTCTCGTGTCTCTCGAACTTCTTCCATAATTTCTTGAGGAGTGGGTTCACGTTCAACTCTTGAACGTACACTTGGTGGGGATGATTGAGATTCTCTCGCAATTTCTTGTGATGGTCTCTCGCTCACGCTCCCACTAACCAAAGGAATCTCGGTTGGGCCTTCATGATCTTGAATGTCATCATTCATGTCATGATCTTGTAGAGTATCTTGAGTTTCCTCAAGCACAACCCTACTCCCACTACTTTTTACTCTTTCTAGAAATTCCTTTTCCAGAAATGTGGCATCCCTCTCTACAATCACTCGATTGGAGGTGATATGCCAAAAGTAGTATCCTCTTGTCTCACGAGGATAACCAATAAAGAAGCACTTATCAGCTTTTGGTTGAAGTTTGGTCGACATCAATCTCTTGACGTAAGCCTCACAACCCCAAATCTTGAGAAAATTGAGCTTAGGTGTTTTACCACTCCATAGCTCATAAGGAGTTTTCTCCACGGATTTGGATGGAACATTATTTAGTGTGTAAGCCGCAGTTTGTAGTGCATAACTCCAAAAGTAAAGAGGTAATTCCGCATGACTCATCATTGACCGAACCATGTCGAGCAATGTCCTATTCCTCCTTTCGGATACCCCATTCCATTGAGGTGTACCGGGAGGGGTGAGTTGAGGTACAATACCAAACTCCTTTAGGTATGAGTCAAATTCGGCACTTAAGTACTCACCTCCACGATCCGTTCGTAGAGACTTGATTTTCTTGTCGAGTTGGTTCTCTACTTCATTCATGAATTCTTTGAACTTGTCAAAAGATTCACTTTTGTTTCTCATTAGATAAATATAGCCATAACGACTATAATCATCCGTGAACGTAATGAAGTACCTGAAACCATCTCGTGCACTAGTACTCATTGGACCACATACATCGGAATGTATCAAATCCAACAAGCCACTCGCCCTTGGGCCTTTCTTCTTGAAAGGCTTTTTGGTCATTTTTCCCATTAGACATGGTTGGCACGTCTCCAATGATTTAAAATCAAGTAGACCAAGAAGGTTAGCTTCTTGCAATTTCTTGATGCGCTTTTCATTTATGTGACCAAGACGATAGTGCCACAAGAGAGTATCATTCTCGTGAGTGGTCTTAAGTCTTTTGTTATTGATATTAAAGATTTGTTTATTATTCAATTCAAACAAATAGAGACCATTCCTTATGAATGCATTTGCATAGAAAACACCATTCTTCGATATAGACAAACAAGAATTTGAAACATTTATATTGAAATTATCCATATCCAAACATGATACAGAAATAATATTCTTGCTAATCGAAGGTACATAATAAACATTCTTTAGACATAAATTTAAACCACTACACAATTGAAGTACCACAGAACCTTGTGCAACCGCAGACACGTTCGCACCATTTCCGACCTTCAATTCAATCTCGTTCCGTATGAGTTCCTTCCTATCCATGAGTAGCTGCACATTAGAAACTATGTGAGCACAAGATCCGGTATCAATTACCCAATCCTGGACAGAGGTGGCTAAATTTATTTCAATAACAAATATACCTTTGGCCTTTTTGGGGCGCCGACGTTCAATCACTCCGTTGTCAAGGTCTTCCTTGTACTTGGGGCAATTTGGCCGGATGTGTCCTTTTTCACCGCAGTGAAAGCACTCCGTATTGGGAGTTGGAGATTTCTGAGATTTCCCCCTCGAGGCACTCTTATGAGCACCTCCTACTCCCTTGCTCTTGATTGAACCACTTTTGGTAGATTTGCCCTTTCCTTTACCAATCTTTTGGCTCCTTCCATGGATGGCAAGGACTTGCTTGTCCCTACCCTTGCCCATATCAACTTCAACAGTTTTGAGAGCGTTGTGAAGCTCCTCAAGACTCACCCCTTTTTCACGTACGTGGTAGTGCATCACAAAGTCCTTAAAGGACGGGGCTAGAGAGCCAAGAATCATATCTTCAGCAATGTCCTCGGGCATTAGTGTAGAGAGCTTTGCCAACTTCTCAAGGTATCCTTGCATCGTGAGAAAATGCACAGATACCAATGTTCCCTCCTCCATATGGCACCTTGTGAGTGCGATGGTGGTCTTATAGCGCTCCTTTCGGGCACTATCCATGAACATCTTTGATAGACCCTCCATGGTCTTCTTGGGTTTTGAATCCAAGTATTTCGCTTGAAGCGAGTCACCCATGGATGCTAGCATAAGACCGTGAACTTGGTTCTCTTGGTCTTCCCACTTGGCTTTAGCCTCTTTCTCTTCATCGGTTAATCTCTCATTCCACTTTGGGATTGGACCTTCCAAAATGTGAGATAGTTTCTCAAACTTTAACACGATGTTGAGTTTGAGTTGCCAACTAATGAAGTTTGAGCTATCATTTGCTAAAGGGTGTTTTTCTATCATGGATCGTACGATAGGTTGGATGTTCGACATTTTTCTACAAAATAAATCATACAGGATTTTAATGCCAATTTTATGTTTTAATACACATGCATACATATATCGAATATATAAATGTAAATGTTGCAAATTAAAATCTTTGCCCATAAATGCAACAATCCAAGATCCTATCAATTGTAATATAGACTAGCTAAGGGCTATCGAATACATTACAATATCAAGGTAAGAAAACATTTTCTAATCACAACCTTTTTGAATTTTAGCAATATTAGCATCTTCAAACTTTTGTGATTCTTGTCGTTTTATGGTAAACTAAATTTGTTTACAGCCATAAATCATGAGAAAATTGAACCCTATGCTCTGATACCACGGTAGGATTTCATGTTTGATTATACATATATATTTTCGAATTTTTTATGTATAATAAGGATCAATTTTCAATTTTCTATAATTTATTTCATGCATGCATCAATTTGTTTCAATATCTAGTTTCAAAACTTTATTAAAACAAATATGGACTCCGAAATTCATACCTAGAAGTTCTCTAAAACTTCTTGAAGATTCGGAGACGTTGGGGATGCTCCTCGCTGCGCCAGATGCCTCCGAGTATTCACCAAACTCTAAACAAGATCGGAGAGAGGGAAGCTAGTCTCTCAATCTCCGATAGGGTTTAGAATCCAATTACTAACCCCTCTTTAATTCTCTTGAGAAGATGGTCTCTTAAGAACTAAAACTAAACTTAAGAATTAAGGGATTTTCGTGGATAATTATGGAGATAGAATTTTCCACAAGAAATAATGAATTAGATATTTGGGTAATGAAATAAGCTTGTATTTATAAGCTCTCTCTAAATTACCTATTCATGTGCAACCCCTTGCCCATGATCTCATGCAAAATTCGGTCGAGACCGTTCGAACAGATGAAAATTCCATTATCGGTCGAGACACGTCCGGTCGACCGCGCCCGATCGGTCGACTGTTTACTGCTATCCGGTCGACCGTTTGAGCACTGTTCTGCAGACTTGTCAAATTTTGGTTTAACCCCTACAAAATTTGACATTTCGGGATTAGTAGTAAATTCACAACTTATGTAACATATTATCCTATGTAATGATCAATCATTACACCCCATAATATTTACATCACATATGAATTTAATTTAGATTCTAATTATGTCATTAACCACAACATAATTTTGATTTTGCTTGTTCACCCCATGTGTCATATTTTCTACATGAAACCCGACACATCTTATGAACTCAAAATCCCCATTTCTTGTTTCCCAGTTCTGTGGTGTGACCTATGGGAGGATCTAAACTAAGTTGGCAGTGATATTAAGAGCTTAATATCACAAGCTATAAGCGGTATCTAGCTACACATTATAGCTCCCAATTAGTTAGATGTCTTAATTCCACTCGAACCAAAACCCGATCCATTTAGTGATAGTGTGTATCACTTGTGTCCGTCCCTTGCCTCATGATATTAAGAATACACACAAAGTAGTATTGTGTCATCTTTGTATTAGTATTCATTTCTTGATCTCTTTAAGCTAGTTATAAATATGTGACTTAACTCAAATCACATTGTGCACATTATAACTTTGCTTTATCAAGGGGCCCACTAATATCATTACTCAATTAAGAGGGGCAATGATAATCTTTTGACTAGCTATCTTCTCCAACAAAAGTTGTACTTAACCAACTAATGTCTTTACACTACACTCATCGATAGCTCAAGACACTAGTCTAATTAAGAACTCCTTAAGCGATCGGATATAAGTCTCATATCAAAGGACCAAGGACACAATAAAATATTAATGACACAGAAACACATTTCTATAATATTTTACTTATTAGGTCTATTCAGTATACAAAAGTAATATTTTCCTCTTTTGCATACCCGTGTTGTCACTCACTTGTAGAGCTACAATGATCTATGACCAACACGACAATCTTAACCCGGCAATTAATGTCCCATGTTAATTACCATGATTACGAATATCTTTTTGTTTTATGTAAACCAATATCTTTTAGAGCTCTACGGTTAAGGACCAAGAGCCTCTTCCTTAACATTTCTAAAAGACGAATAACATAAACAAGGAACAAAACGATTTTCTCATTCAATTCATAATAATTGACATTTAAAAGTAAAACTTTTAGAACACATTCCCTTCAACCCAGTGGGTTGGTGATTTGGGATGGGGTGGCTGAAAAGATTGTGAATGCATGGGAGGTTGGTGTGGTCTATTAGGTGGTCTAGAGAAGTTTGAAGGACCACCCTGGGCATTATTTTGGTTCCCTGAAAAGTTAGGGTGGTTGCTCCATCCAGGTTTATATGATGATGAATATGGGTCATTCCTTGGTCTATCATAGATGGCATTGACATGTTCCATCTCAGGAGGAATGAATGCACACTCACCTCCTACATGACCTATCCTATCACACAAATAACAAGGAACCGGACCAGATGCAGACACATGAGACACACCATGCTGGTTTTGGAGCTCAATCGAATCCATGTGGTGCATTAAGGCCGCCATGCGTGCCTCGGTGGCCATAGTGGTATCGATAGCAAATACGGTACCCGATCTAGTTGAGTTTTCATTTGCGATCATCGCTCCTATGCTAGATTAAGGTGATGGTTCCCTCACACTCTCCCACTGCACGGTTTTCTCAGCGAGGTCTTCTAGGAAAGTCCATGCCTCCCTTTCATCCTTTCCTAAAAACACTCCTTGACACATGGACTTAAGGAGCGTTCAGGACGGGAACTGAAGAACCTCGTTGACAATCTGAGAAAAGTGCCACAACTCGATGTCATGGTGAGGGCATGATGATAGTAGCTCCTTGAATCTCTCTAAGTATGCATGAAATGATTCGGTCTCATGTTGATAAAACGAATTGATTTTGTTCCTCAATTTTTGAGTTTGATAATTTGGAAAGTACTTCTTGAGGAATGCATATTGAAATTCATCCTAAGTCTTAAAGGCATTCACCTGGTTGCTGTACAATTACTTCTTGCCATCATCCTTTAGTGCAAAGGGGACAAGCCTAAGATGGATGGAGTCTATCCTAAGTTGTTGCAGCTTGAACATAGCACAGACCTCCTCAAATTCCTTGAGAAAGATATAGGGGTCACCCTTTCCAGTGAAGTGAGAGAGCATGGAGATAAACTGAGGCTTAACCTCAAAGTAGTTCTCATTCGCCTCTGGCAATACGATGCAAGAAGGTAGAGCAGTACGACTCGGGTAGGGGAATAAGAACCTAGGGAACCAATTGTTGAGGTGGTGGACCCTCACTTCACTAGTCCTGGGACTGTGTAGAGGTCCAATACTTGACTCGTCCTCGTGTGGTCGATGACTTGTCATGGTCCTGTGACTGTGTACGACACGGGACAGGGATGTGTATGAAAAGTCAACAATCGAAGACAAATCGATGTCATATCTCGTCAAACGACCCGCAACATGTTGTGACCACACTAGCATGCACAAAGCTGCGCACCCACACGAGTCCAACGAAAAAGAAAGAAAAACTTTTTTTATATTTTATTTTTAAAAAAAACAGAATGTACGTAGAGGAGAAGAAGGGAAGACACAAATGAGAGGGGATGACTCAGGAGAGAAGGGAAGAAATCATTATGCGACGACGGGTGGGTACTGGTAGAAGCACACAAGCAAACAAGGCGCAAACAACCTAAGGTCGTTATAGGCCCTTACAGCTAGACGACGCCTAACTGCAAAGGTCACACGGCCTCCACATGCCTCACCTCCCTACGACGAAGACCACAGAGCCCTACAAATGAGACAAGATCTGGAGATCTCATCTCTCCTACTATCGACAGAGTGGGTGAAGCCAATCAGGTCACGACGGTCGCGACTGGATCACACTCCTAATCCGCCCGTGATCCTTAGGCCAATGTCTACCTGATTTTGAAATTAGGCTTTTTGAGAGGTGTTTTGTGGGGCTGAAGGAAGGGGTGATGAAATCCCCCACCTTATCTTGAAAACTATAGGTGGTGCCCCTTAAAGATGTTTTGATTCCTTAATCTATCAAGCAACTCATCAATCAAACACTCATCTCACTCTTGTTTCAATGTAATTCCTACTAACTAATGCATGGTCATACGAAAAAATGCATGAATGAGAGTAGGAAGTGTGTACCTCACGCCAACACTCAACAACTGAAAGTAAAGCAAAATAAAAGACAAACTACGTGCCTAACTCAAATATATGATGCATGACCTAAACAAGCAAGAATGCCTAATCTTTTGTTTTGGGTTTTAGTGGGCAAGTTGATTTAAAGGGGATTGATTATTGATCTAGGGGCAAACTGCAAGTCAAAACATGCCAAATTGAGCCCCAGAACACTATATTGAGTATAGCAACCAACCAAAGAAAGAAAGAGGGAAACAGAGCTTACCAGACCGCTAGTTGGCAGCCTTGGGTCGCTGATTGGCGGTGCATTTAGTTCCATTTTCCTCCACACTTCTCCTGGTGACCGCCCTTGATCTTCAAGGCCTCCTGAAACAAAGAAAAATGACAAAACAAAGATTAAATCCACTCGAATTGGTAAAACCAGAGTCTAGACTGAGCACCTCCCCGACAACTGTGCCAAAACTTATTTAATCGCTTAAGTTTAGACAGCAAGTGCATGATGTCAGTGAAGATGCGGCAAGTACGGGTCGATCCACGGGGAGGTGAGTAGCTTCTGGTTTGTCCGAAATCAAATGGCAAATAAAGGGAGAAGAGATTTGATTATGCTACACTAAACTACACTAAAAAAAGTAACAAATGCAAAAAGGCAACTAGCGATGGATTAAAACTAAACTAAGAGAGCTTAATAACTAGACTGCAAATTAGGAAGAGAAACCCCTGAGGAGTGGAGTGAGTATACACATGCAATAAGATGGTGAAGAATGCATTAAACGGGCACAAATGTAGGTTGTGTTTTCTTTCATAGGAAGTGTCTAGTGGATATGGCAAAACCAATCAATCCAATCACTAACCTAGTTGATTAACATTCAGGTACACAAGTTGGTTATTTCAGAACCTAAACAAGCATGGGATGTGTCTAATAGTTGTGGCGAAACCCATCAAGTGAAGTGTTCTACTCTAAACAAGCAAGCATATATTCACATTTATCAACACATTTCAAAATAAAGCATTCATTTCCATTCTTTATTGCATGTATAAACATCATCTCCACCCCCAAAGGGGGATGGAACTACAGACTACTCATGACATTAAGAAAATGAGACATTCTAATTATACTACGATAAAGAAAACAAACAAGCTAAACATGCAAGCATTAAAACAAAGACAACATTAAAATGAACTATGAAAAATTATTTTATTTACATGACTCACATTACAAGTAGAATTCTTCTCCACATTGAGTTTTCCTCCAATGCTTACTCCAAGTAGAGAGAATGCCACCAAGCATGTAGTAAATACAAATGAGGATGAAGAGTTCTATTTACAGTTATAGAAAAAGGTAACAGAGGACAATCCCCCGATGTGGGGCTCATGAAACATTCTCAGAATCGACATAAACATATAACCCATATCCACAAGAAATCGGGTCAGATTATGAGAAAAAGGGACCACTAATTGGTGGTCTTGGGCAGCCAATTGGCGGTCACCTTTTCTCGGATCGGACCAATTTTTGCATATCTTCTTTATTGCTTCAATTAGTCATGTGTGGTGTACTTGGGTCAGTTATTGGAGTCTAGGCCTAAATATAATTGCCAAAATACTCCTTATGATGGTGCAGAGTTCTCGGTGTGCTATTTAGTCCTTTTGGGCTTACGTCCAGGTCCTCCCCTCTTGCAGATGGGTCCTTGTGTATGACCGAGGGGTCCATTTTGTCTCATTTAAGTCCTTTCTTCTTACATTTCAGTCATTTTTCTCTTTCCTTCTCTTCTTTATTACCTACTACCTGAAATATAACAACAAACACTCGAGTAGCACAATATTGGGGTAAAATTAAGGATATATAGCATGAATATGATGCATGATATGCTACTAATCAAATACCCCCACACTTACCTTTAGCTAGTCCCGAGCAAAACAAAGAAAGAGAAAATTTAAAGAAAGGAAAAACATACGAAAACATGGAAATCATAACTCACTTTCGTAGGAATCACGGTTGCACTTAGCACGTGCAACAAGCCGTTAAACCTCATTGTCACCAAGGAGGAGGAGTGATGTCTCCTGAGGGTTTTCAGCGGATACACCCACAAAATCCGAACAAATATGCATTATTCAACCTAGCAACACGACTCGATGGACTCATTTTCGTCGATCATTGGACACGGTAATTCTACGGGCAGACTCTATATTTGTATTCAGTCCACCAACTTAGCCTAATGAACCATTCATGCAAATTAGTTAAGGACTTAAGTAACAAACATGGGCAACCTTAACATCCTCAAGTGATACAAAGTGTAAAGTCCATTAAGGTTCTCATTTTTCCTTTTTTATTTTTCTTTTTTTGGAGCATTATGCTTTACACTAGTTCGTGTTTGATTCTCCCAGGGCCGGGTTTCGTGCATCATTGCCTGTGAGGTCTTACACTATCACGTAGACCTTCCCCCAAATCTCCACATAAGGTGATCCCTACCACCCCTGTAACTGGAGTTCGGTCGGTGCATCCCAAGTTAGATGACTCCAAAGCACCAGGCACTAAGTCCCCTCGGACCTAATTTCCCGAGTGATAGGAGTCGTGCGAGAAAAGAGAACACCACTTATTTATTTATTATCTACATAGGAACCAAAACCCCTACACTTAAAGTTTCACAACAAGATTTTAAGGGTCCCTAACTACGACAAACTTCCTTATACTAATAGACACGAATTATTCGACTCACTTGGTTCAGAGTGGACTTCTTTGTTTGTCTGAGTACTGAAACATTATGATTACACGATCCTGAGGGAAGATTGGGGTGCATACTTACAACTCGATAAGACTTAAATCGGTATACTAGATATCGTAATGCATGATGTACATGTCAATTCTGGGAGCTTCTCTTTTGATTGCCTCGAAATGGTTTTGCACATGCTAAACACACGCAAAACGCACAAAACATTTTCTTTCACAAACACATGAAGATTTTGAAAGAAATGTTAAAATTTCAAGCACTAGGCAAGCAAAAGAAGACAAGTCACCCAAGGATCATGGCAGGTAGATATATTAAATGCAGCACACTAACATGACCCTAACAATGCACACAAAATAAGAAGAAAAATCAAAGGAAAAGACTCGACTATTGATTGACATCATTTCATGCTTATATTTGTATCTTATATCCATTATCTTACACCTGAGCAATGCTACGTGACGAGTTTTATGTTTAGTTTTCAGGAATAAAGAGGTTTGAAGAGAAGAGCCATAAAAGGACCCAAAAGCAGGAAAAAGGACTCAATTGTGAGACCTGAGGACTAAGATGCAAGGGAGAAGGACCTGATCGTAAGACCGAAGGACCTAAGAGAAAAACAGGAAACTCCATACCATCATGGGGAGTATTTTGGCAATTCGATTCGGGTCGGAGCTCCAACAAACCAAGTAGATGCATCCAAAACCAAGAAATACTTCAAGCAAAGCCCAACACAAAAAGCAGACGGATCTGGGCGTTATAGATCATCCCAGATCCGTTAAGATTTCGCTTGGACATGTATTAATGTTTGTTTAGGCTATTTTTGGTATTGGTTTTGTCCCACATCGGGGGATTGTCCCGGATTAGCTTTTTCCATGCCTATAAATAGAACTCTTCACCTTCCATTGTAATCACCCATTGCTTGGTGGTATTCTCTCTACTAAGGAGTGAGCCTTGAAGCAAAAACACAAGGTGGAGAAGAATGCTACCTTCAATGTGAGTCATTTGTTAATAAAATAATTCTTCTAGTTTCTTTTAATCTTGTCTTTTAATTTGTGCATGTTTGTTTAGTCTTTCCTTTCCTTTTATGCTTCTTTAATATTTCTTGCTTGATTAGTGTAGTTTTATATCAGTATAATGCTTCATTTTGTTAGAGTAGTTAGTTTAAATATGTGTGAGTAGTTCCATCCCCTTTGGGGGTGGAGTAGATGTATGTACATGTTATGTAGGTGGTATGAATGCTAGATTTTATTGTTTGTGAGAGATATTAGTATGCTTGCTTGAATTAATAAGAACTTTACTTGATGGTTTCTGTCATAGTTAGGTACACTCCATGCTCGTTAGGTACACTCCTCACTTTTTTTTACTCAATGCTTAATTGCTATTAGAAGTCCACACTTCCCGGTATATTTTTCTCAACCTCTACTCTTTATCAACCACTTCAAAGATTTGATTCATCCAATTTAAGTGCATACATGTCTTAAAGGGTAATGGGTTATTTCTTTGGAACTTAGATTTATGTCATAGTTTCTACAAGCAAAACTATATAATAAAGAACAAAAACTCAATGCAATTTGTACACGGGTTTTGGCAGTTCAATCTTAAGCTATGTGATGGAGCATTGAATAATAAATTTTTTTTTAAACCAACAGAATATATAGATAGATAGATAAACACTCCCCACACCTAAATCATGCATTGTCCTCAATGTATGCAAAGATAAAGCAAATGCAATTATTACCTGAGTCAACTTGCGGTAGAGGGATTGAATTTGCTCAGAGTCAACCATAGTCAGAATTGGATTGAATGTCACCATGTTGGTGCATGTATCCCGTTGAATTGTTCCCCATGTTGCCCTGAGAGTTCTGATGTAAAGATTCCACACCCCTCACATATGTTGGTTCTCTTATTTGCTCGAGTGATGGTGGTTGGCTAGATGAATTACTCCCCTTTTTCTCACTTTCTTTTTTATTTTGTGATGATTTATTTGATTCAGAAATCTTATAAATACACGATCTCATCACAACGTCACTTTGATTGCATACTATTTCTGGTTCACTATCAACATGAAAGATATTAAATTCAGCTTTTAAATTTCCAAAAGATAGTTGCATGAGCCCATTTCGACAATTTATCAAAGCTTCAGAAGTGGCTAAAAAGGATCTGCCTAGAATTATAGGGATTGTCTCTTAGGATCGACAACAGGTTCAGTGTCTAGAGAGACAAAATCCACTGGGTAAATGAAATCACCAACCTTAATCAAAACATCCTCTACTATACCTCTTGGTTTCTTAACAGAGCAATCAGCAAATTGAATGGTTGTCTTAGAGGGTTTTAGTGGACCAAGGTTTAGTTTCTCATAGACAGAGAACGGGAGTAAGTTAACACTAGCACCAAGGTCTAGAAGGGCTTTGTTGATAAAAGTATCTCCTATCGCACATGAAATTGTGGGACACCCAGGGTCCTTATACTTTATAGGAGACGAGTTGGACAGAATAGAGCTTATGTTTGCAGTTAAGAATGTCTTCTTTGGTACGTTCGTTTTTCTCTTCCTAGTGCACAGATCCTTTAAGAATTTAGCATAAGCAGGTATTTGTTGAATCATATCTAGGAATGAAATATTCACCTTAACTTGCTTAAATACTTCTAAGATTTTCTCCATTTGTGCACTTGAGCTCTTATTGAGTCTATTGGGGAATGGGGTTTTAGGAACATAGACTCACTCAGGTTGAGCTATAGGGTCAGGTTGAGTAGGTGGGTTGGGGTTTTCAAATTGGACTTCAGGTTCAATGGTCAGGTCACATGTGGGTGCTTGATGGCTAGATTGATTAGGAGCTCTAGGATTTACCACATTGTTATCAACTTGTTTTCCAGACCGTAATGATACAACTGCATTTATTTGTTACCCCTTCTCATTTTTGGACATGAAGTTTCCTTGGCTTACAGATTCTACCATAACCCTAGGTAGGTGTTAATCCCTCATAAATAATTTGGCACAATTGCCATCTTGGAATTCCATGATGAGGGCATTGGGTCAACACGCTCTTAAATCTTTCTAAATAGGAATAGAACGGCTCGCTCTCAAATTGAACGAATGCAACAATTTCATTCCTAATCCTAATAGTCTTATGGTTGGGGAAATATTTCTTTAAGAACACTTGAACAAACTCGGCCCAACTCCTAATAGATCTTTCGGCTAGACTATATAGTCATTTCTTAGCGTCGTCCTTCAATGCTAGAGGCACGAATTTAAGACGCATTGCCTCCTCAGAGATATGCTGGTATTGCATAAGGGAGCAGATTTCCTCAAATTCTCTAAGGAAGAGATATGGGTCTTCCTTAGAGGTGAACTTGGGCAACATACTCATGTATTGTGCCTTCAGCTTGAAGTCACGACCCGGTATGACGGGCATAACGATGCACGATGGCTGAGCAGCCATCATTGGGTAGCACCGATCCCTCAGAGTCATAGGTGGTGCAACAGGTGGGTCCACTACATTCTCACCCATTGGATCCGGGTGAGGTGGTGCAACAGGTGGATTGGGGGCTAAGCTCTAGACTGGAATCTAGATGAACTCGTGAGAGTCAATTGCTCAAGTCCCGAACCCAAATCTGAGTGCACCGGTTTGAATCAATTTTTGAATTCACATTCCAAATTTAAATACCAAATTCAAATTCAAGAATCAATTGATTTTTTTTATTTTTATATTTTTATTTTTTCAAAAATGGAAACAAACAATAGAAGGAGAAAGATGAGAAAGGAATCCTAATCTAGAGAATTGAGATGAGAAGAGAAAGAAGACTCGGATGAGAAGGGAAACTAAACTCTAAAAGATAGATAAGAGGGTTGGTCAGAAGTTTCCTAAACAAGCACGGTTCAAACAATCCTAGACCTAATGTCGCTTAAATCTAGACGACTCCTAACTGGTTGAGTCGAATTGGTTTGCTTGATTCACCTCCCTCACTAATCAAACAAAATTGGTCAGGCAGTGTATAGCTAGTGGAGGCGCTTCCGACAGAGTCGGTGCCAATTAGACAACCACTTCGCTTGGAAGACTTACGTCAACACAAAAACAATTTCTAGACACCAAATTAAATTCGATCAGCTTCAAGTCATAGCAAGTCAAACCAATCTTCTCCTTAATTGAGTCTGAGTCCTTAGGGGTCAATGTCTGATTGATTTTAATTTTAAGGTTTGGGTGACACTTTAGGATTGTGATTTGTGGGCCACGGAAGGGTGATGAAATCCCCACCGTAACTTTTCCTACGGAGTTGCCCTTAAGATAGTTTAACTTAAATCTAGCAAAGATAGTCAAACATTGGTCTTTAATTGGGGGACAATTTCAAGGTTGTATGCAAACTAAATTATATGCTTAAATGCAATCGATAAAAACCACGCACGTACCTTGCCTCCAGCACTCTTCAACAAAAAATAATTTGCAAGAATTTAGCTAGAATAATGCAAACAAAACACTATATGATGCATGCACTAAGTCTTTCTAATTTTGCCAATTTTTAGGTCAGAGTTGAATTATTGCCAATTATGGAATTTGAGCTTAACATGTGCAATTCTACAAAAAGGAAATTTTCTGAATAGAAATTACGTGGAAAAAGGCAACAAAGGTTACCTACGCACGCTCAGTCGGGTTCGCCGCCGGCTCTCGAAAATTTCTAGTTGTTCTACGCGTCCACCCAGAGATGGAGACGACCCTAGAAAAAATTGTAGCCCAGATGTTTCAGATGTGCGGCGGATCCGCCGCAGGTTGTGCTTTAGATGCGGCGATTTCGCCGCCCTTCTTGCTCCAACTGTGCCCGGATTTCACCGCGCACTCCGCTGTCTCCTGAAACGCAAAGCCAAATAGTTAGATCGTGCGCAAGATAAACAGAAAAGAATTGAAATCACCAAAAATAAACAAAATCTTCGTCGCCTCCCCGGCAACGGTGCCAAAAACTTGATGAGATTTTTATTTAGACCGCAAGTGCACGGCGTCAATGAAGACGTGGCAAGTAAGGGTCGAACACAAGGAGGGAGAGATATTGTTATTTTTGTGATTTTCGATTTAGGAAAGAAAGAGAGAGAAATAAGTTTGGTTTGAGATTTTTGGTTTTTAATTATCTAAAGCAAGAACAACAAAAACTAAAAAGAAAATAAAGGAAATATGGATGAGAGTCCAGCGGGTGGAGGTTTAGATGTCGGGTTTTGTTTAGAGAAATCTGAAACTTATAATAAATCACATTAGTTATAAAGCATTACATGATAAATGATTCAACATAAACTCAAGTAATCAAAATATACTAACACGAAATTAGAATAATAACACCATTCTTCTTCTCATCACCCTAAATCCGTCACCCCACCCTTTGGAGAGAGTTAGAAACTCGTGGATGGAGGGAAGGAGAAGGAGTCCTAGAGAAGCTACAAAAGAAAACTAAAAACACAAAATAAACCAACATAATTTTACTAAAGCATGGAATAAAAACTAAGGGTCTTTACAACATCGTTTCGGGGCTATTTATTGCTGATACAAGGGACCCAAGTATGCAATAGGAAAGTACACACGTCATGACACGATTGGACAAAATCCGGGGCCACGGATCGAAAGGGGTGCGGCGTTTTCGCTGCAAGTTGCATGTAATGTGCGGCTGAAATGCCGCAATTTTAGCTCTGATTGGATCCGGATTTTTCCTGTGTGTTTATGGTATGATTTAAATGTCCTTTGCGCGTCCGGATTGATTTCTTTCCTTTCTTTTGAGCTCCGAATTAATTCTTCATATATTTGGAGATCCAAATTGATTTTTCTTTAGAACTTCTCCAAAATAATATTTTGGTACTTGTAATTTGCAGTCGGATCCTCGGCTTTTTGCAATTAAGTCCCTGACTACTTTTGTGCTTAGGTCCTTGGCATTTTTGTAATTAGGTCTTTGAATGCTTTTATGCTTGGATGAACTTCAATTTGAACCCCGATAATCTTGAACTTGGTCTTTATGACAGAAATGAGTCTCTTGCACGCGTTTATGCTCGGGATATGGGTAATTTGCATTCAGGTCCCTGTATTCTGTAAATAAGACTAAACACATACCTTAGTAGCATTTATTGATATAAAATTAATCTAAATGAAAGACATATGATGCAATGTATGCAATGCATCAAAGTCTCTTTCTTTTACTTGTTTATATCCTTTTGCAATTAATCTAGCTTTCAGTTTATCAAGAGTTTCATCAGATTTTAATTTGACTCTAAAGACCCACTTACGCACTATGATATTCATACCAGAGTGCTTGGGAATTAAATACCAAGAGTTGTTGTTGAGCAATGCATTCATTTCCTCCTTGATTGCATTATGCCATCCTGGGTGATGTATTGCCTCTTCAAGAGATGTGGTTCCTTAGGCATCGAATTTATGTTATGAAACATGGCATACTTTGGGTTTGGTTTGACAATACCTGCCTTAGATCTAGTGGTCATCTAGTGTTTGTGTGGTGTCACTTGAAATTATTACTTCAGTTGTACCTCCTTCCTCAGATGACTCATCATGGGATACAAGTTCTGCATTAGTCGCAGGTGTGGCATTAAGGGAAAGATGCTCCCCCTTTACCTTCATCATTTCCACATTCAGAGACAAAAGGTCTCCAAATCGAGGTTGAAGATGAGGGAGAAGATACGGAACAGGATTAGGGTTTGAGAGAGGGAGTGCGGCGGAAGAAAATAGAGAATATGATTTTCGTCATTTTAGGGTTTTGGTTTACAATATATAGTCTATGTCTGGTAAACGGGTGACCCATATTCGACTACTATTATGAGCTCAATTAGAAACAAGATTATATTGGACTCAAGACCGACCGACCCAGATTCAATTGAACCCAGATCATCCTTTCTAACACCCAAGACATCCTAGTCCTACTCACCCTGTGAGTCTCATTCGAGTGTCTACGAATCGACCTCCTTCTCGGAGGAGACGACGCCTTCTTACAACATGAGCTTTTGAAAACCCTCATGTAGCTTGCACCTCTCCCATAACCCAGAAGGATCCTCCCAACCGGAGCTACATCCTTGATTTAGCTTGAAGTGAGTCTCTAACTTGAGGCACATGGAAATAAGAATGAACTGAGCAATGAACCAAGTGAGAGTTGGAACTTAGAATATGTGAGCATAAGAGTGTAAGAAGTAGTAGAAAATCTTTTAATGTAGAGCATAAAGGTGTATTTATAGGCTCACAAGAGGTAGCATGAAAGCCAAAGAAAGAGTAAAACAGATGAATCATAAAGTTCTATTCGGGCCTAGATTCGATCGACATAAGAGTGACTAGATCATGCAAATCACCTCCATCAACCAAACTCGAGAAGGATTTTTACTAGATTTAGAGGATCGCATGTGTGATGGCTAAAATAGATTTCATCAAATATAATATAAACACAAGCTCAAACGAATGGAGAACTTTTGAGGGGGAAAAACAAGCTTGATTTCTTCGTTCTACTTCTAATGCCAAGAACTTTGAAAAAACATGAGCTTGAACATCTAATGCATCATTTGTCATCCATTCAAGAACATTAACAACCGAGTTGAAACAATCAATTAAGCTAGCTAATGAACCATAATGTAGCAAGTGCCGACAATATTGTTATTTTCAACCTTAAAACTTTGAAACTTAAGAAAGGAAGATGACCACTCCCATGATATTTTGTTACACCCTTTGGAAAGTGATATATATTATTACTCCTTTGAAAAAACTGAATCAAGCAATCAAATGAGCAACCGACCGAGCACCGGCTGAGCAGAGGTCCACTCGTACTTAGATTGTTTAGTTTGCCAAGCAGATTTCTTTGCTCGTGCCCAACTCATTACTGACCGATTCGTACCACGATCTAAGCGAAACCGAGCAAACATTAAGTGAGTGAACCTGAGCACAACTTGAGATCCATATATGTCAATCATGTTGTTCATGCAAGGACAAAACTAGAGCTGGATTATCACATCGTGCATGACCATGTTGCTTTGGGACTTCTCACTATGGAGTTTGCCAAGTCTGAGGAATCAATTTGTTGATAATTTAAGCACGCCGTTGCCCAAGCCACAGTTTCGTCTTCTTTGTAGCAAACTAGGCCTCTCCCCATTGCCGAGTTTGGGGAGGGTGTTAACTAGAACAACTCTTATTAATTTGTTGTATAGTTATGGACTTATTAGCCTTTGTATATGAACCTTTTTAAGTTGTGTTCTTTAGCTTACTAACCTTGTTGTAAATGCATATCATCAATGTGAGAATACCGCATAATTGCTAGGGTTTCCAATCTCTTGTGTGTGGTGTCTAAGCTAGTTTGAATCCTTTCTTCCTCGTATGTGTGCGCGTGTGTGATCTTTCAAGATCGTGCTCATGCATGTGGACTCACATTTGTAAGTAGTTGCTTATTATTGAACATCAAACCTTGAATTTGCACAAATGCATTGTCTTGATCTAAGTGCGTCGTTGCATGTTCAAGTTATTCGAGTTATATTACGCCAGTGGTGTGCTTAGGTAGCAACTTGAGGAGAGAAACAATGAGGGGGGAAAAAAGAAATTTCTTGCTTGGACAACAATTTTAAGAAGAGAAATGACTAACAAATTATGTCTTCCAACTTTATCTCCGAAATTGGGGAGAATGGAGAGAAAATCGCCCATTCAAATTTGATGCCAAAATAACTTTGTTTTATGTCTAATTACTCAACTATTATGCTTTTTAGAGGAAAATTTGGTCAATTTATCATATTTTTTTCTTTTTTTTTCCTTTCCAGATTGCTATCCAATCTGTCTATACAAATAGGAGAAAAGAAAAGAAGAGAAATACAAATAGGAGAAAAAGGAAAGAAGAGAAAAGAAAAGGAATTTCTTTTCCTCTCTTCATTTTACTTCTTTCTATCCAAGCACACGATAAACCACGAGTCACGTCCACTAAAATTGAGTCAGTTTCTGTTTACATTTTAATAAATATAACTTGTATACTCCTTATTAACATAATGGACATCCCGGATAGAAACATGTGACATTGTGAAGATCAAACTACCTTAGTGCGTTACCGAAGAATTCCTGAATGTACTATTTTAGAAAAACCAAACAGAGCCTGAATATACCATTCTTCACCAACTCAATAACTAATCTAACAAAACATGCATTTGAGATTTTTGGTATCCTTCTGCAAAAATAGGTTAGCCCAAAATGCAATTACCAATTCAGAAAGGAAAACAAATGCAGGCAGGATTCAGGAAGTTTTGCCGCTGTTATCCAAACACAACTATGCAACATATACAAAATGACTGGCTAACAGATTCACCCACGAGTTAAGTCGAAGTCTGCATGAGAGTTCCTCATGTCCAGTGGTCTCGAACCAGGCCAGCCACCAATGATGGGATTGAAGGTTTGGGGATTTGCTTGTTGAGTGCTCGAGGGAGTTGACTGCTTCTCGTCGTCTACAGAATGATCTTGCTCAGAGCCCGTCTCAGGTGTAGGTTTGGTCTTGCTCTTTGGTTTTGGACCTCCATAAGTAAAACTACCAACAACCACCTGCAAAAAGAAATAAAATTTTGATTTCTTTACTTTCTGTCACCAAAGACAATTTGTGGAGTTGAAAATAGGGACTTCACATTACACCAAACCAGACATTCGATGCAAGGTTTCTTAAAAGATTCAAGTGTTACTCCATGGGAAGTTTAAAAACTAATGATTTAAAACAATAAATCTGGATAGAACTTATGGTCCTATGTGGACCATATGATACATCAAAGGTAACGCTCATAAAATAGATACAAAGATTTATCAAATGTGACAGATAAAACATCAAACCTTTTAGACAATTGATCTAATTCAAAATCAGAATTCTTATGCAATACATATTTTTTGTCAATGAAGAGCTGTAAAGAAACAACAAAAATTCCAAGAAATTAAATGCTAATTCATGTCCTACTATGTTATAATTACACTTTACAGAAACAGAGGTAAAACAGTAATCTTAAGATGAAAGTGATCTTGTTCTTATAAGTCGGACAAATACTTTAGAATACCAAGAATCCAAAATCCAAATATTAAGGATGTATTACAACCATCACTCATGACTCATCACTCTACAAAGGATTTTATGTCTATCATAAGTAGATACATAGTTAATAATTAAAACCATCATATTATATGATGGAGATGCCCAAATGCCAATTGATCGGGGATTTCAATTTAGTAGTTTTATGAACCATTCTGTAAGAAAATACGGTCAGCAAAATCATGGTACTGACATATTTTCTTATGATGTTCATGGAACACATAATGGCATGTCTAAAAAGCTTAATACGATTAATGATTTATCAAATAAAGAACTCGTGATGCTGATCATAAGAACAAGAAATTGAATCTAACCTGAACTTGGGTGGCAGCTATAAGCACTCCCCCAACCCCACCACCAATCACACGGCCATCTGGACCAGCAAGAGAAACACTAATACCACCACTTCGACTGCGTGGTCCACCATCATCAGTAAGTAGGTATGAGCCGGACAAAGAAAGAATCTCAAAACGTCCCTGCACAAAATACAAAACAGACAACCTAAAAAAAAGCAAGGAACTAAATGATTTCAGCATTGATATTCAAGAGAGGAACTAGAAAGCAAATAGTAACAGCAAACAACCGAAAAATGGAAATAAATAAAGGAGGAAGCGAACAAATATCGGCAGGAGTAAAAGCTGATCAGAACAAAGATAAGTTAGTATGCATATAGAGATCATTAAGAATACTAGAAAATGGATGAGAAATTATTTAATTTACTAAACATAAGTAGAAAAAGCTGCGGACTGATCCAATGGTGTAATGAAGTGTATACTGCAAAAGAGAACCAAAGATCAAGAAAAGTTGAAAAAAGGTAAAAATCTCACATCACACTTTGCAAAGACATGCACTTCGCAATCATTACATTACTGCTGCTGTTGTGCTCTATGTGCAGATGCAAGTATCACTATTAACTTTGATTTTTTTAATTTTAAAAAAATACAAGCATAAATTTATAGCTGCAATCTTTGGTACATCTGGAGACATGGAAAACAAATGTATAGTAGTCACCCAGTATGACAGGACTGGGTTGTGCCTAGACTTCAGGATACAAGGGACAAACTCAAGGGTTGGTGCAACCACAACACTAGACCTCATGGATTGATCTGCAAGTAGACCCTCACAACGGTAAGAAGATTGTATCCTATTTACAGGAAGCAACAAGATAGAAGCAGACATGAACAAAGACCACGAATACAACATAATGGGCACAGGGATATTACGTTTTTGTTAGACAACTATAACACAGTCATTATGTAATAACCTCCGATTCTATTATATTTGAACTAGGAACCACTGTCTGACTGTCATATTATGTAATCACCTCCGATGCAACTATATGAAGGTGTTATAGATGTTCAAATATAATAACCTATATAAAAGGTTCAGCGGAGGTGATGATGCCCGACGTGGGGCATTAGGAAAATAGATTACTAGAGGCGGCTACTGCAAAGTTTTATACCTCATGAAATCAAAAATATGCAAGCTTGCTACTTCATTAGATAAGATCAAAAGTGGTATATTTGAGCTGTATCAAAACTTGTTAAAGTTTTCAAATAGCCCCTTTTTGCCATGCTGCATGTTCGACAACTTCTGAACAATGTTCGAGTTGTGTCCTTGTTGAGTTTGGATATGATATGACAGACAAGGAAGCCAACTTCAAGCAGCCATGCCTCATAAACAAGAAGTGATTAAACTATATATAAGCAAATACCTTGTTATATGCTACCCCAAGTTAAAAATAAAGCATTCTAGTAACAAGAACAGAAGGTGAAAGAAATAACAAGCGAAATGGAAAAAGAAATCAGCATTGCGGATTGCACTATAAAGTATAAAAATCAGCCATTTAAGCATAAGTTGAAAATTAAGTCAAAAGGTTGAAAAATAGAGCAGGAATACAAATAAGGTCGAAAATATTATCACATGTAAAACTAGCACACAAAAAGCAACGCAAGTAAACTAATTAACAATTATAATAGTATGAGGAATGTCACTACACAAAAAGCAACTATGAAAACAAAAACATGAAATGACTTTGGTTTATTTTGTTAACTGCAAACACACCTCAGCACTAGTGAACATGAATTTGGTGGCTAGCCTTGTCATGTGGTTCTTCCTTACAACTAGAGAAATTAAAAAGTAATTGCTTATGACCTCATAGGACATAGTTCCACCCGAAGCAGCATATTGGCGGAGAGTCACAGTTGATACGGCACCAGTTGCAGATAAGATGCAGACAGCTCTAGGCCCCTGCTGTGAGAATGACAATATCTTTGTGGCAATATCCTAAATAAGAAGAATCAAAAAAATTATACAAATAAACATGAATTAAAGGAAAATATCTGAACGTGGTAGAACATGGAAGGAGAATTCAAGACTTTTAAAGATAGAACCATGTTTTATAAAAATAAAACCAAATAATATATGAACGTGAATAGTTGATCTCTCAACAAGAAGTGAGCAATGAACGTGCTTAACATACCTCGCCTACAGGAATCATTATGATATGCGGAGTAAACCCCATTCCAGCTGAGGAGGAGATCCATTCACCTAAGAAGACAAGTGGCAATAACGTGAAAACCTTAGATAACAGAAATTCAGAAATCCAGTTTAAATGATAAACAAATCTGTTCAACCAAATCAGTAATTGCAATGCAATAAGAAAATAAAAATAATAATACCTTACAAATCATAAAATTACACATGAGCACGATATTAAGGAACAAAACAGAGAACTTGATTGGGAAATCTCCAAACTCAGACAACTCATAAATCTCTATCACCTTAATAGCATAAAGTAAGCATGAAGAATCCCAACCAATAAGTTTGAGTGAGTGTTATATAACCACCTACATGGGCAATTTCAGTCCAGTAAATCACATAAGAATGAACAAAATAATAGGCAAACTCGGAAGTTGCAAAATATAAACTTAAGTTAGCCAATGTCGCAGCAATAAATATAAAATGCCATGTACTACAACAATAACTTCCAATAATATTAATAAATACTTGAAGCAGTTTCTAAATGATAGAAAACAGTTATGTAGCACAATTTTTTATCAAACACTAGTTTCCTCACCATACGAAGCCAACTGTTGTTTTTTCCCTGTGCCTGGAGGCCTTCCTCTGCCCCTCTTCTGCATCGGAGTTGCAGATCCAGATCCCGAAACGGACACTAGACCTCCTGAATCTGTATCCCGAGGAGAGGTCGTCGAAGAGAGCCCCGACGCTACAGTCCCATCCGGTCCATACTTTCTTGGCCGTCCCCTTTTTTTCTTCACAGGCTCACTTTGCATGATACCACCCTGACCACCAATGTGGATGCCTGCATTGGGTGAAATAGACGCTGGGGTCTCACCCTGAAGCGCTTGACTCACAGAGCCTCCACTGATATTAGAAGAATGCACTGCATGGGATGGGTTGGGGCTAGAAAACGACTGGATACTCTGCGGTCCTTGAGCACCCAACTGCCATCCGCTGCCGCCAGAAGTCCCAAAGCCTCGATGCTGGAAGTATGGTGAAGTGCCACTCATTGCCATCGCGTCCCTCTCATCCATGCATGGATCGGAGAAATTCACAGTTAATCCTCACAAAAAGTTGCAAATGCTGCAAAACCCAGAATCAAATCTGTCACTGCAAACACAAGAAAGGAACAATGCATGTTCTAATCACAAAAAAATAAAAGATAAAAAAATGGTGATGAATACAAACATAGATACTGTGCTCTAAATAGGATCTAGTATATTAATATTAAAAGAACAAAAGGATATCTTAAACTAATGAAGATGGTTCTCACGTTGCTAATAGATTATTAGAAAATCCAAAGAAAAAGATCCAAAACCCTAGATACCATTTGCCCCCTAAAAATCAAACAAAAACAGTGAGCAAAAGGAGAAACAAAGATCCATCTTTTTTAAAGTTTTCATGAAGATAGTTCTGAAAGACAAAAAAAATGAAGAATATAGAACAAAAGATGTGTGAAAAAAGGAACCATCGTTACCAAAAAAAACAAAGCTTTCCCAAATTACTCTCTCCAAAATGAATTTTAGAGAGAGAGAGAGAGAGAGGCCACAACAGGAATCAGAAAAGGGAGAAAATGGGTAGGGAGAAAAGACAACCACGAGGGATCTCATGAACCACAGCTTTTCCTCACCTTCTAGAGAGAGAAACCACTTAAATAATCAAAGCCAAAAGCAAATAACACAGTTGTAGAGAGAGAGAGTGTGTGTGTGTGAGAGAGAGAGGAGATTGCTATAAAATGGGTCCTCCCCACCCAACCAGAGATCACACAATGACCACCACTTTTCCTAAAAATCTCATCACCTTCCTCTCTAGAGAGAGAAACACTATGGCAAACGCAGAGTGAGCACAGAGAAAACTTGAGATTAAACAAAATCATATAAAAATAAAATCACATGTAAGAGAGAGAAACAAGATCACATGTAAGAGAAAGAGAGGCGTAAATCCACCAAATGGGTCGTCCCAAAACCACAAAAGATAACATAAAAACCAAAATTTTCTTCCCAAAACCACCTCGACTCCGCCCCAATGGAGATTCTAGAGAGAGAAACGCGATTCCACCAAAATGGGTGTTTTCAAAAACACCAAAATATCACAAAAAAACCCAATCACAGGGAAAAACACGCGATTCCACCAAATGGGTCGTCCCAAAACATCAAATGACCACATAAAATTCAAAACCTCGCGGAAATATCGCATCAACTTAAAGAGAGAAACACCAAACCCATCAAAAACAGGCGGGTAGAGAGAGAAAAACACGATTCGACCAAACGGGTCATCTCAAAACAAGGAGAGATAACCTAAAAACCAAAACTTTCGGTCAAATCACGAATCAGTTCTTCTCACCTTCCGGAAAGTAGAGAGATAGGTATAGAGAGATATAGAGAGAGAGTGAGTGATTAGGGTTTGGTGAGAAATAAAGGAGTTTGGGGGCTGCAGTGTTGACTGGATTCTAAAGAGAAAAAGCGTTCTCTACGAAGACGAAACCAGGGCTGCCCTGGTCTTGTCTTCTATCTCTCTCTCTCATGCATTACTCTCTTTCCTCTCTCTCTGCTAAAACTCCTGCAATACCTGCAACAATGCAACACCTCCATGGTGTGGTTTGGGCAATTTGCAAAACAAACCCACCTTGCAAGACACTCGCTACTAATCTAGATTCTAGAGAAAGATGAGATATTTGGAATCATGTTTGTAGGGCTTAAAGGGGTTTGGAGTTGATTCGGATCTAGAATTTTCTTTTCTTAAAAAAGGTGGTAAGTAGAGTTATGACCTGCGTTTCCACAAGGAAAATGTAGATATTATTTTTAGAAATATGAGGAATTTTTTACTTTTTAAAAGCTAAAATTTTAAACTGAAAATGAAAAATTCAAATATAAAATCCTATTTATCATCATTATATAAGTATGCACGTCGTCGTAAAATTTGGAAATTATGTTATATGATATTTCAATAATCAAAAAATCAACAAACTGAATTTATTACAATTTTGACATCACATGATCTATACAAAATGAACTTCAAATTTGATAAATTTTTATATGCATACTAATAATATGTTATGAAAGAAGATATACGGTTTAGATTTGTAAATTGCACTTTAAATTTTCTGAATTGCTATTCGTCGTCGGAAAACTACTTAAATCGCTCGTGCGAATTACCGTTTTGTCATTCTCTCATTTCTACTTATATATCTCTTCATTTCACTTTTCTACCACAACTGTCTCTCTCCATCTTCCTCTCATAATCATCAACAAGAATGTCTCGGAGGCCAGGAAACGAGTCAACGGACGCCCTGGTGTACTCGACTGGTAAAATGTCACATTTAAATTACATTTAAAAAACAAATTGGGGTGGGCGTCTGAGGGAGCCGCCCACCCCAACGGACGGGCGCCCGTGGGGGTCGGCCCCACCCTCGGGGAGGCGTCTCCCGCAGACGACCCTCCCATTTTTTATTTTTTTTATTTTTATAAGTAATAATTAGTATTAATTGATAATTAGTTGAAAAAATAATTAATAAATTTGTTAATTTAGATGCTTAAATCCATTTAACAACATTTTATTTCTAAAATTTAATTAATAGTCATCAGGTTAACGTGGAGGAAGAGGAAAATCCATACTTTTACGTGTTGTACATGCTTACGAAGAGGATTCAGCATCTCGTCATCCATGTAGACGGGGTATATCTGCTTCTGTTAGGAGTGAGATGATAGTTTACGTCATCGTCAGACACGTGAGGATTCTTTCGAGACGGGGAGGATTCAGATGAGGTGGAGAGTGACGATGGGGGTCGGTATGGGTTGGAGCGGCAGGAGGAGGCGAGGCAGCAGTATGTTAGAGGACGGGGGGCGACATGATAGTTCTTCTACTGAGTCGGTCATTCGGAAGGGTAGAGGTGGTAGGTGTGTGACTGGTTATTCGAGTTCGTGTAGTACAGATGCCCGAGCTCAGAAGAAGAAGAAGAAGAAGAAGAGGGTTGAGGACGATTTTTGGATGGTGACTGGTGTGATGCCCGGTGGTCCTTTAGATGACAGCATCATTCCGAGTTTCGGAGGCCACATCGCCAGACGCATTTGGGAGGACGAGGATCAGAAGGTTCTAAAGTGTCATAATCGGCACAGAGCCTGTACTACATTGCAGGGGTGGCGCTCAGTTTTGAGCGATGATATCACGAGGGTCATTACTGATAGCGGATTGGGTCACTTGCCTTACAGCATGTTCCCTGCATGGACATGCCGTTGATTTCTGCATTTGTGGAGTGGTGGTAGCTTGACACCAACTCTTTCCACTTGCCTTTCGGAGAGATGACGATCATATTGCATGATGTCTTCGAGATTCTGCACATTCCTATTGAGAGGCGTATGGTCAGTGCTCAGGCATCGACGCCTGAGCTGAAGAGATATGTATCAAAGTTGCTCGAGGTGAGCGTCGATGGTCTTGGGAGGGATAGCCCATTTTGGATTGGTGGTGGTGTTAGCATCAATGTTGTTGACGACTTCTGCAGACGGGGACGACCACCGCGGACTGAGGATACGCAGTTGAGTGCCTACATATTCTTACTGCTCGGATGCGTCTTGTTTGTCGACAAGAGCGGATGCAAAGTCAGACCACGTGACTTATTGGAGACTAGAGACTTAGATACCATTGGCGAGTACTCATGGGAGTTGGTGACGTTGGCACACTTGTATCGCCAGTTGGGGATAGAAAGTTGTGCTGATTGTTCTGGTATTGCGGGTTGTCTTACGCTGTTACAGGCTTGGATATGTGAATACTTTCCTCCTTTCCGCCCGCATCGGGAGCGAAAAATCATTGAGGAGGGTCATCCTCGTTCGCATATGTGGGTTGTTCGGACCGAGGATTGGAGTGAGGGGCGACTACATTCCATTCGTAGATGGCTAGATCAGATGACTGCATTGTAGGTATAAAACTCTTTACCATTCACGTTTTTTTAAAATTTATTATTATTATTAACGTGTAAACGTTTAGGTGGAGTGGTTGTCTTATGGTCCTGAGCCTGTTGCGGCTGTGCCAATGACTTTATTGATGGGTGTTATTCGTTATCGGGTTATCATGGAGCCTTATTTGCCTTATCACGTCTTGCGTCGGTTAGGTTATGTTCAGGTTATCCCGGTTGACATCCCGACGCCAGAGCATGTAGTGCGGTCTGTGACGACATACAACGTCAGGTACAGTGCTTCGAGCGCGGAATCAGTTTGGAGGACATTTCCGAGAGGAGGTCGACTTCACCTTGGCGATCTCACACGTAGTCGCGACCCCTCCGCTTGTCATGCAGATTATTTGGATTGGTTCGGTAGGTGCTCACATCCAGTTCTCGTGCGCGGTACCGCCCCGAGACCTGAGAGACCACTGGATAGGACCTGCGGCGATGCGGTAAGTTTTTCTATATTATTTTTAATTTGTAATGTATATTTTGTTTTTATTGTTAATGTACACTAATTTTTATGTTAGACTCACAGGGACCTGATGCCGAACGAGGTCACGAGATCTGCATGTGTAGATTGGGATAGGATGACCTTGTACATGGGTGAAACAGTCAGTTAGGCATTTCTGACCATGATTGGGATGATGAGTTGCAGTGGGCTTTTACATTATTTATTTTATTATATTATATGTTGAACTATTACTGTATATATTGGTATATACTTATCTATTGTACTCTTATTATTTATTTCTGACGAACATATTTTCTCCTTATTCGTTTATCTGTTGTACTTTAATTATTTATTTCTCACGAGCATATTTTGCTCATGTTTGGTATATGTAATATAATTTAAATTTAAAATACACGATATAATCACGAACAGATTATACATTGAAAATACAATAATTTAACAAATACATTACAAATTACAATCAAAATGTACTACGTAACCGGTCCCAATATGGTCTTCTACTTTTGTACTCTACCTCCCATCCAGCAACACTCTCATCTCGCATTTGAAACCTCAGGGTCGTTATAGGAGGTACTGGAATCCCTCAGCTAATTCTAAGTGAATGAAATGTTTGTAACTCCCTAAATAAGCAATGATGAACTCTCTGCATGACTTCAGCATGGTAGACGGACTCTCCCAAGGTAGCACTATAATACACGGGTACAACGAATCATTCGTTCCCACTGAGAAATACATAACTGCACACTTGTAATATTAGCAATCGGAAACAAGTCGCATCAAATCTCCATATAGTGATCATCACCACAAGGTCCTCCGCCCCAATCAATTCGCTAACGAGCTTGTACCACACTGTCATAATAACGTGCTCATAAATGAGATGTGCCCTTATCTCATTAGAAATCGCACGACGGGCGTAAAACCAATTATCTTGACCACCATGGAAAACATCGACAACACATCAAAATCCACAGTTGTCATCAGCACGTACATCATTCCACCTCTCCAGAAAATGGTAAGATGATTCCTGACAGTCTATCAACATATGGGAAGTTATCGACGTCAATCCGTTCGGACACTACAAGATGAAAAAATAGCAAAGTTATATATAATAACTGCAAGAACATGTTTACTGAAGAAAACAAACAACGAAGTAATAATAATAACATGAAACATATTGTCATACCAGATCTTGTACTCACAGACGATCGAGACGAACTAGAAGATCGACCACAACCCTTCTCTGACTACTAGAAGATCGATCACGACTTCACTCAGCATACTCAAAGGCACTCAGGTCCCTACGTGTCGACTTTCCCCTTGGTCGGCCTCGTACCATAGTATTTTCTGCGGGCTCTACATAATTCGACTGATCGGGGTGTAACTGCGCGTATAAAATACGAGAGACACTACAAATTACTGCAGGGTCGCTCCCCAAAATCTCATCAACGAGGTTTTGAAAATGTTCAACGTCTTGTGATGACAAATCCACAAACTCTGGCATCTGGACTTCTTCTCCAATGACAAGTGTTTTCCAGAATGGATGAATCTGCTCTAAATAAATTCTTTTGCCTGATTCAATACAACTGTGCATGGTACATGCACAAGGAATCTCATGTGATGTCAGAAACGTGCACCCACAACGATATTCAACTTGATTGCTTAAGCCTTGCATTCTCTGCAACTCCTCACACAATAACCACAAGCAGTAATGCGAAATTCGACCATTTATATGTTGATACAAAACATTTCTATAGTTAGTCAAATTTTGACGTCTCGACTCTTCAAGAAAGTTTCAAATATTCGTCAGCTGCATGTCAAATTTTGACGTCTCGACTCTTCAAGAAATTTTGATACAAAGCATTTCAATGGCCATGGCTGCAGTCGATGTAGTTATCCACTCTTTCAGAGCCGACTGAGCGCTTTCGACCCTACAGTTCGTAGTGTTGCTGAAATGAAGAATTTTGTTCGTCCAATTCAACACAAATTTTTCTTTATGCACTAACCACGTGTCTTCCAGATACTCCGTGATAGTCGACCAAGAATAAAAAGAATCTTTCAGATTATGGACAGCTCTATCGAACTCGGTTTCTGAAGTAGAAAACATGACTTTTCTCCACTTGCCACACTTCAAATTCTCTGCAAACTGCTTGTTCTTGCCGAATGCGTGGTATGTGTAGTTATAAACGTCTTTGTTGATATGTCAGTGCAAAGTAAATGAGTAGACTCAGGAAAAACCTCTCTCACTGGTCGTATAAGCCCTAACTCCCGGTCCATTATTATTGCAGTCGGGATGACAATATCCAATAACAAATCTCGCAACTTCTCCAACACCCACCGATAACTAGACTCCATCTCATCCTTCATAATCGCATAACCGACAAGAAAGTTCATGTTTGTTGGTGTCACCCCAACCATCTCGAACAAATACATCTTGTACTTGTTCGTTTTATACGTCGAATCCATGCAGACTAGGAAAGGATATGTGCGCAACAAGTGAACTGACGTCGGATGTGCCAAAAATGCGTGAGTGATGGCATTAGTTTCTTCATCCGCCATAATCCAATGTAAGTACTGATACTACATTGCCTGGTGCAGAAACTGCTGAGCGGGATTCCTGTCTTTAGATTTTGTCCTCATCATGTACTCTCTGAAGTTATAAATGTGTCTCTGATTGGGATTATCCTCTGGAAATTTCTCCTTTACCGCAACAAGATGTTACGTGGTTTCATTTGTGCCTCAGTCATATCACGAACAATTTTCTTGACTGCAGGACTAAGACTGCTGATTTGTCGGTGATCCTCTGGATAAACTGTAAGTTTGTGGTTGTGCTGACCATGAGTACTATTAGAAACTACGACCCGTCCATCATGGTTCAGTCGCTCTACCACCTTTATCAAAAAATGACAACCGCAACCCTTTCTTTTTGTGTTCTTCCGTACTGCAATATCTATATCCCGAGAATCCATTTTATTTGTGCGATCGCATCTCAGATAACAATCCATCTGATTATCTTCATGTGATTTATAGGATGATATTACCAAAAAATTGGCTTCGATGACAACTTGTTTCGCCTATTTATTCGCGACATCGATTGTTGGAAATACTTGTGTACTTACAAAAAGCTCACTGTAATCTACTCCATCACCACCGAAATCTTGCAACGGAACCTGAAATAATTTAAAATAACACAATATTGAAAAATAAAAAAGAGCGTCCTAGCCAGCCCCCACAATGGGGATGACGGCTTACACAGACGCCCAGTACAAATTTTTTTGTTAGGCTTACTTCACCGAATCCAGACGCTTTGCGAGACATTTTCGTGGTGTTGGTACTGGTAAAGTGAGGAAAACGTAGGCAAAATCCTTAGTTTAAGAGACGAGACGAAATTGGTATTAAATGAATTGTGAAGAGCAAAATGGTAATTAGACGGACGATTTAAGTAGTTTTGGGGCAACGAACAGTAGTTCCCTAAATTTTAAATTATATATCATTATCATTAAGTTTCAAATATGTATTAATAATTTTTAAGAGCAATGGATATCTCTTTTTTTTAGGATACGTGAATATGGATGTTAACAATTATTTACAAAGGTATATCTTCATAAGTCACGTGTTGGATTTTGAAGAATATCTTAAATAAATAAATAAATAAAAGTAAGAGAATAAGACTTCTGAAACTAGAATTCCATAATTTGAAGATTTTCCAAAATTGTATCAAAGGAAATGTTCTTCCACTTTCACCCAAAAACCAATTAATGGGGGTATTTGAATGCAGTTTTTTGTAATTGTTTCTGCTTTAGAAGCTGCTACATAAAATTATGTTGCATCCAAACATTATCGTGGGAGCTCAGAATCCAACTCCCAACATGGAATTCAAGACACTAATTTGTATTGTATGGAGAAGTTGTAGGGGGGCTTCTAGCAGCTTCTCGCATTCTCCACTTGAATTTTTGTGACCATTCTACTATTGTTTATTTTCAACATATATCTACATAATTTTTTATTTAATCAAAGTCTGTGAGCAATTTAGAAATTTACTTTGACAAGATATCACTCACTACCAGAAGTCTTCTACTCATCCAAACAACTCTCAATCAATGGAGAAGAAGCTGCTCTTGGACCCACATTCCCAGAAGCTGACATTTTGGAGCTGCACCCAAACGCACCCGGTCCAATTTCCCATATTCTATCCCAAAAATGCCAATTCCAGTTATGTTAAAAAATTGAACATTTATTTCTTCATTTTATCGTACAGACCAATCACAATTCTAGATTTTTCTTCACGTTTGCCCAACCAATGATGCCTTACGGATGTGAATGTATGATCGGTTTGTAGAAAGTAAATGAATCTAATCAACGAGCTCCCTAGAATTTTAAATGGAAGAGGGAATCTCTTCTTTGTACAAAGTGATAAAGCCACGAAACTATCGTAACTAGATTTCTCATAATTTCATTATGTTTTACTACAAACAAATCGCCATAAATCATTTCGGAAGTGTAGTTATCTCATTTCTAGGTTATTTACATGTAACATATCACTTCTTAGGGCACCCTTAACGGGGGTGCCCCGCCCAGGCGCCCTGGTCGGGCGCCCGGGCGCACCCCCGTTAACGGGCGGGGCGCCCGTGGGGCGCCCGCCCGGGCCACCCGCCCGGGCGCTTGCCCGGGCGGTGGGCGTCCCGGGCAGACGCCCGGGCGCCCATGGGAGGGGGACACGTGTCCCCCTCCCATTGGTCAAATTTTTTTTTTTTTGGAATTTTTTTAGTTTGGTTTTGTTATTAATGGATTGGGTGTTTGTTATAAATGTGGGGTAATAATTTTTTGTAAATGATTAAAATTAAGAAATTTCCTGAACCAACAATTTCAAGTTAAATAGAAAAAAAATTAATACAACAATACCATAATACATTAACAACAATACATTAATATTACTAAAATACGAAATACAACCACGGGAAATACAAACCATACGAAATACGGACTACTACAACCCGAAATACAAACATATGTTAAAGGGAAATACAAACCATACGGACTACTACAACCCGAAATACAAACTAAGGGAAATACAAACCATACGAAATACGGACTACATCAAACTACACGTACCCATTCTCTTCTGCCCAGGCGAGAAGTTTATCGATTACTTTTTGATCCTTCTCCGTCGGGTTGTCCTTCCTCATCAGAGAGTGAAGCATGTCCAACTTATTTTTTATTAAATGCCTCTGGAAATTCCTTTCCGCTAACTCCTCTTGCTTGGAGAAACCATCTTCTCTGACTTGGGCGGTGTATCACATCTGTTGTGCAAGTTCTCTAACATCGGTGTCTCTTTCGGGGCGTAATGCACTCTTAGCCTTTTTCTTAGCCTTCTTCACACCTTCTGGGCGTGTAGACGACTCCGGCATCGGCTCTTCTGCATCCGAGGGTGATTGCGTCCTCGAGCCGTCCGTGCTCTTTCTTTTCCCAAGGCTTCCTGACTGGGGACTATTTTCATCGTGCAACTCCGGGGACTCCCAGTCAACACGCACGGCATTAGCTCCGGAGATCACACTCTCCCATTTTAGGTACCTACGCAACATAACCCAAGCATCAAAATAAAGAAATTTACTAGGCCCATGATTTCGCTCGTAGATCACGTGCGCTTGTCGGACAACATCGTCGTCATTCTGGCCGCTCCTTTTCCGTCGGAATGCCTGATCGAAGCACCCGACCCACTTGTTCACAGCAGGTATGATTCTCCTCCACCGTCCTTTTAAGGACTCTGCGTTCCTTTCGGGTAGGCCTGTGCCTTCCACGGAGATGTCGTACACACGTTTCACCCTAGTCCACAATGAAGTAGACTTCTGGTTTGTCCCTGTCACCGCATCGCAACTGACTTCCATATATGCAGAGACAAGTCTCTCGTCCTCAGCTGTGGTCCACAACTTCGGATTGCCTTTGGCAGTTTGGACTTGCTTGCGGTGACGACGCTGTGGAGGTGGGGATGGTGGTGTGGGGGTGTGTCGTGGTGGGGACTCATCGTCGTCGTTACCCTCATCTTCAGTGTTCGCCATACTCTGGCGGCTATTTTGAGACAAGGGTCGGCCAAACATCTGGAACTGCGGTTGATTATAAGGGAATGGTGGTGCATATTGTGAGTATTGTGAGAATGGTAAGTTTTGATCTGGGGATGCGTAGTGGGAGAATTGTGGGAATGGTGAGTTTTGGTCAGGTGGTGGGAATGGTGGTGCGTACTGGGAGAAGTCGGGTTGTTGGAATGGTTGTTGGTAAAATGGACGTGAGGGATATGGTTGTGGATAGCGTGGATGCGGATTTGATTGTGGAGGAGGGGGGGAACGATTGTACTCCGGAGAAGACATTGTAGGAGAAATATGGGATGTAAGTTGAGTTTTTAGTTTTGTGGAAGAGATATGGGGTGTAAGTTGATTTTTGTGTAGGGTATATATAGAGAAAAAATTAGACACTGTGCAATCACGCGGATTACTTTTCTTTCACGCGTATACTGTACATTCACGCGGACTATTTTGTTTTCACGCGTATACTGTAGATTCACGCGGACTACTTTTGATTCACGCGTATACTGTGCAATCACGCGTATACTGTGCAGTCACGCGCGTTTCGAAATTCAAATATTCAAATTTCAAATATTCAAATTTCAAATATTCAAAATTTTGTGTTTAATAGTGATTAATATTGTTAATTAATTAATAGTAATAATAAGTATATCGCGAATTAAAATTATAATGTAATTAGAATTAGATTTATATATAATGTATTTTGTTAAATGTTGTGTGAGAATTAAATTTGTTTAATTAAGAAATGATGTGGATGAAAGAGAGTGTAGGGTGGGTGGGGGTAGCCTGGGCATGGATAAGGGGTTTTTTTGGGTGGGTTGGGTGAGCTGACGTGGCAGAGAGAGAAGTTGACGTGACAGAGAGAGAGTGCAGGGCGCCCGGGGGTAGCCCGGGCGCTGTTAAATATGCTCTTAAAGGAATAACTCAACTTGAGAACATTAATTATGCTCTTAATGAACTCCCATGCCACTCATTAGGTCTTTGACTTGTGCTCGTGGCCCTATACTAGCGATACTAGGAAGTGTATTAACAAAACGCAAGATGATTGACTTACAGGAAGTGTAGGGAGGTCCTGAGTTCCAACTTCAAAATTCTAGACCAGACGTTCGATTCACTTCATAGTGATTGGTACGAATCTATATTTTATGAAGTGAAGGGAAGTCGCCCAATTTAATGTCAAATTGAGATGAGAGGGAACATAGGGAACTAGATTTCTTTTTGTTGTAGAATGAAAGTAGAGGAACTCCTCCCGGGTATGTTTTTAGAAATAATGGAACTTCAACTTCATAATGATAAGTTTTCTCACATATTATTTGTAATGTTCCCGAAAAATGGAAAATTTAAACAAATATCTCACTAAACACAAGACCAAAAGGAACGGGAAAATTACTCATAAATACTCAAAATATGGTGCACCATTACACGAAAGGTTTAAAGTATGATTACATCGAAGACAGTGAAAGTACATAATACAGATAACGATGATATACCCGTCTTTGGTCGCCACCCACTCAATACTACTCAAGGCCCTGAAATGCAACATGATAGAATGCCTGAGTTTTCATAACGAAAACTTCATACACCAAGTCCAACTATATATATATACATATATATATGAATATACGATAAAATGAACCTATCATACTAGTAACACATGACATGATGGTAGCAACAATGAAACATTCCCCAATCCGGGGCATAATGAGCAACAATCCCACCAACAACATCGAGCTACCCAATGACACACACAGAGTACGCGACACACCATCACTCGCGACTACACTAATCATGAGAGTTCGGTGAGGGTTGCACGTACTTCCGAGTCATAGATACAATATGATCTTATGGTCCTCGGGCCACAACACCCGCCAGAAGCCATATCCGTCGAGTCATGCCACAACCCGGTCGATCATCTTCGCCGAAGCAAGTCCAGACGGTCATCTCGCTCCGTGAAGCTACGTAACAATAATGCATTGGACCAACAATATCACAATGTGTACTACATATATAGTTACATATTTATAATTAGCTTGACAGATCAAGAAATGAATATATAATACAAAGATGACACATTTCTACTTTATATAATATTCTCAATATCATGAGGCAATGGATAAACACAATTGATATTTTACATATCACTAAATGGATCGTGTTTAGTTCGAGTGAGCAAAACATCTTTGTTATTTGGGTAACTATAATGTGTAGCTAGATACCACTTATAGTTAATGATATAATATGTTTTATATCATTGTCAGTATAGCCTAGATCCTCCTATAGGTCACACCACAGAACTGAGAAACAAAGAATTTGATTTTACATTTTATATGATGTATTGTGATACATGTGATAAAATAATAAAATCAATATGTCGTAAAAACGACATTGTTAGAATAATAAATAAATTCGTATGAGATGTATATATATTATGAGCTATAATGTTTTGACATTATATATGATAATATATTACATGATATAATGTGATTTACAACATTATTGTGGGGAATGTATGGGGCCCTCTAGTGATCGTAATTAACTAAAGTGCGGAATTAAAACTTAATTACGAACTAACAAGTAATCATGCAAGGGTTATTCTAAGAGATAGAGAACTTGCAAACCACGTTGTAGTCGACGCCCGATGTAACGAGGTTCGGCACCCTCTCCGGGTCCTAGTCCTCACTCACAAGCCCCGCTCGTCCCTCGAGTCTCGCTTGTGGTTTCCACTATCCGATCTCCGTTACCGGGCCGAGATCAACGCCTTTACAAACAACGAGCCTCGCGAACACCCTCGCCTCGCCCGTGTCTCCTCTCACAACCCGAGAGGGAGCTTCCTTGAAGCTATTACAACTCTTGTGATTTGGATGAAAGAATGGAATCACAACTCTTGCTAATGACACTCTAACTTTGAGCACACTTGGATTATGATATGGATCTAGGAATACAAGTGGTGAAGTTTTGGCTTGAGTGTATAGGATTTGAGCTTTGAAGGTTTGGGAAAGATAGCACAAGGATACTTGATGTTTGGAGAGTGTAGTTGTGTATGTTGTGCTTCTAATGAGGTCCTTATATAGGCTTCAAAGCTCTTAGAGCCGTTTGGGAGTGGGTGAGAAAAATGACCCATGAAAAGTGATGATGTGACAAAAGTTCGGGCAGATTTTGCACGCTCTTCGGTAGACCGTTAACCCAACGGATTACCGAAGATGGTCTTTTCGGTTTACCGAATTCTATTCGGTGAACCGCTCAGTCAACTCCAGTAGCTCTCTAACTAGCAACCCTAATGTTTTTCGGTGTACCGAATATGATTCGGTTAACCGTTCCAAAATGGACAGTAAGTTTGGTAGGGTTCTGTTTATGCTAGGTTCGGTTGACCGTCTATACTTCGGTATACCGAAGTTAGCGCGGGTTTTGCGCTGACAATGCGTGGGAAATTGTTTTACCAATAACGGTCAAGTTAAATAGCCGTTGGGCTCCTAAAGCAATATGATTCGGTTGACCGAATGAAGTTCGGTGTACCGAATATGGATAAGTCAATTGGGCTTTAGGTCAAGATTTAAATACGACCGTTGGAGCAAAGTCAAAAACCGGTCCAGGCTAATTCGGTCTACCGAAGGTGGTTCGGTATACCGAGGTGATTATTCCAGGGAACACCTAAAGGATTCTACACGGTTGACCGCAAGGTGTTCGGTGGACCGAACTCTACATGATTCGGTTTACCGAGTGGGGTTCGGTTAACCGTGGGGATACGGGACAGAATCCTAATGTGCTCAAGTTTACATTAATCCTAAGGACTCAAATTGTACTAAATTACATATTGGTCCAAAGCTTGATTACATGTCTTGAGTCTTTATCTTCTTGTCCAAAGCTCCTTAGCTTGATTCTTCATCAACCTATTAAGAATATCGCAAATACACAAATATATATGCAATGCATGTATTCATGTTTGCTTACTTTGATTGTCTAGGTTGATTGATTAAATATAGATTAAGATTAGATTACTTAATCATCAAAACTAAATAAAGATTAAGGCTAAAAAGCCAACAATTATAACATATGAATTTGCTAAAACCCCAAAGTCCAAATTTTGTTGGATATTAATTCAAAATTTGGTAGAGTCAAAAACAGTGAAAAATGGTCCAACCGTTTGCTCACATTTTTGCATATATTAATAAGAGATTTTTTACTGATTAATAGCTGGATTTAATCCACATTGGCCGAAGGTAGTTATGGGATGATGATGTGGCAAATAAACAAGAGATCATGTGCAAAGTGGTTTGCACATGATGTGGTTTAGTAGAGAGGTAAACATGAGATCATGTGTAAGTGATTTGCACATGATGTGGTTTAGTGGAGAGATTAACAAAGATTCATGTGTAAGTGGTTTGCACATGATATGGGTTAGAGGAAATCCTATAAATAGGTTCATCATCCCTTCCTTGTTAATACCAATGCAAAATTCTTCTTTCTCTCCAATTTTTCCATCCAAAATTCTATTAGTTTTAATTGTGTAATAGAGATTAATTTCTTTGGAGCATAGAAAAGCTTATTAGCTAGATTCTAACATTGTATTAGAGATTAATTGACTAGCTTCGATCTCTCTAATCTTGTTTAGAGTTTGGTGAACACTTGGAGGTAATTCTGAGGCGATTCGACGTGCAACTCGACTTTCGATTAGTAAGAGAGATTTAATAATCCCCTAGGTATGACCCAATCTATGTATTTCATTATTCAATAGTTAATTACATATATTGAAATACAATTAGGTATTTTGTACATAAAATTGTTGAAAATATGAAAATCGATCATAAATGCTTGTTAAATTTTTTAAAATTATATACAAGTATAGGGCACGAAATCCTACACTACAGGTGATTAAGACTCAAGGAATAATGGAATGAAGTCAAGACATGTAATCAAGCTATTTGAAGACATGTAATTTTTCCTTTATTTGAGTCTTAAGAATTTATATGAACTTGAACATACTAGAGTTGAAACCTATTCACATACACATTAGGTTCCATGTAAAAGTCACACACCAAATTTCACGACAATGGGACTTCAATAGATCACCAAACTTAGGTCCAAAATCGCTCAAACTAAACGCCTGCCTTTCTGTGCAGAATGGTCGACCGAAACAAGATTTCTGTTCGACAGTTTCTACCAGTTAACAGTTTCTCAAATAGTGATTTTACGTAGCTCTATCGGTCGACCTCTTTTGTCCTTTCGGTCGACCATTTGTCCCATATTTCCCGGACGACCGTTATACTTGTCGTATTCTCCAACGATCATATTCATATTTTTTAAATACCCCTAGAGATGTATTTGTCCACCGATCGAACGATGCATTGATGGTGGTCGACCAAATGTAGACAATTATGTGCACCAAAAGTACGTGTTATTTTCGGTCGAACAAACTTCCTTGTTGCTTCGGACCGTTAATCGTTTATCTGGTCAAAACCCTCAGAACGGTCGACCGTCCCCTAGATTTAGTTTGACCGTTCACTTAAGTTATAGTCGTTTGGTTCGACCGCAGTTTTAGTTGGTTAGAACTTTTCCTAAATTTCATGAAAATGGTCGATCGTTGATCCCGTGTGGGTCGACCGATTTAGACATATTTGCTGACTTAAGCTTTCTGTTTTGTGTATCTTGCACAAACATCAACCAAATCTTCTCCAATGGCTATAAAACTTTAGGAACTTATAAATAGAGGTTTACACACCTTATTTACACAACTCTCCTACTCCAATTTGTCACATACACTAGAGAGCATTCTCCCACTCTTTGAATCCCCCAATTCTATACACTCCAAGCTAAAACTTCACCACTTACCAAATCATATATCTTACTCAAATTGGCTCAAAGTTAGAGTGTCCAATACTTAGGTTACTTTCATTGTCAAAGGTTGTAAAGATTTCGGTAAAAGCCCGAAGCATCCATCTCAGCTTTTTTATTTTTTATTTTCTCTTTTTCGTAGATTTTATTCTCGATTTTCTCTCCTGCAGTTAATAAATTGATTATTTTACTCACATTTATCGAACATTTTTTTAAATAAAAAATTGGTATCAAATTTTAGTACTATTAATTTATACGCAAACGAGATAAATGATGATATATTAATTAATTAATTGATTTGTAAAATGTAAGAATGAGTTGGAAGAAAAAGAAAAAATTGATTTGATAGCAAAATATTTATATAAAGATTGTGGTTGAGAAGATGAAAGATAAAGAGATTGTGGATACATGTTGTAATGTAGAAAAATTGACATGGTAGAGAAAGAAGATAGTGATGATCTTTCTTCTAAAATCATGACAGCGGATGCTCTCACTCCGTCGATTTACAAACAACGTATTGACATTGAAAATCTATTACTTCAAAAATATTTAAATATAGAGAGTGGAATACCTATCAAACACATCTAAATAATGATACAATGATTTTGTCTAGTAAATTATTAAATACGATAGTTCATATTAATAAGGAGCCTAACAGTCCATTTGGATGTAGTAGATTTTGTAGGATATGATATGACCCATAATTAATCTAATCAATTTAACAATTCCTACTTACTGAAAAGAGAAATCAAGAATAAAATCTCTAGAAAATAGAAAGTTGAGAATATAATGAATTGAAAAGTTGCAGTTGTAAGAATAAAAGTCTTAGGAAATGGAAGTTGAGAATGAATTTTTTAAGATATTTGAGAAGCAATACGAGTGGATCTACGAGCGGTCCGATCACTATTAAACAAATATTAAAAAACAAAAATATCACATCGTGCATCTCTGAGCTAAGGTCGTTTAGTAGTTATTTTGACACGCATTTGCTCTATGGACCGTGGTTCTAATTTTTGGTAACGCAGTTATCAAACATGACACAACATAGGTACAACTCAACAATATTTGGTCTTAAAATCAACAATCTTTATCTTATGGTTTATAATCAACAATTTAACAGCATTTCAACTATTTATTCTATTTTTAATACAATTATTTATATTCTATGTTATTATTAAATCATTATAATACTTTCTAATTTATTCTTCTGACATCATTGAGTTTGACACTCGATGTGTTGTAGTCAAACAAGTTGAATTTTTGTTTCCATCTTGTTTCCTTCCCCGTAATATATAATTATTGACTCTCTTTAACAATATTTAGACCTTAATTTTCAACCAAATTAATAGTATTTCCGCTATTTTTACTAATTAACTAATGTGTTTCTAGTTGCGAAGGGTCGAATGCAGTGACCAACAAAATGCTTAGAATGATAAATAATAGCATATTATGGAAGAGAAAATAACAAAGAAGCGGAAAGAATTAAGTTAAGTTTTCGAGCAGTAGAATATGGTTTTTACTAGATAATGGGAGCATATAAAATTTTACAATGGTAAGAACTTAAACTACATTTGTGAAAACATTAAAACAATTAGTTGACTAACAATGACAAAAACCTTAGTGACCAATGACGATATTTTGCACAAACTTGAGAATCAAAAAAATAAAAATAAAAATTTGTAGAACTAAAATTCTCTCCAACATACAAATCGGGAGCTCGTGACGATGAGTTGGTGATAGGAACTCGGTCCTCTGAATCCATTTCAATCACCTACATCACAACAATTTCATGTATAAGCACACAGCCACCAGAGAAAAGTTGATCACACACCAAGAGAATCAAGAAGGTTTACATGGAAATCAAACATCCCCAACCGTTGAGGAAAAAATCACGGCTCAACACACACATACTGCATATTTCGTTGATGAGAGAAAGTTTACATGGGAGACGCATATCACTACCAAGATCGCTTACTTCCTCACAAGTAACTTTTTATCCCGCTTTTGTAAACCGTAACACACACCTCTTTGCACCCTTTTCATCGACAACCCACGTCGCACGTCCGAATCGCTACCCCTCAAGAGTGCAAATTTCCGCTCTCCATGTGTTAAATGTGATGTTCTTGTGTGGGTCACTGAAACCACACAAAAAACCCTATATAAATATTCAAATTCACAACACCCCTGCATGTAATTACATTAAATCACATCTTATAAAATCGCAACCTCTAAACCGGCCGACTTCCCCTATGAACAAGCCGATCTGTTGCGGTCATTTGAACGTGTAATTGCTCTTCAGTCTCGTCTCTAGATCCCTCTTTGTAATCTTGTGCTTCTCTATTAAGTCTTTTAGCCTCATTTTTACCTTGTTGATAATCTCATGAAACTAGACATGTCAATTCTGGACACGACACGATTACACGACATGAACACGACACGATAAAGAGACACGATCTAGACATGACTTTACATGACATTTTTTGTATGATTGAAATGATTTATTATGATGTTTTGTGAACATACAAATATAAAATAATTGATACACGATTTGACACGAACACGACACGATAACACGATAAGTTGTTTTTGTACACGAAACTGACACGAACTGCATCTTTTGTTAGATAATCAATTATTTTTACTTGATAATAGTCAATTAAGATGTTATTAGAATGAAAAATATCAATATAAAATGTCACTTAACTATTTTCAATCTAAACAAGATGTAATCTTTTCAATTTATAATATACACGATAACACGAAATCATGACATGAATGCAGAACTGTCAGACACGATAATACACGAACATAAACCAATTGACAGGTCTACATGAAACTCTTGTGTCGCCAACTCAAAGAAATTGACCGAATTTGAGACACAAAACTCCAACAGCCAGGAACTACCGTTTAAAGCTGCAAATGTTTTTTTTTTCAAAATTAGAATGGAACTTCTATTGTTTGCACAGATTGGATCATATCTCATTGGAAATTTTGCTAAACATATATAGAGTTCGGAAAATTCGAAATTTTGGAACAACAATATTCGCTCCACTCTCCACATATAAAAATTTAAGAACATTGTAATTTAAACCTAAGACCTTAAGTTTACTTACATTTACTTTACGAGCTTTCGTAATCAAATAGTGCACATAAAACTTCAATAGTAAACACAAGTTGAAGCTTGACTTGAAAAATCTCGTTACAACTTGCGACACTTTCATAAGTGTATCTATCTTTAAACAAAAGATGTTATTTGACAAAAAAAGGGTTAAAATAGATGTATATGTAGTAATAATAATAAGCTTACATGGGATTTCATCGTAAATACGAAATTATATCAAGAATTATGTACAAAAAAAAGAGAAGTGCTTTTGTAATTGTAAAAAGAAAAAAAGAATTATGTACAAAAAATATGAGATGTGTTTTTTTCTTTTCAAAAAGAAAAAAACAAAACATGGGATGTCATCGCATCCGTGCCTTTTTTCTTAACTCTCATCGAAAGCTATGTTCCAACTTCCAAACCCATTATTTATTGTAAGTCTTTCTTTTGTAATTGTGAACTTTATTTTATTGCTTAAATTTTTTATTATATCCACGAAAGCAAGCATTGACTTTTGTTTTTCCTCAAACTTAAAGTGCTCTCAATCCTATGATGCTTTGACCTTAACCATCTTTCAGGGACATCAGTATATGGTTATAGAAGTCTTTAAAGTATATTGCCTTATAAATATTTATACCTAGAAAGTTAATTAAAATAGTAGCATAATAAATATAGAGGACTTTCAATCACTCTTCGATAAAAATAATGTAGCATTATAATTATACCATACCCTTTACCATTTTTCTATATGAACATAATTTGTATTAAATTTTGTAAAAGTGCAAACTCTCACCTTTAAATAAAAAATTGTGAAAAGATTCAACTATTCAGGTGGAGTGTTAGGAATTCGAGCACCAAATTCCTCTAAGATGGACACTTTGGAATTTCGTCAAACATATGTAAAACAACAAGTAAAAATTACAATGTTGAAGAGCAATGTGTCTCTTCCAACTCTCAAAATTTCTCCAAGAAATCCCTCTTTAATGGTGGCTAAAACCCTAACAAGGTTTGTTCTCCTACCTTTAAACAACAAAGGGCTATGATCCTTTCATATACAAACCTCAAAACAAGGGTGAAATTGTCTAAATTAGCAAACATACCTGCCCAACAACAGTCGGCGGTTCACTCCGAACAGTCAAGAAGATTTATGACGAATAAAAGATTTAACAAATTGCTCCAAAACCACAAATAGTGTACAAATTGCAAACAAATGTTAGTGTAATGAGAATTAGTTATAACTAATCTCATTTGGGTTGTTATGTTAGATGTGGACACGTCATTGGTATGACAAGTGTCATAGTGTGGTCCCTTGTAACAAACTTTTGTCTCCATATATGAGTGTTGGAGACCTATAGAGGTATGGTAAACCAACTCTATTTACTCATCTATCCAAATCCTAAGATAGTATCATAAGCCATTAGTGTTTCCCTTCTTTAGGTTTCCTTTTTCACTGTCGATCCCTCACCAGACCACCTCCTTCCTCGTCGGAGCAGATCTGGCAGTGGTGTGTCTAGTACTACGAGGAGTTGTAGAGATCGAAATTTGTTTGGAGTCTACGGTGACCATAACCAACCACATGGTGCCACTAACAATGGTGCACCAGAGCGGGGCTTCCAAACTCACATCCTTCAACTATCCTCTCTGGCGCTCACAGATCGTGTCATTGCCTCAAGCATACGATCTTTGATGAAGTTCGTTAATGGCTCTATTTCACCTCCGTCGGCGTTGATCACAACTACGAATGGCGCAACGACTTCAAATCTCGCATATGGTGTGTGGTTTATTCAAGATCAACTAGTCTTGAGTTGGATCGTTTCCTCCCTTTTTGAGTCAATCGGAGCTCAAATTGTTAACCTCACCATGGTGAGGCAGTGTAACGTCCTCAAACACAGCAGAAAATTTTAAATTTAAATCATACAATCAACGAGGACATTACGAAAGAAATACACACACTGTTGCACCAACATATAATATATATATGTGAACGAGTTTACAAAAGAATGTGATTACATCAAAAGATCATATACATAAAATATACACAAGTAATCACAACCACCTCAAAATATAGGGAAGCAGGATCAGGTCTCGAGCGCTCCCTCCGCCGACGCCACCCACCTAACGTCGCTCTCGGCCTGAAAGCAGACAATGAATGCCTGAGTTTCCAGGAGGAAACCCAGTATGCCAAACCCTAACACATATATGGACAATGAAATGTGCAAAGAAACGTAAAACACCACAACTGATACACCCGCTAAGTTCCCGGGACCTCTCTCCCGGCCATAGCCCAACAACACGGGTCTCAAGGGTCCTCTCACCCCAACCCACCAACACACGTGCACACAAGGCACCGCCGGTCCAAAACACGGCCAAACAACCCCTCATTGCCTCAGTGTTACCGGAGCCACGATTTTGCCTCATTCGCCGGAGCCACGGCTTTGCCTCATTCGCCGGAGCCACGGTTTTGCCTCATTCGCCGGAGCCACGGCTTCAAAATCACAATCCACCTCCACGTGTCACCACTAATCGCTATAGGGCCGGAATGTCTGTGTCGTCGCCCCAAAAGGGCCGGAGACTCGTTGCCTTCTAGCCAATCAATAGCAACACACACACACAAAAACAGTGCAAAACGGTTGAACGAAAAACTGGTTTCCGGTCGACCGATGCTCACCCAGAGAACTGGCCCAACCGAAAAACCCGCCAAACAGTCGACCGAAAAAGGGGTCTCGGTCGACCAAAAGCACCAGTAGAAATCCATTTTCGTAAACAACAGTAAAACGGTCGAACAACTGAACCCTATCGGTCGACCGAAAACCACCAGTAGAACTCATCCAGAGTCCACACTTCACGGTCGACCGACACCACACGTCCGGTCGACCGGCCATTAAGTTAACTTAAACGTCGGTCGAACGAGTCAAATAGGCGGTCGACCGTTTAGATGGTCAACGCCCCAACCGACATACAACAGTACTTTCGGTCGACCGGCAAAGGGGTCCCGTTCGACCGAAAATACACAGGACGTCTTTCTCTCGCTAAAATTGCACAACCGGTCGACCGCCCAAAAGGGCATCGTTCTACCGGTGCGAGGGATTCTGCCCCAAAATACACTACAACCGGTCGACCGAACCAAAACACCGGTCAACCGTTTATAGTTCAGAAACGGCTGTGCAGGTCCGACGAGCCCGAAACGGCCAACCGTCGACCGCTCCCACTCCCACACTAACAATAGGTGAGCTTGAAAGCAAGTTTGACATACCTTAAGGCTTGAAGAAGCCTTTGAAGAAACGACGGCGAGCTTTTCCACGATAAACCCAAACTCCGGCGAACACAACGATCTTCGCTCCTCCGGCGACTCCAACAGCACCCTCACCTCCACAAGGCCGAATAACTCTGATGGAGAGAGAGAGAGACGCGCCAAGAGAGAGAGAGAGAGAGTGAGATGAGAGACGCGAGAGAGAATGAGGGGAGAGAGAGAAACCCAAACCTTTTATACTCTTCCCCGAAACGATCTCAGCCGTCCATCTCGATCCACCACTAATCCTCCCCTAAGCACAATTAGCACATAAGCAAGGGTTAGGATCTAACAATCCACCCTCCTTAAAAGAATTTCGCCCACGAAATCAAATCGAGCGCTTACCAAACAGCTCCGGATACGACTTCCGATCTTCCTCCTCAACCTCCCAAGTAGCCTCTCGCTCAGAGTGATGCTGCCACCTGACCTTAACCATAGGAATCGTCCTCCTCCTAAGCTTGTGATCCATCCGATCCACAATCTCTACCGGTCTCTCCTCAAGAGACAAATCCTGCTGGATCTCTGGAACCTCAATCTGAATCACGTGAGAAGGATCTGACACGTACTTCCTCAGCATCGAAACGTGGAAGACGTTATGAAGACCAGAAAACTGTGGCGGCAACGCAATCCGGTAGGCGACCTCTCCAACTCGGTCCAAAATCTCGAACGGCCCAATGTACCTCGGACTGAGCTTCCCTTTCTTCCCGAATCTCATCACTCCACTTGACGGTGAGATCTTCAGAAAGACATGATCGCCAACCTCAAAAATCAACACTCGCCTACGCCGATCCGCGTAGCTCTTCTGCCTGCTCTTAGCTGTCGCTAGTCGCTGCCTGATCACATCAACCTTCTCAGCATACATCTGTATAATCTCAGGCCCGACTAACTGTCTCTCGCCTACCTCACTCCAGCACACCGGCGATCTGCAAGGTCTCCCGTACAAAGCCTCGTACGGCGCCATCCCAATACTCGCATGGTAGCTGTTGTTGTAGGCGAACTCGATCAACGGCAAGTGCTCATCCCAGTGCCCTGACCAATCCAGAGTGCACGCTCTCAGCATGTCCTCTAACGTCTGAATGGTCCTCTCTGACTGACCGTCTGTCTGCGGGTGAAATGTTGTACTGAACTTCAGACGAGTACCCAGAACCTGCTGCAAACTGCCCTAGAATCTGGAAGTGAACCTCGGATCTCGATCTGAAATGATACTCACTGGCACCCCATGCAGTCTGATGATCTCCTCGATATACAATCTCGGAAGACCCTCCAAAGGCAAAGTAGTCCGGACGGCCAGAAAATGTGCCGATTTGGTCAGTCGATCGACTATAACCCAAATCGCGTCATGAGAGCTCCTCGTCTTCGGCAACCCGGTGACGAAATCCATCGTCACGTGCTCCCACTTCCACTCAGGTAGCTCTATGCTCTGCATCGGTCCTGCTGGTCTCTGGTGCTCGATCTTCACCTGCTGGCAAACCAAACACCTAGCCACAAAATCAACCACATCGTGCTTCATCCCTCGCCACTAGAAGTTCCGCTGCAGATCCTTATACATCTTCGTACTCCTCGGGTGAATGGAATATCTGGCTCGGTGTGCCTCCTCCATGATGTCATCTCTCAGCGCATCGATCTTCGACACCCAGATCCGACTCCTGAACCTCAGACCTCCATCCACTCCCACAGTGAAGTCTGACCCATCTCTGGCAGCTGACTGTAGCAGACCAGTCAAATCATCATCCCTGTGCTGAGCCTGAACAACTCGACTGACGGTCTGCGGCTCCACTCGAAGACCCGCAATCACTGCTCCCCCCGGGCTCTCGGTGAACGACCTCCACTCTGACAATGTCTCGAGTAGCCTCCACTCCTGAATACACAAACTCGCAGCTGACACCTCCACCTTCCTGCTCAGCGCGTCTGCAACTGAATTCGCCTTCCCCGGATGATAGGAGATGGTGAAATCAAAATCCTTAATCAGTTCAAGCCATCTGCGCTGCCTCATATTCAGCTCCTTTTGTGAAAACAGGTACTTCAGACTCTGATGATCCGTGAAGACTTCGAACCGCTCACCATACAAATAGTGACGCCAAATCTTCAGAGCGTGAACCACGGCTGCCAACTCTAAATCGTGAGTGGGGTAATTCTTCTCATGCACCTTCAGCTGCCTCGAAGCATACGCCACTACCTGCCCGTGCTGCATCAGTACACAGCCCAAACCAACACCTGAGGCGTCGCTGTAAATCACATAACCTCCGCTACCGCTGGGAAGAGTCAGAACTGGAGCAGTCGTCAACCGACTCTTCAGTTCCTGAAAACTGTCCTCGCAATTCTGGGACCAAACAAACTTCACTCCTTTCTTCGTCAGCGCTGACAGTGGTGAAGCAAGTCTCGAGAAGTCTTTGATGAACCGGCGGTAATAACCCGCCAATCCAATAAAACTCCTAATCTCAGTCACACTCGTCGGGGCTCTCCACTGCGTTACTGCCTCGACCTTCGCTGGATCCACTGATATCCCAGCTCCTGACACGATATGCCCCAAAAATGCTACACTGTGAAGCCAGAACTCGCACTTCGAAAACTTGGCATACAGCTGCTGATCTCTCAGAATGCCAAGTACGATCCTCAGATGCTCCCGGTGCTGATCCATATCTGGTGAATAGACTAAAATATTGTCCACGAAGACAATCACGAAACGGTCGAGATACTGACTGAAAGTCCTATTCATCAGATCCATAAAAGCTGCAGGCGCGTTCGTCAACCCGAATGGCATCACCAGAAACTCAAAGTGCCCGTACCTCGTCCGAAAAGTTGTCTTCTGAACATCTGCCTCTCTGATCCTCAACTGATGGTACCCGGATCGCAGATCAATCTTCGAGAACACCTTTGCTGACTGCAACTGGTCAAACAGGTCCTCGATCCTGGGCAAAGGATACTGATTCCTCACAGTAACCTTATTCAGCATCCGGTAATCTATGCACATCCGCAACGAGTCGTCCTTCTTCTTCACAAATAAAATCGGCGCACCCCACGGTGAGACACTGGGTCGGATAAACCCAGTATCCATCAGATCCTGCAACTGCTTCTTCAGCTCTGCCAACTCTTCAAGTGCCATTCTGTACGGAGCCTTCGACTGCGGTGTAGTTCCAGCTATCAGATCAATGCTGAACTCAATCTCTCTATGGGGTGGTAGACCGGAGACATCATCAGCAAACACCTCGGGAAAATCCTGAACAATCTCGATGTCCTCCAGCCTCCTCAACTCAGGATCTGGAACTACCAAAGTGGCTACAAAAGTCTTGCAACCCTGCTGAATCAACTTCTGAGCTCTAACCGAAGAAACAATCAACCGACTCCCGCGGTCCTTCAATCCTCTGATTGGAAGATCAGGCAAACCTCGCCTCGGAATCAAGATCTTCTTATCACGGCACAAGACTCGAACGTCGTACTGGGACAACCAATCCATCCCGAGTATAACATTGAAGTCCACCATCGGTAGCAAGACAAGGTCAGCCGGAAATTCCTGGTCTCCCGAAGCAATCGTGGCGCCGGGAAGAAATCTCCCCACAGTGCCCACCAAATCCAGGGGTGTGCTGACTTACAAAGTGGCAGTCAACATCGCAGGGGTACGGCCCAACACGCTCGCAAACTGCTCAGAGATAAACGAGTGCGTGGCCCCAGAGTCGAACAACACCCTAGCTACCAAATCTGCAACAAGTAGCGTACCTTCCACCACCGTGCTCGCATCTCGAGCATCCTCCGCCTGGATAGTGAATACGCGACCTGCTCTCTTCCACTGCTGGGGTGGTGCTGCAGAACGACTCGGTCCAGCCCCACCAGCTGTGGATGATCCCGGCCGAACAATAGGCCCACCCGGCCTACTCGGGCAAGAACGAACAAAGTGACCCAGAACGGGGTCCACAACCACGTCCCGGATGAACTCCACCACACTGCCTGCACTGCCCAGCCTGCGGTGGTCCACCTCCGTCAATCCGAGGCCTCTTGCCCGGATTCCCTGACAACTGACTCCCCGGACGCACTCCGGTCTTCACCTGCGACCTCCTAGCCTCCTCAATGTCCTGGCAATCCTGATCCATGATGGTCGCGAACTTCACAGCGTCTGCTAACGTCTGTGGCATGCTCGTGGTAACACGGGCCCTGAACTGCGGCCTCAGACCGCGCACAAACCTCCGAGCCCTCTGCTCATGCGTCACATAAATCTCTGGACAGTATCGCTCCAAAGCGTGAAATTTGTTGATGTAGGCAGCCAGAGTCATGTCCCTCTGCTCTAAAGCCAGGAACTCCTCTCTCTTCCTGTCGCGGGCGTGCTGCGGAAAGTACTGCTGGTTGAACTCCACCAGGAACTCCTCCCAGCTCAACTCCTCACTGTCCTCGAACACCACAACAGAAGTGGATCTCTACCAGTTGGCTGCGCCGCCGTCCAACACGTAGGTGGCCAGATCCACCTTCCTCTCAGGAGGACACCCAATCGCCCGAAATATCTTCTGGATCTTAAAGACCCAGTCCTCTGCTACCTTAGGGTCGCCGCTACCATCGAAGGATGGGGGATGCTGACGCATAAACCGATCCAACACTGCGCCCGCTCCTCCCTGCTCAGCCTGGGCAGATTGGAGCTCGAGAATCTCGCCCAATCTACCCAACGTGCCCTGGAGCGCCCTCAGCTCCTCTCCTCTACTCCCCTCACCCACCTCATCACTGGTGCTACGGTCTCGGGGAGAAGGTCTCACACGCCTCAGAGTCATCTACACAGGAGACACAAAACATGAATGAGAACAATGCATGCATGATTGACACAACTCTAAGGGTGGTACCATTGGACGAAGACACTGAAACTGACCGCTCTGATACCAAATTGTAACGTCCTCAAACACAACGGAAAATTTCAAATTTAAATCATACAATCAACGAGGACATTACGAAAGAAATACACACACTGGTGCACCAACATATAATATATATATGTGAACGAGTTTACAAAAGAATGTGATTACATCAAAAGATCATATACATAAAATATACACAAGTAATCACAACCACCTCAAAATATAGGGAAGCAGGATCAGGTCTCGAGCGCTCCCTCCGCCGACGCCACCCACCTAACGTCGCTCTCGGCCTGAAAGCAGACAATGAATGCCTGAGTTTCCAGGAGGAAACCCAGTATGCCAAACCCTAACACATATATGGACAATGAAATGTGCAAAGAAACGTAAAACACCACAACTGATACACCCGCTAAGTTCCCGGGACCTCTCTCCCGACCATAACCCAACAACACGGGTCTCAAGGGTCCTCTCACCCAACCCACCAACACACGTGCACACAAGGCACCGCCGGTCCAAAACACGGCCAAACAACCCCTCATTGCCTCAGTGTTACCGGAGCCACGATTTTGCATCATTCGCCGGAGCCACGACTTTGCCTCATTCGCCGGAGCCACGACTTCAAAATCACAATCCACCTCCACGTGTCACCACTAATCGCTATAGGGCCGGAATGTCTGTGCCGTCGCCCCAAAAGGGCCGGAGACCCGTTGCCTTCTAGCCAATCAATAGCAACACACACACACACAAAAACAGTGCAAAACGGTCGAACGAAAACTGGCTTCCGGTCGACCGATCCTCACCCAGAGAACTGGCCCAACCGAAAAACCCGCCAAACGGTCGACCGACAAAGGGGTCCCGGTCGATCGAAAAACACCAGTAGAAATCCATTTTTGCAAACAACAGTAAAACGGTCGAACAACCGAACCCTATCGAAATATAGGGAAGCAGGATCAGGTCTCTAACAACAGTAAAACGGTCGACCGAAAACCACCAGTAGAACTCATCCAGAGTCCACACTTCACGGTCGACCGACACCACACGTCCGGTCGACCGGCCATTAAGTTAACTTAAACGTCGGTCGAACGAGTCAAATAGGCGGTCGACCGTTTAGATGGTCAATGCCCCAACCGACATACAACAGTACTTTCGGTCGACCGGCAAAGGGGTCCCGTTCGACCGAAAATACACAGGACGTCTTTCTCTCGCTAAAATTGCACAACCGGTCGACCGCCCAAAAGGGCATCGTTCGACCGGTGCGAGGGATTCTGCCCCAAAATACACTACAACCGGTCGACCGAACCAAAACACCGGTCGACAGTTTATAGTTCAGAAACGGCTGTGCAGGTCCGACGAGCCCGAAACGGCCTACCGTCGACCGCTCCCACTCCCACACTAACAATAGGTGAGCTTGAAAGCAAGTTTGACATACCTTAAGGCTTGAAGAAGCCTTTGAAGAAACGACGGTGAGCTTTTCCACGATAAACCCAAACTCCGGCGAACACAACGATCTTCGCTCCTCCGGCGACTCCAACAACACCCTCACCTCCACAAGGCCGAAGAACTCTGATGGAGAGAGAGAGAGACGCGCCAAGAGAGAGAGAGAGAGTGAGATGAGAGACGCGAGAGAGAATGAGGGGAGAGAGAGAAACCCAAACCTTTTATACTCTTCCCCGAAACGATCTCAGCCGTCCATCTCGATCCACCACTAATCCTCCCCTAAGCACAATTAGCACATAAGCAAGGGTTAGGATCTAACAGGAAGGTCTAAAGGTTCCTCGAAAAATCATTTTCAACCCAATTCCGATCCAAGATCTTTCACTACAAGTCTAAACTGAGTATTCTTAAAGAATGACGATTTGAGTATCACCGACCTTACTTTGAACGTGAAAACTATTGTGGCCAATATTGCAGCCTTCGGCAAACCTCTCGACGATGATGATCTAATTGCAGCAGTCCTCAGTAGCCCTCCGTCAGAGTTTGACTCGATAGTTTCTTCAATCACTAGTCGGTCGGAGGTTATGACATATGATGTTGGCCTTCTTATCACTCATAAATAGATGCTCGCAAGGAATGCACTGCTTGTCGAGATTTCTGCAAATCTGGTCTAACGGGATGGTCCCAGAGGTAATTGAGGAAAGGTACGCAATCATGGCAAAAGTTGTGGTGGTAGATTTTCTCGTAATGATGGTCGAGGTGGTAAATCGGATCGAAAACCTTTGGTTGCAGGGTACAATGTCAGATCTGCAATCAACTTAACTAATCTGTCGTGACATGTTATCAACTATATGTTGATACAATTACAAATATGATCATGTAATACAATATGTTACATATGTCAAATAAATATTCCATAAGGATCCAGATAAAGCCAACATACAAAAACATGTAAAGGAAAACAAAAAACGCATGAACAATGATCAGAAAGGACTTCAAAGACCGAGCCGTCGGAAGGCGACTTGCCTTAGAGAAAATATCGGCCCACATACCAGTGCGTTTGATGGTCTGCCGGTTTTCTCCCAGGATAGAACAGTCTCACCGTCGATCGAGCGCACACCAGAGTCGACGGACCACGAAAGCAGCGCGGAACCTCGCAAAACTCGGGCGTTGAACAACTTTGGATTCAGAGATAGGAAATTGCCGGAGAGGGACGGTTTTCGTAGAGAGATGATGGGAAATAAAACGTGTATATACAGGAGGCTTAATTGCAAAAACAATTATCTTGAGGTCCAAAAATAAATACACCCATCACCCTAGGGCTGTCAATCGTGTCGTGTCGTGTGCTAATCGTGTCGTGTCAACTTCTATATATAAGCTCTAGGTGTTGCACCGTATCCGACCCATTTAATAATCGTGTTGCTAAATTTCTGCCGTATCCGACCCATTTAATAATCGTGTTGCCGTATCCAACCCGTTTATACCCGATTATTAAACGGGTTACTTCGTGTACACGTTTAATACCGCTACCGTTTACACCATTGAACACACGATTATCCACTCGTTCAGAGTTCAAACTTCAAAGTTTCAAACCACTCACATATATATAATTGGTAAAATTATAAATATGACATTCGGTTCTTAGAATTTGTTTATTATAATTTATATATTATTTATAGACTTGTCGGTATTAGTTGTGTAGTAATCGTGTCGTATTCGCAATCGTGTGCCTAATTACCAAATTACTTATCGTGTTTTATCGTGTCTTAATCGTGTTAATCGTTTTTGCAGCAGAAATCCATATCCAACCCATTTAATAATTGTGTTGCCGTATCCAACCCATTTATTAATCGTGTTCAAATTCTCATTCCATATCCGCTAACTTCGTGTCGTGTTATCGTGTTTCGTGTAAAATTGACAGTCCTACATCACCCTGAGGCTAAAGCCCCCGCTGCCACGCCACGCCACGGACCGGGACGGGACGGGCGCGCGCACGCGCGTGTGTGGAGAATTCTCTCCTCCTCTCTTTCCACCTACAAAGTGAGAAGTGAATAGTATGTTTATCTACATCCTTCAACTTGTTAGCTTCACCAATGTGGGACTAAAAGTAGAGGTGAGCACATGACACATGGAACAATAGTTCTCATCTTCATCTCAACATTGGATTTCTTCAATTGAGCTATTCATGGGCCTAACCCAAACTCAATAATCCAACACTATACATGCGACTCCTAGAGGAGAATTTCACTTATGGAGATGAGGGTTGGTATGTTGACTCCGTAGCAACACACCATGCCACCAACTCCCTCCAACATCTCGGCAATGCAACACTTTATGCCGATTCTAATGAGGTGAACGACCAATGGTACGCGACTTTCTATCTCTCACATTGGTAATTCTACTTTGTGCATCAGAAATTCTTACTTTCGCCTTAAGAAAATTCTTCTAGTTCCAACCTTGGCAAAATGCTTGTTATTAGTTCGACGATTTGCAAAAGATAACAATGTATTTTTCGAAGTTCATCCTTATTCTCTTTGTGTTATGCATCGGGACAGCAAAGTGGTGCGACTTCAAGGGGATATTATACGTAGTCTCTATCACCGTTCTTCCTTTTCAAACAGGTTTCTTTCTACCTCCAATAAGATGAGCTTGTAGGCGCTGCATCTTCCTACGAAGAGTTTGTTCTTGCTTTGGCATAGCCGATTCGCCCATCCCAACGTTACACTTGTCTGTAAAGATCTTTCATGCAACCAGATCAATTTTGTTCCTGATATGGATCAAGTGGTTTGCTCGGCGTGTATGCAAGCTAAGAGTTGTCGTCTAACTCTTAAGCCTACTTCAATTGTTAGCTCCTTTCCTTTTAAGGTTGTTCATACGCATGTATGGAGTTCACCTATTGTATCGCATGATAGGCTCAAATACTTTGTGTCCTTTATTGATGATTGCTCAATTAAAGCGTAATACCGCATCGAACTCCTATTTTTCATTGAACGGACAATTAAAGTGGTATAATAGTAAGACCACTCCCGATGGAGGCAAGCCATGACAAAGGAGTTCAATGCCTTAATCACAAATCAAACATGCTCTTTGCTGCCCTCTACAGCAGAATCTCGTTGGTAATAATGGGTTTACACCGTCAAATGAAAAGCCGATGACAACATCGATAGCTTTAATGCCCAGTTGGTGGCAAAAGGGTTTCACAAATGAGAAGATGTGGATTTCAATGATACCTTTAGTCCAGTGGTCAAGCCCACCACAATCCGCCTTATTTTCTCCTTAGTCATAGGATATGGTTGGAGTTTGTGCCAGTTGGACATTCCAAATGCCTTCTTACATGGAAATTGGAAAGAGAAGTGTTCATGGCCCAACCGACGGGGTTTGTCGATCCAGAGAGGTTGTCGCGTGCAAATGGTTAAACTATTTGGGCATTCGATTCGAAAATTTCTATTTAATTGGTATTTTGTAAGTTCCATCTTACCAATTTAATTTTGCATACGGATTTGGTTTAAAAAAACCAATTAGAAATCGTATACGAATTCGGATAAAAGGTGTTTTAAATTTGAATTATCCGAATACCAAATTAATTACAATATACATATATATATACACTTATACATATACGAATACACCCACATGGCCACATACACACGTTAGTATAAATTTTCGATTCAAAAATTAATTACAATATTCATATATATTCAATTTCAGATAATATCCGAATACCAATTAGTATTTCAAAAATTTGAATATTCGGATTCAAATTTGGATAGTTCTACTGATTTTGGATTAGAATTCGGTAATGGATTACAGAATTCAGAATCGAATTCGGATATACTATATATCCTAGTCAAAATATCCGGTTTGCACCCCTACTTGTATGGCCTCAAGCAGGCACCGCGTGCTTGGTTTCGATGGTTGAGTAATTTCTTGTTGGATTATGGGTTTGTTGCTTCCCGAACGGACAACTTTCTCTTCATTTTGAAATGTGCAACACAGGTGGTCTATTTCTTGATCTATGTGGATGATACTATAGTTACCAACAACACTCCTTTGGCCACCCAACAGGTGCTCGACCCATTGTCGTAGTCATTTTCCCATTTAGGGACTTGGGCACTACAAGCTAGTTTTTGTGTGTTGAGGTCTGATTGAATCATTTTAATTATAATTGCAAGTGCACGACCACGTTTATTCGAAGGCACAGGGAGGTGTGTCCACTTTAGTTTATTCGAAGGCGAGTGGGAAAGAAAGGAGAGAAAAGATTGATTAAACTAAACGACGCTAAACTAATAAACTAGAAAGGAGGAAATGAAAGCACGAAATGAACTAAACTAAGCGAAGCAACTACTAAGAAGAAAGACAAATCTCACGAATGGGAAAAACCCCTAAGGGGTGGAGTGTGTACACATGAAATAAGTGTGGTTAATGCATACAATAATCTCAAGTGTAGTTAGTGTTTGTTAATGCATAATAAGTACCTAATGGCAAGACCTATCATTTAAGCACTAACCTAGGTGATTAATATGAGTATGAAAAGTTTGTTATTAAGAACAGAAACAAGCATGGAATGTACCTAAACATTATGACAGGAACCATCAAGTAAGAGTTCTTGTTAATTCAAACAAGCATACTAACATTTCTCACATATAACAATGTTTAACATTCATACCATCTACATAAAATGTATACACATCTACTCCACACCCAAAGGGGATGGAACTACTCACACATATTTAAACTAACATTTATACTAAGGAAAGAAAACATGCTTAAACTAAATATAAGAAGACTAAAACAACAAGTTATAAGTATGCAAGAATTGAAAAGAGGCAATATGAAGAAAACTTAACAAAACATCTATTATTACTCACTCAATTACAAGTAGCATCTCTCCACCAAGATTTTTGCTTCAAGGCTTTTACTCCTAGTAGAGAGGATGACCACAAAGAGAGAGATGAGATACAAAGGAAGAGGAAAAGTTCTATTTATAGCCATAGAAAAAGGTAATTCAGGACATTCCTCCGGTATGAGACTAATACAATACCATAAATAGACATAACACACAATTATACAAGACCCGACTAAACCACATCGGATCCGGAGCAACCCGGACCACCAATCGGCGGTCTACAAGGTTTGGATCCGGTCTGGAATATTTGTGGGCTTTTCTGGATGACTTTCTTCATGTGTGATGTATCCAAGTTGGTTGTTGGAGCTCCGACCCGAATAGAATTGCCAAAATACTCCCCATGATGGTGTGAAGTTTCTTGATTTGCTCATTGGTCCTTTGGGCTTACATTCAGGTCCTTCTCCCTTGCATCTTAGTCCCCAAGTCTCTCAAATCAGTCATTTTTCCTGTTGTTATGTCATTTTATGTCTCTTCTCCTCAATCCTGTTTATTCCTGAAACTCAAACATAAAACTCGTTACGCAACATTGTTTAGGTGAAAGATAACAGATATAAGACACAAATGTATGCATGATATAATGTCAATCAAGGTCCACCAAGTCCGCAATGGGCTTCACTTGTCCCAGCGTCATTATCTCCTTTGATATTCTTTGGGAGACCAAATCGGAGAATGCCAAACCTTTCGCCACCTCGATGGCTTCCTCCACCTGCCTATCGAAGCATGGCAGTCTGCCATTTAAGGATCCAACTATTTATCGTCACATCTTAGGCTCTCCCCAATACCTTTCATTCAGTCACTCGGACATTGGCTTTGCGGTCAATCGCCTTTGCCAAATGATGCAAGCACCCACTAAGCTTCATTGGATGGCCCTCAAGTGACTCCTCTGCCATCTCAAAGGGACAATTCAACATGGACTCTTCTTCACCAAATCTGGCTCATCTAATCTTGTTGCATTCACGGGCTCCAATTGGGTAGGGTGTCCCAATGATCAACGTTCTACTGCTGGGTTTGCGATATTCCTTGTCAATCACTTGGTTTCCTAGTCCGCGAAGAAGTAGAGCACCATTTCGAGGTCTTTGACCGGGGCGGATCACTGCGCCATTGCAAACGCTGTAGTCGAGTTAATTACGTGGATCCAGTGACTAATGTTTGAGATTCGAATGCCATTTCCAAATGCTCCTTTGCTTCACTGCAATAATGTGAGTGCCATGCATCTATCTGAATGCAAATCCCATATTTTATGCTAGAATGAAACATGTGGAATTGGATTTCCATTTTGTTCGCGAGAAGGTTGCTCAACAGGATCTTGTGGTTCACTACATAGCATCGACGGAGCAGGTCGTGGATGTCCTCACAAAACCTCTTCCCAAGAAGTAATTCTGTTTGTGTCAGTCCAAACTTATGGTGTGTGAGCCTCCCCATGAATTCGTGGGAGGATGTTAGTGTAACGAGAATTAATTGTAACCAATGTCATTTTGGTTGTTATGCAAGTTGTGGACACGTCATTGGTATGACAGGGGTCATCACCTCATGTATTGTGTGGTCCCTTGTAACCAATTTTATTTACTCTCTTGTCCAAATCCTAACAATAAATAATATATTTTACAAGTTTATCAACCTTTTCTGTACCATGTTATTTCGATCACTTCCTTTACACCAATGTGGTGACACTCGTACGACACAACATATAATATGCTAGACACGAGACACGTTACCTTGGCCAGTGTAGTACACTGCACCTTAATTACCTGGCCAACAGGTTTCAAAGATGTGAATGCAATTTGTGAATGCAGACATTTGACTACCATCTTAATTATGTTTTCAAATGGATGATGCGCCTATAATCTCTATTCACGTTAATGTTTGGGTAACTAAAGGTGTCAAATCTTTAATTTCAAAAATACATTTTCAAGTTGGTATCCAATTTAAATAATGTATTTTGAAAATCCATTATCATACTAATAAAGTGTTTGGTTAAAAATACATTTTCCGTAAAATCAAAGATTCCATTAGAAACAAAGAAAGAAGAAGTGACACAACCTATTTTAGAAAAAAAATGTACTATATCTTTTTTCAAAAAATAAGTTTCCAGCAAAAAATACAGATTTTATAACACATTATTCAGGAAGATCTATGTATGATTGAAAACTGTATTTTTCTGAATAATACAGTTTTTTTCTAAAAAACACATGGTATTTTGGACTTTTCCAAACAAGCCCTTATATTCCAATTCAAATGAAACTAGATTTAACATCTACATCGGCAGAAAAGAAATATGATTTGCTTTACAAAATATGCATTATATACTTTTGTTCATCAGAATCTACACCTACTTTGCTATTTTGGTGTTTGATGCCTATCAAATAATTAAAGTTAAGGGGATAAGAAATAAAAGTTGTTTAATGCATTTAACATAATTATTATTACTATATTGTAGTTACAATCAGCATATTCTAAGGCTGTATTTTGAGTTGTATCTTTGCTATCTATAACAAAGTAACTTAACTATGGATATTGTGATATAAACTTTTAGTTTGGGAACAAATGTTATATGCAGCAGAGATAGAGCAACATCTACATTTTCCGTGAGTCCGCAAACATTAAATACAAATATACTACATTTTTTTGAATAAATATTAAATTACAATGCAAATGCAAACTAATAGAAAAAATCAATTTAAAGCATCTAATGGTACACTGCCATACAAATCACACAATTGAAACCTTGGAAAGCAAACCCTTCTTTGAAGCAAAAAAGCAAAACCTAACCCCAGCTCAACAACATTCATGCAAGATGAGGAGCACCATGACAAGTAGAGATGGGTTGGTTGGATAATTGGACCACCTATGGAGTAGTACAAATTCAATTTGTCAAGTGGCAACCACATCCATTCCATTGGGGAGGAATCTATCTATGCAGCAAGATGTGAGAGACCCCACAATATCAGCATGAGATGATAACTCATTTCTTTCTCCCTTATCCACAGCCCCTTCTCGCCTCCACTGAAACCACACAACAATTGCTTCAACCACAATATTACCCATCTTCTACGAGATAGGCGTTCAAAGGTTGGCCATGACCATCATCCTTTGCTTTATTTATATATTTAATAAATATAGGAATAATTTTTATGAATGTCTCACATAATTAAAATATCATATTTCAGTACCACAATATCCTTCAATTTGTCGCATGCCTTTTAGATTGTACCATGATGGTTGGTTTTGCATAAAGCCTAACACTCTTTTGTACCATCATGTCGTGTAATGCTTAAAGCACAACACACTTTTTATACTAACATGGTGCTATGTAGTGAATTAAAGCTTCCAAAATCGGTTTCTGAGGAATTGACTCTTGGTCAGAATTAACATTCAAATGATCGGCAAGAAAAATACTATCAAACGTTTAATAAAACTGAAGATTATCTAAGAGTTTATATTCGAAGGTTTTTTATATAATAATGGTTAATTGCATTAGATAAAGAGAGAGACCGCAAACACAATCTCTCTTCAAAATACAACCGATTAAACCAAAAACAACAAATAATAAGACAGTTTGTCAACCGCTATAGTTGATTAATAATACCAAAAACATAAACTTGCACTTCCAGCCAACCAGGAACAACCTTATCAGGTGATATATTCGAAGGGTATTCATACGCAAATCATTTGGAGCCTTAACCATACCATAAATAAATATAAAAACGTACAAGTACAAACCTATATACGTGTGGAACATAATTCTTTAGTTCAAATCTCAGATTTTTTGGTTCAAATCTCCTCATAACATACTGACTGCTGCTACTGTTTAAGCACCTTAACGTCATCTTTTTGTTTCAAGGGGTTGTGGATCATGACCCTTCCGGTTACTTATTCGGTCTAATTTAAATTGCGCTGCTTTTCAAAAAAGAAAATCTCCTCGCAATTTGAACAAATACATCACTAATACCCATTGCACAATCTTATGTGACTCGTAGAAAAATTAAATTCCAACACTTTTCGGAAAAAAAGAGCACAAACTTTCAATATACAGCACATCGCATGAAATTTTCATACAAATTCGTATTTTACTCGTAGAATCTCCAGCCGCCTAACTTAATTTTTAACACCACTCATGTCATGCATACAATTTCCTCGTCTTTGCAAGTTATTTTACCTGTAATCTAGAGCTGCTGCTTCATGAAAAGATAATTTTGCAGTCTGGAAACAATAAAACTAAAAGAAAGAATGGTAGAGGTGATGTCATTTCAAAGAACATATTTCCTTGAGATTCTGCTGAATTGTCGGACCAAATCTTGCTGTATACGCTGTCTCTGTAGGACAGCAGCAGATGTGACATTTGCTGTTAAAGCCAGTTTGGCAACTCAGCATTGGCCGATATCATACCCTCCATGAATCTGTTTCCCACATCTCCCAATCCTAAACATCTGCATGTGCACAATGCAAAGCTCATGATATAATGCAGATGGGAGATGGATGATCATCTGCATGTAGGCATATTTTTCTCCAAAAACAAGTTCAAGAGGTTCTCATGCAACCTGCAATTTGAAAGGTTGGAACACTTGTAGGTTAGTAACTATACTGAAATATTGACGTCAAAGAGATACCGACATGTTACAGATAAATGAATTACAACTTAATAGGCTTGCAAAACAAGTTATATGTATAGGCTTATAATATGCGCAGTTCAGGATCACCAACGAGCGAGAATCAATTATTCAACTTGTTTAAGAAGAGCTGACTGCAAATAAATTGGTCGGTTATAAAGCAAGTAGGCTTGACCTTGACAAAGACAACTTAAATTGAAGGGGTCCAGTTCATTCAAATTCAGCAAGATGTGTAGAAAATGACCACACTAACTTTTATCGTATCTCCTTTTTTTACCAACTCCATCTTTATTTTCTTTTCAACATTCTCACAATCGAAAGGCAAAATAGTTTCCCTACTCAACTTTTCAAGTACCGAGTCTCCTTCTGGTCCCAGGATCCTCTAATAATACACAGTAGGCCACAAGTCCACACCTAACAGAAATGCTGAAAACTTTGATAGAAGTGTTATTAGGCTACCTCAACCTCGGTTTTGGAGACCTCAAACAAACAAAGACAACTCTTCAAGTCGCTGATGGGTCAATGAACAAGTCGAGGGACGTGGTGCAAGATATCCTAATCAAAGTAGATGAAAGTTCGAATTGGACTTGGTTCAAAAAAGTTTGCCCTGTCAGCAATCGAGCACCCTCACGTAGGACTCATTAAAATAAGCCCCCACATTAATTAAGTTGATATCAACATTGAGCCTATGAAGATTCAAATGTATGTTCCCAACCAGTCGAACCAGTCACCTGTCTAGGTCACTTTGTTTGTCAAATTGAGACACACTCGTCAATAATAAGTTAAAATGGGTAAAATAATTGAGACACGCTCGTCAATAAGTCCATTTACTTGTATATAGTAAGCAACGTGGAAGTACCTCACGACTTCTAGACTTCCACCTTCAAATATATTACTTTTTATAATTTTGTGTATGTTGTTGATTTTCAGTAATAGAACAGAGTTTTCAAGTCATCACCAGTCAGCAATTGGCACCTGTCAACTGGTTGACTAGGCTGTCCCGCTGATTATTGTCCAACTTGAAATTTATGATTATACTACTACTTCTAGACAAGCAAAAGCTTGCAGTCAAAACAAACTTCAGTTAGTCACAATGTTGATGATGGATTACAAGAAAAATCAATAAAAACAAGATGAAGTCGAAAACAAGCCAAGGTATAAGGTTAACAAGTGGTATTCGTTCTGCCCTCCCACAAAGGATGTATAAAAATCACAAACTATCGAAATTTTGGTGTAAATATTCAAGAGCCAAGCACCCTTGCATAAAAGTATACAGGAAGCGGGTATAGAAATTTAAGCAATTAACTGAAACTCAACTTTCAAGTCAATGTTGGATAAAACCTAGTCAATATCGGATATAATTCAAGTTGTGCAAAATAAACCCAAAAAGATGTGATAAAACGCTTATTAATTGAATAAATCTACACACATCCATTTGGTTTTTAATCTTGTCTTTCCTAATCTTAGGTATTAAAGTAGTGATACAATATTAGTGAATCTTCAATCTTTATCAGCACAAATTTAAACACAGTTGTTAACAATCAATCATGCAAAATCCGAAATACACATCCAAAAATATGTAAAAACATAATGGGCATAGAAAGATAAAAAGGTTACCTGAGCCGAAGAAAAGGCACCACATGGGGGCCATGTTCGTGTTAAGTCACTAGGATAACCTGATATTCACAACCTACATCCATTAAAACAAAGTCCCCATCTCTGATCTGTTAAAAAGAAAAAAATATTAACATTCAAGGCCAAAGCCACGGAAATTTTCGCCAGAAAGAACAAAGAAATGTTGATGTATGCACATACTTTGATAATTTTCTTGAATAGCAACAACACTACCATTAACTCCACCACCAACTACAGGGTTGAACTTGATAAAATAAATTGGAAAATTGATTTTGATCAATACGGACCTTAGTAAAAGCTTCCTTCAGAAAAGAACCTAAACGAATGTGGTACCTGTTGCATATATTCACAGCAAAATACAGTATGTTTAATTTGACCCAATACCTAAAAATTTTGGACTGTCTATAACGAAAAATAACTACTTGATAAAAGCATTAGACACAAATTTCAAGCACAACACAAAAAACTTGGCTTTACAGCCATATGGTTCAGAGACTGTTATTCTCCTGGAGAGAATACACAAGTGAAATCACAGCCAAAAAAGTACAAGTGACAAGTTTTTTTGTTTAATAATCAGAGTGACAAGTTCTGCATTTCATCAATTATCTAAACAAATCAGTTATTTGATTTTCTATTAGACTCCAACTGAGATGAATCCCTCGTAATCAAAAGTCGATTATGCCTTCAGTGACTCCTAGTAGTAGCACAGCCTATTAGCAGAAGTTGGTGAAGCAAAACGTTATCTTTTACAGAAAAAAGGAGATTTTGTTAACCTTTGATTGCCAGGTATATGGTGCATTCTCTTTTCGGGACTGTAAGAAAGCATCTGAAGAGACCATGGTTATGGACTTATGGTTGTTCAAAATCTTTAATTAATGATGATTACTTCTCTTGTCGTATGGAATCTTGTTAACATGAATGGATTCCTAGTTTTAAATATTGAGGACTGTTCCAATTCAACTTTTAAATCTAATAATTTGATGCTGTCAATGTAAAGTAGACCAACTAAACAAAACGACAGGGAACACAAACTCAAGATACCTTTCTTTTCCAAATCTCTTAAGGCTTTCATGCATCAAGGTCAAGTTCCATTCATGTTTCAAGAAAGAGGTGGACTACACTAGAATTTGTCATCTGGAACAAAACCCCTGCACAACATTTCATCGTGCAGCCGGAACGCCTCTTTCAAGTTGTTTCCAGCAGCATGCACATTTATCATAGTCGTAAATGTAGATCTATCTGGTGTTATGCCCTTCTCAATCATTCTACGAAAAAGCAACTCAGCTTCATTGAGTTTTTGTTAGATCCCTAACCCTTGCTTAAGGGTAATGGTGATTAGGAGAAGGGTTAGCATGGGGAAGAGGAGGAGAACAGTGGCTTGGTGATGGGTGAGAGGTGTAGGGTTGCGAGTTACTGTGGCGTTGGGTTGGAAGAGAAACGTTGGTTTTCTTCTTCTTTCTTCTTCACTCAACCATTTCCCTCACCCTTCCTTCTCTCTTCCGACGACCAGAGTTGGTGGAGGCGACTCCGGCGCGTGGAGGCAAGCTAGGAGTGGAGGAGAAACGCGGGGTGCACGGGACGTAGGCGGCTGCTGAGGAGGGAGTGTGGTTTGGATCTCCGATCTTCTCCGGGGATCGCACATTTGAGGTATGCCGCTCATTAGTGTGTTTTGGGTTGCTCACTCTCGTGGAGGGGTTTGTGTTGGTCGGTCGGGGGAGGTCGGAGACCTCTCCGGCGACGTTTTCCTCGTAAAACCTCGGCTGACGTGAGGTTGAAGACGAGTAACGGTCGACCGGACCCTTCGCGCGGTTGACCGAATGTAGTGTTTTTGTCTGTCTGTTGTATTTCGGTCGACCGGTTCCTTTGGTTCGGTCGACCGGAACTTAAGTGTACTGGATATTATGTTTGTTTGCAGTCGACCGTTGTATGACGTAGAAATAATAGGATGACCATGTTAGTTTTCGGTCGACCGAGACCCCTGAGTCGGTCGACCGATAGTTTTGAATTTGATGTTGACCAGACTCCGGATTTTGACCTCGTTTCGGTCGACCGGTTTTAGACCTTCGGTAGACCGTTGTGACTTATGTTTTGCGCAAATAGTTTGACCGTTGCAGACGCTTCGGTCGACCAATTTCCTTGTGGAAGCGGTCGACCGAGTTGTCACGTTCAGTCGACCGATTCCCTTGAGGAAAACGATCGACCGAGTTGTCTCTTCCGGTCGACCGTTTTGCACAAGACAAAATTCCTGGTTTCGCTTAGGATGCCAACTCTGTCCACGGAAACCCGTGTCCTCGCCTTTTGTGTGAGCCGGGAGGTGACGGTGTGAGCGTTACCCGTGTGTGCACAGGGACCGCCGTGTGGAAGAGTGTGGGTGTTCGGGACGCGTCACCTCCATGTATGGATCGTGACTAAAATGATGAATTGATTGGACTCATTGTAGTATAGTAGGCCTGAGGGATCGTGGATCCCAATGTATGATGATTGTGCGGGCACGCAACTGTCGTTGGGTGAGGTGACTACCGGCCTGAGGGGCTACGGATGTCGCTGCCCTGCTTTTATAGCGGCGCGATTGGTGTTTGCGGCTCGTGGAGCCTGATGACCTGACAGACTTCGGTCTGGACCCGTCCGATGCTGTGCCAGACGTATTGATGGACCACCGATGCTGTTCCGGTGATGCCGCCGATGCTGTTCCGACGATGATGATTGATGGGCCGATGTTGTTCCGACTATGTTCCTCATATGGGCACCTACTGAGATGATGATTGATGGACCAACCGAGCGACGACTCCGTTGGTGTGGTTTCGACCACGAAGTTACATATCTGTTTCTTATGGCGCGGACCTGGAGGACGTTCCCTGCCGAACCCCATGATTAGTATAACCGCGTGTGGGGAGCGTCACGTCTTGTTCCGTTAGACCGTATGTGCCTACGGTAGGTCTCCTCGGGAGACCCGATGATGATTGTCGGACTGATGTCCCATGTTACCCTTCGGGGGAACTGTTTTCCTTACTGTCGATGACATGACATGCTAATAATATGATAGGTTCATTTGTACTACTGCATGCATATAGGTGAGCTTGACATACGGGGTTTCCTTATGGAAACTCAGGCATTGTTGTTGTATCTTTTTCAGGACCGCAGTAGGTCCAGTTGGGTGGTGATCAGCGGGCGCGCGCATCTTGGGACCAGATCCTCTATTCTGACCACTGAGGTCGACATGATTACGTTTATCTTCTTTTGTTGTTCTGTTGTAATCATCTATCGTTTTTGACAAACTCTGATGTAAACTGGCGCACTGCTTTTATGTTTTTATGAGAAGTAACAATCCCGTCTTTGATTATTGGTCTCTGATGCTTTGATAAATAATTTTTAAATATCCGTTGTTTCGGGATGTTACAGTTTTCCTTCCCCAACAATACCATTCAAGAGAAAATTATAAGTAACAACATCCGGAACCACACCTTCCTTGTCCATCCTTTTTTCTAAAGCAAAAGCTTCAAACAATTTCTCTTCTCGAATATATCCCTGAATAAGTGTGTTATATGTTATCCGGTCTGGTCTAATCCCATCTAGAACCATTTTATTCAAAAGATCTACAACCTTAGATGCACTTCCTGAACGACATAGTCCCTTGATAATGGAATTATATGTTACAACATTAGGTGAAATCCCATTACTCAACATTTCATTCCACAAAGAAAATGCCTCATCCATGCATCCCATACTACACTGATCATCTATTAAGATGCAATAGGTGACTAAATTTGGAAAGCAATTTCTTTGTGCCATGTTGTTCCACAATTCCATAGCCTTTTCCCTGTCACCTTCCTTGAACAAACCGTCAATCAAAGTATTGTAAGTCACAATCTCAATGCCCAATCGACAGACCCACCTTTGCAGTATCCATCAATTAAGGTGGTGAAAGTGTAGTAATCAGGAGATATCCCTCTTTCCATCATTTCACGAAAAAGTCCATCGGCATCTGACAATCTCCTTTTCTTGCACGTCCCATTTAAGAGTATATTGTATGTGACGACATCAGGCGGACAGCCATCACTAGCCATTTCATCCCTCATGTTAAGAGCGTCAGATAATAGATTAACCTTGCAAAATCCACCAATGAGCATCGTATAAATGACACCATCTGGCATCAGACCAAAACCTTTCATATCTCTAAAATACCCCAAGGCTCGTTCTAAGTCTCCTTTCTTAGTATACAAACCTAGGAGGGCACTAAAGCTAACTAAGTCAGGAGCCAAACCGCAGGCAAGCATTTCCTTGTAAACTTTACTAGCTTCCTCAGAATCGCCAACTCTACACAACCCACCAAGCAAAATGTTAAAAGACATAGTGTTTGGTACCAGCCCCGCTTCCAGCATCCCACCCATAATCTCCTTCACTCTCGTAAATTCCCATTTCTTGCAAAACCCATTCAGCATCGCATTATAAGTAACTACGTTGGGACTAAACCCCTTATCAGCCATCGAATCAAACAACCCCAACACCTCCTCCACAAGACCTTCCCTACAATGCCCTTCCATTAAAGTGTTAAAAGTCAACATATCAGGAAAAACACCTCGTCCCTCCATTTCCTTTAAAAAGCTCCCAACCTTCTCAAACTTCCTCTCCTTGCAAAGCTTATTGACCATGATATTAAGCGTATAAACATTCAAATCCACTCCGATCTCCAAAACCTCACTATAAACCTCGCCAACCAAATCAAACCACCCGACTCGCACCAACCAAACCAAAGACAATTACAAGAATTAACTGAAACACCGAACCCGCAACTCCTAACTGCCCAAAACGCCTCGACACCCTCCCGCATCTTCCTAGCATGCACATAAGTCCTAACCAGAAGATAAAAAACCGAACAATTGAAATAGAAACCGAGCCCACAATTCACCAACGCGGTGACAACCTACGCCCGCGACGCGCCTTTTCTTCGGATCATCCGGAGCAGGAGCGACTGGGCTTCTGGGACCCTGCGGTGGCGGACGGAGAAGTGGACCATGGGAGCGAGGGACTGAGATGGGCACCTCCAGGATGGGGTTTTGAGGAGGGTTTGGATGAAACGGAACCCTAAAAGTGGGTTCTTTAGGGTGCATAGGTGGAGGACTTGGTGGATTAACGTGGGGGTTAGAGGGGTGGAATTCGGGAGAGGGGTTGGGTGGTGGAGGGAGGCGAAGATGGTGGTGGCGAGGGTGGAGTTGGGGATTAGGGTTTGGGGAAGGTTAGGGTTTTGGTGGGGAGACGAGAAGAGGCGGGAGTAGGGAGCAATGGTTCCTCTCAAAGGTGCCATTTTTTAGCTCATTATTTTTCTTCTTTCTTTTGTGTTTAATTGGAAGGAAGGTAGACAGGTCCCGTAATTTTTTTATATAATAATAAAAATAAAAAAAATTCGAAATTTAGGAAAAAAAAAAAAAAATTTCCAAAAGTACTCCGATCGCGGGTGTAACCCGCGATCCGTGGAGGCACGGATCGCGGGTGTGACCCGCGATCCGTGCTCCACGGATCGCGGGTCACACCTGCGATCCGTGGAGCACGGATCGCGGGTCACACCCGCGATCCGTGTTCCCGCCAAAATTTTTTTTTTTTTTTTTTGATTTTCGGTTTTTTTTTGTTTTTTTTTTGTTTTTATTTTTTATTATAATTATTTGTAATCTTTTTTTAAATCTTTTTTTTTCAAAATAAGTTTTCTAATTTATATTATTTTTCTAAATTTTTCAAAATTATTTTTAATTTTTCCAATAATCTACCTCCAAATCACGTCGATAACCCGGCGTATTGAAATGTTAGGGTATTTTATACAATATAAAAACAAAATTTCTTAGTCAGAATAATAAATTATTTACAACTGAATATTAAACAAACCATAAAACTAATTAAAACAAAAAATTGGTAACGTTGTCAAAAATTCGTAGGGTGTACACACATTACAAACATTTTGGAGGTCGATACAGCAAAAAATTAAAAACACAATTAAAAAATTTAAAAAATTAATAACAATTACAAAACATATTTTGAAAGCAAATATGATAAAAAACATAGTTAAAACGATTTTAAAAAAATCAAAACATCAAAACACTACGACTAAAATCCGGGACTTTTTTTATTTTCTTTTATTGTTTTTGTTTTTTTCGGTTTTCTGTTTGTTTTTATGTTTTGTTTTTTTACAAATCATTTTAACTATGTTTTATATATATATATATTTGAAAATAAGTTTTGTAATTGTTATTAATTTTTAAAAAATTTTAATTGTGTTTTTAATTTTTTGCTGTATCGACCTCCAAAATGTTTGTAATGTGTGTACACCCTACGAATTTTTGACAACGTTACCAATTTTTTGTTTTAATTAGTTTTATGGTTTGTTTAATATTCAGTTGTAAATAATTTATTATTTTAACTAAGAATTTTTTGTTTTTATATTGTATAAAATACCCTAACAATTCAATACACACCGAGTTATCGACGTGATTTGGAGGTCGTTTCTTGAAAAAATTAAAAACAAAATTAAAATTTTTTAATAAATAATATAAATTAGAAAACATATTTTGAAAAAAAAAAGATTTCAAAAAAGATTACAAATAATTAAAAAAAAAACAGAAGAAAAAAAACTAAAACAGAAAACCGAAAAAAACAAAAACAATAAAAGAAAATAAAAAAAGTCCCGGATTTTAGTCGTAGTGTTTTGATGTTTTGATTTTTTTAAAATCGTTTTAACTATGTTTTTTATCATATTTGCTTTCAAAATATGTTTTGTAATTGTTATTAATTTTTTAAATTTTTTAATTGTGTTTTTAATTTTTTGCTGTATCGACATCCAAAATGTTTGTAATGTGTGTACACCCTACGAATTTTTGACAACGTTACCAATTTTTTGTTTTAATTAGTTTTATGGTTTGTTTAATTTTCAGTTGTAAATAATTTATTATTCTGACTAAGAAATTTTGTTTTTATATTGTATAAAATACCCTAACATTTCAATACGCCGGGTTATCGACGTGATTTGGAGGTAGATTATTGGAAAAATTTAAAATAATTTTGAAAAATTTAGAAAAATAATATAAATTAGAAAACTTATTTTGAAAAAAAAAGATTTAAAAAAAGATTACAAATAATTATAATAAAAAATAAAAACAAAAAAAAAACAAAAAAAAAACGAAAATCAAAAAAAAAAAATTTTTTTGGCGGGAACACGGATCGCGGGTGTGACCCGCGATCCGTGCTCCACGGATCGCAGGTGTGACCCGCGATCCGTGGAGCACGGATCGCGGGTCACACCCGCGATCCGTGCCTCCACGGATCGCGGGTTACACCCGCGATCGGAGTACTTTTGGAAAAAAAAAATTTTTTTTCCTAAATTTCGAATTTTTTTTATTTTTATTATTATATAAAAAAATTACGGGACAGGTCACAGGTGGTAAATTTTAGGTTTTTAATTATTGGAATTAGTAATTGCATGTGCAAATTCCAGTACAAATGGGTAAGGCCGAGGCTCCACTCCAGCGATGCGACAAAAAGAATTCATCAAAACAATTTTAGCTCTAGCTTTTATGTAAATCCCAGCTACGAGATCCTAAATAAGTTTGTTTGACATAAAGAAAGGGAACTACTCTTCGTCGTCGGAAAACTACTTAAATCGCTCCAAAAATGACTTTTTTGCCCTTAACAAATCAATTAATACCGATTTCATCCCGTGTCTTTAAATAAGGTGTTTGACTCAGTTTTACTCACATTCCTAGTACCAACACCACGAAAATGTCTGGCGAAGTACCTGAATCCGGCGAGGTAACTGGGGCGGAATTATTTTCACGACTCGGGCGTCTGGCTAAACCGCCTCCACCAAGGTGGAGGCGTCTGCCTAACACGCCTCCACATAGGTGGAGGCGGTTTAGACAGACGCCTCCACCTTTGTGCAGGCGTCTCCTATGGACGCCTCCACAAAGGTGGAGGCGTCTGTCTAAACCGCCTCCACCTATGTGGAGGCGTGTTAGGCAGACGCCTCCACCTTGGTGGAGGCGGTTTAGCCAGACGCCCGTTTTTTTTGTTTTTTTTTAATTTTTTGTTAAATTCAAATTTTTCAGGTTCCGTTTCAAGATTTCGGTGGTGATGGAGTAGATTACAGTGAGCTTTTTGACAGTAAAGAAATATTTACAACAATCGAGGAAGGTTGTAAATGGGCGAAACAAGTTGCAATAGGAGCCGGATTTTTTTTGGTTATATCATCATACAAACCGAAAGCAGATAACCGGATGGATTGTTACCTCAGATGTGATCGCAGACGTGAGATGAGTTCTCGTGATACGAGTATTGCACTGCGAAAGAATACGAAAAGAAAAGGTTGCGGTTGTCGGTTTTTGGTAAAAGTGGTGGAGCGACGAGATCGTGATGGATGGGTTATTGTTTCTAGTAGCATGTTTGGGCAGCACAACCACCCATTGGCAATTTATTCAGAGGGTCACCGACAGGTCAGCGGACTTAGTGCTGGGGCAAAGCAAATTGTTCGGGATATGACAGAGGCACAAGCAAGGCCCCGTAACATTTTGTTGGCGGTAAAGAAGAAATTTCCGGACGATAATCCTAATCAAAGGCACATTTACAACTTCAGAGAGTACATGAGGAGGACGAAATCTGAAGACAGGAATCCCGCGCAGCAGTTTCTCAGAGAGGCAGTGCAGCATAAGTATTTGCATTGGATTGTGGCAGATGAAGAAACTAATGTCTTGACTCACGCATTTTTGGCACATCCGACTTCAGTTCAGTTGTTGCGTACATACCCATTCGTGATCTGTATGGATTCGACGTATAAGACGAACAAGTACAAGATGCCTTTGTTTGAGATGGTTGGGGTTACTCCAACAAATATGAATTTCCTCGTCGGATATGCGATTTTGCAGGATGAGACCGAGTCTAGTTACCGGTGGGTGTTGGAGAGGTTGCGAGATCTGTTATTGGATATTGTTAGCCCGACAGCAATAATTACGGACCGGGAGATGGGCCTGATGCGACCAGTGGCAGAGGTTTTTCCTGAGTTAGCTCATTTACTATGCACCTGGCATATCAACAAAGACGTGTACAACTACGCATACCACGTATTCGGCAAGGACAAGCAGTCTGCAGAGATTTTCAGGCGTGGAAGGTGGAGGAAAGTCATGATTTCTGATTCACAGACGGATTATGATAGAGCAGTCCGTAATCTGAAAGATTCTTTCAAGTCCTGGCCAGTGCTGACGAAGTATGTGGAAGACACGTGGTTGGTGCATAAGGAAAAATTCGTGTTGAATTGGACGAATCAAGTTCTTCATTTCGGCAACACTACGAACTGCAGGGTGGAAAGTGCACATTCGGCTCTGAAAGAGTGGATCACTACATCGACTGCCGCTCTCGACACTCTTTTCGACCGCGTGAACTCGTCTATTGAAATGCAGCTGACGAATATTCGGAACTTTCTTGAAGATTCGAGACGTCGAAATTTGGCACATTACATAGGTCCTCTGTTTCAACATATAAATGGCCGAGTTTCGCATCACTGCTTGTCGTTAATGACTCAGGAGTTGAAGAGAATGCAGGACTTGAGTGATGAAATTGAATATCGTTGTGGGTGTGCTTTCCTGACAACACATGGGATTCCTTGTGCCTGTACCATGTACGAGTGTTTCGCGTCAGGTGATGGAATTTATTTAGAGCAGATTCATCCATTCTGGAAAACACTTGTTATCGGAGAAGGAGTCCAGATGTCAGAGTTTGTTGATCAGTCAGCACAAGACACCGAGCATTTTCGGAAGCTAGTGGATGAGATCTCGCAGAGCGATCCTGCAGTAATTCGTAGTGCCTCTCGTATTTTATACGAACAGTTACACCCCGATCAGTCGAACTATGGAGAACCCGAAGAAAATACTAAGGTACGAGGTCGACCTAGGGGAAAGTCGACACGTCGGGACCCGAGTGCCTTCGAGTATGCTGAGCGAGGTCGTGGTCGGTCTGGCAGTAGTGGGAGCAGGGGTCGTGGTCGGTCTGGCAGTAGTGGGAGCAGGGGTCGTCGGTCTAATTCGTCTCGATCGTCCTTGAATACGGGCACAGGATCTTCTGGTATGTCGATATCTTTGTTGTTATGTTATTTAATATATATTAGTAATCTAAATGGGGTTGAATATATTATCTCCTAATTTTGTTGTTTTAATGAATTGTTATTTACCTACCTTACAGTGTCCGGACGGGTTGACGTGGACAACTTCCCATATAATGATAGACTGCCAGGAATCATTTTGCCATTTCTGCAAAGGTGGAATGACGTACGTGCTGATGGCAACTGTGGATTTCGATGTGTTGCCGATGTCTTTCATGGTGGTCAGGAGAACTGGTCGTACGCCCGTCGTGCGATTTCTAATGAGATAGGTGCACATCCTATTTATGAGACAGTCTATTTAGGCCATGTGAGAGAGGCTCGTCAACGAATTGATTGGGGCGGGGGAGGTTGTGGCGAGGATCATTATATGGAGGTTTGGTCCGACTTGTTTCCTATTGCGAATTTTTACAAGTGTGCGGTCATGTATTTCGCAGTGGGAACGGATGTTTCGTTGTTCCCGTGTCTTACTGTTCTACCCTGGGAGTGTCCCTCTACCATGACGAGGCCTGTCAGAGAGTTGGTCATTGCTCATTTAGGGAGTTACGCTCATTTTATTCGTTTGGAATTACTTGATGATTTCCCAGTACCTCCTATAGTGACCTTATGGTATCAAATGCGAGATGAGAGTGTTGTTGGATGGGAGGATCAGTACCAAAGTAGGATGGAGTATTGGAACCGGTTACGTTGATTGTAATTTGTAATGTTTTGTAATGTATAATATATCGTGTATTTCTACTTATATCGTGTTGTTTTTTTTACCGTATTTTAAATTTAAATATTATTTCATATCTAAAGAAATAAGTTGAAAATCTTTTCGTGAAAAATAAATATTAAAAAATACGATAGTCAAAGAAATATGTAGAAGATATGTTCGTCAGAAATAAATAATAAGAGTATACAAATAAACATAAGCATATACCAACAAATGTACTAACAGTGCAACAAAACGAAAGTAAAAGCAAGACAACTACAGCTCAGCATCTGAATCATGGTCCGAAATGCCCAACTGGCTGTTCCAATCCTCGATCAGGCGATCCCAATCTGTACATGCAAGTCTCGTCGCCTCACTCGGCATGACGTCTCTCTCTCGCAAGAACGGCTGCGTACACCGTATCGCCCTACTCATCCACTGTATGTAAAATAGAAATTAGCGTACAATAACAAAATATACTTTACAATTAAATATAAAATTAGATAAACTTACCGCATCGGCACATGTCCTATCCAGTGGTCTCTCCGGTCTCGGAATGATACCGCGTACGAGCAGTGGATGTGAGCACCTACCGAACCACTGCAAATAATCTGGAGCACAGGTGGAGGGGTCGCGGCTATGACTCAGATCGGCCAGGTGTAGTCGTCCTACTCTCGGAAATGTCCTCCAAATCGATTCCGCAGACGAAACGCTGTGCCTGACGTCGTACATCGTCGCAGTCGCAGACCGTACTGCATGGTCGGGCGTCGGGATGTCAACCGGGATCACCTGAACGTAACCTAACTGACGTAACACGCGATCAGGTAAATAAGGCTCTGTGATATCCCTATAACGAATAACGCCCATAAATGTAGTCCTCGGCACAGCTACAGCAGGCTCGGGACCATACGGTAACCACTCCACCTAAACGTTTATACGTTAATAATAATAAAGTTAAATTTAAATAAACGTGAATGATATATACATTATATACCTGCGATGCAGTCATCTGATCTAGCCGTCTACGAATAGAAAGAAGTTGACTCTCGCTCTTATCCTCCGCCCGGACAGCCCACATACGCGAACGAGGATGGCCACGCTCAACAATCTTCCGCTCACGATGTGGGCGGAAAGCAGGAAAATACTCATATATCCAAGCCTGCAGCAGTGTAAGACAACCCGTAATCTGACCACAATCAGCACGACTAGATATGCCCAGCTGGCGATACAGATATGCCAACGTCGCCGACCCCCATGAGTAATCAGCAATGGTATCTGGGTCCCTCGCCTCCAATAAGTCGTGTGGTCTCAGTCTGGAACCGCTCTTGTCGACAAACAATACGCAGCCTAGCAGTAAGAAGAAATAAGCAGTCATCTGCGTATCCTCAGTCCGTGGTGGTCGCCCCCGTCTGCAACACTCGTCCACAGCGTCGATACTAACACCACCGCCACTCCAAAATGAGCTATCCCGCCCAAGACCCTCCAGGCTGACACCCAGCAATTCAGATACATATAACTTCAGCTCAGATGTCGGCGCCTGCGCACTGACCATGGGACCGTCAACAGGAATGTGAAGAATCTGAAAGACGTCATGCAACATGATCGTCATCTCTCCGAACGGCAAGTGGAAAGTGTTGGTGTCAGGTTTCCACCGCTCCACGAATGCCGAAATCAACGGCATGTCGATGCAGGAAAACATGTTGTACGGCAAGTGACCTAATCCACTGTCAACCACGGTCGCCGTCATATCCTCAGTCATCACTGAGCGCCATGCCTGCAATGTCGTACAGGCTCTGTGCCGATTATGGCACTTCAAAACCTTCCGCTCCTCACCATCCCAGATGCGTCTGGCGACGTGGCCTCCGAAACTCGGAATGACGCTGCCATCTACAGGACCACCGGGAATAATATCCGTGACGATCCAAGACTCGTCATCACCCCTCTTCTTCTTCTGAGCTCGGGCGTCTGCAGTGCACGAACTCGAATCACCGGTCACAAACCGGCCACCTCGATCCTTCCTAATGACCCACTCAGATGAAGGACCACCGTGTCGCCCCCGTCCTCGACCGGCCTGATGTACCGCCTCCTCCTGTGGCCCCAAGTCGTATCGGCCCCCATCGTCACTGTCGTCGTGACTCCTCAGCTCATCTGAATCATCCTCGTCGTCGAAAGACTCTCCAGGTGTCTGACGACGACGTAACAGATCTCTCTCTCTCCTGACTGAAGCAGAAATACCACATCTACGTGGATGACGAGGACCTGACTCGTCTGCTATACTACGTACCGCGCGTAAGGGAATTGATTTCCCTTTTCCTCCACGGTAACCCGATGACTATTAATTCAATTTTAAAAATACAAATTTATTAATGAATTTACTAAATTAATTAAACTAATTATTAACTGAATAATCTATTAATTTAGCAATTATCACAATTAATCAATAAATCCTTTACTAAAATCGTACACAACTAATTACTAACATAATATTCAATTTATTTAGCGATTTATTTATTAATTATCACAATTTATAATCAATAAACGATTTACTAAACTAATTTAACTCATTATTAACATAATATTCAATTTATTTAAAATTTATCACAATTTATAATAAAATTAAAAAAAAACCGGGCGTCTGCGGGAGACGCCTACCCTACGTGGTAGGCGTCTGCCGGAGATGCCTACCGTACGTGGGAGACGTCTCCCGCAGACGTCTGTTCATTGGGTCGGGCGGTCGCGGGAGACGCCCGACCCAACGATCGGGCGGTCGCACGAACCGCCTCCCCCAAGGGGGAGGCGGTTCGTGCGACCGCCCGATCGTTGGGTCGGGCGTCTCCCGCGACCGCCCGACTCCATTTTTTTTAAAATTAATTGAAATAAACAAGGTAATTTACCAGATGTGAGTAGTCAGGGGTCTCCGCTGGCTCTTTCCCTGGCCTCCGAGACATTCTATTTGGTGAATAAAAGTGTGATATGAAGAGAAAGTTGTGTTAAAAGAGTGAAATGAGGAGTTATATTAGTAGAAAGGGCAGAGGGGCAAAATGGTAATCTTACGGGCGATTTAAGTAGTTTTACGGCGACGAATAGCAGTTCAGTAAAGAAAGGAATTCTTTGTCACGCATAATACCAAAGAAAAGACGTGGTGATGCCGACGCCATAAGTGTAGCAGCAACGATGCTTTTCTCAGGGGCACACACTGTGGGTGCCCTTAAATCGGGTGCCTGATTTACGCATCCTTAACGGGACGGATCACCAAGCCGGGATGGGGACACACATGTCTCATCAGGTTCGTTGAATATTTTTTATTTTTCACTTTTTTTTAAATTAAAAAAAAACGGTTTTTTAATTTGTTTTAGTATTCATTTATGTTAAAATTTGATTTCTGTTAATCACATTTTGTTAATATTACTTAATATTTATCTAAATTAATTTTTCTGTTAATCTTTTAAAATTTTAGTTTAGGTTTAATAAAATTACAATCCTTCGGAATATACAGGAAATGATATGGACATTAAAAAAATATTTATTTACTAGAAATATAATTACAACACTAATACACTATGACGTACAAACTTAATGAAATATAAAACACAGAATGTATAAATACGACATATTTCAATAGTGATAAGAACTAACCCACATTAACCCATTAGATTTTGCCAATCTACCATCTTTGCGAGCATTCGGTCTTCAAGCTTTGATCGGTTTGGATTCTCCAGTAAAACAATTATCATTTCCAACTCCCGGGTATCTTGCTTCATCTTCAACTTTCACTCGGCACGTTTTGCTCGCTTTTCCTCGTGCTTCATGTCTTATTCTCTAACTTTTTAACTATATTCAAGTTTAGCACATATTTCGTAAATTTGGTCGGCTCCCTGATCTTGTATCGATGCTTTTCCCTTTTTTGGTTTTTTAAACACCTTCAGGTCAAACAAAGGGTTGTGACGACCCTTCATTTGTTGATGTCGAATGACCCATATAATCATCCATGTTTTTTTCTCTTGCTAGAGTTTCCGGTTTGTGGTCTACTATCTGCTTCCTCCCGTTGACATGCCGGTGGGCGTCCACGTGGTAAAGTCACCGACTAGGTTAAACGATTGACTCCCACTTTAGGAACCTGCTTAACATTACCCAAACATGAAGGAATACAAACTTGGATCCAATAGTACGCTCATAAATATAATGAGCTTCCCGGATGACATCTTCGTCATTGATTGACATCATTTCATGCTTATATTTGTATCTTATATCCATTATCTTTCACCTAAAAAATGCTATGTTACGAGTTTTATGTTTAGTTTTCAGGAATAAATAGGTTTGAAGAGATGAAGCATAAAAGAACCCAAAAGCTGGGAAAAATGACTGAATTGTGAGATCCAGGGACCAAGATGCAAGGCAGAAGGACCTGAATGTAAGACAGAAGGACCAAAGAGCAAAACATAATACTCCACACCATCATGGGGAGTATTTTACCAATTCGATTCGGGTCGGAGCTCCAATAAACGAAGTAGATGCATGCAAGACCACAAAATACACCAAGCAAAGCCCAGAACAAGATTCAACTGGATCCGAACTTTTTAGACCGCCAATTGGCGGTCTGGATCAGCCCAGATCCGCTAAGATTTCTCCTGGACTTGTATTAATGTTTGTTTAACGTATTTTTGGTATTGGTTTAGTCTCAAATCGGGGGATTGTCCCGGATTAGCGTTTTCTCTAGCTATAAATAGAACTCTTCACCTTCCATTGTAATCACTCCATATTTTAAGTGACTATTCTTCCTACTAGAAGTGAGGCCTTGAAGCACACACTAAAGTTGGAGGATGCTACTTTTAATGTGAGTCATTTTAATACAAGTTTTCTTTATTATGTTGTTTGTTTTATGTTTCTTGTTTTGCTTTGCTTAATCTCATTTCATTAGTTTTATTAGCTTAGTTAATATGCTTTATTTATTTAGTTTAATAATTAGTGTAATGTTTAGTGAGTAGTTCCATCCCCTTTGAGGGGTGGAGTAGATGTTGAAGGGAATGTGTTCTAAAAGTTTTACTTTTAAATGCCAATTATTATGAATTGAATGAGAAATCATTTTGTTCCTTGTTTATGTTATTCGTCTTTTAGAAGTGTTAAGGAAGAGGCTCTTGGTCCTTAACCGTAGAGCTCTAAAAGATATTGGTTTACATAAAACAAAAGATATTCGCAATCATGGTAATTAACATGAATTACCGAGTTAAGATTGTCGTGTTGGTCATAGATCATTGTAGCTCTACAAGTGAGTGACGACACGGGTATGCAAAAGAGGAAAATATTACTTTTGTATACTGAATAGACCTAATAAGTAAAATATTATAGAAATGTGTTTCTGTGTCATTAATATTTTACTGTGTCTTTGGTCCTTTGATATGAGACTTATATCTAATCACTTAAGGAATACTTAATTAGATTAGTGTCTTGAACTATCGATAAGTGTAGTGTAAAGGCATTGGTTGGTTAAGTACAACTTTTGTTGGAGAAGATAGTTAGTCAAAAGACTATCATTGCCCCTCTTAATTGAGTGATGATATTAGTGGGCCCCTTGATAAAGTAAAGTTATAATGTGCACAATGTGATTTGAGTTAAGTCACATATTTGTAACTAGCTTAAAGAGATCAAGAAATGAATACTAATACAAAGATGACACAATACTACTTTGTGTGTATTCTTAATATCATGAGGCAAGGGATTGATAGGTTTTGCCATAACATTTAGACACTTCCTATGCATGATAACACCACCTCTATTTGTGCTTAAAGAATGTGTTCAACACCCACCTCTTTGGTTGTGTGCACTCACTCCACCCCTTAGGGGTTTTCCCATATATGTATTCCAGCATTCTTCTTTTGTTCTTAGCTTAGTTGTCATTTCATTGTTTGTTTCTTTCGTTCGCATTTCATACTTCTTAGCGTAGTTTAGTGTAGAGTAGCATAATCAATCTTTCTCCCCCAATTTTTGCCACTAGATTTCTGATAAACAAGAGCCTGCTCACCTCCCTGAGGACGATCCGTACTTGCCACGCTTCATCGCGGCCGTGCACTTGCGGTTTAAATAAAATGTTCAACAATCATTGTATCCGCTTCTTTTCCACTGAAGAGCTTCATCATAACAAGCAGTCCACTTCATAACTGATGGTGCGATTCTTTGCCAACGACCTTTCAAGGAGTCTGTGACTCGCATGGTCATGTCTGTGTTGCTTTGGCATGACTCGTCGTACACTCGTTTGATCCTGCTATATAATGCTCCAGCTCTTTGGTTGGTGACAACAATTGAATCAGTACTCACTTCCATATACGCCGAGATTAGTGTTTCGTCCTCCAATACGGACCATGACTTCCGCTTGATGGATTGTTGGCCTCCTTTCAGTGGTCGTGATGACGTATTTTGTGAGAGATGAGCGAGGAAACGATCAACATCCTCTTGGTCTTCGTCATCAGCTGTATTACCATCTACATTGCACTTGTCTCCCCCACTGAGCATTTGGGTATACATTTGGTATTGGTTTGGTGGATTATGTGGGTATATTGGGAAACTTTTAAGGTTGTATTTAGGATATTGTGGGTACACTTGGAATTGTGGGTGCTCGTTAGATTGATATGGGTTTTGGTATGAGAATTGTGGATGTTCGGTGGGAAATAATGGACGAGAGTTGGTTGGTGGATGACGTAATTCACGGTTGTGGCCAGGAGAAGATATTTCAGTGTAAGAATTTAAGTAGGAGATGATAGTTTGTGAGAATTGAAGTAGGAGATGTTATAATACTTTAGTAAGTGTAGATTTGCGTGAATAATGTAGATTCGTTTGACAAAACGTGATATTGTAGATTTATCTGACAAAACGTGAGCAGTGTAGATTCGACAAAGCGTGAATAATGTAGATTTGTGTGACAAAGTATGATATTTGAAGATTCGCGTGACAAAGCGTGAGTAGTGTAGCAACACAGATTGTTCTGCAAGATCACGAGTTTTCTGTAGCAACACAGATTGTTCTACAAGTTTATAAGTGGTTGTTCCTCGTGTCACCAACACCACATTATCGACTTCTTACACTCATAAGCTTTGTCTCATCTTATGGATTCTTTTGGTGAAGGGAGTTCTTACATTTCTTGTAGTGGCTCCAGTTAATCCTCTTCGTCATCTGACAAGATGACCTTTCTTGAGAGATACGCGGCACTAGACCATGCGACCAAAGTGGTTCGTCAATTATTAATATCTGAGGTCACTACAAATGCTACAAAGAGGAGGAGACGAACTTGTAACCCGGACAAAGATAGTACAATCGGTTATTACCGTCTAATGTTAGATTTTTTACTAAGCACCCTGTGTATTCGGATCGTATTTTCAAAAGAAGGTTTCGAATGTCGAAGAATGTCTTCTTTCTAATTTCCTCTGTCGTTGAGGCATCTGATATCTTCTTCCATCAAAGGTCAGACACCGTGGGTAGACTTGACATATAAGGCTTACAAAAATGTACTACAACACTATGAATGCTAGTGTATGGCGTAGCAACTGATGCGGTTGATGAGTACTTACGACTTAGCGAAACAATAACAGGAACGACCCTCCAAAAATTCCATGAAGGTGTCATTAGCAACTTCGGCATTGGATATCTACGAAGGCCTACTCCGACGGACTTAGCAAGGCTACTCCAAGTTGGTGAGCAAAGATGATTTCCAGGCATGATCAGAAGCATCAAATCGCAGTTTTGGAATCATAATTGGTATTTTTATTACATTAGTTAAAACTTATTTGTTTCTGTTTATTTCTATTGGTTGCATTTATCCAATCAATCATTCTTCCTCAAACCCCGAAAGATAGATTATTCCTCAATCCGGTTCAGGGTTAAAACCGTTTCGGGAGGTGAACCGAATCGGACAGGCCTCCGGTTCACGGTTCAACAGGTTGAATCAGTCGGTCCGGTCCAGTTTTTAGAACAGTGGTTTTAATCATAGTACTTGTTATTTAATTAGATTAAGTAATTACAAAAATAATTTATTATGTAGTTTGTAGATTATTGTGAAAGAATAAAAAAAGAGGTAAAAAATATGATGTGAAGGAAAGAGAGTGTTGAAAAGTTTGAGAGGGTTAAGAATAGAGTTTGGTGGATAAAAGTACGCGATGATGTGGCGTAGAAAGAAATGATGATTTTTTGGGAGGTTTTGGCGAGGGTGGTGGATGACCTAAGACCATCCTTAGTGGTCGGGCGGATTAACCAACTGCCTGACACATCACCAAAAAGAAATCCACCCCTGTAATGATTGAAGCCACGTAATCCGCCCGGGCGGATGGGTTGGGTGGTGGGGGCACGTGGCCCTCCTCCGTTGGTTACTTTTTTGAGTTTTTGTTTTAGAAAATGTTATAAAAATTATTTAAAATCATTTATATATTTTTTTTTGTGAAAATATGTTTTTTATTTGTTTATATTTTCTAGATTTTTCGACAATTTTTGTGTTTTGCCTAGAATTGAATCCGAAATGACGTGTATGGGAGAGAATGTGAGGCGCTTGAGTTGTTTCTGGGTGTGGTTAAGAAAAAATTAAGGGTGTTGGTTTGAGCTGACGTGACGGAGAGAGAAGCTGACGTGACTGAGAGAGAAAACCGGGTGCCTAGGAACTGCCCGGGCACTGTTAACTGTGGTCTAAAATCCTTAGTAAGACCATGGGTGGTTCTCAATTAAAAAATATTATTTTTATTGCCGGTGCCCACGACGTGTGTTTGAACAACAGAGATCGTGGTGCTTCATATTTTTTTAATTGTCGTGGGACTCATTTATATTTAGATATAATTAAGCGATAGAATTGTATTGTTTTTAATGACAATACCTGAGAAAATAAAAAAAATAAAATTTTAGAAAAATCGCCAAAACTTTTATCTTCCCATGTTCTACGGATACAATCATATTACTATATAAATATTATATTTTTGAAATACTAAATTTTGAGTGGTTAAATAGACAATTACCAAGTTTGTAACAAGCAGAGGAAAGAGAATATTTGATTTGACAACAATTTTTTTATAACTTGACATGGTTGAGAAGATGAAGGAAATAAATTCTTGTTAAATGTTGTGTAATGGAAAAGCTTATGTGGCAGATAGTTGTTGGTGCTCTAAGATCATCATTGCCTATTCCGAACTTAAAAATGTGAAGTGACCTCAAACTGTAGTTCTCTCTTTCACGTCAGCTTTACACCAAAACTTAACATTTACCCCAAATCTACCAATTCATCGTGAAAAGATCAACTTTTCAAACTCATAACTTCTCTCTCCTCCACCTCATCTACTACTTTTTCTCTATGCATCACCGTATTTTTAGAATTTTGTATCAAATATAATTGTTATTGTTATTTTTATTTTCATAAAACAATAGTTCATGTTAATTATTGAAAATTCATAAATTCAAAAAAATATATAAAAATAACAATTATCTTAGAAAATCATAGATTACAAATCATAACGAAACATAACTGTAAATTAGTACATTAACATAAAGTGCTCGATTAATTATTGTGTCCAAAACACTACAATATGTTTTCTACCAAATCAGTGTTTGATGTGTGTTCTTGTCGTGTACTTGATCCCTGTTTTGCAAATATTTATTAATATTTACTATTCAATTTGCGGAATATTGAAAAGATTCATCATCATATGCTACTCTCCTTCCACCGCAACTTGGTTGTTCTTGGTTGAACGTGGCTGAATTGGTATAATGAGAGTATGTATCCCATTCATCTTTTACTATCATATTGTGCAATATTATGCAAGACAATATTTGACGTTACACAATATTTCTTTGTTCCATGTAAGGGATGACCTTCGAGCTATTGCAGATTGTGACTAAAGCACTTTAAATGCATGTTCGACATCTTTATATACCGCTTCGTTGGATTGAGCAAATAATTGATCCTTTTGAGTTTGCGGAAGGGTGAACGATAGATGAATGCAACCCACTTCGGATAGATACCATCACTTAGATAGTACCCCATCTCATAATTGTTGCCATTAACAACATACCTTTCCGATGGTGCTTGTCCATTCATTATATTGTCAAATATTGGAAAATGATACAACACATTCAAATCATTACATGTGCAATTCCAAAGAATTCATGTCACATCCATAGGTTTTGGGATGCAACAACCTCCGGAACACATTTTCCCTTCCCACTGCGTCCTTGATACATTCCTTTCCAAGCATGCGAACAATTCTTCCACTCCCAGTGCATACAATCGATACTTCCCATCATACTTAGAATTCCACGTTGCTCACCAATGTAAAAGTAGGCTTGCCAAGTCTTCAGATGTAGGCCTTCTCAAATACTGACTACAAAATACATCGATGGCAACTTTAGTGAACTTAAAGAGGTGATCTCTTGCGTCACCAATCCGTGTATACTCGTCAACACCGTCTGCTGACATGCTATAAGCTAACATTTGTAAGGTTGGAGTACATTTTTGAAACCTAGATATGCTGACCCTCCCAACTGCATCAGGATGTTGAAAGAAACGATCTTGCGTTTGTAAGGTGGCTTCAACAATTCAAAGAGAGAGATACTGCGCATTCTAAATCTTCGACGAAAAATCCTTTCATTATAAACAAGAATTTCAGCAAAGTAGGCACTAAACAAGCGGTTGTATCATTCTTCATGTTTTCCGTTGGATCGAAGTACATCACATTCTCTTCGTCTCTTTCGATCTCTTCCTCTTGTTGTATTATTAGAAACAATAGAATGTATTACATGCATTATTTGAGGAACATGCCTAATAACTTCTTTTATTTCATCATCATGAAGAGGAACAAATTGAACTAACAGAAGAGTAAGTGAGATTTGAAACCATTTTGTAGCTAAAGACTAAAGCAACGAGTGTTGGTTGAATGGAAGTTGATTGACATCATTTCATGCTTATATTTGTATCTTATATCTATTATCTTTCACCTAAATAATGCTACGTGATGAGTTTTATGTTTGAATTTCAGAAATAAATAGGTTTGAAGAGAAGAGGCATAAAAGGACCTAAAAGCATCAAAAAGACTGAGTTGAGAGACTCAAGGACTAAGATGCAAGATCGAAGGACCTGAACGTAAGATCGAAAGACCAATGAGCAAACAAGAATACTTCACACCATCATAAGGAATATTTTCGCAATTCTATTCGGGTCGGAGCTCCAACAAGCAAAGTAGATGCATCAAAGACAAACAAAGCCTTCCAGAAAAGCCCACAAGAAAATCCAAAGCGATCCGAACACTGTAGACCACTAATTAGCGGTCCAAGACCGCTAATTGGCGGTCACTTTTGGTCCGGATCCGTTATGATTTATATGGAGCGTGTATTAGTGTGTATTTAGACTATTTCTAGTATTTGTTTAGTCCCATACCGGCGGATTGTCCCGGATTACCTTTTTCTATGGCTATAAATAGAACTCTTAACCTTCTATTGTATTGACCCATTGCTTGGTAGCATTCTCTCTACTTGGAGTAAGCCTTGGAGCAAAATCTCAAGGTGGAGAAGAATGCTACCTTCAATGTGAGTCATCTAATAAAATAATTTTTCCATTGTTTTGTTCTTATGTTGTTTCTTTATGCATGCATGCTTAGCTTAGTTTTATTTCTTTGATTCTAGGCTAAAGTAGTTAGAATGTTTCTTTTCTTCTTTAGTGATGTGTAGTGAGTAGATCCATCCCCCTTTGGGGGTGGAGATGATGTTCATACATGCATTAAGGAATGAATATGAATGCTTTATATTTTGATTGTGTTGATAAATATGAATGTATGCTTGCTTGTTTAGAGTAGAACATTTCACTTAATGGGTTTTGCCACAACTATTAGACATCTCCCATACTTGTTTTGGTTCTGAAATAACCAGCTTGTGTATATGAATGTTAATCAACTAGGTTAGTGAATAGATTGATATGTTTTGCCATAACCTTTAGACACTTCCTATGCATGAAAACACTACCAACATTTGTACCTATAAAATGCATTGTTCACCATTCTTTTTACATGTGTGCACACACTCCACCCCTTAGGGGTTTTCCATTTCTGATTTCCACCTTTCAATTTCCCTCTCTTTCGTTTTCCTTATTTGATGCTTACTCGTTTAGTGTAGTTAGTCTAGTTTAGTGTAATCACAACTTCTTCCCCTCTTTTCCCACTTGCCTTCGAACAAACCAAAGTCTACACACCTCCTTGTGGATCGACCCGTATTTGCCACCGCTTCAACGCGGCCGTGCACTTGCGGTTATTTTAAACGTTCAATCAGAAGTAATGACTAAGTTTGTGTATATATAGATATTTTTTTTTTGAGATCACGAGTTTCTGAGATCACGAGTTTGACAACACACAAGTCATTCAAAAAAGTAAAAGTAGTTTAGAACAAGTAGAAGACAATGAGTAATAGAGATTTGAGAAATGTAAATTGTGTCGAAGTATGACAATATTGGTTTCTATTTATAAAGTATGAAAAATTATAGCCGTTGATATATATTTAAATTTTCAACGAAAACAATGATTCATAAATATAACTGTAAAAAAAAAATCACAGCCTGCCACGAGCCCCACCAACTTTCTCCTCACAACAATTTCTTTTTTCAAAACTGAACTGCTATTCATCGTCGGAAAACTACTTAAATCACCTGTACAGATTACCATTTTTCCATTCTCTCATTTCTACTCCTATAACGCGACATTTAACCCTCCTATCACACATCTCTCTTCATCTCCTCTCATAATCATAAAAAATAATGTTTGGAGGTCAGTAATGAGTCAATGGACGCCCTAGTGTACTCGAATCTGGTAAAATATCCAACATTTTTTTAATAAAAAAATAATAAAAAATAATAATAAATAACGGGCGTTCGCGGGATCCGCCCCTCCCATGGGGGCGGCATCTGGCTAAGACGCCTCCCCCATGGGGGGCATTTTACCCAGACGCCCCGCCTACGGGTGGGGCGTCTTAGCCAGACACCCTTCCCATGGGCTGGGCAGCTCCGTCGGACGCCTACTATTTTTATATTTTTTAATTAAAAAGATAATTGATTATAAATTTAGATAATTGCTAAATTAATTATTAAATTAATAATTACTATATTCGGATGATCGATACCCCTTCGGTACACCGAATAGAGATTTCCAAAAAATTTCGAAGCTACTGAGAATAAATATTCGGATGACCGGGTAGAGGTCGGTAAACCGACCCAATGATTCCAGGAAGATCAAAAACTTACTGTCTTTATGATCACGGTGGACCAATGCAAACTCGGTCATCCGCATGGAACATGTTTGGTAGACCGAGAAGCAAACAGTCGACCGTCCGACATCTCACCTTACAACGAATTTTTGCAAGTGATAAAAATTCAAAAATTTCCAGATCCAACAATTTTAAAATGCAAAAAAAATCTAGGGGGCACTGCCCCCTTGTCTGGGTAAAACGCCCCCTTGGGGGTGGTGTCTGGCTAAGACGCCTCCCCCATAGGGGGGGGGGGGGTTACCTAAACGCCCGACTCGATTTTTTTTTGTTGGGTTTACTTTACCGAATCTAGGCGCATTGCCAGACATTTTCGTGGTGTTTGTACTGGGAAAATGAGAAAAACGTAGGTAGAAACCTTGTTTTAAGAGACGAGACGAAATGGGTATTAAATGAATTGTTAAGGGCAAAAAGGTAATTGTTGGGGAGATTTAAGTAGTTTTCCGGCCACGAATAGTAGCCCCTTTCAAAAACAAGGAGCTAGAATCTCATGACACGTCACCCACTATCCTCTCTCGCACCAAACAAAACCACGCGTGTTAGTCTTTTGGAGTGGCCAACTCTAGCACATGTTTATCAATGGGGTAATTTCACCCAACCATAAATTGCACCACATAGGTTAGGCAATAACACATTTTGTCTATGCCATTTAAGTTTGTAAACGGTGATTTAAGTTCATTCAAATTAGGGCTGTAAACATGTAAGATTTTACCCGCAAGCCATCCCGCCCCGTCCCGCCTAATGCGGGTAGCGGACAAAATAATGTTACCCGCCAACTCGGTAACCCGCCACCCGCATAACCCACCTAATAAGCTGGGCGGGTTGCTGTTGTCTTGCAACCCGCCCCGCATAACCTGCAACCCGCCTAATCAAATATATTTTAAATTTTTTATATACTAAAATCGTTTTAATGTTTAAATTTTACTCATAATCATTAACCTACCGTACCAAGTCACTATTCAACACTCACCAAATGTCTAATTTTTCGCTCACCACACATCCAATTTTCCAAAAAATACAAGGAGTGTTCACTATTTCTCAAGTTTTGATGTTCTTTTTTTTTCTTAGGAAAAATCAAAAAAATTTAAAAAAACCTGTCAAACCCTTATAACCCGCCCCGCCTCACCTAGTCCAACCTTAAACGGGGCGGGTAGCGGTTTTTTATTTATTTTTGATCCGCCCCGCCCCGCATACCCTATTAACTTAGGCGAGGCGGGTAGAAGTGGGTAAAAAGCCCGCCCCGCCCCGGTTACAACCCTAATTCAAAGCCAACGTTCGTCGGACGAACAATGGTTGTATACATGTGGGTGGTGGGGGCACTAAAGGTAATTTAATGTAGAAAAGAGTTGAATAGAGAAAAAATGAGGAGAGGTTTGTAACTTATTATTCTTGTAAAATAAACTTATAATTTTTTTAAAAATCACCAAAAATTTAATCTCTTCAAGATCTACGAATAGACAGTCATACTGCTATATAATTTTTGTAATTTCAAAATTCCTAATAATAGATAATTAACTTAAATAGGACAACTACCTAGTTTCAAATGAATATATTCCTTTCACTTTTCCAAAAATTAGATTCTCATCTAACTTTTCGAGAGATTTTATTCTCAAATATTACTTTTCCAGAGGTTTGTTTGTGGAAATTAAAGTTCAAAACCGCAAATGTACGACCATTTTTAAGCAGTGCCAAGTATGAGTCGTGTCCACGAGGAGCGAGTGCGGGTTAAGTGTCTTAAAGAGTGAGAGATGTCACATTGTCTCTTAAAGTACGGATCGTCAATTTGTAATAAGGAGACACATTTGTCTCTTAAAGAAGATTTGATTGAGAATATTTGCCAATGTTATGGGCAGAGCGAGAGTTAAAAAGTGTCTTCATTATTTATTTCTTGGTTATTTTAATGTGTGATTATATGTAATCATTAATGTAATCCTGATAAATTTGGTTTATCATATTACTATTATCAACTTGCAGTTAATAAATTAATTTTTTCATGAACGTTTGTCCAACAATGATTTTGAAAATAATAATAATGAAAAAACATTAATAGTCAACTTTATTAATAATTAAATTAATATATAAAAGTCAAATGTTAATATATATTTATTTGTAAAGAGTGAAAAATGAGTTGGAGGTAAAAGGAAAGTTGATTTGACAACTACCTAGTTTCGAACGAATACATTCCTTTCACTTTGCCATCTGGCATATGTGTATAAGTAAACCTGGGTACCGGATTGGCCGGGGCCCGTAGGATCGAAAGTCTAAATGAGTTAGGCCTGGGGCCCAACCCGTTTCCCAACGGTCAGGTCGGGTTCTAGTTCTTGTGGGTCAGATTTACAGGCCTATTTTTTTCGTCTTGGAGATATTCATATAAAAGTAACTTATAAATATTCAATTAAAACACTATCAAATTAGGATTTCAAAAAAATAATCGATTCATCGGCGTCATTGTCTCACTGACTACCCGTCTACCCATCCTAACCGATAGTAAACCTTTATTGCGTACAATAAGTTTACAAATTACATACAATTTCTAATGCATTAGGTATTACAATTGGAAATTCCAATTATAGATACTTTATTCGTCTTTGTCGATGCTCTCGTTGATCTACATCTTCTGCATTCTCTCTACCGCGTACAGCCAATCCTTCAAGCAAACGCTTGTCTTGAATGATCTAGTGGACGTGTTGCGCCTCTTGTCGGTCAACTCATTTACCTGCGCTAAATGTAGCCTCAGACGCCACACCGGAAGGGTTAGTAAATCACGTGCTAATAGAGAAACTATTGGAAATCTACCAGAGTTAGATTTCCATCAGTCTAAAACATCAAAAAGTTTACAATCTGCAATAGTTAAGTGCATATCAATATTTAAATATGTAGTTAATTCGTTGTGTTTCATTGTACTAATCTTAATCTTTTCTGGTTTAACCAATTCAATTGAGTGTTATCATCATATTCATCTTCATCCACAAATAGGTGTTGTTGGGATGATGATGAACTAGCAATGTTTAAACCCATTTTATTAACATTATGTAATCGTTAATATAGATTAAAATATCTATTAAGGTGTGCTTTAATGTCTTTTAAGTAATCTTTACAACCTTCATAATTCATGTTTTCAAACATAATTTCTAAGTGTATTTGTAAACGGGTCATTCTAAATCTAGGATCTATGATGTGTTCGTTTTAAAATAGCGCAAGTGCACAACGTCAGTTAAGACGTGACAAATACGGACCGTGTCTATGAGGAGGTATGTTAATTTTGGTTCTTCAGAAATCGAGTGGGAAAAAAGGATAAGGAATTGATTACACTAAACTAGACTAAACTATGATACACTACACTAGTACCAAACAAACAAAGAAGATGAAAGCACGAGACTAAATAAAACTAAACTAAGTGACTAATAGAAGCAAGCTGGAAATCAGGAATGGAAACCCCTAAGGGGTGGAGTGTGTGTACACATGAAATAAGTGGTGATGAATGCATTCAATAGAGCACAAATGTAGGTAGTGTTGCTATGCATAAGAAGTACCTCATGACAATACCTATCATCCAAATCACTAACCTAAGTGATTAATATGAGCATGAACAAGTTTGTTATTAAGAACCTAAAGAAGCATGGAAGGTACCTAAAGATTATGGTAGAAACCATCAAGTTAAGTATTTTCTTTAATTCAAACAAGCATACTCACATTTCTCACATAAAACAACATATAACATTCATTTCATTCTACATGACATGTATAAACATCAACTCCACCCCCAAAAGGGGGATGAAACTAATCACACATTATTAATCTAACATTCAAATTAAGGAAAGAAAATATGTTAATTAATTCTATGAAGATTAAAACAAACAAAGTTAACTAAGCATGCAAGAATTAAAAGGAACAACAAATTAACTAACAAAACATTTTTTATTGCTTACTCACCTTACAAATAGTATCTCTCCACCAGAATTTTGCTTCAAGGCTTTACTCCTAGTAGAGAAAATAACCACCAAGAGAGGAGATTACAAGGGAGGAGAAAAATTCTATTTATAGGCATGAAAAAAGGAAATTGGGGACAATTCCTGATATGGGACTAATGAAACATTCCCAGAATAGACATAAACACATAACCCATATCAGGGCGAAACTGGGTCCGATTCTGAGAAAAATGGACCGCTAATTGGTGGTCTTGGACACAAATATATGCAAGATATAATGTCAATAAATCTATAACAAAATCTAAACAAAATGTTAATGGTGGAGGTTTCCAATATTTATTAAACTTAGCCTCCATTAAATTTATAATTTCTACAAAACTACCATTACTCCTATATTTCCTAAATATTTTAGTAATTGGAAGTAATTCAGATATAAATAAGTTAGCAGTTGTGTAATATGTTCCACTTAATGTCTTAGTGAAGTTGAAAAAAGTTTCAAAAAATCTAATATAATTCTACAATTATCCCAATCAAGATTAGTTAATTTTTTATTTTATTTTTCATTTTAAGAAGTTGTAATTAAATATTTATAAGGACAACAACATTTCATAAGTAGAGTTCCATCTATGATGGACATCTAATTTAAATTTTCTAGGTCTTGTTGTGATCTATAACGGTAATCAACAATTACATCTCTACCTTTATTTGGATCGTATAACCTAGTTTTTAATGTTCCACTTCTAGAGTCTAAAATAGATTATTGTGAAGTATATGCTCCAATATTCTTAATTTTATATTTTTTTCATGTCTTGTTAGATGATAAGTTCATTGAATACTACTTGCAGTAAGTTTTTTTTGCAAAGCAAAAGGGAGGCTTAGCCTCGAATTTTATAAACTAAGTAAAGTTTACAACCTACAAAATTTGGTACAAAACTGAAACCATAATGAACGCGGGTGTATGCCACATGCATACCCGGCCTCTACCCTACATTACACTATATATCACTTCGGCATGGTAGGTTTTCGTGACTATACAAACAAACAACAAGGGTGAACAACAAACTATGTCCACGTGAGCTGGGATCAGTGTTCTTCCTCTTCACTCTTTGCAAGCTTTTTAACTTTGTGCCAAAGGCAGCGAACCATATCCTTGATGACAGCCACAATATGCGTTGGTTGTTGCTACCATGGCTTGTCCTGGTACCTCAAGACATGATAAGTTCATTGACTACCACATGTCTTGTCCTCGTCTACCTCAACAGTCGAAAATCCTTCTGTTTCGTTCAAGCCAGCACTCGTGTATCATGGCTTGGAAGACCCATCGCCTTACCACAATATCAAGCCAGCTTCCTCCTATGTGTGATATACGTATAGCTTCAACCTCTAAAGTGTATGCCACCGTATGGTTGAGCTTTAAAAGATGCAAGATGTCTGCCCACACCTTCTTAATGTATTCACATCCCCAAAACATATGCTCAATATCTTCCTCGCCTCCCTCGCATAGGTTGCACCCCGGTTGTAGTGTTGCTCCCCTTTTGTTCATCAAGCTCTTTGTAAGTAGACGTCCTCGTAGTGCTCTCCAAGTCGTGATGACATGCTTTGGGATGGCATACTTGTGCCAAACCATTCCAGCCCAAGCTACCTTTCTCCCCGGCATCTTTACCCATCTCCATACTTCTTTGATGCCAAGTGCCTCTCCCACTCCGTCCACTCGCTTAGGCTGGTCCATGCCTCCATGGATTCTTGTATTTAGTATTCGTTTGTGGACTTCCTCCATAAAAGTGCAGCGTGGTGGGGGAAGGTTCCACATTCCATCTCTAATGAAGTACGACACTCTCGTGTCCCACGATACTCCTAATTCATAGTGTAGCCGCTCCCCCCAACTTTCGTTTTGAAACGGTTCACCACACCAAGGGTATTGGAAAAACCGGATGTCTTCTCCATTTCCCACCTCATATTGGATGTGCCTTCTAGCTATGTCTCGAACTCGGAGTATCCCTTTCCATGCCTATGATGATGTAGATGGGGGTCGTGCAAAGCCAAATGGATCGAGTCTTCAAGTACTTTTGGCGTAAACACTTCACCCAAAGTGCATTGCCTTCCACCACCACAAGCTAAAATAGGCGGAGGAGACCTACATCATTCCATTCCGACAAGCGCTTCAAGCCAAGGCCTCCTTCCTCCTTTGGTAGACACACGTCTTTCCAGGCTACTGCTACCCACTTTGTTGGGCCTCCCCAGATGGAGTGACACATTAGGCTCTCGATCTCCTTTAACACTTTGCGAGGAAGTAGGAATGCGGACGTCCAATATATGTTGAGGTAGACGAGGACACTTCTTCCGAGCTCAACTCGTCCAGCCATGGACAAGAAGTCCTGCTGCCAAGTACTAAGTCGTGCTTTCACCCTGTTGATTAACGACACACAGTGGATCCTCCCCATCCTTCCGGAGAACGACGGCAGCCCAAGGTACGTCACCGGGAAATTTTTTCTCTCCATGCCAAGATAGGCTGCAATCCAGGACCCATGTGGCACTCCGCTTCCCATGAAAATTTTGCTCTTCGATGCACTAAAGCTCAGCCCCGAGCAAGCTGTAAACTCCTCAAGTACACCTCGGATAGATCTTGCATTATCCTTTGTTGCCTTAGCAAATAGAAGAACGTCATCGGCAAAAAGAAGGTGCGAAACAGGAACCTCTCCACATAATAGTGGCTGGATACGTCCAGCCATGACCTCCTTCTTCACCATTTCACTTAAAACCTCCATGCAAAGTACAAACAAGTAGGGGGCCAAGGGATCACCTTGTCTCAAGCCGTTACTAGCCACAAAGGGTGCTGAATTTGCACCATTGACCATCACCACAAATGAGGATTTTACACTACTCATGATAACCCTCCTCCACTTATTAGGGAACCCAAATCTGGTCAGCACTTCATGTAGGAAGACCCAAGAGACAGAATCATAGGCTTTCCGGATATCTAGTTTAATGCACATTCGACCCATCCCTTTGTCTAGATGGAGGTTATGGCATAATTCATGGGCAAGAAGGATGTTGTCCCCAATTCTCATGCCTTTAACGAAGGCACTTTGACTCTCCCCAATGAGCCGTGGCAGCAGCCCCTTCAATAAATTCGCAAGTACTTTTGATGTGAACCTATACGTCATGTTGCACAGAGCAATGGGTCGGTAATCCTCCACCAAAAGCGGTGCTTTCTTCTTAGGGATGATCGTAATTGATGTGGCATTCCATTTGGCTAGCACCTTCCCACTTTCCAGGAAGGAACTCACGGCCTTAAACATGTCCCGTTTGATTATTTCCCAAGTGGCTTTGAAGAACTTTGCATTAAAACCATCCGGTCCCAGGGCTTTATCTACATTTACGTTGAGCACTACCATTTCGAGCTCCTTCATCTCAAGAGGTCGTGTTAGCTCCGTCCCCTCCGTCGGTAGGATTTTTGGTAGGATGAAGGAAGGGGGTATGGGTTTCACCTGCAATTTATGAGCAAACAAGTTAGCATAAAAGCGCCGGAACGCGTCTCGGATCTCTCCTTCCTCCTCCACGAAGGTGGAACCCTCACCCACTCGTCTCACTTGGTTGGTGGCTCTCCTCACTCTAAGGTGCGCATGGAAAAATCTAGTGTTTCGGTCCCCCTCTTTCAGCCACTTGACTCTTGATTTTTGTCGAATAATGGACTCCTCCCGAGCAAGAATATGAGTGAGTCCATCCTTTGCTGCTCCCTCAGCAATGATAAGTGCAGCATCATGTGGGTTTGCTGCCCTACTCCTCCGAGATTCCTCAATATTAGCCCGGGCCTCTCCCACCTTTTGATTCACGTTCCCAAACTTAGAGGTGCTCCACTAGATCAGCCTCTTCTTAACTTCATGCAACTTGCCACCACCCGAAACATAGGTGTGCCTCGCACATACTTGGTCCAAGCTTGTCCCACAATACTCTGAAACTCCTCATGCTCAGCGCAATGGTTCTCGAAGCGGAACATCTTCTTCTTTTGTCTTTCGTTTCCCTCCGTCTTCATGATGAGCATGGTGTGGTCACTTAGGTCCTTCTCACCAACAAGGTAATAGGATTTCGGGAACATCTCTAGCCATGCATTGTTTATTAGAATCCGGTCAATCCGTGTCTCGATACAAACACTACCCTCAGAAGAATTTGACCACGTGAACTCGCTACCGGTAGAGGGCATCTCAAGGAGTTGGAGTGCATCAATGCACTCGTTAAATTCAAACATGGCAACCTCGTTTCCAGCAGCACCTCCCCGTTTCTCGCTCAGATTGCGGATGCAATTGAAATCACCCCCACTATCGACGGCCTTGAATCATTTGGAGCCACTTGTAGGAGATCATTCCACAATACTCTCCTATCCACATGCCCATTTTCCCCGTAGATCGCCGTGATATCGAACTCATTACCATCTCCTTTCAAGCTGGCCCGAAAGTTGAGCAATTGTGACATTTCAAAGGTGACCCTCAAATCCACTTTTTGGTCATTCCAAAGTACTAGAATCCGCCCCGAATCTACTATCAAGCTATTTGACATCCATGCATGGGGGCCAAATGGCTCTTTTGAAGCGCTCAATCATCTTGTGCTTGACCTTATGCTCCATTATACACACCACATCCAGGTTTACTTCCTTTATTTGACCCCTTATCATTAGTGCACGACCGAGTCCATTTGCACCACACACATTCCAAAATAGAATATTCATTGATTTAAAGGTGCGGAGAGACCCCCTTTACCTCCACAAGAGATTGGTTTGCTGGTTATCTTCCTCCCGGATCGCCTAAGTGGTGGTGGTGGTGAGTTGCCTATCTTCTTCCTTGTTACCCCTTCACCACTTGCCCCCAAATGTAACCCAACTCCTAGTATCTCAAATCTCCCCCCACAATGTGTTTCTGAAATCGGTCTAGGTCCCTTAGCACGTGCCACTATTTGTGGAGATATCCAATTCAAATCTTCTTGGGCCAAAGACGCGAGTCCGCGTTGCTCATTGCTACCTTCCCTCTGCTTATGCCCTTGATGCCCATCAACTTCCTCCATATTCGTGGCACTCTCCCTACATTTTTCCTCAGCCTCATATGCCCTTGGTTCAGCCTCACAAAGCACTTCCCCATTTAAATTCTGTGACTCCATTGCATGCACCAAATTTAATTCAACTTTCCCATTCCTCTCATATTGAGGAGCCTTCACTAAGTGTCCCTCATGCCCTTGAGGCCCACCCATTAAACCAAGTGGTATGGCCCCCCTTCTAACAGGAAATTCGTCCCCACTCCATGGCTCAACCTCAAGCACCACTTCCCCATCACGTGATAGCTCTTTTCTATGCAGCACATGCTCATCACGTTTTCCACTTCCTTGCCTTTGAATGGTCTCCACTAAGTGTGTCCCATGCAAACCCTCAAGGTCTCTTGCTATGTCCCTTGCTATGTCCTTTGCACAAGAGAATTCCCTCTCCTCATTGGCCCAAGTGAAAGTAGAGCACTCAACCTCCTTCTCATTGGATGGTCCCGAAATAGGTGCAACACTTTCCCACCCACTTCCATTTGCTTCTTTTGGCTCCCCCTTGTCTCCCTTACTTTTGCACCCTTTGTAGCCTTGCTGGAATTTGTTTGGGAGGAGGGGGTACCATTGCCACATGGTATTGTTGCATTGGTCTCTTGCAAGGAGCAATTACTTATCTCATTTTGTTCATTTCCTCCCAAAGCTGCCACATCACACTCTTTTCCACATGGCCACTCCCCATTCGCTCCTGCCACCTCAGCTACCCCAAGCTCCACCTCATCCTCCTCCACCTCATCATCCCTTCCACCCTCTCCTCCCATCCCTTCCTCACCACCAGCCCCTCCCTCTCCTCTCGAGCCTCTCTCACCCTCACCAATCCGTCTATCCCATCCCCCCACCCACACCCACTCCCACTCGCCTCTCCCCCCACTCTCTTCACAACCTTCACGTCTCTCCCCCTTACCATGAGTAATCACCACCCATTTTTCAGCAACTTGACGTTGGGGAACAAGCACCTTGGAGAGTAATTTCTGTCGTGGACATCTCGCCTCCTCGTGACCAAACTCAAGGCAATCTTTACAATAACCGGGGCGCCACTCATATTCCACGAAAACTCTATGTATTGCACCATCCTCCACTTGAATATCTACCCAACTAGGGTATGAGAAATCAGGACTTACCTCGATGCACACCCGAGCAAAAGCTAATCTCCTTCCATAAGCCGTATTGTCATCCATGTAGAGTGGTCTCCCGAGTACACTTGCAATAATACTCAACGTTCTTTGCGACCAGAAATGAAGGTCAAGTTCCGGCAAAAAAGAACCCATATAGGAACCGTTGTGATTTGTGCCTTCTCCAAGGTCATCTCCGGGAGCCATTCTTGAACCACAAGTGGAGCTCCTCTAACAATGTATGGCCCTCCTTGAAGGACTTTCTTCCTATCTTCTCCAAGAGAAACACAAAATAACAAGAAACCTTTCCCCCTCCTAATGACCTCCAAACCTCCAGCAAGAGCCCATATCTTTTGGAGGTGCTTCTCTAAGGTTGGTAGGTGAGGTTTGAAGCCGATGAAGTGCCCTACCAAAACCGTATCCCATCTTTTAAGTGCCTCCACTACTTCCATCTTTGAGCAAACAACCACCTTCTCCCCTCCTTTAACCACAGGTTGGATGAAGTCTAGGGTCGTGGAAGCCCTTGGCCTTGCTGAGAAGAGCGCTGACCACTTCCTTGGGGGAGATACAACACTCCCTAGAGGTGGCGCATCAACAAACTCTTCCAAAGCTGCGGAAGAGCTTTCCTTTGAAATGAAATAGGGATCCTTTGTTGTGCCACAATCTCCATCTTGTTGTTGCAAACGTGTAGAGCTAGTCTTTGTCTCCATTTTGGTGAAGAAATCAAGCAATTTGGTGAAGAAATGGGTTCGGAAACCCTAGAGGAGCCAAGGTTCCCCATGCGCACCAAAGCTTATCTCTCCTCTCATTCCTCTTCTCGTTCTCTCTCCCCTTTCCTTGTCCCTTTCCCTCACTTGCAGTAAGTTCAACCCCACATATTTTACATACAACCTTATCTTTCACTTCTTTATCTTGTGATAGGTCAAAATCATTCCAAACCTTACTAGTTCTTCTTCTAGTACTTTTACCTTTTGATCTACTTGGTTCACTAACACGGGGATTACTACCCCCTCAGGTTCAGGTGATGAATTAATTGATGGTCAAATTCCATTGAAATTAAAAACACTACTAGAAAATAAGTTTCACCAACAGACACATATTCGTAAGAGAAACATCAGTCAGTCCAGGCAACTGTACACCGATAAATATTTATGTCCGCCGATGTACATGGACACCGACGGATGATGTCACTAACTACGACGACAAAGCACCGTCAGAAGAAGTTTTCGTAGTATTCGTGAAATCAGAACCGTACACCGACGGATCTATCCGTTGGTGAAGATTTCGTATACGTGGTAAGTGAACATATCGTATTCATCTTGAAGAAAAACAAAAATTGCAGTTGACCTTTTTGAAGTCACCGACGGAACCCATCAGTCGGTGTTGATTTCGAATCCGCGATTATCATAATTTTTTGGTGGAAAACCGAGCACCAAGGGTTGTGGAAACCTACATCGATGGATATGTTCGTCGGTGCCATTTTAAAATGGCACTAATGAATGGCATTCGTCGGTGAAGATTTGTAAAAATACCATCAACTTAATACAATTACATGACAGACGACTACGTAATGCAGCACCGACAAAGATTATCCGTCGGTGAATATTTTGAAAAATGTTTGTTGAACGTAATACGATTACATACATCGACGACCTATAATACATACACTGATGGATTTTATAGGGAGCCGAATTAGGCTCCCCCTTCACTCTATCCCAACCCTAACAGACCCCAGCCACGATCACGATCGCCACCGCCCCCTCACAGCGTCGCTGCACCCTCGCTGCGCCGCTCCCCCACGCTGTAAGTGTAGGATTTTGTGCCCTATACTTGTGCATATTTTTAAAATTTTAACAAGCATTTATCATGGACTTGATATTTTACAACAATTTTCTTGTACAAAATTCGTAATTGTATTTCAATACATATTAAACTATTTAATATTGAAATATATAGATTGGATCATACCTCATGGATTATCGATTCCCTTTTACCAATAGGAAGATGTGTTGCACATCAGAACGGCTCGGAATTCCTCCAAGTGTTCACCAAATTCTAAACAAGATTAAAGAGATCGGAGCTAGCCAATCAATCTCGAAATCATGGCTAGAATCTAGCTAATTACCCCTTTGATGCTCTTGAGAATTTAATCCCTCAAGCACTCAACTAACAATGGAATTTTTGGATGGATTTGGTGGAGAAATATGGAGAGGAGAATTTTGCATTCATATGTCTACAAAGAGGAGAGGAAGGACCTATTTATAGGACTTCCTCCATCCCACATCATGTGTAATCTACTTACACATGATCCTTTATTTTTAGCTCATCAAAACCAATCATATTTTGACACGTATTCATCTATTAAACTCCTCTGGCCAAATTGGAACAATTCCAACCCATGATCAAAGAAATTCTCTTATTAATTCAGGCAAAACCACATGCAAACAGTCGACCAAAATAGTCAAACGTTCGACCGATTGGTTATAAATCGTCAATTTCGGTCGGACAACACGTCCAACCAGTTGACCGATTCACCACAACCAAAAGTCCCTGGTTTTGGTCGAACGACACGTCCGAATGGTCGAGCCAAAACGGTTGACAGCCTCTCAATCAGGAAAAACCCTGCTTTCGGTCGAACCACGTTTGCCAAACGGTCCACCGATTCTCTATTACGAAAAGTCCATAATTTCGGTCAAACAAAGTTTGTCAAACGGTCGACCGGTTTGACTGGTTTATGCCTTTATCAAATTTTGGATCAATTTCCAACAAAATCTGGTCATTGGGGTTTTAGCAAATTTTTATTTTATAATGTTACGAACCACATTATAATATACAACATATTATCATATATAATGTCAAATATTATACCCCATAATATATTTACATATCATATGAATTTATTGATTATTCTAACCATGTCGTAATCACGACATATTTGATTTTAATATGTTACCACATGTATCTCAATACATCATATAAAATGTAAAATCAAATTCCTTGTTTCCGAGTTCTGTGGTGTGACCTATCGGAGGATCTAAGTTATGTTGGCAATGATATAAAATATTTTATATCATAAACTATAAGCAGTATCTAGCTACACATTATAGTTATCCAAACAACAAAGATGTTTGACTCACTCGAACTAAACACGATTCATTCAGTGATATGTAATATCACTTGTATCTATCCATTGCCTCATGATATTGAGAATATTATACAAATCAGAAATGTATCATCTTTGTATTATATATTCATTTCTTGATCTCTCAAGCTAATTATAAATACACAACTATACACAAGTTACATTGTGCACATTATAATTTTGCTTTATCAAGGGGCCCAACAATATCATAACTCAAGTCAAGAGGGGAAATGATAATATTTTGACATATCATCTTTTCTGGCACAAGTCATGTATAACCAACTAATACCTTTATCACTATATGCATTGATAGCTTTTTGTAATAATCAAATTATACACTCCTTACGTGAAGCAATATAAGTCTCATATCTTAGGATTTAAAGACACTATGAAACATTAATGACACAAACACAATTCCATAATGTTTCGTTTGCTAGGTCAATTCAATATATGAAAGAAACATTTTCTATTTCATATACTCCTGTTGTTAAATATTTCTAGAGCTACAATATTTCTTTCAACCAACATGACAATCTTAACTCGGTAATCAATGTCCCATGTTAAATACCATGATTGTGAATTACTTTTGATTTATGTAAATCATTATCTTTTAGAGCTCTATGGTTAAGGACCAAGAACCTCTTCCTTAACACTTCCAAAAGACGAATACATTTAAGCAAGGAACAAAATGTTCAATACATTCAATTCATAATAAAAGACATATAAAAGTAAAACTTTTATAATACATTCCTTTCAGTAGGTCCTCCCTCCGTCCCATCGCTACCCCTCCCTCCCCGACCCCAAACCCGATCCTAGTCGCGACTACACGCTCTCCGAACCCGACCCCACGCCCGACCTAGTCCCTCCCTCCCCAACCCCAGATCCATCTCTGAACCCCAACTCCAGCTCAGACCCCAAACCCAGCCCCAGTGATTTTTTCAGTTGTACTACTGCAAGTGCACGACGTCGGTGAAGACGCGGCAAGTATGAGTCGAGTCCAGAGGGAGCGCGTGCGAGTCTAAGTCTACAATACTCAAGTGGAGGAGACGAAGAGAGAGGAATGTGAGAGCTGAATTAAACTAGGATGCGAGTGAAATAAAAGACAAACGATAAAATAAAACCCCTTAGGGGGTAGAGAAAGAATGCGGAAATAAAAATATGTGTAATGTGTGTGTTGAATTGTGCTCATCACAACATGTAATACATGAAATCCATAAATCAAATCTAACTTTACCTCCACATGAAATAATATAAAACATTATCATTAAAGCATACAAGACAATAATTGAAATAAGGCTAATGTGAGCACATGTAAAATGACCACATCCAACTTTGTCTCCACATGAAATAGATTTGACACAATCATTAAAGCATAAAAGACAATAATTAGGATGATGCCAACATGAGCACATGCATGCACATGTTATGTTTCCTTCTTCCACTCCATCATTATCGTCACCTCATTATTCCCTATAAAATAGGCCCACTAATCTAACCAGTGGCTCGGGAGGCGAGTAATCATAGGGTTTCAGTAATCAAACAATTAAAGAAGTCCATCATGAACCTAGTGAGTCAATAATTCGTGTTTGTTAATTTAAGGAAGTTTGTTCTAGTCAAGGACCCTTAAAATCTTGTTGTGAAACATTAAGTGTAGGGGTTTTGGTTCCCATGTAGATAATAAATGAGTAGGTGTTCTCTCTTCTCGCACGACTCTTATCACTCGGGAAATTAGGTTTAAGGGGACTTTGTGCCTGGTGCTTTCGAGTCATCTGACTTGGGATGCACCGACCGAGCTCCCGTTACACGGGTGGTAGGGATTGCCCTATGTGGAGATGTGGTGAAAAGTGTACGTGATAGTGTAAGTTCTCATGGGCAATGATGCGCGAAACCTGACCCTGCGAGAATTGCACTCCAACTAGTAAGAAGTAAAGAAAAAAACAAAAAGAAAAAGAAAAAAAGTAATGCAAATAAGAACCTTAATGGACTTTACACTTTGTATCACTTGAGAATGTTGAGGTTGTCCATGTCTTTCACTTAAGTCCTTATTTAACTTGCACAATAGGTTCATTAGGCTAGGTGTGTGGACTAATACCTATATAGAGTCGGCCCGTAGGATTACCACGTCCAATGATCGATAAAAATGAGTCCAGCGAGTCGAGTTCATAGATTGAATAATGCATCTTTGTTCGGATTTTGTGGGTGTATCCGCTGAAAACCCTCAGGAGACAACACTCCTCCTCTTTGGCGACAAGGAGGTTTAACGGCTTGTTGCACGTGCTAAGTGCAACCGTGATTCCTACGAAAGTGAGTTAGGATTTCCCTGTTTTTCGTATGCTTTTTCCTTTCTTTCATTTTTCCTTTCCTTTGTTTTGCTCGAGACTAGCAAAAGTTAGGTGTGGGGGTATTAGATTGACATCATATTATGTATATATTTGTGTCTTATATCCTTTATTTTTAGCCTAAGCAATACTACGTAACGAGTTTTATGTTTATGTTTCAGGAATAAATAGGTTTGAGAAAAAGTGACTCAAAAAGGACTTAAAACAATGAAAGGACTAAGATGCAAGCGCTATGGACTGAGATGTAAGAGAGAAAGACTTGGATGTAAAACCAAAATAACCAATGAGCAAATCAAGAAGCTCCACACCATCACGAGGAGTATTTTGGCAATGAGATCCGGGTGCAAACATCAAAAACCAAATCGGGTTCGCCAAACATCAAGAAATCAAGTCCTAAACAAGCCGTCCAAAACTAGGTCCAATCAGACCAAGATGGACCCCAAACATCAGCCATAGACCGCCAATTGGCGGTCCAATATGGCCCAATGGCAACCTCCTTTGGCGTAGGTGCTTGTTATATTGTTTTATTTCCATTTGTGGTATGCATTTTAGTCCCATATTGGGGGTTTGTTCCCGATTGCCTTTTCTTTGACTATAAATATAATTCTTCCTCTCCTTTTGTATTCACCATTGCTTGGTGGCATTCTCTCTACTTGGAGTAAAAGCCTTGATGCAAAAACTCAAGGTGGAGAAAAATGCCACTTGTAATGTGAGTCATGTAAATAAAATAATTCTTCATAGTTTTATATTGTCTTTATTTTGATGCTTGCATGCTTCTTTATTTTTATGTCTTTTTAATTAGCTTCTTTAATATTTCTTGCTTGCTTAGTTTAACTTCCTTTCAGTAGAATGTTTCATTTTGTTAATGTAGGTTGTAGTGTAATGATCAGTGAGTAGTTCCATCCCCATTTGGTGGGTGGAGAAATATGTGATGTGATTATGTGATGTATTAGGTGTGTGTTATCTTAATCCTTTGAACCTTACATGATTTCCATAACCATCTAATGTGATTTCACTCTTGTCTTTAATATGCTAATGCTCTTGATTGAAGCTTATCATATGCTTAGATTAGTAGACCTATTTTATGGGGAATGATGAGGTGAGGATATGGATGGAATTGATAAAGGAAACATGACTTGTAGTTTCATGTACTCTTGTTGCCTTTACCTTGGTTAATGTCTTGTATGTTTTAATGATTGTGTAAATCTTATTTCATGTGGAGGCATAGTGGGGTTTGGTTTTTATACATGAGTTCATTTATCTTCATTCCAATTATTGTCTTTTTTGTTTTAATGACAATGTGTTATCTTATTTATGTGGAGGCAAAGTTGGATTTAGTTTTATTATTTTCATGCACTACAACTTGTTATAAGCACAATTGAACACACACACACATACACATATTTTGGTATTCACATTCTTTTTCTACCCCCTATGGGGTTTAGTTTTATTGTTGATTTTTCAATTCCTTGTGCATTTTAGTGTAGTTTCAATCATAACTCATTTTTCTCATTTCTTTCCCACTCACCTTTGAACTAACCAAAGTCGACACACCTCCCTGTGGATCGACCCGTATTTCCACCGCTTCAACGCGGCCGTGCACTTGTGGTTATTTTAAAACATTCAATCAACAAGTTTTCAGAAATAACGAATTTTAGATGGGTTGGAGTGAGAGTTGGGTTTGATATGTAGTGTTTTGTTGATGGTGTACAATTGTACAAATATAATACAAATTTATAGTTGACAATTTGTTGGAGTTTCTTGTGAATACATGATATGAATGTAAATGTGTTTTTCCTTGTCATTGCAGAATTCAAAATTTTCAATTATGAAAATAAAGGAGAGATGATGCCAAAATTTCTAATAAATAGTTATTTTAAATTTACGGTTTAGTTATATTGATTTGGATTAAGTGGAATGCGCTTGTGTGATTGAGTTAGTTGGATTGGGTTGGATATGTTACTTGGTTAGTTGGATGTGGTGAAGATTTAATTTAAGGTTCGTTGGAAATAAGATTTATGCTAAGGGTTGAAATTTGATACTGTTTGTTTGATGATGATAAAGGTTGAACATTTTATATTGGATTTGGTTATGCTTTACGTGTTATGTTTAACATGTTTTGTTTTAAATCAATAGAATGCTTTCATGGGAGTAAGCTTACGACGTAATCGAAGAGAACAATCAAATGCACGACATAAAAATTAGTGATTGGTTCAGGGAGACCGTTCAAAATGAACACACTGAGTGTGTTGAAATTGAAGCACTTGCTCGGGGTCTGAATATCGTGGCAAAGAAATATTCAGGATATATCATCCATGGGTTTCAATTTTGCACAGAGAAATGGGAGTCAAAGGGAGAAAAAAAATCAGAATTTTGGTGTCTTTGTGAGCGCATCGAGAAAAAGTTACTCAACAGCACAAGATAACAATCTTATCCATGCACCAGTCGACTACTTTGGTGTATTTCAAGACATAACTGAACTTCAATACTACGGTGACGTGTAATATATTTTGTTCAAGTGCAAGTGGTACGACGTTCTGGGTTGGGACAATACCACTAAAAGCGACGAATATGGGTTTATGTAGGTGAACGCCAATAGATTTCTGAAACTTGAAGAGATTTGTACTTCTTTTATTGAAAACCAAAAAGACAGGACTAGCCCCTGGGATCTATTATTACAAATAGAAAAAAATACTGAGTTTGAAGTTATGCTGTAAGCACAACCCAGATGCAAATACACTTTACTAGTCCCAGTCAGCCTTAAACCTCTCAAGATCACTATTTTCTAGCCGTTGAGCTCTTTTGATGCGCACGAGGCCCTTTATAATCGATACCAACACTTCCTTCGGTCTTTTTTTTCCTTCCATTATCCTTAACTTTCTCTCCTCCTACAAAACGTACATCGTTGCTCCAAATGCGAGCCACCTAATCACCTCCCCTCCTGAATTCCACAGGTAGGGGAGCTTCCCGTACGATCTATCTCCTCCAGAAGTCCTTGTAGGATTTCGTGTCCCTATGTATGTATATATTTTAAAAAATTTAATACAACATACAAGATCGATTTTCATATTTTCAACAATTTCTATGTACATAGTTTTGTGATTATTCTAATAACAGGCAATCCTACATTTATTAAAATAAATCACAAAGGTAGAATCATACCTAAAGGTTCTCTAAAACCTTTTTGAAGATTCGGAGTCGCGTTGCTCCTTGAATCGTCCACGGATTTGCCTCCGAGTGTTCACCAAACTCTAAACAAGATTAGAGAGAAAGGAGCTAGCCAATCAATCTCTAACAAGGTTTAGAATCTAGCTAATGAGCCCTCTTTAAGCTCCTGAGATTCTTATCTCTAAAATTTAAATTTACTAAGAGATTTTCGTGGTGATTATGGAGAGATTAATGAGAGAAAGATTTTTGCATTAGATGTTAAACAAGTAGGAGTAGGGGTCCTTTTATAGTCTCCCAAAATATCTTTATCAAGAGCTATTTTTAGCCATGATCCCTTGTTTATTCTCTCCTAAATTAATCTCTAATTTCCACATAATCACCCACAAAAAACGTTTTAATTAAATCTGGAATTAATCCACCCATGATCTAATTAATCTCTTAATAATTCAGGCAGAATCGTTCTTGTTCGGTAGACCGAGTATTATTCGGTCAACCGAACCATTCGGTTATAACACGTGTTCGGTGCACCGTGAGCTAGACGTTCGATCGAATCCGCTTGAGAAAAATTCCCTGGAAGAATTCGGACGAACCACGTCTTTTACTCGGTCGACCGTTGACCCACCAGAATCGCTCCTCGGACATAGTCATCGGATGACCGTGTCACCTTCGGTCTACCAAAAATAATACTTCTCGGTTGACCGTGCACACTCGGTTAACCGAACCCGATTGTCTAGGCACTCCAGACAATTTCGGTCAACCAATTGCGCTTACCCGTTCCCTATTCGGTTGGATTGGTGACGACTTGTCTAATGCTCAGGATCTGCGTTGGATTGGTGACGACTTGTCACGCTTAGAGCATACGAGACATCGGGTCTTGTGCAAGTCATCATGTACATGATGAATCCTATTGCCGAAGCATAAGGGATATCTTTCATGTATTCCAAGTCTTTACGTGATTCAGCACGTTGAGACTTCTTGAGTTGCACACCCATACTCATTGGCACACTGCCCTATTTGGAGTTGTTCATGCTGAACCTTTCCAAGACCTTTTCAATGTATGTACGTTGACTTAGGCCAATGAGTCTACGGGATCTATCTCTATATATCTTGATTCCCAAGATGTATTGAGCCTCACCCATATCTTTCATTGAAAATGCAGATTTCAATGAATGATGAGAATTTTATTTATACCGCAAGTGCACGGCGTCTATGAAGACGTGGCAAGTACGGGTCGAACACAAGGAGGGAGAGATTTCGTTATTTTTGTTATTTTCGATTAGGGGAAGAAGGGGGAAGAAATAAGTTGGGTTTTTGGTATTTTTGATTTAATTATCTAAAGTAAGAAACAAGAACAATTAAAACTAAAAACAAGAATAAAGATGGAGAATTCCGTCGGGTGGAGGTCTAGACTTAGGTTTAGATTGGAGAATGGAGAAACTTGAAATAAATCATGTTAGTTATGAAGCATTACAAGATAAATGATTTAACATAAACTCAAGTAATCAAAATATACTAATCACGAACTTAAAACAATAACATGCATTCATCTTCTCTACCCCTAATTCCATCACCTCCACCCTTTGGAAAGAGTTAGAAACTCATGGAGGGAGGAAGAAGAAGGGATCCTAGAGACATTAAAAGAAAACTAAAAGCAAGAATTAAAAGAACAGAATTTTATTACTAATGATCAAAGACCAAAGGTTCAAAGATGTGTTACATTCGTGCTACGAGGCTATTTATAGCCGATACAAGGGATACCAGTATATGAAAGGAAATTACACGTGGCGACACAGGACTGGACAAAATTTGGGGACGCGGATCGACAGGGGTGCGGCGGAAACGCCGCAGATTGTAGGTGTTGTGTGGCGGAAACGCCGCACAATCTGGTCTGATCGGGTTCGGATTTTGGCTGTGCGTTTATGGTATGATTTGATCCTCCTTTGCGCGTCTGGATGGATTCTTTCCATTGTCTTGAGCTCCGGATTAATTCCTTCCATTGTTGGAGATTTATATTTGATTTTTTTCTTTTGACTTTCTCCACACAATAACTTGGTCCTTTTATTTTGCAATCAGGTCCTTGGCATTTTGCAATTAAGCCCTTGACCTTTTTGTAATTAGCTCCTTGAATGCTTTTATGCTTGGATGCATTTCCATTTGGAACCCGATAAACTTGAACTCGGTCTTTATGATAGAAATGAATCTTTTGCACGCGTTTATGCTCGGAATGTGGGTAATTTACATTCAGGTCCCTGTATTCTGTAAATACGACTAAACACATACCTTAGTAGCATTTATTGATATAAAAGTAATCTAAATGAGAGACATATGATGCAATGTATGCAATGCATCAAATACCCCCACACCTAGATTTTGCTAGTCCCTAGCAAAGTAGAATATAAGAGAATGAAAGCAGGGAAATCCTAACTCACTTTCGTAGGAATCACGGTTGCACTTAGCATGTGCAACAAGCCTTTAAACCTCCAGGTTGCCTTAGAGGACGAGTTTTGTCTCGTGAGGGTTTTCAGTTGACACACCCACAAAGTCTTAATTCAACATTCCATTAATAGCTCTTAATATTTCTGCCTTAACCTTATACATCTCACTTAAAGTTCTCGCATGTTCATTATACAGTTCTAACTTATAAAAAGTTTGACTTGGTCTTTATTCCTCCAACATTCACACCACTAACCCCTCTACACATGTTATCACATAAATTATTTTGCACGCCTCCTCTGGTGGTGAAGTATCATTTGGATCAACCATGGCATGAATCATTCCTTTAGCTTTGGGCCTTGAGTATCTTAAAGTATTTATTTATTTTTATCCTTTTTCCGTGATTCAACACATTTGCTTTTCTTTTTGACACTTATACCCTTTTTGCATTCGTGTAGCGAGTTTGGTCGATAATCCCGAGCTGGAAGACTCAAGTTACCGGGTTTTAAGATACCCCTACGGACCAGTGACTCGAAGGCTTGGGCTTTTGTAATCGTTTTGCAAAATGTGTTTTCCTCACTTTATTTTTATTTTATTTTACTTTTATTTTCCTCAAGGCTTAATTGCTATTAGAAGTCCACACTTCCCGGTATATTTTCCTCAACCTCTGCTTTTTATCAACCACTTCAAAGATTTGATTCATCCAATTTAAGTGCATACATGTCTTACAAGGGTCATGGGTTATTTCTTTGGAACTTAGATTTATGTCATAATTTCTACAAGCAGAACTATATAATAAGGAACAAAAACTTAATGCAATTTGTACACGGGTTTTGGCAGTTCAATCTTAAGCTATGTCATAGAATATGATTTTTTTTTTTAATTTTTTAATTTTTTAATTTTTTTTAAAAAATAAAGCAGAACATAAAATCAAGTAGATAGATATGTACATATATAAACACCCCCCACACCTAAATCATGCATTGTCCTCAATGTATGCACAGATACAATAAATGCACTTATTACCTGCGTCGGCTTGCGGTAGAGGGGTTGAGTTTGCTCAAAGTCAACCATAATCAGAACTGGATTGAATGACACCATGTTGGTGCATGTATCCAGTTGAATTGTTCCCCATGTTGACTTGAGGAAAAGATTCCATTCTTCTCACTTGAATTGGTTCGCTTGTTTGCTCGAGTGATGGTGGTTGGGTAAATGAATTTCTCCCTTTTTTCTTACTTCCTTTTTGCTTATGTGATGATTTATTTGATTCAGAATTCTGATAAATACGTGCTCTCATCACAACATCACTTGGGTTGCATATTATTTCTGGCTCATTATCAATATGGAAGATATTAAATTCTGCTTTTAAGTTCCCGAAAGATAATTGCATGAGCCCATTTCGACAGTTTATTAATGCTTCCGAAGTGGCTAAAAAGGGTCTACCTAAAATTACAGGGATTTGTCGATTTGGATTTACAACAGGTTCAGTGTCAAGTACGACAAAATCCACTGGATAAATGAAGTCACCGACCTTAATCAAAACGTCCTCTACTATACCTCTCGGTTTCTTAACAGAACAATCAGCGAATTGGAGGGTTGTCTTAGAGGGTTTCAGTGGACCAAGGTTGAGTTGCTCGTAGACAGAAAATGGGAGTAAGTTAACGCTTGCACCTAGGTCTAGAAGGGCTTTATTGATAAACGTATCTCCTATTGAACATGAAATTATGGGACACCCAGGGTCCTTATATTTTATAGGAGATGTATTGGAAAGAATAGAGCATATGTTTGCAGTTAAGAATGCCTTCTTTGGTACATTCGTTTTTCTCTTCTTGGTGCACAAATCTTTTAAGAATTTAGCATAAGCAGGTATTTGTTGAATCATGTCTAAGAGTGGAATGTTTACCTTAACTTGCTTAAATACTTCCAAGATTTTCTCTATTTGTGCACTAGAGTTGTTTTTGAGTCTATTGGGAAATGAGGCTTTAGGCACATAGACTCGCTCAGGCTCAGGTTGAGCTACAGATTCAGGTTGGGTAGGTGGATCGGGCTTTTCAATTTGGACGTCGGGTTCAATGGTCAAGTCATATGTGGGTGCTTGATGGCTAGATTGATTAGTCATTCTAGGGTTTACCACATTATTGTCAATTTGTCTTCCGGACCGTAATGATACTACAGCATTGATTTCTTGGAACGATCCTTCCTCATTAACCATTTGAACCGGTCTAGGGTTGTTATTTCCTGAAGGTGGTTGATAAGATTGATATTGATTATTAGTTCTGGGGTTTACCTCAGGTTGACTTGGAAATTGGCCCTTTTCTCTTTCACCTATTATCTGTGCTAATTGGCTGACCTGTGTCTCTAGCCTTTGGAATGATTGGTTGGTTGTTTGTATAAAAGTTGTCATTAAATTTTCTAATTTTGTCAACCTAACCTCATGATTTCCATTGTTATTACCCCCAGATGATGTATTATTTTGGTTATATGGGGTTGGTTGTTGTCTAGGAGGTTGTCCTTGTTGGGTCCACGAAAAATTGGGATGATTACGCCAACCTGGGTTATAGGTTGATGCGTAAGGATCATTTCTAGAATTGTTAAATGTGGCATTAACATGTTCCAGGTCCACACAGTCCTCCATTAAATGACCAGTCTGACCACATCTAGAGCAGGGGATAGACAAGGGTTGATTCATTCGGGTTTGATTTTGTAGCTCTAGACTTTCCATTCTACGCATTAGGGTAGCTAGTTTTGCCTCAGCCGCTATGTTGGAGTCTATAGCTAAGACACCTGGTCGGGGTTGACTTGCTATTCTAGATCCAATACTTGGGTTAAGCGGTGTTCTAGCATTGTCCCATTGCATACTGTTTTCGGCTAAATCCTCAAGGAAAGTCCAGGCATCATTTTCATTTTTCGACATAAAGTTCCCTTGGCTTACGGATTCTACCATAACTCTAGATGTGGGTGTCAATCCCTCATAAATAATTTGGCATAATTGCCATCTTGGAATTCCATGATGAGGGCATTGGGTCAGTACACTCTTAAATCTTTCTAGATAGGAATAGAACGGCTCGCTCTCAGACTGAACGAATGCAACAATTTCATTCCTAATCCTCATAGTCTTATGGTTGGGAAAATATTTTTTCAGGAATACTTGAACAAACTCAGCCCAACTCCTAATAGATTTTTCGGCTAGACTATATAGCCATTTCTTAGCGTCGTCTTTTAGTGCCAGAGGCACAAATTTTAGACGCACTGCCTCTTCAGGGATATGCTGGTATTGCATAAGAGAGCAGATTTCCTCAAATTCTCTAAGGAAGAGATATGGATCTTCCCTAGAGGTGAACTTAGGCAACATACTCATGTATTGTGCCTTAAGTTCGAAGTCGCGACCCGGTATGGTGGGCATGACGATGCACGATGGCTGAGCAGCCATCGTTGGGTAGCACCGATCCCTCAAAGTTATAGGTTGCGCAACAGGCGGGTCCACTACGTTCTCACCCATTAGATCCGGGTGAGGTGGTGCAACAGATGGGTTGGGGTTAAGCTCTAGACTGGAATCCAGATGAACTCGTGAGAGTCGATTGCTTAAATCCCGCACCCAAATCTGAGTGCACCGGTTTGAATTAATTTTTGAATTTGAATTCGAAATTTAAATTTCAAATTCAATTCCAAGAATCAATTACTCTTTTTTTTTGAATTTTTGAATTTTAAATTTTTTTTTTAAAAGGAAACAAACAATAGAAAGGTAAGGATGAGAAGGGAAAGAAGACTCAGACGAGAAGGGAAACTTAACTCTAAAGGATAAAAATTAGGGTTGGTCAGAAATTTCCTGAACAAGCACGGTCAAAACAATCCTAGACCTAGTGTCACTTAGATCTAGACGACTCCTAACTGGTTGAGTCGAATTGATTTGCTTGATTCACCTCCCTCACCAATCAAACCAAGTTGGCCAGTTAGTGTATAGCTAGTGGGGGCGCTTCCGACAGAGTCGGTGCCAATTAGACAACCACGTCGCTTGGAAGACTTTCGTCGACACAAAAACACTTTCTAGACACCAAATTGAATTCAATTAGCTTCAGGTCATAGCAAGTCAAACCAATCTCCTCCTTAATTGAGTCCGAGTCCTTAGGGGCCAATGTCTAATTGATTTTAAATTTTAGGCTTAGGCGACACTTCAGGATTGTGGTTTGTGGGCTACGGGAGGGTGATGAAATCCCCACCGTATCTTTTCCTACGGAGTTGCCCTTAAGATAGTTTAACTTAAATCTAGCAAAGATAGTCAAACAATGGTCCTTTTAATGGGGCAATTGCAAGGTTGTATGCAACTAAATTATATGCTCTAATGCAATCGATAAAAACCTCGATACGTACCTTGCCTCCAGCAATCTTCAACAAGTATTAATTTGCAAGAATTTAGCAAGAATAATGCAAGCAAAACATTATATGATGCATGCACTAAGGTCTTTCTAATTTTGCCAATTTTAGGTCAGAGTTGAATTATTGCCAATTATGGAATTGTAACCCTAGCACGTGCAATTCTACAAAAGGAAACTTTTCAACTATTCAGATTTTACGAGAAAGGCAAGAAAAGTTACCTCCGCAATGCTCAGTCGGGTTCGCCACCCGCTCTCGGAGATTCCAGTAGCTCAATGCGACCACCCAGAGATGCCGACGACGCCCTCAAAATTTGAAGACCGGAAGACCAACCTGTGCGGCGATTTCGCCGCAAATGCTTCTTATGGGGCGGCGGATTCGCCGCTCTTTAAGCTCAGAATGCGCTCGTATTTCGCCTCGCGCTCTGTTTTCTCCTGAAACACAAATCCAAATACTTAGATCGCGCACAAGATAAACAGGAAAAATCGAAAACACAAAAACAACAAAAATCTGCGTCGCCTCCCCGGCAACGGCGCCAAAAACTTGATGAGAATTTTATTTATACCACAAGTGCACGGCGTCTATGAAGACGTGGCAAGTACGGGTCGAACACAAGGAGGGAGAGATTTCGTTATTTTTGTTATTTTCGATTAGGGGAAGAAGGGGGAAGAAATAAGTTGGGTTTTTGGTATTTTTGATTTAATTATCTAAAGTAAGAAACAAGAACAATTAAAACTAAAAACAAGAATAAAGATGGAGAATTCCGTCGGGTGGAGGTCTAGACTTAGGTTTAGATTGGAGAATGGAGAAACTTGAAATAAATCATGTTAGTTATGAAGCATTACAAGATAAATGATTTAACATAAACTCAAGTAATCAAAATATACTAATCACGAACTTAAAACAATAACATGCATTCATCTTCTCTACCCCTAATTCCATCACCTCCACCATTTGGAAAGAGTTAGAAACTCATGGAGGGAGGAAGAAGAAGGGATCCTAGAGACATTAAAAGAAAACTAAAAGCAAGAATTAAAAGAACAGAATTTTATTACTAATGATCAAAGACCAAAGGTTCAAAGATGTGTTACATTCGTGCTACGAGGCTATTTATAGCCGATACAAGGGATACCAGTATATGAAAGGAAATTACACGTGGCGACACAGGACTGGACAAAATTTGGGGACGCGGATCGACAGGGGTGCGGCGGAAACGCCGCAGATTGTAGGTGTTGTGCGGCGGAAACGCCGCACAATCTGGTCTGATCGGGTTCGGATTTTGGCTGTGCGTTTATGGTATGATTTGATCCTCCTTTGCGCGTCTGGATGGATTCTTTCCATTGTCTTGAGCTCCGGATTAATTCCTTCCATTGTTGGAGATTTATATTTGATTTTTTTCTTTTGACTTTCTCCACACAATAACTTGGTCCTTTTATTTTGCAATCAGGTCCTTGGCATTTTGCAATTAAGCCCTTGACCTTTTTGTAATTAGCTCCTTGAATGCTTTTATGCTTGGATGCATTTCCATTTGGAACCCGATAAACTTGAACTCGGTCTTTATGATAGAAATGAATCTTTTGCACGCGTTTATGCTCGGAATGTGGGTAATTTGCATTCAGGTCCCTGTATTCTGTAAATACGACTAAACACATACCTTAGTAGCATTTATTGATATAAAAGTAATCTAAATGAGAGACATATGATGCAATGTATGCAATGCATCAATGAACCTCTCGTTTGCTCAAGCAAAGGTATATGATTTCCCATGAGGAGTATGTCATCGACATATAAGATCAAGGACACTATGTGGCTCCCACTAACCTTCTTGTATATACAAGGCTCTTCCTTACTTTGGACGAAGTGAATCTTTTTGATTTCTTCATCAAAGCGCTTGTTCCAACTCCTTGATGCTTGCTTCAATCCGTAAATGGATCTTTGAAGCTTGCATACTTTCTCGGTATTCTTTGGATCTTCAAAACCTTGAGGTTGTACCATGTACACATCCTCTTCTAAGTTCCCATTAATGAACGCAGTTTTGACATCCATTTGCCATATCTCATCATCATGAAATGCGGCAATAGCGAGCATAATCCGAATAGACTTGAACATGGCAACTGGTGAAAAAGTTTCATCATAGTCAATTCCTTGAACTTGAGTGAAACCTTTTGCTACAAGCCTCGCTTTGTAGGTTGTCAAGTTCCCATCCATGTCCATCTTCCTCTTGAAAACCCATTTATTTTGAAGGGTCTTTTTCCCTTGAGGAAGGTCAACCAAGTTCCACACTTGATTATCATACATGGATTCTATTTCGGATTCCATGGCCTTAAACCATAGTTTGGAGTCCTTTCTTTCCATTGCTTCTTGAAAGGTCGAGGGATCATCGGTATCTAGTACCATGATCTCATGAAGTCCCAAATACATATCGGGTTTCTTCCTTTCCCTCGTTGACCTTTCTTTCCATTGCAGGATTGGTTCGTGTTCGATTCTCAAACGTACACTAGGTGGGGAAGATTGAGTTTCTCTCACAATTTCTTATGAGGGTCTCTCATTCACGCTCCCAAGGAACCTCGGTTGGGCCTTCATGATCTTGAATGTCACCATTCATATCATGATCTTGTAGAATATCGTGAGTCTGCTCAAGCACAACTCTACTCCCACTACTTTTTATTCTTTCTAGAAATTCCTTTTCTAGAAATACGGCATCCCTCTCTACAATTACTCAATTGGAGGTTATATGCCAAAAGTAGTATCCTCTTGTCTCACGAGGATAATCTATAAAGAATCACTTATCCGCTTTTGGTTGAAGTTTGGTCGACATCAATCTCTTGACGTAGGCCTCACAACCCCAAATCTTGAAAAAATTGAGCTTAGGTGTTTTACCACTCCATAGCTCATAAGGCGTTTTCTCTACGGATTTGGATGAAACATTATTTAGTGTGTAAGCCGTAGCTTCTAGTGCATAACTCCAAAAGTAAAGCGGCAATTCAGCTTGACTCATCATTGATCGAACCATGTCAAGTAATGTCCTATTCCTCCTTTCGGATACCCCATTCCACTGAGGTGTACCGGGAGGGGTGAACTGTGGTACAATACCACACTCCTTTAGGGATGAGTAAAATTCGGTACTTAAGTACTCACCTCCACGATCCGTTCGTAGAGACTTGATTTTCTTGTTGAGTTGGTTCTCTACTTCATTCTTTAATTCCTTGAACTTGTCAAAGGATTCACTTTTGTTTCTCATTAGATAAATATAGCCATAACGACTATAGTCATCCGTGAACGTAATGAAGTACTTGAAACGGTCTCTTGCACTAGTACTCATCGGACCACATACCTCGGAATGTATCAAATCCAACAAGTCATTCGCTCTCGGTCCTTTCTTCTTGAAAGGACTCTTAGTCATTTTGCCCATTAGGCAAGGTTCGCACGTCTCCAATGATTTAAATCAAGTTGACCAAGAAGGTTAGCTTCTTGCAATTTCTTGATGCATTTTTCATTTATGTGACCAAGACGATAGTGCCACAAGAGTGTATCATTCACGTGAGTAGTTTTAAGTCTTTTGTTATTGATGTTTAAGATTTGTTTATTATTCAATTCAAGCAAATAAAGACCATTCTCACAAATGCATTTGCATAGAAAATACCATTCTTCGATATAGACAAGCAAGAATTTGAAATATTTATATTAAAATTATCCATATCCAAACATGATATAGAAATAATATTCTTGCTAATCGAAGACACATAATAAACGTTCTTTAAACATAAATTTAAACCACTAGATAATTGAAGCTCCACAGAACCTTGTGCAATCGTAGCAACGCTTGCACCATTTCCAACCTTCAAAAAAATCTCGTTCTTCACGAGTTCCTTCCTATCCTTTAGTAGCTGCACATTAGAAATTATGTGAGCACAAGATCTGGTATCAATTACCCAATCATGGACAGAGATGGCTAAATTTATCTCAATAACAAATATACCTTTGGCTTTTTTGGGGCGCTTACGTTCAATCACTCCCTTGTCAAGGTCTTCCTTGTACTTGGGGCAATTTGGCCGGATGTGTCCCTTTTCACCGCAGTGAAAGCACCGTGTTGGGAGTCGGAGATTTCGAAGAATTCCTCCTTGAGGCACTCGCACGAGCACCTCCTACTCTCTTGCTCTTGATTGACGTATTTTTGGTGAATTTGCCTTTACCTTTGGTGATCTTCTTGCTCCCTCCATGGACGGCTAGGACGTGCTTGTCCTGACCCTTGCCCTTGTCAACTTCAGCCGTTTTGAGAGTGTTGTGAAGTTCCTCAAGACTCACCCCTTTATAACGCACATGATAATGCATAATGAAGTCCTTGTAGGACGGGGCTAGAGAGCCAAGAATCAAATCTTCCGCAATGTCATCGGGCATCGGGGAAGAGAGCTTTGACAACTTCTCAAGGTATCCTTGCATCGTGAGAAAATGCATGGATACCGATGTTCCCTCCGCCATGTGGCACCTTGTAAGTGCGATGGTGGTCTTATAATGCTCTTTTCTAGCACTATCCATGAACATCTTTGTTAAAGCTTCCATGGTCTTCTTGGGTTTTGAATCCATGTATTTCGCTTGAAGCGAGTCACCCATGGAGGCCAACATTAGACCGTGAACTTGGTTCTCTTGGTCTTCCCACTTGGCTTTTGCCTCTCTCTCGCTATCGGTTGCCTTCTCATTTAATTTTGGGATTTCACCATCCAAAATATGAGATAGTTTCTCAAACTTCAACACGATATTGAGCTTGAGTTGCCAGCTTATCAAGTTTGAGCCATCATTTGCCAAAGGATGTTTTTCAATCATAGATCGCACAATAGGTTGAATATTCGACATTTCTACAAAATAAATTATATGGGATTTAATGTCAATTTTATGTTTTTAAAAAACAATACCGCAAATAAAAATTTGTCCATAAATGCAGAAATCCAAGATCCTATCAATTATAATATAAACTAGCTAAGGGCTATTAGATATATTATAAAATCAAGGTAAGAAAATATTTTTCTAAACATAACCATTTCGAAATATTGCAACATTTGCATTTTTCAAACTCTTATGACTCTTGTCGTTTTAATTAAGAGGGAATTTAACCAATCCTCGTAAGAAAAACTCTATTTCGCAAAACCGAGCTAGGGCTCCGGGTCTTGTTAAGAAAACTTATTTCATTTGATACGAGATACGTTTATCCATTGTATTCACAAACAAATTTACTCGGTGTCCACTAAGGGTGAATCACACCTCGTACATCTATTCGTGGCACAACAATAGGCAACCTTATATCTCCCACTATTCCCAAAGATGGAGGAAACTATCTCCCACTAAGGGCGAGCAGAATATCCCTCGATCGATGACTGCTAGTGGATGAAATAAGAAAGAAATATACTCGTAATTTTTGGTTGGACAATTTAAACATTAATATGTGATTTAAGAATTTAGGTGATCATGCATATTTATCATCTATACACATCCTAACATTCATCCATGCAATCACATATATATCAAGCACACAAACATAAATAAATCCATTCACACACACATTGTGTGAGTTTATATGTTCCCACGTCCTTGATCCTCGATCATTGCGCTTCTTCAGCGTCTTCCTCTTGCACCATGGATGTTGATATTGAAAAAATATAAACATGCATCTCTCAATTTTGAAAATTGTCTAGTGCAAGTCCTATGTAAAAATCCTCTCATATGCATGCATATACATAAAAATAGAAATTTGGCTTTTACATATACATAAACCCTGTGATTAAATAATATACACATTCATTCACACATGGCTTCTTCGGAACATATAAACTCACATATCCCTGCATTAGAGAACTCGAGCAACGCATGTACATATACTATATATTACTCGATTTAGTTTATCATGCATCTCTAAAGCAAATAATTCTAAAATCATTTGAAATCCATTAAAAATGATTTTAAGCATCCATAATTCAAAACATCAAATATTTGAACCGTTGTTTATCCAATTTCCAAAAACAAATTTAAAGAAATATAAACATATGCCTTTTTCTGTTTTTTTGATTCCTTATAAAATAATCATTTAATTAAAAACGAAAATTCTATAAATTAGACATAAGTCTAAATTTTAATTGTAACATTCACATGATGTGTTTCAAAACATTTAAAACTATCAAAAGAATCAATTAGAATTAAATCAACAAAACTATCGGAAAACGCGAAAAAGACATAGAACATGAATTGTTATGATTGTAGATGGTAAACTAAAATTAATTATATAGTCTAATTATTGAAAATATGTACCTAGCTCTGATATCACTGTAGGATTTCGTGTCCCTATGTATGTATATATTTTAAAAAATTTAATACAACATACAAGATCGATATTCATATTTTCAACAATTTCTCTGTACATAGTTTTGTGATTATTCTAATAAGATGCAATCCTACATTTATTAAAATAAATCACATAGGTAGAATCATATCTAACGGTTCTCTAAAACCTTTTTGAAGATTTGGAGTCGCGTTGCCCGTTGAATCGTCCACGGATTTGCCTCTGAGTGTTCACCAAACTCTAAACAAGATTAGAGAGAAAGGAGCTAGCCAATCAATCTCTAACAAGGTTTAGAATCTAGCTAATGACCCCTCTTTAAGATCCTGAGATTCTTATCTCTAAAACTTAAATTTACTAAGAGATTTTCGTGGTGATTAGGGAGAGATTAACGAGAGAAAGATTTTGCATTAGATGTTAAACAAGTAGGAGTAGGGGTCCTTTTATAGTCTCCCAAAACATCCTTATCAAGAGCTATTTTTAGCCATGATCCCTTGTTTATTCTCTCCTAAATTAATCTCTAATTTCCACATAATCACCCACAAAAAACATTTTAATTAAATCTGGAATTAATCCACCCATGATCTAATTAATCTCTTAATAATTCAGGCAGAATCGTTCTTGTTCGGTAGACCGAGTATTATTCGGTCAACCGAACCATTCGGTTATAACACGTGTTCGGTGCACCGTGTGCTAGACGGTCGACCGAATCCGCATGAGAAAAATTCACTGGAAGAATTCGGACGAACCACGTCTTTTACTCGGTCGACCGTTGACCCACCAGAATCGCTCATGGGACATAGTCATCGAATGACCGTGTCACCTTTGGTCTACCGAAAATACTACTTCTCGGTTGACCATGCACACTCGGTTCATCGAAACCGATTGTCCAGGCACTCCAGACAATATCGGTCAACCAATTGCGCTTACCCGTTCCCTATTCGGTTAACCGATCCGAAGATACCCCGGTCGAACGAACCATGAACGGTTCACCGTGTTTGACCCCGATTTTGCCTTTGTCCAATATTGGATTTATTTCAAACAAAATTTGATCTTTTGGGGTTTTTAGAAAATTCACATCTTATATAATATATTATCATATGTAATATTAAATTATTACACCCCAGAATATATATACCTCATATGAATTTATTATGATTCTAATTATGTCAATTCTCATGACATATTGATTTTAATTAATTCATTACATGTGTCCTATTTTCACATGAAACCCGACACATCATATGAACTTAAAATCAAACCTCTTGTTTCCCAGTTTTGTGGTGTGACCTATAGGAGGATATAAGCCAAATTGGCAGCGATATTAAACACTTAATATCTCAAACTATAAGCGGTATCTAGCTACACATTATAGTTACCCAATTAGCATAGATGTCTTTGTTCCACCCGAACCAAAACACGATCCATTTAGTGATGTAAGTGCACCACTTGTGTCCGTCCCTTGCCTCATGATATTAATAATATATAGAAAGTATAAATGTGTCATCTTTGTATTATATTCATTTCTCGATCTCTTTAAGCTAATTATAACTTTGTAACTTAACTCAAGTTACATTGTGCACATTATATTTTTGCTTTATCAAGGGGCCCGCTAATATCATCACTTAATTAAGAGGGACAATGATAATCGTTTGATTAGCTATCTTTTCCAGCACAAGTCATGCTCAACCAACTATTTCCTTTATCACTACACTTATTGATAGCTTTTGACAATAATCAAATTAAGCACTTCTTGAGTGAAAATATATAAGTCTCATATCTTAGGATCCAAGACACAGTAAAAACATTAATGACACGAAACACAATTCCATAATGTTTTACTTGTTACGTCTATTCAATATATAAAAGTAATATTTTCCTCTTTTATATACTCGTGTCGCCAATTATTTGTAGAGCTACAACAATCGATGACCAACACGACAATCTTATCTCGGTAATTAATGTTCCATGTTAATTACCATGATTGTGAATAACTTTTGATTTATGTAAACCATTATCTTTTAGAACTCTACGGTTAAGGACCAAGTGCCTCTTCCTTAACACTTCCAAAAGACGAATACCATAATCAAGGAACAAAATGGTTGCACATTCAATTCATAATAATTGACATATAAAAGTAAAACTTTTAGAACACATTCCTTTCAGTCCCTCCACACACTGCCCCTGTATCCCCAGAGTAGCCTGTATTGGCTCCCATATGCCCCTTGTAAATCCACACCTCCAGTATCGATGTTGGACATCCTTGTAGTCATTGCAGCATAGTGCACACCTGGAGACAATGACCCCTACGCCTCTCTTTCGTAGCCAACTTTGAGTGGTAGCTTTCCTAATAGCATTGGCCATTGTGGTACTACATGCGTTGGAATCGTCATAGGGTGCCACACCGCTGATTCCAATCCAACCTTAGCCTGTCGATGCCTTAGCCATTCCCACGCAACCTTAGTTGTGAAAGGCCTACCCTGTGCCTTAATCCAGCCAAGCATATCCTCTCCCCTACTTGGTGTTATCTTCCGGATATGCTCCCAAACCTCTCCATAGCTACGGATCTTGACGGTGGTAACCTACACCGACCATGTCGCAAGAAGGACTCCACTTTTATGTCCCTCGGGACTCCAAGATCATAGTGGAAGCTTTCACCAAAATCTTCACAAATTAGTGGTCTGCCGAGTCAAGGAGCTTGGAGAAACTAGATAGCATGGCCATCTCTAATTTCATACACGAACTTCTACCGCGCAAGTGCTTGTAAGCGAAGAACACCACGCAACGCCCTGGAGCACACCGATGGTAGCCGTGCCATCCATATTGATTTGCTCCTCAGGTACTTACGCCTTACGCACCTCACCAAAGGGATGGTTCGTTGGATGCCACCAGCCAGAAGAGTCTCATCATAGCAACATCATTCCATTCCATAAGGCGTCGTACCCTTAGCCCACCCTCCTACTTTGGGATGCACACACATCCTTCCATGATACTACGGCCATCTTCTTCTACGAACTCCAAATGAAGTGCACCACGATCCTCTCAAACTTGTGAACGGTACTCCGGGGTAACAGAAAGGTAGAAGTCCAGTACACGTTGAATGAGGTAAGGACACTCTTTACCAGCTCAATCTGGCCAGCCATCGACATGAACTTGGTCTGCCACTCGCCTAAACGGGCTCACAACTTATCAATTAGACCAACACAGTGATGCCGACTGAGCCTTGATGAGAACAGTGGATGTCCAAGGTAGGTGATCGAGAAGGGGACCCTCTGCATATTCAGAATTTAACAGATGTGGTCTTGTTGATCTACGGATCCTCCCATAAAGATCTAGCTCTTCTCAACATTTAATTTCAAGCCCGACATATCCTCAAATTCAGCCATCCCATCTTTAATCACTTTGGCATTCTGTATCGTTGCCTCCGCGAACATCATGAAGTCATATGCAAAGAGAAGATGCAATATCCACTCTCGTCCATAGTACAATGGCGTGAGGTGGCCACTCTCCACTTCACAGTGAAAAAGTGTGCTCAACACTTCCATACACACAAACATATATGGTGCAATGGGATCACCTTGCTGAAGACCGTTCGTTGCCTGGAAGGTATTAGATTGTCTGCCATTTACCGTGACGATGAAAGATGCATGCAAACACGCCCCCACCATCTTGCACCACTTTTCCGGAAAACCAAAGTGTGCCATTCGCGATTGCAAGAACTCCTACGATACCGAGTCATATGCTTTCCGCAAATCCAATTTCAAACACATCTTCCCATATCCCTTCTCCAAATGCATGTTATGACATAATTCGTGTGCCAAGAGGATGTTGTCACTAATGCGTCATCATTTAATAAAGGCACTTTTATGTTCCCCGACTAACTTCAGGAGAACCATCTTCAATCTATTTGCCAATACTTTAGACAGGAAGCAGTAGACAATATTGCATAAGGATATAGGTCGAAAGTCATCCACGATCTTGGGTGTTTTCTATTTGGGGATAACGGTAATAGACGTGTGGTTCATTGATTGACATCATATCATGCATATATTTGTGTTTTATATCATTTATTTTTAGCCTAAGCAATGCCATATAACAAGTTTATGTTTAAGTTTTAGGAATAAATAGGTTTGAGAAGAAGATATTCAAAAAAGACTCAAAAGCATGGAAAATGACTAAGTTGCAATACTTATGGACTGAGATGAAAGAGAGAAGGACCCGAATGTAAATCCAAAAGGATCAATGAGCAAATGACGAAGCTCTACACCTTAATGAGGAGTATTTTGGCAATTAAATCTGGACCAACCATCAACAACCAAATCGGGTTCATCAAACACCAAGAAATCCCACTAGAACCAAGCCAAACAAATCCAAACCCGATCAGACAAATACATACCTCTAATTAGCGGTCCAAGACAGCCAATCAACGGTCAATATTTCTTCAAAATGCACATGCCTTGGTCGGGTGTTAGATTAGGTTGTATTTAGTCCATATTTAGTATGCTTTTAGTCTCATACTGGGGGATTGTCCCGGATTAACTTTTTCCATACTTATAAATAGAACTCTTTACCTTCCTTTGTATTTACCCATTGCTTGGTGGCATTCTCTCTACTTGGAGTAAGCCTTGGAGCAAAAACTCAAGGTGGAGAATAATGCTACTTGTAATGTGAGTCATGTAAATAAAATAATTCTTCATAGTTTGTTTTAATGTTGTCTTTGTTTTAATGCTTGCTTGCTTGTTTAGCTTGTTTTGTTTTCTTTATCGTAGTATAAATAGAATGTCTTCTTTTCTTAATGTAGTTTATAGTTTAATGAGTAGTGAGTAGTTCCATCCCCTTTGGGGGGGGGGGGGGTAGAGATGATGTTTATACATGCAATAAAGAATGGAAATGAATGCTTTATTTTGAAATGTGTTGATAAATGTGAATGTATGCTTGCTTGTTTAGAGTAGAACATTTCACTTGATGGGTTTTGCCACAACTATTAGACACCTCCCATGCTTGTTTAGGTTCTGAAATAACCAACTTGTGTATGTGAATGTTAATCAACTAGGTTAGTGATTGGATTGATAGGTTTTGCCATATCCATTAAACACTTCCTATGCATGAAAACACAACCTACATTTGTGCCTATTGAATGCATTCTTCACCATATTATTACATGTGTGCACTCACTCCACCCCTTAAGGGTCTCTCTTCCTGATTTGTAGCTTTGCATTAAGTTCTCTTAGTTTAGTTTGAATCACTCGTTAGTTGTTTTCTTTCACATTTCTTCTTACTAGTTTAGTGTAGCTTAGATTACCATACTTAAATCTCTTCTCCCTTTATTCTCCACTTGATTTCGTACCAACCAGAAGCTACTCACCTCCTCGTGGACACAACCCGTACTTGCCGCGTCTTCACCGACGTCGTGCACTTACAGTAAATATAAACGATTAAACATTCATACGACCCAATATCTTGGCCTCCTTCATGGCCGAGCCCAATGCCTTGAAAATGTCCATTTTCATAATGTACCATGCCGATTGAAAGAATTTCCCATTGAAGCCATCCGGTCCGGGTGTTGTATCTGGATTACTACCCTTTACCACGGCTTTGAGCTCGAGCAATGTGAGATTTCAAATCAGCATGTCTTTATCTTTAGTGCCAAGGGCGTCAAGCTTAATGTTTCTGCATATTGGATTCACGTGCACATTATGAGAGAAGAGATTAGCAAATCGACGCTGAAGCGCCTCATGCATAGCCCCATCTGGAGCTTATCCAATTTCCCCATTAGTGTGTATATGGGCGTTACCTTCACTAAGTGTTTTCAATTCTGCTCCACCAATGACAGGAACTTCGCATGTGTCGTCCATGCATTAACCAATCGGAACATCTTTCGACTCTTTGTTTTAGGCTCCTCTACCATAATAAGGAACGGTCTACGGTCACTCATTTCATTCTCTCCTACAAAATAAGAGGACTCTGGGAATACCTCAAACCACGTCGAAGAGCATAGTACACTGTCAATATGTGTCTTGATTCTTGCATGCCCGCACGATGAATTAGACCACATATATTCTTCCCCGAAAGTAGCAACCTCGAGCAACTCTGATCCATGAATGCACTCGTTGAACTCTCGTATGGCCGTAAGATTAAGTCTCCCCCTATTTTTTTCTCTTCCTTCCGTATACAATTAAAATCCCCCACAACAAGCCATGGGAGACTTGATGACATAGCTGCTTCCTTAATTTCCTCCCAAACGACCCTATGGTCTATATAGTCACTGAATGCATAGACCGTCGATACCATTATATGCGTACCCTTTGCGTACATGAGTCCTTGCAAATGAAGTGCTTGACCAGACTCGCGCACCATCTCCAACTTGACTACTTTAGGATTCCAACATACCAAAATCCGCCTAGCATCGGAGCCGCACATTCCACGAGTGTATCTTCATTTAGCTTTTGAGGGGCAGCAGACCCCTTCCCTTTGTTGCGCTTCCATTGTCATTGGAGTTCCATTGCACGCACCACATGGAATGCGGACACTTGTGGGGAAATGTCTTCGAGGTTAATAACGGGTAGGGGGATTGCAGTCTCTCCTCATGAAGGTCTTTACCGATGGACCCGAACATACTTCCAAAATCCATCTCAAACACCCCTTCGTGGTCCCGTTCTACGTGACCTGCACATGCATTGCCACATTCTTCTCTATACGTGACATTTTTGAATTTTCATTCTCATGATTTAGTAGACTTGCAACAGGAGCCCAGGATGCAGAATTAATGTGTTGCATGGTCAAGCTGTCCCATGTTAGACCCAACCCAACCAAGTGGGCCTCTTCGGAAATCCCAGACCAGCCCAAGTTCTCCACGCACCCATCAGGTGTTGCCCTATGTGCATGTGCATCAAAGTGCACTTTGCAGTCCACGTGAGCACGTTTCCCGCCCAATTGCACCCTTTGCATAAGTGCGTTTCACGTCGAGATTACGTGTCCCCGATGCCCCGATCTTCTTCTGCAAATCCCACATCGTAGGTACCCACCGACCCTTCCTTGCATTTGCTCTGATTGGGCTGCGTCTTGCACCGCAGATAAAGCTGGCAACTTATTACCTTCCAATGGTGCTGTAGGACACACACACACTTAGTGTTGGTGCTTAGCTACAATGACTCAGATTCGATGCCGCATTTTGTTCCTTCATCTGACGATCCTGGTTGCTGCAACAAAGTTAGTGCTTTATCCAGATCCAATAGTCCTTGCCTTGCTCCCATGTCCAATGGCCCATCGTCCGTACCATTCTCGTCCACGACATCCTTGTGATTACCTTTGTTAACTAGTCTGTCACATCCGTTTCCTTCATCCAACGGTGCCGCAATAACATCGTGCGAATCAATGGCACCAGATGAGCCACCTCAGCCCTAGACATCTCCGTTTCTTCTGTAGCCTCGTCCTCGTTTCCTGCTGTCACACGCTTCATTTCCTCGATGAAACCCGTTCCATCTATCCTATCCTCCGAGTGCTGCCCTGTCTCACCGCCAACACGCCCTGCATCCCTTGCATCACTAGTATTTCCCGGCCTTCGTCGTCGACGAACTTGGACCCACTCCTTAGTTTTCGTAGATCTAGTTGACTATTGCACCAAGCGCATATTCTCGTATCGGTGGCCATCACACCGGACCTCTTTGTGTCTGAATGGTTCACATACGTTACACAACGTCGGCTTCCACTCATATTCTATCTTAATCTCCACCTCCCTATCTTCCCCTTGTGCTTTTACGGTGGTTGGGAAAGTGAGGCTTGTTAATCGTTTATATTTACCGGAAGTGCACAGCGTCGTTGAAGAAGCGGCAAATACGGGTCAATCGGCGGGGAGGTGAGTAGATTCTGATTTTAAGGAAATCAAGTGACGGAAAATAGAGAGCATGAATTGATGAGACTAACTAAACTACACTAAACTAGCACGAAACAATCAAAGAAGATGAAAGCACGAGATGAAATAAAATTAAACTAAGTAACTAATAAAAACAAGTTGTAAGTTAGGAAGAGAAACTCGTGAGGGGTGGAGTGAGTGTACACATGCAATAAGATGGGGAAAAATGCATTCAATAGGCATAAATGTAAGTAGTGTTTTTATGTATAGAAAGTGTCTAACGATTATGGCAAAACCTATTAATCCAATTACTACCTAATTGATTAACATTCACATACACAAGTTGATTATTTCGGAACCTAAACAAGTATGAGAGGTGTCTAATAGTTGTTCCATCAGGTGAAGTGTTCTACTCTAAACAAGCAAGCATACATCCACATTTATCAACACATTTCAAAATAAAGCATTCATTTTCATTCTTTATTGCATGTATAAACATCATCTCCACCCGTCCAAAGGGAGATGAAACTACTCACACATTATTAGACTAACATGCTAATTAATTTTATGACGATTAAAACAAACAAAGTTAACTAAGGCATGCATGAATTGAAAAGAGACAATATGAATAAACTAACAAAACATCTTTTATTACTCACTCACACTTCAAGTAGTCTCTCTCCACCAGAGTTTTGTTCCAAGGCTTTACTTCTTGTAGAGGGGATGACCACCAAGAGAAGAGATACAAAGGAGAAGAAATAGTTCTATTCATAGTCATAGAAAAAAGGCAATCGGGGATAATCCCTCATATGAGACTAATGCACTACTAAAAATAGACATAAAACACTCTAATACATGACCCACGTAACTCTTATTGGATCCAGAGAAGAACCAACCGCCAATCATCGCTCTTGGACCACCAATCAGTGGTCTATATACTCTGGATTGGGTTTGGATTTGGAGTGTGGTTGTCTGGCTTGATTTATTCATGTCTGATGTTTGCGCCAAGATCTAATTGCCAAAATACTCCTCATGATGTTGTAGAGCTTCTTGATTTGCTCATTGGTCATTTTGGTTTTACATTCAGGTCCTTATCTCTTGCATCTCAGTCCATAGGTCTTGCATCTTAGACATTTTCTTTGCTTTTAAGTCCTTTTTGAGTCTCTTCTTCTCAACCTATTTATTCCTGAAACATAAACATAAAACTCGTTACGTAGCAATCCTTAAGCTAAAAATAAAGGATTTAAAACACAAATATATGCATAATATGATGTCAATCAAATACCCCCACACCTAACTTTTTCTAGTCCCAAGCAAAACAAAGTAAGGGAAAAATGAAAGAAAGGAAAACACACACGAAAAATAGGGAAATCCTAACTCACTTTCGTAGGAATCACGGTTGCACTTAGCACGTGCAACAAGCCGTTAAACCTCCTTGTCACGAAGGAGGAGGAGTGTTGTCTCCTGGGAGTTTTCAACGGATATACCCACAAAATCCGAACATTGATGCATTATTCAACCTAACAACACAACTCGATGGACTCATTTTTATCGATTAATGGATACGGTAATTCTACATGCCGACTTTATATATGTATTTAGTCCACACACCTAGCCTAATGAACCATTCATGAAAGTTAATTAAGGACTTAAGCGAAAGACATGGGCAACCTTAACATCCTCAAATGATACAAAGTGTAAACTCCATTAAGGTTCTTATTTGCATTACCATTTCTTTTTTTTCTTTTTATTTTTATTTTTGTCTAGTTGGTGTTTGATTCTCCCAGTGTGAGGTTTCATGCATCATTGCCCATGATAACTTACACAATCACGTACACCTTCCACCACATCTCCACATAGGGTGATCCCTACAACCCGTGTAACAGGAGTTCGGTCGGTGCATCCCAAGTCAGATGACTCGAAAGCACCAGGCACTACGTCCCATTGGACCTAACTTACCGAGTGATTGGAGCCGTGCGAGAAGAGAGAACACCTACTAACTTATTTCTTATCTACACATGAACCAAAACCCCTACTCTTAAAGTTTCATAACAAGATTTTAAGGGTCCCTGACTACGACAAACTTCCTTATATTAATAGACACAAATTATTCGATTCACTAGGTTCAAGGTGAACTTCATTATTAGTTTGAGTACTGAAACCCTATGATTACTCTCCATCCGAAAGAAAACACGGGTGCATCCTTACGACTCGATAAGACCAAAGCCGGTATACTAGATATCCTAATGCATCATGTTCAAGTCAAAATTTTGGGTTCTTCTCTTTTGATTGCCTCAAAACGTTTTCACACATGCTAAACACACGCAAAACCCACAAAACATTTTCTTTGGCAAACACTTGAATATTTTGAAAGAAATGTCAAAATTTAAAGCACTAGACAAGCAAAAGGAGACAATGCACCCAAGGATCATGACAGACAGATATACCGATATTAAATGCAGCACACTAACATGACCCTAACAATACAAACAAAAGGAGAAAGACTCGACTATGTACACACGTAAAACACTCTCCCACACTTACTTCATGCATTGTCCTCAATGAATGCGAGCATGACACTACATGGATTTATGCATGAAAAAGAAAAGATCTCACCAGCATGAAATGCAAAGGGAAATTCATGGTTATGTGGATGGACACAACCCAAATTCCCCTTAAAATCTGTGAAATACTAAGGAAGGGATACAAATACGTGGAAAAAATGGGGCCAAAAACACAAGGGTTGAGCACCACAACGATCATTGCTCACTCGTGGAGTCTTTTATTGCATTTATTTCTTTTTTCTTCCTTTTTATGTTGAAATATAACCATGTACAAAAATAAGTTTCCATCTTCATTTGTCAAAGGACATCAAATGGGAACCTCAAAAGTGGGTCAGTGCACTTTGAATGAGAACATGACACCACGTAGGGACAGAATACTCATTCGTCGGGCCCCCTCACAAAGAGCACAAGATGGAAGGAGAGTTTCATGAATTAGACGAAAAGGCGTCTCATTCAAAGGATCAAACTGAAAGAGCTTGAACCTCTCAAGAGTTTGGGACATAATGTGCAACGGAAGAAGAGTTTCTCCCGTTGCAGAAGTGAAGTTATAATCGTCAATCCAAACTCTCCAACCAACAGGTTTGTGGGTCGGAACGAGGTCAAGAACCTCGTTATGCATGTCCGACTCACCTGGCGAACAGAAGATGAGTCTCTTACCCAAGGTATCCTCTTAGGCACTCCCAATACCCTAATTAGAGATGTGATTTTTTGATGTCCCATCATTTCCAAGATGATCAGGAACAATAGTGAGAGGCAAACTCTCATCAGGTCGTATGAAATTAAGGGTACTAGGGAGCTCTTTCTACACCATAGGTGATTCCTTAAAAGGCTCGACAACAATATCATGTGGCTCAAGGGCCACGGGACAAAAAGGTAAGGCACAATCATGTGCCGACCATGTACCGACTCAAAATTAAGTTGGTCCATGCTCTTCTCAATTTGGATCGAATCCCCCACCATGTGATCGTGAATTGAAACCCCAAGTCCTTCAGACTGACTAGGAGTTTGACTTTGAAAGACTGTGCTTTGAATTTGTTGATGTGGTGGTGGTTCGATATCAGAAGATAGATCCTCATGTTGACAAGAAATGTCACCCTCCTCACGTTTACTTAATTGTTGTGTAATTTGAGTCATATACATTTACATAGTTTGCAGGGAATTTTAAGTGGACTTCATAACATTTTGAGTGGTTTCCATGAACGTTTGGAGAGTTTGTTCTAAAGAATCAAGTCTAGGGTCAACTGTGAGGCCCAAGTCAGAATTTGGGAAATTGTTGGGTTGAGTGTTGATAGGCTGAGAATGAATCCAATGATTCGAAGTAGGGTGTTGGTAGAATTCTGGGTATTCGGGAGGAGGATACTGTAGGATTTTGTGTCCCTATTTATGTATATATTTTAAATTTTTAAATACAAACATACAAGATCGATTTCATATTTTCATTGATTTTACGTACATGTATTTGTTTATTCTAATATCATGCATTCCTATACATATTAAAATAAACAAAGAATAGAGAATCATACCCAAAGGTTCTCTAAAACCTTTCAGAAGATCTGGAGTTCCGTTGCTCGTCGAATCGCCCGCCGATTCACCTCCAAGTATTCACGAAACTCTAAACAAGATTAGAGAGAAAGGAGCTAGCCAATCATCTCTAATTGGGCTTAGAATCTAGCTAATAACCCCTCTTTAAGCTCCTGAGATTTCTATCTCCAAAACTTAAAACTATTAAGAGATTTTCGTGGTGATTAAGGGAGAGATTAATGAGAGAAAGATTTTTTGCATTAACCTAAACATGTAGGATGAGGGGTCCTTTTATAGGCTCCCAAAACATCCTTATCAAGAACTATTCTTTAGTCATGATCTCTTGCTTATTCTCTCCTAAAATTAATCTCAAATTTCCACATAAGCATCCTAAAAATGTTTAATTAAATATGGAATTAATCCAACCCATGATCTAATTATTCTCTTAATAATTCAGGCAAAAATCGCACTTTTCGGTTATAACACATGTTCGGTGGACCGTGAGCTAGACGGTCGACCGAATATGCATGAGAAAAATTCTCTGGAAAAAGTCGGACGATCCGCGTCTTGCTCGGTCGACCGTTGACCCACCAAACTTTCTCCTGGCGAACATTCATCGGACGACTGTGTCACCTTCGGTCTACCGAAAATATTCCAAGATATTTTCTCTCGGTTGACCGTTCACGCTCGGTTCACCGAACCCAATTGTCCAGGCATTCCAGACAATTTCGGTCAACATTGTGCTTACCCGTTCCCCGTTCGGTTGACCGTTCGGAAGACACCTCGGTCGACCGAACCCTAAACGGTTCACCGTGTTTGACCCTGATTTTGCATTTGTCAAATTTTGGATTTGTTTTCAACAAAATTTGATCTTTTGGGGTTTTTAGCAAATTTATATCTTATGTAAAATATTATCTTATGTAATATTAAATTATCACACCCCATAATATACACACCTCATATGAATTTATTATGATTCTAATTATGTCAATTCTCATGACATATTGATTTTTTTCATTCACTACATGTGTCCTTTTTTCACAGGAAACCCGACACGTCATATGTACTCAAAATCAAGCTTCTTGTTTCCCAATTTTGTAGTGTGACCTATAGGAGGATCTAAGCTGAATCGACAGTGATATTAAGCACTTAATATCTCAAACTATAAGCGGTATCTAGCTACACATTATAGTTACCCAATTAGCATAGATGTCTTTGTTCCACTCGAACTAAACACGATCCATTTAGTGATGTAAGTGCACCACTTGTGTCCGTCCCTTGCCTCATGATATTAAGAATATACACAAAGTAGAAATGTGTCACCTTTGTATTATATTCATTTCTTGATCTCTTTAAGCTAATTATAACTATGTAACTTAACTCAAGTTACATTGTGCACATTATAATTTTCTTTATCAAGGGGCCCACTAATATCATCACTCAATTAAGAGGGGCAATGATAATCGTTTGACTAGCTATCTTTTCCAGCACAAGTCATGTTCAACCAACTATTGCCTTTATCACTATACTCATTGATAACTTTTGACAATAATCAAATTAAGCACTTCTTGAGTGAAAAGATATAAGTCTCATATCTTAGGATCCAAGACACAGTAAAACATTAATGACACGAAACACAATTCTATAATGTTTTACTCGATAGGTCTATTCAATATGTAAAAGTAATATTTTCCTCTTTTATATACTTGTGTCGTCAATTATTTGTAGAGCTACAACAATCGATGACCAACACGACAATATTATCTCGGTAATTAATGTTCCATGTTAATTACCATGATTGTGAATAACTTTTGATTTATCTAAACTATTATCTTTTAGAGCTCTACGGTTAAGGACCAAACGTCTCTTCCTTAACATTTCCAAAAGACGAATACCATAATCAAGGAACAAAATGTTTGCACATCCAATTCATAATAATTGACATATAAAAGTAAAACTTTTAGAACACATTCCTTTCAGCCCCGTCATCACCGACGGTTGTGCACTTGCGGTTTAAACTTTAATTAATCAAACAACAAGTCATATATAATTAACCGACTAATACATTTATCACTATACGCAATGATAAATTTTGATGATAATCAAATTATATAATTCTCATGTGAAAATATATAGATCTCATATCTTAGGATTCAAAAACACAATGAAAAGCTTAATGACACAAATACAATTCTATAATGTTTTCATTTATTAGATCTATTCAATATATGAAACAAACATTTTCTATTTCACATACTCATGTTGTTAAATACATGTCGAGCTACAATATCCTTTAACCAACATGACAATCTTATCTCTGTAATTAATGTTATATGTTAATTACCATGATTGTAAATCACTTTTGATTTATGCAAACCATTATGTTTTAGAGCTCTATAGTTAAGGACAAAGAGCCTCTTCCTTAACACTTCCAAAAGACGAATACATTAAACAATGAACAAAATATGTGTACATTCAATTCATAATAAAAGACATAAAAGTAAACTTTTTGAACACATTCCTTTCAAATGGAAGATTCACTACACGATGCTCAATATGCTTGATGGCGTACATGCCACAATCTCCAGTGCAAAATTAGTAGCATTAATCATAAATATATGGTATAAAAGCATTAACCATTTTAACTTTGAAGTAATCATGAAATTTACCTTCAATGGGTTTGAGGACCTTCTACGGTGTCAGACGGCGCCATCCGAATTCTAGTGGTTTGCATCCTATTAAGGTCTCAACTTTCGGGTGGTCGTTGAACAGTGAGGAACAATACATTGGAGAAGGGAGGAGGCGACAACATGACCTCATAAACGACTCCAGAGCTACCTCAGAAATGATCATCACATCTACATTGTAGATGTTGAATGTACAATCGGGAATTGATGCCTCGATCGCAAACCAATGTATGTTCTTGTAGCACTGGCACCAATACATTTATTCCTTTCCCTTCCAAGAAGGCATGACCTAACCCTCGAGCCCGGTGACAAATGAGACACAATCTGAATCCTAAGTAAACTTCTCTGTAGGGATCCTCCCAAATACCCACCATTCTAATGTCCTCAATTGTCTTTCGACTAGCTTCTTCAAACGGACGAGAACTAAAGGGTTGTCCTTTGTACGACGTCATTTCTTGGTTGGGTCAGTGTAGACATCCTGAAGATGTTTTGGGGAATGTCTCCTCCTCTGATACAACCATAGCCAACGGGGTGGACGGATCTACTTCAACTTTGTAATCGTCAGGTATATTATCTTCATCATCAGTTGGTGGTCTCGAAGGTTCTTCTACCAAAGACAAGATCTTAGACATCTGGTCCATCATGGGCAACTGATTCTCAAGGATGCTCTTTAGTTGAACTTCGATTGATAGTTGTTTTTCTTCCATCGACATTTGCGTTGCCTCTATCGACATTTGTGTTGCTTCCATCGGCAATTGCGTTGCTTCTACCCTCTCCAACCTTCCTACAAAAGCTGGTAATCATGAGATGGGACTGAAGCAAGGGTTGGGGCTACTTCTTGGGATGAGGTTGCGGTTGGGGAAAAGGTAAGGATAGTTGGATCGTGTCGTCAATTATTTTAGAGCTACAACAATCGATGACCAACACGACAATCTTATCTTGGTGATTAATGTTTTATGTTAATTACCATGATTGTGAATAAGTTTTGAATTATGTAAACCATTATCTTTTAGAGCTCTACGGTTAAGGACCAAGCGCCTCTTCCTTAACACTTCCAAAAGACGAATACCATAATCAAGGAACAAAATGTTTGCACATTCAATTCATAATAATTGACATATAAAAGTAAAACTTTTAGAACACATTCCCTTCAGATACTGGGGTGGAAACGATATATAAGAATTTGAATAAGAATTGTCTCCCATGAATCCATCCCTCTCGGGTTGTACGCGGATGTGTAAGGGTCACATTGAGCATTGTGGGAAAATGTGTGCTCCTACTCAGGCTCTGTGGAACATAAGGACATTCCCCAAAAACATAACCACTCAACCCGCAATAGTCACACGGTACAACCACAGGGGTTACCGGTGCACTCATGTCATCTACCACATGCATGAAAGAGGCGAAAGGTTCTTGTATTGTCTCAGTTTGTTGACCAACATATGATCTGACGTAACTAGATACTGGTCTAGCAGACGGTGTATCTCTCATATTACCCCAATTTGGAGACTGCTCAGTCACACAATCAGGATTGTCCCAACCATACAGGATTGTCCCAACTTAGCATAATGAATCATTCGTGGAAGTTAATTAAGAACTTAAGTGAAAGACATGGATAACCTTAACATCCTCAAGCGATACAAAGTGTAAAGTCCATTAAGATTCTTATTTGCATGACCATTTTTTTTAATTTTTTATTCTTTTTTTTCCTCTTTTTTTTACTAGTTGGTTTGTAATTCTCTCAGGGTCAGGTCGTGCATCATTGCGTATGAGGACTTACACTATCACGTACACCTTTCCCTACATCTCCACATAGGGTAATCCCTACCACCCGTGTAACGGAAGTTCGGTCGGTGCATCCCAAGTCAGATGACTCGAAAGCACCAGGCACAAAGTCCCCTCGGACTTAATTTGCCAAATGATAAGAGCCGTGCGAGAAAAGAGAACACTTGCTCACTTATTTCTTATCTACACATGAACCAGAGACCCTACACTTAATGTCTCACAACAAGATTTAAAGGGTCCTTGACTACAACAAACTTCCTTAAATTAACAGACACAAATTATTGACTCACTAGGTTCGGGATGGACTTCTTTAATTGTTTGAGTACTGAAACCCTATGATTACTCGCCCCCAAGGGAAAACCGGGGTGCATCCTAGTGACTAAATAAGTCCTAAAGCCACTGTACTAGATATCCTAATGCATCAAGTTCAAGATAATTTTGGGAGCTTTCTTTTTACTTTGCCTCTCAACGGTTTTGCACATGCTAAACACATGTAAAACCCACAAAACATTTTCTTTCACAAACACATGAAGATCTTGAAAGAAATGTGAAAATTGTAAAGCCCAAGGCAAGAAAAAGAAGACAAGTCACCCAAGATCATGACAAGCAGATATATCGATATTAAATGCAGCACATTGACATGACTCTAACAATGCACACAAAAGAAAACAAAAGAACATAAAAGAAAATGAGAAAGACTCGACTATGTACACACATAAAACACCCCCACACCTACTTCATGTATTGTCCTCATTGTATTCGAGCATGATACTACATGGATTTATGCATGAAAAAGAAAAGATTTCACCAACATGAAACACAAAGGGAAGTTCATGGTTATGTTGATGGACACAAAACCGAATTCCCTCAAAACCTGTGAGATTCTAAAGAAGGGATACAAATACGTGAAAGAAATGGGGCCCAAATACACAAGGGTTGGAGCCCACAACAATCAATGCTCACTGGTGGAGTCATGTATATATATTTCAAATAATTATGTACAAAAATAAGTTCTCGTCTTCATTTGTTGAAGGACATCAAATGGGAACCTCAAAAGTGGGTAAATGCACTTGGAATGGGAACATGACACCACGCGGGGCAAGAATACTCATGCGTGTCCCCCTATCATAAAGAGCACAAGATCAAAGGAGAGGTTCATGAATTGGACGCAAATTCAAAGGATCAAACTGAAAGAGCTTGAACCTCTCAAGAGTTTGGGACATATTGTGCAACAGAAGAAGAGTTTCTCCCGTCGCAAAACTGAAGTTATGATCGTCAATCCAAACTCTCCAACTAACAGCCTGGTGGGTCGGAACGAGGTGAAGAACCTCGTTAGGCATGTCTGACTCACCTGGAGAACAGAAAGTGGGTCTCTTACCCATGGTATCCTTTAAGGAACTCTCAATACCCTCATTGACAATGTGATTGTTTGATGTCTCATCATATCCAAGATGATCAAGAACAATAGTGAGAGGCAAACTCTCATCAGGTTGTATGAGATTAAGGGTACTTGGGAGCTCTTGCTCCACCACAGGTGAGTCGTTAGGAGGCACAACAATAAGATCGTGTGGCTCAACGGCCACAGAACAAAAAGATAAAGCACAATCTTGTGCCAACTCATAATGAAACTAGTACATGCTATTCTTAATTTGAATCGAATCCCCCAGCATGTGCTCATGAATTGAAACCTAAGTCCCTCAGACTGACTATGAGTTTGACTTTGAAAGATTGTGCTTTGAATTTGTGGATGTGGTGGTGGTTCGATATCAGAAGATAAATCCTCATGTTGAGAAGAAATGTCACTCTCCTCACGTTTACTTAATTGTTGTGTAAATTGACTCAAATACATTTCCATAGTTTGCGTGGAATTTTGAGTGGACTTCATTACATTTTGTGTGGTTTCCATGAACGTTTGGAGGGTTTGTTCTAAAAAATCAAGTCTCTGGTCAACTATGAGAATCAAGTCAGAATTTGGGAAATTGTTGGGTTGGATGTTGATAGGCTAAGAATGAGTCCAATGATTTGAAGTAGGGTGTTGGTAGAATTCTGGGTATTTGGGAGGAGGATACTAGGGTGGAAATGATGTATAAGCATTTGAATAAGAATTGTCTCCCCACGAATCCATCCCTCTCTGGTTGTACGCGGATGCGTAAGGGTCACATTGAGCATTTTAGGAAAATGTGTGCTCATACTCAGGTTCTGGGGCAACATAAGGACATTCCCCGAAAACATGATCACTCAACCCACAATAGTCACATGGTACAACTACTGGAGCTACCAGTGCACCCATGTCATATACCACTTGCATGAAAGAGGCAAAATGTTCTTGTAATGTCTAAGTTTGTTGACCAACATATGATCCGACATAACTAGATGGTGGTGTAACAGTCGGTGCCTTTCTCATATCACCCCAATATGAAGATCGCTCAACCACACAATTAAGATTGTCCCAACCATACAAGGTGTTTGTCTAAGCCACCTTAGGTTGCATGGGTCCGGAATACCAGGGAGAATTGTCCTGGTCCAAATAATGATATGGATGGTTGCCCATATAACTATCCATCTCGCCAAAGAACTCTCGAGACGATCACTCTCACCACCACGAGGCCAAGCTTGCAAAAAGTACTCGACTCAATCCTAAAATTCTAACAGAGAATGTAAAAGGGAGGAGACTAGAACATAGAAGTAGGTGGGAAGAAGTTGACTCAGAGGATAAGGGAAGAATCCCTAAATCTAGCGTGGGTATTGGGAGAGGGTAGAAGAAGAAAAGCAAACAAGGCTCAAACAACCTATGGCTATAGGTCCTTAGACTACACGACGCCTAACTTTGAGATCTCTTGTATCAACACACCTCACCTCCGTACAATGAAGACCACAATGCCCAGCAAGTAATACAAGATCCGGAGATCCAGTACCACCTACTATCGACAAGGCAGGCAACGCCGATCAGGTCATGACGGTCTCAACTCGATTGCTATCCTAGTGCGCCCGAGTCCTAGGGCCAATGTCTACTTGCTTTTAGAATTAAGGCATTGATTAAGAGTAATTTTTGGCAAAGGAAAGGGTGATGAAATCCCCAACCTTATCTTGTATGGGACAACCCCTCCTTAGTATCATTTTGAGTCTTAATCTAGTAATCAACTCTCCAAACAAATGCTCACCTCACTCTTGTCCTGATGCACCTTACTAACTAATGAATGCTTTAACCAAGCATGAATGAGAGAATGAGTGCACGTACCTCACGCCAGCAATCAACAACAAGAATGTAAAGAAAAGAAAGACGAGTGCGTGCAAGGTCTACAAATGATGCATGACCTAGATGACAATCAAATTAATCTTTTGCTTTGAGTTTTAAGGTCCAAGTTGTATAGAAAGAGGATTGGTAATTAATAGATATGCGAGTAAATTACAGGTTAAAACAAGCAAATTGGGCTCCCAGACAACTACAATGAACACACAAACAACCAGAACAAAGTTTGGAGCAAACACAACTCACCAGGCCGCTAGTTGGCGGTCCCAGATCGCTGATTGGCGGTCTAAAGGGTTGCTCCCTGCTCAACTTTTCTCCTGGTGTGTCCCCTGAATGTGTCATTGTCCCTGAAACAAAAACAAACTTAAAAAAAAGATTAAACCCACTCGAATCATCCAAACCAGAGTCTGGACATAACACCTCCCCGGCAACGGCGCCAAAAACTTGATTGAACGTTTTAAAATAACCCTAAGTGCACGACTACGTTGAAGCAGTGGAAAATATGGGTCGATCCACAGGGAGGTGTATCGACTATTGTTAGTTCAAAGGTGAGTGGAAAACAAGATTGGAGAAAAAGTAATTACACTAAACTAGACTAAACTAGACTACACGAGTAAGCAACAAACAAGATGAAAGTGCGAGAAGAAATGAAACTAAGTGACTAATAGAAGAAACTAGAAATCAGGAATGGAAGACCCCTAAGGGGTGGAGTGTGTACACATGAAATAAGTGGTGATAAATGCATTCATTAAGTACAAGTGTAGGTAGTGTTTGCTATGCATAAGAAGTACCTCATGACAAGACCTATCATCCAAATCACTAACCTAGGTGATTAATATGAGCATGACAAGTTTGTTATTAAGAACCTAAATAAGCATGGAATGTACCTAAATATTATGGCAGAAACCATCAAGTTACATTTTCTCTTTAATTCAAACAAGCATACTAACATTTCTCACATACAACAATATTTAGCATTCATTCCATCTACATAACATGTATAAACATCAACTCCACCCCTAAAGGGGGATGGAACTACTCACTACTCATTAAAAGAAGACAAAACGAAATTAAGGAATTACGATAGGAAAGGGAGACATGCTATTACTTCTACTAAGATTAAGACAAACAAAACAAGTTAAACAAGCAAGCATTAAAACAAACACAACATTAAAACAAACTATGAAGAATTATTTTATTTAGATGACTCACATTATAAGTAGCATTCTTCTCCACTTGAGTTTTGCTCTAAGGCTTACTCCAAGTAGAGAGAATACCACCAAACAATGGGTCCAGACAAAAGGAGGGGAAAAGTTATATTTATAGTTATAGAAAAAGGCAATTGGGGATGATTCCCTGATATGGGACTAACACACATACCATAAATGGACATAAGACAATATAACAAACACCCACGCCAAAGTAGTTGCCATTGGGCCATATTGGACCGCCAATTGGCGGTCTATGGCTGCTGATTGGCGGTCCATCTTGGTCTGATTGGCCCTGGTTTTAGACGGCTTGTTAAGGACTCAATTTGGTTGTTGATGTTTGCGCCCGGATCTAATTGCCAAAATAATCCTCATGATGGTGTGGAGCTGCTTGATTTGCTCATTAGTCATTTTGGTTTTACATCTGGGTCATTCTCTCTTGCATCTCAGTCCATAGGTCTTGCATCTTAGACATTTTCCTTACTTTATGTCCTTTTTGAGTCTCTTCTTCTCAACCTATTTATTCCTGAAACATAAACATAAAAATCGTTACGTAGCATTGCTTAGGCTAAAAATAAAGGATATAAGACACAAATATATGCATGATATGATGTCAATCACTGAGCATTGTGGTCTTTCTTGTAGGGAGGTGAGGCGTGTCGAGACTAGTGATCTCGAAGTTAGGCGTCGTCTAGCCTAAGGACCTATAGTCATAAGCTGCTTGAGCTTTGTTTGCTTTTGTGCTTCTACCTTCTCCCACTACCCACGCTAGCTCTAGGGATTCTTCCCTTCTCATATGCGTCTTCTCCTCTTCTATATTTTACGAGTAGTCTCCGCTACTGATTATACCTTCTGTTGTGTGGTGTTTTAAAGTCGAGTTGAGCGTTTTATGTGAGGTTGGACTCGTTCTGGTGAGAGCACTCGACTTGAGAGAATGCATTTTTCTGAGATGGACGGTCTAGGTGATCGCCCATCTTCGCCTCGTGCTCCTTCAGAGCGTGAGGTTGAGTTGTCTCGTGGAGATGGGGGAGACTAGGGTTCGTACATAGATTACCTCGGTCCACTCCCACCACCATGTAGACCTCCTTCTCCAACTCGGGAGGAAGAAGGATTCGGCCAGGATCAAGTTATTGGTGCACCACCACCTTTAGCTCGACAAGATAGACCGATGACTTTGTGGGAGCGGACCCATCGTGTTCGGGCCGCACAACCTTCTTTCATAGTTCTTCCACCAGCTCGCGGGAACAACTATGAACTGAAACCTCAATATGTGATCATGCTTCCTACCTGCACTTCTAATAAGGAGGATCCATATATTTTTATACGTGAATTCGAGGAGGTATGCTCCATTTTCAAGCTTCAGCAGCTTGACGAGGATTCAGTCTGGTTGAGGATGATTTCTTTCGCGTTGATGGATAACGCGAAGAAATGGATGTACAGCCTCCCGACGAGATCTATTCGGTCTTGGGATGACTTTGTGACTGTCATTCTGAAGAGATTTATCCCTCAAAGGAAAACTCAACAAATATGACACCAGATACATCAAATGTATCAGACTGAGACAAAATCTTTTCATGCTTTCTTTGAGAGGTTCAAGGATGTTCTGTTGTAGTGCCCTCCCTCATCATGGAATTGAGTTGTGGTAGTTGTGTCAAATTGTTTATGAGGGCCTCAACTACAACACCCGTACATTGTTGGAGTCGATGTGTCAGGGTGGTTTCCAAATGAAACCCATCGATGAGGCCTGTGACACCTTTGAATTAATGGCTGAATGTGCCTTTGAGTGGGACACCATGAGAGAGCCACTAGCCACCAGGTCTTCTGGTCAAGCTTGATCATATCAAGTTGAGTCAACTATCGCGTCTAAGGAAAAAATGATTGGTCTCATGCGTAGGATTGAGAGTTTAGAGTTGGACCGAGCTCCTGTAACTTAGGTAGATACTCCCGCGTGTAGTAGGTGTGGACTTACGTGACATAATGACTTGGAATGTGCTTACGTTCCAAGTGATACTGAGCATGCAAATGCATTGTATCAACAGATGCCTCGTAACGACCCGTACAGTCACTCCTACAACCCGGGATGACGAAACCACCCTAACTTCTCTTGGGGGCAACGGTCAGAGCTCGCACGCTCAACCTCAACCTCCACCTCATCACCCTCCATGCCCGTCGGCGACCTATCAACCCCCACAACATAGGTCTCAGCCCCACACTCACCTTCCTACTGAGGCTTCACCATCGGGTTATTCTAGTCAGACTCTACCTTAGCGGGTTGACCCAAGGGACTCCACTCTTGAACAAACCATTCACGCGTTCATACAGAGCACGCAAACCATGCTTGCGGCCAATAATTCCACGATCAAAGCATTGGATGTGCAAGTTAGTCAATTAAGTCATTAGCTCCATGAACGTGAGAATGGTCAATTCCCAAGTGCACCTGAGGTAAATCTCCAGGGTACACAATCTCAAGCAAGGCCACCAATTTCTCAAGCTACGTCTGAACCGACCCATCATGTCAATGTGATTCATAGTTTGAGGTCCGGTAAGGAGGTGGACAACCAAATTGGGTTGCCTTCCTTGCAATCACCATCTCTTGGTGTCACCAAACCTGCGATGATACCAACATCTATAAGGGAGCCGGATCCTGAGGTTCCCTCGCCAAATACTGCCAGGAAGGAGCTTATTCCTGAGGTTCCTTCTATATATTTTGACAATGGGGCTGAACCATGAGGTCCCCTTGTCTCATCTTGTGTCAAAGGAATCAGATTCTGAGTCCCCACTCATTTTTCTATGGACCAGAATACTGAGGTTCCTTCGAAAGACCTATACCCCGAAGGCGCCATTCTTTGAGCGCCTTAAAAAGAAAACTTCTGATCAGCATGACAAAATATTTGAGGTCTTTCGGCAAGTTAAGGTGAACATTCCTCTATTGGAGATGATTAAGTAATGCCACATGATGCCAAGGTTCTCAAGGATTTGTGCACTAAGAAGAGGAAAATCAATGTTCCCAAGAAAGCTTTCCTTGTTGCTAATGTGAGTTCATTGTTGGCACAACCCACGAAAGTCAAATACATGGACCCTGGTTGCCTTACTATTTCTTGTGTGATTGGTGAGGTGTCAATACATCGAGCTTTACTTGAACCTCGGTGCATCTGTTAATCTTCTGCCATTTTTGGTCTACGTCCACCTCGGTCTTGGAGACCTCAAACAAACAAAAACCACTCTTCAATTGGCTGATAGGTCTATGAAGAAAACGAGGGGCGTGGTGGAAGATGTTCAGATCAAAGTGGGAGAGTTCATTTATGTAGTCAATTTCTTTGTTTTGGATACTGAACCCGTGACAAACCACTTGGACAAATTCATATTATTTTGGGGAGACCATTTCTAGCGACTTCCAATGCCTTGATCAATTGTCGCAATGGTCTGATACACTTGACATATGGTAGTCAATACACTGATTTCAATATCTACACCATCTGCAAGAAGCCAGGTGCGTTCAAAGGCCCTGTTGGAGTCAACCTTATCCAGGGCACGCATGAGATTGAAGTCGAAGGCACCTTCAAGTATTTCAGAGAGTTGTTCGATGGAGATCCTGATGGTGGTGAAGATGTTTCACCTAGGCTGGTACAAGAAGGTGCCTTATCTTGTGATCATGTGGCCTTTGAGCCACATCCTTTCGATCATGTGGCCTTTGAGCCACATCCTTTCGATCATGTGGCTCTAGAGCCACAAGATACCATTTTTGTGGCCTCTAGGCTACCTTCTCTTCACTCTATATCTGTTGAGGACCCCATGTGGGTTAAGAATCAACCACTGATACCCTACATTTCAAACAACCTGACAGAGTTTCACCTCTCATTTACGCCTCCTATCGTTCTCATTCTGAAGAGGCATCAAACAACCACAATGCCTATAAGGGTGTCAGGTGGTCAAGCAATTCTATTTTTGGACTTTGCCATCTGGGTAATAAGTCTACGATGTCACCTTGTGTGGATGAAATGATCCGGGTGAACCCAAATATTGGTTGGAGGGTATACATTGATGACCCTCAACTCTGTTGTTGAGTGGAAACATCTTTGTTTCCATTTCCTTTCACCGACCCTGGTTTCGAGAGGCATGAACCGCCATCCTTGGTTCATAAACCTCTTAACAATCCTCCTGTTTCTTATGATGCAAGCCCATGTAGTTGCATTTCTGGCTCAAGAGATGGCAGTGTCCCATTTGATGTCCCCTGACAAATGAAAATGGGAGCCCATTTTTGTACATAGTTATTCAAAAAAAACAAAAAAAACAAATAGACAAAAGACTGCATAACTGAGCACAACTTGTTGTGGGCCCCAACCCTTGTGTATTTGAGCCCATTTCTTTCACGTATTTGTATCATTTCTTTAGTATTTCACAGGTTTTGAGGGGAATTCAGGTTTGTGTCCATCAACATAACCATGTAGTTTCATGGTGAGGGGAACTTCCCTTTGCGCTTCACGTTGGTGAGATCTTTTCTTTTTCATGCATAAATCTATGTAGTAGTATGCTCACATTCATTGAGGACAATGCATGAAGTAAGTGTGGATTTTTTTTACGTATGTACATAGTTGAGTCTTTCTCCTTTTGTTTTTGTCTTCTTTTGTGTGCATTGTTAGAGTCATGTTAGTGTGCTGCATCTACTACTGATATATCTGCTTGTCGTGATCCTTGGGTGACTTGTCTTTTTTTTTTGCTTGCTTAGTGCTTTAAATTTTGACATTTCTTTCAAAATCTTCATGTGTTTGCGAAAGAAAATGTTTTGGGGGTTTTGCTTGTGTCTAGCATGTGCAATAATATTGAGAGGCAAAGTAAAAAGAAAGCTCCTAAAATTGTCTTGAACTTGATGCATTAGGATATCTAGTTTACCGACTTTAGGTCTTTATATAGTAGTAAGAATGCACCCCGGTCTTCCCTCGGGGGGCGTGTAATCATAGCACTTCAGTACTTAAATAAATAAAGAAGTCCACCCTGAACCTAGTGAGTCGAATTATTCGTGTCTGTTAGTATGAGGAAGTTTGTCGTAGTCAGGGACCCTTAAAATCTTGTTGTGAAACTTTAAGTGTAGGAGTTTTGGTTCATGTGTAGATAAGAAATAAGTGAGTAGGTGTTCTTTCTTCTCGCACGCCTCCTATCACTCAGAAAATGAGGTCTGAGGTGACTTAGTGCATGGTGCTTTCAAGTCATTTGACATGGGATGCACCGATCGAACTCCCATTACACGGGTGGTAGGAATCACCTTATGTGGGGATGTGGGGAAAGATGTACGTGATAGTGTAAGTTCTCATAGGCAATGATGCACGAAACCTGATCTTGGGAGAATTACACACCAAGTAGACAAAAAAAAGAAAAAAATGGTAATGCAAATAAGAACTTTAATTGAGTTTACACTTTGTATCACTTGAGGATTTTAAGGTTGTCCATGTCTTTCACTTAAGTCCTTAATTAACTTGCATGAATGGTTCCCTAGGCTAGGTGTGTGGACTAAATACATATATAGAGTCAACCCGTAGAATTATCATGTCCAATGATTGACAAAAATGAGTCCAACGAGTCGTGTTGCTATATTGAATAATGCAACTATGTTCGGATTTTGTGGGTATATTTGCTGAAAACCCTTAGTAGACAATACTCCTCCTCCTTGGCGATAAGGAGGTTAACAACTTGTTGCATGTGCTAAGTGCAACTGTGATTCCTACGAAAGTGAGTTAGGATTTCCCAGTTTTACGTATGCTTTCTCCTTTCTTTCATTTTTCCCTTTCTTTGTTTTGCTCGGGACTAGCAAAAGTTAGGTGTGGGTGTATTTGATTGACATCATATCATGCATATATTTGTGTCTTATATCTATCATCTTGAACCTAAACAATGCTACGTAAGAGTTTTATGTTTAAGTTTCAGGAATAAACATGTTTCAGAAGAAGAGATTCAAAAATGACTAAACACAAGGAAAATGACTGAATTGCAAGACCTATGGACTGCGATGCAAAAGAGACAGACCCGGATGTAATCCAAAAGGATCAATGAGCAAATCAAGAAGCCCCGAACCATCATGAGGAGTATTTTGGCATTTAGATCTGGGCCCAAACATCAACAACCAAATCAAGTTCATCAAACATCAAGAAATCTAGCCAGAAACGAGACACTGAAATCCTGACAGGATCCAACCATTCCAGACCGCCATTTGGTGGTCCAAATTGGTCCAAACAATTCATGGTTTAGTCGGGTTGTGGATTATGTTGTTTTATGTCCATTTATAGTATGTGTTTAGTCCCATACCGGGGGATTGTCCCCGGTTACCTTTTTCTATGGCTATAAATAGAACTCTTCCTCCTCCTTTGTAATCCATCTCCTCTCTTGGTGTCCATTATCTCTACTAGGAGTGAAGCCTTGGAGCAAAACTCTTGTGGAGAGAGGCTACTTGTAAGTGAGTGAGCAATAAAGAATGTTTTGTTAGTTTTATATTGTCTCTTTTCAATTCTTGTATGCTTAGTTTAATTTCGTTTTGTCTCTTTTCTTAATGAGTAATGAGTAGTTCCATCCCCCTTTGGGGTGGAGGTGTTGTAGATTATGTTGAAGTGTTTGGTTCTTTTATTTGCTTAATGTAGATCTATACTTGTAGCATGCTTAAACTTGTATTTGATGGGATAATGTCCACACTAGGTATTATCTCATGCTAGCTTTAGAGTTTATCTTGTTTCTTGTAATGGTTTGATGGGAATGCCTTGTTATGTATGGATCCATGTTTGGTGCACATTCACATGAATGATTTAGGATGTATGTAAATTTGATTGATGCTCTAATGGCCACACTAGGTACTTGTTGCATGCTTGATAAAGTAAAATCAACCTCAACTTCATGTGAGATATGCATGTTCATGGTTTTCCATGTATTATTGTGTATCCTACACTTAGATTCTACACTAGCCTCTACTTGTATGCCACACAAACTACACTTGTTCCTAACTGAAATGAAGACCCACTCACTCACACACATACCTACACACCTCCACTCCATGGGGGTTTAGTTTAATTGTCAGTTCATTCGTAGTTTAGTGTATTTAGCATATGACAACTTCTCCTCTTTTCCCACTCGAATTCTGAAAAACCAAAGTTGACATACCTCCTCGTGGACACGACCCGTATTTGCCACGTCTTCACCGACACCGTGCACTTGCAGTATATAAACGAACCAATCAAGTTTTTGGCGCCGTTGCTAAGGATGCTTCTTTCAAATTTCGTCCGTAAAATTTAAAACGACGACTCACCGAAAAGCACCAGATACTTCTTTGGAACCTTCTCCTCAATTTCCGAAGTGGTCTCGTGAACGTTATTGTGCTGCCATCACACCTTCACCATCGGAATGATCCTCCTCCTGAGTTAGTGCTCCATGCGATCCACAATCTCTACAGACTTCCCTTTCAGTGACATATCTTGCTGGATCTCTAGAACCTCTATCTCAATGACGTAGGATGAGCCTGCAACATACTTCCTCCGCATCGATACATGGAAGACATTGTGAAGACCCAAAAACGACGGTAGCAAAGTAACCTGCTAGGTAACCTATCCAATACGGTCTAGAATCTCAAATAGTCCAACATACCTCAGACTAAGCTTCCCCTCCTTCCCGAACCTCATTACTCCCCTAGCTGGGGAGATCTTCAGAAATACGTGGTCGCCGACCTCAAAGCTGAACTCCCGTCTACGCTTATCTGTGAAGTTCTTCTACCTTCTCGGTGCTAATGCTAGTCTCTTCTTGATCACATCCACCTTCTCTGCGTAGATCTGTACTAACTCAGGCCCAACCAACTGCCTCTCGCCTACCTCACTCCAGCAAACAGGTGATCTGTAAGGTCTCCCGTACAATGCTTTACACGGTGCCATCCCAATACTTGGGTGGAAGTCGTTGTTGTAGGCGAACTCTATCAGTGGAAAGTGATCATCCCAATGCCCTACCCAAACCAGAGTGCAAGCTCTTAGCATATCGTCTAATGTCTGAATAGTCTTCCCCGACTAACCGTCTATTTACAGGTGAAAAGTTGTACTGAACTTCAATCGCGCCCCCAAGGCCTTCTGCAAACTTCCCAAAAACCTAGATGTAAACCTGAGGTCTCAATTAGAGATGATGATCACTGGTACTGATCGCTAAGAAGTGTGCCGACTAATTCAGTCGATCTACGATGACCCAAACCGTGTCATGAAATCTCTTCGACTTTGGCAGACCCGTGACAAAGTCCATCGTCACATACTCCCACTTCCATTCTGGCAGCTTGATCCTCTGCATCGGTCCTTCTGGTCTCTGGTGCTTAATATCCATCTCCTGACAAACCAAACATTTGGATACAAATTCTACTATGTTCCGCTGCATACCCTTCCACCAGAAGTTCCACTGTAGGTCCTTGAACATCTTCATGCTAGCTCCCCAGATGGATAGAGTATCGGGCTCTGTGTGCCTCCACTTTGATTTACTTCCTCATATCTTCCATCTTCGGCACCCAGATACGCTTCTTGAACCTCAGACCTCTATCTACCCCTATATTGAAATTAGAGCCTTCCTTCGTAGCCAACTGCATCAGGCTGATCAACTCATCATCTCCACTATGGGCCTGTACGATCCTCGAAACTATTTGGGGTTCCACTCTCAGTCTTTCAATTACAATCCCCTATGATTCCCCAGCGAATGACTTCCACTCTTCCAAGGTCTCAATCAGCCTCCACTTCTGAATGCACAAACTGGCCACAGAAACCTCCACCTTCTTGCTTAGGGAATCTACGACCGAATTCGCCTTCCCCGGGTGATAGGAAATGGTGAAGTCATAGTCCTTGATGAACTCAAGCCATCTGTGCTCCCTCATATTTAGCTATTTCTATGAAAATAGATACTTTAAACTCTGGTCAGTGAAGATCTCAAATCGCTCTCCGTACAGAGTTCCTCCACGTCTTCAACGCATGAACCACCGCTGGTAGCTCCAAGTCATGTGTCGGGTAGTTCTTCTCGTGCACCTTAAACCGACTCGAAGCATACACCACCACCTTCTCGTGTCGTATGAGCATGCAACCCAAGCCAATCATGGATGCATCACTGTAGATCATGTACCCATCGCTGCCAATTAGAAGAGTTAGAATTGGTGCTGTCGTCAGCCGTCTTTTCAACCCCTGAAAGTTGTCCTCGCACTTCTGGAACCAAATCAACTCGACACCCTTCTGTGTAAGCATCGTTAGTGGTGAAGCAAGCCTGAAGAAGTCATATCAAACGACGGTAATAGCCTGCAAGTCCCACAAAATTCAAATCTGAATCATGCTCGTCGGAGCCTTCCACTTCGTCATAGTCTCCACCTTCGTTGGGTACATTGACATCCCGTCCTTGGACACAATGTGCCCCCGAAATGTTACCTGGTCCAGTAAAAACTTGCACTTCGAGTACTTGACATAAAGCTTATAATCCCTCAAAATTATGAGTACTGCCCTCAAATGCTCCTTGTGCTGCTCTCTATCAGGAGAGTAAACCAAAATGTCATCCACAAAGACGATGACAAAATTGTCGAGGTACATTTTAAAAGTTTTGTTCATCAAGTCCATGAATGTTGCAGGTGCATTCGTCAATCCAACCGGCATCACTAGGAACTTAAAGTGTCCGTATTGAGTTTTGAAAGATGTCTTCTGGACGTCTTCCTTCTTGATCTTCAACTGGTGATAGCTTGATCACAAATCAATCTTGGAGAAAACCTTCGCGGTCTGCAACTGGTTAAAGAGGTCCTTTATCCTGGATAAAAGGTATTGGTTTCTGATGGTAACCTTATTTGACATTCTGTAGTCGATGCACATCCATAACGACCCATCATTCTTCTTCACGAATAACACTGACGCTCCATAAGGTGAGACATTTGATAGGATGAACCCAAAATCCAACAACTCCTGCAACAACTTCTTAAGCTCAACCACCTCTGCAGGTGCCATCTGATACAGAGCGTTCGACTGCGGAGTGGTGCAAACTACCAACTTGATGCCAAACTCGATATCTCGATATAGCGGCAGGCTGGTGATATCAGCTGCAAACACCTCTGGGAAGTCATGCACTACCTCATTGTCCTCCAATCTCCTGGCCTCAGGGTCTTGAAACACCAGAGTAGCCAAGAATGTCCTGCAACCCTTGTGCAATGACTTCTGAGCCTTCACTACAGAAACAATGATTCGACATCCTCTGCTCTTCGTCCCCTTGATCAGCACATCAGGCTGGTCATTCCTTGGCATCAGGATCTTCTTCTCATGGTAAAAGACCCGAACGTCATATTGTGACAGCCAGTCCATCCCCAGTACGACATCAAAGTCCTCTGATTGACATCATATCATGCATATATTTGTGTCTTATATCTATTATCTTGAGCCTAAACAATGCTACATAACAAGTTTTATGTTTGAGTTTTAGGAATAAACAGGATTGAGGAGAAGAGGCATAAAAGGACCTAGAAGCAAGGAAAATGACTGAGTTGCAACACTCGAGGACTGAGATGCAAGAGGGAAGAACCCGGATGAAAGCCTAAAGGACCAATGAGAAAATCAGGAAACTCCACACCATCATGAGGAGTATTTTGGCAATTAAATCCGGGCCCAACCATCAACAACCGAATTGGGTTCATCAAACACCAAGAAATCAATCCAGAACCAAGCCACCAAAATCTAGACTCGATCCAACACTTATAGACCACCAATTAGCGGTCCCTGGCCGCCAATTGGCGGTCCATTTAGATCCAAACCCGATAAGACTTGGTCGGGTGTTCTATTAGCATGTAGTTAGTCCATTTATGGTATGCGTTTAGTCCCATACCGGGGGATTATCCCGAATTACCTTTTTCTATGGCGATAAATAGAACTCCTCCTCCATTGTATTCTACCCATTGTTTGGTGGAATTCTCTCTACTTGGAGTAAACCTCGAATCAAAACTCAAGGTGGAGAAGAGTGCTACCTTCAATGTGAGTCATTTTAATAAAATAATTGTTCTTAGTTTCTTTTAATCTTGTCTTCTAATGCTTGCATGCTTCTTTTGTTTTATGTCCTTTTAGTTTCTTTAATATTTCTTGCTTGCTTAGTTTAGTTTCATTTCTGTAGAATGTTTCATTTTAATGTAGGTTGTAGTGTAATGATAAGTGAGTAGTTCCATCCCCATTTGGGGGGGGGGGGGGTGGAGAAATGTGTGATATGATCATGTGGTGTATTAGGTGTGTGTTATCTTAATCCCTTGAGCCTTATATAATTTCCATAACCATCTATTGGGATTTCACTCTTGTCTTTGATATGCTAATGCTCTTGAATGAAGCTTAGCTTATGCTTAGATTAGTGGACCTATTTGATGGGGAATGACAAGGTGAGGATATGGATGGAATTGATGAAGGAAACATGATTTGTAGTTGCATGTACTCTTGCTGCCTTTACCTTGGTTAATGCCTTGTATGTTTTAATGATAATGTGCTATCTTATTTCATGTGGAGGCATGATGCATTGCATACATTGCATCATATGTCTTTCATTTAGATTACTTTTATATCAATAAATGCTACTAAGGTATGTGTTTAGTCGTATTTACAGAATACAGGGACCTGAATGCAAATTACCCACATTCCGAGCATAAACGCGTGACAAAAATCCTGATTAAATCCGACCAACGTGTGAGGCGAATCCGCCGCACAATACACATGATGTGCGGCGATTCCGCCGCCCATTGGTCGATCTGTGTGTCCCAATTTCGTCCAGTCGTGTATGGACACGTGTACTATCCAATTCTATACCTAAGCCCCTTGTAGCAACTATAAATAGACCCGAGAACGATGTAAATAGGGTCCTTGGTTGTTGTTCTTATTTGTGTACCTTAGTTTTATTAATAAAATTCTGTTTCTTATTTCTTACTTTTTAGTTTTCTTTGTAATGTCTCAAGGACCCCTTCTTCTTCCTCCCTCCATGAGTTTCTAACTCTTTCCGAAGGGTGGAGGTGACGGATTTAGGGTTAGAGAAGATGAATGAATGTTATTATTCTAAGTTCGTGATTAGTATTTTGATTACTTGAGTTTATGTTAAATCATTTATCTTGTAATACTTCATAGCTAAACATGATTTATTATAAGTTTCTAAGTTCTCTAATCTAAACCTTAAATCTAAACCTCCACCAAACGGAATTCTCTTCTTATTTCTTGTTTTAGTTCTAATTGCTTTTGTTTCTTGCTTTAAATAACTAAAACCCAAAAATCTCAAAACCCATTTATTTCTTCTCTCCCTTCTTCCCCTCAATCGAAATCACACTAACAACAAAATCTCTCCCTCCTTGTGTTCGACCCGTACTTGCCACGTCTTCATAGACGCCGTGCACTTGCGGTATAAATTTTATTCTCATCAAGTTTTTGGCGCCGTTGCCGGGGAGGCGACGCAGATTTTGTTGTTTTTGTATTTCGATTTTATCCTGTTTATCTTGTGCGCGATCTAAGTATTTGGATTTGTGTTTCAGGAGACAACAGAGTGCACGGCGAAATCCGGGCACCATTTGAGCTAAACGAGCGGCGAAATCGCCGCACCTGAAGAACAACTTGCGGCGAATCCGCCGCACACTTGGAGCTTCTGGGCTTCAACTTTTTCTGGGACGCGACTCATCTCTGGGTGGACGCGTAAAGCTACTGAAATTTCGAGAGCGGGCGGCGAACCCGACTGAGCATTGCGTAGGTAACCTTCGTTGCCTTTTTCCCTTGTAATTTCTAGTTTCAGAAAATTTCCTTTTATTAGAATTGCACGTGTTAAGCTTAAATTCCATAATTGGCAATATTTCAACTCTGACCTAAAATTGGCAAAATTAGAAAGGCCTTAGTGCATGCATCATCTAGTGTTTTGTATGCATTATTCTTGCTAAATTCTTGCAAATCAATTTCTGTTGAAGAGTGCTGGAGTCAAGGTACGTATCGTGGTTTTTATCGATTGCATTTAGGCATATAATTCAGTTTGCATACAACCTTGCAATTGCCCCCCTCTAAAGACCATTGTTTGACTATCTTTGCTAGATCTAAGTTAAACTATCTTAAGGGCAACTCCGTAGGCAAAGATACGGTGGGGATTTCATCACCCTTCCGTGGCCCACAAATCACAATCCTAAAGTGTCACCCAAGCCTTAAATTAAAATCAATTAGACATTGACCCCTAAGGACTCGGACTCATTTAAGGAGAAGAATTGTTTTGACTTGCTATGACCTGAAGCTAATTGAATTCAATTTGGTGTCTAGAAAGTGTTTTTGTGTCGACGAAAGTCTTCCAAGCGACGTGGTTGTCTAATTGGCACCGACTCTGTCGGAAGCGCCCCCACTAGCTATACACTAACTGGCCAAGTTGGTTTGATTAGTGAGGGAGGTGAATCAAGCAAATCAATTCGACTCAACTAGTTAGGAGTCGTCTAGATCTAAGTGACATTAGGTCTAGGATTGTTTGAACCGTGCTTGTTTGGGAAACCTCTGACCGACCTTCTTTTCTACCTTTAGAGTTAAGTTTCCCTTCTCTTCTGAGTCATCTTCTTTTCACCTACTTATACGTTCTAGTCTCCTCCCCTTTACATTCTCTATTAGCATTTTAGGGTCGAGTCGCGAACTTGTGCTTGCTTAGCCTCCTAAGGGTAAGAGTACTTGACTCAAGAGTGTTTTGATGGATGGTTACATGAGCAACCATCCATATCATTGTTGGGACCAGGACAATGTTTCCTGGTATTCTAAAACCATGCAACCTGGGGTGGCTCAGACTAACACCCCATATGGTTGGGACAATCCTAATTGTATGACTGAGCAATCTTCATATTGGGGTAACATGAGAGAGGCACCGACTGCTAGACCACAATCTAGTTATGTTGGATCATATGCTGGTCAACGAACTGACACATTACAACAAACTTTTGCCTCCTTCATGCGTTGGGCTGACAACATGAGTGCACCGGTGGCTCCAGTAGCCGTATCGTGCGACTGTTGCTGGTTGAGTGGTCATGTTAACAGGGAATGTCCTTATGTTCCCCCAGAGCCTGAGTATGAGCATACATTTTCCCAGAATGCTCGATATGACCGTTACACTTCCGCATATAACCCAAGAGTGATGGATTCGTGGGGAAACAATTCATATCCAAATTCTTATACGTCATTTTCGCCCCAATATCCTTCTCCCGAATACCCAGAACTCTACCAACAACCCACTTCAAATCATTGGACTTATCCTCAGTCTACCAACATCCAACCTAAAAATGTCCCGAATTCTGACTCGAACCTCATAGCTGACCACATACCTGATACCTTGGAACAAGCTTTCCATACATTCATGACAACTACTCAACAGTCCGTAGACAATATGATATTACAATTGAGTCAAATGTCGCAACAATTAAGTGAGGAAAGTAACTTTTCATGTCAACATGAGGATTCGATTTATATGGACCAATTTCATTATGAGTCGGCACAAGATTGTGCCCTATCTTCTTGTCCCGTGGCCCTTGAACCACATGATCTTCATGTTGCATCTCTTAAGGACTCACCTCTGGTGGAGCAAGATCTCCATAGTATCCTCAATTTCAAACAACTTGATGAGAGTGTGCCTCTCACCATTGTTCCTGATCATCTTGGAAATGATGGAACATCAAACAACTACATAGCTAATGAGGGTATTAGAAGTTCCTTAGAAGATACCTTGGGTATGAGACCCACTTTTTGTTCGCCTGGTGTGTCGGACATGCCTAACAAGGTTCTTGACCTCGTTCCGACACACCAGCCAGTTGGTTGGAGAGTTTGGATTGATGATCATAACTTCAACACCGCAACGAGAGAAACTCCTCTTCCGTTGCCCCTTAATTCCCAAACTCTCGAGAGGTTCAAGCTCTTTCAGTTTGATCCCTTGAATGAGACGCCTTTGCGTCCAATTCATGAACCTCTCAATTCATCTAGCGCTTTTTGTGAAGGCGGTCCACACATGCATTTTCTGGCCCCACGTGGTGTCATGTTTCCTTTTCAGGTGCACTGACCCACTCTTGAAGTTTCCATTTGATGTCTCTTGACAAATGAAGATGGGAACTTATGTTTGTACATAGTTATATATATAATAAATAAATAAATAAATAAATAAACAATTGTTGTATTTATCCCTTCTTTAGTATCTCACAGGTTTTTGAGGGAATTCGGGTTTTTGTCCATCAACAAAGCCATGAACTTTCCTTTGTACTTCACATTGGTGAGATCTTTCCTTTTTTATGCATCAATCCATGTAGTATCTTGCTCACATTCATTGAGGACAATGCATAATTTAGGTGTGGGGGGTGTTTATGTATATATTTATCTATATATTCTGTCTTTTATTTAAAAAAAAAAATTAATGTTTCATGACATAGCTTAAGATTGAACTGCTAAAACCCGTGTACAAATTGCATTGAGTTTTTGTTCCTTATTATATAGTTCTGCTTGTAGAAATTGTGACATAAATCTAAGTTCCAAAGAAATAACCCACTGCCCTTTAAGACATGTATGCACTTAAATTGGATGAATCAAATCTTTGAAGTGGTTGATAAAAAGCAGAGGTTGAGGAAAATATACCGGGAAGTGTGGACTTCTAATAGCAATTAAGCCTTGAGGAAAATAAAAATAAAAATAAAGGAATAAAGTGAAGAAAACACATTTTGCAAAATGATTACAAAAGCCCAAGCCTTTGAGTCACTGGTCCGTAGGGGTATCTTGAAACCCGGTAACTTGAGTCTACCAGCTCGGGATTATCGACCAAACTCGCTACACAAATGCAAAAATGGTAAAAGTGTCAAAAAGCAAATGTGTTGAATCACGGAAGAAAAGAAAAGAAAAAAATAATAATACTCAAGACCCAAAGCTAAAAGAATGATCCATGCCATGGTTGATCCAAATGATACTTCACCACCAGAGGAGGCGTGCAAAATAATTTATGTGATAACATGTGTAGAAGGGTTAGTGGTGTGAATGTTGGAGGAATAAAGACCAAGTCAAACTTTTTATAAGTTAAAATTGTATAATGAGCATGCAAGAATTCTAAGTGAGATGTATAAGGTTGAGGTAAAAATATTGAGAGCTATTAATGGAATGTTGAATTAAGACTTTGTGGGTGTGTCAGCTGAAAACCCTCACGAGAAAAAACTCGTCCTCTAAGGCAACCTGGAGGTTTAAAGGCTTGTTGCACATGCTAAGTGCAACCGTGATTCCTACGAAAGTGAGTTAGGATTTCCCTGCTTTCATTTGCTTATATTCTGCTTTGCTAGGGACTAGCAAAATCTAGGTGTGGGGGTATTTGATGCATTGCATACATTGCATCATATGTCTTTCATTTAGATTACTTTTATATCAATAAATGCTACTAAGGTATGTGTTTAGTCGTATTTACAGAATACAGGGACCTGAATGCAAATTACCCACATTCCGAGCATAAACGCGTGACAAAAATCCTGATTAAATCCGACCAACGTGTGAGGCGAATCCGCCGCACAATACACATGATGTGCGGCGATTCCGCCGCCCATTGGTCGATTTGTGTGTCCCAATTTCGTCCAGTCGTGTATGGACACGTGTACTATCCAATTCTATACCTAAGTCCCTTGTAACAACTATAAATAGACCCGAGAACGATGTAAATAGGGTCCTTGGTTGTTGTTCTTATTTGTGTACCTTAGTTTTATTAATAAAATTCTGTTTCTTATTTCTTACTTTTTAGTTTTCTTTGTAATGTCTCAAGGACCCCTTCTTCTTCCTCCCTCCATGAGTTTCTAACTCTTTCCGAAGGGTGGAGGTGACGGATTTAGGGTTAGAGAAGATGAATGAATGTTATTATTCTAAGTTCGTGATTAGTATTTTGATTACTTGAGTTTATGTTAAATCATTTATCTTGTAATACTTCATAACTAAACATGATTTATTATAAGTTTCTAAGTTCTCTAATCTAAACCTTAAATCTAAACCTCCACCAAACGGAATTCTCTTCTTATTTCTTGTTTTAGTTCTAATTGCTTTTGTTTCTTGCTTTAAATAACTAAAACCTAAAAATCTCAAAACCCATTTATTTCTTCTCTCCCTTCTTCCCCTCAATCGAAATCACACTAACAACGAAATCTCTCCCTCCTTGTGTTCGACCCGTACTTGCCACGTCTTCATAGACGCCGTGCACTTGCGGTATAAATTTAATTCTCATCAAGGCATAGTAGAGTCTAGTCTTTATACATGAGTTCATTTAGCTTCATTCCAATTATTGTCTTGTATGTTTTACTGATATTGTGTTATCTTAATTCATGTGGAGGCAAAGTTGGATGTAGTTTTATGATTTTCATGCACTACATATTGTGATGAGCTTAATTGAACACACATACACATATCTTTGTATTCACACTCTTTTCTCTACCCCCTTCGGGGTTTAGTTTTATTGCTTATGTTCCATTTCCTTTTTGCATTGTAGTGTAGTTTGACCATAACTCCTTTCTCTCCTTTCTTTCCCACTCGCCTTCGCACAAACTAACGTCGACACCCGTCCCTGTAGATCGGCCCGTATTTGCCTCCGCTTCAACGCGGCCGTGTACTTGTGGTTAATTAAAACGAATCAATCAAGTTTTTGGCACCGTTGCCGGGGAAGTCCGTGTGAAGTCATGCACTACCTCATTATCCTCCAATCTCCTCGCCTCAGGGTCTTGAAATACCAGAGTAGCCAAGAATGTCCTGCAACCCTTGTCCAATGACTTCAAAGCCTTCACTGCAGAAACAATGATTCAACATCCTCTGCTCTTCGTCCCCTTGATCAGCACATCAGGTTGGTCATTCCTTGGGATCAAGATCTTCTTCTCATGGAAAAAGACTCGAACGTCGTACTGTGACAGCCAGTCCATCCCCAGTACGACATCAAAGTATTCCATCGGTAGCAAGATCAGATCTATCGGAAAATCTTGGTCTTCCGAAACAACTTTGCTGTCAGAGAGAAAGCTCCCCATAGTGCCCACCTCTCCCATAGGCATGCTGATTTCCAAACTAGCAGTCAACTGCATCGGGACAAGACCCAAAATGCTCGAAAACTTCTCCGAGATGAAAGAATGCGTAGCACCACAATCGAAAATAACTCTACCAACATGACCATCAACATAAAATGTGCCTTCCACCATGGTGTTGGCATCCTTTGCCTCCTCAGCCTGGATGGTGAAGACATGTCTATCTCTCCTCCCCTACTCTGGTGATGCAATGGGTCGACTGACTTGTGCCTATGTATGTCCCTGCACCTGCAACTGGTGGTCTTGGTTGTAGGATTTTGTGTTCCTATGTATGTGTATATTTAAAACAAATTAATACAAACATACAAGATTGATTTCAAATTTTCATTGATTTTATGTACATGTATATTTTTATTCTAATATCATTCATTCCTACACATTAAAATAAACAAAAGTGAGAGGATCATACCCAAAGGTTCTCTAAAACCTTTCAGAAGATCCGGAGTTCCGTTGCTCGCCGAATCGCCCGCCGATTCACCTCTAAGTGTTCACCAAACTCTAAACAAGTTTAGAGAGAAAGGAGCTAGTCAATCAATCTCTAATTAAGCTTAGAATCTAGCTAATAACCCCTCTTTAAGCTCCTGAGATTTTTATCTCCAAAACTTAAAACTACTAAGAGATTTTGGTGGTGATTAAGGAAGGGATTAGAGGGAGAGAATTATTGCATGTAATAAAACAAGTAGGATGAGTGGTCCTTTTATAGGCTCCCAAAACATCCATATCCAGAACTATTCTCTAGTCATGATCTCTTGCTTTGTCTTCCTAAAATTAGTCCCAAATTTCCACATAAGCATCCTAAATTTTTTTTGATCAAATCTGGAATTAATCCAACCCATGATCTAGTTATTCTCTTAGTAATTCAGGCAGAAATCGTGATGCTCGGTTAACCGAGTTCACAACTCGGTCGACCAAACCATACAATTTTATTTGAAGTTTGGATGACCGTGAGCTAGACGGTCGACCGAACATTCATGAGAAAAATTCTATGGAAACATTCGGACGATCCGCGTCTTGCTCCAGCCGACCGTTGACCCACCAAAAGTTTTCCTAGCGAATCTCTTCGGACGATCGTGTCTTGTTCGGTCTACCGAGAATATCCCAAGACAACTCCTGGCTATTTTCTCTCGGTTGACTGTTTAAGCCCGGTTAACCGATTCCAATTGCCAAGGCACTCCAGACAATTTCGGTCAATCATTTGCTTTATCTGATCCTTGCTCGGTTGACCGTTCCTAACACACCTAGGTGGACCGAACCCAAAATGGTTTACCGTTTGGATCCTGATTTTGCCTTTGTCAAATTTTGGATTCATTTCCAACAAAATTTGAAATTTTGGGGTTTTTAGCAAATTCATATCTTATTTAATATATTATCCTATGTAATATTAATTATTACACCCATAATATATACACCTCATATGAATTTATCCATTATTCTATTTATGTCAATTTTCATGAGGTATTGATTTTATTGATTCACCACATGTGACCATTTTCACATGAAACCTGACACATTATATGAACTTGAAATCAAGCTTCTTGTTTCCCAGTTTTGTGGTGTGACCTATAGGAGGATCTATGCCAAATTGGCAGCGATATTGAACACTCAATATCTCAAACTATAAGCGGTATCTAGCTACACATTATAGATACCTAATTAGCATAAATGTCTTTTTTCCACTCGAACTAAACACTATCCATTTAGTGATGTAAGTGCACCACTTGTGTCCGTCCCTTGCCTCATGATATTAAGAATATATATACAGAGTATATATTAATCCACCCATGATTTAATTAATTCTTAATAATCCAGGAAGAATCTTACTGTTCGGTGGACCGAGTATTACTCGGTCAACCAAACCGTTCGGTTTTAACATGCGTTCGGTGTACCGTGAGCGAGCCGGTCGTCTTATCCCGCATGAGAAAAATTCCCTTGAAAAATTTGGACGAACCACGTCTTTTACTCGGTCTACCGTTGACCTACAAGAATTTCTCCTGGGACATAGTCTACGGATGACCGTGTCACCTTCGGTCTACCGAAAATACCTCTTTTAGGTTGACCGTTTGCAATCGGTTAACCGAACCCGATTGTCCAGGCACTCTAGACAATCTCAGTCAATCATTTGTGTTTACCCGTTTCTCATACGGTTAACCGATCCGAAGATACGTCGGTCGACCGAACCTTGAACGGTTCACTGTGTGTGACCCCGATTTTGCCTTTGTCAAATTTTGGATTTATTTCCAATAAAATTTTATCTTTTGGGGTTTTTTGCAAATTCACATCTTATGTAATATATTATCCTATGTAATATTAAATTATTACACCCCATAATATGTACACCTCATATGAATTTATTATGATTCTAATTATGTCAAATCTCATGACACATTGATTTTAATTAATTCACCACATGTGTCCCATTTTTCACATGAAACCCGACACATCATATGAACTTAAAATCAAGCCTCTTGTTTCCCAGTTTTGTGGTGGGACCTATAAGAGGATCTAAGCCAAATTGGCAGCGATATTAAACACATAATATCTCAAACTATAAGAGGTATCTAGCTACACATTATAGTTACCCAATTAGCATAGATGTCTTTGTTCCACCCGAAGCAAAACACAATCCATTTAGTGATGTAAGTGCACCACTTGTGTCCGTCCCTTGCCTCATGATATTAAGAATATATACAAAGTAGAAGTGTGTCACATTTGTATTATATTCATTTTTTGATCTCTTTAAGTTAATTATAACTATGTAACTTAACTCAAGTTACATTGTGCACATTATAATTTTTCTTTATGAAGGAGCCCACTAATATCATCACTCAATTAAGAGGGGGCAATGATAATCTTTTGACTATTATCTTTTCAGCACTTCTTGACTCATTGATAACCGTGATAGCTTTTGACAATAATCAAATTAAGCACTTCTTGAGTGAAAAGATATAAGTCTCATATCTTAGGATCCAAGACATAGTAAACATTAATGACACGAAACAAAATTCCATAATGTTTTACTTGTTAGGTCTATTCAATATATAAAAGTAATTTTTTCCTCTTTTATATATTCGTGTCGTTAATTATTTGTAGAGCTACAACAATCGATGACTGACACAACAATCTTATCTCGGTAATTAATGTTCCATGTTAATTACCACAATTGTGAATAACTTTTGATTTATGTAAACCATTATCTTTTAGAACTCTACGGTTAAGGACCAAGTACCTCTTCCTTAACACTTCCAAAAGACGAATACAATAATTAAGGAACAAAATGTTTGCACATCAATTTCATAATAATTGATATATAAAAGTAAAACTTTAGAACACATTCCTTTCAATCTCCCACTTGTTATCAAAGTTTTATTTCACATACATTCTCAATGTATAAAACAACAATAACTAGGGCAGCCCTCTCTAATCACTCATCAAGCAAATCCACATGGTTCCTCAGACCCATGGACTCGAAATGCATTTCGCCCTTGGCTTGGGATAAGGGTTTGGTGAATGGATCAGTTGTGTTCCTGTTTGTATCCACCCATAACAGATTTATTTAGCCTTCGTCGATCAAGTCACATGTGACAAAGTACTAGCGATCCATGTACTTCACTTTGTGGTGTTATTTGGGATCCTTGATTTGCGAGATAGGTGCACCATTATCGCAAAATAGCTCTATTGGTCCCTCACACGAGGGAACTACTCCAAGATCTTCAAGGAACTTCTTAATCCACACTCCTTCCTTGCTCGCTTCAGCGACAACCATTACTTCGAAAGCGGTGGTTGAGTCGATCGTAACGGTTTGCTTCCAACTACGCCAACTCATAGCTCCACCATTCATAAGGAAGACATATCCTGATTACGACCTTCTATCGTCGGGATCACTCATGAAACTCGCATCCAAATAGCCCTCGACTATTAGCTCCCTTTGTCACTCATGAAACTCTCACTCACGCTCCCACTAACCAAAGGAACCTCGGTTGGGCCTTCATGATCTTGAATGTCACCATTCATATCATGATCTTGTATAATATCTTGAGTCTCCTCAAGCACAACTCTACTCCCACTACTTTTTTTATTTCCATAAATTCCTTTTCTAGAAATACGATATCCCTCTCTACAATCACTCGATTGGAGGTTATATTCCAAAAGTAGTATCCTTTTATCTCACTAGGATAACCTATACAGAAGCACTTATCCACTCTTGGTTGAAGTTTGGTCGACATCAATCTCTTGACGTAGGCCTCACAACCCCAAATCTTGAGAAAATTCAGCTTGACTCAACATTGATCGAACCATGTCGAGTAATGTCCCATTCCTCCTTTCGGATACCCCATTCCACTGACGTGTACTGGGAGGGGTTAGTTGTGGTACAATACCACACTCCTTTAGGAATGAGTCAAATTCTGTACTTAAGTACTCACCTCCACGATCCGTTCGTAGAGACTTGATTTTTTTGTTGAGTTGATTCTCTACTTCATTCTTGAACTCCATGAACTTGTCAAAGGATTCACTTTTGTTTCTCATTAGATAAATATAGCCATAACAACTATAGTCATCCGTGAATGTAAAGAAGTACCTAAAACAGTCTCTTGCACTAGTACTCATCGAACCACATATATCAGAATGTATCAAATCCAACAAGTCATTCTCTCTTGGTCATTTGGCCCATTAGGCAAGGTTCACACGTCTCCAATGATTTAAAATCAAGTTGACCAAGAAGGTTAGCTTCTTGTAATTTCTTGATGTGTTTTTCATTTATGTGACCAAGACGATAGTGCCACAAGAGTGTATCATTCACGTGAGTAGTTTTAAGCCTTTTGTAATTGATGTTTAAGATTTGTCAATTATTCAATTCAAGCAAATAGAGACCATTCCTCACGAATGCATTTGCATAGAAAATTCTATTCTTTGATATAGACGAGCAAGAATTTGAAATATTTATATTAAAATTATCCATATCCAAACATGATACAGAAATAATATTCTTGCTAATCGAAGGCACATAATAAAAGTTCTTTAAACATAAATTTAAACCACTAGATAATTGAAGCTCCACCAAACCTTGTGCAATCGCAGCAACGCTTGCATCATATCCGACCTTAAAAATCATATCGTTCTTCACGAGTTCCTTCCTATCATTCAGTAGTTGCACATTAGAAATGATGTGAGCACAAGATCCGGTATCAATTACCCAATCATGGAAAGAGGTGGCTAAATTTATCTCAAGAACAAATATACCTTTGGCTTTTTTCGGGCGCTTACGCTCAATCATTCAATTGTCGACGTCTTCCTTGTACTTGGGGTAATTTGTCCGGATGTGTCCCTTTTCACCGCAGTGAAAGCACTCCATATTTGGAGTCAGAGATTTTGAAGAATTCCCCCTCGAGACACTCCCATGAGTACCTCCCACTCCCTTGCTCTTCATTGGCGTCTTTTTGGTGAATTTACCTTTACCTTTGGTGATCTTCTTGCTCCTCTCATGGGCGGCTAAGACGTGCTTGTCCCGACCCTTGCCCATGTCAACTTCAGCCATTTTGAGAGCATTGTGAAGTTCCTCAAGACTCACCCCTTTCTCACGCACATGATAGTGCATAATGAAGTCCTTGTGGGACGGGGCTAGAGAGCCAAGAATAAAATCTTCCGCAATGTCATCGGGCATCAGGGAAGAGAGCTTCGACAACTTCTCAAGGTATCCTTGCATCGTGAGAAAATGCATGGATACCAATGTTCCCTCCGCCATGTGGCACCTTGTGAGTGCGATGATGGTCTTATAACGCTCTTTTCTAGCACTATCCATGAACATCTTTGTTATTGCTTCCATGGTCATCTAGGGTTTTGAATCCAAGTATTTCTCTTCAAGAGAGTCACCCATGGAGGCTAACATTAGACCGTGAACCTGGTTCTCTTGGTCTTCCCACTTGGCTTTTGCCTCTTTCACGCTATCGGTTGCCTTCTCATTTAATTTTGGGATTTCACCATCCAAAATATGAGATAGTTTTTCTCAAACTTCAACACGATATTGAGCTTGAGTTGCCAGCTTATGAAGTTTGAGACATCATTTGCCAAAGGATTTTTTTTCAATCATAGATCGCACAATAGGTTGAATATTCGACATTTCTACAAAATAAATTATATGGGATTTAATGTCAATCTTATGTTTGAAATTCAATACCGCAAATAAAAAATTGTCCATAAATGCAACAATTGAAGATCCTATCAATTATAATACAAACTAGCTAAGGGCTATTAGATATATTATAAAATCAAGGTAAGAAAATATTTTCCAATCATAACCATTTCAAAATATTGCAACATTTGCATTTTCAAACTCTTATGACTCTTGTCATTTTAATTAAGAGGGAATTTGACCAATCCTCGTAAGAAAAACTCTTTTCTCAAAACCAAGTTAGGTCTCCGGGTCTTGTTAAGAAAACTCATTTCATTTGATACGAAATACGTTTATCCATTGTATTCACAAATAAATGCACTCAGTGTTCACTAAGGGTGAATCACACCATGTACATCTACTTATGACACAACAATAGACAACCTTATATCTCCAACTATTCCCAAAGATAGAGGAAGCTATCTCCCGCAATGGGTGAGCAGAGTATCCCTCGATCGATGGCTGCTAGTGGATGAAATAAGAAAGAAAAATATTCTTAATTTTTGGTTGGACAATTTAAACATTTACATGTGATTTTAGAATTTAGGTGATCATGCATATTTATCATCTATACACATCCTAACATTCATTCATACAATCACATACATGCCAAGCACACAAACATAAATATATCCATTTACACACACATTGGTGTGAGTTTGTATGTTCCCGCATCCTTGACTTTTGCGCCTTCTCCGTGACTTCCTTTTGCACCATGGATGTTGATATTACAAATATATAAACATGCATCTCACAATTTCGAAAATTGTCTAGTGCAAGTCCTATGAAAACTCTCTCTTATATGCATGCATTTACATAGAAATAAAAATTTGGCTTTTACATATACATAAGCCCCTGTGATTGAATAATAATAATATAAACATTCATTCATTCATTCACACATGGCTTCATCGGAATATACAAACCCACATATCCCAGCATAAGAGAACTCGGGCAACACATGTACATATACTATAAATTACTCGATTTAGTTTATCATGCATCTCTAAATCAAACAATTCTAAAATCATTTGAAATCCTTTAAAAATGATTTTATGCATCCATAGTTCAAAATACAAAATATTTAAAGAAAATTTTAAGGAAAGACAAACATATGCCTTTTTCGTTTTATCGATTCCTTATAAAATAATCATTTAATTAAAAACGAAAATTTTATATATTAGACATAAATCTAAATTTTAATTCTAAAATTCACATGATGTGTTTCAAAATTTTAAAACTATCAAAAGAATCAATTAGAATTAAATCAATAAAACTATCGGAAAACTCGAAAAAGACAAAGAACATGAATTTTTTCGATTGTAGATGGTAAACTAAAATTAATTATATAGTCTAATCTTTGAAAATATGAACTAAATGCTCTGATACCACTGCAAGATTTCGTGTCCCTATGTATGTGTATTTTAAAAAATTTAATACAAATATACAAGATCGATTTCATATTTTCATTGATTTTGTGTACATGTATATATTTATTCTAATATCATGCATTCCTACACATATTAAAATAAACAAAAGAGAGAGGATCATACCCAACGGTTCTCTAAAACCTTAATATCCGGTGTTCCGTTCCTCACAAATCGCCCACCGATTCACCTACAAGTTTTCACCAAACTCTAAACAAGATTAGAGAGAAAGGAGCTAGTCAATCAATATCTAATTAAGCTTAGAATCTAGCTAATAACCCATCTTTAAGCTCCTGAGATTTCTATCTCCAAAACATAAAACTATTAAGAGATTTTCGTGGTGATTAAGGGAGAGATTAATGAGAAAGAGAATTTATGCATTAAAATAAACAAGTAGGATGAGGGGTCCTTTTATAGGCTCCCAAAACATCTTTATCAAGAACTATTCTCTAGTCGTGATCTCTTGTTTATTCTCTCCTAAAATAATCCTAAATTGTCACATAAGCATCCTAAAAAACGTTTGATCAAATCTGGAATTAATCCAACCCATGATCTAATTATTCTCTTAATAATTCGGGCAAAAATCGTGTTGTTCGGTTAACCTAACCATTCGGTTTTAACACACGTTTGGTTGACCGTGAGCTAGACGGTCGACCGAACATTTATGAGAAACATTCTCTGGAAAAATTCGAACGATCCGCGTCTCACTCCGGTCGACTGTTGACTCACCAAAATTCCTCCTGGTCGAATCTCATCGGACGACCGTATCACTTTCGGTCTACCGCAAATATCTAGCTCTTAGATATTTTTCTCGGTTGACCGATTAAGCCCGGTCGACTGAATCCAATTGCCCAGGCACTCCAGACAATTTCGGTCAATCATTAGCTTTATCCGACCCTTGTTCGGTTGACCATTCTTTAAGACACCTCGGTCAACCGAACCCAAAACGTTTTACCGTTTTGATCCCGATTTTGCCTTTGTCAAATTTTGGATTTATTTTCAACAAAAATTTGATCTTTTAGGGTTTTTAGCAAAGGTTCTCTAAAACCTTTCACAAGATCCGGAGTTCCGTTGCTCGCCGAATCGCCCACCGATTCGCCTCTAATTGTTCAACAAACCCTAAACAAGTTTAGAGAGAAATGAGTTAGCCAATCATACCCAAAGGTTCTCTAAAACCTTTCACAAGATCCTGAGTTCCGTTGCTCGCCGAATCGCCCACCGATTCGCCTCTAATTGTTCAACAAACCCTAAACAAGTTTAGAGAGAAATGAGTTAGACAATCAATCTCTAATTAAGCTTAGAATCTGGCTAATAACCCCTCTGTAAGATCCTGAGATTTTTATCTCCAAAACTTAAAGCTACTAAGAGATTTTCGTGGTGATTAAGGGATGGATTAGAGGGAGAGAATTATTGCATTTAATAAAACAAGTAGGATGAGTGATCCTTTTATAGGCTCCCAAAACATCCATATCGAGAACTATTCTCTAGTCATGATCTCTTGCTTTTCATCTCCTAAAATTAACCCCAAATTGCCACATAAGCATCATCAAAACGTTTGATCAAATATGGAATTAATCCAACCCATGATCTAATTATTCACTTAATAATTCTGGCAGAAATCGTGTTATTCGGTTAACCGAGTTCACAACTTGGTTGACCGAACCATACAGTTTTATTTGAAGTTCAGATTACCGTGAGTTAGACGGTCGACCGAACATTCATGAGAAAAATTCTCTGGAAAAATTCGGACGATCCGCGTCTTGCTCCGGCCGACCGTTGACCCACCAAAATTTTCCTTGGGAATCTCTTCGGACGATCGTGTCTTGTTCGGTCGACCGAGAATATCCCAAGACAACTCCTGGAAATTTCCTCTCGGTTGACCGTTTGAGCCCGGTTGACCGATTCCAATTGCCCACGCACTCCAGACAATTTTGGTCAATCATTTGCTTTATCCGACCCTTGTTCGGTTGACCGTTCCTAAGACACCTCGGTCGACCAAACCCAAAACGGTTTATCATTTTGATCCCGATTTTTCCTTTTTCAAATTTTGGATTCATTTCCAACAAAATTTGATCTTCTAGGGGTTTTAGCAAATTCATATATTATGTAATATATTATCCTATGTAATATTAAATTATTACACCCCATAATATACACACCTCATAGGAATTTATTATGATTCTAATTATGTCAATTCTTATGACATATTGATTTTATTCATTCACCACATGTGTCCTATTTTCACATGAAACCCGACACATCATATGAACTTAAAATCAAGCCTCTTGTTTCCCAGTTTTGTGGTGTGACCTGTAAGCGGTATCTAGCGATATTGAACACTCAATATCTCAAACTATAAGCGGTATCTAGCTACACATTAAAGTTACCCAATTAACATAAATATCTTTGTTCCACTCGAACTAAACACGATCCATTTGGTGATGAAAGTGCACCACTTTAGTCCATCCCTTGCCTCATGATATTAAGAATATATACAAAGTAGAAATGTGTCACCTTTGTATTATATTCATTTCTTGATCTCTTTAAGTTAATTATAATTATGTAACTTAACTCAAGTTACATTGTACACGTTATAATATTTCTTTATGAAGGGGCCCACTAATATCATCACTCAATCAAGAGGGCAATGATAATCTTTTGACTAGTTTTTTTTCCAGCACAAGTCATGTTCAACCAACTATTGCCTTTATCACTATACTCATTGATAGCTTTTGACAATAATCAAATCACGCCATTCTTGAGTGAAAAGATATAAGTCTCATATTTTAGGATCCAAGACAGAGTAAACATTAATGACACGAAACAAAATTCCATAATGTTTTACTTGTTAGGTCTATTCAATATATAAAAGTAATTTTTTCCTCTTTTATATACTTGTGTCGTTAATTATTTGTAGAGCTACAACAATCGATGACCGACACGACAATCTATTCTCGTTAATTAATGTTCCATGTTAATTACCATGATTGTGAATAACTTTTGATTTATGTAAACCATTATCTTTTAGAGGTCTACGGTTAATGACCAAGCGCCTCTTCATTAAACACTTCCAAAAGACGAATACAATAATCAAGGAACAAAATGTTTGCACATCCATTTCATAATAATTGACATATAAAAGTAAAACTTTTCGAACACATCCTTTCACTGGTCTCCTACTGGACTCACCTTGCCTTTTAGGGCACTCTCGGATATAGTATCCTAGCTGACCGCATACCAAACATGCCCTCGAATGGAAAAAGCAATCTCGTCCAGGGTGTACTCTACCACACAATTTCATGCGTCAGGTTGCCACGTACCACCTTCTCCAATGCTTGGCCTCTTGCCCGAATTCCCTGTGAAACGGCCAGCTACACGTCCCCCAACATTCCCCTGCAGCCTCCGGTGCTTCTTGTAGTTTGATTGACATCATATCATGTTTATATTTGTGTCTTACATCCTCTATTTTGAACCTAAGAAATTCTGTGTAACAAGTTTTATATTTAATTTTCAGGAATTAACAAGATTGAGAAGAACAAACGCAAAACGTACCTGAACGCAAGAAAAAAGATTCAATTGTGAGACTTATGGACTGATATGCAAGAGAGAAGGACCCGGATGTAAACCAAAAGGACCAATGAGAAAATTGAGAAACTTCACGCCATCATGAGAAGTATTTTGGCAATTAGATCCAGGTCTAAGCTCCAACAACCAATTCGGGTGCACCAAACATGAAGAGATCTATCCACAAAAGGCTCCACCAAAGAACAACCCGATCAACCCATTCCAGGCCTCCATTTGGCGGTTCCAAATCGCCAATTGGAACTTGGTTTGGATCCAAATCCGATTAGCCTCAGCTGGGTGTTGTATTAGTATGTATTTAGTCCATATATAGTATGCGTTTAGTCTCATACCGGGGGATTGTCCCTGGTTACCTTTTTATATGTCTATAACTATAACTCTTCCTCCTCCTTTGTAATATATCTCCTCTCTTGGTGGTCATTCTCTCTACTTGGAGTGAAGCCTTGGAGCAAAACTCTAGTGGAGAGATGCTACTTGTAATGTGAGGGAGCAATAAAGAATGTTTAGTTAGTTTCTTGTTGTTTCTTTTAAATTCTTGCATGCTTAGTTAATTTCATTTGTTTTAATGTTCGTAGAATTAATTAGCATGTTTTCTTTCCTTAATATGAATGTTAGCTTTAACATGTGTGAGTAGTTTCATCCCCCTTTGGGGCTGGAGTTGATGTTTATACATGACATGTAGAATGGAATGAATGCTATATGTTGCTTTATGTGATAAATGTGAGTATGATTCTTTGAATTAAAGCGAATACTTAACTTTATGGTTTCTACCATATTCATTAGGTACATCCCATGCTTGTTTAGGTTCTTAATAACAAACTTATTTATGCTCATATTAATCAACTACGTTAGTGATTTGGATGATAAGTATCTCCATTAGGTACTTCCTATGGATAGCAACACTACCTACATTTGTGCTCTATTGAATGCATTCATAACCACTTATTTCATGTGTACACACACTCTACCCGTTAGGGGTTTCTCTTCCGGAATTCCAGCTTGCTTTATTAGTTAGTTTAGTTTCATTGTTGCTTGCTTTCGACATCTATGTTTGTTGCTTACTAGTGTAGCATAGCATAGTTTAGTTTAGTGTAATCACTTCTTCTTCCCCCTCTTTTTCCCACTTTCCTTCGAAAGAACCAGAGTCGACAAACCTCCCTGTGGATCGACTCGTACTTGCCCGGCTTAACTGACGGTCGTGCACTTGCGGTTCAACTTAAATATCAATCATAATTCTCTTGTTAATCATTGTCTAGGATAGCCACGCACTTTAAGGCATCTGTTAGGGTCTGTGTCATGCTAGTGAGTACACGGGGCCAGAGCTACTTACGAAGTCCCCGTGTGAACTTCATCGTTTTATGCTCATGGGTGACATAAATCTCTAGACAATAGCGGTCCAAGGTGTTCAACTTGTTGACGTAGCTCTTTAGCGTCAACTCTTTCTGCGCCAAGGCTACAAACTCCTCTCGCTTTGCGCCTCTGATGCGCCACCTACCTTGGTAAAAGAAATTCAGTCATTCCTCGGACATGCTGGTTTTTACCAGCGTTTCATTAAAGATTTCAGCAAGATAACTCGCCCTTGATGAGCTTGCTTGCTAAAGGCGCATCTTTTGAGTTCGCACCCAAATGCATGACTGCGTTTGAGTTTCGAAATCATGAGTTGACATCTGCTCCTATTATTAACGCTTAATGTGGACTCTTCCTTTCGAGCTGCGATAGGAACAGTTTTCGGTCAGAGTCGATAAATTGCCTCATGTGATCTATTATGCTAGTTGTACTCTCAATGATACCCAACTAAACTAGTTCGTTATTGAGAAAGAGTTCCTCGCTATTATATTTGCATTGGAAAATTTCGTTAGTACCTCATTGGGTTGCAAGTCATCATCTACACTGATCACTCAGGTCTTCGCTACGTTTTGTCTAAGAAGGATGCGAAACCACGTCTCCTTCGTTGGATCTTTTTGTTGCAAGAGTTCAACTTCGAGATAAGGGATAAGAAGGGATGCAAGAATATCGTGGCAGATCATTTATCTCGCATTTCGGTTGAACTTTCGTCGGATCCACCGGTGAACGAGTTCTTCACAGATGAAAATTTGATGGCAGTCACCCCACTTCCCTGGTGTCCTGACATTGTAAATTTTGTGGCAATTGGGGAGGTGTCGACGCATTGGATGCACAATGATAAAATTAAATTCATGTCGTTGGTGAGGAACTTCTATTGGGATGACTCGTACTTATTTAAGTATGGTGCATATCAAATCATAAGGAGGTGGATACCCGATGACGAGATTCATAGTGTCTTGCCTTTCACCATCAGGAGGCATGTGGTGGGCACTTTGGTGCCAAGAAAACCACTTCCAAAGTTCTCGAATGCGGCTTTTACTGACTGATTGATCGTTTTATTTAAACCGCAAGTGCACGGCCGCGTCGAAGCTGTGGCAAATACGGGTTGTCCACTGGGAGGTGTGTCGACGATTGGTTTGTTCGAAGGAGAGAGGTAAAAAGAAGGAGAGAAAGGTTGGTTACACTAAACTACACTAAGGTGCAAAAATAAATGAAGATAAGCAATAAAACTAAGCCCCATAGGGGGTAGAGAAATAATGTGAATATGAAGATGTGTGTGTGTGTGTGTTCAATTAAGCTCCTCACAACATGTAGTGCATGAAATCATAAAACTACATCCAACTTTGCCTCCACATGAATTAAGATAAGACTACATCATTAAAACATACAAGACAATAATTGGAATGAAGCTAAATGAACTCAAGTATAAAGACTAGACCCTACTATGCCTCCACATGAATTAAGATAAGACTACATCATTAAAACATACAAGACATTAGCTAAGGTAAAGGCAACAAGAGCACATACACTACAAATTGTGTTTCCAATATTAACTTCATCCATATCCTAACCTTATCATTCCCCATAAAATAGGTCCACTAATCAAAGCATAAGCTAAGCTTCATTCAAGAGCATTAGCATATCAAAGATAAGAGTGAAAACCCATTAGATGGTTATGGAAATCATATAAAGCTCAAGCGATAAAGATAACACACACTTAATACACTACATGATTATATCACATATTTCTCCACCCCCCAAATGGGGATGGAACTACTCACACATATTTAAACTAACTACTCTAATAAAATTAAGCATTGTACTGAAATGAAACTATACTAATCAAGTAAGAAATATTGAAGAAGCATAAAACTAAACAAGAACCAAAGCAAACACATTAAAGGAAATTAACTAAGTAAGAATTAACAAGCTAATGAAAACATATATTATTAACTCACTCAAATTACAAGCAGCTCTTCCTCCACCAGAGTTTTGCTTCAAGGCTTCACTCTTAGTAGGGAAGATGCCACCAAAGAGAGAGATGGATACAATGGAAGGTGAAGAGTTCTATTTATAAGCATGGAAAAAGTTAATCCGGGACAATCCCCCAATGTGGACTAAACCAATACCAAAAATAGCCTAAACAAACATTAATACAAGTCCAGGAGAAAACTGAGTGGATATGGGATGATCCAGACCACCAATTGACGGTTCCAGACCGCCAATTGGCGGCCTATAAGGCCCAGATCCGTCTGGGTTTTGTGTTGGGCTTTTATGGACGTATTTCTTGGTCTTTGATGCATCTACTTGGTTTGTTGGAGCTCCGACCCGAATCGAATTGCCAAAATACTCCCCATGATGGTGTGGAGTTTCCTGTTTTGCTCTTAGGTCCTTCGGTCTTACGATCAGGTCCTTATCCCTTGCATCTTAGTCCCCAAGTCTCACAATTAAGTCATTTTTCCTGCTTTTGGGTCCTTTCATGGCTCTTCTCTTCAAACCTCTTTATTCCTGAAAACTAAACATAAAACTCGTCACGTAGCATTGCTTAGGTGTAAGATGATGGATATAAGGTACAAATATAAGCATGAAATGATGTCAATCAAATACCCACACACCTAAGTTTTTGCTAGTCTCGAGCAAAACAAAGAAAGAGAAAAACAAACGAGAAACAAGAAATCCTAACTCACTTTCGTAGGAATCACGGTTGCACTTAGCACGTGCAACAAGCCGTTAAACCTCCTTGTTGCCAAGGAGGAGGAGTGTTGTCTCCTGAGCGTTTTCAGCGGATATACCCACAAAATCCGAACAAGATGCATTATTCAATCTAGACACTCGACTCGTTGGAAATATTTTGTCGATCATTGGACGCGGTAATCCTACGGGCCGACTCTGTAGAGGTAATCAGTCCACACGTAGCCTAATGAACCATTCGTGCAAGTTAAATAAAGAATTAAGTGAAAGACATGGACAACCTCAACATCCTCAAGTGATACAAAGTGTATGGTCCGTTAAGGTTCTTATTTGCATTACCATTTTTTTTGTTTCTTTTCTCATTTTGTTTCTTCTTCTTTTTTTCTTTTTATTAGTTGGAGCTTCATTCTCCCAGGATCAGGTTTCGTACTTCATTGCCCATGAGGACTTACACTATCACGTACACCTTTCCCCAAATCTCCACATAGGGCAATCCCTACCACCCGTGTAACGAGAGTTCAGTCGGCGCATCCCAAGTCAGATGACTCGAAAGCACCAGGCACAAAGTCCCCTCAGACCTACTTTCCCGAGTGATAGGAGTCGTGCGAGAAGAGAGAACACCTACTCACTTATTTCTTATCTACACATGAACCAAAACCCCTACACCTAATGTCTCACAACAAGATTTAAAGGGTCCTTGACTACAACAAACTTCCTTAAGATAACAAACACGAATTATTGACTCACTAGGTTTAGGGTGAACTTCTTTGAATGTTTGAGCACTGAAACCCTATGATTACTCACCCCCAAAGGAAAACTGGGGTGCATCCTAACGACTCGATAAATCATCAAGTCACTGTACTAGATATCCTAATGCATCAAGTTCAAGACAATTTTGGGAGTTTTTTTTTTACTTTGCCTCTCAACGGTTTTGCACATGCTAAACACACGCAAAACCCACAAAACATTTTCTTTCGAAAACACATGAAGATTTTGAACGAAATGTGAAAATTTTGAAGCACTAGGCAAGCAAAAGAAGACAAGTCACCCAAGGATCATGGCAAACATATATATCGATATTAAATGCAGCACACTAACATGACCCTAACAATGCACACAAAAGAAAATAAAATCAAAGGAAAAAGACTCAACAATGTACACACGTAAAACACCCCACCCCACCTACTTCATGCATTGTCCTCAATGATTGTGAGCAAGATACTACATGGATTTATGCATGAAAAAGGAGAGATCTCACCAACATGAAGTACAAAGGGAAGGTCATGTTGATGGACACTACCCAAATTCCCTCAAAACCTGTGAGATGCTAAAGAAAGGATACAAATACGTGAAAGAAATGGAGCCCAAATACACAAGGGTTGGGGCTCACAACAATCGATGCTCACTGAAGGAGTCTTTTATTGTATTATTTTAACTATGAACAAAAATGGGCTTCTTTATATGTCAAGGGACATCAAATGGGAACCCGCCATCTCTCGAGCCAAAGATGCACATGCATGGGCTCGCGACATACAAATCAGAATTGTTTGACCACCTGATACCCTTATAAGTGTTGTGGTCGTTTGATGCCTCTTGAGAGTGAGCAAGATAGGAGGCATGAATGAGAGGTGAACCTCTATCAGGTTCAAGGTATCAGGTGGTTGATTCTAAACCCACATGGGGTCCTCAGCAGATACAGAATGAAGATCATGTGGCCCAGAGGCCATAAAAATAATATCTTGTGGTTCAAAAGCCACATTATCGAAAGGATGTGGCTCAAGGGCCACATGATCAGAAGAATGTGGCTCAAGGGCCACGAGATCAAAAGGATGTGGTTCAAGGGACACAAGATCAAAAGGAGGTGGCACTGAGGCCACATGATCAGAACATAAGGCACCTTCTTGTGCCAGCCCAGGTGAAACATCTTCACCACCTTCAGGGTCTTCATCGAACAATTCTCTGAAGTACTTGAAGGTGCCCTCAGCTTCAATTTCATCCAAACCCTGGATAAGGTTGACCCCAATAGGGTCATTGAAGGCACCTGGCTTCTTGCCGAATGGTGAAGATTTTGAAATCAGCGCATTGACTACCATAAGTCAAATGCATCAGACCATTGCGACAATAAATCAATGCATTGGAAGTCGCAAGGAATGGTCGCCCCAGAATGACAGGAATTTGCCCAAGTGGGTTTGGCACAGGTTCAGTATCCAAGACAAAGAAGTCGACTGGATAAATGAACTCTCCCACTTTGATCAGCACATCTTCCACCACACCCCTCGGTTTCTTCATAGACCTATCAGCCAATTGAAGAGTGGTCTTTGTTTGTTTGAGGTCTCCAAGACTGAGGTGGACGTAGACAGAATATGGAAGAAGATTAACAGATGCACCAAGGTCCAATAAGGCTCGATGTATGGACACATCACCAATCACACAAGAGATAGTAGGACAGTCAGGGTCCTTGTACTTGACTTGCATGGGTTGTGCCAACAAAGAACTCACGTTAGCCGCAAGAAAAGCTTTCTTTGGAACATGAGTTTTTTCTCTTCTTGGTGCATAAGTCCTTGAGAACCTTCGCATAATGTGGCATTTGCTGAATCACCTCCAATAGAGGGATGTTCACCTTAACTTGCCTAAACATCTCAAGCATCTTGTCATGCTGATCAGAGGTTTTCTTTTTAAGGCGCTCAGGGAATGGTGCCTTCGGGGCATAAGGATGCGAAGGAACCCCAGAATTCTGGTCCAAAGAAACATGAGTGGGGACCTCAGAATCTGGTTCCTTCGACACAAGAGGAGACAAGGGGACCTCAGGGTTCGGCCCCTTTGTCTAAGGAAATGTAGAAAGAACCTCAGGATCTGGCTCCTTCCTGGAAGTATTTGTGGAGGGAGCCTCAGGATCCGGCTCCCTCAAAGATGGTGATGACAAAGAAGACTCTCCAATGTGGTTATCCACCTCCTTACCAGACCTCAAAGTATGAATCACATTAATATGATGGGTCAGTTCAGAGGTAGCATGAGGTAAAGGTGTCCTTCCTTGAGAATGGGTACCCCGAGGATTCACCTCAGGTTGACTCGGGAACTGACCCTTCTTGCGTTCATGGAGTTGATGAGCCAACTGGCTAACTTGCATTTCCAAAGCCTTGACTGTACTTTGTAACGCTTGAAGAATCGGATCACAAGAAGGGTCCTTGGGGTCAACCCGCTGGGGTGGTGGAGTCTGGTTAGAATAACCCGACGATGAGGTCTGAGGAGGTTGGTAATTATGGTTCTGAGACCTTTGATGTGGAGGTTGGTAGGTCGCCGATGGGCATGGAGGTTGATAAGGTGGAGGTTGAGCGTGCGAGCTCTGACCGTTACCCCCACTAGGCCCCCAAGAGAGGTTAGGATGGTTACGCCATCCCGGGTTGTAGGAGTGACTGTACGGGTCGTTACGGGGCCTCTGTTGATACATCGCATTTGCATGCTCAGTATCCCTTGGAGCGTAAGCGCATTCCAAGTCATCATGGCCCGTAAGTCCACACCTACCACACCCAGGAGTAGCCACCTGAGCTACAGGAGCTCGGTCCAACTCTAAACTCTCGATCCTACGCATGAGAGCAGTCATTTTCGCCTCAGACGCGATTGATGACTCAACTTGATAAGATCCAGCTCGACCAGAAGACCTGGCGGCTGGTGGCTCTCTCATGGTATCCCACTCGAAGGTACGTTCAGCCATAGACTTAAAAGTATCCCATGCCTCCTCGATGAGTTTCATTTGGAAGTCACCCTGACACATCGACTCCAACAATGTGCGGGTGTTGTAGTTGATGCCCTAATAAAAAATTTGGCACAACTGCCATAACACAAATCCATGATGAGGGCACTGCTGGAGAAGGTCCTTGAACCTCTCAAAGAAACCATGAAACGATTCGGTCTCGGTCTGATACATTTGATGTATATGGTGCCGTATCTGTTGAGTTTTCCTTTGAGGGGAAAATCTCTTCAGAAAGACGGTCACAAAGTCATCCCATGATCGAATCGAGCTCGCCGGGAGGCTATACATCCATTTCTTTGCATTATCCTTCAATGTGAAAGAAATCATCCTCAACCGGACTGAATCCTCGTCAAGCTGTTGAAGCTTGAACATGGAGCATACTTCCTCTAATTCGCGTATAAAGATATACGAATCCTCCTTATTGGCAGTAAAGGTTGGAAGCATGCTCACATATTGAGGTTTCACCTCATAGTTGTTCCCGCGAGCAGGAGGAACAACTATGCAAGAAGGTTGCGCGACCCGAACAGGATGGGTCCGCTCCCACAAAGTCATCGATCTATCATGTCGAGCTAAAGGTGGTGGTGCACCAAGAACACGATCCTGACCGAATCTCCCTTCCTCTCGAGTCAGAGGAGGAGGAGAAGGAGGTCTACGTGGTGGCGGAAGCGGACCGAGGTATTCCATGTATGGAACCCGGTCTCCCCCGTCACCGCAAGACGACTCGGCTTCATGATCCAAATGAGCACGAGGCGGAGATGGTCGATCACCAAGACCGTCCATCTCAGAAGAATGTACTCTCTCGAGTCGAGTGCTCTCACCAAAACGAGCCCAACCTCGCATAAAATGCTCGACTCGACTCTAAAATAACACACAACAGAAGGTGTACGAGAGGAGGAGACTATACGTAGAGAATAGATGAGGAGAGGACTCAGGTGAGGAGGGAAGAATCCCTAGAGCTAGCGTGGGTAGTGGGATCAGGAAGAAGCCTAACTAGCAAGCACGGCTCGAACAATGTAAGGCAATGGGTCCTTAGGCTAGACGACGTCTAACTTCGAGTTCACTAGCCTCGACACGCCTCACCTCCCTACAACGAGGACCACAATGCCCAACAAGTGATACCAGATCTGGAGATTCAGTACCTCCTACTATCGACAAGGTAGGCAACGCCGATCAGGTCATGACGGTCTCAACTAGATTACTCTCCTAGTGCGCCCGCAATCCTAGGGCCAATGTCTACTTGCTTTTAGTTAAGGCTTTATTAAAAGTGATTTTTGGGGCCAAGGAAAGGGTGATGAAATCCCCCACCTTATCTTTTATGGGACAACCCCGCCTTAATAGCGTTTTGATCCTAAATCTAGCAATCAATCGCTCCAATCAAACGCTCGCTCACTCTTGTCCTGATGCAATTCCTACTAACTAATGCATGGGCATATGAGATGCATGAATGAGTGTAGGAAATTGCGTACCTCACGCCAGAGCTCAACAACTGAAAATAAAGCTAGAAGAAAAGACAACTATATGCCTAAGTCAATACATGATGCGTGACCTAAACAAGTAAGAACGTCTAGTCTTTTGCTTTGGATTTTAGGTCCAAGTTGATTATTGGGGGAGTGATTAATGATCTGGGAGCAAACCAGAAGTCACAGCATGCAAAATAGGGCTCCCAGATAACACAAATTACAGAACTAACTACCAGAAAAAAATTGGAAGCACGAATCCCTCACCAGGCCGCCAATTGGCGGTCTCCAACCGCTGATTGGCGGTCCATTTAGGGCTTCGATTCCTCAAACCTGTCCAGTAGCCTCCCCTTGATCCGATGATTCCCTGAAACTAAGAAAAACTGGAAACAAAAAATTAAAAACCTCTCGAATCGTCCAAACCAACGTCTGGACAGAGCACCTCCCTGACAACGGTGCCAAAAACTTGATCCTTACCGATCTTGCAAAGACATGTCAGGTGGGTTCAAAGACACCTTTGCATTTTGCAAAGCTTGCGATCGTTGTCAACGGGTGGGTCGCATTGGAAGACGGGATATATGCCACCTAATCCTATCTTAGCAGTTAATATCTTTGATGTTTGGGGAATCAACTTTATGGGTCCTTTCCCCGTTTCCCATGTCCACCCCTACATTCTGGTGGCGGTCGATTATGTGTCCAAGTGGGTCAAGGCCATCCCCACTCGTACCAATGACCTCCGGGTCATGATCAAATTCCTTAAAGATCACATCTTTGGGAGGTTTAGGACATCTCATTTTATTATTAGTGATCGGGGGACTCACTTTGTGAATCAAGCTTCGAAGCTGTTATGAAGAAATATTCCATAATGCACAAGTTGGCCACGCCTCATCCTCAAACCAATGGCCGAGTGGAGATTTCTAACTATCAACTCAAGCAAATTCTTGAGAAACCCGTTAATGCTTCAAGGAAGGATTGGTCGGTTAAGCTAAATGACATGTTATGGGCCTTCCGCACTGCGTATAAAACCAACCTTGGCATGTCCCCCTACAGGATAGTTTATGGCAAAGCTTGCCATCTTCCGGTGGAATTAGAGCACCGAGCGCTGTGGGCAATCAAACATCTTAACATGAGCCTTGATATTGTTGGTATCAACCGTAAGTTGGACCTCAACGAGTTGTAGGAGTTGAGAAACGAGGCATATGAAAATGCCAAGATTTGCAAGTCCCACACCAAAATTTTCCACGACCGCACGGTCCAGATCAAAACTTTCACGGTGGGACAAAAGTCCTTATTATATAACTCTCACCTCCACTTGTTTCCGGGGAAACTTCAGAGTTGTTGGTCTGGACCCTGCATCATGTTAACTGTTGTCCCTCACGGGGCGGATGAAATTCAAAATCCAAGTAACAACGCCGTGTTCAAAGTTAATGGACACCGGCTAAAACCGTACTTGGAGGGGACCATGACAATGGTAGAGGCAGAAGTCGTGTCTTTACACGAACTTCCTACGGATGTGATTACTTGACGTGATTTTCATTTTGTATATAGTTTGTCACAATTTAAAAAAACAAAAAAAAGAACAAAAGACTCCACAAGTGAGAATTGCTTGTTAGAGGCCCCAACCTTTGAGTAATTGGGCCTTAAATGTTTATTGTGACCACCTCCCTTCTTATACATCTCCCAGGTTTTGGAGAGAATTCAGGTTTCCCACATAACCACGAAATTTTTCTTGTGCTTCACAGTGTGCTGAGATCGTCACTTTTTCATGCATAGATACATCTACCATCTAGGTTGCATATATTGAGGACAATGAATGAAGTAAGTATGGGGGTGCTTTACGTCTGTATATATGTGGAGTCGAGTCTTTTTCATTTTATTTTTCGTTTTCTTTTGTTTGTATTGTGAGGGTCATGATAGTGTGCTGCATTTAATATTGATATACCTGATATGCCATAATCCTTGGGTGACTTGTCTTTTTTTGTTTATCGTATTGCAATCATTTTCCATTTCTTTCATAAATTTGACGAGTTTGCGGAAGAAAAATATTTTGTGGGGTTTGTGTATGTGTTTAGAATATGCAAAACCATTTTAAGGCAATGAAAAGTGAACCTCCCAAAATTGACTTGAACATGATGCATTAGGATACCCAGTCCACCGGCTTTAGGTCTTATCTAGTCGTTAGGATGTACTCAGGTTTTCCTTTGGGGAGAGAGTAATCATATGGTTTCAGCACTCAAATAAACAAAGAAGTCCACACTGAACCTAGTGAGTCGAATAATTCGTGTCAGTTAGTATAAGGAAGTATGTCATAGTCAGGGACCCTTAAACTCTTGTTGTGAAACCTTAAGTGTAGGGTTTTTGGTACATGTTTACATAAAAATAAGTAGTAGGGTGTTTTCTCTTCTCGCACGGCTACTATCACTCGGGAAATTAGGTCTGAGGTGACTTACTGCCTTGTGCTTTCGAGTCATCTGACTTGGGATGCACCGACCGAACTCCAGTTACACGGATCGTAGGGATCGCCCTTTGTGAAGATTTGGGGAATGTGTACGTGATAGTGTAAGTTCTCATAGGCAATGATGCACGAAACCTGACCCTTGGAGAATTAAACACCAACTAGTAAAAAAAAGAAAAAAAGATGGTAATGGAAATAAGAACCTTAATTGACTTTACACTTTGTATCACTTGAGGATATTATGGTTGTCCATCTCTTTCACTTAACTCCTTAATTAACTTGCACGAATGGTTCATTAGGCTAGGTGTGTGGGCTGAATACAAATATATAGTCGGCTCGTAGAATTACTGTGTCCAATGATCGGCAAAAGTAAGTCTGACGATTCGAGTTGCTAGGTTGAATAATGCATAAATGTTCGGATTTTGTGGGTATATCCGCTGAAAACTCTCAGGAGACAACACTCACCCTCCTTGGCGACAAGGGGGTTTAACGACTTGTTGCACATGCTAAGTGCAACCGGGTTTCCTACAAAAAGTGAGTTAGGATTTTCCTGTTTTTTGTTTATTTTTCCCTTCTTTCATTTTTCTCTTTCTTTGTTTTTTTCGGGACTAGGAAAAGGTAAGTGTGAGGGTATTTTATTAGTAGCATATCATGCATTATATTCATGCTATATATCCTTAGTTTTACCCTAATATTGTGCTACTCGAGTGTTTGTTGTTATATTTCAGGTATTAAGTAATAAAGAAGAGAAGGAAAGAGAAAAATGACTTAAGTATAAGAAGAAATGACTTAAATGAAGCAAAATTGACCTCTCCGTCATGCACAAGGACTCATCTGCAAGAGGGAAGGACCTGGACGTAAGCCTGTAGGGCCCAAATAGCGAACCGAGAAACTCCACACCATCATGAGAAGTATTTTGGCAATTATATTCGAACGCAGACTCGAACAACCAATCCAGGTGCATCCCACGTGGCGAATTGAAGCAATGAAGAAGCCAACCAAAACCGGGTCGAATCTGACCAAACATGACCGCCAATTGGCAGTCCAGTATGATCAAGATCCAACCCAGTTTCTCGTGGTTGTGTATTATGTTGTTTGTATCTATTTGTAGAAGTTTCATTAGTCCCACACCAGGGATTATCCCCAATTGCCTTTTTTAGGTCTATAAATTGAACTATTCTTCCTCCTTTGTAATATACTCCTTGCTTGGTGGCCATTCCCTCTACTTAGAGTAAAGCATTTGGTGCAAAACTCAAGTGGAGATATGCTACTTGTAATGTGAGTCATGAATAAAAGAAATATTTGTTAGTTTTATGTTGTCTTCTTTTAATTCTTGCATTTTTAGCTTAATTTTATTTTATTAATCTTAGTATAATTAGTTAGAATGTTTTCTCTTCTTAATATGAATGTTAGCTTAATGAGTAGTGAGTAGTTTCATCCCCCTTTGGGGTATGATGTTTATATATGTAATAAAGAATGGGAATGAATGCTATCTTATGCAATAGATGATAAATGTGAATGTATGCTTGTTTGTTTAAATGAGAATGCTTAACTTGATGGGTTATGCCACAACTCTTAGACACTCCACATGCTTGTTTAGGTTCTTAATAACTAATTTGCTTATGCTCATGTTAATCAACTAGGTTAGTGATTGGATTGATACGTTTTGCCACAACAATTAGACACTTCCTATGCATGAAAATACAACCTATTCTTGTGCTCTATTGAATACATTTTTCACCACCGTATTACATGTACACACACTCCACCCCTTAGGGGGTTTCCTTACTGAGTTTCATCTTTCCTGTTTGTTAGATGCTTAGTTTAGTTTTAGTTAGTCTTGTGCTTTCACCTTCCTCATTTGTTAGTTTCTAGTTTAGTGTAGCCTAGTTTAGTGTAATCAACTTCTTTTCCCTTTTCTCCACTTGATTTCTAAAGAACCAGAGTTGACACACCTCCTTGTGGACTCGACCCATACTTGACACTTCTTCATCACGACTGTGCACTTTTGTTTAAAGCTTAATCGAAACAAGTTTTTGGTGTCGTTGTTGGGGAGGTGTTATGTCCATACTCTGGTTTGGACAATTCTAGTGGATTTGATTTTTTGTTTAGTGTTGTTTTATTTCAGGATGTTTAAGAATCACTGGGGAAGAAACAGGAAAAGTTTAGGACCATTTGCAGCTACAAAGACCGCTGACTGACGGCCTTGTAAGCTTCATTTTCACCAATTTTTATTTGTTTGGTTGGTAGTAATAGTTTAGTTTTCTGGGAGCCCAATATTGCATGTTTGGACATGTAGGTTGCTCCCAGATTAGTCCATAAACTAATCAATCCCCCGTTTAATTAACTTGGTCATTAAAATCCAAAGCAAAAGATTATGCATTCTTGCTTGTTTAGGTCATGCACCATGTACTAGACTTAGGCACGTATTTTGCCTTTCATTTTGCTTTATTTTCAGTTGTTGAGTGATGGCGTGAGGTACGTATTTTATACTCTCATTCATGCATTAGTTTGTATGACCATCCATTAGTTAGTAGTTAATGCATTTAGAACAAGAGTGAGGTGAGTGTTTGTATGGTGAGTTACTTACTCGATTAAGGATTTAAAACATCTTTAAAAGGCACCACCTATAGTCATCAAGATAAGATGGGGGATTTCATCACCTTTTCCTTCAGCCCCACAAAACACCTCTCAAAAAGCTTAATTTTAAAATCAAGTAGACATTGACCCCCAAGGACCTCAGACGCATTAGGAGAGTGATCCGGTTACGACTGTCATAGCATGATCGACATCATCCACTCTGTTGATAGTGGGAGAGACTAGAACTCTAGATCTTGGCTCACTTGCTCGGCTTTGTGGTCTTCTCCGTAGGGAGGTGAGGCGTGTTGAGGCCGCATGACCTTGCAGTTAGGCGTCGTCTAGCTGTAAGCACCTATAGTGATCGTAGGTTGTTTGAGCCGTGTTTGCTTGTGTGCTTCTTCCATTACCTACCCGACGTAGCATAATGACTTCTTCCCCTCTCATCTAAGTATTTCCATCTTCTCCTCTACGCACCCTCTATTTTAATTGTGTAAAAAAACTTTGTCATTTGTGTGACTCGTGTGGGTGTGCAGCCTTGTGCATGCCAGTGTGGTCACGAGACATTGAGGGTCGTTTGACCATACAATATCGATTTGTCCTCGATTGTCGACATTTCAAACGCATCCCCGTCCTGTTTCCTACACGGTCCCGGGACTATGGCCAGTCGTTTACCATACGAGGATGATCCAGGATTTGGACCTATGCCAACTGTTGATCCAGCAGGTGTGGATTCACAACCTCATCAGTTGGTTCCCCAGGCTCCCATACCCCTCCGCGATCGATGCTACCCGAGTTGCACTACTCTACCTTCATGCATATTATTGTCGGAGGCGAATGGGAACCACGTTGAGGTTAAGCCTCAATTGATTTCCATTCTCCCTAACTTCACTGGGAAGGGTGACCCCTATCTTTTTCTCAGAGAATTTGAGGAGGTATGTGCTATGTTCAAGCTGCAACAACTCAGCACATACTTCATCCACCTGAGTCTTGTTCCCTTTGCATTGAAGAATGATGCGAAGAAGTGGTTGTACAGCAACCAGGCGTATGCCTTCAGAACTTTGGATAAATTCCAATCTTCATTCCTGAAGAAATACTTTCCAAATCATCGGACTCAAAAACTGAGGAACGAAATCAATATATTTTATCAGCATGAGACTGAATCATTCAATGAATATTTAGATAGGTTCAAAGAGCTACTACTCTCATGCCCACACCATGACATTGAGTTGTGGTTCCTCTGTCAGATTGTCTATCAGGGTCTTCACATCCCATCTCGAACGTTCATTGAGTCCATGTGTCACGGAGAGTTCTTAGGAAAGGATGAAAGTGAGGCATGAGCTTTCCTAGAAGACCTCGCTGAGAAAACCATGCAGTATGAGTGTGTGAGGGAACCATGACCATTATCTAGCATAGGAGCAAGGATCGCAAATGGAAACTCGACTAGATCGGGAGCCGCAATTACTGTCGATACCACTACGGCCACCGAGACACGCATGATGACCTTTTGCACCGTATGTTTCGATTGAGCTCAAAAACCAACATGGTGTGTGATGAGATTTTTTTTATACCGCAAGTGCACGGCGTCGATGAAGACACGACAAGGAGGGAGAGATTCTTATATTTTTGTGATTTTTTGATTAAGGAGAGAAAAAGAGAAATAGGGTTGGTTTGAGATTTTTGGATTTGTTTTAATTTTTCTAAAGCAAGAATCAACAAAAACAAAAACTAAGAAGAAACAACTATGGATGAGAGTCCAGCGGGTGAGAGTTATGAATCTTCGAATTAGATTAGAGATCACGAAAATTATTATAAATCAAGTGAGATATTAAGCATCATATGATAATTGATTCAACAAAAACTCATATGATCAAAACACTAACAAGAAATTAAAATAAAAACGATCTCTCTTCTCTAACCCTAAATCCGTCACCCCCACCCTTTGGAGGGTTTTAGAAACCCATGGGGAGAAGATGAGGAGAAGGGGTCATGGAGATCATCGAGAGAATACGGGAAAAAAGGAAATATTATACTAAACTACGATCTACGAAAACAAAAGCAATTATTCTAAGCACGCAACAAATTATTCTAAGAGAAGAATAAAGAATAACTAAATTACTCTACTCTACTGGAATTAAGAACATGAAACATTAATCTAAAAACTAAGCTTACAAAAGAAAAAGACATGTGGTATGACATGATTGGTTGAAATTCGGAAGCGTGGATCGCAACCCGAGTGGCGTTTCTGCCGCACAATGACCGTCAGATGCGGCAGCATCGCTGCATGGATGGTTCAGATCGTTTTGTGCTTTTTGTGGTGTGTTTTTGGTATGTTCTAGCGTGCCTCCATGCGTCTGAATCAATCATTGCATATCTTTGGAGATCCAAATTTAATTTCTTCTTGAATACCTCTCCAAAATAACTTTTTAGTCCTTCTAATTTGCGATCAGGTCCCTGGCTTCTTATGCAATCAATTGGACTTCAACTTGAGCTTGAATCTCTAGCTAATTGGTCTTTGTGATCCATCTGAGTCCATTGCAAGCGTTTTAGCTCGAATATTGGTAAATTGCATTGTAACTCCTGAATTCTGCACAGTTGCTCAAAACAATACCTTAGTAGCATTTATTTATATAAAAATAATCTAAATGAAAGACATATGATGCAATGTATGCAATGCATCAAATACCCATACACCTAGATTTTGCTAGTCTCGAGCAAAACAAAACATGAAAAATATATGTATGAAAGCAGGAAAATCCTAACTCACGTTCGTAGGAATCACGGTTGCACTTAGCATGTGCAACAAGCCTTTAAACCCCTAAGTTTCCTTGGAGGACGAGTTTTGTCTCGTGAGGGTTTTCAGTTGACACACCCACAAAGTCTTAATTCAATGTTTCATTAACAACTCTCAATATCTCCACCTCAACCTTATACATCTCACTTAGAATTCTTGCATGCTCATTATATAAATCTAACTCATAAAAATTCTAACTTGGTCTTTGTTCCTCCACATTCACACCGCTAACCCTTCTACACATGTTATCACTTAAATTATTTTGCACGCCTCCTCTGGTGGTGAAGTATCATTTGGATCAACCATGGCATGAATCATTCTTTTAAATTTGGGCCTTGAGTAATAATTTCCCAAGATTCAACATATTTGCTTTATTTGACACTTTTACCCTTTTGCATTCATGTAGCGAGTTTGGTCGATAATCCCGAGCTGGCAGACTCAAGTTACCGGGTTTCAAGATACCCCTACGGACCAGTGACCCGAAGGCTTGGGCTTTTGTAATCATTTTGCAAGATGTGTTTTTCTCACTTTTATTCCCCTTTTATTTTCCTCAAGGCTTAATTGTTATCAGAAGTCCACACTTCCCGGTATATTTTCCTCAACCTCTGCTTTTTATCAACCACTTCAAAGATTTGATTCATCCAATTTAAGTGCATACATGTCTTAAAGGGTAATGAGTTATTTCTTTGGAACTTAGATTTATGTCATAATTTCTACAAGCAGAACTATATAATAAGGAACAAAAACTCAATGCAATTTGTACTCGGGTTTTGGTGGTTCAATCTTAAGCTATGTCGTGAAACATTGATTTTTTTTTTTGAAATAAAAACAAAACATATAGGTAGATAACTAGTCACCCCCTACACCTATTTCATGCATTGTCCTCAATGTATGCAAAATTAAATAATATAGGACATGCACGAAAAAATAAAGTTACCACCTTCGAGATGACGACTCTCCACGGTCAGAGAGTGCTTTGTTCAGTTTGCTATTGAGGCGCTTCATCCCGCCCCACATTCGGGACCTATGCTCGTCAGAGTTTTCTGGGGTTGACTGATCCCAGAATGTTGCGGAGTCTTCAGACGACTCACTTGAGTGTATAGCATCCTCCATTTCTGGAGGTGTCCACAGGTCCGCTATAGTGCCACGATAGGAGGATGTCTCTCGTTCCACCGTACAAGGGAGCATGTCGGCTTCGTATACCCAGAAAGACTCATAGGCCATGAAGTGCTTGCAGATAGTGGTGACAAGGCATGGCAGAGGTTGGGAGTTGCGTTGGTGGCCTTCTCAAATGGTGGTCAGAAGCCGTCGGCACATACAGTAAGTGCGATCACGGGTCATCAGGGAGTGAACGATGCCCATCTCAACGGTGCGAAAAGAAGTGTTGTGGGTATTACTCGTAACGTTTTGGCATGCCCACCTACATGCTGTAAAGACATTCCGGTACATGGATGTGCCCTTGATACCCCGATCACGACTCAGCACACAATCTGGTCCCATGAGTGACCGATAGAAACTGAGTTCCTCGGACGGCAAAGTGGAGGCCCCTTGTGGTATGTCAGTCAAGTTGGAGATGATTTGGAGGTCAATTGCCCAGACTTTGTTTCTCCAATTCAGTAAAATGTACCCACTGTCCAGGTCTATGTTAGTGATACTGCTATAGAACTCCTCAACTAAGCTAGGGCAGTACACATCATTGTTATTATGGACCAAGTAGCTCCAACTCCGTGCTATGATTTCGTCGTAAAAGTGGGTGTTGTTTTGATCACTAACAAGCAACGGGTGGAAGTTCTTCTCGGGAAACACCATGGTGATAGAATACTGCTAAAGTGGTATACGTTAGATTTAGAATAATAAGTCATGTACTTCCACCGTTTTCCAAAATAAGTCATGTACCAATTTTTATTTTTATTTTTTTTGAAATTGTTTTTTTTTATTTTTTTTTAGAATAAACTAAAACTTAATCAGAATGAGGAATTGCGTGTAAAAACACGACTTCCTCTGCAACATTGGAGGGACGATTTAAGTAGGGCTTCAATCGATGCCCGTTAACTTTAAAGTTTTCACCGTTCTCCAGATTACGGATCTCGACCGCTCCGTGAGGGAAAACGGTTTTGATCATGAAAGGGCCGGTCCAACGACTCTTGAGTTTGCCGGAAAAGAGATGAAGGTGCGAGGTATAGAGAAGGACCAACTGTCCAGGAGAAAAAGATTTCCTAACGATGGATTTATCATGAAAAACCTTGGTCTTTTCCTTATAAATTTTAGCATTCTCATACGCCTCATTTCTTATTTCCTCAAGCTCAACTAAATCCAATTTTCGAGCATTACCGGCTGCCTCTAAATCCATATTCAGTTGCTTAATAGCCCAAAGGGCTCTATGCTCCAATTCGACCGGTAAGTGGCACGCTTTTCCATAGACTAACCGGTAAGGGGACATTCCTAAATTGGTCTTGAAAGCGGTCCGATAGGCCCACAACGCATCATTAATTCTTACAGACCAATCCTTACGTGAGGCATTAACCGTCTTTTCCAGAATTTGCTTGATTTGTCTATTGGACACCTCAACTTGTCCACTTGTTTGAGGGTGATACGGGGTAGCTAACTTATGAGTTATGGAATATTTTCTCATCAAAGCTTCAAATGATCGATTACAAAAATGAGTACCCCGGTCACTGATAATGGTACGTGGAGTACCGAATCGGGAAAAAATATTCTTCTTCAGAAATTTTACAACAACTTTGTTGTCATTCGATTTTGTGGGGATAGCCTCAACCCACTTGGACACATAGTCCACAGATAGCAAGATATACTCCTTCCCAAAAGACATTGGAAACGGGCCCATAAAATCGGTGCCCCAAACATCGAAGATATCAACTATGAGAATAGGGTGCAGAGGCATCATGTCTCTACGAGAGAGTTTTCCTAGCATTTGACATCTAGAGCAAGAATTACAAAATGCAAATGCGTCCTTAAATAGGGTGGGCCAATAAAATCCACACTGTAAAACTTTGGCTGCGGTTTTCTTAACTCCAAAATGTCCTCCACGTGCTTGGTCATGACAAAAAGATAAAACACTTGCAAATTCCTCCTCAGGAACACATCTCCTAATGATTTGATCCTAACAATACTTGAAAAGATATGGGTCATCCCAATAAAAATTCTTCACTAGGGACCTAAATTTGGCTTGATCGTTCTTAGACCATTCAGTCGGGGTCACACCAGTTACTAAGAAATTGACTATATCGGCGAAACACAACCATAATCTGTTCATCCGGAAAGTTCTCATTCACTGGTGTGTTATTCACTGGGATAAGAGGAATTCTAGACAAGTGATCGGCAACTACATTTTCACAACCCTTTTTATCACGGATTTCGACATCAAATTCTTGCAGTAGTAAGATCCAACGCAATAAACGCGGCTTAGCATCCTTTTTGTTCACTAAATGTCTTATGGCCGCATGATCCGTGTAAATAATCACATGTGTGCCTATCAAATATTGTCTAAATTTTTCCAAGGCAAAAATGACTGCTAGAAATTCTTTCTCGGTTACCGTATAGTTCAATTGGGCATCATTCAATGTTTTACTAGCATAATATATCACGTGAGGTTTCTTTTCAGTTTTCTGACCCAACACCGCTCCTATAGCGTAATCCGATGCATCACACATTATCCCAAAGGGTTGGGTCCAATCGGGTGAATGGGTGTCGACGTCAATTCCCTTGGAAGGTGGTTAAAGAACTCCAAACATTTATCCGAAAATTCAAACTTAAAGTCCTTCGCTAATAATTCAGTCAATGGTCTAGCCACCTTACTAAAGTCCTTGATAAACCTTCGATAGAATCCGGCATGCCCTAAAAATGAACGAATCTCTTTGACATTTGTTGGTGGAGGGAGATGCTTAATCAAATCCACCTTGGCTTTATCCACTTGAATTCCATCCTTAGATACAATGTGACCAAGTACTATTCCATTCTTAACCATGAAATGACATTTTTCCCAATTTAAGGTCAAGTTCTTCTCCTTACACCTTACTAGTACTAATTCCAAATGATTCAAATAATTGGCAAAAGTGGGCCCAAAGACAGAGAAATCATCCATGAAAATTTCCATGAAATTATCCACCATATCAGAGAAGATGCTAACCATACATCATTGAAATGTGACAGGAGCATTGCACAAGCCAAAGGGCATGCGACGGAAAGCAAACGTGCCGAATGGGCACGTGAAGTTAGTTTTCTCGTGATCCTCAGGAGCGATAGGAATTTGGTTATAGCCGGAATATCCATCAAGAAAACAATAATACTCATATCCGGCCAACCGTTCTAGCATTTGATCTATGAAAGGAAGAGGGAAGTGGTCCTTACGGGTTGCAGAATTCAGTTTCCTATAGTCAATGCAAATCATCCACCCGGTTTGGATACGGGTCAGGATTAACTCATTAAGCTCATTCTCAACTACAGTAACTCCAGATTTCTTAGGGACAACCTGAACAGGACTAACCCAAGCACTATCGGATATAGGGTATATAATTCCATTGTCCAACCACTTAAGTATTTCCTTTTTGACCGCCTCACTTAGGACCGGGTTTAGCCGTCTTTGCGGATCCCTACGGGGTTGAGTATTATCCTCAAAATGGATCCTATGTTGGACTATAGACGGGCTAATCCCCTTGATGTCGGCCATGGTCCATCCAATAGCTTCTTTATTCCTACTGAGGACTCTCAACAATTCCTTCTCTTGATTGGGGGTCAAATCCGATGCTATGATAACTGGGAGGGTGGATGATGGTCCTAAAAATGCATACTTCAGTGTAGTAGGGAGAGGCTTCAACTCTACTGATGGTTGTTCTTGTAGTGAGGGTTTGGCTTGACGTCTTGGTTCGGCTAAAAGTCCACCTAAGGCTAACCAATTGGGTGAAGATCGATTCGAACCTATATGATTGATTTGGTCACAAATTATGGCCTCACCACTGAGGTTCTTTTGAAAATCAACTTCATCCAATTGGGTGAAATTTAAGTAATCCGAAATCAAATCATCCTCACTACAATCCTGAATATAATTCGATTCACTCGATTCATCAGAGAAAATTCCAGGTTGCTTCCGTAAGTTAAAAATATTTAGCTCAGCAGTCAAATTCCCAAATGACAATTTCATCAATCCATTCCTACAATTGATCAGGGCATTGGAAGTGGCTAAAAAGGCCTTCCTAAGATCACAGGAATTTGATTGCTAGGGTTAGCAACAGGCTCCGTGTCTAAGACAACAAAGTCCACAGGAAATATGAATTCACCCACTTTGATCAGAACATCATCAACCACACCTCTAGGAATCTTAACAGATCTGTCAGCCAATTGGAGTGTGGTCCTAGTCTGTTTAAGGTCTCCTATATCCAATTCTTTATATACAGAGTAGGGAAGCAGATTAACACTAGCACCCAAATCCAGCAATGCCCTATTGATTAAGGTGTTACCAATTACACATGAAATAGTTGGACAACCATGGTCTTTATATTTGATTTGTGTGGGTTGGGTTAACACAAAGCTTATATTTGCAGTTAAGAAGGCTATTTTTGGTACTTGTGTTTTCCTTTTCTTGGTGCATAAGTCTTTTAAGAATCTTGCATAAGGTGAAAGTTGTTGAATAGCTTCTAATAGAGGGATGTTTACTTTTACTTGCTTAAAAACTTCCAACATTTTCTCCATTTGATTTGTATGATTCTTATTAAGTCTATTAGGGAATGGTGCTTTAGGAATGAATACTCTTTCAGGTTCAGTTGGTTCAATTTCAATTGGTTCCTCAGATTGAATTGGCGGCTCATTAGATGGCTCAGGTGTGACGGAATTATTAGGCTCATTAGCCAAAGGGTGAGTGACATTGTTATTAACAGATTTCCCAGATCTTAATGTAAGTATAGCATTAATGTGTTGATTTTTCTCTTCTTCTTGAACCATATGAACTGGTCTGTTGTTATTGTTCACATTAGGAGGTGGTACATTATGTGGTACATTAGGTGGAGGCCTAATTTGTTGAGGATTGAATGATTGAGGATTAAATGGTCGAGGTGGTTGATATGGCATATGTTGATTATGTGGATTGTTAATTCTTGGGTTCACCTCGGGTTGGCTTGGGAATCTTCCCCTTTCTCTTTCACCTGCAACTTGTGCTAATTGACTTACTTGAGTCTCTAGCTTTTGAAAAGATTGAGTAGTTGTTTGAACAAATGTTTTCATTAAGTTTTCCAAATCAGTTAATCGGCCATCACTATTATTGTTGTTATTGTTTGAGTACATTTGTTGTCTAGGTGGTTGACCTTGCTGAGGCATGGGTGCAGGATTTGAATTCCCTTGGCTCCATGAAAAATTGGGATGGTTGCGCCAACCTGGATTATAGGTTGACGAATAAGGGTCATTCCTAGGACGATTAAATGCAACATTAACTTGTTCCATGTCCGAAGAAATGTGTGCACACTCCTCCAAAACATGACCAGTTTGACCACACCTAGAGCAAGAAACAGAAGAGATTTGATTTACTAGGGATCGAGTTTGAAGCTCTAGAGTTTCCATCCTACGCATAAGGGTGGCTAATTTCGCTTCAGCAGCTATAGAAGCATCTACAGCTAAGACACCTGATCTGGATTGATTTGCTATTCTAGATCCAATACTTGGGTTGGTCGGTGCCCTAGCTGTGTCCCATTCCATACTATTATCAGCTAAGTCCTCAAGAAAAGTCCAAGCATCATTCTCATTTTTGGACATAAAACTTCCTTGGCTTACAGATTCTAGCATAACTCTAGATGTAGGTGTCAATCCCTCATAGATAATTTGGCACAATTGCCATCTTGGAATTCCATGATGAGGGCATTGGGTCAGTAGGTGCTTAAATCTTTCCAAATAGGAATAGAACGGCTCGCTCTCAGATTGAACGAATGCACAAATTTCATTTCTAATCCTAATAGTCTTATGGTTGGGGAAATATTTCTTTAAGAACACTTGAACAAACTCAGCCCAACTCCTAATAGATCTTTCGGCTAGACTATGTAGCCATTTCTTAGCGTCGTCCTTCAGTGCTAGAGGCACAAATTTAAGACGCGCTGCCTCCTCAGGGATATGCTGGTATTGCATAAGGGAGCAGATTTCCTCAAATTCTCTAAGGAAGAGATATGGATCTTCCTTAGAGGTGAACTTGGGCAACATACTTAGGTATTGTGCCTTTAGTTCGAAGTCGCGACCCGGTATGGTGGGCATAATGATGCACGATGGCTGAGCAGCCATCGTTGGGTAGCACCGATCCCTCAGAGTCATAGGTGGTGCAACAGGTGGGTCCACTACATTCTCACCCATTGGATCCGGGTGAGGTGGTGCAACAGGTGGATTGGGGCTAAGCTCTAGACTGGAATCTAGATGAACTCGTGAGAGTCGATTGCTCAAGTCCCGAACCCAAATCTGAGTGCACCGGTTTGAATTAATTTTTGAATTCAAATTCGAAATTTAAATTTCAAATTCAAATTCAAGAATCAATTTTTTTTTTTTGTTTTTTTTGTAATATTTTTTTTCCAAAAAATAAAAAAATGAAAATGGAAACAAACAATAGAAGGGGGAAAGATGAGAAAGGAATCATAATCTAGAGAATTGAGGTGAGAAGAGAAAGAAGACTCAGATGAGAAAGGAAACCTAACTCTAAACAATAGATGAGAGGGTTGGTCAGAAGTTTCCTAAACAAGCACGGTTCAAAGAATCCTAGACCAAGTGTAGCTTAAGTCTAGACGACTCCTAACCGGTTGAGTCGAATTGATTCGCTTGATTCACCTCCCTCACTAATCAAACCAACTTGGCCAGGCCGTGTATAGCTAGTGGGGGCGCTTCCGACAGAGTCGGTGCCAATTAGACAACCACTTCGCTTGGAAGACTTACGTCAACACAAAAACACTTTCTAGACACCAAATTAAATTCGATCAGCTTCAAGTCATAGCAAGTCAAACCAATCGTCTCCTTAATTGAGTCTGAATCCTTAGGGGCCAATGTCTAATTGATTTTAATTAAGGCTTGGGTGACACTTTGGGATTCTTATTTGTGGGCCACGGAAGGGTGATGAAATCCCCACCGTATCTTTTCCTACGGAGTTGCCTTTAAGATAGTTTAACTTAAGTCTAGCAGAGATAGTCAAACATTGGTCTTTAGTGGGGGACAATTGCAAGGTTGTATGCAAACTAAATTATATGCTTAAATGCAATCGATAAAAACTGCGCACGTACCTTGCCTCCAGCACTTTTCAACAATGAATTGATTTGCAAAATTTAGCATGCATAATGCGAGAAAATCTCTAAATGATGCATGTACTAAGGCCTTTCTAATTTTGCAAAATTTTAAGTCACAAGTTGAATTAGTGCCAATTATGGAAGTTTTCCCTACACATGCAATTCTACCAAAAAGGAAATTTTCCGAAAATGGAAATTACGAGGAAAAGGCAACAAAGGTTACCTACGCACGCTCAGTCGGGTTCGCCGCCCGCTCTCGACAATTTCTAGTGCTCTACGCGTCCATCCAGAGATGAGTCACGTTCCAGAGAAATCTCAGGCTCAAATATTCAACCCGCGCGGCGTTTCCGCCGCAAAATATACGTGTAGGGCGGCGTTTTCACCGATTGTTCAACTTGGATCCCCTCCGGAGTTTTGTGTCCTCTCTACTACTTCCTGAAAAGCACAAAGAAAATGTTAGATCGCGGAAAAGCACAAACAAAACAAAAAAAACGAAATCACAAAAAAAAAATCTCGTCGCCTCCCCGGCAACGGTGCCAAAAACTTGATGAGATTTTTTTATATACCGCAAGTGCACGGCGTCGATGAAGACGCGGCAAGTACGGGTCGAACACAAGGAGGGAGAGATTCTTATATTTTTGTGATTTTTTGATTAAGGAGAGAAAAAGAGAAATAGGGTTGGTTTGAGATTTTTGGATTTGTTTTAATTTTTCTAAAGCAAGAATCAACAAAAACAAAAACTAAGAAGAAACAACTATGGATGAGAGTCCAGCGGGTGAGAGTTATGAATCTTCGAATTAGATTAGAGATCACGAAAATTATTATAAATCAAGTGAGATATTAAGCATCATATGATAATTGATTTAACAAAAACTCATATGATCAAAACACTAACAAGAAATTAAAATAAAAACGATCTCTCTTCTCTAACCCTAAATCCGTCACCCCCACCCTTTGGAGGGTTTTAGAAACCCATGGGGAGAAGATGAGGAGAAGGGGTCATGGAGATCATCGAGAGAATACGGGAAAAAAAGGAAATATTATACTAAACTACGATCTACGAAAACAAAAGCAATTATTCTAAGCACGCAACAAATTATTCTAAGAGAAGAATAAAGAATAACTAAATTACTCTACTCTACTGAAATTAATAACATGAAACATTAATCTAAAAACTAAGCTTACAAAAGAAAAAGACAATGGAGAAATAAATGGGCAGAATTTTATTGCTATAGAATGTAATACAAAAAGTTCCCCTCACAACACAATTTCGCGGCTATTTATAGCCGATACCAGAAACCCTAGGTACGAATAAGGAAGGACACGTGGTATGACACGATTGGTTGAAATTCGGAAGCGTGGATCGCAACCCGAGCGGCGTTTCCGCCGCACAATGACCGTCAGATGCGGCGGCATCGCCGTATGGATGGTCCTGATCATTTTGTGCTTTTTGTGGTGTGTTTTTGGTATGTTCTAGCTGGCCTCAATGCGTCTGAATCAATCATTGCATATCTTTGGAGATCCGAATTTAATTTCTTCTTGAATACCTCTCCAAAATAACTTTTTAGTCCTTCTAATTTGCGATCAGGTCCCTGGCTTCTTATGCAATCAATTGGACTTCAACTTGAGCTTGAATCTCTAGCTAATTGGTCTTTGTGATCCATCTGAGTTCATTGCAAGCGTTTTAGCTCGAATATTGGTAAATTACATTGTAACTCCTAAATTCTGCACAGTTGCTCAAAACAATACCTTAGTAGCATTTATTTATATAAAAATAATCTAAATGAAAGACATATGATGCAATGTATGCAATGCATCAGTGTGTCTCATGTGTCTGTGTCTTGTCTGGTTCCTTGTTATATATGTGGTAGGGTAGGGCCTTTAGGGGACGAGTGTGCATTGATTCCTCCTGAGATGGAGCAAGTCAATGTCATTTATGACAAACCCAAGAATGACCCTTATTCATCATCGTATAACCATGGATGGAGGAACCACCCTAACTTTTCCTGGAACCAAAACAATGTCCAGGGTGGTCCTCCAAACTTCTCCTGACCACCTAATTGACCCTACCAACCTCCCATGCATTCATAATCTTATCAGTCAGCCCAAGCTCAAGCCCACGAAGACAACTCTCCAATTGGTTGATCGTTCGATCAAAGTTCCGAAAGGGGTCATTGAGGATGTTCTGATCAAGGTCGGTGATTTCACGTTCCCTGTTGGCTTTGTTGTCTATGACAATGAACCAGTTGTCCATACGTAGTCTCAGATTCGCTTGTTGGAGCTCCGACCCGAATAGAATTGCCAAAATACTCCCCATGATGGTGTGAAATATTCTTGTTTGCTCATTGGTCCTTCGATCGTACGTTCAGGTCCTTCGATCTTACGTTCAGGTCCTTCGATCTTGCATCTTAGTCCTTGAGTCTCTCAACTCAGTCCTTTTTCATGCTTAGGTACTTTTATGCCTCTTCTCTTCAAACCTATTTATTTCTGAAATTCAAACATAAAACTCGTCACGTAGCATTGTTTAGGTGAAATATAATGGATATAAGATACAAATGTAAGCATGAAATGATGTCAATAAGGGGTCATTGAGGATGTTCTGATCAAGGTCGGTGATTTCATGTTCCCTGTTGACTTTGTTTTCCATGACAACGAACCAATTGTCCATACCCAATCTCAGATTCTATTGATTCTGGCTAGACCATTCCTAACGACGTCCAATGCTTTAATCAATTGTCGCACATGACTCATGAAATTGACGTTCGGGAACTTGACCCCATGGAAGTCAATCTTATCCAGGACTAAGAAGAAGAATTAGAAGAACACCCCCCGATTAATGATTGGTTGACCCATGATCTCATTGATAATATTCATGAAGATGAAGGGGGCGAGTTGAGCAATGATGTGCATGCTATTCAGTATATGCGAGCTCCTCCTATCTTACATCTTGAGCTAGATATCACGCCTCGCTTTGAGGAGCCACCCACGATTGAGCTTAAAACACTCCCTAAGGAACTGAAACACGTTTTTCTTGGTCTTGATGGGTCATTTCCAATGATTATCTCATTGACGTTGACTGGTGATCTGGGAGAACGTTTGATTCAGGTACTAAAGGAGCATAAAGCGGCTATTGGTGGTCCTTGAGGGACATCAAAGGAATAAGTCCCGACGTCATGTAATACCACATCTAAATGGAGGATGAGGCACGACCACGTCGCGACCCATGAAGCCATTTAACTCCAGCCATGGCAAAGGAAGTTAAGAAAGAGATCAGCAAGTGTTTAGACCATCACATCATTTCCCCCATATTGGACAGTGCTTGGGTAAGTCTTGTCCGGGTTGTGCCTAAGAATTTTGGTATCAATTTTGTCAGAAACAACAACAACGAACTTGTTCTGACACGATTTCAAACTGGGTGGTGAGTCTACATTGACTATAGGAAGTTGAATGCAGTGACGCGTAAGGATCACTTCCCTCTACCTTTCATCAATCAGATGTTAGAGAAACTCGTCAGTCATGCCTACTATTGCTTCCTCAATGACTATTCGGGGTAAAATCAAATCCCAGTGGCTCCTAAAGATCAGGAGAAAACCACATTTTGGGTCAGTGCAGCCTAGATGTAGCTTGTCATAGCTCAGTGACCGGTCAACCGATGCCTTGTTGGTGGTTGACCAAATATTTTGGGACTTAAGAAGTCCCTGATATTTTCAGTCAGACGATTCCCCTTTTTTGTCCAACTGTTCTTCATTGTTTAGTTGACATCCTGGCCAAGACCTTCTAAACAGTCGATCTCCCATAGACTTTTGTTCAACCGTTCACTTAAGCTTTTTCTCCAGTGTTTGACCGACTTGTATTGTTGTTTGAACATTTTCCTATTCATCAGGAAACAGTCTACCACTTTGTCGATTTTAATCGATTGTTGGTGCCATAAATTGTGCTCTTGCATTGTGTCTTGTGTCGTGTTGTTTTCCTCAAAAACCTGGGTCCTCGCCTTGAGCATGAGCCGAGAGGTTACAGTGGGTGCAATGAAAATTCTTGCCCAAGGACCGTCGGGCAAAAGAGTATGTACACTCATGTGCCACCTTATATTTATGAGCGTTAGTATGGCATGTTGCATATCATTGAGTAACCCTATGTAGTATACCTGACAGATCGCAGATCTCAATGCATGACATTGTTACGCAGCTCCACGGAGCGAGATGACTGACCGACCTGTGTGGCAGTGGAGATGACCTACCGACGATTATTCTGGCGGGTATGATCGCCTGACTGTGGCACGACCCGATGAGTATGACCGTCCAGAGTGACGGCTTTGGCGGATGTGGTGTTGTTGACCACGTGATCAGATTTGTATCCATGATTCGGATGTGCGTGCAACCCTCGCCGAACCCTCATGTTTAGCTTATTCGCGAGTGGGGGTGTGCCACGTACTCTCTGTAAGACCGCATGTGCCTACGGTGGGTGCCCTCGGGGGACCCAATGTTGTTGGTGGGATAGTTGTCCATTATTGTCATTGGTTGGGTAAGGTTTCGCTTTGCATTCTTTTGTGTCATGTTATACTAGTATGATAGGTTCAATGTACTATACATTCATATTCATAGATAGGTTTGGTATACGGAGTTTTCATTATGAAAACTCAGGTAATTTATCATTTTTGCATTTAAGGGTCGTAGTAGGTGTTGAGTGGGTGGCGACCGAGGATGAGTGTGTTAGGATCTATGACCCTCTAATCGCTAGAAAAATGCGGAATGAAAAATACTAAGCGAGGGATTAATGGAAGAGACAATGCAAACCACAAAATCGTCGACACCGGAGTTTAGAGAGGTTCGGCACCCACACCCAGGTCCTAGTCTTCCTCGCAAGTCTCACTCGATCCTCCGAGCCTCGCTTACGATTCCACTAACCGATCTCCGTTCCGGGCCGAGATCAACGCCGTTTACAACACCGAGCCTCGCGAACACCCTTGCCTCGCTCGTGTCTCCTCTCACAATCCGAGAGGGAGCTTCCTCGAAGCTTTACAACTCCTTGATTCTTGAATATGAAAGCTGAATCACAATCTAACTAACACTCTATACTTGAGCACACTTGGATATGATATTGAATTGGATATGCAAGTGGTGAAATTTAGGCTTGACTGTTGTGGATTGAGAGCTTGAAGATGGAGAGGATTTGGCTTTGAGTATTGGATTGATAGGAAGTGTCCAAGATCTCCAAAGCAACCAAATGAGGTCCTATTTATAAGCCTTCAAGCTCATCTAGCTGTTTGGGAGTTGGTGGGGAATGGACCAATGAGAATGCAAGATGTGACTTAAGCTCGGGTAGAAATCGAGACAGATTCGGTCGACCGTTATCCAAACGGTAGTCCGAAGAATTGGTCTGAACTAAGAACTCAGTTGACCGATTATGTATCGGATCACCGTTCACCAACCTCCAGTAGATTTTATCTATTTAGCCCTAATTAAGTTCGGTTAACCGAAGTCCATTCAGTTCATCATTCCAAGGTGGACAGTAAAATTGATTGGGCTCTGATTATGTCAAGTTTGGTTGACCGTGTATACTTCGGTAGACCGAAGTAGCGCGGGTATTGCGATGACATTGTATGGGAAATTGGTTTATCGATAACGGTTAAGTGCCATGTGTAAAATAGTTGTTGGGATCCTAAAGCCAATAAGGATTCGGTAGACCGAAGTGTGTGCGGTCGTCCGAAGTGGGTCAAGTTAATTGGGCTCTAGGGACTCGATTTGAATGCGACCGTTGGTGCATAGTACAAAACCGGTCCAAGGCTATTCGGTCGACCGAAGGTAGTTCGGTCTTCCTTTGGCGCGATTCCAGAGAACACCTAAGTTTTACTGGTGGGAAGAATTCGGTTATCCGATAGGTGTTAGTGGACCGAACTGGGTATGATTCGGTTAACCAAAATAGGTTCGGTTTACCGAGGAATGACAGGACAGAATCCTAGTGCTCAAGTTTACATAAACCTTATGGACTCAATAAATATAAAGTTACATGTCCTGATCCAAAGCTTTGAATACAAGTCTTGAGTCTTGATGTCCTTGTCCCAATGCTCATTTCCTTGATTGTCTTGATCAATCTATTAAGATGATTGCAAATATACAAATATATATGCAATGCATGTAATCGTGTTTGCTCACTTTGATTGATTAGGTTGATTGATTAAGATTAGTTTAATTAATCATCAAAATTAATATAGATTAAGGACAAAAGCCAGCAGAGTGTACACGAGGACCATATCCTCCAACCTTATCCATAGATTTTTGTCTTCACTACTATTTTTTAATTTTCTAGTCGTTGATGTAATCAACATTGACCCTCTTGTAATGGTGCACTCTATATTTGAGCATTTATGAGTAACGTCCTCGTTATTTCTGGTCTAATGTTGTCTTGACATATCGTTTTAAATTTTTTATTTTTTGAGGACGTTACATTATCTCCTACAACTTACCAAACCTTTTCTTGTTTGCAAGTGTGCCCCCTATCAATTGTTATTTATCAATTATTACCAATCAATGTCGGGTTTAGGGTTACCTTTAAAAAAATAGATATATCTAACGAAACACACCATCTCTATTTGATGTTGTACGTCTCCACAAATTTTAGATATATCCCCTTTGGTTACAGTTTAGGGTTAACAGTTTAAGGTTCATGGTTTAGGGTTCAGAGTTTTAGTGTTTTTTGTTAACTATAAAAAACTAGATATAAAAACCAGAAATACCATTTTGGTTTAATACTTTACGTTCCATCATGGTTGGCTTAGGGTTTATAATCCAAATGTCCCCAATTTTGATATATCTACTATGGTAACAATTTAGGGTTTAAGATTATACACGGACGCGGCGTCTTGGACGCACCTGACGTAGTCAATCCAATCAACAAAAGTCAAATGTCTTTTCTTTCTAAAATTAACTAAATAATATGTTTGTGTCACATGCAACATTTAGTTTCCCAATGCAATATTATTTTCCTAACGCAACGTTTGGTTTCTCAATGCAACCTTTACTTTCCCAATGCAACCTTTGGTTTCTCCATGCAACCTTCAGATACAAAGATAAAATGAAGAGTTCATGTAAAACGAAGAAACCTTACAACATGTGTTTTGTCCTTTTAAACATCTGTGTGTCTTTTTTAACATATGTGTTTGTCCTTTTTAATGTATGGGTTTGTTCTTTTTAAGTAATGGTTTGTCCTTTTTAAGTTCGGTTTTGTCTTTTTTTAACAGTTGGGTTGGTCCTTCTTATATTGATGGGTTGTCCTTTTTAAGTGAGGGTTTATCCTTTTTAAGTCCTGATTTGTACTTTTAAAATATGGTTTTGTCCTTTTTAGTGTAGGTTTGTCCTTGTTAAGTATGATTTTATCATTTTTAACAGTTGGGTCGGTCCTTCTTATATTGGTGGGTTGCCATTTTTATATTAAGGTTCTGTCCTTTTTAAGTGATGGTTTGCCCTTTTTAAGTAGTGATTTGTCTTTTATAAGTAAGAGTTTGTCATTTTTATCACATGTGTTTGTCATTTTTAAGTAGTGGTTTTGTCCTTTTTAAGTATGAGTTTGTCATTTTTATTGCATGCAATGATCTTTTTTATCATATGAGTTTGTCCTTTTTAACAACCCAAGTTTAAATTAGCAAACAAGAACACGAAATCAAACACAATTCCGTGAAAACAAATCAGAAACCCCCAAAAAACTAATATCAAAGACAAACCAACTTTAGACAAAAACACCACAAACCGAAATCAAAGAAAAAAACAAACTTTCAAGACAAACACCAACAACCCAAAAAAAATTATCACCACCCAACCTCAAATTAGCTACAAAGAACCAAATTTTCCCCAACAACACCACACAAAAAATCAAAACAACTACAAAGAACAAAAGCTACAAAGAAACAAATTTTCCAAAATAACATAAAAAGCCAAGATCGATCCGTCACAGAAAAAACCAAAAAGTTCAAATCAACCACAGAGAACCAAACGTTTCCCCAAAAACTCCACACAAAAAAACTGAAATCAGCTACAAAGAACCACACTTCGAAAAAACCAAGACCGATCCATCATAAAACAAAACCAAAAACTTCAAATCGGCCACAAAAACAAAACTTTTCCTCAAAAACACCACACAAAACACTCAAATCAGCTACAAAGAACCACATTCCTCCTCCTCATCGCCTCGGGACGGGCTCCAACGTCGACCACTTCCTCCTCCTCCTCGCCAACCAACTTCACTGCGACGTCCTAACCAACGTCGACGGCGTCCCCACCTCCCTCAAGACCCACTCCCACGTCGTATCCCTCGGCATGCCTCTTACCGATCTCGACTTTCACCACGTTCTCGACCTCTCCGTCGACACCTTGTCAAAGGTCGCGATGGGTCTTTGCACCGGGAGAAAATGATGGAGAATGAAAGATTTTGGGGATAATGGAAGGTTTTTAGGAGATATGTATGGTGGAAATCAAATGTCGCATGGTTTAGCATGCGCGTAATGTGACACAAAATAAATAAATAATACGTGATTTAATTAATTTTTGATAATAAAAAATAGGAAAATAATTTTTACTGTCTGGATTGACCACGTAAGACAGCATCAACAAATCATTTTCCAAACAAATATATGTAACGAAACATACCATCTCCGTCTTAGGTACGAAGGTGGATGACTAACGGTTTACAACCCTAATGAACCCAATTGTAGATATACCTACGGTGGTAATGGTTAAGGGTTCACGGATTACGGATTACGGTTTACGACTTAGGTTTATGGTTTATAGTTTATAGTTTAAGGTTTTGTTTTAGGGTTTATGATCGAGGGTGGAGGGCTTAGGGTCTACGGTCCTAATGAACCCAATTCCAAATATATATATTTCGGTTATGGTTTAATGTTCAAGGTTTGGGGTTCATGTTTGAGGGTTTAGGGTTTAGTGTTTTAACATTGATACGCCTCAGATATATGGTGGTTCATGTAGTTGCATGTCCTTGGTTGAACAAATAGGGCTCACTATTAAAGGTTTATGATATAGGGTTTACGGTTTATATATCCCTCCAATATATTCTGCTATATGTGGTTTTCTAAGGTTGGGTAACAAATGAACTTTACCTAAGGTGGATAATGTGCGTTGAATTTAGATATATCCATGTTGTATATTATATTATATTATATTATATTATAGGGTTAATTACAGTTTGCCCTCCTGAACTATGCATTGGTATCACTTTGCCCCCCTAAAGTTTCAAAGTTAACAGTTACCTCCCCTGAACTTTAATTTTGTAACATTTTGCCCCCTCGAACTTCAAAAACTCATTATTTAACACACATTCGACGTTTTTTCAATCTGACCCAAATTCCAACCATATCCGACCTCCATTTCGATCCAAACTTTCACGTAAATATAGGTTTATGAGTGTATTAGGGATGCAACAAAAAATTAGGAAAAAAACGTCGAATGTGTGTTAAATAATGAGTTTTTGAAGTTCGAGTGGGCAAAATGTTACAAAATTAAAGTTCAAGAGAGGTAACTGTTAACTTTGAAACTTCAGGGGGACAAAGTGATACCAAAGTATAGTTCAGGGGGGAAACTGTAATTAACCCTACATTATATAGATATAAATATCTATTTTTATATCAGATTTGTATCTGTATTCATATGTTTCTGAATGTTCTGTATCCGAACAATGTTCGAATTCGTTATGTAAAGATATGGATATCACTTTTTCCTCGTACTGATCTATCCGTATCTGCATCCGAATTTCGAAAATAAATATGGATATATTTGTATCGCTTGCGCACTAGAAAAAAACATCGCCACTGGTGGTGCATTTGAGGGTGGTCACGTGTCTGCCCATGTTCATGAATATCTTTACGTAATAAGATTGGTGTCTTTCAAAAAACAACTAAATATATATTACTTAAGATATTTATCAAGTACATTATAGATGAGAAAAGCCCTCGGCCATATGATTATTATTTAGTTTCTATTACACTATTATCTTATCTTACAAGATAAAACAAGACAAACTTAAAATTTTAATATCATTCTTAGTTGTTCAACCAAAATGAACCAATGTATAAACAAGTAATACATCACTAATTAAACAACGGCAAAACAAAGACTACTTACCTAACAATGACACACCATTATCTTCGTGTCTACATTCCTATAAATAAGTATATAGAGGGCAATTGTAATTTTCCAAATTCCCAGAGATTCAATTTTCGCAATCCAACTCCAATGTCAGGGAGTTCTCCAAAATTTATAGTTTTTGTGAAATTTATAACTTCGGTTCAAGTAGGTTTTCCATCAACAAACACTTTATTTGATTGGTATTGTTTGGTATAAAATCTCTCTTTACACAACTTTCTCTCGATAGTTCATAAATTTAAAGGTAGTGGATCACATAAATTTATAAATTTCACAAAAACTATAAATTTTGCATAAATCATGCATGACACTATGACCACACACATAAACAGCAAAAATAGTACTTAACAACAGACAACATATCCAACATTCTACTAAACCATATTCATTGTTTACAGCATGCTGTCCGTCCTCGCCGGTAGCCGCCGGAAGAAGTTGATGGGCACGGGTGGCATCCTCCTCCTGAACCTCGGATGCCTCATAGCGTAGACACCGATCGCAATAACCACAACCTGCATTGGCGTTATGTACAGCACCAACGCAGCCACCAAACAGAACAACAGGAACAATGCTGTTGCTCTTGGATCTCGCCAGCTTATCAAAGCTTGAAGTCGCTCCCCTTGCGTGGCCACGTCCCCGACCACTGTCTGTATCCGCCCCGCTACACTCCTCAGTCTGTCATATCTGGAGATGCAAATGGTAACCATTCATTAGAACGTTGGATTCAGAAATTAAAATTTTGTTGGTATTTGAAATCAAATATCTTACTGTTGGAATTTAAAATGAAGATTACAACTTCAAAGACCAATTCAAAGTCAGATGTAAGTCAAATTTATCATACGAAAAAACAATTACATAAATTTAAGATATATATATATCAGTTAATATTAAATGGTAAGGTTAATAGAAAAGAAACTGCTTATACATACACAAAAAGATAAATGAAAACCCTAAAAATGATCCAAAATACTATAACCTATAAGTAATGCCGAATAATATCATTTTCAAATGTTGAGATACAACTTGAATTCAAATTTCAATTTCAATCCACACTTTTCAAAGTCAGATTGAATTTGGCAACTTCATCCAAACTAAGGTACGAAATTAGATGTGATACTTAAGGAAATTAAGATAGGGAGTCTATTTGATTTGTATTCGATTCGTACCTCATTCTGACCAGCTCTGGGCTGCGACTCGTGGGGAACGTGTCGAATTCCTCATCCAGCTCGTCTGGGTGGACACTGTCGGCATGGGAAATCCTAGTGTTCATGTGTGGTGGGTATTGTGGCCGGTAACGGTAATTCCAGGCGCCAATCAAAAACATATACAAAAACACGGTCGGAAGTATCAGCTCCGGGAAGAAGACCAACATCGCAAACAGAATATGAACCAACACCGTCGTGATTGGATTTCTCCATAAACACACACCTCCGAACCACTTGGCAACCGCCACAATGCTCGAGAAAACCGCCATAAGCCGGAAGAAATTTGCCTTACTCTTCCTCATGCTCCACAAATGCGAGTCCACATCCGACATATACTCCACCACTTCTTTTCTTAAAGGGGGCTCGTTTCGGCTCAACTTGGCGGCCACAATGGTGACCGCTTGCTGCCTAAGCATGTCGAGCTGGATGACCGAGAGCGGCCTTATGTAGTGCATTTTTGGGAGCAACGGGCGCGAGTACATACACATCATGTTAAGTGTCGACGTTGACGAGAATCGAATTGCCAAGTGCAATTCCCCCATCTTTTTCACTCCAGAGGGGTGCAACACCAAGAGTGGGTAGGAGTGTGTATAAACCCGCCCCACTTGGAGCGTTGACAATCGGATCCTTACTTTTCCGATCCTCATGTCCTTTTGGTTGTGTCCTCCTTCCCCATTTTTGTCTCCGATCTGCATATTGTCAAACATCCCAATCGTTATAACCGTTGCAGGATCGTACACCTCCCATGTGTACTGCTCATTGTATCTTGGTGTAAGGCTGTCAATTATGGTTCGAGTTCGGACCCATTTTGACCCGTATTTTGCGACACAATACGTGTCGCAGACACCCCGACCTTCTCGGGACTTCAGGGGGTGAAGTCCAGCAGCGTTAAGAATTCCAAGCTCGAGGAGCCCGATAGAGGGTTTCCAGAGCTGCCTTGCGGTCGGGCGGAGATCACTGCTGTAATGCGTGGACTCGTCCAGGACGTGGTAGCCACCGTCAAGACATGCCCGGAGGTGCAACTTGCTCGAGAACTTCTCCTTCTTGAGCTGGTCGACGTCGATCAAACTGGGCCTCTCGAGATTGAACCACCGCGAGTGGACGATCCGGTCGTCGACCCGCCTATCGAGCATCTGTAACGGGATAACTGCCCGACCGATCACCTCATCCTTGTTTTGACCAAGGCGGTCTTCGACAGTGAGGATCAAATGGTCCTCGAAAGGCTCAGCAGCCACGAACATCAGGTCCTCGTTCCACATTGGGCTGAAACTCCGTGACTGCATCGGCCGAGTTCGGAGAATTTGGTGCCCGATCTGTGCCCGAACGTATGCATCCGGGAGCCGGGTTTTGTCCCAGGTCATGAGGTCTTGGGCCTCGATTACATTGACGCGCACGTACCATAGACGAGGCGCGTGATAGACCTTGGAACGGAGATGAGTGCTCGCTACTGAGCCGAATGAGGCTGCTGCGTCGGAATGCCAGGCTTCTGGGAATGCCTCGTCTGCCTGCGTCCCGAACCAGACTGCCAGCATCAACTCACCTTTCACTTTCTCTCCCCTCTTGTCCTCCAGCCTGTACAGAATTCCGGCACCAGTTAAGTGAAACAGGTTAATATGATTATCAAAATATGATTCCAAACAGAATCTTTAACTCCTGAACTAATTTACTTCTCGAACCGTGACATGAAACTCAAATTTGTTTAAACCATAGTTAGCAAAAAAGATTATCCTCCGAGTCTCCGAGAGCTTTTAGTTAGCAACCATAGTTGCTAATGTTTTTTACCTTATTAAAATTGATCTTTAAGTTTTGACATACAGGAATTCAGATATCCACTTGGTTCTTTAGTTTTCTTCTCAAAAAGAATGTTAGAAGTAAGAATCAAACTTAATTATTTAGAACTTCTGCTCATTATTTCCAACCCCGCAAGTTAAACATTACTAAGCCAATACGTTAAATCAACAGTCAATACCAAGTGCAACAACTAAAGCCTTAAAGTGTGGTATGGATACTTTTTTAAAGTTTAATTTTAACAGAAATGATGATTTGTGTTGTTATCCGTGTCGACTTTGTAAATACGAATGCAGATATGAAAAGATTTATAGTTGCTCTGCATTTGACATGTTTGCACTTCTAGTAAAAACATAGGTTTTGATTCCAACAAACTGTACCAACCCAATGTGTAACTTTAGCATTACTTGAATAAGTTTTGTTTTCGGATTAAATCTCATCACCTGTACCACTCCGGTGCAAGCGGGCTGTCGGGCGGGACTCTGGTCGGTACATCGCTCAAGTCCATCCTGAGAAGCCCGACGAAGTCGTCCTTTATGAGATCCTTGTCCTTCACAAACACATCGAGGAACGAGGTTTGTTGGCGGTCCTTAGCAAATGCAAACACCTCGTTCCACTCAGGGTTTTGCTCCTTCTCCATTGTCCTAGTCCTGCCCCGGTAGTTCCCCATCCGGACCTCCACATACGGGTCGAGGCTACCAGTGATATCCATGTGAGGAAGATCTCGAGCCTTCACAACCCGCACGAACAAGTACTGCATTGTTTCGACTAGATCATAAGTGCTGAAGGGCTTCTCTGCTCGTATGACACGTCCCCCAACAATTCGCCCGCCCCCAAGAAACGGGCTGGTCTCCTTCAATGCATAGTCAACCGGCTGCTGAGACGACTGGGATGAGTACATTCTTACCATCTTAGGCTGCTCAGCTTTCATCTCGTCCACACCGTATTTGGTCTGTTGCTCCTGATTCATTGGAAATGATGTCACTGGAACTGAATTTTGATATGTTTGATGGTGATGGCTGTGGTTTTCTTTAGGGAGGTGACGAAAAGTGCGTCGGTCATCTTGCATTTTGTCTGAAAAATAAGATGTCGAATTGGATACTTGGTGGTGTTGTTCCCTCTGTAGTGCTTCAGGCACTAGAGGGTCATTCGTGGTACCGAACGCGCTGGCAAACGTATCGACTGCAGGGAGGGGATTGGATGAGCGGAGGGATGGGTCGTCTGTCAGGAAAACTTTGAGGCCCAATTCACCTTTCACCCGCGAAAAGATGCTCCGTTTTTCCAACGGGTAGTACATCACCACAGCTTCCGAGTAGGAAACAAAAGAGGTCCCCGACAGTTTAACTTTGCCTAGGAACGATTTGCTTTGCGCGCCACGTGTGGTATTGTAGACAATTGCCTCCAGTTCCATCTCGTGGAGGCGCGACGGGTCGGAGACATTGAAGTAGAAAGTCTCATCCCACACTGGGCTGAGATCTTTCTCTTTGATTGTCGTTCGATACTTTTGGTGGTCGAAATGTAGCTCCACGAAAGAGCTTGATGAGCCTTGCCCATCCCGGGGCATCAGGTTCGACGCGCTTGTTACTTCCACCCCAAGTTTGAGGTTCATTTTTCCAAACTGCAGTTTGTTTCACTGAACAAACACAAACAAGAAAAAAAAAGAAACTTGATTAATCTCTTGGAAAAAAAGACTAAAATGCGGAAATGGTATTGATTCTGTTATGTCATATTCAGATGGATCACAGAATGTTCACAGAATCTCAGCAATCAGAGTATTAGTAAATCAAATGTACTAACTCAATTCAAAAAAGATTTGAATTGTAGCCTACAAAATCCTTTCACATCCTTCAATTTCGCCACGAAAGATGACCAACGAAAATTTCAGACAATGTCCAACTGGGAAATACAAGGTGAAAAAAAACTGATGTTCTTATAAAATCTCAGAATATATTCAATTTTCAGACAAGTTTATCTTCCTAAAGGAACAAGTAACAGCAATTGAGAAAAAACAAGCATAGGTTAAGTACACCACAAAGAGATTGACACATTTAATTTATTCCATCTAGATTCCTGATCAGGCGTTCCAAGTTGGACAACGAGATCTAGTTAACTTAAGATTCCACTTATACACTAGAATCTAATAAAGTTTGGAAGTGATTCTGGACAGCAGAATTCCTTCACTTTCCTGCGAGAGATTACATCTAAGGATCCTGAAAGCTCGATTCCTCGAAACTCCCTATACTCACAGACTTTCAACTTCTCAAAACCCAAACACAGTTGGCAAAATCTTCATAAAGTTGAACATTCCTGCAAATTTAGGTCTTCTCTTTTGGCGTCAAGACTCTTGACTCCAGAAATTCGGTTCTTCGAATTTATTCCTTATTGCTGGATTCTAACATACAAATTTCAAGACAAACTTGAATATTCAGAACAATTCCTAAGATTCTTCGAAGTTGAAAGTGCCTCGTACAAGATTACAACTTCTAGAACAATATCTAATTTGGAAGAGCTTTCTTCTGCTTTAGAAATCTTTCTGTCAGACATTTGAGAACTCAAAGCAGATTTCATTCTGTAGAGCCAAAGCATTTTTTCAACTAATATTGGAACTTTCCAACTCATAAAAGCGCAAGAACTAAACCCAATTCATCAAAACCATTCTCTTTCAAATTAAAACTAGAAAACGCCATATTCTACCTAAAACCATCAGATTTGGATAAAGAAAATCCAATTCTTCAAAATCTGAAAATTTAGGCAACTCCAAAATAGAAGTCAAAAACTACCTAAATAATTCTTCTTCACTGGAATAAAAATTAGATCCTCCCCCACAATATCAGATTTCAATCTCTAAACACAACCCAATATGTCAGAAATTTTAAAATGGGAACTTTTAATCTACCAGCAGAACCACAATGAGAAATTTAAAAAGAAAAAGAAAAAAAGATCCAGCCTTTTTGACTAATAAAATCAGATTTGAAGCTCTAGAAGAAAACCCAATTCGCCAAAACTGTTCTTCTTTGTCAGAAACCAAGTATATTTAGTTTTTATTAATAAAAAGTTTATAAAGCTCTAAAAACAAAGAACAGACAAAAACTCAATCTTTTTACCTTAGGAATAAAAGGTTTGAAACTCTAGACCAAAACCCAAATCACTTATACCACTCTTCAACTCTAGAACTAACAAAACTCCATTTTTGACCTAAAAAAGATCAGATTTCAGAGCTTTAGAGCAAACCCAATTCACTACCAAAAATAAAATAAAATAAATCCAATTTTTACCTCAAAAACACAGATTCCAAGCTCTAGAACAAAACCCAATTCCCAAAAATCCCTCCTTAGCACCAGAACTGCAAACCCATCACCATAGAAACCAGAAGACTGGTGTTGACCAACCAAAACGTGGGAAAAGAAGAAGCAGAGCAAAAGGCCACAAGAAAGATAAAAAAACAGAGACAGGGAAGAAGACAGGAACCGAACAGAAGTGGGGAAAGGCAGAAGAAGAAGAATGAGCGTAAGTCTTCGCTTCCAAGGGAGATTGATAAGTTGGTAGATTTGTTGGGAGAAATTTGAGAAGGAGAAGTCCACCTTCTCTCTCCTCCTTCCTCTCTCTTCCGTATACATCACAACCACTAGTGAAGAAGATGTGGTTTTTCCGGACTTCTTTGCAAATATTTTTAAATTGATGTTTTGCGATTACAACCCTGACGTATATGCTTATCTGATTGGTTTGTGGAGTCGTGAAAAAACCATGGATTGATTATGCACTTGCCGAGAGAAGATCTATCACCAGCTTTAATTTACCGAGTCTTCATTTATCTAGTACTCAGTAGCAGTTGTAAGGTTTATATGAATAATTTTCGAATTGTAATAAATACATTATGAATAACTACTCATCAATTTGAGAGATGTTTTTTACCTGTGTGACAGATTTACTAACTCATCTGTTGTGTTCTACTATTTTTGTTTAAGTTCGAATTTCCAAGAAATATCCACATAACTACTTATTCTGAACGTCACCAAATCTGGTCTCTCTGTTCCTTTCTCTCTCTCTTCATTCATAACAATAAAAGATAATATTGTGATGTAATGCCTTCCCAATTTTAGATATATTTGTGGATTTTAGAGTATGACGCTTTCCCTTTAAATAAGAAGCATGCTTTTTACATGTACTTCAAAATTATACATGACATTGAAGTTAGTGCACGTCATGCTTAAAATAATTTAATAACCTCTTGATTATAAAATATTCTTATGCAATATTTTATATATTATGTTACACAATATCCATAGTTATATAATTTACACATAATTTGGGACAGTTCTCACAAAATTTCTTCCAACTTTTACGCTATACAAACGACAAAGATCGCATACACACAAGACGATGAAACGGGATGTGGAAGATCGCCGTCGTCCACGTGGGAGGCTTTGGGATCTAAACCATTTGTTTGGGTGTGGTTGTGGTTTTTTTAGTAGCAAAAATAAAATAAAAATCCCTTGCTCTATTTGGATACGGTAAATATGATTCTTAAGTATGTTGTCAATATTAACTGATAACGATTTCATTAGATATCCAAAAAAATGTATCATTAGAAAAGAAAATCAGAGAGGATATTCAATTAATCAAAATTACTAATTTAAAGAAATATGCTTTCCAATATAACAGACCTTCTTGATGAGTGAAGACTTATTTTATTTTTGCAAAATATTGACAAATTCTGATAGTTTTCTAACGTGTTGCTAAGATGGTAGCTATTCAAGTTGATGGTAATATTTTTCTGTATAACAAAATGCGAAAGTATAATAGGCTTTGTATTGATTTACAAATTTAAGGGAATTTTGTTTTTTACATTTTATCAAATCATTTTTTTTTTGTTTCTTATGAATTTTACTTGGACTATAAAGCCTTTAATTTACCTTTTCGTTTTCTATAACTATATTTATGTAAAAAATTGAACTAGTAGTGTCGAGTACATGGATTTGTAGGAATGTGTCCTTTTCGCATTTCGTAAACTATCAGTGGTTAAGAAATTAACTGCAAGAGATTGTTTTGCTCAAAATGGCAATTAGCAATTAGAGTGGCCACATACCACATCACTGATATAGAATCTCATCGCTTTATTTAGTAGGATAATTAGGAAACATATTAATCTGATTACATAACGGCAAGAATTATGGATATGAGATTCAGCAAATCCTACAATTTAAAGAATGAAAACAGATAAAACTTGAGAGCATGGTTTAACTAGACTACTGAAGTCTTACCCTTGGCTAAGATCACAGGTATTTTAGGATTGAGATTGGGCATAAATTGAAAAAAATATAGGACGGAGACGAAATTAAATTGGGAAATGGTTCATGTAGGACATGTTTTGTAGGACGATTTGTTGTACGTAAGTTTTCCCAATATGAATCCAATTACCAAACAGTTCTTCCATCAGCTACAATAATTTGTTTCCTTTGTATTAGGAATTTCCACAATATGTTTTTTATTTTCTAAGTTGCAACAACTTGTTTGATGTTGTTCTACATTACACATACCACACTAGGTAACCTCCTCACGTGTACAATTTTTTTATATTTTGAGATTTCAATTTTCAGCTTACTATTCAAAATAACATTTACTAAATTATTAATTAAAAGACATGCAACTTCGGTCATCAAGATCATTACTTCTCAGTATCGTATTATCAATTTCTTGACACCTCTCAAGATAACCATTCAACACCATAAATATCAGTTCCATGATTACCTGGAATCCTAATCTTAAGATAACCTCATATATTTGTTTTCTCGTATTCTCGGAATTTAACAAGTTTCAACTGTTGCTAATAAAAACGGATCTCTAACCTTGATCATTAAAATACCAACAACATTACTATTGCCGTTATTTCTTTTATAAAAAACTCTACTAGTTTACCGCCATCAGCGTCATTAATTAATATCATAGAAAAAAAGAGTACATTATGGTAACCAAAAACAGGAGTAAATTAGTGTAATTTTTTTTACAAAGAAGTATGTATTACAACTCATCCTACAAAACCATATCCTACACCTACTACTGCTCAATTAAATTTCATTTTAATCTTACTTGATTACACATAAAGCGGGTTCTTGTCTAGTCTTACGATCTTTAATTAATTAATTGATAAAATTAACACCTATATATAGACTATAATAGTTAATCTTGATTCATAAGGTAAATGTTAGTGGACTGTGTAGTGATTGAAACATCACGTGGATGAATATGACTACATAATTGGACGTGATGTTAATGTTTTACCTAAATTAGATTGTGACTTTTTCACCATAATGGAGTTTGTGGTTCGGAGTTTTCTCTTACATGTGGATCTTGTTTCACCAATATTGCATTTCACCTTTTATGCTTATCAGATTATTTCTTTCACTGATTTCTTTGTAAGTCCTATTTTTCACTACTTTGGACATAAAATTATATATTTATAATACCACTGAAGGTATTGTGTGGTTATTGCTTGACAAGTATATGCATGCACTCAAGTAAAGATTAAATGCAATTTGTCTTCTTGATCTTTGGTTTTATTTCTCTTGAACTTTAAAAACACAATTTATCTGCCTGAAGTAATAAATTACTTTTGGGCAACTACTCTCCCTTCTACTATTTTCTTGCGAATACTCTCCCTTCTACCATGGTTTTTAAAATTGCTCAATTTCTTTTTCCTTTTCCTTCTTCTATCTTCCCTATCTTTCCTTGCTCAATTTCTCTGTTTCTATCTTCCCTATCTTCTTTGTTTCTTCATTGCGAAGTCATTTGGTTCAAATCTTAACAACAAAGATCGTATCAAATGCGTTACACCCGAAAACAACGAAAATATGTAAACGATTTATTAAAGAAATATGACCAGAAAGAATGGGAAAATTACTCAAATCATATTCAAAAGTATGATTAAAATACAAGGAAGTACAAATACAAGTAATCATAACAACCTAAAAGATAGACTGAAGGATCCGGTCTTGGAGTGCACTTGCCTTTAGTCGCCCCCCAAACAACACCTATGAGGTATGAAAATGCAAAAGTGATAACAATGTCTGAGTTTCCATAAGAAACCCCATATATCAAGTCCACTTACATGCATATGAAATTACAGTACAATGAACATATCCTACTACTATCACATGACATAATGAAATGCAATAGTAAGGTCTTCTCAATCTAGGGGCAATAATGGACAACGGTACAATGCATGAGTTTCCATAAGAAAATCCCATATACCATGTTCACCTACATGCGTATGAAATTACAGTACAATAAACATATCCTACTAGTATCACATGGCATAATGAAATGAAATAGTAAGGTCCTCCGAATCTAGGGGCAATAAGGGACAACAGTCCCACCAACAACATTGCCCCCCGTAAGGGGTACCTACCACGAGGACACGCGGTCTTACGGAGGTATGCTCACACAAGCTGAAACATCGGTTGCTCACACAAGTTGAAACATCAGTTGCTTACACAGGCTGAAATATCCCTTGTCGGAAGGAGTCCGAGCGATCATCTCCGCTACCATCAAGGCTGGGTAGTTACCTCTGTCTCCATCAAGGTCGATGGTCACCTCACCCAACGGATTTGCGTAACAACGTAATGCATTGGGATCAGCGATCCCTCAGGTCCACTACCTAGATGTGACTCCATGAATGCACATGCCATACAGAGGACATACACACAAAACGACACGTGTATCAAGTATCTACACTTACTTGCCCGGCGATCCCTGGGCAGGCACGCTCACCGCACCCACCGTCACCTCCCGACTCATGCACAAGGCGTGGACACGGGTTTCTGAGGAAATGAGCATGACACAAGACACAAGGCAAGAAAACGGAACAAGGCACAAACGGTCGACCGGAAGTGGCACACTGTTCGACCGTTTCCTTATGAATAATGAAAAGTTTGAACAACAACACACTTCGTCCGCACGTTTGGACCTAAGCTTAAGTTATCAATCGGACCCATAGTTAATGGCGGTCGACCGTTTAGAAGGTTTAGGCCAAGGTCAAAACACAACTATGAGGTAATCGGTCGAACGTAACAAGAAAACCGTTCGAACGAAAATATCAGGAACTTCTCCAGTTCGGAATCCTCTACTATCGGTCGAACAAATGTCCCTGACGGTCAGCCGTTTAGATGGTCTAGGCCCGACATAACTAAGGAACAATGTAACGGTCATGCAACATAAGGGTCTCGTCCGACCGAACTTCCCATGTCCAACAACATTGCAACCGATCAAACTCAGACCCAATCGGTCAAACACTAAACATGATCCACTAAACAGAGTCTTCTCGCGCCCAACAATTATTCACAACCGATCGACCGCTGATAGGCATCATTCGACTAGTGTTGGGGAAAGTCAAGGAATTATATTACGACCGGTCGACCGCCGACAAGCATAGGGTGACCGTTCCTTAGCAATCGGAAATCGTTCCTTTGGCCTCCAACGACGAGCTAAAACACTCACACTCCTCGTGTGAGCAAACTAAATGAACTTGGCATACCTTTCTTGCAATCTCCTAAGTTTGTCGGAGCTCCACACCTCTTGTGTCTTCTTCACACACCACCACCACCAGCCACGCTCGTTGTCGCATCCTTGCTCACTGCAACCGTCGCTAGCTGTAGTTGTGGTGAGGGGGAGAGGGGGAGAGAGAGAGATTGTGAGAAAGAGAGTGAGGAAGGGATGCATGCATCTCCCTTAAAACCCCCAACCCCCGACCCAAGCATGGCCTTCCATGCTTGCACCTCAATCACCCACATACCCACCTTACATCTCATCACCTCACCCATACACCTCCAAGTCAAAACACCATTAGTGCAACCCACTCCCCTAACCATGCTTAGCCACCAAGAAAAGGTTAGGCCTTAACAATTACACTAATAGAATCCATAATTGAGAAAAGATGAAGAAGACGGAGATAAAAGAAAAGGGAATTAAAAAGAGCAATATAAAAAAGAAAAAAATGTACATACGTGTTATAAAATAATGATCAAGTAAAATAACAATCAAGTAGAGGTTGAGGGAGAATGGAGGAGTTGTATTTCATTTCATTGTCTTCTTCACTTGGACATTACAATGACCTTTATTTATAGGCTTAGAAAGACATAGGAGTCACAATGAGGTAAATGAGCAATTGGTACAAATCAATACAATTTAACAGAAATGAATATAATTGAATGAGAAATAGGTTACAACATAGGAACTGAATATAAGGTGTATCATCCACTCTATATTCTTGTTTCATAACACTCCCTTGGGTGATCATCTTTTGACATAGGCTTTCTGATTTGCCTCGTTAAAAACCTTGCAAAGAAAAACCATGTGGGACAAAACTTGGTGAAGGGAAAAAGAGTGCAAAGCGTATAATTCTCTTCCTCAATGCAACATACATTTATAACACTCCCTTAGACAATATGTGTTATGATTATGTCTCATTAAAAACCTTACTACAAAACTATTTGGGAAAAAACAACTAAGGAAAAGAGGGCATAACATACGCTAACAAAATTGCTCAAGCTGCCTCATTAAAAATCTTTTTAGAACTTTATAGGACCAAAAATGAAAAAAGGAAAAAGAGTGCAACTACAAGTCTTCCAGGCTTTATCCTTCAGGGATATCGGTCCTTCAGGGACAAGAAATACAAATCTGCTCCCCCTGATTCGTAGTTTACCAAACTTACGAATATATTTTACAAAGCTCTTAAACACAAAAGTGCATGAGGATTCAATAAAGAAATACATCATAGTTAAACGGATTTGATGGATATTTACTATATTTTAACTTCGATAATAAGATTGTGAAATATGTTAACATAATTTTTCTTAAATGATATATTAGGAGTAACACAAATTGTGGTAACTTTTGCAAAATATGAATATTTCACCACAAAAGATATTATTTATGGACAATTTAAAGATGTCTCATATTTATATTGATGTCATGGCGATATGAGAATTTAAGAATCAATAACTGATCCACCAACTTGCATAAAATTGTAGTGACTCCACATAATGATACCAAATAGTTTGTGATAATAATTGATGTGGATCGGACATGTAGGAAACATCACTAATGTAAATCTTTATCGCATGACTAGAAATTAGTATATCCTCGGACGTCATCTAAATGTTTTCAGAGAAACATCTTTAGGTTAGATAAAATATTCACTGTGAACTTTATTAGGTTTCAAGTTATAAGAAAATTTTATGACGTTCTAATAAGGAACTTCAGGTCCTATTGCAACATCTTTAGATTATTATTACAATTGGATCTTTGTCGATATACAATAGACGATCTGTTTTTAGTGTGCTTTCAAAGGTGAGCATTTCAGTGGAATATTTTTCTTCAATATTCTTTTTCTACAATTGAATCATTGTACCAATTCTCTTATGGAGAATGTTCGAACTTCAGGTCGAAAAATAATTGGTTTTTCTCCCGTCATTTATTTCAAAAATTCATTCTTTAAATATTTCAAAAGTTTCAAAAACTCTGCAGGATGTCCTATGACATCAAGTCAAAAGCATATGATAAATAATTGTAAATTCTGTTATTTGGTAAAACATATGGATGAATAATATCAACTATATCATTCTTTGGGATGATTTTTATTCAAGAGGTTATATAAACACTCTTACTTGTTTCCTCATATAATGATCTTTTCAAAATTTGTATAGTGCATCTTTTGATTCTTGTCATCATATAATATACTTTGTCATATTAGTCATTCAGGAACTCTCATATAAGCACCAACATCACGTGACTTATAAAATTTTGAAGTCACAACATATCTTATATGCATATCTATTCATAAGTCATATTGATCATGTAACAGAATGTAGTATCAATATTACGAGAGAATGAGTAAAATCACCATGAACGTTGGGTTCTACGAATATCCTTCTATTATGATTTCTATTTGTATCCTTCAGAGATATAATTTAACTAATCAAATAGAAATCTGGACTACATGTCCAAATAATATGTTTATTAGGTGAGTTTAGTTCTACATTGTTCGCCTTCTTTTATTCATTTCATATATGAATGCTTCTGGCATTCTTATAGTGTTATAGGTTTTGGATCCAATTTTTCTCTATAAATAGCATGCTATAAAGAAGGCAGATGAATTGTGTCAACAATAATTTTAATTATTTAATATCTCTCTCGTATGGACATAGTTGATTACAACTTTTACGTCAATGATAATTAGATCCTTGTCGTTTCCCAAACATTAGGAGTTGACCAGCTCAATATATCTTACGTTATGGAGATATCCATTTAATATTGTGTTTTATGTCTAGTAAAGGTGTAATACAAGACCTAGTCACTCATTTTTTATCAATAAATACGTATGATAATTACTTGCTAGATATTGTAAGTTAATTATTTTACGAACTTTAGGTCCAATCATACTTGTACGTATATTCTTTTATGAACTTCAGGTTCAATTATACTTGTATGTTTATTGTTATTTCATGAACTTCAGGTACAATATAGTACACTACCTTTAAACATTTGGCTTATAATCTTATTTATGAACTTCAGGTTCAATATATTATATTTTCTTGGCATTCTTTAAGCTTCTAGCATCTCCCCCTAATCCCAGAACAGGTACGTCATATATATGATTATTAGATTGGACAATAAAAACTTAGCCCTTCAGGGCCTTTAAATTGCAGGAGAGGAAAAATTTATTCATTATCGCACAAGAAGTAAGTGAGTATTTATAATATGGTATTGGTCTAATAAAAAAATGGGAGATATGCATGTTGATAAATCATGTCTTATATTAGACATATAAATACGAGCAGCAATAAGAAGTGTTCAATAAGTTTACCATTTTTGAGATCCCAAAGTGATCTATATTTGAGAGATGTTCTAACAACTGAGGGACTCATATATTGTGCAAATTTGTCAATAAACTTGACCTCATTTTGTTCGACTGATAGAAGTAAACAAAGTTATCTAAAGTTTCACAAAACAATACTATTACTGACATCCATAACAAATATAAGTGATAATTTAATTTGGGCACTTCTGGGCCTATTTCGTCTAGTTGACCTTCGAAAGTCCCAAAAAATAATCTTCTTATTTGCACAATTTCTCTCCCACTACTTATGCTCTTAGTTTCATGGTGTTTTGTAGTGTGTGCTTTAGGCACACCGATAAATATACAAGGAAAAATATCGTAATTTTAAAATAATTCATGTTCATGACTTTCAAGGACGTGTAATGCACAATCCAAAACTTGTGGTTTTGACTATGTTCTACTCTCGGAGTATTGGGTCATTAATTTGTAAAGTGCTCAATAAAATATTTTATCTTTTACTACGAAATTCTATATATATATGGTCTTCTGGCCATAGGGTTTGATTTAGAAATCGATGTGCATTTTTACTCAATTAGTTATTTGCACATCATTTTAAGGGTCATACGAATCCTTCAGGGATTATCATAAAATTTCAGAACCCTCTTTAAATGAATAATCTTTTAATCTTTGTATAGTAGCATTGCATTAATATTAAAATATTCACCTTCTGGGCCAATGCATATCATTTTAAATAACAATGATCACTTGTAACATGGTAATTCAAATTCCACTTCAATGTAGCACATTGTATTATATATACATCTATCAAAATGGATATTATGTGCCCACAAGATGAATGCTCGTAATAGTTGTGAATGATCATGTGATGCATCAAAATTAACAAGTAATAATCACACGCTTGAACCACTTTACAATTATTCTTTTAATCAACATGATACTAGGAATTCATATAACTTATACAAAGAAAGTGAATCAATACAAAGTTGCATGAGATAAATATCATTTAATTTTAGAAGCACTGCTAAATATGTAACTATTTCTTTTCATGCTTCATTGTATCGAGAAATCATGAAATTTTGATTAATAACTCGATGTTTTATCCAACCACAAAAAACAAACATGAGATTAAATCATAATACTTTTAAGATAATTTTAACAAAGAAGATAGCAAACAAAAATCACGACCTCCACTTTATCTTGATTTGATGCTTCTTTCTTTAGTCATTGATATTTTAAAAGGCAATGGGTTGGGTTCAACATCCATAATCCATGATAAGTCATTCTTATCCATGATGTCAAGTATAGAGTTAAAAGTCATAATGTACAAGCATCAAAGCATAATTGCTACACGCAACTTATTACTATATACATGTATTGTTTATCGGTGCATACTAAAACATCTGAAAAAGGAATATGTTATAATGTACTTGAACCATATGATAAACAAAAGTGCATATTAGCAATTCCAAAAGCAACATGTAGTGATTGTATATATGTAGTCTCATTTTTTTATATATATATTTACAAAATTGACATAATATATTCTATGCACCATGTGAGTAAATTAATTACCTCATGATGAACAAATACAAATTCAGGATGTAAGTAAAATAACCGTATACATACATATTTTGATAGTTACACCTTTTATGAATAATACAAATCAATAAAGGTCAATTGAACCTTCACATTAAATCTTCAATTTAAGAAGATTTATTGCTCAATATTGTTCCTGCTAAATATAGAATTACGAAAACATGCATTTGCTGCCAAATAAGTCTCAAATAAATTATTATCAATGTATTCCATATTATATGTAATGTATGTTACAATTGCATTGTATACAACATCAATACACAAGTTAAAATCTTATACAACTTTTGTAATTGAGCATGCTCTAACGTACCACACATGTTTGGTTTAAGTATTCCTCTATAATATTGCAAACCTCTTACAACTTTCTTTCATCACATGTTAACCAAGAACTCATAATATTTTCTCTTATGTATTTGAGCAAGAAATTGTAATCCTTATGCATGGATGGCAGGTCTTATTAGAGACTACAAACAAATGAGAAAAAAAAATTGTATTACCTCCTACATGAACAAAAAGTAAAACGTTGAAAATCAAATTATGGATTTAACTTCACATGATATTCTATTGTATTCATTTAATTACATTGTTTATTCACGATATAACTAGTGAAGAATAAAGTATGAACACCATAGCACCGATAAAAAAATAAAAATTCTAGACATCTAAAGATATGTATATTTTCTTGGTAAATGAAAGAAAATGTCTCATTACATTACATCAAAGACAATATATATAGATTGACAATGAAAAGGATTTAATGCTCTTTCATGGAAGGAGCCGAGGTGGAGAGAAGAAGACCAACTTCCCAATCTAGATGTAACTTATATGCAAGGACTAAATAAAATTCTCTAGACCTCATAGCTAGAAGAAGGGATGTGCACAACTATAATAAAACTCAAACTATTACATAGTCAACATATAAACCATAGGAAGAAAAATACTACATACACATGCTAGTTATGATCAAGATGAACTAAATTAATCCACCAATTTAGCATGGAGAGGTAAATTATTATCGTCATCAATCGAAAATTTCCTAAGTTATTCTAGATATAGATCGATACTATGTCGAACTTGATTCAAACATTGGGTGTAGGCAACTTACCTTTCGATCATTTCTGCAATATCAATCGGGAGAAACTCGTGCTTTTCAACAATGAAAGAGAAGATTAGGGAAGAGCCAATTCATGCTGATAACGTGTTATAAAATAACAATCAAGTAACAGGACAAGAGGTTGAGGGAGAATGGAGGAGTTGTATTTCATTTCATTGTCTTCTTCACTTGGACATTACAATGACCTTTATTTATAGACTTAGAAAGACATAGGAGTTACAAGGAGGTAAATGAGGAATAATACAAATCAGTACAATTTAATACAAATGAATATACTTGAATGAGAAATATGTTACAACATAGGAATTGAATGTAAGGTTTATCATGCACTTTATATTCTTGTTTCATAACAGTACAAGCATTTTGGGGAGATGAATTACCAAAAGTGACCTGATTGATACGTTTTAATTAACCGCAAGTGCACGACCACGTTGAAGCGGTGGCAAATACGGATCGATCCACAGGGAGGTGTGTCGATTTTGGTAAGTTCGAAGACGAGTGGGAAACAAAGGGGAGAAAGAGTTTGGTGACACTACACTAAACTAGTAGCAACAAGGAAGGAAATGAAAGCGCAAAACGAACTAAAACAAAACGGCTAATAAAAGAAGCTAGAAATCAGGAATGGAAAACCCCTAAGGGGTGGAGTGTGTGTACACATGAAATAAGAAGTGATGAATGCATACAATAAGCTCAAGTGTAATTAGTGTTAGTAATGCATAAGAAGAACATCATGGCAAGACCTATCATTCAAAGCACTAACCTAGATGATTAATATGAGCATGACAAGTTTGTTATTAAGAACCTAAACAAGCATGGAATGTACCTAAACATTATGGCAGAAACCATCAAGTTATGTGTTCTCATTAATTCAAATAAGCATACTAACATTTCTCATATACAACAATGTTTAGCATTCATTCCATCTATATAACATGTATAAACATCTACTCCACCCCCAAAGGGGATGAAACTACTTACTAATCATTACACTACAAACTACATAACAAAACGAAACATTCTAATGAAAGGCAATTAAACTAAGCAAACAAGAAATATTAAAGAAGCTAAATGAAAGGAAATTAAACTAAAGAAGCATGCAAGAATTAAAAGACAAGACAATATTAAAAGAAACTAAGAAAAATTATTTTATTAACATGACTCACATTGCAAGTGACATTCTTCTCCACCTTGAGTTTTTGCTTCAAGACTTTTATTCCAAGTAGAGAGAATGTCACCAAGCAATGGGTAGCATACAAAGGAGGAGGAAGAGTTCTATTTATAGCCATAAAAAAGGTAATACTGGACAATCCCCCAGTCTGGGACTAAATGTATACCAAAATATACTAAATACACCCTAATACATGACCTGACAAAGCTTTAGGATCCGGACCAAAATAGACCACCAATCAGCGGTCTATATTGTTTGGATCCGGCCTGGTTTTGGAGTGTGGTTGTCTGGCTTGTTTTCTTCATGTTTGATGCACCCAACTCGGTTGTTGGAGCTCAAGCCCGAATCAAATTGCCAAAATACTCCTCATGATTGTGTGGAGTTCCTTCATTTGCTCAATGGCCCTTTGGTTTTACATTCGGGTCCCTCTCTTGTGCATCTTAGCCCATAAGTCATCCAACTTAGTCATTTTTCTTGCTTTTAGGTCCTTTTATGCCTCTTCTCCTCAATCCTATTTATTCCTGAAAGTCAAACATAAAACTCGTTACGTAGCATTATTTAGGTTCAAGATAATGGATACAAGACACAAATATATGCATGATATGATGTCAATCAAATACCCTCACACCTAACTTTTGGTAGTCCCGAGCAAAATCAAGAAAGAGAAAATGAAAGAAAGGAAAAAACATACGAAAAATAGGGAAATCCTAACTCACTTTCGTAGGAATCATGGTTGCACTTAGCACGTGAAACAAGCCATTAAACCTCCTTGTCGCCAAGGAGGATGAGTGTTGTCTTCTGAGGGTTTTCAGCGGATATACCCATAAATCCGAACATAGATGCATTATTCAATCTAGACACTCGACTCGTTGTACATATTTTGTCGATCATTGGACACGGTAATCCTACGGGCCGACTCTATATAGGTAATAGTCCACACACCTAGCCTAATGAACCATTCATGCAAGTTAATTAAGGACTTAAGTGAAAGACATTGACAACCTCAACATCCTCCGGTGATACAAAGTGTAAAGTCCATTAAAGTTCTTATTTGCATTACCATTTTTTTCTTTTTGTTTCTTTTTTTTCTTTTTGTTTTTTTTCTTTTTCTTACTAGTTGGAGTTTCATTCTCCTAGGGTCAGATTTCGTGCATCATTGCCTATGAGGGACTTACACTATCACGTACACCTTTCCCCAAATCTCCACATAGGGTAATCCCTACCACTCGTGTAACGGGAGTTCGATCGGTGCATCCCAAGTCAGATGACTCGAAAGCACCAGACACAAAGTCCCCTCAGACCTAATTTCCCGAGTGATAGGAGCCGTACGAGAAGAGAGAACACCTACTCACTTATTTCTTAGGTAAAAAATAAAATAATTGCTACCCGTTCCGCCTAAGGTTGAACTAGGCGGGGCGGGTTATGTGGGTTTGGTGGATTTTTTTTAACTTTTTAGATTTTTCTTAAGAAAAACAAACGAATATCAAAACTTGAGAAATAATAATTACTCACCACATTTTTTCCTAATAAAATTCATTATAAAACATTGAAAACACAAACTAAAAAATAATAACAAACTCTAACATCAAACATTTATCGTAAGTTTATAACCATAATATTCATTATAACATAATTAACAAACTCCAACGTATAATAATAACACTAATTATAGCATAATAAACTCCAATATCAAATAATGAAAATATTGAAAACATTCATTAAAACATCAGCTCAGTCAACTTTTAATGGTGGCAAATTGTAATTAGATCGTTTTTCATAAGACGTATTAAGTACGACGTGATACTCTTATTTGCCAACAATAGTCTCATTAAAGCACTTGTGTTTTGAAAATGCAGTTGACTAATAAAATTATGTGGAAACACATTCCATGTAACATTTAATGCATAACATACTGAAATACTTTAACAAAAATAAAAAAGCAATTTGCATTTTTCACAAAATATAAACTCGAATGTGTCTAAAAATGCATCCTTAGGAAGTAGCAGAACCGGGCAACAAACTTCGTACAACAGAAAATGTCAATGAGATTCTATTGACTAACAAAAATGACAAACCTCGTAAACATTTCACGTGACATGTTATAGGACATTTGCATTCTTTTGCATATTTGAAAGGAAAATTTGAGTTTTTATGCTTAAAGTGGCCAAATATTTATAAAAAAAGATCACACCTCGGCATCCTCTTAAAATATGTTTATGTTTTTATTTCTACCCAAAATACCTTTACCCATTAAATAAACCAAAGAAACATTTCTCTCTCACGCATCCCTTCTCTTTATCACTCGACCCCTCAATCGAACCCAACTCAAGCCGAATCAAACCCAGCCTCGGACCCTGTCGAATCCAAATCGAGCTTCCCCATCGTAGTCGAACCCATGTCACAGAACAACTCCTCCATTGAAGCCAACGATGAAGATCAATTTTATGACACATTTTGTTTTGTTATTTACTTTTTTGATATAGATCTGATGATTTTTAAGGTTAGGTTATTATTTCTATAAAAAAATTAGTTGATTAGCTCCATTTATTGGTTTGATCTGAGTTTTGTGGACTATGTTGAATCAATGGAAGTCAGATCGTTCTTTTGTGTATCCGACGAAGCTCAATAGGCTCGATATGTTTCGATAAGAACTTGATTGTTGTGCTCGATAGGCTCGATGCCTTTTACATGTGAGTTTGATAGGATTAGATTGAGTGTTTTGTGGATTGGGTTGCATCGATGGAAGTTGGACTGATTTTCTGTGTTTCTGACGAAGCTCGATAAGCTTGATAGGCTCGATATGCATTTTATAGGAACTCGATTCTTGTGCTCGATAGGCTCGATTCCTTTACATATGAACTCGATAGGATTAGATCGAGTCTTTTGTGGACTGGGTTGAATCGATGGAAGTTAGACTGATTTTCTTTGTTTCCGACAAATCTCGATAGGCTTGATATGTGTTTGATAGCTAACGATTGTTGTGCTCAATAAGCTCGATTCATTTTCATGTGAGCTCGATAGGATTAGCTTGACTGTTAAGAATTGTGAGCTTGATGAGCTCGATATGAGCTTGATATGATGAAGTAAGATACTCCGATTTGTTGGGCTCAATAAGCTCGATATAGAATTATTTGTGCTCGATGCTTTTTTACATCTGAGCTCGATATGATTACCTTGGGTGATAAGAACTGTTGAGCTCTATTGGATTGATAGGATTTATTTGGGCTAGACATAATTTTGGATTTGATCTCGATAATTTTGATTTGTTGTTATAAACTGGAATATTTAGTTTGCTCGATGGGTTCGATAAGCGCTCGATATGACCTCGATAGTTTAGATTTGTTGTTATTTACTGGAGTATTTATTTTTGCTCGATGGGTTCGATAAGTGCTTGATATGGCCTCAATAGTTTAGATTTGTTGTTATGTACTGAGTATTTATTTTTGTTCGATGAGGTCGATTGGTGCTCAATATGGCCTTGATAGTTTAGATTTGTTGTTATTTACCGGAGTATTTAGTTTTGCTCGATGGATTCGATTAGTGCACGATATGACGTCGATAATTTGGATTTTTTGTTATTTACTGGAATATTTATTGATGTTTCTTTACTTATATTGTAACCTAACATAATATGTTATATTTATCGCAGTTGACAATGTACTCTTATTTGGGGCACCGTACATCGGAGGGTGATTATTACAACCTTACAAAGGGTGATGACTCCTACCTCTCGGGCTCGAAGAGGATGCTGATGAGGGTGATGATGACACGGGAACATTCCCTGATGTGGAGAAGGTGCCAGAAAGATTGGCAAAGGTTGCGAAAGAGGCGAACCTTTTTGTAGATAATGTTGTAGTGGACGATCCAACTATCCTTACATTTTCCCCAACTGCAACCTCATCCCAAGAAGTAGCCCCAACCCTTGCTTCAATCCCATCTCATGATTACCAGCTTTTGTAGGAAGGTTGGAGAGGGTAGAAGCAACACAATTGCCGATGGAAGCAACACAAATGTCGATAGAGGCAACGCAAATGTCGATGGAAGAAAAACAACTATCAATTGAAGTTCAACTAAAGAGCATCCTTGAGAATCAGTTGCCCATGATCGACCAGATGTCTAAGATCTTGTCTTTGGTAGAAGAACCTTTGAGTCCACCAACTGATGATGAAGATGATATACCTGACAATTACGAAGTTGAAGTAGATCCGTCCACCCCGTTGGCTACGGTTGTATATCAGAGGAGGAGACGTTCCCCAAAACATCTTCAGGATGTCTACACTGACCCAACCAAGAAATGACATTGTACAAAGGACAACCCTTTAGTTCTCGACCGTTTGAAGAAGCTAGTCGAAAGACAATTGAGGACATTAGAATGGTGGGTATTTGGGAGGATCCCTACAGAGAAGTTTACTTAGGATTTAGACTGTGACTCATTTGTCATCGGGCTCGAGGGTTAGGTCATGCCTTCTTGGAAGGGAAAGGAGTATATGTATTGGTGCCAGTGCTACAAGAACATACATTGGTTTGCGATCGAGGCATCAATTCCCGATTGTACATTCAACATCTACAATGTAGATGGGACGATCATTTCTGAGGTAGCTCTGGAGTCGTTTATGAGGTCATGGTGTCGCCTCCTCCCTTCTCCAATGTATTGTTCCTCACTGTTGAACGACAACCCGAAAGTTGAGACCTTAATAGGATGCAAACCACTAGAATTCCGATGGCACCGTCTAACACCGTAGAAGGTCCTCAAACCCATTGAAGGTAAATTTCATGATTACTTCAAAGTTAAAATGGTTAATGCTTTTATCCCATATATTTATGGTTAATGCTACTAATTTTGCACAGGAGATTGTGGCATGTACGCTATCAAGCATACGGAGCATCGTCTAGTGAATGTTCCATTTGAAAGGAATGTGTTCAAAAAGTTTACTTTATGTCTTTTATTATGAATTGAATGTACAAATATTTTGTTCATTGTTTAATGTATTCGTCTTTTGGAAGTGTTAAGGAAGAGGCTCTTGGTCCTTAACTATAGAGCTCTAAAACATAATGGTTTGCATAAATCAAAAGTGATTCACAATCATGGTAATTAACATAGAACATTAATTACAGAGATAAGATTGTCATGTTGGTTAAAGGATATTGTAGCTCGACATGTATTTAACAACATGAGTATGTGAAATAGAAAATGTTTGTTTCATATATTGAATAGATCTAATAAATGAAAACATTATAAAATTGTATTTGTGTCATTAATCTTTTCATTGTGTTTTTGAATCCTAAGATATGAGATCTATATAATTTCACATGAGAATTATATAATTTGATTATCATCAAAAGTTATCATTGCGTATAGTGATAAATGTATTAGTCGGTTAATTATATATGACTTGTTGTTTGATTAATTAAAGTTTAAACCGCAAGTGCACAACCGTCGGTGAAGACGGGGCTGAAATGAATGTGTTCTAAAAGTTTTACTTTTATATGTCAATTATTATGAATTGGATGTGCAAACATTTTGTTCCTTGATTATGGTATTCGTCTTTTGGAAATGTTAAGGAAGAGACGCTTGGTCCTTAACCGTAGAGCTCTAAAAGAAAATAGTTTAGATAAATCAAAAGTTATTCACAATCATGGTAATTAACATGGAACATTAATTACCGAGATAAGATTGTCGTGTTGGTCATCGATTGTTGTAGCTCTACAAATAATTGACGACACGAGTATATAAAAGAGGAAAATATTACTTTTACAATTTGAATAGACTTATCAAGTAAAACATTATAGAATTGTGTTTCGTGTCATTAATGTTTTACTGGATCCTAAGATATGAGACTTATATCTTTTCACTCAAGAAGTGCTTAATTTGATTATTGTCAAAAGCTATCAATGAGTATAGTGATAAAGGCAATAGTTGGTTGAACATGACTTGTGCTGGAAAAGATAGCTAGTCAAACGATTATCATTGCCCCTCTTAATTGAGTGATGATATTAGTGGGCCCCTTGATAAAGCAAAATTATAATGTGCACAATGTAACTTGAGTTAAGTTACATAGTTATAATTAGCTTAAAGAGATCAAGAAATGAATATAATACAAAGGTGACATATTTCTACTTTGTATATATTCTTAATATCATGCGGCAAGTGACGGACACAAGTGGTGCACTTACATCACTAAATAGATCGTGTTTTGGTTCGGGTAGAACAAAGACATCTATGCTAATTGGGCAACTGTAATGTGTAGCTAGATACCGCTTATAGTTTGAGATATTAAGTGTTTAATATCGCTGCCAATTTGGCTTAAAACCTCTTATAGGTCACACCACAAAACTGGGAAATAAGAGGCTTGATTTTAAGTTCATATGATGTGTCGAATTTCATATGAAAATGGGACACATGTGGTGAACGAATAAAATCAATATGTCATGAGAATTGATATAATTAGAATCATAATAAATTCATATGAGGTGTATATATTATGGGGTGTAATAATATTACATAAGATAATATATTACATAAAATATGAATTTTCTAAAAACCTCAAAAGATCAAATTTTAGTGGAAATAAATCCAAAATTTGACAAAGGCAAAATCGGGGTCAAACACGGTGAACCGTTCAGGGTTCGGTCGACCGGGGAATCTTCGGGTCGGTTAACCGAATGGGGAACGGGTAAGCACAATTGGTTGACCGAAATTATCCAAAGTGTCTGGACAATCGGGTTCGGTTAACCGAGTGTGAACGGTCAACCGAGAAAAAGTATTTTCGATAGACCGAAGGTGACACGGTCATCCGATGACTATGCTAGAGGAGAAATTTTAGTGAGTCATTGGTAGACCGAAGAGAAGACGTGGTTCGTCCGAATTCTTCCAGAGAATTTTTCTCATGCGGATTCGGTCGACCATCTAGCTCACGGTGCACCGAACACGTGTTAAAACTGAATGGTTCGGTTAACTGAATAATTCTCGGTCGACCGAACAATGCGATTTCTGCCTGAATTTTTAAGAGATTGATTAGATCATGGGTGGATTAATTCCAGATTTTATTAAAATGTTTTAGAGGATGCTTATGTGGAAATTAGAGATTAATTTTAGGAGAGAATAAACAACAGATCATGACTAAGGAATAGTTCTTGATAAGGATGTTTTGGGAGACTATAAAAGCACCCCTCCTCCTACTTGTTTATGTTAATGCAAAAATTCTTTCTCTCATTAATCTCTCCTCTAATCACCACGGAAATCTCTTATTAATTTTGAGTTTAGGAGATAGAAATCTCAGGAGCTCAAAGAGGGGTTATTAGCTAGATTCTAAGCCTTATTAGAGATGATTGACTAGCTCATTTCTCTCTAATCTTGTTTAGAGTTTGGTGAACACTCGGAGGCAAATCGGTAGACGATTCTACAGGCAGTGCGACTCAGGATCTTCAAAAGGTTTTAGAGAACTTTTAGGTATGATTCTCTATTTGTGATTTATTTTAATATATGTAGGATTGCATGATATTAGAATAAACACAAAGTAATATACATAAAAATTGTTGAAAATATGAAATCGATCTTGTATGTTGTATTAAATTTTTTAAAACATATACATACATAGGGACACAAAATTCTACATGGGCAAGTACGGGTCGATCCGCAGGGAGGTGTGTAGTCTCTCATTTTTCAGAAATCAAGTGGTGAAATAGGGGAGAAGAAGTTGATTATACTAAACTAAACTACACTAAACTAGTAGTTAACAAATGCAAAAGAGAGCAACTAAAGATTGACTAAAACTAAACTAAAGACTTAACAAAGAGGTTGGAATTCAGGAAGAGAAACACCTAAGGGGTGGAGTGAATGTACACATGTAATAAGATGGTGAAGAATGCATTCAATAGGCACAAATGTAGGTTGTGTTTTTATGCATAGGAAGTGTCTAATGATTGTCGCAAAACCATGTTAATGTCAATCACTAACCTAGTTGATTGACATTAACATACACAAGTTGGTTATTAAGAACCTAAATAAGCATGAGAGGTGTCTAATAGATGTGGCAAAATCCATCAAGTTAAGTGTTCTAATCTAAACAAGCAAGCATACATTCACATTCATCAACACATTTCATAATAAAGCATTCATTTCCATTCTTTATGTCATGTATAAACATCATCTCCACCCTAAGGGGATGGAACTACTCATCACTAATAATTAAGTTAGTAACTTCTCTAATCATTTTGCTCCAAGGCTTTGCTCTAAGTATAAGGAGGGGCCACTAAGTATGTAGTAAATACAATGGAGGAAGAAAAGTTCTATTTATGGGCATGAAAAAGATAATCGGGGACAATTCCCCGATGTGGGACTAATGGAACATACCAAATATATACTAAAATAACCTAATACATATCCGAGAGAAGTCGGGTCAAATATAGAGCCGAATATACAGACCGCCAATTGGCGGTCTAGATTGCTTTGATCCGACCCGTTTTCAGGAGACGACTTAGTGGCTTCATTTCTTCCCCTGGGGTGCGCCCGAATCGGTTGTGTGAGTGCAGGTCTGAATCCAATTGCCAAAATACTCCTCATTATGGTTTGGAGTTTCTCGATTTGCTAATTGGTCCTTCTGGCTCACATCTGGGTCCTTCCCTCTTGTATATCAGTCCATAAGTCTCATTGATTAATCTTTTTTCTTGCGTTCAGGTCCTTTTTGTGTCTCTTCTTCTCGAACTTGTTTATTCCTGAAACTTAAACATAAAACTCGTTACATAGCAATGCCTATATTTAAAATAGAGGATATAAGACACGAATGTATTCATGATATGATGTCAATCAAATATCCTTACACCTAGTTTTTGTTAGTCCCAGACAAAGGAAAGAAAGAGACAAATGAAAGAAAGGAAAAACATACGAAAAATAGGGAAATCCTAACTCACTTTCGTAGGAATCACGGTTGCATCTTAGCATGTGCAACAACCCGTTAAACCTCATTGTCGCCAAGGATGAGGAGGGTTGTCTCCTGAGGGTTTTCAGCGGATACACCCACAAAATCCGAACATAGATGCATTATTCAACCTAGCAACACGACTCAATGGACTCATTTTTGTCAATCATTGGACACCGTAATTCTACGGGCCAACTATATATATGTATTCAGACGACACACCAAGCCTAGGGAACCATTCGTGAAAGTTAATTAAGGACTTAAGAGAAAGACATGGGCAACCTTAACATCCTAAAGTGATACATCGTGTAAAGTCCATTAAGGTTCTTATTTGTAAAAAAAATCTTTTATTTTCTTTTTCTCATCATTTTTTTCTCTTTTCTTTTTCTTTTTGGAGCATTACGAATTACAACTAGTTGATGTTTAATTCTCCCAAGGTTGGGTTTCGTGCATTATTGTCTGTGAGGAATTACACTATCACGTACATCTTCCCCTAAATCTCCACATAAGGTGATCCCTACCACCCATGTAATAGGAGTTCGATTCGTGCATCCCAAGTCAGATAACTCAAAAGCACCAGACACTAAATCCCCTCGGACCTAATTTCCCAAGTTGTAGGAGTCGTGCGAGAAGTAGAACACTCTACCCACTTATTTATTATCTACACATGGACCAAAACCCCTACACTTACGGTTTCACAAAAGGAGTTTAAAGGTCCCTGACTACGACAAACTTCTTTATACTAATAGACATGAATTATTTGACTCATTAGGTTCAGGGTGAACTTCTTTGTTTATTTGAGTACCGAAACCCTATGATTTCTCTCCCCCGAGGGAAAACCAGGGTGCATCCTTACGACTAGATAAGACGTAAAGCCGGTGTACTAAATATCCTAATGCATCAAGCTCAAGTCAATTTTGGGAGCTTCCTTTTTACTTTGCCTCTCAATGGTTTCGCACATGCTAAACACAGGCAAAACCCACAAAACATTTACTTTCGCAAACACATGAAGATTTTGAGAGAAATATGAAAATTTAAAGCACTAGGCAAGCAAAAGAAGACAAGTTACCGAAGGATCATCGCAAAAATATATATCAATATTAAATGCAGCACACTAACATGACCCTAACAATACAAAACTCGTGCAGGGAAGAACTCGTTCACCGGTGGATCCGATGAAAACTCAATTGGAATGCGAGATAGGTGATCCGCCATGACATTCTCGCATCTCTTCTTATCCCGTATCTCAAGGTCGAACTCTTGGAGCAACAAGATCCAACGAAGGAGACAGGGTTTAGCATCCTATTTAGACAAAAGGTAGCGAAGAGCTGAGTGATCAGTGTAGATGATGACTTGCGACCAATGAGGTACTAACAAAAAATTTCCAACGCAAATATGATCGCGGGGAATGCTTTCTCAGTAACAGAGTAGTTTAGTTGGGCGTCATTGAGAGTACGACTGACATAATAGATCACATAAGGCAATTTGACGACTTTCTGACCCAAAACTGCTCCTATCGCATAATCGGATGCATCCCACATCAGCTCCAAAGGTAGAGTCCACACCGGTGCCTTAATAATAGGAGCGGAGGTCAACTCAAAAAATGTGCCTTTAGCAAGCAAGCTCGTCAAGGGGCGAGATATCTTGCTGAAATCTTTAATAAAACTTCGGTAAAAACCAACATGTCCAAGGAATGACCGAATTTCTTTTACCAAGGTGGGTGGCGAAAGCTTAGAAATAAGCTCAATCTTTTCCCTATCCACCTCGATTCCAGCACGAGCTACCACGTGGCCTAATACGATGCCTTTCGTAACCATGAAATCACACTTTTCCCAATTAAGGGCTAAATTTGTTTCCGAACACCTTGATGAGAATTGTATTTATACCGCAAGTGCACGACGTCAATGAAGACGTGGCAAGTACGGGTCGAACACAAGGAGGGAGAGATATTGTTATTTTTTGTGATTTTCGATTAAGGAAAGAAAGAGAGAGAAATAAGGTTGGTTTGAGATTTTGGATTTTTTTAATTTTCTAAAGAAAGAACAACAAAAACAAACTAAGAATAAAGCAAATATGGATGAGAGTCCAGCGGGTGGGGGTTTAGATATCGGATTTTGTTTAGAGAAATCTGAAACTTATAATAAATCACATTAGTTATAAAGCATTACATGATAAATGACTTAACATAAACTCAAGTAATCAAAATATACTAACACGAAATAAAAATAATAACATCATTCTTCTTCTCGTCACCCTAAATCCGTCACTCCCACCCTTTGGAGAGAGTTAGAAACCCATGGATGGAGGGAAGGAGAAGGGGTCCTAGAGAAACTACGAAAGAAAACTAAAAACACGAAATAAAGCAACGGAATTTTATTGCTAAAGAATGGAAAAAAAACAAGTTCTTTTTACAACATAATTTTGGGGTTATTTATAGCCGATACAAGGGATTCTAGCACAAAATAGGAACGTACACGCGTCAACACGCAACTGGACAAAAGCGTGACCCGAGGATCCAAAGGGGTACGGCGGAAACGCCGCAATTTGCATGTAATGTGCGGCGGAATCGCCGCAATTTTGGCTCAGATTTGATCCGGATTTTTCCTGTGTGTTTATGGTATAATTTAGCTGTCCTTTGCGCATCCGGATTGATTTTTTTTCTCAAGGCTTAATTGCTATTAGAAGTCCACACTTCCCGGTATATTTTCCTCAACCTCTGCTTTTTATCAACCACTTCAAAGATTTGACTCATCCAATTTAAGTGCATACATGTCTTAAAGGTAATGGGTTATTTCTTTGAAACCTAGATTTATGTCATAGTTTCTACAAGCACAACTATATAATAAAGAACAAAAACTCAATCCAATTTGTACACGGGTTTTGGCAGTTCAATCTTAAGCTATGTCATGGAGCATTGAATTTTTTTAACGAACAGAATATATAGGTAGATAGATAAACACCCCCTACACCTAAATCATGCATTGTCCTCAATGTATGCAAAGCTAAAGCAAATGCACTTATTACCTGAATCAACTTGCGGTAGAGGGATTGAATTTGCTCAGAGTCAACCATAGTCAGAACTGGATTAAATGTCACCATGTTGGTGCATGTATCCAGTTGAATTGTTCGCCATGTTGCTAGGGGTGCACATGGGTTGGGTTCAACCCGAAACCCAACCCAAACCCGACTGGTCGGGTCGGGTTGAGGAGGGGTTCAAGTCGGGTCGGGTTGGGAAAATCAAAAACCCGAATTTTCAGGTCGGGTTCGGGTTGAGGGGGTCGGGTTGACCCGACCCAACCCAACCCAACCCGAACCCGTTTTTTATTTTTATTTTATTTTTTATTTTTTTCCCAAATAAACCGGTCGACCGAACATCACTCGGTCGACCGAACATCACTCGGTCGACCGTTTCCAACCCGAAAATTTCGGGTGTTCAAGCCACCGGTCGACCGTTTAAGCACCGGTCGACCGAACCCGACCAAGTTTGGGAGAAAATTTCCGAATTCGGGTTCAACCCGATCCAACCCGACCCAACCCGAAAATTTGAGGTCGGGTTAGGTTCAACCTAAACCGGTTCGGGTTCGGATTCGGGTTGGGTTTTTTCCCAACCCGAAAATTTCGGGTTGGGTCGGGTTGAGGCCCAAACCCGACCCTACCCGACCCATGTGCACCCCTACATGTTGCCATGAGAGTCCTGAGGTAAAGATTCCATACACCTCACATGTGTTGGTTCTCTTATTTGCTCGAGTGATGGTGGTTGGGTAGATGAATTACTCCCTTTTTTTCACTTTCTTTTTGATTTTGTGATGATTTATTTGATTCAGAAATCTTATAGATACGCGATCTCATCAGAACATCACTTTGATTGCATACTATTTCTAGTTCCCTATCAACATGAAAGATATTAAATTCAGCTTTTAAATTTTCAAAAGATAGTTGCATGAGCCCATTTCTACAATTTATCAAAGCTTCAGACGTGGCTAAAAAGGGTTTGCCTAGTATTATAGGGATTTGTCTCTTAGGATCGACAACATGTTCAGTGTCTAGAATGACAAAATCCACTGGGTAAATGAAGTCACCAACCTTAATCAAAACATCATCTACTATACCTCTTGGTTTCTTAACAGAACAATCAGCAAATTGAAGGGTCGTCTTAGAGGGTTTTAGTGGACCAAGGTTTAGTTGCTCATAGACAGAGAACGGGAGTAAGTTAACACTAGCACCAAGGTCTAGAAGGGCTTTGTTGATAAAAGTATCTCCTATCGCACATGAAATTGTGCGACACCCAGGGTCCTTATACTTTATAGGAGACGAGTTGGACATAATAGAGCTTATGTTTGCAGTTAAGAATGCCTTCTTTGGTACGTTCGGTTTTCTCTTCTTAGTGCACAAATCCTTTAAGAATTTAGCATAAGCAGGTATTTGTTGAATCATATCTAGGAGTGGAATATTCACCTTAACTTGCTTAAATACTTCTAAGATTTTCTCCATTTGTGCACTTGAGCTCTTATTGAGTCTATTGGGGAATGGGGCTTTAGGAACATAGACTCGCTCAGGTTGAGTAGGTGGGTTGGGCTTTTCAAATTGGACTTCAGGTTCAATGGTTAGGTCACATGTGGGTGCTTGACAGCTAAATTGATTAGGAGCCCTAGGATTTACCACATTGTTATCAACTTGTTTTCCGGACCGTAATGATACAACTGCATTTATTTGTTGAAACGGTCCCTCCTCATGAACCATTTGAACCGGTCTAGGGTTGTTACTTCGTAGAGGTGGTTGATAGGGCTGATATTGATTATTAGTTCTTAGATTCACCTCATGTTGACTTGGAAACTGACATTTTTCTTTTTCACCTACAATTTGTGCTAGTTGGCTGACCTGTGTTTCTAGCCTTTGGAAGGATTGGGTGGTTGTTTGCATAAAAGTCTTAACCAAAATTTCCAAGCTTGTCAACCTAATACCATAATCTCCATTGTTACTAAACCCAGATGATGTATTATTTTGGTTATACGGGTTTGGTTGTTGTCTAGGAGGTTGACCTTGTTGGCTCCATGAAAGATTGGGATGATTACGCCAACCCGGGTTATAGGTTGATTCGTATGGGTCATTTCTAGAATGGTTAAATGCGGCATTAACTTGTTCCAAGTCCGCACAATCCTCCATTATATGACCAGTTTGACCACATCTAGAGCAAGGGATAGAAGAGGCTTGATTCACTAGGGGTCGAGTTTTTAGCTCTAGACTTTCCATTCTACGCATAAGGGTAGCTAGTTTTGCTTCAGCGGCTACAGTAGCATCTACAGCTAAGACAACTGGTTTGGGTTGACTTGGTATTCTAGATCTGATACTCGGGTTATTCGGTGCTCTAGCATTGTCCCATTGCATACTATTTTCGGCTAAATCCTCAAGAAAAGTCCAAGCATCATTCTCAGTTTTGGACATGAAGTTTCCTTGGTTTCCAGATTCTACCATAACCCTAGATGTAGGTATTAATCCCTCATAAATAATTTGGCACAATTGCCATCTTGGAATTCCATGATGAGGGCATTGGGTCAACAGGCTCTTAAATCTTTCTAAATAGGAATAGAACGGCTCGCTCTTAGATTGAACGAATGCAACAATTTCATTCCTAATCCTAATAGTCTTATGGTTGGGGAAATATTTCTTTAAGAATACTTGAACAAACTCGGCCCAACTCCTAATAGATCTTTCGGCTAGACTATATAGCCATTTCTTAGCGTCGTCCTTCAGTGCTAGATGCACAATTTTAAGACACACTACCTCCTCAGAGATATGCTGGTATTGCATAAGGGAGCAGATTTCCTCAAATTCTCTAAGGAAGAGATATGGGTCTTCTTTAGAGGTGAACTTGGGCAACATACTCATGTATTGTGCCTTCAGTTCGAAGTCGCGACCCGGTATCATGGGCATAACGATGCACGATGGCTGAGCAGCCATCATTGGGTAGAACCGATCCCTCAGAGTCATAGGTGGTGCAACAGGTGGGTCCACTACATTCTCACCCATTGGATCCAGGTGAGGTGGTGCAACAAGTGGATTGGGGCTAAGCTCTAGATTGGAATCTAGATAAACTCGTGAGAGTCGATTGCTCAAGTCCCGAACCCAAATCTGAGTGCACCGGTTTAAATCAATTTTTGAATTCAAATTCGAAATTTAAATTTCAAATTCAAGAATCAAATTTTTTTATAATTTTTGTTTTCAAAAATGGAAACAAACAATAGAAGGGGGAAAAATGAGAAAGGAATCCTAATCTAGAGAATTGAGATGAGAAGGGGAACTTAACTCTACAAGATAGATAAGAGGGTTGGTCAGAAGTTTCCTAAACAAGCACGGTTCAAACAATCCTAGACCTAATGTCGATTAAATCTAGACGACTCCTAACTGGTTGAGTCGAATTGGTTCGCTTGATTCACCTCCCTCACTAATCAAACCAAATTGGCCAGGCAGTTTATAGCTAGTGGGGGCGCTTCCGACAGAGTCAGTGCCAATTAGACAACCACTTCGTTTGGAAGACTTGCGTCAACACAAAAATACTTTCTAGACACCAAATTAAATTCGATCAGCTTCAAGTCATAGCAAGTCAAACCAATCTTCTCCTTAATTGAGTCTGAGTCCTTAGGGGCCAATGTCTAATTGATTTAATTTTAAGGCTTGGGTGACACTTTAGGATTGTGATTTGTGGGCCACGGAAGGGTGATGAAATCCCCACCGTATCTTTTCCTACGGAGTTGCCCTTAAGATAGTTTAACTTAAATCCAGCAAAGTTATTCAAACATTGGTCTTTAGTTGGGGGACAATTGCAAGGTTGTATGCAAACTAAATTATATGCTTAAATGCAATCAATAAAAACCGCGCACGTACATTGCCTCCAGCACTCTTCAACAAAAAATAATTTGCAAAAATTTAGCAAGAATAATGCAAACAAAACACTATATGATGCATGCACTAAGTCTTTCCAATTTTGCCAATTTTTAGGTCAGAATTGAATTATTGCCAATTATGGAATTTGAGCTTAACATGTGCAGTTCTACAAAAAGAAATTTTCCGAAGATAGAAATTACGAGGAAAAAGGCAACAAAGGTTACCTACGCACGCTCAGTCGGGTTCACCGCCCGCTCTCGAAAATTTCCAGTTGCTTTACGCGTCCACCCAGAGATGGAGACGACCCCAAAAAAATTTGAAGCCCAGATGCTTCAGACGTGCGGCGGATCCGCCGTATTTTGTTCTTTAGATGCGGCGATTTCGCCGCCCTTCTTGCTCCGACTGTGCCCGAATTTTTCCGCACACTCCGTTGTCTCCTGAAACGCAAACCCAAATAGTTAGATCGCGCACACGATAAACAGAATTGAAGCGAAATCACCAAAAATAAACAAAAATCCTCGTCGCCTCCCCGGCAACGGTGCCAAAAACTTGATGAGAATTTTATTTATACCGCAAGTGCACGACGTCAATGAAGACGTGGCAAGTATGGGTCGGACACAAGGAGGGAGATATATTGTTATTTTTGTGATTTTCGATTAAGGAAAGAAAGAGAGAGAAATAAGGTTGGTTTGAGATTTTGGATTTTTTTAATTTTCTAAAGAAAGAACAACAAAAACAAACTAAGAATAAAGCAAATATGGATGAGAGTCCAGCGGGTGGGGGTTTAGATATCGAGTTTTGTTTAGAGCAATCTGAAACTTATAATAAATCACATTAGTTATGAACATTACATGATAAATGACTTAACATAAACTCAAGTAATCAAAATATACTAACACGAAATTAAAATAATAACATCATTCTTCTTCTCGTCACCCTAAATCTGTCACCCCCACCCTTAGGAGAGAGTTAGAAACTCATGGATGGAGGGAAGGAGAAGGGGTCCTAGAGAAACTATAAAAGAAAAGTAAAAACACGAAATAAACCAACAGAATTTTATTGCTAAAGAATGGAATAAAAGTTAAACTTTTTACAACATCGTTTCAGGGCTATTTATAGCCGATACAAGGGACCCAAGTATGAAATAGGAAAGTACACGCGTCATGACATGACTGGACAAAATCCGGGGCTACGGATCGAAAGGGGTGCGGCGTTTTCGCCGCAAGTTGTATGTGATGTGCGGCGGAATCGCCGCAATTTTAGCTCTGATTGGATCCGGATTTTTCCTGTGTGTTTATGGTATGATTTAAATGTCCTTTGTGCGTCCGGATTGATTTCTTTTCTTTCTTTTGAGCTCCGAATTAATTCTTCATATATTTGGAGATCCAAATTGATTTTTCTTTAGAGCTTCTCCAAAATAATATTTTGGTACTTGTAATTTGCAGTCGGGTCCTCGGCTTTTTGCAAGTAAGTCCCTGGCTACTTTTGTGCTTAGGTCCTTGGCCTTTTTGTAATTAGGTCTTTGAATGCTTTTATGCTTGGATGGACTTCAATTTGAACCCCGATAATCTTGAACTTGGTCTTTATGACAGAAATGAGTCTCTTGCACACGTTAATGCTCGGGATATGGGTAATTTGCATTCAGGTCCCTGTATTCTGTAAATAAGATTAAACACATACCTTAGTAGCATTTATTGATATAAAGTTAATCTAAATGAATGACATATGATGCAATGTATGCAATGCATCACACCTCTTGAGAACAAGGCTCAAGTGGTGCAAGCACTCGTCAAAGGAGGTGTCATGCACCGAGAAGTCATCCATGAAAATCTCAAGGATGTTCTCGACCATGTCGGAAAAGATACTCAACACAAAACGTTGGAATGTTGTTGGTGCATTGCATAGTCCGAAATACATACGTTTATAAGAAAACATCCCAAAAGGACATGTGAACGTGGTTTTCTTATGATCTTCAGAGGCAACTCGGATTTGGTTGTACCCCGAATAACCATCGAGGAAGCAATTGTAGTCATGCTCGCCGAGTCTTTCTAACATCTGATCAATGAAAGGTAGAGGGAAGTGATCCTTACAGGTCACCGCGTTCAACTTCCTATAGTCAATGCAGACTCGCCACCCAGTTTGAAGTCGTGTAGGAACAAGTTCATTGTTGTCATTTTGGACAATAGTGATACCAAACTTCTTGGGCACAACCTGGACAGGACTTACCCAAGTACTGTCTGAAATGGGGAAAATGATGTCATGATCTAAACACTTGATGATCTCTTTCTTAACTACTTCTGTCATGGCTGAATTTAAACGCCTTTGTGGGTCGCAACGTGATTGTGCCTCATCCTCCATATAGATGTGGTGTTGCATGACGTTGGGACTTATCCCTTAATATCCTTCAAGGATCGCCCAATAGTTGCTTTGTACTCCTTTAGTACTTGAATCAAACGTTCTTCCTGATCCTCAGTCAACGTCGATGAAATAATCACCGGAAATGACCTATCAGCACCAAGAAAAATTGTGGGTGGCTTGAATCAAACGTTCTTCCTGATCCTCAGTTCCTTAGGGAGTTCTTTAAGCTCAATTGTGGGTGTCTCCTCAAGGCAAATCATGATATCTCACTCGAGATGTAAGAGATGAGGAACTCACTTGTACTGAACAACATGCACATCATTGCTCAACTCGCCCCCGTCCTCTTCATGAATATTTTCAAAGAGATCATTGGTTAACTTGTCATGAATCGGGGGTGTTTTCTAATTCCTCTTCTAAGTCCAAGATAAGATTGACTTCCATGGGGTCATCAAAAGGGCTCGGTTGTTTGGCCATGTTAAACAAATGAAATGTCATGGTCAAGTTCCCGAACGTCAATTTCATTAGACTTGTGCGACAATTGATTAAAGCATTGGATGTCGCTAGGAATGGTCTACCCAGAATCAATGGAATCTGAGACTGGGTATGCGCAACCGGTTTAGTGTCAAGGATACAAAGTCAACACAGAATATGAAATCACCGACCTTGATCAGAACATCCTCAATGACTCCCTTCAGGACTTTAATTGAACGGTTAGCAAATGGAGCTCACCCAAGTTCAATTGCTGATACACAAAAATAAGTAAGAGGTTAACCGTTGACCCTAAATCCAACAAGACATTGTTAATGCGAGTGTCTCCAAAGATGCATGAAATCGTCGGACTTCCTGGGAGCTTCAACTTCACGTACATTGGGTTCAATAGGATCGAACTCACATTAGCTGTCATGAATGCCTTGTTAGGGACATTAGTTTCACTCTTAGTGGTGCATAGATCCTTTAAAAAATTTCATACAGAGGTACTTGTTGGATCATGTCTAACAAGGGGATGCTGACATTCACCTTTTTGAAGATCTCCAGCGTCTTATCAATACAATCGCTATGCTTCTTTGTTAACCTACTTGGATAAAGAGCTTTTGGTAAGTAGGTTTACCTTGGTGCTTCAAAGGGGGAAGGCGAGTCTTGGTAAACTGACTTGCCTTCCCCCTCTGAAGCACCAAGGCAAACCTACTTACAAAAAACTCATTATCCAAGTCAGTTAACAAAGCAACGGTGCCAAAATCTAGTTTGATTAATTAAAGTTTAGACCGCAAGTGTACAACCGTCGGTGAAGACGGGGCAAGTATGGGTTAATTTGCAGGGAGGTGTATAGTCTCTTTTCTTTCAGAAATTAAGTGGTGAAATAGGGGAGAAGAAGTTGATTACACTAAACTAAACTACACTAAACTAGTAGTTAACAAATGCAAAAGAAAGCAACTAAAGATTGACTAAAACTAAACTAAAGACTTAACAAAGAGATTGGAATTTAGGATGAGATACCCCTAAGGGGTGGAGTGAGTGTACACATGTAATAAGATGGTGATGAATGCATTCAATAAGGACAAATGTATGTTGTGTTTTCATGCATAGGAAGTGTCTAATGATTGTGGCAAAATCTATCAATCCAATCACTAACCTAGTTGATTAACATTAGCATACACAAGTTGGTTATTAAGAACCTAAACAAGCATGGGAGGTATCTTATAGTTGTGGAAAAACCCATTAAGTTAAGTGTTCTAATCTAAACAAGCAAGCATACATTCACATTTATCAACACATTTCATAATAAAGCATTCATTTCCGTTCTTTATTACATGTATAAACGCCATCTCCATCCACAAAGGGGGATGGAACTACTCACTAATCGTTAACCTAGTAATTATGTTAAGAGAAGAAAACATTCTAACTAATTTATACTAAGATTAATGAAGCAAGATTAAGCAAAGCATGCAAGAAATAAAAGAGGCAACATGTAACTAAGAAAAGATTTGTTTTTTTCAGACTCACATTACAAGTATCATCTCTCCACTTGAGTTTTTGCTCCAAGGCTTTGCTCTAAGTAGAGGGAGGGGCCACTAAGAATGTAGTAAATACAATCGAGGAAGAATAGTTCTATTTATAGTTATGAAAAAAGGTAACCGGGGACAATCCCCTGATGTGGGACTAATGGAACATACCAAATATTGACTAAAACAACCTAATACATATGCGAGAGAAGCCAGGTCGGATCCATAGCCGAATCCACCACCAACTGCCGGTGTGGATTGCTTTGATTCCGACCCTTTTTCAGGAGACGACTTAGTGGCTTCATTTCTTCTCCTAGTGTGCACCCGAATCGGTTGTGTGAGTACAGACCCGAATCCAATTTCCAAAATACTCCTCATGATGGTGTGGAGTTTCTCGATTTGCTAATTTGTCCTTTTGGCTTACATCCGGGTCCTTCCTTCTTGCATATCAGTCCTTAAGTCTCACTAATTAGTTATTCTTCTTGCGTTCAGGTCCTTTTTGTGTCTCTTCTTCTCAAACCTGTTTCTTCCTGAAACTTAAACATAAAACTCATTGCATATCATTGCTTAGATTTAAAATAGAGGATATAAGATACGAATATATGCATAATATGACTTGTGCTGGAAAAGATGATATGTCGAAATATTATCATTGCCCCTCTCTAACTTGAGTGATGATATTAATGAGTCCCTTGATAAAGCGAAATTATAATGTGTCCAATGTAACTTATATATAGTTACATATTTATAATTAGCTTAAGAGATCATGAAAATAATATATAATACAAAATTGACACATTCATACTTTGTATAATATTCGAAATATCATGAGGCAATGGATAGACACAAGTGATATTATTTCATATTACTAAATGGATCGTGTTTAGTTCAAGTGAACATAACATCTTTGTTATTTGGGTAAGTATAATGTGTAGCTAGATACCGATTATAGTTTATGATATAATGTTTTTATATCATTGTCAACATAACTTAGATCCTCTTATAGGTCACACCAGAAAATGGGAAAAATGAACAATATGATTTTACATTTTATGTGATGTATTGATATACATATGGTAGAATGATGAAATCGATATGTCGTAATAACGACATGGTTAGAATATCAAATAAACTTGTATAAAATGTATTTATATTATGGGGTATAATGTTTGACATTATATATAATAATATATTACATAATATAATTTGATCGGCAACATTATAATATACAAATTTGCTAAAACCCCAAAACTCAAATTTTGTTGGATATTGATCCAAAATTTGATAAAGGCAAAAACAGTGAAAAATGGTCAAATGTTTTTCAGGAACCTGTCGACCGAATTTAACAATAGCTTTTGAGTTTGGAAACGGTCGACCGGGTGGATGCGTCGTACAATCGAAAATAACATGAACTTTTCTTGTTGCAAAATAGTCAACCGGTGTGGATCGTGGTTCGACCGAAATTATCACGAGCATTCTAAGTTGGGGATCGGTCGACCGACTTGGAACATAGTCCGACCAAAAATAATAGGGACTTTTTGTGTATTGAGAAATTCTTTCTATTATTTGAGTGCTTGAGAGATTAAATTCTTTAGAGCATAGAATGAGTTATTAGCTAGGTTCTGACCTTGATTAGAGTTTGATTGCCTAGCTTCAATCACTATAATCTTGTTTAGAGTTTGGTGAACACTTGGAGGTGATTCCGAGATAATTCAACGTGCAACCCTACTTCCGATTGGTAAAAAGGATTTGACAATCCCCTAGGTATAATGCAATCTATGTATTTCAATATTAATTAGTATACAGTATGTATTAAAATACAATTAGGAGGTTTTGTACATAAATTTATTGAAAAATATGAAAACCGATACTAATTCCTTGTAAAATTTTAAAAATATACATACAAGTATAGGGCACGAAATTCAACACCCTTCACCACCATTATAGATGAAAACTTACAAACATTTCAGGGATAAATGGATCGTCGACTTGTTCTATCAGCATGTCAGACCTGTATGGGGTTTTTATATTTTATTTTGTCAATGTAAATTAAAGGGCAAGTTATGAATTCAAATCAGACAATGTCATCGAGCTCCATCACGCCTCTATCGAGCACTATTGAGCACATATTACATGACATATCAAAACAAACTCAACGATATAGGAAAACAACCATCGAGCTATATCGAGCACTATCGAGTGCAGCAATAAAACACATTCAAATTAGTTTCTTCCATGGGAAGTCATAAAGCATCGAGCTCTATCGTGCTTACATCGAGCTCCATTGAGCACAACAATAACATATATCAAACAAAGTCAATGTTATAGGAAAACTATCATCGAGCTCTATCAAGCTTCAATTGAGCATTATCAAGCACAATAACAAAACAGATCAAAATGAAGTCCAGGTTATAGGAAAACAACCATTGAGCTTTATCGAGCACTAACAAGTGCAGCATTAAAACACATACAAATTAATTTCTTCCATGTGAAGTCATAAAGCATTGAGCTCTATGAAGCGTTGATTAGTAGCATATCAGGTGTAATATTGATGATATATTTGTTTAATTTGACCCTCTACTAGTAGTACTCGAGTATGTATACATGTATTTCAGGAATAAAGATAATTGGGCTAGACTAAAGGGTTATGTACCAAATAGAAAGCCAATTGGACGTTAATCCCGCTGGAAATGATGCATGACCTTAAAAGGTCTCTGCACGAGTCTAGAGAAGTTCAAATTACGTCAAATTGGTACTCAAATCGACCAGCTCGACGAGAGGAATATAAATCTACATCAGATTTCCAATATATGCACCATGTCAAGACAGATTCACAAAATAGTGATAAAAACGTGGGAAATGCCCCCATATGGTGGTTGAGTGGTGAGGACCCCTCCGCTTGAGAGACAGATTCCCAGGTGCCTCAAGCATCCTCTTTCGGTGAACAGGAACCCAAAATGGGTTGGGGGTAATAAGGGGGTGGGTGCCTTGGTAGCCCCGGGATTTGTAGCCTGGTCGGCGTCCAAAGGGCAGTGGTCCGGTGATTTCCCCGGTTATCAAAAAAATGTGGGAAATCATCTTGACGGTTGGATTGAGTTCATCAAGAAGATCTAGTACTTTAATCCTATATAAGGAGAGGGTAACCTCCATTCCACCTCTCTCTTTTCCCCTTCCCTTCTCTTCTATTTTCCTTTTTCCACCATTAGAGTAGGTTAGAATAGGTTAGGAGTAGATTTAAGGTTCAAGCTTTGGATTTCTCTTTTGTATTGTTGTAACCTTTATTTGGTAAGTATCTCCACTCACTTCCTTCCCTATTACTTCTCACGCTAATGTGTGGCTAAACCACCTCATAGGAGGTGGGGATGATGGTAGGATAGGTTAATGGTAGTTGTGTTGATGTTTTTACATTGAATGTGTAGATTTACTTCTTTAAGGTACATGCTCATTAGGTGTTTGACGAAATGTCTTTTCTTAAATAGTTTCACGATTCGTGCTCATATCTAAGTGCATTACCTTAAATGTTGTTTAGAATACATGTTTGACCTTAATAATGGGTTATGTGAATGTTTGATGGATGTTTGCCATAATCTTTAGACACCTTTCATGCTTCCATCACAAACTTGAAATTAGATGTTAATGTTTGATGGATGTTTGTCATAATCTTTAGACACCTTCCATGCTTTCATGACACCAATGACACCACGTATGCTTCATGTCAACTACACACATAATATTAATCTATGCCTAATCCATAATCCTCTTCTTATAAGTGTTAGCTAGGTTGCATTTAGTTAATTGTAGTGTAGTGTAGATTAGGATAAATCAATTTTCTTCTCCATCATTTTTGCCGATTTGATTACGAAATTAGTTGTGAACCGAACAATCATGATCAATGTGGACCGACCCGTACTTGTCGCGTGTTCACCAACGACGTGCACTTTCTGTTATTTAAAACGATCAATTTTTGATCCACCGGGATCATGATTGTTCACAAGTACGTACAAGGATCAACCACCTAATGAGCATGTACCACAAGTACGGGTCGGTCTACAGGGATCGTGATTCTTCAGTTCACAACTAATTCCGTAATCGAATCGACAAAAATGATAGAGAAGGGAATTGATTTATCCTAATCTACACTACACTACAATTAACTAAATGCAACCTAGCTAACACTTTGAAGAAGAAGACTATGGGTTAGGCATAGATTAAGATTATGTGTGTAGTTGACATGAAGCATAAGTGGTGTCATTAGTGTCATGAAAGCATGGAAGGTCTCTAAAGATTATGGCAAACATCCATCAAACATTAACATCTAATTTCAAGTTAGTGATGGAAACATGGAAGGTATCTAAATATTATGGCAAAAATCCATCAAAATTCACATAACGCATTATTAAGGTCAAACATGTATTGAAATTAATTTCATCCATCTGAAGTCATAAAGCATCGAGCTCTATCGAGCGTCCATCAAGCATTATCGAGTATAACAACAAAACAGATCAAAATGATGTGTTAATTGAATGTACTCCACAAAAGTGATGACTGGAAATGTTCTTGCCTCCCTGGTTTTGTTGTTCAAGCTTTCAACGTAATTGTTTGTCATTATATTCTACCAATTCGCAGGAAAGTAAGAATGAGTCCACTTATCGAAACTGATACCTTCAAGATATTTTGCTACAAGAGGATCAATTTCATTTATCGTTTTGGAAATCCAACTTTCAAAACGTGTATGCCGCACACCATATCTTATCATGACAGTGGTCTTGAACTTTTCAACCACATTCATATAGATGTGGTGGTAGCATGCACCGTGTTGCGCATCAGGAAATACCTTCTCCGAAGCATGAATAATGGTATCATGTTTGTTTGATATAAAAGCTAGGTTCTCAACGTCCCCAATGACTTCCTTTAATTTATGCATGAAATAGGTCCAAGAGTTGTGACTCACTGTCCACAAATGCAAACAAAATAGGATACAAGTGGTTGTTTGCCTTCAATGCAACGACACATAACATGTCCCTACCATATCTGGTTTTCAAGAATGTGTCATCAACACATATCACAGGACGACACCATCTAAATCCCCTTCTTGAAACTCCAAGAGAAAAGAAGCAATATAGGAAGTGACCATCTTCTATGAGAAAATCAATGATTGTGTTTGCTTCTTTTGCTCCAACATGTACAGGTACGTAGACAACTTTGAAGAAGAAAAAATTGGTGTGCCCTCACATACGTAAGTGCATTCTCTCTACTTATCCACGTCTTTTCATAACTCATATTTATGTTTTATTGTTCATTCATATCATCCATTATGTTGTTTGCCAAGTAGCTAGTACCGTCAGTGGCATATTTGTTCTTGATTAGGTGGCCAACTACCCAACGTGATGCTTGTCAGTGGTCTTTTTGTCTGACTTCCAATGTGCAATTATGTACATTATGGAAGACAGTAAGCCCAAACATGGGTGAGCGCACTTGCTTTTTGCCCCTCATTCTCCAACCACAATTATGATGCATGTGATATACCACAACCATTTACCAAACTTCTTTACTACAAAATTATTCTATATTGCAAAGAGTGCAGCTTTGGTTTTCAATTCGACCTTGGTTTTGAAAGTCTTACCAAGGTGAAATTATCAAGATGATGCATTGCCAGAGGACGTATGAGTGTGGCTAGAATCCAACTAGAAATTTTACTTTCTACGCTCAAAGTAGCCCAAATTTGACATCATTTGAAAAATATGCTTATCTTTCCATTTCTTCCCAAAATAACCCTACATAAACTATGGAACCATTGCCTTTCATTCCTTCACTTTCACGCTCTTTCTCTTTCTTTCTTTCTCTATTTAAGGCGTATCGAGCTCATCTCTTTCAGTCGGGAGTGAAGACCAGATTGAGCCAGTGGTAGCCCAATATCGAGCTAAGATTGTCCCCTTTGGACTTCTGGTGGACCCCACCGGAATGCACAAGTTGTTTTAGTGTTCTTGGAGGAAAAACCGGTCAACAAAGAGAATGCGTAAGTGAATTTGTAAAAAAATTGATTTGGTCGAACAAATTAGTCAAACACATTGTTTTATAAAACTTTAGCCGTTGGGGAAGAGTTGATGGAGTTGTGTGAAAGATACATAAAATAGAAATTTGAGTTCTGTAATTCTATTACGAAACGGTCGAACAAATTAGTCGAATAGTCGACCGATTGACGTCCATAAATGAAGTCCAGTAAAGTTCAAAGAAGTCCAGGAACAAAGTGGTCGATCGAACAACAGGAGGTCGAACGGATAAGGCTATAACTTCAGTTCACTTAAGTGAACGATCGAATTAAAGAGGGGGGGTCGACCGTTCAGGGAGTTTTGGCAAGAGTAAAAATAAGTTTGGTCGACCGAGGTCTTGGGAATGGTCGATCGGAAATTTCCAGGCACTTTGGGAATCAAGAGAAATCTATGATCGGTCGACTGATTGGCACATGCAGTGTAGGTTTAGGTTTATGTGTTATTCCGATCTACGTTTAGGAGACCTATTGAAGTCCAATTGATCTGAGATTTTGTGTGTGGCTTCTAAAAGGAACCTAGTATGTATGTGAGAAAATGTTTACTCGAGTATGCTCAAGTACACAAAGTTCTTAAGACTCAAAAGAAATACACAATTACATGTCTTCAAAAGCTTGATTACATGCCTTGACTTGAATTCCTTTCTTCCTTGAGTCTTGATCTCCTATAGAAGTTAGCACAAGGCAATATATATGCTATGCATAATGTGTGCTACTCTACTTTTGATTGTTATTATGATTAGGCTGATTAAATCATCAAAACATAGATTAAGACTTAAAAGCCAACACTAGATTGTGCTCGATTGGATTTCTCGATATGAGTTTGATAAAAACTTGATAGATCTCGATGGGTTATGATTATTATTCTGAATTTCACTGTTCTGACTGTTAATGTATTGGCTATGTATAATGGTGTTTGGGAAATGGATGGTAAAGATTGGTTTTTCAAGGATGACAAGAGTAAAGAGATCACGATAGAAAATGATGTAACATACTTGCAACTGCTTCAAATTTTGTATAAAGCATTTGATATTGATATGTTGAAGTATGAGTTCACACTGGAGACCCCTTACAATACACGTGGGCAGCCATATAGACCTATTGAAATTACAGACAATTTTGTCGTCCGTTTCTTTGTCTCTGAAATATTACAGGACAAGATCCCTATATGTGTGACTCTGGTAAAGAAGAATGCACCTATAGATCCATCACCATATTCCAACTTTAATAAAGAAGTTAGGAGTCAAGTTGAGGCTTTTGTTCCCCAAACAGATCCCATGGCTACCAGAGGTGAGATTGTTGTTCCCGAAGTTGATGTCCCCCACCAATTGAATGAGTACAAGCCCTATGTGAATGGCGATCATACTGTGAACTTAAGAGATGAAGATGGAAATTGGGAAGAAGATTCTGAAGGAGATGATAGTAAAGATTTGTCACTCCCACACTCACGGAAATTGGGAAGAAGATTCGGAAGGAAATGTTTGGTGTCTTGGACTTTCGGGTCATGAGTGTGGAGGTGACAAATCTTTACTATCATCTCCTTTGGAATCTTCTTCTTAGCTCCATCGTCATCACATAAGTTCACAAGAGGATTTTCATTAACATAGGGCTCGTAATCATATAATGGATGGGGGACAACAACTTCATGAACAAACTATCTCACTTACGGTAGCCATGAGATCTGTTTGGGGAACAAAAGTCCCAAACTTCACTCCTAACTTATTTATTAAAGCTGCAATAGGATGATGGTTTTACATGTGCATTCTTCTTAACTCGAGTCACACATAAAGGAATATTGTCCTACAATATTTCAGAAATGAAGAAACGAACATAACAATCGTCTGTAATTTCAAGAAGTTTATATGGTTGCTCATGTGTTTTCTAAGGGGCATTCAGTGTGAGCTCATACTTCAACTTATCAACATCGAACGCTTTATGCAAAAAAAACAATACAAATTTCATAATTACATAACGAAATTGCAACATTAATTTAACATAACTTACAAATTACATAACCAAAGTAAAATAAATTAATTACAAACAATAACTAAATTATTCTACCGTAGTTAACAAATTAAACTAACTAAATTACAACAAAAAAATTAAACTAACTAACTAAAAAATTAACTAAATTGAACTAATTTAAATTAAACAAAGACTAAATTAAACTAACTACAAAAAAAGACTAATCGGGGGGATGGGTGGGGAGGCACCCCCCCCCCCCCCCCCCCCCCCCCCCCCACCCCCGCCTAATTAACGGAGGGTTGACCGGTCACCTAACCCGGCGTCACCCATTTTGCCACCATTAAGGGTGGCCTTAGTGTGAAATTTCCACAAACAGATGTCATCTTTTTGTCAATAACGAACTCAAAATTGAATATAAAACAGCTTACGCTTCGTCTTTTTTTTGTACTGAGAACTTGAAAGTTCAAATAATATCTCATTAAGGGAGGGATCTACTAGCTTTAAAACTAGTTGACACTTCGTTGATATTTTTCGTTTCTTCAAAATTTGAACCTTTAACAACAAATGCAAATCATTGATCTTATTTTGTAACCATGTCATACAAGCATGTTAATTAAGTTTGGAGCTCATTTACTCTAAGATCGTGTACTAATGTCAATTTTTAATAAACCTAATGTAACGAAATTTAGCATGGATGTTTAGCATGTGATACAAAACAAGATCAACGGTTTAGATTTCTCGTTAATGGAATAATTTTTGTAAAAATGAAAAATATCAATGGAATGTCAACCCATTTTAAGGGTAGTGGCAAATGAACAAATAAACATATTATACCGGCTTGATTTTCACAATCCTACTCAAATGTTTATCCCATTAAAATATTAATTCGAATAACACCAAAGATTTAGTTTCATTTCCAGTAAAATGTATACAAGAAAAACTCCAAGCATGATTTATTTTTCTATTTCTTGGGACATTATAAGTCTAGCAACGAGATATTGATTTCTAGTCGATTTGTAAAAGAACACTACTACAAAGAAGACCTTTGCCGACAGATTAATGCCGACACAATTTCTGTTGACAGTAAGACCATTTTGACACGGCAAATAATGTATTGCCGACAAAATTTTCGTCATTTTTTGGGGTGCAAACATGACACATGTAATATCCCCAAAAATAGCTGAATTTTAAACTTTAAAAGATATTCAAAAGACATTAAGAATAGGACGCTACTCAAAATATATATATATATACCAAAAGGTGCACCGTATACAACAATTGTCAAAAGTAGGACTAAATCAAAGTACAACAGAAATAGATACTTGTAATCATAACAACCTCAAAATAGACTCGAGGATCTGATCCCTAGATGTGCTCGTCCTCAGTCACCACCTAGTCAGCACCTAAATAACAATGCAAGAGTTTCCATAAGAAAACCACATATACCAAGCTCACCTACATGCACATGCATAACAATACATGACCTATCATACTAGGCAACATATAAAATGCAACAGTCACCTCCCCACTCAAGGGTCATAAGGTCAAAAGTCTCAACATCATCGGGCATACTCACTGAGCAGGCACGTGCGGTCATACGGAGAGTACGGGACACACCCCCACTTGCAGCTACACTACCACGAGGGTTCGATGAATCACACACACTACCAAGTCATCATCAAATCTGATCCGTGGTCGCAATGCCACACCCGCCAAAGCCGTCACTCTGGTCGGCCATACTCACCAAGCTGTGCCACAGCCCGGACGATCATACTCGCCTGAACATCATCGGTCGGTCATCTCCATCGCCACACACTAGATGGTCATCTCTGTTGCCACATAAGCTAACGATCATCCCCGTTGCCACACATGCTAACGTTCATCTTGCTTCGTAGAGCCATATATATCATGCAAAATGAGAATTATGGTCCCTCAGGTCTACTACATAGGGTCTCAAGTCTCAACACATATGTCATGATATCATAATGGTAGCTCACGCGTCAATGCGCTCATAAACATAAATACAATTTTGTGCACCAACGATCTACCGAAAAAGGTCAAGCGGTCGACTGGTTGGTTGTTAATTACTGGTAACGGATTCAACCAGCAACTCATCCGTCGACCAAACAAATATCAAATGGTCAAACAAAAGTCGGCGGACGGTCGACCGTTTGGAAGGTCTACTCCACAAATACTATTAAACAAATCATCCCAACAGTCGAACGACAAAGGGTTTCCGGTCGACCAAAAATAATAAGGACTTTCTACGTTTTCTCAAGCCACCACCGGTTGAACCCAAAATACAACCGATCAAACCATAATTAAGTTCAATTAAGTTATCTGTCAAACTAAATCGTAGGGTGGTCGATCGTTTAGATGGTCTAAGCCCTAACCGACTCACTTAGATCCAATCGGTCGAACGGCAAGGGGTCTCGTTCGACCTAAAATAACATAGTCTTCTTCTTGCCGTAAATCAAGCATAAGCGGTTGACTGTCCATGGGCATCGTTCGAACAATTCAGGTAAAAATATCACATTTACATTACGACCGATCAACCAAAGCCAATTTCGGTCGACCGTTCTAGTGCAACAACCTTGATGCACCTAGACATCGATCAGGTTTCCAACATCTGATGACACCATCGACCACTCAAACACATTGTGTGAACATCTAATTGAACTTGGCATACCTTTTTGACGATCAATGAAGCTCCAAGCGTCGATGGCGATCACCACTTACTTCTTGCACTTCTGGCAACTCGACTTGCCGGAGCTCGAATCTTCTTCCGCTCTCTCTTCCTTCTCTTCTTAAGACTTCCCTCGAACTCCTCTCCACTCTCACTTTTTTCACTTGGTTTCCTTAGTTCTATTGAACCAAACACCAAACTTCTCCCAAAACTCCTTTCTTCTTCCACTCACCTCTTTATAAATCATCCAACCTTCACCGCCATTCGCTTCCCAACCTTACCTAAGCACATGGAAAGTTTGGAGAAAAAAGCAATAAGCACTAGTGCAGAATAGGCTTTACTCGTCGCCCAATAGACGTCGGTCGTTATAACGACCGACGTCTAGTAGGAAGAGGACTGAATAGACGTCGGACGTTACTATGACCGACGTCTATGTGATACTATAGACGTCGGCTATTGGAATACCACGTTTATCCGACGTCTATAGGCTATAGACGGCGACCCATAGACGTCGATTGTTAGAATACTATGTGCATTCGACGTCTATAGGGTATAGACGTCGACTCATAGACGTCGGATGTTATAGATGTCCGGCTATACTCCATGCATATAGACGTCAGACATCTATAACATCCGACGTCTATATGTCTTAAAGAAATCGAACAAACGTGTTTCTGTCTTTCATTTCAAACGAAAATCCTAGCTGTCCCGCGACAGAACACTCCTCCACGACCGATTTGCACCGTCTCCGGCACCGCAGCGACGTCGCAAACTCTCCTCCCCTTCTCCGGCCCTCTTCTCCTTCTTCATCTGTCTTCCTCCACATCATAACCAATGTAAGTGTTTAAGTTTGTTTTTGTTGGTTTATTTTCGGATTTTTCTTGTAGTAGCGATTCTTTTCGATGTTAGTAAACTTCTCCTCTCGTTTATTGTTGGTGAATGCAACATTTCGATTTTTTGGTTTTAATCTTGAATATATTCCTATTTTCGTGATTTGGAGTTAAACTTAACATTTTGGTTTTCTATTTGATTTGGTATGCGTATTCGTATTTTGTTTGGGATGAAAAATGCATGCAATTTATGGTATAAATTTTAAATGCCGTCCGCATGTGTTGTTAGAACCTAAGTCTTTTGAAGAACTCAATTTTGTAATTAGGCAACTAAGTGTAATTAGGCAACTAATTGAGTCTTAAGATTCAATTTTGGTCGGGAACACCATTGCCGACGCGGGAATTCCTGTTGGACTTCCTGGACATAAATTTATTGCCGACGGAATTGTGGGAATTTCATAGAATCTTAACAACATGGATCCAAAAGTAACGTAGAATAGAGACACCGAACAATAGTCTAGTTCAGCATGCCATGTTCTTACACCACTTTATTTAAATTAAATGTGCACATCCACCTTATCCATGTTGCCCACCAATTTCTTGGTTTATGACTACAGAAGTCTTCTCTACTCTCGATAAAAAAACCCACATTTAAGGATATCACATACAGGTTTTACTCATTATTCATTAAAGTGCTTCCAACAGAAACAATCTCTCGGCCTAATTTGTTGACGGGCACTAGTAGATTTTATTTAAGAATGATTCCTAAATATCATTATATGTGTGGACCCACAACCTTTCCATTATAGATTATTCTGACAGCCCTTAAAATTGAATTATTAGGTTCAGATTTTAATATAACATTGGAACATTTTTCTCCTATAAATTGTACATGAAAACACTTCAAGTCATGATTTTCTTGACGTAGTTCCGGTAGTTCGGACTTGTAAGCTTTAGATCCAACAACTTAGCATAAAATATACAATCGAAAGGAAATTATTTCAAGTTATGATTGACTTGTTTGGTGAAAAGGTAAATGATATTTAGTTTCTTGTCAAGTCCATACTATTATGACCATTCGTTAAACCAGCTATGTAATTTAGGTTGTTTTATAGGTACCCTCATGATAACGTCGTAATCATCCAAACCATGTTATCTTTCTGTTAGAACCCAAACCCTAGATTAGGGTTAAACTTGGATTAGAGGAGGATTAGGGTTGGCTTGGCATGGGGAGGCGTGGTATGCATGGGGAAGGGGAAGGAGGCGAGTACTGTGCGCGTGAGGGAGAGGGTGATGGGTGTGCGTAGGGCACTGTAGCGTGGAGATGGGTTATATTGCGTTTTCTCTCTCTTCCTCTCTCATTTCTCTTTTCTCTTCCACCCTCATTCGTTCCTCTCCTTCTTGCGACCAGAGGGTGCTCGGGAGCTTCCAGCGGAGTGAGGCGTGCGGAGGGCGTGCGCGAGGAGGGTCACCGGAGGCGACGGGCGCGAGCGGAGCTCCGGCGATTCGTCGTCTTTGGCTGAGGTATGTCGACTCATTAGTGTGGCTTGTTGTTGACACTCATGAGAGGGTCGTGTTGGTCGGTCGGAGGAGGTCGGAGGCCTCTCCGACGTCGCGTTGGGCGAAGAAACCTCGGCTGGCGCGAGGTTGAAGACGACCGGACGGTCGACCAGTCCTTGGACGGTCGACCGAATGCATGTATATCTTTACTGTCTGTTGCGTTTCGGTCGACCGAGGTCTTGTGTTCGGTCGACCGGAACTTTTATATATTGGGTTATATTGCATGATGTTCGGACTTTGGAGTATGTTCGGTCGACCGTTATATGACGTAGAAATATAGGTTGACCCTAACTGTTATCGGTCGACCGAGACCCCTGAGTCGGTCGACCGATGGATTAAAAGATTGAAAATGAGGTACTGTTAGTTTTCGGTCGACCGGGACCCCTGAGTCGGTCGACCGATACAATGATTTGAATGTTGACCAGACTCCGGATTTTGACCTCGTTCGGTCGACCGGTTTTAGACCTTCGGTAGACCGTTGGGGGATTGTGTTCTGTGCGCAGCGGTAGACCGTGTTAGGGACGGTCGACCGATTCCTTTCTGGGAACGGTCGACCGAATTACCTCTTACGGTCGACCGTTTGGGCCCAGGACAGAATTCCTGGTTCCCTTTTTGAACGCCAACTTTGTCCACGGAAACCCGTGTCCTCGCCTTGTGCGTGAGCCGGGAGGTGACGGTGGGCGCGTGATGCGTGCCTGCCCAGGGACCGCCGTTGGGAAGAGTGTGGGTGTTCGGGACGCGTCACCTCCATGTATGGACCGTGACTTTTGAGATGATTGTTGGCACTTTGTAGTATAGCAGGCCTGAGGGATCGCGGATCCCAGTGTTGATGTTGTGCGGGCACGCAACTGGCGTTGGGTGAGGTGACTACCGGCCCACGGGCTACGGAGGTCTGGCAGACTTCGGTCTGGACCGTCCGATGCTGTGCCGGACGTTGTGATGGACCACCGATGCTGTGCCGGTGATGCCGCCGAGGTTGTGCCGGCGATGATGATTGTTGGGCCGAGGCTGTGCCGGCTTTGTTGTTTTCCTCGGCTGGGCACCTACCGAGATGATGTTGTTATACCTTCCGGGCGACGGCCCCGTTGGTCCCTGTGGCCCCGACCACTGAGATTTACAGATCTGTTTCTATCGGCGCGTAGACGTGACAGAGGCTCCCTGCCGAACCCTTGAGTAGTGTAGCTGCGTGTGGGGGTGCGATGTCGCGGGCTGCTAGACTGCATGTGCCTGCAGTAGGTCTCTTCGGGAGACCCGATGATTGATTGTCGGACTGATGTCCTGTTTTACCCTTCGGGGGAACTGTTTTCCATTTCTGTTGATGCCATGACATGCTACTAGTATGATAGGTTCATTATGTGATGCATGCATGTAGGTGAGTTGGCATACGGGGTTTCCTTCTGGAAACTCAGGCATTGTTGTTGCATCTTTTTCAGGACCGCAGTAGGTCCGGGTGGGTGGTGACCGAGGACGGAGCGCTTTGGAGTCGGATCCTCTTCGGCAGTTGCTAGACCGTACGACTACTTGTATTCTATTCCTTGTATCAGTATTGTAGTTGTACTTCTTTTGGAAAACTCCTTGTATTTTGGGTGCACCCGGATTTATATATTTATATATTAGTGACGTTCCCGCGTGAGTTGTCTGTTATGTTGGTTATTTTGAAATTTTAAATCTTCCGCTGTTTCGGGACGTTACAACTTGGTATCAGAGCGGTCGATTCCTGTGTCTTCGTCTAAAGAACCACCCTTAGGAGTAGTGCTAGAGGCATGCATTAATTTCGTAGCTCATGCATGCATTGTTGCTTATCTGTTGATTGTTGTGGTGACAGATGGCACCTAGGCGCGTGAGGAGTTCTCCACGCGATCGTGATCCCAGTGACGACACTTCAGGTGCTCAGTGGGACAGGTTGGGCGAGTTTCTGGAACGTCAGGCAGCTCAGAGCGCCCAGGGCGGAGTGGGAGCTGAGCACGATCAGTTCATGCGTCAGCACCCGCCGACTTTTGATGGCAGGAGGGCCCCAGAGGTTGCAGAGGACTGGGTCTTCAGGATGGAGAAGATCTTCCGTGCTATTGGTGTAGTACCTGAGAGGATGGTGGAGCTGGCCACCTACGTGTTCGATGGCGAGGCCGCCAACTGGTGGAGATCTACGTCCACAGTGTTGTTTGATGATCGTGTGGATGTGAGCTGGGAGGAGTTCTTGGAGGTGTTTCATGAGCAGTACTTCCCCCAGCATGTCAGGGATCAGAAGAGGGAGGAGTTCATGTCGCTGGAGCAGAAGGACATGACACTGACGAGCTACATCAGCAGGTTCAACGCTTTGGAGCGTTACTGCCCTGAGATTTGTGTGACCCCAGAGCAGCGGGCGAGGAAGTTCGTGAAGGGACTGAGGCAGCCGCTTCGTTCTCGGGTGATCAACAGCATGCCGCGGACCCTTGCAGATGCAGTGAAGCATGCTACGATCATCGAGCAGGACCAGAGGGAGTGTATTCAGGAGGCGCGGAAGGCGCCAGTGAGCACCGGCAGCAGAGTAGCTGGTCGTGGAGCAGGGAACCCGGGCAAGAGGCCCAGGTTCGATGGAGAAGGAGCACGTCAGTCAGGAGCGTGCACGTACTGCGGGAGGTTCCATCCAGGACAGGAGTGTCCTCGTCGGACTGGAGCATGCATGGGTTGTGGTCAGATGGGGCATTTCGTCCGTGATTGTCCTCAGAGGCAGGGTGAGCCGAGCAGGAGGCCAGGACCACCGGCAGTAGGCAGAGGCGGAGGCAGCAGATCAGTTGTTTCACCGGGCCAGGGCAGGAAGACCGGGCGAGTCTTCACTATTCAGGCTGAGGAGGCGAGGGACTCCAACACCATCGTGGAAGGTACGCTTTCAGTTTCTGGTTCAGTAGCGCGTGTGTTGTTTGATTGCGGCGCCACTCACTCCTTCATTTCGGAGAAGTTTGCTGGCGAGTTGGGTCGGACCCCTGTGCTGCTGACTGATGTTTTGGAGGTCAGCACACCCATGGGTGAGGTGGGCTCAGTGGGGAGCTTTTTCCCCGGCACCACAGTTGCTTCGGGAGACCACGATTTTCCGGCAGATCTGGTCTTGTTACCGATGGTGGACTTCGACGTCATACTGGGGATGGGCTGGCTGTCCCAGTACGACGTGCGAGTCTTTTGCCGTGAGAAGAAGATCCTGATTCCGATGGAGGGCGTGCCAGATGTTCTGATCAGAGGTGCGAGGAGCAGAGGGGGTCGTCTGATTGTGTCTGCGGTTAAGGCACAGAGACTGATACAGCAGGGATGCAGAGCGTTTGTGGCCACGCTGGTAGTTCCTGATCCTGAGACGAGGAGGCTGGAGGACATAGAGATCGTGCAGGAATTTCCGGATGTGTTTCCAGCAGAGATTCCTGCGTTACCGCCGCACCGAGAGGTCGAGTTCAGCATCGAGTTGGTTGCGGGTACGACACCTCAGTCGAAGGCACCTTATCGGATGGCACCTGCTGAGTTGACAGAGTTGAAGAAGCAGTTGCAGGAGTTGATGGAGTCCGGGTTCATTCGACCGAGTGTTTCTCCATGGGGAGCGCCTGTGCTCTTCGTGAAGAAGGATGGATCGTTGCGGATGTGCATTGACTACAGGATGCTGAATAAGGTTACCGTTCGGAACCGTTACCCTTTGCCCAGGATTGATGATTTGTTTGATCAGTTGCAGACGGCGAGAGTGTTCTCGAAGATCGATCTGCGTTCGGGTTATCACCAGTTGCGGATCAGGGAGGCAGATGTTCAGAAGACAGCCTTCAGGACGCGGTACGGCCACTACGAGTTCTTGGTGATGCCATTTGGACTGACGAATGCACCTGCAGCATTCATGGATCTGATGAATAGGACCTTCCAGCCGTACCTTGACAGATTTGTCGTTGTATTCGTAGACGACATCTTGGTATACTCGCCTGACAGGGAGCAGCATCGAGAGCACCTGAGGATTGTGCTTGGCATCTTGAGGGATCAGCAGCTTTATGCCAAGTACACGAAGTGTGAGTTTTGGTTGGATCAGGTGGCTTTTCTGGGGCATATTGTGTCAGCAGATGGGATTTCAGTGGATCCGGCGAAGGTCGAGGCAGTGACTCAGTGGAGAGCCCCGACGAGCGTGACGGAGATCAGGAGCTTCATAGGTCTGGCAGGGTATTACAGGCGGTTTATCCAGGATTTCTCCAGACTTGCATCGCCGCTGACAGCGTTGACGCAGAAGGGCGTCAAGTTCGTTTGGTCCCAGAAGTGCGAGGACAGCTTTCAGGAGCTGAAGAGGCGATTGACGACAGCACCTATTCTGACGCTACCGAGTGGCAGTGGAGGCTACGTGATTTACAGCGATGCATCAGGGATAGGCTTGGGTTGTGTTCCGATGCAGCATGGGAAGGTGGTCGCGTACGCTTCGAGGCAGCTGAAGGTGCACGAGAAGAACTACCCGACTCACGATCTAGAGTTAGCAGCAGTAGTTCACGCGTTGAAGACCTGGCGGCACTATCTGTATGGCGAGCAGTTCGAGGTCTTCACCGATCATCAGAGTCTGAAGTACTTGTTCTCGCAGAAGGAGCTGAATATGAGGCAGCGCAGATGGCTCGAGTTCATTAAGGACTACGACTTCACCATTTCCTATCATCCGGGGAAGGCGAATTCGGTTGCGGACGCGCTGAGCAGGAAGGTGGAGGTTTCTGTTGCGAGTCTGTGCATCCAGGAGTGGAGGCTACTCGAGGCCTTGTCAGAGTGGAGACCGTTCACAGAGGGTACAGAGGGAGCAGTGATTGCTGGGCTTCGGGTGGAGCCGCAGACTGTCTCACGGTTGGTTCAGGCTCAGCAGGGGGATGAGGAGTTAGCTGGTCTGCTACAGTTGGCTTCCAGAGATGGATCAGATTTCAGTGTGGGGGTTGATGGTGGTCTGAGGTTCAGGAGTCGGATCTGGGTGCCGAAGGTTGATGGGCTGAGAGATGACATCATGGAGGAGGCACACAGAGCTAGATACACCATTCATTCGGGGAGCACGAAGATGTATAAGGACCTGCAGCGGAACTTCTGGTGGAAGGGCATGAAGAAGGATATTGCAGAGTTTGTGGAGCGATGCTTGGTCTGCCAGCAGGTGAAGATTGAGCATCAGAGGCCAGCAGGACCGATGCAGTGTATTGAGCTTCCTGAGTGGAAGTGGGAGCACGTGACGATGGATTTTGTCACGGGTTTGCCGAGGACGAGGAGATTCCACGACGCGATTTCGGTGATAGTCGATCGACTGACCAAGTCGGCGCATTTCTTAGCGATCAGGACCACGTTGCCTTTGGAGGGTCTGGCTAGGTTGTGCGTGGAGGAGATAGTCAGGTTGCATGGGGTGCCAGTGAGCATCATCTCTGATCGAGATCCTCGTTTCACTTCCAGATTTTGGGGGAGTCTGCAGCAGGCTTTGGGGACGCGTCTGAGATTCAGTACAACGTTTCATCCGCAGACCGATGGTCAGTCAAAGAGGACGATTCAGACCCTGGAGGATATGCTGAGAGCATGCACACTGGATTGGGCAGGGCACTGGGATGAGCACTTGCCGCTGATGGAGTTCGCCTACAACAACAACTACCACTCGAGTATTGGGATGGCACCGTACGAGGCATTGTACGGGAGGCCTTGCAGATCACCGGTATGCTGGAGTGATGTGGGCGAGAGGCAGTTAGTTGGGCCAGAGATCGTGCAGATGTATGCAGAGAAGGTGGATGTGATCAGGAGGAGACTGGCCACAGCGCAGAGCAGGCAGAAGAGTTATGCAGATCGACGCAGACGAGTGCTGAGTTTCGAGGTGGGCGACCATGTGTTTCTGAAGATTTCCCCAACCAGAGGTGTGATGAGGTTTGGGAAGAAGGGGAAGCTCAGTCCGAGATATGTTGGACCGTTCGAGATCCTCGACCGAGTTGGAGAGGTTGCCTACCGGATTGCATTGTCGCCACAGTTTTCGGGTCTGCATAATGTCTTCCATGTATCGATGCTGAGGAAGTATGTGGCAGATCCGTCGCATGTCATTGAGATAGCAGTGCCAGAGATTCAGCAGGACTTGTCGCTCGAGGAGAGACCAGTTGAGATTGTCGATCGCATGGATCATCAGCTCAGGAGGAGGACCATTCCGATGGTGAAGGTCAGGTGGCAGCATCACAGCGAGCGCGAGGCCACTTGGGAGATCGAGGAGGATGTCAGAAGGCAGTATCCAGAGCTTTTCGGTGAGTAGTTGCTTTGATTTCGGGACGAAATCCTTTTAAGTTTGGAGGATTGTTAGAACCCAAACCCTAGATTAGGGTTAAACTTGGATTAGAGGAGGATTAGGGTTGGCTTGGCATGGGGAGGCGTGGTATGCATGGGGAAGGGGAAGGAGGCGAGTACTGTGCGCGTGAGGGAGAGGGTGATGGGTGTGCGTAGGGCACTGTAGCGTGGAGATGGGTTATATTGCGTTTTCTCTCTCTTCCTCTCTCATTTCTCTTTTCTCTTCCACCCTCATTCGTTCCTCTCCTTCTTGCGACCAGAGGGTGCTCGGGAGCTTCCAGCGGAGTGAGGCGTGCGGAGGGCGTGCGCGAGGAGGGTCACCGGAGGCGACGGGCGCGAGCGGAGCTCCGGCGATTCGTCGTCTTTGGCTGAGGTATGTCGACTCATTAGTGTGGCTTGTTGTTGACACTCATGAGAGGGTCGTGTTGGTCGGTCGGAGGAGGTCGGAGGCCTCTCCGACGTCGCGTTGGGCGAAGAAACCTCGGCTGGCGCGAGGTTGAAGACGACCGGACGGTCGACCGGTCCTTGGACGGTCGACCGAATGCATGTATATCTTTACTGTCTGTTGCGTTTCGGTCGACCGAGGTCTTGTGTTCGGTCGACCGGAACTTTTATATATTGGGTTATATTGCATGATGTTCGGACTTTGGAGTATGTTCGGTCGACCGTTATATGACGTAGAAATATAGGTTGACCCTAACTGTTATCGGTCGACCGAGACCCCTGAGTCGGTCGACCGATGGATTAAAAGATTGAAAATGAGGTACTGTTAGTTTTCGGTCGACCGGGACCCCTGAGTCGGTCGACCGATACAATGATTTGAATGTTGACCAGACTCCGGATTTTGACCTCGTTCGGTCGACCGGTTTTAGACCTTCGGTAGACCGTTGGGGGATTGTGTTCTGTGCGCAGCGGTAGACCGTGTTAGGGACGGTCGACCGATTCCTTTCTGGGAACGGTCGACCGAATTACCTCTTACGGTCGACCGTTTGGGCCCAGGACAGAATTCCTGGTTCCCTTTTTGAACGCCAACTTTGTCCACGGAAACCCGTGTCCTCGCCTTGTGCGTGAGCCGGGAGGTGACGGTGGGCGCGTGATGCGTGCCTGCCCAGGGACCGCCGTTGGGAAGAGTGTGGGTGTTCGGGACGCGTCACCTCCATGTATGGACCGTGACTTTTGAGATGATTGTTGGCACTTTGTAGTATAGCAGGCCTGAGGGATCGCGGATCCCAGTGTTGATGTTGTGCGGGCACGCAACTGGCGTTGGGTGAGGTGACTACCGGCCCACGGGCTACGGAGGTCGCTGCCCTGCTTTTATAGCGGCGCGGTTGGTGTTCGCGGCTCGAGGAGCCCGATGACCTGGCAGACTTCGGTCTGGACCGTCCGATGCTGTGCCGGACGTTGTGATGGACCACCAATGCTGTGCCGGTGATGCCGCCGAGGTTGTGCCGGCGATGATGATTGTTGGGCCGAGGCTGTGCCGGCTTTGTTGTTTTCCTCGGCTGGGCACCTACCGAGATGATGTTGTTATACCTTCCGGGCGACGGCCCCGTTGGTCCCTGTGGCCCCGACCACTGAGATTTACAGATCTGTTTCTATCGGCGCGTAGACGTGACAGAGGCTCCCTGCCGAACCCTTGAGTAGTGTAGCTGCGTGTGGGGGTGCGATGTCGCGGGCTGCTAGACTGCATGTGCCTGCAGTAGGTCTCTTCGGGAGACCCGATGATTGATTGTCGGACTGATGTCCTGTTTTACCCTTCGGGGGAACTGTTTTCCATTTCTGTTGATGCCATGACATGCTACTAGTATGATAGGTTCATTATGTGATGCATGCATGTAGGTGAGTTGGCATACGGGGTTTCCTTCTGGAAACTCAGGCATTGTTGTTGCATCTTTTTCAGGACCGCAGTAGGTCCGGGTGGGTGGTGACCGAGGACGGAGCGCTTTGGAGTCGGATCCTCTTCGGCAGTTGCTAGACCGTACGACTACTTGTATTCTATTCCTTGTATCAGTATTGTAGTTGTACTTCTTTTGGAAAACTCCTTGTATTTTGGGTGCACCCGGATTTATATATTTATATATTAGTGACGTTCCCGCGTGAGTTGTCTGTTATGTTGGTTATTTTGAAATTTTAAATCTTCTGCTGTTTCGAGACGTTACACTTTCAATATTTGTAACTACGTACATCCCACATTAATGAAATTCTAAACATATGCTAATGCTTCTCGGAGGACAATTTGTCTGTTTGATGCTCTTTGTCTTGATTCTAAATATTGTTCACAATCATCAACATTTCCAATTGCCATACAATTTTCTTAATTCCTTCGAGAGACCACAAATCCGCAATTAGTGTTCTTCATTCAAATTCAGATCTCATCTTGTCTGGAATAATGCAATTTGATTTTCATGAATTTACCAAACCATATTCCGCGCCAAACAATTTCTTTCCTTAATTAATTCGATAACTTTACGCAGGATTAGTTAAGAAACAAAAGCATGACCCGGATGACCTGAAAGATAGCATCATCGCAATTAGTGTTTTCTTAAATAAAATATTCATGGCTCTTTCCAATCACCTGAAAGATAGCATCATCGCATTTTGTCTATGGAATCAAGCGTTACAAAATAAAACACAATGGTGGTTTTAAATGTAGTACATCTTTTATCGAACGCGGGGGAATCAATGTGTTTTCACCAACTATATATTAATTAAACATGAAACTGATATTTGAAGTGGTGGTCGATCGTGACCATCATGCTATCATGATTTTCATGGGCACACCTAATATTATTTTATCACACGAAAGATAATGTTTGCTAACCACTTAGGTAGCTCTGACTAAATGTTACAAGTTTATCCCATCATTTTACTCCAACATATAGTTTAGGTATGTTCGGGATAATCTCAGAAGAAAAGGAAAGACTAAATTAATAAGCAGAAAAGTGGATTGTGTCTCGCTGCTTGATGGGATTTGAGCCTTGAGGATGTGATTACTTTAGAATTTTATAGGTTTGCCAGAAGTGAAGATGAGCATGAAATTAGTTCTAAAAATTGTATACTACCCAGAAAGTTCAGTTTTCAGAAAAATGACTTCCAAATACAGAAAATTTGTTTTCCATGATTTAATGTTATAGGTTTGCAAGAAGTGAAGATGAGCATGAAATTCCAGTTCTGAAAGTGTACAGTACACAGAAAGTTCAGATTTCAGAAAATGACTTCAAAATACGAAAAATTTGCTTTCCATGATTTTTCAGGAAATTTGGAACCCCACCTCCATAATTTCTACAGCCTTAGACCATCATTTTCTCTACCCAGCTAAAAAAGTTAAGTGAGTCTAAATTACACTTCTCGCCTTTCCTTGCTTTCCAACGAAACTTAAAATTCACCTTAAATCTTTACCAATTTATCCTAAAAATGTCAACTTCAGGGGCTAACCATTTCTCTTTCCTCCACCTCATTTACTTTTTTTTCTATTCACCACCATATTTTTAGTATTTTGTATCAATATTACGTTGAAATATAGCAATATTATTGTTTCTTAATGAGTATGAAAAATCATAACTATTGGTATATTGCGTTTTTTTTAAACGAAAATACTATTTAAAATTATAGAGCTACTACAAAAAAAGAATCAATGAAAATCTTCCATATCTCCCGCTAGCTCCTTTCCTTCACATGAATTTTTTTATAAACCATTGGCCAATCAAGACATCCCTACGTCGGAAACTATCCCAATCCACTCTCTAACAAAACAATTACAAAAACGTGTGGGACCCATTTTCTCAAAAGTGGGCAACTCCTTCTGGACTTTTGGTTTGTGGAAATAAAACCCGTCAATAAATTGCAATCTAAATGTTAGGCAAATATTATCTTTTCTTTTGACATGTAAACAATTACACGGGAAATACCTTTTCATAGGTAAGTAGAAATCGTAAGACCTCGGTTACATAACAAATCACATGTATGTCAGTTACACCATAAATGGTAAAGTGATCTTATTAGTGTTTAAGGGTTTATTCGCCATTTTTGTTAAGAAATGCCACAAAACCAACCTTTTATATGTAACTAGAAACAAGTATGAAACAAGCAGCTTTTATCCAAAAAATGTACGAAACAAGCAACACAAAATTGACGTCAATTACATAATAAATCACACGGGCATTAGAAACATCATTAACAGGGAGGTGGTCTCATTAGTGCTTTAGGACGTTCTCACCATTTCGTTATAGAAACGACAAGCCAATTTCGGAGACCGACGTTGTGTTCTTGCATTTTTTTTATATATGAAATATGATATACTATAGTTGTAACATCCCGAAACAGCGGAAAATTTAAAAATTCATAAACAAGACCAAGAGCACAATAATCAAGGCGGGACTGTTACTTTTCATAAATAAATAAGCGGTGCACCATAATACATCAGAGTTTGCCAAAATGAAAACATGATTACAACAAAACGACAAGGGAAGATAAACGTAATCATGTGGACCTCAGTGGTCTGACTAGAGGATCCGACTCCAAACGCGCACGCCCGCCGATCACCACCCCACTGGACCTACTGCGGTCCTGAAAATATGTAACAACAATGCCTGAGTTTCCAGAAGGAAACCCCGTATGCCAACTCACATATATATGCATGCATTACATAATGAACCTACCATACTAGTAGCATGTCATGGCATCGACAGAAATGGAAAACAGTTCCCCCGAAGGGTAAAACAGGACATCAGTCCGACAATCAACAACGAGTCTCCCGAGGAGACCTACTGCAGGCACATGCAGTCTTACAGCACGCGACATCGCACCCCCCACACGCAGCTACACTACTCAAGGGTTCGGCAGGGAGCCTCTGTCACGCCTGCGGGCCGATAGAATACAGATCTGCAAATCTCAGTGGTCGGAGCCACAGGGACCAACGGGGCCGTCGCCCGGAAGGTATAACAACAACATCTCGGTAGGTGCCCAGCCGAGGAAAACAACATAGCCGGAACAGCCTCGGCTCAACAATCACCATCGCCGGCACAACCTCGGCGGCATCACCGGCACAGCATCGGTGGTCCATCACAACAGTCCGGCACAGCATCGGACAAAACCAGACCGAAGTCTGCCAGGTCATCAGGCTCCTCGAGCCGCGAACACCAACAGCGCCGCTATAAAAGCAGGGCAGCGACCTCCGTAGCCCGTGGGCCGGTAGTCACCTCACCCAACGCCAGTTGCGTGCCCGCACAACATCAACACTGGGATCCGTGATCCCTCAGGCCTGCTATACTACAAAGTGTCAATAATCAACTCAAAAGTCACGGTCCATACATGGAGGTGACGCGTCCCGAACACCCACACTCTTCCCAACGGCGGTCCCTGGGCAGGCACGCATCACGCGCCCACCGTCACCTCCCGGCTCACGCACAAGGCGAGGACACGGGTTTCCGTGGACAAAGTTGGCGTTCAAAAAGGGAACCAGGAATTCTGTCCTGGGCCCAAACGGTCGACCGGAAGAGGTGATTCGGTCGACCGGTTCCAGGAAGGAATCGGTCGACCGTACTCCTAAAACGGTCTACCGCTGCGCTCAAAACAGAACCCCCAACGGTCGAACAAGGGTCTAAAACCGGTCGACCGAACGAGGTCAAAATCCGGAGTCTGGTCAACATTGAAAACCACTCTAACGGTCGACCGACTCAGGGTCTCGGTCGACCGAAAACAGACAGGGTCAACCTATTATTCTAAGTCATATAATCGGTCGAACGCAACATACAATCGGTCGAACAACAAACGATCGGTCGAACGAAACATGCAAACTAACAGGTACACTTAAGTTCCGGTCGAACACAACAAGGACCGGTCGACCGATAACAGGTAGAAAAATCCCAACTCACCAGCAATAATGCACTACCGGTCGACCGCCCCAAGGCATCGTTCGACCGGTGAAGGTTAAAGTCGGGCAAACAGTGCTAAAACGGTCGACCGCCCGAAGGATCCGGTCGACCGTTGGTCGTCTTCAACCTCGCGCCAGCCGAGGATTTTAGAAGAAACGCGTCGCCGGAGAGGTCTCCGACCTCCCCCGACTCGACCAACGCATCCCTCACATGAGGGTAATAAACAAACCACACTAAGGAGCGGCATACCTCAACCACGACGACGAAACGCCGGAGCTCCGCTCACGCACGTCGCCTCCGGTGATCTCCCCGCATGCTCGACTCCGCACGCCTCACACCGCGCGATCTCCGGTCTCCTCCTCCGCTGCTTGCCACCACACGCACCAGCAAGGAAGGGAAGGAAGAAATGAGGAAGGAGAAATGAGAAAGAAGATGAAAGAAGATGAAAGAAGGAGAAGAAGAGAGAGAGCCTTATTTAAAACTCGTGCTACAGTAACCGACCCTTCACCTTCCCATGCAGACACCTGCAACCCCACTTCCCCATGCACCCACACAACCCCATGCACATCCACCTTAATCCTCCTCTAACCCAAGTTTAATCCTAATCTAGGGTTAGGGTTCTAACAATAGTTCATTAAAAAATAACCATGGTTCTCTTTGGAGGGGGAAAAAATGTTACCTGCAAGTGATTTTATTCGGTAAGTGTGATCCGAAAGTTTACATGGCAATAGGTACTTCGTTTTGGGACATCTACTTTTGAGTTTTATGTTCTGATAAAATAGCAACTGCGATACATTTATCCAACTGATAAAAACTAACGTTTATTGTATACTTGTAATTTACCCCAAATTCAATATTATGATTAGCTACTTAATTCTTAAGTAAATCCTCAAAGTTAAAAGTTAAATTCTATTTGAGACATTTTAAGTCAAAAGTTAAATTCTATTTGAGACACGCTAACCGATGTCCACCAATAAAGTAATAAAAGCCTCTAAATTAAAAATCAACAAGCACATCATCTTCAAATGGATTGGATATATGGCTCTAAATAAAAAAATTGCAAGCATAATCCTTACAAAAAAACATGGTTTAGCAATATTTTTCCAAAATAAAAGTACGTTCATAAGTCGTGAGCCATGACCAATTATCGAAACATATATCAGTCTTGCAACATGAAAACGTTGAGAGAAGCGGTATACACCATTTCAAAACCATACTGAATTGGTCCAAACCGATGATGAAGTCGCAAAACTGGATCAGACCGAAGTGGCTGAATCTAGTTCAGTTTAATATTTTATTTACAAATTTCGTATTTTTTGTAATAATAACTATTATTCAATATTAGGTATTGGTTATAAAAGTTACCATTTTTGTTTAATATGAAATAGTGGTTTAATATGAACCAAATGTTGCATTGGGAAACGAAATATTAGGTTGGGAACGTAATGTTGCATTGAGAAAGTAGAAGTTACATTACACACAAAATAAATCTGTTATTTAATTAATTTTAGAAAATAAAAGACATTAGACTTTTGCTGAATGGACTAACTACGTCAGCGTGCGTCCCAGACGCAAACGTCCATTAATCATTTTCTGTATTAGAACTAATTTAAACTTAATTTCAGATGAAAGAAATAAAAACACATAACAATTTTTTTTAAATTTAAAAATTAAATAAAATATCGCTCAAAACCATATCAGAACTGGAATCCAAATTGGGAAATCCCCAAAACAGACCGACTCTGAATCAGCACGGATTTGTTCCAATTCAGTTTGAACCAAACCGGATGTCCAATTTAGATCTGGTCAAGAAAACCGAACCAGATTTTGTAAGCTCCTAGTTGAAAGTTTGATTTTCTATCCTCCATGCAATTACAACTCATGCTACAAGGTGGTAATTCATTAGTCTTCCACAAAAATAGGAACATATTTGTATTTGTCTTATTTCAATATTCAACATATAAATTAAAAAAGTAAACATTAACAAATTCAATTTTATATCACTCATCCACTCGTTTAAGTTAATGTCGTTTTCTGTTGGATCGCACAGTCAGCGTCTGTCTCTCCCAGACGTGAAGAATTAATTGAGTTTTATCATGTTTTCAACTAGCTGCGTATAGGGTTAACAAGCGAAAATTCCAGACGCCAAACACAACCCTTTGCTTCTTCCCGACGAAGACTTTGTAGTTAAATCCTAGACTCAAATTTCAGATTCGGACGCCAACCAAAACATGTTGGGATTTTTTTGTTGATATCTGGCCAAATCTACATTTTTTTCTAACGCGGCCGCCGAGACGCCATTCGTCGGAACGGATTCTTCAACTCAAAAGTACTGGTTAAACATGATGAAACGGGTCATCTTAGATTGAAATCAAACATCTTAGATTGAAGTGAATTGGACCCCACCTGACAACACCAAATCGTTTTGCACAATTACTTGAGGACCACCAGTACACATGTCATTGTTGGCGATGGCGCTACATTTGTCCTCGTATTAATGGAAAAAAGTCCACATCAAGTTCATAAAGTCTAGTAGCCATCCAATCCCGAATATACCTTATTTATTACAGGTAATTAGTCTATTCCAATCATCTCAATCTAGTTCCAGAATTTTATATGTATTTTTATTATAAAATTCTATATATTTATTAAACGGCATTTATTTTAGACAACAATTTAGTGGTTACGGTCCATAACCCGCCAAATAATAAAGAAGTTAGCGTTTTAAGAGTTTACAAGAATGATCGAATTAACATACCCCAACTACATAAGTTATACATGTAGTAAAATTAGGAATTTAGAAAAAATAAGTTTTTTCAATATAGCACCAAAAGGCGCTCCAGTATTTGGATATTGGTGTTGTTTCTCATTCTTTGCTCATTAATTTAGTACGTGGTATTGATTTTTTGTTTAAGTTCAAGCGAAATTTAATATGTTATAACGAATTTAGAAGAGAAATAACTAGGATTGTAATAAATTTTACTACAAACCGGCAAACCCTCCACCCAAAATCACAGTTTCTCTTTGGGAATAACAATTTGAAAGGTAAGTTTCGTGAAATTGCAATCACAATACTTAGAAATCCATCAACATGAACACTCCCGCGTATATTGCTTAAAAATTCATCAGACCTTCTGATCTGCTACTCATTTAATTTATGCATAAGTACACATATACAACCGTGCTTAAACAAATCTGAACAAAAAATACTATAACCTTTATTCGTACAGAGACAAGCGCCACTCATGTCCAGCCCACAAACACAGAAAGTGCAGCTGGGTTGGGCTTCGAACTGGTAATATTCACTGTATATCGGGTTTGTTAAGGTGTTTTCTAAAATATGAAGTCCCCGTTTTTTTACAAACACTACAGACTACAGCTTCTCTATTATCGGAAAACTGTGTTATAAAACATTTACAATGGTGTTTGGGCGGGGACAAATAAATTGGTTTGAAACTATGATTCACATCCAAAGTATACTTTTCAAAAAAAGAGGTTCAAACAGAGAGATTCACGGGCTAAAACATCTCCCTCCCCACTCGCCAGTCTCTTATTGTTAGATCCCTTTTCCCTCCATCCACTCCTCTTCCTCATCTTCACCTTCTTCCTTCTCCAGCTCCTGCGACGACGAGCGGCTCTGGTGTTGTCCGCACGTAGGTGCGGAGGGGAAGACATCTCCTTCTCCGATGTTTCTTCTTGAGTCATTCGAGTCTAGGTACGCCGGGTCGACCACACGCGGCCTGGTGCCACGTGTGGCCCCGCGAAATTGTGTCACTATGGCGGCGGCGGTGGTCGTCTGACCGCGGCAGCAACGACCGAACCTCCCACTGGTTGGGTTGCCGATGGCGACGACGATTGCCGACAGTCCGTCGGCTAGGGTTAGGGTTAGGTTGGGTTTCTGCAATGAGGCCCCTAGTTTGCTTAGTATTAGGAAAAATAATATAATTGGAATAATTGCTGGAAAAAGCTTGGACTCTTATGTTTTGTATAAAGAATGAATAATTGGATAGTTTCAGAATCACTTTTGACTTTGCAGAATTGTAGAAAATAACTTAATTTAGAGAAAATTACCCATTTTTCCTTGGATTTCAAAATTTTCTAGTAAATTATATTAATTGAGAAATTTACTATTTTCCCCGAGAACGTATGGATTTTGTGATTAGTAAGAAAACTTTTGTGGAATTACGCTTAGACCCCCTAAATTGTGGGGGGTTTTGAGCTATAGTTTATTACGCTATTTTTATGATTCTCTAGTCTTGTTTATGTGTATTGCTCTATAATTCGTTGTTGCCTTAGTGAAACTGATGATATTATGAGATATGATTATTGTGGTTGTATGACATGTACAACATATCATACATCGTACTCATGTTATATATTCTTTATTTTACCATAATTTTATGTCACTCGAGTGTTTATTGTTATATTTCAGGTATTAGGTAATAAGAAAGAGAATGAAAGAGAAAAAAATCTGAACGTAATAAGAAATAACTTAAATTAAACAAAATGGACTTGTTTGTCATACACAATGATCCATCAGCAAGAATGAAAGAATTGGACGTAAACCCGCAGAGACCAAATAGCAAACTGAGAAACTCCACACCATCATGAGTATTTTGACAATTATATTCGGACCCAGACTCAAAAAACCGACCAGGGTGCACCCCACGTAAAGCATTAAAACATTTAAGAAGACATACAAAACAAGGTCAAATCAGACAAAAAATGTCCGCCAATTGGCGACCCCAGACCTCCAATTGGTTGTCCAGTTTCGTTCTCATATGATCTAGTTTCGCATAGTTATGGGTTATGTTGTTTATGTCCATTTTGTATGTTTCATTAGTCTCACACCGGGAGATTGTCCCAAATTGCATTTTTTCATGTTTATAAATAAAATTTCTCTTGTTCCTTTGTAATTACCCAATTGTTTGCGGATGTTTCTCTCTACTTGGAGTAAACATTTGAAGCAAAACTCAAGGTGGAGAGGATGTCACTTTGTAATGTGAGTTATGTATATAAAATATTTTCTTCTTAGTTAGATATTGTTTCCTTTAGTCTTGCATGCTTTGTTTCTATAAATCTTAGCATAATTAGTTAGCTTATTGAGTAGAGAGTGAATCCATCCCATTCAGGGTATATGTGATGTAGATTATGTGATGAGTTCTTTTAATTATGTCATTTTATGTGTTTAATGTAATCTATACTCATAGCATGCTTAAACTTGTATTAGATGTGATAATGTCACCACACTAGATATTTATCTCATGCTAGCTTTAAAGTTTATCTTGTTGCTTGTAATGGTTTTATGGAAATGACTTGTTATGTATGGATGCTTGATTAGTAGAGAATACACGAATGGATTAAGTTGTATGAATGTGCTAAATGATGTTCTAATGTCCACATTAGGTACTTAGTTCATGCTTGAGAACTCATAGTTCATCTTACCTTCATGTCTAAATATATTAATCATGTATCCATGTAAATATAATTGATGTTAATTATATTTCACACCAATTTCTAATTGATTTCACATAGTTTACACATTTGTGTCTCATGTAATGAAGACTCACTCATACACACATACCTACACACCTTCATGTAGGATCGTAAAGGTCGGCTATGCTAATCACTTTTAAACTAATTACCTACTCGTTTTATCGATCGAGTTATAAGCAGCGGAATTTAAACAACTAAACGAGCAAGTAAGAAATAAGCAAACCACAATGGACGCCGGGGGTTTTTACAGAGGTTCGGCGACCGCCTACGTCCTCTCTTGCAAGCTCCGCTCGACACTTCGAGCTCCGCTCGCGTCTTCACTATCGACTCCCCGTTCCGGGCCGGGAGAGAACACCTTTTACAAAACAAGCTCCGCGAACAACCTCGCGAGCTTGACTTTCTTCTCTCACAATCCGAGAGGAACACTTCGGGCTTTCACCGAAGTCCTTGCTTCTTGAACAAACAAAATCTTGAGTGGAACACACTCTCTAAACTTGAGCACACTTCAATGAGATTGAAATTGATTCTAAGTGTGGAAATTTGAGGCTTTGAGTGTTTGGGATTCTCTCTAATGTTTGGGACAAGTTTGTAGTGGGAGAGTTGTGTTAAAATGTGTTTTACAACTCTATTTATAAGCATTAGAGAGAATAGATCCGTTGGGGTTGATTGGGTATGAGTTGGTGAAGATACACAAAACAGAAACCTGCAGGACGCAATTCTGCCTAAAAACGGTCGACCGAATCGGGTATTTCGTTCGACCGTTTGATCAAAATTCAGCTTTGACTTGGGTTCACTTAAGTTAACGGTCGAACGGACTCAGGGGATTGGTCGACCGAATTAGTCCAGGCACTTCTGGGAGACCAAACTGTGTTGGTTCGGTCGACCATTAGGAAAGTTTCGGTCGACCGGATGTTTGGAAATTTGGGGTATTTGGGAATAATACGAATACGACCGTTAGGTATAATACGACAAAACAAACGGTCTGAAAATATGTGTAAACGGTCGAACGGAAAGCTTTCAACGGTCGACCGTTTTGGTCCAGGAAGTTCAAGTTTTGTTTAGGTGTTTTCCGGTTCTAGTTTGGATTATCTATTGAAGTCCAAATTATGTGAAATTTTGTGTGTGACTTCTATAGTGAACCTAGTGTGTGGTTGAGTAGTTTTTAGCTCAAGTATGCTCAATTACACAAGGTTCCTAAATACTCAAAGAAATACAAAATACATGTCTTTAAATGAGCTTGATTACATGTCTTGACTTGATTTCCTTTCTTCATTGAGTCTTGATCACCTGTAGAGGTTAGCACAAGGCAAAATATATGCAATGCAACATGTGTGCTACTCTACATGACCATAATTAAGATTAGGTTGATTAAATCATCAAAACATAGATTAAGGCCAAAACGCCAACAATCTCCCCGTTTTTGATGATGGCAACCTATATCTTAACTATATCTTAATACATGGAATTTGTATATGTAAACTATGCATATTAATGCTCACCCTATGGATATGCATAGTTTTTGTTCAATTTTATGCCGAATTCCAAGTTACCCCCTTAATAATCTCTCCCCCTTTGACATCCATCAAAAAAATGATATTCATAAAAGAAAAATTATACGATTTGAGTTCAATGTGGATGTCTTGTAATGAAGTTGCTCCCCCTTAATTTTGCACTTCATTACTCTAAGAAAATGATATTCATTAAGCTCCCCATATCAATAAGGCTATATGGAAACTAAGAGTATGATTCATGTTAAGTTCATTTAAGTTTCTACTCAAGCCTTATTCTAACATCCATTCAAAATTAGACATTTATAATCAATGGATGTGATATATGATTTGCAATGAATAGGGTATATGATAAGTCAATTAAGCATATAAAATGTCTAGACTAGAACCAAATTTATCGAAAAATTTAGAGGATATGAAAATATACCAACTTGAAGCTTGAATTGGTTCCAATCTCATTTGGTGATGTAACCAGATTTAAATTTGACTCTTGAGCTCACCCGGTCACCACCGATTCCTTCCTCAAGCACCTACAAGTGTAGATTTCGGTACCCAAACAACTTTGGGTCCTTGAATGTTAGCTTTGGGAACCCAAACCATTTTGGTTTTAGGAGCCCACACACTTGAGGAACTATGGTTTACAACTAAGTGCTTTCCATTTAATGTAGTGTGAGATACATGGTTTTTCAATTTAGCATTGTATCCTAAACCATGTTTTTGTAAAGATTGCATTTGACTACCTAAAAGCATGTTAAGCATCTTAGTTCCATTTGTGAATCTTTCTAAATCTTTTCTTAATTGCACATTGCAAGCTTGAAGATCTAGTTGTTCACAATCTATAGGTGTTTCTTTTAATTTATCAAAAAATGATGCATAGTTTTCTAGTTTAGCAACCACCTCATTTTTCTCATTCATGCATGTTTCAATTTGGCTTTGGAGATCTTTGATTATCTTTCTAGCATTCTTATTTTTATCACAAATGATCTCATATTGTTTAACTAAGTCATGAAATGCATTTTGAAGCTCATCATGTGTATAAGTTTCTTCATTAACACTAAAATGTGAGCTATCACTATAATATGACTTAGTTGAGCATGAATTATAAGAGCAAGAGTTAGATTCTACCTCACTTTGATCATCTTCAATAGCCATGAAGTATGAGTGAGCCACCTCTCTTCGACTTTGCATGGAAGACGACGATGATGATGGTGATGAAGAATCATCCCATGTAGCCTTGTGTGCTTCCTCTTTCCTTTCTCTTCTCTTGCACTTCTTTTTTTTGCAAAGCAAAAGGGAGGCTTGGCCTCTAAATTTATTAAATGAAATAAACAAGGTTACAAAATTTGAAGACCGCGGGCATGCCAACATGCTTAACCAGCCACACACACTACAAGTATTGCATCACTCAAACTATGTAGTTAAAATCATGTCCGAATATACCCCAACCTAGCACCACGTGATCTGAAAATTCTGCTCTTCGCTATCTTTATCCGCAAGCTTCTTGATTTTATCCCAAAGACACCCAATCATGTCTTTGATTACCACCACGATATCTCCTGGCTCTTTCTTCTCTCCCTCGAAAATCCGTCGGTTTCGTTCCAGCCAGCACTCATGAATCATGGCACTACGAGCCCACCTTCGCACCACCTTGGCAATCCGGGTTCCTCTCGCGTGTGAGAGGCGTGTGGCTTCAGCTTCGAGGGATCTTGCAATCCTAGTTCCCAGCTTCATGAGGAGTAGTGCTGTCCACACCCCTCTAATATACGAACACCTCCAGAAGAGATGGTCCATGTCCTCTTCCTCCCTCTCACAAAGGCTACACACCGGGTCATACTTTGCTCCTCTTAAATTCATAAGTTTTTTTGTTAAGAGGCGCCCCCTCATTGCACGCCAAGCTGTGATAGCGTGTTTGGGAATGGCATGTTTGTGCCAAACCACATCCACCCAAGTGACCTTCCTCCCCGGTTTCAGCACCCACTTCCACACTTCCTTTATTCCTAATGTTTCCCCCTTCCCTTCTATGCGCATAGGCTGGTCCACACCTCCAAGAATGCGTGTATTTGTGATTTTCAAGTGGACTTCCTCTGTTATCGTTGATCTTGGGGGTGGGAGGTTCCATTTTCCCTCTCTAATGAAGTAGGACACTTTGGTATCCCAAGGCACTCCCAATTCATGATGAAGACGAGCTCCCCAACTCTCACATTGAAAAGGTTCGCCACACCACGGATATTGGAAGAACCGAATTTCTTGCCCATTTCCCACGTTATATTTGATGTGCCGTTGGGCAATGTCACGAACTCGGAGAATTCCTCGACATGCCCATGAGGAGGACGATGGTGGCCTCGCTAGCCAAATAGAGCGGTTTTTAAGGTATTTTCTTCTGACACACTTTACCCAAAGAGAGCTTCCTTCCGCCACAACTAGCCACAATAATCGGAGGAGGCCCACATCATTCCAGCTTGTTAGTCTTTTCAGACTGAGCCCTCCTTCCTCCTTTGGAGTACACACATCCTTCCACGCCACAGCAACCCACTTCTTTGCCCCCCCCCCAAACGAATTGAGCCATGAGGCTCTCAATCTCTTTCAGCACCTTTCGAGGAATAAGGAAAGCGGAGGTCCAATAGATACTAAGCGAGACAAGCACGCTTCTCACAAGCTCTACCCGGCCGGCAATGGATAGAAAATTCTGCTTCCAAGTGCTAAGTCTTTGCTTGACCTTGTTTACTAGTGACATACAATGAGTTCTCCCCATCCTCCCGGAGAATAAAGGCAGCCCGAGGTAAATCACCGGAAATTCCTTTCATTCCATACCAAGGTGGGCTGCGATCCAAGCTCCATGCAGCACGTTTCCTCCCATGAATACTTGGCATTTTGCCGTGCTAAATCTCAGCCCCGAACATGTCGTGAACTCCTCAAGGACAGCCCTTATAGCCCGAGCGTTTGCTTTTGTTGCACTAGCAAAGACTAGGACGTCATCGGCGAATAGCAAATGCGAAACGGGCACCTCCCCACAAGATAATGGTTCAATCCTTCCATCCCTCACCGCTTGTTTTATCATCTCACTTAGGACTTCCATACACAAAACAAACAAGTACGGTGCCAAGGGGTCACCTTGCCTCAAGCCATTTGTCGCAGCGAACGCGGTTGAGTTAGCTCAATTTACCGTCACTACAAATGATGCTTTGACACAACTCATAATCAGCCTTCTCCACTTCGGAGGGAAACCGAAGCGAGTCATTACCTCATCAAGGAAGGACCATGAGATGGAGTCATACGCTTTCCTAATATCAAGCTTTAGGCACATTCGTCCCCTCCCTTTGTCTAGGTGTAGATTGTGACAAAGTTCATGTGCAAGTAGAATATTATCACCAATTCGCCTTCCTTTGACAAAAGCACTTTGGTTCTCCCCAATAAGTCTTGGTAGCAACCCCTTTATTCGGTTTGCGAGCACTTTGGATGTGAACCTATAGGTCATGTTGCATAGAGCGATAGGACGATAGTCCTCTACCAAATTTGGTGCCTCCTTCTTCGGGATGAGGGTAATTGAGGTAGAGTTCCATTGGGTGAGCACTCTTCCGCTGTCCAAACAGGAGTTCATGGCCTGAAATATGTCTCCTTTGATGGTGTCCCACGTGGTCTTGAAGAACTTTGCATTGAAGCCATCGGGGCCCGGTGCCTTGTCCACATTTGCATGTAACACCACGTCCTCGATCTCTTTTAATTCCAGCTTTTGGGTGAGGATTCTCCCTTCCTCCGGCTGGAGCTGTGGGAGAATGAGAGATGGATCAATGGGTTGTACCAGAAAATCATTAGCAAATAGGTTAGCATAAAAACGCCGAAAGGCGTCCCGAATTTCGTCGTCCTCCTCCACGATATGCGCTCCCTCACATACTCTCCTCACTTGATTGGTGGCTCTCCTCACACGGAGTTGCGCATGGAAAAACCTAGTGTTTCGATCCCCCTCTTTCAACCACTTCACCCTTGATTTTTGCCGGATAATGGATTCCTCCCGAGCAAGGGCACGCTCAAGGTTGCCCTTTGCTGTCCCTTCATCAACAGCTAGCTCTTTGTCATGTGGTAGGCTTTGTCTTTTCTTTCTCACTTCCTCAAGGGCAATCCGGGCTTCACCCACCTTGTTTGTAATGTTCCCAAATGTTCTTCCACTCCAAACTATAAGCGCCTTCTTTACTTCTTTTAGCTTTTCAGCAACACGAAACATAGGCGTGCCAACTACAAACGTAGACCAAGCTTGATCCACTATGGCTTTGAACTCCTCATGCTCCGTCCAATGGTTTTCAAAACGAAACATTTTCTTTTTCCTTTTTTCATTTCCCTCCGTTCTCATCACTAGCATGGCATGGTCACTAAGATCTTTATCACCAATGATGTAATAAGATTTCGGAAACATCTCGAGCCACGCATTGTTCATGAGTATACGGTCAATCCTTGTCTCAATGCATGCACTTCCTTCGGAAGAATTTGACCACGTGAAATCCCCACCCGTAGAAGGCACCTCAAGTAGCTGAAGTGTATCAATACACTCATTAAACTCCTTCATCGCTGTCTCATTTCCAGCAGCACCCCCCCGCTTCTCACTAGCATAGCGAATACAATTAAAGTCACCTCCTACGATCCACGGCCTCGAAACATCCGGGGCCACAAGATGGAGGTCACTCCACAAAGCTCGCCTATCCAAATACCCATTTTCTCCGTACACCGCCGTGATATCAAATGTTGCCCCATCCATCTTCTTGCAGCCCTTGAAGTGGAGTAGTTGTGGTGTTTCGAAAGTCACTTGAAGGTCAATAACTTTGTCATTCCACAACACCAACAGCCGTCCCGAGTCCACGATCAAGCTATTTGCAATCTAGGCATGTGGCCAAATCGCTCGTTTGAATCTTTCCATCTTCTTGTGTTTTACCTTGTGTTCCATAAGACATACTACATCCAGATTTGTCTCCATTATTCGACCCCTAATCATGAGTGCACGGCCGGGTCCATTTGCTCCGCGCACATTCCACATTAATACATTCATGGGTTTAAAGGTGCGGGGTGACCCCCATGACCTCCAATCGAGATCTTGTTGTTTAACTTCCTTCCGGATCGCCTAAGCGTTGGTGGCGGCGATATCGCTTTCTTTAACCCCGGTTTTACAATTCCCACGTCCTCTTTCTCTTCTTCCCCCTCCTCCACAAAATCCTTGTGTCCGAGAATGTCATACCTTCCTCCACTCGTGTGTGACATGAGGCTCGAAGCATCTTTACTCTTTGCTACTCGTGTTGGTGAATTCCACCCCAACTCCTCACATACCAAAGAAACTAGTCCGCCCATATGAGATTCACCTTGTGGGGAAGTCTTCTTGCTTTCTTTCTTGCCTGAATTTTCGTGACCCCCATTGCCATGTACACTTGTGCCTACATTTGCCTTCCCTTCCTCTTGCGAAACAAGGTTTGTCCCCAAGATGCTCCTAGTATTGTCTTCTAGGGTTGCCTCTCCCAAGGAGATTAACTCATCTTCATCCACATATCGTGGGGTCCTCCCTTGCAAGGTGCCATCTTGTTCTCCCCCCCTCTCCTTGCTTACTGAAATCTGTTCCCCAAGAGAAGGATTGGTGCCACTCTCCCTCTCAATTCGTGGGGGGCTTGCTAGCAAAATGTCCTCTTTTTCCTCCCTTCCCTTCTTTCCTTTAAGTGAGGTGCTAAATGATAATTTCCCCCCAAGAGGAGTCAAGTGGTCCAGCTCCCTCTCTTTTGCAACCAAAATAACAGCCTCCTCATTTGCCCATTCAAACCTAGAGCACTCAACTCTCTCCCCATTGGCTCTTCCCGAAATAGGAACAACACTTTCCACTCCCACTTCCCTTTGTTGTTTTTGTCCACCACTAGACTCCCCCTCTTGTGTCCCCAAAGAGGAATTTGTTGGCATATCATCCAACATGTCTCCCAACTTAACCCCAAAGCAAATCTGGTCCCCCCCATATGCAACTTGCATCAAGGTTCTCCCTTTCTCAAGAGAGAGACACTCACCTTTCATTTTGTTGCATTTTCCCTCCTCTTGTGCACTCTCATCTACCATTCCACATGGCATTTCAAGACTTGCTCCCTCTTCCACATCAGCACTCATTCCTTCCACATCATCATCTCCTCCAGCCTTCGCTTTCTCCTCTTGACCTCTAGCTGCAAACTCCACCAAAGAAATGTGAGTGCCACGGCTGGACACCTCCGAATTTCCTTGCTTTGCATTGCTCTTTCCAGCCTTCCTCCTATCAACCACGACCCACCTCTCCTCCTTCCCTTGCTGAGTGTCACTAACCTTGTTTATGGCCCCTCTTCTCAGCTTGCATCTCTCCAAGTCATGACCAAACTCGTTACAATTCGTGCAATACCCGGGCTTCCATTCATACTCCACATTTACTCGATGTGTGCCGGCCTCTTCAATTTGCACCTCCACCCAACTTGGATAACTGAAATTAGAGGACACTTCCACACACACCCTAGCATAGGCAAGCCTCCTCCCCGATGCGGTTTGCTCATCCATGTATAATGGCCTCCTAAGAACACTCACAATGTTGCTTAACGTTTTTTGAGACCAAAATCGAAGGTCTAGCTCCGGGAGACGAATCCAAATGGGAACCGTGGTGATGTTTGCCCTTTGCAAAGCCACTTCCGGAGCCCATTCAAGGACCACAAGGGGGCAGCCTCAAATGAAACAAGGACCTCCTTCAAGCACCCTCTTCTTATCTTCAGCAAGGGAGAACCGAAATAGGAGAAACCCTTGACTCCTCTTAATGACCTCCAACGTTCCAGCCAAACCCCACACCTTGTGGAGGTGTTTCTCAAGTGTAGGCAAGTGTGGTCTAAATGCAATGAAGTAACCAACAAGAACTTTATCCCATCTCTTCAATGACTCAACTACCTCTTGCTTGGAACAAAATGCCAACTTCTCCCCTCCCTTCTCAGCCGGAGGGACAAACTCTAGGGTTGTGGAGACCCTATTTCCAGCCTTGAATAATTCGCTCCACTTCCTTGGGGGTGCAAGAACACTCCCTAGAGGTGGTGCGGAACCATCCTCTCCATCATCTCCAAGAGATGAGGATGAGACAAGCAATGGTGGTGGATGAAGACCCAAAAACGTGCCACAATCTCCATCTCCTAAATGCAAATGAGTAGAACTAGTCTTGGGATCCATTTTGGTGCAAAAAACTAAGAGATTTGGTGGAAAAAAAATCGGAAACCCTAGAAACCCCTAGGTTCTCCATGTTGCGCCACTCCTTCTCTCTCCTCTCATGTCACTCCCCCCCTCTCGTTCTCCTTCTCTCTCCCCCTTCTCCTTCTCTCTATTTCACTTTTCTTCTCTTGCTCTTCTCCTTTTCTCTTCTCCTCTCCCTTCTCTCCTTCTTCTTCTCCCCTTCTTTTCTCTCATTTTCACTCTCTTCCTTCTCCTTTTCTCTTTTCTCACTTCTTCTACCTCTTCTTTCACACTTTTCTCCTTTATCCTTCTTGAGGTATTTGAAGAAGTCTTTTGCTAGGACTTCGATGTCCTCATCTTCTACACTTCTCCTTGGTTGGTCAATATTTGCATGTAATCCCAAGGTGATTTTGTTCTTGGAGGCTTCCTTCTCCTTCCGATGGTTAATTTGGAGCTCATAAGCCATGAGATTTCCAACGAGTTCCTCCATCTTTAATTTAGAAAGATCATGCGCCTCTTCAATTGCGACAACTTTATCTTCCCAATCGATGCTAAGTGACCGGAGGAATTTCCTTGTCATCTCTCCTTCATTGATTTTTCTTCCAAGAACCAAAATAGAGTTAGTGATATCAGTGAAGCGAGTGTTCATTTCGCTTATGTTCTCACCGATTTCCATAGAAAATATTTCATATTTATGCATGAGGAGACTAATGCGGGTTTCCTTAGTTTTGCTATCCCCTTCATGATGCATTTGAAGTCTATGCCAAATTTCATATGCACTAACACAACCCCTAATTCTATTGTATTCACCCTCATTTAGCCCACGATATAGAATATTCATAATTTTTGAGTTTATCTCAATTTTTTTCATTTTGGGCCTAGTGAGTGAATCTAATTCATCTTCATTTGGGGGGTGTATGGATTTTGGAGAAACATCCAATACCTAAGGTCATTAGAAATTAGGAAAATCTTCATCCTATTCTTCCAATAATCATAATTTGACCCATTAAGCAAAGGAGGTCTAGTGGTGCATAATCCCTCTACATGATTAGATGTGCTAGTCATGCTAAAAATACGATTAAGTATAGAATTTAGCGCACAAGGCTCTGATACCAAATGTAGGATCGTATAGGTCGGCTATGCTAATCACTTTTAAACTAATTACCTACTCGTTTTATCGATCGAGTTATAAGCAGCGGAATTTAAACAACTAAACGAGCAAGTAAGAAATAGGCAAACCACAATGGACGCCGGGGGTTTTTACAGAGGTTCGGCCACCGCCTACGTCCTCTCTTGCAAGCTCCGCTCGACACTTCGAGCTTCGCTCGTGTCTTCACTATGCACTCCCCGTTCCGGGCCGGGAGAGAACACCTTTTACAAAACAAGCTCCGCGAATAACCTCGCGAGCTTGACTTTCTTCTCTCACAATCCGAGAGGAACACTTCGGGCTTTCACCGAAGTCCTTGCTTCTTGAACAAACGAAATCTTGAGTGGAACACACTCTCTAAACTTGAGCACACTTCAATGAGATTGAAATTGATTCTAAGTGTGGAAATTTGAGGCTTTGAGTGTTTGGGATTCTCTCTAATGTTTGGGACAAGTTTGTAGTGGGAGAGTTGTGTTAAAATGTGTTTTACAACTCTATTTATAAGCATTAGAGAGAATAGAGCCGTTGGGGTTGATTGGGTATGAGTTGGTGAAGATACACAAAACAGAAACCTGCAGGACGCAATTCTGCCTAAAAACGGTCGACCGAATCGGGTATTTCGTTCGACCGTTTGGTCAAAATTCAGCTTTGACTTGGGTTCACTTAAGTTAACGGTCGAACGGACTCAGGGGATTGGTCGACCGAATTAGTCCAGGCACTTCTGGGAGACCAAATTGTGTTGGTTCGGTCGACCGTTAGGAAAGTTTCGGTCGACCGGATGTTTGGAAATTTGGGGTATTTGGGAATAATACGAATACGACCGTTAGGTATAATACGACAAAACAAACGGTCTGAAAATATGTGTAAACGGTCGAACGGAAAGCTTTCAACGGTCGATCGTTTTGGTCCAGGAAGTTCAAGTTTTGTTTAGGTGTTTTCCGGTTCTAGTTTGGATGATCTATTGAAGTCCAAATTATGTGAAATTTTGTGTGTGACTTCTATAGTGAACCTAGTGTGTGGTTGAGTAGTTTTTAGCTCAAGTATGCTCAATTACACAAGGTTCCTAAATACTCAAAGAAATACAAAATACATGTCTTCAAATGAGCTTGATTACATGTCTTGACTTGATTTCCTTTCTTCATTGAGTCTTGATCCTCCGAAAACCCTCAGGAGACAACACTCCTCCTTGGCAACAAGGAGGTTTAACGGCTTGTTGCACATGCTAAGTGCAACCGTGATTCCTACGAAAGTGAGTTAGGATTTCTTGTTTCTCGTTTGTTTTTCTCTTTCTTTGTTTTGCTCGAGACTAGCAAAAACTTAGGTGTGGGGGTATTTGATTGACATCATTTTATGCTTATATTTGTACCTTATATCCATTATCGTAACCTAAGCAATGCTACGTGACGAGTTTTATGTTTAGTTTTCAGGAATAAAGATGTTTGAAGAGAAGAGTCATGAAAGGACCCAAAAGCAGGAAAAATGACTTAATTGTGAGACCTGGGGACTAAGATGCAAAGGAAAAGGACCTGATCGTAAGACCGAAGGACCTAAGAGCAAAATAGGAAACTCCACACCATCATGGGGAGTATTTTGGCAATTCGATTCGGGTCGGAGCTCCAACAAACCAAGTAGAAGCATCCAAGACCAAGAAATACTTCAAGCAAAGCCCACAACGAAAACCAAACGGATCTAAAGCATATAGACCGCCAATTGGCGGTCCAGATAGCCCAAGATCCGTTTAGTTTTCTGTAGCACGTGTATTAGTGTATGCTTAGTCTATTTTTGGTATTGGTTTAGTCCCACATCGGGGGATTGTCCCCGATTAACTTTTTCCATGCTTATAAATAGAACTCTCCACCTTCCTTTGTAGCCATCTCTCTCTTTGGTGGCATCTTCCCTACTAAGAGTGAAGCCTTGAAGCAAAACTCTGGTGGAGGAAGAGCTGCTTGTAATTTGAGTGAGTTAATAATAGATGTTTTCATTAGCTTGTTAATTCTTGCTTAGTTAATTTCTTTTAATGTGTTTGCTTTGGTGCTTGTTTAATTTTATGCTTCTTTAATATTTCTTTCTTGATTAGTGTAGTTTTATTTCAGTATAATTCTTCATTTTGTTAATATAATTAGTGTAATGAGTAGAGAGTAGTTTCATCCCCATTTGGGGGGTGGAGAAATATGTGATATAATCATGTAGTGTATTAAGTGTGTGTTATCTTTATCCCTTGAGCTTTATATGATTTCCATAACCATTTAATGAGTTTTCACTTTTATCTTTGATATACTAATGCTCTTGAATGAAGCTTAGCTTATGCTTTGATTAGTTGACCTATTTTATGGGGAATGATAAGGTTAGGATATGGATGAAGTTAATATTGGAAACACAATTTGTAGTGTATGTGCTCTTGTTGCCTTTACCTTAGCTAATGTCTTGTATGTTTTAATGATGTAGTCTTATCTTAATTCATGTGGAGGCATAGTAGGGTCTAGTCTTTAACTTGAGTTCATTTAGCTTCATTCCAATTATTGTCTTGTATGTTTTAATGATGTAGTCTTATCTTAATTCATGTGGAGGCTAAGTTGGATGTAGTTTTATGATTTCATGCAATATATGTTGTGAAGAGCTTAATTGAACACACACACACACACACATCTTCATATTCACATTATTTCTCTACCCCCTATGGGGCTTAGTTTTATTGCTTATCTTCATTTCCTTTTTGCATCTTAGTGTAGTTTAGAGTAACCAACCTTTCCCTCCTTCTTTTTACCTCTCACCTTCGAACAAACCAATCGTCGACACACCTCCCAGTGGACGACCCGTATTTGCCACCGCTTCAACGCGGCCGTGCACTTGCGGTTAATATAAAACGATCAATCAAGTTTTTGGCGCCGTTGCCGGGGAGGTTCTCTGTCCAAACGTTGGTTTGGACGATTCGAGGGGTTTTTAATTTTTTGTTTCCAGTTTTTCTTAGTTTCAGGGAACCAACAGATCAAGGGGAGGCTACTGGACAAATTTGAGGAATAGAAGCTCCAAAAGGACCGCCAATCAGCGGTTGGAGACCGCCAATTGGCGGCCTGGTGAGGGATTCGTGCTCTCAAATTTTTGCTGGTAGTTAGTTCTGTAATGTGTGTTATCTGGGAGACCTATTTTGCATGCTTTGACTTCTAGTTTGCTCCCAGATCATTAATCACTCCCCCATTAATCAACTTGGCCCTAAAATCCAAAGCAAAAGACTAGACGTTCTTACTTGTTTAGGTCACGCATCATGTATTGACTTAGGCATATAGTTGTCTTTTCTTTTAGCTTTATTTTCAGTTGTTGAGTGCTGGTGTGAGGTACGCATTTCCTACACTCATTCATGCATCTTGTAGGCCCATGCATTAGTTAGTAGGAATTGCATCAGGACAAGAGTGAGTGAGCGTTTGATTGGAGCGATTGATTGCTAGATTTAGGATCAAAACGCTATTAAGGAGGGGTTGTCCCATAAAAGATAAGGTGGAGGATTTTATCACCCTTTCCTTGGCCCCAAAAATCACTCTTAATAAAGCCTTAATTAAAAGCAAGTAGACATTGGCCCTAGGATTGTGGGCGCATTAGGAGAGTAATCTAGTTGAGACCGTCATGACCCGATCAGCGTTGCCTACCTTGTCGATAGCTGGAGGTACTGGATCTCCGGATCTGGTATCACTTACTGGGCATTGTGGTCCTCGTTGTAGGGAGGTGAGGCGTGTCGAGGCTAGTGACCTCGAAGTTAGGCGTCGTCTAGCCTAAGGACCCATTACCTTACATTGTTTGAGACGTGCTTGCTAGTTAGGCTTCTTCCTGATCCCACTACCCACGCTAGCTCTAGGGATTCTTCCCTCCTCACCTGAGTCATCTCCTCATCTATTCTCTAGGTTTAGTCTCCTCCTCTAGTACACCTTCTGTTGTGTGTTATTTTAGAGTCGAGTCGAGTCGAGCATTTTATGCGAGGTTGGGCTCGTTCTGGTGAGAGCGCTCGACTCGAGAGAGTGCATTCTTCTGAGATGGACGGTCTTGGTGATCGACCATCTCCGCCTCGTGCTCCTTTGGAACAAGGGGCCGAGTCGTCTCGTGGTGGCGAGGGAGACCGGGTTCCATACATGGAATACCTCGATCCGCTTCCGCCACCACGTAGACCTCCTTCTCCTCCTCCTTTGACTCGAGAGGAAGGGAGATTCGGTCAGGATCGAGTTCTTGGTGCACCACCACAGTTAGCTCGACATGATAGACCGATGACTTTGTGGGAGTGGACCCATCTTGTTCGGGCCGCGCAACCTTCTTGCATAGTTGTCCCCCCTGCTCGCGGGAACAACTATGAGCTGAAACCTCAATATGTGAACATGCTTCCGACCTTTACTGCCAATAAGGAGGATCCGTATATCTTTATACGCGAATTCGAGGAAGTATGCTCCATGTTCAAGCTTCAACAACTTGACGAGGATTCAGTCCGGTTGATGATGATTTCTTTTGCATTGAAGGATAATGCGAAGAAATGGATGTATAGCCTCTCGGCGAGCTCGATTCGGTCATGGGATGACTTTGTGACCGTCTTTCTGAAGAGATTTTTCCCTCAAAGGAAAACTCAACAGATACGGCACCAGATACATCAAATGTATCAGACCGAGACCGAATCGTTTCATCGTTTCTTTGAGAGGTTCAAGGACCTTCTCCAGCAGTCCCCTCATCATAGATTTGAGTTATGGCAGCTGTGCCAAATTGTTTATGAGGGCATCAACTACAACACCCGCACATTGTTAGAGTCGATGTGTCAGGGTGACTTCCAAATGAAACCCATCGAGGAGGCATGGGACACTTTTGAGGCTATGGCTGAGCGTACCTTCGAGTGGGACACCATGAGAGAGCCACCAGCCGCCAGGTCTTCTGGTCGAGCTGGATCATATCATGTTGAGTCAACTATCGCGTCTGAGGCGAAAATGGCTGCTCTCATGCGTAGGATTGAGAGTTTGGAAATGGACCGAGCTCCTGTAGCTCAGGTCGCTACTCCCGGGTGTAGTAGGTGTGGACTGTCGGGACATGATGACTTGGAATGCGCTTACGCTCCAAGGGATACTGAGCATGCGAATGCAATGTATCAACAGAGGCCTCGTAACGACCCGTACAGTCACTCCTACAACCCGGGATGGCGTAACCATCCTAACTTCTCTTGGGGGCCTAGTGGGGGTCACGGTCAGAGCTCGCACGCTCAACCTCAACCTCCACCTTATCAACCTCCACGCCCATCGGCGACCTAGCAACCCCCACATCAAAGGTCTCAGCACCAAAATTACCAACATGCTCATACCTCATCGTCGGGTTATTCCAACCAGACTCCACCACCCCAGCGGGTTGACCCTAAGGACCCTTCTTGTGATCCGACCTTTCAAGCGTTGCAAAGTACAGTCAAGGGTTTGGAAATACAGGTTAGCCAGTTGGCTCATCAACTCCATGAACGCGAGAAGGGTCAGTTCCCGAGTCAACCTGGGGTGAATCCTCGGGGTACCCATTCTCAAGGAAGGACACTTTTACCTCATGCCACCTCTGAACCGACCCATCATATTAATGTGATTCATACTTTGAGGTCTGGTAAGGAGGTGGATAACCACATTGGGGTACCTTCTTTGTCGTCCCCATCTTTGAGGGAGCCGGATCCTGAGGCTCTCTCCACAAATACTTCCAGGAATGAGCCAAATCCTGAGGTTCTTTCTACATTTCCTTCGACAAAGGGGTCGAACCCTGAGGTCCCCTTGTCTTCTCTTGTGTCGAAGGAACCAGATTGTGAGGTCCCCACTCATGTTTCTTTGGACCTGAATTCTGGGGTGCCTTCACATCCTTATGCCCTAAAGGCGTCATTCCCTGAGCGCCTTAAAAAGAAAACCTCTGATCAGCATGACAAGATGCTTGAGATGTTTAGGCAAGTTAAGGTGAACATAACTCTGTTGGAGGTGATTCAGCAAATGCCACCTTATGCCAAGGTTCTCAAGGACTTATGCACCAAGAAGAGAAAAACTCATGTTCCCAAAAAAGCTTTTCTTGCGGCTAACGTGAGTTCTTTGTTGGCACAACCCATGCAAGTCAAGTACAAGGACCCTGGTTGTCCTATTATCTCTTGTGTGATTGGTGATGTGTCCATACATCGAGCCTTATTGGACCTTGGTGCATCTGTTAATCTTCTGCCATATTCTGTCTACGTCCACCTCGGTCTTGGAGACCTCAAACAAACAAAGACCACTCTTCAATTGACTGATAGGTCTATGAAGAAACCGAGGGGTGTGGTGGAAGATGTGCTGATCAAAGTGGGAGAGTTCATTTATCCAGTCGACTTCTTTGTCTTGGATGCTGAACATGTGCCAAACCCACTTGGACAAATTCCTGTCATTTTGGGGCGACCATTCCTTGCGACTTCCAATGCATTGATCAATTGTCGCAATGGTCTGATGCGTTTGACTTATGGTAGTCAATGCGCTGATTTTAACATCTTCACCATCGACAAGAAGCCAGGTGCCTTCAATGACCCTGTTTAGGTCAACCTTATCCAGGGTTTGGATGAGATTGAAGTTGAGGGCACCTTCAAGTACTTCAGAGAATTGTTCGATGAAGCTCCTGAAGGTGGTGAAGATGTTTCACCTGGGCTGACACAAGAAGGTGCCTTATGTTCTGATCATGTGGCCTCAATACCACCTCCTTTTGATCACGTGGCCCTTAAGCCACATCCTTTTGATCACGTGGCCCTTATGCCACAACCTTTCGACCATGTGGCTTTTGAGCCACAAGATACCATTTTTATGGCCTCTGCGCCACATGATCTTCATTCTGTATCTGCTGAGGACCCCATGTGGGTTAAGAATCAAACACCTGATACCCTTCAACTTGATAGAGGTTCACCTCTCATTCATGCCTCCTATCTTGCTCACACTCAAGAGGCATCAAACGACCACAACGCTTATAAGGGTATCAGGTGGCCAAACAATTCTGATTTGTATGTCGCGAGCCTATGCATGTGCATTTTTGGCTCGAGTGATGGCGGGTTCCCATTTGATGTCCCTTGACATATGAGGATGGGATCCCATTTGTTGTACATAAAAAAAAGAACAAAAGAGAAAAAAGAAGAAAAAAAAAGAAAAAAAAGAAGAAAAAAAGAGAAAAATTACAATAAAAGACTCCTTCAGTGTGCATCGTTTGTTGTGGGCCCCAACCCTTGAGTATTTGGGTCCCATCACGTATTTGTATCCCTTCCTTAGCATCTCACAGGTTTTGAGGGAATTTGGGTTGTGTCCATCAACATAGCCGAAACTTCCCTGTGTACTTCACGTTGGTGAGATCTATTCTTTTTCATGCATAGCTCCATGTAGTATCTTGCTCGCATTCATTGAGGACAATGCATGAAGTATGTGTGGGGAGTGTTTTACGTGTGTACATAGTCGAGTCTTTTCTTTCGATTTTGTTTTCTTTTGTTTGCATTGTTAGGGTCATGTTAGTGTGCTGCATTTAATATCGATATATCTGCTGGCCATGATCCTTGAGTGACTTGTCTTCTTTTGCTTGCCTAATGCTTTAAAATTTCCACATTTCTTTCAAAATCTTCATGTGTTTGCGAAAGAAAATGTTTTGTGGGTTTTGCGTGTGTTTAGCATGTGCAAAACCATTGAGAGGCAAAGTAAAAAGAAAACTCCCAAAATTGTCTTGAACTTGATGCATTAGGATATCTAGTACAGTGGCTTTAGGATTTATCGAGTCGTTAGGATGCACCCCAGTTTTCCTTTGGGGGTGAGTAATCATAGGGTTTCACTTCTCAAATATTTAAAGAAGTTCACCCTAAACCTAGTGAGTCAATACTTCGTGTTCGTTAACTTAAGGAAGTTTGTTGTAGTCAAGGACCCTTTAAATCTTGTTGTGAGACATTAAGTGTAGGTGTTTTGGTTCATGTGTAGATAAGAAATAAGTGAGTATGTGTTTTCTCTTCTCCCACGGGTCCTATCACTCGGGAAAGTAGGTCTGAGGGGACTTTGTGCCTGGTGCTTTCGAGTCATCTGACTTGGGATGTGCCGACCGAACTCCCGTTACACGGGTGGTAGGGATTGCCTTATGTGGAGATTTGAGGAAAGGTGTACGTAATAGTGTAAGTCCTCATGGGCAATGATGCACGAAACCTGACCCTGGGAGAATGAAGCTCTAACTAATAAAAAGAAAAAAAAAATTGATGGGAAAAGAAAGAAAAAAAAATGCGAATAAGAACCTTAATGGACCTTACATTTTGTATCACTTGAGGATCTTGAGGTTGTCCACGTCTTTCACTTAATTTCTTATTTAACTTGCACGAATGGTTCATTAGGCTAGGTGTGGACTGATTACCTTTATAGAGTTGGCCCGTAGGATTACCGCGTCCATTGATTGACAAAAAATTGTCCAACGAGTCGAGGTCTAGATTGAATAATGCATCTTGTTCGGATTTTGTGGGTATATCCGCTGAAAACCCTCAGGAGACAACACTCATCCTCTTTGGCAACAAGGAGGTTTAACGACTTGTTGCACGTGCTAAGTGCAACCGTGATTCCTACGAAAGTGAGTTAGGATTTCTTGTTTCTCGTTTGTTTTTCTTTTTCTTTGTTTTGCTCGAGACTAGCAAAAACTTAGTTGTGGGGGTATTTGATTGACATCATTTTATGCTTATATTTGTATCTTATATCCATTATCGTAACCTAAGCAATGCTACGTGACGAGTTTTATGTTTAGTTCTCAGGAATAAAGATGTTTGAAGAGAAGAGTCATGAAAGGACCCAAAAGCAGGAAAAATGACTTAGTTGTGAGACCTGGGGACTAAGATGCAAAGGAGAATGACCTGATCGTAAGACTGAAGGACCTAAGAGCAAAACAAGAAACTCCACACCATCATGGGGAGTATTTTGGCAATTCGATTCGGGTCGGAGCTCCAACAAACCAAGTAGATGCATCCAAGACCAAGAAATACTTCAAACAAAACCCACAACGAAAACCAAACGGATCTAAAGCATATAGACCGCCAATTGGCGGTCCAGATAGCCCAAGATCCGTTTAGTTTTCTGTAGCACGTGTATTAGTGTATGCTTAGTCTATTTTTGGTATTGGTTTAGTCCCACATCGGGGGATTGTCCCCGATTAGCTTTTTCCATGCTTATAAATAGAACTCTCCACCTTCCTTTGTAGCCATCTCTCTCTTTGGTGACATCTTCCCTACTAAGAGTGAAGTCTTGAAGCAAAACTCTGGTGGAGGAAGAGCTGCTTGTAATTTGAGTGAGTTAATAATAGATGTTTTCATTAGCTTGTTAATTCTTGCTTAGTTAATTTCCTTTAATGTGTTTGTTTTGGTGCTTGTTTAGTTTTATGCTTCTTTAATATTTCTTTCTTGATTAGTGTAGTTTTATTTCAGTATAATGCTTCATTTTGTTAATATAGTTAGTGTAATGAGTAGAGAGTAGTTCCATCCCCATTTGGGGGGTGGAGAAATATGTGATATAATCATGTAGTGTATTAAGTGTGTGTTATCTTTATCCCTTGAGCTTTATATGATTTCCATAACCATTTAATGGGTTTTCACTTTTATCTTTGATATGCTAATGCGCTTGAATGAAGCTTAGCTTATGCTTTGATTAGTTGACCTATTTTATGGGGAATGATAAGGTTAGGATATGGATGAAGTTAATATTGGAAACACAATTTGTAGTGTATGTGCTCTTGTTGCCTTTACCTTAACTAATGTCTTGTATGTTTTAATGATGTAGTCTTATCTTAATTCATGTGGAGGCATAGTAGGGTCTAGTCTTTAACTTGAGTTCATTTAGCTTCATTCCAATTATTGTCTTGTATGTTTTAATGATGTAGTCTTATCTTAATTCATGTGGAGGCTAAGTTGGATGTAGTTTTATGATTTCATGCACTATATGTTGTGAAGAGCTTAATTGAACACACACACACACACACATCTTCATATTCACATTATTTCTCTACCCCCTATGGGGCTTAGTTTTATTGCTTATCTTCATTTCCTTTTTGCATCTTAGTGTAGTTTAGAGTAACAAACCTTTATCTTCTTCTTTTTACCTCTCGCCTTCGAACAAACCAATCGTCGACACACCTCCCAGTGGACGACCCGTATTTGTCACCGCTTCAACGTGGCCGTGCACTTGCGGTTAATATAAAACGATCAATCAGTCCACTCACGTTGTGACGAGTGACCGTTTGAGAGTGTTACTCACTGATTCTGGCGTGTGGTTGGATTTTCGGAGCCGGATGCGGAACTGGTTAGCTCACTCGTGTTGTGACGAGTGGTCGTTGGAGTTACGCCCGCGGGTTTGGGTATGTGGTTAGAGTAGGGTGTTGCCTTGTGAATTGGATGCTCGATTGGGTCGAGGTGCATGCTTGACTTTGCTAAGACACGTGACCGTCTCGGGACATGAGACCGGTGTGAGCTGTATAGCCAGTGTGATGTTGTATAATGTCGAATTGGGGGTGGTGTATGAAGTTTTGATTTGAAACTCAGGCGTGACATGTGTGTGTAGGTGGAATGCAGTAGGCAACTGAAATGCGACTTGAGCTTGGAACGCGAGGACTGGATATGTAAGCTCATTTGATGTATTCCTTTCATCTCTTAGTATTGATGTAGTAGGATTTCAGCTCATGTTGTAATCTCTTCCGCTTTTACCTTGATATTGACATTATGTTTTTAATTGAGACATCGACTTGTCTATATTTGTTAATGCCCATTTTGTCGCTTCTTTATAGCTTATTATTGATTGTTGTGTCCGAAGTTCGGATTATGAGCGTTACACTTATGAGCGTTACACTTATGCATCTTGTTCTTTGAAACCCAAAAGCTTAAGGTCATGTTTGGATGAATACCTCATTTCTAACACATGTTTTTATTCCTAAGTTTTCTCTACTGCATCCATCTCAATTACTTCATTATTAAAAGAAAAGTTCCAAATAAAAGATGTGTTTTGATAAAAATATTTTTTTATCTAAACAATTTTTTTAGAATAAATAGAAATTTGAGATATATCCAATACCTCCAACACGGTTTTCTAGAATGGCATTTCATCAAATAACTCCCGTGCACCTTTTAAACAACATACTTTTCGACCTTTCCCATTCTGACATTCCATCAAACACCTCGTATGTGTCCTTGAACAAACTTTTATTCCAACATTGCCTAGTAAGGTATTTCACCAAACACATCTTGTGCCTCCCTATATTACCTAGATTTTACATCCAATTTGATTTTAAAATGACCGATTAACCATAAGGAAGCCGAAAACAAAAACAAAAACAAACAAGCAAGCCTCAAAGCACCAGGGCAAACCCACCTCCTTCACCCCTTCAATGTCTCCACGCCACTATTGTCGTTGATGACGGAGAAGAAGACAGTAAATGACGGGCAGTGAGGTCGAGAATAGAGGAGCAATTTCGAAAACTAGGTTGTCGGGCCCCGGGATGACGGTGGAGACAGTGAAACCAAGAACTGAAGAGAAAAAGGAGTAAAGGTAGGAACAATGGAAACTCTAGATTTGCCAAGGTTGGGGAAGAAGTCGAGGGCAAGTGTGGTTTTGGGGAGGGTGGTGGGACTCGAGAGAGGTGATGGTGAGAGGAGAGTGAAACAAAGTAGGGCTAGAAACGGGGCGGGGAGGAGTGGGTTAAAAAAATTTGACGCTACCCGCCCCACTTAAGTGCGGGTTAAGCAGGCAAAACATGTTAAGTTTGACATGTAGTATATATGTTTGCTTCAATCTTCAACAACAAACTAAAAACTAAAAACCATCCATGCAATTGCGAAGTGATTATGATGTTATTTGTAGATAGATACGTAGATCCAGACTAATTATGATGTTATTAGTGTGGTGATTATGTCGTTTATCAGTTTGTATTTGTAAAGTGAGAATGAGAAATTGAAGAAAAAGAAAAGTAGAACGATGAATCTGTTAAGATCGGAATAGGAAATAAAACAAATACAAAACCAACTTTGTTTGTTATTTTTGTTATAAAGCAAAGAAATTGGGATCACTAAAAATAACAAAATCATAAAGCAAAGAAATTGATATCACTGCAATATGTATATTTTTTATTTTATAATTATATTGTAACGGGTAAACAAGTTAACGGGGCGGGTGACACATCAACTGCAACCTGTCATGTTTAGTCCGACGGGCTAACGAGTGACGGGTTAACGGGTCGTGGGTAGAGAGAAATCCCACCGCAACCTGCCCCACATCGCGAACAGCCCTAAAACAAAGTTTTGTTCACGGAAAAAAGATGTCATCTAATTATTCAAAGGCTAATGTTTTTTTTTTGAAATAAGGGCCTGGGTACCGGGCCGGAGGCCCGACCGTGACCCATTAGGGAAGGCCATGTTCTCCGTTGCGGGCCGCGTTGGGCTTGGCTCGGTCGGGTTTCGGTGCTTGTCAGTCGGGTTTGCGGGCTCTTATTTTACATACCGAGATATTCAGATAAAAGTAAGTTACAAAGATTAAATTAAAAAATACTATGAAATTAGGATTTCAACAAAATAATTGGTTCATCGACGCCATTGCCTCACCGACTACCCATCCAAACCTATAGTGAAATTTTATTAACTGAAATAAGTTTACAAATTACAAATTTTAATTTATTAAGTATTACAATTGCAAATAAGATAAAATTCTAAATAATTGATTTGTCTTTGTTGGTGCTCTTGTTGATTTGCATGTTGTTCTGCATTCTATCTGTCGCGTCCAATCAGTCCTTCAAGTAAATGTTTGCCTCGAGCGATCCGTCGAACATGGTCTGCCTCTTGTTTGTCACGACTCGTTTACCTGCACCAATAAATCGTGTGCTAGTAATCTAACAAAGTTACACTTCCACTAATCTAAAACATCAAAAGATTTGTAATCTGCAGGAGTTAAGTACAGATCAATATTTAAATGTCCAGTTAATCCGTCATGTGTTTCATTTTGTACTAACCTTAATCTTTTCTGGTTTAACCAATTCCAATGAGAGTTATCATCATCTCGATCTTGATCCATAAATAAGTATTGTTGGGATGATGATGATGAACTAGTAATGTTTGAACATATTTGATTAACTTTATGTAATCGTCCATATAAACTAAAATAACTATTAAGGCATACTCTAATTCTTTTAAGTAATCTTCACAACCTTCCTAATTCATGCTTTCAAAAATTGTTTCTAAGTACATTTGTAAACCAATCATTCTAAATCTAGGATCATAATAAAATCTAAACAAAAATGTAATGGTCGAAGGTTTCCAATATTTATTAAATTAGCATCCATTACATTTATAATTTCAACAAAACTACCATTAGTCCTATATTTCCTAAATATTTTAGTAATTGAAGTAATAAGGGCTTACCTTCTTGTTCTCAACGGCTGTTGCCGGAACTCGCTGGATGGAAAATAATTCAGATATAAATAGGTTAACAGTTGTGTAATAGTTTTCACTTAATGTCTTAGTGAAGTTAAAAAATAGTTTCAAAAAATCTAACATAATTCTACAATTTCCCCAATCAAGATTATTAAAAAAGATTTCATTTTGCTTTTCATTATAAAAAATTGTTATTAAAGGACTATAGGGTTAACAACATTTCAACATTTCATCGGTAGAGCTTCATCTATGATGGACATCTAATTTAAATTTCTACGTTTAACATCACTACTAGATATAATTTCCTAAATTCTTGATATCTAGATGTACTACTACTATCTATAAAGGCAACAACATCTCTAACATTTTGTAAATAAGGTTTAATTATTTAAAGTCAATCTTGTACGACTAAGTTTAAAATATGACAAACACATCTAACATGAAAAATAATATCATCTAATGGTGGATTACATAAATTTTTAAGTAATTCTATTGCTCCACAGTTATTAGTAGCATTGTCAAAACAAATTGCACAAATTTTATTTTCTATTGAATAAGCTTGCAATACATCTCTTATCTTGCTATATATAATCATATTAGTGTGTAGTCGCAGAATCGGTGCAAAAGAAATAATTTGTTTACGTAAAATCCATAAATTATCTATAAAAATGAGCAATTACGCAACAATATGATAATTGATTAGAACTAGTCCAAATATCACTAGTTAATGCTATCTTAAAAGTCATTGATGCAAATGTAGTAATTATGTCTATTTTCTCGGTATCAATTTTTATTTACAACATTATTAAATGTGTGTTGGAAAAATGATTGAAATTGTTGGTTATGGTAACTAAATGTCTTTCTAAAATTTGGAGATTCACATTGGCTAAATAGTAATTCATCTCTAATTATATATTCAGAAATTACATATTTACCTTTAATTGGATTGTATTTCCTGATTTTTAAATTTCCGCTACTAGAATCTAAAATTGTTTGTTGTGAACTAGATGATCCGACATTCCTACGTTTACAATTTTTGGCATGTCTTGTTAGATGACCAGTTCCATTGCTACTAGGGGTGGGAGGGGTTGTGTCATCAGAATCATGTGGAAAAGAAAGGAAAGCAAAAATCAAATCTGGTTGACTGACCAAAACGAGGTGTTTGTGCGGTCTGGGGAATCCATTCCAACTTTCCTTGCAATGTGTCAGTCATGCCAAGTTTTGTTAACTGCATTTCTTGTTGGCTTTTCTTGACCTAGTATTATCTTTAAGTGATTGAATATAGTTTCTTGATCTGTAGATTTGCCATGGAAGTGGCCACTATTTTTTGAATGTGTTGATTTCTCCATGTGTTTGTTGTGTTGGCTGGACAAGTCTTGACAAATTTCGTCTTACTAATGGCAGACTCCAGTTCTTTATCGGTCCTCAAGTTACAACCATCAGATTTGAAGAGCTGCATTGGTTTTAATCACGACTAGCAGTTGAGCAAAAAATGCTCAGCATTGACAGAATTATTGAAATGTGTATATGGTCTAGTTTGGTTTCTTGTATGTAACAGTTCAACTGTGTTTCGACGTTGTGTGTAAATGTTACAGAAATAATATGTAAATGTTATAGAGATAATTAATTTTGATGAAAGGTGTTTATTTTACCATCCAAAGTTTATTTGTCAGCTTCTTTTCTTTTTAAATACGTACCAAATCCGATTGTGATGAAAAAATGGAATGAAATCAGCAAAGGAAGATTTTAAATGTCTAAACTCTGCAATGTTCTATGGAGTTTTATTTTGGATTCACTAAATGGTATTGATGGGAAATCAGTAACTTGTTGAGGTAATTGTTATCTTGTAAGAACAGGAGAACATATAAATTTTGAAGTCAAGACGAGTAAATTTAGGCACTTTGATGTCGGTGTAAGATTTTTTAAATAATTAGTATGGTTAATTTTAATAGATAGTTTTATGGTTAACTTTTTCTTGAGATCCATTTATAAATTAAATGTGATTTGGATTGTAATATTATTGGGATTAGATTAGAACAACATATTTTCATTTATAAATTAAACTGATGCTACATTGTTTCTCATATTTTTTAATGGTAGGCACAAACAATAGAATATGTTTTCTGTTAGATTCCAGAGACAGACACAAACAACATAATTTGTTTTCTGTCGGATTCCAGACAGACACAAATAACAGAATTCAGTCAAAAGGAAATTGCTTTCCACTAGACTCTGTTTTCTTCTACTTTCCGTTTGACTTCGAAAGTCACTTTCCAGAACTTTCCGCACCACTAACACCCCCATGTGCAGTTAGTTACGCAACACATTTTACATATGACGATAACTTTTCCATTTTTATCTTAGCCTAAGTCAAAATATTCCCAAACGGGACTAGTTCTTTTTTAGGTATTTTTGCTTTTGGATTTTTTTAAATTGATGCACTAACAGGGGGATTATGATCTATTTCAGGTGATGAATTAATCGAGAGTTCAGATGTCATTGAAATTAAAAAATATGCAAACAAAAATTTATTTTTTTAAAACAAAGGGAAATCTATGATAATTAATTAAATTTAACTAAAATAAACTAATTCTAATAAATAAACTAAAAGAGTAAAGAAATGCAAACGAAAAAAGATGTCGATGGCATGTCTCGAAATCAGACGAATCAGGCAATTTGCATGTAGATTTAGGCTCTTGCTCAAACTCGACTCACTTCGAACACAATTAGATAGCACTTAATGAAAGAATAAAGAGCTTAAGAAAAAAAATAAAGAGCTTAAGAAAGAAGATCAGAAGAGATGGAGATATATTAGAATGAGAGGTTTATATAGATTTTTGTAGTGGACTTTTCGTAATTCAAAAACAAAACAAAAAACTGGTTCGGTCGCCAGGTCTAGAGCATGTGATTTACACATCCAACTCCTTGAGATTTTTTGTTTTGTATTCAAACTACCACATGTTTGTGGATTTTGTTTTGTGGTTAAACCCCACACTTCTATATATTTTCAAAACTCAATCCCTCGTGATAGAATATTAGAATTGTAATAAATAATATTGGTACTTTTTAGGAATTCCTTTTGTTTTTTATTTTTTAAAATTCAAATATCAATAGATGTTATTTTCATTTCGTTTGCCATCTTCTTTGCAATTCAATTTGTAAAAGTTGATGGCATCCGCTTAGTGTTTTTATTTTTATAATTTACATGTTAACGATTTTTATTTGTTACTCATATTTTCTAAAATTTAAAGTTCACATAAAGAAGATGAGATGTTGGTGATCGTTTGTTCTCATTTTGAAGTTAAAATTGAATTTAGAATTTCTCATTAAATTATTATTTTTACATTAGAAACACTGACAACTACGTTATGATAATGAAAGAAAAATTAAAAATCCAAGCATAAAAATTGATAATGTGTTAGTCAAATTATGAGTATCAGTGTTACTCGTGAACAATAATCATTGTCATGCGGTGAGTGGTTTTGGTGATTAAATTATACTTCCGTTGTATGTTAGGCAACTATGACATATTTGTTTGTATTTATTTTCTCTATTGTCTGATAGGTATATTTACTATTAAAGTTGCATTCATTTTTTTTCTATCAAATATGTTAGTTTATTAATTGACAAAAAAAATGTGAAATTGTTGATATGCAAATAAGAAATTGTTGATAATGGGAGTGTATATATGATTTGGTAATTTATGACGTCTAATATATTTGATAGCAATTGAGTTATTACTTGTGTAATTTGAAATTTATTTATGGAAAATGACATTATATATGAATGAAAAAGAGTTTAAAGACGTAAGAAATTTCAAACTATACTTTGCAAATGATAATCAACAATGAAGGTAATATTTTTGAATTCAATGTGTTAATTTGAACAATATTTTCTTTTGATCGAAGTTGTAAATATTACTTATGTATAGTAGGGACATATTACTTATAACGTAAGATATATATATATATATATATATTATTGAAAGGGAAAAATTGTATGTATGTATATATATACATATATCTTTTATAAATTTATGATTTACAGTAAATTTGATATCACTTTGCCTATTGATTATGTAGGTCAGAAGTTTGTTTATAAAAAAACAATACTATTTGTGATATACTTAATTGAATTATTTTAGGTATGACCAACGACAATTAAGTGAGTATGATATTGCATGACTCGAGGGGTTATTTATGAATCCAAAAGAATGCTAATACATGGATGTAACGCGTCTGCAACGCGCTCCATATCAAGATTTGCAGTTTTAATTTTTGATTGATTTAAAGTGATTAGAAAATGTGATTTCCAATAAAGTGACCGTTGGTTTCGTAATTAGTGGTACGACGGTTCAAAATTTTCGGATTACCACAGTTGGGTATGTGAAGTTCAAAACCGTAAGTCCACGACCGTGTTGAAGCAACGACAAGTACGTGTCATCTCCACGAGGAGCGAGTGCAGGTAGTCGTTGACTATACTTGAGTGGAAGAATAAAATGAAGAGTGGGTGAGTGTATCTACATTCTTTGCCAACCGTCATACCACTAATTACGAAACCAACAATCACTTTATTGGAAATTACATTTTCTAATCACTTTAAATCAATCTAAATTTAAAACCACAAATCTTGATATGGAGCGCGGCGCGGACGCGTCACATCCATCTATTAGCATTCTTTTGGATTCATACATAACACCTCGAGTCATGCAATATCGTACTCACTTAATTGTCGTTGGTCATACCTATAATAATGTATGATGTATTTTTAGTGGCATTCTTTTGGATCATTGATGATTAACTTTGTGTTCTTTAATTTATAGGGCATCTCATCAGGTCTATTGATTCTAATCAAATTAGGGATTAACCAAGTGAAAATATAGCTGACACTATTGAAATTAGAGTTGAGTCGAGTGAAAGTATGAATGTTGATTCTAATGAAATTAGAGCTGAAACAAGTGAAAATATGACTGTCATTTCATGTTGTGGAGTCTAATAAACCTCATCTTTATCAAACATTTGATACTCTTGAAGAGGCAGAGATGTTTTATGTTATATGCTGGAAAGAAAGGATTTTCGGTTCATAGAGGTTCGACACATTATAAGTACAATTCAAGTGCTAGAACTTTAGGTTGGAAAAAAATGTTTGCTCAAGAGAAGGGACTTATGTACCTAAAGCTGATTCATAAAAAAAAGAAACGGAAAGTTGGATATGTAAGAATAGGTTGTAAAACTTGTATGAATGTAAAACTGGATAAAGTTTTCGACAAGTGGAAGATTGTTTTTTTTTGTAGAAGATCACAATTGTGAGATGACGTCACCAACAAAATGTTGTTACGTAAAGAACAATCGTAAGATAACAAATGCCAAGAAAATGTTTTTTGATGCAATGAACACAGCGAGCATTCCAGTTTCGAAGCAGGCTTCACTTTTGGCAACTGTGTGGAGGGTATGATAAAGTTGGGTGTTTGCCATCTGATATTTACAACCTTAGGTGAGATGAGAGGATTGTCAGTAAGGGATTTGATGCAGAGCATATTGTGCATCACTTTAAAAAATGGAAGGAATTGAATCCTAATTTATTTTATGCTTACCGTCAAGATGAAAATGGGCATTTAAGTCATTGTTTATGGGCTGATCCATCTTCCATTCAAGACTTTGAGTTATTTGGTGTTTGTGTTACCTTTGATACAACTTATCAAACAACTATATATTCTATGATATTTTGTGCTTTCTGCGGCGTTAATCATCATTATAGCACAATTCTTTTTGCATCTACTTTTATAATAGATGAGTCTGTAGAATCATTTTCTTGGGTGTTTTCACATTTCAAGAGTGCATGGGTCGTGCACCACCAGCTATCATAACAGACCAGGATCAGGTTATGACTGTTGCTATTGCTAAAGTGTATCCTGACACTGTTCATCGGTTTTGTATTTGGCACATCACATCAAAGCTACCAGACAAGCTTGGCTATGTTGCAGAACGTGAGCTCGTATGAGAGATTTCCATTCACTTTTATGGAGTGTTAATGATGGTGAATTTGAGACTGACTGGATCAAGTGGATGGCTTCGAAACAAATTGTCAAAAAATGAATGGCTCCGAAACATATACAATCTACGTTCTAAATAGTTCTAGTGTTTCTCAGAGGTGTTTTTTCGCAGGCATGAATAGTACTCAACGTAGTAAGTCTTTAAACCATATGTTGAAGGAATCAGTTCATGAGAGAAACACTTTATTAGACTTTATCGTTCGTCTCGATTGTATTTTACTAAAAGCAAGAGAGGCAAAAAACTTGAAGGATCATGTTGATACATATCGTATCCCACAGTTGTGCAACCAATTAATATTTGAGAAGCAAATGTCTTCTTTTTTGACTCGAGAAATGTTCTCTAAATTTCAAGATCAAGTAAAGAAATGTCTACATTATACCATCAAGCGAGTGACAGATGAACCTTCCTCTTCAAAGGTATTTTTTAGATAAATCTCCATGATTACCTTTGTCATATAACTTTCATTTCATCCGCTTTAACTTCTATTCTTTTAGTTTTCTTATGTTAATTTTTAGGTGTTTTTACTTATGTCATATGTAATTGTAACTATGTTTGATGTACATATACTGGAATTTGAATTTTGTTATTGCTCTTATTGTTGTTTCTGTACATATAAACTATTTCAATTTAAATTTATGACATTATGTTGTTCTTTATGTTGTTTAGGCATCCAAACAATATCATGTTCGAAGAATTGGAAAGCTTGATGGATTTAAAAATAGCTCTGATGGAGTTAGAAGAAATTTCAGAATAGCATGCAAAGCAGTCCTTATCCTTTTATGTTTTTTCATATGACTTGTTAGTTTTATGACAATTATAGAAAAAGATTTATGGTTTTGGTTTACATTATGGCTGCTAGCAAAGAATCATTTTTATCAAGGAATTATATTGACCTTCCATAGCTGAAGTTGTGATAATAGTGTTTTGTAGGCTGTAGTGACAAGGGAGAATACTATTATAGTAATATATAGTGAGTGTATTCTCAACTTACCCAGTCCTGCAGTCCTGGTATGCAATATTGCATCTTAATTTGCTGGTTACATAAGCGCAAGTTGTAACAAAAATCTTGCTGAACAGACAAGAATCGACAATAGACCAATGACTGCATGAAGATATTAATCATCTACAAATTAAACCACAGCTTCAAATTGCATTGCCCCTCAATTTGAGAAGAAAAAAATTTATACACTTGCATGGACCGTGGAACGCTCAACTCTTCACCAAACTACTACTATTGCGAGGCTCTAGAGATAAAATTATATCCAACAAGCCTTGCAATCTTTGAGCTCCAGGACCAGGACGGAACAAGGAATCATTACCTTTGATAGAGCATCGATTCCCAGTCCCTTGTGTCATATACTTTATGTTTGTATATTTTAAGAACGCAAATATAGTATAGGAACTTAACCTATTTTATGACGATTGGTGCTTATTCCTTGGTTCAAAATAGTCAACATACTTGAAAAAAAAACATCATTTTAACTACAATATTTGAAGTTTTAGTTACAACAAATACAAATTAAAGTACATAAACTAAGGAAACTTACTAGTTATGTCATAATTTCCAAAAACTTCTAGATCATACTCCTTTCTGTTTTGCTATTGCAATATTGGTCCGCATATCTTCTCCTTTTTGATGTCACCTACAAAGACAAAAATAAATATTAGTACAAGAGCACCAAAATTTGATTGGGTTGCTTGTGCAATACATTGTGATTTACCATTTTAGGGTTCTTTTTGTTGCTAAGAACTTTTCGAGCTTCTTTTCTTTTCCTTTTTTTAATTTCCTTAACCAAAGAATTTGGTGAATTTCTCATCTTCCCTTTTGTTTTTCTCTCTTTATGCTTCTTCCTTGTCTTCTTTGTCCTCACCTTCTTGTTTCTTAACTTCTTTTCCACAAATGGAAATTAATTTTTCCATTTCTACGTGCACCGGAGCATCTTTGTTTTGCCCATTTTCTATTTGCTCAAATGGCTACGATGTGCTTGCTTTCTTGAGTTCATTTTCCAAACCTTCAATATGACTTTTCTGTAGGATCTGTGGGTTATGGGTCCACTAATCACTTTTACGCTAATTCCTAACTAATCAAACAATAAACGCAGCGGAAACAATTTAAAGACTAGTAGGGGAAAGGAACAAGGAAACCACAAATCGACTCGGCGTTTTTATAGAGGTTCGACACCCCACACGGGTCCTAGTCCTCTCTTGCAAGCTCCGCTCGACTCCGCGAGCTCCGCCTACGACTTCACTATCCGCTCCCCGTTCCGGGCCGGGAGACAAAGCCTTACAACCGTCAAACTCGCGAACAACCCTCGCCGAGCTTGGAATCCTCTTCTCACAATCCGAGAAGGATCACTTCGGGCTCTCACTGAAGTCTATACTCGTTTGACAAACTTTGTAACTTAGTGGGATTCACTCTCTAATTGAGCACACTTTGAGCAGGATGAGTAATTGATCAAGTGTGTATAGTTTAGGCTTATGGAGTGTAGAAATGGGAGCTTTGAGGATTGAGGTTTCTCTCTAATGTATTGGGACAATTGGAGTTGGAGAGTTGTGTGTAAAACTGAGTTTGATCCTCTATTTATAAGCTCCTAAAGATTTCTAGCCGTTTGGACAAGATTTGATTGGGTTTTGTGCAAAGCACACAAAGCAGAAAATCGGGCTGCAAATCTGTCCAGAAACGGTCGACCGAACAGTGCAACGGTCGACCGAACTCTTAGGTTCGTTAAAGACACGGTCGACCGAAATATGGAATGGTCGACTGAACACTTAAGTCTATTAAATAAACGGTCGACCGAACAGGGTTACCGGTCGACCGAACATACGTTTCGGTAGAGGGAAACTTGGATCGGTTGAACGAAATAATATCGACCGATAGCAGGGATTTTTAACAATATTAAACGGTCGACCGGACAGGGCAGATGGTTCGATCGTTGGTAAAGTATGTCGGGGTGTATTTTGTTTTAATACGAATACGACCGTTGGGTATATACGACAAAAATAACGGTCGGAAAAGTAAGTTCAAACGGTCGACCGAAATCGATGGTGCGGTCGACTGAAACCAGATAGGGAAACACAAACAGAATACTTGATCATCCGGTCGACCGAACGACCTGATGCGGTCGACTGAATGTGGGCAGACAGTTAGGGTTCAGGTTTAGTGTTTTCCGGTCTATGTTTGGGTGATCTATTGAAGTCCAAATTATGTGAAATTTCGTGTGTGACTTCTATAACGAACCTAGTGTGTAAGTGATTGGTTTTTAACTAATGTACGCTCAATTTACACATGTTCCTAAGACTCAAATTAAAATCAATATTACAAGTCTTCATATAGCTTTATTACAAATCTTGACTTGATTTCATTCCTTCCATGAGTCTTGATCACCTGTAGAGGTTAGCACATGCAATATATATGCAATGCAATATGTGTGCTACTCTACATTACTTATGATTAAGATTAGGTTGTTTAAATCATCAAAACAAGGATTAAGGCCAAAAAGCCAACAATCTCCCCCTTTTTGATGATGGCAACCTATATCTTAACTATATCTTAATACATGGAATTTGTATTTGTAAACTATGCATAATAATGCCCCCTATGAATGTGCATAGTTTTTGTTCAATTTGATTACAAAATTCGAAGTTACCCCCTTAATTATCTCTCCCCCTTTGACATCCATCAAAAACAATAATCAATGTAAAATATGTAATGAGATTTCTCCCCCATTGACAATTATATAACTATTTAAGTTCAATATAGGATGTCAATTGTAATGAAGTTGCTCCCCCTAAATTTTGCACTTCATTACTCTAATAAAAGATATATCATTTAAGCTCCCCCTATCAATAAGGCTAAATGGAAACAATGAGTATGATACAAGTTAAATTCATTTAAGTTTCTACTCAAGTCTTATTCTAACATCCATTTGGAATATGACATTTAAAATCAATGGATGTGGTATATGATTTGTAATGAATATGGTTAATGATTTGCAATGAATTAAACTTCTAAAGATATGACAATTAAGCATATAGACTAGATTAGAGCTAATTTTTCAGAAATTTTTAGTGATAGAAATTTTATACCAAACTTGCATATTGATTAGCTCTAATCTTGACTTGGTGATGCAACCAGATTAGATTTGACGCTTTGGCTCGTCCGGTCACCACCAATCTCCTCCTCAAGAACCTACAAGTGTAGATTTAGGTACCCAAACAACTTTGGGTCCTTGAACATTAGCTTTTGGGATCCAAACCATTTTGGTTTTGGGTGCCCACACACTTGAGGAAATAGACTTAACAAATAAATGCTTCCCATTTAAAGTAGTGTGAGATACATGGTTTTTCAATTGCACATTGTATCCTAAACCATGTTTAGCTAAGGATTGTCTTTGACTACTTAAAAGCATATCAAGCATTTTTGTTCCTTTTGTGAACATTTCTAGATCTTTGCTTAGTTGTATATTTGAAGCTCTAAGATCTAAATGTTCATCAACAATCGGTGTTTTACTTAGACTAGCAAGTTATGATTCATTTGATTCAAGTCTAGCAACCACCTCATTCTTTTCATTCATGATTGATTCAATTTGGCATTTGAGATCATTTATAGTTTTTCTAGCATTTTTGTTCTTTTCACAAATGATCTCATATTGTTTAACTAAATCATGAAATGCATTTTGTAGCTCATCATGTGTATATGATTCATCATTAGCATTAGATTTAGAGCTAGCACTAGAATATGATTTACTTGAACATGAATTACTTCTAGTGGAATAAGATTTAGAGGAGTTAGAAGCTACCTCACTTTGTTCATCTTCAATGGCCATGAAGCATGAATGGGCAACCTCTTTTCTACTTTGCAAGGAAGAGGATGATGATGATGGAGATGAAGAGTCATCCCAAGTGGCTTTGTGAGCTTCCTCCTTCCTTTCTTTCCTCTCCCTCTTCTCCTCTTTCTTCTCTCATTTTTCTTCTCCCTCTCTTTTCTCTCATTTTCACTTTCCTCCTTCTCCTTTTCTTTTTCTCTTTTCTCACTTCTTCTACCTCTTCTTTTATTCTTTTCTCCCTTATCCCTCTTGAGGTATATGAAGAAGTCTTGGGCAAGGACCTCAATGTCCTCTTCTTCTACTCTCCTTGGCTCATCAAAGTTTGCATGCAATGCCACCGTGGAGTTTTTCTTGGAAGCTTCCTTCTCTTTTCGATGACTCAATTGGAGCTCATAGGCCATGAGATTTCCAATGAGTTCCTCCATCTTCAATTTTGAAAGATCGTACGATTCTTCAATTGCGACGACCTTGTCTTCCCAATCGTTGCTCAACGACCGGAGGAATTTTCGAGTCATCTCTCCTTCATTTTTCCTTCTTCCAAGAATCAAAAGAGAGTTAGTAATATCGGTGAAGCGAGTGTTCATGTCGCTTATGTTCTCACTGATTTGCATAGAAAATATTTCATATTTATGCATGAGGAGACTTATCCTAGTTTCTTTGGTTTTACTATCACCCTCATGATGCATTTGTAACTTATGCCATATTTCATTTGCACTTTCACAACCCCTAATTCTATTGTATTATCCCTCATTAAGGCCACAATAAAGAATGTTCATGATTTTAGAATTCATTTCAATTTCTTTCATTTGAGCCCTAGATAGCGAATCTAACTCATCTTCATTTGGGGGTATGTATGGATTTTGAATAAACTTCCAATACTTAAGGTCATTTGATATTAAAAATATTTTCATTCTATTTGTCCAATAATCATAATTTGACCCATTAAGCAAAGGAGGCATTGTGGTGCATAAACCCTCTAAGTGATTAGATGTTGAAGCCATGCTAAAATTACGGTAAAGTAATGAAATTTAGCTAACAAGGCTCTGATACGAAATGTAGGATCGTGTGGGTTATGGGTCCACTAATCACTTTTACGCTAATCCCTAACTAATCAAACAATAAACGCAGCGGAAACAATTTAAAGACTAGTAGGGAAAAGGAACAAGCAAACCACAAATCGACTCGGCATTTTTATAGAGGTTCGGCACCCCACCCGGGTCCTAGTCTCTCTTGCAAGCTCCGCTCGACTCCGCGAGCTCCGCCTACGACTTCACTATCCGCTCCCCGTTTCGGGCCGGGAGACAAAGCCTTACAACCGTCAAACTCGCGAACAACCCTCGCCGAGCTTGGAATCCTCTTCTCACAATCCGAGAAGGATCACTTCCAGCTCTCACCGAAGTCTATACTCGTTTGACAAACTTTGTAACTTAGTGGGATTCACTCTCTAACTGAGCACACTTTGAGTAGGATGAGTAATTGATCAAGTGTGTATAGTTTAGGCTTATGGAGTGTAGAAATGGGAGCTTTGAGGATTGAGGTTTCTCTCTAATGTATTGGGACAATTGGAGTTGGAGAGTTGTGTCTAAAACTGAGTTTGATCCTCTATTTATAAGCTCCTAAATATTTCTAGCCGTTTGGACAAGATTTGATTGGGTTTTGTGCATAGCACACAAAGCAGAAAATCAGGCTGCAAATCTGTCCAGAAACGGTTGACCGAACGGTGCAACGGTCGACCGAACTCTTAGGTTCGTTAAAGACACGGTCGATCGAAATATGGAATGGTCAACTGAACACTTAAGTCAATTAAATAAACGGTCGACCGAACAGGGTTACCGGTCGACCGAACATACATTTCGGTAGAGGGAAATTTGGATCGGTTGAACGAAATAGTATCGACCGATAGCAGGGATTTTTGACAACATTAAACGGTCGACCAGACAGGGCAGATGGTTCGACCGTTGGTAAAGTATATTCGGGGTGTATTTTGTTTTAATACGAATATGACCGTTGGGTATATACGACAAAAATAAAGGTCGGAAAAGTAAGTTCAAACGGTCGACTGAAATCGATGGTGCGGTCGACCGAAACTAGATAGGGAAACACAAACATAATACTTGATCATCCGGTCGACCGAACGGCCTGTTGCGGTCGACCGAATGTGGGCAGACAGTGGGGTTCAGGTTTAGTGTTTTCCAGTGTATGTTTGGGTGATCTATTGAAGTCCAAATTATGTGAAATTTCGTGTGTGACTTCTATAAGGAACCTAGTGTGTAAGTGATTGGTTTTTAACTCTGGTATGCTCAATTTACACATGTTCCTAAGACTCAAAATAAAATCAAGATTACAAGTCTTCATATAGCTTTATTACAAATCTTGACTTGATTTCCTTCCTTCCATGAGTCTTGATAATCTGTAGAGGTTAGCACATGCAATATATATGCAATGCAATATGTGTGCTACTCTACATTACTTATGATTAAGATTAGATTGATTAAATCATCAAAACAAGGATTAAGGCCAAAAAGCCAACATTTTCAATCTTGAGATTTCAGCCTCAAACTCTTTCTTACTTTCAATAAGCTGAGAGCGTAGCTTGTTGTTGTGCACTTCAAGTTTTTATTGGATAATGTTGCCTTCCTCAACCTTTCTTTTAGTTGGAGGTTCTCTTCTAGCAAATTACTAATCTCCATTCTTGCTTTCTTAGTTTCTCTTCCATTTTCAGGTTTTTCTTCCATTTCCTGTTAGAATAGCATTGTTATAGTACATTGACGTGTATGATACAAAGATCTAACCATACTAATAAAAAAGATTACCTGCTTATTTTTTTAGTTGTTCTTTTTTACTTGAACACTTTTTCTCACTCCCACAAGCTGCAACATTCTTTACATCCTACAAATAAAGAAAATAGCAAATATTGATAAAGTTGATAAAGAAACAAAGAATAATATTACACCAAGTTACAACAAACGTTATATTACTAATATACCAAAAGAACAACAAACCTTGATAAAGTTACGCTAAGTTAAATCATACTAAATATTAATAAATTCACACAAGGAAGTAAAATTTATACAAATAAAATTGATGAAATTACATCAAAATGAGCATTGCAATATAAACAATGTTGACCATCCATCAGAACAAATGATCAATGAAATGAAATAAGTTTGTTTTTGGCTTTATATCAAAAGGTTGTACTTTGTACCTGATTTTGTTCCAATCTTGCCAACCGTCTTTCCTTGTAAACGAGAGGATTCTTCTATCATTTAAATTGTGGTTGTGCGTTGGGGAATTGTGGCATACACATTCTTGTTTTCTCATATACCCAAATCTAACATCAATAACAAATAAACAATTCAACATCTTATGCAATCTGAAACTATAAAGTATGTAGCAATTTAGATTTTTAACTTACATTACTGGCCATTGCATAGCCCACTACATATGCCCCTGCTTTTCTACTCTTTCTTTTATCTCGGTTCTTGATGACTTCATGACATCTGCTTGCATTATTCATGATTAATTTATGGATGAAACCAGCCCAGTTGTAAGATGCCAATGAACTCAAATCATTAATGAACCATAATATGTACTTCGACACAGTTTCATTGGACTGTGGACACACAAATGTAGTCATCACTACAAGCAGCCACAACTTCACTACAAGATCAATTTCAGAATCATCATGTCTCTTAACTGTTTGTTCAAACAATGTTCCAACTTTTTGTTATGAACAATAACTTTTTGCTATCGGTCGACTGATAGGCAAGTTTCGGTCGACTGGTGAGCAAAATTTTGCTAGAATTATTAAGAGATTATTGTTGATCATGGGTTAGATTTATTCCAATTATGGTCAAACATTTTTAAGGATGATTATGTGTCAATTTGTTATTGGTTTGAGGGAGATAAAAGCAAGAGATCATGGGTTAGTGGATAACCCATGATGTGGGTGTTGGGAGAGCCTATAAATAGGTCTCCTCTCCCAACTTGTTTTATTAAGTGCAAAAAATCTCTTTCTCCCTAACAATCCAATTAATCCATCCGAAAATTCTTTTAATTATTCAAGCTTTTGGGGATTAAATTCTCAGGAAATTTAGAAGGGTTATTAGCTAGATTCTAACCTTGATTTAGAGATTGATTGACTAGATCATTTTTCTCTAATTGTGTTTAGAGTTTGGTGAACACTTGGAGGCGAATCAACAGACGATTCAACGCTCAACGTAACACAAGATCTTCATAAAGGTTTTAAAGAACCTTTGGGTATGATTGATCCTCTTCTATTTATTTTAATATATATGTGATTTACTATGTATCAAAATAATATATAGAATAATGTACATGAAATCGTCAAAAATATGGAAATCGATCTTTTATGCATGTATAATTTGTAAAAATATATACATACATAGGGGACACGAAATCCTACACTAACAATACAAACAAAAGAAAATAAATAAAAAGACTCGACTATGGACATACGTTAAGCACCCCCCACACTTACTTCATACATTGTCCTCAATGAATGTGAGTATGATACTACATGGATTTATGCATGAACAATAAAAGGAAGTTCATGATTATGTTAATGGACATAAACTCAAATTATCCCAAACCTGTGAAATATTTAAGAGGGAATACAAATACATTAACAAATAGAGCCCAAATACTAAAGTAATGGGACTCACTAGATGTGTTGCGGGAAAGGCAGGAGATTGAATGCTATCAATTTCAAGCGACGCCACCCAAACCATGTTGTCTGGAAACCGTGAATTGGCTGCAATTAGGGTAGAGCCCGTAATAAAAAACTAGAACCAAAGGACACAGTTATTTCCCATCTGTGGAGAACTTCGAGACATTGGACACTGCTAGCAGTGGATGGAAGGATGCAATAATTAAGCCAACTAAACAACCTTCCGCAATTAGTTGAAGACAATGATGAGAAAGATCGCTAACAAGTAGTGGGTGCCCACGAAGAAGCAACACAATTAATGGTTGAATTCTGGAGATCAACCCTCAAAATGGACTGGGACCTGATGTACGAAAGAGAAACATGCCAACGCAAAGCACCGAATAATAACGACTATGTAATGTATGTACTATGTATTTTGCGTTGGTGAATATATGTATTTGCGGATGGACAGTTGTGTGTCCCTCGTGGGACAAATGTGTATTTACTGAGTGGTAGAGGTTTATTTACTGTGTGACAGATGTGTGTCCCATGAGGGGAAAATGTGCATTTGCTGAGTGATAGAAGTTTATTTGTTGCGGGACAGATGTGTCCCGCGAGGGACAGACGTGTCTGGCGAGGGACGGAAGTGCCCCCTGAGGGTAACTCTTGTCCTACGAAGAGAACTCCTGTACTTATAAGGTCACAATCCGTTGCAGCCACTTAAAATAAAAAAATTAACGACAAACTCCTACTAACCAAAAAAACATAATAAAGAAAGACCACATTCCCCATAATTTTATCATGTTCAACACAACCAAAGTGGAAAAATAGCCATACCCAAAAACGTAATGTTTGGTTACAAATATTGGAATTGCCCAAACAAAAAACTATAACTGTTGTCCTACGCTCTAGACCACAGGACCTTGCTCGGAAGCATCCCCTCCGAACAGGGTCTCCATCCGAATGGGACTAACAGAGTGGCTATTAACAAAATGTTCCACCTGCTAGGAGACGCAAGTGCTACCACACTTGATGCACATGTGCTCCTTAAATCGCATTTTCCACTTCTGCTTTCGGCTTCCTACTCGAAGAGTGACCCACCTCCGCTCCAGCTTCCTCTCCTGTGTTTACTCCGACTTCATCTCCCACGTCTACCCCCACTTCCTTACCACAGGGAGGAGGGGCACTATCTTTAATTCTCTCCACAACTCCTTCCACGACACATCCAACTAGCCCCTCTAAGTTCCCAACCATGGTCCTCTTCATTTCCTTCATTCGCCTGTTGACGTGTGCAAACAGGCTAGCAACAGTGGGATCACGTACTCCTCCACCAGCAGGTAGTGGCAGTGACGACCATCCACCTTAAATCGAAAATCATGAAAAAAGATGGTCAATCAACCAACCAAGTCACAAAATTTAGGGTCCAAAAAGAGGGTCAATCAACCAACCAAGTAACAACTACACACAAAGAACACCATATTCAGCACCCCCGTTGCCGCCCTCCAGAAGCTCTTCGCTGGAATGTCGTAGAAGCAAAACAGAACTACTGATGGACGGTGGTCGTGGTGTGATGGTCCGACATCATTCACCATAGACTATTCTGAGTTGTCTTATTGGCATTTTGGAGTTGGATGATGAGCATGGACTCCTTATATAGTATTTTCGGGGAAGAGGAATTTGAAGAGTCTGAGGAATAGTTGTGTCCTTCTCTGGAAAGTCATGTCCTTAGAAGGACGACAATGTTATTTGAAAGTGAAGAGTCTCATGGGTGACCGTTGGCTTCTGTTAGTAAACTTTTTCCTTCGTGGGACAAAGGTGTCCCTCAAAAGAAACTATTGTCTTTTGAAGGACATGGTCAGTGAAGGTGAAGAGTCTCACAGGGTCCGTTAGCTTTCATTAGTTAACAAGGTCCCACCACAAACTAATGTTCCCCCCTTTTGTTCTGGAGAGTTAAAAAACCTTGAACCTACCCGCCCAGATTTCACTCAATCCTGACCCGATCCTCGCATCCATTTTCTAGCTCCTACTCAGTCGTCCGGTATTGTAGACATGTAATCCGATATCAAGAAAAATGCTTATTTCGTTGATTTTGTTTCCACCTCCGACACCAACAACACCTACATTGCGTCCATCAGCATGAGCTGTCAATCACAAGCACGACCAACTACTCCGTTGAAGAATTGGGCCAACACATGGAGAGGTTTTATGGGACGATTTTGGAAAGATACTGTAACTACCCCGATCTTGTGGGTACGCACACTGGGAAAGACTACAAGTGTCGCGATAAGAGACCTCCATGACGACCGAAGGAGTTACAAAACACAGACCATACAACGACTCGACAATACGTAGAGAGATCATACATGGATAGACTAACATAAAACATAACTGAAAAGTGAGAGATTATCCATATATGGTAACAAGGTCAAATACATAACATCGAGTTCGAAAGGGAAATACATAATAAATAATGCGGAAGCAAAAGACAAACTGAAGAATCTCGTCGACGTGTCCCTCATGTACAACATCTTCGACTACTCGTCCAGTCTGCCCTGTAGGAATCTAAGTACCTGCAAGCACCACATCAACATATGCGTGAGTTTTCTATAAATAAAACCGAGTATGCCCCTGGCCCAATCAGAGTTATATGGTAGAATGCATGCAAACTATCTAAGACAAAAGCATCCGAAATAGAAGCAGAAAAGCACATAATGCATCGAAATGCTACAACTCCATCAGTCGTGCCAATCGTGTAACAACCGCAAATCCCTCCAAGGGAACCAGAATACCAACCATGCTGGTCAGAACAGAACAGAAAAGCATCAAATGCAACAGAAGGCTACGACTCCATAAGCCGTGCCGGTCGGGTGCACCCGAACCATTCCTCAAAAGGAACCAGAACACCAGCCTCTCTGGTAAAAGGCGATCCCTCGACAGTGACCCACCGCTCGGCACAAAGCGGTGTGCCGGATAAGTGTCCCAATTCGCGGCAAGTGACCTACATGGTGCCATCGCGAACTTGGGAACACCTATCCTGAGACAGAATGGCAGCGCGCCTGCCCAGGACTTATCTTACGCCTGGCCTCCCAACGTGAAGGTCTTATGCGAATGGCCTCTGGAGCTAGAGGACCCACTCGTGGCCCGTCGGCCCAGAAAATAGAACGTGCCCAGAAATATTAATCAGATTAAATGCAATGCAAGCTAATTAAGTGATGCATTGCATACATTGCATCATATGTCTTTCATTTAGATTAATTTTATATCAATAAATGCTACTAAGGTATGTGTTTAGTCTTATTTACAGAATACAGGGACCTGAATGCAAATTACCCATATCCCGAGCATAAACACATGCAAGAGACTCATTTCTATCATAAAGACCAAGTTCAAGATTATCGGGGTTCAAATTGAAGTCCATCCAAGCATAAAAGCATTCAAAGACCTAATTACAAAAAGGTCAGGGACTTAAGCACAAAAGTAGCCAGGGACTTAATTGCAAAAGGCTGAGGCCCCGACTACAAATTACGAGTACCAAAATATTAATTTGGAGAAAAAATCAATTTGGATCTCCAAATATATGAAGAAATTAATTCGGAGCTCAAAAGAAAGGAAAGAAATCAATCCGGACGCGCAAAGGACAGCTAAATCATACCATAAACACACAGGAAAAATCCGGATCAAATCTGAGACAAAATTGCGGCGATTCCGCCGCAAACTACATGCAAATTGCGGCGTTTCCGTCGCACCCCTTTGGATCCGCGGGTCGCGCTTTTGTCCAGTTGCGTGTTGACGCGTGTACATTCCTATTTTGTACTAGGGTCCCTTGTATCGGCTATAAATAGCCCCGAAATTATGTTGTAAAGGGAACTTGTTATTCCATTCTTTAGCAATAAAATTCTGTTGGTTTATTTCGTCTTTTTAGTTTTCTTTCGTAGTTTCTCTAGGACCCCTTCTCCTTCCCTCCATCCATGAGTTTCTAACTCTCTCCAAAGGGTGAGGGTGACGGATTTAGGGTGATGAGAAGAAGAATGATGTTATTATTTTAATTTCGTGTTAGTATATTTTGAGTACTTGAGTTTATGTTAAGTCATTTATCATGTATTGCTTTATAATTAATGTGATTTATTATAAGTTTCAGATTTCTCTAAACAAAACCCGATATCTAAACCCCCACCCACTGGACTCTCATCCATATTTGCTTTATTCTTAGTTTGTTTTTTTGTTGTTCTTGCTTTAGAAAATAAAAAAATTCAAAATCTCAAACCAGCCTTATTTCTCTCTTTTTCTTTCCTTAATCGAAAATCACAAAAATAACAATATCTCTCCCTCCTTGTGTTCGACCCGTACTTGTCACGTCTTCATTGACGTCGTGCACTTGCGGTATAAATAAAATTCTCACCAAATTTTTGGCGCCGTTGCCGGGGAGGCGACGAAGATTTTGTTTATTTTTGGTGATTTCGATTCTATTCTGTTCATCGTGTGCGCGATCTAACTATTTGGGTTTGCGTTTCAGTAGACAACGGAGTGCGCGGCGAAATTTGGGCACAATCGGAGCAAGAAGGGCGGCGAAATCGCCGCACCTAAAGAACAATATGCGGCGGATCCACTGCACGTCTGAAGCATCTGGGCTTCAATTTTTTCTGGGGTCGTCTCCATCTTTGTGTGGACACGTAGAGCAACTGGAAATTTTCGAGAGCGGGCGGCGAACCCGACTGAGCGTGCGTAGGTAACCTTTGTTGCCTTTTTCCTCGTAATTTCTATTTTCGGAAAATTTCTTTTTTGTAGAACTGCACGTGTTAAGCTCAAATTCCATAATTGGAGGTAATTCAACTCTGACCTAAAAATTGGCAAAATTAGAAAGAATTAGTGCATGCATCATATAGTGTTTTGTTTGCATTATTCTTGCTAAATTCTTGCAAATTATTTTTTTTGTTGCAGAGTGCTGGAGGCAAGGTACGTGCGCGGTTTTTATCAATTGCATTTAAGCATATAATTTAGTTTGCATACAACCTTGCAATTGTCCCCCACTAAAGACCAATGTTTGACTATCTTTGTTAGATTTAAGTTAAACTATCTTAAGGGTAACTCCGTAGGAAAAGATACGGTGGGGATTTCATCACCCTTCCATGGCCCACAAATCACAATCCTAAAGTGTCACCCAAGCCTTAAAATTAAAATCAATTAGACATTGGCCCCTAAGGACTCAGACTCAATTAAGGAAAAGATTGGGTTGACTTGCTATGACTTGAAGCTGATCGAATTTAATTTGGTGTCTAGAAAGTGTTTTTGTGTTGACGTAAGTCTTCCAAGCGAAGTGGTTGTCTAATTGGCACCGACTCTGTCGGAAGCGCCCCTACTAGCTATACACTGCCTGGCCAATTTGGTTTGATTAGTGAGGGAGGTGAATCAAGCGAACCAATTCGACTCAACCAGTTAGGAGTCGTCTAGATTTAAGCGACATTAGGTCTAGGATTGTTTGAACCGTGCTTGTTTAGGAAACTTCTGACCAACCCTCTCGTCTATCTTTTAGAGTTACGTTTCCCTTCTCATCTGAGTCTTCTTTCTCTTCTCATCTCAATTCTCTATATTAGGATTCCTTTCTCATCTTCCGCCCTTCTATTGTTTGTTTCCATTTTAAAAAAAATTTAAAAAAAATTAAAAAAAAGTAATTGATTCTTGAAATTGAAATTGGAATTTAAATTTCAAATTTGAATTCAAAAATTGATTCAAACCGGTGCACTCATATTTGGGTTTGGGACTTGAGCAATCGACTCTCACGAGTTCATCTAGATTGCAGTCTAGAGCTTAGCCCCAATCCACCTGTTGCACCACCTCACCCGGATCCAATGGGTGAGAATGTAGTGGACCCGCCTAGGACTCTGAGGGATCAGTGCTAACCAACGATGGCTGCTCAGCCATCGTGCATCGTTATGCCCATCATACCAAGTCGCGACTTCGAACTAAAGGCACAATACACGAGTATGTTGCCCAAGTTCACCTCTAAGGAAGATCCATATCTCTTCCTTAGAGAATTTGAGGAAATCTGCTCCCTTATGCAATACCAGCATATCTCTGAGGAGGCAGTGCGTCTTAAATTCGTGCCTCTAGCACTGAAGGACGACGCTAAGAAATGACTATATAGTCTAGCCGAAAGATCTATTAGGAGTTCGGCCGAGTTTGTTCAAGTGTTCTTAAAGAAATATTTCCCCAACCATAAGACTATTAGGATTAGGAATGAAAATGTTGCATTCGTTCAATCTGAGAGCGAGCCGTTCTATTCCTATTTGGAAAGATTTAAGAACCTGTTGAGCCAATGTCCTCATCATGGAATTCCAAGATGGCAATTGTGCCAAATTATTTATGAGGGATTGACACCTACATCTAGGGTTATGGTAGAATCTGTAAGCCAAGAAAACTTTATGTCCAAAAATGAGAATGATGCTTGGATTTTTCTTGAGGATTTAGCCAAAAATAGTATGCAATGGGACAATACTAGAGCACCGACTAACCCGAGTATTGGATCTAGAATAGCAAGTCAACCCAAACCAGGTGTCTTAGCTGTAGATGCTACTGTATCTGCTGAAGCAAAACTAGCTACCCTTATGCGTAGAATGGAGAGTCTAGAGCTAAAAACCCGACCCCTAGTGAATCAAGCCTCTTCTATCCCTTGCTCTAGATGTGGTCAAACTGGTCATATAATGGAGGATTGTCCGGACTTGGAACAAGTTAATGTCCCCTTTAACCACTCTAGAAATAACCCATACGCATCAACCTATAACCCAGGTTGGCGTAATCATCCCAATCTTTCATGGAACCAACAAGGTCAACCTCCTAGACAACAACCAAACCCGTATCACCAAAATAATACATCATCTGGGTTTAGTAACAATGGAGATTATGATGTTAGATTGAAAAGCTTGGAAAATTTGGTTAAGACTTTTATGCAAACAACCACCCAATCCTTCCAAAAGCTAGAAACACAAATCAACCAACTAGCACAAATTGTAGGTGAAAGAGAAAAGGGTCAGTTTCCAAGTCAACATGAGGTGAATTCTAGACCTAATAATCAATATCAACCCTATCAACCACCTCTAGGAAGTAACAACCCTAGACCAGTTCAAATGGTTTATGAGGAGGGACCGTTCCAACAAATAAATGCAGTTGTATCATTACGGTCTGGAAAACAAGTTGATAACACTTCTGCATGATTTATCTTTGCATACATTGAGGACAATGCATTGAGGACAATGCTTTATCTTTGCACCACCACGAGGCCAAGCTCGCAAAAAGTGCTCGACTCGACCCTAAAACGCTACCAGAGAGTGTAAAGGGGAGGAGACTATAACGTAGAAGAAGGTGAGAAGAAGATGACTCAGAGGAGAAGGGAAGAATCCTAGAGCTAGCGTGGGTAATGAGATCAGGTAGAAGCCTAACTAGCAAGCACGGCTCAAACAATGTAAGGCAAAGGGTCCTTAGGCTAGACGACGCCTAACTTCGAGGTCACTAGCCTCGACACGCCTCACCTCCCTACAACGAGGACCACAATGCCCAGCAAGTGATACCAGATCCGGAGATCCAGTACCTCCTACTATCGACAAGGTAGGCAACGCCGATCAGGCCATGACGGTCTCAACTAGATTACTCTCCTAGTGCGCCCGCAATCCTTAGGGCCAATGTCTACTTGCTTTTAGTTAAGGCTTTATTAAGAGTGATTTTTGGGGCCAAGGAAAGGGTGATGAAATCCCCCACCTTATCTTTTATGGGACAGCCCCTCCTTAGTAGCGTTTTGATCCTAGATCTAGCAATCAATCGCTCCTATCAAACGCTCAACTCACTCTTGTCCTGATGCAATTCCTACTAACTAATGCATGGGCATACAAGATGCATGAATGAGTGTAGGAAATGCGTACCTCACGCCAGCACTCAACAACTTAAAATAAAGCTAGAAGAAAAGACAACTATATGCCTAAGTCAATACATGATGCGTGACCTAAACAAATAAGAACGTCTAGTCTTTTTCTTTGGATTTTAGGGCCAAGTTGATTAATGGGGGAGTGATTAATGATCTGGTTGCAAACCAGAAGTCAAAGCATGCAAAATAGGGCTCCCAGATAACACAAATTACAGAACTAACTACCCGAAAATTTTTGAAAGTAGGAAGCCCTCACCAGGCCGCCAATTGGCGGTCTCCAACCACTGATTGGCGGTCCTTTTAGGTCTTCTGTTCCTCAAATTTGTCCAACAGCCTCCCCTTGATCCGATGGTTCCCTGAAACTAAGAAAAACTGGAAACAAAAAATTAAAAACCCCTCGAATCGTCCAAACCAACGTCTGGACAGAGCACCTCCCCGACAACAGCGCCAAAAACTTGATTGATCGTTTTATATTAACCGCAAGGGCACGGCCGCGTTGAAGCGGTGGCAAATACGGGTCGTCCACTGGGAGGTGTGTCGACAATTGGTTTGTTCGAAGGCGAGAGGTAAAAGAAGGAGAGAAAGATTGGTTACACTAAACTATACTACAATGCCAAATGAAATGGAGAAGAAGCGATAAAACTAAACCCCAAAAGGGGTAGAGAAATAATGTTAACATAAAAGAGTGTGTGTGTGTTCATTAAGCTCCTCACAATATGTAGTGCATGAAATCATAAAACTACATCCAACTTTGCCTCTACATGAATTAAGATAAGACTACATCATTAAAACATACAAGACAATAATTGGAATGAAGCTAAATAAACTCAAGTATAAAGACTAGACCCTACTATGCCTCCACATGAATTAAGATAAGACTACATCATTAAAACATACAAGACATTAGCTAAGGTAAAGGCAACAAGAGCACATACACTACAAATTGTGTTTCCAACATTAACTTCATCCATATCCTAACCTTATCATTCCCCATAAAATAGGTCCACTAATCAAAGCACAAGCTAAGCTTCATTCAAGAGCATTAGCATATCAAAGATAAGAGTGAAAACTCATTCGATGGTTATGGAAATCATATAAAGCTCAAGGGATAAAGATAACACACACTTAATACACTACATGATTATATCACATATTTCTCCACCCCCCAAATGGGGATGGAACTACTCACACATATTTAAACTAACTACTCTAACAAAATGAAGCATTCTACTGAAATAAAACTACACTAATCAAGCAAGAAATAAAGAAGCATAAAAGGAAAGGAAAGACAAAACAAACATGCACAAATTAAAAGACAAGATTAAAAGAAACTAGAAGAATTATTTTATTAACAATGACTCACATTGAAGGTAGCATTCTTCTCCACCTTGAGTTTTTGCTTCAAGGCTCACTCCTTAGTAGAGAGAATGCCACCAAGCAATGGGTAATTACAATGGAAGGTGAAGATTTCTATTTATAAGCATGGAAAAAGCTAATCCGGGACAATCCCCTGATGTGGGACTAAACCAATACCAACAATAGCCTAAACACATGATAATACAAGTCCAGGAGAAAGCTTAGCGGATCTGGGGCCATATGGACGCCAATTAGCGGTCCAAGACCGCCAATTGGCGGTCTATAAACTTCAGATCGCGTTGCTTTTGGTTGTGGGCTTTGCTTGATGAATTTGTTGGTCTTGGATTCATCTACTTGGATTTTTGGAGCTCCGACCCCAATCGAATTGACAAAATACTCCCCATGAAGGTGTGGAGTTTACTGTTTTGCTCTTAGGTCCTTCAGCCTTACGATCAGGTCCTTCTCCCTTGCATCTTAGTCCCCAGGTCTCACGATTAAGTCCTTTTTCTTGCTTTTGGGTCCTTTCATGGCTCTTCTCTTCAAACCTCTTTATTTCTGAAATTCAAACATAAAACTCGTCACATAGCATTGCTTAGATGTAAGATAATGGATATAAGATACGAATATGAGCATGAAATGATGTCAATCAACCTTCTAAGTTCTTTTGGTTCTACGTATACTTCTCGAACTTCTTCCACAATTTCTTGCGGAATTGGTTCGTGTTCGATTCTCGAACGTACACTAGGTGGGGAAGATTGAGTTTCTCTCACAATTTCTTGCAAGGGTCTCTCACTTACGCTCCTATTAACAAAAGGAACCTTGGTTGGGCCTTCATGATCTTGAATGTCATCATTCATATCATGATCTTGTAGAATATCTTGAGTCTCCTCAAGCACAACTCTACTCCCACTACTTTTTATTCTTTCCAGAAATTCCTTTTCTAGAAATACGGCATCCCTCTCTACAATCACTCGATTGGAGGTTATATGACAAAAGTAGTATCCTCTTGTCTCACGAGGAAAACCTATAAGGAAGCACTTATCCGCTTATGGTTGAAGTTTGGTCGACATCAATCTCTTGACGTAGGCCTCACAACCCCAAATCTTGAGAAAATTGAGCTTAGGTGTTTTACCACTCCATAGCTCATAAGGCGTTTTTCTACGAATTTGGATGGAACATTATTTAGTGTGTAAGCCGTAGCTTCTAGTGCATAACTCCAAAAGTAAAGCGGCAATTCAGCTTGACTCATCATTGATCGAACCATGTCGAGTAATGTCATATTCCTCCTTTCGGATACCCCATTCCACTGAGGTGTACTAGGAGGGGTGAGCTGCGGTACAATACCACACTCCTTTAGGAATGAGTCAAATCGGTACTCAAGTACTCACCTCCACGATCCGTTCGTAGAGACTTGATTTTCTTGTTGATTTGGTTCTCTACTTCATTCTTGAATTCCTTGAACTTGTCAAAGGATTCACTTTTGTTTCTCATTAGATAAATATAGACATAATGACTATAGTCATCCGTGAACGTAATGAAGTACCTAAAATCGTCTCTTGCACTAGTACTCATCGGACCACATACATCGGAATGTATCAAATCCAACAAGTCATTTGCTCTCGGTCCTTTCTTCTTGAAAGGCCTCTTGGTCATTTTGCCCATTAGGCAAGGTTCACACTGTAGGATCGTGTGGGTTATGGGTCCACTAACTCTAATTAACAATTTTAATCCTAATCACCTACTTGTTTAGACAATCAAAGAGATGCAGGGGAAATTAAAACAAATACACAAGTAGGGAATAGAAAATGCAAACCACAAGCACACAGGGGATTTATAGAGGTTCGGCGCGCCACCCGGGTCCTAGTCCTCTCTTGCAAGCTCCGCTCGGATCACCGAGCTCCACCTACGACTTCACTATCCGCTCCCCGTTCCGGGCCGGGAGACAAAGCCTTACAACCGTCAAACTCACGAACAACCCTCGCCGAGCTTGGAATCCTCTTCTCACAATCCGAGAAGGATCACTTCGGGCTCTCACCGAAGTTTATACTTGTGTCATGGGCTTTCACCTAGACCCTTGCTCTCTTGACAACAAATGTAACTTGAGTGGAACTCACTCTCTAATTGAGCACAGTTGAGTTGGATGAGGATATGATCACTAAGTGTGGATTTAGGCTTATGGAGTGAGATTGGGAGCTTTGAGGATTGAGAGCTTCTCTCTAATGAATTGGAAAATTGGAAGGTTCAGAGTTTTGTTAACAACAGGTCTTGATCCTCTATTTATAAGCTCCTAAGGTATTCTAGCCGTTGGGGATAGATTTGGTTGGGTTTTGTGTAAGATACACAAAGCAGAAAATCGGGCTGCAAATCTGTCCAGAACCGGTCGACCGAAACTAATAAATCGGTTGACCGTTCACTTGATTTCAAGGAGAACGGTCGAACGAATAAATATTCGGTCGGATAAACGAGCTAGAACTTAACTCTACTTAAGTGAATCGGTCGAACCAAAGTATGGGGCGGTCGACCGTTAAGGGGATTCGGTTGAGATAAAGTTGGATCGGTCGAACGAAGAGTGTGTCGACGGATAGCAGGGACAGAATAAGTGTTCAACCGGTCGACCGAAACAAGGTCGTCGTTCGACCGGTTACCGAATGTATTTTGGGGTTAAGTTTGTTTTATACGAATACGACCGTTATAGGAATACGACAAAGGTAACGTCCATAATAAAATCCGGGATCGGTCGACCGAAAAGGTAGAACCGGTCGACGAGTAGAGTTCGGTAAAATCACTGTGGAGAGTCTGTTATAAACCGGTCGAACTGAGAACTGGTTCGGTCGACCGGTTCACACAGGAATTCTGGGTTTAGGTTTTAAGTGATTTCCGACTAAGGTTTGGGTGATCTAATGAAGTCCAAATAAGGTGAAATATTGTGTGTGACTTCTCTAAGGAACCTAGTGTGTATGTGATAAGTTTTTAGCTCTTGTATGCTCAATTTACACATGTTCCTAAGACTCAAAATAAAATCAAGATTACAAGTCTTCATATAGCTTTATTACAAATCTTGACTTGATTTCCGTCGTTCCATGAGTCTTGATCACCTGTAGAGGTTAGCATATGCAATATATATGCAATGCAATATGTGTGCTACTCTACATTACTTATGATTAAGATTAGGTTGATTAGATCATCAAAACAAGGATTAAGGCCAAAAAGCCAACAATCTCCCCCTTTTTGATGATGGCAACCTATATCTTAATACTTGAAAATTTTAGGTGTAAACTATGCATATAAATGCTCCCCCTATGGATGTGCATAGTTTTTGTACAATTTTAACCAATTTTCAAGTAACTCCCTTTTAATTATCTCTCCCCCTTTGACATCCATCAAAAACAAAAATAATTATGACTTTAAGCATAGAATTTGGATGTCTTGTAATGAAGTTGCCCCCCCCCCCCCTAAATTTTGCACTTCATTACTCTAATAAAAGATATAACATTTAAGCCCCCCTATCAATAAGGCTATATGGAATTTAAGTTTCACTTCATTTATATGGAATAAAAGATATAACATTTAACATTTTGCACTTCATTTAAGTTTCTACTCAAGCCTTATTCTAACATCCATTCAAAATTTGACATTTATAATCAATGGATGTGATATATGATTTGCAATGAATAGGGTTAATGATTTGTAATGAATTAAACTTCTAAAGATATGACAATTAAGCATATAGACTAGATTAGAGTTTTTTCAGAAATTTTTAGTGATAGAAATTTTATACCAAACTTGAATATTGATTAGCTCCAATCTTGACTTGGTGATGCAATCAGATTCGAATTTGACGCTTTGGCTCGTCCGGTCACCACCAATCTCCTCCTCAAGCTCCTACAAGTGTAGACTTTGGTACCCATTTTTGCTTGGGTCCATTAAGTTTAGCTTTTGGTACCCAAATCCAAGTTGATTTTGGTACCTCTACACTTACTTTCTTTTTCTTGGCAAAATTATGTTTAACATTAATTTGAATAGGAAAGTTTTTAACATAAAAATTGTTTTTATTGCCATGTGTGAACTTATGCAATTTATTTGACAAATTTTCATTTAAGGCATTAAGTTCACTGTTTTTAGTTGCTAGAGATTCATTTAAGCAATTTAATTTTTAATCATAGAATTATGCTTTTCATTCATGTTCCTAAGACTCAAAATAAAATCAAGATTACAAGTCTTCATATAGCTTTATTACAAATCTTGACTTGATTTCCTTCCTTCCATGAGTCTTGATCACCTGTAGAGGTTAGCACATGCAATATATATGCAATGCAATATGTGTGCTACTCTACATTACTTATGATTAAGATTAGGTTGATTAGATCATCAAAACAAGGATTAAGGCCAAAAAGCCAACACACGCGTCTTCAATGATTTAAAATCAAGTTGACCAAGAAGGTTAGCTTCTTGCAATTTCTTGATGCGTTTTTCATTTATGTGACCAAGACGATAGTGCCACAAGAGTGTATCATTCACGTGAGTAGTTTTAAGCTTTTTGTTAATGATGTTTAAGATTTGTTTATTATTCAATTCAAGGAAATAGAGACCATTCCTCACGAATGCATTTGCATAGAAAATACCATTCTTCGATATAGACAAGCAAGAGTTTGAAATATTTATATTAAAATTATTCATATCCAAACATGATACAGAAATAATATTCTTGCTAATCGAAGGCACATAATAAACGTTCTTTAAACATAAATTTAAACCACTAGATAATTGAAGCTCCACAGAAACTTGTGCAACTGCAGCAACGTTCACACAATTTCCGACCTTCAAAATCATCTCGTTCTTCACGAGTTCCTTCCAATCCTTTAGTAGCTGCACATTAGAAATTATGTGAGCACAAGATCCGGTATCAATTACCCAAACATGGACAGAGGTGGCTAAATTTATCTCAATAACAAATATACCTTTGGCCTTTTTGGGGCGCTTACGTTCAATCACTCCATTGTGAAGGTCTTCCTTGTACTTGGGGAAATTTGGCCGGATGTGTCCCTTTTCACCGCAGTGAAAGAACTCCGTGTTGGGAGTCAGAGATTTCAAAGATTTCCCACTTGGGCACTCCCATGAGCACCTCCTACTCCCTTGCTCTTGATTGACATATTCTCAGTGAATTTGCCTTTACCTTTGGTGATCTTCTTGCTCCCTCCATGGACGGCTAGGACGTGCTTGTCCCGACCCTTGCCCAGTCAACTTCAGCCGTTTTGAGAGCGTTGTCAAGTTCCTCAAGACTCACCCCTTTCTCACGCACATGATAGTGCATAATGAAGTCCTTATAGGATGGGGCTAGAGAGCCAAGAATCAAATATTCTGCAATGTCATCGGGCATCGGGGAAGAGAGCTTCGACAACTTCTCAAGGTATCCTTGCATCGTGAGAAAATGCATGGATACCGATGTTCCCTCCGCCATGTGGCACCTTGTGAGTGTGATGGTGGTCTTATAGCGCTCTTTTCTAGCACTATCCATGAACATCGTTGTTAAAGCTTCCATGGTCTTCTTGGGTTTTGAATCCAAGTATTTTGCTTGAAGCGAGTCACCTATGGAGGCCAACATTAGACCGTGAACTTGGTTCTCTTGGTCTTCCCACTTTGCTTTTGCTTCTCTCTCGCTATCGGTTGCCTTCTCATTTAATTTTGGAATTTCACCATCCAAAATATGAGATAGTTTCTCAAACTTCAACACGATATTGAGCTTGAGTTGCCAGCTTATGAAGTTTGAGCCATCATTTGTCAAAGGATGTTTTTCAATCATAGATTGCACAATAGGTTGAATATTCGACATTTCTAAAAAATAAATTATATGGGATTTAATGTCAATTTTATGTTTTAAAAACAATACCACAAATAAAAATTTGTCCATAAATGCAGCAATTCAAGATCCTATCAATTATAATATAAACTACCTAAGGGCTATCAGATATATTATAAAATCAAGGTAAGAAAACATTTTTCTAATAATAACCATTTTGAAATATCGCAACATTAAACATTTTTAAACTCTTATTACTCTTGTCTTATTAATTAGGAATGAATTTGATCAATCCTCGTAAGAAAAACTCTCTTTCTCAAAATCGAGCTAGGGCTCCGGGTCTTGTTATTAAAACTTATTTCATTTGATACGAGATACGTTTATCCATTGTATTCACAAACAAATATACTCGGTGTCCACTAAGGGTGAATCACACCTTGTATGACAATCAAGTATGGAACTTCGTTGACCTTCCTCAAGGAAAGAAATTCGTTCGAAACAAATGGGTCTCTAAGAGGTCTCAATCAAGATATGTCTTCCTTCTGAATGGTGGAGCCGTAAGTTGCCGTAGCAGGAAGCAAACCACTACAACCGACTCAACCACCACTTTCGAAGTAATGGTTGTTGCTGAAGCGAGCAAGGAAAGAGTGTGGATTAAGAAGTTCCTTGAAGAGCTTGGAGTAGTTCCCTCGAGCGAGGGACCAATAGAACTATTTTACGACATTAGTGCATCTATCTCACAAATCGAGGATCCCAAATCCCATCAAAAGGTGAAATACATGTATCACAAGTATTTTGTCACACATGACTTCATCGACGAAGGCAAAATAGATTTATTATGGGTGGACACAAACAACAACACAACCGATCCATTCACCAAACCTAAGCCCAAACCAAAGGCGAAATGCATTTCGAGTCCATGGGTCTGAGGAACCATGTGGAGTGGCTTGATGAGTGATTAGAGAGGGTTATCCTAGTTATTATTGTTTTATATATTGAGAATGTATGTGAAATAAAACTTTGATAACAAGTGGGAGATTTAAAAGAATCTATTCTAAAAGTTTTACTTTTATATGTCAATTATTATGAATTGGATGTGCAAACATTTTGTTCCTTAATTAATGTATTCGTCTTTTGGAAGTGTTGAGGAAGAGACTCTTGGTCCTTAACTGTGGAGCTCGAAAAGATAATGGTTTACATAAATCAAAAGATATTCACAATCATAGTAATAGACATGAAACATTAGTTACCGAGATAACATTGTCGTGTTGGTCATTGATTATTGTAGCTCTACAAATATTTGACGACACGAGTATATAAAAGAGGAAAATGATTACTTTTATATTTTGAATAGACCTAGCAAGTGAAACAATATAGATTTGTGTTATGTGTCATTAATGTTTCCACTGTGTCTTGAATCCTAAGATATGAGACTTATGTCTTTTCACATAAGAAGTGTTCAATTTGATTATTGTCAAAAGATATCAATGAGCATAGTGATACAAGCAATAGTTGGTTGAGCTCGACTTGTGTTGGAAAAGATACATAGTCAAACGATTATCATTGCCCCTCTTAATTTGTGTGATGATATTAGTGGGCCCCTTGATAAAGCAAAATTATAATGTGCACAATGTGTTTTGAGTTCAGTTACATATTTATAATTAGCCTAAGAGATCAAGAAATGAATATATAATACAAGGGTGACACATTTCTACTTTGTATATATTCTTAATATCATGTGACAAGGAAGAGACACAAGTGATGTCTCCACATCACTAAATGGATCGTGTTTTGCTCGAGTGAACAATCTATCTATGCTAATTGGGCAACTATAATGCGTAGCTAGATACTGCTTATAGTTTGTGATATTAAGTGTTTAATATCACTGCCAATATAGTTTAGATCCTCCTATAGGTCACACCACAAAACTGGGAAACAAGAAGTTGATTTTGTGTTCATATGGTATATTGGCTTTCATGTGAAATGGAATACACCTGGTGAATCGATTAAATCAATATGTAATGAAAATTGACATAATTAGAATCATGAATAAATTCATATGAGATGTATGTATTACGAGGTGTAATAATTTGACGTTGCATAAGATAATATGTTACATGATATATGAATTTGCTAAAACCCCAAAGATCAAATTTTGTTGGATATAAATCCAAAATTTGATAAAGGTAAAAATCAGACAAAACGGTTGAACTTTTTCGGAGACCGGCCTACCAGAAATAGTCGTTGCATATGTGAACGGTCGACCGGAGGGACACATGGGTCGACCAAAAATTTCCAAGAAATGTTTTTGGGATTGATTGGTCGACCGGTAGAAGTCGTGGTTCGACCGAAAACTTCCAGGAACTTCCACAAATTCTTCTTGGTAGTAATCGGTCAACCGACTTGTAGCTCAGTCCGACCGAAAACCTCCAGTAGCCGTTTCTCGTGTTGAATCGGTCGACCGTTTATACGTTCTGTTCGACCGAAAAATCACAGTAGCTTTGATAGCGTGTGATGGGCCGACCGCCCGGTTTTATGGTCCAATTGAAACCGCAATTAACTGCCTACCAGTCGACCGATAGGCAGGTTTTGGTCGACCGGTGAGCACGATTATGCTAGAATTATTTTGAGAAATTATTGTTGATCATTGGTTGGATTTATTCCAATTATGGTCACACATTTTTAAGGATGATAATGTGTCAATTTGTGATTGGTTTAAGGAGGAGAAAAGCAAGAGATCATGGATTAGTGCATAACCCATGATGTGGTGTTAGGAGAGCCTATAAATAGGTCTCCTCTTCATACTTGCTTCATAAGAATGAAAAATTATCTTCGTCCCTAACCTCCCCACTAATCTATCTGAATTTCTATTAATTATTTCAAGCTTCTGGAGATTAAATCTCAAGGAGTTTTAGAGGGGTTATTATCTAGATTCTAAGCTTAATTAGAGATTGATCGGCTAGCTCCTTTCCCTCTAATCTTATTTAGAGTTTGATGAACACTTGGAGGCGAATCAACCGGCGATTCGACGTGTGACGCAACTCCGGATCTTCATAAAGGTTTTAGAGAACATTTGGGTATGATCCTCCTACATTTGTTTTAATATATATGTGAATAATATGATATTAGAATAAATGTAGAACAATGTACATGAAATTATTGAAAATATGGAAATCGATCATGTATGTATGTATAATCTTTTTTAAAATATATACATACATAGGGGCACGAAATCCTACAATGGTATCAGAGCATTTAGTCCATATTTTCAATTATTAGACTATATAATTAGTTTTAGTTTACCATCTCCAATCGAAACAATTCATGTTTAACATCTCCTTCAAGTTTTCCGACAATTTTGTTGATATAATTATAATTAATTCTTTCATTGGTTTTAAATGTTCAAAACATGACATATAAATGTTAGAATTAATATTTAGATTTGTGTCTAATACATCAAATTTTCGTTTTTAATTAAATGATTATTTTACAATGAATCGACGAAACGAAAGAGACAAATAAGTTTATTTTAAAATTTTCTTTTGGGAATTTAAATAAACTGCGGTTCAAATGTTTTGTATTTTGAACTACGGATGCATAAATCATTTTTAATGGATTTGAAATGATTTTGGAATTGTTTGATTAAGAGATGAAGGATGAACTAAATTGTGTAATATATAGTATATGTACATGTGTTGCACTAGTTCTCTTTTGCAGGGACAAGTTAGTTTATATGTTCCATCGAAGCCATGTGTGAATGAATGATGTGGATGTTGTTATTATTATTATTCAATCACAAGGGCTTATGTATATGTAAAAGTCATATATTTATGTATATGCATGCATATACATAAATATATGACTTTTACATATACATAAGCCCTTGTGATTGAATAATAATAATAACAATATGCATATAAGAGGATTTTTACATAAGACTTGCACTAGATAATTTTCGAAATTGTGAGATGCATGTTTATATTTTGCAATATCTACATCTATGGTGCAAGAGGAAGTCGCGGAGAAGGAACAAAGGTTAAGGACGTGGGAACATATAAGCTCACACCAACATGTGTGTGAATGGACATAATTTATGTTTGTGTGCTTGACATGTATGTGATTGTATGAATGAATGTTACGATGTGTATATATGTAAATATGCATGATCACCTAAAATTCTAAAATCACATATAAATGTTTAGTTGTACAACCAAAAATTAAGAGTATTTTTCTTTCTTATTTCATCCACTAGCAGCCATCGATCGAGGGATACTTTGTTCGCCCTTAGCAGGAGATAGCTTCCTCCATCTTTGGGAATAGTAGGAAATATAAGGTTATCTATTGTTGTGCCATAAATAGATGCACGAGGTGAGATTCACCCTTAGTAGACACCGAGTGTATTTATTTGTGAATACAATGGATAAACGTATCTCGTATCAAAATTAAATAAGTTTTCTTCACAAGACCTGGAGCCCTCGCTCAGTTTTGGGAAAAAGAGTTTTCCTTAGGAGGATTGGTCAAATTCCCTCTTAATTAAAATGACAACAATCATAAAAGTTTGAAAATGCAAGAGTTTGCAAGATTTGGAAATGGTTATGATTAGAAAATGTTTCTTTTCTTGATTTTATAATATATTTGATAGCCCTTAGTTAGTTTATATTATAATTTATAAGATCTTGAATTACTATATTATGGACATATTTATTTATTTGTGGTATTGATTTTCAAACATAAAATTCACATTAAATCTCATATAATTTATTTTGTAGAAATGTCGAATATTCAACATATTATGCGATCTATGATTGAAAAACATCCTTTGGCAAATGATGTCTCAAACTTCATAAGCTGGCAACTCAAGCTCCATATCGTGTTGAAATTGAGACACTATCTCATATTTTGGATAGTGAAATCTAAAAATTAAATGAGAAGGCAACCGATAACGAGAAAGAGGCCAAAGCAAAGTAGGAAAACCAAGAGAACCAAGTTCACGGTCTAATGTTGGCCTCCATGGGTAACTCGCTTCAAGCAAAATACTTGGATTCAAAACCGAAGAAGACCGTGGAAGCTTTAAGAAAGATGTTCATGGATAGTGGTAGAAAAGAGCGCTATAAGACCACCATAGCACTCACAAGGTGCCACATGGCGGAGGGAACATCAGTGTCCATGCATTTTCTCACTCTGCAACGATACCTTGAGAAATTTGCAAAACTCTCTTCCCCGATGCCCGATGACATTGCGGAAGATTTCATTCCTGACTCTCTAGCCCTATCGTACAAGGATTTCATTATGAACTATCATGTGCGTAAGAAGGGGTGACTCTTGAGGAGCTTCACAATACTATCAAAATGGCTGAAGTTGACAAGGGCAAGCGTCGGGACAAGAACCTCCTAGCTGTCCATGGTGGGAGCAGGATGGTCACCAAAGGTAAGGCAAAAACAAATTGACCAAAAAGGCATTGAAGGGAAGTGGAGTTGGAGAGGCTCATGCGAGTGCCTCGAGGGGGAATTCTTCGAAATCTCCGACTCCTAATATGGAGTGTTACCACTACGATGGAAAATGACACATCCGCCCGAATTGCCCCAAGTACAAGGAGGATCTTGACAACAGGGTAATTGAGCGAAAGGTATATTTGATATTGAAATAAATTTAGCCACCTCTGTCCATGATTGGGTAATTGATATCGGATCTTGTGCTCACATAATTTCTAATGTGCAGCTACTAAAGGATAGGAAGGAACTCGTGAAGAACAAGATGATTTTGAAGGGTGGACATGGTGCAAGTGTTGCTGCGATTGCACAAGGTTCGTGGAGCTTCAATTGTCTAGTGGTTTAAATTTATGTTTAACGAACGTCTATTATGTGTCTTCGATTAGCAAAAATATTATTTCTGTATCGTATTTTGATATGGATAATTTTAATATAAATATTTCAAACTCTCGCTTATCTGTATCGAAGAATAGAATTTTCTATGCAAATGCATTCATAAGGAATGATCTTTATTTTCTTGAATTAAATAATAGACAAAATTTAAACATCAATAACAAGAAGCTTAAAACTACTCACGTGATTGATATATTCTTGTGGCACTATCGTCTTGGTCACATAAATGAAAAACGCATCAAGAAATTGCATGAAGCTAACCTTCTTGGTCAAATTGATTTTAAATCATTGGAGACATGCGAACCTTGCCTAATGGGCAAAATGACCAAGAGGCCTTTCAAGAATAAAGGACCGAGAGCAAATGACTTGTTGGATTTGATACATTCCGATGTATGTGGTCCAATGAGTACAAGTGCAAGAGACGGTTTTAGGTACTTCATTACGTTCACAGATGACTATAGCCGTTACGACTATATTTATCTAATGAGAAACAAAAGTGAATTCTTTGACAAGTTCAAGGAATTCAAGAATGAAGTAGAGAACCAACTAAACAAGAAAATCAAGTCTCTACGAACCGATCGTGGAGGTGAGTACTTAAGTATCGAATTTGATTCATTCCTAAAGGAGTGTGGTATTGTACCACAACTCACTCCGCCCGGAACACCTCAATGGAATGGGGTATCCGAAAGGAGAAATAGGACATTGCTCGACATGGTTCGTTCAATGACGAGTCAAGCTGAATTGTTGCTTTACCTTTGGCGTTATGCACTAGAAGTTGTGGCTTACACACTAAATAATGTTTCATCCAAATCCATAGAGAAAACATCTTATGAGCTATGGAGTGGTAAAACACCTAAACTCAATTTTCTCAAGATTTAGGGTTGTGAGGACTACGTCAAAAAACTGATGTCGACCAGACTTCAACCAAAAGCGGATAAACACTTTTATATAGGTAATCCTCGTGACACAAGAGGATACTACTTTTGGCATAAGACCTCCAATCTAGTGATTGTCGAGAAGGATACCGTATTCTTAGAGAAAGAATTTCTCGAAAGAATTAAAAGTAATGGGAGTAGAATTGTGCTTGAGGAAACTGAAGATATTATACAAGACCATGATATGAATGATAAAGTTCAACATCAAGAAGGCCCAACCGAGGTTAGTGGAAGCGTGAGTGAGAGCCCATCGTAAGCAATTGTGTGTGAAACTCAATCATCCATGCGTAATGTACGTTCGAGAATTGAACATGAATAAATTCCGCAAGAAATTGTGGAAGAAGTTCAAGAAGTACACGTAGAACCAAAAGAACTTAGAAGGTCTACGAGGGAAAGGAAGAAACCCAATATGTATTTGGTACTTCATGAGATCATGATATCAATGATCCCTCGACCTTTAAAGAAGCAATGGAAAGAGAAGACTCCAAACTATGGTTTAAAGCCATGGAATCCGTTTTTGACTCCATGTATGACAATCAAGTATGGAACTTCGTTGACATTCCTGAAGGAAAGAAAGTCGTTCGAAACAAATGGGTCTTTAAGAGGTCTCAATCAAGATATGTTTTCCTTCTGAATGGTGGAGCCGTGTGTTGGCGTAGTTGGAAACAAACCACTACAGCCGACTCAACCACCACTTTCGAAGTAATGGTTGTTGCTGAAGCGAGCAAGGAAGGAGTGTGGATCAAGAAGTTCCTTGAAGAGCTTGGAGTAGTTCCCTCGAGCGAGGGACCAATAGAGCTATTTTGCTACATTAGTGCATCTATCTCACAAATCAACGATCCCAAATCCCATCACAAGGTGAAATACATGTATCGCAAGTATTTTGTCACACATGACTTCATCGATGAAGCCAAAATAGATTTATTATGGGTGGACACAAACAACAACACAGCCGATCCATTCACCAAACCTAAGCCCAAACCAAAGGTGAAATGCATTTTGAGTCCATGGGTCTGAGGAACCATGTGGAGTGGCTTGATAAGTGATTAGAGAGGGTTATCCTAGTTATTATTGTTTTATACATTGAGAATTTATGTAAAATAAAACTTTGATAACAAGTGGGAGATTTAAAAGAATCTGTTCTAAATGTTTTACTTTTATATGTAAATTATTATGAATTGGATGTACAAACATTTTGTTCCTTAATTAATGTATTCGTCTTTTGGAAGTGTTGAGGAAGAGACTCTTGGTCCTTAACTGTGGAGCTCTAAAAGATAATGGTTTACATAAATCAAAAGATATTCACAATCATGGTAATAGACATGAAACATTAGTTACCGTGATAAGATTGTCGTGTTGGTCATCGATTATTGTAGCTCTACAAATATTTGACGACACGAGTATATAAAAGAGGAAAATGATAACTTTTATATTTTGAATAGACCTAGCAAGTGAAACAATATAGATTTTTGTTATGTGTCATTAATGTTTCCACTGTGTCTTGAATCCTAAGATATGAGACTTATGTCTTTTCACATAAGAAGTGTTCAATTTGATTATTGTCAAAATCTATCAATGAGCATAGTGATACAAGCAATAGTTGGTTGAGTTTGACTTGTGTTGGAAAATATACATAGTCAAACGATTATCATTGCCCCTCTTAATTTGAGTGATGATATTAGTGGGCCTCTTGATAAAGCAAAATTATAATGTGCACAATGTGACTTGAGTTAAGTTACATATTTATAATTAGCTTAAGAGATCAAGAAATGAATATATAATACAAAGGTTACACATTTCTACTTTGTATATATTCTTAATATCATGTGGCAAGGGCTAGACACAAGTGATGCCTCCACATCACTAAATGGATCGTGTTTAGTTCGAGTGAACAAGACATCTATGCTAATTGGGCAACTATAATGCGTAGCTAGATACTGCTTATAGTTTGTGATATCAAGTGTTTAATATCACTGCCAATATAGTTTAGATCCTCCTATAGGTCACACCACAAAAATCAGACAAAATGGTCGAACGTTTTCGGAGACCGATCGACCGGAAATTCACAATAGCCGTTGCATATGTGAACGGTCGATCGGAAGGACATATGGGTCAACCAAAAACTTCCAGGAACTTCTGGAAATTCTTCTTGGTAGTAATCGGTCAACCGAATTGTAGCTCAGTCAGACCGAAAACTTCCAGTAGCCGTTTCTCGTGTTAAATCGGTCGACTGTTTATAAGTTCCGTTCGACCAAAAAATCATAGTAGATTTGGTAGCATGTGATGGGTCGACCGCCCAGATTCATGGTCCAACCGAAACCACACTTAACTGCCTATCGGTCGTTCGGTAAGCAGGTTTCAGTCGACCGGTGAGCACGATTTTGCTAGAATTATTTAGAGAGATTATTGTTGATCATGAGTTGGATTTATTCTAACTATGGTCAAACATTTTTAAGAATGATTTTGTGTCAATTTGTGATTGGTTTAAGGAAGAGAAAAACAAGAGATCATGGGTTAGTGGATAACCCATGATGTGGTATTGGGAGAGCCTATAAATAGGTTTCCTCTCCATACTTGTTTCATAAGAATTCAAAATTCTCTCTCCCTAAGCTCCCCACTAATCCATCCGAATTTCTCTTAATTATTTCAAGCTTCTGGAGATTAAATCTGAGGGAGCTTTAGAGAGGTTATTAGCTAGATTCTAAGCTTAATTTGAGATTGATTGACTAGCTCATTTCTCTCTAACCTTGTTTAGTGTTTGGTGAATACTTGGAGGCGAATCAACCGGCGATTCGACGTGCGACGCAACTCCGGATCTTCATAGAGGTTTTAGAGAACTTTGGGTATGATCCACTTACATTTGTTTTAATATATATGGACGTGCGACGCAACTCCGGATCTTCATAGAGGTTTTAGAGAACTTTGGGTATGATCCACTTACATTTGTTTTAATATATATGGGAATGATATGATATTAGAATAAATGAAGAACAATGTACATGAAATTAATGAAAATATGGAAATCGATCATGTATGCATGTATAATTTTTTAAAATATATGTACATTGGGACATGAAATCGCACACAATATGCCTTTTCAGTCGTCCGAATTCATACTCCATTTGGACCTTTATTTCGAACGACCAAACCACTATCTCAGTCAATCAAAGCAAGTGTTGATTAAAGGTGTTTATACCCAAAAAAAGATTTCCCAACAACTTATCCTTTGTCTCATTATACACACCTTTATTTCGAACGACTAGTGAACTATTTTGGATGCCTCCTCACTCGTTTTGGATGACCCATTTAACCAAGTTGTCTGAATTACCTTGGACTGGGAGTGAACATTTCTTCACCTAGATTCGAATGGCTGATTCTCTAGTCAGTTGTCCAAAGTCATCTTGATTTCGTGTTGACCATTTGTTGACCCACTCATTCTGACGGACCATGACCCTATTCAGTCGTCCAAATCTTGTCAACAATTACACTAGCCTTTTACTCTCCACTCTAAACTTAACCAAACCACCCCCAAACATTTTCGAACTACTATGAAACTTTGAGAGCTTATAAATATGTGTTCTTACACTTATTTGAGCATCAATTATCATCATTTCTCAAGAGTTGTCATTAGTATTCAAGTACTTCAACTCTAGGTCTTGTCAGGGTTGTTGTAAGCAGGAATTGATCCAACGGCACCACAGAGAGATCTTCCAAAAACAACAATCCTGGAAGTATCAATGTTCGTTCTGTAAGACAGGTGGTCCAGGGCTACCTAGGACATATAAAGGGGTGCATGTAATTATGCCAGTGAATCCACATTAAAAAGCAAAAAATTGTTGATGCAATAGAAGTGACATGTAAATAATCAACCTTAGCATCCTTTATCAGGCCATGCTGTGATGGGTAACCATCACTTGCTCCATAAGTTCTATGTTTCAAACAAAGGCTGACTGAACACAACAAATTTAGCAATCATTTATGCAAAAAAGAGAGGAGGTAGTTAATTACTTGTTTCAATATCTAGTTTTTTTGTTGTGTGGCATGAAGAAGTAACTGTCGGGGAGGAAAAGAAGATTTGAAGTGGTAGGTTGTTAATGTAACACCCCGAAACAGCGGAAAATTTAAAAATCTAAACTATCAAGAGATCATCAGAATAAACTCAACATCGGGAATGTCACTCAATAAATCAACTGTCGGTGCACCAATAATACAATAGAGTTTGTCAAAAGACGTGATTACGATAATACAATGAAAAGACAGATAAAGTAATCACGACGACCTCGAAGAGTCCGATGAAGATCCTGCCCCCAAGATGTGTGCGCCCGCAGTCACCACCCGACAGAACCTACTGCGGTCCTGAAACATGAATCAAACAACGATGCCTGAGTTTCCCATTAGGAAACCCCGTATGCCAAGCTCACCTATTTGCATGCAATAGTACGGTAAATGAACCTATCATACTAGAAGCATGTCATGTCACATCTGCAATGCATCAAGTCCCTCAACAGGGTAAACGGGACCTAAGTCCAACAACAACGACCCTCAACAGGGTCCACGAGGACATCAGTCCAGCAAAACAACAACGGGTCTCCCTCGGAAACCTACCGTAGGCACATACGGTCTTACGGACAGTACGCGACGCGTCCCCCCACACGCGACTACACAAGCCTAAGGGATCGGTGAGGAGCGTCTACACTGTCGGTCAACATCCCAAGATAGGTGCCCAATCGGGGATCATCGCTGGCACAACATTAGCGGCATCGCCAGCACAACATCGGCGGTACAGCATACGTCCGCCACAACATCGGACGGCACAACCACAAGCCGGAACATCGTCGGCACCATCATCGCCGGAAACAACCTCGGCGGCATCGTCGACACAACATCGGCGGTACAACATACGTCTGGTACAACATCGGACGGGTCCAGACCGTAGTCTGCAGGGTCATCATGCTCCACGAGTCATGCGTCACACGCATTGGGATCCGTGATCCCTCAGGTCTGCTACTCATCAGAGAGTAAGGTAACAACACGTCACACCACGTCTAATCCGGAGGTGGCGCGACCCAAGTGTCCACACTCTTCCACACGACGGTCCCTGGGCGGTAGGAGTACGTACCCGCCATTACCTCCTGGCTCACGCTCTAAGCGAGGACACGGGTTTCCGTGGACAGAGTTGACACGATCACAAGACCAAGAATTCAGTTCTGCACACAAACGGTCGACCGAAAAAGTCTAACCGATCGACCGTCCCCAATAGGTTTGGTCGATCGAAAGTCTACAATGGTCGAACTATTCTGCGCGTCACTTAAGTCCAAATGGTCGAACAGAAGTCTAAAACCGGTCGACCGAATACGAGGTCAAAATCCGGAGTTGGTCAAAATCACCAAGACTATTCGGTCGACCGACTCAGGGGTCCCGGTCGACCGAAAACTACCAGGGTCATCCTAATAGTCTACGTCGAATAACGGTCGAACGATAAACAAACAACGGTAGAACAAACATGCATATTCAACAAGTACACTTAAGTTCCGGTCGACCCAAAAGCAAGGAACGGTCGACCGAAAACCAACAGGAAGCCCCAAACTCACCAGCACATAAGCAACCGGTCGACCGCCACAATGGCATCGTTCGACCAGTGATGGTTAAAGTCGGGTAAAACACTACATCGGTCGACCACCCATAGGGACCCGGTCGACCGTTGGTCGTCTTCAACCTCGCGCCAGCCGAGGATTTACGTCGTTCTCGTCGCCGGGGAGGTCTCCGACCTCCCCCGACCGACCAACAACATCCCACCAACGTGGGGAAGCAACAAAACCAAACTAGAAGCCGGCATACCTCAAAGAAGGACGGAGCACGCCGGAGATTCGCTCGACGTCGATCCGCGACCACAACCTCCGCTCCAACGCACCTCACGACCGCGCCACCGCCTCACGGAGCTCGTCCACCTTCGCCGGAGCTTCCTCCTCAGCTGCACGCCGGACAAGAAAGGAAGAGAGTGAGAGAGAGCAAGTGAGAGAGAGAGAAGAAGAGAGATTTCTCTTCTTAAACCCAACCATCTCCTCAGGAACAGTACTCGCACCCCCTACCCCCTCACCCATCACAGCCCACTGTTCACCGCCCATTTCCCATGCAAAGCACCTGCACTAAACAAGGGATTAGCCTTAAGCAAGGTTAGGATCTAACAGTTAATCCTGCAGTCCCACAATGAATTGTTGGTTGACGTGGTCCTATATGACAATAAAGCATACATCTACTACAGGCAAGATAAAGCATACATCTACTTGTTTCTTAACATTCTCTAAATTCATGTCGACAGACAACATAAAAGGCATATTAAAATGTACCAAATGTGAAAAAATAAGTTTCAAACCGAAAACAAACATGATTATCACCTCATAGTCACTGCAATGTATTTAGCTCTTGTAGTGCAAAACTTGATTAACAAACTCTTGAACTCTACCTTTTGAGGAACTGAAATCAGAAGAGTAGGAACAAACTTGATAATTCGTAAAGTGGATGAAATCCACGCATGAGAGGGATCAAGTGAAAGTAAAAAAATGACAAAGTAGGAATCTTTGGTTGAGGTCTTAAACCCTCACCTAAGCTGCAGTACAGAACAAAGAAACATTGAAGGAGGTATCATTGGCATTTCATCAAGCAGTTGGTGTGCAAGAAAATACATTAATAAAATGCAAATCAGAATTTAGGTGAAACACAAACACTATCTGTTAGATCCCTAACCCTTGCTTAGGCTGCTAATGGAGATTAGGGAGGAGATTAGCATGGGGAAGGGGTGTTGTACAGTGATTGCTTGGGGAAGAGGAGGGGCGTGAACAATAGTCGTGGATTAGGTGATGGGTTGGATGATTAGGTTACTGTTGAGCTGAGTTTGGTTTATAACCAAAAAACATTTTCTTCCTTTCTTCTTCTTCTTCCTCTCCATTCCAGCACTCATTCCTCCGTTCTTCTTCCTTTTTTGGGTGTTCCAGATGTGGTGGAGGCAGCGGCGGCGCGGGTTGTGCGAGGCGCGGCTTGATCGTGGAGCGAATCTCCAGTGCGCTCCGTCTCGTGTTGAGGTATGCCGCTCCTTAGTGTGATTGTGTTGCTCACCCTCGTGTGAGGGTCGTGTTTGTAACGCCCCCGATCTCGCGGGTGCGCACACTGGGAAAGGAGACTAGTGTCGCGATCAGAGACCTCCGCGACGACCGAAGGGTGTTACAAAAGACAGACCGAATCGACTCGACAAAGTGAAGAGATCATACACAAATGGACGGACATAAAACATAATAGGAATAATAGAATAATCATAACAATAAGAGTCTTATTACAACACATCGAGTATCAAAAAAGGAAATACATAGGGAAATATGCGGAAGCAAGATAACTGGAACTCTGGTCGACGCGTCCCTCGTGTACAGAATCCTCGGAACTCGTCCAGTCTGCCCTGTGGAACCTAGGTACCTGCAAGCACCGCATTTAACAATGCGTGAGTTTTCAATTAAGAAAACCCAGTATGCCCCCGCCAATGCAATAAATGAAAGGTAGCATGAAACTAAATAAGGCAGGCATCAGAAACAGAACAGATCAGAAAGCATCAAATGCAACAGAAGGCTACGACTACACAAGCCGTGCCGGTCAGGCACACCCGAATCGTTCCTCCATAGGAACCAGAACACCAGCCTCGCTGGTCAGAGGCGGTCACTCGTCAGTGACCCACCGCTCGGCACAAAGCGGTGCGCCGGATAAGCGTCCCAATCCACGGAAATAAACCTACATGGTGTCATCGCGAACTTGGGAACACCTACCCTGAGACAGAATGGCAGCGCGCATGCCCAGGACTTATCTTAGGCCTGGCCCTCACATAGGGGTCTTAATCGGGTGGCCTCTGAAGCTAGAGGACCCACCCGTGGCCCGTCGGCCCAGAAACAGAACGTGCCCAGAATTACTCCATTAGATTAGATGCAATGCAACTACCACAACGCATATAGTCTAGTACATCTAAAATATTCAGAATGAGTTCAATGGAGGGTATGCAATATCTCCCTCAAACTCTAAGCCAAAACAGAATTTAAATTCATCCACACCACACGAATTTTAAACAATTGGCATCATGGATTATCATGCAAGAATATATAGTCTGAAATCAGTAACAAATGGGGAACCATCCAGCAACTAAATGATGTATGATTATGCATGAATATATGGTCTGAAATCAGTAACAAATCGTCAATGATCATGCATGAATATGTGGTCTGAAATCAGTAACAAATTATGGATGATCACGCAAGAATATATGGTCTGAAATCAGTAACAACTTGGGGAATAATCCAGCAACTAAATGATGTACGAATATGCAAAGTCTTAGCAGCAAACCGAGTCATGAACTTTCCTATTTCCAGCAACCTAATGATGCATGAACATGCGTCACCTTAACATAAAATTAAATAGGACTTAAACCCTACATTCAGCAACTAAAGAGGAATGAAATATGCAACATCTACCAGCAAGCAAATCAGTAAGCACTGGATGAAATCCAACAACAATCCGGTTGACTGGATATGCAATGTTTTTGGTAATAATGCAGCCATGCAATATTCCTATTTCCAGCAACCTATTGATGCATGAAATATGCGGCTTGTAATCAACAAGAAAAAAATCAGGAAATAAACCTTGTGTCCAGAACTAAAGATGTTTAGATATACAACAACATAACAGCAACTAAAGATGAAGAATCATGCAAATCCCGCAGCTAAATAGGCATGCATATGTAGCATCACGGTAATAACAAAACATGGGAATTAATGCACGAAATTAACTATCTAAGTCATACACAAACATAGGGTATCTTAACAGCAAGGTAAACCAGAGAATGATCATGAAATCCATCAATATAATCACATCTACAACTAGCAAGCAGCCAGAAATCTATTAGAATCTAAGGTAAAACACACAACCCAACCAGGCTGAGATTTCATCTCTCATGTGTGCCCCAGAAACCTGACCAGACATCCCCCTTGGTGCTGGATGAAGCTCCATCCGACACCCCCACCTATTATCCTTCCTTTGGACCAGAAGCATACAAGAGGTGCAACATAAGTTAATACCCGTCCAGCAGCACACATAAACCACAACTTAATCAAGTTAATAAGGCAACAACCCCCAACCGCCTCATTGTTTGAGTTACCACTTACTACCCGAATGGATTGTTCAATCAAACCCGAAGGTTGCTGATGCTGGACAGCCTCCAATCCAGCCCCCAGCCTTATGCTACACTAATGGCTAGAGACATACCTGAAGGATAGAAGATGTTGAGCTAAATCGGATGCACCAAGATTTCCCCTAGCCGCACGCAAGGAGCTCCTCCGAATTCTTCTTCCAAGTTGCTGGAATTGCTGGGGAGATTTTCGGTGGTGGTGTGGAGAGGAGAGGGAGGTAGGGTCGGCTGGATGTGAGCTTAAATAGGTGCAAGTTTGGAAGGAGCAATTAACAATAAGGCAAGAGATAATTGGGAGCTAATTGGCTTTGATGGCAAAATCAGCACTTTCCTTAATGCAATCAAGTCACATGCTAGCAAGATCTTCTCTCTTTAATTTCGATTTTGGTAAGCCAGCCCATCCTCCCATCCTAACCAACACGCCTCATCAAGCAAACAATTAAATCCGCACACCAGGTTTTAGGCACCCGATAAACCCGGTTAAGTCTAACGAATACAACCGCGCCCGACGGTTAAATTCGCCCAAAAAGGAAACTTTTACTAAAACAACATAACCTCAAAACAAAGACAATAAAACACATAAAGGATTAATAAAACCTAAAACAGAGTGGCAGGAGAGCGGGTCTTACAGTGTAGGTCGGTCGGGGGAGGTCAGACACCTCCCCGGCGGCGAGTTTGCCTAAAGAAACCTTGGCTGGTGTGAGGTTGAAGACGACCAACGGTCGACCGAGTCCCATCGGGTGGTCGACCGATGTAGTGTATTTTGACTGCCTATTGTATTTCGGTCGACCGGTTCCTTGTGGTTGGTCGACCGGAACTTAAGTGTAATGGACCTTTTTATGCTTGTTGCGGTCAACCGTTATATGACTTAGAATTACTAGGATGCCCTGGTAGTGTTCGGTCGACCAAGACCCCTGAGTCGGTCGACCGATAGTTTTGAATTGATGTTGACCAGACTCCGGATTTTGAACTCGTTTCGGTCGACCAGTTTTAGACTTTCGGTAGACCGTTGGGACTTAAGTTTTGCGCAAATAGTTCGACCGTTTCAGACTTTCGGTCGACTGATTCGCTTGAGGAAACGGTCGACCGGGTTGCCTCCTTCGGTCGACCATTTTTGCACAGGACTGAATTCCTGGTTCCCTTTTTGAATGCCAACTCTGTCCACGGAAACCCGTGTCCTCGCCTTGTGCGTGAGCCGAGAGTTGACGGTGAGCGTGTTCCGCGTGCCTGCCTAGGGACCACCGTGTGGAAGAGTGTGGGTGTCCGGGACGCGTCACCTCCATGTATGGATCGTGACTAATGCGATGGATTGATTGGACTCATTGTAGAGTAGCAGGCCAGAGGGATCGCGGATCCCAATGTATGATGATTGTGCGAGCACGCAACTATCGTTGGGTGAGGTGACTACCGGCCTATATGGCGACAGAGGTTGCTGCCCTGCTTTTATAGCGGCGGCGTTGGTGTTTGCGGCTCGTGGAGCCTGATGACCTGGTAGACTTCGGTCTGGACCCGTCCGATGTTGTGCCAGACGTATTGTTGGACCACCGATGTTGTGCCGGTGATACCGCCGATGTTGTTCCGGCGATGATGATTGATGGGCCGATGTCGTTCCGGCTATGTTTTCCTCAGCTGGGCACCTACTGAGATGATGATTGATGGACCGACCGAGCGACGACTCTGTTGGTGTGGTTTCGACCACGAAGTTACATATCTGTTTCTTATGGCGCGGACCTGGCGGATGCCCCTTGCCGAACCCCATGTTTAGTGTAGCCGCGTGTGGGGGGTGTCGCGTCTTGTTTCGTTAGACCGTATGTGCCCACGGTAGGTCTCCTCGGGAGACCCGATGATGATTGTAGGACTGATGCCCTGTGTTACCCTTCGGGGGAACTATTTTCCTTACTATTGATGACATGACATGCTACTAGACTGATAGGTTCATTTGTACTACTGCATGCATATAGGTGAGCTTGGCATACGGGGTTTTCTTATGGAAACTCAGCCATTGTTGTTGCATCTTTTTCAGGACCGCAGTAGGTCCAATTGGGTGGTGATCAGTGGGCGCACGTATCTTGGGATCGGATCCTCTATTCGGAACACTGAGGTCGACATGATTACGTTTATCTCCTTTTGTTGTTCTGTTGTAATCATGTATCGTTTTGACAAACTCTGATGTAATATGGTGCACCACTTATATGTTTTATGAGAAGTAACAGTCCCGTCTTTGATTATTGAGCTATGTTTCCGTGATTATAAATTTTTAAATTTCCACTGTTTCGGGATGTTACACTATCAATTCAAAGTAAAATCATGATTGAAGAGGAATCGAAGTGATATATTTGCGATGTACCCAAAGAAATACTCTTGCTAGGAATCAAAACCCATAACAACAAATCAAAACCCACAAGTTTGCATCAAATCAAAACCCACAACACCAATCACTTTCAAAATTCAAGGTCTAAAACCCACAACACCAATCAACTCGGTCCTACACGGTCCCAACAGCAAATCAAAACCCACAACATCCTACAGAACAACCACCTCGGTCGCCACGGTGAAGCTGGCCGCCGCGGTGGAGTGATTACTGCAAGAGGAGAAGGTTGCACGATCTCGTTGAAGTTTGGTGATCACCACCGGAGCAGTCGCGTGCACGAGGAGCACGCGAGGAAGAGAGACGGTGCCGGTTTGGATTGGGCACGCGAGGAGGAGAGGTGACGCCGGATTCAAGTTCCTTCCAGGATGGGGATGGTTACGATGAGGGGTGTTCGTGACAGGTGTTTGGTGATTGTAAAAGGGTGTTTGTACGAGGAAGTTTTAATTTGTTTTAGATAACACGTGCAAGAATGTCATTGGATAGAGGATCAAAAACATGCACTATATATTTTTATTAGATACGTAAGTCTAAAGCAAATGGGCTCCATCAACATGGCTAAGTTCAAGTAAACTTTCAAGTCCCCCACAAACTGCAAATAGTGTAATCATTCATCAAGCCGGTCATACTGGTTAGGAGCTCACTCAAAATATTCTCCATCCCTCACCCACTTTAGAATATAAACACATGAATTTCATGTCATTATGAATCTAAATAATTTAATAATTACACCAAGAGTGTCTAGTTCTAGCAAATGAACTTAGCACAACACCAAGTAGAGAAAATGTAAGACTCGCTCTCTCCTATTATATGAATAAGGTCTTTTTTCATCTTCTTGCTTTTTGTGCATTAGTTGATTGTATGCTTACTTTTGTTTTGGGAAAGTTTTCTTTCAGGGCAATGTTTCCTTTTTGGTAGAGTAAAATCGACTCGCAAGCGGGTGCAACTTATCAGGCAATTTTGTAATCGATTCACTCAATCAGGTCTATCAGGGACGAGTTGCTTGTGAAATTCGACTTGCCTTGTTGTTAGGGGCGTGAGGGGCTAACTAAGCAGGTAGGATGATGTGGCATCCTAGTTAGCAAGAGGAGATCTGATTTTTCATACAAATTTTGAATATAAATGTTTTAGGCAAGTGCTAATGGAGATTTAATTCCATTCACTTGTTGCCTTTTCTTTGTTTCCTTGAAACAAAAGCACACAACCCTACACCCCCTCCCAGCCGTTCCTACCTTCTCTTTCCCTCACCCACAAAATTTCAGACCATCTCCATCTCCTTCTCTGGCGTGCTAGTGGCTGGAGCTCCGACGAGTCAGGTGGAGCAAGCTAGAGTGCATCTTTTGGAGCGGCTAGAAGAAGATATTGGTGGGAAGATCTCCGGTGATCTCAGGCAAACTTTTGGTGAACTCGGGTATGATCCTGGTCCTTCGATGAGATGAGAGGTGAGGGTGATGGTCAGAGGGCTGGCTGTCACGTGAGGTGGCTGGTAGTGCAAGTGTTGCACCATCACGCCAGCAGCCAATAGACGCAGAAAGCTCATGCGCGGTTGTGGTTGCTGCTGGAGCTCCGGTGGGGTTAGACCTTGTTCCGACCAAGGAAACTAGAGAATAGGGATGGGGGTACGGTTATGGTGAAGGGGGATCTGGTCAGCACGCAGGTGTATTTTGGTGCTAGTCTCGAACTCGGTTAGCATCATGCACGCATTTCCTACAGTGTGGGTTGGCTGATCCTACTTGCCTTGCCATGTGCTCGTCTTCCTTGCCTCAACGAGTCTGGAAGGGCAAGGTCAGGAGGTCAGGAGATGTATCCAGAGGGGTTGGATGCATGATTGGGCTTCATTGGTGGTCGTATCTCTAGCTATTGTATACTTGTCGATTTATTGGTGTGTTAGTAATTTGATTTTGTTCTAGAAGTAGTTCATACTCTTGCATTACCTGATTATGTTCTATGTAAGGGAAAATAAATACATCTAGGTGCATAAACTAGACGATAACGCTATGTGACTCTTGTAGCATTCGAATCATGATCTCTAATGATTGTTGTGCATATTTCTCCATGCTTAATGCCATATATCTTACTGATCTGAGTATCCTTGTGTGAATGTGTATTGCCACTTAGAAACTCAACTCCATAACTTCTATTCATGACCCGTAGATGACTAAGTTTTGTCATGTGTGTTTAATCGCATACTGTTATGGTTGTTTGCTCTTATTAGCATCTTTTGGTTGTGGATTTGAGTATATTGTTCCTGATTGGTTTGGAGCTGTGAGGAGAGTATTTGCATACTCATCGTGTTTGGCTCATTCTGATTATTGTAGCTATAAAGATAAGTAGAGCTATAGATAGCTTGCATTGCATTTAATAATAAATAATCTTTGGGCATGTTTCATTCTGGGCCGACGGGCTACAAGTAGGACCTCTATGTAGAGAGGCCTATTCACAAAGACCTCTATGTAGAGAGGTCAGATGTAAGATAAGACCTGGGCAGGCACACTGTCATTTTGCTACAGGACGGGCATACCCAATGTCGCGACGACACCTGATTGACATCATATCATGCATATATTTGTGTCTTATATCCTTTATTTTTAGCCTAAGCAATGCTATGTAACGAGTTTATGTTTAAGTTTCAGGAATAAATAGGTTTGAGAAGAAGAGATTCGAAAATGACTCAAAAGCAAGGAAAATGACTAAGTTGCAAGACTTATGGACTGAGATGAAAGAGAGAATGACCCGGATCTAAAACCAAAAGGATCAATGAGCAAATCAAGAAGCTCCACCCCTTAATGAGGAGTATTTTGGCAATTAAATCGGGAACCAACCATCAACAACCAAATTGGATTCATCAAACACCAAGAAATCAAGATAGAACCAAGCCAAACCAATCCAGACCCGATCAGACAAATACAGACCGCTAATTAGTGGTACCAGACCGCCAATCAGCGGTCAAGATTGCCTCACAATGCACATGCCTTGGTCGGGTGTTAGATTAGGTTGTATTTAGTCCATATTTGGTATGCTTTTAGTCTCATACTGGGGGATTGTCCCAGATTAGCTTTTTCCATGCCTATAAATAGAACGCTTCACCTTCCTTTGTATTTACTCATTGCTTGGTGACATTCTCTCTACTTGGAGTAAGCTTTGGAGCAAAACTCAAGGTGGAGAAGAATGCTACTTGTAATGTGAGTCATGTAAATAAAATAATTCTTCATAGTTTGTTTTAATGTTGTCTTTGTTTTAATGCTTGCTTGTTTAGCTTGTTTTTTGTCTTAATTTTAGTAGAAGTAATTAGCATGTCTCCCTTTCCTATCTTAATTACCTTAATTTCGGTCTGTCTTCTTTAAATGAGTAGTGAGTAGTTCCATCCCCCTTTGGGGGTGGATATGATGTTCATACATGCATTAAAGAGTGGAAATGAATGCTTTATTTTGAAATGTGTTGATAAATGTGAATGTATGCTTGCTTGTTTAGAGTAGAAAACTTCACTTGATGGGTTTTGACACAACTATTACACACCTCCCATGTTTGTTTAGGTTCTGAAATAATCAACTAGTGTATGTAAATGTTAATCAACTAGGTTAGTGATTGGATTGATAGGTTTTGTCATAACCATTAGACACTTCCTATACATGAAAACACTACCTATATTTGTGCCTATTGAATTCATTCTTCACTATCTTATTGCATGTGTGCACTCACTCCACCCCTTAGGGGTCTCTCTTCCTTATTTGCAGTTTTGCATTAAATTCGCTTAGTTTAGTCTGAATCACTCGTTAGTTGTTTTCTTCTTACTAGTTTAGTGTAGCTTAAATTAGCATACTCAAATCTCTTCTCTCTTTATTCGTCACTTGATTTTGTTAAAACTAGAATCGACACACCTCCTCGTGGACACGACCCGTATTTGTCATGTCTTCACCGACGTCGTGCACTTGCGGTATTTTAAAATGATTTAAATAACATCACGTAGAGCACTTGCTGCGAGTTGGGATGTAAATCCAGAAGACCACTTTTGTGCCAAGCGGTGGGTCATTGGCGAGTGACCCGCTTGTGGATTAGATAGTATGGCTGGTGCTTCGATTCCTATGTAGAGGGATCACTTCGGGTGAAACCCGAGTGATGCAACTATGTAGAGTTTTCGCCCGAGGTAGCTATGTAGAGTTGTTGTCGTCTTGTTGCATGTGTGTTGGTTAGGACTCATGCATAGCTTCTCATCTTGTTTTTGGACTCGGGGCATAAAGGTTTTCTTTATTGAAAACTCACACCTATTTGTTGTTGTTTTGCCTCAGGTACTTAGGTTTCTTTCTGGGGTGGATTGGACGAGATTCGGAGGATTCAGTACACGAGGGGCACGTCGACTAGAGTCTTCTATTTACCTTTTGCTTCCTCTTATATTTGATGTATTTCCCTTTTTAAACTCGATGTACTTTATTTGAATTATTTCCATATATGGATAATTTCCCGATTCAGTTATGCATTTTTTAGTCTATCCATGTATGTTTCTATTATGTTCTGTCGAGTAGTTTACTTAGTTTGTTTATTGTAACTACTTCGGTCGTTTCAGATGTCTTTGATCGCGACACTCCTATTGGTTTCCCTAGTGTGCGTACCCGTGAGATCGGGGGCGTTACAGAAAAACATGTATTATTGTAATAAACGAATATCATGTTCATAAGCATCAAGCCAAATTGATAAAGTATGAACAAGGCCTAAGTTTGAAATACGAAGAGCCATCAATTTAAGTTTTTTAATAAAGTAATGACCATTGTTTAGTTTAATTAACAACATGACCAATAGTCACTTTAATTACGATAACCAAATCATACAATGTAAGATTCAAATAAGAACAAGACCAATAGGCTTCTCATGGAAAACAACCATTTCATGTTTCAATTTGGAATGTTGATCACAATTACCAACTCCTTAAAGTCAGATAGTCGAACATCAAATTTGGAATGTTGCCATTTAAGCAAAGGTTAGTCCAAGCTTGTTGGATTGTATCATCAGATTTGGTGTGATAAAACTTTCCGGGTTGAACCATTGGATCAGGTCAAAGTCATCTACATTAGATTTGGAATGACATAGTTCCTTTTTTAACGTATCAACAACCATGAACATCGATGAAACTTATAAACTGAGCTTAGTTATCATTTTGGCCAACACAAGGTTGATTTGATAATTCAAAATACATAATTAAAGGTAAGTAAATGCAATTAAGACCCTATTCTTGAAAGTCTCTAACCATATTTCCCATATTGTTTTGAATAATTGATTTTTAGGCATACCCTTTGTGAGAGCATCTGCCATGTTACCCTTCAATCTCACATAAACCAAAGTGATAGCTCCACTTTGTTTTAGATAATTCAACAAAGCATGTCCTAGGCTCACATGTGTTCTCTTCAAATTAAAGAGAGTGATATTGACGACTTAGCTTACTGCTTGACTATCAGAAAATTGATTACAGAATTAATCATTAGTAGTGAAAGGAATATCCATAGACAGACCCACTCTATTTTCTTCACCGGTTGAAGCTAAAACATATATTTCTACGATCAACAGTTTGAATTTTCTATTAGATGGTGAATTTAACTCTCATTACATATAAACTTCATTTTCCATTAGATGTCAATCTGATTTTCTATTAGATTATGTTAAGGAAAACTCTGCCGAACTTGACTCTCATTACATATGTTGTACTTTTTTTGTGAATTTATTATAAACAATAAATTTTTGAATTGATAAGTTTTCATCGGAGTAATTAGGTGGTGGTGATGAGAAAGTACTCTCTGGAGGGGATGGTTGAAGCCGTTAACAAGTATGGGGACTCGAATTATGATGGTGCCCACGATTGTGGCCCAGATGGTGAGATCGACCATCGAGGTTAGACAAAGATATAACGTCAGAACGCTGACGGAGGTGGTTTCCTCTGGCCTCTGGGGCACCTTTGGCGTCGGATCATCAGGAAAATTTCGCTAAGTTGAGTGAATAGTTAATCACCAGATATTTGTAAAATAGTCAAACTTGTTACGAAAAAGGTATTACTTTTTTTTATAATAAAAGGTATCAGACTGACAGATCAGTTGTTTAAGACGGTTGGCTAAAGTCAAACATGTTATTATTGAAACAAGATCCAACCGCACACAAGTTCCAAACTCCAAAGTAGCTTTGTGACTTTGTGAACTTTTTGTTTAACGGTATATAAAAATTTCTGATTGATAATAATAATGTAACTATACTTGGGTGGGGCGGTATCCATTTATATTGTTACTTGGGCGGGGCGGGATCCATTTATATCTGACTTTCCAACTCAATAATCTTAAGAATTTAACGACTTATGTTCTTATTATTCATTAGCGTAAATTACAATTTGTTTTTTTCAAGTATGTTCCGGTTTTACTCTGCGTCATTGAACTTTAAAAAGTGACAATATCTTCTCTTATACTTTCATTTTGTAACATTTTACATCTTTAAACTTCCAGAATTCATTATTTCTAGAACTTTTTGCGTTGTATACCGAATAAACGCACAATCATAACATTATGTTAAAGTTCGGATTGAATTGAAATATATTAATAGTCTTAACTTTATGTTAAAATTCGAATTGAATTGAATGTCAAATATGATTCGAATTTGGGTCTCGTTGATTACCAAATTCAACTCAAATTTCAATCAAATCTGACATCTGATTTTTTCTGAACTTTAATAAAGTTAAATTAGAATTGTGGTAAGCAAACAAGGTAAACAATTAAAAAATAATGACGAATATGTGTTAAAATAATGAAGTCTTAAAGTCAGGCGAAATGAGATGATAAACTGTAACAAAACGAAAGTATTAGAAGGGGTAATTGTCTTCTATTAAAGTTTGGGAGGTTAAAGTTAATAATGACATAGTTCGTGATGCAAACTTTAACTAATCCTAGTTATCAGTTATTAAGGGTGCAAACGGTACGGATACCACTATATCCATATCCATATCTGTAAATAAATTCGGACAAATATGGATAATGATCATACACAGTTATCAAAAATTCATATACATATCCTCCCAAAACGAATACGGATCAGATATAACCATGTAAAGGACAGACTCAGATACAATTCGAATATAAAAAACAAATATCGATATTGTTAATAATATATAATAAATACATTAAAAAATCACACGTTAATGAAACCTAAAGATAATTGGATACATTAATAAAGAAATTACTAAAGCCATCTAAAATAACTCAACCTTATATTTTATACGTAATACATATTAATATATGTTATTTGGTATTGAATATTAGTAAAAAAATCTTTAATTACGTCCACTTGAAATCAACAGGGGTGATATGGATACAGATACTGATCATATATATAGTTACACTCATCCATTTTTATTTATTAATTTGAATACAAATACGGATACGGATCATCTACATATACAAAATTCATATTCATATTCATATTCATATCCATGTCAATATTCTAATACATATACAGATCATCTACGGATACAAAAAAGTTATATCCATACCAATATAAAATGAATACGGTTATTAAAAATTTGTATCATATCCTTAAAATTTTGGACCGGATAAATCTGTTGCACCCTTACTGATTATAATTGTTTCGGTCTTCCTTGCAGTGCTATGTGTTAACGGGAGGAGTTGGGCCCCTATTAATTTAAAATGGGCTGATCGGTAGAATATACACTTCCGTTGGAATCTACTTACTAAGTTGGGTAGAATAAAATTTTACTCCAGTATGAGTACTTACATATATGCAAAATTTAGTGGATAACTGTCTTTATATTGCAATCTTCTCCTAATTGATTTGTCAGAAATAAGGACGCAAATATACTTGTTTTATTTGCCTAAGATTCTCTAAAATTGAATTCATTATTTTTCATGTAGCCATTTGATTCACAAAGAAGTCGTGTTAAACAAATTTATCGTAACATTTGCTTTTATATAAAAATAACACAGGGTGTTACTATATATCGTTGTTAAGTAATGCAATTTGATCATCAATCTTAAGTTCTTGGAATAACAGAGAAGCAACACCTACAACCATTGATGATGAGTGGTGGTTGCACACTGGTGATCTTTGTTTTATTGACAAGAACGGATTAGTCTATGTTTTATGATAGGATCAAACAGCTCATCAAATACAAAGGCTCACCAAGCTTACAAAGCCAGTTGCACTATCGAAAGGAGTTTGAACCAAAACATGCAGACTACTAAGTTGGGTAACATTTTTTTATCCTCCTAAGTATATAGAATTGGTTCCAAAATGTCACTTAAATGCTTAATTGTCATATCATTTTTTTTATATCGATCAATTACGAAGAGCTTAAAGTATATCTTTACGGGAAGAAAATTTGAAATTGAGCTTAATTGTCATATATCTATTCATATTTATAGAAGGAGCTTATTGAATATCTTTATCCTTTAGAGGTAGTAATGAATTGCAAAATTAGGAGGGGCAAATTCATTCCATTAGGAATTTCATTGTCATTAACATTTGATTGATGTCAAAGGGGGAGAAAAAACGTTGAAATTGAAATAATTGAATAAAACTATGCACATTCATAGAGGGCATTATATATGCATAATTTACAAATAGAAGGTGAAAATAAAATTTTAAATTTCAAGTATTAAGAATATGTTTGTCATCATAAAAAAGAGGGAGATTGTTGATTTTTAGGCTTTAATCTATGTTTTGATGATTTGACTAAAATAATCTTAATCACAATCAAATATAGAGTAGCACATATTATGCATAGAATATATATTGTATTGTGTTAACATCTACATGTGATCAAGACTCAATGAAGAATGAAATGTACCAAGACCCAAACCTTAGCCGGAAAATCACTTAATCCAAACCTAAATTGTCTATGCAAAACGGTCGACCGGAACAAGTTTTCCGTTCAATCGTTTCTATCAGTTAATCGTTAACTCCAAATAGTGATGTTCCCAGCTCAATCGGTCGACCTATTTTGACCTTTCGGTCGACCATTTCACGTATTTTCATATGACCGTTATTCTTGTCGTATTCTGCAACGGTCGTATTTGTATAAACTCACCTAACCCCTAGAATGTATTTTCCACTGGTCGACCAGATGAAGAATATTTGTGTGCCCAAAAGTCCTTGATATTTTCGGTCAGACAAAGTTCCTTGTTGCGTTCCACCGCCAATCTTTTACCTGGTCAAAACCCTCTAAACGGTCGACCGCCCCTAGAAGTAGTTCAACCGATAACTTAAGTCATTGCGCGTTTGGTTTGACCGAATCTTTAGTTGGTTGAATCATTTCCTTATTTTCATGGAACGGTCGACCGTTCATCCTGTGTCAGTCGACCGGTATTGGACATATTTGCTGAACTTAATTTTCTATTTTGTTATCTTACACAAATCTTTCCCAATGGCTATATGTCTCTAGAAACTTATAAATAGAGGTTCACACACCTTATTTACAAATCTCTAATACTTTCATTTGCTTCATACACTAGAGAGAAACTCTCCCACTCAAGAAATCTCAATCCTACACTCAAAAGCTTAAACTTCACCACTTGACCAAATTTCCCAATCATACTCAAGTGTGCTCAAGTTATAGTGTCTTGTTACACATTCCCTTTGTCGTCTAAAAGCTGTGAAGATATCGGTGAAAGCCCGAAGCATCCCTCTCGGGGGGGGGGGGGGGGGGGGGGGGGGCTGGCCACTATGTGGGTCCACCACTGGACCTTTAGCTTCTCTCAGTATTGGTACATAGGGTTCGACTAATTTCTTGAGTTTACACCTTCGTTTGTTTTTAATAATACCGCAAACTAATATGTGGAGTATGTAAAGGAAATTATATTAAAAAATTAAGTTATATAACTTAACTTTTTGTCAAGGTACCCTGATAGAGAAGTTGGTGAAATTCTTATGGCATGTGTTGCAAAAACGGCAGGAAGTGAAGTCACAGAGATTGATATAATTTCTTTCATGGAAAATAAGGTACATCTTTTTTATCCCATTTCCATTTGCTGAAAATTTTATTTCTCCCAATCGTATTTCATCTAAATTAACTGCTAGCAAATATTTGAGAACTTTACATTCATGGGAACTGGAGCAGCGCCATCCTTTTGAAGGGGTTCAAGCGACCCCCTTGGATTTGTTATCCCTCTGGATTTTGATCTATATTTCGAGTATTTTGTCTATGTTTTGTAGACTTTATGTGATTTTGACCTTCCTTCATTTTGGAATGTAGCTTGGTTTGTAAACATTTTTTGATTCTAACACTTATGTTGTTAACACTTTTGGATTCCATACAGTCTGGATTTAGTTTTTCTAGATTTCAACTCACTCCCCTCTCGTGAATTTTTTTCTTACAAATAATTAGATTTATAGATGAATTTCAGATTTTGTTGGAATACCCCTATAAAGTTGGACCCCTATGACATAAATTGTTGTCACCATTCATGAGTACCGATATCATTTTGTAAACTCGTCCGCTCGTGAATTGCATTGCTTCAATATATGATATCATGTTCTAATTGGTTTTTTTCTTGTTTTCGATACACGGTAGGTTGCGCCTTACAAGAAGATAAGAAAGGTTATGTGTAATATCCTGAATTTTTTAGTTGAGGTAATAATCAAATATCTTAATGGACTAATTAAGATTGTTGGATGATTGTGTGGTTTTAGGAGAAGATGAAATTTTGAGAAGAATATTGAGAAGAAAAAGATGGAGATTTTGAGGCAAGTACTGATTCGTTATTCTTCAGTTTCATATCATGTCTGTCTCTCTTGATATTCGTAGTTGCATGCATGTTGAGCATTAATATTGATTTTATGGATATGCATATGATTGCATGGTGGTGTTTCGGTCGACATGTCCTGTGGCTGTGTATATGTTTCTAGCAGAGCAACTTAGGAAAGAGCTGCCTAACGGACAGCGTGGAGCCACCCGAGAGAGGAAAGGGCTGCCTGTCGTTAGTGTGGAGCTACCAGGTGTGCGTCTGACAGATTGATAGATTTCAGAAGCACAGGATGTGGTCGAATCTGAATGGGGGTTTCAAATTGACATGCATGCATTTTATTTGTGATGCATGTCTCTTGATTGTGCTTATTGACTGAATGTCATATTCTGTATTATTTTCCACATGATTATGATTCTGATTGATTGATGGTTGGTACTTGCGGGCTGTCGAGCTCACAAATTGTTGATTATATTTTTCAGATTAATTATGGGCCTATCAGATGGATTTAAATATCAGAGTGCGCAGCGGTCAGGATCGTGGATCGTATCTTAACGCACCGGGTTCGGGCGGGTGAGCAGTTGTCCGGGCTCGGGGCGTTACATTATGTTTGTTGAATCAGTTCCCAAATCCCCAAGTGGAAAAATTCTCGGAAGGCTTCTTAAGAAGGATATCTTAGGGTCCTACAAGAAAAAAAGTTTGATGCAAATATCTTCAAGATTGTAATCTCAATGTTTACTTTTTCACATTTGAGCTCAATTTAATAGTACGAGAGTGACGATGAAGATGGTTGGCAAAACATGTTACCTTATGTTCAAAACTATAGTTCAGAAGTTCCTCGCTTCTAGAAACATCTAAAAATATTTGACAGTATTCAATTCAAAAGATGGTGTCTGCACAAAATTTAGCATTGCAACTCTACAATTGAAGATCTTCGAATTATCAAAAATAATATCTAAAGTTGAAGCATACTATCTTTGGCAAATCAATCATACCTAAAAGCCCACCGTGAGAGAATAAATCTCTTTTGATGATTTGACTTGGGTTAATTGCTTATGTAATCAGAAAAGACTATAATTCCCAACGGCCATCACTCTACACATATTTTCTTATATGAACACACATAATATACACATTGTCATTATAGTTTCCAAAATACAACTCTATTAGTCATCCTCCCTAACGGCTTTACTTGAAGTACTATTAAATGTTAATGTAGCATTAACCAACTCTTAATGTAGTTAATAAATGAAGAGGAATACTCTGCAACACCCCACTCCTCTTCGGCGATCTTTTGACAGTAATCACGTTTGCGTCGGCTGCTCCCCGTCGTTCTTCTGTTGGATTGCCTATTCCCAACTCTCTTGTGCTTGACGATGAATCCAAAGGCAAAAAGCATCGGTGAGCACAGCAGCTTCACGGGTTCTCCAGGAGTGGTTCCTCCAGAATGTAGATGTCGGGTGCCCTCGGTTGTGTGTGCCTTCGGCAAGGCCAATATCATGGGAAGGAGTTTTGGGGCTGTCGCAACTACATAGTAATGCGCTTGTAGTGTTTGTTGAAATATCTTAGCGAAGATTGCTTCTCGCATAATGGTTGTAGTTCTGGATTCTTCTTATGGATTGATCAGGTTCGTAACGAAGACAACAATTTTACAGTTGAGATTTCAAAACTTTTAAAGAAGTGGTTTCTACAAAACTGGATTCCCTAGAGCAAAATATTGAAGTGTTTGTGTCGCCTGCAAGGATGGATGAGTTGACCTTGTGGGAGTTGCGGCAGTTAACTTTGAAATCAACCTTTCAAAATGAATGGTTGTGTTAAAGTGGTTGTTGTGTGGATGTTGCGAGGACTTGCCGGGGCATTAACTACGAGCGGCATGGGAGCTTGGTCCTTGCCAGGACGCACTCGGCAATGCTTGGCGCGCGTGGGCATTGTTGGTTATCATGTTAAATTAGGTTAAATGTACATTTTATTATACACATGTCATGTTAGAATTGCCAAAGGCAAAAGTGTAATTATTTGGGCCCAATACATGGATTATGGGTTGTTCTAATAAGGTTCTAATTATCTTTATACTCTCTTGTGAAATCTTGGTTGGTCTATCAATCTAGAAAATTCAAATACTTAGGTAATGGATGGTGATCCTATAGGATCTAATAGGCCCTAAGATTAGACTAAAGGGGGTGAATAGACGAATTAAATTCTTTAAAAGTTTAGGCAATTTAAAGCAAGAGCAATATAATGGAAAGGAGAGAGAGATGTAAACCACGACACGGATGTATAGAGGTTTGTATCCACCACCGGATCCTAGTCCTCTCTTACGATCTCCGTTCTGGACCGAGATCAAGCCTTTACACTTCAAGCTTATGAACACCCTCACCAAACTTGGACCACCTTCTCACCATCCAAGAAGAGCTTCACTCGGGAAGCTAATACAATACTTTGCTGGAGAATTGAGTAACAACTTCTAATCTTGAGCACTTGAATGATTGATGAATGCAATGAGTGATTCAAGTGGAAAGATTGAGCACAAAGAGAAGTTTAGAGAAATTGAGAGTAGTACGAGAGTATGAGCTTTAGAAAAGGATCGGTAACCTTGAAAGGTTGTTATAAGCTCTATTTATAAGCTCCAAACTTAATCTAGCTGTTGGGATTAAAGTGGTAATGATTTGAGTAAGATACATAAAATAGACAAGTTCAGAACTCAAATCAGGATACAAATGGTCAACCGGATCGGGCTAAGCGATCGACCGGTTTCTTGTAAATAAGAAAACAGTTGAGATGAAGAGCATACCGGTCGATCCACCAAGGCAAGAACTTAAGTGAACGATCGAACCAAATAAAGGAATGGTCGACCGTTCAGAGGGTTTTGACTAGAATAATGATAAACAATTGAGGTAACGGTCGAACGAGATAAAGGAACGGTCGACTGTTTAGAGGGTTTTGACTAGAATAATAATAAAGAATTGAGGTAACGGTCGAACCAAATAAGAATCCAGTTTGACTGAAAATAACATGAAGTTTGGGAGTTCAAATAGTTCCTGATCCGGCCGGCCGTCGTTATGGCATATTGTTTGACCAGTGTCCAAAAAATACGAATTAGGTTAGTTCAAGTATGTGTATACGACCGTTGTAAAATACGACAAGTATAACGGTCATATTTAAATGACATACGAAGTGTTAAATGGTCTAACAAAAGTCAAGTTTCGGTCGACCAGATAGCACACTAACCGCGACACGTGTCAAGATATAACCTACGAAGAACATAGAATCGGTTGACCTGGGATATCTCGGTTGACACATGATAACGATCGAACGGAGATGAAGAAACGGTTGACCGTTGGGGATTGAATATGAGCCTGCTAGAATCGGTCGAACCAGATGAACATTATTAGACCATTCTAGGTAAGAAATAAGAGTCTTTTAAATCCGGACGAACCAGATGGTCTACCGGTCGACTGGTTGAAGCCGAATTCTTGTTCTAAGTGGAATTTCTAAGTGTGATTGGTCACCTAACAAAGTCGGTTTGATATGGAATTAAGTATGAGACTTCTATAGGTTTTCTATGGGCCATGTAATTCAATCAAGATTCCAAGTGCCCAAGTTACAATATAATCTTAAGTACAAGAAACAAATCATATCTACTCTTCAACTTGATTTATTGTCTTGTGTAGCTTTTGTCTCCTGAAATGGTTAGTAAAACTAAATATATGTGTACATATGCATGTGATGTTAAAATAGATATGCATGTGTTTATTGATATGTGAATTAATTATCAAAACGAATTAACGATTATTAGCCCAAATGCCAACAGAACCAACTTTTCTTATAGAGTGTTGCAAACCTTTTGTGTTGAAAATTATGAGACTATTTTTTTCCAACACTCTCCCACACTTGTGATTGAGATTTTTTTCTCCGTGTCCACAAGTAGATTATATCAGTTGGAGTAGGCCTCTCATAGGTCAATTGACATGTTCTGATACTATGTTGAAATTTGATTGGTCCACCACCTCATCAAATTTTGTATGTGTAATTTGTTTAGGGACCATCTAAGCTTTTGTTGTCTCAAGGCCTTGGTAACACATGTCGAGAAATTGATTTGCAGTGGAGATGTGTTGTTGCATGCGAGCAATCCCGACTGGATCCAATCCTACACGAAGTGGTAGTCGAGCTCGATGTCTTCGTTCGCTCATAGAAGATCGTATTTTCATGATAAGTTTCGCTGAATCGTGTCGATGTATAAGGTTTCTGAGAATTGATCGGGACATTTATGTCTCCTAGCAGATACGTGAGTCACACAACCTCACAACTGGTCATTGTCATTGCACACGATATTTTGCCTCGCTGGATGTTCTATAGAAAGTGTGTTGTTTCTACTGTAAAAATATACATAACATGCATAACAGTGGGGAACATACGTTGATTTACAATCCAAGTAGAATCCGTACAAAGCCAATGAACATAACCACAATGACAAAATAATGAAAAATAGATGAAGGTTAGGATCAGAAAATACCTCGACCGAGCTGCCATTTTCAGACTCCCCTTAGAGACATTATTGCCCTGACGTACTAGTACGATGAGTGCAAGTGCTATCTCACAGGATAGACGGTGACGTCTTTGTCTGCAGACTCCTACTGTATACAAACCACGAGAATAGATTGAGACCCACACAACGATCGCTTAATAACGATGGAGAGAAGGAAAATGATGGTTATTCTAGAAATCCATAGGGCAATAAAAAACTATCTATCCCAAATTGAGAACGTGGACTTTTTATTCACATAATTCACAACCGCCCGAATAGTTGAGGACGTGGTATTAGTGGCTTCACAAAATTTGTAACCACCAAAATAAAAAAAAAGAAATCTTCTTTTTAAATCATTGGTCAAAGGCAATATAAGTTAAGCCCCAAAAAACTGAATGCACACAAGAAAGAGAACATTGCACTGTCCTATCCAGTCCCGACCGGGCGTGTGTGTATGTGCGCTCCATTCTCTCCTCATCTCCCTTTCTCTGCACCTGAAAGGGGTATGTGAAGTCTAAGTATATAAACTTTTCTCCACTTCTCAAATTCCCAATGTAGGACTAAAGTAAGGGAGAGAATCTCATGATCTAACTTTACAACTCATCATTGGATTTCAAATTATTAAATGGGTTGAACCCCAATATTCAATAGTCCGAAAATTCCCCCCACAAATCCATTAATCTAAGCGATCAAAATCATGCAGCCTAGTGCTTTCAACTTTATCCCCACAGGAATTAAGTGAAACAAAGTCTTGAACTTGAACTTTTGTTGTAGAGATGTCTATTGAGAACAACACCAAATAAATTATGGTGCAATCTAGAAGGTTGATGCATTACTATCATGCATAGACATCTTGTTTCATGAATGTTTCGAGGAATGACCTCCCAATCCTCTAACTATGGCCACACAGTTGCAACAACACCAAAGCCTTTAATCCCAAACTAGTTGGGGTAGGTTAGAAATGAAACTCCTTAGAATCACGGATCAGGCACGTGAATCGTATTCTTCCACGCGTTTCTATCCAATGCAAATTCCCGAGGAATATTTCAATCTTTTAGATCTCTTTTGACCGCTTCCTCCCAAGTCAATCGTGGTCTACCTCTTCATCTTTTATGTCTTCAATCTGATTCAATACTCATCTTCTTATATGTGCCTCCATAGGTCTTCTTTGCACATGTCCAAATCAACTTAATCTGTGTTGTATAACTTTCTCTTCCATTAGAGCAACTTCAACTCTCTCACGAATGTCTTCATTTATAATCTGATTCATTCACGTATGGCCACACATCCACATCAACATCCTCATTTCAGGTCACACAGTTGCATTCACATAATAACATTCTCCAAAGATGTAGTACTAACATCTTGACTTAAAGACTCGAACACACTCTTACTAAACTTGTAGTTTCAACAACATATCTATTCTTTGGGTAAATGACACAAATACAATGTATCACCAGGTTGTTGCATTCAACTCACTCAAGACCTTGTTATTACCACATTGAACCAACGTCATGGGATCTCCATTCAGATTGGTTAGATTGTCGTTATAGATGAGTCATATTGTCTTTGGTAGCAACAAAATCAACAGTTATCACCTTTCTAGTACAACTGAGAACTTCTCATAATGTAGCCGAATGGTAGTACCCTTCAAATACCTTAATATTTCATCCAAAGCCTCTCAATGAGTACGATTAGGATAACTTGTGTATCTACTTAGGGGGTGTTAGTGGCATGGAAAATGCCGGAAAGTGATTTTCAGAGTCAACCGGAAAGTAGAAGAAAACAGAATCCAGTGGAAACCAATTTCCTTTTGACCGAATTCTGTTGTTTGTATCTGTTTCTGGAATCCGACAGAAAACAGATTTTGTTGTTTGTGTCTGTCTCTGGAATTCGACCGAAAACAGATTCTGTTGTTTGGTTTCCATGATAATTTGCCTAGTCCCGAGCAGAAAATCCAAAATAGTAATAAAAAAATCAACACCAGAATGTTGGATGCTAGGACTGTTATAACATCGAACATGTACTTTTCTCCATCTTCCTACAGAAATTTAAACTTCCATCTTTATCTAATCATGTAATTACATAATTCATTGTCTAGTTAAATTCTTAAGTTCAACTTCCAAAAAGTAAACAAAGTTGTTAAATTTGTTCTCTGGAGCGCTTGAGATCTTGTGTACATTAATAAATCACACAGTAAAGTAATTCTATGTGATTTTATCCTAACATAGTAACATACATTTCTCTTTAACCAAAACCTTAAAAGGGAACCCAAGTAATTAAAATTTGAATACTACAATACAACTAGCATACTGACTTAAATTGTTTAAGTTTAAACTTAGGTGCACTAAATTGAGGCTTTGTTTCAGAAAATATAAAATCTACAATACCCATTTGAGTCAAACTTCTAAACCAAACAATCACCTCAAACATACAAATTGATGGGGAACACATCACTCTTACCTTTACTTATACAAATTGATGCTATGAAATGCATGACTTCATCAATCTCCAGTACTTCCACAAACCATATAAAACATACATACAAGTAATCCGAAAACGAACAAAGCCTTAGAAAAGAAACAAACCAAAACTCGATTCGTGAGTAGAGTAGGAAACTGAATCACTACACAATCAAAGACACCATTAAAAAAAGAAACAATTTTTAATCAAATTACATTAAAAACTCCACATCAACCAAACCAGAAAAGAAAAGTGATACCGTGATCGGGGTCATCGGGCACGAAGGCGACGTCGAGGAGAACAACGCTGGGGTCGATGGGGGAGGAAGACCCTCTCCCATTCCGACAGCGCGGGCTCCTCTGACCTCACCGGGTCCGAGAACCCGAGAAGCGGAGCCACCACCAGCGCTCCGGCGCTCTCAGTCATCATCTCGCGCCGCGTCTTCGACGTCCGCCCGGCGTCGGGAAGGGATGCGCGAGGGGAGAGGCGGGAGCGGCGGGGGAGCAAAGGGCGATGGAGAATGGAATGGTGGACGCGAAGCGTCGCCGCCATTGGAGTGGAGAGTTTTTGTTTTGATTCGTCGTCTCCGATCACCTCAGAGCACTGTTGGGCGGAAGAGGGCGGAAGGAAGATATCAGGTGGGGAAGGAAGGAGGAAATCGGTTTTCCTTCGGATTCGGAGGGGTGAAGGGGAGAAAAGCGAGGATAAATCTATTATATACGTCGGAATCCGAGAGAAAGTTGGGACGGATTCCCCATGCACAAACCACTGGATCTATCTCTAGCAGAAACAATAAAACTAACAAAGAACTCAGGCAAAAGTTTCTGAGTTTAGTTTGACATGTAAAATGATGACCCTGAGGAAATATAGATATATCATATTTGAACAGTATTATTGTAATAACAAGAACTAGTGAATGCTTTTACCAGAAAGAACGACAGAGAACTAAGACTTCTGGTCTGCAGTTAAGTTTCTGAGTTCTAATCTGACAAGTAGAAATGACAACCCTATAAAAGAGTATACCAGATCTAGTCAATAGTATATTAGTATTGCATAAAAATATGAAATACAAACTCTATTGCTAGTAGAAACATTGAAAAAAAACACCCTCTCAAGAAGTTCCGGAAATTCCTGAAATTATTAATGCTAGAACACTATTATCAAAGAAAAAAAGTTCCTGAAATTCGATTGACACATACACATGATAACCCCGACAAATAGTAAAAAAATGTTTTTGAAGTATATATAGTTCGTTAATCACACGCTGCTATTACATGTTCTCTGTTCTTGAACAAGTTCACCAATGAAAAGCTTTCCAATGGGAACCCCAATGTAGACGCAAGGGACATCCCTGTGGCATGCATTGTGAGAAGGACAGGGAGTACGGTAAGAAAAAAGGTTATTATTTGCCTGATGGAAAATAAGGTATGTCAACGTTACTCAAAATAACAACCCAAGTACAAACTATAGCATATATGCTAGGAGGATACATATCTCTTCAAAACTATAGTTTGAACATTTCAGCTGTATCTTCATTGCTATTCATTGAAAAATAAGCGGAAAACCACATTGCTTGAGGATGACATTTTAGAAAGGTTGTGGTATAATTATTGTTGCAGTAAAAGTAATCAAATAAAACTACTTGATCGGTACACTGACATAGTCAGACCACCCTCGCCGGAAGTGGACTCCGGCCATGACGAGATCGGATCTGGAAAAGGAGGGGAATCCACCAGTCCAAAGGATAAGAAGGAACAAAAGTTGATTTGCATCTAAAAGCTACGGTAGCTACCCCCACATGGGTCCACTATTTCATTTATACATGGTTTGTTACATGCTAACTTTCTCATAACAAACTCATGCTTGCCACTAAAGGGAAAAGGACAAACCACGGCAATTAACTAAGTAATTCGTAATGAGATATGCTTGAAGGAATCCAAAGGAGGCTAACCAATTCGTGCTGGTCTTATCTATGTGCATGGCATGGTAGGCGTTTGGCTCGACCCTATCACGCTTGGTTCCTCCAAATTGACTCAATCAATTCCTTCCTTTGGCCCGGTCGTGCTTCTCCAAATAATCTAACGTTGTGCCTTCTATAGCATACACTATTGCTATTGTACATCTTATATGTTTTTTTCTCCCAAAATATTGGGCATGCAAGCGAAAGGGAAATGATTTATGAACGCAGCGCGTCACGGACGCGTTCTACGTGGACATCCATGTCAGCCCTTACGTGGCCAAAGCATGAATATTTTTTTGTTTTTTCTTCCTGATGTCCACTCAAATCACATTAAATGCGTTTCAACTCAGCACGTTCTCTCTCTCCACCCAAATACAAATATGATGACACTCTTTCTTTCTTCTTCATTCTTTCTCTCCAGAATAAATCACCATTTCGAGCAAGATATTAGATCGAAGAAGCGTCTGATGCCGACTCCCAAGATTCTTCACAACGTAAGCAGCGTGAATGAGACGGTGCGAATACTTCCCGATGTTCTACATAAACAGGAAATCTGAGATGCTATTTTTTTCCTAAACGTAATTCTTGTGGGGTAAAATAAACAGTGGGAGGTTTGTTGAGTTTGTGCGGGGGTGGCAGGGGGCGGCAGCCCCTGCGGGTTTTTTTGTTTTGACATCATATTATTGCATTCCATATATTGATTCGTTTATTCCGACAATAATGAAGCCATATATTATTCCGGACTGCAAATACATTTATTCCGGACAGCAAATACACTTATTCCGGACAGCAAATCCACTTATTCCGGACAAACTTTATGTTCCGTTTCTGGACACACTTTATTCTTAAACCGGACAACAAATACACTTATTCCGGACAACAAATACACTTATTCCGGACAGCAAATACACTTATTCCGGACAAACTTTTTGTTCCGTTTCTGGACACACTTTCTTCTTATTCTGGACAACTACACTTATTCCGGACTGCAAATACACTTATTCCGGACAGCAAATACACTTATTCCGGACAAGAAATCAACTTATTCCGGACAAACTTTATGTTCCGTTTCTGGACACACTTTATTCTTAAACCGGACAACAAATACACTTATTCCGGACTGCAAATACACTTATTCCGGACAGCAAATACACTTATTCCGGACAAACTTTCTGTTCCGTTTTTTGACACACTTTCTTCTTATTCTGGACAACTACACTTATTCCGGACTGCAAATACACTTATTCCGGACAGCAAATACACTTATTCCGGACAAGAAATCAACTTATTCCGGACAAATTTTATGTTCTGTTTCTGGACACACTTTATTCTTAAACCGGACAACAAATACACTTAGTCCGGACAACAAATACACTTATTCCGGACAGCAAATACACTTATTCCGGACAAACTTTCTGTTCCGTTTTTGGACACACTTTCTTCTTATTCTGGACAACTACATTTATTCCGGACTGCAAATACACTTATTCCGGACAGCAAATACACTTATTCCGGACAAGAAATCAACTTATTCCGGACAAATTTTATGTTCCGTTTCTGGACACACTTTATTCTTAAACCGGACAACAAATACACTTATTCCAACGTAAAACTTAAAAACAAATATTTTATTATGATAAGTGTGGGCTCTGCACGAATAATGAGACTGCACGATGTCCTAGGGTCTGCACACTGTCTTATCTGTGTATTGGGAAATGAATCGTTCAACTTAAAGAACCGGCATTTTTTAAAAAGACCAAAACGCGCGAAGAGAAATTTCGCTGACTGGACGCTGACTCAAAGAAAAATATCTGAGCTGTACAGATCCACGTAAGGCGCGTCCGTGACGCGCGCGTCCGTCTATCACGGCTCCAAGTGAAAAGACCATTGGTGCACTGTAGATCCACCATGGTCCGGACAAATGTCAGACGAAATTCAAGTCTCAATAACAAGTTTAATAGGACGGTCGGATAACCCGCTAATTAAACAAGTCTTGTCAGTTCATGTTTGCACAACTCGTCTAGTAAAGCAATCAAATTCGGCCAAAACCTGTGAGGTTGGGAGGTTAAGTGTAAGCGTGTCAGTTGTAAACCAATCTGACCCTATGATGGCTTTACTAATAATGTTACCCAATAGCCTTTCGAATTGGGGCAAAGAGTTGAGAAACAATAAAATAAATTAAGAGAAAAAAAGTAGATTAGTTATGAAGGATATTAAGGAGCTCCAGTTTAAAGGGAGCAAGGCCTGCAAGAAAAATAAAAGCCTCCTACAGCCACACAAATTATGTTCTGATCCTTCGAGTTCATGAAAGTGATGTGCAACATAATTCACATTATGTAGACCTACAAACGGACACATATTATGGCTTATTGTGCAGATATATGACAACGACAAGATCGCACATGCAACCCTCCATTACTCGCTTCTGGGCACGAAGACTAGCTAACGGGAGCTACTTCAAGTTACCAGAAAAGAAGAAAATCAAACTAGGCTGCAAGTGCAGATATATGACAATGACAACATATTGTTTGAATTTGACAATCATATATATTATGTATGATACAGAGGGAAATAGTAATAAAACGATCTTAAATGGTCACAGACCAACTGACAGGGTTTTTTAATTGTTTTTTTACATCAAGCTCTATTTATGATCTTAAGGGTATGTTAGGCTAGCAATATAAGAAGAGACATCAATATCAATGCTCCCCAAATCCTCTAAAGAGACACGTCGCATGGGCGGGCAGGGTAAAACACAGCCTTTCCCCTGTATAATAGGGAGGTTATTTATAGTGGATCCTTGATTTACCAATATAAGAGGATAAATGAAGAGAACTGAAGAGCCATTCTGTTTGTATTATGAGCAGTAGCTTGGTGAGACAGAACAGAAATTAAGGTACGTCTTACACAAATTTAAGCTTCAGCTTTCTCTCCTGACCGGGAGAGAAGCGGAGACACATAAGTCCATCTCTTCCATTCTTAATCATGCTTCCTCTCGATATCTTTTATTGAAGTTGTGGTTCACATTTGGAATAGACATGTTTCTCCATACTAGCCTGCTTTGCTTATCATTTCCGTTCCTTATGTACGAAAGATTCTGCAATCATTGAGAATAGCAAATTCCGTAAATGAAGAAAAGTGTAAGTAACAATTCACCATAGCAAAAATACCTGTCTTGCCCTCTTGTCGACAGGGGTCAATGTTGGGGATGCAGCAGATGAAATTCTTTTTTTATTTTTTGATCGTATTACAGGTCTTCCAACGGTCTGTTGCAATTTTCTGTTAACTGTTGTCTTTGGTGGGACACTTCCTTTGTACCTGAAACTGTCAATGAATGATGGGCTCCGATTTCTTGAATTCGTATCCCTTTTCCTTGAACCCTCTGGGCAGTCTAGACATGTATTACATGTAAGAAATTGTGAAGGTGTACCACTATTTTCCTTGAACTTATTGAAAAAGTCTGGTGTCCAAGGTGAATCTTTAGGACCCTTGTGTAACTTAGATGATCGGATGGCATTTGAAAACAGACTATCACTATAAGTTTCTGCAAGTTTTGCTTGATTAGATAACTGGATGACATTTTCTGAGTTTCTATGAATGGCTTTATCTCTTGAAAAATCTGCCCTACCTTTCATATGCAATGAATCCCCTCCAGGAATTGAAAAGGGCAACTCAGCTCTGCTGGGTTTGTTGTTTGTATGGTGCTTCATTAAAGAAGACAATGACCCTGTGGCATGGTTAATCCTTACAGAACTTGGGAGAACAGCACGACTGGTAGTTTTTGGTTGAGTCCTACCATCAACGAAAGAGTTCCTTATGGAGTTGCTTCCAAATTCTGGGTTCATGAAGAAATTTATGGCTCCATATCTGTTAGAAAATTTCCCATCAAGTATGTCAGAGTTGTAGTTTGGCATTTTGACACCAAAACCTTCTTTTACATTGAAATCTTCATCAAAACTAATATTCTCCATCATAGATGTGTTATCTCCTCTATTCTCACAAAATATATCATCTATTGTTGGCAAATTCTTAAACTTGTTCTTCTCCACTGCCCCTTGAATACTGAAGCAGTCCCTTGACCTACCAGAATGACTTTTTGGGGAAGGCTCTGAGGCATCAAGTTCAACTTGGTCAAGTGCTTCAACATTTAACAAATCATTCATGTTCCAGTCAATTGAATGAGAGTCCACTGTGAATTTCTGTCTTTTGACTTGAGGTTGCAATTTCGTACTATTTAAATCTGAATCCATGGAAGAGCAGTCCGTTGTCCCCGATTTTGAACCACCCAGCTCACCATATCTACACAAATTGCTGAACAGAGACATACTTTCATCTGGTATCTTATATTTTCCAACTGCTTGAATTCTACGATCATGCGACAACTCAAGAAACTCAACAAGACAGCCACCAGAGGATAATATTGCATGAGCAGAGAGTGAATTTATCGAAGGGAATCTTGTAAGGAAAGATTCTGCTAGAGTTTCTGACTCCAACATTTTTGGATATAGACCACTATCGGCAGCACTCTCCACAATGCAGTTTAAGATAATACCATCAGTTGTATCCGCAGAATAAGAACAGAAAAGCTGTAACCGGATATTAAGACCAACAGCTGCCGCATAAACTACACCAGATGAGTCCATTACAGCATCAATAAAGCTGCTTTCTCCTTCAAATATCTTGAAAAAAAATGCACATTGTTATGAGCAACATGCACCTCAGAAATGTAGTTTAACAATGTCAAAGTTTAATAATTGAACTAATCCACTAGAAAAAAACAATTATAAATTTAAAAAAATTAAACCTATTGTGTGGTCCTCATAAACATTGAATATTCAGCTCTCACTGAACCCATGGTGAAGCTCTAATGTGAAAATAAATGACAATAACCTGTCAAAGACAATCAATTACCATACTTTTATGACATAAGAACTGTAGTGTGAGCCTGTGAGGCATCTTTTACAGCAACTATTAGGGATTGGAATATTTATGAAATACTGATTGCATCAGATAATAATTTTTGCTTCTGAGAGAATATACCAAAGTTGTTTCGTTACCAATTGAAGATAAATGACTTTTACCAATACATAAACTTGGAAGTAACCAGTAAGCAAGATAACTAAAGAATTCTCGAATAAAAGAGATTTCATTACCATGATGCAGGTCTTGAAAGCAAAACTGAGCTCCATCATGACATTAGTTGCAATATTTTCCATGAAATTCACTATGCAAGAATGTTCATCGGCAGAACTCACTCTTTTTCCAATATTATTGATATTATACCAGACAAGGCACATGGCTGCACTGAAAATAATGTCAACAGGCAGACTACTATCTCGTTCTACAACCTGCAAACCTCTCTTTTCCAAAGCAAGAACCTTCTGGTATGAGCTTCTTCGTGACATAAGCATTTCTTTCTCAGTATCATGTGTATTGAAGACAATGAGTGTATTGGTAAAGGAAGGCACACTCGAATTCATAACCTCAGCATTTATGAAGTTTTGATTGGCAAAAGAGGACCCATTTCCAGTAGAATATTGTATTTCTTCAAATTCGGAAATCACTGGATAATCAAACTCCTCCAAAGGCATGAAATTTAGTAGTTCCAAAATCTTCTGAATTCTGGTGCTTTGCTTTCCTCCGTGTATGGGCTGAGCAATTCCCTGGGTGCAAATCCAACTTAGCAGTCTAGTAGTAGAGAAAAATCTTAAATAGCATGAGAATATGACCTAATTAATAAAAAAGAAGAAATAATATAGCATCCCACTTATTAATAAGCAGTGAGTACTCTTTCCATGCACCAGCACATTTTTTAAGCTTTGACTTGTCACAGATGTTCACACCGAACAAATTTGTCACGGTAGCAAAAGAGAGAAGAAGAAGAAACTCACTCTTTTAATTTGGTACTAAAATTGAGTTCAATGTCTTCTGATACTGCTATATTGCTAGAAAACTAATACCATACTACTTTCAGGACATGTTTTGTATAAAGATTGATAAAAGTTTGATTAGCAGTACTCACGACATCGGAACCTTCCATGATTGTTAGATGCCCGCTAATTTACACCAGTTCAGGCATTTAGATTTCAAAATTATGCAGTTGCCATCAGAACATGTCTAAACAAGTGGGGGTTAACACCAGGTGGCTGTAGAAATACCAGCTTCTTGGATAAAGCATTACCAGCCTAAATTCATGATCATATGATACGCCAAAACCTTCACAGAGTGCTTTCGAGATGCTAGAATCTTCGAACTTAGTGGTGAGGAAGAAAACCCGTGGAAAGCTCACAACATTAGCACCAATAGAAGCTATTTTTGATGAGCTGTGTGATCCTCCATATTCCAAGACAATATCGAACTTGGTGAATGGCAGGGATTCTGATAAATACCTACCAAGGTGTTGCCAAAACTAAAGTATATAAACGCAATAATAGAGAAAATAGGAAAAATTATTCTAATACATTTTGACTGGATGATATTATATATCAATACAACAGCATGCTTGATAAGCCTTTCAAGGAATATTTCAGAAATATGGAAAATTAGAACCTCATAAGTTATTCAGATAATGAGACTGTTACTGTCTACTAGGAATATAATTAAAGATCCAAGATATTAAATCACACTAATGTTGATATGCATTGCAACATTATTATTTATGTAAGTTAGTAAGCAATGCAATCATAATAAATCTTAACCATATTCCCTGGTTCCACCTCTAGGTCATATGTGTCATCAAGAATATGCTCAAATATTATGCTTCAATAGTCATTTACACATAACTGTTAATTAAAAAGCCTTTGAACATAATTCATGAGCCATGTAGTATAGGACAAGTGGATAACAATAATATGGAAAGATCACATCGTCCTCCACAAGATGAAGATCAAAAGGCTTATATTTGACAACTTTAGTTTGAGCATAATGAGGTTTCCCTTGTCTGATAACTCACATAATGTTATATAAGCAAATGTCCTTATATTTCATGTTAATGAAAAAGAATTGTGAAGGAACCATCGATGGTGCATGATAAAATCTTTAAGCACTAAGAGGAACATACTCATGTGATATGAACAAGCAGTCAAAGTGCAGCAAAGCATCAGCTATTGATTTTGTAAATTCATTGACGTTTGCCACATCTTGTTGATTGGAAGATTTTTGGGACGGTTTTACTTCTTTGGACAATATTTTCATGCAAGATAGTTTCCGAGTCAGTGATAACCAGAAAGCCCTATTAGCCACAATCAATGTCTTTTTCCCGTGTTGGCAAGAATTAGATATCAGAATCTCTTCGATGACAGAGAAAGAAGGGTGTGCTTCTGTTATTTCTTTCCAAGCTTTTTCCTTTGCCGTCTCCAACAATGACGTGATAGGTTCCAACATGGTAGATATATAAGTTAACTGTTTAAATAAGTTTCTAGCATAAATATAGGCAGGTGGAATACCAAAGTAGCACAGCAAGTGAGCTAACTGTCTCAGTCCGTAAAGTGCAATAAGTGTCGTCCCAACATCATTTTCTCGAGCTGAAACTGGTTGCTTCAGGAAAATATCCATAATTATTTCCATAAACTTTTCTTTAGGAAGACCAAGAAGTTCAAGACGATTGACTCCTATTTTGTAATCTAGACTTGCATCATGGTGCAAAATACCCATGTAACACTTATATATGGAATCAACCAGGCTAAGGATGTGGTTTGACAGGCAGACGCCATGAACTTTTATATTACAATGCTGAGTTATCACTTCAGAAGAAGCAGGTATGGAACACAAGACGGGATGTGTAGTCTTCTCACTGTTTTTTTCAGTATTTGAATCTTCAGTTGTTTTCACAGAAGTACCACGACGAGCGTTCAAGAAGAAGTTCAGATCATTGTGCTGTGACATTGACGCAAATAGTGAAGAAACTTTTTCGGTTTGCAGCTTTGGTGATCTGTGCATATTCTCAGGTCCCTCTCTTTCATCCTTAGAAATATTATATGGAATAGAAGTGGCAACCATAAAAGCATCACTAGAATTAGAAGCAGACAGCTCCATATGTATTTCCTTGCAGTGTAATTCCTCTGCCCTCTCTAACATATCGTCGAAGAAATTAAGCTCAATTGCAGAATTCTCTTGTACATCATTACACATTTCAGAAGGCACTTGATATATGTTTACAGAAGTCAACATGTCCATGCATCTGCAGCAAGCTTCACGGTTACATGTGCTTTCTCCCAAGAGGTGCCAATCCAAATATATCCCATCACATGTAGAAACTGGACACGGCTTTAAATCATGAAGAAGCTTCTTAAGAATGACACAAGATGAGATACTGTCTTCTTTTTGCCCAAGGGTTGGCACGGGCAATGACTTGAATGTTTCATCAACAAGGACAAGTTCAGCACTGACAATGAATTCATAGAACTCCTTTGCACAGACCATATCTTTTTTTAACATCTGCTCGGACATTTCTTGCCCATTTTCTTTCCGAGGACAACAAAACAACTCGAAGGAATTAAATGAAGGCACATCAAGTATCTCGACCTCCTGAAAATCAACGGAACATGGATTTTGACTACAGAAGTCATTAGAAATTGTAGAATGAATTGAAGAATTCTTTTCAAAAAGCATGTTGCCTTTCAGTTTTATGAGTTCCATTTCAAGGACAGAATCAAAGGAAATGGAATTCCAACCCGGAATGTCCTCAACTGATGAAGCTTGAGGAACATCCTCTAACTCATTGATGCTCCCCTTTAACTCCAACTCCTCACAACATATCACTGGCTTCTCACTTTGAACTTCATGAAACTGTTGAAAATATGACTGGAGAACATCAAAAGTATCTTTGGTACAAATTTCTTTATCAGTAACCAACTCTACCTCACTGATTTCGAGAAGAGGAATAACTTTGAGTTGGGCAGCATTTACATTTGGTATTCCTGCAATCTCCCAAGAACAAGTACTTCCATTGTCCATCCTGTGATGTATAGACGTACTCTCAACTGAATAAATTGATCTCACCAGTTCATAGGGGTATGGAATTTCAACTCCTGTTTGAACATCGATGTTTGTCTTCACCAAAATAGGAAGATTGAACATCAGAGGGATAACAAAAGAAAAATAAATTGCATACTACCCACATAGTAAAAAAGTTATAAATAAAGCTAAAATATAGAGGATAACAGATGTAGGATAAACACTCAAGAATTAAGTAGTTTACTGAATTTGCTAATACAACTAAGGTATTGTGCCAAAGAAGCAAAGTCTAATTTTTAAACAAATCATGGAAATTTCAGGAAACTGAATCTCTGTCCAATACCATATAGCTAACCTGATTGATACAGCTAGGTGGAAGATCAAAATATATTATCCCTTCACCTTCTCGAGAACTTGCATTGTTTTTCTGTAAAAATGACCATGACTTATCGATAAAAGTTAAACTTGTGGAAAAGAAAGAAAATAAAACATCATTTCACTACTAAATGGTGCAAGCTTACCGAAGGAAACTCCATCTCTATCATTTCGAACTCGAAGATCTCATGATTTTCTTTATCTGAAAGAACAACAAGAGCACCACCTCCCTAATGAAAATAGTGTATAAAGAGCCTGTTGGTCAATTTTGCATCTCATATGCAAGATGTATGACGGAGGGCAACACAGGATATACCTGTCGAACTCCAGCTTTGATAATCTCAGTATTAGAAATATTTGGCATGCAGTAATCGTCACCATACAAAAGCTCCTCCACATCCTGCAGTCACTATGCATAACAATATTAGAAAGACAAAAGAACATCGAAACACTCAAGAATGAAACAAATTCCACACATTTCAAGGCAACAACAAAGATCTCTACACTAGCAAAGCCACTACCCAAAGTTTTGGGATAGATGCATAATTAACAAACCACACATGTGATAGTTAATGTATTATCACTGAACCAAACTGAATAGTCCCAAATCTGAATTTCCAAGTCAACAAAGAGATGCATCATAATTCAGTAAAAGAGTTGCCTCTTTCCACTTTAGCAGAATCGCTGGAGAGAACGTATCAAATGCAAAAGCCAACATAACGTCTTTGTTATGTTGATGTTTGTTATGCTTCCAACCAAGACGTCAATATTAGAACATAGATACAGTTCACAAAATTCACATTTTGTTCATATTTTGGACAGAAAAGGGAGTGATCTAGTTGCATTTGTAACACAACAAAGTGCATAGATTGCCATTAACAACGTGTAAGTTATTACCGCAATAGACAGGTAAGTTCCGGTAAACATCATATTTTGAAGTGGTCTAGCTTATCGATTTTTAGAAACTATGTGTAGCACATAGAGTAGAAGTACCTAAAAAACAGGGAATTAGATCACCCTAAACTTTCTAATTCAATAGAAAACATTTATCTTTTCTCTAAATCATCATCCAAACTCAAGCATTTCAGAGGACATGATTGATGAATCAATGGGAATAGAACATATAATCCTCTCAATGTCTGAAACCCGGAAAGGACCAAGATACATACAGAACCTATTGCAGTACCTCGAAACACCCATAGTCACCAACAAACCTCATTCCGTACTAGTTTAGCAAAGGTCAAGAAAAACGTCCGCGAGGATGCCATAGCATTGCTCCAAAACATTAACTAGGAGAACACATCATCCAAATAAATGCCAAAAACTGATACAAACACAATGCCTCAAAGTCCAAATCTATAAAACACATCGAAACCAAAAAATAATCCAAATCCATACAAATCCACGACACAATCACGGAACCCCTCCCATCACCATCAAACCTCATTCATGTCATCCCACACACTTAAGCAACAAAGTCAGATCACGAAACATGAACTAAGAACAATGTAATATCCACATTTAAACACGGAAAAGAAAATCAAACAAAGTGTCTAAACCTCTTCAATCTGCAATAACAAATTCATAACAACCATAAAAAATTAGTACAGACTCAACACAAAACCCAGCACATTACCTTATCCTAACTCCTTGACTCACTATTGAAGCTCCCACCGTACTCACACAGGAATCCCAATAGGTAACTCCAACAAATTAACTAAAACTACACAATATACAAATCCAACCACAAAAGTAGTGCAAAATCGGTACAAAACTCAGCACTTCACCTCCAGAATCTGAGGAACAATGTCGTAACAAATCAAAAAGGTTACTCCACAAAATCCAAATTCAGGCTCAAAGATTCGATACGAACACAACATCCGAAACAATCTGATTCCAATTCACATAAAAGTTATTGAGAACCCCAACCAACCAGACCCACAAGATTCCCTCCAAACACAACTATTACAGTAAAACATGAACCAGAACAACCAAAATTCATATCCAAACACAAATCAATACAGGTATCCACAAATCCAAATCCAAAATAATAATAATAGAGAATCCACAACAAATTCACAGAGGTTACTACCTCCAACCTTCCGTCATCACCATTGAACATCGTTCCACTCGCCTCGCAGACGAATATCCACCTAATGCATCCAAACCGGAAACATAAGTCCAAACAGCGCAAAATCCCAATCCAATCACAGAAACCAATACAAACACAACTTCCAAACATCCCACACTCCAAATCTACAAACAACAAATCAAGACGAAAAAGTTCGAAATCCACCGCATCACACTCAAAAACATCACTTCAATCAAACTTCAAAATCCCCAAAATACCCCGAAACCAGCTCGAAATCCACTTCACTACCTCCGAACGCGACTCATCGGCACCGCATTCCGTTTCGGCTCCCTCAATCATCTTCGGAATGACCTCGGAGACGAATCTGGCCACAGCCTCCTCGATCGGGAACCGATCCACTTGCAGACACATCGGGACCTTGAGATCGAGGTCGAGGACATCGAAGAAAGGCGGCAGGGGAGGGCCGGGGAAGAAGGTGGGGACGGGGAGGAGGGGGATGCGATCGTGGAGGTGATATCGCGGGGTCTGGGAGAAGAAATCGGTCGCGAGGTAGCGAGTTCGCATCGGGAGAAGCTTCTGGGGCTTCGGAGGGAGAGGAGGGAACGGACGGAGGTTTGAAATGGCGCATTCGGGGTGGGAGGGGTATTTATAGGGATGGGCGATGACAAACCTCGGACGAGCTTCCGATCCAACGTTTAAAAGTTGGAAGTTGGACTGTTCGACTCTTGAGTACGTTGTTCGGCTCAAATAAGGCGCAGCTTGAACTCCTCCCGTTTGGGTTGACGGATATGAGTACGAGTATATCCGTATATTTCCGACCCTGAAAATCCGTACTGAGTTATAGTCGCTACTAATCGGATTTAAGGCCAATAACCAGGTATTCGGGTCTAACCTATAAATTTTCAATTAAAGAAAATTCACTTGCAATAATAAAGGAAAAAATTTCGAAAAAAATTTGTAATTTTTTTATAGTAAACCTCCCAAAAAAGTATTTTCCGTATTAAACTTGTTACCACCACGTCACGACACGTGTCATTGGCGGGTCTTAGATTTTAATGTTGAAAAAAACTTAACATTTGAGATTAGTGTCCTTATGGAATGTTTACAAAGACCGAGTTCATGGAATACCATATTTTAGTGTTGAAAGAACTCGACATCTGTGATTAGCGTCATTATATTCTGCAACACCGTTATTACATTTTAATTTCTCATCGTTCATAACCGTTGAAGACATATCATCATCTTTATCCATTACTAACCCATAACATTTCAATAAAATAAATTCGTTCGCATTGAATAATATGATAATGGTACTTATAAAGGTTGGCTCATAAATTAACAGTGAAGCAAAAGGTTCATATGGATCGAGATATTAACCCTGGTTGTTGGTGTCGTAAATGCATTCCCAAGTGTGATCAAATGTCCAATAATCTTAAAACAAGTACAATAACAAAGTAAATAACATTTGGAACAAAATAATGATTCTCAACAAATAAACATTCTAAACCAAACCTAAACAACTAAAAATATCAACAAAAAAAGAAGTTCCACCAATAAAAATATGTCACAAAAAACAACACAAATCAAATTTGTGACTTCAAAAACATGGAAATCTAACCTAAACACATGAAATCCTCCAAAACCAACCCTTAAATAATCATTAAACTACAAAAATTGTAACTCAAGCCCACAAAAATGAAATCCTCCAAAATCAACCCTAAAATCAATAAATATAGAGAAACATAACTTAGAACATGAATAATAATCAATATCTACCAAAAAAATAAGTAATATACTAGAAAATACCAAAAACAAAGATTAGGATTATTATTATTATTATTATTTTTACCATGGAGCAGTTTTGCCAAGATTGAGGGAGAAGGGTTTTGTCACTTTATAGCCTGACGGAACTTAGTATTTCGGATGTCGAGTTCACTTTTCTTAAAATGAAGTCGGCATCCTAGACACTAGTTTCAGTATTCTGAAGTCGGCTCTTTGGATGTCGATTTTGTTTCCCCTCTTTCTATCGAAATTTCGAGTCCACGAACTCGGCAATGCTAAATCGAAGTCGGTGTTTTAAGTGTCGTGTTCTCTTTTTATGAAACGATGTTACTACAATCGTGCTCATATGACACTCCAAACTGGCAGTGCAAACACTTTATCGGGGGTGAAACGTTCTAAGTCCATGAACTCGGTCTTTGTAAACATGACGTAAGGAGTTATTTCATTTGTAAAGAACTCAGCATCTCGGATGCCACCATATGTCATGGAATGGTGGCAGCGAGCCTAGTATGAAATACTTTTTGGGATGTGTACTATGAGTTTTTTTATTTTTTATTTTTGAAAAATTCCTACAATAAATACCTAAAATGAGTATAAAATAGTAGTAATTCATGTTTAAACACCCAAAAATATCGTAAGAGAAATATTAAATAACCGTTAACATGAAGTTCAACTTCTTATAATATAAGTTTTACCGTATTAGAAAAAAATGAGTAATGATATATGAGCTCCAAATTTGGCTCTTAACACTTTCCAACAGTGGAGGTGGTTGGTTATGCAAAATATTCATTTTAATTAAAAATTTAGAATATTAAGGTTTAAACCACAAATATTCCACTAACATAAATCATTTTCTCCCACGTTCCAATTCAAATTTCAAACTCACTTCCTTCCCACTCCTCCCTCCCTCCTCCTCCTCCCACCATCCTCTTCCTCCGACCTCCTCCTCCTCCTCTTCCCACCATCCTCTTCCTCCGACCTCCTAATCTTGCGGTGTTCTCCGGCGTCCTCCTCTTGCGACGTTCTCTGACATCCTCCGACCTCCTCTTGCGACGTTCTCCGGTCTCCTCCTCTTCTGGCGTCCTCCGGCATCCTCCGACCACCTCCTCCTCCGTCTCTGGCATCCTCCCACCAACCTCTTCTGGCGTCTTCCTCATCTGGTTGTAGGGGAAGGGTGGGGTTGGGTTGGGTTTTAAACGAAAACTCACACCTCTCTCTCTCTCACTCTTTTCTGATTTTGTCTCCCTCTCCCTCAGTTGATCGAGCTCCGGTGGCCGGTGGCGAGCGTAATCGTGCAGTTCTGGCGTGAAGCGTGCGGAGGTGGACGCACAAGGAGGTTGCGGAGACGACGTTGCGCGAACGAGGCTCCGACGGATTTCGTCGTGTTCGAAAGGTATACCGGCTTCTTAGTGTGTTTTGTTGTTCTCCCTCATGTGAGGGATGTGTTGGTCGGTCAAGGGAGGTCGGAGACCTCTCCGACGACGAGTTTAGCGTAAATCCTTGGCTGGCGCAAGGTTGAAGACGGCCAACGGTCGACCGGGTCCCTTCGGGCGGTCGACCGATGTAGTGTATTTTGTCCGATTTTAACCTTCACCGGTCGAACGATGCCTTGGGGCGGTCGACCGGTTGTGCATTGTGCTGGTGGATCGGGATTGCCTGTCGTGTTTCGGTCGACCGGTTCCTTGGGTTCGTTCGACCGGAACTTAAGTGTACTGAATAGAGATGCATGATAGTTCGACCGTTTGTTTTTATGTGTTTGACCGTTTATGACTTAGAACTGCTAGGATGCCCTGGTAGTTTTCGGTCGACCAAGACCCCTGAGTCGGTCGACCAGTATTATTGAATTGATGTTGACCAGACTACGGATTTTGAGCTCGTATCGGTCAACCGGTTTTAGATCTCTGTTTGACCGTTGGGACTTAGGTTTTGCGCAGAGAGTTCGACCGTTGCAGACATTCGGTCGACCGATTCCCTTGAGGAAGCGGTCGACTGGGTTGCCTCTTTCGGTCGACCGTTTGTGCACATAACTGAATTCCCAGTCCTTTTTAAGATGCCAACTCTGTCCACGGAAACTCGTGTCCTCGCCTTATATGTGAGCCGGGAGGTGACGGTGGGCGCGTTACGCGTGCCTGCCCAGGGACCGCCGTGTGGAAGAGTATCGATGTTCGGGACACGTCACCTCCGTGTATGGATCATGACTTGATGTGATGGATTGATGGACTAATTGTAGAGTAGCAGGCTTGAGGGATCGCGGATCCCAATGTATGATGTTGTGCGAGCACGCAACTGTCGTTGGGTGAGGTGACTACCGGCCTAGATGGCTACGGAGGTCGCTGCCCTGCTTTTATAGCGACGTGGTTGGTGTTTGCAGCTCGTGGAGCCTGATGACCTGGCAGACTCCGGTCTGGACCCATCCGATGTTGTGCCAGACGTATTGATGGACCACCGATGCTGTGTCGGTGATGCCACCGATGTTGTTCCGGAGATGATAATTGATGGGCCGATGTTGTTCCGGCTATGTTCCTCAGATGGGCACCTACTGAGATGACGATTGATGGACCGACCGAGCGACGGCTCCGTTGGTGTGGTTTCGACTACGAAGTTACAGATCTGTTTCTTATGGCGCGGATGCTCCTTGCCGAACCCTATGTTTAGTGTAGTCGCGTGTGGGGAGTGTCACGTCTTGTTCCGCTAGACCGTATGTGCCTACGGTAGGTCTTCTTGGGAGACCTGATGATGATTGTCGTACTGATGTTCTGTGTTACCCTTCGGAGGAACTATTTTCCTTACTGTTGATGACATGACGTGCTATAGTATGATAGGTTCATTTGTACTACTGCATGCATATATGTGAGCTTGGCATACGGGGTTTCCTTATGGAAACTTAGGCATTGTTGTTGCATGTATTATTTCAGGACCGCAGTAGGTCCAGTTGGGTGGTGATCAGCGGACGCTCGCATTTTGGGATCGGATCCTCTCACTCGGACCACTGAGGTCGATATGATTACTTGTATTTCCCCTTGTTGTTTCTGATGTAATCATGTAGCTTTTTGACAAACTCTGATGTAATTTGGTGCACCACTTATATGTTTTATGAGAAGTAACAATCCCGTCTTTGATTATTGATCTTTGTTGTCTTGATGATAATGTTTAAATTTCTGCTATTTCGGGATGTTTGATACCGTCTCCTTTATTTTGTCAAGATGGAGCTTTATTTGGATTGGCACGAGGTTTAAAATAATGAAATTATTTTTATGTTTGAGATAGACTACATGTACTTTTTCTATATAGCTAATACATGATTTGGCTACACTAAGTGTAACGTCCTCAAACACAGCGGAAAATTTCAAATTTAAAACATACAATCAACGAGGACATTACGAAAAGAAATACACACCGGTGCACTAACATATAATATATATATGTGAACGAGTTTACAAAAGAATGTGATTACATCAAAAGAACATATACATAAAATATACACAAGTAATCACAACCACCTCAAAATATAGGGAAGCAGGATCAGGTCTCGAGCGCTCCCTCCGCCGTCACCACCCACCTAACGTCGCTCTCGGCCTGAAAGCAGACAATAAATGCCTGAGTTTCCAGGAGGAAACCCAGTATGTCAAACCCTAACATATATATGGACAGAATGAAATATGCAAAGAACCGTAAAACACCACAACTGATACACCCGCTAAGTTCCCGGGACCTCTCTCCCGGCCATAGTCCAACAACACGGGTCTCAAGGGTCCTCTCACCCCAACCCCAACACACACGTGCACACACGGCACCGCCGGTCCAAATCACGGCCAAACAACCGCTCATTGCCTCAGTGTTACCGGAGCCACGGTTTTGCATCAATTGCCGGAGCCACGGCGACTAGTAAAACATGCCTCATTCGCCGGAGCCACGGCTTTGCCTCAACTGCCGGAGCCACGGCGACAATTATCACAATCCACCTCCACGTGTTACTACTAATTGCTATAGGGACGGCATGTCCTCCGTCGCCCCAAAAGAGACGGCAGACCCGTTGCCTTCTAGCCAATCAATAGCAACACACACACACAAAACAGTGCAAAACGGTCGAACGAAAACTGGCTTCCGGTCGACCGATCCTCACCTAGAGAACTGGCCCAACCGAAAAACCCGCCAAACGGTCGACCGACAAAGGGGTCTCGGTCGATCGAAAAGCACCAGTAGAAATCCGTTTTCGCAAACAACAGTAAAACGGTCGAACAACCGAACCCTATCAGTCGACCGAAAACAACCAGTAGAACTCCCCCAGAGTCCGCACTTCACGGTCTACCGAAACCACACTTCCGGTCGACCGGCCATTAAGTTAACTTAAATGTCGGTCGAACGAGTCAAACAGACGGTCGACCGTTTGGATGGTCAACGCCCCAACCGACATACAACAGTACTTTCGGTCGACCGGCAAAGGGGTCCCGTTCGACCGAAAATACCTAGGACGTCTTTCTCTCGCTAAAATTGCACAACCGGTCGACCGCCCAAAGGGCATCGTTCGACCGGTGTGAGGGATTCGCCCAAACTTACACTAGAACCGGTCGACCGAACCAAAACACCGGTCGACCGATTTTAGTGCAGAACCGACTGTGCAGGTCCGACGAGCCCGAAACGGCCTACCGTCGACCGCTCTCACTCCCACACTAACAATAGGTGAGCTTGAAAGCAAGTTTGACATACCTTAAGGCTTGAATAAGCCTTTGAAGAAACGACGGCGAGCTTTCCACGCGAAAACACCTCGCAACCGGCGCTTCTCCAACGAACCTCCTGCAACGACGATCCTCGCTGTTCCGGCGACTCCCACAGCACACTCGCCTCCACAAAAGACGAAGAAACTCTGATGGAGAGAGAGAGAGACGTGCCTAGAGAGAGAGAGAGAGAGTGAGGGAGAGTTGCGAGTGAGAGAGAGGGAGAGAGAGAAAAACCAACCTTTATATACCTTTCTCCGACTCGATCTCAGCCGCTCATCTCAATCCACCAGTAATCCTCTCCTAAACACAATTAGCACATAAGAAGGGTTAGGATCTAACAATCCACCCTCCTTAAAAGAATTTCGCCCACGAAATCAAATCCAGCGCTTACCAAACAGCTCCGGATACGACTTCCGAACTTCCTCTTCAACCTCCCAAGTAGCCTCTCGCTCAGAGTGATGCTGCCACCTGACCTTAACCAAAGGAATCGTCCTCCTCCTGAGCTGGTGCTCCATCCGATCCACAATCTCAACTGGTCTCTCCTCGAGAGACAAATCCTGCTGGATCTCTGGAACCTCAATCTGAATCACATGAGAAGGATCTGACACGTACTTCCTCAACATCGAAACGTGGAAGACGTTATGAAGACCAGAAAACTGTGGCGGCAACGCAATCCGGTAGGCGACCTCTCCAACTCGGTCCAAAATCTCGAACGGCCCAATGTACCTCGGACTGAGCTTCCCTTTCTTCCCGAATCTCATCACTCCACGCGACGGTGAGATCTTCAGAAAGACATGATCGCCAACCTCAAAAATCAACACTCACCTACGCCGATCCGCGTAGCTCTTCTGCCTGCTCTGAGCTGTCGCTAGTCGCTGCCTGATCACATCAACCTTCTCAGCATACATCTGTATAATCTCAGGCCCGACTAACTGTCTCTCGCCTACCTCACTCCAGCACATCGGTGATCTGCAAGGTCTCCCGTACAAAGCCTCGTACGGCGCCATCACAATACTCGCATGGTAGCTGTTGTTGTAGGCGAACTCGATCAACGGCAAGTGCTCATCCCAGTGCCCTGCCCAATCCAGAGTGCACGCTCTCAGCATGTCCTCTAACGTCTGAATGGTCCTCTCTGACTGACCGTCTGTCTGCGGATGGAATGTTGTGCTGAACTTCAGACGAGTCCCCAGAGCCTGCTGCAAACTCCCCCAGAATCTGGAAGTGAACCTCGGATCTCGATCTGAAATGATACTCACAGGCACCCCATGCAGTCTGATGATCTCCTCGATATACAATCTCGCAAGACCCTCCAAAGGTAAAGTAGTCCGGATGGCCAGAAAATGTGCCGATTTGGTCAGTCGATCGACTATAACCCAAATCGCGTCATGAGAGCTCCTCGTCTTCGGCAACCCGGTGACGAAATCCATCGTCACGTGCTCCCACTTCCACTCAGGTAGCTCTATGCTCTGCATCGGTCCCGCTGGTCTCTGGTGCTTGATCTTCACCTGCTGGCAAACCAAACACCTAGCCACAAAATCAGCCACATCGCGCTTCATCCCTCGCCACCAATAGTTCCGTTGCAGATCCTTATACATCTTCGTACTCCCCGGGTGAATGGAATATCTGGCTCGGTGTGCCTCCTCCATGATGTCATCTCTCAGCGCATCGACCTTCGGCACCCATATCCGACTCCTGAACCTCAGACCTCCATCCACTCCCACAGTGAAGTCTGACCCATCTCTGGCAGCTGACTGTAGCAGACTACTCAAATCCTCATCCCTGTGCTGAGCCTGGACAACTCGACTGACAGTCTGCGGCTCCACTCGAAGACCCGCAATCACTGCTCCCCCCGAGCTCTCTGTGAACGGCCTCCACTCCGACAATGTCTCGAGTAGCCTCCACTCCTGAATACACAAACTCGCAGCTGATACCTCCACTTTCCTGCTCAGCGCGTCTGCAACTGAATTCGCCTTCCCCGGATGATAGGAGATGATGAAATCAAAGTCCTTAATCAGCTCAAGTCATCTACGTTGCCTCATATTCAGCTCCTTCTGTGAAAACAGGTACTTCAGACTCTGATAATCCGTGAAGACTTCGAACCGCTCACCATACAAATAGTGACGCCAAATCTTCAGAGCGTGAACCACGGCTGCCAACTCTAAATCGTGAGTGGGGTAATTCTTCTCATGCACCTTCAGCTGCCTCGAAGCATACGCCACTACCTGCCCGTGTTGCATCAGTACACAGCCCAAACCAACACCTGAGGCGTCGCTGTAAATCACATAACCTCCGCTACCGCTGGGAAGAGTCAGAACTGGAGCAGTCGTCAACCGACTCTTTAGTTCCTGAAAACTGTCCTCACAATTCTGAGACCAAACAAACTTCACTCCTTTCTTCGTCAGTGGTGAAGCAAGTCTCGAGAAGTCTTTGATGAACCGGCGGTAATAACCCGCCAATCCAATAAAACTCCTAATCTCAGTCACACTCGTCGGGGCTCTCCACTGCGTCACTGCCTCGACCTTCGCTGGATCCACCGATATCCCAGCTCCTGACACTATATGCCCCAGAAATGATACACTGTGAAGCCAGAACTCGCACTTCGAAAACTTGGCATACAACTGCTGATCTCTCAGAATGCCAAGTACAATCCTCAGATGCTCCCGGTGTTGATCCATATCTGGTGAATAGACTAGGATATCGTCCACGAAGACAATCACGAAACGATCGAGATACTGACTGAAAGTCCTATTCATCAGATCCATAAAAGCTGCAGGCGCGTTCGTCAACCCGAACGGCATCACCAGAAACTCAAAGTGCCCGTACCTCGTCCGAAAAGCTGTCTTCTGAACATCTGCCTCTCTGATCCTCAGCTGATGGTACCCGGATCGCAAATCAATCTTCGAGAACACCTTCGCTGACTGCAACTGGTCAAACAGGTCCTCGATCCTGGGCAAAGGATAATGATTCCTCACAGTAACCTTATTCAGCATCCGATAGTCTATACACATCCGCAACGAGCCGTGCTTCTTCACAAATAAAATCGGCGCACCCCACGGTGAGACACTGGGTCGGATAAACCCAGTATCCATCAGATCCTGTAACTGTTTCTTCAGCTCCGCTAACTCTGCAGGCGCCATCCTGTACGGAGCCTTCGACTGCGGTGTAGTCCCAGCTATCAGATCAAAATGCCGAACTCAATCTCTCTGTGGGGTGGTAGACCGGAGACATCATCAGCAAACACCTCGGGAAAATCCTGAACAATCTCGATGTCTTCCAGCCTCCTCAACTCTGGGTCTGGAACTACCAAGGTGGCTACAAAAGCCCTGCAACCCTGCTGAATCAACTTCCGAGCTCTAACTGAAGAAACGATCAACTGAATCCCGCGGTCCTTCAATCCTCTAATCAGAAGATCAGGCAAACCTCGCCTCAGAATCAAAATCTTCTTATCACGGCACAAGACTCGGACGTCGTACTGGGACAACCAATCCATCCCGACTATAACATCGAAGTCCACCATCGGTAGCAAGACCAGGTCAGCCGGAAATTCCTGGTCTCCCGAAGCAATCGTGGCGCCGGGGAGAAATCTCCCCACAGTGCCCACCAAACCCAGGGGTGTGCTGACTTCCAAAGTGGCAGTCAACATCGCAGGGGTACGACCCAACACGCTCGCAAACTGCTCAGAGATAAACGAGTGCGTGGCCCCAGAGTTGAACAACACCCTAGCTACCAAATCTGCAACAAGTAGCGTACCTTCCACCACCGTGCTGACATCTCTAGCCTCCTCTGCCTGGATAGTGAACACGCGACCTGCTCTCTTCCCCTGCTGGGGTGGTGCTGCAGAACGACTCGGACCAGCTCCACCAGCTGTGGATGATCCCGGTCGAACAATAGGCCCACCCGGCCTACTCGGGCAAGAACGAATAAAGTGACCCAGCTGGCCACAACCATGACACGCGCCTAAAACGGGGCCCGCAACCGCGTCCCGGATGAACTCCACCACACTGCCTGCACTGCCCAGCCTGCGGTGGTCCACCTCCGTCAATCCGAGGCCTCTTGCCCGGATTCCCTGACAACTGACTCCCCGGACGCACTCCGGTCTTCACCTGCGACCTCCTAGCCTCCTCAATGTCCTGGCTATCCTGATCCATGATGGTCGCAAACTTCACAGCGTCTGCTAACGTCTGTGGCATGCTCGTGGTAACACGGGCCCTGAACTGCGGCCTCAGACCGCGCACAAACCTCCGAGCCCTCTGCTCCTGCATCACATAAACCTCTGGACAATATCGCTCCAAAACGTGAAATTTGCTGATGTAGGCAGCCAGAGTCATGTCCCTCTGCTCTAAAGCCAGGAACTCCTCTCTCTTCCTGTCGCGAGCGTGCTGTGGAAAATACTGCTGGTTGAATTCCGCTAGGAAATCCTCCCAGCCCAACTCCTCACTGTCCTCGAACACTACAGCAGAAGTGGACCTCCACCAGATGGCTGCGCCGCCGTCCAACACGTAGGTGGCCAGATCCACCTTCCTCTCAGGAGGACACCCAATCGCCCGAAATATCTTCTGGATCTTAAAGACCCAGTCGTCTGCTGCCTCAGGGTCGCCGCTACCATCGAAGGATGGGGGATGCTGACGCATAAACCGATCAAGCTCTGCACCCGCTCCTCCCTACTCAGCCTGGGCGGATTGGCGCTCGAGAATCTCGCCCAATCTACCCAGCGTGCCCTGGAGCGTCCTCAGCTCCTCACCTCTACTCCCCTCACCCACCTCATCACTGGTGCTACGGTCTCAGGGAGGAGGTCTCACACGCCTCGGAGCCATCTACACAGGAGACACAAAACATGAATGAGAACAATGCATGCATGATCGACACAACTCTAAGGGTGGTTCCATTGGACGAAGATACTGAAACTGACCGCTCTGATACCAAGTTGTAACGTCCTCAAACACAGCGTAAAATTTCAAATTTAAAACATACAATCAACGAGGACATTACGAAAAGAAATACACACACCGGTGCACCAACATATAATATATATATGTGAACGAGTTTACAAAAGAATGTGATTACATCAAAAGAACATATACATAAAATATACACAAGTAATCACAACCACCTCAAAATATAGGGAAGCGGGATCAGGTCTCGAGCGCTCCCTCCGCCGTCACCACCCACCTAACGTCGCTCTCGGCCTGAAAGAAGACAATAAATGCCTGAGTTTCCAGGAGGAAACCCAGTATGCCAAACCCTAACACATATATAGACAGAATGAAATATGCAAAGAACCGTAAAACACCACAACTGATACACCCGCTAAGTTCCCGGGACCTCTCTCCCGGCCATAGCCCAACAACACGGGCCTCAAGGGTCCTCTCACCCCAACCCCAACACACACGTGCACACACGGCACCGCCGGTCCAAATCACGGCCAAACAACCCCTCATTGCCTCAGTGTTACCGGAGCCACGGTTTTGCATCAATTGCCGGAGCCACGGCGACTAGTAAAACATGCCTCATTCGCCGGAGCCACGGCTTTGCCTCAACTGCCGGAGCCACGGCGACAATTATCACAATCCACCTCCACGTGTTACTACTAATTGCTATAGGGCCGGCATGTCCTCCGTCGCCCCAAAAGAGCCGGAAGGACGTAATATTCAAAATAGTCGTTCAAGGGAAAGACAAGAAAATAGTTTGAAATGGAAGCTTGAAACAAGGAAATGGTCAAACCAAGGAAATTTATCGGTCAACCGTTTTACCAAGAAAGTCCTATGGAAAACGGTCAGACGTAAACTAATTTGGTCGACCGTTAAGGGCTCTGACTGACTTAATGAGTTTTGGTTGGTTTTTTGGGTTAGGTTTGGGTACTCTATTGATGTCCAAATGTTGTGAAACTTTGTGTGACTTCTATAGGTGGCCTAGTGTGTCTGTGTGTGAGAGGCAAGAAATCGATCCAAATACTCGTTTACATTAGTTCCTAAGGACTCAAGAAAGTCAAAATTACATTCAATATGGTCTTCACTTCTAGATCCTTTTCCGCATATTTTGGTCTCATTTCTTCACTTCCAAACCAAAAATTATTACACCAAGTAGATATACAAGTATAAAGTATGATGTATGCATGTGAGAGTTTATATTAGATTAAAGCATGTTTAGTGATAGATTTAACTAATGTCATCAAAATAACTACATGAGTAGCCGAAAATCCAACAAGATCTTCCTAACAAAAGTCATTTGAGAGGTTATATGCAATTCTATCTTGGAAAAAATTGGGAATACATTACGTTGGGCGACTATAAGAACCATTTTCCATACAAAATACCATATTTTGGTAACAAGTTCTATTATAATTTGTACTCCTACCCATACCCACGAGTTAAATAGGACGAGTAAATGGGTATTACCCGCCCAAATTACAGCACGAAGCATGTCTAATATTAACTCTAATGCCAGCACAAACGGAACTAAAAAATGCACTAAAAATCATGGCTTCTGCTTCAACGATAGAAGCATCTGATCTTTTCAATTTGTATCAAAGTTCTTTTCTAGTTCGAGTCAAATTTTTGGGATGATTGTGTTGGATATTGAATACTAGGCCAAACGTCCATGTAATATTCAATGAGAGGAAAATCAATTTTTGAAGTATTGAATAAAACAAAGTGGGTACTCCGCTCATTTTTATTCCCACTAGATTTTAGAAGGATCTATATATCCTAGTGCTTCTCGTTCACATAGAGATAGAGAGTGGGAATGGAGCTTACAAACACACGCACGCACGCTTGCTGATTACTAGCATATCATATGACGCATTTACGTAATATATCATTTATTTTACCCCATATTTGTGTTATCGAGTATTTGTTTCTTACATTTCAGGGTTTAGGTAATAAAGAACAGAAAGAAAGCAAAATGGACATAAATGCAAAAAGAAATTACTAATTTGGAAAGTTTCTAGACCTGTTTGTAATACTCAATGACCAAATTGCAAGTCATGAAGGACCTAGGTAAAAACTCAGGCTAACTTGATCGTCAAGAAAATATGTTGGTTGCAAAAGTCCATAATCTCATGAACCTGGGGAGTAATTCAACAATTATGACCAAACGAGCTCGAACCAACAGCTCCGGGGCACCCCACATGTTACATTGGTTAACTAAATATTCTAGTGAAATTTGGGGTTGATCGGAGCCAACAGATCTCTCACCATTGGCAAATCCAAATCAGTTATTGGCGGATTTCCCAGATCCGTTTGACCCCCAATCTCACAAGTGGGTCGGGTAGTAGATTCAATGCACTCCAAAACATCCAGATTTGATTTGCAATCGTCCTATTATGCCCAGATTAATACAAACACTCTAATCATCTATAAATACACTTTCTTAGAATCATAAGTTATATCTGGCAACTCATTATAATCTGGAAGCATCTCTTTCAATAGCTTCAACAATGATGTGAAACTGACATCGGTCCAACCATTTCCTGCTTTAAAATTGTACAACTTCAACACCGCTGATAATCTACTGAATTTAGTATAACTCTTATACAATAGTTTCTCATTGTCACTCAACAAACTACCAAGTAAATTGGGATTGGACGAAAACTTTTCAGCCATATCCTGAACCATTTCTTCTATGATCTTACCACTAACATTGTCTCTGTCATTCTTGGAACAACTAAATAATTCATTTTTGTCCTGCCATATCCACCGTCTGTAACTTGGGTCGAAACCTTTCTCAAACAAATGATCTTTTATTTCCCGAAAAGTCAGCACTGACATATTATGACACTTATTGCATGTACAATACGCCATGTCGTTGTCATACGTTTTTTAATGTTTTTTGGCAACCTCTAAGAATATATTCACTCCGTTCTCATACTCATCACTCAATCGGTTTTAAAGAATCCACTCTCGATCCATTTCAATCTAAACATTAACAAAAATGATAGTTATTATTGAAGGAAATAAATAAAATTTCAATTTAAAAGAATGAGTTCGTAGATGAGAAGATTCGGAGACATTAAGATGAGAAGAGAATGACTCAGAGGAGAGGAGATAAAGTCCTTAATCTAGCGTGGGAATAAGGAAGGTTAGAAACCTAACTAAGCAATCAATGTCAAAACAAGCCTAAAGACCACTATAGGTCCTTAGTACTAGACGATACCTAATGTTGAACGTTTTATTTAAACCGCAAGTGCACAGCCGCGATGAAGCGGTGGCAAGTACGGGTCGTCCTCAGGGAGGTGAGCAACGTCTTGTTTAACAGAAATCAAGTGGCAAAAATAGGGGGCGAAAGATGTTTATGCTACTCTACTCTATACTACACTAAGAAGTAGGAAATGCGAAAAGAAGAACCAAACAATGAAATGACGACAATCTAAGAACAAAAGAAGAATGCTGGAATACAGATATGCAAAGAGATGGGTGTAGAATACATTCTTTAAGCACATGAAGGTGGTGTTTATCAAGCATAGGAAGTGTCTAAATGTTATGGCAAAACCTATCAATCTATTCACCAACTTAGTTGATTAACATTTACATATGCTGGGTGTTTATTTCAGAACCTAAACAAGCATGAGAGGTGTCTAATCATTTTGGCAAAACTCATCAAGTTGTAAATTCTATCCTAAACAAGCAAGCATACATTCATGTTTAATCAACACATTGAAATTAAAGCATTCATCCCATTCTCTAATGCATGTATGTACATCTACTCCACCCCCCAATGGGGATGGAACTACTCACTAAACATTACACTAATTATTAAACTATGGAAAGAAAGCATATTAAAACTAAGCTAGAATTAAAAGACGATTAAACTAAAACATGCACAAACAATAAAAGAAGCATAAAACAAACAATGAAATAAACACAAAACTTTATTGATAAAATGACTCACATTAAAAGTAGCATCTTCCTACTTTAGTGTGTGCTTCAAGGCCTCACTTCTAGTAGGAAGAATAGCCACTTAAAATATGGAGTGATTACAATGGAAGGTGAAGAGTTCTATTTATAGGCATGGAAAAAGCTAATCCGGGACAATCCCCCGATGTGGGACTAAACCAATACCAAAAATACACTAAGCATACACTAATACACGTGCTACAGAAAACTAAACGGATTCTGGGCCATCTGGACCGCCAATTGGCGGTCTATATGGTTTAGATCCGTTTGGTTTTCTTTGTGGGCTTTGCTTGAAGTGTTTGTTGGTCTTGGATGCATCTGGTTGGTTTGTTGGAGCTCCGACCCGAATCCAATTGCTAAAATACTCCCCATGATGGTGTGAAGTATTCTGTTTTGCTCTTATGTCCCTCTGTCTTGCGTTCAGGTCCTTCTCCCTTGCATCTTCGTCCCCAGATCTCACAATCCAGTCCTTTTTCCCAGCTTTTGGGTCCTTTTATGCTTCATCTCTTCAAACCTAATTATTCCTGAAAACTAAACATAAAACTCGTAACATAGCATTGTTTAGGTGAAAGATAATGGATATAAGATACAAATATGAGCATGAAATGATGTCAATCAAATACCCCCACACCTAACTTTTGCTAGTCCCGAGCAAAACAAAGAAAGAGAAAAGCATGCGAAAAACAAGAAATCCTAACTCACTTTCGTAGGAATCACGGTTGCACTTAGCACGTGCAACAAGCCGTTAAACCTCCTTGTCGCCAAGGAGGAGGAGTGTTGTCTCCTGAGGGTTTTCAGCGGATATACCCACAAAATCCGAACAAGATGCATTAATCAATCTAGCTACACGACTCGTTGGACTTATTTTGTCGATCATGGGACGCGGTAATACTACGGGTCGACTCTATATATGTAATCGGTCCACACACTTAGCCTAATGAGTTATTCGTGAGAGTTAGTTAAGGACTTAAGTGAAAGACATGGGCAACCTTAACTTCTGAATGTGATACAATGTGTAAAGTCCATTTTGGTTCTTATTTGACTTTTTTTTCTTTTTTCTTCTTCTTTAGAGCATTTTATTGGTTGGTGTTTGATTCTCCCAGGGTCAGGTTTCGTGCATCATTGCCTATGAGGACTTACACTATCACGTACACCTTCCCCCAAATCTCCACATAGGGCGATCCCTACCACCCGTGTAACGGGAGTTCGGTCGGTGCATCCCAAGTCAAATGACTCGAAAGCACCAGGCACAAAGGCCCCTCAGACCTACTTTCCCGAGTGATAGGAGTCGTGCGAGAAGAGAGAACACCACTTATTTATCTATATGGGAACCAAAACCCCTACACTTAAGTTTCACAAAAAGAGATTAAGGGCCCTCGACTACGACAAACTTCCTTATACTCACAAACACGAATTATTTGAGTCACTAGGTTTAGGGTGGACTTCTTTAAATGTTTGAGTACTGAAACCCTATGATTACACGCCCCCCGAGGGAAAACCGGGGTGCATCCTAACGACTCGATAAGACCTAAAGCCAATAAACTAGAAATCCTAATGCATCAAGTTCAAGACAATTTTGGGAGCTTTCTTTTTACTTTGCCTCTCAATGGTTTTGCACATGCTAAACACACGCAAAACCTACAAAAACATTTTCTTTCACAAACACATGAAGATTTTGAAAGAAATGTGAAATTTTAAAGCACTCGGCAAGCAAAAGAAGACAAGTCACCCAAGGATCATGGCAAGCAGATATATCAATGTTAAATGCGGCACACTAACATGACCCTAGTAGTACAAACAAAAGAAAATAAAACCAAAGGAAAAAGACTCGACTATGTACACACGTAAAACACCCCCCCACACCTACTTCATGCATTGTCCTCAATGAATGCGAGCAAGATACTACATGGAGATATGCATGAAAAGGGAAACATCTCACCAACATGAAGTACAAAGGGACGTTCAGGGTCATGTTGATGGACACAAACCCAAATTCCCTCAAAACCTGTGAGAAGCTGAAGAAGGGAGATAAATATGTGAAGAGATTGGGCCGAAGTACACAAGGGTTGGGGCCCACAACAATCGATGCTCACTGAAGGAGTCTTTTATTACACACTCTTTTTTTTTCTTTTTTTTCTTTTAAGATATATACATCAACCAAGATATTCTCATAATCATTTGGTTAAGGAACATCTAATGAGAACATCAAGTCAGGAGGACCAGAGACTTGCCGAGATGGGCAAACTCCACTGGTACTTTGAGGTCTCATAAGGGGTGAAAGGTCAAAGCTGAAAGACTCGAACCCCTCATGATATTGGTTGGGTGTGGGCAACAAAGAATGAAGTTGTGTTGCCTCACTAGGGTTTAATTGCTCATCGAAGAAAACCCTCCAACCAATAGGCGGGTGCATCGGAATGAGTTCCTCAGGCTCATTCGATGGGGCAGCAGACTTACATCACTAAGAATGGGGCTTCTCCCCAAGTCATCCAACAAGGACCTCCCACCATCATTTAGATCATCAAGCATAAGCTCGGTCATAGGTGGGTCCTTGTTGGAGTCAATATGAAGCTCAAATGGCTCAATGGCCATGGGACATGAGGTAGAGACACCTTCTAGTATAGGCATATGATGAGGTGTCTCACTCTCACTAGTACTCTCAACTGAATCATGCAACGAACACTCCCTTTGGACATTCATGTTCGAGACCAGCTCACTCTGTTGCCTTGCGAAGACAGGCAATGAGTTTTCGCTGGGCCCTCGAACATTCTCAATGGGTTGCATTGGGGTTAGGGGTGTTCGTTGATTTTGTGATGCTTTCTCCAATTGGTGGATGAGATTTAGATTTAAAGGTTCATCCATGGGTTCCTGTTGCTTACCAGAGTTGAACACATGAAACTCGGCACTCATGTTACCGAATGAGAGCTTCATGAGACCATTTCTACAATTAATCAAGGCAGTGGAGGTTGCCAGAAATGGTCTACCCAAAACCAAAGGTATTTGAGAGTGGGTGTTCGCAACAGGATTGGTATCGAGGACAACAAAATCGACTAGAAATATAAAATCTCGAACTTTGATAAGCACATCCTCGATAATCCCCATGGGAATACGAATGGATCTATCCGCCAATTGGAGGGTGATCTTCGTTGGTTTCAATTCTCCCAAGTTCAACTGTTTATAAATAGATAATGGGAGGAGGTTGACCGCTGATCCTAAATCAAGCAAAACATTGCTCATTCTAGTGTCCCCTACCGTACACTGAATGGTAGGACACCCAGGGTCTTTGTATTTTGTGTAGGTAGGATTGGACAAAAATGAGCTGATATTTGCAGCCAAGAATGCTTTCTTAGGAACATTGGTCTTCCTCTTGGTTGTGCAGAGATCCTTCAACACTTTTGCATATTGAGGTATTTGTTGGATGACATCCAACAAGGGGATGTTAACCTTTACTTGCTTAAACACCTCTAATATCTTGTCCTTGTTGTCACTCTGCTTTTTGGTTAACCTACTTGGATAGGGAGCTTTTGGCAGGTATGTTTTCTGCGGTGCCTGAGAAGAAGGAAGCGTTGGTGTATTACCCTCACCCTCAGCTTCTTCTTCACCACCATTCCCACTGAGGGGCTGCATAGATGGTGGTGGGTGTGGCAAGGAAATGTGATTGTCAACCTGTTTCCCATTCCGTAAGGTAACAATGGCATTGACATGGTGAACAGGTTCCTCCACGTGGTTCACTTGCCTCCCCCGAGGTACCACATTCTCATTTTGCATGTGTTGCTGGTACATACGGGGGTTAGCCTCAGGCTGGCTAGGCAAAGACCCTCTCTCTCTCTCATGTACAGACTGAGCCAATTAGCCCATCTGAAGCTCTAGAGATTTGATGGTCTGCTGATTCGAAGTGAGAACTTGACTCGTAGTTGACATAAAAAATTTCATTGAGTTTTCAAGTCCATGAGTCAAGGTCTCAAGCGAATTGAATCGGGTTTCCATATTATTGGAATTTGGGAAACCCGATTGATTAGTGGTTTGCACTTGGGGTGGCTGATAGGAATGTGCATGCATGGGAGGTTGGTGTGATTGGTAATGTGGTCTAGAGGAGTTTGAAGGACCACCCGGGGCATTAGTTTGGTTCCATGAAAAATTGGGGTGATTCCTCCATCCAGGATTATATGATGATGAGTATGGGTCATTCCTGGCTCTATCATAGATGGCGTTGACACGCTCCATCTCAGGAGGAATGGACTCACACTCCCTTTCTACATGACCTATCCTACCACATGAATGACAGGGAACTGGACCAGATGTGGACATGTGAGGTGCACCTTGTTGGTTTTGGAGCTCAATCGAATCCATACCATTAAGGCCGCCATGCGTGCCTCGGTGGCCGTAGTGGTATCGATAGCAAATGTGGAACCCGATCTAGTTGAGTTTGCATTCGCGATCCTCGCTCCTATACTAGATGATGCAGGTGGTTCCCTCACACTCTCCCATTGCATGGTTTTCTCAGCGAGGTCTTCTAGGAAGGCCCATGCCTCCCTTTCATCCTTTCCCAAGAACTCTCCTTGACACATGGACTCAAGGAGCGTTCTTGACGGGATGTGAAGACCCTTGTACACAATCTGACAAAGGCGCCACAACTCAATGCCATGGTGAGGGCATGAGGATAGTAGCTCCTTGAACCTCTCTAGATATGCATGAAATGTCTCAGTCTCAAGTTGATAGAACGAATTGATTCCGTTCCTCAATTTTTGAGTCCGATAATTTGGGAAGTACTTCTTAAGGAAGGCAGATTGAAACTCATCCCAAGTCCTAAAGGCATTCGCCTGGTTGCTATACAACCCCTTCTTGGATGGAGTCTGTGCAAAAGGAACGAGCCTAAGATGGATGGAGTCTGTGCTAAGTTGTTGCAGCTTGAACATAGCACATACCTCCTCAAATTCCCTGAGAAAGATATAGTGGTCACCTTTCCCAGTGAAATGAGGGAGCATGGAAATGAATTGAGGCTTAACCTCGAAATGGTTCCCATTAGCCTCTGGTAATACGATGCATGAGGGTAGAGCGGTACGGCTCTGGTAGCATCGATCACGAAGAGGTATGGGAACGACAACTGGAAGAACAGGTCGAGCAGGCGGGTCCAGCAACTGCTCCTCCTCACGGAAATTAGCAGCCATTGGACCCGAACTACGTGCGACACGAGAGGAGGAAGGTGTCGAGAAATCGATGACCGAAGCCGGATTGACAACGCTCCTCGTCAAATGACCGCTCTCGTCTCGTGTCCACGAAAGCATGCACAAAGGTCCACACACACAAAACAAAACTTTTTTTTTAAACAAAGAATGTGCATAGAGGAGAAGACGGGGGAACACAGGAGAGAAAGAATGACTCAGGAGAGAATGGAAGAAGTCCTTATGCTACGGCGGATGGGTACAGGTAGAAGCACACAAGCAAACAATGCTCAAGCAATCCTAAGGTCGCTATAGGTCCTTACAGCTAGACGACGCCTAACTGCGAGGTCACATGGCCTCAACACGCCTCACCTCCCTACAACGAGGACCACAAAGCCCAGCAAGTGAGCCAAGATCCGGGGATCTTGTCTCTCCTACTATCGACAAAGTGGGCAACGCCGATCAGGTCATGACGGTCGGGACCGGATCACTCTCCTAATGCGCCCGAAATCCTTAAGGCCAATGTCTACTTGATTTTAAAAATTAGGCTCTTTATTAGTGTGGTTTGTGGGGCGAAGGAAAGGGTGATGAAATCCCCCACCTTATCTTTTATGGGACAGCCCCTCCTTAGTAGCGTTTTGGAGTCCAAATCTAGCAATCAACTCTCCAAACAAACGCTCAACTCACACTTGTTGCAATGCACTTCCAACTAACTAATGCATGTTCATACGAAATGCATGAATGAGAGTAGAAGGTGCGTACCTCACGCCAGCTCTCAGCAACAGAAAATAAAGCTAAGATAAAAGACAATCTAAATGCTTAAGTCACATACATGGTGCATGACCTAAACAAGAATGAATGCCTAGTCTTTTGCTTTGAGTTTTAGGGTCCAAGTTGCTTAAAGGAGGTTTGATTATTGATCTGGGAACAAACTATAAGTCAAAACATGCCAAATTAAGTCCCAGATAACTAGATCATTTAGAGCAACAACAGCAAGAAATTAAAAGATGAACAGAGCTCACCAGACCGCTGATTAGCGGTCTCAGACCGCTGATTGGCGGTCTGAAGTGCTCAGGTCGTCTGGAAATTATTCCAGTAGCCTCCACTTGCTATTCCCAGTCTCCTGAAACAAATAAAAACTACAACACACAAATTAAATCCACTCGAATCGTCCAAACAAGAGTCTGGACTGGCACCTCCCCGGCAACGGCACCAAAAAACTTGTTGAACGTTTTAATTAAAATCGCAAGTGCACGGCCACGATAAAGCGGTGGCAAGTACGGGTCGTCCTCAGGGAGGTGAGCAGCGTCTTGTTTAGCAGAAATCAAGTGGCAAAAATAGGGGGAGAAAGATGTTTATGCTACTCTACTCTATACTACACTAAGAAGTAGGAAATGCGAAAAGAAGAACCAAACAATGAAATGACGACAATCTAAGAACAAAAGAAGAATGCTGGAATACAGATATGGGAAAACCCCTAAGGGGTGGAGTGAGTGCACACATGCAAAGAGGTGGGTGTAGAATACATTCTTTAAGCACATGAAGGTGGTGTTTATCAAACATAGGAAGTGTCTAAATGTTATGGCAAAACCTATCAATCTATTCACCAACTTAGTTGATTAACATTTACATATGCAGGGTGTTTATTTCAGAACCTAAACAAGTATGAGAGGTGTCTAATCATTTTGGCAAAACTCATCAAGCTGTAAATTCTATCCTAAACAAGCATGTTTAATCAACACATTTAAATTAAAGCATTCATCCCATTCTCTAATGCATGTATGTACATCTACTCCACCCCCCAATGGGGATGGAACCACTCACTAAACATTACACTAATTATTAAACTATGGAAAGAAAGCATATTAAAACTAAGCTAGAATTAAAAGACGATTAAACTAAAACATGCACAAACAATAAAAGAAGCATAAAACAAACAATGAAATAAACACAGAACATTATTGATAAAATGACTCACATTAAAAGTAGCATCCTCCTACTTTAGTGTGTGCTTCAAGGCCTCACTTCTAGTAGGAAGAATAGCCACTTAAAATATGGAGTGATTACAATGGAAGGTGAAGAGTTCTATTTATAGGCATGGAAAAAGCTAATCCGGGACAATCCCCCGATGTGGGACTAAACCAATACCAAAAATACACTAAGCATACACTAATACACGTACTACAGAAAACTAAACGGATTCTGGGCCATCTGGACCGCCAATTGGCGGTCTATATGGTTTAGATCCGTTTGGTTTTCTTTGTGGGCTTTGCTTGAAGTGTTTGTTGGTCTTGGATGCATCTGGTTGGTTTGTTGGAGCTCCGACCCGAATCCAATTGCTAAAATACTCCCCATGATGGTGTGAAGTATTCTGTTTTGCTCTTAGGTCCCTCTGTCTTGCGTTCAGGTCCTTCTCCCTTGCATCTTCGTCCCCAGATCTCACAATCCAATCATTTTTCCCAGCTTTTGGGTCCTTTTATGCTTCATCTCTTCAAACCTAATTATTCCTGAAAACTAAACATAAAACTCGTAACATATCATTGTTTAGGTGAAAGATAATGGATATAAGCTACAAATATGAGCATGAAATGATGTCAATCACCTAACTTCGAGGTCCCACCGAGGACCACTAGTCTGTAGGACATCAAGAACCCGGAGGTCCCTAAAATCTCATGGAGACTAGATGGGCAACGACGTTCTGGCTGAAACGGTCTTAAACATCGAGGACCACTAGTCTGTAGGAAATCAAGAACCCGGAGGTTCCTAAAATCTCAGGAATACTAGATGGGCAACGACGTTCAGGTCATAACGGTCTTAAACGGTTTCCTCTCTGTAATGCGTCCGGATATCCTACGGGCCAACGTCTAATTGATTTTATTAAGGCTCTTTTATTAAGTAGTTTTTGGGCCTATAGGTGACTGTCGATGGAAAGGGTGATGATATCCCCCACCTCATCTCCTATAGGTGACTGCTCCTAAGTGTTTTTCATACCTTAATTTAACAAACAACACACCAAACAAACACTCACCTCACTCTTGTTCCAATGCAAGTCCTACTAACTAATGTGTGTTTTCTAATGAATTATGAGTGAAAGAGATTACGTACCTTACGCCACCAATCTAAGACAGAAATCATAAGATAAATAATAAATACGAAGAATGAAAATCCTATATGATGAATGACTTAGCAAATATTGTCTAATCTTTTGCTTTAGGTTATTAAAGGCCAAGTTGCTTAAGGGGGGCAATGAGTTTTTATCATAATATTGAAAATTCAAAAAAGCAAGGCAATAAACATTAAAATATTAAAAGCAAGTATTAAAAATAATTACTTGGATTGACAGAAAAACATTTTAAACACAAAATATCATGTTATTAATAACAATTGGGAATAAAATTTTATCAAAATTTTGGCAGAACCTCCCCATAAAAATTTTATGTGTAAAATACTTCAAATCCAGGAAATAATAAGAAAAATGTATTTCTACTCACATTCACATCATGTATTTCTCCACTACATCACATTCACATTACAAATCTACTCATGTTGAAATACATATGTATGAGATCCATGAAGAACGTTAGTTTATTTGTATTCAAATTTACTTCATAATGTATCCCAAACAACATAACATCGTTACTTAAATCATCCAACCAACCCAACTCAAGACCTAAGATAGCAAACCAAACCAATCCAACTCATATATACTCATTTAAATCATCCAACCAACTCAAATCAATCCAAACCAAATCAATCCAATGAACGAGTGAAATCAAATGATATCTCATTAATAAAGGCCACGTCCATCATCATAACATATAGCAATAGCATATAACAAAATGAATTAAACATTCACACAATCACACTCCATTCTCGTCAACCAAACGAATCCAAAATTCACAATCTCCACAACCAACTAAACAATCCAAATCCAAACACCACAATCTAAACATATCAAATATAAGAACCTAATCAAACAAGATACAATAAATTTCCTTTTGGGTTCACTTGAAGTTATTTTTTCTACAGGTGGTTAAACATGAACCAGAGGAGGAGAGGAAAGCTGCAATGCCGGAGGAGGTCTTTGTGGTGCGGAAAGACATCGCGGAGGAGGTGCGGTGACGGCTTTGGTAGCGGAGGATGTCACGGTTGTGGTAGTGGACGTCGCTGCGATGCCAGAGGAGGTCTTTGTGGTGCCGGAGGACGCTGCGGACGACGCGGAGGCTCGGTCAGAGATCGGTCGTGGAGGAGGTTGGTTTTGCGGCTAGGGTTCGGTTGGGGTTTTTGTCTGGAATAAATGAAAAAAAATGTAACTGTTCGATTACTATAAGACCTATAGACGTTGGACATTTATTACACCCAATGTCTATATGCAAGGGGGTATAAACGTCGACTGTAAGAAACGTTTGGCGTCTATAGGTCGACGTCTGTAGGCTTGAGGGATAAACGTCGGGGTATAGACGTCAGTTTCAATGGGTATTCCAACAACCGACGTCTATAGGACACCATAGACGTCGGTTGTTTCTTTGGCCGACGTCTATTCCCTCTTCGACCAAATAGACGTCGGCCTTTATAATAGCCTACGTCTATTGGGCGATGATTAAAAACTATTTTGCACTAGTGATTTCTTATTTAGTAGGGTAGTGGAGGAGAGGAGAAGAATACTTGTAATCTTTCTTTTTCATTAATCAAAGTTTGTGGTTGTTGTTTACATCTTGTTTTAATTGCATCTAGTTTTCTTTAAATGTGAATGTGTTGTATTTATGTTGTTATTTCCTTTGTTAACATGATTATTAGTGAGTAATTCATCCTAATTGGGGAATGTGTTCTAAAAGTTTTACTTTTAAATGTCAATTATTATGAATTGAATGAGAAATCATTTTGTTCCTTGTTTATGTTATTCGTCTTTTAGAAGTGTTAAGGAAGAGGCTCTTGGTCCTTAACCGTAGAGCTCTAAAAGATATTGGTTTACATAAAACAAAAGATATTCGCAATCATGGTAATTAACATGGAACATTAATTACCGAGTTAAGATTGTCGTGTTGGTCATAGATCATTGTAGCTCTACAAGTGAGTGACAACACGGGTACACAAAAGAGGAAAATAGTACTTTTGTATACCGAATTGACCTAACAAGTAAAATATTATAGGAATGTGTTTCCGTGTCATTAATATTTTACTGTGTCCTTTGTCCTTTGATATGAGACTTATATTTGATCGCTTAAGGAGTTCTTAATTAGACTAGTGTCTTGAGCTATCGATGAGTGTAGTGTAAAGGCATTAGTTGGTTAAGTATAACTTTCGTTGGAGAAGATAGTTAGTCAAAAGATTATCATTGCCCCTCTTAATTGAGTGATGATATTAGTGGGCCCCTTGATAAAGCAAAGTTATAATGTGCACAATGTGATTTGAGTTAAGTCACATATTTATAACTAGCTTAAAGAGATCAAGAAATGAATACTAATACAAAGATGACACAATACTACTTTTTGTGTATTCTTAATATCATGAGGCAAGGGACGGACACAAGTGGTGCACTCCATCACTAATTGGATCGGGTTTTGGTTCAAGTGGAATTAAGACATCTAACTAATTGGGAGCTATAATGTGTAGCTAGATACCGCTTATAGCTTGTGATATTAAGCTCTTAATATCACTGCCAACTTAGTTTAGATCCTCCCATAGGTCGCACCATAAAACTGGGAAACAAGAAATGGGGATTTTAAGTTCATAAGATGTGTCGGGTTTCATGTAAAAATATGACACATGGGGTGAACAAGCAAAATCAAAATTATGTTATGATTAATAACATAATTAGAATCTAAATTAAATTCATATGTGATGTAAAAATTATGGGGTGTAATGATTGATCATTACATAGGATAATATGTTACATAAGTTGTGAATTTACTACTAATCCCGAAATGTCAAATTTTGTAGGGGTTAAACCAAAATTTGACAAGTCCGCAGAACAGTGCTCCAACGGTCGACCGATTAGCAGTAAACGGTCGACTGATAGGGCACGGTCGACCGGACATGTCTCGACCGATAACAGGGAATTTTCATCTGTTCGAACGGTCGACCGAATGTAATCGGTCGGTCGACCGAACATAGCGATGGAATAATTCCTGTTACGAACGGTCGACCGAGTTATTGAACGGTCGACCGAAACCTGGTTCGAGCGATTGACCGAACCTCCAAACGGTCGATCGGTCCAGACGGTTAATGCAGAATTAATTTAAGAATTAATTAGATCATGCATGGAATTGGTCCATAATTGATTTAATTCGTGGCTAATATTATTTATTATTAAATAATGGATGGTTAGATGGAATTTTGCATGAAATCATGGGCAAGAGGTTGCACATGAATAGGTAATTTGGAGAGAACTTATAAATACAAAATTCTCTCTCCATAATTCTCCACGAAAATCCCTTAATTCTTAAGTTTAGTTTTAGTTCTTAAGAGATCATCTTCTCAAGAGAATTAAAGAGGGGTTAGTAATTAGATTCTAAATCCTATCGGAGATTGAGAGACTAGCTTCCCTCTCGCCGATCTTGTTTAGAGTTTGGTGAATACTCGGAGGCATCCGGCGCAGCGAGGAGCATCCCCAACGTCTCCGAATCTTCAAGAAGTTTTAGAGAACTTCTAGGTATGAATTTCGGAGCCCATATTTGTTTTAATAAAGTTTTGAAACTAGTTATTGAAACAAATTGATGCATGCATGAAATAAATCATAGAAAATTGTAAATTGATTCTTATTGTGCATAAAAATTTCGAAAATAAATATGTACAATTAAACATGAAATCCAACAGTGGTATCAGAGCTTAGGGTTCAATTTTCTCATGATTTAAGGCTGTAAACGAATTTAGTTTACCATCTAGGATTTAAACAATTCGATTTACCGTTTTTTTGGTCTATGATTGTTTGTTGATGTAATTCTCCATAATAATTCGTTCTGAATGTTTTAAGTGTTTTAAAACATGCCATGTAATTATTAGAATTAAGATCTAGACATTTGTCTAACTTGCAATAATTTCGTTTTAAGTATAAACGATTATTTTGTAAGAGAATCAACAAAACCGAAAAACTGCGGTTCATCTTTCCATTGGAAATTGGATGGACAGTGGTTCATAATTAATTTTTGAACTATGGATGCATAAAAAACGTTTTTAATGGATTTCAAAATGTTTTTCAAAGAATTGTTTGGGATTCTAGATGCTTGATAAACTAGGTTGGATAGTTTATAGAGATATTGCGTGCATGGATGCTCGAGTTGTTTTTGCAGGAATTGTGAGTTTATATGTTCCAAATCAGCGCCTATGAATGTTTATAATTGTTATAATACAGGGGCTTATGTATGTAAAAGCCAAATTCTCTATTTCCATCTTTTAGATAATTGCATATGCATATGAGAGGTTTTACATAGGACTTGCACTAGTCGGTTTTTATCGAATGTGAGGAGCATGTTTATTTTCTGTAAAATCTACATCTCCGGTGCAAGAGGAAGTCGCCGCTGTAGCGCATCGATCGAGGATCAGGGATCGAGGATCGAAGGGAACATATAAACTCACACGATGTGGATTGTGTGAATGTTTAATTTCTTTTTTTAATTTCTGCTATGCATGTGATGAATGTGGTGAATGTTAGGATGTGTATGAATATTAATATGCATGATAACCTAAAATTCCAAATCACATGTAAATATATGAAATTGTCCAACAAAAATTAAGAATATTTTCCTTCTTATTTCATCCACTAGCAGTCATTGATTGATGGATACTCTGCTCGCCCTTAGCGGGAGATAGCTCCTTCCATCTTTGGGAATAGTGGGAGATATAATGGTTGTCTGTTGTTGTGCCATGATTAAATATATGAGGTGTGTTTCACCCTAGTGAACCCCAAGTATGTTTAGTTGTGAATACAATGGATAAACGTATCTCGTATCAAATGAAAATAAGTTTTCTTAACATTACCTAGAGCCCTCGCTCGGTTTTGGGAAAAAGTTTTTCTTACGAGGATAGGTCGCATTCCCTCATAATTAAAACGACAAGAATCACAAGAGTTTGAAGATGCTAATATTGCTAAAATTCAAAAAGGTTGTGATTAGAAAAATGTTTTTCTTACCTTGATGTTGTAATGCATTTGATAGCCCTTAGCTAGTCTATGTTACAATTAATGGGATCTTGTATTGTTGCATTTATGGGCAAATTTTTTTATTTGCAACATTTACATTTGTATGCACGTATAATAAACATAAAATTGGCATTAAAATCCTGTATGATTTATTTTGTAGAAAAATGTCGAACATCCAACCTATCGTACGATCCATGATAGAAAACACCCTTTAGCAAATGATGGCTCAAACTTCATTAGTTGGCAACTCAAACTCAACATCGTGTTAAAGTTTGAGAAACTATCTCACATTTTGGAAGGTCCAATCCCAAAGTGGAATGAGAAATTAACCGATGAAGAGAAAGAGGCTAAAGCCAAGTGGGAAGACCAAGAGAACCAAGTTCACGGTCTTATGCTAGCATCCATGGGTGACTCGCTTCAAGCGAAATACTTGGATTCAAAACCCAAGAAGACCATGGAGGCTTTATCAAAGATGTTCATGGATAACGCCCGAAAGGAGCGCTATAAGACCACCATCGCACTCACAAGGTGCCATATGGCGGAGGGAACATCGGTATCTATGCATTTTCTCATGATGCAAGGATACCTTGAGAAGTTGGCAAAGCTCTCTTCACCAATGCCCGAGGACATTGCTGAAGATATGATTCTTGGCTCTCTAGCCCCGTCCTTTAAGGACTTTGTGATGCACTATCACGTGCGTGAAAAAGGGGTGAGTCTTGAGGAGCTGCACAACGCTCTCAAAACTGCTGAAGTTGACATGGGCAAGGGTAGGGACAAGCAAGTCCTTGTTGTCCATGGGAGGAGCCAAAAGATTGGTAAAGGAAAGGGCAAATCTACCAAAAGTGGTTCAATCAAGAGCAAGGGAGTAGGAGGTGCTCATAAGAGTGCCTCGAGGGGGAAATCTCAGAAATCTCCAACTCCCAATACGGAGTGCTCATAACAGGGAATTTTCATCTGTTCGAACGGTCGACCGAATGTAATCGGTCGGTCGACCGAATATAGCAATGGAATAATTCCTGTTACGAACGGTCGACCGAGTTATTGAACGGTCGACCGAAACCTGGTTCGAACGATCGACCGAACCTCCAAATGGTCGACCGGTCCAGACGGTTAATGCAGAATTAATTAGATCATGCATGGAATTGGTCCATAATTGATTTAATTCGTGGCTAATATTATTTATTATTAAATAATGGATGGTTAGATGGAATTTTGCATGAAATCATGGGCAACAGGTTGCACATGAATAGGTAATTTGGAGAGAACTTATAAATACAAGTTTACCTCATTACCTCCTTAATTCATTCATTATTTTCTTATGCAAAATTCTCTCTCCATAATTCTCCACGAAAATCCCTTAATTCTTAAGTTTAGTTTTAGTTCTTAAGAGATCATCTTCTCAAGAGAATTAAAGAGGGGTTAGTAATTAGATTCTAAACCCTATCGGAGATTGAGAGACTAGCTTCCCTCTCGCCGATCTTGTTTAGAGTTTGGTGAATACTCGGAGGCATCCGGCGCAGCGAGGAGCATCCCCAACGTCTCCGAATCTTCAAGAAGTTTTAGAGAACTTCAAGGTATGAATTTCGGAGCCCATATTTGTTTTAATAAGGTTTTGAAACTAGTTATTGAAACAAATTGATGCATGCATGAAATAAATCATAGAAAATTGTAAATTGATCCTTATTGTGCATAAAAAATTCGAAAATAAATATGTACAATTAAACATGAAATCCAACAGGAGCATGATATGAAGTATGAATGTTGTTAGATTTGTGTGTTTAATCTTAATCTTGGAGCTTCAAATGATTTTCATAACTATTTTGTGAAAGGAATGTGTTCTAAACGTTTTACTTTTATATGTCAATTGTTATGAACAGGATGTCCAAAAATTTTGTTCCTTGATTATGGTATTCGTCTTTTGGAAGTGTTAAGGAAGAGGCGTTTGGTCCCTAACCGTAGAGCTCTAGAAGATAATGGTTTACATAAATCAAAAGTTATTCACAATCATGATAATTAACATGGAACATTCATCACCGAGATAAGATTGTCGTGTTGGTCATCGATTGGTATAGCTCTACAAATAATTGACGACACGAGTATATGAAAGAGTAAATATTACTTTTATATATTGAATAAACCTAACAAGTAAAACATTATGGAATTGTGTTTCGTATCATTAATGTTTTACTATGTCTTGGATCCTAAGATATGAGAGTTATATCTTTTCACGCAAGAAGTGCTTAATTTGATTATTGTCAAAAACTTTCAATGAGTATGGTGATAAAGAAAATAGTTGGTTGAACATGACTTGTGCTGGAAAAGATAGCTAGTCAAACGATTATCATTGCCCCTCTTAATTGAGTGATGATATTAGTGGGGCCCTTGATAAAGAAAAATTATAATGTGCACAATGTAACTTGAGTTAAGTTACATAGTTATAATTAGCTTCGAGTGATCAAGAAATGAATATAAATCAAAGATGACACATTTCTACTTTGTATATATTCTTAATATCATGAGGCAAGGTACGGACACAAGTGGTGCACTTACATCACTAAATGGATCGTGTTTTGGTTCGGGGGGAACAAAGACATCTATGCTAATTGGGTAACTATAATGCGTAGCTAGATACCGCTTATAGTTTGAGATATTAAGTGTTTAATGTCGCTGCCAATTTGGCTTAGATCCTCCTATAGGTCACACCACAACAATGGGAAATAATAAGATTAATTTTGAGTTCATATGATGTGTCGGGTTTCATGTGAAAAAAGGACACATGTGGTGAATCGATAAAATCAATATGTCATAAGAATTGACATAATTAGAATCATTATAAATTCATATGAGGTGTATATATTATGGGGCGTAATAATTTAATATTACATAGGATAATATATTACATAAGATATGAATTTTGCTAAAAACCCCAAAAGATCAAATTTTGTTGGAAATAAATCCAAAATTTGACAAAGGCAAAATTGGGGTCAAACACGGTAAACCGTTTAGGGTTCGGTCGACCGAGGTGTCTTTGGAACGGGGAACGGACAAACACAATTGGTTGACCGAAATTGTCTCGAGTACCTGGACAATTGGGTTCGGTTAACCGAGCTTGAACAAGGAACCGAGAGAAAATATCCAGGAGCTATATTGGATATTTTCGGTAGACCGAAGGTGACACGGTCGTCCGATGAGATTCGACCAGGAGAATTTTGGTGAGTCAATGGTCGACCGGATCAAGACGCGGATCACGGTCAACCGAACGTGTGTTAAAACCGAATGGTTCAGTGAACCGAGAAGAATTCTCGGATCACCGAACAACACAATTTTTGCCTGAATTATTAAGAGAGTAATTAGATTATGGGTTGGATTAATTCCAGATTTGATCAAACGTTTTTAAGATGCTTTTGTGGCAATTTGGGATTAATTTTAGGAGATAATAAGCAAGAGAACATGACTAGAGAATAGTTCTTGATAAGGATATTTTGGGAGCCTATAAAAAGACCCCTCATCCTACTTGTTTATGTGAATGCATAAATTGTCTCTCTCTTTAATATCTCCCTTAATCCCCACGAAAATCTCTTAATAGTTTTAAGTTTTGGAGATAGAAAAATCAGGAGCTTAAAGAGGAGTTATTAGCTAGATTCTAAGCTTAATTAGAGATTGATTGGCTAGCTCATTTCTCTCTAATCCTGTTTAGAGTTTGGTGAACACTTGGAGGCGAATCGGCGGGCGATTCGACGAGCAACGGAAATTCGGATCTTCTTAAAGGTTTTAGAGAACCTTTGGGTATGATTCTCTCTCTTTTGTTTATTTTAATATGTGTAGGAATGTATGATGTTAGAATAAACAAATACATGTACATAAAATCAATGAAAATATGAAATCAATCTTATATGTTTGTATTAAAAAAAATTAAAATATATACATACATGGGGACACGAAATCCTACATTTTGATAGGTTTCTCTCTCTTCCCTTTGATGTGTTAATGGTCCTAATTGATGCTTAGCATATGCTTTGGATAGTGGACTCACTTAATGGGGAATGATGAGGTGAGGATAATATTGAAGTAGATAAAAAGACAAGATCGACATGTAATCATGTTGTTATCTTTAGCCTTATCTTTAGTAGTGTTTTGTATGTTTTAATGATGTTGATAAATCTTATTCCATGTGGAAACACACTTGTGGTTTGGTTTTTATAAATTTCTATGGTTTGCATGTCACTAGGAGACGGCGAGATGGCTAGGAGGCGGTAGGATCGGGTGGAGGATGTTTGGAACTAGGGTTACGATTTACGAACGTGGGTTTTGTAACTTTGTTTCTTTTTTGCATATTTAGTGTATACTATTTAGTATTTACTATTTAGCCATTATTCATTAAGTCTGTGAACTGCGACAGTAATACACTAATATACTAATATATATATATATTGTTAACGGGTATACGGGTAATCAACATACTCGTACCCGACCCATTTATCTGGCGGGTAAACGGGTACGAGTTAACGGGCACAAAATTTTAAACAGGTACGAATTTTTGTACCCATACCGTACCTGTACGGGTCAGGTGGGTATACGGGTATTACAAGACCCATTTACAGCCCTACTCAACAGACACCACTCTTACTCCTTGGAGACAAGGGGGGGGGGGGGGGGGGGGGGGGGGGGGGGGTTTAATGACTTGTTGCACGTGCTAAGTGCAATCGTGATTCCTACGGAAGTGAGTTAGGATTTCCCATTTCCAATTTTTTTCTTTGTTTTGCTCAAGACTAGCAAAAGATAATTGTGAGGGGTATTTGATTAGTAGCATAACATATGACGCATTCATGTTATATATCATTTATTTTACCACATATTTGTGCTACTCGGGAATTTGTTCCTTACATTTCAGGGTTTAGGTAATAAAAAGTTAAAGAAAGCAAAAAATGCAAGAAGAAATGATTGATTTGGAAGCCTTCTAGGTGAAATGTTTCTAATACTGAGTGACATGTTTGTAGTACTTAATGATTGGATTGCAGGTCATGAAGGACCTAGGTGAAAACCCCGAGTGACCTGATCAGGAAAAAAATTGTTAGTTGCAAAAGTCCATAATCTCATGAACCTGAGGAGTAATTCAACAATTAAGACCAAACATGCTCAAACCAACAACTCCAGGTGCACCCCACGTGTTACAATGGTTAGCTTAAGATTCCGGTGAAATTTAGGATTGATCCGACCCAACTGATCCGCCACTGGCGGATCCGTATCCTCTATTTGTGGATTTTCCAGGTTCTTTTGACCTCCAATTTCTCCGTTAGGTCGAGTAGTCGGTTCAGAGTATCCCGAAACATCCAAATTTGATTTGTGTTTGTCTTATTGTACTCAAATTAATCCAAATCATCTAATTATCTATAAATACACTTGTAATCCTACTTCCCCTCTTCTTTCTTCTTCTCTGCGTTAGGTTAGGTTTATTTCTTGTTTAGTAGAGTAGTAGAGGAGAGGAGAGGAATACTTGTAATCTTTCTTTTTCATTAACCAAAGTTTGTGGTTGTTGTTTACATCTTGTTTTAATTAGATCTAGTGTTATTTACATGTGGATGTGTTGTTTTTTTCCTTTGTTAATATGGCGATTAGTGAGTAATCTATCCCCATTGGGAGTGGAGGATGATGTAAAGTGTGAATGTTGTTAGATTTGTGTGTGTTTTAATTTTAATCTTGGAGGTTCAAATAATTTCCATAGCCAATTTGATGAGTGTTTCACTCTTCTCATTGATGTGTTAATGGTCCTAATGTATTCTTAGCACATGTTTTGGTTAGTGGACTCACTTTATAGGAAATGATGAGGTGAGGATAAAATTGGAGTGGATAAAAAGATATGATTAACATATAATCATGTGGTTATCTTTAGCCTTATCTTAAGTAGTGTTTTGTATGTTTTAATGATGTCGATAAATCTAATCCATGTAGAACCACACTTGTGGTTTGGTTTTTATAATTTTTTGTGGTATGCATGTCATTAGGGCTTCATTATACACACATATCATACATCTACATTTTTGCATGCATTCTCTCTCTACCCCCTATGGGAGTAATCATCTTAGGTTCATTTAAGCATTTGTGTCGCATTAGTTAGTTAATTTAGTTACTCTATATCTTCATTTTCTTCCCCCACTCGAGTATGGTCGACGACGACCCACACTCACTCATCTGGATACGACTCGTACTGGCCACCACTCCAACGTGCTCGTGCACTTGCAGTTTTGAACATAAAATCCCAACACTTGCTTGCCCTACCTAGTGCGGATCGATCTCTCTCGTGGGCATTTAATTTTTGAAGGATTTATCTTTTATTGTCGTAGATGAAAATTGAAGAAAAATAAAATTGCCTTTCCGTTGTTACAAGTGGACGTGCCCTAGTAAATACTCAAGATTGTTACACGTGCCCTAGTAAATAACAAAAGATATTCAAGATTGACCTACACCTTTTCTAGGGTTTTTCCTACCCTGATCTACGAAATTCCTTTTGCTCATGCAAACACCTTCTAAGGTCTTGATCTGCTTTCGTGGTACAACATGAGTCGTGTGATTGGAGTGCCGCAAGTACGTTTCAACCGTTCTATCTGTAGGATTTCTAGTTCAATTGTACATATTTATTTTCAAAAAAATTTATGCACAATAAGGATCAATTACAATTTTTCTATGATTTGTTTCATGCATGCATCAGTTTGTTTCAATAACTAGTTTTAGAACTCTATTAAAACAAACATGGGCTCGAAATTCATAGCTAGAAGTTCTCTAAAACTTCTTGAAGATTCGGAGACGTTGATTATGCTTGTCGCTGCGCCGGATGCCTCCGAGTATTCACCAAACTCTAAACAAGATTAGAGAGAGAAGAGCTAGCCTCTCAATCTCCAATAGGGTTTAGAATCTAATTACTAACCCCTCTTTAGTTCCCTTGAGAAGAAGATCTCTGAAAACTAAAACCAATCTTAAGAATTAAGGAAATTTCGTGGAGAATTATGGAGAGAGATTTTTGCATGAGAAAATAATGAATTAATTAATGAGGTAATGAGATAAACTTGTATTTATAAGTTCTCTCCAAATTACATATTCATGTGCAGCCTCGCCCATGATTTCATGCAAACTTCCATCTAACCAACCATTATTTGCTAACAAATAATCTTAGCCACGAATTAAATCAATTATGGACCAATTCCATGCATGATCTAATTAATTCTTAAATTAATTCTGCAGAAAACCGTCTGGACCGGTCGACCGTTTGGAGGTTCCGTCTGTTGGCTTTTTGGCCTTAATCTATGTTTTGATGATTTAATTAACTTAATCTTAATTATAATCTAGTAGAGTAGCACACATATTGCATTGCATATATATTGCATTGTGCTAACCTCTAAATGTGGTCACGACTCAAGGAAGAAAGGAAAATCAAGGCTAGACATGTAATCAAGCTCTTTTGAAGACAAGTATTTTGTATTTCTTTGAGTCTTTAGGAACCTGTGTATTTTGAGCATACTTGAGATAAAATCAACTTAAAGACACACTAGGTTCCTAATAGAAGTCACACACAAAATTTCACATTATTTGGACTTCAATAGATCACCCAAACTTAGACCGGAAAACACTAAACCTGAACCCTAACTGTCTGCCCACATTCGGTCGACCGCAACAGGCCGTTCGGTCGACCAGATGATCAAGTATTTTGTTTTGTGTTTCCCTGTCTAGTTTCGGTCGACCGTACCTTCTCTTTCGGTCGACCGTTTGAACTTAATTTTTCGACCTTATTTTTGTCGTATATACCCAATGGTCGTAATCGTATTAAACCAAAAATACCCCAAATACATTTCATGTATCGGTCGACCAAGGACCAAGATCGGTCGACCGTTTGTCCATCTCTTGACAAACCCCTAAGTGCCTGTTGAAAATCGGTCGACCGCTAGACCTGTTTCGGTCGACCGAATATCTAATTGTTTGTCAACCACAAAGTGTCTGGACGAAATCGGTCGACCGAACCTTTTTCTTGTGTTCGACCGATGACTTAAGTGTACCTAAGTCGTAGCGTTGGGCGGTCGACCGTTGCCTAACCGGTCGACCGAACTTAGTTCAAAACTGCCAAACGGTCGACCGTTCATCCCGATCCGGTCAACCGAATTCATCCAGAATTGGGTCCTGTAGTTTCTGTTTTGTGTAATCACACATCAACTCATACCCAATCAATCCCAACGACTTTATTCTCTCTAATGCCTATATAAGGAGTTGTAAAACACATTTTAACACAACTCTCCCACTACAAACTTGTCCAATACATTAGAGAGAATCCCAAACACTCAAAGCTTCAAACCTTCCACACTTTAGTCATAATTCCAATCCTACTCAAGTGTGCCCAAGAATTAGAGAGTGTTGCTCCACTCAATTGTTTGTCAAAGGAAGCAAGGACTTCGGTGAAAGCCCGAAGTGTCCCTCTCGGATTGTGAGAGGAAGAATTAAAGCAAGCGAGGTTATTCGCGGTGCTTGTGGTGTAAAGGTGTTCTCTCCTGTCCCGGAACGGGGAGTGGTTAGTGAAGTCGTAGGCGGAGCTCGCGGAGTCAAGCGGAGCTTACAAGAGAGGACTAGGACCCGGGTGGGGTGCCGAACCTCTATAAAATCCCCGTGTAATTGTGGTTTGCTTATTTCTTCCCTACTTGCTTGTATTTGTTTTAAATTCCGTTGCATCATCTTTTGGCTTGCAAGTAGAGTTTGTTTAGGATTAAATTTGTTAATTACCCTTTATTGTGGACCCATAACCCACACGATCCTACATTTCGTATCAGAGCCTTGTGCGCTAAATCGTATACTTAATCGTATTTTTAGCATGGCTAGTACATCTAATCACGTAGGGGGATTATGCACAACTCGACCTCCTTTACTTAATGGGTCTAATTATGATTATTGGAAGAATAGGATGAAGATTTTCCTAATTTCTATTGACCTTAAGTATTGGATGTTTCTTCAAAATCCATACACACCCCCAAATGAAGATGAATTGGATTCACTTACAAGACCCAAAATGAAAGAAATCAAAATGAATTCGAAAATCATGAACATCTTGTATTGTGGCCTTAATGAGGGTGAATATAATAGGATTATAGGTTGTGTTAGTGCATATGAAATTTGGCATAGATTGCAAATGCATCATGAGGGAGACAGCAAAACTAAGGAAACTCTCATTAGTCTCCTCATGCATAAATATGAGATTTTTTCTATGCAAATCGGTGAAAACATAAGCGAAATGAACACTCGCTTCACCAATATCACTAACTCTCTTTTGGTTCTTGGAAGAAGATTGAATGAAGGAGAGATGACAAGGAAATTCCTCCGATCGTTAAGCCACGATTGGGAAGATAAGGTGGTGGCAATTGAGGAAGCACACGATCTTTCCCAACTCAAGATGGAGGAATTAATTGGAAATCTCATGGCGTATGAACTCCAAATCAACCATCGAAAAGAGAAGGAAGCTTCAAGGAACAAACCCTTCTTGTCATTACATGCAAACATTGACCAACCAAGAAGGAGTGTAGAAGATGAGGACATTGAAGTCCTAGCCAAAGACTTCTTCAAATACCTCAAGAAGGATAAGGGAGAAAAGAATGAAAGAAGAGGTAGAAGAAGTGAGAGGAGAGAAAAAGAAAAGGAGAAGGAGGAGAGTGAAAATGAGAGAAAAGAAGGGGAGAAGAAAAAGGAGAGAAGGGAGAGGAGAAGAAAAAAGGAGAAGAGCAAGAGAAGAGAAAGGAAGGAGGAAGCACACAAGGCTACATGGGATGATTCTTCATCACCATCATCATCGTCGTCTTCCTTGCAAAGTCGAAGAGAAGTGGCTCACTCATGCTTCATGGCTATTGAAGATCAAAGTGAGGTAGAATCTAACTCTTGCCCTAATAATTCATGCTCAACTAAGTCATATTATAGTGATAGCTCACATTCTAGTGTTAATGAAGAAACTTATACACATGTTGAGCTTCAAAATGCATTTCATGACTTAGTTAAACAATATGAGATCATTTGTGAAAAAAACAAAAATGCTAGAAAGCAAATTATTGATCTCCAAAGCCAAATTGAAACATGCATGAATAAGAAAAATGAGGTGGTTGCTAAACTAGAAAACAATGCATCAAATCTTGATAAATTAAAAGCAACACCCATAGATTGTGAACAATTAGATCTTCATGCTTGCATGCAATTAAGAAAAGATCTAGAAAAGTTCACCAATGGAACTAAGATGCTTAACATGCTATTAGGAAGTCAAAGACAATCTTTGAAAAAACATGGTTTAGGATTTAATGCCAAATTGAAAAACCATGCTTCTTATACAACTTTAAATGGAAAGCACTTAGTTGTAAAGCATACTTCCTCAAATGTGTGGGCTCCTAAAACCAAAATGGTTTGGGTTCCCAAAGCTAACATTCAAGGACCCAAAGTTGTTTGGGTACCTAAATCTACACTTGTAGGTGCTTGAGGAGGAGATTGGTGGTGACCGGGTGAGCCAAAGCGTCAAATTTGAATCCGGTTGCATCACCAAGTCAAGATTGGAGCTAATCAATATTCAAGTTTGGTATAAAATTTCTATCATTAAATTTTCTGAAAAATTAGCTCTAATCTAGTCTATATGAGTAATTGTCATATCTTTAGAAGCTTAATTCATTGCAAATCATTAACCCTATTCATTGCAAATCATATATCACATCCATTGATTATAAATGTCAAATTTTGAATGGATGTTAGAATAAGGCTTGAGTAGAAACTTAAATGAACTTAACTTGAATCATACTCTTAGTTTCCATATAGCCTTATTGATGGGGGGAGCTTATATGTTATATCTTTTATTAGAGTAATGAAGTGCAAAATTTAGGAAAATCAAGTCTAGACATGTAATCAAGCTCTTTTGAAGACAAGTATTTTGTATTTCTTTGAGTCTTTAGGAACTTGTGTATTTTGAGCATACTTGAGATAAAATCAACTTAAAGACACATTAGGTTCCTAATAGAAGTCACACACAAAATTTCACATTATTTGGACTTCAATAGATCACCCAAACTTAGACCGGAAAACACTAAACCTGAACCCTAACTGTCTGCCCACATTCGGTCGACCGCAACAGCCCGTTCGGTCGACCGGATGATCAAGTATTTTGTTTTGTGTTTCCCTGTCTAGTTTCGGTCGACCGTACCTTCTCTTTCGGTCGACCGTTTGAACTTAATTTTCCGACCTTATTTTTGTCGTATATACCCAACGGTCGTATTCGTATTAAACCAAAAATACCCCAAATACATTTCATGTATCGGTCGACCAAGGACCAAGATCGGTCGACCGTTTGTCCATCTCTTGACAAACCCCTAAGTGCCTGTTGAAAATCGGTCGACCGCTAGACCTGTTTCGGTCGACCGAATATCTAATTGTTTGTCAACCACAAAGTGCCTGGACGAAATCGGTCGAGCGAACCCTTTTCTTGTGTTCGACCGATGACTTAAGTGTACCTATGTCGTAGCGTTGGGCGGTCGACTGTTGCCTAACCGGTCGACCGAACTTAGTTCAAAACTGCCAAACGGTCGACCGTTCATCCCGATCCGGTCGACCGAATTCATCCAGAATTGGGTCCTACAGTTTCTGTTTTGTGTAATCACACATCAACTCATACCCAATCAATCCTAACGCCTCTATTCTCTCTAATGCCTATATAAGGAGTTGTAAAACACATTTTAACACAACTCTGCCACTACAAACTTGTCCAATACATTAGAGAGAATCTCAAACACTCAAAGCTTCAAACCTTCCGCACTTTAGTCATAATTCCAATCCTACTCAAGTGTGCTCAACAATTAGAGAGTGTTGCTCCACTCAATTGTTTGTCAAAGGAAGCAAGGACTTCGGTGAAAGCCCGAAGTGTCCCTCTCGGATTGTGAGAGGAAGAATTAAAGCAAGCGAGGTTGTTCGCGGTGCGTGTGGTGTAAAGGCGTTCTCTCTCGGCCCGGAACGGGGAGTTGTTAGTGAAATCGTAGGCGGAGCTCGCGGAGTCGAGCGGAGCTTACAAGAGAGGACTAGGACCCGGGTGCGGTGCCGAACCTCTATAAAATCCCCGTGTGATTGTGGTTTGCTTATTTCTTCCCTACTTGCTTGTATTTGTTTTAAATTCCGTTGCATTATCTTTTGGCTTGCAAGTAGAGTTTGTTTAGGATTAAATTTGTTAATTAGCCTTAATTGTGGACCCATAACCCACACGATCCTACACGGTCGACCGTTCGAACCAAGTTTCGGTCGACCGTTCGACATTCGGTCAACCGTTCGCAACAATAAAATATTTCATCGCAATGTTCGGTCGACTGACCGATAGATTCGGTCGACCGTTCCGAACAGACGAAAATTCCCTGTTATCGGTCGAGACGTGTCCGGTCGACCGTGCACCGATCGGTCGACCATTTACTGTTAACTGGTCGACCGTTTTTGCACAGTACTGCAGACTTGTTGAATTTCGGTTTAATGATGCATTGCATACATTGCATCATATGTCTTTCATTTAGATTACTTTTACATCAATAAATGCTACTAAGGTATGTGTTTAGTCTTATTTACAGAATACAGGGACCTGAATGCAATTTACCCACATCCCGAGCATAGACGCGTGCAAAAGATTCATTTCTATCATAAAGACCAAGTTCAAGTTTATCGGGTTACAAATGGAAATGTATCCAAGCATAAAAGCATTCAAGTCCTAATTGCAAAAATAACAAGGACTTAAGCACAAAAGTAGCCGGGGACTTAACTGCAAAAAGTCAAGGACCTAATTGCAAATCACGAGTAGCTTTTATTCTCTTGGAGAAAATATATATAAAAATCAATGTATATCTCCAAATATGTGAAGGAAGTAATCCGGAGTTCAAAAGAATGGAAAGAATCAATCCAGACGCGCAAAGAAGGATCAAATCATACCATAAACATTCAACCAAAATCCGGACAAAATCAGGCCTGATTGTGCGGCGTTTCCGCCGCACCACACATACAATATGCGGCGTTTCCGCCGCCCAAGCATCGATCCGTGTGCTCCAATTTCATCCAGTCGTGTCTGGACACGTGTACTTTCCAATATTATACCTAGATCCCTTGTAGCAACTATAAATAGACCCGAGAACGATGTTAGAAGGGTCCTTGGTCCTTAGTCTTAGGTTTTTATTTTTTAGTCTTTGTCTTGTAATCTTCTTTTTAGCAATAAAATTCTGTTCTTTTAATTCTTGTTTTAGCTTTCTTTTGTAATGCCTCTAGGATCCCTTCTCCCTCCCTCCATGAGTTTCTAACTCTTTCCAAAGGGTGGAGGTGACGGATTTAGGGTGAAGAGATGACGAATGAATGTTATTATTTTAAGTTCGTATTAGTCTATTTTGATTACTTGAGTTTATGTTAAATCATTTATCATGTAATGCTTCATAACTAATATGATTTATTATAAGTTTCTAAATTCTCTAATCTAAATCCTAAATCTAAACCTCCACCCAACGGAATTCACCATCTTATTCTTGCTTTAGTTTTAATTGTTTTTTATCTTGCTTTAAATAACTAAAACCCAAAAATCTCAAAACCCAAATTTATTTCTTCTCTCCTTCTTCCCCTTAATCGAAATCACACAAATAACAAATCTCTCCCTCCTTGTGTTCGACCCGTACTTGCCACCGCTTCATCGCGGCCGTGCACTTGCGGTATAAATTTAATTCTCATCAAGTTTTTGGCACCGTTGCCGGGGAGGCGACGCAGATTTTGTTTTTTTATTGATTTCGATTTTATCCTGTTTATCTTGTGCGCGATCTAAGTATTTGGATTTGTGTTTCAGGAGACAACAGAGTGCACGGCGAAATCCGAGCACCATCTGAGCTAAACGAGCGGCGAAATCGCCGCACCTGAAGAACAACGTGCGGCGAATCCGCCGCACACTTGGAGCTTCTGGGCTTCAAATTTTTCTGGGACGCGACTCATCTCTGGGTGGACGCGTGGAGCTACTGAAATTTCGAGAGCGGACGGCGAACCCGACTGAGCATTGCGTAGGTAACCTTTGTTGCCTTTTTCCTCGTAATTTCTAGTTTCAGAAATTTCCTTTTCATAGAACTGCATGTGTTAGGGCAAAAATTCCATAATTGGCAATAATTCAACTCTGACCTAAAATTGGCAAAATTAGAAAGGCCTTAGTGCATGCATCATCTAGTGTTTTGTATGCATTATTCTTGCTAAATTCTTGCAAATCAATTTCTGTTGAAGAGTGCTGGAGTCAAGGTACGTATCGTGGTTTTCATCGATTGCATTTAAGCATATAATCTAGTTGCATATAACCTTGCAATTGCCCCCCTCTAAAGACCATTGTTTGACTATCTTTGCTAGATTTAAGGTAAACTATCTTAAGGGCAACTCCGTAGGCAAAGATACGGTGGGGATTTCATCACCCTTCCGTGGCCTACAAATCACAATCTTAAAGTGTCACCTGAGCCTTAAATTAAAATAAATTAGACATTGGCCCCTAAGGACTCGGACTCAATTAAGGAGAAGAATTGGTTTGACTTGCTATGACCTGAAGCCGATCGAATTTAATTTGGTGTCTAGAAAGTGTTTTTGTGTTGACGAAAGTCTTCCAAGCGAAGTGGTTGTCTAATTGGCACCGACTCTGTCGGAAGCGCCCCCACTAGCTATACACGGCATGGCCAAGTTGGTTTGATTAGTGAGGGAGGTGAATCAAGCAAATCAATTCGACTCAACCAGTTAGGAGTCGTCTAGATCTAAGTGACACTAGGTCTAGGATTGTTTGAACAGTGCTTGTTTGGGAAACCTCTGACCGACCTTCTTTTCTATCTTTAGAGTTAAGTTTCCCTTCTCTTCTGAATCATCTTCTTCTCACCTACTTATACGTTCTAGTCTCCTCCCCTTTACATTCTCTATTAGCATTTTAGGGTCGAGTCGAGAACTTGTGCTTGCTTAGCCTCATAAGGGTAAGAGTACTTGACTCAAGAGTGTTTTGATGGATGGTTACATGAGCAACCATCCATATCATTGTTGGGACCAGGACAATGCTTCCTGGTATTCTAAAGCCATGCAAGCTGGGGTGGCTCAGACTAACACCCCATATGGTTGGGACAATCCTAATTATATGACTGAGCAATCTTCATATTGGGGTAACATAAGAAAGGCACCGACTGCTAGACCACAATCTAGTTATGTTGGATCATATGCTGGTCAGCGAACTGACACATTACAACAAACTTTTGCCTCCTTCATGCGTTGGGCTGACAACATGAGTGCACCGGTGGCTCCAGTAGCCGTACCGTGCGACTGTTGCGGGTTGAGTGGTCATGTTATCAGGGAATGTCCTTATGTTCCCCCAGAGCCTGAGTATAGGCATACATTTTCCCAAAATGCTCGATATGACCGTTACACATCCGCATATAACCCAAGAGTGATGGATTCATGGGGAAACAATTCATATCCAAATTCTTATACGTCATTTTCACCCCAATATCCTTCTCCCGAATACCCAGAACTCTGCCAACAATCCACTTCAAATCATTGGACTTATCCTCAGTCTACCAACACCCAACCTAAAAATGTCCCGAGTTCTGACTCGAACCTCATAGTTGACCACATACCTGATACCTTGGAACAAGCTTTCCATACGTTCATGACAACTACTCAACAGTCCGTAGACAATATGGTACTGCAATTGAGTCAAATGTCGCAGCAATTAAGTGAGGAAAGTAACTTTTCATGTCAACATGAGGATTCATCTTTTAGTATCGAACCACCACCACATACACAAATTCAAAGCACAATCTTTCAAAGTCAACTTCCTAGTCGGTCTGAGGGACTTGGAATTTCAATTCACGATCACTTAGTGGAGGATTCGATTTATATGGACCAATTTCATTATGAGTCGGCACAAGATTGTGCCCTATCTTCTTGTCCCGTGGCCCTTGAGCCACATGATCTTCATGTTGCATCTCTTAAGGACTCACCTCTGGTGGAGCAAGATCTCCCTAGTACCCTCAATTTCAAACAACCTGGTGAGAGTCCGCCTCTCATCATTGTTCCTGATCATCTTGGAAATGATGGAACATCAAACAACCACATAGCTCATGAGGATATTAGAAGTGCCTTAGAAGATACCTTGGGTATGAGACCCACTTTTTGTTCGCCTGGTGAGTCGGACTTGCCTGACAAGGTTCTTGACCTCGTTCCGACACACCAGCCAGTTGGTTGGAGAGTTTGGATTGATGATCATAATTTCAACACCGCAACGGGAGAAACTCCTCTTCCGATGCCCCTTAATTCCCAAACTCTCGAGAGGTTCAAGCTCTTTCAGTTTGATCCTTTGAATGAGACGCCTTTGCGTCCAATTCATGAACCTCTCATTTCATCTAGCGCTTTTTGTGAAGGCGGCCCACACATGCATTTTCTGGCCCCACGTGGTGTCATGTTTCCTTTTCAGGTGCACTGACCCACTCTTGAAGTTTCCATTTGATGTCTCTTGACAAATGAAGATGGGAACTTATGTCTGTACATAGTTATATATGTATAACAATAAATAAATAAATAAATAATTCATCTGTTGTATTTATCCCTTCTTTAGCATCTCACAGGTTTTGAGGGAATTCGGGTTTTTGTCCATCAACAGAGCCATGATTTAGGTGTGGGGGTGTTTATGTATATATCTATCTATATATCTGTTCTTTTATCTCTAAAAAAAATAAAATAAAATAAAAAAATTCAATGTTTCATAACATAGCATAAGATTGAACTACCAAAACCCGAGTACAAATTGCATTGAGTTTTTTGTTCCTTATTATATAGTTCTGCTTGTAGAAACTGTGACATAAATCTAAGTTCCAAAGAAATAACTCATTACTCTTTAAGACATGTATGCACGTAAATTGGATGAATCAAATCTTTGAAGTGGTTGATAAAAAGCAGAGGTTGAGGAAAATATACCGGGAAGTGTGGACTTCTAATAGCAATTAAGCCTTGAGGAAAATAAAATTAAAAAAATAAAGGAATAAAGTGAGGAAAGCACATTCTGCAAAATGATTACAAAAGCCCAAGCATTTGAGTCACTGGTTCGTAGGGGTATCTTGAAACCCGGTAACTTGAGTCTACCAGCTCGGGATTATCGACCAAACTCGCTACACGAATACAAAAATGGTAAAAGTGTCAAAAAGCAAATGTGTTGAATCACGGAAGAAAAGAAAAAAATAATACTCAAGGCCCAAAGCTAAAAGAATGATCCATGCCATGGTTGATCCGAATGATACTTCACCACCAGAGGAGGCGTGCAAAATAATTCAAGTGATAAACATGTGTAGAAGGGTTAGTGGTGTGAATGTTGGAGGAACAAAGACCAAGTCATTTTTTTGAGTTAGATTTATATAATGAGCATGCAAAAATTCTTAGTGAGATGTATAAGGTTGAGGTAGGGATATTGAGAACTATTAATGAAACGTTGATTTAAGACTTTGTGGGTGTGTCAACTGAAAACCCTCACGAGATAAAACTCGTCCTCTAAGGAAACTTGGAGGTTTAAAGGTTTGTCGCACATGCTAAGTGCAACCGTGATTCCTACGAAAGTGAGTTAGGATTTCCCTGTTTTTTTTTTCGTATTTTCTATTTTGCTAGGGACTAGCAAAATCTAGGTGTGGGGGTATTTGATGCATTGCATACATTGCATCATATGTCTTTCATTTAGATTACTTTTACATCAATAAATGCTACTAAGGTATGTGTTTAGTCTTATTTACAGAATACAGGGACCTGAATGCAATTTACCCACATCCCGAGCATAGACGCGTGCAAAAGATTCATTTCTATCATAAAGACCAAGTTCAAGTTTATCGGGTTACAAATGGAAATGTATCCAAGCATAAAAGCATTCAAGTCCTAATTGCAAAAATAACAAGGACTTAAGCACAAAAGTAGCCGGGGACTTAACTGCAAAAAGTCAAGGACCTAATTGCAAATCACGAGTAGCTTTTATTCTCTTGGAGAAAATATATATAAAAATCAATGTATATCTCCAAATATGTGAAGGAAGTAATCCGGAGTTCAAAAGAATGGAAAGAATCAATCCAGACGCGCAAAGAAGGATCAAATCATACCATAAACATTCAACCAAAATCCGGACAAAATCAGGCATGATTGTGCGGTGTTCCCGCCGCACCACACATACAATATGCGGCGTTTCCGCCGCCCAAGCATCGATCCGTGTGCTCCAATTTCGTCCAGTCGTGTCTGGACACGTGTACTTTCCAATATTATACCTAGATCCCTTGTAGCAACTATAAATAGACCCGAGAACGATGTTAGAAGGGTCCTTGGTCCTTAGTCTTAGGTTTTTATTTTTTAGTCTTTGTCTTGTAATCTTCTTTTTAGCAATAAAATTCTGTTCTTTTAATTCTTGTTTTAGCTTTCTTTTGTAATGCCTCTAGGATCCCTTCTCCCTCCCTCCATGAGTTTCTAACTCTTTCCAAAGGGTGGAGGTGACGGATTTAGGGTGAAGAGATGACGAATGAATGTTATTATTTTAAGTTTGTATTAGTCTATTTTAATTACTTGAGTTTATGTTAAATCATTTATCATGTAATACTTCATAACTAATATGATTTATTATAAGTTTCTAAATTCTCTAATCTAAATCCTAAATCTAAACCTCCACCCAACGGAATTCACCATCTTATTCTTGCTTTAGTTTTAATTGTTTTTGTTCTTGCTTTAAATAACTAAAACCCAAAAATCTCAAAACCCAAATTTATTTCTTCTCTCCTTCTTCCCCTTAATCGAAATCACACAAATAACAAATCTCTCCCTCCTTGTGTTCGACCCGTACTTGCCACCGCTTCATCGCGGCCGTGCACTTGCGGTATAAATTTAATTCTCATCATTTAACCCCTACAAAATTTGACATTTCGGGATTAGTAGTAAAGTCACAACTTATGTAACATATTATCATATGTAATGATAAATCATTACACCCCATAATATTTACATCACATATGAATTTAATTTAGATTCTAATTATGTTATTAATCACAACATAATTTTGATTTTGCTTGTTCACCCCATGTGTCATATTTTCTACATGAAACCCGACACATCTTATGAACTCAAAATCCTCATTTCTCGTTTTGAGGATCTAAACTAAGTTGGTAGTGATATTAAGAGCTTAATATCACAAGCTATAAGCGGTATCTAGCTACACATTATAGCTCCCAATTAGTTAGATGTCTTAATTCCACTCGAACCAAAACCTGATCCATTTAGTGATGGAGTGCACCACTTGTGTCCGTCCCTTGCCTCATGATATTAAGAATACACACAAAGTAGTATTGTGTCATCTTTGTATTTAGTATTCATTTCTTGATCTCTTTAAGCTAGTTACAAATATGTGACTTAACTCAAATCACATTGTGCACATTATAACTTTGCTTTATCAAGGGGCCCACTAATATCATCACTCAATTAAGAGGGGCAATGATAATCTTTTGACTAACTATCTTCTCCAACAAAAGTCATACTTAACCAACTAATGCCTTTACACTACACTGATCGATAGCTCAAGACGTTAGTCTAATCAAGCATTTCTTAAGTGATCAGATATAAGTCTCATATCAAAGGACCAAGGACACAGTAAAATATTAATGACACAGAAACACATCTCTATAATATTTTACTTCTTAGGTCTATTCAGTATACAAAAGTAATATTTTCCTCTTTTGTGTACTCGTGTTGTCACTCACTTGTAGAGCTACAATGATCTATGACCAACACGACAATCTTAACTCGGTAATTAATGTCTCATGTTAATTACCATGATTGCGAATATCTTTTGCTTTATGTAAACCATTATCTTTTAGAGTTCTACTGTTAAGGACCAAGAGCCTCTTCCTTAACACTTCTAAAAGACGAATAACATAAACAAGGAACAAAATGATTTCTCATTCAATTCATAATAATTGACATTTAACAGTAAAACTTTTAGAACACATTCCCTTCAATCTCCCACTTGTTATCAAAGTTTACTTTCACATACATTCTGAATGCATAAAATATTAATAACTAGGGTAACCTTCCGAAATCACCTATCAAGCCAATCCACATGGATCCTCGGATCCATGGACTCGAAATATATTTCGTCTTTTAACTTGGTATGAAGGTTTGTTGAATGGATCAGTTGTGTTACTGTTGTGTCCACCTATTTATTTATTTTATCTTTCGTTGGTGGTTGAGTTAGTTGTTGTGATATTACTCCTAACTACACTAGCTCTTACCTCCACCTTCGATAATGATGACGCATCATCATTCCAACCTCCTATTGTCAAGAATTCCTATGAGAATTGCATCAAAAATAGCTCTCAGCTATTTTCTCCTTTGTCTTCCATAAACAAGAACCTTATCTTTAGTCCGGTTAAGGTACTTCAGAATATTCTTGACCGCAATCATATGCTTAGGGCTTGCGTCGGATTGGTGACTACTTGTCACGCTTAAAGCATACGACATATCGAGTCTTGTGCAAGTCATTGTGTATATGGTCCTTCCTTTTGCCGAAGCATAAGGGATACCTTCATGTACTCCAAGTCTTTGCGTGATTGAGCACGTTGAGACTCCTTGAGTTGCACACTTATACTCATACTTATTGGCACATTGTCCATATCGGAATTGTTCACCCTGAACATTTCCAAGACCTTGTCAATGTATGCATGTTGACTGAAGCCAATGAGTCTACGGGATGTATCTCAATGTATCTCGATTCTCAAGATATGTTGAGCCTCATCCATTTCTTTTCATTGAAAATAAAATTTCTCGTTTGCTAATGCAAAGGTATATGATCGCTCATGAGCAATATGTCATCGACATATAAGATCAGAAGTACTACATGACTCCCACTAATCTCCTTGTATCAACAAGGTTTTCCTTTACTTTGAATGAAGTGAATCTTCTTCACCTCTTCATCAAAGCGTTTGTTCCAACTCCTCGATGCTTGCTTCAATCCATAAATGGATTCTCGAAACTTGCATTTCTTCTCGCTATTATTTGGATCATCAAAACCTTGAGGTTGTACCACGTACATATCCTCCTCCAAGTTCCCATTTTAAGGAAAGTCATTTTGATATCCATCTTCCATATCACACAATTGTGAAATGCGGTAATAGTGAGCATAATCCGAATAGATTTTTAATATGGCAACCTCTCAAAAATCTCATCAAAGTCAATTTCTTGAATTTGAGTATAACTTTTGCTACAAGCCTTGCTTCGTAGGTTGTCATGTTACTATCCATGTCTATCTTCCTCCTAAAAGCTCATTTATATCAAATGATATTTTCTCTTGAGAAAGGCAAATCAAATTCCATACTTGATTATCATACATGGATTCTACTTCGGATTCCATGGCCTTTACCCATAGTTTGGAGTCTTTTCTTTCTATCGCTTCTTGGAAGGTCGATGGATCTTTGGTATCTAGTACCATGATCTCATGAAGTCCCACATACTTATTGGGTTTCTTCCTTTCCCTCATTGACCTTCTTAGTTCTTTTGATTCTTCTCGTGTCTCTCGAACTTCTTCCACAATTTCTTGAGGAATAGGTTCACGTTCGACTCTCGAACGTACACTTGGTGGGGATGATTGAGATTCTCTCACAATTTCTTGTAAGGATCTCTCGCTCATACTCCCACTAACCAAATGAATCTCGGTTGGGCCTTCATGATTTTGAATGCAACATTCACATCATGATCTTGTAGAGTATCTTGAGTTTCCCCAAGCTTAACTCTACTCCCACTACTTTTCTCTCTTTTCCAGAAATTCCAGAAAAACCATATTTCTCTCTACAATCTTTCGATTGGAGGTGATACTGTAACGCCCCGAGCCCGGACAACTGATCACCCGCCCGAACCCGGTGCGTTAAGATACGATCCACGATCCTGACCGCTGCGCACTCTGATATTTAAATTCATCTGATAGGCCCATAATTAATCTGAAAAATATAATCAACAATTTGTGAGCTCGACAGCCCGCAAGTACCAACCATCAATCAATCAGAATCATAATCATGTGAAAAATAATACAGAATATGACATTCAGTCAATAAGCACAATCAAGAGACATGCATCACAAATAAAATGCATGCATATCAATTTGAAACCCCCATTCAGATTCGACCACATCATGTGCTTCTGAAATCTATCAATCTGTCAGACGCACACCTGGTAGCTCCACACTAACGACAGGCAGCCCTTTCCTCTCTCGGGTGGCTCCACGATGTTCGTTAGGCAGCTCTTTCCTAAGTTGCTCTGCTAGAAAGATACACACAGCCACAGGACATGTCGACCGAAACACCACCATGCAATCATATGCATATCAATGAATTCAACATCAATACTCAGCATGCATGCAACTAGGAATATCAAGAAAGACAGACACGACGTGAAACTGAAGAATAACGAATCAGTACTTGCCTCAAAATCTCCATCTTTTTCTTCTCAATATTCTTCTCAAAATTTCATCTTCTCCTAAAACCACACAATCATCCAACAATCTTAATTAGTCCATTAAGATATTTGATTATTACCTCAACTAAAAAATTCAGGATATTACAGATACACCAAAAGTAGTATCCTCTTATCATGCGAGGACAACCTATAAAGAAGCACTTATCCACTTTTTGGTTGAAGTTTGGTCGACATCAATTTCTTGATGTATACCTCAACACCCCAAATCTTGAGAAAATCGAGCTTAGGTGTCTTTCAACTCCATAGCTCACAAGACATTTTCTCCACGGATTTGGATGGAACATTATTTAGTGAGTTTGTCATTATTTGTAGTGCATAATTCCAAAAGTAAATAGGCAATTTAGATTGACTTATTATTGATCGAACCATGTCGAGCAATATCATATTCCTACTTTAGGAATGAGTCAAATTAGGTATCCTAAGTACTCACCCCTGCTAACCTTTCATAGAGACTCGATATTCTTGTTGAGTCGGTTCACTACTCCATCCTCGAATTCCTTAAACTTGTCAAAGAATTCACTTTTGCTTCCCATTAGACAAATATAGCCATAATGACCATAGTTGTCCGTGAACAAAATGAAGTACCTTAAACCGTCTCTTGCACTTGTACTTATCGGACCACATACATTAGAATGTATCATATCCAATTAGTTATTCATTTTCGTTCCTTTCTTCTTGAAAGGTCACTTGGTCATTTATTTGACCAATCCGATAGTGCTACAAGATTGTATCATTCACGTGAGTTATCTTAGTTCCTTCTGTTATTGTTTTTTTGAGTTTGTTTATTATTCATTTCAAGCAAATAGAAGTTATTCCAAACGAATGCATTTGCATAGAGAATTCCATTCTTCGATATAGACAAGCAAGAATTAAAATTTATCCATATCTAAAACTTGATACAGAATAGTTCTTGCTAATCGAAGGCACATAACAAACATTCTTCAAAGCATAAATTTAAATCACTAGACTATTGAAGTTCCATAGAATCTTGTACAGTCTCAGCTATGCTTGTACTATTTCCGATCTTCAATATCATCTCGTTCTCCACGATTTCCTTCCTATCCTTCAATAGTTGCACATCAAAATTATGTGAGCACAAGATCTGGTAACCATTACCAAATCAAGGATAGAGGTGATTAAATTTATCTCAATAACAAAGATACCTACGGCGTTTCTCGGGCGCCTACGTTCAATCATCCCATTTTCAATGTCTTCCTTGCACTTGGGGCAATTAGGTCGGATGTGTCCCTTTTCACCGCAGTGAAAGCACTCCGTGTTGGGAGTTGGAGATTTGAAAGATTTCCCCCTTAAGGCACTCCTATGAGCATCTCCTACTCCCTTGCTTTTGATTGACGTATCTTTGGTAAATTTGCATTTACCTTTGTTGATCCTTTTGCTCCTCTCATGGACGGTTAGGACCTGATTGTCCCGACCCTTGCCCATGTCAACTTCTGCCGTTTTGAGAGTGTTGTGAAGCTCCTCAAGACTCACCCCTCTTTGACGCACATGATAGTGCATCACAAAGTCCTTAAAGGACGGGGCTAGAGAGCCAAGAATCAGATCTTCGGCAATGTCCTCGGGCATTGGAGAAGAGAGCTTCGATAACTTCTGAAGGTATCCTTGCATCGTGAGAAAATGCATGGATACCGATGTTCCCTCCGCCATGTGGCACCTTGTGAGTGCGATGGTGGTCTTATAGCGCTCCTTTCGGGCACTATCCATGAACATCTTTGTTAAAGATTCCATGGTCTTCTTGGGTTTTGAATCCAAGTATTTCGCTTGAAGCGAGTCACCCATGGATGCCAACATTAGACCGTGAACTTGGTTCTCTTGGTCTTCCCACTTGGCTATCGCCTCTTTCTCATTACTGGCTGCCTTCTCATTCAATTTTGGGATTTCACCATCCAAAATATGAGATAGTTTTTCAAACCTCAACTCGATATTAAGATTGAGTTGCCATCTCATGAAGTTTGAGTCATCATTTTGCAAAGGATTCTTTTCGATCATAGATCGCACAATTGGTTGGATATTAGACATTTCTACAAAATAAATTATATAGGATTTTATGTCAATTTTATGTTTTAAAATACATACATATATATCGAATATAAATGTAAATACTGCAAATAAAATTTTGCCCGTAAATGCAGTAATCCAAGATCCTATCAATTGTAATATAGACTAGCTAAGGGTTATCGAATATATCACAATATCAAGGTAAGAAAAACTCTTTCTAATCACAACCTTTTTGAATTTTAGCAATATTAGCATCTTCAAACTCTTGTGATTCTTGTCGTTTTAATTATGAGGGAATATGACATATCCTCGTAAGAAAAACTTTTTCCCAAAATCGAGCGAGGGCTCTAGGTAATGTTAAGAAAACTTATTTTCATTTGATACGAGATACGTTTATCCATTGTATTCACAACTAAACATACTTGGGGTTCACTAGGGTGAAACGCACGTCATACATTTAATCGTGGCACAACAATAGACAATCATTATATCTCGCACTATTCCCAAAGATGGAGGGAGTTATCTCCCGCTAAGGGCGAGCAGAGTATCCCTCGATCAATGGCTGCTAGTGGATGAAATAAGAAGGGAAATTACTCTTAATTTTGTTGGACAATTTCATATATTAACATGTGATTCAGAATTTTAGGTTATCCTGCATATTACCATTCATACACATCCTAACATTCAACATATTCATCACATGCATAGCAAGATTATAAAAACAGAAATTAAACCATTCACACAATCCACATTGTGTGAGTTTATATGTTCCATTCGATCCTTGATCCTCGATCCCTGATCCTCGATCCTCGATCGATGCGCTACAGCGGCGACTTCCTCTTGCACCGGAGATGTAGATTTTACAGAAAATAAACATGCTCCTCACATTCGATAAAAACCGACTAGTGCAAGTCCTATGTAAAACCTCTCAAATGCAATGCAATTATCTAAAGATAGAAAGAGAGAATTTGGCTTTTACATGTAAATAAGCCCCTGTATAATAATAATTACATACATTCATAGTTGCTGATTTGGAACATATAAACTCACAATTCCTGCAACAACAACTCGAGCATCCATGCACGCAATATCGCTATAAACTATGCAACCTAGTGTATCAATCATCTAGAATCCCAAACAATTCTTTGAAAAACATTTTAAAATCCATTAAAAACGTTTTTCATCCATCCATTAGTTCAAAAATTAATTTTGAACTGCTGTCCATCCAATTTCCCAAAAGGGAAGAAGAACCGCAGATTTTCGGTTTTGTAGATTCTCTTACAAAACAATCGTTTATACTTAAAACAAAATTATTGCAAGTTAGACTTATGTCTAAATCATAATTCTAATAATTACATGGCATGTTTTAAACCACTTAAAACATTCAAAACGAATTATTATAAAGAATTATTCCAACAAAACATTTAAAGACCGAAAAACCGGAAAATTGAATTGTTCGAACCCTAGATGGTAAACTAGATTTGTTTATAGTTTCAAATCATTAGAAAATTGAACCCTAAGCTCTGATACCACTGTAGGATTTCTAGTTTAATTGTACATATTTATTTTCGAAATTTTTTATGCACAATAAGGATCAATTACAATTTTTCTATGATTTGTTTCATGCATGCATCGGTTTGTTTCAATAACTAGTTTTAAAACTCTATTAAAACAAACATGGCCTCGAAATTCATACCTAGAAGTTCTCTAAAACTTCTTGAAGATCCGGAGACGTTGATGATGCTTGTCGCTGCGCCGGATGCCTCCGAGTATTCACCAAACTCTAAACAAGATTAGAGAGAGAAGAGCTAGCCTCTCAATCTCCAATAGGGTTTAGAATCTAATTACTAACCCCTCTTTAGTTCCCTTGAGAAGAATATCTCTGAAAACTAAAACCAATCTTAAGAATTAAGGAAATTTCGTGGAGAATTATGGAGAGAGATTTTTGCATGAGAAAATAATGAATTAATTAATGATGTAATGAGATAAACTTGTATTTATAAGTTCTCTCCAAATTACCTATTCATGTGCAGCCTCGCCCATGATTTCATGCAAACTTCCATCTAACCAACCATTATTTGCTAACAAATAATCTTAGCCACGAATTAAATCAATTATGGACCAATTCCATGCATGATCTAATTAATTCTTAAATTAATTCTGCAGAAAACCGTCTGGACCGGTCGACCGTTTGGAGGTTCGGTCGACCGTTCGAACCAAGTTTCGGTCGACCGTTCGACATTCGGTTGACCGTTCGCAACAATAAAATATTTCATCGCAATGTTCGGTCGACCGACCGATAGATTCGGTCTACCGTTCCGAACAGACGAAAATTCCCTGTTATCGGTCGAGACGTGTCTGGTCGACCGTGCACCGATTGGTCGACCGTTTACTGTTAATCGGTCGACCGTTTTTGCACAGTACTGCAGACTTGTCAAATTTCAGTTTAACCCCTACAAAATTTGACATTTCGGGGTTAGTAGTAAATTCACAACTTATGTAACATATTATCCTATGTAATGATAAATCATTACACCTCATAATATTTACATCACATATGTATTTAATTTAGATTGTAATTATGTTTTTAATCACAACATAATTTTGATTTTGCTTGTTCACCCCATGTGTCATATTTTCTACATGAAACCCGACACATCTTATGAACTCAAAATCTCTATTTCTCGTTTCCCAGTTTTGTGGTGTGACCTATGGGAGGATCTAAACTAAGTTGACAGTGATATTAAGAGCTTAATATCACAAGCTATAAGCGGTATCTAGCTACACATTATAGCTCCCAATTAGTTAGATGTCTTAATTCAACTCGAACCAAAACCTGATCCATTTAGTGATGGAGTGCAGCACTTGTGTCCGTCTCTTGCCTCATGATATTAAGAATACACACAAAGTAGTATTGTGTCATCTTTGTATTTAGTATTCATTTCTTTATCTTTTTAAGCTAGTTACAAATATGTGACTTAACTCAAATCACATTGTGCACATTATAACTTTGCTTTATCAAGGGGCCCCACTAATATCATCACTCAATTAAGAGGGGCAATGATAATCTTTTGACTAACTATCTTCTCCAACAAAAGTCATACTTAACCAACTAATGCATTTACACTACACTAATCGATAGCTCAAGACGCTAGTCTAATCAAGCATTTCTTAAGTGATCAGATATAAGTCTCATATCAAAGGACCAAGGACACAGTAAAATATTAATGACACAGAAACACATTTCTATAATATTTTACTTATTAGGTCTATTCAGTATACAAAAGTAATATTTTCCTCTTTTGTGTACCCGTGTTGTCACTCACTTGTAGAGCTACAATGATCTATGACCAACACGACAATCTTAACTCGGTAATTAATGTCCCGTGTTAATTACCATGATTGTGAATATCTTTTGCTTTATGTAAATCATTATCTTTTAGAGCTCTACGGTTAAGGACCAAGAGTCTTTTCCTTAACACTTCTAAAAGACAAATAACATAAACAAGGAACAAAATGATTTCTCATTCAATTCATAATAATTGACTTTTAAAAGTAAAACTTTTAGAACACGTTCCCTTCACTGTCATGGGAGGATATCGCCAAAACATTTTTCCACGAGTATATTGGGTGATATTTTCTATAAAGGGAGTCTCAAAAAGACAACTTGATTGAGGTGCAATCTAACCTTTATTATGATTTTCGTATTTTGTTGTTTCTTTCCTATGCCGTTGTTCCTTGAATCATATATACTAAGTTGGGGTGGGATCCAATTGGGATGGGGTACGGAATTTCCCTGTTATGCGATTGACATCCTGATTCCGTCATCGTGCTCATTGGTGCTTTTTGTGGAAGTGAAGATGAGAATAAGTGGTCGCAACTTTTGACGTGGCGTAGAGGTACTTGATCCTTTTAAACCAAGCACAAGTATAAAGTCACAATCTCATTCCGTTAAGAGCATCCCTTACGGGGGGTCGTGCCCCCCACGAGACCCCACGACCTGGGCAATTCAGGTAGTCTCCCCCTTAAGGGGGAGATATCTGGGTCGTGGACGACCAGGTCGTCTGTGTCGTTGATTTTTTAATATTTTTTTTTGTTTTGTTTTGATTTGATTTTTTTATTTTTGTTTGAATCTTTTTTATTTTTTGAAAATACGTTTTATAATTGTTGTGATTTTTTAGAATGTTTTTAATTTATTTTTTCAAGATGGACCCTGAAATGATGTGGAGGAAAGAGATAGGTTGTTGTGGGTTGTTGTTAAGATGTGAATAGTATATGAAAGAGAAGAAAGTAGGTTGGAGAAAGAGAAAACTGATGTAGAAGAGAGAGAAAACTGATTTGGAAGAAACAGAGAGTTCGTTAGCCGGATCATGATCAGTGATGAACTAAATGACCCATTTAATTCCTGGATGACTTCATTCCAGTGTATGAAACGCACCAGTGGTGATTAGGTTGGGTTCGATGATGTTGTAGATTTCAAGGCCAATCCTAGAAGACGTACCAACCACACCGACAACGGAACATAAAATGTCACATCCAAAAGAAAAGATGCAAAAATGAGAAATATGATTATATTGATCCCTTCGTATAGACCAAAACTATGACATGGAAGATAATTAATAAGGGCGTCAAGTTAGACATGGACAGATTGTAGTAAAGCTGAAAATGAAACCCTGCAACACTTTCAACCATACCTCGAGACCAATAAAAAAATTAAATACCATTAATTTCCAACTATTTAAGCATATAAAATCCCAGTGGCCAGAGAAGACGTGAGAACAAGATATACATGTTATTTTATTGAGACATGAAGGGAAGACTTTGCTATTAGGACTCCATTCTAGATCTCATTCCATAAGAAACACAAACATTCTTCTCCAAATTCTCCTCATCTTCCAAACAACCAAACCATGGTAAGAAATTTTCTATTCATCGATTTAGCTTAATTTTCTTGGCCTTGGAGATTTTTCAATCATTTATTCGTAACTTTTTTTTGAATGTCTGATTATATTGTTCGCATATATGTAAATCAAATTTGGCAATAATTCCTTTGGTTTGTGAGTTTGATCATAAATTTTAAGTCAAGCACTTTTTTATGATTCTGAGATTCTGAGTATAATCTAAATATTAACATGTTTGATGCATAAATCCAATAGAATCTCAATTACGACATTTGAGATTTACAGGAAGTCTCGCTAATCTCTAAATTAATGTTTATTTCCAAAATCTTGTCTTTACTCTGTAAATTTTTGTTTGTTTTCCAAAATCATTTTCTGTTTTGCTTTTATTCTCTAAACAAATTGGATGTTGACCTACCTTTTTGATTGTAAGATAATAATCATCTTAAAATCAAAGGTTTATGTTGACCTACCTTTTGGATTCCAAATTTGAAGAAATTGAATTTGTCTTTTGACTCTTGCTATAGTTGAAATTTGGGTGTCAAGTAGGTCAACGGGATCAAGCCTGAAATTCGGAAACTTTTATAGAGTTACAAAATTATAGGTATAGCTTTGAGATGATGGATTTTGATCATGCTCTCCCATTATTGTCCAGACCAACAGATAGTAATCTATGCACACAAGATAAATGCAAATTTATATGTTCAATCAAGAGTTTTGGCCAGCGGTGAACCTACGAACCAGGTCATCTGGTTCAAACCGGACTGGACAGGATTGGGTCTGATTCAGTTTCCAATTCTCAATTTCGAAGAACTGGAAATTTGGTCTGTTATAGTTCCGATCCGGTCCGGTTAAAACCGGATTTAATTTTTAATTTTTTTAAAAATATATTTAATGTGTTTTAATTAAATTTGATCATGTATATTTTTTTTTAATACCTAATTATCTCTAAAATGATTTTTATATGATAAAATATTAATCTTATAATAATAAAAAAATTGGACAATAAATCACTACTAAATAGCATTTTTTAACAAAAACACTAATTGAAAGAAATAACAAAATGGGTTGAATCCGGTTCGGTACCAGTTTTAGCCAGGCTAGTCCGGTTTCCGATTCCGGATTTCTCACCGATCCAGTTCCGGAGCAGTGTACACCCCTACCTTTGACCTCCTAATTGCAATATCCGCGAAGTATTGAAATAAGGTGGCGTCGAATTTAAACTTAAAATTTATTTTGATTCAAAGTCTTAAATCTCTTCTTATATAAGCGAAAATAACTAGGCCAGGATTTGAAGTACTGGATGCGTAGTGGGCCTAACATTTTTGGTAAATCATTAGATCTTTGGCATTGTATTGGTGTGGATCAGGAATCAAATCGCACATGTTAGTTAATGTTCGTTCCATTAAAATTTATAGTGCTTTCGGTGGAAAAACAGATTTGATGCTAACACAACCGTGGCGTAGCGGCCAAATTAGTAGCTCCACCTAATTTTAGTCTAATATTTCAACCATTTGCACCCATATACCTACATATCCACAAATTAACTCGTAGTGATTTCTAATGTGTGGTTATTACTTATTAGCACGTAAAATGATTATTACCGTATAGGTACAACTTATCTTTGCAATCGTAGATAGGTGCCCATGCTTACTCAGTTACTCTTATAAGTATCTCCCTACCTTCGTTCGTCTTCTAGGCAAACGCAATGTCTGGAATGGCAATTGATGACGAATGCAAGTTGAAGTTCCTGGAGTTGAAGTCGAAGAGGACCTACAGATATATCGTGTTCAAGATCGACGAGAAAGCAAATAAGGTGATGGTGGAGAAATTTGGAGAGCCTGCTGAGAGCTATGACGATTACACTGCGAGTTTGCCACCTAATGAGTGTCGATTCTCTGTCTATGATTTTGATTTCGTCACCGAGGAGAATGTTGAGAAAAGCAGAATTTTCTTCATTTCTTGGTACGTCATTTCCTTCAACTAATTCAAAGCCTAATTGATTTGGATATGCTAATATGGTTTCAAAACGTACTTGGTTGGCTTATTATGCAGGTCTCCTGATACCGCACGTATAAGAAACAAGATGATGTATGCTAGTACAAAAGAGAGATTCAAGAGGGAATTGGACGGAATCCAAATTGAATTGCAAGCAACTGATCCAAGTGAGATGAGCATGGATGTCATCAAACAAAGAGCTCACTAAATGCCAACAATCGCGTTCATCAATTTATGCTTTTACTTTTTTGGGTTTGATAATACATCGGAGCTACAAAGTTTTTTTCAAAGAAAGATTGTTTGTTGGAGTCAATAATAATGCGTCTTTCTCATTACACACGAGAGAGACTATGTTATCATGTTATGATGTTTGACTTTCTTTTCTTTTTTTTAAGGATCTGTTGTGTCGTCTGTAAGAGTGTCATTTAAACATGGGAAAGTTATCTTTTTTAGCAAAATTTCTCATTATATTATTTTGTGGTAATTTATTATTAAGACGCATCCGCATCGTGCTATTTTCATTATGAAGTTAGAAAGTTGAGGTTTTCTTGCTTGAATATACTTCCAAAGCTTTACAATCAGGGAATATATATTTAGGAAAAAATAGGATTGTCAGAGGCCTACAACCTGACACCACATTTTCAGTCACTTCCGGTTAGTTTTTTCTATGAAATTTTATGGGTAGGATATACCATATATAAGGAACATATGTTAAAAATTTAAGATCAAATGGATCATCGTACACCTTGATCCGAACACTTCCAAATTCAATAAATTTCAGTCGTTCAAAAATAAGCATTTTATATCAACGGTGAAATTAACTTTGATTCACCTAAATTTTTAACATGTTATAACTTAAAAGATAATAATACATGTGATTAAGTTTGATTTAAAAAATCAAATTTAAAATGTCTTAATTTTAGTGTCACAGACAAGTTCGCTATATATAGGAAAATTGGACTTTCTATAATCAAAGTGACCCAAAATCAAAAACAAATCCTCCACTTTGACATCCTCTGAAAAATATACTTATGTTTTCACTTCTCCCCAAAATACTCCTACCTAAATCGTGAAGGAAATCGTGGATCCATTCCCCATTTTTCTCTCTTTCCTTTTAAATAAGCAAATCATTCTCTCTGTCACTTTCGACAGTTGCAAACCTCTCTCACGCATCTATTGTATCTCTCTCGTTCACGCATCCCTTCTCTCTCGCACTCGACCTGTCATTCGAGCTCAGTGTCGTACTCTGTCAAACAACTCCTACATTGAAGCCGACGACGAATGTCAGATTTAGGGCACTTTTGTTTATGTTTTTTTTATTTCTTGATATAATTTTATAAGGTTAGGTTATTGTTTCTATAAAAAATGTAGGTGATTTCCTCTATTTTTTTGGTATTTACCTGAGTTTTGTCGATTGGGTTAGAAGTGGAACTGTTTTCCAGTATTTCCGACAATGCTCGATAGGTACTCGATAGTTGCGATCGATGGAAATCAGATCATTTTTCCTGTGAGCGGGATAGGTTCGATATTAGTTCTATTCCTTTTGCATGTGAGCTTGTTAGGAATAGTTTGATTGTGAAGAACTGCGAGCTCGATGGATGTTTGATTGTGAAGAATTGCGAGCTCGATGGGCTCAATATGAGCTCCATTCCCTTTTCCTTTTAAATTTCCCCCATGTTTTTAACTGGTTGTGGTTTTTCCTGTTTTGTTTTTGCAGATGCCTAAGTTAACATTTCCAACCAAGGATCATTCCCCGGTCGTGTGACATACAAGGGCAGTAAGCCTATGAATGACATAAAAGAAAAGTTTTGGGAGTACGAGTTGCCGGAAAGGGCAAAGGAATCCTTGTTCCGACAATTATTCGAGGAGGGTGAATTACAGTTCTCTGGCGTTCTTGCCCGTTAGTTACTATTGCACAAGATCCACAGTAGAAGAGATGACGAGGTTCATTTCTGTTTGGACTTCAGGGCATGCAGATTCAGTACATATGAGTTTGCACTGATCAACGATTTCAACTTCAACATTGTATCGTCAGAGGTTGAGTTGCAGGAGCATTGTACCAGTGACTGCCTAATAAGGGATTATTTCAATGGACAACCCAAAATTCGGATATTGACGTTGGAGAAGGCATTCAAAAGCTGTACAAATGCTGACAATGTTTTCAAGTTGGGATTATACATCCTGATTGAAGGTGTTCTATATGCCCAAAGGGCAAGCTATTCATATGGGCGGATATGGTCAAGATGGTTGAGGACCTGGACTACTTCTTCAAGTATCCATAGGGGAAGTCGTCTTACAAGAAGCTGCTAACATCATGTCAAAAGACATGATTAAGCAGAAACAATACTATGACAAGAAGAATGAAATGAGGGGACAACGAAAAGAGGTCAAATATAGTATATACAGTTATACCCTTGCGTTACAGTATTGGGCGTACAAGCCCTTCAGCAGTTCACCACCCAGTATGTTGTGAACCGTGGACACCAGTTCCCCAGGATGCTTAGTTGGACGAGCACTAAGAAAATGTCCCTGATTGATCGTTTTAATAACCGCAAGTGCACGACATCGGTGAAGACGTGGCAAATACGGGTCGAACCTCAAGGAGTTGTGAGTATTGTTGTTCGAACCATACTCGAGTGGGAAAGGACAGGCGAATGAGTAGATTATGCTAACTAACTACACTAAACTATCAACTAACAAATGAGAAAGATAAGATTCAGTAAAGACAACCCCTAAGGTGGTGCAGAATGCATTCAATAAGGCACAAGTATAGATTGTGTTTTCATGCATAGAAAGTGTCTAACAGTTGTGGCAAAATCTATCATTCCAATCACAAACCTAGTTGATTAATATGAGCATAAACAAGTTGGTATTAAGAACCCAAACAAGCATGGGAAGTGTCTAACAGTTGTGGCAAAACTCATCAAGTTAAGTATTCTCATTTAAACAAACAAGGATACATTCACATTCATCACATATTGCATAAGATAGCATTCATTCTCATTCTTCATTACATATATAAACATCATCTCCACCCCCAAATGGGGATGGAACTACTTGGTACACATTAATCTAACAATTATACTAAGAAAGACATTGTAACGAGTTTTACTAAGATTAGGAAAACAAACTGAGTTAAACATGCAAGCATTCAAAAAGAGAACATTCAAACAAAACTAAAAATAAAATATTTTATTTACATGACTCACATTACAAAGTGGCATCCTCTCCACCTTGAGTTTTGCTTCAAAGTTTTACTCCAAGTAGAGAGAATGGCCACCAAGCACTGGGTAGGTTACAAATGAGGAAGAAGAGTTCTATTTATAGACACGAAAAAGACAACTAGGGACAATCCCCCAGTGTGGGACTAATGAAACAATCCCAAAATAGATATAAACACATAACCCATATCCGTGCGAATTAGGTCGGATTCTGACTAAAAGGGACCACCAATTGGCGGTCACTTCATGTTTTTATTTGCTGGAGTAGTATTAGTTTGCTTGATAGTCTCGATAGGAGTTCGACAGACCTCGATAGTTTAGATTTGTTGTTCGTTACCGGATTATTTAGTTTGCTTGATGGGTTCGATAGGAGTTCAATATGAACTCTGTAGTTAGCATTTGGTTTTATTTTCTGGAGTTAATAGTTTGCTCAATAGAAGCTCGATATGAATTCCATAGTTAACATTTTTTTTACTTACTCGAGTACTTAGTTTGCTGGATATACTTGATGTGAGTTCAACAGACCTTGACAGTTTATATTTTTGTTAGTTACCAGATTATTTTGTGTGCTCAAACGGCTTGATAGGAGCTCGATAGTTAACATTTGTTTTTTTACTGGAGTGCTTATATTGTTTGATAGGCTCGATAGACCTTGATAGTTTAGATTTGTTGTTAGTTACTGAAAATAAAAAAACCAAACATCATGTTTTATATTCATCGCAGTTGACCATGTACATTTTTTTGTCGCCTTGTACATCGAAGGTTGAATATTACAACAGCCTTACAGAGGGTGATGACCCCTACCACCCGGGCTCGAGGAGGATGTTGATGAGGGTTGATTAGTAGCATATCCTGCATCATATTCATGTTATATATCTTTTATTTTACTCTAATATTGTGCTACTCGAGTTGTTGTAGTATTTCAGGTATTAGGTAATAAAAAAGGGAAAAGTGAACAAAAATGACCTGAATGCAACAAGAATGGACTGAATTAAAGACTTCTGGACCCATTTGTAATGCACAAGGACTGGATAGCAAATCAAGAATGACCCAAGTGAAAATCTAGAGGGACCTGATTGTGAAATGTAAAGTATTGTGACACATGACTTGAACAAGATCAGTATTTCGCCAATTAAACTCAAATAGGTTCAAGACAGTGGACCAGGGCTTCATCCAACGTGCAAAATATAACATTGAAGCTCTTGGAAGAAATTGGGACCGATCAGGCGCAAATGATCCACCACTGGAGGATCATTTTGCTCCAATGGATCCCCAATTTCTCCCGTGGCTCGTACGTGTTTAATTGGGTGCACCAGAATATAAAGAAAGGTATGAAAGTCGTCGGATTGCTCTCAGATCCATCCAAACCCTTATTTCTTCTATAAATATCATTGTAATCCCTCCTCTCCACCTCTTCTTCATCCTTCCCCCATTAGAGTAGGTTTTAGTTTCCTGTTTTAGTAGTGTAATAAGGGAGTTGGAGAGGAGAACACTTTGTATTTTTGTTTCTTAATCTAGTTTTGTTCTTGTTCTTTACTTTAGTGTCTTTACTTTGATGCAATTTCTTTTATATTGTTGTTTGCTTAATCTTGTTTTGCTTCATTTCTATTTTGGGTTTATGTTATTTTCATGCTTTATTTAGTGTAGAGATGAGTAGAGTAGTCCATCCTCATGGGGGGTGGAGAAGAAGGTGATTTGATCATGTGAAGGATTAGTGTGTGTGTGTGTGTGTTAATCTTAATCCTTTGAGCCTTACATGATTTTCATAACCATCAAATGAGTTCCACTCTTATCTTTGATTTGTTAATGCTCTTGAATGAAGTTTAGCACATGCTTAGATTAGTGGGCCTTTTTATGAGAATTATGAGGTTAAGATAAGGATGGAGTGGAAGAAGGAAACAAGGCATGTGCTCATGTTGGCTTTATCAATATCCAAATAAATGTCTTGTATGTTTTAATGATTCTGATAAATCTTATTTCATGTGGAGACATAGTTGGATTTGAGTCATGATGCATGTGAACATATTAGCTTCATTTCAATTATTGTCTTGTATGTTTTAATGATAATGTCTTATCTTATTTCATGTGAAGGCAAAGTTGGAATTGAGTTTTATGGATTTCATATATGACATGTTTCGATAAGCACAAATAAACACACACAACGCACATTTTCGTATTCGCATTCTTTATCTAGTCCCCGAGGGGTTTAGTTTATTGCTTATTTTCCGATTTCTTTTGCATTGCAGTGTAGTTTCGATCACGTCTCTCCCTTCTTCTCCCCCACTCGAGTATCGTGAATCCGACTCACACGCGCTCCCTGTGGACCGACTCGTATTTGCCACCACTTCAACGCGGTCGTGCACTTGCGGTATTTTAACTGATTTTCAATCAAAGGTGATGATGAGGTGACCGAGAGATTTGCTAAGGCTGCCAAGGAGGCGAACATTTTTGCAGATGATGCCTTAGAGGATGAAACATCTATCTCTACCTCTACCCCAGCTGCAACCTCATCCCAAGCAGCAACCCCAACCCATGCTTCAGCCTCATCCCATGATTACCAACTTCTGGTAGAAAGGTTGGAGAGGTGGAAGCAATGCAACAGTCGATGGAAGCAAAACAATTGTCGATGGAAGCGACACAACTGCTGATGGAAGCAAAGCAACTATGGATGGAAGGTCAAGAGAAGAGCATCATTGAAAATCAGAGTTCCATGATGGACCAGATGGCTAAGATTGTGGCTTTGTTAGAAGCACCGTCGAGACCACCATCTGATGAGAATCAGTTGTCCATGGTCATGTTGGACCAGATTGCTAAGATCGTGTCTTTGTTAGAAGCACGTTCGAGAACACCATCTGATGATGAAGACGATCTACCCGACGGTTACGAAGTTGAAGTAGATTCGTCCACCCCGTCGAGGAAGATGCGTCTCCCAAAACATCTTCAGGATATGTACACCGACCCAACAAAGAAATTGTGGCCTTCGAACCTAGGTGACGAGCCTTTACTGCTCGACCCTTTGAAGAAGTCAGACGAAAGACAATTGAGGACATTGGAACGGTGGGTATTCGGGAGTATTCCCAAAGAGAATAATGTTGACGAGAAGACGGGTCATTACGGGCCATCGTGGTTCTTAACAATGAAGACGACTCATCGACGACGTAAGTATTGAAAAGATTCAAATTTCATTATTTTATAGGTGTAACTTGATAGGCTCGATAGAAACCAGACAGTCGACGATCACGATGGGAGATCAAAGGTGAACAGCTGTAGTGGGAGGAGAAAGAGATGATGAGGGATTTGTGGTGGGTCAGTTGAGGCTCATGGTGCTATGCTCGTTGGCACTAACATGGGAATGTCAATAGTCATGTTTTTTTAATAATAAGTTAATGTTAACTTTTTTTCTTTTATTCTTTTGTCTTGAGTTGGGGGAAGTGAAGTGACAAATATGAACCATTGCTCTAGAAGTTAGTGATTTTCAAATTTTATGATGACGTTCTTAATTTATATTTGTTGTAGATAAAGATCTACAGTTTGGATTTTCAATTTGGATTATATAATTAATTTTATTGTCAAACGCAAAATTTAAGAGCAGTGGTCCCTCCTTTATGAAGAAGTGTTAGAATGAGACCTGATCTCATTTTATTAGAATGAGTGTCATTTCTTATGCAACTAAATCACATTCTTGTTCAATACACTAGTAAAGGTGTTCAACACAGTCGGCATATTGTTAACAATCACGTGAAATTGTTTAGTAGTGGAATTCCAATACAAATTTGCATTGCAAAAACAATTTTGATTCAAATCATGATATAATCAAATATATGTTTTAGAATCACTTGAATTTTGAAATATACGTTTAATTTACATAACAAATTCAATCCAACAGTCGGATTTCAATTCAATAGTCGGTTGTAAGAAATTAATTAGGAGTCTCACTTTTATAAAATGAGACCACGTCTCGTTCTAGTATTTCTGTATATATAGGAAAGTGTTAGAATGAAGCCTAGTCCCATTTTACTAAAATGAGCTTGATTTGTTCAACTAAATCAAACTCTTATTCAACCATATCACATTCTTATTCAACAACCTAATAAAGGTGTTCAATATTGTCAGCTTGTTGTTCAATGATCTCGTGAATTTGTTCAGTGACACAATTTCAATACAAGTTTGCACCACAAGTACAACTTTGATTCAAATCATGATATAACGAAGTATATGTTTTAGAACCACTTGAATTTTGAAACATATTTCTAATTTAAATGACAAATTCAATCCATCGGATTTTCAATTTGATCGTCAGATCATAATAAACCAATTAGGGGTCTCACTTTTATAAAATGAGATCATGTCACATTCTACTATTTCTGTACGTGTGTGTGTGTCAAAATAAAGGAAGTGTACTATCTGATTTTTGTCTAGAACCGTGATAGACGGACGCAGGCGTCACGGACGCGCCTTACGTGGATCTGTACAGCTCAGATATTTTTCTTTGAGTCAGCGTCCAGTCAGCGAAATTTCTCTTCGCGCGTTTTGGTCTTTTTAAAAAACGCCGGTTCTTTAAGTTGAACGATTCATTTCCCAATACACAGATAAGACAGTGTGCAGACCCTAGGACATCGTGCAGTCTCATTATTCGTGCAGAGCCCACACTTATCATAATAAAATATTTGTTTTTAAGTTTTACGTTTGATCAACTTAATTTGTCTAGCTTACTTTATGTGTGTGTGCAGTTTACATTATGTGTTTGTCCTGTTTACGTTATGTGTATGTCCGGAATAAGTGTATATTGCTGTACGGAATAAGTGTATTTGTTGTCCGGAATAAGTGTATTTGTTGTCCGGTTTAAGAATAAAGTGTGTCCAGAAACGGAACATAAAGTTTGTCCGGAATAAGTTGATTTGTTGTCCGGAATAAGTTGATTTGTTGTCCGGAATAAGTGTATTTGCTGTCCGGAATAATTGTATTTGCAATCCAGAATAAGTGTAGTTGTCCAGAATAAGAAGAAAGTGTGTCCAGAAACGGAACAGAAAGTTTGTCCGGAATAAGTGTATTTGCTGTCCGGAATAAGTGTATTTGTTGTCCGGAATAAGTGTATTTGTTGTCCGGTTTAAGAATAAAGTGTGTCCAGAAACGGAACATAAAGTTTGTCCGGAATAAGTGTATTTGCTGTCCGGAATAAGTGTATTTGTTGTCCGGTTTAAGAATAAAGTGTGTCCAGAAACGGAACATAAAGTTTGTCCGGAATAAGTGTATTTGCTGTCCGGAATAAGTGTATTTGCTGTCCGGAATAAGTGTATTTGCAGTCCGGAATAAGTGTAGTTGTCCAGAATAAGAAGAAAGTGTGTCCAGAAACGGAACAGAAAGTTTGTCCGGAATAAGTGTATTTGCTGTCCGGAATAAGTGTATTTGTTGTCCGGTTTAAGAATAAAGTGTGTCCAGAAACGGAACATAAAGTTTGTCCGGAATAAGTGTATTTGTTGTCCGGAATAAGTGTATTTGCTGTCCGGAATAAGTGTATTTGCTGTCCGGAATAAGTGTATTTGCAGTCCGGAATAAGTGTAGTTGTCCAGAATAAGAAAAAAGTGTGTCCAGAAACGGAACAGAAAGTTTGTCCGGAATAAGTGTATTTGCTGTCCGGAATAAGTGTATTTGTTGTCCGGAATAAGTGTATTTGTTGTCCGGTTTAAGAATAAAGTGTGTCTAGAAACGGAACATAAAGTTTGTCCGGAATAAGTGTATTTGCTGTCCGGAATCGGAATAAGTGTATTTGCTGTCCGGAATAAGTGTAATTGCAGTCCGGAATAATATATGGCTTCATTATTGTCGGAATAAACGAATCAATATATGGAATGCAATAATATGATGTCAAAACAAAAAAACGTCCGCAAAGCGCGCTCCCTCTGTCCGCTCGCTTTGCGGGGGGGACTCACGTCCCCCGCAGGGGCTGCCGCCCCTGCCACCCCCGCACAAACTCAACAAACCTCCCACTGTATATTTTACCCCACAAGAATTACGTTTAGGAAAAAAATAATATCTCAGATTTCCTGTTTATGTAGAACATCGGGAAGTCTTCGCACCGTCTCATTCACGCTGCTTACGTTGTGAAGAATCCTGGGAGTCGGCATCAGACGCTTCTTCGACCTAATATCTTGCTCGAAATGATGATTTATTCTGGAGAGAAAGAATGAAGAAGAAAGAAAGAGTGTCATCATATTTGTATTTGGGTGGAGAGAGAGAACGTGCTGAGTTGAAACGCATTTAATGTGATTTGAGTGGACATCAGGAAGAAAAAACAAAAAACATTCATGCTTTGGCCACGTAAGGGCTGACATGGATGTCCACGTAGAGCGCGTCCGTGACGCGCTGCGTTCATAAATCATTTTCCTTTTGTCTATGGGGATGTCCGCTGTGGCATTCATTATTTCTTTACTATATTAGAGTTGTCTATGGTAAACGAATGATGATAATTCTTGAAACATATGAACAAGTAGCAGCTCAATTACCCAGCTCAATCGGACACTTCGTTAAGATATAAGCAATATACTAGTTTGTACTCAGTTACTGGGTCACTACCAAACCCAAATAATTGAACCATATAACGCACCCACCATTATATAAGCAGGCCCAACAATTGTAACAACCTAATAGATCTCAACTACCTTTCTCCCTCTGTTGTTCTTTCCCTGTTCCAAAACCCTAGTCTCACAAAATTCTTCATGATATCAGAGTGCATCGATTGACTTGTGGATGCTCACTCCAATCCCAAAAAAATTATACTCAAAGACCCAGAAAAAAATCCTAGTCACGAGTACGGGTGAGTGTTGGAAAAATAGTTTCACATTGTTAAACACAATAAGTATGCAACACTTTATATGAAAGTTGGATCCTCATTCATTACTAAGTGCTTAGGTTTTATAGAGACGATGAACCAACTAAATCAACCAATCAACCAAAAATCAACAAGGTATCAGAGCAAGAGAGATTTGAATCGACTTCCGCAAGATCCAATTGCAGATCTAGAACTACAATAAGTCGAAACTAACCCAAAGAAGGAAGAGGATTTGTTGCGAGCTCAAAGAAAGCGATTACACCCTTCTGACCACTCTAGTATGATCTTGTCCCAAATATTTTCATTGGGGATAAGTGGTAACTATCAATCGTGGAGAACAAGAATGTGTAGAACTCAACACCAAGGTGAAAATAGGGTTTATTGATGGAACAATCAAGAAACCATCGAACTTTGTAGAGAAAGATATAATGATATAGTGGTTTCATGGATTTTGAACTCTTTGGAACCATATATTATGGATAGTATCTTTTATCAAATATGGTCTCTCTTGACACACGTTTTTAACCATCGTATCATTAGAATTTGGCAAGTTGTAATAGAAACGAATTTATTCTTCATTCAATTTTCTTTCCAACGGATCTGGAATCATCAAATTCTGTATTTAAATTTGGATGTTATGAATAAAACAACCCAGCTCACTTGATCAAACGACCCAGTTCGCTTGGAAAAAACGACCCAGGTCGTTTTCTATTCTATCAAATCAGCAGTATTACACGCCCTTTATGAGATGATTAAGTTCCTAATATGAAAATATGTAAAATATCAAAATTTTGTCTCTCAAAATATTCTTTGTAACGAGTCTTGGATCGTCTTATTTGGATATCGTGGGATGGAGTTATGCAAAAATTATTGAAGATATGTCGATTATCCACTTTCCAAATAAGATGTCTTGAGACATTTTCCACCCTCGTATCATAGAATTTGGAAAGTCATGAGAGAAACGAATATACTCATTTCAATTATCTTTTCAACGGATCTGGAATCATCAAAATCTATATTTGGATGTGGATATTATGAATAAAACGACTCAGCTCGTTTGGTGAAAATGACTCAGCTTGTTTGGTTGAAAACGATCCCGATCGTTGGACAGCTCGTTTGTTGGAAACAAGTCAGCTCGTTTGGTTGCTTTTGTATTAAAAAACCGAAAAAAGAGACCAAAATAAAACTTACATGATGAAAATCGATCTTAATACTTTGATTTATTACGTAGGATGGTTAGAGTGAGGTTATAGGATTTAAAGGAGAAATATGTTGAGAGAAAGAGTTTGGAGAAATATGGATGTTGGGAAGAAGAATGATATGATTTGTAATTATGACAAAAATAACAATAATAAATGTGACAGTTTGATATTCTTTTTAAAACCAGAAAAAATAAATGACCAAATAAATAGACTCCCTCAGTCAATGACTTTATAATACATTTTCCGTTCTTTATTTTAATGTCTGGAGATGTTCAAATTCACAAATTCCAGACATGGAAACGCAATCACCAGTAACAAATGAAGTTAGATTAATCGATAGATCTCATCTTGAATTAGCATGAACCAAGACGTTTGAGTTATATACTTATATGTTATGATTTGATTAAAAATACAAAATACCTCAAGACCTAACATTCATTAGAATCATAATAACTTTATTTTACTTAAATCTTTCCAAGCGCCATCATAAAAATTTTAAGTATCTTTCTTTTTTCGAGGGAGATTCTGGCAAAATAGTGCTCATTTCATATAGCATACATAACAACAAAATGAACAAAACCTCCACATGATACCCTCAACATATATTTAGTGCCCTAACGAATAGCACAGTCAACCAAAAAAGTTTACAATCTTGGGACCAGACGCCTTCTTAGATTTCACGCTGACAGAACATTTTTCAGATAATGAATTCGAATCTTTGTTGGGCTTTGATGATTTACCTGGTTTGACATTCTTCTCGCTTTCTACGAAATCATCTTCGAGGTCGTCTCCGCTGGGTAGCACAGTTGGTTTCCCGTGGCAGTTCTTTTCTCCGTCTATTGGAAAAAAATACATCATTTCATCAGTTTCAAGTAATTCAAAAAATGCTGCTATACAACATATACATTTCTTCAGTTTCAGGTACTCCAACAAATGTTGCTTTACAACAATAATGTAAACTTACAATGGCTGAACATTTTTCAAATAAAGAACCTGAATCTATCTGTGACTTGATATTTTACCTGGTTCATCATTCTTTCCACTTTCAACCACGAAATCATCTTCAAGGTCATCCCCGCTACGGAACACAGTTAGTTTCCCTTGCCATTGTTCCTTTTCTTTGTTTGCTGGAAGAAAAAAACAATAAAATTCACCAGTCCAGGTAGTCCAATAAATGCCATTTTTTTGGTAATCCAAGGATGGCAGTTAGACGATAACAAAAATGTAATCGTAATGATAATGTCAACTTTATCCCAACGCCTCAAAAGATGCACCAATCCTAGGCTGTGTGTGGACCCTAAAAATATGAGAACCTAACAAATAACATATTGTCGATACAGATCTTTAAAATAAAAAATTACTCTAATTATGATTTTAATGTTTCACGCCCACGGCCTCCTAACAAGACTTATTACCATTATGCAGACTTATAAATGGAGACGATTTATTGCAGACATGAGTGATTTACTACCATCATGTTTGGAACACTGAGAATACAAATAATTACAATACAGCTTGATGTCACTGTTGAATTTTTTCAAAGACCTAGGTGTGGCTAAATTTCCGTAGGATACTTGAGGATATTAATTTACAAAGAAAAAGTGCAAACTGCAGAGAACACCAAAACAATTTTTATTTAAAATAAAGAAAAACTCCAAATACCATCATAGGCATGAAAATGTGTGGAAATATATCAGTGGTTGCATGCACAGAATAATATAAAAGAAGGATGGCTAAGAAAACTTGCATACAAGGCTACAAGCACAAGATAATAAAAGAGAAGGATGACTAAGAGAACTTACATCTATTCTTAGAAACTGCAGTGTTGCCTTTATTGGGACAATCTTTGGCTAAATGTGTAACACCACCACATACTTTGCAGGATCCACCCTAGAGGAAATAAATGATTGACAATCCCATTATTAATTTTAAAAGTAGCAGAAACATGAAAAATATTCCCCCAGAAAAGTGAATCTAAGAATGAATCGATTTCATTATAGATTTATAGGTGTGATTGGTTTGCAAGACAATGAAGTGGAGATGATAGGTTGAGTTTTAAAGCTAACCTTAGGCTTAGGATGATATGTTTGCTAGAAGTTGTGGAACTGGACTTCTTAACTAAAACATTTAACATCAGATGAACTCTAGAAGTTGTGAAACTGGAGTTTCAAACTAAAGAGCATTAACATCAGATAAACTCCTGCTTGTGACAGAAAAACATGGGAACTCATGCATGAGAAACTCATGACCGATGTTGAACTCAGATCATCAAAATAACATGGGAACTCATGCAAAACTCCAAAATGATACGAAATTAGATAAATTGATTCTCCTATTTCAAACTCTTAACCAGTGTTGAAAATAACACCAAAATGCCAACCCACTTTCTTGAGTTGAAGTCCACAGAACTAGGGTTCCTTTTTTTTATCAGTTAGAATTCCTAACTTCCTTTAAACCACTCCGACTCTAAGCCACTCAGTGTAGAACTTCCAAACTGATCCCCAAATTAACAAAATCTAATCATTTTATATCTAACAAATCTCATCCTTTATCTCAAAATCGGCATAAAACTTTCATCATGTACCACACCTGCTTTCAGATAATCAAAATAATTTTTCGATCCTGAACACTTTTAAAACATCAAAATACCAAATTTAATATTATTATCCTTGACAAGTATAAAAATATTTATTACTGTTCTTAATCAACACTTCAAAGAGCTAACACTGAATTTCTTAAGTTCAGTTGTCAGTGAAAGAAAAAATAATCAAAACACAAAAATAATTCCACCAATCTTTCCAGTATGATTGGCAACTGATTAACAAATACCAATACGACATGCTATATTCCAGACTACATGACAGAGTTCATAATGCACTAGCAGACTGGCAGTAAATCATTAATGGACAAGATACCTTGGGATATACACCATGAGTGTTTTGGGGACAATCCTTGCTCAGATGACCTTGCTCCTTACAGATAAAGCAGCTTGCAAATTTTGTACCACCTGTACTTGCAAAGAGAAATGATCAAATAGCATCCAAAATCCCACAAGGATATCAAAAAATACACTTGAGGAGAGAGTTGTCTTTAGATTTGTGTGGTTTGAAAGTTCAAATGCGAACACAAATTTGGAATTAAAAATCTAAAATTCAAAGGATCGCCTTGAATGTTTAATGTAAATATGGTTGATATGTGAATAGAAACATGGGTTTAGACAATAGAGCAGTATTACTTGAGTATTCAACAATTCATTAGACCAGGTCTATGTCCTCCTTACTGTGGTTTCTGCATAACTAACATGATATATCTAATCAGTGAAAAGTTTCTCACAGGATGTCTGAATCTATACAACTGAAACCAACAATATTTAGCTCGAGTCAAATTATGTTGTGGAATATGTTTCCCTATAGATGATGTACAAGTTTTATTGTAACTGGAGTCACTGTTTCCAATAGACGGCATATGAATGAGCACTGCACAAAAAGAAAAAGAAAAGTGTCTCCTATTAAACCTCCACAACCAATCTAATTGAAAATACGTAACGTAACAATAATTAATTGTAGTGATATTTACAACTATATTTGTAATAAAATAATAAGTTGAGTTGTCATTTAGAAAGAAGAAGGTTTAATGAAAATACGATAAACTTTTTTAATACCGTCTTGAAGAGGCTGAGGACATTTGGATAGAGAATGCCCAGCTTCTCCGCAGTTGTAACAATATTTCTTCTCGCTGTTTTCACTCCTTTCTGGACAGTTTTTAAGGCTGTGGCCACGCTGCCGGCAGTGCAAACAGATCTGGGAGGAAAAATAAAGCAATTTGGATCAGTTTATACTACTTTATACCGTATGGTGATTGAAATTACATGATTAGGATAATCACACTTCAAGAGAAACACGCTGAAAACACAGCAATCAGCAAAGCATCAAAAAAATTCCAATACATATCTAATAATCTCCCCCAAGAAATTAAAATTCCAGATGCTACAACTGCATGCAAAAAAACATCACAAAACTGAAAAGCCGGATGCAACAATCTGCCAGAGCAGTCAAATTATTTAGAAAATGAACAATAATTCAACAAAGCAGACCATCAAACATCCACCAAAAAGCCTAATAATAAACCCTAGAAACCAAAAAAACTTAACCTTCCCACAAGAACAACAAACCCAACCGAACCAAACAACCCAACTGTTTTAAAAAAAAACACATTTCCACCAAACCAAAACAGTCGGATGGTCAAAAATAACATGCTCCTTGAGAGATGAAGATTAAAAAAAATGGTCTTTGAGAAAAGCTGCATTTTCAGAAAATAAAATTTTCAAACCTAAAATGGTGTTTCGATAACCTAAAATGATGCATTACTTTTTTTTGGCTGAAAATACATTTTTCGAAAAAAGAGATACATTGTCTCTGCTTCATTCCTAGTGTTTTACCGAAAGGTCCAAAACCACATATTTTTTATGCAAACGCGTTATTTTCGAAATAAAAATAGTTACATACAATTCTGTGTCTTCCTAAATACAATATTCAAATTGGATGCCAACTTGTGAAATCAAATTTCCAAAACCTTTAGTTACCCAAACTTACCCTCTGAACTCCGTAGTTGGTGTTTTCTGCAGAAGTACAATAATCTAGGAAACAAGAACACCAGATCCAACAATCTTCCACTACCTACAGTCACACTATTTCCGACAGAAAGAAAAAAAACTCTAATAGACAATCACCTTATTCCTCTCCCACTCGTACTTCTTCGGGCACGCCCTCGCGACATGGTCGGCACCCTTACATATGAAGCAACTGTCCCCGGGCCTCATCCCGGGGACCCGGAGAGGGTGTTTCCCGGAGGCCCTTTTCCTGACGGGGCCACTAGAGTTGGGAGGTTTGAGGGTTTTGAGTTTCTTGGCTTTGAGGGCTTTGAGCTTCTTCTTCTTGCGGTTGGAGGTGGTCGATTGAGGTGGGTTGGTGGGACGTGAGAAGAGGTCCGGGTTTGATGCTTTGAAGGCCTTCCGGGCTTCCTTCTGCCGATTGCTCACCATCTCCGTCGCTCTCTATTTCTTCATTTTCGTCCGGGAAGGAAACGGTGGGTTTGTGTTGGGTTGGGAGGTAAACTAAACCCTACAAGTAGGGTTGAGCATCGGTCCGGTCCGGTCCGGTCCGGACCGGACCGGAAATTTTTTTTAGGTCCGGACCGAAAATCGGATCGGACCATAAAAAATTAGGATAGGCGGACCGAAGACCGGACCGGTTCGGTCCGGTCCGGTCCAAAAACCCGATTTTTTAGTTTAAATTTAAAATAAATAAAAAATTGGACCGATCCGGACCGGACCGGAAAATTTAAAATTTACTGGACCGAAACCCGGACCGGACCGGATTTTTTCAAAAATTTCCGGACCGAACCCGGACCGACCGGTCCGGTTTGACCGGTTTGACCCGGTTCTGCACAGCCCTACCTAAAAGGATCCGACAAGTATTTGATCACATCACGATGCGACTCGGATGGTCAATTTTATGCAAAATATCATTATTTTCATAAAGTTAGCCTGTATGGATTGGAAATTTTGTACGATACATATAAATAGGTATAAAGTTGTAACACAGTTAATAAACATGTGGCATTCTGATTCAAGGGCCGATCGCAATTAACACGATAAAGACTTGACGATTAATACACGATAACTGATTGCGTCATTTGATACTAATCCGAATAATGTTTATGTTAATACTTAACACTCTACTTAATACAAAATACAATACCTTAATATTAAAACTAGACTTCAGTATTAAAATATACTAAACAAGTATTGTTTTAGTAATAAATAGCAAATAGTTGTGTAATATACAAGGTATTAAACGTATCGTGTCCTACCATGTATCGGAGGTGTTCTGTAGTGGCCTGAGGAGTCAAGAAGGCGGACAAACTTGGTTGGGCTCGGGCGACGAGCTTGGTGAAGTCGGCAGAGACTGGCCAAAGTTCGTAAATACTAGGATCGAAAACAATCCGGATACGAAGTTGATATTGACTTTTCTATATTTGTACAATTTTTGTATGACCAATACGAATACGGATATGGTTATTTTTTTGGTTTTTATAGTGCATAACAATACTTGAAGTTAATTAGATGATGACAACAAACGGATACGAATATGTATCGGATATTACGTTTTTACCTTATAAGTTTATGAAAAAACTTGAAATTTAAAATTCGCATACGAATACAAATCAGTTATAATTATATATACTTTTAATGTTGTCATAACCATAATTATATATCTTACCGTTGTCAGCCCGACCCATGACTCGGCAAGCAGGTTTGGTGGTCGGGGCCGCTTGTCTAGTAGTTTATGTTTGTAGGCCAGTCATTAGGTTGTTTAGGGTAACTTTGATTTTTTGTAAATTTATCGAATTAATAAATTTTAAGTATTATAAAATATTTATTTACTAAGCGAAAAGAAATTAGCTAGTTATAAAAAATATGTATGCATAATAAATTAGAATTTTCAAAAGTAAAATACAATTAAACACAAATATATATATATATATATATATATTAAATTACAATTACATAAAATTATAAAGATATTAATTACATAAACGTTTTTTAAATATAGTTACGTCACGCGCTCGGCACATTTAACCCGATAAGACTCGGGCCACAAAATTAGACTTCTAGCCTGGTCATCTCATATCTCAACCTTAGGCCCCCCAAGCGTGACCTAGGTTATGGATAACCGGATGGAACAAATTGCGGTCCTATTTTAATCAGATTGTTTTAATGTTTTTCTTTATATTTATTTATAATGTGTTTTAATTAATTATTTGATATATTATTGTGTGTTTTAATACTGAATTAGCTCCAAAACGATTTTTATGTAATAAACCACTATTCTTGTGTTTTTTTATTTTTTTTAACCAAAGTTAACTAAAATATTAATAAAAAATAATGTAGTTTGACGAGATTTGGTTCACTTATGTTTCACACCAAACTAATCTGATGTGGTTATTGGTTCCGAATTTTTCCCCAAATCCATTTCCAGACCAATCTATTCGGTCAAATTTCGGACCACTGTACACCCCTAGCCACGACCAAATGGGTTTGGTCGTTAATGAGCCGATCATCCTATTTACACAACTACATGTGCACGACATGACCCGTTCAGTAATTGTGTACAAAGAGATTGTGTCGTGTATATACGATTGTAAATCGGTCGGATAATGTGTAAGGGTTTTGCAAAGCAACTACATTAAAATGATCACATACAAATTAGCATATTATTTTAGAAAATAGAGTTTTATATGTTTTGGTATTAAGTTTGTATTTTGTTTTTACACTATTTTTTCCAGGTTGTTAAAAAAAAGGTTTAGAAAGGTGCAACTTTCCACTGAAGATGATTTTAGCGATATCATGATCTTGTCGGTTGCCTAAAAAAATTCATCGTTGTGCTTATTCTTCGACTTGTTTGTGACAAAAATCAGCAATCTTTTCGTTGTCACAAATCAAGAAAAGGGTTTTTTGCTATAGTACACCTCGCAGATGTCTACATTTGCAATATGCACCCGATTTTTTGGTATTGCCGCATATACACCAAAAAGTCGATCTTATTTGCGCAGATGTCCACATGTCGTTTGTGGGCCCCACACCAGAGAGACGACATGAGCATGTCGATAATGACTGTCCAACTCCGTGTGTTATCTCTATGTAAGGCGGTGTGATTTGGGATTGATCTGACTTAAGCAATTTTTAACCCCCTTTAACCCGACCAGACCACAACCCATGAAATTGACCCCTAATTTGAGCTAACCCAAAGCTACTAGACTCGATCCGACTCAATTGACGAAACCCGACTCTAACCCATAACCTGATCCACGTTTAAAAATCAAATCCCTAAATCCCAACTCGCCTTGACGATTTCCCCAGTTCCCCCAAACCCTAACTCGCCTCCTTCCTAAAATCTCGAGTATTCATCGTATTTTGTGGTTCTTACATTCTCACGGATAGAAGAGGTGGCAAGAGGAGGAGAACCAACGAGGATGTGGGTGTCCCTGGACACTTTCATACAATAATTTAGCTTGAATTCTCTTAAGGAAAATGATTTATGGACGTGCGCGTCCCCGGACAAAGGAGGATAACTTTATTTTTTTCCAAACAAATTGTGATTTCCAAAAAGAACAAGATTGTTCACATTATGGACACGATTGTTCACATTCTGGGCAAGTCTGAACCAAACCGTGACAAATTTTCCAGTCTGGACTGAGTCTGGACAGAGTTTGGACAATCGTGTCCACAACTGTTTCCATTCTGGACGAGTCTGGATAGAATTTGAACAATCATGTCCAGAAGTGTGTCCATTCTGGAAGAAGTTGAAATGAATGTGTTCTAAAAGTTTTACTTTTATATGTCAATTGTTATGAATTGGATGTGCAAACATTTTGTTCCTTGATTATGGTATTCGTCTTTTAGAAGTGTTAAGGAAGAGGTGTTTGGTGCTTAACCGTAGAGCTCTAAAAGATAATGGTTTACATAAATCAAAAGTTTTTCACAATCATGGTAATTAACATGAAACATTAATCACCGAGATAAGATTGTCGTGTTGGTCATTGATTGTTGTAGCTCTACAAATAATTGACGACACGAGTATATAAAAGAGGAAAAGATTACTTTTATATATTGAATAGACTTACCAAGTAAAACATTATGAAATTGTGTTTCGTGTCATTAATGTTTTACTGTGTCTTAGATCCTAAGATATGAGACTTATATCTTTTCACTCAAGAAGTGCTTAAATTGATTATTGTCAAAAGCTATCAATGAGTATAGTGATAAAGGCAATAGTTGGTTGAACGTGACTTGTGATGGAAAAGATGGTTAGTCAAACGATTATTGTTGCTCCTCTTTATTGAGTGATGATATTAATGGGTCTCTTGATAAAGCAAAATTATAATGTGCACAATGAAACTTGAGTTAAGTTACATAGTTATAATTAGCTTAGAGAGATCAAGAAATGAATATAATACAAATGTGACACATTTCTACTTTGTATATATTCTTAATATCATGAGGCAAGGGACGGACACTAGTGGTGCACTTACATCACTAAATGGATCGTGTTTAGTTCGAGTGGAACAAAGGCATCTATGCTAATTGGGTAACTATAATGTGTAGCTAGATACTAAGTGTTTAATAGATGCTAATTAGTTATAGTTTGAGATATTAAGTGTTTAATATCGTTGTCAATTTGGCTTAGATCCTCCTATAGATCACACCGCAAAACTGGGATACAATAAGCTTGATTTTGAGTTCATATGAGGTGACGGGTTTCATGTGAAAAGGGGACACATGTGGTGAATGAATAAAATCATTATGTCATGAGAATTGACATAATTGGAATCATAATAAATTCGTATGAGGTGTATATATTACAGGGTGTAATAATTTAATAATACATAGGATAATATATTACATAAGATATGAATTTCCTAAAAATCTCAAAAGATTAAATTTTGTTGGAAATAAATTCAAAATTTGACAAAGGCAAAATCAGGGTCAAACACGGTAAACCGTTTAGGTTTCGGTCGACCGAGGTGTCTTCAAAACGGTCAACCGAACGGGGAACGGGTAAACACAATTGGGTGACCGAAATTGTCTCGAGTGTCTGGACAATTGGGTTCGGTCAACCGAGCGTGAACGGTCAACCAAGAGAAAATATCTAGGAGCTATCTTGGGATATTTTTGGTAGACCGAAGGTGACACGATCGTCCGATGTGATTCGACCAAGAGAAATTTTGGTGAGTCAACGGTCGACCGGAGCAAGACGCGGATCGTCCGAATTTTTCTAGAGAATTTTTCGCATACATATTCGGTCAACCGTTTATCTCACGGTCCACCGAACATGTGTTAAAACTGAATGGTTCGGTTAAATAGGAAGAATTCTCGGTCAACCGAACAACACAATTTTGCCTGAATTATTAATAATAATTAGATCATGGGTTGGATTAATTATAGATGTGATCAAAAGTTTTTTAGGATGCTTATGTGACAATTTGAGGTCATTTGTAGTAAAAACAAATCTTCACAATTATTGATTTGATTACTTCCCATTTGTCTAGAAATTTCAATAAGCTTGTGATATTCAAAGTTGTGTTATTTTGCTAAGAAGCCCTAAAACACTTCAATAATAGATTAGTCCAAATTTATTTGTTGTCGTATAATCAAAATTAATGAAGTGAGATTTACACTTTTCCTCTTTTTGATGATGACAAGAAATTAGCAAAAAAAATCATATATATTATGTATGTAGTATGTAACTCCCCCTCAATGTGATTTCTCTCTTTTTGGCATCAACAAAATCAGTTAATGCATAGAATAGTCAAGATTGACATTGAAAACTCTCGTTTAAAGGCGTAACATGCAACATCCTCCATAAGCATTCTTACCATAACATGCGGTACATAGCCATGATGTTAAACCATGTGAAACATAACCATAAGATGACTAGGACAACGAAGACCAGAACAACACGGACAAGACACAACAACAAGACAACATAAACGACATGACAACATAACCAATCATCAACACCCGAGCATAGCAAGGGACCACATGACATTGTCCCAAGAGGGGAAGTGGGAGTGAAGAAAAACAAACAAGTTAGCTTATTGGGCGAATAGTTCGTCTTCGCGAGTGGCCATGTGCTCTTGAGTTATCGTGATGTTAGAGACCGTGATTGAAAATTCAGAAATTTGTTGAGAGAGAGCATCCTAATCCTGGTTCATGAGTAGATGGTCACGTTAGTAGAATTAGATATAAACACAAATATGGAAAATACTAGAGCGTTTCATTTTGGGCTCCAACTTCTCACCCTTCCATCACGTGGGTGTTTGCATCCACTCGTAGGTCGCAGGTAGTATGTTTTGGCCAATTTACGATCAGTCTTCCATCTTATATCAAATTAGATCCAAACCACAAATCTCCCGTTTGCACATTATTATTTAAATGGTTATAATCATTACTATTGTTTAAAGCACATCCCCCACATGCAAATCACATTTTCTCCTTATTGTTTAATGAAGAAATAGTTGTAATCATCACATTCTCTCACCACATTTAATGCAAGGTGATGATGATGGCAACATTCTACACCTATATTAATATCTGGATATCGTAATCAAATATCTGGATATCCGGATATTCAGATATAGGTTGGTAGGGGTGTACACCGGTTGAAAACCGGACCAGACCGGCAATAACTGAACCGAACCGGAACCGGCTAGAACAAAATTCTAGAACCGAAACCGGCTCGGTGGAATCCAGTTTGGAACCGGACCGGACCGGATTGGGGTGTTTTTTCAACTTTCAATTTTATTATTTATTTTACATTTACTGAAAATAATTATAGATAGTAAGCCCATTATGGTCCATTTATGTATATATTATTTGGTAATTTGTAACATTCAATATATTTTATATAATTGACTGATTAGTTATGTAATTTAGGAGTTTATTTATGGTAAATGACATTATATATGAATGAAAAAGACTTTAAAGACGTTAAAAATTTCAAACTAGAATTTACAAATGATAATCGAAAATTAATTCCATGCATGAAAGATTAAGGACCTTAATCTTCTAGGGGAAAATAACAAGCAAAACAGAGAAAAGAACAAGAAAAAAGATAGAACACAATTGGGTCTGGTTCCGGTTTTGGACCGGATTCAACCGGTTTTTAACTGGCCCGGCCCGGAACTGGTGGACTTGCAAAACTAAAACCGGCAACCGGATCAGACCCTATTCGGTCCAATCCGGTTGCAACCGTCCGGTTTGGGCCGGTTAACCGGACCGGTGGGTGTACACCCCTATAGGTTGGTAATGTGTCTACACCTACAAAAACTTGTGTCATCACTATTCTAGACATATAAGTTAGCAGTTAACTTGTATCATGTCCATTTGCACACACTATTGTCTATTCCTAACCATATATTGTCTTACGCTTGTATTTGCTGGACAAGTCAAACATGTTTGACATAAAATGTATAAATCCAGAAGAGATATTGTAATCAAATGTTATAATGAAATCCAAACATAACTTTGAAAATATTTGACAAAATATCACATTCTCTCACCACATAATGCAAGGTCGTGGTGGATAAGTTTCAACATGTTTGGTTTTGCTTCTCCCAGAAAAGGTATCATGGGTAACTGTTTTTGTCTGGTCATACAAATGAGGTCTAAAATAGTTAGACAATGCACAATTAGCTTACATCATTACTTATCCACCCCACATTCCAAATCAGTATGAGGTCTGCAAATATATGTGGTGCTTATATTTATTTGTCTGGATATAAATTAAGAAGTTTATGAAACTGATTATTGGCGACACCAAAAAGTAATTAGATATATCCACATAAATATACAGATATACAAATTTATTACAAAGCACCCAAACATCTATGGAACCTCAAAACATTTAATCCGAACATGTACAACATCATTAAAAAAATAAACTTATTCAGACACAACATGTGATTATACCAAGATGAACATTAAAAACATCAAATAAAATGTTATCACACAAAAACAGTAAACATATCAAATTTCATAAAACTAAACAAAGGATTTAAACAAATCTGGATATCTACACACACGTCCGGACAGATATCCAGATATCAACGTATCAGATATCTAGATATCAAGTATATACTTATTTCTGCTCTCACTCAACTTCTATCCAACAAAAAACTAATGCAATTTTATCCCGGACATGTCTCACAAAACAAATAACCACAGAAAAATACTACTAAATAATCACAAACAAATATGTCCACAATCCAAAGGATGAGGATGAGGTTGGAGGATGATGAAAGTTGGAGGATGCTGAAGGAAGAGGTCGGAGAAGGAGGACGGCGAGGAGGCGTGATAGGATTTTCGCGAGGAATCCGATCAAAATAAGAAGTCGCCGGTTGAAGATGGGGAAACAATGCTCTGGACTTCGTCTAGACAAATCTGGACGACAGGAGTGCTCCCGCTCGTCTGGACAAATCTGGACGCTGGACTTCGTCTGGACAGTTGGACTACTCTCGCTTGTCTGGACAAATCTAGACGACTGGACTACTCCCGCTCGTCTGGACGAACCTGGACAAATCTGGACGCTGGACTTTGTCTGGATGGCTGAACTAACGACACTTAGCAAGGTGGAGGCCGGAGGAGGACGAAGGTGTGAGGAGGTCGGAGGATGACATTGAAGGAAGACGCCAGAGGAGGATGAAGATCAGATGAGGACGATGAGGAGGAGGAGGTCGGAGGATGGAGGAGGACGCTAGAGGAGGAGGAGGTCGGAGAATGCCGCAAGAGGAGGAGGTCAGAGGAAGAGGATGGTGGGAGGAGGAGGATGAGGAAGGAGGGAGGAGTGGGAAGGAAGTGATTTTGAAATTTGAATTGGAATAAGAGAGAAAATTGTTTATTTTAGTAGAATAATTGTGGTTTAGACCCGAATATGATAATTATTTCGATTAAAATGGAAATTTTACATAACCAACCACCTCCACTATTGGAAATGGTCAGGAGCACAATTTGGAGCACATATATCACTACTCCACAAATATATAAAAAACTACATTACGACTAAACACAATTAAACTACACCAAATAAACTATTTTTAAAAATATATAGTGAAGTCGGGGACCCGGCCTATTATGCCCGACCTCTTTTTAAATAACATTTTCATAAATGTTATTCTAGTTTTCACTTTCCGCCACATTATCCATTCTAGTACACAATATTTAACCACAAATTTATTCTCTATCATATTCTCTTTCATGATAAAAGTTTCATTTTCTCAAGTATAACATTTAATAAAATTCCCGATGTAAATCAAATTTCTATTTTCTCCAACTCATTCTTACTCATTTCTCAACCATATGCAACAACTCATTTCTTGAGGATAAAATCTATGGAAAAGTTATAGCTGAGAATCTAATTGTTGGAAACGTGAAATTAGGAATATGTTTGTTTCAAACCACAGATGTTGCCAGCCACCCCTCCAAATCACTCCCCATTCCCCCTCTCTCCGGCCAAATTTCAGGTTGGTTTTCCTTTTATTTTTTATTATGATATGCAATGTAATGAATGTATAGTTAATATGTGATTGTTATGTTGATGTATCAAATAAAGATTTTGTACACTCGAAGTAATGAGCTCCATTACTGTATTGGTTTTAGTTTTTTTCGATGGAATTGTTAAATTCATAGATGGCATTCGAGAATATGAAGGTTGCTACAGACGAATGATGAATGTTATTAGTGAAATGGATATGATAATCTTTGTGAAAAAGATTGTCGAGTTTGTGGTTTTCCAAAAGAAGAGTTTGATCTGACGTTAATGTGCAAGTGGTCACCATATGAAAAGTATAACTATGCTGATGTGTTTGATAATCGGGGCACGGAAACGATGTTATCTTTATTAATATCACGAAGATCATTTTATTGTTTGTTCAGAAAAATCCAAATATTATACTATTGTGCTCCCAAGTCAGTTGACTGAGGATTATCAAGCGATGTCACTGACATGTAGCCAATATGAATTAGACCATCGTCGATAATTCCTCATTCTATGTTTGAGTCATCTCATCACACACCAATAAATATATAATTATGAAGCACACATAGTTCAGTTGCATTCTCAATAAAAACGAGTTGAAGATGTAGACAGTGACGAGACAGATGGTGGTAAAACAGAATGTCAAATGGATGATGAGGAGATTAGCATGGTTGATGTAGATCCAACACCATTTCCAGAGTTGCAAAACATGTATCGTTGTATGGCAGACGATGTCAATTGAGAACCTGAGATAAGCAAACATGAAGTCGTCATTCGTAATGAATTGTCGACATTGTCAGGACTCCCTGATTTGAGGCACTTGTCAGACATAGATCCTCACGAGAACTGGATTGAAGATTTAGTCATTGGAAATGTCAATCGCCGAATTGCTGCACACAATGAAAATGATAACTTTGAAGATGGACGGAGTTATTGGTTTCATATAACTTTCACCACAAAAGAAGATTTGTTACATTAGTTGAAAGAATGGTATTTGCGAAAAAGCATCCAATTCAATGTGCTAGTGTCCGGGAAAAGATTATTTACAACTTGTTTGAAGAAAGAGTGCGATTTGAGGATACATGCCTCATACAGTGAAAGCAGGGAGTATTTTCAAGTGAAGAGGTATAGGTCTGAACATAACTATAGTAACGAGGGTATTTTGCATGACCATGTGCAATGTCATGTCGGGTTAATTTCCAACATGATTCTTGTCACCATTCAAACAAACATCACTACTACTCCTGCAAAAATTCAAGCGCTAGTGATGACCTATTACTTCATAGTCATCAAGTATGATAAAGCTTGGTATGCCCGAAAGAAAGCACTGGAAAAGGTTTACGAATTGAATGAAGCATCTTATCGTAATTTAAGTCATTTTATGTCTAATATTTGAACCACCAACCTGGGCACAGTAGTCGAGATTCAGACAAAAATGATAAACCCAAACATTGAGGAATTTCAATGAATTTTCTGATCTTTTGCGGCATCCATTGAAGGTTTCATGTATTGTATACATGTGTTGAGTATTGATGGGACATACTTGTCAGGCAAGTTTCAAGGTACTCTTTTGGTTGCTATGGGTACTAACGAGAACTCCGGTTTGTTTCCTTTGGCGTTTACAATCGTTGAAAAAGAATCTGAAAGCTCGTGGCAGTGATTCTAAGTATTTTTTCAAGTAGAGTATGCACGCGAGATGGATTGTTTATCATCAATGACAGATTTCCAGGCCTTATAAATATCATGAAGACATTGTTTCCCCCATAACGAGGTCACGTTCACAGGTTTTGTTTGAGACACATGAGTACAAATATAATGTACGATCTAATGTGCCCTAATATTAGTGTAAAGGCGGGTGAATAGACTAATTAAGTTCTTTAAACAACTATTACAAATTAAAGACTAGAACAATAAAAATGAAGGAGAGATATGCAAACCACAACACCGGGTGTATAGAGGTTTGGATCCAACCACCGGATCATAGTCCTCTCTTACGAATTGCTCTTCCTCGAGCAACTTCGCGTCCTCCACTAATCTAATCTCTGTTGCGGGCCGAGATCACGCCTTTACACCACAATCTTTGCGAACACCCTCGCTTAGCTTGGACCACCTTCTCACAATCCGAGAAGAGCATTACTCCAGAAGCTAGTACAACTCTTGAAGGAAAAACTTCAGCAAACTATTCTTGGACACTTGAAATGAATGATGCAATCAATGAGCTTGTTTCAAATGAGTAGATGTGAGCACAAGGATGTTTAGAGCAAATTGAGAGTAGTAAGAGTTTGTGAGCTTTTGAGAAAGGATTGGTAACCATAGAAATGTGTTCTCAACTCTATTTATAAGCTCTGAACTTAATCTAGCCGTTAGGATTAAATAGGTATAGAGTTGTGTAGGAATACACAAAATAGAAAAGTACAGGGCACTGTTCGGGATCAAATCGGTCAACTGAATCAGTTTCAACGGTCGACCGGAATAAGTCCAGAAGTAACGTCCAGAAAGTGCCAGAAACAAACGGTCGACCGAAATAGAGGGCGGTCAAACCAACTGGGCTAGAACATAAGTTAACGATCAGACAAATGTTAAGGTTCGGTTGACCGTTTAGAGAATTTGGACAAGATGAAACCGTGGAATTGAGATAACGGTCGAACAAGATAGAGATGTTGTCCGACCAAAAATATCAGTAAGTGCTAAAATGGGAGTGTTTCGTGAACCGGTCGACTGTGGCTATGGTTTAAGTCAATCGTAAGACCAAATCTGAAAGAGGGTTAGGTGTAGTATATGTATACGACCGTTGGTATATACGACAAGTATAACGGTCATATTGATGATAAAATCGGAAATGCAAACGATCGAACAAAACATGAGTTTTGGTCGACCGGTGTCCACTCTAACTAGGACACAGGTCAAACAAAGATAGGTTAGTGAAGATTGTATCAGTCGAACTAGGTACTATCGGTTTTCAAAATGAAACGGTCAAATGGGTAAAAGGTTTCGGTCGACCGATTTAGACAAGGAAACCAGATATTAGAATCGGTCGAACCAACTGAGGTTCTGGTCGACCGGTTTCACCCAGAAATCCTGTTCTAAAGGAATTTCTATGTTTCGTCGATTTCCTATTGAAGTCAAATTGATATGGACTTAATTGTAAGACTTCTATAGGTTCCCTAGGGGTCATGCAATGCAATTCATCGAAGATTTCAAGTGCCAAGTTACATCATAGCCTAAGTACAAGAAATAAAACCCAATCTACTCTTCATTCTTCATTTCTTGTCTTGATCCATACTTGGTTCCTAAAATATTAGAAATACAATATATGCATGCTATGATATTAATGGATTACATGTGTTTATTGATATGTTAGTTAATCATCAAAATAGATTAGCGATTATTTAGGCAAAAAGCCAACATATAAGACATGCTTGGTGCAAGAATGTGAATTGCGAAAAAAATTGGCATGCTAGTGTCGTTCCTGATAAAAAAACATTTGAAGAGCATATGGAGTATATCGAGGTAAATCACCTTAATGGGTTCAAGTGGATTACATAATAGGCAACGTCCTGTTCCCAAACCTGATTCCCGATCCATCACCCACGAGCCCACTGGCCCACAACGCCCACCTATTGCCACAAAACTTATGTTACTAAGTATTATGATAGTGGACTCATGTCACTGTATCTCACACTAATATTTTTATGTTAATCAATGTGGGACTAATGTTTGGGGTGTTACAACCTACCCCACTTGACCACCTAACGTCCTCATCACGGTGAAGTTAGTCAGTCACTAGGCGTTGTGGGTCTAGACGTAGCTCCAACCCTCTTGGTGTAGCACATAGTTCCCACAATTTTGGTTGGTTCGGGATCTGATACCATTTGTAACGTCCCGTCCCCGAGCCCACACCGAGCCCGAGTCTCGGTCCGTCACCCACGAGCTCACTGACCCACAACACCCACCTATTGCCACAAAATATAAGTTGGTAATGTTATGGTAGTGGACTTATGTCACTATATCTCACACTAACATTTTTATGTTAACCAGTGTGGAACTAATGTTTGGGGTGTTACAAAATAAGAGGATGATCCGTATTGGGCTATAAGCCATGATTACGATCGACGTTTTGGTATAATGACAACAAATTTGTCAGAAAACTTTAACAATGTATTAAAGTGTGTACATGGCTTACCACTTTGTCCTCTGATCATAATAACTTACTTGCGGCTGAATAAATATTTTGAGTAAAAGAGATGAAGGGGAGGCTATGATATTGGGCTATCCTAAAAAGGTCAATGATGAAATCACAAGCTAACGACACTTGGCTGCACAACTTTTTAATTTGTTCCAAAATAGGTATTTAACATTAATTTGATCCACATTTAATATGAAAACACAATTTGGTCTAAACATTAGAAATTCATTAAAACTATGGTGGAGAAAATACTTTGGTGTATCTGTTAGTCTGCCCATCCTGTCGTGCAACCTTCAAAGGCCAACAGTGTGTTTGTTCTTGGGTAATTCTGTTAGATTTCGTCTCATGCTTATGTGTATTTTTTTTTAAATTATACATGCAAGAAAGATTGTTTCATATTTTTCAACAATTTTATTTACATGACTTCGTAACTGTATTTTAATATATATATATATATTGCATTCTATATAACACAATATATATATGATCATACCTAAAAGATTATCAAATCCTTTTAACCAATTAGAAGTCGAGTTGCACCTCGAATCACCTCAGAATTTTCTCCAAGTGTTCACCAAACTCTAAATAAGATGGAACATTAATTATCGAGATAAGATTTTGTCGTGTTGGTCATCGATTGTTGTAGTTCTACAAATAATTGACGACACGAGTATATAAAAGAGGAAAATATTACTTTTATATATTGAATAGACCTAACAAGTAAAACATTATGGAATTGAGTTTCGTGTCATTAATGTTTTTACTGTGTCTTGGATCCTAAGATATGAGACTTATATCGTTTCACTCAAGAAGTGCTCAATTTAATTACTGTTAAATGCTATCAATGAGTGTAGTGATGAAGACAATAGTTGGTTGAACATGACTTGTGCTGGAAAAGATAGCTAGTCAAACGATTATCATTGCCCCTCTTAATTGAGTGATGATTTTAGTGGGCCCCTTGATAAAGCAAAATTATAATGTGCACAATGTAACTTGAGTTAAGTTACATAGTTATAATTAGCTTAGAGAGATCAAGAAATGAATATAATACAAAGATGACACATTTCTACTTTGTATATATTCTTAATATCATGAGGCAAGGGACGGACACAAGTGATGCACTTACATCACTAAATGGATCGTGTTTTGGTTCGGGTGGAACAAAGACATTTATGCTAATTGGGTAACTATAATGTGTAGCTAGATACCGCTTATAGTTTGAGATATTAAGTGTTTAATATCTCTGCCAATTTGGCTTAGATCCTCCTATAGGTCACACCACAAAACTGGGAAACAAGAGGCTTGATTTTAAGTTCATATGATGTGTCGGGTTTCATGTGAAAATAGGACACATGTGGTCAATGAATAAAATCAATATGTCATGAGAATTGACATAATTAGAATCATAATAAATTCATATGAGGTATATATATTATGGGGTGTAATAATTTAATATTACATATGATAATATATTATATAAGATGTGAATTTGCTACAAACCCCAAAAGTTCAAATTTTGTTGGAAATAAATCCAAACTTTGACAAAGGCAAAATCGGGCTCAAACACGGTGAACCGTTCATGATTCGTTCAACCGGGGTATCTTCGGATCAGTTAACCGAATGAGGAACGGGTAAACACAATTGATTGACCGAGATTGTCTAGAGTGCCTAGACAATCGGGTTCGGTTAACCGATTGGAAACGGTCAACCGAAAAGAGGTATTTTCGGTAGACCGAAGGTGACACGGTCATCCACTGACTATGCTCCAGGAGAAATTTTGGTGAGACAATGGTCGACCGAAGAGAACACGTGGTTCGTCCGAATTTTTCCAGAGAATTTTTCTCATGCGGATTCGGTCGACCGTCTAGCTCACGGTGCACCAAACACGTGTTAAAACCGAATGGTTCGGTTAACGGAGAAAAATTCTCGGTCAACCGAACAGTGAGATTTCTGCCTGAATTATTAAGAGATTAATTAGATCATGGGTGGATTAATTCCAGATTTAATTAAAACGTTTTAGAGGATGCTTATATGGCAATTAGAGATTAATTTTAGGTGAGAATAAGCAAGAGATCATGACTAAGGAATAATTCTTGATAAGGATATTTTGGGAGCCTATAAAAGGACCCCTCCTCCTACTTGTTTATTCTAATGCAAAAATCTCTCTCATTAATCTCTCCTCTAAACACCACAAAATTCTCTTAGTAATTTTGAGTTTAGGAGATAGAAATCTCAGGAGCTCAAAGAGGGGTTATTAGCTAGATTCTAAGCCTTATTAGAGATTTATTGGCTAACTCATTTCTCTCTAATCTTGTTTAGAGTTTGGTGAACACTCGGAGGCAAATCCGTGGACGATTCAACGGGCAATGCGACTCTGGATCTTCAAAAAGGTTTTAGAGAACATTTAGGTATGATTCTACCTTTGTGGTTTATTCTAATAAATGTAGAGTTGCATGATATTAGAATAAACACAAAGTAATGTATATAGAAATAATTGAAAATATGAAAACGATTTTGTATGTTGTATTAATTTTTTTAAAATATATACATACATAGGGACACAAAATCCTACATTAGTTACATCAATGATAATTTTGGTCGGACCAAACGTCAAACAATCTACCAATTCTCTATCAGGAAAAGTTCCTGATAATTTCAGTCGAACCACGCGTCCATCCGATCTCCATCCAGTCGACCGTTCCGAAGATTTCGGTCGACCGGTCACGAAACAGTCTACTGTTTTTGCCCTCACAAATTTTGGATTAATATCCAACAAAATTTGAGTTTTCGGGTTTAAGAAATTCATATGTTATAATATTACGGATCACATTATATTATGTAATATATTATCATATATAGTGTCAAAACATTATACCTCATAATATATACATCTCATACAAATTTATTTTATTCTAACCATGTCGTAATCACGACATATTAATTTTGTTATTATACAACATGCATTCATTTCAACACATCATATAAAATACAAAATTATATTTCTTCTTTCCCAATTTTGTGGTGTGACATATAAGAGAATCTAAGTTATGTTTGCAATGATATAAAATACTTTATATCACAAACTATATATCATATGATTGTATAAATGTAGTCATGTATTTCTTCTAATAAGCACAATTTGTTCCAATAAACAAATGAGGTCTTTTGGTGTGGAATCCCTCACATTGTTGGGTCATTGATACATAGGTTAATTTGTATAAAAGCAATATATGAGGCTCTGATACCAAATGTAGGATCTAACTAGCCCTAGAATTAGTCTAAATGGGGTAAATAGACTAAAGCAGATCTTAAAAAACTTAAGCAATAAAACAATCAAACAATGACAAAATAAAGTAAAGAAATGAGATAAGCAAACCACTAGTCCAATGTATAGAGGTTTCGATCCACCAACCGGACCCTAGTCATCTCTTACAAATTGCTCCTCTTTGAGCAACATCACGTAATCCTCTAACCGTCTCTTCGTTCCGGGCCGGGAGATCTCATCTTTACACTTCAAGCTTGCAAACACCCTCGCCAAGCTTGGACCATCTTCTCGCAATCCGAGAAGAGCTTCGCTCTAGAAGCTAATACAACACTTTGTTAGAGCATTTGAAGTAACCACTTCTAGTCACAGGCACTTGAATGATTGATGAATGCAATGAATGATTCAAGTGGAAGATTGAGCACAAAGAGAAGATTTAGAGCACAAGAGAGTAGTATGAGTAGGAGAGCTTTAGAGAAAGGATTGGTGACTTTGTGCAGTTGTTCTAATCTCTATTATAAGCTCTAAACTTAATCTAGCCATTGGGATTGATTTGGAAAGGATTTGTGTAAGATACACCAAAGAGAAAAGTTCAGAACACAAATCTGTGTACCAACGGTCGACCGGTATGGAAGAAATGTTTGATTGTTTTCTTATAAGTAAGAAAATGTTTGATCTAAAGTACACGTCGGTCGAACCACTAAGACTAGAACTTAAGTGAACGGTCGAACCAAGACTAGGGGCGGTCGACCGTTCTGAAGGTTTTTGCAAGGATAATATTAAACAAATGAGGTAATGGTTGGACATAAAGAAGAGTCTCGTCCGACCGAAAATAACAGGGAGTTTGGAGCTTGAATTGTTCTTGATCTGGTCGACCGTCGTCATGGCGTTGTTCGACCGATAGCCAAAATATGAATTGGTTAGTTGAAGTATGTGTATATGACCATTGTATAATACGTCAAGCATAACAGTCATATTGAATACAAATACAAAGTGTCAACAGTCAAACCAGAATCAAGTTTCGGTCGACCGATTTGCACACTAACCGCGACACAAGTAAAGTGATAACCGATGAAGGTGAAATGAATAAGTTTAAGGCATGTATCGATTATTCAAGGATAATGGACGAACTGGGATAAATAATCAGTCGACCGTTCTGGACATGATAAGAGCCTGTTAAAATTGGTCGAACCAGGTGAACTATTGTTTCACCGTTCTGGGAAAATAACTAGAGTCTATTGAATTCGGTCGAACCAGATGGTCTACCGGTAGATCGTTTTCTGCATGACCTCTGATCTAAGAAGAGTTCTTATGTGTAATGGGTCACCTAAAGGAGTCGATTTGATATGGAATTTTGTATATGACTTCTATATATTTTTTATGGCTCATGCAATGCAAATCAACACAATTTCAAGTGCCCAAGTTACAATTGAATCCTAAGTACAAGAAACATAAATCATTTCTATTCATCAACTGTATTTCTTGTCTTGTGTAGCACCTTTCTCTTGAAATTGTTAGTAAAATCAAATATATATGTGCATATTCATGTGAGGTAATGATAGATGTACATGGATTTATTTACATGTTAATTAATCATCGAAACAGGATTAACGAGTATTAGACAAAAAGGCAACAATCTCCCCCTCTTTGATGATGACAGCCTATCAATATAAATACATGTTAATCTTCATTTTTATCATTAAAGCTCCCCCTATCGAATAACTCCCCTAGCTATATCACTAATCATGTATCTAGTTTTCTCTCCCACTTTGGCGTAATAAAAAAGAATCATCATGAATCTAGTATTGAATTTAACGCATGTCATGATATAGAGGAACGGAAACGCAATAATGTATGCCAAAAATAAACAACAATTAGGAGAAAACCATGCATACATCTAAACACATTCAAAAACCAAATGTAAACCAACTATCCAAATGTATAGTACATAACGATCAACACAAATAAACATCATTCGACATGATAAACACCAAAACATCAACCAAGATGATGATCATGAAGAAAAGACGAGAGAGAATCAATCCCCTCATAACAGAGTTGAAGCGAACGTCCGTGTTGGACTCGAAATGCATTTCTCCTTTGGCTTGGGATAAAGGTTTGGTGAATGGATCAGCTATGTTGTTGTTTGTGTACACTCATAATAAATTTATTTTTCCTTCGTCGATGAAGTCATGGGTGACAAAATACTTCTGATGCATGTATTTCACCTTGTAATGTGATTTAGGATCCTTAATTTGTGAGATAGACGCGTTATTGTCGTATAACAACTCTATGGGTCCATCTCTCGAGGGAACTACTCGAAGCTCTTCAAGGAACTTCTTAATACACACTCCTTCCTTGCTCGCTTTAGCGACAGCTAGGGTGTGCAACCGGTCGGGACCAGAATAATCTATGGGGTCCGGACTGGACCGGACCAGTAGGATCCGGTCCAGACCAGTAGGATCCGGTCCAAACCAGAATAATCTATGGGGTCTGGACTGGTCCGGACCAGTCCGATCCAGTCCGGTCAAGGAACGGTTTCTAAAAATTAAAAAAAAAATCCGTATCGAACTGGAACCCAGACCGATTGGTGCGCACCCCTAGCGACATATATTACTTCCTAAGAGGTGGTTGAGTTGGTTGTAGTGGTCTGTTTCCAACAACGTTAACTCACAACTCCACCATTCACAAGAAAGACATATCCTGATTGAGACCTCCTATCGTCTGGATCACTCATGAAGCCTGCATTCGAGTAGCCCTCGGTTACTAGCTCCCTTTGTCCCCCATAAACAAGAAACGTATCTTTCATCCGGTTAAGGTACCTCAGGATATTCTTAACCGCAGTCCAATGATCAACACCTGTGTTGGATTGGTGATGACTTGTCACGCTTAGAGCATACGAGACGTCGGGTCTTGTGCAAGTCATCGCGTACATGATCGATCCTATTGTTGAAGCATAAAGAATATATTTCATGTACTCTAGGTCTTTACGTGATATTGCACGTTGAGTATGCTTGAGTTGCATACCCATACTCATTGGCACATTGTCATTTTTGGAGTTGTCAATATTAAACCTTTTCAATACCTTGCCATTGTATGTACGTCAATTTAGGTCAATGAGTCTACGAGGTCTATCTCTATATATCTTGATTCCCAAAATATATTGAGCATCACCTATGTCTTTCTTTGAAAATGCAGATTTCAATGAACTTCTCGTTTACTCTAATAAAAGGATATGATTTCCCATGAGGAGTATGACATAGACATATAAGATCAGAAACAATATGTAACTCTCACTGACCTTCTTGTATATGCAAGTTTCTTCCTTACTTTGGACGAAGTTGATCTTTTTGACTTATTTTGTCAAAATGTTTGTTCCAACTACTTGATGTTTGCTTCAACCATAAATAGATCGTTTAAGCTTGCATATTTTCTCACTATTCTTTGGATCTTGAAAATATTGAGGTTGTAGCATGTTGTCGAGATTTTTATTTATACCGCAAGTGCACGGCCGCGTTGAAGCGGTGGCAAGTACGGGTCGAACACAAGGAGGGAGAGATTCTTATATTTTTGTGATTTTCTTTGATTAAGGAAAGCAAAAGAGAAATAGTGTTGGTTTGAGATTTTTGGATTTATTTTTTTATTTTTCTAAAGCAAGAACAACAAGAACAAAAACTAAGAAGAAATAACTATGGATGAGAGTCCAGTGGGTGGGAGTTATGAATCTTCGAGTTAGATTAGAGATTACGAAAATTATTATAAATCAAGTGAGATATTAAGCATCATATGATAATTGATTTAACAAAAACTCATATGATCAAAACACTAACAAGAAATTAAAATAAAAACGATCTCTCTTCTCTAACCCTAAATCCGTCACCCCCACCCTTTGGAGGGTTTTAGAAACCCATGGGGAGCAGATGAGGAGAAGGGTTCATGGAGATCATCGAGAGCCTATGAAAACAAAAAGAAAGAAATATTATACTAAACTACGATCTACGAAAACAAATACAATTATTCTAAGCATGCAACAAATTATTCTAAGAGAAGAGTAAAGAACAACTAGATTATTCTACTGGAATTAAGAACATGAAACATTAATCTAAAACTAAGCTTACAAAAGACAAAGATAATGGAGAAATAAAAGGGCAGAATTTTATTGCTTTAGAATGTCATACAAAAAAGCTCCTCTTACACAATATTTCGGGGCTATTTATAGCCGATACAAGAAACCCTAAGTATGCATCAGGAAGGACACGTGTTACTACACAATTGGACGAAAATAGGAGGCACGGATCGCAACCCATGCGGCGATTCCGCCGCATATTAACCGTTAGATGCGGCGATTCCGCCGCATGGATGGTCCAGATGACTTCGTGCTTTTGTGGGTGTGTTTTTGGTATGTTGTAGGTGGCCTCCACGTGTATAAATCAATTATTGCATATCTTTGGAGATCCGAATTTGATTTCTTCTTGAATACTCCTCCAAAATAACTTTTTAGTCCTTCTAATTTGCGATCAAGTCCCTGACTTCTTATGCAATCAATTGGACTTCAACTTGAGCTTGAATCTCTATCTAATTGGTCTTTGTGATCCATCTAAGTCCATTGCACGCGTTTTAGCTCGAATATTGGTAAATTGCATTGTAACTCCTGAATTCTGCACAATTGCTCAAAACAATACCTTAGTAGCATTTATTTATATAAAAACACTCTAAATGAAAGACATATGATGCAATGTATGCAATGCATCACATGTACACATTCTCCCCAAGTTCCCATCAAGGAGTGTTGTTCTGGTGTCCGTTTGTCATATTTCATTATCATGAAATGCAACAATAGTGAGCATAATCTGAATAGATTTGAACATCGCAACTGGTGAAAACGTTCTATCATAGTAATTCCTTGAATTTGAGTGAAACATTTCGCCACATGTCTTGCTTTGAAGGTAGTCAATTCCCATCCATGTCCATCTTCCTCTTAAAACCCCTTTTGTTTTGAACGACTTTCTTTCTTTAAGGAAGGTCAACCAAGTCTCATACTTGATTATCATACATGGATTGTATTTCGGATTCCATGGCTATAAACCATAGTTTTGAGTTTTTGCTTTCCATTGATTCTTAAAAGGTTTAGGAATCATCGGTATCTAGTACCATGATTTCATGAAGTCCCGAATATATATATCGGGGTTCTTTCTCTTCTTCGTTGACCGTCTAAGTTTTACTAGTTTTACGTGTACTTCTTGAACTTCTCTTCCATAATTTTTTGCATAATTGGTTCATGTTCAATTCTTGAACGTACACTAGGCGGGGATGATTGAGTTTCACTCACAATTACTTGTGAGGGTTGCTCTCTCATACTCCAACTAACCAAAGGAACCTTGGTTGGGTCTTCTTGATCTTGAATGTTATCGTTCACATCATGATATTATAGAGTATCTTGAGTTTCCTCAATCACAACTCTACTCCCACTACTTTTTTACTCGTTAGAAAAAGTCTTTCTCGAAGAACACGGCATCCCTCTCGACAATCGCTCGATTGGAGATCTTATGCCCAAAGTATTATCCTATTATCACACGAGGATAAAAGAAGTGTTTATCCGCTTTTGGTTGATGTTTGGTCGACATCAATCTTTTGATGTAGGCCACACAACCCCAAATCTTGAGAAACTTGAGCTTGGGTATTTTACCACTCCACTGCTCATATGCATTTTCTCTACGGATTTGGATGGACCAATATTCAATGTGTAAGCTCTTGTAGTGCATAGCTGTAAAGTGGCAATTCAGTTTGACTCATCATTGATCGAACCATGTCGAGCAATGTCCAATTTCTCTGTTCGGACGCACCATTCCATTGAGGTGTTTCGGGTGGAGTGAGTTGTGGTATAATACCACAATCCTTTAGGAATGAGTCAAATTAGGTACTCAATTACTCACCTCCACGATCGGTTCTTAAAGATTTGATTTTCTTATTGAGTTGGTTGTCTACTTCATTCTTGAATTCTTTGAACTTGTCAAATGATTCACTTTTGTTTCTCATTTGATAAATGTAACCGTAACGACTAGAATCATCTGTGAACGTAATTAAGTACCTATAACCATCTCTTGTACTTGTACTCATTGGACCACATACATCGGAATGTATCAAATCCGGCAAGTCGTTCGCTCTTGGGCCTTTCCTCTTGAAAGGTTGCTTGGTCATTTTGCCCATAAGGCAAGGTTCGCATGTCCCCAAAAATTTAAAATCAATGTGACCAAGAAGGTTAGCTTCCTACAATTTCTTGATGTGTTTTTCATTGATGTGACCAAGGCGATAGTGCCATAAGATTGCATCATTCATGTGTGTTGTCTTAAGTCTTTTGTTATTGATGTCTAAGATTTGTCTATTTTTTAATTCAAGCCAATAAAGTTCATTTCTTATAAAAGCATTTGCATAGAAAATTTCATTCTTCGATAAAGACAAGCAAGAGTTTGAAATATTTATAATAAAGTCATCCACATCTAAACATGATACATTCTTTAAAATTAAAATTAAATCATTAGATAACTGAAGATCCACAGAGTTGTATGCAATCATAGCGACACTTGCACCATTTTCCACCTTCAGAATCATCTCGCCTTAGCAAGTTCCTTCCTATCCTTTATTAACTGCACATTGGAAATTATATGAGCACAAGATCCAGTATCGAGTACCCAATCATGGATAGAGGTTGTTAAATATATCTCAATAACAAATATACCTTTAACCTTTTGGGGGAGCTTGTACTCAATTACGTCATTGTCAAGGTCCTCCCATTGTACTTGAGGCAATTTGGGCGGATGTGTCCTTTTCCACCGCAGTGGAAATATTCTGTATTAGGAGTCGGAAATTTTGAAGAATTCCCCATTGAGGTGCTCGCGTGAGCCACTCCTACTCCAATTCCTTTTAGCGCCTTTTTGGTTAATTTGATGTTGCTTATTGCTTTACCTATGGTGATATTTTTACTTCCGTCATAGACGTCTAGGACATTCTTGTCATTGCCTTTGCCCATATAAACTTCAGCCTTTTTGAGGGCGTTATGAAACTCCTCAAGACTCACCCCTTTCACACACACAGTAATGCATGATAAAATCCTTGTAAGTTAGGCTAGAGAGCCAAGAATCAAATCTTCCGCAATGTCATTGGGCATCAGGGAAGAGAGTTTTTCTAACTTCTAAAGGTATGCTTGCATCGTGAGAAAATGCATGGACACAGATGTTCCCTCCACCATGTGGCACCTTGTGTGTGCTATCATGGTCTTATAGCGCTCCTTTAGAGCACTATTCATAAACATCTTCGTGAGAAATTTCATGGTCTTCTTGGGTTTTGAGTCCAACTATTTCGCTTGAAGAGAGTCATCCATGAAGTGAGTCCAAGTATACATATCATACATTCACATATGACTTTGATGGAACGTATAAACTCACTTATTCCTGCAAAAGAGAACAAGCGTAACAACTATACATATACTATATTATATTATTTAGTTGATCTTTCATCTCTCAATTAAATAATTCAAAATCATTTTAAATCCTTTAAAATGATTCAAGCATCTTTAGCTCAAAATACAAAAATATTTGAACTGAAGTTTATCTAATCCCAAAAAAACTTTAAGGAAAATAAACTTATTTGTCCACCTCAACCTTATACATCTCACTTAGAATTCTTGCATGCTCATTATACAAATCTAACTTATAAAAAGTTTGACTTGGTCTTTGTTCCTCCAACATTCACACCACTAACCCTTCTACACATGTTATCACTTAAATTATTTTGCACGCCTCCTCTGGTGGTGAAGTATCATTCGGATCAACCATGACATGGATCATTCTTTTAGCTTTGGGCCTTGAGTATATTTTTTTTTCTTACGTGATTCAACACATTTGCTTTTTCTGACACTTTTACCCTTTTTGCATTCGTGTAGCGAGTTTGGTCGATAATCCCGAGCTGGCAGACTCAAGTTACCGGGTTTTAAGATACCCCTACGGACCAGTGACTCAAAGGCTTGGGCTTTTGTAATCATTTTGCAAAATGTGCTTTCCTCACTTTATTCCTTTATTTTTACTTTTATTTTCCTCAAGGCTTAATTGCTATTAGAAGTCCACACTTCCCGGTATATTTTCCTCAACCTCTGCTTTTTATCAACCACTTCAAAGATTTGATTCATCCAATTTAAGTGCATACATGTCTTAAGGGTAATGTGTTATTTCTTTGGAACTTAGATTTATGTCATAGTTTCTACAAGCAGAACTATATAATAAGGAACAAAGACTCAATGCAATTTGTACTCGGGTTTTTGGTGGTTCAATCTTAAGCTATGTCATGAAACATTGATTTTTTTTTTTTTTTTTTTAATGGGAAATAAAAACAAAACAGATAGGTAGATAACTAGTCACCCCCCCTACACCTATTTCATGCATTGTCCTCAATGTATGCAAAATTGAATAATATAGGAAATGCAAGAAATAATAAAGTTACCACCTTCGGGATGACGACTCTCCACGGTTGGAGAGTGCTTTGTTCAGTTTGCTATTGAGGCGCTTCATCCCGCCCCACATTCGGGACCTATGCTCGTCAGAGTTTTCTGGGGTTGACTGAGCCCAGAATGTTGCGGAGTCTTCAGACGACTCACTTGATTGCATAGCATCCTCCATTTCTGGAGGTGTCCACAGGTCCGCTATAGTGCCACGGTAGGAGGATGTCTCTCGTTCCACCGTACAAGGGAGCATGTCGGCTTCGTACACCCAGAAAGACCCATAGGCCATAAAGTGCTTGCAGATAGTGGTGACGAGGCATGGCAGAGATTGGGAGTTGCGTTGGTGGCCTTCTGCAATGGTGGTCAGAAGCCGTCTGCACATACAGTAAGTGCGATCACGGGTCATCAGGGAGTGAACGATGCCCATCTCAACGGTGCGAAAAGAGGTGTTGTGGGTATTACTCGTGACATTTTTGCATGCCCACCTACATGCTGTAAAGACATTCCGGTACATGGATGTGCCCTTGATACCCCGATCACGGCTAAGCACACAATCTGGTCCCATGAGTGACCGATAGAAACTGAGTTCCTCGGATGGCAAAGTGGAGGCCCCTTGTGGTATGTCAGTCAAGTTGGAGATGATGTTGAGGTCAATCGCCCAGACTTTGTTTCTCCAATTCAGTAAAATGTACCCACTGTCCAGGTCTATGTTAGTGATACTGCTATAGAACTCCTCCACTAAGCTAGGGCAGTACACTTCATTGTTATTATGGACCAAGTAGCTCCAACTCCGTGCTATGATTTCGTCGTAAAAGTGGGTGCCATTTTGATCACTAACAAGCAACGGGTGGAAGTTCTTCTCAGGAAACACCATGGTGATAGAATACTGATAAAGTGGTATACGTTAGATTTAGAAAAAAGACATGTACTTACACCGTTTTCCAAAATAAGTCAAGTACCCATTATTATTATTTTCACGTTTTTTTTTCGTTTTTTTTCCGTTTTTTTTTTTTTTGAGAAATAAACTAAAACTTAATCAGAATGAGGAATTGCGTGTAAAAACACAACTTCCTCTGCAACATTGGAGGGACGATTTAAGTAGGGCTTCAATCGATGCCCGTTAACTTTAAAGTTTTCACCGTTCTCCGGATTACTGATCTCGACCGCTCCGTGAGGGAAAACAGTTTTGATCATGAAAGGGCCGGTCCAACGACTCTTGAGTTTGCCGGAAAAGAGATGAAGGCGAGAGTTATAGAGAAGGACCAACTGTCCAGGAGAAAAAGATTTCCTAACGATGGATTTATCATGAAAAACCTTGGTCTTTTCCTTATAAATTTTAGCATTCTCATAAGCCTCATTTCTTATTTCCTCAAGCTCAACTAAATCCAATTTTCGAGCATTACAAGCTGCCTCTAAATCCATATTCAGTTGCTTAATAGCCCAAAGGGCTCTATGCTCCAATTCGACCGGTAAGTGGCACGCTTTTCCAAAGACTAACCGGTAAGGGGACATTCCTAAATTGGTCTTGAAAGCGGTCTGATAGGCCCACAACGCATCATTAATTTTTACAGACCAATCCTTACGTGAGGCATTAACCGTTTTTTCCAGAATTTGCTTGATTTGTCTATTGGAGACCTCAATTTGTCCACTTGTTTGAGGGTGATACGGGGTAGCTAACTTATGAGTTATGGAATATTTTCTCATCAAAGCTTCAAATGATCGATTACAAAAATGAGTACCCCGGTCACTGATAATGGTACGTGGAGTACCGAATCGGGAGAAAATATTCTCCTTCAGAAATTTGACAACAACTTTGTTGTCATTGGATTTTGTGGGGATAGCCTCAACCCACTTGGACACATAGTCCACAGCTAGCAAGATATACTCCTTCCCAAAAGATATTGGAAACGGGCCCATAAAATCGATACCCCAAACATCGAAGATATCAACTATGAGAATAGGGTGCAGAGGCATCATGTCTCTACGAGAGAGTTTTCCTAGCATTTGACATCTAGAGCAAGAATTACAAAATGCAAATGCATCCTTAAATAGGGTGGGCCAATAAAATCCACACTGTAAAACTTTGGCCGCAGTTTCCTTAGCTCCAAAATGTCCTCCACATGCTTGGTCATGACAAAAAGATAGAATACTTGCAAATTCCTCCTCAGGAACACATCTTCTAATGATTTGATCCGAACAATACTTGAAAAGATATGGGTCATCCCAATAAAAATTCTTTACTAGGGACCTAAATTTGGCTTGATCGTTCTTAGACCATTCAGTCGGGGTCACACCAGTTACTAAGAAATTGACTATATCGGCGAACCATGGTTCGCCAGACACAGCCATAATCTGTTCATCCGGAAAGTTCTCATTCACTGGTGTGTTATTCACTGGGATAAGAGGAATACTAGACAAGTGATCGGCGACTACATTTTCACAACCCTTTTTATCACGGATTTCGACATCAAATTCTTGCAGTAGTAAGATCCAACGCAATAAACGCGGCTTGGCATCCTTTTTGTTCACTAAATGTCTTATTGCCGCATGATCCGTGTAAATAATCACATGTGTGCCTATCAAATATTGTCGAAATTTTTCCAAGGCAAAAATGACTGCTAGAAATTCTTTCTCAGTTACCGTGTAGTTCAATTGGGCATCATTCAATGTTTTACTAGCATAATATATCACGTGAGGTTTCTTTTCAATTTTCTGACCCAACACCGCTCCTATGGCGTAATCCGATGCATCACACATTATCTCAAAGGGTTGGGTCCAATCGGGTGAATGAATAATGGGTGCCGACGTCAATTCCCTCGTAAGGTGGTTAAAGGACTCCAAACATTTATCAGAAAATTCAAACTTAGAGTCCTTCGCTAATAATTCAGTCAATGGTCTAGCCACCTTACTAAAGTCCTTGATAAACCTTCGATAGAATCTGGCATGCCCTAAAAATGAACGAATCTCTTTGACATTTGTTGGTGGAGGGAGATGCTTAATCAAATCCACCTTGGCTTTATCCACTTGAATGTCATCCTTAGACACAATGTGACCAAGTACTATTCCATTCTTAACCATGAAATGACATTTTTCCCAATTTAAGGTCAAGTTCTTCTCCTTACACCTTACTAGTACTAATTCCAAATGGTTCAAACAATTGGCAAAAGTGGGACCAAAGACAGAGAAATCATCCATGAAAATTTCCATGAAGTTATCCACCATATCAGAGAAGATGCTAACCATACATCTTTGAAATGTGGCAGGAGCATTGCACAAACTAAAGGGCATGCGACGGAAAGCAAACGTGTCGAATGGGCACGTGAAGGTAGTTTTCTCCTGATCCTCAGGAGCGATAGGAATTTGGTTATAGCCGGAATATCCATCTAGAAAACAATAATACTCATATCCGGCCAACTGTTCTAACATTTGATCTATGAAAGGAAGAGGGAAGTGGTCCTTACGGGTTGCAGAATTCAGTTTTCTATAGTCAATGCAAATCCTCCAACCAGTTTGGATACGGGTCGGGACTAACTCATTAAGCTCATTCTCAACTACAGTAACTCCAGATTTCTTAGGGACAACCTGAACAGGACTAACCCACGCACTATCGGATATAGGGTATATAATTCCATTGTCCAACCACTTAAGTATTTCCTTTTTGACCGCCTCAGTTAGGACCGGGTTAAGCCGCCTTTGCGGATCCCTACGGGGTTGAGTATTATCTTCCAAATGGATCCTATGTTGGACTATAGATGGGCTAATCCCCTTGATATCGGCCATGGTCCATCCAATAGCTTCTTTATTCCTACTGAGGACTCTCAACAATTCATTCTCTTGATTGGGAGTCAAATCCGATGCTATGATAACTGGGAGGGTGGATGAGGGTCCTAAAAATGCATACTTCAATGTAGTAGGGAGAGGCTTCAACTCTAGTGATGGTGGTTCTTGTAGTGAGGGTTTGGATTGAGGTCTTGGTTCGGCTAAAAGTCCACCTAAGGCTGACCAATTGGGTGAAGATCGATTCGAACCTATATAATTGATTTGGTCACAAATTGTGGCCTCACCACTCAGGTTCTTTTGAAAATCAACTTCATCCAATTGAGTGAAATTTAAGTAATCCGAAATCAACTCATCTTCACTACAATCCTGAATGTAATTCAATTCACTAGATTCATCAGAGAAAATTCCAGGTTGCTTCCCTAAGTTAAAAATATTTAGCTCAGCTGTCAAATTCCCAAATGACAATTTCATCAATCCATTCCTACAATTGATTAGGGCATTGGAAGTGGCTAAAAAAGGTCTTCCTAAGATCACAGGAATTTGATTGCTAGGGTTAGCAACAGGCTCCGTGTCTAAGACAACAAAGTCCACAGAAAATATGAATTCACCCACTTTGATCAGAACATCATCAACCACACCTCTAGGAATCTTAACAGATCTATCAGCCAATTGGAGTGTGGTCCTAGTCTGTTTAAGGTCTCCTATATCCAATTCTTTATATACAGAGTAGGGAAGCAGATTAACACTAGCACCCAAATCCAGCAAGGCCCTATTGATTAAGGTGTTACCAATTACACATGAAATAGTCGGACAACCAGGGTCTTTATATTTGATTTGTGTGGGTTGGGTTAACACAGAGCTTATATTTGCAGTTAAGAAGGCTCTTTTTGGTACTTGTGTTTTCCTTTTTTTTGTGCATAAGTCTTTTAAGAATCTTGCATAAGGTGGAATTTGTTGAATAGCTTCTAATAAAGGGATGTTTACCTTTACTTGCTTAAAGACTTCCAACATTTTCTCCATTTGATTTGTATGATTCTTATTAAGTCTATTAGGGAATGGTGCTTTAGGAATGAATACTCTTTCAGGTTCAGTGGGTTCAATTTCAATTGGTTCCTCAGATTGAATTGGTGGCTCATTGGATGGCTCAGGTGTGACAGAATTATTAGGCTCATTAGCCAAGGGGTGAGTGACATTGTTATTAACAGATTTTCCAGATCTTAATGTAAGTATAGCATTAATGTGTTGATTTTGCTCTTCTTCTTGAACCATATGAACTGGTCTGTTGTTATTGTTCACATTAGGAGGTGGTGCATTATGTGGTACATTAGGTGGAGGCCTAATGTGTTGAGGATTGAATGATTGAGGATTAAATGGTTGAGGTGGTTGATATGGCATATGTTGATGTGGTTGATATGCCATATGTTGATTATGTGGATTGTTAATTCTTGGGTTCACCTCGGGTTGGCTTGGGAATCTTCCTCTTTCTCTTTCACCTACAACTTGTGCTAATTGACTTACTTGAGTCTCTAGCTTTTGAAAAGATTGAGTAGTTGTTTGAACAAATGTTTTCATTAAGTTTTCCAAATCAGTTAATCGGCCATCACTATTATTGTTGTTGTTTGAATACATTTGTTGTCTAGGTGGTTGGCCTTGCTGAGGCATGGGTGCAGGATTTGAATTCCCTTGGCTCCATGAAAAATTGGGATGGTTGCGCCAACCTGGATTATAGGTTGACGAATAAGGGTCATTCCTAGGACGATTAAATGCAGCATTAACTTGTTCCATGTCCGAAGAAATGTGTGCACACTCCTCCAAAACATGACCAGGTTGACCACACATAGAGCAAGAAACAGAAGAGATTTGATTTACTAGGGGTCAGGTTTGAAGCTCTAGAGTTTCCATCCTACGCATAAGGGTGGCTAATTTCGCTTCAGCAGCTATAGAAGCATCTACAGCTAAGACACCTGATCTGGATTGATTTGCTATTCTAGATCCAATACTCGGGTTGGTTGGTGCCCTAGCAGTGTCTCATTGTATACTATTATCAGCCAAGTCTTCAAGAAAAGTCCAAGCATCATTCTCATTTTTGGACATAAAGCTTCCTTCACTTACAGATTCTAGCATAACTCTAGATGTATGTGTTAATCCCTCATAGATAATTTGGCACAATTGCCATCTTGGAATTCCATGATGAGGGCATTGGGTCAGAAGGTGCTTAAATCTCTCCAAATATGAATAGAATAGCTCGCTCTCAGATTGAACGAATGCACAAATTTCATTCCTAATCCTAATAGTCTTATGGTTGGGGAAATATTTCTTTAAAAACACTTGAACAAACTCAGCCCAACTCCTAATAGATCTTTCGGCTAGACTATATAGCCATTTTTTAGCGTCGTCCTTCAGTGCTAGAGGCACGAATTTAAGACGCACTGCCTCCTCAGGGATATGCTGGTAATGCATAAGGGAGCAGATTTCCTCAAATTCTCTAAGGAAGAGATATGGATCTTCCTTAGAGGTGAACTTGGGCAACATACTCAGGTATTGTGCCTTGAGTTCGAAGTCGCGACGCGGTATGGTGGGCATAACGATGCACGATGGCTGAGCAGCCATCGTTGGGTAGCACCGATCCCTCAGAGTCATAGGTGGTGCAACAGGTGGGTCCACTACATTCTCACCCATTGGATTCGGGTGAGGTGGTGCAACAGGTGGATTGGGGCTAAGCTCTAGACTGGAATCTAGATGAACTCGTGAGAGTCGATTGCTCAAGTCCCGAACCCAAATCTGAGTGCACCGGTTTGAATTAATTTTTGAATTCAAATTTGAAATTTAAATTCCAAATTCAAATTCAAGAATCAATTACTTTTTGATTTTTTTTTTCAAAAAAAAAAAGAAAAAAGAAAAAGAAAACAAAGGAAACAAACAATAGAAGGGGGAAAGATGAGAAAGGAATCCTAATCTAGAGAATTGAGGTGAGAAGAGAAAGAAGACTCAGATGAGAAGGGAAACTTAACTCTAAAAGATAGATGAGAGGGTTGGTCAGAAGTTTCCTAAACAAGCACGGTTCAAACAATCCTAGACCTAGTGTAGCTTAAGTCTAGACGACTCCTAACTGGTTGAGTCGAATTGATTCGCTTGATTCACCTCCCTCACTAATCAAACCAACTTGGCCAGGCCGTGTATAGCTAGTGGGGGCGCTTCCGACAGAGTCGGTGCCAATTAGACAACCACTTCGCTTGGAAGACTTACGTCAACACAAAAACACTTTCTAGACACCAAATTAAATTCGATCAGCTTCAAGTCATAGCAAGTCAAACCAATCTTCTCCTTAATTGAGTCCGAATCCTTAGGGGCCAATGTCTAATTGATTTTAATTAAGGCTTGGGTGACACTTTGGGATTGTTATTTGTGGGCCACGGAAGGGTGATGAAATCCCCACCGTATATTTTCCTACGGAGTTGCCCTTAAGATAGTTTAACCTAAATCTAGCAGAGATAGTCAAACATTGGTCTTTAGTGGGGGACAATTGCAAAGTTGTATGCAAACTAAATTATATGCTTAAATGCAATCAATAAAAAACCGCGCACGTACCTTGCCTCCAGCACTCTTCAACAATGAATTGATTTGCAAAATTTAGCATACATAATGCGAGAAAATCTTTAAATGATGCATGCACTAAGGCCTTTCTAATTTTGCAAAATTTTAGGTCACAAGTTGAATTGGTGTCAATTATGGAAGTTTGCCCTACACATGCAATTCTACCAAACAAGAAATTTTCCGAAAATGGAAATTACGCGGAAAATGCAACAAATGTTACCTACGCACGCTTAGTCGGGTTTGCCGCCCGCTCTCGATAATTTCCAGTGCTCTACGCGTCCACCCAGAGATGAGTCGCGTTCAGGAGAATTTTCAGGCTCAGATATTCAACCCGTGCGGCGTTTCCGCCGCAAACTCTACTTGAGATGCGGCGTTTTCGCCGCCTGCTCAATTCGGATGGTCTCCGGATTTTTGTGTCCTCTCTACGACTTCCTGAAAAGCACAGAGAAAACGTTAGATCGCGAAAAACCAAAATCCAAACAAAAGAAAAAAGACGAAATCACAAAAAAAACTTAAAATTCCCGTCGCCTCCCCGGCAACGGCGCCAAAAACTTGTTGAGATTTTTATTTATACCGCAAGTGCACGGCCGCGTTGAAGCGGTGGCAAGTACGGGTCGAACACAAGGAGGGAGAGATTCTTATATTTTTGTGATTTTCTTTGATTAAGGAAAGCAAAAGAGAAATAGTGTTGGTTTGAGATTTTTGGATTTATTTTTTTATTTTTCTAAAGCAAGAACAACAAGAACAAAAACTAAGAAGAAATAACTATGGATGAGAGTCCAGTGGGTGGGAGTTATGAATCTTCGAGTTAGATTAGAGATTACGAAAATTATTATAAATCAAGTGAGATATTAAGCATCATATGATAATTGATTTAACAAAAACTCATATGATCAAAACACTAACAAGAAATTAAAATAAAAACGATCTCTCTTCTCTAACCCTAAATCCGTCACCCCCACCCTTTGGAGGGTTTTAGAAACCCATGGGGAGCAGATGAGGAGAAGGGTTCATGGAGATCATCGAGAGCCTATGAAAACAAAAAGAAAGAAATATTATACTAAACTACGATCTACGAAAACAAATACAATTATTCTAAGCATGCAACAAATTATTCTAAGAGAAGAGTAAAGAACAACTAGATTATTCTACTGGAATTAAGAACATGAAACATTAATCTAAAACTAAGCTTACAAAAGACAAAGATAATGGAGAAATAAAAGGGCAGAATTTTATTGCTTTAGAATGTCATACAAAAAAGCTCCTCTTACACAATATTTCGGGGCTATTTATAGCCGATACAAGAAACCCTAAGTATGCATCAGGAAGGACACGTGTTACTACACAATTGGACGAAAATAGGAGGCACGGATCGCAACCCATGCGGCGATTCCGCCGCATATTAACCGTTAGATGCGGCGATTCCGCCGCATGGATGGTCCAGATGACTTCGTGCTTTTGTGGGTGTGTTTTTGGTATGTTGTAGGTGGCCTCCACGTGTATAAATCAATTATTGCATATCTTTGGAGATCCGAATTTGATTTCTTCTTGAATACTCCTCCAAAATAACTTTTTAGTCCTTCTAATTTGCGATCAAGTCCCTGACTTCTTATGCAATCAATTGGACTTCAACTTGAGCTTGAATCTCTATCTAATTGGTCTTTGTGATCCATCTAAGTCCATTGCACGCGTTTTAGCTCGAATATTGGTAAATTGCATTGTAACTCCTGAATTCTGCACAATTGCTCAAAACAATACCTTAGTAGCATTTATTTATATAAAAACACTCTAAATGAAAGACATATGATGCAATGTATGCAATGCATCACATGTACACATTCTCCCCAAGTTCCCATCAAGGAGTGTTGTTCTGGTGTCCGTTTGTCATATTTCATTATCATGAAATGCAACAATAGTGAGCATAATCTGAATAGATTTGAACATCGCAACTGGTGAAAACGTTCTATCATAGTAATTCCTTGAATTTGAGTGAAACATTTCGCCACATGTCTTGCTTTGAAGGTAGTCAATTCCCATCCATGTCCATCTTCCTCTTAAAACCCCTTTTGTTTTGAACGACTTTCTTTCTTTAAGGAAGGTCAACCAAGTCTCATACTTGATTATCATACATGGATTGTATTTCGGATTCCATGGCTATAAACCATAGTTTTGAGTTTTTGCTTTCCATTGATTCTTAAAAGGTTTAGGAATCATCGGTATCTAGTACCATGATTTCATGAAGTCCCGAATATATATATCGGGGTTCTTTCTCTTCTTCGTTGACCGTCTAAGTTTTACTAGTTTTACGTGTACTTCTTGAACTTCTCTTCCATAATTTTTTGCATAATTGGTTCATGTTCAATTCTTGAACGTACACTAGGCGGGGATGATTGAGTTTCACTCACAATTACTTGTGAGGGTTGCTCTCTCATACTCCAACTAACCAAAGGAACCTTGGTTGGGTCTTCTTGATCTTGAATGTTATCGTTCACATCATGATATTATAGAGTATCTTGAGTTTCCTCAATCACAACTCTACTCCCACTACTTTTTTACTCGTTAGAAAAAGTCTTTCTCGAAGAACACGGCATCCCTCTCGACAATCGCTCGATTGGAGATCTTATGCCCAAAGTATTATCCTATTATCACACGAGGATAAAAGAAGTGTTTATCCGCTTTTGGTTGATGTTTGGTCGACATCAATCTTTTGATGTAGGCCACACAACCCCAAATCTTGAGAAACTTGAGCTTGGGTATTTTACCACTCCACTGCTCATATGCATTTTCTCTACGGATTTGGATGGACCAATATTCAATGTGTAAGCTCTTGTAGTGCATAGCTGTAAAGTGGCAATTCAGTTTGACTCATCATTGATCGAACCATGTCGAGCAATGTCCAATTTCTCTGTTCGGACGCACCATTCCATTGAGGTGTTTCGGGTGGAGTGAGTTGTGGTATAATACCACAATCCTTTAGGAATGAGTCAAATTAGGTACTCAATTACTCACCTCCACGATCGGTTCTTAAAGATTTGATTTTCTTATTGAGTTGGTTGTCTACTTCATTCTTGAATTCTTTGAACTTGTCAAATGATTCACTTTTGTTTCTCATTTGATAAATGTAACCGTAACGACTAGAATCATCTGTGAACGTAATTAAGTACCTATAACCATCTCTTGTACTTGTACTCATTGGACCACATACATCGGAATGTATCAAATCCGGCAAGTCGTTCGCTCTTGGGCCTTTCCTCTTGAAAGGTTGCTTGGTCATTTTGCCCATAAGGCAAGGTTCGCATGTCCCCAAAAATTTAAAATCAATGTGACCAAGAAGGTTAGCTTCCTACAATTTCTTGATGTGTTTTTCATTGATGTGACCAAGGCGATAGTGCCATAAGATTGCATCATTCATGTGTGTTGTCTTAAGTCTTTTGTTATTGATGTCTAAGATTTGTCTATTTTTTAATTCAAGCCAATAAAGTTCATTTCTTATAAAAGCATTTGCATAGAAAATTTCATTCTTCGATAAAGACAAGCAAGAGTTTGAAATATTTATAATAAAGTCATCCACATCTAAACATGATACATTCTTTAAAATTAAAATTAAATCATTAGATAACTGAAGATCCACAGAGTTGTATGCAATCATAGCGACACTTGCACCATTTTCCACCTTCAGAATCATCTCGCCTTAGCAAGTTCCTTCCTATCCTTTATTAACTGCACATTGGAAATTATATGAGCACAAGATCCAGTATCGAGTACCCAATCATGGATAGAGGTTGTTAAATATATCTCAATAACAAATATACCTTTAACCTTTTGGGGGAGCTTGTACTCAATTACGTCATTGTCAAGGTCCTCCCATTGTACTTGAGGCAATTTGGGCGGATGTGTCCTTTTCCACCGCAGTGGAAATATTCTGTATTAGGAGTCGGAAATTTTGAAGAATTCCCCATTGAGGTGCTCGCGTGAGCCACTCCTACTCCAATTCCTTTTAGCGCCTTTTTGGTTAATTTGATGTTGCTTATTGCTTTACCTATGGTGATATTTTTACTTCCGTCATAGACGTCTAGGACATTCTTGTCATTGCCTTTGCCCATATAAACTTCAGCCTTTTTGAGGGCGTTATGAAACTCCTCAAGACTCACCCCTTTCACACACACAGTAATGCATGATAAAATCCTTGTAAGTTAGGCTAGAGAGCCAAGAATCAAATCTTCCGCAATGTCATTGGGCATCAGGGAAGAGAGTTTTTCTAACTTCTAAAGGTATGCTTGCATCGTGAGAAAATGCATGGACACAGATGTTCCCTCCACCATGTGGCACCTTGTGTGTGCTATCATGGTCTTATAGCGCTCCTTTAGAGCACTATTCATAAACATCTTCGTGAGAAATTTCATGGTCTTCTTGGGTTTTGAGTCCAACTATTTCGCTTGAAGAGAGTCATCCATGAAGTGAGTCCAAGTATACATATCATACATTCACATATGACTTTGATGGAACGTATAAACTCACTTATTCCTGCAAAAGAGAACAAGCGTAACAACTATACATATACTATATTATATTATTTAGTTGATCTTTCATCTCTCAATTAAATAATTCAAAATCATTTTAAATCCTTTAAAATGATTCAAGCATCTTTAGCTCAAAATACAAAAATATTTGAACTGAAGTTTATCTAATCCCAAAAAAACTTTAAGGAAAATAAACTTATTTGTCCATTTTATTGTTTTCTCAATTATAAGTAGAATAATCATTTAAACTAAACAAAAATTTCACACAATTAAACACAAGTTTAAAACTTGATTGTAAAATTCCGATGACATGTTTCAAAACATTTAAAACTTCCAAAAGAATTAATTAGGATCAAAATCGACAAAACAAGCCTATTCACTCGATTTTTTTGTTTCTCCTTAAAAATCAAACATAATTATTAGATCTTAATGGCTAATATATTTTCTAACATTATAAACTAACATAGAAAAATAAGAAACATATTCCATTTTGATGCATCCATAAAAATGCAAAAAAGGTTCGAAAGTGAAAAGCAACAAATTATTTGATCATGAGATGGTAAACTAAATATATTTATATTGCTTAATTATTGAAAATATGAACAAAAAACTGTGATACGATTATTGGATTTCATCACATGCCTATGTGTATATATTTTTAAAAATTATACATGCATGCAAGATCGTTTTCATATTTTTCAAGAATTTTATGTACAGGACTACCTAATTGTATTTCAATATATATATATATGATCATACCTAGAGGATTGTCAAATCCTTTTAACCAATCGGAAGTCGGGTTGCACCTCGAATCTCCTCGAAATTCCTTCTAAGTGTTCACCAAACTCTACACAATGTTAGAGATATCGAAGCTTGGCAATCAATCTCTAATGCTAGGCTAGAATCTAGCTAATAACATATTCAATACTCGAAAGATCTTAATCTCGAGCACCTTAATTAATCTAAAGAATTTTCGGATGGAAGAGATGGAGAAAATATGGAGGATACAATTTTGCATTCAAATCAAAATGGGAATGGACGAGGTACCTATTTATAATGCATCCTCAAACCCACAACATGTGTAAACCACTTACCCAAGATCTCTTGTTAATCTCTCCTCTAAACAAGTCATATTTTGACACATCATCATCCCATAACCACCTTTGACCAAAGTGGATTAAATCAAGTCATTCATCAACAAAAAATCTCTTATGAATATGTGCAAAAACGTGGGCGAAACAGTTGACTGAAAGCCTAGTCAATCGACCGATTAGTTACCTCAATGATAATTTCGGTCGGACCGAATGCCAAACGGTCGATCGATTCTCTATCAGGAAAAGTCCCTGATAATTTCAGTCAATCCACGTTTAACGTCTGTCTACCGTTCTCTTACCAAGAAAGTTCATGATAATTTCGGTCAAATCATACATCCATCTGATCTCCATCCGGTCGATCGTTCCGAAGATTTCGGTCAACCGGTCACGAAACGGTCTACCGTTTTGACCAATTTTTGCCTTCACAAATTTTCGATTAATATCCAACAAAACTTGAGCTTTGGGGTATTAGCAAATTCATATGTTATAATATTTTGGATCACATTATATTATTGAATATAATATTGATTAGTAGCATATCATACATCGCATTCATACTATATATCATTTATTTAAACCCAATATTGTGCTACTCGAGTTGTTGTTTGTAGTGTTTCAGGAGTTAGGTAACAAGGAAGAGGAAGTCAGCAAAAAGGACCTGAATGTAACAAGAATGGACTAAATTGAAGACTTCTAGACCTTTTTGTAATGCACAAGGACTGGATCGCGAATCTGGAAGGACCCAAGTGAAAACCCGGCGGGGCCTGATTGTGAAGTGCACTACACTGGTGACACATGACTTGAACCAGTTCAGTATTTCGTTAATTAAATGAAACTGATTCGAGCCAGTGGACCAAGACTTCAACCCACGTGCCAAATGAATGAACTTATGCGTTGGACAAATTTGAGTTCGATCAGAGCATTCGGGTCCGCCACTGGCGGATCAAGTTACTTTGTTGGATCTCGTGGTTTGGCCGCGGGTTGGGTTGTCAGGTCAGGGCATTACAGGACCATTAGATGTGATTTAGAGTCGTCTGATGATCCCCGATTAATCATAATCATGTATTAGTCTATATATACAATTGTAATCCATCCTCTCCCTCTTCTTCTTGCTTCTCTATTAGTTTTAGGTTTTATTTTGATGATGAATAGTGTAAGAGGAGAAGAAGAATGAACTTTGTAATCTTTTCCTTTCAAGTTAGTTGAATCTTGTTATTTACATTAATGTGTTTACTTTGATGCAATTTCTTTGATGTTGGTGTTTGCTTAATCTTGTTTTTCTTCATTTCCATTAGGGGTTTATGTTGTTTTTATGCTTTCTTTAGTTTAGATAGGAGTAGAGAGTAGTCAATCCCCATTAGGGGTGAAGAAGAATGAGTTGTGATTATGTGATGTATTAGTGTGTGTCGTAATCCTACCTTTGAACCTCACGTGAGCTCCTTAACCATCTAATGGGATTTTCACTCTAATCTTTGATGTGTTAATGCTCTTAAGTGAAACTTAGCACATGCTTAGATTAGTGGGCCTATTTTATGGGGAATGATGATGTGAGGATAAGGGTGGAATGGCAGAAGGAAACATGACATGTACATGCATGTGCTCATGTTAGCCTAACCTAATTATTATCATGTATGTTTTAATTATTGTGTCAAATCTTATTTCATGTGGCAACAATGTTGGATGTGGTCATTTTACTTGTTTTCACATTAGCATTATTCCAATTATTGTCTTGTATGATTTAATGATAATGTTTTATCTTATTTCATGTTGAGGCAAAGTTGGATTTTGTTTATGGATTTCATGTATGACATGTTGTGATGAGCACAATTGAACACACACTACACATATCTTTACTTCCGCTTTGTTTCTCTAGCCCCCTAAGGGGTTTAGTTTTATTGTTTGTTTTCCGATTTCATTCACATTGTAGTGTAATTTCGACCTTAATCTTCTCTTCTTTCCCCCACTCGAGTATCGTGAATCCGACTCGCATACGCTCCCTGTGGACCGACCCGTGCTTGCCACTGTTTCAACACGGTCGTGCACTTACGGTATTTTAACTAATTCAATGGTGGAAACACAACGACGATGACCAACTCCCACATCAAAGGTCTCAGCCCCATACTCACCAACCTCCTCAGGCCTCACCAGCAGGTTATTCTAACCAAACTCCACTTGCCCAGCGGGTTGACCCTAAGGACCCCTCTCTTGATCAATCCCTTCAAGCGTTCATGTAGATCATGCAAAGTTCCTTTAAAACTTTGGAAATGCAAGTCAGTTGGTAGGCTCATCAGCTCAATGAATGTGAGAATGGACAATTTCCAAGTCAACCCGAGGTGAATCCTTGGGGTACCCATTCTCAAGGAAGGGTGCCTCATGCTACCTCTAAACCGACCCATCATGTTAATGTGATTCATACTCTGAGGTCTGGTAAGGAGGTGGATGACCAAATTGGGTTGTCTTCCTTGCAATCACCATCTCTTGGTGTCACCCGACCTGCGATGATACATGCATCTATAAGGGAGTCGGATCCTGAGGTTCCCTCAACAAATACTTACAGGAAGGAGCATGATCTTAATATTCCTTCTACGTTTAATTTGACAATGAGGCCGAACCCTGAGGTCCCCTTGTCTCATCTTATGTTGTAGGAATCAGATTCTAAGGTCCCCCCTCATGTTTCTATGGAACGGAATACTGAGGTTCCTTCGAAAAACCTTTATGCCCCGAAGGCGTCATTCCCTGAGAACCTTAAAAAGAAAACGTCAGATCAGCATGACAAGATGCTTGAGATCTTTCGGCAAGTTAAGGTGAACGTTCTTATGTTGGAGGTGATTCAGCAAATACCACATTATTATCACTTGTGTCTATCGCTTGCCTCATGATATTATAAATATTATACAATGTAGGAATGTGTCATCTTTGTATTATATTTTTTTTCTTGATCTCTCAAGCTAATTATAAAAATGTAACTATACATAAGTTACATTGTGCACATTATAATTTTGCTTTATCAAGAGGCTCATTAATATCATCACTCAAGTCAGGAGTGGCAATGATAATCCTTTGACATATCATCTTTTTTGGCACAAATCATGTATAGTCAACTATTATCTTTATCACTATAACGTAATGATAGATTTTGATAATAATCAAATTATACACTTCTCATATGAAAAGATATATGTCTCATATGTTAGGATAGAAAGATAATGAAAACATTAATGACACTAACACAATTCCATAATGTTTTCATTTATTAGGTTTATTCAATATATGAAAACACTTTCTATTTCATATACTCATGTTGTTAAATACTTTTAGAGCTACAATATCCTTTAACCAACATGACAATCTTATCTTGGTAATTAATGTTCCATGTTAATTACAATGATTGTGAATTACATTTGGTTTATATAACCATTATCTTTTAGAGATTCACGGTTAAGAATTAAGAGTCTCTTCCTTAACACTTCCAAAAGACGAATACATTAATCAATGAACAAAATGTTCAAACATTCAATTCATAATAAATGACATATAATGGAATACTTTTAGAACACACATTCCTTTCAAATTCCACCATCTTCGTCTTCATCAATCCCACCGTCATCACCTCTCTCGGCTTAATTGACTTGAAATCAGGAAACTTTGCCTTGGAAGAATGTTGTCATGCGCGCCTCTTGAGTCACAATTTCTCCATCGGTAGCAGACACACTCATGAAAATGAATTTGTCTTCTTCATCCAGGGACACTCCTATTTCTAATTGATTTTCTTCAGAATCTTGACGAACATGTTGGGAGCATATGCCTTCTGACAAATTTAACGATGGATCCACATTCTTGAAACACGTCATCCTTAAAAAAATCTTCAATTTTTGAGTTATTGACAATGTGGGGTTATGTGCAGAGTGCATCACTTTAAGTTGGTGAATATCTTCATGTAACTTGTGTAAGCCGTGAAGCTTCAAATGAAAATTATGGTTACAATGAGCAAATGATAATTTAAATTTAAAGCATAGAAACCAAATTTATTACCAAATAACAATCTCTAGCAGGTCGAGGCCTGTAAATCGGTAGTTCTTCAGCTTCAACTCTTTTCATCAGTCATCAAACGGTAATCCGCCAATATCATTCCATATAAAGACGTCTACAAGTAATTGGGTCCTCTGACAATAAAGGTGGTTCAATTTGCACAAACTTTCGTTGACGTGATCAAGCTTGAATGTACGACTGTTGTTCTTGCAACCTGCTTATTTTCAGCTTCCCTTAAGCCTTCTTTAGCTTGCAAATCTCAATTATATCTGGAATATGTCGCTGCAATCCCAACTTATGCACGACCATGTCCGTCACATGCATAGCAACTACTCCAAAACAAACCAGACATGTTCTCGTCATCCATATATCATGTCCTGCTCTACATGCAGCTGGTAAGACCCGCAGATCTACGTCCTGGTAAGTGTAGGATTTTGTGTCCTTGTGTATGTATATATTTTTCAAAATTTAATACAAACATACAAGATCGATTTCATATTTTCATTGATTTTATGTACATGTATTTGTTTATTCTAATATCATGCATTCCTATACATATTAAAATAAACAAAGAATAGAGGATCATACCCAAAGGTTCTCTAAAACCTTTCAGAAGATCCAGAGTTCCGTTGCTCCTCGAATCGCCCGCCGTTTCGCCTTCAAGTGTTCATCAAACTCTAAACAAGATTAGAGAGAAAGGAGCTAGTCAATCAATCTCTAATTAGGCTTAGAATCTAGCTAATAACCCATCTTTAAGCTCCTGAGATTTCTATCTCCAAAACTTAAAACTATTAAGAAATTTTCGTGGTGATTAAGGGAGATATTAATGAGAGAAAGAATTTTGCATTAACATAAACAAGTAGGATGGGGGGTCCTTTTATACGGTCCCAAAACATCCTTATCAAGAAATATTCTTTAGTCAAGATCTCTTGCTTATTCTCTCTTAAAATTAATCTCTAATTGCCACATAAGCACCCTAAAAATCATTTTATTAAATCTAGAATTAATCCAACCCATGATCTAATTAATCTCTTAATAATTCAGGCAGAAATCGCACTGTTCGGTCGACCGAGAAATTTTCTCGGTTAACCGAACCATTCGGTTTTAACACGTGTTCGGTGAACCGTGAGCTAGACGGTCGACCGAATCCGCGTGAGAAATATTCTTTGGAAAAATTCGGACGAACCACGTCTTCTCTTCGGTCGACCGGTTACTCACCAAAATTTCTCCTGGAGCATAGTCATCGGATGACCGTGTCACCTTCGGTCTACCGAAAATACTCTTTCTCGGTTGACCGTTCACGATCAGTTAACTGAACCCGATTGTCCAGACACTCCAGACAATTTCGGTCAACCAATTGTGATTACTCGTTCCCCATTCGGTTAACCAATATGAAGATACCCCGGTTGACCGAACCATGAACGGTTCACCGTGTTTGACCGATTTTGCCTTTGTCAAATTTTGGATTTATTTCCAACAAAATTTGATCTTTTGGGGTTTTTAGCAAATTCATATCTTATGTAATATATTATCTTATGTATTATTACACCTCATAATATACACACCTCATATGAATTTATTATGATTCTAATTATGTCAATCCTCATGACATATTGATTTTATTCGTTCACCACATGTGTCCCTTTTTAACATGAAACCTGACATATCATATGAACTCAAAATCAGGGTTCTTGTTTCCCAGTTTTGTGGTGTAACCTATATGAGGATTTAAGCTAAATTGGCAGTGATATTAAACAATTATTATCTCAAACTACAAGTGGTATCTAGCTACACATTATAGTTACCCAATTAGCATATATGTCTTTGTTCCACTCGAACTAAAATACGGTCCATTTAGTGATGTAAGTGCACCACTTGTGTCCGTCGCTTGCCTCATGATATTAAGAATATATACAAAGTAAAAATGTGTCACCTTTGTATTATATTCATTTCTTGATCTCTTTAAGGTAATTATAACTATGTAACTTAACTTAAGTTACATTGTGTACATTATAATTTTGCTTTATGAAAGTGCCCACTAATATCATCACTCAGTTAAGAGGGCAACGATAATCGTTTGACTAGCTATCTTTTCCAGCACAAGTCATGTTTAACCAACTATTGTCTTTATCACTATACTCATTCATAGCTTTTGACAATAATCAAATTAAGCACTTCTTGAGTGAAAAGACATAAGTCTCATATCTTAGGATCCAAGACACAGTAAAACATTTATGACACGAAACACAATTTTATAATGTTTTACTTGTTAGGTCTATTCAATATATAAAAGTAATTTTTTCCTCTTTTATATACTCGCGTCGTCAATTTTTTGTAGAGCTACAACAATCGATGACCAACACGACAATCTTATCTCGGTGATTAATGTTTCATGTTAATTACCATGATTGTGAATAACGTTTAATTTATGTAAACCATTATCTTTTAGAGCTCTACGGTTAAGGACCAAACGCCTCTTCCTTAACACTTCCAAAAGACGAATACCATAATCAAGGAACAAAATGTTTGCACATCCAATTCATAATAATTGACATATAAAAGTAAAACTTTTAGAACACCTTCCTTTCAATCTCCCACTTGTTATCAAAGTTTTCTTCCACATACATTCTTAATGTATAAAACAATAATAACTAGGATAACCCTCTCTAATCACTCATCAAGCCAATCCACATGGTTCCTCAGACCCATGGACTCGAAATGCATTTCGCCCTAGGCTTGAGATAAGGGTTTGGTGAATGGATCAGTTGTGTTGTTGTTTGTATCCACCCATAACAGATTTATTTTGCCTTCGTCGATGAAGTCACGTGTGACAAAGTACTTGCGATCCATGTACTTCACTTTGTGGTGTGATTTGGGATCATTGATTTGCGAGATAGATGCACTATTATCGCAAAATAGCTCTATTGGTCCCTCGTACGAGGGAACTACTCCAAGCTCTTCAAAGAACCTCTTAATCCATACTCCTTCCTTGCTCACTTCAGCGACAACCATTATTTCGGAAGCGGTGGTTGAGTCGGTCGTAGTGCTTTGCTTCCAACTACGCCAACTCACAGCTCCACCATTCAGAAGGAAGACGTATCCTGATTGCGACCTTCTATCGTCGAGATCACTCATGAAACTCGCATCCAAATAGCCCTCGGCTATCAACTCCCTTTGTCCTCCATAAATAAGAAACTTATCTTTGGTCTGGTTAAGGTACCTCAAAATATTCTTGACCGCGGTCCAATGCTCAGGACCTGCGTTGGATTGGCAACGACTTGTCACGCTTAGAGCATACGAGACATCGGGTCTTGTGCAAGTCATCGCATACATGATCGATCCTATTTCCGAAGCATAAGGGATATCTTTCATGTACTCCAAGTCTTTACGTGATTCAGCATGTTGAGACTTCTTGAGTTGCACACCCATACTCATTGACACATTGCCCTTTTTGGAGTTGTTCATGTTGAACCTTTCCAAGACCTTGTCAATGTATGTACGTTGACTTACGCGATTGAGTCTACGGGATCTATCTCTATATATCTTGATTCCCAAGATGTATTGAGCCTCACCCATATCTCTCATCGAAAATGCAGATTTCAATGAATTTCTTGTTTGCTCAAGCAAAGGTATATGATTTCCATGAGGAGTATGTCATCAACATATAAGATCAAGAACACTATGTGGCTCCCACTAACCTTCTTGTATATACAAGGCTCTTCCTTACTTTGGACGAAGTGAATCTTTTTGACTTCTTCGTCAAAGCGTTTATTCCAACTCCTTGATGTTTGCTTCAATCCATAAATGGATCTTTGAAGCTTGCATACTTTCTCGCTATTCTTTGGATCTTTAAAACCTTGAGGATGTACCATATACATATCCTCCTCCAAGTTCACATTAAGGAACGTCATTTTGACATCCATTTGCTATATCTCATAATCATGAAATGCGGCAATAGCGAGCATAATCCGAATAGACTTGAACATGACAACCGGTGAAAAAGATTCATCATAGTCAATTCCTTGAACTTGAGTGAAACCTTTTGCTACAAGCCTCGCTTTGTAGGTTGTCAAGTTCCCATCCATGTCTATCTTCCTCTTGAAAACCCATTTATTTTGAATGGCATTTTACCCGTGAGGAAGGTCAACCAAGTTCCACACTTGATTATCATACGTGGATTCTATTTCGGATTCCATGGCCCCAAACCATAGTTTGGAGTCCTCTCTTTCCATTGCTTCTTGAAAGGTCGAGGGATCATCGGTATCTAGTACCATGATCTCATGAAGTCCCAAATACATATCGGGTTTCTTCCTTTCTCGCGTTGACCTTCTCAGTTCTTTTGATTCTACGTGTACTTCTCGAATTTCTTCCACAATTTCTTGCGGAATTGGTTCGTGTTCTATTTTCGAACATACGCCAGGTGGGGAAGATTGAGTTTCTCTCACAATTTCTTACGAGGGTCTCTCACTCACGCTCCCACTAACCAAAGGAACCTCGGTTGGGCCTTCATGATCTTGAATGTCACCATTCATATCATGATCTTGTAGAATATCTTGAGTCTCCTCAAGCACAACTCCACTCCCACTACTTTTTATTCTTTCCAGAAATTCATTTTCTAGAATACGGCATCCCTCTCTACAATCACTCGATTGGAGGTTATATGTCAAAAGTAGTATCCTCTTGTCTCACGAGGATAACCTATAAAGAAGCACTTATCCGCTTTTGGTTGAAGTTTGCTCGACATCAATCTCTTGACGTAGGCCTCGCAACCTCAAATCTTGAGAAAATTGAGCTTAGGTGTTTTACCACACCATAGATCATAAGGCATTTTCTCTACGGATTTGGATGTAACATTATTTAGTGTGTAAGCCGCAGCTTCTAGTGCATAACTCCAAAAGTAAAGCGGCAATTCAGCTTGACTCATCATTGATCAAACCATGTCGAGTAATGTCATATTCCTCCTTTCGGATACCCCATTCTACTGAGGTGTACCGGGAGGGGTGAGTTGTGGTACAATACCACAGTCCTTTAGGAATGAGTCAAATTCAGTACTTAAGTATTCACCTCCACGATCCGTTTGTAGAGACTTGATTTTGTTGTTGAGTTGGTTCTCTACTTCATTCTTGAATTCCTTTAACTTGTCAAAGGATTCACTTTTGTTTCTCATTAGATAAATATGTCATAACGACTATAGTCATCTGTGAACGTAATGAAGTACTTAAAACCGTCTCTTGCACTAGTACTCATTGGACTACATACACCGGAATGTATCAAATCCAACAAGTCATTCGCCCTCGGTCCTTTCTTCTTGAAAGGCCTCCTGGTCATTTTGCCCATTAGGGAAGGTTCGCATGTCTCCAATGATTTAAAATCAAGTTGACCAAGAAGGTTAGCTTCTGTCAGTTTCTTGATGCGTTTTTCATTTATGTGACCAAGACGATAGTGTCACAAGTGTATCATTCACGTGAGTAGTTTTAGGCTTTTTTTTATTGATGTTTAAGATTTGTTTATTATTCAATTCAAGCAAATAGAGATCATTCCTCACGAATGCATTTGCATAGAAAATACCATTCTTCGATATAGACAAGCAAGAATTTGAAATATTTATATTTAAATTATCCATATCCAAACAAGATACAAAAATAATGTTCTTGCTAATCGAAGACACATAATAAACATTCTTTAAACATAAATTCAAACCACTAGATAATTGAAGCTCCACGGAACCTTGTGCAATCACAGCAACGCTTGCACCATTTCCGACCTTCAAAATCATCTCGTTCTTCACGAGTTCCTTCCTATCCTTTAGTAGCTGCACATTAGAAATTATGTGAACACAAGATCCGGTATCAATTACCCAATTATGGACAGAGGTGGCTAAATTTATCTCAATAACAAATATACCTTTGGCCTTTTTAGGGCGCTTACGTTCAATAACTCCATTGTCAATGTCTTCCTTGTACTTGGGGCAATTTGGCCGGATGTGTCCCTTTTCACCGCAGTGAAAGCACTCCGTGTTAGAAGTCGTAGATTTCGAAGAATTCCCCCTCGAGGCACTCACACGAGCACCTCCTACTCCCTTGCTCTTGATTGACGTATTTTTGGTGAATTTGCTTTTACCTTTGGTGATCTTGCTCCTCTCATGGACGGCTAGGACGTGCTTGTCCCGACCCTTGCCCATGTCAACTTCAGTCGTTTTGAGAGCATTGTGAAGTTCCTCAAGACTCACCCCTTTCTCACGCACATGATAGTGCATAATGAAGTCCTTGTAGGACGGGGCTAGAGAGCCAAGAATCAAATCTTCTGCAATGTCATCGGGCATCAGGGAAGAGAGCTTCGTCATCTTCTCAACATATCCTTGCATCGTGAGAAAATGCACGGATACCGATGTTCTCTCCGCCATGTGGCACCTTGTGAGTGCGATGGTGGTCCTATAGCGCTCTTTTCTAGCGCCATCCATGAACATCTTTGTTAAAGCTTCATGGTCTTCTTGGGTTTTGAATCCAAATATTTCGCTTGAAGTGAGTCACCCATGGAGGCTAACATTAGCCTGTGAACAAGGTTCTCTTGGTCTTCCCACTTGACTTTTGCCTTTCTCTCGCTATCGGTTGCTTTCTCATTTAATTTTCGGATTTCACCATCCAAAATATGAGATAGTTTCTCAAACTTCAACACGATATTGAGCTTAAGTTGCCAGCTTATGAAGTTTGAGTCATCATTTGCCAAAGGATGTTTTTCAATCATAGATCGCACAATAGGTTGAATATTCGACATTTCTACAAAATAAATTATATGGGATTTAATCTAAATTTTATGTTATAAAAATCAATACCGTAAATAAAAATTTGTCCATAAATGCAGCAATTCAAGATCCTATCAATTATATTATAAACTAGTTAAGGGCTATCAGATATATTATAAAATCAATGTAAGAAAACATTTTCTAATCAACCATTTCGAAATATCGCAACGTTTGCATTTTTCAAACTCTTATGATTCTTGTCGTTTTAATTAAGAGGGAATTTGACCGATCCTCGTAAGATAAACATATGCCTTTTTCGTTTTGTCAATTCTTTATAAAATAATCATTTAATTTAAAAAGAAAATTCTATAAATTAGACATAAGTCTAAATTTCAATTCTAACATTCGCATGATGTGTTTCAAAACATTTAAAACTATCAAAAGAATCAATTAGAATTAAATCAACAAAACTATCTGAAACTCGAAAAAGACAGAACATAAATTATTTCGATTGTAGATGGTAAACCAAAATTAATTATATAGTCTAATCATTAAAAATATGAACTAAATGCTCTGATACCACTGTAGGATTTTGTGTCCCTATGTATGTATATATTTTAAAAAATTTAATACAAACATACAAGATCGATTTCATATTTTCATTGATTTTACGTACATGTATTTGTTTATTCTGATATCATGCATTCCTACACATATTAAAATAAACAAAGGATAGAGGATAATACCCAAAGGTTCTCTAAAACCTTTCAGAAGATCCGGAGTTCCGTTGCTCGTCGAATCACCCGCCGATTCGCCTCCAAGTGTTCACCAAACTCTAAACAAGATTAGAGACAAAATGAGCTAGCCAATCAATCTCTAATTAGGCTTAGAATCTAGCTAATAACCCCTCTTTAAGCTCCTGAGATTTGCGTTGACATAAACAAGTAGGATGGGGGGTCAATAACTATTCTTTAGTCATGATCTCTTGCTTATTCGCTCTTAAAATTAATCTCTAATTGCCACATAAGCACCCTAAAAATCATTTTATTAAATCTAGAATTAATCCAACCCATGATCTAATTAATCTCTTAATAATTCAGGCAGAAATCGCACTGTTCGGTCGACCGAGAAATTTTCTCGGTTAACCGAACCATTCGGTTGTAACACGTGTTCGGTGAACCGTGAGCTAGACGGTCGACCGAATCCGCATGACAAATATTCTTTGGAAAAATTCGGACGAACCATGTCTTCTCTTCGGTCGACCGTTGACTCACCAAAATTTCTCCTGGAGTATAGTCATCGGATGACCGTGTCACCTTCGGTCTACCAAAAATACTCTTTCTCGGTTGACCGTTCACGCTCGGTTAACCAAACCCGATTGTCCAGGCACTCCAGACAATTTCGGTCAACCAATTGTGATTACTCGTTCCCCATTCGGTTAACCAATCCGAAGATACCCCAGTTGACCGAACCCTAAACGGTTCACCGTGTTTGACCGATTTTGCCTTTGTCAAATTTTGGATTTATTTCCAACAAAATTTTATCTTTTGGGGTTTTTAGCAAATTCATATCTTATGTAATATATTATCTTATGTATTATTACACCCCATAATATACACATCTCATATGAATTTATTATGATTCTAATTATGTCAATTCTCATGACATATTGATTCTATTCGTTCACCACATGTGTCCCTTTTTCAAATGAAACCCGACACATCATATGAACTCAAAATCATGCTTCTTGTTTCCCAGTTTTATGGTGTGACCTATAGGAGGATCTAAGCTAAATTGGCAGCGATATTAAACAATTAATATCTCAAACTATAAGCGGTATTTAGCTACACATTATAATTACCCAATTAGCATAGATGTCTTTGTTCCACTCGAACTAAAACACGATCCATTTAGTGATGTAAGTCCACCACTTGTGTCCGTCCCTTGGCTCATGATATTAAGAATATATACAAAGTAGAAATGTGTCACCTTTGTATTATATTCATTTCTTGATCTCTTTAAGCTAATTATAACTATGTAACTTAACTCAAGTTACATTGTGCATATTATAATTTTTGCTTTATCAAGGGGCCCACTAATATCATCACTCAATTAAGAGGGGCAACGATAATCGTTTAACTAACTATCTTTTCCAGCACAAGTCATGTTCAACCAACTATTACCTTTATCACTATACTCATCGATAGTTTTTGACAATAATCAATGAACAAAATGTTTGCACATCCAATTCATAATAATTGACATATAAAAGTAAAACTTTTAGAACACATTCCTTTCAGTTAGGGGTCCAACATACTTGATTTTCTTCTTGAACGTCCAACTCATTTCTGTGAAAATCCACTTGAGAGGTCTTCACATTGTTCAGTCACAATCTAGGAGTCCTCCAACGTGAACCTAAAGGACGTAAAAAAATGTTCTAGAAGTCGTAGACCCGGATTTTTGATGGTCGCCCAACGTGAAGATGTTCCAAACACCAAATTTGTGATAATGTCAGGAAACCAGCTACTTATTTCCTACTCTTCTAACAGGTTTGATCAAAATAGTTGTACAGATCCCCCACCAGAAGTAAGTATCTAAGGTGAACTTTGTTTCCATTCTCATCTCCTACTATTCCATTACCTAACTGAAACAAATTGTAGGCTCTAGTGTACTGCAACACTTCCTCATCTGTTGCATCTGACGCCACGACATGGTAATTTTGTTGCAACCACTACAACATTCCATGCAGACATTCACAAAGGTAAACAATTAATAAGTTTATGCAAACCTCTAACTAATCAAGATTTAAGGTCATGCACCCAACTAGGCCATTAATTTGAAGACCAGTAAGAATACCAACGTCTTGCACTGTGATCGTCATCTCCCATGTATGAAATGGAAAGTGTGAGTCTCTGGCCTCCACCTATCAACCATAGCCTGGATCAAATTCCAATCAAGTTGCAATCGGGACGAACGAGAAATTGTATCAAATCCAGCAACCCCCATACCCTATTATCCTACACAGTCTACCTGTTGAACTGAATATCGTGCTCGATACACCTAATATCAAACAATTGTTCTTGATAAAAAAAATTAATTAGTAAAAGTATAATAAAAAACAATACACATAACTTTTGATTTTCTAATCAAAACACTTACATTTTCGTGAATCAAAGATGACCTACGGTCCTTCTGTAGTACTAGCACTGAAGGGTCCACAAGACCAGGAGAGTCATGTGAACCAGATATTTTGTAATTGTACAAAAAATAAGACCAAATCAATAATCGAATATTGTTTCACCTCATAACCAAATTATCAGAAACATTAGGGGTTAAACTGTAGAAGGAGGAGAAGATAGATAAATAGCACCAAGAACCAAATTATCAACAAGAACATATAGATAAATAAATAACCCTTATAGGCGGACGCGGGCGTTCAGGATGTGCTACCTTTTTAAGCATGGTGTTTGTCCTTTTTATACTTACGGTCATATTTTTTTAAACATGGTGTATTCCATCATTTGCAGTGTATTTCATCACTTCTGGGGTACATTTTTTAGCTTACGATCGGCCCTTTTTAAACATCGGGGTTGTCCTTTTTACGGACGTCGAGGACGCCCGCATCCACTTAACATTCTCCATAAATAAAATTATAAGATTGCCTAAAAGAATTAATCTCTTTATCTGCATTGAGATACACATATATCCAAGTTTACTGAGATACATATAAATAGAGCATTCTCCCACCAATGGTCATCAACCAAATATTGTATGAAATTATTGATAATCAAGCCACCAAATGGGAATGCAGACTTACAAAGTTATTACATAAACAATCAAACTACAAATTTACTCATGTTTAATAAATTGCAATCACAATAAAAATAGAATATGCAAGATTAAATAAAATTTGCAAAAGTAAAAATATTTAGATCATAATTCATAAACATGGTCCATAGTACCGACAAGTAGCAAGACTAACATATGTTAAATACATGGATTTTACCGAAATTACAAACCAAACACCACAATGAAGCAACACACACATGCACATACCAGAAGACATACAAATATCTACAATTTATCAAATCCAATTTATCTACAAACCAACAAAATTCAAACAAAAAACAAATTGACGTTGTTTATGTGGAAATGATTGGGAAAATTATCAAATAATGAAATATACATACCAGAAGAAGGGAAGGTCGAAGAGGGTGCAGGATCGCCGAATCAGAGGGAAAAACAGCGTTGCAAGAGTGAGGGAGAGGTGGTGAAAGAGGGGGCGAGGGCCTCTTTGTTGCTTAGCAAAAACGATCTTGTCTTTTTTGTTCTGAAAATGGCATAGGTGATGTTTATTTGTGATGTCATTTTTTTGCCATTAATGACAAAAATGTATCTGTGATGTTTTTTATTTTTAAAAATGATATCACATGTGTCGTTTATGTACCTCATATTTTGCCAAATAAGTTTCATGAGTTTATATTCTTCTAATTTCTTTTTTCATAATTATTTTAAAAAAATCCTTCGCTTTTTTAGATTCTATCATTGCTTTGTTTTTAAAAAGCTCAGCATTTACTAAGTTTTTTCTATGTCCTATCATTGCCTAGTTTTCTAAAAGCCTTAGCTAAGTATTTTCTCAAGGCTTTTTCTTTATCACTTGGTGTCCTAACAGATATGGATTGGAAAAGCTTGTACGATAAATTTAAATAGGTATAAGGTTATAACATGATTATTAAACATGCTGCATTCTGATTGAAGGGTCGAATATATTTAACACTATAAGGACATGATATAATTAATACACGATAACTAATTAAGTAATGGTATTAAAACGGGTTATGTTTGTGTTAATACTTGCATTGTACTTATTACAAAATACAATACCTTAATACTAAAACTATATGTCATTATTAAACTATACTTAACATGTAACATTTTTGTACTAAACAGAAAATAGTTGTGTGATCAAAATGGGTATTAAACTTATCTTGTCCTAGAATGTACTTCAAGTGTAAATCGGGCTGCAACAGCTTCACGAGTCAAGGAGGCAGACAAGCTTGGCTAGGCTCAAGCGACAGGCTTAGTCGGCCTGGCAGAGACAAGCCTAAGTTCGTAAATAGTAGGGCTGATAATGATCCGGATTTGTAAATACCATATTTGGTTGACATCATGGAATTTACTAATCATTAGGGGCACTTTCAAATTCCACTCCCGCAAAAATTGTCAAAACTAAATTCCAAATTTTTAAATGAAATTTTGAAATTCTACGGCAACTTATTTTAACTTAAGTCATCCAATCAATACAAAATGTTAATGCTATGTTTCAAATATGATTTTTTACCATAGTAGTACGTGATTTTATGGTTGACACCACTAAATTGAAAAATAATAAAACATCACATATTTCTTTTGTTATTTCAAAGTATCATGTTTGTCCAAACGTAATGAATACAAATACGTCATTTATAAATTCTACGGTTTGTGATTCCGTCAGTTACAAATTTCACCGAACTTAAAAATACCACGTCCAAAAGGCAAAATAAATATTTCCATCCAAATTTTAAGGAAAAAAGAGTGAAGAGAAAGATCAGGGCGGAAATTCCAAGCCCGGTGTGTTTTAGCATGTTTTTATTATAGAAATAAATAGCTTATTGTAGAACAGTAGCAAAAAAAAACCTTCAGCGACCAAAACTCAAATCAGGTTTGCTTCTTCTAATTGGAGCTCTTGCTTGGCTCGACGCAGATCGCTGACATGCTTTTTTGATGTCCAGTAGAACAAGATGGCCGAAGAAGTTGCATAGCCCACGTCTTAAAATAATCAAGAGATGGGAAAACAAAATCTGAGACCACGACTCCACGAGCATGAAAGATTGCACTTGAATGCAAACTTTGCATTATTTATATTTTAAAAAAAATAAAGAGCATCATCATACATAGAAAATTTGCCCAACGTTCAAAAGACTCTCGTGTGGGACATTAAATATCACACTATGTTCCCGAGAAATTCGTCTCAATAATGCATATATGTAGTTGATTGATACCCTCTTTATGATTCCCGATCCACGTTTGGGCCTTACAATTGTGTTACCCATAATGTGCACGACTCCGGCATCCTTGCAAGTCTTCAGGAACTCCAACTCATCCACCTCTAGTTGCCTCGTCAAGCATGACCGGGTTGTCTGTGTCGGGGCAATCATGTCAGGAGACGAGGAACCCAATAGCTCCATGTTAGATGTGAAACTATTTCCGTTCATCCACTGGTCTGCACCTGTCTCTGTTTGCTGCTCAACGGGGCTGTAGACTTCAGAATCGGAGCCATCTTCCATCATGGACTCCAGTCGGACAAAAAGTACTAGACTGTCGAAGAGCATCTTCTCGAAATCATCATCTTTCTTATGAATATCTTTGTACCCATACCTTGCGACACAACGAAACATCCAAAAGTTCTTCGGGCCTATTCTTTTCACGAGAAACCGTTCTTCCTCGGGTACGAGGTATACAGGCAGGTACTTCACGCAAACAAACACAACTACGGAGTGGATAGCAGGGAGATTGGTCACGAGATGCGAGAAAATATGAGGAACGCCACTTGCCAACTCTGTGTACACGAAACCTATTCCCGGAACACGAACTAAACCCAAGCTTGGGCCGAGACCCAACATCCACGCCATGGAGACCTTGCTGTGCATCTCATATTCGTACCGCTTCATGGTTCCGTAGTGCCAAACATACATGACCATGACAAATGTTGCTGCAATGACAAGTGGGACCCAGCCACCTTGGTTGACTTTCAATAGTACTGCTGAGAAGTATGTGAGCTCTACCATAAGTGATAAGCCCGTAAAGAGTGCAACTATGATCCAGTGGCTTCGCCACACCAACAACATTATAGGAACCATAAGGAATGTTGTGACCAGCATGACAATTATAACAGCCGTTCCTGTTTCAGAAGTAAACGTTATCAATGTACTGCAAGTGCTCATAGCTAAAATGCGTTAAAAGAACAGAACCGAAAAGGCAAAAAAATAGATTGCTGACTTTAGTGCACAGTGGGAATAACTATTAGTGGTTAGTGGAATAACTATTGGATTTGCTTTGCTAGAAAAAGGCCTTCACTTTTACTTCAACAGCTTCAATTCTCCAAGGACCGATCCATTTCAATAGCATGGTATACGAGTCAGATAGAACCCTATACCAACCTCTTTTTATCGGTTTCATCTACTTATACTGAATTTGTTCCAAAGAAGCTGCTCACTAGGTATTAAGAAATTCAACAACAGTTATAGCTACTACTAACAATTAGCTTGAGGCTGCTTAGTAGATTACAAAGGGATAAAGAGAATAAAACAAACTTTTACAAGAGGGAGGGATCTTCTAGAGAAACTTAAGATGGAGGACTGAGACAAACCAAAGAAATTGGAATTCCATGATTTTTTTTAAAATAAAGCCCCTAGAAGATGCTACTAGTTAGATACCGAATAGACATTAGATGGCACCAAATTTAGAACAAATTTTAATGGATCTAGCAAGTGGCAAGCACAGTGAATGCCATAGAATAGATTATGCATGGCACTCAAAAAGTGCTGCTATGTAAAGACTATTAATTTCTTTTCAAGGATATGTTAAACCAAGCAAAATCATGTGAAGCATGCAAATTTGTGCAACTGCATGGCTGAATATGCTGCACCTGTCATGTTCTGGTTGCATATGTCAAATACAACTATTGACCGACTTGCACAACACCACAACATATGGATTGTGGTTGTTAACAGATATTGAGAGAAAAACATATGGAAGGAATGTGGAAACAGCGCAGCTAGACAAATAGTTATCAGTGATGATCCCAAAGAAGATTGAAATGACAAATAACGCTCCACACAAAATGAAAATGGACATCATAAAATATAAAGTGGATTTTTTTCATTCTACAGGATTATTGCCTAAATAATCAGGAAGACTGATGAAATCTTTTCATTGAAAATGAGCATAGTTCACATTAGAATTCCCCTGTAGTTCGCCTCAATTTGCTTGTTTATTGTTTCCTCTGCTCTTCTAAAGCATAAATTCACTAGGAACTTAGGGGATGTTTGTGCACCTGAAAACAGAGGGGAAAAAATAATTTCCCTTTGACCAAAACTTTTCTTAGTGATTGTGTCAATTTTGGAAGAAAAAAAATTCTCTTTGTTTCCCTTTACCGCTCAAAATGTACTGAAATCTTTTTCCTCAGTTTTCATACCCCTCCCCCCACACAAAGGAAAACGGAAAATGCAAGAAAGTTGTAAAAAATATGCAATCTATCAAACTTATTTAATAATTATTTTTATAAAATAAAATTGTAATTACAAAATATTAAAATCATATTTTAAAAATTAAACAATATGATTATCTTTAAAAAAATCATGGCAATATGTTCCAAAATTATATCATAAACTAGATAATAAAAATTAAGAATACATCTTGAACTTCATATTGTCTTGTTAAAATAAAATTCTAAAATAAAATATTATTCAAAATTTAATTTAATGTATTGTTTAAAAGTGTATGACTACAATAATCTTATATATTAATTAACTTACTCTCAACAATAGGTATATGTATATAAAATATATAATTCCCACATCGCATTTTTTAGTTGAATTAAACTAAAATGTGCAATGGCTATTTAACTCTTAACGTACAACATACTCGACAATAAAATTATACATTTATATATACATTATACAACATTTACAGATAATATGAATTTACGGAAATGACAGTTAATGAATTTAGTTTTTTTATTTTCTAGTGGACTCCAGTGGCTTGCACAGACAACAGAATCTTAGTCAAAGAGAAACTAATTTTCTCTAGTTTCTATTTTTTGTTGTTTCCTATTTACCACATAATCCATTTTACAATAGTTTCTTGTGTACAAACACCCTCTTATTGAAGTTCTTTAAAAATTCTCTAGATTTGTTATCTTCATACGACGCATAAGTAAAAAATTCTCTACAATTTCTCCAATATTCACTGAAGTCACATTTCCAATGGTATCACGTCACAAAATTAATGCGAACAATCCTTAAGTGTAGAGAATTGCTCCAAGAAAACCAACTTAAGCATGAAACATCTCAAAACTTATCAAGGAAATTTGACCTGTTAAAAAACTATAGATCCAAGAGTGTCAATAAGCTTGACACTTGAGTGACAGAATATATTACATACTAGCAGACCTACGTTAGATCCAAGAGTGTCAATAAGCTTGACACTTGAGTGACTCAATATATTACATACTAGCATACCTACGTCAGGTGAGAAGAAATGCTCAAGTAGGGGAGAAAATTTTAAGGAACATGTGCAAGCATGAAAACTCACTAGTCAAGCTCACCATAGGCATTTCCAATCTGACTCGGGTTTCGGAATCCAATAGTAACCGCAATGCATAGAATCATCAGAATCCAATTGATATCAGGTATGTATATTTGACCAAGGAACTTCTTTGATGTATGGATGACCTTAACCCTCGGAAAGCAGCTGTGCGCAAGTGCCTGTTTTACAACCGAAAATGTAGCTGAAATACTGGCCTGACTAGCAACCACAGCTGCTGCAGTGGCAACTACAAAAACTGGCCAATACATTCCCTCTGCAATAGAAAAAAATTATAGCTCAAGCTAAATTCCAGGTGATCAACAAACATAGGAAGCAGGCCATAGGAAATAATAGTGAAACCTGGAATCGACCGATAAAAGGAATCTAACACATGTTCTCTGTTCTTCAATAGGTACGCCGCTTGACCAGTGTATGCCAAAATAAGGCAGGGGAAAACAACTAAAGTAAAAGCGATCTACATAAGAAGAGAATAATTCGATAGATGAAAAATACTTGAATTGTAGATTGGCATTTTATTTGAAATATAACGGTCATTGTACCTGAATAGCAACAACTGGAAAATGAGACAAATCTGCAAATAATGCTTCTGTCCCTACATAACATTTTAGAATCTAAGTATCTCCTTAGATCTAACAAACAAATCAAGAAATGAGAGGTGGTCACCTGTAATGCTGAGCATTATTCCCCCAAGTGAGGCCCAATTCTGACGTCTTCGTCTGAAATAGCGTATGATATAAACTGGAGAAAATGCCTTGAGAACCATCCGATCGTATTTCCATATATTTATTGCACCAACAACTCCAATGAAGATAAACCAGATGAGAACAATAGGGGCACAAAGCCAACCCACTTTGTCGACACCGTAGCGTTGCAGTGCAAACAAAATAACCAATATAATGACTGCAACAGCAGTAACCACATCTGTAAAATGCAACATAAATCAAATTAGGTTCCTATCAAACATGGACACTAGAAGTATACGGGCTACAAATACATGTATCTGCCATGTAATCCTCACAAACCACACCACTTTACACGGACCACATTATTGCTCTAAATAAATTGAATCACAACAGAATTTCCAACTATTTACAGAAATCAAATAAGGGACAAACAAAAGATTGATAATGTTAAGCATGCAATTAATTTTTCTTATACAAATGAATCTGAAGCATATGATTAGACGAAAGTCATAGCACTGACCACAGAGATGCCCTAAAAAACCAAAATCTAGTCTTTTACCGAACAAATTCTTTCACAAAATACTAAAATCTTCTTCAGAGACCAAAAAACTGACGAAATTACTGATCACCAAAGAAATAAGAGAGGTTCATTGACAAAAAAACTGAAGAAATTGTTATTATAACTAAGGAATCACTTTGACTAAATGGTAGGAAATGCACTATTACACATTCACATTTTGGAACAGAATTATGAAAGCCTGCCCCCAAACAGCTAATATCTAAGGAAACGGACAAATAGTCTTGGATCCGATAATGATTCAGAATAAGATATCAAAATAGGGTTGGCATATAGAAACTCTTATTAGAGAATGGGTAGCATTTTTTTGGAATTAGAGAACATATTACGATTTATCACAATGAGTCATGACTGTCATTTTGGGAGTTTTAATTGTTTTCTCCTAATACAAATCCATATGTAAATTTTACTCATTCTCTTTTCACCATACATCCTAATCACTGAATAAGATTTTTCTTGACAAACGACATCAATAGTTAATATCTTGTGTTTTTTACATGTTTCTCGTACTTGTTAAATTCCACTCCTTCGTGTAGGATAACCTTAACGGTTTGATATCCGAGTGATGAAGCAAATTCTTCCAAATGGTACATTGAATTCCTTGAGAAGAGAGTTCCCAGACCATAGGAAAAAAACAAACCTCATTCTAGTTCAAAACCTTTACACCACCCCCACCCCCCACCCCCCGAAAAGCAACTTAAAACAGAAAACAGGAGCATGGATTCGGATGTAATATCAAATGCATATATTCAAAATGTTGATGTCAAGACATGAGCTCAACTAAGTCAACTTAAAGTCTGATTTCATTATTCACTTGTAATGCTGAAGGCAAAATCAATATTAATGTAATATTGTAATATCAAGTAACTATCACACTGAATTTTTTTGGGTTTAGAAATGAAGGCAAACAAAAGGGTCAGCAAGCATCTATCATAATCGCATAATTGTAGCAAAAATAACAACGGACACAGGCCAACCACTAAGTACAAAAAATAAAAGAACCGTCAATTACCATTGCTTAACCTGGGACGGTCTACTTTGATCCCTCCAGCTGCCGAAAGAACTGCAAATCACAGTTTGAACAGAAGACAGGAAGAATCACATCAATTTCTGCTTAGAGCAAAGTCAAGTATTTAACTATTATCAATTCCTCACTTTTAAATCACATGTTGCTGTCTTATGATTTTACCTCCATGCATACTCCGTTCCTCACTTTTAAAACACATGTTTCGAAAACTGTAGTACTTATCCTATGTAATGATAAAGTAGGCAACTAGGCATCGACGAGCAACCATATCTATTTCAAAATGATATAAGCAAAGATAATAACGCAATCAACAAATAAGATGAAAGAAATTTGTGCAATCCTTGGTGATGTAAATGAGATAGAATGCTCATGCTATAGAGTACAATCTGCGAGAAACGGCAGTAGTAAGTAAACACATACCTGATATTGCTGGAGTTAGAATACCATCTCCTATCATCATACAAGAGCCAATAAGGACAAGAATAAGAAGAACGCTCTTCTTATACGCAGGCTCCTCGAGGTATTTCTTGATCTTAGCAGCAAGTAAATTATCATCATATTCTCTCCGGCTGTATGTTGTCAACTCCTCGTCACTTCGATTTAAGTTGGGTATCGTATTCACTTTTGCATGCCGACAAAGCAAGGAATATAGAGCAAATGTTCCACCTTAAAAACCAAAGACCTGTTCTTAGAAGAAATTAAATTTGTATATCACAGTGAGGCAGACAACTTATAGTAGGGGTGAGAAAAAGAATAAGGATTGTCATTCTATAACTGTATCTGTATCCATATCTGAAAGGATATGAATATCAGCAAATGCAGATAACAGATCCAGGGTTTTTCTTTCAAATTTACTGGAAATGCATATGAATAGGGATATCAAGTTGAAAAATATGTTGATAATGATACAACTTATCTTTTTTTTCTCAAATAAGTATGTCAACTTATATATATATTATATTTAGAAACAAAACTATACCCTCTAGTTACCTAATTGCTTCTACTAAATAATTCGATCAAAAAAATATTATACTTAATAATAGCAATTATACTCGCACTATATAACTATTATTCACCACCTTGGCATGTTAACACAAATCCAAAATACAACTTTTATAGGCTAAAGCTTCCTTATTTACAAAAACAATCTTAAAATCCAAAATCGATATCCAACCTACCCCTCTGTATAGTGGTCTTTTTTCTCCACCAAACCAAGACCTACATGTTGGGTTTTCCTCTTTCTCAGAGCCTCTCCTCTCTCTCCCATGCCATGTGAATGTTAAAATTAAGATATTTTTAATAACTTTGGCTTGAACTTGTACGAAATTTATTCAAGGTTTCTTAATATATGATACAATAATGTATAATTATATAATATGTATCCATATATTTTATACAAGATCCATATTGTTTATTGAAGTTTTCCATAGAGGAAATGTATTGATGGTTCATTTTCGTATCAGTTTTGTATGGATATGGATATCATTTTTTATACATATACAGTTTGTATCTTTATCTATATTTGGACTTTTGAAATGAATACGGATACGTATATACCTATATTTGATCCAGACTATATCTGATTGCACCACTAACTAATAGTGAAGATTAAAAAGATAAGATGTTCATATGAATGAAGGCAAATTGATCTCACGTTTCGCTAGGCTCACACTGTTTAAAGAAAAACTTTTTTTAGGCTCACTAATAATTTAACCAGGACAATTTTTTATCAGTAACCATTACAATATTTAACGAAATTGATTCTTAGACATCATGCACAAGGACTAAGAGATGCATAAATAATGGACAGATGACAATTGTGGACTGACTTGTCGCGCCTATATCGAAACGAAGAGCAATAGAGTTGAGCAACACGCGAGATTAGTAATTAAATCTTTAATAATTAACTAAAACCATGAAATTCATTCACAATTAGTGATTAGTAGGAGTATGTGACAATAGTTCATAGGCACCAGTTGAAGATGCACTTTTTGTGCAAGGTAAATTGCTTAAGATGATTATATTCTATGTTTTTTTCATATTTCTAAATTTTGCATAGTAAATCAAAATTTACAACATAAAAATCCAAAAATATATGCTACCCAAAACAAATGATGAAGATGAGTGGCAGCTTACCTTGGCCATTGTCATTTGCTTTCAACACGACGAATACGTATTTGAGGAGAGGAATGAGAGTTAAGGAATATATGATCAAAGAGAGGGCTCCAATTACATCCTCTGGATCATCTATTCCATGGGGAAATGTGTTGCAAAAAACATACAAAGGTGATGTTCCTAGATCTCCAAAGACAACCCCAAGACTCTGGAAAGCAAAGCGCAACAATAACATCGACGACGATTTCTGGACAGGAATGTAACAAAAATTAATTTTTCAGATTTCAGAAAACAGACTACATACATAACTTATGCAATTATCCATAAGAAAAATGTGTAGATATCACGACTCAAGTGGAACCACAGGATAAGGCTACTCAATTTTAATCTCGAGAAATAAAGGCACCCTGACTTTTAAACAAGGAAACTGTGTAACAATCCAAGGCAAAGAAACTAAAGCATCCATTGTAAAACCTAAGCCTAAAGTTACATTTTGAGATTTCAGTAAGCCAAATAAATGCATAACTTATGCAAGACAACCACCAAGATTGTTTAAATGAGGAAAATGCATAAAAATCCAACCATAGGTCAGATGCGACCACAAGATAAGGCTACTCTTTTTTATCTAAAGAAAGAGAGGTGTTACGGCTATCAAAGAAGGAAGTATGCAGCGTAATCACTGGCAAAGAAGATAATGCATCAGCCACAAAAAACCAAGAGAAATGGTTGTGGCTCTTGTGCAAATAGCGAATTGGAAAAACTACAAAATAAGTACTGACAAATAACTATTGAAAAGCAACATTCTTAGAAAGCCAAAAGAGAGCTTTCGTCTGTTCATCATCATACCTTTTCCTGATACATGTTCCTAAGTCGTCCTGCCTCTTCATCCATGGACTGATCAAGCTTTTGATCCAGATCCCACATTCCCCCTCTAACATTGGCCTTGTGGCTCTGTTCCGATGCCATCTGAGATTTTATTTTTTTGAGTACAGGCTCTTAGAATTGTATCTCAAGCATTGACGTAAATTTAACCAGGTCAATTGGTCACCTCAAATATTGTGCAAGTATATAAAGATTAACAAGGAAACTCCTGCTAAAACTCTTCACTGCATTCCCAAAAATAAAGAATCAACACCACAGACGGATTCTATCAATCCATTTGTCATCGTAGATGGAAACACATATACTGCTGGAAAAGGTGCTTCCAATCTCCAAATCAAGCTCCCGAACACCAAACAACTTTCAGTTTATTGCTCGCCATTCGTCAGCTCACAGGTGTTTGAAAATCCTGAACAAAAAATTATTGGTAAAAACTTGATTTCAGAAACTAAATCCAACCTCTTTTAAAGCAGATAAACCATGATAGAAAAATACCCCTCATCAAATACAATATCAAGATGTAAATGAAAATGAAAAGAAACAATGTTCCACAGATGTTGAAACCCAAGGTGATGATGAACATCTAGTTTGAAGAAAAAAGTGAACTGGACAGTGTGCATCCAGCCGCTCTTGTAAATTGCATAAAAAATAAACAGGCAGTGGTCATAAAGTATCGAAATGAAAGCATCTAGGATGAAACATCAGATATAAAGTGACATCAAGAAATTCCAACGGGCTGCAGCTTCTGAATATAAAAATAATGCCAATGCCAAACCAATTTGGAGTATAAAAGAGGCATGCAGGCACATTATCATCTCAAAGTGGCGAAAGCAAGACAAAAGACGTCATAAAATTTCACTTCTACAGAATCAAATCAATGACGACAGTATTTGAATCATAAGTATGATCTACATTTTCAGACATGGTTCACAGTCCATTTCAGCAAGTTTCACCAATTTTTTATACAAGTTATTAAATAGTAAAAATACAGCACAATGACAATATACTTTATTCCAGAATGGACCAAATTGATGAGAGCCAAACTCCGGCCCAAAAGCTGATGAACTGCAACTTTATATATTTAGTAAATACAACACGTAGTTGAATTATTAGTCTTTCAGCTCTACTACAATGCTAAAGAAAACAGTGCATCAGCATAGCCAAAAAGAACTCCTTTTCAAATCCAAAACAACTGAACCACGAACCCCAAATACAAAAGGCAAACGACACCATCTTAATCATAAAAAAACACCTATCAAGCACCAAATTACCATACCACAAACTAGGGTTGTCAACTTTTTCTTGGGAACCGTGGATCGCTCGATGTTCGCTCAATTTTGCTCGGATCGTGGCTCGAATCGTTTAGTAACGAGCCGAGCACAAGCAAAAAAATCCGCTCAACTAACTAAACGAGTCGAGCACGAGCAGACCCTGCTCGTTCGATGCTCCATCAATTCTCGCTCGATGCTTGCTCGATTCTCACTCGAGTTTCAATTACTCTATCCAATTATCCGATTACATTGTCCAGACCCGAGTACTCTATCCAAATGACATTTTTCCCCTTGAACACCACACATCACCAAAACATTAGGAGACATAGGACAACAACCTACAGGGGTTTCAAGAGATTACAATAGCAAGAAAAGTTAAAATTTGCAAAACCATATGAATATATAGCTGGGTTGGGAAACGTACAGGATGGGAGAGAGGCTATAAAACGGAATTGGGTTGGGATGGGAGAATACAACTTGGTGCATGGGGCAACTATGCAGCTAGTGAGTTAATTGTTGGCTGAAAATTATTTACAAACCCCTCTAAACTAGCATTCAAGCGAGCCAAGCGGCTCGCGAGTAGGGGTCGAGCTGAGTTTGAGCGGAAATTATGGCTCGAAACTCTTATCGAGCAAGCAGGGAGCATTAATTTTTTATTATCGAGCCGATCTCGAGCATACTTACCTCGCTCGTTTAGAAACCGATTACACCCCTACCACAAACCCTAGAAGGCGAATGACACATCAGAATCAAATTTGGAGCTGCAATAAGATCAAACCACAAAACCCAAGACCAGATGGTGGTACGTAGCAAATCAGAATTGCCTAAAATTCCACCTTTCAAGCTCCAAAAATGACCCGACACGAGACGGCAAACCCCAAAGACAAAAAAAAACACATCGCACATCAGAATCACCAAAAGAATCCAACTTTAGAGCTACAATCACACCGGACCACAAACCCAAATCCAGAAGGAATATTGCGAAGCAGAATTACCTACAAATTCCAACCTTTCACTCCAAAAACAACCACACCACAAACCCAAACGCCAAAAGACAACCCATCACAACCACTCAAAACAACCCTTAAATTGAAGCTCCAAATTTGCCAACACAAAAACAAAAACCCAAAGGCCACAAGACACAAAAATCACCCAAAGATCCCACCTTTCAAACTCCAAACCCACCAAACAACATACACAAAAGCTAAATACCACCAAACATGCACCCTACAGAACAGCCCCATCACCGATAACACATCGCAATCACCAACATTTAGCCACAGAACGATCAAACCAAATAACCACTTGCGAGCTCCAAACCAACCCATCACAAACCCGAAACCCCACAAACAAAACCCATCAAAACCGACAAAACATCCCACGTTTCCCTTCCAAAAATCACCCAAAACCCAAAATCTTCAAACCCACTTTTCGATCCATCACAAGCCCGAATCCGAAACTCCACAAAATCTCACCTTTCTAACCCCAAATCAACCAATTCACAGAACCCAAAACCCGAATCTCCAAAAAAATCCAAACCCAGTTTTATACCTTAAAAAACCACCAAATAAGCCAAAAGCTCCCACCTTTCCGGTCCCAAATCAACAAACCCAAAGAACCCAAAACCCAAATCCAACCCCCACATATCGACCTCGAAAAAAACCACCAAACCCGCCAAAAGCTCCCACCTTTCTCGCCCCAGAGCGATCAAATCAAGCACCCTAATTGCCATAAAAGACGACTCTCCCGTGACTCGCTCCACGTGACGGCGTCAGAAACCCTAGAGCAGACTCCAGTACGGAGGGAGGACGGAGCAAGTGGGGGAATCGGGTGGAGGTTTCTAGGGTTTGCGGGACAAGTGGTGGGATTGATGGATCGCCGGGGAAAGGGCGGAAACAAGGGTGGTTAGCGGCAACGCCCTTCTCTTAATTAATTGGAGCTTAAGCTTCTTGGATTTTATTTAGGAAAATTTTTCAAAATAAATTTTTTTTAAAAAAAAATTATCAAAATAAAAGTAATTTCCAAACTAGACCCGCTGTCACCACGTGGTGACACGTGGCGGCGGCGGGTTTTGTTTTTTTGTGCATAGAGAACTCGACATCACCAGTGTCGAGTTCATCTTTTGAGAACTCGGCACTGGCGATGCCGAGTTCAACTGGTATAACTCGGCATGGGTGATGCCGAGTTCAACTTTGGTAGAACTCGGCATGGATGATGCCGAGTTCAACTTTGGTATAACTCGGGATGGGTGATGTCGAGTTCTACTTGGTTTTTTATTGGCCAACACTTGCGACATTTTTTCTTCGGTGATTGGCTCTAATAGAACTCGGCACTTAGAGTGTCAAGTTCTATTTAAGAAACTTCTCCTGACGATCAGATCGTGTATGAGATTGATTGCCAGGAGAACAGTTACTTAAATAGAACTCGGCACTCTAAGTGCCGAGTTCTAAAGGAAGAACTTCACATTGCTAACGCCGAGTACGTCGATTTCACCTGAGAAAAAAGTGAGTTTGCAAATTTGCGTCCTAAAAAATACATTACATTCATTCGTCTTACAATTAATCAACTCTTAAAAAGGATTTAAGTCTTCGTACATTCATTCAAGTCATAACAAAATACATTACAAGTCTTAAAATTAATCAACTCTTACATTCATTCGTCTCACATACAAAATATTTTGCTATATAGGTTCTTTACATCGCTTTCGGTTATGCCCTATACCACCGCATCTCCCACACCTTACCTTTCTTCCAGAGTGTTCGTCCATCTCGTTTCGGATTCACGTTGATTTAGGCCGACCAGGAGGTCTTTTGGTTTGGGGAGGCTTCATTGTGATGTTACCTCGATCTGGCCAGTACCTCACATCAGGAATTGGGACAAATATCGGTTTGTACGCCTCCCTGTACATTTGAACCTCATAATACGGGGACACCAGATGTGAAGTGTTGACATTTGCATGTCTGCCACTGCAAACTGCTAGTACATGTGAACATGGGACGTGCATTGCAATTATGTATCCACAAGTGCAAGTAATAACTCCTTCTTCAAATTTGACGAGGTATTTTTTGTGGTCATTGGCTTCAACCTGATACATCAGCTGGTGGTACCGAGTTACTGTATGTGTTCTGGCCAGATTACTGTTTGTCATCACCACGGTGTGGACTGTCGGTACATATGTTTCATTCCACGACTCGGCGACGTCCCTTCTTTTAACAAAGAATTTGTTCAAGCGGAGAAAGGTCATCAAAATCATGGTTGTAATTGGCATACCGCGTGCCCCTTGTAAGACATTGTTGAAGCTTTCTGACATGTTTGTTGTCATACATCCGAAACGCCGACCCCCGTCGTGACAACAAGTCCATCTTTCCAAAGGACCTTGATGTTGAATCCACTCATATATTGGTTTATGTTCCTCTGCAATAGCCTTCATTAACTCTTCAAATTTCATAAATGAATGAGTTTTACCCGCTTCGTAAAACTTGATTTGTCCCAATCTTTCCTTACAATTTCGATGTTTAGCAAGATTTGCTTTCATGTGTCGAAGACAGAATCGATGTACATGGCCCTCCGAAGGTGGAAATGCGGCTCGCACACAAGCATTTATTCCCGAAAATCTGTCGGTGATAATACACAAATCGGGTCGCCTTGTAACTCTACTTGCCAGCAAATGAAGGAACCACGTCCACGACTCTGTATTCTCGCTCTCTACAACAGCAAATGCCAAAGGAAAAATTCCGTTGTTTGCGTCCGTGCCCACAACAATTAGCAATAAACATCTATATTTGCTATAGAGGTGCGTTCCATCCACACTGACAACGGGTCTACAATAATGAAACCCACTAATTGAAGGCCCGAACGCCCAAAACACACGCTTAAACATCTCCTCGTCTGAATTTACCTGGACAGACTCTATTTCGACAACAGATCCTTCATTGTTCTGACAGAGAACTGTGACGAACCTTCGCAAATCTTTAAAACTGTCTTCTTCGGCACCATATATTCGGTTCAACGCTTTTTGCCTAGCATGCCATGCTTTAGCGTAACCAATTTCAAGTGAGTATTTGGTCTTCACCCTTTCCATTATTTCAGCATGAGTAATTGTGAACTTAGTTCTAACAGATGGCATTATCAAGTCGCATACAAAATTAGCACTGCATTGTTTGTTGTCGTTTAGCAAGATCGGATTGGAACAAGTGTGCTCGGCGTCGTATGTTTTAACTTGAAAATATCTGCAGCCTTTTGGAACAGACGCATGTAGATGTCATTTGCAGTTATCTTCATCACGACGAATACAATGAACAGTATACCGTTTCGTTGAAGAAACCACAACTGAATACTGAACAAACTTTTTAATGTGCCACGATTGCAGAGCATGAACCAAATCATCTTTCGTTGGGAAAATTTGTTTATCCCAGAAAGAACGACCATCTTCCGTATGTCAATCACGTCGTTCCAAATTGTTCGCAGCATCGAAGAATGAGTGTTCAATTACCGAATTCTCTATCCAGTTGTCGTCCTCGAAGATATCGGGAAGTTCATTAAGAGTTGGAACCATGTCGTTGTTAGCAACTGCATCATCAACAACGTCGTCGTCTTCACGGTTTATGGATTGTCCCATCGCATATATGACATCCTGCGTCTCCGGAACGACTTCATTAGCAGAAACACCTTCAGGTTCATCTTCTACAGCGAATGGTGTGCTGTAATCCCCTAATTCCTCAGTGTCATCATCTTGAACGCTATGCATCTCTTCCAGGCCTTCTGGTCGACTAAAATTAATTGGGTCAACAGCTGACAAACCAAACCCAAGGTAGGGATATGAGGTAGATGGTCCAGCTCTTCCAGCAAACTCATCATGACTGTAATGTGTGGGTTCAAATTGCGACAAACCAGGATAAGGATTTGCACTGCTAGAAGGAATGTCACATGCATTTTCTGGTCATTCGGTGCCTGTTTGGAAGTTATGTGATTGGAAAAATGGCATTTGCTGATATGCTGGAACTTCGGTTGTAGGATTTAGACTTATATTCAAATCTATTCCACAGTCCCAACCGGTCGACCTTACTGTACCATACTCCGGCGAATGAGTGTTCGTTGTCAGCGTAGGGTCGGGCACTTTAGGTTCAGCTTCCACATACACTCCAACCACAGACATTCGTTTAAACAAACGCATCAATCCATAAACCGACCTATCATTGGTTAATGGAACGTATGTCCAATCATTGTTTAATGGCAATTTGGCTGTCAACTTGACATCAAACATATTGTGTGGATAACAACATTCAGATCTTATAACATCCATTAAATCCTCATATTTGATGTTCAACGGAACAACTACCAATTTGCGGTTAGATCCTGTGTATTCTGCCACATCTCTGTTACATTCTAATTTCCCGTTATACATGACCAACAAAGATCCTTCATCATCTTTATCCATACCTAAATATTTGAAAATGTGTTCAAGTGAGATGATCGAATTTATTACTAAATACTAAAAAAATTGAAAATATTTAAATGTTTAGAAGTTACCTCAATCAAGTGTAGTAGCAAACGATTGTAAACGTCGAGCAATCTCTCCAATAAACAACGTTACGATCAATAAACAACGTTACGATACCGTAGACCTATAATCAACAAAACTAAATTCAATAATCAACTATCAAACAAGAAATAAAACGTTTTGCCTAAAAACCCAAAATCGAATTCGAGTTTCCACCAAAATGGGTTCCTAAATCAACAAAAACACTACAATCATACATAAAACAACAATGTATATCATCCTAATAGATAAAAAAGGCAAGAAAACGGTGGAAAATGAAAAAAAAATCGAAACCCTAACCTTATAAACTCGGAACTCGGCGGAGGGGGAAGAGGTGGGGCGTCGGGCTGCTTTTATAGCCCGACGGAACTCGGCGTTGGTAACGCCGAGTTTACTTTTTTTTAAGTGAACTCGGCGTTACTAACGCCGAGTTATGCCTTTTGAACTCGGCACTTAGAGTGTCGAGTTCTATTTAAGTAACTGTTCTCCTGGCGCGTCAATCGTCTCATGCACGATCTGAGCGCCAGGAGAACAGTTTCTTATATAGAACTCGGCACTCTCAGTGCCGAGTTCTACCAAAGTTGAACTCGGCATCATCCATGCCGATTTCTACCAAAGTTGAACTCGGCATCATCCATGTCGAGTTCTACCAAAGTTGAACTCGGTATCACCCATGCCGAGTTCTACCAAAGTTGAACTCGGCATCACCAGTGCCGAGTGGTGATGCCGAGTTCTATTTGAATCACATCAGTAAAAATTGTCAAGTGTGGCCAATAAAAAACAAAGTTTAACTCGGCATCACCAGTGCCGAGTTCTCAAAAGATGAACTCGGCACTAGTGATGCCGAGTTCTCTATGCACAAAAAAACAAAACCCGCCGCCGCCACGTGTCACCACGTGGTGGCAGCGGGTCTAGTTTGGAAATTACTTTTAGTGGAGGTTTATTTTGGTAATTTTTAAAAAAAAAATTATTTTGAAAATTTTTCCTTTTATTTATTAGGTTTGATTAATTTAAGAGGGCATTTATATGTTGATGGTCCCCTGTACGACGGCAAATGCAACGAATCAGATTTGGGTACTGGTAGAATTGAAATTGGATCTATTTTTCATTTGGGTATGAATCGAACGAAATTCGGGTCGGTTTTCAATTTGGATATCTATAATCGGATCGATGGGATCATGGATACCCAAAACCAGATCTATTGGAATCGAATCCGGTACAAAACTTTTATTTTTCAAAAGAAATTTGCTTATTTTCTCAAAAAAACACATACTACAAGGATTGTTCAACTCACTTGCTTATCGTGAGGTTATATAGGTTGGAGTGGGAAGGAGAAATTCTATTTTCCCGACATGAGATTAAATTTTCCGCACTTCAATTTAGTGAGTTTGTAGAATGGTAAATGTCATCTACATTTCCCTTTCAACCCATGTTCAAATCCTATGAGTGATTTTTTTTTAGAAAATTCGATTTCGGATCTAGTAGTTAGAACCGGAACCGGGTCGGTTCTGAAATTGGATATTTAGATCCGACTCATATCCGTTTTGCTCTGATTCGATTCGGATTCGGTACACCGGATCCAATTCAATTTGACAGATTCCGGATATCCATGGTCACCTAGTCATCTACTTCTTTTTTTGACCGTCGACTGGGTGCAGCTGGTATGGGTCAGGGATTATAATAATGATGAATTGGAGGAAACATGCTAGATTAAGACATTGATTGATTATGTGTTGGGGTTTGAATAGTCGTTGACTGTTTTCAACTTCGGGTTTTGGAATCGCATGGAGAGTGGAATGTTTTCATATTAACGTTTTAATACCACGACTTTTAATTTTCTAGCTTGTAAATGTATTCCGCAACGAAGGTTTAAACAAATAAATCGTATTTTAATTGTGATCATATTAGAAACATTTAACCCACGTAAACAGTAACAAAAGATTACTAGATAACTATTATATTTCTTACTAGTCTTTGTATTAATATATTTTGGTTAAATTTGTAGTTTGTAAGTTTGCTAGACGTAGTTGTGGGATATTTACCGGGACAATAATACCTTATTTCATACCCTCTCACATGGTAATACTTCACTAGCTTCGTTTGTGTAACACTTGACTCGTGACTTGTAAAAATTGATCGTTGCAGTTCCACAATTTTTTTTGAGTAATTAGGTAATTTAGTTCCAGAATTCAGCTTAAAAAATTGTCAAATGACACATTTTTTCAAAAGAATTCCATAAACCTACCTAGGTTCCCTTTGTGTAACACTTTAGTAGGGAGGAGTTATTATAGTTGCAAAATAATATTAAAAAAAGCACCCAAAAATATCATTTACATTTACCTCACTTTTACGTGTGTCCAGATTTTTGTTATAATAATTTACGCATTGGTAGTTAGTATACAATTTTTAGTTTCATGTGTTAATTTGGCACGTGGGCCTAAAATCTTGTATCTTGATTGTTTTTGAAACTAGAGTTTTGATTTATTTATTTTGAAAAAATTGTTCTTATTAACCTAGGGCTACAGTAAGGAGGGGCAGGTTTCCCCTCCATCTATGTATGCCCCTGCCAAAATCTGGAGGGTTAGTGGGGTAGGGGAGAGACAGGTTGATTATTTTTATTGCTAGTCATCTTACTTAAGGGTGAATAAGTAGAGGTCGGGTTTGTGTGTGTAAACGGGTTGAATTATAAAAAAATTATCCTACTAAGTTTGTGGGCTTGTTTTACGGGTAGACAATTTTTAAAATCACAATCTTGATTGCAAAAGGTTGGAACTTTAACATTTTATCGAAAAAATTCAAAACTTAAGCGAAAACTCAGTAAGAAAAACTTAAGCGGGTTGTCATATTTTTATTGAAAAATATGAATCTAAAACCAATAAGAAGGAAGGGATGAACAAAATGAGTGGTCAGATGTGTTAAGAGGGCTTGCAATGGATGGCGATCTACGAGGTTAGTGGAAGCCTTAGCCTAGATCGAAATTGAAATGGGATCGGTGGGGTGGGGGGGATGCGTCGAGGAGACCGAACTGTGGGAACAGGAGGAGATCCGAGCACAAGGAACGGGGAATAGAAACAACAGACTAATGGTCTGTTTGGATAACAACTTAGGAGAAAAATGGAGAAAAAAGAAAGGAAAAGAAATGTGTTTCTTTTCTTTTCTTTTCTTTTCTCTTGTTTGGATACTCATTATAATAAATACGTTTTTCTTATTTGGTTAACATCTTACGAGAGAAAAGAAAAGAAAAAAACATTCTAAAATACCAAAATACCCTTTATTTTGTATTATACTTTTGACTTACATCTTTCTACATTATTTTATAATGTTCAGAATTATAAATTATTACAAATAAAAATATATCCACTGATGCATTGCATACATTGCATCATATGTCTTTCATTTAGATTACTTTTATATCAATAAATGCTACTAAGGTATGTGTTTAGTCCTATTTACAGAATACAGGGACCTGAATGCAAATTACCCACATCCCGAGCATAAACGCGTGCAAAAGACTCATTTCTATCATAAAGACCAAGCTCAAGATTATCGGGTTTCAAATGAAAATGCATCCAAGCATAAAAGCATTCAAGACCTAATTACAAAAAGAACAATGACTTAAGCACAAAAGTAGTCGGGGACTTAATTGCAAAAGGCCAAGGACCTAATTGCAAATCACGAGTAGCTTTTATTATCTTGGAGAAAATCTAAAGAAAAATCAATGTGGATCTCCAAATATATGAATGAATTAATCTGGAGCTCAAAAGAATTGAAAGAATCAATCCAGATGCGCAAAGGAGGATCAAATCATACCATAAACATTCAACCAAAATCTGGACAAAATCAGAGCAATATATGCAGCGTTTCCGCCGCAAATTACACTTGATGTGCGGCGTTTCTGCCGCACCAGAGGCGATCCGTGTGCTCAATTTTTGTCCAGTCGTGTCTGGACACGTGTACTCTCCAATTCTATACTTAGGTCTCTTGTAACAACTATAAATAGCCCGGAGAACGATGTTAGAAGGGTCATTGGCCTTAGACCTAGTTTTTAGTTGTTGTTTTTATTTGTCTTTATTTTAGTAATAAAATTCTGCCTTTTATTTCTTGTTTTTACTTTTCTTTTGTAATGCCTCTAGGACCCCTTCTTCCCCCCTCCATGAGTTTCTAACTCTTTCCAAAGGGTGGAGGGGACGAATTTAGGGTGAAGAGAATAGAATAAATGTTATTATTTTAAGTTCGTGATTAGTATATTTTGATTACTTGAGTTTGTGTTAAATCATTTATCATGTAATGCTTCGTAACTAACATGATTTATTATAAGTTTCTGAATTCTCTAATCTAAACCTTAAATCTAAATCTCCACCCAACGGAATTTACTTTTTTGTTCTTGTTTTAGTTTTAATTGTTCTTGTTTCTTGCTTTAGATAATTAAAACCCAAAAATCTCAAAACCCAATTTATTCTTCTCTCCTTCTTTCCCCCAATTGAAATCACACTAATAACAAATCTCTTCCTCCTTGTGTTCGACCCATATTTGTCACGTCTTCATTGACGCTGTGCACTTGCGGTATAAATTTAATTCTCATCATCCACCAAACTTGAAAATTTGAAGTCATTCAAACTCAGAAATGTTACAAACAAGGTAATATGCAAAATATTAAAAAACATTTCTCATGTAAAATTAATTTGGATATAGATCTTTACCCATAATAGGAATATATCAAATTTAAATTCTCAAAATTCGTAATAAATTAAAAAAACAAATTCTATTCCAACTCAAAATTTTCAATTCAAAGATTATAAAATAATACTACAAATGATTACAACATGATAGAAATTTTTAACAATTTTCCTATCATAGTGTTAACAAAACTCATCTCGATCGGTGTAGACTAATTTAAATGGGAGTGAGAAATGAGAAGATGAGTATGATGAAATATTTAGGTGGGAAAGAAAAGAAGGTAGAACGGTTGGGTGACGGAAGATGGAACGGGAAATGAGTATTTAGATGTAGCAAATTAGGATTTTTGGGTAGGTTTTTTAATAAGGGTATTTTGGTCACTAAAATATTATTTATTCACTTTCTCTCCGTTTCTCTTCATTTCTCTTCAAAATTGGAGAGAAAGTTGAATTGGATTTTGTATTATAACATTTCCCTGCTAATGTTTGTCTGGGATGATCTTTTTTTGAACTGCTATTCGTCGCCGTAAAACTACTTAAATCGCCCGTAAGATTACCATTTTGCCCCTCTACACTTTCTACTAATATAACTCCTCATTTCAGTCTTTTAACACAACTTTCTCTTCATATCACACTTTTATTCACCAAATAGGATGTCTCGGAGGCCAGGGAAAGAGCCAGCGGACACCCCGGACTACTCACATCTGGTAAATCACCTTGTTTATTTCAATTAATTTTTAATTTTTTTTTTGAGTCGGGCGACTGCGGGAGCCGCCCGACCCAACGAGAGGGCGGTCGCGGGAACCGCCTCCCCCAGGCTTGGTTATATGAGTATTTTCCTGCTTTCCGCCCCCATCGTAAGCGGAAGATTGTTGAGCGTGGCCATCCTCGTTCGCGTATGTGGGCTGTCCGGGCGGAGGATAAGAGCGAGAGTCGACTTCTTTCTATTCGTAGACGGCTAGATCAGATGACTGCATCGCATGTATATGATGTATATATCATTCACGTTTAGTTAAATTTAATTTTATTATTATTAACGTATAAACGTTTAGGTGGAGTGGTTACCGTACGATCCCGATCCTGCTGTAGCTGTGCCGAGGACTACATTTGCCGGCATTATTCGTTATAGGGATATCACAGAGCCTTATATACCTGATCGCGTGTTACGTCAGTTAGGCTACGTTCAGGTGATCCCGGTTGACATTCCGACGCCCGAGCATGCAGTACGGTCTGCGACTGCCACGATGTACGACGTCAGGCACAACGTTTCGTCTGCGGAATCGGTTTGGAGGACATTTCCGAGACTAGGACGACTACACCTGGCCGATCTGAGTCGTAGCCGCGACCCCTCCACTTGTGCTCCAGATTATTTGCAGTGGTTCGGTAGGTGCTCACATCCACTACTCGTATGCGGTATCATTCCGAGACCGGAGAGAGCACTGGATAGGACATGTGCCGATGCGGTAAGTTTATCTAATTTTATATTTAATTGTAAAGTATATTTTGTTATTGTACGCTAATTTTTATTTTACATACAGTGGATGAGTAGGGCGATACGGTGTACGCAGCCGTTCTTGCGAGAGAGAGACGTCAGGCCGAGTGAGGCGACAAGACTTGCATGTACAGATTGGGATCGCCTGATCGAGCATTGGAACAGCCAGTTGGGCATTGCAGACCATGATTCAGATGCTGAGCTGTAGTTGTCTTGCTTTTACTTTCGTTTTGTTGCACTGTTAGTACATTTGTTGGTATATGCTTATGTTTATTTGTGTACTCTTATTATTTATTTCTGACGAACATATCTTCTACATATTTCTTTGACTATCGTATTTTTTAATATTTATTTTTCACGAAAAGATTTTCAACTTATTTCTTTAGATATGAAATAATATTTAAATTTAAAATACGGTAAAAAAACAACACGATATAAGTAGAAATACACGATATATTATACATTACAAAACATTACAAATTACAATCAACGTAACCGGTTCCAATACTCCATCCTACTTTGGTACTGATCCTCCCATCCAACAACACTCTCATCTCGCATTTGATACCATAAGGTCGCTATAGGAGGTACTGGGAAATCATCAAGTAATTCCAAACGAATAAAATGAGCGTAACTCCCTAAATGAGCAATGACCAACTCTCTGACAGGCCTCGTCATGGTAGAGGGATACTCCCAGGGTAGAACAGTAAGACACGGGAACAACGAACCATCCGTTCCCACTGCGAAATACATGACCGCACACTTGTAAAAATTCGCAATAGGAAACAAGTCGGACCAAACCTCCATATAATGATCCTCGCCACAACCTCCCCCGCCCCAATCAATTCGTTGACGAGCCTCTCTCACATGGCCGAAATAGACTGTCTCATAAATAGGATGTGCACCTATCTCATTAGAAATCGCACGACGGGCGTACGACCAGTTCTCCTGACCACCATGAAAGACATCGGCAACACATCGAAATCCACAGTTGCCATCAGCACGTACGTCATTCCACCTATGCAGAAATGACAAAATGATTCCTGGCAGTCTATCATTATATGGGAAGTTGTCCACGTCAACCCGTCCGGACACTGTAAGATAGGTAAATAATAATTCATTAAAACAACAAAATTAGGAGATAATATATTCAACCCCATTTAGATTACTAATATATATTAAATAACATAACAACAAAGATATCGACATACCAGAAGATCATGTGCCCGTATTCAAGGACGATCGAGACGAATTAGACCGACGACCCCTGCTCCCACTACTGGCAGACCGACTACGACCCCTACTCCCACTACTGCCAGACCGACCACGACCTCGCTCAGCATACTCGAAGGCACTCGGGTCCCGACGTGTCGACTTTCCCCTAGGTCGACCTCGTACCTTAGTATTTTCTTCGGGTTCTCCATAGTTCGACTGATCGGGGTGTAACTGTTCGTATAAAATACGAGAGGCACTACGAATTACTGCATGATCGCTCTGCGAGATCTCATCAACTAGCTTCCGAAAATGCTCAGTGTCTTGTGCTGACTGATCAACAAACTCTGACATCTGGACTCCTTCTCCGATAACAAGTGTTTTCCAGAATGGATGAATCTGCTCTAAATAAATTCCATCACCTGACGCGAAACACTCGTACATGGTACAGGCACAAGGAATCCCATGTGTTGTCAGGAAAGCACACCCACAACGATATTCAATTTCATCACTTAAGTCCTGCATTCTCTTCAACTCCTGAGTCATTAACGACAAGCAGTGATGCGAAACTCGGCCATTTATATGCTGAAATAGAGGACCTATGTAATGTGCCAAATTTCGATGTCTCGAATCTTCAAGAAAGTTCCGAATATTTGTCAGCTGCATTTCAATAGACGAGTTCACGCGGTCGAAAAGAGTGTCGAGAGCGGCAGTCGATGTAGTGATCCACTCTTTCAGAGCCGAATGTGCACTTTCCACCCTGCAGTTCATAGTGTTGCCGAAATGAAGAACTTGATTCGTCCAATTCAACACGAATTTTCCTTATGCACCAACCACGTGTCTTCCACATACTTCGTCAGCACTGGCCAGGAACTGTAAGAATCCTTCAGATTACGGACTGCTCTATCATAATCCGTCTGTGAATCAGAAAGCATGACTCTCCTCCATTTTCCACGTCTAAAACTCTCTGCAAGCTGCTTCTCCTTGCCGAATACGTGGTATGCGTAGTTGTACACGTCTTTGTTGATATGCCAGGTGCATAGTAAATGAGCTGACTCAGGAAAAACCTCTGCCACTGGTCGCATCAGACCCATCTCCCGGTCCGTAATTATTGCTGTCGGGCTAACAATATCCAATAACAGATCTCGCAACCTCTCCAACACCCACCGGTAACTAGACTCGGTCTCATCCTGCAAAATCGCATATCCGACGAGGAAATTCATATTTGTTGGAGTAACCCCAACCATCTCAAACAAAGGCATCTTGTACTTGTTCGTCTTATACGTGGAATCCATACAGATCACGAATGGGTATGTACGCAACAACTGAACTGAAGTCGGATGTGCCAAAAATGCGTGAGTCAAGACATTAGTTTCTTCATCTGCCACAATCCAATGCAAATACTTATGCTGCACTGCCTCTCTGAGAAACTGCTGCGCGGGATTCCTGTCTTCAGATTTCGTCCTCCTCATGTACTCTCTGAAGTTGTAAATGTGCCTTTGATTAGGATTATCGTCCGGAAATTTCTTCTTTACCGCCAACAAAATGTTACGGGGCGTTGCTTGTGCCTCTGTCATATCCCGAACAATTTGTTTTGCCCCAGCACTAAGTCCGCTGACTTGTCGGTGACCCTCTGAATAAACTGCCAATGGGTGGTTGTGCTGCCCAAACATGCTACTAGAAACAATAACCCATCCATCACGATCTCGTCGCTCCACCACTTTTACCAAAAAACCGACAACCGCAACATTTTCTTTTCGTATTCTTTCGCAGTACAATACTCGTATCACGAGAACTCATCTCACGTCTGCGATCGCATCTGAGGTAACAATCCATCCGGTTATCTGCTTTTGGTTTGTACGATGATATAACCAAAAAAAATCCGGCTCCTATCGCAATTTGTTTCGCCCATTTACAACATTCCTCGATTGTTGTAAATATTTCTTTACTGTCAAAAAGCTCACTGTAATCTACTCCATCACCACCGAAATCTTGCAACGGAACCTGAAAATTTTGAATTTAACAAAAAATTAAAAAAAAACAAAAAACAAACGGGCGGCTGGCTAGGCCGCCTCCACCATAGTGGAGGCGTGCATCTAAGCCGCCTCCAGCTAGGTGGAGGCGTCTGTCTAAACCGCCTCCACCTAAGTGGAGGCGGCTTAGCCAGACGCCTCCACCTATGTGGAGGCGGCCTAGCCAGACGCCCGAGTCGGAAAAAAATTCCGCCCCCGTTACCTCGCCGGATTCTGGTGCTTCGCCGGACATTTTCGTGGTGTTTGTACTGGGAATGTGAGTAAAACTGAGTCAAACACCTTGTTTAAAGACACGAGACGAAATCGGTATTAATTGATTTGTTAGGGGCAAAAATGTCATTTTTGGGGCGATTTAAGTAGTTTTCCGGCGACGAATAGTAGTTTCCTTTTTTTCCAGTAGTATTTACATGAAATTTTTAACTGAATATAATCCCATGGGTTCTTGTGCATGTGAATTCAAAATTTAAAGGTAAAATTACTTTAAGTCGATATTAAACATTATATAGAATAATTTTATTGTCATTGTTTGGTAATATTCAAGAATAAGTATTAAAGTCGTATACGGTAAAAATCACACCGTGCAACGTACCAAATTCTTCCAGTGAAGTAGAAAATTGATTATTATTATTTTTTGTTGATTTTTAATATTTTGGTAGATTGAAACTTGAAAGATTTCCATGCTAATACGAAAAGTTACAATAATGCTAATATTTTAATATACTTAAGATTAGCCATCTTTTATACTATACTACAATAAGTTAATTTTTCCAAATGATGTACCATCGCTTCTCCTGCAGAAGGAGCACATGGAGTCTAGAGTAGGTTTCTGAATCTGACCTATTTGCTGAATTTGATGTTGAAGGCAAGGCAACCTTCAGCCAATCAGCCCTTCTTTTTTATCTTTTGAACTTTTGATAACCCTTCAGCCCTTCCTTTGAAAGTCATCACGAAGATAAGGAATATTTCATTTCTATTCAAGTTTAATTCGATTGAATATTCATTGCTTCGAGAAGAAGATAACCAAGCTTAGAACTAATTTTTCCACTTCAACGTTCGGACCGGACGAACTAGAACTAATTTGGGATCATTAACGTAAGGTGGCTTGTTTGAGGTCATGCTTTTTTTTGGTCCGGAGTCCGCCCGTATCGCAGTACGGGGTCATGCAACCCCGATGTTTGTAGCCAAAGATAGACATCTCGAATTGTCTTTTTCCAGATCTCCCAAATTCCAATTCTCTTGTTATCAAAACGTAATCTATTACGAGTCACCCAAATATTCCACCACAAGGCAAGAGGACCAAGAGTACCAGCCAACTTGACGGGGTCACTAGGAATGTCTGAGGTCCACTTAACCCAAAATTCTCTGAAATCATTACCCATATCAACAATACTTTTACCCAGAAGAGAGCATGAATTTAACAAGCCCAGAAGAGAACAAAAGTGAGAGGATTCTCAGTCCGAGAGGGACCTAGAGAAAGCTAAATTTCAAGTTGGTGACGAATCCTGCCAAGTAAGGAGATCAACAACCCGTGCCTCTCTTATCCACCGTTAGCTTGTGGAGTAGGGGGAAAGTTATCATAAGTGACGATTGACTCATCCATCTATCTTAGCAGAACCTAATAAACTTCTCATTTCCTACACCACACCTAATTCTTAGTTGTACCACATCCTCCCATTCAAGAACACCGCTCCATAGACCTTTGATGGATTTAATATGCTCAGGAACCATTCAGAAGAGTCACAGTCAGGGGCGGACCCAGGACGATATTTAGGGGTGGGCACCCTTTAAAAATATATCAACCAAATAATAATAATTAAAAAAGTTTTTATATTAAATTCAAACATGTTTGTTACAAGGTAATCCTACGAGGTTTCATGCTTTGAAATTTTTTCATTATAACTTCATCACTAATCGTATCGAAAATCTCTCGTTCGATGTACGTAACGAGAGCATCATTAACCCATTCGTCTCCCATCCGGTTCCGCAATCTGTTTTTCACGACATTCATGGCCGAAAACACTCTCTCAACTGTTGCAGTTGCAACTGGCAAGACCAATGCCAAGGTAATCAACAAGAAAACCAACGGAAAAGTTAAATTTTTCTTCTTTTGAACCATCTTCTCTGCGAGTTCTGTTAAACTTTTCAAATCTCCAAATTCTGGATTGGATCTGACATCACGAACATAAGTCTCCAATTGACTCTCAAGAACAATGAGATCAAAATCAGAAAATTCTTTGGGATAAAATTTGGCCATTTGAAGCAATCTTGTCTTATCAAACTGAGAGAAAGTATTTGTAGGACTCAAACACGATACACACATCAATAACTCTGTGCTCCCCTCTGTGAAACGGTTGTTCAACTCCTGAAGTTGCATATCAATTACTGTGTGGAATATTTCAACACGATAATGATGCACATTAGAAAATTTCTCTACTCTTCTACGAGAACGCCCTCGAGGACGATAAAATTCAGACATTATAGGAACCATAATATCATGTTTTGTGCAGAACTGGGTAGTTTGCTCTAAAATAGAATCCCATCCTTCTTCTCTCATTTCTTGTAGACTTTGTTTTGCCACTGCCACTAAATCCAAGGCATTAATAATGTCTTGGTCTTTTCTTTGTAATGCCACTGAGAGATCATTAGTTAGTCCTAAAATATTTCTCATCAAATGTAAACAAAAAACAAATTCAAAGTCTTGCAAGTTGTCCAATAGAACGATGACTTCTCCTTTTTTCCCAGAATTTGAAGTTTCTTCAATAATCTCAAGTACATCAACAATAGAACCAAACATGAGACTCAAATTTATCAAAGCACCGTAATGAGAACCCCAACGCGTATCACCTGGCCTTTTGAGTGTAGTCTCTTGATGCAATCGTCTCCCACTTTCAATCTCTCCCATTTCAAGTGCTTCTGCAATTTTTCCTGATTGTCTTTCACGAAGTATATCAAGTCTTTTGCATGAAACTCCAATGACATTTGACAGACTTGAAACCACATGAAAAAACAAGTCTACTTGACCATGATTTCGAGCAACAGCTACCAAGGCCAACTGTAATTGATGTGCAAAGCAGTGGATGTAATACGCTGTTTCATTGTCTTTAAGGATTAAGGTCTTCAATCCATTGAACTCTCCCCTCATGTTACTTGCTCCATCATATCCCTGACCTCGTATTTTTGCAATACTCAAGCCATGCTTAGAGAGTGTTCTCTCGATTGCTTCCTTTAGAGATTTAGCATTAGTCTCACGGACATGAACAATAGCAAGGAAACGTTCAACAAGTCTGCCATTTTTATCCACAAACCGCAACACTATAGCCATTTGCTCCTTTATCGATGAATCTCGCGATTCATCGATTAAAATAGAAAAGAAAGAACTACCCAATTCAGCAATTATTGCACTAGTTGTTTCACTTCCCGCAGCACTAACGATGTCCTTCTGAATTTTAGGTGAGACCAATTTAGCATTTTCTGGGGCATTTTTCATAACATTTTTTATGTCTTCACTGATATCACTAAATGTCTTTAACAACTCTAGAAAGTTTCATTTGTTGCATGAGTCTTCAGTTTCGTCGTGACCACGAAAAGCCAATCCCTGCCTCAGAAGATAACGAACGGCTATCACGGTGGAATTAAGATGAACCCTATAGCTTTTGCGTGTTTGATCTGTCTGCTTATCTAACATTGGTCGGATGTGTCTCTTTTCGTTAGTCAAGCTTTCACACTTGATTCTGGCATGATTATGAGCACTATCGGGCCCTCCAACATGGGAATTTAGACGTTGCTTATCTTTCCAATTTCTAAATCCTATCGAAACAAATGCTTTCTCTGTCCCAGAAGAGCTGAACAAATAACAATAAAGACAGAAAGCAGCATCTTTTGTGACACTATATTCTAACCAATCATTGAATTCACTGAACCATTCGATGTTGAACCGTCGCATTTTGGCACCGATCTTGGTTTGTGGGAACTCATACTTAGGATCAGAAGGGCGGTAAGGTCCTCTTAAGTAATATTCTCTACGAATTTCATTATGCATAGTAGGATGAAATTCAGATATTTGTTTTCTTTCTCCTGGATCTGATACTAATTCAGCTAAATTTATTTCAACTCGACTTCGCTTTTCCGGTGGTTGTGTTTCTTTGGGTTTTTTAATCAAAAACTTATCCATTCCTGACTGAAAAACAAAAATTGAATAGAGTTGTGATCAGACTCCATACTCTAAAACAACACAATGATCAAATTTTTCAAAAGCAAACACTAAATAAGAGGAGTTATTTTATTCTTAAATCAAAATTCGTAATCGAAAATTAAATCTAGCAGGAGATGCAATTCAAAAAATAAGATAGACACATTCATAGGAACCCCCAATGATCAAAGGCCAGACTAGAGAGCAAACTCTCGCCGTCCCACACACCTTCAATCTCTGCTGGCGAGACGAGTATCGTCCCACACACCAGCAGAAGGGCCCACTAGGGACTTGGTTGGAGAGAGTACCTGACCGAAGAACCCGGAGAAGTTCACGTCAACTCGTCAAGTGGTTGTCAACTACAACAACAAAAAATACAAATTAAAGCAATGAAATACAATGAAATTCAGAAGAAACATTACTTATTTCATTCTTAACATGTCTGTTTAAGTCCTGTACTCCTGTAGGTGTCTTTTTCCAACTCAACTTCTAGAACCAATCCAAGCTATATTATTGTCCTGTACTCCTGTAATTGTCCATCAGGAACTTTATTGTCACTGGTGTAATAAATATAATAATACCTATTATATTTATCTTGCGTTAGAAGCTCAAACAACTGTTTTATTAATAAAAAATGTATGTTATTGTCAAGATCCAATCCAAGCTATATTATTGGTCAGGAAAAACTCTTTTTTTAAATTTTTATCTGTCTGAGAGACAAACCATTATCTTACGAAAGTATATGAATATTTTGTTACACCAAATCAAATTCAGTTGGACAGTTTTCCCGAAGTTAACAGGTTAAATCTGATATGGTTTTTGGTTTCAAGATGTCATGCAGATGTTGTCATAGTTGAATCTGTTTGAACTCGTGGGCATGCAACCTCTAACTTGTACCATGGACTTTCTCTAAGTCGACTTCTTATTCAAATTTAAAACACTGATCATAAACATACGATGCCTAGAGGTGTTAACGAGTCGCATCAAACTCCAAAATCCACAACAAAACTTTTTGGTGATTAAAATTAACATACGATGCCTACAGATCATAAACATACGATGCCTACACTTTTCGGTGATTAAAATTAACACAACAAAACTCCAAAATCCAAGCCATCCCCACTCCTCCACCAGGACCACCACCACCACCAAAACCCCAAAAGATCCCATCTTTCCCGGAATTCTCCCACAGTCCCACCAATCCCTGAATCCAACTCCTACCCAACAACGACTACAAGCACAAGAGAGACAGTACGGCAGTACCTGATCGAAGAACTCGGAGAGGCGGAGGCGTGGAGAGGTGGAGGCGCGGACAGGGGCGTTGAGAGATGGGGGCGTAGCCCGGGTGGAGAGGCGGCGCCGTGGAGTCGTGGAGCCGAGGAGACGGAGAAATGTGGAGGAGGTGGAGAAGTGCGGAGGAGTGGAGAAGGGGAGGGAAAGAATCACTGGATTGAGAAGGGGATGGATTTTGGTGGTGGAGACGTGGAGTGGAGTCTTGGTTGGGAAGGTGGACGGATTTTGGGGAAGGTTTTGTGAGGGATTTTGGAGAAAATTTTAATTTTAAGGATTAAATATACAATGTAATTTAATTTTAATTTGTTTAAGTGTATAACAATTTTAGAATAGTCCCACATCGGAAATCATTAATTGTTAGATGGTCTTTATAAGTTTGTAGCTCTCCACTCTATTGTGAGTTGATCACACACTCACAATGCATAATGGGCCTAATTGGAAGCGTGGGCACACATTAATTTTAATTAAGATCTTACATTAACTTCAAATTTCTGGCGTGGGCACTTGCCTACGCGTGCCCACGCCTAGGTCCGCCCCCTGGTCACAGTAGTATTTATCACGAATGAAACTTTTCCACAAAGGTGGGTCTGGGTCAGACGGACCAGACAAGCTCCAAACCCATTTGCCCAACAAAGTTTGGTTAAATGACTTAATATCTCGAATACCCACACCTCCCCTCGATTTTGGTTGACAAACAACCTTCCAAGGGACAAGAGGGTAACCTGAAATTTTCTCCCATTTCCCTCATTTCCAAAGAAAGTTCTTATGTAGACTACTCATTTTATTTGCCACACAAGTTGGGACCACAAAGATTGACATAAAATAAATGAGTAAATTAGTCAAAACAAATTGGATTAACGTCAATCTAACCCCCCCCCCCCCCCCCCTCTACACACACGATAGAAATTTTCCTTTCCAACCTGCAAGTCTAATATTCATTCTTTCCAAAAACCGGATCTCAATCTTTTTTGTGATTTTTTTTGGGTGATAGAGGTAGCCCTAGATATTTGCATGGGAATGTTTCAATTTTACACCCAAGTATGTTTGCTCAATCAGATATTTTTTCATCCCCCATATTTATGCTTATCACATAAGATTTATTCTAGTTAATAGATAGTATTGAAGCTAAATGTTGTTTCTTCATCCAAAGGTTTGTTGCCAATTTAGGACAATTTTGAAATTTAAATACAGTAAGTTAAATGCTTATGCTTGTGTTAGTAAAAATGATTCACTGTTTCTTCTTCGATTGATTCTCATTGAACTAAACGTGGTATCTTTTTAGTTCAAATATACACTTATCCAAGGCACATTGTCATATCGTATTCCTTCCGTTCAAATTGGAGTTTAGAACATTTATCATTACACCGGAATGAATTCGCATTATCATACAAGGAGAATGAATGCAAGGCAGCTACAAAGGGCAAAGTGCTCAAGTTGAGCAAATTAAATGCAGTGTCCGGAACCAATATCAATCTATTACTTGGTTTAACTGCACCTTAGATGGAAGTTTGAACAAACATGGCCAGATACAGGATTCCTACAATGACACTTTGAAGTTGGAATGAGCTTGCTTATCGGAATCAGCTTCTCATTCGCAAATAACAATCTATTGGCTACGCGGAATGCAGTCAAGTAAATTCTTAACAAGTACCTTTTCAGAGTGAAATGCCTAAAATGCTTGTGGTTCAGTAATTTAAGGGATTGTCAAAGTCAATTTTGGTTTGAAAACCACCGGAAAATTAGAATAAAAACTCTTATCTTTATAGATGCATTATCTGCATGAGTAATCTATCAACTTTCATGCACTGAAGCGATGAAAGTGCCACAAAAGATTTTCCTCAATTCTGATGGTAAAACAACACGCCTTCAGTAATTTAATGCAAATGCCGACTTCAACTTGCTTCTTCACATGTTTATGGGCTTTCTCATGATAAAATACAAGTTCCCTAACAACCGCTAAACAGCATGGTAAACAAGATACCACGACCACTAGGAATTTTTTTCTACATGGATCAAACTACATTGTACTGATATCTTCAGCGCAAAAATACAAACACTGATCAAGCAAAGCAAAAGAATAAACGAAAAAATAAGGATCAAGCAAAAAACAGGAACAACATATCAATGAGAATGCAACCACAAACTCACGTAGCCAACACAACTTCAGGATGAACGGTAAAAAAATCAAGTTCTTCAAAGTTGCAAACCTAAATCTCCAGGAAAACAAATAGGATGGCATTAGACTTGCAGAAACAACTATACACTAAACCTTTTCTACAACCACAAATGTTCTTGAAAATCCAGATTTTAACCAACCAATATCCAAACAACACATAAACAAACTCTAGAATACCTACCACATATTTGCATTCCAAAAAAGATCATTTAGCAATATGAGGAGGCCACCACAGCTTTCTAACAGAAAATCATTACACTAAAATATCAGCACTCTATGGTACAAAAAACAACCAGTTAGCTAGAGCCGAATCGAACCCAACATCGGACCCTGTCGAACCAAGATCGGAAAACAACTCCTTTATCATGCATATATTTGTATTTTATATCCTCTATTTATAATTTAAGCATTGCTACGTAATAAGTTTTATGTTTAAGTTTAAAAAAACAAACACATGTTTGAGATGAAGATACTCAAAAAGAACTTAAAATCAAGGAAAATGACTAAATTGTAAGACTTATGGACTGAGATGCAAGAGAGAAAGACCGGATGTAAGCAAGAAATCAATTCAAAGACGAGTCACCCAAATCCAGACTCGATCAAAGACATCTGGACCGCCAATTAGCGTTTCCAGACTGCCAATCAGCGGTCTAGATGTCTTCAAGTGAACCATGTCTTAGTCGGGTGTTGGATTATGTTGTTTTATGTCCATTTATAGTATGCAATTAGTGATGATTTTTTGGCCTTAATCTATGTTTTGATGATTTAATCAACCTAATCTTAATTGTAATCATGTAGAGTAGCACACATGTTGCATTGCATATATATTATTTTGTGCTAACCTCTACAGGTGATCAAGACTCAAGAAAGAAATGATTCAAGTCAAGACATGTCATCAAGCTCTATTGAAGACATGTAATTTGCATTTTCTTTGAGTCTTAGGAACTTTATGTAATTGAGCATACTTGAGCTAAAAACTACTCAAACACACACTAGATTCCCTATAGAAGTCACACACAAAATTTCATATAATTTGGACTTCAATAGATCACTCAAACTTAGACCGGAAAACACTAAACCAAAACATGAACAGTCTGCCCACATTCGGTCGATCGAAAAAGACCGTTCGGTCGACCAAGTGATCATATATCCTATTAGTGTTTTACTGTCCAAGTTCGGTCGACCGTCCAGACCTTTTCGGTCGACCAAGTAACAACATATTTCCGACCGTTTGTTTTGTCGTATATACCCAACAGTCGTATTCGTATTATTTCCAAATACCCCAAAAATACTTTTCCCTATCGGTCGACCGAGGACCTTGTTCGGTCGACCGAACTTAGATGTCTTGACAAACCCGAACTTCCTGTTAGTTTTCGGTCGACCGTGGACCTTGTTTCGGTCGATCGAATATGATATTGTTTGTCAACCCCAAAGAGTCTGGTGTGAATCGGTCGACCGAACCTATCTCGGTGTTCGATCACTTAAGTGTACCAAGAGTATAGCCTTTGACGGTCGACTATTCTTTTACCGATCGATCAAACCGAGTTCTAAATTGCAAAACGGTCGACTGTTCAACCCGATCCGGTCGACTGAACTTACTCAGAATTGGGTCCTGTCAGTTTATGTTTTGTGTATCTTACACAATCTTTACCTAATTCATCCCCAACTGCTATAACTTTTTTGGAGCTTATAAATAGTATTGTAAAACACTTTTCAACACAACTCTCCTACTCCATATTGTCTCCTACATTAGAGAGAAAGCTCCACACACTCCAAGCCTCAAACCTTCCACACTTTAGTCTTAAATCCCATTCTCACTTAAGTGTGCTCAAGATTAGAGAGTGTTGTTCCACTCCACTGTTGTCAAAGAAACAAGGGTCTTGGTGAAAGCCCAAGATAAGAGTATAGACTTCGGTGAGAGCCCGAAGTGATCCCTCTCGGATTATGAGAAGAAGAAGGTCAAGCAAGCGAGGGTGTTCGCGGTGCTTGTGTTGTAAAGGCGTTCTCTCCCGGCCCAGAACGGGAGTGGTTAGTGAAGTCGTGAGCAGAGCTCGGGTATCCGAGCGGAGCTTGCAAGAGAGGACTAAGACCCGGGTGGGGTGCCAAACCTCTGTAAAATCCCCCATCTCCATTGTGGTTTGCATTTTCCATTCCTCTACTTGCTTGTTTGTATTAAATTCTGCTGCACATGTTTGATCGACTGAGTAGGTAATTAGCTTAAAATTGATTAGAATTAGAGACCATCACGATCCAACATTTGGTATCAGAACCTTGTGAGCTAAATTTCTTTACTTAACCGTAATTTTTAGCATGACTTCAACTTCTAATCATGTAGAGGGTTTGTGCACAACTCGACCTCCTTTGCTTAATGGGTCTAATTATGATTATTGGAAGAATAGGATGAAATTTTTCCTAATTTCAAATGATCTTAAGTATTGGATGTTTCTTCAAAATCCATACACACCCCCAAATGAAGATGAATTAGATTAACTTACTAGGCCCAAAATGAAAGAAATTGAGATGAACTCAAAAATCATGAACATTCTATATTGTGGGTTAAATGAGGGTGAATATAATAGGATTAAGGGTTGTGAAAGTGCATATAAAATATAACATAAACTACAAATGCATCATGAGGGTGATAGCAAAACTAAGGAAACCTGCATTAGTCTCCTCATGCATAAATATGAGATTTTTTCCCCTGCTTCATCCCCATCTCATGATTACCAGCTTTTGGTAGAAAGGATGAAGAGGGTGGAAGCATAGCAATTGTCGATGGAAGCAACACAATTGTTGATGGAAGCAAAGTAACTGGCGACGGAAGGTCATCTGAAGAGCGTCGTTCGGAATCAATTGTCCATGATGTACCAGATGGCTAAGATTGTCTTTGTTATAAGCACATTCAAGACCACCATTTCATGAGAATCAGTTGTCCATGATGAACCAGATGGCTAAGAATGTGTCTCTATTTGAAGCACCTTCGAGACCACCATCTAATGAGAATAAGTTGTCCATGATGGACCAGATGGCTAAGATTGTGTATTTGTTTGAAGCACCTTCAAGACCACCATCTGATGATGAAGACGATCTACCTGACACTGTTTTAGAGGAAGAGGTGTCCTCGAAAACATATTCAGGATATCTACACCGACTGAACCAAGAAATCGCGGCCTTCGAACCCAAATGACGAGCATTTAGTTCTCGACCCTTTAAAGAAACTAGATGAAAGAAAATTGAGGACAATGGAACGGTGGATATTTGGAAGGATCCCAATGAGAAGAACATTGATGTGAAGATGGGGAACTTTGGTCCATAGTGGTTTTTGATGATGAAGACAATCAGATTATGACATACCAATGAGAAGAACATTGATGTGAAGAAAGGGAACTTCGGTCCAGAGTGGTTTTTGATGATGAAGACAATTAGATCATGACATACCGACGATGTAAGTAATTTAAAGGTTGCAAATTTCATTATTTTATAGGCGTAACTCAATAGGCTCGATAGGAGACCTTGATAGGTTAGAATTGTTTGTTATTTACTGGAGTATTTATTTTGCTCGATGGGTTCGATAGGAGCTCGATATAACCTTGATAGTTTAGAATTGTTTGTTATTTACTAGAGTATTTAGTTTGCACGATGGGTTTGATAGGAGCTGGATATGACCTCGATAGTTTAGAATTGTTAGTTTGAAGATATTGTTCCCGACTTTCAACTCATTGATGTTTTGTTGCATATTGATGCGGCTCAGTATATGATTATGAGGCATCACAATAACTTCCCAGGTCCATACTTCAAAGATGTTGTAGTCGTAAGCACATGGTTCTCCCAATGGATTCCATCACAGTACGAGCAATACCAGAACAATGCAAGGAAGTTTACTTGGGATTCAGACTATGTCCAATTCGTTACTGATTGATTCAGTTAAAATAACCATAAGTGCACGACCGCGTTGAAGTGGTGGTAAATACGGGTCGATCCACATGGAGGTGTGTCGACTCTGGTTTGTTCGAAGGCAAGTGGAAAAAGAGAGAAAGAAGTTGTGATTGCACTACACAAAACTAAGAATGACAAACAATAAAACTGAATCCCATGGAGTGGAGGTGTGTGTGTATGTGTGTGTGAGTGAGTCTTCTTTTCAATTAAAACAAGTGTAGTTTGTGTGGCATACAAGTAGAAGCTAGTGTAGAATCTAAGTGTAGGACACAACACTACATGACAAACCATGAACATGCATATCTCACATAAAGTTGAGGTTGATTTTAAATTATCAAGCATGCAATAAGTACCTAGTGTGGCCATTAAAGCATCAATCAATCCTACATACAACCTAAATCATTCATGCAAATGTGCACCAAACATGGATCCATACATAACAAGTCATTCTCATCAAATCATAACAAACAACAATATAAACTCTAAACCTAGCATGAGATGAGTACCTAGTGTGGACATTATCACATCTAATACAAGTTTAAGCATGTTACAAGTATAGATCTATATTAAGCATGTGAAATGACACAAATAGAAGAACCCATCACTACCACATAGTCTACATTACCTCCACCCCATATGGGGATGGAACTACTTATTAATCATTAAGAAAGGAAAACAAAATGAAATTAAACTACACATGCAGGAATTGAAAGAGACAATATAAAAACTAACTAAGAAAATTATTTTATTGACAAGACTCACATTACAAGTAACATTCTTCTCCACCTTGAGTTTTTGCTCCAAGACTTACTCTAAGTAGAGAGAATACCACCAAGCAATGGGGTAAATACAAAGGAGAAGGAAGAGTTTTATTTATAGTCATAGAAAAAGGCAATCGGGAACAATCCCCCGGTATGGGACTAAAAGCATAATATAAATGGACATAAAACAACATAACCAATGACCCGACTAAACCGTGAAAACTTTGGACACATTTGGACCGCCAATTGGCGGTCCATATATCTTGGATTGAGTTTGCATTTTTCTGGTTCGTTTCTGACTTGAGTTCTTGATGTTTTATGAACCCAATTTGGTTGTGGATGTTTGGGCCCAGATCTTATTGCCAAAATACTCCTCATGATGGTGTGTCGCTTCTTGATTTTCTCATTGATTTTTTTGGTTTACATCCGGGTCATTCTCTCTTGCATCTCAGTCCATAAGTCCTGCAATTCAGTTCTTTTCCTTGCTTTTAAGTCCTTTTTGAGTCTCTTCTTCCCAAACATGTTTATTACTGAAACTTAAACATAAAACGCGTTACGTAGCATTGCTTAGGCTAAGAATAAAGGATATAAGACACAAATATATGCATGATATGATGTCAATCAGTTACCGAGATTGAGGATCTGGTTATGCCTTCTTCGAAGGGAAATGAGTATTTGTATTGGTGCCACTGTTGCAAAACTCGCATTAGGTTGCGATCAAGACATTAATTTCTGATTGGACATTTGACATCTACGATGACGATATGACGATCATTGATGAGGTAGCTTTGGAGTCGTTAATGAGGCCATGGTGTTGCCTCCTTTGCTCTCTGATGTGTTCTTTCTCGTTGTTCAAGGACAACCCGAAATTGAAGTCCTTAAAAGGACGCAAACCACCAGAGTTCCGATGATGCCATCTAACACTCAGGAGGTCCCCTCAAACTCGTCAAAGGTAAATATCAGGATTAATACAAATGGTTAATGCTTTTATCCCATATGTTTATGGTTAATGCTATTAATTTTGCAACGGTGATTGTGGCATGTACGTCATCAAATATATAGAGCATTGTCTAGCGAATGTTCCCTTCACCACCACGATAGACGAAAACATACCTACTTTTAGGGGAAAATGGATCATGGACCTGTTCTATCAGCAAGTCAGACCTTGATGGGGGGTTTTGTATTTTTTTTGTCAATGTAGATTAAATGGAACAATTATGAATTCAAATCTTGCAACTATTTATTCCATGTTATTTTGAATTCAAAGCTGATAATTTTTGTATTTCTATGTTTCCGACGACACTAGATAGGTTCGATATTAGTTTGATAGGTACTCAATTGTTGTGCTCCATAGGCTTGATTCCTTCATCATGTGAGATCGATAGGATTAAATCTAACCTTTGTGGACTAGGTTGAATCGATGGAAGAACGAACCATTTTTTGTGTTTCTGATGTTGCTCGATAGACTCGATATGCGCGAGATGTGACCTCGGTAGTTTAGATTTTTTGTTGTGTTTGAATGCCTAAAAACTACATCTACTTTTTGAAAAAACACGACTATTCACATAACATTTTTCGATGGCATTTCGTGACAGTTTCAAAATTTAAATCGTTCCCTTCCATCCAAACGTCACCCCACACTATAAGTATACACCGCCATTTCCTTACCTTACGTCGTATACTTCCTTCCACTTCGCTCTCCACTGCCATACACCCTCCTCCATTTCTACTATTCAAGTATGAGAATGTTGCGTAATGATGACATCATGGAGGTCATGGGGCTTGGTCAGCTAGTATGCTTGTACGGGTACCCCGCAAAACGTTTGTGCGTCGCGACATCGGTCGTGGTGTCGTGGCGGTGTGGGGCACCATGCATTGAGGTTATTTTGGTTTCTCAGTGTTGAGAAATGGTTTTGTGGTTTTTCATTTTGTTTAGGTTTCTAATCCATGAAAATGTCTTATACTTGTTACAAGGCCACAACAAATGCGGATTTTATGTTTGTGACACCGTGTCCACCTTACTCCCCCCCCCCCCCCCCCCCCCCCGAACCACTCCAGCAGATCATCTAGGAGGTGGACGAACTCGCCCGACTCGTGGGCGCACTAGATCATTGTCTAGCCGCTGTCTAAGACACGTTGGCAGACATCCTCGTAGACAACGATATATTTTTCTTATTTCATTATTTCTGAGTTACAAGTTGTTATATGTTCGGGTCAACTAACCTATAATTATTTTTATTTGGTAGTTCCATCCCCGAAGACACCAACAACATTACCCCCCTTCATGGAACACAACTGCCCCAACTATGGTATGACATGCTTCTCTGAGACACCCACTACTGACCTCTCGTCCTGCCAGTGCCTGACGTGCCTCCTAGCTTTGAAGACCACTCCGGGTTGACCAGGAAACAACAAATGGTTCTGTTTTGAAGAAGTTTCTTGAAGAATTTATGTTGGAATAATCTTCTGTTTAAGGACGTCTAAAGTATTGTCATAAGCAAACCTTTTTTTGGTTAATGTTAGTTGTTAAAGTTATTTTATAAGTTGCAAACTTTAATCTCCAACTGCTTGTTTGAATATGAAATTGTTAATATCTAGTTGAATATCTAGTTGTTGTTTTATTAGTTATAAGGTTTGAATATCCACTTGAATATCTAGTTGAATATCTAGCAACATGGAAGAAATTAATTTTATAAGTCACTATCAAGTGCAACATTAAAACAAATGTAAATGAACACAACGTTATAGGAAAACAACCATCAAGCTATATCGAGCACTATCGAATGCAGCATTAAAATAAATTAAAATTAATTTCTTCCATGTAATTTCATAAAGCATCGAGTACTGTCGAGCTTCCATCGCGCTAGATCGGGTACAACAACGTAACATAGGAAAACAAACTCAATGTTATAGGAAAACGACAACCAAGCTATACGAGAGTCTATCAAGCACTATCGGGTGCAACATTAAAACATATGTAAACGAACACAACATTATAGGAAAACAACAATCAATCTATTAATTCCTTCCATGTTATGTCATAAAGCATTGAGCATTGATTGACATCATATCATGTATATATTTGTGTCTTATATCCTTTATTTTTCACCTAAGCAATGCTACGTAAAGAGTTTTATGTTTAAGTTTCAAGAATAAACATGTTTGAGAAGAAGAGACTAAAAAAGGACTTAAAAGCAAGGAAAATGACTAAGTTGCAAGACTTATGGACTGAAATGGAAGATAGACGGACCCAGACGTAAAACCAAAATGACCAATGAGAAAATCAATAAGCTCCACACCATCATGAGGAGTATTTTGGCAATAAGATCACCGCCTAACCATCAACAGCCAAATCGGGTTCATCAAACATCAAGAAATCAAGTCAGAACCGAGCCATCGAAATCCAGACTCGATCAGAGGCATCCAGAATGCCAATTGGCGGCTCAAGACCGCCAATCAGCGGTCCAGATGGCCACAAATTATGTGTGTCTTAGTCGGGTCGTGGATTATGTTGTTTTATGTCCATTTATAGTATGCAATTAGTCCCATACAGGAGGATTGTCCCGAGTTACCTTTTTCGAAGACTATAAATAGAACTCTTCCTCCTCCTTTGTAATACATCTCCTCTCTTGGTGGTCATTCTCTCTACTAAGAGTAAAGCCTTGGAGCAAAACTATGGTGGAGAGATGCTACTTGTAAAGTGAGTGAGCAATAAAAAATGTTTTGTTAGTTTCTTGTTGTTTCTTTTAATTCTTGCACGCTTAGTTAACTTTGTTTGTTTTAATCTTCGTAGAAGTAATTAGCATGTTTTATTTCCTTAATATAAATGCTAGCTTAATAATGTGTGAGTAGTTTCATCCCTCTTTGGGGGTGGAGTTGATGTTTATACTTGTTATGTAGAATGAAATGAATGTTATATGTTGTTTGATGTGAGAAATGTGAGTATGCTTGTTTGAATTAAAGAGGATACTTAACTTGATGGTTTCTGCCATAATCTTTAGGTACATTTCATGCTTTTTAGGTTCTTAATAACAAACTTGTTCATGCTCATATTAATCACTTGGGTTAGTGACTTGGATGATAGGTCTTGCCATGAGGTACTTCTTATGCATAGCAACACTACCTACACTTGTGCTCTATTGAATGCATTCATCACCACTTATTTCATTTCATGTGTACACACACTCCACCCCTTAGGGGTTCCATTCCTGATTTCCAGCTTGCTTCTATTAGTCACTTAGTTTAGTTTTATTTCGTCTCGTGCTTTCATCTTCTTTGTTTGTTTCGTGGTAGTTTAACGTAGTTTAGTTTAATCAATTTCTTCTCCCCTCTTTTCCCCACTTTCCTTCGAACGAACCAGAGTCGACACACCTCCCTATGGATCGGCCCGTATTTCTCACGTCTTCACCGACGTCATGCACTTGCGGTATTTAAAACGAACACATCAAGTTTTTGGCGCCGTTGCCAGGAGGTGCTCGGTCCAGACTCTGATTTGGACGATTCGAGTGGGTTTAATTTTTTTTATTTTTAGTTTTTGTGTGTTTCAGGAGATCTAAACATCAAGCAAAGATACCAAGAGAAATTGGGAGGACAAAACAGACACTTGGACCACCAATCAGCGGTGGTGGACCGCCAACTGGCGGCCTGATGAGCTCAATTTGCTCTCTACTTTCTTATGGTTGTTTCTATATTCAATATAGTGATATGGGGCTCAATTTGGTATGTTTTGAATTGTAGTTTGCCGCCAGATTTATAACCAATCCCTTTTTTATACAACTTGGACCTTAAAACTCAAAGCAAAATATTAGACTTATTGTCATCTAGGTCATGCATCATTTATAGACCTTGCACGCACTCGTCTTTTCTTTACATTCCTGTTGTTGATTGCTGGCGTGAGGTGCGTGCACCCATTCTCTCATTCATGCATGGTTAAAGTATGCATTAGTTAGTAAGGTGCACCGGGACAACAGTGAGGTGAGCGTTTGTTTGGAGAGTGGATTGCTAGATTAAGACTCAAAATGCTACTAAGGAGGGGTTGTCTCATTCATTTTGAACTCTATGTATCTTATTCGAATTATTTTCCATATATGGATAATCTATTGTTTCAGTTAATTTCTTTTCTGTCTATCCATTTATGTTCCTTTATGTATTGTCGAGTAGTCTAGTTTGGTCTGTCAATTGTAACTTCTTCAGTTGTCACAGAGGTCTCTGACCGCGACACTTGTATTTGTTTTCCAGTGTGCGTACCCGTGAAATCGGGGGTGTTACAACTTGGTATTAGAGTAGGTCAGTCCCTAAAGTGTACAAAATCTAAAGACTCTCCAGTGGGGGCATCTTGCCCAAACCCTGTTGGTAAATTCCCGTCTTTCAGAATTTATAATTCTGATAGTAATAAATCATATTTGCATTGCCAGATTATGGCACATAGATGGAGACTCGAGTTCTCTGGGACTACTGAGGATTGGGAGGCATATCACCCTATGTAGTTCGAGGTTGTAGGGCACTTGTGCGCTTTTATAGAGGGGCAGGTGCAGAGGCCTCGAGCTGATGGAGTCGCTGCTGTGCACAAGCGGTTCATGAGGCAGAATACGCCAACCTTTCGAGGTGGAGTAAGTCCGGATGCTACGGAGGAGTGGGTCTATAAGATCCAGTGAATCTTTGGGGTCATCGATTGTCCCCCAGAGAGGAAGGTGGACCTGGCGACCTACGTCTTACAGGAGCATCTGTCATTTGTGCTAATCAGCACATGTAATACATGAAAACCGTAAATCCAAATCCAACTTTGCCTTCACATGAAATAAGATAAAACATTATCATTAAAACATACAAGACAATAATTGAAATTAGGCTAATATGAGCACATGCATAATGACCAAACCTCACTTTGTCTCTACATGAAATAAGATTTAACACAATCGTTAAAATATACAGGGCATTAATAAGGATGAGGCCAATATGAGCACATGCATGCACATGTCATGTTTCCTTCTGTCACTCCATCCTTATCCTTACCTCATCATTCCCCATAAAATAAGTCCACTAATCTAAGCACGTGCTAAGCATCACTCAAGAGCATTAACACATCAAAGATAAGATTGAAAATTCCATCAGATAGTTATGGAATTCATGTGAGGTTCAAAGGTTAGGATAAACACACTAATACATCACATAATCACAACACCTTGTTCTCCACCCCCAATGGGGATGGACTACTCCCTACTCATCTCTAAACTAAAGAAAACATAAAAACAACATAAACCCATAATGGAAATTAGAAAAGTAGATTAAGCAAACAACAAACATGAAGGAAATTGCATCAAATAGAAAACATCAACGTAAAGAACAAGAATACTATATTGAAATGAAAGCTTACAAAATTTCCTCATTCTTCTCCTTTTACACTAATGAGCAGAAAAATAAACCTAAACTGATGGACAAGCAAGAAGAAGAGGGGAGAGGAATGATTATAATGGTATATAAGGACTAATATATGGTTAGGATTAATATGGAAGTAATTGGACAACTCAAAATCAAACTTGACAGTCCTGGAATGCTCTGACCCAATAACTCGACCCGCTGTCAAAATCCAAGAGTCAACAAAGCTAAGTGATTTGCCAGTAGCGGATAAACATCTGCCAGTCAGTGGCGGATCCGAATGCTTTGACCCGACTCAAATTTCTCCAGTTGTTAAGTTTCTTTGTTTCTCACGTGGGGTGAAGCCCTGGTCTGCTGGGTCGAGTATGTTTGTCTTTAATTGGTGAAATACAGATCTAGTTCAAGTCATGTGGCACAATATTTTGTTCTTCACCATTAGGTCCCTCCGGGTTTTCACCTGGGTCCATCTAGTCCTTGTGCATTACAAATAGGTCCAGAAGTCTTCAATTCGGTCCATTCTTGTTGCATTCAGGTCATTTTTGCTTGCTTTTTTTACCTAACTCATGAAACACTACAAACAACCACTCGAGTAACACAATATTTGGGTAAAATAAAGGATATATAGTATGAATGCGATGTATGATATGCTACTAATCATCAGATAACTTTGAATAAGATTCCTTAGGCGTCCCCCTCACATACGTAACTGCCTTCTCTAATTGAAAACTTGAACAAACCAACTAAGCACATTAATACATTGACAGATCTATTCGAAAATGGAAAGAAAATACAACAAAGTAACACTCACATCATTTTTTACAATTTCACTACTCATTCTCTTTGTTTACTGATTTCTCCTCCAAGAACACTAAACCAATTTGTGCATTCCAGTGGGGTCTGACGGGAGTCCGAAGGGGATGATCTGAGCTCAATATTGGCTATTGTGGGAGCAAGGGAAGAGAATGGTCTTCACTTGCAATTGAGAAGCTCAATACTGCTGAAAGAGAGATAAAGATGGAGAAAGTCGTGAGAATTGTCTCACGGTTTATGCAAGGGGTATTTTGGGGAGAAATTTAAACATAAGCATATTTCTCAGAGAATGTCTATGTGGGGACTTGTTTTTCAATTTTGGGTCACTTCGAGCATAGAAAACAAAATTTCCTTTGAAAATTAAGACAAGTCCAATTAAATCGAAACATTGATTTTACCAAAATACCACTTTAAAACTCCAATTTATTCTGGACAAAAACTTTATTTGCATAACTTGTCAAAAACATCATTAAATATATTAATTTGAAATTTGAAATTTTACAAAATCAATATTGAGAAAAATCGGAGAAAAAAAGTAAGAGATAAGAGGAGAGAAGTGAATAGTACGAGTATATTTTGCAAAATTTACAAAAAAAAAATGTAACTAGTATATTATAAATAATTCATGGCTAATTTTGTAAAATTTAAAATTAAATAATAATATATTTACGAGAGCTACTAACAGTGTTAACGGAGTAGCATTAAAGCAAATAAAATTTGGCTAGTGGCATCCCAGCATATGAGTTTTTCGAGTGGCACGCAAGCAAAAACCCTAAATTAAATTACAATGGAATCTCTCATCTCTATTGCTTTCTCACCCAATTTGATGATCACTCTAGATTTTTTCCGACTTTGCTCCCGTTATAGGTCAACTTTGTTTATAGGGTTGTAAATAAAAAAGGAAATTGGAAGGGTGTAATTTTAAAAATACATGTGGATATTATTAAACGAAATGCACCCTGAATGGACTCTGGCACCCATGCTCTCATATGTTATGGAAAAGAGATCTAATGCTTTCATGAAAAAACAATGCTTACACAGTGCATGTGTTTCTTTTATTAGTATGTCTCCCTATTACATAAACAAAAAATTGAGGCAATTAACAATTGATTAAACTACTACAAAAAATGTTTAACGTGTTAAATTTCTAGATGTATATGATGATATCTAGACAAATGGATCTTATATGAATCGTATAATGAAGTACTATATGAGTGAATATATAGGAATCCAAATCTCCATGCAAATCACGTTGTTTTGGCATCATTTTACGTTGTGTTATTATTATTAATTATCATAACTAATGTTAACAATCATAAAAAAAAATCACGTTTTATCATTTCGTATTGTGTCGTGTAAAATATTATTCACAAAACTATTAAACCCCAAAATCTCCTCAAACCCTTGATAAACCCTTCTTCTTCCCCAATCCCCCACCAATGGTGACTCCAAACCCGTCGTCAGTTATGTACGTCCTTTAGAGGCTCCATTATACATGAAATTGTTCATAGTCACTCTTCCATTATCACCATGTTCTCTTTGTAACTTCTACCATGATCTTCTTCATAACTGCTATTGTCACTCCTTATAAATACATGTGGATTCTCTCCTCCAAGCGGATGTATTTTCCCCCCAAAATACTTGGTCTCGTATTGTGGTTAGGTTGTATGATTGTTTGTGTCGATTCAAAGGATTTTCAATTTTACAACACGTTATGAGCATGAGACTTTGCCAACTATAATATCAGGTGTCACTCGAGGTGAACAATCCTCTCTGATTCCCACGGGACATGGTAAAGATTTGGTTGTAACGTCTCTTAAACCTGGGACTTGTGTCGTGTCATGCTGGCACAACACGAGCCCACCGGCTCCCGGGCTCAACAAAACTACCTTAGTCATGCCGGATCCGAGGGTGCCAAATCAGGTTTTGATTTTTCGTCGTTTTTTAATTTGAAGTAAGTATATAATCATAATTGAATTAACAAACACAAACACAATTTATTTTTCCCCAAAGTAACCAATTTATTTATTAATAATTATTGACTCAAATCGAGAAACAATATAAATACATAATTGGTTACATATGAAAAATGCCCGGAGGCTAGGTAAACCTAAGGAGTAATGGAAAAAACCTAAATGGTATTACAAAAAAAGTACTCAAACATAATGATTTAGCTAATTCGTCTTCAATCTTCATCGTCGTTGGTGTCATTATGATTCATGTTTTGTATTCTGTCTGCAACGTCCATCCAATCCTTCAGGCATATGATCATCTTGATTGACTTGTCAGACAAGTTTGCCTCTTGTCAGTCAAGACACGTTTACCTGTGCTAAATGCAGACTCTGACGCCACAGTTGACGTGGGGTGACATAATAAGTCATGTCGCCATCAAGGAGACAAGTGGAAACCTACATGACTTCTTTCTCAACCAATCTAAAACATCAAAAACGTTTAACTCAACATCAGTTAAGTACATTTCAGTGTTTAAATATCCTGTTAATTCATTTAGTGTTTCATTTTCCAATTTTTTTTTTGACTTAACCAATTCCACTGGGAGTCATCATCATCTCGATCCATTGCAGTTGCAGGTGGTTGTGATGATGAACTAACATCATTTAACTCATTTGATTTACGTTATGTAGTCTTTCATATTCTTCAAGATATTGGTTTAACAAAGACCCCTCCACTCCTACTATCTTCACTTCTCAACATTGAATTTTCTCAATTAAGTTGTTCATGGACCTAACTCAAACTTAATAATCCAACGTTCTCAGGTCTCACGAAATTGGACAAACTAGTCTATATTGAACAGCATATCGAGTAATCATCTAACCAATAATTGGGTTGGAAAAAACAAAAGCCAAATAGCGACACTTCTTCAATAGTTAATTTCTTGGGAAATTAAATACATGACTGATCTGTATTTGTTTTCTAAGATACTAATAAGTTTTGTTAAGAATCATATCAAAATGATTCTATAAAATTCATTATTATACCCTCTAGTGGGTCTCTCGGAGTCTCGGTCTCTTACAGATGTGGAATTTGAGTGTATAACTTGTTCAAATAAATTTATGTCTCTCTTTGACACAAAAAATGGTTTTGGAGGACGTTTCTAAGATATTGTAGCGTAACATTCGGTCAAGCTCGTTGTACTAATCCATCCTCGTGCTACATATGATATAAAAATGTCAATATTTTACATACGAAAAAAAACATAAAACAATAGCACACACATATGATGTGAAAATTCGCACTACTTAATAGTGGGCCAATTTTCCCAAATTTTTAGGTCAAGAAAATAATAATGTGTTTGGAAATTAATAAGGAAATGGATGCGTCAGTGCGTGACGCCTCCATGTTTTTTATTCGTTCATTAGGATTCATGTTTTTGTTTCTGTTGCTCGGTTTTAAGGCAATCCCAAGTTCTTTATCTTGATTTCCAGGTACAAACTTAATTATATCTTTCTCAACTTCTAACCGACTGAAAGTTTTTGCTTGTCGAACTGCACATTAGTTTTTCTGTTTAAGGCCATCCTCAATGGGATAAGGCCATCCTCAATGGCACTTTCTTTCGTCTAGGGGTGAGCAACAACCTAGACCGGTCTTCGGTCCGGGATCCGGAGTCAATTCGGTTCCGGTCCGGACCGATCTGATTTTTTTATATTTTTAAATTTTAAGGTAAAAATCGGTTTTGGACCGGACCAGTCCCCACCCAACCGGTCCGATCTTTGGTCCGGGGTCCAAAGCCGATCCGGTTCAGGTCTAGGTCAGACCGGTTGCACACCCCTACTCTCATCCATGAAACACTCCGGTCGGGGATCATGTGTCCGTGTGTGCCTGGAATGAGGAGTCTAGGTACTGTAGCTGCAATGTTGTTCGTGAGCCACGCGGGTAAATTTATTTATATTTTGGTTTTTTTTATTGTTTTTTATTAATGTGTTTGTTAAATACTTGTTATTACTTTTTAGGATCAATTTTATTTTGATAATTTAATTATTTTTGTTTATTGAAAATAATTTAATACGTTTAGAAATTCTAAGTTAATTCAACTCATTTTTTGTGAAACTAAAATTAAATAAAAAAGTAAACGAAGAACATAAGTAACTAAAATTCATTATATTTTTAAGAGTAACTTAAAATTACATTATTATAGCTTAAATATTGTAATACATTATTAATATTTAATAATATTTGTTTTGAATTTTCCGAATTATTAATTGATTAACTTATTGTTAATTTTTGTAATTATTAAATAATTATATTAAGTGATGTAAATGAATTAAGTTATATATTGATTGTTGAAGGAAAACATAAAATAATGAAGAATAAAGTAAGGTGGAGGAAAAAGAAAGTAGTGGATAAAATCACTATTGAGGAGTGAATAATATAAGATTGTGGGAGTAAAAATTGTGTTAATATGGAGGACGGAGAAACTAACGTGGATGAGAGAATGAATGTTATGATATTTAAAGGGAACTACTAAACGTCGCCCCAAAACTACTTAAATCGCCCCTTGAAATTACCAAATTGCCCTTAACAATATATTTAATACCCAAATCGTCCCGTGTCTATAAATAAGGCCTATGGTCTTGTATATTCATAATTTATCAGTAAAAACACCACGAAAATGTCTGGCGAGGGTGATGCATCGGGTGAGGTAAGCCTGGCGCGGGGAAATTTTTGGGCCGAGCGTCTGCATTAGACGCCTCCCCCATGGTGAGGGCGTCTGCGTAGGACGCCCTCCCCATGGCGTAGGCGTCTAACTCAGACGCCTACACAATGGGAGAGGCGTCTTATGTAGACGTCCTCCCCATGGGTAAGGCGTCTGTAGTAGACGCCCTTCCCTTCGGTCAGGCGTCCTATGCAGACGCCTTACCGTTGGGGAAGGCGTTTAACACAGACGCCCCATCCATGGGGCAGGCGTCTAACACAGACGCCTTTTTTTTTTGATTTTGATTTTGTTTTTTTTATTTCGAGTTTATTTTTTAATTTTTTTAATTTCGAATTTAATTTTTTATTTTTTTAATTTTGAATATATTTTTGTAGGTTCCAGATTTCGGTGGTGATGGAGTGGATTACAGTGAGTTATTTCAAACTACACAAATCTTTGAAACAATCGATGAAGCATGTAAATGGGCCAAACAAGTAGCTATCGGAGCTGGGTTTTTTTTGGTCGTGTCGTCGTACAAAACAAGATCAGATAGTCGGATGGATTGTTATTTGAGATGCGACCGGCGAAATCAAATGGAGTCTCGGGATATGGATACTGCACTTCGAAGAAACACCAAAAGAAAGGGTTGCGGTTGCCGTTTCTTAATAAAAGTGGTGGAGCGACGAGATCGTGATGGATGGGTTGTGGTTTATAATAGTGCTCACGGACATCACAACCACAGACTGGCAGTTTATCCAGAGGGTCATCGTCAAATTAGTGGTCTAAGTTCTGGGGCGAAGAAGATTGTTCGTGATATGACAGAGGCGCAAGCAAAACCACGGAACATCTTGAAGGCAGTAAAAGAAAAATTCCCGGAGGACAATCCAAATCAAAGGCATATTTATAATTTCAGAGATTACATGAGGAGGACAAAATCTGAAGATCGGAATCCCGTCCAGCAGTTTCTCTACCAAGCAGTGCAGTGTGAGTACTTACATTGGATTATGGCGGATCCAGAAACTGATGTCGTAACTCACGCTTTTTTGGCACATCCGACGTCAGTCCAGTTGTTGCGGACATATCCTTTCGTTATCTGCATGGATTCGACTTATAAGACGAACAAGTATAAGATGCCTTTGTTCGAAATGATTGGGGTCACACCAGCAAACATGAATTTCCTTATTGGATATGCGATTTTGATGGATGAATCTTACTCCAGTTATTTGTGGGTGATGGAGAAGTTGAGAGATCTGTTATTGGGGACTGTCAGCCCGACTGCAATAATAACAGACCGGGAGTTAGGCCTTATGCGACCAGTGAGAGAGGTTTTTCCTGACTCTGCTCATTTACTCTGCACATGGCACATCAACAAAGACGTATTGAATTACGCATACCACGTATTCGGCAAGAATAAGGAGATGGCAGAGACTTTGAGGCGTGGAAGATGGAGGAAGATCATGCTTTCTACTTCAGAAGCCGAGTATGATAGAGCTGTGTATGCTCTGAAAGATTTGTATAGATCGTGGCCGGCTATCACGGAGTATCTGGACACCACGTGGTTGGTGCATAAAGAAAAGTTTGTGCTGAATTGGACGAACAAAGTCCTTCATTTTGGGAACACCACGAATTGTAGGGTCGAAAGTGCTCATTCGGCTCTAAAAGAGTGGATTTCTACATCGACTGCAGCTCTGGACACTCTTTTCGAGCGCGTCAACGCGGCTACTGAAATGCAGCTGACGAATATTCGAAACTTTCTTAAAGACTCGAGACGGCGAAATTTGACTAATTTCGGACATGCTCTATATCGTCACATAAATGGTAGAGTTTCGCATCACTGTTTGCAGTTGCTGAGTCAGGAGGTGAAGAGAATGCAACAGTTAGATGATGAAGTTGAATATCGTTGCGAGTGCGCTTTTCTGACTTCTCATCGGAAGCCGCTCCCCCTATGGGGGGAGCGGCTTCCTCGGACGCCCGCCCCATGCGGGGGGCGTCTCCCTCGGACGCCGACGCATTTTTTTTTTTTTTTTTAAAAAACAAATAAATAACGTAATGTTACCTCATACGGGTACACCGGGGGAACTGCTGGCTGCTTCCCTGGCCTCCGAGACATTCGTAATCTTGTGTAGTAGGTATAGGAAGAGAAAGTTTTGAAAAAAGAGTGAAATTGTGAGATATATAAGCAAAAATAGGAGGAAGGGCAATTTGGTAATTTCAAGAGGCGATTTAAGTAATTTTGGGGCGATGTTTAGCAGTTCAGTATTTAAAATAGGATTTCCGCATATAACCTTATAAGAGTAACTTAACTTTCACGTGTAAGGTTTATATTTTTAAAATGCTCAAGCGCAAATAACCAATTAGCAAGTCTAAGGTTTTTTTTTTTTATACTATTCTTCTCAAAGTCCAACATTTGACTGTAACTTTTTTTTTGTTTGCAACTTTGCATGTTTAGTTCCTGATTCTTTCCCTCTTAACTTTTGAGCTAACGTCCAACTAAATAAATTAAAAATGGAATTGACAAAAGGCGAATATTTCAGCTGTCTTTTCAAATTTCAACCATATACACATCATAATTCACAAGCCCTGTATTCATAATATCCAAGTATTGTAGGATGATTCATAATGTTTGTCAAGCCCAAAAGTGGAATTGCTTTTCCAAATGGATGGACTCCTCTTGGACAGACGTCCCGGTCGGTTTGGTTTGGGTTGGGATTTACTAAATCTAAACCAAATCATTTTGATTTGGATTAATTGGAATTTAGGTTTGTATGATATATTAATAAATGTAAAAGTTAAAAATAATAAAAATAATGTCTTGAAATGAAATTACCGTTAGACATCAATTTGTCGTATTAAATAGAGTTACAAATTTAATAGTAGTGTAAGTGCACATTAACACATATCATAAAATTTGGTGGGAAAAGAATAATTTGGTTACTTTTAGTAACTAGTTCAATTCATATCTAAATCAAAATATGATGGGTGATTTTCTTGCGTGTCGTTAACAACTTACGAAATTGAAGATATATCAACTGTCAATTGAAAGTAATTATTTAGTCTAATACAAAAGAAAAACACTAATATTTACTCTTATACGGTTACTTTTTTGGTCACGTCGGTTAACTTTTCTGTTGATTTTGATTTGTTATATTAATATTTAATATATTTTTTTGCAAAATCATCCTTAAATATACGTAGAATTCATAAATTTCATTTTATGTGCTGTACAATTTCCATAAAACCACTTGAATAATTTATTAAATGTTTTCAACTATATGCTCTCTCTTACTTCTCATTCTCTATTCTCTCTCTTTTCCTACTCTTCTCTCTTTACTTTGTTTTCGTACACTGATACTCCATTTTCTTTGTCGTCTTTTCTCTATCTTACTAAAGTTATTAAACTATTCAAATATGATCATTCTTAATTTTGAAATAATAAAATACTTTTTAATGATAAAATTAATCTGTTTTTAAAATAAAAAAATGTACTTTTAGTAAAAAAATATTTTTATTTAATATCAAATTATTTCAATAAATATGTTGAAACATTCATGAATTTAGAATAAGATAACTAAAAATAAAAATTTTTAGGAAAATATTTTAAAATAAATAATATTTTAGAAAATATTTTTAGTGAATGCAATATTTACAAAAACTAACTATTTTGTAATCTTAAAATACAAAAAAAAATATCAGATGTGTTGTTTTGCAAATTTACAACACATATAAGAAATTTTATGAATTCTAGGTTTATTTTATTCAATAATGATTCTGTGAAATTTTCATTAAATATTAATAAAACTAACAAAAATTAACCAAAAAAATGGAATGACGTTAAAAAAAAAGAGATAACGACATGGGAACAAATGTTTGTGTTTTTCTTTGGGATGGGTGATGGGACCAAATAATTGATTTCAAATGACACACTCTTCAATTTCAAAAGTGGTTAGTAACACGCAAGCAATCCACACAAATATGATTTGGTTAGGGCACCCTTAACGGGGGTGCCCCGCCCGGGCGCCCTGGTCGGGTGCCCAAGCGCACCCCCGTTAACGGGCGGGGCGCCCGTGGGGTGCCCACCCGGGCGCGTGACCGGGCGGTGGGCGTCTCGGGCAGACGCCCGAGAGCCCATGGGAGGGGGACATGTGTCCCCCTCCCATTGGTTTTTTTTTTTGATTTTTTTTTAGTTTTGGTTTTGTTATTAATGGATTGGGTATTTGTTATAAATGTGGGGTAATAATTTTTTGTAAGTGATTAAAATTAAGAAATTTCCAGAACCAATACACTGTTTAATCACGGGTGCAATATTTAATCACGGGTGCACTATTTTCAATCACCCGTGCACTATTTGCAATCACGCGTACACTATGTGCAATCACGCGTGAATAGTGCAACAAATACATCCAAACCCTCCCAACTATAAATACATCTATTTATCTCCTGATTCCTCACATTTCCTTAACTTCTCAACTTGTTAGCTTCTTCTCTCATCAATGTCGGATAATAGTTTAAACTCCGGTCAATCCGACGATGATAACTGGAATGAGACATTAAATCTAATGGACCGTGCTATTGAATTAGCCGGACAGGTTATTTACGAAAGGACTACACGTCCTAAGCAGCGTCGAAGGAGAACGACGAACCCAGATAGAGATCGTGAACTAGGTTACAGACGCATTGTAGACGATTATTTCTCTGACAACCCTGTGTATTCTGATACTCTTTTCAGGACAAGATTTCGGATGAGAAAGCATGTCTTCCTGCGCATCCACAATGCCATCGAAGCATCTGATGTCTTCTTCCAACGAACACCGGACACAACTGGTAGGATGAGCATCTCCGGTCTACAAAAAAGTACGGCAGCAATGCGAATGCTAGCATATGGCGTTGCCGCTGATGGGATCGATGAGTACCTACGAATGAGTTCGGCAACATCCAGAAATGCTCTCCTCAAATTCTGTGAAGGTGTTATTCGCATCTTCGGCCCTGAGTATTTACGTCGGCCAACTGCAAATGACTTGGCACGCCTACTTTACGTTGGTGAGCAACGTGGGTTTCCAGGTATGATGGGGAGTATCGATTGTATGCACTGGGAGTGGAAAAACTGCACACCTGCTTGGAAGGGACAACATCAAGGACGTACTGGGAAAACAACTCTGATCCTTGAGGCGGTGACATCGTACGACTTATGGATCTGACACTCCTTCTTCGGAATACCGGTTTCATGCAATGACTTGAACGTCCTGCAACAATCTCCGGTTTTCGACGACATACTAGAAGGCCGAGCACCACCTGTTAATTATGAGGTAAATGGTGTTCAATATGATATGGGATACTATCTTACTGATGGTATTTATCCACAGTGGGCGGCCTTCATCCAATCCATCCTTCACCCTCACACCCCGAAGCACAGATTGTTTGCTGAAGTGCAGGAGGCAACACGTAAAGATGTTGAACGCGCTTTCGGAGTGTTGCAAGCGAGGTTCGCGATCATCAGAAACCCGACTCTTGCCTGGAGCAATGACGTTCTGTCCAAAATAATGACAGCTTGTATCATCATGCATAACATGATAGTGGAGGACGAACGCGTCTGCTATGCTAATTTTGGAGATATTCGCGAATTTTTGGAAGATCGTCCTGGAACTTCAGCTGAGGCAACGTCGTATTCGACCGATCGTATAGCGGATATTCACGAGTTTTTTGTCAATCAAGATCGAGTGCGTGACAAGAACCAACATTTGGATCTAAAAGGCGATTTAATTGAACATATATGGCAACGCTACGGACGAGGAGCGATTTGAAAATCGGTTAACGTAGTTGGTCATGTAGTATTTAAAAGTTTAGTTTATGTAATATGTACTGTTGTTTCTTAACTTTGATTGTAATATTTCCTATTTCAGTTTGTCTTAAATGTAACGTGGCTCTGTAATATTTAATAATAATTTGTGATTTACCAGTAATTATTAACAATATTTTGAGTTTAAATATAATTATAATGTAATTAAAATTAGATTTATATAAAATGTAATTTGTTAAATGTTGTGTGAGAATTAAATTTGTTTAATTAAGAAATGATGTGGATGAAAGAGAGTGTATGGTGGGTGGGGGTAGCCTTGGCATGGGTAATGATTTTTTTTGGGTCGGTTGGGTGAACTGACGTGGCAGAGAGAGAAGCTGACGTGGCAGAGAGAGAATGCAGGGCGCCCGAGTCCGTTAAATATGCTCTTAGAATGTTCTGCATGGAACTTGAAATTTTGCTTTGATTGCGCTTGGAAACGAGAAATTTGCCCCCAAAATCTCATCGGAAACTCCACTAGCGAGATGACATCAGCGTGGGCCCAAAAGGCTACTTGGTCGGTGTGATCTGGGCCGGCACAACAGACACCGATAAAAGCCTGTCTCTACCAAACATTTCGTAACAGAAAACACCCTTTTACATCCGATTAATTACGAAATGACCAAGAGAGAGAAAGAGGCGGGAGTTCTCAGTTCTCGCACAATCCAACATTCCCAAAACCAGAATGACGAAAATACCCCTCGACCATGATATGAAGAAAGCATGCATAATGATGGTTACACTCAAGTGGTGACTGGCCGGTGATCATATTTATTGAGATCCCTCATGATTAATCTAATTGGATCATTTAGATTGTTGCTTAGATTTAGATTCAAACAATAGTTTATTTCATCTTTAATGTTCTTTCTTTTCTTTTGGATAACCTCATATATATTACATTAACAACAGAAGGCTTATGAAGAAACTTAAGGATAACCTCATATACGCGCGCATTAACAAAAGAAGGTTTAAGGAAAAACTTAAAGAGCCATATCAAGTTTAGCCTAATGAGGGCTACCCGCTGTAACATTATTAATTACTAACAGAATACAAAGTTAATTTCTACGAAGTATATGATAACACCTAAAATTGTATGCACGAAAAGCCAAAAGATTCAACGGTCAACCAGGAATACCAAATCATCATGTTTATGGATAATTACATCCTCATGATTTAACAGATGACCTCACGATTATAATGGTCCTAAGTAATTAGGGACACTGGCTTTTGGCATCTCAAATAAGAGATCTCAAGGGGACCGTGAGGCTAGTTGAGAACTTGAGATCTCAGAAGCTCCACAGAGAGATTGAATAAGTAGAGATGTTAAGTTGTTCACAAAGATAGATCAACCCTATTTCATGTTGCAAAAAAATTGACCCCCTAAAAATTATCTCGTTTTAATACAAAAACACCCCAAGGAAAAGATCTTGCTTGTACACTTATCTCATTCCTTAATACTTCACTAATCATTTATCTTTCAATGTTGCACCAGATAATGGCATTTCTTGTGAATTCCTTCTTACACGAGGTCATATAGCTAGGCTTGTGTACACTTTTTAAAGTCAAGCGCCATCATTTTTGAAGGTTTCTTAATTTGAAATTAATATTGACCAAAATTGTGGCATTCAAATTTGGAAGAACGTTTAACGTTATAACGCGTATGCAGAAAGAAAGAGATTGGACTGCTGTGGAAACAAAACCCAAGATTTGTATGTCTTAAATTACTTAAATGACATGTGTCAATTATCGTTTTGTCATTTTCTCATTTCTACTTATATATCTATTCATTTCACTCTCCTACCATCACTCTCTCTTCATCTTCCTCATAATCATCAAAAACAATGTCTCTGAGGCCAAAAAAATAACCAGCGGACGTCCCGTTGCACTCGAATACAGTAAATATTTCAATTTATTTTAAGTTTTAAAAAAATAATTTTGAGGGACCGCCCGTTGGAGCCATTCCATTCGTAGACGGCTAGATCAGATGACTGCATCGTAGATATAAAACTTTATACCATTTCCGTTTATTTAATTATTATTATTATTAATGTGTCAACGTTTAGGTGAAGTGGTTGCCCTATGGTCCTGAGCCTGCTACGGAGGTGCCGGGGACTTTATTGATGGACCTTATTCGTTATCGGGATATCATGGAGTCATATTTGCCTGATTGCGTCTTGCGTCAGTTAGGATACGTTCAGGTGATCCCGGTTGACATCCCGACCCCAGAGCATGCAATGCGGTCTGAGATTGCGGCGACGTATGACATGAGGTACATCGCCTCCATGACGGAATTGGTTTTGTCTGACATTTCTGAGAGGAGGCCGACTTCACCTTGGCGATCTCACACGTAGTCGCGACCCCTCCACTTGTCATGCGGATTATCTAGATTGGTTCGGTAGGTACTCACATCCATCTCTCGTGCGCGGTACCGCCCCGAGACCTAAGAGATCGCTGGATAGGACATGTGACGATGCGGTAAGTTTTTCTAAATTATTTTTATTTGTAATGTATATTTTTTATTTATTGTTAATGTACATTAATTTTGATGTTATATACAGTAGATGAGTAGGGCGATACGACTTGCGCAACCGTTCTCGGAGAAGATAGACTTGTTGCCGAGCGACGACACAAGAACTACATGTGTAGATTGGGATAACTTCATACATGCGTGGAATAGTCAGTTGTGCATTTCTGACCATGATTCGGAGGATGAGTTGTAGTCGGCTTATACATTATTTACTTTATTATCTGTTGAACTCTTATTATTTGTATTTGTATTTGCTTATCTGTTGTACTCTTATTATTTATTTCTGACGAACATATCTTCTCCTTATTTGCTATATGTAATGCATTTTAAATTTGAAATCTGATAAACAAAACAACACGATATAATGTACGAACAGATTATACATTAGAAATACAGTAATTTAACCCATCTTATCGCGTCATTGGTTATTTCAAATATTTGCTGACTTACAAAAAACTCACTGTAATTTACCACATCACAATCGAAATCTTGCAACAGAATCTGAAATGTATTGTGTAGCCGCCTATACAGGGGTAAATAAAAAAAAATTACAACCATCTTAAGCCTTGTATAGATGGCAATACAATATATTTGAAATTTTACAACTACATGCTGAGAATACTTCCTGACTTACAAAAAGTTCACTGTAATCCACCTCGTTACAACCAAAAATTTGCAACGAAACATGAAATAATTTGAGATAATACATCGTATAAATTTAAGAATCTTTTATTATTTTTTTTGAAGAGGCGTCTGGATAAGACTCCCCCGCCATGGAATGGGGCGGGAGCGTTTTACCCAGATGTCCTGTCCAAATTTTTTATTTATTTAAACTTTGCTTAATTTAGATGGTTCGCTAGACATTTTCTTGGTGTTGGTACTGGTAAAGTGACAAAAACTTAGACAAAAACCTTAGTTTAAGAGACATGACGAAATACGTATTAAATGGAATGTAAGTGACAAAAGGATAATTGTGACGAGCAATTTTAGTAAAACTCGGACGACATTTAACAATTCCCAATGTTAATTGTGCTCCCACAATAGTGATATTATAATATGATAAGACATTATGTTATATCCCTAATCTAGGATTAGAGTGCTAATGATGTTTAAGGAGGAGTGTTTTGCATGGGAAATGAGCGGTGAACAGTGACGGTGATGGGTGTAGGGGGCGGTCACTGTTCATGCGTTGGATTGAGGAGAAGCTATATCTTTGTTTTCTTCACTCCTTCATCCCATCTCTGTCACTCACTCATTCCTTCTTCTTCTCTCCGGCATCCAGAGGCTGTGGAGGAGACTCCAGCGCGTGGAGGCGAGCGTGGAGTCGAGGAGGCTGGGGGAGGTCGCGTGTGAGGAGGTGACGGAGGCGCGAGCGGTGCTCCGGCGTTTCGTCGTCTTCTTTGAGGTATGTCGGCTTCTAGTTTGATTTTGTTGCTTCCCCACGTTTGTGGGATGTTGTTGGTCGGTCGAGGGTGGTCGGTGAAGGGAATGTGTTCTAAAAGTTTTACTTTTAAATGTCAATTATTATGAATTGAATGAGAAATCATTTTGTTCCTTGTTTATGTTATTCGTCTTTTAGAAGTGTTAAGGAAGATGCTCTTGGTCCTTAACCACAGAGCTCTAAAAGATATTGGTTTACATAAAACAAAAGATATTTGCAATCATGGTAATTAACATGGGACATTAATTACCGAGTTAAGATTGTCGTGTTAGTCATAGATCATTGTAGCTCTACAAGTGAGTGAGAACACGGGTACACAAAAGAGGAAAATACTACTTTAGTATACCTAATTGACCTAATAAGTAAAATATTATAGGAATGTATTTCTGTGTCATTAATATTTTACTGTGTCCTTGGTCCTTTTATATGAGACTTATATCCGATCGCTTAAGGAGTGCTTAATCAGACTAGTGTCTTAAGCTATCAATGAGTGTAGTGCAAATGCATTAGTTGGTTAAGTATGACTTTTGTTGGAGAAGATAGTTAGTCAAAAGATTATCATTGCCCTCTTAATTGAGTGATGATATTAGTGGGCCCCTTGATAAAGCCAAGTTATAATGTGGACAATGTGATTTGAATTAAGTCACATATTTATAACTAGCTTAAAGAGATCAAGAAATGAATACTAATACAAAGATGACACAATACCACTTTGTGTGTATTCTTAATATCATGAGGCAAGGGACGGACACAAGTGATGCACTCCATCACTGAATGGATTGGGTTTTGGTTCGAGTGGAATTAAGACATCTAACTAATTGGGAGCTATAATGTGTAGCTAGATACCACTTATAGCTTGTGATATTAAGCTCTTAATATCACTGTCAACTTAGTCTAGATCCTCCTATAGGTCACACCGCAAAAACCGGGAAACAAGAAGCTTGATTTTTGGTTCATATGATGTGTCGGGTTTCTTATAGAAAATATGACACATGTGGTGAACAAGTAAAATCAATTATATTGTGATATATAACATAATTAGAATCATGATAAATTCATTTGAGATGCATATATTATGGGGTGCGATAAATTATTGTTGCATAGGATAATATATTGCATAAGTTGTGAATTTGCTAAAACCCCCTAAAGTTTAAATTTTGTTGGAAATAAATCCAAAATTTGAAAAGGCAAAATCGGGTAAAAGTTCGGTAATCCGTTTATGGTTCGGTCGACCGAATGTTCTGTGGATCGGTCAACCGAACGTGGAACGGATGATCATAGTTAATTGACCGAACTTGACTAAAGTGCCTGGAGTTCTGGTACGGTATACCGAACCAGAAACGACCGACCGAACAATGTCCAGTTCCGATATTTTTGGTTAACCGAATGACACTCGGTTTTAGACGAGAATTAGTCTGATCGGTTAAGGAGAATTTTTCTCCTTAAGAATCGGTCATTCGTCTAGTGCACAGTAATATGAACGTGACAATATTTTAGGTTAACCGAATGTCTCGGTAAACCGAAGCCCGATCGATTTTCTGCCTTTGATAATTAAGAGATTAAATTGATTAATGGTTGGATTAGCTCCAAACTTGGTCAAACGTTTTGTGAATGCATGTAATGCATTATGGAATTAGTTTGTGAGAGAAAATGTCAAGAGAACATGGCTTAAGAATAGCCATGATTGAGAGTAAGATTGGAGCCTATAAATAGGTCATTATTCTCCTTAATTATGTTAGATGTTTTTTCTAATTATTTTCTCTCATAATTCACCACAAAAGCCACGAAAATTCTCTTAGTTTTCTAAGTCTTTGGAAGGAGAAATCTTAGAGATTAAGGAAGAGGTTTGTAGCTAGATTCTAAGCTAGTTTGGAGATTGATTGACTAACTCCTTTCTCTCCAACCTTGTTTAGGGTTTTGGTGAACACTCGGAGGCATCCGGTGCAACGAGAAGCGACGATCGTCATCCTCAACGTCTCCGGATCATCAAGAGGTTTTAGAGAACTTCTAGGTATGAATTTCGGAGCCCATGTTTGTTTTAATAAAGTTTTGAAACTAGTTATTGAAACAAACTGATGCATGCATGAAACAAATCATAGAAAAATTGTAATTGATCCTTATTGTGCATAAAAATTCCGAAAATATATATGTGCAATTAAACTAGAAATCCTACAGTCGGAGACCTCCTCGGCGTCGAGAGCGGCGAAAAACCTCGGTTGACGCGAGGTAGAAGACGACCAACTGTCGACCGGGCCCTTCGGGCGGTAGACCGAAGTAGAGTATTATTGCCTGTCTGTTGTGTTTCGGTCGACCGGTTCCATTTGTTCGGTATTATGCATATGTTTGCGGTCGACCGTTTTGACGTAGAAATAATAAGATGACCCTGTTAGTTTTCGGTCGACCGAGACCCCTGAGTCGGTCAACCGATAGTTTCGATTTTGATGTTGACCAGACTCCGGATTTTGACCTCGTTCGGTCGACCGGTTTTAGACCTTCGGTAGACCGTTAGGATTTTTGTGTTGCGCAAATAGTTTGACCGTTGCAGACGCTTCGGTCGACCGATTATCTTGTGGAAGCGGTCGACCGGTTGTCACTTCCGGACGACCGATTCCCTTGAGGAAAACGGTCGACCGAGTGGTGTTTTTCAGTCGACCGTTTTGCACAGGACAGAATTCCTGGTTCCTTTTTGATGCCAACTCTATCCACGGAAACCCGTGTCCTCGCCTTGTGCGTGAGCCGGGAGGTGAAGGTGGGCGCGTTACGCGTGCCTGCCCAGGGACCGCCGTGTGGAAGAGTGTGGGTGTCCGGGACGCGTCACCTCCATGTATGGATCGTGACTATTTGATGAATTGATTGGACTCATTGTATGAGTAGCAGACCTGAGGGATCGCGGATCCCAATGCGTGTGACGCATGGCTCGTGGAGCATGATGACCCTGCAGACTACGGTCTGGACCCGTCCGATGTTGTGCCGGACGTATGTTGTACCACCGATGTTGTGTCGGCGATGCCGCCGAGGTTGTTGCCAGCGATGATGGTGCCAACGATGTTCCGGCTGTGGTTGTGTCGTCCGATGTTGTGCCAGACGTATGTTGTACCGCCAATGTTGTGCCGGCGATGCCGCTGATGTTGTGCCAGCGATGATCCCCGATTGGGCACCTATCCTAGGATGTTGACCGACCGGGCTACGACTCCGTCAAAGGTGGTGTTGACCACGTGGTTCCTTGCGCAGAAGTGCGGACACTCCTCACCGATCCCTTTGGCTCGAGTAGTCGCGTGTGGGGGGACGCGTCGCGTACTTTCCGTAAGACCGTATGTGCCTACGGTAGGTTTCCGAGGGAGACCCGTTGTTGTTGTTGCTGGACTGATGTCCTTTTGGACCCTGTTGAGGGTCGTTGTTGTTGGACTTGGGTCCCGTTTACCCTGTTGAGGGACTTGATGCATTGCAGATGTGACATGACATACTACTAGTATGATAGGTTCATTTACCGTACTATTGCATATATATAGGTGAGCTTGGCATACGGGGTTTCCCAATGGGAAACTCAGGCATCGTTGTTTGATTCATGTTTCAGGACCGCAGTAGGTTCTGTCGGGTGGTGACCGCGGACGCACTCATTTTGGGGTCAGGATCCTCATCGGACTCTTCGAGGTCGTCGTGATTACTTTATCTGTCTTTTCATTGTACTGTTGTAATCACGCCTTTTGACAAACTCTGTTGTATTATTGGTGCACCGACGGTTGATTTATTGAGTGGCATTCCCGTTGACGAGTTTATCCTGATATTCTCTTGATTGTTTAAATTTTTAAAATTTCCGTTGTTTCGGGATGTTACACATTAAGACCCCTGCTAAAAAGTCCTTGGACTTCGAAAGTGGAAACAAATGAATGTTTCAATTTTAGCAATACCTTCTAAGTAAAATGCTGTCATAATTAAATACTCTTGAATTTGAAAGCTTTTTTGACCTATGCTCTTATTTGAACCCGTCAACAATAGTTGAGTTAATTTTGTTTTTTAAGGCTTGAAATTCCAATTTTAGTATCATTTTAATGTTAATTACAAGTGTAACTGAAATTTGCATTTAAAAGTGCGGAAAGAAGAGAGGCGGAAAAACGAATTACAACTGAAATCTCAATTGTAAGAATCCGCCTCTTAGTGGATGTATTAGACAATGACTATCACTAGCCAATTCACATCCTCCTTAAGTCAATAATGTTTTTGTCTTTTCCAAATCATGAATTCAAATAGGCATTTTTTCCCACCAAAAGTTGATGGTTGTTTCAGATTTTTTTATATTTTGCTTATAAGATTTTCCCATGCAACCGCAAAACATCTTAACTAACACTTTACCGTATACAACTAGAAGAGTTGTAATTTATGCTACTGTCTTTACGAGTTGTGTTGCATTTTTTTGTTCAAGAAGTTGGTTTCTAATTCTATTTCCTTGGCGTTTCCCCCTACTTAATTTGTTTTAACAATTATCCTTTTCAATGTTTTGACCACCACCACCACTACTACCATCGGAACCTAAAAACCAATAACACATGGATTAAAACAATGATAATAACATTGCCTCGATAGATAATTAGGGTTAAACTACAGCTAATTATAGTAGCTTGGTAGTGGAAAAGTGTAGGAATCGGAAGATCACAGAACTATGATAGCAGTAGAATAATTATTGAAGATTAAGGGAAAAAATCAACTATTTTTGCAGAGGAACACAAGAAAAAATTCCCTTTGTTACTTATATGGTGACATTTTAATATTTTTTTGGCATGCCTTGCCTTTGAATATGTTGTTTTAAAATTTCTTATTCCCCGTTTAAATAATTTACAAGTTAACATATCAAAACACTTCAGTTGAACATCACTCTTTCTGATCTCATGAGAGATTATATTCTTTGGGTATCAAAAACTCATTCAATGCACCCACCTATGTCAAGTTTAGGGTCGTATTATGCACCCCATCCCCCCGCAACCCAATAATCATACCTACGCTTGGACTTGTATTTACTTTTGATTTTTTTGTATTTAACTTTGATATTTTTTGTATTTATCTTTAAAACATACATCGATTGATTTTTATTTGATTCTTTTGTATCTAACGTTGATCAAAATGGAAAATATTAAGGAAAATAGATTGATTTTTGTATTATGCTTTGATCAAACAATAACCCGCCCCTCCCAACCCACCCCTTAGGTGTGGAGGGTAGTTGTGTTTTTTTGGCCCCTTCCTGCCCCGTTTACCTGCCTAACAGGCGGGAACGGGTAACAGTGGGGCTGGTAATTGGTGTCATTAAGTTTTTGACATTGTCATTCTTTTACCCTTTTTCGTTTAAGTAACTAATATGTCGTCACCTCTTACCACATGTCTTCTCCCCATTCATTCACATTGAATAATTTTGTTTTGGGTTTTATTAATAATCGGTAATGGCTCTCATCACGTTAATCCCCTCAATTAACTAACAGTAACACCCGACCGCAAATATCCTGAAATCTCCTCCTCTCACCATACAAACCTTAAATCCCAAATCGAGCGAATCTCCACCAATTCGTCCTCTCCCCTAATCCAGTCTGAATTTCCCTCCACCCTTAGTCCCAAAACATGGCATTCCTCTCCATCTTCTGCAATTCCTGTCCGACGACGATATTGACGAGTCGACATAGGTTGAAGAAGGATGTTGGCTTCTGGAAGTTGTTTTACACTATGAGCTTGTTGAGTGTCGACCAACTTGAAGTGCAAGGTTTAAACGTACATTGCGATGTTGATTTTCGTTTATTTGGAAGATGGTTTAGTGATTGCATGTTGTTTAGATTGTATGTCGTTCATTTTTATGAGTTTTGTTTGATATTTTAGTTGAATTGTGATTACTTACATTGTGACGTTGTATATAAGTAGGATATTTTAGTTTTACTGTCAATGTAATTTTATTTTAGTTTGATATTATGTTTCCATGCAATGACAATGTAGGTTTACTTTGAATTTGGTATGTTGGGGGTTTTAATTAATTGCGTAAGTGTTGTTTTGTTGTTTTGATATTTGTTATTGTCATTGGAGTCAAACTCATTTCACTTTTCGCATCTTTAGAGGGGAAAATAGGTTAATAGTAAATGCAGAGCATTTCCATACAAAAATTGTAAAAGTAGGGCAAGTGTTAGTTGTTGATTACCCCTTTAATTATGAATTTGTAAGATCTTGCATTAGGACACACATGAAGTGGGGGTTAGATGAAAGATTGTTTTTCATTTATAAAATTCTTGGGCTTTCGAGGTTTGAATTTAAGGGACTAATGGGTGATGAGGATGTTGCTCATGCCGTAACATACCTAATCCCAATAAGGAAAATTAAAATTTATGTTAGCAAAAACTTCCCTTCTGTACATACCCCTTGTCACCGTATTCCAAGGAAAACCATCTACCATTCCTTCCTCAATCTCGAGCAACCAATCTCCGAAACACCATTCTTTGTTTTAAAACGGTACCCAAGCAAAAAGTCCTAAATTTCAATGGATCGTAAATAATAATGATGTTTTATGTCAAATAATTTATTATTAATTTGCTAAAGATTTCCTTCCAATTATCTGTTTCCAAGTTCTACAACAACCCGATGGCAGTCCCGGTAAAACCTTCCAACCTCAAGGGCATAGACAGCGTTCCTTAAACAAAGCGCCATATATAATCCAAAGATTCCCTCTCCTCCACTTCCGACTCTTTCTCTCTCTCATCTCCTCTCTTCCATTCCCTCGTCGCCAGTGGAGATGGAGACGCCTGTTCCGATCCACAAAGGTGCGTTCTCCCCCTCCTCTCCTCTCTCCTCGCGTTCGCGGCTCCCGATTTGGTGGTGTTTCGAGTGGAGTGCTCTGTTTTCGAGTTTTTGGAGTGGGATTTTGATGATCGGAGTCGGATCGGGGATTTAAAGTGGATTTTTTTGTGAGATCGTTGGTTTTTGGAGTTGATTTGATTGAGGAGAAGTGAGGTTTGGTGTTTGTAGATGAACTTGCTTTGGTTTTGTTGTGATTTTTATGAGTTTTTGCTTTTGGATTGATTAGGAGAAATGAGGTTTAGTGTTTGTAGATAAATCAAGTACTGTATTTGAAGTGGTTTTTATGGAAATTCTAGTGTTTAGAAGTTTGTATTATTATGTTTTTGAGTTTTTTGGATTGGAAGTGGTTTTCATGAGTTTTTTTGTTTTGTTTTGTGGAATTTGAGGGGACTTTTTTATTAGTAAGTTAAGGTAATTGTGTTAGTTGTGAGCTTCGTAAGTGATTTTTGGTATTTGTGGAGTTTGCGAAGCTTTTGGTTGTTGCTTGGAGTGGAAGATGCTTAAGTGTTTTAACAGGTAAAATAATTTTGGAGCGGAAGTGATTTTGCTCTGGTATCTGATGAGATCTTTGGTGTTTTGTGGAGTTTGAGGAACTTGCTCATGGTGTTGCTTCGATCGGGGTGGTTAAATGAGAGAAGTATTAGTAGAGAAACTATGTTTCTTATTGGAAGTGGATTTCTATCGTTACGGCGAATCAAGCTGAAGCGTTTATGGATAAATTAAGTTTTTGATTGGAAGTGATTCCGTTTTTATATTTGATGAGATTTGTTTTGTAGTTGTTGGATAAGAAACAAGGTGTAGTCTGTAAGGATAAATCTGTTCATAAGAAGACGTTTCATTGTGGTTTGCGATGTGATCTTTAGCATTGAGAGGTTTTGAGGTGTTTCTGTTCAGGAGAAGTGAGTTAAGATCTCTGAGTATAACCCCGTTCAAAATAAGTAAATAAAAAGATCTGTTGTTGGTTTGTTGTGTTTTGGTACGGGACTTTGATTGAGAAAAAAATGGAATATTTTATGAGTTCTATAGTGGTTATATTTACTTCATGGAGTCTGTTTGGTGATGAAGGTAGCCTCTTGTTTAAATTGTTGGATTTATTCATGTGTTGTGATCAGGTTTGTTTACAGGATAACTTTTAATGGGGGAAAAGGCGAAAAGCAGGTGGTTTGGTTTACTTGATGAAAACATATTATGGAGAGAATTTTTTTGCTTTATATTTTATTTTTGATGCGTCTCGTTTGGGTTGGTGAATGGGAGATAAATAATTTCATGTTTTCATGTGTGAAGTTTTTATTCGCACTGTTTTTTTATGGTGAAGTTGAGGTTTTTGGTTCTGTTTGCGTAACCAATAGGTTCGAACAATTTATTTTCCCTAACAATATATTTGTTTTTTTAAAAATGAATTAGTATGTCTTGAAGTTTGAACTTCGTTTGTATGCGAAGGCATGACTCTTATCTATAAGCAGCTCTATAGCGGGGCTTAGATCACTCTTGCGGAGCACTTCATATTCATTGTAGCTCTCTATGTGGTTTGGTTGTTGTCTTGTTGACGTGGATGTGGTTTGGTTTGGGTAGTTATTGTTATCTGCGTGGTTGTTATTTATTAAAGAATTGGATGCTTTTGATGTGTTGCAGCCTGGATTGGTGCACTTTGTGTAGTTGGTTTACTTAATTGAGTTTCATTGTGGAAATAGTAGTTTATTCTTTTTTGGTCGGAGAAATTGGAACTTTCGGCGTGTTTCTCCTACACATGGAATTTGATCACTTTATTGTTGTTTTGCGTGAAGTTGATGTTTTGATTTATATACTGTACATGGGTGGGATTGTGGTGGACCAGTGGTGGGGTAGTTGCTTGCTTCTCATCTTGTTGTTTCTTTATATATTTGAAATATTACGTTCTAGTTTTGTACGTGGTCCGAGAAGGAATCCCTTAAGTTATGTTTCATGCTGCGGATGTACCACTCGTGTAAAATTTTCTTTTCCTTTTAAAAGCAAAATATGGTATTTTTCGCTCCTCTGGTTCTCCATGTTTGGTTGCTGTTAATGTCATATCTCATCCGGGCTTCACGTCAATCAATTCCTTGACGAGTTCTGAATTATCGTCCGATGGATCCTGATCCACCTAACAATCTAACATTGTCTTTTCTTTGCTTATCAAAATAAATATTATCTATTTTAATCCCTTCCTTCCGCTCAGCCCCTTCCTCATTTTCTTCGTTAAATTACTTGCCATTAAATTCGTTTAGAGTTCTTAATGCGAATAAGAAAACCAATGGACAAGTGTAATCGAGTTTTGTCCTTTCTTTACTTCATGCCGCAGTGTTTGTTTGTGATGTCCCATGAATAAGTATTTGTTTTATTTATGCAGAAGATTCTTTTGAAAGCAAAGACTCCAAAACCGTAACTCCAAATGAGTCGTTGAAGCCGCAACTTGTTCAGGTAAACAACTACATAATCTCACCTATTCATCTTATGGTAGCATAACATTACCATCCGTGGCACCAATTACGCTGAATTTTACTCTGATAGTGATATGGGCCTGCAAATGAAATCATTTAAGCAGCAATTCTTTAACTTGCTGTTGTCACTCTAGCAGTCTAGAGGGGGCAATAGATATCCGAAATCGGTCAAACCGAACTGGATCCGGTAGTACCGAACCGGAGTAAAACGGATATAAGTCGGATATAGTTACCCAATTTCAGAACCGACCCGGTTCCAGTTCGGTTCTAGGTATTGGAATTAGAACCGGGGTATTATTAAAATAACACAAATTAATCCTAAAAAGTTATTTAAAAAAAAGAAGATTTTTTTTTCTACAGGTAAAAATTGAAAATTTTACAGATTTGGTTAGACCTGAGAATCGTGCCGGGTTCAGGTTGGGTCCGGGGGTGGTTTGGTTGAGTTTCTTCATTGGGTCGGGTCTTGATTTTCGGTTGTTTTTTAAATTTGAAATAAGTGTACAATCACAATTGAATCAATAAAAACATAAACACAATTTCCCTTGCTCCAACACAAATTAATAAATTTATTTATTAATAATTGTTGACTAATTTAAGAAACAATATATTAGTTACATATAATAAATGCCTGAATACTAACAAACATAATGAGTAATAAAAATACCCTAAGAGGTATTAGGAAAAAAATACTCATTTAACATAATTGTTTAGCTAAATAACTAAATCGTCTTCAATATTCATCGTCGTTGCTGTCGTGGATATTCATGTTTTGCATTTTGTTTGCAATGTCGATTCAATCATTTAGGCTTATGCTTATCTCGATTGATTTATTGGACAAACTTTGTCTTTTGTCTGTTATTATGGAAATTAGTGGAAATTTACCGGAATTCTTTATCTACTAGTTTAAAATATCAAAAGATTTAAACTCCGCCGTACTTAATTAAAGTTCAACGTATAAAAATCCAATTAATTCATTTTGACTGTCAGTTTGCACTAATTTTGCATTTTTTTGACTTAACCAATTTCATTAATCGTCTAGATAATGAGCTGTTAGGTAACAATAAAGATAATTATTTGTACCGGTCCAAACATTAATAGTCAATGTTATTTTATTGTTCATTAATGAAAAATAAGTAATTATGATTTCTATTTGTTTACCGAATTTATCAAATGTAATATTTTTAAGTGTTAATCTAAAAAATGGTTTAAACTGCGGATTATGGTGGAGATTTGCTTTCCTATTGTTTTAGATTCACATATACTAAATGATAGTTTATTTCTAATTATGAAATCAACAATTATCTTTTTATCTTTAATTTAACAATATCTTCTGAAATTTAAAATTTCACTGATTGTGTCTAAAATCGATTGACATGAACTTACTACCGATTAAAGTATATGTCTACTTACATGACTAGTTCCTTCAATTGACTTAGCTTAATATACGTGATGATAATGTTTACAAATAACGGTTGTGTTACCTTCTTCATCTTGATAATCCTCAAAATCATTCATACTGAAGATATTTTTTCTCTATTATTTCTATTTTAAGTTTAGGTGAATTAACAGAAGGGGAGGTGGTAGGTTATCATTATTATCAGAATTGAATGATAAAGTCATGAAATTACTAAATAAGTAAACATAAACTGATTTTTTTCCATAAATGAGATAGTCATGTTGATAATTGATTAACTAAAATTAATTACTAATTTTTTTTATAAACTTGATAACTAAATGCGAGTTTTCTTAATTTTGATATCACCTTCATGATGCATTTGTAATCCATGTCATATTTCATATGCACTTTCGCAACTCATAATTCTATTGTATTCACCCTCATTAATGTCACAATACAAGATGTTCATAATCTTAGAATTCATTTAAAATTCTTTCATTTTGCCATAGATGATGAGGTTAATTCTTCTTCATTTGGGGATGTATACGGATTTTGAAGGAAAATTCAATACTTAATGCCATTTGAGATTAAGAAAATCTTCGTTCTATTATTCTAATAGTCATAATTTGACCAATAAAGCAAATGATGCATATTGATATCGTAATCCCTCTACATGATTAGATGTGGATGTTATGCTAAAATACGATTAAGTATGTAAAATTTAGCACCTATGTTCTGATACCAAATGTAGGATCATTATGTTTCTAATTCTAATTACTTTTAAGCTTAATTACTTACTAACTTAAACAAACAAGAATGCACAGAGGAATAAAACTAAGCAAACAAGTAAAGAAGGAAATATGCAAATCACAAAAAACCGACATTTTTACAGAGGTTCGGTACCCACACTCGGGTCTTAATCATCTCTTGTAAGCTCCACTCGAATCACCGAGTTCCACTCATGATTTCACTATTCACTCCCCGTTCCGGACCGGAAGAAAACGTCTTTACAATCTTTAAACTCGCGAACAACCCTTGTAGAGCTTGAGTATTCTTTTCACAATCTAAGATGGATGCTTTAGACTTTCACCGAAACCTTTACAACTTCTTGAAAACAAATAGTGACCAAAAGTATAATACTCTAACTTTGAGCACAATTGAGTAAGATGAGAATTAAGACTAAAGTGTGAAAACAAAGACTTTGAGTGTTTGGAATGATCTTTTTAGTATATGAGACAAATATTAGTGGGAGAGATGTGTAAATAAGGTTGGAGAACTTATATTTATAAGTTCTAAGAGAGTTATAGTCGTTGGGGTTAAGTTTGGTGAAAAGTTGTGCAAGAAACACAAAACAGAAAACTCCAGCACACTTTTCTGGGTAAGTTCGGTTGACCGAGCGAGCCAAACAGTCGATCGGTAGATAGTTCAGAACAAGGAACGGTCAACCGAGCAAGGATCGATCAAACAAAAATAGGCTATAATTAAGTTCTCTTAAGTTAACAGTCAAACAACATGGTAGGTTCGGACGACAAAAAACGTCCAAACACTTAAGGGGTTCAAGAGAAATCCTACAGACGGTCGACCGGGGACAAAGTAACGGTCAATCGGATTCATCCAGTAAATTTTGGAAGAACAAGTGTTTCAATCGGTCGACCGCAAGACAGACATCGGTTGTACCGAAAGTTAAGGTATTTAGGGGTTTGGTTAAGTTTATACGAATACGACCGTTGGTATAATACGACAAGTCTAACGGCCAAATGACACGTGTAGACGGTCAACTAGTCGGGTTGTTAAATTCACTAATTATTAAAGGATCAATCAGTCGAACGAAGTCAATTTGATCGACTGAATTGGCATAAGAAGTTCTGGTTTAGGTTTAGTAAATGTCGGTCTAAGTTTGAGTGATCTATTGAAGTCTAAATGATCTGAGATTTTGTGACTTCTATAAGGAACTCAGTGTTTATGTGAATGAAATTTTAACTCTTGTATACTCAAGATTACATAGATTCCTAAGACACAAAAGAAATATAAATTACATGTCTTCAATAACTTGATTACATGTCTTGACTTAATTTTTTCTTTCTTTCTTGAATCTTGATCAACTGCAGAAGTTAACACAATACAATATATATGTCATGCATAATGTGTGCTAATCTACATTGATTATAATTAAGATTAAATTGATTAAATCATCAAAACATAGATTAATGTCAAAAAATCACCACATATCTCTTTATTACGGATCAATGATTACCAAGAAACCACGGATACCGGCATGGGTGTTGGATGTGACACGACACGGACATGGGGATACAACATTTTGTAAAAAACATGACACTTATACGACTATTAAAACACAAACAATATATATATTTATATATATAGGTCAATGAGGCTGTAGGAGCTTGTATAGCCAACTTGACTGTGACACTCAATTTTTTTAAAATCAAACTTAGTCACATGTATTGCTATCTCTTAATCGATAACGTATTAAAATTTTAGGTCATATATATATATTCTACTAAGTCATATACACATATACACATATTGATATATATATATATATATATATATATATATATATATATATATATATAACCCAGTGAAAAAAATAAAATATGCAAATGTTACCAAACTAGCAATTGTTTATTCTAAAAAAAATATTCAGACTCATTGATGAAAGTAAACATCTTCACTAATAAGCATAAAAGCCACAAATGCGTGTTTCTCAATCATTGTTCAACATCCAACTAATCCTCTATTCCTAGTCACGTGAAACATCATCATTAGCAAAAGAACAACTTCCATATTTGGTTCATCAATCTAAAGTGAAGTGTCCAACATTGGACACGTGTGTCCGTAAAGATCCACGACGTATCCAATAATGCCCAAACTACCCTATAGACTCCAGCTGCCGTATTGGACACTTGCTCGGGCGTATCCCTGCTTCCTAGGTGATGACTAATTTCTTGAAAGTGTATCAAGGCCAATGCGACAAAGAGACTGGATGTCTAAATATTGAGCCATGTGCCTAGGGTTGTGCAACTTTCGGTCCTGGTCCGGACCGAATCCGACCGGTCCGGGTTTCGGTACGGATTCCGGGACAAATTCGGTTTTCAGTCCGGTCGGATCCGAACTCGGTCCAAAATCTATTTTTCCATTAAAAATCCAGTCCGGACCGATCGGTCCGGACCAATGCTCACCCCTACCTGTGCCTTTCGGAAACAAGACATTCATTTAAAAGGAATTGGACTCTAAACCGGTAATCGAAGCTTCATGCCAGTCTAAACTAAATCAATTTCTGATACCATGGTTGTATTCACAATTTTTGTTTTGTCCGAATGGCCTACTATGTTCTAATTCAGCTGCGTATACTCCAAAATTATTATAAAAATCAGAAAGCTACATATCCTTTAGTCATTTAGTGCACAAAACAAACAAATAATTAGTATATACTCCTTGACCCAACGAGGCTACTTACGAGTTACCTCCTTTTCATCATTAATGTTTGGTTATACAATCACTGTACCGTGAGCTTTAGATGCAAAACGTCCATTTTTTTTAATCTTCTGCTTCAATTGTTCTCTCTTGTCCTATTTCCTTATTCAAAAACACCATCACAATTTAGTGATGCCTTCTTTGTGTCATGTTGTTTAGTAAAGCAACGTAAGAGTGCGCCTAGATCCAGTGGTAAATGCTTTATGAAGGAACACAAATAACTTAAGTGGGGGTATTTATCTTCTTTTGGTTGGTTGTTGGTCCTTGGTAAATCTGATATGGTTATAGTAATTTATATAGGTGCACCAAAATCTAACAAAACATCGATTTTCATTTGCAGAAAAAGGTAGAAGATGAAGAAGAAACTGCACTTGATGGAGAATTTGTGAAGGTTGAAAGGGAATCCATTGATGTTAAGGACAACACTGTCCACCAAAGAGCAGTAGCTGTGGAGCAAAACCCACCCACCAGAAAAAAAAACTTGAGCATCTCTGCTATTGGCACTGACAAAGAAGCAGAAGACTACAACAAAGAGCTCAAACTCAAATTCGAAGCTGTTGTTGTAGACCTACAGAATTCTGAGGCTGAGAAAGCACGTCTGCAGACTGACATGGAACTTGTCAATAAGAAGATGATTGAAAGAGAGAAGCGCTGTGAAGAGCTTGAAATCGATATGAAAAGACTCCAGGAAGAGGTTGAATCAAATGCTAGATTGCAGCTCCAGACACTGGCAGAAGTACAGGAGGACCGAGAAGCTAAAAACCGAGAGCTGGTTAATATGAAGGTAGCCTTTGATAGAGTATCACATGATCTTGAAATCTCCAGAAAGAATATTGAAAAACTTGAACTAGATCTGGCCTCTCTTGCTGATGATGCAAAGAAACATGAAGAACATAGCAAGGAAAAAGGCTTAGATGCAGAACTGCAGTTGAAGAAGGCTTTAGAATTCGAGAAAATGACTGAAATCGCAAAACAACATGCTAAAGAAATGGAGGACCAGGTTGGCATATTGCAGGAGGAAATAAAGGATTTGTACAACAGTGTTAGAGAAAATCAAAAAATCAAAGGAGCACTGAACACTACTACCTCGGAGCTTTTGAAGGCTCAAGAAGAGTTGAGTAATTCAAAATTTCAGGTTGAAAAGTTGGAAAACAGGGTTGGTTCAGATAAAGCTCTTGCGGACCAACTAGCCCAAGAATTAACTGCATATAAGGCCTCTAATGAAGACCTTAAGAAAGAGGTTTTAGCACTTAAAAGTTCATTGTTGACTTCCAGTGAAGAACTACAAAGAAAGGCTGCTGGCCTGCAAGAAGCTGAGCTGAAATACGAAGAGGAAGTACAACTCAGATCCAATCTAGAAACTAACATGGAAGGCCAAAATGTAGAAATAAAAATATTGCAGGAGCAATTAATGAAAGTTGGTGGAGAAAAAGAAGCTCAGGAGGCAGTTTCAGCAGAGCTTAAGGCGAGCTTGGTCAAAACAGAGGAAATGTGCAATAACTTGGAGGATAAGCTCAAAATATCTGAGCAAAATTTTGCAAAAACACATTCTCTTCTATCACAGGCTTTATCTTATAACGCAGAAATGGAGCAGAAGCACAAGTCCCTGGGGGAATTTCAGGCAGAATCTGAAAGGGCATCTGCAACTGCCACTCAAAGAGGGATTGAACTTGAGGGTTTAGTTCAGTCCTCTAATTTGGCAGCTGCAGAAGTAAAAGCACAGTTGCAAGAAACTGAGTCAAAATTATTGTCTGTGGAACAGAAAAATGTGGAGGTTGAGAAGCAGTTACATGATTTAGAGCTACAATGCTCTGGCAAAGATGGGGAACTAAAAGAACTTTATGAAAAAGAATCCAAGCTCACCACCCTTTTGAGAAACTCTGAGGAAGATGTGGCAATTTCCAAGTCCAACTTGCAGTCATCTGAAGATAAATCACACCAATTAGAATTTTCTCTGAGTACGTCATCAGGACGGATTTTGGAGCTTGAGCAGGAGGTGAAACACCTGGAAGAAAAATGTGCACTCCACGAGAATCAAAGTGGACTGACACAGCAGAGCTGCCTTGACCTGGAAGAACTGCTCCAGAAATCTCACTTAAAATCGAAAGAGGCTGAAAATAAAGTAGTTGAACTAGAGCTTCTTCTGGATGCTACGAAAAACCAGCTTCAAGAACTCGAAGAGCAGCTAATAATTGAACGTAGCAAGAGCAAGAATGCTGATGATGCGTTAGCGCAACTTAATTATAACACGTCTGATCTAAAAACGCAGGCAGAAGCACTCAAAGTAAGATGTGATAGTCTTGAGGTTGCTCTCCATGATGCAACTAATAAAGAAAAAGAACTTGTGAATCAGTTAAAAGCCATTACTGAAGAGAAGGAACAGTTTGAACAATCATCAAAGAGTTCACATCAGAAGCTAGTGGGAGCAGAAGGCATGATTACATCTTTCCAAAATGAGTTGAAGTCAACAAAGGAAAAACTAGAAAATGTTGAAGAACTTCTAAAGGCTTCCAATACTAAAGAACGGGATATACTAGAAAAACTCAAATCTGCTGAGGAGCAACTTGAACAGCAAACTATGAGTGTCGAAACGGTTACTGCAAGAAGCTTGGAGCTGGAGTTGGCGCATCAGACACATTCAGAACAAGCAGAATTGAGTCATCTGGAATCGCTTGCAACTGTTGCTCAGAAAGATTCTGAAATTGAGCTATTATCAAAGAAAATAGAATCAATTGAGGAACAGGTCGTGTATCATAAAACTCAGGCAGCTGAAGCAACTGAAAGGGCCAACTTTTTCCAAGATCAAGTAGTTGCAACCACACAAAGTGCAGCATTAGTGAAGGATGAGCTACAAACAAGTTTGGCAGCAAATGCTGCTTTAGAGAAACATATTGATGAACTCAAGACAAAGGTTCAAGAAGCAAAAAATAAGGCCAGCATCTCTCAAGATCGCACAGCTGAAGCAACAGAAAGAGCCAAACTCTATCAAGACCAGGCAGTTGAAGCTACCGAAAAGGCAGCATCACTGAAAGCTGAGCTGGAAGCAAGTGCAAACGCACATGTTTCTCGAGAGAAGTCAATAGAGGAGCTCAAAAGAGAAGTTCAGGAAAAAGAAGCCAAAGCTGAACAAACATTTATGGAAAATCAAATGATAGCTAAAACCAATTCTCAGCTCAAGGAGGAACTAGAAGCTCATCAGAATAAAATTAAGAAGATGCAAGAATTGATGGACTCCATTAAAGGAGAAAAGGATGAGATGGCTGACCAACTAATTTTTCACGCAAAGGCTGTCACAGAGCTAAAAGATCAACATTCCAGAGGATTGGACCTGCACGCCGAAGCAGAGGCCCACGCTGAGCAAACTAAATTTGAGCTGCTTGATGCAATAGAAAAACTTAAGGCAAAAGATTCTGAAGTTGGAACACTAAATGAAAAATTAATCACACTTGAGTCCCAGGCAAAAGTATATCAAAAACAGGCAGCTGACCTACAGAATACTGTGGATACTACAAAGGTCCAACTAGAGGAGGCTTTACTCAAAATAAATGAACTTGAAGAAACTTCAGCGGATTCCAAGGGAAAAGTTAGCGAAATTGAGAATGACAATGAAAGTTTAGCCAAGACAAATTTGAGGCTGGTCGAGGAATTAACCTCATATGAAAATAAGCTGAATGAGTTACAGAATAGACTTGACACAGTTCTCGGGGACAAGGATGAAGCATGTTGCCAATTACAGTCTTCTACAAAAATCATTGAAGATTTGAAGCAGAAATTTACTTCTGAGGGCGAGAGGCTACAAGCCCAGGTCAGCAGCTTTCTTATTATGCACATAATCTGTTTTATGTATGTCGTAAATGTAATGCTATTATTAAGCATCAAATCTTATTTTTGTGTTTCTGTATACATTATCATGATTTCTTATGGAGGAAATTATTCCTTTAGCAGATATGTTCCGTTAAGGAAGAAAATTTCGTGTTGGACGAAATGTATCAAACAACAAAGAGAGATCTTGAAGCAATAATTACCAAGTTAGAAGAACAACTGAAAGAACAGAGAGATAAAGAAAGCACTCTCAGTGAACATATAGAAACTCTGCAGGCTGACGTTATGGTGAAATCAGAATTGCAAACCAGAATAGCAGAACTTGAACAGCAGTTGATGGTAGTTGATAAACAACTCAAAGAAGAGGTAAAGTTGAAAGTTAACATGCATCTTTTTCAATGATTTAAGCAATCTGTGTTATTTTTACTATTTCAGTATTCATCTGTCTTTATCTTTCCTGGTAGAACCAGTACCAACTTTAAAAAGTCATGAAAATGGAAGTGAACAACACAACTACACAATGCTGTTACTGTGGCCATCCTACCCTGTTCTTCTTCTTAAAATTAAGGGTGTACTCTTCATTAGAGTACAGCTGGCCCGGTCTAGCCCAGCTGGCCGGTCTGAATTCTGCCATGCCAGTCGTGCTGTGCCGGCACGGGACAGCATGCTAGGCTGTGTTTCCGGCCCGGCCCGTTACCCTGGTCTACTCTTCATGTCTGAAACCCATGCAATGTTATTTAGGTTCATTGTTGCTAACTAATTTGGACGGGTCAATGGTTCATGATCTTACCTTTTGTTGCTTACCAACATTGTATTGGCCTTGTTTTTAAGTTCATATGTCTGTCGGTGCACAAATATCGTATATTATTTGCAATCATAACCAACGGGACAAGTCACTTGCAAAAATGCATGCCATTAGTTCATTCTTCTCATAGTATGTTCAAATGAAGGCAAAAAGTTCTTTGAATGTTAGTTGGAGAGGTTTTCAGCTCCTCTTGACTTAGCCTCTTAGAGGGTTGTACATGGAAATAATTGTGCTTAGCAAATATTACCACGTCAGATAAATTGATGGTTTGTAATGTAGTTGTTTTCATGCAGAGAACACTCTTGGAGTTTAAATTTGATATTACTACGTCACAAAATTTTGGCAACTTTAATATTGGTTTCAAGAATTAATTTATGGTGATAGAGGTGCAAAATATTGTCGGCCTTTTTTCCATCATCATGTGCTGCATCTTTCCCAGCATGCCTGTACTACTTTTAACCTTGAGTCCATTACCCTGGATTTTGTGATCCAGCAGAGGGAATTAGAGTCAAGAAAGGAGTTGGAAAGAGAAGCTTCTGTCAGGCAGTCCCTTGTGGATACTGACTCCAAACATGCGCATGTTTTGTCTCTGGAGAAGCAAGTTGAAGAGCTTCAGCAGAAACTGCAGGAGTCTGAAGCAAACAACAAGGAAAAGGTTGAAGAGTTCATGAATGAATCATCTGCGAAAGTTGAGGCTGAACGCCAACATGTAGTACGTCTACAGAAACAAGCTGAAGAGCTCCAACAAAATCTGCAAAAAGCTGAATCACAGTGCAGGAAGAAGGTACTTTTTGACATTTCGTATTTAGCTCCCCAATTGTTTTTTTAGATGACCAGTAATCCTATTTCTTAGAAGAATATAAACCAAGACTTCTAATCAACTTTCGGAAACGTACCTTTTGATTGCTTGTCTGCTTAGGGGCTATGATATTAGCAATGTCCAAACTAATTTTTGCAAGGCCACTAGCAAGAAAGCCTTCTTATCCAACAAAAGTGTGAGCATGATAGTCCATGATACATGTTTCAAATGAAGCTTGCATGTATTGGCATAATCCATCCTTAAAGGAAAATGACTTGCTAAAGTTGCTAATCTTGCAATTAGAATCCTCTGAACTTTACCAGAAAAATGAAAGTCAGTTCTTGGTCCAGACTTCCCGTTACCAAAATATAGATCAATCGTAGTTGAAGTGACGTTTCCTACTTCCAACATATCACTGTTCAGTTTGTAGTATAGGTGTGTCGAATGCAGGTTGCTTAAATAGGTAAGCAACTAAGCATATGACCTGATGCTTTGAGAATTCAATTAGATAGCTTCTAAAATATTGGAATCCCGTGCGTTTCCTTCAGCTTTAACTTATCAAAAGATACATAAGCCCTTGGTTTAGGTACATTCGCACAATTTTAATTACTGTTAATCAAGTTATGATGGATCTGATTCTTACGTTTAGTAACATTTCCATCATCAACTTTTTTTAGTTTTCTAAATCCTTTTCTGACATCTTATCTGGAAGGAGGACGTGTACCTATGAATGGGACATTGTTCTTCAACTAGAAATCTGATGGAGTCTACATGATAGTTGACAGTGGTTGTATTGTTGTCTTGCCGAGTAGACAAAGCATGCTTGACTGTTTCTTACAGTTATTTCATCAGCAATTGCAGGATGAAGAAGGGATTTCGACGCTTCAGATGGGGCAGGAGGTAGAGACCAAATCAAGAGACTTTTCAATAGGAACAACAACGCCATTAAAGAGGAAAAACAAGAAAAAAGACGAGGGATCTCATCAGCCTACCGAGACCCCTTCAGCAACTCCGGCTACAATAACTGAAGATAATTCCTTGTCAGTGACCGTAAAATTCATAATGGGAGTTGCTCTGATATCAATGATCATTGGCGTTATCCTTGGCAAGCGATACTAGGTGATGCAGCATAAGTTTAAATTGTAGATTCTTACATATATTTATTTTTGTGGCTGCATCCGGAAAAATGAAGGAAAAAAGACAGTAAGAATGATGAAAGTTCAGATGCAGTGATAGCAAATTGGGATGGGAGGTTATTTATGTGTTCCCCGCCCTATCACGTGTTGGTGATGTTTGCTGCGTTGTAATATATTTTTATCTTTGTAAGTTTCCTTTTTCGCTTTCTTTTTGGAGTGTTACCTCCTTGTAAGTTGTTTGATTGCTACCCTTGTAATTTGATTTTGTTTACTGTGCTTCTAAAAGTTTGGTTAGGATATGTGAGTGCATGAAGCTTGATTTATTTATCCTTCAAAATGTGTTATTCCGAGACAATTTAAGACTAATCAAGACGTGGTTGTGTACTGATGAAAGTGATTAGTACTGATATTGCAGGCCTGGAACTTGGTAAGCATCACAACCCTATAAAATGTCGTTATCTACGTTAGACATGCCGATATGTTTGTTGACTGGATGGCATGAAAATGACTACAAACCCTGCCCTTGGTCTTTCTGAGCTCTGAGGTACAAGTTAGGGGTTTGCGCTACATTATACCCGTAGGTGTTCAAATTGGTAATATGCATCTGTTTTTTTGGTATTGCCGAATATACACTTAAAAGTCAATCTTATTTGTGCAAATGAACCTTAGCCGTTTGTGGGTGTCACACCAGAGAGACGATGTGAATGAGTCGTTAACGAGCGTCCAAATCAGTTCGTGATCTGTCTGTTGGGGTGTTTGATTTGGGATTGACTATAACAAAATAAATTTTACTAATCTAAGAGCATGACTAAACCATTACCGTGGTGGAATCACTCTGGATCGATTCTGGAATCACTCTGGATCGTCTCTGGAATCAATGTAGATCGACTCTGGAATCACTCTGGCTCTGGAATCACTATGGATCCAGAGTGATTATAGAGTCGATCTAGAGTGCTTAACCACACCCAGACTGAGTCCTCGACATTCGCCTCCTCAACGTTGACCGCCACTCTTGATCCAGAGTCGACTCTGGAAGTGAGAGCACCTGGGAGGCGAAGGAGAGAGAGCACCCGGTGTTAATGCGTTGGTGGTCGAGACCGCCATTGCGATGGCCACTGGTGCAAGACCGGTTCCGGTCCTCGGTGGACTTGGTGGCGCTTACTAAATTCCGAATCGTGTCTGTGGGACGTTCGCCGTGTTGAAGCCTGTGAGTGATGAACCTGTGGGCCTCACCCTCGGACAACCTGGTCTCCGGCGCTCCATCTCTGTCGGAGAGACATGTACCATAATTCCAGAGTGATTCCAGAGTCGATCCAGAGTGCTTAACGACACCCTGATCACTCTGGATCCAGAGTGATTCCAGAGTCGATCGAGAGTGATTCCAACACGGTAATGGTTTAGTCAGGTCTTAGATTAGTAAAATTTGTTTTGTTACAGTCAATTCCAATCACACGCCCCAACAGACGGATCACGAACTGATTTGGACGGCCGTTAACGGCCCATTCACGTCGTCTCTCTGGCGTGAGGCCCACAAATGACACGGGTGCATTTGCACAAATTGGATTGACTTCGAGGTGTATATGCGGCAATACCAAAAAAATAGGTGCATATTGCCAATTTTGACATATACGAGGTGTAGTGTAGCAAAACTCTACAAGTTATACCAATCCTAGGATAAGGATCCCATCGATATGGTAGCTATCTCTCTGTCTTCTCTAATCACTTCGTTGAAATTTGTGCTCCTGAAATCCTGATGGTTACAGCGTGCTTGTTTGGACTTGTTCAATTACTATTTGAAAACAATGGTCTTGATACACCTTAGATATTCATCTCAAAAAACATCTTAACTCTTAAGTATATCATTCATGGTCATCGTTTTCAAATAATGATTGAATCATGTTTCAATTTCCCTCTATTCTGTTGATGGCGTTTACCAACCCCACTATCCTCTATCGGTCGACTCTTTAAACCAAAATGGTAATTATTCTTTTTCCTTTAGTTTCAATTTGTAAAGTTTACAGGGTTGATTCTTGGAACCTGAATGGCGAATGATTCTTTTGCCTTCACTGCCATTTCTAAAATTTGCTTCATTTTGTCTAAATCATCATAAATATCATAAAGGCATCTTACCATGTCCAATAATTGGATTTGAGCTCCCACATGCATCACTTGCGCCACCATCTCCAATAATTGGATTTGAGCTGCAATTGGAAGCAAATGACAAATGACAACCTCTTAGTCCTACCACATCTACTAAAATGAACTTTATTTATTGCTAGTCAAGATCTAAACATCATGAGATCACAATAACTCCGAATATATTAATGCAAACACATGTTATTTCATCATTGTTATTTGCTTGCCTTCTTTGTCATGAAACTAAAAAAATATTGTAAGGTAAGATTAGAATGTGATGATATGTTGCCCCATGTAACTTTCTTTTATAAGTGTTGTTCCATATAATTGTTGTTAGATTCATAGATGGTTCATTACGTTCCATATATTACTGTCAAAGAAGTGAACAAGGAAGTCTTCATCCGCCACCCAGACTGGACCAGCATGCTTTCAGTAAAACAAATGATGTACAGCTTCATAATTGTGAAAGATAACCATATTAATTAGAAAGAAACAGGTACGTAATTACAACAAAAAGGAAAGCTAGATACAATATTGCTTTGTCTATGTTCTGTAGCCATCGGAAGTCAAAAGTTATTGCTTACAAGTGGTCCATGAGCTACCCTACATATTCATGAACTGTAAGCAGTATGAATGGCAAACTACCACTTCCAGCTCATATTTGGAATGGGACTATTTGATTAACTTTACATTTATTGACCACATTAACTGAAAACAAATACATCGGGCTTGCTGAATTTTGTTTACTAAGAATAAATACATCATAACATATAACGGAAAGAAGATATAAGTGGATAAGAACCATTAAGAAGAGTTGCACCATAGTTAGCATCGAGGTTGATAACTTGATATTAGACCTGAAAATCATTTTCCTTATCTATCTTTAAAAATATAAATAATAAGTTCACAAGATATGTCTAATCCAATGGAGATAACTAAAGAAGACTAAAAATGCTGAATTATCAGCCTATTCTCATACTGGATTATCCTTCCTTATAATTTGACAAAAAAATTTAAAATAAAGATGAATAAAACTCCAATCGGACATGTCACATGATGTGATTCGACACAAACAGTTCTAGAGAAAAGGAAAGGAAAAACAAAGAGATGTTAAATTGTCTTACCTCTTGCCTTTTGCAGATCCTTCCCTTAAATAAAACTTCCTTTTGTCCTTTTCAGTAGGGAACCTATCTGGAATAGATTCCATGTCCAGGCTTCTCATATCAACACACGTGAAGTGAAGTTTTTTCTGTTCAGAAAATTAAAACAGAAAAAATAGTAGTGCAGTAACTCATGGGTGAACTCAAAACAGACATCCCAAAAGGAAACGTGCTTTCATGTTTGGATCATTAGGTTGTATTCTAGTTCCTTTTTGATTCCTAAAAAGCAAGAAAAAAGGTTGCACAGTTTTGTAATGATGTCATGATCATATAGCTGTGTCTTATGTCCTGTTGTGGAGCAATCGGCAAAGATTCTGTCCAGCTTGCCTAAGGCTTGTCAGAAAACCCCAAATACTGTCCAGGAACATGTTTCTATTTGGAAATATTTATTTATTAGAACAATTCCAACAACTATTGTGTTCTGACCAAGATCCAATTTTATTTGAAAATATATTGTTAGGATCTTGCAAGCACATATTATGCTATACTGTCTGATCATTGTGAATTTGACGAGTCAATGTTTTAACTTCTTGATGCAAAGTAGTTGCTAAAAGTAAAGAGGGGACACCAACCATTACACTACAGCCATATAACAACAAACTTAATATTTCAGCTATTCTTTTGACAAGGGAAGAGCAGAACAGGTCTGTGCAAGCAAGGAATAGAAGTTTCAACTAGTTCAGACAACTATCACGAGACATTAGCAGACAAATAAGTTGTAATTGATTGTGGGACACAGAGGTAGCAAACACGAATTGGATACAAAATTTTCTGCGTTCATTTAAGTTCAAAATATGATTATATGGAATAGTTCATTAGTAGGGTTGTCAATTTTACACGAAACACGATTACACGACACGAACTTAACAGATATGGATTGAGAATTTGAACACGATTAATAAATGGATTGAATACGGCAACACGATTATTAAATGAGTTGAATATGGATTTCTGCTGCAAAAACGATTAACACGATTAAGACACGATAAAACACGATAAGTAATCAGTTAATTAGGTAGTTAGTTACTATTGTATTAAGTAGTTTATGTTTATGTTTACTACTGTATTATATAGTTAGTTACTATTATTTCATTTGTATGTGGTTTCTATTAGTGTTATTGTGATCGTCTAGTAATTTTAGCGGTTGATATTTGTTTGGTACTGTAACGTTCCCGAAACAGCGAAAAATTTTAAACTTTTAATAAAAGATAATCAACATCAACCCAGGGAACGCTACTCGAAAATATACATATAATATATGGTACTACACCGTATACAGAAGTTGTCAAAAAAATGACTACATCAACTACAATATACAAATATACAAGTAGTCATAATAACCTCAAATAGACACGAGGACCCAACTCCAAAATGCACTCGTCCTCAGTCACCACCCAATCAGCTCCCGAAGGGGAACCTGAAATAAAACAACAATGCCGTGAGTTTCCATAAGAAATCCCGTATGCCAAACCCACCTACATGTACATGCAATACGTGACCTATCATACTAGTATCATGCCAACATAAATCATAACAAAACATTCCCCAACTGGGTCATCAAGTCATAAGTCATAACAGTCATTTCCCCAACCGGGCTCATTAGTCATACGTCTAATTTTGGACATCCGTAGATACCCATCGCAGGCACATGCGGTCATACGGAAAGTACGCGACACACCTCCACTCGCAACTACACTAGTCATATGGATTCGGTGAGGGTCGCACGTACTTCCGAGTCATCATCAGATCTGATCAGTGGTTGAAGACCACAATCCGCCAGAGCCGTCACTCTGGTCGGTCATACTCACCAGTCGTGCCACAATTGGACGATCAATCTACCGGAACAACATCAGTCGGTCATCTCCGTCGCCACACAGGCTAAAGCACAGAACTCTGTTGCACAAGGGCTAACAATCATCTCCGTCGCCACACAGGCTAAGGTCATCTCCTTCGTCACAAAGGCTAAGGTCATCTCTGTCGCCACACAGGCCGACAATCATCATGCTCCGTAGAGCCATATCATATAGATCATGCAAAAGAGAATATGGTCCCACGGGTCTACTACCTAGGTCTCAATGCACATGTCATATCATGGAAACATAAACCGTAAATGCAATCCACGCGCCAATGCGCTCATAAAACAAACATACAATTTCTGGGCTCCAACGGTCGACCGAAGAAGGTCATACGGTCGATCGGTTGGTCGTTAAAATCGGTAATTGGTTCGAACAACAATCCAACGGTCGAACCAAACAAACATCAAACGGTCGAACAAAAGTCTCTGGACGGTCGATCGTTTAGAAGGTCTACGCCACAAGATAATATTAAATAACACATCCCAACGGTCGAACGACAATGAGCTTCCGGTCGACCGAAAAACATCAGAGACTTCAACATTCCTCTAAATCATTGCCGGTCGACCGAAATATGAATCGGTCGAACCCTACTTAAGTCATCTTAAGTCATCAGTCGAACGAGATCTCAGGACGGTCGACCGTTTAGAAGTCTACACCCCAACCGACTTAAAATAGTACGTCCGGTCGGACTGGTCAAAGTGGCAGTAGACCGTTTACATGGTCAACGCTCCCAACCGACACACTACAGTGCGTTCGGTCGAACGACAAAAGGGACCCGGTCGACCGAAAGCACCCAGAGTCTTCATCTTCTCGCTCAAAACGTACAACCGGTCGACCACCCCAGGGTATCGTTCAACCAGTGCGAGAGATAACGCCCAACATTACCCTACGACCGGTCGACCGAACAGAGCAGAAATTCTGCTGCACTATTCCGACGAGCCATTCAGCCTACCGCCGAACACTCAAACACTCACACAAACTTAGGTGAGCATAAAAGCAAGGCTTGACATACCTTGGAAGCTTGAAAAAGCTTGAGAAGAACAACAACAATCGATTCCACGTCAAAGAGCTTTTCTCCGACGAAATGACGAATTCGACTTCGACAGAATCCAAAACTCCTTCCGCCTTCCTCTCCTTCTCTTCTTCTTCTTCTTCTTCTACTTCAACTCTCACTTTCCTCTCAACTCTCCAAACAAAACCAACTCACAAGCCAACAACCATCTTCTCCTCGACTCAACTCTTCCTTTTATATACACCACCAACCTTCAAGCTTTCATTCCCAACTGTCCACCTCACCTCCAATCCACACATCACCTAGCCACCTCATTTCCAACCATCAAATCAACCCTCCACCTAAGTCATCAATACCAAATTGATAACCTCATCTTGATTAATTTATTAAATAAAGTTGGGTTCTCATAGGTACAACACTTTAAGTCTTTAACAAGTAATAATTGTGTATAAACGGGTTGGATATGACAATACGATTATAAACAAGTTGGATACGGCAGAAGTCTAGCAACACGATTATTAAATAGGTCGGATACGACACAACACCTAGAACTTATATATACGATTTAACATGACACGATTAACACACGACACGACACAATTGACAGATCTAGTTATTAGACTAATGTCCAGTAAAATTATTGATCATTAGATAATTGGTTACCATTTATGCCCCTGGTTATTAATTATAACTAAGGAATCCATTCAATACAATAAACTTTTGTTCATCATCCAATTCGACAATCACCAATTGACCAGTTAGTAAATTTGTAGTACTTATTTTTAGTTGAAATATTTGGTTGGGTTTCAGCACAAATATTGGGGGAAACAATTCAAAACATAAAGTTGCATTCTTGTCTTTCAATGCAAGCTAATACATGTGCTGGTGAATTTCAGAGGGAGAACGATCCTAAATCACAAAGCTAGTTCGAAACCAGGAAACATAACGTTTCAGCAATTTCAGTAAGCATAACATGAAGCACAGGGATTATGACCATTATGTTTTGGTTGTTTAGTGATTCATTCATATCAGCCCTTGTTTCTGATCCACAGTGATAACTCCGGCAAAATATTTCTGAAACACTGCGACTGTGTGAGGTTACAGAATGGCAGTCACAAAACCGTGAATAGAATCAACAATTGGTTCTCTTTTTATTAAGAACAATATTATTTACGTAGGGGCAGCGAAACCAATCGACAGAGACTAAGTACATTATTTATGATGGTTGAGAAAATCAGCAATAATAACATGAACAAATTAACCACATTATGATAATTCTCATCAAATAATTGACGAAAAGACACAAAAAAATAAAAAAATGTAGGAGATGAGTAATTGCCAACAAATCAAGATTGGAGGTTACCACAGTCACTAAACGCCTCTCACCCATCACCATCAGTAGCCAGAGGCGACTGCCACGCCGAAGCGGTGAGCAACGAGAAGTTCTTCCAACCGAGTTTCAAACACCCATTGTCCTCCAGTAAAGTGTATCCCTTCCAAGGGTACATTCCAAGCAAAAGGCTTGCTTGAACAGCCGGGGTTCCCGAAAGACTCACTGGTCGGAAACCCTCCCTGCTCAACTCCTTTCCCCAATTCTCCAACTTCTCCTCCTTCCCAATCCTCTCCCCCAACACATTCCTAATCTCACACCCAAGCACTTGCCTCTCCACAATATGCCTTTCCAAGCTCTCAGGTGAGCCGCCATTATCCCCCAACGCATCGAACAACGCCGAATAATAATGCAACGCTTCAACAAACCTCTCCATGAAAACACTCCCCTCATCCGCACCACCGCTCGAATCGTACTTCAAATTCAAATCTTGCTCGACGAGCGTGATCAACTTTGGGCGCAACCTCTTGACCGCCCGAATCGCCTCTTTATCTAACCCCGCAACATCGTACAACCGATGCTGCATCCAGTGCACAATAACAACCTCCTTAACATCCTCTCTACCCTCAAAAACACCGGAATCAACAATCCTATCGATTCCGCCCGTCACCGGACGAAACTCGAACGTTAACCCCAACCCAGCGGCGAAATCCTCAAGCCGTCTCCCGGTCGCCTGAAGCAACTCCATGTTCGCCCCGAAGCCGGTAATCCTCAAAGACTTGATCCTCTCCCCGGCCGGCCTAGCCGCCAGAATATGAAACAGCCCCGGCCACTGCATCCCCTGCATGACGTCGAAGTCCACAACGTGGACGAACTCCTCCCCCTCCACCGCCCCGAAGATCGCCTGGTTGGAGGTGAAGTGCGAGAACTTGACGAGCGGGGAGATGGCATTGAAGTGGTGGAAGGCCTCCGAGACGCGGCTGTGGCGGAGGATGGAGGTGAGGGTTTCGGAGGTGGGAAGTGGTGGTTTGAGGGAGAGGGAGTGGAGTTTGTAGCGGAGGGCGTCGGAGAAGTAGGCGGCGAGGCGCTGCGGAGGGGAGCCAAAGGGGGAGGAGAGCTCGGAGAGGTCGGGGAGAAGGGTGGAGGCGGAGGCGAGGTCGCCAGTGGAGAGGAAGTGGGCACAGCGGAGGAGGAGGGAGAGGAGGTGGAGGAGAGGGTGCGGGGATGTTGAAGAAGATGACGATGATGAAAGAGGTTTGGTCGTGGATGGGGCGATGGGATGGAGGCGGAGCATTTTTTGTTTTGTTTTGGAGCTCGAAGGAAGGGATGGAGGGAAGGAACAGGTTTTTCCGTTATTTAGAACAAAGCCAATTAAGGACTACCCGTTGGTTAGTTAGTTAGTTAAACACCGTGAATCATCTACATAATGAGCCGTTACGCAACACTAAAAATAATTATCTGGACCGGTCCAAACATTAATAGTCAATGCCACTTTATTGTTCATTGATGAAAAATAAGTAATTATGATTTCTCTTTATTTACCAAATTTATAAAATGCAATATTTTTAAGTGTTCTTCTAAAAATTGTTTAAACTGCGGATTATGGTAGAGAATTGATTCCCTAGGGTCTTTAGATACACATATGCTAAATGATAGTTTATATCTAATTATGAAATCAATAATTATCTCTCTACCTTTAATTTGACAATATCTTCTGAAATTTAAAGTTTCATTGGTTGTGTCTAAAACGATTGACGTGAACTCACTACCGATTCAGAATTATTCTTAATTTTACATACAAGTATATGTCTACTTATATGACCGGTTCCTCCAATTGAGTTAGCCGAATATACGTGATGACAATGTTTACAAATAACGGTTGTGTTACCCTCTTCATCTTGTCATTCCTCAAAATCATTCATACTGGAGATATTTTTTTCTATTACTTCTACCCTTATGTTTAGGTGGATTAACACGAGGGGGAGATGGTGAGTTATCATTAATATCAAATCAGATGATAAAGCCATGAAAATTACTAAATAAGCAAACAAAAATTGAATATTTTTCATAAATGAGAAAGTCATCATGATGATTGATTAACTAAAATTAACTACAAAAATTTAGAAAAGCCTGGGAAGTGAAGAGCGGAAGAGTCACGAAATCGGCTGTCAGCGGTTTGCTTGTAGCTTTATATTTCACGTTTTAGCTCAAACTCGACCAGTCTCTACCAAAATCAGAGCAATTAGAGAAAAAAGTAGAGAAGATTTGGAAGATTTGGAGAGATTTGTGTGAAGAAAATGAGAGGGGTTGTGGAGTTTATATAGGGTAGAGAGAGAATAGTTTAGTAATTTTTAAAAAATAAAAAATAAATAAATCCAATAGCTCCAAGGGCAGTTGGCGTTGACCTCAACATGCTGTCATGCTGACGTCAGCACATCCAACGACTGTCCTAGACCGTGCCTCTAGGCACAACTTGACTCCCAGGTCTACCTGCGGTGTGTCCCTTGTTCAAGTACCAGTCAAGTATGAGAAAAATTCATACCTCCACTTAGATAGTTAGGAAAGTCCATAACTTCACTTTCATGAATTCTTCACATTTTAGAGTGCAAGTTGGAGAAGTCCATATAAGTACATGTTTTTAAGTTATGAAGCCTTCTAAAATTTGAATTTTGGGAATTTTAGTTTTTCCATGGTACCAATCAGCGAGAACTCAAGTTCCCTACTTCTAAGAAGTTGTCCGCGGTACAAATCACTCGTTGAGAGGAAATCATGGAAGTGAAGTTCTGGACTTCCCCAACTTAGGTTCCAATCACACTCGAAGTCTAACAAGTTGTAGTTACATCAACTGTGGGATGTTAGTATGATAGATTTGACTTGATTTCAGCTTGACAAAGGTTCCACCGGAAGTGAGAACTTTGACTTCTAAAATGATTTTTTTGTGATTGGTATCCCGGAAAAGTTTAAAAGTTTTAGAGCTCAAGTTCCAAAAGAACTTCCATAATTTAAAAACATGTAGTTAGATTGATTTCCCCGACTTCCTCTCTAAGGGGAGGTCATGGAAGTGAAGAAGTAAAGTTTTGGACATCCACAACTTTCTAGGAATCAATCACACTCGACGTCTCGGAAGTTCTAGATTCATCAAACTTACTCTGTTAATATGGTTTCCAAATTTTACTTGAGTTCGGTTCGGCTGGGAAAGGCTCCACTAAAATTTAGTTAAAAAACAAGCTAGTTGATTAAAAATGAAGACACACAACTTAGATTAGTAGACTCGGTCTTTTTGAACTTGGTTTTAAATTAAAATCTGATTCAATTAATTAGTTCGATTCAGGACTGTCCTCAATCGGTCTGGTTCTAGAATTCAGTTATCCGAACCCAGTCCAGTCTAGTCCGGTTGACCGGTGTACACTTTTAAGTGCGAGGAAAATGAAGCTTGATGAGGTGGGAAACACCTGTAATTAATAATCATCATGTAAGGTATCACGCTAACGTCCAAGTGAAGTAATTCACTAAAGAGGCTAGCTCGGATGGTAGATAACGTCCAATTGACATCAATTGGTTGCGAATTCTGGTCCTTTTACATCCGTATTGATGTGTTTGTTTTTGTTTTACTTAATTGTCTGAACTTTTGAATTGATTTCCTGACACCAATTCATATCTCATATACGCTTTTACTTCACTTCAAGAATTGATCTTTTCCCTTATTCTTATTGATAGCAGAGAGTCAAACAGACGCAGACAGAACTGAAGACAAAACATACAGTTTTCTTGTCCTTTCCAAATTTTGGATTTGGAACAAGCACATGCGTTACTGCATAACATAAGGTGTCATTTAATTTGATATGACAATCACGTTGTGTCGTGTATTGTTTTTCTTATAGTCAACATTCATGATCTTTATAAAAGTTTATTATAAATTTTTTAGGGGAAATAAATTAAAAAGTCTAAGTAGGAAAGTAAATGTTACGCAACACCAATCAATAATCACCGTATTGAAGGCCAAACATATATTATATTTCATTATATTTTCCGCCACCCCATTCCTACAATTCCACATCCCAAACAAAACCACAAAATCTTTCCCATTCCCGCACCAAATCCCAAACATTACAATCCGTCGACGAGCCCGCCCCTACCCTCGGACCACTGTTCCCGCTCTAGTTTGGTAAAAACAAGACAACTCGTTTGGTGAAAATGACCCACCTCGTTGGTGTGTCCCACGAGGGACTGGTACGTCTCAATTTGTTTGGGGTGGAAAAATGACCCAACTTGTTTGGTGAAAAAAACAACACAACTCGTTTGGTAGAAATAACGACCCAGCTCGTTTTCTGTTCTCTCAAATTAGCAGTGTTCGACGCCCTTTATGAACCCACTATGTTCTTAATTTGGAGATATTTTAAGTATAAAAGCTTTGCGTCTCAAAATCTTCTTTGTAACGAGTCTTGAATCACATTATTTGGATATTGGAGGAGAGAGTTATGTACAATAGTTGATATGTTGATTGTCTAGTTTGCAAATACGATCTGTCTCGAGACACATTTTTCACCATCGCATCATCGGAATTTGGTAAGTTGATTGAATCAGTTTAATTACCGCAAGTACACAGCCACGTAGAAGCGGTGGCAAGCATGGGTCGGTCCACATGGAGCGTGCGCAAGTCGGATTCACGATACTCGAGTGGGAAAAGAAAATGAGATTAAGGTCGAAACTGCACTACAATGCGAAAGAAATCGGAAAACAAACAATAAAACGAAACCCCTTAGGGGGTAGAGAGAGAAAGCGAATGCGAAAATATGTGTATGTGTGCGTGTTCAAATGTGCTCATCAAAACATTTCATACATTAAATCCATAAAACTCAACTCCAACTTTGCCTGCACCTCAAATAAGATAAAACATTATCACTAAAACATACAAGACAACAATTGAAATGAAACTAATATGTTCACATACATCATGACTCAAATCCAATTGTGTCTCCAAATGAAATAAGATTTATCACAATCATTAAAACATACAAGACATTAATTAAGATAAAACCAACATGAGCACATGCATGCACATGTCTTGTTCCCTTCTTCCACTCCATCCTTATCATCATCTCATAATTCCCCATAAAATAGGCCCACTAATCTAAGCACGTGCTAAGCATCACTCAAGAGCATTCACACATCAAATATAATAGTGAAATCCCATTAGATGGTTAAGGAAATCATGTGAGATTCAAATGTAGGATTAACACACACCTAATACACAACATAATCACATCACCTTCTTCTCCACCCTCCCAATAGGGATGGACTACTCTCTACTCATATCTAAACTAAAGAAAGCATAAAAAAATATAAACCCATAATGCAAATGAAGAAAAACAAGATTAAGCAAACAACAACATAAAAGAAATTACATCAAAGTAAAACCATTAATGTAAAGAACAAGAACTAAACTAGATTAAGAAATAAAAATACAAAATTTGCTCTTCTCCAACCCCCTTATTTACACTACTAAAATAGGAAACTAAAACTTACTCTAATGGGGGAGGGAGGAAGAAGAAGAGGAGAGAAGGCATTACAAGTTTTTTTATAGAAGATTAGATGGTTTGGATGGATTGGGGCATAATCAGACGACTGTAAATCAGATTTGGAGGTCCTGAAATGTTCTGACCCGACAACCCGACCCACGTCCAAAATTTGAGAGCCAAACTCTTAACCGGATCCGCCACTGCCGTATCATGTTTCTCCGATCTTGTCCAAATTTTAACCACAGCTTTGGTTAACATAATAAACACGTGGGGTGCGCTCGAAGATGTTGGTTCGAGCCCATTTGATTTCAATTGTCGAATTTACTCATTACGTTTAAGAGATTTTGGACTTTTGCAACCAACATATTTTTCTTTACACTTAAGTCCCTTCGGGTTTTCACTTGGCTCCTTCCTGAGTTACAATCCATCATTGACATTACAAATAGGTCCAGAACCTTCCAAATCAGCTCATTCTTCTTGCGTTTAGGTCATTTTCTCTTCGTTTCTCTTCTTTATTGCCTAAACCTTGAGACACAAAATAAACACTCGAGAATCACAAATTGGGATGAAATAAAGGATATATAACATGAATGCAATGTATGATATGCTACTAATCAAATACCCCACCACTTACCTTTTGCTAGTCCCGAGCAAAACAAAGAATCATAAAAATGAAAGAAAGGAAAAACAAACGAAGAACAAGGAAATCCTAACTCACTTTCATAGGAATCACGTTACACTTAGCACGTGCAACAAACCGTTAAACCTCATTGTCGCCAAAGAGGAGGAGTGGTGTCTCCCGAGGGTTTTCAGCAGATATACCCATAAAATCTGAACAATGATGCATTATTCAACCTAGCAACTCAACTCGTCGGACCTACTTTTGTCGATCATTGGACACGGTAATCCTACGGGCCGACTCTATATATGTATTTTGTCCACACACCTAGTCTAATGAATCATCAGTGCAAGTTAATTAAGGACTTAAGTGAAAGACATGGGCAACCTCAACATTCTCAAGTGGTACAAAGTGTAAAGTCCATTATGGTTCTTATTTGTATTACAATTACTTCTTTTTTTCTTATCTTTTTTTTTCATTTCATTTTGTCTAGTTGGTGTTTAATTCTCCCAGGGTCAGCTTTCGTGCATCATTGCCTATGAGGACTTACACTATCATGTACATCTTCCCCTAAATCTACATATAGGACGATTCCTACCACCCGTGTAATGGGAGTTCAGTCGGTACTTCCCAAGTCAGATGACTCAAAAGTAACAGACACTAAGTCCCCTCGGGCCTAATTCCCGAGTGATAGGAGCTGTGCGAGAAGAGAGAACAACCTACTAAATTATTTCTTATCTATAAATGAATACACTTAAGGTTTCACAACATGAGTTTAAGGGTCCCAAACTACAACAAACTTCCTTATATTAATAGACACGAATTATTTAACTCAATAGGTTCATGATGGACTTCTTTATTTATTTGAGTACTGAAACCCTATGATTACTCTCCCTCGAGGGAAAACCAGGGTGCATCCTTATGACTAGATAAGACCTAAAGTCGGTGTAGTAGATATCTTAATGCATCATGTTCAAATCAATTTTGGGAGCTTCCTTTTTACTTTGTCTCTCAACGGTTTCGCACATGCTAAACACACGCAAAACCTACAAAACATTTTCTTTCGCAAACACATGAAGATTTTGAAAGAAATTTGAAAAATTAAAACACTTAGGCAAGCAAAAAAAGACAAGTCACCCAAGGATCATGACAAACACATATATCGATATTACATGCATCACACTAACATGACCCTAACAATGCAAACAAAAGAAAAAAAAGAGAGAAAAACTTGACTATGTACACACGTAAAACACCCCCACACTTACTTCATGCATTGTCGCCAATGAATGTAAGCATAATACTACATCACATATCACAAACGAATATATGGTCCTTTCAATTGCCTTTTCAATGGATCTAGAATCATTAAATTCCATATTTGTATGTGGATACTATGAATAAAATGACCCAGCTCGTCTGGTCAAACATCCGAGCCCGTTTTGTGAAAATGACCCAGCTCGGGACTGGCTCGGGACTGCTTCAGACAACTCTCGACTACTCGGGACATCTCATAGCTAATTTGAGCCCATTAGGTTATTAATTTGGAAATATACAAAATATGAAAGTTTTGCTTCCCAAAATCTTCTTTGTAAAGAGTCTTAAATCACTTTATCTGGATATTGGAGGATAGAGTTATGCACACATTATTGATGATCCTTTGATTGTCAAGTTAACAAATACAATTTGTCAAGAGAAACGAATATGTTCTCCTTTCAATTTTTTTCCAATGGATCTAGAATCATTAAATTCCGTATTTCGATATGGATGTTATGAATAAAACAAGTAGTACATCACAACGTGGGAAACACATGTGGTACATCACAAGTCATTTTGACCGAATGACCCAGACTGTTTGGTCGAAGGATCTAAGTCGTTTGGTGATATCTACAACTCATTTATCTTGATTCAATCCTGCCATCTATAATTAAGTCAAAATAATTCAGCTCTTTTGGTCCAATGACCTTGGTCACTTAACACTTGTGTTCTGAGTGGGAGAGACGGGTCCATATACGGGACATAGTAGTCCTGCACGGGACAAGTGCGTACCAAGCATGACAAAATCGTCATTATGCGGGACAACCTCGTCCCTAGAGAAGTTCACTTAACAATTACATATCAACGGTCTAACACTGGAAAACAATCATTCACGGAACATATAGAATTGAATTGCACATTAATGGTCTAATACTAAAAAACAACAATAATTTGCAATTGGATATGTTGCTAATTAAGTTCTCTCATATTGGACAAATTGTTTCATGTCTAAGAGAGGAGTAATTTTTTAAGTTGTTAGTTAAGTCGAAACGACCAAGCTCGTTGGGTCGAACGACCTAGATTGTTTGGTCGAAGGATCTAGGTTGTTTTGTGATTTCTATAGCTCATTTATCTCGATTCAATCCTACCATCTACCATTTATTGGACAAGTTGTTTCATTTCTTCGAGAGAAGTATAAAACACTAGCCAAGTTCTTAAGTCGAAACGACCCAGCTCGTTGGGTCGAATGACCCGGGTCGTTTCGTGACTTTTACAACTCATTTATTTTGATTTAATCCTAACATCTAACAAGTTTTCTTGTCCCATCTTAACTTGTAACAAGTTGTCATGTGATGTTTTAATCTCGTTTGTGTAATTAAGTTGTCTCATATTGGACAAGTTGTTTCATGTCATAGAGAGAAGTAATTTTTTAAGTTTTTAGTTAAGTCGAAATGAACCAGCTTGTTTCGTCGAATGACCCAGGTCGTTTGGTGGAACGACCAAGGTCGAAGACCAAACAACCCAGATTGTTTGATCAAACGACCCCGATCATTTCGACTGAACGACCGAGATTGTTCGGTCAAACGACCCGGATCATTTCGACTGAACGACCTAGATTGTTTGGTCGAAGGATCCATATCGTTTTGTGATTTCTACAATTCATTTATCTTGATTCAATCCTACCATCTATATTTAAGTTGTCTCATATTGGAGAACTTATTTAATGTCTTAGATAGAAGTATAAAACACTAGCCAAGTTGTTAAGTTGAAACGACCCGGGTCATTTCGACCGAACGAGCTGACTCATTTCGTGATTTTTACAACTTGTTTATCTTGATTCAATCCTACCATCTAACAAGTTTGCTTGTCCTGTCTTTACTTATAACAAGTTGTCATGTGATGTTTTAAACTCGTTTGTCTTAATTCAATCCTACCATGTAACAAGTATGTTTGTCCCGTCTCAATGTAACAAGTTCACTTAACCTATTAAATTGAACTACATAGAATTGGTCTAACATCATTTGCAATTGGATATGTTGTTAATTAAGTTGTCTCGTATTGGGCAAGTTGTTTCATGTCTTAGAGAGAAGTAAATTTTTTAAGTTTTTAGTTAAGTCGAAACGACCCAGGTCGTATGGTGGAACGACCCAACTCGTTTCGACCGAACAACCCAAATCGTTTAGTGAGACATTTCAGAAATGTTATAGCATTTTCAAATTCTTGACCAACACTTTCAATCTCCATTTCCAACAATCGATCACTTTATTCGGAGGATGCTTACATGTTGAATGCCTATTTTTGCAAGTTGACTATTAATGACTTAGTAGTGTTTAAAAGTGCACGACTGTCTTATTTGAGTATTACACAGTAGATACTTTTCATGCAACTATCTCAACTCTTATATGATCATTGTTCTGAAAGATAGTTTATCGAATCGAATATCTTAATAGTATCTGGGGGTTGTCACTAGATTCTTATGTAATTTACTTTGTATAGTGAACGGATAATAATGAGTAAGATGGTTACTTAACCTGATTTTGTGATCTTTCATTGTCAAGTTTGACTAATGATAAAAATGTGTTCCAAGTTCTTGGGAAAGTTGGAGGCAATCCAGTTTATACTTTATTGCATATAATTGTGTCTTACCAGCATTGGGTTGATGTGATTTGAATCCATCAACTAATACATGTAGCATCCTCATTACTTATTTAACTAGTGGCTTTTAGTTTTATCACCGTCCATGATGGACAATGAGTATTGACTTTTATATCATTGGTCTTGTTACTCAGATGTTTATAAGTAACTTAAATTGTGATTTAATTATTAACAAAGACATGTTATCTAACCAATGAGTTAGTGATTATTGATAGACCCAATTGTGTGTTATTCCCAAGGAATAACCAGTGATGAAATACAAACTATAGACAAAATACTGAAAAAAATGAATGGGGGTTTGGCACTATTGCGACTCTTCGGAGTATTGTAGCTGTTCAGAGTAATGTGACTCTTCAGAGTATTGGGCCCAATGGGGAAATTGACAACTATAGGACAACATATACAAATATGTTATTTATCGTATTGACACAGGTTGGTGTATAGGACCCCACAATGAACTAAACTGAATAAAGATCGAAACTAAAAGTGTTCTAAAATGGTTGTGATTACAGAATGAGTGTGGGGATGAGCCATATACCAACTGGAAGACTACACATGCCAGGGGTGGGTTTCCGTTGGAATCCCCGATACATGTATGTATCATTAATGAAATGATTGACTTCATTGAATTGGGAACTAAGACACATGTTTGTTCTTTACTTCATTCTGCTTATTGATTGTTATTGAATTGAAATGTGAACTAAGCCACATGTTTGTTCTTTAGTTCAACTGCTTATTAATTGTTATTGAATAGAAATGGGAACTAAAACACATGCTTGTTCTTTAGATCATATTGATTATTGATTGTTATTGATTGAAATGAGAAATATTATGCAAGTTTAAGCTCTAACTCATCATGTTGTTTTGTCTATTGGAGTTACTATAGAGGTTTGAACCATGACTCACTTTTAAGTTCTAGCTCCTTAAATGGGTTGGTATTGATTGTTTTGGAAATGACTTTTGTCAAGCTCTTATGCTCATATTTAAGGTAATATTAGACATATGTTTACGAGAAATATGAACTTGAATGTTATCATTTGGTTTATTTTTGTTGAATTCTATGTCTATTAGATTGATGTTTAAATTGGATCCTTTCGCATACAGAGTTTTATAAACTCACGGTTTAGTGGTTTATATTTTTACAGGTTACCGTCAAGCTCTGGTGGTACAAGCATAACATTCATGGCATATAGTTGCATAGGTGGTGTTTGGTTTTCTTTTATTTCTCTATGCACCTAGAATTTGATTGGCAGTCAATGTTGATTTTCGGATTTGTACGTTGTGTACAAGGCCTTATTCTTGAATCCTCAAACACGTTTACGTGTATTTAAATCAATTGGAGCTCCTATTATTTTTTATTGCCTTCTATTGTTTTCCAGTAACTATCTCCTTCCATTTATTTTTTATTTCATTTTCCGCTTTGACCGTCTGTGTGTGCACATATGAAGATAAATAAGTGATGAATGATGCATTTTAGCATTTATGTGTGTCTGTGATGTGTGTGTCTTCATGCATAGGAAGTGTCTAAAGATATGACAAAACCTATCAATTCATTCACACAACGTATCGACAATTACTACTTGACTATCATGTGGCTAGGCTCAGCACGAGAAGTATCTAAGGATATGACAAGACTCATTAAAAACCATGAACTCAAGTGAAGAACAAAGCTAAGCATAGTAAGTGTCTAAATCTTATGACAAAACCTATCAAAACAAAGTTTCCTCTATCAATCAAGTAAGTAAACACAAATAAAAACACATAACTAAGATGTAAGCATATTCAACAGGAAATTTCAGTCAATAAACGAGGAAACTAAGTATGAGAATTGTAAATCTTATGGAAAAACCCATAAAAAATTTCCAAACATGTAGATGATTAAAATACCCCCGATGAACATATAAACATGTAAGTCTACACAATCAAAAATTCATCAAACATCCAAACTTCACAATATATATGTACATCATCTTCACCCCCCAAAAGGGATGAAACTACTCACACATTATTAAGCTAATTTTCATATTAAGGAAAAAACATGCTAATTAATTCTACGAAGATTAAAACAAACGGAATTAACTAAGCATGCAAGAATTTAAAAGAAACAACAACTAACAAAATATTCTTTATTGCTCACTTACATTACAAGTAGCATCTCTCCACTAGAGTTTTACTCCAAGGCTTAACTCTAAGTAGAGAAAATGCCACCAAGAGAGGAGATATGTTACAAAGGAGGAAGAAGAGTTCTATTTATAACCATAAAAAAGATAATTGGGGATAATCCCCTTAAACTCCTTTTGTGAAACCGTAGGTGTAGAGGTTTTGGTTCATGCCTAGATAATAAATAAGTGGGTAGGGTGTTCTCTCTTCTCGCATGGCTCCTACCACTCCGGAAATTAGGTTCGAGGGGCTTAGTGCCTGGTGCTTTCGAGTAATCTGAATTGGGATGCACCGACCGATCTCCAGTTGCACGGGATTGCCCTATGTGGAGATATGGGGGAAGGTGTACGTGATAGTGTAAGTCCTCATAGGCACTGATGCACGAAACCTGAACTTGGTAGAATTAAACACCAACTAGTAAAACAAAAAAAAGAAAAAAATGAAGAAAAGAAGAAAAACGGAATAGAAATAAGGACCTTAATGAACTTTACACTATGTATCACTTTAGGATGTTAAGGTTGTTCATGCCTTTCACTTAAGTTCTTAATTAACTTGTACGAATAATTCATTAAGCTAGGTGTGTGGACTAAATACCTTTATAGAGTCGGCCCGTAGTATTACCGTATCCAATGATTGACAAAAATGAGTCCATCGAGTCAAATTGCTAGGTTGACTAATGCATCAGTGTTTGGATTTTGTAGGTATATCCGCTGAAAACCCTCAGGAGACAACACTCCTCCTTGGCGACATGGAGGTTTAACGACTTGTTGCACATGCTAAGTGCAACCGTGATTCCTACAAATGTGAGTTAGGATATCCTTGTTTTTTGTATGTTTTCCTATCTTTCATTTTTCGGTTTCTTTGTTTTGCTCGGGACTAGCAAAAGCTAGGTGTAGGGGTATTTCATTGACATCATATCATGCATATACTCGTGTCTTATATCATCTATTTTGAACGTAAGCAATGCTACGTAATGAGTTTTATGTTTAAGTTTCAGGAATAAACATGTTTGAAAAGAAGATACACAAAAGGACCTAAAAGAAAGAAAAAAGACTGAATTGGCAGACTTATGGACTGATCTGCAAGAGGGAAAGACCTGGATGGAAGCCTAGAGGATCAATTAGCAAATTAAGAAACTGCACATCATCATGAGGAGTATTTTGGCAATTAGAGTCAGTCCCAAACTTCTATGACTGGCTATGGTGCACCCCACATGCCTAATTACAACACTAAAGATGGATGCAAAATTTGGACACGATCAGACCCATTCAGACCGCCAATTGGAGGCCCTAGACTGACAAGTGGCGGTCTAACCCGGTCTGAATCCGATCTTATTTCTCGCGGTTATTTGTTATGTTGTTTATAGCCATTTTTAGAAGTTGCCATTAGTCCCACATCGAGGGATTGTCCATGGTTACCTTTTTAATGGCTATAAATAGAACTCTTCTTTCTCCTTTGTATACACCCATTGCTTGGTGGCATTCTCTCTATTTAAAGTAAGTCTTGGAGCAAAACTCAAGTGGAGAAGAATGCTACTTGTAATGTGAGTCATGTAATAAAATAATTCTTCTAGTTTTATCTTCATGTTATCTCTTTTAATGTTTGCATGTTTATCTTGAATTTATTTTCTTAATCATAGTCTAATGAGAATGTTTTCTTTTCTTAATATAGTTTATAGTTTAATGAGTAGTGAGTAGTTCGATCCCGTTTTGGGGGTGGAGATGATGTACATTTATGTTTTGAGGTTTTGAATGTTTGACAAATTTAGATTGTGTAGACTTGAATGTTTGTATGTTCATCGGGTTTGTTTTATTCATCTACATGTTGGGAGATTTCTGATGGGTTTTGCCATAAGATTTAGACACTTCCCATGCTTGGTTTCCTCATGTTTATTGACTGAAATTTCCTGTTGGATATGCTACATTTTAGTCATGTGTTTCTATTAGTGTTTAATTGCTTGATTGATTGAAGAAACTTTGTTTTGATGAGTTTTGCCATAATATTTAGACACTTCTCATGCTTAGCTTTGTTCTTCACAGGAGTTCTTGGTTTTTGATGAGTTTTGCCATAACATTTAGACACTTCTTATACTGAGCCTCGTCTTATGATTATCAAGTAGTAATTGCTCGTATGTTGTGTGAATGGATTGATAGGTTTTGCCACATCTTTAGACACTTCCTATGCATGAAGACACCCACACGTGCATACATGCGTCATTCATCACTTCTCTCACCTCATATATGTTCACACTCCACCCCTTGGGGTTTTTATTCCTAAATTTTATATTGCTTTCGATTTCTCTCATTTTCATTTGCCTTGTTTGATACTTGCTAGTTAAGTGTAGTTTAGTTTAGTGTAACCACATTCATTCTTCTCTGTTTTCCACTTGCCTTCGAAAGAACCAGAGTCGACACACCTCCTTGTGGATCGACCCGTATTTGCCACGTCTTCACCAACGGTCGTGCACTTGTGGTTAATTAACAAAACGTTTAACAAGGATGTAAGACACAAATATAAGCATGATATGATGTCAATCAAATACCCCCACACTTAACTTTTGCTAGTCCCGGGCAAAACACAAGAAAAAGAAAAAAATGAAAAAAAGGAAAAGGCATACGTAAAATAGGGAACTCCTAACGTACTTTTGTAGTAATCACATTTGCATTTAGCACGCACAACAAGCCGTTAAACCCCCTTGTAGCCAAAGAAGAGCTCCTAAGGGTTTTCAACGGATACTCTCACAAAATCCGAACATGGATGCATTATTCAACCTAGCAACACGACTCTTTGGACCTATTTTTGTCGATCATTGGATACGGTAATACTACGGGCCGACTCTATATAGGTATTTAGTCCACACACCTAGCCTAATGAATGGTTCATGTAAGTTAGTTAAGGACTTAAGTGAATGACATGGGCAACCTTAACATTCTCAAGTGATATAAAGTGTAAAGTCCATTAAGGTTCTTATTTGTCTTTTTTTTCTTCTTTTTCCTTTTCTTTTTGGAGCATTATGATTTACACTAGTTGGTGTTTGATTCTCCCAGGGTCGGGTTTCGTGTATCATTGTATGTGAGGACTTACACTATCACATACACCTTCCCCCAAATCTCTACATAGGGTGATCCCTACCACCCGTGTAATGGGAGTTCGGTCGATGCATCCCAAGTCAGATGACTCGAAAGCACCAGACACTAAGTCCCCTCGGATCTAATTTCCCGAGTGATAGGAGTCATGCGAGAAGAAAGAATACCAATTATTTATTATCTACATGGTAACCAAAACCCCTACACTTAAAGTTTCACAACAAGATTTTAAGGCTCCTTGACTACGACAAACTTCCTTATACTAACAGACATGAGTTATTCGACTAACTATGTTCACGGTGGACTTCTTTATTTGTTTGAGTACGAAAACCCAATGATTACACGCCCCCGAGGGAAAACAAGGGTGCATCCCTACAACTAGATAAAACCTAAAGCGGTATACTAGATATCCTAATGCATCATGTTCATGTCAATTTTGGGAGATTCTCTTTTGATTGCCTCTCAATGGTTTTGAACATGCTAAACACACGCAAAACCCACAAAACATTTTCTTTTGCAAACACAAGAAGATTTTGAAAGAAATGATTTTTTTAAGCACAAGACTTGTAAAAGAAGATAAGTCACGTAAGGACCATGGAAAACAGATATATCGATATTAAATGCAGCATACTAACATGACCTTAACAATGCACACAAAAGAAAACAAAACAAAAGGAGAAAGACTCAACTATGTACACACGTAAAATACCTTTCACACTTACTTCATACATTGTCCTCAATGAATATGAGCATGATACTACATGGATTTATGCATGAAAATGAAAAGATGTCACCAACGTGAAGCACAACGGGAAGTTCATGGTTATGTTGATGGATACAAACCAAAATTCCCTCAAACACCTGTGAGATACTTAAGAAAGGAGACAAATACGTGAAAGAAATGGGGCCCAAATACACAAGGGTTGGGGCCCACAACAATCAATGCTCACTCATGGAGTCTTCTCTAGTTGTTTTTAGTTTCTTTGTTTTTGTTTCAAATATAACTATGTAGAAACATGAAATCTCAATCATTCATGCAGGAACATGACATTCTTGACTTCAGCCGGTGCCTCCTCCAAGTAAGGTTTGAGGCATTGTCCATTAACTTTGAACACATCCCCATTTCTTGGGTTCAAGATGTTAACCATTCCATGAGGAAATACGGTTTGGACAATAAAAGGACCAGACCAGCGACTACGGAGCTTACCTACAAACAGATGAAGACGGGAACTGTAGAGCAACACCTTCTACCTGGCCGTAAACACCTTTCACATAATCATGCGATCGTGAAACATCTTTGCATGGGACTTATGAATTTTGGCATTTTCAACGCATTATTGCGTAGCCCTTACAATTCCAAGATGTCCAGATTACGCTGCACCCATGCTTGATCAATATCCATAATCAAGTTCTTAATCGCCCAGAAAGCACGATGCTCGAGCTTGACTGGTAGGTGGCAAGCCTTGTTGTACACTACCCGATAAGGGGACATACCCAAATTGGTCTTATATGCGGTGCGGAAAGCCCACAATGCGTCATTCAATTTACTCGACCAATCCTTCCTCGAGAAATTAACCGTCTTCTCAAGGATTTGCTTAATTGACGATTAGAGACTTCGACCTGCACACTAGTTTGCAGATGATATAGGGTCGCAAGCTTGTGGGTGACCAAATACTTCCTCATAAGTGCTTCAAAGGAGTGATTGCAGAAGTGGGTACCCCAATCGCTGATTATGGTATGAGGACTACCAAATCGCGTAAAAATGTCCTTTAAGAATTTGGTGACCACCTTGTTGTCATTGGTTTTCGTGGGGATAACCTCTACTCACTTAGACACATAGTCAATGACCACAAAATGTAAACATTCCCGAACGAATTCGGGAAATGACCCATAAAGTCGATGGCCCACACATCGAAGATGTCGATGACAATGCTATTTTGCAAAGACATCATATCACGTCGACTGGTCCTGCCAAGGTGCTGACACCTATCACATTGCTTACAAAATTCGTAAGCATCTTTGAAAATTGAAGGCCAGCAAAATCCAGATTGGAGCACCTTGGTGGCAGTTTTCTTTGTTCCAAAGTGTCCTCCACATTCCTCAGAGTGGCAAATTTGGAGCATACTGTGGAGCTCATTATTTGGGATGCACCGCCTGAAAATTTGGTGAGAGCGATATTTGAATAGGTAGGGGTCAACCCAGTGAAAGAATTTGACATAAGATCTAAATTTGATTTGGTAAAATTTTGACCAACCCATAGGAAGTTGCTCGGTCACAAGATAATTCACGATGTTGGTAAACCAAGGGTTATCTTCGATCGTGAACAATTGATCATCAGGAAAATTTGTCATTAATAATTTGGTCCTGTGGGTTGGCCTTCTCAAGATGAGACAGGTGGTCCGCTACAACATTTTCATACCCTTTTTTGCCTCGAATCTAGAGATCAAATTCTTGTAACAAGATCCATCTCAAGAGTCGTGATTTTTCATCTTTCTTCTCCATGAGGTGTTTGATGGCTATGTGATCAGAATAGATAATCATGTGGCAACCAATCAAGTATGACCGGAATTTCTCTAAAGGAAATATGATCGTTGATAATTCTTTCCCTGTCACAGTGTAGCTCAATTGGTCATCATTGAGTGTTCTACTAGTATAGTAGATCACACGAGGTAATTTGTGCAAACGTTGCCCAAGTACTGCTCGCACAGCAAAGTCAGATGCATCACACATTAACTCAAAGGGTTCAGTCCACACATGTGCCTTAATTATGGGAGCTAAAGTTAGCTTTTTCTGCAAAGTCAAAAAAGTATGGTGGCAATCCGATGTGAACTAAAAAATGGCATCCTTAGCCAACAGGCGGGGAAAGGTTGAGTAATTTTGCTACAATCCCGAATGAACCGTCAATAGAATCCAACATACCCTAAAAAGGCACGAATATCCTTCACATTACATGGTGGTGGGAGATTAGCAATAAGACCCACTTTGGCGGGGTCGACCTCAATTGTTACTTGAGACCACATGTCCAAGTACAATCCCTCGTTTCACCATGAAGTGACATTTGTTCCAATTGAGAGCGAGGTTCTTCTCACGGCATCGCTTGAGGACGTGGCTCAAGAGACGAAGGCACTCATCGAAGGACCACGAGACTCAGAATCACACTCATGAGAATCCGGGCTGGTACATACAAAAAAGGAAATAAGGAGCTCAAACGCCAAATATTGAAAAATCGTCCATGAAAATCTAAAGGAAACACTATACCATATCGGAGAAGATGCTGATCACACACCTTTAAAACATTACCGGCGCATTAGGTAACCCAAAGGGCATGCAACGGTAGGCAAACGTGACAAAGGGACATGTAAATGTGGTTTTCTCTTGATCCTCGGGGGCGATGAGAATTTGGTTGTAACCGGAGTATCCATCAAGAAAACAATAATACTCATGTCCAACCAACCTTTCCAACATCTGATCAATGAATGACAACGGGAAATGCTTTCCGCGTTGCCACATTGAGCTTGCGATAATCAACTCAAACTCGCTAGCCAGTTTGTAGGCATGTTGGTATAAGCTCATTATGCTCATTCTCAAAAACCGTCACGCCTGACTTCTTGGGAACCACATGGATATGACTCACCCACAAACTATCAGAGATAGGATAGATTATACCATGATCCAAGTACTTAAGAACATCCTTTCAGACGACTTCTTTCAGCATAGGATTCAATCTTCGTTTTGGGTCCCGACGGGGCCTAGAATTCTCTTCCATGTGGATCCGATGCCGGACGATACCAGGACTTATTCCCTTGCTGTCCTTCAAGGACCACCCGATAGCCTCTTGTTTTCAAAGAGCACTTTTTAAGGGCAACCTATTGATCTTTTCCAAGATCAGAAGCAATAATGAAAGGCAATGTCTCATTATCCCCTGAAAAGATATATTTAAGGCTATCAAGGAGCGGTTTAAGCTCGACCATAGGTGGGTCCTTGATTGACATCATTTCATGCTCATATTTGTATCTTTTATCCATTATCTTACGCCTAAGCAATGCTACGTGATGAGTTTTATGTTTAGTTTTCAGGAATAAAGAGGTTTGAAGAGAAGAGCCATGAAAGGACCCAAAAGCAGGAAAAAAAGGACTTAATTGTGAGACCTAGGGACTGAGATGCAATGGAGAAGGACCTGATCGTAAGACCGAAGGACCTAAGAGCAAAACAGGAAACTCCACACCATCATGGGGAGTATTTTGGCAATTCGATTCGGGTCGGAGCTCCAATAAACAAAGTAGATGCATCAAAGACCAACAAAGACCACCAGCAAAGCCCACAACCAAAACCAACGCGATCTGAAGCATATAGACCGCCAATTGGCGGTCTTGGACCGCTAATTGGCGGTCACTTTTGGCCCAAATGAGCTAAGATTTCTCCTTGGCTTGTATTAATGTTTGTTTAGGCTATTTTTGGTATTGGTTTAGTCCCACATCGGGGGATTGTCCCGGATTAGCTTTTTCCATGCTTATAAATAGAACTCTTCACCTTCCTTTGTAATTACCCATTGCTTGGTGGCATTCTCTCTACTAAGGAGTGAGCCTTGAAGCAAAAACTCAAGGTGGAGAAGAATGCTACCTTCAATGTGAGTCATTTGTTAATAAAATAATTCTTCTAGTTTCTTTTAATCTTGTCTTTTAATTTGTGCATGCTTGTTTAGTCTTTCTTTTCCTTTTAAGCTTCTTTAATAGTTCTTGCTTTCTTAGTTAACTTTCATTTCAGTATTATGCTTTCTTTTGTTAATGTAGTTAGTGTAATGAGTAGTGAGTAGATCCATCCCCATTTGGGGGGTGGAGAAATATGTGATATAATCATGTAGTGTATTAAGTGTGTGTTATCTTAATCCCTTGAGCTTTAAATGATTTCCATAATCATCTAATGGGTCTCCACTCTTATCTGTGATATGCTAATGCTCTTGAATGAAGCTTAGCTTATGCTTTGATTAGTGGACCTATTTTATGGGGAATGATAAGGTTAGGATATGGATGAAGTTAATATTGGAAACACAATTTGTAGTGTATGTACTCTTGTTGCCTTTACCTTAGCTAATGTCTTGTATGTTTTAATGATGTAGTCTTATCTTAATTCATGTGGAGGCATAGTAGGGTCTAGTCTTTATACTTGAGTTCATTTAGCTTCATTCCAATTAATGTCTTGTATGTTTTAATGATGTAGTCCTATCTTAATTCATGTGGAGGCAAAGTTGGATGTAGTTTTATGATTTCATGCACTACATGTTGTGAGGAGCTTAATTGAACACACACACACACACACACATCTTTATGTTCACATCATTTCTCTACCCCCTTTGGGGTTTAGTTTTATTGCTTATCTTCATTTCCTTTTGCATTCTAGTTTAGCATTGTAGTGTAGTTTAGTGTAATACATCCTTCTTCCTTTTCTTTACCTCTCGCCTTCGCACAAACCAAGTGTCGACACACCTCCCAGTGGACGACCCGTATTTGCCACCGCTTCAACACGGCCGTGCACTTGCGGTTAAAATAAAACGATCAATCAAGTTTTTGGCGCCGTTGCCGGGGAGGTGCTCTGTCCAGACCTTGGTTTGGACGATTCGAGGGGTTTTTAATTTTTTGTTTTTAGTTGTTCTTAGTTTCAGGGGACCACAAGATCAAGGGGAGGCTACTGGAGAAGTTTGAGGAAGAGAAGACCTAAACAGACCGCCAATCAGCGGTTGAAGACCGCCAATTGGCGGCCTGGTGAGAGTTTCTTGCCTTGTAATTTTTTCTGGTAGTTAGTGTTCCAATTGTTGTTATCTGGGAGCCCTATTTTGCATGCTATGACTTCTGGTTTGCTCCTAGATCATTAATCACTCCCCCATTAATCAACTTGGCCTTAAAATCCAAAGCAAAAGACTAGACGTTCTTATTTGTTTAGGTCACGCATCATGTATTGACTTAAGCATATAGTTGTCTTTTCTTTTAGCTTTATTTTCAGTTGTTGAGTGCTGGCGTGAGGTACGCATTTCCTACACTCATTCATTCATCTCGTATGCCCATGCATTAGTTAGTAGGAAGTGCATCAGGACAAGAGTGAGCGAGCATTTGATTGGAGCGATTGATTGCTAGATCTAGGATCAAAACGCTACTAAGGAGGGGTTGTCCCATAAAAGATAAGGTGGGGGATTTCATCACCCTTTCCTTGGCCCCAAAAATCACTCGTAATAAAGCCTTAACTACAAGCAAGTAGACATTGGCCCTAAGGAATTCGGACGCACTAGGAGAGTAATCTAGTCGAGACCGTCATGACCTGATCGGCGTTGCCTACCTTGTCGATAGTAGGAGGTACTGGATCTCCGGATCTGGTATCACTTGCTGGGCATTGTGGTCCTCGTTGTAGGGAGGTGAGGCGTGTCGAGGCTAGTGACCTCGAAGTTAAGCGTCGTCTAGCTTAAGGACTCATTGCCTTACATTGTTTGAGCCGTGCTTGCTAGTTAGGCTTCTTCCTGATCCCGTTACCCCCGCTAGCTTTAGGGATTCTTCCCTTCTCCTCTGAGTCATTTTCTTCTCACATTCTTGTACGTTATAGTCTCCTCCCCTTTACACTCTCTGTAGCGTTTTTAGGGTCGAGTCGAGCACTTTTTGCGAGTTTAGCCTCGTGGTGGTGAGAGTGGTCGACTCTAGAGTTCTCTGTTGAGATGGATGGTTACATGGGCGACCATCCATATCATTGTTGGGACCAGGACGATTCTCCCTGGTACTCTGGACCCATGCAACCTGGGGTGGCTCAGACTAACACCCCGTATGGTTGGGATAATCGCAATTGTGTGACTGAGCAATCTTCATATTTGGGTAATATGAGAGAGGCACCGACTACTAGACCACCATCTAGTTACGTCGGATCATATGTTGGTCATCAATCTGAGACATTACAAGAACCTTTGGCCTCTTTCATGCATGTGGTAGATAACATGGGTGCACTGGTGGCTCCAGTAGCCGTACTGTGTCACTATTGTGGGTTGAGTGGTCATGATTTCAGGGAATGTCCTTATGTTCCCCCAGAGCATGAGTATGAGCACACATTTTCCCAAAATGCTCATTATGACCATTACGCATCCGCGTACAACCCGAGAGGGATGGATTCGTGGGGAGACAATTCGTATTCAAATTCTCATACATCATTTCCACCCCAGTATCCTCCTCCCGAATACCCAGAATTTTACCAGTACCCCACTCCAAATCATTGGACTCATTCTCAGCCCATCAACACCCAACCCCAAAATTTCCCAAGCTCTGACTTGGACCTCATCGTTGACCGCATACCTGATTCCTTGAAACAAACTTTCCTTACGTTCATGGAAACCACTCAACAGTCCATACAAAATATGGCACTGCAAGTGAGTCAAATGTCGCAGCAATTACGTGAACGTGAGGAGAGTGACATTTCATGTCAACATGAGGATTCTTCTTTTGATATCGAACCACCACCACATCCACAAATTCAAAGCACAACCTTTCAAAGTCAAACTCCTAGTCAGTCTGAGGGACTTGGGGTTTCAATTCACGATCACTTAGTGGAGGATTCGATTCAAATTGAGAATAACTTGGACCAGCTTCATTATGAGTCGGCACAGGATTGTGCCTTATCTTCTTGTCCCGTGGCCCTTGAGCCACATGATCTTATTGTTCTACCTCCTAAGGACTCACCTCTGGTGGAGCAAGAGCTCCCTAGTCCCCTCAATTTCAAACAACCTGATGAGAGTTTGCCTCTCACTATTGTTCCTGATCATCCTGCAAATGATAGAACATCAAACAACTACATTGCTCATGAGGGTATTAGGAGTTCCTTGGAGGATACCTTGGGTTGAGACCCACTTCCTGTTCTCCTGGTGGGTTGGATATGCACAACGAGGTGCTTGACCTCGTTCCGACCCACCAGCCTATTGGTTGGAGAGTTTGGATTGATGATCATAACTTCAGTTCCGCAACGGGAGAGATTCTTCTTCCGTTGCCCCTTATTTCCCAAACTCTCGAGAGGTTCAAGCTCTTTCAGTTTGATCCTTTGAATGAGACGCCTTTGCGTCCAATTCATGAACCTTTCATTTCATCTGGTGCTCTTTGTGAAGGGGGCCCACGCATGCGTATTCTGGCCCCGCGTGGTGTCATGTTCCCTTTCCAAGTGCATTGATCCACTCTTGAGGTTCCCATTTGATGTCTTTTGACAAATGAAGATGGGAACTTATGTTTGTACATAGTTATATAAAAAAAAGAAAAAAAAGAAAAAGAAAAGAAGAAGTACAATAAAAGACTCCTTCAATGAGCATCGATTGTTGTGGGCTCCAACCCTTGTGTATTTGGCCCACATTTCTTTCACGTATTTGTATCCCTTTTTCAGTGTCCCACAGGTTTTGAGGGAATTCGGGTTTGTGTCCATCAACATGACCTTGAACTTCCCTTTGTACTTATGTTGGTGAGATCTCTCCTTTTTCATGCATAAATCCATGTAGTATCTTGCTCGCATTCATTGAGGACAATGCATGAAGTAGGTGTGGGGGGGTGTTTTACGTGTGTACATAGTCGAGTCTTTTCCTTTGATTTTTGTTTTCTTTTGTGTGTATTGTTAGGGTCATGTTAGTGTGCTGCATTTAATATCGATATATCTGTTTGCCATGATCCTTGGGTGACTTGTCTTATTTTGCTTGCCTAGTGCTTCAAAATTTTCACATTTCTTTCAAAATCTTCATGTGTTTGCGAAAGAAAATGTTTTGTGGGTTTTGCGTGTGTTTAGCATGTGCAAAACCGTTGAGAGGCAAAGTAAAAAGAAAGCTCCCAAAATTGTCTTGAACTTGATGCATTAGGATATCTAGTACTGTGACTTTAGGATTTATCGAGTCGTTAGGATGCACCCCAGTTTTCCTTTGGGGGTGAGTAATCATAGGGTTTCAGTGCTCAAACATTTAAAGAAGTCCACCCTGAACCTAGTGAGTCAATAATTCGTGTTTGTTAATTTAGGAAGTTTGTTGTAGTCAAGGACCCTCTTAATCTTGTTGTGAGACATTAGTGTAGGGGTTTTGGTTCATGTGTAGATAAGAAATAAGTGAGTAGGTGTTCTCTCTTCTCGCACGGCTCCTATCACTCAGGAAAGTAGGTCTGAGGGGACTTTGTGCCTGGTGCTTTCGAGTCATCTGACTTGGGATGCGCCGACCGAACTCCCGTTACACGGGTGGTAGGGATTGCCCTATGTGGAGATTTGGGGAAAGGTGTACGTGATAGTGTAAGTCCTCATGGGCAATGATGCACGAAACCTGACCCTGGAAGAATGAAGCTCCAACTAATAAAAAGAAAAAAAATGTGAAAAGAAAAAAAAAGAAAAAAAATGGTAATGCAAATAAGAACCTTAATGGACTTTACACTTTGTAGCACTTGAGGATGTTGAGGTTGTCCATGTCTTTCACTTATTTCCTTATTTAACTTGCACAAATGGTTCATTAGGCTAGGTGTGGACTGATCACCTATATAGAGTCGGCCTGTAGGATTACATCGTCCAATGATCGACAAAATATTTCCAACGAGTTGAGAGTCTAGATTGAATAATGTATCTTGTTCGGATTTTGTGGGTATATCCGCTGAAAACCCTCAGGAGACAACACTCCTCCTCCTTGGCAACAAGGAGGTTTAACGGCTTGTTGCACGTGCTAAATGCAACCGTGATTCCTACGAAAGTGAGTTAGGATTTCTTGTTTCTCGTTTGCTTTTCTCTTTCTTTGTTTTGCTCAAGACTAGCAAAAACTTAGGTGTGGGGGTATTTGATTGACATCATTTCATGCTCATATTTGTATCTTTTATCCATTATCTTACGCCTAAGCAATGCTACGTGACGAGTTTTATGTTTAGTTTTCAGGAATAAAGAGGTTTGAAGAGAAGAGCCATGAAAGGACCCAAAAGCAGGAAAAAAAGGACTTAATTGTGAGACCTAGGGACTGAGATGCAATGGAGAAGGACCTGATCGTAAGACCGAAGGACCTAAGAGCAAAACAGGAAACTCCACACCATCATGGGGAGTATTTTGACAATTCGATTCGGGTCGGAGCTCCAATAAACAAAGTAGATGCATCAAAGACCAACAAAGACCACCAGCAAAGCCCACAACCAAAACCAACGCGATCTGAAGCATATAGACCGCCAATTGGCGGTCTTGGACCGCTAATTGGCGGTCACTTTTGGCCCAAATGCGCTAAGATTTCTCCTGGGCTTGTATTAATGTTTGTTTAGGCTATTTTTGGTATTGGTTTAGTCCCACATCGGGGGATTGTCCCGGATTAGCTTTTTCCATGCTTATAAATAGAACTCTTCACCTTCCTTTGTAATTACCCATTGCTTGGTGACATTCTCTCTACTAAGGAGCGAGTCTTGAAGCAAAAACTCAAGGTGGAGAAGAATGCTACCTTCAATGTGAGTCATTTGTTAATAAAATAATTCTTCTAGTTTCTTTTAATCTTGTCTTTTAATTTGTGCATGCTTGTTTAGTCTTTCTTTTCCTTTTAAGCTTCTTTAATAGTTCTTGCTTTCTTAGTTAACTTTCATTTCAGTATTATGCTTTCTTTTGTTAATGTAGTTAGTGTAATGAGTAGTGAGTAGATCCATCCCCATTTGGGGGGTGGAGAAATATGTGATATAATCATGTAGTGTATTAAGTGTGTGTTATCTTAATCCCTTGAGCTTTAAATGATTTCCATAACCATCTAATGGGTCTCCACTCTTATCTGTGATATGCTAATGCTCTTGAATGAAGCTTAGCTTATGCTTTGATTAGTGGACCTATTTTATGGGGAATGATAAGGTTAGGATATGGATGAAGTTAATATTGGAAACACAATTTGTAGTGTATGTACTCTTGTTGCCTTTACCTTAGCTAATGTCTTGTATGTTTTAATGATGTAGTCTTATCTTAATTCATGTGGAGGCATAGTAGGGTCTAGTCTTTATACTTGAGTTCATTTAGCTTCATTCCAATTAATGTCTTGTATGTTTTAATGATGTAGTCCTATCTTAATTCATGTGGAGGCAAAGTTGGATGTAGTTTTATGATTTCATGCACTACATGTTGTGAGGAGCTTAATTGAACACACACACACACACATCTTTATGTTCACATCATTTCTCTACCCCCTTTGGGGTTTAGTTTTATTGCTTATCTTCATTTCCTTTTGCATTCTAGTTTAGCATTGTAGTGTAGTTTAGTGTAATACATCATTCTTCCTTTTCTTTACCTCTCGCCTTCGCACAAACCAAGTGTCGACACACCTCCCAGTGGACGACCCGTATTTGCCACCACTTCAACGCGGCCGTGCACTTGCGGTTAAAATAAAACGATCAATCAGTCCTTGTTGGATTCAGAGTTAATTCCAAGTGGCTCAAGGGCCACGGGGTAAGAGGAGCATGCACCCAGATGTGCCTCTTCATCCATAAGTTCACAGGTGGATTCCTCAAAATCATCTCCAATCACAACCTGGTCATTAGGCACCTCAATAATATGTCGATGCGAGTCGAACATGCCCAATGACTCAAGCTTATCCATATCTTGAATGAAATTGGCTCCGACAACATCGTTGAAGAGCCCAAGTTGCTTACCAAGATTAAAGGTGTTGAAATCCAGCATGAGGTTTCCAAAGATAACCTCATCAAGTCATTGATCAAAGCATTAAATGTCACCAGAATTGGACTCCCAAGGATCACTGGAATTTGTCCTTATGGGTTGGACACAGGTTCAGTATCCAAGATGATGAAATCAATTGGGAATACAAACTCACTCACTTTAATAAGGACATCCTCCACACTTCCTCGTGGAATATTGACGTATCTGTCAGTCAACTGGAGGGTGATCCTCTTTGGCTTAAGATCGCCTCTTCCAAGGTTGACATAGACATAGTAGGGTAGGAGGTTCACAGATGCTCCCAAATCCAATAGAGCTTAAGGAATTGTCACATTACCGATCTTGCAAGAAACAATTGGACAACCGGGCTCCTTGTATTTAACTTGCATGGTTTATGCCAATATCGAACTCACATTGGCCGCCAGGAATGCCTTTTTGGGAACATTTGTTCCCCTCTTAAGGGTACAAAGGTCATTAAGGAACTTGGCATACAGTGGCATTTGTTGAACAATGTCCAACGACGGAATGTTCACCTTGACTTGCCTAAGTCCCTCAACTATTTTGTCCCAATGCTCATCACGTTTGTTAGTCAACTAATGAGAGAATGATGCCTTGGGGACATAACTATCATGAGGAGGAGTCTCAGAAGTGAGTTCCTTAAAAGAATCATGACCCTCCTCGAAAGAGTCACCAATAGGGTTGGATGCAAGCATTTCCACATTGTTGTTAACAACCCTTCCCGATCTCAAGGTATGGACAACATTTGCATGTTGGGAATGATCATCTTCAACACTGTCCACATTCTGCCTACCCTGAGCAGGTTGGCCCTTAGGATTTACCACATGTTGACTTGGCAACTGACCCTTCTCACGTTCATGGAACTGATGAGAAAACTGGCTAACTTGCACTTCCAAAGCTTTGAAAGAACTTTGCATGCTCTGCATGAACGCTTGAATGGTTTGATCAGTAGAGGGGTCCTTTGGGTCAACTTGTTGGGGGTAGTGGAGTTTGGTTAGAATAACCCGACGATGAGGCCTGAGGAGGTTGGTAAGTATGGTGTTGAGACCATTGATATGAGGGTTGGTAGGTTGCCGAATGGCGTGGAGGGTGATACAGTGGAGGTTCAGCGTGCGAGCTCTGACCATGACCCCCAAGAGAAGTTAGGGTGGTTTCTCCATCCCAAATTGTAGGAGTGACTATACGGGTCGTTACATGGCCTCTGTTGATACTTCGCATTTGCATGCTCAATATCATTTGGAGCATAAGCACATTCGAAGTCATTATGTCATGTAAGTCCACACCTACTACACACAGGAGTAGCAACCTGAGCTACAAGAACTCGATACAACTATAAACTCTCAATCTTACGCATGAGAGCAACCATTTTCGCCTTAGACGTGATAGTTGTGCCAACTTGATATGATCCAGCTCAACCAAACGACCTAGCGGCTGGTGGCTCTCTCATGGTGTCCCACTCAAAGGTACGTTCAGCCATTAATTCAAAAGTGTCTCACGATGTGTTTCATTTGGAATCATCCTGACACATCGACTCCAACAATGTGCGGGTGTTGTAGGTGAGGCTCTCATAAACAATCTGGCACAACTGCCATAACTCAAGTCCATGATGATCGCACTACTGGAGAAAGTCTTTAAACCTCTCAAAGAAAGCATGAAAGGATTCGGTCTCAGTGTGGTACATATGATGTATCTGGTGCCGTATCTGTTGAATCTTCCTTTGAGGGAAGAATCTCTTCAGAAAAATGGTCACGAAGTCATCCAAATACCAAATCGAGCTCGCCAGAAGGCTGTACATCCATTTCTTCACGTTATCCTTCAACGCGAAAGAAATCATCCTCAACCGGACTAAATCCTTGTCAAGATGTTGAAGCTTGAACAAGGAGCATACCTCCTCGAATTCACGTATAAAAATATATGGATCCTCCTTATTGGCAGTGAGGGTAGGACGTATGCTCACATATTGAGGTTTCACTTCATAGTTGTTCCCGCGAGCTGGTGGAAGAACTATGCAGGAAGGTTGAGCGGCCCGAACAGCATGAGTCCGCTCCCACAGAGTCATCGGTCCATCCTGTCGAGCTAAATGTGATGATGCACCAAGAACTCGATCCTGACCGAATCTCTCTTTCTCCTGATTCGGAGGAGGAGGTCTACGTGGGGTGGGAGTGGACCGAGGTACTCCATGTATGGAACCCGATCTCCCCTATCTCCACGAGATGACTCGGCCTCACGTTCCAAAGGAGCTCGAGGTGGAGATGGGCGATCACCTAGATCATCCATTTTAGAAAAATGCACTCTCTCAAGTCGAGCGCTCTCATCAGAACGAGCTCAACGTCGCAGAAAACGCTCGACTCAACTCTAAAACCACACACAACAGAAGGTGTAATTAGAGGAGGAGACTACTCGAAGAATATAAAGGAGGAGAAGACTCAGATGAGAAGGGAAGAATTCCTAGAGATATCATGGGTAGTGGGAGAAGGTAGAAGCACAAGGCTCGAACAACTTATGGCTATAAGTCATTAGGCTAGACGACCCCTAACTTTGAGATCACTAGTCTTGACACACCTCACCTTCCTACAACGAAGACCACAATGCCTAGCAAGTGATACCAGATCCGTAGATCTAGTACCTCCTACTATCGACAAGGCAGGCGACACCGATCAGGTCATGACGGTCTCAACTGGATCACTCTCCTAGTGCTTCCGAAATCCGTAGGGCCAATGTCTACTTGCTTTTATAATTAAGGCTTTGATTGGTGTGATTTTTTGGGCTAAGGAAAGGGTGATGAAATCCTCCACCTTATCTTGTATGAGACAACCTCTCCTTAGTAGTGTTTTGGAGTCTTAATCTAGAAATCAACTCTCCAAACAAATGCTCAACTCACACTTGTTTCAATACAATTCCTACTAACTAATGCATGGTCATACAAAATGCATGAACGAGAGTAGGAAATGCGTACCTCACGCCAGCGCTCAACAACTGAAAGTAAAGCTAAAACAAAAGACAAACGACGTGCCTAAGTCTGGTATATGATGCATGACCTAAACAAGCAAGAATGCCTAATCTTTTGCTTTGGATTTTAGTGGCCAAGTTGATTAAAGGGAATTGATTATGAATCTGGGGGCAAACTACAAGTCAAAACATGCCAAATTGAGCCCTAGATCACTATATTGAATGTAGAAACAACCAGAAGAAAGTAGAGAAAAAACTGAGCTCCCCAGGCCGCAAGTTTGCAGTCCACCACCGCTTATTGACAGTTCAAGAAGTGTATGTTTTGTCCTCTAAATTTCTCTTGGTATCTTCTCTTGATGTTTAAATCTCCTGAAACAAACAACAACTAAAAACAAAAAAGTAAACCCACTCGAATCGTCAAAATCAGAGTCTGGACTTAGCACCTCCCCGGCAATGGTGCTAAAAACTTCATGTGAATATTTAAGTTTAACTACAAGTGCACGACCGTCGGTGAAAATGGGGGCAAGTACAGGTCGATCCACAGGGAGGTGTGTCGACTCAGGTTCGTTCGAAGGCAATTGGGAAAAGAGGGAGACGAAGTTGATTACACTAAACTAGACTACACTAAACTAGTAGTTAACAAATGTAAAGAAAGAAACTAAAGATTGACTAAAACTAACTAAAGACCTAATAAAAATATTTGAATTCAGGAAAAGAAACCCCTAAGGGGTGAAGTGAAATAAGTGATGAATGATGCATGTAAGTATTTATGTGTGTGTCATATGTGTGTCTTCATGCATAGGAAGTGTCTAAAGATGTAACAAAACCAATCAATCCATTCACACAACGTATCAGCAATTACTACATCACTATCATGAGACTAGGCTCAACATGAGAAGTGTCTAAGGATATGACAAGACTCATAAAAAACAATGAACTCATGTGAAGAACAAAACTAAGCATGTTAGGTATCTAAATCTTATGACAAAACCCATCAAAATAAAGTGTCCTCAATCAACCAAGCAAACACAAATACAAACACATAACTAACATGTAACATATTCAACATGAAATTTCAGTCAATAAACATGAGGAAAATAAGCATGGAAAATGTTTAAATCTTATGACAAAACCTATCAAAAATTCCCTAACATGTAGATGATTAAAACACCCCCGATGAACATACAAACTGCAAGTCTACACAATAAAAAATTCATCAAACATCCAAAATTCATAACATATATGTACATCATGTCCACCCCCCAAAGGAGATGAAACTACTCACACATTATTAAGATAACATTCATATTAAGGAAATAAAACATGCTAATTAATTCTACGAAGATTAAAACAAATGAAATTAACTAAGCATGCAAGAATTTAAAGAAACAACATGAACTAACAAAACATTCTTTATTGCTCACTCACACTACAAGTAGCATCTCTCCACTAGACTTTTGCTCCAAGACTTCACTCCAAGTAGAGAAAATACCACCAAGAGAGGAGATATGTTACAAATGAGGAGGAAGAGTTCTATTTATAGCCATAAAAAAAGGTAATAGAGGACAATCCCGTGGTATGGGACTAAACGCATACCATATATGGACTAAATACATACTAATACACACCTGACTGAGGCTAATCGGATTTGGATCCAAACCAACCTCCAATTATCGATCTTGGACCGCCAATTGGCGGTTTGTATTGTCCTGATCAAGTCTGGTTTTGGGTGACCCGTTTCTAGCTTGATTTCTTTATGTCTGGTGAACCCAATTTGGTTGTTGGTATTTAGACCCAGATCTAATTGCCAAAATACTCCTCATGATGGTGTGAAGTTTCTTAATTTGCTTATTAGTCCTTTTGGTTTACATCGCGGTCCTTCCCTCTTGCATATCAGTCCATAAGTCTCACAATTTAATCCTTGTTTCTAGCGTTCAGGTCCTTTTTGTGTCTCTTCTTGTCAAACATGTTTATTCTTGAAACTTAAACATAAAACTTGTTATGTAGCATTATTTAGGTTCAAAATAGAGGATGTAAGACACAAATATAAGCATAGTATGATGTCAATAAATGTTACACAACATGTGTGGTATTCCTCTTTAATGTGTGGAGTTTGAGTTGATTCTTATACCTAAACATAATCAAAAACTCAGTTGAAGGCCTGCATTAAAATCATACAAGAATAATTAGTTATTATAACAACATTTTTAAAGATAAAAGAAGAAATTATTAATTTTTTCGAGGACCCAAGAAAGCTTTTTTTTGAAAACGAGCAAGATTGTTAATTAAGTTGCAATGACCTAGGCAGTTTCAACCCAAGCGGAACATACTTGTGTTCCGAGCAGGATACTTATGTCCTAAGCAGGCAAACTCGTCCTCAGCGGGACATTGGCATCCCGAGCCAGACACACTTGCATCCCGAACCAACTTCTTTGGGACAACGACTTTGAACCAAACGGCCAGCTTGTTTGCACCAAAGGGACAAGTTTGCGTCCCAAGCGAGACACTGGCATCCCGAACCAACTTGTTTGGAACAACGACCCATCTTGTTTGGACTTTGGACCAAACGAGCCAGCTTGCCAGTTTGTTTGGACCAAACGAGCCAGCTTGTTTGGTCTTTGGTCGACATCGCCAGAATGCTTGGACAAAATTAGCACGAGCCAACTCGTTTGGAACAATGAACCAACTTGTTTGTGGCAACGAGCCAGCTTGTTTGGACCAAATCGGTGATGATTCATACCCAATAGAAGCTAACCCAAAATAAATCACGAAATGATCCAAAAATCAAGAGATAAAACCGAAGAAATAGACCAAAATAAAGCTTACATGATGGAAATCGATATTAATACTTCGGTGTATTAGATGGTTGGAGTAAGGTTCTAGGATTTAGGTGATAAATTTGGATTTAAGGTAGAATTAGGATGTTGGGAAGAAGAATGATATGATTCGTAATTAGTGAAAAAATAGGAAGGGCAAATATGACATTTGATGTTCTTTTTGAGGCCAGAAAAAGTCAATAACCTTCAAATGAATAGACCTCAGTCAATGACGTTTTAATATATTTTCGTTTTTTATGTCATGTCAACTTTTCCAATACACAACATTTAAGGGGTTTTTGCTTGGGTGCACTTCCAAAATTGACTTATTGGACCTCTTTGCACACGTTTAGTTTTTTATTGGCCCAGTACACTCATGAACCTGATTAATTGCTTTGGTACACTTCACTTTAATATCCATTAACATTCGTTAACGGATTTGTTGATGGTGTTAGGTTTATTTGCACTTAAGTCCTCACGTTTCAACGAAATCTCAACTTACCCCAAAACCCACAATTTACCCAAATCAGACCATCCAAAACCCCTCCTTCTCCATCGGCTCTACCTCCCTCCACTCCTTCTCCTCAAACCCAAATTTGCCTCCAACCCCTTCGCGTCTCCTCGTGAAATTATTAACACTGTTACATTTGAGCCTTTAATTGCAGATTGAAATACAAAAGATGTACCACTTCTTTGTTTCAGTCAGAAAATATTTGTTGAGAGTGAAGAAAATGTTTGTTTTGTTGTCCAATCCTAATGGACAAAGTACCATTCATTCATGAATAGTTGCAAAAATGTTATTTGCCTAACTGTTCCAATGCAGTTTCACAAGCTGTCTTGTATTGGACTATGTGTGGAAGACTGGAAGTTCATGCTGATTCATGAAAAATCAACTGAAACTTCCAAATTTATTGTTTATAAAGGAGATATCAATCATGTAAATTGAAATTTAAACCACTTCTAGCTGTAAGCAATTGAACTCGATCTTGATTTGTTTAGAGTTTTTCGAAGCTAATTTGATCCATGTTCGAAAATACCTAAACTCCTATCCAACCCATTTTCAGCCAAGAAGACACTCCTGCGGTGGGCTACATTGAGATTTTGTTGAAACACGAGGGGTCAGCAAAAAACCTTTTTTGTAGTAGTGTGTTGTGTTTGTGCGGAAGAAAGGCAATAGTGTATCCAAGAGACATTCCTAAGAGCACCCTTAACGGGTGCTCTTTGCCCGGGCGCCCGGTAGGGCACCAGGGTAGCCCTCCCTTAACGGGAGGGCGCGCCCAGGGCGGGGGGCCACGTGGGCCCCCCCATTCGTCCAGTTTTTTGTTTGTTTTTGTTTTAAAAATAAAGATTATTTTTATAATTAGGATAATGTATTAATTAGGTAAATGGAATTTAATTAATTAGGTATTACAAAATAATTGAAAAAATATTTTATGATTAATTAACAATTTTATGATTTACTTAGATATAAAAAAAATTAAAAAAATCATAAATAAATTAAGAAATACAAAATACAAATACAATACATATACACTTCGGAAACAAAATACAATACAAGTACAGAATACGAAATACTGTAGGTCCTCGATGTTTGAGAAGTCCAAGCCTCGATCAAATCGTCTCGTCTTTAGTGAGTCACGCGCGTACTGTAAGTCCTCGATGTTTGAGAAGTTCAAGCCTCGATCCAAACGTCTCGTCTTTAGTGAGTTACGCGCGTACTATAGATCCTCGATGTTTGAGAAGTTCAAGCCTCGATCCAATCGTCTCGTCTTTAGTGAGTCACGCGCGTATTGTAGGTCCTCGATGTTTGAGAAGTCCAAGCCTCGATCCAATCGTCTCGTCTTTAGTGAGTCACGCGCGTACTCTAGGTCCTCGATGCTTGAGAAGTCCAAGCCTCGATCCAATTGTCTCGTCTTTTGTGAGTCACGCGCGTACTGTAGGTTACTTCTCACAACTATAAATGCACTCCTCCTGGTTGGTTCTCTCTCATTCATCTACGAACAATGTCTTCACCCGATAAGTCTTCCAGTTGGAAGTCTTCATCATCTTCAACATCCAATGACGAAGTTTACGACCAAGTGTTGAACTCCTTAACGGAGTATGTCTCCCATGTGGTGGACCAACGTCCTAAGAGGCGTAGAATGCGAACTTCGAACCCAGATAGAGATAGGGAGCTTGGTTACAGCCGTTTGATTGCGGATTATTTTTCTAACGACCCTGTTTATCCTGACAACATTTTCAGGAGAAGATTTAGGATGCGAAAGCATGTATTTCTTCGATTGTGAGTGCCATTGAGGCGTCTGATGTCTTCTTCCAACGTAATCCAGACGCCACCAGTAGGATGAGCATCTCTGGCCTGCAAAAATGTACCACGGCGATTCGTATGCTAGCGTACGGTGTTGCGGCTGATGAGGTGGACGAATACTTGAGGCTAAGCGAATCCACGGCAAGAAACGCACTTGAGAAATTCTGCGATGGTGTAATTAACAACTTCAGTGGTGAGTACCTCCGAAGACCTAATGCAAATGACCTAGCACGACTACTTCACGTTGGTGAGCAGCGTGGGTTCCCAGGCATGATGGGAAGTATCGATTGCATGCACTGGGTGTGGAAAAATTGCCCGGTTGCTTGGAGGGGCCAATATCAAGGGCGTAGTGGCAATGTCACTCTTATCCTAGAGGCAGTGGCGTCGGCTGACTTGTGGATATGACACTCGTTTTTGTAGGATTTCATGTTTAATTATACATATATATTTTTCGAATTTTCATGTATAATAAGGATCAATTTTCAATTTTCTAGAATTTATTGCATGCATCGGTTTGTTTTAACAAACTAGTTTCAAAAACTCTATTAAAACAAACATGAAGGAGCTCCGAAATTCATACCTAGAAGTTCTCTAAAACTTCTCGAAGATTCGTAGACGGTTGGGATGCTCCTCACTGCGCCGGATGCCTCCGAGTATTCACCAAACTCTAAACAAGATCGGAGAGAGGGAAGCTAGTCTCTCAATCTCCGATTGGGTTTAGAATCTAATTACTAACCCCTCTTTAGTTCCCTTTAGAAGATGACCTCTGAAGAACTAAAACTAAACTTAAGAATTAAGGAATTTTCGTGGAGAATTATGGAGAGAGATTTTGCATAAGAAAAATAATGAATTAATTAAGGAGGTAATGAGATAACCTTGTATTTATAGGTTCTCTCCAAATTACCTATTCTTGTGCAACCCCTTGCCCATGATCTCATGCAAAATTCCATCTAACCATCCATTATTTAATAATAAATAATATTAGCCACGAATTAAATCAATTATGGACCAATTCCATGCATGATCTAATTAATTCTTAAATTAATTCTGCATAAAACCGTCTGGACCGGTCGACCGTTACGAAGGTCCGGTCGACCGCTCGAACCCAATTTCGGTCGACCGTGCAAGATTCGGTCGACCGTTCTTAACGTAGAATATTTCATCGCAATGTTCGGTCGACCGACCGATAGATTCGGTCGACCGTTCCGAACAGACGAAAATTCCCTGTTATCGGTCGAGACACGTCCGGTCGACCGTGCACCTTCGGTCGACCGTTATCCATTAACCGGTCGACCGTTTGCACAGTCTTGCAGACTTGTCAAATTTCGGTTTAACCCCTACAAAATTTGACATTTCGGGATTAGTAGTAAATCCACAACTTATGTAACATATTATCCTATGTAATGATCAATCATTACACCCCATAATATTTACATCACATATGAATTTAATTTAGATTCTAATTATGTTATTAATCACAACATAATTTTGATTTTGCTTATTCACCCCATGTGTCATATTTTCAACATGAAACCCGACACATCTTATGAACTCAAAATCCCCATTTCTTGTTTCCCAGTTTTGTGGTGTGACCTATGGGAGGATCTAAACTAAGTTGGCAGTGATATTAAAGGCTTAATATCACAAGCTATAAGCGGTATCTAGCTACACATTATAGCTCCCAATTAGTTAGATGTCTTAATTCCACTCGAACCAAAACCCGATCCATTTAGTGATGGCGTGCACCACTTGTGTCCGTCCCTTGCCTCATGATATTAAGAATACACACAAAGTAGTATTGTGTCATCTTTGTCTTAGTATTCATTTCTTGATCTCTTTAAGCTAGTTATAAATATGTGACTTAACTCAAATCACATTATGCACATTATAACTTTGCTTTATCAAGGGGCCCACTAATATCATCACTCAATTAAGAGGGGCAATGATAGTCTTTTGACTAACTACCTTCTCCAACAAAAGTAGTACTTAACCAACCAATGCCTTTACACTACACTGATCGATAGTTCAAGACACTGATCTAATTAAGTATTCCTTAAGTGATTAGATATAAGTCTCATATTAAAGGACCAAAGACACAGTAAAATATTAATGACACAGAAACACATTTCTATAATATTTTACTTATTAGGTCTATTCAGTATACAAAAGTAATATTTTCCTCTTTTGCATACTCGTGTTGTCACTCACTTGTAGAGCTACAATGATCTATGACCAACACGACAATCTTAACTCGGTAATTAATGTCCCATGTTAATTACCATGATTGCGAATATCTTTTGTTTTATGCAAACCAATATCTTTCAGAGCTCTACGGTTAAGGACCAAGAGCCTCTTCCTTAACACTTCTAAAAGACGAATAACATAAACAAGGAACAAAATGATTTCTCATTCAATTCATAATAATTGACATTTGAGTTTTTTGGCACACCAGGTTCATGCAATGACTTAAATGTCCTGCAACGATCTCCGGTTTTTGACGATGTAATGGAAGGACGAGCTCCACCTGTGAATTTTGAGGTAAACGGTTCTCGATATAATATGGGATATTATCTTACTGATGGTATTTATCCAAAATGGGCAGCATTCATTCCGTCCATCGTTCATCCACAAACACCGAAGGACAGGTTATTTGCTGAACGACAGGAAGCAGCACGCAAAGATGTAGAACGTGCATTTGGAGTCTTGCAAGCGCGATTCGCGATAGTGAAGAAGTCATCTCTTGCATGGAGTAAGATTGTACTTAACAAAATAATGATAGCTTGCATTGTAATGCATAATATGATAGTGGAGGATGAACGTGATTCCTTCGGTAATTTTGGAGATTGGAACGAATTTGTTCAGGATCAACCTGGAAATTCCGTGAACAACGCGGTTCGGTATTCCACTGACCGTGTATTGGATATTACTAGGTACTTGAGAAGGAGAGATCAAGTTCGTGATCGCACCACACATTTGAACCTTCAAGCCGATTTGCTCGACAATATATGGCAACACTTTGGAGGAAATGCGTCTTGATGTATTTGAAGTTTAGTATTTAAGTTTAGTATTTAAGCATGTATTTTTAGTTTTAGTTTCTCAATTTCCGGTTAATGTACTATGTAATGTGGTTTTCTAAATTTTAATAATATTTTCGTATTTATTAATTAAATATTAATTAAAAACGAATGAATTGTTGATATTAAATAATTACGATAATGATTATTAATATATTTTGTTGATTGTTGAAAGAGTTTTGGAGAGAAGAATAAAAATAATGACGTGGCAACAAATACTGTAGCGTGACTGAGTGGATTTGGTAATGGTTAAGGATTTTGTAGGGGGGTTGGTTTGTACTGACGTGGCAGAGAGAGAAGCTGACGTGGCTGAGAGAGAAAGCAGGGCGTCCGGGAACTGCCTGGGCGCCGTTAATGATGCTCTAAGGGTAGTAAGTCATAGAGAAATGCCAGAGTCAACCTGAAAAAACCCGCTCGACTGTATTGGCAGTCCTGTAGAAGATGAAAGGTCAAATGAACTGATGTGTTACATAGTGGACATGTAGTGGCGGTGGAGATGTAGGAGGTTAGCCTAGTGAGCCAAGGCAGTGAGTTAGTTAGTCATCACCAGAGAAACACCCTGTAATCCGCAATAACATGTATTTTTGCCGTCATACTTTAGTAAGGATCAGATGTGTGGGGGACAATCGAGATGGTGATTGTAAGTTCGAGTAGAGCATCATAACATTTACCACTACAAACAAAATTGATTTTTGCCGACAGACGGTTCCATATGGAAAACCCGATTTTGTAGTAGCATGCTAACAGAAAAAGAAGAGCCCCCTTGTTGATTAGTGTGAGTTGGTCAGGTCCTCTAGGGGAGAGTGGCGAAGGCGTGTTCAATATCGATCAGGCAATCTCGACGAGAAGGTCTCATGGATAAGGCCGGTGTCCCTCTGATCATTTAGTATCAGTTCCTCCGGGGTGGTTAGTTATGTTGTCAGCGTGGTGGCATAGTTTGCTTGGAAGAAGGAATAGATAATGATGTTTGCCAATAAATTTCAAAAGAAACACCTTGTTGAAGCATTCCAAGTCGTGAATTCCCAATCCACCATTTATTTTCAATGTTGTCATTGTGTCCCAAGAAAGTGGCCCAAAATAATGCTTTTTGGTGGGAGGAACACCCACCTGAAGCACTTTGTTAGTCAATTGACCTCCCTTCAAGCTTGCTTGGTTAGAAGAATGGTTTATATAGCATACCTAAGTTCCAAATTGATAGAGGAATTGATGAGAACCGTGCGACCAACTTGAGAAAGTAATTTTTTTGACCATGTAGTTGTCTTATAGTTGTTTACCGGCGAAACCAAATTTAATGATGATGGAAGCTTGCACGTAAGTCGGAACTAGTCGGCCAATGGTGATACAAGATTTGGACAGGTTGAGTATTTGATGAAGATGATCAAATGTGTCCGGAGTAGTCTCACCAAAGATAAGGATATCATCGGCAAATGCTAAACGAGTGAGTGTGATTTGGGTTGTGGTTGATGTTCATGTCAAGCCTTTATATGGACCAATTGTGGCACAGTCGTGCAATAGGTTAGAGAGATATTGCATGATGAACATGAATAGAAACGACGAGAGTGGACAGCCTTGCACCCCTAGGATGAGGTGAAGTGGCCATTGGGTTTTCCGTTAAAGAGTACCGAGAATGATGCCAACAAGATACATCCGTAAATGAGATTACAAAATTTGTCCGCATAGCCGCAATACTTCATGAAGGAAAGTAGAAATTGCCAGTCCACCCGATCAAAGGTTTTGGAGAGATCTAACTTGAGAACAAAGCCTTGTCCTTGAGCACCTGACGCAGTTCAAAAGAAGTGATAAATTTCGCTAGCAATAATGATATTGTCGTTTATTTGCATGCCGGGACAAACACGTACGCCTTGTTAGGAGCGATGGTGTAGGGAAGCATATCACAAAGTTGAGAGGTTAGCAGTTTTGCAATGATCTTGTAATCGGTGTTGGTGACATGAATTATAACCCGGTGATCCTTGGGTGACTTGCATTTTTTTGCTTGCCTAACGTTTTAATTCTTTCATTTCTTTCAAATGCTTCATGTGTTTACGAAAGAAAATGACCCACACAAGAGTATTTTGGCCCTACGTGAGTATTTTGGCATCACGTGGTGTCATGTTCCCATTCCAGGTACATTGATCCACTATGAGGTTCCCTTTCGTTGTCATTTGACAAAAGGACGATGAGAATTTCTTTTTATATATAGTTATATTAAAAAAACAAAAAAAATTGATTGTCGTGGCTCCCACTCCTTGAGGATTTGGGCTTCATTTGTTAATGTACTTGTATTCTCTTCTGAAGTATCTTAGAGATTTTGGGAAAGAAATTCAGATTTATGTCCATCATCATAACCATGAAATTCCTTTTGCGCTTTACATTGGAGAGATTTTTTCTAGTTCATGCATAAATCCATGTAGTATCATACTCACATTCATTAATGACAATGCATGAAGTAAGTGTGTGTGTGGGGGGTGCTTGACGTATGTATATAGTCGAGTATTTTTTTTATATTTTGTTTGTACTGTTAGGGTCATGATAGTGTGCTACATTTTACATTGATATATTTTGCTATACCATGATCATTGGGTGATCTGCCTTCTTTTGCTTGGTTAGTGCTTTAATTTTTCTATTTCTTTCAAAATCTTCATCTGTTTGCGAAAGAAAATATTTTGTGGGTTTTGTGTGTGGTTAGCGTTTGCAAATCCGTTGAGAGTCAAAGTAAAGGGAAGCTCTCAGAATTGACTTGAACATGATTTAATATTAGGATATCTAGTACACCGATTTTAGGTCATATGTCTAGTCGTTAGGACGCACCCCGATTTTCCTTCGGGGAGAGTAATGATTGAGTTTCAGTATTCAAATAAATAAAGAAGTTCACCATAAACTTACTGAGTCGAAGAATTCGTGCCTATTAGTATAAGGAAGTATTAAAGTTAGGAACCCTTAAACTCCTGTTGTGAAACCTTAAGTGTAGGGGTTTTGATTCATATGTATATAAAATAAAAATTTAATATGGTGTTCTCTCTTCTTGCACGACTCCTATCACTTGGGAAATTAGGTCCGACGTGGACATAATACCTGGGACTTTCGAGTCATCTGACTTCGGATGCACCGACTGATTTCCCGTTACATGGGTGGTAGGGATCGCCGTAGGTGAAGATTTGGGGGAAAGTATACGTGATAATGTAAGTCATCACATGTAAAGATTCATGGAACTGTAGAATTTCATGTCCCTATGTATGTATATATTTTAAAAAATTTAATACAACATACAAGATCGATTTCACACTTTCAACAATTTTATGTACATTACTTTGTGTTTATTCTAATATCATGCAATCCTACATATATTAAAATAAATCACAAAGAGAGAATCATAGCCAAAGGTTCTCTAAAACCTTTCGATGATCCGGACTCGCGTTGCCCGATGAATCGTCCACCGAATTGCCTCCGAGTGTTCACCAAACTCTAAACAAGATTAGAGAGAAACGAGTTAGCCAATCAAATCTCTAATAAGGCTTAGAATCTAGCTAATAACCCCTCTTTGAGCTCCTGAGATTCCTATCTCCTCAACTCAAAATTAATAAGAGATTTTTGTGGTGATTAGAGGAGAGATTAACGAGAGAAAGAATTTTTGCATTCATATAAACAAGTAGGAGGAGGGGTCCTTTTATAGGCTCTCAAAACATCATTATCAAGAACTATTCCTTAGTCATGATCTCTTGCTTATTCTCTCCAAAAAATAATCTCTAATTCCCAGATAAGCATCCTCTAAAACGTTTTAATTAAATCTGGAATTAATCCACCCATGATCTAATTAATCTCTTAATAATTCAGGCAGAAATCGCACTGTTCGGTTGACCGAGAATTTTTCTCGGTTAACCGAACCATTCGGTTTCAACACGTGTTCGGTGCACCGTGAGCTAGACGGTTGACCGAATCCGCATGAGAAAAATTCTCTGGAAAAATTCGGACGAACCACATCTTCTCTTCGGTCGACCGTTGACTCACCAAAATTTCTCCTGGAGCATAGTCATCGGATGACCGTGTCACCTTCGGTCTACCGAAAATACTCTTTCTCGGTTGACCGTTCAGGCTCGGTTAACTGAACCTGATTGTCCAGGCACTCCAGACAATTTCGGTCAACCAATTGTGATTACCCAATCCCCATTCGGTTAACCGATCCGAAGATACCCCGGTCGACCGAACCCTGAACGGTTCATCGTGTTTGACCCCGATTTTGCCGTTGTCAAATTTTGGATTTATTTCCAACAAAATTTGATCTTTTGGGATTTTTAGCAAATTCACATCTTATGTAATATATTATCCTATGTAATATTAAATTATTACACCCCATAATATATACACCTCATATGAATTTATTATTATTCTAATTTTGTCAATTCTCATGACATATTGATTTTATTCATTCACCAAATGTGTCCTATTTTCACATGAAACCCGACACATCATATGAACTTAAAATCAAGCCTCTTGTTTCCAGTTTTGTGGCGTGACCTATAGGAGGATCTAAGCCAAATGGCAGAGATATTAAACACTTAATATCTCAAACTATAAGCGGTATCTAACTACACATTATAGTTACCCAATTAGCATAGATGTCTTTGTTTCACCCGAACGAAAACACGATCCATTTAGTGATGTAAGTGCACCACTTATGTCCGTCCCTTGCCTCATGATATTAAGAATATATACAAAGTATAAATGTGTCATCTTTGTATTATATTCATTTCTTGATCTCTCTAAGCTAATTATAACTATGTAACTTAACTCAAGTTACATTGTGCACATTATAATTTTGCTTTATTAAGGGGCCCACTAATATCATCACTCAATTAAGAGGGGCAATGATAATCGTTTGACTAGCTATCTTTTCCAACACAAGTCATTTTTAACCAACCATTGCCTTTATCACTACACTCATTCATAGCTTTTGACAATAATCAAATTAAGCACTTCTTGAGTGAAAAGATATAAGTCTCATATCTTAGAATCCAAGACACAGTAAAACATTAATGACACGAAACACAATTCCATAATGTTTTACTTGTTAGGTCTGTTCAATATATAAAAGTAATCTTTTCCTCTTTTATATACTCGTGTCGTCAATTATTTGTAGAGCTACAATAATCGATGACCAACACGACAATCTTATCTCGGTGATTAATGTTGCATGTTAATTACCATGATTGTGAATAACTTTTGATTTATGTAAGCCATTATCTTTTAGAGCTCTACGGTTAAGGACTAAGCGTCTCTTCCTTAACACTTCTAAAAGACGAATACCATAATCAAGGAACAAAATGTTTGCACATTCAATTCATATAATTGACATATAAAAGTAAAACTTTTAGAACACATTCCTTTCAGGAACTGGATACTGGGAGAATTAAACATCAACAGGTTTTAATTCATTGTTTTCTAAATAGAAAAGAAAAAAAGAGATAAATAAGAGCCTTAATGGACTTTACAAAAATATCATTTCAGGATATTAAGGTTTTCATGTCTTTCACTTAAGTCCTTAATTAGTTTGCATGAGTGGTTCCCTAGATTAGGTGTGTGGACATAATATATATAAAGAGTCGGCTCGTAGGATTATCGCACCAAATGATTGACAAAAGTAGGCCCATCAAGTCATGTTGTTAGGTTGAATAATGCATCAATGTTCGGATTTGTGGGTATATCCACTGGAAACCATTAGGAGACACCACTCATCCTCCTTGGCGACAAGGGGGTTTAACAACTTGTTGCATATGTTAAATGCAGTCGTGATTCCTATGAAAAGGAGTTAGGATTTCCCATTTCCAAGGTTTTTATTTCTTTGTTTTGTTCGGGACTAGCAAAAGATTAGCGTGAGAGTATTTGATTAGTAGAATATCATACAATGCATTAATATTATTACATTTCAGGGTATTTGTTTATTACATTTCAGGGTTTAGGTAATAAAGAAGAATAAGGAAGCAATAATGACCTAAATGCAAGAACAAATGAATGATTTGGAAGCCTTCTGGACCTATTTGTAATGCTCAATAACCGAGTTGCAGGTCAAGAAGTTCTTAGGTGAAAATCTAGAGGGACCTGATAATAAATAAAATATGTTGGTCGTAAAAGTCCGTAATCTCATGAATATGAAGAATAATTCCACAATTAAGGCCAAACTGGCTCGTCCTAACGACACTGGATGCACCCCACATCCTCAATTAGTGAACATAAGCTCCTTGTGAAATTTTGGGTTGATTCAACCCAAAAGATCCGCTAGTAGTGGGATTTGAGTAGGAGATTGGTGCCCGAATTTCTCCAACGAATTGAGTATTTGGGTAGAAGTACTTCGAAGCATCTAGATCTGATATGTAGTCGTCTGATTGCGACCAGAATAATCCAGGCATTCTAATCTTCTATAAGTACCATTTTAACCTTTCTATTTCTCCTCATTAGGTTAGATTTATTTTCTTGCCTTGATTAGATTTAGTTTTTTTACTTGTTCATGTGTTGTTTTTAGTTTGTTTTTTTTCTTTGTCAATGAGATGATTAGAGAGTAATCCATCCCCATTTTGGGGGTGGAGGATGATGTGAAGTGTAGATGTAGTTAGATTTGTTTGTGTTTTAATCTTAATCTTGGAGCTTCAAATGATTTCCATAGCCATTTTGTTGAGTTTTCTCACTTTTCCCTTTGATGTGTTAATGATCCTAATGGATGCCTAGGACATTCTTTGGTTAGTGGGACCACTTCATGGGGAATGATAAGGTGATGATAAGATTTCAGTGGATAAAGAGATAAGATTGATATTTAAGGTTGTGGTTTTCTTTGACCTTATCTTGAGTAGTATTTTGTATGTTTTATTATGATGCTAAATCTTAATCCATGTAGAGACACACTTAGGATAATGATATTATAAGATTTTCATGTTATGCATGTCATTAGTACTTAATTGTACACACACTTGTATCACACATCTACGGTTTTGCATGCATTCTCCACCTCCTACGGGACTAGTCATATTAGGTTTATTTTGTATGGTTTGATGAAGTTCTGTTGCGGTGGGAGTGTGGATGAGGATGGAAGGTAATTCAGAAAGGTAGGTGGTGGGTGTGATGGAACGTGGATGGAAAGGATAAAAAGGTGGATGTAAAAAGGTTGCATAAATGATTACAGAGAATATGTGTTATATGAAAGGAATGTGTTCTAAAAGTTACTTTTATATGTCTTTTAATATGAATTGAATGTATGAACATTTTGTTCTTTGATTAATGTATTCGTCTTTTAGAAGTGTTAAGGAAGTGTCTCTTGGTCCTTAATCGTAGAGCTCTAAAAGATAATGGTTTACATAAATCAAAATATAATTCACAACCATGATGATTAACACGGGACATTGGGTAGGAATGGGATGAGGTATGGTTGGGTATGGTTGAGGCATGTGAGCCCATGTCTTGTTGGGGTGCGTGTTAAGAGAAAACACACATTCCTCTCTTCCTCACTCCCTCAACTCGCATTTTCTCTCCTCCCACCACATCTCCTTCCTTCCCTCTTCAAGTGTTGCCGGATTTGGAGGTTGTCGGTGCTCAGGTAGGCGACAAATGAGACGACGCAAGGTGGGCGAGCAAAGCTAAAGCGCTTGCATAGTCAGAGCACAGCAAAGGTGTTTGCGTAGTCGGGGTGGAGCGAGGTGCACAAAATTGACCGGTGTTTCGTGGCTGCCGGGGGTGCGTGGCAGCAAGGAGGGAGATCGCCGACGACGATTGGAACTCCGACGAGTGTGTAAAGGTATGCCAAATTCGTTCTTTTGCTTACACAAGGCATGTGAGAGGTTTTGGGCTCGTCACCGGACGCCGGAGGCCTCGTCGACAACGAGGAATGGTTGGAAGGTTGGGCGCTGGCAGGCGCAACAAGGCATAGCCCGATCACCGATCAACTGATGCCTTGTCGGCGGTTGACCAGATGAAGAGTAATATGGACTTGTGAAGTCCCTGATTTTTTTGGTCGGACGACTTTCCCTTTGGGTCCGACCGTTTCCTCTTTGTTTAGATTTCATCCTGCCCGAGACATTCTAAACGGTTGACCGCCCATAGACTTTTATTCAACTGTTAACTTAAGTTGTTGCCCCAGTGTTCGACCGACTTGTGTTGTTGTTCGAATGCTTTCTTATTCATCAGGAATCGGTCGACCGTTGGTGACCTGAATTGTGTTCTTACCTTGTGTCTTGTGTCGTGTTGTTTTCCTCCTAAACCTTGTCCTCGCCTTGAGCTTGAGCCGGGTGGTGACAGTGGGTGTGATGAGCGTGCCTGTCCAGGGACCGTCGAGCAAAAGAGTATGGACACTAGGTATATGTGCCACTTTATATTTATGAGCTTTGTATTGCATGTGCATTTCATAGAGTTACCCTAAGTAGGAGACCTGAGGGATCATGGATCCCAATGCATTACATTGTTATGCAGCTCTACGGAGCGAGAAGACCGACCAACCTTGATGGCGACGGAGATGACCGACCGACGATTATTCCACCGGATGTGATCGCCCGGCTGTGGCACAACCCGACAAGTATGATCGACCAGTTCAATAGCTCTGGCGGATGTTGCATGTTGACCATGAGATCAGATCTGTATCTATGACGCGGAAGTGTGTGTGACCCTCACCGAACACTCATGATTAGTATAGTCGCGAGTGGGGTGCGTTGCGTACACTCCGTAAGGCCGCATGTGCTTGCGATAGGGTCCCCTTGGGGGACCTGTTGTTGGTGGGATCGTTGCCCCTGGATGAGGACAATTTTACTTTTGCATTCCTTTGTGCCGTGATATGCTAGTATGATAGGGTCACTGTACTGTGCATTCATAATCATAGATGAACTTGGTATACAGAGTTTTCGTTGTGAAAACATAGGTATTTTATCATATTTGCATTTTAGGGCCTTGAGCGGTGCTGAGTGGATGGCGACCGAGGTTGTTGTCTTCATATCTTAGGTTGTTGTCTTTATTTGTATTATGTCTTTTCCTCATCTTGATGTAATCAGACTTAGAACCTCTTTTGAAATCGTGCACCTTGATGAATATTATTCGAGTAATTTCCCCCTTTCACTCTGGTCTTATCTTTTGAAATGTCATTTTAAATTTTCAACTTTTTCGCGGACGTTACAGCTTGAGTGTGTGGTCTCTCTCATTTGTGATCCCCACTCCTTGGCACCGATATGTTTCTACAATCTCCATTGATCACCATGTCCTAAATTGTCTGAAATTGTCTTTCTTAATTTACTTGTATATATACACATAAAACCATCTCAAGTAATCGACCTGTTTGCATTGGTCCTCTTAATCAATATATGTGTAGAGTCAACGACTTACAAATTTAGATAGAAGAAAGGGAACTAAAACATTTTTTGCATAATTATGTGCTTCTGTCAAAACCAGCAAGATATCATTTAATCATCATTTTCATTTTATATTTGCGTAATTAGTTGTTTGATTTATTTTCTTGCATTAGACTGATTAAAGTAGATGAAATCCATCATGCATTTAATTTTAAAATACATCATGAGCTTCTAAAGTATATAAAACTTAAATAATATTATTGGACATATTCGACATAGCAATATGGGACGCACAAATTTTGAAATTGTATTTGAATAAATCATCTAATGATTTCATATGATTGTAATTCATCATATGATTTTGTTGTTTATTTCAAATATGGCATCCAATGATTTAACTCCTGCAATGCTTACCATGGATGGTGGTAGTAGTAATCTGTCTACACTGTTGTTGGACTTTTCACCTTCACCCTTAATAGAGGAACAAACAAATCCATCCATTGAATGCACCAAAACTGCACCTATCACTGCTGGAAAAATGTGTAATCACGTCATCATGTCACGTCAGGTATTAAGAACCCGACGTGAAACAACCTTCTCACGTCGGTTGAACAAAAACCGACGTGAGATAGGTATATATCACGTTGGTTTGTGTTCAACCGACGTGACATGGTAATAAACTACGTCGGTTGAATAACAACCGACGTGATATATACCTATATCACGTCGATTTTTGTTCAACCGATGTGTTTTATTTATATTTTCACGTCGGTTGGAGGAACAACTGACGTGATTGGTACTTCACGAATTTCTCTGCATGACACGTCACATTCGATTTTAAAAAACCAAATTACTTTGATACATGTGTCATGTCGGTTTTAATTAAACTGACGTGTTTTGGTGTCCTTGTCACGTCGGTTTATATAAAACCGATGTGATATGGTGTAGTTTTCACGTCGGTTTGCAACAAAACCGATGTGTTTGGTTGATTTTTTTGTATTCCGTTCGACCATCTTCTTGTTTACTCTGCCTGAACACAAACACAACCCACACTTTGAGATCTTTGTTTCCTCCACCCCAAGCCTCTGCCACAAACCATTGCCGCCAAGCAATGCCTCCACAAAGCCCACACCTCCACAAAGCCTCCAGCCCAACCTCGCCCCAACGCATCACCTCGGAGCCAACCCAACACCCACAACCACCTCCGCCCTAACACACCACCCCCCACACTGTACCACTCCCCAACTCCTCTGACCACCAAGAACTCGTCGAGGTCATCCGTACTCGCCGTGCTCCTCCGACCTTGTTGTGCTCCTCCGAACTCGACTCCTCCAAAATATTCGTGCACGACTCTCAACTTGATTAAGGTCCACTCTCAACTTGAAATTTTTAGTAACATTATGTTCCAAATTTTTACTAACATTATGTTCTTATGTCAAAGTTTGAGTTTTGTTACCTATTACTTGTTTCAATTGAGTTTTGTACTACATGAGTACCCACCACAAGTTGCCAATATTCTTGAGTGCGGATATTGTTTGATTTTTAGTGAGGCTTAATTGTTTCTCCAAAGTTTAGTTGGGGATTAGAACCTTGAGATTTTTCTTGTGTTGTAAGTTTGAACTTGAGTTTTCTACCATTACTTATTTAAATGACTATTTAAATGCACCTTACCTGTGATTCTTATTTGGACCTTGCATGCAACCTATTGCATTCAACAATTACTTTCTACCATTACTTATTTAAATGACTACTTAAGTGATCAATATATAACTACTATAGTTAACTACTTAAGTGATCAATATATAACTACTTTCTACCATTACTTATTTAAATGACTATTTAAGTGATCAATATTTAAATGTCTACCTAATATAGTTGTGTTAAAATAACTACTTAAGTGAATGGTTGTGTTGAAGTTTTTAGCATATATAGTTTTGGCTTTTTTGTGTTTTTTCCCACAGGATTTTTTTTATTACTATGAAATTTAAGGGGAGGTTTTGCCGAAATTTTGAAAAATTCCTATATATTAGGTTCATTTTGTATTACGATTGTTTGTGTTGTTGTGTAGATAACAATGGATAGAAATTGGATTTTTACAAGTCGGTTGAGTGATGAGTATGAGTACGGAGTTGATAAATTTCTAGAGTTTGCACAAAAGAATGTGCAAGTTAGTTTACTCGATATTTGTTAACTTGTTGTTTGCTCGATACATTGAATGCTTGTTAGTTTGCTCGATAATGTTAACTTGTTAGTTTTTCGAATGGAAATCGAAGACATTGAATGTTAAAATGAATTGTGATTTAATGACTTAAGTGTCGACACTTATATTACATTGTGAATGTGATGTGATTGTGTGAATGTGCTACGATTGTGTGAATATGTTGCGATTGTGAATGTGTTTAGTGCAGGGACATATCAGTAGATTTATAACAAATAATTTTTTTCTCTTCTGAACAAACATATATCACGTTGGTTATAGACAAACCGACGTGATATATGGTATATCACGTCGGTGTTTGACCAACCGACGTGATATATCACGTTGGTTCACTGAGAACCAATGTGATATACCCCGTATTTATGTGATAAATATGGGGTATATCACGTCGGTTATCCAAGAAATGACGTGATATACCAAGTGTATCACGTCGGTTATTGAACCGACGTGATATGTTCCTCCCTTTTACATCTCCCTTTTATGACGTCAGTATATTGGAACCGTACAACCGACGTGATATGGGCCAAAAAACCGACGTGATTTCCAAATTTTCCAGCAGTGTATATCGCTTACTAGGCTGAATCAGATAGATTCCAGTAGTGTCGATATAAACAAGTTGACATCAAATGTTTGGCTTGAATTTGATAAATGATGGTCATACAAATTGACTAGTGAGTTGGAGGAATTGGAGGAAGAAGAGGAAAAAGAAAAAAAGAAGAAAAAAAGGAAGAAGGGGAAGATGGTAATACATATCAAGAACAAAAAAAATCCATGTAGTCTCATGCAAAGACAAAGCAACTTGTAGGAGTTGTAAAAAGGTTTTGTATGTGAATAGTGCAAATGGGACAAGCAATTTACGTAAGCATTTGTTGAGTTGTATTAAACAGGGTAATAGAGATCCTCGACAGATTTTTTGGATAAGGCAAAGAATAGTTCAGATGGTTTGCCAACACTTGGGACTTACAATCTTGATCCTGTAGCACCACGAACTGATCTTGGTAATATGATAGTATTACACGAGTACCTGTTGTCCATTATTGATCATGTTGGTTTTAGGACATATTCACAGGGCCTTCAACCTCTATTTAAAGTACCACTCAAAATACTTTTAAGAGCGACATTACAACAATGTATATGTTATAGCTGAGAAATTAATAACTTATCTATTGGATTGGAACATTGATAGAAAGCTTTCATGTCTCACTGGTATAATTTTCTACGAATGGTCTTCTTGGAGAATTATTACCAAACTTGGGTCGAGGGAGTTGATATTAGATGGTAACTTCTGTCATGTGCATTGTTGTGCTCATATTCTGAACTTAATTGTACAAGATGTGTTGTCGGTAATTAGTGAGGCAATCAAGAAAGTTAGACATATTGTGCAATTTTAGATGGCAACAACAAAAATGTTAGAGAAATTTGAAGCAACAACACGACAATTAAGAATTCCATCGAAGAAGTTGTCTCTAGATTGTAAAACCAGGTGAAACTCAACTTATCTAATGTTAGAAGTATCAATTCAAAATAAGGAGGAAGTATTTCACCGTTTACAACAACGTGAAAAAAAACTCTCTCTTCGAAGAGAAGATGTGCCCAGTGAAGATGATTGGACTAATTGTGAAACAATTTGTGAGAAGTTGAAGATATTTTATAACACATTGTTTTTTTCAGGTTCAAAGTTTGTAACTTCAAATTTAGTATTCCCCAAAATTTGTGAGATTCGATTAACTTTGATGGGATGATGTTCTAGTCCCGATCCAATGATATCATCAATGGCTTTTGAAATGTTGGTCAAGTTTAAAAAATAAGGGATACAACTTGAAATTCTAGGAGTTGGTTCTGTATTGGATCCAAGGTATAAGCTATGTTAGATGGAATTTTGAGAAGATTTACGGAGAAGAGAACTTTGGATCAGAAGTTGATCGAGTTAGAAAGGTTTGCTATGCTTTGCTTTAGGAGTACCAAACATAGTCATCTTGTTATATCTTAATCCTTGTTTTGTGCTTAATCATGTTTAGGTGGTTAATGGGTGTTTTGGGGTTGGTTTAGTGAGGATGAGGTGGAAGCTTTTGGTTGGTTGAGAAAAGGTGAGGATATTTAAGGTTTAAATCCTTCATCTCTTCTCACTTCACTTCCTCTCTCATATCTCACTGTCATCTCACTCCCTCCCAGTTTTGTTGGCACAAGTGACGGAGGTTCGTGGGGCTTGATCAGTGGAGGTGATCGGCGAGGTAGAGGTGGGTGATCGTCGTTCGAGCGAGGAGTTAGTTGGAGAAGAAGAGCTTTCTGTGAGGAGGCATTCGTCGTGGTTCTTTGGAGCCTTTTTCAAGCCTTTAAGGTATGTCAAGCTTCAATTTAAGACTCACCTGAGGTGTCTGAGTAGTGGATTTTAGTCGACGGTAGCCGTTTGGTGCGTCGAGGGCTCGTGTAGTAGGTTTTTGCTATGTTTCGATCGATTGGTGCTCGATTGGGTCGACCAGTCGTAGTGTATTTTGGGCATTTATCTCTCACGCCGGTCAAACGATACCCTTGGGTGGTTGACCGGTTATGCTTTTGAGCGAGACGATGGAGGCTCTGGGTATTTTTGATCGACCGAGTCACCTTTGCCGTTCGACCGAAAGTAATGTTTTAAGTCAGTTGGGGGTGTAGACCACAAAACGGTCAACCGCCCTGAGATTTTGTTCGACTGATGACTTAAGTTAACTTATAGTTTGTTCAACCTTTTGTAGTTTTGATCGACCGGTATAAATTATTTCCAGATCTGAATTTTCTGCCTTTTTCCGGTCGACCATTGTTTTTATTGTTTATTTGATCGTTATTGTATTTTGAGCTAGAGGAAGTTTTGCTGGGTTGTTTCGGTCGAACGGGTCCCCTTTGTCGTTCGATCGGTTGGTAGTTTTTTTTGGTTGAACTAGTTCCTTGTGTGAAGTTTCGGTCGACCGTTTCTGCTCTGTTTGTGGTTGAGTTGTGGTGTTTTGATTGGCTCGAGGTCAACGGGTTCACGAGCCTTTTTGGGGCAACGGACGGACATACCGGCCCGATTGCGATCGGTGGTGGCTCTACGGAGTGAGTTGTGTTGGTCTCCGTGGCTCCGGCAAATGAGGCAAGTCATGGCTCCGGTGAATGAGGCAAATGTTATGTTTTACTGTTGTTAGGCTTATGCATGGTTGCATTTATCTGTTAGCATTGTTTCATTCATGTGTTAGGTTTTGGAATACGGGGTTTCCTTATGGAAACTCAGGCATAATTTCATGTTGCATTTCAGGTCGTGATCTGCAGTAGGTGGGGTGGTGGCTGCGAAAGAGAGCACTCGGGATCGGATCCTACTTTCTCCCCTTTTAGAGGTCGTTGTGATTACAGTTGTATATTTTATTTTATAGCCTTTTTATGTAATCACCTTTTGTAACTCAGGTCTATATATATATATATATATATTCGAGATATATGTTGGTGCTCCTTGTGTTGTGTTTTCGTAATGTCTTCGGGTTCGTTGATTTTCTCTTTCAAAAGGTTTTAAATTTTCCACTGTTTGAGGATGTTACATGATTGACATCATTTCATGCTTATATTTGTATCTTATATCCATTATCTTACACCTAAGCAATGCTACGTGATAAGTTTTATGTTTGAATTTCAGAAATAAAAAGGTTTGAAGAGAAGATGCATGAAAAGACCTAAAAGATAGGAAAAAGGACTGAGTTGAGAGACTCGAGGACTAAGATGCAAGGGAGAAGGACCTGAACGTAAGACCAAAGGACCAAAGAGCAAAACAGAAAACTCCACACCATCATGGGGAGTATTTTGGAAAATCGATTCGGGTCGGAGCTCAAATAAACAAAGTATATGCATCAAAGACCGACAAAGAAATTCAGAAAAGCCCACAGCAAATTCCAGCAGGATCCAGAGTTTATGGCCGCCAATTGGCGGTCCGGATCTCTCTGGATCCGTTAAGATTTCGCGTGCACATGTATTAGTGTTTGTTTAGGCTATTTTTGGTATTTTTTTAGTCCCATATCGGGGGATTGTCCCAGATTACCTTTTTCTATAGCTATAAATAGAACTCCTCCTCCATTGTATTTTACCCATTGCTTGGTGGCATTCTCTCTACCTGGATTAAGCATTGTAGCAAAACTCAATGTGGAGAAGAATGTTACCTTCAATGTGAGTCATTGTTAATAAAATAATTGTGCTTAGTTTCTTTAAATCTTGTCTTTTAATTTTTGCATGTCTCTTTAGTTTTATGTTCATTTCAATTAGTTTCTTTAATATTCCTTTCTTGCTTACTTGAATTTCCTTTCAGTATAATGTTTCATTTTGTCAATGTAGTTAGTGTAATGAGTAGGGAGTAGTTCCATACCCATTTGGGGGTGGAGAAATATGTGATATGATCATGTGGTGTATTAGGTGTGTGTTATCTTAATCCCTTGAGCCTTATATGATTTCCATAACCATCTAATGGGATTTCACTCTTATCTTTAATATGCTAATGCTCTTGAATGAAGCTGAGTTTATGCTTAGATTAGTGGACATATTTTATGAGGAATGATAAGGTGAGGATATGGATGAAATTAATATTGGAAACACAATTTGTAGTGTATGTACTCTTGCTGCCTTTACCTTGGTTAATGTCGTGTATGTTTTAATGATATTGGGTTATCTTATTTCATGTGGAGGCATAATAGGGTCTAGTCTTTATACATGAGTTCATTTAGCTTCATTCTAATTATTGTCTTGTATGTTTTAATGATATGATCTTATCTTATTTCATGTGGAGTTAAAGTTGGATTTAGTTTTATGATTTCATGCACTACATATTGTGAGGAGCATAATTGAACACACACACACATATTTATACTCACATTATTTCTGTACCCCTTATGGGGTTTAGCTTTATTGCTTCTCTTCCATTTCCTTGTTGCATTTTAGTGTAGTTTAGTGTAACCAACATTTCTCTCCTTTCTTTCCCACTCGCCTTCGAACAAACCAAAAGTCGACACACCTCCCTGTGGATCGACCCGTATTTGCCACCGCTTCAACGCGGCCGTGCACTTGCGGTTTAATTAAAACGAATCAATCATTACACATCTAGTACATTTGAGACAAATAGAAGTTCGATTATGACAAAATCCGAGGCGGAAATGATAATGATTTTTATGTTAATTCAAAGAAAAGAAAAAGGAGATATGTGTAATCAGAGTTAGACCACTTCTTCGATGATGATGTTTTTCCAAGGGATAAGAACTTGGAAATATTAACTTGGTGGAAATCCAATGGTATCAAATATCATACTTTGCAAAAAGTTGCTCGGGATATTTATGTCATTCCCGTTGCCACCGTTTCTTTTGAGTCGGCATTCTGGATGGGTGGTAGATTGATTAGTCCTCATTGTAGTAGGTTACATCCCGATACAATTGAAGCTTTAGCATGTTCTCACAGTTGGTTGTTGTCCGAGATGCAAGGTATAATACATATAGTTAATGGATTTATGTTATTATTTTCTTGTTATTTGTTTTAATTAGTTTCTTATTTGTTTTTGACATTGAAGTTGGGTTTTCAGAGTCAAGAATGCTTCAATATGCAACGATCATCCATGATATGGACGTTGACATCCCAGAGGTGTCTGAAGAAAGTCAAGAAACTGAGGTTTAATTTGCTTAATGTTCTCTTAAAATATAGTATAAAATATAGTATGACGTATATTATTCCAATTCTTCTATGTTGAATATTTACAGGCTTGAAGATTAGGAGAATGGAGGATTACAACATGAAAAATTGCAATCCACGAAGACTAATTTGTATTTGGACATGTTTTCTTACTTTTAATTGTTTCTAAAGCTCTTTCAACATATATTTGGTTGTATTTAAAATTGGAGATGTATGAACTAGGAAGTAGCTAAAGTTGTTTAGAAACATATTGCATTTTAAAATTAGATGAATGAAGTAGTTGAAGAAATGAAAAAAATTGTACAATTAAATTTAGGTAAATTGAAAAAACAGGTTTTGTACCGGATCTCGTTCCAACATATAGGTACCTAAGTTGGAAACCGACCTGGATCCGGTTCGATTCTGGGTACCCAAGTAGAATATGGATCTGGTTCTCCCAGTACCCGAACTAGAACTAATTTGCTGCCATGGAGGAAGATGAACAGGAGTGTGACGTTATTTTCTAAGTTCTCAAGGGTAAAAAGATAAAATGGAGGTGTCGAATGAAAATGGGAACTACTAAACGTCGCCCCAAAACTACTTAAATCGCCCCTTGAAATTACCAAATTGCCCTTAACAATATATTTAATACTCATATCGTCCCGTGTCTTTAAACAAGGTTATTGACTCAGTTTTACTAACATTCCTAATACCAACACCATGAAAATGTCTGGCGAAACACCTAGATCAGGCGAAGTAACGGAGGCGGATTTTTTTTTCCGACACGGGCGTCTGGATAAGACGCCTGTACCATCGTGGAGGCGTCTGGCTAAGACGCCTCCACCATGGTCGAGGCGTCTTATCCAGACGCCTCCACGATGGTACAGGCGTCTTAGCCAGACACCTATACCATTGTCTAGGCGTCTGGCTAAGACGCCTCGACCATGGTGGAGGCGTCTTAGCCAGACGCCTCCACGATGGTACAGGCCGTCTTATCCAGACGTCCCGTTTTTTTTAGTTTTTTTTGTCAAATTAAAATTATACGGTGTGTTATCTCAAATTATTTGACGTTTCTTTGCAAATTTTCGGTGGTAACCGGTCGGATTACAATGTGTGTTTTTGCAAGTGATGAAGATTTAAAAAAATTCCAGATCCAACATTTTTTAAGATCCAAAATCCCCCGGTGGTAAAACATCCTGACTTACAAATACCACCTCGACAGGTCGTTCGGGGTCTCGCTCACCGGTGAGCGAGCGGCATTCCACCGCGCCGGTGAGGTGGCGGGGGTGGCAAGGGGGCAGCGACCCCTGGAAATTTTTTGGATTTTGAAATTGTTGGATCTGGAAATTTTTGAATTTTCGGTGTACCGAAGGGGTATTGGTCATCCGAATATAGTAATTATTAACTTATTAATTAATTAATTTAACAATTATCTAAATTTATAATCAATTATCTTTTTAAAAAAATAATAAAAAATTACGGGCGTCCGAAGGAGCCGCCCCCACGTAGGAGGGGGCGTCTGAGTAAGACGCCTCCCCATTACACAGACGCATGTCCCATGGGCGGGGCGTCTGGGTAAAACGCCTCCCCCATGGGCAGGGCGTCTGGGTAAAACGCATGTCCCATGGGCGGGGCGTCTGGGTAAGACGCCTCCCCCATAGGGGAGGCGTTTTACCCAGACGCCCCCTCCTACGTGGGGGCGGCTCCTTCGGACGCCCGTAATTTTTTATTATTTTTTTATTAAAAAGATAGATATTTTACCAGGTTCGAGTACACTGGGGCGTCCGTTGGCTCATTACTGACCTCCAAAACATTATTTTTTATGATTATAAGAGAAAGATGAAGAGAGATGTGTGATAGGAGGGTAAAATGTCACGTTATAGCAGTAGAAATGAGAGAATGGCAAAATGGTAATTTCAAGGACGATTTAAGTAATTTTGGGACGATGTTTAGCAATTCAGATGAAAATTGTGTTAAAACTGTCGTTTTCTTTTTTTTATCGAAGGGCATTGATAGAATAGATATATACCAATTTTAAATCATAAAAAATCCAAAGAATTTGAGAAAGAGAAACAAAAACATTTACAAGTGAGTACTTTCCTCCCACTTTTGTTGCTGTAGCCCGTATCTAGGCATAGGATGTCTTGCATGTGTGAAATTATAAGGTACTGTCATACACCAAAATCCGAGTTAAAGAAGAATATAGTCGGACCAAATTTACAAACTCAGCCTTAAGTCACCTCACCACCACTACGAAATTTGTAACTCAAGTATGAGCACAGCCTGCATTATTTCATAACCGGAGAATAAAATACATACCTAGAGCTGAGGGAATAATTAGTACCAATAGAAAGGCAGCCATAAGCTTGTATGATTATTCCAGATATTTTCATTGGATCAACAAGTTTCATCATACCAGTCGCTTCTTATCTCAAAAAAATTACAAATTCAACAGCTCAAATACATAAACTGTCGAGAACATTACGGAAATTCAACAGATCAAGTACATAAACTGTTGAGAACAGAACGGCTACAACAAAATTCAATTATCACCACACAAAACCTCGTATCTCTGAATAAAGGATACTCTAGGAGAAGAAAAAAACATTCATGTCAACATTCAAGAAAGCTCAGGTTCAGGTTCCTTCGTTCTCTCAATGCTCTCCTTTGTTTCGCCGTCAATCTTATTCCTGTCTGCAGCTTCTTCACCATCACTACTCTGAATAGACTCTTTTAAAGCATGTCGTTCTTTTCTTCTGTTTTCTATGAGAGAGAGAATTCCTCCTGTATTCTCCAGTTTCTTGTACTCCTTTTCAATCTTTGCCTTCCATAGTACACCCATCTCGTTATCCATCTTTGCGTACGGTGTCTTAAGCAAGTAGTCATCGATTCCACCAGCTTTGTCGATACACCGGAGAGCATGTGTGGTTACTTTTATTGGGATGAATCGATCAAAGATATAACTGTAAAGCCGTTTGTCCTGCACATTCGGTTTCCAACTTCGCCTTGTCCTTCATCATAGAAAACTATCTGTGAGATAATTGAAGTTTCCATTTCCTTTTAACAGTTTGTGAACAAAACAAAGGACAAGCTCAAACAAACTAAGATAATAAAGCAATTTGCTCTAAACATGCATAATTTACCCAAAAATATGACATCAAGGGTGACAATTAAGTCACTACCGCAGCTTAAGTGAAGTCAAAGTACAATCGTAGACAAAGAAGTTCCTAATGTTGATGTTGAACAAGGCTGTTCTCATACATAATCCTAATGTTGTTATGCTATGAAACTAATAACATACCTTTTTTGATCGGTGCTATGAAACTAATAATTGAAATAACTCAAAGCCGGTATTTAAGAAGTGCAGAGTTGTTCAAGTTTCAATTATTAAACAAACAACTGGGTTTCACGAAGGATTTGATATGATTGTTTATTATTATTTTGAACAGTGATAAGATTGATGAAAGTCAATCATAATTACTCAAAATGAGGTTTTATTGGATTCTGAGAAAAAAAACAATTCTCTTCACACATGTACAACAAATGCCCATAATAATATATTCCTAGGCTGAATTTGCCTATGCACTATATAAATTTGACGAATAATACAAATGCCTTTTTAGCAAAATAAAAGAAATTCCAACTAAAGTATCCATAAATGTATCTAAAGCAGAAATGTACTTGCCCCTCCATACTTGCATGTAGGATAAGAGCAACTCTTTTTTGATCATTTTGATAAGAGCAGCTCAATGGATTTTCCTAATCTTTAAGAGTAGCACAAAATGTTCTTTTCTGTATCCATCCAGCAATATTTAGCTCCATACACACTTAATAATTGCAACTGAACAAAGCCACAGAATGTACCAAATTCATAAAATTTCACAATTAACAAAAAAAATCCAGTTTTTTACGATCCTTAAATTGATGTTTAGGCATTTCTAGACAAAAAAACCCTACCTAAGTTAGCAACAAAGCAAGCACTTTTGACAAAACATTCAAATCAAAAAACAATTTCAAGTTTCAACTCTATTTCATACTTGATTACGGATTTCGGTAGAATTTAGTATTTTTCACATAACAATTACAACTTGGCTTTGCAACAAAGAAGGTAGCGAATGACATAAGTTGGAAAAAGGGGCTTGACAAACTGGCAACTGCTTAGAGAGTATACTATTTTGATGTAATATCTCACTTAATTAGGGTTAAGGGTTTCAACATCTCAACACGAAATCAAAACAATCAACATGGCTTCACAACAAAGAAGGCAATATTGAGGAAACATTCAAAGCAAATTTTAACCATCTTGATACAATTCCTTAGTTAATTAGGGTATGATTTCGGAATTGTGTCATAAACCGTACGACAAACATGACTTTGCAACAAAGAATGGGGCAAATTACATGAATGGGAAAGGGAAAAGCTTGACAACTGTGTATGAGGTATATCATTTTGACATGATTCCTTACTTAATTTGTATTTATGGTTAATCATTTAAAAACAAGGTCACAAGAACCAACGAATCTTGGTAACAAGGAACCAATTTTTATGAAGCATTTGAAACAAAAAAAACATTTTAACCGAATTTCTTAGTTAATCAGGTCTATGGTTTTACACATTCCGAGACAAAAAACCCACAAGATTCAAAACAACCAACGCAACTTTGTAACAAAAAATACACCTACGCAGAGTATTTGGAACAGAAAAAAAACTAGTTCGACTCAGTTTCCTAGTCAATCAAGTTAAAAGGATTCAGGCATTTCAACACAAATATTACAACAAGCATTAGCTTAAATGAAATAAAAACCATTTCAAAAACATTTCAATGGAACATCAAAACCTGAAAAAACCAGATCAACACCATTCCTCACTTAAGCAAGATTCAGGGTTGGTCATTTCGACACAAAAATCACATCAACCAACACATCACGACAAAGCAGGCAATTTATCGAAACATAAAAAAACAATCAATTCCACACAATTCCTTAATCAACTAGGATTTAAGCCTAAGGCATCTTCACTTGAAAAACCACCACAACCAGCACAAGTTGGACAAAACACTTGAAACCGAAAAACCCACAACCACAAGCGAAGAAAGAGAAAGAAGTGATGTTTAAGGGTTTTGAGCGCAATACTTGTTTCCGCCGTCTTCACTGACTTTGTTGCCGAAGTGGATGTGGCGACCAGCAAAGATTCCACGATCGGCCCGTCCCATCACCACCTTGTTGTTGGGGAGGTTCCGTTTTAGCTTCTGCTTGAGCTCGGAAGTGAGCGTGGAGTCGTCCCCCATCTTCCTCGCAATCTTCTTGCACAGCTCCTGCGCCCTGAAAGACATCCTCCTCCTCCTAGGGTTTCTTCCACTTCTTCTTCTTCTTCTTCTTCTGTGAAACCAGGATAGGGATACGAGAATCCGGTGCGATACGGCAATTTCCCGAAAACCAGGATAAAGCTACAAATATCAAATATTAAAGGAGGAGTGGAAGAGGTTTAAGGAATGGAGGAGGCGGCGGCGGCCGGGGGAGTGAGGGGTTGCTGCTGTTGGGGTTTTCGGCAGTCCTGTTTGTTAGGGTTAGGAATAGGAGGGATGGAAAATCTGACAAAAAATATATTAGAAATGAAAAACATTGCCAAAAAACACCCCTGCCGCTGGGCTGCAAACCAGGCGGGTTTGGCTCTGCCGGCTACCCTTCCCACCAAAGTCAGGCGGGGTGGGGCGGGTAAAAAAAATTAGGCCGCTACCCGCCCCACTTAAGGGCGGGTTATGCGGGACGGGGCGGGTTATGCAGGCGTAAAGGGTGAATTCCTGTAAAACTCATTTTAACTTATTACATTGGCACATACACACATAAATGCATTTCTACAACTCTATAATTAAACTTACAAGCATAAAATATTTATACAAGTCCATAAAATTACAAGTCTACGATTTAAAGTGCTTAAATGAATAATTAACAAACACATAAAGTCACAAACCATCACATAAATGTTAGAAGTTTAATGAAATAATGAAAATTTTAATACATAAATATGTATTTTTTTAATAATTATATTTCTAACGGGTAAACGGGTTAACAGAACGGGTGACACATTAACCGCAACCCGCCCCGTTTAGTTCAGCGGGTTAACGAGTGGCAGGTAGGAAAATTTTTAACCGCAACCCGCCCCACACGGGGCGGGGCAGGGCGGGTTGGCGGGTCAAACCTGCCCCACGAACAACCCTACTTGCGGCCACGGTCATACTAAACTTCAATCGTCCCCATTTTGGTGCCACACCGACATGGCATGTTGCATCCGACCTCTAGACCGTACTGTAGGATACACCACGTGACACATCTAATACACACTCGGTCGCGCTTGTATCCGATATGCATCTTATGCAGGAGCGCTTCAAGTTTTTAATGAATCTGTGCTTCAATTTTTTTTCTTATTTATTCTAGGCTTTCTGGATGGGAAGATTTGAGTGTGTTTCTGTTTGTTTTAGGAGTTTTTGTTAGGTTATTTTGTTGGTATCCATAGTCGGGGTAGAATTTGGGATGGATTTATGCAAATAATACTTAACTCAAATGATTTTTTTAAATAATAGGAAAGGGATAAAATTGGGAAATAAGTTCAAAACATAGTTGGTAAATTAAAAAAAATGAAAATGACTAGTGTGATAATATTTTTGGCCTTCCTTTTTCCTTTAGGTCTTAAACGATCGTCCAATATCTTCTCCACCACTTCTCCACCACTTTCCTCCATTTTTCTAACAATGTTAGGGTGCGGTTGGTTGTGGCAATTCAACCTGGAATTCCATCTGAACATGAATTTTATTATTATTATACTCTACTTGCCGCACCCCGATTTTAAATCCCAACCTGCTAGAATTCGTTTCCCATGATCTTGACTATCTTAAGACAAGAGACCTATCAACCAAGCTAACCTCGGTTGGTCCTGAACGTGGAATATCAAATGTTGCAATCGGAAGTGTCTTGTTTGGTTGATTAGATCCTAGGATTTACAAATTCCACGTGGAATTTTGAAAGTTCTACGTCAATACAAATGTGGTAAATCCAAATTTCATATTTGGTGGTGGAATTTACAAATTCCACTTTTCTCGCTCCTCCGAACTGATCTCCTTCCAATTCGAGCTCCACCTGATTTTCTCATATAATTTGAACTTCTTTAACCTATGATCACGTCAATGCGATTTGCATCCCAAAGCCAAAACAAAAACTGCAACCAAAAACTCAAAGGTTAAGTTGAGATAACTTTCAAATCCAGCCCAAATAAATATGTTGGAATCCATCACAATAATCCGAAGTTTGTATAAAACTTCTCACAAACACAAACTACAAATTAGTGCGGTAACATCAATACCAAATGACCAGCAACATGACAATCAATCATAAACAATCAAGATCAACCAATTCGAGCAAAAAAATGCAATCTTCCCAAAATAGTGATGCTAAATAACACAATCAGAGGTGGTGGAGCTTGGGTGGAGGCGACTAGGGTTTGGGTGAGAGGTGGTGAAGCTCAGGTTCGAGGTGACTAGGGTTTAGAGTTGGGAGTTGTGGAAATTGCAAATGTTGAGAGATAATTTTCAAATTCTACCTTCAAACGTAGAATTTGGTTTTACCAATTGTATTAAGGTGAAAAATTTCAAATACTATGTGGAATTTGTGAACCCTTAGTTTAGTTAGCGAAACGATATGGTATTTGTAAATACCACGCTTTAGAATTCCATGTTGAAATACCACAACCAAATGCATCGTAGGAGTAGCATTAAAGGTATAATTTTGGGAAGGTTATTTTCACATTACTGAAGAACCAATAACACATACATAGCATATTCAATATTTTCTTTATTCATCCAGCAATATACTACCTCCATGCACACACTAGTACAGAAAAGGGAATATACATCGGGTATAAGGCTTATATACATTGGGTATTTGCGTTCCAGAATTTGACGTTTATTTATGTGTCGTCTATATATAGACATCAGTCACCAAAAGACCGACATCTATTCTCTGAGGATACACGTCAGATCTATAACACAACCGACGTCTGATGTAGGGAGTATACGCGTCGGTTATAACTAAGAGATGAAGTCTATTGGAGGGTAATACGCGTCAGATATACAACACATCCGACGTCTATTCCCTTTTCAAATTAAAAAAATAAATGTAAAAAAGACTAGGCACCACATTAACCTAATAACCGACGTTTATAGGACATATTACGCGTCAGATTAATCTAATACCCGACGTCTATACCTTTTTCGAATTAAAAAACTAAATGTAAAATATAACATGTACAATCAGCAAACACATTCATCCTGCACAACAAAAACATTCATCCACAATCATACACAATAATCAATCACAAAGATATTTGATCATATTAAAGTAAAAATTGTGATCATATTAAAGTAATAACTTATTTGTAATACAAAGAATGTGCTTAAATAAAATTGGATGTTTAATTACAAAGAATGTGTAACATGATATTAGAACTTGTTAATTAATTAGTTCATTAACATGTTGGTAACAAAGCAGCGAGCTCTTCGTTCGCGAGTATTATTGAGCTTCTCTTGCGAATTCACTTAATAATTGCAATTGAACAAAGCCACCAAAAGTACCAATTTCATAAAATTTCACAATTAACAATAAAACCCATTTTCACACAATCCAATTTTGATGGCACTTTTAGCAAAACATCAAAATCAAAAAGGCAATTTCGACTCTATTCGGTACCTATTTAGGGATTTGGGTAGAATTTAGTAATTTTCACATAAAAAATATAGCTAACATGAGTTTGCAACAAAGAAGGTTGCAAATAACATAAGTTGGAAAAAGGGCGGTTGACAAGCTACTTTGCGGGTATACCATTTTGAAGTAATATCTCACATAATTAGGGTTTAGGGTTTTTCGCTCTGGTCGGGTTTATCCACTGGTGGTACCGGTGTTCGATCGTCCTAGACGAAGTACTGACAGTGAAGGGTTGGCTTCAGATGAACTTTTTGCTAATCTTGTTCGGAGTGTTGGACCACAACTTTATTGCCTTCACACCGCACCTATAGGTGTGATATGGTAGAGGTAAAACTCACGGTATTTCAATGGGGGGACAACCTCCTCATATTGGTCCACTGATGATGTGCTCAGCTTCGTCGGAATAATTGTCGGAGGCATTGCGTTGGAGGGCCAATTTTTGGGGTGGAGGAGACGAATTGAATACACAACTAAATGGGGGCTTGGGGATCGAATACACAACTAAATGGAAGACACCCTAACTTCTGATTTTATAGATCTTGTAATGAAGGGTTGCGCCTCTTCGCAATATAATGAAAGGTTGTGTCCTCTCAAAAGGAAGGAATGTCGAACGGTTGTGTCTCTTCGCATAATAATGACCCGTCCCATCATGGGACGTTTCACTTCGGCATGTGAACAATTATCAAGTTTACCATCGAGCGCAATCGAGCCCATATCGAGTTTTTATGTAACACATATCGAGTTAACCCTAGCCAAGTATAACTATCGACTAAAATCCCACACTATCTATCATGTACCGTCAAGTACCATTGAATCTGATCGATTTTCTAAAACAATTTAAAATATCGAGACAGAGAGAGTTCCAGAGGATGTTAATGGTCCCACAAGATATGCAGGGGTATTTTGGGTAGAAGTGGAAAGATAAGCATATTTTTCAGATGATGTAAAAATGAGAGCCTTTTTTTCTGAGGTTGTGATACTTGAGGCATAGAAAGTCAAATTTTCCTTTGAATATTTTGACCAAACACCAAAATATGGAAAAAAACCTATTTAACAGAATTCTCCAATTAAACATCGTCCAGATTTGGTCATCTAAATTCTAAACACAAAAATCATAGCAAACAACAATCAAGATCAGTTTAGATCATCTAGGATCCTTCTATAAGTTTGTAGAATCCACCAAGATTTTTAGCATTCAATCAAAACATGATCAATTAGGATGCAATCATGCCCAATCACGATACTATTAGTATCAACCAAGATTTGACCAAATATAGCAAGAATAAACCGGATGACCCATTCAAGTCGAGGTTTGGATAGTCAAAATCGACGTAGGCCGACATACTCTTTACCGGGCGACTGATTCAATGATTTTATTTTGAATTATTTCCGATTTTACCAGATTGCGCTTGATTTTTTTCCATATATAGCCCACATCTCCAAAGTCCATAAATTGGACCATAGATAACTTTCTACACTCTTCGCACATGTTGCATATATTTTATTAGGGTTATTTGCGTGGGTGGCACCAAGAAACAACTAAATTGGCTTTATACCACCTGGTATTGACTATTTGGCATAATGCCATAGGAAAACCTTGATATTTGCTTTGGTGCCACTAAGAAAATCATCAATGTCATTCCGTAAGGTTGTAGACGTTACCGTCAAACACGTGGTGATTATCTCTTAATCCGTCACTTAACCTTTCCCACCAAAGCCAACTATCTTCTTGTCGTATCCTCCCACAACAACCATACTCACTTACACACAACCACCCCATCTCCTCTTCAATTCTCTTTCTCCCTCTCACAGATAGTCATCTCATCTCCTATCCAATTCTCTTTCTCCCCACACACAGCCACCTCATCTCCTCTTCAATTCTCTTTCTCCCCATCACACACAACCACCTCATCTCCTCTTCAATTCTCTTTTTTAAGGTTCACAGTCATGACCTCTCCTTCCGGTATGAGCTCCAACTCGCAAGTAACATGTCTTATGAGTCGCAAAGTACCGGAGTGTCACTGCAAGGTGCCGTCTGTTTTGGGAACTTCTCACAAGAGTCACAACTATGGGAAGAAGTTCTAAGGTTGCCGATATTTTCAAGTATGCCGCCCCTAACCACAAATAAGCACGCACATGAGATGTTTGATGAAATGGTCTTGTGCTTTTTTAGGTTAATAAGGACTGTGGGTTCTTTATGTGGGTTGACGACTACAATCCAACAAATTTGATGTTAGACAATCGTATTGATGTACTAGAGAACATACTTGAAGGTCTCCATAAACTAGTTTTGGAACGCTCAACATTTTTGGAGTCGAAGATGAAGAATGACTTTGAATCAGTGGTCAATTTGAGGTAGCCACCCACCAAGACTCAAGCCGCAACCTCTACCAACTTGATTACTGAAAAGAACTTCCTGTTAGGAGTGGTTATCGGCTTGATGATTTGTATGTTAATCTTTAACTTACAATAATGGTCGCAACTTCAGGGAGTTTCTTGTCATGAAGTTGAATGTACATATATGCACAACTAGGTTCAGGTGCGTCTGAGTTTTCTAGATTATGCAATATCGTTGAATCTATAAGAATTTAAAAAAGTAATGAATCTATAAGAATTTTTTTAAATTAAATAATATCTCACCATTTTTTACTTGTGTCGCACCACCGATTGGTTCCACACTGATGTGACATTACCAAATTCGTCCAGTTTTTCTTGTTAATCTAGCTGCCAATCTAGCTTCTCTACTCTCTAAATTCGTAATGTCAAGGTACAACTGCTACTTATTTTCCTACCATTTGGTGTTCAAAGACTTTGTAATTCTGGCTTTGTACCCCTTTGAAATTGTCTAGTGTGACTGTGAAATAAATTCCAACTAGTTTACAATTTAAATCAATATTAATGCAGCTTAAGTACATATGTAATATTACCGTTAATTGCATCAAGCCACATCATTGTCCTTTGTCACCAATCTCCAATCTGAATAACGAGGCAGTACTTGTGTCCTCCTAGCTATCGTGCCGATGAAATTCTGGAAGCGTTCGACACTCTTTCTCTTTGGTACGCCTTCCAATGTGAACTCGATCAATTCTAAATGGTAGAGTTCCGATCCTCCAGAAGTTGTGTGGATCCACGACCTCTACTCATATGCGCTGCACTAGAGGCCGAAGGGCTAGGATAGTCCTCAGTATCAGCTGCATCATCGGCTATCTGAGTATTCTTCGTTTAACGTTGTTGACGTCACTGCCTATCATAGTCTCCCACATGGTCATGTAGTGGTGAAGACTAGCGTCTCATCATACCTAAATTATGAAGTAATTTAATTTATCATCAACTACATAATAAAATTTATAAACTACAAATCTATTCATACATATATTGGGTTTGTCTTACAAATCATGTCATTCTCAGGCATACTACTCCACCACGGCTTCTAAATCTAGTCTAACAAAATCAATCAAATTAATATCGTCTAATTCGACTCTATCTTGTACAAGATTTCCTCGCCCGTACTTAAGGACTTTGGATGTTTCGTCTTGCATGCTATATAAATCACTCAACAACATTCGCACAACGACCAACCATTGGTTGTCACTCTTTTTTTAGGCTCTGCAACATAAAATACCTTCTATACTTGGGATGCAAGTACAAATGGCTCTCCAGGTTTCAAAAATCTATTTGCATTCACCAACGTGAACCTATATTCATCGCTTCTAGTGGTATTGTTCCGACCCAGAATGTCGTACCACTTGCACTTGACCGTAGTATTAATGTTCAATTACGTCTTGCAATACACAAAAGTAGTCGACTGGTGCACGGGTTTATTGTTATCTCGTGGTGTTGAGTAACTTTCGTTGTTGCGTTCACAAACACACCAAATTTCTGAGTTTTTACTTTGGACTTTGTTTGTGGAAATTTAAGTTCAAAACTGCAAGTACACGACCACGATAGAGTGGTGGAAAGTACAGGTCGTGTCCAGCAGGAGTGGGTGTGGGTCGTCTTCGACCATACTCAAGTGGGGGAAGAAAATGAAGGTTGAGAGTATTTAACTAACTAATGCAATACGAGTGCTGAAAATAACCTAAGATGATTAGTCACATAGGAGTAGAGAATGCATATAAAAGTGTGGATGTGTGATACATGTGTGTGTATAATTAAGCCCCTAATGACATGCATACCATAGAATCTATAAAGACCAAACCACAAGTGTCTTTCTAAATGGATTAAGATTTATCCTCATCATTAAAACGTACAAAAAACTACTTAAGATAATGCTAAAGATAACTATAAGATTACATGTCCATCTTATCTCTTCATCCACTCCAATCTTATCCTCACCTCATCATTCCCAAAAAAGTAGGTCCACTGGCCAAAGCATGTGCTAAGCATCCATTAGTGTTGACCTTTTGGCTAATAATCATTAATTTGTTTTGATGATTAATTAACATATCAATAAACACATGTATATCTATTTTATCATCACATGCATATGTATACATATATGGGGTTTCACTAACATTTCAGGAGACAAGTGTTCATAAGACAAGAAATCAAGTTGAAGATTATATAGGAATTTTGCTTCTTGTTATTAGGACTAAAATGTAACTTGACACTTGAAATATTGTTGAATTGCATTGCATGACACTTAATAAAACCTATATAAGTCTCATACTTAATTCCATATCAAACCGACTTTGTTAGGTGACCGATCACACTTAAAAATTCCACTTAGAACAGGAATTCTGCTTCAACCGGTCGACCGGTAGACCATCTGGTTCGACCGGAATTAACAGACTTGTTTCTTTCCCAGAACGGTCGAACAATTCTCATATTGTTAAACGTTTTATTAATTAACCGCAAGTACACAACCGTCGGTGAAGACGGGGCAAGTACGAGTCGATCCACGGGGAGGTGAGTAGCCTCTTGTTTGTCAGAAATCAAGTGGCGACATAGGGGAGAAGAGATGTGATTACACTAAACTAGTAGTTAATAAATGCAAAATAAAGCAACTGAAGATTGACTAAAGCTAACGAAAGACCTAATAAAGAGATTTGAATTCAAGAAAAGAAACCCCTAAGGGGTGGAGTGTGTGCACATATGAAGTGAAATAAGTGATGAATGACGCATGTAAGCATTTATGTGTGTGTGTGTCATGTGTGTGACTTCATGCATAGGAAGTGTCTAAAGATGTGGCAAAACCTATCAATCCATTCACACAACGTATCAGCAATTACTACTTGATTATCATGAGACTAGGCTCAGCATGAGAAGTGTATAAGGATATGGCAAGACACATCAAAAATCACGAACTCATGTGTAGAACAAAGCTAAGTCTGAGAGGTGTCTAAATCTTATGGCAAAACCCATCAAAACAAAGTTTCATCAATCAATCAAGCAAACACAAACACATAACTAACATGTAGCATATTCAACATGAAATTTCAGTCAATAAACATGAGGAAACTAAGCATGGGAAGTGTCTAAATCTTATGGTAAAACCCATCAAAAATCCCCCAACATGTAGATGATTAAAACAACCCCGATGAACATACAAACATACAAGTCTACACAATCAAAAATCCAAACTTCACAACATATATGTACATCATCTCCACCCCAAAGGGGATAGAACTACTCACTAATCATTAAGCTAGCTATTATGTTAAGAGAAGAAAACATCTTAACTAAGTCTACTAATATAAATGAAACGAGATTACGCTAAGCATGCAAACAATAAAAAAGGCACAACATGAACTAAGAAAATATTTATTTTATTCATTACTCACATGACAAGTAGCATCTCTCCACTTGAGTTTTTGCTCCAAGGCTTTACTTTAAGCAGAGGGATTAGCCACCAAGCATGTAGTGTATTACAAAGGATGAGGAAGAGTTCTATTTATAGGCATGAAAAAAGGTAACCGAGGACTATCCCCCGGTATGGGACTAAAAGGCATACCATAAATGGACTAAATACACACTAATACAACACTCAGCTGAAGCTAATCGGATCCAGAGCAGATCCAACTGCCAATCAGCGGTCTTGGACCGCTAATTGGCGGTCGGAATTGTCCTGATCAAGTCTGGTTTTGGGTGACCTGTTTCTAGCTTGATTTCTTTCTGTTTGATGAACCCGATTTGGTTCTTAATGCTTAGGCCCAAATTAAATTGCCAAAATACTTCTCATGATGGTGTGGATCTTTTTGATTTGCTCATTGTTCGTTTTGGTTTACATCCAGGTCCTTATCTCTTGCATCTCAATCCATAAGTCTTGCAATTCAGTCATTTTCCTTGCTTTTAAATCATTTTTGAGTCTCTTCTTCTCAAACATGTTTATTCCTGAAACTTAAACATAAAACTAGTTACGTAGCATTGCTTAGGCTAAAAATGAAGGATGTAAGACACAAATATATGCATGATATGATGTCAATCAAATACCCCCACACCTAACTGAAAGGTGTTATGAGAGGTGAAAGGTCAAAACTGAAAGGCTCAAACCCCTCATGATATTGGTTGGGTGTAGGCAACGTAAATGAGTGGAGTTGTGTTGCCTCACTAGGGTTTAGTTGCTCGTCGAACAAAACCCTCCAACCAATAAGCAGGTGCATCGGAATTAGTTCCTCAGGTTCATTCGTGTGATGTGACACACTTGTCGCACTAAGAATCGGGCTTCTCCCCAAGTCATTCAAGAAGGACCACCCAACCTCCTTTATATTATCAAGCATAAGCTCGGTCGCAGGTGGGTCCTTGTTGGAGTCAAGATGAAGCTCAAATGACCCAATAGCCATGGGACATGGGGTAGAGACACCTACTGGCATGAGAATATAATGAGGTGTGTCCCCCTCACTAATAGTCTCAATCGAATCATCCAACAGACACCCCCTTTGTATATTCATGTTCGATGTTAGCTCACTTTGTTGCATTACAAAGACAGGCAATGAGTTTCCGTTGGGCACACGAAAATTCTCAACGGGTTGCATTGGTGTTGGGAGTGTTTGTTCATTTTGTGGTGTTTTGTCTAATTGGCGGATGATGTTGAGATTTAAAGTTTGGTCCAAGGGCTCCTGTTGTCTACCAGAATTGAACACATGAAACTCAACACTCATGTTACCGAATGAGAGCTTCATGAGACCATTTCTACAATAAATTAAGGCGTTGGAGGTTGCCAGAAATGGTCTACCCAAAATCAAATGTATTTGAGAGTGGGTGTTCGCAACATGGTTGGTATCGAGGATGACAAAATCTACTGAAAATATAAAATCTCCAACTTTGATGAGGACATCCTCAATAATCCCCTTTTGGACACAAATTGATCTATCCGTCAATTGGAGGGTGATCTTAGTTGGTTTCAATTCTCCCAAGTTCAAATGTTGATAAACAGAAGATGGGAGGAGGTTGACTGCTGATCCTAAATCAAGCAACACATTACTCATGCTAGTGTCCCCTATCATACACTAAATAGTAGGACAGTCAGGGTCTTTGTACTTTGTGTATGTGGGATTGGATAAAAGTAAGCTCACACTCGCAACTATGAATGTTTTCTTAGGAACATTGGTCTTCCTCTTTGTTGTGCAGAGATCCTTCAACACTTTGACATATTGAGGTATTTGTTGGATGACATCGAACAAGGGGATGTTAACCTTCACTTGTTTGAAGACCTCTAATATCTTATCCATTGTGTCACTCTATTTTTTTGGTTAACCTACTAGGATATGGAGTTTTTGGCATGTAGGTTTTCTGCGGTGCCTGAGAAGGAGGTGGTTGTGTATTACCCTCAGCCTATTTCTCACCATCATTCCCAATGAATGGCTGCACAAATGGTGGTGGTGGCAAGGTAATGTGATTGTCAACCTGCTTTCCATTCCTTAAGGTTACAATGACATTGACATGGTGAACAAGTTCCTCCACATGGTTCACTTGCCGCCCCCGAGGTATTGTACTCTCATTTTGCAAGTATGGTTGTTGGTACATGGGGGATTAGCCTCAGATTGGCTAGGCAGAGTCCCTCGCTTTCTCCCATGTACAAACTGAGTCAATTGATCCATATGAAGCTCAAGAGATTTGACGGTCTTCTGATTTGAAGTGAGAACTTGACTTGTGGATGACATAAAGTTTTTCATTGAGTTTTCAAGTCCACGAGTCAAGGTCTCAAGCAAATTGAATTGGGTTTCCATTTTGTTGGAGTTTGGGAAATCAAATTGGTTGGTGATTTGAGATGGGGTTGCTGATAAGATTGAAAATGCATGGCAGGTTGGTGTGGCTGGTTAGGTGGTCGAGAAAAGTTTGATGGACCACCCTAGGCATTGTATTGGTTCCTTGAAAAGTTAGGGTGGTTTCTCCATCCAGGGTTATATGATGATGAGTATGGGTAATTCTTGGATCTATCATAGATGACATTGACTTGCTCCCTCTCAGGAGGAATGGTTGCACACTCGCCTCCTACATGACCTTTCCTACAACATAAATAACAAGGAACCAGACCAAATGTAGACACATGAGATACACTTTGTTGGTTTCGGAGCTCAATTGAATCCATATGGCGCATTGAGGCTGCATACGCTCCTCGGTGGACGTAGTGGTATTAACAGCAAATGTGACACCCGATCTAGTCGAGTTTGCATTTTACGATCCTCGCTCCTATGCTAAGTAATGGTGATGGTTCCCTTACACTCTCCCACTGCAGGGTTTTCTCAACGAGATATTCTAGGAAAGTCCATGCCTCCCTTTCATTTTTTCCTTAGAACTCTCATTGACATATGGACTCAAAGAGCATTCGGGACGTGATGTGAAGACCCTCGTAGACAATATGACAAAGGTGACACTACTCGATGTCATGGTGAGGGCATGAGGATAGTAGCTCTTTGAACCTCTCTTAATATGCATTGAATGATTCGGCCTCATGCTGATAAAATGAATTGATTTCATTCCTCAATTTTTGAGTCCGATTATTTGGAAAGTGCTTCTTGAGGAATGCAGAATGGAATTCATCCCAAGTTCTAAAGTCATTCGCCTGGTTGCTATACAACCACTTCTTGACATCATCCTTTAGTGCAAAGAGAACATGCCTAAGGTGGATGGAGTCTATGCTAAGTTGTTGCAACTTGAACATCGCACAAACCTCCTCAAATTCCCTGAGAAAGATATAGTGGTCACCCTTCCCAGTGAAGTGAGGGAACATGGAGATAAACTAAGACTTAACCTCAAAGTAGTTCTCATTCGCGTCTGGCAATACGATCACGGAGGGGAATGGGAACCTGGGAACCAATTGATGAGGTTGTGCAACCCCACCTTCTGGATCAGAGGGTTGTGGAGATCAAAAACTTGAGTCGTCCTCGTCTGGTCCACAACTCCTGGTGACTTCCCTTGATCTTTAAGGCCTCCTAAAACAAAGAACAACTTCAAAAAAAATCCACTCGAATTGTCCAAACCAGATTCTAGACTGAGCACCTCCCCGACAATGGTGCCAAAAATTTGTTAAACGTCTTATTAACTAACCACAAGTGCACAACCGTCAGTGAAGACGAGGAAAGTACATGTCGATCCACGGCGAGGTGAGTAGCATCTGGTTTGTCAGAAATCAAGTGGCGAAAATGGGAGAAGAGATGTGATTACACTAAACTAGTAGTTAACAAATGCAAAAGAAAGCAACTAAAGATTGACTAAACTAACTAAAGACCTAATAAAGAGATTTGAATTCAAGAAAAGAAACCCGATGGAGTGTGTGCACATATGAAGTAAAATAAGTGATGAATGACGCATGTAAGCATTTATGTGTGTGTGTGTCATGTGTGTGACTTCATGCATAGGAAGTGTCTAAAGATGTGGCAAAACCTATAAATCCATTCACACAACGTATCGGCAATTACTACTTGAATATCATGAGATTAGGTTCAGTATGAGAAGTGTCTAAGGACATGGCAAGACTCATCAAAAACCATAATCTCATGTGAAGAACAAAGCTAAGCATGAGAGGTGTCTAAATCTTATGGCAAAACTCTTCAAAACAAAGTTTCCTCAATCAATCAAACAAACACAAATACAAACACATAATTAACATGTAGCATATTCAACAGGAAATTTCAGTCAATAAACATGAGGAAACTAAGCATGGGAAGTGTCTAAATCTTGTGGCAAAACCCATCAAAAATTCCCCAACATGTAGATGATTAAAACACCCGCGATGAACATACAAACATGCAAGTCTACACAATCAAAAAATCATCAAACATCCAAACTTCACAACATATATGTACATTATCTCCACCCCCAAAAGGGGTTGGAACTACTCACTAATCATTAAGCTAGCTATTATGTTAAGAGAAGAAAACATGTTAACTAAGTCTACTAAGATAAATGAAACGAGATTACGTTAAGCATGCAAACAATAAAAGAGGCACAACATGAACTAAGAAAATATTTATTTTATTCATGACTCACATGACAAGTAGCATCTCTCCACTTGAGCTATTGATCCAAGGCTTTACTCTAAGTAGAGGGATTAGCCACCAAACATGTAGTGTATTACAAAGGAGGAGGAAGAATTCTATTTATAGGCATGAAAAAAGGTAACCGAGGGCTATCCCCGGCATGGGACTAAAAGGCATACCATAAATGGACCAAATACACACTAATACAATACCCAGCTGAAGCTAATCGGATCCAGAGCAGATCCAACCGTCAATCAGCGGTCTTGGACCGCTAATTGGCAGTCTGGATTGTCCTGATCAAGTTTGGTTTTAGGTGACCCGTTTCTAGCTTGATTTCTTTCTGTTTAGTGAACCCGATTTGGTTGTTGGTGTTTAGGACAGGATCTAATTGCCAAAATACTCCTCATGATGGTAAGCAATTTCTTGATTTGCTTATTGCTCCTTTTGGTTTACATCTCACTTTAGTCCTTTCTCTTGCTCTTAGGTCCTTTTTGTGTCTCTTCTTCTCACTTGTTTTATTTTTGAAAATTAAACATTAAACTTGTTATGTAGCAATGCTTAGGTTAAAAATAGAGAATATAAGACACAAATATATGCATGATGTGATGTCAATCACATATTCAGTCCAAACGGTTGACCATTTTTTATACTAGGTTTGACCATTTCATGTGTCGACCGAGAATTCCATGTTCAACCGTTTAAATCTTTGTTCATCAATTATATCTTCACACGTATCCCATAACCGGTTGACCGAAACTTGACTTTTGTTCGACCATTTGACACTTTGTGTTTCATTTAAATATGACTATTATACTTGTCGTATTATACAACCCAATTCGTATATTTGGCCATCGGTCGAACAATGCCATGACGGCGACCGACCGGATCAGACACAATTTGGATTCCCAAACATCATGATATTTTTGGTCAAACTGGACTCTTTTTGGTTCGACTGTTACATGAATTGTTTAAAATTATTCTAGCCAATTCTCCCTTAACGGTCGGCCGATCCTATATCTGGTACGACCGTTCACTTAAGTTATTCCCTTGGTAGATCGACCGGTATACACTTAATATCGGTTGTTTTCTTATTTTGAAGACACTTGTTGACCATTTGGCCCGATCCGGTCGACTGTTTGTGTCCTGATCTGAGTTCTGAACTTCCTTATTTTATGCATCTTGCTCAAATCAGTATCACTTTCAATCCCAACATCTAGATTATGTTTATAGCTTATAAATAAAGCTTGGAGCACACTTCTTAATTCATCAATCCTTTCTCTAAGCTCATACACTCATACTACTCTCAAATTGCTCTAAACTACATTTTGTGCTCAATCTTTCCACTTGAATCACTCATTGCATTCATCAATCATTCAAGTACTAAAGATTAGAAGTTGTTACTCAATTCTGCCGCAAAGTGTTGCAATAACTTCCGGAGTGAAGCTCTTCTCGAATTGTGAGAAGGTGGTTCGAGCTTGAAGTGTAAATGCTTGATCTCGGCCTGGAATGGAGATCGGTATAGTGGAGTATGCGAAGTTCCTCAAGCTAAAGCAATTCGTAAGAGAGGACTAGGATCCGGTGGTTGGATCCAAACCTTTATATATTTGTGTCGCAGTTTGCTTCTCTTTCTCCTTCACATTATATTTTTCTTGCTTTAAATTTCTTAAACTTTTAAAGAACTTAATTATTCCATTCACCCCTTTAGACTAATCCTAGGGCCCATTAGATCGTACATTTGGTATCAGAGCCTCGTATATTGTATCTAAACAAGTTAACATTTGTAGCAATGGCCGAACAACGTGAGAGATTCCACACCGGTAGACCTCCTTTGTTTGATGGAACAAACTATGCATATTAGAAGAAACACATGATTACCTTCATTCAATCATATGATGTAAAGTTGTGGGTGTTTCTTCAAATTCCTTACATTCAAACTAAAGAACTTGAACTCTTGACCGATGATGAACTTGTAATGGTTCAAATGAATGCTAAACTTATGAACATTCTCATGTGTGGTTTAACCGAAGAAGAATATGGTAGAATTAATACATGTGATTCCGCATTTGAGGCATGACATATGCTAGAGAGTCACTTTGAGGTACGATCGTCCGTTAAGGAAACTAGGATAGATTCCTTTATGCAAAAATATGTAATAGTTTCTATGAAGCCAAATGAAACCATAAGCGAGAAGCACACTCGCTTTACCCATATTACTAACTCTTTGAAGAACCTTGGTAAGATTTTTGTTGAAAGTGACAGGGTGCAGAAGTTCCTTAGGTCGTTATCTTTGGAATGGGAGAAGCAGACTACGGCTATTGAAGAAGCCAAAGATCTCTCAAAGTTGAAGATGGAGGATCTCAATGGAAGCCTCATGGCTTATGAGATTCAAATGGAAGAAAGAAGAGAGAAGGAAAAGGAGCACAAAAATTCAAGAAGGAAAGAAAAGACAATTGCGCTAAAAGCAACCTCAGATTCAGAAGTATCGAAGACGAGAACACTGATGAAGACGTCACTTTCCTGACCCGTAACTTCAAGAAGTTTCTCTCTAAGATAAAATTAACAAGAGGAAAAGGTAAATCATCTCGCATGTTCACGTTCTATGAATGCAACAAGACTGGCCACATGAAGAATGAATTGCTCATTGCTTAGGCTGAGAGGACGTGAATGAAGAGAAGAAAAAAGATATCCTCCTAGAAGAGAAAGGGATGAGAGACCAAGGAGAGATAGAGAAGAAAGGCCCTCAAGAAGAGACAAAGAGGAGAGGCCTAGAAGACGAGAACGTGATGATCACAAAAGAAGACATCATCGCGAGAAAGATGGGAAGAAGGCTTTCAAGGCCACTTGGGATGATTAATTCAAGCTCATCCGCAACTTCTGGGTCTGAGTACTCTCAAGATGAGGAAGCACACATGTGTTTCATGGCCACTAACGAGGATTCGGACTCAATCCTACCTTCATCACCAAAGAAGAGTGATCAACCTAAAGTGGTGAAGATTGACGACGATGAGGTATCCTTTCATGAAACACCCTCTTATGATGACTTGTTAGATGCATTCCATGAACTTGCTGAGCGATATGAAATGATTTGTCATAAAAACAAATTATGAAGAAAAATGCTTCTATATTTATCCATCAAATATGAAGTCTTAGTTAAAGAAAATGAAATGATTAATGATGAGATAAAAACCTTGAAATCCACCAATGTTTGTAAATCTACTGAAGATCTTGTTGCCAAAAATAAACAACTTACAAAAGATCTAGATAAATTTACATTGGGAAGGAAAATGCTTGACATGCTTATTGGCACTCAAACTCAATCTCTAACAAAGTATGACTTAGGATACAAGGGAGGGAAACAAAAGTCATCTACACCTTACTTGTTAAATTGAACAACTCCTTTGTTAAGAAAGTAAATTATTCAAATGTTTGGGTACCTAATACTACTCAAGTTTGGGTACCAAAAGCTAACCCTCAAGGACCCAAACAAATTTGGGTTTTATTCTTAGCAAACAAATTTGATGCATTTGAAAGATTTAAAAGTTTTTGCAAACGTGTTCAAAGGGAAAAGACTCCAACATCATTGCTATTCGTAGTGATCATGGAGGAGAATTTGAAAATGATTCATTTCAAAAAAATGTGAAAAATATGGCATTGAGCATAATTTTTATTTTCCTCGTACTCCTCAACAAAATAGGGAAGTTGAGAGGAAGAATAGAACTCTTCAAGAAATGGCAAGAACCATTCTTGTGGAAAAGGGCTTCCAAAATACTTTTGGTGCGAAGCTGTTAATACCTTTTCCTATGTTTTGTACCAAGTTCTCATTCAACCCATTTTAAAGAAAACTCCTTTTGAGCGTTGGCATAACCGTATTCCGAAGATTTCTTACTTCAAAGTTTTTGGTTCAAAATGTTTTCTCCTCAACACTGAAGATAACTTGGATAAATTTGATGCGAAATCCGATGAGGCCATCTTTTTAGGGTATTCCGATAGGAGTAAAGCTTATAGAATCTACAATAAAAGAACAAGTTGTGTCGAAGAATCTCTACACGCCAACTTTGATTAATTCGCATGTGTAGATAATTCCTCTTTTATGATGACTACATGGATATCATTAGACATGTTTCATCGTAAGATGCCACACTTGAGTCTCATCAAGATCCTCCAAGTTCTCCACAAGAGGACAAAGAGGAACTTCCCAAGGATTGGACCTATAGAAAGGATCATCCGAAGGACCTTGTGATAGGAGATGTCTCTTAAGGTGTGACAACACGTTCTAGAGCTCATGTGGTTTGTGACTCTTACGCCTTTATCTCAACATTAGAAGTCAAAAAAGTAGAACAAGCTTGCAATGATGAATTTTGGTTAAGAGCTTGGTAAGAGAGGTTGAAGAACTTCTTAACTAACAAAGGTTTCACAATGGGTAAAGTGGATACCACTCTATTTGTAAAATCTCATGATCATGATCTATTAGTGGTACAAATATATGTGAACGATATTATCTTTGGTGCAAGTAACCCTTGTCTTTGTGAAGAATTTTCCAAGTCTATGCAGGGCGAGTTCAAGATGAGCTTAATTGGGGAACTAAATTTCTTCCTCAAACTCCAAATCAAGCAAACTCAAGGTGGGAACTTCATACACCAAGCAAAATACACAAAATAACTTCTTAAATGCTTTGGTCTTGAAGATTGTAAACCCCCCAAGACTCCAATGAGCACAAGCATGAAATTGGACAATGATCAATACGGAAAAGATGTGGACATAAGGAAATATCGTGGTACGATTGGATCCTTACTTTATCTTACTGCTAGTCGCCCCGATATAATGTTTGTTGTGTGTTTATGTGCTCGTTTTCAAGCATGTCCTAAAGAATCTCTATTAAACGCCTTGAAAATGATTTTTTGCTATCTTAAAGGTTCTCTGGATTTTGAATAGTTTTATCCCAAGACTAGAGCTTTTGATCTTGTTGCTTATAGCGACGCTGACTATGTCGGTTGTCTCTTAGATCGTAAAAGTACTAGTGGCACTTGCCAATTTTTTGGAAAATATCTTGTGTCTTGGTTTAGTTTGAAACAAAATAGTGTTGCATTGTCTACAACCGAGGCCGAATATATCGTCGTCAGTTGTGCATGTGCACAAGTCTTATGGATGAGGCAAACCCTCAAAGACCTGAAACTTGAGTTTCTAACTTCTCATATTCTTTGTGATAATACAAGTGCTATTAATCTTTCGAAAAATCCAATTTTGCATTCAAGAACCAAGCATATCAAAGTAAGATATCATTTCCTTAGAGATCATGCAGCTAAAGAAAACATCAAACTTGTATTTGTTCCTACAAATGATCAATTAGCGGATATCTTCACAAAACCTTTAAATGTTGATCAATTCAATCATATAAGACTCAATCTAGGCATGTGCAACTTAAAATATATATAACTCTGCCATATTACGCCATATTTTCGAAAATTGCATGTTGATTGAGTTATTCCATGTATTTTCCATTTGGTTGTTGTGTTTAGTGTGTTTGAGCTGAAATTCTCGATTTCAGGCTCATTTCGGTCGACCGGAATAGGCATTCCATTCGACCATTTCGGTTCTGCTCGATTTGATCCTTAAGTTCACTTAAGAGATTGGTTGAACCCTTTGTCCCCGGTCAACCGTTGTAGCTCGACCGATGTATCCCTTGTTCGACCGATTGTTTTCCATGCTTCGCCCTTTTCTCTTGAGTGGTTCGACCGTCTCGATTGTTCGTTCGACCGATTTGTTTTCACGGCACTTTTGCCCCTTCATTAAGTCGACCGGTTCGTCATTTTGTTCGACTGAAATTAACAGTATTTTGTCCCTCTTCATTCGGTCGACCGTTTCCACGATTTGTTCGATCAAAATTTTCATGCACTTTGTGTCTCTTCGTTCGGTCAACCGTGGCCCTATTTCATTCGACAAAAATAATAGGCACTTGTTGCCTCTCTTATTCGGTCGACCGTTGTACTCTCCCGGTCGAACATTTTCTCAAATCGACTCGATTTCTGCCCCAAATTTCACCTTTTGGTCAACCGAATATACCTGTTCGGTCGACCATTGTGCACTTTTTGCTACTTAAAAGGTAAAATCACCCCTCTATTTTTCACTTTCCCCTCTTTCATTTTTTACCCTAACCACCGCCTCTCCCTTTCTTCCAACCGATTTCCTCTTCGTCCGACCATGGTTGTTCGTTTTGAAGCCATTTTTTGCTCCACCTCTTCCTCCTCTAACCATTCCACCATACTTTTCTTCATCTTCTCCATCCTTCATCTTGTCTAGTAGAAAGAAGATGGTTTGTCTCAAGAAACGCCCCGAACCAGATGTGGTTGCCACTGAACGTCGGAAGTAGAAAGTACATGATCATCCTCCCACCGAGCCCAACATTTGCCATCCGCCCACACCTCTGACGCATCTTTTCTACGCAATTGACAAGGACGCTCAAGCCTCTTGGGACAAAAATTTCTCAGTTGCTCCTGTCATTCCTTGTAGAAAGGTTAAGCTATCGGACTTTACTAATTTTCTTGTAAAGGAACATCTAGGTGCAAATTGGCTCCTTCATTGCATGACTAGTTTTTTACCTAAACCATATTATCGCTTCTTAGTTCAACAATTCTATTGTAACTTGAGAAAAGATCCTAAACGACGTATCGTTGAAACCATGATTAATGGGGTAAAATATGAGATTGTACCCGGCCTTATTGCATCCGCATTAGATTTAGAGTATGTTGGAGTTCATGTTTACACTGACTGCCCTTGGACATCCGTTCCTAATGTAAATCCCACTTAAATGATTGAGGAACGCTATGCAACACCTCCAAATACTAAGAATGGCAAGGTAGTTCACAACACCTCGTTAATGCATCCAATAGCTTGTATACTTGCATATGTTGTGTCATACAATATTTATCCTAAACAAGGCCACCACAATGAAATATCTATGATAAAGTTGATTTGCATCTACTGTCTTTTCAAGAAGATCCCGGTAAATTGGTCGTTGTTCACCATTCTCCACATGTGATTTAGGAAAGGGAGATACCTTCCTTATCCAATATGGCCTACCCATATCTTTGAGCATCGTAAGATCTCGGTCTCCAGCTTTCCTTCGGTGGTTTACAAATATCATATCTGCAAGACAACCTTGTCTAAGATGAAGACAATCACCTCCACTTCTAACCAATCATCTTTTGACGAGTAAACCAAAGAAGAAGAGGTTCCCGCCGACCCACGTTGGATGCCCCATCAAGCTCCGAGGGACATGAGTGGTTCTTGGGGTGAGAGAGATGAAGATGCATGGACATATGGTGGTAATTGGTCGGCTTCTAGCTTGTATGATGCTTATTCATTTTAGCAGCTTTCTGACCGAGTTGATGCATTCGAAGCTTCGACTTTAGCTCTCATGGCCGAGTTTGATGTATTTGCTTTGTTAACTTTCTCTTTGTTAGTTATTTGACATTTGGTTGTGGAAACTATTTGAATGCCTCTTAACATTATTGTTGTTTCTTTTTGGCATTGTATTTGTGCTTCCACTATATGCTCTCATGACATGCTTCCAAATTCCATATTTTGCTCATATTGTTAATCTTTTTGATCATGCCAAGGGGGGAGAAGTAAATACATATCTTGTGTAAATAGCTAGGGGAGCTATTAGATAGGGGGAGTTATATTAACATAATTTTAGATTGATAGGTCCTCATCATCAAAAAAGGATATTGTTGGTTTTTTGGCTAATAATCGTTTATTTGTTTTGATGATTAATTAACATATCAATAAACACATGTATATCTATTTTATCATCACATGCATATGTATACATAAATGTGGTTTCACTAACATTTCAGGAGACCAATGTTCACATGATAAGAAATCAAGTTGAAGATTATATAGGAATTTTTCTTGTTGTTATTAGGACTAAAATGTAACTTGGCACTTGAAATATTGTTGAATTGCATTGCATGACACTTAGAAAACCTATAGAAGTCTCATACTTAATTCCATATCAAACCGACTTTGTTAGGTGACCGATCACACTTAGAAATTCCACTTAGACCAGGCATTCTGCTTCAACCAACCAGTAGACCATCTGGTTCGACCGGATTTAACAGACTCTTGTTTATTTCCTAGAACGCTCAAACAATTCTCATTTGGTTTGACCGATTCTTACAAGTGCATATTCAGTCCTAAACGGTCGACCATTTTTTATCCTCGTTTGACAATTTCATGTGTCGAACGAGAATTCCATGTTCGACCGTTTCAATTTTTGTTCATCAATTATATCTTGACACGTATCCCATAACCGGTCGACCAAAACTTGACTTTTTTTTGACCGTTTGACACTTCATATTTCATTTAAATACGACTGTTATACTTGTCGTATTATACAACGGCCGTATACACATACTTTAACCAACCCAATTCGTATATTTGGTCATCAGTCAAATAATGCCATGACGGCGGTCGACCCGATCAGACACAATTTGGATTCCCAAACATCTTGATATTTTCGGTCAAACTGGACTTTTTTGGTTCGACATTTGCATCAATCGTTTAATGTTATTCCGGCCAATTCTCCCTAACGGTCGACCGATCCTATATCTGGTTAGACCGTTCACTTAAGTTGTCACCTTGGTGGACCGACCGGTATACACTTAATATCGACCATTTTCTTATTTACAAGAAACTGGTCGATCGTTTGTGTCCTTATTTGAGTTCTGAACTTCCTTGTTTTTTGCATCTTGCTCAAATCACTATCACTTCAATCACAACGGCTAGATTATGTTTAGAGCTTATAAATAGAGCTTAGAACATACTTCTTTGATTAATGAAGAATAAACGATTACAAGTGTTCTACTCCTCTCCTCCACTACACTACAAAGCAAGAAATAAAACCAAGCCTAATGTGGAGAAGAAGGAAGAAGAAGAGAAGAGGAAGGATTACAAATGTATTTATAGAAGATTAGATGGTCTAGATTAATCTACGCATAATCAGATGGATGTAAATCAGATATGGACGTTCTAGAGTACTCTGGCCTAACAACCGACCCGCTGTAGAAATAACAAGTCAAACAGATCAAAACCAACCGCTAATAACAAATAAAAATCCACTACTAATGGATCTGTTGGCTTTGATCTGTCTGGAGTTTCTGCAATAGGTTAAGTTTGTGTTGTTGCACATGGGGTTGAGCCCTGGTAACAATACTTTTGTTCACTTACTCTTGATATTCATAAACAATGGCAGTGTTATTAAAAATCCAATTGTGTGTTTTCTCTAGATAAACAACGTCAAGGACAGTCATTCAAGCTTTACCTAGGGGTCTTTCACCTTCATCGTTCCTCGAAGGTATATTAAATATTGTCTCTACACTTTCCAAATATCTAAAGCAAAAGGTCGTACACTCCTCTTCCAGTAGACCTTGACCAATTGATCACTCGGGTTTATTTCTATTTCTAACAAAAAATTACAACTTAGTAATATATCTTTCAAAAAGGTATATATCCAACGATAGTGCACTGGACCTACCAATCGTACCTCCCAAGCAAGGGCAACTAGCAGAGGCAACATAACATCAAAAAACATGGTGGGAATATCATGTTTAGTCGGCATAAAATAATATTGATGTCCCTTTCCAGGCGTCTGGAATCATCGACGGTGTTTACTTTCAAACACAAGGTGCGGAAAAATTTACTCAAGTTAATGACTACTTCCCACACATCTTTTACTCCATGACTCTTTCTTGTGGAAAGGGGTAACCACTCTTGCATCAATATGTGATGGTCAGGACTCTTCAATGAGTTTATCTTGCATTTCTTCGTATTAACATAGTGCGATATGATCTATGAATACCCATTTGACACTTTTACTTTAACGAACGTCATAGAAAGTTTTCTTCTATTCAGTGCTCATTTAAAAAGATGCAGGTGGATATATTGTCCTGCCGTCGTCAGTACTACCTAAATGGAAGTCCCTTCTGACGCCCATTTCCACTTAGTCACATGTTGATTTCTGATTATCTTTGCTTTCTTTTGGTGTCAATATAGTATTCAAACTATCACACACCTTATGCTAAGTGTGCATCACATCAATATTGTGTCAAACTAAATGATCGATCCAGTACGATAATATACTTCTCTTGCTCCAGTTATTTCCAACACCTAGAGACTAATTTCGCAAATATTTAAGAACATCTTCCCCAAATTTGTATTATGGTGGACCCTTGTGTTCCTCTTTGCCCTCGAATGTTCTTTTATTTCTCCTCAAATAATGATCTTTATCTAGCCACCGATGGTGACCCGAATAAACATTCTTGCCAATATTCTTCAGATAAATTAAATGAGTATCTTCCATACAATAGGGACGTACCATATACCCTCTAGTCATCCAACCACTCAAATTAGCATACATAGGAAATTCATTTATTGTCCACAACAAGGCAGCTCGCAGCATGAAACATGACGGAATATAAGCATCATAAGTATCTACACCCTCTTCCCAAAGCACATTCAGCTCTTCGATAAGTGGTTGCAAACAAACATCTAGCTTGGTGCCACGATGACTGGGAATGATGAGCTACATCATGAAAAACTGTTGTTTCATGCTCATCCACGGTGGGTGATTATAAGGCACGAGCAGTACAAGCCAAATACTATGTTGCGTTGACTAAATGGTTGAAACCCATATAATGACAAGCCTCATATTTCTAATTTCTGAAGTCAAAGATGGATGTTTATTGTCCAACTCGGCCCAACATTCAGAATCAGCCAGATGACATAATTTCCCATCCTTTTGGCATTCCTTCGCATGCTATCTCATCGACTTGGCAATATTAGCATTGAGATATAACATGCGAAGTCTTGGTTTGAGTGGGAAGTACCGCAAGAGTGTCACTGGAATTCTTTTGCTCTTTCGGCCCCCATCATTTTTAGTTTCTTCTTTATCTTCCCTTGCACGGTTACCAAATGAGATGCGCCGCACATAGAACATGATTCAACATTCTCTTTTTCATTCCAGTACAACGTGCAATGATTCTTACAAACATGGATATTTTCATAATGAATCCCCAACTTGGAAACCAACCTTTTTGTATCATATGTATCATTCAGCAAACAAGCTCCCACTTATGAAATTTAGTGTCCATCCATCTACTTGTGCACTTAATGTGAAACGCTTTGATGAAGAATGATAATTTTGTCAATTCAGGTTTGTAACCGAGATACAACTGTTGATCTCCATCTTGTATGTAGGCAAGAAACTTCAGAGCATAATTTGTGATCCCCTGTCTCAATGAATTGGTTGTGGCGTTACCACGTTCTACCACATTGAGTATCATCCCCTCTATGTCCTCTGCGTCAAACCTCTTTTTACTCAATATCTGTTGGTCGTGTTGTAATTGTCGTGACAACTTGTGCACTTGAACTGATAATATTTTCCCCTTAAAAAAATCCACTGCTTGTAATTACCAGCAAAACCATTTATGATGATATCATCGACGACGTCACCTCTAGTCGCCCACTTATTGTTACAACACTTCTTGCATGGGCATAAGATTTTATTCCCATCACGAATGTATCGGTTGTGAGGATTAAAGGCAAGGTTCAAGAATAACTTCAATTTTTCGTGAATTTCTGAATAATTCTCTTCTCATACATCGAACTTCTGTCTGAGCTCATAATTCTCTCGAGTCAAAATAAAACATGTTAAACCTAACATGTTAAGCATAACCAAATCCATTGTAAAAGTGTCAACCTCTACCACCATCAAATGGACAGTTTCAAATTTCAACCCTTACCATAAATCTTATTCCAACCAAACCTAAATTCAATCTTTACCGAAACTACCACATTCAACTAATTGTCAACTAACACATCATATTCTAGTCAATCTAACTATCACATCCAACTCATCCAATTAATCCAAATAAACCCAATCTAACTAAATCAATTAACCAATCTAACTATCAAGTAACATATCCAACACAATCCAACTAACTCAGTCACACTCTAGCGCATTTCACTCAATCCAAATCAATATAACTAAATCGTAAAACATTAAATCTAAAATAACTATTTAATAGAAATTTTGGCAAAACCTCCCCTATATTTTCATCAATGGAAATTCTTTGAAATCCTGATTTGACAAGGAAAAATACATTTACATTCGAATCATGCATTCACAGGCACTTCCAACTAATTGTCAACTATAAATTTGTATTATAATTGTAGAAATAGACACCATCAACTAAACATTACATTTCCACAGCAACACAAATTTACCATGTCAAAAGAGGAATGAACACCAATAGTTCAACACCAACCCTAACCTCCACTTCTCTTATCCTTACAACAAATCGTGTTTCCAACCAAGTCTTCATGTAATCCTAAATTTTAAATCCTAAATCCCAAATCCAATACTAAATGTAGTCTTCTTTTTATTAAAAAAATATTACCTTTTGAATCTCCAATATGATAATATTCTCTCCTTTTAAGCCATATCCCAATGAAATTCCTAGTTCCGCTAATGTATAATATTGTTCAATGGGGATCAATTTTAATGGATTTAAGTATGTCAGCCAAACTCAATTTGTGGTGGGTTGTAACCATATGTTGCAGGCTTATATAATATGTTAAAGTATGGATGTCCATCTTAAAATCGATATATTTCGATAGGATCTACTTGTGATATTCTGTTTGACTATAATGTACAAGACCGAAAAATTTCTTTGACTTAAAATTCATTTAATTTTATAGGGGAATCAATAGTGTGTTATTAATTACAATTCTCATTAAAAAATTGAAACTTTTTGGCAGAACCTCCCCTATAAATCAAAAATGAAAATTTCTTTAAATAATTGGATACACAAAAAATTTAATATTTGTTGCATTTCACATTCATACATTCAAACTACATTGAAACTACAATCAAACTACAATCAAACCAAAATAAATATTCTAAATTTATCAAAACAAATAATCTAAACAAAAATATAGACAAAATCTATTCAATTATATTTGAACTATATTTAAAACACATTCAATTTATCGCATTCAAACTAAAAACAATCTAAACTATAATCTTAACAATAGCGTGTTATTCTTAATCTAAAATCAAAGATTAATTTATCAAAACAATCTAAATATATATCATTCAAACTATAATTTAAATTAAAACCAATCTAAATTTATCAAAACAAATAATCTTAACAAAAATATAGATAAAAACAATCTAGACGAGTCTAAGGTCAGGTTTGGGCCTGGGATTGGGTTTAGGATCAGGTTTGAGGTCAGGTTTGGGGCGGGTTTGGGGCTGGGGGTCAGGTTCCGAGCCTTATTCACGGTTGAGGTTTGGATATGGGGTTGGGATCATGGCTGGGATTCGAAGAGGGGTCTTCGGTCAAGGAGGGAGGGAGGGGTCGAGCATGGGGTTGAGGAGGGAGGAAGAGGTTGTGGCTGGGGGTTGGTGGTGGGCGTGGGGTCGATGAGGAGGGAGGGATCATGGCTGGCGATTGGCAGTGGACATAGGGTTGGGTCGGTGACTACGCTAGAGGGAGAGGTAAGGCGTGGAGTCAGGAAGGGAGGGAGGGGTCGAGGAAGTAAAAAAGTCATTTTATTGCTGATTTAAAATCTTCACCGACAAATGTGATTCGTTGGTGATTTTAAAAAGGAATCGACAAACATATCGGGCAGTGAAGGTTGACATAGTCGTCGGTTATGATTTTTTCGTGAAAAAATTCATTTTTCGTGGATACAAATCTTGCTATCCGTTGGTGTATGTTTCTGTTAGGACGTCTCCTTACCATCGACGTTAGTGAGAGTATCTGTCAGTGTACTCATACACTGACAAAAAAGATATATGTCGGTGTATAGCTTCCTTTACGGATGGATACAGATCCTTCGGTGAAACCTATTTTTCTAGTTGTGCTCCTCTACCTCAGCCCACCATGACCACACCGACCACCAACCTCTACCAGCACCACATCCGCCACCAACACCACCCTCACAACCACCACCACTCCCACATCCACTAGCATCACTACCCCCACATCCGCTCGCATCACCACCCCCACATCCGACACCACAACCTCCACATCGACCACCATACCCACTTTACCAAATTTTCAGAATAAATTCACGATTTAAATATGAGTGAAGTTGTATTATTGTATAAATTAATTAGATTAAAGTTGTGATTTGTATGATTAATTACATTAAAGTTGTGACTAATTAGAATAATTATATGATTTTGTATGATTAAAGTACATTTCATTAGATTAGTTATGTAATTTTGTATGATTAAAATACGACGAATTAGAAAAATTATGTAATTCCGTAAGACTAATTATTTTTGTATGATTAATTGGATGTGTAATTAGTTTTTATTTTAATATATATATTTTTTGTTTGGTTGTGTTGTATTCAATTGAATAAATACATATTTATTAGAAGATAGATTGGTGACGATGAATGTGAAATGTATTGGGTGTCAAAAGATAAATGTTTTTCTTATCAATCCAAGACTTCAAAGATTTTTCATTATTGAAAATATTGGGGAGGTTCTACCAATTATTTTCGAAACCATCCATTAAATTTAAACGTGTTTAGGGTTTGAAGTGGTTTGAGGTAGTTTTGAGGTTTGGTGTGCCTCTGGGGTGCTTTGAAGTGGATTGGTTAGACTTGGTTAGATTTATTCAAAATGGATTTGGTTAGTTGGATTGGGTTAGATCGGTTAGTTGGATTTGTTGTCTTTTAGATCTTAATCTATGTTGATTTGACGATTAATTAAACTAATCTTAATCAATCAACCTAGTCAATCAAAGTGGGCAAACATAATTACGTGCATTGCATATATATTGGTATACTTGCAAATCATCAAGAGAATGACCATTTAGAAAAGACTCAACATAGTAACAAAGTTTTGGACCAAGACTTATAATTTTTTATTTATTGAGTCCATAGATTCATACGTAAACTTGAGCACTAGGATTCTGTTTGGTCTTGTTCGGACAACCGAACACCTAATAGATGACCAAAATCATCTCATCAATAGTCATTATAATGCTCTCTGGAATCGTCCACTCAGATGATCGATTGTCAATCGGTTGACCAAATCCCCTTGGACCGTTTATGGACTTTAGTCAACTGGTCACACATGTATTTTGACCTAGAGCTCATTTAGCTTGTCCATTTCTTGACCACTAATAGTCAATCATTTACTTCTTAGACTCTAACATAGGACGACTCTTTCCACGTGTCAATATAGTCGTTGGACCCATAACAAAAATTTGATTTGTAGCCGCTGGTGCTACAAGACAAAGTGCTGATCCGGACGACCGAATTGGTTCCGGATGACCAAAATCTTGTGACATAGTCGATTGGATCCTTATTTTTATTTTGGATCGGCCAACCAAACCCAATTCGGTCAATCAAAATTAAATCTGAATTTAACAAAAGTTACTAGAGTTGGTGATCAGTTATCCCAACCTTAGTTGGTCAACCAAAAGCTTAATTGTGACCCTGTCAACTCTTTATTTCAGACAACCGTTCTTTAAATAGTCAACTGAACCTGAGCTCAAGTCAAATCTTGCTTCTCATTGGTCCAAATCTCACCAACTCTCCCAGATGGCTAGAAGAGCTTGAAAGCTTATAAATAGTCTAATACCTTTATTTTGCACACCTTAAATACTCCCATTTGATCAATACCTTACTACATCTTCAAGTTATCATTTCCTACACATTAAGCTTAATCTCCACTACTTGTGTATCAATTCCAATCTTATATCCAAGTGTGCTCAAGTCTAGAGTGTTAAATTGGATTGTGTTGGGTTGGTTATTTGATAATGTTAGATTAAGTTGAATTGGATTGAGTTGGATGTGTTGGATTGAGTTGGATGTGATGGTCGGATTGAGTTGGATGTGTTAGTTAGATTGAGTTGCATGTGCTAGTTGTATTGAGTTGATTTGACTGGTTATGTTTGGTTTGGTGGTGTGAGAAAGCATAGAAGTTGCGACAATCAAGATAATCTTGACCGGAAACGTGATTAAAACACCTCTGACCACCCCCACCACCTAAAGCCCTATACCCGACATAGTGATGTGGATTATAGTTACGAGTTATTTAGGATGTAGGTTTTATGTTTGTAATGTTTATTTATAACATATATGAATGTTAAATGCAATGGACGTTGTAAATGTAGAATTTTTCTTGTCAATCCAAGAATTTGAATATGTTTTCATAGCAAATTTTTAGGGGAGGTTCCGTCAAAATTTATATAAAATTTTAATCCAAATTGGTATTAATAACACAATATTTTAAGTTCAACATGTTTTTCCATCTTAAATCAATAAAATCATGGACTTTGACAAAAGTTGGATGTATGACAAGACAATTGTTGGACATTCACGGAGAATTTGAAGACATTCCTTAACCTTGCATTTGGTCCCCACAACCAATACATTCGTGATGGGAAGATCTTATGCCCAGGCAAGAAATGTTGTAACACCAAGTGTGCGATGAGAAGCGACGTAATCGATGATGTCATCGTAAATGGTTTTGCTCGTAATTACGAGTAGTGGGTTATTAACAGGGAAAGTATTGCATTTGAGTGCCCAAGTAGTCACGACAATGACAACACAACAAACAAACAATGAGTCAGAAGAGGATGATGTTGATCACATAGAGGGGATGATGTCAGCTGATTCGTCGAGACCAGGGATCACACCATATGCTCAGAAATTTCTCAATTACATGGAGGATGGAGAGCAACCGTTGTATTTTGGATGGAAACCAGAATTGATGAAATTGTTATTCGTCATCAAAGTGTTTCACCTGAATTGTACGAGTAGATGGTCTAACACTTCAATTGATAAGTTGTTAGCATACCAAGTGGAATTACTTCCAGACAGAGCTTGTTAGCTGAAGCATGCATATGAGATGAAGAAGTTGGTTGGTACCTTGGGGTTTCATTATGAAATTATCCATGTGTGAAGAATCATTGCACCTTCTACTAGAAAGGGAACAAGAATGTCGATTCATGTTCTCTGTGTGGCAAATCTTGTTAGGAAAAAGTGTTGGGGGAAGATAAAGTAGAAACTCAAATTCATGGTGCTCGAATAGGCAAAAGAATTCCAGTGTAAGTCTTGCGGCACTCCCTCTCAAACTAAGGCTTTGTAGGTTATATCTCACATGAGATATTTCTAAGTCGATGAAATGGCATGCAAAGAAATTAGAAAGGCATGAGAAATTGTGTCATTTGGATGTTTATGAGTGTTGGACTGGACAATAAACATCCCTCTTTCACTTCAGAAATTAGAAATGTGAGGTTAGGTTTGGCCACATATGAGTTTCAACCATTTAGTCAGATGCAACATAGTACCTTGCATGTAATGCTAGTGCCATCTCATCTCCAACGGTGGATGAGTATGAAGCACCAGTTCTTCATGATGTTGCTCATCATACCTGGTCATCCTGACAACAAGCTAGATGTTTATTTGCATCCACTTATCGAAGAGCTGAAAGAGCTTTGGGAAGAGGGTTTGGATACTTTATGATGATTACACTCAGTCATTCACGCTGAAAGTTGTCTTGTTGTTGACTATAAATGACTTTCCTGCGTATGCTAACTTTAGTGGTTGGATGACTAGATGGTATATGGCATATCTCTACCGTATGGAAGATACTCATTCCATTTATCTGAAACATAGTGGCAAGAATTGTTGTTTGAGTCACCGTCGGTGGCTTGATAAAGATCACCCATTGGAGGAGAAATCAGAGAGCATTTGATGGAAAAGAGGAACATAGGGTCCACCAGAATAAAAAATTGGGGATGATGTTCTTGAAAATTTGCAAAATTATTCTCTCAATGACGACAATAACTATAGAAAGAGAAGTATATTTTTCCAGCTACCGTAGTGGAAAGACCTTCTACTCTGGCAGAATATTGATGTGATGCACACAGAGTGGAAATTTGTGATAGTTTGTTGAAGACAATATTGGCCCAAAAGGAAAGTAAAGATAATGAAAATTCGAGAAAAGACTTAGAAGCAATGGGTATAATAAGGGACCTGCATATGTTTCATAGTGCTGATGGCAAAATGGTCTATCCACCTGTTTCTTTCTAGATGAGCGTGTGTGAGAAGAAGAAGAAATTCCATCGTTTTTCATTCAATGAAGATGCCAGATGGGTCATGATCATTAAAGAGTCACGGAGTTAAAGTCATGGAGTGCAAGATTATCTCATTAAAGAGTCATGATCATCACATATTGATGCAAGACTTGTTGCACATGGCCATAAGAATAAGTCATGGAGTTAAAGAAGAGAGAGAAGTCATGGAGTTAAAGAAGAGAGAGAAGTAGTTATTAACTTGAGTCAATTTTTTCTATCCATCGAAACTTGGAAAGAATAGGCTTTTTCCTAGTTCTGACCAGGACATACAGTGATGGTATTTATCCGTCAAGGTAGGTTACCAACAGAAAAAACTGTCAGTTCTTAATCATCGGTGCAAGTCGTCATCCGTTGGTGATAATAGGAAAGAAGTATAAGTCAGTGTAACCTCCACCGACGGATATCCATCAGTGCTTCCCCCATCGATGTTTTTTGCTCTGACGAAACCAAGTGAAAATATTTGACGGGAAATTTCGCACCAAAATTAAAACCAATGAGAGTTATATGTTGGAACATTCGTCGGTCGAACTAAACACTGATGCAGATAACACCGACAGTGGGTATATTCGTCAACACTGATGGTAGGTATATCCGTTGGTGTTTACTTATAGGGAGTTGAGAAAAAATCAAGCAACCGACAGGGATTATGGAGGGGATAACGCAGAGGGCATGGGTATGAATGGTTTTGAAATCATCAAAATGATCAGCCTTGGGTGCAAGATTGCGGGCGATCAGAAAATCTCAATGGACAAGATGATTGAAAAAGAAAGCCTTTCATGCCACATAGGACGAAGAGAGTTCAGATGAGTTTGAATTAGATTCCGAAAATGTGGCAAACATGTATTTAATGCACATGCAAGTGAGGTTCAATCTTCCAATTCTAATCCTATCTAATGAACTATAGTCAAATATAAGTTATGCAACACAAATTGGAAAAAGAAGATTATTGATCCTGAACAAGAAAATTTAGACTCAAAGTCTAAATTAATTAGAAGAAACAATTGTTCAAAATGAAACTCTCAAATATGAATGTTAGAACCTCAACCCTAAACCCAAATTAAGATAGACTAACCATGCTTGGGTGATTAATTAGGTTAACGGGTTGGCTAATGGTTTTGTTGACTTTAGAGGAGAAAGGCTTGTTGTGATTGGTAGAGGTCGAGGTGTTGGCAGTGGAGGCTTTGGATGTGTAAGTATGAGTGGATGGATATATATATATAGGATAAGAGTGTGTTTATTGGGAGAGATGGTTTTACTACAAAACGTGAAAGAAGAAAGAAGTTGAGTGAGAGAAGGTTTTGCTCTAAATGTGAGAGTTTGAAGGAAAGAGGAGAAGAAAGAAATTGAAGAAGGAAGTCGTGAGAGGGAGAGATTTGAGAAGAGGTGGAGAAGAAGAAGAAGGAGATAAAGAGGAGGATAAGTCGGAAGAAAAGTCAAGTTCTTCAAATGGATGTAGGTCGGTGCGGAGGTGATCGCCGACAATGTTTGGGAGCTCCAACGATCTCAAAAGGTATTCCAAGTTCAATTAGAAGTTCACACAAGGTGTGTGAGCTATTGTGGGAGTCGTCGGAGGCTGGAGACCTCGTGGTGGCAACGTGCAGCAAGGTTGTTGCAGGTTAACAGTCGACCGATGTTAGTATTGGTCGACTGGATTGTAGTGTAAATGTGCATCTCTGTCTCACACTGGTCGAGCTATGCCTATTGGCGGACGATCGGTTATGCATGATTTAGCGAGGAGAAGAGACACTATTATTTTCGAACGAACGGGACCCCTTGTCATTCGACCAGTTGCACCTAAGTAAGTTTGTTCGGGCCTAGACCACCTAAACGGTCGACCGCCCTAGACCTATAGTCTGATTGTTAACTTAAGTGAACTTATTTAATGTTCGACCAGTTTATACGTTGGTTCGACCGATTATGAATTGTGTAGCGTAGGAAGACTCTGTGATTTTAAGTTGGACGGGATCCCTTTGTCATTCGATTGTTGATATGATTATTATAATATTTTTAGACTTCCAAACGGTCGACCGTTCTGGTATTTTGTTTGACCGTTTTCACGTATGTTGTTTGACCAATTGAGTTGCAGTTTGAACGTTAGTTTGGTACAACGACCAAATGGTCGACTACTTGTCTGTCGACCGTTGGTGCTCAGATTTAGTTGTCTTGCTTTTATGTGTAATGGCTCATGTTTCTTTCCATAATCTATGTTTTAGACTTGGGATCGTGGATCCCCATGTTTGGTGTTTTTACGCAACTCTGTGGGGTGAGGTAATTGCCCAATCTTTATGGTGGCAGAGTTGACCACCCGGATTCCCTTCCGGCCGGAATATGTCAGCTTGTGTACGCAATTATATGTCAGCGTGTATGAGTAATTGAGGTATTAGCTTGTGAGAGCAGCCTAAGGCTTAGTAGATTGTGAGAGTAGCCTATGGTTCAGCTTGTGTGAGCATACCTCCATACTACAGTATGTGGATGTGATGGGTATCGTGTGGGGCCCGATGTTATCAGTGAATTGTTGTTCTTTATTACCTTGGTTGGGGAAAGTTGTATGTTGCATTATTGTATGCCATGCGTACTACTATGTTAGGTTACTTGTATTGTACGTTCATATGCAGGTAAGTGGACTTGGTATATGGGATTTCCTTATGGAAACTCATGCATTGTTTTATGTTTACATTTCAGACCCTGAGCGGCATTGAGTGGGTGGCGACTGAGAACGAGTGCATAGGACCGGATCCTCTAATCTTACTTTTGAGGTTGTTATGATTACTTGGAGATTGTCCTTCTTGTCTTTTATTGTAATCATACTTTTGAAAAATCCTGTGTAAATGATGCACATTTTTATGTGATATTTGAGTAACGTCCTTATGTTGTTGGTTTTTATTCTTGATTCAAAATTTTAAATTTTTCACTCTTTTCGAAGACATTACAATGAAAACTCTTGCTTTAAAGAGAAAATTGATTGTTTGAACTATGATTGCAAGTAACTTGAGAACGAACTAAATGATCTCAAATCCAACACAAAAATTCTCATGGATGTCAAAGATAGAAAAAGTTGTCTCATAATCGCATGATTAATCCGAAATAACATCACATAACCATCATGCATCATGCATATCATAGGAAATCTAGAAATAAACCACCACAACATCTATATAATCAGCATTATCATGAATCGCACAACTATCATCGCATGCATCATGATTATTTTGTTGTGAACTTTAGATAAGTGAAATCATCATATTTCACATCATGAGCTTTTTAATAATCCATCGTATTTTAAAAACATACTGGAATATATTTTGCTTCTAAAGACTAACCTAAATGAACCCAAGCAAATCTTGGTACCAAAAACATTACTTGCTTTTTGTGATGTATGTGACTCCATACAAAACTAAGTGGATATTGGATAGCGGGTGCTCAAGATACACGACCGGAGATGCAAGCTTGTTGAGAACCTTAGCTAATAAATCGGGAAAACTTTTGGAGATGACAAAAAAGATAACATCATCGATATCAGTAATATAAACATTGATTCATGTTGTTTAGAACAGGAAGTTGGGGTAAACAATAGGCCACCTGATCGATAAACAACTATGTAGTTTCGCTAAACAATATGTCAACTAGCCTAGTAATCAATTGTAGTCGTGTTTTGAACAAGATCACTAAGAAAATCTAAATAATATTAATGTGTAGTTTATGGCTTGTTATTTTGTTAAGCATCTAACAATATAAAATCTCACTATATTAAACATGTCACTGATGTTTAAAAAATTGGTATGTGGTTAAGCAATAGGTCAATCATGCATATAAAACAATCTGGTCTTGTTCTCAATACTGCAGAAAAGGGAATATACGTCGGATGTACGAGCGTATATACATCAGATATAAGCATTCCCAGATCCGACGTTTATGTGTACGTCGTCTATACATAGACATCGGACGCGCAAAATCCAACGTCTATTATTAAAGAATAGACGTCGACTGTATGTATCAGTCGACGTCTATACTTAAAGAATAGGCGTCGGTTGTATGTATCAGTCGACATCTATACTTAAAGAATAGACGTCGGCCCTTATATAGGACCGACATCTATTCTTTAGGTATAGACGTCGGTTAGCTAATAGACGATAACTATTCTTTAGGAATAGACGTCATCTGATACATACAACCGACGTCTATAGCTTTCTTCAGAGGAATAGACGTTGGCTAATAATAATGTCCAACGTCTATTCCTAAACCTGGACAAAAATAAATAAATAAATAAATAACATCCTGCACACTTGTATTTAGTCATCGTATTTGTAATTCGTGTACATACAACTTGCACCAAATTTGTTCACAAATACATACACACTTTGATCCACATGTACATACAAGCATACTGGCACAAACATACAAGATACATGCACAAACACAAACATACAAGCATACACAATCATTCAACACACTTGGAATTAATTCATACATAAACAATTGGCATTCATTCTAAAATTGAGGCGATCATATTAAGGTATAAATTGTATGTTGGTAATACAAGTGAACTTGTTAACTAAATTACAAAAAAAGGCTAGTGACAGGAGAACCTCTTAGTTCATCAACATGTTTCTGATAAAATAACGAGTCCATCGGTCGTGAGTTTCATCGAGATCCTGTTGCGAGAAAGGATCACTACTTTTTGGGAAGACCTATGAAAATACAAGTAAAATTTTTTAATATCTAAATATTGAAACTACAACTATACAAGTGAATAACGATCTATATTACCTCGGATAGGCATACGTCTTGAGTTGTCAATTTGAGGAGTTCCTCCATGTATCTCATCACGTAGTAACCACATTCCGTATTTCCAACCTGCTTCCGGTACTACAAACATAGAAATTCTCATAGGACACAACACTTTCTTAGCATCATAAGTTCTATCTGGCAACTCATTATCATCTGGAAGCATCTCTTTCAATAACTTCAACATTGATGTGAAACTGACATTGGACCAACCATTTCCTTCTTTTGAATTGTACAACTTCAACACCGCTGACAATCTAGTGAATTTAGTACAACTCTTATACAACGACTTCTCATTGTCACTCAACAAACTACCAAGTAAATCGGGGTTGGACGAATACTTTTCAGTCATATCATGAACCATTTCCTCTAAGTTATCTTCCACACTAACGTTGTCTCCATCATTTTTGGAACGACTAAATGATTCATTTTTGCTATGCCATATCCACTGTCTGTAATTTGGGTCGAAACCTTTCTCAAACAAATGATTTTTCATTTTCCGAAAAGTCAGCACTGACATATTATGACACTTATTGCACGGACAATACGCCATATCGTTGTCTTTTTTTTAATGTTTTTTGGCAACCTCTAAGAACATATTCACTCCGTTCTCATACTCATTACTCAATCTGTTTGAAAGAATCCACTCCCGATCCATTTCAATCTAAACATAACAAAAATGATAGTTATTATTGGAGGAAATAAATATAATTTCAATTTAGAAGAATGTGCTCGTAGATGAGAAGATTCGGAGACATTAAGATGAGAAAAGAATGACTCAGAGGAGAGGAGATGAAGACCTTAATCTAGCATGGGAATAAGGAAGGTTAGAAACCTAACTAAGTAATCAAGGGCAAAACAAGCCTAAAGTCCACTATAGGTCATTAGTACTAGACGACGCCTAACTTCGAGGTCCCACTGAGAACCACTAGTCTATAGGAAATCAAAAACCCGGAGGTCCCTAATATCTCAGGGATACTAGATGGGCAACGACGTTCAGGCCGAAACGGCCTTAAACATCGAGGACCACTAATCTATATGAAATCAAGAACCCAGAGGTTCCTAAAATCTCAGGGAGACTAGATGGGCAACGACGTTCAGACCATAACAGTCTTCAACGGTTTTCTCTCCTTATTAAGACTCTTTTATTAAGTTATTTTGGGCCAAGGAAAGGGTGATGAAATCCCCCACCTCATCTCCTATAGGTGACTGCCCCCTAAGTGTTTTTCATACCTTAATCTAACAAACAGCACACCAAACAAACACTCACCTCACTCTTGTTCCAATGCAAGTCCTACTAACTAATGCATGCTTTCTAATGAATGATGAGTGAAATATATTATGTACCTTACGCCAGCAATCTACGACAGAAACCGTAAAATAAATAATAAATACGATGAATGCAAATCCTATATGATGAATGACTTAGCAATATTGTCTAATCTTTTGCTTTAGGTAATTAAAGGTCAAGTGGCTTAAGGGGGCAATGAGTTATTAGAAACTAAACATAAATAAACATTTAACTAAACAAAACAAATTGTTTTAAGCATAAATAAACATAAATAAATAAACATTTAACTAAGCTAAACAGAAATAAATATATGAACTCACTAAACTAATTAAACATAAGTTTTTTACATGATCTAAGTTATAGTCCTTTTAATATAAAATTTAAGTTATTATTTCAAAATATCATGTTATTAATAATAATTGAGATTATATTTTTTTTGAAATTTTGGCAGAACCTCCCCTAAAATTTGCTATGTAAAAATCTTCAAATCCTGGAATTAACAAGAAAATTTTATAACAGTACACGATATAAACTTGATCTCAATTCCACCCAATTCATCACAAACACACTACACATGTTTACATTTAGTCACATCCCAGAATTGCTTTGCAAACTTGCAAGTGAAGAATAAATGTTCCATTGTTTCATTCTCAATACCACACATTGGGCATTTGGGATCAATATGAGTTTTCCTTTTGATAAGTCTTATCCCTAATTAATAATATTTGTTCATAAAAAGTCCAATTAAGGATTTTAACTTTGAGAGGGTTGTTGGATCTCTAAATATGCTTGAAGAGCGGTATTCGTTGTCATTTTCATTTAGAAATTGATAGAAGCTCTTAACCGTGAAATGTCATGTTTTACTTAATGTCCAATGTTGCTATCTGGGAGATTACTTGGTGTGAATGTCATGTATAGAAGAAAAAAATAGCTAATTGACTTGTTCCTCAAATATCGCAAAAGTGAAGCTTTTGTTCATCCAAGACCTAGAGAAATGTTGTTGTTGCCAAAACAAATTAACGAAACCAAGACAGACAAGACATATAACTCCACCTAAAATCCGAAACTAAATTAACCAAAACTAAACGAAACTCTTACGGTGGTAAGGGATGTGGAGGAAGACGGAGGAGAGGGCCGGAGAACGGGAGGAGAGGTTGGGACGTCGCGGCGATGCCGGAGAATGCTGCAGATTGGTCACGGAACGGCTACGGTTTGGTTAGGTTTTTGTCTGGAATGAATGACAGAAACGCAACTGTTCGATTTCTTTAAGACCTATAGACGTCAGATGTTATCGACATCCGACGTCTATACCCCAATGTCTATATGCATGGGGGTATAGACGTCGGTTGTCTATAACATCCGACGTCTATAGGTCGACATTTATAGGGTATAGACGTCGAATGAAATGAGTATTCCAAGAACCGACGTCTATTGGGTATAGACATCGGATACAATGGGTATTCCAACAGCCGACGTCTACCGTGGTAATGCCTGGCGTCTATGCTATCTTCGCCAACTTAGACGTCGGCTGTTTTAATAGCCGACGTTTATTGTGCAACGAGTAAAGACTATTCTGCACTAGTGAGGGTATAGACGTCGGATTCAATGGGTATTCCCACAACCGATGTCTATATTACCCCATAGACGTCAGCTGTTAGAACGACCGACGTCTATTCTATCTTCTCTCAAATAGACGTCGGCCGTTAGAACATCCGACGTCTATTGGGTAACGAGTAAAGACTATTCTGCATTAGTGTCTAAACAAGATCTACCACACATTCTAAATAACTAGTTTGTGTCGTTAAAGGACTTCATGACTTAGTATAGCATAAACACTATAGATCAACTACATCTCCATGAAATACCTTTTAATCACAAAAAAGTAACAAATTGAATGAATCTATAATCAAACTACATGTTAGAAGGAAATTCAAAGAGAGGAATCTCACACCCAAAATTAGTCTAGGACACAGTGGTTTCTTAGTTAGTCATCCAGAAGTTGAAGTCGTTTGAGTCTACAATCGTCTGCGGCCAAGATTTTTGACTGGCAAAGTCGTCGATCCTTTTCGACCCGAAATTCAAAAATGGCAGAGGCTTCTATTGTTGGTGGAAAGATATTTGGAGTGTCATAGGTCACTCGTTGGTTACGTGGAGGAGTTAGAATCATGTCTAGAGAGGAGATGCGAGAAAATAGTTGAGGTTTTGTTTCGTATCTAGAGATCATGAAAATTTCATGAAGAACTCATTCTAATACCTCCCATATATGTGTCCTCTTCTTCACTTCGACCTCCAACCTCGATGCCACTGCTACAATTGGAGCTTTAAGGGTGGCGTCTACAGCTTTGACAATGATAAGAAGTTTTGAGTTTTTTTGCATTTTTAACTTCATGTTGATTTAGTATGATAAATATGTTCTTAAGTTGGGCAAGATATTTGTATAATGATAGTAAGTATTTCTTTTTGATAATGACAATTTAACTAGTAACATATAAAAAATAAAAATAAAAAGTTAAATTTGTGACAACAAGTATCACAACTGAATTCCAATTTTTGATAATGCAAAATAACATGGGTTTCTTAGAAAATATTTAATCCTATTTGGATAGACAAAAATAACAAATTTTCAAGTATAAAATGTGTCTTTAAAAGATAAGGTTTTCAAATCTATATGGGATTTATATCATCTTCAATAATACATTATAAATCCATGGGGTTTTTGTTGTGAAAATGCATTTTTGAAAAAAATAGGTGAGCCTGTTTTTTCTTCTCAAGCATGTTGTGACTCTTCTATCTTCTCTTTTTTATGAAATCTATGATTTTATAAAAATGCACTTTTCTATATACACATTAATACATACAAAAATATGTTTTTAAAATGCATCAATTGATTGACAACAAGAAAAATTATTTTTAAAATCAAAGTTACAACACACTTAGTTCCTCAAACGAAATCTTAATGTGTCAAGCGAAAACAACAAAACATTATACATATATATATATATATATATATATATATATATATTATTTTGAGTTAATATATGAAGTCTTGAACATTAGAGCAACTGTTCTTTCATACAAATATCACGAAATGTACTTCTAGAATGTATTAACCTGGGATTGTGAATTGATTAATTTTCAAATAAAGAAAACACAATTTAAATCTATGTTTGAACCGTTCTTGCTAATTTATGGCCCCTATGTTTTAGCTAAAAGATGAGCATTTCATTAATCAATCGTTGTTACGGCACAACTAAACCCATGCAGGTCGATAATTAGAGTAGTTTAAGTGAATTGCATAGAAGCAATGAAATCTCTGTTTCCTTATTTGAAAATTATCAGATATTATCTACATTTTATTGAGATATATATGATATTTACACATGCGCAGAGTTTATCCCCTTTCATCCATTAGAAAATCGTTAATAGAAAAATACTCCTTTTACCATAAATAAATAAATAATAATAAAAGTAGGCGATAAACATAGGATTTAATTTGTTCCTACCAGTTCAAATAAATATCACTCAAAGATATCACCATCATCATTTTTTTTTGTACCAACGTTTCCCTTTATTTAAGACATCCATCTTCTAAACTCCAATACATGTAAGACGTACCACATAAACTACAAAATAAAAATGAAATAGATGTTCAAACTCCAATAAATAACTTGGCCATTTTAATCATGAAATCATTACCATAACCCAAAAATTATACACATTTGTGACCTTCGGCCTTTCTCTAAATTTCTTTCACTAATGAAAGAAGTGGTCAAGAGAGGTTGACATGGAGGGTGTAATATTTGGTGCAACTACAAATGGGACAAAGAAGAACTTGTGTGGAGCAAGAAGAGCAAAGACAAAGATGCCTACATGGAAGTAGAAGCACGCAAGTCTCCTCCTTTCCACAAACCCTACACAACAACCTTGCATCAAAATTAAGGCATCTCTCTTGGTCAATGAATTTGTCATCGACAACATTGTTGTGGTAGTTATCACAACACGATTCATTGTCATCCTCACCATGGTTGAATTTGTGTGCTATTGTTTCCTTTTGAGCAAGAGCTTGATCTAGATTCGCACGAAGAGCGATGGCGGTCGCTTCATTTGTATGGGCCATGTCCCTCCATATTTGGTTCTCTATTGAGAGACGTTGAGCTTGTTCTAACAAATTCATGTTTACTCGCTCGATTTGCTTGATCTCCTCCTCCTTTGCCTTCAATGCACAGATAAGTGCTCCTTCAGCCATGTCCTTAATGTGTTGAATTAACATTTGCTTTGACTTCCAAAATTCCATCCTCATTCTCTCTGTCTGGAAGCACATAGACAGCCAATGGTAGGTCATGATGTTGGGATAATAACTCTTAAAGAACAAAAAAATAGTTAAAATATATGTCTCATTGAAAGGATTAGTCTTAATGATGCTTACATGTTGAGCGATAAGACGGTCGATTTGGCTTTCCTCTTGATGCCTGAGACCAGAGATCAAACCATCTCCGCTGTCTCTCGACTGCTTCATATAGTTGGACACCTTAAATGATTTAGAATTACTAAAGCTCGACGAAGTTTCGATCTGTTGAAGGACTTCCACACCTACAACCTGGTTATCCATGTGTTGTCTGCAAGGCCAAACATCAAGACATAAATACAAGGAAGGGAAAAAGCACACATCAATGTGGTGGGAGAGATGGGAAGAGAGAGAGAGAGAGAGAGAGAGAGAAGCAAGAACCTATTGGGGAGGTGTAGATGGCGGGTTTCAACTGCCATAAGTGATGTCCCAAGAGGGTTTCCTACTTTCTTGCTTGTGGGTTTTGGTTGGTTGGAAGGGGGATGGATAGATGGGATGTGGACATGCAAGAGAAGTGATTTGTGAGAGTTGGATCTGGTGAATGGTATGACGAGGTTTATTAGGGTTTGTTTGGTGTGTGGAACCCTAGTATTTATGTAGTGCCATGAAAAGATGTGAGGAGAGAGAGTAAAAATGGGAAAGTGCTACATGACTTGTAATATAGTTGAAGTCTCTTATATATTTATGGAAAATATTATTAGTTAAAAATTAGTTACTCTTAAATTGTAATTAGTGTTAAAATACATATCTCATGTTACTTTATAAGAATCTCTAGCTAGACTCAACATGATAACTTTGATGTTGAGAGATCGATCATTTATATAAAATTTAAAACTTCATCTCTAAAGTTAAGGCTTTGTTAGTTAAAACTTATTGTCTAAAGTTAGGCTTTGTAATCTCCAAAATGCATCCTTTCATTGCATTCACTAACGGAAGGCATCGAACATGTAATAGGTTTGAATCCCGAAGCCTAGATACGAAGTGTAGCTTTATTTTTCTTTATTCAAGTGTCACATGATAGCTAATTTATTAATAGCATCTTTTCAGAAGAAGAAAAAAGCAGACAAAACCCCTATAACTTTTAGGATTCCCACTTAGAAGCCATCTAGTGATTGGGTTCCCATGCATAAGATTAGAGAATGAGAATATCTTCAAACTACCCACTTCCTTTCCTTGTAATGCATTTATTCTAGGTTTCTTTAGTTGTACAAAATAAAATCCTAGGTCCTCCATGCATTTGTGTTCATTGAATAATCCAAACCATGTACATCAATGCTTTAAGTTAATCACATTTTTAACTTAATGCCTAGTGATTTGTCGAGCAAAGAGTTGAGATTACCAACCCCACACATATTTAGTGTCATGATCTTATGGTTAAACTATCAAAGATCAATATGGCTCAATATTTGGTTCCAAAGGAAAGTAGTGAAAAGAAAAGATAACTAAAAAGGAAAGGGAAGCAAGGAAAAAAGTGGTGAAAAGAAGTTAAACGTCACACGTTAAAGGAAAGACACATGAATATTGGGAGGTGTATGGGATTTGCACCACTCTCTTTCCCAAATGACCAAATTATTCCCTGTTGCTCCATTATTGAGCCCACCACCTAAACCAAAGACATCGCATTCTCAATTAGCACTTCGCACTTACTCAACCCACCAACTTTTGTTTGCTTAACTGTCCATGTTTTTCACACAGAATATTATATCACAAGTTGGTGGATGTGCACAACATCTTGTCATGTGTTCTCAATTTGCTTGGGAGTTCTAAGAATCATGAGTACTTGTTTTGTGCAGCAAGACTGGTTCTAATTTCAAGACTGACCTCAAAGTATTCTGTGTAGGACACATCATTTAATTTTACAAGATTCTCTCATCTGCATCCTTCTGCAGAATTACTTCTTCTTTTTTTATAACAAACAACACACTAACGTAGTTGGAAAATTTATCATCAATCATAATAGTAGTTGAACTCCCAAAAAGGGCATCATCATTTGGATAAAGTGGATTTATACATCCCATATTGTTGAAACTATGTAAATATTTAGTAGAACTTGACACACAGACGCATTTGTATATGTGTGAATTCATCTAATGGACTACTTCCATTTGAGTAGGAGAGAGTCGAAAATAAATGAAATGTAAACTTATATTTATAAACACCCACAACTACTCTTTCTACTATTATACTCATTCTAATACAATACTCTCTTTGTTACAATACACTCTCTAACCAACACAACTAAAAGACTCTATTTTTGTGATGAAGACTTACTTTTACTTTGGATGCATGAGATGGTGGTGGACATCTATATTTATAGTGTGAGATGAAAACTTGTGGAAAAATAAGAAACTTCTAGAGTAGAACACTCTAGAATCTTTGAAGTGTAGGAAAGTGAAGAAAATTCTAGAGTAGAAGATCTTTAGAGTTGAGTTTATTGGGTTGGACAACTAATTAGCTTAATTAATTTAGTGAACTGCTAAACGTCGTCCGCAACTTACTTAAATCGTCTCAATCATTTACCATTTTACCCTCACATCTGTATTTTTTTTTAAAAAAAAGAAAAAAAGGGAGACATCTGTCAGAGACGCCTGCACTATGGAAGAGGCATATGGGAAACACCTCCTTTTAAAAAAATTAAATTATGAATATTATTACATTATTAAAAAAATTAATTGAGTAATTAGTAATGAAATTAATAGTAATCTGATTACCGTGGAGGAAAAGGAAAACAATAATTTAATAGCGGGATTCCTACCTTCAGAATTGACCTTCTACTAAAAACAAGTCTTGTAGGTCACGAGTAATATTCTAAATTCCAAAAATAACATCGTTGAAATGCGAGTTTTAGAAATTAAGTAAACCACATTGATATATTGATTTTGGAATTAAAGGTCACGCCTGGTGATATGGTTAGAGTTAGGTAGATGTAGTTTTCAGAAAATATTAAACATGGCTTCTATCGCAACTTGTAATGCCCATTTAATTTATTAAAAACAAAATTTAAGGGACGTGGTCGAAAAGAATGTCTAGAGCTGCAGTCGACAAAGTGATTCAATCTTTCAGAGCCGAATGAACGCTTTCGATCCTACAGTTCGTAGTGTTGTCAAAATTGTTTTGCCCATTTTATAGCATCCTCGCATGCTAGAAATATTTCATGACTTACAATAAGCTCACTGTAATCCACTCTGTCACCACTGAAATCTTGTAACGGTACCTGAAATAATTTAAAATAACACACTATATAAATTTAATATTTTTTATAAAAAAATGGGGGGGCGTTGTTTGCAGACGTCCTGGCCAAATTTGTTTGTTTTTTTGGACTTACCGTGCCGGATCTAAACGGTTCGTCGGACATTTCCTTGGTGTTGGTATTGGTAGAGTGAGAGAAACCGAGAAAGAAGCTTTTTAAGAGACGGGAATGAATGGGTATTGAATGGAAAGTGAATGACAAAATGGTAATTGGCGCGGACGATTTAAGTAATTCGCGGATGACGAATAGTAATACTCTTAATTTATCTTGTTGGGTTTGGGCTTACGTTTGGATTGGTGTTGGACTCTCAACACCATTATCATTGGTAATGGAAAGTAGTTAACCAATCTTTATGTCCTTAAGAGGCAAATTCATGGTAATGCGCTATAATGAGTTAATTCAATTTGATTTTAGTTGAAAGCTTGCCGGAACAACTCAAGATCCATATGCTATTGAGGAGACAAAAACACAGAATTGATACAAAAATCATCCAAGTATTAGGAAGTAAGAGACTGTAGTTGCAAAAGATCCTTAAAACTAAACATAAGTTCAATTTTGAAAGGCATAAGTGCAAATATCCATGGACTTGAAAACCCTCAATTTCCTTTTGGTTACAAAGTGATTGAGCTGGGCATGTGGCAAATAGAATCATGCATTACTCCTAGAAAAACAATAAGCAAAGATAGAAAAGTGAATCTTAGAAAGACTAAAGTTCTTCACTCATGTGTGGTTAGTTTTCATCCCTTCTTTTGTCTAGACTAAAACAAAGGAACCTTGACTTATGGGATACTATACCCTCCACATTCCTTTTTTTTTCTCCCCATCCATTTCAAAGTTGAATCCTGTTTACATCTCTCTCCCCACCCATCTTCCTAGCTTGGCCCCTTTATTATCCTTTCTTCTTCACCACTTCAAACTAATCTTTTTGGATATCATTGTGTGCACTAGACATTGGAAAAACACACACTTTCTTGACACATCATGAGGACAAAACCAAGTTGGTACCATGTATAAACATGATATTGTTATCTGGTATATGCTCTCCTTTTTATCGTCTATGTGATTCAAAATAGCAGCAATAATTTTCGTCTTTTATAATATTTTAGATACCATGCATCTAACTTTACTAAAATTTCCAATTATACCGTCATGTTGAGCTTTAAAAGAGTTTTACCACACTTCTATTTGGTTCATATATATGTTGCTGAAATGGTGAAATTAAGGCTAAAATGGGTGATAAATGGTATAATTTATTGGGTTTGACCAAATTGAAGGCATTTTAGCTATTATGGACCTTAAATTATATTAAATTTGGAAATTGTTTCGTGGATATTAATTGTACTATCATTTTCTCTTTGTACTATTATTCTTTTCTGAGCATGATGGATCAGAGAGGCAAAGGTTCCCCACAAACAGTACACCACATTTGGCAAAGCAACGAGACTCTATTCCACAGTTATAAGACCATAAATAACAGCTAGCGTCCTGCTCCCTCTCTCCGCCACGCTCACCCACTTACCCAAAAAAAACTTTTAACCACGCCCGGGCTACCTCACCCACCATACACTCTTTTTCCTTCACATCATTTTTTAATTAAACAAGTTTAATTCTTACACAAGATTTAACAAATTACATTTTATATAATTCTAATTACTTTAACTCGAAAATATTTAACTTTTACTATTAAATCACGAAATTATTATTAAATATTACGAAACCACATTACATATTACATAAACTGAAATCGGAAATATTACATTAAAGTTAACAAACGACAGTACATATTACATAAACTGGACTTTGAAATAGTACATTAAAAATTACGTTAACCCATTTTTAAACCACTCCTCGTCCGTAGCATTGTCATATATGCTCGATCAAATCGTCTTTCAAATCCAAATGTTGATTCCTGTCACTCACCCGATCTTGATTGGCATAAAACTCGTGAATATCTACTATATGATCAGTCGAATATGGTATTTCCTTAGCTGAAGTTCCAAGTCGAAAAAATGGGTGTAAGAGTCGTGTTCGTCCTCCACAATCATGTTATGCATGATGATGCAAGCGGTCATTATTTTGGATAATACGTCCTTACTTCAGGCGAGAGCTGGATTTTTTATGATCGTCCACCTCGCTTGCAACACTCCAAAAGCGCGTTCTACATCTTTACGCGTTGCCTCCTGCACTTCAGTAAACAACCTGTGCTTCGGGGTTTGAGTGTGAAGGATGGATTGAATGAAGGCGGCCCACTGTGGATAAATATCATCAGTAAGATAATATCTCATATCATATTGAACATCATTTACCTCATAATTTACATGTGGCGCTCAACCTTCAGTATGTCATCGAAAACTGAAGATTGTTATAGGACGTTCAAGTCATTGGCCGAACCCGGTATTCCGAAGAAGGATTGTCAGATCCATAAGTCGTACGATGTCACCGCCTCAAGGATCATGGTTGCTCTCCCAGAACGCCTTTGATGGTTTCCCTTCCAAGCAGTCGGGCAGTTTTTCCAAACCCAGTGCATACAATCGATACTCCCCATCATACCTGGGAACTCACGTTGCTCACCAACGTAAAGTAGTCGTGCCAAGTCATTTGCAGTTGGTCGGCGTGAATACTCAGGGCCGAAGATGTTGATAACACCTTCGCAAAATTTGAGGAGGGCATTTCTAGATGTTGCTGCACTCATTACTCATCGATCCCATCAGCTGTCATGTCATAGGCTAGTATTCGCATTGCTGTCATTATTTTTTGTAATCCGGAAATGGTCATTCTACCAGTTGCATCTGGTGTTCGTTAGAAGATGACATCAGATACTTCAACGACATTGTGAATGCGCAGAAAGACATGCTTTCGCATCCGAAATCTTCTCCTGTAAAGAGAATCAGAATACACAGGGTTGTCAGAAAAATAATCGTCTGTAAGGCGTCTGTAACCAAGTTCACGATCTCTATCTGGGTTCGTCGTTCTCTTTCGACGATGCCTAGGACGTGTACTCTGTTCGTACACAACCCGGGTGACCAAATCAATAGCACGGTCTATCAGATCAAATATCTTACTGCAGTTGTCATCGTCGGATTGAGCGGGGTTTGAACTATTATCCGACATTAAGATAATAAGCTAATAAGAGTGAAGAATTTAAGAAGATGTGAGGAGTTAAGGGGATAGATAGATGTATTTATTGTTGGGAGTAGATAGAGGTATTCGTTGCACAGTACACGCATGAATGCACAGTGCAAGCATGACTACATAGTACACACATGATTGAATAGTAGAAGCGTGATTACACAGAGCACACGTGATTGAACAGTGATCCCACAATAATCAAAATTATCACCCCACATTAATCAAAAATACTCAATACATTATCAATTACTTCTAATAACAAATCATCCACTAAAATAAAATTAAAAATAAAAAAAGTTGGACGAATGGGGGACAACATAGCCCCACCCGAGGGCACCCCAGGCGTCCAATCGGGACGTCCGGTGGCCAGGCGTCCACCCCTGTTAAAGGTGCTATAAATTAATAAATAACTCTATCCCGATCTTACTTTATTTCTTTGGAAATAGTAAGAAGGTGGGAGTTCAAGACAACCTTCCACAATCCACGCCGATCATGATCATTCCTTGTGATGGAATCATACCTTACTTCATATCAGCAAATATTCTCACTATAAAGGGTCTAAGCCCATTGGTGCCCCTTAAATAAATGATTAAATTCCCTTGGTGGATGCCTAGGTATCGGAAGTAGTAAGCTTTGGTGTGACGATTTTAGTTAAAGACTAAAATAATTTTGAACAGAGATGCAACGTACATGACAAATATAGGTTACCACAACTAGTAAATTTAGGTTAACTCGACTTGACATGGGGAGGTGTGCCAAGATGAGAAATTTGTCCCCACACCAAGTTGTTTGGATGTCAATGTTGAGCCTCTGGAGAATACACTTCGTTACTAAGATGTGTTTGAAAATAAACTTTGATTTGATAAAGTAATTCCAAAAAGAACTTTTAAAAAAGGAATAGATGTCACTAATAGAAATCTGCTGTTTGAAAAATATTTTTGAGATCGAGGCTACTGAATTGAAGTGATCGCCTAACTGTTTCTTCCGAATAAAATCAGGATTCGGAATCATGAATACTTCAAGGCAAATTTGAGATTTTTGAATTTCCATCGTCAAAGATTATGCAATTTGATGCAAGACTATATACATATATGTTGTAGTACGTCGGTAATCTTATGTGAATCCTTACTCACTCTGGTTTGGATTCTCACGTTAAGTGATTGGTCTTTACTCGGTTCTTTTCAAAGGAGGGTCGTTATTTAATTATGGTTACAATTTTGTGTAAATAACAGATTATGTAAGAAATTTGTGTGACAACACCAAATATCAAATGGAGAAGTAAGAAAGTATTATAGGAGGGAGAAAAATTATTGAAATTGATGGTATTTGTTTTAAGGATTTTAATGGCTTGTTATTACTATTTAAAATTAGTTTTATTGGTTCTTTTTTTCCTGAACAGGTGCTTGTTAAGCCTGTAAACTAACTAGACAAAATAAATGATATTGGTAGAGTGTGCCCTAATAATGGAATGGCATATCTATTAAAAATACTTTGAAAATAGTTGTAGCCTTTAGTATGCACGTGTGGAATAGAAAACAGAAGTATCTAACTATTATGATGATGTGTCTCCATGAAATTATGATGGCATGAACAAACAACTATATAAAGTGGTAAGGTAACAGACGATACTTCCACTTTACTTATCTTGTGACGTCGATTTAGATTATAATAATTATAAATGTGAACGAGTAAACGTATATTTGTTGCGCCTGTTTAAGACTGAGGGCGTGTTTTAATATTGGAAAATAACATTTTTTTAAGAAAACTGTATTTCATAAACATAAGATTTTTAGTCCAGTGAGAATGCATGGAAGTTCCTAATTAATAATACATTATAAATTTGTGTTTTTTGTTGTTAAAAGCGCATTTTCAAAAGAATAGAGATCTCTTTTCTAGCTCCTCAAATATGTTATGTCTCTTCTTCCTTCTTTAATTTTTATGAAACATTTGATTTTACTAAAAATGCATTCTTTATCCACACGCATTAATACGTACAATATGTGTTTCCAAAGTACATTATTTGTTATTAAAAAAACTAATGAATTGGATGCCAACTTAAAAATGTATTTTTGAAATTAAATTTTCAAAACCATTAGTTAATGAAACGTAAATTTATTTCATTTCCATGATATTTGTCTAATACCTATATATACGACTAATACCTCAACTTTAAATGATATACACTCGAATCTGAATCCTTATAAACTCAAATTATATATCCTCTGGCATAAATCCAATTTTCAATATGATATAAAATTGGTCTAAACAAGTTTGGGTCTACCTGTAATGTTGGTTACTAAGCTCAATTTGAAATATACAAGGACAGACATTAAAACTATAGACCAATTCATAAACTGTATTTTGGAATAAAAAAAATTGAAACTGTGATTCTAAATGGACCTGTCGACATCTCGACATTTAAGAACGTAAGGATCTTCATATTCTTGATATCACTCGTATGCTAATGTTACACATGAACGCTAATGAAGTAAAAAATATTTTGTGGGATATGAAGCATTCCATTTGGACTACTTGGTTTAGTCGTAAAAAAGGTTCACATTTAGAAAATCCTCAAACAATAAACTCTAAAGATACCAACATCACTAATTTGCAATAAAAAAACTCGCCTTTACAATTTGTACGATCGAAAAAGAACTGCACACATCAAAGATCAATTGCAGAAGAAAATACGCTTGCAGTTCAAAAGTTCAGATGATTTTTTGTGAACTTATCATGAACTCACCATAAATGCTGGATCGCTCGCAGCGAGAAACAAAATCTCCTTTGCAGTCCATGTGAATCGTGTGAGGTCCTGCAATAGCACTTCGGTATCCCTCTTAAGAGGCAATAGCTTCGGTAAACACTCTGCAAATTAAAAGGAGCAGTAATTACAGCACGAAACATTATGATGTTGTGGGTTTCTTCAAATGTATATTCTATACCTGAGTTTCTTGCGAAGTTTAGTAGTGAAATGCTCGCAAGAACCCTTTCCTCAAGAGCTTTGTCGTATTTCAGGGTGTCAAGTAATCGTGGGATGAGAATTGAGCACATCTGTAACCGCAATCCAGTAAGATTCTGGTTCGAAGATAGTGAGTTACTCATCCAGGCTATGGTCACTAGACATGATTGGGCCAAACATGGGATTCCATTGGCGATGCAGTTTGATAGAGAGACTAAAAACCGCTTGTTGCCTCTTGTTAACAAAACCATTGCCAATTTTCTTAACCAGTCCTCGGTCTCGGTTTCCTCCTCTTCCTGGTTTCGAACATGACAAAAAGATTTCGTTCAGTGCCAGGAATTTATTCAAATAAGGAGGAAGCACCAAAAATAAAGTTTACTTATGCGCGAAAATTGGTCATATTTCAGCTAAAGAATACTGCTGACGTGACATTGGCTTTCTTCCCCTTTTTATCTGTGATATATCTCACAAAATAACATTAAAACCCCACCTACGATCAAGCACGCAACTTATTACGTACCTATCACAATGTTGCAAAAAGTATTAATTAGGAATATATTTATTGTTCACAGACAGATTTTTCTTCTACGAGTTTCTTATAATTTACCTGGAAGAAACCACCCAAAAACCGAGATCAAGGAAAACCAAAGTCAAAACATAATGATCATGTGGTTTCTTTAGTGAGAACCACTCCTAGTTTTCATTTCCTCAGATCTCTTGTGTGAGTTAGACTTCTCATATCTCATTCTAAAACTTATCAGCAAAGAACAAAACACCAGAATAGCATTATTTCATGTCACCAATTAATCATGTTGATCACATGGTTTCACTCGTGACAGTCTTGTTAACATTTCATTGCCTTCCATATCTTATGCATGACTTATTTTCTTGTATTTTTATCCATAAAACCTACCATAACACACAACAACACTAGTTCACTAAAAGCAAAGTAAACCATAATGATGGTTTCTTTCATGGAAATCTCTGAATTTTTATTACCTAGATGTCATATGTACGACAGTAAATTTCTCCACAAGGACATTACTTCAAGAAAAGGAAAAGCTAAACATACCAATCTTGTAATTTCATTCGTGACAATCTCTCTGCTACTATACAAATCAGCAGGGCAGTCGTCTAAGCCGGCTCTCTTCAATAGCCATGACTCCGCTACAGCCTCTCCAGTACAAGAAAATCTTCCTCCTAACACAAGTAATGCTCTACTGCATTGCTCTTGAACTTTTTTGCTACTCGAGCAATCAAGACAGCCTAATATTGCATCAATGCCTTCCTCTCTGTACATGCTATACTGCGAAGGGTCACCCTGAAACATAATCTTTCCATAAGGGTACAAAGGTTTGAAAATGGTAATTTGATTTGACCTTTTTTTCAAATGGTACCAGGAGATCAAGGTAGAGAAGAATGGCGGCAACGAGAGGACGCTGCTCAGATGGAGCTTGTTGAAGGTAGACTAGTAAAATGTGCATTGTGTTGAGGCAACCTTCATTCTTCAGCTCAACCAAGAAATTTGTGATCTGCTCTCTTCTGCCGAAAGACATACCAAAAATAATTCAGACAAAGTTAATTGTGAGATTGTTTTCATTTGGGAAGATAAAATTTGATTGTTTTCTGTAGTGAAAAACTAGAACTTACCACAAAGAAAAGGCTCTCCAAAAAAAAGAGCATTATCAAGAGGTTAACAGTCAGACATGTAAATTATTTGTCTGTGGTTAACTTCTGGTGAGAATGCCACAAACTAAATTACTTCTTCAACCAAGTAACAAAATAGTTTATATACCTTTCGAACAAAAATAAATTAATCTGTATTTTTAACATAATTTAAAATTAAACTGCTCTAGTTTTAAATCCATATGCTAACCAATATGAAAAATAGATGTTACAAATCAGAATATCATAAATATGTTGCCTCGTGCATATAAGTATAGCTCAGGACTGGCCAAGCCAAGTCAACTTGATTAGGTCTGTTCACTCTAGAGCTTAGAGATCGGTCCACTTGGTTAAGTTGATTTTTTTATCAAACCAAAATCAAGAGAGACAATGAGCCAGACTTAAAATTGGCTTCCGTGATGGTCTTAAGTCTTTTCATAATAGCAATAGCACAACAGTAAATGAATACAATATTATTGGTTAGCGTCTAATCTAGATAAAAGTGAGTCCAGAAAGAGAGAGCATACCTCCTAAGACAAATCAATTCCACCATTAATGAAAGAGCATGCCCATTTGATTTCAGTTGATTCCCAATCAGGAGTTCAAGAATTGATGCCTTCTTGATGTTAGTAGCCAAGTATTCTCTGCAGCTTCCATCTGCCCGAACACAAGTCACAAGAAATGATGCGGAATTCTTTCTCTCACGTGCATCACCCATTTCAAGCCTCTTGACCAACAAACTCAACCCACCAAGTGCAACAACTTGCTTTGCATTCTCAACGTTTCTGTCAACATCGAACCCCATAAGCAGCTGATCCAACAGGTAAAATGCAGCCGATTTGGGACTGCATTGTACTGCAAAAAGAGATTGAGTCTGATCCCCAAACTCCAAAACTCGTAAGACAAGTGGTATCCAGTCCAACGAGAGCATTTGCTTTGCCTTGGGACGGAGTACGTAGAGCAAAACTGCGGTCTTCAGGAACAACCTTTTGCTCCCCAATAATCTCAAGAAAATCTCAAGTTGCGGATCTGCATTAAGAACCACTTGTCTGTTCACCTCGTTTCTTGCGACAAGTTCGGCCAAAATTGAGATTGCCAATTCGAGAACTTCATCATCTTTAGATGTGAATGAAACCTCTAACAGGCCTTCAATAACTGAAGCAGTGGAGAGCGCTGTTTCGACAACTGGGTCTCCCTGTGAGTCAAGCCATGCATTGGAAACCACACGAACTGCAGTCTCGCACTCGCTCAGACTGTCTGATTTGGAGATTAGAGTTATGGCCCGACCAAGGTTGATTAATGGGACGATTGTGCTTGTTTCTTTGGGGAGTGCTGCAGGCTCTGTCTTTGGCATTTGGCTGCGACAGAATGCCCCTCTGTTTAAGTCAGATTGGCAGGTGAATAACCGAAGAGAGTACGATTTACGCGGAGTTGGCATAGATGCTTTTAGTGAGTCCTCCTTTCCAATGCTTTTGTGCCGCCGGTGGGCTCTTTTGTTAATCTGTCTATTCCAAAATAAAAACTGAGAAGGTATAGAAGACCCAGAACTATACCATGAATTGAAATTTCATATCCACCACAAAAAAATACAAATTTGAAGGGCACCGCCAATTTAAATGGTCAGTCAAAACTGTGTGACGTTTGATTTGCTTCTATATATGAAGCATCTTTTAAAAATAGGTTAACATTAATACTGGTAAAAGATATTGTAAAATGTGATTAGTGAACAATCTATTATAATGGAAGATATAATATTTCATTCGACCATTTTCCAACTTTTTCTTAAAAAATAATAATTTTGTTGGCAACACAAACAACTTACAACTAAAAAAAAGATGGATTACCACGAAAGTTGAAATCCGAAAATCATCTGGGGTCCCTATACCATCACAGTGAACATATAACAGCCATACTCAATTTAATACGACTTTATTATTACAGTGAACAAATATAGAACACTTACTGTATCGTATACCAAACAGTTTACTGAAACATAACAAGAGGTCCACAGAAACTATAGTGCAACAGACTCAAAAACAACTAAGACCATAGACCTGGATCACAACGAGTATATTAAAGCCAACGATTCCCTGGTGGTCCCCATTACTACCAAAAATAATATAGCAACCACATTGAAAGTTCAAAAGGCAAAATTATTTTTTGCCATTATTACACTTGACGATCTTTTCATAATTTCCTAAGAAAAAAGACAGTAAATAAAAACATGAAAAGAGAAAGAAGTACATTTACTCACGTGAACATCCTGCTGAATCTTGTAGTTCCCATCTTCTTTGCCAGAGTCAGAACGACCACAATCACTGAAATTGCCATCTGCCTCCTCTACTCTTTCTTGTTGGTCACCAAAGACAGCTTGATAACTTCACAAAGGAAAAGCATAAAAAAACTTAAGCCCATAAAATTAAATGGCTAAATAGAACTGTTTATAAAAATGGTCACTGTAAGTTTGAAATAATAACGCAGTAAGTGACCATACAGGTTGTGATTAACCGAGCACGGGGACACCGATAGAGATCTTTTGCCTGAAGCAATCCGGTAGGTGGACCTTGCGGGGACGGTTATGGACGGCACCGCGAGGTTCTTACCGCCAATCTTGAGCCATTCCTTGTAGTAAATAGCAAACTGGGAAGTGCCCAGGTCCATCTGATCATTGTACACTCTGTTCAATCCTTTCATGCTCCGGTTTCGCTCTTCCGAACCTAGCCCGGAAATCATTTCCATCTCCTTGTTGTACCATAGCTTAAGGTGGAGCAAATGGGGGAGGAAGAAAAGCTCCCACAAATCCGGCAATAGATTTCTCCTCGCGAGGTAAGGTGCATCATAGAACACTTGTAGCAAGTGTCTCGCGGAGGCCCGGTCATTGCTTTCGATCTTACGGACGATGGATAAGTAGAGGTGGGCACACGCGGAGAGGTGTGAATTGGGCACTCCACAAGTGAACTCATGCCTCGACTTGGGGGCATTAAGTGAGGCAACAATGCCCAAAAGCCGAATCGAGTTCCTCAACGACCTTACCTTAGAATCCTTAGAGGTGCCCAGGTCGGACGCCAACCGTTCAATGTTCTCCATTCCCATCCGCAAATTCACAAACACCACGTGGGCAGTGTCCTTCCTCGCCGACAAACACCCCAAGCACTTCTCCCGAACCCGTCTCCGGAAGCTCCCATCCTTCAGATACCTATCCAAATACCCGGAAAGTATCGAAACAACCTCCGAAGCCCCATCCTCCCCACCTCTAACATCCGTCCTCACCCACGAATTCCTCCCGGAGGAGTTAGAATCCGTGCGGCAAGAGGAATAACTGGGAGGGGCATCCGACCGAGCGGAGGACAACTCAACGCTCCGCCGATCACGGCAAAGGAAAATGGGTTTTGGGTCAATACCGGAAAGGTAATTACGGGTTTTCCGGCGGCGGAAGCCCTCTTGGGTGAGAAGTTCTTGGAGGGAAGACATGGGTTGGATGGGATTGGGAGGGGAAGAGTGTGGGATGTGGAAGGCATGTGTTGGGGATTTGTTTTGAGGGGATGGATTGGATGATTCCTCCGACAACAAACAAAATCTGTGTTTTTTTCGAAGGAAATAAAATGGACATGTTGTGTTGTCTGTTGGTGTTTGATTTTTTTGTTTTAGCGGGAGGCCGGTTTGGTTGCCTCTGGACCGACCGACCGGCCGGCCGGTTCATGGTTCAAACTAGCTAAAAGGTCAAATTGTGGCTAGTTTTTGTTTTTGTTTTTGTTTCTAACGATGATTGTAATCGCTTTTTTTGTGGTTAATAAATGTTAGGACGGGCAATTAGTACGTACACGATAACAAGGTGAATTTCTTCCATATTTCATCTTTCTATAGGACCACTTTGCGAGGGGCAATATAGCACGTTAAGTTAAATTTTGGAAATTTCGTAAACTTCCGAGTGCCTTGAATTGTCGTTTAAAATTCAAACATCTTCATCTAAATTCCTGACATGCACTTTCCTGTGATCATCATATTTTATTCTAATAAGTGCTAAAGTTGTACAAAGTCAGGCGCTTCATTGGAGGCACCATTCATGTTATGTGATGTTTTGAGAAAGATTAGTTTTCTTAAGATGAGAGAAGATAAAAAACCGTTTGAAATTAATATGTGATCTCACAAAAAACAAAACATAAAAAAACAATGTCCAACTTAAGGCTATGATCTGATGTGGATATTTGGACATTTGACTCCAATCTTGTCTGTCGACATCACTGAAACTATAACATATACTGGTAATGAAGAACAACATTTTAATTGAATTGTGGTTAACGAACTAAAAGGTTAATGAAAAATGTAGAAATGTGTCAAACATGAGAAAAACACAACGGCTACTAAGATTGATATTTTCATGGATTCTAAATAGTGAAGAGGAAATTTTTGAAATGCAAGAAAGCATCTAGCTAGAACCAGTTTAGGGGGGCCATAATCAAAAACCTATTGAGCTTTCAACTTGTCACGATGTGTTTGTTTGCATGGATTCAAATGAGTATGAATGCCAACAAAATTCTTCTACAAGATGAATTCCACACATAAGATGTTGAAAAGCATGTGTTTCCCCCAACCAATTTTGAACAAATTCTATTTATTTCTCTTCATATTAAGGAAGAAGTTGAGGAAAATGCAACAAAAGGGCACTACGACCCATGCTAGATTCTTGAATTCTTCCACATTTTCTAAATTAATTTTATTGAGGATACCAAAGCATGAGCAAGAAAAAACATTCCTTACGAAGACATTCTATCAGCTAATCATTAATTTATGATGTAAAGCCTATGTTTTGAATCCAATGCCTACAAAAGTAGGCTGAATATAAACCAAATAATCACTATAACAAACACTCTTACCCATGACTTTATTATTGTTATTATACATGGTCTTGAACTAAACAACAAATATTTAATGTGATTGCACATGCCCATGCATGAGCAACTAAACTAAAACATTCTTTACTAAGTGAACACATTATGCCCACATGATCGACCAAATGTGGTTTGGGATCTGACCAGCTTGGATTAAACTATCTGAAGGATGAATCACACTTTGCCATAATTCTACTGGATCTCACTGAATCCATCATGCAGTCAAAAATGTCCTACGATTTGTAACACTTCAATCTATATTTTAATGATTTTTGGTTCCTCAATTTAACAAGTTGATTATTATCCACATAAAAATTTCTATTATCACCGGAGTCATATCAATCAATAATCGGCAAGCGATCATGTGTGTACTTATGTCACAGGAAAGTAAATTAATTTACTTCATTACTCTAAAAGCTTAACTAACACTTTCAAAAAGCTACGTTTGAATTGTAAAGTCTTCACACTTCAAAAATAACTAATTTAAAAGTGAATAAAACAGCTACAATTTGTTTCGATTTTCTTTCAAGCATATACTAAATGATATGATTGCAATAAACAAACTCTATGAATATAAAGAATACTGAGATGATTTATCTCGAAAATACAAGCATATTATGTGCTAGGTATAAAATAAAATTATCACAAACAAAATTCCTGAAAACAAGTTCAAATTCCATTTCGCTTTATATTAAATTCCTAAACACAATAAATATCCATGTTTGAACTTGAACGACCTTTGTGAAATCAACACTTTCGTAAGATCACACCACATTGACCCAAAAAAATTTGACTGCAAACCACAACTTTTTGCTAACTAAAATCTTCAATCAACTATTAACACGTAGTCCTTGTCATTCATTAAAAACGCTTGTTCTTTTCCAATTGTCCATTTGTATCAGCTTTTATATGCATGTCAATACTAATTTAATGGGCATATACATGTCAATTTCATCAACTTTTGTATGTCAATTCCGGTAGCAAAACCAATATGGATTGGATATGGTTAGTCAATTTCAAAACTGACTTGATTCCAGTTCGGTTCTGGTTCTAGCTATCGAAATTGAATATGGAATCGGGTTTTATTAAATAAAAAAATTAATCCTAAAATTCTATTGTAAAAAATGAAAAAATAGCTTTTGCAGGTAAAAATTGACAATTTTACATATTTGTTACCGGAAACGGATCCGGTTCTGGGTACCGAAGTTGGAAATCGATCTGAATCCGATTCAGTTATAGGTACCCAAATAAAAACAGATCTGATTTCGGTTCTCCCGATACCCGAACTGAACCGATAGGTTGCCATCATTGATTTGGGCTGTTTTTTTGTCGTCAAACCCTTGGACAAGGATAAGAAACACTTGAGCCACTGCATCAACAGCGACTTCGCAAACATCTTCTGAAAAATAGTTCAGAAGGTTTTACGTGGATGTGGGTGAGAGAGAATAGTAACTCCCACTTCTCTCTCTCTCTGCATCATTATCAAGGTGCAAGTATTCAACACTCTTGGAATATATATATATATATATATATATATATATATATATTGCAATTTTATCCAAGTAGAACACTATGAATGATTTCTATCTAGTATGATACATTACAAAGGTAATATTATGATAATACTGCTTTTCGAAAAGAAATTGATGATACTAAGGTTGTCAGGAGTACCCACTTATTGTAACAATTATTGTGTCCCAGCATTGTGATAGGTTTTTCACTAAATAAAATTTGCTTTAGTGCAGAGATTTTTATTTATTATAAGTCAAACCATAAGGTTCGATGCAATATAGCATATTGTGTCTATAAAATTAGGTGATTCAAACAATATTGTAAAACATAATTAAGGAGGAGGATCGCTAGAGAAGAAGCTCAACTTTGGATTGCATTTCGAATGATGAAGAATTTAACATATTCATATATTTGCAATTTTATAGATGGAGAGATTACAACGTGCAAAAACATCCACACATAAAATTAGGAGGTGGGTACAAGGAGTGGATATAGTGGTGTATCGATTTCTTTGCAAAAATTAATACAATCTTTTAATATGTGTTATGTGTTGGGTTTTTAAACGAACATATTTCAAGTAAATTTGTGCACATGCTAGCTTATCATACTTATTCCCAATCGGCTTTTCCTCTCTATTCTCCACTTGTTACGTGTCACCGGCCACATAGTTTTCTTCATTATTCCAAAGCAAGAGGCTCTAATAATTCGAGTTGCATGGAATCTTGACAAATTTTTCGGTGGGTCTTATTTTTGTTGGTGTTTGTTGTTTTGTAGCTGAAGACAGCGTTTGTGCCCGTGACTACACTGGCCACAATCATTCCCATTGGTAGCAAAACTCCAATGAACGTGGGAATCTATATTCGATGTGATGTGATGGTTTTCGACCCCAACCTTAACTACACTCCTATTCTCAATGAAAAAAACCTTAACTACACTCCCGTTTGACGCGTGGTAGATATATACTACCTTTACGGTCATATTATAAATTCAAATATTGATGCGATTTTTTGCGGTACCTTTCTTTGGCTCCGATAAGTTTTTGTAGAAAGAAAAAAACACATGGAAATGTTTGTGGTCCTCGTAGTTATGAATGTGGAGTTTAGTTAATCAACCGGATTTACAAAACTCAAGAACCTAAGAAAAGAAAAGTATATCTAACATTATCATAAAAATGTTGCATACTTTTGTTGTTTAACAATGTGTAATCGAGATTATTTTTGTGTCTACGCATAAATAATATTAGTTGTAAAAATAGATCGTCGTGGCTCAATTTGTCCACTAAAGTACATGCGAAGAAACACATTGGTTGGTCGACGCTTACTGGAAGAATGACTAGAGACAAGGGTGAGACTTTGAGAGAAAGAGAGGATTCGAGCAAGGGCAACCATCCCCAAGCGGGTGTTTGATTTCTAAGGGCAAAGGTTAATCATGCTTTCACGAATCCGATATCAATCACAAATGAGACACCCTACACAATTTTTCATGATTTTTTACCTAAACCAAGGTATTAGGATTTCGTAGATTGCTTTTATTGAGATTACCACATGTTAGAATCTGAAATTGCTCTAGAGATTGGTGGATAAAGTATTTAAAACTTTTGGTTGATTAATTATGTGTTCTTTGGTGGTTTACAAAAAAATAACGAAACAATATGCAAACAAACCACACAAAAAAAGGAAATAAGATTTATATTGGTTCACTATATGGTTGTCAACTCTAGCTCGAACTCGAAACTCGACTCCATAAATTCTCGATCCCGGTTTAGCTTGAAAATAAAGGAGCTAAGAGAAAATTAAAAAAATCCTCCAACTCGGATTAGTAAACGAGTTCGATCAAACTCGAAATAGCTTGAGCTCGTCTCGACGCCTCGACTCGTGTTTTATTTTCCAATTTGTAATGTTTTAGTATTTAGTAATAATATACCATAACATGCAAGACTTGAACTTTTGGCTCGATTTGCTTGCACCCTTAATTGATGGAGACAACCTTTGACCTAGTCCAATCCCAAACGTCGGGCTTGAGAGTTGCTAATTCCTAACCTTCTACCTGAGCAAGGTTTACTGCTTCACCTTACCGTGGAGCCGACCAACTTCCATAATTCGATAACTCCTTTACAACTTCGACTCGCTAGGTCCCTACTAAGCAAACCCTAATAGCCAACTGCTAGGTCAATATATTTTTGTTGGATTTTATGATTATGTATACTGAGTTAATATACATATTTTGGGACACCCTTTGAAAATTTATGGGTCCGCCACTGACTATACTATAGTCTACTGCTTATTTTCTTCAATTTATTGCGAAATTGGAGCATTTAAGGTCCACCATTTGAATGCCTAAATGCAGGGACAGTGCCACGTAGTGGATATCAGAGTCCGGCTACCCCCTTGGATTTGTATCCTCTAAGATTTTGATCCCGAAATTTTGGTAATCCGCTTACATTTTGAAGAACTTATGTTATTCCGACCTCTTATATTTTTTTATCCCTTTGAATTTTGACCTCAATGAATACTTGAAATACCGATAATAAGATAGATGAAGGAAATTTTGTGCAATTTATCTAGTGTGAGTATCTATTTACTAATTTATTGGTAAAATACCAAACTAGACTCTTGCTAATACTAAATTAGTGAATTCTCAAATATTTTTTGATCGACATGACATCCCCCGGCCCCGTGATTTCAATTCCTGGCACCGCCCTTGCCCAGATGTGTATGTGGCTGGACTAGATATGTGATGATAGTGGAATTTGGTGTGAGGACAGCAATTTGCATCATGTGATTAAACGTTAAGTGTGTTTTGGAGTGATAAGTGCTCGGTATTTTAATTTTAAAAACGAAAAAAACCAATATGATATGGGAATATACGTGATTTCATATTTTCAAAAGAGAAAAAAAAAATGCATGGGGAATAGACGTATTTCAGAGCACGAATAATAACAGTTTGTAATTTATATGACAATATCACATGTCTAAGGACAAGAAAGGAGTTTGTCGATTTCATCTCCAGAGCACGTCTAATGAGACAGCTGGCATAAAAGACTAAATTGATAATATAGTACTTGCAGTTCTAGTCTTGCAAAACACTTGATGTTGGAATCTGTTAGGGTCTCTAGGATGGCTTAGGTGGAAGTTGTCTTTTGCATCAGAATCATGTGCGCGTATAGAACCGTCATCATGTAGCACAGAATGGGCGTCATTATCACCAAATATTTTACTCTCTATATTTTCAAATATTATGAATTATTTGCGAAATGATTCAGTGAAGCCATTCCAAACATGTAAAAATGTTTCAACTGCTGTGATGGTACAACTGTTCACGGTGAGCTTGCCTCAACCGGTTCGAATCTCACTTACCGCAATGATCTAAATTTTTTCTTCTCCTTCTAGAACTTAATAATAGCGTTACAAAATTTTCAAAATAAGAAAAAAAATACTAATTTACTAAGACCATCACTAACCATGACCTGGACGACCCGGTCATCAGCTCTCTTCAAAATCAGCTTTCTCTCTCTTCCACATCAGTTTTCTCTTTCCTCAACCCACATTCTTATCTTTCCTATACTATTCACCTTTTAACCACAACCCAACAACAACCTATCTCTCTCCTCCACATCATTTCGGGGTCCATCTTGGTAAAAATTTAAAAAAAATAAAAAAATTCTAAAAAATCAAGATAATTATAAAACGTATTTTCATTAAAAAATTAAAAAAATCTCTAACAAAAAATTCAAAACAAAAACAAAACCAAAAATCAAAAAATCAAAAAAAAAAATTCAACCCGGACGCGCCACGTGGCGCGACCGGGTTGGATGACCCGGACAACCGATTCGTCGACCCGGTCCTCTTCGACCGAAGATTTCCGCGGTTAACAAAAAAAATTCTCGGTCGTCTATGACCGACCTGGGCACGACCGCAAAAAATCCCTCGTTAAGGGATGCCCTAAAGACCTCTTTCACTAGATACCACATAGTGGATATGGGAATCGGGCGAATCTCCACAATTTTTATTTTCGGTTAAGATTTTGGCTCCTTCATTTGGTATTCCGTTTACAAAGACCTTAAAATGATAAACAACTGTTCTTGAGGACGCGGCTGAGTTGGCACAGACCATGTCAGTAGAGAAAAGATATTCTTTTTATATTTTATCCTTATATTCTTTGGTTGCCCGTACAAATGTCATGAGCAGTCACTCAATCCCTTCATCCCTCATTAATGCGTCTCAAATCACTCCATTTCTCATTTTGGCGCTCCTACACAGCAGATGACTTTTCATCTTCATCTCAAGATGCGTCTTCCCTTCTCTTCTGTGGTCCTTCCTCTGTACTTCAATGGAAGTCGTTAATGTGTCTTCCCAAGTGGAGTAGCCGGCAAACGTTCCTAAGGAGGAGATGTTTTTTCCTTCTTTCGAAGAAGCCAAAACATTTTACGTGGCCTATGCCGATTCTTGTGGTTTTGGTGTTAACATAAGGCAATCTCATTACGATCGTGGTGTTGTTATACAGGCCACGCTGACTTGCTCCAAGGAGGGCGCGACACCAACAAACCAAGGGCAATGGAAATTGAAGCCTAGGTTATCCAGTAGAGTCCAATGCACTGCTCGGATAAGGGTCTCCGGAAACCCAACAAGGGGTTACCACATTAACTTTGTGGATCTTAAACATAACCACACCATGCTTGACCAGGAGCAAATGTGTTTTCTCGGACAAAAACGAACTATCCCCGAGGCCGCCAAAACACGCATATCGTGCAATGATTATGCTGGGATATCAGCTGCTAAGACCATGCAATCTTTTGTGGTCGAGGCTGGAGGTCATGACAAATTGACTTTCAACGAAATGGATTTAAGGTTTGTGTTCTTTCTGCCTAACATAATTGAAGTTCAACATTTTGCCGGTTGTTCTTAGTGGTTTCTGTGTGCAGGAATGTTATAAACGACGTCATAAATTTGAAGATGAGACCTGGTTATGCACAAGCTCTTCAGAACTATTTCATTAGGATGCAAAAGTTTGATTCGATGTTTTTCAATGTAATGGATATGGATGACGAAGGAAGACTACGGAACGTGTTTTGGGCTGACTGTCGTTCTAGAGCTGCTTATTCATACTTTGGAGACACATTATGTTTCGACACTACCTACATTACCAACAAATACGACATGCCCTTTGCCCCATTTGTAGGAGTTAATCACCATTTTGAGTCGATTTTGCTCGGTTGCGCTTTGTTGTCTTCTGAGACCACTGAAAATTGCATTTGGTTGTTCCAAACATGGTTGTCGTGCATGAACGGTAAGGTGTGGCTATGTCCAGTTAAAGGTCTGTGTCTGTTTAATTTAAGGTGTGCTTCTGTCCAGATTAAGTATTGTGGTTGTCCAGATTACATTGTGGGTCTGTTCCGAATACGTTGTAGGTCTGTCCAGATTACGGTGTGGTATTTCGATTAAAGAGTGTGGTATGTCCATATTGCGGTCTGTTGCTGTCCAGATTAAGTTGTGTTGCCGTCCAGATTAGGTTGCCCCCATTATGTCCACATTAACTTCGTGTTTGTCCACATTAAGCTGTATGTCTGTTCGGAATAAGTTGTCTGTCTGTTCAAAATAAGCTATGCGTCTGTTCGGAATAAGTTTAAAGTTTTCGTACAGACCACACTCCTTTTAAATTACCCCCATTCTACAGATATAACTCGAAAGACCACACCGTAATCTGGACAGACCTACAACGTATTCGGAACATACCCACAACGTAATCTAGACAGCCACAGTACTTAAGAGAGTGGTATGTCCATATTACGGTGTGTTGTTGTCCAGATTAAGTTGTGTTGTTGTCCAGATTAGGTTGCTCCCATTATGTCCACATTAACTTCGTGTTTGTCCACATTAAGTTGTCGGTCTGTTCGGAATAGGTTTTGTCTGTTCAGAATAAGCTATGGGTCTGTTCGGAATAAGTTTAAAGTTTTCAAAGTATGATTTTGTACTTTTTAATATATGACTCACTCCTTTTAAATTGCCCCCATTCTGCAGACATAACTCCCCCAGCCATCATAACAGATCAATGTGGCACCATTACTGCTGCTGTAAGGAATGTCTTCCCAGATGCAAGACACAAATTCTGTATATGGCACATAATTGATTGATTGTATATGATTCCAAAACCCTAGCAAAATTTGATCGTAATTGGCAGGGTTTCCTTCTTGATTTTGACCTGCAGAACCATAGCTGACTCAAATCGATTTATGCAATCCGAGAGTCTTGGATACCTGCATTTGTTGGTGATAGTTTTTCGCGGGAATGACATATACTCAGAGAAGCGAGAGTATGAGCGCCTTTTTCGACAAGTATCTGACTTCGAAGACCACCCTTAAGCAGTTTGTTCAACAATACGAACTTGTGTTCCGCCATAAGTATGAGAAGGAAACTCAATCAGATTTTGATTGTCTTCATAAGAGACCCCAATTGGTTTCAATGTATCCCTTCGAGAGACAGATGAGCAAGTTGTATACGGTAGGGGTCTTCAAGAAAGTGCAGTTAGAAGTTGGGAAGATGATATACTCCGATATAACGGAGGAGTTCAATACGAATGACACATTTCATTACAAGGTATCTGAACGTGTGATTGTAGAATGTTTCCTAGTACAAAACGTTTCCTAGTACAAAACTTATCTATGAACTTCACATGTGATTGTAGAATGTTCAACACGTTGGCATTCTATGCTGCCACGTTTTTGTTGTACTTGGACGCTTAAATCCTAATACATTGCTCCTAGACTCTTACATCGTTAATCGATGGTGGAAGGATATTCGAAGGAGCTATCAAGATAAGATGTACCCAGACGATGGTGTAATGGAGAAGGATGCGCTTCGTCGTCACAACGACATCATGGGTCGTGCCGTTTGGATCGCACATGAAGCCTTCATTTCCCACGAAATGTATCTTCAGGCCGTGAAGTGTGTTGAATTGCTTAAGGCACGTATGCATACTACCCAGTTCTTGGTTCGACTTGATGAACCTGAGTCTGCGGGTACATCAGTTCTTAATCCAGATAAGGTCAGACGTATAGGAAGACCGTTGACTAGACGTCGAGTGTCTTTAGCTGAGAAGATAATTAAAAAAAGCCATAAAAACACGCTCAACAAGAGAAGAGAAAGTTCAAGATGAAGGTTACATCGTTGCTGCACGAAGTCGCACCAAAACCCGGGGATCCTGATTTCTCTGATTAGGACATGAATTTGTATTACAAGGAACTTCCTCCTTAATTTAATATTTCTTGTTATTTTCAGTTCTTGTAAAACCAAGAAACTTCTAATTGTTGATCTGTTCGGATCTGTAAATGGTTGTTATACACGGTCGTTTATCATTTTCCATCTGTAAAGTTGTGGTGGATCTGTTCGGCTTAAGGTGTGGATCTGTTCGGATAAAGTTGTGTGATTGTTCGGTTTAAGGTGTGGATCGGTTCGGTTTAAGGTGTGGATCAGTTCAGATTAAGTTGTGTGATTGTTCGGTTTAAGGTTTGGATCCGTTCGGTTTAAGGTGTGGATCCGTTCGGTTTAAGGTGTGGATCCGTTCGGTTTAAGGTGTGTGACTCTTCAGTTTAAGGTGTGGATCTGTTCAGATTAAGTTGTGTGACTGTTCGGTTTAAGGTGTGGATCTGTTCGGTTTATGTTGTGAAAAAAAAGAGTTTGTAATTTGTACATGTAAAAAACTCAACACTAAAAAATTGGACTTCAGATCTGCACACATGAACGGTGGTCCTTAAGTAACATGTCCGCCAATTCACCCCTGATACAGTGGATGTTCTTGGGTCCTTCTTCTTCGTCGGGTCAAGTTTTAGCATTAGTCACCTTATCCAGTATAAAACATAGGCTCCGCAATCGTTGCTCCCCGGTTGTTGTCGTTGGCTATTTTTCGTGAGGATTCTCAAGGGTCAGTCCACCTTTAGTAGGTCCCTCTAGTATTCAGCCACATCCGCTGTTGCGCATTCATGTACGCCTATGGTCTGCTCTGGATCTTCACCTCTCTCTAGCTCCCTAGAGATACTGTTGAACGCCAAGATCTCCTTGGACGGGTCGTGTACAACCACCAGAGTCCAATGACCTACAGACCAGCATGGTTGTACGATGACGGTCTCTCTTGGAGACACATCTTTTATTTTAGGGAGGATAAAATCATTAATTTCTCTGCCTTGGCCAACCACAATTTGCCCTGACTCGAATGTTGATATGCATATAACTTTTTGTGGTGGGCGTCTTTCTTCGAGAACCGAAAGCATAGCTTCGATAGTTTGGTTGGTCATATCCATCTCAGGCGTTATAAGTTCCTTCAGGTCGGTGCATGTTAGACTACACATATCGCCTCTCCAGATCACCTCTCTACGGTCCTGTTGGCTGCGGTCAAGTTCAATATCATGTTGACCTCATCAGCTGACAACGTTCTCAATGCAGTCATGTCAACATCAGGCCTTGTCCCTCCTAAGTTGACAGGGAACCTATAATTGTCCTCTGTTTTTCCTTTTTTTCCTTTAGTCTCCTTTGAGCCGCTCTGTCTCTTCTCTTTTGCTCTTCTTCCACCTTCTTCTTCTTGGCCCGCTCTTCATCTTCTTTCCTCTGCTGCTCCATGCTGGCCGTCGAGCGTTGTCTTTTCACACCCCAGTTTGGTTTCCTTGCCTTGCTCTCTTGTTCCTTCTCCTCTTCTTTATTCTTCTCTTCCTTCTTCCTCCCCTCCTCCCTCTTCTTCTCTTCCTCCTTCTCCACTCTCTTTCTCTCTTCTTCCTTCTCCTCTTCTTTATTCTTCTCTTCCTTCTTCCTCTCCTCCTCCCTCTTTCTCTCTTCCTCATTCTCCACTCTCTTTCTCTCTTCTTCATTCTCATGTCTATTTCTCTCTTCTTCCTTCTCCTCCTCTCTCTTTCTCTCTTCTTCCTTCTCATGTCTCTTTCTCTCTTCTTCCTTCTCCTCCTCTCTCTTTCTCTCTTCTTCCTTCTCCTCCTCTCTCTTCTTGTCTTCCCTCTTCCTCTCTTCTTTCTTATCCTTCTCTTCTCCTCCTCTCTCTTCATTTTCCTTCTCCTGTCTCCTCCTCTCTTTTTTCTTCTTCTCTTCCCTCTTCCTCTCTTTTTCCTTCTCCTCCTCTTTATTTAGATCTTCGTCTTTCTCCCCCACAAGTATTTTCACTTGTCCCTGTCCCTCGAAGATATACAATTTCTTCCCTCGGCCTCCCACACTCTTCCTGGGCATCCTCAGTTCTTCCTTCAGGCCGTTAACCTCTTCTGTCACCTTCCTAAGGGCAGCTTCGCCTTGCAGCCATTTCGTCTTCACCTCACTCAGCTCCAACTCTTGGAGCAGCGGGTCACATGGAATGTTGCAGTCTGTCAGTTGGAGCCATGGCAAAAGTGCCTATTGAAGCTGACCCATTTCGAACAGGAGTTCGAACAGAACTAATAAGTTCCAGCTCCCTTTCACTTAGTGATGGAGCCCCCATCATGTCGAATTTGTCGTTGTAAATCTGAGGTAAGGTAATTCCACGTTCCTCCCATTTCCTCAGGGTTAAACGTTTCCCAAACATTTCCGTCCAACTTTTCATCCGTGGATAAGCTCCGCCTCTGGGCTCCTACAATCTGAATTTCTCACAAAGCCACACCTTCAAATGGAAAAGTTCAACTGTTTAAAATGACTGCACAAACATACATTCATATTCTAAGCAGACAAACAACTTAATCTGGAAAGACAAACCACACAATCTTAATAGAGGAACAACCCCAGATATGGACAAACCTTATTCCGGACAGACACACAACTTATTCCGAACAGACACACAATTTAATCCGGACAGACACACAACTTATTTTGAACAGACACATAACTTATTCCGAACAGACATACAATTTAATCCGGACAGACACACAACTTATTCTGAACAGATAAACAACTTATTCCGAACATACACACAATTTAATCTGGACAGACACACAACTTATTCCGAACAGACACACAATTTAATCCGGATAGACACACAACTTATTCTGAACAGATAAACAACTTATTCCGAACATACACACAATTTAATCTGGACAGACACACAACTTAATCTGAACAGACACACAACTTATTCCGAACAGACACACAATTTAATCTGGACAGACACACAACTAAATCTGAACAGACACACAACTTATTCCCAACAGACACACAATTTAATCTGGACAGACACGCAACTAAATCTGAACAGACACACAACTTATTCTGAACAGACACACAATTTAATCTAAACAGACACACAACTTCATCTAGACAGACACACAATTTAATCTGAACAGACACACAACTTAATCTGGACAGACACACTACTTAATCTGGACAGATAAACAACTTATTCCGGACAGACTCACAATTTAAACGGAACAAACACAAAACTTAATGAGCAAAAAATGCTTACTTGTAGTATTGCCACACAACCGTCGACGTTCCCCTGCCTCATAATGAAGTTCCTTGCCTTTCTGCAGTTCTAAGCTGACTTTCTCAAGGCCCCGAACTAGGGCTCCGTGAACTGCACGTGCCCATGCATATTTGTTTATGTGTCTGATGTCCCAGAAATGGTTCATGAACCATTGCTTTGGTCGAAGTGTTCCATCAAAGAACAAAAAATGGTTGAAGATGAAAGAAATCAGGAGACGAACGTACTCCTCCGTCTCGCCCATGACACTAGTGGTTGTCAGATGACCTAACAGTTGTGTGTCATAAATGTCCACCCCTTCTAACCTCTGTACACCCAATGGTTCCGGCACAACGGTCTTCCCATGCATACTTAAGCCCAAAATTAGGGCAACGTCTTCAGGTGTAAGGGGAACTACCCCTGATCTTATTCTCAGCCTCACCTCCTTCGCATCATAGTGTTCGACGAACCAACCAACTATTTCGTTGTCCGTAGTAATGTTAGAAAGGTCTAGGAAGTGACCGAAATGGGTACTCCAGAAAACCTCCTTCTCAACGTTCTTCATCCTATCAAACTGCTTTCGGATGACCGTCCAGGAACACCTGGATTCCCAGAAGTTGTAGGTGGTTCCCTAAAACAAATAATTGAAGAAATAAAAGTTCGTCAAAAAAAGAACGACGAAGGGAAAAAAACTAAATAGACCCACCGGTTCTCGCATAGGTTCGCTAGCGACGGAAGGAGTCGAAGAATACATTATCGTTGAGAGGGGAAGAGACTGAGAGAAACTATCTTTTGGCTTCGTCTGTTCACAAGTACTCCAACGAGAAAGAAAGCAAGACTCTCCCTTTCGATCTGGATATTTGTTATCTTCCTCGATATCTGAACCATCGTGGGTAGGGTGTCTGGCACTGTCTTATATGGGGTTTGGAAAGCAACCGTCGTACTTGGAAAACCGTCAAATTTTTTTAAAATCAATTAAAAGTGCGTGTGGAAAGGGTGACGTGTCAATCTTACTAGACGCTGACTCACTAATTTTTGGGTGCCACGTAGGACGCGTCACGGACGCCCGCGTCTGTGTATAATGATCCTATGCGATTCCGACATCTTGGATTTTTGAAGATTTTGACCCCCTAAATATTTTAGTATATTTTTATAATATATAATAAGTTATAACTTGTAGAATATGTGTTATTTTTTTTCATAATATGTTAAAACTTGTATTAATATAAGAAGTTGAACTTCACGTTGAGAGTTGTTTTGTATTTCTTATTATGTTTTTGGATATTTAAACATAAATTTTTACCTACTCTATACTTATTTTAGGTATTTTTTGTATGTTATTATGAAATCACAAATTAATATGGATGATCTACTAAACAGCTAAACGTCGTCCCAAAATTACTTAAATCGTATGTGCGAATTACCGTTTTACCATTCTCTCATTTCTACTTATTTCTGCTCCCAATAAGGCATCCTTTTTTCATACTACAACAAAAAATAACCATAAAAAATAAAATCAGAATAGGAATGCGGAGGTGCCAGGGGGCAGCAACCCCTGCGGACGTTTTTTGTTTCGACACCCTATTATTGTTTTCCGGATATTGATATGTTTACCCGTTTATTTACGTTTGTCTTTTTTTCCACCCCGTCACCACCGAAATCTTGCAACAGAACCTAAAATAATTTGAAATAACACACCGTATAAATTCAAGATGTTTTTAAAAAACTGGGGGTCTTAGAAAGACGCCCCCACCATGGAGGAGGCGTCTGGCTATGACGCCCCACCATGGGAGGTTAGACGACCTAATTTTTTTATTTTTTATGGGACATAATGGGTATTAAATGGATTGTGAAGGGCAAAATTGTTATTGAGACGATCGATTCAAGTAATTAGTGAGTCATTTGATAAAGCAAAACTACAATGTGCACAATGTGACTTGAGTTAAGTTACATATTTATAATTAGCTTAAGAGATCAAGAAATGAATATATAATACAAATGTGACACATTTTTACTTTGTATAATATTCTTAATATCATGAGGCAAGTGATAGCACAAGTGATGTCACTTACATCACTAAATGGATTGTGTTTAGTTCGAGTAAACAAGACATCTTTGTTAATTGAGTAATTATAATGTGTAGCTAGATACCACTTATAGTTTGTGATATTAAGTGTTTAATATCACTGTCAATATAACTTAGATCCTCCTATAGGTCACACCACAAAACTGAGACACAAGAAGTTCGATTTTATGTTCATATCATGTATCAGATTTCATGTGAAATAACATACATGTAGTGAATCAATAAATCAATATGTCATGAAAATGACAGTTAGAATTATAAATAACTTCATACGAGATGTATGTATTATGAGGTGTAATGTTTTGATATTACATATCATAGTATATTACATGATTTGTGAATTTGCTAAAAACCCCAAAGATCGAATTTTGTTGGATATAATTCCAAGATTTGATAAGTGCGAAAATCAGACAAAACGGTCGAACGCTTTCGGAGACCAATCAACCGGATATTCACAGTAGTTGTTGCGTATGTGAACGATCGACTGGAAGGATGCATGGGTCGACCGCAAAATTCTAGGAGTTGTTTCTAGGATTGATCGGTCGACGGGTTGAAGTTGTGATTCGACCGAAAACTTTCAGGAGCTTCCACAAATTCTTCTTGGTAGTAATTGGTACACCGACTTGTAGCTTAGTGCGACCGAAAACTTCCAGTAGCCATTTCTCGTGTTGAATCGGTCGACCGTTTATGCATTTTGTTCGATTGCAAAATCATAGTAGCTCTGGTAGCGTGTGATGGGTCGACCGCCCGGTTTCTTGGTCCAACCGAAACCGCGATTAATCTTCAATCGGTCGACCGGATGGCTAATTTCGGTTGATCGGTAAGCACATTTTTGCCAGAATTAATTAGATATTAATATTGATCATGGGTTCGATTTCTTCCAATTGTGGTCAAACGTGGATGATGATGATTATGTATAAATTTGTGATTGATTTTAGAAAGAGAAAAATAATAGATCATGGGTAAGTGGATTACTCATGATGTGGGTGTTGGGAGAGTCTATAAATAGGTCTCCTCTCCTTACTTGTTTCATATGAATGCAAAATTCTCTCTCTCCCTAACCTCCCTGCTAATCCATCCAAAAATCTCTTAGTTAATTAAGCTTTTGGAGATTAAATTCTCAAGGAGCATTAGAGGGGTTATTAGCTAGATTCTAAATATGATTTAGAGATTGATTAGCTCATTTCTCTCTAATCTTGTTCAGAGTTTGGTAAACAGTTGGAGGCGAATCGACGGACGATTCAACGGGTAACGCAACTCTGGAGCTTCATAAAGGGTTTAGAGACTCTTTGGGTATAATCTCCTTCTATTTACTTTAATATTTATGTACATTACATGATATTAGAATAAATATAAAACGATGTACATGAAATCGCCGAAAATATGAAAATCGATCTTTTATGCATGTATAGTTTTTTAAAAATATATACATACATAGGGGCACGAAATCTTTCAATGGTATCAGATCATTTAGTCTATATTTTCAATGATTAGACTATATAATTAATTTTAGTTTACCATCTCCAATCGAAACAATTCGTGTTTGATGTCTTTTTCAAGTTTTCGATAGTTTTGTTGATATAATTCTAATCGATTATTTAGATACTTTTAAATGTTTTAAAACATGTCATATGAATGTTAGAATTAAGATTTAGACTTACGTCTAATTACGTAAAATTTTCGTTTATATTAAATGATTATTTTACAATGAATCGACAAAACGAAAGAGACAAATAAGTTTATTTTTCTTTTGGGAATTTAAATAAACTTCGGTTCAAATGATTTATATTTTGAACTATGGATGCATGAATCATTTTAAAAAATTTAAATAATTTTGGAATTGTTTGATTAAGAGATGAAGTTTCGTCTAATATATAGTATATGTACATGTGTTGTACTAGTTCTCTTTTGCATGGACAAGTGAGTTTATATGTTCCGTTAAAGCCATGTGTAAATGAATAATGTGTATGTTGTTATTATTATCATTCAATCACATATGTTTATGTATATGTAAAAGTCAATTATTTATGTATATGAATGCATATGAGAAGATTTTTACATAGGACTTGCGCAAGACAATTTTCGAAATTGTGAGATGCATGTTTATATTTTGCAATATTTACATTCATGGAGCAAGAAGAAGTCACAGAGAAAGCGCAAAGGTCAAGGACATGGGAACATAAAAACTCACGCCAATATGTGTGTGAATGCATTTAATTTATGTTTCTGTGCTTGACATGTATGTGATTGTCTGAATGAATGTTAGGATGTGTATAGATATAAATATGCATGATTACCTAAATTCTAAAATCACATGTAAATGTTTAATTTTCCAACCAAAAATTAAGAATATTTTCTTTCTTATTTCATCCACTAGCAGTCATCGATCGAGGGATATTCTGCTCGCCCTTGGTGGGAGATAGCTTCCTCCATCTTTGGGAATAGTGGGAGATATATGGATATCTATTGTTGTGCCATGACTAAGTACATGAAATGAGATTCATCCTTAGTGAACACTAAGTATTTTTGTCATGAATACAATGGACAACCGTATCAAATGAAATAAGTTTTCTTAACAAGACCTGAAACCCTCGCTCGGTTTTGAGAAAAAGAAGTTTCCTTAGGAGGATTGGTCAAATTCCCTATTGATTAAAATGACAAGAATCATAAGAGTTTGAAAATGCAAAAGTCTGCAAATTTTCGAAATGGTTATGATTAGAAAATATTTCTTACCTTGATTCTATAATATATTCGATAGCCCTTAGCTACTTTATATTATAATTGATAGGATCTTGAATTACTGTATTTATGAACATAATTTTTTTTTGCAGTATTGATTTTCAAACATAAAATTGACTTTAAATCCCATATAAATTTATTTTGTAGAAATACCGAATATTCAACTTATCATACAATCTATGATTGAAAAACATCATTTGTCAAATGATGACTCCAACTTCATAAGCTGGCAACTCAAACTCAACATCATGTTAAAGTTTGAGAAACTATCTCATTTTGGATGGTGATATCCCAAAATTAAGTGAGAAGACAACTGATAATGAGAAGGAGACTAAAGCCAAATGAGAAGAACAAGAGAACCAAGTTCACGGTCTAATGTTGGCCTCCATAGGTGACTCGCTTAAGCAAAATACTTGGATTCAAAACCCAAGAAGACCATGGAAGCTTTAACAAAGATGTTCATGGATAGTGCTAGAAAAGAGCGTTTTAAGACCACCATAGCACTCACAAGGGAACATCGTTATCCGTGCATTTTCTCACTATGCAAGGATACCTTGAGAAGTTAGTGAAACTCTCTTCCCCGATGCCCGATGACATTGTGGAAGATTTGATTATTGACTCTCTAACCCCGTCCTACAAGAACTCATTATGTACTATCATGTGCGTGAGAAAGGAGTGAGTCTTGAGGAGTTTCACAACGCTCTCAAAATGGCTGAAGTTGACATGGGCAAGGGTCGGGACAAGAACGTCCTAGCCGTCCATGGTGGGAGCAGAAAGATCACCAAAGCTAAAGGCAAAAACAAATTGGCCAAAAAGTCGTTGAAGGGAAGTGGAGTAGGAGGGTTCATGCCAGTATCTCGAGGGGGAATTCTTCGAAATCTCTGACTCCTAATACGGAGGGTTACCACTGCGGTGGAAAATGACGCATCCGCCTGAATCGTCCCAAGTACAAGGAAGATCTTGACAACGGGATGATTGAGCAAAAATGCCTCAAAATGTCTAAAGGTTTATTTTTTATTGAGATAAATTTAGCCACATCTGTCCATGATTGGGTAATTGATACCGGATCTTATGCTCACATAATTTCTAATGTACAACTACTAAAGGATAGGAAGGAACTCACGAAAAACGAGATGATTTTGAAAGTTGGAAATGGTGCAAGCGTTGTTGTGATTGCACCGGGTTCCGTGGATCTTCAATTATCTAGAGGTTTAAATTTATGTTTAAAGAACGTCTATTATGTATCTTTGATTAGAAAGAATATTATTTCTATATCATGTTTTGATATGGATAATTTTAATATAAATATTTCTAACTCTTGCTTGTCTATATCGAAGAATGAGATATTCTATGCAAATGCTTTCATAAGAAATGAACTCTATTTGCTTGAAATAAATAATAGACAAATTTTAAACATCAATAACAAAAGGCTTAAGATAACTCACGTGAATGATACACTCTTGTGGCACTATCATCTTGGTCACATAAATGAAAAATGCATCAAGAAATTGCAAGAAGTTAACCTTCTTGGTCAACTTGATTTTAAATCATTGGAGACATGTGAACCTTGCCTAATGGGTAAAATGACAAAGAGGCCTTTCAAGAAGAAAGGTCCGAGAGTGAATAACTTGTTGGATTTGATACATTCTGTTGTATGTGGTCCGATGAGTACTAGTGGAAGAGACAGTTTTAGTACTTCATTACGTTCACGGATGACTATAGTCGTTATGGTTATATTTATCTAATGAGAAACAAAAGTGAATTCTTTGACAAGTTCAAAGAATTCAAGAATGAAGTATTGAGCCAACTCAACAAGAAAATCATGTCTTTACGAACGGATTGTGGAGGTGGGTACTTAAGTACCGAATTTGACTCATTCTTAAAGGAGTGTGGTATTGTACCACAACTCACCCCTCCCGGAATACTTATTGAATGGGGTATCCGAAAGGAGGAATAAGACATTGCTCGACATGGTTCGATCAATGATGAGTCAAGCTGAATTGTCGCTTTACTTTTGGAGTTATGCACTAGAAGCTACGGCTTACACTCAATAATGTTCCACCCAAATCCGTAGAGAAAATGTTTTATGAGCTATGGAGTGGTAAAACATCTATGCTCAATTTTCTCAAGATTTGGGGTTGTGAGACCTACGTCAAAAGATTGATGTCGACCAAACGTCAACAAAAAGTGGATAATCACTTCTTCATAGGTTATCTTCGTGAGACAAAAAGATACTACTTTTGGCATAAAACCTCCAATCAAGTGATTGTCGAGATGGATGTCGTATTCTTAAAGAAAGAGTTTCTCGAAATAATAAAAAGTAATGGGAGTAGAATTTTGCTTGAGGAAACTCAAGATATTCTACAAGAACATGACATAAATGGTGACATCAGGATCATGAAGGCCCAACCAAGATTCCTTAGGTTAGTGGGAGCGTAAGTGAGAGACCCTCGCAAGCAATTGTGAGTGAAACTCAATCATTCCCACCTAGTGCACGTTCAAGAATCGAACGTGAACAAATTCCGCAAGAAATTGTGGAAGAAATTCAAGAAAGTACACGTGGAACCAAAAGAACTTAGAAGGTCTACGAGGGAAATGAAGAAACTCGATACATATTTGGGACTTCATGAAATCATGGTACTTGATATCGATGATCCCTCGACATTTCAAGAAGCAGTGGAAAGAGAGGACTCCAAACTATGGTTTAAAGCCATGAAATCCAAAATAGAATCCATGTATGACAAATCAAGTATGGAACTTGGTTGACCTTCCTCAAAGAAAGAAAGTCGTTCAAAACAAATGGGTCTTTAAGAGGAAGATGGACATGGATGAGAACTTGACATCCTACAAAGCAAGAGTTGTATCAAAAGGTTTCACACAAATTCAAGGAATTGATTATGATGAAACTTTTGTAGGATCGTTATTGGTTGCTAATTCTAATCAATTTGAAGCTTAATTCTCTAGCTAAACAATCAAAGATGCAGCGGAAATAATTTAAACAAAGGTAGAGAATAGCAATGCAAACCACAATGACACCGGAAGATTTTTATAGAGGTTCGGTCTCCTGCCTACTTCATCTCTTGCAAGTTCTCCACAAGCTCCGCTCACGACTTCACTATCAATCTCGTTCCGTGTTGAGATTAAGTCTTTACACAGCAAGCTAGTGAATAACCCTTGCCTAGCTTGGACTCCTCTTCTCACAATCTGAGAAGGAACACTTTGGGCTCTCACCGAAGTCTATACTTTTTTCGTCTTAGGCTTTCACCAAGACTTTGCTTCTTGAACAACAGTTGTGGAGTGGAACAACAATCTCTAATTCTTGAGCACACCTTGAGTGAATTTGGATATGATCAAAGGTGTGAAATTTAGGCTTTGAGTGTAGTGTAGGAGCTTTTGGGATTGAGAGACTTCTCTCTAATGTATGAGACAATTGTGTGTGGGAGATATGTCTAAACAATGTGTTCAATCCTCTATTTATAAGCTCCTAAGGTGTTATAGCCGTTGTAACAAAAGTGGTAGATGAATGTGTGAGAAACACAAATAGAAAAGCATAGGTCACTGTTCGGGTTAAGTTTGGGTTAACACTATTGGCTAACAGATTAACTGATCCAATTAGTCGAACAATTTTGCTCAGACAGTTCAGGTTTGGGTTTAGTGGTTTTCGGTCTAACTTTGGGTGACCTATTGAAGTCCAAAAGATGCAAGATTTTGTGTGTGACTTCTACAAGGACCTAGTGTCTATGTGAATGGATTTTAACTTTTGTATGCTCAAGATTACATAGATTCCTAAGATTCAAACGAAATATAAATTACATGTCTTTAATAGCTTGATTAGATGTCTTGACTTGAATTCTTTTCTTCCTTGAGTCTTGATCACCTATAGATGTTAGCACAAAGCAATATATATACTATGCAATATGTGTGCTACACTACATTTGATTGTAATTAAGTTTAGGTTGATTAAATCATCAAAATACAGATTAAGGCCAAAAGGCCAACAACTTTTTCATCGGTTGACATGTTCAAGTCCATTAGGAGTATGCTCGTTATAGCCACATTTTATGATTATGAAATATGGCAAATGGATGTCAAAACATCGTTCCTTAATGGGAACTTGGAGGATGATGTGTACATGGTACATCCTCAAAGTTTTGAAGATCCAAAGAATAGCGAGAAAGTATGCAAGCTTCAGCGATCCATTTACGGATTGAAGCAAGTATCAAGGACCCACCCACCACACCCATCTTCACCTCCCGGCACACGCCCAAAGCGAGGACAAAGGTTTCCGTGGACAAAGGTGGCACCACGAGCAAAATGTGGAAAACCAATATTGCGCATCAATAGTCGACCGAAACAGGCAAAGTGGTCGATCGTTGCCCCTTAAATCAAATAGAACGGTCAAACTACAAAACTCAGCGGTAGAATAAATATATGTGCAAACGGTCGAACAAAAGGTCACTAGCAGTCGACCGTTTAGATGGTCTACGCCAAAATAATATTAAAACATACATCCCAACGGTTGAACGACAATCGGATTCCGGTCGACCGAAAAATAACAAGGACTTCCTACGTTTTCTCAAAGCACTCACCAGTCGAACCAAAGTACGAACCGGTCGAAACCAAACTTATGTTCACTTAAGTCACCGGTCGGAGGAGAGTCAAGGGTGGTTGACTGTTTAGATGGTCAATGCCCAGTCCAGACCAAATGACAAGGCAATGGTCGACAGCAAGGGCCCTCGTTCAACCGATAATAACAGAGACTCTCAAACACAACAAATATGCACAACCGGTTGACCGCCCAAAGGCATCGTACAACCGATAATAACAGGGCCCTCGTTCGACCGCCAAAAGGCATCGTTCGAAGATGCTGTTTAAAATCGGAGAATTACTCTACAACTGGTTGACCGCCCAAAGGCATCAGTCGACCGTTGGCCGACAACTACCTGACCTAGGCAAGCGCACTTTGCTGCCCCTCATCATCGGCGAGGCCTCCAACCTCCAGCGATGAGCCTAAACTCCTCACACGCCTTGGGTAAGCGAAAACCATGAACTTGGCATACCTCAAAAACGGGATCGACGAACTTCACCGGAGCTCCAAACGCCTCCTCGTTGGACACGTCCTCCGCACACCACCTTGCTCCTCCTTGCGGGTCGAAGCAATTCCACCAATAAAGCCTCTGGTGGCACCTTCGGTCGCCGGAAAATAAGAAGAGGAAGTGGTGGAGTTGGAAGGAGAAAAGAAGAAGAAGAAGAAGGAATTCACGAACGACGTTTAGCAGTCATGTTCTTCAATTATCATTTTTAACAAAATAAATAAGGAGTAGACTAGCAATCACCTAATCATTTTAGATATACTAGTCATAGACTCATAGGGCACACGCTTCGCACGTGCAATGAATTTTAGAGGAAACTTAAAGAAAAAACCATTTAGAAATCTCAATCACCGTGCAAATTGATGTTGATACTAATGTGATATCATTTACAGGAATATTTAATAATCTCTTGGTCTTATTTTTCAAATTAAGAATGCATATGAGAGGGAAATACTTTGGCATATACATGTCATAAGTCTAGAAATACAATACCATTTCGTGACGGTATAATTAGAAATTAGAAATGAATTCAGTACTGATTAATTTCAAAATTGGATGGCTCTTGGTACAACAAAATTACAGTAATATGGTACAAACTAATGTAACATATGGTCATTTAATTTGTCTCGACATTTTTATCATGGCTAAATTATGGGGGTATTATCGGAATTTCAAGAAGTGTATTTTTGGAATTTCAAAAAACAGTACTTATTCCCTTTTTAAAGGGTACAGAAATAAATCTATTTTTGGACAAATTTTCTCAGACTTGCATGATTAGAACAAGCTCTTTCCTGATTTTCTACATACTTTGTCCAAATTAATTATTGGTTATGATATGTTATGTATAAGTTACATAGAAAAAACCACGAAATACCTTAACAAAGCTGGGTAATAATAACTAGAGGCTGAAGTGCACGTCGGCTAAACTGGAGCCTCGCTGATTTATGGTTTCAGACCGACTAATAAACAACATACCACTTTGCTAAAGCATATGTACAATCCCAAAACTGATATAATCTACAACTAAACCTAGGATAATTCGTGCACGTAAATGTACGTATTGTCATATTCTTTTCATATATATATATATATATATATATATATATATAATCTAGTGAGTCCAGACTCATCTTATTTGTCTAAGTCTCTTACAATCTCATCATTAGATTTAGTTACAGTTGATATCCACCATTAGATTCTTTTATTAGCATAACCTTCTAACCTAAATTTACCTTAAAATTTCAAATAAGTGGTGAATATGGTAGAAACTTAAAATAGATAGAGAATTGTTATATATATATATACATAAATATTACAATGAGACCATGTCTTATTCTTAAAAATGAGACATCATATTTTCCTCCCTTAGATCTAGATTCAATGGTTGGTTTATTCAACATTCAATTTATACAACCAAAGGGTAATATGGTAATCTCCATCTCAAGGATGCCAACATCGTCCTCGACAACTCCTTCCATCCCCCCGCCTCCGATCCATTCCTACTCCCTCCACCAACACATCGTCTCCCTTCTTCTCAACCTTCCTCGTCATCCTCTGCCGATCTCACCCCGCCTTCGCAGCAACCCAACCGTTGCTCCACCTGCCGGAAGAAGGTGGGGCTCATCGGCTTCCGCTACCGCTGCCGGGAGGCTCGTCGCCTTTTTCGAATCCAAGCTCTGAGATTTGACGGTGTTGGTGGGCCCAACTACGTCGGAAGTGGGACCTTCTTCAACCGGAATGCCTTGCATGGTGACAAGGATGTTGTGGGAGGCAGTGGGGCCCATGTTGTGGCTGGGTGCACTTATGAGAATGACACTGGTTGGAGTTCCACGGTAAGAACTAAGAAACCAATACCTTCAATATTTTGTCTTTTTTTCAATTTTGTTTTGTTTCTCGGCATGCTTTTAAGAAATTTCTCAAACAATTCATCCTAATTTAATTAACCAAACCCAACCAGTCAAGGTTCATTGTCCTAAAAATGCATTATGTCATAGAAGACCTATAAACATAAATATCATAAAACAATCTATGTAGTATCGTATAGTTATAAAATTCATAATCAATTTGAGTGGTTGATGAATGAGAATCACATTGCATGTGAGATTCAGATACAGATCTCTAGTTCAGGTGGGATTCAGAATGAGAATCAATTAATTATTTTTTAAAAATTGTTGCTATTTTAATATATAAATTTGTGTCTTCCATCTAGTGTTTGTATAACTCAATCCACTTGACCAATTTCCTTCGTCAAAGAGGGAGAAGATTTGGGTTCCCTTTCTTTCTTTCTAATATTGCTTGCATTTCTTTTTCATAATTTTTTTATATTATTCTGTTGCAGCTGGTATATAGTAGGAGTCATAATAGCTGGTTTTGTAGGGAAGAGGGGAAATGTTTAGACAGTTAAAGCGAACTTTTGGGAAGAGGGGAAATGTTTGATTTTGTATATTTTGTACATAAGACTAAATTACTATAGTATGACATATTTTTCTATAGGAAATGGAGATATTAGAAATAGAAATGACATGGAGCACTCTACAAAACTGCATAACTTTCATAAATAAAACTTGCAGTGATATATATATATATATATATATATATATATATATATATATATGTGTGTGTGTGTGTGTGTGTGTGTGTGTGTGCGCGCGCGTTCAATACACAATAGTATATATTTAATACACCAATACATCATTTCAATACTCACCGGTGTCATTTTATTACAGAAGTTCAACAACTCCTTCATAATAACTCATTCACAAAATCTGTCAAGTAACAAAAATATTTCTAAAAATCTATCAAGCAATCTGTCATTATCAAATCATACAAGTCTACACATATAATCAATTTCTAAGTAAAGAAGAGATCATATGAAATCTTTAGTTGATACATCAATGTATTAATGTCAGTTCTACTTCAGATAATTCTTGATTGAAGAAGCTGGCTTCAAGTTTGAACCACTAATTTAATGAAATAATTTTCATTGAGATGTCATATTTGGAAAATTGTTTTGATGATTTGGTTTTATTTTGTTTGGAATGTATTAATCTAGTGATGGTTCATAACATTCAAGGTACTGAGATATGGTTTTTGATTCGAGTCCCTATTATGCAGGATGAACCTATTTAGAGTGACCATTTTCCATGAAACCACAACTATCATCCGAGGATTATTACATCTCACACTTATTTGATTTCAATGTATTTTCATCCTAATCAGGGTTTTTAAATGATAAGGTTATCTTATCCTCTTTGTAGTGCAAATTGAGCCAATTTCCATTTTGAAGATTTCTGAAGTGATTAAAGAAAAGAGAAAGGGATTAAAGAACAAGGTCTCAACATATATCAATAGATGCACTGTCTGCTTTAGGGTTGTGCAACCGGTCCGGGTTTTTTTACCTTAAAATTTAAAATAAAATAAGAATTCAGACCGGAACCGAATTGGCTCTGGTTCCCGGACAGAAGAATGGGCTGGTTGGGTCCGTTCCGGTCCGAACCGAAACTCGGACCGACCGGACCGGTTGTTGCTCAGCCCTAGTCTGCTTAATGGTTAGTATTGAACTCTTGTAGTTATGTATTGTAGTAATGTAGTTGTGTATTGTTATATCATTGTTGTGTATTGAACTTGTATAGTTATGTATTTCACCGAACATGAAGTGTAAATCACAAAAATTTCTACATTTGCATTAAATATTCTGTATTTTTGATTTCTGGACTTTTGAATGCTGCATCTCAACTTATTAAATATGCACATCTGCATCCCAATTTCTGAACTTCTGTATTAAATTTTTGAACAATCACATGTGATTGTCTACAAGTCATAAGTTAATTTATTGTGTATGATATTAGATTACATGTCTAGATCCTTAGTAGTTGTTATTTAATGTCTTATTATAAAGTAATATTCAGTAGGTCTTCACTTCCAAAATTAAATTATTCACTTCCAAGAATAAACTAATATTGTTTGGTGCCTAATTTAGAATGATATTTTGTAAGATCATCAACAAGGAGATCCATGCGTCCCAAAAGTTTGAACTGAGACTCATATTACAGGTTGATTATTCTTGACAGTGTTCTGGAGTTTCTACTTTGTTTGGATTGCTGGAGTTTCTGCCTTCTTTGGACATCTCGAGTTTCTGCCTTTGTTGTCAGGAGTTTTGCCTTCTGTGAAAGTAGTAATAGTGTCTACTGAAGTTCCTTGTTAGGACTGCCATGGTGGTTGTGGAAGTATTGATGATATATATCTGACGTAATTGTGGAAGTTGTGGAAGTAGTGACCAGAAAGTAGTGATGATATCTGAGTTAAGTAGGATTTTAGTGATATCATCTTTTTGTTGTTGTTATATACTTGCAACTAATATGGCTACATTTTGTATATAGTAGGAGTCACAACTATGTACTTAACACATTTGGCATGTTAATCCAACAAGTTACGACACCTATTTTTTGTAGTTTTGATGTGGAGTGTCGACGAAGTTTGTGTTAATAACTTATATTTCCAGGAAATAAGACCAAATATTTGGTTTGTTTGTAGTTCCTTTAGTATATCATATGCTTCGAGTAAAGCATATGATATATATATGCATTCAATACACAACATTATAAGTTTAATACATAACTTATCATTTCAATACACAACCGTATCATTTTATTACACAAGTTCAAGAACTCTTTAACTCATAAAAATCATTATTAAAATACACAATTGCATTATAAGTTGAATGTAATGTTGTTTAATATGGTTTAGCTTGTCTATTAGATGTTTTGGTTAGAGAATATTTTAGAAAAATCATTATTAAAATACACGATTGCATTATAAGTTTAATATACACAACTATAACAGTTCAATATACAATTACATCATTAAACTACACAATTGCATTACTTCCGTAAATAAAACTTCCAGTGAATAGACATCTATATGCGTTCAATACACAACAGAACATGTTTAATACACAAATACAGTTGGTTGTCGCCGGAGAGGAAGAAGTGAGCAACATATGATTCTAAAAAAGAGAAACTTGTTATTACACAATGGTATCATTTTATTACAATGGTATGATTCTAAACGCGTTTAATACACAAATATATCATTTCAATACACAATGGTATCATTTTATTACACAATGGTATCATTTTATTACACAAGTTGAACAACTCCTTCATAAAAACTCATTCACAAAATTTGTCAAGCAACAAAAATATTTCTAAAAATCTGTCAAGCAATTTGTCACTATCAAACCATACAAGTCTTGTAGTTCCCACCTTTGGTCTTTAAATTTGTTCACTTCTTTTTGTCTTAGACTTTCCGGGCTAGAGGATTTGAACTTCTGTTTCATCATTTTGTCTTACACCAATATATCACTTCAATACAAACAATATCATTTTATTACACAAGTTCTCCATAACGTATAACCAGATATGAACACTACACCTGACAGTGACTAAATTACTATATCAGAGCATATTTTTATATAAGAAAGAGAGAAAGAGGAAAGAGAGATGTTGGAGATAAAAATGACATGGAGCAATCTACAAAACTGCATCACTTTCTTAAATAAAACTTCCAGTGAATACACATCTATATGCGTTCAATACACAACAGTATATGTTTAATACACCAATATATCATTTCAATACACAACTGTATCATTTTATTACACAAGTTCTCCAAAACGTATAACCAGATCTGAACACTACACCTAACAACGACTAAATTACTATAGCAGGGCACATTTTTATATAAGAAAGAGAGAAAGAGGAAAGAGAGATGTTGGAGATAAAAATGACATGGAGCACTCTAAAATTGTATCACTTTCTTAAATAAAACTTCCAGTGAATACACATCTATATGCGTTCAATACGCAACAATATATGTTTAATACACTAATATTTTATTTCAATACACAACGATATCATTTTATTACACAAGTTCTCCGGAACGTATAACTAGATCTTAACACTACAACTAACAGAAATAGGTAGTAGAAAAAAATGATATTTCGCAAAATCATGCAAGTCCAATCCAATCCCATTTTGAGCAGACAAAAGAGAAAATAAACAAAAACTCAATCAAATCCTTCAAATGTAACCAAAATCTCGAGAAATCTAGCGAAACTTACAACAAATACATGATTCGAAAAAACATTGTTTCGAAACACTAAACCGAAATTCCAGCAAAATTTTCCAATTTAACCTCATTTCCAGCAGACACAAGATCTAAGCACCATCAACATCCGAACAACACACCATGCCAAAATCCAAACAAACTCCACAAATCCGACCTACTTGACTACTACCTAAACACCAAATAACTCAACAAACCACACATAAATCTCGTACGATTAACTCCCTCGTGGTTGTCGATGGTTTGGTGAGATGGGGAAGGAGGGGAGGAGAGTGGAGGTCGATCTTCCATCGTCTTTTGGAAGGTTGCTGGAGGGGAGGAAGAAGGAGGATGGGATGGGTGTGATTGGGAAGGAACGAAAGAGGGAGGAAGAAAGAGAACGTGATGGGTGCGTATGGGAAGTAAGGAGGGGAGGTAAAAGGAGGATGTGGTGATTACGAAACTACCTTTTTTCATTTTCACCATTAGATTAGATCTTAATGGTGTATGTTTGGGGTCTCATTATATTAAATTGAGACTTGGTCTCATTCTAATACCACCCTATATATATATATATTAAATTGAGACTTGGTCTCATTCTAATACCACCCTATATATATATATATAGGGTGGTATTAGAATGAGACCAAGTCTCAATTTAATATAATGAGACCACAAACATGCACTATCAAGATCAAATCTAACGGTGAAAGATGAAAAATGTAATTTCGTAATCACCCTGTCTCCTTCTTCCTCCTCTCATTCCTTCCTTCATTCCTTCCCCCATCGCACCCATCCCGTCCTCCTTCTTCCTCCCCTCCTTTGGTCCTTCCCAATCGCACCCAACTACGCGTGACGCCTCCAACAACCTTCCAAAAGATGTCGGAGTTGGCACGTCTCCTTCCGATCTCCGATCTCGTCGTCTTTTTTACAAATCCAAATCCAGGTCTCGTAATCTTCCTCATTCCACTTACAGATTATTACTCTTTCTCGCACCCTCCAATCCGGACTCGAAATTCCATTTTTTCGGAAAACAAAAAACGTACTTGTTCTCTGATTGCGCTTTAGCTCCGGATCTCACCTCCGTTTTCATTCCATTCAAGATTCTTTTTATGCCTCAAAACGAGAAATATAGTTAGATCCGACTTGTTACAAACTATAGCTCAGAAAACCCGGTTTTAGATCTGTAGATTTGTGAGATAATCGTCACCGCCTTCAAGTTTGTCAACTTGCATGATTCTGCGAAATAACATTTTTTCTACTACTTATTTATGTTAGGTGTAGTGTTCAGATCTGGTTATATGTTCCGGAAAACTTGTGTAATAAAATGATATTGTTGTGTATTCAAATGAAATATTGGTGTATTAAACATATACTGTTGTGTATTGAACGCATATAGATGTGTATTCACTGGAAGTTTTATTTAAGAAAGAGATGCAGTTTTGTAGAGTGCTCCATGCCATTTCTATCTCCAACAAATAGAAAAAAATTTGCACTTCATCTTGGTCTCGTTTTTTATTGTTTCGATTGTTGCACGAACTTCAGGTTGAATGGGAAATCTAAAGAAATTTGTTATTGTAGTCCTATATGTGAACATATTATTTGATATTTTTATAAGTGATGCATAAAATTGTTCATTGATGCAGGTGCAAGGTTAGAAGTGGTGAAAAATATTGCAAGTAAGAAACCTCTGACATGTTGTCAATAATATCTATTTTACATTTATATATGGGGAGAATTGTTTATGATTCATAATTTATATGTATTGCGTTTTGATCCAAAATCCTTTGGTTGTGTTCGGATAATTTGAGTTTTGAGGTTTAGAGTAGTAGTGTAAGATACTGATATATAATAGACTTGGGTATTAAACCAGTAAGATATAGTAGTGTAAGATACTGATATAGGCGTGTAAAATACTGATAGTTGCGTATTAAAATAACACAGTTATGTATCAAACTAATAAATTTGTGTAATAAAATAATATAATTGTGTACTTAACGATTATAGTAGTGTAAGAATCTGATAAAATTGTGTGTTTACTACATGTTTGAAATGACTTTGAAATTCCAAAGAAAAAAAGAAAATAGTTGAGACTTTGATAGTAGAGAAATAATACCTCAATTCATCACAAGATGAGCAATGGAGAAACAAATGGCCAATGTTTATACATTGAATATCTTCAAGCTCTTCCAAAATCAATTAGATAAATCTTTGTCGTGTAACGTCAAGATTGGAAGGTCATAAAATAATTCAGTTATTTACTTTGTAACAAATATAGATGATGATTTTGGTTCTATTAGAGAGTTGATATATTATAATGAAGAAAAAGGGCTTCGTGTGAATGTTGTTTGTTGGAGTTTGAAGAAATACCTTGTATGCATATATTGATAGTGTTGAAGCATCTTGAACGTAGAGAATTATCATCTCTGTATATATTGGACAAATTGAGGAAATGAATCAAAGATGGAATTAGACTTCTCATTTATGATGGAGATAATAGTAGTTCATCTCATAATATACATATGAAGAAATTGAGCAAGATATCCAATGAATTGATACATGAAGCTTCCAAAAATGAAGAAATTTATGCAGTTGTGGAAAAACTTTATCAGATACTAAACAATATTATATTCAACTTATAATGCAATTGTGTATTTTAATAATGATTTTTACGAACTAAAGAGTTCTTGAACTTGTATAATAAAAGGATACAGTTGTGTATTGAAATGATATAGTTATGTATTAAACTTATAATGTTGTGTATTGAACGCATATATATCATATGCTTCACTGGAAGCATATGATATACTAAAGGAACTACGAAACAAACCAAATATTTGGTCTCATTTCTTGAAGAAAAAAAGTTACTAACACAAACTTTGTCAACACTCCACATCAAAACTACCAAAAATAGGTGCCGTAACCTATTGGATTAGCATAACAAATGTATTATGTGAGTACATAGTTGTGACTCCTATTATAAAAATGTAGCTACATCAACAAAAAAGATGATATCTACTACAATCCTACTTAACTCAGATATCATCACTACTTTGTAGTCACTACTTCCACAATTTCCACAAATTAAGTCAGATATCATCACTACTTTCACAACCACCATGACAGTCCTAACAATGAACTCCAGTAGACACCATGACTACTCCACAGAAGGCAAAACTCCTGACTACAAAGGTAGAAATTCTAGATGTCCAAAGAAGGCAGAAACTCCAGAAGTCCCAACAAAGCAGAAACTTTATACCACTATCAAGAATGATCAACCTGTAATATAAGTCTCAGTTCAAACTTTTGGGACGCATGGATCTCCTTGTTGATAATCTGACAAAATACCATTCTAAATTAGGCACCAAACAATATTACTATATTCTTGGAAGTGAATAATTAATTTTTGGAAGTGAAGGCCTACTGAATATTACTTTATAATAAGGCAACATTAAACAAAAACTACTAAGGATCTAAACATGTAATCTAATATCGTACACAATAAGATCTTATGACCATTGTGTCATCAAGTCATAAGATTACATGTCTATTGGATCTATTGCTGACTTTTCCAATTGCTTTTCTGTTGGTTGTAGCTGCTTAAGTGCATCTGAATAACTGCTTATGAAGCAACATTGATTAATGCAATTATAAACTGCAAATAAACAATCATAAAAGTTTATTAGGGAATAATACAATCTTGTTAGACAAGCCTAGCAAATTTAAATACTATCCTACATCACTAGTTTAATACAAAAACATAATCGTATATTACACAACAATCCAATTCTAATACACAAATATCTTGTTCAATACACAAGCGTAAAAGATTATTAAATAACTATATAATCATAATACACAAGCATAGCAGCAAATACATTACTTTATATATCATAGAAGCAAATACAATTATAAACAAAAGTATGGAATTTATATAGCCTATTACACAAGTATAGTACTTTACACAGAAAATGCCTAGTTTTAACAGGTATAGCAAATGTAAAAAACAAAAGCATGAAATTTATATAGCCTATTACACAAGTATAGTATTTTACGCAGAAAATGCCTGGTTTAAAAACAATTATAGCACATGTAGAAATGGTTAGGAAGCAAAAAGAAAAACAAATTGCTGCAAAGAGGATGAGCTGAATTCTTTTTTTTCTCAATTTTGGATTTCTTTGTTTTCTGCAAAAAACTTTATAGTTAGGGATGTGAGTGATAATTTAAGCATGAACCATTGTTTGTGAAAAAATTTATAAACCTTCATGGAGGAAGAACCTTTTGATTTCAAAGTTTTTGTGCTATTTGTTATTCAATTTCTCCTGCAAAACAACAAATTAGCACACACAAAAAACCCACAAATGCACCACATTTCAGCACTCAAAACACCAAAAACATCAGCACTAGCAGATTCACTTCCAAAACCCCCCAAAACCATCCAAATCCGCACCAAAACGTACTCTTCTTGCTTAATTTTTGAGTTTTTGAATGATTTAGGTATTGAGAACCTTTTGTTTCATGTAGTTGTCAAAAGCTCCAGCATCTGCTGTTGCTGCACATTTAAGTGTAGTGAACTATGTTACGCTTGGATCATTCAGCTTGGATGAGGACAACCACAAACTCAAGGTTTCTGGTTTCCTTTAGGAGGAATGATATAATATTGGTCATGTAGTTTTGTGTTTCCTTAATGTTTTGTTGTATCTTTGTAGATTTACGTGTTCCTTGAGGGTGTAGTTGAGGAGAAGCTCGAAACTGAATTCAAATCAACGTCTGTTGACTTCAAATTTCATGACGTCCAAAGGAAAACTACTGATGTGTCATCCCTAAGTTAAACAATGAAGTTGTGCAGACAAATGCAAGATCCTTGTCACGCCTTCTAAGGTCATCATAACACTATACAAAGCATCAAAATGCAATTGACTCGATTTGCACTACGGCCTAGGCTACAAGTGTCATGATGTCGTTCCTGTCCAACTAGTCAAATAAGCATACGTTCTTCCTGTAATTAAGGTGTGGCCATGTGATAAGAACTATCTAACCAAGTAGATAGAATGTACAAGAGAGATGCAACATCGAAATGAGAATGATGATGCACCACTAGAAAGAACCCAACAAAGTTTTTCCTAAAATAAAAAAGATTTTTTTAAATAAAAAAAGTAAAAAAGAACCCAAAAAATGTAACGCATGACACTCCCTTACCAAACCATTGCAGCATTGGCAACCAAAATGGGCGTGGGGTGCGTGAGCTTCACCTCATTATGGGACCATCTGTACCATCACAACTTCAGCACGTCGGGCCTCCAATCAACTCCAATCCACCTCGACCAACAGAAAGGGCCCTGAATTGAACCCTAACCCAATGAAAATTGAACTCTAAAGCCACCACAATCACGACTTTAGAAGTAAAAACGAGAGAGAGAGAGAGAGAGAGAGAGAGAGAGAGAACTCATCTAATGTTATATGAGGTACAAAAATCCTAACCGTTGGATCTATTCCTGAATCCATCTAATGGTTCACCCCCAAAACCCATTACCCATCTCTTCTCTTTAACGTATCAAACCCAACATCCTCTTCTTTCACAACCACCCCCAACCCAACATTTTTTACTCCGTCTCTCTCCTCTCTCTCTCCCTCTCTGATATCAGGAAATCCATCACTTGTTCATCTCCGGTGGTGTGATTTGGGGCGAGATCTTCCGGCAGCTTGATTTGTTCATCTTTGTCGACGTGATTTGGGGAGAGATTCTGGCAAATCTTCCGCGTCCTCTCCAGCACCGATTTCTTCAATCTTGGGTTAATTTCTATTTTGTTGGTTATTTATATGTTAATTGGTTGATTATATAGTTTTGTATGATGTATTTTTGCTTTCATTTTATTTCTCTTTTTCGTTATTGTTCCCTTAACTTTAGTTATGTATGATGTATTTTTAGTGTCATTCTTTTGGAACATTGATGATTAACTTTGTGTTCTTTAATTTTTAGGCCATCTCATCATGTCTATTGATTCTAATCAAAGTATGGATGAACCAAGTGAAAATATAGCTGACAATTCTATTGAAATTAGGGTTGAATCAAGTGAAATTATGAATGTTGATTCTAATGAAATTAGAGCTGAAACAAGTGAAAATATGGCTGTCATTTCATGTTTTGAAGAGGTGGAGTCTAATAAACCTCATCTTTATCAAAAATTTGATACTCTCGATGAGGCAGAGATGTTTTATTTGTTATATGCTGGAAAGAAATGATTTTCGGGTCGTAGAGGTTCGACACATTATAAGTACAGTTCAAGTTGTACAACTTTAGGTTGGAAAAATTTTGTTTGCTCAAGACAAAGGACTTATGTACCTAAAGTCGATTCATCAAAAAAGAAGAAACAAAAAGTTGGATATGTAAGAATAGGTTGCAAAGCTTGTATGAATGTTAAACTGGATAAAGTTTCCGACAAGTGGAAGATTATTTCTTTTGTAGAAGAACACAATCATGAGATGACATCCCCAACAAAACATCATTTCCTAAAAAACAATCGTAAGATCACAGAAGCCAAGAAAATGTTTTTGATACAATGAACACAGCGAACAATCCAGTTTCGAAGTAGGCTTCACTTTTGGCAACTTTGTGTGGAGGGTATGATAAAGTTGGGTGTTTGCCATCTGATATTTACAACCTTAGGCGAGATGATAGGATTGTCGGTAAGGGATTTGATGCAGAGCATATTTTGCATCACTTTAAAAATTGGAAGGAATTGAATCCTAATTTATTTTATGCATATCGTCAAGATGAAAAGGGGAGTTTAAGTCATTGGGTTGATCCATCTTCCATTCAGGACTTTGAGTTATTTGGTGTTTGTGTTACCTTTGATACAACTTATCAAACAAATATGTATTCTATGATATTTTGTGCTTTCTGCGGTTAATCATAATTATAGCACAATTCTTTTTGCATCTACTTTTGTAATAGATGAGTCCGCAGAATCATTTTCTTGGGTGTTTTCACAATTTCAAGAGTGCATGGGTCGTGCACCACCAACCATCATAACAGACAAGGATCCAGTTATGAATGTTGCTATTGCTAAAATGTATCCTGACACTGTTCATCGATTTTGTATTTGGCAAATCACATCAAAGCTTCCAGACAAGCTTGGTTATGTTGCAGAACGTGAGCTCGTAATGATTGATTTCCATTCACTTTTATGGAGTGCTAATGATAGTGAATTTTAGACTACTTGGATCAAGTGGATCCAATCAAACAAGCTCTCAAAAAATAAATGGCTCCGAAACATATACAATCTGCGTTCTAAGTGGGTTCCAGTGTTTCTTAAAGGTGTTTTTTTTGCAGGCATGAATAGTACCCAACGCAGCGAGTTTTTAAACCATATGTTGAAGGAATCAGTTCATGAGAGAAACACTTTATTAGACTTTATCATTCATCTCGATTGTATTTTACTAAAGGCAAGAGAGACAGAAAACTTGAAGGATCATGTTGATACCTATCGTATCCCACAGTTGTCCAACCAACTAATATTTGAGAAGCAAATGTCTTATTTTTTGACTCGAGAAATGTTCTCTAAATTTCAAGATCATGTTAAGGAATGTCTATATTATACCATCAAGCGAGTGACAGATGAACCTTCCTCTTCAAAGGTATTTTTCAGATAAATCTCCACAATTACCTTCGTCATATAAATTTCATTTCACATGGATGAGTTTGTATTATACTAGTTGTCTTTGTATTTTCTCAAATTCTTTTTGCAGCTAGCCTATTGCTTCTTATAGAGAACACAAACATATTTTCGTATGATAAATTTTAGGTGTTTTTACTTATGTCATATGTAATTGTAATTACGTTTGATGTACATATACTGGAATTTGAAGTTTTTTATTGCTCTTATTGTTGTTTCTGTACATATAAACTATTTAAATTTAAATTTATGACATTATGTTGTTTTTTATGTTTTTTACGCATCCAAACAATATCATGTTTGAAGAATTGGAAAGCTTGATGGGTTTCAAAAAATTAGATGTGAGCCAAACAAGTTCAATCCTCAATGCAGTTGCAATTTGATGCAGTTTTTGGGTATTCTGTGTTGTCACATTCTGGCATTCTTTAGTCATAAACTTATATTGAAGTTGCCCGATTACTTTTTGTTGCAAAGATGGTCCAAGAAAGTTAAAGATGGAATTAAGATTGTAGTCCATAGCGTACAAAACAAGAATGGAAAACCAGAGAAGTATGTAGAGCTTATGAAAATATGTAATGATATGATCAATGATGGCCTAACTAGCAATGATTTTTTTGAATTTGTCAAAGGCAAGTTGATTGGATTATTTGAAGAAATTCATTTGAAGAAAACACTTGTTTCAGTTGTCTCTGAAGAAGAAATTAACAACAGAAGTTTAATAACAGAAACATCGTGAAAAGTGACAGATCAACCAACTCTTTTAAATCCACGTCAAACAAAGACGAAAGGCAGTGTAAAATGAGGAAGGAAGCCAAAAGGTGACAATAAAAGTATCAAACCAACTAGAGAAAAATGGGCTGAAAATGGTAGACAATGTAAGTCTTGCCCAGTATGGTGTTGGTCATGACTCACGTACATGTCCATTGAGGAAGTGTAGTTGTGACGTTCAAAATGCAGATCAGATGGAGTTAGAAGAAATTTCAGAATAGCAAGTAAAGCAGTCCTTATTTTTTATGTTTCTTTATGTGATTTGTAATTGTTTTATGGTTTTGTTTTACTTTATGGCTGCTAGCAGAGAATCATTTTTTATCAAGGTATTATATTGACCTTCCACAGTTGAAGTTGTGATAAAAGTGTTTTATAGGATGTAGTGAGCAATGTATTGTTCCACTGTTGTTTCTTAACCTCTCAACAAGTTTTTTAACAACATTTTAATTACTATACAAAGTTAATTAATTAGTAGCAGTTCTAAATCATGCTTCATGTTGTTGAGTTGAGGGTGTAAATTAATATTATGTAAGATTAGTTTCTGAATAAATGTGTACCCTTTTTTTATGTAGACAATAATGTCCAGTCTTGTGTCTTAATTTGATGTTCTTACAAGTGGATTTGTTCAAATTGGTTTTCTTCCTATATTGTCTTTATGGTTTCCAACGTATTCAATTCATCTTATAATAGCACATCCGCTGCAAATGAAATATTTAATTTTCAGTTTGGGCTTGTCCATGTTCATGATTTCCCATGCACCAAACTATATATCTTGCTTTTAATTGTTTCATGGTTATGCAAACATTAATTTGTATTAACAATTTGAAGCATGCATGAATTTTCACTGTTATATATGACGCAAGTACTGTATCATCATAATCTCAAATTAGTTAAGGAATGCTTCCAATTAAAGTCTCTGAGCATGGATGCATGGATTTGTTGAGCAAATGCTTCCAAACACTTTGTAGTTGTAATCTCAAGTTGGTGGTACGGAGTTGTTGATCATCAAATACTTTCTAAAAACACACAAAATGATAATCTAAATACATCAATCCATGTTTAAATACACAAACGCATTCTAAAAACAAACAAAATGATATTTTAAATACATCAATCCATGTTTACAATACACAAATGTACTTTGTAAAAAAACACAAAACGATATTCCAAATACATCAATCCATGTTTACCTAAAAACACTATCCACAATCATCTAAATTAAAATATAATCTTTTACAAATTAGACAACTACACATATCAATTGAGAGATATTAGTCTTCACACTTACATAGTCATACAGTGTGCCATTTTGAAGTATATTCAACACTCTCACTCTCCATCAACATGACCTTCCCCATAGGATAATGTCATCGCATGACTGTGATAACATCATTTACATCATTTACGACTATAGTTACATTCCACATAATAGTCAAACTACAAAATAGTCAAGATATTTAATAAAAATAGTCAACATACTTGACAAAACATCATTTTAACTACATCATTCGAAGTTTTAGTTACAACAAATACAAATTAAAGTACATTAACTAAGGAAACCTACTAGTTGTCATAATTTTCCAAGAACTTCTCGATGATACTCCTTTCTGTTTTGCTAATGCAATAATGGCCTGCATATATTTTCCTTTTTTATGTCACCTACAAAGAAAAAAATAAATATTAGTATAAGAGCACCAAAATTTGTCTAGGTTGCTTGTGCAATACATTGTGATTTACCATTTTAGGGTTGTTTTTGTTGCTGAGAACTTTTCGAGTTTCTTTTCCTTTTTTAACTTCCTTAACCAAAGAATTGGGTGAATTTCTCATCTTCCCTTTGTTTTTCTCTTTTGCTTCTTCCTCGGCTTCTTTCTCCTCATCTTCTAGTTTCTTTTCTTTTTGACAAACAGAAAATACTTTTTCCACTTCTACGTGCACCGGAACATCTTTGTTTTGCCTAGTTTTCTACTTGCTAAAATGGCTCCGATGTGCTTTCTTATTGAGTTTATTTGCCAAATCTTCAATATGACATTTCAATCTTGAGATTTTAGCCTCAAAATCTTTCTTAGTTTCAATAAGCTGAGAGTGTAGCTTGTTGTTGTTCACTTGAAGTTTTTATTTGATAATGTTGCATTCTTCAACATTTATTTTAGTTTGAGGTTTTCTTCAAGCAAATTACTATTCTCATATTTTTCTTCCTTTTCCTGTGAGAATAGAATTGTTATAGTACATTGACGTGTATTATACAAAGATCTAACCATCCCAATAAAAAAGTTACCTCCTGATTTTTTTTATTTGTTATTTTTTACTTGAACATTTTTTCTCACTCCCACTGGCTGCAACATTCTTTACATCCTACAAATAAAGAAATAATATTACACCAAGTTACAACAAACGTTATGTTACAAATATACCAAAAGAACAACAAACCGTGATAAACTTACACTAAGTTAAATAATACTAAATATTAATAAATTCACACAAGGAAGTAAAATTAGTACAAAGAAAATTGATGAAATTACATCAAAATGAGCATTGCAATATAAACTATGTTGACCATCCAACAAAACAAACAATCAATGAAATGAAATAAGTTTGTTCTTAGCTCTACGTCAAAAGATTTTACTTTGTACCTGATTTTGTTCCAATCTTGCCAACCGTCTTTCCTTGTAAACGAGAGGATTCTTCCATCATTTAAATTGCAGTTGTGCATTAGGGAATTATGGCATACACATTGTTGTTTTCTTATATACCCAAATCTAAAATTAAAAAAAAAATAAACAATTCAACATCTTATGCAATCTGAAACTATAAAGTCTGTAACAATTTAGATTTTTAACTTACATTAATGGTCATTGCACAACCCACTAAATATGCCCCCGCTTTTTCACTGTTTCTTTTATCTTGGTTCTTGATGACTTTGTGACATCTACTTGCATTCTTCATGATTAATTTATGGATGAAACCATCCCAGTTGTAAGATGCCAATGAACTCAAATCATTAATGAACCATAATATGTATTTTGGCATAGTTTCATTGGATTGTGGACACAAAAATGTAGCCATCACTACAAGCAGCCACAACTTCACCACAAGATCATTTCAGAATCATCATGTCTCTTAACCGTTTGTTCAAACAATGTTCCAACTTTTTCCCTCGAGACATCTTCATCAGTTACGAACAGAGTCAGTGCAATGTTAGTTTCTCTTGCCAAGTCTCTTACTTATAACATGCCAATACCTCCATCCAGGACACCTAAAATGTCTGCAACAGCTTGAACGTCAAACTTTAACTTCTCACCAAGTACCAAAAATGTGTTTCCACCAATGTAGTTTAGGAATAGATCATCGATCACGTATCTATCTACAATGAAATGTTCCATCTCCAAAAATTGATTGAAACATGTAAAAGAAATGGCTAGATTTGTTTTTCATCAAGCTCAACATTATCCATTATTTTCTTGTATGCAGCCACACTACATCTATGTTGAATTTTGGTTTGAGCTGCAATGAAATATTCAGAAATCACAACTATTTACTTCTCAAAAAATAAGTAAATAGTTTTACAATTAAGAATATATTTTCACCTCCTCCTGGCATTCTTCTATGCATTTGTACTTTAACTTTCTTTCCTTTTTTCTTCATTGTAGATGTGGCACATACTTCTGTTTCAAAGACAAATCTATTTGGAGTTAATTCGAATGATAATGGACTTGAATCCTCAACCTCAAACTCACTCAATCCCAAACTAAATGATGGAATAGGAACTGCATGCAACATGATTCAAAAAAAATTAAAATTCATAAACAATACAAATAGATTATAAAAGCATGAACTAACTTTAAAGTTGCATAAACTAATAATAAAAATACATAAACAATCAATAAAAATACATTACAAAAGGATAAGCTTACAATACAAATAGTCATTATGAAGTGATTCAAAAAACTGATAAACTAACAGTAAATGTTGATAAATTTACACAAAAAACCGATCGACATACATTTAAAAAAATGCACAAACTTATGTTAAAATTAGAACTGCAAAAAGAATATGTACCATGTGTTATTGGAGAACGATGAAGAGAAGGTGATGAATTGTGAGCATTAGTATGTGGTGGAGGACCAATTTCATGTGAAACACCTAACATGAATTAGGATTTAAAATAAAAACAAAATTTAAAAAAAACCAACACAAGAATGACTAAAATACATATAAATACAGGCCTTTCTTTTTTGCTTTCATTTTATTTCTCTTTTTCGTTATTGTTCCCTTGACTTTGGTTTCATTTACTTTCTCTGCTTCATTTACTTCGGTTTCCTTTACTTTAATGCCCTTCACGTTGGCAATTCTCTGACTTTTCCTTGGATTTGGACTTCTCTAAGATTCAACCTGACTAAATCTTAAACTAAATGATGGCAGAGGTACTGCAAAAGAAATAATCTTTCATTGGGAGATCAAATTTAACTGTATGTATGAAATGACACTAATATCTAGACAAACTGATTCTATAAAAGTTCCAGGTCAAGTAACAAACAGACCCTAACTTACAGAACAAGTTAAAGAGGACTGAAACACAGACTGCGTCTACAATATCCCAAACGAGGTTCTACAAACAACTATCTGTTCTCAAAGGTATAGAAACACCCACTACTAACATCATTCACCAAAAAACCCTAGTCAACTTTCAAACTCTTAAGATGTTGCTCAAGCATGAGTCCTCAGCAACTGGCAACTTTGCATTAAATTTTAATTTCACTTCCCTGAGAAACTTGCAAATCTTTGAAAGAAACATAAAACCAAGCCCTTTGTATTATCTTTTCTTATTCAATCCTTTCAATCACTATTTTCGGTCATGTTCGAAGAGATGGCAATTGTTTTTTAACCAGACAAATTGGTTGTTCAAATGCCACATTAGTTACAAAAAAGTGGTTTCTGCTTCTGAATTGCTAGAATTGGGTAGAATGGGAGGGGGGAAGGTCATTTCGATCTCTTTTACTTTTGGACATAAGCAAAGGAAAAATAATAGTATGCCAAAAAAATAAATCATTCTCTTAATTTCATTTAATTCTCCAAGAAGAACAACATCTCATAAATTAACCCTAAATTCCAATCTCATACATCCACGCACACCCTCAACCGATGTTTCCATGCCTGGCAAATTAAAATCTTCTATAAGCACAGCGTGCCATATGCAACTATAGTACATTCCAAGAATGACATATGAGACATACATGCATACAAACCATGTGTACACAATACTAAACAAAGAGATGGAATCTTACTTTGATGATGCAATCTCGGAGAAGTTCTACTCTTCACTCTACGAGAAGATCTAGTCTCCATCGTCGGAAACGTTGTTGTTGCCGGAAACGAAGGGAAGATCTAGGGTTTGAAGGTTTTGAAGTGGAAGAGATGAACTTCGTGGGTTTAGGGATTTTGGGTTTTGGAGTAGAAGAGAAGGGTTTTATGGGTTTAGGGATTTTGGGTTGGGTTTTGTGAGTTTAGGGATTTGAGAGTGGTGTTTGAGAGGGTTTGGAGTCCATCTAATGGTAAAAAATAATATTCTTTAATCTGATGGTCACAAAAATTTGTATCTCATATTTACTTAAACGAGGTATAACTCGTAGGAAAACTATTATATATATATAATATTATATAGAAAGAGAGAGAGAAAGATGTCAATGCCTGTCATGACAGCCGCATTTCATTTTGAAATCCGACTGCGGAAGAGGTTTGCATAGTTCATGTTTTGTACTCTACAGTTTTCTTTGTTCAGAATCTGAGTATCTGACAATGTATAGTCCACTGCATCCTAGTTTGTGCTATAGACACTAGTGGTTGTTGCCACTTAGGCAAACTAGGGTTTTGTGTTTTAGCGTTACTTGGTTTTGAATTCTTCCCAACACCATGTGTTTGTTTTGGTTTTTCCATTTTTGGCACCTCTTGAATGGAATATACTTTTTTCAAATGTTTCTCTTTAGCGGTTTTGCTTTTGCTCTAGAAAATTTGAATATTTCAAATTGAATTTGCTTGTATACCACTTCGTCAACTTTTCATGACACACCCTTGTTAACCTCCTTAATCAAATTACTATTTCTATTTCTATTTAATTTGAAATTTTGCAAAATTGAAAATGAACTATCTACAATGTACTATTTCTATTTGATTGCAAACTTTGAAACATTTACACCAACTATTTACTTTATCTCCCCCTTTTCGTTCCCTCTCTTTCTACCTCTCTACATTAACATCCTTTCTATCTCTCTCTCTCTCTCATCTTTGTATCTCTCTCTCATCTTTGTCTTTCATCTACTCTTTCTCTAATTCATATTTCAATCACAAATAATATTTTTAATAGTAAAAAAATACATCAACGTAAACGTTACTCCAACACCTCAAAAGAGGCTTCTGCTTTAAGCAAGATAAAGGGTGTTGGATTACGCAACCATATCCTTGTGACAGAGAAAGAGAGGTTTTTAAGAGTAAAAAATATTAAATTAAAATATTAAATATTTTAAAAAAATAAAAATAAAATAAAAATTTAAAAATATTAGTATTAAGATGAAGACAAATAACATATGAAAATATTAAAATAATTTTATTTAATTAAAATATTATAATGAAATAATAACATGCAAATTGCAAAATATATATTTTTTGAAAAATATTTGTTGTCTATAAATAAAATTAGTGAGAGAAAATATGAATGGGGGAGAGGAGGTGTACAAGAGAGAAGTGAGACTTAGAGAAAAATGACGTGAATCGGAGAGAGATAAAAGATAAGTGAATATTACAAATGTATTTTCCAAAGAAGGTTGATACATGGACGTCGTGCGTCAGAGCACCCACTACCGGAGGTCGTGGGAGCCACGACCGCTTGCATGACCTGGTTGGGATTTTTTTATATTTTTGTTTTTGTTTTTGTTTTGTGTTGGTATTTGTTATAATAATTAGGAGTTTATATTTTGATAAATAGTTACGATTTAAGTAGTTTTAGTTGATATTTTGATAATAATTAGGGTTGAGGTTTATTTTATTTCGATAACATTGGATAGCGAGACCGACATGTCAAGGTGTGTTATTTCGTTTTAAGTCTGAAATTTATACTGAAATACACCAACTTATCTGAAATATGGAATATTGTACTAAATTGAAAGTAGAAAACAACAATTAAACTGAAATAAAAATAGGGAAGATAAATTTAAACTTAAATAAAAACTACAACTACAAATTAGGGAAGATATGTTATAAACTGGAAAAAAAACTACAACTACAAATTATATTCCTAGACAATATTTTATAAATTATTTGGTTTATGTCGTGTATTTGGTTTATCGTCTCGGGTATAAGCTTATGCTTGTTTAATTTAATGTAATATTTTCTTTATTAGTATTAATGATATTTAGTATTTGGTAATTATTGATGGTTAAATAAAAAAGTATATGCAATTTGAAATTACGAAATTTATTGGTATTTTGGTTTTCCAATTATATTATTAATGTTTTTGGTAAATATAAATGATTTTGGAATAAAATAAAAGTTGATAAGTAAATTAATGATGTGGAGGAAAGAGAGTGGAATGACCTAGATCATGGTAAATTGGTGAATAGCGAAGGAGAAAGAGGAGATTGGTCATGATGACGTGACAGAAAGAGTAAGAAAGAGAGAGAGTGTGCATAACCTAAGTCATGATAACTGATGCTCTCATGGACGTGCTCCCCGTCACCATCAATGTCATCATTTGTGTTTTATTTTATTATTTAAAAAATACGATTTTCGATGCAAGACAGATTGTGTTTTCAATCAAGACAATCGCGGGACACACACTTCTCCCGCGATATACACACATCTGTCCCGCGAGGGATACACATTTGTCCCACGGGGACACACAATTTGTCCTGCATTGGAAACACAATCTATCATGCATTGGAAACAAACAAATGCCTAGATTGTCATGTCATCAATTTATCAACAAATTAAATATTACTGAAAAATATCTCCACGTTAACACCCCCTAAATAAATCATGTCACTCCACATCATAATTTATCATTTTACCTTCATTATTATCTTATTTTTGTATTTGAATAATGCTATGTCAAGTATTTTGTTTTCATTTTGTAGGTTACAACAAAATAAATACAATTGTTGATAATATTGAAAAGTGAAAGGACTTAAATGTAAAATCTGATATATAAAGTCAAAGCTGGAGGGCATGATATAAGAAATTCACTCCACATGTTTGTGTTCTCTATTTTGCTGCAAAATTATGGGAAAATACTCAAATTATAAGTGTAAATTGGGATTATGCAATTAATATCAAATAGGAAAGTTCATATATGGAAAGTCCGAATTGCCAGCACATGCCACTTATTTTGTTCATAACAAATTCCAAATTTGATGATTATAGATTCGTTGAAAAATAAATTAAAGGAAGAAACAATATATTTGTTTCTCTTAATACTTGCCAAATTCTGATTATATGACGATGAAAAATGTGTGTCAAGTAAGATTGTATTTAGAAATCAGACAATCAACATATCATCAGTAATTTATGCATAACTTTCTCCTCCAAAATCCAAAAATCAAGTGATTCAAGCGGAATTGGAAAGATACTTTGAAGAATCCCAATTTCCTCTCTCATGAGATATTCCAAATTCAAACGTTTCATGGGTCAAACAACGCTTGAAAGACAACTGACCTGCGAGAAACAGAATTCTATATAAAGCCTTGTAATCTCTAATTAGTGGATTGTTGACTTTTTGGCCTTAATCTATGTTTTGATGATTTAATTAACATAATCTTAATTATGATCATGTAGAGTAGCACACATATTGCATTGCATATATATTGCTTTGTGCTAACCTCTACAAGTGATCAAGACTCAAGGAAGAAATGAAAACAAGTCAAGACATGTAATCAAGCTCATTTGAAGACATGTATTTTGTATTTCTTTGAGTCTTTAGGAACTTGTGTATTTTGAGCATACTTGAGCTAAAATCAACTTAAACACACACTAGATTCCTCATAGAAGTCACACATGAAATTTCACATAATTTGGACTTCAATAGATCACCCAAACTTAGATCAGAAAACACTAAACCTGAACCCTAACTGTCTGCCCACATTCGGTCGACCGCAACAGGCCGTTCGGTCGACCGGGTGATCAAGTATTCTGTTTGTGTTTCCCTGTCTGGTTTCGGTCGACCGCACCATCTCTTCGGTCGACCATTTGAACTTAATTTTCTGACCGTTATTTTTGTCGTATATACCCAACGGTCGTTGATGCATTGCATACATTGCATCATATGTATTTCATTTAGATTACTTTTATATCAATAAATGCTACTAAGGTATGTGTTTAGTCTTATTTACAGAATACAGGGACCTGAATGCAAATTACCCACATTCCGAGCATAAGCGCGTGCAAAAGACTCATTTCTATCATAAAGACCAAGCTCAAGATTATTGGGTTTCAAATGGAAATGTATCCAAGCATAAAAGCATTCAAGACCTAATTACAAAAAGAACAAGGACTTAAGCACAAAAGTAGTCGGGGACTTAATTGCAAAAAGACAAGGACCTAATTGCAAATCACGAGTAGCTTTTATTATCTTGGAGAAAATCTAAAGAAAAATCAATGTGGATCTCCAAATATATGAAGGAATCATTCCGGAGCTCAAAAGAATGGAAAGAATCAATCCAGACGCGCAAATGAGGATCAAATCATACCATAAACACACAGGAAAAATCTGGATCGAATCCGAGCCAAAAAGGTGGCGATTCCGCCGCACCTCATGTACAAATTGCGGCGATTTAGCCGCACAAAAGTCGATCCGTGTGCTCAAATTTTGACCAATGCTGTATTGACGCGTGTACGTTCCATTTATATATTGGGATCCCTTGTATCGGCTATAAATAGCCCCGAGAACGATGGTAGAAGGGTCCTTGGCCTTCGACCTAGTTTTTAGTTGTTTTTATTTTTCAGTTTTGTACTCTTCACTTTAGTAATAAAATTCTGTCTTTTATTTCTTGTTTTTTACTTTTCTTTTGTAATGTCTCTAGGACCCCTTCTTCCTCCCTCTATGAGTTTCTAACTCCTTCCAAAGGGTGGAGGTGACAGATTTAGGGTGAAGAGAAGATGAATGAATGTTATTATTTTAATTTCGTGTTAGTATATTTTGATTACTTGAGTTTATGTTAAATCATTTATCATGTAATGCTTTATAACTAATATGATTTATTATAAGTTTCTAAATTCTCTAATCTAAACCCTAAATCTAAACCTCCACCCGACGGAATTCACATCTTTGTTCTTGTTTTAGTTTTAATTGTTCTTGTTCCTTGCTTTAGATAATTAAAAAACCAAAAAGCTCAAAACCCAATTTATTTCTTCTCTCCTTCTTTTCTCCAATCGAAATCACACTAAAAACAGAATCTCTCCCTCCTTGTGTTCGACCCGTATTTGCCATGTCTTCATTGACGCCGTGCACTTGCGGTATAAACTTAAATTTCCATCAGTCGTATTCGTATTAAACCAAAAATACCCCAAATACATTTCATGTATCGGTCGACCGAGGACCATGATCGGTCGACCGTATGTCCATCTCTTGACAAACCTGAATCTCCTGTTGAAAAACGGTCGACCGCTAGACATGTTTCGGTCGACCGAATATTAAATTGTTTGTCAACCCCAAAGTGCCTGGACGAAATCGGTCGACCGAACCCTTTTCTTGTGTTCGACCTATGACTTAAGTGTACCTAAGTCGTAGCGTTGGGCGGTCGACCGTTACCGAACCGGTCGACCAAACTTAGTTCAAAACTGCCAAACGGTCGACCGTTCATCCCGATCCGGTCGACCGAATTCATCCAGAATTGGGTCCTACAGTTTCTGTTTTGTGTAATCATACATCAACTCATACCCAATCAATCCCAACAGCTCTATTCTCTCTAATGCCTATATAAGGAGTTGTAAAACACATTTTAACACAACTCTCCCACTACAAACTTGTCCCAAACATTAGAGAGAATCCCAAACACTCAAAGCCTCAAAATTCCACACTAAGAATCAATTTCAATCTCATTCAAGTGTGCTCAAGTTTAGAGAGTGTGATCCACTCAAGATTTCGTTTGTTCAAGAAGCAAGGACTTCGGTGAAAGCCCAAAGTGTTCCTCTCGGATTGTGAGAGAAGAAAGTCAAGCTCGCGAGGTTGTTCGCGGAGCTTGTTTTATAAGAGGCGTTCTCTCCCGGCCCGGAATGGGGAGTGGATAGTGAAGACGCGAGCGGAGCTCGAAGTGTCGAGCGGAGCTTGCAAGAGAGGACGTAGGCGGTGGCCGAACCTCTGTAAAAAACCCCGGCGTCCATTGTGGTTTGCTTATTTCTTACTTGCTCGTTTAGTTGTTTAAATTACGCTGCATATAACTCGATCGATAAAACGAGTAGGTAATTAGTTTAAAAGTGATTAGCGTAGCCGACCCATACGTTCCAACATGGACCTCTTCCCCTTTAGTTTAATTTTCGTTTTCTTTTCTATGGGGAGAGAGTCTCAAGTCGTATGTATTTAGTTTCTATTTTTATTATTAACTAAATAATTTTTCTTTTTTCTTCTCATGTCTTCTTTCTCTTCTTTTATGTTTTCTTTTATCATGTATGTAACAAAAATTCATCTCTTGGAAGGTGGAAATATGAGCTAGTATGAATTAAAAATTAGGATTGTCATCATGCTAATATTTGATTTTTTTTATTACTTTTGCTAGTTTGCTTGAAAGATGTAGATGATTTATAATTATTTGATAGGTTAATGTTACTTGTAAGTTTATTAATCTATGCTTAGAATTATATCGTTGCTTCTTTGCTGGCAAGAATTTGTGAATTTGTAATTAGATCTAGGTTAGTTGTTGTTTGATGATTTGATAGTCTAATCACTTTAACTCATGCTTACAAAATCTAATCTCGCGTGTGTTTAATGAAATGTGCAACATATTTCCCAATTCATGCCTATGCAATTGTTTTCGCCTTCTAAGTGTTTCATCTCATTGTACTTTTTATCGCATTCTTATTATAGAAAAAACTCATAAAAATATTTACATTATCTCTTAATCTCTTCATAAAAATACCAAAAATATCAATCACCATTGGATCTATCATTGTTATTACTCGTGCCTCAATAAAAAAATAAAATCGACTGAAATTTGCAACCTCTCCCTGTGTTTGACCTCTAACTACACGATACGTACGCTTGTAGTTACATTTAAGACTCATCGGGTTTCATTTTGCAAAAGTTACATTTAAATAGAGAAAAAGTAAGAGAGAGTAAGAAGAGATAACTGAATAGTATGAGTAGATTTTGCAAAAAATGCAATCAAATAGAGATAAGTAGAAATTGTAGGTAGTTTAGAGTTCATTTTGCAAATTTTAAAATTAAATAATAATTTAGTTAACATGAAAAATTGATGGAGTTGCATTCAAAAAAAATTCAAGTTTTCAAGAATGACAATTGACATCTAAATAAGTAGTTCATTATGGATGACATTTCGGCAAAACAATTGTTTTGAAGTGACAAACAAACAAAAAGATCCCATTAGTTGTTATACCCTTGTTTAGGGTTCATGTAAAAAACATTAAACAAGGAATGTTCAGTTGTTGATTTTGATTTGCTTTTTTTTATGTCACATATCCCAGCACCAGGGGCGGATCCAGAATTTTTCGAGCGGGGGCCTAAAAAATCAAACACACAAAGTTTTTATATAACATTCTTCGTGACTTCATGTCTTGAAATTATTTTATAATTGTTTCGTCATCAATATATTCAAAACAACATTTTCCATGTATGTTGTGAGACAATAATTCAGCCAACCGTGTCGCTCATTTGAGTACAGAGCTTAATTAATCATGACAAACTTCATAGTCGGGAATATTTTTTAAACAGTTGCAGTTGTTATTGACAATGTTAAGGCTAACTTGACAAGAAGAATAAACCAATGAATGTGGTATATGGTTGCAAGTTCTTTTTAAATGAACTTGTTTTCGATGTAGTTTCTTTGGGTTCGTTTGGGGATATTTGGTTTTTGCACATAGCGTCTCAAAAATGGCATCTCACTAGCTAGCATTTAGAGTTTAGTTACAATTTTCCAAAAATGCAATGTCCAGCGATAACTCAATACTAGTAGTAGTTTATCGATTTTTATGTAAAATTTGGATGTCATAAGTTAGACATCCAACTACCAAAAACTTGTTAAGGTGCATCAACTTGCTTTTAGATGATTTGCAGAAGCCGCACACCAAAAACTACGATTCTCAAATTAATTCTTCAGTTAAATTGAAAAAATATCAATAGCATCCAAGTTCATTTGTATAAGATCAAGTGATGGAATTACTAATAAAATTTTCATTTTTTGCAAATTTACTAAAGATTTGCTTCATCATATGATATTTTTCGTTGAACCAAATATTATACTCTGTATGTATGCGTCCTTCAATTCGAGCATGTTTTACATTTAGTCAAGTCAGGTCATTTTATATGCTCTAATTCTGAGATTTATCAACTAACTAAATAACAGAGTTCTAAAGTAAAACAAAATGATACATATCAAAACAAACCAATCCAAAATTTAGTGGGTGGGCTTGTGCCCACCCCGGCCCATACGTGGGTTCTCCCATGCCCAACACCCACCCCACACCCCAACAAGCATGAAAAGAAGTAGATTTAAAATTATAAAGGATACTTAAGCACTTATGATGGGAACCTAACATATGTTTACGCACATCCATCCGAGGTGGAATTAACTGATATTTGTAGGTTGGCGGGGAGGGAAGATGATGCCCGAGAGCGGCTAGAAGTCGAGGAGAAAAATCAATGATCCTAAACTTGTGGGTTCAGCAACGTACGCTAGAGTTTGTAGTGGTGGTAGACGCTTTTGTAAAACATTCCCCTAGTCGGGGGTTTTTGTATTAGGTTGTTGTGACTCATAACAACCTTTTCAACTTTTAATTATCGAATGAAACCACCAGTTTATCAAAACAAAACCTAAACATGCAACTAGGTCTCATGCATGTAAACGAGCATAATACATAGGCTCATAGATTTTCAGGCAAAATTCAATCTTAAACATTCAAATCCATAAAGAAGTAAACATGTACATCCAGGATCTAAGTACAAATCAAGATCCTAGTGTAAGTGCTTTCATTAACCTACCAAAAACTAAGTCTAAGACATTACACAAACATGGAAATGGCATAAGGCATCTACACCAACCTAGCTCCACATCTAAGAGTGGATCTATTCTCTCAGCATCACGAGAAATATATATGGAGAAGAAAAATCTAACCACAAACAAAACTCAAAATTATAAGTAGAGAAATATGGATATTCCAAGCTCCATCCTCTACTTCTTGTACACAGCCAAATTTGAAAATAAAACCTAATTATGCGATAGAGAGAGGAAGAAGAAGAAGATATGTGTAGGCTACATTGCTATTTACAACAAATCAAATCCTTATGAATATGGATAGGTGGGATTCAGATCTGGACCAAGCAGGCAAGGTAGAACCATGCGCACGAGTCACCATCCAAAACACAGCTAGCTCTAGCGGTGTCAATGGATATTCGAATATCCGAGCATCCGTCCGTATCTGTATTTGAATTTGGACATTCGATCCGAGAAAAAATATCCGAAAGACCGTATCCGATCCGTAAAGTCATGGAGCGGATATGGTTATTGGTACGTCTGATCCGTATAATATTTGATCCGGATCAAATATCCGTAGTACAACATTTGTATTCGTATCCATATTATATATAGCTATTCTTTAAATTAATGATATATGTATAAGTTAGGTTTTTTCTATAAATTACCCAACTATATAACATATTCTAAATTACTAACCCTAAAGTGTCAGTGATGTCCGAAATCCGAGAATCCGTCTGAGTTCGTATTCGTTTTATCCGAGAATCCGTCATCCGAAAACCCTATTCGTATCCGAAACTTGAGGGGTGAATATGGATATTGTTGTATCCGATCTGAATAATATCCGCTTCGGATATTATTTCAACATCTGTATCCATATTTTAAACCAAATAAAGTTATAAAGGTGACTATGTATAAAATTTGTCTAAGTGAAAATGAAAATTGTTAAAAGGTTGGGAATTATATTTACGGATGCGGATATTATTCGTATCCGCTCCGAATCCGTCAAATATTCGTATCAATCCGAATCCGTAAATTTCATGGGAAATATGAATATGGATATAACTATATCTGATCCGTATTCGATCTGTTGACACCCCTAGCTAGCTCGATGTGAGCCAAATCAATCGCTAATAGGTGTAGATAAATGTAGCTAGTGTGACTTATGGCATTAATGTCCTCGTCGAGTGCAACCTAGGACTCAAACAGCTCAAGAAAAAAGATCTAATTGCTAAAAATACCGTAAGTTTTTTATTTCTTTCAAAGTGTTATTGCAATTAGAACTTCTTCCTTACAATTAGATACCTCCAAGTTTGCACTTGGGTCCTCTCATTTTCACTTCGGTCCAAAGACTTCTAAATCAATTCAAAAGTCTTGAATTTAAGCACCTGAAATCCATGTAACACAACTTGGTAGCACAAATAATAGGTAAAATTAAAGTGAATACAAAAGAAATATAATACATGATATACTACTAATCAAATATCCAGACATTTAGATTTTGCTAGCCCCAAGCAAAATAAAGAAAAAAAATTAAAAATGTCAAAACACGATAAATAGGAAAATCCTAACAAACTTCGCAGGATCAACTTAATTAGAAAGTGCAACAAGTCATTAAATTTCTCATCAACAAGGAGAGGAGTTTAGTTTTTTAAATGTTTTAAGCGTATACACCCACGAAACCTAACACCACCATTGAATAGATCACTATTATCCATCATTAGATGTGGGCAATCCTATGGGCTGATTGTACTTCATGTTGGTGTACTTGACTCTAAACGACATTACTGACTAATGTTGTGCAGAATTAAGTAGTACTTTAACTTAAATCCTCATTTTGGAGATGGTCAAAGATTTCATGTCATGTTTGCCATCTCAGGAAAAAAAAGTAAATATAAATAATTGGATTTATATTAAGAATATAATGAAAATATCAAAACTAGTTTCATTTTAAGTTAGAAAATGGGAGTTACGTGCAAATATGTTTGAGTAAAAGGCCGCCCAACACAATGCTCGGCGAATTAGAGTATATCTAAATGCTAAGAGTAGAAGGTCCGACAAATATAGGCCTATGGACTTACAATTTGAATAAGAAGTAAACACCCGTATGTTTGGTTGTTACATCATGCCGATGTTTCAGTTAGACTTTAATCATCAACATAAGCAAGGCAATGTAAATGGAAACTGTTTGCCTTAATGTCAGGTTTCATATTAGAATTTGAACTGAGTACTATAAAGATACGATCGATCATCTAGCAGAGATCATATTTATTGTTTTTGAATAAGATGATAAAGTTTGATAACAAATCCTGCTAACAAACCCTATTGCATAAGGTACTTATTATTTATTCTTAAACACGCCAGAAGGTAGTTAATTTTAATAGTTTTCTTATCATATAAATACCTTTGTTAAGCCAACAATCTTGCACGTACGACATAATTCTTACACTTATGTTGCATCGGATATGTCCTCATCAAAGATTCCTTCGAATACGTGTTTCGACACTAATTATTTTGATTTACTTATCAGATGAGATTATAGTTATTGAATTATTTTGTTAAAAATATTTTTCCTCTTGACTTTATTCAGTACATTATACCATTTGGTCGGCATCTTCCCAAGAAACATGTCTCCCACTATGTGGAAAAAAAGGTTTATGATGTAAAAAAAAAACCATCTTGATAGTTTTGTTGTCCTCGCAAATTCACAAACCGCGTGTTATTTTTTTTGGGTTTTTTGCTTTCCTACGATTTCAAAACATCATATTTTCGTTTCTACCATCACTATATCGCTATTTGTATTAATATCACTAAAAAACTATACAAATTCTATTAATGTCACTAAAAACTATACAAATTCCATTAATATCGTACCGTTAACTTTTTCCGTTAACGACATTAAAAAATTATTATTTTAATAATAATATTTACAAATTCTACCATATATAATTTAATAACTTAATAATTTAAATCTGTCATTTTTATGATCTTCACAGCAAAACACTTAAATTCAAAAAATCAAGAATGTTAATTTTCACAAGTACAAACGTTGGGGATACCGGTGTTATGGTGTTTTTTCATATAAAATTTAAATTCCAAAACAATTAAACAAGAATTAAACTTGTATGATTTTCACAGCAAAACACTTAAATTCCAAAAGTTTTGAATTATAATTTTCATAATAAAAAACACACCAAAACACCAGTATTCACACTGTTTGTACTTGTGAAAATTAACATTCCTGATTTTTTGAATTTAAGTGTTTTGTTGTGAAGATCATAAAAATGACAGTTTGGATTTCTAAGTTATTAAATTATATATGGTACAATTTATAAATATAACTATTAAAATAATTTTTTTAAGGCCGGTAACAGAACAGTAACGCCGTTAACGGAAAAAGTTAACGGAATGAAATTAATGAAATTTGTATAGTTTTTAGTGACATTAATAGAATTTGTATAGTTTTTTAGTAGCATTAATACAAATAGCTATAATAGTGATGACAGAAATAGAAATATGGTGTTTTGAAACGACATATAAGCAAAAAACCCCATTTTATTTGATCCTGAAATTTTCCATTTTTGGGAAAGAATAAACAAGCAAAGAACAGTTCAGACTTGACAGCACAAAACCACTACTGTGAAAGCTTAAGTGGTTTGTTTAGTGGTTTTTTTGCTTTCGTACCGATCAAAAGTTTGGAAATTAACGACATATCCATGATTCTGTCACAATAGGTCCCACAATCGTGTATCTCCATTTATATTTCCCGTAACACAACGTTATTTTTCATCGAGTTGTTTTGCTTCTGTACAAATCAAAAGTTTAGAAATTGGTGAGATACCATGTTTCTGCGAAAATTGAACGTGTACATGTCAAATAATTTGTAATTGACCTCGTACTTATCCGATACTCACATAATTCCATAACAAAAAATTAATTATGATGGATTGAACGTGTACCTAATAAATAACAATGCAAAATATTTTTACTTTAAAATTGATATGTGCTATAATTCTAAAAAATAACAACGCAAAACAATTTATACTTTTAATTTTATATCCTTGTATGCCAATACAACTATTAGTGATATGTAGCACATGTAGTGCAGACTTAGGGGATAGTTTGCCTAAACCACTGCCAATTCTTTAAACCAAATAATTTTCCCTCTCCAAATCTTTATTTTCCAATAACAAACCTGAGGGAGGAGGTGGTTGTGCAAAAGAAATATGCAGGAAAAAACAATTTTCTTTTGACATAGAACTTTTCCAAGCGTTTGTCAGCTCTAGAAAAGAAGAAAAAATCTCTCATTTTCCCTTTGCATTCCTAAATGTATAGAAATATTTTCTCTCTTTTTCTCGGTCCCTCTCCGAAACGGAAGGAAACGATGTAAAGTTACAAATCGGGTATAAACGTATCATATATTTTAATAATTATATATATTACGTAAAACTTTTAATAACAAAACCCTAAAACTTTTTGAAATAAACCAGAAAGTACATTATTATTTTGAAATATTCATAATAGTATATAACAAAAATTATGCAAATCATTGAATTTTTTGATAGCTACACTTCCAATTCATCATCGTTAATTTTTTGATCTTGCAATTATGTGAGTATCAGATATGTATGAGGTCAATTACAGGTTTATTTGATAAATATACATCAGATTTTCGCAGAACCATGGGTACGTTGTCAATTTCCAAACTTTTAATCGGTACGGAAGCAAAAAAATTCGATGAAATATAACAACACGTTACGGGAAACATAAACCACACGATTGTGGGGCCCACTGTGACATATAGGTACGAGACCAATTACAAATTTATTTGATAGGTACACGTCCAAATTTAGCAGAACTATGAGTACGTCGTCAAATTCTAAACTTTTGATTGGTGCAGAAACAAAAACCCTTTGTTTAATTAAGGTTCACCGCTTACAGGTTGTTACTTATTGGATGATTAAGACCCCAACTTGGTATTCACATTCTTTGTCTACTCTTAAGTGGTTGCCAATGAATTTTAAACTAATTAATATAGTCACCAAACAAGGGTGACAAAGTCTCTCCATTGTGATTTGCTTGCTGTCATTAATTTATATTTTAGGTGGAAGGAACCCTCTCATCAACAACTTTTAATAATTATCTAAAAGTTCTTTTTCATGAGTTGCTAACTTAGTAGTGCGTTATGCCATTACATCCAGCACGCGCACACACACTTAAGAAAGCATTTTACCGAATTGAAAAGGTAAAAAATGTTAAAATATTTAAATCGTTTGAATTGTGTTTAGGTCAGTCTTCGCACCTAAAAATATCATATCATACTTCATACATATAATAAACAAATTATATATATTGTTGGTTGATAATGATGTACCGACGCTCTCTGTCTTGCTATTGGTATTCAACCCACTTCCAAGCTTTATTGAGCCTTGTTAATTAGAGCTCTAGATAGGTAGGCTGAAGCACTTCTAGTGATCATGTGCGAATAACTTCAAGGAAATTAGCCATAATATTGGTAATGTTGATCGAAGCGACGATGACAGTTATAATTGTTTATACAAAACATAAGGGAAAACTTCTATGTAAATGTCTTAATTTTTGAATAAATATAATAAAAGTATCTTAGAAACACATTTCGAAAATGATGCGAATGCATATAACTGAGATAAAAAAATGCAAAGATGTTAAAGTTGTCTTAATTTAACTCACTTTCAATTATTTATATTTACTTTTATATTTATATTCGCTTTATTTCTAAACCAATGATTCAAAATATATGCATGAGATTACATTTAACGATTGAAATGATGTTGAGCTTCTACACTATTCTACTTATGGCAGAATGGGACGATCTACTTCGTTCTTGAACGATTCTCTATAAATACTTGTGTCTCGTAAATATCTATTATCTATAAAAAAAGAATTTTCTATTATTTTTATATTGTTTTGAAGTCATACATATTACGTTTACTTTGTACTAAACCTTTTATTACAATTTGATTTCTCACTTATTTTTTTATGTTAGGACAAGTACCAATGTACCATCAAACTAAGGATTATGTGGAAACAAAAAAAAATTTGTTTGAAGCATGAAATAAAATAAAGATAAAACTAAGAATAGTGTATAAATATGATGTTTAAGAGAATACTTGATGCCAAATACTTTTCTGCCAAGTGCCAACTGAACCCACCGCAGATTTCGACACAATTTTAATGTTTTTAAGAAAATTTGTCAGATCTAAAATTCTGAAATCTGAATACACAATTTCCACCGACACCATTTTCTCCTAAACAACGTCTCACCCTTCGAGTTAATAATTTTTTATTAAACTACTAAAAATCAAACTGAATTACAAGTAAGACATTTAGACATCGCTTTCTTCCGCGAAATTAAAAAAGGCAGACGTTGCTACTCTAGTACACATTTTATTGTGACTTTTTTGGTCATTACTTAAAAGATGGTAAAAAATAAAACAAAACATATGTTTGTTACACGGACGTAGAATAAATATCAAACATAATGAAATTGACCACCAATTGATAAAAGTCGTAACTTTATGGAGGATCACATGCAACAAATGAAGATAAGATAGAAACAAAAAAAAAACTCTATCAAGCGTGTGGGACCACCACATATGTAATGCAATAACTAATAACGCAACTCAAAATCTAATATATATTTTTCTATCGGAGATTTCGAAATCTTAAATATGATTCTTATTTTTACAACAACAAAAAAAAACGATTTTAGTGGTGGGAGACGCTCCAACTGCATGGAGGTGTGAATTTTCCCAACATAGCACTTTCATATCGAATATGAATACATGATTCGGAGGAAAATAACGTATACTCAAATCATATTGTATTTTCATTATATCTTTATTTTCTAGGTTAGTGAAGTTGGAATAACAGGTAGCACACACCTTGAATAACATTAAAAACTTGTTCCTAAGGTTGTGAATTCGAAGTCATGGGTAGCACACACCTTGTATAATTACAGGAATTTAGATACATCTACTATTTTACCAGTTTCACATTTTGAACATTTAAGTCTTAAGAACCAATATAATGCTCATCCCAAGCAACCGTTGTACAGAATCACTACAGTAAATCAATAAATCACACACCTCGTATAATTTACATTTTGAACACTTAAGTTTTAAGAATTAATTTAACATCCATCCGATACGACCGTCAAACATAATTTATACGAATATCATGTAATGTAAAAAGAAGAAGAGAGTAAAATGACACAAGAAGCATATCTCAACTGGTTAAATGATTAGTTGGTTGTGCTGATCGAAAATGAAGATGTACGTTACAACAAGTGGTCGATATGTCGAGATTACGCATCCCACTTAAATAATTAAGAATTAATCTATTATTAAAAATAATATATCCTTTAAAACAAATAGGAAAAGGAGTGGGACACACCAAGTGGGTCCTACGTGATTGGGTGTAAGAGTAAGAACCTACCAACTAATTATTAAAAGATAATAACACAAACTCCTCCACAAGACCACAACCAATCGCCCCGTTTATGTGACTCACATCCAACAAACATTAACAATCCACCAACTCTTTTTTTTCTTCCATTATTTTCTCGCGAAGAAAAGAAAAAAAAAGTTGTTGCTCTCCCGAATCAATCTCGTCCTTAGATCCTCCATTTGGGATTCCGAGATGGGATTTTCGATCCCTTCCTCGCCGTCTTTTCTCCGGGTGTGAACGGTCCAGGAACTGTCTCGTGTCTGGGTTTCAAGGAGAATAACAGTTGGAATCTTGCGGGAGAATTCTTGTTTCGGAGGAAAGCGGAGGCTTTCTGGTTCGGAGATCGGTTTCCGGTCGTTGGAAGGTGAAATGCGGTTTTGGGTTTCAATGAGGTCGTGTTTTGGGTCTGTTGGGAAGGAATGGGAAGATTCGTTTTGGGTTTTGGGTTTTTGTCGTCAAAATTGGTTCTTTCTGATTCTCCTGTTTTTTTCCGGATTTTCTGTGTTCTGGGTTTTTGTTTTTTGGATTTTTGTTTTTGTTTTTGGTCAGCAAGGTTGGTTTTAGGGTTCACATGTAGTTTTGGAGTCATTAGGTGTTCTCATTTTTTAATTTTGTTGGGAGGTTAAGATCATTTGGATGTTTTCTTTTGTAATGGAAACATGTTTGGAAATGCATTTCCTTTGGATTGTTGCAGGCAAGACAATGTGTTGACATTAGTGTCTAAATCATGGCTTTGTGTTTATGATTGCTGCTATCTTCTTAAATTACTCTAGTTGTGTGCATTTAAAGTAGTGAATGTTAAGACTTAAGACAAACTGGTGAAGTATATGAGGAAAGGTTTACTCACTAGTATTTTCTACTGCAATGTCCATGATAAGGTGCCTTGACGCTATTTCCTTGGCAATGTTTGGACAATTTTCAGTTGGTGTTTTATTTTGTCCTGTTGTCATGATTGTGGTAGTTGATCATATTGCGGTGCAAGCATCTGATGGTAGTTTTTGGGCTTGCATAAGTTGGTTAATAGCATATTGGTTTTAGCATGTTCTTTGGTATTCAAGCTACTCATTGGATATGATGATCTAAAGTTTATCGTGTTGATGTAAAAGACTCACCATTTAATCTTTTAGATTGATCATTTTACTTGGGATATCATACTGTTTGAGTGGATTGGGATCCTTTTAACTAACAATTGGACAATCTTGTGGTAATTCGAAAACTCACTGTTGTGGTTCCATTTCGTAAACACGACAACTTTAATTGAAACTTGACATGCATAGGGAATTCAATGACTCAATATGATAATGGGTATGCTGTATGCATAGGTACAACTCATAGCATGAAAACAAATGCAATTATTATCAAGTTGTTGTTTAATATTATATTTACTCTATTTCTATGTTATCCCTAAAGAAGCTATAATTTGATTGGACCTTATGCATTTCGTGGTTGTGTGAGTTTGTGGATTTTATTGGGTTGTCAAGGTTCTTGTCAAGTACTGCAGAAGCCACTGAAGAAAATTGTCTACAAAAGCACTGTACTTTATTATTCCAGTCATTGCTGGATTTGCCTTTTGATTTTGAATTCATACCTACTTTTGATAGTTCATCCAATATCAATTAAATCATATCATCAATGGGCTAATTTTTTTAATGTACAGGTTGTTACTTCTCCAATGCCAACTCCTAGTACTTCAGTTATGGAAATCAGGTTTTACAGATATCAGGCAGAGTTGTTAGTCAAAAACTACTTACTGGGTGAATCACTTGCACCGTTTACGTCTGTTGTTCTTGGCATTTTTATGTGTAAGATGGTACGTTTTATTCATCTTTGGTTATAACTTCTCCAATATAAGAGCCTCTTCATTTATTCATCCTATCTTTTCCATATTTAGGTAAAACTAAATCTTTGCAATTATGTATTTTTTAAGTGTAAACTCTGCTTATCTATATTTTTTGGACCTTCTCAGGCCTATGATGTTACCCACATTGCATGCTCCTCATACTGCAAATCGTATGCATCTCTCACCAAAATCCAAAGGATTGAGTGGAACAACAGGTAAGGGATAGAAAATTCAAGTTTTGACATTGTAGATATTCTTTAATTTGCTTCCTGTTGTATCTAAACAAGTTATTGTAGGGGTATGTCTACCATTCATGCCATTTATATCACGACGATGGCGCTATATCTGGTGTTCTTTTCGGATCTGTTCTCTGATGATACTCAAAGAGGCCTCATTACTTTCCGAAATTCACCTCTCTCTAATTTTAGCTTGGGGGTAATTTCTTATTCTTCCCTGCAAAATTTCATCTTTAATAAAATGCCATTGAGTGGGCAACATGTGTATCATTATGTAATTGGATTTTTTGACGTTTCATCTTTGCAGGTCTCAGTTGGATATTTCATCACTGACCTTGCATTAATTTATTGGTTATATCCTACACTTGGGGGCGTAGAATTTGTAAGCATACTCGGATTACCATATTGACTGTGAAGTTTTGATGTTGAACAATTTCTACTATGAGAAGGGATCCAATGCTCGTAAAACATTTCACATTAATTTGACTAGGATCACACCTTTTAAATTGTGAAATCATGGTCTATTGATCTTATAACAAATAAAGTTCGAATTTTATGATTTTTGATGCGTAGTAGAGCAAGATTTATGGTTCAGATTTGTCGTTAGGAGTTTAATTTGTAAATGAACATTAAATTAATATCACCCAATATTAAGGTCATTAGATCTCTCTTTTTCTAAAATGGGATGAGTGAAATGTAACAGTGTTTAAATGCTAATTGAAACCATTTTAGGGTAGTTATCCTATATTAGCAACTCATTTTCTTATTCAAGACTTTTAAGTATAAATTTTTGCAATTTTTCATTTCTCAGGTCGTGCATCATTTCCTTTCTTTGTTTTCAATAGCTTACACAATGCTATCCGGGGAAGGACAATTATATACCTACATGGTATTAATTTCCGAGGCAACTACTCCTGGAGTTCACTTGAGATGGTATTTCATGTCAACTTGATAAGCCTCAACGTGTTACTTTGTTTGCAGATTATACCTATCTTCAACGAATTATCTCTGTTAATCCATTAAACAGAGTACACCTTAGCTTATGTCACTTATGTTAATTTACTTATTTACATATTATACCTATGCTTCTAATGCTTGAGATTCTTACTTCTATATCTTGGAATTTTTCCCCTGAAGGTTTCTCGACACGGCAGGACTAAAAAAGTCCATTCTGTATCTAACTAATGGAGTAGTGATGTTCTTCGCTTGGCTGGTGAATTTTAAACCTTGCTTTCCAACTCTTCTTTCAAGATGCTATATTTTTTTATTGGTGGGCCTAACTCAAATTAGGAGTGGGAGATAAGAAATTAAATAATGTCACCATTGTTTTAATCATAACTAAGAAAATGTTCTGTTTACTTCATATGTTAAGTTATATATTTTTCATTCATTATGTGTTTTCGAGCTCATTCAGTTTGTTTCACGGATGCAGGTTGCCAGAATTTTGTTGTTCGGCTACTTGTTTTACCATGTCTGCTTGCATTATAATCAGGTATTCTTAAAAAAGAATTGATACTATACTAGAACTTATGCTTGCATTATAATAAGGTATTCCGTAAAATTCTTTGATACTGTATTAGAACCTAAGTTCAAAAATATTATTTATAGTTATGTTCCTTCACAATATCTGAAGATCATCATAATTAATCTGCTATCATCAGCCCAACTGTTTTTTTCTTCCGCTCCTTTTGCAGTTTATAAAAGAAAATGACTGGAAGAAAAAATATATTTAAGTTTGAAATCACTGTTCTTTGCTAATTGCTTGATGTTTTAATCTCAAGGTTAAAGTTTAAATTATCTTTGTATTGCTGAATCTGAGTGTGGAAGAGTATGATTTATATCAGTTTTCCACTCAAGCAATAAATAATTTGATTTCCTGTTGCATTTTAGTTACCATTTTCCAATATCTTTTCATTTATGTAGGAGATAGTTGTTATGCTATTACTGTTCTTAGACTTGTGTTAACAGTTGTGGAAACTTCACCTATACCATTATCAGTTGTGAATTTTATTATCTTAAAAGGTTGCAGATCCAAATAGGCATTAATCTAATGACTTGGTCTCTAGAAATGTAGTATTCATATATTTTAAAAATATAAAAAACTATATAATTACTAGATGTCAAAATGCGAGATGATCCTAACATTCTGAATCTGAGAATTTTATGATTCACATTCCAATGTATATCACAAATGCCTCCTGTACTATGACCATGACCATTTTCATGGTTGATTGGGAAGCCAGATTATTGATTGTTGTCTTTTATGCACAGATATTTGCTGAATTTAAAATATCATAGGCGTCCATCAAGCCGCATTACGAAATTTATTTGTTAAGGCTTGTTTCAATGCATGTTTGGAGAAATGTGAATTTTTCCATACTTAATTCCAAACCTTCTTTTGAAGAAACTTCATTTTCAAAATATAGGATCAAGACTTTGTTTCCGAGGTGTAATCTCAATTCTAACCTCGAATTGTTGCCATTTTTCTGTAATCACTTCATTATCAACCCAAACAGAATTGCTGCTACTCATCTAATGTTTGGTCTTTGCAGATCAAGAAGATGCACATCCTTGGATACACACTGGTCTTTACTGTCCCCTCTGTGTTGGCCATCATGAACATCGTGTGGTTTGCTAAAATTTTGAAAGGGCTCAAGAAACATTTAGGCAGGAAGAGATAAAGACTGGCAGAACGACAGTTCAGTTTGTGACTGAATTATGTACAAAAGATATTACCGTATCACTTTGTAGAGAGAAAAAGGTGACTAGTACTTAGTATAGGAGTTATATATTTCCAGAGCACCTGTTTAAAATTGTATGATTCACTCATTCACATACGCTAGAAGTCGTCTGAATTCGTCGGTAGCGACTTCTCGGCTACTTATGTTCTTATACGTTTGGGCTATAATTTTTCAGAATGCAATCCTCGAGTATTATTTTTGTTCTCCAACAAGCTTGTTAGCTCTTTCAGCAATTATACTGAAAAATGTGCGCAATGATTGGTTTAGGGTCAAGAGTGACGGGAAGGATAGGCTAATATTTTGTTCTCATGTTTGAGTTGGAGCAAAACTCGAACAAGTTTATATTACACATCAAGACGAGTTTGAATCAAACCCAAATAACTGACTGGATTGAGAGCCTTAATATCTTGTAAAGATGTCAACTGAGCTTGCTCTGACTTTAGCTTGGTGATAAAGTATAAAAGCTTGAAGTATTTGTTTTAGCTAACATGATTAATCCAAGTAAAACATCAAACAAAAAACAAGATCGAACAAGATAGTAGCACCCGAAATATTACAAGCACAACCGTAAATTCCCAATTTAGGAGAATATGCAAAGTCAGAACTCAGAACTCACTATAGAAACACATGTTCGTATACATACATCTATATAATGTTGGACTACATAAGAAATACACATTTGTAAAACTTTGTTTTAAGTATATTTATATAAACCCCATTGCGGCCGCATAAGAAATACACATCTATATTCGTAAGGGGTTAAGAGGAAATTCACTAAACATGAAAATATATGAGAAACAAAATTCCTCCCATTGCGGCCACTTAATCTCATACAAAAACTAGCAATCAATTCATGAAAGTACAATTAAGTACATGTGAAGACAACCAACCTATTACACAGACATCAGAGGGTTATCAAACAGAAATGAAATGCCCCAATTGTTCAAATGAGAGTAAGACGTGGAAACTTCAAGGAGAAATGTGGGAGTTGGTCCAGTTGCTAAGCTTTGAACTGCCACTCCCTCCGGCACATTGGGCAATGCGGCTGAGGCGTTTGCGAGTTCACCCACTTCAAGATGCAGTGGAGGTGGAAACTGTGGTTGCAAGCCCCCCAAACTGCAAGCAACAAACAACAAAAAGAAAGATCTTCAATTAATTTTGAAAATAAACATTAGCAAATAGTTCACTCTGAGAAAAATGATCCAAGAAAGTTACAATAATCTGAATGAGAATCTGTCAAATATTCGACCTGTAAAGTGTGAACCATAAAATAAAAGCACTCTACTAAATGTAGAGGGCATGATAAGAAATTCAAACGTCAATAGTCTTTTTTTCTGACAGAACAATATCGTAATATAAGAAATCATCTTCTGAAGTTTTTGCTAAAGCAATGTGCAGCACAAAATCACATAAAGGTTGATAACTTTGAACAATTCCATGTGGTTTGAGAACATGATACGACAGTGAACTTCACATTCACATTGAGTTAATGAAGAAGTCCGTAGAGAGGACATGTTATAATCTGGAAGGGTCTTTCCAAAATAAGTAGTTAATAAGTATGGGAAATTACTATCACTGGGAACACTTGATCTTAGTTCAGGCACCTTAGATTGTCAACTTTTCTCCTGTAACATTGATGTGTATTATTTTTCTTCATGCGATTCAAATCTAAGTTTGACTTCAACTTCAATCTTGGTGACCAGAGGAGAGATCCGCGATTTGCAAATATGAAAGGAACCTTTTCACTCCCAAAATACAACGCAAAACAAAACCTTAAGGTGGATGTATGAGAAATGGAGCTTTTCCTTTTCTCCAAGTTCTCAAATTTAGCATTGATTCTGCAATGTATCAGTTCCTGCCATGTTTTTACTTCAACGTGGGTAATAAGAACAAACAAGATGAGGTATAGATCAAATGAAGCAGGATACTGGTTTTCAAAGCATCTCATAGCACAAAACAAAATTAAAAGGAATAGAGAAAAAAAGGGACACTAAATCTACAGAAAAATGATCGAAAATACCATGAAAAATAAAAATTATCACTCACCCAAAGGGCAGTCATCACCAGGAAATTTGCAGTCAGGACAACAACCATCGAATGCCATTCTACAGATACCACATGTTTCATCTTGTGCATCCCATGTCCATGAAGCTACAGCCTGCCAGCTGCAATATATTGAGGATCAATATCAACTTACTAGTCAATAACCTGTAGACGTCTCCCTAAAATGTCATGATGATTTTGTTTGTTAGGTGGAGGAAAAAGAAAGCCTAGTGGTCATGCAAATGGAATTCAACTTTGAACACTTCCTGTATAGTATATAAAAAACATCAACCAATTGTTCTTTCATTTTTTTTGGATGACCGTAAGTCAGTCCCATGCTATTGTCAACAGCCAGCTTATATTGCAGCAGTATTGACAGATCAAGCATTTTAGTGTTCGGACTCATCGAACAATAAGATGCTCATGTGGGCCACAATCACATATTCGTGATTCCATAGAAAGGATTTGAACAAATAAATCTATTAAATTTTCCAAAATTTTGAAAAAGGCCACCTACGTTTTTCACTTTTGTATTTCCTTAACACTACTACATCCATAAATCAATTTTGAGATGCAGCTTCAGTTCTTCTCAGACTCCAAACTACTTTGGTCACTAGCAGTTTGAAATGCAAACTAAGTAAGCATTATACCCTGTTCCAGGGACAGAGGCTTCTTTTCCATATGGCATGCAAATAAGTACTTAGTAATAAAACCTACTCAAACATGAACGAATAACAGATGAACACTTACTCTATGGGTGATCAAGGCAGATTTTGCAGAAGATTGCGTTATGGAAACCAAGTATTCAAGTCATATCTCACAATAAGAATGTAACACTAAAAAGTAAGCATACACCCCAAAAAACAAGCATTTCAACAGTAGCAAACATGACGAACTTGAATGACTAAGACCTTATAGACATTCATTGAAAGATTCAAAGACCAAACATTTGCTTCTCTAATCTCCAATCAAAAAAGGGTAACATACAACAATTTAGTTGAATAAAACCTTCTAAACTGAAAATGGCCATTCCAGTGAAAGCAAAAAAGACCTTAAATCACTAAAACCTCGAGAAAACCGTCCATTATACCTCCATTATATGAACGGCGAAAAACCAATTCTTCTTAAATAAACCTAATAAAAAAACCACACCCGTAAGAGTCGAAGCAAACAACAACAGCTTAAACTATTAAAACCTTCCACAAAAATCCACAATGAATCCAACTTTAGGCATGATAATAACAAAAAAACAAGAGCTCAAATGCCAAAACCAATACAAAACTTCAAAAAATAAAATTGATGTATTACAAACAGCACGAGTTCAAACACTACAGGTAACAAAAAAATCCCAATTTTTTTTAACAAACAATTTCTCGAATCACAAAAAGCAAAAAGAGCTCAAACACTAACCAAAAGTAGGCCTGTAAACGGGTCGGGGCGGGTTTCAAACCCACCGCTACCCGACCCGTCTAAGGTAGGCGGGTTGGCGGGTCGGGTCGGGTGAAATTTTTTTAAACTGCTACCCGACCCACCTAAGATCGGGTAAACGGGTTACGCGGGTAGGGTGGGTCGGGTAAACGGGTTATGCGGGGTGGGTAGATGGATAAATGATTTTTTTTATATTTTTTCTTTCTTTTTGCATAACACTATAAATTAAAAACATAACACATTAGCATCTTAAAAACATTATCAATGTGATGAACACCATAAAATTATAAATAACTTCAACTTTATAACACTATTAGTAATTATGGATCAGAGAATATGTATATGTATATGGTATATAAGTGTATATATATATAATATTTATTATTTAATTTATTAAATTTTAGGCGGGTAATCAGGTAAACGGGGCGGGTAGAAAATACAACCGCTACCCGCCCCGTTTATTAGTCGGGTTGACGGGTGGCGGGTTGAGTTTTTTTCCCCGCTACCCGACTTAGGCGGGTCGGATTGGCGGGTCGGGGCAGGTTTTACCCGCCCCATTTACCGCCCTAACCAAAAGCACCCAAAAAAACATTTTTTATTATTATAGAATATTCAAGCAAAAAAGCTCAAACGCCACAACAAACAGAAAACCTCTAGAAAGGAAACATCTTTTTTAGATGATTGGGAGCAGAAAGAAGGATACGGAGAATTTTGACCTTCATTGTGGACCTGAAAGCAAAAAAACCAAACCACAAATCAAGACTTGTTCGTGATTTGTGAGCAGTGATTCCGATTGCTGGAGGGAAAGATCAGATTCGAACCTGTTTTGGCGGAAACGAGGTTTGGGAGGAGCCAGTGGTTGGAGAAGAGGAATCGGAGCCGTTAGGGTTTCAAACCTGCAAATGTTCCGACTTCCGACCGAGGGATTTGGGAAAATTGAATTTAAGACCTTCTGTGAAACAACAATTGAGTCATCCGGATGTCTCCCTTGTAATATGGACCTAACAAAAACCCGAATTTTGTGCTAGCAATGCACGTTGAACACCATTTAAATAAACGCAGGAAGAAGAGCTGGAACCCGACCCACCCGATTACGACTCCATCACTCGAAGATCCAACAACTCAAGTTTAAACGTCACCATGGCGGGGCCCAAGTTCGTTAGGATTGTTAGGGTTTATACTGTAGCAACTCCTCCGTGAATTTGCGATTTGTGCATTTCGGTTAGAGTCGATTTTAGTTCAATCCACGTGACGTATAAGTCCACATTGTATTCCGAATAGGGGTGTCAGTGGATATTCGAATATCCGAGCATCCGTTCGTATCCGTATTCGAATTTGAACATTCGATCCGAGAAAAAATATCCGTTAGACCGTATTCGTATCCGATCCGTAAATTCGTGGAGCGGATATGGTTATTAGTACATCCGATCCGTATAATATCCGATCCGGGATCGAATATCCGTAGTTCAACATCTATATTTGTATATGTATTATATATATAGTTATTCTTTAAATTAATGATATATAAGTTAGGTATTTTTTCTATAAATTACCTAAATATATAAACTATTCTAAATTACTACCCCTAAAGTACTAATCCGATTAATATCCGCTTCGGAACTACATATCTGTATTTCAACATTTATATCCATATTTGTTTTATATACTTATGCAATACATTATTATACCTAGAAGTATTCCTATTTCAACATTGTGTGATTATATTTTGAATATATATTTTAAATTTATTTATTCAAATAAAAATACATCTACTGATCACATTTATTCAAGCATTGAATATTTCTCATTTTCAGAATATGGAGTTAGAAGTTAAGATAAAGTAAATTAATATTTGAAACCAAATAAAGTTATAAATGTGACTATGTATATGAATTTGTCTAAGTGAAAATAAAAAAATGTTATAAGGTTGGGAATTATGTTTACGGATGCGGATATTATCCGTATCCGCTCCGAATCCGTCAAATATCCGAACGGATATAGACTTTTCATATCCGCAAACAATCCGTATCTGAATCCGTAAATTTCATGCGGATACGAATATGGATATACCTATATCCGGTCCATATCCGATCCGTTGACACCCCTAATTCCGAATATTCATGTACTTAATTGAGCTCTATAAATAGCAAATAATGACCTCGATTTGAGGTGTGATCATTTTAACCAAAAATCTAAGGTTTATCCGAATTGGAACTCAAGGGTGCTCAAAACCTTAATTATTTCCCAACTACCTTTTCGAAGGTCTAACAACCTTTCCCCCTTCACCATGACGCATTACACCCGCTGACGAGCTCGGTCGACCCCCTCCATCGCCGATGTGGATCCTGCAGCTAACAAACTGGTATTAGAGCCACCTCCGACAACTATGGGCGAGGAGAACAACTATGACTTGTTCTGGAACCTACTAAGGGATGAGATCACAACGATTAACCATCAGATCGACAAGGTGGAGTCGAGACGGAGATCGATATCTCCCCAGGATGGCGATCGGAGAATCAATCGTCCTCCACCACTTGACCACACGTCGCAAAATTTCCATTGGAAGGGGATGACAATTGAAGTAAAAAAGTTTATAAAGCAGTGTGATATCTGTCAGCAATGTAAATCTGAAACATTAGCACCATCTGGCTTGCTTCAACTCTTCCCACCCCAAAGTAAGTGTGAATAAATATCTCCATGGATTTCATAGAGGGCCTTCCAATGTCACAAAGGTATGCTAGTATTCTGGTGGTAGTAGGCACACTTTCCAAGTATTCTCACTTTATCTCCCCTCAAACACCCCTTTACTGTAGTTAAAGTGGCCCAGAGGTTTGTAGAAGAGGTGGATAAGTTGCATGGGATGCCTTAGAGCATAATAAGTGATAGAGATGTGATCTTTACTAGCAAGCACATATTGGCAAGATTTCCCTCTCTTAATCTTGAGGACAAGGAGATTATTAAAGGAGGGGGGTTGTTACCAATGCAAGTTAAACACCATTTAATTAAAGGCAGAAAGAAGAGCTGGAACCCGACCCACACGATTATGACTCCATCACTCGCATACTACAACTCAATAGTCATGACTTAAAGGGGATCTGACAGCCAGATTACAGGAGTCTAGGAGGGAAGATCCAACGAATGAGGTTTAAATGTCACGTTGGAGCGGGCTCGAGTTCGTAAGGGTTGTTAGAGTTATTGTAGCATCTCTTTCTCCACCATCACGATTTTTGTGCATTTCTGTTAGAGTTAATTTTAGTTCAATCCACATGGCGTATAAGTCCACATTTGTATTCCGAATATTCTTGTACTTGATTAAGCTCTATAAATAGCAAATAATGACCTCGATTTGTGGTGTGATCGTTTTAACCCGAAATACAGGGTTTCTCTGGATTGGAGCTCAAGGGTGCTTGAAACCCTAATTACTTCCCCAACTACCTTCCCAAAGGTTTAATGACCTTTTCTACCTTCACCACGACACATTACACCCGTCGACGAGCCCGGTCAAATAAAATTCAGTTTTCGGTCTGGTTTCAGGTTTAGATTAAACCAAACCTCAACTTTGGATATATGTTGAACTGCAGACCGGATAGAAAAATATCTGTCCAAAAATTTGGTCCAACAAGGTTTCTTCTTAGACCTAATTCATGTCTATAAATTTTCGACACGACGCAATAATATGATACGAAATGATAACATGATTTAGATACAATGTGACACGAACCCAACCATATTCTTTGTGTGGTTGAAATACTTTGTTACAATGATTTATAAGATACAAACATAAAATAAAGTAGTGCTAAGATTGCTCTACTTTTGGCTCATTTTGGGCTCTACCTCTGTAGCCCCCCCCCCCCCCCCCCCCCCCCCCCCCCCCCCCCCCCCCACACACACACATTGGCACGAAACCAATGTGACAACCCATGTCATTTCATTTGGCAATGGATTGTTAAGACTTGATGTAATCGTCGCATCACAGACTGAGAGTGAGATTTATCTGGGTAGTTTTGAGTTTCCCCCACTTTCTCCTCACATTTCAAAAGCTTCCTTTTAAAAGATTCTTTACAGAGAAATATCAATGTGAATATATCTGGATGTACATGAGTGATATTTGTTTAGAAAAATCTACCAAGATTCTTTACATTGTAACTTGTAAGCAAGAATATATTTGAATGTTCGCGTTGAATGTGTTTTGGTTGAGTTAGATACATCCCCGTATAGTAAATTTGAAAAGTATGTTGAATGAATTTGTTTATTTTGAAATTTTGGGTCATATATATCTGGACATTGTTTTGTTTGTGAGTAGGAATATTTGATTTAGGCTAAGAATTATCTTTTAGTTTGATATACGACTTGGCCATATTTATATCTTAATTTATCCTACCACATCAGAACATATATATCCCAGTTGTAACATGTAGTTTTAGATATCTGACCACATGGGTTTGTAGATACATCCGTGATTGACATCATTTCATGCTTACATTTGTATCTTATATCCATTATATTTCACCTAAACAATGCTACGTAAAGAGTTTTATGTTTGAATTTCAGAAATAAATAGGTTTGAAGAGAAGAGACATAAAAGGACCTAAAAGCAAGAAAAAAAGACTGAGTTGAGAGACTCGAGGACTAAGATGCAAGATCGAAAGACCTGAATGTAAGATCGAATGACCAATGCGAAAACAAGAATACTCCACACCATCATGGGGAGTATTTTGGAAATTCTATTCGGGTCGAAGCTCCATCAAGCGAAGTAGATGCGTCAAAGACAAACAAAGACATTCAGAAAAGCCCAGAAGAAAACCCAACGCGATCCGAACCTTGTAGACCGCTGATTGGCGGTCCGGGTTGGTCCGGATCCGCCAAGATTTCTGTGGGGGCGTGTATTAGAGTGTATTTAGTCTATTTCTGGTATATGTTTAGTCTCATACTGGGGGATTGTCCCAGATTATATTTTTCTATGGATATAAATAGAACTCTCCCTCCTCTCTTGTATCCCATCTCTCTCTTGGTGGCCAACCTCTCTACTAGGAGTAAAAGCCTTGAAGCAAAAATCCTAGTGGAGAGAGGCTACTTGTAATTGAGTGAGTAATAATAGATGTTTTGTTGTGTTTTCTTCATATTGTCTTGTCTTTTCAATTCTTGCATACTTAGTTAACTCGTTATTTTAGTCTTCTTATAATTAGTTTAAGCATGTTTTCTTTCCTGAGTATAAATGTTAGTTTAAATATGTGTGAGTAGTTCAATCCCCTTTGGGGGTGGAGTAGATGTGTATACATGTTATGTAGATGGTATGAATGCTAAACATTGTTGTTTGTGAAAATGTTAGTATGCTTGTTTGAATTAATAAGAACTTTTACTTGATGGTTTCTGCCATAATGTTCAGGTACATTCCATGCTTGTTATGTTCTTAATAACAAACTTGTCATGCTCATATTAATCACCTAGGTTAGTGATTTAAATGATACGTCTTGCCATTAGGTACTTCTTATGCATTAACAAACACTAACTACACTTGAGTTTATTGTATGCATTCACCACACTTATTTCATGTGTACACACACTCCACCCCTTAGGGGTTTTCCCATTCTTGAGATTTATCTTTCTTCTTGGTAGTTGCTTTGCTTAGTTTAGTTCACTTCGTGCTTTCATTTATTCCTTTCTAGTTTACTAGTTTAGTTTAGTATAGTTTAGTTAATCAATCATTTCTCTCCTTTCTTTCCTACTCGCCTTCGAACAAACTAAAGTCGACACACCTTCCTGTGGATCGACCCGTATTTGTCACCGCTTCAACGCGGTCGTGCACTTACGGTTAATTAAAACGTTCAATCAACCCGCAAATACATCTTCAACAAAATTTAAACCACCAAATTTCTCTCACCTTCACTCGTCATGTCGTGGGGCAATAGATATAATGATGAAGCATTTAATGTAGCAATAATCACTTTGAATTGTTTAGTAATAAAAACATGGTACTGGTACGATATGGAAGGGGGTTAGTGGTGTTGTCAGTAAGGAACGAAGAGATAGAGATAGTGATAGAGATAGAGAGAGAGAGTTGAGTAGGGGTTTGAAAGTGAAGCCTGAAATCTAAGCCTGCATTCGAGCCTAACTTCATTTTTTCTAAAATAAATTGGTATATAATTTGACACAAACACAACATGATCATATAATACGTTGATTTTTTACACGAAACTGACACGAATAACATCTTTTGTTAGACAATCAATTATTTTCTACTTGATAATGGTCAATTAAGATGCTATCTAAACATGTCATTTAACGTTCAATCTAAACATGATGAATCTTCTCCAAACTGTGCTTAACACGATAATATGAAGTCCTAATACGAGTATAGAACAGTCTGACATGATTGTGCACGAACACGACACGATTGACAGGTCTACGTGGAATTGATAATGATTAGTGTCATATCATGCATATATCCAGGTCATATATCCTCTATTGTGAGTCTAAGCAATGCTACGTAATTATTTTTATGTTAAGTTTCAGGAATAAACTGGTTTAAGAAGAAGAAGACATAAAAATAACTAAAACACAAGAAAAAAGACTAATCTATGAGACCTATGGAGCTATCTATAGGAGGGAAGAACCTGGATGTAAACCGGAAGGACCAAATAGCAAACTGAGAAACTCCACACCATCATGAGGAGTATTTGAAAAGAATGTGTTCTAAAAGTTTTACTTTTATATGTCAATTATTATGAATTGAATGTGGAAGCATTTTGTTCCTTGATTATGGTATTCGTCTTTTGGAAGTGTTAAGGAAGAGACGTTTGGTCCTTAACCCTGGAGCTCTAAAAGATAATGGTTTACATAAATCAAAAGTTATTCACAATCATGGTAATTAACATGGAACATTAATTACCGAGATAAGATTGTCGTGTTGGTCATCGATTGTTGTAGCTCTACAAATAATTGACGACACGAGTATATAAAAGAGGAAAAAATTACTTTTATATATTGAATAGACTTAACAAGTAAAACATTATGGAATTGTGTTTCGTATCATTAATGTTTTACTGTGTCTTGGATCCTAAGATATGATACTTATATCTTTTCACTTAAGAAGTGCTTAATTTGATTATTGTCAAAAGCTATCAATGAGTGTAGTGATAAAGACAATAGTTGGTTGGGTATGACTTGTGCTGGAAAAGATAGCTAGTCAAACGATTATCATTGCCCTTCTTAATTGAGTGATGATATTAGTGGGCCCCTTGATAAAGCAAAATTATAATGTACACAATGTAACTTGAGTTAAGTTACATAGTTATAATTAGCTTAGAGAGATCAAGAAATGAATATAATACAAAGATGACACATTTCTACTTTGTATATATTTTTTATATCATGAGGCAAGGGACGGACACAAGTGGTGCACTTACATCACTAAATGGATCGTGTTTTGGTTCGGGTGGAACAAAGACATCTATGTTAATTGGGTAACTATAATGTGTAGCTAGATACCGCTTATACTTTGAGATATTAAGTGTTTAATATCGCTGCCAATTTGGCTTAGATCCTCCTATAGGTCACACCACAAAACTGGGAAACAAGATGATTGATTTAAGTTCATATGATGTGTCGGATTTCATGTGAAAATAGGACACATGTGTTGAATGAATAAAATCAATATGTCATGAGAATTGACATAATTGGAATCATAATAAATTCATATGAGGTGTATATATTATGGGGTGTAATAATTTAATATTACATAGGATAATATATTACATAAGATGTGAATTTGCTAAAAACCGCAAAAGATCAAATTTTGTTGGAAATAAATCCAAATTTTGACAAAGGCAAAATCGGGGTCAAACACGGTGACCGTTTATGGTTCGGTCGACCGGGGTATCTTCGGATCGGTTAACCGAATAAGGAACATGTAAACGTAATTGGTTGACCGAAATTGTCTGGAGTGCCTAAACAATCGGGTTCGGTTAATCGAGTGTGCACGGTCAACCGAGAAGTAGTATTTTCGGTAGACCGAAGGTGACACGGTCATCCGATGACTATGTCCCAGGAGCGATTCTGGTGGGTCAACGGTCGACCGAGTAAAATACGTGGTTCGTCCGAATTCTTCCAGGGAATTTTTCTCATACGGATTCGGTCGACCGTCTAGCTCACGGTGCACCGAACACGTGTTATAACCGAACAGTTTCGGTGGACCGAGTTATACTCGGTCCACCGAACAAGAACGATTCTGCCTGAATTATTAAGAGATTAAATAAATCATGGGTGGATTAATTCCAGATTTAATTAAAACGTTTTTTGTGGGTGCTTATGTGGAAATTAGAGATTAATTTTAGGAGAGAATAAGCAAGAGATCATGACTAAATAATAGCTCTTAATAAGGATGTTTTGGGACACTATAAAAGGACTCCTACTCCTACTTATTTAATACTAATGCCTAAATTCTTTCTCTCATTAATCTCTCCCTAATCACCACGAAAATCTCTTAATAAATTTAAGTTTTAGAGATAAGATCTCAGGAGCTTAAAGATGGGTTATTAGCTAGATTCTAAACATTGTTAGAGATTGATTGACTAGCTCATTTCTCTCTAATCTTGTTTAGAGTTTGGTGAACACTCGAAGGCAAATCCGTGGACGATTCAACGGGCAACGTGACTCCGAATCTTCGAAAGGTTTTAAAGAACTTTTAGGTATGATTCTACCTTTGTGGATTATTTTAATAAATGTAGGGTTGCATGTTATTAGAATAAATACAAAGTAATGTACATAGAAATTGTTGAAAATATGAAAATCGATCTTGTATGTTGTATTAAAAATTTTAAAATATATACATACATAGGGACACGAAATCCTACGGTATTTTGGCAATTAGATTCGGGCACAGACTCAACCAACCGACCAGGGTGCACCCCACGTGAAGAATTGAAGCATTTAATAAGGCATCAAAAAACTGGGCCAAATCAGACTATTTCTGACAGGCAATTGGGGGGCCCAGACCGCCAATTAGTGGTCTAGTTTGGTCAAGATCCGACCCGACTTCCCTTGGTTGTGTATTATGTTGTTTATTTCCATTTTAGACATGTTTCAGTAGTATCACACCGGTGGATTGTCCCTAGTTGCATTTTTCATGTCCATAAATAGAACTCATCTTCTTTGATGCCTTATTAAATGCTTCAATAAAATAATTTCTAGTAGTTTTGTTTTAATGTTGTATCATTTAATGCTTGCATGTTTAGCTTAGTTTTATTTTCTTAATCTTAGTATAATTAGTTAGAATGTCTTTCTTTTTTAATATAATTGTTAGATTAATGTTTAGTGAGTAGTTTCATCCCTTTTTGGGGCTGGAGATGATGTTTATACATGTATGAAGAATGATAATGAATGTATCTTATGCAATATGTGATGAATGTGAATGTATTCTTATTTGTTTAAATTAGAATACTTAATTTGATGGGTTTTACCACAACTTTTAGACACTTTCATGTTTGTTTATGTTCTTAATAACCAACTTGTTTATGCTCATGTTAATCAACTAGGATAGTGATTGGATTGATAGGTTTTGCCACAACCATTAGACATTTCCTATGCATGAAAACACAATCTATACTTATGTCATATCAAATGCATTTTTCACCACCTTATTACATGTGTATGCACACTTCACCCCTTAGGGGGTTTTCCTTACTGAATTTCATTTTGCTTTGCTAGTTGCTTAGTTTAGTTTTAGTTAATCTTGAGTTGTTATCTTTCTCATTTGTTAGTTGCTAGTTTAGTGTAATCAAACTTCTTCTCCCCTTATTTGCCACTTTATTTCTGAAGAACCATAGTTGACACACCTCCTTGTGGATTCTACACGTACTTGTCACCGCTTTATCGCGGCCGTGCACTTGCGGTTTAAGCTTAATCGAAACAGATAACTATCGTAAGTGAGTAATCCAATGACTCGCAGTTGTTGTTTCACAGAAGGTCTTAAATATAATTTTCCCAAATCAGAAAGGTTCAGAGAAAATCATTTGAGGATGTTGGAATGCTTGTTTATTTGGGTGTATGCTTGATTTTTAGTGTTTATTCTTACTGTAAGATATGATTTGATCACTTGGTTTCGATAACGTGAGCTACGAAATCTGCTCTGATCACCCACAGAGTAAGTAGTGTTCATGTGTTGTTCCTTCATGATCGAGTAGGTTTTAGTTCTAAGTATTTGTGCTTATATGCATGCCATACGGGGAAAAACTTGTCCCTAGAATAGGGTATAATGAGTGTGTAAGTAGTTTGTATTTCGAACTACTAGCAACCAAAGTGGTTCAGAGACTAAGCAGAATTGAAGCTGCATCTCCAAACTGATGGGTTTTTTCATGCAGGGATTTCATTTACAAGACCCAAATTTCCCGCAATACAATCAAATTCCGCCACAATTTCAAACTCAATTCCCATCACAATTTCAACACGACAATTACAGTGATAATTCGAATCCTGGGGGAAGTGGAAGTTGCCACGAAGACGATAATACAGAATATGAGCCTGTTGAGATTCATGAAAATGCAAAGGAGGCCACTCCACATATTCTGTAACGCCCCGAAACAGCGGAAGAATTTTTTATATTAAACATACGACCGTCAACGGTCAACAAGGGCACATTACTAGAAAAGTCAATTGAATACATATATAAAATATCTCCACGTGGAAGTCATAATACAGAGTGTCAAAAGAGTGATTACATGACTAACACATAACTACTGTAATCACTACCTCTACAAAAACGATCAGATGACAGGACCCGATCCCGGAGGTACTCCCCTCGGTCACCACCAACCTACGACTGCCTGCTCCCTGAAAATGAAACACAAAATCCACCTGAGTTCCCGAAAGGAACCCCGTATGCCAACATCTCCTATCATATACAGAAATACAGACGAAAATGCCAAATAATGTGCATGCAATGCAAATCCGCCTCGGGCCCAATGAATGCCCAACCGCCACCACGGTCCATCTCCCAGCCGCACATGCATGAAAGGATTCCCTCTGCCGCACAGGCTCAAGGGGCATCACTCTCCTACACAAGGAAAGAACATCTCCTTCCTACACAAGGAAAGAAGGCGTCTCCCACCTACACAAGCATGGAAGGCATCCCCCCACCTACACAAGAATAAGGGGTCCAACTGAATACGCCCTCGTCGAAGGTGAAATCCGTAGCTCCGAGGTCCGGTGATCGACCGTGGTCTCAGAGCTGGTAGTCGACCTATGCTCGACGGCTCGCGTGTGGATAAATCCACCAACCTGCGGTTAATCGGTCGACCGCAACAAATACACCGGTCGACCGGTCTCCCGCTCAGTACTCGGTACTGAGGGAAAACACTATCAATCAGTCGGACAAGGTCTCTCGGACGGTCGACCGTTTAGCAAGTCACCGCCCAGTCCTAACCAATGAAAATTCGACCCACCGGTCGAACAAGGTCAATCTAGCGGTCGACCGTTTGGAAGGTCTACGCTATACGTTTTATATACATATATATCATGTCGGTCGAACCAGGATCTGTTCAACTGATAAGAAAGTCTGCATGAATCCTGCCCGCTGTATTCGGTCGACCGAAACTCTTCCGGTCGACCGGGCTAAGGAAACCCTTAAATTCCCGCTAAAATTTGGCATAAACGGTCGACCGTCACACAGACATCGTTCGACCGTTTTCGGGCAGAAAGATAATATTCACTGATATCGGTCGACTGAACCTCACACGGTCGACCGAAACTATACATAATCGCCACTGAACAGGCATCATTTAGACGATGTTCGGTCGACCGAGACACACAACGGTCGACCGAACCGATCGTCTTCAACCTTGGTTCAGTGGGTTTTCGCCGGGGAAACGACACTAACGCCGCCCCCTACACTCCCACACCTCTTGGGGAGTTACAATGAAGACTTGGCATACCTTTTCCGAGGCGAGAACGCGTCCGGTGAGCTCCTCCTCCTCCGGCGTCGCTTCTAGCTTCTTCTCCCTCTTTCCTCCGCTTCCGACGCTCCTTTCTCGCGCGTGTCGACTCCACCACGTCGTCGGCGTCCTCCCTCCTCCTCTGGTCGCCGGGATGCAAGAAGAATGGGTGAGTTTTTGGTGGAAAACGGAAATGGCAACAAGAGAGAGAGAGAGAGGTGAGTTTGCTTCATATAAACACAATAACCCAAACGCTACAGTAACCGGCCCCTACCTAAACCTCATCATTCTCTTCAACGTTCCATGCTAATTACCCCCTAATTCTAAGGCTTTTCCTAAACAAGGATTAGGTCATCACATATTCTTTCTCAAGCATTTGTAGGCTCAAACAAAGCTTGGTCTGTGGCATAAGATGAAGCTTTGATTTCGACTTTCGTGAACACCACCACTATTGCATTGGTTGCACTGATCAAATAAAGTGTTAGTTCTGGAAGAAAGTATATGAATCTTGTGAAAGACCACGAAAGCTCAAAGAATTTCCGAAAAGGTTTATCTTGAAATGGGTGTCTTGCTATGAAGAAGTGACAGGGAGGAGTGAAACAAATGCAGATGTTATTCGGGAAGCTCACATCATTTTCCAACACATCATAAATATAAGTTTCTCTTTGAACATTCTTGGAAAATGTTAAAAGGGTTCGAATAATATAAAGAAATTTTGTCTCGCTCTACTGCAAACCCCTCTCGTCGTTGTCCTGTGGTTAATAGTTCTGAAACGAGAAGTGGTGGAAAGAGTGAGACCTTCTGAATTTGGAGGCTCCTTAACCCCATCTAATCTCGATACACCAACTAGTAGAGACGTCGAAATGGGATCTTCTTTTGCCGACACCCTTCCGCAAACTCACAGTTTGGTATGTTGTTAATGGAAATAATTACGAGATAGGGTACTATCTAACCGACAATATCCTACCCGAAGTGGGTTGCATTCATCTAGTCGACCACCCTTCCGCAAACTCAAAAGAATAAATGATTTGCGCAATGTCAAGAAGTTGTAGATAAAGACGTTGAGTGTGTATTTAGAGTGCTTCAATCATGATTTGCAATAGTTCGAAAGTCATCTCCTGCATGGAAGAGAAAAATATTACATAACATCATAATGACTTGCATAATAGTATTCTACATGAAAATTGTGGTTTTTTAAAGTAAACCTATGGGTTAGCTTTTTTAGACAAGTATGGTTAGACAAACCATATTTGATATGACAAGTAATTTAATTTCAAATGAATGGCTATAGAGGTTGAGTTAGGTTTAAAGTATTTTTACATGTTTATGTCGAGATTATACATAAAGATGTTTTTTTACGTGAAACACTATAATTTTATATGACGTTCTATTTTTGCAAAATAAGATAAAATATCTAACGTGTAAGGGTGCTTTGGGTATAAAAGTCTAAAAGTGTAAAACCAATAATGTGGCCTAAAAGTGTATAATAAGTACAGTTACGTTTGATAAAAGTACTAATAATGTCTTAGCCAGACGCATCGACCATCGTACATGTGTCTTAGCCAGACGTCATGTTTTTTTAAATTTTTTTGCCAAATTAAAATTATACGGTGTGTTATCTCAAATTATTTGACGTTTCTTTGCAAGCTTTCGGTAGTAACCGGTCGGATTACAATGAGTTTTTTGCAAGTGATGAAGATTCAAAAAAATTCCAGATCCAACATTTTTTAAGATCCGAAATCCCCCGGCGGTAAAACATCCTGACTTACAAATACCACATCGACAGGTCGTTCGGGGGTCTCGCTAAATTTTGAATTTTCGGTGTACCGAAGGGGTATCGGTCATCCGAATATAGTAATTATTAACTTATTAATTAATTAATTTAACAATTATCTAAATTTATAATCAATTATCTTTTTAAAAAAATAATAAAAAAATAAAAAATTACGGGCGTCCGACGGAGCCGCCCCCCGTAGGAGAGAGGCGTCTGGCTAAGAGATGAGGATATAGGAGAGAGAGGGAAAAAAGAAAGAGATGAGAAAAAAATATAAGTTTTTGATGGTGAAATTGTAAAATTTACAATTAAATATTAATATTTTTAACGTCGTTACCAGAATAGTAACAGCTCTAACAGAAAACGTTAACGGAGTGACAAAAAAATCATAATGACATTTGAGATGTTAACAACTTATTTTGGTTGCTTCTAGGCAAATAGCCGTAACTAGATGACATTTCAGCAAATCAACGGCTTTAAGTGGCAGAATAACAAAAAAACATTGATAAGATTTCAAGTTTTTTTACACATTTTTATCTCAACTTTACATGACGAGAATAATATTTTACACGAAAAGCTGCAAATTTACATGATGTTCTATTTATGCAAATCAAGATAAACTACGGAAGTGCAATGGTACTATAGGTATAAAAATTCAAAATTGGTGTAAAAGTGGAAAACTCAACAATGTGATCTAAAAGTGTGATGTAGCAAATGAGTGAAATTAAAATGTCAATTGACTTATTATTATCTAAACAAAGGGATATAGAAAGCACCGTTAGTAAAGGGGGTTACTATTCGTCGCCGGAAAATTACTTAAATCGCCCCAAAAATTACCTTTTTGCCCTTAACAAATCAATTAATACACATTTCGTCCCGTTTCTTTAAACAAGGTGTTTGACTCAGTTTTACTGACATTCCTAGTACCAACGCCACGAAAATGTCTGGCAAAGCACCTAGATTCGGCGAGGTAACGGGAGTGGATTTTTCCCCCATCAGGCATCTGGCTAAGACGCCTCCACCTAGGTTGAGGCGTCTGGATACGACGTCTCCACCAAGGTGGGGGCGTCTTAGCCAGACGCCTCCACCAATGTGGAGGCGTCTTATCGAGGTGCCTCCAGTAACGTGGAGGCGTCTGGCTAACACGCCTCCACATAGGTGGAGGCGTGTTAGCCAGGCGGCTCCACCTTGGTGGAGGCATTTTGGGCAGACGCCCGGTTTTTTTTTAATTTTCTGTTTAACTAAATTTTTTAGGTTACGTTGCAAGATTTCGGTGGTGATGGAATAGATTACAGTGCGCTTTTTGATAGTAAAGAAATATTTACAACAATCGAGGAAGCTTGTAAATAGGCGAAACAAGTTGCAATAGGAGCCTGATTTTTTTTGTTATATCATCATACAAACCAAAAGCAGACAACCGGATGGATTGTTTACCTGAGATGTAATCGCAAACGTGAAATGAGTTCTCGTGATACGAGTATTGCACTACGAAAAAATACAAAAAGAAAAGGTTGCGGTTGTCATTTTTTGGTAAAAGTGGTGGAGCGACGGGATCGTGATGGATGAGTCGTTGTTTCTAGTAGCACCTATGGGCAGCACAACCACGCACTTGCAGTTTATTCAGAGGGTCACCGACAGGTCAGCAGACTTAGTGCTGGGGTCAAGCAAATTGTTTGTGATATGACAGAGGCACAAGCAAGACCACGTAACATTTTGTTGGCGGTAAAAGAGAAATTCCCGGACGATAATCTCAATCAAAGACACATTTATAACTTCAGAGAGTACATGAGGAGGACGAAATCTGAAGACAGGAATCCCGCGCAGCAGTGGTCTGACTCTGGAACCGCTCTTGTCGACAAACAAGACACAGCCTAGCAGTAAGAAGAGGTAAGCAGTCATCTGTGTATCCTCAGTCTGTGGTGGTCCCCCCGTCTGCAACATTCGTCCACGACATCGATACTAACACCACCGCCACTCCAAAATGAGTTATCCCGCCCAAGACCCTCCAGGATGACACCCAGCAACTCAGATACAAATAACTTCAACTCAGATGTCGGCGTTTGCGCACTGACCATAAGACCCTCAACAGGAATGTGCAGAATCTGAAAGATGTCATGCAACATGATCGTCATCTCTCTGAACGGCAAGTGGAAAGTATTGGTGTCAGGCTGCCACCGCTCTACGAAAGCCGAAATCAACGGCATATCAATGCAGGAAAACATGCTGTACGGCAAGTGACCCAATCCACTGTCACTGACGGTCGCCGTCATATCATCAGTCATCACTGAACTCCAAGCCTGCAATGTCGTACAGGCTCTGTGCCGATTGTGGCACTTCAAAACCTTCTGATCCTCGCCATCCCAGATGCGTCTGGCGACGTGGCCTCCAAAACTGGGAATGACGCTGCCATCTAGAAGACTACCAGGCATCATATCCGTGACGATCCAGGACTCGTCCTCATCCCTCTTCTTCTTCTGAGCTCGGCGTCTGCAGTGCACGAACTCGAATCACCGGTCACAAACCGGCAACCTCGACCATTCCTAATGACCCACTCAGCCGAAGGACTACAATCTCGCCCCCGTCCACGACCGTACTGACGTATCGCCTCCTCTGTGGCCCCAAGCCATACCAGCCCCCATCGTCACTCTCGTCGTGACACCTCAACTCATCTGAATCATCCTCGTCGTCGAAAGAATCCCCAGGTGTCTGACAACGACGTAAAAGACCTCTCTCTCCTAACTGAAGCAGAAATACCCCGTCTACGTGGATGACGAGGACCTGACTCATTTGCTACACTACGTACCGCACGTAAGGGAATTGATTTCCCTCTTCCTCCATGGTAACCCGATGACTATTAATTCAATTTTAAAAATAAAAATTTATTAATGGATTTACTAAAATAATTAAACTAATTATTAACTTAATAATTGATTTATTTAGCAATTATCACAATTAATCAATAATCCTTTACTAAAATCGTACACAACTAATTATTATCATAATAATCAATTTATTTAGCTATTATCACAACTTTTAATCAATAATTCCTTACTAAAACAATTAAACTAATTATTAACCTAACAATCGATTTATTTAGTAATTATCACAATTTATAATCAATAAAGGATTTACTAAACTAATTTAATTCATTATTAACATAATATTCAATTTATTTTAAATTTATCACAATTTATAATCAATTTAAATAAATTAAAAAAATGGGGCGTCTGCGGGAGACGCCCCAACGCTGGGGGAGGCGTCTGCCGGAGCCGCCTCCCCTACGTGGCTGGAGGCTCCCGCAGATGCCTTGCCCTAAGTTCGGGCGTCTCCCGCGGACGCCCCACCCAAAAAAAAAATATTTAAAAAATTAATTAAAATAAACAAGGGAAATTACCATATTTGAGTAATCTGAGGCGTCCGCTGGTTCTTTTCCTGGCCTCCGAGACATTGTATCTGGTGAATAAAAGAGCAATATGAAGAGAAAGTGGTGTTAGAAGAGTGAAATGAAGAGTTATATAAGTAGAAATGGTAGAAGAGCGAAATGGTAATTTGTACTACAAATAGCAATTCAGTTATATAAGTAATAAAAAGAATGTTATGTTTAAAACCATTGCCGAACATTGTTATTACGTCAGGTTTTTTGACAAATCACGTTGGGTTGACAGACCCTAGCTGACCGACGTGTGTCACGGGGGACGTGGCAAGAGAGGGGTTATCACTTCGGCCAATAAGCCGATGTAGTATGTAGGTATATCACGTCGGTATTTAGCAATAATATCAACATGATATTTACACAATACAACGTCTGCCGCACCCAGAAGGTCGACGTGGTATGTCCTATTATTACCCCCAGAAATTCAGGATTTTTTATTCTAATAATAGGTCATACCACGTTGCTTTGTTAGCAAATGACAAACGTGATCTGTACACACTACGTCGGTTGATACAGAAGGCCGACGTGGTCTGTCCTATTATTAAAAAGGAATATTAAAAAATTAAATAATAGAATATACCACGTCGATTAGTTGGCAAACGACAAGTGACGTGGTATGTCATTTTCATTAAAATAATAGTTTTAGACGAGCTCAGTTTCTTCCAACACAATGACATGTTATGTCATTTATTGATTTTTTGTGAAATTTCACATCGGTTCCAACGAAATAACCGACGTGTTAGTCCCATAATTGAACTTTTTTGTTAAATTCTAATTTTATTTTTAATTTCTCATAAAATTCCCTGTAATTGAAACAAAAATACACCATATAAAAATCCATAGATACACCACGACATTCTCAGTGTGTTGCCAATGTGAATTCAAAAAATGTCGTATTATATATAAGTTTACACTATGATCTTTGAAATGTATAAACCAAAAATGTCACACACACATATCAGTTAACCTAATACACATAATCTCAAAAGAATTAAAATGTACATCTAGTAGAAACAAACGTACACTTGAAAAAATTGAAGTTGTAAGGCTGTTCAGGTCAAGGTAGTGTTGTAAACTATCTTTGTGGTGTAAACTATGTTGGTTATGTACACTATGTTTGTGTTGTAAACTAAGTTCATTCAATTCAGATTTCTTTGAATATGATCCATCTCTAAACTAATTGTTGTACGTACACTATGCATGTCATGCCATGAATCTGAGTTAGTAGGCTGAATATGATTGCAATATCTCAGGTCCTGCTTTACAGTTTTGTTTGGTCTTAATGTCAGCTTAAGAATCCTACACATCGGCACCAATGATATCATGTGAATATTCATTTATTATAATAAAGGGTTAAAGATGACAACATCACCCAATAAGTTACATTCATCAATTAAGTTGCTAACATCATAAGCTGATGAGAAAAGAAGATCACTTCTCTTGCGTCATGTTTATCTCTTCCTGACAGTTCAAGGGAATCTTTGAACGACTAAAGAGTAAACAAACTCATTTATTAACATATAAATTGTGTCACAAAACATATATAACGTAACAAAGATCAATATCAAAATTTACCAAATTTAAATCTCCCACTGACATTCTTTTCTCAACAAGTTCGTCCATATACTTCATTATGTAGTAACCACATTCAGCAATTTCAACTTGTTTACGGTACTACAATTAAGATGCCATTTATATTAGAATTTTTTTAATGCAAAGTATAATGTGTATTATCAAAACAAACATTATTGGATCATCTTACCAACATTTCAACCCAAGATACTTTCTTTTCTGTTGCAGGCCTTCCACCACACAAAATTTGATAGACCTCAAGGCCCCTACCAAAATATGTAAATGTTCGAAAATGGATTCACACATTCAATAACAACAAATTGACTTAGAATATGAATAGAATTATTCTAAATAACTTACGTTTGAATAATTTTCAAAAAACATTCCCTGGGTTTCTTCGATGCCAAATGATTAAACCAGTAGGCCGTCCACGTAAACGGATCTACTACAACTAACATCCAATGTCCATTGAAAATAACTCATGTTAAATTACTTCATCAATTAGATCAATGCTAATCTTCTTTATGATTCCCAAATGAAATATTATGAAATTGAATGTATTATAAAATGTAATGAGCTACTTACTTCTCCAAATATGGTATGAAAAGTACATCATTAAAATTTAAATGTAACATAAAAATGTACGAAAAAAAACAACAATGACTTACTTCAAGTGAACCTAAATGATTGTTATACACATTAATGTTTCCATCTTCAGAAACTGTATGACATCACTTAGGCAGACAAATACCAGGTCTTCTATGCCGCCCTCGGTTGTTTGGACTATCATTTCTTTCGACGTAACACCTTTTATTGTAGAATCTACAGATTTATCCTTTACAAGAATATATGTACAATATTTTGCAATCCGAAGGCAAAGGTATCTTGTCACACAACTCCTTAGGAGGATGATTTTGACAATGGAACAATATCCTAATTCCGAAACACAAAGAAATATTATTAGAATAAAATAACACGAGCAATATATCTACAATTAGGGAGTTATAAAATTCAAATGTAATAACATTGCCTTCTTTATTATTTCTAATTTTGTTTCCTTATGGATTGTGATTGACATCATTTCATGCTTATATTTGTATCTTATATCCATTATCTTACACCTAAGCAATGCTACGTGACGAGATTTATGTTTGAATTTCAGAAATAAATAGGTTTGAAGAGATGAAGCATGAATGGACCCAAAAGCAGGGAAAAATGACTTAATTGTGAGACCTGGGAACTAAGATGCAAGGGAGAAGGACCTGAACGTAAGACCGAAGCACCAAAGAGCAAAACAGAAAACTCCACACCATCATGGGGAGTATTTTGGCAATTCTATTCGGATCGGAGCTCCAACAAGTGAAGTAGATGCATCAAAGACCAACAAAGACATCCAGAAAAGCCCAGAATAAAATCCAGCGTGATCCGGACCATATAGACCGCCAATTGGCGGTCCAAGACCGCGAATTGGCGATCTGTTTTGGCCCAAATCCGCTAAGATTTTGGTGGGTCGCGTATTAGTGTGTATTTAGTCCATTTCTGGTATTTGTTTAGTCCCACATCGGGGGATTGTCCCGGATTGTCTTTTTCTTTGGCTATAAATAGAACTCTTCACCTTCTATTGTAAATCACCCATTGCTTAGTGGTATTCTCTCTGCTAAGGAGTAAGCCTTGAAGCAAAACTCAAGGTGGAGAAAATACTACCTTCAATGTGAGTCATTGTTAATAAAATAATTGTTCTAGTTTCTTTTAATCTTGTCTTTTAATTTGTGCATGCTTGTTTAGTCTTTCCTTTCCTTTTAAGCTTTTTCAATACTCCTTTCTTGCTTAGTTAAATTTCCTTTCAGTATAATGTTTCATTTTGTTAATGTAGGTAGTGTAATGATTAGTGAGTAGTTCCATCCCCATTTGGGGGGTGGAGAAATATGTGATATGATCATGTAGTGTATTAGGTGTGTGTTATCTTAATCCCTTGAGCCTTATATGATTTCCATAACCATCTAATGAGATTTCACTCTTATCTTTGATATGTTAATGCTCTTGAATGAAGCTTAGCTTATGCTTAGATTAGTTGACCTATTTTATGGCGAATAATAAGGTGAGGATATGGATGGAATTAATATTGGAAACACAATTTGTAGTGTATGTACTCTTGTTGCCTTTACCTTGGTTAATGTCTTGTATGTTTTAATGATATAGTCTTATCTTAATTCATGTGGAGGTATAGTAGGGTCTAGTCTTTATACATGAGTTCATTTAGCTTCATTCCAATTTTGTCTTGTATGCTTTAATGATATAGTCTTATCTTAATTCACGTGGAGGCAAAATTGGATTTAGTTTTATGATTTCATGCACTACATGTTGTGAGGAGCATAATTGAACACACACACACATCTTTATATTCACATTATTTCTCTACCCCCTATGGGGTTTAGTTTTATTGCTTATATTCATTTCCTTTTGCATCTTAATGCAGTTTAGTGTAACCAACTTTTCTCTCCTTTCTTTACCCTCGCATTCGAAAAAACCAAAAGTCGACACACCTCCCTGTGGATCGACCCGTATTTGTCACCGTTTCAACGCGGTCGTGCACTTGCGGTTTAATATAAAACGAATCAATCAGATTGGAATTAGGCATTCATTTTCTGAATTCACGCTTCCTACAGTACTTCATTGTGTCTGAATAGGTGTGGTCATATCAGGTAGTGTACTTAATTTATTAAGTACCATAGCCATGCATTTGTTCTTGCAGCATATGGATCTTTTCTTCGCAATCCTTTCCTACTACGGTTCGAGGAGGATGACCCAAAATATTGTCATAGTACTATTTGACTACCGACACCACATACTCTCCAACATGTTCCTCTTTCCCCAAGGCTACAATCAAAATATCTTTTCTGCCATCTGAAACAAATTCGCCTTGGGAAGTTGGCAGTATAAGATTGTCCTACTACGAAACACAAGAATCTTTGAAAATCACTAGAACAAAATGGCCTTTATCGACGAAGACATGCCGACGGAAATTCCGTCGGCCTGTCATTCCGACAGAATTTCCATCGGCAAGACAACATTTCCTTTGACGCGGGTGCATTTTTTTTGTTCGCACCTGATTCCTTTTGCACGTGCTCTGCACGTGCCAATTTTAGCATGCTGACAGAATTTCTATAGGCAAGCTGGACATTTAGGGTAGAAAACCCCGACTTCACCCGACCAAACCCTAACTTCTCCCCCTACATTTCTGTCGCCGTGCCTTCCAAATTCCACCGCTCGCACGCTCAACCCATCGCCGCTAGACGCGTCACTGTCTACCCCGCCCCGTTGTCTCCACGCCCCAGCATTGTCTTCATGCTCCGTCTCCTCCCTCTCGCCGCCCCCACCTCATCGTCGAGAGTCCACTAGACACCTCCACGCCGCCCACTCCGGTCCAGTTCTGCCGGCAAAGTAATTTTTTATTTCAGTTGTTTTTAAATTTTTGTGAGGAAAGTGATGAATTTTGTGATAAGTTTATGTTTTGATTAGATTGAGTTATTTAGTTTGATGGATTGAGTTGTTTATGTGCTTGGATGAAGTTTTTGATGGCTATTTACATGATGAAGATGGTGAAATGTATTTTTCGTGCTTTTGCTTATTTAATGTCTTATGCTTTGTCAAAGCCTTACAAAACCAAATGCACCACTCGAGTTGTTATGTTTCAATTTTTTAGTTTGATTGATTTAGTTGTTACGAAGATTGGTGTGACACAACACTTTAATTTAAAGCCTTACAAAACCAAATGCACCACTTAAGTTCTTATGTTTGAGTTATTTAGTTTGATTGATTTAGTTGTTACGAAGATTGTTGTGACACAACACTTTAATTTAAAGCCTTACAAAATCAATTGCACCACTTGAGTTGTTATGTTTGAGTTATTTAATTTGATTGATTGTGTTGTAACGAAGATTGGTGTGACACGACACTTTAATTAAAGCCTTACCAAACCAAATGCACCACTTTAGATGGATTGAGGCAAATATATAATAACCTGTGGATTGCAAGAAATGGTTGTCAAATAACTTATTTAGATCAAACTATCATTATAACTGCAAAAATGAGTAGAACGAGTTATATATTACATGAAGTCAAAGTCATTGTGACAGTGTATTAGAACTAAATTCTTATCAAAATATAGTTTAGGCTTCAAAATAAAATAGAAATCAGACGACTTTCAAATGCACTTAGGATATATTTTTATTCATTTGCACACTGATCAATATTACGATGTTCTTTTTAGGGTTCAAACCATCACTTAAATCAAGATTAGGATGCGAGGTTTTGTTGAGAAAAGATGTGAGGCTTCCAATATTAAATCAATATTAGGACTTTCATATGCCTTTTGTATTAATATTTGGATGTGAGATTTTGTTGAGCAATGATTTAATATTGGATGGAGAAGAGTGATGATGATGCTTGTAATAAGTATCTTGGATATACTTAGAGATTAAAAACTTTGATTTCTGAAGACTATTCTACAAAGAGAGGTCGAGGGCCAACCAGAGGTTTTATCTTATTCCTTCTGTCGGTCATCGGTTTCAAGTAGAATTGAATGAGTACTTTGTCCTGGTTGGACCGTGTGGAGAGGAGTTGAACGCGACATTGACATTGTTAGCTAAGCAGCTTGAGTTGTGGTCACTGCATATTAAGATGTCACATCAAAGTTGTCAAACATTTGTAGATTCGTGGGATCTTCTTGTGGTATGATGTGTTCGTTTTAAATACCGCAAGTGCACAACGTCGGTGAAGATGTGACAAATACGGGCCGATCTACAGGGAGGTGTGTCCACTCTGGTTCGTTCGAAGGCAAGTGGGAAAAAAGGGAGAATAAGTTGATTAAACTAAACTACGCTAAACTACCACGAAATAAACAAAGAAGACCAAAGCACGAGACGAAATAAAACTAAACTAAGTGACTAATAGAAGCAAGCTGGAAATCAGGAATGGAAACCCCTGAGGGGTGGAGTGTGTGCACATATATATGAAGTGAAATAAGTGATTAATGACGCATGTAAGCATGTATGTGTGTGTGTCATGTGTGTGTCTTCATGCATAGGAAGTGTCTAAAGATTTTGACAAAACCTATCGGCAATTACTACTTGATTAGCATAAGACTAGGCTTAACATAAGAAATCTCTAAAGATATGGCAAGACTCTTCAAAAACAATGAACTCATGTGAAGAACAACCCATCAAAACAAAGTTTCTTCAATCAAGCAAGCAAACAAACACAAATACAAACACATAACTAACGTGTAGCATATTCAACAGGAAATTTCAGTCAATAAACACGAGGAAACTAAGCATAGGTAGTGTCTAAATCTTATGACAAAACTCATCAAAAATCCTCCAACATGTAGATGATTAAAACACCCCCGATGAACATATAAACATGCAAGTCCACACAATCAAAAATTCATCAAACATCCAAACTTCCCAACATATATGTACATCATCTCCACCCCCAAAGGGGGATGAAACTACTCACTACTCATTAAGAAAAGAAGACAAAACAAAATTAAACTAAGCATGCAAGAATTGAAAGAGACAATATAAAACTAACTAAGAAAATTATTTTATTTACATGACTTACATTAGAAGTAGCATTCTTCTCCACTTGAGTTTTTCTACAATGCTTACTCTAAGTAGAGAGAATGCCACCAAGCAATGGATAAATACAAATGAGGAGGAAGTGTTCTATTTATAGTCATATAAAAAGATAACTGAGGATAATCCTCCGGTATGGGACTAAACACATACTATAAATGGACATAAAACAACATAATTGAACACCTGACTAAACCATGAATCATTTGGAGACATTTGGACCGCCAATTGGCGGCCTGGATGTCTGTGATCAAGTCTGGATTTCGGTGGTTCGTTGCTGGCTTGATTGCTCGATGTTTGATGAATCCAATTTGGTTGTTGATGTTTGAGCCCAGATCTAATTGCCAAAATACTCCTCATGATGGTGTGGAGCTTCTTAATTTGCTCATTGGTCCTTTTGGTTTACATCCGGGTCCTTCTCTCTTGCATCTTAATCCATAAGTCTTGTTATTCAGTCATTTTCCTTGCTTTTAAGTCTTTTTTGAGTATCTTCTTCTCAAACCTATTTATTCCTGAAACTTAAATATAAAACTTGTTACGTAGCATTTCTTAGGCAAAAAATAAAAGATATAAGACACAAATATATTCATGATATGATGTCAATCATGGTACGTCTTCATTTATTTTTTTTAGATTTAATACATGAACGTTAATATGATGTACTAACAAATGTTTATCTGTTATTCATAGGATCATTTTGATATGGGGTGTAAACACTTGGCACTACTGCTTCAAAAAAATCAATGGTTTTTTAGGGATTACCGATATTCAGTAAAGAAAAGATACTACATGCATTTCGAGATCAATGAAGAACATGCTGCATATTTGAGCTCGAGAGGTGATCCACAGGTTCATCATGACCAATTCATCATTCAGTGTGGTGAATGGAACACTGAAAATGCAAAGGTATTAACATTTATGGTCTTTAAACATTTGATTTTGTACTTGTAATATCACATCTTAACCTTAAACTATTTTCATTAATTGTAGAAAAATTTCTTAACGAACAATATCAATCGAGGCTGCAAGAAGATGAACCACATGACGGGATTAAAAACTTTTGCGAACGAGGCAAAACTTCATGTAAGTTTTAATGTTATTTAGTTGTTTTAATTTTTTGGTTCTAATACGTAGTTAGATAAATATGGATTTTTCACGAACTTTATTATAACATCCTAATTAATTTACATTGTTTAATTTTTATTAAATAATTAGATGGATGAAAACCAAATCAGCACACCTCTCCCCAAAATTGAGAAGATGGCTTTGTGTTATTCAAATCAATCGAAAATGGTACATTTTGATTTTTTACATGTCCAAATTAAGTGTTACTTTGAACTATAAATATTCGTAAGTCTTGTAAATCTTTTTAGGTTGAGACACAAGAATTGGCCAGTAAAAAATTCAAACAACATATATTGTTTCAAGAGCAAGAAGAGTGTTCTAGGTTGAAAGGTCACTGAGGTGATCGAGAATGAGGTACTACAAGAAGTCTTGGGAAAAGAGAAGACAGACCATGTGTGATTACAGTAGCATATCATACATTACATTCATGCTATATATATCCTTTATTTTACCCTAAAAGTTTGCTACTCGAGTGTTTGTTGTAATGTTTTAGGTGTTAGGTAATAACGAAGAGAAAAAGGAGCAAAAAGGACCTGACTGCAACGAGAATTGACTGAATTGAAGACTTCTGGACCTATTTGTAATGCACAAAGACTGGATCGCAAATCAGGAATGACCCAAGTAAAACCCCAGAGGGACCAAAGTGTAAAGAAATATATTGTGCCATAAAAATCCATAACCTGAGGAGTAGATCAACAATTAAAACCAAACGGGCTCAAACCAACAGCTTTGGGTGCACCCCACGTGTTTATTATGTAAAATAAAGTCGCGGTCAAAATTTGGAGGCAATCGGACAAAAGTGATCCGCCAGTGGCGTATTGAAATCTATAGGTAGTCGACGTCTATAGGTTGTAATCTATATTTTTATTATTATTTAAAGGTATAGATGTCGGTTTTATAGGGTGGCCGACGTCTATAGGCCGTAATGTATTTATTATTATTATTTGAAGGTATAGACGTCGGTCACCGTATATCACTAGTGCAGAATTGGCTTTACTCGTCGCCCAATAAACGTCGGCCGTTACAACAACCGACGTCTAGTGGGGATAGACGTCGGCTGGAATGGAAGCCGACGTCTATGCGACACCATAGACGTCGGGTGTGGGAATAACACATTGGACCGACGTCTATAGGGTATAGACGTCGACCTTTAGACGTCGGTGTTTTAGTACCTTGTAAGTCCGACGTCTATAGGGTATAGACGTCGGCCTATAGACGTCGGTCGTAGATGATGTCCGACGTCTATAGTCTATCCACATAGACGTCGAGGTATAGACGTCGGTGTTATATAACATCCGACGTCTATAGGTCTTAAAGAAATCGGACAGACGGTTTTCTTTCATTCATTTCAGGCAAAACCCACCCAAACCCTAGCCGTCCCGCGACCGAACTCTCCTCCGCGACCAACCTCCGACCGATCCGCACCGTCTCCGGCACCGCAGCGAGCTCCCAAACTCTCCTCCACATCTCCGGCCCTCTTCTCCTTCTTCCCCCGTCTTCCTCCGTCTCTCTCCACATGTAAGTTGGTGTTTGATAGACGAAAAATGTTTTCAATAGCCAGCCACATCATGAAGGTATATACAAGACTACCGAGTGTCATGGTAGTGCTAAAAAGTCGGCTAGGAGGTCGTAATTTGTAAGGAAAAGCCAAAGAGCTAGGTTGAAATCACCCATTACTATAATGGCATTATTTCCACTGAGTTCGAGCAAGCATTTACCATGTCGTTTGCTAACTGCTTGTTGAACCATAACTCCAACCTGTCACATTGAAATATGATCAGTAGCAAAAAACGGATTCTCTTGAAAATGAACTTAATGGAATTTGTTGTTCCAACTTTTCTCAATGGGAGAAGTTTCCCGTTAAGATGGGGGTCCATCATATTATAAATGGGTTACAATTCAAGATGTCAAATAATAGGCTGTAAAATTAAATATTTTCCATCTTGTTGTTTTCCTACGTCAGTTTACTACCACTCTTTTGCAAGTCATGGTCATGTTGTTCGGTGGATCACATATATCATTAGTCTAATGATGGCACAGGACAGGACCAATATCTTTTTTTTTATCAACAACGGATAAGGATGATACATACTCTTTTTCGGCCTACATGTAGTAGCTCGTGAATGTCACTTTCCAACGAATAGAAGGTTAAACTATTTTTGGCATTTGGATTAACATGGATTAAATCAAATTGGTTATTTTAGCTATTTGTATTACTTATTTATTCTGAAATTGCATATTATTGATTGTACTTTACATCAATGGGTCAATTGGAAATAACATCTTTGATTAACAGGACTAGGACCAAATTAGAATTGGCCCTCGTCGACGGTCCCTCGTTGACGACATGTGTAGTTTTCTATGGGTTTGCATAAAAAGTGTCCAAATTAGAATAAATCTTTAGTATAGTGAGTTCATACATTTATTTGTGTTTATTTATGTTTTGTCTAGTTAAATGTTTATTTATGTTTATTTATGCTGAAAAAAACTTATTTTGTTTAGTTAAATGTTTAGTTTATAATAACTCATTGCCCCCCTTAAACAACTTGGCCTTTAATAACCCAAAGCAAAAGATTAGACAATATTTGTTAAGTCATTCATCATATAGGATTTGCATGCATTGTATTTTCTATTATTTACGCTTTCTGTCGTAGATTGCTGGCGTAAGGTACGTACTATCTTTCACTCATCATTCATTAGAAAGCACGCATTAGTTAGTAGGACTTGCATTGTAACAAGAGTGAGGTGAGTGTTTGTTTGGTGTGTTGTTTGTTAGATTAAGGTATGAAAAACACTTAGGGGGCAGTCACCTATAGGAGATGAGGTGGGGGATTTCATCACCCTTTCCTTGGCCCAAAAACCACTTAATAAAAGAGCCTTAATAAAATCAATTAGACGTTGGCCCCTAGGATTTTCGGACGCATTAAGGAGAGGAAACCGTTTAAGACCGTTATGGCCTGAATGTCGTTGCCCATCTAGTCTCCCTGAGATTTTAGGAACCTCCGGGTTCTTGATTTCCTATAGATTAGTGGTCCTCGATGTTTAAGACCCTTTCGGCCTGAACGTCGTTGCCCATCTAGTCTCCCTGAGATATTAGGGACCTCCGGGTTCTTGATTTCCTACAGACTAGTGGTCCTCGGTGGGACCTCGAAGTTAGGCGTCGTCTATTACTAAGGACCTATAGTGGACTTTAGGTTTGTTTTGGCCTTGATTGTTTAGTTAGATTTCTAACCTTCCTTATTCCACGCTAGATTAAGGACTTCATCTCTTCTCCTCTGAGTCATTCTTTTCTCATCTTAATGTCTCCGAATCTTCTCATCTACGTACACATTCTTTTAAATTGAAATTTTATTTATGTTCTGCAATAATAACTATCATTTTTGCCTCTGTTTAGATTGAAATGGATCGAGAGTGGATAGTTTCAAACAGATTGAGTGATGAATATGAGAACGGAGTGAATATGTTCTTAGAGGTTGCCAAAAAACATTCTAAGAAAATGAAAGACAGCGACATGGCGTATTGTCCGTGCAATAAGTGTCATAATATGTCAGTGTTGACTTTTCGGAAAATGAAAGATCATTTGTTTGAGAAAGGTTTCGACCCAAATTACAGACGGTGGATATGGCACGGCGAAAATGAATCATGTAGTCGTTCCAAGAATGATGGAGAAGATGTTAGTGTGGAAGATCACTTAGAGGAAATGGTTCAGGATATGGCTGAAAAGTTTTCGTCCAACCCCGATTTACTTGGTAATTTGTTGAGTGACAATGAGAAGCCGTTGTATAAGAATTGTACCAAATTCACTAGATTGTCAGCGGTGTTGAAGTTGTACAATTTAAAAGCTGGAAATGGAATTAAGGTTTACAGAGCTTTAGGTGGTAGGAGAACAACCACAAAATCAGGAATAACATGGCATGGAATGAGAGTACGTTCTATCCCATTTTTGTTAATTAAGTTAGGAACAAATATTTAGCGAATTCCTATGTTTGTAGTACCGGAAGCAGGTTGGAAATACGGAATGCGGTTACTACGTGATGAGATACATGGAGGAAATCCTCGATGTGGCAACTCAAGACGTATGTCTAACCGAGGTAATGTAGATCGTTATTCAATTGTATATTCAATTGTAGTTTCAATATTTAGTTATTAATATTCAACACACTTGTAATTTTTTGATAGGTTTTCCCAAAAAATAGTGATCCATTCTCGCAACAAGAGCTCGATGAAACTCGCGACCGATGGGCTCGCTATTTCATCAGAAACATGCTGACGAACTAAGAGGTTCTACTGCCAATTGTATTTTTTGTAATTTAGTTAACAAGTGCACTTGTATTACAAACCTACACTTTATGCCTTAATATAATCGCCTTAATTTTAGAATGAATTAATTGCAAGTGTGTTGAATGTCAATTGTGTGGTTGTATTTTTGTGTTTGTGTTTGTGCATGTATGCTTGTGGATGTATGTGGATGTATGCTTGTGAGTCAATTGTATGGATGCTTGTGGATGTATGTGGATGTATGCTTGTGAATGTCAATTGTATGTGGGATGTATATGGATGTATGTGGATGAAATTTATAGGTGAACGAATTTGGTGCAGTTGTATGTACACGACGACGATGACTAAAAACAATTTCGTCGGATCCTATTTATTTTTTTTTGTCCAGGTTTGGGAATAGACGTCGGCTGTTTATATAAGCCGACGTCTAATCCTCTGAAGAAAAGAATAGACGTCGGCTTCCTATGTAAGCCGACGTCTATCCCTAAAGTATAGGCGTCGTATATTATTGACCCGACGTTTATCCCTAAAGTATAGGCGTCGTATGTTTATTAACCGACGTCTATACATTAAAGAATACACGTCGGCGTCTAATTACAGCCGACGTCTATTCGTTAGGTATAGACGTCGGCCGTCGTATAGCCGACGTCTATGTATAGACGACGCACACATATACGTCGGATGGGGGTGTGCTTATATCCGACGTGTATATGCCCTTATATCCGACGAATATTCCCTTTTCTGTAGTAGTGTATATTCGATGCCTATTGTAGGTGTTAAGTTTAGTCCTACATCGGAATTTTTTGTTGTTGGTGTGATTGATGTACTCCACCACTCCTTAACTGCTGAATGAGATCGAGTTGGGACATTTGGGCATCTTAGGCTTGATGTACTTGGTTCATTGTCAAAAGATTGACACTTGGGGCACTTGGGTATCTTGGTCTTGATTATTGTGCAGGTTGAATGCCTGCTAGAAATATCTAATGTATTTTTTGGGTTATTTAAAAGTATAATAGACGTCGGTCGTATATAACTGACGTTTATACACCAGGGCATAGACGTCGGGGAAATATACGACGGTCGTATACATCGCCAAAATCCGTTGTATATACCCCTGTATATCCGACGTATATGAGTGTTTCTGCACTAGTGGTTAAGCACTATTTAGTTAATTAATTAGGTAGTATACAAAACACAATAATTAAATGTAACAACCTATAATCTTCGTTGCAACCTTCCACTTATCTTGTCTTGCAAAATTGTAAGAAATAACTAAATTTTGGGAAAATTGTCCTTTTTCCCTGGATTTTCAGATTTTGTAATAAACAATTTCAATTGGGAACTTTATTGTTTTTCCCCTAAACTTATGAGATTTGTGATTAATAAGGAAACTTTGGTGGAATTACACTTAGACCTATGTACCCCTTTTGACTGTGGATTTGAGAGCTATAGTTTTACCATGCAGCTTTTATGATTCTCTATTCTTGTTTATGTTTATGGCTCAATGATTCATTGTGGTCGTATGGCCCGTACTTTTGGGTTAAATTGCGCTTACCCCCTTGCTTTATGTATGTTTGTGAGAGAGGTTCTTGGAATTGGTTGTCCACTCATGTTGTGATGAGTGGTTGTTGGAGTGTTGCTCACAGACTCGGCATGTGGTCGGGTGGTGAGGATGACGTGTGAGGTACGTATGACTAGATGATAGGGTTTCCCCATATATTGTGACGAGTGGTTGTTGGAGCGTTGCGTATGGTCTCGGACGTGTGGTTAGCTCCCGAAACCGGATGCGGAATTGTTCATCTCACCAACGTTGTGATGAGTGGTAGTTAGGGAGCGTTTCTTATGGGCTCGGGCACATGGTTGGAGTAGGGTGTTGCCTTGTGGATCAAATGAGCGGTCTTGTCGAGGGCGCACGCTCGGCCTGGCTGGGACGTGTGACAGTTCTGTCATGAGAGTGGGTTGAGTGTTGCCTTCTGGATCTGATGTGCGGTGGGGTCGAGGTGCACACTCAGCTTCGCTGGGACGCGCGGTCACCTTGGGACACGAGACCCGTGTGAGTCATTTGGACGGCGTGGCCTAGTTCAGTGTTGGGTTGGGGTGGTGTATGGAGTCTTGTTTCGAGACTCAGGCGTGACTTGTGTGTGCAGGTGGAACGCAGTAGGCGGTTGAAGCCGACTTGGGCTTGGGACTGGATTTGTGAGCTCATTTGATGTATGCTTTCATTTCTTAGTATTGATATAGTAGGATTTCAGCTTCTTGTATTTTAGCTTCTTGACATTATGTTCTTTTTAATTAAGGCCTCTACTTGACTATTTTCGTTAAGGTCCATTTTCGCTTGTTATAGTTTGTGATTGATTGTTGTGCCGAGTGCAAATTAGGGACGTTACAACTTCCAAGTTGGGTAAAAATTCCTGACGCGTAAATGGAAATTACTGAAGTTGAAAAGTTAAAACTTAAAAGTGAAAACGACTTACAAATGTTGTCCTTTAAAAGCCACGAATCTATCCTTAAAACACCAAGTCTGTCGTTTAAAAATTAAGTGTGTCCTTTAAAACGCAAGAGTATCCTCTAATAAGATGCCCCTTTTTTAAAGGACACATGTGTCCTTTTAAAAAAAGTTTGTCCTAACAAGGCAACTTATGTCCTTTAAAGGACATGTGAATCCTTTAAATATCAAAAGTTCATTTAAACCCCAAGTCTGTCCTTAAACATCGGGTGTGTACTTTAAAGCACAACCTCACCATAATTTCTTATAAAAAGGCATTTCACGTCGGTAGTTAACACAATATGTGACGTGTTATATATGTTTTATTATTAAAAAACAGAACATGCTAAAAAAGGACATCCATGTCGGATTTGCCTTGATGCATTTTGGTTATCTGAACTGGTGATTCTAGTAATGGACCTTGTTGCCAGTGATAAGGAAATGTACGACAAAACATTTGCCTGAATGCATTTGAACGCTTGGCATCGCGTTGTACATTGCGGTGGTTAGCAAGATTAACCCCTCACATTTGCTATCTTACATGTGTTGTTTAGGGTGTGATTGGTACTCAGGAAGTTATATTGGAATTGAAGAAGTGAAGTTCTGAGTTCAATTCTGTATGATTCATACTCAGGAAGTTCTGGAAGTCAAGTTCTAAGACTTCCTTCGTAACTTCTGAGATATATACCGAGAGACTTCCAGAACATCAAGTCCAAAACCAATGGAAAACAAGTTCAAGCCCAGTTACATGTTATTATGATTTTTCTTTGTCAATCTTAATAAATATAGGGACGCTAGCTCTTTTTTTGCCTTTTGGTAAAGGATTAAAAAATGAGTTTTAGTATGTCATGAAATATTTTATTTGATATTTTTTTCTAACTTTGATGTTTTTATTTATCTTTTATTAGTGATCATTCTCTTTACCTTTTGACTATTGATTATTATATTATGTTTTTCTTTATTTAATTTTTTTCTTATTTTCAGTTGTAATATATGTTTTTTTCTTTCTTTCTTGGGGATACTAAGTATTTCACACTCTAAAGATATAAGTTATGTCAAATTGAAACTAATTTAATTTTTTAATTAATTATTTATGACTTTTAAGTTTGATGATTGTATTAATATTGTCTTCATATTTATTAGGTATGATTACTAGATTTTCGAAGTTCTCAATTCTTGTCAACCATTCAATCAAAGTTCAGTTCGACTTAAAATTCTAGTTGTACCAATCACGAAAAAGTAGAATTCTAGAGAGTAGTATTCTCGAACTTGCTCAAGTTTTGAACTTTGTTGTACTTCCTGGATATCAATCACGCTCTTAGAATAATCAAGATAACAAAAATCAAATCCTGACACAATGAGCAGAATAATATGATGAAAGTACCTATGATGAAAGTACGAAGGCAACATAATAACGTGGAAGAAGTGACTTGGGGATCGAGGATGATGTACGAAAAGATTATTCAGAGTTTTTTTGGTGAGTTTTAATATAGCAATTTCGAGGATAATGATAGGTTGTAAGATAACAGAAAAAAATTAAATAAAAGCAATTATACATTATAATTCCAATTGTGACAACTCTTTAAAACAAGGTAATTGAAAATTTAGATGATTGTTTATGATGGCAATAATAGGGATTTAAGGAGGGATTGGGGAGTCACCTTTTGGAAATCCGAATTGCTTCTATTTAATCGTGAGCTCTAGGGTCGGGGTGAGACAAAAAAATCGTTCTCACCCTAGAACCCTATGCGGCGACAGCGAAGCAAGGACAAAGGATGAGGTTGGAGTTGGGAAATGCAACAACGTGGTTGAAGGTATGTCTTTGGAACGCATAAACGATCCCGTAGTCAGTTGTTTCAAGGGTTGAATCGTCGACCTCACCGACAAACCACCTCAACGTTTATAGTCGGAGATTGTGATTGTGTTTGTTGATGACATTTTGATATATTAATCTAATCGGGAGCAACATGTAGAACACTAGAGGATCATGTTGAATACCATTCGGCAAAACAAGCATTATGCGAAGTTCTCGAAGTGCGAGTTTTGGTTGGAGCATGTTATGTTCCTCGGACATATTGTGTCTGAGAATGGAATCTCTATACACCCAACTAAGGTGGAGGCAGTGATGCAATGGGATACGCCAAAACGCTTCAGAAATCAGGAGTTTCGTTTGACTCGCTAGTTACTATAGGAGGTTTATTCAGAGCTTCTTAGAGATAACGTCTTCGTTAACTATCGCCACCTCTACTGGAAGGATTATTCGTGGCCGCTCGGATCACTTCGATAGGAGGCTCTGTCCATCGACACTCCATTTGGGGCTCTGCTAGAGGTCACTGTTGTGGACACCCTCCCCCGGAGGTTGCCGTTGTGGAGTAGGTCGCAACCGGACAAGAGGGCTTGTTGTGGTTTGAAGGTTTGGGAGTGAATGGTTGGAGGGTCTTTGTTATACTTATTATCCCAATATATGAGTTAGGGGAGAGCAGAAATCGATCCAGGTTCGGTTCGGTTCGGTCCGGTCCGGACCGGATCCGACGGGTCTGGGTTCCAGTCTGGACCCAGGGCGGGTCCGAGTTTCGGTCCGGTCCGAATCCGGTCCAAAACTCAAATTTTAATATAAAAAACCCAGTCTGGACCGGATCTAACATGTCCGGTCTTCGGTCCGGACCTCGGAGAGCATCCGGGTCTAGCCCAGTCCGAACCGGTTCTCAACCCTAACATGAGTAATTGACACCTTGGTTCCTGAAAGTTTAGAATCAGGCATCATTATTATTTTTAGTCATGAGGTAATCCCGTAAGTGGTCTTAATATTGCCGCGAAATCACTCGAGCTCATGAGCGTCCATCTTTGATTTATTAGTCAACTGCATGGCAGCGAATCATGTATGGTTTGAGTGAATCTCACATCTATTGTTATTATTTTCCATGAAATACATAATGTAAGCAAATTAATAAAATAAGTAACCTTGACACTTCTGGCTCTCACGAGCGTACTAGCACGATGCAACGTTGGCCTCTGTAGAGACTTGTGGCAACAATAAGTCCACGATATCATATATGATTTCTACCGTACTAACACGGGATGGTATACGAGATCCTCCTGATAAATGAAACTTAATCGTCAATGAATTTAGGAATAATTGTAGTACTGGGGTGATGATTGGTCATGCACTAATCAGAAGACCACATGTGCCTGCAGTGAGTGGTGCATGAGATTTCCCGTATTGCATTAATCGTAACGACCGAATTAAATGCTAGATAGGAATTATGGTGTTAATTCTTATTGGATTACCTTCTTAGTAGTTTGATTGTGATAGTAGTTGGTTCCGCTGAATATCTCGGAATTGTTTTATTGCTTGTCCAAAGGCATACAGAGTTTTTGATGAAAACTCATTCAGTTTATGTTGTTGATATTGTTGGTACCACGGATTAGGTTGCTGGGTGGGCGATTTTGCTCACCTGGAACCTAACATTTTTGTCTCGTTGTGTTTCGAAATTATTGTTATTGAGTCGTATGTCATTTACCTTTGAATCACACTTAGTGCCTTCAAAATTATTATTAATCTTTTGAAATATCTTATTTACTTTATTCGGACCACTATGAAGCTCCAATTTTTCTTTTGTTCCTTTATCGTTTTCGCGTAGCATTTCCTTTCCCATGGGAACTCTGATTATTTTGACTTTCCGCGTTGACCTCATGCGGAATGAGGACGTTACGTATAGAGATTTTCTTTTATCTTCTTCTCTCTTTCTACCTCTGTTCAAGGTTCAAACACTGAGGTGCTTCTAAGTTTCATCCAGAGACGTATGCTTGTGTCTGTTAGAGCCAAGTGTTTATTTGGTGGTTCATAATTATTAAGGTTTAAGTGTTTCACGAGAGAAATGGTTTGCAATTTTGTGGTGTGTGGGGTTTCGAAATGGTACGATTTAATATACCAAATTGGATGGTTTGGTATGTTGAGATGGTGGTTTGCCAACCAATTTATGTTGCACAACGTGGGTTTTGTCCGTTGATTTGCGGCTAATGTACAATTTTAAATTATGATCTAGAGGACTTCTAAAAACATGTGGAGACGGCTATTATACGCCATCGTATTTCAAAATAAATCACAATATGCTTGATTTGTTTTTACCACCTTGTTCATTTTTACATGAAAATTAAGTTACATTAGCTAAAAAAAGATATCGTTGGTTTTAGCTATTTGTTCACAAACAAACATAAATGTTTTGATATAATCTGTAAACATATGTTGAAGGCTCAAAATTCAATACCATTCACATATTCAAAACCTCAAATGCTCAAATACGACATCGTAGCTACTGCTGACATAAATGTCATCGGACTTCATCGAGACATCACTACATATCCTAGCATGTTATGACTTTCATATAACCATGAGACTTTTAGGCTTACATCACTTGTTGGTGCTTTTTCAGCTGAAGCTACTGCCCTTCAACTTACAATTCATCAATGACCTAAAATGAGTTCCGATTTTTTAGAAAGATACTGCTGCCAATTGTTTCCAGAAGTAGATCCTTGAAGTCCTCTTGTGTTGTCACCGCAGAACCTTCTGGGTCCATCAAAATGAACAACTTTGGCAGCAACAAGTTCGTTTGGTGCTTTCGCCTCGCTGATTTTCCAAGCCATAGGAAGCACAACATACTTTTTGTGAAGTGCTAGATAAGCAGGTGGGTGAACCCAGCGGTTTCTGCAAATTAAACAAGCAATCAAGCATAGTTCTTGATCCAACAAAATACAAATGAAAAAACATTACAATTGGAGGTCATATATAGTTGGTGACGATCAAACCTCTCGTTCCCCTTTGTAACAACTTTAGCCCACCACTCAACGGCTTCAAAAAATTGTATTCCTATTTTGTTTGAATCAACTACAACAACATTCAGGTCAGGTATGCAAGCCTTTTCATCGTAATGTTCCTTGGAAATCCATGATTTTGCAGCTGTCCTCTGAACAGCATTCACGATCTCGATATTAACATAATGACCTAAACTCCTGTCACAGTCTTCAGCAGCTGCAAGGGCATAACTGCCAATGTCAACTCTAAGGAGTTCTTCGATGCTTTCCTAAACAAACAGCAATCAACTTGTGTATAAGATCTCACAGATATTTATCAGAAGCTGTAGTGCAACAATCAAATTTGAATATGAATTGAACTCACCTTAACTATGGCGAATGGTGAAATATAAATAAACTTCTTCAAAGAGGGCTTGATGCTTGATATTATGAAGGGTGCTAATTCAGGTAGCAAGTGCCAAATCTTTTCTCCTTGAGGTGTAGATGTTATTTTCTGCTTTATTTCCTTTTGCCTGTGCATGAGAAAATTAAATAATCCAGACAAAAGATTCTTGAAAATGTGGAGTGTGAAAAGCACTTCTTACCCAGTGATATCGATATTTGAGTCCGGAAATAACACTTTCAACTTGTAAAAGTACAACTTCTCTTCTTCAGCTTCCGGTATTAAGAAATGAAAATATACATGCTCCGGTGATCTGAAATGACCACAATGATGAAAAAGCTACAAGAGAAGTAATCACGTATTCGTTTGTTGGCAGTTCAACGTATCATGCCAAAATAGTTCCCAAAATAGTTTATTTACATCAAAACTAGTAACAAGACGTGAGATCTTGTTTATGCAGACAAGATATTCTTTGTCCCATCATAAATTATAAAAAGATAAATTGAATAAAAATGATGGCCTTCTAAAGCTTCTTTAAGCTACTCTTTTGTGGTTCCACATTGAAGAAAAAAGACTACATTACTTGGGACTACGCAGATTATCTTCAAATGCGATCCCTCATATTCTAGAGTTAACATGGACTGATAGGTCAAAATTAGCGATTTTCAATAATAACACTACGTCACCCAGTCAGTCACTTTAGTTACAAGATAATTATTACCATTAAAAGAATCTAACCTTGATGTTGTGAGGGTTGAATTTATGAGCACAGCCACAACCCGAAGATCTAAGCAGTCAATCCAGGAAACCAAGTGAACATTTCCAATTCCACGGTCTTTATTTGGAGTCACATTCGACTGCTTTCATTAACATTTTTCCATTGTTAGATCGTACGTATAATTTTGGGGATCAAACTAAGATTCACATGTCAAGCTAATTGTTAAATGGCTTCAAGATAATGTTTGGAGCAATTAGACAAAGTTAAGACAACATACAGAAAAGAGTTGTAGTGAGAACAATTATTAATGGCAAAAATTCTACTAAAAAGAGGCTTAAGTCAACATGCATGTAACTAACAATCCACCATTGGTAAGTTGCAAAAAAAAAAATCCACTACGGGCGTATGGCATTTGCTGATTATCAAGCATAACAATGCTTGTCTCAATGCAACTCTCTGATTGTGGAAAAAATTAAAGATCGGAAATTGGGACTTCCAAAACTTCCAGGAGACAACTTCAACAAACTCTCAAGTAGGGTCATTGGCGGAACCAGGAATTTTCTTTAGGGGCGAAAACATGAAGAATAAAAATTAATATAGGATGTAAGATCGCTAGAGGAAAGCTTTGCTTCTAGAAAAATTAAAATTAGCCTCACGAGGTTTCATATTTTGAAAACAAAACACGATTGCCTCGTTGTTAACTTCACTAAGTAATTTTTTTCAATATACGTCATCAAACTGTCGTTCAACCAATGATTCCCTAATTAATTGCGCAAACGGTTCTTAACAATATTTCTTACCGAAAATGTTTTTTCAAAGGTTGAAGTTGCAACTATTTTCTCTGCTAAAACGTCAATTCATTCTTAGTTACAAAAGTCATCTAACTTATGCATGTCAAAAATATATATTTGAATCTCATTAGAAAGTCTGACATTATCTATATTGGAGAATTCATTAAGATAATATTTTGTCAAACGGATTAGTTTTGATCTAAGCACGACATGCGATTAAATAATTTTGTATTTCTCAACGTTCAGGTAAGTGGTCGCCTAGTCGTACATCCGCACAAATGTGTGTGGTGTGTGCGATCGCATATTCGATCTTGTCGTTGCAACAACTAGTTTGTTTTAGCCGTTGCCACGGCTAGTTGTTTATTTTTTTCAAAAATCCCCCTCCCCTTCCATTCCTATAAATACCCTCCACCCTCTTCAATTCATTCCACTTTTCACATCTCATTTCTCATTCCAACCCATGATGAAGAAACCGAAGATGAGGACGTCTACATTGACGATCCAAACGACTCCGACGACACTGAAGTTCACAATTGGATTTTAGAACAATGTGTCCAATTGAATGACTATGGTACTTGTATTGTAATTTTTGTGTCTTATGAATTGTATTATTAACTCTACAATTAATAAAATAAAATATCTAAGTGTTTGGATGGGTAGAGGGGGTACCTAGTGAGACTATGGTCGGTGATCTAGGTGTCTTTTTGAAGCTCAAACATGTAAGATTTTCTTCTATAATTTATTTGTATTTTACCCGTTTTCTTAATTTTTTAATTAAGAACAAAAAAATCCATTAAATAATAATAATAAAATGTTACCCACAACTGGGTGATCGCACGATCACCTAGGCGATTAGGTTAGGCAAGCCCAGTCGCCTGAGATTGCATATGCGATCCCTGAACCTTGGTATTTGTTTCGTTGAAATTGTTATTAATTTTTGAAGTTTTGTATTTATGACAAAGTAAAAGTGTAAAACAACTAAAAATGATGATGATAAAGATTTGTGATTTCATAACCACTTTGGCATGGTCAGTCATCAAGTATAAATTGTTCATCTATAATATTAATCATAATTTCATACCTGGAACAAAATAAGTGTACTTCTTTTAGTAGGTCATCCTACTCTTTATCTTACAATTTCATCCAGTTTTTTATTTCAAAATTAAGAGAGAAAAAACACATACTCCCCGTGATATTAGTTTCACTCTTAGAAACTACAAATTTTGAAGCTAAGAAAGAATTTGTCAAGGTAGAAAAATATTATGAAGAATAAGGAACCTTTTAAGAAAAAATGTTGTATGTTACTAGTTTCTTAAAATTTTCAAAATTAAAAAAGAGAAGGGACTCCGCACCGACGCCCACCACCCATGATATTTTGTTATACATTTTTGAAAATATTGTATACCTTAAATAATTCCAAAGTTTAAGGGGAGAGCCGGAGAGACTATCTTATGATATTTTCGTATACCTTTTGGAAAATATTGTATAGTACTGTTCCTTTAACAAATTTTAAGATTCCAAGAAGATGACTACCTCCCCATGGCCCCTTGATTCCGCCCCTGAGTAGGGCGAACCCTAAAATTATTGAACCTTAAAAAAGATAATGAACTTCAAAAGACAGTCAACTGTGAAAGTGAGGCATTTCCTTCAAAATTTATTTTTATATTTTTATAGAAATAACAATAAGAAGAAAGATACTATCGATACCTATGATTGAGTATGTCCATAATAATACATTAATACTAATATAATTAAGAATATATCTCCATGATATGTTCCCATAACTGTAGCCCTACAATATCAGTTATATCAGCAAATCAATTGAAATGGATTGACATAAAACAGGTCTATAGCCTCATCGTATAGCTTTCGGATACGAATTCCAATCCTCAAACAAATATCAAAACCCAAACAATTAATCAAAACCCAAACAATTACTACCGTAACAAATCAATAAATAAATCGACCCAAAACAGACACAACCACAACCACTAATGCCACATTACAAGCCAAATGAAAATCGAACTTCCGACCCAAAAAGATCCAACCTTTCGGACGGGAATCCAACTCCCGGTGGGGTTGTCGGGGTCCCTCACGTGGGTGGCGGGGAGGAACTGGAGAGAGGCGAGGACGGCGATGATAGCCAGCGCGAGGAGTTGGAACGCCGGCTTCGTCCTCGGCGCGGGGTCGACGATTGGACGGGGGAGTCCGGCAGGAGGCGGCGGCGGGAGAGTGCTGGCGGCGATGGATCGCCGGGTGAGGCCGGGGAGGGAAGGGGAAGAGGCTGCGGCCATTTGGTCAAATGGGAGTGGTGGTGAGGTGATGTTCTTTCAAGACTTCATTGGCATTAGGGCGGTAAATGAGGCCGATTTAACTCACCGCCTCTACCCGATTAATGTGGGTTGCGGTCAAAAATTTCTTACCCAACTCGTCACCCGACAATCTACTTAGAGTATAAATAAGGGAACTACTATTCGTCGCCGGAAAACTACTTAAATCACCCCAAAAATGACATTTTTGCCCTTAACAAATCAATTAATACCGATTTCGTCCCGTGTCTTTAAATAAGGTGTTTGACTCAGTTAACTCACATTCCTAGTACCAACACCACGAAAATGTCTGGCGAAGCACCTGAATCCGGCGAGGTAACTGGGGCGAAATTTTTTTCACGACTGCACAAAGGTATCCATAGGAGACGCCTGCACAAAGGTGGATGCGTCTGTCTAAACCGCCTCCACCTATGTGGAGGCGTGTTAGGCAGACGCCTCCACCTTGGTGGAGGCGGTTTAGCCAGACGCCCGTTATTTTGTGTTTTTTTTAATTTTTTGTTAAATTCAAAATTTTCAGGTTCCGTTTCAAGATTTCGGTGGTGATGGAGTAAATTACAGTGAGCTTTTTGACAGTAAAGAAATATTTACAACAATCGAGGAAGGTTGTAAATGAGCGAAACAAGTTGCAATAGGAGATCACCGGAGGCAGCAAGCGCGAGCGGAGCTCCGGCGGTTGCGTTGTCTCCTTCGAGGTATGTCGACTCATTAGTGTGGTTTTGTGTTGTTAACCCTTGTGAAGGGTTGTGTTGGTCGGACGGGGAGGTCGGAGATCTCCTCGGCGTTGTTTTCCGTGAAAAACCTCGGCTGGCGCGAGGTTAAAGACGACCAACGGTCGACCGGTTCCTTCGGGCGGTCGACCGAATGTAGTGTTTTTGCCCGACTTTAACCTTCACCGGTCGAACGATGCCTTGTGGCGGTCGACCGGTAGTGCATATTGGTGGTGAGTTGGGACGTTCTGACTGTTTTCGGTCGACCGGTTCCCTGGGTCGTTCGACCGGAACTTAAGTGTACTGGATTTTATTGCATGCTTGTTCGACCGGTTGTTGGTTGCGTTCGACCGTTTTATGACGTAGAATGCTAGGTTGACCCTGTAGGATTTCGGTCGACCGGGACCCCTGAGTCGGTCGACCGATAGATCCGATTTTTGATGTTGACTAGACTCCAGATTTTGACCTCGTTCGGTCGACCGGTTTTAGACCCTTGTTCGACCGTTGGGGATTGTGTTTTGAGCGCAGCGGTAGACCGTGTTAGGCGTACGGTCGAACGATTCCTTTCTGGAACCGGTCGACCGAATCACCTCTTTCGGTCGACCGTTTGGGCCCAGAACAGAATTCCTGGTTCCCATTTTGAACGCCAACTTTGTCCACGGAAACCTGTGTCCTCGCCTTATGCGTGAGCCGGGAGGTGACGGTGGGCGCGTGATGCGGGACCGCCGTTGGGAAGAGTGTTGGTGTTCGGGACGCGTCACCTCCGTGTATGGACCGTGACTCAGATGTTAGATTGATTGAACTCATGGTAGTATAGCAGGCCTGAGGGATCGCGGATCCCAATGTTTGATGATTGTGCGGGCACGTAACTTGCGTTGGGTGAGGTGACTACCGGCCCACGGGCTACGGAGGTCGCTGCCCTGCTTTTATAGCGGCGCGGTTGGTGTTTGCGGCTCGAGGAGCCTGATGACCTGGCAGACTTCGGTCTGGACCCGTCCGATGCTGTGACGGACGTTGTGATGGACCACCGATGCTGTGCCGGTGATGCCGCCGAGGTTGTGCCGGCGATGATGATTGTTGGGCCGAGGCTGTTCCGGCTATGTTGATTCCTCGACTGGGCACCTATCGAGATGTTGTTGTTATACCTTCCGAGCGACGGCCCCGTTGGTCCCTGTAGCTCCGACCACTGAGATTTGCAGATCTGTATTCTATCGGCGCGCAGGCGTGACGGAGGCTCCCTGCCGAACCCTTGAGTAGTGTAGTCACGTGTGGGGGGTGCGATGTCGCGTGCTGTAAGGCTGCATGTGCCTGCAGTAGGTCTCCTCGGGAGACTCGTTGTTGACTGACGGACTGATGTCCCGTTTTACCCTTCGGGGGAACTGTTTTCCTTTCTGTCGATGTCATGACATGCTACTAGTATGATAGGTTCATTTGTGTAATGCATGCATATATATAGGGAGTTGGCATACGGGGTTTCCTTCTGGAAACTCAGGCATTGTTGTTGCATCTTTTTCAGGACCGCAGTAGGTCCAGTTGGGTGGTGATCGGCGGGCACGCGCATTTTGGAGTCGGATCCCTCTTCTCGGACCGCTGAGGTCGACGTGATTACATTTTATCTTGTTTTGTCGTTTTGTTGTAATCATGTATCATTTTGACAAACTCTGATGTATTCTGGTGCACCGCTATTTGTTTATGAGAAGTAACAGTCACGCCTTTGATTATTATGCTCTTTGTCTTGATTATGAATTTTTAAAATTTTCCGTTGTATCGGGATGTTACAATTTGGTATCAGAGCGGTCGATTCTTATGCGGTTCCCAATGAAATCACCCTTGTAGTAATAGGACGCATGCATTTTATCTTTTAGCATGCATACATGGCTGAAGTTGTGATTGTTTCTTCTGTCAGATGGCACCTAGGCGCGTGAGGAGTTCTCCACACGATCGTGATCCCAGTGACGACACTTCTGGTGCTCATTGGGACAGGTTGGGCGAGTTTCTGGAGCGTCAGGCAGCTCAGAGCGCCCAGGGCGGAGTGGGAGCTGAGCACGATCGGTTCATGCGTCAACACCCGCCGACTTTTGATGGCAGGAGGGCCCCAGAGGTTGCGGAGGATTGGATCTTCAGGATGGAGAAGATCTTCTGCGCGATTGGTGTTGCACCGGAGAGGATGGTGGAGCTGGCCACCTATTTGTTCGATGGCGAGGCCGCCAACTGGTGGAGGTCCACGTCCACGGTGTTGTTTGATGATCGTGTGGATGTGAGCTGGGAGGAGTTCTTGGAGGTGTTCCATGAGCAGTACTTCCCCCAGCATGTCAGGGATCAGAAGAGGGAGGAGTTCATGTCGCTCGAGCAGAAGGAGATGACTCTGGCGAGCTACATCAGCAGGTTCAACGCCTTGGAGCGTTACTGCCCAGAGATCTGTGTGACCCCAGAGCAGCGGGCGAGGAAGTTCGTGAAGGGACTGAGACAGCCGCTTCGATTTCGGGTGATCAACAGCATGCCGCGGACCCTTGCAGATGCGATGAAGCATGCTACTATCATCGAGCAGGACCAGAGGGAGTGTCTTCAGGAGGCGCGAAAGGCGCCAGTGAGCACCAGTAGCAGGGTAGCTGGTCGTGGAGCAGGGAACCCGGGCAAGAGGCCCAGGTTCGATGGAGGAGGAGCACGTCAGTCAGGAGCGTGCACTTACTGCGGGAGGTTTCATCCAGGACAGGAGTGTCCCCGTCGGACTGGAGCATGTATGGGTTGCAGTCAGATGGGACATTTCGTCCGCGATTGTCCTCAGAGGCAGGGAGAGCCGAGCAGGAGGCCAGGACCACCAGCAGTAGGCAGAGGCGGAGGCAGCTGATCAGTTGTTTCACCGGGCCAGGGCAGGAAAACTGGGCGAGTCTTCACTATGCAGGCTGAGGAGGCGAGGGACTCCAACACCGTCGTGGAAGGTACGCTTTCAGTTTCTGGTTCTGTAGTGCGTGTGTTCTTTGATTGCGGCGCCACTCACTCCTTCATTTCGGAGAAGTTTGCTGGCGAGTTGGGTCGGACCCCTGTGCTGCTGATTGATGTTTTGGAGGTCAGCACGCCCATGGGTGAGGTGGACACTGTGGGGAGCTTTTTCCCCGGCACCACAGTTGCTTCGGGAGACCATGATTTTCCGGCTGATCTGGTCTTGTTACCGATGGTGGACTTCGACGTCATACCGGGGATGGATTGGCTGTCACAGTACGACGTGCGGGTCTTTTGCCGTGAGAAGAAGATCCTGATTCCGATGGGGGGCTTGCCATATGTTCTTATCAGAGGTGCCAGGAGCAGAGGGGGTCGTCTGATTGTGTCTGCGGTTAAGGCACAGAGACTGATACAGCAGGGATGCAGAGCGTTCGTGGCCACGCTAGTTGTTCCTGATCCTGAGACGAGGAGGCTGGAGGATATAGAGGTTGTGCAGGAGTTCCCAGATGTGTTTCCAGCAGAGATTCCAGCGTTACCGCCGCACCGAGAGATCGAGTTCGGCATCGGTAGCGGGTACGACACCTCAGTCGAAGGCACCATATCGTATGGCACCTGCTGAGTTGACAGAGCTGAAGAAGCAGTTGCAGAAGTTGATGGAGTCCGGGTTCATTCGACCGAGTGTTTCTCCATGGGGAGCGCCTGTGCTCTTTGTGAAGAAGAAGGATGGATCGTTGCGGATGTGCATTGACTACAGGATGCTGAATAAGGTTACCGTTCGGAACCGGTACCCTTTGCCCAGGATTGATGATTTGTTTGATCAGTTGCAGACGGCGAGAGTGTTCTCGAAGATCGATCTGCGTTCGGGTTATCACCAGTTGCGGATCAGGGAGGCAAATGTTCAGAAGACAGCCTTCAAGACGCGGTACGGCCACTACGAGTTCTTGGTGATGCCTTTTGGACTGACAAATGCGCCTGCCGCATTCATGGATCTGATGAATAGGACCTTCCAGCCGTACCTCGACAGATTTGTCGTGGTGTTCGTGGACGACATCTTGGTGTACTCGCCTGACAGGGAGCAACATCGAGAGCACCTGAGGATTGTGCTTGGCATCTTGAGGGATCAGCAGCTTTATGCCAAGTACACGAAGTGCGAGTTTTGGTTGGATCAGGTGGCTTTTCTGGGGCATATTGTGTCAGCAGATGGGATTTCAGTGGATCCGGCGAAGGTCGAGGCAGTGACTCAGTGGAGAGCCCCGACGAGCGTGATGGAGATCAGGAGTTTCGTAGGGCTGGCAGGGTACTACAGACGGTTTATCCAGGATTTCTCCAGACTTGCGTCGCCGCTGACAGCGTTGACGCAGAAGGGCATCGAGTTTGTTTGGTCCCAGAAGTGCGAGGACAGCTTTCAGGAGCTGAAGAGGCGATTGACGACAACACCTGTTCTGACTCTACCGAGTGGCGGTGGAGGCTTTGTGATTTACAGCGATGCATGAGGGATTGGCTTGGGCTACGTTCTGATGCAGCACGGGAAGGTGGTGGCGTACGCTTCGAGACAGCTGAAGGTGCACGAGAAGAACTACCCTACTCACGATCTTGAGTTAGCAGCAGTAGTTCACGCGTTGAAGACCTGGCGGCACTATCTGTATGGCGAGCAGTTCGAGATCTTCACCGATCATAAGAGTCTGAAGTATCTGTTCTCGCAGAAGGAGCTGAATATGAGGCAGCGCAGATGGCTTGAGTTCATTAAGGACTACGACTTCACCATTTCCTATCATCCGGGAAAGGCGAATTCGGTTGCAGATGCGCTGAGCAAGAAGGTGGAGGTTTCAGTTGCGAGTCTGTGCATCCAAGAGTGGAGGCTACTCGAGGCTTTGTCAGAGTGGAGACCGTTCACAGAGGGTACAGAGGGAGTAGTGATTGCTGGGCTTCGGGTGGAGCCGCAGACTGTCTCACGGTTGGTTCAGGCTCAGCAGGGGGATGATGAGTTAGCTGGTCTGCTACAGTTAGCTTCCAGAGATGGATCAGATTTCAGTGTGGGTGTTGATGGTGGTCTGAGGTTCAGGAGTCAGATCTGGGTGCCGAAGTTTGATGGGATGAGAGATGACATCATGGAGGAGGCACACAGAGCTAGATACACCATTCATCCGGGGAGCACGAAGATGTATAAGGACCTGCAGTGGAACTTCTGGTGGAAGGGCATGAAGAGGGACATTGCAGAGTTTGTGGAGCGATGCTTGGTCTGTCAGCAGGTGAAGATCGAGCATCAGAGGCCAGCAGGACCGATGCAGTGTGTTGAGCTTCCTGAGTGGAAGTGGGAGCACGTGACGATGGATTTTGTCACGGGATTGCCGAAGACGAGGAGATTCCACGACGCGATTTGGGTGATAGTCGATCGACTGACCAAGTCGGTGCACTTCTTGGCGATCAGGACCATGTTGCCTTTGGAGGGTCTAGCTAAGTTGTACGTGGAGGAGATAGTCAGGTTGCATGGAGTGCCAGTGAGCATCATCTCCGATCGAGATCCTCGATTCACTTCCAGATTTTGGGGGAGTCTGCAGCAGGCTTTGGGGACGCGTCTGAGGTTCAGTACAGCGTTTCATCCGCAGACCGACGATCAGTCAGAGAGGACGATTCAGACCTTGGAGGATATGCTGAGAGCATGCACACTGGATTGGGCAGGGCACTGGGATGAGCACTTGCCGCTGATAGAGTTCGCCTACAACAACAGCTACCACTCAAGTATTGGGATGGCACTGTACGAGGCGTTGTACGGGAGGCCTTGCAGATCGCCGGTATGCTAGAGTGATGTGGGCGAGAGGCAGTTAGTGGGGCCAGAGATCGTGCAGATGTATGCAGAGAAGGTGGATGTGATCAGGAGACTGACCACAACACAGAGCAGGCAGAAGAGTTATGCTGATCGACGCAGACGAGTGTTGAGTTTCGAGGTGGGCGACCATGTGTTTCTGAAGATTTCCCCTGCCCGAGGTGTGATGAGGTTTGGGAAGAAGGGGAAGCTCAGTCCGAGGTATGTTGGACCGTTTGAGATCCTCGACCGAGTTGGAGAGGTTGCCTACCGGATTGCATTGCCGCCGCAGTTTTCGGGTCTTCACAACGTCTTCCATGTATCGATGCTGAGGAAGTACGTTGCACATCCGGCTCACGTTATTGAGATAGCAGTGCCAGAGATTCAGCAGGACTTGTCGCTCGAGGAGAGACCAGTGGAGATAGTCGATCGCATGGATCATCAGCTCAGGAGGAGGACCATTCCGATGGTGAAGGTCAAGTGGCAGCATCACAGCGAGCGCGAGGCCACTTGGGAGATCGAGGAGGAAGTCAGAACGCAGTATCCAGAGCTTTTCGGTGAGTAGTTTGCTTTGATTTCGGGACGAAATCCTTTTAAGTTGGGTGGGTTGTTAGGACCCTAACCCGGTTTAGGGTTTAATTAGTGGTTAAGTGGAGGTTTGACTTGGAGGAGAGAGGGAGGTATGGTTGGAGGTAAGGTGAAGTGATGGAGGTAAGGTGGAAGGTAGGGGAGGCATGGTTGGGCGTGCTTGGGGTGTGAGGTTTGGGTTTTATAAACCAAAGCAACACCATCTTTTCCTTCTTTTCCTTCATTCTCACCAAGCACCCACCTTCTTCCTCAGTCGCTCAAGCTCAAGCGGAGGAGGCTGCGTCGGCGTGAGGTGTGAGGCGGTCCAGGCGGGAGAGGTGTGGAGTTGAGCGCACAAGGAGATCACCGGAGGCAGCAAGCGCGAGTGGAGCTCCGGCGGTTGCGTTGTCTCCTTCGAGGTATGTCGACTCATTAGTGTGGTTTTGTGTTGTTAACCCTTGTGAAGGGTTGTGTTGGTCGGACGGGGAGGTCGGAGATCTCCTCGGCGTTGTTTTCCGTGAAAAACCTCGGCTGACGTGAGGTTGAAGACGACCAACGGTCGACCGGTTCCTTCGGGCGGTCGACCGAATGTAGTGTTTTTGCCCGACTTTAACCTTCACCGGTCGAACGATGCCTTGTGGCGGTCGACCGGTAGTGCATATTGCTGGTGAGTTGGGACGTTCTGCCTGTTTTCGGTCGACCGGTTCCCTGGGTCGTTCGACCGGAACTTAAGTGTACTGGATTTTATTGCATGCTTGTTCGACCGATTGTTGGTTGCGTTCGACCGTTTTATGACGTAGAATGCTAGGTTGACCCTGTAGGATTTCGGTCGACCGGGACCCCTGAGTCGGTCGACCGATAGATCCGATTTTTGATGTTGACTAGACTCCAGATTTTGACCTCGTTCGGTCGACCGGTTTTAGACCCTTGTTCGACCGTTGGGGATTGTGTTTTGAGCGCAGCGGTAGACCGTGTTAGGCGTACGGTCGAACGATTCCTTTCTAGAACCGGTCGACCGAATCACCTCTTTCGGTCGACCGTTTGGGCCCAGAACAGAATTCCTGGTTCCCATTTTGAACGCCAACTTTGTCCACGGAAACCTGTGTCCTCGCCTTGTGCGTGAGCCGGGAGGTGACGGTGGGCGCGTGATGCGTGCCTGCCCAGGGACCGCCGTTGGGAAGAGTGTGGGTGTTGACTTCACCTCCGTTATGACCGACCAATACATTACATAATATGACCTCATGTAAATACAAGCCCTGAGGGATCGCGGATCCCAATGTTCAAAAAAACCCCCAACACCCATACAACACATCACGACAAAAACCCACAAAGCTACGAGGTCGCTGCCGCTTTTATAGCGGCGCGGTTGGTGTTTGCGGCTCGAGGAGCCTGATGACCTGGCAGACTTCGGTCTGGACCCGTCCGATGTTGTGCCGGACGTTGTGATGGACCACCGATGCTGTGCCGGTGATGCCGCCGAGGTTGTGCCGGCGATGATGATTGTTGGGCCGAGGCTGTTCCGGCTATGTTGATTCCTCGACTGGGCACCTATCGAGATGTTGTTGTTATACCTTCCGGGCGACGACCCCGTTGGTCCCTGTGGCTTCGACCACTGAGATTTGCAGATCTGTATTCTATCGGCGCGCAGGCGTGACAGAGGCTCCCTGCCGAACCCTTGAGTAGTGTAGAAGTGAGGCCTTGAAGCACACACTAAAGTAGGAGGATGCTACTTGAAATGTGAGTCATTTTATCAATAAAGTTTTGTGTTTCTTTCATTGTTTGTTTATGCTTCTTTTAGTGTTTGTGCATGTTTTAGTTTAATCGTCTTTTATTTCTAGCTTAGTTTTAATATGCTTTCTTTGCTTAGTTTAATAATTAGTATAATGTTTAGTGAGTAGTTCCATCCCCTTTGGGGGGTGGAGTAGATGTACATGCATGCATTAGAGAATGGGATGAATACTTTATTTTTGATGTGTTGATAAAACATGAATGTATGCTTGCTTGTTTAGGATAGAATTTATAACTTGATGAGTTTTGCCAAAATGATTGGACACCTCTCATGCTTGTTTAGGTTCTGAAATAAACAACTTGCATATGTAAATGTTAATCAACTAAGTTGGTGAATAGATTGATAGGTTTTGCCATAACATTTAGACACTTCCTATGCTTGATAAACACCACCTTCATGTGCTTAAAGAATGTATTCTACACCCACCTCTTTGCATGTGTGCACTCACTCCACCCCTTAGGGGTTTTCCCATTTCTATATTCCAACATTCTTCTTTTGTTCTTAGCTTAGTTGTCATTTCATTGTTTGTTTCTTTCGTTCGCATTTCATACTTCTTAGCGTAGTTTAGTGTAGAGTAGCATAATCAATCTTTCTCCCCCTATTTTTGCCACTTGATTTCTGATAAACAAGAGGCTGCTCACCTCCCTGAGGACGACCCGTACTTGCCACCGCTTTATCGCGGTCGTGCACTTGCGGTTTAAATAAAACGTTCAACAAGTTTTTGGCGCCGTTGCCGCGGAGGTGCCAGTCCAGACTCTTGTTTGGACGATTCGAGTGGATTTAATTTTTGTTTTGTAGTTTTTCTTTGTTTCAGGAGACTTGGATCGAAAGGAGAGGAATCTGGAAAAATTTGGAGGAAAGCTGGGCAGTTTGGACCGCCAATCAGCGGCCTGAGACCGCCAATTGGCGGTCTGGTGAGCTGCTTTTGCCTTCTTATTTCTTTGTCGTGTTGCCATAATTGATCTAGTAATCTGGGACTTAATTTTGCATGTGCTGACTCTTAGATTGTTCCTACATTAATAATCAACTTCCCTTAAGCAACTTGGACCCTAAAACTCAAAGCAAAAGATTAGGCATTCTTTTTGTTTAGCTCATGCATCATGTATGTGACTTAGGCATTTAGATTGTCTTTTATCTTAGCTTTATTTTCTGTTGCTGAGAGCTGACATGAGGTACGCACCTTCTACTCTCATTTATGCATTTCGTATGAACATGCATTAGTTAGTAGGAAGTGCATTGCAACAAGTGTGAGTTGAGCGTTTTTTTGGAGAGTTGATTGTTAGATTAAGACTCCAAAACGCTACTAAGGAGGGGTTGTCCCGTAAAAGATAAGGTGGGGGATTTCATCACCCTTTCCTTTGCCCCAAAAACCACATTAATCAAGAGCCTAATTTCTAAAATCAAGTAGACATTGACCTTAAGGAATTCGGACGCATTAGGAGAGTGATCCGGTCCCGACTGTCATAACCTGATCGGCGTTGCCCACTTTGTCGATAGTAGGAGAGACGAGATCTCCGGATCTTGACTCACTTGCTGGGCTTTGTGGTCCTCGTTGTAGGGAGGTGAGGCGTGTTGAGGCCGTGTGACCTCGCAGTTAGGCGTCGTCTAGCTGTAAGGACCTATAGCGACCTTAGGATTACTTGAGCCTTGTTTGCTTGTGTGCTTCTACCTGTACCCAACCGCCGTAGCATAAGGACTTCTTCCTTTCTCTCCTGAGTCATTCTTTCTCTCCTGTGTCCCCCCGTCTTCTCCTCTACGTACATTCTTTGTTAAAAAAAATTTGGTGTGTGCACCTTTGTGCATGCTTTCGTGGATACGAGACGAGAGTGGTCGTTTGACGAGGAGCGTTGTCAATCCGGCTTCGCTCATCGATTTCTCGACACCTTCCTCCTTTCGTGTCGCACATAGTTTGGGTTCAATGGCTGCTAATTTTCGCGAGGAGGAGCAGTTGCTGGACCCACCTGAGCGTCCTGTTGTCGTTCCCATACCTCTACGTGATCGATGCTACCCGAGCCGTACTGCTCTACCTTCATGCATCGTATTGCCAGAGGATAATGGGAACCATTTTGAGGTTAAGCCTCAGTTTATCTCCATGCTCCCTCATTTCACTGGGAAAGGTGACCCCTATATCTTTCTCAGGAAATTTGAGGAGGTTTGTGCTATGTTCAAGCTGCAACAACTTAGCACAGACTCCATCCATCTTAGGCTTGTCCCCTTTGCGCTGAAGGCAACCACCAAGAAGTGGTTGTACAGCAACCAGGCAAATGCATTTAAGACTTGGGACGAGTTTCAATCTGCATTCCTCAAGAAGTACTTCCCAAATCATCGTACTCAAAAATTGAGGAACGAAATCAATTCGTTCTATCAACTTGAGACCGAGACATTTCATGCATATCTAGAGAGGTTCAAGGAGCTACTATCCTCGTGCCCTCACCATGGCATTGAGTTGTGGCGCCTTTGTCAGATTGTGTACGAGGGTATTCACATCCCGTCAAGAACACTCCTTGAGTCCATGTGTCAAGGAGAGTTCTTGGGAAAGGATGAAAGGGAGGCATGGGCTTTCCTAGAAGACCTTGCTGAGAAAACCATGCAATGGGAGAGTGTGAGGGAACCACCTGCATCATCTAGTATAGGAGCGAGGATCGCGAATGCAAACTCGACTAGATCGGGTACCGCATTTGCTATCGATACCACTACGACCACCGAGGCACGCATGGCGGCCTTAATGCGCCGTATGGATTCGATTGAGCTCCAAAAACAACAAAGTGCACCTCACATGTCCACATATGGTCGAATTCAGTGTCATTCATGTGGTAGGATAGGTCATGTAGAAAGCGAGTGTGAGTCCATTCCTCCTGAGATGGAGCGTGTCAACGCCATCTATGATAGAGCCAGGAATGACCCATACTCATCATCTTATAACCCTGGATGGAGGAACCACCCCAATTTTTCATGGAACCAAACTAATGCCCCGGGCGGTCCTTCAAACTCCTCTAGACCACATTACCAATCACACCAACCTCCCATGCATGCACATTCCTATCAGCCACCCCAAGCGCAAACCACCAATCAATCGGGTTTCCCAAATTCCAATAATATGGAAACCCGATTCAATTCGCTTGAGACCTTGACTCGTGGACTTGAAAACTCAAATGAAAATTTTTATGTCAACCACGAGTCAAGTTCTCACTTCAAATCAGCAGACCATCAAATCTCTAGAGCTTCAGATGGGCCAATTCGCTCAGTCTGTACATGAAAGAGAGAGAGAGGGTCTTTTCCTAGCCCGCATGAGGCTAACCCCCGAATGTACCAACAACAACACATGCAAAATGAGAATGTGGTACCTCGGGGAAGGCAAGTGAACCATGTGGAGGAACCTGTTCACCATGTCAATGCCATCGTTACCTTAAGGAATGGAAAACAGCTTGACAATCACATTTCCTTGCCACAACAACCACCATCTATGCAGCCCCTCAGTGGGAATGGTGGTGAAGAAGAGGTTGAGGGTGAGGGTAATACACCAAAGCTTTCTTCTCAGGCACCGCAGAAAACCTACCTGCCAAAAGCTCCCTATCCAAGTAGGTTAACCAAAAAGTAGAGTGACAACATGGACAGGATATTAGAGGTGTTTAAGCAAGTAAATGTTAACATCCCCTTGTTGGATGTCATCCAACAAATACCTCAATATGCCAAAGTGTTGAAGGATCTCTGCACAACCAAGAGGAATACCAATGTTCCTAAGAAAGCATTCTTGGCTGCCAATGTAAGCTCACTTTTGTCCAATCCCGCCTACACAAAATACAAAGACCCTGGGTGTCCTACTATTCAGTGTACGATAGGGGACACTAGTATGAGTAATGTTTTGCTTGATTTAGGATCAGAGGTTAACCTCCTCCCATTTTCTGTTTATCAACAGTTAAATTTGGGAGAATTGAAACCAACTAAGATCACCCTCCAATTGGCGGATAGATCCATTCGTATTCCCAAAGGGATTATCGAGAACGTGCTTATCAAAGTTAGAGATTTTATATTTCCAGTAGATTTTGTTATCCTCGATACCAATCCTGTTGCGAACACCCACTCTCAAATACTTTTGATTTTGGGTAGACCATTTCTGGCAACCTCCAATGCCTTGATTAATTGTAGAAATGGTCTCATGAAGCTCTCATTCAGTAACATTGGTGCCGAGTTTCACGTGTTCAACTCTGGTAAGCAACATGAACCCATGGATGAACCTTTAAATCTAAATCTCATCCGCCAATTGGAGAAAGCACCACAAACTCAACGAACACCCCTAACCCCAATGCAACCCGTTGAGAATGTTCGTGGGCCCAGCGAAAACTCATTGCCTGTCTTCGCAATGCAACAGAGTGAGCTGGCCTCGAACATGAATGTCCAAAGGGAGTGTTCGTTGCTTGATTCAATTGAGAGTACTAGTGAGAGTGAGACACCTCATCATATGCCTATACCAGAAGGTGTCTCTACCTCATTTCCCATGGTCATTGAGCCATTTGAGCTTCATATTGACTCCAACAAGGACCCACCTCTGACCGAGCTTATGCTTGATGATCTAAATGATTGTGGGAGGTCCTTGTTGGATGACTTGGGGAGAAGCCCCGTTCTTAGCGATGCAGGTCTGCTGCATCCATCGAATGAGCCTAAGGAACTCATTCCGATGCACCCGCCTATTGGTTGGAGGGTTTTCTTCGATGAGAAATTAAACCCTAGTGAGGCAACACAACTTCATTCTTTGTTGCCCACACCCAACCAATATCATGAGGGGTTCGAGCCTTTCAGCTTTGACCTTCCACCCCTCATGACACCTCAGAGTACCAGTGAAGTTTGCCCATCTCGGCAAGTCTCTGGTCCTCAAAACTTGATGTTCTCATTTGATGTTCCTTGACCAAATGATTATGAGAATATCTTGGTTGATGTATATATCTTGTAAAAAAAACAAAAAAACAAAAAGAAAACAAAAAGAAAAAAGAAAAAAAAGTGTGTAATAAAAGACTCCTTCAGTGAGCATCGATTGTTGTGGGCCCCAACCCTTGTGTACTTGGGCCCAATCTCTTCACGTAATTATCTCCCTGCTTCAGCTTCTCACAGGTTTTGAGGGAATTTGGGTTTGTGTCCATCAACATGACCCTGAACGTCCCTTTGTACTTCATGTTGGTGAGATCTTTCCTTTTTCATGCATATCTACATGTAGTTTCTTGTTCACATTCATTGAGGACAATGCATGAAGTAGGTGTGGGGGGTGTTTTACGTGTGTACATTGTCGAGTCTTTTCTTTTGATTTTTTGTTTTCTTTTGTGTGCATTGTTAGGGTCATGTTAGTGTGCCGCATTTAATATCGATATATCTGCTTGCCATGATCCTTGGGTGACTTGTCTTCTTTTGCTTGCCTAGTGCTTTAAAATTTTCACATTTCTTTCAAAATCTTCATGTGTTTGTGAAAGAAAATGTTTTTGTGGGTTTTGCGTGTGTTTAGCATGTGCAAAACCGTTGAGAGGCAAAGTAAAAAGAAAGCTCTCAAAATTGTCTTGAACTTGATGCATTAGGATTTCTAGTTTACTGACTTTAGGTCTTATCGAGTCGTTAGGATGCACCCTGGTTTTCCCTCGGGGGGGGGGGGGGGGCGTGTAATCATAGGGTTTCAATACTTAAACATTTAAAGAGGTCCACCCTGAACCTAGTGAGTCAAATAATTCGTGTATGTTATTATAAGGAAGTTTGTCGTAGTCAAGGGCCCTTAATCTCTTTTTGTGAAACTTAAGTGTAGGGGTTTTGGTTCCCATGTAGATAAGTAAATAAGTGGTGTTCTCTCTTCTCGCACAGCTCCTATCACTCGGGAAAGTAGGTCTGAGGGGACTTTGTGCCTGGTGCTTTCAAGTCAACTGACTTGGGATGCACCGACCGAACTCCCGTTATACGGGTGTTAGGGATCACCCTATGTGGAGATTTGGGGGAAGGTGTACGTGATAGTGTAAGTCCTCATAGGCAATGATGCACGAAACCTGACCCTGGGAGAATCAAACACCAACCAATAAAATGCTCCAAAGAAAAAGAAAAAAAAAGAAGGAAAAAAAAGAGAGTCAAATAAGAACAAAAATGGACTTTACACATTGTATCACATTCAGAAGTTAAGGTTGCCCATGTCTTTCACTTAAGTCCTTGACTAACTTTCACGAATAACTCATTAGGCTAGGTGTGTGGACGGATTACATATATAGAGTCGACCCGTAGTATTACCGCGTCCCATGATCGACAAAATAACTCCAACGAGTCCAGTAGCTAGATTGATTAATGCATCTTGTTCGGATTTTGTGGGTATATCCGCTGAAAACCCTCAGGAGACAACACTCCTCCTCCTTGGCGACAAGGAGGTTTAACGGCTTGTTGCACGTGCTAAGTGCAACCGTGATTCCTACGAAAGTGAGTTAGGATTTCTTGTTTTTCGTATGCTTTTTCATTTCTTTGTTTTGCTCGGGACTAGCAAAAGTTAGGTGTATGGGTATTTGATTGGCATCATTTTATGTTTATATTTGTATCTTATATCCATTATCTTTCACCTAAACAATGCTATGTTACGAGTTTTATGTTTAGTTTTCAGGAATAAATAGGTTTGAAGAGATGAAGCATAAAAGGACCTAAAAGCTGGGAAAAAGGACTAAATTGTGAGATCTGGGGACTAAGATGCAAAGGAGAAGGACCTGAATGTAAGACAGAAGGACCTAAGAGCAAAACAGAATACTCAACACCATCATGAGGAGTATTTTACCAATTCGATTCGGGTCGGAGCTCCAACAAGTCAAGTAACCGCATCAAAGACCAACAATACCAGAAAGAAAAGCCCACAACAAATTCCAACGCGATCCGAAGTTTATGGACCGCTAATTGGCGGTCCAGATTACTCAGGATCTGCCCAAATTTCTCCTAGACTTGTATTAATGTTTGTTTAGGCTATTTTTGGTATTGGTTTAGTCCCACATCGGGGGATTGTCCCGGATTAGCTTTTTCCATGGCTATAAATAGAACTCTTCACCTCCTATTGTAATCACTCCATATTTTAAGTGGCTATTCTTCCTACTAGAAGTGAGCCCTTGAAACACACACTAAAGTAGGAGGATGCTAATTGAAATGTGAGTCATTTTATCAATAAAGTTTTGTGTTTCTTTCATTGTTTGTTTATGCTTCTTTTATTGTTTGTGCATGTTTTAGTTTAATCGTCTTTTATTTCTAGCTTAGTTTTAATATGCTTTCTTTGCTTAGTTTAATAATTAGTGTAATGTTTAGTGAGTAGTTCCATCCCCTTTGGGGGGTGGAGTAGATGTACATACATGCATTAGAGAATGAGATGAATGCTTTATTTTTGATGTGTTGATAAAACATGAATGTATGCTTGCTTGTTTAGGATAGAATTTATAACTTGATGAGTTTTGCCAAAATGATTAGACACCTCTCATGCTTGTTTAGGTTCTGAAATAAACAACTTGCATATGTAAATGTTAATTAACTAAGTTGGTGAATAAATTGATAGGTTTTGCCATAACATTTAGTCATTTCCTATGCTTGATAAACACCACCTTCATGTGCTTAAAGAATGTATTCTACACCCACCTCTTTGCATGTGTGCACTCACTCCACCCCTTAGGGGTTTTCCCATTTCTGTATTCCAATATTCTTCTTTTGTTCTTAGCTTAGTTGTCATTTCATTGTTTGTTTCTTTCGTTCGCATTTCATACTTCTTAGCGTAGTTTAGTGTAGAGTAGCATAATCAATCTTTCTCCCCCTATTTTTGTCACTTGATTTCTGATAAACAAGAGGCTTCTCACCTCCCTGAGGACGACCCGTACTTGCCACCGCTTCATCTTGGCCGTGCACTTGCGATTTAAATAAAATGTTCAACAGTCCCCTACGATAACTTTTCGACAACACCTTCGAGGGCGTATTTGGTGGTGGTGGTAGTAGTAGTAGTAGTAGTTTCACAGGTGCAGCACCGACGAAGCATAGATGCTTGTTCAAGAGAAATGATCATGGAGTCGCTACCTACCAAACAACAAGTTGACCTTTCCGAACCAAGAAATGGAACCAGATCAAAGAAGGCACAATGGACCTTGCAACGCCACAACTTATTACTCCGGTTGTGCATCGACGAGGTTCGGGCTGAAAATAGGCCCTCTAGGGTACTTAATCAAATTGGAAAGAAGAACCTCCAACGAAACTTCAACATGGAAATGAGTTTGAGATACACACAAGTGCAACTTAAGAACCACTAGGAGAGCTAAAGAAATAAATATGCAACATGGAAGTGGTTGCAGTCACAGACCGGCTTAGCGTGTCGAATGTCAGGCGGTGGAAAATTGAGATGGATGACTCATGGTGGACTGAGAATCAAAGGGTAACCATGAATTTGGCATTCGTTAATATACCACCATGTGTTTCTAATGCCCTATGGTCTGCTGAATTTCAAACATGCGCCATTAGAATTTGAGGATGAAATGAGGATCATCTTCGACTCTGGTTTGGCCGATGGTGGGGTCCAATTCAATCCCTTAAAAATGATGGTAGGGAAGGACTAAACACTGGAAAAAGGCATTCCTCTCATAACAACAACAATGAAGCAAATGAAGGTAACGAAGGAACATGACACTGATGAAATGGATACACTCAAGCACCCGAACCTTGAAATGCCACGAAAAATGTGAAAGGGAAGAAGCCCTAGATCCCTCCATCTATGCAGTTTTTGGGTGAATCCATCAACAATGTTGTGGAGCAATTAAAAACAAGACAAGTCTTCTTTCCGGCATTGTCCAATACCATTCTCATGGACAAATCATGCAATTGGCAAGGGAGCGCGGCTTGTCTCCTGGAACTACGGAGTGGGTGAATGTTGCATCAGCATTTGAAACATACAACAAAAAAATGTATTCGTCAGTCTTAGAGATGCTCAGAGTCGTAGGATTTGGCTGGCCCGGGAACTTAAGAAGTTTGAAAAAAAGAATAACTTCGACTCATAACTTGTTCCAAACATTGTTGAATGTTGTTTGTTTTAAGAACTTCCATGACCAATTTGTTTTCATTTATTCAAGTTATGTAATAAGAATGATATTTATTTAGTAGACAATTTGTTTTCTAAATAAATGTTATGTTGCTTGTGATGTGTATCAATCAATAGTGCGAAAAATATACCAGCAAAAAGTAGAGCCTTCAAGTGTTTTATACAAACATGAAGTACATCATAAGACTAACGGTGAAAACAAATCCAAATTCATAACCTCCAATTCATAACATTCAACCCATACAAGACATGTTTCAACTAAACCGTCCAACATCCAACATTCAAACATCAATGTTAAAAAAGGCTCCAAATTAATCATATAGAACATGTTTCAACTATATGTGAATCCAGCATTCAACATCTAACTGAAAAATGTTGAGGAACCATTCAAAAATGCAGGCAAATTCCCGAAAAATGGCAAAATTGTTACAAATGTACTAATTTAGATTCAACATAAATAGAACAAATAAACAACATCCACATCTAACTATCGCTGGCATCGCTACAACCGTAGTCTTCAACTGACCACCCACTAGCGAGGAGCTTCTTATTTGGTTCGACCGTTACATCAATTATTTATTATTATTCTGGCCAAACCCTTTGAACGGTCGACCATTCTTTTATCTAGTCCGACTGTTCACTTAATTTCTTGCCTTGGTAGTTCGACCAATATGCACTTCATCTCGACCGTTTTCTTATTTACATGAAACCGGTCGACCGCTTATCCCAATCCGGTCGACTGTTTGTGTCCTGATTTTAGTCTTGGCCTTTCCTGTTTATGTATCTTGCTCAAATCAATTACCACTTCAATCCCAATGGCTAGATTAAGTTTGGAGCTCATAAATAGAGCTTAGAACATCCTTTCAAGGTCACCAATCCTTTCTCTAAAGCTCATACTCTCATACTACTCGCAATTGCTCCAAAACTTCTCTTTGTGCTCAATCTTTCCACTTGAATCATTCATTGCATTCATCAATCTTTCAAGTGCTTGAGGTTAAAAGTGGTTACTGAAATTCTACTACAAAGCGTTGTATTAGCTTCTGGAGTGAAGCTCTTCTCAGATTGTGAGAATGTGGTCCAAGCTTGGCGAGTTGTTCGCAAGCTTGAAGTGTAAAGGCTTGATCTCGGCTCGGAACGGAGATCAGAATAGTGGAGTACGCGAAGTTGCTGGAGGAAGAGCAATTCATAAGAGAGGACTATGATCCGATGGTTGGATCCAAACCTCTATACATCGGTCTTGTGGTTTACATCATTTTTCTCTATATCTTCATATTGTTCTTGTTTTAAATTGCTTAAGTTTTTAAAGAACTTAATTAGTCTATTCACCCCCTCTTTAGACTAATTCTAGGGCTAATTAGATCCTACAGAAAGTTCATGGCAGAAAAAAATCCAAAGATCAATATTGTTCAATCTAGTTTTCTTATTAAACATCATAAAGTTAATACTTAAGCATGCATATTTTGTTGTTCTAGGGTTTTTGTTCAATTGGTAGGTGGACTGAAAATAGAGGTAAAAGTTTAGATTAATATGTTGCCTTCAGTAGATATGTGAATACAAAATTGATTTAAATAAATCTGATGTGAGCACATGATTGTTAAAATGACGGCCAAGTACCAAAAAAATGCTATGACAATTAAAAGGTTAATCGAGTTTACATCCTTTAGACACCCAAATACAAAACAAAAGGACAGTAATTTAATCCCAAAAATATATTTCAAAAGAGGGATTTTTAAACAAAAACTGGCAAAAACATCAAAGGAGAATTAAAGATTGTTCTCCCAGACTCCTTCCTCAAGTGGAGCTTTTACATCCTCATCTACTTGCATACTGTGCTGGCCTGGGGTAGTAAGAGTGCGACGAGGAGAAAATCTTGCTCCAGTTGGTGTCTCTTGCATGCAGACCACCCCACAATTCCCACCCCACAATTCCTGCACGGGACCTCGACGAAATCATGATGTGGTGTTACGGGTGAGTTATGCGCCGCTGTTTGATTTGGAGTTAAATAAAAATTATTTCCATCAAAAAAATTGTAGTACATTTGTAAAAAGATCTTACAACCAAGATGTAAACAACAATAGTACTAACGATTTTACCTAGGGAAGGGTGTCTCAGCCATGACAGTCGAGCGAACTACTCCTCCGGTGATTCCAACCTGGTCTGAAGTTGCTCTAGGTCGTAAAGTCGGCTTGAAGAATGAAGTCCAATTCCTCCGCTCGTTTTCGTGGCAAAGGTTGTTCAAGGGAATGCCCAACGTTTCCTCGTACACAAAGAAGGGCGTCCTACAAAAACAAAAAAACAAAAACTTGATACGGAAACAAAAAAAGGAGGACATCGCACCGTATTTGGAGGAGTTGGGCATAAAAAAAGGAAAATGTTTAATGACCGCTCTCCGGGACGCGGTCGTGAGACGCTGCTTAGTTGGACAAATCCAGCTCAACCAAAGTTTTAATTTTTTTAAGCAAAGGGGGCACCCGCATTTAATGCATCTCAAATCAGACGTGCTCCAAATCATACCCGGTCATTCCTTTTGGTGCTCCCACCTGCTCCATACCTCTTTTTGACGAACATGCGCGGAATGGGCACCGCCACTTCTTCCTTTCTTTTTCGTTCATTTCTCTTCGTTAACTCAAATGGAAATTGTAAAGATGTCTACCCGGTCAGAAATGTCGTTAAACGTTCCTAAGGAGAAGATGATTTTCCCCTCTTTCGAAGGAGCAAGAGCATTTTACAACGACTATGCTGATGCTTGTGGTTTTGGGGTTAAGCTACAACATACTCATTACGACGGTGGTGTTGTTACCCGGGCTACTCTTACTTGTTCCAAGGAGGGTAATGCACCAATATTTTTTGTGTGCGCAGGAATGATATAACCGAAGTAAGGAATTTTTGTACGTTATTTTGTTTATAGAAATTTGCGGCCTTAATATTTTTTGTGTGCGCAGGAATGATATAACCGAAGTAAGGAATTTGAAAATGAGACCCGACGATGCACAAACTCTTCAGAACTATTTCATTAAGATGCAGAAGATTGATGCAATATTTTTCTATGTCATGGATATGGATGACGAGGGAGGACTAAAGAACGTTTTCTGGGCCGACTGCCGTTCCAGGGCTGCCTATTCATACTTTGGGGATGCTATATGTTTCGACACTACGTTCCTCACAAACAAATACGACATGCCCTTTGCACCATTTGTGCGAGTTAATCACCATTTCGAGTCTGTATTGCTCGGTTGCGCTTTGTTGTCTTCCGAGACCACTGAAAACTACATATGGCTCTTTCAGACGTGGCTTTCGTGTATGAGAGGTACGTTTGTAGAATTCGTACTCGTATTGATGGGGTTGTCTTTTTTGAATTTTGAGTTACTATTTTTCCTTTTTAAGTGATGTTTGTTCCTTTTTAAGTGATGTATGTTCCTTTTAACTTCTTCTAAAACCTTTTGAGTTACTATTTTTTTCCTTTTTAAGTGTTGTCTATTCCTTTTTAAGTGATGTCTGTTTCTTTTTAAGTTTTGTTTCTTCCTTTTTAACTTCTTCTAAAATCTTTTGAGTTACTGTTTTTGTCTTTTAAGTCACTATAAAGGAGACGAGGTATACAACTTAAAAAGTTACTATAAAGGAGACGAGGTATACAATCTTCTTCTAAACCATTTTTACGTGTGGTTTTCCTTTTTAAGTTTGATTTCATCCTTTTAAGTTACGGTTTTTCCTTTTTAAGTAATTTCCATCCTTTTTAAGTTACTTTTCCTTCTTAAGTTACCTCGTCTCCTTTATAGTGATTTTTAAGTTACTTTTTACTTCTAAAAAGGAAAAATACTGTTTTTTTTCTTTTTAAGTGATGTCTGTTCCTTTTTAAGTGATGTATGTTCCTTTTAAGTTACGTCGTTTCCTTTATAGCGACTTTTCTTTTGGCTTTCGTACTCGTATTGATGGGGTTGTCCTTTTTATACTTTTTGAGTTATGTCTGTTCCTTTTTAAGTTTTGTTTGTTCCTTTTTAAGTTCTTCTAAAATCTTTTGAGTTACTGTTTTTCCTTTTTAAGTAATGTCTGTTCCTTTATAAGTTATGTCTGTTCCTTTTTAAGTTTTGTTTGTTTCTTTTTAATTTGTTTTTTTCCTTTTTTAGTTTTGTTGACCCTTTTTACGTGCGGTTTTCCTTTTTAAGTTTGATTTCATCCTTTTAAGTTACGATTTTTCCTTTTTAAGTACTTTCCATCCTTTTTAAGTTACATTTTCCTTCTTAAGTTACCTCGTCTCCTTTATAGTGATTTTTAAGTACTTTCCATCCTTTTTAAGTTTCTTTTTCCTTCTTAAGTTACCTCGTCTCCTTTATAGCAATTTTTTTCTTTTTTGTGTAATATCGGTGCTGTTGCAGATGTCCCTCAACCAGCTACATAACGGACCAATGTGGGGCCATTACTGATGCTGTAAGGAATGTCTTCCCAAATGCCAGACACCGATTTTGCATTTGGCACATAATGAACAAAGCTCCCGTGAAGTTGCCGACGAAGTATCGTTAGCACATATTATTTGATCTAAAATTGATTGTCTACGACTCAAAAAATCCAGCTGAATTTGAGCGGAATTGGCACGGTTTCCTGGTTGATTTTGACCTTCAAGACCATAGTTGGCTCCAAACAATTTACGGTATCCGTTAGTCTTGGGTACCTGCTTACTTGTGTGATTGTTTTTTCGCTGGAATGACTTCTACCCAAAGAATTGAAAGTATGAACTCTTTCTTCGACAAGTACTTATCTTCTAGAACCACCCTTAAACAGTTCGTTCAACAATACGAACTTTCTCTCCGTCACAAGTACGAGAAGGAAGCTCAATCGGATTTCGATTGCCTGCATAAGAAACCCCAATTGGTTTCAATATATCCCTTCGAGAGTCAAATGAGCGAGTTGTATACCGTAGGGGTTTTCAAGAAAGTACAGTTACAAATTGGTAAGATGATGAACTGCAACCTAACCGAGGAGTTGCAATCAGCTGACGCATTGCATTACAAGGTGACTGAACGTGTACGGGTCGGTGAGCAACTATTATCGAAACATTTCCTTGTACAGAGGAAAGGTCTGAACTTGACATGCGATTGTAAATTGTTTAAGCGTGTTGGTATTCTTTGTTGTCACCTCCTGGTCGTATTTGCATGGCTAGATCCTAATGCATTACTCCCGCCATCTTACATCACAGATCGATGGCAGAAGGATATTCGTCGGAGCTATCGAGACAATATGTACCAAGACGATGGCGTATTGGAGAAGGATGCACTGAGTCGTCACGCTGACATAATGGGTCGTGCTCTTTGGATTGCACAGGAAGCATTCATTTCTCATGAAAGGTATCTTAAGGCCGTGAAGTGTATGGAGTGGCTAAGGTCACGTATGAACATTCCCCAGACCCCTCCCATAGTTGATGAAGTTGTGCCCGATGGTACCTCTTTGTGCAATTTAGACAAAGTAACATGTCCAGGAAGACCACCTACTAGACGTCGGGTTTCCTTAGCCGAGAAAATTCTTCAAAGAAGCCAAAAAGGGCATCACAGAGGAAAAGAGCAAGTATCGAAGGAAGGGCAAATCACTTATGCATCATGTCGCACCTAGACCAGGGGATACAGATTTTGATGATTGGGACATGAAGTTGTATTACGACCAACTTGCTCCTTAATTATGTACCAAGGCTTGGTCTTTGAATTTTGTACTCTTTTGTAAGACAACAATTTCTCCCTATGAATGAGGAATTTTGTACCCTTTTTTTTAGCGTGTAGTAGTTCTTTTTTAAGTCTGCGTTTCTCTTTCTTAAATGTAAAGTTGTTCCTTTTTAATTGTGAGTTGTACCTTTTTAAGTGTGAGCTTTCCTTTTTAGTGTAGTTTGTTCCTTTTTAAGTTTACGGTTCTCATTTTTAAGTGTGAGTTGTACCTTTTAAAGTGTGAAGTTTTCCTTTGTAAGTGTAGTTTGTTCCTTTTTAAGTTTGTTCCATTTTAAGTGTAGTTTGTTCCATTTTAAGTTCGTTCCATTTTAAGTGTAGTTTGTTCCTTTTTAAGTTTGCGTTTCTTCTTTTTAAGTGTGAAGTTTTCCTTTTTATGAGTAGTTTGTTCCTTTTTAAGTTTGTGGTTCTCCTTTTTAAATGTGAGTGGTATCTTTTTAAGTGTGAAGTTTGCCTTTTTAGTGTAGTTTGTTCCTTTTTAAGCTTGCGGTTCTCCTTTTTAAATGTGAGTTGTACCTTTTAAAGTGTGAAGCTTTCCTTTTTAGTGTAGTTTGTTCCTTTTTAAGTTTGCGGTTCTCATTTTTAACTGTGAGTTGTACATTTTTAAGTGTAGTTTGTTCCTTTTTAAGTGTAGTTTGTTCCTTTTTAAGTTTGCGGTTCTCCTTTTTAAATGTGAGTTGTACATTTTTAAGTGTAGTTTGTTCCTTTTTAAGAGTAGTTTGTTCCTTTTTAAGTTTGCAGGTCTCCTTTTTCATTGTGAGTTGTACCTTTTTAAGTGTGAAGTTCTACCTTAAATGTTGGAGCTATTACTTTGGAGTATGGAAAAGTTTTAATTGCAACAATGATAAAATGTATTTGTTAATTTACAAACCACTACTTTAATTCGACACAGCAGCGGGAGTCCCTCAATAAAGTAATGGCCATTTCACCCCTGATCGAGTGAAGTGTCTTGGGGTCTTTCGGTTCCGTTGGGTTGACTTTTAGCATGAGACATTTGATCCAGTAGTATAGAAAAACACCGCAGTCGTTGCTTCCCGGCATTTGTCTTTGACACGTTTCCCTCAGGTATCTCACTGGCCAGTTTACCTTAAGACAGTTTCTCCAGAATTCACCCATATCTTTGGCCGAACATTCATGTACCCCTACCGCATTGTCTGGATCCTCATCTGGGACCAGCTCCCTAGAGCAACTGTTGTAATGCAGGATCTCCTCGTCTAAGCCATTAAACGACCAGGGTCCAGTGTTGTGACAGCAGCAGTGGTTGTGCAATTACGATGCTTCTCGGTGCAAAGCCTTGTAGTCTGGGCGCCAGCCACTCTTCAATCATTGTATTCCCTTGATCGATCAAAATTCTTTCCGAATAGAAGCTTGGAATACAAATTACCTCTTGGGGGTAGTTTTCTATTTTTTGGCGCTCTTCTAGTACACAAAAGTATACTGTCGATCGCCTCGTTGGTCAAATCCATCCCCTTCGTCATTAGGTCCTTGAGGTCGGAACGTGTGAAGAAACAGGAATCACCTCTCCAGATCACCTCCATTTGGTTATGTGTAGGTGTGGTCACCTTCAGTACAATGTTCAGCTCATCATGGCTCAACGTGGCCAATGCCTCCATGTCAATGTCTGGCCTAGTCTCTCTCCTGTGATGAGCCAACCTGAATTCGACATTCCCATCCCGCTTTCTTTTTTGGTTCATGCTCCTCTGGAGCCTTTTTTCTCCCCTTTTCCGCTCCTCTTCTTTTTTCTTCCTTTCTTTCATATCATCTTCTTGTTTTTTGGCCGATGAGTGTGAACCTTTGGCCCCTCAGTCTGCCCTCCTAGGTTTTTCCTTTCCCCCATCCTCCTTTTTCTCCTTCTGCTTATACCCCTCTTTTCTCTCCTCCTCTATTTGTTTCTCTTCTTTCTCCCTCTCCTTCTCTTTCTCATTTTCCTCCTCTACCCTCTTTCTTTCTACCTCTTCTCTCACCCTCTTCTTTGAAGCTTCGGCTTCCCTCCTTTTATCATCGGCTTTCCTCTTCTCTCCCTGTCTCTCTTCTCGTTTTCTTTCCTCTCTCTTTCCTCTTCCTCCCTCCTCTTTTCCACTTCTATCATCTTCTGTTCTCTCTCCCTCTGTTTCTCTTTTTCCTCCTCTTGCCTCTTCTCTTCTCTTTCGCTCTCCTCTCTCTTTTTCTCCCCCTCTATCCTCTTCTCTTCTCTTTCCCTCTCCCTCTCTTTCTCTTTTTCCTCCTCTATCCTCTTGTCTTCTCTTTCCCTCTCCCTCTCTTTCTCTTTTTCCTCCTATTTCCTCTTCTCTTCTCTTTCCCTCTCCCTCTCTTTCTCTTTTTCCTCTTATTTCCTCTTCTCTTCTCTTTCCCTCTCCCTCTCTTTCTCTTTTTCCTCCTATTTCCTCTTCTCTTCTCTCTCCTTTTCTCCTCGTCTTGCCTCTTCTGTTCTCTCTCCCTCTTTTTTTCTTTTTCCTCTTCTCTTCTCTTTCTCTCTCCCTTTCTCTCCTTTTCCTCCTCTTTCCTCTTCTCTTTCCCTATTCTCTCTTTTTCTTCTCTCTCCTGCCCTCTTCTTTTTCTCTCTCTTTCCCTCTCAATCTCATTCTCTCTTTCCCTCATATTCTCCTCCTCTCTTTCATGCTTTTCATCCTTCCTTTCCTCCTCTCTCCCTTCTTGTCCACCTTCTATACCATATCCTCGAAGAGATGCAATCTCTTCCCTGAGGGTCTCATTTTGCTCCCGGTACTTCCTTAGTTCCTCATTTAGCCTCTTAACCTCTTCATTTGCCTCATTCAGGGCAACTTCTGCTTGTAGTCATTTTGTCTTCAACCTTGCAAACTCCAATTCTTGCCGCAGTGAGTCCCGAGGGATGCTGCAGTCCCTCAATTGCACCCTTGGTTCGGTGCTTGTTGACTGGCAATCACTATTGGTTCGTAGGGTTGGCTGAGTTTTTCAGCCAGACCAATGATTTCTCTCTCTTTCTACGTAAGGATCATCGACTGAGTCTGATTGAATTCGCCCGCGTAAATTTTTGAAAGGGTGATATCCCTTTCCTCCAATTTCTTCACGATGAGCTGTTTTCCAAACATACTCGACCAACGATTCCACCTAGGATGACCACCCATTTTAGGCTCTGCCAGGTTGAACTTCTCGCACAACCATACCTAAGAAGGAGAAACCGAATAATTCAAAAACAATAATTTAAAAGGAACAAGTATAAAATAAAAAGAAACAAGCATAACTTAAAAATGAACTAGAATAACATAAAAAGGAAGAAGCATAACTTAAAAAGGAACAAGTATAACTTAAAAAAGGAACAAGCATAACTTAAAAAGGATAAACAGCAACTTAAAAAGGAACAAGCATAACTTAAAAAAGAACAAACAACAACTTTAAAAGGGACAAACGAAACTTAAAAAGAAACAAACATCAACTTAAAAAGGAACAAGTATAACATAAAAAGGAACAAGCATAACTTAAAAAGGAAGAAGTATAACTTAAAAAGGAACAAGCAGCAACTTAAAAAGGAACAAACGAAACTTAAAAAGGAACAAGTATAACTTAAAAAGGAACAAACAACAACTTTTAAAGGTACAAACGAAACTTAAAAAAGAACAAACAGCAACTTAAAAAGGAACAAACGAAACTTAAAAAGGAACAAGTATAACATAAAAATGAACAAGCATAACTTAAAAAGGAACAAGTATAACATAAAAAGGAAGAATCATAACTTAAAAAGAAACAAACGAAACTTAAAAATGGACAAACGAAACTTAAAAAGGAACAAACAGCAACTTAAAAAAGAACAAAGGAAACTTAAAAAGGAACAAGTATAACAAAAAAAGGAAGAAGCATAACTTAAAAAGGAACAAGTATAACTTAAAAAGGAACAAACGAAACTTAAAAATGAACAAACAACAACTTTAAAAGTGACAAACGAAACTTAAAAATGAACAAGTATAACATAAAAAGGAAGAAGCATAACTTAAAAAGGATCAAACATAACTTAAAAAGGATAAACAACAACTTAAAAAGGAATAAACGAAACTTAAAAAGGAACAAGTATAACATAAAAAGGAACAAGCATAACTTGAAAAGGAACAAGTATAACATAAAAAGGAACAAGTATAACTTAAAAAGGAAGAAGTATAACTTAAAAATGGAAGAACCATTACCTGTAGTACAACAACACACCCATCGACGTATCCCCTTCTTAAATAGAAGAACCGGTAGATCTCCTAGCGTATAGATCTCGGTTGGCCTTCTCCAGGCCCGTCACAAGTGCCTCGTGAACAGCTTCGGCCCACGCGTACTTGTGTAGCCTAGTCAAGTCGGCCAAGTGGTCGAGGAACCAAATTTTGGTTTGATGGGTGTCATCGCAGAACAAAAAATGACTGAAGATGTAACAAATGAGTAGCCGGACGTACTCCTCCTCCTCATCACCCACATATCTCGTAGCCATCATCTGGGCAGATAGTTGGGTGTTGTTCAGAATCTCCCCCTGTCGGGTTGCGACTTCCTTCGGATGCATCCTTACAGCCTTCCCATGTAATCTGAGCCCCAAAATTAGGGCAACGTCTTCGGCTGTGAAGTGTACTACCCCAGAGTCGATCCTCAACCCCACCTCCTCGGGGTCATAGTGTTCCACGAACCAGTCGATAATGTCATTATCGACAGGAACGTTGGAGAGGGTGATGAAGTGACCGAAGGGGGTAGCCCGGAAGGCATCTTTCTTTGCGTCCCTCATCTTCCCAAAGACCTTCTCTATTGGGGTCCACGAACATTTGGAGGGCTGGAAGTAATGCGTAGAAGCCTAAGAAGACACCAACCGTATGAGAACATTCCTTTTTATAGTATCGCAATTCAATGTTACGGTTAAAACGACAAACCTGGTACATCACCACCCCCGAAGGAGAAGCTTGAAGTGGAGAATCCATGTCGTCGACGGATATCTAGGGTTACGAAAAAGAACTGGGGTGATAAATCAGAGAAAAGTTGAGAAAGAGAATGTGAGAAAGATCAGAAACGGTTTTGGTTTTCTTTCGCAACTCGGGATGTGAACAAGCGCCGGTATGGTGTCCCTTCCCGGTCTTATCGATGCGTCAGAGAGGGCCGTCGCACGAAAGTCGCACGGGTTTTTCCATTTTTCGAAAAAACACACTTTACTTTTGGCTGACTGGGCAACTGACTCGACAGCTGACTAGATGTCACATTAGTCGTGTCATGGACGCACGCAACCGTGTATAAGGACTCTTAAAAAACCAGGGACTGTATTTGGAGGAAGACATCAACTTGTGAAACAGGGAAGCTCGAAGAAATGTTTCGTGCCTCTTAAAATCGCACAAGGAAACCGTATTCGAGGGTAGGTGAAGGAATGGGGACAGTTTCGTCAATGCACGTTGGGACAAGACAAGAAGAGATTAATTGAATCCATACATCCAACAAGGAACGTCACAAGTATTCAAGTTTGGTCAGAATCCGGGGCGACGTGTAATACGAGGAGAAGCCAGATTATCGAAAATCTGGATTCACATATATGTGAATCCAAACAGGGCCTAAAAGTTTTAGCCGAGGTCAAAATATGAGTCAACCAGACACAAACAAGTAGTACACAAACAGAAGCATGAACTGAGTTCTAGCAAAGTGAGATCCAAAAGTGATTCTTATGGGCGAGCTGGTTATTACGTTGTTCAATTTCTTAAATTTTTTATTCATGATCCATTTTGCTAAATTTTAAAATGGACCCTTATGGGCGAACTGGTTATTACGTTCAATTTCTTCTTCGTTTCACGCTTTTAAAGTAAACATGAAATATATGAAAAAACGTAAAGATTGTCTTCTTAACAGTCATGAAATTCTTTGTTTTGAATTCCAAACCTCTTAATTTATCTTTCTAAATACGTATACATATGTAATTATTAGATATGCGTGCATGTTTGATTACGTAACACATTTATCTTTCTAACTCAGGTTTTCATGCAACATTTTCGTTTATTATTGGGTCACCGTACAGATAGGATAACAAATAACAAAATTCAATTCCCCAACTTGTATTTAAATTTGTACAATTGGAGGGTTGATTATTTTTCCCTGGACCCCAAATCTTTTATTCAGTCACATTACAAACTTGGTTGACAATAAAAATATACTTAACTCTAATTCTGGCAGTCATACCAATTTGAACTTCTAAAAAAGCAAATATAACACCAATACAAGTCTAAAATTATCACAAAATATTTGAAATATATTTAAACTACGTTACATATTATAGTTATGTATTTATATTATGTTAAAGATTAATGTATAAATGTGTTAATATTTAATATATATTAATATAATTGAAATATTAAATGGGTAAACGGGTATGGGTAGAGTCATACCCGTATCCGTGCCATTTATTAACCGGGTAAGGGGGATATGGTAAAAGGACATAATTTTTTAAATATGTACAAAAATCGTACTCATACTCATACCCACGAGTTAAATGACATGGATAAACGGATAATATCCGCCTTAGTTACAACCCTATGTCCAAGTCATTTGTGTAATCAGTCGGTTCCTTAGCAGCGGTATTAACAATAACCAGGTCATTGTTGTTGTCATAGATGTACAAATCATCCATTGCTCTACTCATACCAACCATCCTCTCTGATTGATCGTTTTATTTAAAACGCAAGTGCACGACCGCGTTGAAGCGGTGGCAAATACGGGTCGTCCACTGGGAGGTGTGTCGACGTTTGGTTTGTGCGAAGGCGAGTGGTAAAAGAGGGAGAGAAAAATTGATTACACTAAACTACACTAATCTAAACTAGTAAACTAACAAAGCTGAAATGAAATCACTAACAAACTAAACTAAACAACTAATGAAGAAGATAAAACCTCAGGAATGAAAACCCCTAAGGGGTGGAGTGTGTGTGTGTGCACATGAAATAAGTGTGGTGTGGAATGCATACAAGAAGCTCAAGTTAGTTAATGTTTCTTAATGCATAAGAGGTACCTAATGGCAAAACCTATCATTTACAACACTAACTTATGTGAATAATATGAGCAATGCAAGATTGTTATTAAGACACTTGAACAAGCATGGAATGTACCTAAGCTATGACAGAAACCATCAAGTAAGGTTCTTAATAATTCAAGCAAGCATACTAATATCTCTCACAAACAATAATATCTAGCATTCATACAACCTACATAACATGTACATACATCTACTCCACCCCCAAAGGGGATGGAACTACTCACACATATTTAAGCTAACTACTCTAATAAAATGAACCATTATACTGAAATGAAACTATACTAATCAAGCAAGAAATATTAAAGAAGCATAAAACAAAACAAGCACCAAAGCAAACACATTAAAGGAAATTAACTAAGCAAGAATTAACAAGCTAATGAAAACATCTATTATTACTCACTCAAATTACAAGCAGCCCTTCCTCCACCAGAGTTTTGCTTCAAGGCTTCACTCTTAGTAGGGAAGATGACCACCAAAGAGAGAGATGGATACAATAGAAGGTGAAGAGTTCTATTTATAAGCATGGAAAAAACTAATCCGGGACAATCCCCCGATGTGGGACTAAACCAATACCAAAAATAGCCTAAACAAACATTAATACAAGTCCAGGCGAAATCTTAGCGGATCTGGGATGATCCAGACCGCCAATTGGCGGTCTATAAGGCCCAGATCCGTCTGCTTTTTGTGTTGGGCTTTGCTTGAAGTATTTCTTGGTCTTGGATGCATCTACTTGGTTTGTTGGAGCTCCGACCCGAATTGAATTGCCAAAATACTCCCCATGATGGTGTGGAGTTTTCTGTTTTACTCTTAGGCCCTTCGGTCTTACGATCAGGTCCTTCTCCCTTGCATCTTAGTCCCCAGGTCTCACAATTAAGTCATTTTTCCTGCTTTTGGGTCCTTTCATGGCTCTTCTCTTCAACCCTTTTTATTCCTGAAAACTAAACATAAAACTCGTCACGTAGTATTGCTTAGGTGTAAGATAATGGATATAAGATACAAATATGAGCATGAAATGATGTCAATCACTCTCCATAGCATTGTCCTGGATAAGACAAAAGTCTATGTAGAAACTAATGCAGTAGGGCTTCAAACGGGGCGGGGCGGGTTTGGCTCCGCCCGCTACCCGCCCAACCAAAGTCAGGTGGGAAAACGGGGTGGAGCGGGGCGGGTAAAAAAAAATTGGGCCGCTACCCGCCCCACATAAGGGCGGGTTATGCGGGGCGGGGCGGGTTATGCGGGGCGGGGCGGGTTCAGCGGGCGTAATGGGTGAATTCCTGTAAAACTCATTTTAACTTATTACATTGACACATACACACATAAATGCATTTCTACAACTCTATAATTAAACTTACATGCATCAAATATTTATACAAGTCCATAAAATTACAAGTCTACGATTTAAAGTGCTTAAATGAATAATTAACAAACACATAAAGTCACAAACCATCACATAAATGTTAGAAGTTTAATGAAATAATGAAAGTTTTAATACATAAATATGTATATTTTTAATAATTATATTTCTAACGGGTAAACGGGTTAACGGGGCGGGTAACACATTAACCGCAACCCGCCCCACACAGGGCGGGGCGGGTTGGCGGGTCAAACTCGCCCCACGAACAACCCTATAATACAGCTAGGTGATTTCGTAGTATATTTAGCAACGGATGTTAGATTTATTCTAAACTCTGGTACATATAGTACATTACTCAAGACTATGTCATTATTGATTCTAACATTCCCAACAATATTAGTATAAACAACCTTGTTATTGGGAAGTTTGATGGCAACAATTTTATAAAGGATTTTTTTTCAAAATAAACTTTTTTTTAATTTTTTTGCCAAAATAGACATGAATAAAAGTATTTGTCAAACTAAACTCGCTGCCACCACGTGGTGACACGTGGCGACGGCGGGTTTGTTTTTTAGTGCATAGAGAACTCGACATCACCAGTACCGAGTTCGATGCCAATTTTTCCTAACTATAATTAATATTACGTTGAGTCCTAACGTGTTATGTACATATGGAGTTTGGTGGTTCCAGTACTGGTTCGGTTAGAGGTAGCTACGCTTCACAGAGTCTGGTAGACAGATCAGTGTTGATTTTGCAGGCTAACCACAAGTCTGACTTGTTCAAAGATTTTGTAAGCATTTTACGTCTTCAAGTTAAATATTTGCACGTGGATTTCAATATTCTGACATTTCTCTAAATTTATGCAGAAGGAGGTCGATGGTGTAAAATGCGTTGAGCATGGATCGAAGCTCAACAAATGGCAGATCACTGATCAGAGGATGTTGTTTCTGCTAGATATTGCAGGGTTTGACACAGTCACTCGGTTGGGCCGAGTCTAGTTGGACCATACCTTGCTGGGGGCGATGGTCGAGCGTTGGAGATCGGAGACTCATTCATTTCAACTACGACATAGTGAGATCACGTGCACCTTGCGTGACATCTCTATGTTTACCGGCTTACGCGTAGATGGTTTTCCGGTGTGTGAGTCTCAGGAGTACGTTTCGTCAGAGGTCTGCACGGATTTATTGGGTCAGGTCCCCGATGACTTGGGTCGTAAGGGGTCCGTAACTCTGGGTTGGTTGCAAGATCAGTTTCAGCAGTTGCCTTTTGATGCTGACGAGGAGACAGTTACACGACACACCAGAGCCTTTATTCTGTTCCAGCTAGGATGTAGTATTTTGGCAGATAAGAGTGGCACGATGGTTCACTTAAAGTACCTGTCTTTGCTCGGAGATTTGGCCGTCACATCGGAGTACAGTTGGGGTAGTGCGGCTCTGATCCACTTATATCACATATTAGATGAAGCTTCACTGATTCCGACCAAAGATTTGTGTGGTTTTCTTACGTTCCTGCAGTTGTGGTGCTGGGAACATCTACACATTGGGAGACCTTTGAAGAGCCGACCATTATTATACCCGGAGGACGATATGGCACCATTAGGTGCCCATTGGAGACGACCAAGAATATTCAAGGGTAGTGTGAAGACGACGACACTTGATTTTTATCGGAATGAGTTGAACGTGCAGGAATTCGATCAAGTGATCTTGGACCCTTATTCACATTTGGATCTTAGTCAGTTACCACCACTATGTACGGAAGGTTCAAAGATCTGGACGAGCCGTACTTGGCTTATAAATTTTGGTGAGGTGGTTATGCATTGTCCAGACCGAGCGATGAGACAGTTCGGTCTACAACAGCACATTCCAGAGTCGATGGAGAGACATGTAGTGAAATCGGCTCAGGGGAGGTCGGATGTTAATTGGTTGGCGGAAAATCATCAATTCATTCAACATTGGTGGCACAGAAGAGATCATCTACAGTTTGAGTGACCATTCCTAGGTGTCACTCCTGAAGAGAGCACACGACTGTATATGGAATGGTACTGGAGCATCACCGTACGTTGGATTGTTCATCACACCTTGGCTCCGACTCATAACTTATACAGACCTCAAGCGGGTAGAGAGCGAGAGATGGTAAGATTTAAACATTTATTTAAACAATTATCACATTTTAAAATTGTGTTTAGTGTTTGATGAACTGTTTAATTATTTGTAGGTGCACGGAGTTTATGAGTTCCGCGAAAAACTCCATAAAATTCACGAGGCGATCAGAGATCACAAGACAGACTCTTCGATGGTTGGAAAATTGAAGGAAAAAATGAAGGCTTGGCTCATGTGTTTTGGTGCTGAAGAACCTACATTTCATTTGAGTCAAGATCACGTCGTTGAAGAAGAAGATCCACACACTCAAGAAGACACTGGCGGTCTGACTCAGGATACAGAGAATGCAGCACGAGGAGGGGGACGCGGCAGGGGGAGAGGAAGTGCTCAAGCACGTCCTAAAAGGAAGAAGAGATTGAGAGGTCACTTAGGATAGATATTTAGTTGTGTTAAACTTATTTGGTTGTTATTACACTACTTTTGGTTTTATGTTAAAATGTAAACTCGTTATTGTGGTTGTTTGTTGTTTAAAACGTTTGTTGTTTTGGTTTCATCGTAGTTGTTTGTGTTTTGTGGTTGAATTGTGTTTTCGTAATTGGAATGATTGTCTTTGTTGTCAAATAGGAAATGAAATTGTCTTTGTTGTGTTTGTTGTCAAAAAGGAAAAGAAATTGTCGAGTTCTTAAATTAAATGAACTTCTCTTCAAGAGAACTCGGCACTGAGGATGCCGAGTTCTCTTGATGTGAACTCGGCATCACAAGTGCCGAGTTCACACCAATAGAACTCGGCATCCCCAGTGCCGAGTTCTATTTGAATCACTGTTCTCCTGGCAAGTCACGTCGAGTGGAATATGGCAAGTGTTGGGCAATAAAAAACCAAATAGAACTCGTCACTGGTGATGCCGAGTTCCCCAAGTAGAACTCGGCACTGGTGATGCCGAGTTCTTTAAAGGAAAACGGGCATTGGTGATGCCGACTTCTCTATGCACTAAAAAACAAACCCGCCGCCGCCACGTGTCATCACGTGGTGGCAGCGAGTCTAGTTTGACAAATACTTTTTATTGAGGTCTATTTTGGCAAAAAAAATTAAACAAAATTTATTTTGAAAAATTTTCCTTTTATAAATGGTGTGATAGTCATGCATGAGATTAATGTTAGAACACATGTGATCAGGAGCTCCACTATCAATAATACAAGAATTGACATTAATAGTAGAATAGCAACGAGAAGTACATGTGGTATTAGCAGGACATGAGCAGCCATATCTTCATCCTTATTGTGTTGGCTTGAGTTAAGAATCTTAATGGTATGGTTATATTGAAACAGAGTTATGCTCGATTCAGCTGTTTTGGTTTCCATTTTGGCCACCCTTCCTTCTTTACTTTGATCTTTGCTCTGTGATTTATTCTTCTTGAAGTTGTTGGTCTTTGGGGGAAACCCTACAAGCCAGTAGCACTTCTCTACTAAATGCCCAACCTTCTTGCAGTCGGTACTTATCAACTTGTCTTTCTGAATGTTGTTCTTTTTAATTACTATTATATCCTTGTGTATGCTTGTAGGATTTAGTGTCTCTGTGTATGTGTATATTTTGAAAATTTTAAAACAAACATACATGATCGATTTCATATTTTCAGCAATTTTATGTACATTGTTTTGTGTTTATTCTACTATCATGCAATCCTACATATATTAAAATAAATCACTTAGACAAGATCATACCCAAAGATTCTCTAAAATGTTTTCGAAGAACAAAAGTTCCGTTGCCCGTCAAATCGCCTGCCGATTTGCCTCCAAGTGTTCTCCAAACTTTAAACAAGATTAGAGAGAAACGAGCTAGCCAATTCAATCTCTAAATCAAGCTTAAAATCAAACTAATAACCCTCCAAAGCTCCACGAGATTTGATCTCCAAAAGCTCTGATTAATTAAGAGAATTTCATGGTGATTAGTGGAGAGATTAGGGAGAGAGAAAATTTGCATTAACACTTATGAAACAAGCAGGGTGAGAGGTCCTATTTATACCCTCACAAATCACCCATGTCATGAATTATTCTCTAGCCATGATCTTTTGTTTTTTCTCACCCACAAACCAATCGCAATTTGTCACATAATCATCCTCAAAACCGTTTGACGAAGTATGAAATTAATCCAGCCCATGACCTGAATTATTCTCTTAATAATTCAAGCAAAACCGTACCGAATGGTCGACCGAAATTTCCACTCGGGCGACCGAACAGTTAAGTTTTTATAAGTTCGGTCGGACCGTGAGCCAGACGGTCAACCGAATATTCACGAGAAAATTTCCCTGGAAAATTTAGGTCGAACCACGTCTCCCTCCGGTCGACCGTTTACTTATCAAAATTTCTCATGGCAAAATTTCAGTCGACCGTGTCCTTGTACTGGTGGACCGTTATATCACCAAGAAAACTCCTGGATATTTTCGGTCTACCGTGTACTGACGCCCGGTCGACTGATCCCAATATCACGACACGTACTGGTAATTTCGCTCAACCCGCGCGTTCTGATCCTTGTCCGGTGGACCGTCCCTAAGGACCCGGTCGACCGAACTCAAAATGGTCTACCGTTTTGACCCTGATTTTGCCTTTGTCAAATTTGGGATTTATCTCCAACAATTTTTGATCTTTTGGGGGTTTTAGCAAATACATATGTCATGTAATATATTATCCTATGTAATGTTAAATTATTACACCCCATAATATATACATCTTATATGAATTTATTCATGATTCTAATTATGTCAATTTTCGTGACATATTGATTTTATTGATTCACCACATGTGTCCCTTTTCACATGAAACCCGACACATCATATGAACTCAAAACAAGTTCCTTGTTTCCCAATTGTGTGGTGTGACCTATAAGAGGATCTAAGCTAAATTGACAGTGATATAAACACTCAATATCCAAACTATAAGCGGTATCTAGCTACACCCAATTAGCCTAGATGTCATGTTCCACTCGAACTAAACACGGTCCATTTAGTAATGTAAGTGCATCACTTGTGTCTATCCCTTGCCTCATGATATTAAGAATATATACAAAGTAGAAACGTGTCACCTTTGTATTATATTTATTTCTTGATCTCTTTAAGCTAATTATAACTATGTAACTTAACTCAAGTCACTGTGTGCACATTATAATTTTGTTTTATCAAGGGGCTCACTAATATCATCACTCAATTAAGAAGGATAATGATAATCTTTTGACTAGTTATCTTTTCCAGCATGAGTCATGTTCAACCAACTATTTCTTTATCACTATAATCGTTGATAGCTTTTGACAATAATTAAATTAAACACCCTTTATGTGAAAAGATATAAGTTTCATATCTTATGATCCAAGACACAGTAAAAGATTTTAATGACACATAACACAATCCCATAATGTTTTACTTGTTAGGTCTATTCAATATATAAAAGTAATCTTTTCCTCTTTTATATACTCGTGTCGTCAAATATTTGTAGAGCTACAATAATCGATGACCAACGTGACAATCTTATTTCGGTAATTAATGTTTCATGTTAATTACCATGATTGTGACTAACTTTTGATTTATGTTAAACCATTACATTTTAGAGCTCTACGGTTAAGGACCAAGAGTCTCTTCCTTAATACTTCCAAAAGACGAATATAGTAATCAAGGAACAAATGCTTGCACATTCAATTCATAACAATTGACATATAAAAGTAAAACTTTTAGAACACATTCCTTTCAATGCTGACTTCGCCTGTTATGTCCTAATCCTATTTTTTATGGCTTGGGTTTGCTTGGTGGAAGGGTTTAAACTATTGACTTTCTGTGACTTGTGAAGCACGTTTTGACTTTGACTTGGAGAGGCATGTGGGGGTATGGGCTTGCATGCCTTGGTTGGTGTGAGTTTGGTTTTGAAGAAAAACAAACACAACACACATCCCTCTACACTTCTATCTCAACCCAACTCCAAACCCACATCTCCTCTCCTTCTCCTCCTCCACTACCGGAGGTGCTACTGGGGAGGCTGCCGGAGTGCTGAACGACGAAGAGGAGGTGAAGGCTCTTCCGGTGAGGAGGCCATCAGAGGTGCTTGGTGGCTGACCGGAGGTGCGTGGCTGCTGGGAGGGTGGCTGCCCGCGACGGTCGGAGCTCAGACGAACTCAAAAGGTATGCCAAGATTACATTTTAACTCACACTAAGTGTGAGGGGTGTCTCGCCGTCGGCTGGCCGGAGGCCTCGCCGACGATGAGCGGAGGCTGGTGGGCCACCAGAGTGCCCTATCCCTGCCGGACGTCGGGCTAGCCAGCTGTCCGTGCAAGGGTGGTCGGGTGGCCGCATGTTTTGTCGAGTCTCAAAGGGACTGGACTTCTGGACGAAGGGACAAAGCTGTTGCATTTTGTTGCACGTATCATCTTTGAGTTTTATTGTTTTTCATGTGACATATTGCATTTCATTGAGTAACCCTATGTAGTAGACCTGAGGTATCACGGATCCCAATGCATTGTGTTCCACAGCTCCATTAAGCGAGATGACCGCCCGAAGATTATTCCGACGGATATGATATCCCAGCTGTGGCACGACCCGACGAGTATGACTGACCAAAGCAATGACTCTGGCAGATGTGGCATTGTTGTCCACGAGATCAGATCTATATCTATGACGTTGAAGTATGTGCGACCCTCATCAAACCTTTATGATTAGTATAGTCGTGAGTGGGGATGCGTCGCGTACTCTCCATAAGACCGCGTGTGTCTGCGGTAGGTCTCATTGGGAGACCCGATGTTGTTAGTGGAACCACTGTCCTTATTTTCCACTACTAGGGAAGGTTTTTCATGTTCTTATCATCATACCATGTGATACTATGATAGGTTCATTTTGTGGTATATTCTTATATATATAAGAAGTTTTCGTTATGAAAGCTCAGGAATTTTATCATGTTGCATTTCAGGGCCTCGTTAGATGCTGAGTGGGTGGCAACAGAGGATGAGAGTACACTGGACCGGATCCTCCAGTCTTATCTTAATGTTGTCTTTATATATATTATGTCTTTTCGTCTTCCTTGATGTAGTCAGATTTTGAATCCTTCTTGTAATGGTGCACCTATTCTGAGTATTCTACAAGTAACTTCCCTTTTCACTCTAGTCTTATCTCTTGAAATGTTGTTTTCAATTTTCCGCTGTTTTAGGGACGTTACAGCGTCATTGCCCAAGATTGTTCTGCTTGCCTACCATGAGTGTTGTGCTTTCTTGGAAGTGATTTAAACAACTTCAATCTATCTTAGCTTCACTTCTAGAGTTATAAGAGAATATGCCTTGCTGACACTAGGAAGGGGTTGATAGTAGAATCTAACCTCTAATGGCAGAGTATGATTCATTTAATCGTAACACAAATTGTAAGGTCCTATCTTGTTGTTCTTTCTTAAAATAGCCTTAAAATCACACATTTACAACCACCACAGGTACAAATAGGATTGTGATCATATGCAGACAACTCCTCCCACAATTCTTTCAGATTGTTGAAGTGGATACATATTGATTATCCCGAGTCATATCAGCAATTTGCTTCTTTAATTGAAACAATCTAGAACCACTTGACTGAATGAATCTTTCCTTTAGATCTTTCGATATAGTAAAAGTATTATCATAGTATATCACACTATTAACCAAATTTTGATATGGAATGCAAGATCAATTTAACCACCACATCATTGCATATTTTCCATATCTCATACTCAACAGGAGCAATGTATTCAGATGGTCTCTTAAGGGTTCTAGTGACAAAATCCAGTTTGTTCTTGGCATTTAGTGATAATCTCATAGCCCTAGACCATGTAGAGAATTATCTCCATTAAGAACCTTGGACACAAGGATTATATATGTATTATCTGAATTACTTAGATAATATGGATTTGAAATGTGTTGATTCTGCCTTTCAACAACAGTAATCCTAGCATTCTGACTTAACCTTTGATCTTGATCGTCTTCCATCTTGGTCCGTGATTTCTTCCTCCAAGATTGCAGATTTCTTCAAGATTCAAATGATGATTTGTGGGAATAAGTTTAGATCAATGCTCTAATACCACGTAGAAATTAGGACACCTCAAGTGGATTCCATGTTGGGAGGTGTGATTGGATAAAGGAGAAGAATAAATTGCTCTGAACTGAGCAGAAAGGAAGGTAAAGAAGAAAAAGAGAAAAGTAGTTAAAACGGTTGATTAATTTGATTAGTAGCATATCATGCATCATATTCATGTTATATATCCTTAATTTTACCGCAATATTGTGCTACTCGAGTGTTTGTTGTTATATGTCAGGTATTAGGTAATAAAGAAGAAAATGGAAGAGAAAACGGACAGAAACGTAAGAAGAAAGAACTTAAATGAGGCAAAATGGACCTCTCAGTCATACACAAGGACGCATCTGCAAGAGGGGGGGACCTGGACGTAAGCTCGAAAGGATTAAATAGCAAACTGAGAAACCCCGCACCATCATAAGTAGTATTTTGACAATTAGATTTGTACCTAGACTCCAATAACCGACCCAAGTGCACCTCACGTTACTAATTGAATAAATAAAGAAGATATGCAAAAATGGGTCCGATCTGAGAAAAAGTGACCGCCAATTAACAATCCATTTTTCTCAGAATCCGACCCGATTTCTTGTGGATATGAGTTATATGTTTATGTCTATTCTTAGAATGTTTTATTAGTCCCCGGTTAACTTTTTCTATGACTATAAATAGAACTTTTCCTCCTCCTTTGTATTTACTACATACTTGGTGGCTAATCTCTCTACTTAGAGTCAAGCCTTGGAGCAAAAACTCAAGTGGAGAGATGCTATTTGTATTGTGAGTCTGAAGTTAAATAAATTTTTCTTTGTTATGTTGTCTCTTTTGTGTTTATTGCATGCTTAGCTTAGTTTCCTTTCATTAAATTTAGAAGGCGTAGTTAACATGTTTTTCTCTCTTAATATAATAGTTAGAATGAATAGTGAGTAGTTTCATCCCCATTTGGGGGTGGAGATGATGTTTATACATGCATTATAGAATGGAAATGAATACTTTATTTTGAAATGTGTTGATAAATGTAAATGTATGCTTGCTTGTTTAGAGTAGAACACTTCACTTGATGGGTTTTGTCACAACTATTAGACACCTTCCATGCTTCTTTAGGTTCTGAAATAACCAACTTGTGTATGTGAATGTTAATCAACTAGGTTAGTGATTGGATTGATAGGTTTTGTCATATCCATTAGACACTTCCTATGCATGAAAATAAAACCTACATTTGTGCCCATTGAATGCATTCTTCATCGTCTTATTGCATGTGTACGCTCACTCAACCCCTCAGGGGTTTCTCTCCCTGATTTCCAGCATAGTTATTAAGTTATCTTAGTTTAGTTTTAATCCATTGCTAGTTGTCTTCTTTGCATTTGTTACTTACTAGTTTAGTTTAGTTTAGTGTAATCACTTCTTCTTCCTCTTTTTCCCACTTGCTTTCGAACGAACTAGAGTCGACACACCTCCCTGTGGATCGACCCGTATTTACCACGTCTTCACCGACGCCGTGCACTTGTGGTATTTAAAACAAACACATCAAGATAGTTTCTTAAGGGTTCTAGTGACAAAATCCACTTTGTTCTTAGCATTTAGTGATAATCTCATAGCCCTAGACCATGTAGAGAATTATATCCATTAAGAACCTCGAACACCAGGATCATACCTGTATTATCTGAATTACTTAGATAATATGGATTTGAAATGTGTTGATTCTGCCTTTCAACAACAGTAATCCTAGCATTCTGACTTAACCTTTGATCTTGATCGTCTTCCATCTTGGTCCGTGATTTCTTCCTCCAAGATTGCAGATTTCTTCAAGATTCAAATGATGATTTGTGGGAATAAGTTTAGATCAATGCTCTAATACACCTCAAGTGCATTCCATGTTGCGAGGTGTGATTGGATGGAGGAGAAGAATCAATTTCTCTGTACTGTGCAGAAAGGAAGGCAGAGAAGGAAAATAGAAAAGTAGTTAAAACGGTTGTTTGATTTGAATGATTGTTGAAGAGAATGATTCAAAAGGTTATAAACATTGTTGGCCCACTATATACAGACAGATGAGTTAGTGGGCCTAAGTATATACGGGTCCAGTCCAATAATAATGAATTCGAACCAAGTACATAATTCAAAACTAAGGCATAGAAGATGTATTGCAATAATGGTTGAATAACTCTGTGATTCTTTTCACATCGAATGCCATTGATACCACTTGTTTCATATTGTGCATCCCATATCCATGAAGCTACAGCCTGCCAGCTGCAATAGATTGAGAACCAATATCAACTTGCTAGTCAATAACCTGTAGATGTCTCCCTAAAATGTAATGATGATAGTTTTTGTTAGGTGGAGGATGCACTATAATATACATCACATTTTTATCAGTAATAGGAAAAAGAAAACCTAGTGGTCATGCAAATGGTTTTCAACTTTGAACACTTCCTATGTAGTATATAAAAAAAATCAACCAATTGTGCTTTCATATTTTTGGATGATAGTAAGGCATAGTTCCATGCTATTGTCAACAACCAGCTTATATTGCACCAGTATTGATAGGTTATGCATTTTACGGTTCAGACTCATCGAACAATAAGATGTTCAAGTGGGCCAGGATCTGTGAACTGCATTTCCTATAATACTTTTTTTCACATATTTGTGATTCCGTAGAAAGCATTTGAACAAATAAATCTATTAAATTTTCCAAAATTGTGAAAAGATGCAAAGTTCGTTTTTGAATTTTGTATTTCCTTTTAGTAGGGGTGTAAACGGGTCGGGTATGCCCCTACCCGTACCCGTACCTGGCTAAATTAGCGGGTACGGGTACGGGTATATACCCGGCAAAAAACATATATACCCGTACCCGTTAAGTTAGCGGGTACGGGGCGGGTAAACGGGTATAGCGGGTATAATATATAATATATAAAAATATAATATATATTATATAAAATATATATTATATATAAAAAATATATAATATATAACATATAAAATATTAAAAAATATTAAACAAAATATTATATATATAATATAATATATCTTAACGGGTATACGGGTACGGGTAATGCGTATACCCGTACCCGATCCGTTTATTAACCGGGTAAACGGATACGGGTATACGGGTTTGAATTTTTAAACGGGTATGGATTTTTGTACCCATACCCGTACCCACCCGGGGCGGGTGACCGGGTATACGGGTATTACCCACCCCGTTTACACCCCTACCTTTTAGGATAGCTACAAAAAACCGAACACTACTGCATACATAAATCAATGAGTTTTTTTGCTTGGGCGCACTTGTAAAACTGATTTATTAAAGTGCACAAACGCAATTAGTAGAGTTTGCAGGTTTACCTGACCAATATAAAATTAAACTAGAACAAAGATCCAATAAACCAGTTTTACAAGTCCACCCAATAATTGATAACTGTGGTTGGATAGAAGACTAGGATCAAATTGAAAATTTTGTAGACTTTTGAGTTGGGAAACTGGAATTGGATAAAGTGTTGGGATTAAACTGAAAATTTAGGGTGCAGTTTCAAATTCCATTGAACTTTGAAACGACAAAATTTGCAAATCTTGGGATTTGTAAATGGCGTTATTTGTTTTCACCTTATTTGAGTATGTCATTTCTAGATGAGAGGTGACGAATCTCGGGGAGGCGGTAGAACTCGATGGCGGTGAAACTCGACGGAGGTGGTGAAGTTCGACGACTGTGGAGGGGTAGAGGTGGTAAGAGGAGGTGTCGGGATTTGGGATGAGATTTGGTGTTGGGAATTAGGTTGAGATTTGTAAATTCCACCTAAAATGTGGAATTGTGTTTTGTCACTTTTATATGAGGTTGAAATTTCCAAAATTCAACTTGGAATTTACAAATTCCAATCTTCAATCTACCCAATTTATTTACAAATGACACATTTTGAAATTCCATGTATGAATGACGCATCTAAACACACCCTCCAAAATTCCAACTCCATACAAAAATGGCAAAACAAAATTCCACATTTTTAGGTGAAATTTACAAATCTCAACCTAATTCTTAATACCAAATTCCACCCAAAATCCTGACACTTCATCTTGTCACTTCTACCCCTCCGCTCCCGCCGAATTTCACTACATTCGTCGAGTTTCACCGCCATCGAGATCCACCACTTCCCCAAGATTCATCACCTATCATCTCGAAATGACATACTTACCCAAACAATGTGAAAACAAATGACGTCATTTAGAAATTTCAGGATTTGCAAATTCGTTGTTTCAAAGTTCTATGGAATTTGCAAATTTACGCGTCCAAACACACCCTTTGAGAATTTTGGGTCGAAAATTTTGGACAAGAAGAATTATTCCTGAAATTCCCAAATATGTAATTTACTGGAAAATAAGTATTTGGCAAAATTTAAAACAAGAAAATGATAAGAGAAGTTGGAGAACTTTGAGAAATGTAATTTGCTTAGAACTATAACAACATTAGTGTCTATTTATAAAGGACAAAATATTGTAGTTGTTGGTAAATTTTAATTTATTTTTTAAATTAAAATTTAAAAAGTGGTTGTACGGGTAAATTGTAAGAATTGTTTTTTCAAAACATTATACCAAGATTTGATTTTTGATATAAGTTCATTCAAAATTAAGAACTTACCAACTAAATCAAGTAAAGTAAAGTGTACGGTGGGAAATTTTGGGTGACAAAAAATAACGAAAAGTCAAGTAAAAGGGCCAATGGTAAAGCTAGTTACATAGTCAAAGTGGTGGTTAAGAAATTTACAAGTTTCATCGAATTGGTTGCCATTAGATTAGTCATCAATTACGTATGGTCCAATTTCTTCACTACTAAAACCTTATCTATTTTGTCATTTCCGTACGCCACGAAGTCTTACCCGCCCCTATTACCTCGGACATTCCACCAAAAACCACGATTATCAAATGTAAAGTGACCATAATGATGGTGTTCCTTGGCGGACAAGATGTGGTTGGAGTTATTTTTTCCACAAAATTTGACAAATCAAAGTCTTCCGTTTATTGCCAGTAGTCCAATAAGAACCCCACACCTAAGTTCATTATTTTGTGATGGAGCACTGAACCTAAACTCTTTGCATATCTGGCACTGAGAAATGCACTAAGATTTTGTGATGGATGTAGACGGTCAACCTGATGTTATCATGCACTATAAGTGGGGTTGGTTTAGTTTTTTTTAGGAAAAAATTTCAAAATAATAAAAAAAAATAAAAAATTGGAAAAGTATGCCCATTGAAAAACGGCACCACATGTGCCGTTTTCATTAAGTAAAAACGGCACTGTAGATGCCGTTTTTACCCTTAATGAAAACGGCATCAGTGATGCCGTTTTTACTTGGGCAAATTTTTTCTTGGTTTCGAGATGTCGTTTTTATTTAATACATGTTGAACTAGAAACGGGTCGGTCGGGGGTCCCGTTCAACATGTATTAAATAAAAACGACATGTATTAAACATGTTGAACTAGTGAGACCCTCGACCGACCCGTTTCTAGTTCAACATGTATTAAATAAAAACGACATCTTGAAACCAAGAAAACATTTGCCCAAGTAAAAACGCATCACTGATGCCGTTTTCATTAAGGGTAAAAACGGCATCTACAGTGCCGTTTTTACTTAATGAAAACGGCACCTGTGGTGCCGTTTTTTAATGTGCATACTTTGCCAATTAAGTTTCTGAAGTGCATATTTTTCCAATTTTTTATATTTTTTTGATTATTTTGAATTTTTTCCTTTTTTTATCTAAAGGCTCGGGCTTTTGGTGTTCGGGAAAACCGCCGTTTGTTGCGGTCAAACAAGATCTTGACGTTGGCGTCAGGAAAATTTCATAAAAAGTCAGACGTTGTTTGCTGCAATCAAAAAGGTTTTTGACGTCGGCTTCTGGCGTCCGAGAAAATTGCACAAAAACATATGCCGGTTGCTGCAGCCAAATAGGTTTTTGACGTCGGTGTCTGGCGTGTGGGTTGGTGGATTTTTGTCCCAGTGAATGCATGTGGGACACTATAACAGAACAAGATTTCACTGACGGTATCTATCAGTCGGTGTTTATTACTATCCGTCAACATTCTCATTCTCTTTCCAGTACAACGTGCAATGATTCTTCTTAACATAAATATTTTCATAATGAAATTCCAAGTTTGCAACCAACTTCTTCGTCTCATATGTATCATTTGGCAAACAAACTACATCTGAAAGTAATTCTACTTGGTACGCTAACCACTTAAACAAAGTGTCCGACCATCTATTTGGGCATTTTAAGTGAAACGCTTTGATGACAAAGGATTATTTCGTCAATTCTGGTTTGCACCTGGGATACAATGGTTGATCTCCGTCCTTTATGTAGGCGAGAAACTTCTCAACATATTTGTGATATCCGGTCTTGACGAATCGGCTGTGACATTACCACTTTCTACTACATTGTGTATTATTCCCTCTATGTTGTTAATGTCATCCCCTTCTGACTTAATCTATGTTGGTTATGCTGTCATTATAGCGACTACTTAGGCACTCATACTTGCAATACTTTCCCCGTTAAAAACTCACTGCTCGTAATTACAAGCAAAGTCATTTATGACGACATCATCGATGACATCACCCACTTGTTATTACAACATATCTTGCAAGGGCATACGATCCTCTCATCACGAATAGGGGTGAGCTTCGGTCCAAGACCGGACCGAACCGAACCGAACCGGACCGAAGACCGAACTTTTCGGAAGACTGGACCGAATAAATTCAGTTCGGTCTGGTTCGGTCCGGTCCGGTTCGGTCCAAAACCCAAATTTAACCCTTAAAATTTCGGTCTTTGACCGGACCGAACCGGACCGAAGACCGAAGACCGAATTCCCGTGGTCTCCCGGACCGAAGATCGGACCGAAAAAGTTCGGTCCGGTTCGGTCCGAACCGAATTTCGCTCACCCCTAATCACGAATGTATTGGAATGCACATAATCTGGAAGACGTTATGCAACATGATCGTCATCTCTCCGAAAGGCAAGTGGAAAATGTTGGTGTCAATATGGCTGTAAATGTAGGATTTCGTGTCCTTGTGTATGTATATATTTTAAAATTTTAATACAACATACAAGATCGATTTTCATATTTTCAGCAATTTTATGTACATCTATTTGTGTTTTATTCTAATAACATGCAACCTACATTTATTAAAATAATCCACAAAAATAGAATCATACCTAAAGGTTCTCTAAAACCTTTTTGATCATCCGGAGTCGCGTTGCACGCTGAATCGTCCTCGGAATTGCCTCCGAGTGTTCACCAAACTCTAAACAAAATTAGAGAGAAAGGAGCTAGCTAATCAATCTCCAACAAGGTTTAGAATCAAGCTAATTACCCCTCTTTAAGCTCCTGAGAATCTTATCTCTAAAACTTAATTTTACTAAGAGCTTTTCGTGGTGATTAAGGAGAGATTAACGAGAGAATTTTTTTTTGCAATAGTTTTAAAACAATTAGGAATAGGTGTCCTTTTATAGGCTCCCAAAACATCCTTATCAAGAGCTATTATTTAGCCATGATCTCTTATTTTTCTCTCCTAAAATTAATCTCTAAATTCCACATAATCACCCACAAAAAACGTTTTAATTAAATCTGGAATTATTTCACCCATGATTTAATTAATCTCTTAATAATTCAGGAAGAATCGTTCTTGTTCGGTAGACCGAGTATTACTCGGTCAACCGAACCGTTCGGTTATAACACGTGTTCGGTGCATCGTGAGCTAGACGGTCGACCGAATCCGTATGAGAAAAATTCCCTGGAAGAATTCGGACGAACGACGTATTTTACTAGGTCTATCGTTGACCCACCAGAATCGCTCCGGGGACATAATCATCGGATGACCGTGTCACCTTCGGTCTACCGAAAATACTACTTCTCGGTTCACCGTGCACACTCGGTTAACCGAACCCAATTGTCCAGGCACTCCAGACAATTTCGGTCAACCAATTGCGCTTACCCGTTCCCTATTCGGTTAACCGATCCGAAGATACCCTAGTCGACCGAACCATGAACGGTTCACCGTGTTTGACCCCGATTTTGCCGTTGTCAAATTTTGGATTTATTTCCAACAAAGTTTGATCTCTTGGGGTTTTAGCAAATTCACATCTTATATAATATATTATCATATGTAATATTAAATTATTACACCCATAATATATATATACCTCATATGAATTTATTATGATTCTAATTATGTCAATTCTCATGACATATTGGTTTTAATTAATTCACCACATGTGTCCTATTTTAACATGAAACCTGACACATCATATGAACTTAAAATCAACCCTCTTGTTTCCCAGTTTTGTGGTGTGACCTATAGGAGGATCTAAGCAAAATTGACAGCGATATTAAACACTTAATATCTCAAACTATAAGCGGTATCTAGCTACACATTATAGTTACCAAATTAGCATAGATGTATTTGTTCCACCCAAACCAAAACACGATCCATTTAGTGATGTAAGTGCATCACTTGTGTCCGTCCCTTGCCTCATGATATTAAGAACATATACAAAGTAGAAATGTGTCACCTTTGTATTATATTCATTTCTTGATCTCTTTAAGCTAATTATAACTATGTGACTTAACTCAAGTCACATTGTGTACATTATAATTTTGCTTTATCAAGGGGCCCACTAATATCATCACTCAATTAAGAGGGGCAATGATAATCGTTTGACTAGCTATCTTTTCCAGCACAAGTCATGCTCAACCAACTATTGCCTTTATCACTATACTCATTGATAGCTTTTGACAATAATCAAATTGAGCACTTCTTGAGTGAAAAGATATAAGTCTCGTATCTTAGGATCCAAGACACAGTAAAAACATTAATGACACGAAACACAATTCCATAATATTTTACTTGTTAGGTTTATTCAATATATAAAAGTAATCTTTTCCTTTTTTATATACTCGTGTCGTCAATTATTTGTAGAGCTACAACAATCGATGACCAACACGATAATCTTATCTCGGTAATTAATGTTCCATGTTAATTACCATGATTGTGAATAACTTTTGATTTATGTAAACCATTATCTTTTAGAGCTCTACGGTTAAGGACCAAGAGTCTCTTCCTTAACACTTCCAAAAGACGAATACTATAATCAAGGAACAAAATGTTTGTACATTCAATTTATAATAATTGACATATAAAAGTAAAACTTTTAGAACACATTCCTTTCCGTAAATGGGGCCGGTAAAACCCGCCAACCCGACCCGCCTAAGTCGGGTAGCGGTGTAAAAAAAAACAATCCGCCACCTTCCTACCCGAATACCGGCCAACCCGACTGATAAACGGGGCCAGTAGCGGTTGTATTTTCTACCCGCCCCGTTTACCTGATTACTCGCATAAGAATTTAATAAATTAAATAATAAATATTATATATATACACTTATATACCATATACATATACATATACATATTCTATAATCCTTAATTTACTAATAGTGTTATAAAGTTGGAGTTATTTATAATTTTATGGTGTTCATCACATTGGTAATGTTTTTAAGGTGCTGATGTGTTATGTTTTTAATTTATAGTGTTATGCAGAAAGAAAGAAAAACATATAAAAAATCCATTTATCCATCTACCCGCCCGCAAAACCCGTTTACCGGCCCCGCCCGCCTAACCCGTTTACCCGATCTTAGGTGGGTCGGGTAGCAGTTAAATTTGTTTTCACCCGACCCGACCCGCCAACCTGCCTACCTTAGACGGGTCGGGTAGCGTTGGGTTCAAAACCCGCCCCGACCCAACCCGTTTACAACCCTAGGTGTCAGGCTGCCACCGCTCCACGAAGGCCGAAATCAACGGTATGTCAAAGCAGGAGAACATGTTGTACGACAAGTGACCCAATCCACTATCACTAATTGTCGTTGTTATATCATCAGTCATCACTGAACGTCAAGCCTGCAATGTCGTACAGACTCTGTGCTGATTATGACACTTCAGAACCTTCCGATCCTTGAGCTCCTAAATGCGTCTAATGATGTGGCCTCCGAAGCTTAGAATGACGCTGCCATCTAGAGGACCACCGGACGTCATACCCGTCACGATCCAAGAATTGTCCTCAACCCTCTTCTTCTTCTGAGCTCGGGCATCTGCAGTGCACGAACACGAATCACCGATCACAAACCGGCCACCTCGACCCTTCATAATGACCCACTCAGCCAAAGGACTATAATGTCGCCCCCATCCTCGACCATACTATTGTCTCGCCTCCTCTTGCGGCTCCAAGTCATACCGACCCCCATCGTCACTCTCGTCGTGACTCCCCACCTCATCTAAATCATCCTCGTCGTCGAAAGAATCCTCAAGTGTCTGACGACGACGTAAAATATCTCTCTCTCACACACACATAACTGAAGTAGAAATACCTTGTTTACGTGGATGACGAGGACCTGACTCATCTGCTAAACTATGTACAATGCGTAAGGGAATTGATTCCCCTTTTCCTCCACGGTGGGGGCGGCTCCGGCGAGCGCCCCCAGTTGGGGTCAGGCGTTCCCACGAACGCCCAACCCAATTTTTTTTTAAAATGTACAAAAACTAAACAAGGCATTTTACCAAATTCGAGTAGACCGGGGCGTCCGCTGGGTCTTTTCCGGGTCTCCGAGACATGCTTTTGGGTGAATATGAGTGTAATATGAAGAGAGAGTCGTGTTAGGAGAGTGAAATGAAGAGTTATATAAGTAGAAAGGACAGAAGGGCAAAATGGTAATTCACACGGGTGATTTAAGTAGTTTTCCGGCGATAAATAACAGTTCAGTAATTAATTGGTTGTGCCTTTTGGAGCCTCTTTCTTTTTTTACCATTTGTTAAGCTTCGGAAGAAATGACTACCATGGAAGCTTTCTAGACCTATTATAATGCTTAATGACCGGATTGTAAGTCGGGAAGGACCCAGGTGAAAATATGGAGGGACCTAAGTGTAAAGAAAAAATATGTTGGTTGCAAAAGTCCGTAATCTCCTGAACCTGAGGAGTAATTTGAAAATTAAAACCAAATGGGTCTGAACCAATGAGTCCGAGTGCACCTGACGGAGTAATTCGACAATTATATTGGTTGCTAAAATGTTACATTAAAGTTACTGGTAAATTAGAGGTCGATCCGACCCAAATGATCCGCCAACGACTGATTAAAATCCACCAGTGACATATCCAGTTGGTCGGTTCGACCCCAAATTTCACTGGTAGGTTGGATTTTCGGGTCATAAAATTATGAGATTGACATCATATCTTTCGTATATTTGTGTCTTATGTCTGCCATTTTTAGCCTAAGCAATGTTACGTAACGATTCTTTTGTTTAAGTTCAGGAATAAACATGTTTGAGGAGAAGATGCACAAAAATGACCTAAAAGAAAGAAAAATGACTGAGTTGTAAGACTTATGGACTGAGATGCAAGAGAGAAGGACCCTAATGTAAACCAAAAGGACCAATGAGCAAATCAAGAAGATCCACACCATCATGAGGAGTATTTTGGCAATTTGATCTTGGTCGAAACTCCAACAACCAACTCGGGTGCACTACACGTGAAGAAATCAACCCAGACAACCACTCTCCAAATCCGGGCTCGATCAAAAGCTTATAGACAGCCAATTGGCGGTTCAAGACCGTTGATTGACCGTTGGGGCTTCTCCAGACCCAATAAGATTTAGGCGGGTCATGTATTAGTGTTTTATGTCTATTTTTAGTAGTGCATTAGTCCCACGACGGGAGATTGCCCCCCATTACCTTTTTATATGACTATAAATAAAACGCTTTCTCCTCCATTGTAAACATCTCCTCTCTTGGTGGTCATTCTCTCTACTAGGAATAAAGCCTTGGTAAAACTCTGGTGGAGAGATGCTACTTGTAAGTGAGTGAGCAATAAAGAATGTTTTGTTAGTTTTATATTGTCACTTTTCGATTCTTGCATGCTTAGTTTAATTTCATTTTTCTTAATGAGTAGTGAGTAGTTCCATCTCCTCGTTGGGGTGGAGGTGATGTAGATTATGTGCTAGTGATGAGTTCTTTTATTTGTCATTTTATATGATGTAGATCTATACTTGTAGCATGCTTAAACTTGTATTAGATGGAATAATGTTCATACTAGGTACTTATCTCATGCTAGCGTTAGAGTTTTTATTGTTGCTTGTAATGGTTTGATGAGAATGACTTGTTATGTGTGGATCCATGTTTGATGCACATTCACATGAATGATTTAGGTTGTATGTAGGATTGATTGATGCTCTAATGGCCACACTAGGTACTTATTGCATGCTTGATAATCTAAAATCAACCTCAACTTTATGTAATATGCATGTTCTGTAGGATTTCGTGTCCATATGTATGTGTACTTTAAAAATATATTAATACAAGCATACATGATCAATTTTATATTATAAGCAATTTTATGTACATTGTTTTGTGTTTATTCTAATATCATGCAAACCTACATATATTAAAATAAACAAACAAGAGATGACTATACCCAAAGGTTCTCTAAACCTTTTCGAAGATCCGGAGTTCCGTCACCCGTCCATCATAAATAAGAATATACTACACCAAAAACAAGAAGTTTATTTGGGAAACCCCCTCCTAACCTGAGAGGGGAAAATTACGACTCAACATATATACACTACGAATTTCATTAATAAAAGAAAGTTAACATCGGGTGAAACAAATCAATTTTTCTCATCACTTACCTGCTTACACAGCTAACTCTCAATCCCCTTTTGTAAACCATGACGCATGACGCCTTTGCTCTGTATCCATCAACTACGTGTGCCGCAGCTCCCCTCGAGCACAAATAATGCTCTTTATGTAGTACATGTGTCGTTAATATGACGTGCATATATAAAACCCACAAAAATAATCTCATGTTTTTTACTTACATGCATCTTTATCATTTGCAGGGTCCATCTGTACCAAACACTCCTCTCTCTTCCAGCACTTTCTCTCTCTTACGTTCTCTCTTCTTCTCGCTCCTCCCTTCTCTCTTACATTCTCTCTCTGACTCCTCTCTCTTCTCTTCACTCCTCTCTCTCTCTCTTCCTCAGTCCTCTCTTTGCTATATCAAAACATGGTTTGACCGACGACACCTATCCATCCGCGTATGTCTCAATCCATCGATGTCAGTGAACACCAACGAATATAGTTGGAGTTGGTGTTACTTTACATCGACATATGTTTTGACAGACAAAAGTTGTCGGTGTAACTTTTGGCACTAAATTTCCTACCAAATTTTTTCGTCTTCTTTTGTCGGATCAAAGAACACCGACAAATGAACACCAACAGTTATCCTTCGGTGCTATACACCGATGGGGACATTTGTTGGTGTCAAGTACACCGACTAATACTTATTCCAAACGTCAGAACGTACACCGATGGATAAATACCGCCAATGTAGGTTACCCGACAAACGTCATAACGTACATCGATGAATAAATACTGTCATTGTAAGTCCGGTGCAGAACCTGAAAAAGCCTATTTGTTTTTTTTGGTTCCGACTTCCAAGCTCAAAAAAGAAACATTCATCATAATTCATCCATGACAATTCATTCATCATTCACCAAACATTCATACATCAAAACTCAAAATCTAAACTCAAGAACTCACACACACACACATAGATATATTGATCTCAAAAACACTTCATACACAAAAGTTGTAATTTAATTGAAATTAAGTTTTGAATTCAATTAAGTAGTCAAACAAAGTTTAACAATGATAACAGACAAAAAATAGAAATCTAAGTTGTCAAACCTCCCGTGTCTGCTCCGCTCGATGGTCTGTTATCATCATCTTGACTTGCTAAGGGCGGTGGTGTGCAAATGGATGTTATATTAATATCTAGCATGATTACATTATACAATAATATTATAATTCATATAATTTAACTTACTAAATGTAATCCAACTTATTAAATTATAATTATAATACCAGATCTTTAGAACCCACTTTCGCCATCAAATAGTTGATGGTCAACTGCATGTCTACAAGCTTGCTTTTAGTCTCCGTTAGATCATTTCTCACCATCTTAAGCTCTTGATCTTGTCAAACATTTTTCTCAACCTGCAATCTAGTGTCAATATCTGCTTAGGATGGCGTCCCGCGCGGTCGGTACATGTATGTCGGGGTGACAAGACTGTAGAACATCCTCACACATCCGTGCCCATCGCCTAGAATAGTCCCAATCAGATCCTTGACGACAGCTCCCAAAGTGATAGCACCCTGAGAGCTCGTCTCACCCGGTCCTTGTAAAACATCTAATATTTACTGCAAGAAGAAAATATATAAATTATAAATGAATGCATAATACAACATGAAATAATTGAAAACTAATAATAATCTTAAACTTACAATGATGGCCGCAACTTGTGGGATGTTATTGTCATGTAGCCAAATGTATGTATCTGTATGAGTAAGTTGAGGAGCGTCTGGGTTTTTCGCAATCTGCAATACCATTGAAAATAACAATCCTCTCAATTTATAATAATGGATTGAATCTATAATAATTTAAGATTTTGTAAATAATGTATCACCATTTTCTCTCTATGTCACACCACATATTTGGTACCACACTGATGTGATATGACTAAATTCGACATGTTTTTCTTGTTAGTCTCTCTCTCTTCTACTACATCACCAAAAAACCAAATTGTTAGTTTCTTCATCCATGTATTATAAATTAACTGAAAACATTATAAATGAACCTTAAACGCCTCACTCGACCAGTAGTCCAGCAAAGTGGACCGATCCTTGACGGAAATATGCGGTGGTCTAGCCGCCAATCTTGCATCTCTCGTCTCCATATCCTCCACACCAAGGTACAATTTGTACCTTTTCTGTTTATTTTGTGTTTAGAGACCTCATACTCTTCGCTCTGAACCCCTCTGAAATTGTCTAGTGTGACTATTAAAAAAATCAAATTAGTTTTCAATGCAAATCAGTAATAATATAACTTAAGTATGTAATATTGTCATTAACTGCTGCCATGCCACATCCTTGTCCTTCTTTGACACCAATATCCAGTCCGAAAAATGAGGAGAAAGTAGTTGTGTCCTCCTGGCTATCGTCCCGATGAAATTTTGGAAACAATTGACATTCTTTCCTTTTAGGGACGCCCTCCGGTGTAAACTCGATGTTAATCTAAATTATAGAGTTCTAATGCTTTAGAAGTTGTGGGGATCCGCGACCTCTACTCGTAATCACTACACCAGATATCGAAGTGCTAGGAACATCCCCACTCTGGGACTTGGGAGGATCGGCTGCACCATCGGCTATCTGAGGGGTAACCTCCTCCTGACGTCAACGACGCTTCTGCCGATCTCCATATATCAACAATGACAGTGTTATTCAACACCCAATTGTTAGTTTTTCCCTAAATCAACAACGTCAAAGACAATCATTCGACATTTACCTAAGGGTCTTTCACCTACATCAGTCTTCAAATGTCTATTAAATACTATCTCTACACTCTTCAAATATCTAGACCAAAATGTCGTACACTCCTCTACGAGAATACCTTCAACAATTGAACTTTTAGGTTTATTTCTATTTCTAACAAAAAAATTCAACTTATTCATATATCTTTCGAACAGGTACATCTAGCGATAGTGCACTGGACCTGTCAATCGTGTCTCCCATGAGAAGTGAACTGGCATATGCAACATAACATCAAAAAAACTCAGTGGGAATATCATCTCCAATCGGCACAAAATAATACCAATGTGCCTTTCTAGGTATCCGAATTCATCAACGATGTTTACTTTCGGACGCAAGATGCAAAAAAATTGACTTAGGTTAATGATTGCTTCCTGCACTTCTTTTACTCCACGAGTCTTTCTTATGGCGAGGGATAACAACTCTTGCATCAATAAGTTATGATCATGACTCTTTAATGAGCTTATCTTGCATTTATTCGTGTTAACATAGCACGATATGTTCGATGAATACCCATCGGGCAACTTCACAGATTGAAAAATGCTTCAGAAACTTTTCTTCTCTCTAGTGCTCATCCAGAAAGATGCAGGTGGATACACTATCTTGTCATCGTCAATACGACCCAAATACAAATCCCTTCTGATACCCATTTCCTTTAAGTCACATCTTGATTGGTTATTATCTTTGCTTTCTTTTGGTGCCAATATCGACTTCAACAAACTGTCATACACATTCTGCTCAATGTGCATCACATCAATATTGTGTTGGAGCATAGCGAGATTCCATATCAATATTGTGTTCGAGAAGGTTATGCTGAGTTGACACCTGAGATTCAATAACGAGTAGATACTTCTGTGGGAGCATAATCAATTTTTGGGTAGACATAAGCTTGGCTTGAGGAGAAGAGAGAAATGGCTAGAAGTGAGGAGAAAGAGAGTTTGAGAGAGAAAGTAGAGATAACGTAAGAGAGAAAAGGCTAGAAGAGAGATGAGTGTTTGAGAATTTTTCATTTTTACTTTTTTTATTGTTATTTGACATTAAGGACATTTTCTATTTTATGATAGTGTAATTTGCAAAACTTTTAAAAGAAACAATGACTAAGTGAATCTTATAAATGATAGAGGTGTATGTAAGTAAAAGAATTGAAATCCAATGTGCACACAAGTAGATATTAGAAACACCGATACACATGGTCAACAGTCACAAAACCAAATCATCCTTATTCATTTTGTAGGAACGTTGTTGCATAAGCTACGACAAAGTGCACAAATAGGAACGTCATTAATTCTTAAACAAATCACAACTGGATTAAGAATCATTTGCCAGTCTTTTCTTGGCATCTTCCTTCATCAGATGATCGACTTTGCTTGCGGGTCCCTACAATAAAAAAATGCCACGTATTAATTATCCCATGGGGGGAGCGGCTTCCGAGGACGCCTGACCCATGCGGGGGGCGTCTCCCTCGGACGCCGACCACTAGCGGGAGACGTCTGGGGAAGACGTCTTCCCGATGGAGGAGACGTCTTCGGCAGACGTCTCCCCCAAAGAGGAGGCGTCTCCGAAAGAGGCCTCCACCATACGGGAGGCGTCTCTCGCAGACGCCTCCACCAATTTTTTTTTAAATTATTAAATCTGATAATTACTTTAATAAATTGTGATAAATCTGAAAAATTAATTTAACAAATTCTTATTAAGTTTAACATTTGTGATATTTAGTTTTAACAATTTTTGATTTAGTTTAACAATTGTTTTAATTTAGTTTAACAAATTTTGATTTAGTTTAACAATTGTGATAATTTAGTTTAACAAATTTTGATTTAGTTTAACAATTGTGATAAATATGATAATTTCGTTTAACAAATTTAACAAATTTGTAATTAAAATTTCAATTAATAGTCATTGGGTCACAGTGGAGGGAAAGGCAAGTCGATACCATTACACGCCTTCTGTTCTTTAGAGGATGATTCAGCACCGCGTCATCCACGTAGACGGGGGATATCTGCTTCGGTCAGGAGGGAGAGAGAGGCATTACGTCGTCGTGAGGAGGATGATGATTCCTTCGATGATGAGCATGTGGACAGTCCCGACGACGGGAGCGACAATGATGACCCGTATGAGTTAGAGCGCCCGGAGGTGGAGAGGCAGGGAGAGTATAGCAGAGGACGTGGTCGAGCGGGTAGTTCTACTTCCGCCGGATGGATGGTGCGGAAGGGTAGGGGTGGGAGGTTTACGACCGCGGATTCGAGCTCGTGCACTGTAGATCCCCGCGCTCAGAAGAAGAAGAGGGTCCAAGACGATTCTTGGATCGTGAGCAGTATGACGCCTGGTGGTCCTTTAGATGGGAGCGTCATTCCTAGTTTCTGGGGTCACATCGCTAGACGGATCTGGGACGGAGAGGATCGGAAGGTTCTGAAGTGCCATAATCGGCACAGTGCCTGTACAGCACTACAGGGTTGGCGGTCTACACTGAGTGCTGATATCAGAGAGGAGATTAGTGCCATGCATTTGGGGCACTTACCGTACAACATGTTCCCTTATCTCGACATGCCTTTGATTTCTGCGTTTGTGGAGCGGTGGCAGCCTGACACCAACACTTTCCACATGCCTTTCGGAGAGATGACGATCATGCTTCACGATGTTTTCCAGATCCTGCGCATTCCTGTGGATGGTCGTCTGGTTAGTGCTCAGGGGTCGACGTCTGAGCTGAGGTGTTATGTGGCAGAGTTGCTTGGTGTCACACCTGATGGTCTGGCGAGAGATACAGCTTTATGGAGTGGTGGTGGTGTCGGCATCGACTCCCTTGAGGACCTATGCAGACGGGCACGACCTCCGCGGGCCGATGATACACAGTTGAAGGCGTACCTATTCTTAATGCTCGGAGCCGTCTTGTTTGTCGACAAGAGTGGTTGTCGGATCAGACCACGCGATCTACTGGAGGCTAGGGACCCGGACACCGTTCGTGAGTACTCGTGGGGGTCAGCGACGTTGGCATACCTGTACCGTCAGCTTGGGATAGCTAGCCGTGCGGATTGTTCTGGGATTGCAGGTTGTCTTACGCTGCTGCAGGGGTGGATATACGAGTACTTTCCTGCATTCCGCCCGCATCGTGAGCGGAAGATTATCGACGAGGGTCGTCCACGTTCGGGTATGTGGGCCGTCCGGAGCGAGGACAAGAGCGATGGACAATTGCGTTCCATCCGCGCACGGCTAGATCAGATGACTGCATCAGAGGTATCAAACTTTACACCATTTATTTAATTTTAAGATGTATTATTATTAATGTGTTAAACTTTAGGTGGAGTGGTTACCCTATGGTCCTGACCCAGCAGCGGATGTCCCGAGGACTTTATTGATGAGTCTTATTCGTTATCGGGATATCATAGAGCCTTATATGCCCGATCGGGTCTTGCGTCAGTTAGGATATGTTCAGGTGATCCCGGTTGACATCCCGACACCAGAGCATGCGGTGCGGTTTGCGACAGCAGCGACGTACGACGTCAGGTTCCCCGCTTCTACAGCGGAATCGACTTGGCGGACATTTCCGAGATCATGCCGATTGTTCCTTGGCGACTTCAGACGTAGTCGCGACCCTTCCGAGTGTGACGCACGTTATCTTGATTGGTTCGGTAGTTACTCACATCCTATCATCGTCTGTGGTGCCTCCCGGAGAGCAGATCGACCACCAGATAGGACGTGTGGCGATCTGGTAATTTTTTCATTTTATCTATATTTATTTGTACCGTATATTTTGTTAATGTACGCTAATGTTATTGTTATGTGCAGTGGATGGGTAAGATGATACGGGTTGTAGACCCAATCTTGCAGATGAGGGATGAGCTGCCAGACGATGCCAGAGCTGCATGCGGAGATTTGGATGAGATCATACACTCGTGGCATACTCAGTTAGGCATCTCCGACCATGATTCGGATGATGAGTAGGCTGATCTGTTGTACCGTACTCTTAGTATTTGCATTTATATTTGTTTATCTGTCGTACGCTTATTATTTGTATTTGTGTTTGTGTTTGCTAACATATCGTACGCTTATTATTTGTATTTGTGTTTGCTTATTTGTCATACGCTTATTATTTTTATTTGTGTTTGCTAACGTATCGTACTATTATATATAATGCAAATAAAACAAACATATCAAAACATATTACATAATAAAGCAACACTATATAATGTACAAACATATCAAAACATATTACATAATTGTACAAACATATCAAAACATATTACATAATTGTTGCCAAGATGCTATCCTATTTTGGTACTCCAGCTCCCATCCAATAACACTCTCATCTCGTACTTGAAACCACAGAGTCGCTATAGGAGGTACGGGGAATCCCTCATTCAAATCCAAACGAATGTAATGAGCGTAACTCCCTAAATGAGCAATAATCAACTCTCTGCACGGTCTCGTCACGGTAGGTGGACTCTCCCAAGGTAGAACTGTAAGACATGGGTACAACGAACCATCATTTCCGAGAGAGAAGAACATAACTGCACACTTGTAAAAAAATGCAATGGGAAACAAGTCCGTCCACGTCTCCATGTAGTGATTCTCGCCACAAGGTCCCCCGCCCCAATTAATCCGGTGACGAGCCTGCGCCACACCGTCGTAGTATACGTGCTCATAAAAAGATGGGTTCGCAGCTAGCTCATTTGAAATCGAACGACGGGCGAGTTGCCAATTGTCTTCACCACCGTGAAAAACATCGGCGACACATCGAAATCCACAGTTTCCATCAGCACGTACATCATTCCACTGGTGTAGGAATGGCATAATGATTCCTGGAATCCTATCCGCATATGGAAAGTCGTCTACGTCAGCCCGCCCAGTCACTACAATATCAATAAAAAATACAGTTACATATAATAACAAAAGATACATATTTACTGAAATAAATAACAAAATTATAATAACAATAAATATAGGGATGGTATACCTGATCCTCCCCTCACAGACGAAGAACCAGAAGATCGACCACGACCTTTGCTTCCACTACCGGAAGAACGACCACGACCTCTACTCCCACTACCTGAAGATCGACCACTACCTCGCTCTGCATACTCAAACGCACTAGGGTCCCGTCGTGTCGACTTTCCCCTTGGTCGACCTCGTAGCTTTGTTTTTTCTGCAGGCTCTCTCAAATTCGCATGTTGGGGGTGTAGCTGCTCGAATAAAACCCGAAAGGCAGATCGAATTACGGTGGGGTCACTTCCTGCAATCTCATCAACCAGGCTGCGAAAATGTTCGGCGTCTTGAGCTGCCTGAGACACAAACTCTGCGTTCCCGGCTCCTTCCCCAATGACAAGTGTCCTCCAGAACGAATGAATCTGCTCTAAGTAAATTCCGTTGTCTGATTCAAGACATCCGCGGATGGTACATGCGCAAGGTATCCCATGAGAAGTCAGAAAAGCGCACTCACAACGATATTCAACTTCATCATCTAACTCTTGCATTCTTTTCACCTCCTGACTCAGCAATTGCAAGCAATGATGCGAAACTCGACCATTTATGTGACGATATAGAGCATGTCCGAAATTAGTCAAATTTCGCCGTCTCGAGTCTTCAAGAGCGTTTCAAATATTCGTCAGCTGCATTTCAATAGCCGCGTTGACGCGCTCGAAAAGAGTGTCCAGAGCTGCAGTCGATGTAGAAATCCACTCTTTTAGAGCCGAATGAGCACTTTCGACCCTACAATTCGTGGTGTTCCCAAAATGAAGGACTTTGTTCGTCCAATTCAGCACAAACTTTTCTTTATGCACCAACCACGTGGTGACCAGATTCTCCGTGATAGCCGGCCACGATCTATACAAATCTTTCAGAGCATACACAGCTCTATCATACTCGGCTTCTGAAGTAGAAAGCATGATTTTCCTCCATCTTCCACGCCTCAAAGTCTCTGCCATCTGCTTATTTTTGCCGAATACGTGGTATGCGTAGTTCAATACGTCTTTGTTGATGTGCCATGTGCAGAGTAAATGAGCAGAGTCAGGAAATACCTCTTTCACTGGTCGCATAAGGCCTAACTCCCGGTCTGTTATTATTGCAGTCGGGCTGACAATCCCCAATAACAGATCTCGCAACTTCTCCATCACCCACAGATAACTGGAGTAAGTTTCATCCATCAAAATCGCATATCCAATAAGGAAATTCATGTTTGTTGGTGTGACCCCAATCATTTCGAACAAAGGCATCTTATACTTGTTCGTCTTGTAAGTCGAATCCATGCAGATAACGAAAGGATATGTCCGCAACAACTGGACTGACGTCGGATGTGCCAAAAAAGCGTGAGTGACGACATCAATTTCTGGATCCGCCATAATCTAATGTAAGTACTCACACTGCACTGCTTGATAGAGAAATTGCTGGACGGGATTCCGGTCTTCAGATTTTGTCCTCCTCGTGTAATCTCTGAAATTATAAATATGCCTTTGATTTGGATTGTCCTCCGGGAATTTTTCTTTTACTGCCTTCAAGATGTTCCGTGGTTTTGCTTGCGCCTCAGTCATATCACGAACAATCTTCTTCGCCCCAGAACTTAGACCACTAATTTGACGATGACCCTCTGGATAAACTGCCAGTCTGTGGTTGTGATGTCCGTGAGCACTATTAAAAACCACAACCCATCCATCACGATCTCGTCGCTCCACCACTTTTATTAAGAAACGGCAACCACAATCCTTTCTTTTGGTGTTTCTTCGAAGTGCAGTATCCATATCCCGAGACTCCATTTGATTTCACCGGTCGCATCTCAAATAACAATCCATCCGACTATCTGATCTTGTTTTGTACGACGACAGGACCAAAAAAAACCCAGCTCCGATAGCTACTTGTTTGGCCCATTTACATGCTTCATCGATTGTTTCAAAGATTTGTGTAGTTTGAAATAACTCACTGTAATCCACTCCATCACCACCGAAATCTTCCAACGGAACCTACAAAAAAAATCGAAATTAAAAAAATCAAAAAAATTTCGGGCGTCTGTATTAAACGCCTACCCCATGGGAAGGGCGTCTGAGTTAAACGCCCTTCCCAAGGGTGAGGCGTCTGCGTAGGACGCCTGACCATAGGGAAGGACGTCTACTACAGATGCCTTACCCAAGGGGAGGACGTCTACATAAGACGTCTCTCCCATTGCGTAGGCGTCTGCGTTAGACGACTCGGCCAAGGGGAGGACGTCCTACGCAGACGCCCTCACCTTGGGGGAGGCGTCTAATGCAGACGCCTGACCCAAAATTTGTCCCGCGCCAGACTTACCTCATCGGATGCATCACCCTCGCCAGACATTTTCGTGGTGTTTTTACTGATAAATTATGAATATACAAGACCATAGGCCTAATTTATAGACACGGGACGATATGAGTATTAAATATATTGTTAAGGGCAATTTGGTAATTTCAAGGGGCGATTTAAGTAGTTTTGGGCGACGTTTAGTAGTTCCCTTAATTATCGAGCTACTTATACTTGGTTTTCATTTGTACCCTTTACGGTTCCTAAATATGAGAGAAGAGAAAAGTCTAATTTTCTTTTACTTGTACATACTATCCCTAGAATCCTTGATAATTTCCCAAATTTGAGAAATGTTTTCATAATCCAAGGCCAAGAAGTCAAGAACCAACCAATAATATAATAATTCCATAAAAAGCACGACTTTTAAGAAAACTTCTTCATCAAAGTCACATCAACGACGATCTTTTATTCGAGTACCAGTGTACCACCCTTCATCATAATTTTTGCGAATTGTTTAACTGAAAAATGTCAGAAGATAAAAGTCAAATGTATGCACCTATTGCACCACTTGTTAACAGAATATCGGAGACAAATCTTAATTTGTTTTCTTCCTACAAATCCTGACAGAAGAGACGAGTGAAGAACCACAGTTGTTGTTGGTCATCTCCAAACACAATCCTCCTCATGCCTCCACTACGCTTTCTTGCAATTTTGTGCTCTGTTTTGGGTTTCTTCCACTCTGGAAGTGCCCAAACCAACACCACCACTGACCCAACTGAAGGTATGATCTACCTCTAATAACCGTTTTATTTCAAAATTTTAGTTGGTGTCTGCTGTTTTTGTGTTTTGAGGTTCTGGACCTATCTTATTTTCCAGAATTGTTGCAAAGATCGATTTTTTTCCTTCTTTTCTTATGATATTTTGGCCGAAGTTTTTAAATTTTCAGTTTGTGTGATTGTGTCTGCTGCTTCTGTATTTTTGGGTTTTGGGTCAATTTGGTTTCCGGAAATCAATGAGAAGATGGGAATTTTCTGTTGCATTTCTGTTCGTAGTTTCATGTTATGATAAGGTTTTAGTTGTGATGTTGTTTTTGAATGTGCACTTGGCCAAAAGTCCAGTTCCTTAAGGAAAAAACAAGAATAAAGGTTCACAAGATTTTGAGATTATTTTACTTTGAAGATCGTTTTTGTAACAACCCGAAACAACGGAAATTTAAAAAATTTAGACAATCAAGAGAATATCAGAATAAACTCATCAACGGGAATGTTACTCAATAAAATAATCGTCGGTACACCAATAATACAACAGAGTTTGTCAAAAGACGTGATTACAACAATACAATGAAAAGACAGACAAAGTAATCACGACGACCTCGAAGAATCCGATGAGGATCCTGACCCCAAAATGTGTGCGCCCGCGGTCACCACCCGACAGAACCTACTGCGGTCCTGAAACATGAATCAAACAACGATGCCTGAGTTTCCCATTAGGAAACCCGTATGCCAAGCTCACCTATATGCATGCAATAGTACGGTAAATGAACTTATCATACTAGTAACATGTCATGTCACATCTGCAACGCATCAAGTCCCTCAACAAGGTAAACATGACCTAAGTCCAACAACCACGACCCTCAACGGGGTCCACAGGGACATCAGTCCAGCAACAACAACAATGAGTCTTCCTCGGAAACCTACCGTAGGAACATACAGTCTTACGGACAGTACGCGACGCGTCCCCCCACACGCGACTATTCGAGCCAAAGGGATCGGCGAGGAGCGTCCGCACTTTTGTGCAAAGAACCACGTGGTCTACACCACCTTCGACGGAGCCGTAGCCCGGTCGGTCAACATCGCAGGATAGGTGCCCAATCGGGGATCATCGCCGGCACAACATCGGCGGTACAACATACGTCCGACACAACATCGAACGACACAACCACAACCGGAACATCGTCGGCACCATCATCGCCGGCAGCAACCTCGGCGGCATCGCCGACACAACATCGGCGGTACAACATACGTCCGACACAACATCGGACGGGTCCAGACCGTAGTCTGTAGGGTCATCATGCTCCACGAGCCATGCATCACACACATTGGGATCCGCGATCCCTCAGGTCTGCTACTCATACAATGAGTCCAATCAATCCATCAAATTAGTCACGATCTATACATGGAGGTGACGTGTCCCGGACACCCACACTCTTCCACACGGCGGTTATTTTAGCCTAGAAACTTTAAATTTCTAGTCAAACCAACACATTTTTTTGTAAATTTTGTTCTTCTTTTCAAAAAGTTGGTGCAATTTAGTTGTTTTTCATCTGGATCAATTTTTTTCCTTTCTTATAGCAAGTGTGGAATTTCCAAAATCAAACTCTCAGCCCATCAGATAAACTTTTTTCACTCTACAACACTTGTTTTGTGGTCTATTTTTTGTTTTTGTTTTGTTTAGTATCTTTTGAAATGGTGACTCTTGCCCATTTGATGCTCTAGGGGCAACGTCAACATTCCAAGTGCTTGTTGACTTTGATTAGAAATATGATATAATGAATCCTTTGGTTGCTAAAGTTCAGAGTTTGAAGTTCAGAGTTTTGAAATATAATATAATGAATTGTTTGGTTGCTAAAGTGATAAGGTTACTGTTGAATACTGGATGCATGCTCTGAATCTTCAAAGAAATTATAATTTTGACATTTGTATCAAGACATGAAATAGGGAAGGTCAACAATCAAGTTGAACGTCAGTTCATGTTTTTCTGATTTAATTGGAATAAAATGGAAGAATTTGAATAGATGTTGTATGAAATCAATCTGAAAACAAGATACGGTATTAATCAATCAAGTGTTACTAGAACACTTATCAAAACAGTTTGTGATCTTACAACTGCATCTTTTTCTTAGTTACAACTTATAATAACTTTCTAGCTAATGATATATTTGTGTGTGCAGTAAGGGCATTGAACACGATATTTGCGAAATGGGGAATTTCATCATCTATGTCAAAATCCAGTTGGAATACCACAGGCGACCCCTGTAGCGGCTTCGCTCTAAATGCCGATGTGAACCTTAGAGATGACTATGTTAGGTTTAATCCATCCATATTATGTGATTGCAGCGAAAGAGGTGGCACAAGATGTCACATAATCAGATTGTAAGCCATCTCTGTAGTTCTACATCTATTTTAAACATGTTGCGAACCATTTTAAGTTTACATAATATAAGTATTAGATTATCATCAAAATGATTTGAAGTTACTAGACGATACTCTTTAAATTTTTTTGTTATCCTACTAAACAAGAGGATTTTGGTTTATTATGGGTTTAAATTCTGGTGTTGGGTTTGTAAGAGATAAATATTATATCCACCTCGATGCCAAAACAAATTAGTGGATAACCATTCCAACTGAAGCTTCATAATATTATTAAAGTGTGCAGATTATGATAAATTTAAAGAAGAATTTCTTATTGGTCCATCCATCTACAATGTAAAATCGTTGAGATCCTTTGAACTGTAAAACTCACCAAGCCATTACCTTAACTATTGAAGATTATAACCATATATACTAGCGATATTGAAATTATATATCTTTTGTCATTGCACCCTTACCACATTTTATATCGAAAACAAGTTCTTATTAGAGCTTATAATTTGGACCTGTCATACTCTTTGATATCATTATCGTTACTTCTTTTCAGGACAGCATTCAAGTTGAATATTACAGGAACCATTCCAGAGGAGCTGAAATATCTCTCAAAGATGGACAATTTGTGAGTTTTTTTTAACAATTTGATCAAAAGTTGGTATCATTTGAATGAAAACGAATCTCTGAATTGTAAAATTTGTTTCTATAGAATAATCAATTTGAACAGCAAGCTAACAACTTTTGGGCTAGCAATACTCATTTTAATTGAAGCCCTGTTCAATTCCATCTGCTTATTCGCTAGTCTGTAATAAATAAAAATTACTTTGGATTTTATTTCAAAAAAAGGGACTTACGAGCTTGGTGATTTCTACATATTTACAGTGGTAACATTGGGAGTTGAAAATTGTTTTGTTCTAGTCTAGAGATCACATTTCATCAAAGCTTTTGGTGTCGACTTGAAGTCGTGTGAACAGATTACAGCTAGTTAATTAGTGATTTAAATGATTATGGACACTCCTAAACGCTTGACATCCATCTCTAGACCCTAGTTGGTGCACACGGGGCCTATATAAGAGTGTGTTCGTTTTATTTTCTTGCAACATCCACAGCTATATTTCACATGTAGAACATTGATAGATCAATTGGGAAGCAACTAAAAGTAGAAGATTCCTTTTCATATGATATTTCTATTACCCCATTATTTTGGGTTAACCAACACTCCTAGATTTTTCAGAAGTCATCAAACTGATCTACATTAACTGACATCCATTTCAATTGCAGGCAAATAGCTGATAATTACTTAACGGGTCCTTTACCTGCATTCATTGGTAACTTTTCAGCTATGAAATACATGTAAGTTTTCCAATGAAAAGGCTTACAAAGAAGCAGAGATTTGCTAATTTCTGTTGTTAATTTATCATATTTTTCATTTTAATAATCTTTTAATAGTGCAAACATCTTTTTGTTATAGGAGCATTGGAAAAAATGCACTATCTGGGCCAGTACCTAAAGAGCTTGGCAATCTTAAAAATCTGATTTCGCTGTAAGATTTCACACTTCTTATAAGAAATACATCTATTCATTATGGATATGCAGCTAACGTTACATTAATCGTGTCGTAGGGGTATGGGAATGAACAACTTCAGTGGTCGACTACCGCCAGAGTTTGGGAACTTGAAAAATCTAGAACAAATGTAAGTTTAAGGCGATATTCAGTGTAGTTTCTGTCAAAAATCATAGTTTTCTCCTCGCAACTATGACCCAACATCGAGTGCGTACTCTAAATTTGAAAATTGCGAACTTCTCAAAACTTTCATTTAATATCAAAGGCCTCCTCCATTAGCCTTGATGGTGTGTTTGGATTGAAACAAGGGAGTGAAAGAAAACAAGAGAAAATAGTTGAACTTGGAGAGAATAGATTAGGAAGTCTGTTTCTCTTCTGTTAATTTATATTAGAATTGGATTTTTATCATGTTACACTTACTGACTTTCTTGTCAACAGTTACATTGACAGTATTGGAGTTAGTGGTGAGATGCCATCGACATTTGGGAAACTTAAGAAATTGACAACCATGTAAGCTCCTACTCTGAATTATTACAGTGTAGCAATACAATCGAAAATTTATGTCGATATGTGATGCTTTTTAATTTTAATGTTGCTCAAGGTGGGCATCCGACAATAATTTTGGAGGAAAAGTACCAGATTTTCTTGGGAATTTGACGAAGCTCACTACCTTGTAAGATCAACTTAAAACATTTTTAATTATACATTATAAGATACCATTCTATCAAATTCTCATTTTTGAACTTCTCCTTCAGGCGGATTCAGGGTAACTCTTTCCATGGTCCGATTCCTATGGTTCTTGAGAATCTCGTTAGCTTGAAAGAATTGTGAGTTGATCGTAGTGGAACTTCAGCTTTATTTTTCGTTAGAAATGGTTCTATAATTTTTAACTAGCATGTTTTGGTATTCATTCAGGCGTTTGGGAGATCTCACGAACGGAACCTCATCTTTATCTTTCATTAAAAATTTCAAATCCCTCACAACCTTGTACGGTATCTTTACGTAAATTAGTTGGTCGCGTACTTGGATGTAAAAATATTATACTACATCTCTAAAGATTATCTTCAATGTCTCACAGGATTCTAAGAAATTGCAAGATTTCGAGCACCATTCCTTCTTTCATTGAAGATTTTAGAGTTTTAGAGTACCTGTGAGTTGTTACTTTTTCTTTTTCATAGCATTTTCTTGCAGTAAATCAGTTTAAATCTTGAAGAAGTAATATTGAGTTGCATAATCATTTCAGGGATCTAAGCTTCAATAATCTAACAGGAGCACTTCCTCCATTCCTTTTCGATATGCCATCACTTAAAACCTTGTGAGAACTATACAGCAACGCCTCGATTGGAATGGTCGTTCTGTTGATAAATATTACATATAACTTACCATTCCGTATTTTGGTTCAGGTATCTTGGAAATAATAGCATATCTGGTAATTTACCCGAGAAGATCGGAAATCTAGCGAACATGTATGTTTTCTGCATACTTCTGTTGAAGGCTCTCATCCGTAATCACAAAATTAACTTGTTACTGGATTTTTATCTCGATTTGATTGCTTTCAAAGAGAAAAATAACTTTTATCTGATCAACTCTGAGAAAATTCATATTTGGGTGCTTAAACATCCTTCAAATTTTCACTAAATGATTCTAGACTTTTTTGTTTACTCTCTTGTTCGGCATGTGATACGCACCCTATAAAAGGTTTGTATCTACTTCCTATTCTAACAGGTACAACGCTAAAAATAAAAAAGGTATGCTAATACGTCGAGGAGTTGTATTACACCCCGTCTTAAATCTTTGAATTTTTAAGAGATTATGAATCAACAAAACTTCACAGTTTTCAATGATTTTGTGTTTGTATTATATTATTCATATCATGTATGGGTAGTCTTCCTACCACAACTACTTTTACATTGAAGAATGTTGTGGTTGTGTCATGTACGGTAACGCTTGGAACTTTTCGATATCACTGATTATTATTTTTCTTGATGCAGTGATTTGTCTTACAATGAATTGTCTGGCAGTATTCCAACTTGGGCAAATGACAATGAGCTGGTGTAAGTTCGGGTGGTTGAAGTATTTTTAAAATTTTCAATTTTCCCAGCATGAAGTGTTTTGCCTTGCGAGGAACACTAGATGTTACAATTTTATGCTACTTATGTTTCAAAGTTGTTATATCAAATTACACAAAGTAACTGTAGCGAAACAAAAACTTTTTTCTGAGGTAATGTTATTTGATATGATAGATTTCATGCATATAAAAAGTTGGAAGAAATTAATTTTGTTCTGAATTTAGACTCTTTTTTTGCAGGAACTTGGTGGCCAATAAGTTTGCAAGGAATGATCTGCAAAAGTGCGTACCGGATCTATACTTTCTTTTTATGAAACATAATAGCTTTTTTTTAGGATTGTTCTTACTATAACTAATTTTTGAGATATGAACCCCATTGCTTAACAGAAAAACCATTTTGTTGATAATTTTGTTTCCCCTTTATTCTCGTCTTTGTAGTGATATTTTGAGGGGCTTGGAGTGCTTACAAGAAAATGTCCCATGTCTTCACGGTTCACAACCTCGTAAGTGATTCAAAGTGACTACTTCCTTGTATTTCATAAGTCCGTTTCGTTTTACTATTATTACAAATGTCTGTATGCTGAGGAAGGAGGATAGACTGCATTTGAATGGGTGGCTGCATGAATAACTTTAATAACTAACTTCTGGATGTTTCCTTTGTGCTGCCACAGATTATTCGTTCGCAATTAACTGTGGTGGTGAGGAAGTTGTTTCATCCGAAGGCATCAAGTACGATAAGGACAATGAGATGCTTACCACTGCATCCTATTACGTGACAACCGACAAAAAATGGGCAGTTAGTAGCACTGGAACATACGTAGAATCACAAAATCCTAATTATACAGAAGTCACTTCTGTAAATATCACTGGTACATCAGATCCGAAGCTGTTCCAGGCGTCCAGAACGTCACCATCTTCTCTAAGATATTATGGTCTCGGACTTCAAACTGGGAACTACAGTGTGTTGCTGCAATTTGCTGAGACTGTTTTCACTGATGCTGGTTTGATGAAGAGCTCCGGAAAGCGTGTTTTCAATATTTACATTCAGGTATGTGTGTTTTGAATTTTAACTTGTTGATTCTTGGTTAATTTTACATAATATGAATTTTCCTCACTCATACGTATACCTACAATTTCTGACATGACAACGTTACACAACTTGAGAAAAAAAAGCTCTCGTGGTTGATATGCTTAATTACAATGATTTATGACCATTTGATACAAAGATTACTTCATTGTACAAAATTGATTCATTTTTTACACAAAGTTGAGTCTTATTAACATCGTTCTTTGCTAATCAATTGTTTTTATTTGAAATGATTTTGTAAGTAAGAAAACATCAATATATTGTCAATCCAAACATGACTAATTTTATTCTAATTATGCTTAATACAAAGGACAAAATTTTCTTGACAATAGCACACGATCGCGAGACATGAAAATTACACAACACAACTAATTGCCATGCCCATGTGTTTGCTAAATTCTCCGGACAATAACTCAGATATCGGTTTATTTCTTATTATATTCCACTACCAATTTTCCTTTTACATAGATTTTTCATTTATGCATCCAATTAGAGTACATTGTATGTATCCATTTGCACTAAGAGTTCAGTGACTCGTAAATTTGTTAGGGAAATCTTGTGGCTAAAGACTTTGATATCAAGAAGGAAGCTGGTGGAATTCCATTCAAGGCAATCAAGAAAGAATACAACGCTTCTGTGCACGATAGCGTACTTGAAATCCACTTCTTTTGGTCAGGGAAGGGTACTTGTTGTCTTCCTACACAAGGTTACTACGGACCGCTGGTGTCTGCAATCAGTGTCACTCCGAGTATGCATTAAATAAGCACGTCGCTTTAAATTTCTGTGTGGCTTTCATTTAACAGTTTGACATATAAACTTTGTTATTATGCTCAGATTTCAAGCCTACTATTGCACCAAAAAGAAACAAAACTGCTATTATTGTTGGTGTTACTATTGCTGTCTTGGCTTTTCTCTCTATGCTCATATTAGGAGCTTGCCTATGCATGAGGAGAAGACGCTCGGACACAAATGAGGATAAAGGTAATTAATTACTTTTATGTCAAAATACCTATGCACGTCCTGGTGTTCATTGTCAAGTGACGTGCCAAAAATTTGATACATCATAACTTTTTTATCAAATTGCAAAGGTGCGCAGGTCAATTTTAATAACAAATATTCCTTCCAATAATTTTGCTTGTGATAGATACATATGATTCACTGAATTTGTGCCCGAATTTCCATTTTATGTCACTGAAACAGTTGCATGAAATTATACTGATCTCTTATCTGAATACAGAATTGCAGGGGCTGGTTGGAGCACCACATAGTTTTAGTTTCTCAGATCTGAAAGTTGCTACTGGAAACTTTAAAACCGAAAATAAACTCGGGGAGGGAGGATTTGGGCCTGTTTTTAAGGTGTGTTTCACTTATAGTGAACAACTTAATGCTTGCTCTACTTTCAAACTTTTTCACTGGAAGGAGTTTTTTTATTACTAATTTGTTCATTGTTAATTAAACCCAGAAATCTCACTTCTTCTGCTATTACAACATCTTATGTTCAAGTTTATTTGAACCTTACGTTTTCCCATGAAATTAGAGATCTTCCAATAATCATATATAGCTAACCTCCTAAAATTTGATTGTAAAAGTCGTTAAGATAGATTTGACCTTTCATTTCCATGTGATCATTATAGGATTTAAAGCATGGTTCAGAAGATCACAGTAGTTTAATTTAGCTGATTGGTACTTTTGATGTCATTTATGTTCCTAATAGTGATGTGTTTTTTATTCTTAGGGTGTACTTACTGATGGAAAAGTTGTTGCCGTGAAACAACTTTTAGTGGCATCACTCCAAGGCAAGAGACAGTTCGTCACAGAAGTTGCTACTATATCTGCAGTTAAACACCGTAATCTTGTAAAGCTGTACGGATGCTGTTTCGAGGGCGACAATAGACTACTTGTTTACGAGTACTTGGAAAATAAGAGTCTTGACAGAGCACTCTTTGGTATGTCTACTGAAATATAACCACAATTCTGCACCGGATATTAATGATAAATCTACGTTTTCCATTTGGACAAATTGTCCAGAAGGAACAAACTGAAACAGTCAGGACATAGTTGAAGCATAGCCATAATTTCGTACTGAATTTTGAAATATCAGTCCTTTAGTAAACAGTGTGCTTTTGTAATAATGTTGCAGGAAAGAGTCCCCTACATTTCGATTGGCCTACCCGGTTTAATATATGCTTGGGTACAGCGAGAGGTCTAGCATATCTTCACGAAGAATCAAGAGTCTGTATTGTTCATAGAGACATCAAATCCAGCAACATCCTCCTTGATGCAGATCTCACTCCAAAAATATCAGATTTTGGTCTTGCAAAGCTCTATCATGACGACGTGACGCACATAAGCACGAGGGTTGCTGGCACAATGTAAATAGTTTTTTTTTTCTCTGTTATGCTTTTAGGTTTCCTAATTAACGACTAAGTGATGTGGTTGAATCTGAATTTTGAAATGTTGTTCTTGTTTTAGTGGTTATCTTGCCCCCGAGTATGCAATGAGAGGACATCTAACAGAAAAGGTTGATGTGTTCGGATTTGGAGTTGTTGCTCTTGAGGTCCTTTGTGGAAGACCAAATACCGATACGAAATTGAGTGGAGATCAGATCTATCTTCTTGAATGGGTATGACCACTTTTCCATTTTCTTAATCCTCCACTAATATAATGTTGTTTTATGAACTAATTTTGTAACTTTTAGATTTTATTACACCCAACTACTAATAACATTAATTACAAATTCAAGAATCTGAGATTAGCTTGGCTGGTAGATTCATAACATTGGAATAATTGACACCCTGTATCACATCCCAACTGAAGGGGGTGCATGCCTGGGATTAGTTACATGTAATACTAGCCTATTTGTAATCACTCCTATCCTATTAATAAATAAATAGATGGGGAGGAGAAGGCATTCGGGTTCCATGTGGCCTCTATGAAATTGCCGAGAGTAGCTGGAGGAGTGGAAAGCCGTCGACTGGCTTCTCCATTACTGCTACGGTTTATTGTGCGGTTTTCCATCACTTCGGGCGTGAATGATGGAGGTTGGGAGTTTTAGAAAGGAAATGAAACGTAAATGTAAGGAGTAATGTACATGAAAGATTGATTATTGTTTTTGTTTGAACGATCTTAATTGAATTAGACAAGGAAATGATCATGACTGAAAAAAGACCATATTAGCAAACAACGTAGAACTAATGAATTGTTGTAGATAACTTTTGAAATAGAAATTATTGTTTGCAAATTTTATTACCATTTGCACTTATGAGTGAATCTTCCAAAAATCTGAAACCGTTGATGAGTAATTTTGATATCTTGCTCACTGATTAATTATGGGGTTTGTCATACGACATTAACAAGGGATGCTCCATTCTGTTGTTATGAACTTCAGCTGTTTGTTTCAACCCTTCTATTACAGCTTTGTTGACTGTTAATTCTACGAAAATTGTATCTACATCAGTTTTCTTGTGTGCAAAATGTAGGCGTGGACTCTGCACGAGAAGATGAGAGATTTGGACATGTTGGATCCCACACTGAACTCTGTCAACAAAGATGAAGCCATGCGTATGATAAACGTCGCATTCCTCTGCACCCAGACTAATCCAATGCTTCGACCGACCATGTCGCGTGTCGTGGCTATGTTAGTAGGAGACATGGAGGTTAGTGATGTTCCATCAAAACCATCCTACTTAACAGACTGGCAGTTCGACGATATCAGCAGTCAGGCTACCACCAGTACATTTCAGTCGAGCACTGGAGTCACAACTACGAACTTGCCTTCGCCTACTCAGCACGTGTCGGGCCCAGGAGAAGGGAGATAAGTTATGTTTCGACGATGTTTATATTTTGAAGAATTTACAGAAACTTTCGTAGTGTGCTTAAGTTAATGATACGAGATAATAGGTTTGTACGTCAGTATGTTTGAGTGATGAGGCTTTGTTACCTCCGTACCTGCGAGTGGAGTTCATGAAAATTATTTGATTACCATTGTTTACGTTGTACTTGTGTGTGGTTAGTGGTTACAATTGGCGTAATAAAGTTTAAACGTTAATTTGTGTGTTTATAAAATTGGTAGAAAGGGTGGTTTTTGTTCCAGTCTTTGTTCTGCACCAAGTCGGCAATTTCCCACACGCCATTAAAACATGAACAACAGACAAGAAAGAATAACATGATTTAGACACAAAAAGTTTCCAGTGGTCGATTATCTTAGTTACGATTACTCATGAGATAAAATTATACGAATTTCACTCAAAATGACACAATTTGCACCAATTTATTGAATATTTACACCAAGTTGACACGAAATAGGCACATTAAGCATATTTTGTAGTTTAGTTAATTATTTTTTAATTCAAAATGATTGTTCGAGACGTTTGCAAGAACGAAGACATCAACATGTCATATTATTTAGTCATTATTGACCATAATATGAGATACACGCAACAAGATGAAGAAAGGTTAAGTGTCTATTTTCCAATGATAGAGACATCAAATGCTCCAACACCAAAAATTTGGGAACAAACTGCAACTTACCCTTTGGAAGACTTTATACTTTCACTTACCTATCGACCTAAGCAATCACCAAATCCACCTAATGTGCTCCCCCTCAATGTTCTCGCTATTCACAACCACAATATTCATTCTCATGCCTCATCGCCAACCCTTTCAGCTTGAAGTAGTTATTGGGCGATGCAAAATGATATAGCTCCTTTCGTTTCTGGAAAATCAAGGAACTCAAGATTCCTCCCATTTCGAACCTCCTCCAAGTAGAACTCGCGCCCTATGGAGACCAAGACCACCTCTGGCACGAGTTCATGTCACCATAAACTCATAGTAGATGAACTGTTGGAGAAAAATGTCGTCAAATTGGTTTTGAGTTGTCACATTTTAATATGATATCAGAGCCAAAAAGACTCTACGACCAGCTACAAACATCCTCTGATGTTATGTTGTCCATGCATGAACATGAAGAACAATCTTAGTCACACGTGCGAAAGAGTGTTTAGAGGATAGTCTCACATTAATGTATTTATGAGTATTCTCTTGGGTTATAAGTTATTGAGTCATTTAGCTATTAGTTATCACCAATTAGTTTTAAGTTAGATATTCACACCTCAATACATACATCAATGAACTTCTTGACAATGTCGATAACAGGATGGTGGTGATGACCACAATGGTGGTGGTGGATTGAGTAACAATGTTTCAAAATTGTGACAAAATTTAATGGATGGGTTATGATGGTGATCAAATGATAAAAGTAAATTTGGATATTTGTGCTTCCACACCTGTTATATTTGAAAAGAAGAGGGACCCACTATCCTTAGAATATATTGACATCGATTTATCCTTGTTAATATCTTAAAATTTAAACTCCAAAATGAGAATTCAAACCATAAATCTTGTTTTATATCACAATATAAGTGTGCACACCGGAAATCTAAAACATTAGAAGTCATTTGATATCATATTTCAAGAATTAAAAAAATCAACCCACGAGATTCATTACAAAATTGACATCACTTGATCTTATATAAAATGTCCTCTATATTTAATTATTTTTACGTACATACTAATATAGTGTTATAAAACAAGATCTACTGTTTAGATTTCTCATTTAAAGTTTGGATTTTAGGTTATTGCACTACTAGAAAATTGGCTATTGCAAACGACTTATTACCGATGGAATCTCTGTGGGCCTTATTGTCAATGATGTGGAGGGGATACCAACAAACAGGGGTGGAGACACGTACAGGCAGGTGAGGCACCTGCCCTACCCGAATTTCCCCCAAAAAATTCCAATTCTTTTTTTGTATATTAAATATTTATGTGTAGTATCTTGAAGTTTGTGGTATAATTGTTTGATTGTGGTCTAATTTGGGATTTGGGAGGAGCTAAGATAATATTTTGACAAAAAATTGATTTTAGAGTCAATTTGATTCAAATTCTGGACTTTGAAGCTCTTTTGAACAACTACATTCGGAAGATAAGCTATAATCTTTTGGATTTACATTGTTGTGTGAGTTTGATAAATTTTTAGTTGAAAATGAACATTGCATAGATTTTAGTTAGGTGTTGTGTATGTTTGGGATTTGACTTTTTCGATTATGATGTGCAATCTTACTTTTCTAGTACAGTTATGCTTATTGATATGTTGTTATATCTCACTTTGATATTGTCGAGTTCGTTTTACTACTAGAAATATGGGAATCACCGACGGATCTATCTCTGTCGGTGCATTATCCGTCGGTGCAAGTTACGTAACACCGACAGATATAACTATCCGTCGGACTTTAGTCCCACCGACGACAATCAATAATAACAACGACAGATAACTTCGGTCGGATCAAAATTTTCCATTTGAGGGTCCAACACTGACGGATATAGACCGTCGGTGTAGGTTTTCGCTTAAGAAAAACGCAGGCTTCGAAAACATTTCACGCAAGGACGTACTCCGATGGATGAGGTCGTTAACACCGACAAATAAAGGTCGTCGGTGTACTGGTTATTCAAATCACCGATGGATACTATCCGTCGGACCTAACTTTGAAAATTGACCGTTTCTTGGCTATTACACCGACGGATAGAGACCATCAATGTAGCTTAAGTAAAATGCGGGCGTTGAAAACATTTCGTGCAAGAACATACTGTGACGGACAAGGTCGTTAACACCGACTGATAAAGGTCATTGGTGTACTGGTTCTTCAAATCACCGACGGATAGTATCCATCGGATATAACTTTGAAAATCGACTGTTTCTTGGGCTACTACACCGACAGATCATAACTATCAACGGATAACGTCCGTCGGTGTAGGGTTTTATCAGGAGCTGATTCGGGGCTTCCCTTCCATTTCCTTTCTCTCCCAAAAAATCCCAACTCTCATCCCGACCCACGCCAACCGCACGCACCTCCGCTCGTCGCTCTACTGCCGCCTGCCGCTCGTCGATCATCTCTTAAAGGAATGTGTTCTAAAAGTTTTACTTTGAAATGTCTTTTATTATGAATTGAATGTATTGAACATTTTGTTCATTGATTAATGTATTCGTCTTTTGGAAGTGTTAAGGAAGAGACTCTTGGTCATTAACCGTAGAGTTTTAAAAGATGATGGTTTACATAAATTAAAAGTAACTCACAATCATGGTAATTAACATGGAATATTGATTACCGAGTTAAGATTGTCATGTTTGTTGAAAGAAATATTGTAGATCTACAAATATTTAACTACATGAGTATGTGAAATAGAAAATGTTTCTTTCATATATTGAATTAACCTAACAAATGAAACATTATGGAATTGTGTTTGTGTCATTAATGTTTCATTGTGTCTTTCAATCTTAAGATATGAGACTTATATCTTTTCACATAAGGAGTGTATGATTTGATTATTATCAAAAGCTATCAATACGTATAGTGATAAATGTATTAGTTGGTTATACATAACTTGTGGGGGAAAATGTGATATGTGAAAGGATTATCACTGCCCCTCTTGACTTAAGTGATGATATTGCTGGGCCCTTGATAAAGTAAAATTATAATTTGCACAATGTGAAATGTGTATAGTTACATATTTATAATTGACTTGAGAGATCAAAATGAATATACAATACAAAGATGGCGTATTTCTACTTTGTATAATATTCTCAATATCATGAGGCAATGGATAGACATAAGTGATATTGCATATCACTAAATGTATCGTGTTTAGTTCAAGTGAGCAAAACATATTTGTTATTTGGGTGACTATAATGTGTAGCTAGATACTGCTTATAGTTTATAATATAAAGTGTTTTATATCATTGTCAACATAACTTAGATCCTCCTATAGGTCACACCACATAACTGGAAAATAAGAAATTTGATTTTACATTTTATATGATGTATTGAATTGCATATGGTAAGAATATTAAAATCAAATATGTCGTAATTACGAAATGGTTAGAATAATCAATAAATTTATATGAGATCACTAGTGCAGAATAGGCTTTACTCGTCGCCCAATAGAGGTCGGCCGTTATAACCACCGACGTCTAGTGGGGAGAGGACAGAATGGACGTCGGTCGTCATTGAGGTTGACGTCTATGTAGTACTATAGACGTCGGGTTTGGGAATAACACTTTGAGCCGACGTCTATAGGGTATAGACGTTGACCTATAGACGTCAGCCGTTTGTGTACCTTGTGAATCCGACGTCTATAGGGTATAGACGTCTCCCTATAGACGTCGGACGTAATGTAAGACCGACGTCTATACTCCATCCATATAGACGTTGAGATATAGACGTCGGCGTTATATAACATCCGACGTCTATATGTCTTAAAGAAATCAGACAGACGCGTTTTCTTTCATTCATTTCAGACGAAACCCACCCAAACCCTAGCCGTCCCGCGACCGAACTCTCCTCCGCGACCGACCTTTGACCGATCCGCACCGTCTCCGGCACCGCAGCGAGCTCCCAAGCTCTCCTCCACTTCTCCGGCCCTCTTCTCCTTCTTCCTCCGTCTTCCTCCGTCTCGCTCCACATGTAAGTTTTAAGTTCGTTTTTTGTTGTTTTAAGTTCGTCTTCCTCCGTCTTTCTCCACATATTCTTTCTAAGTTAGCCTTCATCTCGTGTCGTTTACAGCCGTCACCGCACCACCTCCGCGACGTCTTCGGGAACCACAAAGACCTCCTCCGGCATCACAACTTTTCCCTCCTCTGGTTCGTGCTCAATTTTAGATCCTTAATTTAGGATTAGTTTAGACCAAGAATCCAACGCCAACATGCATGTATGTTGGTTACTTGTTGAGATTTAATTGAAATAATATGTAATATTTCGTGGAAAAACAAACATGAAAACCTACAGAAAGACCTGAGTTTAAATTCACCTTAAGATTGAAAATCAACTTTTTTGGAAACGAAACTGACACCGGTAGGTTAGTATATCTAGTGTGTTATGTGTTGATATTTGATAAACATATCCAACTAATGCAACACTATTCTTCTCATGGCCGAACCTACGTTAAATATGTTACAAGACCTACCCTAGTAACCCTACCCTTATACATGTATTCTCCATTCAATCATGCCTCAACATAATTTTTTAATTTGGGAGTTTGATAAGTTTATTGGTGAATGGAGTGTGATCATTGTGTGAATGTTTAATTCATTTGATTTGACTCATTCATTGGATTGATTTGGTTTGGATTGAGTTGGGTTGGTTGGATGATTTAACCAAACTTTGTTTTCATTGGATTGATTTGGTTTGGATTATGTTAAGAATTTGGTTTAGATTGAGTAGAGAAATACATGATGTGAATGTGAGTAGGTAACTAGATATACATTTTTCTTGTTAATTTCAGGATTTGAAGAATTTTACATATCAAATTTTAAGTGGAGGTTCTGCCAAAATTTCAATAAAATTTTATTCCCAATTATTATTAACAACATGATAGTTTTAAAATGTTTTTCTGTCAATTCAAGTAATTATTTTTAATACTTGCTTTTAATATTTTAAATGTTTATTGCCTTAATTTTTTGAATTTTTAATATTATGATAATAACTCATTGCCCCCCTTAAACAACTTGGCCTTTAATAACCAAAAGCAAAAGATTAGACAATATTTGCTAAGTCATTCATCATATAGGATTTGCATGCATTGTATTTTTCTATTATTTACGATTTCTGTCGTAGATTGCTGGCGTAAGGTACGTACTATCTTTCACTCATCATTCATTAGAAAGCACACATTAGTTAGTAGGACTTGCATTGGAACAAGAGTGAGGTGAGTGTTTGTTTGGTGTGTTGTTTGTTAGATTAAGGTATGAAAAATACTTAGGGGGCAGTCACCTATAGGAGATGAGGTGGGGGATTTCATCACCCTTTCCTTGGCCCAGAAACCACTTAATAAAAGAGCCTTAATAAAATCAATTAGACGTTGACCCCTAGGATTTTCGGACGCATTAAGGAGAGGAAACCATTTAAGACCGTTATGGCCTGAATGTCATTGCCTATCTAGTCTCCCTGAGATTTTAGGAACCTCCGGGTTCTTGATTTCCTATAGATTAGTGGTCCTCGATGTTTAAGACCGTTTCGGCCTGAACGTCGTTGCCCATCTAGTCTCCCTGAGATATTAGGGACCTCCGGGTTCTTAATTTCCTACAGACTAGTGGTCCTCGGTGGGACCTCGAAGTTAGGCGTCGTCTATTACTAAGGACCTATAGTGGACTTTAGGTTTGTTTTGGTCTTGATTGCTTGGTTAGATTTCTAACCTTCCTTATTCCACGCTAGATTAAGGACTTCATCTCTTCTCCACTGAGTCATTCTTTTCTCATCTTAATGTCTCCGAATCTTCTCATCTACGAACACATTCTTTTAAATTGAAATTTTATTTATTTTCTGTAATAATAACTATCATTTTTGCCTCTGTTTAGATTGAAATGGATCAAGAGTGGATTGTTTCAAACAAATTGAGTGATGAATATGAGAACAGAGTGAATATGTTCTTAGAGGTTGCCAAAAAACATTCTAAGAAAATGAAAGACAGCGACATGGCGTATTGTCTGTGCAATAAGTGTCATAATATGTCAGTGTTGACTTTTCGGAAAATGAAAGATCATTTGTTTGAGAAAGGTTTCGACCCAAATTACAGACGGTGGATATGGCACGGTGAAAATGAATCATTTAGTCGTTCCAAGAATGATGGAGAAGATGTTAGTGTGGAAGATCACTTAAAGGAAATGGTTCAGGATATGGCTGAAAAGTTTTCGTCCAACCCCGATTTACTTGGTAATTTGTTGAGTGACAATGAGAAGCCGTTGTATTAGAATTGTACCAAATTCACTAGATTGTCAGCGGTGTTGAAGTTGTACAATTTAAAAGCTGGAAATGGTTGGTCCGATGTGAGTTTCACATCAATGTTGAAGTTAGTGAAAGAGATGCTTCCAGATGATAATGAGTTGCCAGATAGAACTTATGATGCAAAGAAAGTGTTGTGCCCTATGGGAATAGAATATAGGAAGATACACGCATGCCCGAACGATTGTATATTGTATAGAGGTGAGTTTGAAAACTTACATTCCTGTCCCAAGTGTAATGTTTCAAGATACAAAATGAAACGTAGTGGACCAAACCACAATGAAGAGGCTGATGAGATGAAAATCAAAGGACCTCCTGCTAAGATTTTGTGGTATCTTCCGATAATACCAAGGCTTAAACGTTTGTTTGCGGGTAAAGAGGATTCCAAGAACATGACATGGCATGCTGATCGTGAGAAACCAAATGATCAGTTGCTACGTCACCCTGCAGATTCACCTCAGTGGAAAAAAATAAATGTCGACTTTCCTGTGTTTGGTGAAGAATCCAGGAATGTACGACTTGGACTCTGTACTGACGGAATGAATCATTTCGGTAGTTTGAGTAGCATTCACAGTTCTTGGCCTGTTCTGCTTGTAATTTACAATCTGCCCCCGTGGTTATGCATGAAACGCAAATATATCATGTTGTCCTTAATGATTTCTGGTCCGAAACAACCTGGAAACGACATCGATGTGTATTTAAGACCTTTAATTGATGACCTAAAGAGATTGTGGGATGACGGAGAGTCAGTTTTTGATTCTTATCGTCAGGAGTCCTTCATAATGCGGGCAATGATATTTTGCACGATTAATGACTTTCCAGCTTATGGTAATTTGTCTGGATATTCAGTCAAATGTCATAAAACTTGTCCAATTTGCGAGGAAAATACATGTTCTTTGCAACTAGTTAATGGTTCTAAGACTATCTATCTCGGTCATCGGAGATTTTTGCCGAACTCTCATCCTTATCGTAGGTTGAAGAAGGCATTTAACGGAAAACAGGAGTTTCAGAATCCGCCAGTTGAAATCAGCGTCGAAAAGGTGTATGAACGTGTAAGGAACATTGAATGTGAATTTGGAAAACCGTACAAACGAGCAAACGACAAAAGTAGTTGGAAAAAAAGATCCATATTTTTTTATCTCCCTTACTGGAAAACTTTAGAAGTTAGACATTGTATTGACGTGATGCACGTAGCGAAAAATGTTTGTGATAGTCTTGTTGGCACTCTGTTGAACATACCTGGTAAAACCAAAGATAGATATAATGCAAGACTTGATCTTGTTGATATTGGTATACGAGCAATGTTGGCACCAGAGAAGAAAGGAGATCGGAATTACTTACCTCTAGTTAGTTATACATTGTCAAGAAAGGAGAAAAGAATTCTCTGTCAGTGTTTGCACGATGTAAGGGTTCCACAAGGTTATTCTTCAAATATCAGTAGTCTTGTTGTTATGAAGGATTTGAAACTTGTGGGGATGAAGTCTCACGATTGTCACACTTTAATGCAGCAGTTGTTACCTGTAGCACTGAGATCCATATTACCGAAAGATGTTAGACAAGAAATAATAAAGTTGTGTTCCTTTTTCAATAAGTTTTGCAGTAAAGTGGTCGATCCTGTGCTGTTAGATAAGTTACATAATGAAATTGTGGTCACATTATGTCAGTTGGAGATGTTTCCCCCCCTGCTTTTTTCGACATTATGATTCATCTTGTTATTCATTTGGTTAGAGAAGTTAAATTGTGCGGACCAGTTTTTTTAAGGTGGATGTATCCTTTCGAGCGTTATATGAAAGTGTTGAAAGATTATTGCAAAAATCGTCAAAGACCAGATGCTAGTATTGTTGAAGGATACATAGCTGAGGAGGTTATCGAGTTTTGCACTGGATACCTAGCAAACACCAAAACTGTTGGACTACAGAAGAATCGTCATGATAAACGTGCCGATGGTAAAGGGACACGTGGGATGAAAATGTTAAATCCAAATGGCGATGACTTAATGACAGCATATTTTTATGTGTTGTACAATTCGAATGAAGTTCAACCATACCTAAATGAACACATGAAGTTTCTAAAGGAAAGAAATCCTTTGTGGAGTGATCAACAAGTAATTAATAGTCACAATAAGAATTCCATCTCTTGGTTCAAAAATCTAGCATACAAGCGTGATGTTTCTGAGACAATACAGTGGTTGGCTTACGGTCCGCATTCTGTTGTTATAAATTACAGTGGTTATGATATCAATGGATATTCTTTCTACACAGTTTGTGAAGATGCGAAAAGTGTTGTTCAGAACAGTGGCGTCACCTTAATAGCAGAGTCTTTGCATGTGTCTAGTTCTGAAGACAAGAATCCTGTATACGCCGACATGTCCTATTACGGTGTAATTGAAGATATATGGGAGCTAGACTTTGTTAAATTCAAAGTACCTATATTTAGATGCAAGTGGGCTGATAATAAAAATGGAGTTCGAGTGGATGACTATGGCTTCATTTTAATTGATTTTTCAAAAAAAAGGTATAAAGGAGAACCTTTTATTCTAGCTTCCCAAGCGAAACAAGTCTTCTATGTGGCTGATCCATGTGATAAGAAATGGGCAGTAATTTTGGAAGGGAAGAAAAAAATTGTATCAGATGATAGCCTGATCGAGTATGAAGAGACACCACCTTTCTCTAAGCAAGCACCTGAGTTGAACTCAGTAGATGAAGAAATAAATGTTGAGACTTGTATGTTTAGAGATGACCACTGTCAAGGTATATGGATTGAAAATCCGTTAAGGAAAAAAAAGTAAAGGTGCAAATTTTCTGTTGTAACACATTGTAATAGACATTTAATGTCTTTACCTTATTTAATTACTTGAATTTATCTTTTATAGTATAATGGCTCCGAAAAAGAAACTCACTTCCTCCGAGTCTGAAGGCTCGAAGACATACAGTACACGAGGTCCTTGTCTCATGAAAGAATTCGTGGGCAGAAGAAATAGAGACGGTAGAGTTCCAATCCAGTTTGATGACCGTCTTGAGCCGTTAGGCATGTTGTCTGATAATTGGAAAAGTTTTCTGGGTAGCTTAGCGAGGGCCAAAGTTGACATTTGTTTATCTAGTTGGGCTGATGTAGATGAGAAGTTGAAGGACACAATATGGGATAATGTGCAGGTAATGATTCCATTATAGATTTCTATAGTTTTAGTCGAACTTTTGATATATATAAAGTTAACGTGTTGTAGGAATCTTTTGAGTTCCAATCCACTGACAAGTTGAAGAAAAAGTGGATGACATACATGTCAGTTCGTTGGAGGGATTTCAAAACAAATTTAACGAACAAGTACATATTCGGAGACTACCAGGATAGAAATCCATGCGATGTCTATAACTTTATCACTCCGAATCAATGGGAGCTATTCAGAAAATCCAGAGATAGCCCAGAGTTTGAGGTAACTGAGTTTAATTTATAATATAGTAACTGAGTTTCAAAACAAACTTGTTAGTTATTGATTTTAGTGACAAACTAATAAACTTGATTTTAGGTCATCCGAGCAAAAAACCAAAAGATTAGATCTTCTAACAAGTATACCCATCGTATGTCTCGAGCGGGGTACCAAAAGTTAGAAGCACAAATGATGGCTGAAAAAATTGCTCAGAAGAAACAAGAGGCAATTGACTCCGGTATGAGTGAGGAGCAAGCAAGTAACCTATCTCCTCCTTCTCCCGTAGCTCGTTGTGATTCTTGGAAGAGAGCGAGAGTAAACTCCAGAGGGGAGTACGTCACAGACGAGTCGCAAGCGATCGACTCGAAGATAGTAAGTTGCATCACTTATATATATGTTATTAATTCAGAATCATTAATTTTATATTTTTCAAATGTTAGTAAATATTATTTTAAACTTAGGACTCTCTGTAGTTGAGAGAATCTCAAGGTGAATTTGCTTCCGATGGTCGGAATGATATTCTACGCGAGGCCTTGGGAAACGACGAACACCCTGGTCGTGTGCGAGGGGTAGGGAGTAGAGTTGGACTTCGACAATATTATGGGAAGACTCAACGGTCTACTTCGTCGACTGGTCATACCAAATGCCAGCAAGAGATCGCAGATTTGAAGAATACGTTGCAACTGGTTTTGGAGAGATTGGATCGTTTGCCTACTTCTCCTACCCGTCGTAAGACCGGTTCTTCCGCGGAGACTACTCCAGTTCCGCCAGTGTTCCACCCTGGTCGACAAGATGATTTCATGTCTCATTCTCGAGAATTGGCCCTCGTCGACGGTCCCTCGTTTGGAAAGTTCGCGGATGGATCTAGATGTGCTTTATTTGTCGAAGACCCTGATCGAAGATTGGTGGGACGCGGGAAAGTTTATAACATCTCCAGACACCACTTCACAGAGGTAGGAGAGGGAGAATTGAAGGTTGCAGTTGAGAGTTGCTTAGATCCTGGTGCTTTTGTGCCATTTCCGGAAGAAGAGATTGTTACTCTCGGTGATGCTATCGGTGGGTTCGTGCGGTGGCCTAGTTATTTAGTAGAGCTAAACGACAAACATGAGGTATAGTTTAACTTTGAAAGACTTTAAACTTCAAATTTGTTAACAATTGTATTTTAACGGTTGTATACATATCTATAAGGTGTCAAGCCCCCGGAGCAAAGGGTCAAATAACCAATCTCCGATCAACATTAATTCGCTTCCAAGTAGGTGCAAAATGTTGTATCAATGTATGGTAGGTAGGGAAACACAATCCTTAAGTACCTGGGACTTGGAGGGGGAGGCGGATAAATGGTTTCCTCCCGCTTTGTACGTCACCAAAGAGGATATCATGCAGTTCATGGCGATGGATTCGTTGTGTATCATGATTATCGACGTGCAAGTGAAGTAAGTGTTTTTTTGAATACAATGAAAAGTATTGAATAATTTTATCAAAACTGTAATAAATTCCAAAAATTCCCTTATTAGTTGAGTGTTTGAGAGATTACATTCTCAGGAGCATCAAATGGCTAATTAGCCTGATTCTAGCCTTGATGTAGAGATCGATTGCTTAACTCTGGTCTCTCTAATTTTATTTAGAGTTTGGTGAATAGTTGGAGGAATTCCGACGCGATCCGACGTGCAACACATCTTCCTATTGGTAAAAGGGTTTCGATCTATGTATTTCAATATTAAATAGTTAATTACATATATTGAAATACAATTAGGATTTTTGTACATAAAATTGTTGAAAAATATGAAAATTGATCATAAATGCTTGTTAATTTCTCAAAAAATGTACACAAGTATAGGGCACGAAATTCTACAGTCTTCACTGTGCACGCCTCCTCCTCGCCGCTCCTCCATGCTCTCCTCCTCTCTGGTTACGCCTCTCTCCATGGCCGACCCTCCTCCTCACCACCACCCTGACCTCCTCCTCCCAATCGCCTCGACCCTTCTCCCACCCGCGCATGTCCCCCACCCACCCCGACCCGATCACCACCCTAATGCCCAACCTGAGCCCCTCATTCCCAGCCCGACCCCCACCCGACTCCAGTGCCTCCCCGAACCCCATCCCCATCCCCAAAACCCAACCCCTAACATGACCTCATACCCGTCTATATTGTTTTTATGTATAGTTTTGATAAGATTATTTGTTTTGATAAATTTAGATTGTTTTTAGTTTAGATTATAGTTTCAATGTTATAAATTTACATTAATTGTTTAATCATATATATATATATATGAATGTAATTTGTATAATTTAATGTAGATGTTTATGATTAATTTGAAATTTTATATGATTTAATATTTGATTAAAATGAAGGTCTAATTTTATTGGTTTAGAAATTGTATTTTGTCGACAATTTGTTAGATGTATGTGATTCGAATTAGGTTGCATTTACCTTTGTATGATTGATTTAGATAATTTGTATAGTTTAAACTAGATTAGTATGATTATTTTGAAATTTTGTAGGATTAAATGTTTGATTAAACTTAATGTGAAGCTTGATTTGTTAGAATTTGCATTAATAAAACATGTATTGGATATATATGATGTGTGTGATGTGTACGAAGTGATTGTGTATGCTATTGTGAACTGTACGTATTATAGGGGAGTGTCTGCCCGAATTCTTGTAAAATTCTTGGTTTACGAAGTGATTTAGGATTCGTAAATTCTGGGTTTACTTTAGGCTTTCGATTTAGGGGTAGTCGATTTAGTGGTTTGAAATTTGATTTCAGATTCAAAATTGACTTGAAGATTCGTTGTTGGTTTTAGGATTGACTTTAGCAATTCAATTTGTATCATAAGATCAATTTTGCATTATAGATTCGATATATGATTTAGGATTTCATTTTGTATTTCGAAGTTGCTTTTAGATAATAGATTTCATTTTGGTTATTTAGATTTATGAAGCAATATTAGATTTATGGATTGATATTGGATTTCAAATTCGAGTTTGAATTTAAGATTTCAAATTGAACTACATATTCGATTAGAATTTAGGATTTGATATTGGATTTAAGTTTTGTTTGTTAGTTGGATTGAAAGTCTACGTACCAATTATATATTTCAAGTCTATCGTCTCGATGCCCGTACTTCTCAAAAACCTTAGAATCAACTAGACTTTACTTTCGTTATTCAAGCTCTTTTGTTGTGCCAAAAAAAGAGGGTTATGTTTATTTTGATTTATGTTTGACGAATTGATGATAATGCTTGTCATTGAATCGTGAACATTTTTTTCTTGTCAATACATGTCTTCTGAAATTTTTTGGTATCGAAAATATAGGGGAGGTTCTGCGGAAATTTAGTTAGAATTTCAAATAAATTTTGATGTGTTTGCGGTTCAGTAAATTGATTGGAATTTAAGATTTGAAATTGAACAAGATATTCGATTTTGTATTAAGGATTTTATTTCAATTTTAGGAATCACTTTCGGATTTGATTTTGGATTACAGATTCTATCCTAAATTGCGAATTTCATTTTGTGTTAAAATTTAAATTTATGAATCGATATTAGATTTATTGATTGATCTTGGATTTTGGATTTAAGTTTGGATTCGATTTGGTAATTGGTTTTGGATAACAATTTTCTTGTCTTATATTATTAGAATCATGACTTCAGGTAGAAGTTGGATGTATGACCAAAGAGTTAGTCGAACATTCATCAGTAATTTTGAGGCATTCCTGAAACTAGCATTTTGTCCCAAGAATTAGTACATTCAAGATGGAAAGATCTTGTGCCCGTGCAAAAAATGTTGCAACAACAAGTGGGCAACCAGAGGGGATGTTATCAATGACGTTGTCCTTAACGGTTGTACTCAAAATTATGAGCAGTGGGCTTTCCACGGAGAACCCTTTTCTAGTACGAGTGCCCAAGTAGTAGTCCCGACAAATGTAGCTCCTACAACAGAAAATGAGCCGATGAAGATGAGATAGATGACATAGAATGGATGCTACACGACGTTGTCGTAGGTGGTAATGCTAGCGACGTTGTGTCGAGGCACTGGATAACGGATTACGCTCAGAAGTTTCTGGATTACTTGAAAGACGGAGAGCAACCGTTGTATTTGGAATGTAAACCAGAATTGACCAACTTGTCTTTTGTCATCAAAACATTTCATATCAAGAGCACTTGTAGATGGCCAGACACTTTGTTTAACAAATGGTTGGCGTATCAAACTGAATTACTGCCAGAGGGAGCTTGTCTGTCGAAAGATACGTATGAGACGAAGAAATTGGTTCGAAATTTAGGATTTTATTATGAAACATTCATATGTGCAAGAATCATTCCATTTTGTACTAGAAAGGGAACGAGAATGCCAATTCATGTGCGATATGCAGAGAATCTCGTTGGTTAACAGTGGAGGGGGACGATGAAGTAGATATGCAAGAACTAGGTTTTAAAAAATCCAAAACAAATCTTGTTACGGTTTTACGACACTTCCCATTGAAGCCAAGGCTTCGCAGGTTGTATCTCTTTGCTGATATTGCAAATCAATGAGATGGCATGCGCATGAACGTCAGAAAGATGGGAAATTGCATGATCTAGCTGATTCTGCGTGTTGGGCTGAGTTTGACAGCAAACATCCAAGTTTCTCTTCAGAGATAAGAAATGTGAGGCTAGGGTTGGCCGCCAATGGATTTCAGCCATTCAGCCAAACTCAACACAAGATATGACCCGTAATTCTCGTGCTATATAATCTCCCACCGTGGATGAGTATGAAGCATCAGTTCTTTATGATGACGCTGATCATACCCTGTCACCTTGGTAACAAGATAGATGTTTTCTTGCAACTGTTAATCGAAGAGCTAAAAGAAGAATGGGAAGAAGGTTGGGATACTTATGACATTTACACTAAGTCATGTTTTATGTTAAGGTCTGCCTTGATGTGGACTATAAACAACTTCCCTGCTTATGCTGATCTAAGTGGGTGGATGACTAGAAGATATAAGGTGTGTCCCTATATGGAAGATACTCATTCCATTTATTTGAAGCATAGTGGGAAGAATGTGTATTTGGGTCATCGTTGATGAATTGAATCAGATCACTGTTGGAGGAGAAACAAGAAAACATTTGATGGTAAAGAGGAACATAGAACTGCACCGGAATACAAATATGGAGAAGAAGTTCTTGACAAGTTGCAAAATTATTCTATAGGTGACGGGAATAACTGGACGAAGAGAACTATTTGTTTCCAACTTCCTTATTGGAAATGTCTTTTAGTGTGACACAATATTGATGTGATGCACATGAAGCTGATTGTTTGTGATAGTTTGTTGAAGACAATATTAACCCCAAAAGGAGCCAAAGATAACACAAAGTCAAGAAATGACTTGAAAGAAATGGGTATATGACAGGATCTGTATGTCACGTATGATGAGGATGGCAAAGTGACGTTTTATCCACCAGCTTGTTTCTGGATAAGCGCTACTGAGATGCAAAATTTTTGCAGTGTTCTTCATTTAGTGAAGGTGCCAGATGGGTATTCATACAACATATCCCGATGTGTTAACGAGAAAAAGTGCAAGATTGGCTTACTAAAAAGTCATGATCATCACGTATTGATGCAAGAATTACTACCTCTGGCCATTATAAAGAGTCATGGAGTTATAGAGGTGAGAGAAGCAGCTATCAACCTAAGTCAGATCTTTCGCAGTTTGTGTTCTAAAGTAAACACCGTTGAAGATTTTCAATGACTAGAGTTGAACATTGGTCTCATTCTCTGCCGGCGGGAAATGATATTTCCACCGAGGTTTTTTGATGTAATGTTATATTTACCTGTTCACCTAGCTTGGGAGGCACGATTGGCAGGACCAGTTAAATATCGTTAGATGTATCCGTTTGAGAGATATATGAACATGTGTGAGGGGTACGTTCGGAACATAATTAGACTAGAAGGGTCAATTGCTGAAGGTGTTCTCGCAGAAGAGTGCATCACCTTTTGCTCAACATACTTGAAGAGTGTGGAGACAATTTTTAATAAGCCTTTGAAAATGATGGAGGTGAAAGACTGTTAGGCACCGACAAAATGGTTGTTCTGGACCCCGTCGATCTTGAAAAAGCTTACAATTCGGTGTTAAATAATACTATCATTGTTGATGAATATCAAGAGTAAGTTAGGACTACACTTGTGTTATTTTATCATTGTCTTTAGGATACACATTCGATTGTTTCAGGTGTTTTAACCGTTACACAACTTTCCTTGGAGTAGGAGTACGTCGCAATCGACGATAACAATCAAATGTTCGACATAAGACTTTTAGTGAGTGGTTTAAGGAAACTGTTCGAAAGGAAAAATGTGGAAACATTGATATCAAAGCACTCGCTCGAGGTCTGGACAACGTAGGAGGAGGTCTTCATCTATATCATCAATGGGTTTAGGTTTCGCACACGGAAACGTGAGTCAAAATCCAAAACATAGAATAGTGGGTATATGTAAATGCAACAACAGAAGGTTATTCCACAACACAAGATAGGAATCCTGTCATTGCACTTGTCGCCTGATTGACATCATGAAAATATTTGTACCTTATATCTATTATCTTACACCTAAGTAATGCTACGTGACGAGTTTTATGTTTGAATTTCAGAAATAAAGAGGTTTGAAGAGAAGAGCCATGAAAGGACCCAAAAGTAGGAAAAAAGACTTAATTGTGAGACCTGGGGACTAAGATGCAAGGGAGAAGGACCTGAACGTAAGACCGAAGGACCAAAGAGCAAAACAGAAAACTCCACACCATCATGGGGAGTATTTTGGCAATTCGATTCGGGTCGGAGCTCCAATAAACAAAGTAGATGCATCAAAGACCAACAAAGACCACCAGCAAAGCCCACAACAAATCCCAGATCACTCTGGATCCGCTACGATTTGTGGAGCACGTGTATTAGTGTATTCTTAGTCTATTTTTGGTATTGGTTTAGTCCCACAATGGAGGATTGTCCCAGATTAGCTTTTTCCATGCCTATAAAAAGAACTCTTCACCTTCCATTGTAATTACCCATTGCTTGGTGACATTCTCTCTACTAAGGAGCGAGCCTTGAAGCAAAAACTCAAGGTGGAGAAGAATGCTACCTTCAATGTGAGTCATTGTTAATAAAATAATTATTCTAGTTTTTTTAATCTTGTCTTTTAATTTGTGCATGCTTGTTTAGTCTTTCATTTCCTTTTAAGTTAATTTAGTATTTCTTGCTTGCTTAGTGTATTTTTATTTCAGTATTATGCTTCATTTTGTTAATATAGTTAGTGTAATGAGTAGTGAGTAGTTCCATCCCCATTTGGGGGGTGGAGAAATATGTAATATGATCATGTAGTGTATTAAGTGTGTGTTATCTTAATCCCTTGAGCTTTATATGATTTTCATAACCATCTAATGAGTTTTCACTCTTATCTTTGATATATTAATGCTCTTGAATGAAGCTTAGCTTATGCTTTGATTAGTGGACCTATTTTATGGGGAATGATAAGGTTAGGATATGGATGGAATTAATATTGGAAACACAATTTGTAGTGTATGTACTCTTGTTGCCTTTACCTTAGTTAATGTCTTGTATGTTTTAATGATATTGGGTTATCTTAATTCATGTGGAGGCATAGTATGGTCTAGTCTTTATACATGAGTTCATTTAGCTTCATTCCAATTATTGTCTTGTATGTTTTAATGATGTAGTCTTATCTTAATTCATGTGGAGACAAAGTTGGATGTAGTTTTATGATTTCATGCACTACATGTTGTGAGGAGCTTAATTGAACACACACACACACACATCTTTATATTCACATTATTTCTCTACCCCCTATGGGGTTTAGTTTTTATTGCTTATCTTTCATTTCCTTTTGCATTCTAGTGTAGTTAGTGTAATCAATCTTTCTCTCCATTTTTTACCACTCGCCTTCGCACAAACCAAACGTCGACACACCTCCCAGTGGACGACCCGTATTTGCCACCGCTTCAACGCGGCCGTGCACTTGCGGTTTAAATAAAATGATCAATCATCGCCTACTTTGGTGTATTCCAAGATATAATCGAACTTCAGTACTATGGTGATTTGAAGTTTGTTTTGTTCAAGTGCAAGTGGCACGACGTTTTGGGTCAAGACAACACTACAGAAGTGATGAATATAAGTTCACATTGGTGAATGCGAATCAATTTCTGAAACCAGAAGAACCTTTTGTACTTGCATCTCAAGTAGAGCAAGTTTTTATGTTGCTGAGCTGAAAGATAAAGAAAGAGATGACCAACGGTTAGTCTTTGTGTGAATGTTTCTGAGAGATTCATATAACATGGAGGATGATGAATCTGAAGATTCAGAGTACGGTTGAGGAAATCTTGTGCAAGATAGAGTTCAAATTGACGATATTAGTTTGGTGGAGTTTGTGAGACATGATCTAGAGTTACTTGTGGTGGAGTAGTTCATTATTTAGTGAGTAGGAAAACCAATATTCTTTTACTTTTAAACTGTATAGAAGAAATAATGAAAGTATGCTAAATTTTTATGTTCTTTAATTCAGATATGGCTCGACGACGCAACACTCGTCTGGAGGACACAGATGACACATTGTACATCGCCGACTTACATATACGTAGGAGTCTGATGAAGAGGCTCCCGTAGACTGAGAGGAGCGAATAACCGGACGACCACAAAGTGTTCACCTTTTGCAGGTGAAGCCAGTATAAGTAGGGGGCGTGGTCCCACTCAGTGTTTGGAAGAATGATCGAAGAAGAACCAATCTTCAATCAATTTCACAGCAGAAGGGGTACCCAGAGGACCCATGGCCGAGAGTTTCTAGAACCTTAATGGGTCACTTGCGAGGAGGTCCCACATACTTCCCCCACGTTAAGCAGATTGGAGACTGGTGCCCAAGAAGGACAAGGACGTGGCATGACAACAAATTTTGGTAACATTTCATACCATCGTAACTTATTTTATTATCTATTTCATTTAATTATGGACTAATGTTGTTTTACAAGCACATTGGATGGTTCTTGAGGGATTTAGAGACAAGGTCATGAGGTCTCTAAACAAGAAGTGGAAGGAATATAAATTTGACCTCTACAAGAAGCGGGTGGAGCCAACACAAACCCGGGAGGAGCAGATAGCCAAACGACCACAAAGCATCTCTGTTAAGGATTGGTCCACTCTTTTTTTCGATTATTGGGCCAGCGGGGTTTTTCATGTATACTTTGATTTTAATAATTTTAATGTTATTCAATTAATATGAAAAGTAACATTTTATTTTATTTTTGGTGCAGAAATAGAGTGAGATCAACAAGACAAAACCGGACGAACCTAATTATACCACATACGTGTGGTACAAAGTTCGTCGTGCGACATAAGGAGAAGATGGTAATTAATTTTTTTTGTCTAAATTTGATTCATTTGATTTATTTTATGCAATTTAACACCTTTTTTAATTTTGTTGCAGATTGCAGAAGACCCGACAATTCTGGAGCCCACTCAGAAAGACATGTGGATTAAACTCCACAACAGGAACCATCCAGAAGCTTCTCGATTCATTGTAAGCTAATTATATGTATATTGATTTATAATTATTATTATGTTTCACGTTTATATTGAAGTTTAACTATTGAAATGTTTTATTTCAGCAACATTTTGAGACTATGACAGGATCGGATCAGACGAGCTTTGAGGGCTCTATCACCTTGGTCGCTCCTAATGATCCGGTTGGCACCGTGTTGAGCGATGGGCATGGACGAGTTTGTATGTATTCCAGCTACGTCACACCTACGGATATGTACGAGGCTCGTGGGATGCCAAGCAGAGCAGAATGCAGTGCCAGAGCTGACGTAGAGCAGAACGATGAAGCAACTGCGGAGTTGAAGCGCGTCAGCAGTGAGCTCAAATGACTCAAGATAAGCTGAAGACGGCGGAATCCTTGCTCAGTAAGATGCAGCTTCAAATGAACTTTTTGCTCGAGAAGGCAGGTTACACGAGCCAGGTAATCTACACGTTGTTTAGTTAAATTGTTGCATTTATTGGTTTATGTCAAATAATTTATAATGTTTGTAATGTGTAGGATCATGACATCACCTTTTTTTGCACACCGCTGCCACCGCCGAGACGAGATGACGATCACGGGCCCTGGGAGAGGGGGGACGAGAGGTTTGACGACTTAGTCGCTGCATTTAATCTGTTACTTTTATCACGTATAGAATAAATAAATCAAACTCATTTGTTAATCAAACTCATTTTTGAATGAATGAATGTTTTATCAATTGTTTAGTTTTGACATGAGTTCTTGAATGTATATAAATGGATGTGTGAATGGTTGTGTTGTTGGAAATGAATGGAACACATTTGATCTTCTTTGAACAGAGAAAATTGGAATTTGGGAAGAGACAATCAGCTCTTTTCGAATGCTTGGAGGAGTTTACACCGACGGATATCCGTCGATGTAGACGAGGTTCACTTTTTAATACACTGACGGATATCCGTCAGAGCACATCGACGAGACTTACACCGACGGTAGGTATCCGTCGGTGTATATTCTCATTCATCGGATAAGAACCTATGAATTTATTAGTCGGTGTCCCTACACCGACGGATAGCTCCATCGGACTAGTACACCGACGGATGATCCGTAATGAGCATAAATAGTAACAATTATTACAAAATTCTTTTATTATAATTTTAGGTTATACTTATACACTATTTTGCTCCTTCTATTTGTCTAAATTTTATCAATTTTAAACTTAAGAACGAACATAGCCAATAAATTTCCCAAACTAATTGCTTTGTGTTTGGATATTGGAATTTGAGTTGTAAGAATAAAATCAATTTAACTTAAGTGTCGTGTTTTATGGTTGTAAAAATTTCTTTTGGATGTTTGAATTTTAATGTATTCATGTTTGGAAAAATGTTAAAAATATGAAGGATATTTTTTATTTTTTTAATTAATTAATTTATTTAAAGTATCATCTTAAAGTTGTGGGTCCTCCAAAAAAATTCGACTATTGTGGAGACAATCTGCCCCACCAAAAAAATTTGGATTGCGAGGTGAACTAGATAAGAGGAAAGAAGATAGTCGTCCTCATGGACATTCTCCATCACGTATCATCGACAACGTAAAGGGTAATTGTGTCTTCAATTGGAGATTGATATCAAAATTCATTTGAATTTCCTAAGAAAATTATTCTTTTTTTGTAAGAGCAACTCAGGGTGAGATATCTAAGAAGAGGGTTCAAGACAAACCAAAGGAGTATATCTTGTTCGCTCTCTAGAACATTGGTTTAAAATTGTATGTAATGAGGTCATGGTTCTTGTCAGTCCTTGTGGGCAGAAGCCTAATAAAATATTGGCATCGTTCGCTAAGCAACCTTAGTTGTAGCCATTGCATGTAAAAATGGCAGATCAAAGTCACCATGCATTTGATGATATATGGGATATGCTTGTGGTATGTCTTATTTTATTTGTTATCATCCTTTAGATTTAATACTTGAACGTAGATATAATTATTAACAAATGATTCCATTTTATTCGTAGGATCGTTTTGATTTCGGGGATTGTATAAACGCCTGACATTATTGTTTTGATAAAGTTCGGTTTTCTAAAAGGTTATCGATATTCGGTGAAAGCACAATATTACATTCCTTTCGAGACCGATGAAGAGCGGATTGCCTATTTGTCATCGAGGGAAGATCCGAGGGTTCTTGTTGACCAATTCCACTTGAAGTACGAATAATGGAGAACTGAAATTGCGAAAGTATAAATATGTGTGGTCTTTAAATATTTTAGTTGTATATGTCTAATACACATTCATATGTTTAAACCTTTTCATTCTCTACAAAAATCCTTAACGAACAACATCAATTGTGGTCGCAAGAATATGAACCACAACACAGAATCTCAAACCTTCACAAAAAACAAAGCTTCATAGTACTTAGAAAAACATTGATTGAATCTGTACTTTATAGAAAGTAAAAAGAATTGTTCGTTTTTTTATTAAATAATTAGATGGATGAGAATGAGATCACGACACCTTCCAAGAAAGTTGAAAAGATGGCTCTTTGTTAGCTGAAGCAACCACAAATGGCGAGTTTAAACTTTTTAAAAGAAGGAAATAAGATTTACTTTTATTTTTAGAATATCATTCATCTTGATATATTGTAAGTTGAGATACAAGAATTAGCCCAAAAAATTGTCTCTAGAGACATTGCCCCAAGAGAGAGGTTAGTGTTCGAAGCAGAAGCCTCGTGAGGCGATTGAGGAGGAGGCAATAGAAAAATCTCAGGGAAAGAAAATATTGATATGGTGTGAGGTGCTGGAAGGTCAAGACCTCGACGGGTCGATATGACATTATTCAGATTAAGCATCTTCAAACTAAGATTTCTCAATATGTATCGCTTGTAAGTATATACTTAACTTCATAGTTTTATTTTTATATAAAATAAATGTAAGACAATATTAAAATTCAACGCAGGAGGAGCATGAGAAGGTGAATGCTCAAGTGGCAAAGCTGATGACTGCCATACCCCATTTTAGTGGACATCAAGTATGATTTCTTTGTAATTTGGTTCTTTCATTTCTTAGAATAATTTATGTGCATTGAATAGTCTAACTAATCAAATTCACTCTTGTTTTGTAAAGTGATGACATGAATACATCTTCGCAGCATGATGACAACCCATCGACGGATCCAATTTCCTCCGAGCCTTAGTTGGTATTAGTGTGTTATGTGTTAAATTTCTGTGTGGCAGTGACTTGGTTCATTTGCGACTTATAGTTGAGAATATTGTGACGACATTGTAACTTATATCGTGACTTATGCTGAGAATATTGTACCTGCATTGTGACTTATATTGTCCCTTATGTTGTGACTTATACTTGAGAATATATGAGTATGCTTTATGGTTTATTTCGTAGATGACTTATAATTGAGAATTATATGACTTATATTATGATATATGAACAAATTGACTTATGTGGACGTCTAAATCTATCTTATTATGAATGTACGTGGAATAAGAAATTGTGATTGAGACGGAATTTTGTTCAGGTTGTATGTATAAACCCGATATGTGTTATTATGGATGTGATTTTTTTGTAACAAACACTACTATTGCTGACAGGATCCAGGGCTTTTGCCGACGGAATTATTCTGTTAGCAAAAACCCATTTTGTAGTAGTTTTAAAGTGCGTCAAATATGTGTAAACACAATTTGAGAGTAGTACATCTCTCCTCTATTTAAAATAGCAGAAAATATCACGGTTAAACAATAAAAATGCCATACAAAGAATACAAGCAATCCATACTCCATAAACCATAAAAAGAAGAGTCCTAAAAATATTATCTAGTTTTCTCTCTCTGACACGTCATTTGTTCCCCTTCACAACATTTAACCATAGTTTTATTATATTATTCACATTCACAACATTTAATAAAAATTTCTTGGTGTCAAATCAACTTTCTCTTATCTCCAACTCATTCTCACTTTTTACAAAAAATATATTATCATTGAACTTTTATAAACTAATTTTAATTATTAATAAACTTGACTATTAATATTTTCTTTTCTTAATTTTTTAAAAAATCATTGTTGGAGAAACATTCATAAATAATTAATTTATTAAACGCAGGTTGTTAATAGAAATTTGATAAACGAAATTCGTCGAGATTACATTAACGATTGCATATAATTAAACATTATAACAATTAAGAAGTAAATGATAAAGACATTTTAATTATCACTCTGCCCATAATGTATTTGTCACATTTCAATTAACCACCTGTTTTTTGGAATTTTGAAATTACAAAATTATATAACAATTTGGGTGTCTATTTGTAGATCTTGAAAAAAAAATTGGTGATTTTTTTAAAAATTAATAATTTTTATTACAAGAAAAATACATTACAATCTTCTTCTTCTCTTTATTCATTGGTGGGCCCAACCACAAACAAAAAAATCCAAAAAAATCTCTCTCTTCCACACGTCAAAACGTTGTTACTCTCTCTCCTGCGTGCGTAGGAGAATATGGTGGTGGAAACGTTTATTCACACTACTTTTTGAGTTAAATCATTGCCCAAATTTCTAAAAGTTTTATGCCAACATTTTCTAATGGCATTTCAACTCCAATGTATTTTTCTCTTCCCACTCCAACTCTTCTCTCCACCTCATCTCTCTCCCTCACTCACCTCCCTCCTTGTTGCTGAAGGTGGGGGTTGCTGCTAGAGGTGGTGGCTACCAGAGGCGTTGAAGGTGGTGGTGTGACGACGACACAAGGAGGAGCAAGGTGTAGACTTCGGCCGACATTGGAGAAGCATTTGTTCGAGCTACCAGAGGCGAAGCAAGGTGGTGTACAACGAAGGCATGACCGACGAGGAGGCGGCGGGAGGAAGCGATCGAAGCTCCGACGATCTCGGAAAGGTATGCCAAGTTCATTCTTTACTTATACATGCCGTGTGAGGGGTTTTTAGCTCCTCTCCGGAGGCCTCACCGACGACGAAGGTTGGCGTTGCCTGGCATAACCCGATAATCGGTCGACCGATGCCTTGTTGGCGGTCGACCAGATGTAGAAAAATCAGGACTTGTGAAGTCCCTGATATTTTCAATCGGACGGTTTTCCCTTTGGGTCCGATCATTCCCCATTGTTTAATCGATTAAGTTTAGACCGTAAGTGCACGATATTGGTGAAGACGCGGCAAGTACGGGTCGATCCACGGGGAGGTGGGTAGCTTCTGGTTTGTCCGAAATCAAATGACGAATAAAGGGAGAAGAGATTTGATTATGCTATGCTAAACTACACTAGACTAGTAAGTAACAAATGCAAAGAAGGCAACTAGCGATGGATTAAAACTAAACTAAGAGAGTTTAATAACTAGGCCGAAAATCAGGAAGAGAAACCCTTGAGGGGTGGAGTGAGTGTACACATGCAATAAGATGGTGAAGAATGCATTCAATGGGCACAAATGTGGGTTGTTTTTCTTGCATAGGAAGTGTCTAATGGATATGACAAAACCTATCAATCCAATCACTAACCTAGTTGATTAACATTCACATACACAAGTTGGTTAATTCAGAACCTAAACAAGCATGAGATGTGTCTAATACTTGTGGCAAAACCCATCAAGTGAAGTGTTCTACTCTAAACAAGCAAGCATACATTCACATTTATCAACACATTTCAAAATAAAGCATTCATTTCCATTCTTTATTGCATGTCTAAACATCATCTCCACCCCCAAAGGGGGATGGAACTACTCACTACTCAATAAACTGTAAACTACATTAAGAAAAGGAGACATTCTAATTATACAACGATAAAGAAAACTCTAAGCATGCAAGCATTAAAACAAAGACAACATTAAAACAAACTATGAAGAATTATTTTATTTACATGACTCACATTACAAGTAGCATTGTTCTCCACCTTGAGTTTTGCTACAAGGCTTACTCCAAGTAGAGAGAAAGCCACCAAGTATGTAGTAAATACAAAGGAGGATGAAGAGTTCTATTTATAGTCATAGAAAAAGGTAACCGGGGACAATCCCCGATGTTGGAATAATGAAACATTCTCAGAATAGACATGAACATAAAATCCATATTCACAAGAAACAAGGTCAGATTTTTGAGAAAAACGGACCGCTAATTGGCGGTCATTTATTCTCGGATCGGACCCATTTTTGCATATCTTCTTTATTTCTTAAATTAATTACGTGGGGTGTACTCAGATCGGTTATTAGAGTCTAGGCCCGAATCTAATTGCCAAAATACTCCTTATAATGGTGCAGAGTTTCTCGGTTTGCTATTTAGTCCTTTCGGGCTTACGTTCAGGTCCTCCCTTCTTGTTGATGTGTCATTGTGTATGGCCGAGAGGTCCATTTTGCCTCATTTAAGTCCTTTCTTCTTACGTTTCAGTTTTTTTTATCTTCACTTCTCTTCTTTATTACCTAATACCTGAAATATAACAACAAACACTTGAGTAGCACATTATTGGGGTAAAATTAAGGATATATAGCATGAATATGATGCATGATATACTACTAATCAAATACCCACACACTTACCTTTTGCTAGTCCCAAGCAAAACAAAGAAAGAGAAAAATGAAAGAAACAAAAAACATACGAAAACAGGGAAATCCTAACTCACTTTCAAAGGAATCACGGTTGCACTTAGCACGTGCAACAAGCCATTAAACATCCTTGTCGTCAAAGGGGAGAAGTGTTGTCTCCTGAGGGATTTCAACGGATACACCCACAAAATCCGAACATAAATGCATTATTCAACCTAGCAACATGACTCGATGGACTCATTATCATCGATCATTGGACATGGTAATTCTATGGGCCGACTCTATATATGTAATCAGTCCACACACCTAGCCTAATGAACCATTCGTGCAAGTTAGTTAAGGACTTAAGTGACAGACATGGGCAACCATTACATCCTCAAGTGATACAAAGTGTAAAGTCCATTAAGGTTCTTATTTGTCTTTTTTTCTTTTATTTAATTTCAGACTCACAATACAAGTAGCATCTCTCCACTTGAGTTTTTGCTCCAAGAATTGACTATAAGTAGAGGGATTATAACACCATGTAGAATTGTGATGGATTCTACAAGCGTGTGACACCCACAACTACAAGAGAATTGAAGAGGAAAACTCCAAGTTGAGATAAAAACTATCTCTGATTTTTGTATAATTAATTCAAAACGAAAATTGGTTGTTTCTTGACCTACAAGCCAGGTCTTTTATATCTTTAAATCAGTATAGGAATTAGGAAGTTAACCAACAAGGCAACTCCTATGATTTGCATCTAAATAAAACAAATAACAGCAAGGAAATAAGTAACTACCGAATTAACTTATTTAAAATTCAGGAAACCTTCCATAAACCAAAACCTTCCATAAACCTAGTTCGAAGCAATTCATATGCGGATGGGGGAGGAAACTTCTTGCTGACTTGGCTGGTCGGCTGGAAGGAAACTTCCTTGTTGAGCTGGCTGGTCGGTAGGAAGTTTCCTTCCTTGCTGATTTGGCAATGGCTCCAGCATGGCAGCTCCTGCATCAGTCACCCCTCGTTGGAAAGAACTCGTCCTCGAGTTTGCCTTAGCGTCCCTCTTGTTGCCGAAGTACGGGCTCAGATGCTTCACATTAAACACATCAGCAGTCTTCAGATGCTTTGGTAGGAGTAATATGTAGGCGTTATCATTGATATTCTGAAGTATCTCACAAGGTCCGACTTTCCGCTCCTTTAGCTTGTTGTATTCTCCCACGGGAAACCGGTCTCGTGTTAGAACAGCCCACACGAAATCACCTTCCTTAAAAAGTACTTGCCGGCGACGACGATCCGCATAACTCTTGTATTTGGTGTTGTTCTCATGGAGCATTTGCTTCACTTGTTTGTGAATGCCTTGCAAGTGCTCAGTCATCTCATCAGCCTTGGGGTGCAAATGACCAACACGAGGAATGGGCGCTAAGTCTAGCACCCCAGAAGGATTAAACCCATAAACAATTGCAAATGGACTCAGCCCAGTGGTTCTGTTTGCTGATCGGTTGTAAGCAAATTCTGCTTGAGGCAAGGAGAGGTCCCATTGCTTAGGTTTAGTGCTCGCCAAACAACGTAGGAGATTGCCCAAACTCCGGTTGACTACTTCGGTCTGGCCATCTGTCTGAGGGTGGTATGCACTGCTGAAATTCAGACGAGTCCCCAACTTCTCCCATAAGCTCTTCCAGAAGTTGCTGATGAACTTAGTGTAACGATCAGAGGTAATTGAGTGGGGAACTCCATGCAAACGCACCACATCTTTTAAGTAGAGGTGGGCAATCCGGGTTGCATCCATCATTTACATGCTACAAAATGTGCCATCTTGGAGAACCAATCCACTATCACAAAAATGGAATCCACTGCCCGTTGTGTACGGGGTAACCCCAACACGAAATCCATGCTAACATCACACCACAGACCTTCAGGAATAGGCAAAGGCGTGTACAAACCGGCATTGGTGAGGGTACCTTTGGATTGCTGGCAAACGTAGCACCTTGCCACATAGTGGGCTACCTCGCTAGGTAGCTTGGGCCAGTAAAAATCAGAGGAGATCAAGGCTAAGGTCTTGTCCCGTCCGAAATGTCCCTCGCCATGTAATTCGCTGATGATCTGTTGTCTCAACGAGCAATCCGAAATGCACAACTTCTTCCTTCGGAATAGGTAGCCGTCGTGTATCAAAAAGTCACAACGCTGACCACCCATGACTTGCTGGAATATCTTCCCAAAGGAGGGATCAACTGGATACATGTCGGGGAAGGTCTCGAATCCGATGACTTGACTGCTCACGGTCGTGAGAAGGGTGTTGCGGCGGCTAAGGGCATCAGCGACATGGTTTTGACTTCCTGATTGGTGCCGAAGTGAGAAGGTGAACTCCTGCAAATACGCCACCAATTTGGCGTGACGTCGGTTGAGTTTGTGCTGGCCATTTATGTACTTCAAGGCTTCGTGGTCGGTGAAGAGGATGAACTCACGTTGCACCAAGTAGTGCCGCCAATGCTTCAGAGATTGCACTATTACGTAGAACTCCAAATCATAGGTGGAATAATTCTTCTTGGATCCAAATAGTTTCTCGCTGAAGAAAGCTATTGGACGTCCCCCTTGACTCAGAACTCCACCGATACCAATTCTAGATGCATCACAATTTAGTTCGAACACCTTTTCGAAGTCCGGCATTGCTAAAACTGGAGCTTAGATCATCTTTTGTTTCACCAGCTGGAAGCTCACCTCTGCCTCCTCAGACCACTTGAGATCTCTTCCCTTTAGACACTCGGTGATGGGGGTGATCACGGTGCTAAAATTTCGAATGAACCGCCGGTAGAAGGAAGCCAAACAGTGGAAACTCCGAACATCATGCAACGACTTTGGCCTGGGCCACTCAGAAATGGCACTAACCTTGGTGGGGTCAGCATGAACACCATCGATAGACACCACGGACCCCCGGAAGGTGATGTAGGTTGTGAAGAACGCACATTTCTTTTGATTAACAAACAAACATTCGGATCACAGCTTGTCAAGAACTGCACGTAGATGTTCCATATGCAACACGGGTGTCTTGCTATAGATGAGGATGTCATCGAAATAAACGACAACAAACTTCCCCATGAAAGGACGAAGAACCTAGTGCATGACCCTCATGAAGGTGCTGGGCGCGTTGGATAGTCCAAATGGCATCACCAACCATTCGTACAACCCATGCTGCGTTTTGAATGTCGTCTTCCACTCGTCTCCTGGTCTGACCCGTATCTGGTGATATTCACTCTTAAGGTCGATCTTTGAGAAGATTTTGGATCCCGATAGCTGGTCCAACATGTTGTCTAAGCGGGGAATCAGGAACCGGTACCTTACGGTGATACGGTTGATTGCTCTGCTGTCGATGCACATGCGCCAGGAACCATCCTTTTTCGGTACCAACAGGGCGAGAACGGCACAAGGACTCATGATTTCTCGGATGTAGCCTTCCTCCAGCAGCTCCACCACTTGTCATTGTAATTCTTCAGACTCTTTAGGGCTGAGATGAGACGATAAGCCAGACGGTTTGAGAGAGTCGATCCTGGGATAAGATCGATTTGGTGCTGAATATCTCTCAACGGTGGTAAGCCGTGGGTGAGATCTTCGGGCATCAGCTCGGAGAACTCTTCGAGAAGTTGCTGGACCTCCTCAGGAACATCTGAGCTGGAGCCAATCTTGCTTTCAACCTGGGGCAGCAACGCAAAATCACCTCTTCTCGCTTTATTTCGGCCAAAAAGTTGGATAGGGACAACAAGTTGTTGTGAGGGGACGCCTGGATTGAAGGAGTTTCTTCTGGGTGAGGCGCCAAGACAATATTCTTCCCTTTGATGCTGAGGGTGTAGGTGTTCTTTCGTCCATCGTGAACGACACTTCGATCGTACTGCCATGGCCGTCCCAGCAGTAGGCGACAAGCATCCATAGCCACCACATCACACCAAGCATTGTCAAAGTATTTTTTGCCGATGGAAAAGACACCAAACACCTCTTGTCCACCTTTATTTCCGTCTCCTTGTTCAGCCAAGATAATTTGTAGGGTTTGGGATGCGAGTCGGTCTTCAGCTGCAACTTTTGAACTACCTCTTCGGACACCACGTTCTCGCAGCTGCCGCAATCGATGATCATCTTGCAAACCTTGTCCGAGACCTTTCAAGTGGTACGAAAAATATTATTTCTCAACCACGCATCTCCTGACCCACCCTTAGGGGTTAGAAGACTCTTGCGGATGACTAAAGTTTCTGGTCCGTCCCCGTACAACATTCCACCTTCGTCCTCATATTCATCGAACACGGGCTCGCCATCGATCTCGTCCTCGCTCCCAAGGTTATCCTCAACCAGGAGGTTCTTCCCACCCTTGCTGGTGGTTTTTCCACAACTGGATGCGATGTGACCCTCCTCTCCACACCTATAACACTTCACGCCCGTCTTAGGCCTGTCGTGGAACGGTACTTGCTGAGGGTGCACCTCTGGAGGTCTAGCAGTCCGGTTGGGTTGCTGCTGCTTGTGGCTGGTGGTGACTCGCCTTCTTTGCTGCTTCTCCGCTGCGAGGGCTCGTTGATAGGCCTCCGAAACCATCCATAATGAGTGGAGGCTGAGGACATCTTGTAGGGATGGTCGTAACCCCCCAAGTATCGTGCCACCGACTGCTCCTCCGATTCCGATAGATCATTCCGAGCCACCAACTGATAGAATTCCTCCGTGTAGTCATCCACCAACCTCACACCTTGCCTCAATGCATGAAGCCTCTGAAACAAGGATTGCGTGTAGCCAAAAGGAAGAAAGTGCTCCTTCATCCTTTTTTTCATCTTGCACCATTCGGTCAGCTTGGTCTTGCCTTACCTTTCGCGGGTGCGCCTCAATTGTTCCCACCACGCAGACGCTCTTCCCTTGAGTCGGATGGCGATTAGCTTAATCTTCATATGCTCCGGAACCTCTTTGTAGTCAAATACTCGTTCGACTTCATTCAACCAGTCCACGAAAGCATCAACATGCAACATACCAGAAAATTCTGGCAGCTCCATCTTGAAACCGAGGTCTCCATGACGATCACTCCACCCCCGGTGTCCTTGACCAGCACCACGATCCTGGAACATGTTGTGGAGGTTTGAGCTTGCGTCGGAGTCCAGATCTTCAGCTTCACGATGGCCTGGATCTTGCGCAGCAAGACGTTGGGTTAGCTCAGCAATTTGTCTTTGTAGATCCTCAATCAACTCAACATCTTTGTTGCTGCGACCATGGTGCGGGAGTTCCTCCTCTGGATTAGCTCCACGACGCCCACGACCACCACGTCTACCAGCCATCACGCTGATGAAGCAGCAACTAGAGGGAGGATTTCGGCTCTGGTACCAACTGACGCCGTGTAGAATTGTGATGGATTCTACAAGCGTGTGAACCCACAACTACAAGAGAATTGAAGAGGAAAACTCCAAGTTGAGATAAAAACTATCTCTGATTTTTGTATAATTAATTCAAAACGAAAATTGGTTGTCTCTTGACCTACAAGCCAGGTCTTTTATAGCTTTAAATCAGTATAGGAATTAGGAAGTTAACCAACAAGGCAACTCCTATGATTTGCATCTAAATAAAACAAATAGCAGCAAGGAAATAAGTAACTACCGAATTAACTTATTTAAAATTCAGGAAACCTTCCATAAACCAAAACCTTCCATAAACCTAGTTCGAAGCAATTCATATGCAGATGGGGGAGGAAACTTCTTGCTGACTTGGCTGGTCGGCTGGAAGGAAACTTCCTTGCTGAGCTGGCTGGTCGGTAGGAAGTTTCCTTCCTTGCTGATTTGGCAATGCCTCCAGCATGGCATCTCCTGCATCAGATTAGCAACCAAGCATGTAGTAGATTACAAGGGAGGAGGAAGAGTTCTATTTATATGCATGAAAAAAGGAAATTGGGGGCAATCCCCCTATGTGGGACTAATGGAACAATCCCAAAATAGACATAAACACATAACCCATAACACACTTAAGGAAAAAGCATACGTAAAACAAGGAAATCCTAACTCATTTTCGTAGGAATCACGGTTGCACTTAGCATGTGCAACAAGCCGCTAAACCTCCTTGTCGCCAAGGAGAAGTGTTGTCAGCTGAGGGTTTTTAGCAGCTACACCCACAAAATCCGAATATAGATGCATTATTCAACCTAGCAACACGACTCGATGGACTCGTTATCGTCGATCATTGGACACGGTAATTATACGGGCCGACTCTCTCTATGTAAATAGTAGGACAGTCAGGGTTCTTGTACTTGTGTATGTGAGATTGGATAAAAGTGAGCTCACACTCGCAACTAAGAATGCTTTCTTAGGAACATTGGTCTTCCTCTTTGTTGTGTAGAGATCCTTCAACACTTTGGCATATTGAGGTATTTGTTGCATGACATCTAACAAGGGGGTGTTAACCTTCACTTGTTTGAAGACCTCTAATATCTTATCCATTGTGTCACTCTGCTCTTTGGTTAACCTACTAGGATAGGGAGCTTTTTGCAGGTAGGTTTTCTAGGGTGCCTGAGAAGGAGGTGTTGCTGTATTACCCTCACCTTTAGCCTCTTCCTCACCGTCATTCCCACCAAGGGGCTATAAAGATGGTGGTGGTGGCAAGGAAATATGGTTGTCAACCTGCTTTCCATTCCTTAAGGTTACAATGACATTGACATGGTGAACAAGTTCCTTCACATGGTTTACTTGCCAACCCCGAGCTACCAAACTCTCATTTTGCAAGTGTGGTTGTCGGTACATACGGGGATTAGCCTCAGGCTGGCTAGGTAGAGTCCCTCGCTCTCTCTAATTGACAGACTGAGCCAATTGACCCATCTGAATCTCAAGTGATTTGATGGTCTGCTGATTCGAAGTGAGAACTTGACTTGTGGATGACATAAAGTTTGTGGAGAGATGCTAGTTGTCATGTGATAAAGGTGATAAAGGTGTGATTGATCCTTCATAGAATTCTCTGGCCCAGGAAGATAGAATGGACGACACGCGACATGTCCTGGCCTACAATGTTCCAGTACTTCTGAAAGAATAAAGCATTAAACTGGTCGTGGCCTGGGCATTTGTCGGGGTGGAGCTCCATTACAATGCTTTTAACCTCATCATAGGTAGGCACCCTACATAGGTCATGATTCTACTCCAAGGAAACCTGCTGGACGAACCTCTTGTTGGTTCTATTTAGACGCCTAGGGCTAGCCCCAAATAACTTGCCAAAGTGTGATGCGGGTGTTTGTTGATTTTGCGGTGGTTTCTGTAATTAGTGGATGAGGTTGATATTTAAAGATTGGTCCAAAGGCTCTTGTTGCCTACTAGAGTTGAACACATGAAACTCGACACTCATGTTACTGAATGAGAGTTTTATGAGACCATTTCTACAATTAATTAAGGCGTTAGAGGTGTCCAGAAATGGTCTACCCAAAATCAAAGGTATTTGAGATTAGGTGTTCGCAACAGGGTTGGTATCGAGGACGAAAAATCTACTGGAAATATAAAATCTCCAACTTTGATGAGCATGTCCTCAATAATCCCCGTTGGGACATGAATGGATCTATCCGGTAATTAGAGAGTGATCTTAGTTGGTTTCATTTCTCCTAAGTTCAATTGTTGATAAACAAAAAATGGGAGGAGGTTGTCCGCTGATCCTAAATCAAGCAATACATTACTCATGCTAGTGTCCCATATCATACACTGAATAGTAGGACAACCAGGGTCTTTGTACTTTGTGGTGGGATTGGACAAAAGTGAGCTGACACTCGCAGCTAAGAATGCTTTCTTAGGAACATTGTTCTTTCTCTTTGTTGTGCAGAGATCCTTCAACACTTTGGCATATTGAGGTATTTGGTGGCTGACATCCAACAAGGGGATGTTAACCTTCACTTGTTTGAAGACCTCTAATATCTTTTCTACGGTGCCTGAGAATGAGGTGTTGGTGTATTACCCTCACCCTCAGCCTCTTTCTTACCGTCATTCCCAACGAGGGGTTGCACAGGTGGTGGTGGCGGCAAGGAAATGTGATTGTCAACCTGATTTCCATTAATTAAGGTTACAATGGCATTAACATGGTGAACATGTTCCTCCACATGGTTCATTTGCCGCCCCCGAGGTACTGAACTCTCATTTTGCAAGTGTGGTTGTCGGTACATGCAAGGTTTAGCCTCAGGCTGGCTAGGCAGAGTCCCTCGCTCTCTCTCATGTACAGACTGAGCCAATTGACTCATCTGAAGCTCAAGAGATTTGATGGTCTGCTGATTTGAAGTGAGAACTTGACTTGTGGACGACATAAATTTTTTAATTGAATTTCAAGTCCACGAGTCAAGGTTTCAAGCAAATTGAATCGGGTTTCCATATTGTTGGAATTTGGGAAACTCGGTGGGTTGGTGATCTGGGCTTGGGGTGGCTGAAAAGATTGTGAATGCATGGGAGGTTGGTGGTCTATTAGGTGGTCTAGAGAAGTTTGAAGGACTACCATGGGCATTGTTTCCTCCATCCAGAGTTATATGATGATGAATGTGCGTCATTCCTTGGTCTATCACAGATGATATTGACATGCTCCATCTCAGGAGGAATGGATGCAAACTCACCTCCTACATGACCTATCCTACCACACAAATAACAAGGAACCAGACCATATGCAAACACATGAGACACACCATGCTGATTTTGGAACTCAATCGAATCCATGCGGTGCATTAAGGCCGTCATGCGTGCCTCAGTGGCCGTAGTGGTATCGATAACAAATGTGTCACCCGATCTAGTCGAGTTTTCATTTGCGACCCTCGCTCCTATGCTAGATGATGGTGATGGTTCCCTCACACTCTTTCACTGCATGATTTTCTCAGCAAGGTCTTCTAGGAAAGTCATGCCTCCCTTTTATCCTTTCCTAAGAACTCTCCTTGACACATGGACTCAAGGAGCGTTTGGAACAGGATGTGAAGACCCTCGTAGACAATCTGACAAAGGCAACACAACTCGATGCCATGGTGAGGGCATGAGGATAGTATCTCCTTGAACCTCTCTAAGTATGCATGAGATGATTCAGTCTCATGTTGATAAAACAAATTGATTTCGTTCCTCAATTTTTGAGTCCGATGATTTGGAAAGTACTTCTTGAGAAATGCAGATTGAAATTCATCCCAAGTCCTAAAGGCATTCGCCTGGTTGTTGTACAACCACTTCTTGGCATCATCCTTTAATGCAAAGGGGACAAGCCTAAGATGGATGGAGTTTGTGCTAAGTTGTTGCTGCTTGAACTTAGTACAAACCTCCTCAAATTCCCTGAGAAAGATATAGGGGTCCCCCTTCCCAGTGAAGTGAGGGAGCATGGAGATAAACTAAGGCTTAACCTCAAAATGGTTCACATTCGCCTCTTGCAATATGATGCAAGAAGGTAGAGCAGTACGATGTGGGTAGCATCGATCGCGGAGGGGAATGAGAACCTGGGGAACCAATTGATGAGGTGGTGGACCCCCACCTTCTGGATCAGAGGGTGGTGGAGGTCCAAAACCTGATTCGTCCTCGTGTGGTCCATGACTCGTCATGGTCCCGGGACTGTGTAGGACACGGGACGGGGATGTGTTCGAAAAGTTGACAATTGAAGACAAATCGATGTGGTATCTCGTTAAACGAGCCACAATGTCTCGTGACCACATTGGCATGCACAAAGCTGCGCACCCACACTAGTCGCTATAGGTCCTTACAGCTAGACGACACCTAATAGCGAGGTTATGTGGCTTCAACACGCCTCACCTGCCAACGACGAAGACCACAAAGCCCACCAAGTGAGCGAAGATCCGGAGATCTCGTCTCTCCTACTATCGACAGAGTGGGCGACACCAATCAAGTCATGACGGTCCCGACCGGATCACTCTCCTATTGCGCCCGAGATCCTTAGGGGCTAATGTCTACTTGATTTTTAAATTAAGATTTTTGAGAGGTGTTTCGTGGGGCTGAAGGAAGGGTGATGAAATCCCCCACCTTATCTTGAAAACTATAGATGGTGTCCCTTAAAGATGTTTCGATTCCTTAATCTATCAAGCAACTCACCAATCAAACACTCATCTCACTCTTGTTTCAATGCAATTCCTACTAACTAATGCATGGTCATACGAACAAATGCATGAATGAGAGTAGGAAATACGTACCTCACGCCAACGCTCAACAACTGAAAATAAAGCAAAATAAAAGACAAAGTGCGTGCCTTTGTCAAGTATATGATGCATGACCTAAACAAGCAAGAATGCCTAATCTTTTGCTTTGGGTTTTAGTGGCCAAGTTGATTAAAAGGGGGTTGATTATCGATCTGGGGCAAACTACAAGTCAAAACATGCCAAATTATGCCACAGACCACTATATTGCGAGTTGAAATAAACCAAACAAAGGAGGAAAATGGAGCTCACCAGACTGCCAGTTGGCAGTCTCAGGCCGCTGATTGGCGGTCAGTGTGGCTCTATTTGCCTCCAAACTTCTCCTGGTGACTTCCCTTGATATTTAGAGCCTCTTGAAACAAAGAAAACCTACAAACAAAAGATTGAATCCACTCAAATCGTCCAAACCAGAGTGTGGACTGTGCACCTCCCCGGCAACGACACCAAAAACTTGTTTAATCGATTAAGTTTAGGCCGCAAGTGCACGTCGTCGGTGAAGACACGGCAAGTAAGGGTCAAACCACGGGGAGGTGAGTAGCTTCTGGTTTGTTCGAAATCAAATGACAAATAAAGGGAGAAGAGATTTGATTATGCTACGCTAAACTACACTAAACTAGTAAGTAACAAATGCAAAGAAGGTAACTACAGATGGATTAAAACTAAAATAAGAGAGCTTAATAACTAGGCTGGAAATCAGGAAGAGAAACCCATGAGGGGTGGAGTGAGTGTACACATGAAATAAGATGGTGAAGAATGCATTCAATGAGCCCAAATGTAGGTTGTGTTTTCATGCATAGGAAGTGTCTAATGGATATGACAAAACCTATCAATCCAATCACTAACCTAGTTGATTAACATTCACATACACAAGTTGGTTATTTCAGAACATAAACAAGTATGAGAGGTGTCTAATAGTTGTGGCAAAACTCATCAAGTGAAGTTTTCTACTCTAAACAAACAAGCATACATTCACATTTATCAACACATTTCAAAATAAAGCATTCATTTCCATTCTTTATTGCATGTCTAAACATCATCTCCACCCCCAAAAGGAGATGGAACTACTCACTACTCATTAAACTATAAACTATATTAAGAAAAGGAGACATTCTAATCATACTACGATAAAGAAAACAAACAAGCTAAGCATGGAAGCATTAAAACAAAGACAACATTAAAACAAACCATGAAGTGTTATAAAATAAATAGACATGAAGCAAATGAGATGAAAATTTAGGGGAGAATAATTGTTGTATTTCATCATTACCAAAGTATTACAATAGTCTCCTATTTATAGGCTACAAGAAGCAAATGAAAGGGTGTATGTTATAAGAGTTACAAATGAGAATGTGAGAGGTTGATGGAGTTATGGGAGGAGAATGTGAAGGTGAAGCATCCATTGCATAATATATCACAACACTCCCCCTTGGATCTTCACCTATATGCTTTTGAGTCTGCCTCGTTAAAAACCTTACTAAGAAAAACTCATTGAGATAAAAACTTAGTAAAGGGAAAAAGAGTGCAAAGCGTATAATCCCCCCCCCCTCAGTTCAACAAACATTTTTCAAACGCTGAACACCAATATTGAAAAAAAGTCATTCAAAATCTCTGGTAGGAAACAACTTGGTGAATAGATCTGCAATGTCGTCACTTGATCGGTCTGCCTCATTAAAAACCTTGCCAAGTAAAACCCTGTGGGACAAAAACTTGGTAAAGGAAAAAAAAAGTGCAATGTATAATTCTCCCCCTCAATTCAACATACATTTATAACACTCCCTTAGACAATATGCGTTATGTTGATATATCGTTAAAAGTCTTACAACAAAACCCAGTGGGAAAAAGTAGCTAAGGAAAAGAATGCATAACATACGCTAACAAAATTGCACAAGCTGCCTCATTAAAAACCTATAACCAATAAAACCGTTTTGATTCTTGTTATTGTGTATTATACTTTGTCATCTTTGTCCTTCAGCGACTCTCATATAAGTATCAATATTAAGTGACTTATAAAACTTTAAAGTCACAATATATTTTATATGCATATCATATTGATCATGTAACAGAACGTATTATCAATATTACGAGAGAATGAGTAACATCACGATGGATGTTGGGTCCTGCGAATACCCTTATATTACTTCTCTCTTTACAATGTATCACATTGTTATTTTAATTTCTATTTGTATCCTTCAGGGATATAGTTTCAGAAATCAGGACTGCATGTCCAAATAATATATATTTATTCAGCGAGTTTATTCTACATTGTTTGTCTTCTTTTATTTATATCAAATACGAATGCTTCTGCCATTCTTATAATAACATAGGTTTTGGATCCTATTTTTCTCTTGAGATAGCATGCTATTAAGAAGGCGAATGAATTGTCGACAATAATTTTAATATTTATTTAATATCTCTTGTATCAACATATATAGTTGATTATAAGTTTTATGTCAATAATAATCAAATCCCTGTCGTTTCCCAAAATTTTAGGATTTGATTGTTCTGTATCCTCGGAATTTCTTTTGTTTAGCAGCTGCATTTATTTTACTAGGTTTATATATTCTTCATGAATAGCCTCTTCAGGATGTGTAATGAGTGACTAACTTTTATTTTTTATTTCCACAAATAATATATTTTTTGATCCACGCTTCTGGCATTGGTTGAGCTCAAATATATTTTATCATGTGGAGATCTCCACTTTATGTTATGTGTATTATTTCAAGTAATACAAGATTTAATCACTCATTTGTGATCAATAAATATGTATGACAATTACTTGCTAGATATTGCAAGATAATGTTTTTATGAACTTCAGGTAAAACCATACTTGTACGTATATTCTCTTATAAACTTCAGGTTCATTATAATACATTTTCTTGACATTCTTTAAGCTTCTACCGTCTCCCCATAATGCCAGACAATGTACATCATATATACGATTATTGGATTGGACAATAAAACTTAGCCCTTAAGGAGCTTTCAATCGCAGGAGGGAAACAATTTATTCATTATTGTACAAGTAAAGTAAGTAAGTATTTATAATATGATATTGGTATAAACAATATTGGCAGATATGCATGTTGATAAACCGTGTCTAAATTACATCTGACACTATACGAGAATTTTGAACATACTGGATAAGAGATGATTTATTTAGGCACTTCTGAGCATGTTTCGTCTCATTGAAGTCATTTTTATTTCATACTTGTTATTCGCACAATTTTTTTAGTCCACTTCTTATGCTCTTGTTTTCACGATACTTTGTAGTGAGTGCTTCTGGCACACGAAAAAAGATAAAAAAAGGTATCGTGATTTTCCAACAACTCTCATGACCTTCAATCATCGGTATTGCATAATCCAAACCTTTTGGGTTTTTGATTCTATACTACTACTGGAGTGTTGGGTTATTAATTCGTAAAGTGATCTATAAAATGTTTTTCTTTACTACTAAACTCTATTCTTCTGGCCATAGGGTTTGATTTAGAGATCGACGTGCATTTTTACTAAATTAGTTATTTGCACATTGTTTTGACAGTCATACGAATCCTCCAGGGATTATCATAAAATTGCATAACCTTCTTTAAATGAATAATCTCTAAATCTTTGCGTGGTAGTACTGTATGAATATTAAGATATTCGTCTTCTGGGCCAATGCATATAATTTTCAATAACAATGATCACAAGATATTCGCCTTCTAGGCCAATGCATATCATTTTCAATAACAATGATCACTTGTAACATGGTAATTCGAATTCCACTATAATGTAGCACATTTTATTATATATATACATACATCTATCAAAATGAATATTATGTACTCACGAGATGAATGCTTGTAATAGTTGTGAATGAGCATGTGATGCACCAAAATTAACAAGTAATAATCACATGCTTGAACCACTTTACAAATACTCTTTTGATCAACATGATTCTAAGAATTCATATAACTTATATTAAGCAAGTGACTCAATACAATGTTGCGTAAGATATATATCATTTAATTTTGGAAGCACTACTAAATATGTAACTATTTGTTTTCATGCTTCATTGGATCGAGAATTCATGAAATTTGGATCAATAACTTGATGTTTTGTCCAACCACAAAAACAGGCATGAGATTAAGTCATAATACTTTTAAAATCATTTTAACAAAGAGGATAGCAATAGAAAATCACAACCTCCACTTTTATCTTGATTTGATGCTTCTTTCTCTAGTCATTGATATTTTAAAAGGCAATGGGTGGGGTTCAACATTCATAATCCATGATAAGACGTCATTCTTATCCATGATGTCAAGTATAGAGTTAAAAGTCATAACTTACAAGCATTAAAGCATAATTGGTACATGCAACCTATTACCCTTTTGTTAAACTCATATACATGTATTGCTTATCGGTGCATACTAAAACATCTCAAAACGGAATATATTATAATGTACTTGAATCATATGATAAACAAAAGCGCATATTAGCAATTCCAAAAGCAACATAGCAACATATATGTATTGATTGTATACAAGTAGTCTCATTTATTATATATATATATACATACAAAATTAACATGATATATTCTATGTACAATGTGAGTAATTAATTACCTCATGATGAACAAATACAAAGTCAAGATGTAAGTAAAATAACCGTATACATACATATTTTGATAGTTACACCTTTTATGAATAATACAAATCAATAAAGGTCAATTGAACCTTCACATTAAATCTTCCATTTAAAAAGATTTATAGAATTACGAAGACAAGCATTTGCTTACAAATAAGCCTCAAATAAATCATTATCAATGCATTCCATATTATATATAATGTATGTAACAATTGCATTGTATACAACATTAATATTCAAGTTAAAAGCTTATACAACTTTTGTAAATGAGCATGCTCTAACGTACCACACATGTTTGGCTTAATTATTGTTCTATAATATTGCAAACGTCTTATTGCTTTCTTTCATCACATATTAACCAAGAACTCATAATATTTTCTCTTATGTATTTGAGCAAGAAATTATAATCCTTATGCATGGATGACATGTCTTATTAAAGAGTACAAACAGATGAGAAAGAAATCTTTATTACCTCCTACATGAACAGAAACAAAACATTGAAAATAAAATTATGGATTTAAGTTCACATGATGTTCTATCGTATTCATTTAACTACATTGTTTATTCACAATATAACTAGCGAAGAATAAAGTATGAACACCATAGCATATATAAAAGAATCACAAATCTACACATCTAAAGATATGTATATTTTATCGATAAATGAAAGAAAATATCTCATTACATTACATTACATCAAAGACAATATATATGATTGACGATGAAAATGATTTAATACTCTTTCATGGAAGGAGACGAGGTAGAGATAAGAAGATCAACTTCTCAATCTAGAAGAACTTATATGCAAGGACTAAATAATATTCTCTAGACCTCATAGCTAAAAAGAAAGGATATACACAACTATAATAAAACTCAAACTATTACATAGTCAACATAGAAACCATAGGAAGAAAAAATACTAGATACACATGCTAGTTATGATCAAGATAAACTGTATTAATCCACCAATCTAGCATGGCGAGGCAAAACAATATGGTCATGAAATGAAATAAAAACTTCCCAAGTTATTCTAGATGTAGATAGATACTATGTCGGACTTGATTCAAACATTGGGTGTAGGCAAATTACCTTTGGATGATTTCTACAATACCAATCGGGAGAAACTCGTGTTTCTGAAGAAAAATATGCGAGAGTTAATTCGTGCTGATAACGTGTTATAAAATAAATAGACATGAAGCAAATGAGATGAAAATTTAGGGGAGAATAATTGTTCTATTTCATCATCAGCAAAGTATTACAATAGTCTCCTATTTATAGGCTAAAAGAAGCAAATGAAATGGTGTATGTTACAAGAGTTACAAATGAGAATGTGAGAGGTTGATGGAGTTATGGGAGGAGAAGGCGAAGGTGAACCATCCATTGCATAATATATGACAACATGAAGAATTATTTTATTTACATGACTTACATTACAAGTAGCATTCTTCTCCACCTTGAGTTTTGCTACAAGGCTTGCTCCAAGTAGAGAGAATGCCACCAAGCATGTAGTAAATACAAAGGAGGAGGAAGAGTTCTATTTATAGTCATAGAAAAAGGTAACCGGGGACAATCCCCCGATGTGGGACTAATGAAACAATCTCACAATAGACATAAAAATATAACTCATATCCACAAGAAACTGGGTCGGTATCTGAGAAAAATAGCCCGCTAATTGGAGGTCTTGGGCCGACAATTAGCGGTCACTTTTTCTCAGATCGGACCCATTTTTGCATATCTTCTTTATTGCTTCAATTAATCACGTAGAGTGCACTCGGATTGGTTATTGGAGTCTAGGCCCAAAACTAATTACCAAAATACTCCTTATAATGGTGCAGAGTTTCTCGGTTTGCTATTTAGTCCTTTCGGGCTTACGTCCAGGTCCTCCCCTCTTGCAGATGGGGTCCTTGTGTATGACCGAGATGTCCATTTTGCCTAATTTAAGTCCTTTCTTCTTACGTTTCAATCATTTTTCTCTTCCTTTCTCTTCTTTATTACCTAATACCTAAAATATAACAACAAACACTCGAGTAGCACAATATTGGGGTAAAATTAAGGATATATAGCATGAATATGATGCATGATATGCTACTAATCAGCCGAGCCAAAACCTTCTAAACGGTTGACCACCCATAGACTTTCGTTCGACCGTTTATTTAAGTTTTAGCTCTAGTTTTCAACCGACTCGTGCTGCAGCTCGAATGTTTTCTTATTCATAAGGAAATTATCGACAACTTTGCCGATTTTGATAGATCGTTGGTGACCAGAATTGAATTCTTGCATTTTAGTTGTGTGTCATATTGTTTCCTCGGAAATCCATGTCCTCGCCTTGACCGTGAGTCGAGAGGTGATGGTGGGTGCGATGAGCTTACATGCCTAAGGACCGCAGGCAAAAGAGTATGGACACTTGGTACACGTGTCACCTTTATATTTATGAGTTTAGTGTATCATGTTGCATTTTCTAGAGTCACCACGTAGTAGATCTGAGGGATCGTGGATCCCAATGCATTGCGTTGTTATGCAACTCCACGGAGCGAGATGACTGACTGACCTTGAGCGGCGGAGATGACCAACCGACGATTATTCCGGCGGATATGATTGCCCAATTGTGCCACATCCTGGAGAGTATGACCGACCAGAGCGACGGCTCTGGCAGATCTAACATTGTTGTCCACGAGATCAGATCTATATCTATGATGCAGAAGTGTGTGCAACCCTCACCGAACCCTCATGATTAGTGTAGCCACGAGTGGGCATGTGTCACATACTCTTTGTAAGACCGTGTGTGCCTACGGTAGGTACCCTTAGGGGACCTAATCTTGTTGGAGGGACCGTTGTTCCTTATTTCCCTTGATGGGGAAGGTTTTATTAGTTGTATTCTCTTGTGTTATGTTATACTAGTATGATAACTTCATTGTAATGTGCATCCATATTCATAGATGAGCTTAGTATACTGAGTTTTAATTATGAAAACTCAGGAATTTTATCATGTTTGCATTTCAGGGCCTTGTTAGGTACTGAGTGGGTGGTGACGGAGGACAAGTGCACTTCCACAATGAAGCGGTGGCAAGTACAGGTCGAGTCCAGAGGGAGCGTTGCGAGTCAGAATCGACAATACTCGAGTGGGAGAAGAAGAGAGCGATATGCGATCGGAATTAAACTACGATGCGTATGAAATCGGGAAACAAACGATAAAATAAACCCCTTAGGGGGTAGGTAGAGAAAGAATGCGGAAATGAGAATATGTGTACGTGTGTGTGTTCATTGGTGTTCATCACAACATGTAATACATGAAATCTATAAAAACCAAATCCAACTTTGTATCCACATGAAATAAGATTAAACATTGTCATGAAAACATACGAGACAATAATTGAAATGAGGCTAATATGAGCACAAGCATAATGACCAAAGCCCATTGTGTCTCCACATGAAATAAGATTAAGCAAGCATCGACACAAAGGAAGTTGCATCAAATGAAAAACATAAATATAGAGAACAAGAATTAAACTAGAATGATGAGAGATTACAAAGTTGCTCCTCTTCTCCTCCTCTACACTACTAATTAAGAAACTAAAACCTACTCTAATAAACAAGAAATAAAACATACTCTACTAAACAAGAAATGAAACTAACCTACGGAGGAGAGGTAGGAAGGAGAAGAAATGAGACATTAAAAGTCTATTTATAGAAGAAATAAGGGTTTCGATGAATCTGAAACCAATCCAACGGCTGTAACAACTTTCTCTATAATCTGGTGGACCCATATAACAATACATAGTCACGAGAGAAATTGGGGTCCAATTGGATCCACCACTGGCGGATCAAATGGGTCCGATCGGCCCAAATTTTCTTCAGTAACTTACATGTCCTATTTTGCACGTGGTGTGCACCCCTGGTCCGATGGTTCTAGCCCGTTTGTCTTTAGTTGCATGTTTGGGGTGTTTGCACTCAATCACCCCATTGTCAAGATCCTCCTTGTACTTGGGGCAATTCAGGCAGATGTGTCGTTTCACCGCAGTGGTAACACTCAATGCTAGGAGTCGGAAATTTCAAAGAATTCTCACTCGAGGTACTCGCATGAGCCCCTCCTACTCCACTTCCCTTCAACAGCTTTTTGGCCAATTTGTTTTTACCTTCACCTTTGGTGATCTTTTTGCTCCCACCATGGACGGCTACGACATTCTTGTCAAGACCCTTACCCATGTCAACTTCAGCCATTTTTAGAGCATTGTGAAGTTCCTCAAGACTCACAAAATTCTCACGCACGTGATATTGCATGACGAAATCCTTGTAGGATGGGGCTAGAGAGTCAAGGATCAAATCTTCCGCAATGTCATCGGGCATCGGGGAAGAGAGCTTTGCTAACTTTTCAAGGTATCCTTGCATAGTTAGAAAATGTGTGGATACTGACGTTCTCTCCGCCATGTGGCACCTTGTGGGTGCTATGATGGTCTTATAGGCTCTTTTCTAGCATCATCCAACAACATCTTTGTTAAAGCTTCCATGATCTTCTTGGGTTTTGAATCCAAGTATTTTGACTGAAGCGAGTCACCCATGAAGGCCAATATTAGACCGTGAACTTGGTTCTCTTGGTCTTCCCACTTGACTTTAGCCTCTTTCTCATCATCGGTTGCCTTCTCATTTAATTTTGAGATTTCACCATCCAAAATATGAGATAGTTTCCCAAACTTCAACACCATGTGGAGCTTGAGTTACCAGCTTAGAAGTTGGAGCAATCATTTGCAAAAGTATGTTTTTCAATCATAGATCGCACAATAGGTTGAATATTCAACATTTATACAAAATAATTTATATGAGATTTAATGTCAATTTTATGTTTGAAAATCAATACCATAAATAAAATAAAAATATGTCCATAAATGCACGAATTCAAGATCCTATCAATTATAATATAAACTAGCTAAGAGCTATCGAATATATTATAACATCAAGGTAAGAAACATTTTCTAATCAAAACCATTTTGATATTTTGCAAACTTTTGCAATTTCAAACTCTTATGATTCTTGTCGTTTTAATTAAGAGAGAATTTAACCAATCCTCCTAATGAAAACTCTTTTTCTCAAAACTGAGCGAGGGCTCCAGGTCTTGTTAAGAAAACTTATTTCATCTGATACGAGATACGATTGTTCATTGTATTAATGAATAAATGCACTTAGTGTTCACTATGGGTGAATCTAACTTCATATACTTATTCATGGCACAACAATGATTATCCACATATCTTCCACTATTCCCAAAGATGGAGAAAGCTATCTCCCGCTAAGAGTGAGTAAAATATCTCTCGATCGATGACTGCTAGTGGATGAAATAAGAAAGAAAACATTCTTAATTTTTGGTTGGACAATTAAACATTTATATGTGATTTTAGAATTTAGGTAGTCATGCATATTTATATCTATACACATCCTAACATTCATTCATACAATCACATACATGTCAAGCACACACACATAATTAAATTCATTCACACACATATTGGTGTGAGTTTATATGTTCCTGCGTCCATGACCTTTGCGCCTTCTCCGTGACTTCTTCTTGCACCATGGATGTAAAAATTTCAAAATATAAAAATGCATCTCACAATTTCGAAAATTGTCTAGTGTAAGTCCAATGTAAATATCCTCTCATATGATTGCATATACATAAATAATTGGCTTTTACATATACATAAGCCCCAGTAATTGAATAATAATAATAACAACATACACATCATTCATTCACACATGGCTTCATTGGAACATAGAAACTCACTTGTCCTTGCAAAAGAAAACTAGTGCAACGTATGTACATATACTATATATTACACGATTTAGTTTACCCTTCATCTCTTAATCAAACAATTTAAAAATCATTTGAAATCCATTAAAAATGATTCATGCATCCATAGTTCAAAATTTAAATCATTTGAACTGAAGTTTATTTATATTCCCAAAAGAAAAACTTCAAAGAAAAAAATTAAATCATTTGTCTCTTTCGTTTTGTCGGTTCCTTGTAAAATAATTATTTAATATAAACGAAAATTTTACGCAATTAGACATAAGTCGAAATATTAATTGTAACATTCATATGACATGTTTTAAAATATTTAAAACTATCGAAAGAATCGATTGGAATTATATCAACAAAACTATCGAAAAACTAGAAAGAGACATCAAACATGAAATGTTTTTATTGGAGATGGTAAAGTAAAATTCATTATATAGTCTAATAATTGACAATATGGACTAAAAGCTCTGATACCACTATAGGATTTCGTTCTCCTATGTATGTATATATTTTAAAACAATTATACATGCATAAAATATCGATTTCCATATTTTCGACGATTTCATGTACATTATTTTATATTTATTGTAATATCGTGTAATATACATATATATTAAAATAAATAGAAGAAAATCACACCCAAAGGTTCACTAAAACATTTATAAAGATCCAGAGTTGCGTTGCCCATTGAATCGTCCGCTGATTCGTCTTCAAGTGCTTACCAAACTCTAAACAAGATTAGAGAGAAAAGAGCTAGCCAATCTATCTCTAAATTAAGGTTAGAATCTAGCTAATAACTCCTTCTATGCTCCAAAGAAATTAATCTCTAGCACACAATTAAAACTAAGAAAATTTTGGATGGAATAATGGAAAAATTGGCGAGAGAAGAACTTTGCATTAGTATTAACAAGGAAGGGATGGACCTATTCATAGGATTTCCTCTAACCCACGTCATGTGCAAACCACTTACACATGATCCCTTGTTAATCTCTCCATTAAACCACATCATGTGCAAATCACTTACGCATGATCTCTTATTTACATCTCCACTAAACCGCATCATGTGCAAACCACTTTGCACATGATCTCTTGTTTATTTTGCCACATCATCATCTCATAACTACCTTTGACCAAAGTGGATTAAATCTAGTAATTAATCAGTAAAAATTCTCTTATTAATATATGCAAAAACATGGTCAAATGGTTGGGCAATTTTTCACTGTTCTTGACTCCATCAAATTTTGGATTAATATCAAACAGAATTTGGGCTTTGAGGTTTTAACGAATTCATATCTTATGATGTTGTAGATTACATTATATCATGTAATATATTATCATATATAAAATCAAAACATTATACCCCATAATATATATACATCTCATACGAATTTATTTATTATTCTAATCATGTCTTTTTTACGACATATTGATTTTATTATTTTACCATATATATATTATTTCATAACACATGAAAGTTAATACATCATATAAAATATAAAATCATATTTCTCGTTTCCCAGTTTTGTGGTGTGACCTATAGGAGGATCTAAGTTATGTTGGTTATGATATAAAACACATTATATTATAAATTATAAGTGGTATCTAGCTACACATTATAGTTACCCAAATAACAAAGATGTTTTGCTCACTCGAACTAAACACGATCCACTTAGTGATATGTAAAATATCACTTGTGTCTATTCCTTGCCTCATGATATTGAGAATATTATACAAAGTACAAATGTATCATCTTTGTATTATATATTCATTTCATGATCTCTAAAGCTAATTATAACTATGTAACGATACACAAACACAATTCCATAATGTTTCATTTGTTAGGCCAATTCAATATATTAAAGAAACATGTTCTATTTCACATACTCATGTAGTTAAATATTTGTAGAGCTACAATATTTCTTTCAACCAACCTGACAATCTTATCTTGGTGATAAATGTTCCATGTTAATCACCATGATTGTGAATTACTTTTGATTTATGTAAACCATTATCTTTTAGAGCTCTACGGTTAAGGACCAAGAGTCTCTTCCTTAACACTTCCAAAAGACGAATACATTAATCAATGAACAAAATGTTTGCACATTCAATTCATAATAATTGACATATAAAAGTAAAACTTTTAGAACACATTCCTTTCACTCTCTTCTTACATTTCAGTCATATTTTCTTTATTTCTCTTCTTTATTACCTAATACCTGAAATACCACAAACAAACACTCGAGTAGCACAAAATTGGGGTAAGAATAAAGAATATATAACATGAATAGAATGTATGATATGCTACTAATCAAATACCCCCACACTTACCTTTTTCTAGTCCCGACCAAAACAAAGAAAGAGAAAATATGAAAGAAAGGAAAAGCATACAAAAAATGGAGAAATCCTAACTCACTTTTGTGGGAATCACGGTTGCACTTAGCACGTGCAACAAGCCATTAAAAATCTTTTCGCAAAGGAGGAGGAGTGGTGTCTCCTAAGGGGTTTCAACGGATATACCCATAAAATCCGAACATTGATGCATTATTCACCCTAGCAACATGACTCGTCGGACCTACTTTTGTCAATCATTGGACATGGTAATCCTACGAGCTGACTATATATCTGTATCCAGTCCACACACCTAGCATAGGGAACCATTCGTGAAAGACGTGAGCAACCTTAACATTCTCAAATGATACATCGTGTGAAGTCCATTAAGGTTCTTATTTGTATTTTTTTCTCATCTTTTTCTTTCTTTTTTGTTTTTCTTTTACTAGTTGGTGATTAATTCTCCCAAGGTCAGGTTTCATGCATCATTTCCTATGAGGACTTACACCATCACGTTCACCTTCCCCTAAATCTCCACATAGGGCGATCCCTACCACCCGTGTAATGGGAGTTCGGTCGGTACATCCCAAGTCAGATGACTCGAAAGCCAGGCACAAAATCCCCTCGAACTAATTAATCGAGGGATATGAGCTGTACGAGAAGAGAGAACACTTTATTCACTTATTTCTTATCTACACATGAACCAAAACCCCTACATTTAATGTTTCATAACAGAAATTTAAGGGTCCCTGACTACGACAAACTTACTTATACTAACAAACACAAATTATTCGACTCACTAGGTTCAGGGTGGACCTCATTATTTATTTGAGTACTGAAACCGTATGATTACACTTCCCCTGATGGAAAACCAGGGTGCATCCTAATGCATCATGTTCAAGTCAATTATGGGAGCTTCCTTTTTAGTTTGCCTCTCAACGGTTTTGCACATGCTGAACACACACAAAACCCCACAAAACATTTTCTTTCGCAAACACATGAAGATTTTGAAGGAAAAGAAAATTTTAAAGAACTAGGCAAGCAAAAGAAGGCAAGTCACCCAAGGATCATGGTATAACAAATATATCAATGTAAATTGCAGCACACTAACATGACCCTAACAATACACACAAAAGAAAACAAAAAAAGTGAAAAAAGACTTGACTCCACATATATATAGAAATGTCAAGCACCCCCTCCCCCCACACACACTTACTTCATGCATTGTCCTAATGTATGCAATCATGGTATTGTTGGATTTTTGGCCTTAATCTATGTTTTGATGATTTAATCAACATAATCTTAATTATAATCATGTAGAGTAGCACACATATTGCATAGCATATATATTGTATTGTGCTAACCTCTACAGGTGATCAAGACTCAAGGAAGAAAGGAAATCAAGTCAAGACATGTATTAAAGCTATATTGAAGACATGTAATCTTGATTTACTTTGAGTCCTAGGAACTATGTGTAATTGAGCATACTTGAGCTAAAATCAACACAAACACACATTAGGTTCCCTATAGAAGTCACACACAAAATTTCATATAATTTGGACTTCAATATATCACCCAAACATAGACCGGAAAACACCAAACCAAAATAAGAATTGTCTAGCCACGTTCGGTCAACTGAAATAGACCGTTCGGTCGACCGAGTGATCAATTATCCTATTAGTGTTTTACTGCCCGGTTTCTATCGACCGTCCAGATCTTTTCGATCGACCGAGTCAACACAAATTTCCGACCGTTAGAATTGTCATATTATACCAACAGTCATATTCGTATTATTTACAAATACCACAAAATACTTTTTCCTATTGGTCAACTGAGGACCTTGTTCGGTCGACCGAACTTAAGATGTCACGATAAACCCAAACTGCCTGTTGGTTTTTGGTCGACCGTGGACTATGTTTCGATCGACCGAATTTGATCATGTTTGTCAACCCCGTAGAGCCTGTTAGTTTTCGGTCGACCGAACCTTATTCGGTGTTTGACCAATAACTTAAGTGTACCTAAGTTATAGCCTTATCCGGTCGACCACACCTTTATCGGTCGACTGAACCGAGTTCAATTTTGCCAAACGGTCGACCGTTCTGCCTGATCCGGTCGACCGAACTCATTCAGTTTTGGGTCTTGAAATTTGCTGTTGTGTGTTTCTTCCACAAACACTTACCAAACTTGTCCCAACGGCTATAACTCACTTAGAGATTATAAATAGGTGTTCCTATGACACAATTACACAACTCTTACACTTCCATTTGTCATATACACTTAAGAGAAAACTCCAAGTCTCCCAATCCCCAAATCTACTCTCCGAGCTTACTCTTCCACACTTAAGTATCAATTCCGTATCCTAAGCTAAGTGTGTTCAAGTTAGAGAGTGTGTTCAACTCAACATTGTTGTTCAAGGAAGCAAGGACTTCGATGAAACCCCAAAGTGTTCCTCTCGGATTGTGAGAGAAGAAAATCAAGCTCACGAGGGTGTTCGTGGAGCTTGTTTTGTAAAAGGCTTAATCTCGGCCCAGAACGAGGTTGATAGTGAAGACGTGAGCGGAGCTCGAGGGAGATCAAGCGGAGCTAGCAAGAGAGGAAGTAGGAGGAGGTCGAACCTCTATAAAAATCTTGTGCCTTCTTTGTGGTTTGCCTTGTATTCTTTACTTGCTTGTTGATTTGTTTAAGTTCCTATTTGTATACTTGATTGCTTAAACAAGTTGGCAATTAGCCTAAAAGTGATTAATATTAGAGACCCTTACGATCCTACATTTGGTATCAGAGTCTTGTGAGCTAAATTTCATTACTTATCCGTAATTTCTAGCATGGCTTCATGTTGAACGTTTTATTTTAAACCGCAAGTGCACGGCCGCGATGAAGCGGTGGCAAGTACGGGTCGTCCTCAGGGAGGTGAGTAGTCTCTTGCTTGTACGAAATCGAGTGGAAAAAATAGGGGAAGAAAGATGTTTATGCTAACCTACACTACACTACTCTAAGAAGTATGAAATGTGAAAGAAAGAAACAAACGATCAAATAAAAACTAAGCTAAGAACAAAATAGAAGTGCTGGAATTCAGGAATGGGTAAACCCCTAAGGGGTGGAGTGAGTGCACACATGCAAAGAGGTGGGTGTAGAATACATTCTTTAAGCACATGAAGGTGGTGTTTATCAAGCATAGGAAGTGTCTAAATGTTATGGCAAAACCTATCAATCTATTCACCAACTTAGTTGATTAACATTTACATATGCAAGTTGTTTATTTCAGAACCTAAACAAGCATGAGAGGTGTCTAATTATTTTGGCAAAACTCATCAAGTTATAAATTCTATCCTAAACAAGCAAGCATACATTCATGTTTTATCAACACATCAAAAATAAAGCATTCATCCTATTCTCTAATGCATGTATGTACATCTACTCCACCCCCCAAAGGGGATGGAACTACTCACTAAGCATTACACTAATTATTAAACTAAGCAAAGAAAGCATATTAAAACTAAGCTAGAAATAAAAGATGATTAAGCTAAAACATGCATAAACAATAAAAGAAGCATAAACAAAATAATGAAAGAAACACAAAATTTATTGATAAAATGACTCACATTAAAAGTAGCATCCTCCTACTTTAGTGTGTGCTTCAAGGCCTCACTTCTAGTAGGAAGAATAGCCACTTAAAATATAGAGTGATTACAATAGGAGGTGAAGAGTTCTATTTATAAGCATGGAAAAAGCTAATCGGGGACAATCCCCCGATGTGGGACTAAACCAATACCAAAAATAGCCTAAACGAACATTAATACAAGTCCAGGAGAAATTTCGACGGATCCTGAGCAATATGGACCGCCAATTAGCAGTCCAACACCGCCAATTGGCGGTCCAAAATTGTCGGATCGTGTTGGAATTTGTTGTGGGCTTTGCTTTCTGGTATTATTGGTCTTTGATGCGGTTACTCGACTTGTTGGAGCTCCGACCCGACTAGAATTGGTAAAATACTCCCCATGATGGTGTGGAGTATTCTGTTTTGCTCTTAGGTCCTTCTGTCTTACATTCAGGTCCTTCTCCCTTGCATCTTGGTCCCTAGATCTCACAATTCAGTCCTTTTTCCCAGCTTTTGGGTCCTTTTATGCTTCATCTCTTCAAACCTATTTATTCCTGAAAACTAAACATAAAACTCGTGACATAGCATTGTTTAGGTGAAAGATAATGGATATAAGATACAAATATGAGCATGAAATGATGTCAATCAAATACCCCCACACCTAACTTTTGCTAGTCCCGAGCAAAACAAAGAAAGAGAAAAGCATACGAAAAACAAGAAATCCTAACTCACTTTCGTAGGAATCACGGTTGCACTTAGTACGTGCAACAAGCCGTTAAACCTCCTTGTCGCCAAGGAGGAGGAGTGTTGTCTCCTGAGGGGTTTCAGCGGATATACCCACAAAATCCGAACAAGATGCATTAATCAATCTAGCTACACGACTCGTTGGACTTATTTTGTCGATCATGGGATGCGGTAATACTACGGGTCGACTCTATATATGTAATCAGTCCACACACCTAGCCTAATGAGTTATTCGTGAGAGTTAACTAAGGAATTAAGTGAAAGACATGGGCAACCTTAACTTCTGAATGTGATACAACGTGTAAAGTCCATTTTGGTTCTTATTTGACTTTTTTTTCTCTCTCTTTTTTTTCTTTCTTTTTTTCTTTCTTTTCTTTGGAGCATTTTATTGGTTGGTGTTTGATTCTCCCAGGGTCAGGTTTCGTGCATCATTGCCTATGAGGACTTACACTATCACGTACACCTTCCCCCAAATCTCCACATAGGGCGATCCCTACCACCCGTGTAACGGGCATTCGGTCGGCGCATCCCAAGTCAGATGACTCGAAAGCACCAGGCACAAAGTCCCCTCAGACCTACTTTCCCGAGTGATAGGAGCCGTGCGAGAAGAGAGAACACCACTTATTTATTTATCTACATGGGAACCAAAACCCCTACACTTAAGTTTCACAAAAAGAGATTAAGGGCCATTGACTACGACAAACTTCATTATACTAACATACACGAATTATTTGACTCACTAGGTTCAGGGTGGACTTCTTTAAATGTTTGAGTGCTGAAACCCTATGATTACACGCCCCCCGAGGGAAAACCGGGGTGCATCCTAACGACTCGATAAGACCTAAAGACAGTAAACTAGAAATCCTAATGCATCAAGTTCAAGACAATTTTGGGAGCTTTCTTTTTACTTTGCCTCTCAACGGTTTTGCACATGCTAAACACACGCAAAACCTACAAAAACATTTTCTTTCGCAAACACATGAAGATTTTGAAAGAAATGTGAAAATTTTAAAGCACTAGGCAAGCAAAAGAAGACAAGTCACCCAAGGATCATGGCAAGCAGATATATCAATGTTAAATGCGGCACACTAACATGACCCTAACAATGCACACAAAAGAAAACAAAAAATCAAAAGAAAAGACTCGACTATGTACACACGTAAAACACCCCCCCACACCTACTTCATGCATTGTCCTCAATGAATGTGAACAAGATACTACATGGATACATGCATGAAAAAGGAAAGATCTCACCAACATGAAGTACAAAGGGACGTTCAGGGTCATGTTGATGGACACAAACCCAAATTCCCTCAAAACCTGTGAGAAGCTGAAGAAGGGAGATAAATACGTGAAGAGATTGGGCCCAAGTACACAAGGGTTGGGGCCCACAACAATCGATGCTCACTGCAGGAGTCTTTTATTACACACTTTTTTTCTTTTCTTTTTTTTGTTTTTTTTTGTTTTTTTGAAAGATATATACATCAACCAAAATATTCTCATAATCATTTGGTCAAGGAACATCAAATGAGAACATCAAGTCATGAGGACCAGAGACTTGCCGAGATGGGCAAACTCCACTGGTACTCTGAGGTGTCATGAGGGGTGAAAGGTCAAAGCTGAAAGGCTCGAACCCCTCATGATATTGGTTGGGTGTGGGCAACATCGAAGAATGAAGTTGTGTTGCCTCACTAGGGTTTAATTGCTCATCGAAGAAAACCCTCCAACCTATAGGCGGGTGCATCGGAATGAGTTCCTCAGGCTCATTCGATGGATGCAGCAGACATGCATCACTAAGAATGGGGCTTCTCCCCAAGTCATCCAACAAGGACCTCCCACCATCATTTAGATCATCAAGCATAAGCTCGGTCATAGGTGGGTCCTTGTTGGAGTCAAAATGAAGCTCAAATGGCTCAATGGCCATGGGACATAAGGTAGAGACACCTTCTGGAATAGGCATATGATGAGGTGTCTCACCCTCACTAGTACTCTCAACTGAATCATACAACGAACACTCCCTTTGGACATTCATTTTCGAGGCCAGCTCACTCTGTTGCATTGCAAAGACAGGCAATGAGTCTTCGCTGGGCCCACGAACATTCTCAATGGGTTGCATTGGGGTTAGGGGTGTTCGTTGATTTTGTGGTGCTTTCTCCAATTGGCGGATGAGATTTAGATTTAAAGGTTCATCCATGGGTTCCTGTTGCCTACCAGAGTTGAACACATGAAACTCGGCACTCATGTTACCGAATGAGAGCTTCATGAGACCATTTCTACAATTAATCAAGGCATTGGAGGTTGCCAGAAATGGTCTACCCAAAATCAAAGGTATTTGAGAGTGGGTGTTCGCAACAGGATTGGTATCGAGGACAACAAAATCGACTGGAAATATAAAATCTCCAACTTTGATAAGCACGTCCTCGATAATCCCCATGGGAATACGAATGGATCTATCCGCCAGTTGGAGGGTGATCTTAGTTGGTTTCAATTCTCCCAAGTTCAACTGTTGATAAACAGAGAATGGGAGGAGGTTGACCGCTGATCCTAAATCAAGCAAAATATTGCTCAATCTAGTGTCCCCTATCGTACACTGAATAGTAGGACACCCAGGGTCCTTGTATTTTGTGTAGGTAGGATTGGACAAAAGTGAGCTGATATTTGCAGCCAAGAATGCTTTCTTAGGAACATTGGTCTTCCTCTTGGTTGTGCAGAGATCCTTCAACACTTTGGCATATTGAGGTATTTGTTGGATGACATCCAACAAGGGGATGTTAACCTTTACTTGCTTAAACACCTCTACTATCTTGTCCATGTTGTCACTCTGCTTTTTGTTTAACCTACTTGGATAGGGATCTTTTGGCAGGTAGGTTTTCTGTTGTGCCTGAGAAGAAAGCTTTGGTGTATTACCCTCACCTTCAGGTTCTTCTTCACCACCATTCCCACTGGGGGGCTGCATAGATGGTGGTGGGTGTGGCAAGGAAATGTGATTGTCAACCTGTTTTCCATTCCTTAAGGTCACAATGGAATTGACATGGTGAACAGGTTCCTCCACATGGTTCACTTGCCTCCCCCGAGGTACCACATTCTCATTTTGCATTTGTTGTTGTTGGTACATGCGGGGGTTAGCCTCAGGCTGGCTAGGAAAAGACCCTCTCTCTCTTTCATGTACAGACTGAGCCAATTGGCCCATCTGAAGCTCTAGAGATTTGATGGTCTGCTGATTTGAAGTGAGAACTTGACTTGTGGTAGACATAAAAATTTTCATTGAGTTTTCAAGTCCACGAGTCAAGGTCTCAAGCGAATTGAATCGGGTTTCCATATTATTGGAATTTGGGAAACCCGATTGATTGGTGGTTTGCGCTTGGGGTGGCTGATAGGAATGCGCATGCATGGGAGGTTGGTGTGATTGGTAAGGTGGTCTCGAGGAGTTTGGAGGACCACCCGGGGCATTAGTTTGGTTCCATGAAAAATTGGGGTGGTTCCTCCATCCAGGATTATAAGATGATGAGTATGGGTCATTCCTGGCTCTATCATAGACGGCGTTGACACGCTCCATCTCAGGAGGAATGGACTCACACTCGCTTTCTACATGACCTATCCTACCACATGAATGACAGGGAACTGGACCAGATGTAGACATGTGAGGTGCACTTTGTTGGTTTTGGAGCTCAATCGAGTCCATACGGCGCATTAAGGCCGCCATGCGTGCCTCGGTGGCCGTAGTGGTATCGATAGCAAATGCGGTACCCGATCTAGTCGAGTTTGCATTCGCGATCCTCGCTCCTATACTAGATGATGCAGGTGGTTCCCTCACACTCTCCCACTGCATGGTTTTCTCAGCGAGGTCTTCTAGGAAGGCCCATGCCTCCCTTTCATCCTTTCCCAAGAACTCTCCTTGACACATGGACTCGAGGAGCGTTCTGGACGGGAGGTGAAGACCCTCATACACAATCTGACAAAGACGCCACAACTCAATGTCATGGTGAGGGCACGAGGATAGTAGCTCTTTGAACCTCTCAAGATATGCATGAAATGGTTCGGTCTCATGTTGATAGAACGAATTGATTTCGTTCCTCAATTTTTGAGTCCGATGATTAGGAAAGTACTTCTTGAGGAATACAGATTGAAACTCATCCCAAGTCCTAAAGGAATTTGCCTGGTTGCTGTACAACCACTTCTTGGCGTCATCCTTTAGTGCAAAAGGAACGAGCCTAAGATGGATGGAGTCTGTGCTAAGTTGTTGCAGCTTGAACATAGCACAGACCTCCTCAAATTCCCTGAGAAAGATATAGGGGTCACCTTTCCCAGTGAAATGAGGGAGCATGGAAATGAATTGAGGCTTAACCTCAAAATGGTTCCCATTAGCCTCTGGTAATACGATGCATGAGGGTAGAGCTGTACGGCTCGGGTAGCATCGATCACGAAGAGGTATGGGAACGACAACTGGAAGCACTGGTCGAACAGGTGGGTCCAGCAACTGCTCCTCCTCACGGAAATTAGCAGCCATTGAACCCGGACTGCGTGCGACACGAGAGGAGGGAGGTGTCGAGAAATCGATGACCGAAGCCGGATTGACAACGCTCCTCGTCAAACAACCACTCTCGTCTCGTGTCCACGAAAGCATGCACAAAGGTGCACACACACAAAACAAAACTTTTTTTTTTCTTTTTTTTTCTAACAAAGAATGTGCGTAGAGGAGAAGACGAGGGAACACAGGAGAGAAAGAATGACTCAGGAGAGAAGGGAAGAAGTCTTTAAGCTACGGCGGATGGGTACAGGTAGAAGCACACAAGCAAGCAAGGCTCAAGTAATCCTAAGGTCGCTATAGGTCCTTACAGCTAGACGACGCCTAACTGCGAGGTCACACGGCCTCAACACGCCTCACCTCCCTACAACGAGGACCACAAAGCCCAGCAAGTGAGCCAAGATCCGGGGATCTCGTCTCTCCTACTATCGACAAAGTGGGCAACGCCGATCAGGTCATGACGGTCGGGACCGGATCACTCTCCTAATGCGTCCGAATTCCTTAAGGCCAATGTCTACTTGATTTTAAAATTAGGCTCTTGATTAGTGTGGTTTTTGGGGCGAAGGAAAGGGTGATGAAATCCCCCACCTTATCTTTTATGGGACAGCCCCTCCTTAGTAGCGTTTTGGAGTCCTAAATCTAGCAATCAACACTCCAAACAACGCTCAACTCACACTTGTTGCAATGCACTTCCTACTAACTAATGCATGTTCATACGAAATGCATGAATGAGAGTAGAAGGTGCGTACCTCACGCCAGCTCTCAGCAACAGAAAATAAAGCTAAGATAAAAGACAATCTAAGTGCCTAAGTCACATACATGATGCATGGCCTAAACAAAAAGAATGCCTAATCTTTTGCTTTGAGTTTTAGGGTCCAAGTTGCTTAAAGGAGGTTTGATTATTGATCTGGGAACAAACTATAAGTCAAAACATGCCAAATTGAGTCCCAGATTACTAGATCAATTAGAGCAACAACACAAAGAAATTAGAAGATGAGAAGAGCTCACCAGACCGCTGATTGGCGGTCTGAAGTGCTCAGATCGTCTTGAAATATCTCCAGTAGCCTCCACTTGCTATTCCCAATCTCCTGAAACAAAGACAAACTACAAAAAACAAATTAAATCCACTCGAATCGTCCAAACAAGAGTCTGGACTGGCACCTCCCCGGCAACGGCGCCAAAAACTTGTTGAACGTTTTATTTTAAACCGCAAGTGCACGGCCGCGATGAAGCGGTGGCAAGTACGGGTCGTCCTCAGGGAGGTGACTAGTCTCTTGCTTGTACGAAATCGAGTGGAAAAAATAGGGGAAGAAAGATGTTTATGCTAACCTACACTACACTACTCTAAGAAGTATGAAATGTGAAAGAAAGAAACAAACGATCAAATAAAAACTAAGCTAAGAACAAAATAGAAGTGCTGGAATTCAGGAATGGGTAAATCCCTAAGGGGTGGAGTGAGTGCACACATGCAAAGAGGTGGGTGTAGAATACATTCTTTAAGCACATGAAGGTGGTGTTTATCAAGCATAGGAAGTGTCTAAATGTTATGGCAAAACCTATCAATCTATTCACCAACTTAGTTGATTAACATTTACATATGCAAGTTGTTTATTTCAAAACCTAAACAAGCATGAGAGGTGTCTAATTATTTTGGCAAAACTCATCAAGTTATAAATTCTATCCTAAACAAGCAAGCATACATTCATGTTTTATCAACACATCAAAAATAAAGCATTCATCCTATTCTCTAATGCATGTATGTACATCTACTCCACCCCCCAAAGGGGATGGAACTACTCACTAAGCATTACACTAATTATTAAACTAAGCAAAGAAAGCATATTAAAACTAAGCTAGAAATAAAAGATGATTAAGCTAAAACATGCATAAACAATAAAAGAAGCATAAACAAAATAATGAAAGAAACACAAAACTTATTGATAAAATGACTCACATTAAAAGTAGCATCCTCCTACTTTAGTGTGTGCTTCAAGGCCTCACTTCTAGTAGGAAGAATAGCCACTTAAAATATGGAGTGATTACAATAGGAGGTGAAGAGTTCTATTTATAAGCATGGAAAAAGCTAATCGGGGACAATCCCCCGATGTGGGACTAAACCAATACCAAAAATAGCCTAAACAAACATTAATACAAGTCCAGGAGAAATTTCGACGGATCCTGAGCAATATGGACCGCCAATTAGCGGTCCAAGACCGCCAATTGGCGGTCCAAAATTGTCGGATCGTGTTGGAATTTGTTGTGGGCTTTGCTTTCTGGTATTATTGGTCTTTGATGCGGTTACTCGACTTGTTGGAGCTCCGACCCGAATAGAATTGGTAAAATACTCCCCATGATGGTGTGGAGTATTCTGTTTTGCTCTTAGGTCCTTCTGTCTTACATTCAGGTCCTTCTCCCTTGCATCTTGGTCCCTAGATCTCACAATTCAGTCCTTTTTCCCAGCTTTTGGGGCCTTTTATGCTTCATCTCTTCAAACCTATTTATTCCTGAAAACTAAACATAAAACTTGTGACATAGTATTGTTTAGGTGAAAGATAATGGATATAAGATACAAATATGAGCATGAAATGATGTCAATCACTTCAACATCTAATCATGTAGAGGGATTGTGCACCACTAGACCTCCTTTGCTTAATGGGTCTAATTATGATTATTGGAAGAATAGGATGAATTTTTTTCTAATTTCAAATGACCTTAAGTATTGGATGTTTCTTCAAAATTCCTACCCACCCCCAAATGAAGATGAATTAGACACACTTTCTATGGCCAAAATGAAAGAAATTGAAATGAATTCAAAAATCATGAACATCTTGTATTGTGGCCTTAATGAGGGAGAATATAATAGAATTAGGGGTTGTGAAAGTGCATATAAGATATGGCATAGACTACAAATGCATCATGAGGGTGATAGTAAAACCAAAGAAACTAGGATTAGTCTCCTCATGCATAAATATGAAATATTTTCTATGCAAATCGGTGAAAACATAAGCGAAATGAACACTCGCTTTACCAATATTACTAACTCTCTTTTGGTTTTTGGAAGAAGAATAAATGCAGGAGAGATGACAAGAAAATTCCTCTGGTCGCTAAACAACGATTGAGAGGATAAGGTGGTCGCAATTGAAGAAGCACACGACCTTTCCCGACTCAAGATGGAGGAGCTAATTGGAAATCTCATGGCTTATGAATTTCAAATTAACCATCGGAAGGAGAAGGAAGCCTCCAAGAACAAACTCACCTTGGCATTACATGCAAATCTTAAAGAACCAAGGATGAGTGTAGAAGAGGAGGACATTGAAGTCCTAGCCAAAGACTTCTTCAAATACCTCAAGAAGGATAAGGGAGAAAAGAATGAAAGAGGTAGAAGAAGTGAAGTGAGAGAAAGAAGAAGGATAATGAGGAGAGTGAAAATGAGAGAAAAGAGAAGCAGAAGAAAAATAATAGAAGGGAGAGAAGGAGAGAAAAGGAGAGGAGTAAGAGAAAAGAAAAGAGGTTGAAAGCTCACAAGGCTACATGGGACGATTCAACATCTTCATCATTATCCCAATCAACCACACCTTCATCAACAAAGGAATATGCACATATATGCTACATGACAATTCAAGATGAAGGAAGTGAGGCATCCTCTAACTCTTACTCTACTAGATCACATTCTTGCTTAGTCATATGCTAGTGATAGTTCATGTTCCAAAGAAGAAACATATTCTCATGATAAACTTCAAAATGCATTTCTTGACTTAGTTAAACAATATGAGATTATTTGTGAAAAGAACAAGAATGCTAGAAAGCAAATCAATGATCTCAAATGCCAAATTGATATAGTCATGAATGAGAAGAATGAGGTGCTTGCTAGACTTGAAAATAATACATCAACTCTTTATAATTTAAAGCAACACCTATAGATGTTGAACAATTAGATCTTCATGTTTGCAATGTGCAATTAAGAAAAGATCTAGAAAAGTTCACAAATGGAACTAAGATGCTTAATATTTTTTTAAGTAGTCAAAGGCAATCTTTGCAAAAACATGGTTTAGGATAAAATGCAAAATTGAAAAACCATGTATCTCACACTACACTAAATGACAAGCATATGCTCATTAATCATAGTTCTTCAAGTATGTGGGCTCCTAAAACCAAAATGGTTTGGGTTCCCAAATCTAACATTCAAGGACCCAAAGTAGTTTGGGTACCTAAATCTACACATGTAGGTGCTTGAAGAGAAGACCGGTGGTGACCGGGCAAGCTTAGAAAGTCAAATTCAAAGCTGGTTGCATCACCGAATGGAGATTGGAACTAATTCAAGCTTCAAAGTGGGTATAATTTCTTATCCTCTAAATTTTTGAATAAATTGGTTATAGTCTAGGTTTTAATACACTTAATTGACGTATCATATATTCATTCACTGCAAATCTTTAAATTTGAATCACATCCAATGTTTTAGTGTCAAAATTTCTAAATGGATGTAAAAAGGGGGAATTAAAACATCACATGCCTATTGTTAATATATTTGCTTGATGTTTAAAAAGGGGAGAATTTGAATTGAAATTAATCGAAAAATCATATTCATATTGATAGGGGGAGTTTAATGAATATCATTTTCTTAGTGTAATGAAGTGCAAAATTTAGGGAGAGCAACTTCATTAGAAGACATCCAAAATTTAATGCTTAAATCTTATAATTTTTGATGGATGTCAAAGGTGAGAGATAATTAAAGGGGTAGCTTGAATTTTTATTATAATTGCATAAAAACTATGCACATCCATAGGAGGAGAATTTTTTATGCATGGTTTACATCTAGAAATTTCAAGTATTAAGATATAGGTTGTCATCATAAAAAAAAGGGAGATTGTTGACTTTTTGGCCTTAATCTATGTTTTGATGATTTAATCAACCTAATCTTAATTATAATCATGTAGAGTAGCACACATATTGCATAACATATATATTTTATTGTGCTAACCTCTACAGGTGATCAAGACTCAAGGAAAAAAGGAAATCAAGTCAAGACATGTATTAAAGCTATATTGAAGACATGTAATCTTGATTTACTTTGAGTCCTAGGAACTATGTGTAATTGAGCACACTTGAGCTAAAATCAACTCAAACACACACTAGATTCCCTATAGAAGTTACACACAAAATTTCATATAATTTGGACTTCAATAGATCAACCAAACTTAGACTGGAAAACACCAAACCAAAACCAGAATTGTCTTCCCACGTTTGGTCGACTGAAACAGACCGTTCGGTCGACCGAGTGATCAATTGTCCTATTAGTGTTTTACTGTCCGGTTTCGGTCGATCGTCCAGACCTTTTCGGTCGACCGAGTCAACACAAATTTCCGACCGTTAGAATTGTCGTATTATACCAACAGTCGTATTCGTATTATTTACAAATACCACAAAATACTTTTTCCTATTGGTCGACTGGGGACCTTGTTCGGTCGACCGAACTTAAGATGTCTCGACAAACCCAAACTGCATGTTGGTTTTCGGTCGACCGAATTTGATCATGTTTGTCAACCCCGTAGAGCCTGTTAGTTTTCGGTCGACCGAACCTTATTCGGTGTTTGACCAATAACTTAAGTGTACCTAAGTTATAGCCTTATCCGGTCGACCGCACCTTTATCGGTCGACCGAACCGAGTTCAATTTTGCCAAACGGTCGACCGTTCTGCCTGATCCGGTCGACCGAACTCATTCAGTTTTGGGTCTTGAAATTTGCTGTTGTGTGTTTCTTCCCCAAACACTTACCAAACTTGTCCCAACGGCTATAACTCACTTAGAGATTATAAATAGGTGTTCCTATGACACAATTACACAACTCTTACACTTCCATTTGTCATATACACTTAAGAGAAAACTCCAAGTCTCCCAATCCCCAAATCTACTCTCCGAGCTTACTCTTCCACACTTAAGTATCAATTCCGTATCCTAAGCTAAGTGTGTTCAAGTTAGTGAGTGTGTTCAACTCAACATTGGTGTTCAAGGAAGCAAGGACTTCGATGAAAGCCCGAAGTGTCCTCTCGGATTGTGAGAGAAGAAAGTCAAGCTCACGAGGGTGTTCATGGAGCTTGTTTTGTAAAAGGCTTAATCTCGGCCCAGAACGAGGTTGATAGTGAAGACATGAGTGGAGCTCGAGGGAGATCGAGCGGAGGTTGCAAGAGAGGAAGTAGGCGGGAGGCCAAACCTCTATAAAAATCTGGTGCCTTCTTTGTGGTTTGCCTTGTATTCTTTACTTGCTTGTTGATTTTGTTTAAATTCCGCTGCATACACTTGATTGCTTAAACAAGTAGGTAATTAGCCTAAAAGTGATTAGAATTAGAAACTCTTACGATCATACAAATACTACATGTATTTTGGCATGAAAAAGTTATGATCTCACCAAATGATTAGTAGCATATCATGCATCATATTCATGTTATATATCGTTAATTTTACCCCAATATTGTGCTACTCAAGTGTTTGTTATTATATTTCAGGTATTAGGTAATAAAGAAGAGAAAAGAAGAGAAAAATGATTGAAACTTAAGAAGAAAGGACTTAAATGAAGCAAAATGGACCTCTTGGTCATACATAAGGACCCATCTGCAAGACGAAAGGACCTGGATGTAAGCCCGAAGGGATTAAATAGCAAATTGAGAAACTCTGCACCATCATGAGGAGTATTTTGGCAATTACATTCGGTCCCAGACTCCAATAACCGATTCAAGTGCACTCCACGTGACGAATTGAAGCACTAAAGAAGATATCCGAAAATGAGTCCGATCCGACAAAAATTGACCACTAATTGGCAGCCAAGACTGCCAATTAGTGGTCATTGTTTCTCAAAATCCAACCGATTTTGCGTGGATATGGGTTATATGCTTGTGTCTATTCCGGGAAAGTTTCATTAGTCACACATCGAGGGATTGTCCCCAGTTTCCTTTTTTCATGCCTATAAATAGAACTCTTCTTTCTCCTTTGTAATCTACTCATTGCTTGGTGGTCATTCTCTCTACTTGGAGCAAAGCTTTGGAGCAAAAACTCCGGTGGAGAGATGCTACTTGTCATGTGAGTCATGAATAAAATAAATCTTTGTTAGGTTCATGTTGTCTCTTTTAATTCTTCCATGCTTAGCTTAATTGTGTTTTAGTAATCTTAGTATAATTAGAATGTTTTCTCTTCTTAATATAAATGTTAGCATAATGAGTAGTGAGTAGTTCCATCACCCTTTGGGGGTGGAGATGATGTACATTTATGTTTTGAGGTTTTGATGTTTGACAAATTTTGATTATGTAGACTTTAATGTTTGTATGTTCATCGGGTTTGTTTTAATCATCTACATGTTGGGGGATTTTTGATGGGTTTTTCCATAACATTTAGACACTTCCCATGCTTGGTTTTCTCATGTTTATTGGCTGAAATTTCATGTTGGATATGCTACATGTTAGTCGTGTGTTTGTATTAGTGTTTCCTCGCTTGATTGATTGAAGAAACTTTGTTTTGATAAGTTTTGTCATAACATTTAGACACTTCCCATGCTTAGCTTTGTTCTTTACATGAGTTCCTGGTTTTTGATGAGTCTTGCCATATATTTAGACATTTCTCATGTTAAGCCTCGTCTTATGATAATCAAGTAGTAATTGCTGATACGTTGTGCGAATGGATTGATAGGTTTTGCCAAATCTTTAAACACTTCCTATGCATGAAGACACACACACATGCTTATATGCGTCATTCGTCACTTCTCTACATTCCACCCCTTGGGGGTTTTCCTTACTGAATTTAATCTTATTTTGCTTGTGCTTAGTTTGCTTTCTCATGCTTTCATCTTTCTTGTTTGTTGCTTGCTTCTTTAGTGTAGCTTAGTTTAGTTTAATCAACTTCTTCTCCCCCTTATTTTCCACTAGATTTTCGAAGAACTAGAGTCGACACACCTCCCTATGGATCGACCCGTACTTGCCCCGTCTTCACCAATGGTCGTGCACTTACGGTTTATAACTGAATCAATCACCAAACTTTGAAGCACAATGAAATTTTCGTGGTTATGTTGATGGACACAAACCCGAATTTCCCTCAAAATCTGTGAGATACTTAAGAAAGGCGACAAATACGTGAAACAAAATGGGGCCCAAATACACAAGAGTTGGAGCCCACAAAAGCCTATGCTCACTCTTGGAGTCTTTTTTTGTTTTTTTCATTTTTTTCAAATATAAATATGTACAAAAATAAGTTCTCATCGTCATTTGTCAAAGGATATCAAACGAGAACCTCAAAAGTGGGTCAATGAACTTGGAATGAGAACATGACACAACGTAGGGCCAAAATACTCATGTGTGGGCCCTCCCCCTCACAAAGTGCACAAGATGCAATGAGAGGTTTAGTGTTAAGCCGCAAAGGCATCTGACTCAAAGGATCAAACTTAAAAAGCTCGAACCTCTCAAGAGTTTGGTCATAATTGAGCAACGGAAGAAGAATTTCTTCCGTTTCGGTATTGAAGTTATGATCGTCAATCCAAACTCTCCAACCAATAGGCTGGTACGCCGGAACAAGGCCAACAACCTCATTATCCGTGCTCGACACCACGAGGCGAATAGAAAGTGAGTCTCTTACCCAAGGTATCCTCTAAGAAACTCCCAATACCCCTCATTGGCAATGTAGTTGTTTGGTGTCTCTTCATTTTCAAGATGGTCAGGAACAATAGTGATAGGTAAACTCTCACCAAGTCGTAAGAAATTAGGGGTATTAGGGATCTCTTGCTCCACCAAAGGTGAGTCCTAAAGAGGCACAACATTAAGATCATGTGTCTCAAAGGCCACGAGACAAAAAGATAAGGCACAATGTACTGCCGACTCATAATGAAGTTTGTCCATGTTATTCTCAATTTGAATCGAATCTCCCACCAAGTGATCATGAATTGAAACCCCTGGTTCCTCAGATTGACTAGGAGTTTGACTTTGACATATTATGCTTTGAATTTATGGATGTGGTGGTGGTTCGATATCAAAAGATGAATCCTCATGTTAACAAGAAAGGTCACCCTACTCAGGTTCACTTAATTGTTGCATCATCTGACTCACCTGCATTGCCAGATTTTACAAGGAATTTTGAGTGGTTTCCATGAACGTTTAGAGAATTTGTTTCAAGGAATCAAGTCTGGGGTCAACTATGAGGCTCAAGTTAGAATTTTGGAGATTTTGGGGTTAGGTGTTTATGGGCTAAGAATGAGTCCAATAGGTGGTGGCTAGTAGGGATGTGGGTATTCGAGAGGAGAATAATGGGGTGGGTATGATGTATAAAAAATTGAATTATTATTGTCACCCTATGAATCCATCCCTTTTGGGTTGTACGCGGATGCGTAAATGTCACATTGAGCAATTTGGGAAAATGAATGTTCATACTCAGGCTCTGGGGCAACATAAGGATATTCCATGATAACGTGACCACTCAACCCATAACAATCACACAGTGTCGATACTGGAGCCACCGGTGCACCCATATCCTCTACCACACGCATGAAAGAGGCCAAAGTTTCTTGTAATGTCTTAGTTTGTTGACCAACATATGATCCAACAAAACTAGATGATGGTCTAGCAGTAGGTGTCTCTCATATTACCCCAATTCGAAGACTGCTCAGCCTCACAATTAAGATTGTCCCAACCACGCTGAGTGTTATGTTGTCTTTTTGGCCCCTTTAATCTTAATTTTGATGATTAACAAACTAATATTATGCACAACTCCAATCAGCACACCACACACATCACATTGTCAAATTGCATAGATATTGTGTATTCCTAACATTGCAGGTGCTCAAACTAAGGGACTAATCAACTTCAAGATCAAGGCTCAAGACTTGTAATCAAAGCTCAACGACTTCATATGTAATTTTCTATTTATTTGAGTTATATGATCAAATGTACACTTAACGCACAAAGGGATAAATATGTCTCTATCGGTCGACCGTTTTTCTCTCGGTCTACCGAACTTGTTCCAAACAGATGACCGAGTTAGCCTCGGTGAACCGTGTCCTTAGAGTCAGTAGCCACTTGATCTTTCCTTGAATCCTTGTTTTTGATTACTGAACGCTACTCAGTCAACCTTTCCCTCCTACAAAGTAGCTTCAAACCTTCTCTGGATATATCAAATCGGTCTATTGAATAGGTATCGGTCATCCAAACTTTACATGCGTATTTTGGCCTAAATGACTTCATCCTATTGGCCAACGTGGCATAAACTATCTCCAACAGACTCATCTTTTGTCGTTTGGCAACAACCTTTTGAAATGTCTAATATCAGTCTACCGAGTACGCTTCGGTTTACCGAAGACTTGTTAATCAAAAAATAACGGCTCTTTTCCACGTAAGATTTCGACCGTTATTGATAAACCAATTTCCTAGACATTGTCAGTAGAAAACTCACACTTGTATCGGCCAACCGACCATTCCACGGTGTACCAAACAAGATCACCAAAGCACAACAATTCTTCACTGTCCAATTGGAACGGTGAACCGAAGTTGTCTCGGTCAACCAACTTTAATTGGTAGATGTTAAGTCCTTAACCTCATTTTGGGCAAATCCCGTGATTAGTGGAGTGATTAGCATGGGGAAGAGGAGGGGAGTAGTGGGCTGGTGATGGGTGATGGAGTAGGGGGCCGGTTACTGTGGGGTTTTGTTGGTTTTGAGGAGAAAACCATCATCTCTCTCCATTTCCTCTCTTCTTCCTCACTCAACCATTTCTCTCACCTTTTCTCTCTTCTTGGCCGGCGATCCAGAGCTCGTGGAGGCGACACCGGCGCGTGGAGGTGAGCTAGGAGTTGAGGAGGAGCGGACGTGATGCTCGTGTGTGCGGAGGTTGCGGTCGGCGGGTGACGTGGAGCGAACTCCGGTGTGCTCCGTCTTCTCGTCGAGGTATGCCGGCTTATGAGTTTGGTTTTGTTGTTCCCCACATTGGTGGGAAGTTGAGGTCGGTCGTGGGAGGTCGGAGACCTCGCCGGCGACGAGAAACGGCGTAAACGCCTCGGCTGGTGCGGGGTTGTAGTCGACCAACGGTCGACCGGTGCTTTCGGGCGGTCGACCGGTTTAGTGTTTTTGCCCAACTTTAACCAACGTCGGTCGAACGATACCATTGTGGTGGTCGACCGATTGCTTGTGTGCTGGTGAGTTGGGGCTTCCTGTTGGTTTTCGGTCGACCGTCACTTGGCGTGGGTTCGACCGGAATTTAAGTGTACTTCATCTTTATGCATGTTGTTCGACCGATTTATGTATATTGTTCGACCGTTATATGACGTAGACTATTAGGATGACCATGGTATTTTCGGTCGACTGGGACCCCTGAGTCGGTCGACCGAATAGTCTTTAGTGATTTTGACCAACTCCGGATTTTGACATCATGTTCGGTCGACCGGTTTTAGACTGTTATTCGACCGTTTGGACTTTAATGATGCGCAGAATAGTTCGACCATTGTAGACTTCCGGTCGAGCGAACCTATTGGGGGCGGTCGACCGGTTAGGCCTTTTCGGTCGACCGTTTGTGTGCAGAACTGGATTCCTGGTCTTGTGATTGTGTCAACTCTGTCCACGAAAACCCGTGTCCTCGCTTAGAGCGTGAGCTGGGAGGTGACGGCGGGCACGTGCTCGTGCCGCCTAGGGATCACCGTGTGGAAGAGTGTAGACACTTGGGTCGTGCCACCTCCAGATTGGACGTGGTGTGACGTGTTGTTGCCTTACTCTCTAATGAGTAGCAGACCTGAGGGATCGCGGATCCCAATGCGTGTGACGCATGGCTCGTGGAGCATGGTGACCCTGCAGACTACGGTCTGGACCCGTCCGATGTTGTGCCAGACGTATGTTGTACCGCCGATGTTGTGCCGGCGATGCCGCCGAGGTTGTTGCCGGCGATGATGGTGCTGACGATGTCCCGGCTTGTGGTTGTGTCGTCCGATGTTGTGTCGGACGTATGTTGTACCGCCGATGTTGTGCCGGCGATGCCGCTGATGTTGTGCCAGCGATGATCCCCGATTGGGCACCTATCCTGGGATGTTGACCGACCGGGCTACGACTCCGTCGAAGGTGGTGTAGACCACGTGGTTCTTTGCGCGGAAGTACGGACGCTCCTTACCGATCCCTTTGGCTCGAGTAGTCGCGTGTGGGGGGACGCGTCGGTACTGTCCGTAAGACCGTATGTGCCTACGGTAGGTTTCCGAGGGAGACCCGTTGTTGTTGTTGCTGGACTGATGTCCTTGTGGACCCTGTTGAGGGTCGTTGTTGTTGGACTGAGGTCCCGTTTAACCTGTCAAGGGACTTGATGCATTGCAGATGTGACATGACATGCTACTAGTATGATAGGTTCATTTACCGTACTATTGCATGCATATAGGTGAGCTTGGCATACGGGGCTTCCTAATGGAAAACTCAGGCATCGTTGTTTGATTCATGTTTCAGGACCGCAGTAGGTTCTGTCGGGTGGTGACAGCGGGCGCACACATTTTGGGGCCAAGATTCTCATCGGACTCTTCGAGGTCGTCATGATTGTTTCACCTGTCCTTTCATTGTATTGTTGTAATCATGTCTTTTGACAAACTCTGTTGTATTATTGGTGCACCGACTGTTGATTTATTCGAGTGACATTCCCGTGGATGATTTTATCTGGGTAATCTCTTGATTGTTTAATTTTTTAAATTTCCGCTGTTTCGGGATGTTACAGAAGATATTAGGCAAAAGTTACTGGAAGTTGGTGAACGGTTATCCGACACATAGTCGGTCAACTGAGTACTTCAATTTGACCAATACACCCACATCTTGTCGGACGACCGTTGGTTTATGTCCTACTATTCAGTGTACGATAGGGGACACTAGATTGAGCAATGTTTTGCTTGATTTAGAATCAGCGGTCAACCTCCTCCCATTCTCTGTTTATCAACAGTTGAACTTGGGAGAATTGAAACCAACTAAGATCACCCTCCAATTGGCGGATAGATCCATTCGTATTCCCATGGAGATTATCGAGGACGTGCTTATCAAAGTTGGAGATTTTATATTTCCAGTCGATTTTGTTGTCCTCGATACCAATCCTGTTGCGAACACCCACTCTCAAATACCTTTGATTTTGGGTAGACCATTTCTGGCAACCTCCAATGCCTTGATTAATTGTAGAAATGGTCTCATGAAGCTCTCATTCGGTAACATGAGTGCCGAGTTTCATGTGTTCAACTCTGGTAAGCAACATGAACCCATGGATGAACCTTTAAATCTAAATCTCATCCGCCAACTGGAGAAAGCACCACAAAATCAACGAACACCCCTAACCCCAATGCAACCCGTTGAGAATGTTCGTGGGCCCAGCGAAAACTCATTGCATGTCTTCGCAATGCAACAGAGTGAGCTGGCCTCGAACATGAATGTCCAAAGGGAGTGTTCGTTGCATGATTCAGTTGAGAGTACTAGTGAGAGTGAGACACCTCATCATATGCCTATACCAGAAGGTGTCTCTACCTCATGTCCCATGGCCATTGAGCCATTTGAGCTTCATATTGACTCCAAAAAGGACCCAGCTATGACCGAGCTTATGCTTGATGATCTAAATGATGGTAGGAGGTCCTTGTTGGATGACTTGGGGAGAAGCCCCATTCTTAGTGATGCAGGTCTGCTGCATCCATCGAAGAGCTTGAGGAACTCATTCCGATGCACCCGCCTATTGGTTGGAGGGTTTTCTTCGATGAGCAATTAAACCCTAGTGAGGCAACACAACTTCATTTTTTGTAGCCCACACCCGACCAATATCATGAGGGGTTCGAGCCTTTCAGCTTTGACCTTTCACCCCTCATGACACCTCAGAGTACCAGTGGAGTTTGCCCATCTCGGCAAGTCTCTGGTCCTCCTGACTTGATGTTCTCATTTGATGTTCCTTGACCAAATGATTATGAGAATATCTTGGTTGATGTATATATCTTGTAAAAAAACAACAACAAAAAGAACAAAAAAAGAAGAAGTGTGTAATAAAAGACTCCTTCAGTGAGCATCGATTGTTGTGGGCCCCAACCCTTGTGTACTTGGGCCCAATCTCTTCACGTATTTATCTCCCTTCTTCAGCTTCTCACAGGTTTTGAGGGAATTTGGGTTTGTGTCCATCAACATGACCCTGAACGTCCCTTTGTACTTCATGTTGGTGAGATGTTTCCCTTTTCATGCATATCTCCATGTAGTATCTTGCTCGCATTCATTGAGGACAATGCATAAAGTAGGTGTGGGGGGTGTTTTACGTGTGTACAGAGTCGAGTCTTTTTCCTTTGGTTTTATTTTCTTTTGTTTGTACTGCTAGGGTCATGTTAGTGTGCCGCATTTAACATTGATATATCTGCTTGCCATGATCCTTGGGTGACTTGTCTTCTTTTGCTTGCCGAGTGCTTTAAAATTTTCACATTTCTTTCAAAATCTTCATGTGTTTGCGAAAGAAAATGTTTTTGTAGGTTTTGCGTGTGTTTAGCATGTGCAAAACCGTTGAGAGGCAAAGTAAAAAGAAAGCTCCCAAAATTGTCTTGAACTTGATGCATTAGGATTTCTAGTTTATTGGCTTTAGGTCTTGTCGAGTCGTTAGGATGCACCCTGGTTTTCCCTCAGGGGGCGTGTAATCATAGGGTTTCAGTACTCAAACATTTAAAGAAGTCCACCCTGAACCTAGTGAGTCAAATAATTCATGTTTGTGAGTATAAGGAAGTTTGTCGTAGTCGAGGGTCCTTAATCTCTTTTTGTCAAACTTAAGTGTAGGGGTTTTGGTTCCCATATAGATAAATAAGTGGTGTTCTCTCTTCTCGCACGGCTCCTATCACTCGGGAAAGTAGGTCTGAGGGGACTTTGTGCCTGGTGCTTTCGAGTCATCTGACTTGGGATGCGCCGACCGAACTCCCGTTACACGGGTGGTAGGGATCGCCCTATGTGGAGATTTGGGATAAGGTGTACGTGATAGTATAAGTCCTCATAGGCAATGATGCACGAAACCTGACCCTGGGAGAATCAAACACCAACCAATAAAATGCTCCAAAGAAAAAGAAAAAAAAAAGAAAAAAAGAAGAAAAAAGAGAGTCAAATAAGAACCAAAATGGACTTTACACATTGTATCACATTCAGAAGTTAAGGTTGCCCATGTCTTTCACTTAAGTCCTTGACTAACTCTCACGAATAACTCATTAGGCTAGGTGTGTGGACCGATTACATATATAGAGTCGACCCGTAGTATTACCGCATCCCATGATCGACAAAATAAGTCCAACGAGTCGTGTAGCTAGATTGATTAATGCATCTTGTTCGGATTTTGTGGGTATATCCGTTGAAAACCCTCAGGAGACAACACTCCTCCTCCTTGGCGACAAGGAGGTTTAACGGCTTGTTGCACGTGCTAAGTCCAACCGTGATTCCTACGAAAGTGAGTTAGGATTTCTTGTTTTTCGCATGCTTTTCTCTTTCTTTGTTTTGCTCGGGACTAGCAAAAGTTAGGTGTGGGGGTATTTGATTGACATCATTTCATGCTCATATTTGTATCTTATATCCATTATCTTTCACCTAAACAATGCTATGTCACGAGTTTTATGTTTAGTTTTCAGGAATAAATAGGTTTGAAGAGATGAAGCATAAAAGGACCCAAAAGCTGGGAAAAAAGACTGAATTGTGAGATCTAGGGACCAAGATGCAAGGGAGAAGGACCTGATTGCAAGACAGAATGACCTAAGAGCAAAACAGAATACTCCACACCATCATGGGGAGTATTTTACCAATTCGATTCGGGTCGGAGCTCCAACAAGTCAAGTAACCACATCAAAGACCAACAATACCAGAAAGAAAAGCCCAAAACAAAAATGAGCAGGATCTGAACAAAATATACCGCTAATTGGTGGTCCAAGACCGCTAATTGGCAGTCCATTTTGGCCCAAATCCGCTCAAATTTCTCCAGCACATGTATTAGAGGATGTTTAGGCTATTTTTGGTATCTGTTTAGTCCCACATCGGGGGATTGTCCCGGTTTGCCTTTTTCCATGCCTATAAATAGAACTCTTCACCTCCTATTGTAATCACTCCATTTTTTAAGTGGCTATTCTTCCTACTAGAAGTGAGGCCTTGAAGCACACACTAAAGTAGGAGGATGCTACTTTTAATGTGAGTCATTTTATCAATAAAGTTTTGTGTTTCTTTCATTGTTTGTTTTATGCTTCTTTTATTGTTTATGCATGTTTTAGTTTAATCGTCTTTTAATTCTAGCTTAGTTTTAATATGCTTTCTTTCCATAGTTTAATAATTAGTGTAATGTTTAGTGAGTAGTTCCATCCCCTTTGGGGGGTGGAGTAGATGTACATACATGCATTAGAGAATGGGATGAATGCTTTAATTTCAATGTGTTGATTAAACATGAATGTATGATTGCTTGTTTAGGATAGAATTTATAACTTGATGAGTTTTGCCAAAATGATTAGACACCTCTCATGCTTGTTTATGTTCTGAAATAAACAACTTGCATATGTAAATGTTAATCAACTAAGTTGGTGAATAGATTGATAGGTTTTGCCATAACATTTAGACACTTCCTATGCTTGATAAACACCACCTTCATGTGCTTAAAGAATGTATTCTACACCCACCTCTTTGCATGTGTGCACTCACTCCACCCCTTAGGGGCTTTCCCATTTCTGTATTCCAGCATTCTTTCTTTGCTCTTAGTTTAGTTGTTATTCCATCATTTGTTTGTTTCGTTCGCATTTCATACTTCTTAGTGTAGCGTAGTCTAGATTAGCATAAACAACTTTCTTCCCCCTATTTTTGCCACTTGATTTCGTACAAGCAAGAGGCTACTCACCTCCCTGAGGACGACCCGTACTTGCCACCGCTTCATCGCGGCCGTGCACTTGCGGTTTAAAATAAAACGTTCAACAAGTTTTTGGGAGCACTTGTGTAGGTAGGATTGGACAAAAGTGAGCTGATATTTGCAGCCAAGAATGCTTTCTTAGGAACATTGGTCTTCCTTTTAGTTGTGCAGAGATCCTTCAACACTTTGGCATATTGAGGTATTTGTTGGATGACATCCAACAAAGGGATGTTAACCTTTACTTGGCTAAACACCTCTACTATCTTGTCCATGTTGTCACTCTGCTTTTTGTTTAACCTACTTGGATAGGGAGCTTTTGGCAGGTAGGTTTTCTGCTGTGCCTGAGAAGAAAGCTTTGGTGTATTACCCTCACCCTCAGCTTCTTCTTCACCACCATTCCCACTGAGGGGCTGCATAGATGGTGGTGGGTGTGGCAAGGAAATGTGATTGTCAACCTGTTTTCCATTCCTTAAGGTCACAATGGAATTGACATGATGAACAGGTTCCTCCACATGGTTCACTTGCCTCCCCCGAGGTACCACATTCTCATTTTGCATTTGTTGTTGTTGGTACATGCGGGGGTTAGCCTCAGGCTGGCTAGGAAAAGACCATCTCTCTCACGTACAGACTGAGCCAATTGGCCCATCTGAAGCTCTAGAGATTTGAGGGTCTGCTGATTTGACGTGAGAACTTGACTTGTGGACGACATAAATTTTTCATAGAGTTCTCAAGTCCACGAGTCAAGTTCTCAAGCGAATTAAATCGGGTTTCCATATTATTGGAATTTAGGAAACTCGATTGGTTGGTGGTTTGTTCTTGGGGTGGCTGATATGAATGTGCATGCATGGGAGGTTGGTGTGATTGGTAAGGTGGTCTAGAGGAGTTTGGAGGACCACCCGGGGCATTAGTTTGGTTCCATGAAAAATTGGGGTGGTTCCTCCATCCAGGATTATAAGATGATGAGTATGGGTCATTCCTGGCTCTATCATAGACGGCGTTGACACGCTCCATCTCAGGAGGAATGGACTCACACTCGCTTTCTACATGACCTATCCTACCACATGAATGACAGGGAACTGGACCAGATGTGGACATGTGAGATGCACTTTGTTGGTTTTGGAGCTCAATCGAGTCCATACAGCGCATTAAGGCCGCCATGCGTGCCTCGGTGGCCGTAGTGGTATCGATAGCAAATGCGGTACCCGATCTAGTCGAGTTTGCATTCGCGATCCTCGCTCCTATACTAGATGATGCAGGTGGTTCCCTCACACTCTCCCACTGCATGGTTTTCTCAGCGAGGTCTTCTAGGAAGGCCCATGCCTCCCTTTCATCCTTTCCCAAGAACTCTCCTTGACACATGGACTCAAGGAGCGTTCTGGACGGGATGTGAAGACCCTCATACACAATCTGACAAAGATGCCACAACTCAATGCCATGGTGAGGGCACGAGGATAGTAGCTCTTTGAACCTCTCAAGATATGCATGAAATGGTTCAGTCTCATGTTGATAGAACGAATTGATTTCGTTCCTCAATTTTTGAGTCCGATGATTAGGAAAGTACTTCTTGAGGAATGCAAATTGAAACTCATCCCAAGTCCTAAAGGAATTCGCCTGGTTGCTATACAACCACTTCTTGGCGTCATCCTTTAGTGCAAAAGGAACGAGCCTAAGATGGATGGAGTCTGTGCTAAGTTGTTGCAGCTTGAACATAGCACAGACCTCCTCAAATTCCCTGAGAAAGATATAGGGGTCACCTTTCCCAGTGAAATGAGGGAGCATGGAAATGAATTGAGGCTTAACCTCAAAATGGTTCCCATTAGCCTCTGGTAATACGATGCATGAGGGTAGAGCTGTACGGCTCGGGTAGCATCGATCACGTAGAGGTATGAGAACGACAACTGGAAGCACTGGTCGAACAGGTGGGTCCAGCAACTGCTCCTCCTCACGGAAATTAGCAACCATTGAACCCGGACTGCGTGTGACACGAGAGGAGGGAGGTGTCGAGAAATCGATGACCGAAGCCGGATTGACAACGCTCCTCGTCAAACGACCACTCTCGTCTCGTGTCCACGAAAGCATGCACAAAGGTGCACACACACAAAACAAAACTTTTTTTTCTCTTTTTTTTTAACAAAGAATGTGCGTAGAGGAGAAGACGGGGGAACACAGTAGAGAAAGAATGACTCAGGAGAGAAGGGAAGAAGTCCTTATGCTACGGCGGATGGGTACAGGTAGAAGCACACAAGCAAACAAGGCTCAAGCAATCCTAAGGTCGCTATAGGTCCTTACAGCTAGACGACGCCTAACTGCGAGGTCACACGGCCTCAACACGCCTCACCTCCCTACAACGAGGACCACAAAGCCCAGCAAGTGAGCCAAGATCCGGGGATCTCGTCTCTCCTACTATCGACAAAGTGGGCAACGCCGATCAGGTCATGACGGTCGGGACCGGATCACTCTCCTAATGCGCCCGAAATCCTTAGGGCCAATGTCTACTTGATTTTAAAATTAGGCTCTTGATTAGTGTGGTTTTTGGGGCGAAGGAAAGGGTGATGAAATCCCCCACCTTATCTTTTATGGGACAGCCCCTCCTTAGTAGTGTTTTGGAGTCCTAATCTAGCAATCAACTCTCCAAACAAAACGCTCAACTCACACTTGTTTCAATGCACTTCCTACTAACTAATGCATGTTCATACGAAATGCATGAATGAGAGTAGAAGGTGCGTACCTCACGCCAGCTCTCAGCAACAGAAAATAAAGCTAAGATAAAAGACAATCTAAATGCCTAAGTCACATACATGATGCATGACCTAAACAACAAGAATGCCTAATCTTTTGCTTTGAGTTTTTAGGGTCCAAGTTGCTTAAAGGAGGTTGATTATGGATATGGGAACAAACTATAAGTCAAAACATGCCAAATGAAATCCCAGATCACTACATCAATTATGAAAACCAACCAAAGAAATAAGAGACAAAAACGAGCTTACCAGACCGCCCATTGGCGGTCTCAGGCTGCTGATTAGCGGTCTGAAGTGCCCAGATTGACTCAAAACTTCTCCAGGCGTTCCTATGGACGACTCCAAGTCTCCTGAAACAAAGCAAAACTACAAAACACAAATTAAATCCACTCGAATCGTCCAAACAAGAGTTTGGACTGGCACCTCCCCGGCAACGGCGCCAAAAACTTGTTGAACGTTTTATTTTAAACCGCAAGTGCACGGCCGCGATGAAGCGGTGGCAAGTACGGGTCGTCCTCAGGGAGGTGAGTAGCCTCTTGCTTGTACGAAATCAAGTGGCAAAAATAAGGGGAAGAAAGTTGTTTATGCTAATCTAGACTACGCTACACTAAGAAGTATGAAATGCGAACGAAACAAACAAATGATGGAATAACAACTAAACTAAGAGCAAAGAAAGAATGCTGGAATACAGAAATGGGAAAGCCCCTAAGGGGTGGAGTGAGTGCACACATGCAAAGAGGTGGGTGTAGAATACATTCTTTAAGCACATGAAGGTGGTGTTTATCAAGCATAGGAAGTGTCTAAATGTTATGGCAAAACCTATCAATCTATTCACCAACTTAGTTGATTAACATTTACATATGCAAGTTGTTTATTTCAGAACATAAACAAGCATGAGAGGTGTCTAATCATTTTGGCAAAACTCATCAAGTTATAAATTCTATCCTAAACAAGCAATCATACATTCATGTTTAATCAACACATTGAAATTAAAGCATTCATCACATTCTCTAATGCATGTATGTACATCTACTCCACCCCCCAAAGGGGATGAAACTACTCACTAAACATTACACTAATTATTAAACTTTGGAAAGAAAGCATATTAAAACTAAGCTAGAATTAAAAGACGATTAAACTAAAACATGCATAAACAATAAAAGAAGCATAAAACAAACAATGAAAGAAACACAAAACTTTATTGATAAAATGACTCACATTAAAAGTAGCATCCTCCTACTTTAGTGTGTGCTTCAAGGCCTCACTTCTAGTAGGAAGAATAGCCACTTAAAATATGGAGTGATTACAATAGGAGGTGAAGAGTTCTATTTATAGGCATGAAAAAAGGCAAACCGGGACAATCCCCCGATGTGGGACTAAACAGATACCAAAAATAGCCTAAACATCCTCTAATACATGTGCTGGAGAAATTTAAGCGGATTTGGGCCAAAATGGACCGCCAATTAGCGGTCTATTTTGTTCAGATCCTGCTCATTTTTGTTTTGGGCTTTTCTTTCTGGTATTGTTGGTCTTTGATGCGGTTACTTGACTTGTTGGAGCTCCGACCCGAATCGAATTGGTAAAATACTCCCCATGATGGTGTGGAGTATTCTGTTTTGCTCTTAGGTCCTTCTGTCTTGCAATCAGGTCCTTCTCCCTTGCATCTTGGTCCCTAGATCTCACAATTCAGTCCTTTTTCCCAGCTTTTGGGTCCTTTTATGCATCATCTCTTCAAACCTATTTATTCCTAAAAACTAAACATAAAACTCGTGACATAGCATTGTTTAGGTGAAAGATAATGGATATAAGATACAAATATGAGCATGAAATGATGTCAATCAGTTTATCAGTCGACCGAATATGCTCTGAATTTTGCCCGAGCTTAAGTCACTCCTTGTTTTTTGTTGGTCCAAACTTTACCAACTCACCATAACGGCTTGATGCATTGCATACATTGCATCATATGTCTTTCATTTAGATTACTTTTATATCAATAAATGCTACTAAGGTATGTGTTTAGTCGTATTTACAGAATACAGGGACCTGAATGCAAATTACCCACATCTCGAGCATAAACGCGTGCAAAAGATTCATTTCTATCATAAAAACCAAGTTCAAGTGTATCGGGTTTCAAATGGAAATGCATCCAAGCACAAAAGCATTCAAGGAGCTAATCACAAAAAGTTCAAGGGCTTAATTGCAAAATGCCAAGGACCTGATTGCAAAATAAAAGGACCAAGTTATTGTGTGGAGAAAGTCAAAAGAAAAATCAAATATAAATCTCCAACAATGGAAGGAATTAATCCGGAGCTCAAGACAATGGAAAGAATCAATCCAGACGCGCAAAGGAGGATCAAATCATACCATAAACGCGTGACAAAAATCCTGATTAAATCCGACCAAAGTGTGAGGCGAATCCGCCGCACAATACACATGATGTGCGGCGATTCCGCCGCCCATTGGTCGATCTGTGTGTCCCAATTTCGTCCAGTCGTGTATGGACACGTGTACTATCCAATTCTATACCTAAGTCCCTTGTAGCAACTATAAATAGACCCGAGAACGATGTAAATAGGGCCCTGGGTTGTTGCTCTTATTTGTATACCTTAGTTTTATTAATAAAATTCTGTTCTTTTAATTCTTGTTTTACTTTTCTTTTAATGTCTCTAGGATCCCTTCTTCTTCCTCCCTCCATGAGTTTCTAACTCTCTCCAAAGGGTGGAGGTGATGGAATTAGGGTTAGAGAATGATGAATGCATGTTATTATTTTAAGTTCATGATTAGTATATTTTGATTACTTGAGTTTATGTTAAGTCATTTATCTTGTAATGCTTCATAACTAACATGATTTACAATAAGTTTCAGTAATTCTCTACTCTAAACCTAAATCTAAACCTCCACCCCACGGATTTTCCTCTTTGTTCTTGTTTTAATTTTAATTGTTCTTATTTCGTACTTTAGATAATTAAACCAAAAATACCAAAAACCCAACTTATTTCTTCTTCCCTTCTTCCTCTTAATCGAAAACAGCATCAACTACGAAATCTCTCCCTCCTTGTGTTCGACCCGTACTTGCCACGTCTTCATAGACGCCGTGCACTTGCGGTATAAATAAAATTCACATCAAGTTTTTGGCGCCGTTGCCGGGGAGGCGACGCAGATTTTTGTTGTTTTTGTGTTTTCGATTTTTCCTGTTTATCTTGTGCGCGATCTAAGTATTTGGATTTGTGTTTCAGGAGACAACAGAGCGCGCGGCGAAATACGAGCGCATTCGGAGCTTAAAGAGCGGCGAATCCGCCGCACCATAAGAAGCATTTGCGGCGAAATCGCCGCACAGGTTGGTCTTCCGGTCTTCAAATTTTGAGGGCGTCGTCGGCATCTCTGGGTGGTCGCATTGAGCTACTGTAATCTCCGAGAGCGGGCGGCGAACCCGACTGAGCATTGCGGAGGTAACTTTTCTTGCCTTTCTCGTAAAATCTGAATAGTTGAAAAGTTTCCTTTCGTAGAATTGCACGTGTTAGGGTTACAATTCCATAATTGGCAATAATTCAACTCTGACCTAAAATTGGCAAAATTAGAAAGACCTTAGTGCATGCATCATATAATGTTCTGCTTGCATTATTCTTGCTAAATTCTTGCAAATTAATACTTGTTGAAGATTGCTGGAGGCAAGGTACGTATCGAGGTTTTTATCGATTGCATTAGAGCATATAATTTAGTTGCATACAACCTTGCAATTGCCCCCATTAAAAGGACCATTGTTTGACTATCTTTGCTAGATTTAAGTTAAACTATCTTAAGGGCAACTCCGTAGGAAAAGATACGGTGGGGATTTCATCACCCTCCCGTAGCCCACAAACCACAATCCTGAAGTGTCGCCTAAGCCTAAAAATTTAAAATCAATTAGACATTGGCCCCTAAGGACTCGGACTCAATTAAGGAGGAGATTGGTTTGACTTGCTATGACCTGAAGCTAATTGAATTCAATTTGGTGTCTAGAAAGTGTTTTTGTGTCGACGAAAGTCTTCCAAGCGACGTGGTTGTCTAATTGGCACCGACTCTGTCGGAAGCGCCCCCACTAGCTATACACTAACTGGCCAACTTGGTTTGATTGGTGAGGGAGGTGAATCAAGCAAATCAATTCGACTCAACCAGTTAGGAGTCGTCTAGATCTAAGTGACACTAGGTCTAGGATTGTTTTGACCGTGCTTGTTCAGGAAATTTCTGACCAACCCTAATTTTTATCCTTTAGAGTTAAGTTTCCCTTCTCGTCTGAGTCTTCTTTCCCTTCTCATCATTACCTTTCTATTGTTTGTTTCCTTTTAAAAAAAATTAAAATTAAAATTCAAAAATCCAAAAAAAAAGAGTAATTAATTCTTGAAATTAAATTTGGAGTTTAAATTTCGAATTTGAATTCAAAAATTGATTCAACCCGGTGCACTCAGATTTGGATTCGGGACTTGAGTAATCGACTCTCACGAGTTCACCTAGATTCCAGTCTGGAACTTAACCCCGATCCACCTGTTGCACCACCTCACCCGGATCTAATGGGTGAGAACGTAGTGGACCCGCCTGTTGCGCAACCTATAACTTTGAGGGATCGGTGCTACCCAACGATGGCTGCTCAGCCATCGTGCATCGTCATGCCCACCATACCGGGTCGCGACTTCGAACTTAAGGCACAATACATGAGTATGCTGCCTAAGTTCACCTCTAGGGAAGACCCATATCTCTTCCTTAGAGAATTTGAAGAAATCTGCTCTCTTATGCAATACCAGCATATCCCTGAAGAGGTAGTGCGTCTGAAATTCGTGCCTCTAGCACTGAAGGACGACGCTAAGAAATGGCTATATAGTCTAGCCGAAAGATCTATTAGAAGTTGGGCCGAATTTGTTCAAGTTTTCCTAAAAAAATATTTCCCCAACCATAAGACTATGAAGATTAGGAATGAAATTGTTGCATTCGTTCAGTCTGAGAGCGAGCCGTTCTATTCCTATCTTGAGAGATTTAAGAGTGTCTTGACCCAATGCCCTCATCACGGAATTCCGAAGTGGCAATTATGCCAAATTATTTATGAGGGATTGACACCCACATCTAGGGTTATGCTAGAATCTGTGAGCCAAGGGAACTTTATGTCCAAAAATGAAAATGATGCCTGGACTTTTCTTGAGGATTTAGCTGAAAATAGTATGCAATGGGACAATGCTAGAACACCCATCAACCCGAGTATTGGATCTAGAATAGCAAGTCAACCCCGACCAGGTGTCTTAGCTATAGACTCCAACATAGCGGTTGAGGCAAAACTAGCCACCCTTATGCGTAGAATGGAAAGTTTAGAGCTGCAAAACCAAACCCGACAAGCATCCCCTACCCCTTGCTCTAGATGTGGTCAGACTGGTCATTTAATGGAGGACTGTGTGAACCTGGAACATGTTAATGCCACATTTAACAATTCTAGAAATGATCCTTACGCATCAACCTATAACCCAGGTTGGCGTAATCATCCCAATTTTTCGTGGACCCAACAAGAACAACCTCCTAGACAACAACTGATTGATCGTTTTAAATTTAACCGCAAGTGCACGGCCGCGTTGAAGCGGTGGCAAATACGGGTCGTCCACTGGGAGGTGTGTCGACACTTGGTTCGTGCGAAGGCAAGGGGTAAAGAAAGGAAAAAAAGGATTGGTTACACTAAACTACACTACAATGCTAATGGAAATGAAAGATAAGTAATAAAAACTAAACCCCAAAGGGGGTAGAGAACTGATGTGAAAATAAAGATGTGTGTGTGTGTGTGTTCAATTAAGCTCCTCACAACATGTGGTGCATGAAATCATAAAACTACATCAAATCTTGCCTCTACATGAATTAAGATAAGACTACATCATTAAAACATACAAGACAATGATTGGAATGAAGCTACATGAACTCAAGTATAAAGACTAGACCCTACTATGCCTCTACATGAATTAAGATGACTACATCATTAAAACATACAAGACATTAGCTAAGGAAAAGGCAACAAGAGTACATACACTACAAATTGTGTTTCCAATATTAGCTTCATCCATATCCTAACTTTATCATTCCCCATAAAATAGGTCCACTAATCAAAGCATAAGCTAAGCTTCATTCAAGAGCATTAGCATATCAAAGATAAGAGTGGAGACCCATTAGATGGTTATGGAAATCATATAAAGCTCAAGGGATAAAAATAACACACACTTAATACACTACATTATTATATCACATATTTCTCCACCCCCCAAATGGGGATGGAACTACTCACTACTCATTACACTAACTAATTTAGCAAAGGAAAGCATAATACTGAAATGAAATTTATACTACTTAAGCAAGAAATATTAAAGAAGCATAAAACTGAACAAACAAACAAGCATGCAAAGGAAAGGAAATTAAACTAAGAGAGAAACAACATCATTAAAAGAAAACTTATATTATTAACTCACTCCATTACAAGTAGCTCTTCCTCCACTAGAGTTTTGCTTCAAGGCTTCACTCTTAGTAGGGAAGATGGCCACCAAGAGGGAGATGGGTACAAAGGGAGGTGAAGAGTTCTATTTATAAGCATGGAAAAAGCTAATCAGGGACAATCCCCCGATGTGGGACTAAACCAATACCAAAAATACACTAAGAATACACTAATACACGTGCTACAGAAAATTGGACGGATCCTGGGCTAAATGGACCGCCAATTAGCGGTTCCAGACCGCCAATTGGCGGTCTATAAAGTTTAGATCCGCCTGGTTTTCTTTGTGGGCTTTTCTTGAAGTGTTTCTTGGTCTTAGATGCATCCGGTTGGTTTAGTGGAGCTCCGACCCGAATCGAATTGACAAAATACTCCTCATGATGGTGTGGAGTTTCCTGTTTTGCTCTTAGGTCCTTCTGTCTTACGATCAGGTCCTTCCCCCTTGCATCTTGGTCCCCAGGTCTCACAATTAGGTCCTTTTTTCCTGCTTTTGGATCCTTTCATGGCTCTTCTCTTCAAACCTCTTTATTTCTGAAAACTAAACATAAAACTCGTCACGTAGCATTGCTTAGGTGTAAGATAATGGATATAAGATACAAATATGAGCATGAAATGATGTCAATCAAATACCCCCACACCTAAGTTTTTGCTAGTCTCGAGCAAAACAAAGAAAGGAAAAAGCATACGAAAAACAAGAAATCCTAACTCACTTTCGTAGGAATCACGGTTGCACTTAGCACGTGCAACAAGCCGTTAAACCTCCTTGTTGCCAAGGAGGAGGAGTGGTGTCTCCTGAGGGTTTTCAGCGGATATACCCACAAAATCCGAACAAGATGCATTAATCAATCTAGCTACACGACTCGTTGGACTTATTTTGTCGATCATGGAATGCGGTAATACTACGGGTCGACTCTATATATGTAATCAGTCCACACACCTAGCCTAATGAGTTATTCGTGAGAGTTAACTAAGGAATTAAGTGAAAGACATGGGCAACCTTAACTTCTGAATGTGAAACAAAGTGTAAAGTCCATTTTGGTTCTTATTTGACTCTCTTTTTTTTTCTTTTTTTTTTTTCTTCTTTTTTTTTTTTTTTTTTTCTATTTTTTTTTCTTTGGAGCATTTATTGGTTGGTGTTTGTTTCTCCCAGGGTCAGGTTTCGTGCATCATTGCCTATGAGGACTTACACTATCACGTACACCTTCCCCCAAATCTCCACATAGGGCGATCCCTACCACCCGTGTAACGGGAGTTCGGTCGGTGCATCCCAAGTCAGATGACTCGAAAGCACCAGGCACAAAGTCCCCTCAGACCTACTTTCCCGAGTGATAGGAGCCGTGCGAGAAGAGAGAACACCACTTATTTATTCATTTATCTACATGGGAACCAAAACCCCTACACTTAAGTTTCACAAAAAGATATTAAGGGCCCTTGACTACAACAAACTTCCTAAATTAACAAACACGAATTATTTGACTCACTAGGTTCAGGGTGGACTTCTTTAAATGTTTGAGCACTGAAACCCACTGATTACTCACCCCCAAGGGAAAACTGGGGTGCATCCTAACGACTCGATAAATCCTAAAGCCACGTACTAGATATCCTAATGCATCAAGTTCAAGACAATTTTGGGAGCTTTCTTTTTACTTTGCCTCTCAACGGTTTTGCACATGCTAAACACACGCAAAACCCACAAAACATTTTCTTTCGAAAACACATGAAGATTTTGAAAGAAATGTGAAAAATTTGAAGCACTAGGCAAGCAAAAGAAGACAAGTCACCCAAGGATCATGGCAAGCAGATATATCGATATTAAATGCAGCACACTATCATGACCCTAATAATGCAAACAAAAGAAAACAAAATCAAAGGAAAAAGACTCGACTATGTACACACGTAAAACACCCCCCCACACCTACTTCATGCATTGTCCTCAATGAATGCAAGCAAGATACTACATGGATTGATGCATAAAAAGGAGAGATCTCACCAACATGAAGTACACAAGGAAGTTCATGGCTATGTTGATGGACACAACCCAACTTCCCTCAAAACCTGTGAGATGCTAAAGAAGGGATACAAATACGTGAAAGAAATGGGGCCCAAATACTCAAGGGTTGGGGCCCACAACAATCGATGCTCACTGAAGGAGTCTTTTTTTTTTTTTTTTTTTTTTTTTTTTTTTTTTACAACAATGGGCTCCCATCTTCATATATCAAGGGACATCAAATGGGAACCCGCCATCTCTCGAGCCAGAAATGCACCTGTATGGGCTCGCAACATACAAAACAGAATTGCTTGACCACCTGACACCCTTATTCGTATTGTGGTCGTTCGATGCCTCTTGAGAGTTAACAAAAGAGGAGGCATGAATGAGAGGTGAACCTCTACCAGGTTGAAGGGTATCAGGTGGTTGATTCTTAACCCACATGGGGTCCTCAACAGATATAGAATGAAGATCATGTGGCCCAGAGGCCATAAAAAGGGTATCTGGTGGCTCAAAAGCCACGTGATCGAAAGGTTGTGGCTCAAGGGCCACGTGATCAAAAGGTTGTGGCTCAAGGGCCACGTGATCAAAAGAATGTGGCTCAAGGGCCACAAGATCAGAATGATGTGGCTCTGAGGCCACAAGATCATAAGGATGCGGCTCTGAGGCCACATGATCAAAACATAAGGCACCTTCTTGTGCCAGCCCAGGTGAAACATCTTCACCACCTTCAGGATCTTCATCGAACAATTCTCTGAAGTACTTGAAGGTGCCTTCAACTTCACTCTCATCCATGCCCTGGATAAGGTTAACCCCAACAGGGTCATTGAAGGCATCTGGCTTCTTGCCAATGGTGAAGATGTTGAAATCAGCGCATTGACTACCATAAGTCAAGCGCATCAGACCATTGCGACAATTGATCAAGGCATTGGAAGTCGCAAGAAATGGTCGCCCCAGAATGACAGGAATTTGTCCAAGTGGGTTTGGCACAGGTTCAGTATCCAAGACAAAGAAGTCGACTGGATAAATGAACTCTCCCACTTTGATCAGCACATCTTCCACCACACCCCTCGGTTTCTTCATAGACCTATCAGCCAATTGAAGAGTGGTCTTTGTTTGTTTGAGGTCTCCAAGACCGAGGTGGACGTAGACAGAATATGGCAGAAGATTAACAGATGCACCAAGGTCCAGCAAGGCTCGGTGTATGGGCACATCACCAATCACACAAGAGATAGTAGGACAGCCAGGGTCCTTGTACTTGACTTGCATGGGTTGTGCCAACAAGGAACTCACGTTAGCCGCAAGAAAAGCTTTCTTGGGAACATGAGTTTTTCTCTTCTTAGTGCATAAGTCCTTGAGAACCTTGGCATAAGGTGGCATTTGCTGAATCACCTCCAGAAGAGGGATATTCACCTTAACCTGCCGAAACATCTCAAGCATCTTGTCATGCTGATCAGAGGTTTTCTTTTTAAGGCGCTCAGGGAATGGCGCCTTTGGGGCATAAGGATGCGAAGGCACCCCAGAATTCAGGTCCAAAGAAACATGAGTGGGGACCTCAGAATCTGGTTCCTTCGACACAAGAGGAGACAAGGGGACCTCAAGGTTCGGCCCCTTTGTCGAAGGAAATGTAGAAAGAACCTCAGGATCTGGCTCTTTCCTGGAAGTATTTGTGGAGGGAGCCTCAGGATCCGGCTCCCTCAAAGATGGTGATGACAAGGAAGGCACCCCAATGTGGTTGTCCACCTCCTTACCAGACCTCAAAGTATGAATCACATTAATATGATGGGTCGGTTCAGAGGTAGCATGAGGTAAAGGTGTCCTTCCTTGCAAATGGGTACCCCGGGGATTCACCTCAGGTTGACTCGGGAACTGACCTTTCTCGCGTTCATGGAGTTGATGAGCCAACTGGCTAACCTGCATTTCCAAAGCCTTGACTGTACTTTGCAACGCTTGAAAGGTCGGATCACAAGAAGGGTCCTTAGGGTCAACCCGTGGTGGAGTCTGGTTGGAATAACCCGACGATGAGGCATGAGCATGTTGGTAATTTTGGTGCTGCGACCTTTGATGTGGGGGTTGGTAGGTCGCCGATGGGCGTGGAGGTTGATAAGGTGGAGGTTGAGGTTGAGCGTGCGAGCTCTGACCGTGTCCTCCACTAGACCCCCAAGAGAAGTTAGGATGGTTACGCCATCCCGGGTTATAGGACTGACTGTACGGGTCGTTTCGGGGCCTTTGTTGATACATCGCATTTGCATGCTCAGTATCTCTTGGAGCGTAAGCGCACTCCAAGTCATCATGTCCCGACAGTCCACACCTAGTACACCCGGGAGTAGCGACCTGAGCTACAGGAGCTCGGTCCATCTCCAAACTCTCTATCCTACGCATGAGAGCAGCCATTTTCGCCTCAGACGCGATAGTCGACTCAACATGATATGATCCAGCTCGACCAGAAGACCTGGCGGCTGGTGGCTCTCTCATGGTGTCCCACTCGAAGGTGCGCTCAGCCATGGATTCAAAAGTGTCCCATGCCTCCTCGATGGGTTTCATTTGGAAGTCACCCTGACACATCGACTCCAACAATGTGCGGGTGTTGTAGTTGATGCCCTCATAAACAATCTGGCACAGCTGCCATAGCTCAAGTCCATGATGAGGGCATTGCTGGAGAAGGTCCTTGAACCTCTCAAAGAAGCCATGAAACGATTCGGTCTCGGTTTGATACATCTGATGTATCTGGTGCCGTATCTGTTGAGTTTTCCTTTGAGGGAAAAATCTCTTCAGAAAGACGGTCACAAATTCATCCCATGACCGAATCGAGCTCGCCGGGAGGCTATACATCCATTTCTTCGCATTATCCTTCAATGCGAAAGAAATCATCCTCAACCGGACAGAATCCTCGTCAAGCTGTTGAAGCTTGAACATGGAGCATACTTCCTCGAATTCGCGTATAAAGATATACGGATCCTCCTTATTGGCAGTGAAGGTCGGAAGCATGCTCACATACTAAGGTTTTAGCTCATAGCTGTTCCCGCGAGCAGGGGGAACAACTATGCAAGAAGGTTGCGCGGCCCGAACAGGATGGGTCCGCTCCCACAAGGTCATCGGCCTATCATGTCGAGCTAAAGGTGGTGGTGCACCTAGAACTCGATCCTGACCGAATCTCCCTTCCTCTCGAGTCAGAGGAGGAGGAGAAGGAGGTCTACGTGGTGGTGGAAACGGACCGAGGTAGTCCATATATGGAACCCGGTCCCCTTCGCCACCACGAGACGACTCGGCCTCTTGCTCCAAAGGAGCACGAGGCGGAGATGGTCGATCACCAAGATCTTCCATCTCAGAAATAAGCACTCTCTCGAGTCGAGCGCTCTCACCAGAACGAGCCCAACCTCGCATAAAAATGCTCGACTCGACTCTACCAAACACACAACAGAAGGTGTACTAGAGGAGGAGACTAAACGTAGAGAATAGATGAGGAGAGGACTCAGATGAGGAGGGAAGAATCCCTAGAGCTAGCGAGGGTAGTGGGATCAGGAAGAAGCCTAACTAGCAAGCACGGCTCAAACAAAGTAAGGCAATGGGTCCTTAAGCTAGACGACGCCTAACTTCGAGGTCACTAGCCTCGACACGTCTCACCTCCCTACAACGAGGACCACAATGCCCAGCAAGTGATACCAGATCCGGAGATCCAGTACCTCCTACTATCGACAAGGTAGGCAACGCCGATCAGGTCATGACGGTCTCAACTAGATTACTCTCCTAGTGCGCCCGCAATCCTAGGGCCAATGTCTACTTGCTTTTAGTTAAGGCTTTATTAAGAGTGATTTTTGGGGCCAAGGAAAGGGTGATGAAATCCCCCACCTTATCTTTTATGGGACAGCCCCTCCTTAGTAGCGATTTGATCCTAGATCTAGCAATCAATCGCTCCAATCAAACGCTCTCTCACTCTTGTCCCGATGCACCTTACTAACTAATGCATGAAAGAAACATGCATGAATGAAGGATGTGGGTGCACGTACCTCACGCCAGCAATCAACGACAAAATGTAAAGCAAAAGAAAAGACAAATGCATGCAAGGTCTACCAATGGTGCATGACCTAGATGGCAAGAAGTCTAATCTTTTGCTTTGAGTTTTATGGTCCAAGTTGATTAAAGGGGGAGTGATTAATGATCTGGGAGCAAATAAGAAGTCAAAGCATGCAAAATTGGGCTCCCAGATAACACAAATTACAACACTAACTAACAGTAAAAATTTGAAGGCCAGAAACTCTCACCAGGCCGCCAATTGGCGGTCTTCAACCGCTGATTGGCGGTCTGTTTAGCTCTTCTGTTCCCCAAATTTCTCCAGTAGCCTCCCCTGGTTCTGATGGTTCCCTGCAACTAAGAAAAACTGAAAACAAAAAATTAAAAACCCCTCGAATCGTCCAAACCAAGGTCTGGACAGAGCACCTCCCCGGCAACGGCGCCAAAAACTTGATTGATCGTTTTAAATTTAACCGCAAGTGCACGGCCGCGTTGAAGCGGTGGCAAATACGGGTCGTCCACTGGGAGGTGTGTCGACACTTGGTTCGTGCGAAGGCAAGGGGTAAAGAAAGGAAAAAAAGGATTGGTTACACTAAACTACACTACAATGCTAATGGAAATGAAAGATAAGTAATAAAAACTAAACCCCAAAGGGGGTAGAGAACTGATGTGAAAATAAAGATGTGTGTGTGTGTGTGTTCAATTAAGCTCCTCACAACATGTGGTGCATGAAATCATAAAACTACATCAAATCTTGCCTCTACATGAATTAAGATAAGACTACATCATTAAAACATACAAGACAATGATTGGAATGAAGCTACATGAACTCAAGTATAAAGACTAGACCCTACTATGCCTCTACATGAATTAAGATGACTACATCATTAAAACATACAAGACATTAGCTAAGGAAAAGGCAACAAGAGTACATACACTACAAATTGTGTTTCCAATATTAGCTTCATCCATATCCTAACTTTATCATTCCCCATAAAATAGGTCCACTAATCAAAGCATAAGCTAAGCTTCATTCAAGAGCATTAGCATATCAAAGATAAGAGTGGAGACCCATTAGATGGTTATGGAAATCATATAAAGCTCAAGGGATAAAAATAACACACACTTAATACACTACATTATTATATCACATATTTCTCCACCCCCCAAATGGGGATGGAACTACTCACTACTCATTACACTAACTAATTTAGCAAAGGAAAGCATAATACTGAAATGAAATTTATACTACTTAAGCAAGAAATATTAAAGAAGCATAAAACTGAACAAACAAACAAGCATGCAAAGGAAAGGAAATTAAACTAAGAGAGAAACAACATCATTAAAAGAAAACTTATATTATTAACTCACTCCATTACAAGTAGCTCTTCCTCCACTAGAGTTTTGCTTCAAGGCTTCACTCTTAGTAGGGAAGATGGCCACCAAGAGGGAGATGGGTACAAAGGGAGGTGAAGAGTTCTATTTATAAGCATGGAAAAAGCTAATCAGGGACAATCCCCCGATGTGGGACTAAACCAATACCAAAAATACACTAAGAATACACTAATACACGTGCTACAGAAAATTGGACGGATCCTGGGCTAAATGGACCGCCAATTAGCGGTTCCAGACCGCCAATTGGCGGTCTATAAAGTTTAGATCCGCCTGGTTTTCTTTGTGGGCTTTTCTTGAAGTGTTTCTTGGTCTTAGATGCATCCGGTTGGTTTAGTGGAGCTCCGACCCGAATCGAATTGACAAAATACTCCTCATGATGGTGTGGAGTTTCCTGTTTTGCTCTTAGGTCCTTCTGTCTTACGATCAGGTCCTTCCCCCTTGCATCTTGGTCCCCAGGTCTCACAATTAGGTCCTTTTTTCCTGCTTTTGGATCCTTTCATGGCTCTTCTCTTCAAACCTCTTTATTTCTGAAAACTAAACATAAAACTCGTCACGTAGCATTGCTTAGGTGTAAGATAATGGATATAAGATACAAATATGAGCATGAAATGATGTCAATCAACAACCAACCCCATATAACCAAAATAATACATCATCTGGGGGTAATAATGGAAATCATGAGGTTAGGTTAACAAAATTAGAAAATTTAATGACAACTTTTATACAAACAACCAACCAATCATTCCAAAGGCTAGAGACACAGGTCAGCCAATTAGCACAGATAATAGGTGAAAGAGAAAAGGGCCAATTTCCAAGTCAACCTGAGGTAAACCCCAGAACTAATAATCAATATCAATCTTATCAACCACCTTCAGGAAATAACAACCCTAGACCGGTTCAAATGGTTAATGAGGAAGGACCGTTCCAACAAATCAATGCTGTAGTATCATTACGGTCCGGAAGACAAATTGACAATAATGTGGTAAACCCTAGAATGACTAATCAATCTAGCCATCAAGCACCCACATATGACTTGACCATTGAACCCGACGTCCAAATTGAAAAGCCCAATCCACCTACCCAACCTGAACCTGTAGCTCAACCTGAACCTGAGCGAGTCTATGTGCCTAAAGCCTCATTTCCCAATAGACTCAAAAAGAACTCTAGTGCACAAATAGAGAAAATCTTGGAAGTATTTAAGCAAGTTAAGGTAAACATTCCACTCTTAGACATGATTCAACAAATACCTGCTTATGCTAAATTCTTAAAAGATTTGTGCACTAAGAAGAGAAAAACGAATGTACCAAAGAAGGCATTCTTAACTGCAAACATATGCTCAATTCTTTCCAACACATCTCCTATAAAATATAAGGACCCGGGGTGTCCCACAATTTCATGTTCAATAGGAGATACGTTTATCAATAAAGCCCTTCTAGACCTTGGTGCAAGCGTTAACTTGCTCCCATTTTCTGTCTACGAGCAGCTCAACCTTGGTCCACTGAAACCCTCTAGGACAACCCTCCAATTCGCTGATTGTTCTGTTAAGAAACCGAGAGGTATAGTAGAGGACGTTTTGATTAAGGTTGGTGACTTCATTTATCCAGTGGATTTTGTCGTACTTGATACTGAACCTGTTGTAAATCCTAATCGACAAATCCCTGTAATTCTAGGTAGACCCTTTTTAGCCACTTCGGAAGCATTAATAAACTGTCGAAATGGGCTCATGCAATTATCTTTCGGGAACTTAAAAGCAGAATTTAATATCTTCCATATTGATAATGAGCCAGAACTAATATGCAACCCAAGTGATGTTGTGATGAGAGCACGTATTTATCAGAATTCTGAATCAAATAAATCATCACATAAGCAAAAAGGAAGTAAGAAAAAAGGGAGTAATTCATTTACCCAACCACCATCACTCGAGCAAACAAGCGAACCAATTCAAGTGAGAAGAGTGGAATCTTTTCCTCAAGTCAACATGGGGAACAATTCAACTGGATACATGCACCAACATGGTGTCATTCAATCCAGTTCTGATTATGGTTGACTTTGAGCAAACTCAACCCCTCTACCGCAAGCCGACTCAGGTAATAAGTGCATTTATTTTATCTATGCATACATTGAGGACAATGCATGATTTAGGTGTGGGGGGGTGTTTATATATGTACATATCTATCTATTTGATTTTTTGTTCTGTTTTATTTTAAAAAAAAAAAAATCAATATTCTATGACATAGCTTAAGATTGAACTGCCAAAACCCGTGTACAAATTGCATTAAGTTTTTGTTCCTTATTATATAGTTCTGCTTGTAGAAATTATGACATAAATCTAAGTTCCAAAGAAATAACCCATGACCCTTGTAAGACATGTATGCACTTAAATTGGATGAATCAAATCTTTGAAGTGGTTGATAAAAAGCAGAGGTTGAGGAAAATATACCGGGAAGTGTGGACTTCTAATAGCAATTAAGCCTTGAGGAAAATAAAAGTAAAAATAAAGGAATAAAGTGAGGAAAGCACATTTTGCAAAATGATTACAAAAGCCCAAGCCTTTGAGTCACTGGTCCGTAGGGGTATCTTGAAACCCGGTAACTTGAGTCTACCAGCTCGGGATTATCGACCAAACTCGCTACACGAATGCAAAAGGGTAAAAGTGTCAAAAAGCAAATGTGTTGAATCACGGAAAAAAAAAATAATAATAATACTCAAGGCCCAAAGCTAAAAGAATAATCCATGCCATGGTTGATCCAAATGATACTTCACCACCAGAGGAGGCGTGCAAAATAATTTATGTGATAACATGTGTAGAGGGGTTAGTGGTGTGAATGTTGGAGGAATAAAGACCAAGTCAAACTTTTTATAAGTTAGAATTGTATAACGAGCATGCAAGAATTTTAAGTGAGATGTATAAGGTTGAGGTAAAATATTGAGAGCTACTAATGGAATGTTGAATTAAGACTTTGTGGGTGTGTCAGCTGAAAACCCTCACGAGACAAAACTCGTCCTCTAAGGCAACTTGGAGGTTTAAAGGCTTGTTGCACATGCTAAGTGCAACCGTGATTCCTACGAAAGTGAGTTAGGATTTCCCTGTTTTCATTCCTTCTTATTCTGTTTTGCTAGGGACTAGCAAAATCTAGGTGTGGGGGTATTTGATGCATTGCATACATTGCATCATATGTCTTTCATTTAGATTACTTTTATATCAATAAATGCTACTAAGGTATGTGTTTAGTCGTATTTACAGAATACAGGGACCTGAATGCAAATTACCCACATCTCGAGCATAAACGCGTGCAAAAGATTCATTTCTATCATAAAAAACCAAGTTGAAGTGTATCGGGTTTCAAATGGAAATGCATCCAAGCACAAAAGCATTCAAGGAGCTAATCACAAAAAGGTCAAGGGCTTAATTGCAAAATGCCAAGGACCTGATTGCAAAATAAAAGGACCAAGTTATTGTGTGGAGAAAGTCAAAAGAAAAATCAAATATAAATCTCCAACAATGGAAGGAATTAATCCGGAGCTCAAGACAATGGAAAGAATCAATCCAGACGCGCAAAGGAGGATCAAATCATACCATAAACGCGTGACAAAAATCCTGATTAAATCCGACCAAAGTGTGAGGCGAATCCGCCGCACAATACACATGATGTGCGGCGATTCCGCCGCCCATTGGTCGATCTGTGTGTCCCAATTTCGTCCAGTCGTGTATGGACACGTGTACTATCCAATTCTATACCTAAGTCCCTTGTAGCAACTATAAATAGACCCGAGAACGATGTAAATAGGGTCCTGGGTTGTTGCTCTTATTTGTATACCTTAGTTTTATTAATAAAATTCTGTTCTTTTAATTCTTGTTTTACTTTTCTTTTAATGTCTCTAGGATCCCTTCTTCTTCCTCCCTCCATGAGTTTCTAACTCTCTCCAAAGGGTGGAGGTGATGGAATTAGGGTTAGAGAATGATGAATGCATGTTATTATTTTAAGTTCATGATTAGTATATTTTGATTACTTGAGTTTATGTTAAGTCATTTATCTTGTAATGCTTCATAACTAACATGATTTACAATAAGTTTCAGTAATTCTCTACTCTAAACCTAAATCTAAACCTCCACCCCACGGATTTTCCTCTTTGTTCTTGTTTTAATTTTAATTGTTCTTATTTCGTACTTTAGATAATTAAACCAAAAATACCAAAAACCCAACTTATTTCTTCTTCCCTTCTTCCTCTTAATCGAAAACAACATCAACTACGAAATCTCTCCCTCCTTGTGTTCGACCCGTACTTGCCACGTCTTCATAGACGCCGTGCACTTGCGGTATAAATAAAATTCACATCACGGCTCTATTTGTTTTGAAGGCTATATAAGCTTCATTTAAGAGACACATTCACTCCTCTACAAGCCAAAAATCTTTGATACTCTTGTGCTCTCAATCTCCAAGCCTTCAAAGCTCCACCAACTCTCAAACTTCCATTAAATTCACTCCAAGCTCAATTCAAATCCTTAAGTGCGTTCAAGTTAGAGTTCAACAACTTCTTTTAATTTCCATTGTGTTGTAAAGCTTCGAGGAAGCACCCTCTCGGGTTGCGAGAGGAGATCCGAGCAAGGCGAGGGTGTTCGCAAGGTTCCGATTGTAAGAGGATATATCTAAGACCCGGAATGAAGATAATAGTGAATTCTCAAGTAGGGATCAGAGGTGCGATCATAACTTGAGGAGAGGACTAGATCACGGTTGTGTGATCGAACCTCTATAACTCTCTGGAGTAATCATGTGGTTTGTAATCTTTCTCTTACTATTTCAATTGTGCAATTGTTTAATAAAATTAGGACATAATCTATTCACCCCCCCCCCCCCCTCTAGATTCGTGATCGATCAACATACATGTTAGTCTGAGGCACCCTAGGATGCATGGGTCCGGAATACCAGGGAGAATAGTCTTGGTCCCAACAATGAAATGGATGGTCTCCCATGTAACCATCCATCTCGACACAATACTCTCAAGTCGACCACTCTCACCACCACAAGGCCAAGCTCGCAAAAAGTGCTCAAATAAGTGTATATATATAGTCAAGATCTAGTAATCGAGCTCACATGCAAAAGTAATCGAGTCTATCGAGCACAACAATTGTGTTCCTATCGAACTCATATCGAGCCCATCGAGCTTCGTTAGAATGAGTGTCTAGAACTGGACCAACATTTAGACAAACCTGGACACAGGTACTGGACAAAGTGTGCCCAGAATGAGTGTCCAAAGTGTGTCCAGATTGAGTGTCCAGAAGGAGTATGAGTTAATCCCAACACAAAGCCCCCTTGACATTTTTATTTACAAAAGCTTAAGGATTAAATTGCAAACTTTTCAATAAAATAATAACCAAACATGTCACTCACAACTAGGAGGTTGTATAAGCTCCTACAACCCATTGACCTTATATTATATATATATATATATATATATATATATATATATATATATATAACACATACAAAAATTATAAAGTGAGCCCTGGGCTCACTTAGCTTAAGTAAGCCCCCTGAACATTCACCATCCAAATGAAATCCAAATGTGGATATGAAATCTTTTTATTTTTACTCACAAAAAGGTAAAATTGGAAATATCATTTACACCATTTCACCCATCTTCTCTTCCACACCCCATGTTTCACCTTCTCTCCCATTTCACCCCATTTTACCTCATTACACATTCTCTCTCAATCCAAACCCACTCTTGCCACATTTCCTACCTCGCCGGAGTTTTCGTCACCGTTTATTGTTCACGGCATCATGAGCTTTGAAATGTTGTTATTGTTATGTCTTTCTAATGACTTTTCCGCATCTTTCTCAAGTGTAGTGTTAACGTGTTGTTTCTCGATGTATGGTTGAATGTGTTTGGAGATGGAATTTTGGGCATGGATTTAAGCCAACGGCATAGGTTTATTCCCAAGATGTGGTTGTTTTGAAAGATGAGAGATCAAGAACTATAGATCGATAATTGAGGTGTAGAGAGCTCTAGCTTCGAAAGGTTCCAAAAATCGATAATTAACAACCTAAATGACTATGTTTAACTCCAACCTCCAACGAGGAAATTTGATTTTAGTATGTTTAAAGTTTTAAAATTTGATTTTCTTTGGTCTTGAAGTTCAGATGGGAAAGTCTTCTTAAATACATGTTCAACAATCAAGAAATTTTGACTTAAAGATCTTTAACTTTTGTTGCTTCGTCTTACATGAACTATTTAGAGTTCTCCATGTGGGTGCTATATTAGGTTTGCCTTCTTCCGGTCACAAAGTTAAGATCAGAGGAAGTGGAAAACCATCATTGTTAGAGGCAAAAATACAATCAAGAAAAAATCATCACTTTTAATACAACACACATTCAAGAAGTTTTGGTTGCTTTACATGATAAAGATGATGAAAACTCGGTTGACGACTATGTCAAGTTCATGATTTTGTCGATGTGTTCAACTTTCTTATTGCCTGAGTCGGGTTCAAATGTTCCAAGAGCTGCATTGTCAATTTTTTTGACAAACTAGAGAACATGAAGATCTATAATTGGTCTTAGGCTATTCATAGCCAAGCAATGGAGAACATTCCTTTGATACACAGTCAAATACTAAGCAAAAAGGCTGGAAATAGGAAGTTTGTGAGCACGTATGCGCTTGACTCAAGCATATGTTTTATACTAATTTACCTTTAATTATTTTCTCCATTTTGAACCGACTATGATTATATTAGGGCTAACGATGTTATCTTATTGTTATTTAAATATTTTTACAAGTTTTTATATATGTTGTAGTCGTCAATTATTGTTGCTTCATGGTTTTTTATTTTGAACAAAATATGATTATATTACGGCAAATGACGTTTTGTTATTGTTATTTACATAATATTACAACATTTTATTAGTCATCCAATGTTGTTTCATTGAATAATTTTGGGAATAGAATTTGATTATATTATTTTTATTTTTATAGTCTTATTGGGTTTGACATGTATACACAATGTGTGACTTTTATTTCATTACAATTTCATATGTTTTTGGTACATGCACGATTTTATTTTGTTACAACTAACTTGTATTATTGTTACAAGTTTGAATTGTGGATTATATGTCTTGAAGTTTGAGCAATATCTTTCTGAAGGAAAATAAATCTTTGATTTCAGAGAAGAAGATATGGCTTGGATACGTGCATAATATGTGGCTATGATACTTCGTGGAATAACTTCTAACTAGTGTTGATGAAATCTCAATTTTTTGAATAGAAAGATACAATGTCTAGTATAATTTTTTATCACATGGACAAGTTACAAAGTGTATGGATGTGTTGAACACAATAGAATGCTTTTATGACCAAAATATGATTATATTACTGTTATGTTTACATTGTTACATTTTTTTTTCATATTTTTTGAATTGAAAGTTTCAAAATATAGTTCCAAAAAAATTACATATGTTGTAGTCAACCACCATTATTTGAGGAATGTTATTAAAACTAATTACATTATGGTACTACTAACAACATCATATTACACTTAACAACATTATATCACAGTTGTGAATGTAATATTAATTTTGTTACGAACATTGATACATGTTACATATGTTGCAATCATCCATCATTATTTGAGGAATGTTATTAAAAATAATTACATTATATTACGGGCTAACAACATTAGATTACGGTTATGAATGTAATATTAATTTTGTTACGAACGTCGATACATGTTACGCATGTTGCAGTCATACATTATTATTTGAGGAATGTTATTAAAAATTATTATATTATATTACGGCAAACAACAACATATTACGTCTAACAACATTAATTACGGTTGTGAACGTAATATTAATTTTGTTATGTGCATCGATACATGTTACTATAATTTACGTATTTTTACTTTCATTTGGATAAATTCGAAAAGAGTTTCAAGTAATAATACCACATGTTATTCTAAATTCAAAAATAACAAAAAACTTCAAAACATCACCTTAGATAGATCATCATGTGAACTTTGTGTGTCCAAAAAATAGGACAAATCCTCACAAGTCTTTTCAAGCTTTTATTTCATAATCAAAGTTGATGTGTTCTAGAACTATTGTCCAATCCGATTTGATTTTTAATGCTAATACCAAACTTTCAACATCAAGAAACACAAAAAATAAGGGAAAACAAAGAGGAAATTCAAAAACCTACACTCACCCCGTAATTTTTAAATTTAATAAAAATTAAATCCGAAATTAAAAAAATAGGAAAAAATTCTAAATCTAATCCGATCACGGGTGTGAACCGCGATCCGTGAAGTTCACACCCGCGATCCGTGAAATTCGACGGCCATAAAATCCCCCCCCCCCCCACTCCGTTTCTCTTTCATTCCATATTCCTCGCTCATTCCACCCTGCACAGTCCTCAAATTTAGCTGATTTACTAATATTTTGCCCGGTGACATCAAATTTTCTGATATGTGGGGGCTTAGTTGGTGATATTTGAGGTAATTTTTTCCTTCTTAATTTGTATTATCACTGATTAATAATTAGTAATTATGTTAAAACTTCAAGTAATTGTAGTATACAACTGAGGAAAAAATACTACATTGTAGATTAACGGAAATGATTGCGATAAGTGTGTACTTTGGCGATGATATAACTCAAAATGCAAGCTTTGGTGTAAAGTACACGATAGGTCCAAGACTTACACTTTCTGCGAGCGACAATGTAACATTAGAAGAAATTAAGAGTTGGATTTATCAAGGTCTACATGTCGAAGAATCTCGGTACTCGATTGATATTCAATGTCGTGTCAACATTGCACCGACATGTTTCTTATTTTTTAATGTGATGTCCGTATATGATGAGAATTCCTGGAGAATAGCCTACGAAACAGCTTATTCGAAAATGGGGATGGTAGAGATATATGTTAAGTTGAATCCTGTGGTGACTGGTGAGGCTCTAACGGTGACATCGTCTAAAAAGTCCAAACTGTCTCATAGTTTTTACGGATAGTGTCATGATATCATCCAGAAATGAATCAAGGGCACTCTCACAAGCCAATATGCAACATCAGTAATTACCCGGTCAGGAAGCAATGTCATATATGGATGATACGACTGCCAATTTACATGCTCATCCAACATACATTCAAACTAATTTCTGTAATGCGTGAGACAATTATGTGCGATACTAACCTCATAAGTCTGTGTATTGTCATTTGATAGCAAATGGAGGTCGGGATTCTGGGTCTTCTCCACCTAGACACCCAGCGAGACCCACGTGTCTCGGCCGGGCTACAAGAAACCGAGTCCAAGACCAGTGTTGAAGGAGTAATAATGGCCCGCCAATGTCCTTATTACCAGTTTGACATGAAATAAACAAGTTGCGATATAAACATGAAAGAACGGCCGCACCCCAATTGTAAACTATCGGCTTATCCAAATCCCTGTAATTGACCCGCAACCATTGCAAACTGATGCTGAATCATGACTCTTTGACAATTTGATGCTCATCTGCTCTCACCGTGCGCTTACCTTTTCTCATCATGTCGGCATTGACATCAATCCCAAAAGCGTTTTTAATTAGTTCTCGACTATCTTGATCACTGTGCCCGATTATTGGAAGACTAGTGATAGGTAGACCCCACAAGCAGCTCACATCCTTTAATGTCAGTCCAACCCCCCCCCAATCGACAAGTGGAAAATGTGAGTCTCGGGACGTCAATGCTCTACAAGTGCAGTAATCAATCTGTGGTATGTCCTTGTGTGTCTTATCTGAGCAAGTTGATATAGTCCCAAATTTTTGAGTGCCTCACTACAACTGTCGTGAAAAGAAATGACTGGACGATGTGCACGACATTCCAAAACAGCCTCCGGCTATAATATATTAAAATATTTTGTGAAAATACACCAACTAAAAATATGTAATTTAAATATTTAGACAAATTAACACAATATGATTTTTGTTGGTACTTACGTTTGCACAAATGACATTGACTCTGAACATGCAATTCACTATTCCGAGGAGTGGGGAAATAGACTCCGTTCACTGCATCATTATACTCACGTTCGTTTTGTACAGAGCAACTTCTACTAAAATTTGTCATTTTGACAAAAGAACTATTCACGAAAACAAAAACAAAATTAATTTTAACAATGTAAACAAAATGGAAATAACAGGTTTCGTGACAAAATGCATGTTATACAAATGATGAAATATATAAAAAACTATTTTAATTATAATTATAAACGAAAACATAAATTCAACTAATATTTAAAATTAAATTTAATATTAAATAATTTTTTTATTCCGAATATTATCTTTTTAACGTTGGAAATAAATCTTAATTTTAATCATTCTTAAGTAAAACATAATAAATAATGTGCAAAAATTAACCTGGATCCCAAAATAAGAAGTCCGATGAATTCTGTGGGTTATGTATTCGGAATAACGGTCAACGTTAAAACAGATGATAATTATGTTAAAAAAAAGATAGATGTGATGATCTAACGGGAGATGAAGCTAGGAGAGAAGAAGAGAGGAGAAGTAATGGAATGGGAAGAATCGTGGCACAGAATGTGGTTTTAAAGCCCGATCCGTGGCACGGATCGCGGTTCACACCCGCGATGAGATTAGATTTCGATTTTTTTCCTTTTTTTTATTTCCGAATTTAATTTTTATTAAATTTAAAAATTACGGCACTAACCATCCCGAATATTGCATGTGATCTGCTACTATGAATTTTGATGCTCAAAAACTATTAGGGGAACTATTAAAGGAGCACTAAATATGGGGATAATTATTAAAGGAATACCTCCTTTTACTCATGTTTGGTATGGTAAGATAAATTTTCACAGGGAGTGATTGTAAGGCTAATTTTTCACGTCCTAGTACCTACATACAAAGCGCATCCTAATAAATCAATAAACTGGGTATTGAGAATTGACAACGTTTTTTTATGCATAAACCGATAAACGGTGATTGAGCTACCGTTTCTGTTTATTATACTTCGTGGAATACTTCCTCTCCTCATATTTTTCTTTTTTTCCTGTTTTTCAGAAAAAAAATACATATGTACATAGTCAATGATGTAAGATATCTTAAAAGGTGGAGGGTATAGTTGAAAGTTTTCACCATTGATATCACGGAAACGGCGGTTTTCCCTATCATAAAAAAAAATGCACGGAAGACAAACAACTACTAAACGATAGATCAAAGGATAGTCCAGAATCCAGATTCGAAACGAAGATCAAACAACCGGAGTCGTACTATCAGGTCCATTAGGTTCTTTGGTAAGTCACGGTTTCTCAAATTTCGCTGCTTCTCACTAGAAATGTTGTTTTACCACTTTATCAGCTTTTGACTCGAAAAAGGAAGGTTTTTATAGACTTAATTCGTGAAGATCTGAAATGGGTATTCCTCAGAATCCATTCTTGTAGCTTCAAATCAGAGATTCCAGATTCAATTTCGTCAAAAGATGCTTTTTTAAAATAAAATAAAAGAGTTTGTGGTTTTCCTCCATTTTGATTTTTCGGGTCAATCACAGGTTCTGGTTTGTGGGGTCACGAGAATATATGGGGAAATTTGATTTTTTGAGGTGGGGATTCCTCCTCTTTCAAGATTTTTGCTCTGTTTGTGCATGTCCTTTTCTGGCTTAAAGTTTGTGGCCAAGTTGTTCACAGAGTTAGGGTTTGGAAAGTTGTTAAAATCTTGATCCTCAGTTTACATGATAGTGATTCTTTACCTTCATAATTGTATGATTTATCTTGACCATTCATTCCTTCTGTATTTTTTCTCTAGATTCTTCCTCTTGCTAACTGTGTAGTATAAAAGCACTGTGTTTGAGTTCTATCCCTTTCATTGATGGTATCAATGTAAAGACGTGAAGTGAGAGAGAGAGAGAAGGTATGGGGTGGATGTATGATGTATGGGTGGAGGTATGGTGAGGAGTATGGGTAGGTGTAGGGTTTGTTTATAAAAACCAAAACTCAAGCCTTTCTCCCCTTTTCTCTCCTCCATTTCGTTTCCACTCAAACTCACCCATTCTTCTTGCATCCCGGCGACCAGAGGAGGAAGGAGAGGAGCTCCGGCGACGTGGTGAAGGCGCAAGCGAAGGAGGAGCGACGAGAACGGAGGAAAGAGGGAGACGAAGCTAGAAGCGACGCCGAAGGAGGAGGAGCTCGCCGCACACGTCTTCTTCGCGGTGAAAGGTATGCCAAGTCTTCATAGTAACTCCCCAAGAGGTGTGGGAGTGTAGGGGGCGGCGTTGGTGCCGTTTTCCCCGGTGTAACCCACTGAACCAAGGTTGAAGACGACTGGTTCGGTCGACCGTTGTGTGTCTCGGTCGACCGAACATCGTCTAAATGATGCCTGTTCAGTGGCGATATTGTAGTGTTTCGGTCGACCGTGTGAGGTTCGGTCGACCGATATTTTATAAAAATAACTTGCTGCCCGAAAACGGTCGAACGACGTCTGTGTGACGGTCGACCGTTTATGCCAAATTTTAGCGGGAATATTTTATAGGGGTTATATTAGTCCGGTCGACCGATCCCAGTAGATAGGATAGACAGACCTTCGGCCGACCGAGTGTGTGTCTCGGTCGACCGAACTGCGCAAAGTCGGTCAAGAGCGTTGACCATCTAAACGGTCGACCACTCTGGTTCCGGTCGACCGACCGCGTGCAGTTTTCCTGTAGTGAAGTGCCTGTTGATCCGGTTGACCGAATGCAGTGGGCAGGATTCATGCAGTTTTCCTTATCGGTTGAACGAACCCTGGTTCGACCGACAGGATATATATGTATATAAAACGTATAGCGTAGACCTTCCAAACGGTCGACCGCTAGATTTGACCTTGTTCGACTGGTGGGTCCAATATAATTCCTTCGTGGATTTATCCACATGCGTGACGTCGAGCAGAGGCGACTACCGGCTGTCGAGCCCACGGTCGATCACCGGACCTCGGAGCTACGGATTTCACCTACGACGAGAGCGTATTTCTGTTGGACCCCTCGTGGATGCATGTGCGGCAGAGAGGGATGCCTTCCATGCCTGTGTGGGTGGTAGATGCCTCCTTCCCTGGTGGGGGAAGGGGTTGCACTTTCCGTGTGTCGGAGAGCGAGGTCACTTGTGCCTGTGCGGCCGAGAGACGCCTTCTTCCCTGGTGGGGGAAGGGGATGCACTTTCCCTGTGGAGGAGAGCGGCGACCCCCTCGTGTGGGCCTGTGTGGCAGGGGGGATGCCTTCCATGCCTGTGTCCGGCTGGGAGATGGACCGTGGTGACGGTTGGGCATTCATTGGGCCCGAGGCGGATTGCATTGCATGAGCATTATTGACATTTTCATCTGTATTTCTGTATATGATAGGAGATGTTGGCATACGGGGTTCCTTTCGGGAACTCAGGCAGATTTTATGTTTCATTTTCAGGGAGCAGACAGTCTTAGGTTGGTGGTCACCGAGGGGAGTGCCTCCGGGATCGGGTCCTGTCTCTTTATCTTTTTGTAGAGGTAGTGATTACTGTAGTTATGTATTAGACACGTGATCACTCTTTTGACACTCTGTATTATGACTTCCACGTGGAGATATTTTATATATATATTCTGTTGACTTTTCCAGTAACGTGCCCTTGTTGACCGTTGACGGTCGTATGTTTATGTTTTAAATTTGAAAATTTTCTTCCGCTGTTTCGGGACGTTACAATCAATTTGCACCCAACTCTTGATTATACTTTAAAATATGAAATAAAAAGCTGTGTTGTTCTGTGATTATCCGGAATCTTTAATATCTCAGGTTCTTGATATAAATACTTGAGTTCTGAAGTCTTCATGTTTCAGGTTTGTTCTAACTGTGTAATGCTTATATTGCTGATTTGGTTGTCTTGTTTGGTATGTATCGTTTTGCATTCATGCATGGTTGTAGATTAAACAATTTTTGGATTGATCTCCGAACATGTAGTTCTTCATTATGCCGATTCGCCTTTAATGCTGCTTTGTTAGCTTAATCATATTGTTTAGCATGTGGTCTTTATTTTCATTATGAGTTATTATTTGAGCATTTTTTTTGCTGGATTTACAATGTCTTAGCTGTTTGTTATGCTGCTTTGTGCTTTTTTCCCTAAGCAATAGTGTCTCTAGTTCCTGGTTGCTAATTTAGTCATCTTATTTGTTCTTCGGTCTCTTATGTTTCCTTGTGCATTGCTATCAGTCAACCAATTTTTTACTTGATTGCCGAACTCATACTTGTCTGTTATGCTGATTTGGGTGCCTTTTTAATTGAAACTGTGCTGATTACTTTCTTGTTAATTTAGTGATCTTGTGGGTACGTAGTCTTATTCATTTTCATTACACTTTGTTGTGCATTAACTAATTATTCGCTTGATTTCCAAACTTGGAGTTGTCTGTTGTGCTTATTTGTATCTGTTTTGTTGGCCATGAGGTTTCTATTTCTTTATTCTACCATCTTATTTGGTTGGTATCCTTTTTTCCCATTATGCATTTTTGTTTATCAGCTGATTTTTCTCTTCATTGCTAAACTCTTAGTTGTTCATTTTGCTGATTTGTCCATTTTGCCAATGTAGGAAGTATGGGTGAAAAGAAGTACTTAACAGTTGATCCTTTCAAGTGTGCATGGCACAAGGAGCTAAGATTCAAAGAGGCCGGACGAGGTTGTGTGTCTTTTGAAGCTTCTGCACACAACGATGTCACATTAGTGTTCAGGGAACAAGTTGGCACTCCGCACTACCACTACAGGATGGACAATTCTCCCAACTACACTGTTGTCCTGGCAGTCATAGGAACCGTCGCCTGAAAATAGAAGTGAATGGAAAGACCGTCGTTGATGTTGCCGGAGTTGGCCTGTGCAGTTCTTCAGCATTTCAGAGCTACTGGATTGTCGTGTACGACGGGTTGATTAGTGTTGGCAAGGGGAAGCTCCCATTCCAAGATCTTGTGTTCCAGTGGTTGGATTCAATGCCAAATTGTAATGTCCAGTACGTAGGTCTAAGCAGTTGGGACAAGCACGTGGGCTACAGAAACATTAATGTTTTGCCATTGGCGCAATATTACGGTTCCCTTCAGTATCACATCGACTTCAATAAAGACGAAGCCGAGAATGCTGAGAATCGGGATTGTGATGATGGAATTGATGGCTTTGAAGAATGGGAACTTGCTAGCTTCCTAGAGAGCTGGGATCTAGCCGACGTGACCTTTGTTGTAGATGATGGTAAAAGGATTCCTGCACACCGAATCATCCTGGATGTTTCAGGAAATTTTGATTTCAGCTCCTCAAAAAATGATGTTATTAGTATTCCTTTGATCATGTACCCAGTTCTCCATGCTTTTCTAGAGTATATCTACACTGGCAGGACGAAGGTATTATTTTCGAGCTTGGCTTTATTACTTGTTAAATATTTGTATTTAATGTTCTAAGTTTGGCTTTTATGGTGGTTCTCGACCTTTTGTGTTGCATGCTAACTTCTTTTCCAAACCAGATCATAGAGTCACAGATCGAATATTTGCATGCTTTGAGTGGTCAGTTCCAGGTTCTTTCACTGACGAAAGAGTGCGAAGGAATAATTAGCCACTTGAAAACTAACAAGAAGCTTCAAGATTCTAAAAAGAAAATCGAAATATCATATGTTGACTCTCATGCCCTAGGTCAGGGTATTTTTCCTAGGGCACTCCCGATGAATCATCAAAAGCTTCAAAGTTTGTTTGCGCTTGCTTCCCACAGTGATGTTAGCATTTTCATTGGTGATAATGGTCTTGTGGCTCGAGCGCACAAAATCATTCTTACTTCATGGAGTGCGCCATTTGCTAAGGTTAGCTCTGCTGGCGAAACATTGCATTCCATTACCTATTCCTTTATAAAAATAACATTGTATTGTATGTGTATACAGATGTTTACGAATGGAATGGTCGAAAGCAATTCATCGGAGATTGTCTTAAGGGATGTCAATGTTGACGCTTTTCACTCTATGCTTGAATTTATGTACAGTGGGGAGCTTGTGGGTAAAGGCACAGAAGAGATGCATAACTTGTTGATCCCCCTTCTTTTTCTCGCGGACCAGTTTGGGGTTGCATTGCTTCACCGTGAATGCTGCAAGTCCCTCATGGATCTTCTGACAGAGGTGCTTACTTTTCGAAGCATTTTGACTACTGCACAACTTCAACTGTTGAATTCGAGTTGTTAGAAGAGGAGACCTTCAAAAATATTCTTGAGGTAACTTCAATCTCTTTATTTGAACAAATCACTTACGAAATTGTACCATGGGTATTTTGAATTATCTAATAATAACAGATTTTTTGAAGATTTTTTTATGATCTTTGCCAGGATAAACTTTGATAGGGACATAATCCCTGCTCCAATGATGTAGACTTGGTTGCTGATAATTAGGTGAACATTTAGTTAAGCAGGTGATTGGTTTTGCAGCATCCCGGCCTTACCGTGACATCTGAGGAAAAGGTTCTCAATGCTATTCTAGTTTGGTGCACACAGGGCGATGAAGTGTGTAGTTGGGAAACAATTGACGAGTTCTTAGAGTCTTCAACACCTGAACTCTTATTTAACGACAGGTTGTTGGCACTCGAGAACTTCCTCCCTTGTGTTCGTTTTCCTTTAATGCCTCGAGCACGGGTTGAGAAGGTATTGGTTGAAGTTGCGTGCTCTTTGTGTTTTGTGAACGTTACAATATAATTTATGGTCTCCCCATTGCAGCTGATGAAACACGACTTTACAGCAAAATCCCTACCTTCAAAGAACTTGTGAGTGTTGAGCCAATACATTCCCTTATGTCATAAGAGTTACCGTATTTCATGCCTTTATCTGATGTTGCTAAGGTGGCAGATTGTTGAAGCCAATACTTATTTGAATTGTGGAACGATAAGTGCCAAGGGTGATCAAAAGTGAGAACATCTTGATGTTTCATGTTGTGGAATATTCAAAATGGCATTTGTTTTTTAAAGAGTTTCTAACGAATATGCATAATGTGTGGTTCTAGTACAAGACTTCAGCATAGAAGGTCTAGTTTTAAAGAACTCTGCTACTTGTGTGATGGGGATAGTAATGGAGTTACGTACTTTGCCGGCACATCGTATGGAGAGCACCAATGGGTGAATCCTGTTTCGTCAAAGGTGATGTGGTTTGATCATGGTTTTCAGAACCGAACCGGACATCGAACCGGAATTCTCAAAGGTTCAAAGGTTCAGAGGTTCAACCGGGGTCGAACCAGTTGAACCGGTGACGTCATAAATTATTAAATATAATATATATACATATAAGTATCCGGATAAGAAGCTTAGATACATAAAAAGAGTTCATGATGGTACTTATATATATATATATATAAAAGTATCCAGATAAAAATCCTTGAATCAACGACCTTTTAGTTGGTATTCATCAACACATGTGAATTAAATATATAAAAAATACAAAATTTGGGCTTGAACCGGAGTTGAACCGGCCTGAACCGGACAGTCGAACTGGTTCAACCGGTCGAACCGCCGGTTCAGGCCGGTTCAACATGAAATGCGGTTTTAGGGTGTGAACCGGACCGGACAGGCCTCCGGTTCACGGTTGAACCGGTCGGACCGGTCGGTCCGGTCTGGTTTTCATAACACTGGGTTTGATGTTTCTTAAATGTTTTACGTATTTTTTCAGTGAGGACAACCTCATTTAAATACACCAAAGTAATTTTGCGTTCGAAAAGAAAAATTCCAGCAACAAAGTGCATTATTTATCTATCAAATTTATCAAATTTAATTGTTCAAGAAAAATGCAATTTTATGTATTAAGTTAATTGGGGTTTCTGCAAGAAAAAAAATGCAAGCATCTCAAATATGGTAAAATGAGGTTGCCCTCACCTGAAAACCCACCTCCAAACTACTAAACGTCGCCCCAAAACTACTTAAATCGCCCCTTGAAATTACCAAATTGCCCTTAACAATATATTTAATACCCAAATCGTCCTGTGTCTATAAATAAGGCCTATGGTCTTGTATATTCATAATTTATCAGTAAAAACACCACGAAAATGTCTGGCGAGGGTGATGCATCGGGTGAGGTAAGCCTGGCGCGGGGAAATTTTTGGGCCGAGCGTCTGCATTAGACGCCTCCCCCATGGTGAGGGCGTCTGCGTAGGACGCCCTCCCCATGGCCGAGGCGTCTAACGCAGACGCCTACACAATGGGAGAGGCGTCTTATGTAGACGTCCTCCCCATGGGTAAGGCGTCTGTAGTAGACGCCCTTCCCTTCGGTCAGGCGTCCTACGCAGACGCCTTACCGTTGGGGAAGGCGTTTAACACAGACGCCCCATCCATGGGGCAGGCGTCTAACACAGACGCCTTTTTTTTTGATTTTGATTTTGTTTTTTTAATTTCGAGTTTATTTTTTTATTTTTTTAATTTCGAATTTATTTTTTTATTTTTTTAATTTTGAATATATTTTTGTAGGTTCCAGATTTCGGTGGTGATGGAGTGGATTACAGTGAGTTATTTCAAACTACACAAATCTTTGAAACAATCGATGAAGCATGTAAATGGGCCAAACAAGTAGCTATCGGAGCTGGGTTTTTTTTGGTCGTGTCGTCGTACAAAACAAGATCAGATAGTCGGATGGATTGTTATTTGAGATGCGACCGGCGAAATCAAATGGAGTCTCGGGATATGGATACTGCACTTCGAAGAAACACCAAAAGAAAGGGTTGCGGTTGCCGTTTCTTAATAAAAGTGGTGGAGCGACGAGATCGTGATGGATGGGTTGTGGTTTATAATAGTGCTCACGGACATCACAACCACAGACTGGCAGTTTATCCAGAGGGTCATCGTCAAATTAGTGGTCTAAGTTCTGGGGCGAAGAAGATTGTTCGTGATATGACAGAGGCGCAAGCAAAACCACGGAACATCTTGAAGGCAGTAAAAGAAAAATTCCCGGAGGACAATCCAAATCAAAGGCATATTTATAATTTCAGAGATTACATGAGGAGGACAAAATCTGAAGATCGGAATCCCGTCCAGCAGTTTCTCTACCAAGCAGTGCAGTGTGAGTACTTACATTGGATTATGGCGGATCCAGAAACTGATGTCGTAACTCACGCTTTTTTGGCACATCCGACGTCAGTCCAGTTGTTGCGGACATATCCTTTCGTTATCTGCATGGATTCGACTTACAAGACGAACAAGTATAAGATGCCTTTGTTCGAAATGATTGGGGTCACACCAGCAAACATGAATTTCCTTATTGGATATGCGATTTTGATGGATGAATCTTACTCCAGTTATTTGTGGGTGATGGAGAAGTTGAGAGATCTGTTATTGGGGACTGTCAGCCCGACTGCAATAATAACAGACCGGGAGTTAGGCCTTATGCGACCAGTGAGAGAGGTTTTTCCTGACTCTGCTCATTTACTCTGCACATGGCACATCAACAAAGACGTATTGAATTACGCATACCACGTATTCGGCAAGAATAAGGAGATGGCAGAGACTTTGAGGCGTGGAAGATGGAGGAAGATCATGCTTTCTACTTCAGAAGCCGAGTATGATAGAGCTGTGTATGCTCTGAAAGATTTGTATAGATCGTGGCCGGCTATCACGGAGTATCTGGACACCACGTGGTTGGTGCATAAAGAAAAGTTTGTGCTGAATTGGACGAACAAAGTCCTTCATTTTGGGAACACCACGAATTGTAGGGTCGAAAGTGCTCATTCGGCTCTAAAAGAGTGGATTTCTACATCGACTGCAGCTCTGGACACTCTTTTCGAGCGCGTCAACGCGGCTACTGAAATGCAGCTGACGAATATTCGAAACTTTCTTGAAGACTCGAGACGGCGAAATTTGACTAATTTCGGACATGCTCTATATCGTCACATAAATGGTAGAGTTTCGCATCACTGTTTGCAGTTGCTGAGTCAGGAGGTGAAGAGAATGCAACAGTTAGATGATGAAGTTGAATATCGTTGCGAGTGCGCTTTTCTGACTTCTCATGGGATACCTTGCGCATGTACCATCCGTGGATGTCTTGAATCAGAAAACGGAATTTACTTAGAGCAGATTCATTCGTTCTGGAGGACACTTGTCATTGGGGAAGGAGCCGGGAACGCAGAGTTTGTGTCTCAGGCAGCTCAAGACGCCGAACATTTTCGCAGTCTGGTTGATGAGATTGCAGGAAGTGACCCTACCGTAATTCGATCTGCCTCTCGGGTTTTATTCGAGCAGCTACACCCCGAACATTCGAATTTGAAAGAGCCTGCAGTAAAAACAAAGCTACGAGGTCGACCAAGGGGAAAGTCGACACGACGGGACCCTAGTGCGTTTGAGTATGCAGAGCGAGGTAGTGGTCGATCTTCAGGTAGTGGGAGTAGAGGTCGTGGTCGTTCTTCCGGTAGTGGAAGCAAAGGTCGTGGTCGATCTTCTGGTTCTTCGTCAGTGAGAGGAGGATCAGGTATACCATCCTTACATTTATTATTATTATAATTTTGTTATTTATTTCAGTAAATATGTATCTTTTGTTATTATATCTAACTGTATTTTTTGTTCATATTGTAGTGACTGGGCGGGCTGACGTAGACGACTTCCCATATGGAGATAGAATTCCAGGAATCATTATGTCATTCCTACACCAGTGGAATGATGTACGTGCTGATGGAAACTGTGGATTTCGATGTGTCGCCGATGTTTTCCACGGTGGTGAAGACAATTGGCAACTCGCCCGTCGTTCGATTTCAAATGAGATAGCTGCGAACCCATCTTTTTATGAGCACGTATACTACGACGGTGTGGCGGAGGCTCGTCACCGGATTAATTGGGGCGGGGGACCTTGTGGCGAGAATCACTATATGGAGACGTGGACGGACTTGTTTCCCATTGCAAATTTTTACAAGTGTGCAGTTATGTTCTTCTCTCTCGGAAATGATGGTTCGTTGTACCCATGTCTTACAGTTCTACCTTGGGAGAGTCCGCCTACCGTGACGAGACCGTGCAGAGAGTTGATTATTGCTCATTTAGGGAGTTACGCTCATTACATTCGTTTGGAATTGAATGAGGGATTCCCCGTACCTCCTATAGCGACTCTGTGGTATCAAATACGAGATGAGAGTGTTATTGGATGGGAGCTGGAGTACCAACATAGGATAGCATATTGGCAACAATTATGTAATATGTTTTGATATGTTTGTATAATTATGTAATATGTTTTGATATGTTTGTACATTATATAGTGTTGCTTTATTATGTAATATGTTTTGATATGTTTGCTTTATTTGCATTATATATAATAGTACGAAAGGTTATCAAACACAAATACAAATAATAAGGGTACAACAGATAAGCAAAACACAAATACAAACAATAAGCGTACGACATGTTCGCAAACACAAACACAAATAATAAATAATAAGCGTACAACAGATAAACAAATATAAATGCAAATACTAAGCGTACCACAGATAAGTAAACACAAATACTAAGCGTACAACAGATAAACAAATATAAATGCAAATACTAAGAGTACGGTACAACAGATCAGCCTACTCATCATCCGAATCATGGTCGGAGATGCCTAACTGAGTATGCCATGACTGTATGATCTGATCCACATCTCCGCATGCAGCTCTGGCATCGTCTGGCAGCTCATCCCTCATCTGCAAGATTGGGTCTACAGCCCGTATCATCTTACCCATCCACTGCACATAACATTAACATTAGCGTACATTAACAAATTATACGGTACAAATAAATTTAGATAAAATGAAAAAATTACCAGATCGCCACACGTCCTATCTGGTGGTCGATCTGCTCTCCGGGAGGCACCACGGACGATGATAGGATGTGAGTAACTACCGAACCAATCAAGATAACGTGCATCACACTCGGAGGGGTCGCGACTACGTCTGAAGTCGCCAAGGAACAATCGGCATGATCTCGGAAATGTCCGCCAAGTCGATTCCGCTGTAGAAGCGGGGAACCTGACGTCGTACGTCGCTGCTGTCGCAGACCGCACCGCATGCTCTGGTGTCGGAATGTCAACCGGGATCACCTGAACATATCCTAACTGACGCAAGACCCGATCGAGCATATAAGGCTCTATGATATCCCGATAACGAATAAGACCCATCAATAAAGTCCTCGGGACATCCGCTGCTGGGTCAGGACCATAGGGTAACCACTCCACCTAAAGTTTAACACATTAATAATAATACATCTTAAAATTAAATAAATGGTGTAAAGTTTGATACCTCTGATGCAGTCATCTGATCTAGCCGTGCGCGGATGGAACGCAATCGTCCATCGCTCTTGTCCTCGCTCCGGACAACCCACATACCCGAACGTGGATGACCCTCGTCGATAATCTTCCGCTCACGATGCGGGCGGAATGCAGGAAAGTACTCGTATATCCACGCCTGCAGCAGCGTAAGACAACCTGCAATCCCAGAACAATCCGCACGGCTAGCTATCCCAAGCTGCCGGTACAGGTATGCCAACATCGCTGACCCCCACGAGTACTCACGAACGGTCTCCGGGTCCCTAGCCTCCAGTAGATCGCGTGGTCTGATCCGACAACCACTCTTGTCGACAAACAAGACGGCTCCGAGCATCAAGAATAGGTACGCCGTCAACTGTGTATCATCGGCCCGCGGAGGTCGTGCCCGTCTGCATAGGTCCTCAAGGGAGTCGATGCCGACACCACCACCACTCCATAAAGCTGTATCTCTCGCCAGACCATCAGGTGTGACACCAAGCAACTCTGCCACATAACACCTCAGCTCAGACGTCGACCCCTGAGCACTAACCAGACGACCATCCACAGGAAGTCGCAGGATCTGGAAAACATCGTGAAGCATGATCGTCATCTCTCCGAAAGGCATGTGGAAAGTGTTGGTGTCAGGCTGCCACCGCTCCACAAACGCCGAAATCAAAGGCATGTCGAGATAAGGGAACATGCTGTACGGTAAGTGCCCCAAATGCGTGGCACTAATCTCCTCTCTGATATCAGCACTCAGTGTAGACCGCCAACCCTGTAGTGCTGTACAGGCTCTGTGCCGATTCTGGCACTTCAGAACCTTCCGATCCTCTCCGTCCCAGATCCGTCTAGCAATGTGACCCCAGAAACTAGGAATGACGCTCCCATCTAAAGGACCACCAGGCGTCATACTGCTCACGATCCAAGAATCGTCCTGGACCCTCTTCTTCTTCTGAGCGCGGGGATCAACAGTGCACGAGCTCGAATCCCCGGTCGTAAACCTCCCACCCCTACCCTTCCGCACCATCCATCCGGCGGAAGTAGAAGTACCCGCTCGACCACGTCCTCCGCTATAATCCCCCTGCCTCTCCACCTCCGGCCGCACATCATACGGGCCATCATCGTCGCTCTCGTCGTCAAAACTATCCACATGCTCATCATCGAAGGAATCATCCTCCTCCTCACGACGACGTAATGCCTCCCTCTCCCTCCTGACCGAAGCAGATATCCCCCGTCTACGTGGATGACGCGGTGCTGAATCATCCTCTAAAGAACGGAAGGCGTGTAATGGTATCGACTTGCCTCTCCCTCCACTGTGACCCGATGACTATTTATTGAAATTTTAAATACAAATTTGTTAAATTTGTTAAACTAAATTATCATATTTATCAAAATTGTTAAACTAAATCAAAATTTGTTAAACTTAATTATCAAAATTGTTAAACTAAATCAAAATTTGTTAAACTAAATTAAAACAATTGTTAAACTAAATCAAAATTTGTTAAAACTAAATATCACAAATGTTAAACTTAATAAGAATTTGTTAAATTAATTTTTTTGATTTATCACTATTTATTAAAGTAATTATGATATTTATTAATTAAAAAAACAAAAAAGGAGGAGGCGTCTGCGACAGACGCCTCCCGCAAGGTGGAGGCGTCTGTCGGAGACGCCTCCTCCTACGGGGAGACGTCTTCGGAAGACGTCTCCCCCATCGGGGAGACGTCTTCCGCAGACGTCTCCCGCTTCGGGTCGGCGTCCGAGGGAGACGCCCCCCGCATGGGGCGGGCGTCCTCGGAAGCCGCTCCCCCTATGGGGGGAGCGGCTTCCTCGGACGCCCGCCCCATGCGGGGGGCGTCTCCCTCGGACGCCGACGCATTTTTTTTTTTTTTTTAAAAAAACAAATAAATAACGTAATGTTACCTCATACGGGTACACCGGGGGAACTGCTGGCTGCTTCCCTGGCCTCCGAGACATTCGTAATCTTGTGTAGTAGGTATAGGAAGAGAAAGTTTTGAAAAAAAAGTGAAATTGTGAGATATATAAGCAAAAATAGGAGGAAGGGCAATTTGGTAATTTCAAGGGGCGATTTAAGTAATTTTGGGGCGATGTTTAGCAGTTCAGATAATAATTACTGATATGAATCATGATCTTCCTTTTTTCCTTTTTACTGTGTTCCAGAAAATTGTGGTTACTGCCAGTAGCCCTGCTTCTCGGTATACAGATCCAAAGGCATTGGTGTCGAGGACATACCAGGTGTGGTATTTGATGATTAGGGGTTGGATTTTGAAATTCGTGACTTGAGCAATATCTTTTTTGCTTTCTTAGGCAACTAATTTTGCTGGGCCTCGTTTAGAAAACGGTCGAAACTAGGGGTGAGCTTCGGTCCAGGACCGGACCGGACCGGACCGAAACCCGAATTTTCGGGAAGTCCGGACCGAAGACCGGACCGAATAGGTTCGGTCCGGTCCGGTCCGGGTCGGTCCAAAACCCGAATTTTCCCCTTAAATTTTCGATCCGGTCCGGACCGAAGACCGAATTTCCAAAATTTTGTGGACCGAAGACCGGACCGAAAAAATTCGGTCCGGTTCGGTCCGGACCGAAAAATTCGGTTCGGTCCGGGTGCCCAGACTGGACCGAATTTTGCTCACCCCTAGTCGAAACTGTGCATGGTGTGGATGATAGACATTGGCCAAGATCATCAGGTACGTTACACTTTTAATAGTCAAAGCACGGTATGCATATGTGCACATTATGGATGGTGAAAGGTTAACAAATTCATTTGGAGATTATCATCTTTTTTTTCCATGTTCTATTTTTTTGTAACTGTCAGAGAAAGTAATTATATTTTTCAGAATTTTCCTTTAAATAGAAAGAAAATTTAATTTGACGGAGAAAATTGTTGCAATCATTTTGACACAATGACAGAAAATGCTGAAGCAAGCTAGGAAGCAGTTCTCGTTCAGACAATAGCTGAAGTGTTTTAATTCATGATATGTTGTGATCTTGGTTTCAATTTGAACGAATATGAAGCTTTAAACCCTTCACAGAAAGCTTATATTGCATTTAGAATATTCATGTTGTGTTTTAGTAGAATGGTTTGTTTCGTCGAGTAAATGGACATCATTCCCTTAACTTTTATGATTTCCGTAGCTTATGTGCAACTACTACACGTTGCGACAAGATGGCTCTAGCGCATACATGAGATCCTGGGCTTTGCAGGTAATACTAATATACATCTTATTTAATTTCCCAACTCACTTGAGCAAAGTGAAACGAACACACACTCGTTGACTTATTATTGATCTCTATTGATTGTCTTGGGAAGGGTTCTTCGGACGGTGAGGGTTGGACAAACTTGAGAGTGCATGAGAACGACCAAACTATATGCAAACCAGCTCAGTTTTCATCATGGCCAGTAGACAGCCCGACGGCTCTGCTCCCTTTCAGGTTCTTCAGAATCCTCTTAACGGCTCCCAGGACTGGTGTACCAAATCAGTGGAACCTTTGCATCTGTTTCGTGGAGCTGTATGGCTATTTTCGCTGATTGAGTCGTTGCTCTTTCTTTGGAATAACCATCCAACCTTTTTGATGAATCAAGATAAAATGTCGACTTTGTGTAAATTTGAAGCCTCGGTTTTCATTGTGTGACTCTCTTGGTGGTAAAACACAACGTGAGAAAGATGACGGCTTGGTTATCACAATGCATGGGTATGGGTGTCCAAATGGGGTGCCAAAGTATGTTAGCAGCAACATAATCCACGTCATCTCACAAGCAATCCGTGCCAATTCGACCTTAGCATTAGATCTAGAAACAATAATTCGCCTTTTACTTCACCAAGTAACAATAATTCGATCCGTTGGTGCAAGTGGGCAACAGTTAAATGTAGACTTCCTATCCTCTGTCCCCGGCGTAATTGAGTCAAAATAATAGTTTAAGAATGTCTCAATGCTACTGTACCTATCTATAATATTATATAGGAATTTTTTTCAAAATAATAAGTTAAAAAAAAAGAATATACACGTTGGAAACTTAATCGACAAAGTATGCACCTTGAAAACGACACAACAGGTGTCGTTTTCATTAACTAAAAACGGCACTGTAGATGTCGTTTTTACACTTAATGAAAATGGTATCACTGATGCCATTTTTACTTGGGCAAAAATTTCTTGGTTTCGAGATGTCGTTTTTAGCTAAGACATGTTGAACTAACAACGGGTCGGTCGGGGGTCTCGCTCACCGGTGAGCGAGCGGCGTTCCACCTCGCCGGTGGGGTGGCAAGAGGGCAGCGCCCCCCAAAAATTTTTTGGATCTTGAAATTGTTTGATATGGAAATTTTTGGATCTTGTAATTATTGTAGTGGGTTGTAATCATTGTAATCCAATGATATAATGATTACAACCCCGCCACAATAATTACATTGAGTTTTTTTGCAAGTGATGAAAATTCAAAAATTTCCAAATCAAACAATTTTAAGATCCAAAAAATTTCCAGGGGGCGCTGCCCCCTTGCCACCCCCGCCACCTCACCAGCGAGGTGGAACGCCGCTCGCTCACTGCTGAGCGAGACCCCCGACCGACCCGTTGCTAGTTCAACATGTCTTAGCTAAAAACGACATCTCGAAACCAAGAAAATTTTTGGGCAAATAAAAACGACATCAGTGATACCGTTTCCATTAAGTATAAAACGACATCTACAATGCCGTTTTTAGTTAATGAAAACGGCACATGTGGTGTCGTTTTTAAGGTGCATACATTGTCAATTAAGTTTCCAACGTCCATATTCTTCCAATTTTCTTTTTTTAACTTATTATTTTGAAAAAAATTCCTATTATATAACTGGTTCCGGGTAAATTCAACTTTTTCTTGATCCCCTTGTTGAATCACAGCCGTTGGTTTACTTAAAAAACTTCAATCTCAACCCTCCAATACGAAACACAACTTTCATGGTCCTTTCTACCCACTTAAAGCCCTTCTAAACCCTCACCTTATAGAAGAACCTCTGCTTCAGAACACTTATGATAGCGTAAAATAACAAAGCATAGACATTTCAGCAAAATCTCAACTAAAATAATTGGTGGGTTCACGTGAAAAATCTGTAACTACTTTCCAAACACAAATCTCCATCAGTCACAACTCACAAGAAGCACTTTTAGCTGCAATTCATTTACAGCCGGACATTTGAAGCCACCGATTATTCCCAGCCGAAACAAATTGGATATGTAAAATTATAAAAAAACTAACAATAATTTTATATAATATTAATAACTTCTACAGATACGTTAGTATTATTAGGCACAAAAACCATAAGATTGATTTTACTTTTTTTTAAAGCAATTATATTTTATTATTTATATTTTCAGATTAAAAAAAACACCTTACTCTATGTGTGCTACCTCCAAAAGGAAACCAGGTCGTACATTGTCACCAGAAATCTAACACAAATAATCATTAACTTGGAACAAATGCTTCTATTTTTATATTGAAGGAGCGGCGGTAAATGGGGCGGGTAAAACCCGCCCCGACCTGTCAACCCGACCCGCCTAAGTCGGATAGCGGTGTAAAAACCCCAGCCCACCACCCGACTACTCGCCACCCGCCTATCGCCAACCCGACTAATAAATAGGGCGAGTAGCGGTTGTATTTTCTACCCGCCCTGATTACCCGCATAAGAATTTAATAAATTAAATAATAAATATATACACTTATATACCATATACATACACATTCTTTAATCCCTAATTTACTAATAGTGTTATAAAGTTGAAGTTATTTATAATTTTATGGTGGGTTCAAAACCCTCCCCGACCCGACTCGTTTACAACCCTAGCCTATATGACTCCAAAACTACATAAACAAACAAATGAGAATGACTCTAATACAAGGTAGAAGACACAAATCCAACATACACATATCTTTGGTCCTCTAATTAAGTTTGAAAAAACACAGATAGATTGTGGCATATTGATTATTGTGGTTGTCACACCGATAAATCATTTGAGCACAAACCTCAAAACTCTACATACTTTTCATACCTGGACCTCTAATCTCGTGCTTACTCGTTTGATTTTGAAATATTTAGTTTTGGTACCTATTGTGAAAACTCAAACCTCAAACTTGAAAACTTATGTTTGAGAATGGTAAATAAGAAAGTTGATTAGGGTAAATGTGAAGAATCATACATTTTGCAAAACACTTATCCTAATTGGTGTTTTACAAATGTACATTACAAGTTAAAATGACAATCTAAAACTCCACTCCAAAGAAATTAGTTTGGATGATAAATTATGAGTTTTGAGGTTTGTGCTCAAATGAGTTATTCAAACACACCATGTGCTCAAATGAGTAGCAAATTTTATTAAAACTCAAAATTACATTGTTGTGTCAAAGAAAGGGTATCGAAGGACATAGAGCTTGGGTTCATCAATAGCTATATCTCTAAAGCTCTCTTCTGATCATCCGAACCTTCCATGGCTGAATGGTAGTGTTACGTACATAGAACCCTTGATCCCGGGGGGAATTTATCATGAACAGTATAGATGGGGGGCATTGTATAGCTAATGATACCTGATTTTGAGAATATCCTTTCGGAAGCTGCTCCAGAGTACATACTTTGAGGACAGGGCAAAGTGATATGATGTGTTTGGTCCGACCCTACTCAAGCGGCTTAGGCGTCGCCACAAATATGGTTGAAATCCTTCAAAGAGAGTCTAGTTAACCGATAGGTAACGAAGTGAGCATAGGCCATATGTGATCCTAAACCATACATAAAATGGATAAATGATGATATATGATGTGTGTATTTGTAAAATGTAAGAATGAGTTGGAGAAAAGTTGATTTGACATCATGGTCTTTTTGTAAGATATTGTGGTTGAGTTGAGAATATTAAAAAGAAAACGAAACTGATTGCTAGACGTGCGCGTCACGCACGCGTCTGACATGGAGCCCTACGTGGAGAACCTTTTCCATGTCAGTTGATTTTTTCTTCTAGGGGACGTTTACTTTCCAAATGCATGATATTGTTTACTTTCCAAATGCATGATATTGTTCAGTTTCCAAATTAGGTTAATACCCTTTCCAACAACAGAAGATTGTTTTCCCTCTCCTCATCTTTTACTTTATTTTCTCTTCTTTCTCACACCCGTAGTCATTCTCACGCATGATGGAGATTGTTACTCACGTAGACCAAAAGAGAATATAGAGGCATGGTCTTTTTCCCATCCATACGTGAGAATGTCGTTCAAAACTTCTGAAGAGACTCGTGAGTTTTACACCTCCTTTGCGGATGTTAATGGGTTCAACATTAGAATCATGATTAGAGCTAGAGCTTTCATTAGAATAAGATCTATATGAGAAATAGTTGGAAGCTACCTCACTTTGTTCATCCTCTATGGTTGTGAAGCACATGTGGACAACTTCGCTTCTACTTTGTAGGGAGGATGATGATGAAGAATCATCCCATGTTGCTTTGTGAGTTTCTTCCTTCTTTTCTCTCCTATTGCTCTTTTCATTTTCTCTTCTCTCCCTTCTCTCATTTTTCTTCTCCTTTTCTCTTCTCTCATTTTCACTCTTCTCCTTTTCTTTTTCCTTCTTCTCACTTCTTCCTCTTCTTTACTTCATTTCTCCCTTATATTTTTAAGGAACTTGAAGAAGTCTTTGGTAAGGACCTCATTCTCCTCTCCTTGGTTCATCGGATTTTGCGTGCAAAGCCAAGCTTGGATTCTTCTTGGAGGTTTCTTTCTCCCTTCGGTCCTTCATTTTAAATTCATAGGCCATGAGATTTCCAATCAATTCCTCCATCTTTAATTGGGAAATGTCATGTGCTTCTTCAATCGCGGTGACCTTCTCTTCCCATTCGTTGTTGAGCGATTGAAGGAACCTCCTTGCCATGTCTCATTCACTGAAATTTCTTCTAAGAACTTTGAGAGAGTTAGTTATATCGGTGAAGCTAGTGTTCATCTCGCTTATGTTCTCACCGGGTTGCATAGTGAAAATTTCATATTTATGCATGAAGAGACTAATTCTAGTTTCTTTCGTTTTACTATCTCCCTCATGATGCATTTGTAATCTATGCCATATATCATATTCACTTTCGCAACCTCTAATCGTATTATATTCACCCTCATTTAAGTCACAATAAAGTATGTTCATGATGATGGAGTTCATTTCTAACTCATTCATTTTAGCTATAGTTAATGTGGCTAATTCTCCTTCCTTAGGAGGGTGTATGGGTTTTGAAGAAAAATTCAATACTTAAGGTCACTAGAAATTAAGAATATTTTCATTCTATTCTTCCAATAGTCATAATTTGACCCATTAAGCAAAGGAGAACTAGTAGTACACAAACCCTCTACATGGTTAAATGTGGATGCCATGCTAAACTACGGTTAAGTAGATGAAATTTAGCACATATGCTTTGATACCAATTGTAGGATCGATATGACCTTAATTATATCTAATCAATTCCCTAATTAATATGCACCGGAAATGATAACTAAAACGAGTAGGGAAGAGACAATGCAAACCACAATGGACAAGGCGATTTATAGAGGTTCGACACCCCACCTAGGTCCTATTTCCTCTCTTGCAAGCTCCGCTCGATCTCCCTCGAGCTCCGCCTACGTCTTCACTAACCACTTCCCGTTTTGGGCCTATAGAGCACCTTTACAAAGCAAGCTTTGTGAACACCCTTGCAATCTTGGTTTCTTCCTCTCACAATCTGAGATGGATGCCTCGGTCTTTCACTGAAACCTTTACAACCTTTGACAAAGAACGTAACCAGAGTATTGGACACTCTAACTTGAGCACACTTGAGTATGATATGAAATTTGATCAAGTGGTGAAGTTTTAGCTTGAAGTGTATAAGATTGCAAGTTTGAAGATTGGGAGAAGTCTCTCTAGTGTACGAAGCAAATGGAAGTATTAGAATCGTGTAAATAAGGTGTGTCAACCTCTATTTATAAGCTCCTAAAGTGTTATAGCCGTTGGGAAAGAATTGGGTATGATTTGTGGAAGATACACAAACAAAAGATTATGTTCTGCAAATATGTCCTAAACCAATCAATCAACACGAGAAGGGTCAACCGTATCCATGAAATTAAGGAAACGTTCGAACCAACTAAAGGCACAGTCGAACCAAACGACTACAACTTAAGTGAATGGTCGAACTAAATTTAGGGGACGATCGACCGTTTTGAGGGTTTTGGTCGGGAAAAAAATTAGCGGACGAACGCAACAAGGAAGTTCGTCTGACCGAAAATAACATGCACTTTTGACGCACGCAATTGTCTATATCTGGTCGACCACCGTCAAGGCATCGTTCGATCGGTGCCCAAAGACATTTTAGGGGTTAGATGAAAATACCAATACGACCATTGTATAATACGACAACTATAATTGTCGTCCAGAAATTACGGGTTAACCGGTCGACTAAAAGGTCAAAAGAGGTCGACCGGTGTGACTGGGAAAACTCACTTTTGGTTAACCGTTTTAACTGGTACAAACGGTCAAATGGTAAACTGGTTTTGGTCGACTGTTTCACACAGACAATTTAAGGTTTAGAAGTGTGATTTTCAGACCTAGGTTTGGGCGATCTATTGAAGTCTAAATGATGTGACTTCTGTAAGGAACGTAGTATGTATGTGAATAGGTTTTAACTCTTGAATGATCAAGTTCACATATATTCCTAAGACTCAAATGAAGTCAAAATTACATGTCTTCAAATAGTTTGATTACATGTCTTGACTTCATTCCACTCTTCGTTGAGTCTTGATCATCTGTATATGTTAGCACAATACAATATATATTCCATGCCTAATGTGTGCTATATTACATTTGATTGTGATTAAGATTAGGTTAGTTAAATCATCAAAACACGGATTAAGGCCAAAAAGCCAACAAGACGTAGCTATGAAACCCCCACCACTAGATAAATTCAACTGGCAATTGGATGTGAATGCTAGATATGGCGATGTTATTGGACGTTGTTTGTCGTTGGCTGAGGTAGCATTCATGTCCCATGAAAGATATGAAGTGGTGGTGAAGTACTTGTATTACATAAAATCTAAAATCTCTATGCATCCCCTCCACCCGAACGACAACTAATGTTCCTAATGAGAAGACAAATGATGCTTCAGTGTTGAATCCTATTCCGGTTCGAAGAGTTGGACGACCACCTACCAATCAAAGACTCTCGACCGCATAAAAATCTCCAAGAAGATCATTAAGAAGAACTAAAAAGATAAGAGCAAGTGTAAGGTCAATGACGATTCTTCTAATAATATTCGTGAGCCTGGAGATCCAGACTATTCTTATTGGGATTAAAGATCCTATAAAAAAGTTAGAAGTTATGAATTGTATTTTTTTTATTTGTTCATGTTTGTAATACATTTTTCAAGAGTATGGAATGACATGTTTTTATTAAAAACTGAATTTTTAATTTGCATGGCTCTCCAGGAAGAGTTATGAATGATGGACACAATCTGAGTTTATTTCTTCAGTCTATAGTCAGTTGGACACTATTCTCATTGGTGGACACATTCTGGACACACTTTGAACACGATGTTGTCATATTCTAGACAAATTATGGGGTGGCTCGTGTCCAGAATTGGACACACACTGAAGTGTCTGTTGTCAGAAATTGGATTGCTTCTAGACAAGTTCTGGACACACAATACCTATACACGAGCCAATTGAGAACTTGTGCAGAGTGTGTCTAGAATCAGTCCAATATGAAGTAACTCTGGACACATCCTGCATTGACCTCAGACTGACTTTGGAGTGTTTCATGTCCAACATTGGGTTGCCTTATTGACACGATCTGGACACACTTGGACATATTCTAGACTAAAACTGTACAATTTCTGGACTGGCTAGTGTCCAGGTTTGACACAAGTTGGAAGTTACATATAATATGTTTGGATTGCTTCTGGACTAGTTCTGGACACATTATGGACACAATACTTCGACACGAGCCAGTTGAGAATTTGTGCATAGTGTGTCCAGAACAAGTCCAATCTGGACTAATTCTGAACACAATATGGACATATCTAGATTTGTATTGCTTCTGGACCAGTTCTGGACACAACACATGGACACGAGCCAATTAAGAATTTGTGACACTCCATTGTTGACCAACTCTGGACAGATTATAAACACATCCTGGATTGACCACAGACTGACCAGGGAGTGTTTCGTGTCCAGCCGTTAGCAACAGTTGGATATATTGTGACATCATATAAGTTTAAGTTTTATGTTGGATATATGTTGACAACATATAAGTTTATGTTTTACGTCATAGAAGTTTTACATCACAGAAGAAATCAACGAAATAAAAAGCAAGTAGATTTAAAAGTAACTTACAAAATAACTTTAAAAACTAAATTTTACATCACAAAAGTTTTCTTAATACAATTTTGTAAACGTTCTTAACCGAAAGCATATTCTGGACTAGCTAGTCTTAACCAAGAAACTTCTTGAAAACACCATCTTAAGCCATTTCCTGGTCGGTCCGGTGTGGTCTTGAAAGCCAGGAGGGATGTCAGACACTGGGGGGTCGGTAGGTGAGTAGTTGGCATCTGCGGTGATGAAACTACCTAATAAAAATAATTGTAGGTTAGTAAAAAAACTCAACATATGGCAACGTGTAACTCATAAGTATTGAAATAACAGACACATATTGTTGTTTATATAAGGATGTCTGACAACATGTCTTGAATGGAGGCTAAACGTCGGTCTAGTGCGCCCTGCAACTAGTATACGATGGACACGAGCCAGTCAACGTGTGTCCATAATTGTCACGAATCTGGACACATCTGAACTTAGTGTGGCCACCTATGGACACATTTTGGACATCTTTGGTCACATCCTGGACTCATTCTAGCAACCTCTGGACACATTCTTGACTCATTCTGGACAATAAGACTCATCGTAGTAATAAGAACACTAATGCAAGTACATTTTGTATATGTTTACATTCATATAAAAATGTCAAAGTTTAAGATTTTCATCAGATAAGTAATCTAACAAGTACGAAAAAGAAATCGGTGAGCAAATTTTACAACGGGCTTTTGAATCTGGAATCCCTAAGCAAATACATTGTCATTTCGCCCCTGGCTGAATGAAGATATTTGACATCATTTTCTGATGTTGGATCTTCTCCTAGCATTGAACATCTTACCCAGTGAAGGACAAACGAGCCACAGTCGTTGGTACCTCCTTCTTGGTGTTGGAATTTTTTTCTTTCAAATGACAACTCCCATTACACACCCAAACGTTTTCTCCAGAAGTTTGCCATCAGGACCGTTGTTTTCTCGTAGACACCCAGTGGTATCGATGCATCTTCGCTATCGTCAAGTTCAGGGGCAACATTGTTATAATGTTGGTTTGTTCTGTTTGGTGCACTCAAAGTTAGCAGTATCTAGTTGCCTTCTTTTACCAGTGGTTGTACAATTAGACTGTCCTTTGGGTCCCAACTCTTTACTCTTCCATCTATCAGATCTGAGATAAAATCAGCGTTGTCTCTTTCGATACCATCCATAGCTGCTGAGGGCATGGTGATCACCATTCTGTTGTAGCATCTCATCTTTTGTCTTTCCTAAAACACACAAAGCATTGCGTCTATTATTTGCCAATTCAAATGTGTACAATTAACCTTTTGATTTTAGTATGGTAAAAGAAAACTTAATTCACAAATTCTACTTACATCTGTTTAGATATTTCAACCTCACCGTCGCAACGTCATTGGACAAGTTTTTGGTGTTAATGCCCATGGTGTGGCCTGTGCAATTCAGAATCATATTTTGCTCATCATTGGTCAAGCCAGCCATAACATACATGTTGATGTATTTATCTTCACGTAGGCATGGTAGGGACATATAAGTATCTTAGGAAAAGATTTTAATGAAGTGGTGTTTCCATCATACTTTTGTGTCTTTTACATACCTGACTGTATCATTATTTCTTCATTTTTTCCTTTTCTTCTTCTTGTCATTCTTTTACTTCAGTTCCTTTTTTCCAGACTTCTCACTTGTTTAAACGTTTTAATAACCGCAAGTGCGCGACCATGATGAAGCGGTGGAAAGTACGGGTCGATCCACGGGGAGGTGAGTAGCCTCTGATTGTCCGAAATCAAGTGGTGAAAAATGGGAAAGAGATTTGATTATGCTAAGCTAAATTACACTAAACTAGTAAGTAACAAATGCAAATGAAAGCAACTAACGATTGACTAAAACTAAACTAAGAGGTTAACAAATAGATTGGAATTTAGGAAGAAAACCCCTTAAGGGGTGGAGTGTGTGCACATATGAAGTGAAATAAATGATGAATGACGCATGTAAGTGTAGGATTTTCTGTCCCTATGTATGTGTATATTTTAAAATTTTAATACAAGCATACATGATCGATTTCATATTTTCAGCAATTTTATGTACATAGCTTTGTGTTTATTCTAATATCATGCAAACCTACATATAATAAAATAAACATACAAGAGATGATCATACCCAAAGGTTCTCTAAAACCTTTTGAAGATCCAGAGTTCCGTTGCTCGTCGAATCGCCCGCCGATTCACCTCCAAGTGTTCACCAAACTCTAAACAAGATTTGAGAGAAATGAGCTAGCCAATTAAATCTCTAAATCAAGCTTAGAATCAAGCTAATAACCCCTCCAAAGCTCCACGAGATTTGATCTCCAGAAGCTCAAAATATTAAGAGAATTTTCGTGGTGATTAGTGGAGAGCTTAGGGAGAGAGAATTTGCAATTCATATATTGAAACAAGTAGGTGAGAGGACCTATTTATAGCCTCACAAATCACCCATATCATAAATTATTCTCTAGTTGTGATCTCTTGTTTCTCTCTCCCTAAAACAATCACAATTTTCCACATAATCATCCTCAAAACCGTTTGACCAAGTCTGGAATTAATCCATCCCATGATCTGGATTATTCTCTTAATAATTCAGGCAAAACCGTACCAAACGGTCGACCAATATGACCAACCGATCGACCGTTTGGTTATCTAGAAAAGTTCCTGATACTTTTCGGTTGAACGGAATTCTAAATCGGTCGACCGTTGTGCAACAAGAAAATCCCTGTTATTTTTTGGTTGAACTGGATGCCAAACCGGTCGACCGTTTTGAAAACATTTTGAAAATGAACCCAGAAATTATTGTTCACTGGTCGACTGTTTTAGAAAAAACGATCGACCATTTCGCACTGATTTTTCCTTTGTCAAATTTTGGATCAATCTCCAACAAAATTTGATTTTTTGGGGTTTTAGCAAATTTATATATTATGTAATATATTATTTTATGTAATGTTGAATCAATTACACCCCATAATATATACACCTTATATGAATTTATTCATGATTCTAATTATGTCAATTTTCGTAACATATTTATTCACCACATGTGTCCCTTTTTCTCACGAAAACCTGACACGTCATATGAACTCAAAATCAAGCTTCTTGTTTCCCAGTTTTGTGGTGTGACTTGTAGGAGGATCTAAGCTAAATTGGCAGCGATATTAAACACTCTCAAACTATAAACGATATCTAGCTACACATTATAGTTACCCAATTAGCATAGATGTTTTATTCCACTCGAACTAAACACGATCCATTTAGTGATGTAAGTGCACCACTTGTGTCTATCCATTGTCTCACGATATTAAGAATATATACAAAGTAGAAATGTGTCAACTTTGTATTATATTCATTTCTTGATATCTTTAAGCTAACTATAACTATGTAACTTAACTTAAGTTATATTGTGCACATTATAATTTTGCTTCATCAAGGGACCCACTAATATCATCACTCAAGTCACATTCAACCAACTATCGTCTTTATCACTATACTCATTGATAACGTTTGACAATAATCAAATTAAACACTCCTTATGTGAAAAGATATAAGTCTCATATCTAAGGATTCAAGAAATAGTGAAAACATTAATGACACATAACAAAATTCCATAAGGTTTCACTTGTAAGGTCTATTCAATATATTTTTTCCTCTTTTATATACTCGTGTCATCAAATATTTGTAGAGCTACAATAATCGATGACCAATGCGACAATCTTATCTCGGTAATTAATGTTCCATGTTAATTACCATGATTGTGTTTAACTTTTGATTTATGTAAACCATTAGCTTTTAGAGCTCTACTGTTAAGGACCAAGAGCCTCTTCCTTAACACTTCCAAAAGAGGAATACAATAATCAAGGAACTGAATGTTTGCACATTCATAATAATTGACATATAAAAGTAAAAGATTTAGAACACATTCCTTTCAGTAAGCATGTATGTGTTTGTGTTGTGTGTGTTTTCATGCATAGGAAGTGTCTAAAGTGAAGGGAATGTGTTCTAAAAGTTTACTTTTATATGTCAATTATTATGAATTGAATGTGCAAACATTTTGTTCCTTAATTAATGTATACGTCTTTTGGAAATGTTAAGGAAGATGCTTTTGGTCCTTAACCGTAAAGTTCTAAAAGATAATGATTTAGATAAATCAAAAGTTAATTCACAATCATGGTAATTGACATGGAACATTAATTACCGAGATAAGATTGTCGCGTTGGTTAAAGAGTATTGTAGTTCTACAAATATTTAACAACACGAGTATATAAAAGAGGAAAAAAATTACTTTTATATATTGAATAGACCTAACAAGTAAAATATTATAGAATTGTGTTATGTGTCATTAATGTTTTATTGTGTCTTGGATCATAAGATATGAGACTTATATCTTTTCACATAAGGAGTGTTTAATTTGATTATTGTCAAAAGCTATCATAGAGTATAGTGATAAAGGCAATAGTTGGTTAAACATGACTTATGTTCAAAAAATAGTTCGTCAAAAGATTATCATTGCCCATCTTTACTTGAGTGATGATATATCTGTGCCCCTTGATAAAGCGAAATTATAATGTGCACAATGCGACTTATGTTAAGTTACATATTTATAATTAGCTTAAGATGTCAAGAAATGAAAATAAAATACAAAGGTGACACATTTCTACTTTGTATAATATTCTTAATATCATGAGGCAAGGGATGGACACAAGTGATGTCCTTACATCACTAAATGAATCATGTTTAGTTTGAGTGAACAAAGACATCTAGGTTAATTGGGTAACTATAATGAGTAGCTAGATACTGCTTATAGTTTATGATATTAAGTGTTTAATATCATTGTCAATTGACATAGATCCTCTTATAGGTCACACCACAAAAATAGAAAACGAGAAGGTTGATTTCGTATTCATATGATGTATCGGATTTCGTGTGAATAGTATTGATTGATCGTTTTATATTTAACCGCAAGTGCACGGCTGCGTTGAAGCGGTGGCAAATACGGGTCGTCCACTGGGAGGTGTTTCGACACTTGGTTTGTGCGAAGGCGAGAGGTAAAGAAAGGGAAGAAAGGTTGGTTACACTAATCTAAACTACAAAGCTGAAATGAAATGGAGAAGAAACGATAAAACTAAACCCCAAAGGGGGTAGAGAAATAATGTGAACATAAAGAAGTGTGTGTGTTCATTAAGCTCCTCACAACATGTAGTACATGAAATCATAAAACTACATCCAACTTTGCCTCCACATGAATTAAGATAGACTACATCATTAAAACATACAAGACAATAATTGGAATGAAGCTACATGAACTCAAGTATAAAGACTATACCCTACTATGCCTCCACATGAATTTAGATAAGACTACATCATTAAAACATACAAGACATTAGCTAAGGTAAAGGCAACAAGAGCACATACACTACAAATTGTGTTTCCAATATTAATTCCTATCCATATCCTAACCTTATCATTCCCCATAAAATAGATCCACTAATCAAAGCATAAGCTAAGCTTCATTCAAGAGCATTAGCATATCAAAGATAAGAGTGGAGACCCATTAGATGGTTATGGAAATCATATAAAGCTCAAGGGATAAAGATAACACACACTTAATACACTACATGATTATATCACATATTTCTCCACCCCCCAAATGGGGATGGAACTACTCACTACTCATTACACTAACTATATTAGCAAAAGAAAGCATAATACTGAAATGAAAATTAACTAAGAAGACAAGAAGCATTAAAAAACATAAAAGGAAAGGAAAGACTAAACAAACATGCACAAATTAAAAGACAAGATTAAAAGAAACTAGAAGAATTATTTTATTAACAAATGACTCACATTGAAGGTAGCATTCATCTCCACCTTGAGTTTTTGCTTCAAGGCTCACTCCTTAGTAGAGAGAATGCCACCAAGCAATGGGTCATTGCAATGGAAGGTGAAGAGTTCTATTTATAGGCATGGAAAAAGCTAATCCGGGACAATCCCTCGATGTGGGACTAAACCAATACCAAAAATAGACTAAGAATACACTAATACAAGCCCAGCACAAATCTTAGCGGATCTGGAGACATATGGACCGCCAAGTAGCGGTCCAAGACCGCCAATTGGCGGTCTATGTGATCCAGATCGAGTTGGTTTTGGTTGTGGGCTTTCCTGGTGGTCTTTGTTGGTCTTTGATGCATCTACTTTGTTTATCGGAGCTCCGACTCGAATCGAATTGCCAAAATACTCCTCATGATGGCGTGGAGTTTCCTGTTTTGCTCTTAGGTCCTTCGGTCTTACGATCAGGTCCTTCTCCATTGCATCTTGGTCCTCAGGTCTCACAATTAAGTCATTTTTCCTGCTTTGGGTCCTTTCATGGCTCTTCTCTTCAAACCTCTTTATTCCTGAAAACTAAACATAAAACTCGTCACGTAGCATTGCTTAGGTGTAAGATAATTGATATAAGGTACAAATATAAGCATGAAATGATGTCAATCAAGTATACATGTGGTGAATCGATAAAATTAATGTGTCATGAAAATGACATAGTTAGAATCATTTATAAGTTCATATGAGATGTATGTATTATGGGGTGTAATGGTTGACATTACATATGATAATATATTACATGATATATGAATTTGCGAAAAACCCCAAAGATCAAATTTTGTTGGATATAAATCCAAAATTTGGTAAAAGGCAAAAAACGGTTAATACGGTTTTGCCCGAATTAATAAGGAATTAGTATTAATCATGTATTAGAATTATTCCAATTATGGTTAAATGTGGATGTGGATGATTATGTGTCAAATTGTGATTGATTTTAGGTAGAAAAAAAATCATGGCTAGAGAATAGTTCTTGATATGGGTAATTTGTGAGGCTATAAATAGGTCCTCTCACCTACTTGTTTCAATATATAATTGCAAAATTCTCTCTCTTCCTAACCTATCATTAATTCATCCGAAAATTCTCTTAATTATTTAAGTTTTTGGAGATTGAATTCTCAAAAGCTTTAGATGGGTTATTAGCTAGATTTTAAGCTTAATTAAATATTGATTGACTCATTTCTCTCTAATCTTGTTTAGAGTTTGGTGAACACTTGGAGGCAAATCGGTGGGCGATTCGACAGGCAACAGAACTCCAGATCTTCGAAAAGGTTTTAGAGAACCTTTGGATATGATCCTTTCTTGTTTGTTTATTTTAATATATGTAGGTTTGCATGATATTAGAATAAACACAAAACAATGTAAAATTGCTGAAAATATGAAATCAATCATGTAGACTTATATTAAAATTTTAAAATATACACATACATAGGGACACGACATCCTACATAAAGATGTGGAAAAACCTATCAATCCATTCATACAACGTATTGACAATTATTAGTTGATCATCATAAGATTAGGCTCAACACGAGAAATGTCTAAAGATATGGCAAGACTCATAAAAAACCATAAACTCTTGTGAGGAACAAAGCTAAACATGGAAGGTGTCTAAATCTTATGGTGAAACTCATTAAAACAAAGTTTCTTCAATCAATCAATCAATCAAGCAACTACAAATACAAACACCTAACTAACATGTAGCATATTCAATAGGAAATTTCAATCAATAAACATGAGGAAACTAAGCATGGGAAGTATCTAAATCTTATGGTAAAACCCATCAAAATCCCCCAACATGTAGATGATTAAAATACCCCCACTGAACATACAAACATGCAAGTTTTCACAATCAAAAATTTATCAAACATAACAACATATATGTACATCATCTCCACCCCCACCCCCCCAAAGAGGGATGGAACTACTCACTAATCATTAACCTAACTATTATGTTAAGAGAGGAAAACATATTAACTAAGTCTACTAAGATTAATGAATCGAAATTAAGCTAAGCATGCAAGAAGATAAAAGAGACAACATTAAACTAACAAAAAATTCTTTTATATAGGACTCACACTACAAGCAACATCTCCCTACTTGAGTTTTTGCTTCAAGGCTTGACTCTAACTAGAGGGATTGACCACTAAGCAATGGGTTAGATTACAAGGGAAGAGGAAGAGTTCTATTCGTAGTAATAGAAAAAGATAATCGGGGACAATCCCCCGATGTGGGACTAATTGCATACTATAAATGGACATAAAACAACATAATCCAACACCCGACTAAACCATGAACTATTTGGAGTCATTTGGACCGCCAATTGGCGGTCTGGATGCCTCTAATAGAGTCTGGATTTTGGTGGCTCATTTCTCACTTTATATCTCGATGTTTGATGAACTCGATTTGATTGTTGATATTTAGGCCCGGATCTAATTATCAAAATACTCCTCATGATGGTGTGGAGTTTCTTGATTTGCTCATTGGTCATTTTGGTTTACATCCGGGTCATTCTCTCTTGCATCTCAGTCCATAAGTCTTGTAATTCAGTCTTTTTCCTTACTTTTAAGTCCTTTTTGAGTTTCTTCTTCTCAAACATGTTGATTCCTGAAATTTAAATATAAGACTCGTTACGTAACATTGTTTAGGCTAAAAATGAAGGATATAAGACACAAATATATGCATGATATGGTGTCAGTCATCACTCTTCTTCTCTCTTCCCTCTCAATGGTTATTTGTTTTTTTTGTTTTTCTCACGGGCTCTTTTTTCCTTTGTTTTCTGCCCAACCACTCAGTGGTGATTCCACGTTCTTGATTTCCCCTCATTTCCTCTTCTTTGTCCTTCATCTCGTCTTCTTCTTCTTCTGTTTGCTTTGGTTCCTCTATCTTCCGACTTAAAAGTTCTTATTCTTCTGCTGATTTGTTTTCCTCTTCTCTAGCAATGAATTCAAGATTAATTATTTTTTTCCTATTAATTGTCAAGTACTATTATTAAAAACTAATAATTCCATACTAGAAGTAAAATACCAGTTGATTGATAATGTTGCAATTGATCTGGACAAATGCTGGGGACAATCTGGACATGTTGTGGACACATTCTTGACACTCTGTGGACACAATATGGACACTCTCTGGACACCCTTTGGACACAATCTGGAAACACTCTGGACACTCTCTGGAGTCTCTATGGTCTGGGCACAATCTAGATAGCATCTGGACACACTCTGGATACATTGTGGACAATTTTTGTACACCGTCTGACAGTATCTAGACACATGTTGGACACCTTCTGGATACTATCAGACACTCTTTAGACACAATGTGGATACACTATGGACACAACATGGAAACATCATGGACTCAAAACTTAGATGGACACAATATACAAACTTTGTTAATTGAGTATGATAGGGACATACCATTACATCGCCATAGACCAATCCATGTACTGGCATATTTGATCCATCCTCCACATCATACTGGATCTAGTCCCTGGTTTTGTGTATTGGGAATCATCTGGAAAGGCCCACCTATATGCATCTTTCAAAGGCATCATTTGTCACCTCATGGTGGGACTTAATTACGCTGCATTGCTCAACCAATTCCTTATCATTCTAAGCCAATTCCTTATCTTTCTCAACTAGTTCCTTATGTTTCTCAACTAGTTGGTCATCCTTCTCAGCCAGTTGGTTATCCTTCTCATCCAACTAGGTATTATTCTCAGCCAATCGGTTATCCTTCTCAGCCAGTTGGTTATCCTTCTCATCCAACTAGGCATCATTCTCAGCCAGTTGGGCATCTTTCTCACCCAATTTGACAACCTTCTCAGTCAATTGAGCCTCTTTCTCGACCAATTGGGCATCCTTCTCAGCCAATTGTGGGTTAGTCTCAGTCAATTGCTTATCCTTTTCAGCAAAGAGCCCAGAATTCTCAGACAATTCTTTCTTAAATTCCTCGATTGTTTGTTCCGCTTTCATCCACCGCAATTTCATTTCTTGGAAGTTGACTTTAATCTTGAAGTGTGTCTCTTATTATGTAATGGGCACCAACATTTATTCTTTGGTTTGCAAGTGTTCTTTGGTTGACACTGGGTTGGTGTTGTGGTAAGTCGCCCTGGGCATTTGTTATTTGGTTGCTGGTCCTGGCTTCATCTTGATCGTCACCGCAACCGTCTCTACATTGCTTGGTAGTTCTAGCTCTTCAAAGTTGCAGAGTTCAACTTGTCTGCTTTCTATTTTTGAGAGGGTGATGCCCTCGATTTCCATTCTCTTAAAATAACTCCAGTGACCCACCCAATAAATCCATCTATTTACAATGGGGATGTTACAATGTATTCTATTGTCTATCTTCAAATTTTCATGAAATATAGATACACATCTCTCCACCTGCCCTTTTTTTGGCACATATCACCTAAATCCCTTCTTTTCTTTTGTTTCATACTTGCTTTTGAAAGGCTAACAACCAGATGTTGGAATGCAACCTCTCCCTAGTCATAATTTTTCAGCTCTGGTAGGTTTTGCACAGCAGCCATGTACTATTGTTTCATTCTACGACTGTCGTCGTAAAACAAGAATGAACTAAAAAGAAGACAAACGAAAAGTTTCACGCACTCTTCGTCGTCTTTCATCTCCCTTGCAGCACTTAATTGTTTTTTGAATTCATCGTCCTCTAGTGGTCGACCTTCCCGATTGGTGGTAATTTTTAAGGTCATGTCGACTGGAATGCCTCCCACTTCCAGTCCTAATATTGCAGCCACATGAGAAGCTTTGAATTTCACGAGTCCATTACCGATCCGGAAACCTCCTTTGTCCACCTCATACCTCTCCACCAAGAAGTCTAGGATGTCATTGTCCACATTATCTTCTACATATTCTGGAAGTGTGCGAACGGGGTCCTCATGAACATAACCGGTTGGTTGTCTGTAAACAGTTCTAGTTCCTTCTCTAGTGGTGCCCACGAACACATAGACTGCTGGAAGTAATTTAAAATATGTAAAACATACAAATCAAAAGTACAACATGTCCATTGAAACCACAATGGGGCCTTCAGGTACACAACCTCACCTTTTTTGAATTGTTGGTGCTTGCTTTAGGATCAGTTATGGCTTAATCAATCTAATCAATTCCTTAATCTCTACTTAAGATCCAGCGGAAACAATAATCAATTTACAAGTAGAGAACAAAAAGCATACCATATGGGAGACGAAGATTTTACAGAGGTTTGACACTCCACCTGAGTCTTAGTCCTCTCTTGCAAGTCTCGCTCGAGCACCACGAGCCCTATTTGCGTCTTCACTAATCTGATTCCCATTCTGAGCCGAGATCAAGCTTTCCTACAATAAAAGCTCGTGAACACCCTTTCCGAGCTTGATGTCTTACTCTCACAACCCGAGAGGGAAGCTTCCAGCGAAGCTTTACAACCTTTGACAGCAAATAAAGATGAGTGACAAACACTAAACTTAAGCACACTTGAGTGGATGGGAGTTTGGGCACAAGTGATGAACTTTAAGCTTTTAAGTGTATAAGATGAGAATCTTGGTGATTGATTCAGTTATAATACCGCAATTGCTGACCATGATGAAGCGGTGTCAAGTACGGGTCAAGTCCACAGAAAGCACGTGCGAGTCGAAATCCATAATATTCGAGTGGGAAAAGAAGAGAGAGAAATGAGGTCGGATTACACTAAGATGCGTATGAAATTAGAAAACAAACGATAAAAATAAACCTCTTAAGGGGTAGAGAAATAATGCGGAAATGAGAATATGTGTACGTGTGTGTTCATTGGTGTTCATCATAACATGTAATACATGAAATCCATAAAAACCAAATCCAACTTTGTCTCCACATGAAATAAGATAAAACATTACCATTAAAACATACAAGACAACAATTGAAATGATGTTAACATGAGCACATGCATAATGACCAAACCCCACTATGTCTCCACATGACATAAGATTTAACACAATCATTAAAACATACAAGACATTAATTAGGATGAGGCCAACATGAGAACATGCATGCACATGTCATGTTTACTCATTATCCACTTCATCCTTATCCTCACATCATCATTCCCCACAAAACAGGCTCACTAATCTAAGCATGTGCTAAGCATCACTCAAGAGCATTAGCACATCAAAGATAAGAGTGAAAATATCATTCAATGGTTATGGAACTCATGTGAGGTTTAAAGATTTGGATTAACACACACACTTAATACATCACATAATCACATCACTTTCTTCTCCACCCCAATGGGGATGGACTACTCCCTACTCATCCCTAAACACAAGAAAACATAAAAACAACCCAAAATCATAATGCAAATGTAGAAAACTATATTAAAAGGAAAGATTACAATGTTGCTCATCTTCTCCTCCTCTACACTACTAATTAAGAAACTAAAACCTACTCTAATAAAAAAAACCTATTCTACTAAACAAGAAAGGAAACTAACCTAAGGAGGAGAGGGAGGAAGGAGAAGAAAGGAGACATTACAAGTCTATTTATAGAAGAAATAAGAGTTTGGATGGATCTGGAAGCAATCTGACGGTTGGAATAACTTTCTTTATAGTCTAGTGCACCCAAATGATCGAGGTGAAGCCACGAGAGAACTTGGTGTCCAACTAGTCCGATCGGCACCAATTTTCTTCAGTAACTTAAATGTCATATTTTTCACGTGGGGTGCACTCCTAGTCCGCTGGTTAGAACCATTTTGTCTTTAATTTCCCAAATACGCAAGGTCGTCGACTGTTTCCTTATATGTAAGAAAACGTTTGAACTGAAGTACAAACTGGTCAAACACTAAGGCTACAACTTAAGTGAATGGTCGAACAAAAACTAGAAGAGTTCGACCGTTATGAAGATTTTAGCCAGAGTAAAAGTGTTAACAATCGAACGCAAAATGAATCATGTTCGACCCAAAATAACAGGAACTTTTGAATTGCAAGATTATCTTCATCTGGTCGACCACGTCATGGCAACGTTCGATCGGTGGCCAAAAACAATTTAAGGGTTAGGTAAAAATATACGTATACGACCGTTGTAGAAGACAACAAGAATAACGGTCATATAAAAATATGGGTAAACGATCGACCGACCAGGCAAAATAGGTCGACTGATGGATATGGGAAAAATCACTTAAGAGAGTCGATTGAGTGGTAGAAACGGTCAAACTAAAACTTGTTTCGGTCGACCATTCTGCACATACTCGCTAAGGTTCGTTTGTGTGATTTTCCGACTTAGGTTTGGATGATCTATTGAAGTCCAAATGATGTGAAATTTAGTGTGTGACTTCTGCAATGAACCTAGTGTGTATGTGAATGGTGTCCAACTCTTGTATGCTCAAGTTCACATAAATTCCAAAGACTCAAATAAAGGCAAAATTACATGTCTTCAAATAACTTGATTACATGTCTTAACTTCATTCCATTCTCCCTTGAGTCTTGATCACCTGTAGATGTTAGCACAATACAATATATATATTTCATGCATAATGTGTGCTACAATTAACTTGATTGTGATAAAGATAAGGTTAGTTAAATCATCGAAACATAGATTAAGGCCAAAAGGCCAACTCTTGCGCCTTTCTGGTTTGAAGACATTTCTTAGGGTATGGTATTCTAGTAGAAGTATTAGGTGTCGGTAGAGTTTTAGGGTTTTGAAGTTTGGTTTTGTAGATTGCGAACCGTTTTCCCTCTCTTAATTACAAGCTACTAGAGAGGATCAGACTCCTGGACTAGGCAAGACTGGGAATGTCCAAATGACTATGTCCAGGGAGCTATCCAAACTTGTTCAGAAGCAGTCCACAAACACCCATTCTTGTCCAAACGTGACCACAATGACCATTCCCAGGGGTATGTGTAGAATTTTCCAGAAAGTGTCCAGATTTGTTTTGCAAGCTTTGTCCAGAGCATGTGTCTTGGATGACTGTGTCCAGGGTGCGTGTCCAGCTTTGTCCAGAGATTTTTTGAATGAACGTGTCCAGAATGGTACAGAATGACCGTGTCCAGGGAGCGTGTCCAGAATTATCTAGAATTGCACGACATGACCACGTCAAGATTTTTTTGTCCAGAATTGTCTGGAAGTTGTCCAGAAACGTCGTGTCCAGGTGTGTGTCCAGAATTATCCAGAGTTACTTTGCAAGCTTGTCTAGAGCATGTGTCCAAAATGACCTTGTCCAGGTGTGTGTCCAGATTTGTCCAGAGTTACTGTTTCTAGGTGTGTGTCCAAAATGGTACAGAATGACCGTGTCCAGGGAGTGTGTCCAAAATTGTCCAGAATTACACGACATGACCGTGTCAAGATTTTTTGTCTAGAATTGTCTAGAAGCTGTCCAGAAACACCGTGTCGAGGTGTGTGCCCAGAATTGTCCAAAGTTACCATGCCCAGGGGTGTGTCCAGGCTTGTTAGCAAACTCGTCTAGTGCATGTGTCCGAGTTTGTCCAGAATTACACTGTCTAGGGAATTCCCAGAGTCGCACGCTTCGAATGTGAAAAGCCGTGTTTCTTTCTAGAAGCAAGCGGCTTCCGCCTTTATCGGGATTCAAACTTTGTTTGGCAACAAATGTTTCCCTCCTGCATCCTGGAATCAAAGATTTTTTTATAATAGCGCCCCACCCTTGATAACGTGGCAACTGAGCTGGTGCACATCATGGAGGTGCAACATCCGTGTATCAGTTTCCAAAAGTAAAAATTGTGGTTAAATACGTGTAGTGGAAAAAATAACGTGACAAAAAGAGAAAACTGAGATTATCTTTATTATAAGATCATGGTTATGAAATCAAATTTGAGAACTCAATTCTTCTTCGGCTTTGATTACCTGGAATTAAATTTAGTTCTCTCATCTCTAACTCATAATAAATTACCTAGTTTCTATTGAACAATGAACGAATTGTTCTTTTGTTAACTATAATCTTGATACGAGAAAAAATATAACCAAGCTTACTTACAACAAATAAAATATATTAGCAACCCACGTTACTGCTTACTATAACAAGGCAAACTTCATTTAACCGCAAAACTACTTACTTTAATAAAATAAAACCTCACTTTAGGGCATAGATAATTGTGAATATGTCATAAATCAATATATTTTGTGTGGATGTCCATAACCCAATGCATGTATATGTTACAACTCCCCAAGGTTTAATATGAAATATGTAACTTGCTAAAATTCTCAAGAGTTAATAGTGTTGCAACTTCGAAATGTTACCTTAAGCTAATTTATGCTTATATAACATTGTCATTTATATGTTGTAACTTATTGAGGGTTTGAAACTTATATATAAAGGTCATCTATGGAGCTTGATGTACAATCATGTAATTCAATGACAATCTCTCCTAAATATTCAATTTCTTATATGTTGTAACATTACCATTTGTTTCATAACAGAATCCACATGGAACTAACAAACAACACCTCCACGTTGCTTTAACGACTTAACGTTATCGTTCCAGCAGATCCGAGGCGAGCAGACAACAGGGGAAGATGTAGAGGTTGTTGGCGGAATCTTATAGGGTTCAGAACTTGTAAAGATGATGGTATAAATGTGTTTGATCGTAGAAAATAACGTAATTGGAGTTTTTTTAGGAAAGAGCAATTCAAAACTTTAAGACCATATAAATATGTTACGGCTTTCACTCCATTCTAATTTTAAAAAATTGCAAAGGAAGATGAGACCAACTGTCAGGGATGATCGGTGTTCGAAAGAGTTGATGATTCAATTCAAGTCTACGATTGCCGGAGACGGTATCCAAAGGTGGTGCTCTCCATCGGTCCACTCTAGCCGTGAAACCACGGGTGAAACAGTAAAGTAAAAGGAAACCCTAGATTTTGCTTCCAATTATATTGTTCTTTGGGATTTTTTTATAAATAAATAAATAAAACACAAACCGAGTCAACCGACCGATCAACCAAACCAGGTTTTCTTTGGTTTGCCTCACTTTAATTGGCCAACCAAAATTTTTCAATGTTTTAAAAACCTAACCGTAAAGTGAACAAAAAACAACTTGGTTGGTTCAAAGTGGTCCAATCGACGGTTGATTGAACGTTTTAAAATAACTGCAAGTGCACGACCGCGTTGAAGCGGTGACAAATACGGATCGATCCACAAGGAAGTGTGTCGATTTTGGTTAGTTCGAAGGTGAGTGAGAAATAAAGGAGAGGAAGTTGTGATTACACTAAGCTAAGCTAGGACAGAACAATCAATAAAATAAAACCTCATAAGGGGTAAAAAAGAATGTGAATACAAAAATATGTGTATGTGTGTTCATTTGTGTTCGTCACAACATGTAATGCCTGAAAATCATAAAACTAAATCCAACTTTGCCTCTACATGAAATAAGATAACACAATATCATTAAAACATACAAGACAATAATTGGAATGAAGCTAAATGAACTCATGCATAAAGACCAAACCCGACAATGTCTCCACATGAAATAAGATTTACACAATCATTAAAACATACAAGACCTTAATCAAGGTAAGGGCAACAAAAGCACATGCAACTACAAGTCATGTTTCCTTTATCAACTCCATCATTATCCCCACTTCATCATTCCCCATAAAATAGGTCAATTAATCTAAGCATATGCTAAGCTTCATTCAAGAATATTAGCATATCAAATACAAGAGTGAAATCACATTAGATAGTTATGGAAATCATATAAGGCTCAAAGGATTAAGATAACACACACCAAATACATCACATAATCACATCACATTATTCTTCACCCTCCAAATGGGGATAGAACTACTCACTAATCATTACATTACAAACTACATTAACAAAATGAAACATTCTACTGAAAGGAGATTAAACTAAGCAAGCAAGAAATATTAAAGAAGCGAAATGAAAGGAAATTAAACTAAAGAAGCATGCAAGAATTAAAAGAGAAGACAACATTAAAAACAACTAAGAAAAATTATTTTATTTACATGACTCACATTACAAGTGACTTTCTTCTTCACCTTGAGTTTTTGCTTCAAGACTTTTACTCCAAGTAGAGAGAATGCTACCAAGCAATGGGTAGGATACAATGGAGGAGGAGGAGTTCTATTTATAGTCAAAGAAAAAGGCAATCGGGGACAATCCCCCGATATGGGACTAATACACTACTAAAAATAGACATACAACACTCTAATACATGACCCGACGAAGTTTTATCGGATCTGGACCAAAACAGACCGCCAATCAGTGGTCTTGGACCGCCACTTGGTGGCCTATAAGGTCTGGATCGGGTTGTATTTTGGAGTGTGGTTGTCTGGCTCGATTTCTACATGTCTGATGCACCCTAATCAGTTGTGTAGCTTGCGACCCGAATCCAATTGCCAAAATACTCTTCATGATGGTGTGGAGTTTCTTCATTTGCTCATTTGTCCTTTGGTTTTGCATTCGGGTCCCTCTCCTTTGCATCTTAGTCCATAAGTCCTGCAACTTAGTCAATTTTCTTGCTTTTAAGTCATTTTAGAGTCTCATTCTCAAACCTATTTATTCCTAAAACTTAAACACAAAACTCGTTACAAAGCATTACTTAAGCTAAGAATAAATGATATAAGACACAAATATATGCATGATATGATGTCAATCAAATACCTCCACACCTAACTTTTGCTAGTCCCGAGCAAAACAAAGAAAGAGAAAAATGAAAGAAAAGAAAAAGCATACGAAAAACACGGAAATCCTATATCACTTTCGTAGGAATCACGATTGCACTTAGCACGTGCAACAAGCCGTTAAACCTCCTTATCGCCAAGGAGGATGAGTGTTGTCTCCTGAGGGTTTTCAGCAGATATACCCAAAAAATTCGAACATAGATGCATTATTCAATCTAGAAACTCGACTCGATGGACTCATTTTTATCGATCATTGGACATGATAATCCTATGGACCGACTCTATATATGTATCCATTCCACACACCTAGCCTAATGAATCATTCGTGCAAGTTAATTATGGACTTAAGTGAAAGACATAGACAACCTTAACATTCCCAAGTGATACAAAGTGTAAAGTCCATTAAGGTTTTTATTTGCATGACCATTTTTTTTCTTTTCTTTACTAGTTGGCGTGTAATTCTCCCAGGGTCAGGTTTCGTGCATCATTGCCTATGATGACCTACGCTATCACGTACACATTTTCCCACATCTCCACATAGGGCAATCCATACCACCCGTGTAACGGGAGTTCGGTCGGTGCATCCCAAGTCAGATGACTCGAAAGCGCCAAGCACAAAGTCCCCTCAGACCTACTTTCCCGAGTGATAGGTGTCGTGCAAGAAGAGAGAATACCTACTCACTTATATCTTATCTACACATGAACCAAAACCCCTACACTTAATGTCTCACAATAGGAGTTAAAGGGTCCTAGACACAATAAACTTCCTTATATTAACAGACACGAATTATTCAACCCACTACGTGTAGGATTTTGTGTCCCTATATATGTATATATTTAAAAAAAAAATACAACATACAAGATCGATTTTGATATTTTCAACAATTTCTATGTACATTACTTTGTTTATTCTAATAACATGCAACCCTACATTTATTTAAAAAAGCCACAAAAGTAAAATCATACCTAAAGGTTCTCTAAAACCTTTTGAAGATCCGGAGTTGCGTTGCCCGTTCCGTCGTCCACGGATTTGCCTCCGAGTGTTCACCAAACTCTAAACAAGATTAGAGAGAAAGGAGCTAGTCAATCAATCTCTAATAAGGTTTAGAATCTAGCTAATAACCCCTCTTTGAGCTCCTGAGATTTCTATCTCCTAAACTAAAAATTACTAAGAGAATTTCGTGGTGATTAGAGGAGAGATTGATGAGAGAAATAATTTTTGCATTAACATTAAACAAGTAGGAGGAGGTGCCCCTTTATAGGCTCCCAAAACATCCTCATCAAGAGATATTCTTTAGCCATGATCCCTTGTTTATTCTCTCCTAAAATTAATCTCTAATTTCTACATAAGCACCCTAAAAATATTTTAATTAAATCTGGAATTAATCCACCAATGATTTAATTAATCTCTTAATAATTCAGGCAAAATCGTTATGTTCGTTGAACCGAGAATTACTCGGTCAACCGAACCATTTAGTTTTAACACGTGTTCGGTGCACCGTAAGCCAGACGGTCGACCGAATCTGCATGAGAAAAATTCCCTGGAAAAATTCGCACGAACCACGTCTTTTACTCGGTCGACTGTTGACCCACCAGAATCTCTATTGGGACATAGTCATCGGATGACCGCGTCACCTTCGCTTTACCGAAATACTCTTTCTCGGTTGACCGTTCACACTCGGTTAACCGAACCCGATTGTCCAGGCACTCTAGACAATTTCGGTCAACCAATTGTGCTTACTCGTTCCCCATTCGGTTAACTGACCCGAAGATTCCCCGGTCGACCGAACTATGAACGGTTCACCGTGTTTGACCCCGATTTTGCCTTTGTCAAATTTTGGATTTATTTCCAACAAAATTTGATCTTTTGGGGTTTTTAGCAAATTCACATCTTATGTAATATATTATCATATATAATATTAAATTTTTACACCCCGTAATATATACACCTCATATGAATTTATTATGATTCTAATTATGTCAATTCTCATGCCATATTGATTTTATTCATTCACCACATGTGTCACATTTTCATATGAAACCCGACACATCATATGAACTTAAAATCAACCCTTTTGTTTCCCAGTTTTGTGGTGTGACCTATAGGAGGATCTAATCCAAATTGGCAGAGATATCGAACACTTAATATCTCAAACTATAAGCGGTATCTAGCTACACATTATAGTTATCCAATTAGCATAGATGTCTTTGTTCCACCCGAACCAAAACCCGAATCATTTAGTGATGTAAGTGCACCACTTGTGTCCGTCCCTTGCCTCATGATATTAAGAATATATACAAAGTAGAAATGTGTCATCTTTGTATTATATTCATTTCTTGATCTCTCTAAGCTAATTATAACTATGTAACTTAACTCAAGTTACATTGTGCACATTATAATTTTGCTTTATCAAAGGGCTCACTAATATCATCACTCAATTAAGAGGGACAATGATAATCGTTTGACTAGCTATCTTTTCCAGCACAAGTCATGTTCAACCAACTATTGCCTTTATCACTATACTCATTCATAGCTTTTGACAATAATCAAATTAAGCACTTCTTGAGTTAAAAGATATAAGTCTTATATCTTAGGATGCAAGACACAGTAAAACATTAATGACACGAAACACAATTCCATAATGTTCTACCTCTTAGGTCTATTCAATATATAAAAGTAATATTTTCCTCTTTTATATACTCGTGTCGTCAATTATTTGTAGAGCTACAACAATCGATGACCAACACGATAATCTTATCTCGGTGATTAATGTTCCATGTTAATTACCATGATTGTGAATAACTTTTGATTTGTGTAAACCATTATCTTTTAGAGCTCTACGGTTAAGGACCAAATGCCTCTTCCTTAACACTTCCAAAAGACGAATATCATAATCAAGGAACAAAATGTTTGCACATCCAATTCATAATAATTGACATATAAAAGTAAAACTTTTAGAACACATTCCTTTCAATCGCCCACTTGTTATCAATGTTTTCTCTCACATACATTCTTAATGTATAAAACAATAATAACTAGGGTAACCCTCTCTAATCACTCATCAAGCCAATCCACATGGTTCCTCAGGCCCATGGACTCGAAATGCATTTCGCCCTTGGCTTGGGATAAGGGTTTGGTGAATCGATCATCTGTGTTGCTGTTTGTGTCCACCCATAGTAAATTTATTTTGCCTTCGTCGGTGGTTGAGTTGGCCGTAGTGATTTGCTCCAACTACGCTAACTCATGCCTCCACCTTCGAAAATAATGACATATCATTGTTGCGACCTCCTATCGTCGGGATCACTCATGAAACTCGCATCCGAATAGCCCTCGGCTATTAACTCCCTTTGTCCTCCATAAACAAGAAACTTATCTTTGGTCCAGTTAAGGTACCTCAGAATATTCTTGACCGCAGTCCAATGCTCAGGACCTACGTTGGATTGGTGACGACTTGTCACGCTTGGAGCATACGAGACATCGGGTCTTGTGCAAGTCATCGCGTACATGATCGATCCTATTACCGAAGCATAAGGGATATCTTTCATGTACTCCAAGTCTTTACGTGATTCAGCACGTTGAAACTTCTTGAGTTGCACACCCATACTCATTGGCACATTACCCTTTTTGGAGTTGTTCATGTTGAACCTTTCCAAGACCTTGTCAATGTACGTACGTTGACTTAGACCAATGAGTCTACGGGATCTATCTCAATATATCTTGATTCCCAAGATGTATTGAGCCTCACCCATATCTTTCATCTAAAATACAGATTTCAATGAACTTCTCGTTTGCTCAAGCAAAGGTATATGATTTCCCATGAGGAGTATGTCATCGACATATAAGATCAAGAACACTATGTGGCTCCCACCAACCTTCTTGTATATACAAGACTCTTCCTTACTTTGGACGAAGTGAATCTTTTTGACTTCTTCGTCAAAGCATTTGTTCCAACTCCTTGATGCTTGCTTCAATCCATAAATGGATCTTTGAAGCTTGCATACTGATTGACATCATTTCATGTTTATATTTGTATCTTATATCCATTATCTTTCACCTAAACAATGCTATGTTACGAGTTTTATGTTGAGTTTTCAGGAATAAATAGGTTTGAAGAGATGAAGCATAAAAGGACCCAAAAGCTGGGAAAAAGGACTGAATTGTGAGATCTGGGGACTAAGATGCAAAGGAGAAGGACCTGAATGTAAGACAGAAGGACCTAAGAGCAAAACAGAATACTCCAAACCATGATGGGGAGTATTTTACCAATTCGATTCGGGTCGGAGCTCCAACAAGTCAAGTAACCGCATCAAAGACCAACAATACCAGAAAGAAAAGCCCACAACAAATTCCAACGCGAGCCGAAGTTTATGGACCGCTAATTGGCGGTCCAGATTACTCAGGATCCGCCCAAATTTCTCCAGCACATTTATTAGAGGATGTTTTGGCTATTTTTGGTATTTTTTTAGTCCCACGTCGGGGGATTGTCCCGAATTGCCTTTTTCTTTGGCTATAAATAGAACTCTTCACCTTCTTTTGTACTCACTCCATATTTTGAGTGGCTATTCTTCCTACTAGAAGTGAGGCCTTGAAGCACACACTAAAGTAGGAGGATGCTACTTGAAATGTGAGTCATTTGTTAATAAAAGTTTCTTTATTATATTATTTGTTTCATATTTCTTGCTTTACTTTGTTTAATTTCTTTTCATTAGTTTTAGTAGCTTAGTTAATATGCTTTCCTTGCTTTGTTTAATAATTAGTGTAATGTGCAGTGAGTAGTTCCATCCCCTTTGGGGTGGAGTAGATGTTCATACATGCATTAGAGAATGAAATGAATGCTTTATTTCCAATGTGTTGATAAAACATGAATGTATGCTTGCTTGTTTAGGATAGAATTTATAATTTGATGAGTTTTGCCAAAATGATTAGACACCTCTCATGCTTGTTTAGGTTCTGAAATAAACAACTTGTATATGTAAATGTTAATCAACTAGGTTGGTGAATAGATTGATAGGTTTTGCCATAACATTTAAACACTTCCTATGCATGATAACACCACCTTTATTTGTGCTTAAAGAATGTGTTCAACACCCACCTCTTTGCATGTGTGCACTCACTCCACCCCTTAGGGGTTCTTCCACTTCTGAATTCCAGCACTCTTCTTTTGTTCTTAGTTAAGTTTTAGTTAATCGTTTGTTGCCTTCTTTCGTATTTCGTATTTCGTAGTGTAGTGTAGCGTAGAGTAGCATAAACAACCCTCTTCTCCCTATTTTCGCCACTTGATTTCGTGCAAACGAGAGGCTGCTCACCTCCCTGAGGACGACCCGTACTTGCCATCGCTTCATCGCGGTCGTGCACTTGCGGTTTAAATTAAAACGTACAACACATACTTTCTCGCAATTCTTTGGATCTTCAAAACCTTGAGGTTGTACCATGTACACATCCTCCTCCAAGTTCCCATTAAGGAACGCCATTTTGACATCAATTTGCCATATCTCATAATCATGAAATGCGGCAATAGCGAGCATAATCCGAGTAGACTTAAACATGGCAACCGGTGAAAAAGTTCCATCATAGTCAATTCCTTGAACTTGACTAAACCTTTCGCTACAAGCCTCGCTTTGTAGGTTGTCAACTTCCCATCCATGTCCATCTTCCTCTTAAACACTCATTTATTTTGAATGGCATTTTTCTCTTGAGGAAGGTCAACCAAGTTCCAAACTTGATTATCATACATGGATTCTATTTCGGATTCCATGGCCTTGAGCCATAGTTTGGAGTCCTCTCTTTCCATTGCTTCTTGAAAGGTCGAGGGATCATCGTTATCTAGTACCATGATCTTCTGAAGTCCCAAATACAAATCGGGTTTCTTCCTTTCCCTCGTTGACCTTCTAAGTTCTTTTGGTTTTTCGTGCACTTCTCGAACTTCTTCCACAATTTCTTGTGGAATTGGTTCGTGTTCGATTCTCGAACGTACACTAGGTGGGGAAGATTGAGTTTCTCTCACAATTTCTTGTGAGGGTCTCTCACTCACGCTCCCACTAACCAAAGGAACCTCGGTTGGGCCTTCATGATCTTGAATATCATCATTCATATCTTGATCTTGTAGAGTATCTTGAGTCTCCTCAAGCACAACTCTACTCCTACTACTTTTTATTCTTTCTAGAAATTCTTTTTCTAGAAATACGGCATCCCTCTCTACAATCACTCGATTGGAGGTTATATGCCAAAAGTAGTATCCTCTTGTCTCACGAGGATAACCTATGAAGAAGCACTTATCCGCTTTTGGTTGAAGTTTGGTCGACATCATTCTCTTGATGTAGGCCTCACAATCCCAAATGTTGAGAAAATTGAGCTTAGGTGTTTTACCACTCCATAGCTCATAATGCGTTTTCTCTACGGATTTGGATGGAACATTATTTAGTGTGTAAGCCATAGCTTCTAGTGCATAACTCCAAAAGTAAAGCGGCAATTCAGCATGACTCATCATTGATCGAACCATGTCGAGTAATGTCCTATTCCTCCTTTCGGATACCCCATTCCACTGAGGTGTACCGGGAGGGGTGAGTTGTGGTACAATACCACACTCCTGTAGGAATGAGCCAAATTCGGTACTTAAGTACTCACCTCCATGATCTGTTCGTAGAGACTTGATTTTCTTGTTGAGTTGGTTATCTACTTAATTCTTGAATTCATCGAACTTGTCAAAGGATTCACTTTTGTTTCTCATTAGATAAATATAGTCATAACGACTATAGTCATCCGTGAACGTAATGAAGTACCTAAAACCGTCTCTTGCACTAGTACTCATCGGACCACATACATCGGAATGTATCAAATCCAACAAGTCATTCGCTCTCGGTCATTTCTTCTTGAAAGGCCTCTTGGTCATTTTGCCCATTGGGCAAGGTTCGCACGTCTTCAATGATTTAAAATCAAGTTGACCAATAAGGTTAGCTTCTTGCAATTTCTTGATGTGTTTTTCATTTATGTGACCAAGACGATAGTGCCACAAGAGTGTATCATTCATGTGAGTAGTTTTAAGTCTTTTGTTATTGATGTTTAAGATTTGTTTATTAATCATTTCAAGCAAATAGAGATCATTCCTCACGAACGCATTTGCATAGAAAATACCATTCTTCGATATAGACAAGCAAAAATTTGGAATATTTATATTAAAATTATCCATATCCAAACATGATACAGAAATAATATTCTTGCTAATCGAATGCACATAATAAACATTCTTTAAACATAAATTTAAACCACTAGATAACTGAAGCACCAAGGAACCTTGTGCAATCGCAGCAACGCCTGCACCATTTCCGAGCTTCAAAATCATCTCGTTTTTCACGAGTTCCTTCCTATCCTTTAGTAGCTGCACATTAGAAATTATGTGAGCACAAGATCCGGTATCAATTACCCAATCATAGACAGAAGTGGCTAAATTTATCTCAATAACAAATATACCTTTGGCCTTTTGGGGTGTTTACGTTCAATCACTCCCTTGTCAAGATCTTCCTTGTACTTGGGGCAATTTGGCCGGATGTGTCCCTTTTCACCACAGTAAAAGCACTCCGTGTTGGGAGTCGGAGATTTTGAAGAATTCCCCCTCGAGGCACTCACACGAGCACCTCCTACTCCCTTGCTCTTGATTGACGTATTTTTGGTGAATTTGCCTTTACCATTGGTGATCTTCTTGCTCCCTTCATGGACAGCTAGGACGTGCTTGTCCTGACCCTTGCCCATGTCAACTTCAGTCATTTTGAGAGCGTTGTGAAGTTCCTCAAGACTCACCCCTTTCTCACGCACATGATAGTGCATAATGAAGTCCTTGTAGGACGGTGCTAGAGAGCCAAGAATCAAATCTTCCGCAATGTCATCGGGCATCGGGGAAGAGAGCTTCGATAACTTCTCAAGGTATCCTTGCATCGTGAGAAAATGCATGGATACCGATGTTTCCTCCGTCATGTGGCACCTTATGACTGCGATGGTGGTCTTATAACTCTCTTTTCTAGCACTATCCATGAACATCTTTGTTAAAGCTTCCATGGTCCTCTTAGATTTTGAATCCAAGTATTTCGCTTGAAGCGAGTCACCCATGGAGGCCAACATTAGACTGTGAACCCGGTTCCCTTGGTCTTCCCACTTGGCTTTTGCCTCTCTCTCGCTATCAGTTGCATTCTCATTTAATTTTGGGATTTCACCATCCAAAATATGAGATAGTTTCTCAAACTTCAACACGATAATGAGTTTGAGTTGCTAGCTTATGAAGTTTGAGTCATCATTTGCCAAAGGATGTTTTTCAATCATAGATCGCACAATAGGTTGAATATTCGAGGGAATTATAAAATCAGATATATTATAAAATCCATCTTTTATATCAGATATATTATAAAATCAAGGTAAGAAAACATTTTCTAATCATAACCATTTCGAAATATCGCAACATTTGCATTTTCAAACTATTATGACTTTTGTCGTTTTAATTAAGACGGAATTTGACCAATCCTCGTAAGAAAAACTCTCTTTCTCAAAACCGAGCTAAGGTTCCAGGTCTTGTTAAGAAAACTTATTTCATTTGATACGAGATACGTTTATCCATTGTATTCACAAACAAATATACTTGGTGTCCACTAAGGGTGACTCACACCTCGTACATCTATTCGTGCCACAACAATAGACAACATTATATCTCCCACTATTCCCAAAGATGGAGGAAGCTATCTCCCGCTAAGGGCGAGCAGAATATCCCTCGATCGATGACTGCTAGTGGATGAAATAAGAAAGAAATATACTATTAATTTTTGGTTGGACAATTAAATTTTTACATGTGATTTCAAAAATTAAGGTGATCATGCGTATTTATCATTTATACACATCCTAACATTCATCCATACAATGACATATATGTCAAGCACACAAATATAAATAAATCCATTCACACAAGCATTGTGTGAGTTTATATGTTCCCGCGTCCGTGATCCTTGATCCTTGCACTTCTTCAGCGTCTTCCTCTTGCACCATGGATGTTGATATTGCAAAAATATAAGCATGCATCTCTCAATTTTGAAAAATTGTCTTGTGCAAGTCTTATGTAAAAACTCTCTCATATGCATGCATATACATAGAAATAAAATTCGGCTTTCACATAAACATAAGCCCCTGTGATTGAATAATGAAATTTGGCTTTCACATATACATAAGCCCCTGTGATTAAATAATAGCATACACATTCATTCATTCACACATGACTTCATCGGAACATATAAACTCACATATCCCAAAAGAAGAACTCGAGCAACGCATGTACATATACTATATATTACTCGATTTAGTTTATCATGCATCTCTAAATCAAACAATTCTAAAATCATTTGAAATCCATTAAAAATGATTTTGTGCATCCATAGTTCAAAACATAAAACATTTCAACCACCGTTTATCCAATTTGCAAAAATAAAAATTTAAAGAAAGATAAACATATGCCTTTTTCGTTTTGTCGATTCTTTATAAAATAATCATTTAATTAAAAAAACGAAAATTCTATAAATTAGACATAAGTCTAAATTTCAATTCTAACATTCACATGATGTGTTCCAAAACATTTAAAACTATCAAAAGAATCAATTAGAATTAAACCAACAAAACTATCGGAAAACTCGAAAAACACATAAAATATGAATTGTTTCGATTGTAGATAGTAAACTAAAATTAATTATATAGTCTAATCATTGAAAATATGAACTAAATGCTTTGATACAACTGTAGGATTTCGTGTCCCTATGTATGTATATATTTTAAAAACTTTAATACAACATACAAGATCGATTTTCATATTTTCAACAATTTCTATGTACATTACTTTGTGTTTATTCTAATAACATGCAACCCTACATTTATTAAAATAAACAACAAAAGTAGAATCATACCTAAAGGTTCTCTAAAACCTTTTGAAGATCCAGAGTTGCGTTGCGCGTTGCGTCGTCCACGGATTTGCCTCCGAGTGTTCACCAAACTCTAAACAAGATTAGAGAGAAAGGAGCTAGTCAATCAATCTCTAATAAGGTTTAGAATCTAGCTAATAACCCCTCTTTGAGCTCCTGAGATTTCTATCTCCTAAACTCAAAATTACTAAGAGAATTTCGTGGTGATTAGAGGAGAGATTGATGAGAGAAATAATTTTTGCATTAACATTAAACAAGTAGGAGGAGGTGCCCTTTTATAGGCTCCCAAAACATCATCATCAAGAGATATTCTTTAGCCATGATCCCTTGTTTATTCTCTCCTAAAATTAATCTCTAATTTCTACATAAGCACCATAAAAAATGTTTTAATTAAAACTGGAATTAATCCACCCATGATTTAATTAATCTCTTAATAATTCAGGAAGAATCGTTATGTTCGTTGAACCAAGAATTACTCGGTCAACCGAACCATTCAGTTTTAACACGTGTTTGGTGCACCGTAAGCCAGACGGTCGACCGAATCCGCATGAGAAAAATTCCCTGGAAAAATTCGGACAAACCACGTCTTTTACTCGGTCGACCGTTGACCCACCAGAATCTCTCCTGGGACATAGTCATCGGATGACCGTGTCACCTTCGGTCTACCGAAATACTCTTTATCGGTTGACCGTTCACACTCGGTTAACCGAACCCAATTGTCCAGACACTCTAGACAATTTCGGTCAACCAATTGTGCTTACTCGTTCCCCATTCGGTTAACTGACTCGAAGATTCGCCGGTCGATCGAACCATGAACGGTTCACCATGTTTGACCCCGATTTTGCCTTTGTCAAATTTGGATTTATTTCCAACAAAATTTGATCTTTTGGGTTTTTTAGCAAATTCACATCTTATGTAATATATTATCCTATGTAATATTAAATTATTACATCCCGTAACATATACACCTCATATGAATTTATTATGATTCTAATTATGTCAATTCTCATGACATATTGATTTTATTCATTCAGCACATGTGTCACATTTTCATATGAAACCCGACACATCGTATGAACTTAAAATCAACGCTCTTGTTTCCCAGTTTTGTGGTGTGACCTATAGGAGGATCTAATCCAAATTGGCAGAGATATCGAACACTTAATATCTCAAACTATAAGCGGTATCTAGCTACACATTATAGTTACCTAATTAGCATAGATGTCTTTGTTCCACCCGAACCAAAACACGATCCTTTTAGTGATGTAAGTGCACCACTTGTGTCCGTCCCTTGCCTCATGATATTAAGAATATATACAAAGTAGAAATGTGTCATCTTTGTATTATATTCATTTCTTGATCTCTCTAAGCTAATTATAACTATGTAACTTAACTCAAGTTACATTGTGCACATTATAATTTTGCTTTATCAAGGGGTCCACTAATATCATCACTCAATTAAGAGGGGCAATGATAATCGTTTGACTAGCTATGTTTTCCAGCACAAGTCATGTTCAACCAACTATTGCATTTATCACTATACTCATTCATAGCTTTTGACAATAATCAAATTAAGCACTTCTTGAGTGAAAAGATAGAAGTCTTATATCTTAGGATGCAAGACACAGTAAAACATTAATGACACGAAACACAATTCCATAATGTTTTACTTGTTAGGTCTATTCAATATATAAAAGTAATATTTTCCTCTTTTATATACTCGTGTCGTCAATTATTTGTAGAATTACAACAATCGATGACCAACACGACAATCTTATCTCGGTGATTAATGTTCCATGTTAATTACCATGATTGTGAATAACTTTTGATTTATGTAAACCATTATCTTTTAGAGCTCTACGGTTAAGGACCAAACACCTCTTCCTTAATACTTCCAAAAGACGAATATCATAATCAAGGAACAAAATGTTTGCACATCCAATTCATTATAATTGACATATAAAAGTAAAACTTTTAGAACACATTCCTTTCACTAGGTTCAGGGTGGACTTTTTTAAATATTTGAGTACTGAAACCCTATGGTTACTCGCCCCCCGAGGGAAAACCAGGGTGCATCCTTACGACTCGATAAGGCCTAAAGCCGGTGTACTAGATATCTTAATCCATCAAGTTCAAGACAATTTTGGGAGCTTTCTTTTACTTTGCCTCTCAACGGTTTTGCACATGCTAAACACACACAAAACCCACAAAACATTTCATTCACAAACACATGAAGATTTTGAAAGAAATGTGAAAAATTTAAAGCACTAGGTAAGCAAAAGAAGACAAGTCACTCAAGGATCATGGTAAGCAGATATATCGATATTAAATGCAGCACACTATCATGACCCTAACAATGCACACAAAAGAAAACAAAATCAAAAGAAAAGATTCGACTATGTACACACGTAAAACACTCCCCACACCTACTTCATGCATTGTCCTCAATGAATGTGAGCATGATACTACATGGATTTACGCATGAAAAAGGGAAGATCCCCCCAACGTGAAGCGCAAAGGGAAGTTCATGGTTATGTTGATGGACACAACCCAAATTCTCATCAAAACCTATGAAATATTAAAGAATGGATACAAATACGTGAAGAATGTATCCCAAATACACAAGGGTTGGGGCCCACAACAATCAATACTCGCTCATAGAGTCTTTATTGTACTTATTTTCTTTTTTTCTAGGTTTTTGAATATAACTATGTACAAAAATAAGTTCTCATCTTCATTTGTCAAAGGACATCAAATGAGAACCTCAAAAGTGGGTCAATGCACTTGGAATGGGAACATGACATCACGCGGGGCCAGAATACTCATATGTGGGACCCCCTCACAAAGAGCACAAGATGAAAAGAGAGGTTCATGAATTGGACGCAATGACATCTCATTCAAAGGATCAAACTGAAAGAGCTTGAACCTCTCAAGAGTTTGGGAAATGTGGGGCAGCGGAAGAAGAGTTTCTCTCGTTACGGTACTGAAGTTATGATCATCAATCCAAACTCTCCAACCAACAGGTTGGTGGGTCAGAATGAGGTCAAGTACCTCGTTATGCATGTCTGACTCACCAGGCGAACAGAAAGTGGGTCTCTTCCCCAAGGTTTCCTCTAAGGAACTCCCAATGCCCTTATTGGCAAAGTAGTTGTTTGATGTCCCATCATTTCCAAGATGATCAGGAACAATAGTGAGAGACAAACTCTCATCAGGTCGTTTGAAATTAAGGGTACTAGGGAGCTCATGCTCCACCAGAGGTGAGTCCTTAATAGGCACAACATGAAGATCATGTGGCTCAAGGGTCACAGGACAAAAAGATAAGGCACAATCTTGTGCCGACTCATAATGAAGTTGGTCCATGTTTTTCTCAATTGGAATCGAATCCTCCACCAAGTGATCGTGAATTGAAACCTCAAGACCCTCAGACAGACTAGGAGTTTGACTTTGAAAGATTGTGCTTTGAATTTGGGGATGTGGTGGTAGTTCGATATCAGAATATAAATCCTCATGTTGACAAGAAAAGTTACCCTCCTCACATTCACGTAATTGATGCGTCATTTGACTCACTTGCAGTGCCATATTTTGTATGGACTTTTGAGTGGTTTCCATGAACGTAAGGAAAGTTTGTTTCAAGGAATCAGGTATGCGGTCAACTATGATGTCCAAGTCAGAGTTTGAGAAATTTTGGGGTTGGGTGTTGATGGGCTGAGAATGAGTCCAATGATTCGAAGTGGGGTGTTGGTAGAATTCTGGGTATTCAGGAGAAGGATACTGGGATGAAAATGATGTATAAGAATTTGAATAAGAATTGTCTCCCCACGAATCCATCCCTCTCAGGTTGTACGCGGATGCGTAATGGTCATATTGAGCATTTTGGGAAAATGTATGCTCATACTCAGGCTCTCGGGGGAACATAAGGACATTCCCCGATAACATGACCACTCAACCCACAACAATCGCACGATACGGCTACTTGAGCCACCAATGCACTCATGTCGTCTACCGCACGCATGAAAGAGGCCAAAGTTTGTTGTAATGTCTCAGTTTGTTGACCAGCATATGATCCGACAACTAGATTGCGGTCTAGCAGTCGGTGTCTCTCTCATATTATCCCAATATGAAGATTGCTCAGCCACACAATTAAGATTGTCCCAACCATACGAGGTGTTAGTCTGAACCACTCCAGGTTGCATGGGTCCGGAATACCAGGGAGAATTGTCCTGGTCCCAACAATGATATGGATGGTCGCCTATGTAACCATCTATCTCAACAAAAAACTCTCGAGTCGACCACTCTCACCACCACGAGGCTAAGCTCGCAAAAAGTGCTCAACTCGACCCTAAAGCGCTAACAGAGAGTGTAAAGGGGAGGAGACTAGAACGTAGAAGTAGGTGAGAAGAAGATGACTCAAGGAGAAGGGAAGACTCCCTAAAAACTAGCGTGGGTAAAGGGTGAGGGTAGAAGCCTAGTCTAGCAAACACAGCTCAAGCAGCCTACGGTCACTATAGGTACTTACAACTAGACGACGCCAAACTGCGAGGACACACAGCCTCAACACGCCCCACCTCCCTACGACAAATACCACAAAGCCCAGCAAGTGAGCCAAGATCCAGAAATCTCGTCTCTCCTACTATCGACAAAGTGGGCGACGCCGATCAGGCTATGACGGTCATGACCAGATCACTCTCCTAATGCGCCCGAGTCCTATTAGCCAATGTCTACTTGATTTTAAAATTAAGACTTTGATTAAGAGTGATTTTTGGGGCAAAGGAAATGGTGATGAAATCCCCCACCTTATCTTGTATGGGACAACCCCTCCTTAGTAGCGTTTTGAGTCTTAATCTAGCAATCAACTCTCCAAACAAACGCTCACTTCACTCTTGTCCCGATGCACCTTACTAACTAATGCATGATCTAAACATGCATGAATGAGAGAATGGATGCACGTACATCACGCCAGCAATCAACAACAAGAATGTAAAGAAAAGAAAGACGAGTGCGTGCAAGGTCTACAAATGATGCATAACCTAGATGGCAATCAATCTACTCTTTTGCTTTAAGTTTTAAGGTCCAAGTTGATTAAAGGGACTTGATTGTTAATCTGGGAGCAAACTACAAGTCAAAACATTACAAATTGAGCCCCCGGATGACCTAGTGAATGTAGAAAGAAACATAAAAAGTGAGAGGAATTTTGGTGCTCACCAGGCCGCCAATTGGCGGTCCAGAACCGCTGATTGGCGGTCCGTTTGCTCATATTTTCCTCCCGACTTCTCCTGGCATTGTCTCTTGATCTTTTAAGCCTCCTGAAACAAACTGAACTACAAACAAAAAATTAAAACCACTCGAATCGTCCAAACCAAATTCTGGACAGAACACCTCCCCGACAACTGCACCAAAAACTTAATCGAACGTTTCAAAATAACCGCAAGTGCACGGCCGCGTTGAAGCGGTGGCAAATACGGGTCGATCCACAGGGAGGTATGTCGACTTTGGTTAGTTCGAAGGCGAGCGAGAAACAAAACAGAGGAAGTTGTGATTACACTAAGCTAAGCTAGGAAAAAACAATCAATAAAACAAAACCCCATAGGGGGTAGAGAAAGAATGCAAATACAAAAATATATGTATGTATGTGTGTTCACTTGTGCTCGTCACAACATGTAATACATGAAAATCATAAAACTAAATCCAATTTTGCCTACACATGAAATAAGATAACACAATATCATTAAAACATACAAGGCAATAATTGGAATGAAGCTAAATGAACTCATGCATAAAATCCAAGCCCTACTATGTCTCCACATGAAATAAGATTTACACAATCATTAAAACATACAAGACATCAATCAAGGAAGGGCAACAAAAGCACATGCAACTACAAGCCATGTTTCCTTTATCAACTTCATCATTATCCCCACCTCATCATTCCCCATAAAATAGGTCCACTAATATAAGCATATGCTAAGCTTCATTCAAGAGCATTAGCATATCAAATACAAGAGTGAAATCTCATTAGATAGTTATGGAAATCATATAAGGCTCAAAGGATTAAGATAACACACACCCAATACATCACATAATCACATCACATTATTCTCCACCCTCCAAATGGGGATAGAACTACTCACTAATCATTACATTACAAACTACATTAACAAAATGAAACATTCTACTGAAAGGAGATTAAACTAAGCAAGCAAGAAATATTAAAGAAGCGAAATGAAAGGAAATTAAACTAAAGAAGCATGCAAGAATTAAAAGAGAAGACAACATTAAAAACAACTAAGAAAAATTATTTTATTTACATGACTCACATTACAAGTGACTTTCTTCTTCACCTTGAGTTTTTGCTTCAAGACTTTTACTCCAAGTAGAGAGAATGCTACCAAGCAATGGGTAGGATACAATGGAGGAGGAGGAGTTCTATTTATAGTCAAAGAAAAAGGCAATCGGGGACAATCCTCCGATATGGGTCTAATATACTACTAAAAATAGACATACAACACTCTAATACATGACCCGACGAAGTTTTATCGGATCTGGACCAAAACAGACCGCCAATCAGTTGTCTTGGACCGCCAATTGGCGGTCTATAAGGTCTGGATCGGGTTGTGTTTTGGAGTGTGGTTGTCTGGCTTGATTTCTTCATGTCTGATGCACCCTAATCAGTTGTGTAGCTTGCGACCCGAATCCAATTGCCAAAATACTCTTCATGATGTTGTGGAGTTTCTTCATTTGCTCATTGGTCCTTTGGTTTTGCATTCGGGTCCCTCTCCTTTGCATCTTAGTCCATAAGTCCTGCAACTTAGTCCATTTTCTTGCTTTTAAGTCATTTTAGAGTCTCTCCTTCTCAAACATATTTATTCCTGAAACTTAAATATAAAACTCGTTATGTAGCATTGCTTAGGCTAAGAATAAAGGATATAAGACACAAATATATGCATGATATGATGTCAATCAACGGTTCAATCTGGTCCAACCGATGATGACGTTAACATGACATCAACATTTTGTGAACCGATGGTTGAACGGAACCTACTCCGTAGCGACGATCCAATCGACAGTCCGACCAGTTTAACCGATTTTAAGATAAACATAATAATCTAAAGATAAAATGTTCAACATTTGCTAACCAACACTACAACAATACAAGGATACACCGACTGAAGGTATCCGTCGGTGCATATCACCTTCTGTCGATGTACCAAAACATCGATGGATAACGTTTCGTCGGTGTTACTCTCGTCAGTGTATATCTACTCATGACGGATATACCGACGGAAACACCCTGTCGGTGTTACTTTTGACACGAGAATTCCCGTCAAAAAATTTCTTCTGCTTTCGTGGTATCGTAGAACACCGACGACCGATCACCGACGGATAATCTGTCGATGATAGCCACCGACGGGCGTATCCGTCGGTGTAGGTTACACCGACCAATACGTCCTCTGATGGTTGTAGAACCTACACTTAGTTTATATTTAGATGAAAAGAAGGAGAAGAAAAAAAATTGATAAATAATATAACACTAAAACTACATTGCTCCGAACATAAAAATAAATATAAGAATGTTCTTAATTAACACCCTAAATACCTCCATTTCAATGACCCTAATATTCAATAAAATTAACCACACATATTAAGTATTCAAAAAAAACACCAAAGGGTTTGAATTTTGTGGTCTCAAGACCGAGGATTGTAGGTGAGGGTGGACTGGTGGAGTCGGGACTGAGGATGCACGAGTGGAGTGATCAGCTAGGAGTGAGGAGGCGGAGGTGGAGTTGGGACTGAGGAGAGAGGAAGCAGGGGTGGAGTCAGGACTGAGGAGGTGGGGGTGGACCAGTGGAGTCGGACTGGGAAGGCAGGCCATAGGGGGTGGAGTATGGACTGGAGGAGGCGAGGATGCAATCCAAATCCTAACTCAAAACTAGGTACAATTGGGAAAGTGGAAACTGAAAAAATTAGAAAAATTCTTGATTTTGTAATTTTTATTTAATTAAAGAAAAAACAGTCGGGTTTTTCGGTTCGTACCGGTTCAAGGGACCGATTTTTTCCATGGACCGATCGGTTTACCTTCGGTTCTCGGTCCGACCCGGTCCAACCGTCGGTTCGGTCCAACTTTTAAAACATAAGTTTTTTTATTGAACCAACTTCGATCGAGTCCCACCAACCAGTCCGGCTTTCGAAACAGATGTTACAGTTCAGGTTGGACTGAGAGTAGGTAAATTCAGCCAAAAATTCCGTTACTAGTCAAGTCGCAATAAAAATAGAACATGGAATCATTGGTGGAGTGTTGGTCAAACCTCATTATCAGCGTGTGACTAATCAACGGCAGAAATGCATCCAAATGTGCGTCAAAAATGGAACGCCAAATCACACTTAACAGTAAAATATCACACTTAATCTAAAAAATCCAGAGTCATCCAACAAACAATTATGTCACATCTGAAATCCAACAAATAAACTGAAATTTGGGTTCATTTTTTTATTCTCTCCATATGCTGTTATGCATAATTTAAAATACGTGGTGTAACTGTAACAATATTCACATACCTAGATAATATGATGCATATTGCCGCTTTGCCTCAGTATAGTATATTAAAATGAACGTGAATTTGATCCAACAATGAATAATTCTAACAAAAGGCACACTTTTCTAAACAAACGTGATAAAACAATCCAACAATCGGACTTCTCACAGTTGAACGGTAGATAACACGAGAGTGCTTAATTTCGTTGAAATGAATAATTAGCAAAAACCAATATATATAAAGAAATCAACAATGAGTGGACTCGAACCGGATCGGACCAGACAGGTTCGGTCTAGACGGAACCAGATTGGACCGGATTTTTAAGATAAAACAAATTTTGGACCAGATTCAGACCGAATCGGACCGAAAACCGAATTTGTCTCGGAGTCCGGACCGAAACCCGGATCGGTCGGATTTGGTCCGGACCGAAAGTTGCACAGCCCTAAATAAGTTCAACTTGATCTTAAGTTAGAAAAAAGTAAAAGAGAAATAGAAAGGTTATATATAGAAACTAAAAAGAAAGATCTGAAATGAAGACAGCAGCAGTTGGCAGGCCATGTCACACTCCTCTCTTCTGTTCTCCTCCTCTCCAATCTCCAGAATCCATCACGCCAAAGTAAGCCATCTCTCCCAATCCCCACTCTTTCTACAAATGCGTTAATGGGTATGTGTTGGATTTCTCACTTTCTAATTTACATAATCAAACTGATGGGTTTTGTTCTCTTTTTTTTTGGTTTTTTTAACGTTCACGGCAGCATTAGATAGATGGTTGGTTGGCTAAATTTCATTTTTATATGTAAATATTTCTATAAACGTAATTTGTCAAATGTTACATTGTTTTTGTATGTTTCTTCTTAAATTTGAGATGGATAGGTTGATATGGACGTGATTTTAGAAATATTTTTTTTGGACAAAAAAATGTTGCAACAGAATTTGTGGCTGGAAACATTCCGTTCTTCTTTATTTGTTTTTCTTAAATTTGGAGGTGGAAAGATTCCTATTTCTGTTTTTGCTGAAGTTTTTTAAGTGGAAATATTTAGGTGGAAAGAATTTGGAGGCAGATGGATTAACACCAGTTGATGGTTTTTTGTTTTTTGAAATTGCAAGTTGCAATTTTTAACGACATTGTTAGTTACAGTGGATGAGCATGTTTGATGTTGGTTGTGGTTTTTATAGATTGCACGGAAAACAGAATTTGTTCTTTTGTAATATTCTTGTTTTCACCTGATGGACTAATATTAATGTTCTAGTTCCACTTGTTGTGTTTCTTTGGTTTCTTCCTGGAACTCGTTATGTGCAGTCTGGAAGTTGTTTGGTGAAATGTGTGAAAGAGTGATCATTATTATAAGTACATTATCTAATACACATTTTGTGCTTTCTATAGAATTCCGGATAAGTATAAGACATTTTAAATGTGCAAAAGAGGACATACTTCACTTATATCCATTGATCAGTTCGGACCTTTTCAGAACTATAGAGCATACTGAGCATATTCTCTTGTGTCTGGATGGTATACTTTGCCAAAGTGTTGATATCTCATTTTTTATGATGCTCAATGTAATTTGGATTAGATGGTCGATTTTGAGTGCCATGATAACATCTTTTCGAATTGACTCCTTCATGTGTAGGTCTCGAGGGAAAGCTCAGTTCTTTCTTATGGAAGCTTGGTACTTGTATGCAGATGGCCTATAAAATTGTTGGGGCAGCGTTCATTCCCACACCTTGAAAGATCGCATAAACCTTTTAAGGTATAAGATCCTGATTACAGCTCAGTTTTTTTGGCAATCATTGTCTGCGTTATTCATTTACTCACATCTTATTATTTCATTATTTTGTGTTGTTCTTGCAAGGTTTATTCGGAACAAACAATTCCAGTGACTTCAGATGTTAGTTCGGAAATGGCAGCTGCTGATGAATATGCTGGAAAAATTGGTATCTTCACCGTTGATCCGTCTCTTGAGGAATATAAGGACCATTTCTTGTACAGATTGAAAAAGTACGAGCAGGAGAAGAAAGCAATTGAGAAATACGAAGGGAGCCTTGAGGATTTTGCGAAAGGTTTGGTTCTAATGGATTCCTATTTTGGAGTTCTAGATGTTAAAGTTCTGTGGTATGGTTTAATACATTTTGTTATGATATTAATTCTTGTAGGTTATTTGAAGTTTGGATTCAACCGAGACGAGGATGGTATCGTGTACCGTGAATGGGCACCTGCAGCACAGTAAGTGTCATTTTCTGCCGATGTAGCAGTCAGCACCCACCAAGTTTGACGAGTTCAATATGTCTCTTAAAATGTATTCATTTCTAAAGCAGTCTTTTACTGCTTTTTATCATCTTAAATCTTAATTATCTGTGGAGTTCCCTATGTTTGCATAAGTATGTATTTAGCCTTCATGTCTTTAAATTGTCTATACACTTGTTAAGAGTGATGTTAACTCCATTAATGAAGGGAAGCACAACTTATTGGAGACTTCAACGGATGGGATGGTTCAAACCACAAAATGGAAAAAGATGGGTTTGGTGTTTGGACTGTCAAGATCCCAGACGTTGGTGGTAACTCGGTCATTCCGCATAATTCAAAGGTTAAATTCCGGTTCAAGCATGGCAAAGGCATTTGGGTCGATAGGATTCCAGCTTGGATTAAATATGCCACTGTAGATTCCACTAAATTTGCAGCTGCATACGATGGAGTTTACTGGGAACCACCACCATCTGAAAAGTATCGGCTCTTTCCTCCTGTCCGATAAAGTGCATTTTAAATTATAATAAATGCCCAAAATATGGTATAGGATATAAAATTCATGTGTGGTGTTTTCTTACAGATATCAGTTCATATATGATCGTCCTCCGAAACCAAAGGCGCCACGCATTTATGAGGTTCATGTGGGAATGAGCAGCCAAGAGCCAAGGATAAATTCGTACAGGGAATTTGCTGACAAAGTTCTGCCTCGGATAAAGGCTAACAACTACAATACTGTTCAACTGATGGCAATCATGGAGCATTCTTATTATGGGTCCTTTGGTTATCATGTGACTAACTTCTTTGCAGTTAGCAGTAGATCTGGCACACCGGAAGACCTCAAGTATCTGATCGACAAAGCTCATGGTTTGGGCATACGTGTTTTGATGGATGTGGTGCATAGCCATGCAAGCAACAATATAACTGACGGGCTTAATGGATTCGATGTTGGGCAAAGCGCAAATGAATCCTACTTTCACACTGGAGATCGGGGCTATCATAAGCTGTGGGATAGTCGTTTGTTCAACTACGCGAACTGGGAAGTCCTGCGGTTTCTTCTCTCCAACCTTAGGTGGTGGCTGGAAGAGTTCAAATTCGATGGATTCCGATTTGATGGAGTAACTTCTATGTTGTACCATCATCATGGAATCAACATGGGATTTTCAGGAGATTATTCTGAGTACTTTAGTATGGCAACAGATGTGGACGCTGTTGTTTATATGATGCTGGCTAATTCTTTGGTTCATAGCCTACTTCCTGATGCAACTGTGGTTGCTGAAGATGTTTCTGGCATGCCTGCACTATGCCGCCTGGTGTCGGAAGTTGGGGTGGGATTTGACTACCGCTTGGCCATGGCGATCCCGGATAAGTGGATCGACTACTTGAAGAACAAAAAAGACGAAGAGTGGTCCATGAACGAAATCGTATCTAGCTTGATTAACAGAAGATATACCGAAAAGTGCATATCCTATGCAGAAAGTCATGATCAGGTACTTATGAACATTTTCTTCGTACTCATCAACTATATATGGACCTTCATAAGGTTCTTCTTACAATTAGAGCTTGTGGTGTGTTTTACAGTCTATTGTAGGTGACAAGACCATTACTTTTTTGTTGATGGATAAGGAAATGTACTCTGGTATGTCTGATCTAACACCAGCGACGCCTACTGTTGACAGGGGCATCGCACTTCACAAGGTTAGTACTCAAAATCAACGGGCGGCATCAGTGCTCATTTACTCTACAACAATAAGCTGGCTTATGGTTCAAGTTTTATGAAGTCTATAAATGTTATTTTGGAATTTCTGTGAGTTTCATCTTAAGAACATTAATATATGTTTTATTTTTTCAGATGATACATTTTATAACGATGGCATTAGGAGGGGAAGGTTACCTGAACTTCATGGGAAATGAGGTATTTTAATTGATTCCATGTTCCTATCCCAATGATAGATCCATGTTGACGTTTGTCCTGATAAATGTTCCAAATTTATTTATGCATTTGTTAAGCTTAAATTATTTAAGAATTTGTTTAGAAAATTGTTGTAAGACAACTACAAAGTCAAATTAGATTTTGCAGAAAATATTGTCATATGAACATTACTACAGATTTTTTTCTTCATTTTTGAACAAACGACGGTACAGATTCTTTAGTGGTGAAGTATTTACTTTCCTGAATATTTAGATGAAGGTTAATGAAACTGGAGTATATCAAAAACTCATCAACCAGTTAGCAATTTTTATTTATTGTGGAATGACACGAGGACATTGTGTCATGTCGAAGTTGATTGTTGATTCTACCCCTCTATTCTCCCTGGGGTAGGGAACTCTTTAGAGGTTTAGGGGTAACTTCGGTGTTCACATTTGAGATATCAATCAAGACAGTCTTGAAAAATGTCTTTATGTCAAACTTTTGGTCCAGTGAGTCCTTATTAACATTGGGTTGGGATTCACAGGATGAGATTTTTTATGTTTGTTGTGATATTTATGGATTCCAGTCATTCATGTATTTCTCGAACCACTGGTCTTGAACTTAGGAATCTGCATTGATTTAAAGACATGTTAGTCAGCGGCTTTTGGATTGCAAAATTCATCTTTACATTTTTTTTAAATTGCATTTGTATGATTTCAGCTCTTATCTCTTGCCTATGTTCGCAGTTTGGGCATCCAGAGTGGATTGATTTTCCTCGTGAAGGCAACAATTGGAGTTACGAAAAATGCAGGCGTCAGTGGAACCTTGTCGATGTTGATCATCTGAGATACAAGGTATGATGACCAATTATTGTTTTGCTATTAGGGTATTTCCACTTATATTATTTCTATTGACAACTATCTATATGATGTTTGGGACTGTTACATGTCTACAAAGTTCTGATTTCACTTTTCATATTCGTTTTTTAATATCACAATTTTTTTGATTCTAATAGTGCTTATTTTCTTCCTTGCAAATTGAAGTTCTAACAGATGACCTTTTGTATGTGATTACAACGAGGTTCAGCATATGAATGCCTTCGATAGAGCTATGAATTTGCTAGACGATAGATTTCAATTTGTTTCAGCAGAAAAGCAAATAGTCAGCAGCGCTAGCGAAGAGGACAAGGTACAATAAAATCTTTAAAATTAATATGTTCATCAAATTTGTTACGGAAGATTAATGAGTCCTTGGAACAGGTTATTGTTTTTGAACGTGGAGATTTGGTCTTTGTTTTCAATTTCCACCCAAAAAATACATATGAAGGGTAATGTATCTTCCAACTATATTATTTTCTAAGATTATCTGTTCTCTCTATGTGATTTTTTTATTTCTCTAAAATAATCAGGTATAAAGTGGGTTGTGACGCACCAGGAAAGTACAGGGTTGCTCTGGATAGTGATGCCTTTGAATTTGGGGGGCACGGAAGGGTATATATATATTTTTTCTCATTATTTAATCTTCTGTAACCGATTATGAATTTTAATATTCTAAATTTCATTGCTAGCCATGTTATTATCAGTGACATATTGAGTCGGTCTGCTTCCTGATAATGTTACTATCTGATGCAAGAATCCAGTCTAGTAGTCAAAATTCCAATTTTACAATCTATGTTGTTCTTGTACTTTTCCTTCAATCCGACCAACACATACAACTAAAGTTAACTGAAGAAAATATTGAATGTCATCTAAATAATATTTCTCGCTACAGGTTGGCCATGACGTTGATCATTTCACAAGTCCTGAAGGTATTCCCGGTGTACCAGAGACTAATTTCAACAACCGACCCAACTCCTTCAAAGTTCTATCGCCATCTCAAACTTGCATGGTACGTATACAGACAATGTGTAGATCATTTCATCATATCTACTCGCCATTAATCAGTGAAACACGTTTGGAATTTTAAGGTTTACTATCGTGTGGAAGAAGATTTAAAAATCGTTGATGACGACGAGGAGGTGACTGCCCTTGATGATAGTTTGGCCGGACTTGTAGTGACTGAGGATGCCTTAAAACCAACGTCTATTAAAATTCCAGTATCAAGTGAAGCTGAAGAAGAGGAGATGGCCGATGTTGCATTTGATGATTGAGATGAAAATTATCACTCTGTTGGTGGATATGTAGGCGTGTCATGAATAATTGTATGGAATATATTTTCTGTAATCGGAGTTAAAAGTAGAATGTAATCTTCAATCTAATTTTGAATTCGGAAGTTGATTGTCCTAAGAATATTCCAAGACGTGTATATTAGTTTATGGCCTTTTTGCATAAATCAGTCTATCATAGAATGGCATATCAACTCAGCTATTACAACATTTTGAGATTATACAAACTGATATTTTTTCAGATTTTCAGGCAACATCAGAATAGAAATCTTGGACCACAGTACGTACAGAAATTGGTATTCTTACAGAATACTTTGGATTGCTCCATGTCAGGCTTCCAAAAGTATAGTCTCCTTGCACCTTCCTACGGGTAGTGAGTGTCACTTCGTATTTCAACGTCGAGACACCCGCATGAAAAACCAAAGTTGTGGGCTTCACTTCCATTTTAATACCAGGAGGTTGTTCAAAAGTTGCTCTGTAAATTGTTTGTAGATCGCCAACATTTTTTACAGTTCGCTCGACCGTCACAGTTGTCATGAGATCAGGTATGGTGATGGATGGAAGGTTTAAGCTGTATGAAGATTTATTTGTCGAGCTGCAGATGATGTCTTCTCCGTAAGAGCAATGGAAGAAGTCCTTGTAATCCTTTGGATCGATGTCGTAAACTAGACCAGGGTCGGCTGCCTTGTTCGGGTTGACTTGCCCACCTCCATAGTCAAAAGGGTCCGCTATCTTCCTTGGGACCCCCTCCGCCATGATGGGAACACCATACTCGTCCTTTGTTATTGCTGCACCATTTTCAAGATAAGAAAATTATGTAAGTATGATATTTCAGGAAAGAAATTGAGTTAAACCTGAACTAATTTATTACCTGTGGTGACAAGGGCTGATTTGATCATTGCAGGAGACCAATTGGGATGTAGCGACTTGAGCAATGCAACTACGCCCGCAATATGTGGGGCTGCCATTGATGTCCCAGACTTCACCTCAAATATGTCTTTACTTGCTGCCAAGATGGTTACACCTGGTGCAGCGATATCAGGCTGTCTCGAAGGATAGACGATATGTGAGTAACATATCATTTGATTTTTTGTCAATGTAAGTTTATGAAACTTCTTCTGATGGTTAAGTATTCTAACCCATCACTTTACCAGGCATGCTTTTAACTTTTAAGCAATCTTTGTTATCTATAGGGTACTTGAGGCCATCCATAACTCCATAGAAATGACTAAATGTTATGCGGCCTTTATTTCATCAAGTCTAGAAAAGTTTAAATGACTGAATAATATGATTACAGTTTGCAGATGTATATGGCAACATAAAATCCCATCCCTTAACATTTCACATGTGAAATTAAATTACAGTGCAAATTTGATCTGTTACTGTTTTACTTTTTGGCAGAAGATTTATATTGATATATGCTCAAATTTCATGGTAACCAAAATGAATGTCATGATCATATTCACGCGTACCTTTAGAACGCCTGGTAGTATAACATTTGGCCCTCTAGATGAGAAGCTAGCCACTTTTGGGGCATACACCTCACTTCCAATCGCCGTTGTAGTCAGACTTATTTTGGCTGTTGGAGGTCTGCAAACTGAATCAGTCTCGGACAAGTTTTTTCTGTAAAATACATGCTAGATACTGACTAGAGCGACCGACTTACTTGGCATTTCTTATGTACAGAGAAATCAGCGTACCAACTTCAATGTCTACCCGAACAAGTGGGATGTGTCCCACTCCACTATCAAGCTTGTGTATTTGTTCAGACTCTTCAAGGTAGTTGGTGGTGTACTGTGCGAATATTATTCCCAATCCTCCTGCCTGCATAACTTGCAATGCTGCAACCAAAAACTGGTCTTTTGGTGGAATTGAACCACTGTGACAGAGCACCAATTTTCCTTCTATCTGAGTGACATTTACATTATCACATCTGCAATTTAAGGTAAACTTTTGAGTCTCATAAAATTTCAAGTATCAGCATAAATCTCCTAAAAATTCGTACTTGTCACCAAATACGATTTCCTCGAACTTGGGTACTAGTGATGCTCCGTAGTATAAAGCTTGACCCTGAGATGGAAAATCAACAAATTCTGATTATGCTAATGAAGTTTCACTTTTTTTGTACCTGTTATCTACTAAGTTTCCTCCTTTTACCAAAGGCACAAACCACCAAAATCGAGTGAGCTACATTGTCACTGCTTGTTTTAGAAATGATATTGTTTGAGCCTAAGTTTGACATTGAATCAAATAAGTTTTAATCGGTTGAGCTTTGCTTGTTAAGAACTTTTTGTGTTTGGGTCTATTTGAGTGTAAACTGTAATTTTACCAAAGAAACCGAAATCAAGCCCAAACCAAACAATTAACAAGCAAGCTGGTCAAATGAAATGCAATTAAAAAAATTGTTATATCTAAAGATGAAAGATCCGTTACTTTTGAAGTCCTGGACAGCCATTCAATATTTGTTAATTTTATAGCTAGTGTTGTATTACACAAAGTATACATACACAACATTTATTAGAAATGTTATCATTTGAAGTTATACTGAACAAGTTTCAAAGTTAATGAATTACAATGTGCATGCTTTACATGTGTTGTAGAACAAGATTAACATTTTGAATTGTTATTTTGTGTTTAAATTTCAAAAAAATAATCAGTGTGAAATATGTGTCAACTATATTTAAGAGTAGTGGATCACTATTCATATCTAATGGAAGTTTAGTCAGCAATTAACTAGTAACAAAGAACTATTTTCTTCATAACAGTAAGACACTTGTATGGATGTTTATCAACTTAACAAGCTATCAGGCTTATAACAAACCAGGTAAACATGATTGAGTTTGGCTTGTTTAGTTAAACAACCCTAGCATGGTCTTTGAGTCATGTTGGTTTAAACCGAACTCGAAGCCAAATCAAGCACTATCCACGCTGAACCCAAGTGAGTTTGATGTCTTGGGCTACTTTTGATACCCTCAATGGGATCACGGAGTCAAGTTTTCTTATCTATCCCAGTGTCTGGATACCAACTACAATCAAATGCATGTTCAACCAACAATTTTTTGATAAGTAGCATGAAGAAATGTCTTACCACTACTGTTTGATTGTTTCCTAGAGTTATGACAGTTGGAAAAGAACGGTCTGTCGAGGTTGCCGCGGTGGTGATGACCCAAGGAGCCAGATTTGCAACACTCTGGGTCTTAGAACCTGTATTTCCTGCCGAATAAACTATAGTAATTCCTTTCAAAACTGCCTCAAATGTTGCAAATGACGAGTCTCCCTCGAACGAGCTCCCAGGGCCAAGCGACAACGAGAGAACATCAACTCCATCATGTATGGCATCATCAACTGCTGCCAGAACACCTGCATCACTGCCATGTCCGCCGTGCCCCCAAAGCGCTTTATACATGGCAATTCTAGCACGAGGTGCCCCGCCTCTTGCCTGGCCAGTAGCCAGACCGTGGAAGCTTGCATTTTGCACAAAAGAACCTGCTGCTGTGGAAGCTGTATGTGTACCATGACCGTTGATGCCCCGAGCAGACAGGTAGTCTTCTTTGATGTACTCCTCCTCGACACCTACAGTGTACCAACGTGCTCCTATTATCTTCCGACTACAACTCTTCTCTGTGAATTCATCCCCCGTGATGCATTTTCCCTTCCAACGAGACGGTATGGGACCATAACCACGATCGTCGAAGCTTTGTGCTTCAGGCCAAATCCCTGATTTTTTCCCCACAATAAAATTTTACTCATTGTCCTCTCATTTGTTATAAACAATGAAAGTAATGCAGACATGAGTAGTGTGGCTTATTTCCTAACACACCTGTGTCAATGATTCCGATGATAGCGCCATCGCCCCAGTTGCTCCTCTGGAGGAGTTCCTTGTGATGGTCGTAATTTAACCCAATGAAATCCCAACTTCTTGTTGTATGAAGCTGATATTTCCGGCTCAGCGACACTCTCAAAACTCCAGGTAATTCTAACAAGAATCAAACACTACAGATGTTATTTGACCCGTCATTACTTTTTGCACAATTTTTGAATCATACAGACCTCGTATTTGCTTTGCCTGAGATTCTGTCAGTGTTGCAGCGAATCCAGAAAAGCCATGCTTGTAGCTATGTGCTATCGAAGCCTTCGCTGCATCCTTGCTAAAAAAAGCCAAAATAGCAATTAACATTCTGGGTTTTGATCAAAACAAATAATTCACTGAGAATTGTTGAAACCAGGATCACACTACCTCCCAAGAACAGAAGCAAGTGTCTCATGGTGCACCGCCGTGACGAGTTCAGGATCCTCATGTTGCTTCTCACCCATGTACACAATATACAACTGCACAGGGAAAAATTGCTGAATTAAACAAAGAGGTGAAACAAAAGCAAAGTTAAAATCTTATGCTGCATATCAATAACTTACCTTTCTGATTTCTTCTGCATGAATAGGAATGAGAAAACATGACAGGATCAAAAATAGCGATATGTTTCGACAAGAATTCAATTGACCCATCTTGTCGTTAAGATGAAAAATGATGTCTTTCAGGTGATTAAGTTCTGTTCTTGTTCTTAATGATCAGAATGTTTGCTTTTCAAGATGAAAGTTTCATGGAAGTCAAAACTCCATAGAAAGCAACAGCTAGTTTTGTTCTTTAAAAAACCCATGTCTCACATCCTTTTTTTCATGCTTGACATAAAAAAAAATTGAAATGACATGGTAGTCGTGAATTAAACATGATTTTATTGGGGCCACAGACTTAGTCATTTGATCTCAAATTCATCTCTCTCCTCTATGTGTATATATTATATATTTTGATCAATTATGTTTTTGTGCAAGCATCATGACTTAGTCATCTTGTACTGTTCTAGTGTTAATATTTGATATTTCTTTTGACATCATTCTGATGGCTCTTTTTTCATTCCCTTTTTTTTATTTCTTTTGACATCATTCTTTTCTTTAAATTTGAAGGGTGATGTTAGACTACTTTGAAGTGGTCCTTAATGGAGGCTTTAGGATTTTTAGAGAACTTACATTTGGTCTTTGGTGATGAGCCTTTAATTTCTCGTGTTGACTTTGGTGAAAATTTATACTATGAGCCACCATAGATTGTGATGGCTTTGTGGGTGCATTTTCAAATGATAAAACATATATTTACAACATCAGTTGAAACTTCCATGCAATCTTATAACTGGATATTATCTATTTTAAGCTGCATCTTGTTTATATATATATAGTTGTCCTACCTTAACTGTTTTAGATACTATACAATCTTTGAGTTGTTGGTAAATGTGTCTTGGGTTTTTTTTTTTCTTTCATTATACCTTTGTTGCAAGTTTCATATTACTTTGTGGTGGCCAACCATTTGTAGGTAAGACGTTATGTTACAGAGTTCCAACCGTTCATAATATCTTATTCATTCGTGTTGGATGGGTCCAAAGTCCAAATCCTATCTACAAGTCTTAAAACTTAGATTATATAAATATATATATATATATATCATGGCAAGGTTGATGTAAAGATTCCAACAACTCCTTTGATCGTAAGTTGTGGGATCACTCAACATTATGTTTCTTTCTTCTTTAAGTAATATATATATATATATATATCGTCATTTTCACTAATCTCATCTTTATTGTCCAAAATAGATGAGATGGCCGAAGAGACTGGTTTAGTTATTAGAGAAACGGATTTAGGGGTTATAGTTGTGATGTGAAAACTAGTATTATTTGAATTTGTTAAGAGTATGACAGACATTGTCAATGCCTATAGGTTCCATTATAATTTGCTAATTGTCCAAACGGGATATATTGATGAAATTGACGTGCTATATTGGCAAATTTGTAGTTCAAAGTAAGATTTTTCATGTCTTCCAACCATTACAAATCTATAAGAAATTATCGTTTGAAGTGAACCCAACATGACTTGGTTAAACAATATCAGGCGTGCCCATAGGAAAATGATGTCGTAACGAATTAAACAAATAAAGAGCACAATTATTGTGCCCAAACAAACCTTGGAGAAAAGAATAATTAGGTGGCAAATGTTAAAGCAGGAAATGAGTTGCTAGTTTAACCAGTCTAAATGTGTACGCAATAATTTCTGATTGATATAAATCCAGTCGTTCAAATATAATTACCTAGACGTATTAGGCGCTCCGGTTCATATCTCTACCTGAATAAACAACATATAATGCGCAAGAAGGAATGATGAATGTTGTTCCTATTTTACATGTATTGGCATTTATTTACTATCCTCAAAACTAACAGATACAAAAAAAAAAACATCATTACAACAGGTCCTTGTGTCCGTCAAGATATAATCACAAAATACAAAGTTTTGATGATTCTAAATAGTGATAAAAGAATAACTCAGAAGGCCAGTGAAGCTAAGATGAACAGAAGACAGTTTTAGAGTTTAAGAGCAGCAATAGCTTCAGGTTTGAAATCAATTCTGAGCCCCAAAACTCTCCTGACCTCCGCAGGAGTCAATCTCCATGTCATTGTACCGGAATTCTCACCCCAGAAGTCCAAAATCTCAGAAACCTTCTCAATGTTGAGAATGGTCGTCATTTGAGTTAGACGGGCAAATTTGTCTCTCACGGGTCTCTGTGTCATGTTGTAGAAATGGTTAACCAATGCTCTTGTGTCACGGTCAAGCTGAAGACTTCCCAGTGGGCTAAATCTTTTCTGCATCATGATCACTTCGAGCCTCTTCACGATGAAGTCGATAACCAGATGTACCAGGGAATCATAGTTATTTGTTGTCATTACTGGCTGCAGCCATGCTATATTTATTTCAACTGCATGGAGAACATTTTGCACCCATGGGTCGTTTACCTCGTAATCTTCATATTCAGATTCAGTGAGCTCGTAGCTGATGGTTCCAACATTGTCCAGTACAGGGCGGATACGTGGGGTAATGGTTGTCAACAATTGTTCTAATCCAGCGTACAGAACTTGCTTTAAGTTGTTGCTCATCTCACCAAGTTCAGTAATACAAGATTTCACCTTTTCTCTATCTGCTGGCAGAGGAAACATCTGAAATAAACAATACAAATTGATAATGTGTTCCACAGAAAAAGGATATGGACTAGCCTATGGCATGACTATTGTTTAGAGTGTAACATTATACCAATTACTGGTTAAGCTACTTGTGCATTCGAAAACGCTGCTGTGTCTAAATTCAACTTTCTTGAATTGATTAGTTTCATACCATTCATTAGTTTGGTGCTTGAAATTGAAGATATTTCAAGGACATGGACTGTACTTTTGTTGCCACCATGGTTGAACTAATTCATTAGTTGGTGCTTGGTGGTTTTGTTTATGCATGTTTTCAGTTCATATGTCTATGTTTCTTCCCAGAATATAAGGAAGACCTTTTGAATGGGATGACAATAAAATTTGTTGCGTTCATTTTGGGAAAAGACTCTACCACCATTGTCACTATCTACAACTACATTAATCATGACAGAATGTCACTTGTTATGGTTGGGTTTCCTAATATGACCATATATTAAGGTGGTCTTGTGTCACAGTTCACATATTATACTCATCTTTCAACTCTTATAACAAAAACAATAAGAAATGACTGACAATCAAGATATACTCTAGATTAACGTAAAAGTTCCATATTAGTTTCATAACTTGTTTATTAAAAAACGAGCATTTGCGGAAAATACAAATACAATTACTTATACAACAGGCATCTTCCTGTTAAATCAAGGGTACATCCCAGGTCCTACTTATCAACTTAATACTTACTATGATTTCAGATCCAATTCTCACTCAAACATCACCACCATTTAGTCGCTTCCCTAAATCACATTTTTTGCCAATAGACTACCTTTTCTTAGATTAAGTGCAACGATGACACCATCTCGGTCCTTCTCATTTAAGTGCAAATAAATAATTTGGACCTAGGCATACTGGTTCAACAATGATGTGCTTTATTGTCTCCCAACTAATATATAGCTACGATCAGCATTCGCCCTACAGGTGGGAATTGCAAACAAGATATAAAAAGTAATGTAATACATTTTGAAATATATTGCAATATTACATTATCGCCTGATCGTTAGTTTAGATTTCTTACTAGTTTGTAGATCCATTCTAATTGCATAACCAAACTAGTTTGGGATTAAAGGTTTTGTTGTGATTCTTCTAAATCCATTCTAGTCCTGTAATATATTTTGAAATATATTGCATTATTGCCTAATCATTAGTTTAGATTTGTTACTAGTTTATAGATCCATTCTAATTGCAGAACCGAACTAGTTTGGGATTAAAGGTTTTGTTGTGATTGTTCTAAATCCATTATAGTTGCTTTCTTGATGAATCCCCAGAATTCTTTGTTGGTTTTTCTCTCTTAACTTTTCTCACACAATAACAGCGCAATATCATTTACAATGATTTACGGTTGTTGATGCATTCTCTTACTCCTCAAGTTGCAAGGACAGTTGCCATGTTTCTCATTTCTATGGGTCAGAACGTTCCTAGTGCAATTGAACTGCAAGCTGCTTTGTACTTTTCAAATATAGACACCAATAATAAATTTCCCACGAGTTTTAGTAAAAATATGCCCTAATAGATCAAACAAGTACCACGGCCCACATCCAACCAATTTCCATATGACGGTATCATTGGTTTAAGATCTGACAATTTTTTATTTAGTGAAGCGAAAAAACCATATTCCTCCCTGGAGCATGTATTCTGGATAATTTCAACCCATATTTCAAAAAAATTAGGATATAAACGAAAATTACCTCTGAACATTGTTCCTCGATCTCATGCCTGAGCTTGAGAACATACTCTGAGCTGACATCCATATTATTCAGTGCAGTTGCGACCTCTGTTCCAGTCTTCTGCACTCCCACACCCCCCATGAACAACTTGGCTCCCAAGTTCGGCTCCCTCATCTTCTGCTGCAAAGCTTCTTGGTACTCATTGCCCAACAAATTAACCACACCACTCAACACTGCAAGCACAGAGTTAGCATTCCCAGTCGAGACTGCCCTCCTACAACAGCTCTGCAGCACATAGAACACATCATCCACCATCGAAGTTGTGAGACTGTCAGGAATTTGCTCATCAATTGCTATAGCCTTCCTGACATTCTCAACCATAAAAAACTCCTCAAGGATCACATAAAACCCAGTAATATCCTGCACAACACGACTAAAACTACCATTACGTAACATCCTGATGACTTTTGGACCAAGCTCAGGATCAACAGACGTCAATCCTTTAATTTTCGCAACCATAAACTCAGTATAATCCTCTCCAAGCTGTGTTAAGGTCAGAATTTCCTCCAAATAATTCTCTACAATTCTCGGGTCCGGACCTTTCATCTCTCCACCAACACCAACCAACAACAAGCTCTTGCTATAAGAATTAATCTCTGCCGCCAATTTTGAAAGCTTCCTGTACTCCATATACTTCTTCACAATCACAGACCCTTTGGAATCACACACTTCTTGAAGTTCACAAACAGCATAAACAATACCATGCTCACCGCAAAACCCCCTCAACATCCCATCATTTTCCTCCACTGCCAAAACCACATCCTTAAACAACCCTGTAAGACAACCAACAAAGTCCACATCTTTCTCCGATTCAAAGTCGAAACTCGATCTATCAGCAATGACGTTCCTCAGATAAGAAACGTATATCTGTAGTGCATCCTCCTCCAGCCCAAGCTTCGGGAAAATCTCCAAATACCTAAACATATTTAAACAAACCGGTAAGACAACCAACAAAGCCCAAACCTTTTAAATCCCATCTTTTATAAGTCAAGAGCAACCTTCCCAACACTAGGAAACAAGAAAGCATAGATCTGAACAATAGAACAAGTTAGAAATTTATATGGAACCAGTGAGTCAACGAAAAGTCAAAATCAGTCTCCAAACAGAGTTCATTAAAGTCCTTAGTCCCAAACTAGTCAGGGTAGTGACTTCAAAACAAGACAAATAAATGAATAAATCATAAGATAAGAAAAGAAATACAGATCTGTTCTAAATTGTCCAAGAAAATTGTCAACAGACTCAACACTGATCTCGAATCCTACTTCGATCTTTTACAAACTAGTCTAAAGTGCTCGACATTCCAATCGAAATTCCATTGAGAAAACAATCAATCTCAAACTCAAACTGAAACACAAACCTGACAACATCCTTATGCTCCCTCCTCTCCACAGCCTCCCTAACCCTCTTCCTGGCCGACCCCTCGACATGCTTCCTAACCTCCTCAATCCTCTCCCTCTCGCCGTCCCCAGGCCCGGTCCCAACAAACTCCCTAACCGCCTCCGCGGCCGTCTCCAGATCCTCCACCTCCACGGCCTCCCTGGCGACCTTCAGACACCTCGACCTGACCACCGACCTGTCCAAAAACGACAGAGCCTCATCCAACCGGGAGATCGCGAGGTGGAGGCGCCGGACGGTGGCGGTGGAGGAGAGCGCGAGGTCGGCAGTGGAGGAGAGGGAGGAGAGGAGGGAGGAGGAGAGAGAGGGGAGGGAGGAGGGGAAGGGGATCGGGGAGGATGGGGATGGGGTCAGGAGGGTGGAGAGGTGGGTTAGGGTTTGGCGCTCGTGGGCTATGGTGGAGTGGAGGAGGCGGGTTATGGTTGGCGCGTCGGTTAGGGTTCGGACGTCCGGGAGGGTGAAGGGTTCGCCTCCGGCGACGGCCGTCGGAGAGGACGTCATCGCCGGTCAGGTGGAGAGTGTGATGAGATCTGTGGGGTGTTTGGGCTTTGTTTGTTGGAAAATGTTTTTTTGTTTTTTTTTCCTGATTTCCACTCAAATCACATTAAATGCGTTTCAACTCAGCACGTTCTCTCTCTCCACCCAAATACAAATATGATGACACTCTTTCTTTCTTCTTCATTCTTTCTCTCCAGAATAAATCATCATTTCTAGCAAGATATTATGTCGAAGAAGCGTCTGATGCCGACTCCCAGGATTCTTCACAACGTAAGCAGCGTGAATGGGACGGTGCGAAGACTTCCCGATGTTCTTGTCAGCGTTAGCATCGTGAATGTGACGATCCGGTGGTGAAGACTTCGCACCACAACATCTTTGCTGCATTGTTAGAGTGCCCATGACAGAAAAAGAAGGAAGAAGAAAGAAAGAGTGTCATCGACCGTCCCATTCACGTTGCTTACGTTGTGAAGAACCCTGGGATTCGGCATCAGACGCTTCTTCAAAATAATATCTTGCTCGAAATGGTGATTTATTCCGGAGAGAGGTACAACGCTCCGTGGTGAAGACTTACGTCTGTTCGGTTTATGTCGTACATCTCTCCGTAATAAATCACCATTTCGAGTAAGATATTACGTCGAAGAAGCGTCTGATGTCGACTCTCAAGGTTCTTCACAACGTAAGCAGCGTGAATGAGACGATCATGTTTAAGTCTTACATCTTCTTTCCGATTTACTGGGAAAATATATATTATCTTTGTAATTTGTGTGTGTTTGTATTGTTTGTGTGTGATTTACTGGGAGAATATATATTATTTTTGTAATTTTTGTGTGTTTGTGTTTGTGCTTGTATTGTTTGTTTGTCTTTGTGCTCTCATTGTATCTTATTGTGTAATAGTTATCATCAATAATATGTATCATCAATATCTCATTGTGCTCTCATTGTATCTACATAAACAGGACAAACTTTCTACATAAACAGGACAAACTTTGTACATAAACAGGACAAACTTTGTACATAAACAGTACAAACTTTCTACATAAACTTGACAAACATTCTACATAAACAAGACAAACTTTCTACATAAACAAGACAAACTTTCTACATAAACAGGACAAAACAGGACAAGCTTTCTACATAAACAGGACAAAACATGACAAACTTTCTACATAAACAGGACAAACTTTCTACATAAACAGGACAAACTTTCTACATAAACATGACAAACTTTCTACATAAACAGGACAAAACATGACAAACTTTCTACATAAACAGGACAAAACAGGACAAGCTTTCTACATAAACAAGACAAAACAGGACAAACTTTCTACATAAACAGGACAAACTTTCTTCCTAAACCGGACAGGAACTACACTTATTCCGGACAGCAAATACACTTATTCCGGACAAACTTTCTGTTCCGTTTCTGAACACACTTTCTTCTTATTCTGGACAACTACACTTATTCCGGACTGCAAATACACTTATTCCGGACAACAAATACACTTATTCCGATTCCGGACAGCAAATACACTTATTCCGGACAGCAAATATACTTATTCCGGACAAACTTTATGTTCCGTTTCTGGACACACTTTATTCTTAAACCGGACAACAAATACACTTATTCCAGACAACAAATACACTTATTCCGGACAGCAAATACATTTATTCCGGACAAACTTTATGTTTCGTTTCTGGACACACTTTATTCTTAAACCGGACAACAAATACACTTATTTCGGACTGCAAATACACTTATTCCGGACAGACACATAACGTAAACATGACAAACACATAATGTAAACTGCACACACACATAAAGTAAGCTAGACAAATTAAGTTGATCCAACGTAAAACTTAAAAACAAATATTTTATTATGATAAGTGTGGGCTCTGCACGAATAATGAGATTGCACGATGTCCTAGGGTCTGCACACTGTCTTATCTGTGTATTGGGAAATGAATCGTTCAACTTAAAGAACCGGCGTTTTTTAAAAAGACCAAAACGCGGGAAGAGAAATTTCGCTGACTGGACGCTGACTCAAAGAAAATATCTGAGCTGTACAGATCCACGTAAGGCGCGTTTGTGACGCCCGCGTCCGTCTATCACGGCCCTTGTTTGTTGGATTTGAGTTTGGGGAGATTGCACTTTGCCCCCTCATGTTTTTCCCTCCTTTTTTATCTTTCCTTTTTCGAAGGATATAAGCGGCGACACTTAGGGTATGTTTGGTTAATAACTTGAGGAGAGAAAAGAAAAGAAAAGAAAAGAAAGTTGAGTTTTTCTCTCGTTTGGATAACGACTTAAGGAGAGAAAAGAAAAGAATTGGAGAGAAATGTTATAATACAAAATTACAATTCAACTTTCTCTCCAATTTTGAAGAGGAGAGAAATGGAGAGAAAGTGAAAAAATAATAATTTATTGACCAAAATATCCTTACTAAAAAATCCTACACTCATAAACCCTAATTTGCTACCTATAAATATTCATTCCTCGTTTCATCTTCCGTCACCCAATCGTTCTACCTTATTTTCTTCACCTCATAAACATTTCCTCGTACTCATCTTCTCATTTCTCACTCTCATTTGAAATAATCTACACCAATCAAGGTGAGTTTTATTAACAGTATGATAGCATAATTATTGGAAAATTTCTATCATGTTAAAATCATTTGTAGTATTTTTTATAATCTTTCAATTGAAAATTTTGAGTTGGAATAAAATTTATTATTTTTTAATTTGATTTTTTTAATTCATTACGAATTTTTAGAATTTGAATTTGTTATATTACTACTTATGGGTTAAGATCTATATCCAAGTTAAAAATAAATATTGTTTTAACTTTAATTTTTATGTCGTAATAGAGTTTGTTGTTCTTCGAGTTTAATAATTTTTTATTTGATTAAGGTTTTTAAAATTTTTAATCTACCGTACTCCTATTTTTTGGTTAAGATATTTTATCCCAATTTTTTTTTTACATTGATAATATGTAATTTTTTAAATGGAGAATATGTACTTTTTGTGTTGAAATAGAATTTGTTATTTTGGGATTTGATTTTTTTTAATTTGATTATGGAATTTGAGAATTTAAATTTGTTATACTACTATTTTCCTATTTCTCGGTTAACATATATATATATATATATATATATATATATATATATAAATATATATATATATATATATTAGTTAAAAATAGTAATTTAATTTTAATCCTTATGAATTGGTGCTTCAATTGATCAACAAAATGCTTATAAACCGTATTCTACTTTGACAAATTTATATTTAATTTTTAAAGTTTCTGTTTAGTATTTGCAAATTTATATATAATTGCAGGAATGACTATTCAACTATTAATGACTATTCAACTGTTAGAACGGTGAGAAGATGTTGTCTTTCAAGTGTTTTTATAGAATGCCAATATAAATTTTTTGTTACAACAAACGTCATTGTTTTGGAAGAACAAAAAACGTTCATTTGAAGTATTTCCGAATAATTTGTATCTTTACTTTTTTAATTTTACATGAGATTTTTTTTAATATTTTGCATACTACCTTGTTTGTAACGTTACTAAGTTTCCATAGCTTCAAATTTTCAAGTTTGGTGATATATTTTATTTGTTATAATTTATAATTCTGAACAATATTAAAAAAACATAGAACGATGTATGTTATTGTATAATATAAATAAAAGAATATTTTTGTATTTTAGAATGTTTCTTTTCTTTTCTCTAATAAGATGTTAACCAAACGAGACAATTTTATTTGTCATAATGGGTATCCAAACAAGAGAAAAGAAAAAAGAAAAACACATTTCTTTTTCTTTTTTCTCTCTCCATTTCTTTCCTAAATTGTTATCCAAACATACTGTTAACGGTGGTTTGGATGATCCGTCAACAAAGTTTTTACACCATAAATCCCCAATGTAACCACTTTTCTCTCACCAGTGGAGAAAATAGAGCTTCCGCCAAGAAGATAAATTTGAGTGGAGAAGCCGGGAAGGCCCAATGGGAGGGGGCTCGAGTGCGGCAAGGATCTGGTAAGTTTTAGGGTTTTTGTGTTATTTGTCTACTTCCTAGTATAGGTGTTCATGAAGGTCATTTTGATTTTTAACATCCATTTCGTTTTATCAAAGCTTACCAACATCTCTGGCGTCCCACCTTGGTCGTACTTCATCCCGAAGGAGTATGCCATCCAATGCCTCTAGTCCTTGTTCGAACACATCGAGCATCGGTTTGAGCAACACATGGAAGTGTTCTGCAACCTCCTCGACCAGCTGGTGATGCTTGAGAGGGCAAAGGAGGTGACCGCGAGGAACTCCCGTCGAGGTGTCTTTCCATCTTCTTCTTTTCTCAAATATTTAGGATTTTTGTTTTTCTTTTAGATTTTCCACGTCGAGTGCGTGGTTTTTTTTCATAACCTGGACCTTGATAAGTTGAGGTTAACTTGATTGACCATTTGTTATATGCTTGCTGAAATTAACTTGGATCTGTAACTTGATTAGGTCATGAGTTGTATAATTGGATCCGACTTAAGTATTGAGGACTGTTATTACTGGACTGTGATTTGAGTATGTGATGTAACCTATGCAACTGCCTACTTTGGTTTGTGTGTGAAAAGAGTTCAGTAACATTTGTCTTAGAACAATCTACCATGATTGTCTATATGATCTTATGTTCTATATATGGATTTTTCTTAAGAAAAGAATAAAAGATGGAGAAAAATTTATGCCACCGTTGTTGTGTTTATTTATTGAGTGTATTTGTGATTAAAATAAGTACCGATAATGTTTTCTTTTTAGTATTTTGGATTTGATATAATGAGTTAGAACTTCTAGAAGGGATCAAATATATCTTCTTAGACTTGCTTTTATGATGGAACTAATGTTTCCAAATAAAATGAGGATGTTTGGTGGTCCTTGGAAATATTTGTGTTGTAGCGAGCAATGTGTATACCCCAATTTTCCTGTATTATTTTTGAAGATTAAGATGAATTAAGCATTTCTATGTGCATTTCCAAACATTTCTATGCTTCTTTGGAGTTGATTTTAGTGTATGAAATGTTAACACCCCTTCATTAGACAAATATAGAAAGTAGTAGATTGTTTATGGCTACATGAATTTTAGTGTGTTGGTTAGCTGAGTTATATACATGAATTTTGGTTGCTAAATGGTTCCTAAATGATTCTTTCACGGGAAGTACATGTTGCAGGCAGGCATACTCTTTAACTTCTGGTCTTTTTTGTTCGATTTCGTGTACTATATTTGTGTATATACATACTCTTTAACTTCTGGTCTTTTTTGTTCGATTTCGTGTCCTATATTTGTGTATATATATATATTTTTTTAAAATTTATAAGTAATTAGGATCGGTTTTCATATTTTTCAACAATTTTATGTACAAAAATTCGTAATTGTATTTCAATATATTTAATATATTAATTAATATTGAAATACATACATTAGATCATACATAGGGGATTATCAAATCTCTTTTACCGATCGGAAGTCGGGTTGCACGTCAGATTGCCTCGGAATTACCTCCAAGTGTTCACCAAACTCTAAACAAGATTAGAGAGATCGAAGCTAATCAATCAATCTCTAATACGAGGTTAGAATTTCACCTAATAACCCCTTATACGCTCCAAAGAAATTAATCTCCACCACAGAATTAAAACTAAGAGAATTTCGGATGAAATGATGGAAAAAATATGAAGGAAAATAATTTTGCATTCATGTAAACAAGGAATGAAGGATGGGTATATTTATAGGGTTTTCTCTAACCGACATCATGTGCAAACCACTTACACATGATCTTTTGTTAATCTTTCCACTAAACCACATTATGTGCAAACCACGTTGCACATGATCTCTTGTTTATTTTGCCACATCATAATCTCATAACTACATTTGACCAATGTGGATTAAATTCAGTCATTAATCAGCAAAAAATCTCTTATTAATATATGCAAAAATGTGAGCAGACGGTTGGACTGTTTTTTACTTTACCAAATTTTAGATTAATATGCAACAAATTTTGGGCTTTGGGGTTTTAGCAGATTCATATGTTAAAATGTTGCGGATCACATTATGTCATGTAATGTATTATCATATATAATGTCAAACATTATACCACATAATATATACATATCTCATACAAATTTATTTGATATTCTAACCATGTCGTTATTACGACATATTGATTTTATTATTTTAGTACATGTATATTATTTCATAACACATGAAATTTAATACATCATATAAAATATAAAATCATATTTCTTGTTTTCCAGTTTTGTGGTGTGACCTATAGGATGATCTAAGTTATGTTGACAATGATATTAAACATTTAATATCATAAACTATAAGCGGTATCTAGCTACACATTATAGTTACCCAAATAACAAAGATGTTTATACAAAATAGAAATGTGGTTATTTCAATCCATTCACTAACCTAGTTGATTAACATTCATATACACAAGCTGGTTATTTCAGAACCTAAACAAGCATGGGAGGTGTCTAAGATGTGTGGCAAAACCCATCAAGTGTAGTATTCTACTCTAACAAGCAAGCATACATTCACATTTATCAACACAATCAAAATATAAAGCATTCATATTCATTCTTTAATGCATGTATGAACATCATCTCCACCCCCAAAGGGGGGTGGATCTACTCACTACACATTATTCTAACAATTAAATTAAAAAAGAAAAGAAACATTCTAAATACTTTAGCCTAAAATCAAAGAAATAAAACTAAGCTAAGCATACATAAAGAAACAACATAAGAACAAAATAATGGAAAAATTATTTTATTAGATGACTCACATTGAAGGTAGCATTCTTCTCCACCTTGAGATTTTGCTTCAAGACTTACTCCAAGTAGATAGAGTGCCACCAAGCAATAGGTAATTACAATAGAAGGTGAAGAGTTCTATTTATAGCCATAGAAAAAGGTAATGTGGGACAATCCCCCAGTATGGGACTAAACAAATACCAGAAATAGACTAAATACACACTCCACATAAATCTTAGCGGATCCGAACCAAAAGTGACCGCCAATTAGCGGTCTTGGACTGCCACTTGGCGGTCTACAGTGTTCAAATAGCTCTGGATTTTCTTGTGGGCTTTTCTGGAAGGCTTTGTTTGTCTTTGATGCATCTACTTCGCTTGTTGGAGCTCCGACCCGAATAGAATTGCCAAAATACTCCCCATAATGGTGTGAAGTATTCTTGTTTGCTCATTGGTCCTTCGATCTTACATTCAGATCCTTCGATCTTGAATCTTAGTCATTGAGTCTCTCAACTCAGTCCTTTTTCATGTATTTAGGTACTTTTATGCCTCTTCTCTTCAAACCTATTTATTTCTGAAATTCAAACATAAAACTCGTCACGTAGCATTGTTTAGGTGAAATATAATGGATATAAGATACAAATGTAAGCATGAAATGATGTCAATCAAATACCCCACACCTAACTTTTGCTAGTCCCGAGCAAAACAAAGAAAGATAAAAAGGAAAGAAAGGAAAAACATACGTAAAACAAGAAAATCCTAACTCGCTTTCGTAGGAATCACGATTGCACTTAACACGTGCAACAAGCCGTTAAACCTCCTTGTCGCCAAGGAGGAGGAGTGTTGTCTCCTGAGGGTTTTCAGCGGATATACCCACAAAATCCGAACAAAGATGCATTATTCAACCTAGCTACACGACTCATGACTCATTTTGTTGATCATTGGACGCGATAATGCTACGGGCTGACTCTATATATGTAATCAGTCCACACACCTAACCTAATGAATCATTCGTAAAAGTTAATTAAGGACTTAAGTGCAACACATGGACAACCTCAACATCCTCAAGTGATACAAAGTGTAAGGTCCATTAAGGTTCTTATTTGACTCTTTTTTTCTTTCTTTTTTCTTTTTTTTCTTCTTTTTTTTCTTTTTCTTTGGAGCATTATATTGGTTGGTGTTTGATTCTCCTAGGGTCGGGTTTCGTGCATCATTGCTTGTGAGGACTTACACTATCACGAACACCTTCCCCCAAATCTCCACATAGGGCGATCTCTACTACCCGTGTAACGGGAGTTCGGTCGGTGCATCCCAAGTCAGATGACTCGAAAGCACCAGGCACAAAGTCCCCTCAGACCTACTTTCCCGAGTGATAGGAGCCGTGCAAGAAGAGAGAACACCACTTATTCATTTATCTACATGGGAACCAAAACCCCTACACTTAAGTTTCACAAAAAGAGATTAAGGGCCCTTGACCATGACAAACTTCCTTATACTAAAAGACACGAATTATTTGACTCACTAGGTTCAGGGTGGACTTCTTTAAATGTTTGAGTGCTGAAACCCTATGATTACACGCCCCCCGAGGGAAAACCGGGGTGCATCCTAACGACTCGATAAGACCTAAAGCCACTAAACCAAAAATCCTAATGCATAAAGTTCAAGACAATTTTGGGAGCTTTCTTTTTACTTTGCCTCTCAACGGTTTTGCACATGTTGAACACACGCAAAACCTACAAAAACATTTTCTTTCGCAAACACATGAAGATTTTGAAAGAAATATGAAAATTTTAAAGCACTAGGCAAGCAAAAGAACACAAGTCACCCAAGGATCATGGCAAGCAGACATATCGATATTAAATGCAGCACACTAACATGACCCTAACAATACACACAAAAGAAAACAAAATCAAAGGAAAAACGACTCGACTATGTACACACGTAAAACACCCCGCCACACCTACCTCATGCATTGTCCTCAATGAATGTGAGCATGAAACTACATGGATTTATGCATGAAAAATGGAAGATCTCACCAACATTAAGCGCAACAGGAAGTTCATGTCTAGGGTTCCGTCCTCGATCTCGGTTCCTCAGGTGAAACCCGCTCATATCTCCCCTGATTTGGTGTTTGCTTTGTTGCGGGTGGTGTTCGGAGTGGATTTTGGGGGATTTCTTCTGAAATTTATGTCCGAAATTGGAGTTTTTGTGTGATCTGATGAGAAAATAGTTCTATCTTCCATTTTTGGTCCTGAAAATAGTTCACATTTCCTCTTTTTTTCCCATTTTTATTTTCTCATTTGATGAGGAAACTGATATGAAAGTGAAGTTACTGCTTGATGGTCTTGCAGAAATATGTTGTGTTTCATCCTATATTTCAGACAGGTTGCATGTGTGCTAAGGCCTTCATCACATGGAGGTTGTAGTAATCATAATAATTATGTAAATAAAGCTCCAAAATTGTGTGCTGATGAGACATGGAGGAAGTTGTGAGCCTTAAGTAAGAGTGTTGTTCTTGTACCAAATCTTTCATCAATAATGACACAAGTTGATAAAAGTTGTTGATAACCAATTTTATATTACATTTTCTGTTTGTTTAGTAAGCAGATAGAAATCTTTACAAATATCTTGGTAGGAGGTAACATGGAAGCACTATTGGCTTTTCAAGTTCACAAATTTAAATATTTGATTCTGTAATGCCAAAAGTCAGCCGTTTGATGTGTGTTTCTTAATAGTTGGATCGGATTTTTAGGAATTTTGAATTGGAGTCGAGTTGTGATTTTTAGGAATTTCTGTGTTTTTATGGGATTCTAGTTGGAATTGGTGGCAAAGTTGTTTATATTTGAATTTTGTGGTTTATGATGTACCAATTCATTGTTTTTTATAAGAGACATTCTTCATTTCTGTTGTGTTTGTAAGGATTTTATTGGAATGTGTCGAAGTTGCTGATACCAATGACGATATGTGGGTTCGTGCTTGGTTTTATTCGGGAGTGCATTTTCACTTTGAAATCTGAAAAATCGTTACCTGAATATGATTCTTTTGATTTGTGATGTTGTGGTTGTGTGGAGGTCTTTTTGGAGGTTTTTGGTTTCTAACGTGAAATATTTATGCTATGTGTCAATTTCATGTGTTTGCATTGTGTTGTTTTGCTGGAAAAATTCAATCAAAAAAGAGCACAAAAGCTTTGAAAACAAAAGGTTCTTCCTCCACGAAGGTTTATAAACTTTTTCACAAGCAATGATTCATTCTTAAATTATCATTCTCATCCGTAACTATGAAGATTTTTGCAGAAAACAGAGAAAGCGAAAATTGAGAAAAAAAGAATTCAACCCATCCTCTTGGTAGCAGTTTGTTATTCGTTTTGCTAGCTAAACATTTCTACATGTGCAATAATTATTTTTAAACTATGCATTTTTCTATGTAAAGTATTATACTTGTGTATTAGGCTATATAAATTTCATGCTTTTGTTTTTTACATTTGATATACTTGTTGTTAAACTAGGTGTTTTTCTGTGTAAAGTACTATACTTGTGTAATAGGCTATATAAATTCCATACTTTTGTTTATAATTGTATTTGCTGCTATGATATATAAAGTAATGTATTTGTTGCGATGCTTGTGTATTATGATTATATAGTTGTTTAATAAACTTTTATGCTTGTGTATTAAACAAGGTATTTGTGTATCAGAATTGGATTGTTGTGTAATATACTATTATGCTTTTGTACTAAACTAGTGATGTAGGATAGTATTTAAATTTTCTATGCTTGTCTAACATGATTGTATTATTCACTAATAAACTTTTATGCTTGTTTATTTGCAGTTTATAATTGCATTAATCAACGTTTCTTCATAAGCAGTTATTCAAATGCAATTAAGCAGCTACAACCAACAGAAAAAGCAATGGTCTAAAATAATATGGTTTGGTGCTTAATTTAGAATAGTATAAAATAAATTATTCACTTCCAAGAATATGCGTAATTCCAGGAAATTAGACCTTCCAGTGAAGCGTATAATATATATGCGTTCAATGCACAACAATACATAATTATATCATTTCAATATACAACTGTATCATTTTATTACACAAGTTCAAGAACTCTTTAATTCATAAAAATCATTATTAAAATACACAATTGCATTATAAGTTGAATATAATGTTGTTTGGTATGGTTTAGCTTGTCTATTGGATATTTTGGTTAGAGAACATTTTCGAAAATCTTTATTAAAATACAAAACTACATTATAAGTTTAATATACAATAACATCATCAAAATACACAACCACATCACTTTCGTAAATAAAAACTTCCGGTGAATACACATTTATGCATTCAATACACAACAGAATATGTTTAATATACCAATACAATTGGTTGTCGCTGGAGAGGAAGAAATGAGCAACATATGATTCTAAAAGAGATACGTACATAAACATGAATTGTTGATCCTTGTGGAGGAAAGGAAGTAGATGGAGGGTTCATGTTGTTGTACATGATATGAGAGTTAAGGCATTGATTGGTGTTGGAGAGAGGGGAAATGTTTGATTTTTTATATTTTTTGTGATCAGACATATAAATGATTAATTGAATCAACTTAGGGAGCTTATAGACATCCCCACTTAAGCGTAACATAGATGCTAACAGACTCACATAAGACTAAGTTACTATAGTAGGGGATGAATATGTGAGAGAGATGTGTTGCATATTTTTCTATAGGAAAGAAAGAGAGATGTTGGAGATAAAAATGACATGAAACACTCTACAAAACTGCATCACTTTTTTAAATAAAACTTCTAGTAAATACACATCTATATGCGTTCAATACACAATAGTATATGTTTAATACACTAATATATCATTTAAATACACAACAATATTATTTTATTACACAAGTTCAACAACTCCTTCATAAAAACTCATTCACAAAATCTATCAAGCAACAAAAACATTTCCAAAAAATTGTCAAACAATCTGTCATTATCAAACCATACAAGTCTACACATATAAGCAATTTCTAAGTAAAGAATGTATTATAGGGAATATTGCGTTCAATACACAACAGAATACGTTTAATTCACCAATACAATTGGTTGTCGCTGGAGAGGAAAAAGTGAGCAACATATGATTCTAAAAGAGATACGTACATAAATATGAATTGTTGATCCTTGTGGAGGAAAGGAAGTAGATGGAGGGTTCATGTTGTTGTACATGGTATGAGAGTTAAGACATTGATTGGTGTTGGGGAGAGGGTAAATGTTTGATTTGTATATTTTTGTGATCAGACATATAAATGATTAATTGAAGTCAACTTAGGGAACTTATGGACATCCCTACTTAAGCCTACCATAGATGCTATCAGGCTCACATAAGACTAAATTACTATATTAGGACATATTTTTCTATAGGAAAGAGAGATAGAGGAAAGAGTGATGTTGGAGATAGAAATGACATGGAGCACTCTACAAAACTGCATCACTTTCTTAAATAAAATTTCGAGTGAATACACATCTATATGCGTTCAATACACATAAGTATATGTTTAATACACCAATATTTCATTTTAATACACAATGATATCATTTTATTACACAAGTTCTCCGGAACGTATAACTGTATCTGAACACTACACCTAACAAAAATAAGTAGTAGAAAAAAATGATATTTCGCAGAATCATGCAAGTGCAATCCAATCCCATTTTGAGCAGACAAAAGAGAAAATAAATAGAAATTCAATCAAATCATTCAAATGCAACCAAAACCTCGAGAAATCTCACGAAACTTACAACGAATACATGACTCGAAAAAACATTGTTTCGAAACACTAAACCGAAATTCCAGCAAAATTTTCCAATTTAACCTCATTTCCAACAGAAAAAAAACTATGCACCATCAACATCCGAACAACATATCACGCCAAAATCCAAAAAAACTCCACAAATCCGACCTACTCGACCACTACCTAAACACCAAATAACTCAACAAACCACACATAAACCTCGTACGATTAACTCCCTCGTGGTTGTCGATGGTTTGGTGAGATGGGGAAGGAGGGGAGGAGAGTGGAGGTCGATCTTCCATCGTCTTTTGGAAGCTTGCTGGACGGGAGGAAGGAGGATGGGATGGGTGTGATTGGAAGGAACGAAAGAGGGAGGAAGAAAGAAAACATGATGGGTGCGTATGGGAAGGAATGAGGGGAGGTAAAAGGAGGATGTGGTGATTACGAAACTACCTTTGTCATTTTCACCGTTAGATTAGATCTTGATGGTGTATGTTTGGGGTCTCATATATATATAATATATATATATATAACGATGACATAAACCCATTGAATGCAATAGACCATGCTACGAGGCGTCCACCATAAATGCAAACGCATCGCATATCAACATAATGCAAACATGCATGAGAGTCTACATGCCAATCTATACATTTAATAACATACACCAGTCAGGATATAATCTTAAGCTAAAGGTCATGCATTGTAGGTCGTGTGCTTTCATCTTACGTCGACAATGATGTGATCTACTCACACCATTCATGGTATGTAGGATTTTGTGTCCCCATGTATGTATATATTTTAAATTTTTAATACAACATATAAGATCGATTTCATACTTTCAACAATTTTATGTACATTACTTTGTGTTTATTCTAATATCATGCAATCCTACATATATTAAAATAAATCACAAAGAGAGAATTATACCCAAAGGTTCTCTAAATTTTTTCGAAGATCCGGAGTCGCGTTGCCCATTGAATCGCCCGCCGATTCGCCTTCAAGTGTTCATCAAACTCTAAACAAGATTAGAGAGAAATGAGCTAGCCAATCAATCTCTAATTAGGCTTAGAATCTAGCTAATAACCCCTCTTTAAGCTCCTAAGATTTTCTATCTCCAAAACTTAAAATTACTAAGAGATTTTCGTGGTGATTAAGGGAGAGACTAATGAGAGAAAGAATTTTTGCATTAACATAAACAAGTAGGATGAAGGGTCCTTTTACAGGCTCCTAAAACATCCTCATTAAGAACTATTCTTTAGTCACGATCTCTTGCGTATTCTCTCCTAAAATTAATCTCAAAATGCCATATAAGCACCCATAAAAATGTTTGATTAAATCTGGAATTAATCCAACCCATGATCTAATTATTCTCTTAATAATTCAGGCAAAAATCACACTATTCGGTTGACCGAGAATTTTTCTCGGTTAACCGAACCATTCGGTTATAACACATGTTCGGTGGACCGTGAGCTAGATGGTCGACCGAATTTGCATGAGAAAAATTTTCTGGAAAAATTCGGACGATCCGCGTCTTTCTCAGTCGACCGTTGACCCACCAAAAAATTCTCCTGGCGAGCATTCATCGGACGACCGTGTCACCTTCGGTCTACCAAAAATATCCTTTCTCGGTTGACCGTTCACGCTCGGTTAACCGAACCCAATTGTCCAGGCACTCCAGACAATTTTGGTCAACCAATTGTGTTTACCCGTTCTCCGTTCGGTTGACCATTCCAAAGACACCCCGGTCGACCGAACCCTAAACGGTTTACCGTGTTTGACCCCGATTTTGCCTTTGTCAAATTTTGGATTTATTTCCAACAAAATTTGATATTTTGGTTTTTTTTATCAAATTCATATCTTATGTAATATATTATCATATGTAATATTTAATTATTACACCCCATAATATACACACCTCATATGAATTTATTATGATTCTAACTATGTCAATTCTCATGACATATTGATGTTATTCATTTACCACATGTGTCCCTTTTTCACATGAAACCCGACACATCATATGGGCTCAAAATCAAGTTTCTTGTTTTCCAGTTTTGTGGTGTGACCTATAGGAGGATCTAAGCCAAATTGACAGCGATATTAAACACTTAATATCTCAAATTATAGTGGTATCTAGCTACACATTATACTTACCCAATTAGCATAGATGTCTTTGTTCCACTCGAACTAAACACGATCCATTTAGTGATGTAAGTGCACCACTTGTGTCCGTCCATTGCCTCATGATATTAAGAATATATACAAAGTAGAAATGTGTCACCTTTGTATTATATTCATTTCTTGATCTCTTTAAGCTAATTATAACTATGTAACTTAACTCAAGTTACATTGTGCACATTATAATTTTGTTTTATCAAGGGACCCACTAATATCATCACTCAATTAAAATGGGCAACGATAATTGTTTGACTAGTTATCTTTTCCAGCACAAGTCATGTTCAACCAACTATTGCCTTTATCACTATATTCCAAATTAGTGTCACGAATCAAATTAGGCACTTCTTGAGTGATCTTGCAAGATCCCCCCAAAGAGTGGGGGGACGACTAGGGTTGCAGCCTATGTCATGCACATAAATCTCCTTTCCAATTCCCACTAGATTGCATCCAAACGTGATCTTGCAAGATCCCCCCAAAATCTCCATGATCTCCTTTGAACCTTCCTATTTCAATGCTAATTGCATCCTTAGTTGCTGACTCATCAATTCCCAACAGCACCAGCCCATGTGGTAAGAGAAAATCAAATCCAACGTAGCAACTTACCAAAACGCTAGCACTCACATGTGCACCAAAATTTCCCCTTAATTCTTCCTTCCTTTTTCTTGCAAAATCAGATCTTCAATTGTTGACGTGGCGCCACCTCACATGCACACTTATCACACATCACACACCAACCCACATGGCATGAAGGAAAAGGAAACCAAGGCTGACACGCCCGAAGCAAAACTGATCGAGCCTAGTTGCACACGTGCCAGACGTGTCACACTCGCTCGACCAAAAATGAAACTTTTTCCCGAATGGAAACTTCTCCCAAAAAGTAAATTTTTCCTCAAAAATGAAACTTTCCCCGAAGAGAGATTTTTCCCGAGAGAAACTGTTCCTGAAAAGGAAACTTTTCCCGAAAATGAAAATTTCCCTGAAAATGAAAACTTTCCCAAAACAAAGACAAACATCCAAACACAAGCAAACAACATAAGAAACCATCACACAAGTATGAAAGATGAAAATGAACTTTATTATAATACCAAGGAATCAGGTCTTACACATAACAAAGAGGAGAACACGAAGGGATTGGTGCATACACTTCGAGAGAGGCATCATGTTATGTAGGGTGGACGTAACAAAGAGGAGAGAGCGCACAAAGGGAGTATTGCATACGCTTCGGGAGGAGGCGTGTTACGTCGGGTGAGTGTCACGAAGAGCAGATGTTGTGGTCAGAGTGCAACAAGTACGATGACATTCGTGGTGATGCATATCGGGTCATAGATGGGCTCGTGATGGAGAATGCTTATGGTGGATCCGTGTTGCATGAGGGCACATGAAGAAGGTTAATGGGTTGTCGACAATCGGAAAGAATGACGCATTGCGGCATGGAGAAGAACCACGAGGAGGCACCTCAGGTGAGGGACTGCTACTTGAGAGCATGTAGCGAAACGTGGAGATACATAAGTTTTCTTCGAGGTGTACGAGCATCAACAATCAAGTTGGTGTGATTTTGATGCTGGATGGAAATAGGATTCAAGCCAAGGTGGAGATTATTAGGAAAATGTCTTCAATTCTAAATCGAAGGAATTATGCAAAGCGGATCACGTATTTTCAGTGATGTTTTTTCCTAGATTTTAATTTGTTAATTCATTTCCTTAATTTTAAGGTTTTAACCGATTTTGGTTGGGCTATAAATAGGGATATCCCTTGGGTTTGAAGTGCCACCACACATAATTAAACACATGTAATTAACACATTGAGTGCACGAATTGCAACCCAGGAGAGGTATGTGTTAGGGTTTGTCAAAAGGATATTGGTAGAGAGTTATTTGATGGAGGGTAGGTAAATGTGAGTTGATGAGTTTCACTGATGATGTAACTTTGTTTGTATCAATAATATCAATAATGTGTGTTGGGCCGTTGGTTTTACCCTCGAGTTGAAAGTTTTCCACGTATATCTTTTACTATGGAGAGTGGTTTAATTCTTTCACAGTGGATATGTGTTAATGTATGTAATTCTTGTATTATGAGTTCTTGGGCAGATTCGGTGAAAGTCGAATCTCTGAGAAAGACAATTAATTATGAGAATATGACAACGTCAACCTTCAAGCGGTTAAAACAATACTCAATACCGAAACATTAGATTATACTGATTTTTTTAACAATATAATTGATCCTTTGCAACCGTGCATACTAATCACATCAACTAAATTAACCATGAGATCATGTAGCCAAATTGCAAAATTACCTGGTAACATGTTGTAGTAGGCTCAAGCTTTACCTTGGAATTATATATTCATTTGTTTTCATGTAATTGCAAATTGGCTTGAAATAGGTCCACGAAATTCTTAAGTGACAAAAAAGTCATCTTTGGATTTTAAAGATGCCTCCAATTAATTTCTTGCTATTATTGTTTGCAAATAAATGTCTTGTTGCTATGTTGTGCCTAGAGTAAGGATCCATGTATGTGTGCAATCTAACCTGCCATTTATTTATTGTACAATTTTATATTCTTTTTGTATACGTCAGACTCTTAATTTCTTCACGATTCATAAGGACTTAGTAAAAATAGATTTAAAACGGAACGCCATAGCTTTACAAAGTCAATTCTAAATACCGTGCTTAGTTCAACCATTTTGGATTTTCCATTGAATAAACATGTTTTGCATTTACATGACATTTTCATCAACAGACTACATGTTTAAAACGTGATCCACCGGTTAGAAATTTTAACAAGTAGGTGCAAAAAAGAAAAAAAAAGTGTTCCGCAGGGTTGAGATGCAAACAGATATTTTCGAATCGGATGTATCTTGTATTTGAATTCAAATTCAAATTCTAAATAAGCATATTAAATCTGAATTTGAATCCGAATTTTTCATAATTTACCAATTTCATAATTATATTTGAAAAAAAAATTGAATTCGGATTCAAATTCGGGTAATATTCAAATTCTTATAGCGTATTTTTATGTCTTTCGTTGTATCACCTTAAATATTTTGAAAAAAAAATACATTAAGAAAATTATATTTCTATTTTGTTTTTTGTATTCAATTATGTTTATATTTATAAACAAATAACCTAGTTTTTTATTAACTCATCATGTAAATATTAATTACCACTTATATTTGATGCAAAAGTTAGTATTTTTTATTATCCTCGGATATGGTTTGACGAAGGCTACAAACGGGCGGGTTTCCCGGCTACCAATATCTACCCCGCCAAACTATGGGGGGTAAGTGAGGTAGGGCGGGGCAGGTTGAATTTTATTTGTTGCTACCCACCCCACTTAAGGACGGATTTGACGGGTTGGAAGGGTTTGGTGGGTTAAACAAATTAATTCCTACATGATATTAATTTTGGGCCCATAACATGTATTGACAAATCAAAACCTATAAAACATGTACCATAAATAACCTATCACTTTTGGATAAACTAACAATTAACAAGTGATAATTGTAAACCTAATGAAAAGAAATGAATAAAAGTGAACATCTCAAGGTCCTAACAACATAATGTTAGTTTTATTTCCATAACATGTATGGCTGTGAATGAAAACATGTATAACCATAAAAAAATCAGACATTTCAAAAACCAAAAAAATCGGACTATTTTCACCACACTCTTTAAATAAAAAAGCACAAGATAATAATAAAATCTTAAACACGGCTAGAAGGAACGAATTCTTGTTCAAGAATGAAACGCTATATATTATATTAATAAATATTAGTAGGTTCGCGAGACGAGTTAGCATACAACTGCAATCCCTCCTACCTAAATAAGCGTGTTCGTGGATTGTGGTTCGGCGGGTAGTATTTCATATTTAATTACATAAATAAAATTTCCAAAATGAAAAAAGTAAAATAAAACCGAAAGCATAATGGAATAATCCCGTAATCAGTGGAGGTGCTATAAAGGGCAATCCAATCCCCTCATTTGTCATCATCACATGCTTTCTTGCGACTAAGGTTAGTTAAGTTAAGCCGTCATCGATTTGCGGCCACATTTCAATTCATCAATAAATAAAAAACAAAAAAAAAGACATACTGTTAAAACTATAAAAGTGGCAAAATCCAATCCGGCACTAACACAAGCCATCTCTGCTCTTTGCTTCGTCCCTTCAAACTTCAAACCCTAAAGCCGATTTTTGATTGTTAATGTTGTGGGTTTCCACCCCCTCCATCTAAACCCTTGTTTTTGTCGTCAAAATCCAATCTTTTGTTCAGTATTTTTGTGGGTTCTCGACCAAACCCTTGTTTTTGGTGTCAACATCCAGTCTTTAGTGGAGTATTTCTGTGGGTCTTCGTCCAGACCCTCGTTTTTTGTCGTCGAAATTCATTCTTTTGTGGGTTTTTCGCCCAAACCCTTGTTTCTGTCGTCAAAATCCAACCCTTTTGGGAGAACTTTTGTGGGTTTTCGTCCAAACCCTCGTTTTTGTTGTCAAAACCCAATAATTTGTGGAGAACTTTTGTGGGTCTCGGTCTAAAGTCTAAATCCTAGTTTTTGTCGTCAAAGATCAATTATTTTGGTTTAAGTTCTGTTGGTTTTCATCCAAACCCTCGTTTCCGGCGTCAAAAATCCAATCTTTGCTCCAAATATTTTGTTGGTTTTCTCCTAAACCCTCGTTTGTATCGTAAAAATCCGATATTCGCTTGAAAAGTTTTCTGGATTTTGGTTTGATCCATCATGGCGGCGGTTTTGGACGCTTTTGTTGGGATTCTGAAGAGACCAACACTTGTGGGTGTGTTTTGGGAGGTGTTTTTGTTCTTAATTCCACTATGGGTGGCCATTGTGTTGGGACTTGTTGTTGGATGGACGTGGAAGCCCGAGTGGGTAGTGGGTTTGATTGCAGATGCTTCCTTGACAACGTCAACTTCAGATTCAGATCATAAAGTTCCAGTCCTCGAAGAAGAAGCCATTGAGCTTTTGGCAAAAAGGTTTGCTTTTGCTTACTTAAAATGGCGTTTTACTATTATTTCTGGAAAAAATTAGGTTGGACGTCAAGTTGTTATCGATCTTCTACTTTACGCCAGGCACTTGCATCTTACTAGTTTTGTGTGATTTGCCGTTACGATGCTGAATATGTGCCTCCCGAAAATGAAATGTTAAATTTTGTTGAGTTTTGAGATTTGCGATGATGCGTTGTCTTATCACTTATTTTAATCTTGTGACTGATAACTTGATGGCGTTTTAACCTTAATATTTATCTAACTATCATAATTTATCGTGAAAGTTGTTAAAATGTATGGGTCATGTAGCAAAGAAACAGGAACATGAAAATGTCCCTAGAGTAATAACTTTGTGACATAAGAGAATGCCACCCGTTTACCCACCCTTAGACGGGGCGGGTATGGAAAGTTGTTCAACCCGTCCTATTAAACCGCTAACCCGTTTACTTAATTATACTTTTATATTTTCTTCACCAATTATATATTTATGTATGTATTGATTTGAATGATTTTTTTCCTAGATTTGACATCCAATCAAGATGATAGTTTAGTAGAAGAATCTCAAAAAAATACTAGGAAAAGAAAAGTTACATCTCATGTGTGGGATCATTTCGTTAAATTTGATGACAATGGACATTATTTGATAGTAACCGGCCCTACCCGTTTGCCCGCCTCGTTACCCGACAGGAACGGGTGGGAAATTCCAGGGGTGGGTAAAACCCGACCCGCTACCCATTCCACAAATAGCTGGTCGGGTATGGGGTGGCAGGAAACCCAACCCGACCCACCCCGTTTACACCGCTATATCTCATTGATAGCAAATTCAAAAGGCGATCTTAGATCAGTATAGTTGTCAAAGTTTATTAGTATAGTGTGCAATTGTGTGTAGGGTATATTTTTTAAAATTTTGGCTGCATTGTGGTGCTCATGCTGCAGAAAACGATTCTGACATGTTGAAACAGCGTCTCTGTAATTGTATATGGGTTGTTTGACAATGAATATTGAAGTTATTGGTTGATCTTTATGCTGGCAGCTGCTAGTAAACTTTAATGGTCTTGATTTCGTCTCTTCGAACTATGTTCGTGAAAGTGTTGTGAAGGTTGTTCTGATAATCTGATCTTAATTTCGCATGATTATATGACAATTAATTTTATGGCAGGTTTCTAAGAAGCAAATTTTAAGCTAAAATGTTTTATTTTGGTTATGTAGAGAAGTAGAAAGTGGAAATTTGGTTGTGAAAACGGAGGATTTGATGCACCTGCAACAATTGGTTGCGGGGATCGATGGCGGTCCATCATGGATACCGATGATGGATCGCTCCCTACCCACTATGAGATACAAAGCCTGGCGTCGAGATCCTAAGGTAACATTTCACATACAAGTAAAGTGTGTCAAACTCGTAAAATTCTACAGTCATCTTTCATCTTTCACCTTTCACTCTGTATTTCTTGATTTCAGAAAGCACTAGATGTGTATGTCGAACTTAAATTTCATTATGCACGGTTATGTATACTCTATATTATTAGGTTAAGAGGTGTAGCTAAAATTTGTGCTGTGTTTTTTTTAAAGACCGGACCTCCACAGTATCGCAGCAGTACAATCTTTGAGGATGCTTCTCCAGAAACTGTAAGGGATTTCTTCTGGGACGATGAGTTCAGAACCAAGTCTAAGTGGGATGATATGCTTATTTATCACAATACTTTAGAAGAATGTCCAACGACTGGGACAATGATTGTCCATTGGGTCCGAAAAGTAAGTACTAGTGATCAACCTTTCATATTAAAAATGATATTTTGCTAGGGCATTTTCCTTGTGATCTTACCTTTTTTGTTTTTATTTTTGGATAAGCAGTTCCCGTTCTTCTGTAGCGATAGAGAGTATATCATTGGGCGCCGAATTTGGCAATCAGGAAATTCCTACTACTGTGTCACCAAGGTATTCCTCTTTTTCTACTTTTACTGTTTCTGTAAATGGAACATTTAACCTTTGGTTGTTATCCTTGTTGGGCATATTTTTTGCCGTGAAGTGGAAGACCCTTTCTAGTGATGAGAAATTGTGTTAATTTCACCAAGCATCGCGTATTTTAACAAAGCTGGCCTAATTGGTTTCAGGGAGTGCCATGTCCATCCTTTCCAAGACGTAACACTCCTCGACGCGTTGACGACTACTACTCGAGTTGGTTGATCAGACCAGGTAAGTTAGTCTGTTCACTCTCTAACAAACATTTTATTCCACTTGTGTCTATTGTTCCAAATACTTGCTCGCCTTCTTTGCTGTTTTCTAAATAAACACTAGCTGAAATTTGTTGCCTTTTATTTGTGTTTAGTGGAGTCGATGAGAGGGGACGGCCAACTGACAGCATGTGAGGTGCTACTCTTCCATCGTGAGGATATGGGGATTCCATGGGAAATTGCGAAATTTGGCGTCCGACAGGGAATGTGGGGAGCTGTCAGAAAGATTGATCCTGGCTTCCGGGCTTACAAGAAGGAAATCAAGGAAAATACTGCAAGTCGAAAATGTGCAAAGACCTCCAAGATGACCAAAATAACCATAGAAAACCCACGGGGAATGGAAGGAAATGTAAATGAAAATCAGGACACTGATAAACAGTGCGGGTTGAATTTGCCGAAGCTCTTAATCATTGGTGGAGCTGTTATTCTTGCTTTCACTTTTAACCGTGGTTTGGTGACTAAAGCGGCAACGGTCGGGGTGGCTAGTAGATTCGCAAGGGTGGGCAGGTGATTCGGACTTGGACACGTTTGTCTAATACACCATTCCTGGAATTTTTCAAGTGGTTTAGTTTGTAGGGATTGGGGGCACAGTAGTGAGGAATTATGTTAGCATAAGTGAGGAAAATACTGGAGACAATTTCATAGACATAAAGATTTGATGGCCATGGTCTGTTAAGTTGAATGTTGTAAGCTATCCTGAGGTTAATGTTTTGAATTTTGTGATACTTGTGGGATGTTTTTGAACTTTTGTTGTCATATCCCAAACTTCCAGATATAAAAAAGGGAAACTAATTAGAGGTCTTGCTTTGGGCATCACTTTAAAGTAACACTGTCTTTACGTCTATGGTTGTGTTGGGGTGTGCGTACTAGTACGTGGATTGTTGAGAAATATTACTGCTTAAGAAACACCACAATCAAACGTATTGGATTCTTGAAATCAAGTTTCTTCTCGTTTTTTTCAATTTACACATGAAAATCAGAACCCAACCCAACCTGTTTTTCAGTGGTTTCTTACCATTGCACATGCAGGGTGTTGGTGGAAGACTCCGAAATTCATGTTATTTGCTAGTCTTGCCATGGACGTCATTACGAAAATGCCATACGAAGGAATTAAAATGTCAGCCCATGTCCCATTGGCAAGAACAAATACACATACATTTACACAAAACGCACCTACACCCTTTACCTTTTTCCTGGCGGAGGTGACGAAGGCGAAGTGCTGCTCCGCCGTGTCCCATTTCCCTTGTGATCCACTTCTCCCAATGTCCATGGTAACAGCAGGTACGTCCTTGCCTTTAAATACACCTTCGGAAAATTGATTTTCCAGTTGGACCGGATATTATCGTAAGGTCATAATCTAAGTTATTTTGGGTGTCTTTGTTTGTTTATTTGCATGGGCTAATGTATTGTCTACTGATGACAACTTTCTGTTAAAATGTTAGTGGTTGAATCACACCATGCTTGCCAAATATGCTAAATGTTCCCAACATCTTTCTGTTGACTTGTATTAGTAACAATATTCAATCAGATCCCCATTTTTTTTTTAAAAAAAGCATAAATGTTTGACTACACATGTATTTATATATGTCGGCCTCATCTTTGCTGTATATAATGTGCTTACAAATTCCAGGAAAAAGTTGGTCTGCCGTCAATTAATTTTGACTGCTTGATTGACTTAAAATCTTGATTTGTAATGCTGATTAGTAAACTTTATGCCTATTGAAGTATACGTTGGTAGGCCATGATTTTTATTTAACATGTAATTGTCACTTTTTTACGGTGGATTTATAAAATTGTTTTACAGTGAATGGACGTAGATATGATGAAACCGCTAATAGGGGGCAACGAGGAGGATGAATTACTAGTACATAGTACGGTAGCTTGTGTACATGAATCAATTAGAAACTCCATATTCAAGACCCTTGTCCACACTGCGTCGTTAAATGGAAATGTTAAAATGTTAGACATGTTATCTGTACATTGGTGAGTATGTTTCGACGCCTCTAGAATACATAAGGATGTTTTCCTAAAACTCTTTCACATTTTGAAACCGAGAGGCCTATTGAAACTCACCCATGAGGTTAGTGTGGAAGAACAATTGCACATGTTCCTATATGCCTTAGGGCACACACATGTTAATAGGGTATTGCAGGATATGTTTCAACATTCTGGGAAATTGTTAATTGACACGTCAATGCTGTCCTTGAAGTTCTGACAATTTGGGCATGCGATAATATTCAACCAGTAGAACCTCTCACGGAAACCCCCCAATACACACCATGACCACGGTGGTGGCAAATTCTTCCTCTACTTCTAAGATTGTGTGGGGACAATTGATGGAACGCACATGGATGTGTTCGTCCCGAAAGATAAGCAACTAGCTTATCGGTCGGGTCAAGACTCGAAGCACACAACCCAAAATGTGCTAGCTATTTACGATTTCAGGATGCAATTTACGTTTGCAATTTCCAGATGGGAAGGTAGTGCTGACGACAGTCGAATTTTAAATCAGGACATCTACAACCGTAGCGACAACTTCCCATTAACACCAAATGGTAAATCCTCCAAATTTCTTGCTAGTTACTTTCTCGTAGATGGAATTAATGTAATTAATTCTGATTTCGTAACCATTTACCATATAAATACTACCTTGTCGACACGGGTTATCCCAATCGAAGGGGGGTTTTGTCTCCTTATCGGGGAACTCGGTACCACGTGCAAGGATATTGTGCATCTCGACCTTGAGGCAAACAAGAAATGTTTAACTGCATGCCCTCTTCCCTAAGAAACGTAATATAGTGAGCTTTTGGTGTGTTAAAGAAATGTTAGGCTTTGTTAACACACTTGAGTCATTAACCTCTCAAATCACAAGCATTGTTTGTTCGTAATAGATGAAAGTAATAGATGAAAGAAACGATGAGATGATAGAAAAGTTGAACATTTGGTTGATACACACGATGAACCGTCATCATCTTGAAATCAAGGTACCAATGTTCGTGATGAAACCAATATGGGCCATTTGAGAGACTTAATTTGTAGCGCTATTGTATCTACAAATACAATCGTGTAGAACATGTCTTGAATTTGTACTTTTTGTTATCAAATTATGTAGTATCTGCTGTAGTTTTTCTAATGTAATGTTTGTTGTTGGTTTTCTTACATAGTGTTTGTTGTTGATTTTCTTATGAAAGTAGGCACATTTTCCTGTATCAGTCATGAGAGGGAGCAGGATCGGGCCGAGGGTCGACCAAACCAGCTATTGGTTCAATTGTGGTCGGTGGGTTGGGGTCCCCTGCATTGTTAGGACGCCACAATTACCACAATTACCTGAAAGTCGTACTCCTTCAAAGGGGTCTTCATCAGATCTAAACCCATATAACAAAAGAAAAGGATTCGTTAGGCATAATTTGTAGGACAGAAAATAACAATAAAACAATTAGAAGAAATAAAGTATGCTAATTTGGGTTGTTCCCTCAACCTCCAATCAACTTCGTGTGTGTTGTTGTAGTATAGGGGTTATTACTAGGTAAATCTGTTGTTCCAATTGCGTACTTCAAAAACATATTCATCCAACCTCTACTACTACTAATACCTTCTTAACCACTAGTGTAGAAAAATGCAGCAAGACGTGCTACGGTTTGGTTGGTTTCTAAAATGCAACATTGTATGAAATAATATATGAAGTAAAAAAAGAAGCTTTCCTAATACTCATTCTTCCATTTTGTGTATTAAACACTAGGGCATACAACGATAGTTGAAGGTTAACTAAGAACGAGCGAAGAACAAGGAAATGTATGCTACACATGGACTGTAGAAATGTTTAAAAAAATAGAGCGATTTCGACATATACTACCCGGGACAGTATGGGGAGTTGCAGGGGACGATCTTCCTTGCTTTTCGAATGCATCCAACCGAAGCTGCATGTCATGGACAACCTCCATAAGCTTTTCAATCTCACGCTCCTCGTCTATATGCACGAGATGCAAGATGATCTCCATGGTATCCTCCTCAATCAGGAAACGACAGCGAGCCTTCGACTAACAGTGGGTGACATAAACACAGAAAACATGGATATAAGAGGTGGCATACCAAGACTCCATATTTTAGGACATCAAAAACCAAAAAAAAAACCCAAACATGAAGATGGTTGTATTGTTGGCGGCACGTTGCTTGAGCGCGAAGAAGACGCAGAAGCATGTCGGAAGACAATGGCCAGAGGATACGCTCATCTGCCCATCAAGGATAACCATTTTTTGCAAAGAGGGGGAGATGGGGGTGAGGGAAGAGTTTTGGGAAGGAGAAGATGGATGGTTGTTGGGGGAGAAGAAGGAAACGGTGGGAACGAGTTTAGAGGGGGTAAAGGAAGGGTTTGTTGGTAATTTACTCCTGATTTGACTGATTGATTTGTCACGAAATTCAACACCCAAACGTGGTGAGTTTTTCAGGCTAAAAAACCCATAGAAACAGACATTGTACCTTCAGGTTTCCACCCGATTTTCAGTAAACCAAACCCGCAACTACACACACCCAAACACAACCAATAACTAGGGTAATTTTGTAGAATAGTTATATACGGACGCGAGCGTCCGTGACGCGTCCTACGTGGAATAACACGTCAGCTGCCAGTTCAGCGTCCAGTCAACCAAAAATTGTGCGCGGGGAAATGTAAATTACGAATTGTTGGGTGCGACGGTTCATTACCCTAAATCACGATTTCTTGGGTGCGACGGTTCATTTCCGTGCGACGGTTCATTTCCCTAAATCACGATTAGACGGTTCGACTTCACGTACGTCAGTAGCGGCGGTACAGCATTCGAGTAACTTTCCCCATTTCACCCGGAGTTCCTTTCCATACGCTCATCCAAAACCTTCATTGCTCCAAAACCTTTCCATTCCAGTAACGAAAACCAAGACAAGGCGAAAATGGATCCTTCTCTACCTGAAACCTCCATTGCTCCTGAAATTGTAGCCGCGCAGGTGTTTTGTCAACCATGTTCTTTCTGGTTCATTTTAAGGTTCATTATTGGCCTCTAACAATTTTTTTGTGTGGTTTAAGGGAAGCACGTACTACTTCCGCGAAACCAAGTACGGTTTCGCGGCCCTTCACAAGCAGTTCGACCGGATGAAGGAGGAGGAGAAAAATGTCTTCCAACGGACGCCTTTCGGTCATTTCCTCAGCTTTCCTCACGTCACAACTGACAACGAGATACTGGGTTGGTTCGTCGAACACTTCGACACCAAAGAAGTCGGTCTGAGAATAGCCACTGGGGTGGTCCCATTTACGGTAGAAGACGTCGCCCTTCTACTTGGACTAAGAGTACATGGGCAGAGAGTGGATATGGATGCCACGTACGTAGAGAAACGTGACGGGGTTAACCTCGACAACACCCAGCTACTGGGTCATCTTACCGCCACGAGCAAGATGGGCGAGGGGGAGGAGCACGTCCGACTCCTTATTTCTATGATTTTCAATCATTTTTTGTTCTTCGATGGATCACTGCGAACTAAAGCGTGGTACACGAAACACCTTAAGAACCTCAAGCGCCTCAAGAGATATGCGTGGGCAAATGCGGTTCACACTTTCTTGGTTGAAGGCCTGGAGGAAGCCCAACGGGAACTCTCGAGGAGGAGATCGTCAGCGAACTTCTCTATGAAGCAGGGCTACGTGTCTGGTTGCGTTGCCGTATTACAAGTAAGCATCTTGGTCCGGAATGAGTGTTGTGTCAGTCCGGAGTAGTGTCGGTCAGTCCGGAGTAGTGTCGGTTTATGTCCGGAATAGTCCGGAATAGTCCGGAGTAGTGTCGGTTTATGTCCGGAATAAGTGTGTTGCCTGTCCGGAATAGTCCTGTATGTGTCCGGAATGACTGTCTTGCTTGTCCGGAATACGTCTGGAGTCTGTCCGGAATACGTCTTGTGTCTGTCCTGAATAGTGTTGTCTCTGTCCGGAATAAGTCTTGTGTCTGTCCGGGATAAGTTTTGTGTCTGTCCTCAATAGTGTTGTCTCTGTCCGGAATAAGTGTCTTGAGGTTGTCCGGAATGAGTGTTGTCTCTGTCCGGAATAAGTGTCTTGAGGTTGTCCGGAATGAGTGTTGTCTCTGTCCGGAATAAGTGTGTTGCCTGTCCGGAATAGTCCTGTATGTGTCCGGAATGAATGTCTTGTCTGTCCGGAATACGTCTTGTGTCTGTCCGGAATAAGTAATTTGTATGTCCGGAATAAGAGTTGTGTCTGTCCGGAATTAGTGTTTGGTCTTTCTGAATAACGTTATGAGACTGTCCTGGGGATGTTATGTTTCTGTTTTTTAACTCATTCCTGTTTTCAGGTGTGGCTTTGCGAGAAGTTCAAATTGGGGGATCCCCGGTCAGCATTTCCACGGTTCAAGTGTTGGACCGAAATGTTTAGCAGACGCCAAATCCTTAGAAAATGGGAAGATCGAGGCATCAACTTGTCCCGGATATACTCGGGCCAATTTGAGTTGAAGGGCACCGCAAAACTCAGTGCACGGGAGCATTCACTGTTGTCAGAGGATCAATTTCCTCCTGAAGCATCAACTCCCGCAGCGAAGGAAACAACTTCAACTCCTGCAGAAGCAACGGTCGCCTCGAAGGAAACACCTTCAACATCCACTCTACCAAGGATACAACTCAGTGAATGCAGCATTCCATGTGACCCACTGCTACAAGAATTGGAACTTAGTGAGGTGAAGACGAAATGGCTGCGAGCCGAAGCAGCACTTAGGGAGGCGACCGTTAAAATTAACAACCTGGAGGAAGAACTCCGGATCTCTCAAGAAGAGTGTCGTGAGCTGAGAGTCCGTGGGGAGGAGGAAGAGAGGGAAAAGAGGGAGGAGGAAGAGAGAAATAAGAGGGAGGCGGAGGAGAGGGAAGAGAGGGAGGAGGAAGAGAGAAATAAGAGGGAGGCGGAGGAGAGGGAAAATAGGGAGGAGGAAGAGAGAAGTAAGAGGGAGGCGGAGGAGAGGGAGAAGAGAGAGGAGGAAGAGAGGGAGAAGAGAGAGGAGGAAGAAAGGAAGAAGAGGAACGAGGAAGAGAGGGAAAAGATGGAGGAGGAAGAGAAGAAGAAGAGGGAGGAGAATGAGAGGAATAAGAGGGAGGAGGATGAGAAGAAGAAGAGGGAGGAGGATGAGAAGCATAAGAGGGAGGAGGAAGAGAGGAAGAGGAGGGAGGAGGAAGAGAGGAAGAGAAGGGAGGAGGAGGATGAGAAGAAGAGGAGGGAGGAGGATGAGAGGAATAAGAGGGAGGAGGAAGAGAGGAGGAAGAGGAAGGAGGAAGAGAGAAAAAAGAGGAGGGAGGAGGAGGATGAGAGGAATAAGAGGGAGGAGGAAGAGAGGAAGACGAGGAAGGAGGAAGAGAGAAAAAGGCGGAGGGAGGAAGAGAGGAAGAAGAGGGAGGACGAAAACAGGAAGAAGAGGAAGGAGGAAGAGGGGGAAAAGAGGGAGGAAGAAGAGAGAAAAAGGCGGAGGGAGGAAGAGGGAGAGAAGAGGAAGGAGGAAGAAAGGAAGGAGGAAGTTATGAGGAGACAGGAGGAAAGAAAGAGGAAGGCTGGGGTTGCGCTTCCGATTTTGCACCCTCAAAAAATGCGGACTATTAAACCACGCTTGCGCACAGAACACATAGACGAAGCGCAAAGCAAATCTGGCCAAGATGAGGCACAGAAGATTTCCGCAGAAAAACAAGAAGAAATAAAGGAGGCCGAAGAAGCCACCACAAAAACAAAAGGGCCCGAAGAAGCCAGTGAAGAAACAACGAAAGATGAACTGGCCGCCCATGTTTCGTCCACGAGGCCCGATGTGGATGAGACCGCCTTGAGAACGCTGACGAATGATGAGGTACATCGTTTATTGAATGCAACGGCTCCCGAGCGAGAAGCAAAAGATATTATCTGGAGGGGGGTTCTCAGCATTATCAGCAGGGGTGATCTCAAGGAAATAATTTCGCGAGGCACAGAAATCACCAACGAAACTCTTGACGGCCTAATTGAGGTACTCGTCAGAAGAGGAGGGCAAAAAAAGGTGGTCTGCTTATCAACCTTCGAATCGGAAATGATTGTGGAGGGACAGGGAGAAGATATAAAGAAAGATTATTTACTCCCAAAAATTGAAGGACTTAATGTGGAGGAAGTCGTCATCGCACAGCCATGCTGTTTGTCCGGCCACTGGACTCTGTTCGTTGCCCACGGACCTCGATCAGAGTTCATTCAGTACAACAGCATCTCCCGCACGCTTAAAAGAGGTGAAAATCCTAACCGTTTAGTCGGAACTCATGAATGCACCGCGTCTAAGATAGCGGGATTCTGGAGAGGGTTTTTGGCGGTCGAATGGCCACTGAGAGTTGACAGGAAGGGTAGCCAACGACAGCTACCGGGGAGTAACGACTGCGGGCCATACGTTTTGTACTGGATCAAGCGTTTGATGGAGAATGCTGATCCGACTCAGCCCAAGCAGAGCAAGGTTCTTCACCGTTTTAGAGGCGATTTGACCAATTTCTTACTCGAAGACTCTGGGATGTGCGATCAACAATAAACGACTCTGGATGTTTTAATTTTTTTTTACAAAGTTATACATGTATACATATTAAAATTACATAGACTATTTGAATGATTTATCAATACAATGACATTTGGTGTTGGGTTAAATTATCAATACAAGGACATGTATAAATGATCAATACTCTTAAACCGGACAACAAATACACTTATTCCGGACAGCAAGTACACTTATTCCGGACAGCAAGTACACTAATTCCGGACACACTTTATTCTTAAACCGGACAACAAATACGCTTATTCCGGAAAACAAATACACTTATTCCGGACAGCAAATACACTTATTCCGGACAACAAATACACTTATTCCGGACAAGTATTCTTATTCCGGACACACTATATTCTTAAACCGGACAACAAATACGCTTATTCCGGACAACAAATACACTTATTCCGGACAGTAAATACACTTTAGTCTTAAACCGGACAACAAATACACTTATTCCGGACAGCAAATACACTTATTCCGGACAGCAAATACACTTATTCCGGACAGCAAGTATTCTTATTCCGGACACACTATATTCTTAAACCGGACAACAAATACACTTATTCCGGACAGCAAGTATTCTTATTCCGGACACACTATATTCTTAAACCGGACAACAACTACACTTATTCCGGACAGCAAATACACTTATTCCGGACAGCAAATACACTTTAGTCTTAAACCGGACACACTTTAGTCTTAAACCGGACAACAAATACACTTATTCCGGACAGCAAATACACTTATTCCGGACAGCAAGTATTCTTATTCCGGACACACTATATTCTTAAACCGGACAACAAATACACTTATTCCGGACAGCAAATGCACTTATTCCGGACAGCAAATACACTTTAGTCCGGACAGCAAGTATTCTTATTCCGGACACACTATATTCTTAAACCGGACAACAACTACACTTATTCCGGACAGCAAATACACTTATTCCGGACAGCAAATACTCTTATTCCGGACATCAAGTACACTTATTCCGGACAGCAAATACACTTATTCCGGACAGCAAATACACTTATTCCGGACAGCAAGTATTCTTATTCCGGACACACTATATTCTTAAACCGGACAACAAATACACTTATTCCGGACAGCAAATACACTTATTCCGGACAGAAAATACACTTTAGTCCGGACAGCAAGTATTCTTATTCCAGACACACTATATTCTTAAACCGGACAACAACTACACTTATTCCGGACAGCAAATACACTTATTCCGGACAGCAAATACACTTTAGTCTTAAACCGGACAACAAATACACTTATTCCGGACAGCAAATACACTTTAGTCTTAAACCGGACAACAAATACACTTATTCCGGACAGCAAATACACTTATTCCGGACAGCAAATACACTTATTCCGGACAGCAAGTATTCTTATTCCGGACACACTATATTCTTAAACCGGACAACAAATACACTTATTCCGGACAGCAAGTATTCTTATTCCGGACACACTATATTCTTAAACCGGACAACAACTACCATTATTCCGGACAGCAAATACACTTATTCCGGACAGCAAATACACTTTAGTCTTAAACCGGACACACTTTAGTCTTAAACCGGACAACAAATACACTTATTCCGGACAGCAAATACACTTATTCCGGACAGCAAGTATTCTTATTCCGGACACACTATAATCTTAAACCGGACAACAAATACACTTATTCCGGACAGCAAATACTCTTATTCCGGACAGCAAGTACACTTATTCCGGACAGCAAATACACTTATTCCGGACAGCAAATACACTTATTCCGGACAGCAAGTATTCTTATTCCGGACACACTATATTCTTAAACCGGACAACAAATACACTTATTCCGGACAACAAATACACTTATTTCGGACAGCAAATACACTTTAGTCCGGACAGCAAGTATTCTTATTCCGGACACACTATATTCTTAAACCGGACAACAAATACACTTATTCCGGACAGCAAATGCACTTATTCCGGACAGCAAATACACTTTAGTCCGGACAGCAAGTATTCTTATTCCGGACACACTATATTCTTAAACCGGACAACAACTACACTTATTCCGGACAGCAAATACACTTATTCCGGACAGCAAATACTCTTATTCCGGACATCAAGTACACTTATTCCGGACAGCAAATACACTTATTCCGGACAGCAAATACACTTATTCCGGACAGCAAGTATTCTTATTCCGGACACACTATATTCTTAAACCGGACAACAAATACACTTATTCCGGACAGCAAATACACTTATTCCGGACAGAAAATACACTTTAGTCCGGACAGCAAGTATTCTTATTCCAGACACACTATATTCTTAAACCGGACAACAACTACACTTATTCCGGATAGCAAATACACTTATTCCGGACAGCAAATACACTTTAGTCTTAAACCGGACACACTTTAGTCTTAAACCGGACAACAAATACACTTATTCCGGACAGCAAATACACTTTAGTCTTAAACCGGACAATAAATACACTTATTCCGGACAGCAAATACACTTATTCCGGACAGCAAATACACTTATTCCGGACAGCAAGTATTCTTATTCCGGACACACTATATTCTTAAACCGGACCACAAATACACTTATTCCGGACAGCAAGTATTCTTATTCCGGACACACTATATTCTTAAACCGGACAACAACTACACTTATTCCGGACAGCAAATACACTTATTCCGGACAGCAAATACACTTTAGTCTTAAACCGGACACACTTTAGTCTTAAACCGGACAACAAATACACTTATTCCGGACAACAAATACACTTATTCCGGACATCAAGTATTCTTATTCCGGACACACTATAATCTTAAACCGGACAACAAATACACTTATTCCGGACAGCAAATACACTTATTCCGGACAGCAAATACTCTTATTCCGGACAGCAAGTACACTTATTCCGGACAGCAAATACACTTATTCCGGACAGCAAATACACTTATTCCGGACAGCAAATACACTTATTCCGGACAGCAAGTATTCTTATTCCGGACACACTATATTCTTAAACCGGACAACAAATACACTTATTCCGGACAGCAAATACACTTATTCCGGACAGCAAATACACTTTAGTCCGGACAGCAAGTATTCTTATTCCGGACACACTATATTCTTAAACCGGACAACAAATACACTTATTCCGGACAGCAAATGCACTTATTCCGGACAGCAAATACACTTTAGTCCGGACAGCAAGTATTCTTATTCCGGACACACTATATTCTTAAACCGGACAACAACTACACTTATTCCGGACAGCAAATACACTTATTCCGGACAGCAAATACTCTTATTCCGGACATCAAGTACACTTATTCCGGACAGCAAATACACTTATTCCGGACAGCAAATACACTTATTCCGGACAGCAAGTATTCTTATTCCGGACACACTATATTCTTAAACCGGACAACAAATACACTTATTCCGGACAGCAAATACACTTATTCCGGACAGAAAATACACTTTAGTCCGGACAGCAAGTATTCTTATTCCAGACACACTATATTCTTAAACCGGACAACAACTACACTTATTCCGGACAGCAAATACACTTATTCCGGACAGCAAATACACTTTAGTCTTAAACCGGACACACTTTAGTCTTAAACCGGACAACAAATACACTTATTCCGGACAGCAAATACACTTTAGTCTTAAACCGGACACACTTTAGTCTTAAACCGGACAACAAATGCACTTATTCCGGACAGCAAATACACTTATTCCGGACAGCAAGTATTCTTATTCCGGACACACTATATTCTTAAACCGGACAACAACTACACTTATTCCGGACAGCAAATACACTTATTCCGGACAGCAAGTACACTAATTCCGGACAGCAAATACACTTATTCCGGACAGCAAATACACTTATTCCGGACAACAAGTATTCTTATTCCGGACACACTATATTCTTAAACCGGACAACAAATACACTTATTCCGGACAGCAAATACACTTTAGTCTTAAACCGGACACACTTTAGTCTTAAACCGGACAACAAATGCACTTATTCCGGACAGCAAATACACTTATTCCGGACAGCAAGTATTCTTATTCCGGACACACTATATTTTTAAACCGGACAACAACTACACTTATTCCGGACAGCAAATACACTTATTCCGGACAGCAAATACTCTTATTCCGGACAGCAAGTACACTTATTCCGGACAGCAAATACACTTATTCCGGACAACAAATACACTTATTCCGGACAGCAAGTATTCTTATTCCGGACACACTATAATCTTAAACCGGACAGCAAATACACTTATTCCGGACCACAAATACATTTATTCCGGACAACAAATACGCTTATTCCGGACAACAAATACACTTACTGTTAAAATACTGGACATACTGGTCACTTAATATATTTGTCGCCATGAGAAATTAATTCACAAACGATGAAGCAAAGAAAGGGTTGAATCTTATGCAATAATACAATGACTTTCAACAAAATTACATACAATGACTTTCAACAAAATTACATACAATGACTTTCAACAAAATTACATACAATGACTTTCAACAAAATTACATAGGAATAATTCCAACCAAGGACAAATACAATAATCAAGGAGGAACTCCCTCGTAATGCAAATTCATGTCCCAGTCATCGAAATCGTGATCCCCCGGTTTGGGTGCTGCAGGGTGTAACGGAGGTAGAGCCTTCTTCCTGTTGATTTTCTTAACGTTACTTTTAATTAATTTCTCAGACAAAGAAATCCGTCGTTTGCTCGGTGGTCTGCCTTTCCGTATTGTCTTATCCGGATTGAGAACGGACGTACCAGCGAACACAGGATCAGGTCGTTGCATACGTTCCTTAAGCAACTCAAGTGCCTCTACCGCCTGAAGATATCTGTCGTTTGAGTCGAAAGCGGCCTCGGCGATCCAAAGCGCACGACCCATTATGTCGTCGTGGCGACGAAGCGCATCGTTCCCCGTTATGCCGCTTCGAAGAGGAAACTTGACTCCATAGCTCCTTCGGATGTCCTTCCTCCATCGGTGGACGATGTAAGACTCGGGGAGCAACGCGTTTGGACGTATTCGGGCAATAACAACATAAACGTGACAACATAGGATACCGACGTGATCAAACATTCTGCAATCGCATACCCACTTCTCATCTCTAATTTGCACTGTGAACCGTTTCGACAATGGGAGCATATGTGTCAATACATGTTCGGTCACGTTGAAGTGCAATGTGTCGTCCTCGTTGAACTCATCCTTGATGTCGCAGTACATCATCTTCCCAATTTCTAACTGCACCTTCTTGAAGACACCCACCGTATACAACTCGCTCAATTGCCTCTCGAATGGATATTTCGAAATCAATTGCGGAGCCTTATGCTGACAATCGAAATCAGACTGAGCTTCCTTCTCATACTTGTGGCGTAGTGCGAGTTCGTATTGTTGAACGAACTGCTTAAGTGTCGTCCTTGATGTGAGGTACTTATCGAAGAAGGCGTTCATACCCTCACTTCTCTGGGTTGATGTCATTCCGGCGAAAAAACAATCCCGCGAAAATGCAGGTACCCAGTGCTCTCGAATTGCATAAATGGATCGGAGCCAATTATTGTCGTGCAACTCGAAATCATCTAGAAATCCCTGCCAATTCCGCTCGAATTCTGCCGGAGTCTTCGAATCGAATACACAGTTGTTGAGGTCAAACAACGTATGCTCCCGGTACTTCTTGGGCAGCTTCACAGGGGCCTTATTCATTATGTGCCATATACAAAATCTGTGTCGCGCTTCAGGGAACACAATCCTCACAGCCGAAGCTATGGCGCCACATTGGTCTGTTATGATCGCAGGGGGGCTTGTATCTGCACACAACGCGATCAAGATAAAAACAGATGTTAATCCGGACAGAAATAACGTAAACCGGACAGACGTAAGGGATAAACCGGACAAGCAAAAGACGTAAACCGGACAGACGTAAGGGATAAAACGGACGAGCAAAAGACGTAAACCGGACAGACGTAAGGGATAAACAGGACGAGCAAAAGACGTAAACAGGACAGACGTAAGGGATAAACCGGACGAGCAAAATACGTAAACCGGACAGACGTAAAGGATAAACCGGACGAGCAAAAGACGTAAAACGGACAGACGTAAGGGAGTAACCGGACAGGCACACAACGTAAAATGGAAAAAGCCGGACAAAATAAAACACGTACCGTTCATGCACGTCAACCATGTTTGGAACAACCAAATGTAATTTTGTGTCGTCTCGGAAGAGAGGAGTGCGCAACCGAGTAGGACGGACTGGTAGTGGTGATTTACCCCCACAAATGGGGCAAAAGGCATGTCATACTTGTTTGTTATGTATGTTGTGTCGAAACATATTGCATCTCCAAAGTAAGAGTAAGCAGCTCGAGAACGACTGTCGGCCCAGAACACATTTCGTAGTCTGCCTTCGTCGTCCATATCCATTACGTAAAAGAAGCGGGAATCATTCTTCTGCATCCTGATGAAATAATCTTGGATAGCTTGCGCATCTCCTGGTCCCATTTTGAGGTTTCTAACCTCGGTCACAACATTCCTGCGAAACATAATTTTTATGACAAAGCTAAATGCGTAACTTCAACCAGGTTAAGTGGAGAATAAATAACCTTAGGTCCCGCTCGTTGAAAGACAATTTATCGTGACCTCCAGCTTCGACCACAAAAGATTGCATGGTCTTGGCGGCAGATATACCGGCAGCATCATTGCACGAAATGCGTGCTCTGGCGGACTCCGGGACGGATCGTTTCTGTCGGAGGAAGCGCATCTGGTCTTCCGACAGCATGGCGTGATTATGTTCGAGATCTACGTAATTAATTACGTAGCCTCTGGATGGATTACCGGAGACCCTAATCCGCGCAGTGCATTCGACCCTACCGGATAACCTATGTTTCGGTCTACCTTCACCTTGGTTTCCGGGAGCATTACCTTCCTTTGAGCAAGTAAGAGTGGCCCGTATTACAACACCATGACCGTAATGAGATTGCCTTATCTTCACACCAAAACCACAGGAATCGGCGTATGAAACGTAAAATGCTTTGGCTTCTTCGAAGGAAGGAAAATTCATCATCACTTGAGGGACGTTGGAGGCATGAGCCGGTTGTGAGGACACATTTACGAGTGCCATTACAGTACAGATAGGAGGAATAAAGAGAAGGGAAGAAATAGGAGGACGAATGTTGAGTGTAGGAGCGCCAACATGATGAAAGAATGGAGTGATTTGAGACGCATTAATGAGGGATGGCGAGGGATGGCGAAATTTGTACGAAACGAGGAATAAACTAAACAAAGAAATTGTTTCTGGGGAGAGAGCGAACTCAGCCGCGTCTGCTGACTGGGTTGCCCACATCAGCCATTCTGCTGACTGGGTTTGCAGCGTCCGTGACGCGAAGCGTTCAACAAACATTTTCCAATTTTGTATGGTGGGGAGGAGGAAGGAAGGAAGTACAAGGTTAAGAAAGAAACGAAATTCGTTTCAAATTCATAAAATCTTTGCAATGGAAAGGAAAATAATGGCACAACGGAAAGAGAGTTGCAACGGGCGTCAGAAAAAAGAAGAAAGAGAAAAAGATGTTAGAATAAGACAAGTTGTTATGGGTGAAAGTGTAGAATACAAAATACCACAATATCTTAAAATATCCAGATACATAACAAGACAAAAAATTGTAGACGTTTCTGCCACCTGGATAATGCACGAGAAAATGGGTTGGAAGGCATGTGGGCATCCCGGGACCCACCATGATCTTTTCGTAGGTCACACAAGATGAACCTGATTTGAATATTGTGCTTCATGGAACATCTATCAGCAATCTCGAATACCAAACATATGGGATTATGACCTCATACAATGATACAAGTATCGTAACTACACTTCAGACTACATCCATCAACACATATTAGATAAAGATTTTAATTCACTAGGTGCAGTTTGATGTTTTTTCTAAGAGGATAGGTGTTCGTGGTGGTGGTGATTAGGGCAAATGGGGGAGGAGTCTATGGTGGGAGTGCGGAATTTAAACTTTACTTATCTGTAATCGTGTTTTAATTTGGTTGTTGTATACACCAAGTCACGTTTTGAATCTCACATCTAACGTAGAAAATGAATGTTTATTAGTCTTCCTTAGAGATAGATCGGAGAAACCCTAACCACAACTTTGTGGTCATGTTTGGTTCATTATAATTGGATTATATGAGATCTATATCATATTCTCATGAATTAAAAACTTTTTGATTGAATTATATGATTTACTGACAACGGAATTTACTATACCAAACACAATGTTATTATAAAATTTATTAGCAATTAATGGTACTAGTAAATCTACGACGAAATCGCCACTCGACATAGTTTTTGTAGTCCCAGCAAGGTCAAGTTTGAGATTAAATGATTAAACAAATTTGAATAAATTTTATAAAAATCCGATTACATTGTATTGTTATTAGCTTACAATATGTAACGAGGTCATCCAGATACCTAAAAACGTTGTAATTTAACTTCATAAATTGGTTAGGAGTGATTATACAATCTTTAAAAAAATTATACACTCTACTACCGATATCATTTTAATTTTCTAGCTAATCCCAAATTTAGAATAACGAACACAAGATATTTTAAGGGAACTACTATTCGTCACCGGAAAACTACTTAAATCGCCCCAACAATTACAATTTTGCCCTTCACAATTCATTTTATACACATTTCGTCTCATGTCTTAAAATAAGGTTTTTGCCTGAGTTTTCCTCACATTCCCAGTACCAACACCACCAAAATGTCTGGCAAAGCGCCTGAATTTGGGGAGGTAAGTAGGGAGATTTTTTTCTCGTCTCGGGCTTCTAGTTAAGCCGCCGCTCCCAAGGATGGGGAGTCTGGTTGGGACGCCCTCTCATTGGAGGATGCGTACCAGCCAGACGCCCCATCCGTGGGGGCAGAGGCTTAGGCAAACGCCCCATCCATGGAGGCAGAGGATTAGCCAGACGCCCCATCCTTGGGGGCGGCGTCTTTCTGTCGTCGTGCCCAATGAGGAGGGTTCCAACCAGACGCCCTAATTTATTTATTTTTTATTTTAAATTTATTTATCTTGTGTTATTTTAAATTATTTCAGGTTCCGTTGTAAGATTTTGGTGGTGATGGGGTAGATTACAATGAGCTTTTTGATAGTAAACAAATATTGCCAACAATCGAGGATGTGTGTCAATGGGTGAAACAAGTTGTCATCGGAGCCGGATTTTTTTGATAATATCATCCTACAAATCAAAAGCAGATAATCGGATGGATTGTTATCTGAGATGTGATCGCAGAAATGAAATGAGTTCTCGTGATATGGATATTGCACTACGGAAGAACACGAAAAGAAAGTTGCGGTTATCGTTTTTTATAAAGTTAGTCGAGCGACGGGATCGTGATGGATAGGTCATAGTTTCTAATAGTACTCATGGGCAACCCAACCATAGACTTGAAGTTTATCCAGAGAGTCACCAACAAATCAGCGGTTTTAGTTATGGGGCCAAGAAAATTATTCGTGATATGACTGAGGCACAAGCGAGACCACGTAACATCTTGTTGGCAGTAAAGGAGAAATTCCCAGATGATAATTCCAATCATAGACACATTTATAACTTCAAAGAGTACATGAGGAGGATGAAATGTGAACACAGGAATCCCACTCTGCAGTTTTTGAATCAGGCAGTGCAGTATCAGTACTTACATTGGATTATGGTAGATAAAGAAACTAATATCATCACTCACACATTTTTGGCACATCCGACGTCAGTTCAGTTGTTGCGCACATACCCTTTCGTAATCTGCATGTATTCGACGTACAAAATGAACAAGTACAAGATGTCTTTGTTCGAGATGGTTGAGGTGACTCCAACAAACATGAACTTCCTCGTCGGCTATGCCATTATGAAGGATGGGACCAAGTCTAGTTACCGGTGGGTGTTGGAGAAGTTGCGAGATATGTTATTGGATATTGTTAGCCTGACTGCAATAATACTCAGGTGTTATGGGACCAAGTCTAATAACATTAATTGCTAAGTAAATGAGCAGACTCAGGTGCAATAACAGACCGAGAGTTAGGCCTGATGCGACAAGTGTGAGAGGTTTTTCCCGAGTCTGCTCATTTACTTTGCACCTGGCATATCAACAATGACGTGTACAACTACACATACCACGTATTCGGCAAGAACAAGAAGCTTGCAGACAATTTGAAGTGTGGAAAGTGGAGGAAAGTCATGCTTTCTGATTCACAGACCGAGTACGATAGAGTTGTACGTAATCTGAAAGATACTTTTCAGTCTTGGCCAGTTCTCACGGAGTATCTCGAAGACACGTGGTTAGTGCATAAAGAAAAGTTTGTGTTGAATTGGACGAATAAAGTCCTTCATTTTGGCAACACTACGAACTGTATGGTGGAAAACGCTCATTCGGCTCTGAAAGAGTGGATCACTACATCGACTGCAGTTCTGGAAACTCTTTTCGACCATGTGAACGCGGCTATTGAAATGCAGCTGACGAATGTTCGGAACTTTCTTGAAGAGTCGAGACGTCGAAATTTGACTAACTACATAGGTGATTTGTATCAGCATATAAATGATCTAGTTTCGCATCACTGCTTGTCATTATTGAGTCAGGAGTTGAAGAGAATGCATGACTTAAGCAATCAAGTTGAATATCACTGCGGGTGTGCTTTTCTGACATTACATGGGATTCCTTGTGCTTGTACCATGCACGATTGTATTGAGTCAGGTGATGGAATTTATTTAGAGCACATTCATCCATTCTGGAAAACACTTGTCATTGGAGGAGTCGAGATGTCAGAGTTTGTGGATTCGTCAACACAAGATGTCGAGCATTTTTGGAAGCTCGTTGATGAGATTTCGGGGAGTGACCCTGCAATAATTCGTAGTGTCTCTCATATTTTATACACACAGTTACACCCTGATCAGTCGAACTATCAAGAACTCGCAGAAAATACTAAGGTACGAGGTTGACCAAGAGGAAAGTCGACACATCGGAACCCGAGTGACAGTTAGTATGCTGAGTGAGGTTGTGGTCGGTCTTCCAGTAGTGGGAGCAGGGGTCGTGGTCGGTCTTTCAATTCGCCTCGATCGTCCGTAACCACGGGTGCATGATCTAGTATGACGATATCTTTGTTGTTATTATTATTACTTAGTTGTTTGTTGTTATTAATACATATATCTTTGCAATTTTTCCAACTTATAGTGTCCGAATGGATTGACGTCGATAACTTCCCATATGTTGATAGACTGTCAGGAATCATTTTACCATTTCTAGAGAGGTAGAATGACGTACGTGCTGATGGCAACTGTGGATTTTGATGTGTTGCTGATGTCTTCCATGGTGGTAAAGACAATCGGTTGTACGTCCGTCGTGAGATTTCTAATGAGATAGGTGCGCATCCTATTTATGAGCACGTCTATTACGGTTGTGTGGTACAGGATTGTCAGCAAATTGATTGGGGCGATGACCTTCTGACGAGGATCACAATATGGAGGTTTGGGCCGACTTGTTCCCGATTGCCAATTTTTACAAGTGTGTAGTTATGTGTTTCTCAGTGGAAACGGATGGTTTGTTGTACCCGTGTCTTATAGTGCTACATTAGGAGAGTCTGTCTTCCATGACGAAGCCATGCAGAGAGTTGGTCATTGCTCATTTAGGGAGTTACATACATTTTATTCGCTTGGAGTTAGCTGAGGGATTCCCAGTACCTCCTATAGAAACCCTGTGGGTTCAAATGCAAGATGAGAGTGTTGCTGGATGGGATGAATAGTACGAAAGTAGGAGAGCGTATTGGGACCGGTTATGTAGTACATTTTGATTGTAATTTGTAATGCATTTGTAATGTATAATATATCGACGATTATATCGTGTATTTGTACTTATATCATGTTGTTCTTTTATCAGATTTTAAATTTAATTTACGTTACATATACCAAACAGGTCTATGATATGCTCGTGAGAAATAAGTACTAAAAATACGACAGATAAACAAATAGGGAGAAGATATGTTCGTTAGAAATAAATAATAAGAGTACAACAGATAAACAAATACCAACAAATGTAGTAACAATTCAACATAAAATAAAATAAATAATGTGCAAGCCAACTACAACTCATCATTCGAATCCTGGTCCGAATTGCCCAACTGATTGTTCCACTCCTCAACGAGGTCATCCAAATCTGTACATGCAGCTCTCGTCTCCTCGTTCGGCATCTGGTCCCTGTATCGCAAAAATGGTTGCGTAACCCGTATCGCCCTACTCATCCATTGTATGTAACATATAAATTAGCATACATTAACAATAAAAACAAAATATATATTATAAATAAAAATTAAATTAGATAAACTTACCGCATCACCACATATCTATCCAGTGGTCTCTCCGGTCTTGGGACAATACCACACACGATAACTGGATGTGAGCACCTACCGAACCACTCCAAATAATCTACATCACAGTGGAGGGGTCGCGACTACGTCTCAGATCGTCCACGTGTAATCAACCTACTCTCGGAAATGTCCTCCAAATCGATTCCACGCTCGAAGCGTTGTGCTTGACGTCGTACGTCATTTTAATCGTAGACCGCACTGCATGCTCTGGCGTCGGGATGTCAACCAGGATCACCTGAACGTACCCTAACTGACAGAAGACGCGATCAGGCAAATAAGGCTCTGTGATATCCCGATAACGAATAACGCCCATAAATGTAGTCCTCGGCACAACTACAGCAGACTCAGGACCATACGACAAACACTCCACCTAAACGTTTAGACGTTAATAATAATTAACTTAAAATTTAAATAAACATAAATGATATATAATTTTATACATGCGATGTAGTCATCTGATCTAGCCGTCTACGAATGGAATGGAGTCGTTCCACACTCCTATCCTCATTCCGGACAGCCCACATACGCGAACGAGGATGACCCTCATCAATGATCTTCCCAATGCGGGCTGAAAGGAGGAAAATACTCATATATCCAAGCTTGCAGCAGCGTAAGACAACCTGTAATACCAGAACAATCAGTATGGCTCGCTATCCTTAACTGGCGATACAAATATGCCAACGTCGCTGACCCCCATGAGTAATAACCAATGGTATCTGGGTCCCTTGCCTCCAATAGGTCGCGTGGGCTGATTCTGCAACCGCTCTTGTCGACAAACAAGACGCAGCCTAGCAGTAAGAAAATGTAGGCAGTCATCTGCGTATCCTCAGTCTGTGGTGGTCGTCCCCGTCTGCAACAGTCGACCACAACGTCGATGCTAACACCACCGCCACTCCAAAATGAGCTATGCCGCCCAAGACCATCGACGCTGACCCTGAGCAACTCTGACACAAAAATCTTCAGCTCCGACGTTGATTAGTAGCATATCATGCATCATATTCATGCTATATATCCTTTATTTTACCACAATATTGTGCTATTCGAGTTGTTATTTGCAGTGTTTCAGGAGTTAGGTAATAAAGAAGAGGAAATGAGCAAAAATGACCTAAATGTAGCAAGTATGGACTGATTTGGAAGGTTCTGGTTCTATTTGTAATGCACAAGGACTGGATCGCAAATCAGGAAGGACCCAAGTGAAACCCTGAAGGACCTGGTTGTGAAATGCAAAGTATTGTGACACATGACTTGAACTACATCAATATTTCTCCAATTAAACTCAAATCGGTTCAAGCCAGCAGACAAGGACTTCACCCATGTGCCAAATGAAGAAATAAAGAACCACACAAAATTTCAACCCGATCGGACACATTTGATCTGCCAGTGACGGATTTGGATCCGCCACTGGCAAATCAAAATGCTCCAATTGAGCTGAAATTTTGGTCGTGGTACGGGTTGTCGGGTTAGAGCACTCCGGGACCATCATATGTGATTTAGAGTCGTCTGATTATTCCCAGATTAATTCTAACCATGCATTAGTCTATATATATCATTGTAATCCCTCATATCCCTCTTCTTCTTGCTTCTCCATTAGTTTTAGGTTTTATTTTGTTGCTGCTTAGTCTAGTTGGAGGAGAAGAAGCACACTTTGTAATCCTTTAATTTCAATCAATAGTGAGTTGTGTTCTTTAAATACATGTCTTTTACTTTGATGCAATTTCTTTGATGTTGTTGTTTAGTTAATCTTGGTTTCAGTAATTTCCATTATGAGTTCTTGTTGTTTTTATGCTTTCTTTAGTGTAGAGATGAGTAGAGAGTAGTCCATCCCCATTGGGGGGGTGGAGAAGAAGGTCATTGATCATGTGATGGATTAGTTTGTGTGTTAATCTTAATCCTTTGAGCTTTACATGATTTCCATAACCATCTAATGCATTTCACTCTTATCTTTGATGTGCTAATGCTCTTGAAAGAAGCTTAACACATGCTTTGATTGGTGGGCCTATTTTATGGGGAATGATGATGTTAGGATAAAGATGGAGTGAAAGAAGGAAACAAAGCATGTGCATGCATATGCTCATGTTGGCTTTATCCAAATTAATGTCTTGTATGTTTTAATGATTGTGATAAATCTTATTTCATGTGGAGACATAGTTTCATGTGGAGACATAATTGGATTAGAGTCATTTTGCATGTGAACATATTAGCTTCATTTTAATTATTGTCTCGTATGTTTTAATGATAAGATTTTATCTTATTTCATGTGGAGCCAACAAAGTTGGAATTCAGTTTTGTGGATTTCATGTATGACATGTTTTAATAAGCACATTTGTGTAGGATTTTTAGTTTAATTGCACATATTTATTTTCGAAATTTTTATGCACAATAAGGATCAATTACAATTTTCTATGGTTTGTTTCATGCATGCATCGGTTTGTTTCAATAACTAGTTTCAAAACTTTATTAAAACAAACATGGGCTCCGAAATTCATACCTAGAAGTTCTCTAAAACTTCTTGAAGATCCGGAGACGTTGATGATGCTTGTCGCTGCACCGGATGCCTCCGAGTATTCACCAAACTCTAAACAAGATTGGAGAGAGAAGAGTTAGTCTCTCAATCTTCAATAGGGTTTAGAATCTAACTACTAACCCCTCTTTAGTTCTCTTGAGAAGAAGCTCTCTGAAAACTAAAACTAAACTCAAGAATTAAGGAAATTTTGTGGATAATTATGGAGAGAGAAGTTTGCACAAGAAGATAATGAATTAATTAATAAGGTAATGAGATAAACTTGTATTTATAAGTTCTCTCCAAATTACCTATTCATGTGCAACCTCTTGCCCATGATTTCATGCAAACTTCCATCTAACCATCCATTATTTGCTAACAAATAATCTTAGCCACGAATTAAATCAGTTATGGACCAATTCCATGCATGATCTAATTAATTCTTAAATTTATTCTGCAGTAACCGTCTAAATCGGTCGACCGTGTTGGAGGCTCAGTCGACCGTTTAGACCGAGTTTCGGTCGACCGTTCATGAACTCGGTCGACCGTTCGCAACAAAAAAAAATTCATCGCAATGTTCGGTCGACCGACCGAACTACTTTGGTCGACCGAAAACGAACAGACGAAATTCCTGTAGCGATCGAGACACATCCGGTCGACCGTGCAACATTTCGGTTGACCATGAAATATCTGGTCGACTGTTTACGATTTAGCGGTCGACCGTTTTTGCACAGTACTGCAGACTCGTCAAATTTCGGTTTATCCCCTACAAAATTTGACATTTCGGGATTAGTAGTAAGTTCACAACTTATGTAACATATTATCCTATGTAATGATAAATCATTACACCCCATAATATTTACATCACATATGAATTTGATTTAGATTCTAATTATGTTATTAATCACAACATAATTTTGATTTCGCTTGTTCACCACACGTGTCATATTTTCTACATGAAACCCGACACACCTTATGAACTCAGAATCCTCATTTCTTGTTTCCCAGTTTTGTGGTGTGACCTATGGGAGGATCTAAACTAAGTTGGCAGTGATATTAAGAGCTTAATATCACAAGCTATAAACGGTATCTAGCTACACATTATAGCTCCCAATTAGTTAGATGTCTTAATTCCACTAGAACCAAAACCCGATCCATTTAGTGATGGAGTGCACCACTTGTGTCCGTCCCTTGCCTCATGATATTAAGAATACACACAAAGTAGTATTGTGTCATCTTTGTATTAGCATTCATTTCTTGATCTCTTTAAGCTAGTTATAAATATGTGACTTAACTCAAATCACATTGTGCACATTATAACTTTGCTTTATCAAGGGGGCCACTAATATCATCACTCAATTAAGAGGGACAATGATAATCTTTTGACTAACTATCTTCTCCAACGAAAGTCATACTTAACCAACTAATGTCTTTACACTACACTCATCGATAGCTCAAGACACTAGTCTAATCAAGCAATTCTTAAGTGATCGAATAAAAGTCTCATATCAAAGGACCAAAGACACAGTAAAATATTAATGACACAGAAACACATTTCTATAATATTTTACTTATTAGGTTTATTCAGTATACAAAAGTAATATTTTCCTCTTTTGTGTACCCGTGTTGTCACTCACTTGTAGAGCTACAATGATCTATGACCAACACGACAATCTTAACTCGGTAATTAATGTCCCATGTTAATTACCATGATTGCGAATATCTTTTGTTTTATGTAAACCAATATCTTTTAGAGCTCTACGGTTAAGTACCAAGAGCATCTTCCTTAACACTTCTAAAAGACGAATAACATAAACAAGGAACAAAATGATTTCTCATTCAATTCATAATAATTGACATTTAAAAGTAAAACTTTTAGAACACATTCCCTTCAATCTCCTACTTGTTATCAAAGTTTTCTTTCACATACATTCTCAATGTATAAAACATTAATAACTAGGGTAACCTTCTCAAATCACCTATCAAGCCAATCCACATGGAACCTCGGATCCATGGGCTCGAAATATATTTCGTCTCTTAGCTTGGTATGAAGGTTTGTTGAATGGATCAGTTGTGTCACTGTTGTGTCCACCCATTTATTTATTTTGTCTTTCGTTGGTGGTTGAGTTAACCGTAGTGATATTACTCCTAACTACATTAGCTCATACCTCCACCCTTGATAATGATGACGCATCATCATTCCAACCTCCTATTGTCAAGAATCCCTATGAGAATTGCATCAAAATAGCCCTCGGTTGTTCTCTCCTTTGTCTTCCATAAACAAGAACCTTATCCTTAGTCTGGTTAAAGTACTTCAGAATATTCTTGACCGCAATCCTACAAGTAGGACCTGCGTTGGATTGGTGACTACCTGTCACGCTTAGAGCATACGAGATATCGAGACTTGTGCAAGTCATTGTGTACATGGTCCTTCCTTTTGCTGAAGCATAAGGGATACCTTCATGTACTCCAAGTCTTTACGTTATTGGGCACGTTTGAGACTTCTTGAGTTGCATACCTATACTCGCACTTATTGGCACATTGTCCATATCGGAATTGTTCACCCTGAACATTTCCAAGACCTTGTCAATGTATGCACATTGACTGGGGCCAATGAGTCTATGGGATGTATCTTAACGTATCTTGATTCTCAAGATGTGTTGAGCCTCATCCATTTCTTTTCATGGAAAATGTCGATTTCAGTGAAAATTCTCGTTTGCTAATGCAAAGGTATATGATTGCTCATGAGCAATATGTCATCGACATATGAGATCAGAAGTACTACATGGCTCCCACTAATCTCCTTGTATCAACAAGGTTTTCCTTTACTTTAAATGAAGTGAATCTTCTTCACCTCTTCGTCAAAGTGTTTGCTCCAACTCCTCGATGCTTGCTTCAGTCCATAAATGGATCCTCGAAACTTGCATTTCTTCTTGCTATTTTTTGGATCATCAAAACCTTGAGGTTGTACCATGTACATATCCTCCTCCAAGTTCCCGTTTAAGGAGCGCCATTTTGATATCCATCTTCCATATCTCACAATTGTGAAATGCGGTAATAGTGAGCATAATCCGAACATATTTTAACATGGCAACCTCTCAAAATTTCATCAAGGTCAATTTCTTGAATTTGAGTATAATTGTTGCTACAAGCCTTGCTTTGTAGGTTGTCAATTTACTATCCATGTCTATCTTCCTCCTAAAAGCTCATTTATACTCAATGGCATTTTCTCTTGAGGAAGGCAAATCAAGTTCCATACTTGATTGTCATACATGGATTCTATTTCGGATTCCATGGCCTTAAGCCATAGTCTGGACTCTTCCCTTTCCATTGCTTCTTGTAAGGTCGAGGGATCTTTGGTATCTAGTACCACGATCTCATGAAGTCCTGCATACTTATTGGGTTTCTTCCTTTCCCTCGTCGACCTTCTCTATTCTTTTGGTTCTTCTCGTGTCTCTCGAACTTCTTCCACAATTTCTTGAGGAATAGGTTCACGTTCGACTCTCGAACGTACACTAGGTGGGGATAATTGAGATTCTCTCACAATTTCTTGTAAGGATCTCTCGCTCATGCTCCCACTAACCAAATGAATCTCGGTTGGACTTTCATGATTTTGAATGCAACATTCACATCATGATCTTGTAGAGTATCTTGAGTTTTCCCAAGCTTAACTCTACTCCCACTACTTTTCTCTCTTTTCCAGAAATTCTAGAAAAATCATATCTCTCTCTACAATCTTTCGATTGGAGGTGATACACCAAAAGTAGTATCCTCTTGTCACACGAGGACAACCTATAAAGAAGCACTTTTCCGATTTTGGTTGAAGCTTGGTCGACATCAATTCCTTGACGTAGACCTCACAACCCCAAATCTCGAGAAAGTTGAGCTCAGGTGTCTTTCAACTCCATAGCTCACAAGCCATTTTCTTCACGGATTTGGATGGAACATTATTTAGTGAGTTCATCATTTCTTGTAGTGCATAATTCCAAAATAAATAGGCAATTTAGATTGACTTATCATTGATCGAACCATGTCGAGCAATATCCTATTCCTACATTAGGAATGAGTCAAACTAGGTATCCTAAGCACTTACCCCTACGAACCTTTCACAGAGACTCAATATTCTTGTTGAGTCGGTTCACTACTTCATCCTCGAATTCCTTGAACTTGTCAAAGAATTCACTTTTGTTTCCCATTAGACAAATATAGCCATAATGACTATAGTTATCCATGAATAAAATGAAGTACCTTAAACCGTCTCTTGCACTTGTACTCATTAGACCCCATACATTGGAATGTATCATATCCAATAAGGCACTCATTTTCGTTCCTTTCTTCTTGAAAGGTCTCTTGGTCATTTACTTGACCAATCCGATAGTCCTACAAGAGTGTATCATACACGTGAGTTATTTTAGTTCCTTTTGTTATTGTTTGTTTGAGTTTGTTTATTATTCATTTCAAGCAAATAGAAACCATTCTATACGAATGTATTTGCATAGAAAATTCCATTCTTCGATATAGACAAGCAAGAATTAGAAATATATATTAAGTTATCCATATCTAAAATATGATACAAAATAGTTCTTGCTAATCGAAGGCACATAATAAACATTCTTCAAAGCATAAATTTAAATCACTAGACTATTGAAGTTCCATAGAATCTTGTACAATCGCAGCTATGCTTGTACTACCGATCATCAATATCATCTCGTTCTCCACGAGTTCCTTCCTATCCTTCAATAGCTGCACGTCAAAATTATGTGAGCACAAGATCTGGTAACCATTACCAAATCGAGGACAGAGGTGATTAAATTTATCTCAATAACAAACATACCTTTGGCGTTTCTCGGGCGCATATGTTCAATCATCCCATTTTCAAGGTCTTCCTTGTAGTTAGGGCAATTAGGTCAGATGTGTCCCTTTTCACCGCAGTGAAAGCACTCCGTGTTGGGAGTTGGAGATTTGAAAGATTTCCCCCTTGAGGCACTCCTATGAGCACCTCCTACTCCCTTGCTTTTGATTGACATATCTTTGGTAAATTTACCTTTACCTTTGTTGATCATTTTGCTCCTCTCATGGACGGCTAGGACCTGATTGTCCCGACCCTTGCCCATGTCAACTTCTACCGTTTTGAGAGCGTTGTGAAGCTCCTCAAGACTCACCCTTTTTTCACGCACATGATAGTGCATCACAAAATCCTTAAAGGACGGGACTAGAGATCCAAGAATCAGATCTTCGGCAATGTCCTCGGGCATTGGAGAAGAGAGCTTCGACAATTTCTCAAGCTATCCTTGCATCGTGAGAAAATGCACGGATACCGATGTTCCCTCCACCATGTGGCACCTTGTGAGTGTGATGGTGGTCTTATAGTGCTCCTTTCGGGCACTATCCATGAACATCTTTGTTAAAGCTTCCATGGTCTTCTTGGGTTTTGAATCCAAGTATTTCGATTGAAGTGACACCCATGGATGCCAACATTAGACCGTGAACTTGGTTCTCTTGGTCTTCCCACTTGGCTATCGCCTCTTTCTCATTACCGGTTGTCTTCTCATTCAATTTTGGAATTTCACCATCCAAAATATGAGATAGTTTTTCAAACCTCAACACGATATTAAGATTGAGTTGCCATTTCATGAAGTTTGAGCCATCATTTTGCAAAGGATTCTTTTTGATCATAGATCGCACAATTGGTTGGATATTAGACATTTCTACAAAATAATGTTATTTTTATCCATTTGTAGAAGTTTCATTAGTCCCACATCGGGGAATTGTTCGTAGTCTTTTTAATGTCTATAAATCGAACTCTTCTTCCTCCTTTGTAATTCACTCCGTGCTTGGTGGTCATTCTCTCTACATGGAGTAAAACCTTGGAGTAAAACTCCAGTGGAGAAATGTTACTTGTAATGTGAGTTATTAATAAAAGAATGTTTTGTTAGTTTCATGTCTTCTCTTTTAATTCGTGCATGCGTAGCTTAATTTTCTTTTGTCTTAGTAGAATTAATTAAAATGTTTTCTTTTCTTAATGTAGTTGGTAGCTTAATGCGTAATGAGTAGTTTCATCCCCCTTTACGGGTAGAGTTGATGTTTATACATGTCATGAAGAGTGTGATGAATGCTATCTTTTGCTTTATATGATGAATGTTGGTGTATGCTTGTTTGAATAAAAGAGAATACTTAACGTGATGGTTTCTGCCATAATCATTAGGTACATCCCATGCTTGTTTAGGTTTTCGATAATACATTTGTTTATGCTCATGTTAATCAACTAGGTTAGTGATTTGGATAATAGGTATTGCCACAACCATTGAGTACTTCCTATGCATAAAAACACAACCTACACTTATGCCCTATTGAATGCATTCCTCAGCATTTTATTTCATGTGTACACACACTACACTCCTTGGGGCTTTACTTCCTGATCCTCATCTTGCTTTGATATTTCTTAGTTTAGTTTGTTTCAATTTCTCTCGCTTTTGTCTTCTTTGTTTGTTGCATGCTAGTTTAGTGTAGCTTAGTTTAGTTTAATCAACTTATTCTCCCATTTATTCTCCAATTGATTTCTGAAGAATCAGAGCTGACACCTCCAAGTGTAGAGAGGTCACCCCGGTTGTAACCCGAACGGTGCAACTATGTAGAGTTGTCACCTGGTGCAACTAGGTTGAGTTGTGGCTATTATGTTACGTGTGTGGTAGATAGGACGCATGCATAACTCTGTACTCTGTTTCTGGACCCGGGGCATATAAGGTTTTCTTTATTGAAAACTCATGCATATTTGTTTTATTATTTTGCCTCAGGTACATAGGTTTCTTCAGGGATGGACTGGATGAGTTTCGGAGGATTATGTAAACGATGAACACGTCGGCCATAGTCTTCTTGCTATCTTTGCTTCCACATTTATCTTGATGTATTTCTGTTATAAACTTTATGTATTGTATTCAAATTATTTCCATATATGGATAATTTATTGTTTCAGTTATTTTCTATCTTGTCAATCCATATATATTCTTTTATATATTGTCGAATAGTCTAGTTTGGTCTGTCAATTGTAACTACTTCGGTCGTCACAGAGGCCTTTGATCGCGACACGTGTATTGGTTTCCCAGTGTGAGTCCCCACAAGATCGGATAGTTACAGGTTGGTGATTGACATCATTTCATGCTCATATTTGTATCTTATATCCATTATCTTACACCTAAGCAATGCTACGTGACGAGTTTTATGTTTAGTTTTCAGGAATAAAGAGGTTTGAAGAGAATAGGCATGAAAGGACCCAAAAGCTGGGAAAAAGGACTGAATTGTGAGATCTAGGGACCTAGATGCAAGGGAGAAGGACCTGAATGTAAGACAGAAGGACCTAAGAGCAAAACAGAATACTCCACACCATCATGGGGAGTATTTTACCAATTCTATTCGGGTCGGAGCTCCAACAAGTCGAGTAACCGCATCAAAGACCAACAATACCAGAAAGCAAAGCCCACAACAAATTCCAACACGATCCGATAATTTTGGACCGCTAATTGGCGGTCCATATTGCTCAGGATCCGTCGAAATTTCTCCTGGACTTGTATTAATGTTCGGTTAGGCTATTTTTGGTATTGGTTTTAGTCCCACATCGGGGGATTGTCCCCGAATAACTTTTTCCATGCTTATAAATAGAACTCTTCACCTTCCATTGTAATTACCCATTGCTTGGTGGCATTCTCTCTACTAAGGAGTGAGCCTTGAAGCAAAAACTCAAGGTGGAGAAGAATGCTACCTTCAATGTGAGTCATTTGTTAATAAAATAATTCTTCTAGTTTCTTTTAATCTTGTCTTTTAATTTGTGCATGTTTTTCCTTTCCTTTTATGTTTCTTTAATGCTTCTTGCCTTCTTAGTTAACTTTCATTTCAGTATTATGCTTTCTTTTTCTAGTATAGTTAGTGTAATGAGTAGTGAGTAGTTCCATCCCCATTTGGGGGGTGGAGAAATATGTGATATAATCATGTAGTGTATTAAGTGTGTGTTATCTTTATCCCTTGAGCTTTATATGATTTCCATAACCATCTAATGGGTTTTCACTTTTATCTTTGATATGCTAATGCTCTTGAATGAAGCTTAGCTTATGCTTTGATTAGTGGACCTATTTTATGGGGAATGATAAGGTTAGGATATGGATGAAGTTAATATTGGAAACATAATTTGTAGTGTATGTACTCTTGTTGCCTTTACCTTAGCTAATGTCTTGTATGTTTTAATGATGTAGTGAAATCTTAATTCATGTAGAGGCATAGTAGGGTATAGTCTTTATACTTGAGTTCATGTAGCTTCATTCCAATTATTGTCTTGTATGTTTTAATGATGTAGTTTTATCTTAATTCATGTAGAGGCAAAGTTGGATGTAGTTTTATGATTTCATGCACTACATGTTGTGAGGAGCTTAATGAACACACACACACACACTTCTTTATGTTCACATTATTTCTCTACCCCCTTTGGGGTTTAGTTTTCTTGCTTTTCTTCCATTTCCATTTGCACCTTAGTGTAGTCTAGTGTAACCAACCTTTCTTCCCTTTCTTTACCTCTCGCCTTCACACAAACCAAGTGTCGACACACCTCCCAGTGGACGACCCGTATTTGCCACCGCTTCAACGCGGCCGTGCACTTGCGGTTAAATATAAAACGATCAATCAGTTGGTATTAGAGCATGTCGGTCCCAAAAGTGTACAGAATCTGAAGACTCTCCAGTGGGGCATCAAGCCCAAACCCTGTCGGTAAATTCTTTCCTTTTAGAACCTGCATTTCAGTTAGTAATAAGTCATTCTTGCATGCTTGTTTCTGGTATAATGCGAAGATACTTTTTGATTGTGGGGGTCGTATTCCTTCATTTTGGAGGGGTTCGCGGCCGTAGTGGATAAGGAACCGGTGGAGCTAACTTTCAGCTTGGAGGTCAGTACTCCTATCGACGACGTTCTTGTTGTGAGGACGTATCTTCCGAGGATGTCAGTGGTGTTGGGAGATTAAGACTTTCCGGCTGATCTCGTTGTTCTGCCAATATCAGATTTTGATGTTATCCTAGGAATGGATTGACATTCTAACCACAATGCGTGCATTCTCTGTCAGGAAAGGAGAGTTGTGATCTCCAGACCAAAGGGACTTTTGTTCGTGGTCAAGGGTGTTCGGCGTAGGGATGGTCATGTAGTAATCTCTGCTCCGAAGGCTCGTCAGCTGCTGGAGAAGGGTTGTTGCGCGTTCCTGGATAGTGTGGTGTCGACCGAGAAGGCTACCAAGTCTCTAGAGGAGATTAAGGTGGTTTGGGAGTTTTCGGATGTGTTCCCAGACGATATCCAAGGAATGCCTCCACCTTGGGTGATCGAGTTTTCCATCGACCTATTGGCTGGGACGACACCCGTCTCTAAGGCACCATACTGCATCCCTCTAGCGGAGTTAGCAGAATTGAAGGTGCAGTTGCAGGAACTTCTCGATAAGGATTTCATTAGACTGGGTGTTTCACCATGGGGATCTTTTGTGATGTTGGGGAAGAAGGACGGGTCGATGCGGATGTGTATCGACTACAGGATGCTGAACAAGGTGACGATCAAGAATCGATATCCCCTGCCGAGAATTGATGACTTGTTTGACCAACTGCAAACGGCGAAGGTGTTCTCCAAGTTTGATCGAGGTCTGGGTACCACCAGCTGATGATTAAGAGCGAGGATGTTCAGAAGATGGCGTTCCAGACGTGCTCTGGTCACTTCGAGTTTTTGTTGAGGTCATTTGGATTGACCAATGCGCCGATGACTTTTATGGATCTGATGAACTGCGTGTTCAAGCCATTCATGGGTTAGTTCGTGATTGTGTTCGTGGATGATATCCTGATTTACTCGTCAAACATGGAGCAACATGAAGAGAATCTAAGTACCGTATTTGAGATTCTACGGAAAAAAACAGTTGTTCGCGAAATTTTCAAAGTGCGAGTTTTGGTTGGAGCAGGTGGCCTTCCTTGGGCACGTGGTGTCGAGGGACGGCATTATGGCGGACCCTGGTAAGGTTGAGGTTGTCCTGGACTGGAAGGTGTCAACCAATGTGTCAGAGATTAGGAATTTTGTTGGACTCGCGGGTTATTACTGGTGATTCATCTAGGATTTCTCCGAAATCGTGGCACCATTGACGACGTTGACCAGGAATGATTGGAGTGATTGATTGCTAGATTTAAGCTCAAAACGCTACTAAGGTGGGGCTGTCCCATAAAAGATAAGGTGGGGGATTTCATCACCCTTTCCTTGGCCCCAAAAACCACTCTTAATAAAGCCTTAACTAAAAGCAAGTAGACATTGGCCCTAGGATTGCGGGCGCACTAGGAGAGTAATCTAGTTGAGACCGTCATGATCTGATCGGCGTTGCCTACCTTGTCGATAGTAAGAGTTACTGGATCTCCAGATCTGGTATCACTTGCTGGGCATTGTGGTCCTCGTTGTAGGGAGGTGAGGCGTGTCGAGGCTAGTGACCTCGAAGTTAGGCGTCGTCTAACCTAAGGACCCATTGCCTTACATTGTTTGAGCCATGCTTGCTAGTTAGGCTTCTACCTTCACTCTGTACCCTCGCTAGCTCTAGGGATTCTTCCTTTCTCCTCTGAGTCATCTTCTTCTCACCTTCTTCTACGTTATAGTCTCCTCCCCTTTACACTCTCTGTAGCGTTTTAGGGTCGAGTCGAGCACTTTTTGCGAGCTTGGCCTCGTGGTGGTGAGAGTGATCGACTCGAGAGTTCTCTGTTGAGATGGATGGTTACATGGGCGACCATCCATATCATTGTTGGGACCAGGACGATTCTCCCTGGTACTCCGGACCCATGCAACCTGGGGTGGCTCAGACGAACACCCCGTATGGTTGGGATAATCGCAATTGTGTGACTGAGCAATCTTCATATTGGGGTAATATGAGAGAGGCACCGACTACTAGACCACCATCTAGTTACGTCGGATCATATGTTGGTCATCAATCTGAGACATTACAAGAACCTTTGGCCTCTTTCATGCATGTGGTAGATGACATGGGTGCACCGGTGGCTCCAGTAGCCGTACCGTGTCACTATTGTGGGTTGAGTGGTCATGATTTCGGGGAATGTCCTTATGTTCCCCCAGAGCCTGAGTATGAGCACACATTTTCCGAAAATGCTCATTATGACCATTACGCATCCGCGTACAATCCGAGAGTGATGGATTCATGGGGTGACAATTCTTTTTCAAATTCTTATACTTCATGTTCACCCCAGTATCCTCCTCCCGAATACCCAGAATTCTACCAACACCCCACCCCAAATCATTGGACTCATTCTCAGCCCATCCACACCCAACCCCAAAATTTCCCAAGCTCTGACTTGGACCTCATCGTTGACCGCATACCTGATTCCTTGAAACAAACTTTCCTTACGTTCATGGAAACCACTCAACAGTCCATACAAAATATGACACTGCAAGTGAGTCAAATGTCGCAGAAATTACGTGAATGTGAGGAGAGTAACCTTTCTTGTCAACATGAGGATTCTTCTTTTGATATCGAACCACCACCACATCCACAAATTCAAAGCACAACCTTTCAAAGTCAAACTCCTAGTCAGTCTGAGGGACTTGGAGTTTCAATTCACGATCACTTAGTGGAGGATTCGATTCAAATTGAGAATAACTTGGACCAGTTCTATTATGAGTCGGCACAGGTTTGTGCCTTACCTTTTTGTCCCGTGGCCCTTGAGCCACATGATCTTATTGTTGTACCTCCTAAGGACTCACCTCTGGTGGAGCAAGAGCTCCCTAGTACCCTCAACTTCAAACAACCTGATGAGAGTTTGCCTCTCACTATTGTTCCTGATCATCTTGGAAATGATGGAACATCAAACAACCACATTGCTCATGAGGGTATTAGGAGTTCCTTGGAGGATACCTTGGGTATGAGACCCACTTCCTGTTCTCCTGGTGAGTTGGACATGCATAACGAGGTGCTTGACCTCGTTCCGACCCACCAGCCTGTTGGTTGGAGAGTTTGGATTGATGATCATAACTTCAGTTCCGCAACGGGAGATATTTTTCTTCCGTTGCCCCTTATTTCCCAAACTCTCGAGAGGTTCAAGCTCTTTCAGTTTGATCCTTTGAATGAGACGCCTTTGCGTCCAATTCATGAACCTCTCATTTCATCTGGTGCTCTTTGTGAAGGGGGCCTACGCATGCGTATTCTGGCCCCACGTGGTGTCATGTTCCCTTTCCAAGTGCATTGACCCACTCTTGAGGTTCCCATTTGATGTCTTTTGACAAATGAAGATGGGAACTTATGTTTGTACATAGTTATATAAAAAAAAGAAAAAAAAAACAAAAAAAAAACAAAAAAAAGAGAAAAAAGAAAAAAAAAGAAAAAAAGAGGTACAATAAAAGACTCCTTCAGTGAGCATTGATTGTTGTGAGCCCCAACCCTTGTGTATTTGGGCTCCATTTCTTTCACGTATTTGTATCCCTTCTTTAGCATCTCACAGGTTTTGAGGGAATTCGGGTTATGTCCATCAACATGACCTTGCACTTCCCTTTGTACTTCATGTTGGTGAGATCTCTCCTTTTTATGCATCAATCCATGTAGTATCTTGCTTGCATTCATTGAGGACAATGCATGAAGAAGGTGTGGGGGGGTGTTTTACGTGTGTACATAGTCGAGTCTTTTTCCTTTGATTTTGTTTTCTTTTGTTTGCATTGTTAGGGTCATGATAGTGTGCTGCATTTAATATCGATATATCTGCTTGCCATGATCCTTGGGTGACTTGTCTTCTTTTGCTTGCCTAATGCTTCAAAATTTTCACATTTCTTTCAAAATCTTCATGTGTTTTCGAAAGAAAATGTTTTGTGGGTTTTGCGTGTGTTTAGCATGTGCAAAACCGTTGAGAGACAAAGTAAAAAGAAAGCTCCCAAAATTGTCTTGAACTTGATGCATTAGGATATCTAGTACGTCGCTTTAGGATTTATCGAGTCGTTAGGATGCACCCCAGTTTTCCCTTGGGGGTGAGTAATCATAGGGTTTCAGTGCTCAAACATTTAATGAAGTCCACCCTGAACCTAGTGAGTCAATAATTCGTGTCTGTTAACTTAATGAAGTTTGTTGTAGTCAAGGACCATCTTAATCTTGTTGTGAGACATTAGTGTAGGGGTTTTGGTTCATGTGTAGATAAGAAATAAGTGAGTAGATGTTCTCTCTTCTCGCACGGCTCCTATCACTCGGGAAAGTAGGTCTGAGGGGACTTTGTGCCTGGTGCTTTCGAGTCATCTGACTTGGGACGCGCCGATTGAACTCCCGTTACACGGGTGGTAGGGATTGCCCTATGTGGAGATGTGGGGAAAGGTGTACGTGATAGTGTAAGTCCTCATGGGCAATGATGCACGGAACCTGACCCAGGGAGAATGAAGCTCCAACTAATAAAAAGTAAAAGAAAAAAAAAGTGAAAAGAAACAAAAAGACAAAAAAATATGATAATGCAAATAAGAACCTTAATGGACTTTACACTTTGTAGCACTTGAGGATGTTGAGGTTGTCCATGTCTTTCACATAATTCCTTATTTAACTTGCACGAATGGTTCATTAGGGTAGAGGTGTGGACTGATCACCTATATAGAGTCGGCCCGTAGCATTACCGCGTCCATTGATCGACAAAATATTTCCAACGAGTCGAGGTCTAGATACAATAATGCATCTTGTTCGGATTTTGTGGGTATATCCGCTGAAAACCCTCAGCAGACAACACTCCTCCTCCTTGGCAACAAAGAGGTTTAACGGCTTGTTGCACGTGCTAAGTGCAACCGTGATTCCTACGAAAGTGAGTTAGGATTTCTTGTTTCTCGTTTGTTTTTCTCTTTCTTTGTTTTGCTCGAGACTAGCAAAAACTTAGGTGTGGGGGTATTTGATTGACATCATTTCATGCTCATATTTGTATCTTATATCCATTATCTTACACCTAAGCAATGCTACGTGACGAGTTTTATGTTTAGTTTTCAGGAATAAAGAGGTTTGAAGAGAATAGGCATGAAAGGACCCAAAAGCTGGGAAAAAGGACTGAATGGTGAGATCTAGGGACCTAGATGCAAGGGAGAAGGACCTGAATGTAAGACAGAAGGACCTAAGAGCAAAACAGAATACTCCACACCATCATAGGGAGTATTTTACCAATTCTATTCGGGTCGGAGCTCCAACAAGTCGAGTAACCGCATCAAAGACCAACAATACCAGAAAGCAAAGCCCACAACAAATTCCAACACGATTCGACAATTTTGGACCGCTAATTGGCGGTCCATATTGCTCAGGATCCGTCGAAATTTCTCCTGGACTTGTATTAATGTTCGGTTAGGCTATTTTTGGTATTGGTTTTAGTCCCACATCGGGGGATTGTCCCCGAATAACTTTTTCCATGCTTATAAATAGAACTCTTCACCTTCCATTGTAATTACCCATTGCTTGGTGGCATTCTCTCTACTAAGGAGTGAGCCTTGAAGCAAAAACTCAAGGTGGAGAAGAATGCTACCTTCAATGTGAGTCATTTGTTAATAAAATAATTCTTCTAGTTTCTTTTAATCTTGTCTTTTAATTTGTGCATGTTTTTCCTTTCCTTTTATGTTTCTTTAATGCTTCTTGCCTTCTTAGTTAACTTTCATTTCAGTATTATGCTTTCTTTTTCTAGTATAGTTAGTGTAATGAGTAGTGAGTAGTTCCATCCCCATTTGGGGGGTGGAGAAATATGTGATATAATCATGTAGTGTATTAAGTGTGTGTTATCTTTATCCCTTGAGCTTTATATGATTTCCATAACCATCTAATGGGTTTTCACTTTTATCTTTGATATGCTAATGCTCTTGAATGAAGCTTAGCTTATGCTTTGATTAGTGGACCTATTTTATGGGGAATGATAAGGTTAGGATATGGATGAAGTTAATATTGGAAACATAATTTGTAGTGTATGTACTCTTGTTGCCTTTACCTTAGCTAATGTCTTGTATGTTTTAATGATGTAGTGAAATCTTAATTCATGTAGAGGCATAGTAGGGTATAGTCTTTATACTTGAGTTCATGTAGCTTCATTCCAATTATTGTCTTGTATGTTTTAATGATGTAGTTTTATCTTAATTCATGTAGAGGCAAAGTTGGATGTAGTTTTATGATTTCATGCACTACATGTTGTGAGGAGCTTAATGAACACACACACACACACTTCTTTATGTTCACATTATTTCTCTACCCCCTTTGGGGTTTAGTTTTCTTGCTTTTCTTCCATTTCCATTTGCACCTTAGTGTAGTCTAGTGTAACCAACCTTTCTTCCCTTTCTTTACCTCTCGCCTTCACACAAACCAAGTGTCGACACACCTCCCAGTGGACGACCCGTATTTGCCACCGCTTCAACGCGGCCGTGCACTTGCGGTTAAATATAAAACGATCAATCAGTTGGTATTAGAGCATGTCGGTCCCAAAAGTGTACAGAATCTGAAGACTCTCCAGTGGGGCATCAAGCCCAAACCCTGTCGGTAAATTCTTTCCTTTTAGAACCTGCATTTCAGTTAGTAATAAGTCATTCTTGCATGCTTGTTTCTGGTATAATGCGAAGATACTTTTTGATTGTGGGGGTCGTATTCCTTCATTTTGGAGGGGTTCGCGGCCGTAGTGGATAAGGAACCGGTGGAGCTAACTTTCAGCTTGGAGGTCAGTACTCCTATCGACGACGTTCTTGTTGTGAGGACGTATCTTCCGAGGATGTCAGTGGTGTTGGGAGATTAAGACTTTCCGGCTGATCTCGTTGTTCTGCCAATATCAGATTTTGATGTTATCCTAGGAATGGATTGACATTCTAACCACAATGTGTGCATTCTCTGTCAGGAAAGGAGAGTTGTGATCTCCAGACCAAAGGGACTTTTGTTCGTGGTCAAGGGTGTTCGGCGTAGGGATGGTCATGTAGTAATCTCTGCTCCGAAGGCTCGTCAGCTGCTGGAGAAGGGCTGTTGCGTGTTCCTGGATAGTGTGGTGTCGACCGAGAAGGCTACCAAGTCTCTAGAGGAGATTAAGGTGGTTTGGGAGTTTTCGGATGTGTTCCCAGACGATATCCAAGGAATGCCTCCACCTTGGGTGATCGAGTTTTCCATCGACCTATTGGCTGGGACGACACCCGTCTCTAAGGCACCATACTGCATCCCTCTAGCGGAGTTAGCAGAATTGAAGGTGCAGTTGCAGGAACTTCTCGATAAGGATTTCATTAGACTGGGTGTTTCACCATGGGGATCTTTTGTGATGTTGGGGAAGAAGGACGGGTCGATGCGGATGTGTATCGACTACAGGATGCTGAACAAGGTGACGATCAAGAATCGATATCCCCTGCCGAGAATTGATGACTTGTTTGACCAACTGCAAACGGCGAAGGTGTTCTCCAAGTTTGATCGAGGTCTGGGTACCACCAGCTGATGATTAAGAGCGAGGATGTTCAGAAGATGGCGTTCCAGACGTGCTTTGGTCACTTCGAGTTTTTGTTGAGGTCGTTTGGATTGACCAATGCGCCGATGACTTTTATGGATCTGATGAACTGCGTGTTCAAGCCATTCATGGGTTAGTTCGTGATTGTGTTCGTGGATGATATCCTGATTTACTCGTCAAACATGGAGCAACATGAAGAGAATCTAACTACCGTATTTGAGATTCTACGGAAAAAAACAGTTGTTCGCGAAATTTTCAAAGTGCGAGTTTTGGTTGGAGCAGGTGGCCTTCCTTGGGCACGTGGTGTCGAGGGACGGCATTATGGCGGACCCTGGTAAGGTTGAGGTTGTCCTGGACTGGAAGGTGTCAACCAATGTGTCAGAGATTAGGAATTTTGTTGGACTCGCGGGTTATTACTGGTGATTCATCTAGGATTTCTCCGAAATCGTGGCACCATTGACGACGTTGACCAGGAATGGAGTGAAGTTCGAGTGGTCACGGAAGTGCGAGGAGGCATTCCAGGAGTTGAAGAGGAGGTTGACTTCAGCACCGGTGTTGAAACTTCCAAGCGGATCAGGTGGCTTCATGATCTGCAGTGACACTTCGAGGACTGGCTTGGGTTGTGTGCTTATGCAGCATGAGAGGGTCGTGGCGTATCCATCGAGGCAGCTCTTAACAGGAAGTGGGAAGGCTCTGTTGCCCACTTGAGGATTCAGAAGTGGAGGTTGTTGGAAGATCTGGCGGATTGGCATCCATTCGTGGAGGAGACTGGCCGAGTGGGGTTGGCTAGCTTGTGAGTTCAACCGATTATCGTCCAGAGGATAGTGCAGAAGCAGGGTGAAGATCCGAAGTCGAGTTCCTTGCTTCAGGCGTCCGAGATTGAGGGTTCTAAGTTACGGGTTGCAGAGGATGGAGGTCTACGATTTCGGGATCGGCTGTGGGTTCTGAATGTTGATGAACTGAGGCAGGAGATTTTGGAGATGCCCACGACTCTAAGTACACCATGCATCCGGGTAGTACTAAAATGTATAAGAACCTGCAACGCAGTTTCTGGTGGAGAGGAATGAAGCACGATGTTGTTGAATTTGTCTTGAGGTGCTTAGTTTGTCAGCAGGTTAAGATTGAACACCAACGTCCAGCAAGCATGATGTAGAGGATCCAACTTCCGGAGTGGAAGTTGGAGCACATGACTATGGATTTTTTCACGGGATTGCCGAGAACCAGTCGTTCGCACGATGCTATCTGGGTGATCGTGGATCGTCTAACGAAGACCGTTAATTTTCTGGCGATTCGAGTGACAACATCCTTGGAGGCTCTGACGAAGCTTTACCTCTCGGAGATAGTCAGATTGCACAGAATTCATGTATCTATTATCTCAGATCGGGACCCCCGTTGCAGTTCGAGATTCTGGGAGAGCATGTATAAGGCGTTGGGGACGAAGCTGAAGTTCAGCACGACGTTTCATCCTCAAACCGACTGGAAGTCAGAGATGACGATTCATACTTTGGAGGATATGCCCAGGGCTTGTGCGTTAATTCTTGTTGGGAGATAGGACGATCATCTGTCGTTGGTGGAGTTTGCCTACAACAACAATTATCACGCGAGCATTGGTATGACACCGTACGAGGCTCTGTGTGCCGACCTTGTCATTCACCTCTCTGCTGGAGTGAGGTGGGAGAAAGATAGTTATTGGGGCCAGAGATTGTGCAGTTCTATGATGACCGTGTGGATCTGATCCGGCGCAGATTGGAAGTGACTCAGGACAGGCAGAAGACTTATGTGGATAGGAAGCGTCGGGAGCTGCAGTTCGAGGTCGGAGATGACGTTTTTCTGAAGATTTCACCTGCGAAGGGCGTGATGAGATTCAGACAAAAAGGGAAGCTGAGTCCAAGATAGGTTGGTCCTCTCGAGATTCTGGAGCGTGCAGAGCGGCAGTTGAGGGGTCAGACCATTCCGATGGTGAAGGTTTGTTAGCAGCACCACAGTGTGAGTGAGGTCACTTGGGAGTGTGAGGATGATGTGAGAAGTTTGTATCCTGAGCTTTTTGTTGAGAGTTAGGAATAGCAAATTTCGAGGACGAAATTTATTTAAGTGGGTAGGTTATAAGACACGCTCTCCTGGTACTTTAATAAAATCTTATTTCATCTTTATGCTTGCTTATGTGTTATTTGTGCGTTTGATGTATGTTTTGTATGTTTATGTTTCAGTTCGGAAAAAAATTCTTTTTGGGAAAAGTTTACTTTTTAGGCGAGTAAAATCGAATCGTAAGTAGGTGTGACTGATCAGGCAGGTTTGCAACCGATTCACTCATTCGGGTCGATCGGGGCTTATTGGTTGTTAAATTTGACACTTGCTTAGGTTCGGGCGTGTAGGGTTGACTGGACTAAGGAGGATGACGTGACATCCTAGTCAGCAAGGGATGATCTTTGTTTATTTGCAAACATTTGAATTTGAAGGATTTTGGCAAGTAATGATGGTGCATTATTTTGCATTCAAGTCTTTCCTTTTCTCATGGTTGCTTGAAACAAAACCCATCCCTCTCTGGCAGTCTCCTAACCTTTCTCCCTCCTCCCCCACGAAACCACCCTCTCCCCTCCGGTGACCGGGTGGCCAACAACTTCAGCGAAGCACAACTCCAACGTCGTGCAAGAAGAGGCGTGACTCCGGAATAAGTCCTCGAAATTTCATCCTAATGTATGGTTTGTGCTTGATGACAAAAAATAAGTCCGTTGAGAATTCTCAACGGATTTTTGCCACGTGGGCCAATGAGAGTTTGTCACGTCAGATTTGATCGTTTGAAATACAGATGACCAAATGGACAACCGTGGACTAAAATGAGAATTCTAGTAAATATTGGAATTTCTCTTAGCAAATATTCCAGATGACCGAATAAATTTCGATTGTCCGAATTGATTATTCCAGTAAGGATCTAAAGTTACTAACTCAAGAGTTTGGGTGGACCAAAATGAATTTGATCACTTGCTAGGATAATTTTGGTTGACCAAAGGGTTGACGGTCGACCGATTTAGTCGGATATGCCTTTGGTGCTACAAGTGTACATTTGATCCTAAGGGGGTGTTAGTGGAACAAAATGCAACTTAAAGTGAAATTAACAGTTAAATAGAAAGTTGAAGCAAACAAAACCCAGTAGAAAGTAATTTTCCTTTAACAGAATTCTGTTGTTTACGTCTGTCTCTGGAATACGACAGAAAATAAATTCCAATTGTTTGTACATATCATTTACAGATATATTTTAATTTTTAAACAAAAATATGAAGATTTAAAAACAATAGTTTTACAACAATAAATGTCAATATACAGTAATGTTAATATTCAACAAATTAAGTTCACGTTAACAATAACATAGATTCAAATTTAAATTCAAATCAACAATAACAAATACGAATGTATAAAATTATTGTAACATATAGATATTTTCTTCATAATATAATGTGTATTAAGTTAATGTTAACAATAAAAACAAACATTTAAACTCATCGGAGTGCGTCCCTGGAGAAGTTCGTTAGAGTATGTTATTGAAGAAGCTCGCCAAAGATGCTCATCGAAAAATCTCATCGGGAAAGTTCACCAGACCTGCTTGTCGGAAACGTTTATCGGAGTAGCAGGTTCAGGATCTTCAGACAAGCTTCAGATCAATTGGTTCACATTAAACAATGATTCTCCAATGCCGAGTATACTCTACTCTACTCTTGGTGGATACTCGTCGGAAAAAATCATCGAAGTAGCTCGCCGGAGACGCTCATCGGAGTCGTGGTGGCGGTGGGTGGTAGTGGGTGCATGAGATTGGAGACTTCTGTTGGTATCATGAGAATTGAGAGGGGAGGAGAGAAAATGAAACAAGGAACTTGATTCATACTTGGGAAACCAAAGGCAAATGGTTTCCTTTTCCTAAAATGGCACAAACACAAGGAAATTAAGAATAGTCAAAAGGAATTCATTTTCCTTTCCCTTATTTTCATGTGTACAAACCCTTCAATATTCAAGTAAAATGAAAATTACATGTCTTCTCCTTAAGCTTTGATTACAAGTCTTGAATTTTTATCTTGAAGTTGATTAGTTCTTCGGTTTGAGCACCTACAATGTTAGTGATATACAATATATATATATATATATATATATATATATATGCAATTTAACAATATGATATATGATGTGCTAATTGAAGTTATGCATAATATTAATTTGTTAATCATAAAAATTAAGAGTTATGAGGCCAAAAAGCCAACGGATATAATGCATACAAGGGCAAAGCTTCTACAACAATAAACATTTGACAATTGAATTTCCTCCAACAAGATTCCAAAGGTGTTCAGTTTATGCACAGATCAACCTCTAGACTATTATCTTACCAGATTCCTCACAATCCAACCACCACTTCACTCACTAATGATCACAATTCTATGGTTATAAAATTATTCCAACTTCTTCCCACATGGCCCACATTTTAGAAATTTTCTCGACCACAAATCAGTCATAAGCAACTGTTCTTATGCAGGAAAAGAAGTATTTAGGGCTTGATAATCTTGGTACAAGGCACAAGCTTTTGTAAGCTGATATTACTACTCGACTAACATAGAACTACACTAACTCCAGCGCCAATGGCCTTTAAAGGACAAATACCATGAATAATCATCTTTTAGGGTCAAAATGTTAAGTATCACAACACCGTCCGTTCATAACTTGGTCACTGATATGGCCTTAACTGATGTTTCTATTGCAAAATGAAGAGAAAATTTGAGATCATCTAGCACAGTCCCTAAGCTCTTACAACTAAGGGAATTATTTGATAACAGGCTAACAACTAAGCTCTAGATTTTGCACTGGGACTTCAATGGTTTTAAAAACTTCAGTACTCCAGAATAGGAGACGGAGGTTAATGGTGCCAAAACAAGGATACCTTTTTCTAGTTGAGTAAGCTCTCCATAACTAAAGAAAACAGTTAGATTTGCTTGTATAACCAAAAGATGGACCTTGTGCATTTTCAAACTATGGAATTCATGAAGGAGAATGAGACATCTAAATTGAGATGAAGCTGTAGCAGAATTAAGTAACACCATTTGGAGGAAAACATAAACAAGTGGTTTTTAAAGATTTCAATATATTATTTTGGATCTTAGTATCCTAAACAATTTGCAAAGTTGATAGAAGTAAAGCTCCATGAGGAGATCCTTGTGAAAAGTAATATAGAATATAAAATCTATTTCGACAGTTCAAAATTGCAAGCACGGTAATTGTCTTTTGCTATATTAAGCTAGTTGTAAGATGGTCCAGCACAGCCACTGATCTATTCCTAATGATGAATATTAGTTCAAACTTCAAGTGTCTGGGACTCCAAGTGATCAAACTCTGGAACACAATCTTGTGGCACTAAAAAGAGTTGCAATTAGATACATATAAAAATACTGCAAGCTCAAATTAGCAAACAAGACACTATCAAATGTCACTGACCTTGGCCATTCAAAGTAAGTTGCTACAATCTGTAGAGTTTGATTTGGAAGTGAGTACCTGCCAATAGGTCAAGGCTCATGCTGGCAACTGTCCAAACACAGCAATTGAGCTTGCTGTGGCCAAACCACACTGCATGCCATTGATATCAATGAGTTCCACACATCCACATCAGGGGATCGCCCTTGGGTAACCATCTCTTCAAGAAACAGTACAGCTTGATAACTTCTACCAAGAGAAGAAAGGCCTTTGATGAGAGTATTGTACATAGAAGTTGTAGGAAGATGGCCCTTATTTAGCATCCTCTCCACAATTTCACAAGCTTCGATAAATTTAGATTCAGAGCACAAGCCATTAACTATAATCTCATAGCTATCCCTGCTAGGAATACAACCACCTGGCTTTTCCATACTTTTCAACAAACGCACTGCTGCCGAGGATTTTAGCTCCTTGCACAGACCGTGAAGGGCCAGATTATATGTTGATAAAACAGGCATACAACCTACAGAAACCATCTCTTGCTCCAACACTTTGGCCGCTTCCACCGCCCACCCTTCTCGACACAAGGCTACCATTTTTGCCTCGTATGTTGAAACCTTAGGCTTAAACCCTCTATTTGTCATTTCACCAAGCAGCCTATCAGCATCCTCAACCTTACCCTCCGCATAAAGATCACCAATTACTGCACAATAGCTGCCGGTGCTCCGCACACCTCCTCTTACTAATGCCTCATTGATGGATCCTTTCATTTCCTCCAAGCTACTCCCTACAATTTCCCACCTCTGAAAACTCCTCCGAAGCCTTGGAACTCTCAAACCCTTCTTCAAAACCTTCCCCAGTACCTCCTCAGCCTCTTCAACTCTTCCTTTGGCGCACAATGCCTCCAACAACATCCTATACACGATAACATCAGCATCACAACCCTTTTGTGATATCCTCCACAACATAGAGTAGAGAAGATGCTTCGCATCTTCTAACCTTCCTGCCTCACAAAGCGCCTTCATTAGAATTCGGTACGTCTCCTGATCAGGAAAGCAACAATGCACGTTCATTTCTCCAAAAACCTCCAGGGCCAACTCTGGTCGCCTCATCTCACATAGCTTGCCAATTAGCAGATTGAATGTTCCCACCTGACGAATCAAGAATTGAATAACAATCACATGACCATTTCAACTGTGAAAGTGCTTAGCGTATAAAATTTAAAAACTGAAATGTAAGTAGGGCTACAGTTACATTAGTAAGTCCGAGAATAGATAGAAGAATCTAATTGTTTCAGTGAGTTTTCCCATGCCAAACCATAAAAGAACAGTAGGTGAGAAATCAAATGAAATTTATGCTGGAAAAAGAAGCTTTAGCCTTTGGGGTTCACACCTTCAACAATAAAATTAAATGCTTCTTTTCCAACAGGAAAATAAGTACAATCAACCACTCGTAAAGGAAAACACTACAACAGTCAAGAAATAACAAAAAAATGCTCAAAGTAAAAGAACATTTCCACGTAAACAAGTTCTCCACTTGATGCTCCAATTTCAAGCCCCGATGATACAAAATGACAGTACTTAGCAAAGCCACAAGCAAAACACACAAACTATAATTGACAAATGTTTCCATTACCTGTTTATCAACATAAGTGAAGCCATTGGATAATACCACCCAATGTAATTTTACAAAGATTAAGATAGGAACCATAAACAAATCGATTAGTAATACAATTTACAAAACACAAACCAATATAGCAGTCAAGCAAATACATTTTCAACATTATTCCAACTCTTACGTTTTCTCCACCTTGACTTCAGGCATTTTCCGTACGAATTCAATTTTCGCTTAATATAAAATTCTACCAAGCATCTCTAAACTCAAAACAATCTCGAAATAACTCCAACAAGACAAAGAATAAATTCCAAAATAATAATTATAATAACAACAATCATAAAATTAAAGAACACAACACATACCAAACCCCAACTTCTATGATCCCCCTCTTGGACCAAAACCCTAACGGCCTCCCTAACCTCCCCATCCCCCATCAACAACCCCACCACCACCCTCGTCGCCTCCACCAACCTTCCCCCATTCCCCTCCCTCGCCGCCACGAACACCTCGACCGCCTCCTCCCTCCTTCCGGCCTCCCACAGCCCCTTCACCGCCCTCGCGACCAGCCAGTCGGGGCAGCGGCAGGAGTCGTCCCGGACCAGGCGGAGGAGGAGGGGGCGGACGTGGGACGGGGAGGAGGGGAGGAGGAGGGAGAGGAGGGCGGAATAGGTCTGGGGGTTGTGGCGGTAGGTGGGGTGGAGGGTCGTGGAGGTTTCGAAGAGGGTGAGGGCTGTTTTGGGGGACTTTTGGCGGCGGAGGATTTGGAGGAGGTGTGGTGGGGTTAGGACGCGCGGCCACCGGATCCGGCCGCCGCCGGCGGGGGAAGGAGGCATGGTTGGAGGAGGAATGAGATGGAAATTGAAATTGGAATAGTTAGTTCAGTACTTCAGTTCGTGCTTATAGCGTCGGGTGAAAGTAGGGTCGCAAATGGGGCCGGTAAAACCTGCCCCGCCCCGCCAATCCGACCTGCATAAGTCGGGTAGCGGTGAAAATTTTCAACCCGTTACCCGCCTACCATACTAATAAACAAGGTGGGGTAGATGTTGTATTTTCTACCAACCTCATTTATCTGATTACCCACATAAGAATTTAATAAATTAAATTATAAATATTATATATACATGAATTATCTAGTGATACCATATAAGTATATAAGTATATAATACATGAATTATCTCGTGTATATATATACTTATATACTATATAAGTATCCATAGTCTTTAATTCCTAATTTACTAATGTTGTTATAAAGTTGAAGTTATTTATAATTTTTTGGTATTTAAGGTACTAATGTGTAATGTTTTTAATTTACGGTGTTATGCGGAAAAAAATATATAAAAAATAATTTTATCCATCTAACCATAAAAAAACATTTACGATTTAAAAATACCCAAAAAACAACAAAAATAGAATAACGTGACTGAAAAAGTGAAAAGTGAAAAAAAGACAAAACAACGAACGAAGATGGAAAAGTAAAGTTGAATCGCAGAAACCATGGATTGTTGACAATAAAATATTACAAATGCAATATTTCATAGTTGTAATAAAAGTATAAAGAAAAACAAATATGAATAACAACATGAAATTAACTAAAATCACAAAAAAAACATAAGAGGTGAAAACCATAAGACTGGAAAATGACGGTGAGATGGGAATGAAATAGATGAACGGTTAGAGTTTACATAATGATTATTTTCTATAAAAAAATTGAAATTTTTTCAAATTCAAAATGCTGAAAAATATACATTTACTTTTGGCATAAGTAGGCAACCGCTTTTGGCAGGGTGGGTAAGTAAGTAAAAATGATTGGGTATTATACAAAGTATACTATAATGTCAACTTTCGGTCCCGGAAGTGCAGTACAATATATCTTATATAAGAAAAAAGAACAAATTCAAGAACTTGAACAAAGCAACTAAGGACAAGAATCCCAGAGGCAATCAAACACAAGGTCGACTCTCATCCTCGTGAGCAGAGCTCACAAACAGAACTAGTGGTGTGCAGAAAACCGGTCTGAGTTCGGTCCGGACCGGAACCAACCAGTCCGGGTTCCGGTCCGAACATTTTGAAAATTCGATTTCGGACGGGTCCGGTCCGATTTTTGTTTTTTTAAAATTTTTTAAGGTTAAAAACCGGTCATGGACCGGACCGGACCGAATCCAACCGGTCCGGTCCAGTTTCCGGTCCAGACAAGTTCGGTCCGGACGTTGGATAAAAATCTGATCTGGTCTGGTCCAGACCGGATGCACAACCCTAAATAGAACAACTGGGTGAACCTATGCGAAGTCATCTCCTCCGTTAGGCCATTCTTAACGGATGGTCAAATGGGGTCAGCTCGGGACTGGACCTGACCCCAGGACCCTTAACGAGGGGTGGCCCAGGTCGGGTCGCGCCCTGGGTCGGGGACCCGACATGGTCTGCGACACGAGTTGGCCATGTGACCAACCCAGGTTGGTCCTTTTTTTAAAAATAAATGATTAAAAATCAATTACTTATATTTGTTAAATAATATTTAATTGATATGTATATGTTTTATATAATTAGAATTCATTTCTAAAAATTAAAATAAATGTAAATACTAAATAATGATGAAAATTAGTAAAATAATATGGTTGACAGATCAATATCTGGAATATAATAATAAGGTGTCACCCTTGCCACTCCCGCATTCCTAATTAGACCCAAAACCTTATAATTCAAATATTTTCTTAATGTGCGCGATGGAATAGTGGAAACATTTTTCTCCTGCATTTATCGAAATATTTAATTTTGTATCAATTTTTTATTAAAAATAAAAAAATTATTTTTTTGTAACCCAAATAAAAGAAATTAATTATCGTAATTTAATTAGATTAAGTCATTGTAAAAATAATATATTTAATATGTTGTGTATTTTTGGGATGGGATACAAAATGAGGAAAAAAATGATGTGGATATTAGAAAATGTTGAAAGTGAGGTTGAGGTTAACGAGTAAAAGATGGGTTGTGTTAGGTTGTGTGTTGCATAGTATTTTCTGTTGACGTGACAGAAAAAGAAACTGGGTGCGGGGGGAATGTTGCCCTTAGGGTCACCGTGACCACCACTCCGCCGCAATCGTTACTCGTCCTTTTCATGTACATTCAACGAACTCCACCTTCCCCCACCCAAAGTCCATGTACATCATACACTCGTTGACTCTACGCTTCCAATATTGTCGCCCAAAAAAATTCACCTCCTCCAAAAAGTCAATGTATATAAGACCTTACGTACGTACTCCTCATGCGCTTAGCACCTCTTTTAGGTCGTGGATATTCCTTACGACGTGATGGAGCTCCCTTGATATGATGTTGTGGATCATACGCGGTCGTGGCAGTCACATAAACGAGGGCATTGAACATGGACTCCAATGGGAGGGGTGGGCCGTCACAAGTGTGCACCCACGACCGAGAAGGTGGCTACAGTTACAGTACTGGGTCTTGGATCGTTGTGTATTTCTTTTTGAGTTGCCCGATTTCTTTCTTGGAGAGATACAACACTGTTGAACTGATCGAGCTTATCGCTTTTTTTTGATTTGGTCGGAGTAAGGGTTGTGGTCGAAGTCAATGGAGGGAGGGGTTCAGACGCGTAGTTGCATGGGTCCATTTTAGGACTCGAGGACGGATAGTGGTCGGGTCGACTCCACGAGTGATAACTGCCCAAGATTCCATTAAACAAGTCGACGACATTTCATCTCCTGCGAAGTACACAGTGTACTACCAGACGACATTCCACACAAACCCCTCCACATTTGGAATAGTTTACCTGATTTCCAGACAATTTTTAAAAATTTGAAAACATTCGTTCATATCAAATTCAGAACAAAAGACCTCTAACATTTGTTTTCATGTCATTACTTGTTTTTGTCAAAGGTTTTTTGCTATTGTACTCCTACCAGATGACATAATTGAGAATATGCACCTGGGTTTTTGATATTGTCAGATATGCACCTGTAAGTCAAACATATTTTCTCATATGCACATCTGTCATTACTGAACCACACTGAAGGGAATGTGTTCTAAAAGTTTTACTTTTAAATGTCAATTATTATGAATTGAATGAGAAATCATTTTGTTCCTTGTTTATGTTATTCGTCTATTAGAAGTGTTAAGGAAGAGGCTCTTGGTTTACATAAAACAAAAGATATTCGCAATCATGGTAATTAACATGGGACATTAATTACCGACTTAAGATTGTCGTGTTGGTCATAGATCATTGTAGCTCTACAAGTGAGTGACGACATGGGTATGCAAAAGAGGAAAATATTACTTTTGTATACTGAATAGACCTAATAAGTAAAATATTATAGAAATGTGTTTCTATGTCATTAATATTTTACTGTGTCTTCGGTCCTTTGATATGAGACTTATATCCAATCACTTAAGGAATGATTAATTAGATTAGTGTCTTGAGCTATCAATAAGTGTAGTGTAAAGACATTGGTTGGTTAAGTACAACTTTTGTTGGAGAAGATAGTTAGTCAAAAGACTATGGGGATTTTGAGTTCATAAGATGTGTCGGGTTTCTTGAAGAAAATATGACACATGGGGTGAACAAGCAAAGTCAAAATTATGTTGTGATTAATAACATAATTAGAATCTAAATTAAATTCATATGTGATGTAAATATTATGGGGTGTAATGATTGATCATTACATACGATGATATGTTGCATAAGTTGTGAATTTACTACTAATCCCGAAATGTCAAATTTTGTAGGGGTTAATCCGAAATTTGACAAGTCTGCAGAACAGTGCTCAAATGGTCAACCGGTTAGCAGTAAACGGTCGACCGATCGGGCACGGTCGACCGGATATGTCTCGACCGATAACAGGGAATTTTCATCTGTTCGAACGGTCTACCGAATGTAATCGGTCGGTCGACCGAACATTGCGATGGAATAATTCCTATTACGAACGGTCGACCGAGTTATTGAACGGTCAACCGAAACCTGGTTCGAGCGGTCGACCGAACCTTGAAACGGTCGACCGGTCCAGACGGTTAATGCAAAATTAATTTAAGAATTAATTAGATCATCCATGGAATTGGTCCATAATTGATTTAATTCGTGGCTAAGATTATTTATTATTAAATAATGGATGGTTAGATGGAAGTTTGCATGAAATCATGGGCAAGAGTTGCACATGAATAGGTAATTTGGAGAGAACTTATAAATACAAGTTTATCTCATTACCTCATTAATTTTAATTCATTGTTTTTCTCATGCAAAAAACTCTCTCCATAATTCTCCACGAAATTCCCTTAATTCTTAAGTTTAGTTTTAGTTTTTAAGAGATCATCTTCTCAAGGGAACTAAAGAGGGGTTAGTAATTAGATTCTAAACCCTATTGGATATTGAGAGGCTAGTTCTTCTCTCTCCAATCTTGTTTAGAGTTTGGTGAAATCTCGGAGGCATCCGGCGCAGCAACAAGCATCCTCAACGTCTCCGAATCTTCAAGAAGTTTAGGGAACTTCTAGGTATGAATTTCGGAGTCCCATGTTTGTTTTGATAAAAGTTTTAAAACTAGTTATTGAAACGAACTAATGCATGCATGAAATAAATCATAGAAAATTGTAATAGATCATTATTACGCATAAAAATTCCGAAAATATATATGTGTAATTAAACATGAAATCCTACAGTGGTATCAGAGCTTAGGGTTCAATTTTCTTATGATTTAAGGTTGTAAACAAATTTAGTTTACCATTTAGGATTTAAACAATTCGTTTTACCGGTTTTTCGGTCCTTAAATGTTTTGTTGAAATAATTCTTTGTAATATTTCTTTTTAAATGTTTTAAGTAGTTTAAAACATGTCATGTAATTATTAGAATTATGATTTAGATATAAGTCTAACTTGCAATAATTTCGTTTTAAGTATAAACGATTATTTTGTAAGAGAATCAACAAAACCAAAAAACTGTGGTTCGTCTTTCCTTTTAGGAAATTGGATGGACAGCGGTTCAAAATTATTTTTGAACTATGGATGGATGAAAAACGTTTTTAATGGATTTCAAAATGTTTTTCAAAGAATTGTTCGAGATTCTAGATGATTGATAAACTAGATTGCATAGTTTATAGCAATATTGCGTGCATGGATGCTCGAGTTGTTTTTGCAGGAATTGTGGGTTTATATGTTCCAAATCAGCAATTATGAATGTATGTAATCATTATTATACAGGGGCTTTATGTATGTAAAAGCCATAATTATCTCTCTTTCCATCTTTTAGATAGTTGCATTTGCATATGAGAGGTTTTTACATAGGACTTGCACTAGTCGGGTTTTTATCTAATGTGAGGAGCATGTTTATTTTCTGTAAAATCTACATCTCCGGTGCAAGAGGAAGTCTCCGCTGTAGCACATCGATCGAGGATCGAAGATCAGGGATCGAGGATCGAAGGGAACATATAAACTCACACGATGTGGATTGTGTGAATGTTTAATTTCTGTTTTTATCTTGCTATGCATGTGATGAATGTGTTGAATGTTAGGATGTGTATGATTAATAATATGCATGATAACCTAAAATTCTAAATCACTTGTTAAATTGTCCAACAAAAATTAAAAATAAATTTCCTTCTTATTTCATCCACTAGCAGTCATTGATCGAGGGATACTCTGTTCGCCCTTAGCAGGGGATAGCTCCCTCCATCTTTGGGAATAGTGGGAGATATAATGGTTGTCTATTGTTGTGCCACGATTAAATATATGAGGTGAGTTTCACCCTAGTGAACCCCAAATATGTGTAGTTGTGAATACAATGGACAAACGTATCTCGTATCAAATGAAAATAAGTTTTCTTAACATTACCTGGAGCCCTCGCTCAGTTTTGGGAAAAAGTTTTTCTTACGAGGATAGGTCGTATTCCCTCATAATTAAAACGACAAGAGTCACAAGAGTTTGAAGATGCTAATGTTGCTAAAATTCAAAAAGGTTGTGATTAGAAAATGTTTTCTTACCTTGATATTGTAATGTATTTGATAGCCCTTAGCTAGTCTATATTACAATTGATGGGATCTTGGATTGTTGCATTTATGGGCAAATTTTTTTTTGCAACATTTACATTTATATTCGATATATGTATGCATGTGTATTAAAACATAAAATTGGCATTAAAACCTGTATGATTTATTTTGTAGAAAAATGTTGAACATCCAACCTATCGTACGATCCATGATAGAAAAACACCTTTTAGCTAATGGTGGCTCAAACTTCATTAGTTGGCAAATCAAACTCAACATCGTGTTAAAGTTTGAGAAATTGTCTCACATTTTGGAATGTCCAATCCCAAAGTGGAATGAGAGATTAACCGATGAAGAGAAAGAGGCTAAGGCAAGTGGGAAGACCAAGAGAACCAGGTTCACGGTCTTATGCTAGCATCGATGGGTGACTCGCTTCAAGCGAAATACTTGGATTCAAAACCCAAGAAGACCATGGAGGCTTTATCTAAGATGTTCATGGATAGTGCCCGAAAGGAGCGTTATAAGACCACAATCGCACTCACAATGTGCCATATGGCAGAGGGAACATCGGTATCCATGCATTTTCTCACGATGCAAGGGTACCTTGAGAAGTTGGCAAAGCTCTCTTCACCAATGCCCGAGGACATTGCTGAAGATATGATTCTTGGCTCTCTAGCCCCGTCCTTCAAGGACTTTGTGATGCACTACCACGTGCGTGAAAAAGGGGTGAGTCTTGAGGAGTTGCACAACGCTCTCAAAACTGCTGAAGTTGACATGGGCAAGGGTAGGGACAAGCAAGTCATTACCGTCCATGGGAGGAGCCAAAAGATTGGTAAAGGAAAGGGAAAATCTACCAAAAGTAGTTCAATCAAGAGCAAGGGAGTAGGAGGTGCTCGTGCGAGTGCCTCGAGGGGGAAATCTCAGAAATCTCCAACTCCCAATACGGAATGCTTTCACTGCGGTGAAAAAGGACACATTCGGCCAAATTGCCCCAAGTACAAGGAAGACCTTGACAACGGAGTGATTGAACGACGGCGCCCAAAAAGGCCAAAGGTATATTTTTTATTGAAATAAATTTAGCCACCTCTGTCCAGGATTGGGTAATTGATACGAGATCTTGTGCTCACATAGTTTCTAATGTGCAGCTACTCATGGATAGGAAGGAACTCGTAAGGAACGAGATAGAATTGAAGGTCGGAAATGGTGCGAACATGTCTGCGGTTGCACAAGGTTCTGTGGTGCTTCAATTATGTAGTGGTTTAAATTTATGTCGAAAGAATGTTTATTATGTGCCTTCGATTAGCAAGAACGTTATTTCTGTATCATGTTTAGATATGAATAATTTTAACATAAATATTTCAAATTCTTGCTTATCTATATCAAAGAATGGTATTTTCTATGCAAATGTATTCATAAGGAATGGTCTTTATTTGCTTGAATTGAATGATAAACAAATCTTTAATATCAATAACAAAAGACTTAAGACCACTCACGAGAACGATACTCTCTTGTGGCACTATCGTCTTGGTCACATAAATGAAAAACGCATCAAGAAATTGCAAGAAGCTAACATTCTTGGTCTACTTGATTTTAAATCATTGGAGACGTGCCAACCATGTATAATGGGAAAAATGACCAAAAAGCCTTTCAAGAAGAAAGGTCCAAGGGCGAGTGGCTTGTTGGATTTGATACATTCCTATGTATGTGGTCCAATGAGTACTAGTGCACGAGATGGTTTCAGGTACTTCATTACGTTCACGGATGATTATAGTCGTTATGGCTATGTTTATCTAATGAGAAACAAAAGTGAGTCCTTTGAGAAGTTCAAAGAATTCAAGAATGAAGTAGAGAACCAACTCGACAAGAAAATCAAGTCTCTACGAACGGATCGTGGAGGTGAGTACTTAAGTGCCGAATTTGACTCATACCTAAAGGAATTTGGTATTGTACCTCAACTCACCCCTCCCGGTACACCTCAGTGGAATGAGGTATCCGAAAGGAGGAATAGGACATTGCTCGACATGGTTCGGTCAATGATGAGTCATGCGGAATTACCTCTTTACTTTTGGAGTTATGCACTACAAACTGTGGCTTACACACTAAACAATGTTCCATCCAAATCCGTGGAGAAAACTCCTTATGAGCTATGGAGTGGTAAAACACCTAAGCTCAGTTTTCTCAAGATTTGGGGTTGTGAGGCTTACGTCAAGAGATTGATGTCGACCAAACTTCAACCAAAAGTGGATAAGTGCTTCTTTATTGGTTATCCTCGTGAGACAAGAGGATACTACTTTTGGCATATCACCTCCAATCGAGTGATTGTAGAGAGGGATGACACATTTCTGGAAAAGGAATTTCTAGAAAGAGTAAAAAGTAGTGGGAGTAGGGTTGTGCTTGAGGAAACTCAAGATACTCTACAAGATCATGACACGAATGATGACGTTCAAGATCATGAAGGCCCAACCGAGATTCCTTTGGTTAGTGGGAGCGTGAGTGAGAGACCATCACAAGAAATTGTGAGAGAATCTGAATCATCCCCACCAAGTGTGGAACTTGGTTGAGCTTCCTCAAGGGACAAAGGCCATTCAAAATAAATGGGTTTTCAAGAGGAAGATGGACATGGATGGGAACTTAACAACCTACAAAGCGAGGCTTGTAGCGAAGGGTTTCACTCAAGTTCAAGGAATTGACTATGATGAAACTTTTTCACCGGTTGCCATGTTCAAGTCTATTCGGATAATGCTCGCTATTGTTGCATTTCATGATTATGAAATATGGCAAATGGATGTCAAAACGGCGTTCCTTAATGGGAACTTGGAGGAGGATGTGTACATGGTACAACCTCAAGGTTTTGAAGATCCAAAGAATAACGAGAAGGTATGCAAGCTTCAAAGATCCATTTATGGATTGAAGCAAGCATCAAGGAGTTGGAACAAACGCTTTGACGAGGAAGTGAAGAAGCTTCACTTCATTCAAAGCAAGGAAAAACCTTGTATATACAAGAAGGTTAGTGGGAGCCATGTAGTATTCCTAATCTTGTATGTCGATGACATATTGCTCATAGGCAATCATATTCCTTTGCTTGAGCAAACGAGAAGTTCATTGAAATCTGCATTTTCAATGAAAGATATGGGTGATGCTCAATACATCTTGGGAATCAAGATATATCGAGATAGATCCCGTAGACTCATTGGCCTCAGTCAACGTACATACATTGACAAGGTGTCGGAAAGGTTCAAGATGAACAACTCCAAAAAGGGCAGTGTGCCAATGAGTATGGGTGTGCAACTCAAGAAGTCTCAACGTGCGGAATCGCATAAAGACTTAGAGTACATGAAGGATGTCCCTTATGCTTCGGCAATTGGGTCGATCATGTACGCAATGACTTGCACAAGACCTGATGTCTCGTATGCTCTAAGTGTGACAAGTCGTCACCAATCCAACGCAGGTTCTGAGCATTGGACTGTGGTCTAGAATATCCTGAAGTACCTTAATCGGACTAATAATAAGATTCTTGTTTATGGAGGTCAAAGGGAGTTGATAGCCGAAGGGACTCGGATGCGAGTTTCATGAGTGATCCAGACGATAGAATGTCGCAATCAGGATACGTCTTTCTTCTGAATGGTGGAGCTGTGAGTTGACATAGTTGGAAGCAAAGCACTACGGCCGACTCAACCACTGCTTCCGAAGTAATGGTTGTCACTGAAGCGAGCAAGGAAGGAGTGTGGATTAAGAAGTTCCTTGAAGAGCTTGGAGTAATTCCCTCGAGCAAGGAACCAATAGAGCTATTTTGCGACAATAGTGCACCTATCTCGCAAATCAAGGATCCCAAATCACACCACAAAGTGAAGTACATGGATCGTAAGTACTTCGTGACGCGTGACCTCATCGACGAAGGCAAAATAAATCTTTTATGGGTGGACACCAACAACAACACAGCTGATCCATTCACAAAACTCTTATCCCAAGACAAGGGCGAAATGCATTTCGAGTCCATGGGATTGAGGAACCATGTAGATTGGCTTGATGATTGATATGTAATGGGGTTTACCCTAGTTAATATTGTTTTATACATTGAGTATGTATGTGAAAGAAAACTTTAATAACAAGTGGGAGATAGAAGGGAATGTGTTCTAAAAGTTTTACTTTTAAATGTCAATTATTATGAATTGAATGAGAAATCATTTTGTTCCTTGTTTATGTTATTCGTCTTTTAGAAGTGTTAAGGAAGAGGCTCTTGGTTTACATAAAACAAAAGATATTCGCAATCATGGTAATTAACATGGGACATTAATTACCGAGTTAAGATTGTCGTGTTGGTCATAGATCATTGTAGCTCTACAAGTGAGTGACGACACGGGTATGCAAAAGAGGAAAATATTACTTTTGTATACTGAATAGACCTAATAAGTAAAATATTACAGAAATGTGTCATTAATATTTTACTGTGTTTTCGGTCCTTTGATATGAGACTTATATCCAATCACTTAAGGAATGCTTAATTAGATTAGTGTCTTGAGCTATCAATAAGTGTAGTGTAAAGGCATTGGTTGGTTAAGTACAACTTTTGTTGGAGAAGATAGTTAGTCAAAAGACTATCATTGCCCCTCTTAATTGAGTGATGATATTAGTGGGCCCATTGATAAAGCAAAGTTATAATGTGCACAATGTGATTTGAGTTAAGTCACATATTTATAACTAGCTTAAAGAGATCAAGAAATGAATACTAATACAAAGATGACACAATACTACTTTGTGTGTATTCTTAATATCATGAGGCAAGGGACGGACGGAAGTGGTGCACTGCATCACTAAGTGGATCGGGTTTTGGTTCAAGTGGAATTAAGACATCTGACTAATTGGGAGCTATAATGTGTAGCTAGATACCGCTTATAGCTTGTGACATTAAGCTCTTAATATCACTGTCAACTTAGTTTAGATCCTCCCATAGGTCACACCACAAAACTGGGAAACAAGAAATGGGGATTTTGAGTTCATAATATGTGTCAGGTTTCTTGAAGAAAATATGACACATGGGGTGAACAAGCAAAGTCAAAATTATGTTGTGATTAATAATATAATTAGAATCTAAATTAAATTCATATGTGATGTAAATATTATGGGGTGTAATGATTGATCATTACATACGATGATATGTTGCATAAGTTGTGAATTTACTACTAATCCCGAAATGTCAAATTTTGTAGGGGTTAAACCGAAATTTGACAAGTCTGCAGAACAGTGCTCAAACGGTCGACCAGTTAGCAGTAAACGGTCGACCGATCGGGCACGGTCGACCGTATATGTCTCGACCGATAACAGGGAATTTTCATCTGTTCGAACGGTCGACCGAATGTAATCGGTCGGTCGACCGAACATTGCGATGGAATAATTCCTGTTACGACTGTCGACCGAGTTATTGAACGGTCGACCGAAACCTGGTTCGAGCGGTCGACCGAACCTTGAAACGGTCGACCGGTCCAAACGGTTAATGCAAAATTATTTTAAGAATTAATTAGATCATGCATGGAATTGGTCCATAATTGATTTAATTCGTGGCTAAGATTATTTATTATTAAATAATGGATGGTTAGATGGAAGTTTGCATGAAATCATGGGCAAGAGGTTGCACATGAATAGGTAATTTGGAGAGAACTTATAAATACAAGTTTATCTCATTACCTCATTAATTTTAATTCATTGTTTTTCTCATGCAAAAAACTCTCTCCATAATTCTCCACGAAATTCCCTTAATTCTTAAGTTTAGCTTTAGTTTTTAAGAGATCATCTTCTCAAGGGAACTAAAGAGGGGTTAGTAATTAGATTCTAACCCCTATTGGAGATTGAGAGGCTAGTTCTTCTCTCTCCAATCTTGTTTAGAGTTTGGTGAAATCTCGGAGGCATCCGGCGCAGCAACAAGCATCCTCAACGTCTCCGAATCTTCAAGAAGTTTAGGGAACTTCTAGGTATGAATTTCGGAGTCCCATGTTTGTTTTGATAAAAGTTTTAAAACTAGTTATTGAAACGAACTAATGCATGCATGAAATAAATCATAGAAAATTGTAATAGATCCTTATTACGCATAAAAATTCCGAAAATATATATGTGTAATTAAACCTGAAATCCTACACACACTACGTCACCGTTTTTGTCCAACGACGTTAGACAATTTGCAAATTAAACCTCGTAAAATCCAAATGTCCTTAATTGTAAAAATAAAAATAAAAAATGAAAAACATAAAAAATCAAATCTCTCTCTCCTCTACTCGTCTCTCTTTTCCTCCTCCTCCTGATCAATTTCACAAACTAATTGCCTATTTTCCTCCCTCTATCCTCCCCTCCTCCCTCTCTTCCTCCTCCGACCCCCACCTCGCCTTTCCCATTTGTCCATTTTTTCTCTCTCCTCGTGGTCCCCAACCATAGGCTTTGGCACAATCAAGTTTATTGTTCATCCTTCTTTCCAAAGCGAAAGGTGGTTTTTGGTGTCATCTGGTTCCTCTGGGAACTCCATTTCGCTCCAGAAGACATGGCGAACTCTTCTCTGCCATCAATTGGCGTCTATATCTCTCAATTTCAACTTCGATCTTTGGCGACTATTGTTCATCCCCCAAATTCCACAACTCCGTCAACGGCTTAATTGACCCAATTAATCACCCAGGGAGCTCCGGAAAATTTTGACGCATCTTCCCGTGTAAGGAATTGAGTTTTAGACTTTTGGGTCACTCGTGCAAACTCCTGCCTTCTCCTCTAGGAGCTGGCCTTACTCCTCACTGTTGGTGGTGTTGTAAGGCTGGAAATAGGGAATAATTACTCTTCTTTCTTTACCTTTGTCGATTTTGTCGGGTTATTAGACCTAATTCTACCTTGGTTCAGGAAAACATTGGAAGTCAATTTGGGTTGGTGGGTTGGTCAGGAGGAAGAGAGAGAGACTTAATTTTTTATGTTTTTACAATTAAGGACATTTAGATTTTATGAGGTTTAATTTACAAATTGTCTGACGCCGGCAGACGAAAACTGACGGAGTGAGACCCACTAACGGTAGATGCGTATATGAGTAAATATGTTCGACTTACAGATGCATATTGCCAATTAGGTCATCTAGGAAGTGTACAATAGCAAAAAACTTTTTTGTCAATGTGTTCGTATGTTTATTCGTTAATCCTTGTTAATTAAACTTCTATTTTATGGAAATTTTGCTAAATCATCTGTGAATAAACCTAAAATTATAAATTTTATGTAAATTCAAAAACTTACGTGAATAATTTCTTAAATCTTTTGCACTTATCTATTCCCTCTCACTTCTTTCTTTTTTAAGTTAAGGTATAGATTAGTAAAATACTTAATTTGATAAATTTTAAATTTTGAAAGAAATATTTTTTAAATATATTCTTATATTTTTAGAAAATATATTTTATATTTTTAGAAAATATATTTTATATTTTTAGAAAAATATTTATTTTTTTAACTTATTTTCAAATTCATTTATCTAATATTGTATCAAAAAAAGTAATATTAAAAACATTCTCGAATTTAAAAAAATTATTAAAAATATAAATGTTTTGATAAAGAATTTATATAAATGATTTATTTTATAATTTAAAACAATTTTTTTATTGAATTTGATTAGCTAATAATTGAGCCATTAATTTTGGTGGGAAAAAGAGGGGAGAGAGGGTGTGAGAAGAGAGAAGAGCGAGAGAGAGAGAGAGAGTAGATAGATAGGTGAAGACATTTAATTATTTTTTCAACGGAGGTTAACGGAAAAGTTGATGGAATAACAATAGTAAAAAAATTAATGGAGCAAATGTTGGAGGTTTTCAATGACAACCAAAAATAGTTAGTGTCTTAGCATATGTCCAATTTAGTTGATTCTTAGTGTTACAGAAGCAACCCTTAATTTGCTTTTCAGAGGAGCGACGACCTTCAACTATATCCCTGTAACACATAAATTCATTGATCTCTAAAGCGACACAGTTACACCCTTAAACATCTCTTTTGATAATTAGTTAGTTTTGGTATATTCATCATTATTTCTGAATTTGTTCACATTATTTTCCAAAAGTTCTAATGGTAGGAGCTTTTGAACAAAATGGAATCCAAAAATGCATCAAATTTATTTAGATCATATATATTCGATGCAAATTTAAACAATATAAGGCAAATTTTGGAGATGATTTTTTAAAAGAGTTGAGATTATGAGAATTTATTGAAAATATAAAAAAGCAAAATATGATTTTGAAACGTAATTTTTTTATCAATATATAAAGTGGAAACGAAAGTGGCAATAAATCGAAAATTTAGGAATATACCTGTGTCATTTCAAAGTTGGAGTTTAACTATTATAGAGCACAATTGAGAATAGTATTTCTAATTCGCCCGATTTTTAATTAACATATCTCAAATAAAACGTAAGCGAAGTATGCCTAAGAAAAGTTTAGATAAAGATGTGAATCCATTAATGTTAAGGTAAAAAGGGTAGACCCAAATGTAGTTTTTAAGTATGCATAAGGAAATTACCAATATCGACCATTTTAATGCATAACAAGCAATTAAAAACTGAAGAAAACTTCACTTACATTTCACTATCTACTTTTTTTTAACTGCAGATGTGGCGAAGTCATGGTGGACTCAATTGAGCAATGAAAACAAGGAATGAAATGACAAAAAGAAACAAAGAACAAAACAAGACATGGTGTTTGGTTACAAAGCTGGATTGTGTTGATACAATTACAAATATGATCATGTAATATAGTGAGTTACATATGTCGAATAAATATTCCGTAAGAATCCAGATAAAGCCAACATACAAAAACATGTATAGGAAAACAAGAAACGAAGGAACAGTGATCAGAGACGACCTCGAAGACCGAGCCGTCGGAAGGCGACTTGCCTCAGAGAAAATATCGGCCACATACCAGTGTGTTTGATGGTCTGCCAGTTTTCTCCCAGGATAAAACGGTCACACCATCGAGCAGGCGCACACCGGAGTCGACGGACCACGAAAGTAGCGCGGAACCTCGCAAAATCGGGCGTTGAACAACTCTGGATTCGGAGATATGAAATCGCCGGAGAGGGACGATGGGAAATAAGACGTGTGTGTTCAGGAGGAAACCGTCATGATATATATGTATTTATTCTTGTAACCGTCAAAGACTTAATTGCAAAAACAATAATCTTGAGGTCCAAAAATAAATACACTCATCACCCTGAGGCTAAAGCCTCTAATTTCCCCCAAATCCCCCGCTGCCACGCCACACCACGCCTCACCTCACCTCGCCTCGCCTCGCCCCGGACCGGGACGGGCGCGCGCGCGTGTGTGTGGAGAATTCTCTCCTCCTCTCTTTCCACCTACAAAGTGACAAGTGAATAGTATGTTTATCAACATCCTTCAACTTGTTAGCTTCACCAATGTGGGACTAAAAGTGAGGTGAGCACATGGCACATGAGGCAATAGTTCTCATCTTCATCTCAACATTGGATTTCTTCAATTGAGCTATTCATGGGCCTAGCCCAAACTCAATAATCCAACAATCCCCCACAAATCCATTGTTGATCGAGCGACCAAACCTTGCAGCCTAGTGCTTTCAGTAATGGTACCTTTCGGGTTTGAACCACGACCTGAGTCCTTCAACTTTATCCCCACGGGAACTAAGTGAAACGAAGTCTTGAACTTGAACCTTTTGTGTGGAGATGTCCATTGAGAACAACACTAAGCAGGTTATGCTGCAATCTACAAGGTTGATGCTTTACGGTCATGCATCCGTATCCTGTTTCATGTATGCTTTCAAGGAATGACCCTCATTCCTATAATTGCGGCCACACAATTGCATTCACATAGTTGGGCTTCTCCAAAGATTCACTGCTAACATCTTGTCTCAAAGACTTGAACTCATTCAGAGTGTACACTCTTACTAAACTTGCAGTTTCAGCAACATATCCATTCTTTGGGGTATTGACACAGATACAATGTATGACCTACAATGTATCACCAATGAGTTGCACTTGACTCACTCAGGAACTTGTTATTACCGCATTGAACCAACTTCGTGGGATTTCCACTCAGATTGGTTGGGTTGCCATTCTAGATGAGTCATGTAATGGGTCTCAGTCCCATACCCAACTTGGATTTAAGAACTTGAGCTAGATCAAGTCCTTTGGTGAAAGGATTAGCTGTATTGTCTTTGGTACCAACAAAATCAACAGCTATCACCCTTTCCGAGATCAATTCCCTTACAGACTTCAGTCTGACTTGAATGTGTCTCCTTTGTTTGTGGTTATACTTTGAGCTTCTTAACTTTGCAATAGTAGTCATACTATCACAATGCACAGATATTGCAGGAACTGGTTTGCTAGTCATTGGCAATTCAGAAAGGAGTCCTTTCAGCCATTCAGCTTCCATTCCACTTGTATCCAAAGCACAAAGTTCAGCCTCAAATGTAGATCGAGACAATATGGTCTGTTTTGTAGACCTCCAGGAGACTGCACCTCCACCCAGAGTAAAAACATACCCTGTAACACCGTTACTCCCAGAGTTTTTGGCTATCCAGCTTGCATCACTGTACCTTTCTAGTACAACTGGGAATTTCCCATAATGCAGCCCAAGAGTAGAAGTACCCTTCAAGTACTTAAGTACTCTATCCAAAGCCTCCCAATGAGTACGATCAGGAAAACTTGTGTATCTACTAAGTTTGCACACCGAGAATGAAATATCTGGTCGTGTGCAATTTGCAAGATTATTCAAGCTACCTATAATCTGAGAATATCTCAGTTGTGAAACTGGAACACCACTCTTGTTCTTGTACAAAGGTTTTGATGAATCATATGAGGTTTTCACAGATCTACAATTCGTATAGCCAAATCTCTCAAGAATCTTCTCAACATAGTGAGATTGAGATATGGAAATACCATCAACTGACCTAGTCAGTTTGATACCCAAGATCACATTTGCAACACCCATATCCTTCATCTCAAACTTAGTACACAAGGACTTAGTTTCATGTATTATATTCAAATTATAGTCAAACAGTAAAATGTCATCAACATATAAACACAGTGCAATACATGCATTACTTTGAACTTTGCAATAGACACATTTATCAGAATCAATAACCTGGAATCCAAATGATAATATAATTTTGTCAAATTTCTCATGCCAAGCTTTTGGGGCTTGTTTAAGTCCATAAAGAGACTTAACAAGTTTACAAACTTTGTTCTCATTTCCAGAAGCTACAAATCCTTCAGGTTGGTCCATATAAATTTCTTCTTCAAGGTCACCATGAAGAAAAGCAGTTTTTACATCCATTTGATGGATTATAAAATCATATACAGACGCCAATGCTAAGAGCACTCGGATAGTAGTCATACGAGACACTGGAGAATAGGTATCGAAATAGTCTATTCCTTCCTTTTGTTTAAACCCCTTGGCAACTAATCTGGCTTTATACTTATCGATGGAACCATCTGGTTTTAATTTCTTTTTTAATATCCATTTACAACCGATCGTTGAACAACCTGGAGGAAGATTTACCAACTCCCATGTCCCATTAGAGACAATAGAGTCCATCTCGACCTTAACTGCATCTTTCCAATGCTTTGCTTCAGATGAAGCCATGGCATCCTTGAAAGTGTTAGGATCACCCTCGATGTGGTATGTGATAAAATCACTTCCCAAATCCTTGGCAATTCGAGAACGTTTGCTCTTTCTAGGTTAAATTTCAACTTGAGTTTGAGAAGACTCAAAATCGGCAATAGACAAATTTGCCCCCACATTTGTCATCCTTTCCATATGCTCGTGGATGGAACCAGATGTAGAGGGATCAACTGAAGAAGAAACTTGTTGAGGAACTCCAGATTTCATGGGAAATACATCCTCAAAAAATGTGGCATCACGAAATTCAACAATTGTGTTAACATCTATGCCAGATATCTCGAACTTGATTACCAAAAATTTGTACGCATAGCTATTAATCACATTTCCGATAAATATTGCATCAACAGTCTTGGGACCAAGCTTTTTCCTATTATGTTCAGGGATTAACACTTTTGCAAGACAACCCCAAACATTAAGATATTTAAGGCTAGGTTTTTGACCACACCAGAGTTCGAATGGACTATCCTCCTTATGTTTCTGAGGAACTTTATTCAGAATATGGCAAACCGTATTCAAAGCTTCTCCCCACATATATTTGGGTAATCCTGAACTCTCTAATAATGCATTAATCATATCAGATAATGTTCTATTTTTTCGTTCAGCAATTCCGTTAGATTGTGGAGAATACGGCGCCGTCACCTCATGAACTATGCCAGAATCCTGACACACTTGTTCGAACAGGTTGGACGTATATTCACCACCTCTATCAGATCTCAACCTCTTAAGTATCTTTTCAGTTTGTGTCTCTGCTTCATTCTTAAAGATAAGAAACTTAGATAACGCTTCATCTTTACTTTTCAAAAGATAAACATAGCAATACTTTGAACTATCATCAATGAAAGTGATAAAATATTTCTTTTTATCCTTAGTTAATATGCCATTGAATTCACAAGTATCAGTGTGTACTAAATCTAAAATACTAGTATTTCTGGTCACAGAATGAAACGGTCTTTTCGGTTGTTTAGCTTGTACACACACTTGACATTTTTTATTCTCAATAGCATACTTAGGAATCATATTTAAATTCATCATTCTTTTCAAACATTGATAATTCACATGTCCTAAACGTTTATGCCAAACATCACCAGATTCAATGGAATAAACAACAGGAGAAGACACATCTTTAACAGAAATAGCATTGCGATTATAAAAAGCAGGTTCAACATGAATTAAAAAGCACCACAAGACAATTACCCATTGGCAATAAAATTACCAGAAAGAGTAATCACAACTTTGTTACATTTAAATGTTACTTCATAACCCTCAACTACCAGACACGGACCACTAATAATATTGTGACAAACAACAGGCACATTATGCGTCCTGTGCAGTGAAAGAATTCGTCCTGAAGGTAACTTCAAGTCGATACGTCCAATTCCAAGCACCTTTGCAACATTCCCATTGGCCATCGCCACAGATCTACGATCAACAGGCTGGTAAGAGACAAACATGGACTTGTCAGCACATACATGCACATTAGCCCCAGTGTCAACCAACCACTCACGTGGTTCATAAATGGAAAAAAACTTGAGGATTAACAGAAACAAACTTACTGTTGGTCTCATCCACCTCAGTCAATACATTGACCTGTGGAGTCGATTCAGTGGTACCTTGTTGGCGTTTGGCTTTCTTGGATGGACAATCCTTAGCCCAGTGCCCGACCTGTCCACAATTCCAACATGGATTGTTTGTTGGCCTTTTCTGGATTTTGAGCTTGGGTTTAGTCTTATTAATAGGTTGTGGTTTTCCTTTAAAATGTGACTTAGATGAGGATCCAATTAATACGTTTTCCTTTGGTTGGAACTCTACAGGCATCACTGGTTTTTCACCCCGATGTTCCTCCTCGATTGCAATAGCAACCATGAGGTCATCCATAGTTAGTTTTTCTCTCCTATGCTTTAGAGACATCCCGAAGTCCTCCCAGGATCGAGGGAACTTCTCAATAATTGACATTACCAGAAACTTCTCAGGAAGCTTCATGTCAGCCTCTTTTAAGCCATGGATTAGAATCATAAATTGATGAGCCTGTTCAGTAACTGACTTGCTTTCCACCATTTGAAACTTAAGGAATTTTCCAACATAATATTTTTCATGACCTAAGTCCTCAGTATTATATTTTTTATCCAACTCATCCCATAAATCCTTTGCAGTCACAGAAGCAGAGGAGGACGAACTATAAACATCGAATAGCACGTTGGACAGAGCCAACAGAATGCAACCTCGACATAATTTGTCCTTCTCTAGGCACAGTTCTTGTGCTGCTTTGATTTTGGGATCTTCAGTTTCAGAAAGTGGGAAAGCCTTTTCAATTACATCAACTAACCCAATAGTGGTCAACCAGATCTTCATACGTTGTTGCCAACGTTTGAAATTCTGCCCGGAAACGTTTTCCGGCATGCCTGACATGTCCACTTTTGGCGCAAACGAATTATTAGACGACATAATTAACAATATTTTCTCTGAGATTGTTGATACAATTACAAACATTTCAAGACGACTTGCCTCAGAGAAAATATCGGCCCACATACCAGTGTGTTTGATGGTCTGCCGGTTTTCTCCCAGGATAGAACGGTCTCACCGTCGATTGGGCGCACACCGGAGTCGACGGACCACGAAAGCAGCGCGGAACCTCGCAAAAATTGGGCGTTGAACAACTCTGGATTCGGAGATAGGAAATCGTCGGAGAGGGATGGTTTTCGTAGAGAGATGATGGGAAATAAGACGTGTGTGTTCAGGAGGAAACCGTCATGATATATATGTATTTATTCTTGTAACCGTCAAGGACTTAATTGCAAAAACAATTATCTTGAGGTCCAAAAATAAATACATTAATCACCCTGAGGCTAAAGCAACTAATTTCCCTCAAATCCCCCGCTGCCACGCCACGCCTCGCCTCACCTCGCCTCACCACGTCACGCCACGCCACGCGCGCGTGTGTGGAGAATTCTCTCATCCTCTCTTTCCACCTACAAAGTGACAAGTGAATAGTTTGTTTATCAACATCCTTCAACTTGTTAGCTTCACCAATGTGGGACTAAAAGTGAGGTGAGCACATGGCACATGGGGCAATAGTTCTCATCTTCATCTCAACATTGGATTTCTTCAATTGAGTTATTCATGGGCCTAGCCCAAACTCAATAATCCAACAGATTGCTAGCTAGCAACGGACATGGTGGATGAGCCGAGGAGACACCAGGAGGAAGCAGAAGCTTCAAGTTCAATTTAACTCGGGGGGAATTCTCCCATCTCATCAACGTTGGCATCCATCAGAAGAAGCCTCGAGTAAGAGAACATCTTCACCGGTACACTCGATCTGAATGCGTTTGTCGTTGTCGAAGCCGAGGCGACCAGGGTAGGGATAGAAGGGAACAAGAGTCTTGGCCAGCCCAAGTCTGTGCACCTCGAAGGTAAAGAACGTGGGATCGGATCCGTTGTTCTTGTAGACGTAGATCATAGGACTATACCATGGGGGGTGCTATTTCGCACATCCAGGTTGGAGAGCCAAATGTTGTGCTTTGGCGTCTCGGCCATGCGAGTCACGATGGTGGAGCTCAGGACCTCGACATGTCGTTGCTCAATTGTTTGGAGGATTATATGCTTTGGTGCATTACAAAGGTTGCATAATTAATTATTTACACATCCTTCAGTTGACCTATATTTCCATATTAGCCTTTCTAAACTTGTTGAACGTTTTAATTAAAAACTTGTTGAACGTTTTGATTTAAACCGCAAGTGCACGGCTGCGATGAAGCGGTGGCAAGTACGGGTCGTCCTCAGGGAGGTGAGCAGCCTCTTGTTTGCACAAAATCAAGTGGCGAAAATAATGGAGAAGAGAGTTGGTCACGCTACTCTACACTAAACTACGCTAAGAAGTACGAAATGCGAAACAAAGAAATAAACGATCAAATAAAAACTAAGCTAAGAACAAAATAGAAGTGTTGGAATTTCAGGAATGGAAAACCCCTAAGGGGTGGAGTGAGTGCACACAAGCAAAGAGGTGGGTGTAGAATACATTCTTTAAGCACACGAAGGTGGTGTTTATCAAGCATATGAAGTGTCTAAATGTTAAACCTATCAATCTATTCACCAACTTGGTTGATTAACATTTACATATGCAAGTTGTTTATTTCAGAACCTAAACAAGCATGAGAGGTGTCTAATTATTTTGGCAAAACTCATCAAGTTATAAATTCTATCCTAAACAAGCAAGCATACATTCATGTTTAATCAACACATTGAAATTAAAGCATTCATCCCATTCTCTAATGCATGTATGTACATCTACTCCACCCCCAAAGGGGATGGAACTACTCACTAAACATTACACTAATTATTAAACTATGGAAAGAAAGCATATTAAAACTAAGCTAGAATTAAAAGACGATTAAACTAAAACATGCACAAACAATAAAAGGAGCATAAAAGAAACAATGAAAGAAACACAAAACTTTATTGATAAAATGACTCACATTAAAAGTAGCATCTTCCTACTTTAGTGTGTGCTTCAAGGCCTCACTTCTAGTAGGAAGAATAGCCACTTAAAATATGGAGTGATTACAATAGGAGGTGAAGAGTTCTATTTATAGCCATGGAAAAAGCTAATCCGGGACAATCCCCCGATGTGGGACTAAACAGATACCACAAATAGCCTCAACATCCTCTAATACATGTGCTGGAGAAATTTGAGCGCATTTGGGCCAAAAGTGACTGGTCTTGGACCGCTAATTAGCGGTCTACAGTGTCCGGATCGCTTTGGAATTTCTTGTGGGTTTTCTGGAAGGCTTTGTTGGTATTTGATGCATCTATTTTGCATGTTGGAGCTCCGACCCGAATAGAATTGCCAAAATACTCCCCATGATGGTGAGGAGTATTCTGTTTTGCTCTTAGGTCCTTCGGTCTTGCATTCAGGTCCTTCTTCCTTGCATCTTGGTCCACATATCTCACAATTCAGTCCTTTTTCCCAGCTTTTGGGTCCTTTTATGCTTCATCTCTTCAAACCTATTTATTCCTGAAAACTAAACATAAAACTCGTAACATAGCATTATTTAGGTGAAAGATAATGGATATAAGATACAAATATGAGCATCAAATGATGTCAATCAAATACCCCCACACCTAACTTTTGCTAGTCCCGAGCAAAACAAAGAAAGAGAAAAGCATGCGAAAAAACAAGAAATCCTAACTCACTTTCGTAGGAATCACGGTTGCACTTAGCACGTGCAACAAGCCGTTAAACCTCCTTGTCACCAAGGAGGAGGAGTGTTGTCTCCTGAGGGTTTTCAGCGGATATACCCACAAAATCCGAAGAAGATGCATTAATCAATCTAGCTACACGATTCGTTGGACTTATTTTGTCGATCATGGGACGCGGTAATACTATGGGTCGACTCTATATATGTAATCGGTCCACACACCTAGCCTAATGAGTTATTTGTGAAAGTTAGTTAAGGACTTGAGTGAAAGACATGGGCAACCTTAACTTCTGAATGTGATACAATGTGTAAAGTCCATTTTGGTTCTTATTTGACTCTTTTTTTTTTCTTCTTTTTTTTCATTTTTTTTTCATTGGAGCATTTTATTGGTTGATGTTTGATTCTCCCAGGGTCAGGTTTCGTGCATCATTGCCTTTGAGGACTTACACTATCACGTACACCTTCCCCCAAATCTCCACATAGGGCGATCCCTACCACCCGTGTAACAGGAGTTCGGTCGGTGCATCCCAAGTCAGATGACTCGAAAGCACCAGGCACAAAGTCCCCTCAGACCTACTTTCCCGAGTGATAGGAGCCGTGTGAGAAGAGAGAACACCACTTATTTATCTACATGGGAACCAAAACCCCTACACTTAAGTTTCACAAAAAGAGATTAAGGGCCCTCGACTACGACAAACTTCCTTATACTCACAAACACGAATTATTTGACTCACTAGGTTCGGGGTGGACTTCTTTAAATGTTTGAGTACCGAAACCCTATGATTACACGCCCCCTGAGGGAAAACCAGGGTGCTTGCCCTAACGACTCGACAAGACGTAAAGCCAATAAACTAGAAATCCTAATGCATCAAGTTCAAGACAATTTTGGGAGCTTTCTTTTTACTTTGCCTCTCAACGGTTTTGCACATGCTAAACACACGCAAAACCCACAAAAACATTTTCTTTCGCAAACACATGAAGATTTTGAAAGAAATGTGAAAATTTTAAAGCACTCGGCAAGCAAAAGAAGACAAGTCACCGAAGGATCATGGCAAGCAAATATATCAATGTTAAATGCGACACACTAACATGACCCTAGCAGTACAAACAAAAGAAAATAAAACCAAAGGAAAAAGACTCGACTATGTACACACGTAAAACACCCCCCACACCTACTTCATGCATTGTCCTCAATGAATGTGAACAAGATACTACATGGATACATGCATGAAAATGGAAAGATCTCACCAACATGAAGTACAAAGGGACGTTCAGGGTCATGTTGATGGACACAAACCCAAATTCCCTCAAAACCTGTGAGAAGCTGAAGAAGGGAGATAAATACGTGAAGAGATTGGGCCTAAGTACACAAGGGTTGGGGCCCACAACAATCGATGCTCACTGAAGGAGTCTTTTATTACACACTTTTTTTTCTTTTTTCTTTCTTTTTTTTGTTTTTTTACAAGATATATACATCAACCAAGATATTCTCATAATCATTTGGTCAAGGAACATCAAATGAGAACATCAAGTTTTGAGGACCAGAGACTTGCCGAGGTGGGCAAACTTCACTGGTACTCTGAGGTGTCATGAGGGGTGAAAGGTCAAAGCTGAAAGGCTCGAACCCCTCATGATATTGGTTGGGTGTGGGCAACAAAGAATGAAGTTGTGTTGCCTCGCTAGGGTTTAATTGCTCATCGAAGAAAATCCTCCAACCAATAGGCAGGTGCATCAGAATGAGTTCCTCAAGCTCATTCGATGGATGCAGCAGACCTGCATCACTAAGAATGGGGCTTCTCCCCAAGTCATCCAACAAGGACCTCCCACCATCATTTAGATCATCAAGCATAATCTCGGTCAAAGGTAGGTCCTTGTTGGAGTCAATATGAAGCTCAAATGGCTTAAGGGCCAAGGGACATGAGACAGAGACACCTTCTGGTATAGGCATATGATGAGGTGTCTCACTCTCACTAGTACTCTCAACTGAATCATGCAACGAACACTCCCTTTGGACATTCATGTTCGAGGCCAGCTCACTCTGTTGCATTGCAAAGACAGGCAATGAGTCTTCGCTGGGCCCACGAACATTCTCAATGGGTTGCATTGGGGTTAGGGGTGTTCGTTGATTTTGTGGTGCTTTCTCCAATTGGCGGATGAGATTTAGATTTAAAGGTTCATCCATGGGTTCCTGTTGCCTACTAGAGTTGAACACATGAAACTCGGCACTCATGTTACCGAATGAGAGCTTCATGAGACCATTTCTACAATTAATCAAGGCATTGGAGGTTGCCAGAAATGGTCTACCCAAAATCAAAGGTATTTGAGAGTGGGTGTTCGCAACAGGATTGGTATCGAGGACAACAAAATCGACTGGAAATATAAAATCTCCAACTTTTATAAGCACGTCATCGATAATCCCCATGGGAATACGAATGGATCTATCCGCTAATTGGAGGGTGATCTTAGTTGGTTTTAATTCTCCCAAGTTCAAATGTTGATAAACAGAGAATGGGAGGAGGTTGACCGCTGATCCTAAATCAAGCAAAACATTGCTCAATCTAGTGTCCCCTATCGTACACTGAATAGTAGAACACCCAGGGTCCTTGTATTTTGTGTAGGTAGGATTGGACAAAAGTGAGTTGATATTTACAGCCAAGAATGCTTTCTTAGGAACATTGGTCTTCCTCTTGGTTGTGCAGAGATCCTTCAACACTTTGGCATATTGAGGTATTTGTTGGATGGCATCCAACAAGGGGATGTTAACCTTCACTTGCTTAAACACCTCTAATATCTTGTCCATGTTGTCACTCTGCTTTTTGTTTGACCTACTTGGATAGGGAGCTTTTGGCAGGTAGGTTTTCTGCTGTGCCTGAGAAGAAAGCTTTGGTGTATTACCCTCACCCTCAGCTTCTTCTTCACCACCATTCCCACTGAGGGGCTGCATAGATGGTGGTGGGTGTGGCAAGGAAATGTGATTGTCAACCTGTTTTCCATTCCTTAAGGTCACAATGGAATTGACATGGTGAACAGGTTCCTCCACATGGTTCACTTGCCTCCCCCGAGGTACCACAATCTCATTTTGCATGTGTTGTTGTTGGTACATACGAGGGTTAGTCTCAGGCTGGCTAGGAAAAGACCCTCTCTCTCTTTCATGTACAGACTGAGTCAATTGGCCCATCTGAAGCTCTAGAGATTTGATGGTCTGCTGATTTGAAGTGAGAACTTGACTTGTGGACGACATAAATTTTTTCATAGAGTTCTCAAGTCCACGAGTCAAGTTCTCAAGCGAATTAAATCGGGTTTCAAAGTTGTTAGAATTTGGGAAACCTGGTTGGTTGGTACTTGGAACTTGGGGTTGCTGATAAGATTGTGCATGCATGGGAGGTTGGTGTGATTGGTAAGGTGGTCTAGAGGAGTTTGAAGGACCACCCGGGGCATTAGTTTGGTTCCATGAAAAATTGGGGTGGTTCCTCCATCCAGGATTATAAGATGATGAGTATGGGTCATTCCTGGCTCTATCATAGACGGCGTTGACACGCTTCATCTCAGGAGGAATGGACTCACAATCGCTTTCTACATGACCTATCCTACCACATGAATGACAGGGAACTGGACCAGATGTGGACATATGAGGTGCACTTTGTTGGTTTTGGAGCTCAATCGAATCCATACGGCGCATTAAGACCGCCATGCGCGCCTCGGTGGCCGTAGTGGTATCGATAGCAAATGCGGAACCCGATCTAGTTGAGTTTGCATTCGCGATCCTCGCTCCTATGCTAGATGATGCAGGTGGTTCCCTTACACTCTCCCACTGCATGGTTTTCTCAGCGAGGTCTTCTAGGAAGCCCCATGCCTCCCTTTCATCCTTTCCCAAGAACTCTCCTTGACACATGGACTCAAGGAGCGTTCTGGACGGGATGTGAAGACCCTCATACACAATCTGACAAAGACGCCACAACTCAATGCCATGGTGAGGGCACGAGCATAGTAGCTCTTTGAACCTCTCAAGATATGCATGAAATGGTTCGGTCTCATGTTGATAGAACGAATTGATTTCGTTCCTCAATTTTTGAGTCCGATGATTAGGAAAGTACTTCTTGAGGAATGCAGATTGAAACTCATCCCAAGTCCTAAAGGAATTTGCCTGGTTGCTGTACAACCACTTCTTGGCGTCATCCTTTAGTGCAAAAGGAATGAGCCTAAGATGGATGGAGTCTGTACTAAGTTGTTGCAGCTTGAACATAGCACAGACCTCCTCAAATTCCCTGAGAAAGATATAGGGGTCACCTTTCCCAGTGAAATGAGGGAGCATGGAGATAAACTGAGGCTTAACCTCAAAATGGTTCTCATTAGCCTCTGGCAATACGATGCATGAGGGTAGAGCTGTACGGCTCGGGTAGCATCGATCACGTAGAGGTATGGGAACGACAACTGGAAGCACTGGTCGAACAGGTGGGTCCAGCAACTGCTCCTCCTCACGGAAATTAGCAGCCATTGAACCCGCACTGCGTGCGACACGAGAGGGGGAAGGTGTCGAGAAATCGATGACCGAAGCCGGATTGACAATGCTCCTCGTCAAACAACCCCTCTCGTCTCGTGTCCACGAAAGCATGCACAAAGGTGCACACACAAACCACAACTCTTTTTTTTCAAACAAAGAATGTGCGTAGAGGAGAAGACGGGGGAACACAGGAGAGAAAGAATGACTCAGGAGAGAAGGGAAGAAGTCCTTATGCTACGGCGGATGGGTACAGGTAGAAGCATACAAGCAAACAAGGCTCAAACAATCCTAAGGTCGCTATAGGTCCTTACAGCTAGACGACGCCTAACTGCGAGGTCACACGGCCTCAACACGCCTCACCTCCCTACAACGAGGACCACAAAGCCCAGCAGGTGAGCCAAGATCCGGGGATCTCGTCTCTCCTACTATTGACAAAGTGGGCAACGCCGATCAGGTCATGACGGTCGGGACCGGATCACTCTCCTAATGCGTCCAAGATCCTTAGGGCCAATGTCTACTTGATTTTAAAATTAGGCTCTTGATTAGTGTGGTTTTTGGGGCAAAGGAAAGGGTGATGAAATCCCCCACCTTATCTTTTATGGGACAACCCCTCCTTAGTAGCGTTTTGGAGTCCTAATCTAGCAATCAACTCTCCAAACAAAACGCTCAACTCACACTTGTTTCAATGCACTTCCTACTAACTACTGCATGTTCATACGAAATGCATGAATGAGAGTAGAAGGTGCGTACCTCACGCCAACTCTCAGCAATAGAAAATAAAGCTAAGATAAAAGACAATCTAAGTGCCTAAGTCACATACATGATGCATGACCTAAACAAAAAGAATGCATAATCTTTTGCTTTGAGTTTTAGGGTCCAAGTTGCTTAAGGGAAGTTGATTATTAATCTGGGAGCAATCTAAGAGTCAGAACATGCACAAATGGAGTCTCAGATTACTATATCAATTAGGCTAACAACAACAAAAAACTAGAAGGTGAACTGAGATCACCCAACCGCTGATTAGCGGTCTCAGACCGCTGATTGGCGGTCTGAAGTGCCCAGGTAGCCTTGCAATTTTTCCAGAAGCCTTCCCTTGCTATTCCCAGTCTCCCGAAACAAAGAACAACTACAAAACACAAATTAAATCCACTCGAATCGTCCAAACAAGAGTCTGGACTGGCACCTCCCCGGCAACGGCGCCAAAAACTTGTTGAACGTTTTAATTTAAACCGCAAGTGCACGGCCGCGATGAAGCGGTGGCAAGTACGGGTCGTCCTCAGGGAGGTGAGCAGCCTCTTGTTTGCACGAAATCAAGTGGCGAAAATAATGGAGAAGAGAGTTGGTTACGCTACTCTGCACTAAACTACGCTAAGAAGTACGAAATGCGAAACAAAGAAATAAACGATCAAATAAAAACTAAGCTAAGAACAAAATAGAAGTGCTGGAATTTCAGGAATGGAAAACCCCTAAGGGATGGAGTGAGTGCACACAAGCAAAGAGGTGGGTGTAGAATACATTCTTTAAGCACATGAAGGTGGTGTTTATCAAGCATAGGAAGTGTCTAAATGTTATGACAAAACCTATCAATCTATTCACCAACTTGGTTGATTAACATTTACATATGCAAGTTGTTTATTTCAGAACCTAAACAAGCATGAGAGGTGTCTAATTATTTTGGCAAAACTCATCAAGTTATAAATTCTGTCCTAAACAAGCAAGCATACATTCATGTTTAATCAACACATTGAAATTAAAGCATTCATCACATTCTCTAATGCATGTATGTACATCTACTCCACCCCCCAAAGGGGATGGAACTACTCACTAAACATTACACTAATTATTAAACTATGGAAAGAAAGCATATTAAAACTAAGCTAGAATTAAAAGACGATTAAACTAAAACATGCACAAACAATAAAAGGAGCATAAAAGAAACAATGAAAGAAACACAAAACTTTATTGATAAAATGACTCACATTAAAAGTAGCATCCTCCTACTTTAGTGTGTGCTTCAAGGTCTCACTTCTAGTAGGAAGAATAGCCACTTAAAATATGGAGTGATTACAATAGGAGGTGAAGAGTTCTATTTATAGCCATGGAAAAAACTAATCCGGGACAATCCCCCGATGTGGGACTAAACAGATACCACAAATAGCCTCAACATCCTCTAATACATGTGCTGGAGAAATTTGAGCGCATTTGGGCCAAAAGTGACTGGTCTTGGACCGCTAATTAGCGGTCTACAGTGTCCGGATCGCTCTGGAATTTCTTGTGGGTTTTTCTGGAAGGCTTTGTTGGTATTTGATGCATCTATTTTGCATGTTGGAGCTCCGACCCGAATAGAATTGCCAAAATACTCCCCATGATGGTGAGGAGTATTCTGTTTTGCTCTTAGGTCCTTCGGTCTTGCATTCAGGTCCTTCTTCCTTGCATCTTGGTCCACATATCTCACAATTCAGTCCTTTTTCCCAGCTTTTGGGTCCTTTTATGCTTCATCTCTTCAAACCTATTTATTCCTGAAAACTAAACATAAAACTCGTAACATAGCATTATTTAGGTGAAAGATAATGGATATAAGATACAAATATGAGCATGAAATGATGTCAATCACCTATATTTCCATATTAGCCTTTCTATTCATGGAAGGATAAATAGAGAGAAAGAGAGAACGTGAGAGGAGAGTATAGGACAGTTTTTTTTGTTTTTTATTTAACATTAATGACATTTTTTATTTTAAATTGTATAAATTATAAATTTCTAAGAATTTGTGTTGGAATGAGCCTCGATAACTGCACAGGTGTATAGAAGCAAATAAGATGCAAATGTACATGCACAAAAGGAAATAGATGTAATTACAAATGTTCTGGGAAAGTGTCACTCCCTCGACTTGAACTTAACTCAATGTGTTAGACCCTAGCCCTTTAGCGTTACTGTTGGGATAGATGGGTTTTGCATGGGAATGGAGTGTGAACAGTGGGTGTGGTTGAGGTGATGGGTGTGGGGGCGGTTACTGTTGGCTTGGGTTGGTTTTGAGGAGAAAACCAACGTTTATTTCATTTCCTTCTTGTTTTCTTCACCCAAACCACTCTATCACCTTCTTCTTCCTTTTCCGGCGACAAGAGGAGGTGGACGCAACTCTGGAGTGAGGTACGTACAGTTTATTGAGAATTGAACTTAATCCTAGGTGGCGACTTAACCCTATGTGGCGTCCTAGTCACCTGCCACATCATCATTGCTTGATGACTCATCAAGGGGGTGAAGAGTCAACACATGAGAAGACAAAAGGTTGAGGGAGTGGAAGAGACAAGAGTCTTTTCATTTTTTGTGTAATTTTCGTCCTAATTATGTATGCAATTTAAGTAGAGGGTGTAATGATCTTGTATGATCATGTTTATGTAGTCTTTATATTTGGAAGTTGTAGGGTCATGTAAGTGCCTATATAAAGCATTAGAATTCACCATTTGTAAGAGAACAACAATACAACAACAATAGATTACAAGCATTACAAGTTGAGCCACGAAATTGTATGAAAAAGAGTGAGGATGTGAGTAGAAAGAGAGAGTCACCTTCTTTCTTTCGTTCCCCCCCCCCCCCCAGTTGCATAGATCAAGCATGGATCTAGTGGAGTCCATTGAAGGCAAAATGCATGAAGACCAGGGCGGTCTAAGGCAGCGCACGAGGCGCGCCTTTTAGACCGCCAATTGGCGGTTGGGGACCGCCAATCAGCGGTCCTTGTAGCCCAGGAGACGGGCATTCTCCTGTGGTGGGTTGATCAGTAGCTCCCCGTCCTCCTCCCGTCCTCCAACGCAGTTGGCGCGAGTGGAGGTCGTGCGGAGGTTGCGGTGGGCAGATGACGTTGAGCGGAACCTTGGCGTGCTCCGTTTTGCATTTGAGGTATGTCAATTTAATAGTTTGGTTTTGTTGCTCACCACGATGGTGGGGAGTTGTGGTCGGTGGCAGGAGGTCGAAGACCTCACCGGCGACGAGAAACAGTGTAAAATCCTCGGCAAGAGCGGGTTTGCTGTCGACTAACGGTCGACCGGTTTACTATTTTGCCCGACTTTAACCATCACTGGTCGAATGATGTCATGTGGCAGTCGACCGGTTGTGCGTGTGCTGGTGGGTCGGAGGTTTTCCTGGTTGTTTTCGGTCGACCGTTCCTAGTTTTTGGTTCAATCGGAACTTAAGTGGACTAGAAATTATTGCAAGTTGTTCGACTGTTTATATATTGTTCGACCGTTATATGACTTAGACTATTAGGATGACCTTGGTAGTTTTCGATCGACCGGGACCCCTGAGTCGGTCGACCGAATAGACTTGTGCAATTTTGACCAGACTCTGGATTTTGACCCCGTATTCAGTCGACTGGTTTTAGATTGGTTTTCGACCGTTTGGACTTAAGTGATGCGCAGAGAGTTCGACCGTTGCAGACTCTCGGTCGACCGAACCTATTGGGAACGGTCGACCAGATTGCCTATTTCGGTCGACCGTTTGTGCGCAGAACTGAACTCCTGGTCTTGTGCTATGTCAACTCTATCCACGGAAACTCATGTCCTCTCTTAGAGCGTGAGCTGGGAGGTGACGGTGGGTACGTTGCTCGTGCCTTCCCAGGGACCGTCGTGTGAAATAGTGTGGACACTTGGGTCGCGCCACCTCCGTTGATGGATAGTGGTGTGACATGGTGTTGCTTGACTCTCTGTAGAGTAGCAGACCTGAGGGATCGCGGATCCCAATGCATGTTGATGCATGACTCGTGGAGCATGATGACCCTGCAGACTACGATCTGAACTCGTTCGATGTTGTATCAGACGTATGTTGTACCGCCGAGGTTGTGCCGGTGATGATCGTGCCGACGATGTTCCGGCTTGTGGTTGTGTTGTCCGATGTTATGCCGAACGTATGTTGTACCGTTGATGTTGTGTCGGCGATGTCGCCGATGTTATTCAGGCGATGATTCCTCGATTGGGCACAGGGGATGTTTGACCGACCGGGCTATGACTCTGTTGGGGTGGTGTAGACCACGTGGTTACCTTGCGCGGAAGTGCGGACGCTCCTCACCGATCCCTTGGCTCGAGTAGTCGCATGTGAGGGTACGTCACATACTATCGACAAGACCGTATGTGCCTACGGTAGGTTTCCGAGGGAGACCCGTTGTTGTTGTTGGACTGAGGTCATGTTTTACCCCTGGGAGGGATTTGGTGCATTGTAGATGTTGATATGACATGCTACTAGTATGATAGGTTCATTACCGTACTGTTGCATTCATATAGGTGAGTTTGGCATACATGGTTTCCTAATGGGAAACTCAAGCATTGTTGTTGATTCATGTTTTAGGACCGCAGTAGGTTCTGTCGGGTGGTGATAGCGGACACACGCATTTTGGGGCCAGAACCATCGTCGGACTCTTCGAGTTCTTCATGATTACTTGTATGTGTCTTTCGTTGTATTGATGTAATCATGTATTTTGACAAACTCTGTTGTATTGTGGTGCACCGACTGGTTATATTTGTATGAGTAAGATTCTCGTTTGATGACTTTTGTCTTGAGATATCGTTTGTTTAAATTTTCAAATTTTCCACTGTTTCGGGATGTTATACAATGACATAACACGCATTTGAAAATATTAATCTAAAATCAACTCGATCTAGGAAATAAGGATTGGAACTTATTAATAAGTTCTTTCTTTTGATTTATTTGGTGTGAAAGAAAAACAATGATCTTCCGGGAACAAGCTAAAAGTTTTGATTTGATGCTTAACGATTGTTTTGATAGATAACCTTAAAAGGCCATGTGAGCAACTCGAACAAACAACGGCTTCCAAAAGGGCTAGGATACTGATGATGGGTGGACAGGAAGGAGAGTTGCAACCTATGCAACGTGACTTATTTGACTCAGCCTACCTCACCGTTCTGTCATAGTTCCAGGTGCACCTGCTCAGAGAGGTTGAAGCTTTTGGTGTCTTCAAGGCTAACAACAACCCGGAGACACCCCTCCCGGTGGCTGCTGAGCTTGGACGAAATCACACTACTGCCGACTATCCAGGACTTGAGGCGACTGCTGCCATCGTCGTTGGATACAATAACGTAACACCGATATAATTGGTTTAATATTGTAACTGCACAGGACTCTTTTGAGCCTTAATTAAACTCTATAAGCACAACCGGTGTCTTTTGTTGTGGATCGGATGTGGACCACGACCATTCCATCTTTTTACTTAATCGAATTAACGACCTTTAAAAATAAGACAGCATGCAATCCGACAAACCAATCATGACTAAAACCTATGTTCACTGTAAAGCAAATTCAACATCACATATCTTATCAAAAAAACAATGTCAAAAAAGTTTGTACAATGCAAACCACTTAGACTTGAATATCCCAGTTTGCTTATTGAAAATAAATACAAATGCATATATACAATATATAGAAGCTAAAGATGCAAAGATCATGGAAAAATGATGCATACAAATCTTAATCTTCGTGACTTTTTTCAAATCCTTTTGTTCTCAAGTCATGATCAACACAATTCTCATTTACATAAATTCCTTCCCACCTACCTGCGCTACACCCCTCCATAATCAATCTTGCGATTTCGGCCTCGCCTTTTCCAGCTTCTTTGGCAGAGGCTATAATTTTTCTAAGCTCCCCCACTGTCATGCGTACCTTAATTTGTGTAACTCCTTCATTGCTAGTCTTTTCTGGGCGAACCTGTGAAGTCCATTTGTTGCCCATCGGAACAATCTTTGCCTTGTTTTCCCTTCGAAGTCAACTATATTGGCTTATATATAAACAAAAGATAGAACTCTGCGAGGACATGTGTTGCCTCACGTGTATTTTACGCATAAATAAAAAAGCGAGCGGTGTCGATCGGCTGGTCACAGCAGGGTCCTTTTTGACATTTCACATGTATGTGGGCCCATGCATACGTAAATGGCAAACTTCCCTAATAATTAAGTGGGTCTAATCCAATTGGTGAGTTGTCTTGAAAATGCAAGCCGATTAAATTATATGATGACTAATTTCTAATTAATATGTTGGTGTTTTCTTAAGAATCAAAGAGGTCCAATTCTCTGAATCAGGTCCAGTCAAATAAGATTGATTGTGAACATTTTCCGTTATCATGCTAACTAAAAGTGCATTTTAATGTCGTGTTAGTTGTTTCCATACAGGATTAATATGCAATATTACCAATAAAGTGAATGAAATAATAGTTGAGAATTTAGAGCGTAATATCAGATTTGTTTTGTGCGGAAAAATGCATCACAAGTTTTTTTGTTAGAAAGACCATGGTCTTTTTTATATAATAATATTTTCGAAATTATAGTTTAGGCCAAGTGAGAGGACTGAGGAAGATAATTTGCATACATTCATACAATATTTTGCACCAATTGAAACTGTTGTTAATGTTTCCATTCTAAAGATGGGATTGCAATGTTCTTTCCAGATCCACCACCATGCATACGCGAATGGTCGAGGGTGTGGTACGCTGCATTGAAGAGTTTGTTTAATAAGTTGTGCCATCCCAGTTGGTTGTATCTTTGTTGTGCGTGTGTTGTTGTTTCTCATTTTGCACATTGTTACACACGGTGTATGATCGTTTCCCATCATTTACTTGAATAGATAGTATATTTTTCGTTAGCAACCATAAAAAGTAAGCCATACATCGTGTTAGACACTTTGTTTCGCACCAAAAACTATTGCAACTCCAGTCAGAATTGGTGCCAATTAAGAATCGAAGTTAGGTTGTCGAAATTTGTGAAGATGATCAAAAATTATTTGAGGAATTTCCTGATTTAGTTTCAGTTGCAGTCTAATTAGATATTTTACCAATAAGTGAGTAAATCGATACTTCTATACTAAATTAATTGCACAAAATTTCATTCACCTATCTTATTATTGATATTCAAAAGTATTCAGTGTGGTCAAAAGCTCAAAAGGTTCAAAGCTTCTGGGGACGAAATCACACTAGTTCTTCAAAATGTACATGGAATACCAATATTTCGAGATCAAAATCTAAAATGATAAAAAAGTCTAGGGGGTCATCCTGTTAACAGAGTCTCTTAACACTTAGATTTCTATACACGTGTCAATCTGTAATTGGATCCATTCCAAATCTTTGTAACTAACTGTACTATATATTTAAGATTCGATGGTCCTACACGATTGAGTGGGATGAACCTCTTTATTTCGTTTGGTTGTTGAGATCTCTCTTCTCATTCCTCTTGTCTTCTTCATCTCACTATTCTCGTCTAATTTAATGGTATCGGAGCCCGTGATTGAGCAAAACTGCTAAAATTAATCTTGGCGACCTTACGTCGATGTAGTTCTTCTTATTGACCTTTTCCCAGAGTGCAGGCACGCCAATGTTGATGATCTTGAATATCACTAACCTCGTTCGTATCAAGCTTGATGGAGGAAATTACTTGATGTGGAAATCCTTATTTGAGCAAATCTTGAGGGGACACAAACTTATGGGGTTCGTCGATGAAAGTTGTGAAGCTCCATCGACATCTGATGAAAATGTGTAGTTTGAGTGGTACGAGAAGGATCAAATGCTTCTTTCTTGGATGCAAAAGCGTGGGACGTAGTTGCTCGACGATTTGCCATAGTGACGCCTACACATACTATGGCATTGTGGAAGCAACTTCACCATATGAAGAGAGGATCTTTGTCCATGAACGATTAATTGCAGCAGGTCAAGATGATCATAGATCAGTTGGTCGCTATATGTACGGTCAATAGGACTTTCGTGCCACTCGACCAACTTAAAATGAATGTGACAAATATCATTGAAGTAGTAATTAGTAATGAGATATTTAGTGCTTGAAAGACGAACAGTCATACCATAAAATAACTTCAAGCATTCACATATATTCCTAACCCCTCTCCCACTCTTCTGACATTGGCAGCAATTTGTACTCATTATCTAATTCTGCTAAACGATCAAATGCATCTTAGACATCAGAGCATTATCAAGCATGAGATAAGTTGAATTCCATTGAGTATCAACATCATAAGAAACACCCCTACTTCTAGTCAACCTAGTTTGATTCAATGCAAGTTTGAACTTGTTAACCCTGTGAACAGAAGAGTTGACATACTTCACACTTTTGCGAATTTTCTCTAACAAAGGACCAATAACTTGCAAACCATTCTTCACAATCAGTTTGAGGATGTGAGCAATGCATCGAGTATGAAACAATTCACCTTGAAGAGGAAGTGCATTCTTTCCATTCAGCCATGACTTGATCGTGTTCACCATTGGTTCAATATTGCTAGCATTATACACAACAATGTTTCTTATCTAGGTTCCAATCCATAATACGTTTTTTAAGCCAATCGACTAAAACATCACTAGTGTGGTGTGTCAATAACTTGAAATGTAACGATTTTCTTATGCAACACCCAACTATCATCAATATAGTGACAAGTGACACAACAATACCCATGATTCTGATGCTTTGGTGTCCACCAATCTGAAGTGAAAGTGAGTCTACTGCAATTTTCCTCAAGAGTTTTATAAAGTTTTTCTTTCCATTGCGAATAAACATCCATGCAATCTTTCCTAAGTGTATTCCATGACCAACATTTATAGGAATGATCAATATAACAAATCCATCTTCTAAAATAGTCATTCTCACAAGTTGTAAAAGGCAAATCCATTTTCATTATTATTTCAGCAAAATATTCTCTTTCAATTTTAGGATCAAACTTATGAGTAACCAACTTTGAAGAACACCTACAAAGTTGTTGGGCAATGTCCTTTCTTGGTATGTGCATGCAAATTTTCGAATGCTTTTTTAGACGACTTGTACCTTGAGAGCTTGATGCATTAAATGACTTCTTGCAATAATTGCATACAACCTTCATATCAGAACCATTGCCTACTCTTTCGAAATGCAACCATACCTCAGAATAAAATTTTCGACGTTTTGCACCACCACTGTTAGACTGTCCAACATCATCAACGGAAGGCCCTTTGTTAGTATCAACACGTGTATCACCGGTGCTTGGAATCATTGGATCAGCAACATCAGTTGAACTGGAACTTTGACTGAGAGGACCATTGACAATTGGAGCAGAAACACACACTTCCATGCTGAAAAAAGAAGAATTTGTGGTAAATAAATAAGCCATATTACCAAATAGTGCATTTTCAAAATAAATAAATTTTATGTTGCAAATCAAACTATCATGACCAGCTATATCTCAATGCAACAGAAAACATAAAAAATAACCAAAAAATCATATTCAAAATTAATACATGTTTGAAGTTGCGAATTAGAATACAACCACAGAACCAACTGCTAAGTGCTAGCCGCAACCCATCAACCAAACACTCATCAAAAGACTCAAAAACCAAGCTATTGCACATGACTCATGACGTGAATGAGAACCATGTACCAAGCAAGCATAAAAATAACAATCATTAAATAAAAAATGGAGAATAGGAGGATGGAACTCATGAAGACAAAGGACGGGAGGAGGGAACGTTGAGAGGGGAATTTAGGATGGAGTTTTGTGTTTGGATGGTAGGGGTGAGGGGTGGTAGGGGTTATGGCAGGAAGAATGAGATGAAGTTTTGTGTGACTTTAGGGATAGAAATTTAGAATAGTTTATATACTTTGGTAATTTACAGAAAAATACCTAACTTATATATATATATATATATATATATATATATATTTCATTAATTTAAAGAATAGTTATATATATAATTATATATGTTATATAAGATTACAGATACAAATATGGATGTTGTACTACGGATATTCGGTCTTGGATCAGATATTATATGGATCGGATGTACCAATAACCATATCCGTTCCACGACTTTACTGATCGAATACGAATATGGTCTTACGGATAGTTTTTCTCAGATCGAATGTCCAAATTCGAATACGGACACAAACGGATTTTTGGATATTTAAATATCCACTAACACCCCTACTTCTACTGTTAATTCTTGTACTGATGATTTAGGAACTCTGGCATACTGACTTCCAAATGTTATTGTTCATGATGTTGCTTGGCCCAAAATTACTACTCCCAACACTTCAACACCTCACACTCAGGTTGTACCTTCTCTTCCTTAAGCACATCATGCTCTAGTGCAAGCAAATCAGTTCAGCCTACTCTTGCACCACCTCCTTTGCCTTCTCACCCTATGACTACAAGGTCAAAGTCTGGGATTATTAAAAGAAAGGCATTCAGCACAAGATATCCTCTTCCTCCTGCCCTGGTGGCATTAACTGAGGTGGAACCATCCAACTTTAGTGTAGTTTTGAAGAATGTTGAGTTGAGAGCAACAATGGATGTAGAATTTAAATCCCTACAAGAACAAGGTACCTGGTCTCTAGCACCTCGATTGGATACAATGAATGTAGTTGGCAGTAAATAGGTGTATAGATTGAATAAGTATTTAGATAGTAAGACGTAGGTTGTATTTATGAGTTATTTATGTTGGCGTTTTGGCCTCATTACTCTTAATTTTCATGATTAACAAACTAATATTTTGCACAATTCCAATTAACACATCACACACATCATATTTTCAAATTACATATATATTGTATTTTCCTAACATTGTAGGTGCTCAAACCAAAGGACTAATCAACTTCAAGATCAAGACTTAAGGCTTGTAATCAAAGCTCAAGGAGAAGACATGTAATTTTTAATTTATTTGAGTCGTAGGATCAAATGTACATTTGATGCACAAAAGGACTATCCGTCTATGTCGATCGACTGTTCATCCTTCGGACGACTGAATCACTTTTGGTGTACGGTTTCCATATACTCAGTAACATCCAGACCCTCCCTACAATTCTTGATTCGGTCTACCGAATTGAGCTCGGTCATCCAAACTTAACCTTTGTTTTTAATCCTAACGACCATATCCTATTGGCCCACGTGACAATAAATATGTTGAGAGTTTATCAATAGACTTATCTTTTGCCATCTAGCAACATATTTTGAAATGTCCCACAACGATCGACCGAGCCATCTTCGGTCTACTGAATCCTTGTTGCTAATCAAAGCGCAACAACTCTTTCCCACGTGGAATTTTACCGTTACCTGTTAACCAACTATTGAGCCACAAGTGTCAGCGGAAAACCCGCGCTTACATTGGTCTACCGAATTCCCTGTGTCGACCGAACTTAATCATCAAAGCCTGACCATTCCTTATTGTCCATCTTTGCACGGTGAACCAAATTTAATTGGTCGAAATTAGAAAAAAGTTACTAGAAGTTGGTGAATGGTTATTCGAAAAATATTCGGTCAACCGAGTTCTTCATTCTGACCAATACACCCACATCGTTTCGGACGACCGTTTGTTCCCTGGTGACTGAACCAGTTCTAAATTCTACCCGAGCTTAAGTCATTACTTGCTTCTTATTGGTCCAAACTTCACAAGTCATTGTAACGGCTTGTTTTGAAGGCTATAACAGCTTCATCTAAGAGACACAATAAACACTTTACTTGACAAAAATCTTTCGTACTCTTGTGCTCTCAAACTCCAAGTCTTCAAAGTTCCACCAACTCTCATACTTCAATCAAATCCATTCCAAGTTCAATTCCAATCCTTGAGTGAATTCAAGTTAGAGTTCAACAACTTCAATCAACTTCCATTGTGTTGTAAAGCTTCGATGAAACTCCCTCTCGGGTTGTGAGAGGAGATCCAAGCAAGGCAGGGGTCTTCTCAAGGCTCTGATTGTAAGAGGGTTTATCTTTAACCTCGAACGAAAAGATTAGTGAATTATCGAGTAGGGTTCGGAGGAGCGATCAGAATTTGAGGAGACGACTAGATCACTGTGGTGTGATCAAATCTCTATAAATTTCCGAAGTCGACTTTTGGTTTGCAATCTTTTCTTCACTATTTTTAATTGTGCATTTTTAGCTAAATCGACATATAATTTTTTCACCCCCTCTATATTAGTGATTGATCTAACTTACATTTGGTATCAGAGCATAAGTTTACTCACATAGTCCATTTACCCATGGAGAGTAACACTAATTAACTTAGGGAACGATTATCTACTGCTAGATCCCATTTGCTTACCGGTGATAATTATGCCAATTGGAAAAATAGAATGATGATTTACATTCAATCTATCTCCTTAAAAATGTGGATCTTTCTTGGTGTTAAATATGTTCCACCCACTAATGTATAATTAGAAACATTAACCGACAATGTGCTAAGCTTATGAACATATTTGCATGTGGTGTAAATACTCAAGAATATGGTAGAATTAACAGATGTGATACCGTTTATGAGATATAGAAATTGCTTCAATCTCATCATGAAGGATCATCTAAAATGAAAGAAACTAGGGTTGACATATTTGTACGCAAATATGAATTATTTTCTATGCAATCCAGTGAAATTATAAGTGAGATGAACACTAGATTCACCGAGATTACTAACAATTTAAAAAATCTTGGTAAGAAGGTAAATGAAGGTGACAAGGTGCGGAAGATTCTTCGATCTCTCTCAAGCGATTGGGAGAAAAAGTCAACCGCTATTAAGGAGTCTCAAGACCTCAACACTTTGTCAATGGAGAATCTCATCAGAACTCTTATGACTTATGAGATTCAAATGAAGGAAAGAAAAGAGATGGAGAGCTCAAAAAGAAAGAAAAAACAATTGATCTCAAAGCGAGAGAAAAGAGATGGAGAGCTCAAAAAGAGAGAAAAAACAATTGCTCTCAAAGCTAGCTTTGAATCCGAAAAGTCAGATGATGAGGAGAGTGATGAAGAGATTGCAATGATGGTTAAGAGATTCAAGAAGCGTTGGGTGAAAGAGAAATTTCAAAAAAAGAGGAGAGATGATGGAGAAAGCTCCAGAGGTCCCATTTGCTATGAATGTGACAGAGTTGGGCATGTAAAGAAAGATTGCCCCATAATCAAATTCAAAGAAAGACAAGAGAAAAAGAAAAAAGAAAAGGAAGAAAAAGAAAATAGGTTCAAAGAAGAGAAAAAAAGGATAAGGAAAAGAAAAGGGCGTTCAAGGCAACTTGGGATGGATCGTCTGATTAATCCTCTGGTTCATCAAGTGAGTTGGAAAATGAAGAAACTCATCTATACGTCTACACTCAAGAAGAAGTTGATGGAGAGTTGTGTAATCTATCTTCATCAAGCGAGGAAGACGAGCCAAATACTTGTCATGTCGCCAAAGATGGAGAAAAAGAGGTACTCTCAAGTCCCTTGTTTAATCAAAAAATGGATTGATTGATTCAGTTAAATACTGCAAGTGCATGGCCAAATGAAGCGGTGGCAAGTACGAGTTGAGTCCACAGGGAGGTGTGTTAACTCTAGTTCTTTAGAAATCGAGTGGAAAATAAAGGGGAGAAGAAGTCGATTGTACTAAACTAAGATACACCAATTAACAACAAGAAAGATGAAAGCACAAGACTAACATGAAACTAAACTAGCAACTAACAAAATAGAAAGATGAAATTCAGGAAGGAAAACCCCCCAAGAGGTGGAGTGTGTGTACACATGTGAAAATGTGGTGAAGAATGCATTCAATAAGGCACAAGTGTTGGTTGTATTTTCATGCATAGGAAGTACCTAATGGTTGTGGTAAAACCTATCATCCCAATCACTAACCTAGTTGATTAACATGAGCATAAAAAAGTTGGTTATTAAGAACCTAAACAAGCATAGGAAGTGCCTAATGATTATGGAAAAACTCATCAAGTTAAGTTTTCTCTTTTAAACAAACAAGCATACATTCACATTATCACATATTGCATGAGAACATTCATTCTCATTCTTCATTACATGTATAAACATCATCTCCACCCCTGAAAGGGGGATGAAACTACTCACTACACATTAAACTAACAATTATACTAAAGAAGAGAAACATTATAACTAATTATACTAAGATTAAGGAAACAAAACTAAGCTAAATATGCAAGCATTAAAAGAGACAACATTAAAACAAAACTAAGAAATATTTTATTGCATAACTCACATTACAAGTAGCATTCTTCTCTATTTGAGTTTTGCTCCAAGGCTTTACTCCAAGTAGAGAGAATGACCACCAAAGGTAGTATTACAAAGGAGGAGGAATAGTTCTATTTATAGACATGAAAAAGGCAACTGGGGACAATCCCCTGGTGTGGGACTAATGAAATTTCTACAAATGGATACAAACAAAATAATACACACCCACGAGAAGCTAGGTCGGATCCTGAGCATATTGGACTGCCAATTGATTGTCTAGGGCCACCAATTAACGACCATTTGTGGTCGGATTCGACCCGGTGTTGGTGGGCTTCTTCATTCCTTTAATTCCCCACGTAGGGTACACGCAAATTAGTTGTTTTAGTCTGCGCCCGAATCTAATTGCGAAAATTCTCCTCATGATGGTGTGGAGTTTCTTGGTTTGCTATTTGGTCCCTTCGGGCTTATGTTCAGTTCCTTCCCTCTTGGAGATGGGTCATTGTGCATGACAGAGATGTCTATTTTGCTTCATTTAAGTCATTTCTTCTTACGTTTTAGCCTTTTTTCTCTTCCATTCTCTTCTTTATTACCTAATACCTGAAATATAACAACAAACACTCGAGTAGCACAATATTAGGGTAAAATAAAGGATATATAACATGAATATGATGCATGATATGCTACTAATCAGTGCTCGAGGCACATGACTGGAGACCACTCAATGTTCAAAATGTTGAAACCAAAGGGTGGAACTGTCACATTTCGGGACAACGCTAAAGGTCATATTATTGGTATCGACGATGTTGGTAATAATTCTAATACGTAAATACAAAATGTGCTTCTTATGGATAGTTTAAAGCATAGTTTGTTTAGTGTGAGTCAATTAACCGATAAGAGATTCGTAGTGCCTTTTGATCAACCCATTGTATACATCATTTCTTAAGCAAGTTTAGAAACTACTTTTAAAGGCTATAGATATGAAAACGTTTATGTTGTGCATATTGATAGCATTGATTCATTCTCTAAGGAAACATGCTTAGTTGCTTCAAATGACAAATCTTACTTATGACATAAGAGGTTAGGCCACATTAGCATGGAACCAACTTCATAAACTATCTAAATATGACTTAGTAGGAGGATTGCCTAAATTGGATTTCAAAAAGAATAAACTTTGTGATGCTTGAGACTTTGGAAAACAATTTAAACACCTTTTCAAATCAATTACCATGGTCCCTACTTCAAAACCTTTGAAACTCTTGCATATGGATATCTTTGGTCCATCTAGAACTTTAAGTCTAGGTGGCAAGAGATATGTATTTGTTATCATTGACGATTTCACTCGATTTACTTGGATTTTTCTTCTTGCTAACAAGAATGACGCTTTCAATGATTTTGAAAATTTTGCAAAACAAATTCAAAGAGAAAAAAAGTCTTTGATTATCAATGGACCCGATCCTAATGGCCCACGTGGAAAAAAATTGTCGAGAGTTTATCAACAGTCTTATCTTTTGTCATCTAGCAGCATATTTTGAAATGTCCAACAATGGTTGATCGAGCCTTCTTTGGTCTACCAAATCCTTATTGCTAATCAGAGTGCAACGACTCTTTACTACGTGACATTTGACCGTTACCTGTTAACCAACTTTTGAGCCACAAGTGTAAGAGAAACAATAAAAAGATGGGAAATTGCATCATCTGATTGATTCTGAACGTTGGGCCGAGTTGGATAACAAACATCCCTCTTTCGCATCAGAAATAAAAAATGTGAGGCTAGCTAGGTTTGGCCTGAGATGGGTTTCAACCATTTAGTTAGATGCAGCACAATATTTAGCTTGTAATGCTCGTGCCTTATAATCTCCCACCGTGTATGAGCATGAAACACAAGTTTTTCAAGATGTCACTCATCATTCCTGATCATCCTAGCAACAAGCTAGATGTTTGTTTGCAACAACTTATCGAAGAGCTGAAAGAACTTTGGGAAGAGGGTATATATACTTATGATGCTTATAGTCAGTCATGTTTCACGTTACTAGTTGCCTTGTTGTGGACAATAAATGACTTTCTTGCGTATGTTGATACGAGTGGTTCGATGACTAGCGGGTATATGGCATGTCCCTAATATATGGAAGATACTCATTCCATTTATCTGAAGCATAGTGGCAAGAATGTCTATTTGGGTCACCGTCGGTGGCTAAATAAAGATCACCATTGGAGGAGAAATAAAAGAACAATTGATGACAAGGAGGAACACAAAGGTCCTCAAGAATACAAATCTGGGGAATATGTTCTTAAATATTTGCAATTTTTTTCTCTATGTGACGCAATAACTTGATTAGGAAAAGTATATTTTTCGAGTAATTGTATTAGAATATCTTCTAGTTCGACACAATATTGATGTAATGCACACTAAGCGAAATGTATGTGATAGCTTGTTGAAGACTATATTGACACCAAAAGAAAGCAAAGATAATAAACAATCAAGATGTGACTTCAAGGAATTGGGTATAAGAAGGAAAAGCAGTTGGGTCGTACTGACGACGGAATTGTCCTTGACGTTGTTGAACTATAAACAACTCACAATTGGGTGTTGAATAACACTGCCACTGTTGATGAATATCAAGAGTAAGCGGAAAAAATATTGTTACGTTAGTTATCTCTTAAATTTGATTATTTCATCGCTAACAAAGAAATTCACCTTTTACAGGTGCATTAACCGTTACAAGGCCTTCATGGGAGTAAGAGTACGTCCTAATTAAAGATAGTAATCAAATGCATGACATAAGAAATTTAGTGATTGGTTCAGGGAGACCGTTCGAAATGAAAACAATAGTGTTCAAATCGAAGCATTTGCTCGAGGTCCGAACAATTTGGCTAGGAAATATTCACGATATATCGTCAATGGGTTTAGGTTTCACACAAAGAAAGGCGAGTCCAAAGGAAAAACTCAAAATTCTGGAGTGTTTGTGAACACAACGACAGAAAAGTTACTCAATAGCACGAGATAACAATCCTATCTTCGCACCAGTCGACTACTTTGGTGTATTGCAAGACATAATCGAGCTTCACTACTACGGTGATATGAAATATATTCTTTCAAGTGCAAATGGCACGATGTTCTTGGCTAGTACAATACAACTAGAAACGACGAATATGGGTTCACATTGGTGAATGCGAATAAATTTCTAAAGTTGGAAGAACCATTTGTACTTGCATACCAAGTGGAGCAACTATTTTATGTTGCATAACCAAAGAAAGATAAAGTGACGACCAATGGTTGCTGATGGATTTATATTGCATGGAGGATGAAACATCAGAAGTCCCTGAGTAAGGTCAAGTAAATCTTATACAAGATAGAGTCGAATTAGACGATATTAATTTGATAAATTTTGTAAGAAGATTTATAACCAGCGGCAAAGTAGTACAAAATTTGACATATACGATAACGAATGTAATGATAAACCCAATATATGCATGATTAGATTTGTAGTTTATAAATTTTATTATACGATTGATGATAAATTAAACAACTTCAGAATTCAGATATGAGAAGACACCAATCTTCACCAACGCACCCTAAGGGAGACGGTGATAGGCGGAGACGTCGACGACATCAGGGGGAGGATACCCCCATAGATAGTCGATGGTGCAGCCAATCCTTTCCAGAGTGGGGACATTCCTAGCACTTCAGCATCTGGTGCAGTAAGTACGAGTAGGGGTCGTAGATCCAATCTTTTGTCGATCTAATTCAAGCTACTATAAAATTACACTCAACATACATAATGTTCATAGTTATCTTACTACTAGACGATAAAAACCACAAACACAAACCATCAGACATACACACAGCAAGAACCACGTCATTACAATCAAAAAACGTTTTTTAGCTTCTTACATAGCGCTAGGGAATCATAACTACTACATCTCAATTCCGAATAAAAGGTAGAGACGACTCGGTCAAGCAAAGTAGGTTCTTCAGGTGCAAAACTAGAGAGGGACTTTGCAACCCTTACGTCATCATGCTCATTTATCTTTCTTTTTATCCACCCAACACAAAAATCTCCCCACTACCAAGCCCCAACTTCTCAACTCTCTCTTTCCTCCACATCATTTCTTTTTACTTCCTTTTTTATTCATTTTACCTACAAACTAAATTATTTTTGTAATTACTTAATGTAATTAAATAACAAGTATTATGATTAAAACCACAAAAATATTACTGATAATTAATAATTGATATATATAGCCAAGATTTAGTGAGTTCATGGCTCATCTTATTTGTTTAAGTCCTCTATAATCTCACCATTAGATTTAATTACGGTTAATTTACAGTTAATATCCATCATCCGATCAATTTATTAACATAATCGTCACAGTCTTAATCTACCTTACAATTTCAAGTGAATGATGTATATGGTAAGGGCTTAAAATAGGTATATTTAGCTCCGAGCTTACTAGAGAATTACAGTATATATATAAACCTTAAGCTATTTATATCTCATAACATAAATATATTGACGCAAACGTAAAATTTTGAAGTCTTTTGAAATTGTCCTGGAAATTTTACTAAAAAGAATATTTGTTGAATATTATGGTAAGTTAAAAGAACTACTATTTAAATATATTCACATGACTTTACAATATATAAAATACAAAATGAAGCGTTTTTCTAAACAAGTTTGTAGATTAAGTTTTCCGAATAGAAGAATTTAATTTGTGCACACAAGCACTCATACCTAGATAAAAAAATATTAGGTCACTTGAGATGACAATGTTATATTGCTCTTAATTTTAAAAACAAGTGCTATGTTATTTTATATACAACCGTAGTTTAACCAGGGGAAACAAAAGGTCGATAATTTAAATCTCATTGAAGAAGCAAGTTTGTATCTAAATCATTCTAACCAACCTGACCAAAGCACACAGATATTGTAGCCTATATATTTCAATTTTATTCCCAGGTTAAGAAAAATATAACATTTTGTGAACAATATCATTCAAACGTCTTATAACCAATTTTATTGTTAAGTCGTAAAAAACCATAGAAAAGTTACCTTTGTCGACCAATGACTTCGATTTCAACTAAAATAAGTACAATACAGTATTGGTTGAAACAATAATAAAAAATCATGTAATATTAGTTTTTAGATAAAATTGAAAAATGTTATCAAAATAAATAAAATACACAGATTTAACATCCTATTTAACACGTTACACGTAAGTCTTAATTGCTGAGCGCTAAGAAGAGACGTTAGAATTTTGCCACCATAGTCCATGGTTCGACGTTTAGGTCTGTTTCGGCTTTTGTCCGAGAAGATCCTAATTAGGAGCTCCCTTATTTACATGCCTTTTAACCCTTGATGCGAATCCGAAATTACATTTCAAACCCATCAATCACCAAATTAAAAATTGAACCGTTAAACGTCACCCACGAATTACTTAAAGTTATCATTTACCGTTTTGCTATTTTCTTCTTTTTACTTATATCTCTACTCATTTCACTCTTCCACCATAACTCTTCATTTATCCTCTCAATCATCAAAAAATAATGTCTTGAATACCAGAAAATGAATCAACGGATGTCTTGTTACATTCGAATACGGTAAAATTTCTCTTTTTTATTTATTTATTTAAAAAAAAGGTATCTGACTTGAACGGCCCCCATGGGGGACGTCTTAAATAAACGCCCCCCCCATTGGGGGTGGTCCAAGCCAGACGCCCCTTTTTTTTAATATTAATTAGTAAATAAGAATTAGTAAATTTGTAGATTTAGTACTTTAATTCCATTTAACGAAATTTTATTTCTAAAACTTAATTAATCGTCATCGAGTTACCTTGGAGCAAAAGGAAAATCAAAATCTACTATGTAACTGCTCCTAATAGGCTCCCCTATGTTCGTACTCCAGCTCTCATCTAACAACACTCTGCAAGGTTGTGGTTGTGCTGACCATGGGAACTATCAGTAACTACGACTCATCGATCATGTTTTCGTCGCTCGACCACCTTTATTAAAAAACGATACTCGCAACTCTTTATTTTCGTGTTCTTTCGTATTGCAATATCCATATCTCGAGATCCTAATTTATTTCTGCGATCGCATCTCAGATAACAATTCATCCGAGTATCTCGATGTGGTTTACATAAAGATCAAGGTTTTAAAAACCGGACCGGACGGTTCAACCGGGTCGAACCGGGAACCGATGGTTCATCGGCCGGTTCAACTAAAAAACCGAGCATCTAGTTGAACCGTTCTGAACCGGATTGAACCCGGTCCGACCGAGTCGGACCGTTTTGTTGGACCGGTTGGTCGGACCGGACATAAAAATATTTCAAATTTTCTTAATTTTTTAAATCAGAAAATGTGAGATTTTTTTTCTATTTTTACAAACAAAAATCCATCACCCACAAACCCTTCTCTCCCTCACCAAATCCATTTGTAAGTATGATGTCGTAGATAATATTGAAGATTGATTTTGGTTTTAGATTCTTAATCCAAATAATATTTTCTCTAATTCTTATTCAAGCAAATTTGTTTCGTTAAGAAAAGATAAAAAATTTACTAAGTTAAGCAAATTGTGTTTGATATCATGAATTATATTTAACGTTCGGTGTGTATATATTAAATAATTTTACAGAAATCGGTTCAAACTGGTCCGACCACCGGTCCGACCGTTAATATTTATTCGGTCTGATCCAGCTTTGGGTTTCAAAAATGTTGATGTCATGCTGACGTCATCAACGATTCGACCGTGGTTCAACCACATTGAACCAAACCAAAGTTTTATCGGTTTGATGACCGGTTCAGTTCTGAAACCTTGATAAAGATACTACCAAAAAAACCAACTCCGATGACAACTTGTTTCACCATGTTGTCGCGTTCTCAATTGTTGAAAATACTTGTTAACTTACAAAAAAAATCATTGTAATCTATCCAGCACCAAAATTTTGCAACAGAACTCGAAATTATTTGAAATGACACATAATATAAAATTTAAAAAAAAATTAAAAAAGAGAGGCGTGACTGAGATACCCCACGGGACGCATCTGAAAAAATACACATTAAAAGACATTACATTGACAGTCTTTTTCGTTCTTTTTTATTGGGTAACGAGTGCAGAATTTAATAAGATTAGATTGAGGTTGGCGACGGTCGAAGGGAATTTGGAGGACCCACCAGAACCGAAGTGGCAAAGACATCTGCCGAAGAAAAAATCAATTCAGGGTGATCGGAATCCACTCCTAAAAATACTTTCAAATTCGGTTAAACCAGACTGAGCGGGAAAAAACAAGACATTTCGCAAGTTAAGGTACCCTTCACCCACAGTTTCAACAAACGCGCTTTAACTTAAAAGCGCATTATCTCAGTCCTTTGGGCTTCTGTTTTGTCATTCTCATTATCACTCAAAGCTTCTTCACGTTTAAACCACTCTCGTTTCCTCGCAGAATTTGAGTTCGGGACCAACACGGAGCGTTAAGCATGTGTCAACGGTCAACCGATCAAAACCGGCAAAACAACATCCAATACAATAATTTAATATCCGAATACAAGCTAGAAGCCATTGCAAATTCAAGACAAATATCACATTGAGAGGAGGAAGGTTAATCTAGGTGATAGTAGTCTTCTGCAAACAAAACTGAAGGACAATATTTTGGAAGACAAAACACGTCTAGTCAAACAAGCTGAATCCCATGTCGTCATCACTCTCTTCCTTGGCTTCCTCCTGAAAAACAAAACAAACCAATTGTCAGCAATTCAGCAGTAAGGGATGAGTTTCCACAGATACCGAACAAACTTATCCGAACCTTCTCCTCAACCGCAGCTGGTGCGGCTGCAGCAGATCCAGCAGAAGGAGCAGCAACAGCAGCTGCAGCACCACCACCACCTAGAATCACAACACACCAACAGAGGATCAATTAAGAATGTCGAACTTCTGACATCACAAGAAATGCTGGAAGCATACAGGCTTCCATGATAAAACCAAGTTTGATCTCCGTAATAACATCTACAGCTGTTTGAATTACTTAACACAACACAGTAATTTAGACATGTTTTAGAGTGCAAGTGCAAGATGGTATATTGGAAAGTTGAGATTCAACTTAAACAGCAGAGAAACCAACCAGATCCAACATTCATGATGAGATCCTCAACATTCTTCTTCTCAAGTAGTTTGGCAAAAAGAGATGGCCAGTAGGACTCCACTGAAACATTAGCAGCCTTCACCAAGGTGGAAATCTTCTCTGCCTACAATTAGATATAGGAAAAAAATAGTAAAACTGCACTTACATATTGTAAAAATACAAGGTATTAAGGTCATAATAAAATAAAACCACCCCTTTTCAACTTCACTTAATGCACGTTTCTAAGAGCAACAGTAAGGCAGATGTGCAGAACCCGGACAAGCAACAAACAACTGAAAGCTCCAACCCTTAGAATGCCTAACTTTCCCAAATTCACCATAAAAAGACCCTAAGATATAGTACAACGAAACCACTTTTCAACGCATCCAACAAGAATCAAGAAAAAAGACTTAACATAAAACAATGGCAATGCCATAACTACAACATTCAACAAGAGACTATTAATTACAGTTCTCGAGTATCACACATACCATAATGAACATCATACTATTTGTGAAGATGAAGCACGACCAGATAGAAAAACTTTCCGAACATCAAAAAACAACGACAAAGCCCATCAAAAGTAAAACTTAAATTGATCAAAACAAGAGATCTCAATCCCAATTCAGAACAGTAAATCACCTCAAGAGACCAGCAAAGTTTTTGATCCAACAAAACATCACAACAATACGCATCCAAATTCAAAAATTTCAATACCACAACGGAAACCAAGATTTCCCCACAGGCTCATTCGCCACACGTAGCGCAATCCAAGGGACATGCTATTAAAAGGATGCATAAACAAAGTTTCCGATCATAGCCTACAGACTAATTATGATTTAAAGGTTTTGTAGTAATAATCGTAAAATGGAAACCAAAGCTAAAAGGATATTATTTTAATCTAAAAATGAGACTGGCAATAACAGTGGTTCATAAAAAAACCAACCATCAGCAAACAGATCCAAAATCCAAAGAACCACAATTCACCGTAACTCACAATAATGAAGAGAAAAGATTTATAAACAAAACAGGTTTTTGCCCAAAAAAATCGAAACCGAAGCCCTAAGAAACTAAAGATACATACCGTGATGGCGATGCCATCGTCGTGGAGGATCAGGGCAGCGTAGGTGCACGCGAGCTCGCCGACCGACATCGTACCTGAGAACAAACGCGAACCGAACACGGAAACGAAGATGTTAGGAGCAAATCGGAGGAAAGAAAGGAGGAAATCGGAGATCTGACGTACCGTGTGGGGAGATTGGGGATTAGGGTTAGGGTTAGGATTTGAGGTCTCGGCGGCAATGGAGGAGTGGAGTTACGGGGGGTTTTATATATATAGTTAGGGTTACGGGGAGGTTTGTTTGGGCCGCCCTGTTGGGCTTTTGGGTCATTTACAGTTTGAAGTGTAATGTGTGAATTGGTCCTGTCTTGTTAGTATTGGACGGGTTTTTTCTCTCTTTTTTATTTGACAATAACGGAGGCTACTATGGATATTGTGTTTTGCGTTGATATTATAAGATTTGTCTAACATTGAAATTGCAGGTGGACGAGTGAATGAATGATTCATAATGGCAGTGTTTGGATGTTGAGTTTTGGGATTTTAGATTATCCGAGAATCCAACATTTCAATATTGGTACCTCCAAACAGTCCACTGATTCGGCAGAATCTAGCTTGAGTGTACCAAATTCTATGTATTTTTTAGGGAAATGGAAAACTGGGATAGCGAGATTCATCGGGCATACAATTTTCAACGCCCACAGCTAGGGTTGAGCATCTATCCAGACTCGGACTAGACCGAACCCGGACCGGACCCGGATGCTCTTCGGGGTCCGGACCGGTCAGGTTCTGTCCGGATCAAACCCGGACCTGATTTTTAAAGGAAAAATAGATTTTGGACCGAGTTCGGACCGGATCGGACCGGAAACCGAATTTGTCCCGGACCAGACCGAAAGTTGCACAGCCCTACCCACAACTATGTTTTTGGCCTTTGTTGTTGACTATATTACAAAAATACCACTGATTTATTTTTACTATTGTGCCCTCATTAACTGTCAAATTCCCAACCTATTATTTGAAGTGGAATCCCAACCATTTCCACTTTATTCTTCCTTTCCTTCCCATTTTGTCACTGTTTTTCCCTTCCTCTAGCACCTACTTCGTGGTGAACCTCCGGTTGTGACCTAGGTAGACTCTAGTGGATCTCTACCGGTGTGATGTTAAGTTCGAGGTAAGTCATTACATTCTTGTTCTCTCAACTGGTGGTGATTGCATTTTAGGTTTCGGAAACGGATGCTGCTTAATCTTGAGGGTAGGATGGAAGAGGGTGGGTTTTGTCATTTTACCCGGTTAGAGTTGACAAGAATCGATTATTAGATGGTGAACGATGACTTCATACAGTGGAGTTGCAATTGGTCACTTGGTGTGTTTCGCTACCAAATGTCAGGGTGCTATAACATTGTCACGCCTTCTTTCGAGGATTGCAAGGTTTATAATCCATGGCAGCAGAGTCGCTCAACAATTGGGATATGCCTTCCTATAAGCACTAACGTCATCCCCTACTACATTAAATGATAACAATATTGGAATTCCGTGAATATTTCACACTCCATTGTAAGAAATGGTCCATACAGGTATTGCATTTGTGGTAGTTACACATTACATTAACAATACCTTAAAAGTAACTTGTAATCCAAAGGATGCGTTTAAACCCAAAGGGTGAGATTTTATGGCAGTTACACTCTTTGTTAAGTATATAAAGACATGTTGGCCTGGTCCTCTCTTACTACTGAAAATAATTGACGGTTGCCATTGCCAAGAGTAAGTAAGATTAAGAGAGAAATCACCGACGAGAGCCTTGGAGATCGAATCGAACATCATCACCGCTATTCTCGTTGTATTGCTCCATGGAGAACGGTACACTTAAGTTTATTAATGTTTTCAAATTGTGATTAATTTGTGGAGACTATTGATTTCAAACATCCTTTGACCTTTAATTGATTTCCGCCTAAATCAAGAGTCAAATGAACGCTATGATAAGTGGTATTGATGTAATTGACTTGTTGACTTGTATTGAAGTGAATTTATTAATGTTATTCACTTGTTTATGAATTTAAATAAGTTTATTGTTGTTTGTCTTTGAGTATATCGTTGAACATGAAATCGTAGTGTACTAAGGACTATTAGATTGGTGTTACAACAATGATTACATTTACATGTGGTATCAGAGCATGTGGTTGTGAAATCGTAGTCTTTCAATAAAGAATCCATTGAATTGGTCATGATTTTTATTTATTTATTTATTTTTAATTTTAATTTTAGAATTAATATTTATGTATGATTATTTTATAGTTTTAAATTGGTATTATGTGATCAGTTGGATGCCAAAACATCCGGATCTGAAGAAACCAGTTTAATCTTTATTTTATCTATATATTAACTGACTATTGACAGTTATCGGAGAACGGGGAATTGACAGTTATTGTTGTATAAAAGTGTTTCCTTTTCTCTTCTCCCTCTAACCGCTATATAAATTATAGTAATTATACGTAACATTAGAGATAACATATATATAATATTGCTGCAGCGCGTAGTAAATTATGTATACAAGACAGTTATGTATAGTCAGTTTTGTTTAATTATAAGGCATATTGAATCGCCCAAAGGAGATTACACGTTCTTATAATTCAAAACAAATAAAGTGGTCTTTTTAATTGTCAAGTCACTTATTGTATACTGATGCATTGCATACATTGCATCATATGTCTTTCATTTAGATTACTTTTATATCAATAAATGCTACTAAGGTATGTGTTTAGTCTTATTTACAGAATACAGGGACCTGAATGCAAATTACCCACATCCCGAGCATAAATGTGTATAAAAGACTCGTTTCTATCATAAAGACAAAGTTCAAGTTTATCGGGTTTCAAATGGAAATGTATCCAAGCATAAAAGCATTCAAGACCTAATTACGAAAAGAACAATGACTTAAGCACAAAACTAGTCGGGGACTTAATTGCAAAAAGTCAAGGACCTAATTGCAAATCACGAGTAGCTTTTATTATTATGGAGAAAATATAAAGAAAAATCAATGTGGATCTCCAAATATATGAAGAAATTAATTCGGATCTCCAAAGATATGCAAGAATCAATCCAGACGCGCAAATGACATTGAAATCATACCATAAACACACAGGAAAAATCCGGGTCGATTCGGAGCCAAAAAGGTGGCGATTCCGCCGCACCTCAAGAGCAAATTGCGGCGAATCCGCCGCACCAAATTAGACTAATGCTCTAAAAATTTTACCGGTTACGTGTTGACACGTGTAATTTCTTATTTCATGCTTAGGTCCCTTGTATCGGCTATAAATAGCCCCGAGAACGATGTTGTGAGTAGTTCTTCCTTTTGTTCCATAATTTAGCAATAAAATTCTGTTTCTTTTATTTTATGTTTTTAATTTTCTTTTCTTAGTTTCTCTAGGACCCCTTCTCCCTCCCTCCATCTATGAGTTTCTAACTCTTTCCAAAGAGTGGGGGTGACGGATTTAGGGTGATGAGAAGAGAAGATGTTATTATTTTAATTTCGTATTAGTATGTTTTGATTACTTGAGTTTATGTTAAATCATTTATCATGTAATGCTTTATAACTAATATGATTTATTATAAGTTTCAGAATTCTCTAATCTAAACCCGATATCTAAACCTCCACCCAACGGAATTCACCATCTTTGTTCTTGTTTTAGTTTTATTTGTTCATGTTTCTTGCTTTAGATAATTAAAACCCAAAAATCTCAAAACCAACCTTATTATTGTTCTCTCTCTCTCTAATCGAAAATCCAAAAAAATAACAATATCTCTCCCTCCTTGTGTTCGACCCGTATTTGCCACGTCTTCATTGACACCGTGCACTTGCGGTATAAATTTAATTCACATCAAGTTTTTGGCGCCGTTGCCAGGGAGGCGACGCAGATTTTGTTGTTTTTGTATTTCGATTTTATCCTGTTTATCTTGTGCGCGATCTAAGTATTTGGATTTGTGTTTCAGGAGACAACAGAGTGCACGGCGAAATCCGAGCACCATTTGAGCTAAACGAGCAGCGAAATCGCCGCACCTGAAGAACAACTTGCGGCGAATCCGCCGCACACTTGGAGCTTCTGGGCTTCAACTTTTTTTGGGACGCGACTCATCTCTGGGTGGACGCGTAAAGCTACTGAAATTTCGAGAGCGGACGGCGAACCCGACTGAGCATTGCGTAGGTAACCTTCGTTGCCTTTTTCCTCGTAATTTCTAGTTTCAGAAAATTTCCTTTTATTAGAATTGCACGTGTTAAGCTTAAATTCCATAATTGGCAATATTTCAACTCTGACCTAAAATTCGCAAAATTAGAAAGACCTTAGTGCATGCATCATATAATGTTTTGTTTGCATTATTCTTGCTAAATTCTTGCAAATCAATTTCTGTTGAAGAGTGCTGGAACAATGATTGCATTTAAGCATATAATTTAATTTGCTTACAACCTTGCAATTGCCCCCATTAAAAAGACCATTGTTTGACTATCTTTGTTAGATCTAAGTTAAACTATCTTAAGGGCAACTCCGTAGGAAAAGATACGGTGGGGATTTCATCACCCTTCCGTGGCCCACAAATCACAATCCTAAAGTGTCACCCAAGCCTTAAAATTTAAAATCAATTAGACATTGGCCCCTAAGGACTCGGACTCAATTAAGGAGAAGAATTGGTTTGACTTGCTATGACCTGAAGCCGATCGAATTCAATTTGGTGTCTAGGAAGTGTTTTTGTGTTGACGAAAGTCTTCCAAGCGAAGTGGTTGTCTAATTGGCACCGACTCTGTCGGAAGCGCCCCCACTAGCTATACACTACCTGGCCAATTTGATTTGATTAGTGAGGGAGGTGAATCAAGCGAATCAATTCGACTCAACCAGTTAGGAGTCGTCTAGATTTAAGTGACACTAGGTCTAGGATTGTTTGAATCGTGCTTTCTTAGGAAATTTCTGACCAACCCTCTTTTCTATCTTTAGAGTTAAGTTTCATTTCTCATCTGAGTCTTCTTTCTCTTCTCACCTAAATTCTCTAGATTAGGATTCCTTTCTCATCTTGCCCCATTCTATTGTTTGTTTCCCTTTTGAGAAAAAAAACATAAAAAAAACGAAAATTAAAAAAAAATTTGTAATTAATTCTTGAAATTAAATTTGGAATTTAAATTTCGGATTTGAATTCAAAAATTGATTCAACCCGGTGCACTCAGATTTGGATTCGGGACTTGAGTAATCGACTCTCACGAGTTCATCTAGATTCCAGTCTGGAACTTAACCCCAATCCACTTGTTGCACCACCTCACCCAGATCCAATGGGTGAGAACGTAGTGGACCCGCCTGTTGCACAACCTATAACTCTGAGGGATCGATGCTATCCAGCGATGGCTGCTCAGCCATCGTGCATCGTTATGCCCACCATACTGGGTCGCGACTTCGAACTTAAGGCACAATACATGAGTATGTTGCCTAAGTTCACCTCTAGGGAAGATCCATATCTCTTCCTTAGAGAATTTGAGGAAATCTGCTCTCTTATGCAATACCAGCATATCCCTGAAGAGGCAGTGCGTCTGAAATTTGTGCCTCTGGCACTAAAAGACGACGCTAAGAAATGGCTATATAGTCTAGCCGAAAGATCTATTAGGAGTTGGGCTGAGTTTGTTCAAGTATTCCTGAAAAAATATTTTCCCAACCATAAGACTATGAGGATTAGGAATGAAATTGTTGCATTCGTTCAGTCTGAGAGCGAGCCGTTCTATTCCTATCTAGAAAGATTTAAGAGTGTACTGACCCAATGCCTGTTGGATTTCATGTTTAATTATACATATATATTTTCGAAATTTTTATGTATAATAAGGATCAATTACAATTTTCTTTGATTTATTTCATGCATGCATCGGTTTGTTTTAACATCTAGTTTCAAAACTCTATTAAAACAAACAAGGGCTCCGAAATTCATACCTAGAAGTTCTCAAAAACTTCTTGAAGATTCGGAGACGTTGGGGATGCTTCTCGCCGCGCCGGATGCCTCCGAGTGTTCACCGAAACCCTAAACAAGGTTGGAGAGAAAGGAGCTAGCCAATCAATCTCCAAACAAGCTTAGAATCTAGCTACAAACCCCTTCCTTAGCCTCTGAGATTTCTCCTTCCAAAGACTTAGAAAACTAAGAGAATTTTCGTGGGTTTTAGTAGTGAATTAGGAGAGAAAATGATTTCTGAATTGTGTGTCACAATTAGGGAGAATAAGGACCTATTTATAGGTTCCAATCTTACTCTTAATCATGGCTATTCTTTAGCCATGGTTTTATGACAATTTCTCTCACAAACTAATTCCATAATACATTATATGCACCCATAAAATGTTTGACCAAATTTGGAGCTAATCCAACCATCGATCAAATTAATCTCTTAATAATCAAAGGCAGAAAATCGACCGCTGTTCGGTTTACCGAGTCCCACTCGGTTAACCGAATTTGTCACGATCGTTTAACCGAGTACGTGGTGGATGACCGAATCTTAAGGGGAAAAATTCTCCTTAACCGATCGGACCCATTCACGTGTAAGACCGAGTGCTATTCGGTTAACCGAAAATATCGGAACTTGACATCGTTCGGTCGACCGTTTCTGGTTCGGTACATCGTACCAAAGTTCCAGGCACTTTGGTCAAGTTCGGTCAATCAATTACGATTATCCGTTCCACGTTCGGTTGACCGATCCATAGATCCTTCGGTCGACCGAACCTCAACGGATTACCGAACTTCCACCCGATTTTGCCTATTTCAAATTTTGGATTTATTTCCAACAAAATTTTGAACTTGGGGTTTTAGCAAATTCACAACTTATGCAATATATTATCCTATGCAACAATAAATTATTGCACCCCATAATATATGCATCTGATATGAATTTATCATGATTCTAATTATGTTATGTATACAACATAATTGATTTTACTCGTTCACCACATGTGTCATATTTTCTATGAGAAACCCGACACATCATATGAACCAAAAATCAAGCTTCTTGTTTCACGGTTTTTGCGGTGTGACCTATGGGAGGATCTAAACTAAGTTGGCAGTGATATTAAGAGCTTAATATCACAAGCTATAAGCGGTATCTAGCTACACATTATAGCTCCCAATTAGTTAGATGTCTTAATTCCACTCGAACCAAAACCCGATCCATTTAGTGATGGAGTGCACCACTTGTGTCCGTCCCTTGCCTCATGATATTAAGAATACACACAAAGTAGTATTGTGTCATCTTTGTCTTAGTATTCATTTCTTGATCTCTTTAAGCTAGTTATAAATATGTGACTTAACTCAAATCACATTGTGCACATTATAACTTTGCTTTATCAAGGGGCCCACTAATATCATCACTCAATTAAGAGGGGCAATGATAGTCTTTTGACTAACTATCTTCTCCAACAAAAGTTGTACTTAACCAACTAATGCCTTTACACTACACTCATCGATAGCTCAAGACACCAATCTAATTAAGAACTCCTTAAGCGATCGGATATAAGTCTCATATCAAAGGACCAAAGACACAGTAAAATATTAATGACACAGAAACACATTTCTATAATATTTTACTTATTAGGTCTATTCAGTATACAAAAGTAATATTTTCCTCTTTTGCATACCCGTGTTATCACTCACTTGTAGAGCTACAATGATCTATGACCAACACGACAATCTTAACTCGGTAATTAATGTTCCATGTTAATTACCATGATTGTGAATATCTTTTGTTTTATGTAAACCAATATCTTTTAGAGCTCTACGGTTAAGGACCAAGAGCCTCTTCCTTAACACTTCCAAAAGACGAATAACATAAACAAGGAACAAAACGATTTCTCATTCAATTCATAATAATTGGCATTTAAAAGTAAAATTTTTAGAACACATTCCCTTCAATCTCCCACTTGTTATTAAAGTTTTCTTTCTCATACATACTCAATGCATAAAACAATAATAACTAGGGCAAACCCCATTACATATCAATCATCAAGCCAATCTACATGGTTCCTCAATCCCATGGACTCGAAATGCATTTCGCCCTTGGCTTGGGATAAGGGTTTTGTGAATGGATCAGCTGTGTTGCTGTTGGTGTCCACCCATAACAGATTTATTTTGCCTTCGTCGATGAGGTCACGTGTCACGAAGTACTTACGATCCATGTACTTCACTTTGTGGTGTGATCTAGGATCCTTGATTTGCGAGATAGATGCACTATTATCGCAAAATAGCTCGATGGGTCCCTCGCTTGTGGGAACTACTCCAAGCTCTTCAAGGAACTTCTTGATCCACACTCCTTCCTTGCTCGCTTCAGCGACAGCCATTACTTCTGAAGCAGTGGTTGAATCGGCCGTAGTGGTTTGCTTCCAGCTACGTCAACTCACAGCTCCACCATTCAGAAGGAAGACGTATCCTGATTGCGACCTTCTATCGTCTGGATCACTCATGAAACTCGCATCCGAGTAACCTTCAGCTATCAATTCCCTTTGTCCTCCATAAACAAGAATCTTATCCTTAGTCCGATTAAGGTACTTTAGGATATTCTTGACCGCAGTCCAATGCTCAGGACCTGCGTTGGATTGGTGACGACTTGTCACACTTAGAGCATACGAGACATCTGGTCTTGTGCAAGTCATCGCGTACATGATCGACCCAATTGCCGAAGCATAAGGGACATCCTTCATGTACTCTAAGTCCTTACGTGATTGCGCACGTTGAGACTTCTTGAGTTGCACACCCATACCCATTGGCACACTGCCCTTTTTGGAGTTGTTCATCTTGAACCTTTCCAAGACCTTGTCAATGTATGCACGTTGACTGAGGCCAATGAGTCTACGGGGTCTATCTCGATATATCTTGATTCCCAAGATGTATTGAGCCTCACCCATGTCTTTCATCGAAAATGCAGATTTCAATGAACTTCTCGTTTGCTCAAGCAAAGGAATATGATTGCCCATAAGCAATATGTCATCGACATATAGGATTAGGAATACTACATGGCTCCCACTAACCTTCTTGTATACACAAGGCTCTTCCTTACTTTGAATGAAGTGAAGCTTCTTCACTTCCTCGTCAAAGCGTTTGTTCCAACTCCTTGATGCTTGCTTCAATCCATAGATGGATCTTTGAAGCTTGCATACCTTCTCGCTATTCTTTGGATCTTCAAAACCTTGAGGCTGTACCATGTACACATCCTCCTCCAAGTTCCCATTCAGGAACGCCGTTTTGACATCCATTTGCCATATTTCATAATCGTGAAATGCGGCAATAGCGAGCATGATCCGAATAGACTTGAACATGGCAACCGGTGAAAAAGTTTCATCATAGTCAATTCCTTGAACTTGAGTGAAACCCTTCGCTACAAGCCTCGCTTTGTAGGTTGTCAAGTTCCCATCCATGTCCATCTTCCTCTTAAAAACCCATTTATTATGAATGGCCTTTTTCCCTTGAGGAAGGTCAACCAAGTCCCATACTTGATTATCATACATGGATTCTATTTCGGATTCCATGGCCTTAAGCCATAGTTTGGAGTCTTCCCTTTCCATTGCTTCTTGGAAGGTCAAGGGATCATTGGTATCTAGTACCATGATTTCATGAAGTCCCAGATACAAATCGGGTTTCTTCCTTTCCCTTGTTGACCTTCTAAGTTCTTTTGGTTCTTCTCGTGTCTCTTGAACTTCTTCCACAATTTCTTGAGGAATGGGTTCACGTTCAACTCTTGAACGTACACTTGGTGGGGATGATTGAGATTCTCTCACAATTTCTTGTGATGGTCTCTCGCTCACGCTCCCACTAACCAAAGGAATCTCGGTTGGGCCTTCATGATCTTGAATGTCATCATTCATTTCATGATCTTGTAGAGTATCTTGAGTTTCCTCAAGCACAACCCTACTCCCACTACTTTTTACTCTTTCTAGAAATTCCTTTTCCAGAAATGTGGCATCCCTCTCTACAATCACTCGATTGGAGGTGATATGCCAAAATTAGTATCCTCTTGTCTCACGAGGATAACCAATAAAGAAGCACTTATCCGCTTTTGGTTGAAGTTTGGTCGACATCAATCTCTTGACGTAAGCCTCACAACCCCAAATCTTGAGAAAACTGAGCTTAGGTGTTTTACCACTCCATAGCTCATAAGGAGTTTTCTCCACGGATTTGGATGGAACATTATTTAGTGTATAAGCCGCAGTTTGTAGTGCATAACTCCAAAAGTAAAGAGGTAATTCCGCATGACTCATCATTGACCGAACCATATCGAGCAATGTCCTATTCCTCCTTTCGGATACCCCATTCCACTGAGGTGTACCGGGAGGGGTGAGTTGAGGTACAATACCAAACTCCTTTAGGTATGAGTCAAATTCGGCACTTAAGTACTCACCTCCACGATCCGTTCGTAGAGACTTGATTTTCTTGTCGAGTTGGTTCTCTACTTCATTCTTGAATTCTTTGAACTTGTCAAAGGATTTACTTTTGTTTCTCATTAGATAAACATAGCCGTAACGACTATAATCATCCGTGAACGTAATGAAGTACCTGAAACCATCTCGTGCACTAGTACTCATTGGACCACATACATCGGAATGTATCAAATCCAACAAGCCATTTGCCCTTGGGCCTTTCCTCTTGAAAGGCTTTTTGGTCATTTTTCCCATTAGACATGGTTGGCACGTCTCCAATGATTTAAAATCAAGTAGACCAAGAAGGTTAGCTTCTTGCAATTTCTTGATGCGCTTTTCATTTATGTGACCAAGACGATAGTGCCACAAGAGAGTCTCATTCTCGTGAGTGGTCTTAAGTCTTTTGTTATTGATATTAAAGATTTGTTTATTATCTAATTCAAGCAAATAGAGACCATTCCTTATGAACGCATTTGCATAGAACACACCATTCTTCGATATAGACAAACAAGAATTTGAAATATTTATATTAAAATTATCCATATCCAGACATGATACAGAAATAATATTCTTGCTAATCGAAGGTACATAATAAACATTCTTTAGACATAAATTTAAACCACTACATAATTGAAGCACCACAGAACCTTGTGCAACCGCAGACACGTTCGCACCATTTCCGACCTTCAATTCTACCTCGTTCCTTACGAGTTCCTTCCTATCCATGAGTAGCTGCACATTAGAAACTATGTGAGCACAAGATCCGGTATCAATTACCCAATCCTGGACAGAGGTGGCTAAATTTATTTCAATAACAAATATACCTTTGGCCTTTTTGGGGCGCCTGCGTTCAATCACTCCGTTGTCAAGGTCTTCCTTGTACTTGGGGCAATTTGGCCGGATGTGTCCTTTTTCACCGCAGTGAAAGCACTCCGTATTGGGAGTTGGAGATTTCTGAGATTTCCCCCTCGAGGCACTCGCACGAGCACCTCCTACTCCCTTGCTCTTGATTGAACCACTTTTGGTAGATTTGCCCTTTCCTTTACCAATCTTATGGCCCCTCCCATGGACGGCAAGGACTTGCTTGTCCCTACCCTTGCCCATGTCAACTTCAGCAGTTTTGAGAGCGTTGTGCAGCTCCTCAAGACTCACCCCTTTTTCACGCACGTGATAGTGCATCACAAAGTCCTTAAAGGACGGGGCTAGAGAGCCAAGAATCATATCTTCAGCAATGTCCTCGGGCATTGGTGAAGAGAGCTTTGCCAACTTCTCAAGGTATCCTTGCATCGTGAGAAAATGCATGGATACCGATGTTCCCTCCGCCATATGGCACCTTGTGAGTGAGATTGTGGTCTTATAGCGCTCCTTTCGGGCACTATCCATGAACATCTTAGATAAAGCCTCCATGGTCTTCTTGGGTTTTGAATCCAAGTATTTCGCTTGGAGCGAGTCACCCATGGATGCTAGCATAAGACCGTGAACCTGGTTCTCTTGGTCTTCCCACTTGGCCTTAGCCTCTTTCTCTTCATCGGTTAATCTCTCATTCCACTTTGGGATTGGACCTTCCAAAATGTGAGATAGTTTCTCAAACTTTAACACGATGTTGAGTTTGAGTTGCCAACTAATGAAGTTTGAGCCATCATTTGCTAAAGGGTGTTTTTCTATCATGGATCGTACGATAGGTTGGATGTTCGACATTTTTCTACAAAATAAATCATACAGGTTTTAATGCCAATTTTATGTTTTAATACACATGCATACATATATCGAATATATAAATGTAAATGTTGCAAATTAAATCTTGCCCATAAATGCAACAACCCAAGATCCTATTAATTGTAATATAGACTAGCTAAGGGCTATCGAATACATTACAATGTCAAGGTAAGAAAACATTTTCTAATCACAACCTTTTTGAATTTTAGCAACATTTAGCATCTTCAAACTTTTGTGACTCTTGTCGTTTTAATTATGAGGGAATACGACCTATCCTCGTAAGAAAAACTTTTTCCCAAAACCGAGCGAGGGCTCTAGGTAATGTTAAGAAAACTTATTTTCATTTGATACGAGATACGTTTATCTATTGTATTCACAACTAAACATACTTGGGGTTCACTAGGGTGAGACACACCTCATATATTTAATTGTGGCACAACAACAGACAACCTTTATACCTCCCACTATTCCCAAAGATAGAGGGAGCTATCTCTCGCTAAGGGCGAGCAGAATATCCCTCGATCAATGGCTGCTAGTGGATGAAATAAGAAGGAAATTTATTCTTAATTTTTGTTGGACAATTTAACATGTGATTTAGAATTTTAGGTTATCATGCATATTATTAATCATACACATCCTAACATTCAACACATTCATCACATGCATAGCAGAAATTAAAAACAGAAATTAAACATTCACACAATCCACATCGTGTGAGTTTATATGTTCCCTTCGATCCTTGATCCTCGATCCCCGATCCTCGATCCTCGATCGATGCGCTACAGCGGCGACTTCCTCTTGCACCGGAGATGTAGATTTTACATAAAATAAACATGCTCCTCACATTCGATAAAACCGACTAGTGCAAGTCCTATGTAAAAACCTCTCATATGCAAATGCAACTATCTAAAAGACGGAAATAGAGAGAATTTTGGCTTTTACATACATAAGCCCCTGTATAATAATAATGACATACATTCATAGCTTCTGATTTTGGAACATATAAACTCACAATCCTGCAAAGCAACTCAAGCATTCATGCACGCAATTGCTATAAACTATACAAACTAGTTTATCAAGCATCTAGAATCTCAAACAATTCTTTGAAAAATATTTTGAAATCCATTAAAAACATTTTTCATTCATCCATAGTTCAAAAACTATTTTTGAACCGCTGTCCATCCAATTTCCAATGGAAAGATGAACTGCAGTTTTTCGGTTTTGTTGATTCTCTTACAAAATAATCGTTTATACTTAAAACGAAATTATTGCAAGTTAGACTTATGTCTAAATCATAATTCTAATAATTACATGACATGTTTTAAACATTCAAAACATTTAAAACGAATTATTATAAGGAATTATTTCAACAAACATTTAAAGACCGAAAAACCGGTAAAACGAATTGTTTAAATCCTAGATGGTAAACTAAATTTGTTTACAGCCATAAATCATGAGAAAATTGAACCCTATGCTCTGATACCACTGTTGGATTTCATGTTTAATTATACATATATATTTTCGAAATTTTTATGTATAATAAGGATCAATTACAATTTTCTTTGATTTATTTCATGCATGCATCGGTTTGTTTTAACATCTAGTTTCAAAACTCTATTAAAACAAACAAGGGCTCCGAAATTCATACCTAGAAGTTCTCAAAAACTTCTTGAAGATTCGGAGACGTTGGGGATGCTTCTCGCCGCGCCGGATGCCTCTGAGTGTTCACCGAAACCCTAAACAAGGTTGGAGAGAAAGGAGCTAGCCAATCAATCTCCAAACAAGCTTAGAATCTAGCTACAAACCCCTTCCTTAGCCTCTGAGATTTCTCCTTCCAAAGACTTAGAAAACTAAGAGAATTTTCGTGGGTTTTAGTAGTGAATTAGGAGAGAAAATGATTTTTGAATTGTGTGTCACAATCAGGGAGAATAAGGACCTATTTATAGGTTCCAATCTTACTCTTAATCATGGCTATTCTTTAGCCATGGTTTTATGACAATTTCTCTCACAAACTAATTCCATAATACATTATATGCACCCATAAAATGTTTGACCAAATTTGGAGCTAATCCAACCATCGATCAAATTAATCTCTTAATAATCAAAGGCAGAAAATCGACCGCTGTTCGGTTTACCGAGTCCCACTCGGTTAACCGAATTTGTCACGATCGTTTAACCGAGTACGTGGCGGATGACCGAATCTTAAGGGGAAAAATTCTCCTTAACCGATCGGACCCATTCACGTGTAAGACCGAGTGCTATTCGGTTAACCGAAAATATCGGAACTTGACATCGTTCGGTCGACCGTTTCTGGTTCGGTACACCGTACCAAAGTTCCAGGCACTTTGGTCAAGTTCGGTCAATCAATTACGATTATCCGTTCCACGTTCGGTTGACCGATCCATAGATCCTTCGGTCGACCGAACCTCAACGGATTACCGAACTTCCACCCGATTTTGCCTATTTCAAATTTTGGATTTATTTCCAACAAAATTTTGAACTTGGGGTTTTAGCAAATTCACAACTTATGCAATATATTATCCTATGCAACAATAAATTATTGCACCCCATAATATATGCATCTGATATGAATTTATCATGATTCTAATTATGTTATGTATACAACATAATTGATTTTACTCGTTCACCACATGTGTCATATTTTCTATGAGAAACCCGACACATCATATGAACCAAAAATCAAGCTTCTTGTTTCACGGTTTTTGCGGTGTGACCTATGGGAGGATCTAAACTAAGTTGGCAGTGATATTAAGAGCTTAATATCACAAGCTATAAGCGGTATCTAGCTACACATTATAGCTCCCAATTAGTTAGATGTCTTAATTCCACTCGAACCAAAACCCGATCCATTTAGTGATGGAGTGCACCACTTGTGTCCGTCCCTTGCCTCATGATATTAAGAATACACACAAAGTAGTATTGTGTCATCTTTGTCTTAGTATTCATTTCTTGATCTCTTTAAGCTAGTTATAAATATGTGACTTAACTCAAATCACATTGTGCACATTATAACTTTGCTTTATCAAGGGGCCCACTAATATCATCACTCAATTAAGAGGGGCAATGATAGTCTTTTGACTAACTATCTTCTCCAACAAAAGTTGTACTTAACCAACTAATGCCTTTACACTACACTCATCGATAGCTCAAGACACCAATCTAATTAAGAACTCCTTAAGCGATCGGATATAAGTCTCATATCAAAGGACCAAAGACACAGTAAAATATTAATGACACAGAAACACATTTCTATAATATTTTACTTATTAGGTCTATTCAGTATACAAAAGTAATATTTTCCTCTTTTGCATACCCGTGTTATCACTCACTTGTAGAGCTACAATGATCTATGACCAACACGACAATCTTAACTCGGTAATTAATGTTCCATGTTAATTACCATGATTGCGAATATCTTTTGTTTTATGTAAACCAATATCTTTTAGAGCTCTACGGTTAAGGACCAAGAGCATCTTCCTTAACACTTCCAAAAGACGAATAACATAAACAAGGAACAAAACGATTTCTCATTCAATTCATAATAATTGGCATTTAAAAGTAAAACTTTTAGAACACATTCCCTTCAATGCCCTCATCATGGAATTCCAAGATGGCAATTATGCCAAATTATTTATGAGGGATTGACACCCACATCTAGAGTTATGGTAGAATCCGTAAGCCAAGGGAACTTTATGTCGAAAAATGAAAATGATGCCTGGACTTTCCTTGAGGATTTAGCCGAAAACAGTATGCAATGGGACAATGCTAGAACACCGCTTAACCCAAGTATTGGATCTAGAATAGCAAGCCAACCCAAACCAGGTGTCTTAGCTGTAGATGCCAATATAGCGGCTGAAGCAAAACTAGCTACCCTTATGCGCAGAATGGAAAGTCTAGAGCTACAAGCCCAAACCCGAGTGAATCAAGCATCGTCTATCCCCTGCTCTAGATGTGGTCAGACTGGTCATGTAATGGAGGATTGTGCGGACTGGGAACAAGTTAATGCCATGTATAACCATGCTAGAAATGACCCCTACGCATCAACCTATAACTCTGGTTGGCGTAATAATTCCAATTTCTCATCAAACCAACAAGGTCAACCTCCTAGACAACAACCAAACCCGTATGTCCAAAATAATACATCTTCTGGGTTTAGTAACAATAACGAGCATGAGGTTAGGTTGACAAGCTTGGAAAATTTGATGAAAACCTTTATACAAACAACCAACCAGACCTTCCAAAGGCTAAAGACACAAGTCAGTCAACTAGCACAAATAGTAGGTGAAAGAGAGAAGGGTCGGTTTCCAAGTCAACCTGAGGTGAACCCTAGATCTAATAATAATTCATATCAATCCTATCAAGCACCTTCAGGAAATAACAACCCTAGACCGGTTCAAATGGTTAATGAGGAAGGACCGTTCTAACAAATAAATGCAGTAGTATCATTACGGTCCGGAAGACAAGTTGATAACAATGTGGTAAATCCTAGAGTGTCCAATCAATCTAGCCATCAAGCACCCACATATGACCTGACCATTGAACCTGACGTCCAATCTGAAACGCCCAACCCACCTACTCAACCTGAACCCATAGCTCAACCTGAACCTGAGCGAGTCTATGTCCCTAAAGCCCCATTTCCCAATAGACTCAAAAAGAACTCAAGTGCACAAATAGAGAAAATCTTGGAAGTATTTAAGCAAGTTAAGGTGAACATTCCACTCTTAGACATGATTCAACAAATACCTGCTTATGCTAAATTCTTAAAAGATTTGTGCACTAAAAAGAGAAAAACAAACGTACCAAAGAAGGCATTCTTAACTGCAAACATAAGTTCTATTTTGTCCAACACATCTCCTATAAAATATAAGGATCCTGGATGTCCCACAATTTCATGTGCAACAGGAGATACTTTTATCAACAAAGCCCTTCTAGACCTTGGTGCTAGTGTTAACCTACTCCCATACTCTGTCTATGAGCAAATGAACCTTGGTCCATTAAAACCCTCTAGGACAACCCTTCAATTTGCTGATTGCTCTATTAAGAAACCAAGAGGTGTAGTAGAGGATGTTTTGATCAAGGTTGGTGACTTCATTTACCCAGTGGATTTTGTCGTACTAGATACCGCACCTGTTGTAAATCCTAATCGACAAATCCCTGTAATTCTAGGCAGACCCTTTTTGGCCACTTCCGAAGCATTGATAAACTGTCGAAATGGGCTCATGCAATTATATTTTGGGAACTTAAAAGCTGAATTTAATATCTTTCATATTGATAGTGAGCCAGAAATAACATGCAATCAAAGTGATGTTGTGATGAAATCGCGTATCTATAATATTTCTGAATCGTCACAAAATCAAAAAGGAAGTAAGAAAAAGGGGAGGAATTCATCTACACACCCACCGTCACTCGAGCAAATAAGAGAACCAATTTATGTGAGGGGTGTGGAACCTGTAACTCAGGACGCTCATTGCAACATGGGGAACAATTCAACTGGATACATGCACCAATATGGTGTCATTCAATCCAGTTCTGACTATGGTTGACTTTGAGCAAATTCCATCCTTCCACCGCAATTCACCAAGGTAATAAGTGCATTTGCTTTATATTTGCATACATTGAGGACAATGCATGATTTAGGTGTGGGGGAGTGTTTATGTATATATGTATCTATATATTCTGTCTTTTATTTAAAAATAAAAAAAAATAAAAAATTAATGTTTCATGACATAGCTTAAGATTGAACTGCTAAAACCCGTATACAAATTGCATTGAGTTTTTGTTCCTTATTATATAGTTCTGCTTGTAGAAATTGTGACATAAATCTAAGTTCCAAAGAAATAACCCATTGCCCTTTAAGACATGTATGCACTTAAATTGAATGAATCAAATCTTTGAAGTGGTTGATAAAAAGCAGAGGTTGAGGAAAATATACCGGGAAGTGTGGACTTCTAATAGCAATTAAGCCTTGAGGAAAATAAAAATAAAAATAAAGGAATAAAGTGAAGAAAACACATTTTGCAAAATGATTACAAAAGCCCAAGCCTTTGAGTCACTGGTCATTAGGGGTATCTTGAAACCCGGTAACTTGAGTCTACCAGCTTGGGATTATCGACCAAACTCGCTACACGAATGCAAAAGGGTAAAAGTGTCAAAAAGCAAATGTGTTGAATCACGGAAGAAAAGAAAAGAAAAAAAATAATAATACTCAAGGCCCAAAGCTAAAAGAATGATCCATGCCATGGTTGATCCGAATGATACTTCACCACCAAAGGAGGCGTGCAAAATAATTCAAGTGATAAACATGTGTAGAAGGGTTAGTGGTGTGAATGTTGGAGGAACAAAGACCAAGTCATATTTTTAATGAGTTAGATTTATATAATGAGCATGCAAGAATTCTCAGTGAGATGTATAAGGTTGAGGTAGGGATATTGAGAACTATTAATGAAATGTTGATTCAGGATTTTGTGGGTATATCCGCTGAAAACCCTCAGGAGACAACACTCCTCCCCCTTGGCAACAAGGAGGTTTAACGGCTTGTTGCACATGCTAAGTGCAACCGTGATTCCTACGAAAGTGAGTTAGGATTTCCCTGTTTTTATTTTTCTTATATTCTGTTTTGCTAGGGACTAGCAAAATCTAGGTGTGGGGGTATTTGATGCATTGCATACATTGCATCATATGTCTTTCATTTAGATTACTTTTATATCAATAAATGCTACTAAGGTATGTGTTTAGTCTTATTTACAGAATACAGGGACCTGAATGCAAATTACCCACATCCCGAGCATAAACGCGTACAAAAGACTCGTTTCTATCATAAAGACCAAGTTCAAGTTTATCGGGTTTCAAATGGAAATGTATCCAAGCATAAAAGCATTCAAGACCTAATTACGAAAAGAACAATGACTTAAGCACAAAAGTAGCCGGGGACTTAATTGCAAAAAGTCAAGGACCTAATTGCAAATCACGAGTAGCTTTTATTATTATGGAGAAAATATAAAGAAAAATCAATGTGGATCTCCAAATATATGAAGAAATTAATTCGGATCTCCAAAGATATGCAAGAATCAATCCAGACGCGCAAATGACATTGAAATCATACCATAAACACACAGGAAAAATCCGGGTCGATTCGGAGCCAAAAAGGTGGCGATTCCGCCGCACCTCAAGAGCAAATTGCGGCGAATCCGCCACACCAAATTAGATTAATGCTCTAAAAATTTTCCCGGTTGCGTGTTGACACGTGTACTTTCTTATTTCATGCTTAGGTCCCTTGTATCGGCTATAAATAGCCCCGAGAACGATGTTGTGAGTAGTTCTTCCTTTTGTTCCATAATTTAGCAATAAAATTCTGTTTCTTTTATTTTATGTTTTTAATTTTCTTTTCTTAGTTTCTCTAGGACCCCTTCTCCCTCCCTCCATCTATGAGTTTCTAACTCTTTCCAAAGAGTGGGGGTGACGGATTTACGGTGATGAGAAGAGAAGATGTTATTATTTTAATTTCGTATTAGTATGTTTTGATTACTTGAGTTTATGTTAAATCATTTATCATGTAATGCTTTATAACTAATATGATTTATTATAAGTTTCAGAATTCTCTAATCTAAACCCGATATCTAAACCTCCACCCAACGGAATTCACCATCTTTGTTCCTATTTTAGTTTTATTTGTTCATGTTTCTTGCTTTAGATAATTAAAACCCAAAAATCTCAAAACCAACCTTATTATTGTTCTCTCTCTTTCTAATCGAAAATCCAAAAAATAACAATATCTCTCCCTCCTTGTGTTCGACCCGTATTTGTCACGTCTTCATTGACACCGTGCACTTGCGGTATAAATTTAATTCTCATCATATACCCAAAGGTAGCAATGTATAAGGACACCGACTGAAATTGCCTATTTATGTATTAAAATAAAAAAAAGGAGAGGATGTTTTAATTATTAAGTCATTTGTTGGATGTCCAAAGATAGCAACACGTAATGACGCCTATTAAAATATCTAGAAGTGTTTTATATTACAATACATATTGGTGTATTGTGTATTATATTTCATTGTATGATAATATATTTTAATAAGTCCCAAAGGATAATTAAAATGTATTTTAAGATAATTGCTTCAAAATCCAATCACAGAAATCAGAAATCATTGAATGATGAGACTCAAAGTGTTATGCATCTCATATCTTGAAAGTATGATTATAGATTATTCTCCTCTTATCTAATCTTTATTTCATTTTTTTTTAAAGCTACGATGAACAACTTTGTCCCTGCTGCCAACATTGCATTTTATGCATCGACCGTTTCGGCCTATAACGGTCTTAATTTTGGTGAATGGAGCGAGCAAATTCAGTTCATTTTAGGAAGTTTGGAACTTGACTTGTCTCTTCAAGTTGAAAGGCCTGATGCTATTACTGACGCAAGCAGCGATGAGGATATGGCTACACTGAAAAGGTGGGAAAGGTCGAACCGTTTAAGTCTGATGTTCATGAAAATGACGGTTGCGGGTAACATCAAAGTTACGTTGCCCGAAGTAGAGACGGCTAAAGAATTCCTGGCACTTTTGAAAGAAAGATCACAAACAGCCGACAAGAGTCTAGTGGGTACATTAATGGCTAAGCTCACCACCATGAAGTTAGATGGGAGTCGTACCATGCATGCTCACATCCTGGAAATGACGAGTCTCGCAGCAAATATAAAGGGGTTGGGAATGGTCATTGACGAGGGATTCCTAGTGCAGTTCATTATGAACTCACTTCCAAATGAGCTTTATGGACCATTCCAAATGAACTATAATACGTTAAAGGACAAATGGAACGTTCATCAACTCACCGCCATGCTTCTTCAAGAAGAGGCAAGATTAAAGGAATTAAAGCCTCCAATGGTCCATTTCTCTACCGAAAAGAAAGGTGTGGCTACCGATCAAGGGGCGGGTCCGAGTCGCAAACCAAAATTGGGGAAAGCCAAGAAGAAAGGGGTTATTACCCAACATGATTCTTCAAAGACGACCTTCAAGAAAGAAGGCAACAAAAGCAAGTGCCACTTTTGTCACAAAGTGGGCCATTTTCAGAAAGATTGTCTGAAACGTAAAGTGTGGTTCGAAAAGAAAGGTATGGAAAGTACTTTTGTAACTTTTGAATCAAATTTTGTTGATGTACCAAAGAATACATGGTGGATTGACTCGGGTTCCACAACCCACATTTCTAATAACTTACAGGGATTCCTTTCGATCCAAACCACAAGAAAGCAAAGTGAAAATAAGTACGTGGTGATGGGGAATAAAGCAAGAGTTCCGGTTGAAGGAATCGGTACCTACCGACTTGTAATGGATACCGGTTTTTACATTGATTTATTCCAAACATTGTATGTACCTTTGTTTAGTAAAAACTTGATGTCTGATTCAAAACTTGATGTTTATGGTTATGTTTTTAAATTTGGATCAAAATCTTTTAGTTTATACAAGGAGAATTGCATGATTGGTTCTGGGATCCTCATTGATGGTTTGTATAAATTAAAATTAGAAGATAAATTTGTTGAATCCCTTATTACAGTTAATGACACCATAGGTGTTAAAAGAAATGTGATTGCTGAAAAGTCCGCTTACTTATGGCACAAGCGTTTAGGACATATATCCAAAGAACGCATGCAACGTTTAGTAAAGAACGGAGTTCTTCCGAACTTAGACTTTACTGATTTAGGTGTGTGTATTGATTGTATTAAAGGCAAGCAAACAAAACACACTAATAAAGGTGCCACAAGAAGCTCACAACTCCTTGAAATTATACACACTGATATTTGTGGTCCTTTTGACACTCCCTCATTTAATAAAGAACGATATTTTATCACATTTATCGATGATTTTTCACGTTATGGTTTCATTTATCTTTTAAATGAAAAGTCACAATCTATCGAGGCACTTGAAGTGTTCATTACTGAGGTTGAGCGACAATTAGAGAAGAAAGTGAAAATCATTCGATCTGACCGTGGTGGTGAATTTTATGGGAAGTTTGACGAATCGGGTCAGAATCCTGGTCCATTCGCCGAGTTCTTAAAAAAACACGGCATATGTGCACAATATACAATGTCTGGCACTCCACAACAGAATGGTGTTGCCGAACGTCAAAATCGTACCTTAATGGATATGGTTCGAAGCATGTTGAGTCATTCGTCTGTACCCAAGTCCTTGTGGATGTATGCATTAAAGACAACGATGTATTTGCTTAACCGAGTTCCTAGTAAGGCAGTTGAAAGCACACCTTTCGAACTATGGACGGGAAGGAAACCTAGTTTAAGGCATATACATGTCTGGGGTTGCCCGGCGGAAGTGCGTCTTTATAATCCACATGAAAAGAAATTAGACTTTAGGACCGTAAGTGGATATTTTATTGGATATCCAGAAAAATCCAAAGGGTATCGCTTTTATTGTCCAAATCATAGTACACGTATTGTCGAAACTGGAAATGCACGGTTCATCGAAAATGGTGAGACCAATGGGAGTGGTTCCGATCAGTGGTCTTTCAGATCAATTGCAGTGCAAAATGATAACCATTTTCCTGCAATTTCGAAAGTAGTGGTTCCGATTGTTGCTCCGCAACATATTGTCATTCATGAACAACCAACTGATAACGAGGAAACACCCAATAACGAAGTTGTGAACAATGATGTAGTGCAACCGAACAATGATGTACCATTACGAAGATCAACGCGTGAGCGTCGATCGGCTATATCGGATGATTATTTGGTTTACCTACAAGAGTCGGAAATTGACTCTGCAATTGACGACCCAGTTTCGTATAAACATGCTATTGAAAGTGAAAATTCTGATCAATGGATTGAAGCCATGAAAGAAGAGTTGAGGTCAATGGATCAAAACCATGTTTGGGACCTCGTCGAATTGCCTCATGGATCCAAGAAAGTTGGATGTAAATGGGTCTTTAAGACCAAACGTGACTCAAGTGGCAATGTCGAACGATATAAAGCCCGATTGGTTGCTAAAGGCTTCACTCAGAAAGAAGGCATTGATTACAAGGAAACATTTTCACCTGTTTCCAAGAAGGATTCATTGCGTATTATACTAGCCTTAGTAGCCCATTATGACTTAGAGTTGCATCAAATGGACGTTAAAACGGCTTTTCTTAATGGAGAATTAGAAGAGGAAGTGTATATGGATCAGCCCGAGGGCTTTTCAATTGGGGAGAGAGATCATGTTTGCAAATTGAAAAGATCGATTTACGGACTGAAACAAGCCTCACGACAATGGTATCTCAAGTTCAACAACGTTATCACATCCTTTGGATTTACGGAAAATGTTGTTGATCGTTGTATATACATGAAGGTCAGTGGGAGCAAGTTTATTATACTAGTCTTGTATGTTGATGATATTTTGCTTGCGACTAATGATCTTGGCTTAATGAACCAAACTAAGAAATTTCTTTCAAAGAATTTTGAAATGAAGGATATGGGAGAAGCCACCTATGTGATTGGAATAGAAATATTCCGAGATCGTTCACAAGGATTATTAGGGCTATCTCAGAAAGCGTATATCAATAAAATTCTTGAGAGATTTAGAATGGAAAAATGTAATGTCGGGACCGTTCCAATTCAAAAAGGTGATAAATTTGGACTATTCCAGTGTCCAAAGAATGAATTGGAAAGAAACCAGATGAAGGGGATTCCGTATGCGTCGATTGTAGGAAGCTTGATGTATGCTCAAACCTGTACACGACCGGACATTAGCTTTGTTGTGGGAATGCTCGGGAGGTACCAAAGCAATCCAGGAATTGATCATTGGAAAGCGGCAAAGAAGGTCCTCCGTTACTTGCAAGGGACAAAATATCACATGCTTACATATAGGAGATCTGATTGCCTAGAAACAATCGGTTATTCAGATTCGGATTACGCCGGATGTTGTGATACACGGAAGTCCACTTGTGGTTATGTGTATCTCTTAGCCGGTGGAGCAATTTCATGGAAAAGTGCGAAGCAGACAATAATTGCTGCCTCCACAATGGAAGCCGAGTTCGTGACGTGCTTTGAGGTCATGGTACAAGGACTATGGCTGCGGAATTTTATTTTAAAACTTGGAATTGTTGACACTATTGTCAAGCCACTAAAAATTTATTGTGATAACTCCGCAGCAGTTTTCTTCAGCAAGAATGACAAGTACTCAAAAGGTGCTAAGCACATGGAGATTAAGTATTTTGCTGTTAAGGAAGAAGTGCAGAAACAAACGATCACTATACAACACATTAGCACAGAACTTATGATTGCCGATCCTTTGACGAAAGGATTACCACCTAAGACATTTCGTGAACATGTCATACGCATGGGTTTAGTTGGCTGTGATGATTGATTTGCTGTATAATTCTAAATATTGTAAACTGAGTGATATGTTTATGATATTTTAATGCAAGTTTGTTTCCTTTATTCCTATCTTCATGTATGGTATACGTTATTGATTTTATGATGAATAGGAATTAGTCTTTTCAAAGATATTATGTTGGATCATTAAGTAAAGTCATTAAGGTTCGTGTTGAGTTAGGATAAGCACTGTAGTACATGGAAGGGACTAAGCAAGTTAAAATGACTTACAACCGCCATGACTCATGTTTGTTTTGCTCAATATGAAACATAAAAGGGTATAGCATATTATAAAATATAGGCATGCAAATTAGAGGCGCACTAAAGTTTATTGCTATGTCATCAATTAGGATATCAAGTTATGGACCAAGTGGGAGAATGTAAGAAATGGTCCATACAGGTATTGCATTTGTGGTAGTTACACATTACATTAACAATACCTTAAAAGTAACTTGTAATCCAAAGGATGCGTTTAAACCCAAAGGGTGAGATTTTATGGCAGTTACACTCTTTGTTAACTATATAAAGACATGTTGGGCTGGTCCTCTCTTACTACTGAAAATAATTGACGGTTGCCATTGCCAAGAGTAAGTAAGATTAAGAGAGAAACCACCGACGAGAGCCTTGGAGATCGAATCGAACATCATCACCGCTATTCTCGCTGTATTGCTCCATGGAGAACCGTACACTTAAGTTTATTAATGTTTTCAAATTGTGATTAATTTGTGGAGACTATTGATTTCAAACATCCTTTGACCTTTAATTGATTTCCGCCTAAATCAAGAGTCAAATGAACGCTATGATAAGTGGTATTGATGTAATTGACTTGTTGACTTGTATTGAAGTGAATTTATTAATGTTATTCACTTATTTATGAATTTAAATAAGTTTATTGTTGTTTGTCTTTGAGTATATCGTTGAACATGAAATCGTAGTGTACTAAGGACTATTAGATTGGTGTTACAACAATGATTACATTTGCATCCATATCATTCAAACAATAATGAATACCCTCCTCCAAGCGAGGGTGATGATTAGTTTGAGAGAATCTTCCTCGGGAATGCTTGTTGTTACAGCAGGTTCCGTCATAGGCCACTCACAGTTAGTGATGGTTTTGAAATTCCGCGTGGCTTGGAGACAACAAAGTTTACAAAAAAATCAATGCTTGCTTTTGGAAATATTCATAAAACTAAATTCCGTCCTCGCCCGATTTTATGAAAAATACATGTATATTGAATAAAATTTGATCTAAAAAAATTGATTGAATAAAATAATTTTGTCGTATCCCTGATCCTTTTGAATTCCATGTTCGAAATTGTGATCGGATATATTCATTAAAAAGAATCGGTTTGATGCATTGCTTATGTATCCACATGTGTTATATTGGATTTGAATTACATTTCGGATCAATCTATATTGATTGAATGCCTCCATTATGTTGTTGCTACCAAATATCACTATTTTTCATTTTGGATCCTCCAATTAGTAGAATTTGCAGAGGGCACAATAGGTATTGTTCTGAATTTGGAGTCCAAATCTAAGTGACTCAAGTAAGAGAAAAGGTGTGTAACATACTTTTTTATTATTTGTAAGATAAAACAAAAGGATTCACAAATACAAGCGCTAATGTCACGACCAATCCGTAAATTGTTAAAGCTTCCATAAAAGTCAAACTAAGCAATAAAGTACCTCATATTTTACCTTTGGTTTTGCAATTTTTATTATGTGTCAAAGACCATTTCAGCGTCACAAACATTTTTCAAGCACTCATTTTTTTGTGATATGTTCTAGGAAAGAAAGAGTAAGAAAATGAAAAGAAACTATATTTTCCTTATTTTGATCGGATCAGAAAAAACCTTGTGATTGCTATGTCAAGAATACATATGTATCCACAATTCAAACTTAATTGAAAATCTATTTCTTATATATCACATAATAATTTTTAATTGTTTGATGAGGAATTGATATTAGGTAATAGTTTTTATACCAGCAATAATGAAAATATAAATACAATATATATTTGTTCGGTTTGGTTTTAAACAGGAACAGACCGGTCAGTCGAGTTCTTGGTTTGCGAATTTTCCCCAAACTGATTCCAATCTGACCTAGCTTGGTGTAGCTTAGACCGGTTTCGAGCTGGAGAACAACATTAAATATTGATTATGGGCATGAGAAGAAAAAATAATATTATACGAGTTAATATGTTTCACCTTCGGCCATTACACAATTACAAAACACTGTCGTCACAAAAGTCGGGTGAGTTTTCTACTCAATGGTATAAAGTCTCATATTCTCGACGACGTCCTCCACTTTTAAAAAAATGCACTGGCAACACTTTGAAGCATTGCATTCAAGTTGCAAATAATTATTTGGGAGATGCGCACATCTTACGTTTTCGCCAACGTCTAACGACGAGTGGATGACAGTGTTTGTGCACAAGAAGCAACTGGAAAGCAGAATCGAGCGTAATTTTGATTTCGTTTGACCAGATTTTGTTGTTAATGCTTGTAACTTGAATTTGAGGGAATTCAAATTCTATTATTTGTGCATTACTGGAGGGGATGAGGCTAGAGAGGATTAGAGAGAATGGGGGGTCATCGGAGAGGGCTGGAGAGGAGGCATCGTCAGAGGGGATGAGGCAGGGTTGGAGAAGGTCAAAGATGGTAGAGGGTCATTGGAGTGGGCTGCAAAGGAGGCATCGTTAGATGGGATGGGGCAGGGTTGGAGAGGGTGAATGGATCAGAGAGGGTGACAACGTCGCCAAGAGGGATGAGGCAGGGTTAGAGAGAGTCGAAGAGGGTGACAGTGTCGCCGAAGAGGGCCACCTCATTGGTGGTGGCCAGAGAGAGGAGGGTTGCCAAAGAGAGATGGTTTGAAGAAAGAGAGAGGAGGGCCGCCTCATAGGGCTTGGGGATTTTCCGTTGGTTTCCTTGAGGGAGATGTGAGAAAATTCCTTGGGGAAATACTTTTATACTAGGTAATCTAAGGGAAAATTTGACTTTTTTTCAAGATATATACAAACATAGGGAAAATACTCGGTCGAAGGGAAAACATTTTATTTTTCATCGGATTCTAACTGCACAAACCCCCTTAGCCCTAATTCTCTTCCTCGATAGTACATTTTTTTATTTTATGTTAACTTAAATGACACTTTCTTTGGGATCCATCGCATACTTCGACGATCAAACCAAATGATTTATTTTTGACAAAACGTGATATTGTTAGACAATTAGATCTCATTTTTTGTTGTTCAGAACATGTACGACTTTCATCAGTTAGTGACTAAGTCTTTTGTCTCTTAACCTTATTTATATTTTACCATTCGACTTTAAAAAAGATGGTATTTCTATAACCTAGAATCATGACAAATATGCCAAAATCGTCAATTTATCTATTTTTGCTATAATTTCTTGTACTTAGGCTTGTACTTCACTCCACTCTTAATGGCTTGTATTTCATGTATAATCTTAGGCTCTTTCTACTTATGTCTCAAATATTGTTTATCTTCATTTTTCTCGGAAATTTCTTACCATATAAAAAATTATTGATGTTGGTGGTTAGTGTCGAACTTAATCGGGGATAGTGTCGAAATCGAGTCATGTATAAACAGTGTTTCAAACAACATTTTATAACTCTAATGGGTATCTATTTATTTCTTTTATGGTCATAGTTAATTACTTGTTTACCACTTTCATAATCTACTTAGTCATAGGTAATTACTTTTTTTTTAAGTCCCACTACTTCAGATTTCATAAGACATCGTTTGTAGTCACACAAAACATCGTTTTTTTCTGTGAAATCAGTGTGATGCTGAAATGGACCTCAACTTAATAAATCAACGAGATGTTTGTAGACCAGTAAACATATAACAACATTTATTTTCAAAAAGGGCGTAATTGAGCCGAACCCAATCGAGCCTATCAATGTTCAAGTTTGGCTTGTTAATTAAGGTTACCAAGCCGACACTTGGCTTTAGTTGAGTTTTATAAATCTCGAATGAAGTTTGAGTTCACGTTGAGTTTTTAATAAGCCTATTATGATCTCATTCTTATAGTTGATCATTATCAACTATAAGAAATTTAGATATTTTGTATATAATAGTTTAAACAAATTATATTGATGCATGATATGTAGTATCTTATGATTTCATTATCCACAATATTTTCCTATAAATCAATATTATAATATCTATAAAATAAATATTAATATGTACATAAAGACTTTTATACGTATAAATATATAAACTTTGAACATACAACTCTTGTATGCTCAAGTTCACAAAGATTCGTAAGACTTAAATGAAAGTAAAAATACATGTTTTCAATAAGCTTTGATTACATGTCTTGACTTCATTCCATTCTTCCTTAAGTCTTGAACACCTGTAGATGTTAGCACAATACAATATATATTTTATGTATAATGTGTGCTACGCTACATTTGATTGTGATTAAGATTAGGTTAATTAAATCATCAAAACATATATTAAGGTCAAAAGGCAACAAGTGAGACACAAGAGTTGTTGCATAGTAAAGAAGAGGAATGTAGTCGGCTGAAGGAACTTCTTAATGAACCATTCCGACCACCATCGCCATCTCTAACCTTTGTACCACCTAATCCTGCCATATTCCCTGCACAGTCTTCGCTGGATTCAACCATTGTGCCATCTAACCAGCAGACCCCCAGAATATGTGGATGAGTTACAAGCAAGTCCAGTGGAGATGATGCCAATTTCTGACACTCTAAGTGTCATTAAAAAATTTACACCGAAGGGTAGACACTCATTTTCCATGAAGCAAACAAAGACGTTTGAGTCTACTAAAAACATCAATGAAGCTAACAAAGACCGTACACTTGTTGATACTGACTTGTCATGTTTTGTGCTGAACAATGAACATAGACTGGAAACGAATAGGACATTCAAGGATATTGAAAACTATGGTTGTGGTCTCGACAATGAAGATTGGGTTCCTGATCAGTCTGTGAAAATACCATACCCGAACGTTGCTGCTGAGGTTGATAAACAAGTTGCCGATGAGGATGAAAAAACCAACATAGAGGAGAGGGAAATAGAAATAATTATTGACTACCTAGAAAAACCAAAGGAGATTTCCCGAAGCCATCCAAATGTTGATGGGTCTACTTATCGAGGTTTAATAGTGGCGGAAAAGGCAATGTACTCGTATAAGGGTGCGGATCGGGTTATTAGAAGTGTGCTACATCAAATACATGATCCAACTACTACTACTACCAAACCGAGACGTGGAACAACAAGGCCTTCGCCTTATCAACTACGTAGTCGTGAAGGTGCTACGTATGGTAATTAGAAGGTTGGTTATTAATTGTCCTCTATAAAACATCCTAATTATTAATTTATTATGTTTGCATTTTTGTGTGGTATGGTTATGTTTTTTAACAAATATATTTATAATGTTTGTCAGAAACGAGCAACATGATCTCAATTTCTTGGTAAGAGACCATAAGTTGATGTGGCATACCTGGAGTCAACGGTAATGAACCATGAATTGTTGTTTTCCTTGAAAGTAGAAAACCATGTTGACATGATTTTTTATTCTTTAGGGTTTGTTAGGAGAAGGAAGCACTGAATTGGAGAACATGCAGGCTGCTATTTTTGACGATCTTGTGATTTTTGAGGTGTATTTTTATTAAGATTGTTTTGTTTTTGTTTCATCAAACAACATAGGTATTCTTAAGATGTGGTTGATTTTTGTTAAATGGTTAATACAATTTTGTGTTTGATGTTTTATGTATGATATCAGAATTCTTCAAACATTGATTTTGTTGTTTGTAAAGCTAGTTCTAAAGTGCAAACTACTACAGGGAAGATGACAAAGAACAAGTAAAAAAAGACCTCATAGTGTAGATGGATGTTTTTATAGTAGTGATCGTAGCTCTACCAACATTGTCTGGTTAACGTCGATGGGTGTATATTGCACACTTCTAAGGTAATCCCATCTACGGAGGGGGTAATTCCAGAAAGTGATGGATTATAAGAGTTTTGATTTAAGGATGAATATCTAGTATAAAAATTTTGTTTGTTGATTGTATGGTTTGATGTTGAAACCAAAAACTTGATGATATTAATATTGACAACACTAATTGTTGCATTTTATATCTAACTTATTCATTGTAAAGGTGCTATAGTACTGAAATAATTTGGTAAATTGTTAGGTAAATTGTTAACAATGTAGGGTCATTTCCAATTGGGCCCATTCAATCACAAAATCTATTTTTATACTTTTTTGGGAGTAGACTATTGAACAGATTGAGCTATTCTCACAATGTAGGTTTGCGTATGAAATGAAAGTTAGGATTTTTTTCAGGAAGAAGTCCGGGTTTTCTTCATTAATTGCTGGAGGAATTTTTAGTAAAAACTCGGGGTTGGTTTTTTTTGGTTGTCGTGGTTGCTCATTTTGGGGTAGACTTGATCAAAGATTGTGATGTTTTCACAGTGTTTGGTTGGCTAACGAAATAGAAATTCGGGGTATTTTCATTTATAAGGTGGGATATTTTCATTTATAGCTTGTGGTTCATGTCTTTTTTGTTGGCTTTTTGGCATTAATCTATGTTTTGATGATTTAATCAACCTAATATTAATTGTAATCAATGTAGAGTAGCACACATATTACATTGCATATATATTGTATTGTGCTAACTTCTACAGGTGATCAAGACTCAAGAAAGAAAGGATTCAAGTCAAGACATGTAATCAAGCTCTTTTAAAGACATGTAATTTGCATTTTTTTGAGTCTTACGAACTTTGTGTAATTGGGCATACTTGAGCTAAAATCAACTCAAACACACACTAGATTTCCTATAGAAGTCACAGACAAATTTTCACATCATTTGGACTTCAATAGATCACCCAAACTTAGATCGGAAAACACTAAAACTAAACCTGAACTGTCTGCCCACATTCGGTCGACCGAACCAAACCTTTCGGTCGACCGAGTGATCAATTATCCTTTAGTGTATACCGAATCAACATAATTTTCCAACCATTAGACTTGTCGTATTATACCAACGATCATATTCGAATTATTCACAAATACCCCAAAATACATAATTGTTTATCGGTCGACTGTGGACCTGTTCGGTCGACCGAACTTAATTGTCTCCAAATTGTGCAACTGCCTGGATGTTTCCGGTCGGCCGAAGACTTTGGATTGGCCGATCGTACTTGATGGTTTAGGACATCACGACGATGAATTCCCAACAAGGTATGCCACCCACCCTTGTTTAGGACTTCTGTTACGGGGCTCCAGGGTTTTTTCACCCAACCACCGCAACACACACGTTGCCAAGCTGGAATCCATGGTTTTTTCACCCAACCGTAGCTACCACTAAAAGGAATGTGTTCTAAATGTTTTACTTTTATATGTCAATTATTATGAATTGAATGTGCAAGCATTTTGTTCCTTGATTATGATATTCGTCTTTTGGAAGTGTTAAGGAAGAGGCGTTTGGTCCTTAACCATAGAGCTCTAAAAGATAATGGTTTACATAAATCAAAAGTTATTCACAATCATGGTAATTAACATGAAACATTAATTACCGAGATAAGATTGTCGTGTTGGTCATTGATTGTTGTAGCTCTACAAATAATTGACGACACGAGTATATAAAAGAGGAAAAGATTACTTTTATATATTGAATAGACCTGACAAGTAAAAGATTATGGAATTGTGTTTCGTGTCATTAATGTTTTTACTGTGTCTTGGATCCTAAGATATGAGACTTATATCTTTTCACTCAAAAAGTGCTTAATTTGATTATTGTCAAAAGCTATCAATGAGTGTCGTGATCAAGCCAATAGTTGGTTGAGCATGATTTGTGCTGGAAAAGATAGCTAGTCAAACGATTATCATTGCCCCTCTAATTGAGTGATGATATTAGTGAGCCCCTTGATAAAGCAAAATTATAATGTACACAATGTAACTTGACTTAAGTTACATAGTTATAATTAGCTTAGAGAGATCAAGAAATGAATATAATACAAAGATGACACATTTCTACTTTGTATATATTCTTACTATCATGAGGCAAGGGACAGACACAAGTGGTGCACTTACATCACTAAATGGATCGTGTTTTGGTTCGGGTGGAACAAAGACATCTGTGCTAATTGAGTAACTATAATGTGTAGCTAGATACCGCTTATAGTTTGAGATATTAAGTGTTTAATATCTCTGCCAATTTGGCTTATATCCTCCTATAGGTCACACCACAAAACTGAGAAACAAGAGACTTGATTTTAAGTTCATATGAGGTGTCGGGTTTCATGTGAAAATAAGACACATGTGATGAATGAATAAAATCAATATGTCATGAGAATTGACATAATTAGAATCATAATAAATTCATATGAGGTATATATATTATGGGTGTAATAATTTAATATTACATATGATAATGTATTATATAAGATGTGAATTTGCTAAAAACCCCAAAAGATCAAATTTTGTTGGAAATAAATCCAAAATTTGACAAAGGCAAAATCGGGGTCAAACACGGTGAACCGTTCATGGTTCGGTCGACCGGAGTATCTTCGGATCGGTTAATCGAATAGGGAACGGGTAAGCGCAATTTGTTGACCGAAATTGTCTGGAGTGCCTGGACAATTGGGTTTGGTTAACCGAGTGTGCACGGTAACCCGGGAAGTAGTATTTTCGGTAGACCGGAGGTGACACGGTCATCCGATGACTATGTCCCAGGAGCGATTCTGGTGGGTCAACGGTCGACCGAGTAAAAGACGTGGTCCGTCCTAATTTTTCCAGGGAATTGTTCTCATACGGATTTGGTTGACCGTCTAGCTCACGGTGCACCGAACACGTGTTATAACCGAACGGTTCGGTTGACCGACTTATACTCGGTCCACCGAACAAGAACGATTCTGCCTGAATTATTAAGAGATTAATTAAATCATGGGTGGATTAATTCCAGATTTAATTGAAACGTTTTTGTGGGTGCTTATGTGGAAATTAGAGATTAATTTTAGGACAAAATAAACAAGAGATCATGGCTAAAATATAGCCCTTGATAAGGATGTTTTGGGAGACTATAAAAGGACCCCTACTCCTACTTGTTTACTATTAATGCAAAAATTATTTCTCTCATTAATCTCTCCTCTAATCACCACGAAATTCTCTTAGAAATTTTGAGTTTAGGATATAGAAATCTTAGGAGCTCAAAGAGAGGTTATTGGCTAGATTCTAAGCCTTATTAGAGATTGATTGGCTAGCTCATTTCTCTCTAATCTTGTTTAGAGTTTGGGGAACACTCGAACGCAATTCCGTGGACGATTCAACGGGCAACGCGACTCCGAATCTTTAAAAAGGTTTTAGAGAACCTTTAGGTATGATTCTACCTTTGTGGTTTATTTTAATAAATGTAGGGTTGCATGATATTAGAATAAAATACAAAGTTATGTACATAAAATCGTTGAAAGTATGAAATCGATCTTGTATGTTGTATTAAAAAAATTAAAATATATATACATACATAGGGACACGAAATTCTACAACTACGACACGACCAAGGGCTCCAGGGTTTTTTCACCCAACCCATGCGTCTAAGGGCTCTAGGGACTTTTCACCCAACCCTTATCACGCGGTCCATGCTCAGGCTCCAGGGCTCTTTCACCCAACCTAAATGCACTATGGAGTTCCAGGGCTTTTTCACCCAACCCCGCACAGACTAGCTGGGCTCCAGAGATCTTTCACCCAACCACAGCTCTCACACAGTTATGGGGCTTCAGGGCTCTTTCACCCAACCACTGGAACACACGTGCTCACTAGCACACTTGCCGGAAGAACATCGGCACCACAACTCGCCTCACACGGATGACCACAACAACTGCACCTCCAATGTGCAAAAACTGGACACAAACGGTCGACCAAACCAAGAGTCCCGGTCGACCGAATCTCACAAACACAAGGCAATTGCCTCGACCGGCACTCCATTGGTCGACCAATTCCCACCAACCACACTCGTTCAGTCGAACCAAAGTCAGGGACCGGTCGACCGTTTAGAAGTCGCCTCCCAGGTTCAACGAACAAAACGACTAATTGATCGAACGGCAAAGGGGACCCGTTTGACCGAAGTCCACCAGTGAAATCCACCATCACACAACCTCAACACCGGTCGAACCTCAGAGCACTCTCGGTCGACCGAATTCCACCAGGGAATCCACCATCGCATCCAAACAACACCGGTCGACCGAACTACCACCGGTCGACCCAACCACAACCCAACTTAAGTCATCGGTCAGATGAGTCAATCAGGCGGTCAACTGTTTAGAAGGTCAACACCCCAACCGACCTACAACAGTGCACTCGGTCGAACGGCAAAAGGGCCCCGTCTGACCGAAAACCACCAGGCTTGCCTCAAATGCACAGCTGATCGACAACCCAAGGGCATCATTGGACTGGTGTGAGGTAGAACCCGAAATCTCATTAAGAACGGTCGACCGTTTGCACCAACCGGTCGACCGATCAGACATTAAAATTCGCTGCATGTTTGCTTGCGACGAGCCTTTCGGCCTACCGTCGACTTCCAAATACTCACACAACAAAAGTGAGCTACAACTACAAGTTTGACATACCGTGAAGGTTTGACGAAACCTTCGAAGAACTTCGACGGCGCTTCCACGAGCACTTCTCCCATAATCATGATCCACCGACAAGCCTCAGTGATTGATTCGTTTTAATTAACCGCAAGTGCACAGCCGCGTTGAAGCGGTGGCAAATACGGGTCGATCCACAGGGAGGTGTGTCGACTCTGGTTTGTTCGAAGGCGAGTGGGAAAGAAAGGAGAGAAATGATTGATTAAACTAAACCAGTAAACTAGAAAGGAGGAAATGAAAGCACAAAATAAATTAAACTAAGCAACTAATAAAAGAATATAGAAATCAGGAATGGAAAACACCTAAGCGGTGGAGTGTGTGTGTACACATGAAATAAGTGTGGTGAATGCACACAATAAGCTCAAGTGTAGTTAGTGTTTGTTAATGCATAAGAAGTACCTAATGGTAAGACCTATCATTTAACGCACTAACCTAGGTGATTAATATGAGCATGACAAGTTTGTTATTAAGAACATAACAAGCATGGAATGTACCTAAACATTATGGCAGAAATCATCAAGTAAAAGTTCTTATTAATTCAAACAAGCATACTAACGTCTCTCACAAACAACAATGTCTAACATTCATTCCATCTACATAACATGTATAAACATCTACTCCACCCCCAAAGGGGATGGAACTACTCACTAATCATTACACTACAACATACATTAAAATAAAACATTCTACTGAAATGAAATTAACCTAAGCAAGCAAGAAATATTAAAGAAGCTAAGAGTAAAGGAAAGTAAAACTAAAGAAGCATGCAAGAATTAAAAGACAAGATTAAAAGAAACTAAGAATAATTATTTTATTAAAATGACTCACATTGAAGTTAGCACTCTTCTCCACCTTGAATTGTGCTGCAAGGCTTACTCCAAGTAGAGAGAATACCAACAAGCAATGAGTGATTACAATAGAAGGTGAAGAGTTCTATTTATAGCCATAGAAAAAGATAATTCGGGACAATCCCCCGGTATGAGACTAAACAAATACCAAAAATAGACTAAACACACTCTAATACACGACCCAAAGAAATATTAGAGGATCTGGAGCAACCCGGACCGCCAATCAGCGGTCTCAGACCACCAATTGGCGGTCTACAGGGTTTGGATCCGTTTGGGTTTTCTTCTGGTCTTTTCTGGATGGATTTGTTGGTCTTTGATGCATCTACCTTGCTTGTTGGAGCTCCGACCCGAATAGAATTGCCAAAATACTCCCCATGATGGTGTGGAGTATTCTTGTTTGCTCATTGGTCCTTCTATCTTGCATTCAGATCCTTCGATCTTGCATCTTAGTCCTCGAGTCTCTCAACTCGGTCATTTTTCCTACTTTTAGGTCCTTTCATGCATCTTCTGTTCAAACCTATTTATTTCTGAAATTCAAACGTAAAGCTCGTTACGTAGCATTGTTTAGGTGAAAGATAATGGATATAAGATACAAATGTAAGCATGAAATGATGTCAATCACTCAGGCTCGATCAACGATCTCCTCCCCCTCGACAAGCACGAGCACACCTTCACCCTCGACCAACACCTCGTCGGAGATCACCTCTGGCCGGAGCACCAACTAGGAGAGAGAGAGAGAGACGTGAGAGAGAGAAGTGTGTGTGTGTGTGTGAGAGAGAGGAAGAATCACAAATAAATATCTCTCACCAGTTCAATCATCACCATCCATCTAACCTTCAATCCATCTCAACCCCTCATCCATCACACTCCATCTCGTCCGTCCAATCTAAACTCCTCCTAAGCACCACCAAAACATCATTAAAACTCAATTAGGATTAGGATCCCACTCCTTAAATTTCAACATTACTTCCATTAGCTACGGTTACAAATTTATTTAGCAAGTGCAAATTATTTTTTTATATTCTTTAGACATGAAGAATCTCTTGTCATATGGTCTATAGCATCGGAATCAATAACCCATCTAGTATCATGTGTGCTATTGGTAGAAAACTTGGCAGCATAATTATCTAAAGTCTTGACCATACCTGAGTAATTACTTGAACTGTGAGGGTTGCTCTGCAAATAGTTGTTCAGGGGGACCAACAATTGACCCAGAAGAGGCGGGTCAAATTTGGATCCGGTTGCACCAGGAGAGGATAAGTAGGTTGAGTCAGATCCGGGTCGGGTTGCTTGCATACCCGTGCCTTCGTGTGAGGATATAAATCCTCTCGGATCCGCAAAATATCCGGTGTCTCCCCATTTCCTTCTTTCTCCATCAAAGTTAGGGTTTTACGCCATTTCTTTCTTTGTTCCGATGATCTCCTCCTCCTTCCCTTGTTGGTCGGAGATGTGGATGTAGGAACCAGCATGAGTTCCTATTATGCCCTGTTTTTTTGCAATTATCACAAGTTTCATTCGGGTTTTTCCATATCTACCTTTGTTTTTGTTGATTTGTGCGGTATCTTGTTGTTTTCCGGCGAGTAGTGCCTGAGATTCCGAAGTATCGGTTGAGCCGCTCTAAGCAGGGGTCTGACGGGTTTCTTCCTGTTGAACCATCACGATGATGGATGCTAGGTTTGGGAGTTCCGGAGTCATCAGGATTTGACTTCGGATGGCTTCATAGCTTCTGTCAAGGCCGATTAGGAACTGATATATGTGATCTTGTTCTATTCGCACCAGGATGACCTTCGGGTCTTGACTTGGAGGCTCATAGATTGCTAACTCATCCCAGCCTCTTTGAAGAGGTCCAAGGTAATCGGTGATGGTTTGGTTGTTCGGTCTAGTCTGCGAAAGATCTTGCTTTAGTTTGAATATATGAACAAAGTTTTGAGCCTTACCATATATGCTTTGGACGGAGTCCCACAGTTCCTTCGTGGAGTTTTTATACACGAAGATAGACCCGATCTTTGGCTGCATAGAGTTAATCACCCACGACATGATGAGATGATCTATTGCTTGCCATTCTTCTTGTTTTGATTCAGTCCCTTCACCGGATGGTTTATTTGATGTCCCCGTGATGTGGCCCATCTTTCCCTTGCCACTGAGGGCAAGCGAGACAGTCCTCGCCCATGACAAATAGTTTTCCATTAAGGAGTTGGGAGACAAGACGAGGAGCGTGTATCTCCAAGTCAGACATGTCGGTTGATGTATGGACCGATGATGTAGCTTCTGGGGAAGCTAAGTGTTAGATCCTAACCCTTGCTTACTGTTCTTAATTGTGTTTAGGAGAGGATTAGTGATGGATTGAGATGGACGGCTGAGATCGAGTGGGAGAAAAGTATATAAAGGTTGGTTTTACTCTCTCTCCCTGACTCTCTCTCTCGCATATCTCTCTCTCACTCCCCCTCTCTCCCTCTAGGCGCGTCTCTCTCTCTCCATCAGAGTTCTCCGGCCGTGTGGAGGTGAGGGTGTTGTTGGAGTCGCCGGAGGAGCGAAGATCGTTGTGTTTGCCGGAGTTTGGGTTTATCGTGGAAAAGCTCGCCGTCGTTCTTCAAAGGCTTCTTCAAGCCTTAAGGTATGTCAAACTTGCTTTCAACCTCACCTATTGTTAGTGTGGGAGTAGGAGCGGTCGACGGTAGGCCGTTTCGGGCTCGTCGGACCTGCACAACCGTTTCTGAACTATAAACGGTCGACCGGTGTTTTGGTTCGGTCGACCGGTTATAGTGTATTTGGGGCAGAATCCCTCGCACCGGTCGAACGATGCCCTTTTGGGCGGTCGACCGGTTGTGCAATTTTTAGCGAGAGAAAACGTTCTGGGTATTTTCGGTCGAACGGGACCCCTTTGCCGGTCGACCGAAAGTACTATTGTAGGTCGGTTGGGGCGTTGACCATCTAAACGGTCGACCGCCTGTTTGACTCGTTCGACCGACGTTTAAGTTAACTTAATGTCCGGTCGACCCGAAGTGAGGTTTCGGTTGACCGTGTGTATGGGTTGGTCGAAGGTTTGACACTGGTGGATTTCGGTCGACCGCTAGTGTGTGTGGTTCGACCGTGTAATTGTGTTTTATTGGAAGTTTTCTACTGGAGGTAAACGGTCGACCGATAAGGTTCGGTTGTTCGACCGTTTTACTGTTGTTTGCGAAAATGGATTTTCTACTGGTGTTTTTCGGTCGACCAGGACCCCTTTGTCGGTCGACCGTTTGTAGGGTTTTTCGGTTGGGCCAGTTCTCTGGGTGAGGATCGGTCGACCGGAAGCCATGTTTTGTTCGACCGTTTTACACTGTTTTTGTGTGTGTGTTGCTATTGATTGGCTAGAAGGCAATGGGTCTCCAGCCCTTTTGGGGCGACGACACAGACATTCCGGCCCTATAGCGATTAGTGGTGACACGTGGGTTGTGATTTTGTGGCCGTGGCTCCGGCGAATGAGGCAAAGCCGTGGCTCCGGCGAATGATGCAAAACCGTGGCTCCGGTAACACTGAGGCAATGAGGGGGTTGTTTGGCCGTGATTTGGACCGGTGGTGCCTTGTGTGCACGTGTGTTGGTGGGTTGGGGTGAGAGGACCTTTGAGACCCGTGTTGTTGGGCTATGGCCGGGAGAGAGGTCCCGGGAACTTAGTGGGTGTTTCTGTTGTCGTGTTTTACGTTTCTTGGCACATTTCATTTCTGTCCATATATGTGTTAGGGTTTGCCATATTGGGTTTCCTCCTGGAAACTCAGGCATTCATTGTCTGCTTTCAGGCCGAGAGCGACGTTAGGTGGGTGGCGACGGCGGAGGGAGCGCTCGAGACCTGATCCTGCTTCCCTATATTTTGAGGTGGTTGTGATTACTTTTGTATATTGTTGGCTTTTTGGCCTTAATCTAGGTTTTGATGATTTAATTAACCTAATCTTAATTATGATAATGTAGAGTAGCACACATATTGCATTGCACATATATAGTATTGTGCTAACCTCTACAGGTGATCAAGACTCGTGGAAGGAAGGAAATCAAGTCAAGATTTGTAATAAAGCTAAATGAAGACTTGTAATCTTGATTTTATTTTGAGTCTTAGGAACATATGTAAATTGAGCATACAAGAGTTAAAAACATATCACATACACACTAGGTTCCTTAGAGAAGTCACACACAAAATTTCACCTTATTTGGACTTCATTAGATCACCCAAACCTTAGTCGGAAATCACTTATAAACTTAAACCCAGATTTCCTGTGTGAACCGGTCGACCGAACCAGTTCTCAGTTCGACCGGTTTATAACAGACTCTCCACAGTGATTTTACCGAACTCTACCGGTCGACCGGTCCTACCTTTTCGGTCGACCGATCCCGGATTTTAATATGACCGTTTTTCTTGTCGTATTCCTATAACGGTCGTATTCGTATAAAACAAAACTTAACCCCAAAATACATTCAGTAACCGGTCGAACGACGACCTTGATTCGGTCGACCGGTTGAACATATTTTCAGAAACCAAATTCCCTGCTATCGGTCGACACATTTCTCGTTCGACCGATTGACCTTTGTCTCAACCGAATCCCCTTATCGGTCGACCGCCCCGTATTTGGTTTGACCGATTCACTTAAGTAGAGTTAAGTTCTAGCTCGTTTGTCCGACCGAATATTCTTTTGTTCGACCGTTCTCTTTGAAATCATGTTAACGGTCGACCGGTGTACTAGTTTTGGTCGACCGGTTCTGGACAGATTTGCAGCCCGATTTTCTGCTTTGTGTATCTTGCACAAAACCCAATCAAATCTATCCCCAACGGCTAGAATACCTTAGGAGCTTATAAATAGAGGATCAAGACTTGTTGTTAACACAACTCTCCAACTCCAATTGTCCCAATACATTAGAGAGAAACCTCAATCCTCAAAGCTCCCAATTCTACACTCTTTAAGCCTAAACTTCACACACTTGATCATATACTCATCCTACTCAAAGTGTGCTCAATTAGAGAGTGAATCCCACTCAGTCACCATTGTTGTCAAAGTGAGCAAGGGTCTTGGTGAAATCCCAAGACAAAGAAGCAAGGATTTCGGTGAAAGCCCGAAGTGATTCTCTCGATTTGTGAGAGGTGGTGCCAAGCTCGGCGAGGGTTGTTCGCGAGCTTGAAGACTTGTAAAAGGCGTTGCTCCCGGCCCGGAACGGGGAGGCATAGTGAAGACGCAAGAGGAGCTCGAACGGGGATTCGAGAGGGGCTTGCAAGAGAGGACGTAGGCGCGGCCGAACCTCTGTAAATCCGACGCGTCTTTGTGTGGTTTGCATTGTCTTTCTTTCTCTACTTGTTTGTTTATTCCGCTGCGCATTTGATTGCTTAATCAAGTAGAGAATTGTGGATTAGCTTAAAAAGTGATTAGTGGACCCATAACCCACACGATCCTACCTACATATATTTCATGTATATGATCTTTTGATGTAATCACATTCTTTTGTAAAGTCGTTCACATATATATATTATATGTTGGTGCACCAGTGTGTGTATTTATTTTCGTAATGTCCTCGTTGATTGTATGATTTAAATTTGAAATTTTCCATTGTGTTTGAGGACGTTACAACTTGGTATCAGAGCGGTCAGTTTCAGTGTCTTCGTCCAATGGAACCACCCTTAGAGTTGTGTCAATCATGCATGTATTGTTCTCATTCATGTTTTGTGTCTCCTGTGTAGATGGCTCCGAGGTGTGTGAGACCTTCTCCCCGAGACCGTAGCACCAGTGATGAGGTGGGTGAGGGGAGTAGAGGTGAGGAGCTGAGGACGCTCCAGGGCACGCTGGGTAGATTGGGCGAGATTCTCGAGCGCCAATCCGCCCAGGCTGATCAGGGAGGAGCGGGCGCTGTGTTGGATCGGTTTATGCGTCAGCATCCCCCATCCTTCGATGGTAGCGGCGACCCTGAGGCAACAGAGGACTGGGTCTTTAAGATCCAGAAGATATTTTGGGCGATTGGGTGTCCTCCTGAGAGGAAGGTGGATCTGGCCACTTACGTGTTGGACGCCGGCGCAGCCAACTGGTAGAGATCCACTTCTGCTGTGGTGTTCGAGGATAGTGAGGAGTTGAGCTGGGAGGAGTTCCTGGTGGAGTTCAACCAGCAGTACTTTCCGCAGCACGCCCGCGACAGGAAGAGAGAGGAGTTCCTGGCTTTAGAGCAGAGGGACATGACTCTGGCTGCCTACATCAGCAAATTTCACGCTTTGGAGCGATACTGTCCAGAGATTTATGTGACGCAGGAGCAGAGGGCTCGGAGGTTTGTGCGCGGTCTGAGGCCGTAGTTCAGGGCCCGTGTTACCACGAGCATGCCACAGACGTTAGCAGACGCTGTGAAGTTCGCGACCATCATGGATCAGGATAGCCAGGACATTGAGGAGGCTAGGAGGTCGCAGGTGAAGACCGGAGTGCGTCCGGGGAGTCAGTTGTCAGGGAATCCAGGCAAGAGGCCTCGGATTGACGGAGGTGGACCACCGCAGGCTGGGCAGTGCAGGCAGTGTGGTGGAGTTCATCCGGGACGTGGTTGCGGGCCCCGTTCTGGCGCGTGTCATGGTTGTGGCCAGCTGGGTCACTTTGTTCGTTCTTGCCCGAGTAGGCCGGGTGCACCTATTGTTCGGCCGGGATCATCCACAGCTGGTGGAGCTGGACCGAGTCGTTCTGCAGCACCACCCCAGCAGGGGAAGAGAGCAGGTCGCGTATTCACTATCCAGGCGGAGGAGGCTAGAGATGCGAGCACGGTGGTGGAAGGTACGCTACTTGTTGCAGATTTGGTAGCTAGGGTGTTGTTTGACTCTGGGGCCACACACTCGTTTATCTCTGAGCAGTTTGCGAGCGTGTTGGGTCGTACCCCTGCGATGTTGACTGCCACTTTGGAAGTCAGCACACCCCTGGGTTTGGTGGGCACTGTGGGGAGATTTCTTCCCGGCGCAACGATTGCTTCGGGAGACCAGGAATTTCCAGCTGACCTGGTCTTGCTACCGATGGTGGACTTCGATGTTATACTCGGGATGGATTGGTTGTCCCAGTATGACGTCCGAGTCTTGTGCCGTGATAAGAAGATTTTGATTCCGAGGCGAGGTTTGCCTGATCTTCTGATCAGAGGATTGAAGGACCGCGGGAGTCGGTTGATTGTTTCTTCGGTTAGAGCTCGGAAGTTGATTCAGCAGGGTTGCAAGGCTTTTGTGGCCACCTTGGTAGTTCCAGACCCAGAGATGAGGAGGCTGGAGGACATCGAGATTGTTCAGGATTTTCCCGAGGTGTTTGCTGATGATGTCTCCGGTCTACCACCTCACAGGGAGATAGAGTTCGGCATTGATTTGGTAGCTGGGGCTACACCGCAGTCGAAGGCTCCGTACAGGATGGCACCTGCAGAGTTGGCAGAGCTGAAGAAACAGTTGCAGGATCTGATGGATACTGGGTTTATCCGACCCAGTGTCTCACCGTGGGGTGCGCCGATTCTTTTTGTGAAGAAGAAGGACGACTCGTTGAGGATGTGTATAGATTACCGAATGCTGAATAAGGTTACTGTGAGGAATCAGTATCCTTTGCCCAGGATCGAGGACATGTTTGACCAGTTGCAGTCAGCGAAGGTGTTCTCGAAGATTGATCTGCGATCTGGGTACCATCAGTTGAGGATCAGAGAGGCAGATGTTCAGAAGACAGCTTTTCGGACGAGGTACGGGCACTTTGAGTTTCTGGTGATGCCGTTCGGGTTGACGAACGCGCCTGCAGCATTTATGGATCTGATGAATAGGACTTTCAGTCAGTATCTCGACCGTTTCGTGATTGTCTTCGTGGACGATATTTTAGTCTATTCACCAGATATGGATCAGCACCGGGAGCATCTGAGGATTGTACTTGCCATTCTAAGAGATCAGCAGCTGTATGCCAAGTTTTCGAAGTGCTAGTTCTGGTTTCACAGTGTAGCATTTTTGGGGCATATCGTGTCAGGAGCTGGGATATCAGTGGATCCAGCGAAGGTCGAGGCAGTGACGCAGTGGAGAGCCCCGACGAGTGTGACTGAGATTAGGAGTTTTGTTGGATTGGCGGGTTATTACCGTCGGTTCATCAAAGACTTCTCGAGACTTGCTTAACCACTGACAGCGCTGACGAAGAAAGGAGTGAAGTTTGTTTGGTCCCAGAATTGCGAGGACAGTTTTCAGGAACTGAAGAGTCGGTTGACGACTGCTCCAGTTCTGACTCTTCCCAGCGGTAGCGGAGGTTATGTGATTTACAGCGACACCTCATGTGTTGGTTTGGGCTGTGTACTGATGCAGCACGGGCAGGTGGTGGCGTATGCTTCGAGGCAGCTGAAGGTGCACGAGAAGAATTACCCCACTCACGATCTAGAGTTGGCAACCGTGGTTCATGCTCTGAAGATTTGACGTCACTATTTGTATGGTGAGCGGTTCGAAGTCTTCACGGATCATCAGAGTCTGAAGTACATGTTTTCACAGAAGGAGCTGAATATGAGGCAGCGCAGGTGGCTTGAGCTGATTAAGGATGTTGATTTCACCATCTTCTATCATCCGGGGAAGGCAAATTCAGTTGCAGACGCGCTGAGCAGGAAAGTGGAGGTGTCAGCTGCGAGTTTGTGTATTCAGGAGTGGAGGCTACTCGAGACATTGTCAGAGTGGAGGCCGTTCACCGAGAGCTCGGGGGGAGCAGTGATTGCTTGTCTTCGAGTGGAGCCGCAGACCGTCAGTCGAGTTGTCCAGGCTCAGCACAGGGATGAGGATTTGACTAGTTTGCTACAGTCAGCTGTCAGAGATGGGTCGGACTTCACTGTGGGAGTGGATGGAGGTCTGAGGTTCAGGAGTCGGATCTGGGTGCCGAAGGTCGATGCGCTGAGAGATGACATCATGGAGGAGGCACACCGAGCCAGATATTCCATTCACCCGGGGAGTACGAAGATGTATAAGGATCTGCAGTGGAACTTCTGGTGGCGAGGGATGAAGCGTGATGTGGCTGATTTTGTGGCTAGGTGTTTGGTTTGCCAGCAGGTGAAGATCGAGCACCAGAGACCAGTGGGACCGATGCAGAGTATAAAGCTACCTGAGTGGAAGTGGGAGCACGTGATGATGGATTTCGTCACCGGGTTGCCGAAGACGAGGAGCTCTCATGACGCGATTTGGGTTATAGTGGATCGACTGACCAAATCGGCACATTTTCTGGCCATCCGGACTACTCTACCTTTGGAGGGTCTTGCGAGATTGTATATTGAGGAGATCGTCAGACTGCATGGGGTGCCAGTGAGTATCATTTCAGATCGAGATTCGAGGTTCACTTCCAGATTCTGGGGGAGTTTGCAGCAGGCTCTGGGTACTCGACTGAAGTTCAGTACAACATTTCACCCGCAGACAGACGGTCAGTCAGAGAGGACCATTCAGACGTTAGAGGACATGCTGAGAGCGTGCACTCTGGATTGGGCAGGGCACTGAGATGAGCACTTGTCGTTGATCGAGTTCGCCTACAACAACAGCTACCATGCGAGTATTGGGATGGCGCCGTACGAGGCTTTGTACGGGAGGCCGTGCAGATCACCGATGTGCTGGAGTGAGTTAGGCGAGAGGCAGTTAGTCGGGACTGAGATTATACAGGCGTATGCTGAAAAGGTTGATGTGATCAAGCAGCGACTAGCGACAGCTCAGAGCAGGCAGAAGAGCTACGCGGATCGGCGTAGGCGAGTGTTGATTTTTGAGGTTGGCGATCATGTCTTTCTGAAGATCTCACCGTCGCGTGGGGTGATGAGATTCGGAAAGAAGGGGAAGCTCAGTCCGAGGTATATTGGGTTGTTCGAGATTTTGGACCGAGTTGGAGAGGTCGCCTACCGGATTGCGTTGCCGCCACAGTTTTCTGGTCTTCATAACGTCTTCCACGTTTCGATGCTGAGGAAGTACGTGTCAGATCCTTCTCATGTGATTCAGATTGAGGTTCCAGAGATCCAGCAGGATTTGTCTCTCGAGGAGAGACCAGTTGAGATTGTGGATCAGATGGATCACCAGCTCAGGAGGAGGACGATTCCTATGGTTAAGGTCAGGTGGCAGCATCACTCTGAGCGAGAGGCTACTTGGGAGATTGAGGAGGAAGTTCGGAAGTCGTATCCGGAGCTGTTTGGTAAGCACTGGATTTAATTTCGTGGGCGAAATTCTTTTAAGGAGGGTGGATTGTTAGATCCTAACCATTGCTTACTATTCTTAATTGTGTTTAGGAGAGGATTAGTGATGGATTGAGATGGACGACTGAGATCGAGTGGGAGAAAAGTATATAAAGGTTGGTTTTACTCTCTCTCCCTCACTCTCTCTCTCTCGCATATCTCTCTCTCACTCCCCCTCTCTCCCTCTAGGCGCGTCTCTCTCTCTCCATCAGAGTTCTCCGGCCGTGTGGAGGTGAGGGTGCTGTTGGAGGAGCGAAGATCGTTGTGTTCGCCGGAGTTTGGGTTTATCGTGGAAAAGCTCGTCATCGTTCTTCAAAGGCTTCTTCAAGCCTTAAGGTATGTCAAACTTGCTTTCAAGCTCACCTATTGTTAGTGTGGGAGTGGGAGCGGTCGACGGTAGGCTGTTTCGGGCTCGTCGGACCTGCACAACCGTTTCTGAACTATAAACGGTCGACCGGTTATAGTGTATTTGGGGCAGAATCCCTCGCACCGGTCGAACGATGCCCTTTTGGGCGGTCGACCGGTTGTGCAATTTTTAGCGAGAGAAAACGTCCTGGGTATTTTCGGTCGAACGGGACCCCTTTGCCGGTCGACCGAAAGTACTGTTGTAGGTTGGTTGGGGCGTTGACCATCTAAACGGTCGACCGCCTGTTTGACTCGTTCGACCGACATTTAAGTTAACTTAATGTCCGGTCGACCCGAAGTGAGGTTTCGGTCGACCGTGTGTATGGGTTGGTCGAAGGTTTTACACTGGTGGATTTCGGTCGACCACTAGTGTGTGTGGTTCAACCGTGTAATTGTGTTTTATTGGAAGTTTTCTACTGGAGGTAAACGGTCGACCGATAGGGTTCGGTTGTTCGACCGTTTTACTGTTGTTTGCGAAAATGGATTTTCTACTGGTACTTTTCGGTCGACCGGGAACCCTTTGTCGGTCGACCGTTTGGCGGGTTTTTCGGTTGGGCCAGTTCTCTGGGTGAGGATCGGTCGACCGAAAGCCATGTTTTGTTCGACCATTTTACACTGTTTTTGTGTGTGTGTGTGTGTGTTGCTATTGATTGGCTAGAAGGCAACGGGTCTCCGGCCCTTTTGGGGCGACGACACAGACATTCCGGCCCTATAGCGATTAGTGGTGACACGTGGGTTGTGATTTTGTGGCCGTGGCTCCGGCGAATGAGGCAAAGCCGTGGCTCCGGCGAATGAGGTAAAGCCGTGGCTCCGGCGAATGATGCAAAACCGTGGCTCCGGTAACACTGAGGCAATGAGGGGGTTGTTTGGCCGTGATTTGGACCGGCGGTGCCTTGTGTGCACGTGTGTTGGTAGGTTGGGGTGAGAGGACCCTTGAGACCCGTGTTGTTGGGCTATGGCCGGGAGAGAGGTCCCGGGAACTTAGCGGGTGTTTCTGTTGTGGTGTTTTACGTTTCTTGGTACATTTCATTTCTGTCCATATATGTGTTAGGGTTTGGCATACTGGGTTTCCTCCTGGAAACTCAGGCATTCATTGTCTGCTTTCAGGCCGAGAGCGACGTGAGGTGGGTGGCGACGACGGAGGGAGCGCTCGAGACCTGATCCTGCTTCCCTATATTTTGAGGTGGTTGTGATTACTTGTGTATATTTCATGTATATGATCTTTTGATGTAATCACATTCTTTTGTAAACTCGTTCACATATATATATTATATGTTGGTGCACCAGTGTGTATTTTCTTTTCGTAATGTCCTCGTTGATTGTATGATTTAAATTTGAAATTTTCCGCTGTGTTTGAGGACGTTACACTAAGGTCTGTCGATGATGAGATCTTCGTGCGGTGGTCAGAGTTTCTGAGGCGTTGGGTTTGTTTATTTCAGAGTCGATGCTCTGATACCATATTGAATTGTGTATGGTCAAAGTATGAATCATATTATTCTTGTTTTTGAGTTTTGGATTACAAGTTTGTATATATAATGTGAAGAAAGGGAAATGCAATAATAGAGCCGTTGTAGTTGTTCCATTTGAGTTCCGAGATTTTAGTTGATTTGTCCCGTAAGGAAAGGCACAATGATGAAAAAGATATTCTGAGCCAGGTGGATGCGTTGATCTTCAATAGGTAACTTTCTTAGCATCTTTAGCAAGTCAATTTAGAGTTTAGCCTAATTTGAATGCTTACCATCAAAATTTAGCAACAGTTATATATTTATTTATAATATAATATAGGCATGTGTGTATACTGTATAGTGTATTATCTAAATTTTCACTATTTAAAACGAAGCAAATTCAAAACGTACTAAAATTTTCGCTATTTAAAACGAAGCAAATTCAAAACTGTATAGCAACAGTTTTCCTACGTTAATTTAACACACTAACAGTAAGCAAGTATGTGGAATAAAGTTTTTTGGTTTTATTTTCCGTGATTACATTGAAATAATAATAATTAATTAAACTTTATATGACAACCTAGTGATCTGCGTATCTGCTTTGCAACCTGCCTACTTTGCGGGTCTCGAGACAGGTTGATGATGAGTTTTAGGCTTTTAGCCTTTTAGGAAGGCATGTCTCACAACTCCCCAAAATTGAAGTGGGTTGGATCTAGGCGCGAACCCACTCGAAGTCGATCGGTTTACGCCACTAGTCAAGTGATGTATCTTTATTGGATCCTTTTTGGAAGAGTTGTATCCTTATTGGTCATCATTTTACCTAAATAGATAAGATTACGTAGGAAATTTGTGTCATACTGTCACAATACCAAAAAAAATCAAAATGAGAAGCTAGTAAATAACAGGAGGGACAATTTTAAGCAAATTAATGACATTTTTTAAAGAATGTATCTTTAGCATGATCCAAAACCACTCGAGGCAATCTGCAAAACGTACTAAAATCGGCCATCTCCAGCAAGCATACCATCCTTTCATTCATAACGGCTCAATTGTTTATAATTGACTCCTGCTAAACGACTTATCTTCATCCGGATCTTTCTATGATCACGAAAAACAAAAAGCAATGACTGCAATCATTTACTCCATCTGGAATAAAATACAAAGTTTATTACTTACGAAATTGGCAAAGAGCGATGACTTGTGACTCTTCTGCAATACCAGAAAACTAGGGTCCTTAACCAAGGCTCGTGTCATTCTGTGTCGCTGTAGGATCTTGTACTGCACTAGTAGTCCCTGCTACTGTATAAACAACATTTGCAACATTAAAAACTGAATCACAAAAATTACATAGCAAAACATACTTAATTGACGAACACAATAAAAATAACTTCAATTAGACGTCCAACGAAAACATCAAATATAACAAGTTCATAAGTAACATGTCGTAACATACACCCCAAGTTTTTAAGGTTCAAACAAAACATAAAACAAACACATCATCAAATAGGTTTCTCGCAGTCAGCTCGGTCTTGACCTTTTTTGTCACATCTACCGCACTTGACCCTTATCGGAATGCTTCTCCATTTCATCATTCGCACAACTTTATAACTGCAACCAAGTCTACTCTCATAGCTAGGCTGTAGAATTGTATCCCCAAAAATTGTATTGACTTTGCATCGAGTGTGACATAACTAGATCTTGATTACTAACAACATATGGATGCCTTTCATTGGATAAGGACATATTCAAATGCAAGTTCAAATCTCTGTTAGTGTTTAAATCTGCAACCCCAGAAGTAGCATTTCTACTACATGTAGTGGGGTTGTAGCCCAACGAACCCTGATGAGCCGTCCATGTTGGGTTTGAAATTTTTGGTTATGCTTCAGTATACAACATCACTACAGATTGTCGTTTAAGCAGTCTCATCATTTCGTATGTGGTTCGGTCATTTGTTATTGGGGCATAAGTCTAGCTATTGTTCACATGTAATTTAATAGACAGTTTCACATCAAACATATTTTCAGAATACCAAGTTGGTATACTTTCATTTGATGAAATATGAACTAATTCACGAGAATCACCGATATACTTAGTTGTCTGACTACTATCATCAAACTTCCCATCCCAAACTATCAACAAGTCCACATCCTCGTTGCTACCCATAAACAACCTAAATTGATATAAATTCAACTAACTTTAGATAACAAGTCGATATTATTGCAATGACTATGCTATAAGTCGACTTGTTCAAACAAAATACTAACATAAGTATGTTTGGATTAGTACTTTACCTGTGACAAAGGAATCTCACGACCAATGAACTCGGCTAGTCTCGCAAACATCAACGGAACTACAACAAAATAACAATAATAATTAGTAACAAACAACAACTACATCACCGCAACTTGAATTAACCCACATCGCAAACTTAGAATCCCAATTCATACACAATCTCATATTCAAACCACAAGCCCAATCTTAAACCTAGTTATCTAATACAAACTTAAATTCCCAAATCCAAAACAAAATTCACAAACCAAATCTCAAATCCAATTCACATACCTAATCTCAAATCCAAACCACAACCCAATCCCAAGCCTAATATATATCTAATCCAATCTCAAATCGCAAATTCAAAACCTAATTCAAATCCTAAATCCAAAATCCTATTTACAATCCAAAACTAAAACCTATACTCAATCTTAAAATCCAAATCCAGTTCCAATTTCAAATCCAAACAACAAACCCAAATCCCAAATTGCTTTTATGACAAAATAACAATAAATTGCCTTTATGTGTTTTACTTATTTCGGATGTCATTAATTATAATTTTGCAAGGAAAAACATATATTTGTTATTCTTGTCCAAGTGTAAACATACTTTGTTCCATGATATTTGTGTAATACCTCAACTTTAAAGAAACAATCAACTGAACGAGTGAGATGTAGGCTTAGCAATTTGAAACGAAACGAAAACACGACCCAAAAAATTTATGTTTGGGTTTAAGGATTTCGTGTTTCGTGTCGTATTTCGGATACACGAAATAATTTAATGTCGTTTTTGTGTACAGCCTGCCATGTACATGAAAGTACACGACTGTACTATATATATACATTTTCAGAATGTTAGCACTCCCACTTAGTGGTGTAGTGATAAGTTATGTAGGAAAGATGTTTGTAGACTCCTGTTCGAATCTCACATGTGTAGATTGACGTACTAACTGTAATTAGTTTCATTTTAATTTTTGCAATCCTACAACAGAATTAGTCACACGGCATAAACCTTTTTCCTCTCCCCTATATAACTGACCTCACTGCCCATTTCTATTAAGACTTTGGGGCTTCAAGCTTCCTCTCTTCGTTGAGGGCTTGTAGCCTTTAGCTATTAAAAAATAATAAAGGGTGTTTGCTTCTATTAAAGGAAGATTACCTATTTAATAAATAATTTTTCGTGTATATTCGTTTCATTTTGTGTTTACACGAAATAAAGTGGATCGTGTTTATGTCCTCCTGTTGGGTACATGAAATTATTTCGTATCATGTTCTTTATCTAATATGTTTAGATTGTACTTGTGGATTTTTTAACATAAGTGGTTGGGGTGTTTTAGTGAAACTTGGATTATTTCCATTTTGCAAAAAAAAAATTGTTTTCGAAAGGAAGAGTTCAATTTCAAAGACGGTTCCATCGGATGAGGTTATTTTCTCTAAATATACGTGGGTTGTTAGTGTTTTGCATAACATGTTGGGAGTGTTTGGAAGAATAGGCAATGGATATTCTTATGAGTAATATTAGAGATAGAGAAGTGCAAAAGTAAAGAAAAATAAATTTTGGATTTTGAATAATAGATATGGTAGTTGAATAGATCGTTTTCTCTTGTCACTTAATATGTTACAAGTTCGGTTAGTGGTTTGTTTGTTAAGTAAAAAAATTAAAGGCCGTCCAAACAATTCCGAAGTTACTTGATTATTTTTATTCTTTGTAAATATTTTCTGAAGTTACTTGGCATGTATAGAATTTTATTGAGCTGTAAAAATCGTTTACAATTAAAAGAATATCGTACATGGTTAACAGGTATTTGGGTACCTTTCTCAAAAAAAATATTAAAGCTTTGATTAAAATATGGTCATGATGAATATGAGAACCAAATGGTGCATTGGGAAAATTAATTTGAAGTTTTTTCTGATGGAACCTTATGAGACTTACTTGATGATGCCATGTTATTTTTCTCGATGCCCGGTTGAAGTCTTCTCGCGATCCCCACAAACACCGCCTCCGGACTCCTATGTGTCGAGTCTCTCTCTCACAGAGATGATGAAGATCACACAAGGGATTGATGCGGTGTTGTGTTCAAACCCTTGAGCCCTTTATATAACACACCCCATAACGTGTTATAATATACTCCTCTACCACTTTACCGTAACGTGTTCCCTAATAGGCTAGCTTACTTAATCGATTAGGTTAGTCAAGTCACCTTTAGTTGGACATTAGGACTTTGGGTCCAATGATCTCCCACTTGACTTGTCTAACCTATCTTATGCTAAATTACTTTACGTGGAGCGACCACGAGCCTATTCACAGAACGAACACGAAGCTTCATTTGAATACGACAACCTCCAAGACACTAGTCATAGCGGTAATACACTATTAAAATGTATGTCCATTCTATGTACTAAGATACCTAAGACTGAAGTCAAAACAAATATTTTATGTGGTAATCAAACTGTAAGAATAAATTCAACAAATGGCATGACAAATATTTTTTCAAATCAATTCTATCCAACGATAGGTAGTTAAATATAAAACTACTAACAGATCATTAAAATCAAAGTGATATCACAAAATAGTGTCACAACCACATATCAAAGCAAAATATTAAAATAACCGACTAATCTCATCTTAGACACATGCTCTCTGTAGGTCCTGGGTGGAAGTGCCTTGGTAAGAGGGTCAGCTAGCATTTCAATCGTTCTTATATGCTCAATTGACACTAAATGATCTCTAATTCTCTCCTTAACAATCAAGAACTTGATTTCCATGTGTTTGCATGCACTGGAGCTCTTGTTGTTGTTAGAGAATTTCACTACTGCATCATTATCACAGAACATCTTTATGGGTCTCTCTATAGAGTCTATAACTCTTAGTTGTGTAATAAAGTTACGCAGCCAAATAGCTTGCGAAGATGCCATATAACAAGCCACATACTCAGCTTCCATGGTAGAGGCAACCGCAACCTTTTGTTTGGTGCTAGACCAAGAGATTGCTCCTCCAGCAAGTAGGAAGATATATCTAGATGTTCCTAGTATCAACACACCCAGCAAAGTCTGAGTCAGAGTATCCAATGACCTCCAATTAATCTGATCGTCTGTACGTGAGCATGAGATCTTTCATTCATTGCTGGTATCTCAAAATTTTAATCGCAGCTTGCCAATGTGTTAATCCTGGATCGACTTGATATCTTCCCAGATTTCCCGTAGCAAAGGAAATATATGGTCGTGTACAATTTTATGCGTAGTTGAGACTTCCAACTACAGAAGCATATGGTTTATCATTCATTGCAAGTCTCTCAGAGTCTGTTTGAGGACCTTGCAATTTTCTTAGTTTGTCACCCATCAGAATAGGTGCGCCCCTTGGAGAACAATTTTCCATTGAATACATTTTTAACATATTTGATATGTATGACTTCTGAGACAACCCAAGCATACCCAGAGACCTGTCACGGTGAATCTCTATACCGATGACAAAATGGGCTTCACCCATGCCCTTCATATCAAAGTTGTTTGACAGAAATTCCTTAATCTCCCATAACAAACTAAGATTTGTACTTGCAAGTAGAATATCATCCACATATAGTACAAGTATAATTCATCCACTCCCACTATCCTTCAGGTATATACATTGATCAATAATGTTTTCTTTGAAACCAAAGGATATGATAACTTCATTAAATTTGAAGTACCATTGTCTGGAAGCTTGCTTCAATCCGTATACGGACCTCTTTAATTTGCAAACCATATTTTCATTTCATTTAACCTCAAACCCTAAGGTTGTTGCATGTACACTTCTTCCTTTAATTCGCCATTTAGGAAAGTTGTTTTAACATCCATCTGGTGTAATTCCAGATCAAAATGAGCCACTAGAGCCATGAATATTCTCAACGAGTCTTTCGAGAAAATAAGAGAGAAAGTTTCGTAGTAGTCAATGCCCTCCCTTTGTGTGAATCTCGTTGATACAAGTCTGGCTTATATCACTCAACAAGTCCATTGGGATTTCTTTTGGTCTTAAAGACTCATTTACAACAACTGGTTTCTTTCCCAAAGGTAAGTCAATGAGTTCCCAGATCTGGTTGTCATCCATAGAGTAACTATTCTTTCATGGCTTGCAACCATCTAGCGGAATTCTCACAATTTACAACTTGTGAAAATGTTAACAAGTCATTGAACCCTTGTCCCATGTCTTCGCCAGCTAGGTACACCACATAGTCAAATGAAATGGTTGTCTTCCTTTGCCTGTCAGACGTTCTCAGAGTTATCCCTTGTTCTTGATCCTCCTGGATAAATGAATCAATAACATGATCTTAACGTGGTTGTTCTTGATTTTGTGTAATAGCCCTTGAAGTATTGTCAATTGGGACAATAATAGGAAAATACACTGCAGTCTCTGGATCTGGATAAACATTGTAATCCTCGATATCCTTACAAGGAGTAGCAATGTTGTCCTGAGACTCCTCAAAAAACATAATCACAAAGGATACTCCCACTAGCACAATCATCCTCTAAGAAGGTTGATTTATCATACTCAACTATTTTTATCGTATAAGATGAGCAATAAAATCTATAGCCTCTAGACCTCTCTGGATAACCAATGAAGTATCTACTTGTTGTTCTTGAATCCAGTGATTTCTCATTTGGATTGTAAAGTTTGGCTTCAATTGAGCATCCCCAAATGTGCATGTAACCTAAAGAGGGTTTTCTACCTATCCATAACTCGTAGGGAGTTTTCTCTATGGATTTGGTAGGAACCATATTTAGAATATGCACTGCTATTTTAAAAGCTTCACCCCACAATGAGATTGGTAAGGTTGAGTGACTCATCATAGCCCTGACCATTTCCTTAAGCGTTATGTATCTTCTTTTAGCAACACCATTCATGTTGGGTTTGCCAGGCATTGTGTACTGAGGTACTATGACACATTCTTTTAGAAATTGTGCCAATCGTCCTGGCCTTTGCTCCATCTTAGTGTACCTGCCGTAGTATTCATCACCTCTAATTGTTTCCCAATTGTTTCTCTACCTCTAATTTGAAATCCTTAAAAACTGTATAGACTTCAGATTTATCATGGACAAGGTAAAGATACATAGGGGTGAGCATAACCCGGTCCGGAACTTTTTGAAATTTCGGTTCCGGACCGGTCTGATTTTCGTTTTTTTTATTTTTAAAAATCCTATTTTGGACCGGACCGAATACTCACCCCTAAAGATACATATACATAGAATAGTCACCAATAAAGGTATCAAAATACTTTTGTCTTGTAAAACATGGATTGAAATGTCCACACACATCCGTATGAATCAAATCTAGAGTACTTTGGTATCTTGTGACATCTTTCCTATATGTGTTGGTTGTCTTTGCCTTTATACAATCAACACAGGTGTTAAAATCAGCGAAATCTAATGATCCCAAAAGACCATCTTTCACCAATCTCTTCACTCTCTTTTAGGATATATGCCCTAACCTTTTATGCCATAACATACTTGAGTTTATATCTTGTAACCTGCATCTTTTATTAGAAATCAAAAATACATAATGTTGTCAACTTAAAGACATATTAAGTCTAAATAAGCCATCAATAATACATCTCCCAATGGTTTGAAAGCCTAAATTAAAGACATTCCCGAATAAGTAAACAAAGCACTGTAATTATCTTTAACTAATTTAACAACAGATATTAAGTTTCTCTGAAATGATGGAATATAAAATGAGTTTTTTAAAAGTTAAAGTCTCTCCAGAATCTAAGGTAATTATGTAGTCTCCCACTGACTTGATATGCGATCGCATTTGGTTACCCGAAATGACAAACTTTTTGCATTCAGTTGGAGGTCGCCTTATCAGGAACCCCTGAATTCCTTTTCTTTAGCCATTGATGATACTTAACACAATCCGTCTTTAGATGTTCATGTTTCTTGTAGAAGTAACATTTGATCTTATTGATGGGCTTGTTAGTCACACCGAGAGAAGCTTCTTCTCATAATTGTTAGAAACTTTTTCCCTTTGAATCTGTGGCCTTTTATCCCGTGAGAAACCAGATTCACGGCATTCATCTTATCACAAAGTTGTCTCTCTTCCTCTTGAACACACTTGGTCAACAATTCACTGATTGATCATTCATCCTTATGTGTGTTATAAGAGACTTTAAAGAGATCGTACTCAGTTGGCAATGTATGTAAGATGAAGTGGACCAAAAAAGAATCAACAATGGTAATTTTCAAGTCATTTAGCTTTCTAGCAACATCTCGCATGCTCATAATATATTCTCTTATATTTCATTTCCCAGTATAGCGCATGGAAGTGAACCTTTGAATCAGAGCACTTGCATTTGCCTTGTCAGATCCAACAAACTGCTTCTCGATAATATCCAGATACACAATCGCAAGGTGTCAAGTGTCAATGGACCCCTGATATCCCTAGGCACATGTTGTAACATGTATTGCGAATACAGTCTATTGGAGTTTTCCCATTTCTCATAAAATGTCTTTGCATCCTCATTGCTTTCGTCTGTAAGTGCAACCAGAGCTGGCACTCGAAAGCAAATGTCGAGATCAAGCAAGCCCAATTGAAACAAAATTGACTCATTCCACTCAAGGAAGTTCGTGTCATTCAACAGGGCACACAAACCAAACATTTTTCAACTGCAAAATTAAAATTTACTCACATAAATACTTTTATTTAAACATGTAAACCAGATCCACACATGTTTAACATTAACAAATGTGTCGTCACTACTTCTACGATGGCAGAAATAACAACATGCTAATAGTTAATCAAAGTAACATGAAACCAATCTCACTTACATAAAGGTCTATGCAACATAACTTCGTTGGAAGTTTAAATATTACATATTCATTACATAAGTAAAACCATTTCATAGCATTACATAAGTAAAACCATTTCATAGCATGCTTTGGTGAAAATTAGCTAATCTCATTTATCCAAATACGACTATAATGCCAACCTCGTGTAACCAAGACAATCAATTCTTCCTATTTCGTGTCACGTAGATGCGATACCAAGTCATCCGAATTAAAAGCTCTTACAAAACGTTCACGAAGTTTTTATTACACAATTTAGATTAAAAATTGAATAATGACATAATAATGCTAAGCAACAATTTAAGGCATGATAAACATAGCTAAAATATCCTTTAATAGCATTGTAGTCAAAATATTTAAAGTCTGTCACAAAACAGTCCAAATTGTCCTAATATGCAAAAAAAACTACTGCTGTCAGGTCCAATTTGTCTTTATATGTAATTGTGCAATATATAATTATCCTGATATAAATAAATTACGCAAAAATTACACAGACCATTTCATATTTCAGATTATATAATACTAAATTTTCGGTCCAAAATTCGTTGTAGAATGCGTTGTAAAAACACTTTAAACAATGCACAAGATAAGGACTAGAAAATAATTTCAGTAAGTAATTGAAGTTTCTGAGAAATTACAGCAGCATAATTCTGAAATAATGACAAGTTAATACGCTAAACGCGCGATTAAATAAGATAATTAACATGTCAGAATGACCCAATAGCAAGGTAAATATTTTGAATTCAACAAACTATAGCTCCTGCATAAACCAATCGTGCATAATATTGACTTTACGGGTGAACATTAACCAAGAGGAAATTGAAATCACGTGAGCTCAAGACTTTCCGAAACAAGAACAGACCAAACGTGGCCTTTCAAAACTGTCTTCTCAAAAAAAAAAAAAAAAACAAATCCAATTTGACGTTACCAGACAATCAATCAAAATATCAAATGAGGTGAAAGCAACATGGAAACAAAACATCCATGTTGATAAACACCGAACGCAAGATGACATCCTTGCACATTATTTTAATAGACAAATAATGGGAAACGTGGGTCACTAAAGTTAAAGTATTAAACATATGATCATATGATCGGAAAATAAGAAGAAACACATGATCAATTCATTCACGAGCAGAAGGCTTTCCGATTCACTGACATCGACAGTAACCAAAACTTTAATACTCGTTTAAGATCAACCTTTTGCAACGTATTCGAGTACATACACAAGAAATCTCGATTATAGATGGACGAAAAGAAAAGTAAAAAAAATCTTTTGTCGCATGAGAAGACTTTAAAAAACCGGACCAAAATCAAGAGAAAAAACTACACAAAACCGTACCTCTTAATACCAATTGATGGAACATTACGAGACTTACTTGACGAGCTCATGTCGTTCTTCTCGATGTCCGGTTGAAGTCTTCTCGCGATCCCCACAAATACCGCCTCTGGAATTCATTAGTAGGTTGAGTCTCTCTCTCGCAGAGATGATGGAGATCACACAAGGGATTGATGTGATGCTGTGTTGAAACCCTAGAACCCTTAATATATAGCACACCCAATAACGTGTTATAATATACCACACTACCAATTTACCTGACATGTTTCCTAATAGGCTAGCTTACTTAATCGATTAGGTTAGTCAAGTCACCTTTATCAGAGCATTAGGACTTTGGGTCCAACATTTTCATGTTAAAATAACAAAATAATAGCAAAATATGGAGATGGATTTGAGGGACCTACTAATGAAAGATTGAAATTAATTTAGGATTCCATAAATTAGTTGAAACCATACTACTAACATATTATTTAAAAAAATAAAATCGTATTTTTGGAATAATATAAAATCAAGAAATCTAGTATCTCAAAAATGTATAAAATTTTAAATTAAACCAACCGGTGACTAATTCTGAACCTTAAATCCGTATTAAGTTATTCGTGATTTTTTAAAATAATTTAAGTAAAGTAAAATGCCATTGAAAAATGGAAAATAAAAACTATTTAAATTTGTAGTTTTAAAATAGATTAGTCCTAAAATTTTAGGTTTTTGCAATTGTACATACGCGTCACACATCTACACGGTTGCATACATTCTCCACATCTTATGTGATTAGTTGCATTTATTTTACAAAATGTAATTAGTATAATTTAGTGTAGATACACCTACTTACTCTTCATTTTCTTCCCCCACTTTATTATGGTTGACGATGACCCGCACTCGCGGACATGAGCCGTAATAACCATCTCTTTAACACAGTCGTGCACTTACAGTTTTAAACTTTAAATTTTCCCCATAGTATCTAATGTGAACTTTGTTTCCACTTTTATCTCCTACTATTCTAGAACCTAACTAGATTCAAAACGGATACAACGCACTGCCCGTCATGAAAAGATGTAGTACCAACGCACTGCCGGCTCTGGCCTTCGTGACCATCATTTTGACTCCACTCAAGCATGTAATCTGAAAAACAAGATGTAGGTTCTAGTGTGCTGCAACACTTCCTCATCTGTTGCATTGGGCGCCACGACACAGTAATTACGATGCAATTATGATTGCAACATCACATATCCCTCATTCACTGCAGTCATCGCCTCCTCTTCGTCAACACCCAATAAGTTCATGCAAACTTCAAACTAATCACGATTTAAAGTTGCGCACACAACTAGGCCGTCAATTCGAAGACCAGTAAGAATATTAACATTTTGCACTGTGATTGTCATCTCCCTATGTCCGAAATGGAAAGTGTGAGTCTCCGGCCTCCACCTCTCAACGCCATCCCGCATCAAATTCAAATCAAGTTGCAATCGGGGCAAACAAGAAACTATATCAAATCCAACAAGCTCTAGCAACCCCCAAACATTATCATCCTGCACAGTCCACGTGTTTAACTGAACACAATGCTCGATACCCCTAATATCAGGTCATTGCTCGTGAGAATAATAAAAAAGTTAAGTCTGATAAAAAACAATACACAACTTTTAATTTGCTAATCAAAACACTTATATTTTCAAGAATCGAAGATAACCTATGATTCTTCTGTAATACTAGCACTGAAGAGTCCATAGGACCGTGAGAGTCATGTGAAACAAGTATTTTGCAACTGTACAATAAATACTATACATCTAAGTACTTTACAATAATTATTTATTAAAAATCATCTCTGAGATATAGCATTAAGTTGTTATTCAATAAGAAACAAACAAAATTCACCACGAACTCGAACATAGATGTAGAATAAAAAATTAAACATAAAACTAAAATAACAAAAAGTGATTGAACGTGTTAACAGACTTAAAATCTAAGTAATTGAATTCAATAACTCTACCTAAGAGACCAAACATTATCATATTTTATCAATGAAACTTACTTATTATCTCTGAAAAAACGTACCTAAGAGACCGAGAGCTAGGAGTGAGCTTCGGTCCGGGACCGAACCGGACCGGACTGGACCGAAGACCGAAATTTTCGGAAGCCCGGACGGAAGACCGGACCGAATAAATTCGGTTTGGTCCAAAACTCGAATTTAACCTTTAAAATTTCGGTCTTTGACCGGACCGAACCGGACCGAAAACCGAAATGCCGTGGTCTCCCGGACCGAAGACCGGACCGAAAAATTCGGTTCGGTCTGGACACCAGGACCGAACCGAATTTTGCTCACCCCTACCGAGAGTCGTGAGCTAATGCCAACTGAGGATTGGCTTCCCACGATAGGCCGATAGCTGATTTCCAGATGATGTATACGTAATTATGTATAATTGGCCAGCACTTAGCTCTAATTTGTTATATTTAATTTTATATTATCAAATCAAATATTTAAGTTATAGTTAATGTGTTTTAGCTTGTAGGACGTTATTAAACTTGAGCACGTACATCAATTGTCCCACATCGACAACGGATGTTTACAAACATTAATTGTATAGTTTAGCAAAGTAAACACTGGCGAGCTGTGCTGAAAACTGGCTAGTAAGAATTGGGTTCCTCTAGTGCCGACTTTCGATTGATGAATAAATGGCCACTGCTGAGCTCTCTATAGTTTGTACTTTTATTATCTTTATCTATTTATATTTGAAAACCCCAATAGACCACTAAATTTTCACCTTTGGGTTTATTTATGCTATGATCGATTGGCTTCGTGTCCCACCTCAATTCATGTTGGTGACATCATAGCATTTTGCAACTAAAATCATGGTTTCATTTGCCATACTCATCCATCTCAAAATTGATAGTCTTCGTTGGGTCCACCTCAAAACAAGCATAGTTTATTTTTTGCTAGTTATTAAATACAACTACATTCAGCCACAACACATTGAATTAGAAATTTAGAAACTCATAACATTGAATCCGACCATTTAAGTATAAATAGTAACACAACCTTAATATGAAAATGTTAAATTTTATCGTAAGACGAACCGACAGAGAATATTTGCCGGAAAAAGGATCTGATTCCGAAGCAGAATGTGGAGATTGAAATCTGATTCTGTGGGGGAAGAAATGGCTGAAGTCCATGCTAAAAATGGTGCGAGAATGGAGTTAGAAGAAGAAGATGTTATTGTTCTATATATCAATTTGTTACATGAGTTTGGTGTATATTTATACAAGGTTTTAGAGCCGTTGGCTTCATTTATTTGTGTTGAATATCTCAAACGTTTTGGTCTTGAATACTCCATTTGTTTTGATCATCTGAATCGTCACCTTGGATATGTCAAGATGCAACCACAACGGTAAGTTTGTTTTAACACGCCCCCTCAAGATGGGTCTCGAACGGATTGATGGAGCCCATCTTGAGAAGAAGATTGGAGAAGGTCTTGTGATCCAGAGCTTTGGTAAAGATGTCTGTCAGCTGCTCTTTGCTTGAGACGTATGGAACCTCTATTTGTTTTGATTGTATCTTTTCCCAGATAAAGTGACAGTCAACTTCTATATGTTTGGTTCTTTCATGGAAGACAGGATTTGTAGCAATGTGTCGAGCTACATTATTATCACAAAACATCTTCATAGAGTTTTGAGTTGAGATGTTCATGTCTTTAAGCAGTTGATTGAGCCAAATTAATTCGCTGGTGGTTGATGTCATTCCACGATATTCTGCCTCTGCACTTGATCGGGCGACGACATTTTGCTTCTTACTTCTCCAAGTTACTAAGTTGCCTCCCACAAAGGTACAAAAACCTGTAGTAGATTTTCGATCATGGCTTCCCGCCCAATCTGCATCAGAATATCCTATTATCGAGTTAAAGTTGTTAGGTTTCATCCATAGTCCTTGTCCAGGTGTACTTTTAAGATAACATAAAATTCTATTTACTAAATCCAAGTGATGTGTGTGTGGGGCATGCATGAACTGACTTATTAGACTAACCGTATATGTGATATCAGGTCGAGTAACGGTAAGATAGATGAGTTTCCCGACCAATCTTTGGAATTGTCCAATGTTGGATAGCGGAGTCCCATCAGTTGGTTCTATTTTTTTGTTGGTTTCTATTGGGGTAGCAATGGGTTTCGATCCTAGCTTTCCAGTTTCGTTTAGAAGGTCTAGGGTGTATTTTCGTTGGGAAAGAAATAACCATTTCTTGGAATATGCAATTTCTATTCCTGAGAAATATTTCATGTATCCTAGGTCTTTTATGTCGAACTTTGATTTTAAATATTTTTTAACTAATGTTATTTCATGATTGTCATTTCCAGTTATGATAATATCATCAACATAGATAAGAACAATGATGGTGGTGTCATGGCTATGTTTTGTAAACATGGATGCATCAGCTGAACTTTTAATAAATCCATAATTAATGAGAGAGAGACTGAGTTTGGCATACCAGGCACGAGGTGATTGTTTTAGTCCATATATTGACATATGAAGCTTGCATACCTGGTTAGGACGAGTGGTGTACCCAGGAGGTGGAATCATATAGACTTCTTCTTCGAGGTTTCCCTGTAAGAATGCATTTTTGACATCCATTTGAAATAGATTCCATCCATGATTTACAGCGACAGATAGAAGGACACAGACAATATTCATTTTGGCAAGGGGGGCAAATGTTTCGAGATAGTCGAGGCCATAGGTCTGGGTGTACCCTTTGGCAACAAGTCTGGCCTTATATCTTTCTATTTTCCCATTACTATGATACTTGATTTTGTAAATCCATCTGGTACCTACATGTTTAATACCTAGTTGGAGGGGGACAAAGGTCCAGGGTTTGTTATTTTCTAGGGCCTGTATTTTATCTTTCATGGCTTTGACCCAATTTGGATTACTTGTGGCCTCATGGTAGGTGGTTGGTTCCTTATTTGTGTCTAGTGTTCCTAGGAAGGCCTGATGTTTCTGTGAGATGTGATGGTAGGATAAGTGGTTTTGAATAGGATAAGTGGTGTGTGAGAGGAAATAATCGTGAAGCCTAAGTGGAGGATGAGTCGGACGAGAGGATCTTCTGGGAGCCTCCGTTTCCCTTTGGTCTTCGTTTTCTCCTCTTCCTTCTTCGTCTTTGATTGACATCATTTCATGCTTATATTTGTACCTTATATCCATTATCTTACACCTAAGCAATGCTACGTGACGAGTTTTATGTTTAGTTTTCAGAAATAAAGAGGTTTGAAGAAAAGAGCCATGAAAGGACCCAAAAGCAGGAAAAAAGGACCTAATTGTGAGACCTGGGGACCAAGATGCAAGGGAGAAGGACCTGATCGTAAGACAGAAGGACCTAAGAGCAAAACAAGAAACTCCACACCATCATGAGGAGTATTTTGTCAATTCGATTCGGGTCGGAGCTCCACTAAACAAGTTAGATGCATCCAAGACCAAGCAACACACCAGGGAAAGCCCACCAGAAGACCCAGACGGATCTGGGCTTTATAGGCCGCCAATTGGCGGTCTGGATCATGCAGGATCCGCCCCAACTTCTCCTGGACTTGTATTAGTGTTCGATTAGGCTATTTTTGGTATTGGTTTAGTCCCACATCGGGGGATTGTCCCGGATTAGCTTTTTCCATGCTTATAAATAGAACTCTTCACCTCCCTTTGTAATCCATCTCTCTCTTGGTGGCCTCCTTCCCTACTAAGAGTGAAGCCTTGAAGCAAAACTCTAGTGGAGGAAGGGCTGCTTGTAATCTGAGTGAGTTCCTAATAAAAAATTTCATTAGTTTGTTAATTCTTGCTTAGTTAAATTCCTTTAATGTTTTGATGCTTATTTTGTTTTATGCTTCTTTAATGTTTCTTGCTTGAGTAGTATAAATTTCATTTCAGTATTATGCTTTCCTTTGCTAATTTAGTTAGTGTAATGAGTAGTGAGTAGTTCCATCCCCATTTGGGGGGTGGAGAAATATGTGATATAATAATGTAGTGTACTAAGTGTGTGTTATCTTTATCCCTTGAGCTTTATATGATTTCCATAACCATCTAATGGGTTTTCACTCTTATCTTTGATATGCTAATGCTCTTGAATGAAGCTTAGCTTATGCTTTGATTAGTGAACCTATTCTATGGGGAATGATAAGGTTAGGATATGGATGAAGTTAATATTGGAAACACAATTTGTAGTGTATGTGCTCTTGTTGCCTTTACCTTAGCTAATGTCTTGTATGTTTTAATGATGTAGTGAAATCTTAATTCATGTAGAGGCATAGTAGGGTATAGTCTTTATACTTGAGTTCATGTAGCTTCATTCCAATTATTGTCTTGTATGTTTTAATGATGTAGTCTTATCTTAATTCATGTAGAGGCAAAGTTGGATGTAGTTTTATGATTTCATACAATACATGTTGTGCTGAGCTTAATGAACACACACACACTCTTTTATGTTCACACTATTTCTCTACCCCCTTTGGGGTTTAGTTTCATAGTTTCTTCTCAATTTAATTTCAGCTTTGTAGTGTAGTTTAGTGTAACCGACCCTTCTCTTCCCTTTCTTTACCTCTCGCCTTCGCACAAACCAAGTGTCAACACACCTCCCAGTGGACGACCCGTATTTGCCACCGCTTCAACGCGGCCGTGCACTTGCGGTTAAATATAAAACGAGATCAATCAAGTTTTTGGCGCCGTTGCCGGGGAGGTGCTCTGTCCAGACCTTGGTTTGGACGATTCGAGAGGCTTTTGATTTTTTGTTTCCAGTTTTGTTTAGTTTCAGGGAACGAGAACATCAAGGGGAAGCTACTGGGAAAGTTGGAGCAAAAGAATCCACAAATGGACCGCCAATCAGCGGTTGCAAACCGTCAATTGGCGGCCTGGTGAGGTCTGCCTCCTCTCAAATTTATTCTGGTGGTTTATTGCTTTACTTTAGTTATCTGGGAGCCCAATTGTGCATGCTGTGATCTTTAGTTTGCTCCCAGATTTAATTTCAATCCCCTTTAATCAACTTGGACCATAAAACTCAAAGCAAAAGATTAGACTTCTTGTCATCTAGGTCATGCACCATTGGTAGACCTTGCATGCATTTGTCTTTTCTTTGCTTTACATTTTGTCGTTGATTGCTGGCGTGAGGTACGTGCACCCACATCCCTCATTCATGCATGTTTATTTCATGCATTAGTTAGTAAGGTGCATCGGGACAAGAGTGAGAGAGCGTTTGATTGGAGCGATTGATTGCTAGATCTAGGATCAAATCGCTACTAAGGAGGCGCTGTCCCATAAAAGATAAGGTGGGGGATTTCATCACCCTTTCCTTGGCCCCAAAAACCACTCTTAATAAAGCCTTAACTAAAAGCAAGTAGACATTGGCCCTAGGATTTTGGACGCACTAGGAGAGTAATCTAGTTGAGACCGCCATGACCTGATCGGCGTTGCCTACCTTGTCGATAGTAGGAGGTACTGGATCTCCGGATCTGGTATCACTTCCTGGGCATTGTGGTCCTCGTTGTAGGGAGGTGAGGCGTGTCGAGGCTAGTGACCTCGAAGTTAGGCGTCGTCTAGCCTAAGGACCCATTGCCTTACATTGTTTGAGTCATGCTTGCTTGTTAGGCTTCTACCTTCACCCTGTACCCTCGTTAGCTCTAGGGATTCTTCCCTTCTCCTCTGAGTCATCTTCTTCTCACCTTCTTCTATGTTATAGTCTCCTCCCCTTTACACTCTCTGGTAGCGTTTTAGGGTCGAGTCGAGCACTTTTTGCGAGCTTAGTCTCGTGGTGGTGAGAGTGGTCGACTCGAGAGTTGTTTGTTGAGATGGATGGTTACATGGGCGACCATTCATATCATTGTTGGGACCAGGATGATTCTTCCTGGTATTCCGGACCCATGCAACCTGGGGAGGCTCAGACGAACACCCCGTACGGTTGGGATGATCTTCATTATGTGACTGAGCAATCTTCATATAAGGGTGGTATGAGAGAGGCACCGATGGCTAGATCTCCATCTAGTTATGTTGGATCATACTCTGGGCAACAAACTTTGGCCTCTTTCATGCATGTGGTAGACGACATGAGTGCACCAGTGGCTCCAGTAGCCATACCGTGCGATTATTGTGGGTTGAGTGGTCATGATTTCGGGGAATGTCCTTATGTTCCCCCAGAGCCTGAGTATGAGCATACATTTTCCCAAAATGCTCATTATGACCATTACGCATCCGCGTACATCCCGAGAGTGATGGATTCATGGGGAAACAATTCTTATTCAAATTCTTATACTTCATATTCACCCCAGTATCCTCCTCCCGAATACCCAGAATTCTACCAACACCCCACTCCAAATCATTGGACTCATTCTCAGCCCATCAACACCCAACCCCAAAATTTCCCAAGCTCTGACTTGGACCCCATCGTTGACCGCATACCTGATTCCTTGAAACAAACTCTCCAAACATTCATGGAAACCACACAAAACTTACTGAAGTCCAACTTGAATTCCTTGCAAACCATGGAAATGCAAGTGAGCCAGATGACACAACAATTCCATGAACGTGAGGAGGGTAACTTTTCTTGTCAACATGAGGATTCATCTTTTGATATCGAACCACCACCACATCCACAAATTCAAAGCACAATCTTTCAAGGTCAAACTCCTAGTCAGTCTGAGGGACTTGGGGTTTTAATTCACGATCACTTAGTGGAGGATTCGATTCAAATTGAGAATAGCTTGGACCAGTTCTATTATGAGTCGGCACAGGATTGTGCCTTACCTTTTTGTCCCGTGGCCCTTGAGCCACATGATGTTATTGTTGTACCTCCTAAGGACTCACCTTTGGTGGAGCAAGAGCTCCCTAGTACCCTTAATCTCATACGACCTGATGAGAGTTTGCCTCTCACTATTGTTCCTGATCATCTTGGAAATGATGGAACATCAAACAACTACATTGCTCATGAGGATATTAGGAGTTCCTTGGAAGATACCTTGGGTATGAGACCCACTGTTTGTTCGCCTGGTGTGTCGGACATGCCTAACGAGGTTTTTGCATCTTAGCGTAGTTTAGTGTAACCGACCCTTCTCTTCCCTTTATTTACCTCTCGCCTTCGCACAAACCAAGTGTCGACACACCTCCCAGTGGACGACCCGTATTTGCCACCGCTTCAACGCGGCCGTGCACTTGCGGTTAAATATAAAACGAGATCAATCAGTCTTCTCCTCTTCTTTCTTCGTCTTCTCCTCTTCTTTCCTCGTCTTTCCTCTTCTTTCCTCGTCTTCTCCGTTGAGTGTTGTTGAAGGTGTGGTTATAGATAGCGAGTCATGGTGGGTGTTATGAGGTACTGGGATAGCGGAAGCGTCTTCAGTTGTGGAGGTTTTGAAGAAGGGTTCAGTTTCAAAGAAGGAGACATCTCTAGAGATGTATGTTTTTTTATTTTCTGGATCATAGCACTTGTACCCTTTTTTCCTAAATGAATACCCTAAAAAAATACATTTGATCGAGGTGTGATCAAGTTTATCTTCACGTTTCTAGTGAACAAAACATGTGCAACCAAAGACTCTAAAACGATCTATGTTAATTTCTTTATTATACAAGATTTCTAATGGTTTTTTATTGTTAATTGTAGGGCTAGGAAGTCGATTGATTATGTAAGTAGCAGTGAGAACTGCGTCAGACCAAAAAAACTTGGGGACATTGTTTTGAAATAGAAGAGAACGAGTGACGTTTAACTGATGTCGATTTTTCCGTTTTGAAATCCTATTTTGTTGAGGTGTGTTTATACATGAGGTTTGATGAAGAATACCATTTTTCTTTTAAAAGATTTTGAAATAAATTGCTCATATATTCAGAGCCATTATCAGATCGAAAGACATGAATCTTTGTATCAAACATATTTTCAATAAAACGAAGAAATTCACAAAAAACTAAGTGTCGGATTTGTTTTTTAATAGGTAAATCCAAGTGGCTCGAGAAAAGTCGTCAATGAAACTAATGAAATATCGAAAACCATTATAAGATTCAAAGGGAGCAGGTCCCCAAATATTAGAGTGTATTAATTGAAAAGGCATATATGTTTTTGTGCTAGAATTATGAAAAGGTAATCGTGTTTGTTTAGCAAAATGACAAATATCGCATAATAATTCATTTTTAAAAGACAGAAAAAGATATTTCAACACACTTGATGACGGGTGACCCATTCTTTTGTGCCAGAGATTTTGTTCGTTTATGGTTTGGGTATGGTGTGTTTTCTCGCCGGTTTCTAGAACATATAAGTCATTCATGAGGATGCCTTTACCAATCATCCTCCATGTGATACGATCATGAAAAACAACATCATTAGGGGTAAAAATTACTTTGCAATTGAGGTTGTTGGTGAGTTTGGCCACCGATATCAGATTAGCATCGAGGTTAGGGACATATAAAATATTATCACATGTGTTGTTAATTAAGTTTGTTTTTCCTATTCCTTTAATTTGTACTTTACTTCCATTTGCAACTGTTACAAAATTATTTACTAACCTTAAATTTTGTTTTATATTACTAATTAGTGTTGGATCTCTAGTCATATGATCAGTGACTCCGGTATCGATAATCCAGGATTTACTATGTAATTTGGTTACTAATCCAGAGAAAGCAGTAAAATCATAAGAATTGTTAATACCTGCGCAATTACCTGTTGCAGTAGGGTTTTTTTGCAAAACATCGTTGAGCTGGCCCACCAAATTTCTTAAGTGGATTGGATTTGGTGGATCTGGGTTACCCGACCCATACCCGATTGCATCTGATCCGGTAGACACATTTTCTGATCGGATCCGTGGAGTCGGGTTGGAGGATTCAGATCTGCGATCGATATAAAAGGATGCGTTATCCGCATAACCGGTAGGGGTTTGCGACTTTTCGTTTTCATTTTGTCGGCTGCCGCTCCGGAAGGTGTTGTCGGCGCCTCCGACCAGGTTGGCGTGGCCGCCTCCTCCGAGCAGGTTGTTGTTGTTGCTGATGTTGCCTTCCACCAGATTCGCTTTTGTGTTTTTTTGTGGTCTGAGGTGTGGGAACCGAAACCAGCATGAGTTTTTGCTATGTCCTGGTTTCTTGCAGTTTTCAGAGTGTTTATTGCTTTTGTTTCCGAACCGCTTTTTCGTTCCCTGAGCTTGGTTCCGACCGGCGATGAGGGCTTGGTTGTCGGTGTTCTAATTTTTGTTGTGGTTGTTCATTGTATTTCTTCTCGTTTCCTCGCGCTGAACGAGACTTGTGATGTTTGCGAGGCTTGGGAGATCTGACGCCATAAGTATTTGAGACCGAATGGTCTCGTAGCTCGGATGCAGTCCTACAAAAAACTGGTAGATTTGATTTTGCTCTTGTCTTTTTTGAATGATTTCCGGATCTGTGGTTGGGGGTTCGTATATCCTTAGCTTGTCCCACCTTCTGCTGAGAGTACCGAGGTACTCAGTGACTGAAGCCCCGTGTTGTTGAGTTTGCGCGATCTCCTGTTTTATTTTGAAGATATGCGCGAAGTTTTCAGCTTTGCCGTAGTGATCTCGGACTGAGTCCCACAGCTCCTTTGCGCTTTCTTTGTATATGAAGATCTCGGCGATGTGATTTTGCATGGATGCGATAAGCCATGACATCACTTGATGATCCGAGGTTTGCCATTCATCTTGAAGCTTTTCCGACGTATCTTCTTCTGGTTTTGGAGTGTTTCCGGTGACGTGGCCAAGTCCCCCCCTACCACTGAGGGAGAGCGTGACCGCGCGCGCCCATGATAAGTAGTTGGCCCCATTTAGGGGCGTCGTGACGAGGCGATGAGGATTCACCATCTCCGGTTGATTTCTATTGCTGTCCGACATGCCTGTTTTTGTTTTCTTCTTCTTGGGTTTGGATGAGGGTGTGTTCAACCTTCAACCCCCTTGGATGAGGTGAGATCGATGAGGAATTTTTGGGGAAATCTGAGGCTATGTATGGATCTTTTGCTCTGATACCATGCTAAAAATGGTGCGAGAATGGAGTTGGAAGAAGAAGATGTTATTGTTCTATATATCAATTTGTTACATGAGTTTGGTGTATATTTATACAAGGTTTTGGAGTTGTTGGCTTCATTTATTTGTGTTGAATATCTCAAACGTTTTGGTCTTGAATACTCCATTTGTTTTGATCATCTGAATCGTCACCTTGGATATGTCAAGAGGCAACCACAACGGTAAGTTTGTTTTAACAGTCCATTTTCTCGTCCTCGATAAAAATTGCACATCGGATCCCATTTTCATCCGAGGATGAAAACGACAACTAAAATGTCGTTTTCATAAGATTCTGATGCCATGTCCATTTAAGGATGGAAATGGCATCTGAGATGTTGTTTATTGTCTCATATTTTGCTAAATAAGTTTCACAAGTTTATATTCTTTTAATATTTTTCATCATTATTTTGAATTATTTCCTTTTGTGACGGTTAAAAAATTTAAACTTCCGAACTTGCATCCTTAGCAAGTTGAGTTAGAGTTTAGCCTAATTTGAATGCGTACCTGTCAAAATTTAGCAACAATTATATATATATATATATATATATATATATATATATATATATATATTTATACATAAATTATCTAGTGAGTCTTGAGTTTAATTTTTAATTTTAAGCCCCATCATATCCGCTATACATCTGAAATTGTAAGGTAAATTATAAGAAAAATGGTTATGCTAATTAAATGTAAGATTAACCGTAAATGAGATCCAATAGTAAGATTGTAGGAGACATAAACTAAATAAGATGAGTTTTGTACTCACTAGAACTTGATCCTTTATTTATAATATAATATAGGCATGTGTGTATAGTGTATTATCTAAATTTTCACTATTTAAAAGGAAGGACCTCGTTAATACCTATTAAAAATACCACACGAATACTAATTATACATTTTATCTATTATAAAGAAAGTTCCCTACATTAATTTAACACACTAACACTAAGCAAGTGGAATAAAGTTGTTTTGGCTTTATTTTCCGTGATTTACAATGAAATAATAATAATTAATTAATCTTTATAAGACAGCTTACTAAGCGGGTCTCGAGCCAAGTTGGTTATGAGATTTTTAGCCTTCTGGAAGGCATGTCTCACAAGTCACAAGTCCCAAAATTTGAAGTGGGTTGGATCTGGGCGCCAACCCACCCGAAGTCCATCTGTTTATGCCACTACGTAAGTGATGTATCTTTATTGGGTCCTTTTTGGAAGAGAGTGTATCCTTATTGGTCATCATTCTACCTAAATACTAGCTAAGATTATGTAGGAAATTTGTGTCATACTGTCACAATACCAAAAAAATCAAAATGAGAATCGAGTAAATAATAGAAGGGACACTTTTAAGCATATTAATGATATTTTTTCCGGAATGTATCTTTAGCATGATCGAAAACCACTCGAGGCAGTCTGCATAACGTACAAAAACCGACCATCTCCAGCAAGCATACCATCCTTTCATTAGTAACTGCATAACTGGCTTCTACCCGACGCACTTAACTTCAACAAGATCTTTCTATACATGGCAAAACATGTTTCTTTTTAACATCTACGTCTGTCATTTTTAACATAAGAGTTTATCATTTTTAAGTACCGGTTTGTACTTTTTATGTATGATTTTGTCATTTTTAACATAAAAGTAGTTTTTTCTTTTTTAAGTTATGTTTGTTCATTTTTAAGTTATATTTGTTCCTTTTTAAGTTTTTATTTTTCCTTTTTAATTTTTTGTTTTTCCTTTTTAATTTTTAAGAAAAATAAATTTTGGATTTTTGAATAATAGGTATGGTAGTTGAATAGTTCATTTTCTCTTGTCACTTAAAATGCTACAACTTCGGTTAGTGGTTTGTTTCTTAAGTAAAAAATATATTAAAGGACGTTCAAACAATTCCGAAGTTACTTGATTTTTTTTTATTTTTTTAAAATATTTTCTTTGGCATGTATAGAATTTTATTGAGCTGTAAAAACTATTTACAATGAAAAAGATATCGTACATGGTTAACGGGTATTTGGGTACCTTTCTCAAAATACTAATAATTAAAACTTTGATTAAAACATGGTCACGACTCACGATGATTGATGACTATGATGACCAAACGGTGAATTGGTGAATTAGTCATTAAATGGTCACGACGGCCCAAGTTATCGGCCCAGCACCGCTTAGATCCGGGCTGGGTTCAGGGGTGGTCGGGTCGGGTTTTCTACGCTGGGTCGGTTGGGTTTTGGTTTTTCGGTTGTTTTTTAAATTTGAAGTAAATATACTATCACAATTGAATTAACAAAACATAAACACAATTTATTTTTTCCCGAAGTAACCAATTTATTTATTAATAACTGTTGACTCAATTTGAGAAACAATATATTAGTTATATATAAAAAGCCCGAAGGCTAGCTAAAGATAACGAGTAATGAAAAAAACCTAAGGGGGTATTAGCAAAAATTGCTCATTCAGCAGAATAGTTTAGCTTATTTGTATTCGATCTTCGTCGTCGCTGCTGTTGTGGATATTCATGTTCTGTATTTTGTCTACAACGTCGATCCAATTCTTCAGGCATACGCTCATCTCGATCGACTTGTTGGACAAGTTTTGTCTCTTGTTAAACAAGACACGTTTATTTGCACTAAAAGCAGTCTCCGACGCCACAGTTGACGCCGAATGACATAATAAGTTTTGCGTAGTAAAAAAGACTAGTGGAAACCTACCTGAGTCTTTCTCCACCGGCCTAAAACGTCAAAAGATTTTAACTTAGTCGTACCTAAGTAAAGTTCATATTTAAATATGCAATTAATTCATTTTGGGTCTCAGTTTGCACTAATTTTGCCTCTTTTTGACTTAACTAATTCTATTGGGAGTCGTCATCATCTTGATCCACTGCACTTGGAGGTGGTTGTGATGATGAACTAGCAATATTTGAACCAATTTGATTTACATTGTATAGTCTTTCATATTTTTCAACATATTTGATTATCTATCTACATGATTTTGGAAATTTTCATAATTCATATTTTCAAAAACTTGTTCCAAGAAAACTTCTAAAACAGTAATCTTAAATCTAGGATCCATAACAAAAACTTAACAAAAATAAATGGAGGAGGATTCCAATATTTATTAAACCTAGCCTCCATTATAGCTAAACTTTCAACAAAACCAGTATTTTGCCTATATTTTGCAAATACTATAGTAATTGGAAGTAACTCATAGATAAATATGTCAGAGGTGGGGTAATATTGTCCACTTAATCTAGTAGTGAAGGTGAAAAAAAGTTGTAAAATATCATGCATAATTTGACAATTATTCCAATCTCTGTTAACATGTACTCATTTTGTTTTCATTATAAAATGTTGAAATTACAAGATGATAATAAAGATAATATTTTAACATTTCATATGTAGAATTCTATCTATGAGAGACATCTAATTTAAACTTCTTAGGTTTAATTTCATTATATACACAAAATTATCTAAAATTTTGATATCTAGATGTACTTCTACAACTTACGTAAGCAATTGCATTCCTAACATTTTCTAAGTAAAATTTAATTATGCTAAGTCAATTTTGTACTACCAAGTTCAAAGTATGACAAACACATATAATAAGAAAGAGTAATTAATAAGCATTTGTATTGCAGAAGTATTATTAGTAGCATTATCAAATCTAATTACACAAACTTTATTTTCAAGATTATTAGCTATGATGACATCTTTAATGTGATCAAATATAACATTGATAATGTGTGGATGCAAAACAGGTAAAAGAAATGATTTTTTATATTTAAACATCGTGAATCATCTACATAATGATAAGTTACGCAACAATAATGATAATTATTTGAACCGATCTAAACATTACTAGTTAATGCTACTTTATTATTCTATTAAGTAATTAACTACAAAAAAAGATTAGAAAAGCCTGAGAAACGAAGAACGAAGGAGTCCCGAAATCAGCGGTCGACGGTCTGCTTGTAGCTTTCGACTTTACACTTTAGCTCAAACTCAATCTGTCTCCACCGAAATCAGAGCAATTAAAGAAATATTAGAGAATATTTGTGTGAAAAAATGAGAGGGGTCGGGGGGGGGGGGGGGGGGGGGTGTTATATAGGGTGTAGGAGGGGTAATTTAGTAATTAAAAAAACCCATTGGCTCTTAGAGGCGTTGGAGTTGACGTCATACTAATGATTTCCCTGCTTCCGACACGACCCAGTTTCTAGGTCTAGATGGGAGTAGGAAATTTTTGGTCAGTTTACTCAAAATTAGTCTGATAATGAGTACTAAAGAATGTACTCATTGAAAGGAATGTGTTCTAAAAGTTTTACTTTTATATGTCAATTATTATGAATTGGATGTGCAAACATTTTGTTCATTGATCATTGTATTCGTCTTTTAAAAGTGTTAAAGAAGAGACTCTTGAACCTTAACTGTAGAGCTCTAAAAGATAATGATTTACATAAATCAAAAGTTATTCATAATCATGGTAATTAACATGGAACATTAATTACTGAGATAAGATTGTCATGTTGTCATCGATTATTGTAGCTCTAGAAATATTTGATGACAAGAGTATATAAAAGAGGAAAATAGTTACTTTTATATATTGAATAAACCTAGCAAGTGAAACGTTATAGATTTGTGTTATGTGTCATAAATGTTTTACTATGTCTTGAATCCTAAGATATGAGACTTATGTCTTTTTACATAAGAAGTGTTTAATTTGATTATTGTCAAAAGCTATTTATGAGCATAGGGATAAAGACAATAGTTAGTTGAGCTCGACTTGTGTTGGAAAATATAGCTAGTCAAAAGATTATCATTGCCCATCTTAATTTGAGTGATGATATTAGTGGGCCCCTTGATAAAGAAAAATTATAATATGCACAATGTGACTTGAGTTAAATAACATATTTATAATTAGCTTAAGAGATCAAAAAATGAATATATAATACAAAGGTGACACATTTCTACTTTATGTATATTCTTAGTATCATGAGGCAAGGAATAGACATAAGTGATGTCTCCACATCATTAAATGTAGCGTGTTTAGTTCGAGTGAATAAGACATATATGCCAATTGGGTAATATAATGTGTAGCTAGATACCGCCTATAGTTTGTGATGTTAGGTATTTAATATCACTGCCAATATAACTTAGATCCTCCGAAAGGTCACACCACAAAACTGGGAAAGGAGAAGCTTGATTTTATGTTCATATGGTGTATCGGGTTTCATGTCAAATGAGATACACGTCGTGAATCGATAAAATCAATATGTCATGAAAATTGACATAATTTGAATCATAAATAAATTCATATGAGATGTATGTATTATGAATTTACTAAAACCCCAAGGATAAAATTTTGTTGGATGTAAATCAAAAATTTGACAAATGTAAACATCGGGTCAAAATGGTAGACCGTTTTGAGATTGGTTGACCGGGTTCTTCGGAACGGTCGACCGAACAAAGAACGGATGCGCATGGGTCGACTGAAAATTATGAGGACGTGACTTGATAATAGGATCGGTAGACCGGGAGTAATACGCGATCGACTGAAAATCTCCAGGAAATATTTTGGTGATATAACGGTCGACCGATATAAGAACATGGTTGACCGAACATTTCCAAGGACGTATCTTGGTAATGGGAACGATCGACTGGAGTAAGACGTGGTTCGACCGTAAATTTCCAGGGACTCAGCCTGAAGGATATTCAATCGACCGTTTTGGTCACGGTCCGACCGAACTTGTCAAAGAATCAACGATTCGATCGGCCGAGTGGTTATTTTGGTCGACCGAGTGGTTATTTCGGTCGACTATTGACCACGATTCTGCCTTGAATTATTAAGAGATTAATGTTTATCATGGGTTTCATTTGTTCTAATTATGGTCAAACGTTTTTAAGGATGATTATGTGTCAATTTGTGATGGTAGTTTATTGATATGTTTTAATTAACCGCAAGTGCATGACCGCGTTGAAGCGGTGACAAATACGAGTCGATCCACAGGGAGGTGTGTCGACTTTAGTTTGTGCGAAAGCGAGTGGGAAAGAAATGAGAGAAATATTGATTACACTAAACTACACAAAAGTGCAAAAGGAAATGGACAATAAGCAATAAAACTAAACCCCATAGGGGTAGAGAAAAGAGTGTGAATACAAAGATATGTATATGTGTGTGTGTGTTCAATTAAGCTCATCAAAACATGTAGTGCATGAAAATCATAAAACTAAATCCAACTTTGCCTCCACATGAAATAAGATAAGATCATATCATTAAAACATACAAGATAATAATTGGAATGAAGCTAGATGAACTCAAGTATAAAGACCAAACCCCCCTATGCCTCTACATGAAATAAGATTGACCCAATGATTAAAACATACAAGACATTAATAAAGGTAAGGGCAACAAGAGCACATACACTACAAGTCATGTTTCCTTTATCAATTCCATCAATATCCTCACATTATCATTCCCCATAAAATATGTCCACTAATCTAAGCATAAGCTAAGCTTCATTCAAGAGCATTAGCATATCAAAGACAAGAGTGAAATCCCATTAGATGGTTATGGAAATCATATAAGGCTCAAGGGATTAAGATAACACACACCTAATACAACACATGATCATATCACATATTTCTCCACCCCCCAAATTGGGATGGAACTACTCACTAATCATTATACTACAACATATATTAAAATGAAACATTCTAATGAAATGAAATCAACCTAAGCAAGCAAGAAATATTAAAGAAGCTACAAGAAAAGGAAAGTAAAACTAAAGAAGCATGCAAGAATTAAAAGACAAGATTAAAAGAAACAAAGAAAAATTATTTTATTAAAATGACTCACATTGAAGGTAACACTCTTATCCACCTTGAGTTTTGCTTCAAGGTTTACTCCAAGTAGAGAGAATGCCACCAAGCAATGAGTGATTACAATAGAATGAGAAGAGTTCTATTTATAGCCATAGAAACAGGTAATCCGGGACAATCCCCGGTATGAGACTGAACAAATACCAAAAATAGACTAAATACGCTCTAATACACGACCCACATAAATCTTAGCGGATCCGGACCAAAAGAGTACGCCAATTAGCGGTCTTGGACCGCTAATTAGCGGTTTATAGTGTTCGGATCGCTCTGAATTTTCTTCTGGGCTTTTGTGAATGACTTGACTTGTCTTTGATGCATCTACTTCGCTTGTTGGAGCTCCGACCCGAATAGAATTGCCAAAATACTCCCCATGATGGTGTGGAGTATTCTTGTTTGTTTATTGGTCCTTCTATATTGCATTCAGGTCTTTTGATCTTGCATCTTAGTCCTTGAGTCTCTCAACTCAGTCATTTTTTCATGCTTCTAGGTCCTTTTATGCCTCTTCTCTTCAAACCTATTTATTTCTGAAGTTTAAACATACAACTCGTCACGTAGCATTGTTTAGGGGAAAGATAAGGGATATAAGATACAAATATAAGCATGAAATGATGTCAATTAGTAGTCCATGATGTGGGTGTTGGGAGAGCCTATAAATAGGTCTCCTCTCCCTACTTGTTTAATGTTAATGCCAAATTCTCTCTCTCCCTAACCTTTCCACTAATCCATCTGAATTTCTCTTAATTAATTAGAGCTTTTGGAGATTGATTCTTGTGGAGCTTTAGAGGGGTTATTAGCTTGATTCTAAGCTTGATTTAGAGATTGAGTTGAGTAGCTCATTTATCTCTAATCTTGTTTAGAGTTTGGTGAACACTTGGAGACGAATCAACCGGCGATTCGACGTGCGACACAACTCCATATCTTTACAAAGGTTTTAGAGAACCTTTGGGTATGATCCTCCTACATTTGTTTTAATATATATGTGAATAATATGGTATTAGAATAAATGTAAAACAATGTACATGAAATTATTGAAAATATGGAAATTTATCTTGTATGCATGTATAAAAAATAAAATATATACATAAATAAGGGCACAAAATCCTACACTCATGTGAGGTAGAATTAAGTAGAAACTGCGGGATTTTGATGACCCCTAATTCTAATCAATTTTACGCTTAATTCTCTTCCTAAACAAATTATGCAGCGGAATTAAAAATGTAGAGAAAAACAAGCAAACCACATAAGTAGACAAGGTGATTTTTATAGGAGTCCGGTCTTCCGCCTACTTCCTCTCTTGCAAGCTCTGTCGACTATGCGAGCTCCGCTTACGTCTTCACTATCAATCTCGTTCCGGACCGAGATTAAACCTTTTACACGGCAAGCTAGCTGATGCATTGCATACATTGCATCATATGTCTTTCATTTAGATTACTTTTACATCACTAAATGCTACTAAGGTATGTGTTTAGTTTTATTTACAGAATACAGGGACCTGAATGCAATTTACCCACATCCCGAGCATAAACGCGTGCAAAAGACTCATTTCTATCATAAAGACCAAGCTCAAGATTATCGGGTTTCAAATGGAAATGTATCCAAGAATAAAAGCATTCAAGACCTAATTACAAAAAGAACAAGGACTTGAGCACAAAAGTAGCAGGGGACTTAATTGAAAAAAGACAAGGACCTAACTGCAAATCACGAGTAGCTTTTATTATCTTGGAGAAAATCTAAAGAAAAATCAATGTGGATCTCCAAATATATGAAGGAATTAATCCGGAGCTCAAAAGAATGGAAAGAATCAATCCAGATGCGCAAAGAAGGATCAAATCATACCAAAAACACACAGCAAAAATCCGGATTAAATCAGAGGAGATTGTGCGGCGAAATCGCCGCATATTACATGCATTGTGCGGCGGAAACGCCGCCCCCTTTGCGATCCGTGTGCTCCAATTTTGTCCAGTCGTGTCTGGACACGTGTAATCTCCAATTCTATACTTAGGTCTCTTGTAACAACTATAAATAGCCCCGAGAACGATGTTAGAAGGGTCCTTGGCCTTAGACCTAGTTTTTTGTTGTTGTTTTTATTTGTAGTCTTTTCTTTGAGTAATAAAATTCTGTCTTTTATTTCTTGTTTTTACTTTTCTTTTGTAATGCCTCTAGGACTCCTTCTTCCTCCCTCTATGAGTTTCTAACTCTTTCCAAAGGGTGGAGGTGACGGATTTAGGGTGAAGAGAAGACGAATAAAAGTTATTATTTTAATTTTGTGTTAGTATATTTTGATTACTTGAGTTTGTGTTAAATCATTTATCATGTAATGCTTCATAACTAACATGATTTATTATAAGTTTCTGAATTCTCTAATCTAAACCCTAAATCTAAACCTCCACCCAACGGAATTCACTTCTTTATTCTTGTTTTAGTTTTAATCGTTCTTGTTTCTTGCTTTAGATAATTAAAACCCAAAAATCTCAAAACCCAATTATTTCTTCTCTCCTTCTTTCCCCCAATCGAAATCACACTAATAACAAATCTCTCCCTCCTTGTGTTCGACCCGTATTTGCCACGTCTTCATTGACGCCGTGCACTTGCGGTATAAATTTAATTCTCATCAAGTTTTTGGCGCCGTTGCCGGGGAGGCGACGCAGATTTTGTTTTTTGTTAATTTCGATTCTATTCTGTTTATCTTGTGCGCGATCTAAGTATTTGGATTTGTGTTTCAGGAGACAACAGAACGCGCGGCGAAATCTGAATGCAGTCTGAGCAACAAGGGTGGCGGAATCGCCGCACATCAAGAGGAACCTGCGGCGGAATCGCCGCACAATTGAAGCATCTGGGATTCAAATTTTTCTGGGGTTAGCACCATCTCTGGGTGGACGCGTGGAGCTACTGAAATTTCGAGAGCGGGCGGCGAACCCGACTAAGCATTGCGTAGGTAACCTTTGTTGCCTTTTTCCTCGTAATTTCTAGTTTCGGAAAATTTCCTTTTCATAGAACTGCATGTGTTAGGGCAAAAAAAAATTCCATAATTGGCAATAATTCAACTCTGACCTAAAATTGGCAAAATTAGAAAGGCCTTAGTGCATGCATCATCTAGTGTTTTGTATGCATTATTCTTGCTAAATTCTTGCAAATCAATTTCTGTTGAAGAGTGCTGGAGTCAAGGTACGTATCGTGGTTTTCATCGATTGCATTTAAGCATATAATCTAGTTTGCATACAACCTTGCAATTTCCCCCCTCTAAAGACCATTGTTTGACTATCTTTGCTAGATCTAAGTTAAACTATCTTAAGGGCAACTCCGTAGGCAAAGATACGGTGGGGATTTCATCACCCTTCCGTGGCCCACAAATCACAATCCTAAAGTGTCACCCAAGCCTTAAATTAAAATCAACTAGACATTGACCCCTAATGACTCAGACTCATTTAAGGAGAAGAATTGGTTTGACTTGCTATGACCTGAAGCCGATTGTATTTAATTTGGTATCTAGAAAGTGTTTTTGTGTCGACGTAAGTCTTCCAAGCGAAGTGGTTGTCTAATTGGCACCGACTCTGTCGGAAGCGCCCCCACTAGCTATACACGGCCAGGCCAAGTTGGTTTGATTAGTGAGGGAGGTGAATCAAGCGAATCAATTCGACTCAACCAGTTAGGAGTCGTCTAGATCTAAGCGACACTAGGTCTAGGATTGTTTGAACCGTGCTTTCTTAGGAATTTTCTGACCAACCCTCTTTCTATCTTTAGAGTCAGGTTTCCCTTCTCATCTCAGTCTTCTTTCTCTTCTCACCTAAATTCTCTAGATTGGGATTCCTTTATCATCTTTCCCCATTCTATTGTTTGTTTCCATTAAAAGAAAAAAATAATATAAAAAAACGAAAATAAAATAAAATTGTAATTAATTCTTGATATTAAATTTCGAATTTAAATTTCGAATTTGAACTAAAAAATTGATTCAACCCGGTGCACTCAGATTTGGATTCAGGACTTGAGTAATCGACTCTCACGAGTTCATCTAGATTCCAGTCTAGAGCTTAGCCTCAATCCATCTGCTGCACCACTTCACCCGGATCCAATGGGTGAGAACGTAGTGGACCCACCTGTTGCGCAACCTATAACTCTGAGGGATCGATACTATCCAGCGATGGCTGCTCAGCCATCGTGCATCGTTATGCCCACCATACCGGGTCGTGACTTCGAACTTAAGGCACAATACATGAGTATGTTGCCTAAGTTCACCTCTAGGGAAGACTCATATCTCTTCCTTAGAGAATTTGAGGAAATCTGTTCTCTTATGCAATACCAGCATATCCCTGAGGAGGCAGTGCGTCTGAAATTCGTGCCTCTTGCACTGAAGGACGACGCTAAGAAATTGCTATATAGTCTAGCCGAAAGATCCATTAGAAGTTGGGCTGAGTTTGTTCAAGTATTCCTGAAAAAATATTTCCCCAACCATAAGACTATGAGGATTAGGAATAAAATTGTTACATTCGTTAAGTCTGAGAGCGAGCCGTTCTATTCCTATCTAGAAAGATTCAAAAGTGTTCTGACCCAATGCTCTCATCATGGAATTCCAAGATGGCAATTATGCCAAATTATTTATGAGGGATTGACACCCACATCTAGGGTTATGGTAGAATCCGTAAGCCAAGGGAACTTCATGTCGAAAAATGAAAATGATGTCTGGACTTTTCTTGAGGATTTAGCTGAAAACAGTATGCAATGGGACAATGCTAGAACACCGCTTAACCCGAGTATTGGATCTAGAGTAGCAAGTCAACCCAAACCAGGTGTCTTAACTGTAGATGCCAACATAACGGCTGAAGCAAAAGTAGCTACCCTTATGCGCAGAATGGAAAGTTTAGAGCTACAAACCCAAAATCGAGTGAATCAAGCCTCGTCTATCCCTTGCTCTAGATGTGGTCAGACTGGTCATGTAATGGAGGATTGTGTGGACTGGGAACAAGTTAATGCCATGTATAACCATACTAGAAATGACCCATACGCATCAACCTATAACTCGGGTTGGCGTAATAATTGCAATTTCTCATCTAGCCAACAAGGTCAACCTCCTAGACAACAACCAAACCCGTATAACCAAAATAATACATCATCAGGGTTTAGTAACAATAACGATCATGAGGTTAGGTTGACAAGCTTGGAAAATTTGATGAAAACCTTTATACAAACAACCAACCAGACCTTCCAAAGACTAGAGACACAAGTCAGCCAACTAGCACAAATAGTAGGAGAAAGAGAAAAGGGTCGGTTTCCATGTCAACCTGAGGTGAACCCTAGATCTAGTAATTCATATCAATCCTATCAAGCACCTTCAGGAAATAACAACCCTACACCGGTTCAAATGGTTAATGAGGAAGGACCGTTCCAACAAATAAATGATGTAGTATCATTACGGTCTGGAAGACAGATTGATAATAATGTGGTAAATTGATGCATTGCATACATTGCATCATATGTCTTTCATTTAGATTGCTTTTACATCAATAAATGCTACTAAGGTATGTGTTTAGTCTTATTTACAGAATACATGGACCTGAATGCAATTTACCCACATCCCGAGCATAAACGCGTGCAATAGACTCATTTCTATCATAAAGACCAAGTTCAAGATTATCGGGTTACAAATGGAAATGTATCCAAGCATAAAAGCATTCAAGTCCTAATTGCAAAAAGAACAAGGACTTAAGCACAAAAGTAACCGGGGACTTAACCGCAATTCACCAAGGTAATAAGTTCATTTGCTTTATATTTGCATACATTGAGGATAATGCATGATTTAGGTGTGGAGGGGTGTTTATGTATATGTTTATCTATATATTCTGTCTTTTATTTAAAAAAAAATCAATGTTTCATGACATAGCTTAAGATTGAACTGCCAAAACCCGTGTACAAATTGCATTGAGTTTTTGTTCCTTATTATATAGTTCTGCTTGTAGAAATTATGACATAAATCTAAGTTCCAAAGAAATAACCCATTGCCCTTTAAGATATGTATGCACTTAAATTGGATGAATCAAATCTTTGAAGTGGTTGATAAAAAGCAGAGGTTGAGGAAAATATACCGGGAAGTGTGGACTTCTAATAGCAATTAAGCCTTGAAGAAATTAAAAATAAAGGAATAAAGTGAAGAAAACACATTTTGCAAAATGATTACAAAAGCCCAAGCCTTTGAGTCTCTGGTCCGTAGGGGTATCTTGAAACCCGGTAACTTGAGTCTACCAGCTCGGGATTATCGACCAAACTCGCTACACAAATGCAAAAAGGGTAAAAGTGTCAAAAAGCAAATGTGTTGAATCACGGAAGAAAAGAAAAAAAAATATAATAATACTCAAGACCCAAAGCTAAAAGAATGATCCATGCCATGGTTGATCCGAATGATACTTCACCACCAGAGGAGGCGTGCAAAATAATTCAAGTGATAAACATGTGTAAAAGGGTTAGTGGTGTAAATGTTGGAGGAGCAAAGACCAAGTCGTATTTTTAATGAGTTAGATTTATATAATGCGCATACAAGAATTCTCAGTGAGATGTATATGGTTAAGGTAGAGACATTGAGAACTATTAATGAAATGTTGATTCAGGATTTTGTGGGTATATCCGCTGAAAACCCTCAGGAGACAACACTCCTCCCCCTTGGCAACAAGGAGGTTTAAAGGCTTGTTGCACATGCTAAGTGCAACCGTGATTCCTACGAAAGTGAGTTAGGATTTCCCTGTTTTTATTTTTCGTATCTTCTGTTTTGCTAGGGACTAGCAAAATCTAGGTGTGGGGGTATTTGATGCATTGCATACATTGCATCATATGTCTTTCATTTAGATTGCTTTTACATCAATAAATGCTACTAAGGTATGTGTTTAGTCTTATTTACAGAATACAGGGACCTGAATGCAATTTACCCACATCCCGAGCATAAACGCGTGCAAAAGACTCATTTCTATCATAAAGACCAAGTTCAAGATTATCGGGTTACAAATGGAAATGTATCCAAGCATAAAAGCATTCAAGTCCTAATTGCAAAAAGAACAAGGACTTAAGCACAAAAGTAACCGGGGACTTAACTGCAAAAAGTCAAGGACCTAATTGCAAATCACGAGTAGTTTTTATTCTCTTGGAGAAAATATATAGAAAAATCAATGTATATCTCCAAATATGTGAAGGAATTAATCCGAAGTTCAAAAGAATGGAAAGAATCAATCCAGACGCGCAAAGAAGGATCAAATCATACCATAAACATTCAACCAAAATCCGGACAAAATCAGGCCAGATTGTGCGGCGTTTCCGCCGCACCACACATACAATATGCGGCGTTTCCGCCGCCCAAGCATCGATCCGTGTGCTCCAATTTCGTCCAGTCGTGTCTGGACACGTGTACTTTCCAATATTATACCTATATCCCTTGTAGCAACTATAAATAGAACCGAGAACGATGTTAGAAGGGTCCTTAGTCTTTGGTGTTAGTTTTTATTCTTAATCTTAGTTTTGTAATCTTCTTTTCATTAATAAAATTCTGTCTTTTATTTCTTACTTTTAGTTTTCTTTTGTAATGTCTCAAGGACCCCTTCTTCCTCCCTCTATGAGTTTCTAACTCCTTCCAAAGGGTGGAGGTGACGGATTAGGGTGAAGAGAAGATGAATGAATGTTATTATTTTAATTTCGTGTTAGTATATTTTGATTACTTGAGTTTATGTTAAATCATTTATCATGTAATGCTTTATAACTAATATGATTTATTATAAGTTTCTAAATTCTCTAATCTAAACCTTAAATCTAAACCTCCACCCGACGGAATTCACATCTTTGTTCGTGTTTTAGTTTTAATTGTTCTTGTTTCTTGCTTTAGATAATTAAAATCCAAAAATCTCAAAACCCAATTATTTCTTCTCTCCTTCTTCTCCAATCGAAATCACACTAAAAACAGAATCTCTCCCTCCTTGTGTTCGACCCGTACTTGCCACCGCTTCATCGCGGTCGTGCACTTGCGGTATAAAATAAAATTCACATCAAGTTTTTGGCACCGTTGCCGGGGAGGCGGCGTAGATTTTGTTGTTTTTGTATTTTCGATTCTGTTCTGTTTATCTTGCGCGCGATCTAACTATTTGGATTTGTGTTTCAGGAGACAACAGAGTGCGCGGCGAAATCCGAGCACCATCTGAGCTAAACGAGCGGCGAAATCGCCGCACCTGAAGAACAACTTGCGGCGAATCCGCCGCACACTTGGAGCTTCTGGGCTTCAACTTTTTCTGGGATGCGACTCATCTCTGGGTGGACGCGTAGAGCTACGGAAATTTCGAGAGCGGGCGGCGAACCCGACTGAGCATTGCGTAGGTAACCTTTGTTGCCTTTTTCCTCGTAAATTCTAGTTTCAGAAATTTTCCTTTTCGTAGAACTGCATGTGTTAGGGCAAAAATTACATAAATTGCAATATTTCAACTCTGACCTAAAATTGGCAAAATTAGAAAGACCTTAGTGCATGCATCATATAATGTTTTGTTTGCATTATTCTTGCTAAATTCTTGCAAATCAATTTCTGTTGAAGAGTGCTGGAGGCAAGGTACGTATCGCGGTTTTTAACGATTGCATTTAAGCATATAATTTAATTTGCATACAACCTTGCAATTGCCCCCATTAAAAAGACCATTGTTTGACTATCTTTGTTAGATCTAAGTTAAACTATCTTAAGGGCAACTCCGTAGGAAAAGATACGGTGGGGATTTCATCACCCTTCCGTGACCCACAAATCACAATCCTAAAGTGTCACCCAAGCCTTAAATTTAAAATCAATTAGACATTGGCCCCTAAGGACGCGGACTCAATTAAGGAGGAGATTGGTTTGACTTGCTATGACCTGAAGCTAATTGAATTCAATTTGGTGTCTAGAAAGTGTTTTTGTGTTGACGAAAGTCTTCCAAGCGACGTGGTTGTCTAATTGGCACCGACTATGTCGGAAGTGCCCCCACTAGCTATACACTGACTGGCCAACTTGGTTTGATTGGTGAGGGAGGTGAATCAAGCGAATTAATTCGACTCAACCTGTTAGGAGTCGTCTAGATTTAAGTGACACTAGGTCTAGGATTCTTTGAACCGTGCTTGTTCAGGAAATTTCTGGCCAACCCTTGAATTTACCTTTTAGAGTTAAGTTTCCCTTCTCGTCTGATTCTTCTTTCCCTTCTCATCCTTACCTTTCTATTGTTTGTTTCCATTTTCATAAATAAAAAAAAACGAAAAAAAAAATTTGTAATTAATTCTTGAAATTAAATTTGGAATTTAAATTTGGAATTTGAATTCAAAAATTGATTCAACCCGGTGCACTCATATTTGGATTCGGGACTTGAGTAATCGACTCTCACGGGTTCATCTAGATTCCAGTCTGGAACTTAGCCCCAATCCATCTGCTGCACCACCTCACCCGGATCCAATGGGTGAGAACGTAGTGGACCCACCTGTTGTGCAACCTATAACTCTGAGGGATCGATGCTACCCAACGATGGCTGCTCAGCCATCGTGCATCGTTATGCCCACCATACCGGGTCGCAACTTCGAACTTAAGGCACAATACATGAGTATGCTGCCTAAGTTCACCTCTAGGGAAGACCCATATCTCTTCCTTAGAGAATTTGAGGAAATCTGCTCTCTTATGCAATACCAGCATATCCTTGAGGAGGCAGTGCGTCTGAAATTCGTGCCTCTAGCACTGAAGGACGACGCTAAGAAATGGCTATATAGTCTAGCCGAAAGATCTATTAGGAGTTGGGCTGAGTTTGTTCAAGTATTTCTAAAAAAATATTTCCCCAACCATAAGACTATGAAGATTAGGAATGAAATTGTTGCATTCGTTCAGTCTGAGAGCGAGCCGTTCTATTCCTATCTTGAAAGATTTAAAAGTGTACTGACCCAATGCCCTCATCACGGAATTCCAAGATGGCAATTATGCCAAATTATTTATGAGGGACTGACACCCACATCTAGGGTTATGCTAGAATCTGTGAGCCAATGGAACTTCAAGTCAAAAAATGAAAATGATGCCTGGACTTTTCTTGAGGATTTAGCTGAAAACAGTATGCAATGGGACAATGCTAGAACACCTCTTAACCCGAGTATTGGATCTAGAATAGCAAGTCAACCCAGACCAGGTGTCTTAGGTGTAGATATCAATATAGCGGCTGAAGCAAAACTAGCTACCCTTATGCGCAGAATGGAAAGTTTAGAGCTACAAACCCAAAACCGAGTGAATCAAGCCTCAACTATCCCGTGCTCTAGATGTGGTCAGACTGGTCATGTAATGGAGGATTGTGCGGACTGGGAGCAAGTTAATGTCATGTATAACCAGGCTAGAAATGACCCCTACGCATCAACCTATAACTCTGGTTGGCGTAATAATTCCAATTTCTCATCAAACCAACAAGGTCAACCTCCTAGACAACAACCAAACCCGTATGTCCAAAATAATACATCTTCTGGGTTTAGTAACAATAACGATCACGAGGTTAGGTTGACAAGCTTGCAAAATTTGATGAAAACCTTTATACAAACAACCAACCAGACCTTCCAAAGGCTAGAGACACAAGTCAGCCAACTAGCACAAATAGTAGGTGAAAGAGAAAAGGGTCGGTTTCCAAGTCAACCTGAGGTGAACCCTAGATCGAATAATTCATATCAATCCTATCAAGCACCTTCAGGAAATAACAACCCTATACCGGTTCAAATGGTTAATGAAGAAGGACCGTTCCAACAAATAAATGCTGTAGTATCATTACGGTCCGGAAGACAGATTGATAATAATGTGGTAAATCCTAGAACGTCTACTCAATCTAGCCATCAAACTGCCACATATGACCTAACCATTGAACCCGACGTCCAATCTGAAATGCCCACCCCATCTACTCAATCTGAACCCGTAGCTCAACCTGAACCTGGGCGAGTCTATGTCCCTAAAGCCCCATTTCCCAATAGACTCAAAAAGAACTCAAGTGCACAAATAGAGAAAATATTGGAAGTATTTAAGCAAGTTAAGGTGAACATTCCACTCTTAGACATGATTCAACAAATACCTGCTTATGCTAAATTCTTAAAAGATTTGTGCACTAAAAAGAGAAAAACAAACGTACCAAAGAAGACATTCTTAACTGCAAACATAAGTTCTATTTTGTCCAACACATCTCCTATAAAATATAAGGATCCTGGATGTCCCACAATTTCATGTTCAATAGGAGATACTTTTATCAACAAAGCCCTTCTAGACCTTGGTGCTAGTGTTAACCGACTCCCGTACTCTGTCTATGAGCAAATGAACCTTGGTCCATTAAAACCCTCTAGGACAACCCTTCAATTTGCTGATTGCTCTATTAAGAAACCAAGAGGTGTAGTAGAGGATGTTTTGATAAAGGTTGGTGACTTCATTTACCCAGTGGATTTTGTCGTACTAGATACCGCACCTGTTGTAAATCCTAATCGACAAATCCCTGTAATTCTAGGCAGACCCTTTTTGGCCACTTCTGAAGCATTGATAAACTGTCGAAATGGGCTCATGCAATTATCTTTTGGGAACTTAAAAGCTAAATTTAATATCTTTCATATTGATAGTGAGCCAGAAATAACATGCAGTCAAAGTGATGTTGTGATGAAATCGCGTATCTATAATATTTCTGAATCGTCACAAAATCAAAAAGGAAGTAAGAAAAAGGGGAGGAATTCATCTACACACCCACCGTCACTCGAGCAAATAAGAGAACCAATTTATGTGAGGGGTGTGGAACCTGTAACTCAGGACGCTCATTGCAACATGAGGAACAATTCAACTGGATACATGCACCAATATGGTGTCATTCAATCCAGTTCTGACTATGGTTGACTTTGAGCAAATTCCATCCTTCCACCGCAATTCACCAAGGTAATAAGTTCATTTGCTTTATATTTGCATACATTGAGGACAATGCATGATTTAGGTGTGGAGGGGTGTTTATGTATATGTTTATCTATATATTCTGTCTTTTATTTAAAAAAAAATCAATGTTTCATGACATAGCTTAAGATTGAACTGCCAAAACCCGTGTACAAATTGCATTGAGTTTTTGTTCCTTATTATATAGTTCTGCTTGTAGAAATTATGACATAAATCTAAGTTCCAAAGAAATAACCCATTGCCCTTTAAGATATGTATGCACTTAAATTGGATGAATCAAATCTTTGAAGTGGTTGATAAAAAGCAGAGGTTGAGGAAAATATACCGGGAAGTGTGGACTTCTAATAGCAATTAAGCCTTGAAGAAATTAAAAATAAAGGAATAAAGTGAAGAAAACACATTTTGCAAAATGATTACAAAAGCCCAAGCCTTTGAGTCACTGGTCCGTAGGGGTATCTTGAAACCCGGTAACTTGAGTCTACCAGCTCGGGATTATCGACCAAACTCGCTACACAAATGCAAAAAGGGTAAAAGTGTCAAAAAGCAAATGTGTTGAATCACGGAAGAAAAGAAAAAAATATATAATAATACTCAAGACCCAAAGCTAAAAGAATGATCCATGCCATGGTTGATCCGAATGATACTTCACCACCAGAGGAGGCGTGCAAAATAATTCAAGTGATAAACATGTGTAAAAGGGTTAGTGGTGTAAATGTTGGAGGAGCAAAGACCAAGTCGTATTTTTAATGAGTTAGATTTATATAATGCGCATACAAGAATTCTCAGTGAGATGTATATGGTTAAGGTAGAGACATTGAGAACTATTAATGAAATGTTGATTCAGGATTTTGTGGGTATATCCGCTGAAAACCCTCAGGAGACAACACTCCTCCCCCTTGGCAACAAGGAGGTTTAAAGGCTTGTTGCACATGCTAAGTGCAACCGTGATTCCTACGAAAGTGAGTTAGGATTTCCCTGTTTTTATTTTTCGTATCTTCTGTTTTGCTAGGGACTAGCAAAATCTAGGTGTGGGGGTATTTGATGCATTGCATACATTGCATCATATGTCTTTCATTTAGATTGCTTTTACATCAATAAATGCTACTAAGGTATGTGTTTAGTCTTATTTACAGAATACAGGGACCTGAATGCAATTTACCCACATCCCGAGCATAAACGCGTGCAAAAGACTCATTTCTATCATAAAGACCAAGTTCAAGATTATCGGGTTACAAATGGAAATGTATCCAAGCATAAAAGCATTCAAGTCCTAATTGCAAAAAGAACAAGGACTTAAGCACAAAAGTAACCGGGGACTTAACTGCAAAAAGTCAAGGACCTAATTGCAAATCACGAGTAGTTTTTATTCTCTTGGAGAAAATATATAGAAAAATCAATGTATATCTCCAAATATGTGAAGGAATTAATCCGGAGTTCAAAAGAATGGAAAGAATCAATCCAGACGCGCAAAGAAGGATCAAATCATACCATAAACATTCAACCAAAATCCGGACAAAATCAGGCCAGATTGTGCGGCGTTTCCGCCGCACCACACATACAATATGCGGCGTTTCCGCCGCCCAAGCATCGATCCGTGTGCTCCAATTTCGTCCAGTCGTGTCTGGACACGTGTACTTTCCAATATTATACCTATATCCCTTGTAGCAACTATAAATAGACCCGAGAACGATGTTAGAAGGGTCCTTAGTCTTTGGTGTTAGTTTTTATTCTTAATCTTAGTTTTGTAATCTTCTTTTCATTAATAAAATTCTGTCTTTTATTTCTTACTTTTAGTTTTCTTTTGTAATGTCTCAAGGACCCCTTCTTCCTCCCTCTATGAGTTTCTAACTCCTTCCAAAGGGTGGAGGTGACGGATTAGGGTGAAGAGAAGATGAATGAATGTTATTATTTTAATTTCGTGTTAGTATATTTTGATTACTTGAGTTTATGTTAAATCATTTATCATGTAATGCTTTATAACTAATATGATTTATTATAAGTTTCTAAATTCTCTAATCTAAACCTTAAATCTAAACCTCCACCCGACGGAATTCACATCTTTGTTCGTGTTTTAGTTTTAATTGTTCTTGTTTCTTGCTTTAGATAATTAAAATCCAAAAATCTCAAAACCCAATTATTTCTTCTCTCCTTCTTCTCCAATCGAAATCACACTAAAAACAGAATCTCTCCCTCCTTGTGTTCGACCCGTACTTGCCACCGCTTTATCGCGACCGTGCACTTGCAGTATAAAATAAAATTCACATCATAAATCCTAGAACATCTAATCAATCTAGCCATCAAGCTACCACATATGACCTAACCATTGAACCCGACGTCCAATCTGAAACGCCCAACCCACCTACTCAACCTGAACCCATAGCTCAACGTGAACCTGAGCGAGTCTATGTTCCTAAAGCCCATTCCCCAATAGACTCAAAAAGAACTCAAGTGCACAAATAGAGAAAATCTTGGAAGTATTTAAGCAAGTTAAGGTGAACATTCCACTCTTAGACATGATTCAACAAATACCTGCTTATGCTAAATTCTTAAAAGATCTGTGCACTAAAAAGTGAAAAACAAACGTACCAAAGAAGGCTTTCTTAACTGCAAACATAAGCTCTATTCTATCCAACTCATCTCCTATAAAATATAAGGATCCTGGGTGTCCCACAATTTCATGTTCAATAGGAGATACTTTTATCAACAAAGCCCTTCTAGACCTTGGTGCTAGTGTTAACCTACTCCCGTTCTCTGTCTACGAGCAACTCAACCTTGGTACACTAAAACCCTCTAAGACAACCCTTCAATTTGCTGATTGCTCTATTAAGAAACCAAGATGTGTAGTCGAGGATGTTTTGATTAAGGTTGGTGACTTCATTTATCCAGTGGATTTTGTCGTTCTAGACACTGAACCTATTGTCGATCCTAAGAGACAAATCCCTGTAATTCTAGGCAGACCATTTTTAGCCACTTCTGAAGCATTGATAAATTGTCGAAATGGGCTCATGCAATTATCTTTCGGGAACTTAAAAGCTGAATTTAATATCTTTCATGTTGATAGTGAGCCAGAAATAATATGCAATCAAAGTGATGTTGTGATGAGAGCACGTATCTATCAGATTTCTGAATCAAATAAATCATCACAAAATCAAAAAGGAAGTAAGAAAAAGGGGAGTAATTCTTCGACACACCCACCATCACTCGAGCAAATAAGAGAACCAATTTATGTGAGGGGTGTGGAACCTGTGACTCAGGACTCTCAGTGCAACATGTGGAACAATTCAACTAGATACATGCACCAACATGGTGTCATTCAATCTAGTTCTGACTATGGTTGACTCTGAGCAAATTCAACCCCTCTACCGCAAGTTGACTCAGGTAATAAGTGCATTTGCTTTATATTTGCATACATTGAGGACAATGCATGATTTAGGTGTGGGGGGTGTTTATGTATATATTTATCTATAGATCTGTCTTTTATTTCTAAAAAATAATAATCAATGTTTCATGACATAGCTTAAGATTGAAATGCCAAAACCCGTGTACAAATTGCATTGAGTTTTTGTTCCTTATTATATAGTTCTGCTTGTAGAAATTATGACATAAATCTAAGTTCCAAAGAAATAACACATTGCCCTTTAAGAGATGTATGCACTTAAATTGGATAAATCAAATCTTTGAAGTGGTTGATAAAAAGCAGAGGTTGAGGAAAATATACCGAGAAGTGTGGACTTCTAATAGCAATTAAGCCTTGAGGAAAATAAAATTAAAAATAAAGGAATAAAGTGAGGAAAGCACATTCTGCAAAATGATTACAAAAGCCCAAGCCTTTGAGTCACTGGTCCGTAGGGGTATCTTGAAACCCGGTAACTTGAGTCTACCAGCTCGGGATTATCGACCAAACTCGCTACACGAATGCAAAAATGGTAAAAGTGTCAAAAAGCAAATGCGTTGAATCACGGATGAAAAGAAAAAAAAATACTCAAGGCCCAAAGCTAAAAGAATGATCCATGCCATGGTTGATCCGAATGATACTTCACCACTAGAGGAGGCGTGCAAAATAATTCAACTGATAAACATGTATAGAAGGGTTAGTGGTGTGAATGTTGGAAGAACAAAGACCAAGTCATATTTTTAATGAGTTAGATTTATATAATGAGCATGCAAGAATTCTTAGTGAGATGTATAAGGTTGAGGTAGGGATATTGAGAACTATTAATGAAATATTGAATTAAGACTTTGTGGGTGTGTCAACTGAAAACCCTCACGAGACAAAACTCGTCCTCTAAGGAAACTTGGAGGTTTAACGGCTTGTTGCACATGCTAAGTGCAATCGTGATTCCTACGAAAGTGAGTTAGGATTTCCCTGTTTTCATTTTCTTATATTCTGTTTTGCTAGGGACTAGCAAAATCTAGGTGTGGGGGTATTTGATGCATTGCATACATTGCATCATATGTCTTTCATTTAGATTACTTTTACATCAATAAATGCTACTAAGGTATGTGTTTAGTCTTATTTACAGAATACATGGACCTGAATGCAATTTACCCACATCCCGAGCATAAACGCGTGCAAAAGACTCATTTCCATCATAAAGACCAAGCTCAAGATTATCGGGATTCAAATGGAAATGTATCCAAGCATAAAAGCATTTAAGACCTAATTACAAAAAGAACAAGGACTTGAGCACAAAAGTAGCCAGGGACTTAATTGCAAAAAGACAAGGACCTAACTGCAAATCACGAGTAGCTTTTATTATCTTGGAGAAAATCTAAAGAAAAATCAATGTGGATCTCCAAATATATGAAGGAATTAATCCGGAGCTCAAAAGAATGGAAAGAATCAATCCAGACGCGCAAAGAAGGATCAAATCATACCAAAAACACACAGCAAAAATCCGGATTAAATCAGAGGAGATTGTGCGGCGAAATCGCCGCATATTACATGCATTGTGCGGCGGAAACGCCGCCCCCTTAGCGATTTGTGTGCTCCAATTTTGTCCAGTCGTGTCTGGACACGTGTACTCTCCAATTCTATGCTTAGGTCTCTTGTAACAACTATAAATAGCCCCGAGAACGATGTCAGAAGGGTCATTGGCCTTAGACCTAGTTTTTAGTTGTTGTTTTTATTTGTAGTCTTTTCTTTGAGTAATAAAATTCTGTCTTTTATTTCTTGTTTTTATTTTTCTTTTGTAATGCCTCTAGGACTCCTTCTTCCTCCCTCTATGAGTTTCTAACTCTTTCCAAATGGTGGAGGTGACGGATTTAGGGTGAAGAGAAGACGAATAAAAGTTATTATTTTAATTTTGTGTTAGTATATTTTGATTACTTGAGTTTGTGTTAAATCATTTATCATGTAACTAACATGATTTATTATAAGTTTCTGAATTCTCTAATCTAAACCCTAAATCTAAACCTCCACCCAACGGAATTCACTTCTTTATTCTTGTTTTAGTTTTAATCGTTCTTATTTCTTGCTTTAGATAATTAAAACCCAAAAATCTCAAAACCCAATTATTTCTTCTCTCCTTCTTTCCCCCAATCGAAATCACACTAATAACAAATCTCTCCCTCCTTGTGTTTATTTGCCACGTCTTCATTGACGCCGTGCACTTGCGGTATAAATTTAATTCTCATCACTAGCGAAGAACCCTTGCCTAGCTTGGATCCTCTTATGACAATCTGAGAAGGAACACTTCGGGCTCTCACCGAAGTCTATACTCTTTGTCTTGGGCTTTCACAAGACCCTTGCTTCTTGACCTCAATTTGTGAGTGGAACAACACTTTCTAGCTTGAGCACACTTTGAGTAGTATTTGGAAATGATCAAAGATGTGGAAATGTAAAATTTTGAGTGTTTGATGAGGATTCTCTCTAATGTAGAAAACAAATAATATTAGGAGAGTTCTGTAAATAAGGTTAGGGAACCTCTATTTTTAAGCTCTCAAAGAGTTATAGCCGTTGGGATATAAGTGGTAAAAGATTGTGTAAGAAACACAAAGTAGAAAAGCTCAGGGCATTGTTCGGTTAAGTTCGGTCGACCCGAAACAGGTTTAACAATCGACCGAAGGTTGTCCGAAAATGCAGTCCAGCAAAGTCCAGAGACAAAATGGTCAAACAAACAAAGGGCGGTCGAGCAGATAAGACTATAACTTAAGTTCACTTAAGTGAACGGTCGAACTAAAGTATGAGGCGGTCGACCGGGGTCTTGGGAACGATCGACCGGAAACTTCCAGGCACATTGGGAAACAAGAGAAATGTTCGTCCGGTCGATCGATTGAAGGTCATCGTTCGACCGATGTCCAATTGTATGTTAGGGGTAGGTTGAATTTATACGAATACGATTGTTATGTAAAACGACAAAGGTAACGATCATCCGAAAAATACAGGAATGGTCGACCAAAACGAGAAGGGTGGTCGACTGGTGGAAGAAAGAAAACTGCACTTCGGACGTCTGGACGAATGGACAAAATGGGCGTCTGGACGACTGGACGGACCGGTCGACCGATTGACACAGGAAATCTAGAATAAGGTTTGGGTGATCTATTAAAGTCCAAATGATCTGAGATTTTGTGTGTGACTTCTACAAGGATCCTAGTGTGTGTGAGATTAGATATTTACTCTACTATGCTCAAGTCTACACAAGTTCCTAAGACTCAAAAGAAATACATAATTACATGTCTTCAAAAAGTTTGATTACATGTCTTGACTTGAATTCCTTTCTTCCTTGAGTCTTGATCACTTGTAGATGTTAGCACAGTACAATATGTATTCCATGCATAATGTGTGCTACACTACATTTGATTGTTACTAAGATTAAGTTGATTAACTCATCAAAACATGGATTAAGGCCTAAGAGCCAACAGAAATAACATGTTAAAAGGGAATTACTATTCGTCAGCGGAAAACTACTCAAATCGCCCCAACAATTACCATTTTGCCATTTACAATTTATTCAATACATATTTCGTCATGTCTCTTTAAATAAGGTTTTCTTCACTATCCCAGTATCAACACCACGAAAATGTCTGACAAAGCGTCTAGATCCGGTCAGGTAAACTAGAGAATTTTTTTCTTGTCCCGGGCGTCTGTCTAAGCCGCCTGCCCCAAGGGGGGCGTCTCCCGCGGGCGCCCGCCCCTTGGGTGGGTCGGCTTCGACGGACGCCCCACCCCATTTTTTTAAAAACTTAAAATAAATGAGACATTTTACCAGATTCGAGTACGCCGGGGCGTCCGCTAACTCTTTTCCTGACCTCCGAGACATTCTTTTCGATGATTATGAGAGGATGAAGAAGAGAGAGTGGTGAAACGAGAGTAAAATGAGGAGTTATATAAGTAGAAATGATAGAATGGCAAAATGGTAATTCGCACATGCGATTTAAGTAGTTTTTAGACGATGAATAACAATTTAGTATATATATCATATATGTGTCGATATTAGTTGTCCTTACATTCACAGGCGCAATCAAGAGATCATTTTCTAACGAAACGAGCCAACGAGCCGAGCAGACTCACGAGCAAACGAGTCGAGTGACTCTCAAGCCAGAAACGAGTTGAGCACAAGTGCAATTTCTGTGCTCGAACCAAGTCACGAGCGGGCCCAAAATTAAATCAGCGTCGCTCTCTCGAAATTGGCTCGTTGACAACCCTAAGGTCGACGATGTTAAATAGTAATAAGAAGTAAAAAAGAACATTGAAAAAAATTCCTTACACGAGTGTCGGTGCGGCGCCCTCGGATCTGTTGGTATGTTTAAGAGCATATTCGATTGGTGCCACCTTGTATGTAAACCACGATATTGATTCTATGTTTTACAACCAGTGCCGATGTGGTTTAATTTTACTCCAAGGAGAGCGGTGTTAGGATAATTTTTATAATTCCGTATTTATACATCTAAGTAACACATGCATGTTATGTCAAGGAGGATGAATGGAAAAATAACATACAACTAATCTTAGATCTTGATGAGCTGAAAAAACTTCTAAGCTTGAATTCGAGTGGCAGAGCTCATGGTCTACCTTCCTTTAAAAGTGGGCAACCATGGCAACTACAGATCTTATTGCGAACTCGTCTTTTAAAACCTTGACTAACTAAAGATCTATGTTCTATTGTTTCAGTAGAAAGAGGGACAAGCTACAAGGGATAAATCAAATCGATTGATCAATCAAATAGTAATGTAAGCAATTTCCTATCGATCTATTATTTTGTAAGATTTAATATTAAATAAACAAAACTAGCACAAAATCTTATATTTCATAGGAAGTTAGGAACAACACTTTCATAGATCATTAAGAAATAATAGGAATAAATATCTGGAGTTCAGAATAGAAAATAGAATATCTGGGAGCAAAAGTTTGAAGTACAACGACTTTTACGATATTTTGCAAAAGATATTGAGTAAGACCAACCCTGCTAGTAGGCTACCTACCTAATTTTCTTTTTGCTTACATAAAAATACAGATATTTGAGATAATATTTTTCCATATTTTGGTTATGCACAAATATATATACAAGATCAGGTTATAGAAGCAAAACTGATTATTATAGTTTTTTTGGATGAACAATTATAGTTAATATTTTCTTTCTGTAAATTAAGGAGCAGAAAACGCAATATAACTACATGAAGTTCAACACCGGTCATGAGCAAATTAACTTTAGTATGAAAAATAGCTGTTATGTCCCTAACCCGGTTTAGGGTTATTTGGTGATTAAAGAGGAGAGAGGGAGGTATGGAGAGGTTTGACTTTGGTGGAGAGAGAGAGAGGAAGTGATGGCTTAGGGGGATGGTGCGTGTGTAGGAGTGTGGTGGGGTGGTGTGGGTTGAGGATTGGGTTTTAAGGAGGAGATCTCCCATCTTCTTCTTCTTCTTCTTTTCCTTTCCCATTCCATTCTTCCACCACCTTCCTCACACTCTCCTTTCTTTTCCGGCGGCAGTAGAGGAGGACGGAGCTCGTGTGGTTGGTGACGAAGGCGGAAGTTTGATCCCGGCGTGAGAGGTGCGGAGTCTTGAGCGCGTGGTGGTCACCGGAGACGGCGTGCGCGAGCGGTGCTCCGGCTTTGTTCGTCGTTCTCGTGAGGTATGCCGCTCATTAGTGTGATTTTGTTGCCCACCCTTGTGGAGGGGTGTTGTTGGTCGGTCGGGGGAGGTCGAGGACCTCTCCGGCGACGCGTTCTTCGTAAATCCTCGGCTGGCGCGAGGTTGAAGACGACCAACGGTCGACCGGGTCCTTCGGGCGGTCGACCGTTTTAGCACTGTTTGCCCGACTTTAACCTTCACCGGTCGAACGATGCCTTGGGGCGGTCGACCGGTAGTGCATTATTGCTGGTGAGTTGGGATTTTCTACCTGTTATCGGTCGACCGGTCCTTGTTGTGTTCGACCGGAACTTAAGTGTACCTGTTATTATTGTTGAATTGTTCGACCGATTTATATTGCGTTCGACCGATTGCATGTTTGTTCGACCGGTAGTATGTTTACGTTCGACCGTTTGATGACGTAGAATACTAGGTTGACCCTGTCTGTTTTCGGTCGACCGAGACCCCTGAGTCGGTCGACCGATAGAGTGGAATTTAATGTTGACCAGACTCCGGATTTTGACCTCGTTCGGTCGACCGGTTTTAGACTTTTGTTCGACCGTTGGGGAATTAGTGTTGCGCAGTGAGTTCTACCGATTCAGACTTTCGGTCGATCGAATTCCTCGTGGAAACGGTCGACCGGTTAGACTATTTCGGTCGACCGAATCTGCTCAGAACTGAATTCCTGGTTCCCTTTTTGAACGCCAACTTTGTCCACGGAAACCCGTGTCCTCGCCTTGTGCGTGAGCCGGGAGGTGACGGTGGGCGCGGGATGCGTGCCTGCCCAGGGACCGCCGTTGGGAAGAGTGTGGGTGTTCGGGACGCGTCACCTCCATGTATGGACCGTGACTTTTGAGATGATTGTTGGCACTTTGTAGTATAGCAGGCCTGAGGGATCGCGGATCCCAGTGTTGATGTTGTGCGGGCACGCAACTGGCGTTGGGTGAGGTGACTACCGGCCCACGGGCTACGGAGGTCGCTGCCCTGCTTTTATAGCGGCGCGGTTGGTGTTCGCGGCTCGAGGAGCCTGATGACCTGGCAGACTTCGGTCTGGACCGTCCGATGCTGTGCCGGACGTTGTGCTGGACCACCGATGTTGTGCCGGTGATGCCGCCGAGGTTGTGCCGGCGATGATGATTGTTGGGCCGAGGCTGTGCCGGCTTGTTGTTTTCCTCGGCTGGGCACCTACCGAGATGATGTTGTTATACCTTCCGGGCGACGGCCCCGTTGGTCCCTGTGGCCCCGACCACTGAGATTTACAGATCTGTTTCTATCGGCGCGTAGACGTGACAGAGGCTCCCTGCCGAACCCTTGTGTAGTGTAGCTGCGTGTGGGGGGTGCGATGTCGCGGGCTACTAGACTGCATGTGCCTGCAGTAGGTCTCTTCGGGAGACCCGATGATTGATTGTCGGACTGATGTCCTGTTTTACCCTTCGGGGGAACTGTTTTCCATATCTGTTGATGCCATGACATGCTACTAGTATGATAGGTTCATTACGTGATGCATGCATATAGGTGAGTTGGTATACGGGGTTTCCTTCTGGAAACTCAGGCATTGTTGTTGCATCTTTTTCAGGATCGCAGTAGGTCCGGTGGGTGGTGACCGAGGACGGAGCGCTTTGGAGTCGGATCCTCTTCGGCATTTGCGAGATCGTACGACTACTTGTATTTTCATTTCTTTCATCTGGATTGTAGTTGTACACCTTTTGTAAACTCCATGTATTTTGGGTGCACCCGGATTTCTATATTATATATTAGTGACGTTCCCGCCTTGAGTTGTCAGTTTTATTCGTTATTTGGAAATTTTAAATCTTCCGCTGTTTCGGGACGTTACAACTTGGTATCAGAGCGGTCGATTCCTGTGTCTTCGTCTAAAGAACCACCCTTAGGAGTAGTGTTAGAGGCATGCATTAATTTCGTAGCTCATGCATGCATTGTTGCTTATCTGTTGATTGTTGTGGTGACAGATGGCACCTAGGCGCGTGAGGAGTTCTCCACGCGATCGTGATCCCAGTGACGACACTTCAGGTGCTCAGTGGGACAGGCTGGGCGAGTTTCTGGAGCGTCAGGCTGCTCAGAGCGCTCAGAGCGGGGTGGGAGCTGAGCACGATCGGTTCATGCGTCAGCACCCGCCGACGTTTGATGGCAGGAGGGCCCCAGAGGTTGCAGAGGACTGGGTCTTCCGGATGGAGAAGATCTTCCGCGCTATTGGTGTAGTACCTGAGAGGATGGTGGAGCTGGCCACCTACGTGTTCGATGGCGAGGCTGCCAACTGGTGGAGATCTACGTCCACGGTGTTGTTTGATGATCGTGTGGACGTGAGCTGGGAGGAGTTCTTGGAGGTGTTTCATGAGCAGTACTTCCCCCAGCATGTCAGGGATCAGAAGAGGGAGGAGTTCATGTCGCTGGAGCAGAAGGACATGACACTGACGAGCTACATCAGCAGGTTCAACGCTTTGGAGCGTTATTGCCCAGAGATCTTTGTGACCCCAGAGCAGCGGGCGAGGAAGTTCGTGCAGGGACTGAGACCGCCGCTTCGATCTCGTGTGATCAACAGCATGCCGCGGACCCTTGCAGATGCGGTGAAGCATGCTACGATCATCGAGCAGGACCAGAGGTTGTGTGTTCAGGAGGCGCGGAAGGCGCCAGTGAGCACCGGTAGCAGAGTAGCTGGTCGTGGAGCAGGGAACCCGGGCAAGAGGCCCAGGTTCGATGGAGGAGGAGCACGTCAGTCAGGAGCGTGCACTTACTGCGGGAGGTTCCATCCGGGGCAGGAGTGTCCCCGTCGGACTGGAGCGTGCATGGGTTGTGGTCAGATGGGGCATTTTGTCCGTGATTGTCCTCAGAGGCAGGGTGAGCCGAGCAGGAGGCCGGGACCACCAGCAGTAGGCAGAGGCGGAGGTAGCCGATCAGTTGTTGCACCGGGGCAGAGCAGGAGGACTGGGCGAGTCTTCACTATCCAAGCTGAGGAGGCGAGGGACTCCAACACCGTCGTGGAAGGTACGCTTTCAGTTTCTGGTTCAGTAGCGCGTGTGTTGTTTGATTGCGGCGCCACTCACTCCTTCATTTCGGAGAAGTTTGCTGGCGAGTTGGGTCGGACCCCTGTGCTGCTGACTGATGTTTTGGAGGTCAGCACGCCCATGGGTGAGGTGGGCACTGTGGGGAGCTTTTTCCCCGGCACCACAGTTGCTTCGGGAGACCACGATTTTCCGGCAGATCTGGTCTTGTTACCGATGGTGGACTTCGACGTCATACTGGGGATGGACTGGCTGTCCCGGTACGACGTGCGGGTCTTTTGCCGTGAGAAGAAGATCCTGATTCCGATGGAGGGTTTGCCAGATGTTCTGATCAGAGGTGCGAGGAGCAGAGGGGGTCGTCTGATTGTGTCTGCAGTTAGGGCACAGAGACTGATACAGCAGGGATGCAGAGCGTTTGTGGCCACGCTGGTAGTTCCTGATCGTGAGACGAGGAGACTGGAGGACATAGAGATTGTGCAGGAGTTTCCGGATGTGTTTCCAGCGGAGATTCCAGCGTTACCGCCGCACCGAGAGATCGAGTTCGGCATCGAGCTGGTAGCGGGTACGACACCTCAGTCGAAGGCACCGTATCGTATGGCACCTGCTGAGTTGACAGAGCTGAAGAAGCAGTTGCAGGAGTTGATGGAGTCCGGGTTCATCAGACCGAGTGTTTCTCCATGGGGAGCGCCTGTGCTCTTCGTGAAGAAGAAGGACGGATCGTTGCGGATGTGTATCGACTACAGGATGCTGAATAAGGTTACCGTTCGGAATCGGTATCCTTTGCCCAGGATTGATGATTTGTTTGATCAGTTGCAGACGGCGAGAGTGTTCTCGAAGATCGATCTGCGTTCGGGTTATCATCAGTTGCGGATCAGGGAGGCAGATGTTCAGAAGACAGCCTTCAGGACGCGGTACGGCCACTACGAGTTCTTGGTGATGCCATTTGGATTGACGAATGCGCCTGCAGCATTCATGGATCTGATGAATAGGACCTTCCAGCCGTACCTCGACAGATTTGTCGTTGTATTCGTAGACGACATTTTGATATACTCGCCTGACAGGGAGCAGCATCGAGAGCACCTGAGGATTGTGCTTGGCATCTTGAGGGATCAGCAGCTATATGCCAAGTACACGAAGTGCGAGTTTTGGTTGGATCAGGTGGCTTTTCTGGGGCATATTGTGTCAGCAGATGGGATTTCAGTGGATCCGGCGAAGGTCGAGGCAGTGACTCAGTGGAGAGCCCCGACGAGCGTGACGGAGATCAGGAGTTTCGTAGGTCTGGCAGGGTATTACAGACGGTTTATCCAGGATTTCTCCAGACTTGCATCGCCGCTGACAGCATTGACGCAGAAAGGCGTCAAGTTCGTTTGGTCCCAGAAGTGCGAGGACAGCTTTCAGGAGCTGAAGAGGCGATTGACGACAGCACCTATTCTGACGCTACCGAGTGGCAGTGGAGGCTACGTGATTTACAGCGATGCATCCGGGATAGGCTTGGGTTGTGTCCTGATGCAGCATGGGAAGGTGGTCGCGTACGCTTCGAGGCAGCTGAAGGTGCACGAGAAGAACTACCCGACTCACGATCTGGAGCTGGCGGCGGTAGTTCACGCGTTGAAGACCTGGCGGCACTATCTGTATGGCGAGCAGTTCGAGGTCTTCACCGATCATCAGAGTCTGAAGTACTTGTTCTCGCAGAAGGAGCTGAATATGAGGCAGCGCAGATGGCTCGAGTTCATTAAGGACTACGACTTCACCATTTCCTATCATCCGGGGAAGGCGAATTCGGTTGCAGATGCGCTGAGCAGGAAGGTGGAGGTTTCAGTTGCGAGTCTGTGCATCCAGGAGTGGAGGCTACTCGAGGCCTTGTCAGAGTGGAGACCGTTCACAGAGGGTACAGAGGGAGCAGTGATTGCTGGGCTTCGGGTGGAGCCGCAGACTGTCTCACGGTTAGTTCAGGCTCAGCAGGGGGATGAGGAGTTAGCTGGTCTGCTACAGTTGGCTTCCAGAGATGGATCAGATTTCAGTGTGGGGGTTGATGGTGGTCTGAGGTTCAGGAGTCGGATTTGGGTGCCGAAGGTTGATGGGCTGAGAGATGACATCATGGAGGAGGCACACAGAGCCAGATACACCATTCACCCGGGGAGCACGAAGATGTATAAGGACCTGCAGCGGAACTTCTGGTGGAAGGGCATGAAGAAGGATATTGCAGAGTTTGTGGAGCGATGCTTGGTCTGCCAGCAGGTGAAGATTGAGCATCAGAGGCCAGCAGGACCGATGCAGTGTATTGAGCTTCCTGAGTGGAAGTGGGAGCACGTGACGATGGATTTTGTCACGGGATTGCCGAAGACGAGGAGATTCCACGACGCGATTTGGGTGATAGTCGATCGACTGACCAAGTCGGCGCATTTCTTAGCGATCAGGACCACGTTGCCTTTGGAGGGTCTGGCTAAGTTGTACGTGGAGGAGATAGTCAGGTTACATGGAGTGCCAGTGAGCATCATCTCCGATCGAGATCCTCGTTTCACTTCCAGATTTTGGGGGAGTCTGCAGCAGGCTTTGGGGACGCGTCTGAGATTCAGTACAGCGTTTCATCCGCAGACCGATGGTCAGTCAGAGAGGACGATACAGACCTTGGAGGATATGCTGAGAGCATGCACGTTGGATTGGGCAGGGCACTGGGATGAGCACCTGCCGCTGATAGAGTTCGCCTACAACAACAGCTACCACTCGAGTATTGGGATGGCGCCGTACGAGGCATTGTACGGGAGGCCTTGCAGATCACCGGTATGCTGGAGTGATGTGGGCGAGAGGCAGTTAGTTGGGCCAGAGATCGTGCAGATGTATGCAGAGAAGGTGGATGTGATCAGGAGGAGACTGGCCACAGCGCAGAGCAGGCAGAAGAGTTATGCAGATCGACGCAGACGAGCGCTGAGTTTCGAGGTGGGCGACCATGTGTTTCTGAAGATTTCCCCAGCCAGAGGTGTGATGAGGTTTGGGAAGAAGGGGAAGCTCAGTCCGAGATATGTCGGACCGTTTGAGATCCTCGACCGGGTTGGAGAGGTTGCCTACAGGATTGCATTGCCGCCGCAGTTTTCAGGTCTGCACAATGTCTTCCATGTATCGATGCTGAGGAAGTATGTGGCAGATCCGTCGCATGTCATTGAGATAGCAGTGCCCGAGATTCAGCAGGACTTGTCGCTCGAGGAGAGGCCAGTCGAGATTGTGGACCGGATGGATCACCAGCTCAGGAGGAGGACCATCCCGATGGTGAAGGTCAGGTGGCAGCATCACAGCGAGCGCGAGGCCACTTGGGAGATTGAGGAGGATGTCAGAAGGCAGTATCCAGAGCTTTCCGGTGAGTAGTTGCTTGATTTCGGGACGAAATCCTTTTAAGTTGGGTGGATTGTTATGTCCCTAACCCGGTTTAGGGTTATTTGGTGATTAAAGAGGAGAGAGGGAGGTATGGAGAGGTTTGACTTTGGTGGAGAGAGAGAGAGGAAGTGATGGCTTAGGGGGATGGTGCGTGTGTAGGAGTGTGGTGGGGTGGTGTGGGTTGAGGATTGGGTTTTAAGGAGGAGATCTCCCATCTTCTTCTTCTTCTTCTTTTCCTTTCCCATTCCATTCTTCCACCACCTTCCTCACACTCTCCTTTCTTTTCCGGCGGCAGTAGAGGAGGACGGAGCTCGTGTGGTTGGTGACGAAGGCGGAAGTTTGATCCCGGCGTGAGAGGTGCGGAGTCTTGAGCGCGTGGTGGTCACCGGAGACGGCGTGCGCGAGCGGTGCTCCGGCTTTGTTCGTCGTTCTCGTGAGGTATGCCGCTCATTAGTGTGATTTTGTTGCCCACCCTTGTGGAGGGGTGTTGTTGGTCGGTCGGGGGAGGTCGAGGACCTCTCCGGCGACGCGTTCTTCGTAAATCCTCGGCTGGCGCGAGGTTGAAGACGACCAACGGTCGACCGGGTCCTTCGGGCGGTCGACCGTTTTAGCACTGTTTGCCCGACTTTAACCTTCACCGGTCGAACGATGCCTTGGGGCGGTCGACCGGTAGTGCATTATTGCTGGTGAGTTGGGATTTTCTACCTGTTATCGGTCGACCGGTCCTTGTTGTGTTCGACCGGAACTTAAGTGTACCTGTTATTATTGTTGAATTGTTCGACCGATTTATATTGCGTTCGACCGATTGCATGTTTGTTCGACCGGTAGTATGTTTACGTTCGACCGTTTGATGACGTAGAATACTAGGTTGACCCTGTCTGTTTTCGGTCGACCGAGACCCCTGAGTCGGTCGACCGATAGAGTGGAATTTAATGTTGACCAGACTCCGGATTTTGACCTCGTTCGGTCGACCGGTTTTAGACTTTTGTTCGACCGTTGGGGAATTAGTGTTGCGCAGTGAGTTCTACCGATTCAGACTTTCGGTCGATCGAATTCCTCGTGGAAACGGTCGACCGGTTAGACTATTTCGGTCGACCGAATCTGCTCAGAACTGAATTCCTGGTTCCCTTTTTGAACGCCAACTTTGTCCACGGAAACCCGTGTCCTCGCCTTGTGCGTGAGCCGGGAGGTGACGGTGGGCGCGGGATGCGTGCCTGCCCAGGGACCGCCGTTGGGAAGAGTGTGGGTGTTCGGGACGCGTCACCTCCATGTATGGACCGTGACTTTTGAGATGATTGTTGGCACTTTGTAGTATAGCAGGCCTGAGGGATCGCGGATCCCAGTGTTGATGTTGTGCGGGCACGCAACTGGCGTTGGGTGAGGTGACTACCGGCCCACGGGCTACGGAGGTCGCTGCCCTGCTTTTATAGCGGCGCGGTTGGTGTTCGCGGCTCGAGGAGCCTGATGACCTGGCAGACTTCGGTCTGGACCGTCCGATGCTGTGCCGGACGTTGTGCTGGACCACCGATGTTGTGCCGGTGATGCCGCCGAGGTTGTGCCGGCGATGATGATTGTTGGGCCGAGGCTGTGCCGGCTTGTTGTTTTCCTCGGCTGGGCACCTACCGAGATGATGTTGTTATACCTTCCGGGCGACGGCCCCGTTGGTCCCTGTGGCCCCGACCACTGAGATTTACAGATCTGTTTCTATCGGCGCGTAGACGTGACAGAGGCTCCCTGCCGAACCCTTGTGTAGTGTAGCTGCGTGTGGGGGGTGCGATGTCGCGGGCTACTAGACTGCATGTGCCTGCAGTAGGTCTCTTCGGGAGACCCGATGATTGATTGTCGGACTGATGTCCTGTTTTACCCTTCGGGGGAACTGTTTTCCATATCTGTTGATGCCATGACATGCTACTAGTATGATAGGTTCATTACGTGATGCATGCATATAGGTGAGTTGGTATACGGGGTTTCCTTCTGGAAACTCAGGCATTGTTGTTGCATCTTTTTCAGGATCGCAGTAGGTCCGGTGGGTGGTGACCGAGGACGGAGCGCTTTGGAGTCGGATCCTCTTCGGCATTTGCGAGATCGTACGACTACTTGTATTTTCATTTCTTTCATCTGGATTGTAGTTGTACACCTTTTGTAAACTCCATGTATTTTGGGTGCACCCGGATTTCTATATTATATATTAGTGACGTTCTCGCCTTGAGTTGTCAGTTTTATTCGTTATTTCGAAATTTTAAATCTTCCGCTGTTTCGGGACGTTACAATAGCAGATGTAATCAACATAATAGTGAAATTTAACATCACATATATATCTTACTAAAATAACTATAAAAGAAATATATTACAATTTGAACCACTTGGACATGTTGTTCATGTTTGCTTATCCGAGATATGAAATACACACGCAGATACAAGATATATATAGAAGTTAAAAGATTATATTCTAACAGGAGGATACATATATAAATGATGCCTACAAATCTTAGTCCTCGTGAATTGTATCCAATCCCTTTGATCTCATCTTATGATCAACACAATTTTCCCTTACATAAATTCCATTCCATCTACCTATGCTACATCCCTCCATAATCAACCTTCCAATTTCCGCCTCGCATTTTCCAGCCCCCTTGGCGGTGGCCATAACTTCTCTAAGCTCTCCAACCGTCATACGTACCTTAATACACGTACCTCTTTCAATCCCAGTCTTCTCTGGGCAAACCCCAGAAGCCCAGCGATTTCCCATATTACAAATATCTGCCTTGACTTCGCCAGAAAATCAACTAGCTAGAGAGGCTTATAGAAGATAAGGGGGTCTAATCCAAGTGATGGGTGAGTTGTACTGAAGTTAACTACACATTAATGCAGTCCATTTATAGGTGTCGTGGACAAGAATATAGAGGGAATACGGTTAAAGGTTGAGTTGTTTGTTTTCGTTTACTTAATTCATCTGGGGAATTCTTAGTCAAGTGCTTGGAATGGGAGTTACTTAAGTGTTTAAAGTTTGTTTGGCGTACTAAAATGTGTGGATTTCATCCACACGCTTCATTTTTTGTTGAGTGTATGGCTTGATGTGACTCGGAAGAGTGAAACTTGTGGGAGACTTTTCAAACGAATTAGCTTCCTGTTGAAGAACTTTTTGAGTGTTGGATGGGCAGACTAATTTAAACATAAATATGCACCAGAAGTGGTGGTGAAAGATTCAATTTACCCGTGTACGTGTAGAAATTTTACGGTACTGCGGTGCTTGAAGTCTCGGATTGCGTAATGAAATTAGAAATGTTATTTGCTTGGATACACATCAAAATAGTCTAATTAGAATTTTTTTATCCAAAGGTTTGCAGCTAGCACATGCTTCAGTTTTGGAATAACTTTGTTAGAGTGGGACATACTCCTTTTTTAAATTTCGTTATAAAACCATTAACTTAAAGATTATCTAGATGTAGATTTATAGTTTTAATCATGAAAAAACCAATTAAAAGAGTTTATTCTCTTCCGCTTCCTCCTCAGATTGTTGTTTCAATTCTTCCCACTTCCCCTGTCACCAACCGCTGCGAAATTCGAAACACAGTACTGTGATAGAGAGTTGAGTACTTGAAGATAGATTAATCTCAAATGTGTGAAATACATGCCCATAATTATCCGAAGATAGTTGCCACATTGTAATCATGAGCGCTATAAATCAACATTTAAATAGCTGTGTAATTAAAGAACCAGACTGGATCAATCCGTAAACAACATAACAATACCATTAGGCGATGGTAAATTCTCTTGAGCACAAACCAAACCATGATGAGTGTTACAAAGCACACCAAAACGGCAATTGGACAAACATGTTTCACTTCTTTCACTCTCAAGCAGTAATCATAAAGATAGTGAGGAATCTCACACTGGCAATTTTCCAAGCCATCTAGTTGGGCACTGGGCATTAATGTTGGATGTTATCTTTGAAAGCGAGTCCCCATGCCATGGAAAAGTCAGTCCACGTTGATTTGTCTACAGAGGGCCTATACACTAATATAACTTGAACGAAAGGGTATAAAAGAACAACACCCTTACATAACCTAGGGGTAGTATAATCAGTTGATATGTTGGGTAACACATAACCCTTCCAAACATTAAAAAAAAAAACATATCACCCTTCCAAAAAAGGGTAAAATGGTATGAAGGTGTCTAACTAAGAGGAAGACTGAAATAAGGGCAATTAAGTAAATAAACAAGCATGGAAAGTGTCCTTACAAATATAATGCGTATAGAATACATCTAAGCAAAGCCCTAATTTAGAGAAAAGCTTGTACCACATTGTTCATGCTCTAACAATTACTTCCAATTCTACAACCACAAGCATGAAACACCAATGCTAATATTTTTGCAATGAAAGTAAATACACATCATTTACTTTACATTTTAGTCGGTAGATTTTTATTCTTGGATTGAATTTGAGAAATCAAGCATATGAATAACATGTTAAGGTTAATTAAACATATATATGAAATAGTTAAAAAAATCTGCTTCAAAGATCAAGATGAACCTTATCCGAGAACATGTATACTTGTATAGAATCTCTTGCTGAAGTTATGCCACTCCAATTGACTACAAAATGGGTCTTCCTTCGGAGTTTGGACTCATGTGTGGAAGTCTGCATGCTAATTTAATCCCTTTGTTTCGTTTAAACGTAAGGCCGAATCTAGTCATCTAGACTTGATGGTTCCAAACGACATATCCACCCAAAAACGAAAAGACCATCACAAATGGCAAATGTTAACATCAATTATTTGCCTCCAATTTATCGCACCCCTCCCCATGTCATCTTCAATGCCATTAGACATCAGGTCATATTATATAAAATATCAAGTAGCAGTATTGCCAGTACATCCACTAACCTAGATATCAGGCAGGGTCGGCTGGTCCGGTTTCTGTTAGATCATAATCAATATTTTGGGACTAATCTTGATTAGTGGGCTAACGGTGGATGTGATGGAGGTATAGGGTTTGGGGTGGAGTGCTTGGGTGTGGATTTAAAGGGAGGAAAACTCTCATTCTTCTCATTTTTCTCTCAACTCTCCCTCTCCCTCGTCCATCTTCCCCCTTCCCTTCATGCCGACGGCAAGGCTGCTGGGGCTCCGGTGCGTGGCAGACGGTAGCCAGCAAGGAGGTGGACGTGTGTGGCTTCGAGGCATGTCGGCGTAGAGACGAAGCGAAGAAAGGTATGTCAAGTTCGTTAGTTTGCTCACACATGATGTACGAGGATTTTGGTTTGTTGTCGGAGGCTGGAGGCCTCACCGACTACGAGAGACGGCGAAGTGTCGCCCAGGCAATTGCCATGGAATGGTCGACCGAGGCTTGTTTGCGATTGACTAGTCATAGTGTAATTCTTCGACTTTGCCTAGCAACGGTCGAACGATGCTTATAGGCGGTCGACCGATTGTGAGTAATTTTTGGACGGGAGAAGACTGATATTTTCGATCGGAAGAGACCCCTTTGGCCGTTCGACCGTTACATTGTTGTTTAGTTATTTCGGGCCAAAACCATCTAAACGGTCGACCGCCTAGAGACCTTGATTCCACCGGTAAAACAATGACACATAAGCGAACCTCGTATAACTTCATAAGAAAGGATCTATGTTAGAGGTGATCATAATTAGAAAGACTAAGGGTCCGTTTGGATAGGGTTCCCTGAGTGAGAGCTTCTTTTGAAATCCAACTTCTACCTTCTTGAAGGTGAGGAGTCGATCCTATCGCGTCAGAAGCCGGAGGTGTTTGGATGGACAACAAGGAGGAGCTTCTTGACATGTCTTGTCGTAGCCAAAATCCCAATTTAATCCTCAACCATGGATGCCGACCTCATTTTTACCGTCTTCCCCCTCTCTTACCTTCATCCCCAAGCCAATGTCTACCTTCCCTCTCCTTCTTCCGATCTGCAACATCTGAGCCTGACGACGATGGTTAGCATGGCTGGACCTTCCACTTGTGATGACCCCCCAACTCCGGTGCCCTTCTTCTTTTGCGGTTGAGAGTTGAAGAAGGTGTTCCAACTAGGGTTTTCTTTGAACGCAGCCGTGATTTGGTGGGCAATATTATACGAACTTCTCCATATTTTCTTCCATTTACTGTTTCACCCTTTCTAGATGGGTGTTTCTCTTGCTATGTTTGTGTCTTAGCTCGATGTCACTCGTCTCCATTACATGCTCTCGAGGACTCGATCGTCCCCACCGTTGGGGGGTGTCATAGCTCACTTAGACGAGCGCATTGATAAGCTAGAGAAATCCCTCAAGGGACGGTAGAGGGTATTGTGGAGCACGTCGTCGAGAGGGTGCTGAACCGACCAAAAGAAGAAGCAAGGGGCCCTCCTAAACCCAATCCCTGTGGTAAGCATTTCCATTACACTTCACTTGAACCCATGTTTGTTGTTTACAAGTCGTGGGCATGGTTGATGTGCTATGTTGTGGAATGCATGCTTCGTGTTTCTTTTCTTGAGATGTGCCAATTTATATGTAGTGGTATACTTATTTCATGTTCATTTCTTCAGAAAGTAGATAGGTTGTACATGTCTATATTGTTTTCCTTCCTACCATTGTCATTTTTTGTACTTGAATGCCTACTAATTGTTTGTACATTTCATAGTTGCTTACTGTTAATTTTCTGATTTTGCACTAACACTAAGCAACTTGCTGGTTCGAACTCCTCCATCCTTAATTCAGTGAACAACAGTCCTCAAATTTGTCAACATCTAGAATCACATTAGGTTACAAATGTTATACTGAAGTTAAAAAAAGAGTCATGGTAGTTATCCACACAAATGTTCTTTTAGAAGTGCTGACTGCTGAACATGAGGGAGTGGGGAACTAGTTGCATACTTGCATAAGTCACAGTGCCATGATTCATTACATTTGACAATGTCATGTTGAAGTTATTTTTATTTGTAAGCGAGCAACAGTTATTCCCATTGGCTTTTAATTCACCATTACATTTATAATTGTTGGCCTTTTAGCCTTAATCTATGTTTTAATGATTTAATTAATTTAATCTTAATTATAATCAATATAGAGTAGCACACATATTGCATTGCATATATATTGCTTTGTGCTAACTTCTACAGGTGATCAAGATTCAAGGAAGAAATGATTCAAGTCAAGACATGTAATCAAGCTAAATTGAAGACATGTAATTTGCAATTCTTTGGGTCTTAAGAACATTGTGTAATTGAACATACTTGAGCTAAAAACTACTCAAACACACACTAGGTTCTTTATAGAATTCACCCACAAAATTCATATAATTTGGACTTCAATAGATCACCCAAACTTAGACCAGAAAACACTAAACTAGAACATGAACTGTCTGCCCACATTCAGTCGACTGAAATAGACCGTTCGGTCGACCGAGTGATCAATTATCCTGTTAGTAATTTATTGCCCAGTTTTGGTCGACCGTCCAGACCTTTTCGGTCGACCGAGTCAACGCAAATTTTGGACCGTTTGAATTGTCTTATTATACCAACGGTCGTATTGGTATTATTTACATATACCCCAAAATACTTTTTCCTATCGGTCGACCGAGGACCTTCTTCGGTCGACCAAACTTAAGATGTCTCGACAACCCAAACTGCCTGTTGGTTTTCGGTCGACCGTGGACATTGTTTTGGTCGACCGAATTTGATCATGTTTGTCAACCCCGTAGAGCCTGTTAGTTTTCGGTCGACCATGTTGGCTTTTTAGCCTTAATCTTTATTTAGTTTTGATGATTAAGTAATCTAATCTTAATCTATATTTAATCAATCAACCTAGACAATCAAAGTAAGCAAACATGAATTCATGCATTGCATATATATTCGTGTACTTGCGATATTCTTAATAGGTTGATGAAAAATCAAGCTAAGGAGCTTGGGGACAAGAAGATAAAGACTCAAGACATGTAATCAAGCTTTGGACCAATATGTAATGTAGTATAATTTGAGTCCTAAGGATTAATGTAAACTTGAGCACATTAGGATTCTGTCCCGTATCCCCACGGTTAACCGACCCCTTCTCGGTAAACCGAATCTTGTAGAGTTCGGTCCACCGAACACCTTGTGGTCAACCGTGTAGAATCCTTTAGGTGTTCCCTGGAATAACCTCCTCGGTATACCGAACCGCCTTCGGTAGACCAAATTAGTCTGGACCGGTTTTGGACTTTGCTCCAACGGTCGTATTTATATCTTGACCTAAAGCCAAATTGACTTATCCATATTCGGTACACCGAACTTCATTCGGTCAACCGAATCATATTGCTTTAGGAGACCAACGGCTATTTAACTTGACCGTTATTGGTAAACCAATCTCCACGCTTTGTCAGCGCAATTCCCGCGCTACTTCGGTATACCGAAGTATACACGGTCAACCGAACTTAGCATAAACAGAACCCTACCAATCTTATTGTCCAATTTGGAACGGTTCACCGAATAGGTTTCGGTAAACCGAATTATATTAGGGTTGCTAGTTAGAGAGCTACTGGAGTTGAGTGAGCGGTTAACCAAATAAGATTCGGTAAACCGAAATGACCATCGTCGGTAATCCGTTGGGTTAACGGTCTACCGAGGAGCGTGCAAATTCTGCCCGAACTTTTGTCACATCATCACATTTCATGGGTCAACTTTCTCACCCACTCCCCAACGACTCTAAGAGCTTTGAAGCCTATATAAGGACCTCATTAGAAGCACAACACAAGCACTACACTCTCCAAAACATCAAGTATCCTTGTGCTATCTTTCCCAAACCTTCAAAGCTCAAATCCTATACACTCAAGCCAAAACTTCACCACTTGTATTCCTAGATCCATATCATAATCCAAGTGTGCTCAAAGTTAGAGTGTCATTAGCAAGAGTTGTGATTCCATTCTTTCATCCAAATCACAAGAGTTGTAATAGCTTCAAGGAAGCTCCCTCTCGGGTTGTGAGAGGAGACACGGGCGAGGCGAGGTTGTTCGCGAGGCTCGGGTTTGTAAAGGTGTTGATCTCGGCCCGGTAACGGAGATCGGATAGTGGAAACCACAAGCGAGGCTCGAGGGACGAGCGGGGCTTGTGAGTGAGGACTAGGACCCGGGAAGGGTGCCGAACCTCTCTAAACTCCGGTGTCGACGAATTTGTGGTTTGCAATTGTCTCTTCCTTAATCCTTCGATTAATATTTTTAATTCCGCATCTTGTTTAATTACGATCACTAGAGGGCTCCTTAAGATCACACAGACCAAACCATATACGGTGTTTGACCGTTAACTTAAGTGTACCCAAGTTATAGCCTATCGCGGTCGACCGTTCCTTAACCGGTCGACCGAACCTTGGTCAATATTGCCCAACGGTCGATCGTTCTGCCTGATCCGGTAAACTGAACTCATTCAGTTTTGGGTCATGCAATTTGCTATTTTGTGTTTCTTCTACAAACACTTACCAAACTTATCCCAATGGTTATAACTCACTTAGAGCTTATAAATATGTGTTCTTATGACACAATTACACAACTCTTACACTTCCAATTGTCATATACACCTAAGAGAAACTCCCAAGTCTCCCATTCCCCAAATCTACTCTCCAAGCTTACAATTCCACACTTAAGTATCAATTCCACATCCTAAGGTAAGTGTGCTCAAGTTAGAGAGTGTGTTCCACTCAACATCTCTGTTGTAAAGAAGCAAGGACTTTGGTGAAAGCTCGAAGTGTTCCTCTCGGATTGTGAGAAAAGAAAGTCAAGCTCGCGAGTGTGTTCGCGGAGTTTGTTTTGTAAAAGGCTTAATCTAGGCCCGGAACGAGGTTGATAGTGAAGACGTGAGAGGAGCTCGAGGGAGATGGAGCGGAGCTTGCAAGAAAGGAAGTAGGCGGGAGACCAAACCTCTATAAAAATCCGGTGTCATCATAGTGGTTTGCTTTAGTTACTTGTTTTTGTTTAAATTGCATTGCATATTCTTGATTGATTAAACAAGTAGGTAATTATCTTAAAAGTGATTAGAATTAGAGACCCTTACGATCCTACAATAATATGTTGAAGAATTTTCACCCTGACTTTTAATCCCTATAAAATCTAAATTGAATCATAGTTCCTTTTTTGACTTAATTTACTGTTATGGGCGGTAAGCCATAGGAGACCTTTGCTGAACCGATTGGCACTTACGTATTCATTTTGGTTGGTGATTTTAGCTAAGAAATAGTTATTTTGAAATGATAAAAGCTTAAAAATACTAGAATCATTTCATTGATTAGAAGATGTTCAATTTGTTTATGTGCTTGTGAATTAAGTCGATCTATGTAACTCATGGGTGATGTTAACAACTTGTGTATAACGGCATGGGCATCCAACTCCCCCCAACATCTAAGGAGATGTGTGAGACCATGAAAGTGATTTGCTTGAGGAAGAGGAAATTGAAAGGGAATGGGGCCGAGAAATGGAGAGGCACGAGGTTGAGGAACGGCGAAAGGAAATGGAAGAAGGCATTTTTCGAGAAGCTTCTGATTTGGAAGACGACTAGTATGATGAGTGAATGTAGGAGTTCTTAGTTTAGGAACTATTTTATGTAACTGATCACTGTGTTACATGTTAACAAACATATTTCTACCTTGACGTGTTTGTGTAGGTAGAAGGTAGTTTATGACCATCTTACATTGATAACTATGAATTGACATGGGTACTTAAATGTCTTTTATTTGTGGCCAAACTACTATTACGTATGCTCTGAATTTACATTACTACAGCAGGTAGGCCCTCAACCAAGAAGTACAAAAGGAAAAATGAGCCTTCACGGAGCACCTTCACGGAACAACCACTCCGTTGGCATGCCTGGGTCAGTCCTCAATGCGAGGTCTCTTCGAGTTGTCCTCTCGTTCAATACCCAAGCCTCGGACCAAGGAAGCGGCGTGTAGTTGAAAGGAGCTAGTGGGTTGCTATTTTTGGGTGCTCGTATAGGGTCTACTCAAATTAACCACATTATAGTGTGGTTATCGGACAAAATGTTAGAGCCACTCCTGCATTTTTGGGTCACAACAATAGGTGGAAATGTTATTTAACAAATATTGTACATTTAGTTTGCTCGATGACGGTTGAGGAGTTTTGTTGTTGATGGTTAGCAACTATTCAATGGTTTTGTTGTTCCTTGTGTTGCCCCCTCAACTGTCAACATATGTAATTTGAAACAACCACTGCATTGTCTTAAGAAGATGTTAATTATGATACAGTTATGGATGAAGTTGTCGCAGCTAATGTGGCTATACATTTACTCTTTCATATGAATATTTTGGTGCTACTTGGGATTACAAATTCTGTTGACAGCAACGATCACGTAGTTGATATGAAATGTGTTTGTGCTCTGAGGATGATTTTGTTGATATTGTGGAGTTCGATTGTTGATTTTGTGTTGTGTAGGCACTACATACCCAACTAGTTCATCTGTGATGTATGAGTCAATTATCTGCAATAGGAACAAGCAAAAATAATAACATAATTACATCATGAACAATTATAAACCTCAAAAAGGTTAATACGTCCAACATCTCAAGATCCCTCCTTGTAGCAGAATTGGAAAATCTACAACAAGTTCAATTATAAACTAAAGATTAGTTAAAAATACATTTGGCAATACAATGCTTCAACTCAGAAATATATCTTAAGAAAGCCTATAGTATATACTTAAGAGGATCCATTCATTCACATTAACTTAAGAGGATCCATTCATTTAGTTAAGATGATATAGCATTCCTCAAGGAAAAAAATTACCAAATCAAGTTTCAGCATTTCAAACTATTTTAGCTTTGAAGATGCCAACCTTGATTGTTGATTACATACCTAAAGGTTAGACTTCAAATAAAACCAATCAAGAACAATTTCAAAACTCAAAAAATGATATTAAAGGTAGTTAAATACAGTAACTTATACACAACAACCAACCTTATTTTCAACCATAGATAGTACACTTGGCACGTGCCTAATCTTCCTTTTATTTGAACTTGTAATGCTGAGTTTGATTATCCAAATTAATGTAGACAACTAAAATGTCTTATGATTCCATTTTTATCACTAATAGATATTGAGAAAAGAGATAAAAGGAAGACAAAAACCCAAAAAAGGAAAGAAAAAGTGTGCCACAGAAAAACCCCAGCAAAGCAAAATGAAAAGACAAAAATAATACCCCATGGACTGTGGTAGAAAGAGTGTGTTGTCTGTGAACAATACAATGTATTGAAGAAGATTAGTAAAACAATTGGCATAAATTGTACGGTGGTTCGATTTACAAGTTTGACAAAATAAACATAGTAGCAATACAAGTCTTCCATGAAATTGGAACAACTACCTATTCCAACACCAGCCTTAAAGGGTCACAAACCAGTTGAACAATGACAACAAGCACATGTCATTCTTTCAGCTCCTCAAGCCAAAAGTTGCGACTTTCACCAACCAGGACAAGGGTCTGTTGTGTTGAAAAGTTTTTTAATTTTTGACACATGCTTCCCCACTCTCTGCTTCCTGGTTGCATACTACTGTCTCGCAAAAGTTTGACACACACCTTGACGTTGTATTTCTTTCACGTGTCAGCTCCATCCTCGCGTAAGGTCCGCATCTTGGAAAATTTCTCTTGAATGCTAGTTAGATTAGACGTGATTGCAGTAGCAGCAGGAGTTAGTCTTCGCTTCTTGTTTTTGTTGATAATGTGTTTGTTCTTCTACGGTTACGTTTTTAGTTGGTGTTAGAAGTCCTTGTTCCTTAAAATGATTACACAAATTGACGAAGACGTTCGACATCATCCAGCAACCGTGTAAAGTCGTGAGAGAGAGAGAGAGAGGGGAGGTATGGGGTGGTATGGTTGAGGTGTGAGGGTATGGTTGAGGTATGGAGGGGTGTATGGGGTAGGTGTTAGGTTTTGTTATAAAAACCAAAAGCTAACCATTTTGTCCCCTTTGTTGCCCATTTCGACTTCCACCCAAACCTCACCCTTCCCTTGCTTCCGGCGGACCAGGAGGAGAGCTTGAGCACCGGCGACGCGGAGAAGAGGTGCCGTAGGAGGAAGCTCGAGAAGAAGAAGCTAGAAGCGACGGCGGAGGAGGAGGAGCTCGCCGCACACGTCTTCTTCACGGTGAAAGGTATGCCAAGTCTTCATAGTAACTCCCCAAGAGGTGTGGGAGTGTAGGGGGCGGCGTTGGTGCCGTTTCCCGGCGAGAAACCCGACTGGACAGAGGTTGAAGACGCTCTGTTCGGTCGACCGATTGAGTGTTCGAGAGAACAGGAGCTTTGTTGGATTGGCGGGTTATTACCGTGGCTTCATCAAAGACTTCTCGAGGTTAGCTGCACCTCTGACTGCCCTGACGCAGAAGGGAGTCACTTTTGTTTGGTCCCAGAAGTGCGAGGACAGCTTTCAGGAGCTAAAGAGACGACTGACGACAGCTCCAGTTTTGACTCTGCCGAGCGGCACAGGAGGTTTTGTGGTCTACAGCGACGCATCAGGCATTGGTTTGGGTTGCGTGTTGATGCAGCACGGGAGGGTGATTGCATACGCGTCGAGGCAGTTGAAAACCCATGAGAAGAATTACCCGACGCATGACTTGGAGTTGGCAGCCGTTGTGCACGCACTGAAGACATGGAGACACTACCTGTATGGTGAGCAGTTTGAGGTGTTCACCGATCACCAGAGTCTGAAGTACCTCTTCTCCCAGAAGGAGTTGAATATGAGACAGCGTCGTTGGTTGGAGTTCATTAAGGACTACGATTTCACCATCTCCTACCACCCGGGGAAGGCGAATTCAGTTGCAGACGCCTTGAGTAGGAGAGTGGAGCTATCAGTTGCTGGCATGTGCCTTCAGGAGTGGAGACTGCTTGAGTCATTGGTAGAGTGGAGGTCGTTCACTGGGGACTCTGAGGGAGCAGTGATAGCTGGGTTGCGGGTAGAGCCACAGACCGTTTCACAGGTAGTACAGGCGCAGCATGAGGATGATGAGTTGGCCAGTTTGCTGGAGTTGACTGCCAGAGAGGGGTCAGATTTCAGTGTTGGGGTCGATGGAGGTCTGAGATTCAGAGGGCGGATCTGGGTGCCGAGGGTTGATGGGATGAGAGATGACATCATGGAGGAGGCACACAGAGCGAAGTACACCATCCATCCAGGGAGCACGAAGATGTATAAGGACCTGCAGCAGAACTTCTGGTGGAGAGGCATGAAGAAGGACATTGCAGAGTTCGTGAGTCGGTGTTTGGTCTGTCAGCAGGTGAAGATCGAGCACCAGAGGCCAGCTGGGCCTATGCAGAGTATCGAGCTTCCGGAGTGGAAGTGGGAGCACGTGACGATGGATTTCGTTACGAGGCGGTTCCATGACGCGATTTGGGTGATAGTCGATAGACTGACCAAGTCGGCGCACTTTCTGGCCATCAGGACCACCTTGCCTTTGGAGAGTCTGGCGAAGCTATATGTAGAGGAGATCGTCAGATTGCATGGAGTACCGGTGAGCATCATCTCTGACAGAGATCCGAGGTTCACATCCAGATTTTGGGGGAGTCTGCAGCAGGCACTGGGGACACGTCTGAGATTCAGTACAACTTTTTACCCTCAGACAGACGGTCAGTCAGAGAGGACTATCCAGACCTTGGAGGATATGTTGAGGGCTTGCACGCTGGACTGGGCTGGACACTGGGATGAGCATCTACCTCTGATTGAGTTTGCCTACAACAACAGCTACCATGCTAGTATTGGGATGGCACCGTATGAGGCATTGTACGGGAGGCCGTGCAGATCGTCGGTATGCTGGAGTGATGTAGGCGAGAGGCAGTTAGTGGGTCCAGAGCTTGTGCAGATGTACGCAGAGAAGGTTGACCTGATCAAGAGGAGGTTGGCTACAGCACAGAGCAGACAGAAGAGTTATGCTGACCGACGCAGACGGACTTTGAGCTTCGAGGTTGGAGATCACGTCTTCCTGAAGATTTCACCAGCTCGGGGAGTGATGAGGTTCGGGAAGAAGGGGAAGCTCAGTCCGAGGTATGTCGGACCTTTTGAGATCTTGGACCGTGTCGGGGAGGTCGCCTACAGAGTTGCTTTGCCACCACAGTTCTCTGGCCTTCACAACGTCTTCCATGTTTCTATGTTGAGGAAGTACGTTGCAGACCCGACACATGTGATAGAGATTGCAGTGCCTGAGATCCGGCAGGACTTGTCACTTGAGGAGAGGCCAGTTGAGATCATCGATCGGATGGACCATCAGCTCAGGAGGAGGACCATTCCGATGGTTAAGGTCAGATGGCAGCATCACAGTGAGCGCGAGGCCACCTGGGAGATCGAGGAGGAAGTTCGGAAGCAGTATCCGGAGCTTTTCGGTGAGTTACCTTTCTGATTTCGGGGCGAAATCCTTTTAAGGAGGGTGGATTGTAAAGTCGTGAGAGAGAGAGAGAGAGAGAGAGGGGAGGTATGGGGTGGTATGGTTGAGGTGTGAGGGTATGGTTGAGGTATGGAGGGGTGTATGGGGTAGGTGTTAGGTTTTGTTATAAAAACCAAAAGCTAACCATTTTGTCCCCTTTGTTGCCCATTTCGACTTCCACCCAAACCTCACCCTTCCCTTGCTTCCGGCGGACCAGGAGGAGAGCTTGAGCACCGGCGACGCGGAGAAGAGGTGTCGTAGGAGGAAGCTCGAGAAGAAGAAGCTAGAAGCACGCCGGAGGAGGAGCTCGCCGCACACGTCTTCTTCACGGTGAAAGGTATGCCAAGTCTTCATAGTAACTCCCCAAGAGGTGTGGGAGTGTAGGGGGCGGCGTTGGTGCCGTTTCCCGGCGAGAAACCCGACTGGACAGAGGTTGAAGACGCTCTGTTCGGTCGACCGATTGAGTGTTCGGTCGACCGAACAACGTCTAGATGATGCCTGTCCAGAGGGAAAATGCATGTTTCGGTCGACCGGTAGTGGTCTTGGTCGACCGAGTTTAGTATATATTTGCTTACTGCCCGAAAACGGTCGAACGACGTCTGTGTGACGGTCGACCGTTTATGCCAAATTTTAGCGGGAATATTTTATAAGGGTTATATTAGTCCGGTCGACCGGTGGTTGTTCGGTCGACCGATTCCAGTAGATAGGTTAGACAGACCTTCGGCCGACCGAGTGTGTGTCTCGGTCGACCGAACTACGCAAAGTCGGTCAAGAGCGTTGACCATCTAAACGGTCGACCGCTCTGGACCCGGTCGACCGACCGTGTGCAGTTTTCCTGTAGTGAAGTGCCTGTTGATCCGGTTGACCGAAAGAGTTTCGGTCGACCGAATGCAGTGGGCAGGATTCATGCAGTTTTCCTTATCGGTTGAACGGACCCTGGTTCGACCGACATGATATATATGTATATAAAACGTATAGCGTAGACCTTCCAAACGGTCGACCGCTAGATTTGACCTTGTTCGACTGGTGGGTCGAATTATCTTTCCTTGGTGGATTTATCCACATACGTGACGTCGAGCAGAGGCGACTACCGGCTGCCGAGCCCATGGTCGATCACCGGACCTCGGAGCTACGGATTTCACCTACGACGAGAGCGTATTTCTGTTGGACCCCTTGTGGATGCCGGTGCGGCAGAGAGGGATGCCTGCCATGCCTGTGTGGGTGGTAGATGCCTTCTTCCCTGGTGGGGGAAGGGGATGCACTTTCCCTGTGGAGGAAAGCCGAGACCTCCTCTTGTTGGCCTGGATTGGCAGGGGGGATGCCTCCCTATTGCCCCTGTGTGCGGCTGGGAGATGAGCGCGGCGACCCCCCTCTTGTTGGCCTGGATTGGCAGGGTGGGGATGTTTTCCATGCCCCTGTGTGCGGCTGGGAGATGGTCCGTGACGGTTGGGGCATTCATTGGGCCCGAGGCGGATTGCATTGCATGAGCATTCTTGGCATTTTCATCTGTATTTCTGTATATGTAGGAGATGTTGGCATACGGGGTTCCTTTCGGGAACTCAGGCAGATTTTATGTTTCATTTTCAGGGAGCAGGCGGTCTTAGGTTGGTGGTGACCGAGGGGAGTGCCTCCGGGATCGGGTCCTGTCGCTTCATCTTTTTGTAGAGGTAGTGATTACTGTAGTTATGTATTAGACATGTAATCACTCTTTTGACACTCTGTATTATGACTTCCACGTGGAGATATTTTATATATATATTCTGTTGACTTTTCCAGTAGCGTGCCCTTGTTGACCGTTGACGGTCGTATGTTTATGTTTTAAATTTGAAAAAAATTCTTCCGCTGTTTCGAGACGTTACAAACCGTCCAAGCAAACTCGATAGTGACCGGTTAGTAGATCTTTGGTCCTTTGCTGACTAGTACAATGAGTTGTGTGAACCTTAGTTTTGAGTAGTTATGTTTCAACATATTCCTCGACACTCTCCACAACACTTAATATAGTGTCCTCTAGCTCATCATCATCCTCAAAGGGTGGGTCGAACGATCCAACACTCATGTTTTCTTAACTAATAGACCATTAAAAAACCACCAAATAATTGAAATCCATCGTCAATTTGACAAAAAATAAAAAACGTACACAACCTCCCCTTCCCTTATTAACGACAAGAGTGTCACCAATTTTCATTCATTCTTGAACAAATATAATATACTACACGCAATGTGATGATTTACACAACTTAACTAATAGACCATTTAAGAACTACAAATAATTTAAAATCAACGTCAACTTAAATAGGCAAGTGACCATGCTACATGTTATTTTAATTGGCAACCAAATGCAAAACATTATTAAAGTAGAACCACCTTAACAACCAATTACAGTGTTGGTGCTTAATAAGATCCAACTTCAACGTTATCAAGTAGTGGACACAACCTCGACAATTCGACAAAAAAATAAAAAGTACACAAAATCCCCTTCCCTATTTAGAAGAAAAGTGACACCAATTATTCTTCATTCTTGAACAAATATGAAATACCTAACGCAAGACATCATTCATCCAATTATCATAACTCAATATCTAATTAAGGCATAACATTGTGTTGATTTACAGAGCTTGCACATCTAGGGTACACCACCTACAAATTTTGCCTAATGAAAAACCAAAGAAATGACACAACTATAAACGCAACCATAACGTCCAAAGATCAAATTGATAGGGGAAAATACATAATTCAACAGACCAGACAATAAACTTTATTATTGTTTGACGAAAATGAAAATCCACAAATTGATTCATCAACTCATTGAAAAAGGTACAGACAGGGTCTCTTCCGGCAATAATCCATGAACGTTTACAACCTAAAGTTTTAAGGATGCATACCTCGTGCCACTGAGTTGAAGCTTCTTCGATTTTGAACTCCCATGCACGACCACCGATAGCTGCAACTCCCCGGCGAGTAGACAGGCTTCCAGATCCATACAGTCGACCGTAGTAAGGAAGAAATGGGAAAGGCAATACTTCAACTAAAATGATATCGGGCGGCAGAAATGGTAATTCCAACCATGGTTTTTATGGTAATAAAGGTCTGAAGCTTGCCCTCTTTCGAACTTGGGTTTGGGATAGAATGACATTTTTCTTCAAATATCCAGGGCCAAGACCGGCCGAAATCCACAAATTGGGCTATCGAGTTGGAGAGGAGCCCAAGAAGCTCAGTTTGTGAGCTAATGTGGTGAAGGCAAAATCAGTCTCTTGGGGTGTGGACTGGGAGCTGGTATTCTAGGGAGTTCTTCGACGTTTGTTTGACAACGAACAATTATAGCCGATCCTGTCGCTTGGAGGAGCTGGGGAGACGAACATCTAAAGGGGCCCTAAGATAAAGAACTTTACCGTTTAAGTGCCAAGTTAGTGATTTCTTATATATTTACGCAATGTTGGTGATTTCTTATATATTTAGGCAATGGATGTTTTGTTGTCCGGGCAAGATCACGTATCACTCTTTCTAGTGATAGATTTCCGTGCAATGGATGTCTTTATGACACCGATAAGTGAACATGTCATTAATGTTGTAATTGTATTTGCAACATTTATGGCGAGATGAGAAACATAGAGAGGAGGTTGACAAGGTCGTCAAGATGGAGACGAAGTTCCATCCTCTGGTAAATTCTAACCTTGCTTGTCATCGGATTAGGGCATGGCCATCATGATATAATGTTGAAATCATAATTCCAACAATAAATCATAATATAAGGGTACAAAATCTTTAATGATCCCATTTGTAGTATACAGTATGAATGTGATAATATATTTTCGTACCTTGTAAACCTTCATGCATAGTTTTATTACATATGGCCTTATAAATGTCCTTTTGCTTAATTTTTTCACAGTTTGTGAAAATGGAAAGGAAATGGTACGAACTAAAAGTATACCTGAGAACCCCCTCATCGCTCCTAGGAGGAGAATACGTGTAGGATCTTAGCCTAATCCTAATCCTAATTGTGCCTTATTCTTGTTTAGGTGGTGATTAAAGATGGATGACTGAGATTGAGAAGAGATGGAATGGATGGCTTGGATGGAAGATGGATGGATGGAGGGTTGAGATGGAGAGGTATGGATTGGATGGTTAGGATTGGAAGGTGAGAGATATTATTGGTTTTCCCTCTCCCTCTCTCTCTCTCTCAGTGCTCACGTCTCTCTCTCTCTCACATTCTCTCCCTCTCTCAATTCACTCCGGCGAGGAAGAAGAAGGTTCTCCGGCGTAGGGAGGATCGGCGAGTGGTTGGCGGTTGGAGGTGAGTCCCTTGTTTTGCCAACCCGTCCCTTTGTTATTTTCGCTCTCTCGACCTCACGTGTCTGTTGTCGTGGTGGTAGAGTTGGTGGAGGTTGCCGGAGGTGGAGCTGCGAGTGAGGATCGTTGAGGAGGTGGTTGATCGTCGTTTGGACGCGAGGTTCGTCGACGGATCGTGATTTGAGGAGATGTGCTCGTGGAGGCGTCGTCGTGGTTCTTCAAAGGTCTCTTCAGACCTTTAGGTATGTCAAGCTCGCTCACTTAATTACCGTGAGTATTTGGAAGTCGACGGTAGGCCGTTCAGCTCGTCGCGAGTAAATGTGCAGCAGATTTCACTGCCTGATCGGTCGACCGGTTTGTGCAAACGGTCGACCGTTTGTGAAGAGAATTCGGGCTCTGCCTCAAATCGGTCGAACGATGCCTGTGGGGCGGTCGATCGATTGTGCATAGGAGGCAAGTCTGGAGAGATTCGGTCGACCGGGTCCCCTTTGCCGGTCGACCGTGTGCACTGTCTTAAGTCGGTTGGGGGGCGTAGACTATATAAACGGTCGACCGCCCTTTGATCTCGTCCGACCGTGACTTAAGTGGACCTTGTGGTCGGTTCGACCGAATGAGGGTTCGGTTGACCGGACTTGTGCGCTGAGCGTGGGGAACGCTCTGGTGGAATTCGGTCGACCGAGGTGAGCTCGGCGTCCGACCGGATTCGTGGTGCGTGTGAGGGATTATTCCCTGGACTGATTCGGTCGACCGAGATGTGCTCGGCGTTCGACCGAATTCATTTTGGTGTTGTGGGAATTGTTCCCTGGTGACTTTCGGTCGACCGGACCCCTTTGTCGGTCAACCGATTGGTCGTTTTGTTCGTTGAACCGGGAGTTGACCATCTAAACGGTCGACCGTCCCTTGATTTGGGTTCGACCGAACGAGTGTGGTGTTGGGAATCGGTCGACCGACGGAGTGCTGGTCGAAGTGGATTGCCCTGTATTTGCTTGATTCGGTCGACCAGGACTTATGGTTCGGTCGACCGTTTGTGTCCTGGTTTGCACTATGGAGGTGCTGTGGTCGTGGTTGCCCGTGTGGGGCGAGTCGTGGTGCCGATGTTCTTCCAGCAAGAGTGCGAGGTGCACGAGGGTTGCGGTGGTTGGCTGAAAATAGACCTGGAGCCCCGTAACCGTATGAGAGCCGCGGTTGGTTGAAAATAGACCTGGAGCCCAGCTAGTCTGTACGGAGTTGGTTGAAAATAGACCTGGAGCTCCGTAGTGTGTTCGGGTTGGTTGAAAATAGACCTGGAGCCTGAGCAGGGACCGCGTGTAGGGGTTGGTTGAAAATAGACCTGGAGCCCTTATACGTTTGGGTTGGTTGAAATTAGACCTGGAGCCCTTGGTCGTGTCGTGGCAGCTGTGGTTGGTTGAAATTAGACCTGGAGCCCAGCTTGGCGACGAGTGTGAGTCGCGACGGTTGGTTGAGATTAGACCTGGAGCCCCGTGACTGTGGTCGGTGCGGCGGTTGGTTGAGATTAGACCTGGAGCCCCGTGACTGTGGTGGGTACGGCGGTTGGTTGAGATTAGACCTGGAGCCCCGTACCCGTGGTGTGTCCTGTGGTGGAGTTGTGAGCTCTAGTGCTGGGCGTGTTGTGATGCTTTTTTTGTTGAGTAGAATTGCATGCTAGGATGCTTTTATTTCGTACATTTAGAGTTTGGCATACGGGGTTTCCTTCAGGAAACTCAAGCATTGTTGCATGTTTACTTTCAGGCCGTGATCGGCATTAGGGGGTGGTGACCGAGGAGAGGAGCACCGCTACCGGATCCAGCTTTCTCTCAGTTGTGGTCGTGTGATTACTGTTTCCTTTGTATATGCTTTTGATGTAATCACAACTTTTGTATACTCTGATGTTCACATATATATATATATATATATATATATATATATATGATATATGTCGGTGCACCTGTGTCCTTTTATTGCGTAATATCCTCTGTTGATTGAGTGTTTAAAATTTTAAATTTTCCGCTGCTTTGAGGATGTTACAATACGTCTACTACAACATTTCACCGATTGGGTCCAAAAACACGTCTTAAAACACGTCTCTGTACCATTAACCGTTTGAGAAAGACTTTGATTAAAGGATTTACCTATGATATGGAAAATCAAGTGTTGGTAAGCCTTTTTATTGTGGTTTTATTCCAACAAATATATCATACCTGTTTGGATGAGTATTTTTGTTGGTGCTATGATATGTTGATGTTATTAGGATTTGAGACTACTCTTGAGAGGGTAAATAGAGTCTTGTTAGAGAATACTTCCACATTGGTTAAATTGAGGACTTTCTTCTCATGGGTTATAAGGTGTAGGATCCCTCCACTCATCACCAATTGTTTTTGAGTTGGATATTCATACTTCAATATGGTGTCAGAGACAAAAGTGCCCAATGATCGGCTTGACACATCGACTATTGTTGTTATCAATGCGTAGACATAGATAAAAAAATAAATTCTGATCACGCATTTGGGGGAGTATTAGAGAATAGTCCCACATTGGTTAAAATGAGGACTTTCTCTTGGGTTCTAGGTTGTATGATCTCTCCAAGCAATTGGTTCTGATTTGGATACCCACACTTAAGTATTTATAAGTTTTAGTTGATAATTTACATTTTCTTAGGTAGTTTAGAAAAAGTAAACTTATGATTTAGTTCAGTCCCAGACAACCCCCCCCCCCCCCCCCACACCTCCTTCGTTATTCCAAACCTTTTACCAAGACAAGTTTTACCTTTTCTTACTGCTACGATCAACGAACACCCTCACTGCTAACTGACGCGCCTCACCTTACCATGAAGCTAACTACGAAAACTTAGAAGCTTCTTCACATCTTTCAATAAACAAAATGAGAGTTGTTGGGAATGAGTGTGAATTGTTTTAAAGGTCAAAATCTTATTTGTAAACAAGGGAGAGGTAGGCTAAATGTGTAAGAAAATACTGGAAAATCTGGCCAAAAGAACAAACAATTCAAAATCTCTGAAAATGGAAGACACATGGTAAATGGAAAATAAAAAACAATGACACAATGCATGACCAGAGACACCAACTAAGCATGAAGCACACAAAGCTAGCTGAGATATGGAAGGAGAGAGTTGAGGTAGTCAGACGAAAGTGGAGCGGTCAGAGAGTTGTTGGGAAAGGGATTTGGGAGTTATCAAGCTTCAGGAGGAGGCAACAAAGGAGGGATCTACAAGAGCGACGAGACAAGGCGTAAGTTGGTCGATGTTTATTTCATCCTCGTCAAAGGTGTGGAAGAATTTCAATTCTGTTGAACGTGAAATGATTAAATGGATGAAGAGGAGGAATGGAGGTACCTTCAAAAGATATTCTATTGTAGGTAAGAATTCGTGTAATCAACACGCCATAAGAAGTTATTTCTTGTAGAGAAGGAATTGATCAACAAAATGTTGTTACAATTACAAATATGATCATGTAATACAGTGGGTTACATATGTCGAATAAATATTCCATAAGGATCCAGATAAAGCCAACATACAAAAACATGTAAAGGAAAACAAGAAACGCAAGAACAATGATCAGAATGGACCTCCAAGACCGAGCCGTCGGAAGGCGACTTGCCTCAGAGAAAATATCGGCCCACATACCAGTGCGTTTGATGGTCTGCCGGTTTTCTCCCAGGATAGAACTGTCTCACCGTCGATCGGGCGCACACCAGAGTCGACGGACCACGAAAGCAGCGCGGAACCTCGCAAAAATCGGGCGTTGAACAACTCTAGATTCGGAGATAGGAAATCGCCGGAGAGGGACGGTTTTCGTAGAGAGATGATGGGAAAATAAATCGTGTATATACAGGAGGAAACCGTCATGATATATATATATATGTATTTATTCTTGTAACCGTCAAGGACTTAATTGCAAAAACAATTATCTTGAGGTCCAAAAATAATTACACCCATCACCCTGAGGCTAAAGCCTCTAATTTCCCCCAAATCCCCCGCTGCCACGTCACGTCACGCCACGCCACGCCACGCCCCGCCCCGCCCTGGACCGGGACGGGACGGGCGCACGCGCGCGTGTGTGTGGAGAATTCTCTCCTCCTCTCTTTCCACATACAAAGTGACAAGTGAATAGTATGTTTATCTACATCCTTCAACTTGTTAGCTTCACCAATGTGGGACTAAAAGTAGAGGTGAGCACATGGCACATGGGGAATAGTTCTCATCTTCATCTCAACATTGGATTTCTTCAATTGAGCTATTCATGGGCCTAGCCCAAACTCAATAATCCAACAATCCCCCACAAATCCATTGTTGATCGAGCGACCAGACCTTGCAGCCTAGTGCTTTTAGTAATGGTACCTTTCGGGTTTGAACCACGACCTGAGTCCTTCAACTTTATCCCCACAGGAACTAAGTGAAACGAAGTCTTGAACTTGAACCTTTTGTGTGGAGATGTCCATTGAGAACAACACTAAGCAGGTTATGCTGCAATCTACAGGGTTGATGCTTTACGGCCATGCATCTGTATCCTGTTTCATGAATGCTTTCAAGGAATGACCCCCATTCCTCTAATTGCGGCCACACAACTGCATTCACATAGTTGGGCTTCTCCAAAGATGCACTGCTAACATCTTGTCTCAAAGACTTAAACTCATTCAGAGTCTACACTCTTACTAAACTTGCAGTTTCAGCAACATATCCATTCGTTGGGGTATTGACACAGATACAATGTATGACCTACAATGTATCACCAATGAGTTGCACTTGACTCACTCAAAAACTTGTTATTACCACATTGAACCAACTTCGTGGGATCTCCACTCAGATTGGTTGGGTTGCCATTCTAGATGAGTCATGTAATGGGTCTCAGTCCCATCCCCAACTTGGATTTCAGAACTTGAACTAGATCAAGTCCTTTGGTGAAAGGATCAGCTGTATTGTCTTTGGTACCAACAAAATCAACAGCTATCACCCTTTCCGAGATCAATTCCCTTACAGACTTCAGTCTGACTTGGATGTGTCTCCATTGTTTGTGGTTATACTTTGAGCTTCTTAACTTTGCAATAGTAGTCATACTATCACAATGCACAGATATTGCAGGAACTGGTTTGCTAGTCATTGGCAATTCAGAAAGGAGTCCTTTCAGCCATTCAGCTTCCATTCCACTTGTATCCAAAGCACAAAGTTCAACCTCAAATGTAGATCGAGACAATATGGTATGTTTTGTAGACCTCCAGGAGACTGCGCCTCCACCCAGAGTAAAAACATACCCTGTAACACCGTTACTCCCAGAGTTTTTGGCTATCCAGCTTGCATCACTATACCCTTCTAGTACAGCTGGGAATTTCCCATAATGCAGCCCAAGAGTAGAAGTACCCTTCAAGTACTTAAATACTCTATCCAAAGCCTCCCAATGAGTACGATCAGGACAACTTGTGTATCTACTAAGTTTGCTCACCGAGAATGAAATATCTGGTCGTGTGCAATTTGCAAGATACATCAAGCTACCTATAATCTGAGAATATCTCAGTTGTGAAACTGGAACACCACTCTTGTTCTTGTACAAAGGTTTTGAAGAATCATATGGGGTTTTCACAGATCTACAATTCGTATAGCCAAATCTCTCAAGAATCTTCTCAACATAGTGAGATTGAGATATGGAAATACCATCAACTGACCTAGTCAGTTTGATACCCAAGATCACATTTGCAATACCCATATCCTTCATCTCAAACTTAGTACACAAGAAGGACTTAGTTTCATGTATTATATTCAAATTAGAGCCAAACAGTAAAATGTCATCAACATATAAACACAATGCAATACATGCATTACTTTGAACTTTACAATAGACACATTTATCAGAATCAATAACCTGGAATCCAAATGATAATATAATTTTGTCAAATTTCTCATGCCAAGCTTTTGGGGCTTGTTTAAGTCTATAAAGAGACTTAACAAGTTTACAAACTTTGTTCTCGTTTCTAGAAGCTACAAATCCCTCAGGTTGGTCCATATAAATTTCTTCTTCAAGGTCACCATGAAGAAAAGCAGTTTTTATATCCATTTGATGGATTGTAAAATCATATACAGACGCCAATGCCAAGAGCACTCGGATAGTAGTCATACGAGACACTGGAGAATATGTATCGAAATAGTCTATTCCTTCCTTTTGTTTAAATCCCTTGGCAACTAATCTGGCTTTATACTTATTGATGGAACCATTTGGTTTTAATTTCTTTTTAAATATCCATTTACAACCGATCGTTGAACAACCTGGAGGAAGATTTACCAACTCCCATGTCCCATTAGAGACAATAGAGTCCATCTCGACCTTAACTGCATCTTTCCAATGCTTTGCTTCAGATGAAGCCATAGCATCCTTGAAAGTGTTAGGATCACCCTCGATGTGGTATGTGATAAAATCACTTCCCAAATCCTTGGCAATTCGAGAACGTTTGCTCTTTCTAGGTTCAATTTCAACTTGAGTTTGAGAAGACTCAAAATCGGCAATAGACAAATTTGCCCCCACATTTGTCATCCTTTCCACATGCTCGTGGATGGAACCAGACGTAGAGGGATCAACTGAAGAAGAAACTTGTTGAGGAACTCCAGATTTCATGGGAAATACATCCTCAAAAAATGTGGCATCACGAAATTCAACAATTGTGTTAACATCTATGCCAGATATCTCGGACTTGATTACGAAAAATCAGTACGCATAGCTATTAATCACATATCCGATAAATATTGCATCAACAGTCTTGGGACCAAGCTTTTCCTCTTATGTTCAGGGATTAACATTTTTGTAAGACAACCCCAAACTTTAAGATATTTAAGGCTAGGTTTTCGACCACACCAGAGTTCGAATGGACTATCCTCCTTATGTTTCTGAGGAACTTTATTCAGAATATGGCAAGCCGTATTCAAAGCTTCTCCCCACATATATTTGGGTAATCCTGAACTCTCTAATAATGCATTAATCATATCAGATAATGTTCTATTTTTTCGTTCAGCAATTCCGTTAGATTGTGGAGAATACGGCGTCGTCACCTCATGAACTATGCCAGAATCCTGACACACTTGTTCGAATAGGTTGGACGTATATTCACCACCTCTATCAGATCTCAACCTCTTAAGTTTCTTTTCAGTTTGTGTCTCTGCTTCATTCTTAAAGATAAGAAACTTAGATAACGCTTCATCTTTACTTTTCAAAAGATAAACATAGCAATACTTTGAACTATCATCAATGAAAGTGATAAAATATTTCTTTTTATCCTTAGTTAACATGTCATTGAATTCAGAAGTATCAGTGTGTACTAAATCTAAAATACTAGTATTTCTAGTCATAGAATGAAATGGTCTTTTCGGTTGTTTAGCTTGTACACACACTTGACATTTTTTATTCTCAATAGCATACTTAGGAATCATATTTAAATTCATCATTCTTTTAAAACATTGATAATTCACATGTCCTAAACGTTTATGCCAAACATCACCAGATTCAATGGAATAAACAACAGGAGAAGACACATCTTTAACAGAAATAACATTGCGATTATAAAAAGCAGGTTCAACATGAATTAAAAAAACACCACAAGACAAGTACCCCTTGCCAATAAAAGTACCAGAAAGAGTAATCACAACTTTGTTACATTTAAATGTTACTTCATAACCCTCAACTACCAGATACGGACCACTAATAATATTTCGACGAACAGCAGGCACATGATGCGTCCTGTGAAGTGAAAGAACTCGTCCTGAAGGTAACTTCAAGTTGATACGTCCAATTCCAAGCACCTTTGCAACATTCCCATTGGCTATCGCCACAGATCTACGATCAACAGGCTGGTAAGAGACAAACATGGACTTGTCAGCACATACATGCACATTAGCCACAGTGTCAACCAGCCACTCACGTGGTTCATAAATGGAAAAACTTGAGGATTAACAGAAACAAACTTATTGTTGGTCTCATCCACCTCAGTCAATACATTGACCTGTGGAGTCGATTCAGTGGTACCTTGTTGGCGTTTGGCTTTCTTGGATGGACAATCCTTAGCCCAGTGCCCAACCTGTCCACAATTCCAACATGGTTTGTTTGTTGGCCTTTTCTGGATTTTGACCTTGGGTTTAGTCTTATTAATAGGTTGTGGTTTTCCTTTAAAATGTGACTTAGATGAGGATCCAATTAATAAGTTTGCCTTTGGTTGGAACTCTACAGGCATCACTGGTTTTTCACCTCGATGTTCCTCCTCGATTGCAATAGCAACCATGAGGTCATCCATAGTTAGTTTTCCTCTCCTATGCTTTAGAGACATCCCGAAGTCCTCCCAGGATCGAGGGAACTTCTCAATGATTGACATTACCAGAAACTTCTCAGGAAGCTTCATGTCAGCCTCTTTTAAGCCATGGATTAGAATCATAAACTAATGAGCCTGTTCAGTAACTGACTTGCTTTCCACCATTTGAAACTTAAGGAATTTTCCAACATAATACTTTTCATGACCTAAGTCCTCAGTATTATATTTTTTATCCAACTCATCCCATAAATCCTTTGCAGTCACAGAAGCAGAGGAGAACGAACTATAAACATCGAATAGCACGTTGGACAGAGCCAACAGAATGCAACCTCGACATAATTTGTCCTTCTCTAGCCACAGTTCTTGTGCTGCTTTGATTTTGGGATCTCCAGTTTCAGAAAGTGGGAAAGCCTTTTCAATTACATCAACTAACCCAATAGTGGTCAACCAGATCTTCATACGTTGTTGCCAACGTTTGAAATTCTGCCTGGAAATTTTTTCCAGCATGCCTGACATGTCCACTTTTGGCGCAAACGAATTATTAGACGACATAATTAACAATATTTTCCCTGAGATTGTTGTTACAATTACAAATATGATCATGTAATACAGTGGGTTACATATGTCGAATAAATATTCCATAAGGATCCAGATAAAGCCAACATACAAAAACATGTAAAGGAAAACAAGAAACGCAAGAACAATGATCAGAATGGACCTCCAAGACCGAGCCGTCGGAAGGCGACTTGCCTCAGAGAAAATATCGGCCCACATACCAGTGCGTTTGATGGTCTGCCGGTTTTCTCCCAGGATAGAACGGTCTCACCGTCGATCGGGCGCACACCAGAGTCGACAGACCACGAAAGCAGCGCGGAACCTCGCAAAAATCGGGCGTTGAACAACTCTGGATTCGGAGATAGGAAATCGCCGGAGAGGGACGGTTTTCATAGAGAGATGATGGGAAAATAAATCGTGTATATACAGGAGGAAACCGTCATGATATATATATATATATGGATTTATTCTTGTAACCGTCAAGGACTTAATTGCAAAAACAATTATCTTGAGGTCCAAAAATAAATACACCCATCACCCTGAGGCTAAAGCCTCTAATTTCCCCAAAATCCCCCGCTGCCACGTCACGTCACGCCACGCCACGCCTCGCCTCGCCACACCACGCCCTGGACCGGGACGGGACGGGCGCGCGCGTGTGTGGAGAATTCTCTCCTCCTCTCTTTCCACCTACAAAGTGACAAGTGAATAGTATGTTTATCTACATCCTTCAACTTAGCTTCACCAATGTGGGACTAAAAGTAGAGGTGAGCACATGGCACATGGGGCAATAGTTCTCATCTTCATCTCAACATTGGATTTCTTCAATTGAGCTATTCATGGGCCTAGCCCAAACTCAATAATCCAACACAAAATGCCCAATTGATGGGGATGCCTGTGGCAATGGCAAAGAGGACAAGAGTGTGGATGTGCTAGAGGGAGTGGATCGAAGTGACCCACTTTCGATACGAGATTGTGTGTGATCATGAGACAAAGGAAGTTGATCGAGCTATAGAGGAAGCTAGTTGGTGAGTTTTGGAAATTGTAAGGACTGAATTCTCTGGGGGAGAGGATGGTAGTGAGTCTACTTCCTTAAGCATGGAGTAGACACTGATGACCCCGGTGGAAGTAGAAGAGGCAAGCCTTGTCTGAGTGTTATCTTAGACGAACTTGAGATAGGTAGATTCCACCTTCTCATTAACATACATAGAGGTTTTGGACTGCACGCTTGTTGGAGTTAGAGAAGAAGATTTGGAGTAGAGTGGGAGAAGTGATTAGAGAGATAAAGGAACATTATTGTGTGAGATGGAATGGAGAAGGAGATGATCTATTTATAAAAGAAATTTTGAAAATGAAGAGGGAGATATGAGTGGGAAAGGTGCGTAGAAGTTAAGATTTAGAAATAAATCATGGAGGAAAAATTAAAATAAATAGGGCAGATAGGGGATGTAGTTGCTGAAAAGTCAATGAAAGGGGAAGAGATATTTGAAAATTGAAAGTGATTATGAAGGGAAAGGGGTTATAGAAATTGAAGAAAAATGAAAAGGGAGGAAGAGGAAAGAAATTAGAAAAGGCATGTTTTTGCGCAAGAGCAGCTGATCGATTTCCTAGGCCACTCAACTGGTTATGCTCGCAGTTTGGAACATCGGGTAGAACGATCAACCTCCTTCCGAACAAGTCTACCATTTTCATCTAGAAATCCTATTTTGGCATCTTTCGAGGGTCACAATGGGACGAATTGGTGTTTTATGTGTGTAACAATAAAGTTTGAATAAAATAAAGTGACATTTATAGTTGATAATAAATATTTCATTAAGTGATATGAGTAGGGGTGGAAACGGATTGGATATGGGTATTACCATATCCATATCCATATTTGATCTGTTGATACATATACAAATCGTTTCGGATATGAAAAATGTCTATCCATATCGTTAAAACAGAAAGTACATATATGGAATGGATTTTTATAAACGGATACAGATAAAAAATGGATATATGTGGTGTACATTGATTAGTAGCATATAATATGACTCATTCATGCTATATATCATTTATTTCACCCTATATTTGTACTACTCGGGGATTTGTTTCATACATTTCAGGGTTTGGGTAATAAAAAAGAAACGACTGATTAAGGACCTATTTCATACATACTCGGGGAAGTCTTCTGGACCTGTTTGTAATGCTCAAGGACGGGATAGCAAGTAAAGAAGGACCTAGGTTAAAACCCGGAGGGACCTGATCGTAAAAAAACTATGTTGGTTGTAAAAGTCCATAATCTCGTTAACCTGAGAAGTAATTCAATAATTAAAACCAAACGAGTTCTAACCAACGGCGCCAGGTGCACCTCTGTGCTAAATTGATTCACTTAAGCTGCTGGAGAAATTTGGGGCAGATCCAACCCATATTATCCGCCAATGGTGGATCCGGTTGGTTGGTTTTGCGCTCGAATTTCTTTAGCAGGTCGAGTTGTTGGGTTAGAGCAGTCTTGAACATTTTGATCTAATTTTCAGCCATCCTATTGCGCTCAAATTCATCCAGGCCCTCTAATCTTTTATAAATACACTTGTAATCCTTCTTCTTCCATTCTTCTTACCCTATTAGAGTAGGTTTTATTTCTTGCTTAAAGTAGGTTATATTTCTTGCTTAGTAGTGTAGTGAGGAGAAAGGAAACACCATTTTGTATTTTTCTTTCTTAATCAAGTTTTAGTTCCATGTTCTTTGTGTTCTTGTCTTTCATTTGATGTAATTTTTATCCCATTACTTTGGTTATATTTAGTTTCCTTTACTTGTTCATGTGTAGTTTTTCTTTTGTTCTTCTCTTTATTATGAATATGATTAGTGAGTAATCCATCTCTCATTGAGGGGTTGATTAGTAGCATATCATACATTGCATTCATGCTATATATCTCTTATGCTACATTGCATTCCTTACTTCAAAGAAGAGTGAACCCTTCATTGTATGATCAGTCTTGTACTCGAGTGTTTGTTTGATGTGTTTAGAGTTTAGCCAATAAAGAAGAGAAATGAAGAAAACAATACCTAAATGCAAGAAGAAATGATTGAGATGGAAGCCTTCTCGACTTGTTTGTAATGTTCAAGGACTTGACTAAAAATTGGGAGGGACCAAAGTGAAAACCTAGAGGGACCTAAGTATAAAAAATATATGTTGGGTACAAAAGACCATAATACCATGAATCTGATGAGTAAATCAACAATTAAAAAAACAAGCGGATTCGAACCAACGGGGCCGGGTGCACTCCACGTGCTAAAATGGTACACACAAGCTTTTGGAGAAATTTGGGGGCAATCCGACCTAAATAATCCACCGTTGGCGGATCCATGGTGGATCCGGTTGGTCGGATTACGCTCGAATTTCTCAAACGGGTCGGGTTGTTGGGTTAAAGCACTCTGAAACATCTAGATCTAATTTTCAGCCGTCTGATTGCGCCTAGATTAATCTAGACCTTCTAATCTTCTATAAATAGACTTGTAACCCTTCCATTCTTCTTCCTCCTTCCTCTCCTCATGTTAGCTTTATTTTTTGTTTAGTGGAGTAGGTTTTATTTCTTGTTTATTAGAGTAGGTTTTACTTTCTTGGTTAGTGGTGCAGTGGAGGAGAAGACGAGCAAACTTTGTAATCTTCATTTTCTTAGTCAAGTTAGTTTCATGTTCTTTATATTGTCATCTTTCATTTGATGTACTTTTTGTTCACTTGCCTTGGTTAGCTTTAGTTATCTTTACTTGCTTATGAGTTGTTTTCCTTTTGTTGTTTTCTTTGTTATGAAGATGAGTACAGAGTAGCCATCCCCATTGGGGGTGGAGGGAGATGTGAAGTGTTGATGTCTTGTATTAATGTGTGTGTGTTTAATCCTAATCTTGGAGCCTCACATGAATTCCATCGCCATTTTGTTGGGTTCCTTACTCTTGCATTTGATGTGTTAATGGTCTTAATTGATGCTTAGCACATGCTTTGGCTAGTTGACTAACTTTATAGGGAATAATGAGGTGATGATAAGGTTGGAGTGGGTAAAGAGATAAGGATGGCATGTGGGAGCATGTGCTCTTGTTGGCCTTATCTTAATTAATGTTTTGTATATTTTAATGATAATGTTAAATCTTAATTCATGTGGAGACATAGTTGGGCTTGTGGTCATTATGGATTGCATGTTCTTTATGTCATTAAACATGTACTCATGTGGTTGTCTGTGTCCTCGTCTTGAGAAGTGTTTTGTATGTTTTAATGATGGTGATAAATCTTAATCCATGTGTAGACACACTAATGATTGTGGTATTATAAGATTTTCATGTTATGCATGTCATGAGAACTTAATTGTATGCGCACACAACATACATCTATATTTTTGCATTCATTCTCTACCTCCTACGGGATTCATTTTTGATTAGTTGTTACTGTTTCATGTCATGTTTGTCGCCTAGATTAGGTACCATCATTCTTCATTTTCTCTCCCATTCGAGTATGGGGAGAATGACACACACAACTCCTCATGGACATGACCCGTACCTGTCGCGTCTTAACCGACGCCGTGCACTTGCGGTTATTAAACGATCAATCAGGGGTGGAGAATGATGTGAAGTGTGAATGTTAGATTCGTGTGTGTTTTAATCTTAATCTTGAAACTTCAAATGATTTTGATAGTCATTTTGATGAGTTTCTCACTCTTGCCTTTGATGTGTTAATGATCATAATAGATGCTTAGCACATGTCTTGGTTAGTGGGCTCACTTTATGGGGAATGATGATGTCAGGATAAGATTGGACTGAATAAAGAGAAAAGATTAACATTTGAGAATGTGGTTATCTTTAGCCTTATCTTAAGTAGTATTTTGTATATTTTAATGATAGTGATAAATCTTAATCGATGTGGAAACACACTTAGGATAATGGCTGTTATAGATGTCCATATTAATTTATGTCATTAGAGCTCAATTGTACACACACGCATCACACATCTAAATTGTTGCACGCATTCTCCACCTCCTATGGGTCTAGTTATATGAGGGTAATTTTAGCACCTCACATCACATTAGTTAGTTAATTCAAATACACTCAACTTTCATTTTCTATCCCCCACTCGAGTATGGTCAACGACGACCCGCACTAACTTCTCGTGGACAAGACTTTTACATGTGTACATGGTCGAGTCTTTCTCATTTTTTGTTTTATTTTGTTTGCAATGGTAGGGTTATGTTAGTGTGCTGCATTTAATATTGATATATCTACTTGCCATGGATCCTTGGGTGACATGTCTTCTTTTGCTTGCCTAGTGCTTTAAATTTTGTCATTTCTTTCAAAATCTTCATATTTTTGCGAAAGAAAATGTTTTGTGGGTTTTGCGTGTGTTTAGCATGTGCAAAACCGTTGCGAGGCAAAGTAAAAGGAAGCTCCGAAAATTGACTTGAACTTGATGCATTAGGATATCTAGTACACCGGATTTAGGTCTTATCTAGTCGTAAGGATGCATCCCGGTTTTCCCTCGGGGGGAGACTAATCATAAGAATTCAGTACTCAAATAAAGAAAAAGTCCACCATGAATCTAGTGAGTCAAATAATTTGTGTTTGTTAGTATAAGGAAGTTTGTCGTAGTCAGGGACCCTTAAACTCCTGTTGTGAAACCTTAATTGTAGGAGTTTTGGTTCATGTGTAGATAATAAATAAGTGAGTAGGTGTTCTCTCTTCTCTCACGGCTCTTATCACTCGGAAAATTAGGTCCGAGGGGACTTAGTGTCTGGTTCTTTCGGATCATCTGCCTTGGGATGCACCGACCGAACTCCCATTACACGGGTGGTAGGGATCGCCCTATGTGGAGATGTGGGGGAAGGTATACGTGATAGTGTAAGTCCTCATAGGAAATGATGTACGAAACCTGACAATGAGAGAATTACCCACCAACTAGTTAAAAAAGAAAAAAAAAGAAAAAAAAGGTAATACAAATAAGAACCTTCATGAACTTTACACAACGTAACACTTGAGTATGTTAATGTTGCCCTTGTCTTTCACTTAAGTCCTTAATTAACTTGCACGAATGATTTATTAGGATAGGTGTGTGGACTAGATACTTATATAGAGTCGGCCCATAGGATTACCTGTCCAATGATCGACAATAGTAGGTCCGACGAGTCGAGTTGCTAGGTTGAATAATGCATCATTGTTTGGATTTTGTGGGTATATCCGCTGAAAACCCTCAGGACACACCACTCCTCCTCTTTGGTGACAAGGAGGTTTAACAGTTTGTTGCACGTGCTAAGTGCAACCGTGATTCCTACGAAAGTGAGTTAGGATATTCCCGTGTTACGTATGTTTTTTCTTTCTTTGTTTTGCTCGGGGTTATCAAAAGGTAAGTGTGGGGGTATTACAAGACCTATACTTTCCACCACTCCTACGCTATGATGCACTTGTGGTTTTGAACTTTAATTTCCATGAACAAATTTTTGACGCCATTGCCGGGTAGCAAGTGTTTAGTTGTCGCATTTACCATTTCGGGGGGGGGGGGTTACATTTTTTTCTTTTTTTTCTTCTAATTTGATGTAAGGGATTAGAGTGCACATGGGATACACATGACCAGGGGAGCACTCTAGAGAAACCACATCAAGCCGAGCATTTTCATCCGCCATTATCGGATTTGTGTCCGCCAGTGGTGGATCAGGTGCGTGATATGCCTTCAATTTTTCAGTGGTAGTGTTGTCATGCTTCTCTAGTCATTTGCTTCCTATTGACTCAATGCATGCTCTATACTAATGTCAGAACCCTTAGAACGTGCATGAACCCCTTTATAAGAGAAGTTGCCCTCTAAAACTCAAAAAAGATTATATTGATTATTATCTAGGTCATCCATCATTTGTAGACCTTGCACGCATTCCATTATCTTTTCTTTAGATTTTTTTGTTGTCGATCGCTGGCGTGAGGTACGTGCATTCTTCTCTTCTACATGCATGGTTAAAGCATGCATTAGTTAATAAGGTGCATCGGGACAAGTGTGAGGTGTGCGTGTATTTGGAGAGTTTTGCTAGAGTTAAGACTCAAAACGCTACTAAGGAGGGGTTATACCACACAAGATAAGGTGGGTGATTTCGTCACCCCTTCCTTTGCCGCAAAAATCACACTAATTTGAATCCTAATTTAAAATCAAGTAGACATCGACCCTAAGGACTTCAAACACACTAAGGAGATGATCTCATTCTCGACGTCATGACCTGAACGTTGTTGTTTGCTTAGTGCATTGAGACTTTTGGGACCTCCGGGTCTTAACTTTCTCATTCAGCTTGGTGACCTTCGACTGAGCGAGGTGAGGTGTTTGGGAGTGTGGGGAGTCATTGTTATGCGTCATCGAGCCTAAGGACCTATAGTCAGCCTTTTATTTGTTTGAGCCATGCTTGCTAGCTTAGGCTTCTACCCAATCCTACTACCCACACTAGCTTTTAAGGCCTCTTCTCCTCTCACCTGAGTCTTCTTCTCCTTTATTTCTCCCGGTTAGTCTCATCCTCCAATGCACTTTCTCGTAGTGTTTAGGGTCAAGTCGAGAACTTTTATGTGAGCTTAATATTGTGGTGGTGAGAGTAGTCGATTTGAGAGAGTTATTATCAAGATGGATGGTTACATGGGAAATCATTCATATCATTGTTAAGATCATGACTACTCCCCCTGGTATACCCAACCCAAGCATCTTGGGATGCTTCAGACAAACACCTTGTAGGATCATTATGGCCTAATAAATCTAATCACTAAATGCTTTAAACAATAAGTAATATGTGGCAAAAATCAAATAAAGCAAGTAGAGAAAATACAAACTACATTGACACAGAGATTTTTATAGAGGTTCGGCAGCCCCCAAGTCTTGTCATCTCTTGCAAACCCCGCTCGAGCACCATAAGCCCCTCTTACGTCTTCCTAATCCAATCTTTGTTCTGGGCCAAGATGAAGCTTTTACAAAGCCAATTTTCAAACATCCTCGCCGAACTTGGTTTCTTCTCTCACAACCCGAGAGGGACGCTTCCACCGAAGCCTTTACACTTAAAGCTTGTGAACACCTTCACCAAGCTTGGACTACCTTCTTACAACCAAGAAGAGCTTCACTCCAGAAGCTATTACAACACTTTGAGAATATAACTCTAGTTTGAGCACTTTGAAGATTTGAATCTAATGATGGTTCAAATGAAATTTAAAGTTGTTCTAAGCTCTATTTATAAAGTTGTTCGAAGCTCTAGATAGGATGGTTACTTTGTAAAGTTGTTCTAAGATCTATTTATAGGCTTTAAAGCTCATATAGAAATTGGGAAAGATTCGGTAAAGTTGTGTGTAAGATACACAAATAAGAAACTAAAGTTCAGCAAATATGTTCCACACAAGTCGACTGACACGGGATAAACGGTCGACCATTTCCATAAAAATAAAGAAACATTCGAACCAACTTAAAATACGGTTGAACCAAAAGATTAGTAACTTTAGTTATCGGTCGGACCAGGTCAAGGGGTGGTTGACCGATATAAGGGTTTTGAGTGAGTCTAGAGAGAATATAAGGTAAACGGTCAAATGAGGAAGAGGTTGGTCTTATCGAAAGTAATAGGGGCTTTTCTGGATCTAAGAGTGACTCACCAGTCGACTGCTAAGGTCAAATGGTCCAACCGGTACCTTATGACAAAATGGTGATTATGTAGGATTAATACGTATTCGATGGTTGTATAATACCACAAAAATAATGGGCAGATAAAATATGTACAATAGAGAAATGGTCGAACAAAAGACATTTACCAGTCGACCGAACCAAGGGTAAAGTGAACTTGCCAACCGGTCAAACAGACACTCTATCGGTCGACCGTTTATGTGCAAACAGTTCTATATAGCTTGGGTTATCCTATGGATTTGGGTCACTTATTCAAGTCGGATTGTTATGGAATTTTGTATGAGACTTCTATAGGTTCCCTAGAGTCTATGTATGAAGTTTATCAAGAGTTAGGTACTCAAGTTACATAAATTCCCAAAGACTCAAATAAAGATAAAATTACATATCTTCAAATAGCTTGATTACATGTCTTGACTTCATTCCATTCTTCCTTGAGTCTTGATCGGCTATTGATATTAGCACAATACAAGATATATTCCATGCATAATGTGTGTGACTCAATTTGATTGACAAGGTTGATTGATTAAGATTAGTTTGATTAATCATCAAAATCAATAGATTAAGGCTTAAAAGACAACACACCCAACAGGGTTTAGATAATTTTAATTGTGTGGCTGAGTAGTTTTTAGATTGAGGTGATATGAGAGAGGTATTGACTTCTAGATCATCATCTAGTTTTGTTGGATCATACATTGGTGAACAAACTAAGTCATTACAAGAAACTTTGGTCTCTTTTATGCGTGTGGTAGAGGGTATGACTAGATCGGTGGTGTTAGAAGTCACGTCAGATGACCAGAGTGCTTTAAGTGGTCAGGTGTTTAAAGATTGTTGGTATGTTCCTCTCGAACACGAATATGATGATGTTTTTCTCCAAAATACTCATTATGATCCATATGCATTCGCGTATAACCCAGGGAGGACATATTCATGGGGGAACCAAAGAAATACTCAATATCATACATCATGTGTGCCCTAGTATCCTCCCCCTAAATACCCAGAATTCTACCAACAACTAACTACCAATCGTTGGACTCATTCTCAGCTCACATTGGACTCATTCTCAGCCCATAGTTGACCCAGAATTCTACCAACAACTAACTTGAAAATTTCCAAAATTCTAACTTGGCGCTCATAATTGACCCCTGATATGATTCCTCAGAACAAACACTCCAAATGTTCATGCAAACCACTCAAAAATTGATGTAGTCCAACTAAAATTCCTTGCAAACTCTGGAAATGCAAGTGACTCAGATGACACAACAATTAAGTGAACGTGAGGATGACAATCTTTCTTGTCAACATGAGGATTCATCTTCTAATATCAAACCACCACATCCTTAAATTCAAAGTGCAATCTTTGAAAGTCAAACTCCAAGTCAGTCTGAGAAACTTAGGATTTCAATTCGTGATCACTTGGTGGAGAATTAAATTCAAATAGAGAATAACATGAACAAACTTGATGTTGAGTTGGCACATGACTATGCCTCATCTTTTTATCCTGTGGCCATTGAGCCATATGATCTCAATGTTGTGCCCCTCAAGGACTCATCTTTGGTGGAGCAGTAGCTCCCCAATACTCTTATTTTTATAAGACCTCACGAGGATATTGGGAGGTCCTTAAAGGATATCTTGGGTGTAAGACACACTTTCGGTTCGCCTGGGGTGCTGAGTAAGCATAACTAGGTTCTTGAACACGTTCCAACACACCATCCTATTGGTTGGAGAGTTTGGATTGATGATCATGATTTTAATACTGCAACAAAGGAGACTCTTCTTCCTTTCAGCAATTGGTGCCAAACTCTTGAGAGTTTCAACTATTTCAGTTTGATACTTTGAATCAGATGTCTTTGCGTCCAATTCATGAACCTCTCCCGATATCTGATAAACTTTGTGTGGTGGCCCACACATGAGTATTTTGGCCCCATATGGTGTCGTGTTCCCATTCCAGGTACATTGATCCACATGGTGTCGTGTTCTCTTTTGTTGTCATTTGACAAAGGACGTTGAGAGCTTCTTTTGTATATAGTTATATTTAAAAAAAAGGTTGTCCTGGCTCCCACTCCTTGAGGATTAGGACTCCATTTATTAACTTCTATTCTCTTCTTAAGTATCTCAAAGGTTTTAGGGAATTTGGGATAATGTTCATAACATAATCATGAACTTCATTTTGCGCTTCACATTGGTGAGATCTTATCTTGTTCATGCACAAATCCATGTAATATCATAATCACATTCATCGAGGACAATGCATGAAGTAAGTGTGGGAGTAGTTTTATCATCTATATATAGTCGAGTCTTTTGTTTTTCTTTTCTTCTTCTTTTGTTTATATTGTTAGGGTCATGGTAGTTTGCTGCATTTTACATTGATATATCTTGCTATACCATGATCCATGGGTGAATTGTCATCTTTTGCTTGCCTAGTGTATTAATTTTTTCATTTCTTTCAAAATCTTCATGTCTTTGTGAAAGAAAATGTTTTGTGAGTTTTGCATGTGTTTAACATTTGCAAAACTATTTAGATGCAAAGTAATAAAATAAGTTCCCAGAAAAACTTGAACATGATGCATCAAGATATCTAGTAAACTGATGTTGGTCCTATCTCTAGTCAGTAGGATGCACCCCAGTTTTCCCTCGGGAGGAGAGTATTCATAGGGTTTCGGTACTCAAACAAATAATGAAGTCCACCTCGAACCTAGTGAGTCTCCTTGTACTGAGGGAATTCATACTTATTAGTATAAGGAAGTTTGTTGAAGTTAGGTACCCTTAAACTCTTATTCTGAAATCTTAAATGTAGGGGTTTTGGTTCATATGTAGATAAGAAATACTTTAGTATGATGTTCTCTCTTCTCGCACGACTCCTATCACTTGAGAAATTAGGTCCGAGGGGACTTAGTACCTGGTGCTTCCGAGTCATCTAAGTTGGGATGTACCGACCGAACTACCATTACACGGGTGGTAGGATCGCCCTAGGTGAAGATTTAGGGGAAGGTGTATCATAGTGTAAGTCCTCATAGGTAATGATGCACAAAATCGGGCCCTAAGAGAATTAAACACCAACTAGTTTTAATTCTCTGTTCACTAAAAAGAAAAGAAAAAAATACAAATATGAACCCTAACTGACTTAACACAACCTATCATTTCAGGATGTTAAGGTTTGCTATGTCTTTTACTTAAGTCCTTAATTAACTTGCACAAATGGTTCTTTAGGCTTGGTGTGTGGACAAGAGACATAAATAGTCGGCCCGTAGTATTACCATGTCCAATGATCGACTAAAGTAGGTCCATCGAGTTGTGTTGCTAGGTTGTATAATGCATCAATGTTCGGATTTTTTTGGTATAACCGTTAAAACCCCTCAATAGACACCACTCATCCACCTTGGAAACAAGAGGGTTTAATGACTTGTTTCCCACGCTAAGTGCAACCATGATTCCTACGAAAGTGAGTTAGGATTTCCTATTTCTAATGTCTTTATTTTATTTATTTTTTTGCTCGAGACAAGCAAAAGATAAGAGTGTGGGTATTTGATTAGTAGCATATCATATGACTCATTCATGCAATATATCCTTTATTTCACCCCATATTTGTGCTACTTGGGTATTTGTTTCCTACATTTGGGGTTTCGAAATAAAGAAGAGAAACAAAATGAAAATGGCCTAAACGCAAGAAGAAATGACTGATTTGGAAGCCTTCTGGACCTATTTGTCATGCTCAAGGACCGGATTACAACTTTATTGACATCATATTATGCATATATTCGTGTCTTATATCCTCTATTTTGAACCTAAGCAATGCTAAAAAAGACACAAAAAAGACTAAAACGCGAGGAAAAAAGAGACACATAAAAGACTAAAACGCGAGGAAAAAAGACTGATTGGTGAGACCTATGGACCTATCTACAAGATGGAAGGACACATATGTAAGCCAAAAGGATCAATGAGAAAATCGAGAAACTCCACACCATCATGAGGAGTATGTTGGCAATTAGATTCGGGCCTACACTCAATCAACCAATTCAGGTGCACTACTACACATGAAGAAATCAAGCCAGAAAAGTGTCATCCAAACCCGGGCTGGATTCAAGCAATCCAGACCGCTGATTGGCAGTTGGATTTGCTCCAAACCCGATTAGGTTTAGCCGGGTGTTGTATTAGAGTGTTTTATGTCCATTTATAGTATTTCATTAGTCCCACATTAGAAGATTGTCCCCGATTATCTTTTTCCATGACTATAAATAGAACTTTTCCTCCTCCCTTGTAATGGAGTCCTTACTTGGTGGTCATTCTCTCTACTTGGAGAAAAGCCTTGGAGTAAAACTCTAGTTGATAAATTCTACTTGTAATGTGAGTGATGAATAAAATAATTGTTCTTAGTTTGTTCTCATGTTGTCTCTTTTAATTCTTGCATGCTTAGCTTAATTTTGTTTTGTCTTAGTAGAATAGATTAGAATGTTTCCTTTTCTTAATGTAGTTGGTAGCCTAATGAGTAGTGAGTAGTTCCATCCCCCTTTGGGGGTGGAGTTGATATTTATACATGTCATGAAGAATGAGATGAATGTTATCTTTTGCTTTATGTGATGAATGTGGGTGTATGCTTGTTTGAATAAAAGAGAATACTTAACTTGATGGTTTCTGTCATAATCATTAGGTACATTCCATGCTTGTTTAGGTTATCAATAACAAACTTGTTTATCCTCATGTTAATCAACTAGGTTAGTGATTTGGATGATAGGTCTTGCCGCAACCATTAGGTACTTCCTATGCATAAAAACACAACCTACACTTGTGCCCTATTGAATGCATTTTTCACCACTTTCCTTCATGTGTACACACACTCCACCCCTTGGGGGTTTCCTCCTGATTCTCATCTTCCTTTGATTATACTTAGTTTAGTTTCAATTCCTCTCGCTTTCGATTTCTCTCGCTTCCATTTGCCTTGTTTGATGTTTGCTAGTTTAGTGTAGTTTAGTTTAGAATAATCAACTTCTTCTCCACTTTATTTCCCACATGATTTCCAAAGAACTAGAAGTCGACACACCTCCCTACGAATCGACCCGTACTTGTTGCGTCTTCACTGACGCCGTGCACTTGCAGTTAAACTTAATATCAAACTAGTTTTTAGTGTCGTTACCGGGGAGGTGCTCTATCCAGACTCTGGTTTGGACGATTCTAGTGGGTTAATATTTTATTTTTATTTTTTTGTTTCAGGGACATCTCATCATTGAAGGGAGGTACCAGGACAAATTTGATAGCATAAAAGCCATTGTGACCGCCATTCAGCTGTCTGGTGAGCAGCTCTTGCTTCATAATTTCTTGTGTTTGTTAGTTCTTTCAATATAGTGGTCTGGGAGCTCAATTTGGCATATTATGACCTGTAGACTGTTCCCAAATTAAACAAGAAACCAACCAATCCTCTTTCTATATAACTTGGACCTTAAAACTCAAAACAAAAGATTAGATTGTTTGCCATCTAGGTCATGCATCATTTGTAGACCTTGCACACACTTGTCTTTTCTTTTTTTTACATTCTTGTTTTCGATTGCTGGCGTAAGGAACGTGCACCATTCTCTCATTCATGCATGGTTACATCATGCATTAGTTAGTAAGGTGCATCGGGACAAGAGTGAGGCAAGTGATTCATTGGAGAGTTGATTGCCAGATTAAGATTCAAAAGTGCTACTAGAGGGTTGTCCTATATAAGATAAAGTGGGGGATTTCATCACCCTTTCATTAGCCCCAAAAATAACTCCAAATCAAAAGCCTTAATCTAAAAGAAAGTAGACATTGGCCCTTAGGACTTGGGCGCATTAGGAAAGTGATCAGGTCACAACCGTAATGCCCTGATCGGCGTTGCCCACTTTGTCGATAGTAGGAGAGACGAGATTTGCGGATCTTGTCTCACTTGCTGGGCTCTGTGGTCTTCATCATACGGAGGTGAGATGTGTTGAGGCCGTGTGACCTTGCAGTTATGCCTCGTCTAGCTGTAAGTACCTATAGTGTCTGTCAGTTGTTTGAGCTGTGTTTGCTAGATAAGCTTCTACCCTCACCCGCTACCCACGTTAGATATACGTTAGATCTACCCTCCCAACCTTTCCTAGTCACCTTTGGGATAAGGAGACTTTCAACTGTGTGGGTTTCTTGTTGGGACAGTCGATCGAGGTGGACTCCCTCAGCTTAAGGGAAGAAGGGACAAATGCAAAACTCTTCATTGCTATGGATGCTCGCGAATAGTTCCCTGTGAAGGTGAAGATTGTAGTGGAAAATACTCGTGACAAGGAGACAATAGACATAACACCAAGACACATCCATCTGCCTCCAAAATGTTCAAAGTGTGGATGTTTTGGGCACTAGACAAAGAGGTGCGATCATAAGAGGAACACAAACATTCGACTAAGGAGGCTAAGAAAGGAGGAAAGGCCCACGAACTCACTGCCCAAAGAGAGGCCTTAGGTTTTGACGAGACACATAAGGAGGCTAGGCACATGAATCTGATAAGCATGGGAGGATGTCCCTAAGATAGAGAATATGGTGGCAGTCTAGAGGGAGGTGGAGGTAGGCAAAGGTGTACACCATAACCCTGCCAAGGCATGGATGCATTAATGGCGCGTGCGTGGAGTCGGCTGAAGGAGGGGTGACCTTAGGGTAGGACATGGGTTGTATTAATGGTGCGTGCATGGAGTTGGCTGAGGGAGGGGCACTCATAGGAGCATACGATGGGGCACGAGAATGGCTAGGCTTTAGTGCTTGGGGAACACGAGATGGTGCAAGTACAACTGCAAGTACTGGAACAGATGGTGAAGTTAAGTGTTGGCTTTTTGGCTTTATTCTATGTTTTGATGATTTAATCAACCTAATCTTAATTGTGATCATGTAGAGTAGCACACATGTTGCATTGCATATATATTGCTTTGTGCTAACCTCTACAGGTGATCAAGACTCAAGGAAGAAAGGAAATCAAGTCAAGACATGTAAGCAAGCTCATTTGAAGACATGTAATTTGTATTTCTTTGGGTCTTAGAAACTTTGTGTAATTGAGCATACTTCAGCTAAAAACTACTCAAACGCACACTAGGTTCCCTATAGAAGTCACACACGAAATTGCATATAATTTGGACTTCAATAGATCACCCAAACTTAGACCGGAAAACACTAAACCAAAACCTGAACAGTCTGCCCACATTCGGTTGACCAAGTAATCATATATCCTGTTAGTGTTTTACTGCCCAAGTTCGGTCGACCGTACAGACCTTTTCGGTCGACCGTGTAACAACCAATTTCCGACCGTTTGTTTTGTCGTATTATACCCAACGATCGTATTCGTATTATCTCCATATTCCCCAAATACATTTTGTGTATCGGTCGACCGAGGACCTTGTTCAGTCGACCGAACTTAGAAGACTCGACAAACCTAAAGTGCCTGTTGGTTTTCGGTCGACCATATTCCATGTTTCGGTCGACCGAATATGATCTTGTTTGTCAACCCCATAGAGCATGGTGTGAATCGGTCGACCGAACCTATCTCGGTGTTCGACCGATCACTTAAGTGTACCTGAGTCATAGACTTTGGAGGTCGACCGTTCCTTAACCGGTTGACCAAACTGAGTTCTAAATTGCCAAACGGTCGACCGTTTCGCCCGATCTGGTCGACCGAACTTACTCAGAATTGGGTCCTGTTAGTTTTTATTTTGTGTATCTTACACAATCTTTATCCAATTCATCCCCAATGGCTATAACTCTTTTGGAGTTTATAAATAGAGTTGTAAAACACATTTTAACACAACTCTCCCACTACTATTTGTCGCCTACATTAGAGAGAAAGCTCCAAACACTCCAAGCCTTAAACCTTCCACACTTTAGTCTTAAATCCTATTCTCACTCAAGTGTGCTCAAGATTAGAGAGTGTTGTTCCACTCATTGTTTGTTCAAGAAGCAAGGGTCTTGGTGAAAGCCCAAGACAAGAGTATAGACTTCGGTGAGAGCCCTAAGTGTCCCTCTTGGATTGTGAGAGGAGGAGCCAAGCTCGGCGAGGGTTGTTCGTGAGTTTGAAGATTGTAAAGGCGTTTTCTCTCGGCCCGGAACGGGGAGTGGTTAGTGAAGTCGTGAGCGGAGCTCGGTGATCCAAGCAAAGCTTGTAAGAGAGGACTACGACCCGGGTGGGGTGCTGAACCTCTATAAAAATCACCTGACTCCTTGTGGTTTGCATTATCTCTTTCCTTTACTTGCTTGTTTAGTTTTAAATTCCGCTGCATATCTTTGATCGTTAAGCAAGTAGGTAATGGTAATTAGAGTTAAAAGTGATTAGAATTAGAGATCCTCATGATCCCACATTGAGGGCTCATAGGGGACAAAGTTGTTGGGTCTCACAAGGACCAGTACGGTGTCCCAAGATAGTGAGGGAGCGGGGCAGAGGCATACTAAAAGTAATGGTGCTTTTGCTGGCCATACGCAAACTGGGGGCCGAGGCATGGGGCTGGCGTAACTTTTGCAGACCTGTGATTTTGAGGAGGCGTCAAACAAAGAGACAGTCGTGCAAGATGGAAAAGTTGTTGAGAATAAGAAGGAAAAGATATCTCGTTATATCTTGGGATGTGGGAAGGTGAAATTCCAGCTTCCTCTAAGAAGGCAAAGAAGAGGGGGGTGGATTTTGCCATCAAGGCTACCTCTGTGCCTTAATGTCCATCCTCTCTTGGAATGCGAGGGGGTCAATGAGGCCCCTCGGAGGAGGGAAGCTAAGGTACTTGTTCAACAGTATGGGACATACTTGGTTATCTTCCTCAAAATGAAGGTGAGGAGAATTAATTTGAGCACGTTAAAGAGGTTTCTTGGGGAATGTTGAAGGGTAGAATCTAATGACGGGCCTTTCCTGAGACCGCCCCCGACTCCATCTAGATCGCATGGGACAGTGATCATTGGGAGGTTGCCATTTTGGAAATGCACGAGCAATGAGTGCATTTCTGAACGAAGAATGAGGGAGGCTCAGCCATTTTTGTCACAACGGTATATGGGGAATCATGTCGAGCGGTCGACCATGTACTATTGGAAAAGTTGATCGAGTTGGGGTAGACTATCATTGAACCCTAGTTGGTGATACATGATTTTAATGAGATCAGGTGGATGGGGAGTGGAAGAGTTGTATGGAACCCTGGTGGGGGGTATGGAGGAGTTCAACCAGTGTATCAATGTGCTTAATCTCCTAAATATTCCTTATACCAAGAATGCTATGATATTTTGTAATGGCATCGTGGAGAGGGCAAGGTATTACCATGCTGGATAGGGCATTATGTAATAAAGCCTACAGCAGGGTGTAAGGTGGAGCACTTGGGCGGTAACAAAAGTGATCATCTGGCTCTAAAACTAAAATTTCGGTAAGTAGAAAAGAGGAAGGTGCCTTTTTATTTACAAACTCATGCGTGAGAAGCCCAGAGCTCAAAGTTCATGTAGAAGAAGCTTGACGGGCTAGAGTACGAGGTCCCCTTATTATTACCTGGCTCATCGGGTCTTTGGGGTCAAGGCGGAAATTAAGAGGCAAAATAAGGACCTAGGTATCCTTAACAAAACATATGTGGCTATCCGAAGGGTAAAGGAGGTTGAAGAGGAGCTCGGTCAAAACCCAAAACGCTTTGCTACCCAGCTATTGATGACTGAGTAGAAGCAAACATTGCGTGCCACACTCCATACGGGGGAAGAGGACTGACATCAATAGAATAGGGCAATGTAGTTGAACTTGGGCGATAGGAACTCCAATTTCTTTGATACAATTATGAGGGAGCAGGAGTCGAAAAATTCGCACTACAAACTGGTCAGGGACAATGGCAAATATCTAGTGTGTAGACAAGACATGGAGGATAAGTGCGCATCGTACTTTGGCAAGTTATTTGGGGCTAGCCCTAGGCGTCCAAATAGAACCAACAAGAGGTTCGTCCAGCAGGTTTCCTTGGAGTAGAATCATGACCTATGTAGGGTGGCTACCTATGATGAGGTTAAGAGCATTGTAATGGAGCTCCACCCCGACAAATGCCCAGGCCACGACCAGTTTAATGCTTTATTCTTTCAGAAGTACTGGAACATTGTAGGCCAGGACATGTCGTGTGTCATCCATTCTATCTTCCTGGGCCAGAGAATTCTAAGAAGGATCAACCACACCTTTATCACAGGACAACTAGCATCTCTCCACAAACTTTATGTCATCCACAAGTCAAGTTCTCACTTCGAATCAGCAGACCATCAAATCTCTTGAGCTTCAAATGGGTCAATTGGCTCAGTTTGTCCATTAGAGAGAGCGAGGGACTCTACCTAGCCATCCTGAGGCTAATCCCCGCATGTACCGACAACCACACTTGCAAAATGAGAGTTTGGTAGCTCGGGGGCGGCAAGTAAACCATGTGAAGGAACATGTTCACCATGTCAATGCCATTGTAACCTTAAGGAATGCAAAGCAGGTTGACAATAAAGCAGGTTGACAATCATATTTCCTTGCCACGACCACCACCTTTATAGTTCCTTGGTGGGAATGATGGTGAGGAAGAGGCTAAGGGTGAGGGTAATACAACAACATCTCCTTCTCAGGCACCGTAGAAAACCTACCTACCAAAAGCTCCCTCTCCTAGTAGGTTAACCAAAAAGCAGAGTGACACAATGGATAAGATACTAGAGGTCTTCAAACAAGTGAAGGTTAACACCCCCTTGTTAGATGTCCTGCAACAAATACCTCAATATGCCAAAGTGTTGAAGGATCTCTACACAACAAAGAGGAAGACCAATGTTCCTAAGAAAGCATTCTTAGTTGCGAGTGTGAGCTCACTTTTATCCAATCTCACATACACAAAGTACAAGAACCCTGACTGTCCTACTATTTAGTGTATGATAGGGGACACTAGCATGAGTAATGTATTGTTTGATTTAGGATCAGCGGTCAACCTCCTCCCATCTTCTGTTTATCAAAAACTGAACTTGGGAGAATTAAAACCAACTATGATCACCCTCCAATTGGCAGATAGATTCATTCGTGTTCCAAAGGGGATTATTGAGGACATGCTCATCAAAGTTGGAGATTTTATATTTCTAATTGATTTTGTGATCATTAATACCAACCTTGTTGCGAACACCCACTCTTAAATACCTTTGATTTTGGGTATACCATTTCTGTCAACCTCCAATGCCTTAGTTAATTGTAGATATTGTCTCATGAAGCTCTCATTCGGTAACATGAGTGTCGAGTTTCATGTGTTCAACTCTGGTAGGCAACATGAGCCATTGGACGAATCTTTAAATCTCAACCTCATCCGCCAATTGGAGAAAGTACCGTAAAATCCACAAACACCCCCAACACCAATGCAACCCGTTGAGATTGTACGTGTGCCCAGTGAAATCTCATTGCATGTCTTCGCAATGCAACAGAGTGAGCTGACATCAAACATGAATACACAACAGAGTATTTGTTGGATGATTCAGTTGAGACTTTTTGTGAGGGGGACATACGTCATCGTATACCCAAACCAGATTGTATCTTTACCCCATGTCCCGTGGCCATTGAGCCTCATGAGCTTCATCTTGACTCCAACAAGGACCCACCTGTGACCGAGATTACGCTTGATAATATAAAGGACGTTGGGTGGTCCTTGCTGGACGACTTGGGGAGAAGCCACATACATAGTGCATAGGTGTGTCACATCACACAAATGAGCCTAAGGAACTCATTCTGATGAACCCGCCTATTGGTTGGAGGGTTTTGTTCAACGAGCAACTAAAACCTAGTGAGGCAACACAACTCCACTCATTCACATTGCCTACACCCAACCAATATCATCAGGGGTTTTAGCCTTTCAGTTTTGACCTTTCACACCTCATAATACATCAGAGTACCAATAAAGCGGGCCCATCATGGTAGATCTCTAGTCCGCATGACTCGATGTTCTCATTCGAGGTTCCTTGACCAAATGATTATGAGAATATCTTTGTTGATGTATATATCTTATTTATAACAAAAAAAAGAACAAAAAAGAACAAAAAACTCCATAAGTGAGCATTGGTTGTTGTTGGCCCCAACCCTAGTGTATTTGAGCCTAATTTGTTTCATGTATTTGTCTCCCTTCTTAAGTATTGTTGAACGTTTTAATTAAAACCGCAAGTGCACGGCCGCGATGAAACGGTGGCAAGTACGGGTCGTCCTCAGGGAGGTGAGCAACCTCTTGTTTATCAGAAATCAAGTGGCAAAAATTGGGGGAGAAAGATTGATTATGCTACTCTACACTAAACTACTCTAAGAAGTTTGAAATGCGAACGAAAGAAACAAACAATGAAATGACAACTAAGCTAAGAACAAAAGAAGAATGCTGGAATACAGAAATGGGAAAACCCCTAAGGGGTGGAGTGAGTGCACACATGCAAAGAGGTGGGTGTAGAATACATTCTTTAAGCACATGAAGGTGGTGTTTATCAAGCATAGGAAGTGTCTAAATGTTATGACAAAACCTATCAATCTATTCACCAACTTAGTTGATTAACATTTACATATGCAAGTTGTTTATTTCAGAACCTAAACAAACATGAGAGGTGTCTAATCATTTTGGCAAAACTCATCAAGTTATAAATTCTATCCTAAACAAGCAAGCATACATTCATGTTTTATCAACACATCAAAAATAAAGCATTCATCCCATTCTCTAATGCATGTATGTACATCTACTCCACCCCCCAAAGGGGATGGAACTACTCACTAAACATTACACTAATTATTAAACTAAGCAAAGAAAGCATATTAAAACTAAGCTAGAAATAAAAGACGATTAAACTAAAACATGCACAAACAATAAAAGAAGCATAAACAAACAATGAAAGAAACACAAAACTTTATTGATAAAATGACTCACATTTCAAGTAGCATCCTCCTACTTTAGTGTGTGCTTCAAGGTCTCACTTCTAGTAGGAAGAATAGCCACTTAAAATATGGAGTGATTACAATGGAAGGTGAAGAGTTCTATTTATAGTCATGGAAAAAGGCAAACCGGGACAATCCCCCGATGTGGGACTAATCAGATCCCAAAAATAGCCTCAACATCCTCTAATACATGTGCTGGAGAAATTTGAACGGATTTGGGCCAAAATGGACCGCCAATTAGCGGTATTGGACCGCCAATTAGCGGTCCAAAAAGTCCGGATCCATCTGGAATTTCTGTTGGGCTTTGCTTAGTGTATTTGGTGGTCTTGGATGCATCTACTTCGTTTATTTGAGCTCCGACCCGAATAGAATTGCCAAAATACTCCCTATGATGTTGTGGAGTTTTCTGTTTTGCTCTTAGGTCTTTCTATCTTGCGTTCAGGTCCTTCTCCCTTGCATCTTGGTCCCTAGATCTCTCAATTCAGTTATTTTTCCCAGCTTTTGGGTTCTTTTATGCTTCATCTCTTCAAACCTATTTATTCCTGAAAACTAAACATAAAACTCGTAACATAGCATTGTTTAGGTGAAAGATAATGGATATAAGATACAAATATAAGCATGAAATGATGTCAATCAAATACCCACACACCTAACTTTTGCTAGTCCCGAGCAAAACAAAGAAAGGAAAAAGCATACGAAAAAAAACAAGAAATCCTAACTCACTTTCGTAGGAATCACGGTTGCACTTAGCATGTACAACAAGCCGTTAAACCTCCTTGTCGCCAAGGAGGAGGAGTGTTGTCTCCTGAGGGTTTTCAGCGGATACACCCACAAAATCCGAACAAGATACATTAATCAATCTAGCCACACGACTTGTTGGACTTATATGTCGATCATGGGACGCGGTAATATTACGGGTCGACTCTATATATGTAATCGGTCCTCACACCTAGCCTAATGAGTTATTCGTGAGAGCTAGTTAAGGACTTAAGTGAAAGACATGGGCAACCTTAACTTCTGCATGTGATACAATGTGTAAAGTCCATTTTGGTTCTTATTTGACTTTTTTTTCTTTTTTTTTCTTTTTTTTCGTTAGAGCATTTTATTGGTTGGTGTTTGATTCTCCCAGGGTCAGGTTTCGTGCATCATTGCCTATGAGGACTTACACTATCATGTACACCTTCCCCCAAATCTCCACATAGGGCGATCCCTACCACCCGTGTAACGGGAGTTCGGTCGGTGCATCCCAAGTCAGATGACTCAAAAGCACCAGGCACAAAGGCCCCTCAGACCTTCTTTCCCGAGTGATAGGAGTCGTGCGAGAAGAGAGAACACCACTTATTTATGTATCTACATGGGAACCAAAACCCCTACACTTAAGCTTCACAAAAAGAGATTAAGGGCCCTTGACCACGACAAACTTCCTTATACTAAAAGACACGAATTATTTGACTCACTAGGTTCAGGGTGGACTTCTTTAAATGTTTGAGTCCTGAAACCCTACGATTACATGCCCCCCGAGGGAAAACCGGGGTGCATCCTAACGACTCAGTAAGACCTAAAGCCAGTAAACTAAAAATCCTAATGCATCAAGTTCAAGACAATTTTGGGAGCTTTCTTTTTACTTTGCCTCTCAACGGTTTTGCACATGCTAAACACACGCAAAACCTACAAAATCATTTTCTTTCGCAAACACATGAAGATTTTGAAGGAAATGTGAAAATTTTGAAGCACTAGGCAAGCAAAAGAAGACAAGTCACCCAAGGATCATGACAAGCAGATATATCGATATTAAATACGGCACACTAACATGACCCTAACAATGCACACAAAAGAAAACAAAAAAATCAAAAGAAAAGACTCGACTATATACACACGTAAAACACCCCCCCCCCACACCTAGTTCATGCATTGTCCTCAATGAATGTGAACAAGATACTACATGGATATATGCATGAAAAAGGAAAGATCTCACCAACAAGAAGTACAAAGGGACGTTCAGGGTCATGTTGATGGACACAAACCCAAATTCCCACAAAACCTGTGAGAAGCTGAAGAAGGGAGATAAATACGTGAAGAGATTGGGCCCAAGTACACAAGGGTTGGGGCCCACAACAATCGATGCTCACTGAAGGAGTCTTTTATTACACACTTTTTTTTCTTTTTTTTTCGATTTTTTTTACATGATATATACAGCAACAACGATATTCTCATAATCATTTGGTCAAGAAACATCAAATGAGAACATCAAGTCATGAGGACCAGAGACTTGCCGAGATGGGCAAACTCCACCGGTACTCTGAGGTGTCATGAGGGGTGAAAGGTCAAAGCTGAAAGGCTCGAACCCCCTCATGATATTGGTCGGGTGTAGGCAACATGAAAGAGTGAAGATGTGTTGCCTCACTAGGGTTTAGTTGCTCATCGAACAAAACCCTCCAACCAATAGGCGGGTGCATCGGAATGAGTTCCTCAAGCTCATTCGATGGATGCAGATGACCTGCATCACTAAAAATGGGGCTTCTCCCCAAGTCATCCAACAAGGACCTCCCACCATCATTAAGAACATCAAGCATAAGCTCGGTCATAGGTGGGTCCTTGTTGGAGTCAATATGAAGCTCAAATGGCTCAATGACCACGGGACATGAGGTAGAGACACCTTCTGGTATAGGCATATGATGAGGTGTCTCACTCTCACTAGTATTCTCAACTGAATCATGCAACGAACACTCCCTTTGGACATTCATGTTCGAGGCCAGCTCACTCTGTTGCATTGCGAAGACAGGCAATGCGTTTTCGCTGGGCCCACGAACATTCTCAACGGGTTGCATTGGGGTTAGGGGTGTTCATTGATTTTGTAGTGCTTTCTCCAATTAGCGGATGAGATTTAGATTTAAAGGTTCATCCATGGGCTCCTGTTGCCTACCAGAGTTGAACACATGAAACTCGGCACTCATGTTACCGAATGAGAGCTTCATGCGACCATTTCTACAGTTAATCAAGGCATTGGAGGTTGCCAGAAATGGTCTACCCAAAATCAAAGGTATTTGAGAGTGGGTGTTCGCAACAGGATTGGTATCGAGGACAACAAAATCGACTGGAAATATAAAATCTCCAACTTTGATAAGCACATCCTCGATAATCCCCATGGGAATACGAATGGATCTATCTGCCAATTGGAGGGTGATCTTCGTTGTTTTCAATTCTCCCAAGTTCAACTGTTGATAAACAGAGAATGGGAGGAGGTTGACTGCTGATCCTAAATCAAGCAAAACATTGCTCATTCTAGTGTCCCCTATCGTACACTGAATAGTAGGACACCTAGGGTCCTTGTATTTTGTATAGGTAGGATTGGACAAAAGTGAGCTGATATTTGCAGCCAAGAATGCTTTCTTAGGAACATTGGTCTTCCTCTTGGTTGTGCAGAGATCCTTCAACACTTTGGCATATTGAGGTATTTGTTGGATGACATCCAACAAGGGGATGTTAACCTTTACTTGCTTAAACACCTCTAATATCTTGTCCATGTTGTCACTCTGTTTTTTGGTTAACCTACTTGGATAGGGAGCTTTTGACACGTAGGTTTTCTGTGGTGCCTGAGAAGGAAGCCTTGGTGTATTACCCTCACCCTCAGCCTCTTCTTCACCACCATTCCCACTGAGGGGCTGCATAGATGGTGGTGGGTGTGGCAAGGAAATGTGATTGTCAACCTGTTTTCCATTTCTTAAGGTAACAATGGCATTGACATGGTTCACTTGCCTCCCCCGAGGTACGACATTCTCATTTTGCATTTGTTGTTGTTGGTACATACGGGGGTTAGCCTCAGGCTGGCTAGGAAAAGACCCTCTCTCTCTTTCATGTACAGACTGAGCCAATTGGCCCATCTGAAGCTCTAGAGATTTGATGTCTGCTGATTTGAAGTGAGAACTTGACTCGTGGTTGACATAAAAAAATTCATTGAGTTTTCAAGTCCACAAGTCAAGGTCTCAAGCGAATTGAATCGGGTTTCCATATTATTGGAATTTGGGAAACCCGATTGATTGGTGGTTTGTGCTTGGGGTGGCTGATAGGAATGTGCATGCATGGGAGGTTGGTGTGATTGGTAATGTGGTCTAGAGGAGTTTGAAGGACCACCCGGGGCATTAGTTTGGTTCCATGAAAAATTGGGGTGGTTCCTCCATCCAGGATTATAAGATGATGAGTATGGGTCATTCCTGGCTCTATCATAGATGGCGTTGACACGCTCCATCTCAGGAGGAATGGACTCACACTCGCTTTCTACATGACCTATCCTACCACATGAATGACAGGGAACTGGACCAGATGTGGACATGTGAGGTGCACCTTGTTGGTTTTGGATCTCAATCGAATCCATACGGCGCATTAAGGCCGCCATGCGTGCCTCGGTGGCCGTAGTGGTAACGATAGCAAATGCGGCACCCGATCTAGTCGAGTTTGCATTTGCGATCCTTGCTCCTATACTAGATGATGCAGGTGGCTCCCTCACACTCTCCCATTGCATGGTTTTCTCAGTGAGGTCTTCTAGGAAAGCCCATGCCTCCCTTTCATCCTTTCCCAAGAACTCTCCTTGACACATGGACTCAAGGAGCGTTCTTGACGGGATGTGAAGACCTTCGTAAACAATTTGACAAAGACGCCACAACTCAATGCCATGGTGAGGGCACGAGGATAGTAGCTCTTTGAACCTCTCTAGATATGCATGAAATGGTTCGGTCTCATGTTGATAGAACGAATTGATTTCGTTCCTCAATTTTTGAGTCCGATGATTTGGAAAGTACTTCTTGAGGAATGCAGATTGAAACTCATCCCAAGTCCTAAAGGAATTCGCCTGGTTGCTGTACAACCACTTCTTGGCATCATCATTTAATGCGAAAGGAACGAGCCTAAGATGGATGCAGTCTGTGCTAAGTTGTTGCAGCTTGAACATAGCACAGACCTCCTCAAATTCCCTGAGAAAGATATAGGGGTCACCTTTCCCAGTGAAGCGAGGGAGCATGAAAATGAATTGAGGCTTAACCTCAAAATGGTTCCCATTAGCCTCTGGTAATACTATGCACGAGGGTAGAGCGGTATGGCTCGGGTAGCATCGATCACGAAGAGGTATGGGAACGACAACTGGAAGAACAGGTAGAGCAGACGGGTCTAGCAACTGCTCCTCCTCACGGAAATTAGCAGCCATTGGACCCGAACTACGTGCGACACGAGAGGAGGAAGGCGTCGAGAAATCGATGACCGAAGCCGGATTGACAACGCTCCTCGTGAAACGACCACTCTCGTCTCGTGTCCACGAAAGCATGCACAAAGGTGCACACACACCAAAACTTTTTTTTTCAAACAAAGAATGAACGTAGAAGAGAAGACTGGGGAACACAGGAGAGAAAGAATGACTCAGGAGAGAAGGGAAGAAGTCCTTATGCTACGGCGGATGGGTATAGGTAGAAGCACACAAGCAAACAAGGCTCAAGCAATCCTAAGGTCACTATAGGTCCCTACGACGAAGACCACAAAGCCCAGCAAGTGAGTCAAGATCCGGGGATCTCGTCTCTCCTACTATCGACAAAGTGGGCAACGCCGATCAGGTTATGACGGTCGGGACCGGATCACTCTCCTAATGCGTCTGAATTCCTTAAGGCCAATGTCTACTTGATTTTAGAAATTAGGCTCTTGATTAGTGTGGTTTTTGGGGCGAAGGAAAGGGTGATGAAATCCCCCACCTTATCTTTTACGGGATAGCCCCTCCTTAGTAGCGTTTTGGAGTCCTAAATATAACAATCAACTCTCCAAACAACGCTCAACTCACACTTGTTGCAATGCACTTCCTACTAACTAATGCATGTTCATACGAAATGCATGAATGAGAGTAGAAGGAGCGTACCTCACGCCAACTCTCAGCAACAGAAAATAAAGCTAAGATAAAAGACAATCTAAGTGCCTAAGTCACATACATGATGCATGGCCTAAACAAAAAGAATGCCTAATCTTTTGCTTTGAGTTTTAGGGTCCAAGTTGCTTAAGGGAAGTTGATTATTAATCTGGGAGCAATCTAAGAGTCAGAACATGCACAAATGGAGTCCCATATTACTATATCACTTAGGGTAACAACACAAAGAAAGGACAATGTGAACGGAGCTCACCAGACCGCTGATTGGCGGTCTCAGACCGCTGATTGGAGGTCTGAAGTGCCTAGTTAGCCTTGAAATTTCTCCAGAAGTCTTCCCTTGCTATTCTCAGTCTCCTGAAACAAAGCAAAACTACAAAAGACAAATTAAATCCACTCGAATCGTCCAAACAAGAGTCTGGACTGACACCTCCCCGGCAACGACGCCAAAAACTTGTTGAACGTTTTAATTAAAACCGCAAGTGCACGGCCGCGATGAAGCAGTGGCAAGTACGGGTAGTCCTCAGGAAGGTGAGCAGCCTCTTGTTTATAAGAAATCAAGTGGCAAAAATTGGGGGAGAAAGATTGATTATGCTACTCTACACTAAACTACTCTAAGAAGTTTGAAATGCGAACGAAAGAAACAAACAATGAAATGACAACTAAGCTAAGAACAAAAGAAGAATGCTGGAATACATAAATGGGAAACCCCTAAGGGGTGGAGTGAGTGCACACATGCAAAGAGGTGGGTGTAGAATACATTCTTTAAGCACATGAAGGTGGTGTTTATCAAGCATAGGAAGTGTCTAAATGTTATGACAAAACCTATCAATCTATTCACCAACTTAGTTGATTAACATTTACATATGCAATTTGTTTATTTCAGAACCTAAACAAGCATGAGAGGTGTCTAATCATTTTGGCAAAACTCATCAAGTTATAAATTCTATCCTAAACAAGCAAGCGTACATTCATGTTTTATCAACACATCAAAAATAAAGCATTCATCCCATTCTCTAATGCATGTATGTACATCTACTCCACCCCCCAAAGGGGATGGAACTACTCACAAAACATTACACTAATTATTAAACTAAGCAAAGAAAGCATATTAAAACTAAGCTAGAAATAAAAGACGATTAAACTAAAACATGCACAAACAATAAAAGAAGCATAAACAAATAATGAAAGAAACACAAAACTTTATTAATAAAATGACTCACATTTCAAGTAGCATCCTCCTACTTTAGTGTGTGCTTCAAGGCCTCACTTCTAGTAGGAAGAATAGTCACTTAAAATATGGAGTAATTACAATGGAAGGTGAAGAGTTCTATTTTTAGCCATGGAAAAAGGCAAACCGGGACAATCCCCCGATGTGGGACTAATCAGATCCCAAAAATAGCCTCAACATCCTCTAATACATGTGCTGGAGAAATTTTAGCGGATTTGGGCCAAAATGGACCGCCAATTAACGGTCCAAAAAGTCCGGATCCATCTGGAATTTCGGCTGGGCTTTGCTTAGTGTATTTGGTGGTCTTGGATGCATCTACTTCGTTTATTTGAGCTCCGACCCGAATAGAATTGCCAAAATACTCCCTATGATGTTGTGGAGTTTTCTGTTTTGCTCTTAGGTCTTTCTGTCTTGCGTTCAGGTCCTTCTCCCTTGCATCTTGGTCCCTAGATCTCTCAATTCAGTCATTTTTCCCAGCTTTTGGGTTCTTTTATGCTTCATCTCTTCAAACCTATTTATTCCTGAAAACTAAACAAAAAACTCGTAACATAGAATTGTTTAGGTGAAAGATAATGGATATAAGATACAAATATAAGCATGAAATGATTTCAATCAAGTATCTCTGGTCCGTAGGACTCGATGTTCTAATTTGATGTTCCTTGACCAAATGATTATGAGAATATCTTTGTTGATGTATATATCTTGTTTACAAGAAAAAAGAAAAAAAATGAGGAAAAAAAGAGGAAAAAACACAAAAGACTCCACAAGTGAACAATGGTTGTTGTGGCCCCAACCTGAGTATTTGGGCCCTATTAGTTTGATGTATTTTCCTTCCTTAAGTATCTCACAGTTGTTTGGGAATTTGTGTATATGTTCATCCACATAACCATGAACTTCCCGTTACGCTTCATGTTGGTGAAATCTTTTCCTTTTCATGGAAAAATCCATGTAGTATCATACTCACATTCATTGAGGACAATGCATGAAATAAGTGGGGGGGGGTATATTACGTGTGTACATAATCGAGTCTTTTCATTTGATTTTCTTTTCCATTGTGTGCATTGTTAGGGTCATGTTAGTATGCTGCATTTAATATCGATATATCTGTTTGTCATGATCCTTGGGTGACTTGTCCTCTTTTGGTTACCTAGTTCTTTAATTTTTCACATTTCTTTCAAAATCTTCAAGTGTTTACGAAAGAAAATGTTTTGTGGGTTTTGCGTATGTTTAGCACGTGCAAAACTGTTGAGAGGCAATCAAAAAAAGAAGCTCCCAAAATCGATTCGAACATGATGCATTAGGATATCTAGTACACCAGCTTTAGGTCTTATCTAGTCGTAAGGATGCACCCCGGTCTTCCCTAAAGGGCATGTAATCATAGGGTTTCAGTACATAAACAAATAAAGAAGTCCACCCTGAACCTAGTGAGTCGAATAATTCGTGTCTGTTAGTATAAGGAAGTTTGTCGTATTCAGTGACCCTTAAAATCTTGTTGTGAAAAAAGTCCATCGAGTCCATCGAGTAATTACAATAATTACAATATCCAATGATTGAGAAAAAAGTCCATCGAGTCGTGTTGCTAGGTTGAATAATGCATCTATGTTCGGGTTTTGTGGGTGTATCCGCTGAAAACCCTCTAAAAACAACACTTCTCCTCCTTGGCGACAAGGGGGTTTAACGGCTTGCTGCACATGCTAAGTGTGATCATGATTCCTACGAAAGTGAGTTAGGATTTCTCTATTTTACGAATGTTTTTTCCTTTCTTTCATTTTTTTCTTTCTTTGTTTTGTTCGGGACTAGAAAAAGTTAAGTGTGGGGGTATTTGATTGACATCATATCATGCATATATTTGTGTCTTATATCCTTTATTTTTAGCTTAAGCATTGCTACGTAATGAGTTTTATATTTAAGTTTTTGAAATAAAACAAGTGAGAAGAAGAGATACAAAAAGGACCTAAAAGGAAGAGAAATGACTGAATTGTGAGGTTCATGGACTGAAATACAAGAGGCAAGGACCTAGATGTAAACCAAAAGGGCCAAACAGCAAATGAAGAAGCTCCACGCCATCATGAGGATCGTTTTGGAAATTAGATCTCGGTCCAAATATCAACAACCAAATCGGGTTCACCAAACATGAAGAAATCAAGTCAGAAACCAACCACCCAAAACCAGACCCCATCAAGCCAATCCAGACCGCCAATTGGCGATCTATTTGTCTCCAAATGACACATGCTTTAGTTGGGTGTTAGATTATGTTGTATTTAGTCCATTTATGGTATGCATTTTAGTCTCATACCGGAGGATTGTCCTCGGTTACCTTTCTTCATGCCTATAAATAGAACTCTTCCTCCTCATTTGTAATACACTACATGCTTGGTGGCTAATCCCTCTACTTAGAGTAAAGTCTCGGAGCAAAAACTCAAGTGGAAATATGCTACTTGTCTTGTGAGGCATGAATAAAATATTTTTTTTTCTTTAATTCATGTTGTGCCTCTTTTATTGCTTGCATGTTTAGCGTAATTGCGTTTAATTAATCTTAGTAGACTTAGTTAACATGTTTTCTATTCTTAACATAATAGTTAGCTTAATGATTAGTGAGTAGTTCCATCCCCTTTGGGGGGTGGAGATGATGTACATATATGTTGTGAAGTTTGGATGTTTGATGAATTTTGGAATGTATAGACTTGCATGTTTGTATGTTCATGGGGTGTTTTAATCATCTACATGTCGGGGGATTTTTGATTGGTTTTGCCATAAGATTTAGACACTTCTCGTGCTTAGTTTCCTCATGTTTATTGACTGAAATTTCCTGTTGAATATGTTACATGTTAGTTATGTGATTGTATTTGTGTTTGCTTGCTTGATTGAGGAAACTTTGTTTTGATGAGTTTTGCCATAAGATTTGGACACCTCCCATGCTTAGCTTTGTTCTTCACATGAGTTCATGTTTTTATGAGTCTTGTCATATCCTTAGACACTTTTCATGCTGAGCCTATTCTCATGATAATCAAGTAGTAATTGTCGATACGTTGTGTGAATGGATGATAGGTTTTGCCACATCTTTAGACACTTCCTATGCATGAAGACACACACATGACACACACATAAATGCTTACATGTGTCATTCATCACTTATTTTACTTCATATGTGCACACACTCCACCCTTTAGGGGTTTCTTTTCCTGAATTCAAATCTCTTTATTAGGTCTTTAATTAGTTTTAGTCAATCTTTAGTTGCTTTCTTTTGCATTTGTTAACTACTAGTTTAGTGTAGTCTAGTTTACTGTAATCACATCTCTTCTCCCCTATTTTGCCACTTGATTTCTGACAAACCAGAGACTACTCACCTCCCTGTGGATCGACCCGTACTTGCCCCGTCTTCACCGACGGTTGTGCACTTACGGTCTAAACTTAATCAATTTAACAAGCATCTAACTCATGTTTCCATTCGAGGTAAGAGTAGTGTTGAGGGCCATGATCAAAAGTCGGATCCCAATTGGGTTTAACCTCAGGTTCGGTTGGAGGAGAAGGTGGAGCTTGAGCTTCGGTCATCTCTTCATCACTCAGTGCTTCATCTTCTTCTTTCGAGTCATCTTCATTTTATTTTTCTTCATCAACGAGAGGTAGGGAAGGTGGAGCTTAACCCAGAGGGGTTGGCACTTCGAGCCTCATCCATTTGATAGAGTGTTTGTCGATGCTAAACTTTGAAGTAGTACACAAGTCTGTGTTGGATCCCATTTGGAAGTGTTATCCTATGTAGGAGCTAATCATCAGAAAGAAAGGAAATGAAGCTTCTTATGTGAGACGTAGCACATGTAGCGGATGATGAAATGTTGGCTTTTAAGCTTTAATCTGTATTAATTTTGATGATTAATCAAACTAATCTTAATCAATTAATATAATCAATCAAAGTAAGCAAACATTATTCCATGCATGCACATATACTTGTATACTTGCAATAATCTTAATAGGTTGATCAAGATTTATCAACAAAAATGAACATTAGGACAAAGACATCAAGACTAAAATGAGATTCTTTAGAAAGCATGCATATGAGATTCTTTTGGACATGATTGAAAATGAGAACATAAGCAAATACTAAAATGATATCGAGTCTACTAGCGGTTAAGTAAAGAAGTGAACCTATCATACCTCGATACCTTTTAATGTCTACCTGCTTGCCTTCTTCATCTTTGTCCAATTTCAAGCTTGTGCTCATTGGAGTATTGTGGGGCTTGAAATCATCACATATAAATCTCTTGAGTGATTCTCTTGTGTATTTAGTTTGGTTGATGAAATTACCCTCGGGAGTTTGCTTGATTTGGAGTTCGAGAAATAAGTTGAGTTCACCGTCAAGCTCATTTGAAATTTACCTTGCATAGACTTAGAGAACTCTTGGCAAAGAAGATCATTAGTAGCACCAAATATAATGTCATCAACCATAAGTTTGTACTACTGATAAATATTTTTTCTTATTTTTAGTAAACAAAAGGTGTCAACATTACCCATTGTAAATCTACTATCAAGCAAGAAGTTCTTCAACCTCTCTTACCAAGCTCTAAGAGCTTACTTTAGCCCAAAGAGTATTCTTAAGCTTGAATACATGTTCTAGGTAACTTTCATTCACAAAACCGGGGGGTTGTTTAACAAAAACTTCTTCCATAATGAAACCATTCAAAGATGCACTTTTAACATCCATTTGAAAATGTTTAAAATCCATGTATGATGCATATGATAATAGAATTCTAATAGCTTCTAGTCAAGATTCCAATGCATAGATTTCATCAAAGTTGTTTTTTTTTCTTGGTTATAACATTGAGCAACTAATCGAGCTTTCTTTCTAACCACTTGCCTCGCTTCATCAAGTTTGTTTCAAAAACCCACTTGGTGCATGGCAATTATCATTTGATCATTGGCTCTTGAAACAAGTTCCCATACATCATTACAAGTAAATTGGTTCAACTCCTCATGCATAACCATTAACCGAAATTCATCCTCACATGCTTTTTCTACTTTCTTAGGTTTAAGTTGAGATATCAATGCATAAGAGTCACATACAACAAGCATTAGATCTAGTAACAATTTCTTTCATATCTCACCAATAACAAAGTCATTAGGATTATCCTTTTTATAGCACCAATCCTTTGGAAGCTCTTGCTTTTCTTTAGATACCACTTCGAGTTGTTCTTAAGATGTTACATTTCGAATATAATCGATAAGTTCATCATCGATATTAGAATTATTCTTACATAATTCTTCTTGAAAGTGAAAATGAATGGATTTTTCTACACCACTAGTTCTCATGTTATAGATTTCATATGCTTTACTTTTACTTGAATATCCTAAAAAAGCGCTTCATTGGATTTAGCATCAAACTTGTCTATTCATCCTTGGTATTAAGGATAAAACTTTTATAACCAAAACTTTTCAAGTAAGAAATGTTTGGGCAATCCGCTTATGAAGTCATGTTAAGCAAGTTTATGAAGTTGACTGATTAGTGGCATATCTCACACATCGCATTCATGTCATATATCTTTTATTTTACCCCATTTGGGTGTTGCTCTAGTGTTTAGTTCATGTGTATTAGGTATTAAGTAATGAAGAAGGGAAAGGAACCAAAAATGACTGAATTGCAAGAAGAAACGATTGACTTGTAAGGGTTTTGGACCTAAATAAAAAGTCTAGGAGCCTCACTGTAAACCTAAAGGGACCTAATTGCAAACAAGAAATACTTAATGTAAAACGGACTCAAACCAACAGACCATAGGTGTATCCCATGTGTAGAACTGAATACTTAAATCACTGACCAAGTTTTGACCGGATCAATCCCACCTAATCAGCCAATGGCGGATCAGGTGTCAAAACTTGGCCGGTAGCTCGAGTCTGGTGTTTGGGTAGCCAATTATTGCATATCTTTCTTCGGTTGTATGATCGGTCCCAGATTCATCTTGAGCACCGACTCCTCCATATATAGTCATGTTTCTTCTACCTTTACTCTTCTTCTCCACCTCCATAGATTAGGTTTAGTTTTAACCCATTTGGGCTATAAGAATAAGGAAGTGGATGAAGCATATAACTTAAGTTTTTCTTCAATCAAATGTTAGATTCTTGTTGTCCATTTTGAATGTTTCCTTCCTATGCATGTTTTAGTTTCATCTAATGGTTAGATATCTGGTTTGTGTTTTCATGCATGTTTAGTGTTAGTTTTTTATTTCAATATCCCCTAGCATGTGTAGATAGTATTTCCACCCTTTGGGGTGGAGGTAGATGTAGGTACGGTTGTTTGTGTGATGGGTTTGCATTTGTATTTGTCATTTTCATGCACTTAATGCTAAATCTATACTTGTATCATGTTTAAACTTGATATAGATTGTTTAATGGCCACACTTGATACTTATCCCATAATTAGATCTATGTTTGATATGTTATATGTGTATGGGTTTGTACGCTTGTGAAGGAGTTTGGCATGGATATGTATGGATCCATGTTTGGTGCATTTCTGTATAAATGACTAAAGTTGTATGTATGATGATTGATTGATTGATTGATGCTTTAATGACCACACTAGGTGTCTATTGCCTGATTGAGAATCTAAAATCATCTTAAGCTTAATGTGAGAGAAATATGTTCATGATTTGTCATGTAGTTGTGTGTATCCTACACTTAGATTCCTCATCAGCTTCTACTTGTATACCACATATTGTACACCATGTGCTTGAATTTTAGTGTATGACACAAACACCCCCCCCCCCCCCCCTAACTACTCACCTCCAGTTCTTAGGTATAGATTAGTCATTAGTCAATTGTCATTTCTTTTCTTAGTTAATGGTAGTTGTAGTTTAGTGTAATAATCTCTCCACTTTGATTACATATTTAGTTTTGAATTAAAATTACGATCCCTGTGGACCGACCCGTACTTGTCGCACCTTCACTGATGTCGTGCACTTGCGGTAATTAAAACTCTCAATCAATTTTTTGGCACAGTTGTTGGGGATCAAACCCGAGTCACTTGCGTGATAAGTAAGATTACTCACCACTATGCTACAACTCTCATGCTAATGTGGACTAACCTCTCATGACATAACCAAGGAATTCGTCATTTGAAGCAACTAAGCATGTACTCATTTGAGAATAAATCTATGCTATCAACATGTTCAAGATAAAACATTTCCATATGTATATCCTTTGAAAGTGATTTCAAAACATTATTTAGAAATGATGTAAACATTGGGTTGATCAAAAAGCACTAAGAGTCCTTTATCGGTCAATTGACTCACACTAAACAAATTATTTTTTAAACCATCAGTAGCACATATTGTATTTGGGTATTACAATCGTGATGAAGCGGTGGCAAGTACGGGTCGAGTCCACAGGGAGTGTGCACGAGTCTAAGTCTACAATACTCGAGTGAGGGAGAAGAAGAGAGAGAGCGATGCGACCGTAATTAAACTACAATGCAAGTGAAATAAAAAACAAACGATAAAATAAAACCCCTTAGGGGGTAGAGAAAGAATGCGTAAATGAAAATATGTGTAGTGTGTGTGTGTTCAATTGTGCTCATCACAACATGTAATACATGAAATCCATAAACCACATCCAACTTTGCCTCCACATGAAATAAGATAAAACATAATCATTAAAGCATACAAGACAATAATTGAAATAAGGCTATGTGACCACATGTAAAATGACCACATCCAACTTTGCCTTCACATGAAATAAGATAAAACATTATCATTAAAACATACAAGACAATAATTAGGATGATGCCAACATGAGCACATGCATGCACCATGTCATGTTTCATTCTTCCACTCCATCCTTATCCTCATCTCATCATTCCCATAAAATAGGCCTACTAATCTAAGCATATGATAAACTTCACTCAAGAGCATTAGCACATCAAATATAAGAGTGAAAATCCAATTAGATGGTTATAGAACTCATGTGAGGTTCAAAGGTAAGATTAACACACACACACACACACACACACACACACTAATACATCACATAATCACAACATCTTCTTCTCCACCTCCCAATGGGGATAGACTGCTCTCTACTCATCTCTAAACTAAGGAAAGCATAAAAACAACTCAAAATCATAATCCAAAATTCATAAAACTAGATGAAAGAAAACAAGCACAAAGGAAATGACATCAAAGGAAAAATATCAAGATAAAGAACAAGACTACAATATATTAAAATGAAAGCTTACAAAGTTTCCTTCTTCTTCTCCTCTTACACTAATGAGCAGCAAATAAAACCTAAACTAACGGAGGAGCAATAAGTATTGGAGAGGAGGGATTATAATGCTATATATAGACTAATACATGGTTAGGATTAATCTGGAAGTAATCAGACGGCTCTAAATCAAATCTGACAGTCCTGGAATGCTTTGACCCGAATATCCAACCCGCGACCAAAATTTGAGACCCTTTGGAGTAGTTTGATCCGCTAGTGGCGGATCAAATTGATCCGATCGGGTTGAAAATTTTCCTTCTGCTTTACTTCTTCTATTGGCACGTGGGGTGAAGCTCTGGACCACTGTCTCGACCCGATTTAATTTTAATTGGAGAAATACTAATATGGTTCAAGTCATGTGTCACATTATTTTGTACTTCTCAATCAGGTCCCTCCGGGTTTTCACATGGATCCTTCTTGATTTGCGATGTAAATAGGTCAAGAAGTCTTCAATTTAGTCCATTCTTGTTACATTCAGGTCTTTTTTGCTCCCTTCCTCTTCTTTATTACCTAACTCTTAAAAGACTACAAATAACAACTCGAGTATCACAATATTGGGGTAAAATAAAAGATATGTAGCATGAATGCAATGTATGATATGCTACTAATCAGTTACCAACATCGCCAATGCCGACAATGTGTCCCTTTGCATTGTCCCCTAATGTGAGAGTTCCACCCATTTTTAGTTTCAAAGTTTTGAACATTGAGTGGTCCTTGTCATGTGCCTCGAGCACTTGCTATCAATGATCCACTTATCTTTCTTGATCACCTACATCCAAAGAATAAGACGATGATTTTGGTACCCAAATTTGTTTTGGTCCTTTAAGGTTAGCTTTAGGTGCCCAAACTTGTTTCGTTTTAGGCACCCAAACATTAGAGGAAAACTTCTTTTTCACGGACCATTTGGCATGAACAAAATAATTTCTAGATTTCTTCTTTTCATGCTTGTATCCTAGACCATGCTTTTCTAGATATTGAATTTGACTATCAAGCAACATGTCTAGCATCTTCTTTCCCGTTGTGAATTTCTCAAGATCTTTTCTCAATTAATCATTGCATTTTCTAAGATCTTGTAGTTCCTTAGCATGAGACTAGACATTTTGAGCTTTCAAATTATCATTCTATAAGACAAGCTTATCATTTTCTTTAGAAAGATATTCATTCAAGCATGTGAAATCATGATTAACATTCCCCAAAAAAACTTGTTCTTATGCCTCAACAACTCATATTTTTCAATCAACTCATGAAAAACATCAAGTAATTCATCATATGAGTTTGAATCAATGTCATGAGTTAAGGATACCTCTTTCCCTCCATCTTTAGCAACTTGACAAGTTTTGGGCTCATCTTGCTCGCTTGATGAGGAGATGCTATAAATTTATCCAACTTCATCTTAAGTGTAGAAACATAGATGAGCTTCTTCCTTTTCTGAGTCACTCAATGAACCGGATGATCAGCCCAAGTGACCTTGAGGGACTTTTTCGTTTCTTTATTCCTCTTCTCCCTTCTCTTAAGCCTCCCTTCTTTTTCTTCATTTTCTCTCTTTTTCTCTCATGTCTCTCCTTCCTTTCATCCCTTTACTTAATCTTCATTAAGAGACAATCCTTCTTGTAATGCACAGGTTGGTTACATTCATAAAAAAGGCATTTAGAGCTTTCTCCATCATCCTTTTTCTTTCTTGGAAATTTCTCCTTATTCCTATACTCATTAAATTTTATAGCCATCATTGCAAACTCCTTATCGCTATCATCCACAACATATTTTTTGGATTGAGTGCTTGCCTTGAGAGCGATTGCTTTCTCTTTATTTTTTAGCTCTCTTTTCTTTCCTCTCCTTTATTTGGATCTCATAAGCCATAAAGCGACCTATGAGATCCTCCATCTTCAATGTGTTGAGGTCTTGAGCTTCCTCGATGATAGTAATTTTTTCTCCCAATCGCTTGAGAGTGATCGAAGGATCTTCCTTACATTCTCACTTCCGGTCACAATCTTGGCAATATTATTCAAATTGATAGTGATCTCGGTGAAGTGAGTGTTCATCTCGCTTATGCTTTCACCGTGGTGCATAGAAAATAATTCATACTTATGCACATAAATGTCAAGCCTAATTTCTTTCATTTTAGATGATCCTTCATGGTGAGATTTAAATAATTTTTGTATTTCATAAGCGGTATCACACCCACTAATTCTACCATATTCTTGTGCATCTACTCCACATGTAAAGATGTTCATAAGCCTAGAATTTATCTCAACACTAGCAATTATATCTTCAATGAGATTTTCTAATTGTGTACTAGTGGGTGGAGTGTATCTATTACCAAGAAAAATCCACATTTTCAAAGAAATGGATTGGATGTAAATCTTCGTCCTATTCTTCCAACGAGCATAATTATCTCCGATAAGAATGGTGGTCTATTGCTAGATAATCGTTTCCTAAGTTGGTTAGTGTTGCTCTCAATAGATAAATGGATGCAATGAGTAAACATATGCTCTAATACCAAATGTAAGTAGGATCAAACACTAATTTAGAGGGGTGAGTAGATTATATGTAATAAGTCCTAAATAATGCAAAATTAAAAAAAAGGACAGAAGTCCGCAAACCAAAAGCTACACTGGTGGTTTTTACAGAGGTTCAATCACCACCGTGATCTATTCCTCTCCCCAAGTTCTGATTGATCCTCAAATTTATACTCAAGTGTCCACTAATCTCGTCGTTCCGGGTCAAAGAGAAACCCCTTTACAATTTGAGCCACAATGAACATCATTGTCTTATTCCATCTGCCTCTCACAACTTGAGAGGGAGTTTCCTCGAAACTTTACAACACTTGAATAAATGAAGGTTGTTGAGCTCTAACTTGAATCCACTCCAAGAGATTGGAATTGAGAGCACAAAGACTAGAATAGTTTGGAGTATGTAAAAATTGTATGTCTCTTAATGATGTATTTATAAGCTTCAAAGCTAATAGTCATTTGGGAGAGTTTGTGAGATTTGGTCCAATAAGAGACAAGATGTAACTCAAACTCAGGCAGAATTCTGCACAAATTTGCTCGACCGTTTAAGCAACAGTTGTCTGAAATGAAGTATTGACTTGGTCAAAATTAAGAGTTTGATTGTCTCAAATCAAGTCGAATAACCTATCCTCAACTTCTAGTAAGTTTTTGAAATTTGGACCAATAACAAATCAATTGAGAGAAATGAGTTTAGTCAATTATAAAAGAATAACAATAAGGATTTGGTCGGGCTTTGTCCAAAAAAAATCATTGTCCGAGTGCCATTTGGTTGTCCGAAATCATGATTTTGTCTAAGGTCAAGTATTTTGTCCTTTGTGCCAACGGTTGGAAATCAGATATCCAATGAGAGTGCAACAACAATATTGACATGAAAAAAGGGTCGTTGTGCACCGTAGGCCAATATAGGAAATGGTTAACCGATAAGGGATTTGTTGTCCGGAAAACGTTTTTGAACTTGTCTTAGAAAAACAAGAAGAGAGATGACCGTCGGGAGAAAAGTCCACCAATCGATCAACAAATTCAGTTATCCGAAAGAAGCTTGATAGTCTAAAAACATGAGTTTTCGTCATTAAGGTCAATGAGGCCAAAAAGTCAATAGATTTTGCTAGAAGCTTTGTCTTGGAGTTAAGATTTAGAGGGAAGTGAACAAGCCGAGTAGGGCTGCAAACGGGGCGGGTTTGGCTCCACCCGCTACCCGCCCCACCAAATTCAAGCGGGCAAACGGGGCGGGGCGGGTAAAAAAAATTGGGCCGCTACCCGCCCCACTTAAGGGTTGGTTATGCGGGGCGGAGCGGGTTCAGCGGGCGTAACGGGTGAATTCCTGTAAAACTCGTTTTAACTTATTACATTGACACATACACACATAAATGCATTTCTACAACTCTATAAATAAACTTACATGCATAAAATATTTATACAAGTCCATAAAATTACAAGTCTACGATTTAAAGTGCTTAAATGAATAATTAACAAACACATAAAGTCACAAACCATCACATAAATGTTAGAAGTTTAATGAAATAATAAAAGTTTTAATACATAAATATGTATTTTTTTAATAATTATATTTCTAACGCATAAACGGGTTAACGGGGCGGGTAACACATTAACCGCAACCCACCCCGTTTAGTTTGGCGGGTTAACGAGTGGCGGGTTAACGGGTGGCGGGTAGGAAAATTTTCAACCGCAACCCGCCCCACACGGGGCGGGGCGGGTTGGCGGGTCAAACCCGCCCCACGAACAGCCCTAAAGCCGAGGTAAAGTGAGGATTTTCTCTGGACGAGATATCACTTAGGAGAGCCAACAGTGGCAATCCAAACCAAGGTTTTAAAAACCGGACCGGACCGGACGGTTCGACCCGGTCGAACCGGGAACCGATGGTTCAACGACCGGTTCAACTAAAAAACCGAGCGTCTAGTCGAACCGTTCTGAACCGGATTGAACCCGGTCCGACCGGGTCGGACCATTTGGTTGGACCGGTTGGTCGGACCGGACATAAAAATATTTTAAATTTTCCTAAATTTTAAAATAAAAAATATGATGTTTTTTTTCTTATTCTTACAAACAAAAATCCACCACTCACAAACTTTTCTCTCCATCACCAAATCCCTTCGTAAGTATGATGTCATGGATAATATTGAAGATTGATTTTGATTTTAGATTCTTAATCCAAATAATATTTTCTCTAATTCGTATTCAAGCAAATTTGTTCCGTTAAGTAAAGATAGTAAATTTACTGAGTTAAGCAAATTGTGTCTGATATCATGAATTATATTTAACGTTTGGTGTGTATATATTAAATAATTTTACAAAAATCGGTTCAAATCGGTCCGACCACCGGTCCGACCGTTAATATTTATTCGGTCCGGTCCAACTTCGGGTCTCAAAAATCTTGATGTCATGCTGACGTCATCAACGGTCCGACCGTGGTTGGACCGTGGTTCGACCACATTGAACCAAAACCGAAGTTTTATCGGTTCGATGACCGGTTCAGTTCTGAAAACCTTGATCCAAACACCTACCGTTCCTTCACACAAGAAATTGACAAGATGTTTAAAGGAGCAAAAACACTGGGCTTTTAGTGGAAACGGTGAAAAATAAACTACATGCAAATGAGGGTTTAATATATAGAAGTCTCTTAAGAAAGGAAACCTAGTCGTTCCCAAAAAAACTTCCTAAACTCGAGCTCAAACTTCAACCATCTTTTTTCTAATCCCACCAGCCAACGTAGCATATAAATTTGTTGCTTGGTTTCATATACGACATGATTGACATTTGACACACGTCTTTCTGATGCAAATAATACATCAGTCGTGAAGTTGGTGTATTAGGAAAATAGTTTCAACATACTATAGCACTCCAAGAACAACGAGATCATATTTTTAGATACAAGGAGTACAAAGTCCCACATCTATGAGTTTACTAAAATTTAGAAGGATTTGATGGTTTTTTATAATAAAAAACTAAGAAAAGAAAAGAAAAGAGGTGATTAAATTTCTAAATTTTCTAAAAAAAACAGGGGTTGAATATGTTTTATAAACATCAATATATCATGTTCTCTCACTAGTATCAACACACGTGGAATCCTCCTAAAATTATACTAGAGGTATGTCATATTTTTTCTGCAAAGATTTTTTTCTATATTAATTTCTTAGATAATTAATCCACCACCCGTTTAAGATAATTTGACCTGTTAACCTACGTTTTAGTTGAGGTAAATCCAAGTTTGATCTTTACCTAAAACCTCCACCCGCTGTACCCAGTTAAGACGGTTAAGTTTGTATTAACATGTTTTATACATGTTTAAATCTTACTATTAGTGATGTGAACGAGAACCTATGGATATGATGAGTACATACAAAATTGTTCGATACTGCCAACCGCCAAATAGACGAGTACGCATACACTATTGTAAACCTGGGACCTGGGTCGTGCCGGCCCGCGACGGGCCGGCACGGCCCGTGAATGGCCCGGCCTGGCACGCGGCCCGCCGTGCCGGGCTTATAGCCGTTGTGGGCCGTGCCGGCCCGGCCCGCGGCGGGCCGGCGTGCCTGCCGTTGTCGCGGGCCAGCACGGCCCGCAACAGCTAGAAGACAATTTTTTTATTTTTTTACCTTTTACCAATCCTATAAATACCCCCCACCCCTTCACTCATTCCTCACCAATTCTCTCAATCTTCTTCTCTTCTAATCATTCCAAATTTCCAATCTTCAAGCAATTTCTAAGCGGGTCGAGTTTGAAGTAAAGTGGGTCGAGTTAAAGCTTTCCATCCGAGTTTTCTTCTCGTCCGACCGACTTCTCGCCGATCACTGAGCATTTTCTAAACTTACTTTGCATTTACTTCATTAGATTACATGGCTAGTTTGAAAACAATATTTATGCTTTACTTAGTAATTTGCATGACTAGTTCTGACGATGAAATTCAAAATGTTGCATTGCCAAATGTTGCATCTTCATCTAAATCACGTAGACGTAGAACTAGTAAAGTTTGGGAAGATTTTGATTTAGGGCAAGATAAAGATGGTAATGACATTGCATTTTGTAAGTTATGCCCAAAACAATATACTGCTAAAACTAGTGCAGACACAGGCCATTTAACTAGACATGCAATTAAATGTAAACTTAGGCATAATTCATTTGTGCAAGATTCTAGACAAACCACAATAGATTGTAGTTCTGGTACATTTAGGAAATTTGATCCTGCTCGTGCTAGAGAACATGTAGTGGAATACATAATTAGAGATGAATTGCCATTTAGTACTGTCGAATCTACTGCATTTAGAAAAATGTGTGAATATCTTAATCCTGAAACTAAACATATGAGTAGACGTACTTTTAAAAATTTAGCTATGAAAAGATTTGAATTTGAACGATCGAAAATTATTAACTTGTTTGAATCAACAAATAAAAGAGTAGCAATGACTAGTGATTGTTGGACCTCACCTAATGAATTTGCATATGCATGTACAACTGTTCATTACATAGATGATCGTTGGAGGTTAAACAAAAGAATTTTGTCATTTTTACCTTTAGATTATCCACACACTACTCATGCTATATTTGATTATGTTAGTGACATTATTTCAACCCACAAATTTAAAAAGAGAGTAACAACCATGTCTTTTGATAATGCAACTAACAACACATCTGCTGTAGAAATGTTTAAGGCATTTTTAGAACCACCCGTAAAAGGCCAATGTTTTCATATTAGATGTGTATGTCATTCTTTAAATTTAATTGTACAAGACGGATTAGAGATTCTTAAATATTATGTAAGTAATGTTAGGGAGGCTATTAGATTTTGTGGAGTTAGTAGTACATCTAGGTATCAACAATTTAGAGAATTTTGTACCTATAATGACATTAGGCCTAAGAAATTTAATTTAGATGCACCTCATAGATGGAACTCCACATATGAAATGCTTAAAATGACAATTCCATATAAATTTGCTATTACAACATTTTATAATGAAAAACAAAATAATGTCATGTTATCTGAAATTTATTGGTTAAATGTTGAATTTTTAGTCGATTTTTTGAAACCTTTTTTTCTATTTACTAAAAAATTAAGTGGACATTATTATCCAACTTCGAACTTATTTTTAATCGAAATATGTAGAGTTACTAAAGTTTTTGCAAAATATAGGTTTCAAAATAGTTTAGGAGATGTATTTACAACAATGGAATCGAAATTTGCTAAGTATTGGAATCCCCCCCCCCCCCCCCCCCCACTAGTGTTTTGTTTAGCTTTAGTCATAGACCCTAGGTTTAAAAAAGAAGGTTTACAAGTTTTTTTAGAAGAAATTTATGAAAACATGAACTATGATAACCCTCAAGCCCATGTAGATGCATCTATGGCTTTATTAAGAAAATATTTTGAAGAATATAGTATAACTTATAATGTAGGATCTAATGTAGCAAGTACTTCATCACAACCACCCGTTCAGCCGATGTCGTTAGAAGACGACGAGGACGCTACATGGGCGTGGTTAACCCAAAAGAAGAAAAAATATGTTTCAAATGTATGTCATAATGAATTAGATTCGTTTTTGAACTTAGATTTATATCTGTCCCCCCAAGAATCCAAAAATTTAGATGTACTAGACTGGTGGAAACACAACGAAGGTAGGTTTCCCATAGTTGCTGAAATAGCTAAGGACTTATTGTGTGCTCCGGCGTCTACTGTGGCGTCGGAAGTGGCTTTTCCTGCAGGGAAGCGAGTGATGACGGATCGACGACACAGTCTCGCGCCCGACTCGATGCAGATGTGCGTGTGCCTCAAGGATTGGTTCGACGCAGAAGATAGAGTGCAGAACCAATACGAAGCCAAAGACGACGACGAAGAGACGTGGCCAGAGCAGTAGACGTACGTCGAAGATTGTAGCCGAAAACGTGCCAAATGGGATGAATTTTTCCTAGAACCCCCTAGGTTTTTTTGTAATGATTCCTATGTTTCGGCTACAAACTTGTATTTCTCAAAAACCATTAATAAAATTGGCATTTTTTGGGGAAAATCATTTCTATTTTGAGTTGAAAATATTTTCTTAATAACCCGACACGAAAAAACCCGATCCGACACGACCCGACCCGACTGAAGGCCCGACCCGGCCCGCCAGGAGCCGGGCCGGCGGGCCGTGCCGGGCCGGGCCCATTGGCCGCCGGGCCGTGCCGGGCCGGCTCGCCAACCTTGGCGGGCCGAGGCGGGCCGGGCCGGCACGGCCCGGGTCCCACCCCTACACTATTGTTTGATAAGAGGGACGGTACAGGGAGTTTATCGCAATTAAAGAAAACCAATGGAGTTGTCTGGAAAAAACAGAAGAAGAAGAGGAAGAAAGAGGTTAGCTGTTTCTGCTGTTCCTGTCAGCACTCTGATTTTCCTCTTCTTCTCCCTCTCTCGATCCAAATCTCCAACGTAGACCCATTTTTCTGCTTCTATTTCTCCAACCCATCTCGTCTTTCGCCTCCCTTGTCCCCTCCAATCCCTCTTTTCTCTCTTTCAGCTTCTGCTTTGGTCTCGGGAATCGCTCCAAGAGCTGCACTTTACAAAGTTCGAGTTGAAGGTACCCTTTTCTCCTTGATGGGCCTCTAAAAATCCGATTTTTAGGTGGAATTTGGTTTTTGGCCAGTTGGGTTTTCTGTGTTTGGAGTTAGGGTTTAGTGGGTTCCTGTGTTTGGGCAGGTGTTTGGATTTGATTCATTGGTTTTGGGGTGTTGAGTTCGTTTGTTTTATGACCATGGAAGTGAAAATAAGCAGTGGCTATTGGTTTCTAGTGGGTGTGAGGTTGTGATTAGTATGGTTTGGGTGGTTGCTAATGTGAAGATTAGGACAAAACTGAGCTTTATTACTTAACATTAGCATTTTGAAGGTTTTTGCTACCGATATGGAATTTGTTCTATACCCCAGTTCACAAATTGGATGGGTGATAATGCAGCTGAAGAGTATGTAATTACTTCTGAAAACTGCTTTAAAAAATTATGGATTTTGAAGTTTAAGGGTTGTTAGTGGCGCTGAAAGGTCCGGAAAGTGATTTTCGGAGTCTAACGGAAAGTATAGTAAAACAGAATTCAGTGGAAAGTATTTCCTTTGAATGAATTATGTTGTTTGTGCATGCTTGGATAAATAATTTTTGGTCGGTTAGGATACCGAACACGGATGAGTGGATGACTGAAAGAAGGTTGGTGGACCGAAATGAGAAAGAATGAAATTTCTCTGAGCAAACGTGAATGGATTACAGAATGCATTTCGGTTATCCGAACATGTGATTCTTTTTAAGGATTTCGGTAGACCAAAATGTGTTTGGTCGTCCGTTAAGAACATTTCGATGGGTTTCCGTTGCTTTCCGATCTCAAACGTTGAGAAAAGAAAATTAATATTTTGTACATACCACGGAATCTGACGGAAAGTGAGCATAAATTCCCAGGAGTGCACAAACAACCCCTTAGTCTCTTTAGAGATGACTGGAATTGATAGTTAGGATTTGGCTTACTTTTTTTAAATGACGTAAAAAAGTTGTTTCAGTAAATTAGATATGGCATTGATATAAGTTTAGTTTGACTATGTAATGTTTTGGTGTAATGTGTGCTTTTACGAAAGCTATTTGTTTGCTGAACTTTTCTACCCTAGAATTTTCAGTATCACTAATATCACTTCTAATTATACCATCAAAATGGCAACTTCTGGTTTGCAAGGACTTTGAATTGTATGAATCAATTTTCCTCAGGGAACTCCAACTGATGTTCTGTCAACCGTTAAGTTACATATAGAGGATGTTTTATCTGCTCGGAATGTAGGACAAGGTGGTTTCAAATACTTGGTGCGTTTTCTATTGCCCTTTTTATTGTTCGTATTTATTTATGGCCAACCTCAACTAGTTTGGGGGTAAAGGCTCTATTGTTATATTGGCCACGTATTTTCTTTTTGGTTTTCAAGCTATAATTAATCCTTTTAGTTATCATTAAAAAACTATATTGTTCTCATTACAAATGCCAACTTTCATCACCACAAATTTCCTACTTCCTTTGAATTGTCTATTATTGTATAATGAAATCAATAAATTTGTGATAGAGTACTTATCCTTTTTGCTTCATCTTTTTCTTTGAATTTTTATCTATTAGAGAAACCAAATTAAACAAGTAGTGGAATAATATCTACATTGAAAGTGAAACCAGAAAATATAGAGGACATTTTACCACTCACAATTACGTTTGAAACAAACTGAGTGGGCGTATACGGACCGGAGATGAGTATATATGCATAGCCATTTTCAAATCGGGATATAGAAACTGATCCCATATGGTGTATGAAAAGGCGATATTCATATAAAACGAATAAAAACGGAAACCATGTATAACTCATTTTGGTAGCGGACGACTCCGGATACATGTTTGTTGTAAAACAATTATCCATATTATATTGACATATGTATGTCATATATAAAAAAAGTACTAAATCAATTTCATACGGGTTGAAGACAAAATTACTAAAAATATCTAGAACAGGCAGACCGAGGGGTTTAGAGAAGCTCTTGGGAACAAGGAACAAATCAGATTTAGGCTGCTTGAGAAAAATGATTTGAAGATGGAGGAGAATAGTTGTAAACTTTCTTTATTAAGATTAGTTTTCTTCGAAATAAGGGAATTTATGATTTAGAATTACAGTTAGATTTATGATTTTATTAATATTTGATATGGTTAACAATATGGTTAACTGGAAAAAAATACCCACAAATGAGATATACCTTGAGGAAATTATTATATATAAGTAAGAAGTATAGCCTACCCCCAATTGATTTGGGATTAAAATCTTTGTCGATGTTGTAAGAAAAATTATAAGGCTCGTTGATGCTTATTCCGTTTCAACTTCAAATCATTATTTAGGGTCCCTTTGGGTAACTTGAGTTTTGAGATTTGACGTTCAAAACTCAAAATTTCAAGACCATTTGCAAACCTCAAACTCCATATGAGTTTTATACTCAAACCTCATGTTACTTGTTTGGGTTTTGAGTTTTGATATATTAATTTTTTGTACCCCTTATGAAAACTCAAACCTAAAACTTATGTTTGGTATGTTGAAAGTTTGACATTGCATTTTGGATTAACAAATCATCTTTCTCATGTAAGGAAGAACTTCCATCCATCTCATAGGTGTCATACTCATTAATATATCTAGTTATTATTTTTATAAATAAGTAATATTCATACAAAAAACATTAACCAAAATTTAGTAAGTAATATTAATACAAGTAAATGAAAGTATTCATATTAATACAAGCATCTAAGTAAGTGTGTGTGTGTATTTTTTATCGTTAACAGCTACCATGAATTTGTAAGAACTATAAAAAATAAATTATGAAAACAAAAGTGAGCAAAACGCTTTTGGGGCAATTTGAGAATAAATCTGAGTTTTGCAAAACTCTACTTTCAAGCTTAAAAGACAACTCAAAGCTCAACCTTATGAAAAATATGTTTGGATGACAAAAGTTAAGTTTTGAGGTTTACAAAACTCAAAACCCATTCAAACCTCAAAACTCGGTGATCCCAAATGCACTTCTAGTAAATTGCTAACAATTCTGCTGGATATGAAAATTTGATATCCATATTCTTTCGATACATATTCAAACCAAATAATTCATATCCATTTACACCTTGTAGGAATGGCCGCAAAGATGACAGCATCAAATTAAGAAAAACACACTTTATTTCTTAGGTAAAACATTATCCATTTAAATTGTGGTGGTGACCCATCATCACATCTAGAAGCAGCTCATCCTTGTCACAAGGAAACGATCGAAAAATTACCTCTCAATCAGACATGCTTTAACCAATCGCATGTTTCATTGTGACGCTGTTCTGATGTGGAATTTATAATCTTGAAACAAATTTATAGCAGAGTACCTTTTCTCGTTATTTGTGTATTATGTAAATTGTGAAATATATAAACTAGTTGAGACAAACGCTAAAAAATCTGATTTTTGGGATTACAGATGGTGTTCTTGTCCTCCATCATGTAACAAGAATTATATTACCATATGTGATCAATTACTTCGGCAGAAAATAAGTTGATCTCTCTTAAAGTTTGCAAAGCAGAATGCAACTTATCGTTACTGAAGTTTATATATTTCTGCTCATAATTTTTTTTTCTGTCATTGCTATTGAAGACCACATATTGCACATTCCTGTGGGCTTATTTCATAGTTTACATTTTTTTCTATTATAAATACCGTAAAAATATAGGCATGATATAGCATATAATTATTTATATCTATGAAAAAAATTCCATGGCCTGATGGCCATTTAATTGTAAGTGATGAGCATTAATTTTTTATTTTTTTTGTTTTCTTTTTTTGTAAAATGTCATTTTTCTTTGAGGATTTTTGTTTCAAGTTTATTACATTTAGTATCTGATGGTCCTTTTCATTGTCAATTAGGGGGAGTAAAGCTTATCCTGCACTTCTTCCGCATTGCTGGTTGGACTTTTAGGGATCATTTGCCAGATTTAGAGACATTCTAGCTTATTCCTTCTATTACTGTGAGATGGATGACAATATGCATAGAGAAAATGGAAGGCATAAATCCGATCATTATAAGGGAAATCATGCTCAGGTTTGTGATGGTTACAGATAATGAGTGATGATTTCACTCTGGCTTTAATAGAATGGGGTTATACGAGTGATTCTCCTTGGGCATCTAGGACTAACTCAAAATCAAATGCACCTGAATGGTCATACATTGTCAATTCTTTGTTCTATTGTTATGGCTGTTGTATTGTATACCCATATGCAAGTTATTGGTTCATTGTCTGTTATACTGTTGCTTCTTGGCCATTATTTTGCTTATAATTTCACACCACTAACTCCATATCTTTAATAGATAAAATATTCTTGTAATGGTTCTTTTGATCAAATTTGGTCAGGGGTCATGGTTTTGGTTTGGCATCTTCGGATGGGCTAAATGGTTTCAGTCTTTGGATTATATCTATTGTTTGACTTTTTGACTGATAAAATTTGTGGTCTTTGATTTGTGGTTTATCAAATATATAATTGCTGGTGTAAGCAAGTATGTTGTATGCGTCTCTATTACATAACTTGGTGCCTTTTTGTTTTTGCTTTGAATAATCAACCTTCACTCCCTGTTGTCTCACCATAGCCCAATCCTTTGCCAACCAAAAAGATGATAATCATTGTATTAGTTTCTTTGTGATTTTTTTCCATATGCTTGAATAGTCTTTATATTACACCAAATAAATACACGTTAGAAGTATGACATAGACTCCAAAATAAGGTAAAATTGTCCATTGTTACTTGTAATTTTATATTTTCTTTTGAGTTCTTTTTTCTCACACTTTCGCAGTGGATGATGAGCCAGCATCAGATGAAAGACCACAGCACATTTAAGATCATGGCTGCCATGGCTGAGAGGGACAGTACTATTCAACAACGTGTCATCGCGCTGACCGAGAAAAAAGCCGCAATTGCAGAGAGAGACATGGCTATCCTCGAAAGGGATGCTGCAATTGCCGAAAGAAACAATGCCATTGTTGAACGTGATTCCGTTATTGGCGCCCTCCGCTACGCCCGTGAAAATGCAAACCTCAATGGTAACCCCATGTTTATTCAAGGATTTGCTGCTCCTCAAGCAATGAGTAAGCAGAGCAATCCCAATCAACACCATACATCGCACGTGACTCAATCACCATTGCTATTTGATCCTCCTTATGCTTGTAATGCAAGAGAGATGCATGTGAATGAAGCCTCTCCCATTTCCACTATGCCCGAGAATGGTGCAAAGCCCCGACGGAGTAAACACCCGAGGAAAGACAACAAGGTGCAATCTGTTCCTTTGAAGAAACCGGCAAAAACATCTAGAAAGAACAAAAAAACGGCAGAAGACTTGAATAAGCAATTAGCAACAGTGAAGTCGCCATGGAGGACACAAGAAGTGTTTAGCAATAGTGGCAGCGAGGACCTTAACAAAGTGGATGAGGAGTGGAGAGGTCGGGAGTTGGGATTAAATCTAGTAACCTTCGACAAAACGACAATGCCGGTTCCTGGATGTTCGTGCACTGGGATCCTAAGGCAGTGTTACAAATGGGGCAGTGGCGGGTGGCAGTCTTCTTGTTGCACAACAACCATATCAATGTACCCACTTCCAGTGATGCCCAACAAGCGGCATGCCCGGGTGGGCGGGCGGAAGATGAGTGGCAGTGCGTTCGCAAAGCTGCTCAGTCGGTTGGCGAGGGAAGGCGATGATCTCTCAACACCATTGGACCTAAAAGACCATTGGGCCAAACACGGGACTAACCGTTACATCACCGTCAAGTAACCATACCCATGAACAAATGTATCTTGAGTGTTTGTCAAACATAGCCGTTCAGGTCGAGTTTCTTCCGGGAATCGACATGCGTCTTTGAAATAGATTTTGGACATAGGCCATGCATGTTTTGGGGTTTTTTGTCTTTAGATTTAGTGACACTTGTCGGCAGTGTGTAATGAATGAAAAGGCTTCTGTATATGTGTATTTTTGTGTCACCTGGTGAACATCTTCGTTTGGATTGGAAGTCGTATGCCGTCCATTGTGATTATTATTTTCATTCGGTCTAAATTTTTCTTCTTCATGATCACATTATTAGTTTTTTTTATACAGGTAATAATAGTGATTCATGTTATCATCAAAATAGCACTTTCTGTTAGATGTGGTTTAATTTTGACTGACATCATGTTTCGACAAATAATTTGAGTGCGGGAGAATTCATGTGTCAAGTTAACTATGCATGCTACAATTATAACCAAGGTTTTCAGAACTGAACCGGTCATCGAACCGATAAAACTTCGGTTTTGGTTCAATGTGGTCGAACCACGGTCCAACCACGGTTGGACTGTTGATGACGTCAGCATGACATCAGGATTTTTGAGACCCGAAGTTGGACCGGACCGAATAAATATTAACGGTCGGACCAGTGGTCGGACCGATTTGAATAGATTTTTGTAAAATTATTTAATATATACACACCAAACGTTAAATATAATTCATGATATCAGACACAATTTGCTTAACTCAGTAAATTTACTATCTTTACTTAACGGAACAAATTTGCTTGAATACGAATTAGAGAAAATATTATTTGGATTAAGAATCTAAAATCAAAATCAATCTTCAATATTATCCATGACATCATACTTACGAAGGGATTTGGTGAGGGAGAGAAGAGTTTGTGGGTGGTGGATTTTTGTTTGTAAGAATAAGAAAAAAAATCATCATATTTTTTGATTTTAAAATTTAGGAAAATTTAAAATATTTTTATGTCCGGTCCGACCAACCGGTCCAACCAAATGGTCTGACCCGGTCGGACCGGGTTCAATCCGGTTCAGAACGGTTCGACTAGACGCTCAGTTTTTTAGTTGAACCGGCCGTTGAACCATCGGTTCCCGGTTCGACCGGGTCGAACCGTCCGGTCCGGCCCGGTTTTTAAAACCTTGATTATAACACAAGCTCAACGAGTAGCAAATTTAATTAACTAGAACTAAGTTAGCATTGAAAAATTAACCAAGATCGGGTTCAAATCCCAGTAGACGAGGATCATGTGTTAGGCTTAATTAGAAGAAACATGAAAACAAAACTTCCAGGATCAAAAGGTTGCACCATACAAACATAAAATAGCCAAGAAGTGCACAATCCAAAGTACAAGTTCACAAATAAGATAGGTAGTGACACCATTAGCAATCAATTTGATCTTGAAAGCCCGGGAAACCATGTAGAGTGAAAGTAAGATTGATAAGAGACCATCAGTAACAACACCAGCACCACAATCGCAACCCCAACTGGTGAGCTCCCAGTGTGATGGAAAATTCGTTGCTCGAGTCGAGGCAATCGACACATAAACACTGCAGTTACAATGAGCACTAGAGGGAGTAGGAAGAGGAAAAATCGGAAGCCTATATAAGTCTTCCTCATCTGTGTTTTGTAGTCGGAATAGCCCCCAAGTGACAACAGAATAACGACGATGATGGTGATTGTGATCAATTGGAAAGGTGGTCGCGACGAGTCGGATAGTGTTTGGTTTAGCCATCCTTGCTTCCACCTTGGGCCTCTTCTCTCACCATTAAACCATGCCATTCTGATCTCACAAGGAAGAGTGAAAGCAATTATGAGGAGTGTCAATATAAGCTTATATTTTGTGTCTTGTTTTTGTTACAAAATTTATTTAGTGGTCCTTTAAATGTGTTGCTTTGGTGGAGAATAGGTTCTGTGGGTTGGATTGGAAGTGGGGAAGGTATTGGATTCCAAGTTTGGGGCCCAAGTAAAGTGACTTTATTTGGGTGTGAATGTGCTATTCGATCAGTATAATGGTTGGATATGACCACTTTAAATAGGATTTAGATCAAATATATCTGTATTTGCTCTACCTTTTCAGTTGTTTTGAATATTCTTTGCTACCTAACTTTAAACCAATTGCTGGCAATTGGTAATGTCCGACTCAGGGCGCTATAGAATGATCTGGGTAATTTATAAGGTTGGAAGAAAATTTATGATAGCTCGGAGTTAGAGATCTTCTCCACGTTATGCTATTAATGTTTTTATCTTCTGAATTAACAACCATTAGTAGAAAAAAATTCAAAATAATCACCCAAATAAACAAATTTGTAAGAATATGCACCTGAGAAACTTAATTGGCAAAGTATGCACTTTAAAAACGACACCACAGGTGTTGTTTTCATTAACTAAAAACGACATCACTAATACCGTTTTTACCTAGGGAAATTTTTTCTTGATTTCGAGACGTTGTTTTTGGCTAAGACATGTTGAACTAGCGACGGGTCGGTCGGGGGTCTCGCTCCCCAGTGAGCGAGCGACGTTCCACCGGGGAGCGAGACATCCGACCGACCCGTCGCTAGTTCAACATGTCTTAACCAAAAATGAAATCTCAAAATCAATAAAACCAAAATAATAATAATGAAAACCAACTTGAAGTTCTCAAAATGTTCTATTTGAATATAATAATTTGAGTTGATTCATACAATTGTAATGACTTGATCACAGAGTGAGATGAGGTTCCGTTTCTACTCCCATAACCATAACAAAAACATTAGTGACTTCAAATGCACGTGCGCACCTCCTGTCTCGGTCCGAGGCATGTCGGGTAATTTAGGGAAAATTATAGGCTATAGTCACTGGGTGATAAAATATATTTTTGGTCTTCGAAATAGTCATGTTGCCTTCAATTCAAGTTAATGCATCGACTGATGGCTTACTCGTTTTTCTGGGAAACGAGATCTCCGACCGACCCATCGCTAGTTTAACATGCCCTATGTAAAAATGACATCAGTGATACCATTTTCATCAAGAATAAAAACATCAGTGATGTCGTGTTTAGTTAACGAAAACAACACTCGTGGTGCCGTTTTTAAGGTGCATACTTTGCCAAATAAGTTTCTCATGTGCATATTCTTTCAAAAAAAAATTGTGATTATTTTGAAAACAATTCTTTACTAATATATATGTATATATGCCTGAAAATGGACCTAACCCTACTAGGCTAAAACCCCTGCAATTTTATTTTTTATTTTTAACTTTAATGGGTTACTCCATTCATTTGTTAATTTGAGGGAATCTTGGTCTCTTGAGTCACTTTGTTATTTATTTATTTATTTATTTATTTTGCTTTTATTGCATTTTTACACTTCATCAGACAAAAGACTATCTTAGTATAGCATCCTTTCCTCCTTAAAAAACCAACCTTGTCTCATCGTCCTCTATTCTTCCTCTTCTTCTTTAAATTGAAACATTTGTTTATATTGAAAATTTTCACCCTAGTGACCTAGTTATGGTGGTAAAATTAAGGCTGACAAAGAAGAAAAAAACAAAACAAGTTTGATGTTTGGGGTAAATGAAGGGTGGGATAGGAATTTTATCCACTTGGGTATTAAATTGTTATGGTAAGGGATTATATGATAAATATTTGACAGCCTAGGGGGTTATACTATATCGATACATGTCCTTTTAGTGTTATGTCATTAGTGCTAAACTTGGTTTTATAGGTAAATAAACCAAAAAAAGAATATAATGGGGGTGAGGCTCACTGAAAATATAAAGAGCTTCTAATTGTTCAAACTAATTTAACTTAATTATGTTTGCGTTATAGTAATCACAACATGACTTGGTCAATATAAGAGCTTAATTTTGAATGCAAGGGTGCGCATGTTTGGTCGAGGCTCCAATGTCTAAAAGTTTTAAGATTCTTAACCATTTTATCCCTTTTTGTAATAGCATAGGTTTTTTGGAGTCTAGTGGGATAATGTAGGGTGTAGTGCTAACAAGTATGTTTAAAAATAGAAACAGGATTTTACAACTAATAAGAAGTAGAATGCTTAGGGTTGGTGTTATTTGTAAATCATACCTTCCAATCCAAGTTATAGGTAGTGTAGAAATCAATGAACCACTTAGTCAAGCTAGTATGAAAAAACAACCACCTTTGTATAACAAGCATTAATTTAGTGAAAATGTAATAATTAGATATGACCAGATCACTTGCTAACAATGTGATTAATTGGAAAGCAAATTGGACATAGAAAACAGTAATAAAATACAAATACGGTAGTATATATAACAAAGCAAGTTGTTAACTTATTTCTCTTGGCCACCAAAAACATCGCACTAGTGAGCCATAAGAAGGTTAATGAAATCTAGAAAGGTTTATTGTAACATGACCATTTAATTCCAAATAAACTATATAATAATTAGTTCAATATAATTCGCACAACGCACCATCTCCTAAATTGTCACGAAATTGGTTCACATTTATTACTTCTTTCGTAAGCTAGCTAATTATATTTTAACTAGTACATTTTTCACGTATTAGGTGAAGGGTCATTCTCTCGCTAACAACATAATATATTACAGTTACACATGCACTACTCCAACTCAATTCACATCGAGTACTAGTGTGTCATATGTTATATATATTCGGTGACATGTCATTCTCTATCAAACAACATTGACAAAAGGGCTTCAAGGCCACATTTTTTGGAGGGAATACCATGAAGTGGACGTGAAGTAAAGAACCACATCATTTCAACTAATGCCCTTAAGCATCATCTTCCAAATCATAGACACATTTTTTTATGGCAAAGCCTACCATCACCTTGTGGCTTTTGTCACCAAACATCCCACATTGTGTTTAGGGAGTCGTAGGATTAATACTAGCATTGTGAGGGTGAGAGAACTTAATCAAGTGTTGGAGAGGAATGGAGAAAAAAGAAAACGAAGATGTAATGGTTTCGTTCGAAGGTAGGGTGGAGATCGATACGAGTGCTCCATTTCGATCCGTGAAGGAAGCAATCGTTCTATTTGGGGAGCGAGTTTTGGCTGGGGAAGTCTATGCTGCTCAACTCAATCAGGTTCCATCAATTACATACATTTATAAATTAATTAATGCTGAAATCTTAACCCCCTTCGTCGTCTTATATTCTTTCCAAAACGATCATATTATAGCTATAGCAACTTCTATTACTTATTACAGAGTGAAAATTGCGCCTCGAATTTTCTTTATAGCAAGAGGATCATGAAAAAACAACCTAGCTAACAAACCAAAACCCTCACATTAATCTTCTATTTTGAACTCAAGTACAAGAAGTAATGGTTAAAGATCAGATTGATAGTCAATTGGATATTCACAAACATAGAATTACTATCCCCACAAATAAAATCTCTCACATGGATCATGAAGTAGATAGTAGTTAATAGTCCTTAACATGATTTTGGATATGACCCTTCCCAGTTCCCAACAACAAAATGCTCCACATGCATATCACACATTTGTGCATTAGTGGTTAAACAAAAATATATATATAACTAATTACACTTTCTCTTGCATCATTGAATCTACTAGTAAAGTTACGTAAAAGGTTATACTAATTCGTTTATCTGTTTATATATTAAATTAGAAGGTTAATTTAACAAAACTTCTTAATGAACTTCATAATTAAACTCACTTTGTCCTCCTTGTGTTTAGTTATTTGTTTGTTATACTAAATTACAAGGTTAATTGACAAGCTTCATTACTAATTTTTCATTAACTCACTTTTTCACAAAGGAAGACTTCAGGATATTGCAGTTTGTTTGTTAAGATGGCAACATACTGTTGAACAATATCTTGACTGAAATTCAATTTTTAAAATTTTTAATCCCACGAAGAAGCGTTTCAAAAAAAAGTTGAATTGTTTTGATAAAATGGTATATGTTTGATCATAGATTAGAGCTGCAGAAGCTAAGAAGAGCTTAGGTAGCACTAAAGAATCGAATGACTTCGAATTCGCATCCATAACAGCCGAGCTAGAGCAAACCAAGCAGTGCCTTGAGAAAGCAAGAGAAGATAGTTTAGTAAAAGAACACTATCTAACTTCTCTCAAAGAGGAACTCGACACGACCAAGCTAGAGCTCGAGCAATTGAAGGAGAGAGAATCCGATAAACGATTCGTGGAAACAGACAATGAGGACTTGAAGTTTGTCGAGAATTCGAAGGACATAGTGATCGAGAGATCAACAAGCAACGGAGGATTAATGATGGAGCTTCAGAGGAAGAGATCGGTGAAGTTCGCTAGTCCTCCTTCGCTCGCTCGAGTAATCACGATGGAGAATCCAATGCTACACAGGCAATCGTCTTTGAACGGTGAGAGGAAGAAAAAGAAGAAGTATTTGTTCCCTTTTATTGGAGGGTGGTTGTTTTCTAAGAAGAAGAAGAATCAATCCGAAATAGCTTCGGCTAATGTTCGGATTATTTGAGGTTCTCGTTATTGGATTTGTTTGATGAAATTATATATAGCGAGCACTTCACGTCTACTTGATTGTCATTATCATAGTTTGTTTTCTTTCCTACATTTTGTTTTTGTTAAAGAAAACATCAAAATATGTTAAGGAATGAGTAACTATGGCTTCTTTGTTTGATAAGAATTAGTGTTGTTGACAAATTCTTTTGTTAATAATTATTCTATTTAAATTGAATGTTGTAGCAGGTCGGGACGGGGTTTTGCCCCAACGCTACCCGCCTTGCTTAATTTAAGCGGGTAGGCAGAACAAGGCACAAAAAAACCCGGCTACCCACCCAACATAAGGTTGGACTAGGCGGGTTATTCTTTAACTTTTTTATTTTTTCTTAAGAAAAACACCAAATACTTCATTTTCCTAAGCTAAAGAGATCAAATCAGTGGAATGAATATATATAATACAAACAATTCAAAAGAAAATCGTGAATACAAACTTATAATACAAGTATAATACAAACAATTCAACTATAATTTACAGCCCTACAAGTATAATACAAACAGTTCAAGTATAATTGTGAATACAAACTTATAATACAAGTATAATACAAACACTTCAAGTATAAACGTTGATTCTTTGGATAGTGGGTAATCGGTAAAATCTTTGTTAGGTAGTCGGATATTGGATTAATTGGGTCGAGTACACGAGTTTTCGGGTAATCGGTAGTCTGGTTAGGCGGGTGACGGGTTATGCAGTGCGGGTTGCGAGACAACCACAATCTGCCACGCTTAATAGGCTAGTTATGTGGGTGGCGGGTAAGGTTTTTTTGACTCCTATCCGCATTAGGCGGGGCGGGTTTGTGGGTAAAACTCACCTCATTTACAACCCTAATTTTACATTCAGTTTCGTAACAGTTACGACTAGAGGTGACAATGGGTATCTGGAACCGGTAAAATCAAACCGGATCTGGTGGTATCAAACTAGAGTAAAACGGATACGGGTCGGATCTGAATATCCAATTTCAGAACCGACCCGAAACCAGATTTTCTAAAAAAGGTTGTCACTCACGTGATTTAAACCTCGGTTGAAAGGGCATATAATACAACTCAACTTGAGTAAAGCTAAAGCCAGACATAGAGTTTTCAATAAAAACTCCAAAGTTATGGTATTTCTATTATTTCTATTGTAAAAGTTCATATCCAAATCTGAACGAGATTTAGATATTGGTTACAAATGAAAACTAAACGATTGGTTGTGCCTGGTGACAATTCTATGTAACAAGTAAACATATATATGTTGCTTATTTACTCGTCCAGGGTTGAATTTTGAGGTGATGTTGAGGAGATTAGAGGTTCATGGATCACAGAGTTGGTTGAAACAGATACTGGGTTCCCTTCCAATTGCAACATAATGCTTTCAAGAATCTCCCTCACCAAATTCTTGAACTCTTCTCTGCTGACATCTTTCTTCCACTCTGAATTCATAGTTCTGAAGAATTTCTCGATTATTTCTTCGATCTGCAATTGAATTCAGTTAGTTCGTAGAACATTTTATAATAAAAAATTCAAAGATGAGGAAAGGCACCTCATCCAACATTAAATAGTCCCGACTACGAGAAAAAAATGCTCGTGTATTTTTCGGAACCATAATTCATTTTGTTTCTTTACCCATCGATATTCAAAATACAGAAACCCGAAGAAACAATAAAAAGTTGCAATTATGCTGTCGAAGACATCCATTAAGGTGAAAACATATACTTTTTCTGGTGTGTACTTACTCAAACTCACTTCCCTATGGATCTAAATTCAACTTTCAAGGGTGATCTGGAATCAGATTACCTGATCAGAAGCACCATGAGGAGACAAGCCAAATTGCGAAATCACATCTCTTACGTATCGAATATGGTCATCAGATGGTACCCCAATCACATCTTTCTGAAGGCCTTCCCAAGCCATCTCTAGTACCTGCTAAACTCAATTTCTTATGTTCTGAAACATCTATAATCTTGGCAATAAAACTAAAAAAAATATGATGGGCAATTGAAAGCTGAATAGTGTACTTTCCTAGTAATGTTAAGTTACAACCTTATCCAACTCAGGTGGATCAGAGAGCAATTCCTTGATTTCGCTCCCATCGTAGTATTTCTCGGTATGAGCAACAATAACAGGGTTTTCTCTTAGGCGTTTTCCAATGTTTTTCAATGTTTTTCCCAGTTCCGCTAAGCAGATATCTGGTGAAGCTGCCTTCTCGAGTTCGTGAGCTGAACTTAATTTTAGAGCCGGTTCTACGATGTTTTCAGTAACCTGACAACAAAATTAAACTTGGAAATGAGATCAAGGTCTTTTATGTTTAAGGACAGAGCAAACACGACCCAAACTTTCAATTGAGTTCATCATTAGCTGCCCATTAGAACCTATTATGATCTGTTACTGAAAATTTCACTAGCCAATGACAGCCTTATAACGAATCACAACAAATGAATATTAACTCAATCCGATAATTGGTGTGGTACTAGACTCATATCATTATAATTATCATTAACTTTTCCTGATTAAGGAATGCAAGACTACAACCTCGGTTTTACATTAACAGTGAAGGATTTACCCAAGAATCGGATATCGGCGGCATTCCATGGTCAACCGTGAGTTTTTCGAGCACAATGGTGACACTTTTTTGCAATGTTGAATTCGATAGGTCAATCTGCGAAAGTGAATCTGTGACCTCGGCTTCAAAATTTGGGCTCTCAAGGAATTCTTCGAGTTCTTCCCCATCCATCCTCAGTATGACAATAGTTTCTTTCTTAAGATCAGCAGCCATGACGAATTGAGGATAGAAAGCTGTATCCAATCTTAACTCCTCTGGTCCTGACTTAACCTCAACAAAGGGGAAAAAATCATTCAAACCAAAAAGAAGTGAAGCATATTTTTGTAAGGTTGAATGCATTTCGAATATAATTACTCTCTTAACTGTTTCTTTTTTACAAAATCATGTTATCTTCTACACTTACAGTCCCACACGGTTATGTGAGTTAACTGGGATGGCTTGATACAGCCTACAACAGCTAGATTAGAGAAAATCCTTGCAATTCTAGTCCGAGTCTCGAGAAGAATTCGTGAAAAAGTCTTCATACTAGTGCTTGATAAAACTAGTGAGGTGGAAATAAGGTCCTTCAGGGTGAACGCCACCCACCGATGTTGAATCGGTACCTTGATCGAGTGTTATGGTTTATAATAACAGTCCAACATTGATTACTTATTGGTGACTGAGATGCTTCGATGTAACCTAAACTCTGAGCTCAACAAACGGCTTTTGGGGATAAGTAATCAAGTCCACACTAAATCTTTCATAACCTTAATTTAACAAACTAAAGCAACCACTGAGAAAATGAAAATGATTCTTCTGTTAACACTAGTCTAACAACAACAATATTGTAGCATGCAAGAGGAAATTTTACAATAAATGTAAAACTAAGACATCAATTCCACTTTACATTTACCCACTCATAATCCCTCAATAAAAGGGTATTGAAATTCTTAAGCTAACCGGCAACTCTGTCAGAACTTCATGTTGACTTAATACTGCTTCAATACCACAAAAGCTCACATACACATGAAATCAATAAAATCATGATGATGACTAAAACAAATTTATGTTAATAACAAAATAAGCACCTGATTAGTTTGTTGTAATTTCTTCTCTGGTGAGTTTGTTCTTCACTGTATTATATATATAGTGCTTGGCCTTCATAATCTTCTTGCAAACACTTCCAAGCTATATCTACTCGTACAACCAGTGATGGTGATCATGGAAAGAAGGGAAAAGCAAGAAAGAAAAGGGTAGAAGTAAGTGGCTTAGAAGTTGAATCTCGTGAAGGAAATCAATGGATTGAGTTGGTGTTTGTTGGGATGTTTAAATAAAAGGAATGGGTCAGAGAGTGAAGAGGAAAGTTTCAATCAAAAGAGTGAAGAGGAAAGTGCACGCATGCAATAGACATACATGCCCCGTAGATCTTTTTAATCCCAATCTAGTGGTTCGATATGATACTATTGATATTGGTATTTATCCTACAAGATAATTGCATTTGATAAGTAACATGTTGTCATGTATGTTGTTTTCTATTTCTATTTGTATATATCTTCTAAATATCAGTTTCCTAAAAGATTATTTGTAACAACTTCAAACAGCGGAAGAATTTAAATTTTTTATAACATACAATCAACAAAGGATATTACTCAAATACAAAAAGATAGGTGCACCAATATATATAATATATATATCCGAGTATTTCAAAAGTGTGATTACATCAAAGGCTATACAATAAATACAAGTAATCACCGCGACCTCAAACGAGAGAAAACCGGATCTGGTAGCGGCGCTCCTCTCCTCGGTCACCACCCTCTAACACCGATCACGGTCTGAAAAGCAAAACTTACAACAATACCTGAGTTTCCAGAAGTAAACCCCGTATGCCAAACTCTACAATGCATCAAACTGAAACACTCTAGCATGAAATTCTATCAACAAAGAAAAACGCAAACAACGAGGCTGGACTCCAGGGCTTTTTCACCCAACCGCAGCTACCACGACACAACCAGGGCTCTAGGGCTCTTTCACCCAACCCGAACGTCTAAGGGCTTCAGGGCTCTTTCACCCAACCTGAACGTACTACGGAGCGCCAGAGCTTTTTCACCCAAGCCCGCACAGACTAGCTGGGCTCCAACGTTTTTTCACCCAACCACAACTCTCCCAACAGTCACGGGGCTCCAGGGCTCTTTCACCCTACCGCCGAAAAACCCGTGCTCACTAGCACGCTTACCGGAAGAACATCGGCACCACAACTTGCCTCACACGGACGACCACAACAACCACACCTCCAATGTGCAAAACTGGACACAAACGGTCGACCGAACCAAGAGTTCCGGTCGACCGAATCTCACTAAAACAGGGCAATTGCCCTGACCGACACTCCATCGGTCGAACAATTCCCACCAACAACATACGTTCGGTCGAACCAAAGTCAGGGACCGGTCGACCGTTAAGAAAGTCGCCTCCCAGGTTCAACAAACATAACGACCAATCGGTAGAACGGCAAAGGGGACCCGTTCGACCAAAACCCATCAGTGAAATCCACCAACCCTCAACATCAACACCAGTTGAACCTCCGAGCACTCTTGGTCGACCGATTTCCACAGTGAAATCCACCATGCGTCCAAAAAACACCGGTCCACCAAACCACCTCGGTCGAACCCAAACACTATTCAACTTAAGTCATCGGTCGGACGAGTCAAACAGGCAGTCGACCGTTTGGATGGTCAACGCCCAAACCGACCTACAACAGTGCACACGGTCAAACGGCAAAGGGGGGCCATTCGACCGAAACAAACCAGGCTTCCCTCAAATGCACAACCGGTCGACCACCTAAGGGCAACGTTCGACCGGTGTGAGGCAGAAACCCAAATTCTCATTAGGAACGGTCGACTGTTTGCACCAACAGGTCGACCGATCCAGTAGTAAAATCTGTTGCATGTTTGCTTGCGACGAGCCTTTCGGCCTACCGTCGACTTCCAAATACTCACACAACAAAAGTGAGATACGACTAAAAGTTTGACATACCATGAAGGTTTGAAGAAACTTTCGAAGAACCTCGACGGCGCTTCCTCGAGCACTTCTACCAAAATCACAATCCACCTACGAACATCTCGCTCGGTCAACAATCACCACCTCCTCGACAATCACAAGCACACCCTCACCTTCGACAATCACCTCGCCACCCCTAAACACTGAGAGAGAGATTGAGAGAGAGAATATGAATGCCAAAAGAGAAGAGTTGGCTGAGAACCGACTCACCTCGCCACTCAACCCACATTTGTCGATCACCACAACCTCGCCAGAGATCACCTCTAGTCGGTGCTCTACTGAAAGAGAGAGAGACGTGAGAGAGTGAGAGTAAAGTGTGTGAGAGAGAGAAAGCTCCACCTATATATACCTCTTACCACTTCAATCCTCACCATCAATATAATCTTCAATCCATCTCAGCCATCCAAACTAATCTCCTCGAAAACACCACCAAATCAACAATTAAAACCCAATTAGGATTAGGATCTCACAATCCACCCTCCTAAAAAAAATTCGTCCTCGAAATTAGGACCGAAACTCACCAAATAGCTCCAGGAATTCCTTCCGGACCTCCTCCTCAATCTCCTAAGTGGCATCTCGCTCACTGTGATGCTGCCACCTGACCTTCACCATCGGAATGATCCTCCTCCTAAACTGATGCTCTATCCGATCCACAATCTCTACAGGTGTCTCCTCATGAGACAAATCCTGACGGATCTTAGGAACCTCCAACTGAATCACGGGAGAAGGATCTGCTACGTACTTCCTCAACATCGAAACGTGGAAGACGTTGTGAAGACCCGAAAACTGCGGCGGCAGCGCCACCCTGTAGGCAATATTTCCAACACGATCGAGAATCTCAAACGGTCCAACATACCTCAGACTGAGCTTCCCTTTCTTCCCGAACCTCATCACTCCTCGAGATGGTGAAATCTTCAGGAAGACATGATCGGCCACTTTAAACCTCAACTCTCGCTTACGCCTATCAGTGTAGCTCTTCTGCCTACTCTGAGTTGTCGCTAGTCTCAGTCTGATCACATAAACCTTCTCGGCATACATCTGCACAATCTCAGGACCAACTAGTTGTCTCTCGCCTACATCACTCCAGCATACCGGTGATCTACACTATCTCTCGTACAGAGCCTCGTACGATGTCATCCCAATGCTCGAATGTTAGTTGTTGTTGTAGGCAAACTCTATCAACGGCAAATGCACATCCCAATGTCCTGCCCAATCCAGAGTACAAGCTCGTAGCATATCCTCTAACGTATGGATGGTCCTCTAAGACTAATCGTCTGTCTGCGGATGGAATGTTGTACTGTACTTCCACCGGGACCCCAAAGTCTGCTCCAAACTCCCCCAAAATCTGGAAGTGAACCTAGGATCTTGATCCAAAATGATACTCACAGGCACTCCATGAAGTCTGACGATCTCCTCAATATACAACTTAGCTAGACCCTCCAGAGGTAAAGTGGTCCGGATAGCTAAGAAGTGTGCCGACTTGGTCAGTCGATCGACTATAACCCAAATCGCATCATGGAATCCTCTCGTCTTCGGCAACCCGGTAACAAAATCCATTGTCACGTGCTCCCACTTCCACTCTGGAAGCTCGATCCTCTGCATCGGTCCACCAGGTCTCTGATGCTCAATCTTCACCTGCTGACATACCAGACATCTGTCAACGAACTCTGCTATCTCCGTTTTCATCCTCTTCCACCAAAAATTTCTCTGAAGATCTCTATACATCTTCGTGCTGCCTGGGTGGATCGAATAACGAGATCTGTGTGCCTCCTCTAAAATGTCCTTCCTCAGATCTCCTACCTTCGGCACCCAGACACGACCTATGAATCTCATCCCACCATCGACTCCAATACTGAAGTCAGATCTATCTCTGGCAGCTAACTGCAACAACCCAACTAACTCATAATCTGAACTCTGAGCCTGAATAATACTCGAGACCATCTGAGGCTCCACTCTCAGCCCTGCAATCACTGCACCTCGCAACTCATCGGTGAGTTGTCTCCATTCGGCCAACGCCTCAAGAAGCTTCCACTCCTAGATACAAAGACCTGCTGCGGTGACCTCCACCTTCCTGCTCAAAGCATCTGCAACCGAATTCGCCTTCCCCGGATGATACGAGATGGTGAAATCATAGTCCTTAATCAGCTCGAGCTATCTACGATGCCTCATATTCAGCTCCTTCTGCAAAAATAGATACTTCAAGCTCTGATGATCTGTGAAAACCTCGAATTGCTCACCATACAGATAATGTCTCTAAGTCTTCAACGTGTGCACCATTGTTGCCAACTCCAAATCATGAGTAGGGTAGTTCCTCTCGTGCAACTTCAGTTGTCTCGAAGCGTACGCAACCACCTGCCCGTGCTGCATGAGTATGCATCCCAGCCCAACGCTTGATGTGTCACTGTAAATCACAAACCCACCGCTGCCACTGGGAAGTGTCAGAATTGGAGCAGTCGTCAGCCGACTCTTCAGTTCCTAGAAACTGTCCTCGCACTTCTGGGACCACACGAACTTGACTCTCTTCCGTGACAAAGTCGTCAAGGGCGAAGTCAACCTAGAGAAATCCCAAATAAAATGGCGATAGTAACCCGCCAGACCCACAAAACTCCTGATCTCCTACACACTAGTTGGGGCTCTCCACTGCGTCACGGCCTCGACCTTCGCTGGATCCACTGAAATCCCAGCTCCAGATACAATGTGTCCCAGAAAGGCAACATTGCTCATCCAGAACTCGTACTTCGAAAACTTGGCATACAACTGATGATCTCTCAAAATACCAAGTACAACTCTCAAGTGCTCTTGATGCTGCTCCACATCTGGCGAGTAGACCAAAATGTTGTCCACAAAAACAATCACAAACCGGTCAAGGTACTGACTGAACATCCTATTCATCAAATCCATAAACGTTGCAAGCGCGTTCGTCAACCCGAACGACATCACCAAAAAATCGTAATGCCCGTACCTCGTCCTGAAAGCTGTCTTCTGCACATCTGCCTCTCTGATCCTCAACTGATGGTAACCGGATCGCAGATCAATCTTCGAGAACACCTTCACTGACTGTAACTGGTCAAACATGTCCTCGATCCTGGGCAAGGGATATTGATTCCTAACGGTAACCTTGTTCAACATCCTATAGTCAATACATATCCGCAGCGATCCATCATTCTTCTTCACAAAGAGTACGACGCTCCCCAAGGCGAGACACTGGCTCGGATAAACCCAGTATCCATCAGATCCTGCAACTGCTTCTTCAGCTCTGTCAGCTCAGCAGGTGCCATCCTATACAGCACCTTCGACTGCGGCGTAGTCCCAACTACCAAATCAATACCAAACTCAATCTTTCTCTGAGGAGGCAACCCGGAGACATCATCGGAAAATACCTCTGAAAAATCCTGGACTATCTCAATGTCCTCCAATCTCCTCGCCTCTAGATCTGGAACTACTAGTGTGGTCATGAAAGCTCTGCAACCCTGCTGCAACAACTTCTGTACCCTCACTGCTGATACGACTACTCTGCATCCTCTGTCCTTCGTCCCCCTGATCAGCACATTAGGAAGACATTTACTCGGGATCATAATCTTCTTCTCCCCGCACAAGACTCGCACATCGTACTGGGATAGCGAATCCATCCCCAGTATGACATCGAAGTCCTCCATCGGCAACAAGATCAGGTCAGCCGGAAATTCCTAATCTTCCGAAACAATCGTGGCACCGGGGAGGAAACTCCCCACAATGCCCACCAGACCCAAGGGTATGCTGACTTCCAACGTGACAATCAACATCGCAGGGGTACGGTCCAACACACTCGCAAACCTCTCCGAGATGAACGAATGTGTAGCCCCACAATCAAACAACACTCTAGCACTCAACCCAGCAACAAAGTGCGTACCTTCCACCACCGTGCTGGCGTCACTCGCCTCATCCTCCTGGATGGTAAAGACTTGTCCAGTCCTCTGATCCTTCTGTGGCGGTACAAAAGGGCGACGACCTCCGCCTGCTGCTGGCGGCCTCGGTTATCTGTTGGACCAACTCGGCCCATTCGGACAATCCCGCACGAAATAGCATGGCTTGCCACACCCCTGACAAACTCCAGAATGGCCCAAACACTCTCCGGAGTGAACTCGACCACAACCTCTACACACCTTTGGCTAGCGTGATCCACCTCCTCCAATCCGGTGTCTCTTGCCCGGATTCCCTGATAGCGGAGCACCTAGACGTCCACTGACCTTCCCCTGTGCTCTCTTGGCTTCAGCATAATTCTGCTGATAGTCCTGATTGATGATCGTGGCAAACCTCATGGCATCGGCCAGCGTCTGTGGCATACTATATGTCACCTGAGTACGGATTGTAGGATCGTGTGGGTTATGGGTTCACTAATCACTTTTTAATCTAATCACCTACTTGTTTAAGCAATCGATATGCGCAGCGGAAATTTAAAACAAAACAAGCAAGTGTAGGAAATATGCAAACCACAAGAAGTCGGGTCGATTTTTATAGAGGTTCGGCACCCCACCCGGGTCCTAATCCTCTCTTGCAAGCTCCGCTCGGATCACCGAGCTCCGCCTACGACTTCACTATCCGCTCCCCGTTCCGGGCCGGGAGACAACGCCTTACAACCGTCAAACTCGCGAACAACCCTCGCCGAGCTTGGAATCTTCCTCTCACAATCCGAGAGGGACACTTCGGGCTTTCACCGAAGTCCTTGCTTCCTTTTACAACAATTGAGAACTTGAGTGGAACAACACTCTCTAAACTTTGAGCACACTTGAGTAGGATGAAGAAATGATCACTAAGTGTGTGAGGTTTGAAGCTTTGAGTGTTTTGGATTCTCTCTAAAGTTTGGGACAAGTTTGTAGTGGGAGAGTTGTGTTAAAATGTGTTTTACAACTCTATTTATAAGCATTAGAGAGAATAGATCCGTTGGGACAAGATTTGGTTGGATATTGTGCAAAGAACACAAAGCAGAAAATCGGGCTGCAAATCTGTCCAGAAACGGTCGACCGAAAAGGTGCAACGGTCGACCGAACGCTTGGGTTCGATAGGGATACGGTCGACCGAAATATGAATCGGTCGACTGAACACTTAAGTCAATTAAGAAAACGGTCGACCAAACAAGATTACCGGTCGACCGAACAAGCGTTTCGGTAGAGGGAAAATTGGATCGGTCGACCGAAATTGTGTTGACCGATAGCAGGGGATTTTGACAAGGTTAAACGGTCGACCGAACTTGGCACATGGTTCGACCGTTTGGCTAAGTATATGGAGGTGTATATAGTTTTAATACGAATACGACCGTTGGGCATATACGACAAGAATAACGGTCGGAACAGTAAGTTAAAACGGTCGACCGAAAGATGTGGTGCGGTCGACCGAAACTAGGCAGGAAAACACAAACTGGATAACTTGATCATCCGGTCGACCGAACGGCATGTTGCGGTCGACCGAATGTGGGCAGACAGTTAGGGTTCAGGTTTTGTGTTTTTCCGGTCTAAGTTTGGGTGATCTATTGAAGTCCAAATAATGTGAAATTTCGTGTGTGACTTCTATAGGGAACCTATTGTGTATGTGATTGGTTTTTAACTCTTGTATGCTCAATTTACACATGTTCCTAAGACTCAAAATAAATCAACATTACATGTCTTCGATTTAGCTTTAATTACATGTCTTGACTTCATTTCCTTCTTTCTTGAGTCTTGATCACCTGTAGAGGTTAGCACAATACAATATACATGCAATGCAATATGTGTGCTACTCTACATCATCATAATTAAGATTAGGTTAATTAAATCATCAAAACATAGATTAAGGCCAAAAAACCAACAATCTCCCCCTTTTTGATGATGGCAACCTATATCTTAATTCTATCTAAATACATGGAATTTGTATATGTAAACTATGCATATTAATGCTCCCCCTATGGATGTGCATAGTTTTTGATCAATTTTATGCCAAATTCCAAGTTACCCCCTTAATTATCTCTCCCCCTTTGACATCCATCAAAAATAATAATTATTTAAGACTTTAAGCATAGAATTTGGATGTCTTGTAATGAAGTTGCTCCCCCTAAATTTTGCACTTCATTACTCTAATAAAAGATATAACATTTAAGCTCCCCCTATCAATAAGGCTAGATGAAAACTATTGATATGATTCAAGTTAAGTTCATTTAAGTTTCAACTTAAGCCTTATTCTAACATCCATTTAAAATTTGACATTTAAAATTAATGGATGTGGTAAAAGATTTGCAATGAATAGGGTATATGATTTGCAATGAATTAAACTATATGATATGTCAATTAAGCATGTGAAGCTAGATTAGAGCTAATATAACATGAATTGTATAGATAGGAATTTATACCAATGTTGAATTCGAATTTAGCTCCAATCTCATTTGGTGATGCAACCGGATTTGAATTTGACTCTTGAGCTCACCCGGTCACCACCAATCTCCTCCTCAAGCTCCTACAAGAGTAGATTTGGGTACCCAAACAACTTTGGGTCCTTGAACATTAGCTTTTGGGATCCAAACCATTTTGGTTTTGGGTGCCCACACACTTGAGGAACTATGGTTAATGAACATATGCTTACCATTTAGAGTAGTGTGAGATACATGGTTTTTCAATTTAAAATTGTAACCTAAACCATGTTTTTGCAAAGATTGCCTTTGACTACCTAATAGCATGTTAAGCATATGAGTTCCATTGGTGAATCTTTCTAAATCTTTTCTTAATTGCAAGTTAGAAGCTTGAAGATTTAGTTGATCACAATCTATAGGTGTTGCTCTTAATTTATCAAGATTTGATGCATTCTTTTCAAATTTAGCAATCACCTCATTCTTCTCATTTATGCATGTATCAATTTGGCTTTGGAGATCTTTGATTAACTTTCTAGCATTCTTGTTTTTATCACATATGATCTCATATTGTTTAACTAAATCATGGAATGCATTTTGAAGTTCATCATAAGAATAAGTTTCTTCTTTAGAACATGAACTATCACTAGCATATGATTTAGATGAGCAAGAATGTGATCTACTAGAGTAAGAGTTAGAGGATACCTCACTTCCTTCATCTTGAATTGCCATGTAGCACATATGTGCATATTCCTTTGTTGATGAAGGTGTGGTTAATTTGGATGACGATGAAGACGATGAATCGTCCCAAGTAGCCTTGTGAGCTTCCAACCTCTTCTCTTTTCTCTTACTTTTCTCCTTTTCTTTTCTCCTCTCCCTTCTCTCCTTTTTCTTCTCCCCTTCTCTCCTCTCATTTTCACTCTCCTCCCTCTCTTTTTCTTTTTCTCTTTTCTCACTTCTTCTACCTCTTCTTTCATTCTTTTCTCCCTTATCTCTCTTGAGGTATTTGAAGAAGTCTTTGGCTAAGACCTCAATGTCCTCTTCTTCCACTCTCCTTGGCTCATCAAGGTTTGCATGTAATGCCAAGGTGGATATCTTCTTGGTGGCTTCCTTCTCCTTCCGATGCTTGATTTGAAGTTCATAAGCCATCAAGTTTCCAATTAATTCCTCCATTTTGAGTTGGGAAAGATCGTGTGCTTCTTCAATTGCAACCACTTTATCTTCCCAATCGTGGCTTAACGACCGGAGGAATTTCCTTGTCATCTCTCCTTCATTTAATCTTCTTCCAAGAACCAAAAGAGAGTTAGTGATATCGGTGAAGCGAGTGTTCATTTCGCTTATGTTCTCACCGATTTGCATAGAAAAAATCTCATATTTATGCATGAGGAGACTAATGCGTGTTTCCTTAGTTTTACTATCCCCCTCATGGTGCATTTGAAGTCTATGCCATATCTCATGTGCACTAACACACCCTCTAATCCTATTATATTCACCCTCATTTAGCCCACAATATAGAATGTTCATGATTTTTGAGTTCATCTCAATTTCTTTCATTTTGGGCCTAGTGAGTGAATCTAATTCATCTTCATTTGGTGGTGTGTATGGATTTTGTAGAAACATCCAATACTTAAGGTCATTAGAAATTAGGAAAATCTTCATCCTATTCTTCCAATAATCATAATTTGACCCATTAAGCAAAGGAGGTCTAGTGGTGCATAATCCTTCTACATGATTAGATGTGCTAGCCATGCTAAAAATACGATTAAGTATAGAATTTAGCTAACAAGGCTCTGATACCAAATGTAGGATCGTGTGGGTTATGGGTTCACTAATCACTTTTTAATCTAATCACCTACTTGTTTAAGCAATCGATATGCGCAGCGGAAATTTAAAACAAAACAAGCAAGTGTAGGAAATATGCAAACCACAAGAAGTCGGGTCGATTTTTATAGAGGTTCGGCACCCCACCCGGGTCCTAATCCTCTCTTGCAAGCTCCGCTCGGATCACCGAGCTCCGCCTACGACTTCACTATCCGCTCCCCGTTCCGGGCCGGGAGACAACGCCTTACAACCGTCAAACTCGCGAACAACCCTCGCCGAGCTTGGAATCTTCCTCTCACAATCCGAGAGGGACACTTCGGGCTTTCACCGAAGTCCTTGCTTCCTTTTACAACAATTGAGAACTTGAGTGGAACAACACTCTCTAAACTTTGAGCACACTTGAGTAGGATGAAGAAATGATCACTAAGTGTGTGAGGTTTGAAGCTTTGAGTGTTTTGGATTCTCTCTAAAGTTTGGGACAAGTTTGTAGTGGGAGAGTTGTGTTAAAATGTGTTTTACAACTCTATTTATAAGCATTAGAGAGAATAGATCCGTTGGGACAAGATTTGGTTGGATATTGTGCAAAGAACACAAAGCAGAAAATCGGGCTGCAAATCTGTCCAGAAACGGTCGACCGAAAAGGTGCAACGGTCGACCGAACGCTTGGGTTCGATAGGGATACGGTCGACCGAAATATGAATCGGTCGACTGAACACTTAAGTCAATTAAGAAAACGGTCGACCAAACAAGATTACCGGTCGACCGAACAAGCGTTTCGGTAGAGGGAAAATTGGATCGGTCGACCGAAATTGTGTTGACCGATAGCAGGGGATTTTGACAAGGTTAAACGGTCGACCGAACTTGGCACATGGTTCGACCGTTTGGCTAAGTATATGGAGGTGTATATAGTTTTAATACGAATACGACCGTTGGGCATATACGACAAGAATAACGGTCGGAACAGTAAGTTAAAACGGTCGACCGAAAGATGTGGTGCGGTCGACCGAAACTAGGCAGGAAAACACAAACTGGATAACTTGATCATCCGGTCGACCGAACGGCATGTTGCGGTCGACCGAATGTGGGCAGACAGTTAGGGTTCAGGTTTTGTGTTTTTCCGGTCTAAGTTTGGGTGATCTATTGAAGTCCAAATAATGTGAAATTTCGTGTGTGACTTCTATAGGGAACCTATTGTGTATGTGATTGGTTTTTAACTCTTGTATGCTCAATTTACACATGTTCCTAAGACTCAAAATAAATCAACATTACATGTCTTCGATTTAGCTTTAATTACATGTCTTGACTTCATTTCCTTCTTTCTTGAGTCTTGATCACCTGTAGAGGTTAGCACAATACAATATACATGCAATGCAATATGTGTGCTACTCTACATCATCATAATTAAGATTAGGTTAATTAAATCATCAAAACATAGATTAAGGCCAAAAAACCAACACGGATGTGCTTCCTGAGCCCCCGTACGAACTTCCTTGCCTTCTGCATAGGCGTCACACAAATCTCCGGACAGTAACGCTCCAGCACGTTGAACCTCCGGGTATACTCTGCCAGGATCGTCTCTCCCTCCTCGAGGGTCATGAACTCCTCTCTCCTCCCATCTCTGACATGCTCATTGAACTCTTACAATAAGTCCTCCCAGCTGATGTCAGTCCTGCCCTTAAACACCACCGCAAATATGGTCCTCCACCAGTTGGACGGGTCTCCGCCCAACACATAAGCTGCCAAGCCCGCCTTCCTTTCGGGAGGGCACTCAATTGCCTGAAAAATCACATGAATCTTCAGGACCTAATCCTCTGCAGCCTCAAAATCACCTCTACCATCGAAGGTAGGCGGGTGTTGTCTCATAAAGCGGTCGAGCATCGCTCCTGCCGCTGCTGGCTCTTCTCTGCTTGACTGGCGATCCAACATCGCACCCAGTCGCTCCACCGTGTCATAGAGCATCCGCCGCTCCTCTACTCAGTCTGTTCCCTAGAATCATCATTGGTGCTACGGTCCTGTGGGGGAGGTCTCACGCGTCTCGGAGGCATCTGTATACAAACAAGACAACACGCATCAAAATCATGAATGCATGAACTAATGCAAACTCTAAAATCTAAGGGTAGTTTCTTTGGATAAGGACATCGGAACCGACCTCTCGGATACCAACTTGTAACATCCTCAAACAACGGAAGAATTTAAAAAATTTATAACATACAATCAACAGAGGATATTACTCAAATACAAGAAGATAAGTGCACCAAAATATATAATATATATATCCGAGTATTTCAAAAGTATTATTACATCAAAGGCTATACAATAAATACAAGTAATCACCTCGACCTCAAATGCGAGAAAGCTGGATCTGGTAGTGGCGCTCCTCTCCTCGGTCACCACTCTCTAACGCCGATCACGGCTTGAAAATCAAACATGCAATAATACCTAAGTTTCCAGAAGGAAACCCCGTATGCTAAACTCTACAATGCATGAAACTAAAACACTCTAGCATGCAATTCTATCAACAAAGATAAACACGAACAACAAGGATGGGCTCCATGGCTTTTTCACCCAACAACTGCAACACACCACGTCGTCAAGTTGGGCTCCAGGGCTTTTCACCCAACCACAGCTACCACGACACGACCAGGGCTCCAGGGCTCTTTCACCCAACCCTTATCACACGGTCCATGCTCAGGCTTCAGGGCACTTTCACCCAACTTGAACGCACTACGGAGCTTCAGGGCTTTTTCACCCAACCGCAGCTCTCACAACAGTCACGGGGCTCTAAGGCTCTTTCACCCAACCGCCACAACACCCGTGCTCACTAGCACGCTTGCCGAAAGAACATCGGCACCACAACTCACCTCACACGGACAACCACAACAACCGCACCTCGAATGTGCAAAACTGGACACAAACGGTCGACCGACCCAAGAGTCCCGGTCGACCGAATCTCACTAAAACATGGCAATTGCCTTGACCAGTACTCCATCGGTCGAACAATTCCCACCAACAACACACGTTCAGTTGAACCAAAGTCAGGGACCGGTCATCTGATTTCCACCAGTGAAATTCACCATGCGTCCAAAAAACATCAGTCAACCGAACCACCATCGGTCGAACGCAAACACTATTCAACTGAAGTCAATGGTCGGACGACTCAAACAGGCGGTCGACCGTTTGGATGGTCAACGCCCCAACCGACCTACAACAGTGCACACGGTCTAACGACAAAGGTGGCTCGTTAGACCGAAACCAACCAAGCTTGCCTCAAATGCACAACTGGTCGACCGCCCAAGGGCATCGTTCGACCGATGTGAGGCAGAAACCCGAATTCTCATCAGGAACGGTCGACCGTTTGCACCAACCGGTCGACCGATCCAGCAGTAAAATCTATTGTAAGTTTGCTTGCGACGAGCCTTTCGGCCTACCGTTGACTTCCAAATACTCACACAACAAAAGTGAGCTACGACTAAAAGTTTGACATACCGTGAAGGTTTGAAGAAACTTTCGAAGAACCTCGATGACACTTCCTCGAGCACTTCTCCCAAAATCACAATCCACCGACGAACGTCTCGCTCGGTCAACAATCACCACCTCCTCGACAATCACAAGCACACCCTCACCTTCAACAATCACCTCACCACCCCCAAACACTGAGAGAGAGAGAGATTGAGAGAGAGAAGAAGAATGCCAAAAGAGAAGAGTTGGCTGAGAACCGACTCACCTCGCCACTCAACCCACGTTTGCCGATCAACACAACCTCGCCGGAGATCACCTCTAGTCGGTGCTCTACTGAAAGAGAGAGAGACGTGAGAGAGTGAGAGTAAAGTGTGTGAGAGAGAGAAAGCTCCACCTATATATACCTCTTACCACTTCAATCCTCACCATCCATCTAATCTCCAATCCATCTCAACCATCCAATCTAATCTCCTCCTAAACACCACCAAATCAACAACTAAAACTCAATTAGGATTAGGATCTCACATTATTAGTATTGGTTGAAAGGAAACTATCTTCTCATATAACTATTACTGATAGTCCACATTTTAGTACATTGAATTTGTTTGTTTCTACACAAAATTATTGTAGAATTGGTTACAATCAGTCCAAATGTATTCCTGCAAGCTAGGAATATTCTTGCAAACTGTTCCCTTAATAACCATTTTGCGTTAGTTATGCACAACTTTGTTATCCCAGTTAGGCCAAGAAGATTTTTACATTAGGAATTTCAGAATTTTCTTTACTTACAACATCTTGAGTACATGCACTTAATGTAAATTTGATTTGAGATAGATACTTGTACTACAATATGGTACAACAACATAAAAGATCTAACGAATTTTCTAACACTTCAATCTATTTTCTTTACAAAAATTGGACTTATTAGAACGCAACATATGCTGATATGCATGAGTGAGAATAATTTCAAACTGAACAATTTGATTAGAACATGTCTTCTGTAATATCCCTAACCCACTTAGGGGTTAAGTGGAGTTTAGTGCAGTAAGAGGAGAGGGGAGGTATGGGCTGGTTTGACTTGGAGGATTGGAGAGAGTGTGAGAGGGATGGTGAGGTATGGTTGGGGTGGTGCGTAGAGAATGGGCTGGGTGTTGTTGGGGGAGTTTTTAAACCCAACAACTCCACCTCCATTTCCTTTCTTCTTCCTCATTCCTTCCTTCCATCACATCTCTCACCTTCTTCTCTTCCTTTTCCGGCACGACAGAGGAGGTGGCAGGAGATCTGATTTTCAGAGGCGAGTGTGCACAAGAGGCGTGAGACGTGCGAAGGTTGGCGCGCGAGGAGGTTTTTGGAGACGACGTTGCGCGAGCGAGGCTCCAGCAGTTTCGTCGTGTTCGAAAGGTATGTCGGCTTAATAGTGTGATTTTGTTGCTCACTCACGTTGGGGTGCTATGGTGGTCGGTCGCGGGAGGTCGGAGACCTCACCGGTGGCGAGAAACGGTCGACTGATTCCTTGTGGTGATCGACCGGTAGTGCATGTGCTGGTGGGTCGGGGGTCTGCCTGTTGGTTTTTGGTCGACAGTTTCCTTGGGTGGTTCGACTGGAACTTAAGTTGCATTATGTTTGGTTCATCGTTTTATGATCTGTTCGACCGTTGATGACTTAGAACTGCTAGGATGCCCTGGTAGTTTTCGGTCGACTGGGACCAGACTCTGGATTTTGACCACGTATCGGTCGACCGATTTTAGACTCTTGTTCGATCATTGGGACTTAGGTTAGGCGCAGAGAGTTCGACCGTTACATACTTTTGGCCGATCGGATTGCCTCTTTTGGTCGACCGTTTGTGCACAAGACTGAATTCCCAGTCCTTCTAGGATGCCAACTTTGTCCACGGAAACCCGTGTCCTCTCCTAGTACGTGAGCCGGAAGGTGATGGTGGGCGCGTTACGCGTGCCAGCCCAGGGACCGTCGTGTGGAAGAGTGTGGGTGTTCGGGACATGTCACCTCCATGTATGGATCGTGACTTAATGTGAGGGATTGATGGGCTCATAGTAGAGTAGCAGACCTGGGGATCACAGATCCCAATGTATGATGATGTGCGGCTCGTGTGATGACCCGACAGACCTTGGTCCAGACCCGTCTGATGCTGTGTCGGACGTATGTTTGACCACCGATGTTGTGTCGGTGATGTCGCTGATGTTGTTCCGGCGATGAGCCGATGTTGTTCCGGCTATGATGTTTGATGGGCCGATGCTGTTCTGACTATGTTTTCCTCAGCTGGGTACCTACTGAGATGATGATTGATGGACGAACCGAGCAATGGCTCTGTTGGGGTGGTTTGACCACGAAGTTACAAATTTGTTTCTTATAGCGCGGACCTGGCGAATGCTCCTTGCCGAACCCCACATTTAGTGTAGCCGCATGTGGGGAGCGTCACGTCTTGTTCCGTTAGACCGTATGTGCCTACGGTAGGTCTCCCTCGGAGACCCGATGATGTTTGTCGAACTGACGTCCCTTTTAACCCTTCGGGGGAACTGTTTTCCTTACTGTAAATGACATAACATGCCACTTGTATAGGTTCATTTGTACTACTGCATGCATATAGGCGAGCTTGACATACGGGGTTTCCTTATGGAAACTCAAACATTGTTGCTGCATGTTTTATTTCAGGACCGCAGTAGGTCCAGTTGGGTGGTCACGGCGGGCGCACGCATTTGGAGATCAGATTCTCTCGTTCGGACCACTGAGGTCGACATGATTACTTGTATCTCCTCTTGTTATATCTGATGTAATATGGTGCACCGTTTGAATTTTTTATTAAAAGTAACAGTCCCGCCTTTGATTATTGGTCTCTGGTATCTTGATGATAAATTTTAAATTTCTGTTGTTTCGAGATGTTACATCTTCGACTTAGGACATCTTTGAAGCCTCCTGACCTCCATAAACAACACGCTATATTACCCCACTATACAACGACAGCAGGCCGACAAGGGGAACAAAAGGGGGTCATGGTTCCTTTGCTATCAGTAAAATATGATATTTAGGCCACACACTCAAAAAATAAAGTAATAAGATATTCCGAGTTTCATACCTGATACATGTAGATTTGTGACTAGTACGCTTAAGTTTAATCCACCGGGCTTAGTTCATTTGGATGATCACTTGTTTTGAGATAGTCAAAACCAAAAATAGAATCTCAGTAGTTAGCATTCTATTTAGGAGGTTGAAACTTAAAATGCAGTAGTACAAAGTAGATAAAATCAAAAAAAGTTAATATCACCGTGCAAAAAAATCTTAGGTCCACCACTGCCACGAAAGCCTTGTCGGCAGATTCGAATATAGTGATGCCGAAAGTTGAGACGTTTTAGAATTAACTTACAGAAGCTCAGAAGACCAGATTTTTTTACTAATGTAATGTGTTCATTTAATTCATCTCCTCAAACTTCTTTGTGTGCACGTTCATTGTTTCTCCACCGCTACGTTACATTCTCGCATTACACGAGCCAATGTTGTGAGGTACTCAATTTCTCATATATTATTTCTAAGTATGCACGTTTGTTGATGTTTGCAAGTAAACAAAAAGTAGTATTCATGCCCAAGATATCACACTATATATTATTGGAAAAAGACACAAGCCAGTGACATAGGGAGATAGAAAAGAAGGGCACAGACCATTCTGGCAGCATCTGTTTCGGTGCCTTTTTATCTGTATTTTGTTGTTTGCTTTGAGATTCCTTGCGTGTCTCGCGACATCAGGCACCGCCAATTTCTTTATATCCTATGTGCTATTTTCTTAGTATTAGCATGAGGTCGAATAGATTATTTCCTTCAGTTGAAGATGTGCAAAACAAAGTTTAGGAGATCAATGTCTTTGTATACGGGCTTGTTAAGTTTTGAGCACTTGTGGAATCAAAACTAGGAGTTAAGTGTTCCTTTTTTTTTGGATATGAACTATGAAGTGTTCCGTTTTTGTTACCAGCATTTGCTCAGTTCACATCGAGTAGAACGGTCGTTGTAAAAATTGTAGTTGTGTGCAGATTTAATTTTTCTAGTAAAATATGTAAATATTATGTTTTGGCTAATTCAATGTGGTTCGATTGACTATTTAATGCATGTTAACATTATTTTCTGTTAAACATTGTTGTTTGTTAAACATGGAAGCTTCGAAAAATTAGGATGTATTTTGATTAACATGGAAGATAATTTGTTTTTATTTTCTACTGAATTTTGACAGTGTGCACATACAACAAAATTTGAGTTCTAACAGATTCCACGAAATACATAAAACAACAGGAATTTGGTTAAAGGGAAACTGAATTGCACTGGTTTCTATTTTCCATTAGTTTTCTGTTGACCACAAAATCCATTTGATGACAGTTTCCTGTGCACAAACATGCCCTAAAATAACTACTAATATACACTGTATTTTAAACTAAAGGAACTCTCTCAGCTTGCGCTCTCAAACCTCAACTTTGACTGGTTAATGCTACGTTAATTACTTGGGTTTGATTCCTTAAATCATGAGAGGTTATCATACAAAGTCTGTTACCATGACTAGCTTGTCAAAATTAGTTGGTCGGGATAGCCAAACTCAATCAAACTTAGAAAAATTAAGTTGTATTTTGAGGTTTAAGCAGGATTGATACGAAAAGGCTTTGACAAACTTCGACCACTCAAACTACTCGTGAGTCGTGACTACTAAACCTCACATCTCTTTACATGAAAGCTCATTGTTTCTTCTATGAGCTGTGAATTTCTTTCTTAGGAAATGTTGTAATTCCACTAGAGCTAAAAGCGATCAATGTAACCCACACGAGCCCCAATCAAAAGTTTTTAAAATTTTTAAGCATAGATATCTATTTAATTATAATGAAATATGTCAAATGGTCACATAAGGCAGGGACACTTTGTGTCCCCCTCCTTTCTAGCCACTACCTCCATCGAGAGTTTGGGTTTTGTTTCCTTATCGAGTGCACCTACAAGAGACATCTAGGTTGTGAGATAGTGCTCTATCTCCAAAAGAGTTGAAGACGGATCGACACAAGAAGGAGAAGATGAATGACAACCGATCGACACAAGAAGGAGAAGACGAATGGCACCTTAATGTAACCGGCGATCTCGACATGATTCCGTTGTGTGAGGATTTGATCAACAAAAGAGGTATGATCTCTTTATTCATGTATGATCTCTTTGCTTCAAGGCTCTTACTCCAAGTAGATAGAATGCCACTAAGCAATGTGTGAATACAAAGGATGAGTTCTATTTATAGCCAAAGAAAAAGGCAATCGGGGACAATCCCCCGATATGGGACTAATACACTACTAAAAATAGACATAAAACACTCTAATACATGACCCGACTAAACCACAGAAGATCCGGACTAATCCAGACCTCCAATCAGCGGTCTTGGGCCGCCAATTGGCGGTTCATATGCTTCAGATCGGGCTCTAGTTCGAAGTGTTGTTGTCTAGCTCGATTTCTTCATGTGTGATGCATCCTAATCGGTTGTGTGGCTTGCGACCTGAATCCAATTGTTAAAATACTCCTCATGATGGTGTGAAGTTTCTTCATATATTCTGCCATAGCCTATCGGCTTCTCTCCGCTTGTTCAAACCACAACTATTCATTTGCTCATTAGTCCTTTGGTTTTACATTCGGGTCCCTCTCTCTTGCATCTCAGTCCATAAGTCTTGCAACTAAGTCATTTTTCTTGCTTTTAAGTCCTTTTATAGTCTCTCATTCTCAAACCTAATTATTCCTGAAACTTAAAAAGAAAAATCGTTACGTAACATTGTTTGGGTGAAAGATAATGGATATAAGACACAAATATATGCATGATATGATGTAAATCAACTACCCTTCAAATATGTTGACATCAATTTACCCTCGTTAATATCTTGAAATTTGAACTTCGAATGGTAAATCCAATCGTAGATTCGATCTACGACTAATTTAATTCAAGTACGTTGAAAGTTAAAACGTTGTGGAATCATCTGACAGAATATCAAGAGGTCGGGTTTTTTTAACGAATGTAATGTGTTCATTTTTTTCATCTCTTGAACTTATATTAAATAACTCCTACAAAATTGTAGATAGGTAATATGATTCGTAGATCAACATCTATTTTTTCTGATTTTCCACTCAAAGTTAAATTTCAAGTTATTAACAAGGATAAATTGAGGTCAACTTATTTTAAAGGTAGTGGATTCATCCTGTTGCATGATTAGGAAACATGTGTTCATTAACATGTTGAAAAAGGCAAGTTTTTTATATTTTTTGCTCTAATTGGATGACTTGTAGATAAAACCAGTCAATCGGGTCTACCTCTACTGGGCAGTGCTTGGGGCGGTCAACTGATCCTCACTACAACTGAACAGGGCTACGCTGACGGACACTATCCGTCGATGTTTGTTCCTATCCGTCGGTATATCTGGCATTGGTGTTTAGTTACACCGACGGATAAACATCGTCGATGTAACTTTTGGTGCGAAATTTCCCGTCAAATTTTTTCGTCTTGTTTTGTCAGAGCGAAGAACACCGAAGGGGCATCACTGATGAATATTCGTCGATGTTGAACACCAACAGGCATATCCATTGGTATAGGATACACCAACTAATACTTCAATCACAGTATCACCGACGGATGTAGGCCTACACCGACAAATAAATGTCATTGGTGAAATATGTGGGTAACCTTCACTGAGGGATAAGTATTGTCGGTGTAGGCTACCTAACAAATTGATAGAATGTACACCAACGAACATCTACCTTCGGTGTAAGTCCCGTCTAGAACCCGAAAAGAGGATATTACTCTTTCCGAGTTCCGAGTTCCCTCATCAAAAGAAATAATATTTTTCTACATTCATCCACAACACATTTATTCGTTCATCCACAAACATATAAATAGAAAAACACATATATGCATTCATCTAAAACAAAATCATTCAAACAACTTCATACAAAAAAGTGACACTATATTAAAATTAAGTTTTCAATTCACAAAGTAATCGAAAAAGGTTTAACAATGAAAGTAAAGAAATAGAAACACTACGCCGCCAAACCTCCCGTGCTTGCTCCGCTAGAGGGTCCATGATCGTCATCTCGTCTTAGAGGCAATGGTGGTGTGCAAATGGATGTGATGTTGATATCTTGCATGTTAAAATACATTAACATAATACTTCATATAAACATATTAAATATTATACACATTACTAAATTATGAATACAATACCTCATTGTTGCAACCCCCCTTCGCCATCAAAAGGTTGACGGTTGACTACATTGTCATGATCTTGCTTTTTGCCTCCGCCAGCTAACTACTCACTCGGTTTAGTTCCTAACTCTCTCGGATAGTTTGCTCAACGTCTGATCTAGCCTTCAACTCTGCTTGCGATGGCGTCCCGCGAGGTCCGTACATGTTTGTATGGGTGAGGAGACTAAAGTACATCATCACTCTTTCGTGCCCGTCGCATAAAAGAGTTCCGACCTGGTCCTCAGCAGCAGCTCCCAAAGTGATAGAGCCCTGAGAGCTCGTCTCACCTGCTCCTCGTAGAGCTTGTAATCTTTCCTAGAAGCATAAAACCCACTATACTTCAAATAAATGAAATGAGTATATTTCATACAGTAGGGACATGTCATATACCCTCTAGTCATCCAACCACTCAAATCAACACATGTAGAAAAGTCATTTATAGCCCACAATAAGACAACTCTGAGCATGAAACATGATTCAGTGTAAGCATTATAAGTATCCAGACCATTTTCCCAAAGTTTTTTCAGCTCTTCGATTAGTGGTTGCAAACAAACATCTAACTTGTTGCTAGAATAACTAAGTATGATAAGCGACATCACGAAGAACTAGTGCTTCATACTCATCCACGGTGGGAGATTATAAGGCACTAGCATTACATGCCAAATATAGTGTTGTGTCTGACTGAATGATTGAAACTCATCTGCAGTCAAATTGAGCTTGACATTTCTTATTTTCGAAGTTAACAAAGGATGTTTGTTGATGCAATTTCCCTTCTCTTTCTCGTTCCTCCACATGTCACATTGTGTATCATACCCACCCGACCAAACCCAAACCCAAACCCGACCCTTAAATACCCCGAACCCGACCAATCTTCACCCTCAAACCCGACCCAACTTCCATCTTAAAATTTTGAATTTATACTTTTTTTTAATTCTGAGCACTTGATGTGGATTAGATTTCATGAACACAGACGTTGGAACGTGAGCAAGAATATAGGAATGAGATCTTTTAGTGAAGATGTATTGATTTGTAGTATTGAACGATGTGAGCAAGAGTAGAAGGAATAATGTAATATACCACCACCATCTAACCACCGAACCTTAACACCAGACGTGATGCAAAGTTGAGTTCTAAACGGGGTTGATGTGCTCATGCTCGTACCAATACACACCTCATAAACGAGTAGTGGATAACGTATATGCTTGTTTTCCTCAACTTGCTACTTCTACCTGCCTCATAAATCGATATGGGGTAGGTTTGCATAACTTCAATTTCGTCAGTTTGAAACCCTACTATCAAATTTTTCACTTCCAACTCATCGAAATCTACATCAAAACAACAAATATCATTCTTACCTTAAAATAACAACAAATAACATTAATATACACCTAACATAGGAATAACATATATTTCTAAAATGAGTATATGTATTAAAACATTTCAATCAAGTTTAACCTCCTAAGCATTCACAAACGAGCGTGAAAGAAGTAAATATGGCACATTAGACCACTAAATATTTCAGTTATTTTTAGTAAATGTAGATATTAGTCATATTTTAATTAATTTTATTAATCTCATAGGGAAAAGATAAAACTGGGTAACCCGTTAGTTTTGCCTAGGTCCGGTCCGACTTGATACCTAGTTTTTTTCCCAAAAACAAACGGGTCTGGCGGCCCAGGCTGCCCGCTTCCTTTAACGGGCCGGGCCTGAAGCCCAACCCGTCAGTTTTGGCCAGGCCTGGCCCGATACCCAGCTCTAGGAAAAGAGTGAGAAAATACAAGGTCATAGCAAAAGGGGCATGATGGGTACAACTATGGAAGTAAAAAAATTATGCGTGTCGAGCCGGACTTCACCACAACAAAACGGGTAGGGCTTGGGCTCGGACCATTAAATATATATATATATATTATTTTCAAATACCTCAAAAAACTTAAAAATAACTAAAATACTACCAAAAATTACGAAAAAACTTTTAGAAAAATAAAAATATCGGGTTGCAAGCCATGCCAGACCCGACCCCTAGGAATCGGGCCCCTCCTGACCCGTTTAGACTTCCACGCCAGCGACGCAGGTCCGGGCTAGCCCTGCTAGGTACCTTGGTCTAATAAGATATCGATAGGCCAATGTTTGGTGTGCTCACTTTTGTACCCAAAACCAAACCTATGATGTGGCAAAGTGACCCATCACCGTGTAACGGTGATTTTACACAAAATCATTGTACTTGTTGCATTACATGTAGTAGTAGGTGGTGTTTTTTTCGGTTATACCTCGTGTTTTGAAATTTTAAATTCTAAAGTTGATTTTAGGGTATTGCTAATGTTGTGATTTTTGACGATATTTTTTGTGTTTTTATCTTTGTATTTCTTTGAAAATCCAAATCATAGTAGATGATATTCTTTCATTCTTGTTCATATATTTTGCAATCAATTCTTTCGATGTGTTCCTATTTATATGTTTTAATTTTTTTCATGTTTATTCATAATATTTTTCATTTGTTCTTCATATTTCCTAAAAATTAAAGTTCCAAACAAGATGATGTGATATTGATAAAAAAATCTCTTTTCGTAATCTTACTCTTTATAATTAAATAAATATTTATCCATAAATCATTGATTCTTATGTCATTAATTTTTTTATAAATAAGTTTAATGAATGATAGAATAATAATAACAGTGTTATTCCCAAAAAAATAATGATCGTTATTTTACTGAACTGTTATTCATCGCCGAAAAACTACTTAAATTGCTCGTACAGATTACCATTTTGACCTTCTACCCTTTCTACTGATATAACTCTTCATTTCACTCTCCTAACACCACTCTCTCTTTATATTATTCTTATATTTACCAGAAAATGTCTCGGAGGCCGGAAAAAGAACCAACGGACGCCCCAGATTACTCAAATCTGGTAAATTGTCTTGTTTAGTTTTTAAATAAAAAATAAATTTTGGGTCGAGCGTCCCCGTTGTTGGATCGTGTGGGTTATGGGTCCACTAATCACTATTAATCTAATCACCTACTTGTTTAACTAAGTCAAGATGCACAACGGAATTTTAAAGCAAACAAGCAAGTAAAGGAAGAATAATGCAAACCACAAAGACGCGTCGGTTTTTATAGAGGTTCGGCACCCCACCCGGCTTCTAGTCCTCTCTTGTAAGCTCCGCTCGACTCCGCGAGCTCCGCCTACGTCTTCACTAACCACTCCCCGTTCCGGGCCGGGAGAGAACGCCTTTTACAAAACAAACTCCGCGAACAACCTCGCGAGCTTGACTTTCTTCTCTCACAATCCAAGAGGAACACTTCGGGCTTTCACCGAAGTCCTTGCTTCTTGAACAAAGGTTGAGTGGAACAACACTCTCTAAATCTTGAGCACACTTGAGTAGGATTAAGGAATTGATCACTAAAGTGTGGAATTGAGGTTTGAAGTGTTTGGGATTCTCTCTAAAGTTTGGGACAAGTTTGTAGTGGGAGAGTTGTGTTAAAATGTGTTTTACAACTCCTTATATAGGCATTAGAGAGAATAGAGCCGTTGGGATTGATTGGGTAATAGTTGATGTGTGATTACACAAAACAGAACCTGCAGGACCCAATTCTGGCTAAAATCGGTCGACCGGATCGGGACGAACGGTAGACTGTTAGGCAGTTTTGCACTAAGTTCGGTCGACCGGTTAAGCAACGGTCGACCGCCCAACGCTACGACTTAGGTACACTTAAGTGATCGGTCGAACACCTAAAGGGGAACGGTCGACCGATATGTACCAGGCACTTTGGGGTTGACAAACAATTTGATATTCGATCGACCGAAACAGATCTAGCGGTCGACCGTCTTTCAACAGGAGATTCTGGTTTGTCAAGAGATGGACAAACGGTCGACCGATCGTGGTCCTCGGTCGACCGATACATGAAATGTATTTTGGGGTATCATTGGTTTAATACGAATACGACCGTTGGGTATATACGACAAAAGTAACGGTCGGGAAAATAAGTTCAAACGGTCGACCGAAAGAGATGGAGCGGTCGACCGAAAAGAGACAGGGAAACACAAACTGGATTACTTGATCATCCGGTCGACCGAACGGCATGTTGCGGTCGACCGTTTTGGTTCAGACAGCTAAAGTTCAGGTTTGGTGTTTTCCTGTCTAAGTTTGGGTGATCTATGGAAGTCCAAATAATGTGAATTTTCGAGGTGGCCGGTTTGTGACCGGTGATTCGAGTTCGTGCACTGCAGACGCCTGAGCTCAGGAGAAGAAGAAGAGGGGTGAGGACGAGTCTTGGATCGTGACGGATATGATGCCCGGTGGTCCTCTAGATGACAACGTCATTCCGAGTTTCGGAGGTCACATCACCAGACGCACCTGGGATGACGAGGATCGGAAGATTTTGAAGTGCCATAATCGGCACAGAGCCTGTATTACTTTGCAGGCTTGGCGTTCAGTGATGACTGGTGATATGACGGCGACCGTTAGTGACAGTGGATTGAGTCACTTGTTGTACAACATGTTTTCCTACATTGACATGCCGTTGATTTTGGCTTTCGTGGAGCGATGGCAGCCTGACACAAACACTTTCCACTTGCCATTCAGAGAGATGACGATCATGTTGCATGACGTCTTTCAGATTCTGCACATTCATGTTGAGGGTCGTATGGTCAGTGCGCAGACGCCGACGTCTGAGTTGAAGTTATTTGTATCAGAGTTGCTGGGTGTCGGCCTTGAGGGTCTTGGGCGGGATAACTCATTTTGGAGTGGCGGTGGTATTAGTATCGAGGCTGTGGACGATTGTTGCAGACGGGGGCGACAACCACGGACGAGGAGCAGACTCAGGAAAAACCTCTGCCACTGGTCGCATCAGACTCATTTCCCGGTCCGTTATTATTACAGTCGGGCTAACAATATTCAATAACAAATCTCACAACCTCTCCAACACTCACTGGTAACTAGACTCGGTCTCATCCTTCAAAATCGCATATCTGACGAGGAAATTCATGTTTGTTGGAGTAACCCCAACCATCTCAAACAAATGCATCTTATACTTGTTCGTCTTATACGTCGAATCCATGCAGATTACGAATGAGTATGTACGCAACAACTGAACTGAAGTCGGATGTGTCAAAAATGCGTGAGTGAGGACATTAGTTTCTTCATCTGCCACAATCCAATGCAAATAGTTATGTTACACTGCCTTATTGAGAAACTACTACGCGGGATTCCTGTCTTTAGATTCGTCCTCCTCATGTACTCTCTGAAGTTATAAATGTGTCTTTGATTGTGATTATCCTCCAGGAATTTCTCATTTACTGCCAACAAAATGTTATGTGGTCTTGCTTGTGCCTCAGTCATGTCACGAACAATTTGCTTGACCCCAGCACTAAGTCCGCTGACCTGTCGATGACCCTCTAAATAAACTTCAAGTGCGTGGTTGTGATGCCCATAGGTGCTATTAGAAACAATGACTCATCCATCATGATCCCGTTGCTCGACTACTTTTACCAAAAAACGACAACTGCAACCTTTTCTTTTTGTGTTCTTTCGTAGTGCAATACTCGTATCACGAGAACTCATTTCATCTCTGCGATCACATCTTAGGTAACAATCCATCAAGTTATCTGCTTTTGGTTTGTATGATGATATAACCAAAAAACTCGGCTCCTATTGCAACTTGTTTCGCCCATTTACAAGCTTCCTCGATTGTTGTAAATTTTTGTTTACTATCAAAAAGCTCACTGTAATATACTTCATCACCACCGAAATCTTGCAACCGAACCTAGAAAAAAATAATTTAACAGAAAATTAAAAAAATTAAAGCGTCTGTGCCAGACGCCCGAGTCGGAAAAAAATCCACCTCTGTTACCTCGTCAGATCCAGGTGCTTCGCCAGACATTTTCGTGGTGTTGATACTAGGAATGTGAGTAAAATTGAATCAAAAACCTGGTTTAAAGACACGTGATGAAATGTGTATTAATTGATTTGTTAAGGGCAAAAAATTAATTTTTGGAACAATTTAAGTAGTTTTCCGATGACGAATAGTAACGTTATTTTATTGGTGGATGTATTTGTCAAACAACTTTTACGCCTACAGTTTTGCGATTATGATATTGTAGATACATATTACTTATATCGTCACGTACATATATTTTGGGATCATTTATGTTGTTTTGATTTAACAGACAATTATCTATAGCAAAAATATGAAATTGGGAATGTTAAAAATATAAAATAAATGTTACTAATAAGGAAATATTTTACACGTGATTTATGATTTGCAATAAATTTGTTAGTACTTTGCGTATTGGTTATGAAAGTAAGAAATTTATTTATTGGTCATGGAAACCCAAAAACGCTTTCCAACTCGACGAAATGTAAAAGCTGTACGTTGTGGAATTTAATGAGCCGTTTTGGCTCATCGAATCAAATCTAAGATGCTGATGCCTTCAAAGAAAATCTAGTAACCAACCCACCAACAGTTCAAAACTCAAACCCAAAGGGTAGGATTGTCATTGGGAGGGAGGGAGGGAGGGAAAAATATAAGGAGAGAAGGCAGCATCACTGCAGCACAAACCACTTAAAGGACAGTTTCGTCTATTCCCACAGATCAAACTCTCCATGTAATTCAAGTTCAGATAAAGCGAGAGGATAAGGAACCAGAAACTCCATCCTCCACTCAGAGGATGGAGACCAAATTCCTCTCTTCCATATGCACTGCAACACCAATCTCCTTTACCAACAGACACATCACAAGATTCAGACCTCAAATTCTCCACCCTATCAAGGCAGCATCAGACCAAACCAACAGCAGCAACAACGCCACTGGTGAAGACACGCCTAATGGAAGCAAGAACAGCAGCACCAACAAAAAGCTGGGGACACTCAACATCAGATACAGATCAATATCGAAGAAACAAGCAAGGTTGCAAAAAGAAATGGAGGAACGGAAGCAAGTGGAGGGCGACGCGAAACCACCACCCAAGCAATGGGAGGAGATGACTCTGGGAGAGAAGGTGTTGGAGCTCTACGTGGGCGAGAAGGGTCTCCTGTTTTGGCTCAATAAGTTTGCCTACGCTTCCATTTTCATCATCATTGGCACGTGGATACTGTTCCGGTTTGTCGGGCCTGCTCTTAACCTTTATCAGCTTGATGCTCCTGTGTTGTCACCTTCTTCTGTTTTGAAGGGATCATCTTAGTTATGTACTTCCTAAGGAGATCGGTCGATACTAGTGCTATCTACTCTCTCTTTTTTCCAATCACATGAGAGAATTTTGATTCGGAATCAATAATTGGGAATGATAAAATTTGGATTTTTTGTTTTGCTGTTTTGTGCTACAATGTTGAATTTGAAGTGGCAAGTGTCTTTCTCAATCGGCCTAGAGTGACACGAATCGTTTCTTCAATCACGGACTCCATTGCATGGTTTGGTTCTTCATTGGCGAACTCCACTTCTGCTTCTCTGGGTTCAGCTTCAGATGGTTTCGAAGACTTAGAGGATGCGGTTGAGGATGGTGCTGCTGTTGGGGCTGCAGCTGGGGCCTCTTCTGGAGCAGGTTGTTCTGTAGTTTTGTTCTCAACTGCACTTGGAGGCAGGGGACTTGGTTCTTGGGGTGGTGGTTGCGGTTTTAGTTGTCCAATGGACGATTGACGGGTAGGTGGTACACCAGGCTGTTGACGGGTGGCAGCAGGTTGCCTACGAGCAAGGACAACCGGAGGTGGCTCTTGAACAGGGACAACCGGAGTTGGCTCTTGAGCAGGGGCAGCGCGAGGTGGCTGACGGCCAGGGAAAATGGGAGGTGGTTGATGGAGGGGCTGCTGTTGCCGTGTTTGCTGCTGTAGCATTGCATAACGTAAATTATAAGTTGATTCCTTGTGAGAAACCAAAAGAAATGCAATAGTGACAATGGTGGAATAAAAAGATCCTGAAAGTAATAAATACACTAAAACTTGCCTTCAAAGAGTTTACTTTCCGGTTGTTCTAATTAAGGACCTGACACTTCACCAAATAATATGCTTTCTTCAATTGATGACCCTAAATCTAGTCTTTTACTTCAGAAAATAGCTACTATTTGTTGCCAAATAATTTACTTCCTTCAATTCCCATTGCCTTGTTTGCATGCAATATTTGGATCTAAGAAAAATGGATACATCTACTGGGGACCTCATGCTGGGAGAGTGGATGCGTCGGGGAGCCACTTTAATTGATGGTAATGGTGGAAGGATAGAGTGTTCAACTTTAGTGCTATAGAATTGAATTTCTTAGGTTTATAAACCTGAGAATTGATATTTTACAACCTTAGATCCACATGTCAGTGACTCTAGTTTCTATTCAGTCCCTACTCAAATTAACTAAATGAGAAACTAGTAGTGAAAATGCAAACCCTCTTACCACAACAATATGAAAGATGCAGTCATTAAAAATGGAATGTATATCAAATGTAGTTCCATTTTTATATAAAAATATACATTTATCCAAAAAAAGGTTTAGGAAAAGCTATAGTGGGATGGGTTCGCATTCATTAATAACATATCAAAGAGTTATGTGATGCATGTGAACCGATATCTTCTATGAAACTAGGTTCAGCTCATCTTAATAAAATATAACAAAACGTAAGGAGAACAGATTTTACATTAGTGAAAAAGAAATGAATAACATTATGGATGGGTTTACTTTTGATGTGGTGGTTCCTGATTATTACTGGAATATTGCCCCAGAATATCGGTAATCGGTCACCATTGTGTTGCATCTCTAATATCGATAACTAGGCCAAAAATTAAAATGTAAATTGCATCTCAGAAGCGAAAAAAATAACATGATGCACATAGGATCTGAATGGCTATTGCCCCCTTATAGGTGGTCAACGGAAAGATACGTACTAAATGCCAATGCAAAACATGTGTAGTTTCTGAAAAGATTTAGCAGACAACCTAGATCACCAAGCAGCACTTTATAGAACAATAATGTTTTAACCAAGGTTGTCACTTGATAAACATGTCATCCAGCAAATGTTTGCAAAATAAGAAGAGACTAGCGAAACATTAAGTGAATATATACAGTTCTGATCAATTCAGAAAAATCCAGTCAGCAACTAGGCATCAAAAGCTGAAAAAACTAAAATTTGGTTTCAACTACAAAAAAAAACCCTACTCGAATAGATAGAGCAGAGGTGCAAAATAGTAACTGTATGAAGTAGCAATAGCAGTTCTCAACTACCTGAACAGGTTGAGATCTTGGTTGCTGTGATTGTGAAGCGATGTACTGCAGGATTTCAAAAAACCCTGTTTGGCCATAACTTATGAATTTCCGTAAGTAAAGAGCTACAGCATCTCCTGCCCTAGCCCTTAACTCTAGCAAATTTCGATCTATTTCAATCTCATGCTTTGCAACATAGGGCCGGAAAAAGTTGTCATAAACATATGTAGTTCCCTGAAAGATTAGCCGTAACTGAATGATCAGCAGCATTATCCAACTAAATAACCACATATACGAAAATAAATGTACACATACTCTTGTTTTAGGATACCAAAGATATATATAGAATGCAAGCTTCGCTTCGCAGTACATCGGAACCCTTGAAGAGAAACATGAATATTTAAGTGGCAATTGAAAGAAAAGAATGGTCAAAACCAAAACTATCATGACATTTCTCACCATGAGATGAACGTATCTCCAACCCTCTCAGAAATCGTCAATAAAGCAACTAAAATCCTATCATCAAGATATCAACAAAGATACATCATAACAAAAATAATCTTAATTTTCCAAAGTTTAAAAAAGAGACAAAGAACTATGTGAACCCGATGGTGCTTACCAGTATTGACACCAGGATCTCAGCTGCTCTATCTCTGGTTTATTTTTTTCAACAGTTTTGTAGCATTCATAAGCAGGATAGGCATAACCGAGAGCCATTCTAAAAGAAAAAACATTATTGAATCATTTGCAAGTCATTTAAAAGCTTAAGCACAGCAGAAAAATGGCATATAATACAAATTGTTGTGTAGCACCATACATTAGGCCTCTGGTAATAAGAGATCCTAGCATTTTTATGGAGTAAATTGCCGAAAAACATCCACCACAAGTAAGGTCCACTGATATCTGAAATATGACATATGGTTGGTAAGAGGGATGAGACATACAAAAAACAAAACAAAATGTTATGAGGAATTAGCTCAATATTTCAAAGGAGAGATTAGGAACTAAACAGTTTTCTCACATGATATGTCTATGTGATTAAGCAACAAGTTATAATGTTTATGGTCTACTCAAGGGGGAATTAGCAACGAAAACACAAAATACACATGTAGCAACTAAAAGAAAATGTTAGTGCTTCTTCAAAGGCCTATGCATATTACATGGATCGCCAAACATGCACTCTTTTATTGGTAACCAATGATGATGCGCTTTAATTTGCCACAGATCGATTTTAGTTCCAGTGGGATAATTCGTTTAGACAGGCTTATCTGACAAGGTTAAGATGTCTAAGAAGATGGGGAACGTGGATTTAACATTAAAAAATGTTAGTCACATGGCTAAAGAATAATTTGGCACAACCAGCCATTTAAGCAGGATGTACCTCTAGATGTTCAATAAGCAACAACACAGTTAGGTTACATGAGAACTTTCTGAAATCAATTTAGGCATCACTCCAGTCAGGGCATCAAAAGATCTCATGGAATCGGACACACCAAACTGCATATAATAAGCAGATGTGTCTGCAGCAGGATTATGCCAAGAAGCATTGTCTAACATTTTTATCCATGAAGTTGTAAGGTAGATACGTATCAAAGCTTAGAATTGGAGGCGACAACAAAATGCTGATTGCCAGAAGAACACAACCACAAATAAGAAAAGAAAACAACCACCCCTCAAACATCTAAGAAGCGATTGAACAGCAAAAGAACAAAACCCAAACAAATCTGCTTAGCCCAGTTCACCCGCAATGACAGTAATCATCATCATAAACAAACGAGCAGAGCATGATGTGATGAGAGAGAGAGAGAAAAGCGTAAGACGAGAAATACATGAAGAAAACACCTAATCTTCGAAAAACAAAATCTTCAAAAATAACAAGATATCACTTTTTTTATGAAAGACGGGAAATACATGACGAAAACACCTAATCTTCAAAATAATAAAATCTTCACAAATAACAAGATATCACTTTTTTATCGAAGACGGGAATACATGACGAAAACACCTAATCTTCAAAAAATAAAATCTTAAAAAATAACAAGATATCACTTCTTTTTAATCAAAAGCAGCTCCTCTCCTCCTCAGGAAGGAACCAATCTATCAATAGCTGTACCAAATCAAAACAGACAAACACAACGTCAACCAATTAGAAGACCACCTCCAGCAGAACACATTACAGAAAACCAAAAAAAAGGAAAAAACAAAAACAAAATATTACAAGGCAAATTGCTTATTTTATCTCACCTTTCTTCCACCGATCAAAACTATCCGCTTCTTCGCTACATATACCTCCAACCTGGGATCAAAACCGAACGACAATAACATCAAAAGGCCAAAAAAGAACGAAAAGGGAAAAAGAAAACGTGATGGAAATGCCTCATCGTCAAAAAAAAAAAGAATACTTCTATTATAAGGAAATCTCCCGATTAAAAATCAACAATGCCGATTCATTACAACAACGCTTCCAAAGCAAACATTCTCACCTTTCAAACTCCAATTCAAAACCGCAGATTCCAATCTTACTTCCTTCAACCGATCGATCCCTGCACCAAAACAGAAACGAAAAAAAACTCAAAAAACAATGCAGATTCGCAATAACAACACTTCAGCAACGCAAACCGTCACCTTCCTCGATCGATCGAGAGTCGAGAGAGATAGGAGGAGAGAGGGGGGAGGGGGTATTTATAGGGATGGAAGTGTGCACGCCAAATGGATTAACTAGGTTGGTACGAGTTTCTGGGTCGAGATTTTGGGGAACGGATCTGGGCCGTTGGCTTTGTGGGGATTCTGGAAATTGACGGTCGAGATTGGTTGGGGGTGGGGAGGATTTGAATTGATTCGTGCGGTTTTCTGCGGGGTACCGTCGGAGACGAGGTTATATGCTAATTTAAAAGATTAGGTTCTAAATATATTATTACGTTAAAAGGTGTGTTGTCTACTTGTTTATTTCTTGTTTTTGTATTAACATTAAATTAATCATTGGTTTGGACATTATTAATTATTCAAGGTTTTTCTTATCACTTCTGCTTTGAGACCATGTGAGTACTTTATTCATCTCTGTATTGTCATCCTAGGTGCTAGGTTATCTCTCGTTTGAAATTGCATTACAAAATGAGACAAATGTCAGGAAATTCTAGATTATCAAAAAAAATACTATTATCATGATAAATGGATTCAAAACTTAACTTCCATTTGGAGATTGGACTAGATGCGGCATCGTTAATAGGCTAATAATAACCATTGTAGGTTGCAAAATATGAAAAGAAAATTAACCTCTTTAAATACAAATGTGTTAATTGAGGTTGCAACATATTGAACGTTAAGAAATTTCATTTTTTGTTGTAAACCAAATACACGTCAATCCAACATTGCTAAATAATTTGCAATGATCCAATGGTCCAGTCTAGCAACCTCATTTAAGCCCAAGTGAGAGGATGACCTCGTCGGAAAATGCCTCAGTAATTAGCCATGGGTGAATGATTAAACGGGTAGAAAGAGGGTGTTACCCGTACCCATCTAGTTTATGAAGTGATTAAATTGCAACGCTCCAATGGTTAAGTCTAGCAACCTCATTTATGTAGGATTTCGTGTCCGTATGTATATATTTAAAAAAAATTAATACAACATACAAGATCGATTTTCATATTTTCAACAATTTCTATGTACATTACTTTGTGTTTATTCTAATAACATGCAACCCTACATTTATTAAAATAAACCACAAAAGTAGAATCATACCTAAAGGTTCTCTAAAACCTTTTTGAAGATCCGGAGTCGCGTTGCCCGTTGAACGTCGACGGATTTGCCTCCGATTGTTCACCAATCTCTAAACAAGATTAGAGAGAAATGAGCTAGCCAATCAATCTCTAATAAGGCTTAAGAATCTAGCTAATAACCCCTCTTTGAGCTCCTGAGATTTCTATCTCCTAAACTCAAAATTATTAAGAAAATTTCGTGGTGATTAGAGGAGAGATTAATGAGAGAAAGATTTTTGCATTAGTATTAAACAAGTAGGAGTAGGTGCCCTTTTATAGGCTACCAAAACATCCTTATCAAGAGTTATTCTTTAGTCATGCTCTCTTGTTTATTCTCTCCTAAATTTAATCTCTAATTTCCACATAAGACCCAAAAACATTTTAATTAAATCTAGAATTAATCCACCCATGATCTAATTAATCTTTTAATAATTCAGGCAAAAATCGCATTGTTCGGTTGACCGAGAATTTTTCTCGGTTAACCGAACCATTCGGTTAAACACGTGTTCGGTGCACCGTGAGCTAGACGGTTAACCGAATCCGCATGAGAAAAATTCTCTGGAAAAATTCAGACGAACCACGTCTTTTACTCGGTCGACCGTTGACCCACCAGAATCTCTCTTGGGACATAGTCATCGGATGACCGCGTCACCTTCAGTCTACCAAAAATACCTCTTTTCGGTTGATTGTTTCCAATCGGTTAATCGAACCCGATTGTCTAGGCACTCTAGACAATCTCGGTCAATCAATTGTGTTTACCCGTTCCCCATTCGGTTAACCGATCTGAAGATACCCCGGTCGACCGAACCATGAACGATTCACCGTGTTTGACCCCGATTTTGCCTTTGTCAAATTTTGGATTTATTTCCAACAAAATTTGATCTTTTGGGGTTTTTAGCAAATTCACTTCTTATATAATATATTATCATATGTAATATTAAATTATTGCACCCCATAATATATATACCTCATATGAATTTATTATGATTCTAATTATGTTAATTCTCATGACACATTGATTTTATTCGTTCACCGCCACATGTGTCACATTTTCATATGAAACCTGACACATCATACGAACTTAAAATCAAGCCTCTTGTTTTCCAGTTTTGTGATGTGACTTATAAGAGGATCTAAGCCAAATTGGCAGCGATATTAAACACTTAATATCTCAAACTATAAGCGGTATCTAGCTACACATTATAATTACCCAATTAGCATAGATGTCTTTGTTCCACCCGAATTAAAACACGATCCATTTAGTGATGTAAGTGCATCACTTGTGTCCGTCCCTTGCCTCGTGATATTAAGAATATATACAAAGTAGAAATGTGTCACCTTTGTATTATATTCATTTCTAGATCTCTTTAAGCTAATTATAACTATGTAATTTAACTCAAGCTACATTGTGCACATTATAATTTTGCTTTATCAAGGGGTCTTCTAATATCATCACTCAATTAAGAGGGGAAATGATAATCGTTTGACTAACTATCTTTTCCAGCACAAGTCATGCTCAACCAACTATTGCCTTTATCACTACTCTCATTGATAGCTTTTGACAATAATCAAATTAAGCACTTCTTGAGTGAAAAGATATAAGTCTCATATCTTAGGGCCCAAGACACGGTAAAACATTAATGACACGAAACACAATTTCATAATGTTTTACTTGTTAGGTCTATTCAATATATAAAAGTAATTTTTTTCCTCTTTTATATATTCGTGTCGTCAATTATTTGTAGAGCTACAACAATCGATGACCAACACGACAATCTTATCTCGGTGATTAATGTTCCATGTTAATTACCATGATTGTGAATAACTTTTGATTTATGTAAACCACTATCTTTTAGAGCTCTACGGTTAAGGCCAAGCGCCTCTTCCTTAACACTTCCAAAAGACGAATACCATAATCAAGAAACAAAATTTTGCACATTCAATTCATAATAATTGACATATAAAAGAAAAACTTTTAGAACACATTCCTTTCAATTTAAGCCCAAGTGAGGGGATGACCTCGTTGGAAAATGCCCTGGTCATTAGCCATGGGTGAATGGTTAAAGGGGTAGCAAGAGGGTGTTACCCATACTCGTCTAGTTTATGAAGTGATTAAGATTTTCCTCCCCATACCCATTGGTTTATGTAATGGATATGATTTTTTCTACTCGTACCCACCCCATTTATGAAGTGATTAAGAAGATTTTACCCGCCCCACTTACAACCATAATTAATACATCACATAAAGATCTAGCCATCAAGCATGAACATCACATTCATCTCTATATATAAACCATGCCCGGTGAAATAAACAAAAACACACACACACATCGAAAATTGGTCCATATGCATCCTTCACGTTAAAGCTTAGATTTTCCACACGTGTTGTATCTTGATGGTCACTAATCTAATCTCTAAAACAAAGTAAATGCAGCGAAAATAAAACAAACAAGAGATGGACAATCAAACGACATGTAGACCGAAGATTTTTATAGAGGTTCAGTACCCCAACTATGTCATAATCCTCCCTTAAAAGCCCCAACTCTATCACCACGAGCTCCGCTTACGACTTCACTAATATGATCTCCATTCCAGACAAAGATCAAGTCTTTTACAAATTAAGGTCGCGAACAATCTCGCCGAACTTGATTCTTCCTCTCACAATCCGAGAGGGGAGCTTCCACCCGAAGCTTGTACAACTCTTATGATTCAAAAAAGTAGGAGTGGGAATCACTGATTTATACTCTAGACTTTAGCACATTTGAGTAGGATATGATTTGGGAACACAAGTTGTGGATTTAAGTTTGAGTGTGTGGAGTGGAGTATTGAAGTGGGGGAATGATTGACATCATTTCATGCTTATATTTGTATCTTATATCCATTGTCTTTCACCTAAACAATGCTATGCTACGAGTTTTATGTTTAGTTTTCAGGAATAAATAGGTTTGAAGAGATGAAACATAAAAGGACCCAAAAGCTGGAAAAAAGGACTAGATTGTTAGATCTGGGGACCAAAATGCAAGGGACAATGACCTGAACGCAAGACAGAAGGACCTAAGAGCAAAACAGAATACTCCACACCATTATGGGGAGTATTTTAGCAATTAGATTCGGGTCGGAGCTCCAATAAACAACGTAGATGCATCCAAGACCACCAAATACACAAAGAAAAGCCCAGCACAAATTCCAGATGGATCCGGACCTTTTTGACCGCCAATTGGCGGTCCAAGACCGCTAATTGGCGGTCTGTTTTGACCCAAATCCGCCAAGATTTCTCCTGGATGTGTATTAATGTTTGTTTAGGCTATTTGTGGTATTGGTTTAGTCCCACATCCGGGGATTGTCCCGGTTTGCCTTTTTCCATGGCTATAAATAGAACTCTTCACCTTCCATTGTAATCACTCCATATTTTAAGTGGCTATTCTTCCTACTAGAAGTGAGGCCTTGAAGCACACACTAAAGTAGGAGGATGCTACTTGAAATGTGAGTCATTTTAATACAAGTTTTCTTTATTATGTTGTTTGTTTTATGTTTCTTGTTTTGCTTTGCTTAATCTCATTTCATTAGTTTTATTAGCTTAGTTAATATGCTTTCTTTGTTTAGTTTAATAATTAGTGTAATGTTTAGTGAGTAGTTCCATCCCCTTTGGGGGGTGGAGTAGATGTACATACATGCAAATGAGAATGGATTGAATGCTTTATTTCCAATGTGTTGATAAAACATGAATGTATGCTTGCTTGTTTAGGATAGAATTTATAACTTGATGAGTTTTGCCAAAATAATTAGACACCTCTCATGCTTGTTTAGGTTCTGAAATAAACATCTTGCATATGTAAATGTTAATCAACTAAGTTGGTGAATGGATTGATAGGTTTTGCCATAACATTTAGACACTTCCTATGCTTGATAAACACCACCTTCATGTGCTTAAAGAATGTATTCTACACCCACCTCTTTGCATGTGTGCACTCACTCCACCCCTTAGGGGTTTTCCCATATATGTATTCCAGCATTCTTCTTTTGTTCTTAGCTTAGTTGTCATTTCATTGTTTGTTTCTTTCGTTCGCATTTCATACTTCTTAGCGTAGTTTAGTGTAGAGTAGCATAATCAATCTTTCTCCCCCAATTTTTGCCACTTGATTTCTGATAAACAAGAGGCTGCTCACCTCCCTGAGGATGACCCGTACTTGCCACCGCTTCATCGCGGTCGTGCACTTGCGGTTTAATTAAAACGTTCAACAAAAACAATGGATCAATAAGAAGTGCAACGGATGTCTAAAACTAAGGTTTGAATGTCTATTTATAAGCTCTAAGATTCATATAGTCGGTTTGGCTGAGGACAAAAGTGATAAAGAAGAAACCAACAACGACTGATCGTTTATTCACTTCTATTTGACCATTCACTTAAGTTGTAAGTTAACGGTCAAATGAATACGCATAACAGTCAGACCAACACAATGTAAACTTAGAGTATGGATACTAGATATTTGATAAGTGGTCGATCGACAAGTCAAAAATGGTCGAACAGAAACAAGAAAAGTTATTCCCCAGTTTTTGGTCTGATTCAGTTGACCGCTAGGTGTGGTCTGGTCGACCTAAGGTTTGGGATCCAAATTGGGTAAAGGTGTATCCTTGAAAATAATCGTTGGAGAATAATGACAAGCAAATGGCTTAAAAAGGAAATTTGAAAACCAAGGAACGGTCGAACTAGAAGGTCAGAACGGTCGACCATTCAACCAAGAAATTACTATTTACAAATAGTCGGACTAAACCTAAGTTTCGGTTGATCGGTTTGCACAGGCTGGGTGAAGTTGAGTTTGGTGATTTTCCGGCTAAGGTTTGAGTGATCTATTGAAGTCCAAGTAAAGTGAGATTGGGTGTGTGACTTCTAGATGGAACCTAGAGTGAGTTTGGATGGATATCCCAAAGTTTATAGGGATTCCTAAAGACTCAAATAAGATAAAATTACATGTTTTCAAAAGCTTTATTACATGCCTTGACTTAAATCATTTTCTCATTGAGTCTTGATCACCTGTTAAGATAGAAGTATGTACAATACAAGTATATATGCAATCCATGAAATGTGTTTGACCCAATTTGATTGTGATGATTGTGATTGTTTGTGATTAACATTAAGTTGATTAAATTATCAAAACAAACAAGATTAAGGCCTAAAAGCCAATAGTTTCTCATCAGCAAACACAAGGAGATAATAATCTTTCACATACAATAGATCTTTCATCCTTCCCTTCCATAGATGATAAGTAGGATCAGTCAAGCAAATCATTCTACTTGTATTGGCTTATATTTTTACCAAGTAAAAAATAACTACTAACCAAGAGCTCTGGTACCACTTGTTGAGCAGAAAACACACGCACTGTATATATCTCACTTATTAGGAGTCTGAATATGTCGCACTGAAATAGAAATCAAACAACTGCAACATATAAATAGACTAATTAAGTAGAGCATGCATTACATTAAATCAAAATAGCTGCGGCAAATAACCAACTACAGTAGATAAATGTATACATTAAATCTATAGACCTAGTAAATGTAATACACATTACTAAATTACGAATACAATACATTATCATTTTAACCCCCATTCGCCATCAAAAAGTCGATGGTCGAGTGCATGGTCGCGAGCTTGTTTTTCGCCTACTTACTCGATTTAGCTCCTGACTCTCTCGAACACTTTGCTCAACTTTCGATATAGCGTTGAACTCTGCTTGGGATGCCATCTCGTGAGGTCCGTACATGTTTGTGGGGGTGACGAGACTGGATTACACATCCTCACACATTCGTGCCCGTCGCCCAGAAGAGTACTGACTAGGTCCTCGATGGCAGTCGCCGAAGTGATAGAGCCCTGAGAGCTTCTCTCACTCGATCCTCGTAGAGCCTTTAATATTTCTTGAAAGAAGAAAAAATCAGAACTTATAAATGAATGCAACCCAACAACATACAGTAATTGAAAAATAATATGAATATAAACATACAATGACAAACGTTGCTTCTAGGTTCTTCTTGTCATGAGGTTCAATGTACATATTTGTATGAGTAGGCTCAGGAGCGTCCGAGTTTTCCATAATTTGCAATACCATTGAAAATAACAATTTTGTTAGTTTTTATAAAAAATGCATTGAATCTGTAAGAATTTACGAATTAAAGATAAAGTATTACCATCTTCTCCTTATGTCGCACAACAAACTTCGTACTACACTTCTTTTGCCTCACCCTGTTTTTTTGTTGGTATCACTCTTCTTTTGCATCACAAAAGATAAAAAATGTTAGTTTTTTCATCCATTGAATATAAATTAACTAAAAGACATTATAAATGAACATTGAACGCCTCGTTGGACTAGTAATCCAGTAGAGTGGACCAATCCCCAGCTAAAATATGTGGCGGTTTAATAGCCAATCTCTCCTCTCCTAATCTTCCACATGAAGGTATAGTTGGTATTTATTTCCTTTCATTTTGTGTTCAAAAACTTCATAATCTTGGCTCATAACCCCTCAAGAGGCGTCCAGTGCTTTTATAAAAAAAATCAAATTAGTATTCAATTCAAATAAAAAATAATATAATTTTAAGAACGTATGTAATAATACTGTTACCTGTTGTCATGCCATATCTTTGTCCTTCTTTGGCAATAATCTTCAGTCTAAATAATGAGGAGGAAGTACATGTGTCCTCTTGGCTATCGTCCCAATGAAATTCTGGAAGCGTTCCGCATCCCTTTCAGGACACCTAAAGGGAATGTGTTCTAAAAGTTTACTTTTATATGTCAATTATTATGAATTGGATGTGCAATATTTTGTTCCTTGATTAATGTATTCGTCTTTTGGAAGTGTTAAGGAAAATGCTCTTGGTCCTTAACCGTAGAGATCTAAAAGATAATGGTTTACATAAATCAAAAGTTATTCACAATCATGGTAATTAACATGGAACATTTATTACCGAGATAAGATTGTCGTGTTGGTCATCGATTATTGTAGCTCTACAAATATTTGACGACATGAGTATATAAAAGAGGAAAAAATTACTTTTATATATTGAGCAGACCTAGCAAGTAAAACATTATGGAATTGTGTTTTGTGCCATTAATGTTTTACTGTGTCTTGGATCCTAAGATATGAGACATATATTTTTTCACATAAGGAATGCTCAATTTGATTATTGTCAAAGCTATCAATGAGTATAGTGATAAAGACAATAGTTGGTTAAACATGGCTTACGCTGGAAAAGATAGTTTGTCAAAAGATTATCATTGTCCCTCTTTACTTGAGTGATAATATTACTGGGCCCTTGTTAAAATGAAATTATAATGTGCACAATGTGAATATAAATACAAAGGTGACACATTTCTACTTTGTAAAATATTATTAATATCATGAGGTAAGAGATGGACACAAGTGATGTTCTTACATCACTAAATGGATCGTGTTTAGTTCGAGTGAACAAAGAATCACTAATGTGTAGCTAGATACCGCTTATAGTTTATGATATTAAGTGTTTAATATCATTGTCAATTGACTTAGATACTTCTATAGGTCACACTATAAAACTGGGAAACAAGAAGGTTGATTTTGTATTCATACGATGTATCGAATTTCGTGTGAAATAGTATATATGTGGTGAATCGATAAAATCAATGTGTCATGAAAATGACAGTTAGAATCATTTATAAGTTCATATGAGATGTATGTATTATGGGGTGTAATGGTTGACATTACATATGATAATATATTACATGATATATGAATTTGCTAAAAACATCAAAGATCAAATTTTGTTGGATATAAATCCAAAATTTGGTAAAAGGCAAAAATGGTTAATACGGTTTTGCCCGAATTAATAAGGAATTAATATTAATCAAGTATTGGAATTATTCCAATTATGGTTAAATGTGGATGTAGATGATTATGTATCAAATTGTGATTGATTTAGGGAGATAAAAACAAGAGATCATGAGTTAGTGGTTAGCTCATGATGTAGGTGTTGGGAGACCCTATAAATTGGTCTTCGCTCCCTCATTGTTTTAATTAATGCAAAAATTTCTCCCTCCCTAACCACCATATTAATCCATCCGAAAATTCCTTAATTATTTTAAGATTTTGGAGATTAAATTCTCAGGTAGCATAAATGGGTTATTAGCTAGATTCTAACCTTGATTTAGAGATTGAATTGACTAACTCCTTTCTCTTTAATCTTGTTTAGAGTTTGGTGAACACTTGGAGGTGAATCGGAGAGCGATTCAACGGACAACGGAATTCCAGATCTTCAAAAAGGTTTTGGAGAACCTTTGGGTATGATCCTCTCTTGTTTGTTTATTTTAATATATGTAGGTTTGCATGATATTAGAATAAACACAAAAAAATGTACATTTAATTTCTGAAAATATGAAATCGATCATGTATTCTTGTATTAATTTTTTTAAATATACACACACATAGGGATACGAAATCCTACAACACCCTCGGGTGTAAACTCGATCTCAATCGAAGCTATCGAGTTCCAATCGTCCATAAGTTGTGTGGATCCACGACCCTAATCATGCTAGCTACACCTGTATGAAGCGTAACTTTGCATATCACATAAGCAAATATTAAATTCTAATTAACTTTTATTACTAGAGGCCGAAGTGCCAGAAATGTCCCCACTCTCGGAAGGATCGACTACAACATTGGCAATCTGTGGGGTATCAATTGTTGGAACATTCTCCTCCTAACGTCATCGACATCTTCGCTTGATGTCATCGACATCTCCGTTTATCACCACCTCCCTCGGGTACACAATGCGGTGGTGAAGACTGACGTCTAGTCATACCAGAATTCCGAAGCAGTCTAATTTATCATTAATCACATAATAAAAATTATAAATTACCAATCAAATAATTCAGAGATTTGGTTTGTCATTATATTCGTGGTTGTTTGATTCATTTTATAATAACCGCAAGTGCATGACCACGTTAAAGCGGTGGCAAATACGGGTTGATCCACTGGGAGGTATGTCGACTTTGGTTAGTTCGAAGGAGAGTGAGAAACAAAAGGGAGAAAATATTGATTAAACTAAACTACACTAAACTAGTAAACAACAAAGAAGGAAATGAAAGCACAAAACGAACTAAACTAAGCTAAGCAACTACTAATAGGAAAGATGAAATTCAGGAATGGAAAACACCCTTAAGGGGTGGAGTGTGTGTACATGATTGACATCATTTCATGCTTATATTTGTATCTTATATCCATTATCTTACACCTAAGCAATGCTACGTGACGAGTTTTATGTTGAATTTCAGAAATAAAGAGGTTTGAAGAGAAGAAGCATAAAAGTACCCAAAAGCAGGAAAAAGGACTGAGTTGAAAGACTCAAGGACTAAGATGCAAGATCAAAGGACCTGAATGCAAGATAGAAGGACCAATGAGCAAACAAGAATACTCCACACCTTCATGGGGAGTATTTTGGCAATTCTATTCGGGTCGGAGCTCCAACAAGCGAAGTTGATGCATCCAAGACCAACAAATACATCAAGAAAACCTCACAATGAAAACCAGATGGATCCGGATCCTGTAGACCGCCAATTGGCGGTCTGGCCCGGGTCCGCTAAGATTTCTGGGGCACGTGTCTTAGAGTATGTTTAGTCTATTTTTGGTATTTGTTTAGTCCTATACCGGGGGATTGTCCCGGATTACCTTTTTCTATGGCTATAAATAGAACTCTTCACCTTCTATTGAAAACTACCCATTGCTTGGTGGCATTCTCTCTACTTGGAGTAAGCCTTGAAGCAAAACTAAAGGTGGAGAAGAGTGCTACCTTCAATGTGAGTCATTTTAATAAAATAATTTTTCTTAATTTCTTTTAATCTTGTCTTCTAATTCTTGTATGTTTCTTTAGTTTTATTTCTTTTTAGTTTCTTTAATATTTCTTTCTTGCTTAGTTTAGTTTCATTTCAGTAGAATGTTTCATTTTAATGTAGGTAGTTAGTGTAATGAGTAGTGAGTAGATCCATCCCCATTTGGGGGGTGGAGAAATATGTGATATGATCATGTGGTGTATTAGGTGTGTGTTATCTTAATCCCTTGAGCCTTATATGATTTCCATAACCATCTAATGAAATTTCATTCTTATCTTTGATATGCTAATGCTCTTTAATGAAGCTTAGCTTATGCTTAGATTAGTGGACCTATTTTATGAGGAATGATAAGGTGAGGATATGGATGGAATTAATATTGGAAACACAATTTGTAGTGTATGTACTCTTGTTGCCTTTACCTTGGTTAATGTCTTGTATGTTTTAATGATATTGCGTTATCTTATTTCATGTGGAGGCATAGTAGGGTCTAGTCTTTATACATGAGTTCATTTAGCTTCATTCCAATTATTGTCTTGTATGTTTTAATGATATGATCTTATCTTATTTCATGTGGAGGCAAAGTTGGATTTAGTTTTATGATTTCATGCACTACATGTTGTGATGAGAATAATTGAACACACACTCACATCTTTATATTCACATTATTTCTCTACCCCCTTTGGGGTTTAGTTTTATTGCTTCTCTTCCTTTTCGCATTTTAGTGTAGTTTAGTATAACCAACCTTTCTCTCCTTTCTTTCCCACTCGCCTTCGCACAAACCAAAAGTCGACACACCTCCCTGTGGATCGATCCGTATTCGCCACCGCTTCAACGCGGCCGCGCACTTGCGGTTTAATATAAAACGAATCAATCAAGTTTTTGGCGCTGTTGTCGGGGAGGTGCTCTGTCCAGACCTTGGTTTGGACGATTCGAGTGGTTTTAATTTTTTGTTTTTTTTGTTTGTTTCAGGGAACCTTCGTATTAAGGGGAGTCTACTGGACGAATTGGAGCACAACATCTTCAACATAGACCGCCAATCAACGGTTTGGGACCGCCAATTGGCAGTCTGGTGAGCTTTGCTAGCTCTCAGTTTTGTTTTGGTAGTTGCTTGCTTCAAAGTAGTTGTCTGGGAGCACAATTTGGTATGTTTTGACTTCTAGTTTGCTCCCAGATTATTAAACCAATCTCCATTAATCAACTTGGCCTTAAAATCCAATGCAAAAGATTAGACATTCTTACTTGTTTAGGTCACGCATCATGTACTTGACTTAGGCACGTAGTTGTCTTTTATTTTAGCTTTATTTTCAGTTGTTGAGCGCTAGCATGAGGTACGCAATTTCCTACACTCATTCATGCATCTTGTATGACCGTGCATTAGTTAGTAGGAATTGCATAAGGACAAGAGTGAGTTGAGCGTTTGATTGGAGCGTTGATTGCTAGATTTAGGATCAAAACGCTACTAAGGAGGGGATGTCCCATAAAAGATAAGGTGGGGGATTTCATCACCCTTTCCTTTGCCCCAAAAATCACTCTTAATCAAGCCTTAATCTAAAAGCAAGTAGACATTGGCCCTAGGATTTTCGGACGTATTAGGGGAGTGATTTAGTTGAGACCGTCATGGCCTGATCGACGTCGCCTACCTTGTCGCTAGTAGGAGGTACTGGATCTCCAGATCTGGTATGGCATTGTGGTCTTCGTTGTAGGGAGGTGAGGCGTGTCGAGACTAGGGATCTCGAAATTAGGCGTCGTCAAGCCTAATGACCCATAGCCTTAAGTTGTGTGAGTCGTGCTTGCTAGTTAGTCTTCTACCTGATCCCATTACCCATGCTATATTTAGGGATTCTTCCCTTCTCCTCTGAGTCATCTTCTTCTCACCTACTTCTACGTTCTAGTCTCCTCCCCTTTACACTCTCTGGTAGCGTTTCAGGGTCGAGTCGAGCACTTTTTTGCGAGTTTAGCCTCGTGGTGGTGAGAGTGGTCGACTCGAGAGTTTTTTTTTTGTTGAGATGGATGGTTACATGGGCGACCATCCATATCATTGTTGGGACCAGGACAATTCTTCCTGGTATTCCGGACCCATGCAACCTGGGGTGGCTCAGACTAACACCCCGTATGGTTGGGACAATCTTAATTGTGTGACTGAACAATCTTCATATTGGGGTAACATGAGAGAGGCACCGACTGCTAGACCACAATCTAGTTATGTCGGATCATATGCTGGTCAACAAACTAAGACATTACAACAAACTTTGACCTCTTTCATGCGTACGGTAGACGACATGAGTGCACCGGTGGCTCCAGTAGTCGTGTCGTGCGACTCTTGTGGGTTGAGTGGTCATGTTATCGGGGAATGTCCTTATGTTCCACCAGAGCCTGAGTATGAGCATACAATTTCCCAAAATGCTCAATATGACCATTACGCATCCGCGTACAACCAGAGAGGGATAGATTCGTGGGGTGACAATTCTTATTCAAATTCTTATACTTCATTTTCACCCCAGTATCCGCCTCCCTAATACCCAGAATTCTACCAACACCCCACTTCAAATCATTGGACTCATTCTCAACCCATCAACACCCAACCCCAAAATTTCCCAAGCTCTGACTTGGACCTCATAGTTGACCGCATACCTGATTCCTTGAAACAAATTTTCCTTACGTTCATGGAAACCACTCAACAGTCCATACAAAATATGACACTGCAAGTGAGTCAAATGACGCAGAAATTACGTGAACGTGAGGATAGTAACTTTTCTTGTCAACATGAGGATTCATCTTTTGATATCGAACCACCACCAAATCCACAAATTCAAAGCACAATCTTTCAAAGTCAAAAGCCTAGTCAGTCTGAGGGACTTGGGGTTTCAATTCATGATCACTTGGTGGAGGATTCGATTCCAATTGAGAAAAACATGGACCAATTTCATTATAAGTCGGCACAGGATTGTGCCTTATCTTTTTGTCCTGTGGCCCTTGAGCCACATGATCTTCATGTTGTGCCTCTTAAGGACTCACCTCTGTTGGAGCAAGAGCCCCATAGTACCCTCAATTTCAAACAACTTGATGAGAGTTTGCCTCTCACTATTGTTCCTGATCATTTTGGAAATGATGGAACATCAAACAACTACATTGCTAATGAGGGTATTAGGAGTTCCTTGGAGGATACCTTGGGTAAGAGACCCACTTTTTGTTTGCCTGGTGAGTCGGACATGCCTAACGAGGTTCTTGACCTCGTTCCGACCCACCAGCATGTTGGTTGGAGTGTTTGGATTGACGATCATAACTTCAGTACTGCAACGGGAGAAACTCTTCTTCCGTTGCCCCTTATTTCCCAAATTCTTGAGAGGTTCAAGCTCTTTCAGTTTGATCCTTTGAATGAGATGCCTTTGCATCTAATTCATAAACCTCTCCTTTCATCTTGTGCTCTTTGTGAGTGGGGCCCAAACATGAGTATTCTGGCCCCGCGTGGTGTCATGTTCCATTTCCAAGTGCATTGGCCTACTTTTGAGGTTTCCATTTGATGTCTTTTGACAAATGAAGATGGGAACTTATGTTTGTACATAGTTATCTTTAAAAAAAAGTACAATAAAAGACTCCTTCAGTGAGCATCGATTGTTGTGGGCTCCAACCCTTGAGTATTTGGGCCTCATTTCTTTCACGTATTCGTATCCCTTCTTTAGCATCTCATAGGTTTTGAGGGAATTCGGGTTTTTGTCCATCAACATAACCTTGAACTTCTTTTTGCACTTCATATTGGTGAGATTTTTCCTTTTTCATGCATAAATCCATGTAGTATCTTGCTCACATTCATTGAGGACAACGCATGAAGTAGGTGTGGTGGGTGTTTTACGTGTGTACATAGTCGAGTCATTTTCCTTTGATTTTATTTTCTTTCGTGTGCATTGTTAGGGTCATGTTAGTGTGCTGCATTTAATATCGATATATCTGCTTGTCATGATCCTTGGGTGACTTGTCTTCTTTTGCTTGCCTACTGCTTCAAAATTTTCACATTTCTTTCAAAATCTTCATGTGTTTGTGAAAGAAAATGTTTTGTGGGTTTTGCGTGTGTTTGGCATGTGCAAAACCGTTGAGAGGCAAAGTAAAAAGAAAACTCCCAAAATTGTCTTGAACTTGATGCATTAGGATATCTAGTACAGTGGCTTTAGGATTTATCTGGTCGTTAGGATGCACCCCAGTTTTCCCTCGGGGGTGAGTAATCATAGGGTTTCAGTGCTCAAACATTTAAAGAAGTCCACCCTGAACCTAGTGAGTCAATAATTCGTGTATGTTAATTTAAGGGAGTTTGTTGTAGTCAATGACCCTTGAAATCTTGTTGTGAGACATTAAGTGTAGGGGTTTTTGGTTCATGTGTAGATAAGAAATAAGTGAGTAAGTGTTCTCTCTTCTCGCACGACTCCTATCACTCGGGAAAGTAGGTCTGAGGGGACTTTGTGCCTGGTGCTTTCGAGTCATCTGACTTGGGATGCGCCGACCGAACTCTCGTTACACGACTGGTAAGGATTGCCCTATGTGGAGATTTGGGGAAAGGTGTATGTGATAGTGCAAGTCCTCATGGGCAATGATGCACGAAACCTGACCCTGGGAGAATGAAACTCCAACTAATAAAAAGAAAAGAAAAAAAATGAGAAAAAAAGGAAAAAAGGGTAATGCAAATAAGAACCTTAATGGACTTTACACTTTGTATCACTTGAGGATGTTGAGGTTGTCCATGTCTTTTACTTAATTCCTTATTTAACTTGCACGAATGGTTCATTAGGCTAGGTGTGTGGACTGATTACCTTTATAGAGTCGGCCCGTAGGATTACCGCGTCCAATGATCGACAAAATATGTCCAACGACTCGAGTGTCTAGATTGAATAATGCATCTTGTTCGGATTTTGTGGGTATATCCGCTGAAAACCCTCAGGAGATAACACTCCTCCTTCTTGGCGAAAAGGAGGTTTAACGGCTTGTTGCACGTGCTAAGTGCAACCCTAGATTCCTATGAAAGTGAGTTAGAATTTCATATTTCTCGTTCGCTTTTCTCTTTCTTTGTTTTGCTCGGGACTAGCAAAAACTTAGGTGTGGGGGTATTTGATTGACATCATTTCATGCTTATATTTGTATCTTATATCCATTATCTTACACCTAAGCAATGCTACGTGACGAGTTTTATGTTGAATTTCAGAAATAAAGAGATTTGAAGAGAAGAAGCATAAAAGGGCCCAAAAGTAGGAAAAAAGACTGAGTTGAAAGACTCAAGGACTAAGATGCAAGATCAAAGGACATGAATGCAAGATAGAAGGACCAATGAGCAAACAAGAATACTCCACACCATCATGGGGAGTATTTTGGCAATTCTACTCGGGTCGGAGCTCGAACAAGCAAAGTTGATGCATCCAAGACCAACAAATACATCAAGAAAACCCCACAATGAAAACCATGTCCACTAAGATTTCTGGGGCGCGTGTATTAGAGTATGATTAGTTTATTTTTGGTATTTGTTTAGTCCCATACCGGGGGATTGTCCCGGATTACATTTTTCTATGGCTATAAATAGAACTCTTCAACTTCTATTAAAAACTACCCATTGCTTGGTGGTATTCTCTCTACTTGGAGTAAGCTTTGAAGCAAAACTCAAGGTGGAGAAGAGTGCTACCTTCAATGTGAGTAATTTTAATAAAATATTTTTTCTTAGTTTCTTTTAATCTTGTCTTCTAATTCTTGTATGCTTCTTTAGTTTTATGTCCTTTTAGTTTCTTTAATATTTCTTGCTTGCTTAGTTTAGTTTCATTTCAGTAGAATGTTTCATTTTAATGTAGGTAGTTAGTGTAATGAGTAGTGAGTAGATTCATTCCCATTTGGGGGTGGAGAAATATGTGATATGATCATGTGGTGTATTAGGTGTGTGTTATCTTAATCCCTTGAGCCTTATATGATTTCCATAACCATCTAATGAGATTTCACTCTTATATTTGATATGCTAATGCTCTTGAATGAAGTTTAGCTTATGCTTAGATTAGTGGACTTATTTTATGAGGAATGATAAGGTGAGGATATGGATGGAATTAATATTGGAAACACAATTTGTAGTGTATGTACTCTTGTTGCCTTTACCTTGGTTAATGTATTGTTTGTTTTAATGATATTGGGTTATCTTATTTCATGTGGAGGCATTGTAGGGTCTAGTCTTTATACATTAGTTCATTTAGCTTCATTCCAATTATTGTCTTGTATGTTTTAATGATATGATCTTATCTTATTTCATGTGGAGGCAAAGTTGGATTTAGTTTTATGATTTCATGCACTACATGTTGTGATGAGCATAATTGAACACACACACATCTTTATATTCACATTATTTCTCTACCCCCTTTGGGGTTTAGTTTTATTGCCTCTCTTCCATTTCCTTTTTGCATTTTAGTGTAGTTTAGTGTAACCAACCTTTCTCTCCTTTCTTTCCCACTCGCCTTCACACAAACCAAAATTTGACACACCTCCCTGTGGATCGACCCGTATTCGCCACTGCTTCAACGCGGCCGTGAACTTGCGGTTTAATGTAAAACGAATCAATCAGTACACATGAAATAAGCGTGGTGAATGCATACATTAAGCTCAAGTGTAGTTAGTGTTTGATAATTCATAAGAAGTACATAATGGCAAGACCTATCATTCAAAGCACTAACCTAGGTGTTTAATATGAGCATGACAAGTTTGTTATTAAGAACATAAACAAGCATGGAATGTACCTAAACATTATGGCAGAAACCATCAAGTTAAGAGTTCTTATTAATTCAAACAAGCATACTAACATTTCTCACATACAACAATGTTTAGCATTCATTCCATCTACAAAACATGTATAGACACCTACTCCACCCCCAAAGGAGGATGAAACTACTCACACATATTTAAACTAACATTCATGCTAAGGAAAGAAAACATGCTTAAACTAATTATAAGAAGACTAAAACAAACAAGCTATCTCAGTATGAAAGAATTGAAAAGAGACAATATGAAGAAACCTTACAAAAACATCTATTAATACTCACTCAATTACAAGTAGCCCATCTCCACCAGAGCTTTGCTCCAAAGCTTTTACTTCTAGTAGAGAGGAAGGCCACCAAGAGAGAGATGGGATACAAAGGAGGAGGAAGAGTTCTATTTATAGTCATAGAAAAAGGTAATCCGGGATAATCCCCCGGTATAGGACTAATACAATACCAAAAATAGACATAACACAATTATACATGACCCGACTAAACCGCATCAGATCCGGAGCAACCCAGACCGCCAATCAACGGTCTACAGGGTTTCGATCCGGTCTGGATTTTGTGTGGGCTTTCCTGGATGGCATTCTTCATGTGTGATGTATCCAAGTTGGTTGCTGGAGCTCCGACCCGAATCGAATTGCCAAAATACTCCCCATGATGGTGTGGAGTTTCTTGATTTGCTCATTGGTCCTTTGGGCTTACATCTGGGTCCTTCCCTCTTGCATCTCAGTCCCCAAGTCTTGCAACTCAGTTATTTTCCTTACTTTTGATTCCTTTTTCGCCTCTTCTCCTCAATCATGCTTATTCCTGAAACTTAAACATTAATCTCGTTACGTAGCATTGTTTAGGTGAAAGATAATGGATATAAGACACAAATAATTGCATGATATGATGTTGATCAATGGTCCTAGATGTTAAATGTGCACTACTCCACTAACGGTTCTAAATCAGCAAATCTGGTCTAACAAGACAAATTAATATCTTCTAATTCGACTCTATCTTGTACAAGATTTCTTCGACTGTACTCGGGAACTTCAAATCCCTCGATAGCCAAGAAAAATTCCACATTTTCATTATCAATTGCATTTCACATTCATATCATGTAATCTCCACTATATAACATTCTCATTACAAACATTCATAAACAACTTCAATTCAATGCCAACTCCTATGTTGGATTTGGAATTTTCTCGACGGACTTGTACTTTTTCTCACACCTACTAAACCAAACTAACCAAAGCAATCAAATTAAACTCAATCCAACTAGCACATCCAACTCATTGTCAACTAACACATCCAACATATCCAACTCAATCCAACAAAGACATCCAACTCAATCCATATAAACGCAATCTAATGCAAACAACGAACCAATCCAACACAATCCAACTAACCAATCCAACATAATCCAACAAACCAATCCAAGTTATCCAACTAACAAATCCAAAAAAATCAAATTAATCAGTCCAATACAAACATTCTAACACAATCCAACTAAAAAATTCAACCAACCAAATCCGATTTCAGTTAATCTAATCACATTTAGATTCATAACGTTCAAACGGCATATCACAATTAACATTCATTTCGTCCAATCCATCACACATTTCCATGTAGCATACGTTTTCGGGCTACTAATCACATTCAAAACCATTTCGACAACAAATGTAAATATTAATTTTTCGATATCGATAACTATTACAAAATCACATTTCAACTATATAAAACTATATTCACATAATCAAACTACATTCCAACTATATTCACATATTTAAACTACATTCAAATAAAATTATATTCAAAATCACATTCAAACTATATTCATATTGTATTAAATATCAAATTAAAGCCATATTCAAACCATACATATGGGAGACTGGATTTGTATCCACGATGGGCATAATGGATGCCTGGTGGTGGCTGATGGGGGGGGGGATGGTGGTCGTGGCTGATGGCGTGGAGGTGGAGTAGGTGGGGGTCGATGAGGTGGTGGTTGCTGATGGGGAGGAGGTGGAGGTTGTGGGGGTGACTGGTGGTGGAGGAGGTAGTGGTGGTTGTTGGTGGAGGTGGGGGAGGTGGTCAGGTCAGGGATGTGGTGGTGGAGGCCGAGGAGAGGAGGAGGAGAGGTGGGTTACATTAGGAGAGGCAAACACGAGATGAAAGCGTCGAGGTGGTGACACGACGAGGCGGACAAGCAGCGAAGGGAGTTGACGACGAAGAGGAGTCCGGAGAGGAAGAGGTGCGGCGAGGCGACGACGAGGTGGAGGTGTGGTGGCTTAGGGTATGAGGGGAGGGGGAAGAAAGTGAAGGGCAAGCCCGATTCGGGTTCCTGCTAAAAAAAGCAATAACATACATTATCTAGTGGTGTTTTTAATATCCGTCGATGAATCTAAATATATCAAGTTCGTAACGATCGGTTTTTGAAATAATTTTTGACGAAATGTGTTCTGTCGGTGTGTCTTAGCACAACATAAATAGATGGACATATCCGTCGGTGTAGGGTAACACAATGTTGGTGATTGTTTTCGCGCGAAAAAATTCATTTTACCGCGGATCTTTTATCTAAAAAATACATCGACGGTACAACGTTGGTGTTACTTTCTCGTTCTAAGAATACTGCAAAAATATTAACTGACATAACTTTTTCGTCAGTGTCAGTGTCAGTGAGAGTATCCATCGGTGTAGTTTTACACTGATGAAAAACACTATATGTCGGTGAAGTCTATTTTCCTAGTAGTGTATCACAATTTATAAGAGGAGTTTGAACAAACACTTGGTTACCTATAGGATGTACAAATCCTAGGTCATTCACCCCAACAACACTCTCCACCACTTGTTGAGAAGACATCGAGCTTCACACAAGATCACCGGATTGAGAACGTCGTCGAACTTGAACTAAAGTTAAACCCAACACCAAGTTTCTTCTTCCTCTTCTCTTTTCTTCACTCTCACCAAATGTGAAATGACAACCCTAGGACTCACAAGACTTGTGGAACAATGTGCTCTCTCTAGCGTCCGCATGGAGAGAGACATGTCTCCCGTTGATCAAGGTTTTTTTATATATAAAAAATATTTTAAAAAATGTTAAAAAATGTTTTAAAAATTATTTTAAATTGTTTTTTCAATTTTTTATGAAATATGTTTTTTATTTGTTTATATGTTTTTAATATTTTTTGTGTTTTACCCAGAATTGATCCCCAAATGACGTGAATGAGAGACAATGTAGGACACTGAGTTGTTTCTGGTGTGGTTAAATAAAATTTAGGGAAGTTGGTTTGTGCTGACGTGACAGATAGAAAATAAGACACCTGGAATATGCTCTTGGTTCGCCTCAGTGCGAGTCTGATACGAGAAGCTTGATGATTTGACTAATTGCCGATGCATGTGTTGTTTTCTACGTAATTAGGTTACATGTCTTGTCGAATGTTTGGAAAAGAAAAAACAACCTTACGCTAATAGAGGGACAAAACGGTGCAACAAAATCATACCATCTAATGACCAGCACGATGAAAATCAATTGTATTTCTTAATTCTTTATTGCAATAACATAGAAGGGGAGGAGACTATAACGTAGAAGAAGGTGAGAAGAAAATGACTCAGAGGAGAAGGAAAACTTAACTCTAAAAGATAGATGAAAGGGTTGGTCAGAAGTTTCCTAAACAAGCACGGTTCAAACAATCCTAGACCTAAGGGAGCCTAATTCTAGACGACTCCTAACTGGTTGAGTCGAATTGGCTCGCTTGATTCACCTCCCTCACTAATCAAACCAACTTGGCCAGGCAGTGTATAGCTAGTGGGGGCGCTTCCGACAGAATCGGTGCCAATTAGACAACCACTTCGCTTGGAAGACTTACGTCAACACAAAAACACTTTCTAGACACCAAATTAAATTCGATCAGCTTCAGGTCATAGCAAGTCAAACCAATCTTCTCCTTAATTGAGTCTGAATCCTTAGGGGCCAATGTCTAATTGATTTTTATTTAAGGCTTGGGTGACACTTTAGGATTGTGATTTGTGGGCCATGGAAGGGTGATGAAATCCCCACCATATCTTTTCCTACGGAGTTGCCCTTAAGATTGTTTAACTTAAATCTAGTAAAGATAGTCAAACATTGGTCTTTTTAGTGGGGGTCAATTGCAAGGTTGTATGCAAACTAGATTATATGCTTAAATGCAATCGATAAAAAACCCCGCGCACGTACCTTGCCTCCAGCACTCTTCAACAAGAATTAATTTGCAAGAATTTAGCAAGAATAATGCAAATAAAACACTATATGATGCATGCACTAAGTCCTTCTAATTTTGCCAATTTTTAGGTCAGAGTTAAATTATTGCCAATTATGGAATTTTGCCCTAACACGTGCAGTTCTACTAAAAATGATATTTTCCAAAACTAGAAATTACGAGGAAAAAGGCAACAAAGGTTACCTACGCACGCTCAGTCGGGTTCGCCGCCCGCTCTTGCAAATTTCCAGATGCTCTACGCGTCCACCTAGAGGTGGAGACGACCCCAGAAAAGTTTGAAGCCCAGATGCTCCAGACGTGCGGCGAATCCGCCGCAGCTTCTTCTTTGGATGCGGCGATTTCGCCACCCTTCTTGCTCCGAATGTGCCTGGATTTCGCCGCGCACTCTGTTGTCTCCTGAAACGCAAACCCAAATAGTTAGATCGCGCACACGATAAACAAAATAGAATCGAAATCAACAAAAATAAACAAAATCTTCGTCGCCTCCCCGGCAACGGCGCCAAAAACTTGATGAGAATTAAATTTATACCACATGTGCACGGCATCAATGAAGATGTGGCAAGTACGGGTCAAACACAAGGAGGGAGAGATATTATTATTTTTGTGATTTTCGATTCAGGAAAGAAAGAGGGAGAAATAAGTTTGGTTTGAGATTTTTGGTCTTTAATCATCTAAAGCAAGAAGAACAAAAACAAATTAAAAATAAAACAAAGATGAATGAGAGTCCAGCGGGTGGAGGTTTAGATGTCAGGTTTTGTTTAGAGAAATCTGAAACTTATAATAAATCACATTAGTTATAAAGAATTACATGATAAATGATTAGACATAAACTCAAGTAATCAAAATATACTAACACGAAATTAAAATAATAACATCATTCTTCTTCTCATCACCCTAAATCCGTCACCCCCACCCTTTGGAGAGAGTTAGAAACTCATGGATGGAGGGAAGGAGAAGGGGTCCTAGAGAAACTACAAAAGAAAACTAAAAAAACACAAAATAAAAGAACAGAATTTTATTGCTAAAGAGAAGAACCTCTTTACAACATAATTTCGGGGCTATTTATAGCCGATACAAGGGACCCAAGTATAAAATAGGAAAGTACACGCGTCAAGACACGACTGTACAAAATCCGAGGCCACGGATCGCAAGGGGTGCGGCGTTTCCGCCGCATTTTACATGTAAGGTGCGGCGATTTCGCCGCAATCTGTGCTTTGATTGGATCCAGATTTTTCCTGTGTATTTATGGTATGATTTAGATGTCCTTTCCGCGTCTGGATTGATTTCTTTCCTTTCTTTTGAGCCCCGAATTTATTTCTTCATATATTTGGAGATCTAAATTGATTTTTCTTTAGAAATTCTCCAAAATAATATTTTGGTACTTTAATTTGCAGTCGGGTCCTCGGCGTTTTGCAATTAAGTCCCTGGCTACTTTTGTGCTTAAGTACTTGGCCTTTTTGTAATTAGGTCTTGGAATGCTTTTATGCTTAGATGGACTTCCATTTGAATCCCGATAAGCTTGACTTGGTCTTTATGATAGAAATGAGTCTCTTGCACGTGTTTATGCTCGGGATATGGGTAATTTGCATTCAGGTCTCTGTATTCTGTAAATAAGACTAAACACATACCTTAGTAGCATTTATTGATATAAAAATAATCTAAATGAAAGACATATGATGCAATGTATGCAATGCATCAACGCCTTTTTCGACAAATATCTTACTTCGAAGACCACCCTTAAGCAGTTTGTTCAACAATACGAACTTACGCTCCGCCATAAGTACGAGAAGGAAGCTCAATCAGATTTTGATTGTCTTCATAAGAGACCCAGGTGATTTCAATTTATCCATTCGAGAGACAGATGAGCGAGTTGTCTACGGTAGGGGTCTTCAAGAAAGTGCAGTTAGAAATTGGGAAGATGATATACTGCGATATAATGGAGGAGTTCAATACAAATGACACTTTTCAGTACAAGGTATCTGAACGTGTTTTGGCTGGTGAGCAGCTACTGTCGAAATGTTTCCTAGTACAAAACATATCCATGCACTTAACATGTGATTGTAGAATGTTTCAGCACGTTGGCCTTCTATGCTGCCACGTTTTTGTTGTACTTAGACGCTTAAATCCTAATGCATTGCTCCCAGACTCTTACATCGTTAATCGATGGTGGAAGGATATTCGAAGGAGCTATCGAGATAAGATGTACCCAAACGATGGCGTAATGGAGAAGGATGTGCTTCGTCGTCACGACGACATCATGGGTCATGCCGTTTGGATCGCACAAGAAGCCTTCATTTCCCACGAAAGGTATATTGAGGCCGTGAAGTGCATTGAAATGCTTAAGGCACGTATGCACACTACCAAGTTCTTGGTTCGACTTGATGAACCTGAGTTTGCGGGTACATCGGTTCCTAATCCAGATAAGGTCAGACGTATAGGAAGACCGTCGACTAGATGTCGGGTGTCTTTAGCTGAGAAGATAATTAAAACAAGCCATAAAAGGCATGCCCAACAAGAAAAGAGAAAGTTCAAGATGAAGGTTACATCGTCGCTTCACGATGTCGCACCAAAACCCGGGGATCCTGATTTCTCTGATTGGGACATGAATTTGTATTACGAGGAACTTCCTCCTTAATTTAATATTTCTTGTTATTTTCAGTTCTTGTAAAACAAAGAAACTTATAATTGTTGATCTGTTTGGATCTGTAAATGGTTGTTATACACGTTCAGTTCGTATTAAACAGTGTCCTTGTTCGGTTTAAGTTTTGTGATTGTTCGGTTTTAAGTTGTGGATCTGTTTTGTTTAAGTTCTGTGTCTGTTCGGTTTATGGTGTGCATCTATTCAGTTTAAGATGTGTTACTGTTCTATTTAAGGTGTGCATCTGTTCGGTATAAGTTGTGTGACTGTTCGGTTTAAGTTGTGGATCTGTTCGGTTTAAGTGGTTTGACTGTTCGGTTTGGTTGCCTCCACATGTGTGACTTTTGGGTGTCACGTAGGGCGCGTCACGGACGCCAGCGTCCATGTATAACAACCCTAATGATAGTAAAGCCAAGCAGGATGAATTTTGAGGTTACCAAAACTCAATATTTCAAAACTTAAAACTCAACCAAATAAGCATGAGGTTTGAGAATGAAATGCAAATAGAGTTTTGATGTATGTAACTAGCCTTAAAATGTTGAATTTTGAACCTTAAGTCTCAAAACTCAAGTTATCAAAATGAATTGTAGTCTTACTTGGAATGGGGAAGTGGCTGCATCTTGCAGTAGGAGGCTTTGGTTGCTGTAGATGCAGATAAGAAAGAGTTTTAGGATATGAGTCTTGTTGGATAACAAATCTGTTGGCTTTTTGGTACCATTACTTTTAATTTTGATGATAAATAAACTAATATTATGCACAACTCAAATTGCACATGTATTGTATATTTCTAACATTGTAGGTGTCCAAACCAAATGACTAATAAACTTCAAGACTCAAGACTTGTAATCAAAGCTCAAAGACTTAACTTGTAATTTTCTATTAATTTAAGTCATAGGATCAAATGTACACTTGATGCACAAAAAGATAATTCATCTCTGTCGGTCGACCGTATGTTCTTCGGTCTACCGAACCTGTCCCGAACGGACGACCAAGTTCCTTTCGGTGCACCATGTCCATCTACTCAGTTACATTCGGGCCCTCCAAGGAATTCTTGTTTCGGTCTATCGAATGTATATCAATCAACAGTTTCCATCTACTCAGTAGCATTCAGACCTTCCCTGGAATTCTTGATTCGGTCTACCGAATTGAGATCAGTTATCCGAACCTAACCTTTGTTTTTAATCCTCAACGATCAGAACCTATTTGCCCACGTGGCAATAAATCCGTTGGGAGTTCTTCAATGGACATATCTTTTGTCGTCTAGCAACACATTCTGAAATGTCCCAAAATGGTCTATCAAGCCTTCTTCGGTCGACCAAATCCTTTGTTGCTCATCAGAGCGTAATGACTACTTTCAACGTGGCATTTGACAGTTACCTGTTAAGCAACTTTTGAGCCACAATTGTGAGTAAACAACCCACGCTTACTTCGGTCTACGGAATACCCAACGATCAACCGACCTTTATCATCAAAGCCCGACCATTCCTTGTATGGTGAACCGAACTATATTCGGTAAACCGAATTTAATTGGTCAAAATTAGGAAAAAGTTACTGGAAGTTGGTGATCGGTTATCCGAAGTTCTTTCTGTAGGATCGTGCATGGTCGGATTATCTAATCAATTTTAAAGTTAATCAAACTCTACTTGCTCAACAAAGATTTGAAGCGGAAATTAAAACAAGAAAGCAAGTAAAAGGAGGAAATATGCAAACCACAAAGTGGCCTTGAAGATTTTATAGAGGTTCGGCACCCACACTCGGGTCCTAGTCCTCTCTTGCAAGCTCCACTCGAATCACCGAGCTCTGCTCACGACTTCACTATCCACTCCCCGTTACGGGCCGGGAGAGAACACATTTACAATCTTCAAGCTCGCGAACAATTCTCGCCGAGCTTGGCTCCTCCTCTCATAATCCGAGAGGATCACTTCAAACTTTCACTGAAGTCTATACTCTTGTCTTGGGCTTTCACCAAGACCCTTGCTACTTTGACAAACGAAAAAGTGAAACAACACTCTCTAAACTTGAGCACACTTGAGTAGATGACGAATTAAAACTAAAGTGTCGAAGGTTTGAGGCTTGGAGTGTTTGGAGCTTTCTCTCTAATGTTGGAGACAAATTGTAGTGGGAGAGCTGTTCTAAATAAGGTTGGGAACATCTATTTATAAGCTCCAAAGGTGTTATAGCCATTGAGGTTAACTGTGGCGAAAAGTTGTGGAAAAAAAACACAAACAGAAAACTACAGCACACTTTTCAGTGCAAGTTCGGTCGATCGGACGTGTCAAACGGTCGACCGATAGACGGTTCAAGACAAGGAACAATCGACCGAGAAGGAAACAATCGAACAAAAACAGGCTATATCTAAAGATCACTTAAGTTAACAGTCGAACGAAGGTGGAACGGTCGACCGAAAAATGGTAGACTTTGGGGTTTTATGTTCAGTCGAACAAAAAGAATTTGGGTGGTCGACCGAGAAAAGGTAGGAAAACTGGGTTTCAAGAAACATCTTGGAACGGTCGACCGAGGTCTAGGAAACGGTCGACCGAAGGGCAAAGTATTTTGGGGTTTGAGTGGTTTATATGAATACGACCGTTGGTAGGATACAACAAGTCTAACGGTCAAATGACACGTGTAGACGGTCGAACAAAATGGTGCAACGGTCGACCGGTACAATACTTAGGCTAACAGAATAAACTGACCCAATCGGTCGAACTGAGAACGAGTTCGGTCGACCGATTTGGTTCTGGCAATTCAGGTTTTGGTCAAGTGTTTTCCAGTCCTAGTTTAGGTGACATATTTAAGTCCAAATGATTTGATTTTGTGTGTGACTTCTATAAGGAACCTAGTGTGTGTTTAAGTAGTTTTCAACTCTTGTATGCTCAAGTACACATAGTTCCTAAAAGTCAAAGTAAATACAAATTACATGTATTCAAATGAGCTTTGATTACATGTCTTGACTTGAATCATTTCTTTCTTGAGTCTTGATCATCTGTAGATGTTAGCACAAAACAATGTATATGCTATTCAATATGTATGCTACACTACATTTGATTGTGATTTAGATTAGGTTGATTGAATCATCAAAACATAGATAAAGGTAAAAATGTAACACTTTTGGTCTACTATGTGCTTCATTCTGATCAATACACTCACATTGTTTCGAACAACCATTTTTTCCCTGGTCGACCATACCAGTTCTAAAATCTGTCTGAGTTTAAGTCATTTCTTGCTTCTCATTGGTCCAAATTTTACCAACTCACCATAATGACTTTATTGGCTTTGCACATCTAAGAGACACAAACAACACTTTACTTGCCAAAAATCTTTCATACTCTTATGCTCTTAAACTCTAAGTCTTCAAAGCTCCACCAACTCTCAAACTTCAATCAAATACACTCCAGGCTCAACTCCAATCATTTGAGTGCATTCATGTTAAAGTTCAACAACTTCATTCAACTTTCATTGCATTGTAAGGCTTCAAGAAAGCACCCTCAAAGGTTGTGAGAAAAGATTCAAGCAAGGCGAAGGTGTTCGTAAGACTCCAATTGTAAGATGATTTATCTTCGACCTCGAACGAAAAGATTAGAGAATTCTTGAGTAGGAATCTGAGGAGTGATCAGAACTTGAGGCAGGACTAGATCACGGTGGTGTGATCGAACCTCTACAAATCTCCAGAGTCAACTTTTGGTTTGCAATCTTTTCATTACTTTTGTTAATTGTGTCGTGTTAAGTTAGATTAACAAATAATCTATTCACCCCTCTAGATAAGTGATCGGTTTAACTTACATTTGGTATCAGAGCATAAGTTTACTCATTTAGTCCATTTAGTCATGGAGAGTAACACTAATCAATTTAGGGAAAGATTATCTACTACTAGACCTCTTTTGCTTATCGGTGATAATTATGCCTATTGGAAAAATAGAATGAGGATTAAATTCAATCTATCTCTTTAAAAATGTGGATATATCTTGGTGTTAAATATGTTTCACCCACTAATGAGCAATTAACACAATTAACCGACAAGGTAATTACCGATGCCGAAATGAATGTTAAACTTATGAAGATTTTTGCATGTGGTGTAGTGTTTAATCATTTTATAATAAACCGCAAGTGCACGGCGTCGGTGAAGATGTGGCAAATACGGGTCGTCCACAGGGAGGTGAGCAGCCTCTCGTTTGCACAAAATCAAGTGACAAAAATAGGGAAGAGAGTTTGATTATCCTAATCTACGCTATGCTACACTACGAAGTAACGCATGCATAAACAAACAACAAACGATGAATTAAAACTTAACTAAGAACGAAATAAGTGTGCTGGAATTCAGAAATGGAAAACCCCTAAGCGGTGGAGTGAGTGCACACATGCAAAGAGGTGGGTGTTGAACAACTTCTTTAAGCACAAATAAAGGTAGTGTTTTCATGCATATGAGGTGTCTAATTGTTATGACAAAACCTATCAATCCATTCACTAACCTAGTTGATTAACATTTACATACACAAGCTGGTTTATTTCAGAACCTAAACAAGCATGAGAGGTGTCTAATCATTTTGGCAAAACTCATCAAGTTATATGTTCTATCCTAAACAATCAAGCATACATTCATGTTTTATCAACACATTGTAAATAAAGCACTCATTCCATTCTCTAATGCATGTATGAACGTCTACTCCACCCCCCAAAGGAGATGGAACTACTCACTAGACATTAGACTAATTATTAAACTAAGCAAGGAAAGCACATTAACTAAGTTACTAAAACTAATGAAATGAAATTAAACAAAGTAAAACAAGCAACATGAAACAAACAACATAATAAAGAAACTTTTATTAAAATGACTCACAATTCAAGTAGCATTCTCCTACTTTAGTGTGTGCCTCAAGGCCTCACTTCTAGTAGGAAGAATAGCCACTCAAAATGTGAAGTGATTACAATGGAAGGTGAAGAGTTCTATTTATAGCCATAGAAAAAGGCAATCCGGCACAATCCCCCGATGTGGGACTAAAAAAATACCAGAAATAGACTAAATACACACTAATACGCGACCCACCAAAATCTTAGCGGATTTGGGCCAAAACAGACCGCCCATTAGCGGTCTATATGGTCCGGATCACGCTGGATTTTATTCTGGACTTTGCTGGATTTATTTGTTGGTCTTTAGTTCATCTACTTCACTTGTTGGAGCTCCGACCCGAATAGAATTGCCAAAATACTCCCCAAGATGATGTGGAGTTTTCTGTTTTGCTCTTTGGTCCTTTGGTCTTACGTTCAGGTCCTTCTCCCTTGCATCTTAGGCCCCAAGTCTCACAATTCAGACCTTTTTCCCTGCTTTTGGGTCCTTTTATGCTTCATCTCTTCAAACCTATTTATTTCTGAAATTCAAACATAAAACTCATCACATAGCATTGTTTAGGTGAAAGATAATGGATATACGATACAAATATAAGCATGAAATGATGTCAATCATGTAGACATTCAAGAATATGGTAGAATTATTGGATGTGATGCCGTTTATGAGATATGAAAATTGCTTGAATCTCATCATGAAACTAGGGTTGACATATTCGTACGTAAATATGAATTATTTTCTATGCATCCCGGGGAAAGTATAAGCGAGATGAACATTTGCTGCACCGAGATTACTAACAATTTGAAAAATATTGGTAAGAAGGTGAATGAAGGGGACAAAGTGTGGAAGATTCTTTGATCTCTCTCTAGCAATTGGAGAAAAAGACAACCGCTACTGTGGAGGCTCAAGATCTCAACACTTTGTCAATGGAGTGTTGGAACGTTAGGCCATTATAAATCTAATCCACTCCTTAATCCCTACTTAAAAGTATTTGATGCAGGAGAAATAACAATTAAAACAAATATAGAAGAGTAAGAGGAAGATACACAAACCACAATGGAGACAGTGATTTTTATAGAGCTTCGACACCCGACCTGGGTCATAGTCCTCTCTTGCAAGCCCCACTCGAGCACCACGAGCCCCGCTTGCGAATCCGCTAATCTGATTCCCATTCCGGGTTGAGATCAAGCCTTCCTACAATGCAAGCTCGCGAACATCTTCACCGAGCTTGATGTCTTCCTCTCACAAGCCGAGAGGGAAGCTTCAACCGAAGACTTACAACCTTTGACAAAAAATAAAAATAAGTAACAAACAGTCTAACTTGAGCATACTTGAGTAGGATATGGATTTGGATCAAGTGATAAAGTTTAAGCTTTTGACTGTGAAATTCAGATTCTAGGAATGGGAGGATTCCTCTCTAGTGTAGAAGCAATTTAGAAGTATAAGAGTTATGTAAATAAGGTCTGGGAACCTCTATTTTTAAGTTCCTAAAGTGTAATAGCTGTTGGGAAAGATTTGGTAGAGTTGTGTGAAAGCTACACAAAACAGAAAGTGAAGTTCAACAAATCTGTTCCACACCGATCGACTAATACGGGATGAACGGTCGACCTTTTCCATGAAAATTAGGAAATGTTCGAACCAACTTAAAATATGGTTGAACCAAAAGGCAAGAACTTAAGTTAACGGTCGAACTAAAACTAGAGGTTGATTAGTAGCATATCATGCATCATATTCATGCTATATATCCTTAATTTTATCCCAATTTTGTGTTACTCGAGTGTTTGTTGTCTATTTTTAGGTATTAAGTAATAAAGAAGAGAATGGAAGGCAAATGAGCTGAAATATAAGAAGAAAGGACTTAAATGAAGCAAACTAGACATGTTCGTCATACACAAGGATTTATCTGCAAGAGGGAATGACCTGGATATAAGCCGGAAGGACCAGATAGCAAACTGAGAAACTCCACACCATCATGAGGAGTATTTTGGCAATTAGATTCGGGACCATACTTTAATGATCGATTCGAGTGCACTCCACATGAAGAATTGAACCATTTAAGAAGATAACCGAAATAGGATCATATCAGACAAAAATGACAACCAATTAGTGGCCCCTGACCTCCAATTGGCGGTCCATTTTGGTCCGAATCCAACCCAATTTCACATGGTTGTGGGTTATGTAGTTTTTGTATGTTTCATTAGTCCTACACCAAGGGATTGTCCTGAGTTGCCTTTTCATGTCTATAAATAGAACTTATTTTCCCCTTTTGTAACCTACCCATTGCTTGGTGGCTATTCTCTCTACTGAAGTAAGTCTTGGAGCAAAACTCAAGTGGAGAAGAATGCTACTTGTAATGTGAGTCATCAATAAAATAATTTTTCCTAGTTTTATTTTAATATTGTCTCTTTTAATGCTTGCATGTTTAGCTTAGTTTTGTTTTCTTAATCTTAGTATAATTAGTTAGAATGTCTTTCTTTATAAATATAAGTTGTAGCTTAATGTGTAGTGAGTAGTTCCATCCCCCTTTGAGAGTGGAGATGATGTTTATACTGTTGTTTTTGGGCCTTAATCCTTGTTTTGATGATTTAATCAACCTAATCTTAATCACAATCAAATGTAGTGTAGCAGACATAATGCATAGAAGATATATTGTATTGTGCTAACATCTACAGGTGATCAAAACTCAAGGAAGAATGAAATTGAAGTCAAGACATGTAATCAAGCTTTTGAAGACATGTAATTTTCCTTTATTTTGAGTCTTAGGAACTTGTGTAAACTTGAGCATACAAGAGTTAAAACTCATCTACATACACACTACATTCGTTGTAGAAGTCGCACACAAAATTTCACATCAATTGGACTTCAGTAGATCATCCAAACCTTAGTCGAAAAATCAATAAACCTAAACTGCCTGCGCCAACCGGTCAACCGAAATCCTTTTTCTCTTCGACCGGTTATATCAGATTTTCTAAGTGACTTTTCCAAGCTCAACCGGTCGACCGCCTTTGACCTTTTGGTCGACCGTTCCCGTATTTTTCAGATGACCGTTAACCTTGTCGGATTATACAATGGTCGTATTCGTATAAATCCACACAACCCCTAAAATACAATTGGCCACAATTGAACATTGACCCAAAAACGGTCAACCGGATGAACACATTTCTTGAGCCCAAAGTGTCTGATATTTTTGGTCGAATGTAACCAATCCTTTTGTTCGACCGTTATACCTTTACCCTGGCCAAAACCCCTAGATCGGTCGACCGAACCCTGACCTGGTTCGACCGATGACTTAAGTCATAGCCTAATTGGTTCGACCGTTCACTAGTTTGTTCGAACATTTCTTTATCCTTAAATTAGCGGTCGACCGCTAGTCCCGATTTGGTCGACCGTTGATGGACATAATTGCTGATCTTGAGTTTCTATTTTATGTGCTCTTCACACAACTTAACAAATTCATCCCCAATGGCTATATCTTTCTAGGAGCTTATAAATAGATGTCCATACACCTTGTTTACACATCTCTCACACTTCTAATTGCTCCACAAACTAGAGAGACATCTCCCAATCCTCAAAGACATAATCCTAAACTCTAAGCCTTATACTTCCACATCTTCGATCAATTCCATATCACAGTCAAAGTGTACTCAAGTTAGAGAGTGTTGTGATCCACTCAACCATTTGTTTGTCAAAGAAGCAAAGATTTCGGGGAAAGCCCATAGTGTTCCTTCTCGGATTGTAAGAAGAAGAATCTGAGCTAGCAAGGGTTGTTCGCGAGGCTTGTTGTGTAAATGCATTCTCTCTCATCCCAGAATGGGGAGTGGATAGTGAAGTCGTGAGCAGAACTCGTGGAGTCGAGTGGAGCTTGCAAGAGAGGAAGTAGGCGGGAAGTCGAACCTCTGTAAAATCCCCGTGTCCTTTGTGGTTTGCTTTTCTCTACTTGTGTTATATTATTTATTTCCGCTGCATCTTTTGTTGAATCAAGTAGAGCATGAACTAAGTGATTAGATTAATTATGGTCCATTATGATCTTACATATACATATACGAAGAATGGGAATGAATGTTGTCTTATGCAATATGTGATGAATGTGAATGTATGCTAGTTTGTTTTAGATTACTTAACTTGATTGGTTTTGCCACAACTTTTAGACACCTCCCATGCTTGTTTAGGTTCTTAATAACCAACTTGTGTATGCTTATGTTAATTAACTAGGTTAATGATTGGATTGATAGGTCTTGCGAGAAACATTAGACACTTCCTATGCATGAAAACACAATCTATACTTGTGCCTTATTGAATGCATTCTGCACCACCTTATTACTTGTGTACACATACTCCACCCCTTAGGGTTTTCTTTACTAAATTTCATCTTTCTTGTTTTTAGTTGCTTAGTTTAGTTTTAGTTAGTCTTGTGCTTTCGTGTTTCCCGTTTGTTAGTTGTTAGTTTTGTGTAATCACACTTCTTCTCCTTTTTTTCCACTTGATTTCTGAAGAACAACCAAAGTTGACACGTCTCCCCGTGGACTCGACTCGTACTTGTCGCGTGTTCACCGACACAGTACACTTGCGGTTTAAACTTTAATCGAAACAAGTTTTTGGTGTTGATGTCGAGGAGGTGCTCTGTCCAGACTCTAGTTTGGATGATTCGAGTGGATTTGATCTTTTGTTTTTAGTTTTGTTTATTTCAGCACATTTAAAGTTCACTAAGGAAGAAGCAGGACAACTTTTGGAGCATTTGAAGCTACCAAGACCGCATGGTAGCGGTCTTAGACCGCTGATTGGCGGCCTGGTGAGCTCATTTCCCCCCAAATTTTCTTCTTGGTTGTGGTAATGATACAGTAGTTGTCTAGGAGCTCAATTTTGCATGTCTGGACCTATAGATTGCTCCCAGATTAGTCAATAACCAATCAATCCCCCATTTAATCAACTTAGCCATTAAAATCCAAAGCAAAAAAATAGGCATTCTTGCTTGTTTAGGTCATGCATCATGTACATGACTTAGGCATGTAGCTTGCCTTTCATTTAGCTTTACTTTCAGTTGTTAAGTGTTGACGCTAGGTACTCATCTCCTACTCTCATTCGTGCATTAGTTTGTAGGATTTGCATTGGAACCAGAGTGAGGTGAGTGTTTGTTTGGTGAGTGGCTTGATAGATTAACATTTTTAAAACATTTTTAAGGGGCACCACCTATAGTCTTCAGGATAAGGTGGGGGATTTCATCACCCCTTTCTTAAGTCCCACAAAACACCTCTCAAAAAGGTTAATTTTAAAATCAAGTAAACATTGGCCCTTAAGGACATCAGACGCATTAGGCAAGTGATACAGTCGAGACCGTCATAGTCTATTTGGCGTCACCCACTTTGTCGATAGTAGGAGAGATGAGATCTTCGGATCTTGGCTCACTTTTTGGGCTTTGTGGTCTTCGTCGTAGGGACGTGAGGTGATTGACATCATATCATGCATACATTTGTGTCTTATATCTATTATCTTGAACCTAAATAATGCTACGTAACGAGTTTTATGTTTGAGTTTTTGGAATAAACATGATTGAGGAGAAGATGCATAAAAGGACCTAGAAGCAAGGAAAAGGACTGAGTTGCAAGACTTGGGGACTGAGATGCAAGAGGGAAGGACCCGGATGTAAGCCCAAAGGACCAAGGAGCAAATCAAGAAACTCCACACCATCATGAGGAGTATTTTGGCAATTTGATTCGGTCCTGAGCTCCAACAACCTACTCGGATGCATCAAACATGAAGAAATGAAGCCAGAGAACCACACACCAAAACCAGGCCGGATCCAGACAATATAGACAGCCAATTGGCAGTCCAAGACTGCTGATTGGTGGTCGGTTTTGGTCGGGATCCGCTAAGACTTTGGTGGGTCATGTATTAGGTTGTGTTTAGTCTATTTTTGGTATACATTTAGTCCCACACTGGGGGATTGTCCCGGATTACCTTTTTCTATGGCTATAAATAGAACTCTTCCTCCTTATTTGTAATCACCCATTGCTTGGTGACATTCTCTCTACTTGGAGTAAAAGCCTTGAAGAAAAAACTCAAGGTGGAGAAGAATGCCACTTATAATGTGCGTCATGTTAATAAAATATTTTTTCTTAGTTTCTTTTAATATTGTATTGTCTTTTAATTCTTGCATGGTTCTTTAGTTTAATTTCCTTTCATTTAGATTCTTTAATATTTCTTGTTTGCTTAGTTTAATTGCCTTTCATTAGAATGTTTTATTTTGTTAATGTAGTTTGTAGTGTAATGATTAGTGAGTAGTTTCATCCCCTTTGGGGGTGGAGTAGATGTTTATACATGTTATGTAGATGGAATGAATGTTAAACATTGTTGTATGTGAGAAATGTTAGTATGTTTGTTTGAATTAATGAGAACACTTAACATAATGTTTTCTGCCATATTGTTTAGGTACATTCCATGCTTGCTTAGGTTCTTAATAACAAACTTGTCATGCTCATATTAATCACTTAGGTTAGTGCTTTGAATGATAGGTCTTTCCATGAGGTACTTCTTATGCATTACAAACACTAACTACACTTGAGCTTATTGTATGCATTCATCACTTCTTATTTCATGTGTACACACACCACCCCTTAGGGATTTTCCATTCATGATTTCTATCTTCTTTTATTAGTTTCCTAGTTTAGTTCGTTTTGTGCTTTCATTTCCTCCTTTCTAGTTTACTTGTTTAGTGTAGTTTAGTTTAATAAATCATTTCTCTCATTTCTTTCCCACTCGCCTTCGAACAAAGTAAAGTCGACACACCTCCTTGTGGATCGACCCGTATTTTCCACCGCTTCAACGCGGTCGTGCACTTGCTGTTAATTATAAAACGTTCAATCATGAGGCGTGTTGAGGCTAGTGATCGTAGGTTGTTTGAGCCGTGTTTGCTTGTGTGCTTCTGCATTACCTACCCGCCGTAGAATAAGAACTTCTTCCCCTCGCATCTGGGCATTCCTTCTCATCTGAGTCTTCCTATCTTCTCCCCTACGCACTCTCTATTTTAATTTTGTGAAAAAATTATTGCTTGATTTAGGATCAGTGGTGAACCTCCTCCCATTTTCTATTTATTACCAGTTGAACTTGGGAGAATGGAAACCAACTAAGATCACCCTCTAATTGGCGGATAGGTCCATTCGTGTACCAAAGGGTATTATTAAGGATGTGCTCATCAAAGTTGGAGATTTAATATTTTCAATAGATTTTGTCATCATCGATATCAACCCTGTTGCGAACACCCACTCTCAGATCCCTTTGATTTTGAGTAGACCATTTTTGGCAACCTCGAACACCTTAATTAATTATAGAAATAATTAATTTGGTAACATGAGTGTCATGTTTCATGTGTTCAACTCTGGTAGGCAACATGAGCCCTTGGACCAACCTTTAAATCTCAACCTCATTCGCCAATTAGAGAAAGCACTGCAAAATCAACAAACACCCTCAACGCCAATGCAACTCATTGAGAATGTTTATGTTCCCAGCAAAAACTCATTACCTATCTTCGTAGTGCAACAGAGTGAGCTGACATCAAACATCAATACACAAAGAGAGTGTTTGTTGGATGATTCAATAGAGACTGTTAGTAAGGGGGGACACACCTCATTATATGCCCATACCAGAAGGTGTCTTTACTCCATGTCTCGTGACCATTGAGACTCATGAGCTTCATCTTGACTCCAATAAGAACCCGCATGCGACCATGCTTATGATTGATAATATTAAAGAGGTCGGGTGGTCCTTGCTGGACGAGTTGGGGAGAATGAGCCTGAGGAACTCATTCTGATGCACCCGCTTATTGGTTGGAGGGTTTTGTTTGACGAGCAACTAAACCCTTGTGAGGCAACACAACTCCACTCATCCACGTTTCCTACACCCAACCAATATCATGAGGGGTTCGAGCCTTTCAGTTTTGACCTTTCACCTCTCATGATAACTCAGAGTACCAATGGAGCGGGCCCATCATGGCAGATCTCTGGTCCGCATGACTCGCAATTCTCATTTGATGTTTCTGTGGGATCGTGTATGGCCCTAATTCTAATCACTTTTAGGGTTAATTAATCTCTACTTGCTTAATCAAAGATGTGCAGCGGAATTAAAAACAGAAGCAAATAAAGGGAAGGAAATATGCAAACCACAAAGGAAGACAATGTGATTTTGATAGAGGTTCAGCCTCCTGCCTACTTCTAAGCTCCGCTCGATCTCTCTTGAGCTCTGCCTACATCTACACTATCAATCTCGTTCCGGGCCGAGATTAAGCCTTTACAGCACAAGCTCTACGAACAACCCTCGCTAGCTTGATTTCTTACTCTCACAACCCGAGAGGGAACACTTTGGGTTTTCACCACAATCCTTGCTTCTTGACAGACTAATGAGTGGAACAAGCACTCTCTAACTTGAGCACACTTAGAGTATGATAGGATTTGAAACTAAAGTGTAGAAGTTTGGCTTGGAGAGAAGGATTTAGGGAATGGGAGACTTGGAGATTTCTCATAGATGTATATGACAATAGGAAGTGTAAGAGTTGTATAATTGATTGACATCATTTCATGCTTATATTTGTATCTTATATCTATTATCTTTCACCTAAACAATGCTAGAATGTAGCTAAATTCGTGTCTTTTAGTATAAGGAGGTTTGTCGTGGTCAAGGGCCCTTAATCTCTTTTTGTGAAACTTAAGTGTAGGGGTTTTGGTTCCCATGTAGATAAATGAATAAGTGGTGTTCTCTCTTCTCGCACGGCTCCTATCACTCGGGAAAGTAGGTCCGAGGGGCCTTTGTGCCTGGTGCTTTCGAGTCATCTGACTTGGGATGCACCGACCGAACTCCCGTTACACGGGTGGTAGGGATCGCCCTATGTGGAAATTTGGGGGAAGGTGTACGTGATAGTGTAAGTCCTCATAGGCAATGATGCACGAAACTTGACCGTGGGAGAATCAAACACCAACCAATAAAATGCTCTAAAGAAAAAAAAAGAAAAAAAAGAGTCAAATAAGAACCAAAATGGATTTTACACATTGTATCACATTCAGAAGTTAAGGTTGTCCATGTCTTTCACTTAAGTCCTTAACTAACTTTCACGAATAACTCATTAGGCTAGGTGTGTGGACCGATTACATATATAGAGTCGACCCGTAGTATTACCGCATCCCATGATCGACAAAATGAGTCCAACGAGTCGTGTAGCTAGAATGATTAATGCATCTTGTTCGGATTTTGTGGGTATATCCGCTGAAAACCCTCAGGAGACAACACTCCTCCTCCTTGGCGACAAGGAGGTTTAACGGCTTGTTGCACGTGCTAAGTGCAACCGTGATTCCTACGAAAGTGAGTTAGGATTTCTTGTTTTTCGTATGCTTTTCTCTTTCTTTGTTTTGCTCGGGACTAGCAAAACTTAGGTGTGGGGGTATTTGATTGACATCATTTCATGCTTATATTTGTATCTTATATCCATTATCTTTCACCTAAACAATGCTATGTTATGAGTTTTATGTTTAGTTTTCAGGAATAAATAGGTTTGAAGAGATGAAACATAAAAGGACTCAAAAGCTGGGAAAAAGGACTGAACTGTGAGATCTGGGGACTAAGATGCAAGGGAGAAGGACCTGAACGCAAGACAGAAGGACCTAATAGCAAAACAGAATACTCCACACCATCATGGGGAGTATTTTAGCAATTGGATTAGGGTCGGAGCTCCAACAAACGAAGTCAATGCATCAAAGACCACCAAAAGCACAAAGAAAAGCCCAGAATAAAACTCAACTGGATCCGGACATTTTGGACCGCCAATTGGCGGTCTGGATTAGTCCAGATCCGCCAAGATTTCTCCTGGACTTGTATTAATGTTCGTTTAGGCTATTTTTGGTGTTGGTTTAGTCCCACATCGGGGGATTGTCCCGGATTAGCTTTTTCCATGCCTATAAATAGAACTCTTCACCTCCTTTTGTAATCACTCCATATTTTAAGTGGCTATTCTTCCTACTAGAAGTGAGGCCTTGAAGCACACACTAAAGTAGGAGGATGCTACTTTTAATGTGAGTCATTTTATCAATAAAGTTTTGAGTTTCTTTCATTGTTTGTTTATGCTTCTTTTATTGTTTGTGCATGTTTTAGTTTAATCGTCTTTTAATTCTAGCTTAGTTTTAATATGCTTTCTTTCCATAGTTTAATAATTAGTGTAATGTTTAGTGAGTAGTTCCATCCCCTTTGGGGGGTGGAGTAGATGTACATACATGCATTAGAGAATGGGATGAATGCTTTAATTTCAATGTGTTGATTAAACATGAATGTATGCTTGCTTGTTTAGGATAGAATTTACAACTTGATGAGTTTTGCCAAAATGATTAGACACCTCTCATGCTTGTTTAGGTTCTGAAATAAACACCTTGCATATGTAAATGTTAATCAACCAAGTTGGTGATTAGATTGATAGGTTTTGCCATAACATTTAGACACTTCCTATGCTTGATAAACACCACCTTCATGTGCTTAAAGAATGTATTCTACACCCACCTCTTTGCTTGTGTGCACTCACTCCACCCCTTAGGGGTTTTCCATTCCTGAAATTCGAGCATTCTTGTTTTGTTCTTAGCTTAGTTCTTATTTCATCATTTGTTTGCTTCTTTCACCTTTCATACTTCTTAGCGTAGTGTAGCGTAGGTTAGCATAATCAATCTTTCTCTTCCCTATTTTGCCACTTGATTTCTGATAAACAAGAGGCTGCTCACCTCCCTGAGGACGACCCGTACTTGCCACCGCTTCATCGCGGCCGTGCACTTGCGGTTTAATTAAAACGTTCAACAATAATTGTGTCTTGGTAACATCTATTTATAAGCTCCTAAGGGGATATAGCTGTTGGGATTAAATTAGATGTTGTTTGTGTAAGAAAAACAAAATAGAAACTGCAGCACACATTTCAGAACAAGTTCGATCGACCGAATTGGGACAAACGGTCGACCGGTAGGCAGTTCAGAACTAGCAACGGTCGACCGAACGGGGAACGGTCGGCCAAAAACAGGCTAAAACTTAGTTCACTTAAGTTAACGGTCGAACAAGAAAGTGGAACGGTTGACCAAAAAATGGCAGGGAATATGGGGTTCAAGGGAAATACTCTAGACGGTTGACCGGGGACAAAGTAGCGGTCGATCGGAATAGTCCAGTAAGATCTTGATGAACAAGAATGTTTCAAACGGTCGACCGGAGGCTAATGTATTTTGGGGTTTGGTTAAGTTTATACGAATATGAGTGTTGGTATAATACGACAAGTCTAACGATCAAAAGAAACATGTAGACAGTCAACCGGTCGGGTGGTAAAATTCACTATTTGCTAAAGTAAACAAACGGTCGACCTAAATGGCTCTGGCATTTGAATCTCATATGCCATGAGGCTTCCAATGAGATCCTCCATCTTCAACTTTAAGAGATCTTTGGCTTCTTCAATTGCCATAATGTTTTTCTCCCAATCCAAGGTCAAGGACCTAAGAAACTTTCGTAGCTTATCACTTTCAACCAAAACCTTACCAAGGTTCTTCAAGGAGTTAGTAATAAGAGTAAAGCGAGTATGCATCTCGCTAATGGATTCATTCGGTTTCATAGCAAACATTTCATACTTTTGCATAAATGAATCTATCCTAGTTTCCTTAACCGATTATCGACCTTCAAAGTGTCTTTCTAACATATGCCAAGCTTCAAATGCAGAATCATATGCATTAATTCTACTACATTGTTCTTCGATCAAGCCACATATAAGTATGTTCATGAGTTTAGGATTCATTTGAATCATGGCTAATTCATCATCATCCATGTGTTCTAATGGTTTGTTTTGTATATATGGTATTTGAAAGAACACCCATAGTTTAACATCATAAGATTGTATGAACGTGATCATACGTTTCTTCCAATAAGCATAGTTGGTTCCATCAAACAACTGAGGTCTTCCGGTGTGAAATCCCTCTCGCTGTTGGGTCATTGCTACAAATGTGAATTTGTCTAAATGCAATTAACAAGACTCTGATATCAAATGTAGGATCTACTAGCCCCTAATCTTAATCTAAAGGGGGCGAATAGACTAATTAAGGTTGTTTAACAAACTATGCCAAATTAAAAGCTAAGACAATTAATATGAAGGAGAGAACCACAAACCACAACACCGGATGTATAGAGGTTTGGATCCAACCACCGGATCCTAGTACTCTCTTACAAATTGCTCTTACTCGAGCAACTTCGCATTCTCCACTAATTTGATCTCCGTTGCGGGCCGAGATCACGCCTTTACACCACAAGCTTTGCGAACACCCTCGCTTAGCTTGGACCACCTTCTCACAATCCGAGAAGAGCTTCACTCTGGATGCTTAGTACAACTCTTGAAGACTTTACTTCAGCAACTAATCTTGAGCACTTGAAATTGATGATGCAATTAAGGATGGTGATTTCAAGTGAGAAGATGTGAGCACAAGTGTTTAGAGCAAATATGAGAGTAGTAATGAGATTTGAGCTTAAAGAAAGATTGGTAACCTTAGATGAATGATCTCAGCTCTATTTATAAGCTCTAAACTAGTTCTAGCCGTTGGGATTGAAATGGTAAAAAGTTGTGCAAGAAAACACAAGTGAGGAAGTGACAGGACACATTTCAGGACCCGAACGGTCGACCAGATCTTGTTAATCGGTCGACCGGAATGTAAAAGTAAATGGTTCGGTCGAGCGAAGATGCAAACAGTCGGTTTAATTTGGCTAGAACTTAAGTGATCGGTCGAATAGACTGGATCACCAGTTCGACCGAAAAAGACCAGTAAGACTTGATCTGGAAAAGATGCATGTATCGGACGACCGTAAAGAGAGTTTTGGTCGACCGTTTGACGTGTTGGATTTCAGACAGGATAAAGCCAAATGCAATCGGTCGAACAGAATGAATTGAGGGTTCGACCGAAAACTCCGAGTAAAATTGGGTCTGGGAAGTTTTCGAGATTCGGTCGATTGCTAAGCAAAGTTCGGTCGACCGGAAGACCAAATACAAAAGAGGGGTTAGGTGAGATATGTGTATACGACCGTTGGAGTATACGACAAGTATAATGGTCATATTTAATACGAATAAGAAAATGCAATCGGTCGAACAAAAGCTAAGTTTTGGTCGACCGAAATTCTCACTAACCTGGACACGTGTCGACAACTGATAGGCTGGAGGATTTGTATCAGAGAACTAATTCCTATCACTTGACAAGGTGAAACGGTCGAACAAAATGGGTATGCCGGTCGACCGATTTCAGACAGAGAAAACAGATTGAAGGAATGGTCGAACTAAAAATGTATGTCAGACGAACGTTTTGGACAAAATAGGCTTTCTGGGACAGACTGTTGAAATCCGGTCGAACCAAATGGTTCCATCGGTCAATCGTTTGAGTGTAGAAATCATGTTCTAGGTTTCTAATGAGTTTCGATGATTTCCTATTGAAGTCTAAAGATAATTGGAATGTTATGTGAGACTTCTATAGGTTTTCTAAGTGTCATGCAATGCAATGAATCAAAGATTTCAAGTGCTAAGTTACATTTGTGACCTAAAGACATAGAATTTAAACCTAACTACGCTTCAATCTTCATATCTCAATTCAACTCAAACTTGGTTCCTGAGACGTTAGATAATAGAAGTATATGCAAGCAATGATCTTTAATTGATACATGTGTTTATTGATATGTTGATCAATCATCAAAATGGATTAACGATTATTAGCCAAAAATCCAACACCTAAGACTCAAAATAAATCAACATTACATGTCTTCAAATGAGCTTTATTACATGTCTTGACTTGATTTTCTTTCTTCCTTGAGTCTTGATCACCAGTAGATGTTAGCACAAACAATATATATGTTATGCATAATGTGTGCTACTCAACATTGATTGTAATTAAGATTAGATTGATTAAATCATCATAACATAGATTAAGGCTTAAAAGCCAACAGTTCCTTGACCAAATGATTATGAGAATATCTTTGTTTATGTATATATAGTGTTTATAACAAAAAACAAAAAGAGACTCCACAAGTGAGCATTGGTTGTTGTGGGCCCCAACTCTAGCATTTTTGGGCCCCATTCGTTTCATGTATTTGTCTCCCTTCTTAAGTTTCTCACAAGTTTTGAGGGGAATTAGGGTTTATGTTCATTAACATAACCATGAACTTCCATTTGCGCTTCACGTTGTGAGATCTTTTCTTGTTTGTGCATAAATCTATGTTGTAGTATACTCACATTCATTGAGGACAATGCATGAAGTTAGTGTGGGGGTGCTTTACATGTGTATATAGTCGAGCCTTTTCCTTTTTTTGTTTTCTTTTGTTTGTATTGTTAGGGTCATGATAGTGTGCTGCAATTTACATTGATATATCTGCTATACCATGATCCTTGAGTGACTTGCCTTCTTTTGTTTTCCTAGCACTTCAAATTTTTTCATTTCTTTCAAATTCTTCATGTGTTTGTGAAACAAAATTTTTTGTGGGTTTTGCGTGTGTATGTGCAAAACCGTTGAGAGACAAAGTAAAATGGAAGGTCCCAAAATCAACTTTACATGATGCAATAGGATACCTAGTACACCACCTTTTGGTCTTATATATTCGTAAGGATGCACCCCGGTTTTCCCTCAGGTGGAGAGTAATCATAGGGTTTCAGTACCCAAACAAATAAAAAGTCCACCATGAACCTAGTGAATCGAATAGTTCGTGTTTGTTAGTATAGTGAAGTTTGTCGTAGTCAGGGATCTCTAAACTCCAGTTTTGAAACCTTAAATGTAAGGATTTTGGTTCATTTGTACATAAGAAACAATTTAGTATGGTGTTCTTTCTTCTTCACGGCTCCCCACTATTGGAAAAACGAGTAATTACACTGCCATGTCACGTCGGGTATAAAGAACCCAACGTGAAACAACCTTCTCACATCGGTTTTCATAAAACCAACGTGACATATGTGTCTATCATGTCGGTTATACAGGAACCGACGTGTTAAACATATATCTTGTCGGTTTTTTGTCAATTGACGTGTTTTAATGGCCTCGTTACGTTGGTTTACTAAAACTGACGTGGTTAACTATATTTTTTAAAAATATAATCCAATTTCTCAAAACATGTCATGTCGGCTTTCATAAAACCGACATTAACGAGTCAACAAACCACGTCGGTTTGATAAAACCGATGTGAAACCTATGCTATCACATCGGGTAAATTTGCATCCAACGTGTTTGGTTCTTTTCAAACGGTTGTCGATACACTCTCGCTATCACTCCTTGTTTCCTCCGCCCAAACCCCTCCTCCACCCCACGCACGATGCACCTCCCTCCTCCGCCCAACCCCTACGCACAACACACTGACGCTCTCCTTGTGGGTAACATGCATTCTCCTCTCCTCCCTCCTCGCCCTCTAACTCCTCCCCCATCCTGACCCCATCCCCAACCTTTCGACCCCAACCCCCACCTTCCTCCACCATCCCGACCCATCCCTCCTCCCCCATCTGAACTCCCACCCCAGCCTCCACAACCCAACCCAACCCTCCACCACTACCCAACCCTCCACCACTACCCAACCCGATCCTCCCCCACAATCACACTATCATTCTCTATTCCATTTTAATGCACAATGTGGTAACTTCCCCGGCAATGATGCCAAAAACTTGATTGAATCAGTTATAATATCTCAAGTCCACGACCGCGTTGAAGCGGTAGAAAGTATGGGTCGGTCCACAGGGAGCATGTGTGAGTCAGATTCATGATACTCGAGTGGGGGAAGAAGAGACGATTAAGGTCAAAATTACACTACAAAGCAAATAAAATTAGAAAATAAGCAATAAAACTAAACCCCTTAAGGGGTAGAGAGAGAAAGCGAATATGAAAATATGTGTATGTGTGTGTGTGTGTTCAAATGTGCTCATCAAAACATGTCATACATGAAATCCATAAAACTCAACTCCAACTTTGCATCCACATGAAATAAGATAAAATCTTATCATTAAAACATACAAGACAATAATTAAAATGAAGCTAATATGTTCACATACATCATGACTCAAATCCAACTACGTCTCCACATGAAATAAGATTTAACACAATCATTAAAATATACAAGACATTAATTAAGATAAAGCCAACATGAGCACATGCATGCACATGTCTTGTTCCCTTCTTCCATTCCATCCTTAACATCATATCATCATTCCCCGTAAAATAGGTTCACTAATCTAAGCATGTGCTAAACATCACTTAAGAGCATTAGCACATCAAAGATAAGAATGAAATCTCATTAGATGGTTAAGGAAATCATGTGAGATTCAAAGGTAGGATTAACACACCTAATACATCACATAATCACATCACCTTCTTCTCCACCCCCAAATGGAGATGGACTGCTCTCTACTCATCTCTACACTAAAGAATGCATAAAAACAACATAAACCAATAATGGAAAATCAGAAAACTAAATGAAGGAAAACAAGCACAAAGGAAATGGTATCAAAGTAAAGACATCAAGATAAAGAACATGAAACTAAACTATATTAAAATGAAAGATTACAAGGTTGCTCCTCCCCTCCTCCTCTACACTACTAAACAAGAAATAAAACCTACTCTACTAAACAAGAAAAGAAACTAACCTAAGGAGGAGAGAGAGGAAGGAGAAGAAAGGAGACATTAGAAGTGTATTTTTAGAAGTTTAGAGGGTTTGGATGGATCTGGGCATAATCAGACGGTTGTAAATCAGATCTGGAGGTCCTGGAATGCTCTTACCCGACAACCCGACCCGCGACCAAAATTTGAGAGCCAAACTCTTAATCGGATCCGCCAGTGGTGGATCTTAATCTGCCCCTGGCGGATCAAGTTTCTCTGATCGACTCCAAATATTAACCACAAATTTAGTTGACATAATAAACACGTGGGGTGCACCCGGAGCTGTTGGTTCGAGTCCGTTTGGTTTTAATTGTACAATTACTCCTCAGATTCAGGAGATTCTGGAGTTTTGTAACCAACATATTTTTCTTTACACTTAAGTCCCTCCGGGTTTTCACTTGGGTCGTTCCTGAGTTACAATCCAGAAGGAAATGACTTATGTCCATGTAGGAATGTGCATATTAGAAAGAATGTGCATATTAGAAACGAAGGAAATGACTTATGTCCATGTAGGAAGTGCCTTAACATGTTCTTAAGAGATATAAAGGAGATCAAGACTCACCTGTTTGAGAAATGTTTTGATGAAGGATACACACGTTGGATATGGAATTGTGAGAATGAAACTCGTAAGAAGAAAGAAAGTAATAGTCCTTCAAATCAAGATGTTGATGATGAAGAACGGTTAGAGGATATAATTCGAGATGTTGCCGATAAGTTTGATGATAAACCGCAAGTACTTATTAGTCTGTTGTTCGACAATGAAAAACCTTTGTATCAGGGTTGCACCGATTTTAGTATATTGTCTGCAGTGTTACAATTATATACCTTGAAAGCCTCGAACGGTTGGAGTGATGTTAGTTTTACTGCCTTACTTAAATTGTTAAAAGAATTTCTTCCAGAAAAGAATGAACTTCCAGACCGTACATAAGAGGCTAAAAAAATCTTGTGTTCGATGGGTATGCAGTATAGGAAAATACATTCATACCCTAATGATTGCATATTATATAGGACTGAATATGAAAATTTGCATTGTTGTCCGGTTTGTCATGATTCCCAGTTTGACATATTATGCATGGCTTTGGGTAAAGATGAGCATCTGGGACGAGTTCGAGGTGTGGATAGTCGAATTAGAATTCGACAATACTTTGGGTCGTCGTCGTCTTCAGATCGGGGGTTTACTCGGGAAATAAGGAATTAAGGCAAAGGATGGGAGATTTGGAGAGTATGATAAAAAATCTCTATTCAATGAACAACCTACCTTTTAATATGCCAACGCCTTGGAGCATGTCGAGTGTTAATCCTGAAGATATAATCGTGAAGCCAACCCGTCTAGTACCACCTATAATTTAGGAAATATCAATACAAACAACTTAGGAAAAAGAAACAATTGAGGTAAAAATTTAATTACGTTTGTGTTTGTTAGTTCTTGATAGTTGTTAATTTTAACTTAAATCTATTTAAAGGATGTACGCGAATGTGGACTTTTTGTAAAAGATCCCAATTTGCGACTCGTAGTTTATGGAAATGTATATGCGTTGAAGACGCATCACGGGGCAAGAATCTGATCAAAAAATGCAACAGGTACTTTAGATAAGCCAGTTGATGTTAAACATTCTTGCCAATACCCGAATCTGAAGTTCATACGGTTGGGGTGGTCGAAGGCTATGTATTACAATGGCCACGTTGTTTAATAAAAATGAAAAAGAATAAAAAGGTATTCATTTAGAATTTAAATACGATTTGATGGTCATCATATATTGTTGAATTAGTAAATGTTCTAACATGTTTATTTTTATGTTAAAGGTTGAACCTCCACAGGCCATGGGATCCAAAAATCTTGACGGGTTTAATGAAAATGTCTTTCCAAAAAACTATTTATTATAATATAATTTCATAAAATTTAAATCTGAGGGCGATGTTGTGGATAGTGTTATGGAGAAAAAGTCGTAGGCTCCACAACTGTAGACGGCTTACAACCAAAATTGTATGTATTCATGAGTGATGTCATGCAATTTCTAAAGTCTGATGAATTGAATATAACAATCGTTCAAGTTTGTTTAAAGTAAGTTATTCATATATATATTACTTTTTACAGTATTTGTTTATGTTTTAAGATTTGACATTTAAATTATTGATTTTAATATATATATATATATATATATTTGTGTGTAGGTGCCTTTACCAAATGCCTTATGGATAGATGTTTGGATATTTATGTCCAACATTGCTCTGTCAACCGAGACGACAAAACGATGACAACCGACCACAAAATATTGAGAAGCTGATGTCTGAGGAGAACAAGAAGTATGATTTTTCACCATATTGGGAGATCTATGTTTTTACTTATTTTATATAATACATGTAGTATTAAAATTAATTTATTATGTTTTTGAATGATTTTTGTGTAGTCATCATTGGATGTTAGTTCTTATTTGTCCCGATACAAATATTGCATATTGGTTGGATTATTTAGCTTCGGACAAACCCAGAAAAGATTTGAAGTAGATTGTGCAATTGTAACTTTTATTAAATTACTAGTTTAAAACATTATAATACGTTGTATCTTTCAAATTTTATTACAAATTCCAATATTTAACCATTTATGTAAAGTTATGGATATATAAAGAATTGGGGCATAAAAGAAGCCAAAAAACATCAACTTTGCATGTTACGAGGGTAGGATAATTATATTATTTTTGAAACAATAAGTTCTATATTTTCAATTAATTTTGTTTCGTAAACAACAAAATTATGTCTTGATTGTAGTACCATAGACAAACTAGAAATACAGAGTGTGGGTACTACATCATGAGATATATGGAAGAAATTGTGGAGTTGGGTTTGCAGGAAGGAGATTTACGAGAGGTAAAATGTAGCTTCTACCTTATAATGCGATACACATCTTATTTTGATAAAGTTGTATGTTTACATGTCTTTGTTTAATTTGTAGGTCTTTGGAGAAAATCTGGTTCCATATTCACAATCTGAGCTCGATAGAACACGAGAGATGTGGTCTTCCTTTTTCATCACACGGATGCTTGTAAGTTGATGATCATTTTTATGTTACGTGAAAACTCCTTTTTCATATGAATTTCAACTTGTTTTGTTTACTTGAATGGAAATTGAGACATTGAATGTTAGTTTGAATGTGATTATGTGCTTATGTGATTGTGAATTAATAACTTGAATGTCATCATTGCATTGTGTTTGTGAATGTGATGCGATTATTAATGTGATTGTGATTGTCAATGTGTATATTAAATCACAAATTAATCATTTTTAACTGAACTTTATCACGTTGGATGTTGGAAAACCAACGTTATATTACCTATATCACGTCGGATACAAGCTTATCCGACGTGATATACAGGAAATATCATGTTGGTTGAAGGCAAATCCGACGTAATATTTGCTAAATATCACGTCGAATTTGCTTATATCTGACGTGATATTTATAATATAACGTCAAATTCCAACCGACGTGAATTTATGATCCCTATTACGTCCCCCAATTACCACGTCGGTATATTGGACAAGTAAACCCGACGTGATATGGTCAAAAAACCGACGTGAAAATCTTTTTTCCAATAGTGACTATCACTCGGGAAATTAGGTCCGAAGGGACTTAGTACCTAGTGCTTTTGAGTCATATGACTTGGTTTGCACTGACCGAACTTCCGTTACACTGGTGGTAGGGATCGCCCTATGTGGAGATTTGGGGGAAGGTGTATGTGATAGTGTAAGTCCTCACAGGCAATGATGAACGACACCGGACCCATGGAGAATTAAACACCAACCAGTTTTAATTCCTTGTTCTCGAGAAAAAAAGAAAATGATGAAAAAAGAAGAAAAAAAATACAAATAAGAACATTAATGGACTTTACACAACGTCTCATTTCAGGATATTAAGGTTGCCATGTCTTCTACTTCATTCCTTAATTAACTTGCACAAATGGTTCCCTGGGCTAGGTGTGTGGACAAGATACATATATAGAGTCAACCCATAGGATTACCGTTTCCAATGATCGACAAAAGTAGGTCCATCGAGTCGTGTCGCTAGGTTGAACAATGCATCAATGTTCAAATTTTGTGGGTATATCCGCTGAAAACCCTCAAGAGACAACACTCCTCTTTGGCGACAAGAAGAATTAACGGCTTGTTGCACATGCTAAGTGCAACTGTGATTCCTACGAAAGTGATTTCGGATTTCCCTGTTTTTCGTATGTTTTTTCTTTCTTTCGTTTTTCTCTTTCTTTGTTTTGCTCGAGACTAGAAAAAGGTAGTGTGGGGGTATTTGATTAGTAGCATATCATACATCATATTAATGCTATATATTCTTAATTTTACTTCAATTTTGTGCTACTCGAGTGTTTGTTTTTTATTTTCAGGTATTAAGTAATAAATAAGAGAACAGAAGAGAAATGGGCTGAAATATAAGAAGAAATGACTTAAATAAAGCAAACTGGACATGTTCATCATACAGAAGGACCCATCTACAAGTGGGAATGACCTAAATGTAAACTGGAAGGACCAAATAGCAAACTGAGAAATTCCACACCATCATGAGGAGTATTTTGACAATTATATTCAGGTCCAGACTCGAATGACTGATCCTTGTGCACCTCACGTGAAGAATTGAAGCATTTAAGAAGATAACCAAAATTGGATCATATCAGACAAAAAGTGACCGCCAATTGGCGGTCCATTTTGGTCTGAATCTAACCCAATTTTGCATGGTTGTGGGTTTTGCTACAACTTTTAGACACCTCCAATGCTTTTTTAGGTTCTTAATACCATCTTGTGTATGCTTATGTTAATCAACTAGGTTAGTGATTGGATTGGTAGGTCTTACCACAACCATTAGACACTTCCTATGCATGAAAACACAATCTATACTTGTGTCTTATTGAATGCATTCTTCATCACCTTATTACATGTGTACACACACGCCACACCTTAGGGGTTTTCCTTACTGAATTTCATTTTTCTTGTTTGTTAGTTGCTTAGTTTTGTTTTATTTAGTCTTGTGCTTTCATCTTTCCCGTTTATTAGTTGTTAGTTTAGTGTAATCAAACTTCTTCTCCTCATATTTTCCACTTCATTTCTGAAGAACCAAAGTTGACACACATCTCTGTGGACTCGACTAGTACTTGCCGCGTCTTCACTGATGTCGTGCACTTGTGGTTTAAACTTTAATCGAAACATGGGCGGTCGACCGTTCTGAGGGTTTTGGCCAGGGTAAAGGTTTAACGGTTGAACGCAAAAAGTAGTTCGTACAACCGAAAATAACAAGAGGACCTCATCGGAGAGGACTAGATCACGGTGGTGTGATCTCCGGAGTTGACTATTGGTTTGCAATCTTTTCATTACTTTTGTTAATTGTGCTTTGTTAAGTTAAATTAGCAAATAATATATTCACCCCCTCTAGATTAGTGTTTGATCTAACTTAGAAAATCCAATTGCAAGCTTATATGTAAGGTAGATTATTTAAAATAGATTTATTAAAAAATTGGCATAATAGGCCAACCTCCAAAATATTTATGAAACTAGGCCTCCCTTTGTAAAGAGAACTCGACGTTTAGAATGTCAAGTTCTTGCAGTATCCCTCCGACCTTTATTTCTTAACATTTTTGTACAGGGCTTATACATTTACCTGCAAAAAAAACCTTAACATCTAACAAACATATAATGTAAGTTCACACCACACAATACAAGTCTAGCATAAGATCATATTAAACCTGATTCAAACAAACAAATTGACACACAAAATGCAATAAATTTAATTCATTATCAATAATACAATTACAATTCATCCATAACCCACAATCCCGTCACTACCCAAAGCATTGTCCTCTCAATCTGTACTTCCTTTTGAGTGGGCCCCTGGGTTGTCCACGTCCACGTCTTGGTGGTTCTTCTATGCTTTCCACAGGTGCATCGTGAACTTGTGTCAGTAACCCTTTGTTTGCAGCTTCCTCCTCCACAACCACTTCTCTCTGCGTGTAAGACTTCCTATGCAACTTCTTAATGATGTGGTGGATCTTAAAGTATTGGCATATCCTAATTGAGCTTAATGGAAGGATCATGGGTTTGTGAAGCAAGCCAAAAATGCTTTAATCTTTTCCTTCAGGTTTTTTGTCATCGAATATGCTTCAACATCTTTATCTTTCACTCTTAGACCGATACAGTGAACGTTGTTGTGTATGTTGGCCATATTGAGTACCTATGACCAAAATATCATATTAGTAATTATGATAATTATTAAATATAATTATCAAATTATATCACATTTACCATATTTCTTTCTCTGCCCGCGGTGAGCCTATACTCTACGGGTCTAGAAGGAGGGTGGGGCACGATCCAACGAACAATGATATTCCAATACCACTAAATGTACAAGCTTTGACTGTCTGCTTGCGATTCACCTAACGATGATCGTTCTTGAATGTGATCCCTCTTGTGCAACCAATGCTCGATGTATCTTGCATTTTCTTCTATCCAGTTGACGTATGTCCTTCCTCGAGCAGATCATGCTCTACATCTCTTCATCGACTTCGGAATATGTTGCATACCAAACTATAACATAACTCGGTCAGAAATCAACTATGTCCTACTCATCAACACATGAGCACCCTGGATGCACATGGGTGGGATTTCTTGCAAATCCAATCTTGCATAAGAATCCCTTAACACATTGACGTGTTCTTGTTTATTCAACTCATTTTTGTACAAATTGATCGTACAAGTCTTCACACTCCCTTTATACGACCTCGATGTTCTCCATCTAACACCCAATGATGCTCCTGCAACTCCTGGTAATCCAACAGGAGGGGTTTTCATTGGCCTACCCAAGTGTGAACTCGACAACGTGGATGTCGGGTTCCATATGATAACTCGGCACTGCAACTGTCGGGATCTCAACTTACCCCGAAGTGAACTCGACCATAAGTTCTAATGAACTTGCCATTGTGGTCGCCGAGTTCTTTAAGAATTTGGGGTTAGTGTTGTCGAGTTTGACCATGTTAAAAAGCTAAAAACCGCCTCTACTACGTGTCACTACATGGTGAAGGCATGCTCAGTTTCATAAATATCTTGGACGGAGATCTATTGAGCTATTTTTTTATATAAATCTATTTTAAAAATCCGCCTATATGTAAATAATGTAATTAGTATGCCTAATAAATACGACAACACGGAGGGAGTAGAATTGGAAGATTATTATGAACACCAGTAACAAATAATACAAAAGATCAGAAGCATCTTAGTTAGTATATTTCAATAATCTCCTAATTAACACGTTACCTGACACCTAAATTTAGGGTTGCAAATGAGACATTTGAGCACGATGATATGCATACTCACCTCATAAACGAGTACCAGTTATGGTTATATACTTGTTTTACCAACCCCATACCCGTATTCTCCCCCATGTGCCTGTTGCGTAAATGGGTGTGGGATGGATCTGGTGGTGTAAACGATTCATAATTGAGCGAGCGGGCTCAGATCGAGATCGACTCGATAAGGATTTTCACCCGCTCGTCGCTCGATCAATAGGCAAGTCGAGCAGAAAAACGCGCTCACACTCGTGCTCGGCTCGCGAGCGGCTCGCTCGCTCGATTGCTCGTTTATTATTTTATGTTTAAACCTGAATTTTACAATATAAACACAAATAAATCTGAAATTTATGAAATAAACCCGAATAAATTTGGAATTTAGTAGATAAACCTGAAATAATGTTTTAAATAAACATAAAATCTCTAACAACACAAATTACATCACAATATTACTTCAGAAACTCATCCATATGTCGTTCCATATCCCCGACATGGAGAATCGTCCAGAAACTCCATCTCGATTTCGTCCAGATTTCATCCAGATTTGTCTAGACTTCTGGACTAAGTATGGACAAATCGAGACAAAAGTCTGGACGAAATCGGGATGGAGTTTCTGGACGAATTTGAACGGAGTTTCTGGACGGAGTTTCTAGACGAGTCTCCATGTTGCAAACTCTTATTATAAAAAGGACAAACCTAATATATCAAAAGGACAAACTATTATTATAAAAAAGGCAAAATCTTGTATTAAAAAGGAGAAACCCATGTACTAGAAAGGACAAACTCATGTATTAAAAATGACATACCCATGTATTAAAAAGGAGGAACGTAGAATGGTTAAGGGAGATGAAACCACGACAAGGACATTATCGTAAATTAAAGTTGATTGGACGTTTCAATACCGAGTTTACCGTTTTGGCACCCAAACAGTCATCAACGATGGTTCGGGAAAACCAGTTTCAAAACATCACCCTAAATAATCAATTTCTTCAAGAATCTGATTACCAAAACAACACATCCAAACAGGGTCTTAGTCTTTAGACTTTAGGACTTTAGTTTAAAAAAATTAAATGGTTTAATAGTAATTCCCCCCTAACATGGATAATTGTAATTGGATATAGTAAATATGATAATTGCGTATTTTAACGAGCGAGCGAACGAGCAATCGAATGTCGAGCATCGAGCAAGCACGCTTTGCTCGTGCTCGACTCGTTTAGTTTGTCGAGTGGTTTTTTTGCTCGTGCTTGATTAGTAGCATATCATGCATCATATTCATGATATATATATCCTTTATTTTACCCCAATATTGTGCTACTCGAGTTGTTATTTGTAGTGTTTCAGAAGTTAGGTAATAAAGAAGAGGAAAGGAGCAACAAGGACCTAAATGTAGCCGGTATGCACTGATTTGGAAGGTTCAATACCTATTTGTAATGCACAAGGACTGGATCGCAATCAGAAAGGACCCAAGTGGAACCCGGAAGGACCTGATTGTGAAATGCAAAGTATTGTGACACATGACTTGAACCAAATCAATATTTCGCCAATTAAACTCAAATCAGTTCAAGTCAGCAGACCAGGACTTCACCCCATGTGCGAAATGAAGAAATAAAACACCACACATAAAACGCCACTGACGGATCAAAATGCTCTAATTGAGTTGAAATTTCGGTCGTGGTTCGGGTTGTCGGGTCAGAGCATTCTTGGACTATCAGATATGATTTAGTGTAGGATTTCGTGTCCCCATGTATGTATATATTTTAAAAAAATTAATACAACATACAAGATCGATTTCATACTTTCAACAATTTTATGTACATTACTTTGTGTTTATTCTAATATCATGCAATCCTACATATATTAAAATAAATCACAAAGGAAGAATCATACCCAAAGGTTCTCTACAACCTTTTGAAGATCCGGAGTCGTGTTGCCCGTTGAATCACCCGTCGATTCGTCTCCAAGTGTTCACCAAACTCTAAACAAGATTAGAGAGAAAGGAGCTAGCCAATCAATCTCTAATTAGGCTTAGAATCTAGCTAATAACCCCTATTTAAGCTCCTGATATTTTCTATCTCCAAAACTTAAAATTACTAAGAGATTTTCGTGGTGATTAAGGGAGAGATTAATGAGATAAAGAATTTTTTGCATTAACATAAACAAGTGAGATGAGGGGTCCTTTTATAGGCTTCCAAAACATCATCATCAATAACTATTCTTTAGTAATGATCTCTTGCTTACTCTCCTAAAATTAATCTCAAATTGCTACATAAGCACCCAAAAAATGTTTGATTAAATCGGGAATTAATCCAACTCATGATCCAATTATTCTCTTAATAATTCAGGCAAAAATCGCATTGTTCGATTGACCGAGATTTTTTCTCGGTTAACCGAACCATTCGGTTATAACACGTGTTCGGTGGACCGTGAGCTAGACGGTCGACCGAATTTGCATGAGAAAAAATTCGCTGGAATAATTCGGACGATCTGCGTCTTGCTCGGTCGACCAATGACACACCAAAATTTCTCCTGGCAAACATTCATAGGACGACCGTGTCACCTTCGGTCTACCAAAAATATTCTTTCTCGGTGGACCGTTCACGCTCGGTTAACCGAACCCAATTGTCCAGGCACTCCAGACAATTTCCGTGTTTGACCCTGATCTTGCCTTTGTCAAATTTTGGATTTATTTCCAACAAAATTTGATCTTTTGGGGTTTTTAGCAAATTCACATCTTATGTAATATATTATCCTATGTAATATAAAATTATTACACCCCATAATATATACACCTCATATGAATTTATTATGATTCTAATTATGTCAATTCTCATGACATATTGATTTTATTCATTCATCACATGTGTCCCATTTTCTTATGAAACCTGACACATCATATGAACTTAAAATCAAGCCTCTTGTTTCCCAGTTTTGTGGTGTGACCTATAGGAGGATCTAAGCCAAATTGGCAACGATATTAAACACTTAATATCTCAAACTATAAGCGGTATTTAGCTACACATTATAGTTACCCAATTAGCATAGATGTCTTCGTTCCACTCGAACTAAACACGATCCATTTAGTGATGTAAGTGCACCACTTGTGTCCGTCCATTGCCTCATGATATTAAGAATATATACAAAGTAGAAATGTGTCACATTTGTATTATATTTATTTCTTGATCTCTTTAAGCTAATTATAACTATGTAACTTAACTCAAGTTACATTGTTCACATTATAATTTCGCTTTATCAAGGGGCCCACTAATATCATCACTCAATTTAGAGGGGCAACGATAATCGTTTGACTAGCTATCTGTTCAACACAAGTCATGACTAGCTATCCAACTATTCCCTTTATCACTACACTCATTGATAGTTTTTGACAATAATCAAATTAAGCACTTCTTGAGTGACAAGATATAAGTCTCATATCTTAGGATCCAAGACACAGTGAAACATTAATGACACGAAACACAATTCCATAATGTTTTACTTGTTAGGCTATTCAATATATAAAAGTAATATTTTCCTCTTTTATATACTCGTGTCGTCAATTATTTGTAGAGCTACAACAATCGATGACCAACACGACAATCTTATCTCGGTGATTAATGTTCCATGTTAATTACCATGATTGTGAATAACTTTTGATTTATGTAAACCATTATCTTTTAGAGCTCTACGGTTAAGGACCAAGCGCATGTTCCATAACACTTCCAAAAGACGAATATCATAATCAAGGAACAAAATGTTTGCACATCCAATTCAAAATAATTGACATATAAAAGTAAAACTTTTAGAATACATTCCTTTCATTTAGAGTCGTCTGATTATTCCCTGATTAATCCTAACCATGTATTAGTTTATATATACCATTGTAATCCCTCCTATCCCTTTTCTTCTTGCTTCTCCATTAGTTTTAGTTTTATTTTGCTGCTGCTTAGTGTAGTTGGAGGATAAAAAACACACTTTGTAACCCTTTCATTTCAATCAATAGTGAGTTGTGTTCTTTAAATTCATGTCTTTTACTTTGATGCAATTTCTTTGATGTTGTTGTTTAGTTAATATTGTTTTCAGTAATTTTCATTATGGGTTCTTGTTGTTTTTATGTTTTCTTTAGTGTAGAGATGAGTAAAGAGTAGTTCATCCCCATTGGGGGTGGGAAAGAATGTGATTGATCATGTGATGGATCAGTGTGTGTGTTAATCTTAATCCTTTGAGCCTTACATGATTTCCATAACCATCTAATGTGTTTCACTATTATCTTTGATGTGCTAATGCTCTTGAATAAAGCTTAGCACATGCTTAGATTAGTGAGGCTATTTTATGGGGAATGATGATGTTAGGATAAGGATGAAGTGGAAGAAGGAAACAAAGCATGTGCTCATGTTGGTTTTATCCAAATTAATGTCTTGTATGTTTTAATGGTTGTGATAAATCTTATTTCATGTGGAGACATAGTTGGATAGAGTCATTTTGCATGTGGACATATTACTTTCATTTCAATTGTTGTCTTGTATGTTTTAATGATGAGGTTTTTATCTTATTTCATGTTGAGGTAAAGTTAGAATTGAGTTTTTGTGGATTTCATGTATGACATGTTTTAATGAGCACATTTGAACACACACTACACTACACATTTTCATATTCATGTTCTTTCTCTACCCCCGATGAGTTTAGTTTTATTGTTTGTGTTCAATTTCTTACGTGTTTTAGTTTAATTCCGATCGCATCTCTCTCATTTTCTTTTCCCACTCGAGTATCGTGAATCTGACTCGCGCACGCTCCTTGTGGATCGACCCGTGCTTGCCACCACTTCAATGCGGCCGTGCACTTGCGGTATAGTAAACTGATTCAATCAGTCCTCGACTTGTTACTATCAAATCGAGCACGATCCGAACAAAATCGAGCGAACATCGAGCGATCCGTCAATCCCAAGCTAAACTTGACAACCCTAGACGGATGCCATGATAATGATGAGTTCAACATCAAATTCTTCAATTAATACATTTACCATCAAAATCTTCAAATCAAACTCATCCAAGTCCAACTACTACAAATCAATACGTCAAAAAGTAACAGGAAATATCATCATTCACACCTAAAGTAAGAACAAAAACCATTATTACACACGTGAAGTTATAATTATATGTATCGAAAATGAATATCAAACTTGAAAATCAAGCATTTGAAACAGATTTTGTATCTTAAACATCCACAAATGGACATTAAGGAAGCCATTATAACATAATAGCCTATCGACATATTTTAGTTCTATCAGAACATAAATAGAAAGCATATATTAGACTATAGGAAATATTTTAATTAATTTTATTAATTCATAGTTAAGACTTAAGCGGGTATATGCGTATGGGTAAAGTCATACTCCTACCTGACCTATCTATGAAGGTGGTATGATGAGTACGAATACCCGTACTTGCAGGTAAATGATTTGGATAACCAAAATACATGTTTGATTCAGTGTCTTGCCTAGCTGTTATTTCTCTGTTAATACCAAAAGATTTAATACCAAAAGATACATTAGGGGCTTGTATCATGGTAAATCAAGGTTGAAGCTGCCTAAATGATCCTTTTATACTCTTAGTGTGTTTGGATAACAGTAAAAGAGAGAAAAGAAAAGAGAGAAAAGAAGAATTGGATAACAGTAAAAGAGAGAAAAGAAAAGAGCGAAAAGAAAAGAGAGAAAAGAAGAAGAGAAAATGTGTTTCTTTTTTCTTGTTTGGATACACAAATAAGATAGAAGACAAAAAAAATTGTTATATCATATTACTATAATACCCATATTCTTTTAACCATGTCTTTTATTTTGGGAATATTTTGAAAAATAGATAAAAATCAACTTTCTCTCCGTTTCCTCTGTTTTAGAGAGAAAATTGATATTCCATTTTGTATAGAATAATTCTCTCTATTTTTATCATTTATTGCTATTCAAACCAAGAGTAAATAGTTCTCTCCTATGTTATCGTTTTCGGAAGAATTCACAACCATATTCTTGCTACCTATACCTAAAGACTCATGTTCAATTAACAACCCTATAAACAATTTTTTTAATTATTATATGGGTTGATTTTGTTTTTGTTAAGATGTTTCTCATTCCTCCCAAGTCGGCCACCTCTCTGCCTCTCAGTTTCGTATACTTTTCCCAAAACTGCAGCATTTCCCTAGAAAATATCCCAGTTTTCAGCTGCTTCTGCTCAGATTCTTGGTTTCCAATGAATTATCAGGGTTTTACGAATTCCCAAACGAATTGCTGCTTATTTTCCTAACAAATGACAATACAGTTGTCTTAGCCGACAAGATTCTGTTTTAGATGGCATTGGTCAGATTTCGGGGGCTGCGTAGACACTTCAAAGCTTGATCATGACTTCCTACTAAAAATCCGTTTTTTATTCTAGAAAAGCTACAAAACTGATAAATACTTCCCACATAATCTTGTGTTCTTCACCACCTGAAGAGATTGCGTTTATAGCCACTTCAGATCAAATTCTAGGGTCAAACCAAATCAATGAATTGCTGTAAAAATCTGTTCTTTTATTTACTAGAAGCCACCCTTAAATTTGTTGATTTTTTTTTTGCCAATTTTGTTATTTATAGTTCAGATTGCTTTCTTAAGCTAGAAAGTTATCCCCCAGGAGAGAAGTAGTGTAACATCCTCAACAACGGAAGAAATTTAAAATTTTCAATATAACACAAACACGAGGACATTACTGAAGAAAACAGACAACTGGTACACCAACATATATACAATATATATATATCTGAGAGTTCAAGAGTGTGATTACAACAAAAGCTAAAGGGAAATGTACATGTAGTCCCTAAGACCTCAAAAATAGGAAAAGCAGAATCTGACTCCGAACACGCTCCTCCTCGGTTACCACCTCCTAGTGCTGCTCACGGCCTGAAATAAAACATGACTATGCACGAGTTTCCCATAAGGAAACTATGTATGTCAAACTCCTATCACAATAAATGGACTAGATATCTATAAGCATGTATAATATGAAATGCAATAAGCAAACATAAACATCTCACTCGGCCTCCGGGAACTCTCTTCCTTCCACAGTAGACACAAAACAGTAACGGGTCTCGTGGGTCCTCTAGCCCAACCCTCACGCGTGCCCCACGCACCACAACCGGAAACATCATCGGCTACAACACAACTCTGGATCACTATCAGACCGGCAATGTCTGTACCGTTGCCCTCTAGGGTCGTGGGCCCGTTACCTTCAAAGATGATCTGATGAACCACTCTCAGGCCAGCAATGTTCGTATTGTTGCCCCTTTAGGGCCGGGGTCCCGTTGCCTTTGAGTTGGCTCCACAACACCAACAAACAATTCTCAAGCCGGCAATGTCCGTACCGTTGCCCCTTCAGGGCCGGGGACCCGTTGCCTTTGAGCTGGCTCCACAACACCAACGAACCACTCTCAGACCAGCAATGTCTGTACCGTTTGCCCAAAACGGAAGGAGACCCGTTGCCCTTGAGCTGGTCTCACAACACCAAAATAACACAAAACTGCACCAAAACGGTCGAACAAAACCCCCAAACTTGTAGGATTTCGTGTCCCTATGTATGTATATATTTTAAAAAAATTAATACAACATACAAGTCGATTTCTTACTTTCAATAATTTTATGTACATAACTTTGTGTTTTATTCTAATATCATGCAACCCTACATTTATTAAAATAAACCACAAAGGTAGAATCATACCTAAAGGTTCTCTAAAACCTTTTTGAAGATCCAGAGTCGCGTTGCCCGTTGAATCGTCCACGGATTTGCCTCCGAGTGTTCACCAAACTCTAAACAAGATTAGAGAGAAAGGAGCTACTCAATCAATCTCTAATAATGCTTAGAATCTAGCTAATAACCCATCTTTGAGCTCCTGAGATTTCTATCTCCTAAACTCAAAAATTAATAAGAGAATTTCGTGGTGATTAGAGGAGATATTAATGAGAGAAAGAATTTTTGCATTAACATAAAGAAGTAGGATGAGGTCCTTTTATAGCCTCCCAAAACATCCTTATCAAGAACTATTCATTAGTCATGATCTCTTGCTTATTCTCTCTTAACATTAATCTCTAATTGCCACAAAAGCATCCTCTAAAATGTTTTAATTAAATCTGTAATTAATCCACCAATGATCTAATTAATCTCTTAATAATTCAGGCAAAAATCGCACTGTTCGGTTGACCGAGAATTTTTCTCGGTTAACCGAACCATTCGGTTTTAACAAGTGTTTGGTGCACCGTGAGCTAGATGGTCGACCGAATCCGCATGAGAAAAAATCTCTGGAAAAATTCGGACGAACCACGTCTTCTCTTCGGTCGACCATTGACTCACCAAAATTTCTCCTGGAGCATAGTCATCAGATGACCGTGTCACCTTCGGTCTACCGAAATACTTTTTCTCGGTTGACCGTTCACACTCGGTTAACCGAACCTGATTGTCCCGGCACTCCAGACAATTTCGGTCAACCAATTGTGTTTACTCGTTCCTCATTCGGTTAACCGATCCGAAGATACCCTGGTCGACCGAACCATGAACGGTTCACCGTGTTTGACCCTGATTTTGCCTTTATCAAATTTTGGATTTATTTCCAACAAAATTTGATCTTTTGGGGTTTTTAGCAAATTCACATCTTATGTAATATATTATCTTATGTAATATTTATTACACCCCATAATATATACACCTCATATGAATTTATTATGATTCTAATTATGTCAATTCTCATGACATATTGATTTTATTCATTCATCACATGTGTCCCATTTTCTTATGAAACCTGACACATCATATGAACTTAAAATCAAGCCTCTTGTTTCCCAGTTTTGTGGTGTGACCTATAGGAGGATCTAAGCCAAATTGGCAACGATATTAAACACTTAATATCTCAAACTATAAGCGGTATTTAGCTACACATTATAGTTACCCAATTAGCATAGATGTCTTCGTTCCACTCGAACTAAACACGATCCATTTAGTGATGTAAGTGCACCACTTGTGTCCGTCCATTGCCTCATGATATTAAGAATATATACAAAGTAGAAATGTGTCACATTTGTATTATATTTATTTCTTGATCTCTTTAAGCTAATTATAACTATGTAACTTAACTCAAGTTACATTGTTCACATTATAATTTCGCTTTATCAAGGGGCCCACTAATATCATCACTCAATTTAGAGGGGCAACGATAATCGTTTGACTAGCTATCTGTTCAACACAAGTCATGACTAGCTATCCAACTATTCCCTTTATCACTACACTCATTGATAGTTTTTGACAATAATCAAATTAAGCACTTCTTGAGTGACAAGATATAAGTCTCATATCTTAGGATCCAAGACACAGTGAAACATTAATGACACGAAACACAATTCCATAATGTTTTACTTGTTAGGCTATTCAATATATAAAAGTAATATTTTCCTCTTTTATATACTCGTGTCGTCAATTATTTGTAGAGCTACAACAATCGATGACCAACACGACAATCTTATCTCGGTGATTAATGTTCCATGTTAATTACCATGATTGTGAATAACTTTTGATTTATGTAAACCATTATCTTTTAGAGCTCTACGGTTAAGGACCAAGCGCATGTTCCTTAACACTTCCAAAAGACGAATATCATAATCAAGGAGCAAAATGTTTGCACATCCAATTCATAATAATTGACATATAAAAGTAAAACTTTTAGAACACACTTGGGGGAGGCGGTTCCCGCGGCCGCCCGACCGTTGGGTCGGGCGTCTCCCACGGACGCCCGAACATAAGGCAAGGCGTCTGTGGGAGCCGCCTCCCACGTAGGGGAGGCAGCTCCGGCAGACGCCTCTCCCAGCGTTGGGGCGTCTCCTGCAGACGCCCTAATTTTTTTTTTAATTTATTTAAATTGATTATAAATTGTGATAAACTTAAAATAAATTGAATATTATGTTAATAATGAATTAAATTAGTTTAGTAAATCCTTTATTGATTATAAATTGTGATAATTACTAAATAAATCGATTGTTAAGTTAATAATTAGTTTAATTATTTTAGTAAGGAATTATTGATTAAAAGTTGTGATAATAGCTAAATAAATTGATTGTTATGTTAATAATTAGTTGTGTACAATTTTAGTAAAGGATTATTGATTAATTGTGATAATTGCTAAATAAATCAATTATTAAGTTAATAATTAGTTTAATTATTTTAGTAAATCTATTAATAAAATTTTATTTTTAATGTGCATACGAGACTTGCATGTGCAGATTGGGATCGCCTCATCGAGGATTGGAACAGCCAGTTGGACATTTCAGACCATGATTCGGATGTTGAGTCGTAGTTCAGTTGCTATTACTAGTGTTTTATTATATGTTACACTATTACTATATTTGTTGGTATTTGCTTATGCTTATCTGTGTACTCTTATTATTTATTTCTTACGAACACATCTTCTACTTATTTCTTTGACTATCGTATTTTTAATATTTATTTCTCACAAACATATTTTCTACTTATTTCTTTAGATATCAAATAATACTTAAATTTAAAATATGGTAAAAAATACGATATAAGTACAAATACACGATATATTATACATTACAAATGCATTACAAATTACAATCAAAATGTACTACGTAACCGGTTCCAATACGACATCCTACTTTCGTACTGATCCTCCCATCCAACAATACTCTCATCTCGCATTTGATACCACAAGGTCGCTATAGGAGGTACTGGGAAATCATTAGCTAATTCCAAAAGAATAGAATGTCTGTAACTCCCTAAATGAGCAATGACCAACTCTTTGACAGGCCTCGTCATGGCAGTCGGACTCTCCCAAGGTAGCACAGTAAGACACGGGAACAACGAACCATCCGTTCCCATTGAGAAATACATGACCGCACACTTGTAAAAATTAGCAATAGGAAACAAGTCAGCCCAAACCTCCATATAACGATCCTCGTCACAAGCTCCTCCGCCCCAATCAATTCGTTGACGAGCATGTACCACATTGCCAAAATAGACACTCTCATAAATAGGATGTGCACCTATCTCATTAGAAATCGCACGATGGGCGTACGACTAGTTGTCTTGACCACCATGGAAGACATTGGCAACACATCAAAATCCACAGTTGCCATCAGCACGTACATCATTCCACCTCTCCAGAAATGGTAAAATGATTCCTGGCAGTCTATCAACATATGGGAAGTTGTCCACGTCAATCCGTCTGGACACTGTAAGATAGATAAATAACAATTCATTAAAACAAGAAAATTAGGAGATAATATATTCAACCCCATCTAGATTACTGATATATATTAAATAACAACAAAGATATCGTCATACCAGATCCTGTACCCGTGTTCACGGACGATCGAGACGAATTGGAAGACCGACCACGACCTCGCTCAGCATACTCGAAGGCACTCGGGTCCCGACGTGTCGACTTTCCCCTAGGTCGACCTCGTACCTTAATATTTTCCGGGTTCTCCATAGTTCAACTGATCGGGGTGTAACTGTTCGTATAAAATACGAGAGCCACTACGAATTACTGCAGGGTCGATCTCCGAAATCTCATCAACGAGCTATGCTCGACATCTTGTGCTGACTGATCCACAAACTCTGACATCTGGACTCCTTCTCCAATGACAAGTGTTTTCCAGAATGGATGAATCTGCTCTAAGTAAATTCCATCACCTAACACAAAACACTCGTACATGGTACATGCACAAGGAATCCCATGTGATGTCAGAAAAGCACACCCACAACGATATTCAACTTCATCACTTAAGTCATGCATTCTCTTCAACTCCTGAGTTAATAATGACAAGCAGCGATGCGAAACTCGGCCATTTATATGCTGAAACAAAGGACCTATGTAGTTTGCCAAACTTCGACGTCTCGAATCTTCAAGAAAGTTCCGAATATTCGTCAGCTGCATTTCAATAGCCGAGTTCACGCGGTCGAAAAGAGTGTCGAGAGCGGCAATCGATGTAGTGATCCACTCTTTTAGAGCCGAATGTGCACTTTCCACCCTGCAGTTCGTAGTGTTGCCGAAATGAAGAACTTTATTCGTCCAATTCAACACAAATTTTTCCTTATGCACCAACCACGTGTCTTCCACATACCCTGTGAGCACTGGCCACGACTTGTAAGAAGCTTTCAGATTACAGACGGCTCTATCATAATCTGTCTGTGAATCAGAAAGCATGACTCTCCTCCACTTTCCACGCCTAAAACTCTCTGCAAGCTGCTTTTCCTTGCCGAATACGTGGTATGCGTAGTTGTACACGTCTTTGTTGATATGTCAGGTGCATAGTAAATGAGCAGACTCAGGAAAAACCTCTGCCACTGGTCGCACAGACCCATCTCCTGGTCCGTTATTATTGCAGTCGGGCTAACAATATTCAATAACAGATCCCGCAACCTCTCCAACACCCACCGGTAACTAGACTCGGTCTCATCCTTCGAAATCGCATATCCGACGAGGAAATTCATGTTTGTTGGAGTAACCCCAACCATTTCAAACAAAGGCACCTTGTACTTGTTCGTCTTATACGTTGAATCCATGCAGATTACGAATGGGTATGTACGCAACAACTGAACTGAAGTCGGATGTGCCAAAAATGCGTGAGTGAGGACATTAGTTTCTTCATCTGCCACAATCCAATGCAAATAGTTATGCTGCACTACATGACTGAGAAACTGCTGTGCGGGATTCTTGTCTTCAGATTTCGTCCTCCTCATGTACTCTCTGAAGTTATAAATGTGTCTTTGATTGGGATTATCCTCTGGGAATTTCTCATTTACTGCCAACAAAATGTTACGTGGTCTTTCTTGTGCCTCTGTCATATCACGAACAATTTGCTTTGCCCCAGCACTAAGTCTGCTGACCTGTCGATGACCCTCTAAATAAACTGCAAGTGCGTGGTTGTGATGCCCATAGGTGGAGGCGTCTTAGCCAGACGCCCGAGGGGGGGAAAATCCACCCTCGTTACCTCGCCGGATCCAGGTGCTTCGCCAGACATTTTTGTGGTGTTGGTACTAGGAATGTAAGTAAAATTGAGTCAAACATCTTATTTAAAGACACAGGACGAAATGAGTATTAATTGATTTGTTAATGGCAAAAAAGTAATTTTTTGGGCGATTTAAGTAGTTTTCCGACAACGAATAATAGTCCCCAAATATAATGGCAACATGTCTAGAATGAAATTGGAATATGTGAACTTATTGAAACTACATGGCTTGGTTGGAAAAAAGAATGGGACCACAATAAGTTAATAACTAATGTGCACTTTAAGTGGGGTTTGTGTTACCCTCCTACTCACCTACATAAATTGTGGGGACGTAAACTTATGTATGCATGTGATGATGATGTCTAGGGCTGAGCATCGGTCCGGACCCGGATCAGACAGGATTTTTTAGGGGAAATCAGTATTTTGGACCGACTTCGGACCAGACCGAAAACCAAACTTGCCCCGGGGTCCAGACCGAAACCCGGACCGGTCGAATTCGGTCTGATCCGGTCCAAAAAACCGGAATGACCCAAATCTTGCACAACCTTAATGATGTTAGTGTGGATATTTCAAAAACTCCAAAGTGGTATCAGTTATAGTTGAAGAAGATATTTCAAAAACAGAGCAAAATTTGTTTTGGAATTTCAAAATCCAAAACACATAATAGATTTTCACAATCTAGAGCAAAACCGTTTGAAACTACCAAAACAAAATCACTCTAATCGACCATATTATCTCTAATATATCTTAAGATCCTTCTAGCAGTTGCCATATGAAGATTACTAGGTTCACTCATGAACCAAGATATAAAGCTGGCATAGTGCACGATGTCTGACCTCGTATTATTGAGATAGATGAATGATCCCACTAAACTTCGATATGTCTACAGGTCAACTTTTGAGCTCCATCATTTGAAGAAAGCCTTGTATTAAGAGTCATGGGAGTTGGCATTGGCTTACACTTGGACATGTTGAACTTTTTCAAGATATAGGCCGCATAATTCTCTTGTGAGATGAATATCTCTCCAAACTTTTGTCTTACTTGGATTCCCAAGAAGTAGCTTATAAGCCCGAGATCAGTCATCTCATATTCTTTCATCACAGTCTTGTTAAATTCTTCTATCATTTAAAAAGAATTACTTGTATTGATAAGATCGTCAACATATAGGCAAACTATAAGAAAATCATGTGTACCTTCTTTCTAGATGTAGTGTGAGGACTCACTTGGACTTTTCTGAAATCCGTTATCTTAAGTACTTGTGATCTTGCTATTGCAAGCTCTTGGTTCTTGCTTCAATCCATAGAGAGCTTTGTGAAGCTTGTAGACTTTGTCTTCTTTATCCTTCACACCATAAACTTGAGGTTGCTTTACATGTACTTCTTCTAGCTCCCATTGAGAAAAGTTGATTTGACATCGAACTAATATACTTGCAACTTTATTTGAGCAGCTATTGTAAGTACAATTTGAATTGTTCCCCTACGAGCAACATGAACAAAAGTTTCATTAAAATCAATACCTAGTTGTTGAGAGTATCCATTTGCTACTTGTCGGGCCTTGCACTTATGGATTGAACCATCATCCTTGTGCTTGCTCTTGTAGATCCACTTGAGACCACTCACTTCTTTATCCGGTGGACGATTTACTAACTTCCAAGTTTGATTCTTTTCGATCATTGTGATCTCCTTATTCATGTTTCTTTTATTGTTTCTTCATACTTTTGAGGCTCACTAGCAAATAAATCAAAGTTAGAGTATTCATATATCTCGTCAATAGAGCATACCTTTCTTAGAGGGTCGTCGTAGTTAGATGGTCTTACAACTCCTTGAAAAGATGATTCTTCAGATGCAACTACTTCAATAGTCCTCTGTGTCTCATCGGATTTGTCTTCCTATTTCCAAGAAGCTTGTTCATACAAAAATGACATCTCTTGAAATAATTAAACTCATTGTACGTGGATTGAATGTCTATAGGCCTTAGATTCATCACTATAGCCGATTAGAATATATATTTCTCCATTTTCATCAAATTTCTCTTTTCTTTGAGAAGGATTATGTCCATAAGCTATGCCAATGACCTTTAGATGATTAATCATTGGTCTTCTTCTATATTATGCTTCATACGGAGTCATGTTCTTAACGAACTTGGTTGGAGATCTATTAAGAAGATAAGACTACCATATTAACGACTTCGGCCCAAAAATTATTTGGAAGTCCTTTTGTTTTCAACATCCTTCTAGCCATCTCCACTATGGTGCAATATCCTCCTTTAACTACGCCATTCTGTTGTGGAGCATACCTTGTTGTTAACTTCCTCTTTATCCCATTGTTCTTCCAAAAATCTAGAAATTCCTTTGATGTAAATTCTCCTCCTCGATCAGTCCTTAGTACTTTTAGATTATTACCACTTTGCTTTTCAACAAAAAACTCTAAAGTGAATGAATTTACCTAAAGCTTTAGACTTTGCTCCAATATGTAAATCCACACCAATCTACTATAGTCATTGATTGATCGTTTTAATACCGCAAGTGCACGACGTCGATGAAGACGCGACAAGTACGGGTCGTGTCCACGAGGAGTGTGTGCGAGTCAGAGTTCACAATACTCGAGTGGGAAAGGAAAATAGAGATATGAGATCGGAATTACACTACGATGCGAGATCGGAGAACAAACGATAAAAATAAACACTTTAGGGGGTAGAGAAAGAATGAGGAAATGAGAATATGTGTATGTGTGTGTGTTCATTGATGCTCATCACAACATGTAATACATGAAATCCATAAAACCAAATCCAACTTTGTCTCCACATCAAATAAGATAAAACTTTATCATTAAAACGTACAAGATAATAATTGAGATGAGGCTACATGAAATACATAATGATCAGATCTGACTATGTCTCCACATGAAATAAGATTTAACACAATCATTAAAACATACAAGACATTGATTAGGATGAGGTCAACATGAGTACATGCATGCACATGGCATGCTTCCTCCTTATCCACTTCATCCTTATCCTCACCTCATCATTCCCCATAAAATAGGCTCACTAATCTAAGCATGTGCTAAGCATCACTTAAGAGCATTAACACATCAAAGATAAGAGTGAAAATCTCATTAAATGGTTATGGAACTCATGTGAGGTTCAAAGGTTGGGATTAACACACTTAATACAACACATAATTACATCACATTCTTCTCCACCCCTAATAGGGATGAACTACCCTACTCATCTTTAAACTCAAGAAAATATAAAAACAACACAAAACTATAATGGAAATGTAGAAAACTAGATTAAACAAAGACCAAACAAAAAAGGAAATTGCATCAAATGGAAGGCATCAATGTAAAAACAAGAATTAAACTAAATTGAAATGAAAGATTACAAGGTTTACTCATCTTCTCCTCCACTACACTACTAAGTAAGAAATTAAAACTTACTCTAAAAAACAAGAAATAAAACATACTCTACTAAACAAGAAAGTAAACTAACCTAAGGAGGAGAGGAAGGAAGAAGAAGAAACGAGACATTACAAGTCTATTTATAGAAGAAATAAGGATTTTGATGGATTTGGAAGCAATCCGACGGCTATAACAACTTTCTCTATAGTCTGGTGCACTCATATAATTGAGATGAAGCCACGGGAGAAGTTGGGGACCAATTGGATCAACCAATAGCAGATTAAAATCCATCACCGACGGATCAATTGGGTCCGATCGACCCCAGTTTTCTTTGGTAACTTAAATGTCCTATTTTGCACAACGGGTGCACTCCTGGTCCGCTGGTTCAAGCTTGTTTGCCTTTAATTGCCCAAATACTCCTTAAGATTATGGTTTTGAAGGATTTTTGCACCCTTCTAGTCCCTTTGTTTTTCGGACCTGTTTGTTTTTAATTGCCCAAATATTTTTCGTGCGTTCAGGTCCCTCTGGATTTTATCTGGGTCTATCTTGATTTGCAGATGGGTCATTGTTCATGACAAACATGTCAACTTTATTTCATTTGAGTCATTTCTTCTTGCATTTCAGTCGTTTTCTCGCACTTTCTCTTCTTTATTACCTAACACATGAAACACCACAAACAAATACTCAAGTATCACAAAATTTGGGTAAAATAAATAATACATAACAAGAATACGATGTATGATATGCTATAATCGCTGCGACCTTTATTGTAAGTTTAATATTAATGTTTTTTCAATTAGTTAATGTTATTTTATATTTTTATTTCTGGATTTATGGTAATTTTTTTATTTTAGGAACAATTAGAGGCTCTACGAGGATCGGGTGAGACGAGCTCTCAGGGCTCTATCAATTCGGCGGCTGCTGCCCAGGATCCGATCGAGACTCTTCTTGTTGACGGGTACGGATGTGTAAGGATGTACTACAGTCTCGTCACCTTGACCGACATGTACGGACCGCGCAGACGCCATCCCAAGAGGTGAGTGACGCAAGAGTGTAAGTTGAGAAAGATCAGAAGATGAAGAAGATGGAAAATGAGCTAATAGAGACGAAAAAGAGGCTCACAAACATGGAGTCAATGATGGAGCAATTGATAGTGAAGAGGTTATAATCTTGAGTTATTCTATTTATAATTTAATAAGTTTTACATTTACCAAGTTAGTTTATATGCATTATAATCTGAATGTATAATGCTTAAATCATGCAGGATTTTAATGTAACATCTATTTGCACACCACCTCCGCCGCCAAGTCGAGATAACGACAACGATCCATCGGACGGAGCAGGCACCGGAGGTTTGACAACGTAGTTTCTGTGTTTTTTTGGATGTTATTTGACTAAGTTTTTTTTAAGTACTTTTACTTTTGAATTATTAAACGTTACTTTCAATGAAACTACAACTTTTACTTTTGAGTTTATCAGTTTGGTGGTATATGAATGTTTGAATTGGACGTATAAATCTTTGGTGTGATTGAGTTTTGAGTTATGAATGTTTGAGTTGTGAGGAATGAATTGTGAAGGACGATTGAGTTGAATTGCGATGATATTTTTGTTTGAACAAGGAAAATCGGAACCCTGAAAGAGAAAACAAGCTCTTTTTGGTTCTGGATAGGGTCTACACCGACGGATCGTATCCGTCAATGTAGATCATGGCATTTTTGATGGTCCGTATACACCGTCGGATGATATCTGTCGGTGTAGATTATGATGGATGTACACTGACGAGACGTCTCCATCAGTGTAGGTCATAGATATTACCCACCGACGGGACACATCCGTTGGTGTAGATGTCATTCTGTCGGTGTATATATTTGTTGGTGCGTATCCGTCTGTGTTATCTGATGCGACGAAACAATGTGAATTTTTTGTTGGGAAATTTTGCACCAAAATGAACACCGACGACATCGTTCTGTCGGTATATCCTTCGGAGTTGTGCAACACCGACGTTAGATACACCGACGGATACGTTTCCGTCAGTGTAGATCGACACCGACAGACATTGGTGTACTCCGACGGATAGGTACCGTCAGTGTTTCCTTGTTCTGCAGTAGTGTGGGGACAAGATTTAGGGAGTAATTGAAGAGGGAGTTGGATGGCATGGTGGATGGTGAGGATAGATATAAATTCAAGGATTAAGGGTTAAATGGTGACTCTGATACCAACTTTTTTGGGGGGCAAACAAAAGTCGTTGAACGATAAGATTAGATTTTGAAGATGAAATATCTTTGATTACAAAAAGGAAGAACTTACAAGACTTTAATAGAGGACTTGGACCATACTTGACTTGGATGACTCTTGGATGGATGCCCTACAAATGAGATTGTCCCCTATCTATAGGATAGATGTATATAATCGGGAATCATTCTAAGAATATCTAATTCCAAAATATACGAACTCTAGATATTTATGGATACTTCTTTGTAGAAATCTATGGAATGTCAAACTTTCTCTATGATTTTAGAGTATTCTACTCTGTTCTAAAATATTCTAGAAACTTCTAAAATTATTTGGTTATGTTTAGATTTCTCTAGATAATTCTAGGGATTACAAATTACATTATTTTTAACAACAAACTTCACAACAAAATTCAAATAGCACAACCAACCACCCCCCCCCCCCCCCCCCCCCCCCCCCCCCCCAAAGTCAGTCCCAAATCTTCTAAATTCAAGCAGATCCCTCAAATCCAAACTAAGAACTCACACAACATTTTAATGGAGATAGAAACATACATGCAATTAATTGATGTCAAGTTTGACATAACAAAACACCCAAGAATTTAGAACTCACGGATGGAGGAGTTGGAACTGGGATTTTGAGGAAGTTAAGTTAGACGAAAATTTGAGGTGAAGTGTTACAAATGAACGATCCATGTCTATTCTAACTAATAAACAACTAGATTAGCTAGAGGCAGAATCTGCCCTATTTAGAGGAGAGTTTAGATTAGATAGATTAGAGTAGTGATTTGCTAGTGCAAACGGGCGTGGTAATAAGATATTACCAATCAAATGAGATTGTAATGATGGACTTGTTTCGTGCATTTCAGGAACATCCCAGCCGATCTTGAAAACATGTAACTTGACGTGGGAATTTAGTTCATTGCTCAACAGATTTCGATTTGATTTCTGGAGTTGTGACAGGCACTTTAAGCACCGCATCACAAGATAATCATTTGGCAGCCAAAGCAACTCCTGTATGTCATTCTGCATCTATATAAGGAAACGACAAATTTATTGTGAAATACAATCCATAATAACAATCATGAAATTTTTAGGGTCGGTTTGGCAATAGCTTTTTAGTTGATTTTTGAAAAAATCATGAAGACTTTCGACAGATTTTCGGAAAAGCTGGGTTTTGATACCCTCGTTCCTATACATTTCTCTCTCATCCAAGAAACTAATTTGAGGTTATTTGTTGCTGCTTTTTATTTGTTACTCATTTAACCTCACTATTCTTACAGAAGAATGTTGTTTGAAACATGTAACTTGACGTGGGAATTTAGTTCATTACACAACATTATTAATCTATATATTAATATTATCTAATTTTAAGCTATTTATATAATACAAACAAATCACGTCTTCCACATTTTCTGAAATTACTAACAACTTGCTATAATTGTCTTGTTCAACAATATAGATTTTGTAATGTGTTTGTAATGTAATAGTAGTTGATTAATTTTTTTTGGAGGCGATTCTAATAATAATGTCATCAAAGTCGGTCTTACAACCAAATTTTGATTTTCTTTGTGTCGTCATTTTGTGGAAGATTTTTAATAAAATTACTCATCTCCAATGTCTTCATTTTGTTAAAGTTGGTGTCATGATTAAATGCTGAAATTGGTGGTTTTTGTTGAGAATAAATAATGAGAGAAACATAAGAAAAAATGTTTTACCATTACTACTTGTCAAAAAATGTTATTTCATAGTTGTTATATTTAATAAATAAGTCAGCTTTAGGTTGAAAGGATAATTTAGTGATCTTTAAAAAAAGCAAAAAAACAAATAAAAAAATTAAAAACTACTTTTCTCAAAAACAAATCTGCTTTTCGGAGATTTTGAGAAAAGAAATATGATTTTTTTCTCAAAATGTTTATCAGTAAAGCTGTTGTCAATTGGTATTTGCCATTTGGCCATGACTGCCATGTCGACAGTGCCTCCTTCAAGGCGTTTGCCTAAAAGGAAGTAATTGCCTCATTGTTTGTAACACAGTAGGTTTCACTTCCGGCAAATGTGGAGGACCCTTCTACAGCAGAAAGTGCATCTGCTCAATCCACTGTCCCGAGGAAGAACAATAGCATAATAATTATGTACGGAGAGGGCAACAATATATCATGTAGTATAATAAGTTGCCCAATTCTTAAAGTTGTAAATGGATTGAAAAACTATATATAATATGGAAAATAATTTATGTACTTTTAACACGTGTTTATGGCGCTCGTGACATGGAGGGACATAATTCTTTCAAGCTGCGCATGGAGCTTTTTATCAACTATTTAATTTGTTTTCAAATTTGATGATATGATAATCTAAGTGTCATTTAATTTTCCAATGCACGTGACTATTATCAATCCAATATGCATAGATATGTGTCTTTCACGAGACTGGTGTGTTTCACGTTGGACAAATGTTAGTTCTTTTTTTGCATTTCAAATGTCTAGTAACGAGAAAATCAACTGTCTCTTATTTTATTGGAAATCATATTTTTAAACAATAAAAAACGCAAATGATGACGTACATGGTGAATTAAAACGTGTCCCGTACTGTGTGTATTAGTAGGACTCATATAATATAATATATGTGTGTGTTTGTACTTTGTGTTTATATACATGTGGTGGTTGTTGAATTTATTTGATCTACTCATAGTAACGACACATAAGAGGTTACAACCACGTGTGAGAAGGTTAACATTATGTTTTCTTTTCTATCTTCTTCTTCCTGATAAGTGGTAACACTATGTTGAGAAGTGGTAGGCTCGGGGGTTGTAGTGGAGGCCTTGACTTCGGTGGGGATTATGGTGGGAGTTTGTTGAATTAAGTGGGATCTCAGGTAGTGGTTTTGGCAGAGGATGGAGGTGAGTCTTCCCTTGCAAGTTACTCTAGTCGTCTTGAACCTTATGGTAGTGGATTTTGTGGAAGGGATGAGGAGTTTGGTGGCTATGGCTAATTATTCTATTTCTAGCCAAGGGTGCAATTTTTCGTCCTTACAAACATAGTCACTGCTCGAAAATATGGTTTTCACGTCGGTTTTTTGACCCATATTACGTCGGTTGTACTGTTCTAATATACCAACATCATAAAATAGAGACGTAAAAAGGAGGAGAATATCACGTCGGCTCAATAACCGACATGATACACTTGCATATCACGTCGGTTATCCAAGAACCGACGTGATATACTCCATATTTATCACGTAAATATGGGGTATATCACGTCGGTTCCTTGGAGAACCCACGTGATCTACCATGTATATCATGTCGGTTGGTCAAACACCGACATGATATACCATATATTACGTCGGTTCGTCTATAACTGACGTGATATATGTCTGTTCAGAAGAAGAAGAAAAAATTGTTATAAATCTATTGATATGTCTCTGCACTAAACACATTCACACAATCGCATCACATTCACAATCACATACTGAATGTAATATAAGTGTTGACACTCAAGTCATTAAATCACAATTCATTTTTACATTCAAACCAACATTCAATGTCTTCGATTTCCATTCGAGCAAACTAACAAGTTAACATTCAATGTATCGAGCAAACTAACAAGTTAACAAATATCGAGTAAACTAACATTAATGTCATCAACTTATAAGTATACGTGTAATGGAAAAGGAAGTCCATCTCTCACTTGTGTAATCGAGCTCTTCCTGTTAAAATGGTTCAAGAGTTGGTCTAAAGATCTACAAATTAAACAAAGAATTCCATAAACATACACCTTTATCAAAATAATATATATTACTTCAATGTAGTGTAGAAACTATATATTACCTCGGGTAAATCTCCCCCCATCAAACCGAACTCCACAATTTGTTCCATATATCTCATAACATAGTACCCGCATTTCGTATTTCCGGTTTGTTTATGGTACTAAAATTAAAACAAACTGTATATTAATAAACAACGAAATTAATTGAAAATATAGTGCTCATTGTTTCATAAATAATTTAATTACCCTACCTTCATAGGATACCACGTTGTTTTCTTTTTTTCGCTTCTGTTTCGTCCAAATTGTTTATATATATCAATAGCTCTACAGAAATGGATAAATATCGAAATTTGTTATAAAATCTAACAACCACAACGTATTTTCATGTTTTAAAATAATAATTTAATAGAACTTACAATTACACCAAGTCCTTCAAATCTTTCCTCGTTTGTCGGAAGCTAAATGATGAAACCAAATCCAGTATCTGTATCAGGACGAATAACAGCTAACATCCAATGATCACTAGACAACATTCATTTAAAAAAACATAAGTAATTCATTTTATTACTACATGTATTATATCAAATAAGTAAAAACATACCTCTCCCAATACGGTGCTAGATAATACATCTTGTTCCCCTCAACCATCACATTCGCAATTTTTTGCGTCGGGTGTCATCACTTTTTCGTCCGGATCGTTGACCAATGTTGGACACAAATATCCAAAGCTCTTTCCATTAGGCATTTCGTAAAGAGACCTATATATCACAATCAATAAACATGATTTAAATGTCAAACTTAAAACATAAACAAATATCGAGAAAAATAACATATATAAGAATGACTTACTTTATATGAACTTCAATGATTGATATACATAATTTTTCCATCTTCAGAAATTGCATCCATGTAACGCTCGAAAGGATACATCCACCTCAAAAAAATCGAACCGAGTAGCTTGACTTCTCTAACCAAATGAACCATAATGTCAAAAAAGACGGCAGAAACTACATCTGCAACTAACATATTGTAACGAATTGTGATTGTTGCCTTGTCTGTGTTTTCTATTCTACTTGTAAAATAATAAATAAACATTATCATTAGACCACAAATACTTTGGATCAATTACTGTAATGCAAATCTTTTTGAAGAACAAATAAAATGTGATAATAACATGTCTAACGTGTTTTGGCAATATCGATCTAATGGCAACCGGTAACAACTGTTGCATCAACACATGACGATCATGAGACTTCAAACCAATTAGTTTCAAATCTTTCATTAACACTAGTGCATAATAGTCTATACTCGTTGCCAAATAGCCGTCAGCTATTTTAATAGCCAACGTGTATGGGTATACACGTCAGCCAAATAGACGTCGGATGGTTGAATATCCACGGAAGTTGACGTCTATACTCCGACAGTTATTCTCCACGTCTATAGACGTCGAGGTATAGACTTCGGTTGTTTGGTATGACCAACGTCTATAGGCCTTACAGAAATCTAACAGTTACGTTTTCTTCCATTTATTCCAGACAAAACCCCTACCGAACCCTAGCCTCAAACCCGACTCTCTCCGCGACCAATCTCCGACCGAGCCTCCGGCACCATAGCGACGTCCCAACCACTTCTCCCATCCTCTGGTCCTCCTTCGTCTCAACTCTGAACCGCACCCTCTCCCCGCCACTACCACGAGCACCGTTCTCTCCTCGACACTTCTTACGGTAACACTTCTTCTTCTTCTTGTACTTTGTTTTTTTAAACAATGTTGGTTGGTTTTACGGTTTCGAGGGTTTGGAAATAGCGGGGGAGACTGGGGGTGGATTTGGAGTTGAAATTTGTTGTAAAATTGGATTTGGAGTTGAGATTTGAGAGATTTTAAAGACTTCTTTTGATTTAATTTCGCAGAGATTGTTATCTAGTTGATCTTTTTTGTGAGTGGATATTCAGACTTTGTGTTTATAATGTTTTCAGGTGTTTTCTCATTTCTCTGGAATCTGTTTCTTTTGACAAATCAAATTTTCTCAATGATTTGCGATTCGATTTCCAACTTATTTTTCATGGGTTTGCATTATTGCCTTGGGTCTTAGTGTAATAGATGTTATATTATATAGTAGATGATTATGAAAGATGATATCATGTATACCTTGTTGAAGTTCCCTGTTTTTGTCATGTTTAACTTAAATAGCCCTTTACACCTACTCCAAAAGTTTGCATCCTAATTTTAAAAGTGTCCAAGTTATGATTTATTTATGGGTTTGCATAAAAAGTATCCAAATTAGAACAAATCTTTAGTTTGGTGAGTTCATACATTTATTTGTGTTTATTTATGTTTTGTTTAGTTAAATGTTTATTTATGCTGAAAGAAACTTATTTTGTTTAGTTAAATGTTTAGTTTCTAATAACTCATCGACCCACTTAAGATACTTGGCCTTTAATAACCTATAACAAAAGATTAGACCATATTTGCTAAGTCATTCATCATATAGGACTTTCCATTCATCGTATTTATTTTTTATTTTACGATTTTTGCCGTAGATTGCTGGTGTAAAGTACATAATGTCTTTCACTCATCATTCATTAGAAAGCACACATTAGTTAGTAGGACTTGCATTGGAACAAGAGTGAGGTGTGTGTTTGTTTGGTGTGTTTTTTGTTAGATTATTGTATGAAAAACACATAGGGGGCAGTCACCTATAGAAGATGAGTGGAGAATTTCATCACACTTCCCTTGGCCCAAAAACCACTTAATAAAAGAGCATTAATGAAATCAACATAGATGTTGGTCCCTAGGATTTCCAGACGCATTAACGAGAGGAAACCGTTTAAGACCGTTATGGCCTGAACGTTGTTGCTCATCTAGTCTCCCTGAGATTTTAGGAACCTTAGGGTTCCTGTTTTCCTACAGACTAGTGGTCCTCCCTGTTTAAGACCATATCGGCCTGAACGTCGTTGCCCATCTAGTCTCTCTGAGATTTAAGGAACCTCCAGGTACTTGATTTCCTATAGACTAGTGCTCCTCAGTGGGACCTCAAAGTTAGGCGTCGTCTAGTGCTAAGGATCTATAGTGGACTTTAGGCTTACTTTGGCCTTGATTGCTTAGTTAGGTTTCTAACCTTCCTTATTTCTAGGCAAGATTAAGGACTTCATGTACTCTCTCCTGAGTCATTCTTTTCTCATCTTCATGTCTCCAGATCTTCTCATCTACGAACACCTTCTTTTAAATTGAAATTTTATTTATTGTCTTCAATAATAACTATCATTTTTTTAATGTTTAGATGGAAATGCATCGAGAGTGGATTCTTTCAAACCGATTGAGTGATGAGTATGAGAATGAAGTTAATATGTTCTTAGAGATTGTCAAAAATTATTCAAAAAAATGAATGACAAATACATGGCGTATTGTTCATGCAGTAAGTGTCATAATATGTCAGTGCTGACTTTTCGGAAAATTAAATATCATTTGTTTGAGAAAGGTTTCGACACAAGTTACCGATGGTGGATATGGTACGACGAAAATGAATCATTTAGTTTTTCCAAGAATGACAGGGACAATGTTAGTGCGGGAGATCACTTAGAGGAAATGGTTCAGGATATAGCTAAAAAGTTTTCATACAACCCCAATTTACTTGGTAGTTTGTTGAGTGACAATGAGAAACCATTGTATAAGGGTTGCACCAAATTTACTAGATTATCAGCGGTGTTGAAGTTTTACAATTCAAAAGCCGAAAATGGTTGGACGGATGTCAGTTTGACATCACTATTGAAGCTATTGAAAGAGATGCTTCCAGAGCGTAATGAACTGCCGGATAAAATTTACGATGCTAAGAAAGTATTGTGTCCTATGAGAATGGAATATATGAAGATACATGCATGTCCGAAGGATTGTATAGTGTAAATGGGTGGGTGAGTTTGAAAACTTACATTCCTATCCCAAGTGTAACGTTTCACAATACAAAATGAAACATAGTGGACTGAACCACAATGTAGATGTTGATGAGATGAAAATCAAAGGACCTCCTGCTATGATTTTGTGGTATCTTCCGATAAAACCAAGGCCTAAATATTTTTTTGCAGGTAAGGAGGATTTCAAAAACAAGACATGACATGATGATCGTAAGAAACCAAATGATCAGTTGCTACGTCATCCTGCAGATTCACCTCAATGGAAAAAAGTAGATTACGACTTTCCTATGTTTGGTGAAGAATCCAGGAATGTACGACTTGGACTCTGTACGGACGGAATGAATCATTTCGGTAGTTTGAGTAGCATTCACAGTTCTTGGCCTGTTTTGCTTGTAATTTACAATATGCCACATAGTTATACATAAAACCCAAATATATTATGTTGTCTTTAATGATTTTTGGTCCGAAGCAACCTGGAAATGACATAGATGTGTATTTAAGACCCTTAATTGATGACCTAAAGAGATTGTGGGATGATGGAGAGCCAGTGTTTGATGCTTATCGTCAACAGTCTTTTGTAATGCGGGTAATGATTTTTTGCACGATTAATGACTTTCCAGCTTATGGTAATCTGTCTAGATATTCGGTTAAACGTCATAAAACTTGTCCAATTTGCGAAGAGAATACATGCTCCTTGCAACTGTTTAATGGTTCTAAGACAATCTATCTTGGTCATTGGAGATTTTTGCCAAACTCTCATCCTTATTGTAGGTTGAAGAAGACATTTAACGGAAAACATGAGTTTCAGAATCTACCAGTTGAAATTAGCATCGAAAAGGTGTATGAACGTGTAATGAATGTTGAATGTGAATTTCAAAAACCATACAGACGAGCAAATGACAAAAGTCTTTGGAAAAAAAATCCATATTTTTTTATCTCTCTTACTGGAAAACTTTAGAAGTTAGACATTGTATTGATGTGATGCACGTAAAGAAAAATGTTTGTGATAGTCTTGTTGGCACTCTGTTGAACATACCTGGTAAGACAAAAGATGGATATAATGCTAGACTTGATCTTGTTGACATTGTTATACGAACAATGTTGACACCAGAGAAGAAAGGAGACCGGAATTACTTACCTCCAGCTAGTTATGCATTGTGTAGAAAGGAGAAACAGATTCTCTGTCAGTGTTTGCACGATCTAAGGGTTCCACAATGTTATTATTCAAATATCAGTAGTCTTGTTGTCATGAAGGATTTGAAACTTGTGGGGATGAAGTCTCATGATTGTCACACTCTAATGCGGCAGTTGTTATCTGTAGCGTTGAGATCCATATTACCGAAACATGTTAGACATGCAATAATAAAGTTGTGTTCCTTTTTCAACAAGATTTGCGTAAAGTGGTTGTTGCGGTACGTTGTGTCAGCTGGAGATGTTCTTCCCACCTACGTTTTTCGACAATATGATTCATCTAGTTATTCATTTTGTTAGAGAAGTTAAATTGTGTGGACCAGTTTTTTAAGGTGGATGTATCCTTACGAGCGTTATATGAAAGTGTTGAAATGTTATTGCAAAAATCGTCAAAAGCCAGATGCTAGTATTGTTGAAGGATACATAGCAAAGGAGGTTATCGAGTTTTGCACTTGATACCTAGCAAACACCAAAAGTGTTGGACTTCCGAAGAATCGTCATGATGAACGTTCCGATGGTAAATGGACACGTGGAATGAAAATGTTAAATCCAAATGGCGAGTACTTAACGACAATATATTTCTATGTGTTGTGCAATTCTAATGAAGTTCAACCTTACCTAAATGAACACATGAAGCTAAAGAAAATAAATCCTTTATGGAGTGGTCAACAAGTAATTAATAGTCACAATAAGAATTTCATCTCTTGGTTCAAAAATGTGGCTTACAAGTGTGATGTTTCTGAGACAATACAATGGTTGGCCTACGGTCCGCATTCTGCTATTATAAGTTACAGTCGCTATGATATCAATGGATATTCATTCTACACAGTCTGTGAAGATGCCATAAGTGTTGTTCAAAACAGTAGGGTCACTTTAATAGCAGAGTCTTTGCATGTGTCTAGTTCTAAGGACAATGATATTGTATACGCCGACATGTCCTATTACGGTGTAATTGAAGACATATGGGAGCTAGACTTTGTTAAATTTAAAGTACATGTATTTAGATGCATGTGGGCTAATAATAAAAGTGGAGTTCGCGTGGATGACTTGGGTTCACTTTAATTGATTTTTCAAAAGAAAGATATAAAGGAGAACCTTTTATTCTCGCTTCCCAAGCGAAAAAAGTCTTCTATGTGGCTGATCCATGTGATAAGAAATGGGTAGTAATTTTGGAAGGGAAGAAAAAAATTGTATCATATGATAGTCTTATCGAGTATGAAGACACACCACATTTCTCTAAGCAAACACCGGAGTTGAACTCAGTAGACGAGGAAATAAATGTTGAGACTTGTATGTTTAGAGATGACCACGGTGAAGGTATATGGATTGAAAATCCATTAAGAAAAAAGAAATTGTAAAGATGCAAAACTTCTTGTAATACATTATTTTTTGATTAAAACATTACATGAAGAGACATTATAACCATTTAATGTCTTGAGTTTACCCTTTATAGAATCATGGCTCCGAAAAAGAAACTCACTCCATCAGAGTCTGAAAGCTCGAAGACTTACAGTTCACGAGGTTCTACACTGATGAAAGAATTTGTGGGAAGAAGAAATAGAGACAGTAGAGTTCCAATCCAGATTGATGACTGTCTTGAGCCAATAGGCATGTTGTCTGATAACTGGAAAAGTTATTTGGATAGCCTAGCGAGGACCAAAGTTGACATTTGTTTGTCGAGTTGGGCCGAGGTTGAATAGAAGCTGAATGGCACAATATGGGATGACGTGCAGGTAATGAGTTCATTATAAAATTCTTTAGTTTTAGTCGAACTTTTGAGATATATAAATTACAAAAGGTTAACGTGTTGTAGGCAACTTTTGACTTCCAATCCACTGACAAGTTGAAGAAAAAGTGGATGACATACATGTCGGTTCGTTGGTGGGACTTCAAAACAAATTTAACCATGTACATATTTGGAGACTACCATGATAGAAATCCATGCGATATCTATAACTTTATCACTCCGAATCAATGAGAGCAATTTAGAAAATCAAGAGATAGCCCGGAGTTTGAGGTAACTGAGTTTAATTTAGAATATGAACTTATTAAGTTATTATTTTAAATGATAATTTAATAAAATTGGTTTTAGGCCCTCCAAGCAAAAAACCAAAATATTAGATATTCTAACAAGTATACGTATGTCTCGAGTGGGGTACCAAAAGTTAGAAGCACAAATGATGGCTGGAAAAGTTACCCTGAAGAAATAAAAGGCAATTGACTCTAGTATGAGTAAGGAGCAAGCATGCAACTTGTCTCCTCCTACCCCCGTAGCTCGTTGTGATTCTTGGAAGAGAGCGAGGGTAAACTCCAAGGGGAGTACGTCAGAGACGAATCGCAAGTGATCCGCTCGAAGATAGTAAGTTGTATCACTTGTATATGTTATTAAATCACATTTAGTAAATTTATATTTTTCAATTGTTGGTAATATTTTTCGTGAAACTTAAGGACTCTTTGAAGTTGAGAAAAGTTCAAGGCGAATTTGCTTCTAATGGCCAGAATGACATTCTACGCGAAGCCTTGGGAAATGGCGAACATCCCAGACGTGTACGGGGGGGGGGGGGGGGGGGGGGGGGGGGGGGGGGGGTTGGACTGCGATAATATTATGGAAAAACTCAATGGTCAACTTCGTCGACATTTCATACCAAAGCAAGCAACAAATTGCAGAGTTGTAAAATAAATTGCAACTTGTTATGATTTTTTGGATCGCGATTTGCCTACTTCTCCTACCCACCGTAGGACCACTTCTTCCCCGGTGATCACACTCTGGTGCAGCCAGTGTGCAACCCCGATTGACAATATGATTTCGTGGCTAATTCTCGAGAATTAGCCCTTGTAGGCGGTCACTCATTTGGAAAGTTTGAGGATGGATCTAGATATGTTCTATTTGTCGAAGACCCTGATCGAAGATTGGTGGGACACGACAAAGTTTATAACATCTCCGACAGCGCTTCACAGAGGTGGAAGAGGGAGAAGTGAAAGTTGCAGTGGGGAGTTGCTTAGATGCTGGTGCTTTGTTTCCAATTCCGGAAGAAGAGCTTGTTACCCTAGGCGATGCTATCGGTGGGTTCATGAGGTAGCCTAGTCATTTAGTAGAGCTAAGTGACACACATGAGGTATACTTTAAATTTGAAAGACTCTAAATTTCAATTTTGTTAATAATTGCATTTTAATGGTTGTATATATATATTTGTAAGGTGTCAAGCCCCCGGAGCAAAGGGTCCAACAACAAACCTCCAATCAACATTAATTTGCTATCAAGTAGGTGCAAAATGGTGTATCAACTAATGGTAGGTAGGGAATCACAATCCTTAACTACCTGGGATTTGGGGAGGGGGTTAAAGGGTTGCCTACGACTTTATACATCGCTAAAGAGGATGTTATGTAATTCTTGCTGATGGATTCATTGTGCATCATGATTATCGACGTGCAAGTTAAGTAAGTTTTTTCTTGTGTATAAGATGAAATGTATTGAATAATTTTATCTTAATTGTAATAGAATGTAATTTTTACTCTTGTAGACATGACTCTAGAAGGTAAGTCTTTCCCGATGATCAACTATTTGAAATTATCAGTCCATCTACATATATATATGGAAATGACGATAAATCGGGTCAGCTTGGGACTTTCATGAAAGAAGAAGACAAAAGATATTATTTGCTCCCTTATCATGAGAGGTAAATTTGTTAATTCGAAGTGGAATTTTATTTTGTAATAAATTTCTAATTATATATATAAACAACGCTCATTGGATGCTTGTCGTTGTATGTCCCGTGACTAATTCCGTATATTGGTTTGATCCGTTGGGAATACATAAAGAAACTTGTATATCTGTAAGTTCGTTTTAATCATTGTATTTGTAATCCATGGATTTTTATTAGTATTATTGAATTCATGTTCAATAACTTGTCCTACTCAAGTGAAGGTTTACAGAGCGATAGGTGGCAGGAGAACAACCCCAAAAGCGGGAGTAACATAGCATGGAATGAGAGTAAGTTCTTTCTCCCATTTTTGTTAGTTATGTTAAGTAATGAAACATATATTTAGCAAATTTATATTTTTATAGTACCGCAAGCAGATTGGAAATACGGAATGTGGTTACTACGTGATGAGATACATGGACAAAATCCTTGAAATTGCACATCAAAACGTATCACTAACCGAGGTAATATAAATCACTATTCAGTGGTATAGTTATAGTTTCATTATTTAGATTTAATATTTTTAACTTGTATTTTTATAGGTCTTCCAAAAGAATAGTGATCCCTACTCACAAAAGGAGCTCGATGATACTCGCGAACGATGGACTCGCTACTTATCAGAAACATGTTAATGAACTAAGAGGTTTTCATATCACTAACATTTTTTGTAATTTATTTAACAAGTTTACTTGTATTACAAACATACAATGTTATGCCCTAATATAATCGCCTCATTTTTTGAATGAATGTCAAGTGTTTGTGTATGAATGTCAAGTGTGTTAAATGATTGTGTTTGTGTATGTATGCTTGTATGTATTTGTGTTTGTGAATGAATATGTGTATGTATTTGTGTTTGTGAATTAATTGGGTGCAAGATGAATGTTTTTCTTGTGCAGATTGAATGTGTTTGCTATGCAAGTATCTATGATTGCTTTTTTTGACCAGGTAAGGGAATAGACGACGGTTGTTTCGGTTAGCCGACATCTATTCTTTTTCAAAAAAGGCATAGACATCGGCCGTTAAGAGACCGATGTCTATTAATTAGGTATGGACGTCGGCTGTTAGAGACGACCGATGTCTATACCTAGATAATAGACGTCGGTTGTTTCTCCCAACTGACGTCTATTGTCTAGGTATAGACGTTGGTCATTAAGAGACCAACGTCTATGTATATACGACGTATAAATAGGCGTCGGGTTAGGGGAGCATTATATCCGACGTATATACTCCATATATCCGACGTATATGCCATTTCCTATGGTAGTGTGAAACACGATTGCTAATATTTGATGAATACCCCTACGGCACTTTGAAACGAGATTACTAATTTATCCTTTCTGGACAGAGTGTAACAGACTGGTGGTAAATACTTACGAGTACCTTTACTCTCTCATGCTAATTTTGCTCGAATACCAAGTTCAAGTAAATCAAGTCTGGCACTATATCCATCTTTACTCTTACCTGGTATGTTCAGAAGAGTTCCTAACAAACTGTCACAAATATTTTTTTCGACATAAATCACATCAATATAATGTCTGACTTCTAAGGTCTCCCAATAAGGAATGTTAAAAAAATAGATTTTTTCTTCCAACTACTATTATTATTTCCACGTTTGTAAGGCTTTTCGAATTCGCATTGAATGACTTTACCCGCTCAACAACTTGCCTTACACTGATTTCTGCAGGGGATTCTTCGAATTTCTGCTTTCAGTTAAAAGTCATCTTCATTTTACGGTACAGATGATTCATCGGAAGAAATTTGTGATGACCAAAATACACTGTCTTATTGCCATGAACAAGTTGCAAAGAACACGTCTTTTCTTCACAAATAGGACATGCTTTGTGCCCTTTCACAGAATAGCCAGTCACATTTTCATAAGCGGGGAAGTCATTAATTGTGCAAAATATCATCGCACGCATTGTAAATGACTGTTGGTGGTGGGCATCCCACACTTGCTCACCATCGTTCCACAATTTCTTCAAGTCATCAATCAAGGGTGCCAAATACACATCTATGTCATTACCCCGTTGTTTTGGACCAGAAATCATTAAAGATAACATCATGTATTTATGTTTCATGCTTAACCATGGAGGCAGATTGTACATAACCAGTAGAATAGGCCACGAACTATGAAGGCTACTCAAACTCCCATAAGGATTCATTCCGCCAGTACACAGACCAAGTCTCAGATTACTGGACTCTTGACCGAACACTGGAAAATATGAATCGATCTTCTTCCACTGCGGAGAATCTGCAAGATGTTGAAGCATTTGATCGTTCACTTTATCACGATCTGTGTGCTATGACAGATTCTTCGAATCTACAGGGCAGGCAAACAAACGTTTCAACCATGGAATTATCGGAAGATACCACAACGCCTTCGCAGGAGGTCCTTGTACTGGTATATCACCACTCTCATTTTTCTTATGTTTGTACTGTGACGCATTACAAACCGGACAACAATGCAGATTTTCATATTCAACCCTATATAATATGCAATCATTAGGGCACGCATGTATTTTCGTATATTGCATTCCCATCAGACACAATATTTTTTTGGCCTCATATGTACGGTCCGGAAGTTCATTCTTTTCTAGGAGAATTTCTTTTAACAGCTTAAGTAAGACAGTAAAACTGACATCACTCCAACCGTTCGAGACTTTCAAGGTATATAACCGTAACACTGCAGACAATCTACTGAAATCGGTGCAACCCAAATTCAAAGGTTTTATTATTATCAGACAACAGACTACTAAGTACTTGGGGATTATCATCAAACTTATCGGCAACATCTCGAATCATATCATCTAACCATTCTTCATCATTAACATCGTGATTTGAAAGACTATCAATTTCTTCCTTCGTACGTATTTCATTCTTGATGTGTTTGTTTAAATACCGCAAGTACACGATGTCAGTAAAGACGGGGCAAGTACGGGTCGATCCACAGGGAGGTGTCTCGACTCTGGTTCTTTTGAAGGCAAGTGGGAAAATAGGGGGAAGAAATGAGGTTGGAATTACACTACAATGCGTAAGAAAATCAAGAAACAAACAATAAAATTAAACCCCATAGGGGGTAGAGAAAGAATGTGAATACGAAAATATGTGTATATATGTGTGATCATTTGTGCTCGTCACATGTAGTACATGAAAACCATAAAATCAAATCCAACTTTATCTCCACATGAAATAAGATAAAACATTATCATTAAAACATACAAGACAATAATTGAAATGAAGCTAAATGAACTCATGAATAAAGACCAAACCCTACTATGTCTCCACATGAAATAAGATTTTCACAATCATTAAAACGTACAAGACATTAATTAAGGTGAGGTCAACAATAGCACATGTTACAACATGTCATGTTTCCTTCTTCCACTCCATCATTATCCTTACCTCATCATTCACCGTGTGCTAAGCATCACTCAAGAGCATTAGCACATCAAAGATAAGAGTGGAATCTCATTAGATGATTATGGAAATCATGTAAGGCTCAAAGGATTAAGATTAACACATACACACACACACCTAATACATCATATAATCACATCACGTGCTTGTCCATCCCCTAAATGGGGATGGACTTCTCTCTACTCATTAATCTAACAATCATATAAAGAAAGGATGACATTCTAATTATATTACGATTAAGAAAATAAATTCAATCTAAACATGCAAACATTGAAAGAGATAACATGAAAATAAAACTATAAGAATTATTTTATTTACATGACTCACGTTATAAATAACATTTTTCTCCACGTTGAGTTTTGCTCCAAAGCTTACTCCAAGTAGAGAGAATGCCACCAAGCAATGAGTAAATACAAAGGAGCAGGAAGAGTTCTATTTATAGTCATAGAAAAAGGTAACCATGGACAATCCCTCGGTATGGGACTAAACACATACTATAAATGAACATAAAACAACATAATCGAACACTGACTAAACCATGAATCATTTGGAGACATTTGGACCGCCAATTGGCAGTCTAGATGCCTCTGATCGAGTCTGGATTTTGGTGGCTCGGTTCTGGCTTGATTTCTTGATGTTTGATGAACCCGATTTGGTTGTTGACGGTTAGAACGGATATAATTGTCAAAATACTTCTCATGATGGTGTAGAGTTTCTTGATTTGCTCATTGTCATTTTGGTTTTACATCCGGGTCCTTCTCTCTTTCATCTCAGTCCATAAGTCTTGCAACTTAGTCATTTTCCTTGCTTTTAAGTCGTTTTTGAGTCTCTTCTTCTCAAACTTGTTTATTCCTGAAACTTACACATAAAACTCGTTATGTAACATTACTTAGGCTAAAAATAAAGGATATAAGACACAAATATATGCATGATAAGATGTCAATCAATTCTCACCATGCCATATCCAACGTGTGTATTGATGTGAATTAAATTTATACCGCAAGTGCACGGCGTCAATGAAGAAGTGGCAAATACGGGTCGAACACAAGGAGGGAGAGATTCTGTTTTTAGTGTGATTTCGATTGGAGAAAAGAAGGAGAGAAGAATTAAGTTGGTTTTGAGATTTTTGGGTTTTACTTATTTAAAGCAAGAAACAAGAACAAATAAAACTAAAACAAGAACAAAGAGGTGAATTCCGTCGGGTGGAGGTTTAGATTTAAGGTTTAGATTAGAGAATTTAGAAACTTATAATAAATCATATTAGTTATAAAGCATTACATGATAAATGATTTAACATAAACTCAAGTAATCAAAATATACTAACACGAAATTAAAATAATAACATTCATTCATCTTCTCTTCACCCTAATCCGTCACCTCCACCCTTTGGAAAGAGTTAGAAACTCATGGAGGGAGGAAGAAGGGGTCCTTGAGACATTACAAAAGAAAACTAAAAGTAAGAAATAAAAGACAGAATTTTATTAATGAAAAGAAGATTACAAAACTAAGATTAAGAATAAAAACTAACACCAAAGACTAAGGACCCTTCTAACATCGTTCTCGGGTCTATTTATAGTTGCTACAAGGGATCTAGGTATAATATTGGAAAGTACACGTGTCCAGACACGACTGGACGAAATTGGAGCACACGGATCGATGCTTGGGCGGCGGAAACGCCGCATATTGTATGTGTGGTGCGGCGGAAACGTCGCACAATCTGGCCTGATTTTGTCCGGATTTTGGTTGAATGTTTATGGTATGATTTGATCCTTCTTTGAGCATCTGGATTGATTCTTTCCATTCTTTTGAACTCCGGATTAATTCATTCACATATTTGGAGATATACATTGATTTTTCTATATATTTTCTCCAAGAGAATAAAAGCTACTCGTGATTTGCAATTAGGTCCTTGACTTTTTGCAGTTAAGTCCCCGGTTACTTTTGTGCTTAAGTCCTTGTTCTTTTTGCAATTAGGACTTGAATGCTTTTTATGCTTGGATACATTTCCATTCGTAACCCGATAATCTTGAACTTGGTCTTTATGATAAAAATGAGTCTTTTGCACGTGTTTATGCTCGGGATGTGGGTAAATTGCATTCAGGTCCCAATATTCTGTAAATAAGACCAAACACATACATTAGTCGCATTTATTGATGTAAAAGTAATCTAAATGAAAGACATATGATGCAATGTATGCAATGCATCAAATACCCCCACACCTAGATTTTGCTAGTCCCTAGCAAAACAGAATATAAGAAAAATGAAAACAGGGAAATCCTAACTCACTTTCGTAGGAATCACGGTTGTACTTAGCATGTGCAACAAGCCTTTAAACCTCCTTGTTGCCAAGGGGGACGAGTTTTGTCTCGTGAGGGTTTTCAGTTGACACACCCACAAAGTCTTAAATCAACATTTCCATTAATAGCTCTTAATATCTCCACATTAACCTTATACATCTCACTTAGAATTCTTGTATGCTCATTATATGAATCTAACTCATTAAAAATATGACTTGGTCTTTATTCCGCCAACATTCACACCACTAACCCTTCTACACATGTTTATCACTTGAATTATTTTGCACGCCTCCTCTGGTGGTGAAGTATCATTCGGATCAACCATGGTATGGATCATTCTTTTAGCTTTGGGCCTTGAGTATTATTATTTGTTTCTTTTCTTTTCTTCTGTGATTCAACACATTTGCTTTTTGACACTTTTACCTTTTTTGCATTCGTGTAGCGAGTTTGGTCGATAATCCCGAGCTGGTAGACTCAAGTTACCGGGTTTCAAGATACCCCTACGGACCAGTGACTCAAAGGCTTGGGCTTTTGTAATCATTTTGCAAAATGTGTTTTCTTCACTTTATTCCTTTATTTTTATTTTTATTTTCCTCAAGGCTTAATTGCTATTAGAAGTCCACACTTCCCGGTATATTTTCCTCAACCTCTGCTTTTTATCAACCACTTCAAAGATTTGATTCATCCAATTTAAGTGCATACATGTCTTAAAGGGCAATGGGTTATTTCTTTGGAACTTAGATTTATGTCACAATTTCTACAAGCAGAACTATATAATAAGGAACAAAAACTCAATGCAATTTGTACACGGGTTTTAGCAGTTCAATCTTAAGCTATGTCATGAAACATTAAAATTTTTTATTTTTATTTTTTTTAAATAAAAGACAGAATATATAGATAAATATATACATAAACACCCCCCCACACCTAAATCATGCATTGTCCTCAATGTATGCAAATATAAAGCAAATGCACTTATTACCTTGGTGAATTGCGGTGGAAGGATGGAATTTGCTCAAAGTCAACCATAGTCAGAACTGGATTGAATGACACCATATTGGTGCATGTATCCAGTTGAATTGTTCCTCATGTCGCAATGAGCATCCTGAGTTACAGGTTCCACACCCCTCACATAAATTGGTTCTCTTATTTGCTCGAGTGACGGTGGGTGTGTAGATGAATTCCTCCCCTTTTTCTTACTTCCTTTTTGATTTTGTGATGATTCAGAAATATTATAGATACGCGATTTCATCACAACATCACTTTGGTTGCATGTTATTTCTGGCTCACTATCAATATGAAAGATATTAAATTCAGCTTTTAAGTTCCCAAAAGATAATTGCATGAGCCCATTTCGACAGTTTATCAATGCTTCCGAAGTGGCTAAAAAGGGTCTGCCTAGAATTACAGGGATTTGTCGATTAGGATTTACCACAGGTGCAGTATCTAGTACGACAAAATCCACTGGGTAAATGAAGTCACCAACCTTGATCAAAACATCCTCTACTACACCTCTTGGTTTCTTAATAGAGCAATCAGAAAATTGAAGGGTTGTCCTAGAGGGTTTTAATGGACCAAGGTTCATTTGCTCATAGACAGAGTACGGGAGTAGGTTAACACTAGCACCAAGGTCTAGAAGGGCTTTGTTGATAAAAGTATCTCCTATTGCACATGAAATTGTGGGACATCCAGGATCCTTATATTTTATAGGAGATGTGTTGGACAAAATAGAACTTATGTTTGCAGTTAAGAATGCCTTCTTTGGTACGTTTGTTTTTCTCTTTTTAGTGCACAAATCTTTTAATAATTTAGCATAAGCAGGTATTTGTTGAATCATGTCTAAGAGTGGAATGTTCACCTTAACTTGCTTAAATACTTCCAAGATTTTCTCTATTTGTGCACTTGAGTTCTTCTTGAGTCTATTGGGAAATGGGGCTTTAGGGACATAGACTCGCTCAGGTTCAGGTTGAGCTACGGGTTCAGATTGAGTAGGTGGGGTGGGCGTTTCAGATTGGACGTCGGGTTCAATGGTTAGGTCATATGTGGCAGTTTGATGGCTAGATTGATTAGACGTTCTAGGATTTACCACATTATTATCAATCTGTCTTCCGGACCGTAATGATACTACTGCATTTATTTGTTGGAACGATCCTTCCTCATTAACCATTTGAACCGGTCTAGGGTTGTTATTTCCTGAAGGTGCTTGATAGGATTGATATGAGTTATTAGATCTAGGGTTCACCTCAGGTTGACTTGGAAACCGACCCTTTTCTCTTTCACCTACTATTTATGCGAGTTGGCTGACTTGTCTCTAGCCTTTGGAAGGTCTGGTTGGTTGTTTGTATAAAAGTTTTCATCAAATTTTCCAAGCTTGTCAACCTAACCTCATGATCGTTATTGTTACTAAACCCAGATGATGTATTATTTTGGTTATACGGGTTCGGTTGTTGTCTAGGAGGTTGACCCTGTTGGTTTGATGAGAAATTGGAATTATTACGCCAACCCGAGTTATAGGTTGATGCGTATGGGTCATTTCTAGCATGGTTATACATGGCATTAACTTGGTCCCATTCCGCACAATCTTCCTTTACATGACCAGTCTGACCACATCTAGAGCACGGGATAGTCGAGTCTTGATTCACTCGGTTTTGGGTTTGTAGCTCTAAACTTTCCATCTTGCGCATAAGGGTAGCTAGTTTTGCTTCAGCCGCTATGTTGGCATCTACAGCTAAGACACCTGGTTTGGGTTGACTTGCTATTCTAGATCCAATACTCGGGTTAAGCGGTGTTCTAGCATTGTCCCATTCCATACTGTTTTCAGTTAAATCCTCAAAGAAAGTCCAGGCATCATTTTCATTTTTTGACATAAAGTTCCCTTGGCTTACGGATTCTACCATAACCCTAGATGTGGGTGTCAATCCCTCATAAATAATTTGGCATAATTGCCATCTTGGAATTCCGTGATGAGGGCATTGGGTCAGTACACTCTTAAATCTTTCTAGATAGGAATAGAACGGTTCCTCTCAGACTGAACGAATGCAACAATTTCATTCCTAATCCTCATAGTCTTATGGTTGGGAAAATATTTTTTCAGGAATACTTGAACAAACTTAGCCCAACTCCTAATAGATCTTTCGGCTAGACTATATAGCCATTTCTTAGCGTCGTCCTTTAGTGCTAGAGGCACGAATTTCAGACGCACTGCCTCCTCAGGGATATGCTGGTATTACATAAGAGAGCAGATTTCCTCAAATTCTCTAAGGAAGAGATATGGGTCTTCCCTAGAGGTGAACTTAGGCAACATACTCATGTATTGTGCCTTAAGTTTGAAGTCGCGACCCGGGATGGTGGGCATAACGATGCACGATGGCTGAGCAGCCATCGCTGGATAGCATCGATCCCTCAAAGTTATAGGTTGTGCAACAGGCGGGTCCACTACGTTCTCACCCATTGGATCTGGGTGAGGTGGTGCAACAGGTGGATTGGAGCTAAGTTCCAGACTGGAATCTAGATGAACTCGTGAGAGTCGATTACTCAAGTCCCGAATCCAAATCTGAGTGCACCGGGTTGAATCAATTTTTGAATTCAAATTCCAAATTTAAATTCCAAATTTAATTTCAAGAATTAATTACAATTTTTTTTTTAATTTTCGTTTTTTTTTATGTTTTTTTTTTCAAAAGGAAACAAACAATAGAATGGGGCAAGATGAGAAAGGAATCCTAATCTAGAGAATTTAGGTGAGAAGAGAAAGAAGACTCAGATGAGAAAGGAAACTTAACTCTAAAGATAGAAAAGATGGTTGGTCAGAAATTTCCTAAGAAAGCACGGTTCAAACAATCCTAGACCTAGTGTCGCTTATATCTAGACGACTCCTAACTGGTTGAGTCGAATTGATTCGCTTGATTCACCTCCCTCACTAATCAAACCAAATTGGCCAGGTAGTGTATAGCTAGTGGAGGTGCTTCCGACAGAGTCGGTGCCAATTAGACAACCACTTCGCTTGGAAGACTCTCGTCAACACAAAAACACTTCCTAGACACCAAATTGAATTCGATCGGCTTCAAGTCATAGCAAGTCAAACCAATTCTTCTCCTTAATTGAGTCCGAGTCCTTAGGGGTCAATGTCTAATTGATTTTAATTTAAGGCTTGGGTGACACTTTAGGATTGTGATTTGTGTGCTACGGAAGGGTGGTGAAATCCCCACCGTATCTTTGCCTACGGAGTTGCCCTTAAGATAGTTTAACTTAAATCTAGCAAAGAGAGTCAAACAATGGTCTTTAGTGGGGGGCAATTGCAAGGTTGTATGCAAACTAAATTATATGCTTAAATGCAATCGTTAAAACACGATACGTACCTTGCCTCCAGCACTCTTCAACAATAAAAATAATTTGCAAGAATTTAGCAAGAATAATGCAAACAAAACATTATATGATGCATGCACTAAGTTCTTCTAGTTTTGCCAATTGTTAGGTCAGAGTTGAATTATTGCCAATTATGGAATTTAAGCTTAACACGTGCAATTCTAATAAAAAGAAATTTTCTGAAACTAGAAATTACGAGGAAAAAGGCAACGAAGGTTACCTACGCAATGCTCAGTCGGGTTCGCCGCCCGCTCTCGAAATTTCTGTAGCTTTACGCGTCCACCCAGAGATGAGTCGCGTCCCAGAAAAAGTTGAAGCCCAGACGCTCCAAGTGTGCGGCGGATTCGCCGCAAGTTGTTCTTCAGGTGCGGCGATTTCGCCGCTCGTTTAGCTCAAATGGTGCTCGGATTTTGCCGCGCACTCTGTTGTCTCCTGAAACACAAATCCAAATAATTAGATCGCGCACAAGATAAACAGGATAAAATCGAAATCAACAAAAGAAAACAAAATCTGCGTCGCCTCCCCGGCAACGGCGCCAAAAACTTGATGTGAATTAAATTTATACCGCAAGTGCACGACGTCAATAAAGACGTGGCAAATACGGGTCGAACACAAGGAGGGAGAGATTCTGTTTTTAGTGTGATTTCGATTGGAGAAAAGAAGGAGAGAAGAATTAAGTTGGTTTTGAGATTTTTGGGTTTTACTTATTTAAAGCAAGAAACAAGAACAAATAAAACTAAAACAAGAACAAAGAGGTGAATTCCGTCGGGTGGAGGTTTAGATTTAAGGTTTAGATTAGAGAATTTAGAAACTTATAATAAATCATATTAGTTATAAAGCATTACATGATAAATGATTTAACATAAACTCAAGTAATCAAAATATACTAACACGAAATTAAAATAATAACATTCATTTATCTTCTCTTCACCCTAATCCGTCACCTCCACCCTTTGGAAAGAGTTAGAAACTCATGGAGGGAGGAAGAAGGGGTCCTTGAGACATTACAAAAGAAAACTAAAAGTAAGAAATAAAAGACAGAATTTTATTAATGAAAAGAAGATTACAAAACTAAGATTAAGAATAAAAACTAACACCAAAGACTAAGGACCCTTCTAACATCGTTCTCGGGTCTATTTATAGTTGCTACAAGGGATCTAGGTATAATATTGGAAAGTACACGTGTCCAGACACGACTGGACGAAATTGGAGCACACGGATCGATGCTTGGGCGGCGGAAACGCCGCATATTGTATGTGTGGTGCGGCAGAAACGCCGCACAATCTGGCCTGATTTTGTCCGGATTTTGGTTGAATGTTTATGGTATGATTTGATCATTCTTTGCGCGTCTGGATTGATTCTTTCCATTCTTTTGAACTCCGGATTAATTCCTTCACATATTTGGAGATATACATTGATTTTTCTATATATTTTCTCCAAGAGAATAAAAGCTACTCGTGATTTGCAATTAGGTCCTTGACTTTTTGCAGTTAAGTCCCCGGTTACTTTTGTGCTTAAGTCTTTGTTCTTTTTGCAATTAGGACTTGAATGCTTTTTATGCTTGGATACATTTCCATTCGTAACCCGATAATCTTGAACTTGGTCTTTATGATAAAAATGAGTCTTTTGCACGTGTTTATGCTCGGGATGTGGGTAAATTGCATTCAGGTCCCTGTATTCTGTAAATAAGACTAAACACATACCTTAGTAGCATTTATTGATGTAAAAGTAATCTAAATGAAAGACATATGATGCAATGTATGCAATGCATCATGTATCCTTCATCAAAATGTTTCTCAAACAAATGAGTATTGATCTCTTTTACATCCCTTAAGAACATGTTAAGACACTTCCTACATGGACAAAAGAACTTTCATTCGTTTCTAAAATGCACATTCTTTTGTGCAAACTCTAGAAATTTATCAACTTTGTACTCATACTCATCACTCAACCGACTTGCAAAAATCCAATTTTGATCCATTGTTATCTACACAACAACACAAACAATCGTAATACAAAATAAACCTAATATATAGGAATTTTTTAAAATTTCAGTAGAACCTCCCCTTAAATTTCATATTAATAAAAAAATTATGTGGGAAAAAACACAAACAAGCCACAACTATATAACAAAAACTTCGATACAACCATTCCCACACAAACACTAGACTATACATAATATATTTGCACAATCAATTCAATTCTTGTATTTATTCAACATAGACCATTTGAAGTCGTGAACATCACATAGAAAATGTACAATGCATGGTAAATGATGTATCACACAAAATTACCGGACTCACACCAACCAAACCTTTTACTCTACCACTTCCACTCTCTCTCTCATTATTAACTACCCTTTTCCCCACACACCACAACTTTTGTCAATAGTTTAGGAAACAAAAAGGCACAAAAGAAACACGTCAAAGGATGTATTATCACGTTAAAGCATCTCAAGGTTCAATTTGGCTCATGAAAACTCACTCACTTTTCATGCATTAGCAATGAAAACACAAGTACTAATATAAATGCAATCTACACGAGTATTCTAACAAAAACACATTTTCTATTTTTTCATAATCCTAAACAAATTTGTTATTTAAGTGGGTACATTACCAGCGTAATACTTTGATTAACTATTTTTCAAAGTAATATTTTTTTATACTTAAGAAAAAACAACACTAAACACTTTAGAAATTGTGAATGAGTAACAACGTGGTTGTTTGTACAATAAAATATATTTTCAAGGCCTACGACAATGTCAAACAAGTGATCTTTTGGTAAATTCTGAGGCTACCAACAAAAAATTGAAGCACAAAGCTAAGCATAGGTGTTTTCAACTACGTTACCTAGTAGAAGCTCAAAACTTAGAAGCACTGGCATTTTAAATTTAGATTGTCACCTCTTAATACCATATGTTACGACCTTCAAAGGGTTACCTTGTACTTTGAGGTTGAAGGAGTCGAAGTCGGAGGAGCACGACTTGTTTGGAGGAGCAAGTCGGAGGAGTCGAGATCGGAGGAGCACAGCTTGTTCGGAGGAGCTCGACGAGTTTTTGGTGACCGGAGGAGTTGTGTTGGATCGGCATGGGGAGGCGGCTTGGGTTGTGTGGATCGGAGTTGGATCGGAGGTGTGGATCGGAGGTGGTGCGGTGTGGGGGTGGTGCGGCTTGGGTCAGGTTGGAGTGGGATGTGTTCGGGTTGTGTTTGGCTTTGGGTGGAGGAAACAAAAACTAAGACGGAGGAAACGAAGGAGATAATGTAATAAAATAAAGTTTAAAAAACACCTAACATGTCAGTTTGGGTGAAAACCGACGTGGCAAATACCCTCTATCACGTCGGTTCCTTGTAAACCAACGTGATACATAGGTTCAATTTCTTTTTAAAATAAAATAAAATGCAACATATCATGTCGGTTGTTGTTTAACCGACATGACACATAATAAAACACATTGGTTGTCACAAAACCGACATGACATGTACCATATCACGTCCGTTAAACACAAACCGACGTGATATGTATCCATATCACGTTGGTTTTGTGACAACTGACGTGACAATGTCGTTTTCACGTCAGGTACAAAATACTTGACGTGTCATGAGGACGTTATTATGTGTTTTTCCAGCAGTAAGTGGCTCAAACTAATATAATCGATCATGAACCAAACTTCAGGACAAGAAAAGACTAACAATTCTGAAGGTTTAACATGAAGGAAACAAGAAAACAAACTTGAGGGCAACTTGAAGAAAGGAAGTTTTTATGATATCCATGGCCCGGAAGACAGCACAAAACGGCCATTTGCGTGAATATCCTTTCCCAAGTCCTTTAAGGTGTTCTTCTATCGGATGATCGTTTCCTTTTTGGATGCAAGTGTTGGCCATGCGTTTTTTTCTTGCAATGGGTCCAGGGATTATGATCACCAAAATTCTTAAGTTAAGAATTTCTATTTAGAATGTTACATAAATAGCGAAAAGTGTTTCTTTGAAGGAGTTCCCAATACTCATTATATTACCGGAAAAATACAAGGTACATGATGTGGACATTGTTGGATACATGAAAAGTTTAAAACCTAATTTTGGCCATTTTTTGTAGAATCCAAATAGGTGTACAAATAAGAATGCCTTACATAGTAACATGATCACAATACAATAACAACATAACATTTATGGACTCAGATCACTGATGCTTTAAGGCTAAGATTGTTAGAACCCTAACCCGGGTTTAGGGTTAATCCGGGTTTAAGGGTGTGGTTTGCATGGGGAAGGCAAATGAACTGGAGTTGCATGGGGAAGAGAAGGGACGAGCACTGTGGATGAGGGGAGAGTGATGGGTTGTAGAGGCGTGCACTGTAGCATTCGGGTTTATAAATCAAGTTTCTCTTTCTTCTTCTTTTTCTTTTCTTCTCCTTCCTCATTTCTTCCTTTCCTTGCTGGTGCGCGCGGTGGTGAGCAGCTGTCGCGAAGGAGGCGGGCGAGGAAGGCTTTCGCGTGGAGGCCGAGCGCGAGGGAGACCGGAGGTGACGGCGGAGGCGTGAGCGTTGCTCCGGCGGTTCGTCGTCCTTGTTCAAGGTATGTCAACTTAATAGTGTGATTTTGTGTTTCCTAACCCTTGTGGAAGGGTTGTGTTGGTCGGACGGGGAGGTCGGAGACCTCTCCGACGTGTCTTTCCGTGAAAACCTCGGCTGGCGTGAGGTTGAAGACGACCAACGGTCGACCGGTTCCTTCGGGCGGTCGACCAAATGTAGTGTTTTTGCCCGACTTTAACCTTCACCGGTCGAACGATGCCTTGTGGCGGTCGACCGGTAGTGCATATTGCTGGTGAGTTGGGACGTTCTGCCTGTTTTCGGTCGACCGGTTCCCTGGGTCGTTCGACCGGAACTTAAGTGTACTGGATTTTATCGCATGCTTGTTCGACCGATTGTTCGTTGCGTTCGACCGTTTTATGACGTAGAATGCTAGGTTGACCCTGTAGGATTTCAGTCGACCGGGACCCCTGAGTCGGTCGACCGATAGATCCGATTTTTGATGTTGACCAGACTCCGGATTTTGACCTCGTTCGATCGACCGGTTTTAGACCTGTGTTCGACCGTTGGGGGGTTCTGTTTTGAGCGCAGCGGTAGACCGTTTTAGGAGTACGGTCGACCGATTCCTCTCTGGAACCGGTCGACCGAATCACTTCTTCCGGTCGACCGTTTGGGCCCAGAACAGAATTCCAGGTTCCCTTTTTGAACGCCAACTTTGTCCACGGAAACCCGTGTCCTCGCCTTGTGCGTGAGCCGGGAGGTGACGGTGGGCGCGTGATGCGTGCCTGCCCAGGGACCGCCGTTGGGTAGAGTGTGGGTGTTCGGGACGCGTCACCTCCGTGTATGGACCGTGACCTGAGATGGATTGTTGGGCACTTTGTAGTATAGCAGGCCTGAGGGATCGCGGATCCCAATGTTGTTGTTTGTGCGGGCACGCAACTGGCGTTGGGTGAGGTGACTACCGGCCCACGGGCTACGGATGTCGCTGCCCTGCTTTTATAGCGGCGCGGTTGGTGTTTGCGGCTCGAGGAGCCTGATGACCTGGCAGACTTCGGTCTGGACCCGTCCGATGCTGTGCCGGACGTTGTGATGGACCACCGATGTTGTGCCGACGATGTCGCCGAGGTTGTGCCGGCGATGATGATTGTTGGGCCGAGGCTGTGCCGGCTATGTTGATTCCTCGACTGGGCACCTATCGAGATGTTGTTGTTATACCTTCCGGGCGACGACCCCGTTGGTCCCTGTGGCTCCGACCACTGAGATTTGCATATCTGTATTCTATCGGCGCGCAGGCGTGACAGATGCTCCCTGCCGAACCCTTGAGTAGTGTAGCCGCGTATGGGGGGTGCGATGTCGCGTGCTGTAAGGCTGCATGTGCCTGCAGTAGGTCTCCTCGGGAGACTCGTTGTTGATTGTCGGACTGATGTCCTGTTTTACCCTTCGGGGGAACTGCTTTCCATTCTGTCGATGCTATGACATGCTCCTAGTATGATAGGTTCATTTGTGTAATGCATGCATATAGGTGAGTTGGCATACGGGGTTTCCTTCTGGAAACTCAGGCATTGTTGTTATATATTTTCAGGACCGCAGTAGGTCCAGTTGGGTGGTGATCGGCGGGCACGCGCATTTTGGAGTCGGATCCTCTTCTCGGACCGCTGAGGTCGGCATGATTACGTTTTATCTTCTGTTGTCGTTTTGTTGTAATCATGTATTATTTTGACAAACTCTGATGTAATTATGGTGCACCGCTATTTGTTTATGAGAAGTAACAGTCCCGTCTTTGATTATTGAGTTCCTGTGTCTTGATTTGAATTTTTAAATTTTCCGCTGTTTCGGGATGTTACAAAGATAGTGCTTGGAAACAATTCCTAGCGTCTAAATTCGCCATGAGGGTATGATATGGTTTCTTCATCTGAAAACAAAGATTTGAGCTTCCGAGTCCAAAATCTGATTGGACTCTGATAGGGGTCCTGAAATTTTACCTTCTGTAGGTGGTGATTTGGGAATTCAAGCTTTTGGGATAGGGATTGAATTGGGTCAAAGTCGTTAGTGTAAAATATTAGGTTTTTTAGTCTATAAAAATTAAGGTTTTCAGCTCCTTGGGGCTTAAAAATTAAGATTTTGATTGGGTTAGCATCTTCCAAAATCAGGTAACATGACGGTCATATTTGTCGCCAACTTATGAGGTTGTCTGTCACGTGTGGTGGTGATATTATAAACACCGGTTTGTTTATGTGACCAATTTCGATTGGTTGTGTGGTGAGACTTGTTTAAAAATCCTCTTCCTTACGAAATATAACTTGTGTGTTTTTTTTTGAAATATATATTTAGCGCTTGCATTAATAATCAAAGTGATGTAGCCATAAAACTTCGACTACATCAGAAACATACAGACAGAAGTTTTTCCATGCAGGTTCCTCGATCATTATGACCGTAACAAAAGACATAAGCTAGCTAGATAAGATAAGATAAGACAACAACTGACATCCTCCTTAACATAAAAATAGCTCGTTCACGAGAGTAGCAGCAAGGACAATCTCAGTTCGCCGCTGGTGGTGAGAACAAGGGTAGTGACTTGGTGGCTTCAAAGAAGCGAACGCTTTCCATCAACTCCCTCTCCCTCTCCGTGACCTGTTCAGATCTTGCCAGCGCCTCCTCTTCTTCCTCGACGATCCTTTCGATGTACAGAATTTCCATTTTAACTGGCGTCTGGGTGAGGGGGTACAACTCTCCTCTCTGTGGTTGAGCCGGAGCTCTTGGTGCGGTGACTATTCCGCTTGAATGCAACTGAGCGGAGAGTGGTGGAGTTGCTATGATGTTTGATGTTGTCAGTAGGTAATGCAGCCTAGCCTATTTCAGTTGCGACTGGCTAGGAGGCTCGCTGGAGCGCTTGAGTGAACCTGCCCAAAAATCTATTAAATCCAAACAATTTGATATGCACATGCTTAAAGGAATTGTTTTATCCCTAAAAGCCTATTTCGTTCTTTCCAGATATTCCAGAAGAAAGAGATCAAAAGGGTGTTCCATTCGTTTCAGCTTAAATCGAGTTGGTTTAGCGCCAATGTGCGAAAGGGTAAATTATTCCCAAGGGTTATATTGAGGTCCAAAGCCACTACTTTGTCCCAAAACTCAGAAACAAAAGTGCAATGAAAGAACAAGTGCTCTGTGGACTCATTTTCAAGACCACACAACGGGCATTAGGGGTTGATGGGTAGTTTTTTTTCCTAATTAGTATATCCTTAGTATGGATACATCCCTCGTTAATGAGCCATGCTAAAAGTATTGCCTTTGGAGGGCACTTTGCCTTTCAAATCTGTTGCATTAGAAGATGTCGAGTTTCTTCATCCGTAATTAATCTGTAGAGGTGAATTTGCATCTATGATCGTATTCGCGTCGTGAATTTGCCATTTTTACTCAAACCCATAATCTAACATCTATGATAGAGGTGGGGCTGAAGTAAATAAAAGCCGAGTATAGGTCCAGTAGTTCTTCTGTTTCGAGTTGTTCTTTAAAGAGATGTTTAAACCAATTTGCTGAGAAAGGATTGCCCTCCCAGAAGTTGGGGACCAATATCCATGAATGTTTGGTCTTGTTTGCAGTGATCTTTCAGAGGTCTCGCGAGAGGCAGGACTTTCCGGGAGAAGAAAATGATTGTTCTAGTTCTGGAATGGTTAGCAAGTCGATCCAATCATCAGCTAGAATGTTGCTGTGGTACCAACAATCATACCAAAATAACGTATTACGTCCATCCCCCATTTGCACTTTGCTATGAGTGCATAGCTTTGGTATCCATTTCACCAAGCTTCGGAAATAATTTGAGATGTTTTGTTTATTCGCTGGGAGCAATCCTTTTTGTCTTGTTGAGGTTTGATATTTATGTTTTATTACCTCTTGACATATACTCTATTTTGATTTAAGAGGTCCCAGAGCCATTTTGTTCTTAATCTCTGTGGGCGGAGAAGTTTAATATTCCAAGACCACATTTGGATTTTGGTTTGCATTCGTTCTGTCATGCGAAGAAATTCTTTACATTGGGTTTTTTAGGTCATTGTTCCATAGGAAGGTCCTTTGAACGGTGTCTGTTCTTGATGATTTTTTCGGTGTCGAAAGGCATGACAGGTAGAAGATTGCAATTGGAGTTCAAACGACGTTAATCTTTGGGATATGTCCGCTCATGGATAGTTTTTAGTTTTCGAACTTCTAATTTTTCTTTTGACCTTGTCTAGAATTGGGTTCCAATCGTGACAGGCCTAAATATTTTTAGTAATCATCGTATCCTGTCATCTCCCTTTGATCCTAGTGAGTACCCGAAATGTTAGATTTATCATAGTTGATCTTTAGGCCGGATATTCCTTCAATATTAAGCTCTTAACATTAGTAATGTTTTCATTTGTCGAGTGGAGAAACGTGATTGTATCGTCTGCAAATTGGAGGTGCATAACTTCCACCTTGTTGTTCCCAAATTGCACCGCGCATATAATAATATTATGTTCGGAGGGTATCTAACAATCCACTAACTCGACACAGATTAAACGCACCACGAAATATTAAATATTAATTGCGGAATTAACTTATGGTTCTCTCTCAAACTCAATTACAACAAGAACACTAATAAGATGGAAATAAACAAGCAAACACAAATGCATACCTGAAGCAACCACAACACACACGATTTACAAGGTTCGGTAACGTACCTACGTCCTTGCGGGTTTCCTTTCCTTCTTCCGCTTCTCCAACAAGAGAAGCAACCGAGATTACAAGTATATGGAGACAATATGTCCTCTAAATCACTCTAGATCTATCTCTAGCCTTAATCTCTCAACTTACAATGAAGGAAACTATGTTGTATGCAATTGTATTTTGAAAGTAAGAGCAAACAAGCTCTTTTATAGACTCAAAAACCGAGCTACAATTAAGCAAAACGGAACAGAACTATTCATGGGAACACGGTTAACCGATGCTCGTTCGGTTAACCGTGCGTGCTTCAAGAGGAGTGATTCCTGTTCCGATTCAGTTAACCGAATCCTTCCCGGGAACGTTTCTTACGTGGCTCGGTTTACCGCGAGAACGATTCTTCCACGAACTAACAAATTCTTCAACAACCCCACGGTCGACCGAGCACCCCTCGGTGGACCGTGCCAAATTGGACAGACACTTTCCAGATTCTCGGAACACCAAAAATCTCCCCAACGGTTTACCGAACCCGTTGTTCTGAAGTGCTTGTTACCTTCTGACGGTGGACCGAATCCAATTCGGTCGTCCGATCCCAGCTGTACATGGAGTGCCTGAAATCCTCGGTTCAGTGGACTGAATCCAATTCGGTAGACCGACCCGTCTTCGCCGAAATTTCCTGGGTTGTGCGTCGGTAGACCGAATCCAATCCGGTCGACGGACTCTTCCTGGATTTGCTTCCTTAACAAATATAGGCCAATATTCAACAATCTCCACCTTGGTTTAGATTTGTTACATGAGTCTTCTTCTAACCCGCATCCTTCGTGTCTTCACGAGACACCGCTTGGCGCTACCCCCGGAGCGCCCTCCTTCTCACTTTCTGAGGACATTGAGAAGCTTCGAGCACAACTCAAACTTCTCCTGATTGACAACCTTGGTACTCATATCTGCATGATTCTCACTTGTGTCGATTTTCTGGAGAACAACCTGCCCTTCTTCGATCCACTCTCGGATCTTATGGTACCTTACTTCAATATGTTTGGTCCTTGAATGGAACGTCTGATCCTTGGCTAGATAAATTGCGATTTGACTATAATTTGGTCACTTCCTGTTCCATCCCCAAAGAGCTAACCAAACCCTTCAACCATATAACTTCTTTTTCGGCATCGACAGCAGCCATGTACTCCGCTTCCATTGTAGACAACGCGGTAGTATGTTGGAAAACCGATCTCCAACTCACTGGACCTCCACCCAAAGTGAACACGTACCCTGTTGTGGACCTCTGTTTATCCAGATCTCCAGCGTAATCTGAATCGATGTACCCCTCCACTTGCCTTTGTGCTCCATCTTTGGTGAACTTCAAGCTAACATCCATGGTTCCCTTCAAGTACCTCAACAGTCACTTCAACGCTTCCCAATGCTCTTTTCCTGGGTTAGCCATATAACGACTCACAAGGCTAACTGCGTGTGAAATGTCTGGCCTAGTGCAGATCATAGCATACATAATGGATCCGACTGCACTAGCATATGGAACTCTCTCCATATCTCTCATTTCCTTTTCAGTAGAGGGGCTGCACTTCAACGAGAGCTTGAAGTGAGCACTAATAGGTGTGGCCACCTGCTTGGCGTTCTCAAGATTATACCTCTCAAGTATCTTCCGGATATTATTCCTTTGAGTGAGCAGAATTTCACCTTTCTCGGTATCCCTAGAGATCTCCATACCGAGAATCTTCTTTGCACTCCCGAGGTCTTTCATCTCAAACTCCCCCTGAAGCTTCAGTTTGAGATCATATATATGCTTCATCTCCTTAGCCGCGATTAACATATCATCGACATACAAAAGCAAGAACACGTGTGTTCTGTCTTCAAGACTCCGCAAGTATACACGACTATTATAATCGCAACGTACAAAACCATTATTAATCATAAATAAATTGAACATTTTGTACCACTGCCTCGGCGATTGCTTAAGTCCATAGAGAGACTTCTTCAGCTTGCATACTTGTCCTTCCTTGCTCGTGCGATGAACACATCCAGTTGCCTCATATAGATCTCTTCCTCTATGTGCCCGTGAAGAAAAGTTGTATTCACGTCTATCTACTCTAACTCCATGTTATCCATACCCACCATGGCTAACGACACTCTAATAGAGGTATGCTTTACAACGGGTGAGAAGATCTCGTTGTAATCGACCCCTTCCTTCTGAGCATATCCTTTTGCCACCAACCTTGTTTTATACTTTATCTCCTCCATAGGAGATGACCCTTCCTTCTTCCTGAAGATCCACTTGCACTCAATCGCATGCTTTCCCTTGGGAAGCTCCGTTAACTCTCAAGTTTGATTCTTATGAAGAGACTCCATCTCTTCGGTCATGGCCACCATCCACTTGTTCTTGTCCTCCTGCTCAATAGCTTCTTCGAATGTGCAAGGGTCCCCACATTCGGTAACAAGTGCAAACGCAATACTAGCATCATCGTGACCATACCTCACCGGTGCCTTTGTGATCCTCCTTTGTCTTCCTTAAGCAATACTCTCTTGCTCAGCTTCCTCCTCTACTTGTGAGTCAATTGTTTCCTGCTGAACTTCTTGATTCGATTCTCCTCTTGAACTCGTGACCTCAACTTCAATTTCGTCTTCCCGCATGGGATTCCCTTGCTGCTCTTTCTCCTCAAGGCCCTTGAGCAAACTCGCCTCATCAAAGACCACATTACTCCGTAGGAGTACCTTCTTGCTTACCGGATCCCAAAGCTTATATGCTTTCACCGTCCTATCGTAACCAAGGAATATGCACTCCTTTGATTTCGAATCCAGCTTCGACCATTGTATCTCATCGACCAACGCATAGGCTTTGCATCCAAATATCCTAAGCCTCGAGTAATCAAATAGCTCACCCGTCCACACTTTCTGAGGCGTCTTTAATTCAAGTGCTGATGACGGTGAGATATCTACCAAGTATCATGCAAGGTCTACTGCTTTCGCCCAGAAATCTTTCGACAGATTCGCATGAAGCCTCATGCTCCTTGCCCATTCACATAGTGTCATGTTCATCCTTTCAACTACGTCGTTTTGTTTCGGACTCCGCGGTGTAGTGAAATGCCTCGTGACGTCTTCTTTCTCACAGAAACTTGCAAACTCCCTTGAGGTGTACTCACCTCCATTATCTGTCCGTAAGTACTTGACAAATTTTCCTGTACTTTTCTCTACTTGGGCCTTCCATGCTTTAAACTTATCAAAGACATCAAATTTATTTTTCAGAAAATAAACACATACCTTCCTTGAGAAGTCGTCTATGAATGTGACGAAATATTTGGCTCCACCTTTTGACCGAACCTGAGCAGGTCCTCAGACGTCTGAGTGCACATACTCCAGAATTTCCCTCGTCTTGTGGATAGCCGTCTTGAATCGAATCTTGTGTTGTTTACCGAAGACACAATACTTGCAAAAATCTAATTTGCAGCTCTTAACACCCTTCAGCAATCCCTGTTTGTGTAGCTCACACAAATCCTTTTCCGACATATGACCAAGCCTCATAGGTCAAAGTGCGGTACTGTCTTCGTCGCGTGCAACATTTGCTGCACCTTTTCCTGCTACTGCATTCCCTAGCATCCAATACAAGTTGCCCACCTTGGTTCCCTTTATCACTATCATCGCCCCATGAGTGATCTTGATCTTTCCGTCCCCACCGGATCATCTCCACCCGAGAGTATCAAACTCTCCTAGAGAAATCAGATTCTTCTTCAACTCCGGTACGTGACGCACCCCCGTCAGCGTTCGAATGCACTCATTGAACACCTTGAACTGTACGGAACCAATACCGACGGTAGTGCACGGCGGATCGTTGCCTATAACAACGATCCCTCCTTTCAGTGGCTCATAGGATGTGAACCACTCCTTATCCGGGCACATGTGAAAAGATGCTCCTGTATCCAAAATCCATCGAGATGATGATTTGTCAATACCTGCAGCGCAAACTGTTAGAACGTCGACTTCGTTCTTCTCCTACACCACACTGGCGGAATTGTACTCGTCTTTCCCTTTCTGCAGCGACTCCTTGAAGGCCCTACAATCACACTTCATATGACCGACCTTCTTGCAGAAAAAAACATTCAAAGTATCTCCCCTTTGATTTGGACAACTTTTTCCCGTTGTTTCTTCCTTTGTTACCCGTCATGCCCCTTTCCGGTGTTGCGATCAATCCTTCACCCTTCTCAAAAGAGCTACTACTCAAATTCTTCCTCGTATCGTAAGAGATCAGCGTGCCCTTGACCTCCTCTAACACCAACGAATCCTTGCCATATATGATCGTGTTCACCAAGTTCTCATACGAGTCCGGCAGCGACGTCAATAACAACATTGCTTTGTCTACATCCTCCATCTTGTCCCCAAGCTGAGTCAGATCAGCTATCAACTTATTAAACACCGAGAGATGCTCAATGAACGGTGTGTTCTCCTTCATCTGAAGTATGTATAGTTGATGCTTCAGATTCAACTTGTTGCTAAGGTTCTTCTTCATGAACCTCTCCTCCAGAAGTTTCCAATATTCTGCCGCGGTCTTCACCGATTCCTCGAAAAGCAAATCATCCGAGAGGCACAACTCGATGATCCCAATAGCCTGGAAATTCAGACTCCCACTTTTCGACGGTCATCTTCGACGGTTTATTTTCAACTCCATCTAACGTCAGCAATAGCCCGTCTGTCTGCGACATCAACGCACGAACCCTCCGTTGCCATGTTGAAAAGTTCCCCTTACCGGTGAATTTCTCCACCCAAAAGTTTCACGCTTCATCTGCCATCGAAAGTGCAACCAAAGCTCTGATACCAGCTATTGGGAGGGGGATCTAACAATGCACTAACTCGACACAGATTAAACGCACCACGAAACACTAAATATTGATTGCGGAATTAACTTCTGACCCTCTCCCAAACTCAATTGCAACAAGAACACTAATAAGATGGAAATAAACAAGCAAACACAAATGCACACCTGAAACAACCACGACACACACAATTTACAAGGTTCGGCAACGTGCCTACGTCCTTGGGGGGAGAGGGGGTCTCCTGCGGATTTCCTTTCCTTCTTCCGCTTCTCCAACAAGAGAAGCAACCGAGATTACAAGTATATGGAGGCAATATGTCCTCCAAATCACTCTAGATCTATCTCTAGCCTTAATCTCTCAACTCACAATGAAGGAAATTATGTTGTATGTAATTGTATTTTGAAAGTAAGAGCAAACAAGCCCTTTTATATACTCTAAAACCGAGCTACAATTAAGTAAAACCGAACAGAACTATTCATGGGGACACGGTTAACCGATGCTCGTTCGGTTAACCGTGCGTGCTTCAACATGAGTGATTCATGTTCTGATTCGGTTAACCGAATCCTTCCTGGTTGACCGCTGGAACGCTTCTTACGCGGCTCGGTTTACCGCGAGAACGATTCTTCCACGAACTAACGAATTCTTCAACAACCCCACGGTCGACCGAGCACCCCTCGGTGGACCGTGCCAAATTGGACAGACACTTTCCAGATTCTCGGAACACCAAAAATCTCCCCAATGGTTTACCGAACTCGTTGTTCCGAAGTGCTTGTTACCTTCCAACGGTGGACCGAATCCAATTCGATTGTCCGATCCCAGCTGTACACGGAGTGCCTGAAATCTTCGGTTCGGTGGACTGAATCCAATTCGGTAGACCGACCCGTCTTCGCCGAAATTTCCTGGGTTGTGCGTCGGTAGACCGAATCCAATCTGGTTGACTGACTCTTCCTGGATTTGCTTCCTTAACAAATATAAGCCAATATTCAACATGTTTCACATGCCCAAGCTTAGCATTTCGCTAAGAAAGTTTGCAACAATTAGGAAGAGAAGCGGAGACAGTGGGTCTCCTTGTCTCACTTCGTTAGTTGTTTTGAAATATCCTTTTGGTTTCCCGTTCAGGACTATTGAAGCACATGTAGAGGATAAGCATAGTTGCATCCAATCTCGCCATAATATTGGGAAGCCTAAGCCTTTCATATTGGCAATGAGGAAGTCCCAATCAACTTTATCAAGGGCTTTCTCAAAGTCAAGTTTCAGGATCAATACCGACTTATTTTTTGTGGAGCTAGTGTGTTATTTCTTGTGCCACAAAGATAATATCTGTGATTTGCCTACTTTTAATGAAAGTTGTTTGGTTTTGGGTTATTATGTCTCCAATTGCTTTGGATAACCTAATTGCTAGTGCTTTTGCTAGGGCAACTTATATGTGCTTGTGAGTAGCGATATCGGTCGAAAATCTTTGAATGTTTCTACCCTTCGTTTTTTCTAGCAGTGACTAATGCAATTTAATATTAATCCAATCGGAAACCAAAACTAGACAACCAGATAAAGTACCAACGTCGCACTTAAAATGATGCACAAACTAGACAAGTAGATAAACTAGATTGAATTCTCTATGCCTCAATGTCGCACTTAAGAAAGAGAAATACCAAGTAGCAACTATGTACTAACCATGACAGTTAAGGAAGATGCAGCAACTAAAGCAAGACGGGTGGCTACTGAAGTGATCTTATCATAGCAGCCAAGAAGGATACATACGATATATCGACCCAGTATCCTTCTTGATGTTCTAGAAATGTTTTTTGGACATCCGGGGCCGATCCCATGGCACAAATGATTCCTCTTTCATCCTGCAAAGAAGCAAACATGCCTCAAGTTTTATGCAATTGTTGTAAATGGGTGGCAACAACTAAAACATTCTAACTTTTTAAGATAGCTAGCTACCGCAGAATGCGTCAACTGTTAATTAAAGAATCCAACACCAACCCAAACTCAAAAAATTTACATTACTTAAGCTAAGTATTAGTCCAACCCATTAAGCCTTATTTCTAGAGAATTTATATTGTAGATATTTCTACATCATCCATCACTTGGAAGCTTCCTACAAGTTCTAAATTTTAGAAACATTGACTCTTCAAATTTCCATTGATTCCTATAAATAAGAGTAGCATGTCTCATTCTAAACAATCCAAGTAGAGTGAGTTCTTTACAATTCAAAGAGTGAGTTTTGTCTGTGGTTGAGTCGACATGCAATAGTGAAAGTGTATGTGAGTTGTTCAATGGGAGTGTGTGTAACGCCCCGAGCCCGGACAACTGCTCACCCGTCCGAACCCGGTGCGTTAAGATACGATCCACGATCCTGACCGCTGCGCACTCTGATATTTAAATCCATCTGATAGGCCCATAATTAATCTGAAAAATATAATCAACAATTTGTGAGCTCGACAGCCCGCAAGTACCAACCATCAATCAATCAGAATCATAATCATGTGGAAAATAATACAGAATATGACATTCAGTCAATGAATACAATCAAGAGACATGCATCACAAATAAAATGCATGCATAACAATCTGGAACCCCCATTCGGATTCGACCACATCCTGTACTTCTGAAATCTATCAATCAGTCAGACGCACACCTGATAGCTCCACACTAACGACAGACAATCTTTTCCTCTCTCAGGTGGCTCCACGCTGTCCGCTAGGCAGCTCTTTCCTAAGTTGCTCTGCCAGAAATATACACAAAGCCACAGGACAAGTCGACCGAAACACCACCATGCGATCATATGCATATCCATAAAATCAACATCAATACTCAGCATGCATGCAACTACGAATATCAAGAGAGACAGACATGATATGAAACTGAAGAATAACGAATTAGTACTTGCCTCAAAATCTCCATCTTTTTCTTCTTTATATTCTTCTCAAAATTTCATCTTCTCCTAAAACCACACAATCATCCAATAATCTTAATTAGTCCATTAAGATATTTGATTATTACCTCAACTAAAAAATTCAGGATATTACAGTGTGTGTCTTGTAGTGATAAAAAGGATAGTGTGTATGTTATAAAATTAGTAAAACAATACAAGTGTTATATTTCCTTCATTCCTATTCTTTCTATACTTAACACCAACAACGTTATAGTGTAACTCCTCGAAGTTGCTAGTAGGTTTAAAGCATAGCAATTTTGTAACCTGATCACTTCGAAAACATATAATCGATAGTACAGAGAATGGGATTGAGAATCCTATGGGTTAGTCTTAGAATATTATTCTAGCAGGACTCTAGCCTAACGGGAAAAAAAGAATTCGGATAATTTTGCCCCTCCTCTTTCCCAAAAATAAATAAATCTAGGGATCTACATTACGAATACTAACTAGAAAATATCTAAATAATTTAGGGAATTCAGTAAAAATTGAACATTTTTTAAATGTTTTGTGATAGTTTCCTTAACGGATGTTTTAGGACAAAATTGCATTCCTAAATCAAGAAAGTATTTAAAAGAAGAATTTTGTGTAAGAAACACATGACGTTATGTTGGAGAAGTCTGCAATCATATTTGAAGCATTTTTTGTGTTTCCAAGTTTTGAGCCTTCAAATGCTGAAAACAAAATCCGTATTTAATAGATGTAGCCCCATTTAGGTAAAATCCACTAAATTTTTTGTGGTGGTTGTAACAACGGCGGTACTCGGCGACACCAAAAACGACCAAAATTTCATTTTTTGTGTGTTGAAAATATGACAACATCCTTAGATTTATATAGCTAGAGATTTGTTGGGTTATGGGTGTCGTCGGAACATATTCTACACATCAATGCATAATGCATGTTCGTATTTTTTTAAAACTAACAACACTAACCGAAAAACTGATATCACAATGACTATGTCATGATATTAGTGTCTTTCAATTGTTCAACTTGTCATTAATGTGGAAATTATTTGTATTTATAACTCACTGTTCATGTGTTTCCCAAAAATGGAATCAAATTTTAATCCTCAATACAAAGGTTCACAAGTCACGATAATGCTTTGCTTGCTACCTCACCACTTCATTTAATGAAACCATACTTCAATATAATTAAGTATGAAATAAGTGAAAGCAAGACTTTAATCAGAGCTGAAACATTGCGTGGGAATGTTGCAATTATATATGCTGTGGTAAAATATATCTATACTCGTATTACTGAGCAGTAAGCACGCAATTTACACGTATATTTTATTAAACTGCGAACTTCATTTAAGCTTAGCACTTTAATGATTCGAGTTGCACCAGCTTCATTCATCTTTAGTCGGTTTGTTTACTCTTCGTATTTTCTTAATTTTCAAGTGATCTGACTTGCTGATTCATTAGATTTTTTTTGGGTTTCTGGCATTTTATTTTTCGTCGAGAGTCTCACAAGCGACATGTGAAGAAACTAATAACTTATGAGCATGATTCACAAGATATATGTGTATATTGTGGGTAACAAAGGACAAATATCAAAGAATGCTGACGAGATATGTGTGTATCGCGAAACAACAGAGCATGACTTTGTGTAAATATCATAGCATAATTACTTTCAAATATCTTTGAATTACCAATGATAAAGAATACACGTATGTTTGCAACCGTAAAGGAGATATTATCTTTGATTTATCAGATACATCTGATTTAATCAATCAAACTTAACCTAATCCATATATAGTCAACCAAGCTAATATCTTTGATTTTATTGACCATCAAGGAGATATTATGATCTCCAATCATAAATAAGATTTCTGAACCACGGACCCAAACATATCACATTTTGTAAGACATCTTTGTCTAGTTTGACTATATTCCATCTCAAAACTAGTAACGCATCAAGAATCTGAGCCACAATTCCCATTACCCATAAGCACAAATAAATCAAATTCTTATTCCATTACAAGAAAAATGACTCATACCCCTAATCATACAAATAATTTTTTTGATTGAATTTTGAATTTCCCACGACTAATTCTAATTCCCATGACCACCAAGCGTACGACCAACAGTTCGCTGACAAGACTGTTGGAGAAAAAAGTGCTCGTATTTCGATATTTGTGGTGCATGTAGAAGATAAGAAGAGAAAGACTCAAACTTGTACTCTCTAATTTTTCTTGTCTTCTCGTACTTTTACATACATGACTTTGTATGTTATTTATAGCATTACAAATAACTCTTAGACTTCTTTTACATTAAGATGACTTTTGATCTTCTATCTTCTATGCCAATGACAAGCAATCAAGACTATTCAAAACAAATTATTACATTGTATTGTGATCTATCGTTTCAGCTTCTCCTCATCTTTTCATCTTCCAACTTGATAACTCATCACCTTTAATGACTTGACTGCCAACTAAGATAGATTGAGATCAATTTCCAACACTCCTCCTTGATCTTAATCTTCTCCTATCTTCCATCCCAAGTAGGTTGCGCATCCTCTCATGCAACCTTATTAGCAATGCTTTTTTCTTGAGTTAAATGACACACCATGTGAAATTCACTTGTTGTCTCATAGATATCACGAATCGCCCTAGTCTTTCTTGGTCTCATCTCTTAATCATTGGATGATACAACTTCGTGGTCGGTGGAATCTGCCACCTCCACCTCTTGCTCCTCATTCAACACATGTGGGATTTCCTTCTTGGAACCCAATCCCCCTTAATCTCTTCATTGACCTGCACATCGAGACTAATAACAATTTTATTATTAGCGGGATCAAGAAGCATATAGGCCTTTGATGATTCATTATAGCCAACGAATACTGGCTTGGTGCTCCTGTCGTCAAGCTTCACTCTCTTTTCCTTTGGTACATGCGCATATGTTATGCTGCCAAACACCTTTAGATGTGCAACCATAGGCTTGTAACCACTCCACACTTCTTGTGGAGTCACATCCTCTAAGCTTGTGGTTTTTCAACGATTCAAGATTTAAACCGCACAAGCTACCTCCTCCGCCCACAACTATTTGGTCACTTCTTTACTCTTTAACATGCTTCGAACCATGCCTAATATGGTTCTATTCTTGCACTTGGCCACTCCATTTTGCTGTGGCGAATAAGGGACTGTCAAATGACATTTTATGCCATGCTCCACATGAAACTCGTTGAAGTCGGTTGAGGTGAACTCTCCTCCTCGATCCGATCTCAATACCTTAATGTAATTTCCAATTTGCTTCTCTGCAAATGCCTTGAACTTCTTGAACACACGAAATGCTTCCGATTTCTCCTTCAAGAAATACACCCAAGTCTTGTGCGGAAAATCATCAATGAAAGACAAGAAATAACGATTATTACTAATCGAACACGGAGTGATTGGTCCACAAATGCCGGTATGCACCAACTCAAGCACATTCTTTGCTCTATATTCCGCCTCCCTTGGAAAAAAATTCTTTGGCAATTTCTTGACCATGCCCGCAAAAGCCTTCTTCGGATTCAATCACCTGCAAACCATGCATCATCTTCTTTCGTGCCATTTCTTCTGGGAGCCCACCAAACTTCACATGCCCATAACGCATGTGCCATAGCCAATTGCCTCCTTTGACACATGCTTCAAGCATCTAGCACGAGCACGTGTTAGATTTAATTTGAACATACATTTTTTGGACATTTCTACCTTGGCAATCAAACGCAAATCTTGTCCTCGCAAGAACATGTATCGGTTTTGCATCAAAACCGAATAACCTTTCTCCAAAAGTTATCCCATACTAAGTATGTTGGTCTTCATTGTTAGGATCTATGGTCCTCTAATCACTAGATAAATGCGGAATTAAAAATAATAATCAAAGGATTAAGGGAAGAGACAATGCAAACCACAAAATCGACGATACCGGATTTTAGAGAGGTTCGGCACCCACACTCGGGTCCTAGTTCTCCTCGCAAGCCTCGCTTGATCCCCCGAGCCTCGCTTACGGTTCCACTAACCGATCTCCTTTTTGGGTCGAGATCAACGTCGTTTACAACCACCGAGCCTCGCGAACAACCTCGCCTCGCTCATATCTCCTCTCACAACCCGAAAGGGAGCTTCCTCGAAGCTTTACAACTCTTTGGTGATTCTTGAATATGGAGATGGAATCACAATCTAACTAACACTCTATACTTGAGAACACTTGGATATTGATATGGGATTGGATATGCAAGTGGTGAAGTTTTGGCTTGAGTGTTGAGGATTGAGAGCTTGAAGATGAAAAAGATTTAACTTTGAGTATTGGATTGATAGAGAGTGTTCAAGAGTCTCAAAATCATCAAATGGGGTCTTATTTATAAGCCTTCAAGCTCTACTAGTCGTTTGGGAGTTGGTGGGGGAAATGGACCAACAAGAATGCAAGATGTGACTTAATCTCATGCAGATTTCTATGCATATTAGGTCGACTGTTAACCGAACAATAGTCTGAAGGATTGGTCTGAATTAAGCATACGGTTGACCGAAAGTGGTTCGGATCACTGTTCATCAACTTCCAGTAGCTTTTAACAATTTAACCCTAATTAAGTTCGGTTAACCGAATTCCATTCAGCACACCGTTCCAAGGTAGACAATAAGATTGGTTGGGCTCTGATCTACTCAAGTTCGGTTGACCGTGTACACTTCGGTAGACCAAACTTTAGCGCGGGTTTTGCACTGACAGTTATAGCTCAAATAGTCATTGGGTACAACGGTCAAGTGTCACGTGTAAATAGTTGTTAGGCGCCTAAAGCCAAGAAGGACTCGGTTGACCGATATATATTCGGTCGTCCGAATTAGGACAAATCAATTGGGCTCTAGGGACTTGATTCAAAAGCGACCGTTGGAGCAAAGTCCAAAACCGATCCAGGGCAATTTGGTCGACCGAAGGTGGTTCGGTCTTCCGTCAGGGCAATTCCAGATAACACCTAAGTTTTACTGGTGGGACGAATTCGGGTTACCGATAGGTGTTCGGTGGACCGAACTATAAGGTTTTGGTTGACTGTCTGGGGTTCGGTTTACCGAATCTTGATAGGACAGAATCCTAGTGCTCAAGTTTACATTAAACCTTATGGACTCAATATATACAAAATTACATATCTTGCTCCAAAGCTTTGATTACAAGTCTTGATTCTTGATGTCTTTGTCTCAATGCTCCTTTTGTTGATTATCTTGATCAACTTATTAAGATGATTGTAAGTATACAAGTATGTATGCAATGCATGTAATCATGTTTGCCCACTTTCATTGATTAGGTTGATTGATTAAGATTAGTTTAATTAATCATCAAATTAATATAGAGTAAGGTAAAAAAGCCAACAATCTCCCACTTTTTGACGATGACAAATCTATATCTTAATACTTTTAAGATTCAATTTAAGTTCTCCATTTTCTATATGATTGCTTCACATTCATATATGCAAACTATGCATGTATAAGATACTCTCCCTAACAGTATGCATAGTATGAGTAAATTGAAGTTCAATCCTCATCATTCTCCCCCTTTGACATCAATCAAATGCAAACAATACGAGCATATGATGCAAAGGTTTAGGAATACATAATTTTCCCCCTTAATTAGATGCTCTCCCTATCACTAAGGCCTAAAAGCAATGATGTATGATATCAATTAAGCATGCAACAATCCTAGATTATAACCAAATGTTAAAGTTTAAGAGGATTGAAATGTCACCCAACTTTTGATCCTCGATTTGGTATTGGTTCCAATCTCATTTCGATAGCGACGACGACTTTATGAATTCGATCCAAATGATTTCCTTGAAGCTTGGAATCGATCTTTTATTGCTTGAGCCGATCGCTATCGATTCTCCTCCTTCTAAGTACCTACAAGTGAAGATTTTGGTACCCAAACAACCTTGGGTCCTTTGACATTAATTTTTGGTACCCAAACCATTTTGGTTTTAGGTGCCCAAACACTTGAGGAACTTTTATTCAAAAAGAAATGCTTTCCATTCAATGTAGTATGAATAACATTATTTTTGTAGTTAACATATTAACTTAAATCATGCTTGTTTAAAGATTGTCTTTGACTACCAATGAGCATATCAAGCATTTCCTTTCCACTTGTGAATCTTTCAAGATCTTTTTGTAATTGAACATTCTTAGCAATTAGATCTTGGATATCATCACTACATGAAGATTTTGCATTTATAGTTGCAATTTCATCAATCAAATGAGTGTTCTCTAATGCAATTTTATCATGACTAGCAAGCAATTCATTCTTGGCATTCATGATATATTCAATTTGAGATTGTAGCATATTGATTTTCTTTCTAACTAGTTTGTTTCTTGGACAAATTTTCTCAAAATTTTCAAGCAATTCATTGAATTCACATTGAGTTCATTATACGCATTTGAATAAGTTGAATTAATTGAATCACGACTAGAGCAAGAAGATACCTCACTATCTTCATCTTCTATTGCCATGAAGCATATTGAGGCGAATTCGCCTTCAATTGATGAAGATGATGACTCGTCACAAGTAACTTTGAGAGCTTTCTTCTTCTCTTTTCTCTTTTCTCTTCTTCCTCTTCTTCTTCTTCTTCTCTTTTCTCCTTTCTTTCTCTTCTTTGAGAAACTCCTTGAATTGTTGTGTCACCAATTGTTCTTCAATGTCACTATCTTCTTTGATCAAATTGGCGACAGTGTGTAGCACAAAGGATTTCTTAGCTCCCTTCTCCTTGCGGTCTTTCATTTGTATCTCATATATCATGAGACTACCCATTAGCTCCTCGATCGATAATTTGGTGAGATCTTGTGCTTCTTTGATAGCGGTCGTCTTCTCCTCCCAATCGTCAGTGAGTGACCGAAGAATCTTTCGAGTCATTTCTCCCTTGCTAAAATTATTTCCAAGTGCTTTGAGAGAGTTAGTGATCTCGGTGAAGCAAGTGTGCATCTTGCTTATGTTCTCACCGGATTGCATACGAAATAATTCATATTTATGCATGAGCAAATTAATCCTAGTTTCTTTCAATCTAGTTGAACCCTCATGATGTATTTCTAATGTATGCCAAAAGTCATAAGCACTTTCACAACCTCTTACCCTATTGTATTTCCCTTCATTTAACCCACAATACAAGATGTTCATAATGCGGGAATTCAATTCCGTTTTCTTAATTTTGGGTTTAGTTAAGGATACAATTTCATCATCGTTTGGAGGTGGGTATGAGTTTAAGATGAATGTCCAAAAATTTAAGTCATTGGATTGTAAATAAATTCTCATTCTTTTCTTCCAATAGTCATAGTTTAACCCATTAAACAAAGGTGGCTTAGTTGTGGATAATCCTTCGCAATGATTAGAAGTAGATGTCATGCTAAATTACGATTAAGTAAATTGAAATTAGCAACCTAATGCTCTGATACCAATTGTTAGGATCTATGTCCCTCTAATTACTAGATAAATGTGGAATTAAAAATAATAATCAAAGGATTAATGGAAGAGACAATGCAAACCACAAAATCGACAACACCGGAGTTTAGAGAGGTTCAACACCCACACCCGGGTCCTAGTCCTCCTCGCAAGCCTCGCTTGATCCCCCGAGCCTTGCTTACGGTTCCACTAACCGATCTCCATTCTGGGTCGAGATCAACGCCGTTTACAACCACCGAGCCTCGCGAAAAACCTCTCCTCGCTCGTCTCCCCTCTCACAACCCGAAAGGGAGCTTCCTCGAAGCTTTACAACTCTTTGGTGATTCTTGAATATGGAGATGAAATCACAATCTAACTAACACTTGGATATTGATATGGAATTGGATATGCATGTGGTGAAGTTTTGGCTTGAGTGTTGAGGATTGAGAGCTTGAAGATGAATAGGATTTGGCTTGAGTGTTGAGGATTGAGAGCTTGAAGATGAAGAGGATTTGGCTTTGAGTATTGGATTGATAGAGAGTGTTCAAGAGTCTCAAAATCATCAAATGTGAACCTATTTATAAGCATTCAAGCTCTACTAGCCATCTAGGAATTGGTGGGGGAAATGGACCAATGAGAATGCAAGATGTGACTTAAGCTCGGGCATATTTCTATGCATATTCGGTCGACCGTTAACCGAACAATAGTCCGAAGGATTGGTCTGAATTAATCATACGGTTGACCGAAAGTGGTTCAGATCACCGTTCACCAACTTCCTGTAACATTTTCCTAATATAAACCAATTAAATTCGGTTGACTGAGAACACTTCAGTTCACCGTTCCAATTGGACAGTAAAGAATTATTGTGACTTGGTGATCTTGTTCTGTATACCGTGGCATGGTCAGTTGATCGATACATATGCGGGTTTTCTGCTGACATTGCCTGGGAAATTGGTTTATCAATAAGGGTCGAAATTTTACATGGAAAAGAGTCGTTACGTTGTGATTGACAATAAGTCTTCGATAACCGAAGAGTAATCAGTAGACCGATATGGACGTTTCAAAGGTTATTGCTAAACGACAAAAGATAAGTCTGTTGGAGTTAGTTTGTGTCACATGGGCCAATAAGATGAAGTCGTTTAGGCCAAAAGACACAAGTGAAGTTTGGATGACCGATACCCCTTCGGTACACTAAATAGAGATATCTAGAGAATTTCGAAGCTACTGAGGATAAGGAAACGGTTGACCGGGTAGAGGTCGGTAAACCGACACAAGGATTCCAAGGAGTTCAGCATCAAGTATTCAAATAAATTCTCCGTCACCGTGGGTATCTTCCTCCACGGCAACAATGTTGGAACTCTCTTCCACCTTCTTCTTCGACCAACACTCACTAGCAAAGTGTCCACACTTCCCACAATTGAAGCATTCAACATCCTTCTTAGATGTTCGACCTCCATGACCACGGTTGGAGCTCTCCTCCAACTTGTTTTGCGACCAAACACTCGTTCGCAAAATCACCACGTTTCCCACTCTTGAAGCACTCACCATCCTTCTTATTTGAATGACCTTCATAGTCACGACCTCTTCCGCAATTTACATTGCGAGGTTTCTCCTCCTTAAGCGACATCTTCGCTTGCAATGCCTCCTCCAAGACATCTGGTTCTTACAAACTTCTTCTTCTTCTTCTTCTTCTTCTTACTTTGCTCGTGTGCCTCTTACAAACTAGCAAGATCGTCGATCGTCATTTCCTCGAGGTTCTTTGATTTTTCGATGGCACACACCACATTTTCAAAGCATTCAGTGAGAGAACGCAATATCTTCTCCACCACTCTCCCTTCCTACAACTCCTCTCCCTTTCTTTTCAATTGGTTCGCAACCATGCACACCCTTGTGATATAGTCGGTTACTCCTTCGGACTCCTTCATTTTCAATGCTTCGAACTGGCCTCGAAGCGCTTGGAGGCGCACTTGCCTCACACGATGCTCACCCACGCCTCCTTAGACGTCTTTGCTCCTGTAGCCTTCTCAAAGCTGGCCTCATCGACTGCTTGGAAGAGAAGAAACATTGTGCTTTGATCTTTTTTGCGCATCTCCTTCGTCACCTTCCTTTGGTTGGCGTTCATGGCCTCCGACTCCTCCTCGAAGTCATTCTCGACCAACTCCCATGCGTCTTATGCACCCAACAGTATGCGCATTTGAATACTTCGATTGTCATAATTGGATTTCGACAGGAAGGGCAACATGTTTGTTCGTTTTAAATTTAGACTGCAAGTGTACAGCCGTCGGTGAAGACGGGGCAAGTAAGGGTCGTCCGCAGGGAGGTGAGCATCCTCTGGTATGACAGAAATCAGATGGCGGAAAAGGGGAGAAGAGTTGTAGATTATGCTAAAGCTAACTACACTAAACTAGTAAGTAAGAAATACGAAAGAAAGCAACGAAAGATTGAGAATCAAGAAAAGAAACTCCTAAGGGGTGGAGTGTGTGCACATATGAAGTGAAATAAGTGATGAATGATACATGTAAGCATGTATGTGTGTGTGTGTGTCATGCATAGGAAGTGTCTAAAGATGTGACAAAACCTATCAATCCATTCACACAATGTATTGACAATTCCTACTTGATTAACATAAGATTAGGCTCAGCATGAGAAGTGTCTAAAGATATGACAAGACTCATCAAAAATCATAAACTCATGTAAAGAACAAAGGTAAGCATGATAGGTGTCTAAATGTTATGGAAAAACCCATCAAAACAAAGTTTCTTCAATCAATCAATCAAACAAACACAAATACAAACACGTAACTAACATGTAGCATATTCAACAGGAAAATTCAGTCAATAAACATGAGAAAACTAAGCATGGGAAGTGTCTATATCTTATGGCAAAACCCATCAAAATTCCCCAACATGTAGATGATTAAAATACCCCCAATGAACATACAAAACATGCAAGTCTACACAATCAAAAAATTATCAAACATCGAAACTTCACAATATATATGAACAACATCTCCACCCCCCAAAGGGGATGAATCTACTTACTACACATTATTCTAGCAATTAAACTAAAGAAGAAAGGAAACATTCTAACTAAAGATCAAAGAAATAAGACTAAGCTAAACATACATAAAAAAGAAACAACATGAGAACAAAATAATAAAAAATTATTTTATTAAATGACTCACATTACTAGTAGTATTCTTCTCCACCTTGAGTTTTTACTCCAATGCTTACTCCAAGTAGAGAGAATGTCGTCAAGCAATGAGTGAATACAAAAGGAGGAGGATGAGTTCTATTTATAGCCATAGAAAAAGGTAATCGGGGACAATCCCCCAATGTTGGACTAATAAAATCTTCCCAGAATACACATAAACACAAAACCCATGTTTTGGAGAAACCGGGTCGGATTCAGAGACAATTTTTTGTATTTCTTCAATTTTTCCTGGATCCGACCCATTTTTGGATATGTTCTTTATTTCTTCAATTCTTTACATGGGGTGCACTCAGATCGGTTATAGGAGTGTCGGCCCGAAAATAATTGCCAAAATACTCCTCATGATGGTGTGGAGTTTTTTCATTTGCTCATTGGTCCTTTGAGTTACATTCGGGTCATTCTCCCTTGCATCTTAGTCCCCAAGTATCACAACTCAGTCTTTTTTCTTGCTTTTAGGTCCTTTTATGACTATTCTCCTCAAACCTATTTTTTCCTGAAACTCAAACATAAAACTCGTTACGTAGCATTGTTTAGGTTCAAGATAATGGATATAAGACACAAATGAGTATATGAAATGATGTCAATCACAACATAACTTGACCGAACGGGGTCATACTTGAGCTCGACACAACTCTGATACCAATTTGCTGGAGATAAATGGTGGCCGTATTTCAATAGTTGTGGTAGAGGTAGAAGACAAGAAGAGAAATGCTCAAACTTGTATTCTCTAATCGTTCTTGTACTTCTTATACTTTTACATACATGACTTTGTATGCTATTTATAGCATTACAAATGACTCTTAGACTCCCGCTACATTAAGAAGGCTTTTGGCCTTCTATCTTCTATGGTAATGACAAACAATCAAATCTATTCAAAGCAAATTATTACAATGTATTGTAACCTATCGTTTCAGCTTCTCCTTATCTTTTCATCTTCCAACTTGATGACCCATCACCTTTGATGACTTTCTAGCCAAGGATGCCGAACCTCTATAAAAATTCAATGTCTTCTTGTGGTTTGCATTATTTCCTTGTTACTTGTTTGTTTAGTTTTTATTCCCGTTGTGCATTCCTTAATTGCTTAAACAAGTATGTAATTAACTTAAAATCGATTAAAATTAAACATTCCTCTATAAATTAAATATTCCTGTGTATATTCTTCCAATTTTATTTTTTTTGTGATTTTTTTGAAAAAAATTCCTTAATAAAAATGTCCATCATCTCATTTCAAACTTGTGTTGGGACTTAGAGACGGGTTGGAGAGGTATGATACGTCCAAAGTTCTCTTTTACAAGCTTACACGAATTTTAAAAGCAAAAATACTTCCCGACACAACTATATTACATAGTGTTTCATAATTTTAATTTTTGGAAATACAAAATTAACCTTTTGATATTCTTCTCTTTTGATTGAGATTATTTTTGGATAATATGAAACGAATCAAGTGTTTATCAATTGATAAACTTTGTAAATCTAATGTAATAAAATAATACAGGAATTCTCTAGTGAGCCCATGGTTTAATTTTTCTAAATTAAACCACTACAATATCCACTACTTATTTCAAATTGTAAGGTAGATTAAGAAAAAAACGATTATGCTAATGAATGGTGAGATTAATTGTAAATAAGATCCAATGGTAAGATTGTAGGGGGCTTAAATTAAATTTGATGAACCCTAAGATCACTAGAACGTGACTCTAAAATAATAATAATAATAACTTTATTATCATATCCATATGGACCGGTGATTATTTTCTTGATAAGAGACACTCACTACCAAATACGGAGCCTCGGCCCGGCGGACCCTTCCCAACTTGCTAGGGTTTCAGCGGACCAAGAAATAGTTAAGACAATTCACAGGGTCTTATGCAAAGTTCCTCCGGTCTTGTGTTGTGTTTTGCAGTGTTGTTGTTGAGTTGGTAGGATGGGAGGCAAAGGGAGGCGGCGGCGGGAGAAGAACTTCCAGGCGGCGCACGGCGGCGGAGACCGTCTTCCTCCTCCTCCCAATCTCAAAGAGGTCGAAGCCATCCCAGCCAAGCTCAGGCTCCTCATCAACCTCAAGAACAACCCGCCCCCCACCAACCCTAACAAACGCAACGGGGATGATTTGAAGGATGGAAAGGAGAAGTTCAAGTTGAAGGCTGGGCGTGAAAGAGTATGTTAGTTGGTTTCTCTATTTTGTGTTTAATTTAATAGAAACGACGTTTTTAACTGAAGCTAAAAATACGGTCTCAAGGTTTGTTGGGGAGAACAGTAATGTAACGCAGACACTCTAGCACGAGGGACGGTGCTAGGAATTTAGGTCAGGGCTCGGAATTTGTAGGGGTATTTTAACTGGATCAGAAATTCATCTATGTATCTAATTGTTGGTAAAACAAAATTTCAGAGTAGTCGAAATCCAAAGGCCTATATTCCAGAGTGGTTGGAATCTAAAAGCTCTCTACAAATCAGATTAAATTCCCAAATGCAGGGGGCGGAATCCAATAAGCTCTTCGAAATATAGGAAAAATACTAAAAAATTGGGGTCAAAATCTAAAGGGATAAAAATTCCAGGGGTGTTGATGGTCGCCCGACCCCCTTTCCATAGAGTGGCACCGTCCCTGGTTACCTCCTCGGGATAACTAGATTGGTAGATTCTTAATCTTGGAATAACTAGAACCTGTGGTTGGGTTTGAATCCTAGTTTATGTAAGGTTGTTTATTGGGGTTTAAATTCTAATTTATTTGGAGGATATGGTCTTTTGAAGTTGAAGGATGGGTATCAAAGAGTAAGTTAGTTTGTTTCTCCTTTTTGAGTGCTTAGAGTTCCTAAAAGTTGTGGATAGAAAGTTATTTGGTCATCCGAGTTGGAAATATGGTCTCTTGAATTCCTGAAAGGAGCAATGTTGTTCAATACTCTCTAGGAATTGGATTTGCTAAATTGGTAGGGTCTTAGTCTTGGAATAACAACACATGGGATCTTTTTCAGACTCTAGTGGAGTTAATCTGCTTGTGATTTTTTCTTCCTGCTAGCAGTCTATCGGATTTGTATTCCACTGGCTTTACCCCAAGTAGTATTGAGATAAACCTATTCTTACTTGGTAGCAGGATAGGCAAATTGTCTTGTAGGATTGCACTGTTGAGCCATGCATAGACACAATCCTGGTCATGATGGTGAAGCTCTGGAAAGAAGATCTGGATTCTGGAACACTCTTTAAGAGAGTTTTCATCTTTTATCTCCATTACTTGATTGCTTTGATTTGAAAGAGAGGGAGATCGACTGAATGTTTGCAATAATGAATGAAAATTTTCAGAAAAACATAAAATCAGAATTGATGAAGTTGCGGAGAGCAGATTCCTGACCAACGAAACATGAAAAAAAAATTCCTTCCTGTTTCTACATAGGTTGGAACTGTGCGGAAATATATATAAAAACAATACCAATTTGTTAATCTTATTTAATGCATGGACCCATCTTGTAATTCTCATCACGTACAATTCTACGATGATATGTGTCCTGCAATCTCTGAATTTTTGACCTATATGGCTGTTTGCAACCTCTATTTAATGGATATTAGTCGGGAGGACGTCATATCTGACGTGGAATTTAATTCTACACATTTGTTTAAGTGGAGTTTAAAAGTTGATATTTTAGTTCAAAATTTGACAATACATTGAACTAAATTATGCATAGTTTTTATTGTACATAGATAACCTTGTTTTCCTTTAGGTTTAGAATGGAAGCAAGTGAAGTTCTCTTAAGTTAAGTCTGATGTTTCATGTTTGAACTCATACTATTTCTATAAAGTTCAACGCTGTTACCCTAAAAGTTGTTTTTGAGCAAAAATCAAAATTTTCATTAAATTAGTCCGAATCGTATGGAAACTAGGTTTCACCTTCACACTGTTGTGATCAAGGACTCTTGATTTATATATATATATATACATATATATATATATATGTATGTATGTATTTCACTTTGTCGTGGGTTGTTCCTATATGTCTGTGGTTTGTACTTCTCATGTCTTGAAGTTCAATCCTTGTGTATAGACTATTATTTTGTTTGTAGGAGCAAGCGTGGAGAGTCACAGAGATGAGACTGTAGCACTCAGTAATGGACCACAGCTCATCATCTTGGTCTTCCGGATATTACTTCATACCTTATTCAGATTATTTTAGAAAAAAATACTAAAAATATTTTGACGTGCAGAGAGAGAAAAATTCAGATATGTATCGTGTGGTCGGTAGTAATGCAGGATTGAGTAATAGTGCTTGTATTGTATCAAACGATTTAAAAGCATTTTGGGTTTCTGTTCTCTGATCCTTTTCTTGCTTCCTGTAATTGTTAAAAGCACAACATAGCACACATGTTCACTCTTAAAATGCTTTGCAATGTCCATTATTTGTTTTGCAAGTCATCACCTGATAAATATGACATTATTTGATATCTTCATATTTTGGTCCTTCTCGCATTTGATTTGTTTAATAATGAGAAGAACTGCATGAGAACTTCGTGATACATTCAAATCAATTCTCAGATATATTTTTTTTAGATTTTTGAATGGCTGTATCACAACTATTTTTTGTTAGTCTTCTAGGACTAAATTTTTGCTTTTTTCCCCTTATCCATAATTACTTAAGGTTTTTGGTGATGATTTTGTATTTCACCCTTTTTTGCATATTGTTATCTACTCTTGCTGTTGATTTATATTTATTCGAAACATATTTTGCATGCAATGTATATTATGTTTTAACTTGTAAAAGGATCTGCATTTGATCAATTAATTAGTCTTCTTGCAACACTTCATTCTATTAGTTGCTAACATATGTGTGAATATCACAATCTGCAGCAGAAGGATCAAAAGGATGTTCATTGTAATCTCAAAGCCAAAGTGGACTCAACAGAGCCAAACAACAAGAAGCAGGAACATGACGTTGGCAGTGAAAATAAGAAAAAAAAGAAACGCAAGAAGACAGTGAATGACCTTCGTTTTGAAGATTTGGCAAAAGGTGGCCAAACAAAACGAAAGCGCAGAAAAGAGTATGTTTTTCTTACCTTTCCTCCTAAGTAACTTTAAAACATATTGTCTTCATGTCTCTGAGATTTGAGAACATATATATCATCTTTATAGAATTTTCGATTTCATACCACCTGGTCTATTTTTGATATAGAGTAGAGTGTTGCAGGCTCCTCATTCTAAGTAGGTTTTCTTTCAACCTCACAACAAAAATGGGTCTAGGATTTTTCTAGATGGCTTGAACTGGTTCTATGTAATTGGATCTAAATCATTTATACCTCACACAAATTATTTAAAATTATATTATATAAATTTTATATTTCACAAAATAGACATTTTATTCTTTTTACTTTCTTTATTTTCATCCAACATAACAATAAATTAACTTATTGCATCATTACTTCTGACAAAAGACCGACATTTTATATTCTTCTATAACAACAACAACAAAACATTTTATCTCAAACTAGTTGGGGTACGCTAGAAATGAAACTTTAATGAGTCACGGTTCAGGCACGTGAATCCTATTCTTCTACGCGTTTCTATTTAATGCAAATTCTTGAGGAACATTCCAATCTTTTAAATCTCTTTTAACCGTTTCCTCCCAAGTCAATCGGTTTGCCTCTTCCTCTTTTTATGTCTTCAATCCGATTCAATACCTCTCTTCTTATAGGTGTCTTCATAGGTCTTTTTTGTACATATCCATACCATCCCAGTCTGTGTTGGATAACTTTTTTTTCCATTGGAGCAACCCCAACTCTCTCACGAATGTCTTCATTTCTAATCTGATCCATTCGCGTATGGTCACACATCCACCTCAACATCCTCATTTCAGATACACTCATCTTTTGTATATATGTTGTCTTTTAGTGACTCAATATTCCGCCCCATATATCATTGCAGGTCTTATTGCGGTTTTATAAAACATTCCTTTTAACTTTAGTGAAATTTTCTTGTCACATAAGACACCTAAGGTTTGTCGTCATTTCATTCATCATGCTCTAATCTTATGGTTAACATCTTCATCGATCTTCCCATTTTTTTGAAGTATTGATTCAAGATATCTAAAAATATCTTTTCTACACACAACTTGCCCATCTAATATAATCTCATCTTCCTCGGTATTAGCGGTACTGAAACAACATTTCATATATTCAGTTTTAGATCTATTTATTTTAAAACCTTTTGTTTCTAAAGTATTTCTTCACAACTCTAGTTTTCTATCCACACCTACCATACTCTCGTCAATTAATACTATATCATCCGCAAAAAACATACACCATGGAACCTCACATTGTAAGTCTTTTGTCACCTCGTCCATTACTAAAGCAAATAGATATGGACTTAAAGCTGAAACCTGATGAAGTCCAATCTTAATCGGAAAAGCTTTAGTGACATCATCACAAATTCTAATGCTAGTTTCAACTCCTTCATACATATCTTTAATTAAATTCACATATTTTGTTAATACTTTCTTTTTCTCAAGGAACCACCACATAACATTTCTTGGAATTCTATCATATGCATTTTCTAAATCAATACAAATCATATGTAGATCTTTCTTTTGTTCTCTATACTTCTCCATAAGTTGTCTAACAAGAAATATGACATCTATCGTTAAACTTCCAGGTATGAAACCAAATTGATTATCTCTAACACGTCTCTTTCCTTAGACAGTGTTCAATTATTTTTTCCCACAATTTCATAGTATGACACATGAGTTTGATACTTCTATATATAGTGCAACTTTGAATATCCCATTTATTCTTGTAAATTGGCACTAAAATACTTCTTATCCACTCATTTGATATTTTATTTGTCTCAAAGATACTACTAAACAATTTAGTTAACCACGTTACTTTTTATCTTCCACACATTTTCACACCGCAATCAGGATCTCGTCTGGTCCTAAAGTCTTACCAACTTTCATCATTTTTAAGGCTTCCTTAACCTCAACTTCACTTATCCTCCGTACAAATCGTTTATTAGATTTCTCAATTGTATCATCCACTTCAAAAGTTTCGCTATGCTTTTCTCCATTAAACAACTTATCAAAATATTCTCTCCACCTTTCCTTGATATCCTCCGCATTAACTAAGAGGTTATTATTATCATCTTTAATGCATTTAACTTGATTAAGATCTCTAGTTTTCATCTATCTTATTTTAGCCAACTTATATATTTCAACCTCTCTCATTTGATCCCAACTTTTGGTATAAATTCTCATAAACAACCCTCTAGCATCTCTTACTGCTTTCTTAACTTTTTTATTAGTCAACTTATACTCTTTTAAGTTAGTTTCATTTTATCTTTAAACCACATCTTATAACAATCTTTCTTAGTTTTAATTGCTTGTTGTACATCATCATTCCACCACCATGTGTCTCTCGAATCTAGTCTACCTCCTCTACTCTGCCCACAAACTTCTTTAGCCACTCGACGAATGTAAGATGACATACTCTCCCACATACTATTAGCGTCTCCTACAACATCCCAAGGTCCCTCTGCCATAAGTTTAATCTTAAATCTCATACATTTTTCTCCTTTAAGATTCCACCACTTAATCTTCACATCTTTATTACACTTGATCCGTACTACACCAATACGAAAGCGAAAGTTCGTTACTACCAACTTATGTTGAGTCACCACACACTCTCCAGGTATTACCTTACAATCTATACAAGATTCTCGATCATCTTTTCGAGTAAACACAAAATCAATCTGACTTCGATGTTAACCACTACAAAATGTGACTAAATGAGATTCTATTTTTCTAAAGAAAGTATTTGCTACCATGAGGTCATATGCTATAGCAAAATTCAGAAAATCTTATCATTCTTTATTCCTAACACCAAACCCAAACCTTCCATGGATACGTTCAAACCCTTCGCTATTTTTACCAACATTACCGTTAAAATCTCCTTCAATACAAAGTTTCTAACTACTAGGAATCCCTCTCATCATAATGTCAAAGTCCTCCCAAAATTGTTTCTTCACTATTTCGCTCAAACCTACTTGTGGGGCATAGGCGCTAATGACATTCAAAATCAGTTTTCCGATAACTAACTTAATCAAAATTATTCGATCACCTTGTCTTTTAACCTCTATCACCTCATCTCTTAGGCTCTTATCTACTAAGATTCCTACTCCATTTTTATTTCTATCTTTTCCACTAGACCATAACTTAAACCCTGTATTTTTAACTTTTTTAGTTTTTTCACCTACCCATTTGGTCTCCTGAACACAAAGAATATTGATTTTTCTCTTGTTGATCACATCCACTAACTCTCTCAATTTTCCTGTTAAAGATCCAACATTCCAACTACCTATGCGTATCCTACTATCCTCAACTAGCTTCCTTACCCCTCGCACCCGTTGAGTAAAGTACGAGAACCCTAACTTCTTGTGCACTACATCCGGACGCCGATGCAGTGTGCCGCTAAGGTGGTGACATCCCTCGACTAGCTTCCTTATCGCTTGCACCCGTCGAGAATGATGCGTAGACCCTTGCTCACTACATCTGGGGCCCGATGTAGCGCGTAGCTAAGAGGGTGACGCCCCAAACACGATTCTTTTTTAAGTTTCATTTCCATGGGAGTAGTTAGAGTTTTACGCTGACTCGCAACACCTATCGCAACCCTCCTTTATCCTGGCTTGAGACAGGCTATGTACACGTACATAGGCGTAGTTATTTTTAACAAATAAAGTGTCATTTACAGGTCCAACATATTCACGTAAACCATGTCAGAGAGCGATGAAAATTTTGATGCTTAAATTTTAGTTTAGCTTATATTCTTCTATAAGCTAAACTAAAATTTAAGCATCAAAATTTGCATCGCTCTCTGACATGGTATACGTGAATATGTTGAACCTGTAAATGACACTTTATTTGTTAAAAATGTTTGGTAGTCGAGCTGGTGGACATGCCATTAGATTGGTTTGCTGATTCGAACATCTTAAATGGCTTGTATTTGGGTTTATGTGACTTGGGTGAGTCGTAAATGAGTTTGACTCACACAAACCATGGACCTGTATAGGCACCCTTCTTCCATTTTCTTATCCAATTTCAGTATGTTTGGAATGTTTTTTCCCATGTGGTCTGAATCACCATCATGCTTGCCGAGGTGATATATTTGTTAGTGCTTGAAAAGAGGAGAAAAAATTGTCTCCACTCTAATTTGTTTCACTTGTATTAGTTGAATACATCCTCTTGCTTGAGGTAGGCTGTTAATATTTCAGGTTCCTCGATGCAAGAAAGAAGAAAAACAAAAAACCAAAGACTGATGATATTAGAGAATTTCCTGGACGTGAAGACATCAAATTTGGTGAAATTGTCTATGCTCCACCTAAGCTCTCAAAAGTTCCAAAGGTACAACCCAAGTGTGGCATCGTAGTTGGAGATCACCGTTTTCTCAGCTGTAACAAGTTTGTACTTGGGAGATCACCTTTTTCTCTAATACGAACCTCTTTTACTTTTGTAGGCATTCTCGTCGCATGACCCATCACTGGAAAGGCTTCGTTTGAAGGCTATCGAGGACTATAGGAACCGGAGAGGTTGGGATTCGAGGCCTGGAATGAATCTATTTGCCAAAGAAGTTCGTTTTTAGGTGAAGTACCTTTTCACTTCTTAAGTTCATATCAAGATACCCATCGTAGTGCCCTTTTCTTTGTTCTGGTCGTGGTTCTTTTACTTGTAGAATTTTTAACATTTATGGGCCTCTCTAGTTCCCGAATTGTGTATATCTCCAGAATTGTTGCTTTTTTAATTTGTTGATATTCTCAGCGGGAGATGGGCTTCTTGAGTAATTAAATCATTATGCTGAGGTTAAACTAATACTTTATGTTTTACTTTATTTTTCTTCCGGTGCACTCGAAATTGGGTAATCACTAGGTGTAAATTTTATGGGTAAATATTGAGGGAGTATTTTTGGGTGGTAATTTTATAGAAAAAAATGTAAACTCATAATTATTACCCTAACTTTGTGGAGTGTAATGGATTATCCTCGTAGAGGGTAGTCACCCAATTATTATTCCTTTCCAGATGAACTTCGGTGGATGAATATTTACCTCATTACTAATCTCCTCGCATGTTTCCTAATCTGAGCGGTGCACTCAATAAATGGTTTCAAGAAAAAAATGTTTGATTTTCCCCCGGATATTATTAGGACCCCTGTTACCCTTTTCACCTTTTGTGTGTATCGTATACCTCTTTAAAAAGAGAACAGGATTTGTCCTTTTATATAATTCACATTTTATCCTTAGTTTTGTTGGAAATTACGATGTGTCTAATTCTAATATTATATATATATATATTACAAACATATAATATTATATTCTAATAATCCTTGAATCTAGGTAGGCCACAAGTATAATATAATATTATATTGTTAAATAGTTCATCATTAGTGTTCATAAATACACATTTTAGTTCATTATTACATGTTAGTTGCATTAAGCATAATGATAATTTAAAATGTTAATCATCAATTATAGCAATCACAGAATTTTATGAAGTTTCTTTATAAAAGCAACTTAATTTTCTTAAGCAGGAACCATATACTGGTTTCTGCCCACTAGGAGATAAGAAACAAAACCCCTTAAAAACTATCTCTATCCCTTCAACCAACTATCGGCAAAATAATCTCGAAGGAAAAAGAAAACAGGGTACTGAGATCTAGGCCCGCTAGCACAAACTGTAAATGTAACAACAGCAACCATAGCTTTCTGATAATAAAAACCAAGTTGCTGCTGCTAAATGGAAATACCGTTAAATCAGCTGCTATCTGCCCCGAGGCTGCACCAAACTTTCTTTCCACGAATCGTGAACTGGATCTAAGTTGTCATTAGCATGCTGCACCAAACTGAAATTTTGAATTAAATTTCACTCTAACTTAACCTCAGCCCAGTTACTTTCTTTAACATGAACCACCATTGCCAGCTTAAACCCCCACACCGACGGATCGGAGGGTGGGTATGTGTCCACGCATGAATTTAGTTTTTCCTTTAAATAGTATATTTGGTACCTTATACCTGTTGGAAAAAATATACTCATATATTATTACTTCCAATATTTATTAAGTTTATTTTTGTAAGACGAAAATGTCACCAAAATATTATTTAACAGGACACTAGATTCATTCAAAAACAATTTAATAAAATAAATACACATAAAGCGGTCTGACAAAACTAAAGTCTAATTTACATTTGTCTTTAAATCCAAGCCTACTTATTTGACCTTTCCGGTTCCTAATAACATTCTTATTTGACATTTCCTACATTTCCTATAACAACACAAGATACTATATCTTAATCTTCTCTTAGAATTTTCTAAATTCACCAACACAAGATATTGGGTTAAGGACGAAAATCAAATATGTACCGCTATCGCTCGACAAAACCTCCACAAAAACTCGCCGGGGGCAATTGTAACTAGAAAGTAAGGAGTGAAAAGTATCATTTTGTTTTAAAGATTGTTATGTTCTAAATAGTATGCTTGCATTTACAAAAAACGTATTTTTATTTTGCCCACCCATTGGGGGGGGGGGGGGGGGGGGGATTTGTTTCCCTACTGCCAATTTTCGGTTCTTAACTCGAATGTGACAATTACCAAAGTTGAAACAATTATATTCTTGTATTACCCATTTCAACTTTCATTTTTTTAGGGTTTTTATTTTTATAACACGAACTTGGAACTCATTATATTCTCAAATTTCTCTTTTTTAGAGATTTTATTCCCGAGTTTCTCTTTTCCGTATATTTTATTCTCAACTTTAACTTTTCTAGAAATTTTATTCCATGCTTTAACTTTTCCAGAGAAAATATTCTTGTGTTCACTATTGCCCTTTTTACAGTAAATAAATTAATTATTTTACGATGAGGGATCCATTACCCTTAAATTTTGTTGACACACGGTTGCATTTGACAATAAAATAAAATCTAAACTTCAAATTTAAAATTGAAACTGTAAATTTTGAGCTACAACATATTTAGATTACGGATATCGAAAATCAAAAAAAGTGGAAATCGTTTAATATGAGATCTAGAAATTGAGTTTTTTTAGGAAATGTAGTGCATTCATTTTTATATCTCTAGACATTGCGTAAAACATATTTTAATTTTTATGATTTTCGATGTTCTTAATCTAGTTATGTTGTAGATCAAGATCTATGGTTTGAATTTTAAATTCGAAGATTAAATTTGATTTTATTGTCAAGTGCAACTGTTTGTCAATGAAATTTAAAGGTAGTGGAACCGTACTCCTATTTTGCCCACATTTGTCGAACAATTATTTTTGAAAAATAAAAATAAAAATAATTGGCATCAAATTTTAGTGATATTAATTTATACACAAACAAGATAAATGATGATATATTAATTAATTTGTAAAATGTAAAAAATGAATTAGAAGAAAGAAAATAGTTGATTTGATAGCATTATTTTTTTATAAGAGATCAGAGTCGAGAATATGAAAAAAATTGTGGATAAGTGTTGTGAAGTGTAAAATCTGACGTGACAGAAAGAAAACTGAGATGTTCGTTTTTCTATAAAGGATTCCTGGACGTGGCATCCACGTTGGACTTTCATGTGGATTCCAGGTAATGAGTTTTTGAATTGAGTAGTTCATGTGCATTACTTAAAAGACACAAGGTGGTGGTGGAGTTGGTGAAAAGGTTTGAAACTTGTGTCAGGAGGTACATGTCACAAGAAAGGTCTACTTTTTTGTTTCCAAAATAGTTTAATATTTTATTTCAAAATAAAAGCAATGATACTTTTAAAATTATAGAGACTATACAACATCAAAAAACTCACATCTCCTCTCAAACCAAAGTGATTGATAGGGTTTCTAATCTTAAATTTCCAGAAAATCCTTAAATAAAATTTGGTTTTTGCTTTTAAGACCATTGTATTTGATTAGTAATGGACTTTTATTGGAGGTAAATAAACTTGAGAATCTACGGTATATATAGTTTTGATTTTCCTTCTATGGTCATTAATTACATCTTAGGAGTTTTAAATGCATAAATATTATGAGAGACTTTAAGTTAAATTTATTTTTATTAGCAACCTCAAATAATTTTAGAAGTTGTGTATAGTTATATATGTACCTAATATTTATCTTAGATTAATTTGTTAAAGTAAGCTGCAAAAGAATGCGTAGGTACATGTTAACGTAATTAAAACACTAACACAAAGAGTAGGTTAGACAGTAAGTCGAGGTATTTTCAAGGCGAGTATGAATTTTTCATTTGGTTAAATGTGTAAGAATAAACGATTATATATAAAATTTATGTATTGTATTGTATTATTTTAACCCCAAAATTTAGAATTATATTTTTTTAAAATTACACAAGCAAATGGAGGAGTACACTCTCAGTCGACTTAATTGCATTTATTGTCTAGAAGAAGCAAAACAGATAAGACAACTTCATAGAAATATCTTCTCAACGAGTTGCTTTGTGATGTCATCATGTCTTATTCAAGTTGACGGAAAACGTTCGTGATAGGTGGATATGAAATGATATTCAGGGACGTCGACGTGGCTTGCATTTTAGGAATGTCACTTGATGGTTAGAACTATTACAACCTTATTGCGAACATTGTAGAACATCGCTTCCATCTCCGTTTTTTCTAGAAGAAATTGTTAAGACATGCTGAGGTCAGAGCTTTGAACTCAAATTGTTGGATTCAAATGATCTAAAGGATATTGTTGATTGCATTTGTCTTTACATAATACATTTGTTTTGTGTATTCTTAATCGATAGAAATGTACAATTAAACCTCAAACACCAACACATATAGGGGGAAATTCACGTACATGTGAATGTGATTTCATAAAACATAAAGGGTAATTTCACAGGTTGACTGATGTAAATCTAGTCGCGAACGTGGCTAATTGGATGTAATAGGAAGAGTAACTTAGAGTAAATAGAATGAATTAAATGATGATTCGTGGGGATAACCCTAATCGGTAGACGTGGTAAGTTGAATTCAGGAGTAGGGTAAATTGGATAAAATAGAAGGAATTAAATTAAATTCAATTATGTTTACCCTGCTATTGAATTCGACTTACACCGTCTATCAATTATGGTTACCCTGCTAATGAATTCAACTTACCCCGTATATTGATTAGGGTTACCCCCACAAACCAATATTTAATCCATTCTATTTACACCAAGTCACCCTTCCTATTAAATTAGATTACCCCAATCGAAAGTAGATTTTGCCCAACCTACCATCAATTCTACCAACTAGATTTACCGCAACCTACCATCAATTCTACCAACTAGACTTATCAATTGAAGTTTTAGCCTAGATTTACTCCCTAGCAGGGTCGACATATGTTCATCCATAACATGGTAGATATTACACACGAAGGGTTTCAAATAAGTTTTAGAAGTTTCATTACCTAAAAAATAGGTAACATCACTAACCAAGTACTAGGGAAATAACACACGAATGGTTCAAAATAGCGACCGCAAAACATCAGAAAATAACACAATCCTACTTTATATCCTATTAAATCTGAACCTGAGAGAGATTGTAGTTGTGTTTACTCTCCTATTCATAGATGACCGGCAATATCGCCTTCAATACATTTAGGTACGATGCTCTTTTATTTTGAACAGTAGACTTTAGCCAAGCATTAATTGGGCAGTCTTTGCTCTTCACCAAGTTAAGTTAGACGGTGATCCATTTAAATGAAAAACATTTCAACCTGGTGTTTGATTTAATAAGAGTAAGTTTTGATTTATATAAAATGAGGAACATATGTCGACGGGGGAAGTTGAATCTAGTAGCATGGTAACCCTTATTGATAGTATGAGAAGTTGAATTCAATAGCAAGGTAATACTAATTGATCAATACAATTGGTAAATGGGATAGTTGTGTTTACTCTCCTATTCATAGATGACCGGCAATATCGCCTTCAATACATTTAGGTATGATGCTCTTTTCTTTTGAACTGTAGACTTTAGCCAAGCATTAATTGGACAGTCTTTGCTCTTCACCAAGTTAAGTTAGACGGTGATCCATTTAAATGAAAAACACTTCAAGTTGGTGTTTGATTTAATAGGAGTAAGTTTTGATGATTTATATAAAATGAGGAACATATGTGGACAGGGGAAGTTGAATCTAGTAGCACGGTAACCCTTATTAATAGTATGAGAAGTTGAATTCAATAGTAAGGTAATACTAATTGATCAATACAATTGGTAAATGGGATGGTAGGTTAGGGTAAATATAGTTGTGAAATGGGATAATTTGATTTAATAGGACGCGTAACTTACACTGCTAATGAACTCAACTTACCCCTTCTAGCAATTGTAGTTGCCCCCACAGACCATAATTTAATTCATTCTATTTAACCAAGTTACTATGCTATTGAATTCAACTTACCCCCTATTACAACTAAATTTACTCCAACATAACATCAATTCTACTAAAGTTACCATGTTATAGAATTCAAGTTACTCATTCTTACAGTTAGGGTTACCCTCACGAACCATCGTTTAATCCACATTCTATTTATCCAAGTTACCCGTCCTTTAAAATTAAATTTATCCCTATCGTAATTAAATTTACCCCAACCTACCATTTATTCTACCAATTGGATTAAATATTGCGAACACTGTTAAAAGTAGTTTCCATGTCCATTTTTTTCTAGAAGAAATTGCTAAGACATGCTGAGGTCAGAGCTAAGACATGATCCGGTGGATGTTGTTGATTGAGTTCGTCTTTACATAGTACATTTGTTTTGTGTACTCTGCTCGATTCAACTAGATTTATCCTGCTATTAGATTCAACTTACCTCGCCCACCAATTAGGATTACCCCCCCCCCCCCCCCCCATACCATCATTTAATAGATTTTATTTACTCCAAGTTACCCGACTTATTAAACCAAATTACCTCTTATCGCAACTAGATATACCACAATTCCTTCTACCAATTTGATTTATTAATTAGGGTAAACTTATCGATATACAGGGTAAGTTGAATGCAGAAGCGGGGTAAATTGGATTAAATAGAAGAAATTGAATGAATTGTTATTACCTTAGAATCTTGTTTACATTTTTTCTACAACACTTTACTTTTACATAAAATTAGTTCACTTGCAATTATCGTTTGTGAGGTTGGAACGACTCCTCTCCAAAGAAACCTCAGAACTCTATTGTTTTTTGTAGGAAAAGTAACTTGGAGTAAATAGAATCAATTTTATGTTGGTTCGTGGGGGTAAACCTGAATGATAGGTGGGCTAAGTTTAATTCAATAGCAAGGTAATTTGGATTGTCAAGGTAAGTTGATCTTACTTACTCCAACTATCGGTCACGTTGAACCAAATTATCAATTATCACATCTATATTAACTAATAGATTACCTCCTAGTTTCCTATACCGCCACAACCCACTTTACAATTCCAGCTAATGTCTCTGCGTAAGTCATCCATCAACACTGTGTACAAGCTAAATTGGATCAACAAATTTACTGGATGGAAATAGAATGTATTAAATGATGGTTCGTGTGGGTAATCCTAAATAATAGATGGGGTAAGTTGAATTCAATAACAAGGTAAATTGGATTAAGTAGAGGGATTTTAAATATGACTCGTGGGGGTAATCCTAATTGATGGACAATGTAAATTGAATTCAGTAGTCGGATAAATTAGATTAAATACAAGGAATTAAATTATTGTTTGTAGAGGTAAGTTTGTCAGTGTACATCAAATGAGAAAATTTTGTGTCCAATTGGTCAAATTCAATAGCAGGGTTTGGTTGGGGTAAAGTTAATTGATAGACGGGGTAGGTTATATGTCACAACAGGGTAACTTTAAAGTTCTTAGGCTTTCCATCACTTGTAATGATCGTTCGTGAGATTGGAAACGACTACTCTTCAAAGAAAACACAAAACTCTATTGTTTCATATTACCTACCAAATGTATCCATCACCAAGGGGATATCTTTTCGGGGGTAGTTCACCTAGATGTTTGTTCACGTCTTTTCTCAAACACTGAATAACATATTTCGGAGGGACTTCCTTGTTAATTTTTTTTGTTTCCAGACTGCAAGTATGTTGTAGCACAACATCCCAACATGTTCAAAGATTTTACAATTGCAGCTGATTTCACCACGGAAGTCATCCATCAACACGGTTTGCATAACTTATACTTTTGAAGAAAGGGAAAATTATGATTAAATATAATGTATCAAATGATGGGTTGCAGGCATGTTGGGGTAAATATATATATACGAGTTGTGGTAACTCTGATGGTAGGTTGGGGTAATTAAAATTAAATTACATCGAATAAAATGCATTTTTGTTGTGTAATTGTAATTGATGCAATGGGTAAATTTAACAGGTAGAGGGGGGTAAGTTTGCGGATAAATGCAAAGAATTAAGAAAGAGTAAGTCAAGACAGTATGGTTTATCATGGGGTAAAATAAATTCATAGATTGTGTATGTTTGAGTGGTAGCTGAGGTGTGAAATCCTCATCCTTAGCCCAGTCCGTACTTAAATTTTGTAGTCCATTTCAATAAGACATGAAAATCACAAAAATCATACAAATACATCATACCACATTATCCACAAACATAAAAACGACATAACAAGAACCATTCAAATACATCATGCCACATTATCCACAAACATAAAACACATTATCAACATGTTTGGAATACCGTAATACAAAACCACCAAAACACACCCGAATGACCCCATTGTTGGAAGTTGTCACAACTTCTCCCTCAAGCAACCAGGGATTCACCCTTCCAGAGGTAGATATTAGAGTTAGTCTCGTTATTGACAATCTCCGTATTCGACACAACCTCAACGTCATCGGGTTCGTCCAGCTAAATCAGCATAATAAGAGAGGGGGTGTGAAGGGTCTTGACCTCCATCCAGCACGGGGACTTGGTCGAGCTTGATGACCAAATCGGTTGTCCTCCTCCTCATCCCGCCATGAGCTTTCAGCATGATGTGATACATGATCTCAACTCTTAACCCTAAACAAAAAAATACAAAACGTAAGAACTTAACCACCAAAGAAAACTCAAATTACAACAAAAAAAGTCCAACTTAAACCCGAACAATCCACAATCGTAAAGTAGCAAGAGCCATCTAAAAACCTTCAACCATGAAAACCAAATGAAAGATAGAGAGAAGAGAATATTCCAGTTCAAGAAGAAGAATTTAAGGCTAAGAATTTGAGGTGAAGGGTGGAAGAAAGAGGGAAGAAGAAACTGGAGGAGAGAAGACTGGAATGATGGAAGGATGGAAGAAAAAGAGAAGATTCCTGTTCAAGAAATGAAGGATTTAATGCAATACTCTTTTCTACCTATGTACTGACAATTTTTAATTTTAATAATATTTCAAATTTTGAACATGATGTGAATTGGATTCCACCACCCTCCATGATCCTCCGCATCACCCTCCACGTCCCACGCGTGAGAAATGGGGTGGGAAGCAGTGTAAAATACAATTTTTGATTTTATAAAATCATGACTACAGATACTCTTAAATCAAAGTTAGACCTCTTTCTTTCCGATCAAATATTGTGAAGTGGGAAACTGCACTTAAGTGCCTTCTTTCCAATCAATGACTCAACTGAGATAAGAATGCTTGAAATCTCTGTTGTAGCTTGCATATTAATTAGTAACGCAGTAACAAGAGAAGCAGAAACCATCACCCAATAGTTAAAAAACACCCAAAATGATCATTAGGACACGTTTCTTGGTTCCTCAAGAGGAGGTAAAAGTATCATTAACATTTGTGCGAATGCTATTTCAGGCTCATGTTCTGAGTCTTTCTTATTGCCATTATTTTTCTATGGTTTATTGAAATTGATACGGGTTTTTGTATTATATTTTCTTGATTAATCGTGTTACAGATGTGTGTTTACATATGAGATTACACAGAGACGTTGGGAGGAATGATTTGTTGCCTATTACAAAAAATATGCATGAAAGGAATGTAATCTTGATTGTGTTTCCTTTTCATGAATGTAGCTTTGTATGATTTCTTGGCTGTGATGACCGTTGAGTGTCTGAGCCACTAACTATTTTAACAGTCCCCCTCAAGTTGAGTCCGAAAGAGATTGAATGAACCCAACTTGTGAAGAATATTGCGGAACTGTTTCTGGTCGAGTGACTTGGTGAAGATATCTACGAGTTGGTCTTTGCTCTGGACATAAGGAACATCAATTTCTTTGGCTTGAATTTTTCTCTAATGAAATGACAGTCTACTTCTATGTGCTTGGTCTGTTCGTGAAAAACAGGGTTAGAGGCGATAGGTCAAGCGGCATGGTTGTCACAATACATTAGCATAGGCTCCGTGTAGGGAACTTTCATTTCGCCGAGGATTTGTTTGAGCCAGATTAAATCACTAGTAGTGGATGCCATGACCCGATATTCAGCTTCAGCACTAGATCTTGCGATAACATTTTGTTTTTGCTTCTCCATGTGACCAAATTTTCACCCACAAAGGTACAGAACCCTGTTGTGGACTTTCTATCGAAGTTGCCGGTCCAATCTGCATCAGAATAACCAACTATTGAGTTAGAGTTGTTTCTTTTCATCCATATCCCTTGTCCTTGTGTTTTCTTTAAATATCTAAGGATCTTGTCTATGATGTCAAGATGATGAGTGTGGGGAGCATGCATGAACTGACTTATTATGCTAACGACATAAGTTATGTTGGGTCTGGTAACAGTGAGATAGATGAATTTTCCTACTAGTCGTTGGTATTGTCCTATGTCATGAAGAGGTTCCCCATCGGTGGGTCCAACCTTTCGATTGGTCTCAATGGGAGTGTGAGCAGGTTTAGACCCTAACTTACCAGTTTCTTTAAGGAGATCTAGAACATACTTTCTTTGAGATAGGAATAAGACTTTCTTAGAATGGGCAATTTCAATGCCTAAAAAATATTTTAAGATTCATAGATCTTTGATGTCAAACTTGGTTTTTAGGTAAGATTTTACACAGTTAATCTCAAAATTGTTATTTCCAGTGATTATAATGTCATCTACATAAACTAGGACAATAGTGATAAATGTGTTAGAATGCTTGATAAACATGGATGCATCAGCGGAACATTTGGTAAAACCGAAAAGGAGAAGAGAGTGACTGAGTTTTGTGTACCATGCTCTGGGAGATTGTTTCAATCCGTAAATTGATTTGTGGAGTTTGCATACCTGATTTTGAGGAGAGTTGTACCCTGGAGGGGGAGTCATGTAGACTTCCTCTTCCAGAGAACCTTGGAGAAAGGTATTTCGTACATCCATTTCATAGAAGTCCCATCCATAATTACCGACAATAGAAAGGACTCTTACGGTGTTCATTTTAGCTACAGGGGCAAAGGTCTCTAAGTAATCAAGTTCATAGGTCTGTGTATAGTCTTTAGCAACTAGTCTAGCCTTATATCGTTCAATGGAGCCGTTACTATTGTACTTAATTTTGTATATCCATTTACATCCTACAGTTTTGATTCCAGGTTTTGAGGGGACCATAGTTCAAGTTTGATTTTTTTGTAATGCTTCTAGTTCGTCTTTCATGACTTTTACCCAATTTGGGTCTCTAAGGGCTTCGTGGTAGGAGGTAGGTTCATTATTTTTATCAATTACATTCACAAAAGAACAATAAGAGGGTGTTATGGTATTGTAAGAGGTATAATCCTGGATAGGGTAAGTTGTGTTGTAAGTGATAAAATCTTCCAGGTGAGCTGGAGTCCGAGTGGGTCGTGTAGACCTTCTAGTGAGAGCCCTATCTTGATCGCCATTTTGCACATATTTGGTACCTGTAACCTGTTCGTCTCCCCTGGCTTGAGGAAGACAATTTTCCTCCAGAGAAGGAGACAAATCAACCATGTCAATGGTAGGGAGAGGAGGTGTCTCGCCTGGGGGATTAGAGTTAAAGAATTTAAAGTACGATTCATTCTCGAAAAAAGAGACATTGCGAGAAATGTAAAGTTTGCAAGTCACCGTGTCATAGCATTTATATCCTTTCTTGTGAAAGGAGTACAAAAAAAATAGTTTTGACAGAGAGAGAATCCAAATTTTCACTTCGTTTTTTTGTGAACATAACAAGTGCAACCAATTTTTTAAAGATGATCAATGCTCATGCGTCTATTATTAAGAATTTCTAGAGGTTGTTTATTTTGAATAACAGGCCTAGGGAGACGATTAATCAGGTTAACCGCAGTTAAGATAACTTCAGATCAAAAATATCTTGGGTACTTGATTTTGAAATAGCAAGGCTCGAGTAACATTCAACAGATGGCAATTTTTTCTTTCAGAAATGCCATTTTGTTCGGGTGTGTTAATGTAGGTGGTTTGTTGCCTTTGTCTTTTAATTTTTTTTGAAATATGTTACTGGTGTATTCAGATCTGTTGTCAGATCGAAGAATTTTAATCCTAACATCATACATATTTTCTACGAAAGAGACATACTCACAAAAAACAGAAAAACATCAAATTTAGATTTTAGCAAGTATAACCAAGTGGTGCGAGAAAAATCACCGATAAATAACAAAATACTTAAAACCATTATAAGATTCGATTGGGGCAGGTCCCTATATGTCAGAGTGGACCATTTCCAGAGGCTTCTTTGTCCGGGTCATGGACAAATGGAAGGGCAACCTGATATGTTTTGCTAGACGACATGTCTCACATCATAGATCAATATTTAAATTTAAATTCTACAGTAATTATTTTAAAACTAGATATGATAGGTGCCCCATGCGTTTATGCAAGATATTTGGCATTTGAGAAAGCACATTATTAGCAATTAAACAAATATTTGAGTCTAAAACATATAAGCCGTTAGCTAGCGAGCCTCTACCAATCATCTTCCTTGACGTTCGGTCCTGAAATAGCACATCAAATGGTGTAAAAATCACATTGCAATTTAAATTTCGAGTGATCCGTGATACAGATAAAAGGTTGGACGTGAGTTCTGGGACATATAAAACTTTTTCAGTGGTGTTGTTTAACAATTGTGATTCTCCTATACCATTAATTTTGACTTGATTCTCATTTGCAACAGTAACAAATTTATTCATATTTGGATCATAATAAGTATTACTTAGCATATTTTTATTTCCGATCTTGTGATCCGTAGCTCCTGTGTCTATCATCCATGAATTTATGAAATTAGCAAGATTTACAATAGGGTGAAGGGGAATAATACCTGAGTTATTACCTGATTGACCAGAAATCTGAAGGAGGCTGTTAAGGTGAGCTAACACATGATTCAGTTCCTGTTGAACCGACCCAGGCCCGTGAGGCCCTTGATCTATTGGAGCAAGCATCCCTGTACTTGCATGTGAACTCGGATATGGAGCCGACCGTTTGCCTGCGTTGTTTCAGAGCTCAGATGTTGGGTGATCCGCGTAAGAATCAGAGATAAAACCCTGAATCCCTGTCTGTGACCTGATCTGCCCCTATTTGTGTTGTTCTCCTCCAAAGCTAGTGTTAGGGTTCTGGTCTGGATTTCCGCCGCCACTCGGTCCTCTGCTATTGCCTCCTCTTCCTTTGTGTCCATCCTTGGGTGGTTAGAGGTGCGGGTAGAGGAACCAGCAGCGATCGCGACTGTGGCCTTGCTTCTTGCAGTTATCGCAGTGCTCGTCTCTCCTTCTCCCGAACTACCCTATGTTTTTTGAGTTTTGGTTTTGATGGTTTGCGACGACGAAAGCTTGGTTTTCTTTTTATGTGTTTTGGTGCATGCCTTGCCTTCGGGTTTCTTCTCTTTGTACCATTGCTATGATCTGGCTGAGGGGCGGAAGCTCCGCTGACAATAGGATCTGGGAGCGTAGTGTCTCGTAGCTAGGGTAGAGTCCCACAAGAAAGTGGTAGATGCGACCTTGCTCGACCCTTTCTTGGATGATTTTGGGGTCCATACTTGTAGGCTCATAGATCCTGAGCTCGTCCCACCGGCTTTTGAGGGCACCGAGGTATTCGGTGATGGTTCGTTGCCCTTGTCTTGTTTGCGCCAGTTCTTGCTTGATTTTGAAATCGTGGGCAAAGTTTTGTTGCTTCCCGTACAAGTTGTGGATCTCATTCCACAACTCCTTGGCTGAGTTTGAGTAGATGAACAAGTCGGCGATTTGTGATTGCATGGAGTTTAAAACCCATGTCATCACTAGATGGTCTGCGGTTTGCCACTCGGTCATTTTGGTCCCGTCTGCGGTCAGTTTTTTGGTATCTCCAGTGATGTGGCCTAATCTACCCTTGCCACTTAGGGACAAGGTTATTGATCTGGCCCATGAGAGATAGTTTGTTCCGTTGAGCAACTGGGTTGTGAGTCTTTGAGGTGATATGCGTTCTAAGGCCATGGTGCAGGTTGGACGTCGCCTTGTGCGCCAGTCCCCGCTCGGTGGCCGGTGATGGGTTTGATGTTTTGGATTTTGGGTAGATGGATCGGGGATGAGGGATTTTTTCTGAGATGGTGACCGGAGGGGTTTGCCGCCGTTAATGTTCCCCATTTCCGAGGTCCGATCAATGCTCTGATACCATATTGAAATTGATACAAGTTTTTGTATTATATTTTCTTGATTAATCGTGTTACAGATGTGTGTTTATATATGAGATTACACAGAGACGTTGGGAGGAATGATTTGTTGCATATTACAAAAAATATGCATGAAAGGAATGTAATCTTGATTGTGTTTCCTTTTGATGAATGTAGCCGTTGTATGATTTCCTTGGCTGTGATGACCGTTGAGTGCCACCAACTATTTTAACATGGTTTGAGCTTCATAAGAATAGTCGATTTCAAATTCTTTTTCTACATTTTCTTGAATTCTCAAACTCGACTGTGTTGTGTCATCTTTCTCTAATTCTTGGTTCACCTCTATTTCTCTTCCTTTCTGTAGTGGTGTGGTATGCATTTTTGTGTTCTAACTGCATTAATCTTTGTTTGTTCGTCCAATGTATGCATGTTTATGTTTTGCTACGATAGTGTTATTGGTTTGCAACAAAACATTTTGGAAATGAGAAATCTGGACTTTTAAAGTGACTCAAAAGTTTTGGAATTAAACTATCATGATGTCCGCAACTTCCAAAAGTTGTATTAAATGGGTTACACAATTTCCACTTCGAAACCAAAGGAAGCACATTTCCTCACATTTTTATCTAGAAAATTTTCATTGTAGTTTTGTTAAAAAAATGCTTTTATACTTTTTATCATAAAATACATATTTATACTAATCACACTCAACTGAGTTGAGTTCTAGACTTCCCGTTGTTTCTGGTGTGTTCATGGTCTCCACGGTCTTGATGTGATTGTGAAATTTGTGATTATAAAAGTTGGAATACGAGCTGCATTTTACAATTAAAATAAATAAGATAAATCTACCAACTAAAAATTCATATGGGCTATAGAACAATTTCTTGTACGTCAGGGTAATTTGTAACATAACATGTATTCTAGAGACGTCCTTGCGAAGCAACAAATTAGCACTTGAATTAAGCAACAACTTGAGCTTGATCAATCTTCAAGGAAGGTTTTAGGTCCTAGTCAGTGCCTGAATCTACAAGTTAATCTTCTTTCAAATTAGTATTTATGAAGAAATCGTAGTTAGGGTCAACTATTGGCTCAAAAACAGAAGTTTAGTTTGGAATAAGAAATCACTTCGTACATCGCTTCTTGATTTAATTTGCTCTCGCTTGGATCTAAAGTGGAAATGATGAAACACATGCTACAAATACCTTTTGAACTTAGCTCATAAATTGGAGTAGTTATACGTCTCTTTGAGAGTAACTAATGCCTCACCTACGGCATGAGTCTAATTGGTGATAGTATTTGGCTGTATATTACCAATTAGGGTTAATCTAAGATCTCATGTGAATTAGAGTGTAATTGTGATTATAAAGATTTTTTGTATTAAACATCTCGAAAATTACGTTCCAACAAGCAGCATGAATCTTTATAGAATCCTTAAGGATTTGTAAATCTACAGCTTCTACTGAATTATTCAAAAAATAAAAGGAAAGCAAAAATATTAGAAATTATTGCTTTGATCATCCTTAATGTTTCTTCCATTACATTTGACCTCAAGTTAAGGTTAAATACCACACTCCTGATGAAAAGCTTGAATTGCAGATGTTGATCATGTTGAGATCCTACGACCGACAGCACGACCACAGAGGATTGTGTCCTCGGGAATCAGGTACTGATCTCTTGTGGATTCGACGGGCGAATAAACCCTTAGGTAGAATTGTTGGCCAAGGTAGCGGCGAGCCCAGAACTGAGTCCGCACATTCCACATTCCAACGTTGTCGAGGGGCACGTAGACCGCAGTCCATGATCGAGGATACACCTGCAGAGATAGTATTACCATTTTTAGGGAACTTCAGTTTATTCTTGCAAGCAAATCAAATACTATTCAGTAGTTCTTACTTGTACTGTGCATCGTGCAACTGTGTCTCGTAGATTGTACTCCTTTCTAGTATCAGGAGACCATCTTCCTTTATCCATTCTACAGACAACCAACATGTTCAAAAATGCACAGGAAATGCTTGAACTGATGTGAAGAGTTATAAAATTTAGACTATGAACTTGTTAGTTCATGTTGTTTTATAGCTTACCCAACTACAAACATAGAGTGACCATCCATATGCCAAGTTTGAATGATGTTCTCCTTGTTCTCGAAAATGACCTCAAATTTGGCTCGGTGGTCGGCTGCCATGACAGAAGTGTCAAGGTGGATTGGTTCCGACCTGGGGTAGTCGGGCATGCTCCCAAGTCTAAATACACCATCAATTTTGAAGTGGTCGGCGAGTTTAAGAGGAGTGTCAGCTGGGACAAATGACACTCTATTAACTGCGTAGCGTTGCTTCCCGTTCACCTGGCTAGCAGAGCTGACAAGCCGGATTGTTCGTGTCGGTGGGTCAATGCCATAATGGTATGAACCTTGTGGGTTCGGTCTTGGACCACTTGCAGTGAGGTTAGTCCTATGATATCAATATTAGTTTTTGCATGTCATTTATAATATGTATGTTCGTTGAGAAATAGTGGCACTGACCTTACCGAACGAGCTTGACTAATGGACCAGTCAATCTCGGTTGGGGCGTCAGGAAGTGGTCCAAACGCCTGTTTGTTGGAGTTAGTATAGCGAAGGATTGCGGTGGTTGTCTGCAAGTCCGAGGTGAAGCGAGTGGAAGCGACCATGTAATAGTCTTGCGGAGGTTGATTTGCAGAGACTAGAACAGAATAGGTTTGGCCGACGTGGATGTCGAGCGATGAATAGATATTTTGCTCTGTGTGTGTTCCTTCGACTTCCACTAGCTTCATCGTGTGTCCTTGTATTCTGAAGTTGAGGGAATTTTGCAATCCGACGTTCGATATACGAAGCCTATAAGTTTTCCCTGAATGTATACACAACAAAAATATTTTAGTTTCTTCGAGTACGGACAGAAGAGCTTTTGCCAGAATGTGAAGCTTGTTCGACGTCGAATGTGACGGCATTCGATCCCCGACCATTGATGATAACACCATCCGGAGATTTAAGCCTCTTTCCATAATCTAAGATGTATTGCAATGTCTGAAACAAGCCAGAAACTGCATGTCATTTATTTCACCAATACATTTAGTTCCATTTATAGTTTTGAAGATTTGCTTCTGAATGAATGACTTTTATTTGGTTGAAGACGCCAATTTGGTGTCACCTTGTGGTCGGCATTGTACCAGTCTCCGATGAGGACAGAGTAATCGTTTGCCGGTTCGTCAAAGGGGACCGGAATCCTGGGCCGACTGTAGATACGAAGAGCCCCATATCCTCCAGCCGCCTTGTGGAAATCGAGCGACGGGAAGTAGAAGTAGCTCCCTATCTGATCCTTCACCCTCAAATGGTATGTGAAGTTTTTCCCAGGAGGAATTGGGCAGTTTGTGCCGTAAACTCCATCTTGCCATGAGTCCTTCCTCTGCAGAATCCCATTCCTGCATCACCCAAATTAAGGGGGCAATTTGGCTGTGGTATAAATGTCTTTGAGTCATAATCGGGTTAACACGATTAAGATGAGTTGGGTTTGTGTTTAGCCCATGTAACTCGTGTCCTACCCGTTTATAGATATCTACATAATACATATATGTATTTGTATTTATAATATTATATAGTTACAAAATTAGTAAAAATCTCTATACTTCCCATCTTTTTAATATCGGAATATTTAATTAGCAATCAACAACTAATTGGATTACTATTTATGATAGTTTTTGTAATCTCCTCCAAATCAAATTGCAATTGTTTTTGAGTTTTGTCAACAGTTACATAGGTAAGAATAAATCTATACATGAACACAACTCATTTAATAAACAAGTTAGATGAGTGGGGTCAGGTTGATGCAATTCTAGGTGGGTGGTGGGTCGGGTTTGAGTTTTCTTTTTCAACCCGTATAATAAATGAGTTGGGTTTGTGTAAATCGGGTTGGATTGTAAATGAGTTTGAAAAGAAGACGACACGGTAACCCGTTTTCTCACCGTTAACCCAAATTACATTTCTAAGGTAATGTTAGGACATTAGTTAGAAAGAAAGCGATTTTGTTTTATTAGTGTTAAGTTGAATTTGCAATATGGTTAACTAAGTTGAATTTGCAATATGGTTGAATTAGAAAGAAAGAGTATGGTTAACTAAGTTGAATTTGCGTTCAGTTCGTCGTATTAAGAGTATCTCAGAGAAGTATGTATAATTGGTCGACATATTGCACACGAATTGCCATCTGAAGGTCAACGAGAATAGCTGCCAATTCAGTTTCCTTTTTAAAGTATCACTTGAAATCAATAAAATTAAGAGGAGATCTGAGCCCATTCTAATATATATATAATCTTATGTTCCGAAAAGTCTTCTCCTACCTAGTATCAATATTTATTTTGCACCTATAAAATAGGTAATGCTCGCAACACTTCTCATTCAAAACCACATGAAAGATGGTCCAATCCATTTTCCTACTAAATTATGTGATCAGGTGTTAGTTATTTTTTATTGTTCTTACTATGTCTTTTGAATAAGAAGTGTTTAACATGGGATGCTTCTGAGTTGTAGTGCGGAAGAATTGTGTAACATGTGATGATTCTTCTAAGATTTGGTATTGAAGTGTGGGTCTCAAATTCAAAACCAATTGACAGTAAGTGGAAAGATCTTACAAGTTATGACTTAAGAGAATGTCCTCATTTCTACGATGTGGGACTATTATCTAACCATGCCCCGCACGCGTGCCCGGAATCCGTGTCTACGCGTGGACGACAAATGGTGGATGTGTCAAGTTGTCGTTAGGCATAACTGGCTCTAACACTTCTAATTCAAAACCACATGAAAGATCGTCCAATCGATTTTCCTACTAAATTATGTGATCAGGTGTTAGTTATTTATTATTGCTCTTACTATGTCTTTTGACGTACGTATTTCTATAAGAAGTGTTTAACATGAGATTCTGCTGAGTTGTGCTGTGGAAGAATTGTATAACATGTGATGATTTTTCTAAGCTTTGGTATTGAAGTGGGTATCCAATTCAAAATCAATTGACAATAAGTGGAGGGATCCTACAACTTATGACCTAGGAAAATGTCATCATTTCTATGATGTGAGACTATTATCTAACACTTTTCCGCACACGTGGCCCGAAATTCGTGTCTACATGTGGACAACAAAGGGTAAATATGTTAAGCCGTCGTTAGGCATAATTGATTTTAATATCATATTGAATTTGAACAAAAGAAAATTATTATTTATTTTAGGATTTTACATGTGTATTTATACAACAGAGATGACTAAGGAGCCGTTAAACTTTCCTTGTATTGAATGCCATGTTTTGCTTAATTGGGATCTATATTACGTAAGTCTTCCAACTTTTTATCTTGCCTTATTTCAAAATGGGGCGTTACAAAGGTTTAAGAAAGTCAGGCATGTGATAAATCGGATAGAATAAAAACAAATATAGTTTTTGTTCAGACAATACATCTAAAATTTAACTAAAAATTATGTATGAAAATTAACTTAATTTTTCTTGGGTATTTTTTTACAGCGTATTTAATTGCCAGTTTAAAATAGAATCGCTATCTACAGTAGATGACGAAAAGCGTAGTGAATATTTTTTTTTTGGCTAGAAAATAGATAATCAGCTTCAGAGTCACCAAATATATTGCAAAAAGAAAAGATTACAACGCCACTCGAAAAAGAAACGTGAGGTAATTTGCTTTTCATTATCTATTGATTACACTGTAGTGTTAATAAGGAACACAATTCGTGAATGGTGATACCTTCTACTTCTATCAATTGGTTGACCAACATCAATTTATTAATGTTGCTTTAAAAATAAAATCAAATTGTTAATGTCCACTTGAACCATTATTCCTTTTTTATAACATATAAGCTGTATATTTACCCTCACAACGAGTATAGTAAAAGTAGAACGAAACAGATAATAGCATACAAATTAATGATGGAGTAATGCGACTAATTACCATGAGAATAGAAACGGAACATCCAAGTTGTTGTGCACATTGATCATGAGGTTGTCATTTGACACGGAAACGATAGTTGGTCCTGGGAACTGTTCATTAATCAATATCCCCTGCATATATACCCACATAAAAACATCAATATAACTCATCGTGAACACATATAATTACCACAAAAAATTAAGGACATAAATTTACTTGGAAAGAGGAAAACCTAGGTAGATTTGGTCTGCTACTATATTATAAATACTAATTGGCTAGTACTTGATATATTATGTGACACATTATCATATAAAATTTACAATTCTTGACCACAGAAAACATGGAATGATTGTGATGGGTAAAACTAATCAAACATGGTTTGAAATCCTATCAAGAGATCCAATGATCAGAAAATGCTAAATTAGAAATACAAAAAATAAACTTTGCCAAAAAAGAAGAGGAATGCAAAAGTACCTTTGGTGCAACAACAAAATTAATCAACTCAAGAGTAAAAATCAGCAAATTGCCGGCTATGACAAGGTTAAAAAAATAATAATAATAAAAAAGACGCATATATAATAATAATAATAATAATAATAATAATAATAATAATAATAATCATCGAAACGGAGAGAAGAAGAAACAATGATAGTGATTAGTAGTTACCCTTTGAGGGACTCCAAGAGGGCTGATGGTACCATATGAAACATCCCAATCGAAAAATCTATATGGATCCTCTCCATTGACAACAATTGCACCACTCAAACACAAACACAACACAACACCAACCAACAACCTAAGTTGCTGCATTTTCCTAAATAGAAAGAACTCCTCTATGCAACACTAGTACGTATGATGAGGAGAGGAGTTGAGGTCGGTGTGTGTTTATATACACGCAAAAGGATTCCTTGCACTGGAGTGCAATACAGGAAAGAAAAGGGTGTCTATAACGAAGGGCTAAAGCAAACAAAGTCTTTTGGTGCCACGTAGACTTAATTTGACTTGCTTAAGTTGTTACCATGAAACAAAGCAACGGGTTCTCCAAAGGCCCAAAGTAAAAGCACCAGCTAAGAGCAGCGTCTAGTTTGTGGATTTGATACATGTGATGTAGGTCGTCTGGTCAAGAGTACATATTAAATTATTGATACGTGGTAATTGCTAAAAAAATCTTTAGGAAAAAGATAAACCGAAAATATATTAAAATGCCATTGAGTGAGAGACTATTCATTTGAAGGTCATTGATTTTTTCTGACTTCAAAATGAATACCAAATGTCACATTCGTCGTTCTTATTTTTGTACTAATTACGAATCATATAATTCTCCTTCCCAACATCCTAATTCTTTCATAAATCCATATTTCTTCCCTAAATCTTAGAACCTCACTCAAACCTTCCTACATAATACACTGTAGTATTAAAATCGATTTCCACCGTGTAAGCTTTATTTTGGTCTCTTTTTTCGGTTTTATCTCTTGATTTTTGGATCATTTCGTGATTTATTTTGGGTTAACTTTTATTGGGTTTGGATCATCACCGATTTGGTCCAAACAAATTGGCTCGTTGCCACAAATAACCGACTCATTGTTCCAAACAAGTTGACTCATTTTGTCCCAACATACTGACGAGGTTGACCAAAGACCAAACAAGTTGTCTCGTTTGGTCCAAAGTCCAAACAAGCTGGGCTGTTGTTCCAAACAAGTTGGTTCAGGACGCAAGTGAGTCCGGCTCGGGACGCTAATGTCCCGCTCAGGATGAGTCTGCCTGCTCGAGACGTAACTATCCCACTTGTGACATAAGTCTGTCTTGCTCGAGACGTAAGTATCCCGCTTGGGACGTAAGTCTATCCTGCTCGGGTTGAAACGACCAAGGTACTTGAAACTTAATTAACAATCTGGCTCGTTTTCAAGAAAATTAGACATTCCTGGGTCCTCCAAAAAATTAGTAATTTCTTCTTTTTATCTTTAAAAATATTGTTATAATAACTAATTATTCTTATGTGATTTTAATGCAGGTCTTCAACTGAGTTTTTTATTATGTTTAGGTATAAGAATCAACTCAAACTCCACACATTAAGGAGGAATACCACACATGCTGAATTGGTGGATTTTGTTCGATCATATTGGCAATGCTTAGGTCATAATCTACAATTCTCTTATCAAGTGCCAGAAGTTGATGATAGTGCTGCTAGTTTTGTTACTGACGCCAATGTACATCTACCTTTTGTATTACTCTCAAATCTTGGTTTGTCTCGCGTTAAGATTGACGTGGTTGTGCACATCGAAGTTGAATTTCCTGACATGGAGGGACACACAACCAACAAGGAGCCAACTGTGAAGGTGACTCCAGAAAAAAAGCATGTTGCTCAAAAAACTTTGTTGTTTGAAACACCCGTACATTCCATTGTTAAATTGAGTCCAATGAGCACACCAAAGGCAAAGAGTCCCTATGAGACTCCTAATGATCAATGAGAATGAAATCACCACCGTTCTCCACAAATGCGGAAGACAAATCGTAGTTCTATACTATTGAAGATTGGCTGAAGCAATCTGGTAGTGGTACAAGTACTCTGGTAGTGGTACAAGTACTCTGAATAGAGTGATCAATTGTTGGGAAATGGAGATTGAAAGTGTTGGTCAAGAATTTGAAAATGCTATAACATTTCGGAAATGTCTCACAAAGTATGCAATATCTTGTTGTTTCATCTACAAGTTTCTGAGATATTGTCCTTCCAGAGTTTCCGCACGTTATGCAAAAGATAATTGTTCATGGCGTGTGCATGCAATTAATTCCTCTCATTCTGGTAGTTTTCTTATAAAAGGACTTGTGAAAGAACATACTTGTGCTGGCTGTGGAATTCGAACAACAGGTCATCCTAGAGCATCAAATAGTTTTGTTGCTGACATCATGGCACCTATGTTGAAACAACGGCCAATGTATCGACCATGTGAACTACGAATAGACATATCTCGTGAACTTGGGGTGCAAATACCACACATTCGAGCTTGGCAAGGTAAAGAGCTAACGATGAATAAGTTATATGAAGATGAAAGTTAGTCTTTTGACAGACTTCGATGGTATCGAGAGGCTGTACTTGCAAGTAATCCAGGTTCTTTAGTGGACTTGGATTGGGACACTGAATGCCGATGACTTAGAAGATTTTTTTGGCGTTTAATGGCTGTATAGTCGGGTTTAGAGATGATTGTCGACCATTATTATTTTTGGATGATACTTCTTTGAATACGAAGTACCAAGGCATTCTCTTGAGGCTACCGGAGTCAACAGGCACACTGAGATGTTCCCATTGGATTTCGCCGTAGTTTTTGTCGAGAATGAAGAAAAGTGAGAATGGTTTTTGCAAAACCTAAAGAAAATTCTTGTACCCGGTATACCTTTAACATTCGTCTTCGATCGTTAAATGTCTCACTTCATATGTTCCACGGATTTCCCCAACTTGTGATCATGCCTATTGTTTAACTTAAGCCACTTGGAAGATAATTTTAAAGTTCAAGTTTTCAACATGTTGCTATCACAACTCATGAACTAAGTTAGCATCATTTTAATGTTAAAATTTTAATAATATCTAAGTATATTATGTTTTTCCTCACAGGATGTTGACCATTCTCCAAAAAATGTGCTTACGTTTTTCATACTTGTGAGTTCACAGAAGCATATGACGAGTTATTTACAACTCGTTTATCTTGATTCAATCCTAGCATTCTCGCACTAGGATGTACCACTTGTTTTATTCATAACATCCACATATAAATATGAAATTTGATGATTCTAGATCCATTGGAAAGAAAATTGAAAGGAGAACATATTCGTCTCTAACAACGTGCCAAATTCCGATGATACGAGGGTGAAAAAGTGTGTCAAGAGAAACCTTATTTGTTAACTTCACAATCGTGAGATCATCAATAATGTATGCATAACTCTCTCCTCAAATATCAAAATATGGTGATTCAAGACTCTTTAGAAAGAAGATTTTGAGAAGCAAAACTTTCATATTTTACATATTTCCAAATTAAGAAGCTAATGGGCTCAAATTAGTCCCGAGCTGTCCTGAGCAGTCTAGAGCTGTCTGGAGCAGTCCCCAGCCAGTTCCGAGCTGCCCCGAGCCCAGTCTCGAGCCAGTCCTGAGCGGTTTTGAGCCAGTCTCGAATAGTTCCCAACCAGTACCAAGCATTCTTGAGCCCATTCCTCAGCAGCCCCAACAAGTACCGAGCAATCCCGAGCCCAGTTACATACAATCTAGAGCACTCCTAAACCAGTCGCGAATGACCTGGTTTGTTTTCAGAAAACGAGTTGGGTCCTTTGACCAAATGAGCTGGGTCGTTTTATTCATAACATCCACATACAAATACAGAATTTGATGATTCTAGATCTATTGGAAAGATAATTAAAGGAAAACATATTCATTTGTGTTATGACTTGCCAAATTCGGATGATACAAGGGTGAAAAACGTGTCTCAAGACATATCTTATTTGGAAACTAGACAATCAACAAATCTTCAATAATTTGTGCGTAACTCTCTCCTCCAATATCTAAATCAGATAATTCAAGACTTGTTGCAAAGAAGATTTTGAGACGCAAAATTTTCATATTTATCATATTTCCAAATTAAGAACCTATTGTGTTCATAAAGAGCGTGGAAGACTGCTGATTTGAGAGAACAAGAAACGAGCTGAGTTGTTTTTCTACCAAACGAGCTGGGTCGTTTTTTCCACCAAATAAGCTGTGTCGTTTTTCCACCCCAAACAAGCTAGGACGCACTAACAAGCTGGGTCGTTATCACCAAATGAGTTGTCTTGTTTTCACCAAACTAGTTGGGTCATTCGGTTGAAATGAGTGGGAACGGTGGTCCGAGAGTAGGGGGGGGGGGTTGACAGGGGGTTGAAATGTTTGGGATTTGGTGTGGGAATGTGGAAGATTTGGTGGTTTTGTTTGGGATTGTGGGGATGTGGGTGGGGGTATTTTAGGAATAAAATTGAAAATATAATATATATTTAGCATTCAAAAGAACCTGTATAGTGATTGGCCTAATGTAACTTTCATTATGTTAGTAAATCCCAAACATTTTTCTCAGATCGATATTGGAAAACGATCCTCGCTAGTCTTAGTTGGTGTCTTAAAAGCTTTTCTGAAGACGGTACAAATTATATCAAATTTACTGTTTGCTTCTATTTTGATCATTTTAACCAATCCTTCTTAACGTTGACGTTTGGGTGTAAGTTGACATCTTTATAGAGCCACAACTTCCTTAATTTGGAGATGGTTAAACTTATATAGACGAATGTACGCCTCATAGAGTTGTTCTTCCAATTCTACAAAGTAAGAGTGGTTCAGTAATTTTCCAATGGATCCCGGGATGGATATGCATTTCTCCACCTGGTTTCCCATGCATGGTTGACATGGACATCCACGTTGGATGGAGGGGCTGGTGGATAGCTTTAACGTGATATTTGTGTGTGAACAATATTTATGTGTTATTTTTTTCTGACATTGCGTAAGTTTCTGTCATGGACTTTGTGTGTGAACAATATTTATGTGCTTCTTTTTGTCTTGTTGGTAGTTTTTTTTGAGAATGTGTTTGTAGTTTTTTTTGGATCACATGCGGGACATGGATATTGCACTCCACGAACATTAGAGTGTGAATGTTTTATGTGTTGATGTTTGGCAATAGAAGGTAATTGTATGTTTATAATATGGTAAATTCATTTGTGTGAAACATATATAACTTGTTTTTTGGTCTCTATTTTAAAAGTTGAACCGAACCTGTAGTTGGACTGAGGTTCGACCAAGAACCGGAAGTTAACCGATCGTTTCACTGCAAAATAAAAAAATCAGAACGAATCGAGTTAGACCTGAAAAATAAAAAAAAATGGTTTGTTTGTTTAGTGGTTGAACTGCAGTTGAGAAAAAAGAGAGTTAAAATTACCATTTGTTTGATATTTTTATATTTTGTTCAAGGTGATCATCGATAATGGTATTGAATGTAAACCAAATATCAAAATAATCTGAACAAAAAATTTTGGTTTGACTTTTTACCGAATAAAGAGAATACATTAGAACTACCCATTATGATGTTTGAGTTTACCCCTTCCTACATATTAAAATACTCCTCAAGCTGAAACTATGTTCTATTTATGCTCCTACACCTTAAAAATACATAAAAAATGTATATTTTAGTGGGCCCTGTCATGAACACAATATCCCTTGCAAATATTGATCCATCACGATTGTCTTTTGGAGTGACAATCAGCAGTAATACTACGAAATCCATTCTGGAATTCAAACATGTATATATTAGTTAAATTCCTATTCAAAATATCAAAAATCATTGATGAAGTTAGAAATGAACTATTCTGATCATTTAACCAAACTATATGCAGGAATAGTTATTTGTACTATTACCTAAAATACCAAAATATCAAAGTACATAATTCAAATGGACTTATGTAAAATGTGATTAGTAAATATGTGTAAGCATCTATGGTTCATTCTTGATGTGAATCTTTGGGAAACTAAACATTTATGTCCTTCAAATCCATGTATACAAAGGGAGAGAGCAATTTCACACAGATACAAATGTAAATCAATGTAGAGGATAGGGTAAATCCATTTGGTGGAATCCATGCATGTATATGGAAGGATAATTCGATGCATACTAGGAAATTTAACACATAAAAGGGTAACTCAATGCATATGTAAGGGTAATTTCATCTATAAGAGTAATCCACCGTAGAGAGTAATTTCATATAGATATAAAGGTAAATTGATGTAGAGGATAAGGTAATTCATTTGGCGTAATCATCATTAAGATTCCTTATAGGTTCCATGCATACTAGGGTAATTTAACAACTATAAAAGTGTAATTCCATGTATATGTAAGGGTAATTTCATCTATAAGGGTAATCCACCGTGGAGAGTAATTTCACATAGATACAAATGTAAATCGATGTAGAGGATAGAGTAAATCCATTTGGTCGAATCGTCATTAAGAACCCTTACAGGTTCCATGCATACTAGGGTAATTTAACATTTTAACACATATAATAGAGTAATTCCATGTATATGTAAGGGTAATTTCATTTATAAAACCTTACATAATGAATATATGTTGTAGCACACACAAATTTTGGATCCCTGAGATAGAGCATGAAACCAAACATACTAAATTGTTAATCAACAATTCATACGACTCGTTTATATGTTTTTTAATTTGAAGTTGAGAGATCTTGTAGTTGTGTTTTTTCTCATCTTAATAGTTGATTGACAATTTCCCCTTCAAAGAGTTTAGGTTAGGTGCTATTTTCATTACAAACAATTTAGATGAATGACCTCAGTGTAACAGGAACAAAACAATAACGTTGACTATGCGGTGTTATTGAAGTTATGCCATCTTGTTACACATTTAGATGAATAACCCTTGCAACTGGTGTTCATGGACTGTTATGGATTTGTTGTAGAGATGATCCTTAGTAAGTTATGGTTTTGTTGTATTTTTCCGATTTAGATTGAATACATTTGTTGCCCTAAAATATGAAGACAAAGTTATAATTTGAAGTTAGAACAAATGATAGAATTCGAAGTTACCCTGCATAGTTAATATTTGTTATTGTACCCTACATTTCTTAATATACTGAATTTTCATGAAATTGTAAATACCCCTCAACACAATAATCATCCGAGAATAGTCATGGAATGTAATGACCTCCACCCCATTATATTTGAAGTTACTCCATGTTATGGATTAATTTACCCACCCTATGTTGTTAATTTACCCCCTTACTTCCATTGGTCATACTTAGTATTTATATTTTGTGTTGGTTTTTTTTGATATACCCCAAACATAACTTGAGGTTGCGCGTGTAGGCATTAGCCAAAACACTCACTCATTCCCACATCAATTGATGGAAATACCTTGAGAATGTTATTGCAATTACCAAAGCCACAAAATAAACACATCAATAATTGAAAATACCCACTAATGTTCATGTAGTTACCAAGGCCATCTACTAACCCTGTAGAGCCAACTATTAATCTTTTACGAATGCACATTAATATTTCTGTAGTTGCTATTCTCGTGTCATTGCTATTTTAGAATAGATCGAAATTACCTATTTTGATGTTTGAATACCCTCATCAATAGTTGGGAATACTTCGAACATTCTCGTAGTTACCATGCCAACTACTGGCCTTGTAGAGTCAATGAATATGCCCACATCAATAATTGGGATTGGGAATACCCGAAGGAGGTTCTTATAATTTCCATGATCAACTACTGACCTTACATTACCAAAAAATACCCACACCAATAGTAGAAAAATACCTACTAAAGTTCATGTGGTTACCATGGCCAACCATTAACCGTGTAAAGCCACATAAAAACTCACATCATAAGTCTGAAAACCCCACTAATGTTCCTGTTGTTAGCAAGGCAACCTACTAACCCTGTAGAGCCAACTACTAACCTTTTAGGAATGCACATTAATGATTTTTAGTTGCTATTGTCGTGTTATTGCTATTTTAGAATAGATCAAAATTACCTATTATGTTGTTTGAATTTACCCATCCCTACGCAACTGAAATAACAGTTGCATAATAATAGGGTGAATGTATTTACCCCATGATATCTTTGAATTTAACCTAGCTTAATGATTAATTTACCTCCGGTAATGTTATTTAATTTACCCCCTGGAACATACCAGAACTCATTGCCATGTTCAACAAGTGCAAGACTAACGTAGCGAAATGCAATGTTGAGAGGATCACACTCAACATCATAACTGATTCAATGGAAGAACAACATTTAGTCATAGAGCTAACAGTTGCACAATAATATGGTAGATGTAATATCATATGAGTTTGTAAAATGTTTCATTAACTCCACAACAACTAACTTCACCACTTCACGTAGGATGTTTGATACTAGGAATTTATGGTTCCAAAAAACTAGTTTAAATCCCCTTTAATTGGAACTGGAGTGAGATTGTATTTGTGTTTACTCTACTTTTCATAGATGATAGATAATTTCCGTTTCAATGCGTTTAGGTACGATGTTCTTTTCTTTTCAACAGTAGACTTGAGCCTAGCATTACTTGTGCGACCTTTGCTCTTCAACAAATAGGGGTCCAACATCTTGGACGGTGTCCTGGAAGATATGCTGGTGAACCATTTAGACGAATAACATTTGCAACTGGTATTTGTGGGTTGTCTTAAAGGATTATGCCAGGTGAGGAAGAATTGCACCTTTTAAGCTTTGATTTCCTATATGTTATGACTTCATTGTATTCTTCCGTCTGAGATTGAAGTAAGTTCAACTTTAAAGATCGTAGCCCATGAATTGTATACATTCTGCAAGGTGATGATTAGTCATCGTTTTGGTGCATGATGGTTGTTGAGCTAAATCAAAGTGTGAGGATGGGTAACTTTGAACAATTAGATACTATATTCTAAATTAAGTCAACCATGTGATTAACAAGTATACAAAATGGTAACTTCGAAAAATGTTCAATATTTTTGGTCCAACAACTTTGATTATTTGAGTCATATCAAATATTATCAATACGATCTGATATCGTGGCATACCTTATGGAAGGCTTGGCCGGTGACCGCTGCCGGTTCAGCATTGGGATAGTTAGTCATCATTTTGGAGCATAATGGATCCTTGGATAAATTAGAACAGAGAGAATGTGTAAGTTTGAGTAACTTCTAAAAATGATTAATATATTTTGACAAAATAAACTTTGAGTATTTTAGCAAAATCATATATTATCCACATCATCTGATATTGTGACCTACCTTGTGAATGGCTTGGCCGGTGACCTCTATCGGTTCATCGAGGGGTCGATGGTTAGTCATTGTTTTGCAGCGTGATGGGTCACGAGGTAAATTAAATTGAGAGAATGAGTACCTTGGGGCAAATATGCAGAAAAATATATATTAAGTGTACCATGTGAATAGCAGGGTGGATGACGTCTAAAGGGGTTTCATCTTGGTGCCTAACATCTATTGTTGAAGACGTTTTCTATTCCTTCTCCCATTTGTAGCATTCCAGGCCCTGAGTTAAATCCATGTATGTAGATGAGTAACTTCGTGAAATTGGATGGATAACTTTACAACTCCAATCCCAACCACCTAGACAAAAAAATCCAACAGAACCCTACTTACGCTTCTATCCAAACTATAAAGAACATAAATTATTAAAACTCCAATATTAATCACTCCATACTACACATCAAATACAACCAACATAACAATCATAATCTCAACTAATGAAATAGAGAGAGAAAAACCAAAAAATACAACTTTGCTGCACTTAGACACAAAATAAAATATAGCAAAATAAACTTAATGAAATTAGGGTAAATAAACAAGATTAATATTTGGAAATACCTCATTCAGCCAACTGTATATGTAGTCCATGTTTGTTGTTGGGAAGTTGGTTTGCTGTAAACATGAATGAGATTCAGATCACTACATTGTTACAAAAAAATACTACTCGAGAAAAGACATCATAATCGTAAATGCTCCATCATGTGGTTTCATTTACACACATACACCGACAGAATAGAAGGAGAAGGAAAAATCTCTGGGGAAAAAAACTCCCAAATGACCTAATGAGGGATAATGGAAGATGAAAATCTCTCTAAAAACTCCCAAAAGCCCAAGCCTAAAATGATGAGGAACCGCCGGCATGAAAGATTGACAAACTAAAAACAAGGAAAAATGAGCTTGTTAGCTTACATTTTTCGGAGGCCATTGCAGCCCCAGAGAAGAGCCGGTGTAGGAGGGGTGGGTATGTAATAATCTGGGTAGGGTTTTGGATTTTGGGTGTTTCCATTTGAATGTTCAGCAAATGAACCAAGTTTGTGACTAATTTTTGATTGGTTGTGCAACGCATATAATAAATTTCTTGTACTACAATTTTCTGATTGACTTCTCACACGATTCAAGAGGGGAAGAATGTTTGCCATTGGTTCTTGCGTGTTTTGGAGAGAGAGAGATGAGGAGAAGAATTGATTTCATTGGTTATAGGGTGTTGTGGCAGACTTTGTATTTGGTTTCTAAAAAATGTTGGTTTATGTTTTTCGACATTGTTTGATGAGTCATCTTCAGCTACCTATGTGGCGTGCCACGATATGGTGTGTGTGGGTAGTGTGTGAGAAATGGGGTGGAAGACTACTTTTCCTTTTCCAATACATGTCAAAGAAAAATAATTCGTGACACACCATATCCAATTGAGTACTTCGCATTCCCTTCGAAGTACAATTATGTTTATAAATCAAATTTGCACTCATTAGTCGGGAAAAAAATCAAACTAATCGAGATCCACATCAAATCGAACTCTCCCTCTTGCTTTTGGGCCGAGTACACAAAATGGTCGCAAGAATCACGACCCTAATAATTATTTTATTATAGAAGCCTACAAGAAGTCGCGTGGTGGTTGACATATAGATTGGAATAGAATAGTTAGATATTGTGTGAAGGAGAGACCTTAGAAGTGAAAAACGGAGACAATTGCGGGAGGAACATCTTGGGAAAGTTAAATTGTGGCATGTGACGCATCACATGCTATATTTATATTTCTTATATTTTCTTGTAATTATGTTTGCTATGCAAATAATAAACTTAAATAAATTTGCTAGTAAGTACTTCCTACGAAGTTTTACCGAGAGAATGAATTGTAGCATTTTCATTACTCACTTTCATTACAGAGAGAATGGTATCATAGTAGCTCCAAGTTTCATGCATGTGCTTTTATTTTCTAGCCAACGTACAGAGGTTGCTAATGAATTTTGATGGCATATTTTCGATATCTCAAAATTAATGTGGAAACTTATAATTCCTGGCAAATATTCTTTTGTCGGGATGTTGGCTAGTAAGTGTAGCTCGATAGAGGCCTAAAAATTTATATTACGTCACAATTTGTGTCAGTGATGAGTGTTTATTCCTCAATGACAGAAAAACCTCCATTTGTGTAGTCAAACCACTCAAACGTTGCCATTTTTAAAAGAAAATATGTTTTCTGTTTAGGATAAATTAGAATTACACCCCACGACTATGAGTGTATAACATTTTAACCCATTTAATTTGAGTTGGGTAACCGGCCGGGCCGGCCCGAGTCCACCGGCTCGCCAACCTAAACATGCCGGGCCGGAGCTTGGCCCGTTTCAAAGAGGTCCCGACCCGTTTTTTTCTTTAGTGATTTTTGAGCAAATGGGCGAGGCCTAAAGCCAGGCCCAGCCCGCGAGCTTGACGGGCCGTGGGTCGAGCCGGGCCCAAAACGGGTCGATCCGGCCGGTACCCACCTATACAATTAATATTTTAAAACGTTACACTTACCCTCTTTCAAGTTTAATTCAGTATCAATCATACCTTTAGTTGCTTTTTCAAATGATCTTTTGTAATTTTTATGTTCCATTTTCACCATATTTAATACTTTTTGTACGTCTAAGGGTAAACTAATCTCACAATGATCAAAGAAAGTTAAGTCTCTTTCCTACAAATTTTACAAAAGAACATCATTCCTATTAGTTTCCTCCTCCCTCCGCCTCCTATGGTTGGGGGGTCCAACACCAACATAACAATGTCTTGATGGGTTTCATCGAGTCATTATGAACCTGTGGACACTAGTCGGAAAAGGTGGAGCAACTTTAAAGCAGGAGACAACGACGAAGACGAGGAGTTTGTTGTCAGCGTCAACTACAAAAAGACAGACCTTGTCATTCGATGAAGAGATGGATTAGGATTAACGATTTGGAGTTTGGGTTGAACTAGATTGCAACGTCCTGTCACGGAGCTTACACCGAGGTCAAGTCGGGTCTGCCACCAGTAAACCATCTTACAACATCCACTTAGGTTGTTACGTAATTTAAGTTGGTCGGTGTTTCGATAATAGAATCATATATTTATAAGTTACAACTCACCTCAATAATATTATATTAGGCAATATCACATTATTTTGGTGTATTACAACCTATCACTTTTGAACACCTCACGTCTTCTATAGGGTTAAGCCATTATTAAATCAATCAGATGTAGTGAGATTCTAGAGTTGTCTCCTACTCTTTTGGTGTAGCACTTAGTTGAGACAATATTGGTTAGTTAAAGATTTTATATAATTTGTAACATCTCATCGTCATGTCCACACCAAGCGTACGCTGCTGCAATATTGGATTATTACGTCGGATTTTTTGACATATCAAGTCGAGTTGACCTACCTAACTGACCAACGTACGTGTGTCCGGAGGGAATGACGTATGGGTAGGGATATCACGTCGGCCAATTAATTGACGTGGTAAGTAGGTCTACCACATCGCTATTTAACAATAACACTGATATGACATATATGCAATACCACGTTTGTTGAGCCTAGAAGGCAGACGTGGTGTGTCCTATTATTAAAATCAGAAATTCGGAAAAAAATCCAATATTAGGACATACCACGTCGGTTTGTTGGCAAATGACTGACGTGGTATGTAGACACACCACGTTGAAAGAGAAGGCAGACGTGGTCTGTCTTATTATTATTAAAAAAGAATTTCGAAAAAAATCAAATAATAGAATATACCACGTCGATTAGTTGACAAACGACGACCGTCGTGGTATGTTTTTTTTATTAAAATAATAATTTCAGACAACGTCGGATACACCGATGTGTTATGTCATTTATTGAATTTTTTTTTGTGAAATTTCACGTTGGTTTCAACGAAATAACCGATGTGTCATGTCATTAATGGATTTTTTTTAATTTTGATTTTATTTTGAATTTGTCATAATGTTCTCTGCGATTGAAACAAAATACACCACGTAAAAATGCAATTGAAACATACACACACCACGTAAAATTCTCTGCAATTAAAACATGAATACACCACACAATTCTAATCATCGCATATAAATATGTTTGTGTACTGCCAATGTATATGCCAAAAATATCATATATGTATCTCAATTTACACTAGGATCCTTGAAATGTATATATACCAAACATGTCTATATATATATATTCAGTTAACATATTACACATAATCTCCAAAATTTTAATATGCACATCCAACTGAAACATACGTACACTTACCAAAAATTTGAAGTTGTAAGGTAGTGTTGTAAACTATCTTTGTGGTGTAAACTATGTTGATGTTGTAGTCTATGTTTGTGTTGTAAACTACATTTCTTCAATTCAATTGTCCTTGAATATGAATTGTCTGTAAACTATGTTGTTGTTGTACACTATGTTATATCAGAATTGTCAGTTAGTAGGTTGAATATGGTTGATTGGTTGCAACGTCTCATCTTCTGTTTTACTGTTTGGGTTGGTCAGAATGTCAGGTTGAAAATCCTACACATTAGCATCAACGATATCATGTATATATTTATCTATTATAATAAAATCTGAAAGAGGACAATATCACCCGATAAACTTACATTCATCAATTAAGTTGCTAACATCATATGACTAATAAAAAAAGAAGACCACTTCTCTCGCTTTCACCTGATACTTGTATGACACTGATTACTTTGAAGACTTCATTATGTTCCTGCTTTTAGTTGAATGAATTCTTCAATCTACGGTACAGATGATTTATAAGAAGGAATCTCCGATGATAAAGATACACCATCTTATTGCCATGCACTAGCTACAAGGAACACGTGTTCTCTTCACAACACGGACATGTGTTGTGGGATTTCACGAAATATCCCGATATATTTCCATATGCGGGAAAAACATTTATTGTTCAGAAGATCATCACACCTATAGTAAATGATTGTTACCGATGGGCATCCGATGATAAAGATACACCATCTTCCCAGAATTTCGTTAGGTTATCAATTAAGAGTCTCAAGTAGACATCGATGTCGTTTCCCGGTTATTTTGGACCCAAAATCATTAACGACAATATCATATATTTGCATTTCATGCTTAACCACAGTAGAAGATTGTAAATAACAAGAAAAACATGCCATGAACTATGAAGGCTACTCAAACTACTTATTAATTCTATCGGTACACAGACCAACTCTTAGGTTTTTCGATTCCTCACCAAATAACGAAGTCAGAATCAATTTTCTTCCACTAAGAGAATCAGTAGGATGCTGAAGCAACTGATCATTCGTGGTGTCTCGATCTGCATGGATGTCAGGTTATTCGAGTCCTTAGAATATGCAAACATGGCCTTCAACCTTGGAATTATCCGAAGATACCACAACACCTTTGCAGGGGGGACCTTGTAGTTTCTCATCAACACTCATCTTTTCTTTTGTTTGAACTGCGAGACATCACAAATATGACGATAACACAGCTTTTCAGAGTCACCCATATAGAGTATACAATCATTAGGAGAAGTATGTATTTTCCTATACTACATCCCCATGGGGCACAATATCTTTTTAGCCTCATAGGTACGATCCGAAAGTTCGTTGCTATCTGTAAGAATCTCTTTCAACAACTTCAGTAGGGCAGTGAAACTAACATCACTCCAATTGTTTTATGCTTTTAAGGTATACAACCTTAAAACTATGGAAAACCTACTGAACTTGGTGAAACCCAGATGCAAAGGTCTTTCATTGTCAGACAGTAGATTACCAAGTAAATCAGATTTATCACAATAATTGTTGGCAACATCTTGGATCATATCCTCTGACCCGTCACCGTCATTTCCATACTTCATCAGGTCACTATGATCACCTACTTCTTTCGTGTTTCTTTCATTTTGATCAAGCCATATCCAATGAGTATATCCTTCGTCAAAATCTTTCTCGAAGAAATGAACTCTTATCTCTTTTGCATCTCGTAAGAATATGTTAAAACTAACTCCTATAAGGACATAAGACATTTCTCTCATTTCTAGCATTTGCTTTCTTCTGGGCAAATTCTATAAATTCATCAACCTCGACCTTGTACTCATCACTCAATCTACTACTGAAAATTCATTTTTGATCCATACTTTTCTACACATCAAGATGAGCAATCTCAATGTAAAGAAAATATAGATTTTGATGCTTAGTCCTCTAAATGTTAAACTACCAATAAACAATCCAACATCAACAGAATAACACATTCGAGTCCATAGAATGTCATTCCATTATAAATTTCAAACAAACAAAACTTTGATATATGCTCTCTGGGAATTAATTAAAATGAGTCCTTTTGATTAAAGTAATTAAATTTTGTTGCAAATGGAAGCATTGATCTCACCTCTATGTGAGCAAGTGCTGAATTTGAAAGATGGCCATGGCTGGTCGGGCAGGGGTGAACAGTCGGGGTTGGTCGGTCTGAACGGGTTGATCAGTCGGTTGGAGCTGACAAGAGGGGTGGGGATGGGGAAAAAGGGGGTTTGCCTAGCTTCTAATTAGGTTTGTCAGTTTGTGTGTTTGATTTTGGGTTGAATATTAAATATAACAATGCATTACAATTTACTAAAATTTTAAAGAGTTTACCACATCGGTTAACCTACAAAACAACGTGGTTAATCCCTGTACGGATGTAACGTGCTAACTGGACGACCGAACACAATTCGGTCCACCAAAACCGCTAACTAGAATCATCAGTTCAGACAATCAAAATGCATTTCGTCAATATAAGACAAATGTTTGGGAAAATTGTGCTACGATGTCAATATATGCCACATTAGTTTCCGGTGTACCGAAATGATAAGCCTAAAACCACATCAGTGCACGTCGAATATGAAAGTGGACGTCGTAACATGAACATTCACATCGAACGAAATTTTTCAGAAGTGGTACGTCTAACATCATGTCTTTCAGTTGCCGACGTGGTATGCCTAATACCAATATGATGTAATTAGGCTGACATGGTAACCTTATTTTCTAGCAGACCTAGGTTTGGTCGGTCACCCAAAAGTCCACTATTCTATAACACCTGCTTATATTGCCACAAAATTTAAGTTAATTTGTTGGTGTGATGAGAAGAACATGTGTTTATAATCCACTCTAACAATCTCTTGTTAGGTAATGTATGAAACTATTTTGGGGTATTATAGTTGGAATCCAACTTACTCCACAAGCACATACAACATATGAAGTGATTTACATCATATCATGCATATATTTGTGTCTTATATTCTCTATTTTTAGCCTAAGCAATGCTATGTCACGAGTTTATGTTTAAGATTCAGGAATAAATAGGTTTGAGAAGAAGACATTCAAAAAGGACTCAAAAACAAGGAAAAGGACTAAGTTGCAAGACTTATGGACTGAGACGAAAGAGAGAAGGACCCGGATGTAAAACCAAAAGGATCAATGAGCAAATCAAGAAGCTCCACACCTTAATGAGGAGTATTTTGGCAATTAAATTCGGGCCCAACCATCAACAACCAAATCAGGTTCATCAAACACCAAGAAATCAAGCCAGAACCGAGCCACCAAAATCCTGACTCGATCAGACACATATAGACCGCCAATCAGCAGTCCAAATGTCTTCAAACGTGACATGGTTGAGTCGGGTCGTGTATTATGTTGTTTTATGACCATTTATAGTATGCATTTAGTCCCATACCGGGGATTGTCCTCAATTACGTTTTTTCATGTATATAAATAGAACTATTCCTCCTCATTTGTATTCACCCATTGCTTGGTGGCATTCTCTCTACTTGGAGTAAAGCCTTGAAGCAAAACTCAAGTGGACAATAATGCTACTAGTAATGTGAGTCATTTAATAAAATAATTTTTTATTGTTTTGTTCCCATGTTGTCTCTTTTTTATGCATGCTTAGCTTAGTCTTGTTTCTTTGATCTTAGGCTAAATTAGTTAGAATGTCTCCTTTCTTCTTTTGTTTAATAGCTAGCATAATGTGTAGTGAGTAGATCATCCCCTTTGGGGTTGTGGGGTGGAGAAGATGTTAATATGTATTGTGAAGTTAATTTTTGATTGTGTAGACTTGCATGTTTTGTATGTTCATTGGATGTATTTTAATCATTTACATGCTGGGAAATGTTGATGGGTTTTGCCATAAGATTTAGACACTTCCCATGCTTAGTTTTCTCATGTATTGACTGAAATTTCCTGTTGAATATGCTACATGTTGTATTTGTGTTTGCTTGCTTGATTGAAGAAACTTTGTTTTGATGGGTTTTGCCATAACATTTAGACACCTCCCTTGCTTACCTTGTTCTTCACATGAGTTTACGGTTTTTGATGAGTCTTGTCATATCTTTAGACACTTCTCATGCTGAGCCTAATCTTATGTTAATCAAGTAGAAATTTCCGATACATTGTGTGAATGGATTGATAGGTTTTGCCACATCTTTAGACATTTTTTATGCATGAAGACACACACACACACACACGACACACACACATACATACATTCTTACATGCATCATTCATCACTTATTTCACTTCATATGTGCACACACTCCACCCCGTACTTGCCAACGCTTCATCGCGGTCGTGCACTTGCGGTAATTAATAAAAAGTTTAAACATGGAGGTTAAGGTGGAATTTCTTTAATACCCTTGAAATTGAAAATCTATCATGTATACCCTCTGACTCGAAATTAACTTTCATTAATGCCCTCGGGTTAAGCTCTAGTTAAAATTGTTGGACCCAAACTCCAAATGTCCAACTAAATGTGACTTGACTAACATAATCGATTTGGGTAAGCTAGCCTATTAGAGAACATGTTAAGGTAAAGTGGTAGTATGGCATATTATAACACGTTTTAGGGTGTGTTATTTAAGGAGCTTTAGGGTTTTATCAAAATACCACAACAATCCTTGTGTAATCTCCATCAGAGACACATGCTTGACCCATAAGAGTCCAGATGTAGTGTTTGTGGGGACCGTGAGAAGATTTTCACTGGGTACCTAGAAAAACGGCATGTTCTCATCAAGTAAGTCTCATAAGGTTCTATTAGCACAATTGGTATTAATGGTAGGTAAATAAAGATGGGGCAACGGTCAGGACGATTAGCACAATTTCTAAAGGAATGTGACAATGTACCTTAGTACACAATGTCAAACAAACCCAACATGAAAGATGTTGCTGAAAGAAGAGACCTAACGCTTAAGGAAATGGTCAGGGCCATGATGAGTCACTCGACCTTACCAGTTTCATTGTGGGGTGAAGCTTTGAAAATAGCAATGCATATTCAAAAAAGAGTTCCTACCAAATCGTAGAGAAAACTCCCTAGGAGTTATGGACAAGTAGAAAACCCTTTTTCGGTTACATAAACATTTGGGGATGCCCAATTGAAGTGAAACTTTACAATCCAAATGAGAAATTACAAGATTCAAGAATGAGTGGATACTTCATTGGTTATCTAAAGAGGTCTAGAGGCTGCAGATTCTATTGTCCATCTCATATGACAAAAATAGTTGAGTCTGATAAAGCAACTTTCTTAGAGGATGATTGTGCTATAGTGGGAGTATTCTTCGGGATTATGGTTTTTAGGAGTCTCTGGACAACATTGTTACTCCTCATAAGAATATAAAGAATTGCAACGTTTATCCCGATCAAGATACTACATTGTATTTGCCTATTATTGTCTCAGTTGACAATACAACGGGGGAAACTACACAAAATCAAGAACAACCACATGAATATCATGTTATCGATCCATTTGTCCAACGGGCTCAAGAACAAGAAATAACTTTGAGAATTTATGACAGGCAATTAAAGTCATTCATTTCATCTGACTATGTGGTGTACCTTGCTTGCGAAGTCATGGGACAAAGGTTCAATGATCCGATGACGTTTCCAAAAGCCGTAAATTGTGAGAATTCTTCTAGATGGTTGATTGACATCATTTCATGCTCATATTTGTATCTTATATCCATTATCTTACACCTAAGCAATGCTACGTGACGAGTTTTATGTTTGAATTTTAAGAAATAAAGAGGTTTGAAGAGAAGAGCCATGAAAGGACCCAAAAGCAGGAAAAAGGACTTAATTGTGAGACCTGGGGACTGAGATGCAAGGGAGAAGGACCTGAACGTAAGACCGAAGGACCTAAGAGCAAAACAGAAAACTCCACACCATCATGGGGAGTATTTTGGCAATTCGATTTGGGTCGGAGCTCCAACAAGCAAAGTAGATGCGTCCAAGACCAACATATCCATCAAGAAAAGCCCATAACCAAAACCAACTCGATCTGGATCATATAGACCGCCAATCGCTAATTGGCTGTCCATATTGCTTTGGATTCGCTAAGATTTGTGGAGCACGTGTATTAGTGTATTCTTAGTCTATTTTTGGTATTGGTTTAGTCCCACATTGGGGGATTGTCCCGGATTAGCTTTTTCCATGCCTATAAATAAAACTCTTCACCTTCCATTGTAATGACTCATTCTTGGTGGCATTCTCTCTACTAAGGAGTGAGCCTTGAAGCAAAAACTCAAGGTGGAGAAGAATACTACCTTCAATGTGATTCATTTGTTAATAAAATAATTCTTCTAATTTCTTTTAATCTTGTCTTTTAATTTGTGCATGCTTGTTTAGTCTTTCCTTTCCTTTTAAGTTTCTTTAATACTTCTTGCTTTCTTAGATAACTTTCATTTCAGTATTATGCTTTCTTTTGTTAATATAGTTAGTGTAATGAGTAGTGAGTAGTTCCATCCCCTTTTGGGGGGTGGAGAAATATGTGATATAATCATGTAGTGTATTAAGTGTGTGTTATCTTTATCCCTTGAGCTTTATATGATTTCCATAACCATCTAATGGGTTTTCAATCTTATCTTTGATATGCTAATGCTCTTGAATGAAGCTTAGCTTATGCTTTGATTAGTGGACCTATGTTATGGGGAATGATAAGGTTAGGATATGGATGAAGTTAATATTGGAAACACAATTTGTAGTGTATGTGCTCTTGTTGCCTTTACCTTAGCTAATGTCTTGTATGTTTTAATGATGTAGTCTTATCTTAATTCATGTGGAGGCATAGTAGGGTCTAGTCTTTATACTTGAGTTCATTTAGCTTCATCCCAATTATTGTCTTGTATGTTTTAATGATGTAATCTTATCTTAATTCATGTGGAGGCAAAGTTGGATGTAGTTTTATGATTTCATGCACTACATGTTCTGAGGAGCTTAATTGAACACACACACACATCTTTATATTCACATTATTTCTCTACCCACTATGGGGTTTAGTTTTATTGCTTATCTTCATTTCCTTTTTGCATCTTAGTGTAGTTTAGTGTAACCAACCTTTCTTTTCTTCTTTTTACCTCTCGCCTTCGAACAAACCAATCGTCGACACACTTCCCAGTGGACGACCCGTATTTGCCACCACTTCAACGCGACCGTGCACTTGCGGTTTAAATAAAACGATCAATCAAGTTTTTGGCACCGTTGCCGGGGAGGTGCTCTTTCCCGACGTTGGCTTGGACGATTCGAGTGGTTTTTAATTTTTTCTTTCCAGTTTTTATTAGTTTCAGGGAACCATCGGATCTGGTGAGCTGGTCTTGCTCTCAATTTTGTTCTGGTAGTTAGTTCTGTAATTTGAATTATCTGGGGGTACCATTTTGCATGCTGTGACTTCTAGTTTGCTCCCAGATTTAATTTCAATTCCCTTTAATCAACTTGGACCATAAAACTCAAAGCAAAAGATTAGACTTCTTGCCATCTAGGTCATGCATCATATGTAGACCTTGCATGCATTTGTCTTTTCTTTGCTTTACATTTTGTTGTTGATTGCTGGCGTGAGGTACGTGCACCCAAATCTCTCATTCATGCATGTTTCGATCATGCATTAGTTAGTAAGGTGCATCGGGACAAGAGTGAGTTGAACGTTTGATTGGAGTGATTGATTGCTAGATCTAGGCTCAAAACGCTACTAAGGAGGGGTTGTCCCATAAAAGATAAGGTGGGGTATTTCATCACCCTTTCCTTGGCCCCAAAAATCACTCTTAATCAAAGCCTTAATTCTAAAAGCAAGTAGACATTGACCCTAAGGATTTTGGACGCACTAGGAGAGTGATCTAGTTGAGACCGTCATGGCCTGATCGACGTTGCCTACCTTGTCGATAGTAGGAGGTACTGGATCTCCGGATCTGGTATCACTTGCTGGGCATTGTGGTCTTCTTTGTAGGGAGGTGCTGTGTGTAAAGAATAGTGACCTCGAAGTTAGGCGTCGTCTAGCCTAAGGAACCATTGCCTGTTTGAGCCGTGCTTGCTAGATTAGGCTTCTACCCTCTCCCGTTACCTACGCTAGCTTTAGGGATTCTTCCCTTCTCCTCCGAGTCATCTTCTTCTCACCTTCTTCTACGTTATAGTCTCCTCCCCTTTACACTCTCTGGTAGCGTTTTAGGGTCGAGTCGAGCACTTTTTGCGAGTTTAGCCTCGTGGTGGTGAGAGTGGTCGACTCTAGAGTTCTTTGTTGTGATGGATTGTTACATGGGCGACCATCCATATCATTGTTGGGACCAGGACGATTCTCCCTGGTACTCCCGACCCATGCATCCTGGGGTGTCTCAGACTAACACCCCGTATGGTTGGGACAATCTTAATTGTGTGACTGAGCAATCTTCATATTGGGGTAGTATGAGAGAGGCACCGACTGCTAGACCACCATCTAGTTACGTCGGATCATATGTTGGTCATCAATCTGAGACATTACAAGAACCTTTGGCCTCTTTCATGCATGTGGTAGATGACATGGGTGCACTGGTGGCTCCAGTAGCCGTACCATGTGACTGTTGTCGGTTGATTGGTCATGTTATAGGGGAATGTCCTTATGTTCCCCCTGAGCCTGAGTATGAGAATACCTTTTCCCAAAATGCTCAATATGACCATTACACATCCGCGTACAACCCGAGAGTGATAGATTCGTGGGGAGACAATTCATATCAAAATTCTTATACTTCATTTTCACCCCAGTATCCTCCTCCCGAATACCCAGAATTCTACCAACACCCCACTTCAAATCATTGGACTCATTCTCAGCCCATCAACACCCAACCCCATAATTTCCCAAGCTCTGACTTGGACCTCATAGTTGACCGCGTACCTGATTCCTTGAAACAAACTTTCCTTACGTTCATGGAAACCACTCAATAGTCCATACAAAATATGACACTGCAAGTGAGTCAAATGTCGCAGCAATTACGTGAACGTGAGGAGAGTAATTTTTCTTGTCAACATGAGGATTTATCCTCTGAAATCGAACCACCAGCACATCCACAAATTCAAAGCACAATCTTTCAAAGTCAAACTCCTAGGCAGTCTCAGGGACTTGGGGTTTCAATTCACGATCACTTGGTGGAGGATTCAATTGCAATTGAGAATACTATGGACCAACTTCTTTATGAGTCAGCACAGGATTGTGCCTTATCTTCTTGTCCCGTGGCCCTTGAGCCACATGACCTTATTGTTGTACCTCCTAAGGACTCACCTCTGGTGGAGCAAGAGCTCCCTAGTCCCCTCAATTTCAAACAACCTGATGAGAGTTTGCCTCTCACTATTGTTCCTGATCATCTTGGAAATGATGGAATATCAAACAACTACATTGCTCATGAGGGTATTAGGAGTTCCTTGGAGGATACCTTGGGTATGAGACCCACTTTTTGTTCGCCTGGTGTGTCGGACATGCCTAACGAGGTTCTTGACCTTGTTCCGACGCACCAACCTATTGATTGGAGAGTTTGGATTGACGATCATAACTTCAGCAGCGCAACGGGAGAAACTCTTCTTCCGTTGCCCCTCATTTCCCAAACTCTTGAGAGGTTCAAGCTCTTTCAGTTTGATCCTTTGAATGAGACGCCTTTGCGTCCAATTCATGAACCTCTCATTTCATCTGGTGCTCTTTGTGTAGGGGGCCCACACATGCGTATTCTGGCCCCACGTGGTGTCATGTTCCCTTTCCAAGTGCATTGACCCACTCTTGAGGTTCCCATTTGATGTCTTTTGAAAATGAAGATGGGAACTTATGTTTGTACATAGTTATATAAAAAAAAGAAAAAAGAAAAAGAAAAGAAAAGAAAGTACAATAAAAGACTCCTTCAGTGAGCATCGATTGTTGTGAGTCCCAACCCTTGTGTATTTGGGCTCCATTTCTTTCACATATTTGTATCCTTTCTTTAGCATCTCACAGGTTTTGAGGGAATTTGGGTTTGTGTCCATCAACATGACCTTGAACTTCCCTTTGTACTTCATGTTGGTGAGATCTCTCCTTTTTCACGCATAAATCCATGTAGTATCTTGCTCACATTCATTGAGGACAATGCATGGAGTAGGTGTGGGGGGTGTTTTACATGTGTACATAGTTGAGTCTTTTTCCTTTGATTTTATTTTCTGTTGTGTGCATTGTTAGGGTCATGTTAGTGTGCTGCATTTAATATCGATATATCTGCTTGCCATGATCCTTGGGTGACTTGTCTTCTTTTGCTTGCCTAGTGCTTCAAAATTTTCACATTTCTTTCAAAATCTTCATGTGTTTGCGAAAGAAAATGTTTTGTGGGTTTTGTGTGTGTGTTTAGCATGTGCAAAACCATTGAGAGGCAAAGTAAAAAGAAAGCTCCCAAAATTGTCTTGAACTTGATGCATTAGGATATCTAGTACAGTGACTTTAGGATTTATCGAGTCGTTAGGATGCACCCTAGTTTTCCCTTGGGGGTGAGTAATCATAGGGTTTCAGTGCTCAAACATTTAATGAAGTCCACCCTGAACCTAGTGAGTCAATAATTTGTGTCTGGTAACTTAAGGAAGTTTGTTGTAGTCAAGGACCCTCTAAATCCTGTTTTGAGACATTAGTGTAGGGGTTTTGGTTCATGTGTAGATAAGAAATAAGTGAGTAGGTGTTCTCTCTTCTCGCACGACTCCTATCACTCGGGAAAGTAGGTCTGAGGGGACTTCGTGCATGGTGCTTTCGAGTCATCTGACTTGGGATGCGCCGACCGAACTCCCGTTACACGGGTGGTAGGGATTGCCCTATGTGGAGATTTGGGAAAAGGTGTACGTGATAGTGTAAGTCCTCATGGGCAATGATGCACGAAACCTGGCCCTGGGAGAATGAAGCTCCAACTAATAAAAAGAAAAAAAGAAGAAGAAAAAATGTGAACAGAAAAAAATGGTAATGCAAATAAGAACCTTAATGGACCTTACACTTTGTATCACTTGAGGATGTTGAGGTTGTCCATGTCTTTCACTTAATTCCTTGTTTAACTTGCACGAATGGTTCATTAGGCTAGGTGTGGACTAATTACCTATATAGAGTCGGCCCGTAGGATTACCGCGTCCAATGATCGACAAAATATTTCCAATGAGTCGAGTGTCTAGATTGAATAATGCATCTTGTTCGGATTTTGTGGGTATATCCGCTGAAAACCCTCAGGAGACAACACTCCTCCTCCTTGGCAACAAAGAGGTTTAACGGCTTGTTGCACGTGCTAAGTGCAACCGTGATTCCTACGAAAGTGAGTTAGGATTTCTTGTTTCTCGTTTGTTTTTCTCTTTCTTTGTTTTGCTCGGGACTAGCAAAAACTTAGGTGTGGGGGTATTTGATTGACATCATTTCATGCTCATATTTGTATCTTATATCCATTATCTTACACCTAAGCAATGCTACATGACGAGTTTTATGTTTGAATTTTCAGAAATAAAGAGGTTTGAAGAGAAGAGCCATGAAAGGACCCAAAAGCAGGAAAAATGACTTAATTGTGAGACCTGGGGACTGAGATGCAAGGAAAAAGGACCTGAACGTAAGACCGAAGGACCTAAGAGCAAAACAGAAAACTCCACACCATCATGGGGAGTATTTTGGCAATTCGATTCGGGTCGGAGCTCCAACAAGCAAAGTAGATGCATCCAAGACCAACATATCCATCAAGAAAAGCGCACAACCAAAACCAACTCGATCTGGATCATATAGACCGCCAATTGGCGGTCTTGGACCGCGAATTGGCGGTCCATATTGCTCTGGATCCGCTAAGATTTGTGGAACACGTGTATTAGTGTATTCTTAGTCTATTTTTGGTATTGGTTTAGTCCCACATCGGGGGATTGTCCCGGATTAGCTTTTTCCATGCCTATAAATAGAACTCTTCACCTTCCATTGTAATGACTCATTTCTTGGTGGCATTCTCTCTACTAAGGAGTGAGCCTTGAAGCAAAAACTCAAGGTGGAGAAGAATACTACCTTCAATGTTATTCATTTGTTAATAAAATAATTCTTCTAGTTTCTTTTAATCTTGTCTTTTAATTTGTGCATGTTTGTTTAGTCTTTCCTTTCCTTTTAAGCTTCTTTAATACTTCTTGCTTTCTTAGATAACTTTCATTTTAGTATTATGCTTTCTTTTGTTAATATAGTTCGTGTAATGAGTAGTGAGTAGTTCCATCCCCATTTGGGGGTGGAGAAATATGTGATATAATCATGTAGTGTATTAAGTGTGTGTTATCTTTATCCCTTGAGCTTTATATGATTTCCATAACCATCTAATGGGTTTTCACTCTTATCATTGATATGCTAATGCTCTTGAATGAAGCTTAGCTTATGCTTTGATTAGTGGACCTATTTTATGGCGAATGATAAGGTTAGGATATGGATGAAGTTAATATTGGAAACACAATTTGTAGTGTATGTGCTCTTGTTGCCTTTACCTTAGCTAATGTCTTGTATGTTTTAATGATGTAGTCTTATCTTAATTCATGTGGAGGCAAAGTTGGATGTAGTTTTATGATTTCATGCACTGCATGTTGTGAGGAGCTTAATTGAACACACACACACACACACACATCTTTATATTCACATTATTTCTCTACCCCGTATGGGGTTTATTTTTATTGCTTATCTTCATTTCCTTTTTGCATCTTAGTGTAGTTTGGTGTAACCAACCTTTCTTTCCTTCTTTTTACCTCTCGCCTTCAAACAAACCAATCGTCGACACACCTCCCAGTGGACGACCCGTATTTGCCACCGCTTCAACGCGGTCGTGCACTTGCGGTTTAAATAAAATGATCAATCAATGGTTGCAAGCCATGAAAGAAGTATGGATGGCAACCAAGTATGGGAACTCGTTGACTTACCTTTGGGAAAGAAACCAGTTGGTTGTAAATGGGTCTTTAAGACCAAAATAAATCTCAATAGACTTGTTGAGAAATATAAAGCCAGACTTGGAGCAAAAAGATTCACACAAAGGGAGGACATGGACTACTACGAAACTTTCTCTCTTGTTTCCTCGAAAGACTTGCTGAGGATAGTCATGACTCAAATGACTAATTTTGATCTAGAATTACACTAGATGGATTTGAAAACATCTTTCCTAAATGACAAATTAATGGAAGAAGTGTACATGCAACAACCTCAGGATTTTGAGGTTAAAGGTAATGATAATATGATTTGAAAATTAAAAAAGTCTATCTACGGATTGCTGCAAGCTTCCAGACTATGGTACTTCAAATTTAACAAAGTTATCATATCCTTTGGGTTCAAAGAAAATATTGTTGATTAATGCATATACCTGAAGGATAGTGAGAGTGGATGGATTATACTTGTACTATATGTGGATGGTATTATACTTACCAATACAATCTTAGTTTGTTAAGAGAGACTAAGGATTTTCTGTCAAACAACTTTGATACGAAGGACATGGATGAAGCTCATTATGTCATCGGTGTAGAGATTTATAGTGACAGGTTTGTAGGCATCCTTGGGTTGTCTCAGAAGTTGTATATATCAAATACATTAAAAAAGCATTCGATGGAAAATTATTCTCCAAGGGACGCACCTATTATTAAGGGTGACAAACTAAGAAAATTGCAAGGTCCGCAAACATACTCTGAGAGGCTTACAATGAAGGATAAATCATATGCTTCCATAGCTGGAAGTCTCATCTACAAAAAAATATGTAAAAGACCAGACATTGCTTTTGGTACGGGATATCTAAGAAGATATAAAGTTAATCCAAGATTAGCACATTGGCAAATTGCGAAGAAAGTTTTGAGATACCTGCAAGGAATGAAAAATCTCATGCTTACATACATACGATCATATCAATTAGAGGTCATTGGGAACTCTGACTTAGACTTCGTTGGGTGTGTTGATACTAGAAATGAAGTCCACATCCAGATATATCTTCCTATTTGCTGGACTAGCAATCTCTTGGTCCAGCACCAAACAAAAAGTTGTGATCGCCTCTTCAATGGAAGAAGAGTATGTGGCTTGTTATATGTCATCTGCCCAAATAATTTGGCTTCGTTTAGTGATATTGATGCAGCAGTGAAATTATCTAATAACAACAAGAGCTCTACTGCATTCAAACACATGAAAATCAAGTTCTTGATTGTTAAGGAGAGAATTAGATATCATTTATGGTTGATCGAGCATATAAAAACGACTGAAATGCTAGTTGACACTCTTACTAAGGCACTTCCACCCAGGAGTTACAAAGAGCATGTCTCTAAGATGGGATTATTCTGCTATTTTAAAGTTTTTCTTTGATATTGTGGGTGTGACACTACTTTGTGATATCACTTTGGTTTTAATGAGCTTTGTCAGTAGTTTTATACTTAACTACTTGTCATTGGATATAATCCATTTAAATAAATATTTGTCATGATATTTGTTGAATTTATTAATACAGTTTGATTACCACATACAATATTTTTTTGACTTCAGTTTTAGATATTTTAGTATATAGAAGGTGTAGGATCGTATGTATGGCTTAGTTCTAATCAATTTTAAGTTAATTACCTACTTGTTTAAGCAATCAAGGAATGCACATCGAAATTAAAACTAAACAAGCAAGTAATGAAGAAATAATGCAAACCACAAGAAGGCACCAAATTTTTGTAGAGCTTCGGCCTCCCGCCTACTTCCTCTCTTGTAAGCTCCACTCGATCTCCCTCAAGCTCCGCCTACGTCTTCACTATCAACCTTGTTCCGGGCCGAGATTAAGCCTTTACAAGACAAGCTTCCGCGAACAACCCTCGCTAGCTTGATTTTCTTCCTCTCACAACCCGAGAAGGAACACTTCGGGCTTTCACCAAAATCCTTGCTTCTTTAACAACGAATGAGTGGAACAACACTCTCTAAATCTTGAGCATACTTGAGAAGGATAAGAATTGATCTAAAGGGTGGAACTGTAAGCTTGTGAGTGTAGGTTTGGAGAATTGAAGCTTGAGAGTTTCTTGTAGGTGTATATGACAAATAGAAGTGTAAGAGATGTGTAATTGTGTCAAGAAAACACCTATTTATAAGCTTTAAGTGAGTTATAGCCATTTAGACAAGTTTGGTAAGAGTTTGTGTAAGAAACACAAAACAGTGAAGGTGCATGTTACATTCCAGGATAAGTTCAGTCGACTTAATCGGACATACTGGTCAACCGGTTGGTCAAATCTGGATATAACTTAAGTTCACTTAGGTGAACGATCGAACTAAGGTTTTGGATGGGTTGACCGTTCAGGGCTTTTGGTATGGTAAATGATGGATCAATCGAACTAAGCAAATGGTCGGTTTGACTGGAAATTTCGAGGTACTTCTGGGATTGGGAAGAAATTGAGTTTTGGTCGACCAAGGTCTAGGAGACATTCGACCAGAAACTTCCATCGTGTTCAGGGTGACCAAAGAATGTTTGATCGGTTGACCGCTAGGGAAATTTCGGTTGACTGGATGTTTGGTAAAATTAGGGTTTTGGGCAATCCGACCATTGTAGAATACGAAAAGTCTAACAGTCATGAGACACATGTAGACGGTCGAACAAAAGGTATGAAACGGTCGACCGGTTTAACACTAGATTCTGTAACAGAATAAACAACCCAATTGGCCGAATGAGGAGCTCGTTTCGGTCGACCGATTTGGTCCTGGCAGTTCAAGATTGGTTTAAGTGTTTTCCGGTTCTAGTTTGGGTGATCTATTGAAGTCCAAATGTTGTGAAATTTCGTGTGTGACTTCTATAGGGAACCTAGTGTGTGTTTGAGTTGATTTTAGCTCAAGTATGCTCAATTACACAATGTTCCTAAGACTCAAAAGAAATCGAGATTACATGTCTTCAATATATCTTTAATTACATGTCTTGACTTCATTTCCCTCTTTCTTGAGTCTTGATTACCTGTAGAAGTTAGCACAATGCAATATATATGCTATGCAATATGTGTGCTTGTAACGTCCCGAAACAGCGGAAGATTTAAAATTTCAAAATAACCAACATAACAGACGACTCAAGCGGGAACGTCACTAATATATAAAATATATATAAATCCGGGTGCACCCAAAATACAAGGAGTTTTACAAAAGGAGTACAACTACAATCCAGATGAACAGGAATGAAATACAAGTAGTCGTACAATCTCGCAAATGCCGAAGAGGATCCGACTCCAAAGCGCTCCGTCCCCGGTCACCACCCACCCGGACCTACTGTGGTCCTGAAAGAAAAAGTGCAACAAAAATGCCTGAGTTTCCTGAAAGGAAACCCCGTATACCAAGCCCCTACATGCATGCAAGACTATCAATGAAACCTATCATACTAGTCATCATGGCATGGCATCAATGCGATACATAAAACAATCCCTCAACGGGTAAACAGACCCACTACGGGGTAAACATAGGACCTCTGTCCGCAAACTGTAAGGGGTCCCACTCTGAGACCTACCGTAGGCACATACGGTCTAGCAGAAGGTACGCAACGAATCCCACACGCGACTACACTAGTCAAGGGATCGGTGAGGAGCGTCCGCACGCCTGCGCGAAGTAGAAATCAGCTGAAATCTCGAGGTCAACACCTCACCAACGGGGCCGTCGCCCAGGTCGGTCCACTCATCTGGAGGAGCCCGTCCAGACTACCCTGCCGGAAAACATCGTCGGCAGTCCGTACCCTCACCGGAACAGCATCGGTGGGACACCATCGCCCGGAAACGTCGTCGGACGGCACTTCCGCCAGAACAGCATCGGCAGAACATCATCACCCGGAACAGCATCGGGTGGAACGATCATCGCCTCGTCTACACGAGCGATCCGAGCTCAAACAGCCCGCAGGGTCAACATGCTCCAACGAGCCGTGCACCTCGTGCACCGGGATCCGCGATCCCTCAGGTCTGCTACTCTACTGTGAGTCAGAACATCAAGGCTACGTCACCCTCCATCTGTGGAGACGACACGTCCCAGATGCCCACACTCTTCCACACGGCGGTCCCTGGGCAGGCACGCAGAACGCACCCACCGTCACCTCCCGGCTCACGCGCTAAGCGAGGACACGGGTTTCCGTGGACAGAGTTGACATCTCACTAGGACAAGAAAACCAGTACTGTGCCCCATCGGTCGACCGAATCAGGCAAACCGGTCGACCGAAACCAACAGTAACGGTCGAACGGATTTCCTCCAAACGGTCGAACAAAGTGCCCAACACTCTGTCTCCAATCGGTCGAACCAGCGGGAAGAACCGGTCGACCGGACAGGTCAAAATCCTAGGTCTGACTAAGTCAAAATCAATTCAACTATCGGTCGACCGACTCAAGGGTCCCGGTCGACCGAACATTACAGGGTCAGCCTAGTAATTCTAAGTCATATAATCGGTCGAACGCTTATACTAATCGGTCGAACCAACAAGCAGTAAACAACAAACAACTTAAGTTCCGGTCGAACCACAAGGCTCGTTCGACCGGAAACAGGCAACATCAAACGCGAACCCACGAAATTTGGCATAACCGGTCGACCGCCCCAAGGCATCGTCCGACCGGTTCTGGGCAAAAACATCAATTTACACTAGCACCGGTCGACCGCCCGAAGGCACCGGTCGACCGTTGGTCGACAGCAACCTCGCACCAGCCAAGGATTTTACGCTGTTTTCTCGTCGCCGGCGAGGTCTCCGACCTCCCGCGACCGACCCAACTTCCCCAACATGGAGAGCCACAAAACACACTAATGCTTGGCATACCTCAAAAGAAAGATGAATCCGCCGGAGCAACGCTCACGCCCGTCGCCTCCACACGCGCGACCTCCTCATGCCGGAGCCTCCGCGCCGCCTTCTTCCTCCACTGGTCGCCGGAAAAACAAGGAGAAGAGGTGGTGAGTTTGGTGGAAAAGAAATGGGAAGGAAAGGGAGAAGAGAGGGTTGGGTTGGGTTTAAATATAAAAAACCTACACCTACCCCCCATACTCCTCACCATACCCACCATACCCTACACCTCACTCCACTCCACTCCTCTCTCCACTCCCCCACGTCCAGTCCTTACAGTGCTACTCTACATTGATTATAATTAAGATTAGGTTGATTAATCATCAAAACCAAGATTAATGCCAAAAAGCCAACACAAGGGATATATATATATTTTAAATAGTCTATTACCGCTATGACTAGTGTCTTGGAGGTTGTTGTATTCAAATGAAAGTTTCATGTTCTTTCTGTAAATAGGCTAATGGTCTCTCCATGTAAAGTTATTTAGCGCAAGATAGGATGGACAAGTCAAGTGTGAGATTGTTGGACCCAAAATCTTAATGTCCAACTAATGGTGACTTGACTAACCTAATCGATTCGAGTAAGCGTCTATTAGGAACATGTTAAGGTAAAATGGTAATACGATATATAGTAACATGTTATGAAGTGTGTTATATAAGGAATTTTAGGATTTTAGCACATCACTACAATTATCCTTGTGTAATCTTCATCATCTTCTGAGAGAGAGTGACACCAACTCATAGGAGTCTGGATGTGGTGTTTATGGGAATTGCGAGAAGACTTCCGTGATACCGAGAAATCAACATGACATCGTCAAGTAAGTCCCATAAGGTTTCATCATACACCACATACTCGTGATCAATACAATTGATATTGACTCTTATATTTATAAAATCCTCATTACCGAAACCCTTTTAAGGGTGTAAATGATACAAATACATATCAGACATATATCTATGTATATTCATTTCCACTGTTCGAATAAAGATATAGATATGGATTAGTGTGAATACAAAAAGAATATCCATATCCATTTTAAAGCCATGATTGTTGTTATAATTTAAACATAGTAAACTAATATATATATATATATACACACAGTAATTATTAATCATAGGATATCAAGAATTATATGGTGTAATTAATATATATTGTAGATTTTTGAAATATGCATATCTTGGGATTTTGGTTAAAAAGGGGTATCCAAATCCATATATATCTGCTTATTTTTTGAACTTAATATCCTTATCCATATCTATAATATTTTTTTGGAAAACTAATATTTGTCCCCTCCATTGGATATAAAAAATTGATATCCCTGCAAATTACTTAAATCGCTTGCGCCAATCACCATATTGCCATTCTCTCTCCTTTCTACTTATTTTTCTCTCTTCATTCCACTCTCCCACCACCACTCTCACATTATTTTCCTCAACCCCCAAAAACAATGTTTCGGAGATCAGGAAAGGCGCTTGCGGACGCACCGTTAGACTCGAATACGGTAAAATTTCTACCCATTTTAAAAGAAATTTTAAAAAACTAGAAGAAGTAAGGAGGCGTCCGTCAGAGACGCCACCCCCTATTTTTTTAAAATTAATTAGTAATATTTGGTAATTAGTAAATAATAATTATTAAGTTTGTAAATTTAATAACTAAATCCATTTAACAAAAAATTATTTCTAAAATGTAATTAATAGCCATCAAGTCACCGTGGAGGAAAAGGAAAATCAATATCATTACGCACTGTGAGACCTTATGAAGAAGATTTAAGTCATCGTCATACACATACCCATGGTTTATCTGCTTCGGTTAGGAGGGAGAGAGAGTATTCACGTCATCATAAGACACGACATGACCCGTTTGCTGATGAGGACGTTTTCGATGATGAGGAGGGTGACAATGATGGGCGGTATGGGTTGGAGTTGGAGCGGGAGGAGGAGTTTGGTAGCGAACGAGGGTGACATGGTAGTTCTTCGGCTGCTGAGTATATAGTTCGGAAGGGCATAGGTGGTAGGTTTGTGAGTGGCGATACCGGTTCGTGCACTGTAGAGGCCCGAAGTCACAAAAAGAAGAGGGTTGATGACGATTCTTGGATGGTGACTGATATGATGCCCGATGGTCCTATAGATGAGAGCGTAATTCCTAGTTTTGGGGGCCACATCTCTAGACACATTTGGGCGGGCGAGGATCGGAAGGTTCTAAAGGTGCCATAATTGAAACAGAGCCTATACTACACTACAGAGTTGACGGTTAGTTTTCAATGCCGATATCATAGAGATCATTGTTGCTAGCAGATTAGGTCACTTACCTTAGAGCATGTTCGCTCACATTGACATGCTGTTGATATTTGCATTTGTGGAGCGGTGGCAACCTGACACGAACTCTTTCCACCTGCCTTTCAGAGAGATGACGATTATGCTGCATGACGTAGTCCAGATCTTTCGCATTCCAGTTGAGGGTCATATGGTCAGTGCTCAGGCATCGGCGGTTGAGCTGAAGGGTTACGTAGCCGAGCTACTCAGAGTGGCCGTTATTGGCCTTGGGAAGGATAGCCGATTTTGGGGGTGGCGGTGGTGTTACCATTGACTTTGTTGATGAGTTCTGCAGACACACTCATTCTTTGCGGGCCGATGACACGCAGTTGACGGCCTACCTGCGCTTATTGCTCAGATGCATCTTGTTTGTCGACAAGAGCAGTTGTAGGGTCAGAACACGCGACATATTGGAGGCTAGGGACGCGGATACCATTGGTGAATAGTCATGGGGGTCGACAACGTTGGTATACTTGTATCGCCAGTTGGGGATAGCTTGCCGTACTGATTGTGGAGGTATTGCGGGTTGTCTTACGCTGCTGCAGGTTTGGATATATGAGTACTTTCCTCCTTTCCTCCCATATAGGGAGCGGAAAATTGTTGATTCAGGTTGTCCTTGTTCTCATATGTGGACCGTTCGGAGCGAGGATAATAGTGACTACGTTCCATTCGTAGACGACTAGATCAGATGTCTACATTGTAGGTATAAGACTCTATATTATTTGCATTTGTTTTATTATTATTATTAACGTGTTAACGTTTAGGTGGAGTGGTTACCTTATGGTCCTGACCCTGTTGCGGAGGTGCCGAGGACCTTATTGATGGGTGGTTATATCATTAGCAGGATATCATCGAGCCTTATATGTTTGATCGCATCTTGCGTCAATTATGATACATTTAGGTGATCCCGATTGACATCCCGGTGACAAAGCATGCAGTGCGGTCGTAGAGTTAGGCGATGTACGACCTGAGATACCCCACTTCGACCGCGGAATCGATTTGGCGCACATTTCCGAGAGGAGCCCGACTTGTTCTTGCCGATCTGGCATGTAGCTGTGACCCCTCCACTTCTAATGCAGATTATTTGTCTTGGTTTCATCGGTACTCACATACCTTTCTCGTGCACGGTATCGCTGAGAGACGTGAGAGAGCACCGGATAGGACATGTGCCGATGCGGTAAGCTTATTAATCAATTTATATTATTACTGTATATTTTGTTTTTATTGTTAATTAACGCTTATTTTGCTCTTATATATAGTCGATGGGTATGGCGATACGGATTGCACAACCATTCTTGGATAATAGGAACCTGATGCCGAATGACGACACGAGAGCTGCATGTGTAGAATGGGAGGGATTCATACACACGTGGAACAATGAGTTAGGCATTTCTGACCCTAATTCGGAGGATGTGACGTAGTTGTAGTTGGCTTGTACTATGTTTACTCTAATATTTGTATTTGTTTATCTGTTGTACTCTTATTATTTATTATGACAAATATTATCTTTTCCTTTCTTCCTATATATAATTGCATTTGAAATTTGAAATTGAAATCTGATAAATAAAGTAATACAATATAATGTACGAACATGGTACACAAATGAAATCACATAACCAATCCATTACAAATTACATGTTACAATCAATATTTACTACGTAACCCGTCACTCGACCACCTTTATCAAAAAATGACATCTGCAACCCTTTCTTTTCGTGTTCTTCTGTACTGCGGTATCCACATCCCAAGAATCAATTTCCTTTCTGCGATCACATCTCAGATAACAATTCATCCGACCATCTCGTTATGGTTTATAGGAGGATACTACCAAAAAAAGCCGGCTCCGATAAAACTTGTTTCCCCCATTTTATAACATCCTCGTATGTTGGAAATACTTCCTCACTTACAAAAAACTCGCGATAATCCACCCTGTCACCACCAAAATCTAGCAACGGAACCTGAAATAATTTGAAATCCCCATGGGGGAGGCATTTTTTGCATACGCGCCTGGTCGAAATTTTTTGGGCTTACCGTGCCGGGTTCTGACGGTTCGCCAGACATTTCCTTAGTGTTGGTACTTGTAGAGTGAGGGAAACCGAGAGAGGAGTCTTCCATTGAGAGACAAGACGAAAAATGTATTAAATAGAAAGTGAAGGGCAAAATGGTAATTGACAGGCGATTTAAGTAATTCGCGGGTGACAAATAGTAACACCCATCTTTTAACTTTGGATGGGGAAATGAATACGGACCGAAAACTTGATATCCATTTACATCCCTTGTCCCTATTGTCTATCAATTTAGAGTAATTTGATTTTTGATTGATATTATCTTAACACCCATTGGAAACAATGGTTAAAGATTAGCGCTTGAGTCCCGTTTTGTTTATCTCATTTCTCTTTTGAATGACCATTATGTTCAATTTGTATGTATTAAATAAATATAGCAATACACCTAGGTGTTCAAATTTTGAATATTTCAATTTCAATTTGAATGACATTGCATAACTCATACTACAACACAACGGATTTTAGATTGGGGGTAGCTTTCTGATTTTCGTATACTAAATAAAAATATTAACAAATCCACGCTTAAAGTTTAGATTAATGTGTACTGTAACGATAGTAACACAAACACCCACTAGAAACAACGGTAAAAAAGATCTTTCTACAAATTTCAAGCCCTATGTTATCATTCAGGGTTTATTTATTCAAATGAATATTCATTAAAATTAAAATTAAAAATAAAATTTCAATGATTTGAATTTGTTGTTAACGTTAGTACCTGCTGCAAATAAAGGTAAGAAAGAAGCCTATATATAGGAGTGGTCTCAACCACACTACCTCTATCTCTCTCCAATTTTCTTTCTTCTCTTTTCTCGGATTGAATGGAGGAGACACTTCACACTTGAGGTCTACCGGTCGGGTTGGTTGTTTTCTGGGTTTTTTTCAGTCTACTTTTCTTCTTCTTTTTATCAAAAAATTTGGTGTTTAGGGTTGGACGGAGTAGACTTTTCGGGTGTAAAATTCATATCGACCATTCTTTTTAAATTTCCTCTCGTTCTTGTTAAGATTAACCTCTCTTTTTTGTGTAAAAATATTTGATCGAGGTTTCTTGTTATGGGGTTTTGATCCTTTTTTTTGCTCTAATTTTCTTTTACTATACTACCATATTTTGATATTCTGTGTGGATGCTTTTGTGACTAATTTGTTGAACTTTTTGTTTGTTAAGATTTTGTTTCAGAAATCTAATTCGTTATGACAAATTGCAAATATTCTGCTTATTTCTTGAGGTGTTTTCATTTCTGTTTCATTCTTGATTATTTCGTTTTTTTGGGGTTTCCCTTAAACCCAAGCAAACTCTAGACGAGAGCTTCATAAACCAAGCAAAGTACAAAAAAGAGCTTCTTAAGTGCTTTGGTTTTGAGGAAAGAAAGCCCCACAAGACTCCTATGACACCTTTATCAAAAAGTGACATTCGCAACCCTTTCTTTTCGGAAAAAAATTGATATCGAAAATATAGGGAAGGTTCTGTCGAAATTTAGTTAAATTTTCAATTAAATTTAAATGTGTTTGTGGTTTAGTTATATTGAGTTGGATCTTATATTAATTGTTAGATTGGTTAATTGATTTAGTTACATTGACTTGGATGAGGTTCGTGTGTTAATTACATTTAGTTAGGTGGATAAGAATTTTTAAAATGTTATGTTTAACATGTTTTGTTTGAAATTAATAAAATCATGGTGTCAGATAGTAGTTGGATGTATGACAAGACAATTACTCTGACTTTCACGAATAATCTAAAGTCATTCTTAAACCTTGCCTTCAGATCATACAACCAATATATTCATGATGGGAGAATCTTATGCCTATGCAAGAAGTGTTGCAAAAACAAATGAGCGACTAGAGGCGATGTCGTTGATGATATCATTCTAAATGACTTTTCTAGTAAGTACGAGCAGTGTGTGGCGAAAGTGTTGCAAGTTCAAGTGCTCATGTTGTAACGACGACAACACGACAAACAACGACTGAGTCGGAAGAGGATGACATTGCCGACGACATACAAGGGATGATAAACGATGTGGTTGAAGGTGGTGGATTTAGAACCGATTCGTCGAGACCAGGGATTACAAATTATGCTCAGAAGTTTCTTGCCTATATGAAGGACAAAGATCAACCATTTTATCCCGGGTGTAAACCAGAATTGACGAAATTATCATTCGTCATCAAAGCATTTCACATTAAATGCATATGTAGATGGACAGACAACCTTTGATAAGTGGTTAGCATATCAAGAAGAATTACTTCCAGAGGGAGCTTGCTTTCCGAAGGATACATATGAGTCGAAAAAGTTGGTTGGCAACTTGAGGTTTCAGTATGAAAATATCCATGTTTGCAAGAATCATTGCACGTTGTATTGGAAAGAAAATGAGAATGTTGATTCATGTTTTGTGTGCAGGGAATATTGTTGGATAACCGTGCATGGGAAAGATGAAAATCCAAATTCTCCTGAGCCTAATTGGGCAGATATGTACATCTGGCTGCATGATAAGACATACCCCGAACACACGGTCGTTATTGTAAGTTCTAATATTAATGTTTCTTTTAAATTAGTTAATGTTATTGGATTTTTCTGTGAATTTATGATAATTTTTTTTATTTTAGTAACAATTAGAGGCCCTTCGAGGATCTTGTGAGACGAGCTCTCAGGGCTCTATCAATTCGGTTGCTGCCGCCGAGGATCCGGGTGGGACTCTTCTTGGTTACGGGCACGAATGCGTGAGGATGTATTCCGATCTCGTCACCCTGACTAACATGTACAGACCGCGTGGGATGCCATCCCAATCCGAGAGTGACTTGGGAGTTCAAGTTGAGAAAGATTAGAAGATGAAGAGGATGAAAAACGAGATAACTCAGACGAAAAAGAGGCTTGCAAACATGGAATCAATGATGGAGCAATTGATAGTGAAGGGGGCTTATAGTCGTGAGTTTAGAGTTTATAAGTTTGGTGTTGTATGAATGCTTGAAGTGTGAGTTATAAATCTTTGAAGTAAATGACGATTGAATTGTGAATGTATGATTGCTTGAGTTATGAATTTGTGAGTTATGAATGTATGAGTTGTGATGAATGAATTGTGAACAACGATTAAATTGAATTGTGATGATATAGTTGTCTGAACAAGGAAAATTGGAAGCCGGAACGAGCAAACAAGCTCTTTTGGGTACTGGATAGGGCCTTACATCGATGGATCGTATCCGTCAGCGTAGGTCGTTTCGTTTTTATGGTCAACAGACTCCGACGGCTGATATCCGTCAGTGTTTGTCATGACAGACGTACACCGATGGTACCTATCCGTTGGTGTAGGTCACATATATTACTCACCGATGGGACTCTTCCGTCGTTGTAGATGGCGTGCCGTCAGAGTATATATTTGTCGGTGTACGGTACACTCGTCGGTGATCCAGAACGACGGATCATTTGTTGATGTTATTCGAGGTGACAAAACAATAAAAAAAATTGGCATGAAAGTTCGCGCCAAAATGAACACCGACGGTAAATATTCGCCAGTATATCCGTTGGAGTTGTGCAACACTGATGTAGGAATATAATCGATGGATGCATATCCGTTGGTGTAGCGAGACACTGACGGTAGACCACGTACACCAATGGATAGGTACCATTGATGTAGCCCTGTACTGTAGTAGTGATTTCTAAGGTTGCAATAAAGTTGTTGGACCAAAAATGGGTAATAGGGCTTGGGTAAAAGCTTGGTCATACAATGTGTGAGTTTGTTTGCAGCTTGTTCACGTATAAGATGCTTAGGGAAATCGGATACCTCAACATTCCGATAATCGAATAACGAGTCTCCCAAGTAGCTTGGGCATCATCGTCTATCAGGTAAAAAGGGCCTGAGGTATGGGAGGATGACAAACGTTGGGGTTGGTTCGGTGGCGATGACATCAAATTCGGTTCTTGGCCAATGAACCACAATTTTTTTCTTTCTAGTCATGAGTGTGGACGGAGAAGAGCAAAAATAAACGGTGGAATGAATAGAGGAGGAAGAACGTGGATGAAAGATGATCATAATCCAACGGATTACTGGTTGTACGAGAGCAACGGTCGATCAGAAGGGAGGGTCAGTGGCTAAGGTAAAAGAGTGAAAGATGAAAGTAAACAAAATGTGAGATTTTTACCCTAGAAGTTGAAAAAATGCATCCACGGTCGACCTAATGAAGAAATTTAGGGAAAATTTAAGTCGATTTGAGCGCGGGTTCGACCATTAGAGGGTAACGGTCGACCGAAAAGAGAGTGCTTGAAATTCTCAATCGAACGAGAAGGAACAATGGTCGAACAAAAATGAGAGGTAGAAAGTGCCTGGAAAATTTGGTCGAACTAGATAGAACAACTGTCAAACAAAAGAGGTTGACCGGTCGTGTAATTAAGGACCAGACCGAGGGGAGTCTCACCAGTCGAACAAAACTTATTTTCTGGTCGACTGATGTGAGCCAGAAATGTGAATTTCAGCTCAAACTCACTCCCTACCCATCAAACACAAGGGAAACACGAAGAATAACTCAATCAAAATGCAATTTTCATAAATATGAAACAATATGATTAACTCGTATGTGATTAAATTGATCAATATTTAAAGGTTTGGTGAAAATGTCCATTAATTGATCATTTGTAGGAACAAAAAGAAGTTTGATGTCTTCCTTAGTTGCATGATCTACAAGTAAATGACGTCTCACTTCGATATGCTTGGTTTCTTGAATGCAAAATTGTATTTTTCGAAATGATTGATAGCACTAGTAAAAAGAATAAGAGTAGTTTGAAACTCAATTTTCTTTGAGGGATTGCCTCATCTATAACCGGCATATATTCGGCATTGGTTGTAGACAATACAACACTATTTTGTTTCATACTAAACCAAGGTACAAGAGATTTTCCAAAAAAATGGCAAGTGCTACTAGTGCTTTTACGATCTAAGATACAACCGACATAATCAGCGTCACTATAAGCAACAAGATCGAAAGCCCTGGTCTTAGGATAAAATAATCCAAAATCTTGAGAACCTTTAGGATAGTCAAACATCCTTTTCAAAGCATTGAATTGAGTTTCTTCAGGACATGCTTGAAAACGAGCGCATAAACACACAACAAACATGATATCGAGGCAACCAGCAGTAAGATAAAGTAAAGCTACGATCATTCCCCAATATTTCTTGATGTCCACATCTTTGCCATTTTCATCCTTGTCTAGGTATGTAGGTCGGCGATAGAGTGGTTCTTCACTTGCTCGGCGCGCGTCATGTGGTCAGCGTTATATAGAGGATCTTCCTAAGGATTGGACCTATAGAAAGGATCATCCGAAGGACTTTGTGATAGGAGATGTCTCTCAAGGTGTGACAACACGCTCTAGAGCTCATGTAGTTTGTGACTCTTATGCATTTATCTCTACATTAGAACCCAAGAAAGTAGAACAAGCATGTAATGATGAATTTTGGCTAATGGCTATGCATGAAGAGCTAAATCAATATGTTCAAAATGATGTTTGGGAACTAGTTGAAAAACCTATCAACCAAAAGGTTATTGGAACAAAATGGATCTTTCAAAACAAACGTGATGAAGATGGGAATGTAGTTAGGAACAAAGCTAGACTCATTGCTCAAGGCTATCGCCAAGAGGAAGGTCTAGACTTTGATGGAAGCCATTCACATGTTGTTAGCATATGCATCTTATATGGACATAACATTATTTCAAATGGATGTTAAAAGTGATTTCTTAAATGACTTTATAAATGAAGAAGTTTATGTTGCGCAACCCCCTGGATTTGTAAATGAAACTTACCCAAACCATGTTTTCAAACTTAAGAAGACTCTTTATGGCCTCAAACAAGCTCCTAGAGCTTGGTATGAAAGGTTGAAGAACTTCTTAATCAACAAAGGTTTTTGTGTGGCTAAAGTGGATACCACTCCTTTTGTTAAATCTTATGATCATGATTTACTAGTGGTACAAATTTATGTTGATGATATAATATTTGGAGCAAGTAACCCGCGTCTTTGCAAAGAATTTTCTAAGTATATGCAGGGGAGTTCGAGATGAGCTTAATTGGTGAACTCAATTTCTTCTTCGGACTCCAAATTAAGAAAACTCAAGATGAGAACTTCATACACCAAGCAAATTACATAAAAGAACTTCTAAAATGTTTGGTCTTGAAGAGAGCAAGCCACACAACACTCCTATGAGCACTAGCACTAAATTAGACAAAGATGAAAATGGCAAGGAGGTGGATATCAAGAAATATCGAGGTATGATTGGATCCTTGCTTTACCTTACTGCTAGTCGTCCGGATATTATGTTTTCCATGTGTTTATGTGCTCGTTTTCAAGCTTGTCCAAAAGAATATCATTTCAATGCTTTAAAACGTATTTTTCGTTATCTCAAAGGATCTCAAGATTTTAGTTTCTTTTACCCCAAGACTAGGGCTTTTGATATTGTTGCTTTTAGAGACGCCGGCTCTGCCGGTTGCATCTTAAATCGTAAAAGCACTAGTGGCACTTGCCAATTTTTGGGAAAATTGCTTGTCTCTTGGTTTAGTAAGAAACAAAATAGTGTAACATTGTCAACAACCGAGGCCAAATATATTGCCACCGGTGGTGCATGTGCAATAGTCTTATGGATGAGGCAACCCTCAAAGACTTGAAACTTGAGTTTCAAACTACTCCTATATTTTGTGATAATACAAGTGCTATTAATCTTTCAAAAACTCCCATATTTCATTCAAGAACTAAACACATAGAAGTAAGACATCATTTTCTTAGAGATCACGCAACAAAAGAAGACATTAAACTTGTATTTGTTCCCACAAATGATCAACTTGCGGATATCTTCACAAAACCCTTAAATGTTGAGCAATTCTATCATATAAGACTAAATCTAGGCATGTGCAACTTAAATGACTTATAACTTGGATATATCATGCCATATTTTCGAAATTCGAAACTTGATTGAGTTTATACTTGAGTTCTGTGGATTTTTGTTGTGTTTTTAATCTGTATTTACCTTTCAGACACCTTTTCGTCGACTGGACAGGGTGTTTCATTTGACCGGATTGTTGTGTTGCAAGTTTTTTTGTTTAATTTCTTTCTCTATCGGTCGACCGAATTGTGCCTTCCATTCGACCGACTTGTTTTGTTGTGATGTTTTTGGTCTATGGTTTTTATCGATCGACCTCACGTTATGCACCGTTCGACCGATGACCTTCAGATCAATCTTATCCTTAAGTTCACTTAAGTGATCGGTCGAACTAATTGTGTTTCGATCGACCGTGGTGGTGTGTCGGTTGACCGCGTCTCATTTCTTGTCCGACCGAAAATCACTAGGCCTTGTCTATCTTTCTCTCCATATTGGTTCGGCTGACCAGTTGACCTCTTTGGTCCGATCGAATATGTCCAGTACGAGCCCACTTTCTTTTCATTCATCGCTCGGTCGACTCGTTGACTTTTTTCGTCCGACCGGATCTCTCCAGTAATTTCCCAGGTTCTTCCCTTTTATATTTTCGGTCGACCACCTCGCTCGCGTCGTCCAACCATTTTTATCCAGACGCTGTGAGATGGTTTATTTTTAACTATTTGGTCGATCGAAGCACCCGAACAGTCGACCGTTTCTGTCGTTTGAGCGCTTTTTAGGGTAAAATCGTGGGTTTACTCTTCACTTTTTACTATAATCTCATCAAACCCTAGATGCCGCCCCTCTCCTTCCGGTCGACCGCCCGTCCATTCCGGCCATCCAACTCTAATTTTTCCTCCATCATTCGACTCCTCTTGCCTTCCTCCACCCTCATTTTCTTGTTCTCCACCATCCTCCTCAAATGGGTCGCGCAAAGTTGTCGATCACCAAGAAACGTGGTACTCCGGAGGTGGTCACCGAACGTCGAACTAAAAAGAGACAAGACTCTCAACCCTCGTCTTCTAGTGCTCCGGCTCCTCCGGTTCAACCTTTGCTTAACTTCTTTCCGGTCGACGATGACGCTCAAAAGGTGTGGGACGACATCTTCTCGGTTGCCTCTTTTATCCCTTGCCGCAAGGTTGAGGTAGCGGATTTCACAAATTTCTCCTTAAAGTCATACTTAGATGCAAATAGGCTCACTTTCTCTCACACGACTCTTGCATCCAAACCTTACTATCATTTCTAAGTGCAACAATTCTATTGCAATCTTAGAAAAGTCCCAAATCGACACGTCTTAACTACCATGATTAATGGGATTGAATATAGGATTTTGCCCTAATTGTTGTCTGAAACTCTAGGTTTCGAGTCAAGGGGTACTCACATTTATCTAGACTATCCTCAAGGTGCCCTCCCCGGTACCGAGGTTGAGAAAATTGTTGATGAGTTGTATGCGATTCCACCACCACGGGTAAACGGTCGCTTTAAACACAATGCATCTCTTTTACATCCTTTACCCCATATTCTTGCCCAAATCATCTCATACAACCTCTATCCCAAATTTGTTCACCACAATGAGGTATCTAATATGGAGCTTATGTGCATCTATTGCATATTTAAGAAAATTTTGGTGGATTGGCCTCGTTTCATGATCTTGCATATGTGTCATCGGAGTGGGTCTTATCTTCCATACCAATGTGGTTCTCTGTCTTGTTTGCTCATTGGAATCTGATGTCGATGTGTTTCCTTCAATGGTCTACAAGTTTCCTATTTGTAAGACCACTGTAAAAGATGAAGTCTATTGCCATTCCTTCTCCACCACATTCCTCTGACGAGGGATCAGATGAGGACTCTGAAGAAGAAGAAGAAGAAGAAGAAGAAGACAAAGAAGAGATTGAATATCCTAGGTGGATGCCTCATCAGGATCCTTGTAACTCAAGCTCCTGGTGCGGTGAGGGAGACAACGAGGCTTGGTCTCAAGGACAGTGGTCAACTTCTAGTTCTATTGATCTTCCTCGTTTTGAGCATCTGTCTGACCAAGTTGATGCCTTCGAAGCCTCCACGTCTGCTCGTCTTGATGCAATTGAGGCTTCCTCCAATGCTCGATATGATGCCTCCTCTGCTCAGCTTAATCGCATAGAAGCTTCACTTGACTCCATTTCTTCGCTATTTCGTGATCAGAGGCTTGGTTGACTTTGTGTTGTACTGACTTTGTGTTGTCTTTCAATTGTTTTGAACTTCGCTTCGTGCCATCTTGGCTTTGAACTTTGCTTAATGTTGCATTTTTCTTTGAACTCATTGTTGTATTTGCTTTTGACTTTGTCATTTGGTTGTATGTTGTGGATCCTATTTTGAATGCATGGTTTTGTTTCCCGTTATTGTTTCTTTTCGGCTAAAATTTTTCGCTTCCATTTTTCTACTTCATGATAAAGCCTAATTGAATATCATATTGTTTCATGAGTATTATCTTTTTGATTATGCCAAAGGAGGAGAAATATATACATGCTTATAGATAGGGGGATCATTAGAAATTGTTTATTGATGATAAATTTTGAAATCAAACATGTATTTAGATTGATCGGTTGTCATAAAAAAAGGGACATTGTTGGCTTTTTAGCTAATAATCGTTAATCCGTTTTGATGATTAACCAACATATCAATAAACACATGTACTATCTTAATATCATCGCTTGCATATATTGTATTCTCTAACATTTCAGGAACCAAGTTTAACTTAACAACAGAAATGAAGAATGAAGAGTAGATAGGTTTTACACTTCTTGTATATAGGCTACAATGTAACTTGGCACTTGAAATCGATGTTCAATTGCATTACATAACCCTTAGGAAACCCATAGAAGTCCCACATTCAAAACCATCTATTTTAGACTTCAATACGAAATCGTCGAAACACATTAAAACCCTTAGAACAGAAATTTTGTGCAAAACCGGTGGACCGGTAGAAGCATCTAGTTCGACCGGATTTCACCAGAGAACTTCAGTCAGCATTTTATCTCTTTTACGGTCCACCCAATTCTTACTTTCGTTCATCCAGATATATATCTGGTTTTCCTGTCTACAATTGATCGACATACCTCTTCCATTCAGCCGTTTCTCCTTTGTCAACCGATAAGACTTAGTTCATCCAATTCAAATCTTCTAACCTATCAGTTGTTGACAGGTGTCCTGGTTAGTGTGACTTCCGGTCGACCAAAACTTTATTTTGTTCGACCGATTGCATTTCCGTATTCATCTTAAATATGTCCGTTATACTTGTCGTATATACCAACGGTCGTATGCACATACTCACCTAACCCCCTTTTTAGATTCGGTCGTCTGGTCGACCGAACTTCCCTTAGTGATTGACTAATGCTTGAAACTTCCCAGACCCAGTTTTACTGCAAGTTTCCAGTTGAACCCTCGATTTATTCTGTTTGACCGATTGTCCCTTGCTTAGTCCTATCTCAAATCAAATACTTCATACGGTCGACCAAAACTCTATTAATGGTCGACCGGTTCTTGATTCTTTTCCAGATCCAGTTTTACTGGATATTTTCAGTCAAACACATGATCCATTTTGTTCGACCGATCACATAAGTTCTGGTCGAGTTGGTCTGACCGTCTATACCTTTGCTCGACCGAAAAAATTATTTGCATACCGGTCGACTGATTGACCCGATCCAGTTGACCGTTGGTGTCCAGAAATGTGTCCTGTCATTTTCTTGTCTTGTGTATTCTTACACAAATTAATACCATTTTAATCCCAACGGTTAGAATTAGTTTAGAGCATATATATACAGCTGAGAATACACTTCTAAGGTCACCAATCTTTCTCCAAGCTCAAATCTCACTACTACTCTCATACTTGCTCAAAACATCTTGTGCTCACATCTTCCCACTTGAAATCACCATCTTTGATTACATCATTCATTTCAAGTGCTCAAGATTAGTTGCTGAAGTAAAGTCTTCAAGAGTTGTACTAAGCTTCCCGTGTGAAGCTCTTCTCAGATTGTTAGAAGGTGGTCCAAGCTAGGCGAGGGTGTTCGCGAAGCTTGTGGTGTAAAGGCGTAATCTCAGCCCGCAACGGAGATCAGATTAATGGAGGACACAAAATTGCTCGAGTAAGAGCAATTCGTAAGAGACGACTAGGATCTGGTGGTTGGATCCAAACCTGTATACATCCGGTGTTGTGGTTTGCATTTCTCTTCTTCACATTAAATTGTCTTAGCTTTTAGTTTGGCATAGTTTGTTAAACCATCTTAATTAGTCTATTCACCCCCCCCCCCCACCTTTAGACTAATATTAAGGCCTATTAGATCCTACACATATGTCCATTGCATGTAGTGGAGTCGATATATGCCTTGTAATTGTGTATGTTCTGATACGATCTAGAGTCTTTTGTCAGGCAGTATCCCTTAGAACTTGCATTGAAGCATGTCTCTCGTAGCCTAGGACGGTAGGTCCAGTGCCATCTGGGGTTCCCTATTTTGGGAACTCATGGCATTATTGTGTTGTATTTTTGCAGACCCAGTTTCAACTACTTGAAGTTGGATGTGCAGGAGCTCAGTATTGTACAGGGATGGTTCTGTGTCACGTTATATTTTATTATCTCCTTTTGCTTCTGCTATCTGTTTTGTTAATTGTATCGCCCTTTGAGATTTTATGTCTCATTGGGATTCTGAAGTCAGTTGAATTCAATGTTTTAAATTGGAACTTTGTCTTTATCACTTTGTTTGGTATGACTTTGATTATTCGTTAATAACATCCTTAGTTTATTATATTTATTTGTAGTGTCTTATATTATCTTAGTATGGGGAGGTTACAGACGCCTTGCTATATGTGATGGAGCAATGGTAGGAGATGAGATGCTATCGACGAAAGGTTATTTGAAATTGTCCGGCGACCGTGATGTTGGATTTCTAGTTTAATTATACATATATATTTTTGAAATTTTTTGTACAATAAGGATCATTCATATATTTTCTACGATTTGTTTTTCATGCATGCATCGGTTTGTTTTAATGATTGCTTAAAACACATTAAAACAAACATTGGGCTCCAAAATTCATACCTAGAAGTTCTCTAAAACTTCTTGAAGATCCGGAGACGTTGAGGATGCTTGTTGCTGCGCCGGATGCCTCCGAGTATTCACCAAACTCTAAACAAGATTGGAGAGAGAAGAGCTAGCCTCTCAATCTCCAATAGGGTTTAGAATCTAATTACTAACCCCTCTTTAGTTCCCTTGAGAAGAAGATCTCTGAAAACTAAAACTAAACTTAAGAATTAAGGTGAAATTCGTGGAGAATTATGGAGAGAGAAGTTTGCACAAAAAGATAATGAATTAATTGATTAGGTAATGAGATAAACTTGTATTTATAAGTTCTCTCCAAATTACCTATTCATGTGCAACCACTTGCCCATGATTTCATGCAAACTTCCATCTAACCATCCATTATTTGTCAACAAATAATCTTAGCCACGAATTAAATCAGTTATGGACCAATTCCATGCATGATCTAATTAATTCTGAAATTAATTCTGCAGAAAACCGTCTGGACGATCGATCGTTTGGAGGTTCGGTCGACCCTTCGAACCAAGTTTCGGTCGACCGTTAGACACTCGGTCGACCGTTCTCAACAGTAAAACTATTTCATCGCAATGTTTGGTCGACCGTTCCGAACAGACGAAAATTCCCGGTTATCGGTCGAGACGTGTCCGGTTGACCGTGCACCGACCGGTCGATCGTTTACTGTTGTTCGGTCGACCGTTGAGCATTGTTCTGCTGATTGGTCAAATTTCGGTTTTACCCCTACAAAATTTGATATTTCGGGATTAGTAGTAAATTCACAACTTATGTAACATATTATCCTATGTAACGATAAATCATTACACCCCATAATATTTACATCACATATGAATTTAATTTAGATTCTAATTATGTTATTAATCATACTATAATTTTGATTTTGCTTGTTCACCGCATGTGTCATATTTTCTACATGAAACCCGACACATCCTATGAACTCAAAATCCCCATTTCTTGTTTCCCAGTTTTGTGGTGTGACCTATGGGAGGATCTAGACTAAGTTCGCAGTGATATTAAGATCTTAATATCACAAGCTATAAGCGGTATCTAGCTACACATTATAGCTCCCAATTAGTTAGATGTCTTAATTCCACTCGAACTAAAACCCGATCCATTTAGTGATGGTGTGCACCACTTGTGTCCGTCCCTTGCCTCATGATATTAAGAATACACACAAAGTAGTATTGTGTCATCTTTGTATTAGTATTCATTTCTTGATCTCTTTAAGCTAGTTATAAATATGTGACTTAACTCAAATCACATTGTGCACATTATAACTTTGCTTTATCAAAGGGCCCACTAATATCATCACTCAATTAAGAGGGGCAATGATAATCTTTTGACTAACTATCTTCTCCAACAAAAGTCATACTTAACCAACTAATGCATTTGCACTACACTCATTGATAGCTTAAGACACTAGTTTAATTAAGCACTCCTTAAGCGATCCGATATAAGTCTCACATCAAAGGACCAAGGACATTGTAAAATATTAATGACACAGAAACACATTTCTATAATATTTTACTTGTTAGGTCAATTCGGTATACAAAAGTAATATTTTCCTCTTTTCTGTACCCGTGTTGTCACTCACTTGTAGAGCTACAATGATCTATGACCAACACGACAATCTTAACTCGGTAATAAACGTCCCATGTTTATTACCATGATTGCGAATATCTTTTACTTTATGTAAACCAATATCTTTTAGAGCCCTACGGTTAAGGACCAAGAGACTCTTCCTTAACACTTCTACAAGACGAATAACATAAACAAGGAACAAAATGATTTCTCATTCAATTCATAATAATTGACATTTAAAAGTAAAACTTTTAGAACACATTCCCTTCAATCTCCCACTTGTTGTCAAAGTTTTCTTTCACATACATTCTCAATGTATAAAATATTAATAACTAGGGTAACCTTCTCAAATCACCTATCAAGCCAATCCACATGGATCCTCGGATCCATGGACTCGAAATATATTTCGCCTCTTAGCTTGGTATGAAGGTTTGTTGAACGGATCAGTTGTGTCCCTGTTGTGTCCACCCATTTATTTATTTTGTCTTTCGTTGGTGGTTGAGTTAGCCGTAGTGATGTTACTCCTAACTACACTAGCTCATACCTCCACCTCAGATAATGATGACGTATCATCATTCCAACCTCCTATTGTCAAGAATTCCTATGAGAATTGCACCAAAATAGCCCTTGGCTATTTTCTCCTTTGTCTTCCATAAACAAGAACCTTATCTTTAGTCTGGTTAAGGTACTTTAGAATATTCTTGACCGCAATCCTACGATTAGGACTTACGTTGGATTGGTGACTACTTGTCACGCTCAGAGCATACGAGATATTGAGTCTTGTGCAAGTCGTCGTGTACCTGGTCCTTCCTTTTGCCAAAGCATAAGGGATACCTTCATGTACTCCAAGTCTTTGTGTAATTGAGCACGTTGAGACTTCTTGAGTTGCACACCTATACTCATACTTATTGGCACATTGTCTATATTGGAATTGTTCACCCTGAACTTTTCCAAGACCATGTCAATGTATGCACGTTGACTGAAGCAATGAGTCTATGGGATGTATCTCAATGTATCTTGATTCTCAAGATGTATTGAGCCTCATCCATTTCTTTTCATTGAAAATGCCGATTTCAATGAAATTTCTTGTTTGCTAATGCTAAGGTATATGATTGCTCATGAGCAATATGTCATCGACACATAAGATCAGAAGTACTACATGACTCCCACTAATCTCCTTGTACATACAAGGTTTTCCTTTACTTTGAATGAAGTGAATCTTCTTCACCTCTTCGTCAAAGCGTTTGTTCCAACTCCTCGATGCTTGTTTCAATCCATAAATGGATCTTTGAAACTTCCATATCTTCTCGCTATTTTTTGGATCATCAAAACTTTGAGGTTGTGCCATGTACATATCCTCCTCCAAGTTCCTGTTAAGGAACACCATTTTGATATTCATCTTCCATATCCCACAATTGTGAAATGCGGTAAAAGTGAGCTTAATCCGAATAGATTTTAACATGGAAACCTCTCAAAAATTTCATCAAAGTCAATTTCTTGAATTTGAGTATAACTTTTGCTACAAGCCTTGCTTTGTAGGTTGTCAAGTTACTATCCATGTCTATCTTCCTCCTAAAAGCTCATTTATACTAAATGGCATTTTCTCTTGAGGAAGGCAAATCAAGTTCCATACTTGATTGTCATACATGGATTCTATTTCGGATTCCATGGCCTTAAACCATAGTCTGGAGTCTTCCCTTTCCATTGCTTCTTGGAAGGTCGAGGGATCTTTGGTATCTCGTACCACTATCTCATGAAGTCCCACACACTTATTGGGTTTCTTCCTTTCCCTCGTCGACCTTCTCTATTCTTTTGGTTCTTCTCGTGTCTCTCGAACTTCTTTCACAATTTCTTGAGGAATAGGTTCACGCTCGACTTTCGAACGTACACTAGTTGGGGATGATTGAGATTCTCTCACAATTTCTTGTAAGGATCTCTCGCTCAAGCTCCCACTAACCAAATGAATCTCGGCTGGGCCTTCATGAGTTTGAATGCAACATTCACATCATGATCTTGTAGAGTATCTTGAGTTTTCCCAATTTTAACTCTACTCCCACTACTTTTCTCTCTTTTTCCAGAAATTCTAGAAAAACCATATCTCTCTCTACAATCTTTCGATTGGAGGTGATACACCAAAAGTAGTATCCTCTTTTCACACGAGGACAACCTATGAAGAAGCATTCATCCGCTTTTGGTTGAAGCTTGGTCGACATCAATTTCTTGACGTGGACCTCACACCCCAAATCTTGAGAAAGTCGAGCTTAAGTGCCTTTCAACTCCATAGCTCACAAGACATTTTCTCCACGGATATGGATGGAACATTATTTAGTGAGTTTGTCATTTCTTTTAGTGCATAATTCCAAAAGTAAATAGGCAATTTAGATTGACTTATCATTGATCGAACCATGTCGAGCAATATCCTATTCCTACTTTAGGAATGAGTCAAATTAGGTATCCTAAGCACTCACCCCTACGAACCTTTCATAGAGACTCGATATTCTTGTTGAGTTGGTTCACTACTTCATCCTCGAATTCCTTGAACTTGTCAAAGAATTCACTTTTGTTTCCTAATAGGAAAATACAGCCATAATGACTACAGTTATCCGTGAACAAAATGAAGTACCTTAAACTGTCTCGTGCACTTGTACTTTATCGGACCACATACATTAGAACATATCATATCCAATTAGTCATTCATTTTCGTTCCTTTCTTCTTGAAAGGTCTCTTGGTCATTTACTTGACCAATCCGATAGTGCTATAAGAATTAATCATTCACGTGAGTTATCTTAGTTTCTTTTTGTTATTGTTTGTTTGAGTTTGTTTATTATTCATTTCAAGCAAACAGAAGTCATTCCAAACGAATGTATTTGGATAGAGAATTCCATTCTTCGATATAGACAAGCAAGAATTAGAAATATATATTAAGTTATCCATATCCAAAACATGATATAGAATAGTTCTTGCTAATCGAAGGCACATAACAAACATTCTTCAAAGCATAAATTTAAATCACAAGACTATTGAAGTTCCATAGAATTTAGTACAATCGCAGCTATGATTGTACTATTTCCGATCTTCAATATCATCTCGTTCTCCACGAGTTCCTTCCTATCCTTCAATAGCTGCACATTAAAATTATGTGAGCACAAGATCCGGTAACCATTACCAAATCAAGGACAAAGGTGATTAAATTTATCTCAATAACAAACATACCTACGGCGATTCTCGGGCGCCTACGTTCAATCATCCCATTTTCAAGGTCTTCCTTGTATTTGGGGCAATTAGGTCGGATGTGTCCCTTTTCACCGCAGTGAAAGCACTCCGTGTTGGGAGTTGGAGATTTGAAAGATTTCCCCCCTTGAGGCAGTCCTATGAGCACCTCCTACTCCCTTGCTCTTGATTGACGTATCTTTGGTAAATTTTCCTTTACCTTTGTTGATCTTTTTGCTCCTCTCATGGACGGCTAGGACCTGATTGTCCCGACCCTTGCCCATGTCAACTTCTACCATTTTGAGATTTTGTGAAGCTCCTCAAGACTCACCCCTTTTTCAAGCACATGATAGTGCATCACAAAGTCCTTAAAGGACGGGGCTAGAGAGCCAAGAATTAGATCTTCGGCAATGTCCTCGGGCATTGGAGAAGAGAGCTTCGACAATTTCTTAAGTTATCCTTGCATCTTGAGAAAATGCATGGATATCGATGTTCCCTCCACCATGTGGCACCTTGTGAGTGCGATGGTGGTCTTATAGCGCTCCTTTCGGGCACTATCCATGAACATCTTTGTTAAAGCTTCCATGGTCTTCTTGGGTTTTGAATCCAAGTATTTCGATTGAAGAGAGTCACCCATGGATGCCAACATTAGACCGTGAACTTGGTTCTCTTGGTCTTCCCACTTGGCTATCGCCTCTTTCTCATTACCGGTTGCCTTCTCATTCAATTTTGGGATTTCACCATCCAAAATATGAGATAGTTTTTTAAACCTCAACACGATATTAAGATTGAGTTGCATTTTCATGAAGTTTGAGCCATCATTTTGCAAAGGATTCTTTTCGATCATAGATCGCACAATTGGTTGGAAATTAGACATTTCTACAAAATAAATTATATAGGATTTTAATGTCAATTTTATGTTTTAAAACACATACATATATATAGAATATAAATGTAAATATTGCAAATAAAATTTTGCCCGTAAATGCAGTAATCCAAGATCCTATCAATTGCAATATAGACTAGCTAAGGGCTATCGAATACATCACAATATCAAGGTAAGAAAAACTCTTTCTAATCACAACCTTTTTGAATTTTAGCAATATTAGCATCTTCAAACTCTTGTGATTCTTGTCATTTTAATTATGAGGGAATATGATATATCCTCGTAAGAAAAACGTTTTCCCAAAACGAGCGAGGGCTCTAGGTAATGTTAAGAAAACTTATTTTCATTTGATACGAGATACGTTTATCCATTGTATTCACAACTAAGCATACTTGGGGTTCACTAGGGTGAAACGCACCTCATATATTTAATCGTGGCACAACAATAGACAACCATTATATCTCCCACTATTCCCAAAGATTGAGGGAGCTATCTCCCGCTAACGGCGAGCAGAGTATCCCCCGATCGATGGTTGCTAGTGGATGAAATAAGTGTAGGATTTCATGTTTAGTTGTACATGTTTAGTTCTCTAAAACTTCTTGAAGATTCGGAGACGTTGGGGATGTCCTCGCTGCGCCGGATGCCTCCGAGTATTCATCAAACTCTAAACAAGATCGGAGAGAGGGAAGCTAGTCTCTCAATCTCCGATAGGGTTTAGAATCCAATTACTAACCCCTCTTTAATTCCCTTGAGAAGATGATCTCTTAAGAACTAAAACTAAACTTAAGAATTAAGGTATTTTGGTGGAGAATTATGGAGAGAGAATTTTTGCATGAGAAAGCAATGAATTATTAATGAGGTAATGAGATAAACTTGTATTTATAAGTTCTCTCCAAATTACCTATTCATGTGCAACCTCTTGCCCATGATTTCATGCAAAATTCCATCTAACCATCCATTATTTAATAATAAATAATATTAGCCACGAATTAAATCAATTATGGACCAATTCCATGCATGATCTAATTAATTCTGCTGAAAACCGTCTGGACCGGTCGACCGTTTGGAGGTTCGGTCGACCGCTCGAACCATGTTTCGATCGACCGTTCAATAACTCGGTCGACCATTCGTAACAGGAACTATTCCATCGCAATGTTCAGTCGACCGACCGATCACATTTGGTCGACCGTTCGAACAGATGAAAATTCCCTGTTATCGGTCGAGACACGTCCGGTCGACCGTGCCCGATCGGTCGACCGTTTGCTGCTAACCGGTCGACCGTTGGAGTACTGTTTTGCAGACTTGTCAAATTTTGGTTTAACCCCTATAAAATTTGACATTTCGGGATTAGTAGTAAATTCACAACTTATGTAACATATTATCCTATGCAATGATCAATCATTACACCCCATAATACTTACATCACATATGAATTTTATTTAGATTCTAATTATGTTATCAGTCACAACATAATTTTGATTTTTCTTGTTCACCCCATGTGTCATATTTTCTACATGAAGCCCGACACATCTTATGAACTCAAAATCCCCATTTCTTGTTTCCCAGTTTTGCCGTGTGACCTATGGGAGGATCTAAACTATGTTGGCAGAGATATTAAGAGCTTAATATCACAAGCTATAAGCGGTATCTAGCTATACATTATAGCTCCCAATTAGTTAGATGTCTTAATTCCACTCGAACCAAAACCCGATCCATTTAGTGATGGAGTGCACCACTTGTGTCCGTCCCTTGCCTCATGATATTAAGAATACATAGAAAGTAGTATTGTGTCATCTTTGTATTAGTATTCATTTCTTGATCTCTTTAAGCTAGTTATAAATATGTAGGGGTGTAAACGGGGCGGGTAATACCCGTATACACGGTCACCCGCCCCGGTGGGTACGGTATGGGTAAAAAAATCCATACCCGTTTAAAAATTCAAACCCGTATACCCGTACCCGTTTACCCGGTTAATAAACGGGTCGGGTACGGGTATACGCATTACCCGTACCCGTTTACCCGTATACCCGTTAAGATATATTATATTATATATAATATTTTTTAATATTTTTTAATATTTTATATGTTATATATTATATATTATATATATATATATATAATATTTTATATAATATATATTATATTTTTATATATTATATATTATACCCGCTATACCCGTTTACCCGCCCCGTACCCGCTTACTTAACGGGTACGGGTATATATGTTTTTTGCCGGGTATATACCCGTACCCGTACCCGCTAATTTAGCCGGGTACAGGTAGGGGCATACCCGACCCGTACCCGACCCGTTTACACCCCTATAAATATGTGACTTAACTCAAATCACATTGTGCACATTATAACTTTGCTTTATCAAGGGGCCCACTAATATCATCACTCAATTAGGAGGGGCAATGATAGTCTTTTGACTAACTATCTTCTCAACCAAAAGTTGTACTTAACCAACCAATGCCTTTACACTACACTTATCGATAGTTCAAGACACTAGTCTAATTAAGAACTCCTTAAGTGATCGGATATAAGTCTCATATCAAAGGACCAAAGACACAGTAAAATATTAATGACCCAGAAACACATTTCTATAATATTTTACTTGTTAGGTCTATTCAGTATACAAAAGTAATATTTTCCTCTTTTGCATACCCGTGTTGTCACTCACTTGTAGAGCTACAATGATCTATGACCAACACGACAATCTTAACCCGGTAATCAATGTCCCATGTTAATTACCATGATTGTGAATATCTTTTGTTTTATGTAAACCAATATCTTTTAGAGCTCTACGGTTAAGGACCAAGACCATCTTCCTTAACACTTCTAAAAGACGAATAACATAAACAATGAACAAAATGATTTCTCATTCAATTCATAATAATTGACATTTAAAAGTAAAACTTTAGAACACATTCCCTTCAATCTCCCACTTGTTTTTAAAGTTTTCTTTCAGATACATACTCAATGTATAAAACGAGAATAACTAGGGTAAACCCCATTACATATCAATCATCAAGCCAATCTACATGGTTCCTCAATCCCATGGACTCGAAATGCATTTCGCCCTTGGCTTGGGATAAGGGTTTTGTGAATGGATCAGCTGTGTTGCTGTTGGTGTCCACCCATAACAGATTTATTTTGCCTTTGTCGATGAGGTCACGCGTCACGAAGTACTTACGACCCATGTACTTCACTTTGTGGTGTGATTTGGGATCCTTGATTTGCGAGATAGATGCACTATTGTCGCAAAATAGCTCTATTGGTCCCTCGCTCGAGGGAACTACTCCAAGCTCTTCAAGGAACTTCTTAATCCACACTCCTTCCTTGCTCGCTTCAGCGACAACCATTACTTCGGAAGCAGTGGTTGAGTCGGTCGTAGTGCTTTGCTTCCAACTACGCCAACTCACAGCTCCACCATTCAGAAGAAAGACGTATCTTGATTGCGACCTTCTATCGTCTGGATCACTCATGAAACTCGCATCCGAGTAACCTTCAGCTATCAATTCCCTTTGTCCTCCATAAACAAGAATCTTATCCTTAGTCCGGTTAAGGTACTTCAGGATATTCTTGACCGCAGTCCAATGCTCAGGACCTGCGTTGGATTGGTGACGACTCGTCACGCTTAGAGCATACGAGACATCGGGTCTTGTGCAAGTCATCGCGTACATGATCGACCCAATTGCCGAAGCATAAGGGACATCCTTCATGTACTCTAAGTCCTTACGTGATTGTGCACGTTGAGACTTCTTGAGTTGCACACCCATACTCATTGGCACACTGCCTTTTTGGAGTTGTTCATCTTGAACCTGTCCAAGACATTGTCAATGTATGTACGTTGACTGAGGCCAATGAGTCTACGAGATCTATCTCGATATATCTTGATTCCCAAGATATATTGAACCTCACCCATATCTTTCATTGAAAATGCAGATTTCAATGAACTTCTCGTTTGCTCAAGCAAAGGAATATGATTACCCATAAGCAATATGTCATCGACATATAAGATTAGGAATACTACATGGATCCCACTAACCTTCTTGTATATACAAGGTTCTTCCTTACTTTGAATGAAGTGAAGCTTTTTCACTTCCTCGTCAAAGCGTTTGTTCCAACTCCTTGATGCTTGCTTCAATCCATAAATGGATCTTTGAAGCTTGCATACCTTTTCGCTATTCCTTGGATCTTCAAAACCTTGAGGCTGTACCATGTACACATCCTCCTCCAAGTTCCCATTAAGGAACGCCGTTTTGACATCCATTTGCCATATTTCATAATCATGAAATGCAGCAATAGCGAGCATTATCCAAATAGACTTGAACATGGCAACCGGTGAAAAAGTTTCATCATAGTCAATTCCTTGAACTTGAGTGAAACCCTTCGCTACAAGCCATGCTTTGTGGGTTGTCAGGTTCCCATCCATGTCCATCTTCCTCTTAAAAATCCATTTATTATGAATGACCTTTTACCTTGAGGAAGGTCAACCAAGTCCCATACTTGATTATCATACATGGATTCTATTTCGGATTCCATAGCATTGAGCCATAGGTTGGAGTCTTCCCTATCCATTGCTTCTTGGAAGGTCAAGGGATCATTGGTATCTAGTACCAAGATTTCATGAAGTCCCAGATACAAGTCGGGTTTCTTCCTTTCCCTTGTTGACCTTCTTAGTTCCTTTGGTTCTTCTCGTGTCTCTTGAACTTCTTCCACAATTTCTTGAGGAGTGGGTTCACGTTCAACTCTTGAACGTACACTTGGTGGGGATGATTGAGATTCTCTCAAAATTTCTTGTGATGGTCTCTCGCTCACGCTCCCACTAACCAAAGGAATCTCGGTTGGGCCTTCACGATCTTGAATGTCATCATTCATGTCATGATCTTGTAGAGTATCTTGAGTTTCCTCAAGCACAACCCTACTCCCACTACTTTTCACTCTTTCTAGGAATTCCTTTTCCAGAAATGTGGCATCCCTCTCTACAATCACTCGATTGGAGGTGATATGCCAAAAGTAGTATCCTCTTATCTCACGAGGATAACCAATGAAGAAGCACTTATCCGCTTTTGGTTGAAGTTTGGTCGACATCAAACTCTTGACGTAAGCCTCACAACCCCAAATCTTGAGAAAACTGAGCTTAGGTGTTTTACCACTCCATAGTTCATAAGGAGTTTTCTCCACGGATTTTGATGGAACATTATTTAGTGTGTAAGCCGTAGTTTGTAGTGCATAACTCCAAAAGTAAAGAGGTAATTCCGCATGACTCATCATTGACCGAACCATGTCGAGCAATGTCCTATTCCTCCTTTCGGATACCCCATTTCACTGAGGTGTACCGGGAGGGGTGAGTTGAGGTACAATACTAAACTCCTTTAGGTATGAGTCAAATTCGGCACTTAAGTACTCACCTCCACGATCCGTTCGTAGAGACTTGATTTTCTTGTCGAGTTGGTTCTCTACTTCATTCTTGAATTCTTTGAACTTGTCAAAGGACTCACTTTTGTTTCTCATTAGATAAACATAACCATAACCATAACGACTATAATCATCCGTGAACGTAATGAAGTACCTGAAACCATCTCGTGCACTAGTACTCATTGGACCACATACATCGGAATGTATCAAATCCAACAAGCCACTCGCCTTTGGTCCTTTCTTCTTGAAAGGCTTTTTGGTTATTTTTCCCATTATACATGGTTGGCATGTCTCCAATGATTTAAAATCAAGTAGACCAAGAAGGTTAGCTTCTTGCAATTTCTTGATGCGTTTTTCATTTATGTGACCAAGACGATAGTGCCACAAGAGAGTATCATTCTCGTGAGTGGTCTTAAGTCTTTTGTTATTGATATTAAAGATTTGTTTATTATTTAATTCAAGCAAATAGAGATCATTCCTTATGAACGCATTTGCATAGAAAACACCATTCATCGATATAGACAAACAAGAATTTGAAATCTTTATATTAAAATCATCCATATCCAAACATGATACAGAAATAATATTCTTGCTAATCGAAGGTACATAATAAACATTCTTTAGACATAAATTTAAACCACTACATAATTAAAGCACCACAGAACCTTGTGCAACCGCAGACACGTTCAGACCATTTTCGACCTTCAATTCTACCTCGTTCCTTACGAGTTCCTTCCTATCCATGAGTAGCTGCACATTAGAAACTATGTGAGCACAAGATCCGGTATCAATTACCCAATCCTGGACAGAGGTGACTAAATTTATTTCAATAACAAATATACCTTTGGCCTTTTTGGGGCGCCGACGTTCAATCACTCCGTTGTCAAGGTCTTCCTTGTACTTGGGGCAATTTGGCCGGATGTGTCCTTTTTCAACGCAGCGAAAGCACTCCGTATTGGGAGTTGGAGATTTCTGAGATTTCCCCCTCGAGGCACTCTTATGAGCACCTCCTACTCCCTTGCTCTTGATTGAACCACTTTTGGTAGATTTGCCCTTTCCTTTACCAATCTTTTGGCTCCTCCCATGGACGGCAAGGACATGCTTGTCCCTACCTTTGCCCATGTCAACTTCAGCAGTTTTGAGAGCGTTGTGCAGCTCCTCAAGACTCACCCCTTTTTCACGCACGTGGTAGTGCATCACAAAGTCCTTGAAGGACGGGGCTAGAGAGCCAAGAATCATATCTTCAGCAATGTCCTCGGGCATTGGTGAAGAGAGCTTTGCCAACTTCTCAAGGTACCCTTGCATCGTGAGAAAATGCATGGATACCGATGTTCCCTCCGCCATATGGCACCTTGTGAGTGCGATGGTGGTCTTATAGCGCTCCTTTCGGGCACTATCCATGAACATCTTTGATAAAGCCTCCATGGTCTTCTTGGGTTTTGAATCCAAGTATTTCGCTTGAAGTGAGTCACCCATGGATGCTAGCATAAGACCGTGAACTTGGTTCTCTTGGACTTCCCACTTGGCTTTAGCCTCTTTCTCTTCATCGGTTAATCTCTCATTCAACTTTGGGATTGGACCTTCCAAAATGTGAGACAGTTTCTCAAACTTTAACACGATGTTGAGCTTGAGTTGCCAACTAATGAAGTTTGAGCCATCATTCGCTAAAGGGTGTTTTTCTATCATGGATCGTACGATAGGTTGGATGTTCGACATTTTTCTGCAAAATAAATCATATAGGATCTTAATGCCAATTTTATGTTTTAATACACATGCATATATATATATTGAATATAAATGTAAATGTTGCAAATAATTTTTTTCCCATAAATGCAACAATCCAAGATCCTATCAATCGTAATATAGACTAGCTAAGGGCTATCGAATACATTACAATATCAAGGTAAGAAAACATTTTCTAATCACAACCTTTTTGAATTTTAGCAACATTTAGCATCTTCAAACTCTTGTGACTCTTGTCGTTTTAATTATGAGGGAATACGACCTATCCTCGTAAGAAAAACTTTTTCCCAAAACCGAGCGAGGGCTCTTGGTAATGTTAAGAAAACTTATTTTCATTTGATACGAGATACGTTTATCCATTGTATTCACAACTAAACATACTTGGGGTTCACTAGGGTGAAACACACCTCATATATTTAATTGTGGCACAACAACAGACAACCATTATATCTCCCACTATTCCCAAAGATGGAGGGAGCTATCTCCCGCTAAGGGCGAGCAGAGTATCCCTCGATCAATGGCTGCTAGTGGATGAAATAAGAAGGGAATTTATTCTTAATTTTTGTTTGGACAATTTAACATGTGATTTAGAATTTTAGGTTATCATGCATATTATTAATCATACACATCCTAACATTCAACACATTCATCACATGCATAGCAAGATAAAAACAGAAATTAAACATTCACACAATCCACATCGTGTGAGTTTATATGTTCCCTTCGATCCTCGATCCTCGATCCCTGATCTTCGATCCTCGATCGATGCGCTACAGCGGCGACTTCCTCTTGCACCGGAGATGTAGATTTTACAGAAAATAAACATGCTCCTCACATTTGATAAAAAACCGACTAGTGCAAGTCCTATGTAAAACCTCTCATATGCATATGCAACTATCTAGAAGATGGAAATAGAGAATTTGGCTTTTACATACATAAGCCCCTGTATTATAACAATTATAAACATCCATAGGTGCTGATTTGGAACATATAAACTCACAATTCCTGCAAAAACAACTCGAGCATCCATGCACGCAATATCGCTATAAACTATCCACCCTAGTTTATCAAGCATCTAGAATCTCAAACAATTCTTTGAAAAACATTTTGAAATCCATTAAAAACGTTTTTCATCCATCCATAGTTCAAAAATTAATTATGAACCGCTGTCCATCCAATTTCCAATGGGAAGATGAACCGCAGTTTTTCGGTTTTGTTGATTCTCTTACAAAATAATCGTTTATACTTAAAACAAAATATTGCAAGTTAGAAAAATGTCTAAATCTTAATTCTAATAATTACATGGCATGTTTTAAAACACTTAAAACATTCAGAACGAATTATTATGGAGAATTATATCAACAAACATTCATAGACCGAAAAACCGGTAAATCGAATTGTTTAAATCCTAGATGGTAAACTAAATTCGTGAAAAACTTGAACCCTAAGCTCTGATACCACTGTAGGATTTCATGTTTAGTTGTACATATTTATTTTCGAAATTTTTATGCACAATAAGGATCAATTTACAATTTTCTATGATTTATTTCATGCATGCATCAATTTGTTTCAATAACTAGTTTCAAAACTTTATTAAAACAAATATGGGCTCCGAAATTCATACCTAGAAGTTCTCTAAAACTTCTTGAAGATTTGGAGACGTTGGGGATGCTTCTCGCTGCGCCGGATGCCTCCGAGTATTCACCAAACACTAAACAAGATCGGAGAGAGGGAAGCTAGTCTCTCAATCTCCGATAGGGTTTAGAATCCAATTACTAACCCATCTTTAATTCCTTTGAGAAGATGACCTCTTAAGAACTAAAACTAAACTTAAGAATTAAGGTATTTTCGTGGAGAATTATGGAGAGAGAATTTTTGCATGAGAAAGCAATGAATTATTAATGAGGTAATGAGATAAACTTGTATTTATAAGTTCTCTCCAAATTACCTATTCATGTGCAACCTCTTTCCCATGATTTCATGCAAAATTCCATCTAACCATCCATTATTTAATAATAAATAATATTAGCCACGAATTAAATCAATTATGGACCAATTCCATGCATGATCTAATTAATTCTTAAATTAATTCTGCTGAAAACGGTCTGGACCGGTCGACCGTTTGGAGGTTCGGTCGACCGCTCCAACCATGTTTCGGTCGACCGTTCAATAACTCGGTCGACCATTCGTAACAGGAACTATTCCATCGCAATGTTCGGTCGACCGACCGAACAGATGAAAATTCCCTGTTATCGGTCGAGACACGTCCGGTCGACCGTGCCCGATCGGTCGACCGTTTGCTGCTAACTGGTCGACCGTTGGAGCACTGTTTTGCAGACTTGTCAAATTTTGGTTTAACCCCTACAAAATTTGACATTTCGGGATTAGTAGTAAATTCATAACTTATGTAACATATTATCCTATGCAATGATCAATCATTACACCCCATAATATTTACATCACATATGAATTTTATTTAGATTCTAATTATGTTATCAATCACAACATAATTTTGATTTTGCTTGTTCACCCCATGTGTCATATTTTCTACATGAAGCCCGACACATCTTATAAACTCAAAATCCCCATTTCGTGTTTCCCAGTTTTGCGGTGTGACCTATGGGAGGATCTATACTAAGTTGGCAGTGATATTAAGAGCTTAATATCAAAAGCTATAAGCGGTATCTAGCTACACATTATAGCTCCCAATTAGTTAGATGTCTTAATTCCACTCGAACCAAAACCCGATCCATTTAGTGATGGAGTGCACCACTTGTGTCCGTCCCTTGCCTCATGATATTAAGAATACATACAAAGTAGTATTGTGTCATCTTTGTATTAGTATTCATTTCTTGATCTCTTTAAGCTAGTTATAAATATGTGACTTAACTCAAAACACATTGTGCACATTATAACTTTGCTTTATCAAGGGGCCTACTAATATCATCACTCAATTAAGAGGGGCAATCATAGTCTTTTGACTAACTATCTTCTCCAACAAAAGTTGTACTTAACCAACCAATACCTTTACACTACACTTATCGATAGTTCAAGACACTAGTCTAATTAAGAACTCCTTAAGTGATCGGATATAAGTCTCATATCAAAGGACCAAAGACACAGTAAAATATTAATGACCCAGAAACACATTTCTATAATATTTTACTTGTTAGGTCTATTCAGTATACAAAAGTAATATTTTCCTCTTTTGCATACCCGTGTTGTCACTCACTTGTAGAGCTACAATGATCTATGACCAACACGACAATCTTAACCCGGTAATCAATGTCCCATGTTAATTACCATGATTGCGAATATCTTTTGTTTTATGTAAACCAATATCTTTTAGAGCTCTACGGTTAAGGACCAAAAGCCTCTTCCTTAACACTTCTAAAAGTCGAATAACATAAACAAGGAACAAAATGATTTCTCATTCAATTCATAATAATTGACATTTAAAAGTAAAACTTTTAGAACACGTTCCCTTCAATAAGAAGGAAAATTACTCTTAATTTTGTTGGACAATTTCATATATTTACATGTGATTTAGAATTTTAGGTTATCATGCCTATTACCATTCATACACATCCTAACATTCACCACATTCATCACATGCATAGAAAGATTATAAAAACAGAAATTAAACATTCACACAATCCACATCGTGTGAGTTTATATGTTCCCTTTGATCCTTGATCCTCGATGCCTGATCCTCGATCCTCGATCAATGCGCTACACGGTGGCTTCTTCTTGCACCGGAGATGTAGATTTTACAGAAAACAAACATGCTCCTCACATTCGATAAAAACCGACTAGTGCAAGTCCTATGTAAAAACCTCTCAAATGCAAATGCAATTCTAATGATAGAAATAGAGAATATGGCTTTCACTTACATAAGCCCCTATATAATAATAATTACAAAACATTCATAGGCGCTGATTTGGAACATATAAACTCACAATTCCTACAAAGACAACTCAAGCATCCATGCACGCAATATTGCTATAAACTATACAACTTAGTTTATCAATTATCTAGAATCCCAAACAATCCTTTGAAAAACATTTTGAAATCCATTAAAAACGTTTTTCATCCATCCATAAGTTTAAAAATTATTTTGAACCGCTGTCCATCCAATTTCCTAAAAGGAAAGATGAACCGCAATTTTTCGGTTTTGTCGATTTTTCTTGCAAAATAATCGTTTATACTTAAAATGAAATTATTGCAAGTTAGACTTATGTCTAAATCATAATTCTAGTAATTACATGGCATATTTTAAAAAACTTAAAACATTTAATACGAATTATTACAGAGAATTATTTCAACAAAATTGAACCCTAAGCTCTGATACCACTGTTGGATTTCTAGTTTAATTGTACATATATATTTTCGAAATTTTTTGTACAATAAGGATCATTCATATATTTTCTACGATTTGTTTTTCATGCATGCATCGGTTTGTTTTAATGATTGCTTAAAACACATTAAAACAAACATTGGGCTCCGAAATTCATACCTAGAAGTTCTCTAAAACTTCTTGAAGATTCGGAGACGTTGAGGATGCTTGTTGCTGCGCCGGATGCCTCCGTGTATTCACCAAACTCTAAACAAGATTGGAGAGAGAAGAGTCAGCCTCTCAATCTCCAATAGGGTTTAGAATCTAATTACTAACCCCTCTTTAGTTCCCTTGATAAGAAGATCTCTGAAAACTAAAACTAAACTTAAGGATTAACGTGAAATTCGTGGAGAATTATGGAGAGAGAAGTTTGCACAAAAGGATAATGAATTAATTGATTAGGTAATGGGATAAACTTGTATTTATAAGTTCTCTCCAAATTACCTATTCATGTGCAACCACTTGCCCATGATTTCATGCAAACTTCCATCTAACCATCCATTATTTGTCAACAAATAATCTTAGCCACGAATTAAATCAGTTATGGACCAATTCCATGCATGATCTAATTAATTCTTAAATTAATTCTGTAGAAAATCGTCTGGACCGGTCCACCGTTCGAACCAAGTTTCGGTCGACCGTTAGACACTCGGTCGACCGTTCTCAACAGTAAAACTATTTCATCGCAATGTTTGGTCGACCGACCGATAGATTCGGTCGACCGTTCCGAACAGACGAAAATTCCCTGTTATCGGTCGAGACGTGTCCGGTTGACCGTGCACCGACTGGTCGACCGTTTACTGTTGTTCGGTTGACCGTTGAGCACTGTTCTGCTGATTGGTCAAATTTCGGTTTTACCCCTACAAAATTTGATATTTCGGGATTAGTAATAAATTCACAACTTATGTAACATATTATCCTATGTAACGATAAATCATTACACCCCATAATATTTACATCACATATGAATTTAATTTAGATTCTAATTATGTTATTAATCATAACATAATTTTGATTTTGCTTGTTCACCCCATGTGTCATATTTTCTACATGAAACCCGACACATCCTATGAACTCAAAATCCACATTTCTTGTTTCCCAGTTTTGTGGTGTGAGCTATGGGAGGATCTAGACTAAGTTGGCAGTGATATTAAGATCTTAATATCACAAGATATAAGTGGTATCTAGCTACACATTATAGCTCCCAAGTAGTTAGATGTCTTAATTCCACTCGAACCAAAACCCGATCCATTTAGTGATGGCGTGCACCACTTGTGTCCGTCCCTTGCCTCATGATATTAAGAATACACACAAAGTAGTATTGTGTCATCTTTGTATTAGTATTCATTTCTTGATCTTTTTAAGCTAGTTATAAATATGTGACTTAACTCAAATCACATTGTGCACATTGTAGAGAGATCTATGACCAACACGACAATCTTAACTCGGTAATAAATGTCTCATGTTTATTACCATGATTGCGAATATCTTTTGCTTTATGTAAACCAATATCTTTTAGAGCCCTACGCTTAAGGACCAAGAGCCTCTTCCTTAGCACTTCTAAAGATGAATAACATAAACAAGGAACAAAATGATTTCGCTTTCAATTCATAATAATTGACATTTAAAAGTAAAACTTTTAGAACACATTACTTCACGTGAAATGCGTATTATTATTGTAGGGCCCAAATTAAAAGACTAAGACCCAAAGGACACGGTGATTGCCCAACCGGTGATAGCTTCAAAGCACTAGACACTGCTAACCATGGATGAGAGGATGAAAAAATTAACCCAACAAAACAACCTTGCACGATTAGTTGACAAAGAAAAGACATAAAACAGGCGATGAGTGCCCCTGAAAAATCAGCCCAATTAGTGGCTTGGGACTTGATCTACGAAAGTGGCAACTCCAGACATTAGATTGCATCAGTTAAAATAACCACAAGTGCACGACCGCGTTGAAGGGGTGGCAAGCACAGGTCTATCCACAAGGAGCATGCACGAGTCGAGTTCACAATACTCGAGTGGGAAAAGGAAAAATGATGAAGTCGATGCTACGCTACAATGCGAAAGAAAGCGGAAAATAAGCAATAAAACTAAACCCCTCGGGGAGTAGAGAAAGAATGTGGAATGAAAATGTGTGTAGTGTGTTTTTTTATTTGTGCTCATCAAAACATGTCATACATGAAATCCATAAAACTCAATTCCAACTTTGCCTCCACATGAAATAAGATAAGACATTATCATTAAAACATACAAGCCAATAATTGAAATGAAGCTAATATGTTCACATGCATCATGACTCAAATCCAACTATGTATCAACATGAAATAAGATTTATCACAATCATTAAAAAATACAAGACATTAATTTGGATAAAGACAACATGAGCACATGCATGCACATGTCTTGTTTCCTTCTTCCACTCCATCCTTATCCTAACCTCATCATTCCCCGTAAAATAGGCTCACTAATCTAAGCATATGCTAAGCTTCACTCAAGGGCATTAGCACATCAAAGATAAGAGTGAAATCCTATTAGATGGTTGTGGAAATCATATAAGGCTCAAAGGATAGGATTAATACACACTAATCCATCACATAATCATAACACTTTCTTCTCCACCCCCAATGGGGATGGACTACTCTGTACCCATCTCTACACTAAAGAAAGTATAAAAATAACAAGAACCCATAATGTAAATAGCTGAAAACAATATTAACCAAACAACAACATAAAAGAAATTGCATCAAAGTAAAGACACTATAGTAAAGAACAAGAGTAAAACTAGATTAAGAAACAAAAATACAAAGTTTGCTCCTCTCCAACCCCCTTGTTACACTACTAAAACAGGAAACTAAAACCTACTCTAATGGGAGAAGGAGAAAGAAGTGGGAGAGGAGGGATTACAATGGTATATATTGTAGGATTCGTGTCCCTATGTATGTATATATTTTAAAATTTAAATACAACATACAAGATCGATTTCATACTTTCAACGATTTTATGTACATAACTTTGTGTTTTATTCTAATATCATGCAACCCTAGATTTATTAAAATAAATCACAAAGGTAGAATCATACCTAAAGGTTCTCTAAAACCTTTTGAAGATCCGGAGTTGCGTTGCCCGTTGCGTCGTCCACGGATTTGCCTCCGAGTGTTCACCAAACTCTAAACAAGATTAGAGAGAAATGAGTTAGCCAATAAATCTCTAACAAGGTTTACAATCTAGCTAATAACCCCTCTTTGAGCTCCTGAGATTTCTATCTCCTAAACTCAAAATTACTAAGAGAATTTCGTGGTGATTAGAGGAGAGATTAATGAGAGAAAGATTTTTGCATTAGTATTAAACAAGTAGGAGTATGGCTCCTTTTATAGTCTCCCAAAACATCCTTATCAAGAGCTATTCTTTATCCATGATCCCTTGTTTATTCTCTCCTAAAATTAATCTCTAATTTCCACATAAGCACCCACAAAAAACGTTTTAATTAAATCTGGAATTAATCCACCCATGATTTAATTAATCTCTTAATAATTCAGGCAGAATCGTTCTGTTCGGTGGACCGAGTATTATTCGGTCAACCGAACCGTTCGGTTATAACACGTGTTCTCTGGAAAAATTTGGACGAACTACGTCTTTTACTCGGTCTACCGTTAACCTACCAGAATTTCTCCTAGGACACAGTCTACGGATGACCGTGTCACCTTCGGTCTACCAAAAATACCTCTTTTCGGTTGACTGTTTCCAAACGGTGAACTGAACCCGACTGTCCAGGCACTCTAGACAATCTCGGTCAATTAATTGTGTTTACCCGTTCCTCATTCGGTGAACCGATCTGAAGATACCTCGGTCGACCGAACCTTGAACGGTTCACCGTGTATGACCCCAATTTTGCCTTTGTCAAATTTTAGATTTATTTCCAACAAAATTTGATCTTTTGGGGGTTTTAGCAAATTCACATCTTATATAATATATTATCATATGTAATATTAAATTATTACACCCCATAATATATATACCTCATATGAATTTATTATGATTCTAATTATGTCAATTCTCATGACACATTGATTTTAATTAATTGACCACATGTGTCCCATTTTTCATATGAAACCCGACACATCATATGAACTTAAAATCGAGCCTCTTGTTTCTCAGTTTTGTGGTGTGACCTATAGGAGGATCTACGCCAAATTGGTAGCGATATTAAACACTTAATATCTCAAACTATAAGCTGTATCTAGCTACACATTATAGTTACCCAATTAGCATAGATGTCTTTGTTCCATCCGAACCAAAACACGATCCATTTAGTGATGTAAGTGCATCACTTGTGTCCGTCCCTTGCCTCATGATATTAAGAATATATAGAAAGTAGAAATGTATCATCTTTGTATTATATTCATTTCTTGATCTCTTTAAGCTAATTATAACTATGTAACTTAACTCAAGTTACATTGTATACATTATAATTTTGTTTTATCAAGAGGCCCACTAATATCATCACTCAATTAAGAGGAGCAATGATAATCGTTTGACTAGCTATCTTTTCCAGCACAAGTCATGCTCAACCAACTATTGCCTTTATCACTACACTCATTGATAGCTTTTGACAATAATCAAATTAAGCACTTCTTGAGTGAAAAGATATAAGTCTCATATCTTAGGATCCGAGACACGGTAAAACATTAATTACACGAAACACAATTCCATAATATTTTACTTGTTAGGTCTATTCAATATATAAAAGTAATCTTTTCCTCTTTTATATACTCGTGTCGTAAATTATTTGTAGAGCTACAACAATCGATGACCAACACGACAATCTTATCTCGGTGATTAATGTTCCATGTTAATTACCATGATTGTGAATAACTTTTGATTTATGTAAACCATTATCTTTTAGAGCTCTACGGTTAAGGACCAAGCGCCTCTTCCTTAACACTTCCAAAAGACGAATACCATAATCAAGGAACAAAATGTTTGCACATCCAATTCATAATAATTGACATATAAGAGTAAAACTTTTAGAATACATTCCTTTCATATATAGACTAATACATGGTTAGGATTAATATGGGAATAATCGGACGGGTCTAAATTATATATGATAGTCCAGGAGTGCTCTGACCCGACAACCCGAACCACGACCGAAATTTCAGCCCATTTGGAGCATTTTGATCCGCTCGTGGAGGATCGAAATCCACCTCTGGCGGATCAAATGCATCCGATCCGGTTGAAATTTTGCGTCGCACTTGATATCTTGATTTAGCACATGGGGAGAAGCCCTGGTCTGCTGGCTGGAATCACTTTGAGTTTAATTGGTGAAATACTGATCTGATTCAAGTCATGTGTCACCATGTTTTGCACTTCACGATCAGGTCCCTCCGGTTTTGCACTTGGGTCCTTCCTGATTTACGATCCAGTCCTCGTGCATTACAAATAGGTCCAGAACCTGCCAAATCAGTCCATACTTGTTACGTTTAGATTTTTTTTGCTCATTTCCTCTTCTTTATTACCTAACTCCTGAAACCAACAACTCGAGTAGCACAATATTGGGGTAAAATAAAGGATATATAGCATGAATATGGTGCATGATATTCTACTAATCAAACCCAAATTAAAATACTAAGACCCAAAGGACAGAGTGATTGCCCAACCACTGATAGCTTCAAAGCACTAGACACTGCTAACCATGGATGAGAGGATGCAAAAATTAACCGAACAAAAAAACCTTGCACGATTACTTGACAAAGAAAAACATATAATAGGCGATGAGTTCCCATGAAAAATCAGCCCAACTAGTGGCTTGGGACTTTATCTACGAAAGTGACAACTCCATACACTAGATACTGACGATTGTGCAGTGTATGGATTAAATGCCTGATGTTGGATGAACATCTTGTTAGTTTTCTGGCCTTAATCCATGCAATGATGATTTAACTAACATAATCTTAATCACAATCAAATGTATAGTAGCACACATTATGCATAGAAGATATATTGTATTGTGCTAACATCTACAAGTGATCAAGACTCGAGGAAGAATGGAATGAAGTCAAGACATGTACTCAAGCTAATTGAAGACATGTAATTTTTTAATCTGAGTCTTAGGAATTTATGTGAACTTGAGCATACAAAAGTTAAAACCTATTCACATACACACTAGGCTCATTGTAGAAGTCACATACCAAATTTCACATCAATTGGACTTTAATAGATCACCAAAACCTTAGGTAGGAAAATCACTTAAACCAAACCTAAATTGGTGGTACAAAATGGACGACCGAAACCAGTTCTCGGTTTGATCGTTTCTATCAGTTATTCAGTTAACCCATAGTGATTTAACCCACCTCAACTGGTCGACCTATTTCACCTTTGCGGTCAACCGATTGACCTGTATTTTCTGGACGACTGATAGAATTATCGTATTATACAGTGATCGTATTTGTATTTTCATCTAACCCCTAAAATACATTTGGACACCGGTCGAACGATGCCTTGATGGTGTACGATCAGATGCAGACATTGTGCACCAAAAGTGCTTGTTATTTTTGGTCGAACGAAAATTTTCTTATTGTGTTCGACCAATTAACCATCTTAACAATCGACCGCCCCCATATTTAGTTCGACCGTTAACTTAAGTTGCAGTCATTTGGTTCAACCGTGTCTTTTGTTGGTTCGAACGTTTCCCTATTCTTATGGAAACGGTCGACTGGTATAGGACAAAATTGTTATCTGAACTTTTCTAAATTGTGTATCTTACACAAATCCTTTCCAAATCTATCCCAATGGATAGATTAAGTGTAGAGTCTACAAATAGAGCTTAGAATAACTTCACAAAGTAACCAATCCTTTCTCTAAAGTTCTCATACTCATACTACTCTCTTGTGCTCTAAATCTTCTATTTGTGCTCAATCTTCCACTTGAAGCATCATTGCATTCATCAATCATTCAAGTGCGTGAGACTAGAAGTGGTTACTACAAAATCTCCAGTAAAGTGTTGTATTAGCTTTCAGAGTGAAGTTTTTCTCGGATTGTGAGAAGGTGGTTGATGCATTGGATACATTGCATCATATGTCTTTCATTTAGATTGATTTTATATGAATAAATGCTACTAAGGTATGTGTATAGTCTTATTTACAGATACATGGACCTGAATGCAAATTACCCATATCCCGAGCATAAACGCGTGCAAGAGACTCATTTCTGTCATAAAGACCAAGTTCAAGATTATCGGGGTTCAAATTGAAGTTCATCCAAGCATAAAAGCATTCAAAGACCTAATTACAAAAAGGCCAATGACCTACGCACAAAAGTAGCCAGGGACTTAATTGCAAAAAGCCGAGGACCCGACTGCAAATTACAAGTACCAAAATATTATTTTGGAGAAGTTCTAAAGAAAAATCAATTTGGATCTCCAAATATATGAAGAACTAATTCGGAGCTCAAAAGAAAGGAAAGAAATCAATCCAGACGCGCAAAGGACATTTAAATCATACCATAAACACACAGGAAAAATCCGGATCCAATCAGAGCTAAAATTGTGGCGTTTCCGCCGCACATTAAATGCAACTTGCGGCGAACACGCCGCACCCCTCTCGATCTGTGGCCCCGGATTTTGTCCAGTCGTATCATGACACGTGCACTTTCCTATTTCATACTTGGGTCCCTTGTATCGGCTATAAATAGCCCCGAAACGATGTTGTACAGGTGCTTAGTTTTTATTCCATGCTTTAGTAATAAAGTTCTGTTGGTTTATTTTGTGTTTTTAGTTTTCTTTTGTAGTTTCTCTAGGACCCTTTCTCCTTCCCTCCATCCATGAGTTTCTAACTCTCTCTAAAGGGTGGGGGTGATGGATTTAGGGTGATGGGAAGAAGAATGATGTTATTATTTTAATTTCGTGTTAGAATATTTTGATTACTTCAGTTTATGATGAATCATTTATCATGTAATGCTTTATAACTAATGTAATCCATGTTTGCTTTATTCTTAGTTTGTTTTTGTTGTTCTTGCTTTAGAAAATTAAAAATTAAAAATCTCAAACCAACCTTATTTCCCTCTCTTCCTTTTCTTAATCGAAAATCACAAAAATAATAATATCTCTCCCTCCTTGTGTTCGACCCGTACTTGCCACGTCTTCATTGACGCCGTGCACTTGCGGTATAAATAAAATTCCCATCAATTTTTTGGCGCCGTTGTCGGGGAGGCGACGAATATTTTGTTTATTTTTGGTGATTTCGATTCTTTTCTGTTTATCTTATGCGCGATCTAACTATTTGGGTTTGCGTTTCAGGAGACAGCGGAGTGTGCGGCGAAATCTGGGCACAGTTGGAGCAAGAAGGGTGGCGAAATCGCCGCATCTAAAGAACTACCTGCGGCAGATCCGCCGCACGTTTGAAGCATCTGGGCTTCAATTTTTTCTGGGGTCGTCTCTATTTCTGGGTGCACGGGTAGAGCAACTGGAAATTTTCGAGAGCGGGCGGCGAACCCGACTGAGCGTGCGTTGGTAACCTTTGTTGCCTTTTTCCTCGTAATTTCTATTTCCGGAAAATTTCCTTTTTGTAGAACTGCACGTGTTAGGCTCAAATTCCATAATTGGCAATACTTCAACTCTGACCTAAAAGTTTGCAAAATTAGAAGGACTTAGTGCATGCATCATATAGTGTTTTGTTTGCATTATTCTTGCTAAATTCTTGCAAATTATTTTTTGTCGAAGAGTACTGGAGGCAAGGTGCGTGCGCGGTTTTTATCGGTTGCATTTAATCATATAATTTAGTTTGCATACAACCTTGCAATTGTCCCCAACTAAAGACCAATGTTTGACTATCTTTGCTAGATTTAAGTTAAACTATCTTAAGGCCAACTCCGTAGGAAAAGATACGGTGGGGATTTCATCACCCTTCCGTGGCCCACAAATCACAATCATAAAGTGTCACCCAAGCCTTAAAATTAAAATCAATTAGACATTGGCCCCTAAGGACTCAGACTCAATTAAGGAGAAGATTGGTTTGACTTGCTATGACTTGAAGCTGATCGAATTTAATTTGGTGTCTAGAAAGTGTTTTTGTGTTGACGTAAGTCTTCCAAGCGAAGTGGTTGTCTAATTGGCACCGACTCTGTCGGAAGCACCCCCACTACCTATACACTGCCTGACCAATTTGGTTTGATTAGTGAGGGAAGTGAATCAAGCGAACCAATTCGACTCAACCAGTTAGGAGTCGTCTAGATTTAAGCGACATTAGGTCTAGGATTGTTTGAATCGTGCTTGTTTAGGAAACTTCTGACCAACCCGCTTATCTATCTTTTAGAGTTAAGTTTCCATTCTCATCTGAGTCCTCTTTCTCTTCTCATCTCAATTCTCTACATTAGGATTCCTTTCGCATCTTTCCCCCTTCTATTGTTTGTTTCCATTTTTGAAAAAAAAATTATAAAAAAATCGGTGCACTCAGATTTGGGTTCAAGACTTGAGCAATCGACTCTCACGAGTTCATCTAGATTCCAGTCTAGAGCTTAGCCCCAATCCACCTGTTGCACCACCTCACCCGGATCCAATGGGTGAGAATGTAGTGGACCCACCTGTTGCACCACCTATGACTCTGAGGCATCGGTGCTACCCAATGATGGCTGCTCAGCCATCGTGCATCGTTATGCCCATCATACCGGGTCGCGACTTCAAACTGAAGGCACAATACATGAGTATGTTGCCCAAGCTCACCTCTATGGAAGACTCATATCTCTTCCTTAGAGAATTTGAGGAAATCTGCTCCCTAATGCAATACCAGCATATCTCTGAGGAGGCAGTGCGTCTTAAATTCGTGCCTCCAACACTGAAGGACGACGCTAAGAAATGACTATATAGTCTAGCTGAAAGATCTATTAGGAGTTGGGCTGAGTTTGTTCAAGTGTTCTTAAAGAAATATTTCCCCAACCATAAGACTATTAGAATTAGGAATGAAATTGTTGCATTCGTTCAATCTGAGAGCGAGCCGTTCTATTCCTATTTAGAAAGATTTAAGAGCATGTTGACCCAATGCCCTCATCGTGGAATTCCAAGATGGCAATTATGCCAAATTATTTATGAGGGATTAACACCTACATCTAGGGTTATGGTAGAATTTGTAAGCCAAGGAAACTTCATGTCCAAAAATGAGAATGATGTTTGGACTTTTCTTGAGGATTTAGCCGAAAATAGTATGCAATGGGACAATGCTAGAGCACCGAATAACTCGAGTATTGGATCTAGAATAGCAAGTCAACCCAAACCAGGTGTCTTAGCTGTAGATGCTACTATAGCTGCTGAAGCAAAACTAGCTACCCTTATGCGTAGAATGGAAAGTCTAGACTTAAAAACCCGACCCCTAGTGAATCAAGCCTCTTCTACCCCTTGCTCTAGATGTGGTCAAACTGGTCATATAATGGAGGATTGTATGGACTTGGAACAAGTTAATGCCGCATTTAACCGTTCTAGAAATGACCCATACGCATCAACCTATAACCCGGGTTGGCGTAATCATCCCAATTTGTCATGGAGCCAACAAGGTCAACCTCCTAGACAACAACCAAACCCGTATGACCAAAATAATACATCATCTGGGTTTAGTAACAATGGAGATTATGATGTTAGGTTGACAAGGTTGGAAAATTTGGTTAAGACTTTTATGCAAACAACCACTCAATCCTTCCAAAGGCTAGAAACACAAGTCAGCCAACTAGCACAAATAGTAGGTGAAAAAGAAAACGGTCACTTTCCAAGTCAACCTGAGGTGAATCCAAGACCTAATAATCAATATCAGCCCTATCAACCACCTCTAGGAAGTAACAACCCTAGACCGGTTCAAATGCTTCATGAGGAGGGACCATTCGAACAAATAAATGTAGTTGTATTATTACGGTCCGGAAAACAAGTTGATAACAATGTGGTAAATCCTAGGGCTCCTAATCAATCTAGCCGTCAAGCACCCACATGTGACCTAACCATTGAACCTGAAGTCCAATTTGAAAAGCCCAACCCACCTAGTCAACCTGACCCTATAGCTCAACCTGAGCGAGTCTATGTTCCTAAAGCCACATTCCCCAATAGACTGAATAAGAGCTCAAGTGCACAAATGGAGAAAATCTTAGAAGTATTTAAGCAAGTTAAGGAGAATATTCCACTCCTAGATATGATTCAACAAATACCTGTTTATGCTAAATTCTTAAAGGATCTGTGCACTAAGAAGAGAAAAACGAACGTACCAAAGAAGGCATTCTTAACTGCAAACATAAGCTCTATTCTGTCCAACTCGTCTCCTATAAAGTATAAGGACCTTGGGTGTCCCACAATTTCATGTGCGATAGGAGATACTTTTATCAACAAAGCCCTTCTAGACCCTGGTGCTAGTGTGAACTTACTCCCGTTCTCTGTCTATGAGCAACTAAACCTTGGTCCACTAAAACCCTCTAAGACAACCCTTCAATTTGCTGATTGCTCTGTTAAGAAATCAAGAGGTATAGTAAAGGATGCTTTGATTAAGGTTGGTGACTTCATTTACCCAGTGGATTTTGTCATTCTAGACCTTGAACCTGTTGTCGATCCTAAGAGACAAATCCCTATAATACTAGGCAGGCTGATTGACATCATTTCATGCTTATATTTGTACCTTATATCCATTATCTTACACCTAAGCAATGCTACGTGACGAGTTTTATGTTTAGTTTTCAGGAATAAATAGGTTTGAAGAGATGAAGCATAGAAGGACCCAAAAGCTGGGAAAAAGGACTGAATTGTGAGATCTGGGGACCAAGATGCAAGGGAGAAGGACCTGAATGCAAGACAGAAGGACCTAAGAGCAAAACAGAATACTTCACACCATCATGGGGAGTATTTTAGCAATTGGATTCGGGTCGGACCTCCAACAAACCAACCAGATGCATCCAAGACCAACAAACACTTCAAGCAAAGCCCACAAAGAAAACCAGACGGATCTAAACCTTATAGACCGCCAATTGGCGGTCTGGAACCGCTAATTGGCGGTCTATTTAGCCCAGAATCCATCTAGTTTTCTGTAGCACGTGTATTAGTGTATGCTTAGTTTATTTTTGGTATTGGTTTAGTCCCACATCGGGGGATTGTCCCGGATTAGCTTTTTCCATGGCTATAAATAGAACTCTTCACCTTCCATTGTAATCACCCATTGTTTGGTGGCATTCTCTCTACTAAGGAGTGAGCCTTGAAGCAATAACTCAAGGTGGAGAAGGATGCTACCTTCAATGTGAGTCATTGTTAATAAAAGTTTATTTGTTTCTTTTAATCTTGTTTTGTTATGTTGCTTGTTTTGTGTGGGTTGCTTTACTTTGTTTAATTTCTTGTTTAGTAATTTTAGTATCTTAGTTAAATGTTTTCTTTACTTAGTCTAATCAGTAGTGTAATGAGTAGTGAGTAGTTCCATCCCCATTTGGGGGGTGGAGAAATATGTGATATAATAATGTAGTGTATTAAGTGTGTGTTATTTTTATCCCTTGAGCTTTATATGATTTCCATAACCATCTAATGGGTCTCCACTCTTATCTTTGATATGCTAATGCTCTTGAATGAAGCTTACCTTATGCTTTGATTAGTGGACCTATTTTATGGGGAATGATAAGGTTAGGATATGGATGAAGTAATTGTTGGTAACACAATTTGTAGTGTATGTACTCTTGTTGCCTTTTCCTTAGCTAATGTCTTGTATGTTTTAATGATGTAGTCATCTTAATTCATGTGGAGGCATAGTAGGGTCTAGTCTTTATACATGAGTTCATTTAGTTTCATTCCAATTATTGTCTTGTATGTTTTAATGATGTAGTCTTATCTTAATTCATGTAGAGGCAAAGTTGGATGTAGTTTTATGATTTCATGCACTACATGTTGTGAGGAGCTTAATGAACACACACACACTTCTTTATGTTCACATTATTTCTCGACCCCCTTTGGGGTTTAGTTTTATTGCTTATCTTCATTCCCTTTGCATTTCATTTCAGCTTTGTAGTTTAGATTAGTGTAATACATCTTTCCCCCTTCTTTTTACCCCTTGCCTTCGAATAAACCAAGTGTCGACACACCTCCCAGTGGACGACCCGTATTTGCCACCGCTTCAACGCGGCCGTGCACTTGCGGTTAAATATAAAACGATCAATCAAGTTTTTGGCGCCGTTGCCGGGGAGGTGCTCTGTCCAGACCTTGGTTTGGACGATTCGAGGGGTTTTTAATTTTTCGTTTTCAGTTTTGCTTAGTTTCAGGGAACACTCTGATCACGGGGAGGCCACTGGAGAAGTTTGAGGAAGCAAATCCAAGAACAGACCGCCAATCAGCGGTTTGGAACCGCCAATTGGCGGCCTGGTGAGGGATTCTGTCTTCCAATTTTTTTGTGGTCATTTGTGTTGTACTTTTTGTTATCGGGGAGCCCAATTTTGCATGCTGTGACTTCTTATTTGCTCCCAGATCATTAATCACTCCCCCTTTAATCAACTTGGACCATAAAACTCAAAGCAAAAGATTAGACTTCTTGCCATCTAGGTCATGCACCATTGGTAGACCTTGCATGCATTTGTCTTTTCTTTGTTTTACATTTTGTCGTTGATTGCTGGCGTGAGGTACGTGCACCCACATCCCTCATTCATGCATGTTTCTTTCATGCATTAGTTAGTAAGGTGCATCGGGACAAGAGTGAGAGAGCGTTTGATTGGAGCGATTGATTGCTAGATCTAGGATCAAATCGCTACTAAGGAGGGGCTGTCCCATAAAAGATAAGGTGGGGGATTTCATCACCCTTTCCTTGGCCCCAAAAATCACTCTTAATAAAGCCTTAACTAAAAGCAAGTAGACATTGGCCCTAAGGAATTCGGACGCACTAGGAGAGTAATCTAGTCGAGACCGTCATGACCTGATCGGCGTTGCCTACCTTGTCGATAGTAGGAGGTACTGGATCTCCGGATCTGGTATCACTTGCTGGGCATTGTGGTCCTCGTCGTAGGGAGGTGAGGCGTGTCGAGGCTAGTGACCTCGAAGTTAGGCGTCGTCTAGCTTAAGGACCTATTGCCTTACATTGTTTGAGCCGTGCTTGTTAGTTAGGCTTCTTCCTGATCCCACTACCCACGCTAGCTCTAGGGATTCTTCCCTCCTCATCTGAGTCATCTCCTCATCTATTCTCTACGTTTAGTCTCCTCCCCTTTACACTCTCTGTTAGCGTTTTAGGGTCGAGTCGAGCACTTTTTGCGAGCTTAGCCTCGTGGTGGTGAGAGTGATCGACTCGAGAGTTTTTCTTGAGATGGATGGTTACATGGGCGACCATCGATATCATTGTTGGGACCAGGACGATTCTCCCTGGTACTCCGGACCCATGCAACCTGGGGTGGCTCAGACTAACACCCCGTATGGTTGGGATGATCGCAATTTTGTGACTGAGCTGTCTTCATATTGGGGTAACATGAGAGAGGCACCGACTGCTAGACCACAATCTAGTTATGCCGGATCATATGCTGGTCAACAAACTGAGACATTACAACAAACTTTGGCCTCTTTCATGCGTATGGCAGACGACATGAGTGCCCCGGTGGCTCCAGTAGCCGTACCGTGCGACTGTTGTGGGTTGAGTGGTCATGTTATCGGGGAATGTCCTTATGTTCCCCCTGAGCCTGAGTATGAGCACACATTTTCCCAAAATGCTCATTATGACCATTACGCATCCGCGTACAACCCGAGAGTGATGGATTCATGGGGAGACAAATCTTATCCAAATTCTTATACCTCATTTTCACCCCCGTATCCTCCTCCCGAATACCTAGAATTCTACCAGCACCCCACTCCAAATCATTGGACTCATTCTCAGCCCATCAATACCCAACCACAAAATTTCCCAAGCTCTGACTTGGACCTCATCGTTGACCGCATACCCGATTCCTTGAAACAAACTTTCCTTACGTTCATGGAAACCACTCAACAGTCCATACAAAATATGACACTGCAAGTGAGTCAAATGTCGCAGAAATTACGTGAATGTGAGGAAAGTAACTTTTCTTGTCAACATGAGGATTCATATTTTGATATCGAACCACCACCACATCCACAAATTCAAAGCACAATCTTTCAAAGTCAAACTCCTAGTCAGTCTGAGGGACTTGGGGTTTCAATTCACGATCACTTAGTGGAGGATTCGATTCAAATTGAGAATAACTTGGACCAGTTCTATTATGAGTCGGCACAGGATTGTGCCTTACCTTTTTGTCCCGTGGCCCTTGAGCCACATGATCTTATTGTTGTACCTCCTAAGGACTCACCTCTGGTGGAGCAAGAGCTCCCTAGTACCCTCAACTTCAAACAACCTGATGAGAGTTTGCCTCTCACTATTGTTCCTGATCATCTTGGAAATGATGGAACATCAAACAACTACATTGCTCATGAGGGTATTAGGAGTTCGTTGGAGGATACTTTGGGTATGAGACCCACTTCCTGTTCTCCTGGTGAGTTGGACATGCATAACGAGGTGCTTGACCTCGTTCCGACCCACCAGCCTGTTGGTTGGAGAGTTTGGATTGATGATCATAACTTCAGTTCCGCAACGGGAGATATTTTTCTTCCGTTGCCCCTTATTTCCCAAACTCTCGAGAGGTTCAAGCTCTTTCAGTTTGATCCTTTGAATGAGACGCCTTTGCGTCCAATTCATGAACCTCTCATTTCATCTGGTGCTCTTTGTGAAGGGGGCCCACGCATGCGTATTCTGGCCCCGCGTGGTGTCATGTTCCCTTTCCAAGTGCATTGACCCACTCTTGAGGTTCCCATTTGATGTCTTTTGACAAATGAAGATGGGAACTTATGTTTGTACATAGTTATATAAAAAAAAAAGAAAAAAAAAGAAAAAAAAAGAAAAAGAAAAAAAAGAAGTACAATAAAAGACTCCTTCAGTGAGCATTGATTGTTGTGAGCCCCAACCCTTGTGTATTTGGGCTCCATTTCTTTCACGTATTTGTATCCCTTCTTTAGCATCTCACAGGTTTTGAGGGAATTCGGGTTATGTCCATCAACATGACCTTGCACTTCCCTTTGTACTTCATGTTGGTGAGATCTCTCCTTTTTATGCATCAATCCATGTAGTATCTTGCTTGCATTCATTGAGGACAATGCATGAAGTAGGTGTGGGGGGGTGTTTTACGTGTGTAAATGGTCGAGTCTTTTTCCTTTGATTTTGTTTTCTTTTGTTTGCATTGTTAGGGTCATGATAGTGTGCTGCATTTAATATCGATATATCTGCTTGCCATGATCCTTGGGTGACTTGTCTTCTTTTGCTTGCCTAGTGCTTCAAAATTTTCACATTTCTTTCAAAATCTTCATGTGTTTTCGAAAGAAAATGTTTTGTGGGTTTTGCGTGTGTTTAGCATGTGCAAAACCGTTGAGAGGCAAAGTAAAAAGAAAGCTCCCAAAATTGTCTTGAACTTGATGCATTAGGATATCTAGTACGTGGCTTTAGGATTTATCGAGTCGTTAGGATGCACCCCAGTTTTCCTTTGGGGGTGAGTAATCATAGGGTTTCAGTGCTCAAACATTCAAAGAAGTCCACCCTGAACCTAGTGAGTCAATAATTCGTGTTTGTTAATTTAGGAAGTTTGTTGTAGTCAAGGACCCTCTTAATCTTGTTGTGAGACATTAGTGTAGGGGTTTTGGTTCATGTGTAGATAAGAAATAAGTGAGTAGATGTTCTCTCTTCTCGCACGGCTCCTATCACTCGGGAAAGTAGGTCTGAGGGGACTTTGTGCCTGGTGCTTTCGAGTCATCTGACTTGGGATGCGCTGACCGAACTCCCGTTACACGGGTGGTAGGGATTGCCCTATGTGGAGATTTGGGGAAAGGTGTACGTGATAGTGTAAGTCCTCATGGGCAATGATGCACGAAACCTGACCCTGGGAGAATGAAGCTCCAACTAATAAAAAGAAAAAAAAAGAAGAAAAAAAAATGTGTGAAAAGAAACAAAAAGAAAAAAAAAATGGTAATGCAAATAAGAACCTTAATGGACCTTACACTTTGTATCACTTGAGGATCTTGAGGTTGTCCATGTCTTTCACTTAATTCCTTATTTAACTAACACGAATGGTTCATTAGGGTAGAGGTGTGGACTGATCACCTATATAGAGTCGGCCCGTAGGATTACCGCGTCCATTGATCGACAAAATATTTCCAACGAGTCGAGGTCTAGATTGAATAATGCATCTTGTTCGGATTTTGTGGGTATATCCGCTGAAAACCCTCAGGAGACAACACTCCTCCTCCTTGGCAACAATGAGGTTTAACGGCTTGTTGCACGTGCTAAGTGCAACCGTGATTCCTACGAAAGTGAGTTAGGATTTCTTGTTTCTCGTTTGTTTTTCCCTTTCTTTGTTTTGCTCGAGACTAGCAAAAACTTAGGTGTGGGGGTATTTGATTGACATCATTTCATGCTTATATTTGTACCTTATATCCATTATCTTACACCTAAGCAATGCTACGTGACGAGTTTTATGTTTAGTTTTCAGGAATAAATAGGTTTGAAGAGATGAAGCATAGAAGGACCCAAAAGCTGGGAAAAAGGACTGAATTGTGAGATCTGGGGACCAAGATGCAAGGGAGAAGGACCTGAATGCAAGACAGAAGGACCTAAGAGCAAAACAGAATACTTCACACCATCATGGGGAGTATTTTAGCAATTGGATTCGGGTCGGACCTCCAACAAACCAACCAGATGCATCCAAGACCAACAAACACTTCAAGCAAAGCCCACAAAGAAAACCAGACGGATCTAAACCTTATAGACCGCCAATTGGCGGTCTGGAACCGCTAATTGGCGGTCTATTTAGCCCAGAATCCATCTAGTTTTCTGTAGCACGTGTATTAGTGTATGCTTAGTTTATTTTTGGTATTGGTTTAGTCCCACATCGGGGGATTGTCCCGGATTAGCTTTTTCCATGGCTATAAATAGAACTCTTCACCTTCCATTGTAATCACCCATTGTTTGGTGGCATTCTCTCTACTAAGGAGTGAGCCTTGAAGCAATAACTCAAGGTGGAGAAGGATGCTACCTTCAATGTGAGTCATTGTTAATAAAAGTTTATTTGTTTCTTTTAATCTTGTTTTGTTATGTTGCTTGTTTTGTGTGGGTTGCTTTACTTTGTTTAATTTCTTGTTTAGTAATTTTAGTATCTTAGTTAAATGTTTTCTTTACTTAGTCTAATCAGTAGTGTAATGAGTAGTGAGTAGTTCCATCCCCATTTGGGGGGTGGAGAAATATGTGATATAATAATGTAGTGTATTAAGTGTGTGTTATTTTTATCCCTTGAGCTTTATATGATTTCCATAACCATCTAATGGGTCTCCACTCTTATCTTTGATATGCTAATGCTCTTGAATGAAGCTTAGCTTATGCTTTGATTAGTGGACCTATTTTATGGGGAATGATAAGGTTAGGATATGGATGAAGTAATTGTTGGTAACACAATTTGTAGTGTATGTACTCTTGTTGCCTTTTCCTTAGCTAATGTCTTGTATGTTTTAATGATGTAGTCATCTTAATTCATGTGGAGGCATAGTAGGGTCTAGTCTTTATACATGAGTTCATTTAGTTTCATTCCAATTATTGTCTTGTATGTTTTAATGATGTAGTCTTATCTTAATTCATGTAGAGGCAAAGATGGATGTAGTTTTATGATTTCATGCACTACATGTTGTGAGGAGCTTAATGAACACACACACACTTCTTTATGTTCACATTATTTCTCGACCCCCTTTGGGGTTTAGTTTTATTGCTTATCTTCATTCCCTTTGCATTTCATTTCAGCTTTGTAGTTTAGATTAGTGTAATACATCTTTCCCCCTTCTTTTTACCCCTTGCCTTCGAATAAACCAAGTGTCGACACACCTCCCAGTGGACGACCCGTATTTGCCACCGCTTCAACGCGGCCGTGCACTTGCGGTTAAATATAAAACGATCAATCACAGGCCTTTTTTTGCCACTTCTGAAGCTTTGATAAATTGTCGAAATGGGCTCATGCAACTATCTTTTGGAAACTTAAAAGCTGAATTTAATATCTTTCATGTTGATAGTGAACCAAAAATAGTATGCAATCAAAGTGATGTTGTGATGAGATCGTGTATCTATAAGATTTCTGAATCAAATAAATCATCACAAAATCAAAAAGAAAGTTAGAAAAAAGGGAGTAATTCATCTACCCAACCACCACCACTCGAGCAAATAAGAGAACCAACACATGTAAAGGGTGTGGAATCTTTACCTCTGGACTCTCAGGGCAACATGGGGTAACAATTCAACTGGATACATGCACCAATATGGTGACATTCAATCCAGTTCTGACTATGGTTGACTCTGAGCAAATTCAATCCCTCTACCGCAAGTTGGTTCAGGTAATAAGTGCATTTGCTTTATCTTTGCATACATTGAGGACAATGCATGATTTAGGTGTGGGGGGGGGGGGGGGGTGTTTATCTATCTATCTATTATGTTCGTTTAAAAAAAATTATTCAATGCTCCATGACATAGCTTAAGATTGAACTGCCAAAACCCGTGTACAAATTGCATTGAGTTTTTGTTCTTTATTATATAGTTCTGCTTGTCGAAACTATGACATAAATCTTAGTTCCAAAGAAATAACCCATTACCCTTTAAGACATGTATGCACTTAAATTGGATGAATCAAATCTTTGAAGTGGTTGATAAAAAGCAGAGGTTGAGGAAAATATACCGGGAAGTGTGAACTTCTAATAGAAATTAAGCCTTTAGTAAAAAAAGTGAGGAAAGCACATTTTGCAAAATGATTACAAAAACCCAAGCCTTCGAGTCACTGGTCCGTCCGTAGGGGTATCTTAAAACCCAGTAACTTGAGTCTGTCAGCTCGGGATTATCGGCCAAACTCGCTACACGAATTTAAAAAGGGTAAAAGTGTCAAAAAAAAACAAATGTGTTGAATCACTTTAAGATACTCAAGGCCCAAAGTTAAAAGAATGATCCATGCCATGGTTGATCCGAATGATACTTCACCACCAGAGGAGACGTGCAAAAAAATTTAAGTGATAACATGTGTAGAAGGGTTAGTGGTGTGAATGTTGGAGGAACAAAGACCAATTCATAATTTTTATGAGTTAGATTTATATAATGAGCATGCAAGAATTCTAAGTGAGATGTATAAGGTTGAGGTGGAGATATTGAGAGTTATTAATGAAATGTTGAATTAAGACTTTGTGGGTGTGTCAACTGAAAACCCTCACGAGACAAAACTCGTCCTCTAAGGAAACTTAGGGGTTTAAAGGCTTGTTGCACATGCTAAGTGCAACCGTGATTCCTACGAAAGTGAGTTAGGATTTCCCTGTTTACATTTTTCTTATATTTTGTTTTGCTAAGGACTAGCAAAATCTAGGTGTGGGGGTATTTGATGCATTGCATACATTGCATAATATGTCTTTCATTTATATTAATTTTATATCAATAAATGCTACTAAGGTATGTGTTTAGTCTTATTTACAGAATACATGGACCTAAAAGCAAATTACCCATATCCCGAGCATAAACGCGTGCAAGAGACTCATTTCTGTCATAAAGACCATGTTCAAGATTATCGGGGTTCAAATTGAAGTTCATCCAAGTATAAAAGCATTCAAAGACCTAATTACAAAAATGGCCAAGGACCTAAGCACAAAACTAGTCAGGGACTTAGTTGCAAAAAGTCGAGGACCCGACTGCAAATTACAAGTACCAAAATATTATTTTGGAGAAGTTCTAAAGAAAAATCAATTTGGATCTCCAAATATATGAAGAATTAATTCGGAGCTCAAAAGAAAGGAAAGAAATCAATCTGGACGCGCAAAAGACATTTAAATCATACCATAAACACACAGGAAAAATCCGGATCCAATAAGAGCTAAAATTGCAGCATTTCCGCCGCACATTACATGCAACTTGCGGCGAACACGCCGCACCCCTTTCGATCCGTGGCCCCGGAATATGTCCAGTCGTGTCATGACGCGTGTACTTTCCTATTTCATACTTGGGTCCCTTGTATCGGCTATAAATAACCCCCAAACGATGTTGTAAAGGCGCTTAGTTTTTATTCCATTCTTTAGTAATAAAATTTTGTTGGTTTATTTTGTGGTTTTAGTTTTCTTTTGTAGTTTCTCTAGGACCCCTTCTCCTTCCCTCCATCCATGAGTTTCTAACTCCCTCCAAAGGGTGGGGGTGATGGATTTAGGGTGATGAGAAGAAGAATGATGTTACTATTTTAATTTCGTGTTAGTATATTTTGATTACTTCAGTTTATGATGAATCATTTATCACGTAATGCTTTATAACTAATGTGATTTATTATATGTTTCAGATTTCTCTAAACAAAACCCGACATCTAAACCTCCACCCGCTGGACTCTCATCCATATTTGCTTTATTCTTAGTTTGTTTTTGTTGTTCTTGCTTTAGAAAATTAAAAATTAAAAATCTCAAACCAACCTTATTTCCCTCTCTTCCTTTCCTTAATCGAAAATCACAAAAATAACAATATCTCTCCTTCCTTGTGTTCGACCCGTACTTGCCACGTCTTCATTGATGTCGTGCACTTGCGGTATAAATAAAATTCCCATCAGTGGTCCAAGCTTGGTGAGGGTGTTCACAAGCTTGAAGTATAAAGATAAAATCTCCCGGTCTAGAACGAGGAGACAGTTAGTGGATTACGCGAAGTTGCTCAAGGAGGAGCAATTCGTAAGAGAGGATTAGAATCCGATTGGTGGATTCATACCTCTATACATCAGACTAGAGGTTTGCTTCTCTCATTTCTTTATTTTATTTTGTCACTGTTTGATTGGTTTATTGCTTAAGTTTTTAAGATCCGTTTTAGTCTATTCATCCCCGCCTTTTGACTAGTAGTAGGGCTAGTTAGATCATGTACACACCACTCTGGAGAGGGAGCACAACTATCTACACTCGGTCAGGGGTATGTATTTGGTCAGGGACTCCACATTCAAAATCAACATGTAAAACTTGTATTTAATTATGAAACGTATTGTGAGATGCTAAATTTGTTAAGGGTTTGTGAATGATTTAATACTAGTGTTTAATTGATTCTTATGTTTGATATGTTGAATTAGTTGAATTTTCATACTAGTGAAAATGTTGAATTTTTTATCATTTGAAGGGATGGGACTGTCCCACGAAGGGACTGGTATTTTAGTTAAAGACGAGTAAATCTCGCACGAGACAATCGTGCCCCCATTGAAGGACATGACTGTCCCGAGTTGGGAACATCCTACGACACGACGAGAGTGTCCTGTGAAGGGACTGTTTCGTTCTAACAAGGGATCCCGATAAGGAACAAGAGTATCCCGAGACTATCTCAAGTCTGGAATGTCCCACGACGGGATCATACCGTATTGAGATGTTAATGTCATGTGACGTGATGAGACCTTCCCAAGACGGGACGAGAATGTACCTAAGGGCACCCCTTAACGGGGCATTTTGCCCAGTCAGTCGAAGATGACCGAGGTCATCTTCGCTGGGGTCGTCGACCCGGACTTTTCAACGCCCGGGTCGATGACCTGGTTTTCCGGGTCATCCAACCGGGACGCGCCACGTGGCGCGTCTGGGTTGGGTTTTTTTTGGTTTTTTTTAAGTTTTTAGTTTTATTTATTTGTTAAATATTTGTTTTAGATGTGAGGTTGATTTATTTTTTGGAGATGTTGGGTTTAATTTTTATTTGGTTTAAATATGTTGGGCTCTTATTTATTTGTTGGAGATGTTGGATTTAATTTTTATTTGGTTTAAATACGTGGGGGTATTATTTCGTAAATAATTTGGTATTAAAACTATATTAGCACACTTGGATTGGAATGAAGCTACAACCCGCTTAATTGAAATTAAACCAGATTTACAACGCTTAAACGGAAAATGACATCAACTCCTTACGTACATTTCCTAGCTGGATTTCGTCCTCCTCAGTCATTAAACCCAGCTCTTTAACCTTCAATAGTTGTACGTATATATCATAGAGTTTTTCCTTAGCACGTCAGTCCTCTTTCTTTCTTTGAAACTCCAACTTGCGTTCTCTGAATGCCAGTTCTTTGTCTTTTACGGTGGTGTGTTCAGCAAGACGAGCAACCAAGTTTGTAACATACACGTCTTCATCATCGGCTACCGCTTTACCATTCTTTTTGCTTTTTTTGATACCGGTAGGACGAGGTTGAGGATGTGCGACAATTTTAGGGATTGTCGTAGGAAAATTAGGAGGCGAGCTTTCATGGCCTTCCTCTTCGAATGGCTCCATCCGACTTCGTTTAGTGGAGGACCCAGAGCCAGACGTGTAAGTACAACTTCGTTTATTGGAAGACCCTGAAGATTGTCTGCTCGAAAAAATGTGTACAGAGCCCAGGAATCTCCACTTTGGGTATTGTTTCAAAATTCTCCAGGCGTGTGAGTATTGAAAGTCGGTGTTGGTCTCACTCTAGTAAATTTGATGAGCTTGTTTGATCACGTCATCCTCGTTTTGTCCACTTGTCATCCGTCTTGTTGCTTCATCATAGATGCCCGCCCACTTGCTTGTTGCCTGATTTATTCTCCTCCAACGACCTTTGATTGCCTCTTGGTTTCTAGGTGAGAGTTGGTAATTAGTAAGGGCGGCGTCGTCGTATATAATTTTTACTTTTGCCCAAAATTGGTTATTTTTCTGGTTTGTCCCCACTACCGCGTCCGTGGTAACGGAGATGTAAGCAGAAACGAGGGTCTTGTCTTCCATATAAGACTAACCACGTTTGTTTACCGTTGATGGGTTGTTTGTTTGGGTGACTGTTGAGATAGGTTTGCGGGACAATGGTCAACATTTTCATGAGGTTGGAACTCGGTGGACTCATTACTCAGGAGGTCAGAATACATGTGGAGTACATTTGGCTGCGGTGGATGTTGAGGATTTTGGTACGGGTAGAACGGGTTTTGCGGTGGTGTATTTTTGTACGGGTAGAACGTGTTTTGTGGCGGTGGATGTTGAGGATTTTGGTACTAGTAGAAGGGTTGGGACCCAGTGGGGTAGTAAGGGTTTACGTCTGTGGATTTTGAGACCCACTGGGGTAGTAAAGGTTTTGAGGTGGTGGAGGTTGGGAACCACTTGCGAAGCTTGGGTTGTAGCAGGAAGATGGGTCAGTGAATTGGGAAAATCCGAATCCACTGAAGGGAGGGCGACTTGGGAGAGACATTTCCTGAGAATCACTGCTCTCAGACGACGACATTATCAGTGAAGTTTTGATATGGATGTTTAAGTGTTTAGATGGTGTGATGACTTCGAAGGACTTGTGTGGCATTTATACTCTATCTCACAACCACACCACTGTCTCACAACCTTAACCACAACCGCAACACTTTGTCACAACCGCACCACTTTCTCACAACCGTACCTCAATCTTAACCACAACCTTAACCACTTTATGACAACCGCACCACTTTCTCACAACCGCATCACACTCTTAACCACAACCGTACCCACTTTTTCACAACCTTGCACACTTTCTCTCAACCTCACGACCCCAACCACAACCACATCACACTCTTAACCACAACCTTACCCACTTTTTCACAACCGCACCACACTTAACGACAACCTCACGACCCCAACCACAACCTCACACTCTTAACCACAACCTTACCCACTTTTTCACAACCTTCTACACTTTCTCTCAACCTCACTTTCTCCATAAATAGGGTATTAAGGCATATCCACAATCACATTCACTATCAACGTTAGCCACAAAGATGTCTTCTGATAGTAGTGTTCCATCCTCAGCAAGTAATTCCTCTGACGATGAGGGAAACGAACTAACTGAGGAAGTAATAGACTAGCTTTCGCAGCATATGTCTCGTCCACCTGTACGAAGGCAAGTTCTAGCTAGAAGGAAAACCGGTCCCGATAGACGTAGAGAAACTAGTTACGACAATCTATATTCTGATTATTTTGCTGACGATCCTATGTATGGTCCTAGTATTTTCAGAAGAAGGTTTAGAATGAGGAAGCATGTATTCCTCCGAATATCAAACGCAGTTGGGGCCTCCGAGGTGTTCTTCCAACGAAGGCCAGACGCCACGGGTCGACTTGCAATATCGGGACTGCAAAAAATAACTGCAGTTCTCCGAATGTTAGTGATTGACATCATTTCATGCTTATATTTGTATCTTATATCCATTATCTTTCACCTAAACAATGCTATGTTACGAGTTTTATGTTTAGTTTTCAGGAATAAATAGGTTTGAAGAGATGAAGCATAAAATGACCCAAAAACTGGGAAAAAAGACTGAATTGTGAGATCTAGGGACTGAGATGCAAGGGAGAAGGACTTGAACGTAAGACAGAAGGACCTAAGAGCAAAACAGAATACTCCACACCATCATCGGGAGTATTTTAGCAATTCGATTCGGGTCGGAGCTCCAACAAACCAAGTAAATGCATACAAGACCAGCAAATATACCAAGAAAAGCCCACAACAAAACTGAGCAGGATCTGAACCATATAGACCGCCAATTGGCGGTCAGTTTTGGCCCAAATCCGCTCAAATTTCTCCAGCACATGTATTAGAGGATGTGTAGGCCATTTTTTGTATTTGTTTAGTCCCACATCGGGGGATTGTCCCGGATTACCTTTTTCTTTGGCTATAGATAGAACTCTTCACCTTCTATTGTGATCACTCCATATTTTAAGTGGTTATTCTTTCTATTAGAAGTGAGGCCTTGAAGCACACACTAAAGTAGGAGGATGTTACTTGAAATGTGAGTCACTTTAATAAATGTTTCTTTATTATGTTGTTTGTTTTATGTTTCTTGTTTTACTTTACTTAATTTCATTTCATTAGATTTTTTAGTAGCTTAGTTAATATGCTTTCTTTGCTTAGTTTAATAATTAGTGTAATGTTTAGTGAGTAGTTCCATCCCCTTTGGGGGTGGAGTAGATGTTCATACATGCATTAGAGAATGGAATGAATGCTTTATTACCAATGTGTTGATAAAACATGAATGTATGCTTGCTTGTTTAGGATAGAATTTATAACTTGATGAGTTTTGCCAAAATGATTAGACACCTCTCATGCTTGTTTAGATTCTGGGATAAACAACTTGTATATGTAAATGTTAATCAACTTGGATGGTGAATGGATTGATAGGTTTTGCCATAACATTTAGACATTTCGTATGCATTTTAACACCACCTTTATTTGTGCTTAAAGAATGTGTTCAACACCCACCTCCTTGCATGTGTGCACTCACTCCACCCCTTAGGGGTTCTCCATTTCTGAATTCCAGCACTCATCTTTCGTTCTTAGTTAAGTTTTTAGTTAATCATTTGCTGCTTTCTTTCACATTTCATACTTCGTAGTGTAGTGTAGCATAGCATAATACACTCTCTTCCATATTTTTGCCACTTGATTTCGTGCAAACGAGAGGTTGCTCACCTCCCTGAGGACGGCCCGTATTTGCCATCGCTTCAACGCGGCCGTGCACTTGCGGTTTAAATTAAAATGTTCAACAAGTTTTTGGCACCGTTGCCGGGGAGGTGTTAGTCCAGACTCTTGTTTGGACGATTCGAGTGGATTTAATTTGTGTTTTGTAGTTTTTCTTTGTTTCAGGAGACGGGGAATAGCAAGGGGAGGCTACTGGAGAAATTTCAAGACGAACTGGGCACTTCAGTCCGCCAATCAGTGGTCGGAGACCGCCAATTAGCGGCCTAGTGAGCTCTGTTCATCTTTTATTTTCTTTGTATTGTTTCTCTAATGGATCTAGTAATCTGGGACTCAATTTTGCATGTTCTGACTCTTAGATTGCTCCCAGATTAATAATCAACTAACCATTTAGGGAAATAGTGCATTGAAACTATCTTTGTGGTATATGTGAAAGAATATCTTATCTTCCAAACACTGCTAGTATTTGACTTAGGCTACAAAACATCAAGTAATTTCTCTATAATAAGCTGGAGACCAACATCAAGCGATCGAAACTAACTAATTTTTTTCTTAAGCATATATTAACGATCTAACTTGGGAGCCAAAAATTGATAATATTTAAATAACAACTGTAATTTATGGCATTGCAAGTGGAATAGGTTACGACTTCAAATTCTAAAGAAGAAACATTAATCTTAAAAGCATCTATTCAGGACCACTTCAATATAGATAGATATTTGAGTAGAAATTTAAGAGCATCAAAAGTAAAGTGCAGTAATTTTCAAAATTCCTTTTAATTTGGAAGAAAAGGAATGAATTAGTTATATATTAGGGGACTATAAAATAAATTTGTTAATTTAAATGTCACTTCTAATACTACTTATTGTTTTCTCGGGATTGTTATAGATTTGTTTGGATTTGTTTTATACAAAGTGCATGAGAAGATAATTACATCGACTATCTCTCGCACTTAATGCTTAGGGTGTGTTTGGTTGCAGGTTTCTCCAGATCCTCCAAGTCCCCGAAAGCTGCTACAATGCCGAAGTTGTAGCCAAAAGGCCAATCACCCAGCTCCTAGCGCAGATTTCAATGTAACATTGTGCATAGCAAGTGAAGCTGGGTGTGGGGGGGCTTCACCAGTTCCTGCCTTGGTGGTAGGGATTTGTTCATTGATCTGGGTGAGGGAGCATGTTTCGGTGGGGGAAGCCTTACGAGCTTTAGGAAGTTTTGGACAAAAGTGACATGGATGGTGAGAATAAATAAATAAACCACGTTTACATGAAATGAACTTCGATGGCATCATAATACTACAGTATCTTCGATACTCTCATATAAAACTGGAATAATGTATTTAGTTAATGCTTGAGTATGATATGTCATCATCACCAAACACTTGAAGTTATTGCAGCAATTAGCCAATTGAAGAAGAATATATTAAAGGGCCACGGTAGGGAAACCAAATATTACATAAGGCCAATCACTGTATAGGTTATTTTGAAGGCCAAACATTAAATATATTTTAATATATTTCTAATTTTATCTCTAAAATACCCTCACCCCCATCACCACAATCTCACATCCTAAACAAACACACCAAATCTTCCTCATTCCTACACTAAATCTCAAACATTCCAACATGCTGACGACCCCGCACCTCAGACCACCATTCCCGCTCGCTTCGACCGAACGACCCAACTCTTTTGGTGATAACAAGGCAACTCATTTGGTGAAAACAACCCAGCTCGCGATGCATCCTGCACGAGACTGGTGCCTCCCATGCAGGACTGTTGTGTCCCAGCTTGTTTAGGGTGGCAAAATGACCCAACTCTTTTGGTGAAAAAATGACCTAACTCGTTTTGTGTTCCATCAAATCAGCAGTCTTCCATGGCCATTATGAACCCAATTGGAATTTAATTTGGAAATATATTTAATATGAATGTTTTGTGTCTAAAATGCTTCTTTGTAATGAGTCTTGAATCACCTTATATGGAAATTTAAGGAGAGAGTTATGCACAAATGATTGAAGATTTGTCAATGGTCCAGTTTCCAAATACGAAGACACGTTTTTCACCCTTATGTCATCATAATTTGGTAAGTCATAAGAGAAACGAATATGTGCTCCTTTTAATTGTCTTTCCAACGGATTTAGAATTGTCAAATTCTGTATTGTATGTGGATGTTATGTAAAAAAATGACCTAACTTGTTTAGTCAAATGACCCAACTCATTTGGTTAAATTAACCCAGCTCGTTCACGACTGATTTGGGAGTGCTCGGGACTCCGCTTGAGACTACTCGGGATTGTTTGGAAACTGCTCGGGACTTGCTCGGGACAGCTCTCGACTTCGCTTAGGATTGGCTAGGAACGGCTCAAGAGAGCATTGGACTGCTCAAGACAACTCTGGACTGCTCGGGATAGCTTGGGACTAATTTGACCAAATTAGGTTCTGAATTTGGAGTTAAGAAAGATTTGCATCTCGAAATCTTCTTTGTAATGCGTCTTGAATCGCCTTATTTGGAAATCGGAGAAGAAATTTATGCACAAATTATTGATGATTTGTCAATTTTTCCAGTTTTCAAATACGGTCTGTCTTGACACGCATTTTTTACCCCCGTATCATTCGAATTTCGCAAGTCGTAAGAGAGACTAATATGTGGTTCTTTTAATCTTTCCAACGCATCTGCAATCATCAAATTGCATTTTTGTATGTGGATGTTATGAGTAAAACAAGTGATACATCACGTGCAGGACGAGTGTGTCCCGAGCTGCCTTGGTGTGCCTCTAGTGGTACTAGTGCGTCTTCCACTGCAATTATGTGCACATTAGGTTCTGAATTGGGAAATATGTCAAATAAGAAAATTTTGAGACTTGAAATCGTCATTGTAACAAATCTTCAATCGCCTAATATGAATATCAGAGAAGAGAGTTATGCACAAATTATTGATGATCTGTCGATTTTTCAGTCCAGCAATCTAGTCCCTCAGCCAAGCAGTTGTGTCACTCGGGCCAGTATTCCAGCCCCTCAGTCCAGAAGTTGTGTCCCTCAGTCCAGTCGTCCAGTCCCTTAGTCCAGCAGTTGCGTCCCTTAGTCCCGAAGTTGCATCCCACAGTCCAGCAGTTCAGTCCCTCAGTCTAGCAGTCCAGTCCTTCAGTCCAACACTCCCACCTTGTTGTTGGTATGTTCCTTGCGGGACTGCTACGTCCCAGCTTGTTTAAGGGGGGAAATTGACCCAGCTTGTTTGGTGAAAACAACCCAGATCATTCAGCTCGTTCGTTGAAAACAAACCAGCTCATTTGATAGAACGATCCAACTTGTTTGGTGATTTTTATAACTCGTTTATCTTGACTGAATGTGTTTTTGTAACATGTTGGTTTCTCCTGTCTCAATGTTCGTGTCCAAACAAGTTAACTTGTAACAAATTGGTTTGTGATGTTTTAAACTCGTTTGTCTTGATTGGATTTGAATCTAACAATGGTGCCATAAAGTTGTTTCAAAACATATGATTTTTCGTAACAACGCAAATAATTCAGAAATTGAACATAACAAGTTCACTTAAGATATTAAATTGTACACATATTAATGTTCTAACACTCAAAACAATTGTATATGTTGTTAATTAAGTTGTATCGTGTAGAACAAATTATTTCTTGTCTTAGAGAAAAGTATTTTTTTAAAACGAGTCGGCTTGTTAATTAAATTGCGATGACCCAGCTCGTTTTGACTAGACGACCTAGCTCGTGTGGTGAAAACAAGATGGCACATTTGGTGAAAATGACCCAGCTCATTGGTGTGTCCCGCCGGTCGTTGGTACGTCCCACGAGGGACTGTTGCATCACATCTTGTTTGAGGGGGAAAAACGACCCAGCTTATTTGGTGAAAACGACCTGACCCAGGTTGTTTGGTGAAAACAAGCCAGCTTGATGAGAATTAAATTTATACCGCAAGTGCACGGTGTCAATGAAGACGTGGCAAATACGGGTCGAACACAAGGAGGGAGAGATTCTGTTATTAGTGTGATTTTCGATTAAGGGGAAGAAGGAGAGAAGAAATAATTGGGTTTTGAGATTTTTGGGTTTTAATTATCTAAAGCAAGAACAAGAACAATTAAAACTAAAACAAGAACAAAGAGGTGAATTCCGTCGGGTGGAGGTTTAGATTTAGGGTTTAAATTAGAGAATTCAGAAACTTATAATAAATCATGTTAGTTATGAAGCATTACATGATAAATGATTTAACACAAACTCAAGTAATCAAAATATACTAACACAAAATTAAAATAATAACTTTTATTCGTCTTCTCTTCACCCTAAATCCGTCACCTCCACCCTTTGGAAAGAGTTAGAAACTCATGGAGGGAGGAAGAAGAGATCCTAGAGGCATTACAAAAGAAAATTAAAAACAAGAAACAAAAGACAGAATTTTATTACTAAAAAGAAGAATACAACACTAAGACTAAAAATAAAAACTAAGGTTAAGGACCAAGGACCCTTCTAACATCGTTCTCGGGGCTATTTATAGTTGTTACAAGAGACCTAAGTATAGAATTAGAGAGTACACGTGTCCAGACACGACTGGACAAAATTGGAGCACATGGATCGACTAGGGGGCGGCGTTTCCGCCGCACAATGTATGTGATATGCGGCGATTTCGCCGCACAATCTTCTCTGATTTAATCCGGATTTTTGCTGTTAGTTTATGGTATGATTTGATCCTCTTTTGCGCGTCTGGATTGATTCTTTCCATTCTTTTGAGCTCCGGATTAATTCCTTTATATGTTTGGAGAACTACATTGATTTTTCTTTAGATTTTCTCCATAATAACTCGTGAATTGCAATTAGGTCCTTGTCTTTTTGCAATCAAGTCCCCGGCTACTTTTGTGCTCAAGTCCTTGTTCTTTTTGTAATTAGGTCTTGAATGCTTTTATGCTTGGAAACATTTCCACTTGAAACCCGATAATCTTGAGCTTGGTCTTTATGATAGAAATGAGTCTTCCGCACGCGTTTATGCTCGGGATGTGGGTAAATTGCATTCAGGTCCCTGTATTCTGTAAATAAGACTAAACACATACCTTAGTAGCATTTATTGATGTAAAAGTGATCTAAAAGAAAGACATATGATGCAATGTATGCAATGCATCACAACTCGTTTGATAGAGCAACCCAGATTGTTTGGTGATTTTTACAACTTGTTTATCTTAATTCATTGTGTTCTTGTAACAAGTTATTTTGTCTCATCCCAATGTTCATGTCCGTACAAGTTAAACTGTAAAAAATTGGGTTGTGATGTTTTCAACTTCTTTGTCTTGATTCAATTTGAATATATCGACATTGTCATAAAGTTGATTCAAAACACATGATTTTTCATAAGAACGCAAATAATTCAGAAACTAAACCTAATAAGTTCACTTAAGTAATTAAATTGTACACATATTAATGTTCTAACACTCAAAACCATTGTATATGTTGTTAATTAAGTTTTGTCATGTAGAACAAATTGTTTCATGTCATAGAGATTTTTTTGTTAAGACAAGTGAGGTTGTTAATTCAATTACAACGACCCAGCTCGTCTGGTGAAAATGACTTGGCTCATTGGTGTGTTCCGCCAGGTCTTTGGTATGTCTCATGCGGGACTACTGCGTCCCAGCTTGTTTGAAGGGGAAAACGACCCAACTTGTTTGGTAAAAACAACACGGGTCATTCGGCTCGTTTGTTGAAAATAATCCAACTCATTTGATAGAACGACCCAGCTTGTTTGGTGATTTTTACAACTCGTTTATCTTGATTTAATGTGTTCATGTAACAAGTTGGTTTGTCTCGTCTTAATGTTCATGTTTGTACAAGTTAACTTGTAACAAGTTGGTTTGTGATGTTTTCAATTTGTTTGTCTTGATTGAATTTTAATCTGACAAGGTGCCATAATATTGTTTTCAAACATATGATTTTTCATAACAACGCAAATAATTCAAAAATGGAACATAAAAGTTCACTTAAGAAATTAAATTGTACACATATTAATGTTCTAACACTCAAAACCAACCATCCGTAATTGTATATGGTGTTAATTAAGTTGTGTCATGTAAAACAAATTACTTCATGTCTTAGAGAAAACTATTCTTTTTGTTCAAATGATCCAGCAAGTTAATTAAATTGTGACGACCGAGCTCGTTTTGACCATACGACCCAACTCGTCTGGTGAAAACAAGATAACACATTTGGTAAAAATGACCCAGCTCATTGGTGTATCCCTCAAGGTCGTTGGTACATCCCACGCGGGGCTGCTGCGTCCCAACTTGTTTGAGGGGGAAAAACGACCCAACTTATTTGGGGAAAATGACCTGACCCAGGCCGTTTGGTGAAAAATAAGTCACCTCGTTTGATAGAACGACCCATCTTATTTGGTAAGTTTTACAACTCGTTTATCTTGATTCATTGTGTTTTGTAACAAGTTGTTTTGTCCCGTCCCAATGTTGGTGTCCGTACAAGTTAACCTGTAACAAATTCGTTTGTGATATTTTCAACAATGTCATAAAGTTGATTCAAAACACATGATTTTTGATAAGAACGCAAAAAATTCAGAAATTGAGAATAATAAGTTAACTTAAGTAATTAAATTGTACACATATTATTCTAACACTCAAAATCATTGTATATGTTGTTAATTAAGTTGTGTCATGTAGAACTAATTGCTTAATGTCTACGATAAAATAATTTTTGTATTAAAACGACTGAGGTTGTTAATTAAATTGCAACAACCCAGCTCATCTGCTGAAAATGACCTAGCTTGTTGGTGCGCCACACCATGTCTTTCGTACGTCCCACATGGGACTGCTTTGTCCCATCTCATTTGAGGGGGGGGGGGGGGGGGGAAATGACTCAGCTTGTTTGGTGAAAACGACAAAGGTTGTTCCGCTCGTTTGTTGAAGACAAATCAGCTCGTTTGATAGAATGACCCAACTTGTTTGGTGATTTTTACATCTCGTTTATCTTGATTCAATGTGTTCATTTAACAAGTTGGTTTGTCTCGTCCCAATGTTCGTGTACGTACAACTTAACTTGTAACAAGTTGGTTTGTGATGTTTTCAACTCGTTTGTCTTGATTAAATTTGAATCTAACGGTGTCATAAAGTTGTTTCAAAACAAATGGTTTTTCAGAACAATGCAAATAATTCGAAAATTGAACATAACAAGTTCACTTAAGAAATTAAATTGTACATAATTGAATGTTCTAACACTCAAAACCAACCATCCGTAATTGTATACGTTGTTAATTAAGTTGTGACATGTAGAACGAATTGTTTCATGTCTTTGAGAGAAATATTTTTTGTTTTTAAACGAGACATATTTTTAATTAAGTTGCAACGACCCAACTTTTTTTGTGAAAACGAACCAGACGTTGGGCGTCTCGCCAGGTTGTTGGTACGTCTCATGCGGGATTGTTGCGTCCTAGCTCGTTTGAGGGGGAAAACGACCCAAGTCATTCAACTCGTTTGTTGAAGAACAAACCAGCTCGTTTGATAGAATGACTCAGCTTGTTTGGTGATTTTTACAACTCATTTATCTTTATTTAATGTGTCCATGTAACAAGTTGGTTTGTCCCGCATCAAGGTTCGTGCTCGTACAAGTTAACTTGTAACAAGTTCGTATGTGATTTTCTTAGCTCATTTTGTCCCAATATGGATTCAGGACACACTTTAGAGAAAAATGGACACATCGGGACAAATCTGGACAAACCTAGATACATCTAGACACAAATGGACACATTCTGGATAAATCTGGATACAACTTGGTACAATATCAACACATTTTGAATACTTAATGGGACAAATTTGGACACAATATAGACACAAATGGACACCATCTGAGCACAATATGAATATATCTAGACACAATATGGACATATTATGGAAATAATATGGGCACATATGGACATTATCTGGACACATCTGGACACCATATGGACACAATATTGACACATTCTGGACACATCAGGACTGATGCGTTTTCCACACCATTTATGAGCCCATTAGGTTACGAATTTCAAAATATGTTAAATACAAATGTTTTGCATTTCCAAATTGTCTTTGTAACAATCTTTAATCACCTTATTTTGATATCGGAGGAGAGAGTTATGCACAAATTATTTATGAACTGTCGATTTTCTATTTTCAAAATACAATCTGTCTTGAGACACATTTTTCACCCTCGTATCATCGGAATTTAGCGAGTCATAAGGATACTAATATATGCTCCTCTAAATTATATTTCCAACGGATATGGAATCTTAAAATTCTATGTTTGGATGTTCATGTTATGAGTAAAACAAGTAATGTGTTACGCATGGGGCGACTGCATCCCGAGCAAGATTGGTGTGTCTTCAACGCCATTTATGAACCCATTTAGATTCTGAATTTAGAAATATGTAAAATAGGAAAGTTTTTTCCTTTTGAAATCTTCTTTTTAATGACTCTTGAATTAACCTTATTTATATATCAGATGACAGAGTTATGCACACATTATTGATGATCTGATGATTGTCAAGTTAAAAAATTCGGTCTGTCTTGAACACATTTTTCACCATTGTATCATCGGGATTTGGCTCGTTGTAAGAGAAACAAATATGTTCTCCTTTTAATTGCCTTTCCATCGGATCTTAAATCATCAAATTTTGTATTTGGATGTGGATGTTATGGATAAAACGACCCAACTTGTTTGGTCGAACGACCCAGCTTGTCTGGAAAAACGATCAAGCTTGTTTTCTGTTCTCTCAAATCAGATGTCATCCACGCCCTATATGGACTCATTCGGTTCCTAATATGAAAATATGTAAAATATAAAGTTTTTATTCTTGAAATTTTCTTTGTAACGAGTCTATAATCGTCTTATTTGGATATCGGAGAAGAGAGTTATGCACAAAGAAACAAATATGTGCTCCTTTCAATTGTCTTTCCAATGGATCTAGAATCATCAAATTCTGTATTTGGACGTGGATGTTATGAATAAAATGACCCAACTCGTTTGGACGAACGACCCTACTCGTTTGGACGAACGACCCAACTCGTTTGGTGAAACCGACCTAGGTCGTTTGAGAAAACAACGCAGCTTGTTCGGCTCGTTTGTTGAAAACAAGCTAGTTTGTTTGGTCCTTTTGTGTTAAAACCGAAAAATTAGACTTGGGGAGTAAACCATCCCATTCTAGTCAACTTAATGCCTCTTGGAACTAATTAGATTGGCTGGCCAACTTTTTAATCCTTGACATCATATATGATATTGTATTGTGGTAATAAGTTATTATGAGATTATAAATATTGCCGAATTATAACTTAGAAATTTATAAAATACCAATAAAGTATAAAGTAAAAAAGAATAAAGTATGATATTTTGTTTTCATTATAAATAACTATGATCTAAAACAAGACATTTTGCTTTCATTTTTATACCTATAATTCATTAATGATTCACATGAGGTACCACAAACGAAGCTTAAATTCTCAGGAAAATATGCGTGACCAATAGGTTGTGAGAGTTAAGGAAAATGGTAAATGGAGATACGTTTGAGGGATAACTTTGTAGAAAGGGGTGTTAATTGTTGTAAAGATATCGGAGATTCTTGGAATCACACAAGCAAATAACAAAGCAAGAGAAAAAGTACGTAGGAGGGGAGATTTTTGTTTGTTTCTCTTATTTTTCCATTGCATGACACAACCTCATATATATACTCATAGAGGTGTGTAAGATACAAGCATTCATAGTCTATATTAATTGAGATGTAAATAATGATGTAAATACAAAAAAATGTTTCAATACTCAAAAGATGTTACAAAAAGTTATAATGCATTATTTGGAAGGTGCATCATCCATCACATATATAATTTCATAACACTCCCATTTTGATGATCACCTTTTATATACGCTTTTGGGCTTGCCTCATTAAAAACATTGTTGGGTAAAACTTTGTGGGACAAAAAGTTGGTTAAGGAAAAAAAAGTGTAGAGCGTATAAATCTCCCCCTTAGCTTAACATATATTCTTTAATCGACGAATATCAATCTTAAAAACAAATTGCTCAAACACTTTCGCAGCAACTTTGTAAATAAATCCGTCAAGTTCTCACTTGATTGGATCTGACAGACATTTATCTCGCCATCCTTTTGTAAATCATGTGTTGAAAAGAACTTTGCTGAAATATGCTTAGTCTTGTCGCCTTTGATGTATCCTTCCTTTATTTAAGTAATACATGCAATATTGCCTTCATATAAAATTGTTGGGTGGTCTCTAATTTTGTCAAGTCCATTTTCTTCTTGTATGTTTTGGATCATTTCTCTCAGTCACACAGATTCTCGACCAGCTTGATATAATGCAATTAACTCTGAATGATTCGAAGATGTAGCTGTTAATGTTTGTTTTGTTGATCACCATGAATTTGTTGTACCATCATATGTGAACACATTCTGTTTATGATTTTGCTTTATGTGGATCTGGATCTGACATATATCTAGCATTGGTGTATCCAATTAATTTGGACTCTAAACCTTTTTCATAAAATAACCCATATTACGTGTTCCACAAAGGTAACAGAATACATGTTTAATTCCACTCCAATGTCTACGTGTTGCTTCAGACCTTTTTGCTAAAGTAACCCATATTACGTGTTCCACAAAGATAACGAAATACATGTTTAATTCCATTCCAATGTCTACGTGTTGCTTCAGAACTATATCGAGCGAAAACATTCACTGAATATGCGATATTAGGCCTAGTATTATTAGCCAGATTGAAGGGAATGTGTTCTAAAAGTTTTACTTTTAAATGTCAATTGTTATGAATTGAATGAGAAATCATTTTGTTTCTTGTTTATGTTATTCGACTTTTAGAAGTGTTAAGGAAGAGGCTCTTGGTCCTTAATCGTAGAGCTTTAAAAGTTATTGGTTTACATAAAACAAAAGATATTCGCAATCATGTTAATTAACATGGGACATTAATTACCGAGTTAAGATTGTCGTGTTGGTCATAGATCATTGTAGCTCTACAAGTGAGTGACAACACGGGTATGCAAAAGAGGAAAATATTACTTTTGTATACTGAATAAACCTAATAAGTAAAATATTATAAAAATGTGTTTCTGTGTCATTAATATTTTACTGTGTCTTTGGTCCTTTGATATGAGACTTATATCTGATCACTTAAGGAATACTTAATTAGATCAGTGTCTTGAACTATCGATCAGTGTAGTGTAAAGGCATTAGTTGGTTAAGTATAACTTTCGTTGGAGAAGATAGTTAGTCAAAAGATTATCATTGCCCCTCTTAATTGAGTGATGATATTAGTGGGCCCCTTGATAAAGCAAAGTTATAATGTGCACAATGTGATTTGAGTTAAGTCACATATTTGTAACTAGCTTAAAGAGATCAAGAAATGAATACTAATACAAAGATGACACAATACTACTTTATGTGTATTCTTAATATCATGAGGTAAGGGACGGACACAAGTGGTGCACTCCATCACTAAATGGATCGGGTTTTGATTCGAGTGGAATTAAGACATCTAACTAATTGAGAGCTATAATGTGTAGCTAGATACCGGTTATAGCTTGTGATATTAAGCTATTAATATCACTGTCAACTTAGTTTAGATCCTCTCATAAGTCACACCACAAAACTGGGAAACGAGAAATGTGGATTTTGAGTTCATAAGATGTGTCAGGTTTCATGTAGAAAATATGACACATGGGGTGAACAAACAAAATCAAAATTATGTTGTGATTAATAACATAATTAGAATCTAAATTAAATTCATATGTGATGTAAATATTATGGGGTGTAATGATTTATCATTACATAGGATAATGTGTTACATAAGTTGTGAATTTACTACTAATCCCGAAATGTCAAATTTTGTAGGGGTTAAACCGAAATTTGACAAGTCTGCAGTACTATGCAAAACGATCGACCGGTTAGCAGTAAACGGTCGACCGGTATGTGCACGGTCGACCGGACACATCTCGACCGATAACAGGGAATTTTCATCTATTCGAAAGGTCGACCGAATCTATCGGTCGGTCGACCCGAACATTGCGATGAAATATTTTACTGTTGAGAACGGTCGACCAAGTTGCGAACGGTCGACCGAAACTTGGTTCGAGCGGTCGACCGAACCTCCAAACGGTCGACCGGTCGAGACGGTTATCTGCAGAATTAATTTAAGAATCAATTAGATCATGCATGGAATTGGTCCATAATTGATTTAATTCGTGGCAGAGATTATTTGTTAGTAAATAATGGATGGTTAGATGGAAGTTTGCATGAAATCATGGGCAAGAGATTGCACATGAATAGGTAATTTGGAGAGAACTTATAAATACAAGTTTATCTCATTACCTCATTAATTTAATTCATTATTTTCTCATGCAAAAATCTCTCTCCATAATTCTCCAGGAAATTTCCTTAATTCTTAAGATTAGTTTTAGTCTTCAGAGATCTTCTTCTCAAGGGAACTAAACAGGGTTGGATTCTAAACCCTATTGGAGATTGAGAGACTAGCTCTTCTCTCTCCAATCTCGTTTAGAGTTTGGTGAATACTCGGAGGCAATCCACCGGGCGATTCGTGCGGCAACGTGAATCTGGATCTTCAAGAGGTTTTAGAGAACCTCTAGGTATAATCCTCTTTGCAATTGTTTGTTCTAATGCATGTTAAACAATTAGTATAAACAAATGCATGTCTATATGAAAATCGAAGAAAATATGAATGTTTTGATCCTATATGTTTATAAAATTTCGAAAATATATACATACTATAGGGCACGAAATCCAACACAGATATCCACATCTATAGCTAGGTTTTGGGCAAATGCTCAAATATAAATCCAATACAGCTAATATCCACATCTATATCCCTATCCAAAACCAAAGTTAAAAAAAATACATATATGGACCGGTAAGAAAATTTACCCATATCCACACAAAAAGGCTAGAGATGCAAACCAAATACCAAATAGACACATACAACTTTGGATAGACTCTGTAATGCCCCCGATCTCATGGGTACGCACACTGGGAAAGGAACACGAGTGTCACGATTAGAGACTTCCGCGATGACCGAAGGAGCTACGAAAGAAACACAATTCCGACTAACTCAACAATACATAACAGACATACATGGATAGACAATAAGGGTATACATAAACGATCCAATTACAATACATCGAGTTTCAAAGGAAATACAATGACATAAGAGGAAACAAACGATAACCGAAGGCTCTGGTCGATACGTCCCTCGTGTACTGAATCTTCGACACTCGCACAGTCTGCCATGTGGGGAACCTAAGTACCTGTAAGCACTGCATTAACAAATGCGTGAATTTTCAATTAAGAAAACCCAGCATGGCCAAGCCAAACAATAAGAGAACTATGCATAAAGTCTAACTAAGACAAGCATCAAAACATAACATAACAGAGGAGCACATAATGCATCAGAAGGCTATGACTCTACAGACCATGCCAGTCGGGCGCACCTGACACGTTCCTCTCAAGGAGCCAGACACCAACCTCGTTGGTCAGAAGTGGTCACTCGACAGTGACCCATCGCTCGGCACAAAGTGGTGCGCCGGATAAATGTCCCAATTCGCGGAAATTAACCTACATGGTGTCATCGCAAACTTGGGAACATCTATATTGAGACAGAATGGCAGCGTGCTTGCCCAGGACTTATCTTACGCCTGGCCTCCCAACGTGAAGGTCTTATGCGAATGGCCTCAAAAGCTAGAGGTCCCACTCGTGGCCTATCGGCCCAGAAAACAGAACGTGTCCAGAATTATAATCAGATTAAATGCAATGCAAGCTACTTAAGCATCTAAGATCTAATATAGCTACTACAGTATGCGGAACAAGCTCAAGGAAGAGTATCCGGATACCCTCCTAACAGCCCCAAACAAATAAGAATCAGAACATCCCAATCAGGAATCATAACATTGCCATCAGAAATCAAAATGCACTCACAACAGCAAGCAATCATGACCGGGATCGATTAATCAATACGACAACTAATAAATTCATCTACGGGTCATGATATGGAGTTATAAGTTCTGACTTCCCAAGTGCCACGCATACCCACACCATAATACCTCATATCAGTAACATATATACATGGCATGAATGATAGAACAAGCGCAACAGTAAGAGATACCACAGATAACCACTACAAGCATTCAATAGTATGAATGCTAAATTTCAGAACATATATGCGTTGGAAACTTAGGACTTGATCTGATATTATATGAATATAATCACGAGATAATGCATGAAAATATGATCTTTAATCAGCAACAAATCACGGGGGATTATCTGAATATAATCATGGAATGACGCATGGACATATGATCTATAATCATCCAACAAATCATGGAAGATTATCTGAATATAATCACTAAGCAATGCATGGACATGTGATCTGAAATCAGCAAACAAATCCTGGAATATCATCTGAATATAATCCCGAAATAACACAAGAACATATGATCTATAATCAGCAATAAGATCATGGGATATTGGCATGCATATAATAACTAAGTAATGCATGGACATGTGATCTATAATCAGCCAATAAATCATGGAATAGTATCTGAATATAATCACTAAATAATGCATGAACATATGATCTATAATCAGCACAAGATCATGGGATATTGTCTGCATATAATCACTAAGTAGTGCATGGACATGTGATCTATAATCAGCCAATAAATCATGGAAGATTATCTGAATATAATCACAAAATAATGCAAGAACATATGATCTATAATCAGCAACAAGATCATGGGATATTGTCTGCATATAATCACTAAATAATGCATGAACATGTGATCTATAATCAGCAGAAAACTCATGGAAAAATCGCAGGTTACAGCATGCTAAACGTTGTCACAAAACAACCAAGAAATCACAAGTAAGTACAACAAGAGGTGGGTTGCACATCACGCAAAATATGCATGCAAAACACCACTCCGACTTGCTCCCCACAGCCCAGCCTCATACCTTATGGTTTCTTCATCAAACCCCCAAGGAAACATGAAGCAAGGGCCGTGCTAGTGGGAGAAAAGCCCAACCAGCCGCTGGAGTCCAGAATGTGCACCACAGTCCACCCTATCGGGTAGATCTCCACCAGCACAAACCCTAGACTTCAGATCGGCCAACCCACTGGTGTTGGACAAACCTCCGTCTAACACCATGCACTTCTTCCTACGTTAAAGGGCTAGGAGTATACCTGAGAGGGAGGTTGTTGCTGCCAAAAGATCGCCGGAGATCTGCCCACCAAGATCTTCTTCTAGCCGCTGCAAAAGATGCACTCTAGCTTGCTCCACTTGACTCGCCGGAGCTCCATCCACTACCACGCCGGAGAGGGAGATGGAGAAGGTCTGAAATTTCGTGGGTGAGGGAGAGAGAAGGTAGGGACGTCTGGGAGGGGTGTAGGGTTGTGTGCTTTTGTTTCAAGGAAACAAAGAAAAGGCAACAAGTGAATGGAATTAAATCTCCATTAACACTTGCCTAAAACATGCATTTTCAAAAATTGTATGAAAAATCAGATCTCCTCTTGCTGACTAGGATGCGACGTCATCCTACCTGGTTAGTCAGCCCCCAGCCCCTAACGACAAGGCAAGTCGAATTTCACAAGCAACTCGTCCCCGATTGACCCGATTGAGTGAATCGATTACAAAATTGCCTGATAAGTCGCACCCGCTTGCGAGTCGATTTTACTCGACCAAAAAGGAATTTTTTCCCTGAAAGGAAACTTTCCCGAAACAAAACCTGAAGCATACAATCAACTAATGCACAAAAAGCATGAAGATGAAAAAGGACCTAATTCATATAACAGGAGAGAGCGGGTCTTACAGGCTCGAATATAAAACGGATGTCCATATTTTTAATTATCTTATCTATTGATAAAATTTGTAGGAATTTCAAAGATGTTGAAAACAAATGTATTAAAAATATTTAAACACTAACATGATAATTGCAGATGAGGAAAAAACCTTAAAAAATACGAAGTTTGTAAAGATAAAGTTTTGGGAAACAAAGAGCATTGTGTCACGATTTTAGTGATCTTAGATTTGGAGTTTAAAAGTTATCTTTAGAATATGAAATTTTATTATTAAAATAAGTATGCTAAAAAGGAAATTAACTTTCAAGCTAGATTTCGATAGGTAAGCTTATCGAGTAGGTTTTGAGAATTTTAGATTGATGATTTAACTTATAATTTTAACATAGTAAGTCGGTACACTATGAACAATTATTATTCATAGGATATCAAGAATGATATGGTGTAATTTAGTTGTAATTAATATATTTGTTACATTTATTTAAACTGTGGATATCAATATTTTCCTATAAAATGATGGGTAATTACAGTTCGCCTCCTAAATTATGTGGATGACGGAAATGTGGTCAAATTGTTACACAAATCAAAGTTCAAGGGATTTAAGTTGGACGTTTTAAAATTTAAGAAGTCAAAGTGTTAATCAACCATAGTTGAGACGGCCAAATTCAAATTGTAATTTACCCTAAAAGGATATATCCAATTATCTATTTGCTTCACGCTTGCTTATGGAAAATTATATCCTTACCCGTAACAATATTTCGAATTTTCAGAAAACTAATATTTGTAACCGGAAAATATAAATATTTGATTTTTCATATCCTTTTAATTATGGGTAAATTACAATTTGCCCACCTCAACTATGGTCGAGTAACACTTCGACCCCTAAACATTAAAACATCACTTACACCCTTTAAAATTTGATTTGTGTAACACAATGACCATACATTATCAAAAAAAATATTGTTTTTCAACATATTTATGTGTTTACTCAATTTTGTTCATGTTGTTTGCGAAACATATTTGTAATCTATCATTGTAGTGAGATTGCAATCAAATTGGAAGTCAAATTTGATTCAAAATTGGGTCAGATTTTGAGTTTGAATTTGAGTAAAATTTGTCCTCTGATTTAGTTCAAACTTAGTATATGATACATTAGAAGTATGTTTAACAAAGAAAATAAAAAATGTTTCAAAAAATGATTAATGTATTGAGAAATAACAATTTTATAATGGAGATTTGGTGAAAGTATTACACAAATCAATGTTTAAGAAATGTAAGTGTAACATTTAAAAGTTTAGGGGGTCAAAGTATTACTCAGCCGGTGTTGGTTAAGAAAGATCAACTATAATTTACCCTTTAATTTTAGGAAAAAGATTATTGAACGCGTGCGTCGCCAGACACGCAGCAAGGTCAGCAGCCACGTTAGCATCATTGCTAAGGGGGTGAGTGGTTTCCCAATAATGGATGATGACTTTATTTGTTTCCAAACAAATGTGATTCCCAAAATTTTTGAAGTTATCCTTCCAAAAAAGGACAATACTATTCACATTCTCGTCAAGTCTGGACCAAACCGCAACCATTATGTACTGAGTCTGGATAGAGACTGTCCATTTTGGACTGCTTCTGGACTGAGTATAACAATCATATCCAGAATCGTGTCCACTATGGACTGATTCTGGACAAAGACGATGTACATTCTAGACTGAATATGGACAATCATGTTCATTTTGGACTGATTCTGGATGGATACTGTGTCCATTCTGGACTGAATATATACAAAATGTGAACAGTCATGTCCATTCTGGACTGATTCTGGACAGAGATTGTGTCCATTCTGGAGTGAATCTGGACTGAATGTGAACAGTTAAGTCCATTCTGGACTAATTCTGGAAAGAGATTGTGTCCATGTTGGACTGAATATGGACAAAAAGTGAACAGTCATGTCCATTATGGACTGATTCTGGTATGATTTTGGGCGGAGATTGTGTCCGTTCTGGACTGAATATGGACAGAATGTGAACATTCATGTTCTTTTTGGGGGAAAACTTTTGTTTGAAAGCAAATAAAGTCGTTATTCTTTATCGGAAACCCCCACCCTCTTAGCAATGTTGCTTACGTGGCTGTTGACCTGGCTGCGCATCCGTGTATCAGCGCCCTTAATTTTATACAGGGAAACTGACTCGTACCGAGTAATCGGTTTCCATTTTCATCTCTAATCTATTTTCTCCATCTCACTTCGAGTCGTCTCAATTATTATCACGTACATGCCTCATTTGAATATTATAACAATAAGTAGAATGATATAGTTAGGCCTTATATTATAGATATTCTATTTTTAATTGATATTATTGTAAGACTAGGTAGAAACAACGGTAGAAAAGAAACACTTATCTCATTCTGCTCATCTCATTGTGCTCATATCATTTCAATTCCTTCCACTAATTGTTAACATTTTTGTGTTATTATAGTATTCCTTCCAATGATATAGCGTAGCACCTACTACAACACAACGGCTTTAAATTGTCGTAGCTTTCAAATTTTCTTTTCTTTTACTAACTAAAAATATTAACGTACGAAGGCTTGATATTTAGATTAATTCGAATTGGAAAGATGGTAACTAAAAAAAGAACTGTTCACAAATTTCAAATCCCATGTTACCGTTTAGGGTTCATATTAAGATTAATATTAATAGGGAAATGTTTAGTAGCCGCTCTCCGGGACGCGTTCGCGGGACGCTGCTGAGTTGGACAAATCCAGCTCAACCAAAGTTTAATATTTTTGGCGGGCAGAGGGGGCAGCCGCATTTAATGCATCTCAAATCAGACGTGCTCCAAATCATATCATTCCTTTTGGCGCTCCCACCTGCTCCATACCTCTTTTTGACGAAGATGCACGGAATGGCCACCGTCACTTCTTCCTTTCTTTTTCATTTTCGTTCATTTCTCTTCGTTTTGAGAGAAATCTTCGCTCAAATGGAAATGGCGTCAAACGTTCCTAAGGAGAAGATGATTTTCCCCTCTTTCGAAGGAGCAAGAGCCTTTTACAACGACTATGCTGATGCTTGTGGTTTTGGTGTTAAGCTACGACATACTCATTACGACGCTGGTGTGGTTACCCGGGCTACTCTTACTTGTTCCAAGGAGGGTAACGCACCAACAGACCAAGGTCAAGGCATAATGAAGCCACGTTTATCTAGTAGAGTTCAGTGCACGGCTCGCATCAGGGTTTCTGGAAACCCAGCAAGGGGATACCAGATTAACTTTGTCGATCTCAATCATAACCATGAAATGCTGCAGGAGCACCAGATGCGTTTTCTAAGACAGAAACGATTTGTACCTGAGGCCGCCATAGCACGAATAGCGTGCAACGATGCTTCTGGGATCTCTGCTGCTAAGACCATGCAATCGTTTGTTGTTGAGGCTGGGGGGCATGACAAACTTACTTTTAACGATAGAGACCTAAGGTTTGAAGACTTTTGTACGCTATTTTGTTTGTAGAAATCTGCGGCCTTAATATTTTTTGTGTGTGCAGGAATGTTATAACCGAAGTAAGGAATCTGAAAATGGGACCCGGCGATGCACAAGCTCTTCAGAACTATTTCATTAAGATGCAGAAGATTGATGCAATGTTTTTCTATGTCGTGGATATGGATGACGAGGGAAGACTAAGGAACGTTTTCTGGGCCGACTGCCGTTCCAGGGCTGCCTATTCATACTTTGGGGATGCTATATGTTTCGACACTACGTACCTCACAAACAAATACGACATGCCCTTTGCACCATTTGTGGGAGTTAATCACCATTTCGAGTCTGTGTTGCTCGGTTGCGCTTTGCTGTCTTCCGAGACCACTGAAAACTACATATGGCTCTTTCAGACGTGGCTTTCGTGTATGGGAGGTACGTATGTAGAGTTGTCCTTTATGATTTTTGAGTTATTGGTTTTCCTTTTTAAGTGATGTGCGTTCCTTTTTAAGTGTTGTGTGTTCCTTTTTAACTTATGTCTGTTCCTTCTTAAGTGAAGTCTGTTTCCTTTTTAACTGGTGTCTGTTCCTTTTTAGTGTTGTCTGTTCCTTTTTAAGTGATGTGTGTCCCTTTTTAAGTGAAGTATGTTCCTTTTTAAGTGATTTCTGTTCCTTTTTAAGTGTAGTCTGTTCCTTTTTAGTGTTGTCTGTTCCTTTTTAAGTGATGTCTGTTCCTTTTTAAGAGATGTATGTTCCTTTTTAAGAGATGTTTGTTCCTTTTTAAGTGATGTATGTTCCTTTTTATGTGTAGTCTGTTCATTTTTAAGTGTAGTCTGTTTTCTTCCTTTCTTTCACCTCATCTTCTTGTTTTTTGGCCGTTGAGCGTGATCCTTTGGCCCCCCCAGTCTGCCCTGAGGGGTTTTTCCTTTCCCTCATCCTCCTCTACCCTCTTTCTTTCTACCTCTTCCCTCAACCTCTTCTTTGAAGCTTCGGCCTCCCTCCTTTTATCATCAGCTTTCGTCTTCTCTCTTCTCTCCCTGTCTCTCTTCTCGTTTTCTTTCCTCTCTCTTTCCTCTTCCTCCCTCCTCTTTTCCTCTTCTATTCTCTTCTGCTCTCTCTCCCTCTTTTTCTCCTCCTCTTTCCTCTTCTCTTCTTTTTCCCTCTCTCCTTTTCTCCTCCTCTTTCCTCTTCTCTTCTCTTTCCCTCTCCTCTCTCCTTTTCTCCTCCTCTTTCCTCTTCTCCTCTTCTATTCTCTTCTGCTCTCTCTCCCTCTTTTTCTCCTCCTCTTTCCTCTTCTCTTCTCTTTCCCTCTCCTCTCTCCTTTTCTCCTCCTCTTTCCTCTTCTCCTCTTCTATTCTCTTCTGCTCTCTCTCCCTCTTTTTCTCCTCCTCTTTCCTCTTCTCCTCTTCTATTCTCTTCTGCTCTCTCTCCCTCTTTTTCTCCTCCTCTTTCCTCTTCTCCTCTCTTTCCCTCTCCTCTCTCCTTTTCTCCTCCTCCTCTTTCCTCTTCTCTTCTCTTTCCCTCTCCTCTCTCCTTTTCTCCTCCTCCTCTTTCCTCTTCTCTTCTCTTTCCCTCTCCTTTTCTCCTCCTCCTCTTTCCTCTTCTCTTCTCTTTCCCTCTCCTCTCTCTTTTTCTCCTCTCTCCTTTTCTCCTCCTCCTCTCTCCTTTTCTCCTCTCTCCTGCTCTCTTCTTTTTCTTTTTCTCTTTCTCTTTCCCTCTCAATCTCATTCTCTATTTCCCTCCTATTCTCCTCCTCTCTTTCCTGCTCTTCATCCCTCCTTTCATCCTCTCTTCCTTCCTGTCCACCTTCTATACAATATCCTCGAAGAGATGCAATCTCTTCCCTTAGGGTCTCATTTTCCTCCCTGGACTTCCTAAGTTCCTCATTCAGCCTCTTAACCTCTTCATTTGCCTCATTCAGTGCAACTTCTGCTTGAAGTCATTTTGTCTTCAACATTGCAAACTCCAATTCTTCCCGTAGTGGGTCCCGAGGGATGCTGCAGTCCCTCAATTGCAGCCTAGGTTCGCTGCTTGTTGACTGGCAATCACTATTGGTTCGTAGGGTTGGCTGAGTTTTTTCAGCCTGACCAATGATTTCCCTCTCTTTCTGAGTCAGGGTCGTCGACTCAGTCTTATTGAAGTCTCCCTCGTAAATGTTTGAAAGGGTGATGCCCTTTTCCTCCCATTTCTTCAGGATGAGCCGTTTTCCAAACATGCTCGACCACCGATTCCACCTAGGATGGCCTCCCATTTTAGGCTCTGCCAGGTTGAACTTCTCGCACAGCCATACCTAATAAAGAACAAGCGAAACTTAAAAAGGATCAACTTGAACTTAAAAAGGAACAACTTCAACATAAAAAGGAACAAACGAAACTTAAGAAGGACAAACTAATCTTAAAAAGGGACAACTTCAACTTAAAAAGGAACAACTTCAACATAAAAAGGAACAAACGAAACTTAAAAAGGACAACTTCAACTTAAAAAGGAACTTCAACATAAAAAGGACAAACGAAACTTAAAAAGGAACAAACGAAACTTAAAAAGGAACAAGCGTAACTTAAAAAGGAACAAGCGAAACTTATAAAGGAACAACTCGAACTTAAAAAGGAACAACTTCAACATAAAAAAGAACAAGCGAAACTTAAAAAGGAACAAGCAAAACTTAAAAAGGAACAACTTGAACTTAAAAAGGAACAAACGAAACTTAAAAAGGAAAAAGCGAAACTTAAAAAGGAACAAACGAAACTTAAAAAGGAACAACTTGAACTTAAAAAGAAACAACTTCAGCTTAAAAAGGAACAAACGAAACTTAAAAAGGAACAAGCGAAACCTAAAAAGGAACAAGCGAAACTTATAAAGGAACAACTTCAACATAAAAAGGAACAGACATAACATAAAAAGGAACAACCGAAACTTAAAAAGGAAAAAGCGAAACTTAAAAAGGAACAAGCGAAACTTAAAAAGGAACAACTTGAACTTAAAAAGGAACAACTTCAGCTTAAAAAGGAACAAACGAAACTTAAAAAGGAACAAGCGAAACCTAAAAAGGAACAAGCGAAACTTATAAAGGAACAACTTTAACATAAAAAGGAACAGACATAACATAAAAAGGAACAACCGAAACTTAAAAAGGAACAAGCGAAACTTAAAAAGGAACAACTTCAACATAAAAAGGAACAGACATAACATAAAAAGGAACAACCGAAACTTAAAAAGGAACAAGCGAAACTTAAAAAGGAACAACTTGAACTTAAAAAGGAACAACTTCAACATAAAAAGGAAGAACTTCAACATAAAAAGGAACAAAAGAAACTTAAAAATGACAAACGAATCTTAAAAAGGATCAACTGTAACCGAAAGGAAATTCTTGAACATAAAAAAATACAAACGAAACATAAAAAGGAACAAGCGAAACATAAAAATGAACAACTTGAACATAAAAAGGAACAAGCGAAACTTAAAAATGAACAACTTGAACTTAAAAATGAACAACTTCAACTGAAAAAGGAACAAACGAAACTTAAAAAGGAACAACTTCATTACCTGTAGTACAGCAACACACCCCTCGACGTATTCCCTTCTTAAAATAGAAGAACCGGTAGATCTCCTATCGCGTAGATCCCGGTTTGCCTTCTTCAGGCCCCTCACAAGTGCCTGGTGAACAGCCTCGGCCCACGCGTACTTGTGTAGCTTAGTGAAGTCGGCCAAGTGGTCGAGGAACCAAATTTTGGTTCGAAGGGTGCCATCACAGAACAAAAAATGACTGAAGATGTAACAAATGAGTAGCCGGACGTACTCCTCCTCCTCATCAACCAAATATCTCGTAGCCATCATCTGGGCAGATAGTTGGGTGTTATTCAGAATCTCCCCCTGTCAGGTTGCGACTTCCTTCGGCTGCATTCTGACAGCCTTCCCATGTAATCTGAGCCCCAAAATTAGGGCAACGTCTTCGGCGGTGAAGTGTACTACCCCAGAGCCGATCCTCAACCCCACCTCCTCGGGGTCATAGTGTTCCACGAACCAGTCGATAATATCATTATCGACAGGAACGTTGGAGAGGTTGATGAAGTGACCGAAGGGTGTAGCCCGGAAGGCATCTTTCTCTGCGTCCCTCAACTTCCCAAAGACCTTCTCTATTGGGGTCCACGAACATTTGGAGGGCTGGAAGTAATGCGTAGAAGCCTAGGAAGACATCAACCGTATGAGAACATTCCTTTTTAGAGTATCGCAATTCAATGTTACGGTAAAAACGACAAACCTGGTGCACCATAACCCCCGAAATAGAAGCTTGAAGTGTAGAATCCATTTGGTCGACGGATATCTAGGGTTACGGTGAAGAACTGGGGTGATGAATCGGAGAAAAGTTGAGAAAGGGAATGTGAGAACAAATCGGAAACGTTTTTGGTTTTCTTTCGCAAGTCGGGATGTGAACAAGCGCGTCTGATGTCCCTTCCCGGTCTTATCGATACGTCAGAGAAGGAACCGTCGCACGAAAGCCGCAGCAGTTTTCCCATTTTTCGAAACAACGCGTGCTTTTATTTTCGCTGATTGGGCAGCTGACTGGACTGCTGACTAGATGCCACGTAAGCCGCGTCCTGGACGCGTGCGTCCGTGTATAAGAACCCATATTAATATTATCTACCGTTTGTATCTTCAATAATTTGAAATTGGAAATTCGAATTAGGGTTTGTTGTTATACCGGATAAAAATAACGGTAAGAAAACGAAGCCCTGTGTAATAAACCTCTCCACTCTTCCTTCTTTTCTTTCTTCGGGCTTCGCATACTAAAAATATATATTAACACCGCTTTGTTTTATATTTATAATTTATGAATTTAAATTTGAAAGATAGTAAAATAACATCGGCAAGAAACAACGTTCAGAAAGAGGATTAATTTTAATATATCTATGGTTTATATTTCGAGTATTTTGAATTTTGAATTTTGTCAATACTCTCTCCACTCTTCTTTCTTCTTTTTCTTAGGGTTGGTTTCACGGTCCTCATCCATTCTTTTCACTGTATAAGTTCAACTGCACTACCGGTCCTGTATTTCTGACTATTTTCAATGATTTTTCTGTTGTTTAGTTATGTTCCGGAAATCGAATTCCTTTTTGGGAATTGCAAATTATATGATTCGCTTTCTTGAATTATTTTTTTCCTTTGTGTTTCTTTCTTGATTATTTCGTTTATCTGGACTCTCGCTTTGTTATAATCTCTCTGATTATTTCTTGATTATAAAAAATTCCGACGTTCTTTAAGTCATTTTTTTCACATCTTACTTTTGACGTGCAACGTTCAATGATGTCCTCCCGTTGTATTCATAGTTTGACATTATTTTATTTCCTTTTACTTTGTAGTTTATTGTAAATTTAGTAATGTTAATTTCTATCCCATAGTTTTCTCAAAGTTATGGATCTCATTACAGCAGTCTCAAGACAATCCTCTCTTTGGTACCAAAAAAGGAGGTACGACAAATCTTATCTTCTTTATCAATTTAAGATTTTGCTCCCCATCCATTCTCCAATTGGTTCTCAAATGACAACGCCCCTTGTACATGTTGCATCTTTGCTGTTCAAAAAAAGAAGTTTCCCTTGGTTTTTCTAAAGGTCATTTAGTTGATTCTCCCTGCTAATCACAGCACATTTTTTAACATTTTCAGGAATCTTAAGTTAAATGTAAGACAAATTTACATGGCACAATTATTAGATACACCAACATTTGAAATCAGGTATTTGCCTGAAACTATCAGTTCCTGGCATGTGGTTAAGTGTTCTCTTAATACCTCAAATTAAGTTTGCCTCATGGTTTCACATTTTCATTGTTTGTTGAAATTCAGTTATACCTTTTAGTATTACCTGAAAGCAAGTTAAACAAAAGAATTGAACTCATTATTTATTTAAACAGTAGATGTGTCAATTGATACCAACTGGCACATGGGATTTTGAATACGGGCTCTTCTAGTATGAATACTAGAAGAATGAAGTCTTGTTAGGATCATGCTTGATTGAAGCAATGAAAAGTTGATTTGTCCCTAGTTGTGAAATGGAATTTCTTGTTGAACAACGAGCTGAAGTGGGATAAAATGAGCCAACGTGTTGAGACGCATTAGTCCCGAAGAAGGTGTCATAAAAGAGCCGAGTCGTTTTCGCCAAACAATTGTGTTTTCCAAGCAAACGACTTGTTTCACCAAACAAGCTCGGTCATTCTACAAAATGAGATGGATTGTTTCAACCAAACTAGCTGCAACTTAGGCTTCCACACCCTCGTATGATCGGTCATTTATGTCTTTCCAACGGACATAAATGCATATCACCTCCAACGTCTGACCCAACGTCGCCACTTACAACAACATTTCACGCAATCCTCGGTCCGTTACTATCTGGTTGGGTGCCTCAACCGGTGTGGCTGGTGTGTCATCGTCCTAGATGAAGTATCTACAGAAGTGCGACATCTCTGAGCCGTAGATGTAGAACTTACGTCTAACAGTGTTGGAGGTGGCAGACCACAACTCCATGGTATGAACTGTACGACTTTGAGTACTCTAGTGATGACGAGTGGTTTCCTGGTGTACCGATATGGGGATGATATCCCATGTTGAGATATCGGGGATCCCACGACTACCCTATCCCATTTTGTTGGAACGTCATTATTTTAGTGAACTACTATTCGTCGCCCGTAAATTACTTATCGTCGGCGTCAATTATCATTTTTGTCATTCGCCTTTTTACTTATTTCATCTCTTCATTCCACTCTCACACCACCACTTTCTGTTCATTTTTCTTCCAACATCAAATTTCAACCACTAAAAAAATGTCTCAGAGAGCAAGAGAGGCGCCTTTGGACGCACCGTTAGATACGATTACGGTAAAATTCCTACCTCTCAAAAGAGGGTTACTAAATGTCGCCCACGGATTACTTAAATCGCCTGAGTCAATTATCATTTTGTCATTCACTTTCCATTTAATAATTCTCATTTTTTCTCGTCTCTTAATAGAATTCTCCTCTCTTAATTACCATCACTCTACTAGTACCCACAATAAGAAAATGTCTGGCGAACCGACGTCTGAATCTACCGTGATAATTCTAAAAAATAATTTCTACCGGAGCGTCTGGTCGGGTCATTCGGATTGTCCTCAGCGGTCTTAGTCATGCGACTAAGAAAATTGTTCGTGATATCATTGAGGCACAAGCAAAACCGCGTAACATCTTGTTGGCTGAAAAAGAGAGATCTGATAAGACAACCCGAATGAGAGATGTTTATAACTGTAAAGATTAAATGAGGGTGAACTCTGAAGGCAGCTCAACAGTTTCTGTATCATGCACAGTATCGGTACATGCCCTTCGGTAATTTGCATGGATTCGACGTACAAAACAAACAAGTACAATTATGCAGTGTTCGAGATGGTTAGGGTGACACCAACAAAAATGAACTTTCTTATCGGTTATGCAATTATAAAGGATGAGACCGAGCGTAGTTACTAGTGGGTATTGGAAAGTAAAGAGAATTATTATGTAGTACTGTGATCATCTCTACTTTAATCATCATAATGGATCGGGAGTTAGGCCTTATCTGACCAGTGTGAGAGGTATTTTTCCTAACTCTGCTCATTTACTTTGCACATGGCATATTAACAAGGACGTATACAACTTTACACATACAACTCGTCTGGCAAAAACTGTTGGATTTCGTGTCCTATATAGTATGTATATATTTTTCGAAATTTTATAAACATATAGGATCGAAACATTCATATTTTCTTCGATTTTCATATAGACATGCATTTGTTTGTCCTAATTATTTAACATGCATTAGAACAAACAAACAATTGCAATTAGAATCATACCTAGAGGTTCCCTAAAACCTCTTGAAGATCCGGAGTCGCGTTGCCGGTCGAATCGCCCGGTGGATTGCCTCCGAGTGTTCACCAAACTCTAAACAAGGTTGGAGAGAAAGGATGTATACAACTTAACTAAGGAATTTCGGATGGATTAATTGGGGTGGTTAGAGAGAGAGAGAATTTTGCATATATTTATTTTTAATGAAGGAAATTAGGCCTATTTATAGGCTCCTTTAATTTCCACATCATGGGCTATGCATTGACCCATTCTTCCATGTTTTTCTCTCTTAAGACCAATTCTCAATATTAAATTTATTAATCTACATCCAAATTTAATCATAATTGACCAAGTCAAAACCATGATCAATAATTCCTTAATTAATTTGCCTTTATCGAATTTTGGATTAATTCCCAACAAAATTCGTTTTTTTTTGTTTTAGGAAATTTAATTAATTTGCCTTTATCGAATTTTGGTTTAATTCCCAACAAAATTCGTATTTGGGGTTTTAGCAAATTTAATTAATTAATTTGCCTTATCGAATTTTGGATTAATTCCCAACAAAATTCGATCTCTGGGGTTATAACTAATTTATATATCCTATGCAATATATCATCATATGTAATATTAAACAATCACACCCCTTGATATATTTACATCTCATATATAAATTCATGATTCTAAATATGTCATTTTCATGACATAATGATTTTATCGATTCACCATATGTATACGAAACTCGATACATCATATGAATATAAAATCACCTTCTTGTTTCCCAGTTTTATGGTGTGGCCTATGGGAGGATCTAAGCTAAATTGGCAGTGATATTAATAGCTTAACATCACAAATTATAAGCGGTATCTAGCTACACATTATAGTTCCCAATTAGCTAGATGTCTTAATTCAGCTCGAACCAAAACCCGATCCAATTAGTGATGGAGTGCACCAAGTCCATCCCTTGCCTCATGATATTAAGAATACATACAAAGTAGCATTGTGTCATCTTTGTATATTAGTATTCATTTCTTGATCTCTTTAAACTAGTTATAAATATGTGACTTAACTCAAATCACATTGTGCACATTATAACTTTGCTTTATCAAGGGGCTCATTAATATCATTACTCAATTAAGAGGGGCAATGATAATCTTTTGACTAGCTATCTTCTCCAACAAAAGTTGTACTTAACCAACTAATGTCTTTACACTACACTCATCGATAGCTCAAGACACTAGTCTAATTAAGATCTCATTAAGCGATCGGATATAAGTCTCATATCAAAGGACCAAGGACACAGTAAAATATTAATGACACAGAAACACATTTCTATAATATTTTACTTATTAGGTCTATTCAGTATACAAAAGTAATATTTTCCTCTTTTGCATACCCGTGTTGTCACTCACTTGTAGAGCTACAATGATCTATGACCAACACGACAATCTTAACCCGGTAATTAATGTCCCATGTTAATTACCATAATTGTGAATATCTTTTGTTTTATGTAAACCAATATCTTTTAGAGCTCTACGGTTAAGGACCAAGAGCATCTTCCTTAAACACTTCTAAAAGACGAATAACATAAACAAGGAACAAAACGATTTTCTCATTCAATTCATAATAATTGACATTTAAAAGTAAAACTTTTAGAACACATTCCCTTCAATCTCCCACTTGTTATTAATGTTTTCTTTCTCATACATACTCAATGCATAAAACAATAATAACTAGGGTATAAACCCCATTACATATCAATCATCAAGCCAATCTACATGGTTCCTCAATCCCATGGACTCGAAATGCATTTCGCCCTTGGCTTGGGATAAGGGTTTTGTGAATGGATCAGCTGTGTTGCTGTTGGTGTCCACCGATAACAGATTTATTTTGCATTCGTCGATGAGGTCACGCGTCACGAAGTACTTACGATCCATGTACTTCACTTTGTGGTGTGATTTGGGATCCTTGATTTGCGAGATAGATGCACTGTTGTCGCAAAATAGCTCTATTGGTGCCTCGCTCGAGGGAACTACTCCAAGCTCTTCAAGGAACTTCTTAATCCACACTCCTTCCTTGCTCGCTTCAGCGACAGCCATTACTTCGGAAGCAGTGGTTGAGTCGGCCGTAGTGCTTTGCTTCCAACTACGCCAACTCACAGCTCCACCATTCAGAAGGAAGACATATCCTGATTGCGACATTCTATCGTTTAGATCACTCATGAAACTCGCATCCGAGTAACCTTCAGCTATCAATTCCCTTTGTTCTCCATAAACAAGAATCTTATCCTTAGTCCGGTTAAGGTACTTCAGGATATTCTTGACCGTTGTCCAATGCTTAGGACCTGCGTTGGATTGGTGACAACTTGTCACGCTTAGAGCATACGAGACATCGGGTCTTGTGCAAGTCATCGCGTACATGATCGACCCAATTGCCGAAGCATAAGGGACATCCTTCATGTACTCTAAGTCCTTACGCGATTCCGCACGTTGAGACTTCTTGAGTTGCACACCCATACTCATTGGCACACTGCCCTTTTTGGAGTTGTTCATCTTGAACCTTTCCAAGACCTTGTCAATGTATGTACGTTGACTGAGGCTAATGAGTCTGCGAGATCTATCTCGATATATCTTGATTCCCAAGATGTATTGAGCATCACCCATGTCTTTCTTCGAAAATGCAGATTTCAATGAACTTCTCGTTTGCTCAAGCAAAGGAATATGATTGCCCATAAGCAATATGTCATCGACATATAAGATTAGGAATACTACATGACTCCCACTAACCTTCTTGTATATACAAGGTTCTTCCTTACTTTGAATGAAGTGAAGCTTCTTCACTTCCTCGTCAAAGCGTTTGTTCCAACTCCTTGATGCTTGCTTCAATCCATAGATGGATCTTTGAAGCTTGCATACCTTCTCGCTATTCTTTGGATCTTCAAAACCTTGAGGTTGTACCATGTACACATCCTCCTCCAAGTTCCCATTAAGTAATGCCGTTTTGACATTCATTTGCCATATTTCATAATCGTGAAATGTGGCAATAGCGAGCATGATCCGAATAGACTTGAACATGGCAACCGGTGAAAAAGTTTCATCATAGTCAATTCCTTGAACTTGAGTGAAACCCTTCGCTACAAGCCTCGCTTTGTAGGTCGTCAAGTTCCCATTCATGTCCATCTTCCTCTTAAAAACCCATTTATTATGAATGGTATTTTTCCCTTGAGGAAGGTCAACCAAGTCCCATACTTGATTATCATACATGCATTCTATTTCGGATTCCATGGCCTTAAGTCATAGTTTGGAGTCTTCCCTATCCATTGCTTCTTGGAAGGTCAAGGGATCATTGGTATCTAGTACCATGATTTCATGAAGTCCCAGATACAAATCAGGTTTCTTCCTTTCCCTTGTTGATCTTCTAAGTTCTTTTGGTTCTTCTCGTGTCTCTGGAACTTCTTCCATAATTTCTTGAGGAGTGGGTTCACGTTCAACTCTTGAACGTACACTTGGTGGGGATGATTGAGATTCTATCACAGTTACTTGTGATGGTCTCTCGCTCACGCTCCCACTAACAAAGGGAATCTCGGTTGGGCCTTCATGATCTTGAATGTCATCATTCATGTCATGATCTTGTAGAGTATCTTGAGTTTCCTCAAGCACAACCCTACTCCCCCTACTTTTTACTCTTTCTAGAAATTCCTTTTCCAGAAATGTGGCATCCCTCTCTACAATTACTCGATTGGAGGTGATATGCCAAAAGTAGTATCCTCTTGTCTCACGAGGATAACCAATAAAGAAGCACTTATCCGCTTTTGGTTGAAGTTTGGTCGACATCAATCTCTTGACGTAAGCCTCACAACCCCAAATCTTGAGAAAATTGAGCTTCGGTGTTTTACCACTCCATAGCTCATAAGGAGTTTTCTCCACGGATTTGGATGGAACATTATTTAGTGTGTAAGCCGCAGTTTGTAGTGCATAACTCCAAAAGTAAAGAGATAATTCCGCATGACTCATTATTGACCGAACCATGTCGAGCAATGTCTTATTCCTCCTTTCGGATACCCCATTCTATTGAGGTGTGTGTACCGGGAGGGGTGAGTTGAGGTACAATACCAAACTCCTTTAGGTATAAGTCAAATTCGGCACTTAAGTACTCACCTCCACAATCCGTTCTTAGAGACTTGATTTTCTTGTCGAGTTGGTTCTCTACTTCATTCTTGAATTCTTTGAACTTGTCAAAAGATTCACTTTTGTTTCTCATTAGATAAATATAGTCATAACGACTATAATCATCCGTGAACGTAATGAAGTACCTGAAACCATCTCGTACACTAGTACTCATTGGACCACATACATCGGAATGTATCAAATCCAACAAGCCACTCGCCCTTGGGCCTTTCTTCTTGAAAGGCTTTTTGGTCATTTTTCCCATTAGACATGGTTGGCACGTCTCCAATGATTTAAAATCAAGTAGACCAAGAAGGTTAGCTTCTTGCAATTTCTTGATGCGTTTTTCATTTATGTAACCAAAACGATAGTGCCACAAGAGAGTATCATTCTCGTGAGTGGTCTTAAGTCTTTTGTTATTGATATTAAAGATTTGTTTATTATTCAATTCAAGCAAATAGAGACTATTCCTTATGAATGCATTTGCATAGAAAACACCATTCTTCGATATAGACAAACAAGAATTTGAAACATTTATATTGAAATTATCCATATCCAAACATGATACAAAAATAATATTCTTGCTAATCGAAGGTACATAATAAACATTCTTTAGACATAAATTTAAACCACTACACAATTGAAGCACCACAGAACCTTGTGCAACCGCAGACACGTTCGCACCATTTCCGACCTCCAATTCAATCTCGTTCCGTACGAGTTCCTTCCTATCCATGAGTAGCTGCACATTAGAAACTATGTGAGCGCAAGATCCGGTATCAATTACCCAATCCTGGACAGAGGTGGCTAAATTTATTTCAATAACAAATATACCTTTGGCCTTTTTGGGGCGCCGACGTTCAATCACTCCGTTGTCAAGGTCTTCCTTATACTTGGGGCAATTTGGCCGGATGTGTCCTTTTTCACCGCAGTGAAAGTACTCCGTATTGGGAGTTGGAGATTTCTGAGATTTCCCCCTCGAGGCACTCTTATGAGCACCTCCTACTCCCTTGCTCTTGATTGAACCACTTTTGGTAGATTTGCCCTTTCCTTTACCAATCTTTTGGCTCCTTCCATGGATGGCAAGGACTTGCTTGTCCCTACCCTTGCCCATATCAACTTCAGCAGTTTTGAGAGCGTTGTGAAGCTCCTCAAGACTCACCCCTTTTTCACGCACGTGGTAGTGCATAACAAAGTCCTTAAAGGACGGGGCTAGAGAGCCAAGAATCATATCTTCAGCAATGTTCTCGGGCATTGGTGAAGAGAGCTTTGCCAACTTCTCAAGGTATCCTTGCATCGTGAGAAAATGCACAGATACCGATGTTCCCTCCGCCATATGGCACCTTGTGAGTGCGATGGTGGTCTTATAGCGCTTTTTTTGGGCACTATCCATGAACATCTTTGATCTCCATGGTCTTCTTGGGTTTTGAATCCAAGTATTTCGCTTGAAGCGAGTCACCCATAGATGCTAGCATAAGACCGTGAACTTGGTTCTCTTGGTCTTCCCACTTGGCTTTAGCCTCTTTTTCTCTTCATCGGTTAATCTCTCATTCCACTTTGGGATTGGACATTCCAAAATGTGAGATAGTTTCTCAAACTTTAACATGATGTTGAGTTTGAGTTGCCAACTAATGAAGTTTGAGCCATCATTTGCTAAATGGTGTTTTTCTATCATGGATCGTACGATAGGTTGGATGTTCGACATTTTTCTACAAAATAAATCATACAGGATTTTAATGCCAATTTTATGTTTTAGTACACATGCATACATATATCGAATATATAAATGTAAATGTTGCAAATTAAAATTTTTGCCCATAAATGCAACAATCCAAGATCCTATCAATTGTAATATAGACTAGCTAAGGGCTATCGAATACATTACAATATCAAGGTAAGAAAACATTTTCTAATCACAACCTTTTTGAATTTTAGCAATATTAGCATCTTCAAACTTTTGTGATTCTTGTCGTTTTAATTATGAGGCAATGCGACCTATCCTCGTAAGAAAACTTTTTCCCAAAACCGAGCGAGGGCTCTAGGTAATGTTAAGAAAACTTATTTTCATTTGATACGAGATACGTTTATCCATTGTATTCACAACTAAACATACTCGGGGTTCACTAGGGTGAATCACACCTCATACATTTAATTGTGGCACAACAACAGACAACTATTATATCTCCCACTATTCCCAAAGATGGAGGGAGCTATCTCCCGCTAAGGGCGAGCAGAGTATCCCTCGATCAATGGCTGCTAGTGGATGAAATAAGAAGGAAATTATTCTTAATTTTTATTGGACAATTTCATATATTTATATGTGATTTGGAATTTTAGGTTATCATGCATATTAATATTCATACACATCCTAACATTCACCACATTCATCACATGCATAGCAGAAATAAAAAAAAACAGAAATTAAACATTCACACAATCCATATCGTGTGAGTTTATATGTTCCCTTCGATCCTTGAGCCTCGATCCCTGATCCTCGATCCTCGATCGATGCGCTACAGCGGCGACTTCCTCTTGCATCGGAGATGTAGATTTTACAGAAAATAAACATGCTCCTCACATTCGATAAAAACCGACTAGTGCAAGTCCTATGTAAAAACCTCTCATATGCATATGCAATTTATCTAAAAGATGGAAATAGAGAATTTGGCTTTTACATACATAAGCCCCTGCATTATAACAATTATAAACATTCATAGTTGCTGATTTGGAACATATAAACTCAAAATTCCTGCAAAAACAACTCGAGCAACGCATACACGCATGTCCAATCTAAACTATTTAATCTAGATTATCAAGCATCTAAAATCAAACAATTCTAGAAAAATCATTTGAAATCCATTAAAATGATTTTCATGCATCCATAGTTCAAAATTAATTATTTTGAACCGCCGTTCATCCAATTTCCAAAAGGAAAGATGAACATTAGTCCTTTTCGACTTTGTTGATTCCTTTATAAAATAATCATTTAAAATAAAACGAAAATTCTATAAATTAGACAAATGTCTAAATTTCAATACTAACAATCATGTGTGATGTTTTAAAACATATAAAACCATCAAAACGAATTTATTAGAATTTTATCAACAAAACATCGAAAAACTCGAAAAAGACACAAAACCGAATTGTTTTGATTCTAGATGGTAGCCTAGATTGATTTTATAGTCTAAATCAAAGATAATATGAATCAAAAGCTCTGATACCACTGTTGGATTTCATGCCCTATAGTATGTATATATTTTTCGAAATTTTATAAACATATAGGAATGAAACATTCATATTTTCTTCGATTTTCATATAGACATGCATTTGTTTGTCCTAATTATTTAACATGCATTAGAACAAACAAACAATTGCAATTAGAATCATACCTAGAGGTTCTCTAAAACCTCTTGAAGATCCGGAGTCGCGTTGCCGGTCGAATCGCCCGGTGGATTGCCTCCGAGTGTTCACCAAACTCTAAACAAGGTTGAAGAGAAATGAGCTAGCCAATCAATCTCCAAACGGGTTTAGAATCTAGCTAATAACCCCATTTTTCTTTCCTGAGATTTTACTCTCCAAAAACTCAAATTAACTAAGGAATTTCGGATGGATTAATTGGGGTGGTTAGAGAGAGAGAATTTTGGATATATTTATTTTTAATGAAGGAAATTAGGCCTATTTATAGGCTCCTTTAATTTCCACATCATGGGCTATGCATTGACCCATTCTTCCATGTATTTCTCTCTTAAGACCAATTCTCAATATTAAATTTATTAATCCACATCCAAATTTAATCATAATTGACCAAGTCAAAATCATGATCAATAATTCCTTAATTAATTTGCCTTTATCGAATTTTGGATTAATTCCCAACAAAATTCATTTTTTTTGTTTGAGGAAATTTAATTAATTTGCCTTTATCGAATTTTGGTTTAATTCCCAACAAAATTCGTATTTGGGGTTTTAGCAAATTTAATTAATTAATTTGCTTTATCGAATTTTGGATTAATTCCCAACAAAATTCGATCTTTGGGGTTATAGCTAATTTATATATCCTATGCAATATATCACATATGTAATATCAAACAATCACACCCCATAATATATTTACATCTCATATATAAATTCATGATTCTAAATATGTCATTTTCATGACATAATGATTTTATCGATTCACCACATGTATACGAAATTCGATACATCATATGAACATAAAATCACTTTCTTGTTTCCCAGTTTTATGGTGTGACATATGAGAGGATCTAAGCTAAATTGGCAGTGATATTAATAGCTTAACATCACAAATTATAAGCGGTATCTAGCTACACATTATAATTTCCAATTAGCTAGATGTCTTAATTCAGCTCGAACTAAAACCCGATCCAATTAGTGATGGAGTGCACCACTTGTGTCCATCCCTTGCCTCATGATATTAAGAATACATACAAAGTAGCATTGTGTCATCTTTGTATATTAGTATTCATTTCTTGATCTCTTTAAGCTAGTTATAAATATTTGACTTAACTCAAATCACATTGTGCACATTATAACTTTGCTTTATCAAGGGGCTCATTAATATCATTACTCAATTAAGAGGGGCAATGATAATCTTTTGACTAGCTATCTTCTCTAACAAAAGTTGTACTTAACCAACTAATGTCTTTACACTACACTCATCGATAGCTCAAGACACTAGTCTAATTAAGGTCTCCTTAAGCGATCGGATATAAGTCTCATATCAAAGGACCAAGGACACAGTAAAATATTAATGACACAGAAACACATTTCTATAATATTTTACTTATTAGGTCTATTCAGTATACAAAAGTAATATTTTCCTCTTTTGCATACCCGTGTTGTCACTCACTTGTAGAGCTACAATGATCTATGACCAACACGACAATCTTAACCCGATAATTAATGTCCCATGTTAATTACCATAATTGTGAATATCTTTTGTTTTATGTAAACCAATATCTTTTAGAGCTCTACGGTTAAGGACCAAGAGCATCTTCCTTAACACTTCTAAAAGACGAATAACATAAACAAGGAACAAAACGATTTTCTCATTTAATTCATAATAATTGACATTTAAAAGTAAAACTTTTAGAACACATTCCCTTCAAAAACAAACACTCAGCAGAGAATTTTAAGTACGAAAAGTGGAGGATAGTCATGCTTACTTCAGAGAAGGTGTATAAAATTGTGACTGCTTTGAAAGATGCCTATATGAGTTGGCTAGCTATTACAAGTGTGGATGAGACATGGTTAGTGCATAAAGAAAAGTTTGTGTTGAATTGGACAAACAAAAGTCATTCACTTTGGCAACACTACGCGGGTCGAAAATGCTCATTCAACTCTGAAAAATTCACTTCATCGACTGCAACACTAGACAAACACTATTTCCGACAGTGGTAATACGACTATTGAAATGCACCTTACTTTCTTAAGGATTCGAGATGTCGAATGACACTAACTTTGATCTGCCTTTATCAGCATCTAAATTGTCGAACTTCTCATTATTGTTTGTCATTGTTGAGTCCGTAGGTTAAGAGGATGAAGGACCTACCTAAGTAAGTGATCAAGTTAAAACTTGTTGTGAGTGTTTTCCATCGACCGAATGCACTGTAGTGAGACAGTTGGGGGCGTTAACCATCTAATCGGTCGACTGCCTCGTTGACCAATTCGACCGATTGCATTGTAGTAAGTCGGTTGAGAGCTTAGACCATCTAAACGGCTGACCGCTCTTCGAAATCGTTTGACCGATTACTTAAATTGACTTAAAGTCTATTCGACCGGTGTGCGTTTCGTTCGACTGGTCGTGGGCCTTGAGAAAAGGTGAGTCCATGTGTTTTTCCGGTCGACCAGGTCACCTTTGTCGTTTGACCGATGAGACGTTGAATTTAATATTATTGTGGCCGATTAGTCATTTTATTAGTTTGTGGTTTGACCGGTTGCGGAGATGGTTGACTTGTTCGGTCGACCGTTTCTGCACAGTTTGGTATATTTTATGTTTGTTTTTTATCGACTAAAGTGAACGGGTTCACCGGTCCTTTTGGGGGCAACGGACAGACAGACCGGCCTAATATCGATCAGTTGTGGCTCTACGGAGTGGATCGTATTTGTTGTCGTCTTTGTTGTCGACGTGACGGTAACATTGAGGCAGACATGTAGCTCCGGTAAAGAGACAATTTGTGGTGTTCTATAGTTGTGGGGTGGGCTTATGTCGTTTGCAGTTGTATTTGTTTGATTTATGTGTTAGGTTTGGCATATGGGTTTCATTATGAAAATTCAGGTATAGTTTCATATTGTTTAACAGGGTGGTGATTGCGGAGTACTCGGGATCAGATCATGTTTTCCTTTCTTTTGAGGTGGTTGTGATTATATACACTTTTACGAGCTTTTGATGTAATCACCATTTTGTTAACTCTATTAGATATATATTATATGTTGGTGCACTTATTTTCTTGTGTATTGTCGTAATATCCTCGAGTCAATTGTATGTTTTAGATTTGAAATTTTCCACTGTTGAGGACGTTACAACTTGGTAAGAGACTTTAGCTGATGTCGTTTCACGACCATTATGAACCAGGATAGCAAGAATATCAGCGAGGAGGCTAAGAGTTGTAGGTGAAGGCCGGAGTGCGTCCGGGGGGGGGGGGGCAGTGTTAAGGGAATCCGGGCAAGAGGCCCCGCATTGACGGAGATAGAGCACCGCAGTTTGGGCAATGCAGGCAGTGTGGCGGAGTTCATCCCGTGAGCGGGTGCGGGCCCCGTTCAGGTGCTTGTCATGGTTGTGGCCAGTTGGGTCATTTTATCTATTTTTGCGGGTGGAGCTGTACCAAGTCGATTAGCTGCACCACCTCAGTAAGGGAAGAGAGTCGAACGTATTGTCAGCATCCTGGCAAACGAGGCTACAGATGTCAGCACAGTAGTGGAAGGTACGTTGTACGTTGATGATTTGATAGCTAGAGTGTTTTTTGACTATGGGTCACACATTCGTTTATCTCTGAGCAGTTTGCGAGCGTGTTAGGTCGTACCCCTACCTACAATGTTGAGTGTGACTTTGGAAGTCAGCGCATCCCTGCGTGGGCATTGTGGGAGCTTCCTCCCCGTATCCAAGATTGTTTTGGGAAACCAGGAGTTTCCGGCTGATCTGGTTTTATTGCCAATGGAGGACTTCGACGTCATACTGTGGATGGATTGACTGTCACAGTACGATGTTCTGGTATTGTGCCGGGAGAAGAAGATTTTGATTCTGATGAAGGGTCTAGTTGATTTGTTGATCAGGGGGACGAATGGCAGAGCAGGTCGTGTTGTAGTATCTGTAGTGAGGACACGGAAGTTGATTTAGCAGGGTTGCAGAGATTTCGTGGCCACTTTAGTAGTCCTAGATCCTGAGATGAGGAGTTTGAACGATATCGAGGTAGTCTAGGATTTTCCATAGATCTTTTTAGGGATTACTGCTTTGCCGCAGGGAGATAGAGTTTGTGATAGATTTGGTAGCTGGCACACCGCAGTCGAAGGCTCCGTTTCAGGATAACACCTGTAGAGTTGGCTGAGCTGAAGAAACAGTTGCAGGATTTGATGGATACTGAGTTTATCTGACCTAGTGTCTCGCCTTGGGGAGTGTCGGTACTCTTCGTGAATAAGAAGGATGATTCGTTGCGTATGTGTATTGATTAAAGGATGCTGAATAAGATTATCGTGAGGAATCACTATCATTTGCCCAGGATCGAAGACTTTTTTGACCAGTTTCAGTGAGCGAAGCTATTCTCGAAGATTGATATGTGATTTGGTTACTATCAGTTGAGAATCAGGGAGGCAGATGTTTAGAAGACAGCATTCAGACCGAGGTACGAGTACTTTGAGTTTCTAGTGATGTCGTTGGAGTTGACGAACGTGCCTGATATAAAGCATTTAGTCAATACCTCGACCGTTTTGTGATTTTTCTTTGTGGAAGATATCTTGGTCTATTCCCAGATATAAAGCAGCACTGGGAGAGCATCTGAGGATTGTACTTGGCGTTATGAGAGATCAGCAGTTGTACGTCATGTTTTCGAATTACGAGTTCTGGTTATACAGTGTGGCATTCTTGGGTCACAAAGTATCGAGTGCTGGGATATCAGTGGATCCAGCGAAGGTCGAGGTAGTGACACAGTGGAGAGCTCCGACGAGTGTGATTGAGATTAAGATTTTTGTTGGAATGACGGGCCGTTGGTTCATCAAATTCTTCTCGAGACTTGTTTCGCCTTTGGCTGCATTGACGCAAAAGATGTGAAGTTAGTTTGGTCCCAGAAGCGCGATAACAACTTTTAGGAACTAAAGAGTCGGTTGACGACTGCTCCGGTCCTAACTCTCTCCAGTGGTAGTGGAAGTTTTGTGAATTACAGCGACGCTTCAGGTGTTGGTTTGAGATGTGTAGTAATGTAGCGTAGGCAGGTGGTGGCGTATGCTGGAAGGTGCACGAGAGGAAGTACCCCAATAATGATTTGGAGTTGACAGCAGTGGTTCTTGCTCTTAAGACCTGGCGTCACCATCTATATGGAGAACATTTTGAGGTCTTCACAGATCATCAGAGTCTGAGGTACTTGTTTTCGCAAATAGAGAACAATATGGGGAAGGCGAATACAGTTGTAGATGCCTTGAGTAGGAAGGTGGAGATATCAGCTTATGTATTCAAGAATAGATGCTACTCGAGACCTTGTCAGAGTGGAAGTCATTCAGAGATGAGTCTGAGGGAGCAGTGATAGCTGGACTGAGAGTGGAGCTGCAGACAGTCACTAGTGTTGTACAAGCCCAGAAAGCAGATAATGAGATTGCCAGTCTGATGTAGTTAGTTTCTAAGGACAGGTCTGATTTCAGTGTGGGAGTAGATGGCGGTCTTAGATTTAGGAGTCGTATCTGAGTGCCATAGGAATGACTGAGAGACGATATTAAAGAGGCACACAGAGCCAGATATTCTATTAATCCGGGAAGCACGAAGATGTATAAGGAACTGCAGCGGAACTTCTGGTGGAGAGGAATGAAGCGTGATGTGGCTGATTTTGTGACCAGGTGCTTGGTTTGTCAACATGTGTAGATCGAGCACCAGCGACCAGCGGGACCGAGTAGAGTATAGAGCTACCTGAGTGGAAGTGGGAACATGTAACGATGGATTTTGTCACCAGGTTGCCAAAGTAGAGCTTCCATGATGCGGGTTATAATCGATCGACTGACAAAGTCAACACATTTTCTAATTATCCGGACCATTTTACCTCTGAAGGGTTTAACGAGGAGATAGTTTGATTTCACGGTGTTCCAGTGAGCATTATTTCTGATAGAGATCCGAGGTTCACGTCCCAATTTTTGGACAGTCTGCAGAAGGCTTTTGGTACTCAGTTGAAGTTCAACATGACTTTTCGCCCGCAGACAGACGATCAGTCCGAGAGGACCATCCAAAAGTTAGAGGATATACTTGAGAACTTGCACTTTGGATTGTGTAGGGCATTGGGATGCGTACTTGGCACTGATCGAGTTCGCCTATAACAACAGCTACCATTCGAGTATTGAGATGATGTCGTACGAGGCTTTGTACGGGAGGCTTGCAGATCACTGGTATGCTGCAGATCACCGGTATGCGGGGCATTGGTATGCGAGAGACAGTTGGTTGGGAATGAGATTGTGCAGATGTATGCTGAGAAGCACGATGTAATCAAAATACTAGCGACAACTCAGAGCAGGTAGAAGAGCTACACAGATTGGCGTAGGCGTGTCTTGATATTTGAGGTAGACGGTAGTATTTTCTTGAAGATCTCATCATCTCGTGGGGTGATGAGATTCGAGAGGAAGGGGAAACTCAGTCCGAGGTATATTGGACTGTTTGAGATCTTAGACCGAGTTGGAGAGATCACTTACCGGATTGCGCTGCCACCACAGTTTTTGGGATGTTCACAACGTCCTTCATGTAGATGCTGAGGAAGTATAGATCCTTCTCACGTAATTTAGATTGAGATTCCAGAGATCCAGCAGGATTTGTCTCTTGAGGAGAGACGGTAGAGATTGTGGATCGGATGGATCACCAACTCAAGAGGTGACAGTATCACACTGAGCGAAAGGCTACTTGGGAGATCGATGAAGTTCGGAAGAAGTTCCGAGAGCTTTTTGGTAACTTCTAGATTTAATTTCGAGAACAAAATATTTTTACGACGGTGGATTGTTACTAACCTTTGATTATTGGTTAATGGTGTTTAGGTTTTGGAGAGGTTTTGAGATTGACGGTTGAGATCGATTTAGAGAGTTATATAAGGTTGGATTCCTCTCTCTCATCTTTCTCTTTCTCTCACACTCGTTGCTCCATCAATCCTTCTCTTCTTCAGCAGTTGTTGCATCGACGACATGTGATGGTCAGCGAGGGCAGATGGTGCAGTCGTTGCGGTGGTTGATGGCTCGGTAGAGTTCGCCGAAGATTGGTTTTCTCAGAGAAAAGCTTATCGTTAGATCTTCAAAGGCTTCTTCAAGCCTTAAAGGTATGTCAAGCTCACCTAAGTTCGTGTGAGTATTGTAGTGGTCGACGGAAGGCCGAGAGGCTCGTCAGACTTCAGTTCAGCAGTTTTCTGCAGTGTTCCATCGACCGAATGGTGTTTCGGTCGACCGTTGATGGTGTTATTTTAGGGAGTTTTGCCTTGTATCGATCCAACGTTGCATCGTGCGGTCGACCGGTCAAGCATTTTAGGCAAGTTCTGTGTGTTTTTGATCGATCGGGTCACCTTGCTGTTCGACCGAATGTACTGTGGTTAGTTGGTTGAGGCGTTGACCATCTAAACAGTCGACCTCCTCGTTGACCATTTCGACGGATTGCATTGTAGTAAGTTAGTTGGGAGCTTAGACCATCTAAACGGTCGACCGCTCTTCGAAATCGTTCGACCGATTACTTAAGTTGACTTAAAGTCTGTTCGATCGGTGTGCGTTTCATTCGACCGGTTGTGGACCTTGAGAAACGGTGAGTCCTTGTGTTGTCCCGGTCGACCGTTAGAGACCTTCTGTTCGACTAATTGGTTTTCATTGGTTTGTGGTTCGACCGGTCGCGGAGACGGTCGAACGCCTGTGCGTTCCAAGGAGGAACAATTTGGTATATTTTATGTTTGTTTTTTATCGGCTAGAAGACTACAAGGTTTTTGGGGCAACGAACGGACAGGTCAGTTTTCCTTCGGCGAGTGAGACATATATACGTCGTCGCCGTGACTCCAGCAATTGATGCAAAATCATGACTTCGGTAATATTGAGGCAACCCGTGGCTCCGATAACAATTGATGCTAAACCATGGCTCCAATAACATTGAGGTAAAACCGTGGCTCCGGTGAAAGTGACAATTTGTGGTTTTCTACAGTTGTAGGGCTTATGTCGTTTGCAGTTGTTGTCTTAGTTTTATTCATGTGTAAGGTTTGTGGCATACGGAGTTTCCTTATGAAAATTCAGGCATTAGGAGGGTACTACATAATAAATCTTTTAACTTCTCCAATACTTACTGACAACTATCCTCAGTTGCAGTCTTTTCTTTGTTTGTTGGTGACAGCCTAACCATCTCGAATCATTGCAAATTACCGAAGAGTATGTACGTAACATCTTAACTGACGTCGGATGTGCTAAGAATGCATGAGTGTTAATATTTGTTTCTTCGGCCATAATCCAATGCAAGTACCAATATTGCACTGCATGATGCAGAAACTGTTGAGTGGGGTTTCAGGCTTCAGAGTTCACCCTCCTCATGTACTCTCTCTTCACAGTTATAAATGTGTCTCTGCTTTGGATTGTTCTCTGGGAATTTATCCTTTACGACCAACAAGATGTTACGCGACTTCGTTTATGCCTCAGTTATATCATGAAATATTTTCTTAACCCCATGACTAAGATTTGTCGAGACTCTCTGGATAAATGTGTCAATAGGACTAAGACTATTGATTTGGATTGACCATTTGAACTCTATCAGTAACTTTTCAAAAAACGAAAACAACAATCCTTCCTTTTCATATTCCTCTTTTCTGCGATCACATCTTAGATAATAATTTTTCCTACCATCTCAAAAAAAACTGACTTCGATGGCAACTTGTTTCGCCCAACATGCTGGAAAATACTTCCTGACTTACAAAAAGCTCACATTATTCCACCCCGTTACCTCCGAAATCTTGAAATTCAGACATGAAATACTTTGAAATAACACACCGTATAAATTCAAGATTTTTTATAAAAAAACCGAGCATCTGAAAAAAATGCCCCCAATGGGTGCGGCGTCAGAGCAAAACGCCATTCCCAATGATGCGTAGTGTTGCCATGAAGGACTTTGTTCGTCCAATTCAACACCAACCTTTCTTTATGCACTAGTTCGTGATAGCCGGCCAACACATATACGTATCTTTTAAAGCAGTCACTTTTATTCTCTGAAGTAAGCATGAATTTCCTACACTTTCCGCACTTAAAATTCTCTGCAGACTGTTTTTTTGCCAGACGAGTTGTATATGTAATGTATACGTCCTTGCTAATATGTCATGTGCAAAGTAAATGAGTAGAGTTAGGAAAAATACCTCTCTCGCTGGTCGCATAAGGCATAACTCCCGATCCGTTATGATTAAAGTTGAGTTGATCACAATACTACATAATAAATCTCTTAACTTCTCCAATACCCAGTAGTAACTACGCTCGGTCTCATCCTTCATAATTGCATAACTGATACGGAAGTTCATGTTTGTTGGTGTGACCCTAACCATCTCGAACACTACATAATTGTACTTGCTTGTTTTGTACGTCGAATCCTGCAAATTACCGAAGGGCATGTATAGATATTGTGCATTACTCATGTAATCTTTACAGTTATAAACGTCTCTCATTCGGATTGTTCTATCAGATTTCTCATTTTCGGCCAACAAGATGTTACGCGGTTTTGCTTGTGCCTCAGTGATATCACGAACAATTTTCTTTGTCGCACGACTAAGACCGCTGAGGACAATCCGAATCAGAGACCCGACCAGACGCCCCGGTCGAAATTATTTTTTAGAATTATCGCGGCAGATTCAGACGGCGGTTCGCCAGACATTTTCTTGTTGTGTGTACTAGTAGAGTGATGGTAATTGAGAGAGGAGAATTCTATTAAGAGACGAGAAAAAATGAGAATTATTAAATGGAAAGTGAATGACAAAATGATAATTGACTCATGCGATTTAAGTAAGCCGCGGGCGACGTTTAGTAACCCTCTTTTTAGAGGTAGGAATTTTTATGTAATCGAATCTAACGGTGCGTCCACATGCGCCTCTCCTGCTATCTGAGACATTTTTTAGTGGTTGAAATTTGGTAGAAAAATGAACAGAAAGTGATGGTGGGAGAGTGGAATGAAGAGATGAAATAAGTAGAAAGGCGAATGAAGAGATGAAATCAGTAGTTCACTAAAATAATGACCTTCCAACAAAATGGGATAGGGTAGTAGTGGGACCCCCGATATCTCAATATGGGATACTCTCCCCATATCGGTGCACTAGGAAACCACTTGTCATCGCTTGAGTACTCAAAGTTGTAGAGTGAAAGAGCATGGAGTTGTGGTCTCCCACCTCCAACATTGTTAGTCGTAAGTTCTACATCTACGACTCATAGATGTCGTCGCACCTTTGTAGACACTTCATCTAGGACGGTGGCAGACCAACCACACCGGTTGTGTGAGAACCTAATCCTTTTGATTAAGGTTAATTGGGTTTAAGAACTTTAACCCTACTTAGGTGAAGATTATAAAATCAAAACCCATTACTTCTCTTCCCTTTTTCTCAACTCTCTCTCTCTCTCTTTTTCTTCTCTCCCTCAACTCTTTCTCTCAACTTTCTCTCTCTCTCTCACAGTTCGGCACCAAGGAAGGAGAAGCGGGTGTGTCGGCAAGTCGAGTTCGCCGGAGTTCAAGGAAGGGGTGGAGACTCACGTTCGTGAGAGGAGTTCGCTGGTGATACACTTGTTCCGGTGGAGGAATCGTCGTTGCTCTTCGAAAGTGTTTTCAATCTTCCAAGGTATGTCAAGCCTTACTTTTATGCTCACCTAAGTTGTGTGGGTGTTGGAGCGGTCGACGGTAGATCGAAAGGTTCGTCGGACCTCAGTTCAACAGTTTTTTGTTGTGTTAGGTCGACCGTGGTTGGTGTGATTTTGGGGATTTTGCCTTCCACCGGTCGAACGATGCTTCATGCGGTCGATCGGTTAAGCATGTTAATCAAGCTCTGGGTGTGTTCGGTCGATCGGGTCCTCTTTGTCATTCGACCGAACGCACTGTCGTATGTCGGTTGGGGGTGTTGACCATCTAAACAGTCGACCGTCACATTGACCAGTCTGACGGACGTACTGTTTTAAGTCGGTTGGGGGTGTAGACTTTAAAACGGTCGATGACTTAAGTAGGGTTCGACCGATTCATATTTCGGTCGACCGACGATGACTTAGAGGAATGTTGAATTCCCTGATGTTTTTCGGTCGACCGGAAGCCAATAGTCGTTCGACCGTTGGGGATGTGATATTTAATATTATTTTTTGGCGTAACCTTCTAAACGGTCGACCGTCCAGAGACATTTTTTTGACCGTTTGTTGTTTGTTTGGTTCGACCATTCGATTGTGGTTCGAGCCAATTATCGGTTTTAACGACCAATCGATCGACCGAATGACCTTTTTTGGTCGACCGTTGGAGCACCGAAATGGTATGCTTGTTTTATGAGCGCGTTGGCGCGTAGATTGCATTTACTACTTATGTTCCCATGATATGTCATGTGCATTGTGACCTAGGTAGTAGACCTGTAGATCATATTTCCCTTTGCATGATATATATATGATATAGCTCTACAGAGCAAGATGACTATTGGCCTGTGTGGCGACAGAGATGACTTTAGTCTGTATGGCGATGGAGATGATTGTTAGCCCTTTTGAAACAAAGTTTTGTGCCTTAGCCTATGTGGCGACCAGTGTTGTTCCGGTGAGTATGATCGTCCAGTTGTGGCACAACTAGCGAGTATGACCGACCAGAGAAACGTGTTTGGCGGATTGTGGTCTTCGACCACTGATCAGATCTGACGATGACTCGGAAGTGCGTGCGACCTTCACCGAACCCATATGGCTAGTAGTGGCGAGTGGAGGTGTGTCACGTACTTTCCGTATGACCGTATGTGCCTGTGGCGGGTATCTATGGATGTCCTAAACTAGACTTATGACTAATGAACCCCGGTTGGGGAAATGACTATTATGACTTATGACCTGATGACCGGGTTGGGGAATGATTTTTGTTGTGATTTATGGTTGACATGATACTAGTATGATAGGTCATGTATTGCATGTGCATGTATGTGAGTTTGGCATACGGGGTTTCGTTATGCAAACTCATGACATTGTTGTTATGTTTTATTCCATGTTCCCCTTCGGGAGCTAGTTGGGTGGTGACTGAGGACGAGTGCATTTTGGAGTCGGGTCTCGTGTCTATTTTGAGGTTATTATGACTACTTGTATATCTATATATTTGTATTTCGATGTAATCATTCTTTTGGCAACTCTTGTATACGGTGCAACACCATATATTATATGTATATTTTTTAGTAGTGTTCCTTGAGTTGATATTGATATCGTTTGATTATCCTTTATTAAAAGTTAAAATTTCCTGTTGTTTCGGGGACGTTACACCTTGTTATCAGAGCGGGTTGATTCTACTGTTCTCATCTAAAGAAACCATCCTTAGGAGTAGTGGATAGATGCATGCATTTCTTTTTGTAGATCATGCATGCATTCATCATGTTGATTCTTGTCGTTTTGATTTTGTGTTAGATGCCTCCGAGACGCGTGCCACTTCTTCCTCGTGACCATAGCACTGACGATGAGACTGGTGGCACGGATTGGGAGGAGGAGCGATAGAAGCTCTACGAGACGGTTGAGAGCTTAGGTGTGTTTCTAAATGCTAGTCTGACTGAAAGGAGTTAGCAGGGCAGCGGCAGTGCACGATCGCTATATGCGCCAGCATCCGCTCACCTTTGATGACAGGGGTGACTTAGAGGCTGGTGAGGATTGGGTCTTCAAGATCCAAGAGATATTTTGGGCGATAGGAGTTCCTTCGGAGTATGGTGGGTCTGGCCACTTACGTCTTGGGCGGTGATGCACCTAGTTAATGGAGGACCACATCTGCAGTTGTCTTTGCGGGCAGAGAAGATTTCAACTGGGAGGACTTCCTCAGAGAATTCAACGAGTAGTATTTCATGGATCATGTCAGGAGGGATGGAAAGTGAGAGAGCTTATGAGCCTTGAGCAAGGGCAGACGTCACTGCCAGTTTACATGCACAAGTTCAACAGTCAGATGCCTTCGACCGATGACTTAAGTAGGATTCGACCAATTCGACTGATTCATATTTCGGTCGACCCGTGATGACTTAGAGGAATGTTGAAGTCCCTGACGTTTTTTGGTCGACCGGAAGCCCATTGTCGTTCAACCGTTGGGGATGTGATATTTAATATTATTTTGTGGCGTAGACATTCTAAACGGTCCACCGTCCAGAGACTTTTGTTCGACCGTTTGATGTTTGTTTGGTTCGACCGTTGTATTGTGTGTCGAACCAATTACCGATTTTAACGACCAACCAGTCGATCATATGACCTTTTTCGGTCAACCGTTGGAGCATTGAAATGGTATGTTTGTTTTATGAGCGCGTGGATTGTATTTACTGCATATAACATGTACATTGAGACCTAGGTAGTAGACTTGTGATATCATATTCCCCTTTGCATTATCTATATGATATGACATTTGTGGCGACAGAGATGACATTAGCCTTTGTAGCGACGTAGATGATTGTTAGCTCTCGTGCAACAGAATTCTGTGTCTTGGCCTGTGTGGCGACGGAGATAACCGATCGATGTTCCGGCGGATGTGCTCGACCGATGTTGTTCTGGCAAGTATGATCGTCCAGCTGTGACACGGCTGACGAGTATAACCGGCCAAAGTGACGGATCTGGCAGATTGTGGTCTTCGACCACTGATCAGATCTGATGATGACTCGGCAGTCCGTGCGACTTTCACCGAACCTATATGACAACTGCAGTTGCGAGTTGAGGTGTGTCGCGCACTTTCCGTATGACCGCGTATACTTGCGGCGTGTATCTACGGATGTCCAAAACTAGACTTATGACTAATGTAAAAGGAATGTGTTCACAAAGTTTTACTTTTTTATGTCAATTATTATGAATTGGATGTGCAAACATTTTGTTCCTTAATTATATGATATTCGTCTTTTGGAAGTTTTAAGGAATAAGTGTTTGGTCCTTAACCGTAGAACTCTAAAAGATAATGGTTTACATAAATCAAAAGTTATTCACAATCATGGTAATTGACATTGAACATTAATCACCGAGACAAGATTATCGTGTTAGTCATCGATTGTTGTAACTCTCCAATAATTGACGACACGAGTATATGAAAGAGGAAAATGGTAAATTAAATAGACCTAACAAGTAAAACATTATGGGATTGTGTTTCGTGTCATTAATGTTTTACTATGTCTTTCACTCAAGAAGTGCTTAATTTGATTATTGTCAAAAGCTATTAATGAGTATAATGATAAAGACAATAATTGGTTGAACATGACTTGTGCTGGAAAAGATAACTAGTTAAACGATTATTATTGCCCCTCTTAATTGAGTGATGATTAGTGGGTCACTTGATAAAGAAAAATTATAATGTATACAATGTAACTTAAGTTAAGTTACATAGTTATAATTAACTTAAAGAGATAAAGAAATGAATATAAGACAAATTTCTACTTTGTATATATTCCTAATATCATGAGGCAAGAGACAGACACAAGTGTTGCCCTTACACCAAATAAATCGTGTTTAGTTCGAGTAGAACAAAGACATCTATGCTAATTGGGTAACTATAATGTGTAGCTAGATACCGCTTATAATTTGAGATATTAAGTATTTAATATCGCTACCAATTTGGCTTATGTCCTCTTATAACTCACACCACAAATTTGGGAAACAAGAATCTTAATTTTTAGTTCATATGATGCGTCGCGTTTCATGTGAAAAGAGACACATCTGGTGAATCAATAAAATCAATATATCATGAGAATTGACAAAATTAGAATAATGGATATATTCATATGAGGTGTATATATTATGAGGTGTAATAATTTAATATTACATACGATAATATATTACATAAGATATGAATATGCTAAAAACCCCAAAAAATCAAATTTTGTTGAATATAAATCCAAAATTTGACAAAAGCAAAATTAGGTTTAGTAGGGTACACCATTTAGGATTCGGTCGACCGAGGTATTTTCGGAATGGTCGACCGAACGGGGAACGAATAACGCATTTGGTTGACCAGAATTGTCTGGAGTGCCTGGACAATTGTGATCGGTCAACCGGACTTGAACGGTCAAGTGAGAGAAAATATCGAGGAGCTATCATGGGATATTCTTGGTAGACCGAAACGTGACACGGTTGTCCGAAGAAATTCTCCAAGAGAAATTTTAGTGCGTCGACCGGAGCAAGACGAGGATCGTCTCAATTTTTCCAGAGAAATTTTCTCATGTATATTCGGTTGACTGTCGAGCTCACGGTCATCCGAACATGTGTTAAAACCGAATGGTTCGGTTGACCGAGAAGTGATTCTCGGTGAACCGAACAACACGATTTTTGATTGGATTATTAAAAGAATAATTAGATCATGAGTTAAATTAATTCCATATTTGATCAAATAATTTTTAGGATGCTGATGTGGCAAATTGAGATTAATTTTGGGAGAGAAAAAACAAGAGATAATGACTAAAGATTAGTCCTTGATATGGATGTTTTGAGATCCTAAAGGACCCCTTGTCCTGCTTGTTTTATTACATGCAATATAATTCTCTCTCTCTAATCCCTTCCTTAATCACCACAAAAATCTTTTAATAGCTTTAAGTTTTGGAGATAGAAATCACAGGAGCTTAAAGATGGGTTATTTGTTCGATTCTAAGATTAATTAGATATTGATTGGCTAACTCCTTTCTCTCTTATCTTGTTTAGAGTTTGGTGAGCACTGGCAGGCGAATCAGTGGGAATTTGACAGGCAACGGAACACCAGATCTTCTGAAAGGTTTTAGAGAAGCTTTGAGTATGATTCTATCTCCTTTGTTTGTCCTGAAATGCATGATATTAGAATAAACATATACATGTAAGTATAAACGATTGTTTTGCAAGAGAATCAACAAAACCGAAAAACTGCGGTTCGTCTTTCCTTTTAGGAAATTGGATGGACAGCGGTTCAAAATTGTTTTTTGAACTTGTGGATGGATGAAAAACCTTTTTAATGGATTTCAAAACGTTTTTCAAAGAATTGTTTGGGATTCTAGATGATTGATAAACTAGGTTGCATAGTTTATAGCAATATTGCGTGCATGGATGCTCGAATTGTCTTTGTAGGAATTGTGAGTTTATATGTTCCAAATCAGCGCCTATGAATGTTTGTAATTATTATTATAGAGGGGTTTATTTACATGTAAAAGTTAAATTCTCTCTTTCTATCTTTAGATAATTGCCTTGCATTTGAGAGGTTTTACATAGGACTTGCAGTAGTCGATTTTTATCGAATGTGAGGAGCATATTTATTTTCTGTGAAATCTACATCTCCGGTGCAAGAGGAAGTCGCCGCTGTAGTGCATCGATCGAGGATCGAGGATCGGGGATCGAGGATCAAGGATCAAAGGGAACATATAAACTCACACGATGTGGATTGTGTGAATGGTTTAATTTCTGTTTTTTTTTGTTATGCATGTGATGAATGTGTTGAATGTTAGGATGTGTATGAATGATAATATGTATGATAACCTAAAATTCTAAATCACATGTTAATATATGAAATTGTCCAACAAAATTAAGAGTAATTTTCCTTCTTATTTCATCCACTAGCAGCCATCGATCGAGGGATATTCTGCTAGCCCTTAGCGGGAGATAGCTCCCTTTATCTTTGGGAATAGTGAGAGATATAATGGTTGTCTATTATTGTGTCACAATTAAATATATGAGGTGTGTTTCACCCTAATGAACCCCAAGTATGCTTAGTTGTGAATACAATGAATAAACATATCTCGTATTAAATTAAAATAAGTTTTCTTAACATTACCTGGAGCCCTCGCTCGGTTTTGGGAAAACGTTTTTCTTACGAGGATGGGTCATATTCCCTCATAATTAAAACGACAAGAATCACAAGAGTGTGAAGATGCTAATGTTGCTAAAATTCAAAAAAGTTGTGATTAAAAAATGTTTTCTTACCTTGATATTGTAATGTATTCGATAGCCCTTAGCTAGTCTATATTTCAATTGATAGGATCTTGGATTGCTGCATTTATGGCAAAAATTTTATTTGCAGCATTTACGTTTGTATGTATGTATGATAAACATAAAATTGGCATTAAAATCCTGTATAATTTATTTGTTAAAAAATGTCGAACATCCAACCTATCGTACGATCCATGATAAAAAAACACTTTTTAGCAAATGATGACTCAAACTTCATAAGTTGGCAACTCAAACTCAACATCGTGTTAAAGTTTGAGAAACAATATCACATTTTGGAAGGTCCAACCTCAAAATGGAATGAGAGATTAACCGATGAAGAGAAAGAAGTTAAGGCCAAGTGGGAAGACCAAGAGAACCAATTTTACGGTCTCATGCTAGCATCCATGGGTGACTCGCTTCAAGCGAAATACTTGGATTCAAAACCCAAGAAGACCATGGAGGCTTTGTCTAAGATGTTCATGAATAGTGCTCGAAAGGAGCGCTATAAGACCACCATCGCACTCACAAGGTGTCATATGGCAGAGGGAACATCGGTATCCATGCATTTTCTCTCGATGCAAGGGTACCTTGAGAAGTTGGCAAAACTCTCTTCACCAATGCCCGAGGACATTGCTGAAGATATGATTCTTGGCTCTCTAGCCCCGTCCTTTAAGGACTTTATGATGCACTATCACGTGCGTGAAAAAGGAGTGAGTCTTGAGGCGCTGCACAACGCTCTCAAAACTGCTGAAGTTGACATGGGCAAGGGTAGGGACAAGCATGTCCTTACCGTCCATGGGAGGAGACAAAAGATTGGTAAAGGAAAGGGCAAATCTACCAAAATTGGTTCAATCAAGAGCAAGGGAGTAGGAGGTACTCATAAGAGTGCATCGAGGGGGAATCAGAAATCTCCAACTCCCAATACGGAGTGCTTTCACTGCGGTTAAAAAGGACATATCCGGCCAAATTGCCCCAAGTACAAGGAAGACCTTGACAACGGAGTGATTGAACGTCGGCGCCCCAAAAAGGCTAATGGTATATTTGTTATTGAAATAAATTTAGTCACCTCTGTCCATGATTGGGTATTTGATACTGCATCTTGTTCTCACATAGTTTCTAATGTACAGCTACTCACGGATAGGAAGGAACTCATAAGGAACGATGTAGAATTGATGGTCGGAAATGGTGCGAACGTTTCTGCAGTTGCACAAGGTTCTGTGGTGCTTCAATTATGTAGTGGTTTAAATTTATGTCTAAAGAATGTTTATTATGTTCCTTCGATTAGCAAGAACATTATTTCTGTATCATGTTTTTAGATATGGATAATTTCACTATAAATATTTCAAATTCTTGCTTGTCTATATCGAAGAATAGTGTTTTCTATGCAAATGCATTCATAAGGAATGGTCTCTATGTGCTTGAATTGAATAATAAACAAATCTTTAATATCAATAACAAAAGACTTAAGACTACTCATGAGAATGATACTCTCTTGTAGCACTATAGTCTTGGTCACATAAATGAAAAACGCATCAAGAAATTGCAAGAAGCTAACCTTCTTGGTCTACTTGATTTTAAATCATTGGAGACGTGCCAACCATGTTTAATGGGAAAAATGACCAAAAAACATTTCAAGAAGAAAGGTCCAAGGACGAGTGGCTTGTTGGATTTGATACATTCCGATGTATGTGGTCCAATGAGTACTAGTGCACGAGATGGTTTCAGGTACTTCATTACGTTCACGGATGATTATAGTCGTTATGGCTATGTTTATCTAATGTGAAACAAAAGTGAATCCTTTGACAAGTTCAAAGAATTCAAGAATGAAGTAGAGAACCAACTCGACAAGAAAATCAAGTTTCTACGAACGGATCGTGGAGGTGAGTACTTAAGTGCCGAATTTGACTCATACCTAAAGGAGTTTGGTATTGTACCTCAACTCACCTCTCCCGGTATACCTTAGTGGAATGAGATATCCGAAAGGAGGAATAGGACATTGCTCGACATGGTTCGGTCAATGATGAGTCATGCGGAATTGCCTCTTTACTTTTAGAGTTATGCACTACAAACTGCGGCTTACAAACTAAATAACGTTTCATCCAAATCCGTAGAGAAAACGACTTATGAGCTATGGAGTGGTAAAACACCTAAGCTCAATTTTCTCAAGATTTGAGGTTGTGAGACTGATGCATTGCATACATTGCATCATATGTCTTTCATTTAGATTACTTTTATATCAATAAATGCTACTAAGGTATGTGTTTAGTCGTATTTACAGAATACAGGGACCTGAATGCAAATTACCCACATTCCGAGCATAAACGCGTGCAAAAGATTCATTTCTATCATAAAGACCGAGTTCAAGTTTATCGGGTTTCAAATGAAAATGCATCCAAGCATAAAAGCATTCAAGGAGCTAATTACAAAAAGGTCAAGGGCTTAATTGCAAAATGCCAAGGACCTGATTGCAAAAGAAAAGGATCAAGTTATTTTGTTGGAAAAGTCAAAAGAAAAGTCAAAAATAAATCCCCAACAATGGAAGGAATAATCCGAAGTTCAAGACAATGGAAAGAATCATCCAGACGCGTAAATAAAGATCAAATCATACCATAAACACATGACCAAAATCCGGACCCGAGCAGACCTGATTGTGCGGCGTTTTCGCCGCACAACACCTTCAATATGCGGCGTTTCCGCCGCCCAGTCATTGATCCATGTGCTCCAATTTCGTCCTGTCGTGCGATGACGCGTGTACTCTCCTTTTATGTATTGGTATCCCCTGTATCGGCTATAAATAGCCCTGTAGGACGAATGTAACACATCTTTGAACCTTTGGTCTTGGATCATTAGTAATAAAATTATGTTTTATTTTGTTTTGTTTTTATTTTATTTTAATGTCTCTAGGATCCCTTCTTCTTCCTCCCTCCATGAGTTTCTAACTCTTTCCAAAGGGTGGAGGTGATGGAATTAGGGGTAGAGAAGATGAATGCATGTTATTGTTTTAAGTTCATGATTAGTATATTTTGATTACTTGAGTTTATGTTAAATCATTTATCTTATAATGCTTCATAACTAACATGATTTATTTCAAGTTTCTCCATTCTCCAATCTAAACCTAAGTCTAGACCTCCACCCAACGGATTTCTCTTCTTATTTCTTGTTTTAGTTCTAATTGCTTTTGTTTCGTACTTTAGATAATTAATCCAAAAATCCCAAAAACCCAAATTAATTCTTCTCTCCCTTCTTCCCCTAATCGAAAATAACAAAAATAACGAAATCTCTCCCTCCTTGTGTTCGACCCGTACTTGCCACGTCTTCATAGACGCCGTGCACTTGCGGTATAAATAAAATTCTCATCAAGTTTTTGGCGCCGTTGCCGGGGAGGCGACGCAGATTTTGTGTTTTTGTGTTTTCGATTTTTTCCTGTCTACGTTGTGCGCGATCTAAGTATTTGAATTTGTGTAGCAGGAGACAACAGAGCGCGCGGCGAAATCCGGGAGCGTTCTGAGACACTTGGGCGGCGGAATCGCCGCATCTACAAGGCTGCTTGCGGCGGAATCGCCGCACCAGTGTGGGCTCTGGTCTTCATTTTTCTCTGGGGTCGTCGGCATCTCTGGGTGGTCGCATTGAGCTACTGGAATCTCCGAGAGCGGGCGGCGAACCCGACTGAGCATTGCGGAGGTAACTTTTCTTGCCTTTTCCGTAAAATCTGAATAATTGAAAAGTTTCCTTTCGTAGAATTGAACGTGCTAGGGTTACAATTCCATAATTGGCAATAATTCAACTCTGACCTAAAATTGGCAAAATTAGAAAGACCTTAGTGCATGCATCATATAATGTTTTGCTTGCATTATTCTTGCTAAATTCTTGCAAATTAATACTTGTTGAAGATTGCTGGAGGCAATCTACGTATCGAGGTTTTTATCGATTGCATTAGAGCATATAATTTAGTTGCATACAACCTTGCAATTGCCCCCATTAAAAGGACCATTGTTTGACTATCTTTGCTAGATTTAAGTTAAACTATCTTAAGGGCAACTCCGTAGGAAAAGATACGGTGGGGATTTCATCACCCTCCCGTAGCCCACAAACCACAATCCTGAAGTGTCGCCTAAGCCTAAAATTTAAAATCAATTAGACATTGGCCCCTAAGGACTCGGACTCAATTAAGGAGGAGATTGGTTTGACTTGCTATGACCTGAAGCTAATTGAATTCAATTTGGTGTCTAGAAAGTGTTTTTGTGTCGACGAAAGTCTTCCAAGCGACGTGGTTGTCTAATTGGCACCGACTCTGTCGGAAGCGCCCCCACTAGCTATACACTAACTGGCCAACTTGGTTTGATTGGTGAGGGAGGCGAATCAAGCAAATCAATTCGACTCAACCAGTTAGGAGTCGTCTAGATCTAAGTGACACTAGGTCTAGGATTGTTTTGACCGTGCTTGTTCAGGAAATTTCTGACCAACCCTAATTTTTATCCTTTAGAGTTAAGTTTCCCTTCTCGTCTGAGTCTTCTTTCCCTTCTCATCCTTACCTTACTATTGTTTATTTCCTTTTAAAAAAAAATTCAAAATTCAAAAATTCAAAAAAAAAGGAGTAATTGATTCTTGGAATTGAATTTGAAATTTAAATTTCGAATTCAAATTCAAAAATTAATTCAAACCGGTGCACTCAGATTTGGGTGCTGGATTTAAGCAATCGACTCTCACGAGTTCATCTGGATTCCAGTCTAGAGCTTAACCCCAACCCATCTGTTGCACCACCTCACCCGGATCTAATGGGTGAGAACGTAGTGGACCCGCCTGTTGCGCAACCTATAACTTTGAGGGATCGGTGCTACCCAACAATGGCTGCTCAGCCATCGTGCATCGTCATGCCCACCATACCGGGTCGCGACTTCGAACTTAAGGCACAATACATGAGTATGCTGCCTAAGTTCACCTCTAGGGAAGATCCATATCTCTTCCTTAGAGAATTTGAAGAAATCTGCTCTCTTATGCAATACCAGCATGTCCCTGAAGAGGCAGTGCGTCTGAAATTCGTGCCTCTAGCACTGAAGGACGACGTTAAGAAATGGCTATATAGTCTAGCCGAAAGATCTATTAGAAGTTGGGCCGAATTTGTTCAAGTTTTCCTAAAAAAATATTTCCCCAACCATAAGACTATGAAGATTAGGAATGAAATTGTTGCATTCGTTCAGTCTGAGAGCGAGCCGTTCTATTCCTATCTTGAGAGATTTAAGAGTGTCTTGACCCAATGCCCTCATCACGGAATTCCGAAGTGGCAATTATGCCAAATTATTTATGAGGGATTGACACCCACATCTAGGGTTATGCTAGAGTCTGTGAGCCAAGGGAACTTTATGTCCAAAAATGAAAATGATGCCTGGACTTTTCTTGAGGATTTAGCTGAAAATAGTATGCAATGGGACAATGCTAGAACACCCATCAACCCGAGTATTGGATCTAGAATAGCGAGTCAACCCCGAGCAGGTGTCTTAGCTATAGACTCCAACATAGCGGCTGAGGCAAAACTAGCTACCCTAATGCGTAGAATGGAAAGTCTAGAGCTACAAAATCAACCCCGAATGAATCAACCCTTGTCTATCCCCTGCTCTAGATGTGGTCAGACTGGTCATTTAATGGAGGACTGTGTGAACCTGGAACATGTTAATGCCACATATTTTTCGTGGACCCAACAAGGGCAACCTCCTAGACAACAACCAACCCCATATAACCAAAATAATACATCATCTGGGGGTAATAATGGAAATCATGAGGTTAGGTTGACAAAATTAGAAAATTTAATGACAACTTTTATACAAACAACCAACCAATCATTCCAAAGGCTAGAGACACAGGTCAGCCAATTAGCACAGATAATAGGTGAAAGAGAAAAGGGCCAATTTCCAAGTCAACCTGAGGTGAACCCCAGAACTAATAATCAATATCAATCTTATCAACCACCTTCAGGAAATAACAACCCTAGACCGGTTCAAATGGTTAATGAGGAAGGACCGTTCCAACAAATCAATGTTGTAGTATCATTACGGTCCGGAAGACAAATTGACAATAATGTGGTAAACCCTAGAATGACTAATCAATCTAGCCATCAAGCACCCACATATGACTTGACCATTGAACCCGACGTCCAAATTGAAAAGCCCAACCCACCTACACAACCTGAACCCATAGCTCAACCTGAACCTGAGCGAGTCTATGTTCCTAAAGCCCCATTTCCCAATAGACTCAAGAAGAGCTCAAGTGCACAAATGGAGAAAATCTTAGAAGTATTTAAGCAAGTTAAGGTGAATATTCCACTCTTAGATATGATTCAACAAATACCTGCTTATGCTAAATTCTTGAAAGATTTGTGCACTAAAAAGAGAAAAACGAATGTACCAAAGAAGGCATTCTTAACTGCAAACATATGCTCAATTCTTTCCAACACATCTCCTATAAAATATAAGGACCCGGGGTGTCCCACAATTTCATGTTCAATAGGAGATACGTTTATCAATAAAGCCCTTCTAGACCTTGGTGCAAGCGTTAACTTGCTCCCATTTTCTGTCTACGAGCAACTCAACCTTGGTCCGCTGAAACCCTCTAGGACAACCCTCCAATTCGCTGATTGTTCCGTTAAGAAACCGAGAGGTATAGTAGAGGACGTTTTGATTAAGGTTGGTGACTTCATTTATCCAGTGGATTTTGTCGTACTTGATACTGAACCTGTTGTAAATCCTAATCGACAAATCCCTGTAATTTTAGGTAGACCCTTTTTAGCCACTTCGGAAGCATTAATAAACTGTCGAAATGGGCTCATGCAATTATCTTTCGGGAACTTAAAAGCAGAATTTAATATCTTCCATATTGATAATGAGCCAGAAATAATATGCAACCCAAGTGATGTTGTGATGAGAGCACGTATTTATCAGATTTCTGAATCAAATAAATCATCACATAAGCAAAAAGGATGTAAGAAAAAAGGAAGTAATTCATTTACCCAACCACCATCACTCGAGCAAACAAGCGAACCAATTCAAGTGAGAAGAGTGGAATCTTTTCCTCAAGTCAACATGGGGAACAATTCAACTGGATACATGCACCAACATGGTGTCATTCAATCCAGTTCTGATTATGGTTGACTTTGAGCAAACTCAACCCCTCTACCGCAAGCCGACGCAGGTAATAAGTGCATTTATTTTATCTGTGCATACATTGAGGACAATGCATGATTTAGGTGTGGGGGGGGTTTATAAATGTACATATCTATCTATTTGATTTTCTGTTCTGCTTTAGTTTAAAAAAAAAAAAATTCAATATTCTATGACATAGCTTAAGATTGAACTGCCAAAACCCGTGTACAAATTGCATTAAGTTTTTGTTCCTTATTATATAGTTCTGCTTATAGAAATTATGACATAAATCTAAGTTCCAAAGAAATAACCCATGACCCTTGTAAGACATGTATGCACTTAAATTGGATGAATCAAATCTTTGAAGTGGTTGATAAAAAGCAGAGGTTGAGGAAAATATACCGGGAAGTGTGGACTTCTAATAGCAATTAAGCCTTGAGGAAAATAAAAGTAAAAATAAAGGAATAAAGTGAGGAAAGCACATTTTGCAAAATGATTACAAAAGCCCAAGCCTTTGAGTCACTGGTCCGTAGGGGTATCTTGAAACCCGGTAACTTGAGTCTTCCAGCTCGAGATTATCGACCAAACTCGCTACACGAATGCAAAAAGGGTATAAGTGTCAAAAAGCAAATGTGTTGAATCACGAAAAAAAAAAAAAAAAAAAAAATAAAATAATAATAATAATACTCAAGGCCCAAAGCTAAAAGAATGATTCATGGCATGGTTGATCCAAATGATACTTCACCACCAGAGGAGGCGTGCAAAATAATTTATGTGATAACATGTGTAGAGGGGTTAGTGGTGTGAATGTTGGAGGAATAAAGACCAAGTCAAACTTTTATAAGTTAGAACTGTATAATGAGCATGCGAGAACTTTAAGTGAGATGTATAAGGTTAAGGCAGAGATATTAAGAGCTATTAATGGAATGTTGGATTAAGACTTTGTGGGTGTGTCAACTGAAAACCCTCACGAGACAAAACTCGTCCTCTAAGGCAACTTGGAGGTTTAAAGGCTTGTTGCACATGCTAAGTGCAACCGTGATTCCTACGAAAGTGAGTTAGGATTTCCCTGTTTTCATTTTCTTATATTTTGCTTTGCTAGGTACTAGCAAAATCTAGGTGTGGGGGTATTTGATGCATTGCATACATTGCATCATATGTCTTTCATTTAGATTACTTTTATATCAATAAATGCTACTAAGGTATGTGTTTAGTCGTATTTACAGAATACAGGGACCTGAATGCAAATTACCCACATTCCGAGCATAAACGCGTGCAAAAGATTCATTTCTATCATAAAGACCGAGTTCACGTTTATCGGGTTTCAAATGAAAATGCATCCAAGCATAAAAGCATTCAAGGAGCTAATTACAAAAAGGTCAAGGGCTTAATTGCAAAATGCCAAGGACCTGATTGCAAAAGAAAAGGATCAAGTTATTTTGTTGGAAAAGTCAAAAGAAAAGTCAAAAATAAATCCCCAACAATGGAAGGAATAATCCGAAGTTCAAGACAATGGAAAGAATCATCCAGACGCGTAAATAAAGATCAAATCATACCATAAACACATGACCAAAATCCGGACCCGAGCAGACCTGATTGTGCGGCGTTTTCGCCGCACAACACCTTCAATATGCGGCGTTTCCGCCGCCCAGTCATTGATCCATGTGCTCCAATTTCGTCCTGTCGTGTGATGACGCGTGTACTCTCCTTTTATGTATTGGTATCCCCTGTATCGGCTATAAATAGCCCTGTAGGACGAATGTAACACATCTTTGAACCTTTGGTCTTGGATCATTAGTAATAAAATTATGTTTTATTTTGTTTTGTTTTTATTTTATTTTAATGTCTCTAGGATCCCTTCTTCTTCCTCCCTCCATGAGTTTCTAACTCTTTCCAAAGGGTGGAGGTGATGGAATTAGGGGTAGAGAAGATGAATGCATGTTATTGTTTTAAGTTCATGATTAGTATATTTTGATTACTTGAGTTTATGTTAAATCATTTATCTTGTAATGCTTCATAACTAACATGATTTATTTCAAGTTTCTCCATTCTCCAATCTAAACCTGTCTAGACCTCCACCCAACGGATTTCTCTTCTTATTTCTTGTTTTAGTTCTAATTGCTTTTGTTTCGTACTTTAGATAATTAATCCAAAAATCCCAAAAACCCAAATTAATTCTTCTCTCCCTTCTTCCCCTAATCGAAAATAACAAAAATAACGAAATCTCTCCCTCCTTGTGTTCGACCCGTACTTGCCACGTCTTCGTAGACGCCGTGCACTTGCGGTATAAATAAAATTCTCATCAGAGACCCACGTCAAGAAATTGATGTCGACCAAACTTCAACTAAAAGCTGATAAGTTCTTCTTTATAGGTTATTCTCGTGAGACAAGAGGATACTACTTTTGGCATATCACCTCCAATCGAGTGATTGTAGATAGGGATGCCACATTTCTGGAAAAGGAATTTCTGAAAGGGTAAAAAGTAGTGGGAGTAAGGTTGTGCTTAAGGAAACTTAAGATACTCTACAAGATCATGACATGAATGATGACATTCAATATCATGAAGGCCCAACCGTGATTCCTTTGGTTAGTGGGAACGTGAGTGAGAGACCCTCGCAAGAAATTGTGAGAGAATCTCAATCATCCCCACCTAGTGTACGTTCAAGAGTTGAACGTGAACCCACTCAAGAAATTGTGGAAGAAGTTCGAGAGACATGAGAAGAACCAAAACAACTAAGAAGGTCAACAAAGGAAAGGAAGAAACCCGACTTGTATGTGGACTTCATGAAATCATGGTACTTGATACCAATGATCCATTGACCTTCCAAGAAGCAATGGAAATGGAAGACTCCAAATTATGACTTATGGCTATGGAATCCGAAATAGAATACATGTATGATAATCAAGTGTGGAACTTGGTTGACCTTTCTCAAGGGAAAAAGATCATTCAAAATAAATGGGTTTTCAAGAGGAAGATGAACATGGATGGGAACTTGACAACCTACAAAGCGAGGCTTGTAGCAAAGGGTTTCACTCAAGTTCAAGGAATTGACTATGATGAAACTTTTTCACCAGTTGTCGTGTTCAAGTCTATTCGGATAATGCTCGTTATTGCTGCATTTCATGATTATGAGATATGGTAAATGGATGTCATAACGACGTTCCTTAATGGGAACTTGGAGGAGAATAACGAGATATGGTTTTGAAGATCCAAAGAATAACGAGAAGGTATGCAAGCTTCAAAGATCCATTTATGGATTGAAGCAAGCATCAAGGAGTTGGAACAAACGCTTTGACGAGGAAGTGAAGAGGTTTCACTTCATTCAAAGTAAGGAAGAACCTTGTATATACAAGAAGGTTAGTTGGAGATATGTAGTATTCCTAATCTTATATGTCGATGACATATTACTTATAGGCAATCATATTCCTTTGCTTGAGTAAACGAGAACTTCATTGAAATCTGCATTCTCAATGAAAGATATGGGTGAGACTCAATATATCTTGGGAATCAAGATATATAGCGATAGATCCCGTAGACTCATTGACCTCAGTCAACGTACATACATTGACAAGGTCTTGGAAAGGTTCAAAATGAACAACTCCAAAAAAGGCAGTGTGTCAATGAGTATGGGTGTGCAACTCCAGAAGACTTAACATGCGCAATCACGTAAGGACTTAGAGTACATGAAGGATGTCTCTTATGCTTCGGCAATTGAGTCGATCATGTACGCGATGACTTGCACTCCCAGCGACTGAACAAGATTGTACCTAAGCACCGAACGAGAGTGAGTTTCCCGAGTTTCCAGAGTGACGGCAGATGAAATCGAGAAGGTTGTGCTGAGTTTTCACCCGTGGTCCGGCATATCGGTTGAAGTGGATTCTTCTATTATGGGTGGAAACCAACAGCAACACAGCTGATCCATTCACAAAATCATTATCCCTTGCCAAGGGCGAAATGCATTTCGAGTCCATGGGATTGAGGAACCATGTAGATTGGCTTGATGATTGATATGTAATTGGGTTTACCCTAGTTATTATTATTTTATACATCGAGTGTGTATGTGAAAGAAAACTTTAATAACAAGTAAGAGATTGAAGGGAATGTGTTCTAAAAGTTTTACTTTTAAATGTACATTATTATGAATTGAATGAGAAATCATTTTGTTCCTTGTTAATGTTATTCGTCCTTTAGAAGTGTTAAGAAAGAGGTCATTGGTTCTTAACCGTAGAGCTTTAAAAGATATTCGCAATCATGGTAATTAACATGGGACATTAATTACCGAGTTAAGATTGTCGTGTTGTTCATAGATCATTGTAGTTCTACAAGTGAGTAACAACACGGGTACACAAAAGAGGAAAATATTACTTTTGTATACTAAATAGACCTAATAAGTAAAACATTATAGAAATGTGTTTTCTGTGTCATTGATGTTTTACTGTGTCTTTGGTACTTTGGTATGAGACTTATATCCGATCACTTAAGAAATGCTTGATTAGACTAGTGTCTTGAGCTATTGATAAGTGTAGTGTAAAGGCATTGGTTGATTAAGTATGACTTTTGTTGGAGAAGATAGTTAGTCAAAAGATTATCATTGCCCCTCTTAATTGAGTGATGATATTAGTGGGCCCTTGATAAAGCAAAGTTATAATGTGCACAATGTGATTTGAGTTAAGTCACATATTTATAACTAACTTAAAGAGATCAAGAAATGAATACTAATACAAATATGACACAACACTACTTTGTGTGTGTTCTTAACATTATGAGGCAAACGACAGACACAAGTGGTGCACTCCATCACTAAATGGATCGGGTTTTGGTTCGAATGGAATTAAGACATCTAACTAATTAGGAGCTATAATGTGCAGCTAGATACCGCTTATAGTTTGTGATACTAAGTTCTTAATATCATTACCAACTTAGTTTAAATCCTCCCATAGGTCACACCACAAAACTAGGAAACAAGAAATGAGGTTTTTGAGTTCATAAGGTGTGTCGGGTTTCATGTAGAAAATATGACACATGTGGTGAACAAACGAAATCAAAATTGTGTTATAATTAATAACATAATTAGAATCTAAATTAAATTCATATGTGATGTAAATATTATGGGGTGTAATGATTAATCATTACATAGGATAATATGTTACATAACTTGTGAACTTACTACTAATCCCGAAATGTCAAATTTTGTAGGGTTAAACCGAAATTTGACAAGTGTGCAGCACTGTGCAAAAACGGTCGAATGCTAAACGGTAAACGGTCGACCGAATATGGCACGGTCGACCGAAATGTTGCACAGTCGACCAGATGTGCATCGATCGTAACAGGAATTTCGTCTGTTCGTTTTCGGTCGACCGAGTATAATCGGTTGGTCGACCGAACATCGCGATGAAATATTTTTGTTACGAACGGTTAACCGAGTTTATGAACGGTCGACCGAACCTCCAACACGGTCGACCGATTCAGACGGTTACTGCAGAATAAATTTAAGAATTAATTAGATCATGCATGGAATTGGTCCATAACTGATTTAATTCGTGGCTAAGATTATTTGTTAGCAAATAATGGATGGTTAGATGAAAGTTTGCATGAAATCATGGGCAACAGGTTGGACATAAATAGGTAATTTGGAGAGAACTTATAAATACAAGTTTATCTCATTACCTTATTAATTAATTCATTATCTTCTAGTGCAAACATCTCTCTCCATAATTCTCCACGAATTTCACCTTAATTCTTGAGTTTAGTTTTCAGAGATCTTCTTCTCAAGGGAACTAAAGAGGGGTTAGTAGTTAGATTCTAAACCCTATTGGAGATTGAGTGGCTAGCTCTTCTCTCTCCAATCTTGTTTAGAGTTTGGTGAATACTCGGGGGCATCCGGCGCAACAACAAGCATCCTCATCGTCTCCGGATCTTCAAGAAGTTTTAGAGAACTTTTAGGTATGAATTTCGGAGCCCAATATTTGTTTTGATGTGTTTTAAGCAATCATTAAAACAAACTGATGCATGCATGAAAAACAAATCATAGAAAATATATGAATGATTCTTATTGTGCATAAAAATTTCGAAAATATATATGTACAATTAAACATGAAATCCAACAAGTATGATAGGTCATGTATTGCATGTACGTGTGTTTGGCATACGAGATTTCCTTATGGAAACTCACGACATTGTTATGTTTTATTTCAGGTTCCCCTTCGGGAGCTGGTTGGGTGGTGACTGAGGACGAGTGCATTTTGGAGTCGGGTCATCATGTCTATTTTGATGTTATTATGACTACTTGTATATCTGTCTGTATATTATATTTTGATGTAATCATTCTTTTGACAACTCTTGTATACGGTGCAACACCATATATTATATGTATATTTTCGAGTAGTGTTCACTGGGTTGATGTTGACATCGTTTGATTATCCTTTATTAAAAGTTAAAATTTTCTGATGTTTCGGGAACATTACAGGTTGAGGCATCCAACCAGACAGTAACGAACCCAGGACCGCGTGAAATGATGTTGTTGTAGGATTTCGTGTCCCTATGTATGTATATATTTAAAAAATAATTAATACAACATATAAGGTTTAGAATCTATCTAATAACCCCTCTTTAAGCTCCTGAGATTCTTATCTCTAAAACTTAAATTTACTAAGAGATTTTCGTGGTGATTAGGGAGAGATTAATGAGAAAAAGTTTTTGCATTAGTTTTAAAACAAGTAGGAATAGGTGCCCTTTTATAGGCTCCAAAAACATCCTCATCAAGGGCTATTATTTAGCCATGATCCCTTGTTTTTCTCTCCTAAAATTATTCTCTAAATTCCACATAATCACCCACAAAAAACGTTTTAATTAAATCTGGAATTATTTCACCCATGATTTAATTAATCTCTTAATAATTCAGGCAGAATTGTACTTGTTCGGTAGACCGAGTATTATTCGGTCAACCGAACTATTCGGTTATAACACGTGTTCGGTGCACCGTGAGCTAGACGGTCGACCAAATCTGTATGAGAAAAATTTCCTAGAAAAATTCGGACGAACCACGTCTTGTAATCGGTTTACTTTGACCCACAAAAATCGCTCCTATAACATAGTCATCGGATGACCGGGTCACCTTTGGTCTACCGAAAATACTAGTTCGCGGTTGACCGTTTTCAATCGGTTAACCGAACCCGATTGTCCAGGCACTCTGGGCAATCTCGGTCAACCAATTGCGTTACCCGTAACCTATTCGGTTAACCGATCCGAAGATGCCCCGGTCGACCAAACCATGAACGGTTCACCGTGTATGACCACGATTTTACCTTTATCAAAATTTGGATTTATTTCCAACAAAATTTGATCTTTTGGGTTTTTAGCAATTCACATCCTATATATATTATCATATGTAATATTAAATTATTACACCCCATAATATATACCTCATATGAATTTATTATGATTCTAATTATGTTAATTTTCATAACATATTGATTTTAATTAATTCACCACATCTGTCCTATTTTCACATGAAACTCGACACATCATATGAATCTTAAAATCAACCTCTTGTTTCCCAGTTTTGTGGGGTGACCTATAGGAGGATATATGCCAAATTGGCAGTGATATTAAACATTTAATATCTCAGACTGTAAGCGGTATCTAGCTACACATTATAGTCACCCAATTAGCATAGATATCTTTGTTCAACCCGAACCAAAACATGTTCCATTTAGTGATGTAAGTGTACCACTTGTGTCCGTCCCTTGCCTCATGATATTAGGGAAATGTTTGTTGAACGCTCGCGTCACGGACGCTGCTAACCCAGTCAGCACACTGGCTGATGTGGGCAACCCAGTCAGCAGATGCGGCTGAGTGCGCACTCTCCCCAGAAACAATTTCTTTGTTTAGTTTATTCCTCGTTTCGTACAAATTTCTTCATCCCTCATTAATGCGTCTCAAATCACTCACGTAATTTTGGCGCTCCTACACAGACTGAAGACTAGTTACTCAACATTCGTCTTCCTATTTCTTCCCTTCTCTTTATTAATAAATTCATTTTTTTCCGGACACACACATCAGTCATTTTCTTTAGTTTCTGGACAAGCACATAACTTATTCCGGACACAGTTACTATTTATTCCGGACACAGTTACTACTTATTCCGGACAGACGTACTACTTACTCCTGAATTTTTTTGCTGTTGTTTTATTTTCCCGATGCGTCCACCATCGCATTTAATGCTTTTCAAATCAGCACGTCCTCCGTCTTCTTTCTTATTCTTCACGGAGATACAAATATGAGTGTCTAGGTTATTCCGATCCTACGAACCATTCCTTCTTCTCTCCTTCCTCCATTTTTGTTGTACTGTAATGACACTCGTAAATGTGTCCTCACAGCCGGCTCATGCCTCCAACGTCCTTCAAGTGATGAATTTTCCTTCCTTCGAAGAAGCCAAAGCATTTTACGTTTCATACGCCGATTCCTGTTGTTTTGGTGTGAAGATAAGGCAATCTCATTATGGTCATGGTGTTGTAATACGGGCCACTCTTACTTGATCAAAGGAGGGTAATGCTCCCGGAAACCAAAGTGAAGGTAGACCCAAACATAGGTTATCCGGTAGGGTCGAATGCACTGCTCGGATTAGGGTCTCCGGTAATCCATCCAGAGGCTACGTAATTAACTACGTAGATCTCGAACATAATCACACCATGCTGTCGGAAGACCAGATGCACTTCCTCCGACAAAAACGATCCGTCCCAGAGTCCGCTAGAGCACGCATTTCGTGCAATGATGCTGCCGGTATATCTGCCGCCAAGACCATGCAATCTTTTGTGGTCGAAGCTGGAGGTCACGATAAATTGTCTTTCAACGAGTGGGACCTAAGGTTATTTATTCTCCACTTAACCTGGTTGAAGTTACGCATTTAGCTTTGTCATAAAAATTATGTTTCGCAAGAATGTTGTGAACGAGGTTAGAAACCTCAAAATGGGACCAGGAGATGCGCAAGCTATCCAAGATTATTTCATCAGGATGCAGAAGAATGATTCCCGCTTCTTTTACGTAATGGATATGGACGACGAAGGCAGACTACGAAATGTGTTCGGGGCTGACAGTCGTTCTCGAGCTGCTTACTCTTACTTTGGAGATGCAATATGTTTTGACACAACATACATAACAAACAAGTATGACATGCCTTTTGCCCCATTTGTGGGGGTAAATCACCACTACCAGTCCGTCCTACTCGGTTGTGCACTCCTCTCTTCTAAGACGACACAAAATTACATTTGGTTGTTACAAACATGGTTGACGTGCATGAACGGTACGTGTTTTATTTTGTCCGGTTTTGTCCGTTTTACGTTATGTGCCTGTCCGGTTACCCTTTACGTCTGTCCGGTTTACGTCTTTTGCTCGTCCAATTTATCCCTTACGTCTGTCCGGTTTACGTTTTTTGCTCGTTCGGTTTACCCTTGATGTCTGTCCGGTTTACGTTATTTCTGTCCGGATTAACATATGTTTTTATCTTGATCGCGTTGTGTGCAGATACAAGCCCCCCGGCGATCATAACAGACCAATGTGGCGACATAGCTGCGGCTGTGAGGACTGTGTTCCCTGAAGCGCGGCACAAATTTTGTATATGGCACATAATGAATAAGGCCCCTGTGAAGCTGCCCACGAAGTACCGGGAGCATACGTTGTTTGACCTCAACAACTGTGTGTTCGATTCCAAGACTCCGGCAGAATTCGAGCGGAATTGGCAGGGTTTTCTAGATGATTTTGAGTCCCACGACAATAATTGGCTCCGATCCATTTATGCAATTCGAGAGCACTGGGTACCTGCATTTTGGCGGGATTGTTTTTCCGCAGGAATGGCATCAACCTAGAGAAGTGAGGGTATGAACGCCTTCTTCGATAAGTACCTCACATCAAGGACGACACTTAAGCAGTTCGTGAAACAATACGAACTCGCAGTACGCCACAAGTATGAGAAGGAAGCTCAGTCTGATTTCGATTGTCAGCATAAGGCTCCGCAATTGATTTCGAAATATCCATTCGAGAGGCAATTGAGCGAGTTGTATACGGTGTGTGTCTTCAAGAAGGTGCAGTTAGAAATTGGGAAGATGATGTACTGCGACATGAAGGATGAGTTCAACGACGACGACACATTGCACTTCAACGTGACCGAACATGTATTGACACATATCCTCCCATTGTCGAAACGGTTCACAGTGCAAATTAGAGATGAGAAGTGGTATGCGATTGCAGAAAGTTTGATCACGTCGGCATCCTATGTTGTCACGTTTATGTTGTTATTGCCCGAATACGTCCAAACGCGTTGCTCCCCGAGTCTTACATCGTCCACCGATGGAGGAAGGATATCTGATGCATTGCATACATTGCATCATATGTCTTTCATTTAGATTACTTTTATATCAAAAAATGCTACTAAGGTATGTGTTTAGTCGTATTTACAGAATACAGGGACCTGAATGCAAATTACCCACATTCCGAGCTTAAACGTATGCAAAAGATTCATTTCTATCATAAAGACCGAATTCAAGTTTATCGGGTTTCAATTGGAAATGCATCCAAGCATAAAAGCATTCAAGGAGCTAATCACAAAAAAGTCAATGGCTTAATTGCAAAATGCCAAGGACCTGATTGCAAAAGAAAAGGATCAAGTTATTTTGTTGGAAAAGTCAAAAGAAAAATCAAAAATAAATCCCCAACAATGGAAGGAATAATCCGGAGTTCAAGACAATGGAAAGAATCATCCAGACGCGTAAATAAAGATCAAATCATACCATAAACACATGACCAAAATCCGGACCCGAGCAGACCTGATTGTGCGGCGTTTTCGCCGCACAACACCTTCAATATGCGGCGTTTCCGCCGCCCAGTCATTGATCCATGTGCTCCAATTTCGTCCTATCGTGCGATGACGCGTGTACTCTCCTTTTATGTATTGGTATCCCCTGTATCGGCTATAAATAGCCTTGTAGAACGAATGTAACACATCTTTGAACCTTTGGTCTTGGATCATTAGTAATAAATTTCTGTTTTATTTTGTTTTGCTTTTATTTTTTTTTAATGTCTCTAGGATCCCTTCTTCTTCCTCCCTCCATGAGTTTCTAACTCTTTCCAAAGGGTGGAGGTGATGGAATTAGGGGTAGAGAAGATGAATGCATGTTATTGTTTTAAGTTCGTGATTAGTATATTTTGATTACTTGAGTTTATGTTAAATCATTTATCTTGTAATGCTTCATAACTAACATGATTTATTTCAAGTTTCTCCATTCTCCAATCTAAACCTAAGTCTAGACCTCCACCCGACGGAATTCTCTTCTTTGTTCTTGTTTTAATTTTAATTGCTTTTGTTTCGTAGTTTAGTTAATTAAACCAAAAACCCCAAAAACCCTAATTGATTCTTCTCTACTTCTTCCCCTCAATCGAAATCACACTAACAACGAAATCTCTCCCTCCTTGTGTTCGACCCGTACTTGCCACGTCTTCATAGACGCCGTGCACTTGCGGTATAAATTTAAAATTCTCATCAAGTTTTTTGCGCCATTGCCGGGGAGGCGACGCAGATTTTTGTGTTTTTGTGTTTTCGATTTTATCCTGTCTACCTTGTGCGCGATCTAAGTATTTGAATTTGTGTAGCAGGAGACAACAGAGCGCACGGCGAAATCCGGGAGCGTTCTGAGACACTTGGGCGGCGGAATCGCCGCATCTTCAAGAGGACTTGCGGCGGAATCGCCGCACAAGCTAGGGCTCTGGTCTTCATTTTTCTCTGGGGTCGTCGGCATCTCTGGGTGGTCGCATTGAGCTACTGGAATCTCCGAGAGCGGGCGGCGAACCCGACTGAGCATTGCGGAGGTAACTTTTCTTGCCTTTCTCGTAAAATCTGAATAATTGAAAAGTTTCCTTTCGTAGAATTGCACGTGCTAGGGTTACAATTCCATAATTGGCAATAATTCAACTCTGACCTAAAATTGGCAAAATTAGAAAGACCTTAGTGCATGCATCATATAATGTTTTGCTTGCATTATTCTTGCTAAATTCTTGCAAATTAATACTTGTTGAAGATTGCTGGAGGCAAGGTACGTATCGAGGTTTTTATCGATTGCATTAGAGCATATAATTTTGTTGCATACAACCTTGCAATTGCCCCCATTAAAAGGACCATTGTTTGACTATCTTTGCTAGATTTAAGTTAAACTATCTTAAGGGCAACTCCGTAGGAAAAGATACGGTGGGGATTTCATCACCCTCCCGTAGCCCACAAACCACAATCCTGAAGTGTCGCCTAAGCCTAAAATTTAAAATCAATTAGACATTGGCCCCTAAGGACTCGGACTCAATTAAGGAGGAGATTGGTTTGACTTGCTATGACCTGAAGCTAATTGAATTCAATTTGGTGTCTAGAAAGTGTTTTTGTGTCGACGAAAGTCTTCCAAGCGACGTGGTTGTCTAATTGGCACCGACTCTGTCGGAAGCGCCCCCACTAGCTATACACTAACTGGCCAACTTGGTTTGATTAGTGAGGGAGGTGAATCAAGCAAATCAATTCGACTCAACCAGTTAGGAGTCGTCTAGATCTAAGTGACACTAGGTCTAGGATTGTTTGAACCGTGCTTTCTTAGGAAACCTCTGACCGACCCTCTTTTCTATCTTTAGAGTTAAGTTTCCCTTCTCTTCTGAGTCATCTTCTTCTCACCTACTTATACGTTCTAGTCTCCTCCCCTTTACATTCTCTATTAGCATTTTAGGGTCGAGTCGAGAACTTGTGCTTGCTTAGCCTCATAAGGGTAAGAGTACTTGACTCAAGAGTGTTGTGATGGATGGTTACATGAGCAACCACTCATATCATTGTTGGGACCAGGACAATGCTTCCTGGTATTCTAAAACCATGCAACATGGGGTGGCTCAGACCAACACCCCATATGGGTGGGACAATCCTAATTGTATGACTGAGCAATCTTCATATTGGGGTAACATGAGAGAGGAACCGACTGCTAGACCACAATCTAGTTATGTCGGATCATATGCTGGTCAACAAACTGAGAATTTACAACAAGCTTTTGCCTCTTTCATGAGTAGGACAGACAACATGAGTGCACCGGTGGCTCCAGTAGCCGTACCGTGCGACTGTTGTGGGTTGAGTGGTCATGTTATCGGGGAATGCCCTTATGTTCCCCCAGAGCCTGAGTATGAGCATACTTTTTCCCAAAACGCTCAAAATGACTATTACGCATCCGCGTACAACCCGAGAGTGATGGATTCGTGGAGAAACAATTCCTATCCAAATTCTTATACTTCATTTTTACCTCAGTATCCTCCTCCCGAATACCCAGAATTCTACCAACTCCCCACGTCAAATCATTATTCTCAGCCCATCAACACCCAATCCCATAATTTCACAAGCTCAAACTTGGACCTCATAGCTGACCACGTACCTAATTCCTTGGAACAAACTTTCCTTACGTACATGGAATCCACTCAACGATCCGTACAAAATATAACATCGCATTTGAGTCAAATGATACAACAATTAGGTGAACGTAAGGAGAGTAACTTTTCGTGTCAACATGAGGATCCACCTTTTGATATCGAACCACCACCACATCCACAAATTCAAAGCACAATCTGTCAAAGCCAAACTCCTAGTCAGTCTGAAGGACTTGGGGTTTCAATTCACGATCACTTAGTGGAGGATTCGATACACATTGACCAATTTCATCATGAGTCGGCCCAGGATTGTGCCTTATCTTCGTGCCCCGCGGCCCTTGAGCCACATGATCTTCATGTTGTGCCTCTTAAGGACTCACTTCCGGTGGAGCAAGAGCTCCCTAGCACCCTCAATTTCAAACAACCTGATGAGAGTTTGCCTCTCACTATCATTCCTGATCATCTTGGAAATGATGGAACATCAAACGACTACAGTGCTCATGAGGGTATTAGGAGTTCCTTGGAGGATACCTTGGGTATGAGACCCATTTTATGTTTACCCGGTGAGTCGGACTTGCCTAACGAGGCTCCTGACCTCGCTCCGACGCACCAGCCAGTTGGTTGGAGAGTTTGGATCGATGATCATAACTTCAACACCGCAACGGGAGAAATTCCTCTTCCGTTGCCCCTTAATTCCCAAACTCTCGAGAGGTTCAAGTTCTTTCAGTTTGATCCTTTGTCTGAGACGCTTTTGCGTCCAATTCATGAACCTCTCATTTCTTCTTGTGCTCTTTGTGAAGGGGGCCCACGCATGAATATTCTGGCCCCGCGTGGTGTCATGTTCCCTTTTCAGGTGCACTGACCCACTCTTGAGGTTTCCATTTGATGTCTCTTGACAAATGAAGATGGGAACTTATGTTTGTACATAGTTATATATGTATAACAATAAGTATTAAAAAAAAAACAAAAAAAAATAAAATAAAATCTGTTGTATTTATCCCTTTTTTAGCATCTCACAGGTTTTTGAGGGAATGCGGGTTTTTGTCCATCAACAGAGCCATGAACTTTCCTTTGTACTTCACGTTGGTGAGATCTTTACTTTTTCATGCATAAATCCATGTACTATCTTGCTCGCATACATTGAGGACAATGCATGATTTAGGTGTGGGGGAGTGTTTATGTATCTATCTATTTATATATATTTCTGTTTAAAAAAAAATAATAATAAAAAAATAAAAAAATCAATATTTCATGACATAGTTTAAGATTGAATTACCAAAATCTGTGTACAAATTGCATTGAGTTTTTGTTTCTTATTATATAGTTCTGCTTGTAGAAACTATGACATAAATCTAAGATCCAAAAAAATAACCCATGACCCTTGTAAGACATGTATGCACTTAAATTGGATGAATCAAATCTTTGAAGTGGTTGATAAAAAGCAGAGGTTGAGGAAAATATACCGGGAAGTGTGGACTTCTAATAGCAATTAAGCCTTGAGGAAAATAAAAAAAAATAAAAAAATAATAATAATAAAAATAAAGTGAGGAAAGCACATTTTGCAAAATGATTACAAAAGCCCAAGCCTTCGAGTCACTGGTCCGTAGGGGTATCTTGAAACCCGGTAACTTGAGTCTTCCAGCTCGGGATTATCGACCAAACTCGCTACACGAATGCAAAAAGGGTATAAGTGTCAAAAAGGAAAAGCAAATGTGTTGAATCACGGAAAAGAAAAAAATACTTTAAGATACTCAAGGCCCAAAGCTAAAAGAATGATCCATGTCATGGTTGATCCAAATGATACTTCACCACCAGGGGAGGCGTGCAAAATAATTTAAGTAATAACATGTTTAGAGGGGTTAGTGGTGTGAATGTTGGAGGAACAAAGACCAAGTCATATTTTTAATGAGTTAGAATTGTATAATGAGCATGCAAGAATTCTCAGTAAGATGTATAAGGTTGAGGTAGGGATATTGAGAACTATTAATGAAATGTTGATTTAGGATTTTGTGGGTATATCCGCTGAAAACCCTCAGGAGACAACACTCCTCCTTGGAAACAAAGAGGTTTAAAGGCTTGTTGCACATGCTAAGTGCAACCGTGATTCCTACGAAAGTGAGTTAGGATTTCCCTGTTTTCATTTTCTTATATTTTGCTTTGCTAGGGACTAGCAAAATCTAGGTGTGGGGGTATTTGATGCATTGCATACATTGCATCATATGTCTTTCATTTAGATTACTTTTATATCAATAAATGCTACTAAGGTATGTGTTTAGTCGTATTTACAGAATACAGGGACCTGAATGCAAATTACCCACATTCCGAGCTTAAACGTGTGCAAAAGATTCATTTCTATCATAAAGACCGAATTCAAGTTTATCGGGTTTCAATTGGAAATGCATCCAAGCATAAAAGCATTCAAGGAGCTAATCACAAAAAAGTCAATGGCTTAATTGCAAAATGCCAAGGACCTGATTGCAAAAGAAAAGGATCAAGTTATTTTGTTGGAAAAGTCAAAAGAAAAATCAAAAATAAATCCCCAACAATGGAAGGAATAATCCGGAGTTCAAGACAATGGAAAGAATCATCCAGACGCGTAAATAAAGATCAAATCATACCATAAACACATGACCAAAATCCGGACCCGAGCAGACCTGATTGTGCGGCGTTTTCGCCGCACAACACCTTCAATATGCGGCGTTTCCGCCGCCCAGTCATTGATCCATGTGCTCCAATTTCGTCCTATCGTGCGATGACGCGTGTACTCTCCTTTTATGTATTGGTATCCCCTGTATCGGCTATAAATAGCCTTGTAGAACGAATGTAACACATCTTTGAACCTTTGGTCTTGGATCATTAGTAATAAATTTCTGTTTTATTTTGTTTTGTTTTTATTTTCTTTTAATGTCTCTAGGATCCCTTCTTCTTCCTCCCTCCATGAGTTTCTAACTCTTTCCAAAGGGTGGAGGTGATGGAATTAGGGGTAGAGAAGATGAATGCATGTTATTGTTTTAAGTTCGTGATTAGTATATTTTGATTACTTGAGTTTATGTTAAATCATTTATCTTGTAATGCTTCATAACTAACATGATTTATTTCAAGTTTCTCCATTCTCCAATCTAAACCTAAGTCTAGACCTCCACCCGACGGAATTCTCTTCTTTGTTCTTGTTTTAATTTTAATTGCTTTTGTTTCGTAGTTTAGTTAATTAAACCAAAAACCCCAAAAACCCTAATTGATTCTTCTCTACTTCTTCCCCTCAATCGAAATCACACTAACAACGAAATCTCTCCCTCCTTGTGTTCGACCCGTACTTGCCACGTCTTCATAGACGTCGTGCACTTGCGGTATAAATTTAAAATTCTCATCAATATCCGAAGGAGCTATGGAGTTAAGTTTCCCCTTCAAAGTGGCATAACGGGGAACGATGCGCTTCGTCGCCACAACGACATAATGAGTCGTGCGGTTTGGATCGCCGAGGCCGCTTTCGACTCAAACGACAGATATCTTCAGGCGGTAGAGGCACTTGAGTTGCTTAAGGAACGTATGCAACGACCTGATCCTGTGTTCGATGGTACATCCGTTCTCAATCCGGATAAGACAAGACGGAAAGGCAGACCGCCAAGCAAACGACGGATTTCTTTGTCTAAGAAAATAATTAAATGTAACGTTAAGAAAATCATCAGGAAGAAGGTTCTACCCCCGTTACACCCTGCAGCACCCAAACCGGGGGATCACGATTTCGATGACTGGGACATGAATTTTCATTACGAGGGAGTTCCTCCTTAATTATTGTATTTGTCCTTGGTTGGAATTATTCCTATGTAATTTTGTTGAAAGTCATTGTATGTCTGTCCGTATTATTGCATAAGATTCAACCCTTTCTTTGCTTGTTCGTTTGTGAATTAATTTCTGATGGCGACAAATATATTTAAGTAATTTTGGTTTGTTGTATGTCTATCCTGATTACGTTATATGTCTGTCCGGATTACGATTCATCAATGTCCGGTTTATGTTTTATTTATGTCCGGATTAAGTGACCAGTATGTCCGGAAGACGTACTTAGGTTGTCCGAATTACATTGTTTGTCTGTCCGGATTACGTTAATTTCTGTCCGGAATAAGTTTTATTTATGTCCAGATTAAGTTTTATTTATGTCCGGATTAAGTGACCAGTATGTCCGGAATACGTAATTAGGCCGTCCGGATTACATTGTTTGTCTGTCCGGATTACGTTATATGTCCGTCCGGAATAAGTTTTGTTTATGTCCGGATTAAGTTACCAGTATGTCCGGATTACGTTATATGTCCGTCCGGATTACGATTCATCAATGTCTGGATTACGTTTTATTTATTTCCGGATTAAGTGACCAGTATGTCCGGAATACGTAATTAGGCTGTCCGGATTACATTGTTTGTCTGTCCGGATTACGTTGTATGTTCGTCCGGAATAAGTTTTATTTATGTCCGGATTAAGTTACCAGTATGTCCGGTTTACGTTTTATTTATGTCCGGATTAAGTGACCAGTATGTCCGGAAGACGTACTTAAGCTGTCCGAATTACATTGTTTGTCTGTCCGGATTACGTTAATTTCTGTCCGGAATAAGTTTTATTTATGTCCGGTTTAAGTTTACCAGTATGTCCGGAATACGTAATTAGGCCGTCCGGATTACATTGTTTGTCTGTCCGGATTACGTTATATGTCCGTCCGGAATAAGTTTTATTTATGTCCGGATTAAGTTACCAGTATGTCCGGATTACGTTATATATCCGTCCGGATTACGATTCATCAATGTCCGGATTACGTTTTATTTATGTCCGGATTAAGTGACAAGTATGTCCGGAATACGTAATTAGGCTGTCCGGATTACATTGTTTGTTTGTCCGGATTACGTTGTATGTTCGTCCGGAATAAGTTTTATTTATGTCCGGATTAAGTTACCAGTATGTCCGGTTTACGTTTTATTTATGTCCGGATTAAGTTACCAGTATGTCCGGAAGACGTACTTAGGCTGTCCGAATTACATTGTTTGTCTGTCCGGGTTACGTTAATTTCTGTCCGGAATAAGTTTTATTTATGTCCGGATTAAGTTACCAGTACGTCCGGATTACGTTATATGTCCGTCCGGATTACGATTCATCAATGTCCGGATTACGTTTTATTTATGTCCACATCAAGTGACCAGTATGTCTGGAAGACGTACTTAGGCTGTCCGGATTACATTGTTTGTCTATCCGGATTACGTTAATTTCTGTCCGGAATAAGTTTTATTTATGTCCGGATTAAAACTTATTTATGTACCCTGATCTCATGAAGTCCCAAATTCATATTGTGTTTTTTCCTTTCCCCCGTGGACCTTCTAAGTTCTTTTGGTTCTACGTGTAATTCTCGAACTTCTTCCACAATTTCTTGTGGATTTGGTTCGTGTTCGATTATCAAACGTACACTAAGTGGGGAGGATTGAGTTTCTCTCACAATTTCTTACGAAAGTCTCTCACTCACGCTCTCACTAACCAAAGGAATCTTGATTGGGCTTCATGATCTTGAATCTCATCATTCATATCATGATATTGTAGAGTATCTTGAGTCTCCTCAAGCACAACTCTACTCTCACTACTTTTTATTCTTTCCAGAAATTCTTTTTCTAGAAATACGGCATCCATCTCTACAATCACGCGATTGGAGGTTATATGACAAAAGTAGTATCCTCTTGTCTCACGAGGATAACCTATAAAGAAGCACTTATCCGCTTTTGGTTGAAGTTTAGTCGACATCAATCTCTTGACGTAGGCCTCACAACCCCAAATCTTGAGAAAATTGAGCTTAGGTGTTTTACCACTCCATAGCTCATAAGGCATTTTCTCTACGGATTTAAATGGAACATTATTTAGTATGTAAGCCGCAGCTTCTAGTGCATAATTCCAAAAGTAAAGCAGCAATTCAGCTTGACTCATCATTGATCGAACCATGTCGAGTAATGTCCTATTCCTCCTTTCAGATACCCCATTCCACTGAGGTGTACTGGGAGGGGTGAGTTGTGGTACAATACCACACTCCTTTAGGAATGAGTCAAATTCGGTACTTAAGTACTCACCTCCACGATCCGTTCGTATTGACTTGATTTTCTTGTTGAGTTGGTTCTCTACTTCATTTTTGAATTCCTTGAACTTGTCAAAGGATTCACCTTTGTTTCCCATTAGATAAATATAGCCATAACGACTATAGTCATCCGTCAACGTAATGAAGTACCCAAAACCGTCTCTTGCACTAGTACTCATTGGACCACATACATCGGAATGTATCAAATCCAAGAAGTCATTTGCTCTCGGTCCTTTCTTCTTGAAAGGTCTCTTGGTCATTTTACCCATTAGGCAAAGGTTCACACGTCTCCAATGATTTAAAATCAAGTTGACAAGAAGGTTAGCTTCTTGCAATTTCTTGATGATTTTTCATTTATGTGACCAAGACGATAGTACCACGAGAGTATATCATTCACGTGAGTAGTTTTAAGCTTTTTGTTATTGATGTTTAAGATTTGTTTATTATTCAATTCAAGAAAATAGAGATCATTCCTTACGAATGCATTTTGCATAGAAAATATCATTCTTCGATATAGACAAGCAAGAATTTGAAATATTTATATTCAAATTATCTATATCCAAACATGATACAGAAATAATGTTCTTGCTAATCGAAGGCACATAATAAACATTCTTTAAACATAAATTTAAACCACTAGATAATTGAAGCTCCACAGAACCTTGTACAATCGCAGCAACGCTTGCACCATTTTCGACCTTCAAAATCATCTCATTCTTTACGAGTTCCTTCCTATCTTTTAGTAGTTGCACATTAGAGATTATGTGAGCACAAGATCCGGTATTAATTACTCAATCATGGACAGAGGTGGCTAAATTTATCTCAATAACAAATATACATTTGGCTTTTTTGGGGCGCTTACGTTCAATCATTCCATTGTCAAGGTCTTCCTTGTACTTGGGGCAATTTGGCCAGATGTGTCCCTTTTCGCCGCAGTGAAAGCACTCCGTATTGGGAGTCGGAGATTTCAAAGATTTCCCCTTGAGGTCACTCCCATGAGCACCGCCTACTCCATTGCTCTTAATTGACGTATTCTTGGTGAATTTGCTTTTACCTTTGGTAATCTTGTTGCTCTCTCCATCGACGGCTAGGACGTGCTTGTCCCGACCCTTGCCGGTGTCAAATTCAGCCGTTTTGAGAGCGTTATGAAATTCCTCAAGACTCACCTTTTTCTCACGCAAATGATAGTGCATAATGAAGTCATTGTAGGACGGGGCTACAGAGCCAAGAATCAAATCTTCCGTAATGTCATCGGGCATCGGGAAAGAGAGCTTCGACAACTTCTCAAAGCATCCTTGCATCGTGAGAAAATGCATGGATACCGATGTTCCATCCGCCATGTGGCACCTTGTGAGTGCGATGGTGGTCTTATAACGCTCTTTTCTAGCACTATCCATGAACATCTTTGTTAAATCTTCCATGGACTTCTTGGGTTTTGAATCCAAGTATTTCGCCTGAAGCGAGTCACCCATGGAGGCCAACATTAGACCGTGCACTTGGTTCTCTTGGCCTTCCCACATGGCTTTTGCCTCTCTCTCGCTATCGGTTGCCTTCTCATTTAATTTTGAGATTTCGTCATCCAAAATATGAGATAGTTTCTTAAACTTCAACACGATATTGAGCTTGAGTTGCGAGCTTATGAAGTTTGAGCCAACCAAAGGATGTTTTTCAATCATAGATCGCACAATAGGTTGAATATTCGACATTTCTACAAAATAAATCATATGAGATTTAATATCAATTTTAAAAACCAATACCGCAAATAAAAAATTTGTCCATAAATGCAGCAATCCAAGATATATTATAAACTAGCAAAGGGCTATCAGATATATTATAAAATCAAGGTAAGAAAATATTTTCTAATCATAACTATTTCGAAATATCGCAACGTTTGCATTTTTCAAGCTCTTATTATTCTTGTCATTTTAATTAAGAGAGAATTTTACCGATCCTCGTAAGAAAACTCTATTTCTCAAAACCGAGCTAGGGCTCCGGGTCTTTTTAGGAAAACTTATTTCGTTTGATACGAGATACGTTTATCCATTGTATTCACAAACAAATATACTCGGTGTCCACTAAGGTTGAATCGCACCTCGTACATCTATTTGTGGCACAACAATAGACAACATTTTATCTCCCACTATTCCCAAAGATAGAGGAAGTTATCTCCCGCTAAGGGCGAGCAGAATATCCCTCGATCGATGGCTGCTAGTGGATGAAATAAGAAAGAAAGATACTCTTAATTTGTGGTTTGACAATTTAAATATTTATATGTGATTTTAGAATTTAGGTGATCATGCATATTTATCATCTATACGCATCCTAACATTCATCCAAACAATCACATATATCAAACACACAAACATAAATAAATCCATTCACACAAACATTGCGTGAATTTATATGTTCCCGCGTCCTTGATTCTTGATCCATGATCCTTGATCCATGTGCTTCTTCAGCGTCTTTACTCTTGCGCCATGGATGTTGATATTGAAAAAATATAAATATGCATATCTCAATTTTGAAAACTGTCAAATGCAAGTCTTATGTAAAAATTCTCTTATATGCATGCATATACATAGAAATAAAATTTGACTTTGACATACATAAACCCATGTAATTGAATAATAATAACATACACATTCATTCATTCACACATGACTTCGAAGGAACATATAAACTCACATATCCCTGCATTAGAGAACTCGAACAACGCATGTACATATACTATATATTAGTCGATTTAATTTATCATGCATCTCTAAATCAAACAATTCTAAAATGATTTGAAATCGATTAAAAAAGATTTTATACATCCATAGTTCATTTCATAAAATATTTGAACCGCTGTTTATCCGATTTCTAAAATTAAACATTTAAAAAAAGATAAACATATGTCTTTTTCGTTTTGTTGATTCATTATAAAATATTCATTTAAAAACGCAAATTCTATAAATCAGACATAAGTCTAAATCTTAATTCTAACATTCACATGATGTGTTTTAAAACATTTAAAAATATCAAAAGAATCAATTAGAATTAAATCAACAAAACTATCGAAAACTCGAAAAAGACATAGAACATGATGGTAAACAAAAATTAATTATATAGTCTAATTGTTGAAAATATGAACTAAAAGCTTTGATACCACTGTAGGATTTCGTGTCCCTACGTATGTATATATTTTATAAAAAATTAATACAACATACAAGATCGATTTTCATATTTTCAGCAATTTTATGTACATAGTTTTGTGATTATTCTCTAAAACTTTTTTAAAGATTCGGAGTCGCGTTGCTCATTGTCTCGTCCACAGATTTGCCTCCGAGTGTTCAGCAAACTCTAAAAAAGATTAGACATAAATGAGCTAGCCAATCAATCTCTAACAAGGTTTAGAATATAGCTAATAACCCATATTTAAGCTCCTAAGATTCTTATCACTAAAACTTAAATTTACTAAGAGATTTTTGTGGTCATTAGGAAGAGATTAATGAGAGAGATTTTTGCATTAGTTTTAAAACAAATAGAAATAGGTGCCCTTTTATAGGCTCCCAAAACATTCTCATCAAGGGCAATTATTTAGCCACGATCCCTTGTTTTTCTCTCCTAAAATTAATCTCTAAATTCCACATAATCACCCACAAAAAACGTTTTAATTAAATATAAAATTATTTCACCCATGATCTAGTTATTCTCTTAATAATTCAGGCAGAATCGTTCTTGTTCGGTAGACCGAGTATTATTCGGTAGACCGATTATTATTCGATCAACCGAACCATTCGGTTATAACACGTGTTCGGTGCACCATGAGCTAGACGGTCGACCGAATATGTATGAGAAAAATTCACTGTAAGAATTCAGACTAACCACGTCTGTTAGTCGGTCTACCGTTTACCTACCAAAATCGCTCCTAGGACATCATCATTGGATGACCGTGTCACCTTCGGTGTACCGAAAATAATATTTCTCGATTGAAAGTTTTCAAGCGGTTAACCGAACCCGATTGTTCAGGCACTCGAGACAATTTCGGTCAACCAATTGCGATTACTCGTTACCAATTCGGTTAACCGATCCGAAGATACCCCGGTCGACCGAACCATGAACGGTTCACCGTGTTTGACCCCGATTTTACCTTTTATAAAATTTTAGATTTATTTCCAACAAAATTTGATCTTCTGGGGTTTTTAGCAATTCGCATCCTATATACATCATCATATTTATATTAAATTATTACACCCCATAATATATACCTCATATGAATTTATTATGATTGTAATTATGTCAATTCTCATGACATATTAATTTTAATTAATTCACCACATGTGTCCTATTTTTACATGACCCGACACATCATATGAATCTTAAAATCAACCTTCTTGTTTCCCAGTTTTGTGGTGTGACCTATAGGAGGATCTAAGTCAAACTGACAGTGATATTAAACACTTAATATCTCAGACTAGCTACACATTATAGTCACCCAATTAGCATAGATTGTTCAACCCGAACCAAAACATGATGCATTGAGTGATGTATAAGTGCACCACTTGTGTTCGTCCCTTGCCTCATGATGTTAAGAACATATACAAAGTAGAAATGTGTCACCTTTGTATTATATTCATTTCTTGATCTTTTTAAGCTAATTATAACTATGTGACTTAACTTAAGTCACATTGTGCACATTATAATTTTGCTTTATCAAAGGGCCCACTAATATCATCACTCAATTAAGAGCGGCAATGATAATCGTTTGACTAGCTATCTTTTCCAGCACAAGTCGTGTTCAACCAACTATTTCCGTTATCACTACACTCATTGGTAGCTTTTGACAATAATCAAATTAAACACTTCTTGAGTGAAAAGATATAAGTCTCATATTTTAGGATCCAAGACACAGTAAAAATGACACGAAACACAATTCTATAATGTTTTACTTGTAAGGTCTATTCAATATATAAAAGTAATGTTTTCCTCTTTTATATACTCGCGTCGTCAATTATTTGTAGAGCTACAACAATCGATGACCAACACGACAATCTTATCTCGGTAATTAATGTTCCATGTTAACTACCATGATTACGAATAACTTTTAATTTATGTATATCATTATTTTTTAAAGCTCTACGGTTAAGGACCAAGCACCTCTTCCTTAACACTTCCAAAAGACAAATACCATAATCAAGGAACAAAATATTTGCACATTAAATTCATAAATATAAAAGTAAAACTTTTAGAACACATTCCTTTCTTTTAAGGAATGACCTTAGTTGTCAGGGGCGACGTTGGAGGTGAAATGCCTTATCTTCTATGCATTTATTTATGTCCGTTGGAAAGACATAAATGACCGATCATACAAGGGTGAAAACATGTATCATAATTGTTGACTTTTTGGCCTTAATATATGTTTTGATAATTTAATCAACGTAATTTTAATTGTGATCGTGTAGAGTAGCAAACATGTTACATTGCATATATATTGCTTTGTGCTAACCTTCACAGGTGATCAAGACTTAAGGAAGAAATGAAATCAACTCAAGACATGTAATTAAGCTTATTTGAAGACATGTATTTTGTATTTCTTTAAGTCTTTAGGAATTTTGTCTAATGCATACTTGAGCTAAAAACTACTCAACCACACATTAGGTTCTCTATAGAAGTCACACGAAATTTCACATAATTTGGACTTTAATATATCACCCAAACTTAGACCGGAAAACACTAAACCTGAACCCAAATTGTCTGCCCACATTCGGTCGACCGAGTGATCAATAAGGTTAGTGTTTAACTGTCTAAGTTCGGTCGACCATTCAGACATTTTCGGTCGACCGAGTCCCAAGTATTTTGCGACCGTTTGTTTTGTCGTATATACCCAACGATCGTATTCGTATTAACCAAAAATACCCCAAATACATTTCATGTATCGGTCGACCGAATATCTGTCTCTTGACAAACCTGAATCTCCTGCTGGAATTCGGTCGACCGTTAGACCTTGGTTCGGTCGACCGAATAGAAAATTGTTTGTCAACCCCAAAGTGTCTGGTGTGATTCGGTCGACCGAACCCTATTCGGTGTTCGACCGGTTAAGTAACGGTCGACCGTTCAACGTGATCTGGTCGACCGAACTCATCCAGAATTGGGTCCTGCGAGTTTCTGTTTTGTATCTTACACCAACTTAATCAACCCACAACGGCTATATTCTCTCTAATGCTTATAAATAGAGTTGTAAAACACATTTTAACACAAGTCTCCCACACATACTTGTCCAATACATTAGATAGAAACCCAACACTCAAAGCCTCAAACCTTCCACACTTTAGTCATAAATCCTATCTCACTTAAGTGTGTTCTAGTTTTTAGATAGTGTTGTTCCACTCAAGATTCGTTTGTAAAGAAGCAATGACTTTGGTGAAAGCCCGAAGTGTTTCTATCGGATTGTGAGAGAAGAAAGTCTAATTTTGTAAAAGACATTCTCTCCCTACCCAGAACAATGAGTGGATAGTGAAGACGCGAGCAGAGATGACGTAGACGGTGGCCGAACCTCTGTGAAAACCCCTGTGTCAATTGTGGTTTGCATTATTCTCCTTCCTTACTTGCTTGTTTGTTTAAATTCTGCTGCGCATAACTTGATTGCTTAAACAAGTAGGTAATTAGCTTAAAAATGATTAGAATTACATTATCACATTCCACCTAGAAGAGCCCGTATTAAACAAGTAGGTAATTAGCTTAAACATTATACCCTCACGATCCCACAATAATCACATTTGGAAATTGTCAACAAATCATTACTAAGGTGATTCAAGACTCATTACAAAGAAAATTGCGAGATGCAAAACTTTTATTTTTAACATATTTCCAAATTATGAACCGAAATGGCTTAAAAAGGGTGTGGAAGCCTTGTGATTTGATTGAACAGAAAACAAATTAAGTCGTAGTTTAAAACAGGTCATGTTGTTTATTAAGTTGCACATTTGTTATTTTAATAATTTAATTAAGTTGCAACTAGTTTGGTGAAGACGACCCAGATCGTTTGGTTGAAAAACAACTCATCTCATTTTGTAGAATGATTGAGCTTGTTTGGTGAAAACAAGTCAAGTCGTTTGCTTGAACAACTTGTTTGTGAAAACGACTCGGTTCTTCTATGACACCTTGTTCGGGACTAGTGCATCCCTACCCGATGGCTCGTTGTTCCAAAAATGTTAGCTCATTTTGTCCCACTTCAGCTCGTTGTTCAACAAGAAATTCAATTTCACAACTCGGGTCAGATCAGAAACTTTTCGTTGCTTCAATCAAGCATGATCCTAACAAGACTTCATTTTTCTAGTATTCATACTAGAAGAGCCCGTATTCAAAATCCCATTGCCAGTTGGTCTCAATTGACACATCTACTATTTAAATAAATAATGAGTTCAATTCTTCTGTTTAACTTGCTTTCAGGTTTATCGATTAACATGTAATACTACAAAGTATGAATTCAACAAACAATGAAAATGTGAAACCATGAGGTAAACTTAATTTGAGGTATTAAGAGAACACTTAACCACATGCCAGGAACTGATGGTTTCAGGCAAATACCTGATTTCAAATGTTGGTGTATCTAATAATTCTGCCATGTAAATTTGTCTTTCATTTAACTTAAGATTCCTGAAAATATTAAAAAATGTGCTGTGATTAGCAGGGAGAATCAACTAAATGATCTTTAGAAAAACCAAGGGAAACTTCTTTCTTTTGAACAGCAAAGATGTCCAAGGGGCGTTGTCATTTGAAAACCAATTGGAGAATGGATGGAGAGCAAAATCTTAAATTGATAAAGAAGATAAGATTTGTCGTACCTCCTTTTTTGGTACCAGAGAGAGGATTGTCTTGAGACTGCTGTAATGAGATCCATAACTTTGAGAAAACTATGGGATAGAAATTAACATTATTAAATTTACAATAAACTACAAAGAAAGAGGAAATAAAATAATGTCAAACTATGAATACAACGGGAGGACATCATTGAACGTTGTTGCACGTCAAAAGTAAGATGTGAAAAAAATGACTTAAAGAACGTCGGAATTTTTTATAATCAAGAAATAATCAGAGAGATTATAACAAAGCGAGAGTCCAGATAAACGAAATAATCAAGAAAGAAACACAAAGGAAAAAAATAATTCAAGAAAGCGAATCATATAATTTGCAATTCCCAAAAAGGAATTCGATTTCCGGAACATAACTAAACAACAGAAAAATCATTGAAAATAGTCAGAAATACAGGACCGGTAGTGCAGTTGAACTTATACAGTGAAAAGAATGGATGAGGACCGTGAAACCAACCCTAAGAAAAAGAAGAAAGAAGAGTGGAGAGAGTATTGACAAAATTCAAAATTCAAAATACTCGAAATATAAACCATAGATATATTAAAATTAATCCTCTTTCTGAACGTTGTTTCTTGCCGATGTTATTTTACTATCTTTCAAATTTAAATTCATAAATTATAAATATAAAACAAAGCGGTGTTAATATATATTTTTAGTATGCAAAACCAAAATTATGTTACTATCTTTCAATCACTGGAATGTGACTAGACGTGTTGAGATGTGATGGGCAAAATCTTAATCACTAGACGTTATTAACCGATTGGAGAAAGGATTGAAAGCAAAATCTTAAATTGAGGACTGTCTTGGGACTGTCGTATAATAAAATCCATAACTTTCGGAAAACTGTGGGATAGAAAATTAGCATTTATAAATCTGTAATAAACTACAAAGAAAGAGGAATGTGATGATATATCCTGAAAACAAGAAGAGAACACCATCAAACCTCAAAAATCATATGTCAAGAAATAACTATAAAAACGTCAAACATAGAAATTATAGTAAAGGGAAAACACAAAGAAACAAAATAATCAAGAACGAAACAGAAAACAAAATTGACTCAAGAAAGCAAACCAAGATTATTTGCAAATTGCTAGAATGAATTCGATTTCCGAAACAAAACCTTAATTGACTGGAAAATCAATAAAAAATGTCATAAATTGTTGCGTAAATCCACACTCGCACAAATTCAAAAACCCTAACTTAGAGGCAGTGTAGTCATATTTATGCAGTAAAAAGAAAGATCGCAACCCCGAGTCCGGAAACATCGATCGAATCGTTTACACAACTAGAGTGCAGTAAAAAGAAAGATTTACACACAACAAAAGTAAAGTGGTTCATGGTGTTACACAACTTACAACTCCATCTCAAATCCACCAAACCATCTCATGTTGATCCCCCCCCCCCCCCCCCCCCCCCCCCAAACACCATTTCGAAAGCTACGACTTCCAACCCCAAACGAAAAACCGAATATCAACTCTGAAATAAAAAACAATTCCATCACAACAATAAATCTTTAACTAAATAAACAACAAAACAAAACCGAGGAAAAAACATCATAACAACAAAACCCACAAAGATTGAAGCTCTAACCAAAAGCCACAACTCGAATTTCACTATCTCCTCCATAAAATCGAATCTTCAATCAAAAGCAAACTTCCCAAGCTTAAAAACGAAAACCCAAAACCGACAAGTCCCTTTACCCAAATGCTAATCAACCCAAAATTACAAATCAAATTCCACTTGCGAAAAACCAAACTCCGAGAAACCCAAAACCCAAAAAAAATCGAATCTTCAACCAAACACCCAAAGAAAAAAAAACACAGACCCCCTCACCGAATCTGAGCAGGACGGAGTTGAGAGAAGGGAAGAAGGCAAATCCAAACACATACTATATAGAAACAATCACAAAAAAGCAGAGGAAGAATAATAGAGAGAAGTGAGAAGACAACTGGAAAATCTAAATTAAACCTGAGAGAGATTACAAGTCCGATGGATCTCTGTTTGAATGGGAGAGAAAAGTGCGAAACCCGAAGAAAGAAAAGAAAGAAGAGTGGAGAGGTTTATTATATGGAAAATGTTTAGTAGACGCGCGCGTCACTGACGCTACTTACGTGGCGGAGAAATTTTGTCCATTCAGCATCCAGTCAGCATGTACACTAAGTTTCTTATAGCAATGATGTCTTTCTTATTTGTCTTCCCGATGCATTAAATGCATATCTACGGAGATACCACCTTTTCTTTTGGCGCTCAACGGAGATCCACTAAAGATCCCTTAGGGTTTCACGTCACCTAATTTTTTACTCATTTTCCTTTTTTTTCCGGACAAGCGCATGACTCATTCCGGACACAGTTACTATGTAATCCGCATAGTTGGAACACTTATTCCGGACAAGCGTACTACTTACTCCGGAATGTTGTCTTTATCTTTTATTTTCCCGATACGTCCACAATCGCATTTAATGCTCCTCAAATCAGCACGTCCTCCATTTCTTCTTTTTTGGCGCTTCACGGAGATACAAAATGTTTTGGCTACCTTATTCGGATCCTATGAACCCTTCCTTCTTCTTCCTCCCTTTTTGTTGTACTGTAATGGCACTCGTTAATGTGTCCTCACAGCCGGTGCATGCCTCAAACGTCCCGCAAGAGAAGATGTATTTTCCTTCCTTCGAAGAAGCCAAAGCATTTTACGTTTCCTATGCCGATTCCTGTGGTTTTGGTGTGAAGATAAGGCAATCTCATTACGATCGTGGTGTTGTTATACGGGCCACTCTTACTTGCTCCAAGGAGGGTAATGCTCCGGGAAACCAAGGTGAAGGTAGACCAAAACATAGGTTATCCGGTAGGGTCGAGTGCACTGCTCGGATCAGGGTCTCCGGAAATCCATCCAGAGGCTACGTAATTAACTACGTAAATCTCCAACATAACCACGTCATGCTGTCGGAAGACCAGATGCGCTTCCTCCGACAAAAACGATCCTTCCCGGAGTCCGCCAGAGCACGCATTTCGTGCAATGATGCTGCCGGTATATCTGCCGCCAAGACCATGCAATCTTTTGTGGTCGAAGCTGGAGGTCACGATAAATTGTCTTTCAACGAGCGGGACCTAAGGTTATTTATTCTCCACTTAACCTAGTTGAAGTTACGCATTTAGCTTTGTCATAAAAATTATGTTTCGCAGGAATGTTGTGAACGAGGTTAGAAACCTCAAAATGGGACCAGGAGATGCGCAAGCTATCCAAGATTATTTCATCAGGATGCAGAAGAATGATTTCCGCTTCTTTTACGTAATGGATATGGACGACGAAGGCAGACTACGAAATGTGTTCTGGGCCGACGGTCGTTCTCGAGCTGCTTACTCTTACTTTGGAGATGCAATATGTTTCGACACAACATACATAACAAACAAGTATGACATGCCTTTTGCCCCATTTGTGGGAGTAAATCACCACTACCAGTCTGTCCTACTCGGTTGCGCACTCCTCTCTTCCGAGACGACACAAAATTACATTTGGTTGTTCCAAACATGGTTGACGTGCATGAACGGTACGTGTTTTATTTTGTCCGGCTTTGTCCGTTTTACGTTATGTGCCTGTCCGGTTACCCTTTACGTCTGTCCGGTTTACGTCTTTTGCTCGTCCGGTTTATCCCTTACGTCTGTCCGGTTTACGTTTTTTGCTCGTCCGGTTTATCCCTTACGTCTGTCCGGTTTACGTTTTTTGCTCGTCCGGTTTACCCTTGACGTTTGTCCAGTTTACGTTATTTTTGTCCCGATTAACATATGTTTTTATCTTGATCGCGTTGTGTGCAGATACAAGCCCCCCGACGATCATAACAGACCAATGTGGCGCCATAGCTGCGGCTGTGAGGACTGTGTTCCCTAAAGCGCGACACAGATTGTGTATATGGCACATAATGAATAAGGCCCCTGTGAAGCTGCCCACGAAGTACCGGGAGCATACGTTGTTTGACCTCAACAACTGTGTATTCGATTCCATTGTCGAAACGGTTCACAGTGCAAATTAGAGATGAGAAGTGGGTATGCGATTGCAGAATGTTTGATCACGTCGGTATCCTATGTTGTCACGTTTATGTTGTTATTGCCCGAATACGTCCAAACGCGTTGCTCCCCGAGTCTTACATCGTCCACCGATGGAGGAAGGATATCCGAAGGAGCTATGGAGTCAAGTTTCCCCTTCAAAGTGGCATAACGGGGAACGATGCGCTTCGTCGCCACGACGACATAATGGGTCGTGCGGTTTGGATCGCCGAGGCCGCTTTCGACTCAAACGACAGATATCTTCAGGCGGTAGAGGCACTTGAGTTGCTTAAGGAACGTATGCAACGACCTGATCCTGTGTTCGATGGTACATCCGTTCTCAATCCGGATAAGGCAAGACGGAAAGGCAGACCGCCGAGCAAACGACGGATTTCTTTGTCTGAGAAAATAATTAAAAGTAACGTTAAGAAAATCATCAGGAATAAGGTTCTACCCCCGTTACACCCTGCAGCACCCAAACCGGGGGATCACGATTTCGATGACTGGGACATGAATTTGCATTACGAGGGAGTTCCTCCTTAATTATTGTATTTGTCCTTGGTTGGAATTATTCCTATTTAATTTTGTTGAAAGTCATTGTATGTCTGTCCGTATTATTGCATAAGATTCAACTCTTTCTTTGCTTGTTCGTTTGTGAATTAATTTCTGATGGCGACAAATATATTTAAGTAATTTTGGTTTGTTGTATGCCTGTCCGGAATAAGTTATATTTATGTCCGGATTAAGTTACAAGTATGTCCGGATTACGTTATATGTCCGTCCGGATTACGATTCATCCATGTCCGTCCGGATTACGATTCATCCATGTCCGGATTAAGTGTATTTGTTGTTCAGAATAAGTGTATTTGTTGTCCGGTTTAAGAATAAAGTTTGTCCAGAAACGTAACATAAAGTTTTTCCGGAAGAAGTGTATTTGCTGTCCGGAATAAGTGTATTTGTTGTCCGGAATAAGCGAATTTGTTGTCCGGAATAAGTGTATTTGTTGTCCGGTTTAAGAATAAAGTGTGTCCGGAATAAGTGTATTTGATGTCCGGAATAAGTGTACTTGCTGTCCGGAATAAGTGTATTTGTTGTCCGGAATAAGTGTATTTGTTGTCCGGTTTAAGAATAAAGTGTGTCCCGAAACGGAACAAAAAGTTTGTCCGGAATAAGTGTATTTGCTGTCCGGAATAAGTGTATTTGTTGTCCGGAATAAGTGTATTTGTTGTCCGGTTTAAGAATAAAGTGTGTCCCGAAACGGAACAAAAAGTTTGTCCGGAATAAGTGTATTTGCTGTCCGGAATAAGTGTATTTGTTGTCCGGAATAAGTGTATTTGTTGTCCGGAATAAGTGTATTTGTTGTCCGGTTTAAGAATAAAGTGTGTCCGGAATAAGTGTATTTGCTGTCCGGAATAAGTGTATTTGTTGTCCGGAATATGTGTATTTGTTGTCCGGTTTAAGAATAAAGTGTGTCCGGAATAAGTGTATTTGCTGTCCGGAATAAGTGTATTTGCTGTCCGGAATAAGCGTATTTGTTGTCCGGAATAAGTGTATTTGTTGTCCGGTTTAAGAATAAAGTGTGTCCGGAATAAGTGTATTTGCTGTCCGGAATAAGTGTACTTGCTGTCCGGAATAAGTGTATTTGTTGTCCGGAATAAGTGTATTTGTTGTCCGGTTTAAGAATAAAGTGTGTCCCGAAACGGAACAAAAAGTTTGTCCGGAATAAGTGTATTTGTTGTCCGGAATAAGTGTATTTGTTGTCCGGAATATGTGTATTTGTTGTCCGGTTTAAGAATAAAGTGTGTCCCGAAACGGAACAAAAAGTTTGTCCGGAATAAGTGTATTTGCTGTCCGGAATAAGTGTATTTGTTGTCCGGAATATGTGTATTTGTTGTCCGGTTTAAGAATAAAGTGTGTCCGGAATAAGTGTATTTGCTGTTCGGAATAAGTGTATTTGTTGTCCGGAATATGTGTATTTGTTGTCCGGTTTAAGAATAAAGTGTGTCCGGAATAAGTGTATTTGCTGTTCGGAATAAGTGTATTTGTTGTCCGGAATAAGCGTATTTGCTGTCCGGAATAAGTGTATTTGTTGTCCGGTTTAAGAATAAAGTGTGTCCGGAATAAGTGTATTTGCTGTCCGGAATAAGTGTATTTGCTGTCCGGAATAAGTGTACTTGCTGTCCGGAATAAGTGTATTTGTTGTCCGGTTTAAGAATAAAGTTTGTCCAGAAACGGAACATAAAGTTTTTCCGGAATAAGTGTATTTGCTGTCCGGAATAAAGTTCTTCCTCCTCCCTCCTCATCCTCCTCTTCTTCTCATCTTCCTCCCTTCTCTTCTTCTCATCCTCCTCCCTCTTATTCCTCTCATCCTCCTCCGTCCTCTTCTTCTCATCATCCTCCCTCTTCTTCTTCTCTTGCTCCTCCCTCTTCTTCCTTTCTTCCTCCTCTCTCTTCTCCCTCTCTTTCTCCTCTGTCTTCTTCCTCTCCTCCGCCTCCCTCTTATTTCTCTCTTCCTCCTCCCTCTTTTCCCTCTCTTCCTCCTCCCCACGGACTCGCAGCCTACGACACTCTTCTTGAGAGATCCGGAGTTCTTCCTCCAGGTTGTTAATTTTAACGGTCGCCTCCCTAAGTGCTGCTTCGGCTCGCAGCCAATTCGTCTTCACCTCACTAAGTTCCAACTCTTGTAGCAGTGGGTCACATGGAATGCTGCAATCACTGAGTTGTACCCTTGGTAGAGTGGATGTTGAAGGTGTTTCCTTCGAGACAACCTTTGCTGCGGGAGTTGCTTCTTCAGTAGGAAATTGATCGTCTGACAACAGTGAATGCTCCCGTGCACTGAGTTTTGGGGTGCCCTTCAACTCAAATTGACCCGAGTAAATCCGGGACAAGTTGATGCCTCGATCTTCCCATTTTCTAAGGATTTGGCGTCTGCTAAACATTTCCGTCCAACACTTGAACCGTGGAAATGCTGACCGGGGATCCCCCAATTTGAACTTCTCGCAAAGCCACACCTGAAAACAGGAATGAGTTAAAAACCAGAAACATAACTTCCCCAGGACAGACACAACTCTTATTCCGGACAGACGCAACACTATTCCGGACAGACACAACTCTTATTCCGGACAGACGCAACTCTTATTCCGGACAGACGCAACACTATTCCGGACAGACAAAATACTTATTCCGGACAGACGCAACTCTTATTCCGGACAGACGCAACACTATTCCGGACAGACAATATACTTATTCCGGACAGACGCAACTCTTATTCCGGACAGACAATCTCAATACGTTTTCCGAAAAGACGCAACACTATTCCGGACAGACAAACTCTTATTCCGGACAGACAAAATTCTTATTCCGGACAGACAAAATACTTAATCCGGACAGACACAATACGTATTCCGGACAAACAAGATACTATTCCGGACAGACAAAACACTTATTCTGGACAGACACAAGACCTATCCCGGACAGACAAAACACTTATTCCGGACATAAACCAACACTACTCCGGACTGACACAACACTCATTCCGGACCAAGATGCTTACTTGTAATACGGCAACGCAACCATACACGTAGCCCTGCTTCATAGAGAAGTTCCCTGACAATCTCCTCCTCGAGAGGTCCCGTTGGGCTTCCTCCAGGCCTTCAACCAAGAAAGTGTGAACCGCATTTGCCCACGCATATCTCTTGAGGCGCTTGAGGTTCTTAAGGTGCTTCGTGTACCACGCTTTACTTCGCAGTGATCCATCGAAGAACAAAAAAATGATTGAAAATCATAGAAATAAGGAGTCGGACGTGCTCCTCCTTCTCGCCCATCTTGCTCGTGGCGGTAAGATGACCCAGTAGTTGGGTGTTGTCGAGGTTCACCCCGTCACGTTTCTCTACGTACATTGCTTCCATATCCACTCTCTGCCCATGTGCTCTTAGTCCAAGTAGAAGGGCGACGTCTTCTACCGTAAATGGGACCACCCCAGTGGCTATTCTCAGACCGACTTCAGTGGCGTCGAAGTGTTCGACGAACCAACCCAGTATCTCGTTGTCAGTTGTGACGTGAGGAAAGGAGAGGAAGTGACCGAAAGGCGTCCGTTGGAAGACATTTTTCTCCTCCTCCTTCATCCGGTCGAACTGCTTGTGAAGGGCCGTGAAACCGCACTTGGTTTCGCGGAAGTAGTACGTGCTTCCCTTAAACCACCAAAAAAAATTGTTAGAGGCCAATAATGAACCTTAAAATGAACCAGAAAGAACGTGGTTGACACAACACCTGCGCGGCTACAATTTCAGGAGCGATGGAGGTTTCAGGTAGAGAAGGATCCATTTTCGCCTTGTTATAATTTTCGTTCGACTAAAACAGGAATGAAGGTTTTGGATGAGCGTATGGAAAGGAACTCCGGCTGAAATGGGGAATGGAAAAGGAGAAGACTTGGGAGGAAAGTTACTCGAATGTTGTCCCGCCGCTAATGATGTACGTGAAGTTTAACCGTCTAATCGTGATTTCGGGAAATGAACCGTCTAATCGTGATTTCGGGAAATGAACCGTCGCACCCAATAATTCGTAATTTACTTTTCCCCGCGCAGAAGTTTTGGCTGACTGGACGCTGAACTGGCAGCTGACTTGTCCGTCCACGTAGGTAGCGTCACGGACGCGCGCGTCCGTGTATAACTACTCTTATTATATAGGGCTTCGTTTTCTTACCGTTATAACAAACCCTAGAGATGTTAATAAAATTCGAATTTCCAATTTCAAATTATTGAAGATACAAACGGTTGATAATATTAATATTAATCTTCATATGAACCCTGAACGGTAACATGGGATTTGAAATTTGTGAACAGTTCTTTTTTTACTGTTGTTTCCAACGGTGGTCATGTTACAATATTTCCGATTCGAATTAATCTAAATATCAAGTCTTCGTACGTTAATATTTTTAGTTTGTAAAGAACAGAAAATTTGAAAGCTACGACTGTAATAACCTAAATCTAAACCCTTTAATTAAACTAAACTAAACCAAATTAACCTAATTAAGCCTTGATTAGTAAAGCATGAGGTGGCTTGCTATGGTTGGGAGCTTTGGAGGTGGAGTTGAAGATAAACTTGATTTCTCCTATAAGTAGAGGTGTAAGGTTAAATAAAACGTTTTTCTTCTTCCTTAACAAATTTCAGAGAGTGAGAGAGGTGATTTCGAGGAGAAGAAGAAGGAGAAAAGGAGAAGAAGAAGAAGTGAAGGAGAAGGAGTTGGGTTGAGTTTGCCAAAGCATGAGAAGCTTCTACAAATGTCAATAAGGTATGCCAAATCTTCATTATAACTCACTTAAGCCTTGTGGGTATTTGTATCTTATATCCATTATCTTTCACCTAAACAATGTTATGTTACGAGTTTTATGTTTAGTTTTCAGGAATAAATAGTTTTGAAGAGATGAAACATAAAAGGACCCAAAAGCTGGGAAAAATGACTGGATTGTGAGATCTGGGGACCAAAATGCAAGGGAGAAGGACCTGAACGCAAGACAGAAGGACCTAATAGCAAAACAGAATACTCCACACCATCATGGGGAGTATTTTAGCAATTGGTTTCGGGTCGGAGCTCCAAGAAACAAAGTAGATGCATCCAAGACCACCAAATACACAAAGAAAAGCCCAGCACAAATTCCAGATGGATCCGGACCTTTTTGACCGCCAATTGGCGGTCTGTTTTGGCCCAAATCCGCCAAGTTTTCTCCTGGACATGTATTAATGTTTGTTTAGGCTATTTTTGGTATTGGTTTAGTCCCACATCGGGGGATTGTCCCGGTTTGCCTTTTTCCATGGCTATAAATAGAACTCCTCACCTTCCATTGTAATCACTCCATATTTTAAGTGGCTATTCTTCCAACTAGAAGTGAGGCCTTGAAGCACACACTAAAGTAGGAGGATGCTACTTTTAATGTGAGTCATTTTATCAATAAAGTTTTGTGTTTCTTTCATTGTTTGTTTATGCTTCTTTTATTGTTTGTGCATGTTTTAGTTTAATCGTCTTTTATTTCTAGCTTAGTTTTAATATGCTTTCTTTGCTTAGTTTAATAATTAGTGTAATGTTTAGTGAGTAGTTCCATCCCCTTTGGGGGGTGGAGTAGATGTACATACATGCATTAGAGAATGGGATGAATGTTTTATTTTTGATGTGTTGATAAAACATGAATGTATGCTTGCTTGTTTAGGATAGAATTTATAACTTGATGAGTTTTGCCAAAATGATTAGACACCTCTCATGCTTGTTTAGGTTCTGAAATAAACAACTTGCATATGTAAATGTTAATCAACTAAGTTGGTGAATAGATTGATAGGTTTTGCCATAACATTTAGACACTTCCTATGCTTGATAAACACCACCTTCATGTGCTTAAAGAATGTATTCTACAACCACCTCTTTGCATGTGTGCACTCACTCCACCCCTTAGGGGTTTTCCCATTTCTGTATTCCAGCATTCTTCCTTTGTTCTTAGCTTAGTTATTATTTCATTGTTTGGTTCTTCCTTTCGTATTTCCTACTTCTTAGTGTAGTATAGAGTAGGGTAGCATAAACATCTTTCTCCCCCTATTTTTGCCACTTGATTTCTGCTAAACAAGAGGCTGCTCACCTCCCTGAGGACGACCCGTACTTTCCACCGCTTCATCGCGGTCGTGCACTTGCGGTTTAAATAAAACGTTCAACATTGGGTGTTGGGGATCGACGTTGGTGTCGAATTCCCCGTCGGATTTCAACCTGATCAGAGGTTGAAGACGACGATCGGTCGACCGGTGCCTGTGGGCAGTCAATCGATCCTATTATTATATTGATTTGCACCCGCAAACGGTCAAACGATGTCTATGGACGGTCGACCGTTATGCCAGATTTGAGCGGGAAAAAGGGTTACTACTATTATCGGTCGAACGGGTCCACTTAGCCGGTCGACCGAAACAATGAGAATAGGTCGGTTTAGGGTTTTTGACTTATTAAACGGTCGAACGCCCTTAACCTTGTTCGACCGATCTATTCGATGCTATGTCGGTTGGGAGCTTTGACCATCAAAACTGTCGACCGCTCTTTAACTTTCGGTCGACCGACTGAGCATTTAATTAAGCAGTAGAGTGCCTGTGTTGTTTTGGTCGAACTGTATTTCAGTTCCGGTCGACCGAATAAGACTTGGGCAAAATGCTGAAATCCCTGTTATCGGTTGAACGACCCCTTGGTTCGACCGATCGGATATATATATATATATTATAAAATTGGTATAGCGTAGACCATCCAAACGGTCGACCGCTAGATGACTTTTGTTCGACCGATTGGTCGGTAATTCGGTTTGCGTGGTTCGACCGATACACTTGTTTGTACAGTACCGAGTACTGTGTGGAAGACCGGTCGACCGGTGTGCTTGTAGCGGTCGACCGATCTGCCGCAGGTTGGTGGATTTATCCACACGCGATCTATTGAGTATAGGTCGACTACCTGCTCCGAGGCGACGGTCGATTACCGGCCTTGAGAGCGACAGATTTCACGTTCGACGAGGGCGTATTATTGTTGGCCTCTCATATCGAGCGGGGTGTGAGAGATGAGTGCCGTAAACCTTGGGCTGTTTGCTGGGGTTTGTCGGTAGGCCGAGGATGTTCCGGCAGGGTGCGGGTCTGGCGGCTCTTGGGGGAGCAACGGATGTCGTCTGACCCGAGTTGTGTATTCGGCGGGCTGACTCGCTCCTGGGGTGGCGGCGTAGTGCCAGGGTTCCTTTCTGCACTCTTGGGGAGCAGTGGTGCCGACTGACCCTTGTGAGGCAGCGGTGGACTGACTTGACCTAGTGGTGGCAGGAGTGGTTCAGTACCGCGGAGGCGGAGAGGGCATTATTGTGGGCCCGAGGTGGATGATCATGTGCATTGCATTGCATTGTCTTTAATTCCATTTTGTATTTTAGGAGGTTTGGTATACGGGGTTCCTTCAGGGAACTCAGGCATGTTTCAATTGTTTGCATTTCAGGTAGCGAGCAGATTTAGAGTCGAGGTGGTGACCGAGGAGGGTGCCCCCGGGATCTGATCTTGTCTTCATTGTATATCTTTTGTTGAGGTAGTGATTACCTGTCGTATACATTTTGTTGTAATCACAGTTGACTCTTATGTATATTTTGACTTCCACGTGGATCTATATCTTATATATATTATATATGTTGGTTTGTCTTCCCGTGACGTGCCCAGTGTTGACCGTTGACGGTCTTTATATTGTTCAAATTTTCCGCTGTTTTCGGGACGTTACAATTTGGTATCAGAGCGTTGATTCCGGCGTACTTGTCCAAAGAAACCACCTTTGAGTTAGGATTTAGGTCTTAGAGGATCATGCATGCATAATTTATATTGATAATTGTCTTGTTTCCTTTGGCAGATGCCTCCTAAACGGGGGAAGGTCGTCGCTCATACTCGCGGTGAGAGTGAGACTGTGAGGGATGAGGCTTGGGAGGAGGAGCATCGGATGTTGTTCGATACGGTCGGACGTCTGACTGAGATGCTACAGCAGCAGGCAGCACAGACTGGGCAGACGGGGACTGGCGCTATGCATGACCGGTTTATGCGCCAGCATCCGCCTACCTTTCTGGGGCAGTATGATGCAGAGGCTGTGGAGGAGTGGATCTTCACGATGCAGAAGATCTTCGGTGCTATTGGTTGTCCTCCGGAGGCGAGAGTGGGCCTGGCTACTTATGTGTTGGGCGGTGCTGCGTCCAACTGGTGGAGGTCCACATCTGCAGTGGTGTTTGCGAACAGAGACGATATAGCCTGGGAGGAGTTCGTTGGCGAGTTCAACGAGCAGTACTTTCCGCAGCATGTGCAGGATGCGAAGAGGGAGGAGTTTCTGAGTCTTCAGCAGGGAGACATGACCCTGGCAGGTTACATCGGGAAGTTCAACGCCCTTGAGCGTTACTGTCCCGAGATGTATATCACACAGGAGCAGAGAGCTGGGAAGTTCGTCCGAGGGCTCCGGAAGCAGTTGAGGACGAAGGTGCTGACGCGTATGCCGAGCACGTTAGCCGAGGCCGTGAAGAGTGCGACTGTTCTTGATCGTGACTACAGAGAGAACTACCAGGATGAGAGGAGGCCATCGGGTAGGTTCTCTGGGCAGCCAGGCGGTCAAACTGGGGGGAATCCGGGTAAGAGGCCCCGATTTGAGGGAGCAGGAGCTGCAGCACCACGACCTGAGCCTTGTGGTACCATTGGCAGGTTTCACTCCGGGCAGTGTTTCACCACTGGAGCTTGTCATGGATGTGGCCAGCTGGGTCACTTTATTAGGAGCTGTCCGAGCCGAGGAGCGGGGCCGAGCAGACCACCGGGATTACCAGCGCCACGCAGAGGTAGAGGCGGAGGTAGACCACCTTTCAGACCACAGCAGGGGCAGCGCACTGGCAGAGTTTTCACCATCCAGGCAGAGGAGGCTCGGGATGGAGGTGCTGTTGTGGAAGGTACGCTTCTTGTTGCTTGTTCAGTAGCTAGGGTGCTCTTTGATTGTGGTGCGACACACTCGTTCATCTCAGAGCGATTTGCGGGAGTGTTGGGCTGTACCCTTGCGATGTTGACTGCCACTTTGGAGGTCAGCACACCCCTGGGTCTGGTGGGCACTGTGGGGAGATTTGTCCCCGGCGCCACGGTTGTTTCGGGAGATCAGGAGTTTCCGGCAGACCTGGTCTTGCTACCGATGGAGGACTTTGATGTCATACTTGGGATGGATTGGTTGTCCCAATATGATGTTCGAGTCTTGTGCCGTGAGAAGAGGATTTTGATCCCGAGGAAGGGTTTGCCTGAAACAATGGTCGCATTATTGTATCTGCTGTGAGGGCTCAGAGGATGTTACAGCAGGGTTGTGCAGCATTTTTAGCGACGCTTGTGGTGGCGGAGGCAGAGTCTCAGAGGTTGGAGGACATTGAGGTGGTGCAGGAGTTCGCGGATGTTTTTCCAGCGGAGATTCCAAGTTTACCACCGCACCGAGAGTTGGAGTTCGGTATCGAGTTGGTAGCTGGCACTACACCGCAGTCGAAGGCTCCATACCGGATGGCACCTGCTGAGTTGACAGAGTTGAAGAAGCAGTTGCAAGAGTTGATGGACTTTGGATTTATCAGGACGAGTGTCTCGCCTTGGGGTACACCAGTTTTGTTTGTGAAGAAGAAGGACGGATCCTTGAGGATGTGCATAGACTACAGGATGCTGAACCAGGTGACGGTGAAGAATAGGTATACCTTACCTAGGATCGAGGACCTTTTCGACCAGCTGCAGTCAGCGAAGGCTTTCTCGAAGATTGACCTGCGTTCAGGATATCACCAGTTGAGGATCCGAGATGAGGACATCCAGAAGACAGCTTTCAGGACGAGATATGGACACTACGAGTTCTTGGTGATGCCATTTGGATTGACGAATGCTCCAGCAGCGTTCATGGATCTGATGCACCGAACATTGAGGGAGTATATTGACAGATTTGTGATTGTCTTTGTGGATGACATTTTGATCTATTCACCAGATGTGGAGCAGCATAGAGAGCATTTGAGGATCGTACTCAGCATCTTGAGAGCTCAGCAGTTATATGCTAAGTTCTCTAAGTGCGAGTTTTGGCTGGACAGAGTGGCGTTCCTTGGACACATTGTATCGGCAGAGGGGATATCAGTGGATCCGGCGAAGGTAGAGGCAGTGACACAGTGGAGGACCCCTACGAGCGTGACGGAGATTAGGAGCTTTGTTGGACAGGCGGGTTATTACCGTCGCTTCATCAAAGACTTGTCGAGATTGACAGCACCACTGACGGCTCTGACGCAGAAGGGAGTCACTTTTGTATGGTCACAGAAGTGCGAAGACAGCTTTCAGGAGCTGAAGAGACTGTTGACCACAGCACCAGTTTTGTCATTGCCGAGTGGCACAGGTGGATTTGTGATTTATAGCGACGCTTCAGGTATTGGCTTAGGATGTGTACTTATGCAGCACGGGAGGGTGATCGCGTACGCATCCAGACAGCTGAAGGTCCATGAGAAGAATTACCCGACTCATGATTTGGAGTTAGCAGCAGTGGTTCACGCACTGAAGACCTGGATACACTATCTTTATGGCGAGCAGTTTGAGGTGTTTACAGATCATCAGAGTCTGAAGTACCTGTTCTCGCAGAAGGAGCTGAACATGAGACAACGCAGATGGCTCGAGTTCATTAAGGACTACGATTTCACTATCTCTTACCATCCGGGGAAGGCGAACACAGTTGTAGACGCTTTGAGCCGGAAGGTGGAGGTATCTGTAGCAGGCCTATGTATTCAGGAGTGGCGACTGCTGGAGTCTTTAACAGAGTGGAGACCATTTGCAGATAGCTCTGAGGGTGCAGTGATTGTAGAATTGAGAGTAGAGCCTCAGACAGTATCAATAGTGATTCATGCTCAGACTACAGATGAGGAGTTGAGCAGTTTGTTACAGTTAGCTGCTATAGATGAGTCAGACTTCAGAGTTGGAGTTGATGGAGGTCTGAGATTCAGAGACCGTATCTGGGTGCCGAGGACAGAGGACCTGAGACATGATATCATGGAGGAGGCACACAGATCGAGATATTCCATTCATCCAGGGAGCACCAAGATGTACAAAGATCTGCAGCGGAACTTCTGGTGGCGAGGTATGAAGAAGGACGTTGCAGACTTTGTGTCGAGGTGTTTGGTCTGTCAGCGGGTGAAGATCGAGCACCAGAGACCAGCGGGGCAGATGCAGAGGATTGAGTTACCCGAGTGGAAGTGGGAGCACGTGACGATGAATTTTGTTACGGGGCTACCGAAGACACGGAGATTCCACGATGCGATTTGGGTTATAGTCGATCGACTGACGAAGTCGGCACATTTCTTAGCTATTAAGACCACTCTTGCTCTAGATGGTCTAGCTAAGTTACATATTGAGGAGATTGTCAGACTTCATGGTGTACCAGTCAGTATCATTTCAGATAGAGATCCCAGATTCACATCGCGATTTTGGGAGAGTCTACACAAAGCACTGGGGACACGTCTGAAGTTTAGCACAGCTTTCCACCCACAGACAAATGGCCAGTCAGAGCGGACGATACAGACATTGGAGGACATGCTGAGAGCGTGTACACTTGACTGGGCCGGGCATTGGGATGAGCACTTGCCGCTGATAGAGTTCGCCTACAACAACAGCTACCACTCGAGTATTGGAATGGCACCATATGAGGCTTATACGGGAGGCCGTGTAGATCGCCGGTATGCTGGAGTGATGTGGGCGAGAGACAGCTAGTTGGACCTGACATTATACAGTTGTATTCAGAAAAGGTCGACGTGATTCGGAGACGACTAGCTACGGCGCAGAGCAGACAGAAGAGTTATGCTGATACGCGGAGGCGTGAGCTGACTTTTGAGGCTGGAGATCATGCTTTCCTGAAGATCTCACCTTCCAGAGGGGTGATGAGATTCGGGAAGAAGGGGAATTGAGTCCGAGATATGTCGGACCTTTCGAGATATTGGATCGAGTCGGGGAGGTAGCATATAGGATTGCTTTACCGCCACAGTTCGCAGGACTTCACAACGTCTTCCATGTTTCTATGCTGAGGAAGTACGTGGCCGATCCAGCTCATGTGATAGAGATAGCAGTACCGGAGATCTAGCAGGATTTGTCATTAGATGAGAGACCAGTTGAGATTGTGGATCAGATGGTACATCAGCTCAGGAGGAGAGCGATTCCGATGGTGAAGGTCAGGTGGCAGCATCACAGTGTCAGAGAGGCTACCTGGGAGATCGAGGAGGATGTCAGGAAGCAGTATCCAGAGTTATTCTGGTAAGTCAGTTGTTTCGAATTTTGCGGACGAAATTCCTTTAAGGAGGGTAGATTGTAATAACCTAAATCTAAACACCTTAATTAAACTAAACTAAACCTAATTACCCTAATTAAGCCTTGATTAGTAAAGCATGAAGTGGCTTGCTATGGTTGGGAGCTTTGGAGGTGGAGTTGAAGATAAACTTCATTTCTCCTATACGTAGAGGTGTAAGGTTAAATAAAACGTTTTTCTTCTTCCTTAACAAATTTCAGAGAGTGAGAGAGGTGATTTCGAGGAGAAGAAGAAGGAGAAAAGGAGAAGGAGAAGAAGTGAAGGAGAAGGAGTTGGGTTGAGTTTGCCAAAGCTTGGGAAGCTTCTACAAACGTCAATAAGGTATGCCAAATCTTCATTATAACTCACTTAAGCCTTGTGGGTGTTGGGGATCGACGTTGGTGTCGAATTCCCCGTCGGATTTCAACCTGATCAAAGGTTGAAGACGACGATCGGTCGACCGGTGCCTGTGGGTAGTCGACCGATCCTATTATTATATTGATTTGCACCCGCAAACGGTCGAACGATGTCTATGGACAGTCGATCGTTATGCCAGATTTGAGCGGGAAAAAGGGTTGATACTGTTATCGGTCGAACGGGTCCACTTAGCCGGTCGACCGAAACAATGAGAATAGGTCGGTTTGGGGTTTTTGACTTATTAAACGGTCGAACGCCCTTAACCTTGTTCGACCGATCTATTTGATGCTAAGTCGGTTGGTAGCTTTGACCATCAAAACGATCGACCGCTCTTTAACTTTCGGTCGACCGACTGAGCATTTAATTAAACAGTAGAGTGCCTGTGTTGTTTCGGTCAAACTGTATTTCAGTTCCGGTCGACCGAATAAGACTTGGGCAAAATGCTGAAATCCCTGTTATCGGTTGAACGACCCCTTGGTTCGACCTATCGGATATATATATATATATTATAAAATTGGTATAACGTAGACCATCCAAACGGTCGACCGCTAGATGACTTTTGTTAGACCGATTGGTCGGTAATTCGGTTGGCGTGGTTCGACCGATACACTTGTTTGTACAGTACCGAGTACTGTGTGGAAGACCGGTCGACCGGTGTGCTTGTAGCGGTCGACCGATCTGCCGCAGGTTGGTGGATTTATCCACACGCGATCCGTTGAGTATAGGTCGACTACCGGCTCCGAGGCGACGGTCGATTACCGGCCTTGAGAGCGACGGATTTCACCTTCGACGAGGGCGTATTATTGTTGGCCTCTCATATCGAGCGGGGTGTGAGAGATGAGTGCCGTAAACCTTGGGCTGTTTGCTGGGGTTTGTCGGTAGGCCGAGGATGTTCCGGCAGGGTGCGCGTCTGGCGGCTCTTGGGGGAGCAGCGGCTGTCGTCTGACCCGAGTTGTGTATTCGGCGGGCTGACTCGCTCCTGGGGTGGCAGCGTAGTGTCAGGGTTCCTTTCTGCACTCTTGGGGAGCAGTGGTGCCGACTGACGCTTGTGAGGCAGCGGTGGACTGACTTGACCTAGTGGTGGCAGGAGTGGTTCAGTACCGCGGAGGCGGAGAGGGCATTATTGTGGGCCCGAGGTGGATGATCATGTGCGTTGCATTGCATTGTCTTTAATTCCATTTTGTATTTTAGGAGGTTTGGTATACGGGGTTCCTTCAGGGAACTCAGGCATGTTTCAATTGTTTGCATTTCAGGTAGCGAGCAGATTTAGAGTCGAGGTGGTGACCGAGGAGGGTGCCCCCGGGATCTGATCCTGTCTTCATTGTATATCTTTTGTTGAGGTAGTGATTACCTGTTGTATACATTTTGTTGTAATCACAGTTGACTCTTATGTATATTTTGACTTCCACGTGGATCTATATCTTATATATATATTATATATGTTGGTTTGTCTTCCCGTGACGTGCCCAGTGTTGACCGTTGACGGTCTTTATATTGTTCAAATTTTCCACTGTTTTCGGGACGTTACAACGACAATTTAAAGTCGTTGTGTTGTAGTAGGTGCTACGCTATATCATTCAAATTCAAATACTATAATAACACAAAAATGTTAACAATCAGTGGAAGGAATTGAAATGAGATGAACACAATGAGATGAGCAAAATGAGATAAGTGTTTCTTTTCTACCGTTGTTTCTACCTAGTCTCACGATAATATCAATTAAAAATAGAATATCTGTAATATAAGGCCTAACTATATCATTCTACTTATTATTATAATATTCAAATGAGGCATGGATGTGATAATAATTGAGACGACTTGAGTGAGATGGAGATGAAAATGTGATAATAATTGAGACGACTTGAGGCATGGATATGATATATTCAAATGAGGCATGGATGTGATAATAATTGAGACGACTTGAGTGAGATGAAAATGGAAACCGATTACTCGGTAAGAGTCAGTTTCCCTATATAAAATTAAGGGTGTTGATACACGGACGCACAACCAGGTCAACAACCACGTAAGCAACATTACTAAGAGGGTGGGGGTTTCCCGATAAAGAATAACAACTTTATTTGCTTTCAAACAAAAGTTTTTTCCCAAAAAGAACATGAATGTTCACATTCTGTCCATATTCAGTCCAAAATAGACACAATCTCCGCCCAAAATCATACCAGAATCAGTCCATAATGGACATGACTATTCACATTCTATCAATTTTCAATCCAAAATAGACACCATCTCCATCCAGATTCAGTTCAGAATGGACATGAGTGTTCACATTTTGTCCATATTCAGTTGAACATGGACACAATCTCTTTCCAGAATTAGTCCAGAATGAACTTGACTGTTCACATTCAGTCCAGATTCACTCCAGAATGGACACAATCTCTGTCCAGAATCAGTCCAGAATGGACACAGTAGCCCTCCAGAATCAGTCCAAAATGAACATGATTGTCCATATTCAGTCCAGAATGTACATTGTCTCTGTCCAAAATCAGTCCAAAGTGGACACGGTTCTGGATATGATTGTTATACTCAGTCCAGAATCAGTCCAAAATGGACAGTCTCTATCCAGACTCAGTACATAATGATCGCGGTTTGGTCCAAACTTGACGAGAATGTGAACAGTATTGTCCTTTTTTGGAAGGATAACTTCAAAATTTTGGGAATCACATTTGTTTGGAAACAAATAAAGTCATCGTCCATTATCAGGAAACCACTCATCCCCTTAGCAATGATGCTAACGTGGTTGCTGACCTTGCTGCGTGTCCGGCGACGCGCGCGTTCAATAATCGTTTTCCTAAAATTAAAGGGTAAATTATAGTTGATCTTTCTTAACCAAGACCGGCTGAGTAATACTTTGACCCCCTAAACTTTAAAATGTTACACTTACATCTCTTAAACGTTGATTTGTGTAATACTTTCACCATATCTCCATCATAAAATTGTTATTTCTCAATACATTAATCATTTTTTTAAACATTTTTTATTTTCTTTGTTAAACATACTTCTAATGCATCATATACTAAGTTTGAACTAAATCAGAGGTCAAATTTTACTCAAATTAAAACTCAAAATCTGACCCAATTTTGAATCAAATTTGACTTCCAATTTGATTGCAATCTCACTACAATGATATATTAGAAATATGTTTGGCAAACAACATGAACAAAATTGAGTAAACACATAAATATGTTGAAAAATAATATTTTTTTGATAATGTATGGTCAATGTGTTACACAAATCAAAATTTAAAGGGTGTAAGTGATGTTTTAACGTTTAGGGGTCGAAGTGTTACTCGACCATAGTTGTGGTGGGCAAATTGTAATTTACCATAATTAAAAGGGTATGAAAAATCAAATATTTATATTTGCCGGTTACAAATATTAGTTTTCTGAAAATTCGAAATACTGATACGGGTAAGGATATAATTTTCCATAAGCAAGCGTGAAGCAAATAGAGAATTGGATATATCCTTTTTGGATAAATTACAATTTGAATTTGGTCGTCTCAACTATGGTTGATTAACACTTTGACTTCTTAAATTTTAAAACGTCCAACTCAAATCCCTTGAACTTTGATTTGTGTAACAATTTGACCCCATTTTCGTCATAAAATTATTATTTTTCAATATATTCGCCCATTTATCTCAAAAAATTTCGCATTGTTGGCCAAATCTGTTTCTAATGTATGGTGTGGTACAATTTGAATTAAATAGGAGATCAGATTTTACTCAAATTTGAGACTGTTTGTTTCAAAGGGTGTAAGTGATGTTTTAACGTTTAGGGGTTGAAGTGTTAAGTCGATGAGGTGAGCAATCTTTCAGAGTCGAATGAGCACTTTTGACTCGCGTAATGTTGTCAAAGTGAATGACTTTTGTTCGTCCAATTCAACACAAACTTTTCTTTATGAAGTTTGTTATACAGCTTCTCTGAAGTAGAAAGCATGACTTTTATCCACTTTCCACACTTAAAATTCTTTGTTAAGTGCTTGTTCTTGCTGAATGAGTTGTATGGGTAATTGTATACGTCACTTGATAATATGCCACGTGCAAAGTAAATGAGCAGAGTTAGGAAATACCTCTCTCACTGGTCGCATAAAGCCTAACTCCCGATTTGTTATGATTGCGGTAGGGCTGACAATACTACATAATAAATATCTTAACTTCGCCAGTACCCACGTGTAACTATGCTCGGTCTCATCCTTCATAATTGTATAACCAATAAGGATGTTCATGTTTGTTGGTGTCACCCTAACCTTCTCAAATAAAGGCATATTGTACTTGTTCATTTTGTACATCGAATCCATGCAAATTACCGAAGGGTAAGTACGTAACATTTGTTATCCATGCAAATCCATGAGTGACAACATTTGTTTCTTCATTGGCCATGATGCAGAAACTGTTGAGCTGCCTTCAGAGTTCACCCTCCTCATGTAATCTCTACAGTTATAAATGTGTCTCTTATTCGGATTGTCATTGTTGGCACAGGATGTTATACGGTTTTGCTTGTGCCAAGACCGCTGATCTGTCGGTGACCTTCTGAATAAACAACAAGGTTGTGGTTGCTGACCATTTGAACAATCAATAACTACGAACCATCCATCACGCTCCAGTCGCTCGACCACCTTTATCAAAAAATGACATTCGTAACCCTTCCTTTTCGTGTTCCTCTGTACTACGATATCCATATCTCTGGTTTTCATTTCTTTTCTGCGATCGCATCTCAGATAACAATTTTTCCGACCATCTCATTGTGGTTTATACGGGATACCACCAAAAAAAGCCGGCTCCGATAACAACTTGTTTCGTCTTCGCATGCTGGAAATACTTACTGACTTACAAAAAACTCACTGTAACCTTAATTCACCCCGTCACCACCGAAATCTTGCAACGGAACCTGAAATAATTTGAAATAAGATACCGTATAAATTCAAGATTTTTAAAATAAAAAAATCATGTATCTATAAAAGACTCCCGCCAATGGGTGGGGCGTCTGAGCAAAATGCCCTCCCCCTAGGGGCGTCCTGGTGGCTCTGGTCAAATCAGGGATGGAGCTGTTGTGGGCAAGCGCGTCTGACCTGGTCCAGGTGACAGTTTTGTATGGACAAGTGGAGATTTAGGGGAGATCATGTGGTTAGTTAGAGATTTTCATGGGCAAGTGGGGCGACCAAGTAGGCGTTGTAAAGGTTAGGACTTGGGATAGAATTGTATGGACAAAAGTTGACCTTAGGTAAGGTCAATTAGTGGTCAAGGGTTGTGGGCTACTTGGTAGTCAACTTCGATCAAGTCTGGATTTGGAGTTGGGATGTTTGAGGCGTGGGCGACTTAGTATAGGCTTGTAAGCTGGCTAATTTTGTTAGATATTTATCCAAAATTTGGTAAACTAAAAAATAGTGAAAAACAGTCCAACCGTTTGCCCACATTGTTGCATATATTAATAAGAGATTTTTTGCTTATTAATGGCTGGATTTAATCCACCTTGGTCAAAAGTATATATGGGATTATGATGTGGCAAAATAAACAGAGGTCATGTGCAAAGTGGTTTGCACATGATGTGGTTTACTAGAGAGATTATTTAGTGATCATGTGTAAGTGGTTTGCACATGATGTGGGTTAGATAAAACCCTATAAATAGACCCCTCCTCCCTTTCTTGTTTACAATGAATGCAAAAAGTCTTCCCTTCCATATTTGCTCATCTAATCCGTCTGAAAATTCTCTCAATTAATCAACGTGCTGGAGATTAAATTCTTTGGAGCTTGAAATAGGTTATTAGCTAGGTTCTAACCTTGAATTAGAGATTGATTGCTTGCTCCGATCTCTCTAATCTTGTTTAGAGTTTGGTGAACACTTGGAGGTGATTCCGAGGCGATCCGACGTGCAACTCATCTTCCTATTGGTAAAAGGGATTCAACAATCCCCTAGGTATGATCCAATTATGTATTTCAATATTAATAAGTGTATTATATATATTGAAATAGAATCAGGAATTTTGTACCTAAAATTGTAGAAAAATATGAAAACCGATCCTAATTGCATGTAGAAATTTAAAAAATATATACACAAGTATAAGACACGAAATCCTACATGGGTATCATCAGCTTTGAATCAGGGAGGATGATATCTGCAAGATAACTTTCCGGACGAGGTATCTGCATTATGAATTCCTAGTGATGCCTTTTGGACTAACAAATGCCCCAAGCAACGTTCATGGATCTAATGAATCAGGTATTCAAACCTTTTCTGGATAGCTTCGTGATTGTATTCTTGGATGATATTTTAATATATTCACCGAATTTCGAGCATCGTGAGGAGCATCTTAGGATTATCTTGGAGATCCTAAGGTGGGAAAGGTTGTACGCCAAATACTTCAAATGTGAGTTCTGGCTGGATCAAGTAATGTTCCTTAGACATATTGTGTCAAATGATGGCATTGTCGTTGATCCGGCGAAAGTGGAAGCTGTTACGCAATGGAGGACTCCAACATCGGTATCAGATATTAGGAGTTTCCTTGGATTTGTAGGTTTTTACCGGCGTTTCATCTAAGACTTCTCGAAAATTGTTGCTCCGCTCACAACTTTAACAAGGAAACAAGATAAATTCATTTGGACCCACGACTGTGAGAATAGTTTCCAAGAGCTCAAGTCGAGGTTAATTTCTACATCAATCTTGTCCCTTCGGTTTGGAAATGGAGGTTTTGTGGTGTGTAGTGATGCATCAAGTACTAATTTAGGTTACATTTTGAGGCAACACAGTAAGGTGATAACCTACGCATCTTGACAGTTAAAGGTGCATGAATAGAATTATCACACCCACTACATGGAGTTGGAACCGGTATTGTTTGCTCTAAAGATTTAGAGACACTATCTTTATAGGGAGACCTTCGAGGTTTTTACGGATCATCAAATTCTTAAGTACCTTTTCATGCAAAGGGATATGAATTTAAGACAGCGGAGATGGTTGGAATTGTAGGATTTCGTGTCCCCATGTATGTATATATTTTTTTAATTTTTTAATACATCATACAAGATCGTTTTCATATTTTCAGCAATTTTATGTACATCTATTTGTGTTTTATTCTAATAACATGCAATCCTACATTTATTAAAATAAATCACAAAGGAGAATCATACCTAAAGGTTCTCTAAAACCTTTTCATGATCCGGAGTCGCGTTGCGCATTGTGTCGCCCACGGAATTACCTCCGAGTGTTCACAAACTCTAAACAAGGTTAGAGAGAAAGGAGCTAGCCAATCAATATCTAACAAGGTTTAGAATCAAGCTAATAACCCCTATTTAAGTCTCCTGAGATTCTAATCTCCAAACATAATTTTACTAAGAGAAATTTCGTGATGATTAGGAATTATTCCACCCATGATTTAATTAATCTCTTAATAATTCAGGCAGAATCGTTCTTGTTCGGTAGACCGAGTATTATTCGGTCAACCGAACCATTCGGTTATAACACGTGTTCGGTGCACCGTGAGCTAGACGGTCGACCGAATCTGTATGAGAAAAATTCCCTAGAAAAATTTGGACGAACCACGTCTTGTAATCGGTTTACCTTTGACCCACCAAAATCGCTCCTGGAACATAGTCATCGGATGACCGGGTCACCTTCGGTCTACCGAAAATACTAGTTCTCGGTTGACCGTTTTCAATCGGTTAACCGAACTCGATTGTCCAGGCACTCTGGGCAATCTCGGTCAACCAATTGTGCTTACCCGTTCCCTATTCGGTTAACCGATCCGAAGATGCCCCGGTCGACCGAACCATGAACGGCTCACCGTGTTTGACCCCAATTTTACCTTTATCAAATTTTGGATTTATTTCCAACAAAATTTGATCTTTTGGGGGTTTTTAGCAATTCACATCCTATATATATTATCATATGTAATATTAAATTATTACACCCCATAATATATACCTAATATGAATTTATTATGATTCTAATTATGTTAATCTTCATAACATATTGATTTTAATTAATTCACCACATCTGTCCTATTTTCACATGAAACCTGACACATCATATGAACTTAAAATCAACCCTCTTGTTTCCCAGTTTTGTGGTGTGGCCTATGGGAGGATCTAAGCCTAATTGGTAGTGATATTAAACACTTAATATCTCAGACTATAAGCGGTATCTAGCTACACATTATAGTCACCCAATTAGCATAGATGTCTTTGTTTCACCTGAACTAAAACACGATCCATTTAGTGATGTAAGTGCACAACTTGTGTCCGTCTCTTGCCTCATGATATTAAGAATATATACATAGTAGAAATGTGTCATCTTTGTATTATATTCATTTCTTGATCTCTTTAAGCTAATTATAACTATGTAACTTAACTCAAGTTACATTGTGCACATTATAATTTTGCTTTATCAAGGGACCCACTAATATCATCACTCAATTAAGAGGGGCAATGTTAATCGTTTGACTAGCTATCTTTTCCAGCACAAGTCATGTTCGACCAACTACTGCCGTTATCACTACACTCATTGGTAGCTTTTGACAATAATCAAATTAAACACTTCTTGAGTGAAAAGATATAAGTCTCATATCTTAGGATCCAAGACACAGTAAAAACATTAATTACACGAAACACAATTCCATCATATTTTACTTGTTAGGTCTATTCAATATATAAAAGTAATTTTTTCCTCTTTTATATACTCGTGTCGTCAATTATTTGTAGAGCTACAATAATCGATGACCAACACGACAATCTTATCTCGGTAATTAATGTTCCATGTTAACTACCATGATTGTGAATAACTTTTAATTTATGTAAACCATTATCTTTTAGAGCTCTACGGTTAAGAACCAAGCGCATCTTCCTTAACACTTCCAAAAAACGAATACGATAATTAACGAACAAAATGTTTGCACATTCAATTCATAATAATTGACATTAAAAGTAAAACTTTTAGAACACTTTCCTTTCAATCTCCCACTTGTTATCAAAGTTTTCTCTCACATACATTCTCAATGTATAAAACAATAATAACTAGGGTAACCTTCTCTAATCACTCATCAAGCCAATCCACATGGTTCCTCAGACCCATGGACTCGAAATGCATTTCGCCCTTGGCTTGGGATAAGGGTTTGGTGAATGGATCAACTGTGTTGTTGTTTGTGTCCACCCATAACAGATTTATTTTGCCCTTGTCGATGAAGTTACGTGTGACAAAGTACTTACGATCCATGAACTTCACTTTGTGGTGTGATTTGGGATCCTTGCTTTGCGAGATAAATGAACTATTATCGCAAAATAGCTCTACTGGTCCCTCGCTCGACGGAACTACTCCAAGCTCTTCAATGAACTTCTTAATCCACACTCCTTCCTTGCTCGCTTCAGCGACAACCATTACTTCGGAAGCAGTGGTTGAGTCGGCCGTAGTGCTTTGCTTCCAGCTACGCCAACTCACAGCTCCACCATTTAGAAGGTAGACCTATCCTGATTGCGACCTTCTATCGTTGGGATCACTCATAAAACTCGCATACAAATAGCCCTCGGCTATTAATTCCCTTTGTCCTCCATAAACAAGAAACTTATCTTTGGTCCGGTTATGGTACCTCAGAATATTCTTGACCGCAGTCCAATGCTCAGGACCTGCGTTGGATTGGTGACGACTTGTCACGCTTAGAGCATACGAGACACCGGGTCTTGTGCAAGTCATCGCGTACATGATCGATCCTATTGCCGAAGCATAAGGGATATCTTTCATGTACTCCAAGTCTTTACGTAATTCAGCACGTTGAGACTTCTTGAGTTGCACAACCATAGTCATTGGCACATTGCCCTTTCTGGAGTTGTTTATGCTGAACCTTTCCAAGACCTTGTCAATGTATGTACGTTGACTTAGGCCAATGAGTCTACGAGATCTATCTCTATATATCTTGATCCCCAAGATGTATTGAGCCTCACCCATATCTTTCATCGAAAATGCAGATTTCAATGAACTTCTCGTTTGCTCAAGCAAAGGTATATGATTTCCCATGAGGAGTATGACATCTACATATAAGATCAAGAACACTATGTGGCTCCCACTAACTTTCTTGTATATACAAGGTTCTTCCTTACTTTGGACGAAGTGAATCTTTTTGACTTCTTCGTCAATGCACTTGTTTCAACTCCTTGATGCTTGCTTCAGTCCATAAATTGATCTTTGAAGCTTGCATACTTTCTCGCTATTCTTTGGATCTTCAAAACCTTGAGGTTGTACCATGTACACATCCTCCTCCAAGTTCCCATTAAGGAACGCCGTTTTGACATCCATTTGCCATATCTCATAATCATGAAATGCGGCAATAGCGAGCATAATCCGAATAGACTTGAATATGGCAACCAGTGAAAAAGTTTCTCATAGTCAATTCCTTGAACTTGGGCGAAACCTTTTGCTACAAGCCTCGCTTTGTAGGTTGTCAAGTTCCCATCCATGTCCATCTTCCTCTTGAAAACCCATTTATTTTGAATGACATTTTTCCCTTGAGGAAGGTCAACCAAGTTCCATACTTGATTATCATACATGGATTCTATTTCGGATTCCATGGCCTTGAGCCATAGTTTGGAGTCCTTTCTTTCCATTGTTTCTGAAAGGTCGAGGGATCATCGGTATCTAGTACCATGATCTCATGAAGTCCCAAATACATATCGGGTTTCTTCCTTTCCCTCGTGGACCTTCTAAGTTCTTTTGGTTCTACGTGTACTTCTCGAACTTCTTCCACAATTTCTTGTGGAATTGGTTCGTGTTCGATTCTCGAACGTACACTAGGTGGGGAGGATTGAGTTTCTCTCACAATTTCTTGCGAAGGTCTCTCACTCACGCTCCCACTAACCAAAGGAATCTCGGTTGGGCCTTCATGATCTTGAATCTCATCATTCATATCATGATATTGTAGAGTATCTTGAGTCTCCTCAAGCACAACTCTACTCCCACTACTTTTTATTCTTTCCAGAAATTCTTTTTCGAGAAATACGGCATCCCTATCTACAATCACGCGATTGGAGGTTATATGCCAAAAGTAGTATCCTCTTGTCTCACAAGGATAACCTATAAAGAAGCACTTATCCGCTTTTGGTTGAAGTTTAGTCGACATCAATCTCTTGACGTAGGCCTCACAACCCCAAATCTTGAGAAAATTGAGCTTAGGTGTTTTACCACTCCATAGCTCATAAGGCGTTTTCTCTACGGATTTAAATGGAACATTATTTAGTATGTAAGCCGCAGCTTCTAGTGCATAATTCCAAAAGTAAAGCAGCAATTCAGCTTGACTCATCATTGATCGAACCATGTCGAGTAATGTCCTATTCCTCCTTTCAGATACCCCATTCCACTGAGGTGTACTGGGAGGGGTGAGTTGTGGTACAATACCACACTTCTTTATGAATGAGTCAAATTCGGTACTTAAGTACTCACTTCCACGATCCGTTCGTAGAGACTTGATTTTCTTGTTGAGTTGGTTCTCTACTTCATTCTTGAATCCCTTGAACTTGTCAAAGGATTCACTTTTATTTCCCATTAGATAAATATAGTCATAACGACTATAGTGATCCGTGAACGTAATGAAGTACCTAAAACCATCTCTTGCACTAGTACTCATTGGACCACATACATCGGAATGTATCAAATACAACAAGTCATTTGCTCTCGGTCCTCTCTTTTTGAAAGGCCTCTTGGTCATTTTGCCCATTAGGCAAGGTTCACACGTCTCCAATGATTTAAAATCAAGTTGACCAAGAAGGTTAGCTTCTTGCAATTTCTTGATGCATTTTTCATTTATGTGACCAAGACGATAGTGCCACAAGAGTGTATCATTCACGTGAGTAGTTTTAAGCTTTTTGTTATTGATGTTTAAGATTTGTTTATTATTCAATTCAAGAAAATAGAGATCATTCGTTACGAATGCATTTGCATAGAAAATACCATTCATCGATATAGACAAACAAGAATTTGAAATATTTATATTAAAATTATCCATATCCAAACATGATACAGAAATAATGTTCTTGCTAATCGAAGGCACATAATAAACATTCTTTAAACATAAATTTAAACCACTACATAATTGAAGCTCCACAGAACCTTGTGCAATTGCAGCAACGCTTGCACCATTTCCGACCTTCAAAATCATCTCGTTTTTCACGAGTTCCTTCCTATCCTTTAGTAGCTGCACATTAGGGATTATGTGAGCACAAGATCCGGTATCAATTACCAAATCATGGACAGAGGTGGCTAAATTTATCTCAATAACAAATATACCTTTGGCCTTTTTGGGACGCTTACGTTAAATCATTCCATTGTCAAGGTCTTCCTTGTACTTGGGGCAATTTGGCCGGATGTATCCCTTTTCACCGCAGTGAAAGCACTCCGTATTGGGAGTCGGAGATTTCAAAGATTTCCCCCTTGAGGCACTCCCATGAGCACCTCCTACTCCCTTGCTCTTGATTGACGTATTCTTGGTGAATTTGCCTTTACCTTTGGTAATCTTCTTGCTCCCTCCATGGACGGCTAGGACGTGCTTGTCCCGACCCTTGTCCATGTCAACTTCAACCGTTTTGAGAGCATTGTGAAGTTCCTCAAGACTCACCTCTTTCTCACGCACATGATAGTGCATAATGAAGTCCTTGTAGGACGGGGCTAGAGAGTCAAGAATCAAATCTTCCGCAATGTCATCGGGCATCGGGGAAGAGAGCTTCGACAACTTCTCAAGGTATCCTTGCATCGTGGGAAAATGCATGGATACTTATGTTCCCTCCGCCATGTGGCACCTTGTGAGTGCGATGGTGGTCTTATAGCGCACTTTTCTAGCACTATCCATGAACATCTTTGTTAAAGCTTTCATGGTCTTCTTGGGTTTTGAATCCAAGTATTTCGCCTGAAGCGAGTCACCCATGGAGGCTAACATTATACCGTGAACTTGGTTCTCTTGGTCTTCCCACTTGGCTTTTGCCTCTCTCTCGCTATCGGTTGCCCTCTCATTCAATTTTGGGATTTCACCATCCAAAATATGAGACAGTTTCTCAAACTTTAACACGATATTGAGCTTGAGTTGCCAGCTTATGAAGTTTGAGCCATCATTTGCCAAAGGATGGTTTTCAATCATAGATTGCACTATAGGTTGAATATTCGACATTTCTACAAAATAAATCATATGAGATTTAATGTCAATTTTATGTTTTAAAAATCAATACCGCAAATAAAAAATTTGTCCATAAATGCAGCAATCCAAGATCCTATCAATTATAACATAAACTAGCTAAGGGCTATCGGATATATTATAAAATCAATGTAAGAAAACATTTTTCTAATCATAACCATTTCGAAATATCGCAACATTTGCATTTTCAAACTCTTATGACTCTTGTCGTTTTTATTAGGAGGGAATATGACCAATCCTCGTAAGAAAAACTCTCTTTCCCAAAACCGAGCTAGGGCTCAGGGTCTTGTTAAGAAAACTTATTTCATTTGATACGAGATACGTTTATCCATTGTATTCACAAACAAATATACTCGGTGTCCGCTAAGGGCGAATCGCACCTCGTACATCTATTTGTGGCACAACAATAGACAACCTTATATCTCCCACTATTCCCAAAGATGGAGGAAGCTATCTCCCGCTAAGGACGAGCAGAATATCCCTTGATCGATGGCTGCTAGTGGATGAAATAAGAAAGAAAGATACTCTTAATTTTTTGTTGGACAATTTAAACATTTAAATGTGATTTTAGAATTTAGGTGATCATGCATATTTATCATCTATACACATCCTAACATTCATCCATACAATCACATATATATATCAAGTACACAAACATAAATAAATCCATTCACACAAACATTGCGTGAGTTTATATGTTCCCGCGTCCTTGATCCGATCCTTGATCCCTGCGCTTCTTCAGCGTCTTACTCTTGCACCATGGATGTTGATATTGCAAAAATATAAACATGCATCTCTCAATTTTGAAAATTGTCTAGTGCAAGTCCTATGTCAAATTCCTCTCATATGCATGCATATACATAGAAATAAAATTTGGCTTTTACATACATAAGCCCCTGTGATTGAATAATAATAACATACACATTCATTCATTCACACATGACTTCAACGGAACATATAAACTCACATATCCCTGCATTAGAGAACTCGAGCAACGCATGTACATATACTATATATTACTCGATTTAGTTTATCATGCATCTCTTAAATCAAACAATTCTAAAATCATTTGAAATCCATTAAAAATGATTTTATGCATCCATAGTTCAATTTATAAAATATTTGAACCGCTGTTTATCCAATTTCTAAAATTAAACATTTAAAGAAAGATAAACATATGCCTTTTTCGTTTTGTTGATTCCTTATAAAATAATCATTTAATTAAAACATTTAAAACTATCAGAAGAATGAATTTAGAATTAAATCAACAAAACTATCGAAAACTCAAAAAAGACATAAAACATGAATTGTTTTGATTGTAGATGGTAAACTAAAATTAATTATATAGTCTAATTGTTGAAAATATGAACTAAAAGCTCTGATACCACTGTAGGATTTCGTGTCCCCATGTATGTATATATTTTTTAATACATCATACAAGATCGTTTTCATATTTTCAGCAATTTTATGTACATCTATTTGTGTTTTATTCTAATAACATGCAATCCTACATTTATTAAAATAAATCACAAAGGAGAATCATACCTAAAGGTTCTCTAAAACCTTTTGTTGATCCGGAGTCGCGTTGCACGTTGTGTCGCCCACGGAATTGCCTTCGAGTGTTCACCAAACTGTAAACAAGGTTAGAGAGAAAGGAGCTAGCCAATCAATCTCTAACAAGGTTTAGAATCAAGCTAATAACCACTCTTTAAGTCTCCTGAGATTCTAATCTCCAAACTTAATTTTACTAAGAGAAATTTCGTGGTGATTAGGGAGAGATTAATGAGAGAAAGATTTTGCATTAGTATTAAACAAGTAGGAATAGGTGCCCTTTTATAGGCTCCCAAAACATCCTTATCAAGAGCTATTATTTAGCCATGATCCCTTGTTTTTCTCTCCGAAAATTAATCTCTAAATTCCACATAATCACCCACAAAAATCGTTTTAATTAAATATGGAATTATTCCACCCATGATTTAATTAATCTCTTAATAATTCAGGCAGAATCGTTCTTGTTCGGTAGACCGAGTATTATTCGATCAACCGAACCATTCGGTTATAACACGTGTTCGGTGCACCGTGAGCTAAACGGTCGACCGAAACTGTATGAGAAAAATTCCCTAGAAAAATTCGGACGAACCACGTCTTGTAATCGGTTTACCTTTGACCCACCAAAATCGTTCCTATAACATAGTCATCGGATGACCGAGTCACCTTTGGTCTACCGAAAATACTACTTCTCGGTTGACCGTTTTCAATCGATTAACCGAACCCGATTGTCCTGGCACTCTAGGCAATCTCGGTCAACCAATTGTGCTTACCCGTTCCCTATTCGGTTAACCGATCCAAAGATGCCCCGGTCGACCGAACCATGAACGGTTCACCGTGTTTGACCCCGATTTTATCTTTATCAAATTTTGGATTTATTTCCAACAAAATTTGATCTTTTGGGGTTTTTAGCAATTCACATCCTATATATATTATCATATGTAATATTAAATTATTACACCCCATAATATATACCTCATATGAATTTATTATGATTCTAATTATGTTAATTTTCATAACATATTGATTTTAATTAATTCACCATATCTGTCCTATTTTCACATGAAACCCGACACATCATATGAACTTAAAATCAACCCTCTTCTTTCCCAGTTTTGTGGTGTGACCTATGGGAGGATCTAAGCCTAATTTGCAGTGATATTAAACACTTAATATCTCAGACTATAAGCGGTATCTAGCTACACATTATAGTCACCCAATTAGCATAGATGTCTTTGTTCCACCTGAACTAAAACACGATCCATTTAGTGATGTAAGTGCACCACTTGTGTCCGTCCCTTGCCTCATGATATTAAGAATATATACAAAGTAGAAATGTGTCATCTTTGTATTATATTCATTTCTTGATCTCTTTAAGCTAATTATAACTATGTCACTTAACTCAAGTTACATTGTGCACATTATAATTTTGCTTTATCAACGGGTCCACTAATATCATCACTCAATTAAGAGGGGCAATGATAATTGTTTGACTAGCTATCTTTTCCAGCACAAGTCATGTTCAACCAACTACTGTCGTTATCACTACACTCATTGGTAGCTTTTGACAATAATCAAATTAAACACTTCTTAAGTGAAAAGATATAAGTCTCATATCTTAGGATCCAAGACACAATAAAAACATTAATGACACGAAACACAATTCCATAATGTTTTACTTGTTAGATCTATTCAATATATAAAAGTAATATTTTCCTCTTTTATATACATGTGTCGTCAATTATTTGTAGAGCTACAACAATCGATGACCAACACGACAATCTTATCTCGTTAATTAATGTTCCATGTTAACTACCATGATTGTGAATAACTTTTGATTTATGTAAACCATTATCTTTTAGAGCTCTACGGTTAAGGACCAAGCGCCTCTTCCTTGACACTTCCAAAATACGAATACCATAATCAAGGAACAAAATGTTTGCACATTCAATTCATAATAATTGACATATAAAAGTAAAACTTTTAGAACACATTCCTTTCAGGAATTTATCAAGGATTATGAGATCACCATCTCATACCCTTTATTGTATTGGTTTTAAATACTGCAAGTGCATGGTGTCGATGAAGACGTGGCAAATATGGGTCGATCCACAGGGAGTTGTGTCAATTCTGGTTCTTTCGAAGGCAAGTGGAAAAAGAGGGGGAAGAAGAAGTGATTACACTAAACTAAACTACACTACACGAGTAAGCAACAAACAAGCAAAGATGAAAGTGTGAGAAGAAATGAAACTAAACTAAGTAACTTGAATAACAATAGAAGCAAACTGGAAATCAGGAATGGAAACCCCTAAAGGGTGGAGTGTGTGCATATGAAATAAGCGGTGATGAATACATTCAATAGAGCACAAGTGTAGTTAGTGTTGTTATGCATAAGAAGTACCTCATGACAAGACATATCATCTAAATCACTAACCTAAGTGATTAATATGAGCATGAACAAGTTTGTTATTAAGAACCTAAACAAGCATAGAATGTACCTAGAGATTATGGCAGAAACCATCAAGTTAAGTATTCTATTTAATTCAAACAAGCATACTGATTGACATCATTTCATGCTTATATTTGTACCTTATATCCATTTTCTTACACCTAAGCAATGCTACATGACGAGTTTTATGTTTGATTTTCAGAAATAAAAAGGTTTGAAGAGAAGAGCCATGAAAGGACCCAAAAGCAGGAAAAAGGACTTAATTGTGAGACCTGGGGACCAAGATGCAAGGGAGAAGGACCTGAACGTAAGACAGGAGGACCTAAGAGCAAAAGAGGAAACTACACACCATCATGGGGAGTATTTTGTCAATTCGATTCGGGTCGGAGCTCCACTAAACCAAGTAGATGCATCCAAGACCAAGAAACACTCCAAGCAAAGCCCACAACAAAAACCAACGCGATCTGAAGTTTATAGACCGCCAATTGGTCCATATGGCCCCAGATCCGCTAAGCTTTCTCCTGGACTTGTATTATTATGTGTTTAGGCTATTTTTGGTATTGGTTTAGTCCCACATCGGGGGATTGTCCCGGATTAGATTTTTCCATGCTTATAAATAGAACTCTTCACCTCCCATTGTAATCATCTCTCTCTTTGGTGGCATCTTCCCTACTAAGAGTGAAGCCTTGAAGCAAAACTCTAGTGGAGGAAGGGCTGCTTGTAATCTGAGTGAGTTCATAATATAATTTTTTATTAGCTTGTTAATTCTTGCTTAGTTAATTTTCTTCAATATGTTTGCTTTGGTGCTTGTTTTATTTTATGCTTCTTTAATGTTTCTTGCTTGATTAGTATAGTTTCATTTTAGTATTATGCTTAGTTTTGTTAATATAGTTAGTGTAATGAGTAGTGAGTAGTTCCATCCCCATTTGGGGGGTGGAGAAATATGTGATATAATCATGTAGTGTATTAAGTGTGTGTTATCTTAATCCCTTGAGCTTTAAATAATTTCCATAACCATCTAATGGGTCTCCACTCTTATCTTTGATATGCTAATGCTCTTGAATGAAGCTTAGCTTATTCTTTGATTAGTGGATCTATTTTATGGGGAATGATAAGGTTAGGATATGGATATGAATTAATATTGGAAACACAAGTTGTAGTGTATGAACTCTTGTTGCCTTTACCTTGGTTAATGTCTTGTATGTTTTAACGATGTAGTCTTATCTTAATTCATGTGGAGGCATAGTAGGGTCTAGTCTTTATACTTGAGTTCATTTAGCTTCATTCCAATTATTGTCTTGTATGTTTTAATGATGTAGTGAAATCTTAATTCATGTGGAGGCAAAGTTGGATGTAGTTTTATGATTTCATTCACTACATGTTGTGAGGAGCTTAATTACACACACACACACATCTTTATATTCACATCATTTCTCTACCCCCTTTGGGGTTTAGTTTTTCTTGCTTCTTTTCCATTTCCATTTGCATCTTAGTGTAGTTTAGTGTAATCAAACCAACCTTTCTTCCCTTTCTTTACCTCTCGCCTTCGCACAAACCAAGTGTCGACACACCTCCCAGTGGACGACCCGTATTTGCCACCGCTTCAACGTGGCCGTGCACTTGCTATTAATATAAAACGACATCAATTACATACTCACATTTCTCACATAAAACAACATATAACATTCATTCCCTTCTACATTACATGTATAAACATCAACTCCACCCCCAAAGGGGGATATAACTACTCACTACTCATTAAACTATAAACTACATTAACAAAAGGAAACAATCTAATTACTTCTACTACGATAAAACAATATTAAGCTAAACAAGCAAGAATTAAAAGAGAAGACAACATTAAAACAAACTACGAATAATTATTTTATTTACACGACTCACATTGCAAGTAGCATTCTTCTCCACCTTGCGTTTTGCTCCAAGGCTTACTCCAAGTAGAGAGAATGCCACCAAGCAATGAGTGAATACAAAGGAGAAGGAAGAGTTCTATTTAGTCATAGAAAAAGGTAATTGGGGACAATCCCCTGGTATTTGACTAAACACATACAATAAATGGACATAAAACAACATAATCCACGACCCGACTAAACCATGAATTGTTTGGACCAATTTGGACTGCCAATTGGTGGTCTGGGACAGCCAATTGGTGGTCTGGAATGGTTGGATCACGTCTGGATTTTGGTGGCTCGTTTCTAGCTAGATTTCTTGATGTTTGATGAACCCGATTTTGTTGTTGATGTTTGGACCCAGATCTAAATGCCAAAATACTCCTCATGATGGTGTGGAGCTTCTTGATGTAGGATTTCATGTTTAATTATACATATTTATTTTCGAAATTTTTATGCACAATAAGGATCAATTTACAATTTTCTATGATTTATTTCATGCATGCATCAATTTGTTTCAATAACTAGTTTCAAAACTTTATTAAAACAAATATGGGCTCCGAAATTCATACCTAGAAGTTCTCTAAAACTTCTTGAAGATTCGGAGACGTTGGGGATGCTTCTCGCTGCGCCGGATACCTCCGAGTATTCACCAAACTCTAAACAAGATCGGAGAGAGGGAAGCTAGTCTCTCAATCTCCGATAGGCTTTAGAATCCAATTACTAACCCCTCTTTAATTCCCTTGAGAAGATGATCACTTAAGAACTAAAACTAAACTTAAGAATTAAGGAATTTTCGTGGAGAATTATGGAGAGAGAATTTTTTGCATGAGAAAGCAATGAATAATTAAAGAGGTAATGAGATAAACTTGTATTTATAAGTTCTCTCCAAATTACCTATTAATGTGCAACCTCTTGCCCATGATTTCATGCAAAATTCCATCTAACCATCCATTATTTAATAATAAATAATATTAGCCACGGATTAAATCAATTATGGACCAATTCCATGCATGATCTAATTAATTCTAAAATTAATTCTGCTGAAAACCGTCTGGACCGGTCGACCATTTCAAGGTTCGGTCGACCGCTCGAACCAGGTTTTGGTCGACCGTTCAATAACTCGGTCGACCGTTCGTAACAGGAACTATTCCATCGCAATGTTCGGTCGACCGACCGATCACATTCGGTCGACCGTTCGAACAGATGAAAATTCCCTGTTATCGGTCGAGACACGTCCGGTCGACCGTGCCCGATCGGTCGACCGTTTGCTGCTAACCGGTCGACCGTTGGAGCACTATTTTGCAGACTTGTCAAATTTCGGTTTAACCCCTACAAAATTTGACATTTCGGGATTAGTAGTAAATTCACAACTTATGTAACATATTATCCTATGCAATGATCAATCATTACACCCCCATAATATTTACATCACATATGAATTTTATTTAGATTCTAATTATGTTATTAATCACAACATAATTTTTATTTTGCTTGTTCACCCCATGTGTCATATTTTCTACATGAAACCCGACACATCTTATGAACTCAAAATCCACATTTCTTGTTTCCCAGTTTTGCGGTGTGACCTATGGGAGGATCTAAACTAAGCTGGCAGTTATATTAAGAGCTTAATATCACAAGCTATAAGCGGTATCTAGCTACACATTATAGCTCCCAATTAGTTAGATGTCTTAATTCCACTCGAACCAAAACCCGATCCATTTAGTGATGGAGTACACCACTTGTGTCCGTCCCTTGCCTCATGATATTAAGAATACACACAAAGTAGTATTGTGTCATCTTTGTATTAGTATTCATTTCTTGATCTCTTTAAGCTAGTTATAAATATGTGACTTAACTCAAATCACATTGTGCACATTATAACTTTGCTTTATCAAGGGGCCCACTAATATCATCACTCAATTAAGAGGGGCAATGATAGTCTTTTGACTAACTATCTTCTCCAACAAAAATTATACTTAACCAACCAATGCCTTTACAGTACACTTATCGATAGTTCAAGACACTGATCTAATTAAGTATTCCTTAAGTGATCAGATATAAGTCTCATATCCAAGGATCAAAGACACAGTAAAATATTAATGACACAGAAACACATTTCTATAATATTTTACTTGTTAGGTCTATTCAGTATACAAAAGTAATATTTTCCTCTTTTGCATACCCGTGTTGTCACTCACTTGTAGAGCTACAATGATCTATAACCAACACGACAATCTTAACCCGGTAATCAATGTCCCATGTTAATTACCATGATTGTGAATATCTTTTGTTTTATGTGAACCAATATCTTTTAGAGCTCTACGGTTAAGGACCAAGAGCCTCTTCCTTAACACTTCTAAAAGACGAATAACATAAACAAGGAACAAAATGATTTCTTATTCAATTCATAATAATTGGCATTTAAAAGTAGAACTTTTAGAACACATTCCCTTCAATCTCCCACTTGTTATTAAAGTTTTCTTTCACATACATACTCAATGTATAAAACAATAATAACTAGGGTAAACCCCATTACATATCAATCATCAAGCCAATCTACATAGTTCCTCAATCCCATGGACTCGAAATGCATTTCGCCCTTGGCTTGGGATAAGGGTTTTGTGAATGGATCAGCTGTGTTGTTGTTGGTGTCCACCCATAGAAGATTTATTTTGCCTTCGTCGATGAGGTCACGCGTCACGAAGTACTTGCGATCCATGTACTTCACTTTGTGGTGTGATTTGGGATCCTTGATTTGCGAGATAGACGCACTATTGTCGCAAAATAGCTCTATTGGTCCCTCGCTCGTGGGAACTACTCCAAGCTCTTCAAGGAACTTCTTAATCCACACTCCTTCCTTGCTCGCTTCAGCGACAACCATTACTTCGGAAGCAGTGGTTGAGTCGGTTGTAGTGCTTTGCTTCCAACTACGCCAAGTCACAGCTCCACCATTCAGAAGAAAGATGTATCCTGATTGCGACCTTCTATCGTCTGGATCACTCATGAAACTCGCATCTGAGTACCCTTCGGCTATCAATTCCCTTTTGTCCTCCATAAACAAGAATCTTATCCTTAGTCTGGTTAAGGTACTTCAGGATATTCGTGACCGCAATCCAATGCTCAGGACCTGCGTTGGATTGGTGACGACTTGTCACGCTTAAGAGCATACGAGACATCGGGTCTTGTGCAAGTCATCGCGTACATGATTGACCCAATTGCCGAAGCATAAGGGACATCCTTCATGTACTCTAAGTCCTTACGTGATTGCGCACGTTGAGACTTCTTGAGTTGCACACCCATACTCATTGGCACACTGCCCTTTTTGGAGTTGTTCATCTTGAACCTTTCCAAGACCTTGTCAATGTATGTACGTTGACTGAGGCCAATGAGTCTACGAGATTTATCTCGATATATCTTGATTCCCAAGATGTATTGAGCCTCACCCATATCTTTCATTGAAAATGCAGATTTCAATGAACTTCTCGTTTGCTCAAGCAAAGGAATATGATTGCCCATAAGCAATATGTCATCAACATATAAGATTAGGAATACTACATGGCTCCCACTAACCTTCTTGTATATACAAGGTTCTTCCTTACTTTGAATGAAGTGAAGCTTTTTCACTTCCTCGTCAAAGCGTTTGTTCCAACTCCTTGATGCTTGCTTCAATCCATAAATGGATCTTTGAAGCTTGCATACCTTTACGATATTCTTTGGATCTTCAAAACCTTGAGGCTGTACCATGTACACATCCTCCTCCAAGTTCCCATTAAGGAACGCCATTTTGACATTCATTTGCCATATTTCATAATCATGAAATGCAGCAATAGCGAGCATTATCCGAATAGACTTGAACATGGCAACCGGTGAAAAAGTTTCATCATAGTCAATTCCTTGAACTTGAGTGAAACCCTTCGCTACAAGCCTCGCTTTGTAGGTTGTTAAGTTCCCATCCATGTCCATCTTCCTCTTGAAAACTCATTTATTTTGAATGACCTTTTTCCCTTGAGGAAGGTCAACCAAGTTCCACACTTGATTATCATACATGGATTCTATTTCGGATTCCATGGCCTTAAGCCATAGTTTGGAGTCTTCCCTTTCCATTGCTTCTTGGAAGGTCAAGGGATCATTGGTATCTAGTACCATGATTTCATGAAGTCCCAGATACAAGTCGGGTTTCTTCCTTTCCTTTGTTGACCTTCTTAGTTCTTTTGGTTCTTCTCGTGTCTCTTGAACTTCTTCCACAATTTCTTGAGGAGTTGGTTCACGTTCAATTCTTGAACGTACACTTGGTGGGGATGATTGAGAATCTCTCACAATTTCTTGTGGTGGTCTCTCGCCCACGCTCCCACTAACCAAAGGAATCTCGGTTGGGCCTTCACGATCTTGAACGTCATCATTCGTGTCATGATCTTGTAGAGTATCTTGAGTTTCCTCAAGCACAACCCTACTCCCACTACTTTTTACTCTTTCTAGAAATTCCTTTTCCAGAAATGTGGCATCCCTCTCTACAATCACTCGATTGGAGGTGATATGCCAAAAGTAGTATCCTCTTGTCTCACGAGGATAACCAATGAAGAAGCACTTATCCGCTTTTGGTTGAAGTTTGGTCGACATCAATTTCTTGACGTAAGCCTCACAAACCCAAATCTTGAGAAAACTGAGCTTAGGTGTTTTACCACTCCATAGCTCATAAGGAGTTTTCTCCACGGATTTGGATGGAACATTATTTAGTGTGTAAGCCGTAGTTTGTAGTGCATAACTCCAAAAGTAAAGAGGTAATTCCGCATGACTCATCATTGACCGAACCATGTCGAGCAATGTCCTATTCCTCCTTTCGGATACCCTATTCCACTGAGGTGTACCGGGAGGGGTGAGTTGGGGTACAATACCAAACTCCTTTAGGTATGAGTCAAATTAGGCACTTAAGTACTCACCTCCACGATCCGTTCGTAGAGACTTGATTTTCTTGTCGAGTTGGTTCTCTACTTCATTCTTGAATTCTTTGAACTTCTCAAAGGACTCACTTTTGTTTCTCATTAGATAATCATAGCCATAACGACTATAATCATCCCTGAACGTAATGAAGTACCTGAAACCATCTCGTGCACTAGTACTCATTGGACCACATACATCGGAATGTATCAAATCCAACAAGCCACTCGCCCTTGGTCCTTTCTTCTTGAAAGGCTTTTTGGTCATTTTTCCCATTATACATGGTTGGCACGTCTCCAATGATTTAAAATCAAGTAGACCAAGAAGGTTAGCTTATTGCAATTTCTTGATGCGCTTTTCATTTATGTGACCAAGACGATAGTGCCACAAGAGAGTATCATTCTCGTGAGTGGTTTTAAGTCTTTTGTTATTGATATTAAAGATTTGTTTATCATTCAATTCAAGCAAATAGAGACCATTCCTTATGAATGCATTTGCATAGAAAACACCATTCTTCGATATAGACAAGCAAGAATTTGAAATATTTATATTAAAATTATCCATATCTAAACATGATACAGAAATAATGTTCTTGCTAATCGAAGGCACATAATAAACATTCTTTAGACATAAATTTAAACCACTACATAATTGAAGCACCACAGAACCTTGTGCAACCGCAGACACGTTCGCACCATTTCCGACCTTCAATTCTACCTCGTTCCTTACGAGTTCCTTCCTATCCATGAGTAGCTGCACATTAGAAACTATGTGAGCACAAGATCTGGAATCAATTACCCAATCCTGGACAGAGGTGACTAAATTTATTTCAATAACAAATATACCTTTGGCCTTTTTGGGGCGCCGACGTTCAATCACTCTGTTGTCAAGGTCTTCCTTGTACTTGGGGCAATTTGTCCGGATGTGTCCTTTTTCACCGCAGTGAAAGCACTCCGTGTTGGGAGTTAGAGATTTCTGAGATTTCCCCCTCGAGGCACTCGCACGAGCAGCTCCTACTCCCTTGCTCTTGATTGAACCACTTTTGGTAGATTTGCCCTTTCCTTTACCAATCTTTTGGCTCCTCCCATGGACGGAAAGGACATGCTTGTCCCTACCCTTGCCCATGTCAACTTCAGCAGTTTTGAGAGCGTTGTGCAGCTCCTCAAGACTCACCCCTTTTTCACGCACGTGGTAGTGCATCACAAAGTCCTTGAAGGACGGGGCTAGAGAGCCAAGAATCATATCTTCAGCAATGTCCTCGGGCATTGGTGAAGAGAGCTTTGCCAACTTCTCAAGGTACCCTTGCATCGTGAGAAAATGCATGGATACCGATGTTCCCTCCGCCATATGACACCTTGTGAGTGCGATGGTGGTCTTATAGTGCTCCTTTCGGGCACTATCCACGAACATCTTTGATAAAGCCTCCATGGTATTCTTGGGTTTTGAATCCAAGTATTTCGCTTGAAGCGAGTCACCCATAGATGCTAGCATAAGACCGTGAACTTGGTTCTCTTGGTCTTCCCACTTGGCTTTAGCCTCTTTCTCTTCATCGGTTAATCTCTCATTCCACTTTGGGATTGGACCTTCCAAAATGTGAGATAGTTTCTCAAACTTTAACACGATGTTAAGTTTGAGTTGCCAACTAATGAAGTTTGAGCCATCATTTGCTAAAGGGTGTTTTTCTATCATGGATCGTATGATAGGTTGGATGTTCGACATTTTTCTACAAAATAAATCATATAGGATTTTAATGCCATTTTTATGTTTTAATACACATGCATACACATATTGAATATAAATGTAAATGTTGCAAATAAAAAATTTTGCCCATAAATGCAACAATCCAAGATCCCATCAATCGTAATATAGACTAGCTAAGGGCTATCGAATACATTACAATATCAAGGTAAGAAAACATTTTCGAATCACAACCTTTTTGAATTTTAGCAACATTTAGCATCTTCAAACTCTTGTGACTCTTGTCGTTTTAATTATGAGGGAATACGACCTATCCTCGTAAGAAAAACTTTTTCCCAAAACCGAGCGAGGGCTCTAGGTAATGTTAAGAAAACTTATTTTCATTTGATACGAGATACGTTTATCCATTGTATTCACAATTAAACATACTTGGGGTTCACTAGGGTGAAACACACCTCATATATTTAATTGTGGCACAATAACAGACAACCATTATATCTCCCACTATTCCCAAAGATGGAGGGAGTTATCTCCCGCTAAGGGCGAGCAGAGTATCCCTCGATCAATGGTTGCTAGTGGATGAAATAAGAAGGAGATTTATTCTTAATTTTTGTTTGGACAATTTAACATGTGATTTAGAATTTTAGGTTATCATGCATATTATTAATCATACACATCCTAACATTCAACACATTCATCACATGCATAGCAAGATAAAAACAGAAATTAAACATTCACACAATCCACATCGTGTGAGTTTATATGTTCCCTTCGATCCTTGATCCTCGATCCCTGATCTTCGATCCTCGATCGATGCGCTACAGCGGTGACTTCCTCTTGCACCGGAGATGTAGATTTTACAGAAAATAAACATGCTCCTCACATTCGATAAAATACGACTAGTGCAAGTCCTATGTAAAACCTCTCATATGCATATGCAACTATCTAAAAGATGGAAATAGAGAATTTGGCTTTTACATACATAAGCCCCTGTATTATAACAATTATAAACATTCATAGGCGCTGATTTGGAACATATAAACTCACAATTCCTGCAAAACCAACTCGAGCATCCATGCACGCAATATCGCTATAAACTATCCACCCTAGTTTATCAAGCATCTAGAATCCCAAACAATTCTTTGAAAAATATTTTGAAATCCATTAAAAACATTTTTCATGCATCCATAGTTCAAAAATTAATTATGAACCACTGTCCATCCAATTTCCAATGGAAAGATGAACCACAGTTTTTCGGTTTTGTTGATTCTCTTACAAAATAATCGTTTATACTTAAAACGAAATTATTGCAAGTTAGACAAATGTCTAAATCTTAATTCTAATAATTACATGACATGTTTTAAAACACTTAAAACATTCAGAATAAATTATTATGGAGAATTATATCAACAAACATTCATAGACCGAAAAAACCGGTAAATCGAATTGTTTAAATCCTAGATGGTAAACTAAATTCGTTTACAGCCTTAAATCATGAGAAAATTGAACCCTTAGCTCTGATACCACTGTAGGATTTCATGTTTAATTGTACATATTTATTTTCAAAATTTTTATGCACAATAAGGATCAATTTACAATTTTCTATGATTTATTTCATGCATGCATCAATTTGTTTCAATAACTAGTTTCAAAACTTTATTAAAATAAATATGGGCTCCGAAATTCATACCTAGAAGTTCTCTAAAACTTCTTGAAGATTCGGAGACGTTGGGGATGCTTCTTGCTGCGTCGGATGCCTCCGAGTATTCACCAAACTCTAAACAAGATCGGAGAGAGGGAAGCTAGTCTCTCAATCTCCGATAGGGTTTAGAATCCAATTACTAACCCCTCTTTAATTCCCTTGAGAAGATGATCTCTTAAGAACTAAAACTAAACTTAAGAATTAAGGAATTTTCGTGGAGAATTATGGAGAGAGAATTTTTTTCATGAGAAAGCAATGAATAATTAATGAGGTAATGAGATAAACTTGTATTTATAAGTTCTCTCCAAATTACCTATTCATGTGCAACCTCTTGCTCATGATTTCATGCAAAATTCCATCTAACCATCCATTATTTAATAATAAATAATATTAGCCACTAATTAAATCAATTATGGACCAATTCCATGCATGATCTAATTAATTCTTAAATTAATTCTGCTGAAAACCGTCTGGACCGGTCGACCGTTTCAAGGTTCGGTCTACCGCTCGAACCAGGTTTAGGTCGACCGTTCAATAACTCGGTCGACCGTTCGTAACAGGAACTATTCCATCGCAATGTTCGGTCGACCGACCGATCACATTCGGTCGACCGTTCGAACAGATGAAAATTCTCTGTTATCGGTCGAGACACGTCCGGTCGACCGTGCCCGATCGGTCGACCGTTTGCTGCTAACCGGTCGACCGTTGGAGCACTGTTATGCAGACTTGTCAAATTTCGGTTTAACCCCTACAAAATTTGACATTTCGGGATTAGTAGTAAATTCACAACTTATGTAACATATTATCCTATGCAATGATCAATCATTACACCCCATAATATTTACATCACATATGAATTTTATTTAGATTCTAATTATGTTATTAATCACAACATAATTTTGATTTTGCTTGTTCGCCCCATGTGTCATATTTTTCTACATGAAACCCGACACAACTTATGAACTCAAAATCCCCATTTCTTGTTTCCCAGTTTTGCGGTGTGACCTATGGGAGGATCTAAACTAAGTTGGCAGTGATATTAAGAGCTTAATATCACAAGATATAAGCGGTATCTAGCTACACATTATAGCTCCCAATTAGTTAGATGTCTTAATTACACTCGAACCAAAACCCGATCCATTTAGTGATGGAGTGCACCACTTGTGTCCGTCCCTTGCCTCATGATATTAAGAATACACACAAAGTAGTATTGTGTCATCTTTGTATTAATATTCATTTCTTGATCTCTTTAAGCTAGTTATAAATATGTGACTTAACTCAAATCACATTGTGCACATTATAACTTTGCTTTTATCAAGGGGACCACTAATATCATCACTCAATTAAGAGGGGCAATGATAGTCTTTTGACTAACTATCTTCTCCAACAAAAAATGTACTTAACCAACCAATGCCTTTACAGTACACTTATCGATAGTTCAAGACACTGATCTAATTAAGTATTCCTTAAGTGATCAGATATAAGTCTCATATCAAAGGACCAAAGACACAGTAAAATATTAATGAATCCAGTCCAACTCTATATATGTATCCAGTCCACACAACTAGCCTAATGAATCATTCGTGAAAATTAATTAAGGACTTAAGTGGAAGACATGAACAACCTTAATATCCTCAAGTGATACAAACTGTAAGTCCATTAAGGTTTATATTTGTATTACCATTTTTTTCTTTTTCTTCTTCTTTTTTTTTCTTTTTTTTTCTAGTCGGTGTGTAATTCTCCGAGGGTCAGGTTTCATGCATCATTGCCTATGAGGTCTTACATTATCACGTACACCTTTCCCCACGTCTCCACATAGGGCGACCCTACCACCCATGTAATGGGAGTTCGGTCGGTGCATTCCAAGTCAAATGACTCGAAAGTACCAGGCACAAAGTCCCCTCGGACATAATTTCCCGGGTGATAGTAGTCGTGCGAGAAGAGAGAATACCACTTATTCATTATCGACATGGGAACCAAAACCCCTACACTTAAAGTTTCACAACAAGATTTTAAGGGTTATTTACAAGGACAGACTTCTTTACACTAACAGACACGGATTATTTGACTCACTAGGTTCAGGGTGGACTTCTTTAATTGTTTGAGTATTAAAACCCTATGATTAATCTCCCCCCGAGGGAAGACCGGGGTGCATCCTTACTTTTCCTCTGACTGGTTTTGCCAATGCTAAACACACGCAAAACCAACAAAACATTTTCTTTCGCAAACACATTAATATTTTGAAAGAAATGCGAAAATTTAAAGCACAAGACAAGCAAAAGAAGACAAGTCACCCAAGGATCATGGCAAGTAGATATAACGATATTAAATGCAACACACTAACATGACCCTAACAATGCACACAAAAGAAAACAAAATCAAAAGAAAATACTCGACTATGTACACACGTAAAACACCCCCACACTTACTTCCTGCATTGTCCTCAATGAATGCGAGCATGACACTACATGGATTTATGCATGAAAAAGAAAAGATCTCACCAACGCGAAGTGCAAAGAGAAGTTCATGGTTATGTTCATGGACACAACCCAAATTCCCCTAAAAACCTGTGAAATACTAAAGAAGGGATACAAATACGTGAAAGAAATGTGACCCAAATACACAAGGGTTGGGCCCCACAACAATCAATGCTCACTCATGGAGTCTTTTATTGTATTTTTTTTAAATATAACTATTTACAAAAATAAGTTCTCATCTTCATTTGTTAAAGGACATCAAATAGGAACCTCAAAAGTGGGTCAATGCACCTTGAATGGGAACATGAAACCACGCGGGGCCAGAATACTCATGTGTGCCCCCATCACAAATAGCACAAGATGAAAGGAGAGGTTCATGAATTGGACGGAAATGTGTCTCATTCAAAGGATAAAACTGAAAGAGCTTGAACTTCTCAAGAGTTTGGTACATAATATGCAACGGAAGAAGAGTTTCTCCTGTTGCAGAATTGAAGTTATAATCGTCAATCCAAACTCTCCAACCAACAGGCTGGTGGGTCAGAACGAGGTCAAGAACCTCGTTATGCAAGTCCGACTCACCAGGTGAACATAAGGTGGGTCTCTTACCCAAGGTATCCTCTAAGGCACTCCCAATACCCTCATTGACGATGTAATTGTTTGATGTCCCATCATTTCCAAGATGATCAGGAAAAATAGTGAGAGGCAAATTCTCATCAGCTCGTATGAAATTAAGGGTACTAGCTCCACTGAAGTGAGTCATTGAGAAACACGACAACAAAATCATGTGGCTTGATTGATCGTTTTATATTTCTACCGCAAGTGCATGGCCGCGTTGAAGCGGTGGCAAATATGGGTCGTCCACTGGGAGGTGTGTCGACACTTGGTTTATTCGAAGGCGAGAGGTAAAAAGAAGGGAGAAAGATGTATTACACTAAACTACACTACAATGCTAATGGAAATGAAAGATAAGTAATAAAAACTAAACCCCAAAGGGGGTAGAGAAATAATGTGAACATAAAGAAGTGTGTGTGTGTTCATTAAGCTCCTCACATGAATTAAGATTTCACTACATCATTAAAACATACAAGACATTAGCTAAGGTAAAGGCAACAAGAGCACATACATTACAAATTGTGTTTCCAATATTAACTTCATCCATATCCTAACCTTATCATTCCCCATAAAATAGGTCCACTAATCAAAGCATAAGCTAAGCTTCATTCAAGAGCATTAGCATATCAAAGATAAGAGTGGAGACCCATTAGATGGTTATGGAGATCATATAAAGCTCAATGGATAAAAATAACACACACTTAATACACTACATAATTATATCACATATTTCTCCACCCCCCAAATAGGGATGGAACTACTCACTACTCATTACACTACTGATTAGACTAAGTAATGAAAACATTTAACTAAGATGCTAAAATTACTAAACAAGAAATTAAACAAAGTAAAGCAACCCACACAAAACAAACAACATAACAAAACAAGATTAAAAGAAACAACTAAACTTTTATTAACAATGACTCACATTGAAGGTAGCATCCTTCTCCACCTTGAGTTATTGCTTCAAGGCTCACTCCTTAGTAGAGAGAATGCCACCAAACAATGGGTAATTACAATGGAAGGTGAAGAGTTCTATTTATAAGCATGGAAAAAGCTAATCGGGGACAATCCCCCGATGTGGGACTAAACCAATACCAAAAATAGCCTAAACGAACATTAATACAAGTCCAGGAGAAATTTCGACGGATCCTGAGCAATATGGACCGCCAATTAGCGGTCCAAGACCGCCAATTGGCGGTCCAAAATTGTCGGATCGTGTTGGAATTTGTTGTGGGCTTTGCTTTCTGGTATTGTTGGTCTTTGATGCGGTTACTCGACTTGTTGGAGCTCCGACCCGAATAGAATTGGTAAAATACTCCCCATGATGGTGTGGAGTATTCTGTTTTGCTCTTAGGTCCTTTTGTCTTACATTCAGGTCCTTCTCCCCTGCATCTTGGTCCCTAGATCTCACCATTCAGTCCTTTTTCCCAGCTTTTGGGTCCTTTCATGGCTCTTCTCTTCAAACCTCTTTATTCCTGAAAACTAAACATAAAACTCGTCACGTAGCATTGCTTAGGTGTAAGATAATGGATATAAGATACAAATATGAGCATGAAATGATGTCAATCATGGCTCAAGGGCCACGAGACAAAAGGTAAGGCACAATCTTTTACTGACTCATAATGAAACTTGTCAATGCTATTCTCAATTTGGATCGAATCCCCCACCATGTGATCGTGAATTGAAACCCCAAGTCCCTCAGATAGACTAGGAGTTTGACTTTGAAAGATTGTGCTTTGAATTTGTGGATGTGGTGATGGTTCGATATGAAAAGATAAATCCTCATATTGACAAGAAAAGTTACCCTCCTCACGTTCACGTAATTGCTGCGTCATTTGACTCACTTGCATTGCCATATTTTGTATGGACTGTTGAGTGATTTCCATGAATGTAGGGAAAGGTTGTTTCAAGGAATCAGGTATGTGGTCAATTGTGAGGCTCAAGTCAGAGCTTTGAAATTTTTGGGGTTGGGTGTTGATGGGCTAAGAATGAGTCCAATGATTCGGAGTAAGGTGTTGGTAGAATTCTGGGTATTCGGGAGGAGGATACTGGGGTGAAAATGATGTATAAGAATTCGAATAAGAATTGTCTCCCCACGAATATGTCCCTCTTGGGTTGTTCGCGGATGCGTAAGGGTCACATTGAGCATTTTGGGAAAAGGTGTGCTCATACTCAGGCTCTGGGGGAACATAAGGACATTCCCCGAAAACATGATCACTCAACCAGCAATAGTCACATGGTACAACTACTGGAGCTACCAGTGCACTCATGTCATCTAACACACACATGAAAGAGGCCAAAGGTTCTTGTAATGTCTCAATTTGTTGACCAACATATGATCTGACATAACTAGATGGTGGTCTAGCAGTCGGTGCCTCTCTCATATTACCCCAATGTGAAGATTGCTCAAGCACACAATCAAGATTGTCCCAACCATACAGGGTGTCTGTCTAAGGTACCCCAGGATGCATGAGTCTGGAGTACCAGGGAGAATAGTCCTGGTCCCAACAATGATATAGATGGTTGCCTATGTAAGCATCCATCTCACAAAATAATCTTGAGTCGACCACTCTCACCACCACGAGGCCAAGCTCGCAAAAAGTACTTGACTCGACCCTAAAACGCTAACAAAGAGTGTAAAGGGGAGGAGACTAGAGCGTAGAAGTAGGTGAGAAAAAGATGACTCATAGGAGAAGGGAAGAATCCCTAAAACTAGCATGGGTAGAGGGTGAGGGTAGAAGCCTAGTCTAGCAAACACGGCTCAAACAAGCTTAGGCTAGCTATGGGTCCTTAAGCTAGACGATGCCTAACTTCGAGCTCGTGCAGCCTTAACACGCCTCACCTCCCTACGATGAAGACCACATAACCCAGAAAGTGATCCAAGATCCGGAGATATCGTCTCTCCTACTATCGACAAAGTGGGCGACGTCGATTAGGGTATGACGGTCGTGACCGGATCACTCTCCTAATACGCCCGAGTCCTATTGGCCAATGTCTACTTGATTTTAAATTAAGGCTTCACTTGAGTGTGTTTTGTGGGGCTAAGGGAGGGGTGATGAAATCCCCCACCTTATCTTTAAGACTATAGGTGATGCCCCTTAAAGACGTTTTGAAATCTTAGGGTAGCAAGCAACTCACCAAATAAGCACTCACCTCACTCTTGTTACAATGCACCTTACTAACTAATGCATGCTTTAACCATGCATGAATGAGAGAATGGGTGCACGTACCTCTTGCCAGCTATCAACAACAAGAATGTAAAGAAAATAAGGATGAGTGTGTGCAAGGTGTACAAATGATGTCTGACCTAGATGGCAATCAATCTAATCTTTTGCGTTGAGTTTTAATATCCAAGTTGTATAGAAAGGGGATTGGTTATTAATATGGGGGCAAAATACAGGTCAAAACATACCAAATTGAGCCCCATATTACTATGTTGAATGTAGAAACAACTAGAAAAAGTAGAGAGCAAACAGAGATCACAACGCCGCCAGTTGGCGATCGACCACCGCTGATTGGCAGTCCAAGTGTATGTTTTGTCCTCCAAATTTCTCCTGGTATCTGCCTTTGATGTTTAGATCTCCTGAAACACACAACTAAAACAAAAAATTAAACCCACTCGAATTGTCAAAACAAGAGTGCTGGACAGAGCACCTCCTTGGCAACGGCGTCAAAAACTTGATGTGTTCGTTTATACTACCCCAAGTGCACTGTGTCAGTGAAGACATGACAAATACAGGTTGATCCACAGGGAGGTGTGTCAACTTTGGTTCTTTCAAAAGCAAGTGGGAAAAGAGGGGAAGAAGAAGTGATTACACTAAACTAAACTACACGAGTAAGCAACAAACAAGCAAAGATGAAAGTGTGAGAAGAAATGAAACTAAACTAAGTAACTTGAATAACTATAGTAGCAAGCTGGAAATCAGGAATGGAACCCCCTACGGGGTGGAGTCTGTGTACACATGAAATAAGCGGTGATGAATGCATTCAATAGAGCACAAGTGTAGGTAGTGTTGCTCTGCATAAGAAGTACCTCATGGCAAGACCTATCATCCAAATCATTAACCGAAGTGATTAATATGAACATGAACAAGTTTGTTATTAAGAACCTAAACAAGCATGGAATGTACCTAAAGTATGGCAGAAACCATCAGTAAAGTATTCTATTTAATTCAAACAAGCATACTCACATTTCTCACATAAACAACATATAGCATTCATTCCCTTCTGCTTGACATGTATAAACATCAACTCCACCCCCAAAGGGGTATGTAACTACTCACTACTCATTAAACTACAAACTACATTAAGAAAATGAAACATTCTAATTACTTCTACTACGATAAAACAATATTAAGCTAAGCAAGCAAGAATTAAAAGAGAAGACAACATTAAAACAAACTATGAAGAATTATTTATTTACAGGACTCACATTGCAAGTAGCATTCTCCTCCACCCTATCCAAGGCTTACTCCAAGTAGATAGAATGCCACCAAACAATGGGTGAATACAAAGGAGAAGGAAGAGTTCTATTTAGTCATAGAAAAAAGGCAATTGGGGACAATCTCCCGGTATTTGACTAAACACATACAATAAATGGACATAAAACAACATAATCCACGACCCGACTAAACCATGAATTGTTTGGACCAATTTGGACCGCAAATTGGCGGTTTGGAACAACCAATTGGTTGTTTTTGGAATGGTTGGATCGTGTCTGGATTTTGGTGGCTCGTTTCTGGCTTGATTTCTTAATGTTTGATGAACCCGATTTGGTTGATGATGTTTGGGCCCAGATCTAATTGACAAAATACTCCTCATGATGGTGTGGAGCTTCTTGATTTGCTCATTGATCCTTTTGATTTACATCTGGGTCATTCTCTCTTGCATCTCAGTCCATAAGTCCTACAATTCAGTCTTTTTCCTTGCTTTTAAGTCCTTTGTTTCTCTTCTTCCCAAACTTGTTTATTCCTGAAACTTAAACATAAAACTCATTACATAGCATTGCTTAGGTTCAAGATAATGGATATAAGACACAAATATATGCATGATATGATGTCAATCAACCATCTTGGTAAAGCAAACTCTGGGCCGACGCGTTAAGCAGAGGCTTGTTGTCATGCTTGATAGCCAGAGAATGGAAGATGATCGAGGATTTATCATAATGAAATCCCTTCATAGATGAGGAGCAAGGAGTGATGATTGTGAATCTCCAAGTTAAACTTGGGTTCTACATCGAATTGTGCAAAGCCAATGTGAGGATCCGGAGTTTGTTACTTTGCTTAAAGCAATTGCAAAGCAAGGGTCAGATTTAAGAATCGCTATAGATGGAGGATTACGTTTCAGGAATCATCTATGGGTACCCAGCGTGAAGAACTTGAGGAAGGAGATTATGGAGGAAGCGCATGGATCCCGTTATACTATGCATCCTAGTAGCACAAAAATGTGTAAGGATCTTCGAAGGAATTTTTAGTGGAGGGCCATGAAGGGCGAAATCAGGCAGTTCTTCGCTCGTTGCTTGGTTTTCCAACAGGTTAAAATAGAACACCAAAGACCAGCAGGCGAGTTGCAACAAATATAATTGGCTGAATGGAAATGGGAGTAGGTGACCATGGATTTTGTCCCAGGGTTGCCAAAAACGAAAAACTCAAACATTGTGATATGGGTAGTGGTGGATCGAATGAACAAGTCGGCACACTTCCTTCCTATCCACATAATATTTCCCATGGAAAGCTTAACACGGTTTATGTCGAGGAGATCGTACGATTACATGGAGTGTTAGTGTCCATTATTTCAGACTGAGATCCTAGATTTACTTCCCATTTTTGGGAGAGTTTGCAAGAGGCATTAGGTACCAGATTGAAATTTAGTACCACTTTCCATCCTCAAACCGATGGAAAGTCAGAAAGGACAATCCAAACATTGGAGGACATGTTGAGATCCTATGTGTTAGATTTAATTAGCAATTGGGATGCCCACTTACCATTAGTGGAGTTTGCCTACTACAGTAGTTTCCACTCGAGCATCAGTACGACTTCTTTTGAGGCATTGTATGGGAGACCATGCCGATCGCCACTCTTTTGGAGCGACATGGGACAACATAGATTATGTGGACGTGAGTTAGTGCAACTAATGGCCGACAAAGTGGGTATCATCAAGAGGAAGCTCGTAATGACGCAAAGTCGTCAAAAGAGCTATGTGGACCAACAAAAACACAAATTGGAGTTTATGGTTGGGGACCATGTGTTAGTAGCATATCATGCATCATACTCATGCTATAATCCTTTATTTTACCCCAATTTTGTGCTACTCGAGTGTTTGTTATTATATTTCAGGTATTAGGTATCAAAGAAGAGAATGGAAAAGAAAAAGGACTAAAACACGAGGAAAAATGACTGATCGGTGAGACCTATGGACCTATCTGCAAGATGGAAGGTCACAGATGTAAGCCAAAAGGATCAATGATCAAATCAAGAAACTCCACACCAACATGATGAGTATTTTGGCAATTAGATTCGGGTTGACTCTCCAACAACCGATCTGAGTGCACCACGCGTAATAAATTGAAGCAATGAAGAAGATATTCAAATTTAGAGCAATTCAGACAAAAAGTGACCGCCAATTGGTGGATCATTTTGGTCCAATTTCGACCTGGCTTCGTGTGGTTGTTTATTATGTTTTTTTATCCATTTGTAGTAGTTTTATTAGTCTCACATCGGGGGATTGTCCCCAGTTACCTTTATTCATGCCTATAAATAGAACTCTTCTTTCTCCTTTGTATTTATCCCATTGCGTAGTAGTCAGTCCCTCTACTTAGAGTCAAGCCTTGAAGCAAAACCTCAAGTAGGGAGATGCTGCTTGTAATGTGAGTCATTTAATAAAAGATTTTTTTGTTAGTTTAATGTTGTCTCTTTTATCTTCTTGCATGCTTAACTTAATTTCGTTTCATTAATCTTAGTAGACTTAGTTGATATGTTTTCCTCTCTTAACATAATAGTTAAGTTAATGATTAGTGAGTAGTTTCATCCCCATTTGGGGGTGGAGATGTTGTACATATATGTTGTGATGTTTGGGTGTTTGATGAATTTTGGATTCTGTAAACTTGCATGTTTGTTTGTTTGTTTGTTCATTAAGGGTATTTTAATCATCTATATGTTGGGGGATTTTGATGGGTTTTGCCATAATATTTAGATACTTCCCATGCTTAGTTTCCTCATGTTTATTAACTGAAATTTCTTGTTGAATATGCTACATGTTAGTTAAGTGTTTGTATTTATGGTTGCTTGCTTGATTGATTGAAAAAACTTTGGTTTGATGAGTTTTGCCATAAGAATTAGACACCTCTCATGCTTAGCTTTGTTGTTCACATGAGTTTGTGGTTTTTAATGAGTCTTGTCGTATCTTTAGATATGTCTCATGCTGAGCCTAATCTTATGATAATCAAGTAATAATTGTTGATACGTTGTGTGAATGGATTGATAGGTTTTGCCACATCTTTATACACTTTCAATGCATGAAAACACACACACGACACACACATACATGCGTCATTCATCACTAATTTCACTTCATATGTGCACACACTCCACCCCTTAGGGCTTTTTCTTCTTAAATTCTAATTTATTTTTTAGTTTTTTAGTTTAATTTTAATCAATCGTTAGTTGCTTTCATTTGCATTTGTTACGTACTAGTTTAGTGTAGCCTAGCTTAGCATAATCGAATCTCTTTCCCTCTTTTTCGCCATTTGATTTCGAACAAATCAGAGGCTACTCACCTCCCCGTGGATCAACCCGTACTTACCACCTCGTCATCGCGGTCGTGCACTTGTGGTTAATTAACATAACATTTTAACAAGTTTTCGGCGTCATTGTCGGGGAGGTGCTCAGTCCAGACTCTTGTTTGGACAATTCGAGTGGATTTAATTTTTTGTTTGTAGTTGTTCTTTGTTTCAGGAGACTCTAAATTGCAAGGGAAGTCGCCAAGAGAAGTTTGACCGCAAACAAAGCCACACTGATCTCCAATCAGTCACCTCAGACCGCCAACTGGCGGTCCAGTGAGTTCCATTTTTCTCCTTCTTTCTTTGGTTTATATCTACACGCAATATAGTGGTATGGGGCTCAATTTGACATGTTTTGATGTGTAGTGTGCCCCCAGATCAATAATCAATTCCCTTTTAATCAACTTGGCCACTAAAACCCAAAGCAAAAGATTAAGCATTCTTGCTTGTTTAGGTCATGCATCATATACTTGACTTAGGCACGTAGTTTGTCTTTTATTTTGCTTTACTTTTAGTTGTTGAGCGCTGACGTGAGGTATGCATTTCCTACTCTCATTCATGTATTTGTTCGTATGACCATGCCTTAGTTAGTAGGGATTGCATTGGAACAAGAGTGAGATGAGTGTTTGATTGGTGAGTTGCTTGATAGATTAAGGAATCAAAACATCTCTAAGGGGAACCACCTATAGTTTTCAAGATAAGGTGGGGGATTTCATCACCCCTTCCTTCAGGCCCACAAAACACCTCTCAAAAAGCTTAATTTTATAATCAAGTCGACATTGTCCCCTTAAGATCTCGGGCACATTTGGAGAGTGAAACGGTCGCGACCGTCATGGCTTGATTGGCGTCGCCCACTTTGTCGATAGTAGGAGAGACAAGATCTCTCGATCTTGGCTCACTTACTGGGTTTGGTGGTCTTCGTCGTAGGGAGGTGAGGCGTGTTGAGGCCGCATAGCCTCGTAGTTAGGCGTCGTCTAGTTGTAAGGACCTATAGTGAGCTTATGTTGTTTGAGCTTTGTTTGCTTGTGTGCTTCTACCATTACCCACCCGTCGTAGCATAAGGACTTCTTCCCTTCTCTCCTGAGTCATTCCTCTAATCTATGTCTTCCCGTCTTCTCCTTTACGCATCTTCTATTTTAATTGTTTGATAAAAAAAAGTTGTCTTTCTTTTTCGTCTGACTTGTGTGGGTGCGCAACATTGTGCATGCCAGTGTGGTCATGAGACGTTGCGAATCGTTTGATGAGATACAACATCGATATGTCCTTGACTGTCGACTTTTCGAACACATCCTTGTCCTGTGTCCTACACAGTCCCAGGACCATGACGAGTCGTAAACCACACGAGGACGACTCAGGTTTTGGACCTCCACCACCCTCTGATCCAGAAGGTGGTGGTCCACAACCTCATCAATTGGTTCCCCAGGTTCCCATTCCCCTCTGCGATTGATACTACCCGAGTCATACTGCTCTACCTTCTTGCATCATATTGTCAGAGGAGAATGAGAACCACTTTGTGGTTAAACCTCAGTTTATCTCCATGCTCCCTCACTTCACTGGAAAGGGTGACCCTTATATCTTTTTCAGGGAATTTGAGGAGGTCTATGCTATGTTCAAGCTGCAACAACTTAGCACAGACTCTATCCACCTTTGGCTTGTTCCCCTTTGCACTAAAGGATGATGCCAAGAAGTGGTTGTTCAGCAACCAGGCGAATGCAATTAGGAGTTGGGATGAATTTCAATCTGCATTCCTCAAGAAGTATTTCCCAAATCATCAGACTCAAAAGCTGCAGAACGAAATCAATTCGTTCTATCAACATGAGACTGAATCATTCCATGCATACTTAGAGAGGTTCAAGGAGCTACTATCCTCATGCCCTCACCCTGGCATCGAGTTGTGGCGCCTTCGTAAGATTGTCTACGAGGGTCTTCACATCGCATCCTGAACGCTCCTTGAGTCCATGTGTCAATGAGAGTTCTTAGGAAAGGATGAAAGAGAGGCATGGTCTTTCCTAGAAGACCTCCTAAGAAAATCATGCAGTGGGAGAGTGTGAGGGAACCACCACCATCAAGGATCATGAATGCAAACTTAACTAGATCGGGTCCCGTATTTGTTGTCGATGCCACTACATCCACCGACGCACGCATGGCGGCCTTAATGCGCCGCATGGATTCGATTGAGCTCCAAAACCAGCAAGGTGTGTCACATGTGTCTACATTTGGTCCAGTTCCCTGTTATTTATGTGGTAGGATAGGTCATGTAGGAGGCGAGTGTGTATCCATTCCTCCTAAGATTGAACATCTCAATGCCATCTATGATAGATCCATGAATGACCCATATTCATCATCATATAATCCTGGATAGAGGATCCACCCTAACTTTAAATGGAACCAAAACAATGCTTAGGGTGGTCCTTCAAACTTCTCTAGACCGCCTAATAGACCACACCAACCTCCCATGCATTCACAATATTTTCAGCCACCCCAATCCCAGATCACCAACCCACCGGGTTTCCCAAATTCTGACATGGAAACCCAGTTTAATTAGCTTGAGACACTACTACAGAAATGGTCATATACGTCGGATGTTAAGGCCTATACGAGTCGGATATCAGCACCCTCACATCCGACGTGTATTCGCACGACGTCTATTCTTAGACGTCGGACGTATAGACATCCGACGTCTATTGTCCAAGGAATAGACGTCGGATATTCAAGACATCCGACGTCTATTGTTTAGTCCAAGGAACAGACGTCAGATGTTCAAGATATCCGACGTCTATTGTCCAGTCCAAGGAATAGACGTCGGATGTTCAAGACATCCGACGTCTATTCCTAAACATTGACAAAAAAATAGCATCCTGCACAAACACAAACATACAAGAATATATAGACAATCATTCATTCATTCATTACAAAGAAATGTACAACACAAGTCTTCAGTTGCCACGTTGAGAATTTCCTCCATGTATCTCATCACGTAGTGTGGGCTGAAAGGAAAGGAAAAGGAAAAGGAAAAGGAAAAAGTTGTTAGTTAGTGTATTAATTAGGATTTTAGCTAGGTAAGGAGGAGACACCTTGAGGAGTTTGTTGACAATTTTGCAGACCAAGGTCTTGGGGAAACCAAGCGGACGCATGGCGTCGACGACGACGTTAATCCTCTTTAAATCTACCTGCAGACAGAGGAAGGTAGGTTTAAAGATGATTGACGCCGCCGTCGACGCCATACAATTACTTGTACATCATTGTTCGGCCATATCGATGTAAATAAAATGCTGAGCAGACCGTATCGCCTTCACATACGCCGTGTGAATGTTTTTATCTATCTAATTATTCAAACATAATTAGAAAAGTGAACACATCATTGTTAGAGGAAATAAACTACAAATGAACAAAAATAAAGCTTTACTTACATGGAATCCGACGTCCCCATAGTGGAACTGTAGTGGCGGAGGAGATCGCGGGATGGATCGGAGAAATCAGATGGGATGGATCGGAGGAATCAGACGGGATGGATCGAGGAATCGGATCGCGGCGGCTAGGGTTTCGTATTTTCTGTCTGGAAAGAGTGAAAGAAAACGCAACTGTCTGATTTCTTTTAAAGACATATAGATGTCAGATATTGCATATCTCCGACGTCTATTCCCCGACGTCTATTGAATATAGACGTCGTATTATAACAGACGACGTCTATTCCCCGACGTCTATTGGGTATAGACGTCAGAGTTATATGCGGCCGACGTCTATTCGATATTCTCTATATTTGATGTCGGCCTTTGTAACAGCCGACGTCTATTAGGCGACGAGTATTCCCAATTCTGCAGTAGTGAGAACTTGACTCGTGGACTTAAGAACTCAATCAAAAACTATATGTCATCCACAAGTAAAGTTCTCACTTCGAATCAGCATACCATCAACTCTATTGAGCTTAATATGGTTCAATTGGCTCAGTTTGTCAATGAGAGAGAGCGAGGGACTCTGCTGAGCCAGCCTGAGGCTAATCCCTGCATGTACCGACAACCACACATGCAAAATGAGAGTTTGGTACCTCAGGGGTGGCAAGTGAACCATGTGGAGGAATCTGTTCGCCATGTCAATGTCATTGTAACCTTAAGGAATGGAAAGCAGGTTGATAATCACATTTCCTTGCCACCACCATCTGTGCAGCCCCTCAGTGGGAATGATGGTGAGGAAGAGACTGAGGGTGAGGGTAATACACCAACACATCCTTCTCAGGCACCGTAGAAAACCTACCTGCCAAAAGCTACCTATCCTAGGAGGTTAGCCAAAAATCAGAGTGACAGTAGATAAGATATTTAGAGGTCTTCAAACAAGTGAAGGTTAACATCCCCTTGTTGGATGTCATCCAACAAATACCTCAATATGCCAAAGTGTTGAAAGATCTCTGCAGAACCAAGAGGAAGACCAATGTTCCTAAGAAAGTATTCTTAGCTGTGAGTGTGAGCTCACTTTTGTCCAATCCCACATACACAAAGTACAAGGATCCTGGCTGTCCTACTATTCAGTGTATGATAGGGGACACTAGCATGAGTAATGTATTGCTTGATTTAGGATCAGCGGTCAACCTTTCATTTTGGGTAGACCATTTCTGGCAACCTCTGACACCTTAATTAATTGTAGAAATGGTCTCACGAAGCTCTCATTCGGTAACTTGAGTGTCGAGTTGCATGTGTTCAACTCTGGTAGACAACATGAGCCCTTGGACAACCCTTTAAATCTTAACCTCATCCGCCAATTAGAGAAAACACCACAAAATCAACAAACACCCCCAATACCAATGCATCCCATTGAGAATGTTTTTGTGCCCATCGAAAACTCATTTTCTGCCTTTGCAATTTAACAGAGTGAGCTAGCATCATGAACATACATGAGCTAGCATCATGAACACCTCCCCGGCAACGGTGCCAAAAACTTGATTGATCGTTTTATATTTAACCGCAAGTGCACGGCCGCGTTGAAGCGGTGGCAAATACGGGTCGTTCACTGGGAGGTGTGTCGACACTTGGTTTGTGCGAAGGCGAGAGGTGAAGAAAGGGAAGAAAGGTTGGTTACACTAAACTACACTAAGATGCAAATGGAAAAGAAGCAAGAAAAACTAAACCCCAAAGGGGGTAGAGAAATGATGTGAACATAAAGATGTGTGTGGTGTGTGTGTGTGTGTGTAATTAAGCTCCTCACAACATGTAGTATATGAAATCATAAAACTACATCCAACTTTGCCTCCACATGAATTAAGATTTACTACATCATTAAAACATACAAGACAATAATTGGAATGAAGCTAAATCAACTCAAGTATAAAGACTAGACCCTACTATGCCTCCACATGAATTAAGATAAGACTACATCATTAAAACATACAAGACATTAGCTAAGGTAAAGGCAACAAGAGTTCATACACTAAAACTTGTGTTTCCAATATTAATTCCTATCCATATCCTAACCTTATCATTCCCCATAAAATAGATCCACTAATCAAAGCATAAGCTAAACTTCATTCAAGAGCATTAGCTTATCAAAGATAAGAGTGGAGACCCATTAGATGGTTATGGAAATCATTTAAAGCTCAAGGGATTAAGATAACACACACTTAATACACTACATGATTATATCACATATTTCTCCACCCCCCAAATGGGGATGGAACTACTCACACATATTTAAACTAACTACTCTAACAAAAGAAAGCATTATACTGAAATGAAACTACACTAATCAAGCAAGAAATATTAAAGAAGCATAAAACAAAACAAAGAAGCAAGCATGCATATGAAAGGAAATTAAACTAAGAGAGGAACAACACAATTAAAGGAAAACATCTATTATTAACTCACTCAATTACAAGTAGCCCTTCCTCCACCAGAGTTTTGCTTCAAGGCTTCACTCTTAGTAGGGAAGGTGGCCACTAATGAGAGAGATAGGATACAATGGGAGGTGAAGAGTTCTATTTATAAGCATGGAAAAAGCTAATCCGGGACAATCCCCCGATGTGGGACTAAACCAATACCAAAAATAGCCTAAACACATGATAATACAAGTCCAGGAGCGAGCTTAGCAGAGTTGGGCTCATCCAGACTGCCAATTGGCGGTTCCAGACCGCCAATTGGTGGCCTATAAGGCCCAGATCTGTCTGGGTTTTGTGTTGGGCTTCTCTGGAAGCATTGCTTGGTCTTTGATGCATCTACTTGGTTTGTTGGAGCTCCGACCCGAATCGAATTGCCAAAATACTCCCCATGATGGTGTGGAGTTTCCTGTTTTGCTCTTTGGTCCTTTGGTCTTACAATCAGGTCCTTCTCCATTGCATCTCAGTCCCTAGGTCTCACAATTAAGTCTTTTTTTCCTGCTTTTGGGTCCTTTCATGGCTCTTCTCTTCAAACCTCTTTATTCCTGAAAACTAAACATGAAACTCGTCACGTAGCATTGCTTAGGTGTAAGATAATGGATATAAGATACAAATATGAGCATGAAATGATGTCAATCACTTTGCAATTTAACAGAGTGAGCTAGCATCATGAACATAAAAATAGAGTGTTTGTTGGATGATTCAGTTGAGACTATGAGTGAGGGGGACACACCTCATCATATGCACATACCAGAAGGTGTCCTTACCCGCATGTCCCATGGTCGTCGAGCCTTTTGAGCTTCATCTTGATTCCAACGAGGACTCACCTGCGATCGAGCTTATGCTTGATAATATACAGGAGGATGGGTGGTCCTTGTTGGATGACTTGGGGAGAAGCCTCATTCTTAGTGCTACAAGTGTGTCACATCGTACGAATGAGTCCGAGGAACTCATTCTGATGCACCCGCCTATTGGTTGGACGGTTTTGTTCGACCAGCAACTAAACTCTAGTGAGGAAACACAACTCCACTCATTCACATTGCCTATGCCCAACCAATATCATGAGAAGTTTGAGCCTTTCAGTTTTGACCTTTCACCACTCATGATACCTCTGAGTACCAGTGAGGCAAGCCCATCTTGGCAAATCTCTAGTGTGAATGACTCGATGTTCTCATTTGATGTTACTTTACCAAATGATTATGAGAATATCTTTGTTGATGTATATATCTTATTTAGAAGAAAAAAAGAAAAAAAAAAGAGAAGAAAAAACACAAAAGACTCCACAAGTGAGTTGTGGTTGTTGTGGCCCTAACCCTTGAGTATTTGGGCCTCATTTGTTTGATGTATTTGTCTCCCTTCTTAAGTATCTCACAGGTTTTTGGGAATTCGGGTTTATGTCCATCAACATGACCATGAAACTTTCCTTATGCTTCACGTTGGTGAGATCTTCCAATCAAAAGAGAAGCTCCCAGAATTGACTTGAACATGAAGATATCTAGTATATCAGGCTTTAGGTCTTATCGAGTCGTAAGGATGCACCCCGGTCTTCCCTCGGGGGCGTGTAATCATAGGGTTTTAGTACTCAAACAAATAAAGAAATCCACCCTGAACCTAGTGAGTTGAATCATTCGTGTCTGTTAGTATAAAGAAGTTTGTCATAGTCAGGGACACTTAAAATCTTGTTGTGAAACTTTAAGTGTAGGAGTTTTGGTTCCCATGTAGATAATAAATAAGTGGTGTTCTCTCTTCTCGTACGACTCTTATCACTCAAGAAATTAGGTCCGAGGGGACTTAGTGCCTGGTGCTTTCGAGTCATCAGACTTGGGATGCACCGACAGAACTCCTGTTACACGGGTGGTAGGGATTACTCTATGTGGAGATTTCGGGGAAGGTATTCGTGATAGTGTAAGTCCTCACAAGCAATGATGCATGAAACCCGACCCTGGGAGAATCAAACACCAACTAGTGTAAATCATAATGCTCCAAAAAGAAAAAAAAGAAAAAAAAAGACAAATAAGAACCTTAATGGACTTTGCACGATGTATCACTTTAAGAAGTTAAGGTCACCCATGTCTTTCACTTAAGTCCTTAATTAACTTTCACGAATGGTTCATTAGGCTGGGTGTATGGACTGAATACATATTTAGAGTTGGCTCGTAGAATTACCGTGTCCGATGATTGACGAAAATGAGTCCATTGAGTTGTATTGCTAGGTTGAATAATGCATCTATGTTCGGATTTTGTGGGTGTATCCACTGAAAATCCTAAGGAGACAACACTCCAACTCCTTGGCGACAAAGAGGTTTAACGGCTTGTTGCATATGCTAAGTGCAATCATGATTCCTACGAAAGTGAGTTAGGATTTCCCTGTGTTTACGAATGATTTTCCCTTTCTTTCATTTTTCTCTTTCTTTATTTTGCTCGGGACTAGCAAAAGCTAAGTGTGGGGGTATTTGATTAGTAGCATATCATACTCATGTTATATATCCTTTATTTTACCCCAATTTTGTGCTACTCGAGTGTTTGTTATTATATTTCAGGTATTAGGTAATAAAGAAGAGAAGGGAAGAGAAAAAAGACTAAAACACGAGGAAAAAGGACTGATCGGTGAGACCTATTGACCTATCTGCAAGATGGATGGTCACGGATGTAAGCCAAAAAGTGAAAGGAATGTGTTCTAAAAGTTTTACTTTTATATGTCAATTATTATGAATTGAATGTACAAATATTTTGTTCCTTGATTATAGTATTCGTCTTTTGGAAGTGTTAAGGAAGAGGCGCTTGGTCCTTAACCGTAGACCTCTAAAAGATAATGGTCTATATAAATCAAAAGTTATTCACAATCATGGTAATTAACATGGAACATTAATTACCGAGATAAGATTGTCGTGTTGGTCATTGATTGTTGTAACTCTACAAATAATTGACAACACGAGTATATAAAAGAGGAAAAGATTACTTTTATATATTGAATAGACCTAACAAGTAAAACATTATGGAATTGTGTTTCGTGTCATTAATGTTTTTACTGTGTCTTGGATCCTAAGATATGGGACTTATATCTTTTCACTCAAGAAGTGTTTAATTTGATTATTGTCAAAAGCTACCAGTGTGTAGTGATAACGGCAATAGTCGGTTGAACATGACTTTTACTGGAAAAGATAGCTAGTCAAACGATTATCATTGCCCCTCTTAATTGAGTGATGATATTAGTGGGCCCCTTGATAAAGCAAAATTATAATGTACACAATGTGACTTGAGTTAAGTCACATAGTTATAATTAGCTTAAAGAGATCAAGAAATGAATATAATACAAAGATGACACATTTCTACTTTGTATATATTCTTAATATCATGAGGCAAGGGACGGACACAAGTGGTGCACTTACATCACTAAATGGATCGTGTTTTGGTTCGGGTGGAACAAAGACATCTATGCTAATTGGGTAACTATAATGTGTAGCTAGATACCGCTTATAGTTTGAGATATTAAGTGTTTAATATCGCTGCCAATTTGTCTTAGATCCTCCTATAGGTCACACCACAAAACTGGGAAACAAGAGGGTTGATTTTAAGATTCATATGATGTGTCGGGTTTCATGTGAAAATAGGACACATGTGGTGAATTAATTAAAATCAATATGTCATGAGAATTGACATAATTAGAATCATAATAAATTCATATAAGGTATATATTATGGGGTGTAATAATTTAATATTACATATGATGATATATACGGGATGTGAATTGCTAAAAACCCCAAAATGTCAAATTTTGTTGGAAATAAATCCAAAATTTGACAAAGGCAAAATCAGGGTCAAACACTGTGAACGGTTCATGGTTCGGTCGACCGGGGCATCTTCGGATCGGTTAACCGAATAGGGAATGGGTAAGCGCAATTGGTTGACCGAGATTGCCCAGAGTGCCTAGACAATCGGGTTCGGTCAACCGATTGGAAACGGTCAACCAAGAAGTAGCATTTTCGGTAGACCGAATGTGACCCGGTCATCCGATGACTATGTTCCAGGAGCGATTTTGGTGGGTCAAAGGTAGACCGATTAAAAGACGTGGTTCGTCCGAATTCTTCCAGGGAATTTTTCTCATAAAGAATCGGTCGACCGTCTAGCTCACGGTGCACCGAACATGTGTTATAACCGAATAGTTCGGTTGACCGAATAATACTCGGTCTACCGAACAAGAACGATTCTGCCTAAATTATTAAGAGATTAATTAAGTCATGGGTGGAATAATTCTTGATTTAATTAAAACGTTTTTTTGTGGGTGATTATGTGGAATTTAGAGATTAATTTTAGGAGAGAAAAATAAGGGATCGTGGCTAAAAAATAGTTCTTGATAAGGATGTTTTGGGAGCCTATAACAGGGCACCTATTCAAATATATTATAATTGATAGGATCTTGGATTGCTGCATTTATGGACAAATTTTTATTTGCGGTATTATTGTTTTAAAAACATAAAATCGACATTAAATCCCATATAATTTATTTTGTAGAAATGTCGAATATTCAACCTATTGTGCGATCTATGATTAAAAAACATCATTTGGCAAATGATGGCTCAAACTTCATAAGCTGGCAACTCAAACTCAATATCGTGTCAAAGTTTGAGTAACTGTCTCATATTTTGGATGGTGAAATCCCAAAATTAAATGAGAGGGCAACCGATAGCGAGAGAGAGGCAAAAGCCAAGTGGGAAGACCAAGAGAACCAGGTTCACGGTCTAATGTTAGCCTCCATGGGTGACTCGCTTCAGGTGAAATACTTGGATTCAAAACCCAAGAAGACCATGGAAGCTTTAACAAAGATGTTCATGGATAGTGCTAGAAAAGAGCGCTATAAGACCACCATCGCACTCACAAGGTGCCACATGGCGGAGGGAACATCGGTATCCATGCATTTTCTCACGATGCAAGGATACCTTGAGAAGTTGTCGAAGCTCTCTTCCCCGATGCCCGATGACATTGCGGAAGATTTGATTCTTGGCTCTCTAGCCCCATCCTACAAGGACTTCATTATGCACTATCATGTGCGTGAGAAAGGGGTGAGTCTTGAGCAACTTCACAACGCTCTCAAAATGGCTGAAGTTGACATGGGTAAGGGTCGGGACAAGCACGTCCTAACCATCCATGGAGGGAGCAAGAAGATCACCAAAGGTAAAGGCAAATTCACCAAGAATACGTCAATCAAGAGCAAGGGAGTAGGAGGTGCTCATGCGAGTGTCACAAGGGGGAATCTTTGAAATCTCCGACTCCCAAGACGGAGTACTTTCACTGCGGTGAAAAGGGACACATCCGGCCAAATTGCCCCAAGTACAAGGAAGACCTTGACAATGGAATGATTGAACGTAAGCACCCCAAAAAGGCCAAAGGTATATTTGTTATTGAGATAAATTAAGTCACCTCTGTCCATGATTGGGAAATTGATACCGGATCTTGTGCTCACATAATCTCTAATGTGCAGCTACTAAAGGATAGGAAGGAACTCGTGAAAAACGAGATGATTTTGAAGGTCGGAAATGGTGCAAGCGTTGCTGCAATTGCACAAGGTTCTGTGGAGCTTCAATTATCTAGTGGTTTAAATTTATGTTTAAAGAATGTTTATTATGTACCTTCGATTAGCAAGAACATTAATTCTGTATCATGTTTGGATATTGATAATTTTAATATAAATATTTCAAATTTTTGCTTGTCTATATCGAAGAATGGTATTTTCTATGCAAATGCATTCGTAAGGAATGGTCTCTATTTGCTTGAATTGAATAATAAACAAATCTTAAACATCAATAACAAAAGACTTAAAACTACTCACGTGAATGATACACTCTTGTGGCACTATCGTCTTGGTCACATAAATGAAAAACGCATCAAGAAATTGCAAGAAGCTAACCTTCTTGGTCAACTTGGTTTTAAATCATTGGAGACGTGCGAACCTTGCCTAATGGGCAAAATGACCAAGAGGCCTTTCAAAAAGAAAGGACCAAGAGCGAATGACTTGTTGGATTTGATACATTCCGATGTATGTGGTCCGATGAGTACTAGTAAAAGAGACAGTTTTAGGTACTTCATTACGTTCACGGATGACTATAGTCGTTATGGCTATATTTATCTAATGAGAAACAAAAGTGAATCCTTTGACAAGTTCAAGGAATTCAAGAATGAAGTAGAGAACCAACTCAACAGGAAAATCAAGTCTCTACGAACGGATCGTGGAGGTGAGTACTTAAGTACCAAATTTTACTCATTCCGAAAGGAGTGTGGTATTGTACCACAACTCACCCCTCCCGGTACACCTCAGTGGAATGGGGTGTCTGGAAGGAGGAATAGGACATTACTCGACATGGTTCGATCAATGATGAGTCAAGCTGAATTGTCGCTTTACTTTTGGAGTTATGCACTAGAAGCTGCGGCTTACACACTAAATAATGTTCCATCCAAATCCGTAGAGAAAACGTCTTATGAGCTATGGAGTGGTAATATACCTAAGCTCAATTTTCTCAAAATTTGGGGTTGTGAGGCCTACGTCAAGAGATTGATGTCGACTAAACTTCAACCAAAAATGAATAAGTGCTTCTTTATAGGTTATTCTCGTGAGACAAGAGGATGCTACTTTTGGCATATAACCTCCAATCACGTGATTGTAGAGAGGGATGCCGTATTTCTAGAAAAAGAATTTCTTGAAAGAATAAAAAGTAGTGGGAGTAGAGTTGTACTTGTGGAGACTCAAGATACTCTACAAGATCATGATATGAATGATGATATTCAAGATCATGAAGGCCCAACCGAGATTCCTTTGGTTAGTGGGAGCGTGAGTGAGAGACCTTCGCAAGAAATTGTGAGAGAAACTCAATCCTCCCCACCTAATGTACGTTCGAGAATCGAACACGAACCAATTCCACAAGAAATTATGGAAGAAGTTCGAGAAGTACACGTAGAACCAAAAGAATTTAGAAGGTCAACGAGGGAAAGGAAGAAACCCGATATGTATTTGGGACTTCATGAAATCATGGTACTAGATACCGATGATCCCTCGACCTTTCAAGAAGCAATGGAAAGAAATGACTCAAAACTATGGCTCAAGGCCATGGAATCCAAAATAGAATCCATATATGATAATCAAGTGTGGAACTTGGTTGACCTTCCTCAAGGGAAAAAGGTCATTCAAAATAAATGGGTTTTCAAGAGGAAGATGGACATGGATGGGAACTTGACAACCTACAAGGCGAGGCTTGTAGCAAAAGGTTTCTCTCAAGTTCAAGGAATTGACTATGATGAAACTTTTTCATCGGTTGTCATGTTCAAGTCTATTCGGATTATGCTCGCTATTGCCGCATTTCATGATTATGAGATATGGCAAATGGATATCAAAACGGTGTTCCTTAATGGGAACTTGGAGGAGGATGTGTACATGGTACAACCTCAAGGTTTTGAAGATCCAAAGAATAGCGAGAAAGTATGCAAGCTTCAAAGATCCATTTATGGATTGAAGCAAGCATCAAGGAGTTGGAACAAACGCTTTGACGAAGAAGTCAAAAAGATTCACTTCGTCCAAAGTAAGGAAGAACCTTGTATATACAAGAAGGTTAATGGGAGCCACATAGTGTTCTTGATCTTATATGTCGATGACATACTCCTCATGGGAAATCATATACTTTTGCTTGAGCAAACGAGAAGTTCATTGAAATCTGCATATTCAATGAAAGATATGGGTGAGGCTCAATACATCTTGGGAATCAAGATATATAGAGATAGATCTCGTAGACTCATTGGCCTAAGTCAACATACGTACATTGACAAGGTCTTGGAAAGGTTCAGCATGAACAACTCCAAAAAGGGCAATGTGCCAATGAGTATGGGTGTGCAACTCAAGAAGTCTCAACGTGTTGAATCACGTAAAGACTTGGAGTACATGAAAGATATCCCTTATGCTTCGGCAATAGGATCGATCATGCACGCGATGTCTCGTATGCTCTAAGCGTGACAAGTCGTCACCAATCCAACGCAGGTCCTGAGCATTGGACTGCGGTCAAGAATATTCTGAGGTACATTAACCGTACCAAAGATAAGTTTCTTGTTTATGGAGGACAAAGGGAATTAATAGTCGATGGCTATTAGGATGCGAGTTTCATGAATGATCCCGACGATAGGAGGTCGCAATAATGATATGTCATTATTCTTGAAGGTGGAGGCATGAGTTAGCATAGTTGGAGAAAATCACTACGACCAACTCAACCACCGACGAAGACAAAATAAATTTACTATGGGTGGACACAAACAACAACAAAGCTGATCCATTCAACAAACCCTTATACCAAGCTAAAAGGCGAAATGTATTTCGAGTCCATGGGCTGAGGAACCATATGGATTGGCTTGATGAGTGATTAGAGAGGGTTACCCTAGTTATTATTTTTTATACATTGAGAATGTATGTGAGAGAAAACTTTGATAACAAGTGGGAGATTGAAAGGAATGTGTTCTAAAAGTTTTACTTTTGTATGTCAATTATTATGAATTGAATGTACAAACATTTTGTTCCTTGACTATAGTATTCGTCTTTTGGAAGTGTTAAGGAAGATGCGCTTGGTCCTTAACTGTAGACCTCTAAAAGATAATGGTTTACATAAATCAAAAGTTATTCACAATCATGGTAATTGACATGGAACATTAATTACTGAGATAAGATTGTCGTGTTGGTCATCGATTGTTGTAGCTCTACAAATAATTGACAACACGAGTATATAAAAGAGGAAAAGATTACTTTTATATATTGAATAGACCTAACAAGTAAAACATTATGGAATTATGTTTCCTGTCATTAATGTTTTTACTGTGTCTTGGATCCTAAGATATGGGACGTATATCTTTTCACTCAAGAAGTGTTTAATTTGATTATTGTCAAAAGCTACCAAAGTGTGTAGTGATAACGGCAATAGTTGGTTGAACATGACTTGTGCTGGAAAAGATAGCTAGTCAAACGATTATAATTGCCCCTCTTAATTGAGTGATGATATTAGTGGGCCCCTTGATAAAGCAAAATTATAATGTACACAATGTGACTTGAGTTAAGTCACATAGTTATAATTAGCTTAAAGAGATCAAGAAATGAATATAATACAAAGATGACACATTTCTACTTTGTATATATTCTTAATATCATGAGGCAAGGGACGGACACAAGTGGTGCACTTACATCACTAAATGGATCGTGTTTTGGTTCGGGTGGAACAAAGACATCTATGCTAATTGGGTAACTATAATGTGTAGCAAGATACCGCTTATAGTTTGAGATATTAAGTGTTTAATATCACTGCCAATTTGTCTTAGATCCTCCTATAGGTCACACAACAAAACTGGGAAACAAGAGGGTTGATTTTAAGATTCATATGATGTGTCGGGTTTCATGTGAAAATAGGACACATGTGGTGAATTAATTAAAATCAATATGTCATGAGAATTGACATAATTAGAATCATAATAAATTCATATAAGGTATATATTATGGGGTGTAATAATTTAATATTACATATGATGATATATACGGGATGTGAATTGCTAAAAACCCCAAAATGTCAAATTTTGTTGGAAATAAATCCAAAATTTGACAAAGGCAAAATCAGGGTCAAACACTGTGAACGGTTCATGGTTCGGTCGACCGGGGCATCTTCGGATCGGTTAACCGAATAGGGAACGGGTAAGCGCAATTGGTTAACCGAGATTGCCCAGAGTGCCTAGACAATTGGGTTCGGTTAACCGATTGGAAACGGTCAACCGAGAAGTAGCATTTTCGGTAGACCGAATGTGACCCGGTCATCCGATGACTATGTTCCAGGAGCGATTTTGGTGGGTCAAAGGTAGACCGATTAAAAGACGTGGTCGTCCGAATTCTTCCAGGGAATTTTTCTTATAAAGAATCGGTCGACCGTCTAGCTCATGGTGCACCGAACACGTGTTATAGCCGAATGGTTCGGTTGACCGAATAATACTCGGTCTACCGAACAAGAACGATTCTGCCTAAATTATTAAGAGATTAATTAAGTCATGGGTGGAATAATTCCAGATTCAATTAAAATGTTTTTTTGTGGGTGATTTTGTGGAATTTAGAGATTAATTTTAGGAGAGAAAAACAAGGGATCATGGCTAAATAATAGCTTTTGATAAGGATGTTTTGGGAGCCTATAAAAGGGCACCTATTCCTACTTGTTTTAAGACAAATGCAAAAAATTCTTTCTCTCATTAATCTCTCCCTAATCACCACAAAAATCTCTTAGTAAATTTAAGTTTTGGAGATAAGATTCTCAGGAACTTAAAGAGGGGTATTTAGCTTGATTCTAAACATTGTTAGAGATTGATTGGCTAGCTCATTTCTCTCTAACTTTGTTTAGAGTTTGGTGAACACTCAGAGGCAATTCCGTGGACGATTCAGCGGGCGACGCGACTCCGGATCATCAAAAAGGTTGTAGAGAACCTTTAGGTATGATTCTATCTATGTGGATTATTTTAATAAATGTAGGTTGCATGTTATTAGAATAAAACACAAATAGATGTACATAAAATTGTTGAAAATATGAAAATCGATCTTGTATGTTATGTTAAAATTTTAAAATATATACATACATAGGGACACGAAATCCTACAAAAGGATCAATGAGAAAATCAAGAATTGGAACCAACATTTTAAGTTTAGTAGGATGAAGAATGTTACCCAACTTAATTCTGCTCATTTCATGGTTCCACACTCCTTTCGATAGTGCAACCGGCATTGAATTCGACTTTTCAAGCTTGCCCAATACATGGGGGACGTGCCGACCAGAGTCTTCAGTTATCTTTTCTTCCGCTTTATTGACGTATTTCCTTTTTGAAACTCGAGTTTTGTAATGAATCTTTCATATATGGATATTCAGTTACTTCAGTTATTTTTATTCGTCAGCTATCCATGTATGTCTTTATATAGTGTCGAGCTAGTCTGTCTTGTATGTCGCTTTGTAACTCCTTCGGTCGTCGCAGAGGTCTCTGATTGCGACACTAGTGTTTCTTCCCAGTGTGTGTACCCGCGAGATCGAGGGCATTACATATGCAGTCCACACAACTAGCCTAATGAATCATTCGTGCAAGTTAATTAAGGACTTAAGTGAAAAACAAGGACAACCTTAACATCCTCAAGTGATACAAAGTGTAAAGTCCATTAAGGTTCTTATTTGCATTACCTTTTTTTCTTTTTGTTCTTCTTTTTTTCTTTTTCTAGTTGTTGTGCACGCACCGCATTAACAAAAGCGTGAGTTTTCACGTAAGAAAACCCAGTATGCCACAACCAAATAATAACAGAAATATAGCATGAAGTCTCACTAAGACAAAGCATCAGAATCATGACAGAAAAGCACAATATGCAACAGAAGGCTACGACTCCAACAGTCATGCTAGTCGGGCGTACCCGGCCACATTCCTCTAAAAGGAACCAGAACACCAGCCACGCTGGTCAGAAACAAAACATCGCCATGCTGGTCAGAAACGTGTCAAAAACATAGTGTGGTCGTTTATATTACCGCAAGTGCACGACGTCGGTGAAGACGTGGCAAATACGGGTCATGTCCACAAGGAGGTGTGTCAACTTTGGTTCTTCAGAAATCGAGTAGGAAAAGAGGGGATAAGGAATTGATTACACTAAACTAAACTAAATTATGCAACGCTACACTAGTACGAAACAAAAAAAGAAGATGAAAGCACGAAACTAAATAAAACTAAACTAAGTGACTAATAGAAGCAAGCTAGAAATCAGGAATGGAAAACCCCAAAGGGGTGGAGTGTGTGTACACAAGAAATAAGTGGTGATGAATGCATTCGATAGAGAACAAGTGTGATGCATTGCATACATTGCATCATATGTCTTTCATTTAGATTAATATTATATCAATAAATTCTACTAAGGTATGTGTTTAGTCTTATTTACAGAATACAGAGACCTGAATGCAAATTACCCATATCCCGAGCATAAACGCGTGCAAGAGACTCATTTCTATCATCAAGACCAAGTCAAGATTATCGGGATTCAAATGGAAGTTCATCCAAGCATAAAAGCATTCAAAGACCTAATTACAAAATGGCCAAAGACTTAAGCACAAAAGTAGATAGGGACTTAATTGCAAAAAGCCGAGGACCCGAATGCAAATTAAAGTACCAAAAGATTATTTTGGAGAAGTTCTAAAGAAAAATCAATTTGGATCTCCAAATATATGAAGAAATTAACTCAGATCTCCAAAGATATGCAATAATTAATTAGGACGCACAAAGGACAACTAAAACATACCATAAACACACAGGAAAATCCGGATCGATTCCAAGCCAAAAAGGTGGCTATTCCGCCACACAAAAGTCGATCCGTGTGCTCAAATTTTTACCAATGCTGTATTGACGCGTGTACGTGCCTTTTATGTATTAGGATCCCCGGTTGAAGCTATAAATAAGGCCGAATCATGAATTGAAAGGGGCTCCTCTCCTCTCCTCTTCTTTTTAGCAATAAAATTATGTTCTTTTATTTCTTGTTTTTATTTTTCTTTTTTTTGTAGTTTCTGGAGGACCCCTTCTCCTTCCCTCCATCCATGAGTTTCTAACTATCCCCAAAGGGTGGGGGTGACGGATTTAGGGTGATGAGAAGAAGAATGATGTTATTATTTTAATTTCGTGTTAGTATATTTGGATTACTTGAGTATATGTTGAATTATTTATCATGTAATGCTTTATAACTAAAGTGATTTATTATAAGTTTCAGATTTCTCTAAACAAAACCTGATATCTAATCCCCCACCCGCTGGACTCTCATCCATATTACTTTTCTTTTTAGTTTTTCTTTTGTTGTTCTTGCTTTAGAAAATTAAAAACCAAAAATCTCAAACCAAACATATTTCTCTCTCTTTCTTCCTTAATTCAAAAATCACAAAAATAACAATATCTCTCCCTCCTTGTGTTCGACCCGTACTTGCCACATCTTCATTGACGTCGTGCAGTTACGGTATAAACTTAATTTCTCATCAAGTTTTTGGCGCCGTTGCCGGGGAGGCGACGAAGATTTTGTTTATTTTTTTTTGATTTCGATTCTATTCTGTTTATCGTGTGCGCGATCTAACTATTTGGGTTTGCGTTTCAGGAGACAACAGAGTGCACGGCGAAATCAGGGCACAGTTGGAGCAAGAAGGGCGGCGGAATCACCGCACACCAAGAACAACTTGCGGCGGATTCGCCGCACGTTTGAAGCATCTGGGCTTCAATTTTTTCTGAGGTCGTCTCCATCTCTGGGTGGACGCGTAGAGCATCTGGGAATTTTCGAGAGCGGGCGGCGAACCCGTCTGAGCATTGCGGAGGTAACTTTTCTTGTCTTTCTCGTAAAATCTTAATTTTCGAAAAGTTCCTTTTCGTAGAACTGCACGTGTTAGGGCAAAATTCCATAATTGGCAATAATTCAACTCTGACCTAAAAATTGGCAAAATTAGAAGGACTTAGTGCATGTATCATATAGTGTTTGTTTGCATTATTCTTGTTAAATTCTTGCAAATTAATTCTTGTTGAAGAGTGCTGGAGGCAAGGTACGTGCGCGGTTTTTTTTATCGATTGCATTTAAGCATATAATCTAGTTTGCATACAACCTTGCAATTGCCCCCACTAAAAAGACCAATGTTTGACTATCTTTGCTAGATTTAAGTTAAACTATCTTAAGGGCAACTCCGTAGGAAAAGATACGGTGGGGATTTCATCAGCCTTACGTGGCCCACAAATCACAATCCGAAAGTGTCACCCAAGCCTTAAATTAAAATCAATTAGACATTGACCCTAAGGATTCAGACTCAATTAAGGAGAAGATTGGTTTGACTTGCTATGACCTGAAGCTGATCGAATTTAATTTGGTGTCTAGAAAGTGTTTTTGTGTTGACGTAAGTCTTCCAAGCGAAGTGGTTGTCTAATTGGCACCGACTCTGTCGGAAGCGCCCCCACTAGCGATACACTGCCTGGCCAAGTTGGTTTGATTAGTGAGGGAGGTGAATCAAGCGAGCCATGCAACCTAGGGTGGCTCAGACGGACACCTCGTATGGTTGGGATAATCCTCATTGTGTGACTGAGCAATCTTCATATTGGGGTAACATAAGAGAGGCACCGACTGCTAGACCACAATCTAGTTATGTCGGATCATATGCTGGTCAACAAACTGAGACATTACAACAAACTTTGGCCTCCTTCATGCGTATGGTAGACAACATGAGTGCACCGGTGTCTCCAGTAGCCGTACCGTACGACTGTTGTGGGTTGAGTGGTCATGTTATCAGGGAATGCCCTTATGTTCCCCCAAAGCCTGAGTATGAGCATACCTTTTCCCAAAATGCTCAATATGACTATTACGCATCCGCGTACAACTCGAGAGTGATGGATTCGTGGAGAGACAATTCATATCCAAATTCTTATACTTCATTTTCACCTCAGTATCCTCCTCCCGAATACCCAGAATTCTACCAACACCCCACTTCAAATCATTGGACCCATTCTCAGCCCATCAACACCCAACCTCAAAATTTCCCACGCTCTGACTTGACCCTCATAGTTGACCGCATACCTGATTCCTTGGAACAAACTTTCCTTACGTTCATGAAACCCACTCAACAGTCCACACAAAATATGGTACTACAATTGAGTCAAATGTCACAGCAATTACGTGAACGTAACGAGAGTATTTTTTCTTGTCAACATGAGGATTCATCTTTTGATATCGAACCACCACCACATCCACAAATTCAAAGCACAATCTTTCAAAGCCAAACTCCTAGTCAGTCTGAAGGACTTGGGGTTTCAATTCACGATCACTTAGTGGAGGATTCGATACACATTGAGAATAACATGGACCAATTTCAACATGAGTCGGCACAGGATTGTGCCTCTTAAGGACTCACCTCTGGTGGAGCAAGAGCTCCCTAGCACCCTCAATTTCAAACAACCTGATGAGAGTTTGCCTCTCACTATTGTTCCTGATCATCTTGGAAATGATGGAACATCAAACAACTACATTGCTCATGAGGGTATTAGGAGTTCCTTGGAGGATACCTTAGGTATGAGACCCATTTTTTGTTCGCCTGGTGAGTCGGACTTGCCTAACAAGGCTCTTGACCTCGCTCAGGCGCACCAGCCAGTTGGTTGGAGAGTTTGGATTGACGATCATAACTTCAGCACCACAACAGGAGGAACTCTTCTTCCGTTGCCCCTTATTTTCCAAACTCTCGAGAGGTTCAAGCTCTTTCAGTTTGATCCTTTGAATAAGACGCCTTTGCGTCCAATTTATGAACATCTCATTTCATCAGATGCTCTTTGTGAAGGGGGCCCACGCATGCGTATTCTGGTCTCACGTGGTGTCATGTTCCCTTTCCAAGTGCATTGACCCACTTTTGAGGTTCCCATTTGATGTCCTTTGACAAATGAAGATGGGAACTTATGTTTGTACATAATTATATTAAAAAAAGTACAATAAAAGACTCCTTCTGTGAGAGAATCGTTTGTGTGGGCTCCAACCCTTGAGTATTTGGGCCACATTTGTTTCTCGTATTTGAATCCCTTCTTTAGCATCTCACAGGTTTTGAGGGAATTCGGATTTTGTCCATCAACATAGCCATGAACTTTCCTTTGTACTTCACGTTGGTGAGATCTTTCATTTTTCATGCATAAATCCATGTAGTATCTTGCTCACATTCATTGAGGACAATGCATGATTTAGGTGTGGGGGTGTTTAACTATCTATATATTGTGTTTGTTAAAAAAAATCAATATTCCATGACAAAGCTTAAGATTGAACTGCCAAAACCCGTGTACAAAATGCATTGAGTTTTTGTTCCTTATTATATAGTTCTGCTTGTAGAAATTATGACATAGATCTAAGTTCCAAAGAAATAACCCATTACCCTTTAAGACATGTATGCATTTAAATTGGATGAATCAAATCTTTGAAGTGGTTGATAAAAAGTAGAGGTTGAGGAAAATATACCGGGAAGTGTGGACTTCTAATAGCAATTAAGCCTTGAGGAAAATAAAAGTAAAAAAATAAATAAAGGAATAAAGTGAGGAAAGCACATTTTGCAAAATGATTACAAAACCCAAGTCTTCGAGTCACTGGTCCGTAGGGGTATCTTGAAACCCGATAACTTGAGTCTACCAGCTCGGGATTATCGACCAAACTTTCTACACGAAAGCAAAAAGGGTAAAAGTTTCAAAAAAAAGCAAATGTGTTGAATCACGGGAAAAAAATACTTTAAGATACTCAAGGCCCAAAGCTAAAAAAATGATACATGTCATGGTTGATCTGAATGATACTTCACCACCAGAGGAGGCGTGCAAAATAATTTAAGTGATAACATGTGTAGAAGGGTTAGTGGTGTGAATGTTGGAGGAACAAAGACCAAGTCAGATTTCTTATAAGTTAGATTTATATAATGAGCATGCAAGAATTCTAAGTAAGATGTATAAGGTTGAGGTGGAAATATTGAGAGTTATGGATGAAATGTTGAATTAAGACTTTGTGGGTATGTCAACTGAAAACCCTCACGAGACAAAACTCGTCCTCTAAGGAAACTCAGGGGTTTAAAGGCTTGTTGCACAGGCTTAAGTGCAACCGTGATTCCTACGAAAGTGAGTTAGGATTTCCCTGTTTTCATTTTTCTTATATTTTGTTTTGCTAGGGACTAGCAAAATCTAGGTGTGGGGGTATTTGATGCATTGCATACATTGCATCATATGTCTTTCATTTAGATTAATTTTATATCAAAAAATGCTACTAAGGTATGTGTTTAGTCTTATTTACAGAATACAGGTACCTGAATGCAAATTACCCATATCCCGAGCATAAACGTGTGCAAGAGACTCATTTCTATCATAAAGACCAAGTCAAGATTATCGGGATTCAAATGGAAGTCCATCCAAGCATAAAAGCATTCAAATACCTAATTACAAAAAGGCCAAGGACTTAAGCACAAAAGTAGCCAAGGACTTAATTGCAAAAAGCCGAGGACCCAAATGCAAATTAAAGTACCAAAAGATTATTTTGGAGAAGTTCTAAAGAAAAATCAATTTGGATGTCCAAATATATGAAGAAATTAACTCGGATCTCCAAAGATATGCAATAATTAATTCGGACGCACAAAGGACAGCTAAAACATACCATAAACACACAGGAAAAATTTGGATCGATTCCGAGCCAAAAAGGTGGCGATTCTGCCACACCTCATGTACAAAATGCGGCAATTCCGCCGCACAAAAGTCGATCCATGCGCTCAAATTTTTATCAATGTTGTATTGACGTGTGTACATGCCTTTTATGTATTAGGATCCCCGGTTGAGGCTATAAATAAGGCCGAATCATGAATTGAAAGGGGCTCCTCTCCTCTCCTCTTCTTTTTAGCAATAAAATTCTGTTCTTTTATTTCTTGTTTTTAGTTTTCTTTTTTTTTGTAGTTTCTCTAGGACCCCTTCTCCTTCCCTTCATCCATGAGTTTCTAACTCTCTCCAAAGGGTGGGGGTGACGGATTTAGGGTGATGAGAAGAAAAATGATGTTATTATTTTAATTTCATGTTAGTATATTTTGATTACTTGAGTTTATGTTGAATCATTTATCATGTAATGCTTTATAACTAAAGTGATTTATTATAAGTTTTAGATTTCTCTAAACAAAACCCGATATCTAATTCCCCACCCGCTGGACTCTCATCCATATTTCTTTTCTTTTTAGTTTTTATTTTGTTGTTCTTGCTTTAGAAAATTAAAAACCAAAAATCTCAAACCAAACATATTCTTGTGTTCGACCCGTACTTGTCACGTCTTCATTGACGTCGTGCACTTGCGGTATAAACTTAATTTCTCATCAAAGTGTATGGAGTGTTGTTATGCATAAGAAGTTCCTCGTGGCAAGACCTATCATCCAAATCACTACCCTAAGAGATTAATATTAGCATGAACAAGTTTGTTATTAAGAACCTAAATGAGCATGGAATGTACTTAAAGATTATGCCAGAAACCATCAAGTTAAATATTCTCTTTAATTCAAACGAACATACTCACATTTCTCACATTCGACAACATTTAACATTCATTTCATTCTACATAATATGTATAAACATCAACTCCACCCCCAAAGGGTGATGGAACTACTTACACTTTATTAATCTAACATTCGTATTAAGGAAAACAAACATGCTAATTAATTCTATGAAGATTAAAACAAACAAAGTTAACTAAGCATGCAAGAATTAAAAGGCACAAGAAAGAAACTAACAAAACATTTTTTTATTGCTCACTCACCTTACAAGTAGCCTCTCTCCGCCAGAGTTTTTCTCCAAGGCTTTACTCCTATTTGAGAGGATGGCCACATAGAGGGGAGATGTATTACAAAGGAGGAGGAAGAGTTTTATTTATAGCCATAGAAAAAGATAACTCAGGACAATCCCCCAGTATGGGACTAAACGCATACCAAATATAGCATAAAACACCTTAATACACATCCGATAGAAGACCGGTCGTATCCGGAGCCAAATGGACCGGCAATTGGTGGTCTGTTTCTCTTGGATCTGGCTCAGTTTCTTATGACTTCTTAGTAGCTTCATTTCTTCTGCTGTAGTGCACCCTAATCAATTGTGTGAGTTGCGACCCGAATCCAATTGCCAAAATACTCCTCATGATGGTGTGGAGTGCTTGATTTTGCTAATTGGTCCTTTTGGATTTACATCCGGGTCCTTCTCTCTTGCATCTCAGTCCATAAGTCTTACAACTTAGTCATTTTTCTTGATTTTAAGTCCTTTTTTAGTCTCTTCTTCTCAAACTTGTTTATTCCTGAAACATAAACATAAACTCGTTACATAGTATTGCTTAGGCTTAAAATAAAGGATCTAAGGCACAAATATTTGTATGATATGATGTCAATCAGCCACGCTGGTCAGAAATAGAACACCAGACATGCTGGTCAGAAGCGGGTCACTCGACAGTGACCCACCGTTTGGAGAGTGTTAGCAAACAAAAGGCCTTCCTCTAGCTGACCCTTGCACAACCATTCCTCTTCCTCACGTCTCCTCCACCGCTTCCACTCCTCAGCCACGTGGTAAGGCCACTCAGGTGGTGCTCCGACAAATTTCAAATCTAGTGAGGCTAGAAGCAACATCTAGTGCAAGTTTTGGTGCAACTAGTAGAGTGGTGGGCAGAATCTCCAGCTAGCTCATGCGTACTTCTTGCAGCTCAAGTATGCTCCTAACCTCTGATGAGGTGGCTGGTGCAATCGTTGCACCACCAACCGAACCTCCTCTAGTGCTTGCATGAAGCTGTGCTAGATGGAGCTGGCTATGGGACAGCTAAGTGCACCAGAGCTCCGACGAGGTCCGACCATAGGTGAAGGTATTCCTTCTGGGCTGAGTTTGAGGGTGGCCACGGATCTGATTGGGTGTGGCTGGAGCACACAAGATCCAACTAAGGTTTGCCTTCAACCCTTTTGACTCCTTGCTTTGGATGGCTGGCTGGTGCAGCCATTCGAGATGGTGGCTGGGGTCAGGAGGGGGTGGGGATGGACCTTAGGGAGGCTAGGGGTGAGAGGGTCGGATTTTCTTGTTTGGTCTGAGCATGGTGCGCTAGGATGATGTTAACCATGCGGTTGGTGCATCCTGTACGCTTCTTGCTCGGTTGCTAAACTGAACGGCTTGGACAGACTTCCTCTGACCTTCTCCCACCTCAGGCCACCTAGGAAGGATGCTCTAAGCACGTGGTTTGGATTGGTCAGGGATCCATATGCATGGTTGTGAGGTTTTTTTTGTTATTATCTGATTCTATCGGTTGTATTGTGTGCGATGGTTGCTATGGTTTGCTGTTTGAATCGTTTCTGGTCCAGCAGCACATATGATACATCCATGATCTGATTTCAGTTATATTATCTGATATTTTTGATATGCATGAACTCATGAACTAAATTGGACTCCTTGTTATATCTTATTCATATTATATCTTAATGCAACACATGCTTTTGAATGTACGCATAGATAATAATATTGGATAGATTGAGTCTTCTGATATTATGTGCATGTTTCACCATGTTGTATTACTGATATATAAGCTATTTCATGCCCACATATGATATGATCATGTTCTGTGGTTTTTGTTCGATTTCATGTATGCTCTGAAATTGATAATTCATATCATCGATTGTAGTGTGGTGCAATTTTGATATCTTCTACTATTTGCATGGTTATGTTACTCTGTTCATGCTGATCTATGTCTGATATCATGTGTTATGTTGTGCTCGTGTATGATCCGTAAGATTTCAGACCTCAAATATCCTTAGCATTACCCGTAGATGACTAAATTAGTGGTTATATCGATTTACCGATTCAGTTATGATTGGTTTATGTTGTGAATGCATTTTGATCCCTGTTTGGGAAGTTTGTTTCGGATTGTGGTTTGGGGATGTGAGGAGGGTATTCTTATATCCTTCTTTGAGCTTGTTTTGGAATGTGTAGCTACATTAGATTTTAGATGCTTAAGTAGCTTGCATTGCATTTAATCTAATTAATAATTCTGGGCACGTTCTATTTTCTTGGCCGACGGGCCACAGGTGGGTCCTCTAGCTTCATAGGTCGTTCGATTAAGACCCCTATGTGAGGGTCAAGCATAAAATAAGTCATGGGTAGGCGCGCTACCATTCTATCTCAGGTTAGATGTTCCCAAATTAGTGATGGCGCCATGTAGGTTTATTTCCACGATTTAGGCATCTATCCAGCGTACCGCTTTGTGCCGAGCGGTGGGTCATTGTCGAGTGACCCATTTCTGACCAAAATGGCTGGTGTTCTGGTTCCCTTGGAGGGATTTCAGCGAGTGCTGCGCGATTGGCACGACTGTTGGAGTAGTTGTCATCTGATGCATTATGTGTTTTTTGTTTCTATTTCTGATGCTTTTGTCTTTTGTTAGACAACATGCATTCTTCTGTAAAACTCTGATTGGACTGGAGCATATGTGTTTTTCTTAATTGAAAACTCACGTATTTGTTAATGTGGTGCTTGCAGGTACTTAGGTGCCACAGGGCAGACTGGATGAGTGTCGAAAATTCAGTACACGAGGGACGTGCCGACCAGAGTCTTCAGTTATCTTTTCTTTCGTTTTTATTGACGTATTTCCTTTTTGAAACTCGAGTTTTGTAATGAATCTTTCATATATGGATATTCAGTTACTTCAGTTATTTTTATTCGTCAGCTATCCATGTATGTCTTTATATAGTGTCGAGTTAGTCTGTCTTGTATGTCGCTTTGTAACTCCTTCGGTCGTCGCAGATGTCTCTGATTGCGACACTGGTGTTTCTTCCCAGTGTGTGTACCTGCGAGATCGGGGGCATTACATATGCAGTCCACACAACTAGCCTAATGAATCATTCGTGCAAGTTAATTAAGGACTTAAGTGAAAAACATGGACAACCTTAACATCCTCAAGTGATACAAAGTGTAAAGTCCATTAAGGTTCTTATTTGCATTACCTTTTTTTCTTTTTGTTCTTCTTTATTTCTTTTTCTAGTTGGTGTGTAATTCTCCTAGGGTCAGATTTCGTGCATGATTGACTATGAGGACTTACACTATCACGTACACATTTCCCCACATCTTCACATAGGGCGATCCCTACCACCCATGTAAAGGGAGTTCAGTCGGTGCATCCCAAGTCAGATGACTCGAAAGCACCAGGCATAAAGTCCCCTCGGACCTAACTTCCCGAGTGATAGGAGTCGTGCAAGAAGAGAGAATACCTACTCACTTATTTCTTATCTACACATGAACAAAAACCCCTACACTTAATGTCTCACAACAAGAGTTTAAGGGTTCTTGACTACAACAAACCTACTTATATTAACAGACACAAATTATTCAACTCACTAGGTTCAGGGTGGACTTCTTTATTTGTTTGAGTACTGAAATCCTATGATTACACTCCCCCCGAAGGAAAACCGGGGTGCATCCTTACAACTCGATAAGACCTAAAGCTGGTGTACTAGATATCCTAATGTATCATGTTCATGTCAATTTTGGGAGCTTCCTTTTTACTTTGCCTCTCAATGGTTTTGCACATGCTAAACCCATGCAAAACCCACAAAACATTTTCTTTCGCAAACAAATGAAGATTTCTGAAAGAAATAAAAATTTTAAAGAACTAGGCAAGCAAAAGAAGACAAGTCACCCAAGGATCATGGCAAGCAGATATATCGATATTAAATGCAGCACACTAACATGACCCTATTAATACAAACAAAAAACAAACAAAAGAAAAAAGACTTGACTATGTACACACGTAAAACACCCCCACACTTACTTCACGCATTGTCCTCAATGAATTTGAGCATGATACTACACGATTTTTTCCTGAAAAAGAAAAGATCTCACCAACATGAAGCACAAAGGGAAGTTCATGGTTATGTTTATGGACACAAACCCAAATTTTCGTCAAACCTATGAAATACTAAAGAAATGATACAAATACGTGAAAGAAATGGGGCCCAAATACACAAAGGTTGGTGCCCACAACAATCAATGCTCAGTTATGGAGTCTTTCTTTTTTTTTGTTCTTTTTTCTTTTTTTCTTTTTTTTCAAATTTAACTTTGTACAAACATGAAATCTCAACCATTCATGCAGGAACATGAATAGTTGAGTGCGAGAGAGGTTCGCGAAGGAGCATGACCTCCTCGACTTCAGCTGGTGCCCCCTCCAAGTAAGGTTTGAGGCGTTGTCCATTAACTTTGAACACGTCCCCATTCACTGGGTTCAGAATGTCAACCACTCCATGAGGAAATACGGTTCTCACAATAAAAGGGTCAGACCAGCGATTGCGGAGCGTACCCGCAAATAGATGGAGCAGGGAATTGTAGAGCAACACCTTCTGCCCGGTCGTAAACACATTTCGCATAATTATGCGATCGTGAAATATCTTCACTCGGGACTTATGAATTTTGGCATTTTCATACGCATCATTGCCTAGCTCTTCCAATTCCACAATGTCGAGTTTACGTTGCACCCCTGCTTGATCAAGATCTATATTCAGGTTCTTAATCACCCAGAAAGCACGATGCTCAATCTCGAGTGGTAGGTGGCAAGTGTTGTCGTACATTACCCGATATGGGGACATACCCAAATTGGTCTTATACGCGGTGCGGTAAGCCCACAACACATCATTCAACTTAGTCGACCAATCCTTCCTCGAGGAATTAACAGTCTTCTGAAGGATTTGATTTAATTGACGGTTAGAGACTTCGACCTGCTCACTAGTTTGCGGATGATATAGGGTCGCAATCTTGTGGATGATCAAATACTTCCTCATAAGCGCTTCAAAGGAGCGATTACAGAAGTGGGTACTCCTCTCGCTGATTATGGTACGAGGAGTACCGAATCGCGCAAAAATGTCCTTTAAGAATTTGGTGACCACCTTGTTGTCATTGGTCTTTGTGGGGATAGCCTCGACCTACTTAGACACATAGTCAACGACCACCAGAATGTAAACATTCCCGAACGAATTCGGGAAAGGACCCATAAAGTCGATGCCCCGCACATCAAAGATGTCGACGAGAAAGACATTTTGTAAAGGCATCATATCACGTCGACTAATCCTGCCAAGGTGCTGACCCTTATCACATTGCTTACAAAATTCGTAAACATCTTTGAAAAGAGAAGGCCAGTAGAATCCAGATTGGAGCACCTTGGCGGCAGTTTTCTTTGCTCCAAAGTGTCCTCCGCATGCCTCAGAGTGGCAAAATTGGAGCACACTTTGGAACTCGGTATTGGGGACGCACCACCTGAAAATTTAGTTAGAGGAGTATTTGAATAGATAGGGGTCGTCCCAGTGAAAGATTCTGACATAGGATCTAAATATGGTTTGGTCAGATTTTGACCAACCCACAGGAAGTTGCTTGGTCACGAGGTAGTTCGTGATGTCGGCAAACCAAGGGTATATCTTCGATCGTGAACAATTGCTCGTCAGGAAATTTGTCATTAATAATTTGGTCGTGGGTTGGTCGTCTCTAGACAAGACAGATGGTCAGATACAACATTTTCACACCTTTTTTGTCTCGAATCTCAAGATCAAATTCTTGTAACAACAAAATCCATCTCAAGAGTCGAGATTTTGCATCTTTCTTCTCCATGAGGTGTTTGATGGATGTGTGATCAAACTAGATAATCACGTGGGAGCCAATCAAGTACGACCGGAATTTCTCCAAAGCGACTATGATCACTAAGAATTCTCTCTCGGTCACAGTGTAGTTCAATTGGGCATCATTAAGTGTTCTACTTGTATAGTAGATCACATAAGGCAATTTGTCCAAGACCTCAATATCGCACTGACACCACCACCACCAACGGCACCGAAAGTGGGCGTGCAAAATAGATAATTGTTTCCCAAGCACTGCTACCACAGTGAAGTCAGATGCATCACACGTTAACTCAAATGGTTCAGTCCACATCGGTGCCTTAATTATGGGAGCTGAAGTCAGCTCTTTCTTTAAGGTCAAAAAAACATGGTGGCAATTTGGTGTGACCTCAAAAATGGCATCCTTACCCAACAAAGTGGTGAGAGTTCGAGCAATTTTGCTAAAATCCCGAATGAACCACCTATAGAATCCAACATGCCCCAAAAAGTCACAGATATCCTTCACATTACGTGGTTGTGGGATATTAGCAATAAGGCCCACTTTGGCAGGATCAACCTCACTTCCCCGACTTGAGACCTCATGTCCATGTACAATCACTCGCTTCACCATGAAGTGACATTCTCCCAATTGAGAGCGAGGTTCTTCTCACAGCATCGCTTGAGAACGTGGCTCATGTGATGAAGGCATTCATCGAAGGAAGCGCCAAATATGGAACAGTCGTCCATGAAAATCTTAAGGAAACGCTCTACAATATTGGACAAGATGCTGATCATACACCATTGAAACGTTGTTGGCGCATTAAATAACCCAAAGGGCATGCGACGGCAGGCAAACGTGCCAGATTGACATCATATCATGCATATATTTGTGTCTTATATCCTTCATTTTTAGCCCAAGCAATGCTACGTAACGAGTCTTATGTTTAAGTTTCAGGAATAAACAGGGTTGAGAAGAAGAGACTCAAAAATGACTTAAACGCAAGGCAAATGATTGAATTGCAAGACTTGTGGACTGAAAACAAGAGAGAAGGACCCGGATGTAAATAAAAAGGACCAATTAGTAAATCAAGAAACTTCACACCATCATGAGAAGTATTTTGGCAATTAGATCCGGGCCTAAACTCCAATAACCGATCCGAGTGCAGCCCATGTAAAGAATTGGAGAATTAAAGAAGATATCCAAAAATTGGTTGGATCTGGGAAAAAGTAACCGCCAATTAGCGGTCTGTTTGTCTCAGAATCCGACCCAATTTCGCCTGGATATGGGTTATGTGTTTATGTCTATCCTGGGAATGTTTCATTACTCCCACATCGGGGGATTGTCCCCAATAGAACTCTTCCTTCTCTTTTCTAATCTACCCATTGCTTGGTGGCATTCCCTCTACTTCCAGTAAAGCCTTGAAGAAAAACTCAAGTGGAGAACAATGCTACTTGTTATGTGAGTCATTTAAATCAAATAATTTTTTATTTTATTTTAATGTTGTCTTCTCTTTTAATTCTTGTTTGCTTAGCTTAATTTTGTTTTATCTTAGTACAAGTAATGAGAATGTTTTATTTTCTTAATGTAGTGAGTAGTGTCATCCCCCTTTGGGAGTGGAGATGATGTACATTATGTTTTGAGGTTTTGAATGTTTGACAAATTTAGATTGTATAGACTTGAATGTTTGTATGTTCATCAGGTTTGTTTTATTCATCTACATGTTGGGGTATTTTTATGGGTTTTACCACAAGATATAGACACTTCCCATGCTTGGTTTACTCATGTTTATTGGCTGAAATTTCCTAGTGGATATGCTACATGTTAGTCGTGTGTTTGTATTAGTGTTTGCTCGCTTGATTGATTGAAGAAACTTTGTTTTGATGGGTTTTGCCAGAACATTTAGAGACTTCCCATGCTTAGCTTTGTTCTTCACATGAGTTCCAGGTTTTCGATGAGTTTTGTCATATCACTTCTCATGTTGAGCCTCGTCTTATGATAACCAAGTAGTAATTGCTAGTATGTTGTGTGAATGGATTGATAGGTTTTGCCACATCTTTAGACATTTCCTATGCATGAAGACACACACATGACATACACACACACATGCATACATGCATCATTCATCACTTGTCTCACCTCATATATGTTCACACCCCAGCCGTTGGCAGTTTTTATTCCTGAACTTTATCTTACTTTTGATTTCTCTCGTTTTCGTTTGCCTTGTTTGATGCTTGCTAGTTTAGTTTAGTCTAGTTTAGCATAATCAATCTCTTCTCCCCTCTTTTGCCACTTGCCTACAAACGAACTAGAGTCGACACACCTCCCTGTGGATCAACCCGTACTTGTCACTGATTTATTGCGACTGTGCACTTGCGGTATTTAAAACGAACAAATCAAGTTTTTGGCGTCGTTGCCGGGGAGGTGCTCTGTCCAGACTCTTATTTGGACGATTCGAGTGTGTTTAATCTTTTGTTTTTAGTTTTTTGGTTATTTCAGGGACATCTCAGTATCCATGGGAGGTACCAGGAGAACATCAGAAAAGAGGGAAGCTATTTGGACTGCCAATCAACGGTCTAGGACCGCCAATTGGCAGCCTGGTTAGCTTCTTTTGCTGCAAATTTTCTTCTGGTTGTTTTGTTTTTCAGCCTAGTGGTTTGGGAGCTCAATTTTGCATGTTGTCACCTATTGTTAGCTCCCAGATCAATCAATTCCCCTTTTTAAGAGAACGTGGACCATAAAACTCGAACCAAAAGATTAGACTAATTGCCATGTAGGTCATGCATCACTTGTAGACCTCACATAAACATTGTCTTTCATTTGCTTTAAATTCCTGTTGTCGATTACTAGCGTGAGGTACGTGCACCCATTCTCTCATTCATCCATGGTTACAACATACATTAGTTAGTAAGGTGCATTGTAACAAGAGTGAGGTGAGTGCTTGTTGGGTGGGTTGCTTGCAAGCCTAAGATTTCAAAACATCTTTAAGGGGCATCACTTATAGTCTTCAAAGATAAGGTGGGGGACTTCATCACCCCTCCCTTATCCCCAAAAAGCACACTCAAGTAAAGCCTTAATTTAAAATCAAGTAGACATTGGCCAATAGGACTCGGGCGCATTAGGAGAGTTATCTGACCACGACTGTCATAGCCTGATCGGCGTCACCCACTTTGTCAATAGTAGGAGAGACGAGATCTACGGATCTTGGCTCACTTGTTGGGCTTTGTGGTCTTCGTCGTAGGGCGGAGGGGGTGTTAAGGTCGCGTGAGCTCGAAGTTAGGCGTCGTCTAGCTTAAGGACCCATAGCCAGCCTAAGATAGTTTGAGTCGTGTTTTCTAGACTAGGCTTCTACCCTCACCCTCTATCCACGCTAGTTTTAGGGATTCTTCCCTTCTCCTCTGAGTCATCTTCTCACCTACTTCTACGTTCTAGTCTCCTCCCCTTTACACTCTTTGTTAGCGTTTTAGGGTCGAGTCGAGCACTCTTTGCGAGCTTGGCCTCGTAGTGGTGAGAGTGGTCGACTCGAGAGTTCTTTGGCGAGATGGATGGTTACATGGGAGACCATCCATATCATTGTTGGGGGGCCAGGACAATTCTCCCTAGTATTCTGGACCCATGAAACTTGGGGTGGCTCAGACAAACACCACGTATGGTTGGTACAATCTTGATTATGTGACTGAGCAATCTTCAAATTAGGGTAATATGCGAGAGGCACCGACTTCTCGACCACCATCTAGTTACATCGGATCATATGTAGGTCAACAAACTGAGACATTACAAGAACCTTTGGCCTCTTTCATGCATATGGTAGATGACATGAGTGTACCGGTAGCTCCTGTAGCTATGTTGTGTGACTATTACGGGTTGAGTTGTCATGTTTTCGGAGAATGTCCTTATGTTCCCCCAGAGCCTGAGTATGAGCACACATTTTGCCAAAATGCTCAATGTGACCTTTATGCATCCGCATACAACCCGAGAGGGCTGGATTCGTGGGGAGACAATTCTCATTCAAATTCTTATACATCATTTCCACCCCTGTATCCTCCTCCTGAATACCCAGAATTCTACCAACACCCTACTCCAAATCATTGGACTCATTCTCAGCCGATCAACACCCAACCCAACAATTTCCCAAATTCTTACTTGAGCCACACAGTTCACCCCAGACTTGAATCTTTAGAACAAACCCTCCAAACGCTCATGGAAACCACTCAAAATTCCCTGCAAACAATGGAAATGTATGTGAGTCAAATTACACAACAATTAAGTAAACGTGAGGAGGGTGACATTTCTTGTCAACATGAGGATTCATCTTGTAATATCGAACCCCCACCACATCCACAAATTCAAAGCACAATCTTTCAAAGTCAAACTCGTAGTCAGTCTGAGGGGACTTGGGGGTTTCCATTCACGATCACATGGTAGGGATCACTTCAAATTGCGGATTACATGGACCAGTTTCATTATGGGTCGGCACTGGATTGTGCCTTAACTTTTTGTCACGTAGCCCTTGAGTCACATGATCTTATTGTTGTGCCTCTTAAGGACTCTTTTGGTTGAGCAAGAGCTCCCTAGTACCCTTAATTTCATACGACCTGGTGAGAGTTTGCCTCTCACTATTGTTCCAGATCAACTTGAAAATGATGGGACATAAAATAACTACATTGTCCAAGAGGGTATTGGGAGTTTCTTAGAGGATACCTTGGGTCAAACACCCACTTTTTGTTTGCCTGGTGAGTCGAACATGCATAACGGGGTTCTTGACCTCGTTCTAACCCATCGGCCTGTTGATTGTAGAGTTGGATTGACAATCATAACTTAAGTACCACAACGGGAGAAACACTTCTTCCGTTGCACAATATTTCCCAAAATCTTGAGAGATTCGAGCTCTTTCAGTTTGATCCTTTGAATCAGACGCCTTTTCGTCAAATTCATGAACCTTTCCTTTCATCTTGTACTCTTTGTGGGGGGCACATATGAGTATTTTAGCCTCGCGTGGTGTCATGTTCCCATTCCAAATACATTGACCAACTTTTGAGGTTCTCATTTGATGTCATTAACAATGAAGATGACAACTTATTTTTGTACATAGTTATATTTCAAAAAAACAATAAAAGACTCCACCAGTGACCAATGATTGTTGTGGGCCTCAACCTTTGTGTATTTGGGCCTCATTGGTTTGACGTATTTGTCTCCCTTCTTAGGTATCTCACAGGTTCTTAGGTTTTGACAAAAATGAGTCCATCAAGTCACATTGCTAGGTTGAATATTGCATCTATGTTCGGATTTTGTTGGTGTATCCGCTGAAAACCCTCAGGAGACAACACTCCTTATCCTTGGCGATAAGGGGGTTTAACGGCTCATTGCACATGCTAAGTACAACCGTGATTCCTACGAAAGTGAGTTAGGATTTCCTTGTTTTACGAATGATTTTCCTTTCTTTCATTTTCTCTTTCTTTGTTTTGCTCGGGACTAACAAAAGTTAGGTGTAAGACCCGCTCTCCTATTACACTATTAAGTCTTATTTCATCCTTATACTTATTTATGTGTTATCTTTTTGCTTGATGTATTTTTATGATTTTATGCTTTGTTTCGGGAAAGTTTCCTTTCGGGGAAAAGTTCCTTTTTTGGGCAAGTCAAATCGACTCGCAAGCGGGTGCGATTCATCGGGCAACTTGTAACTGGTTCACTCAATCGGGTCAATTGAGTGTGAGTTGTTTGTATAAATAGATTTGGCTAGTTGTTAGGGGCGTATAAGGCGTGATGAGTGGCCATGTGAGGTGGATCCATGTCATCAAATGAATATATGATTTTGCAAGGAAAAAGATGGGAGAATCAAGGGGAGATTTTGGTGCACATGTTGGTGTTGCATTTTGGTAAGTTACACTTTGGATTTGATTTCCTCTTAGCTTGTGGGCTGATTTCGTGGGGTCCATGGCTGAGTGGGATGGGGGAGGATGGTGTGGCATCCTAGTCAGCAAGGAGGAATCCAATTTGGTGTGTAAACTTTTGAATTATCATGTTTAAGGCATGTTTTAATGGGAGGATATTTGTAATCACTAGTTTCCTTTTTCTCTTCTTGCTTGTAACAAAACCCCCTCTACCCTAGCCATCCCTTCCTGTTCCCCACCTCCTCCCACACCAAATTCAACCCTTCTCCTCCCTCTCCCACGTTCTGACCATCAACAACTCTGGGCAGCCAAGTGTGTAGCACGCAAGAAGGCTAAGCGTGTAGAAGGCTGCAGCAGCTCCTCTCCGGCGATCTTCTTGTTGGTGATTTTAGTGTCATCGATTCATTTTAGTCGTAATGTGATTTACTTGAGACCGATGCGATTTATCGTTAGGCTCGGAAACGAGTTTGGGTAGTGCGGAGTGCACGCTTGTTGAGCTAACGGTTTATCGACCACGAATATGAAGCAGGGGTCGAGGGGGCGCAGCCCCCTCGCGGGGTCGAGGGGCGGAGCCCCTGCGGGGTCCAAGGGGCAGAGCCCCATATTAATTCTTTATTGGATTTTATGTATTTCCGTTTGAGTGGATAATACCAACCGAAAAGGCGGTTGTGTAACCGCCCAAAACAGTTGTGTAACCGCCCAACCGCGATTCTGCTTTTTCGATTATCTCATTATTAGAGGGATTCGGTACTCAAAAACAAACATACGAAATACATACTCCTTCTCTACCTTTCTGATCGAAGTTCATATTGCCTGAACGAGATTGTTCCTTCTCAGGATTATCCCAGCAAGGTATTCGTGCAACCCGGGCAGTGTAAAAGGGTCGAATAATCTTGTTCGGAAAGTGATCCGTACACGATCTGAGAAGAGTCCAGGATTATCACAACCCAGATTTTCCAACACTTCTAGCAGCAGCAACCTCCAACTCAGGTATGCTTCTGGCCCTGTAGTGTAAGGAGTAGTAGGGGGTGTTGGATGGAGTTTAGTTCAGCACCAGTGGGCTGGTCGGTTTTGATGTCTAGGGTTGCACATCTTGAGTTCTACCCGATGGGGTGGACTGTGGTGCAAGCTAGGGATTTCAGCGGTTGGCTGGGTATCCATCCCATTAGCACGTCACCAGCTCCTAGAGTTTATTGGTGGTTTGATGAGGAAATCAGGGGAGGAGGAGGCTGGGTTGTGGGGAGGGTGTTGGGTAGGGTTGTTGCATGCATATTGCGTGATTTGCAACTCTACTCGGGTGTTTTGATCTTGATATCTTTTGTTGGTTCCCGGAGCATGTTTTTAACTTGCTGTATCATCAACTTTTCTGTATGTGTTACTAATTTGTGGGTTCTCTTTCTAGTTTTATTTCATGAATTGTTATGTTGGTAATTCATAGATCATCTCTGATTTCAGATCATGTGTTTTGTGGGTTAAGCAATTTTGTCTAGAATTCTTGCATGAGGTGCTCGCTGATTTAGGTGTTTTATTCATGTATAGTTTCATGATTTCATTTAGACTTTAGTTAAAGAAATTGTTACTGGTTCAGTTCACCTAATCTTGCATGATTTTGTAAGTTGTTACATGGATAGTTCGTAAGTCATCACTGATTTCAGATTTTATATCTATGCGTGATCTTGCTAATATGTCTAAATAATACAACATGATTCATTTTGATTTTGTCCAGCAATGAATAATATAAGTATATACTCTGATTTAATCATTCCCTAAGATATATTAATCACATTCCATTTGAGAGTAAGTTGCACATTTCCACCTATATGTTAATACAATCGGTATAGGTGCATGTTTAGACTTGGATGTTGTTGTGGGTTTATCAACCTGATTTTGCAGCAACAAGGTTTAGTTCATGGTTACGTCTGATTTTCATATGTCTTCTCCGATATATCTTGAGATGCCCTCACATTAGACGAAATCAGAAAATTTGCCATAATGTACGCAATTCATCCTATGACATCTAGAATTATGCAAATCTATAAGCATGCCTATACATATCAATTGTGTATATATTTAGACTCCTAATTTCTGAGGCATGCTCTCATGTTGGGTTACTGATATATTCATATAAATTCATGTCCATATAACATCTTGTCATGTCCTGAATCACGAGTTTCTATGCATGTACGTTCTGAAATTTATGAGGTATACTACCGATTGCTTGTGGGGTTTGATCATGATGCATCCTGTTGTTAGACACGTTCTATTGTTCTTTTAATACTGCTATACTACTGATGTGTAGTATTGGGTTCTAGTTATGTATGTTCTTAGGACATCATACCTTATAACATCCATGCCATGACCCGTAGATGACACGATTAGTTGTTATCTTGATTTGTCAGTCCGGTTATGATTGTTTGTTGTTGCGAGCTTTATTTATTTACTGATTGGGATGTCTGATTTCTGAGTTGGTTCGGGGCTGTTAGGAGGGTATCCGGATACTCCTCCTTGAGCTCATTCCATACATTGTAGGTGTTCTGGTTCCTTTCGAGGAATGGTTCGGGTGCGCCCGACCGGCACGGCTTATGGAGTCGTAGCCTTCTGTTGCATTTGATATTTTTCTGTTCTGTTCTGACCAGAATGGTTGGTATTTTGATTCCTTTGGAGGGATTTGTACGGGTGTTACCCGATTGGCACGACTGATGGAGTTGTAGCCTTCTGATGCATTATGTGCTTTTCTGTTTCTATTACGGATGCTTTGTCTATGATAGATTGCATGCATTCTTCCATATAACTCTGATTGGGCCAGGGGCATACTGAGTTTTCTTAATTGAAAACTCATGCATTTGTTAATGCAGTGTTTGTAGGTACTTAGGTTTCCACAGGGCAGACTGGACGAGTAGTCAAAGATTTTGTACACGAGAGGCACGTCGACCAGTTTCTTCAGTTTGTCTTTTGCGTCCGCATTATTTATGATGTATTTCCCTTTTGAACTCGATGTAATATATTTGATCTTGTTACCATATATGGATAATGTCTCACTTTTCAGTTATGTTTTATGTTAGTCTATCCATGTATGATCTCTCTACGAATTGTCGAGTCGTTGTTTGGCCTGTCTTTTGTAACTGCTTCGGTCATCGCGGAGGTCTCTGATCGTGACACTTGTAGTCTTTCCCAGTGTGCATACCCGCGAGATCGGGGGTGTTACATTAGGTGTGGGGTATGTGATTGACATAATATCATGCATATATTTGTGTCTTATATCATTCATTTTTAGCCCAACCAATGCTATGTAACGAGTCTTATGTTTAAGTTTCAGGAATAAACAAGGTTGAGAAAAAGAGACTCAAAAACGACTTAAAAGCAAGGAAAATGATTGAATTGCAAGACTTATGGACTGAGAAGCAAGAAGAAAGGACCCGGATGTAAACAAAAAGGACAAATTAGTAAATCAAGAAACTCAACACCATCATGAGGAGTATTTTGACAATTAGATCCGGGCCTAAACTCCAATAACTGATCTGAGTGCAGCCCATGTGAAGAATTGAAGAACTAAAGAAGATCTAAAAATGGGTCAGATCTGGGAAAACGTAACCGCCAATTAGCGGTCTGTTTGTCTCAGAATCCGACCCGATTTTGCCCGGATATGGGTTATGTGTTTATGTCTATCATGGGAATGTTTCATTACTCCCACATCGGGATTGTCCCCGATTACCTTTTCCTATAACTATAAATAGAACTCTTCCTTCTCCCTTGTAATCTACCCATTGTTTGGTGGCATTCTCTCTACTTGGAGTAAAGCCTTGGAGCAAAACTCAAGTGGAGAAGAATGGTACTTGTAATGTGAGTCATGTAAATCAAATAATTTTTTAGTTTGTTTTAATGTTGTCTTCTCTTTTAATTCTTGCTTAGCTTAATTTTGTTTTATCTTAGTACAAGTAATGAGAATGTTTCATTTTCTTAATGTAGTTTGTAGTTTAATGAGTAGTGAGTAGTTTCATCCTCATTTGAGGGTGGAGATGATGTATATTTATGTTTTGAGGTTTTGAATGTTTGACCAATTTAGATTGTGTAGACTTGAATGTTTGTATGTTCGTCGGGTTTGTTTTATTCATCTACATGTTGGGGGATTTTTGATGGGTTTTGCCACAAGATATAGACACTTCCCATGCTTGGTTTCCTCATATTTATTGTCTGAAATTTCGTGTTGGACATGCTACATGTTAGTCGTGTGTTTGTATTAGTGTTTGCTCGCTTGATTGATTCAAGAAATTTTGTTTTGATGGGTTTTGTCATAACATTTAGACACTTCTCATGCTTAGCTTTGTTCTTCAAATGAGTTCCTGGTTTTCGGTGAGTCTTGTCATATCTTTAGACACTTATCATGTTGAGCCTCATCTTATGATAATCAAATAGTAATTGCTAGTATGTTGTATCAATGGATTGATAGGTTTTGTCACATCTTTAGACACTTCCTATGCATGAAGACACACACATGACACACACACACACGTGTCCATACATGCATCATTCATCACTTCTCTCTCCTCATATATGTTCACACTTCACCCCTTGGTGGTTTTTATGCCTGAATTTTATCTTACTTTCGATTTCTCTCGCTTTCGATTTCTCTCGTTTCTGTTTGCCTTGTTTGATGCTTGATAGTTTAGCGTAATTAATCCCTTCTCCCCTCTTTTCTCACTTGCCTTCGAACAAACCAGAGTCGACACACCTCCCTGTGGATCGACCCGTATTTGCCTCTTCTTCATCGTGGTCGTGCACTTGCGGTATTTAAAACGAACACATCAGTGCCAAAGGGACATGTAAATGTGGTTTTCTCTTGATCCTCGGGGGCGATGGGAATTTGGTTGTAACCAGAGTATCCGTCAAGAAAATAATAATACTCATGTCTGACCAACATTTCCAACATCTGATAAATGAATGGCAACGGGAAATGATATTTCCGCATTGATGCATTGAGCTTGCGATAATCTACGCAAACTCGCGACCCAGTTTGCAGGCGTGTTGATATAAGCTCATTATGCTCATTCTCAACAACCATCATGTCTGACTTCTTGGGAACCACATCGACATGACTCACCCACAAACTATCAGAGATAGGATAAATTATACCATGATCCAAGCACTTAAGAACCTCCTTTCGGACAGCTTCTTTCAGCACAGGATTCAATCTTCGTTGTGGGTCCTACAATTCTCTTCCATGTGGATCCGATATTGGACAATATGAGGGCTGATTCCCTTGATGTCCTTCAAGGACCACCTGATGACCGCTTTGTTTTCAAAGAGCACTTTTTTGAGGGCAACATCTTGAACTTTTGCAAGATCAGAAGCAATAATGAGTGGCAAAGTCTCATTATCCCCTAAAAATATGTATTTCAGGTTATCGGAGAGCAGTTTAAGCTCGACCGGAGGTGGGTCCTTGTTGGATTCAGAGTTAATTTGAAGTGGCTCAAGGGTCATAGGGTAAGAGGAGCAAGCGCCCATATGTGCCTCCTCATCTAGAAGTTCACAGGCAGATTCCTCAAAATCATCTTCAATCGCAACATGGTCATTAGGCACCTCAATATTATGTCGATGTGAGTCGAACATGCCCAATGACTCAAGCTCATCTGTGTCCTGAATGAAATTGGCTCTGACGGCATCGTCCAAGAGCTCGAGTTGCTTACCAAGAGTAAAGATGTTGAAATCCGTCGTAAGGTTTCCGAAAGACAACCTCATCAAGCCATTGAGACAATTGATCAAAGCATTAGATGTTGCAAGAAATGACCTCCCAAGGATCATTGGAATTTATCCTTGTGGGTTGGACACAGGTTCAGTATCCAAGATGATGAAAGCAACTAGGAATTACGAACTCACCCACTTTAATAAGGACATCCTCCACACTTCCTCGTGGAATCTTGATGGATCTGTCAGCCAACTGGAGGGTTGTCCTCATTGGCTTAAGATCGCCTATTCCAAGGTTCACATAGACAGAGTACGGCAGGAGGTTTACAAATGCTCCCAAATCCAATAGAGCTTGAGGAATTGTCATGTTACTGATCATGCAAGAAACAATTGGACAACCGGGGTTGTGTCAATATCGAGCTCACATTGGCGGCCAGAAATGCTTTTTTGGGAACATTTGTTCTCCTCTTCACGGTACAAAAGTCCTTAAAGAACTTGGCATACAGTGGCATTTGTTGAACGACGTCCAACAACGGAATGTTCACCTTGACTTGCCTAAGTACCTCAACAATTTTGTCCTAATGTTCATCGTGTTTTTTAGTCAACCTATGAGGGAATGGTGTCTTGGGGGCATAGCTGTCACGAGGAGGAGTCTCAGAATTGGGTTCCTTGAAAGACTCACGACTCTCCTCGGAAGAGTCACCAACAAGGTTGGATTCAAGCATGTCCACATTATTGTCAACAACCCTTCCCAATCTTATGGTATGGACAAGATTTGCATGTTGGGAAGGGTCATTTTTAACATTGTGCACATTCTGCCTAGCCTAAGCAGGTTGACCCCAGGGATTTACCACAGGTTGACTTGGTAACTGACCATTCTCACGTTCATAGAACTGATGAGTCAACTGGGTAACTTGCATTTCAAAAGCTTTGACTATACTTTGCATGCTCTGCATGAACGCATGAAGGGTCGATCACTAGAGGGGTCCTTTGTGTCAACCCGCTGGGCAGTGGAGTTTGGTTAGAATAACCCGACTAGGAGGCCTGAGGAGGTTGGTAATTATGGTACTTAGACCTTTGATGTGGGGGTTGTTAGGTCGCCGATGGGCATGGAGGTTGATAGGGTGGAGGTTGAGGTTGAGCGTGCGAGCTCTGACCGTGACCCCCACTAGGCCCCCAAGAGAAATTAGGATAGTTACGTCATCCCGGATTGTAGGAGTGACTGTAAGGGTCGTTACGGGGTCTCTGTTGATACATCGCATTTGCATGCTCAGTATCCCTTGGAGCGTAAGCACATTCCAAGTCATCATGTCCCGTAAGTCCACACCTACTACACGCGAGAGTAGACCTGAGCTACAGGAGCTCGATCCAACTCTAAACTCGCAATCCTACGCATGAGAGTAACCAATTTTGCCTCAGACGCGATAGTTGACTCAAATTGATATGATCCAGCTCGACCAGAAGACCTGGCGGCTGGTGGCACTCTAATGGTATCCCACTCAAAGGTACATTCAGCCATCAATTCAAAAGTGTCTCATGCCTCATCTATGGGTTTCATTTTGAAATCACCCTGACACATCGACTCCAACAATGTGCGGGTGTTGTAGTTGAGGCCCTCCTAAACAATCTGGCACAACTGCCATAGCTCAAGTCCATGATGAGGGCACAAAAGGAGAAGGTCTTTGAACCTCTCAAAGAAAGCATGAAAAGATTCGGTCTCAGTCTAATACATTTGATGTATTTGGTGACATATCTGTTGAGTTTACTTTGAGGTAAAAATCACTTTAGAAAAATGGTCACAAAGTCATCTCAAGACCGAATAGAGCTCGTCGGGAGGTTGTACATCCATTTCTTCGCGTTATCCTTCAATGAGAAAGAAAGCATCCTCAACCAGACTAAGTCCTCGTCAAGTTGTTGAAGCTTGAACATGGAGCATACCTCCTCGAAATCACGTATAAAATATACGGATCCTCCTTATTAGCAATGAAGGTAGGAAGCATGCTCACATATTGAGGTTTCAGTTCATAGTTGTTCCCACGAGCTGGTGGAAGAACTGTGCAAGAAGGTTGCACGGCCCAAATATGATGGATCCGCTCCCACAAAGTCATCGGTCTATCCCGTCGAGCTAGTAGTGGTGGTGCACCAAGAACTTGATCCTGACCAAATCCCTCTTCCTCCTGAATTAGAGGAAGAGGATAATGAGGTCTACGTGGTGGTGGGAGTGGACCGAGGTAATCCATGTATGGACCTCGGTCTGCACCATCTCCACGAGACGTCTCAGCCTCGCGCTCCAAAGGAGCTCAAGGCGGAGATGGGTGATCACCTAGACTGTCCATCTCAATAAAATGCACTCTCTGAAGTTGAGCGCTCTCACCAGAACGAGCCCAACCTCGCATAAAACACTTAGCTCGACTCTAAAACAACATACAACAGAAGGTGTAATCAGAGGAGGAGACTATAACGAAGAATATAGACAAGGAGAAGACTCAGATGAGAAAGGAAGAATCCCTAGAGCTAGCGTGGGTGATGGGAGAAGGTAGAAGCACACAAGCAAACAAGGCTCAAACAACTTATGGCTATAGGTCCTTAGGCTAGACGACGCCTAACTTCGAGATCACTAGTCTCGACATACCTCACCTCCCTAAAACTTATGAAAATATGTTTTTTATTTGTTTATACTTTTTAAATTTTAATTTTTTTGTGTTTTATCCAGAATTGATCCCCAAATGACGTGAAGGGAGAGAATGTAAGGTGTCTGGGTTGTTTTTGGGTGTGGTTAAAGAAAATTTGGGGGGTTTGGTTTGTGTTGACGTGGCGGAGAGAGAAAACTGGGCACCCGGGAAGTGCCCGGGCACTGATAAATATGGTCTTACGCCTGGCCCTCACATAGGGGTCTTAATTGAATGGCATCTGAAGCTTGAGGACCCACTTGTGGCCCGTTGGCCCAGAACTAGAACGTGCCCAGAATTAATTATCAGATAAAATGTGGTGCAAGCTACTTAAGCATTTAAAATCTAGTGTGGGTACAAAGTCCCGAACGAGCTCAAGGAAGGGTAAACGAATACCCTCCTTACAGCCCCAACAAAATCAGATTCAGAACATCCCACTCAGGGATCAAAAAGCACTCACAACAGCAAACAATCATGATCGGATCAATAAATCGATATAACAACCAATCAAATCATCTACGGGTCATCATAACGATGTCATAAGGTATGATGTCCTAAGTAACATACATAACCACATCATTACACTTCACATCATTAATATATCAGTATTAAAAGAACAACATAACAAGTATAACAGCAGGATGTATCATGATCAAACACTGCAAGTAATGGATAGCATACATCATAAATTTCAGAAACATACATGCATTAGAAGCTTGTGATTCAGAACATGGTCAGAGATTATATGGACAGGAATTAATACATAAATGTATTAGTAATCCAATATGGAAGGCATGCCTCTGAAATCAGGAGTCTAATACATTCATAATCGATATACATATATACATACATGCATGCTTATAGATTTGCACCATACTAGACGTCATAGGATGTATAGCATAGATCATAGGTGGATACTGATTACGTCTCATGCATAACAAGATATATCAGATAAGTCATACAAAAATCAGATCATACTCATGAGCTAACACTATTGGGATAAAATCAGACTTTAGAAACTCATAGCAACATTCAAGTCGATACATGCATCTATACCGGTTGCATTAACATCTAGATGGAAATATGCAACTTATTATGAGATGAGATGTCATGAATATATCTTAGGGAATTGTCAAATCAGAGCATATACTTGTATCAATCATTACTGGACTAAAATCAGAATGAGTCCTGCTGCATTATTTAGACATATTAGCTAAACCACGCACAGATATAAGATCTAAATCAGTGATGACTTATGAACTACTCACGTAACAAGTCATGAAATCATGCAAGATTAGGTGATCTAAAATAGTAACAATTCATGTAACTAATGTGTGAACGAAATCATGAAACCATACATGAATATAAAACCTAAATCAGCAAGAACTTCATTCAAGGAAATCTGGACAGAATCGCTGAATCTCGCCGAACACATGATCTGAAATCAGAGATGATCTACGAACTATCCACGTAACAAGTCACGAAATTATGCAAGATTAGGTGATCTAAATCAGTAACAATGTATGTACTAAAGTTTGGACGAAATCATGAATCAAAACATGAGTATAAGGACTAAAATTAGCAAGCTCCTCTTGCATGAAAGTCTGGACAGTTTTGACAAATCGCGCAGAAACACCAGATCTGAAACCAATGATGATTTATGACTTATATATATACATAATGAGTCATGAAATCATGCCAATGAGCAAAATCACAAATAAATAACACAACCAGGAGAATGATTATGCTACAGCATGATAAACATAATAACAGAACCACCAAAAGATCTCAAAATCAAACCACACGAGTGAGTTGCACGTCACGTAAGATGCATGCAATACCCTGCCCGACATGCTCTCCATGACCCAGCCTCCTCCCTCCTGATTTATGCATCAAACCACCAAGGGAAATAGGGAGGAGGGGACGTGCTATGGGATAAAATGCACGGTCAGCCACAGAAGACCAGAGTTGCACCACAGTCCACCCGATCGGTGGCACTCTTGTTGTGAAAACCCTAGCCCTCATGACTGACCAACCACTGGTATTAAGCAGCTTTCCGCCCAACATCGACCACTATATCCTATTCTAAGGGCTAGAGGCATACCTGATCAGCAAGGGCACACCTAAGCTTGATGGAGATCAGCCAAGACCCTTCTAGCCGCACACAAGGATGCCCACTTGCTTGCTTCTTCAAAATTCGCCGGAGATCAACCAGTAGCTCGCCGGAGATGGAGGTGTGGTCTGAGGTGGTGGCATGGATAAGGGTAGGTAAAGGAGGTGGGGGACGGCTGGGGGTTAGGGTTTGTGTTTTGTTTCAAGGAAACTAACACAAAAGGAATAGAGTGATGCTAAATAATTCTTCATCATGACTTACTAAAAAATGCACAATTCTGTTATAAAATAATAGAATAAATAACAAAAAATATGATGATTTGAGGGAGAAAAATTATTTGTATTTTCCATCCTCAAAGTGTTACAATGGTCTCCTATTTATAGGGTAAAGGAGGCAAATGAAACGGTGTATGTTACAAGAATTTACAAATGAGAATGTGAGAGGTTGATGGAGTTATGGGAGGAGAAGGTGGATCATCCAAGACTTTTGGATTTCATAACTCTCCCACTTGGAGGATCACCTTTACACACTCGAGATGTTGCCTCATTAAAAACCTTACCAAGAAAAACCTAATGGGATTAAAGACTTGGTGAAGGAAAAAGAGTGCAGCACCCTATGATGCTCCCCCTCACTTCAACTTACATTCTTCAAACGACGAACACCAATTTTGAAGACAAACTTCCTAAAGACTTTGGTGGTAGATAACTTTGTAAATAAATCCGTCAAATTCTCTCTTGATTGGATCTGATCAACTGTCAGTTGATTGGTCTGTCTCATTAAAAACCTTACCAAGTAAAATCCTGTGGGACAAAAACTTGGTGAAGGAAAAAAGAGTGCACCGATAATTCTCCCCCTCAATTCAACATACATTTATAACACTCCCTTAGTTAATATGTGTTATGTTTATGTCTCGTTAAAAACCTTGCTACAAAACCTAGTGGGAAAAGTAGCTAAGGAAAAGAATACATAACATACGCTAACAAAATTGCACAAGTTGCCTCATTAAAAACCTTTAACCAATAAAACATTTTAGGATAAAAATTGGAAAAAGGGAAAAAAAGTGCAACTACAAGCCTTCCGGGGTTTATCCTTCAGGTATATCCGTCCTTCATGGACGAAAAATAAAAATCTGCTCCCCTTGATTCGTAGTTTACCAAACTTACAAATATATTTTACAAAATTCTTAAACACAAAAGTGCATGGGGATTCAATAAACAAATACATGATATTTTAACGGATTTAATGGATATTTACTATATTTCACTTAGATAATAGGATTGCGAAATGTGTTTGCACGATTTTTCTCAAATGATATACTCGGAGTAACACAAACTGTGACAACTTTTGCAAAATATGAATATGTTACCTCAAAAGATATTACTTTTGGACAATTTAAAGATGTCTCATTTTTACATTGATGTCAAAGCAATATGAGAATGTAAGAATCAATAAGTGATTCACCAACTTGCATAAAGTTGTAATGACTCCACATAATGACACCAAATAGTTTGTGATAATAATTTATGTGTATTGGACATATAAGAAACATCACTAATATAAATCTTTGTCGCATGACTAGAAATTGGTAGATCCTTGAATGTCATCTAAATGTTTTCAGAAAAACATTTTCTGTGAACATGATAAGGAACTTCAGGTCCTATAAGAATTGGATCTTTCTCGATATACAATAGATGCCCTTTGTTAATGTGCTTTCAAGATGAGCATTTAGTAGAATATTTTTCTTCAATATTCTCTTTTGAATCATTGTGCCAATTCTCTTCTGGAGAATGTTCAAACTTCATGTCGAAAAACAATTGGTTTATCTCTAGTCATTTATTAAAACATCCATCATTTAAATATTTCACAGTTTTTCAAAAACTCTATTGGAGGTCTTATGACATCAAGTCATATGCATATAATAAATAATAGAAAATTTTGTTATTGGGCGAAACATATGGAAGGCTAAGATCAATTTCGTATCATTCTTCGGGATGAGTTACTCTTACTTGTTTCTTCGTATAGTGATCTTTGTATAGTGCATCTTTTGATTCTTGCTATTATATAATATACTTTGTCATCTTTGTCCTTCAGAGACTCTCATATATGTACCAATATTAAGTGACTTATAAAACTTTAAAGTCATAATCATATCTTATATGCATATCATATTGATCATATAGCATAACGTATTATCAATATGATGAGAGAATGAGTAACATCACGATGGATGTTGGATCCTGCAAATTCCCTTATATTACTTCTCTCTTTATAATGTATCACATGTTATTGTGATTTCTATTTGTATCCTTCAGGGATATAGTTTCAGAAATCAGGACTACAGGTCCAAATAATATGTTTATTCAGCGAGTTTATTCGATATTGTTCGCCTTCTTTTGTTTATATTAAATACGAATGATTCTGGCATTCTTATAATATCATAGGTTTTGGATCCAATTTTTCTCTTGATATAGCATGCTATTAAGAAGGTGAATGAATTGTCGACAATAATTTTAATAATTATTTAATATCTCTCGTATCAACATATATAGTTGATTGCAAGTTTTACGTCAATAATAATCAAATCCTCATCGTTTCCCAAAACTTTAGGATTTGACCATTCTGTATCTCCGTAATTTCCTTAATCTTTTGTTTAGCAGCTACATTTATTTTTACGGGTTTATATTCTTCAGGAGGTGCAATGAGAGTGACTAACTTTTATTTTATTTCCACAAACAATATATGTTATGGTCCACGCTTATGGCGTTGGTTGAGCTTAAATATATTTTATCATGTGGAGATCTCCACTTTATATTATGTGGTTTATGTCTAGTAATATAAGACTTAGTCGCTCTTTTGTAATCAATGAAAATGTATGACAATTATTTGATAGATATTGTAAGATAATGATTTTATGAACTTCAGGTTCAACCATACTTGTACGTATATTCTCTTATGAACTTCAGATTCAATATAGTACATTTTCTTGACATTCTGTAAGCTTCTAGCTTCTCCCCATAATGTCAGAAAATGTACATCATATATATGATTATTGGATTGGACAATAAACTTAGCCCTTCAAGAGCTTTAAATCGCAGGAGGAAAACAATTTATTCATTATTGTACAAGTAAGGTAGGGGATGATTCATAACATGATGTATATCTACCATAAAAATTAATAAATAATATTAGCAGGTATATATGCACATTAATGTATCATGTCTAAATTTTAAGACCTCATAATGATCAATATCGAGAGATATTTTAAAAAACAGAGGGACTCTCATTTTATTGTGCAAATCGGTCGACAAATTTAACTTCATTTTGGTCGTGATGGAAGTCAAAAAAATTATCTAAAGCTTTACAAAAATAATACTAATGATGACATCTATAATTAATATAAGAGATTATTTTATTTAGGCACTTCTGGGCATGTTTTGTTGATGTCATCTTTATTTCATACTTCTTATTTGCACAAAATTTAGTTCACTGCTTATGCTCTTGTTTTCACGATACTTTGTAGTGTGTGCTTCCGGCACACCAAAAAATAAACAAGAAAGGTATCGTGATTTTCCAACAACTCTCATGACCTTCAATCATCAGTGATGCATAACCCAAAAGAGTATTGGGTCATTAATTTGTAAAGTGATCAATAAATTAATTTTTTTCTTTTACTACTAATCTCTATATATCTATGAACTTCTGGTCAAAGGGTTTGATTTAGAGATCGACGTGCATTTTTACTCAATTGGCTATTTGCACGTCATTTAGATGGTCATACGAATCATTCAGGGATTATCATAAAATTCATAACCCTCTTTAAATGAATAATCTCTAAATCTTTGTATAGTAGCATTGTATGAATATTAAGATATTCGCCTTCTGGGCAAATGCATATTATTTTCATTAACAATGATCACAAGATTTTTGTCTTCTGCCCAATACATATCATTTTTAATAACAATGATCACTTGTAACATGGTGATTCAAATTCCACTATAATGTAGCACATTGTACTATATATATTCATCTATCAAGATGAATATTATGTGCTCACGAGATGAATGCTTGTAATAGTTGTGAATGATCATGTGATGCATCAAAATTAACAAGTAATAATCACATGCTTGAACGACTTTACAAATACTCTTTTAATCAACATGATACTAAGAATTCATATAACTTATACTAAGCAAGTGAATCAATACAAAGTTACATGTGAGTAATTAATTACCTCATGATGAATAAATAAAAATTCAAGATGTAAGTAAAATAACCATATACCTACATATTTTGATATTTACACCTTTGATGAATAATACAAATCAATAAAGGTCAATTGAACATTCACATTAAATCTTTAGTTTAAGAAGATTTATAGAATTATGAAAACAAGTATTTTCTTCCAAATAAGCCTCAAATAAATTATTATCAATGCATTCCATATTGTATGTAACAACTGCATTGTATACAACATTAATATTTTCATTTAAGTAGTTTAAATTCCTTTCATATGATTACATGCTTGTTTTGTTTTATGTCCTTTTAGTTCTTTAATATTTCTTGTTTGCTTAGTATAATTTCATTTCAGTAGAATATTTCATTTTGTTAATGTAGTTAATGTAACTGCTTGTAGTTAATGTAGTTAATGCAGATTACGAATCGCATATCCCACGCAGCAGTTTCTCAGTCAAGCAGTCCAATATTTCAAATCATTTGATTGCAAATATATTCTCATTATTTTCTTCCAATAGTCATAGTTTAACCCATTAAACAAATGTGGCTTAGATGTGGATAATCATTCACAATGATTAGAAGAAGATGTCATGCTAAATTACGATTAAGTAAATAAAATTAGCAACCTAATGCTCTGATACCAATTGTTAGGATCAATGACCCTCTAATTGCTCGAAAAATGCGGAATTAAAAATACTAAGCGAAGGATTAAGAAGTAGAGACAATGCAAACCACAAATCGTCGACACCGGAGTTTAGAGAGGTTCGGCACCCACACCCGGGTCCTAGTCCTCCTCGCAAGCCTCGCTCGATCCCCCGAGCCTTGCTTACGGTTCCACTAACCGATCTCCTTTCCAGGCCGAGATCAACGTCGTTTACAACACTGAGCCTTGCGAACAATCCTCGCCTCGCTGATGTCTCCTCTCACAACACGAGAGGGAGCTTCCTCGAAGCTTTTACAACTCTTTGATTCTTTGATATAGAAGTTGAATCACACTCTAACTAACACTCTATACTTGAGCACACTTGGATATGATATTGAATTGGATATGCAAGTGGTGAAGTTTAGGCTTGAGTGTTGAAGAATAAGCTTTGAAGGTTTGGGAATTGAGAGCACAAAGATAGTTGATGAATAGAAGGTGTTGTATCCTGTTTTTTGTCTCTAGAGTGGTGTTTATATAGGTTTCAAAGCTTATAGATCCGTTGGAGAGTTGGTGGTGAATGGACCAATGAGAAAGCAAGATGTGACTTAAGCTCGTCCAGAAATCGAGACAGATTCGGTCGACCGTTATCCACACGGTAGTCTGAAACATTGGTCTGAACTAAGAACTCGGTTGACCGATTAAGTATTGGATCACCGTTCACCAACCTCCAGTAGCTTTTATCTATTTAGCCCTAATTAAACTCGGTTCACTGAAGTCGATTCGGTTCACCGTTCCAAGGTGGACAGTAGGATTGATTGGACTCTGTTCATGTCTAGTTCGGTTGACCGTCTATACTTTGGTAGACCGAAGTTAGCGCGGGTTTTGCGCTGACAATGCGTGGGAAATTGTTTTACCAATAACGGTCAAGTTAAATAGTTGTTGGGCTCCTAAAGCCAAAATGAATTTGGTAGACCGAAGTGTGTGCGGTCGTCTGAAGTGGGTCAAGTTAATTTGGGCTCTAGGGTCTTGATTTGAATGCAACCGTTGGAGCAAAGTCCAAAACCGGTCCAGGGCTATTCGGTCTTCTGTTGGGGCAAATCCAGAGAACACCTAGGTTTCACTATGGGAAGTATTCGTCTATCCGACAAGTGTTCGGTGGACCGAACTAGGTATAGTTCAGTTAACCGAAATAAGTTCGGTTTACCGAGAAATGACGGGACAGAATCCTAGTGCTCAAGTTTACATAAAATCATATGGACTCAATAAATATAAAGTTACATGTCTTGGTCCAAAGCTTTGATTACAAGCCTTGAGTCTTGATGTACTTGTCCCAATGCTCATTTCCTATAAAGAACTCAGTGGCAACGCCGAGTTCTGCAAATATTTTTTTCTACAGAACTCAGCATCTGTAGTTTTGTTGACGCCGAGACATCGAGTTCTGTAGACACAACTAGAAAACAACACACGTCTCCACCACATGGTGACAGTGGGTCTAGTATAAGAAATGTGTTTGGGAGATGTTTATTTTGGAAAAAAAAATAAAAAAAAAATTTAATTGGAAAAAAAAGTCCCTGATTTAATTTGGTCATATTTTGAGGGAAAAATTTGTTAGAGAAATATATCGGATTGTTTACAATAAAGAAATTTGATTGGGATGTTCTTTTTATTCTAGTTAATATATGCATTTCTTCGCGAATGTGAGATTAGCATTCCAAGAAGAGAACTGCTGAACCGCAACCATCAGGAATATATTTTTTGTGCATAGCCAGAATCCTCGCACAAAGGCAACGATCGAAAGTATAGCTAAAGACTCACAAAAACTAACCAAAAAAGTGGTTGTCTTCGTCGGGTTCAATGAGAATGAGAGAAAGACAGAACTTGAGTTTAAAGATGTCACATTTTTCGAAAATGATTTTCAAAATTTAAGTAATAGTCATTGGACTTGTTTGAAAAATAAGATTGACGAATTACTAGTGGGAGTGGTAATGTTCATGACCAGATAGCTCTCACTCCATCACTAAGAGCACCCTTATGGGGCGCGGTCATGCAAAGATGCATGGGCATCTTTTGCTTAACGGTGAGTTATCCTGGGTCGTGGATGACCGGGTCGTCGACCCGGTCGTCCATTATTTTTTGATTTTTAGTTTTTAGGTTTTGTTTTGAATTTTTGAAATTTTTGTTTGAGTTTTTTTTTGAAAATACGTTTTATAATTGTTTTAATTTTTTATTTTTTTTTTAAATTTTTACCAAGATGGACCCGAAATGATGTGAATGAGAGAGATAGGTTGTTGTGGGTTGTGGTTAAGAGGTGAATAGTGTAGGAAAGAGAAAAAAGTGAGTTGAGGAAAGAGAAAACTGACGTGGAAGAGAAAAAAAACTGATATTGAAGATAGAGAACTGATAACCAAGTGGTCCAAGTCATGGTCCCTAAGGATGAGCAATCATATCCCATTTACGTTAGCAGACGTAGGTTTATTCTTCTCTGACAATTCGACTTGAAGGAAGAATCTATTACGATAGCTCAAGAGGAAAATGATGATGAATCATCAGAGGTGACTCTAATCGATGAACCACGTGTATTTTGAGAAAACTTTTTCATTAATGGTCAAGTTTGCCTTGACACACCTTCTAGCCATTGTGTTTCAAATGAACTTTGAACTTTACCAAACGTACGTAAAAGACTATTTTTCTCACCGAAGAACTTGAGAAGGAAATCTACATGGAATCAATGAAGAACAGTGTAGAGTGTGTAAGCTAAGAAATTTATATGACTTAAACAAACACCTAGAAAGTGGATTACTTGCTTCCGTCAAGTTATAAGAGAGAATATGTTTTCTATGCTTGAAAAAGATCACTTTGTTTACATTAAAAAAATTAACGGTAAATTTATCATTCTAACGTTATATAGATGAAACTCATGATTAGCAATACCAAAGAAACTGTCATTCACCGAAGAACTTGATGAAACTCATGATTAATGGTCAAGTTTGCCTTAAATCCACTAAAAATGATTTTCCTCAACCCTTGATACTAAGGACTTTAGAAATTTTGTTTTTCGTGTCATTCGAAAACGATAGCGTGTGGAAGATTGTGAACCAAACTACAAATCTGTTGAAAGAGGTTTACATTCGAACCTTCATATGTATTCGGAGACTGAAGAGGCAACCAAAAGCCGTCATTATCTCGTTCAATTATCCCAAAAAAATGCGACATGCCTTCGGGATTACAAATGCCAGATCAGGAGGCTTGGGTCAGCATCGGTTCATACCTTTTGAAGGATTAAAAGAGGACTTTGATCACTTTTTTTGGATCATATTAAGTAACCATCAATAAGTTTAAGTATAGTAAACTCAAAACATGCAAGCCACAGCAGCAGCTAGCATCCTTTTTCTTTTTTTTGTATCGGTCACAGATGCATTAGAGAACAGCATCAAATAAATTCACTTTAGAGATCAAAAATAGAACTAAAATACAGTAACATATCCACCGCTAGACATATTTTAGACAAATGTACACGAAGATATCAGTAACCATACCGACAAGAAATGGCATGGCTTACATTCTACGAAAAGATCGCTTTGACTCTATATTCATGAATAAAGTCATACTTATGTATAAAACAATTAGGGTAGGGAAATAACATAGAGTCATCTTCATTGTGTTGAAGCAAAAGCACCTGCGGCTGCTCGAACAAGCCATGTAAAGAGTCTTCCCTCCATTCTGAACTCTATAGCTGAAAAACATTCTTCAATTCTTCTTATAAAATTAAATCCAGTGAAAAATCAAGAAAAAATTGACAAGCTTGGTATATTACAAATAAACCAATGGTTAATCCGAATGACCATGCCCAGATTGAAGTCGTTCCCTCAATTGCCTACGCAGCATCTCCATGAATTGCTGAAACAAAGTTGGATGTCACCATTTAAACACAATTACCAAGAATTTGTGAAATTGACTACCAAAAGAAGATTGATGGAAGAATTTGTGAAATAGTCCATTTGATCTAAAAAAAATCACATGTTCCTTACATATGTTATATCCCGTCCATAAATTTTCATAGAAATAAATTAACCGAAATTGACAAAATGTGGTGCGACAGCCAAGATGATTGTAGGCCTCCTACATAAGCTCATGTTTTTACGATCTCAATTTGAAACCAGTCAAGTCCAACACCGTGAGACCCGAATATATATATATATATATATATATATATATATTCATTAACATAACCGTTTTTTTCTTAATCTACCTTATAATTTGAAATGAGTGATGGATATTGTGGGGGTTTAATTTAGAAAAATATAACCCGGAGCTCACTAGAGAATTCCTGTATATATATATATATATATATATATATATATATATATATATATATATATATACAGGAATTCTACAGAGAGATCAGGGCTTAATTTTTCTAAATTAAGTCCCCACAATATCCACCACTCATTTCAAATTGTAAGGTAGATTAAGATAAAAATGGTTATGCTAATTAAAAGTGAGATTAACCGTAAATAATATTCAATTGTGAGATTGTAAGGGACTTAAACGAAATTTGACGAGCTCTGGGATCACTAGAGCTTGACCCTATATATATATATATATATATATATATATAGGAATTCTCTAGTGAACCCAGGGTTTAATTTTTCTAAATTAAACCCCCACAATATCCACCACTCATTTCAAATTGTAAGGTAGATTAAGAAAAAAACGGTTATGCTAATGAATGGTAAGATGAACTGTAAATAAGATCCAATGGTGAGATTGTAGGGGTCTTAAACTAAATTTGATGAGCTCTGGGCTCACTAGAGCTTGACCCTATATATATAACAGATTACTCACTTGAAGGAAAATTATATATATATATATAACAGATTACTCGCTTGAAGGAAAATCAACCAATAATGTGGTTACGGTTTTAAATTGAAGTAATAAATATCAGACTGAAAGATCATTAGAAAGTGATACAACAGCCAAACAGAAATAAGCTATAGCTCACAAGACGGATAGAACTGCAACCTTGACTTCCAGTAAAATAATCAGCATGCTGGGCACTTACATTACATAGCTCCTCATCGCCGCTGAGAGCTTCAGAAAGTTCAGTATGACGATCAACATGAACTTGGGCAGCAGCATTTATTACATTGCCGAAAATATTCTCAGGGGCATCTTCGTTTTCCATTCCCTCAACAGCTAAGTGAAGATCAACCTGAGATATAGCTCATGATTCCAATTATGTCCATAGGAGTGACAAAACCAACACTAGACATACCAAGCAATGATTAGGTAAATGACTGCAAATGTCGAATGTTCAATCGCAAAATTAAAATTACAAGAGAAGTTTGAGGCAGTCCCGTAGATGTTGAAAAGGTAAGACTGATGATTCACTGACTATATAAACAAATATCAAAGAAATTTCTACTGAGAAATACGTAACTACCGGATGACACCACGAACATGGTTCAACTAAACTTGTTTCAATGTTCATATTCATTTTCAGATTTACGACCAAGTTCCAAATAAAACTGATGTTGAAATTTAATGAGCCGACCTAGGTCCTGGGCCATGAGATGGGCTGCATCAAAACGTTCTTCGGACCAAAGGCCTATACTCATCATAAATAGATATATACTGCCAAGTAAATAACTACTCATTCTCTTATTCTTCCTAGTCCTTGTAGACAATCCAATCCCTTTATTTCCTACGTTTCTAATCATAATCGGCCATAGTTTTGCATATTTTTTAAATACCAAATACGATTTCCTAGCTCTACGGGTATGACAACACGAGTTACTGATAGGATTCGACGTTTTGTAAAGTCTTGGACATGACAAGCACATGAATATTAATATCTGTTGTAATATGGTTACCGATTTTGACATAAACATGCATATCAAAATGTATATTGATGTCAAATAGTAGTAAGGAACCATTGGTAATGACTTCTTTATTGGGATAGTGTTTCCTAATCCAAAACAAACACGGGGTAACATTGAAGGTCAATGCTTTACTAACGACTTGTTTTCTTCATACTATGTCAAGAAATGGAAACTTAGATTGCCCCGTTGAAAGAGGAACATTAAACATATTTTCTTGCCTCTGGCTATCTCCGTGCATATAAACCTCCTAGGAGACACCACATGGTGTGTCCCACGTGTCTGAGTGCCTAAACTAATAATAGGTATTGTTACAACCCTGAACAGGTAACATGATGTATCCAACACGTGTCTAAGTGTGTGAGCCTTACAAGTGTCTTCACTCTTCCGTGTCCAACATGGATACAACAAGGATATGTGGGCCTGTTTGAAATGTTTGTGATTCCTAACGTAGTACGAATGCGAAAACATTAATGCAAACATACGGTTAAATCTTTTTTTGGTACCGGTATGCAGTTGATAGAAAAATGGACCTGAATATCTCTGTCATCCACTGTCAAATCCGTTCTACTGGTTTGACTTTCCAATCGCTGAGGTTGACGAATAGGTCCAGAACCAGAGGGCGTTGACACAAGAGATGGACTCCTACTCGAAGCCTGGGAAACAACTGGCATCATCTGCTGTAGCATCCCTGACAGCATGCCTCCCAGATTTTGTTGTTGGTCCCGAACTTGTGAACTTCCCAGACCAACAGGGGAAGAGCCACTAGGCCTGTTGGATGTGAATGAATCAGACCTCATCTGTGGATTCTGCGACATAAGAGATTGTAAGACCTCCTGCCCCTTGCTAATTAATTCCTGATCCTCTTGACTTTTGAGCTCCCCATGTGCTTTTAGGTCCTTTGGTTGAGAATTTGCCTGTTTGCTTCGCTTCTAAAAGAATCACGGAAAAAGGACAGGGTAAGAATGTAATCTACCTACACATTCATACTTAAGCAGTTTAATCAAAAAAGATCAAGTCACCCAGTTGCTTCACAAGTTTGACATCGTTTTTAGTCTGAATGCCATCATGTAAAATTTTACAAACCTTAGGTTGCAAGACACCAAGCCCTAGACCCTTCGGCACAAGAGTCTCGCTTTTGCTACTTTCACTAGGTCCTGAATCAGATGACGTGCTGGTGGAAGCAGCCTGCAGAAACATTCTTATCAGCAACCTGACTACCTCAAGATTTCAAAGGCAGTGTTCTCATATAGTTCTCAAAACAGTAGTGTAGCTAACGTACCTTCTGTTCATTTGGACCTGATACGCCCATACCGGGTGCATGTGGCGAAGAAGCATCAGTGCTTCCTTCACGAGTCTGACTGACCACCTCTTTTTCAAAGAGCGTATTTGGGTTACCTAAATGAGCATTGGACATACTCGAAAGATCTAAAAAGTAGAAAGGGCAAAAAATCTATCAGAATATGTTCTAACATAATTGTCAATTTTCACTGTGTCAAAGATTAAGTTGTTTTGACATTTGGAGTATCATGGACTATATCAAAGGGCTATTTAAACGATCTGCATTTCTTTTATTGTGAAATCGCAAATGGTCAGTTGCATTTGCATCATTTGGGTCAATTGGAAACAACTTCACTGTTTTACAGTGGTAGGGTTGCGTACATCCGACCCCCCTTATCTCGCTTAGGCGAGAGCCTCTTCTGAGGCATTGGGGTTATGTTGATGTTGAATATGTTCTAACATAAGTTTATGCCAAGTAAAAAGACGTGCAGATTGTGTACCAACAGATCGCACATCAGGATTTGATGTCCTTTCCGTTTCTGCATTGCGTGCAAGAGTAGTTGCTAGATCATTTATTTCAGCTACGATTTCAGAAACAGAAGATGATCTAGGAAGGGGACCATTTCCATCAACTTGGGACGCACTCCCAGTTGCTGGCGCAGGATGCTGATTGCTGGACTGCATGAAATTTTCAACTAATGACCAAAAGGCAAACTTGCAGAAATACCTAGCAGAACAATTCTGAGACCACAAAGAACCTGATTTGATGATAGCTGATGAGAGGCTTCTGTGTTTCCCCGGAATCCACCAGTTCCATTAGAAGCAGCTGAAGGTCCTGTTGTCAGGGAATGGAATAATACTTTGCCTATAAATTTAAGTTGAAAGGATGTTTTTCTTACCACGCATACGAATATTGATGATTCTAGGAGCATCCCCAACAGAAGACACTTCTGGAACTCCAACATTTGCTATTGTTGGAAGAGGCAGGGCAAATAATGGACCAGCTTGGTGAGAAACAGGCTGAAACAAATAAGACTTTTTTACTAATCATGTGGAAAATAACTGGCAGGAGAAATAGCAGTAGTAGTATGAACCTGAACCATTATAGGATTAGGCCCAGAAGAAGATATATATACTGCAGGTCCAGCATTGACCATGGATTCCGCCTGCAACATTGTGTGCATTAAATATTAGGTGGATGAATGTGAAGTTTTCTGAAAACTGAGGTGATGTAAAACTTGAGTCAGAAGATACAGCGGACTCTCCCATGCGGAATGTCGATATTGTACGGCCAAGCTCTAGCAGAAGAGATCCCAATTGCTGCATTGCTGCTCCAACATGCAATGCCTCAGCCTGAACCTGGCCTCGGATACCCAACTCCGTGGATGAATTATCTCGTGCAAGACGTCCAGAAAGATGCTGTTGATAATGGATATGTATATATCAAAATACGAAGAAAGTTCAATATCTAAATACAAGAATAATCTTAAGATTCATACTCGTATACTCCTGCAGAGTACCCCATTGCTCGTGCAATGTGTTACATGTTATCATCTACACTAGACAATTTAACAACATTTTGCTACAAGGTGACAACAAATTGTTCACCAATATACCACAACCTGGGTTTAACAAATCATTTCTATAACATCATGATGTTAAACCTCTTCACTTGGGACTGAAAGGACATTCTTTATTCTAAATATTGATAAGTAATTAGAGAAATTAGTCAAATTACCCACTTTTTTTTTTTTTTGCAAAGCCAAATTACCCACTCCTTGATTGATTGAGAGAAGGGTAAGAATTACCGATCAAAAAAATCAGAGATGATACTGATAGGTGAAGTTTGAACACAAAGCTCTAAGGATTCAACCGTTTCTTACAATGGCTGGTTAAGAAATTGATGCTTTCTAATTAAGATTACAACAAAGATGGTAATCTATTAAGATATTATCTATTATAGTGAAATATATGAATTTCATATGATGAATTGGTGACTGCTTGGTTTATGGCATCATCCTTGACAAATACAGAAGAGATACAAAATTAAGGTCCCTGAAAATATATCTACAAAAAAGGCATAAGAAAAAACTGCAACAACACATGATAGGAAGTTTGCAGTCACAGATCTTTGGCGTATGCAAGTCAATATAAATTACAAAAAGAAGAAGAAAGAATGATCAAGTGATAACAAATTTTTGCCTAACAACAACAGGTGTGCAATTACACACTTGCATGGGCAATTAACAACTTCAGATTTTCATTGTGCATATTCAACATATTATAACCATTGCAACTCAAGTACACGTCTAAACTTATTCCGAGTCCCACAACCCATGGAAGACAATGCGGAGCACTAGAGTCATATACTAAGTTACATGTTGAAGGCAGCAAGACTGACAACAATGCCCCAAGGTAAATATTGTCAATGTGCGTACATCGTGCACAAACACAAAAGCATAACCATTTTCATGATTTATAAATAATTTCAGACAACTAGCAAATATGGCATTACTGAGCATTTATATCCAATTTTCGCTGAAATACTGTAGTAAGACAATAAGTTTTCTAGCTTGATTCTTCAATTGTCTCATCTCTCCTGCGCGGTGTTTCAAATTTTCTAATTTGCATCACCTTAGCACTAAGGCAAGATTTCAGTTTCAACAGATTAATATTAATCATCAATGTTCAAAGATATCAAGCTCAAAATCTTTTCCACGGCTTACTGGTCTCATACTTGGAAATAAATAAGACAATCAATTAAAAAATACAAAACAAAATAACTACATCTTAATAAACTTTGAAGTGAATTCTAGGAATCAAACCACAAATGAAAAAATTGGAAATCTAGTTTCCATAATATTAGTAGAAACATTTTTTACAGTAAATCTTCAACTTAGATAAGACTTGCATGCAAGAAACAATGCTGATAAGTCTCAAAGGAGAAAACAAAATAATCTGGCAGCACAAAAAGATAAAAAAATCATATAGCTTTGGAAAGTGAAAAATGATGCTTTTTGGAAACATTATAGTGCAATTTTACGTGGAAATTATTCTGTAGAGAATTTACCGAGAGGGCAGCTACTGCAGGACCACTGAGTAGTTGTTGAGCACGTTCAACAACATTTATTAGCGCATCAGGAGACGTAGGAGGAAATGATTGTGTAGGAGACCGTTGAGCACTAGAGGGTGCTGATTGTTGATTGCCTGCGCATGGAAAGAAAATTAAATATCAACTTGATAGTTGATTATCCATGATGAGCACAAATGAACCTACAATTACTAGTAAGATCATCATACCACTATGTAGTGGCAAAATATGCTCCATTCGGTTGATAAATGCATGCAATGTAGTAAAAGAATCAGGAACTGCCTGCAATTAAACCAAGGATCTATCTGTCAAAAAAAGGCATACAAGAACAATAATAATTATGAAAAGACAGAGATAAAAGACCATGTGATTCAAAAAGGCCCCAGGAGATGCAACATGTGAAGGCTGATGTCCACTTTGATTGCTCCCATTGCCACCTTGAGCTCCTGTCGCTAGACCTTGGAAGGCCTATAAAATTACTTCATGTTTTTACTCAGAAGGATAAGTAATTAGAATAAGCAATATTGCAAATATTTGAAGAAAAAAACTCACTGAATTTGCATTTCCATTCAGTGACACATTATTTGCAGTTCCAATCCCCAAAGAACTAAGAATTGATCCAATTATCTGCACAATGAAAAAAATGACTATGTGTGGGCTGAAACATCGAAAAGAAGCTATCAGAAGAAGAAGAAAAACAGGATGCTTCTCAAAAAGAAACAGAGCACAATACCCGGGGCAGGTCTGCAACATTGTTTTCACCCTGGTCACTAACATTTAAACCAAGAACCACACTATGCCCGATCCTGTGGCGTGGCACAGATCCAGAGGTATCATTTCCTACAGAGCATTTCTTGTTATCAAAATTTTCCGTTTCATAAGTCTAAACAGAAACAAACTTAAAGGACAAATACAGTTTTACAGACGTACTGTAGCCCAAACATTTTATTTGAAGCTTAACAAAAACAAGTGAAAGATTACAAAACACATATAACAGTATTCTGATATGAAAAATACAGTCTATTGGGCAGCCTCGTATGTGGGACAAGAAATGTTGGAGCACATAATTGGGGCATTTTTTGCATGTGGTGCAAGTGGCCGACCAACTATAGTAACTACATTGGGTAATTTAACCCTAAAAAGATCCATCTACCCCAGCACCCATATGGCAAACTAACCAAATTCCCCTTCAATTATAATCCTTAACCACCACCCAAACACATCGAACAAGCCCCCAGCTGCTGGCCATCATTTGTTGATCTCCACTTCAATTTTCTCTCAATCATGTGTTCAGATAATTTTCTTCGTAACTTTTAATTTAGTAGTCATTATGTATTTACTGATTTGTTTGGGCAAGGTTATACTATATTGGGTTGTTTTAAGCACATCATTAAGTGATTTGCTAAAATTAAATATTTTTATCATTACTTATATATTATATAGTAATTTATATATTAATTATTATCCAACGTATTGTTTACATATGTAAAACTTGAATGTATATTTAATGACATGTTTACTTTTATTATTGAATGAATTCTTAAACTACATGGACTCCTGCATGGCGCATAAACTCTATGCAGTGCCTCACCCCACATGCAGACCACACCGCATACCAAAACCTTACACATAACATTACTGGTTTGATAATTTCACAAGGCCAACTTTACTTTTTATGCGTTGACCAATGTTTTAACTTCGCAAATGCGACCCTGTGCGGGGGGGGGGGGGGGGGGGGTGGCAGGTGCGACTATGCTGTCACACATGCCGCACAACTGTAAAAAAATTATTTTTTTAATTACAACAATTTTCCCAAAAAATCGGGAAAATCGTAAAAATTCAGGAAAAATAAGGGAAACTAGGAACAATATGTATAAAATACCTAAGGTGATTTAATTTCGACAAAACATCAAGTTCATCGACGTCATTGCCTCACTGGAAGCCCCGTCTACCCACCAAACCACTATGTATATTTTCATTTATCAACTTTTAAGTATTACAAGAACTGCAAGTACAACTGAACAACTATAATAAGAAAACAGTAAATGGACAGTAATTGTAACGTAAGTCTACAACGGAAATATTTGGTCATTAACCGACTGAGGAATGTCATCCTCTACGTCGTCGGAATTTCTGAGTCATCAGGGTTGTCATGATAAGTCTCATCTTCCTCGGTTACCTCATCGGCCATACCCACGGCTTCCTCGTTTATGTCTCGAACTGGCACCGCTGACGAAGTAGGTGCTTCATGGTGAAGTCTGAAGTTGAAGTCCTCCACAGCAGTTTGTAAAATCTACGAGGTTGGTGTTGCTGCACGGCGTGGTCGTCCTCGTGATGGACCAAAAGTAGTCTCCTCCACATCCGCCCATGTCAGATCATCTCCTACAAAAATTGGATCCTCTATTTCCACCAAGGATGATTTTCCATCAAGTCATAAACTATGCTAATAGTAGAGTCATAGTAGCCTGGTTTGTCCTTCCTCTCCATGAATCGTTGTCATACACCAGATCGTTCAACTTCTTCGTAAATAACTGATTCATTCTTTCTGTGAGTATTTGCTCAAACACAATCCAATTTCTCACATCCGAATGTTGAACAAGTAAGACAAAACTTTAAAGGTCAACTGCTTCAAAGAGCAGTTCCCGCCACTGACCTTGCTTCCGTAATCAGACCACTAATCAGTAGGGATCTTTGTGGTTCAGTGCTGCATCACAATTTCTCGACCAAACAATCCTTCATCATTCTTGTAACGATTCAAATGCATTGATATGTGATCTTGGTCTTCAGGGTTTGAGACCAACTTCATCAAAACATCCGACCAGCCCGTAAGTAAGTGTTGATGGTCTTTGATCGGGTACAAGAGGAAGTCGGCGGAGTACAACGGACTCAACATTTGGCGTCCACATCTTCTATCAATGACCTCAATAACGGCCTGATATAATTGGGATCTAAACTTGTAGTTGTCTTGATCTGCAACTTCGCTTTTTCCATTGCATCATACAGGTAAACTATTGCAGGTTTCGCGTTGCCATCCACTAGCATAACAGTCACCAATAGTTGACTTGCCTTTAGAGCATTGGTGACATTTTGGAACGTTGTCAATATGATGGCTTCGTAGACCTGATTGATCTCTATCTTCACTTTGCCATTCCTTTGCACAGAAACTGGATTGATGAACTCAACTGACACAATGAAGGTGATTGACATCATTTCATGCTCATATTTGTATCTTATATTCATTAACTTTCACCTAAACAATGCTATGTTACGAGTTTTATGTTTAGTTTTCAGGAATAATTAGGTTTGAATAGATGAAGCATAAAAGGACCCAAAAGCTGGAAAAAAAGACTGGATTGTGAGATCTGGGGACCAAGATGCAAGGGAGAATGACCTAAGAGCAAAACAGAATACTTCACACCATCATGGTCCTTTTAAACGCAAGACAGAGGGACCTAAGAGCAAAACAGAATACTTCACACCATCATGGGGAGTATTTTAGCAATTCGATTCGGATCGGAACTCCAACAAACGAAGTAGATGCATCAAAGACCACCAAAAGTACAAAGAAAAGCCCAGAATAAAACTCAACTGGATCCGGACATTTTGGACCGCCAATTGGCGGTCTGGATTAGCCCAGATCCGCCAAGATTTCTCTCGGACTTGTATTAATGTTCGTTTAGGCTATTTTTGGTGTTTGGTTAGTCCCACATCGGGGGATTGTCCCGGGTTAGCTTTTTCCATGGCTATAAATAGAACTCTTCACCTTCCATTGTGATCACTTCATATTTTAAGTGGTTATTCTTCCTACTAGAAGTGAGGCCTTGAAGCACACACTAAAGTAGGAGGATGCTACTTTTAATGCATTAGGATTTCTAGTTTACTGGCTTTATGTCTTATCGAGTTGTTAGGATGCACCCCGGTTTTCCCTCGGGGGGCGTGTAATCATAGGATTTCAGTACTCAAACATTTAAAGAAGTCCACCATGAACCTAGTGAATCAAATAATTCGTGTCTGTTAGTATAAGGAAGTTTGTCGTAGTCAAGGGTCCTTAATCTCTTTTTGTGAAACTTAAGTGTAGGGGTTTTGGTTCCCATGTAGATAAATAAGTGGTGTTCTCTCTTCTCGCACGGCTCATATCACTCGGGAAAGTAGGTCTGAGGGGACTTTGTGCCTGGTGCTTTCGAGTCATCTGACTTGGGATGCACCGACCGAACTCCCGTTACACGGGTGGTAGGGATCGCCCTATGTGGAGATTTGGGGGAAGGTGTACGTGATAGTGTAATTCCTCATATGCAATGATGCACGAAACCTGACCCTGGGAGAATCAAACACCAACCACTAAATGCTCCAAAGAAGAAAAAAAAGAAGAAAAGAGTCAAATAAAAACCAAAATGGACTTTACACATTGTATCACATTCAGAAGTTAAGGTTGCCCATGTCTTTCACTTAATTCATTAGTTAACTCTCACGAATAACTCATTAGGCTAGGTGTGTGGACTGATTACATATATAGAGTCGACCCATAGTATTACCGCGTCCCATGATCGACAAAATAAGTCCAACGAGTCGTGTAGCTAGATTGATTAATGCATCTTGTTCGGATTTTGTGGGTATATCCGCTGAAAACCCTCAGGAGACAACACTCCTCCTTCTTGGCGAAAAGGAGGTTTAACGGCTTGTTGCACGTGCTAAGTGCAACCGTGATTCCTACGAAAGTGAGTTAGGATTTCTTGTTTTTCGCATGCTTTTCTCTTTCGTTGTTTTGCTCGGGACTAGCAAAAGTTAGGTGTGGGGTATTTGATTGACATCATTTCATGCTCATATTTGTATCTTATATCCATTATCTTTCACATAAACAATGTTATGTTACGAGTTTTATGTTTAGTTTTCAGGAATAATTAGGTTTGAAGAGATGAAGCATAAAAGGACCCAAAAACTGGAAAAAAGGACTGGATTGTGAAATCTGAGAACCAAGATGCAAGGGAGAAAGACCTAAACGCAAGACAGAGGGACCTAAGAGCAAAACAGAATATTTCACACCATCATAGGGAGTATTTTAACAATTGGATTCGGGTCGGAGCTCTAACAAACGAAGTAGATGCATCAAAGACCACCAAAAGCACAAAGAAAAGCCCAGAATAAAACTCAATTGGATCCGGACATTTTGGACCGCCAATTGGCGGTCTGGAACCGCCAATTCGCGGTCTGGATTAGCCCAGATCCGCCAAGATTTCTCCTGGACTTGTATTAATGTTCGTTTAGGCTATTTTTGGTGTTTGGTTAGTCCCACATCGGGGGATTGTCCCGGATTAGCTTTATCCATGACTATACATAAAACTCTTCACCTTCCATTGTAATCACTCCATATTTTAAGTGGCTATTCTTCCTACTAGAAGTGAGGCCTTGAAGCAAACACTAAAGTAGGAGGATGCTACTTTTAATGTGAGTCATTTTATCAATAAAGTTGTGTTTCTTTCATTGTTTGTTTATGCTTCTTTTATTGTTTGTGCATGTTTTAGTTTAATCGTCTTTTATTTCTAGCTTAGTTTTAATATGCTTTCTTTGCTTAGTTTAATAATTAGTGTAATGTTTAGTGAGTAGTTTCATCCCCTTTGGGGGGTGGAGTAGATGTACATATATGCATTAGAGAATGGGATGAATGCTTTATTTTTGATGTGTTGATAAAACATGAATGTATGTTTGCTTGTTTAGGATAGAATTTATAACTTGATGAGTTTTGCCAAAATGATTAGACACCTCTCATGCTTGTTTAGGTTCTGTAATAAACACCTTGCATATGTAAATGTTAATCAACTAAGTTGGTGAATAGATTGATAGGTTTTGTCATAACATTTAGACACTTCCTATGCTTGATAAACACCACATTCATGTGCTTAAAGAATGTATTCTACACCAACCTCTTTGCATGTGTGCACTCACTCCACCCCTTAGGGGTTTTTCCATTCCTTAATTCCAGCACTTGTTTTGTTCTTAGCTTAGTTGTTATTTCATCGTTTGTTTGTTTGTTTCACATTTCGTACTTCTTAGCGTAGTGTAGTGTAGCGTAGCATAATCAATATTTCTCCCCCTATTTTTGTTACTTGATTTCTGATAAACAAGAGGATGCTCACCTCCCTGAGGACAACCTGTACTTGCCACCGTTTCATCGCGGCCGTGCACTTGCGGTTTAATTAAAACGTTCAACAGAAGGTCTTCAAAGCTTGTCGTTTCACCTAAAGTTTTTGGAGCATCAAGAATGTGGTGGCAAAACGAGTCACGACTGGACGAATTAGATTCCCTTTAATGGCTTTTTTCAACCGATCGTTCAGTTGATTGTACGCCTTGAAGTAGTTGACAATCTTTTGACCGGTGGTAATTGTCCTGATGTATAACTTCCCGATATCCTCCAAGATGATATCGATGCAATGAATTGCGCACAGAGTCCAGAATAACTACTTCCTCTTTAACATCATCTTCCCAACAAATACATAGGCGGCAGCATTGTCGGTGACCACCTGCACGACATATCGCTCTCCCACTTCGACCACAACCTTATCGATCAACTTAAACAAATAGTCTATGTTGTGGAAGTAAGCAGAGGCATCGACAGACTTCCAAAAACATGGTGCATGTGGGGCAGTTAACTAAAAAATTAATTATGCTACGACCACAACCATCATTCCACCCATCAGTCATAATTGTACAACCATATATTTTTCAATCTTCCCTACATGAATCTAGAAGTGTTTTTGTTGTTTCAATTTCCCATTTCAAACACAGTTTGGCAAACTCGTGTGGAGTCATCAGTTTCAAACCGGACCCAAATCTAGCAGTTCTATCAATTGCAACTTTAAATTCTTTGTATTCGCATGCATTGAAAGATAAACATGCTTTATACCAAAAAATGCCCAAAGTTGGGTTACTTCTTTTCTCTCCTCTTTTTTTAAATTGGTTGTATGTGGTGGTTCGGGTGGTACCTCCTTAACTTCGGTCAACAACATCCTCGGGATGCCACGACAAAAAACAGTCCATTGGTCAAAATTTTGATCGGTTCATTTGCCTCTTTCGAAATTGAATCACGGGACGTAGGGCGAAAGATGAACCACCACCACGTCATTGACCAGTACCCGAACCGGACCCGATGCCCCCAAAACCCTCTACATCATCTAAGTCTATAAATTCATCTAAAATTGCTTTTTCATTGTGATATGCTATAGATCGGGGTATTAAATTTTGTTCAATTTCTTTACAGTAAGTTGAAGATGCACATGCACATGGTTTTACATAACTACTTTTGGGTGAGCAATATGTTGTTTGTCTATTTATTCGACCCCTACTAACAAAATCACATAGTTCACATACAAGTTTTGATTTATGTTCAAGGGAAAGATAATGTGCGATTTTCCATCCCATGTCATTTAAATTTGGGACGAAGGTGGTTAAATTCTTCTTGATTCATTGGTAATCCATTACCACTAGGTGGCATATACACTAAAATTAAATACTACACTAAAAGAAAATCGAAAAGAGTGCACTTGAACGAGGGAAGACAGAAAGAGGCTGCAGCGGAATCGAGATTCGGCGAAATTTTGCTTCCAAAATCCACTCCACGGTCACCAAGTTTGTCTTTCTTTTAACCAAAAATCTCCAAAATTTGAAGCTTAAGCACTTGCAAGATGGAGAATGGGAGAGATTGAGAGCTTAACAATTGAGAAATTGTGAGAGAAGTTGCAAGATGAGAGAATAAGGGTTGGAAGGAGATGAAATGGGTTTAGGGGTAATTATAAGGGGAAACAGTGGGAGTTGGAGCTCCAACGACTACATATAGTCGTTGGAGTTGTGTGGTTGCATACCCAAATTGTGCGACGCACAGTCCGCACGACGCATAATGTCGTGGCCTAACGACTAGTTGGGCTGTAAATGTGACGCACAAGTCGCACCCTCTGGGGTGCGACGCTGTGAGGATCGCATATGGGACCCCTGCCGGCCGACTACTTTGTGCGACCGCATACCGAGTATGCAGCCGCACATTAAAATGTTGGCGCTAACATATATTTCTAATATTTTGCCCTAAAACTTGAGTTGTTTTGGAATTTATATCTGCTTACGTGTTTTTAGGTTTTTCAATGTTTTTTATTATTTCTGAATGCTCTTGGAGTTTATATAGCCATTTTCATATAAGACGATGTTTTTTGTTGGTTTATGGTTAATTAATTATTTTTTCTAGTATTTAAGACGCATCATGAAATTAACAAATTGAACTGTAATTTGAAAATGGCATACACTAAAGAGAAGATATGTGGAGGTTGAAATCAAATAATATACAAGTGCATCAAGCTCTATGATATTGGAGATGTAGCTGACCTCCGTATAATATCTCCATGAAAGAATATACTTATTATAGCAAAAGGTTTATAGAAACGATTTGCCTAGTTGACAAATAACTAAGATTGTGTCCAGCCTTCTACATATAGGCATTAAAGATAAAGAATATTGATAATCGATATTATTCAAAGAAGCAAAATAGAGATCTCGTGGAATATAATGATTTATACTTATTTTTTGATCGGTAACATAACGATTTATACAGTATTTTATTTTTTTATCAGTGATTTGTATAGTAATTGGCATTTAGTATATATACGTTGCAGCTTAAGAAATAAGATTCATGTGACTTAGATTTTGACCTTGAAGTGCTAAAATTGAAGCACCACGGCCAAAATGGTTGTTGACCTCCTAATAGCCACATTATTTCCATTTAACAATAAATTTGGGTAGAAAATTTTGACCTTCAAGTGGCTTAGATTGAAGTGTCACGGCCAAGATGGTTGTAGGCCTCCTAAGGGCCACATTATTTCCATGTATCAATCAAAATTGATTTTCATGTAAAAATTAAAGAAGACAACATAGGAAATGGATGGCTTGCACACCTTGAGTTCCATCACTTCTGCCTTCGTCAGAGGAGACTCCGATTAGAGCTGGTTGTCTTGCCACCAGATGTAAAGTATCCCCGTCTTCAACATCTTTACAAGCTAAGGAACAGAAAAAGAAGAGGCACAACCATGCTCGAGCCAATGAACTTCAACAGATATATAATTGCTATTATTTTATGTACAAAGAAACACATAGAAGACTGTCAATTTGTCGTATTCTTACAAAAAAACATTGGGAATCATGCATAGTGCAAAGACTTAAAACAGAAGGTACAAATGTGTTTAAAGGAGATAAAACTATGAACAACAATAAATCATTTATTTCCAAACTAGTTGCCGTAGGCTAGAAATGAAACTCAAGAAGAGTGAAACTACTATTTAACCAAATGTCAAATTTATTTTCCAGAGAAACCATTCAGAACAGTATATTTTCATGCCAAGACAAAACACAATCATTTGGTAACATAAATCTTCTTACCCGGCTTAGTATTTATATATGTGTTTCCTGTTCCACAGTTCATTCAAGATAACATTTTAAAACAATAACAACAAACCAAAGGATACGATATGCAGAGAGAATGTGATCATCCTTTAAGACCTTGCCTCTGAAAATCAGACGCTGCTGTGCAGAAGGCACGCCTACAGTATTTGAAATTATGTCCTTCAATTGTGGAATGGGAGTCTGAAAGACAAGCAAGTACAAGAAGGATGAGTTTTGTTTTCTAGAGACGATAACTATACAAGATACACAAGAGAAAAGGTAATTCGTCGCTTCATCCGAAACGGAATCTACCACATATTGCATGTGGAACAGATGAGAGCATATGAAAATTTCCCTAATGTTAGACATTATGCATGTGAGATGCATTCATCAGTTATCCAACAAACATATTAAACCAGCTATCAATCCTGCATCTCCATCATGTAATTGGCATTTTGAAAGTCAGTGAGATAATATAATATAAAATAAAATAAGTAATCATGTGTATCAACATATGCATGATATCAGAATTATCTCAATCAACGTTTATGTTACCCTGACGTCTCAAGCGAGGTTCCCCACTCTAGACAAACTAAGGGGTTAGGTGTAAGCAATCTTACCCCTATACAAACAAGATCTTATTTACGATTGATGATTTTAAATGCAAGAAAACATCCCCTATCTCAAATATATGAAATTCAAGTCGCTTAATGAGTCATTTTGATTTAGTCCATTATAATTCAAACGTGAAAAGATAGTGAATCTTTGACTTCGATCGGAATGGTTGTCTAAAAAGAGTACTAGAAGGGATCTCAACATCAAAAATGTTGTTCAAAAAAAGGCAATTTCTCCTCTAATGTGTATCTAAAAATGAAAATTCATTGCAACCAACATTACCTTTTTGTCCACACAGAATGTGAAAAGTTGAGAATCAAGAGTCTTAATATTTATTTGGACAGGCACTTCCTGACTTCCCTCAGCAACTTGACTTGGAGAAGCACCTTCGGTAGAATTGTCATTTGCCATTTTGTTTTAGCCTGTGAAAGATCAAAGATAATAATGCAGACAAATACAAATAACTTTACTATGTTATTTTCAAATAAATATGATAAAAAAACAAATAAAAAGGTTTTCATAGGCAATGACATCTAGCACCGCTTCGATGTGCAATACACTTGTGTCACATGATGCAACCATTGATTTGACATAACATTGATTTCTCCTCTATGGTTGACATGCCTTATAAGAATGCCATGATTTGACAATAGTTCTTGCAATATATTGACCTACTAACAAAATGCTACTAAAATTGACAAAATTAGCAAAAATCAAAAACAAATATAAATTTAAAAAATAACAATCTTTCTTTAGAGACGTTATAATTGAAGTTGAATGTTACCCGAAATGGCAAATAGATCCTTGACAAAGCCTTAAGAAACATTGGATGTCTTTCCATTTCGATTTTGTTGTGTTTAGGCCATCTAGGTTTTCTTTTTTCTATAATTCTAGATATATTTATAAGTATATATGTTTTTTATCAATATATATGTTATATGAAGAGGGATCTATTACTTTTAAATTGTGTTGACATACGGTTGCATTCGACGATAAAATCAAATCTAAACTCCAAATTGAAAATCCAAATCATAGATCTTGATCTACAACATAAGTAGATTAAAGATGTTGAAAATCATAAATTTAGTAATTGTTTCATATAATATCTAGAAATCAGATTTTTTAATGAATGTAGTATGTTCATTTTTACATCTCTAATTATTACATAAAACGTGTTCCAAATTTTATAATTTTGGACGTCCTTAATCTACATTTGTTGTAGAGCAAAATCTACCGTTTGGATTTTCAACCGCATGTTAACAAAATTTAACATTAGTGGATCCTTCCTCATGTTATATATATGTTATATATAGAAAAGGTATGGGTAATTCGATCCTTAACTTGAGATTAAAAAAAGGATTTCAAATTCAATCAGTAGATATCGACAAGCTACAACTTGTTTCTTGTTTTCATCTAAAACCCTCACCAAATGGATAGAATAACCCTAAAATAATTGTCTAAACGCCTCAAAATGTGTTTCCATTATCATGTCTCGGCAGCCAACAACTTCAGACAACAATTTCAGAAGCACAATGTTTTTTTTTTTCACGTGTTTCCCTTGTTCAAGTAGCGATATGATTGAAAATTTATCTCATTGGGCACTTATTCCGTTTTCCGACATAAACACAAAATCAATCGTACCAAACTTCAACTGAACATCTACCAAACTAAAGTTCCAACGCAAATTCAAATCTGATTCGACAAACACCATAATCTAAAGGGAGCAAAAAAGAAAACTCCAAAACGACGACTAAAAAAATCAAAACGTTCTTCCGAAATTTCGGAAAGCTAACAAATTTCAGATACGAACGAAATGAACCAGAAGGCGAGAGAACTACCTGAGAATGGGAAAGCGATGTCGCGGAAAGTTGAGGACGACAGGGAGAATCCGGAGAGGAGAAGATCGCCGGCGACGAGCAGGAGGATGATGTCGGGCGGCGAGATTGGAGGTTAGGGTTTCACCTAAATGGGGGAAGAGGAAGACGGAGGGGCTCCTATGCGGGCTTTTTTTCTGGAATGCTCCCGAAAACTCTAGAAATTGGGTCAAACATATTCGGACATTATTAATGGATCTTAATTATATTATACTTAACAATTATACTGTACTTAATTAATTCACATAAAATAGGATCGTCAAGTTCTGTTGTAAGGTTAATTTCGGTTAGTGGCTCGGCTGGGTTCCGCTCGATAAAATAAACAAATTGAGTACGAACGAAAATTTTCGCTAGATAAAATAAACAAACTGAGCAGGGGCAACGTTTTGCTTGCTCAAACTAACTTGGTTATTCGCTTAACTCAGTTGAACAAATCATATATACGTAATAGACCCGTACCAGCACTTTGCATTGCATTGTAGAATTCCAGTAAATATTGGAGTTTCTCTTAGGAAAGGTTTTGGAGGATCAAATGCTTTCGATCATCCGAAACGGTGATTTCAGTAAAGATTTGAAGTTACTGACTCAAACGTTTTGGTTGACCGAAATTAATTCGGTCCGTTCTGAGAATTTCAATTAACTGAATGTTTGACAGTTAACGGATACAGTTGGATATGCCTTTGGTGCATCAAGTGAATATTTGATCTTAAGACTCAAGTAAAATAAAAATTACATGTCTTCTCTTTAAGCTTTAATTACAAATTTTGAGGATTGATCTTGAAGTTCATTAGTTCTTCAGTTTAAGCACATACAATGTTAGTAATATACAATATATATATGTAATTTAACAATATGATATATGTGATGTGTTAATTGACGTTGTGCATAATATTAAATTGTTAATCATCAAATTTTAGAGTAATGAAACAAAAAGGCAATAGTTTGTTGCTCTTGTTTGTGTGTTTTTTTGTGTCTGTAGGTGCTTGTTCATGCTTGCTTAGTACATTCGGTATTGCATTCAAGTTTTAATTTTTTTAGTTTGTGGTTATTGAAAAGTGCATTCAAGGTACAGGTGTAACGAGCGGGTATTATCTGTTACCCCCATTTAATAAGCAGGTACGGATACGATTTTTGTACTCATTTAAAAAGTATACCCGTTTACCCATATATGTTTTACCCGTTTAATAAATGGGGTGAGTGCAGATATACTCGTTTACCTACATACACTCGTTTACCTATTTACATGTTTAATTATTTAATTAATATATAATATATAGTTAAAATAATAAAAATATATTTAACAGATGTCAACTAACATATATTTTACCTTTTATTATTATTTGTAGGCACACAACTTAGCGGTGCAAGTTCGGGCACCACTGACGATAAAGATGATGGAGTACGTGAAGAGTCAAATGATGAGAAAATTCATCCGGAAATTTATCATTTGATTTATGAGTTAAAGAATTAACAAAAATTGTATTTTTGGTTGACAATGTGTTTAGTAGTAAACTTTTAATTACTTTTTTGTATGTTGCAACTCCATGTGATTTATTATCTAGTTATATCTTTTATTTGTGTTACACTTTTGCATGTTTGAAATGATAAATTGTGGCAAGTTATTTGTAAGAAATTTAGAGGTTTGTGTAATAATACCGCAATTCCCATCATACCCGCCTCGTACCCGTTTATTAAACGGGTACAAGTACAACAACATTTAAAATGAGTATATACTTGTACCCGTACCCGTTTAGTTAAGTGAGTATGAATACGGGTATGACCATACCCGTCCCATTTACACCCTTAATTCAAAGGTGTTCGACATAATTCCAAGTGACCGTCTCAAGGGATTTAAAGTGTCTAAATTCCAATGCAGCATGGTCCAAATTTTCTAACAAAACTTTGGGGTTTGAGGTTTGCATCTCCTTCCTTTACATTTAATACAAGTATCACTTTTATAAATAAAAAAACTAATATTGAAATGTAAATGGGGTTTCAAAAGGGTACAATCTATGTGATGATGATTTATTTTAAATGCTTTTTGCTTGGATACTACTCCAAAGCTCCGAAATTATTGAAATGACACTTGAAAAATCGTATTTGTTTGAATGTCACTAAGAAAAGTTTTTATTTGCTTGGATGTCATTAGACCCAAAATCAATATCACTAACTTTTCGTTAACACTATTAGCTATATTATGTTTAATTTGAATTTTACAAAATCAACCCCAAACTTTTTACAATTTACTAATTATCTCTATTTGGTTGTGAATTTTGCAAAATTTAGTCTCACTATTAACTTCTCTTCTATCTCTCTTCCTACTTTCTTTCTCTATCTTTTTTTCTCTCAACATTCACATCCTTTCTCTTGTCTTTTTCTCTTTCAAATCTCTACCTTTCATCTCCTCTCTTTCTTATTCATTTTTCTCTCACCAAAATTATTTTTAATATTGAATAAAAATTAAAAAATATTTTATTAGAATAATTTTTCTATACAAAATTAGGAAAAAATGAAAAACTAGTAATGAATGAACGAAGACGAAATGACATACGAAAAAATATTATTTTTAATAAGTTTTTGTATTTTTAATTTTTTCCAAAGAAATATTAAAAATTATTTTATTAAATATTTTTTATTCTTAAAAATAAATTTGGTGAGAGAAAAATGAACGAGGGAGACAGAGGAGATGAAAGATAGAGATGTGAGGGAGAGAAATAATGTAAATGTAGAGTGAGTGAGAGTGTGTGTGTGGAGATACGCCACCCTTTTGCTTCACAAAAAGAAAGAAAGAAAGAAAGAGAGTAGGAAGAGAGAGAAGATATAAGTGAATAGTAAGAGTAGATTAACATTTTCAACAAAACAGAGTTAACAAGTAAATTGTAGATAGTTTAAGGTTGATTTTGCAAAAATTTAAATTAAATAATAATATATTTAATGATTTTAGTAATTGTGTTAACGAAAATTTAACGGCATGGGTGTCTTATAATCTAACAAACTTAATATGACTTACAATTCTGCTCAAATATCACATAAGTAAGTTGGTTAAATTGCATGAGAAAATGCATATGTATGTTGTATCATATCTTATCAGGTGCTCTAGATTGTAGACCAAGACTCGAGAATCAAGAAATGTAATTAAGTTATGGAAGAAGATTTGTAATTTTCATTAGTTGAGTGATTGCTAACAATATGTACACTTAATGCACACAAATAATCAATCCAATGAAAATTAGATGGTTGGACAGCAAGCGGTCCTCCGCTGGTTCTTAAAACGAATGGGCTCAAGTGCAATTTCAGACGTTCGTCCCTTTGTTGGTTAGTCGATTCTTGAGTCTTGACTATCGTTTTCGTAAGTCATTATTGCTCATGATAGCGAACGATGAATCACTTGCCGGTCAACTAATGAACCGCTTTGATTACGGACAACCTTGATTTTCATGTGGTCAGTTGGTCGTCCCCCGGACGACGAATCTATTAGTATGAACATATGACGTTAAGATTACTATTGTTGTTTCAACTTCAAATGTTAATTGTTATTTTTGTTGTATTGTTGTTGTGTTTAACCTTTACAAAATCAATATTGTTGTTGTAATGACCCTAACTTAATTAAGGTTCTTTGGTGATTAGGTGTGCTAATTGGAGAAGTTTGCATGGGGAGTTGAAGAGGGAATAATGGAGGTATGGTGGTGATGGGAAGTAGGTTGGTAGGGTGATGGTGTGGAGTGGTGAAGTGAAGGGTGAGGTGTAGGGGTGTAAACGATTCGGGTACGGGTCGGGTATGCCCCTACCCGTACCCGTACCCGGCTAAATTAGCGGGTACGGGTACGGGTATATACCCGGCAAAAAACATATATACCCGTACCCGACCCGTACCCGTTAAGTTAGCGGGTACGGGGCGGGTAAACGGGTATAGCAGGTATAATATATAATATATAAAAATATAATATATATTATATAAAATATATATTATATATAAAAAATATATAATATATAACATATAAAATATTAAAAAAATATTATATATATAATATAATATATCTTAACCGGTATACGGGTAAACGGGTATGGGTAATGCGTATACCCGTACCCGACCCGTTTATTAAGCGGGTAAACGGGTATGGGTATACGGGTTTGAATTTTTAAACGGGTATGGATTTTTGTACCCATACCCGTACCCACCCGGGGCGGGTGACCGGGTATACGGGTATTACCCGCCCCGTTTACACCCCTAGTGAGGTGATGGGAGGCATGGGTTGATGGTGGCCGGGTTGGTGGAGAAAACTCATCTCCCTCCTTTTTCTTCCTCTCTCTCACGTCTCCTCCATCTCCTTTGTTATTTCTTCTTTCTTCTTCTTCAACTCTTTTCCTCTCCTTCAAGATCCTCGAGCTCCGGTGGTGAAGGTTGCGGAGCAAGGCGGGCGTGCAAGCTAGAGGGAAGAGGTGCGAGTGGTGCGGACCGGAGTTGGTTGCGGAACTCCGGTGTTCTCCGGTGAAGTCATCGTTCTTCGCGAAGAAGGTATGCCAAGTTCTTGCATTAGAGGCCTTTATTGCTCACCCTAGTTGGGGTGGATTTGTGGTCGGTCGCGGGTGGTCGGAGACCTCACCGACGGCGAGAAACAACGTAAAATCCTTGGCTGACGCAAGGTTCCTGTCGACCAGTTTCCTTCGGGCGGTCGACCGGTTTAGTGGTTTGCCCGACTTTAACCAACACCGGTCGAACGATACCTTGTTTGGCGGTCGACCGGTCGTGCGTGTGTTGGTGAGTCGAGGTTTGTCTGGATGTTTTCGGTCGAACGGGATCCTTGGATCGTTCGACCGTTGCTTCGTGTTTCGCGTGGACCGGACGTTGACCATCCAAACAGTCGACCGTCCTAGACCTTTTGTCCGATCGGAACTTAAGTGAGCTTAAGTTTATAGTATGTTGTTCGACTGTTTGTTGTGCCTTGTTCGACCGGTAGATGACCTAGAATGTTAGGTTGACCCTGGTAGTTTTCGGTCGACCGGGAACCCTGAGTCGGTAAACCGAATAGACTTGTGTGATTTTGACCAGACTCTGGATTTTGACCATGTTCGGTCGACCGGTTTTAGACCTTTGTTCGACCGTTGGGGATTTAGTTTTGAGCACATAGTTCGACCGTTGTAGGCATTCGGTCGATCGATTCCTTTGTGGAAGCGGTCGACCGGTATACCTTTTCCGGTCGAGCGTTTGAGCCCAGAACTGAATCCTTGTCCTAGTGAAGTGTCAGCTCTGTCCACGGAAACTTGTGTCCTCGCTTGGAGCGTGAGCCCGGAGGTGACGGTGGGTACGTTGCGCGTGCCTGCCCAAGGACGGTCGTGTGAATAATTGGGACGTGTCGCCTCTGCATTATAGATGGTGACGTAGTTTATGATTTGACTCGTGTTAGAGTAGCAGCCGGAGGGATTGCGGATCCCATTGCTTCAGCGGGCACACAACTGTCGTTGGGTGAAGTGACTACCGGCGTAGATGGCTACGGAGGCCGCTGCCCTGCTTTTATAGCGACGGAGTTGGTGTCTGCATGTGGAGCTCGATGACCCCACGGACTTCGATTCGGATCTGTCGATTGTCTGGCCCTTTGTGTGGCGGATATGTTCGACTGACCTTGATAGACAGTGATTGCAAGAGCCCGTGCGGCGACGGGAGGGATCGCGTGTGGCCTGTATGGTAGCGACGATGGACTGTCGATGATGATTTCTGGCAGGTAGCTCGATTGGGCACCTATCGAGTGAGATACCGTGCGGTCTGTGTGGCGTGTGGGGATGTGTTGCGTATTGTCCGCTAGACCCGATGTTTGGACCGTGTGGCCTGTGTGGCGGAGGCGATGTTGTGGACTGTGTGGCCTATGTGGTACCGGTGGTTGTGGACCATGCAGCTGAAGGATTTTGTGTCCCTATGTATGTATATATTTTAAAAAATTTAATACAACATACAAGATCGATTTTCATATTTTCAACAATTTTTATGTACATAGTTTTGTGATTATTCTAATAACATGCAATCCTACATTTATTAAAATACATCACAAAGGTAGAATCATACCTAAAGGTTCTCTAAAACCTTCTTGAAGATTCGGAGTCGCGTTGCCCGTTGAATCGTCCACGGATTTGCCTCCGAGTGTTCATCAAACTCTAAACAAGATTAGAGAGAAAATAGCTAGCCAATCAATCTCTAACAAGGTTTAGAATCTAGCTAATAACCCCTCTTTAAGCTCCTGAGATTCTTATCTCTAAAACTTAAATTTACTAAGAGATTTTCGGGGTGATTAGGGAGAGATTAATGAGAGAAAGATTTTTTTGCATTAGTTGTTAAACAAGTAGGAGTAGGGGTCCTTTAAACATCCTTATGAATAGCTATTATTTAGTCATGAATGTAGGATCGTGTGGGTTATGGGTCCACTAATCAAGGCTAATTAACAAATATAATCCTAAACAAACTCTACTTGCAAGTCAAAAGATGATGAAGCGGAATTCAAAACAAATACAAGCAAGTAGGGAAGGAATAAGCAAACCACAATCACACGGGGATTTTATAGAGGTTCGACACCCCACCCGGGTCCTAGTCCTCTCTTGTAAGCTCCGCTCGACTCCGCGAGCTCCGCCTACGTCTTCACTAACCACTCCCCGTTCCGGGCCGGGAGCAACGCCTTTTACACTTCTTCAAGCTCGCGAAAAACCCTCGCCGAGCTTGGCACCACCTCTCACAATCCGAGATGATCACTTGAGGCTTTCACCGAAGTCCTTGCTTCTTCTTCGGAATTTCACCGAAGCCTTTGCTTTGACAACTCAATGAGTGGGACACACTCTTCTCTAACTGAGCACAACAATTGCTAAATGTGTGAGTGATGAATAATGTGGAGATTTGAGCTTAAGATCACTAAATGAGAGCTTTGAGGATTTGGGATTTCTCTCTATGAATTTGACTATGAGGAATTGGAGAGTTGTGTGTAAAACTGAGTTTGATCCTCTATTTATAAGCTCTAAGAGATTCCTAGCCGTTGGGGAAAGATTTGATTGATTTGTGTAAGAGATACACAAAACAGAATTCAAATTCAGCAAAAATTGTCTCCAACCGGTCGACCTAAAGTGGAACCGATCGAACAGAACCTTACAAAAACTAATGGATCGGTTGGACAAATGGATGGTTCGGTCGAACGGTTGGGAATAGTGTTATGCGTATATGACCGTTGTATGAATACGACAAAATAAAACGGTCACATGAAAACCCGGAACGGTCGAACAAAATGGCAAAACCGGTCGACCATTTTAGTCTCGGCAAAACACTACTGAAATCGGTTGAACTATGAGGCAAATCGGTTGAACAAAAATGGTCATGTAAAAACTTTAAATCTACTGAAACCGGTCGAACAAAAGGTCCAATCGGTCGAACGTTTTCGGACAGGATTTAAGGTTTAGTTTTAGTGATTTTCCGACTATGTTTTGGATGACCTATCGAAGTCCGATTGATCTGAAATTTTGTGTAACTTCTCTAAGGAACCTAGTGTGTGAATGCATGGATATTAGCTTAAGTTATGCTCAATTTACATATGTTCCTAATACTCAAACAAAAGTAAAATACATGTCTTCAATCCAGCTTGATTACATGTCTTGACTTGATTTTTCTTCTTTCTTGAGTCTTGATCACCTGTAGATGTTAGCAAAATACAACATATATATCATTATACTACATGTGCTAATCTACATGTCCTAATTAAGATTAGGTTGAATTACATCATCAAAATATGGATTAAGGCCAAAAAGCCAACAATGATCTCTTGCTTATTCTCTCCTAAAATTAATCTCTAATTTCTACATAATCACCCACAAAAAACGTTTTAATTAAATCTGGAATTAATCCACCCATGATTTAATTAATCTCTTAATAATTCAGACAGAATCGTTCTTGTTCGGTAAACCGAGTATTATTCGGTCAACCGAACCATTCGGTTATAACACGTGTTCGGTGCACCGTGAGCTAGACGATCGACCGAATCCCCATGAGAAAAATCCCCAGGAAGAATTCGGACGAACCACGTCTTTTACTCGGTCTACCGTTGACCCACCAGAATCGCTCGTGGGACATAGTCATCGGATGACCGTGTCACCTTCGGTCGACCGAAAATACTACTTCCCGATTGACCGTGCACACTTGGTTAACCGAACCCGATTGTCCAGACACTCCAGACAATTTCGGTCAACCAATTGCGCTTACTCGTTCCCTATTCGGTCCACCGATCCGAAGATACCCCGGTCGACCGAACCATGAACGGTTCACCGTGTTTGACCCTGATTTTGCCTTTGTCAAATTTTGGATTTATTTCCAACAAAATTTGATCTTTTGGGTTTTTTAGCAAATTCACATCTTATATAATATATTATCATATATAATATTAAATTATTACACCCCATAATATATACCTCATATGAATTTTTTATGATTCTAATTATGTCAATTCTCATGACATATTGATTTAAATTAATTCACCACGTGTGTCCTATTTTCACATGAAACCCGACACATCATATGGACTTAAAATCAACATCTTGTTTCCCAGTTTTGTGGTGTGACCTATAGGAGGATCTAAGCCAAATTAGTAGCGATATTAAACACTTAATATCTCAAACTATAAGCGGTATCTAGCTACACATTATAGTTACCCAATTAGCATAGATGTCTTTGTTCCACCCGAACCAAAATACGATCCATTTAGTGATGTAAGTGCACCACTTGTGTCCGTCCTTTGCCTCATGATATTAAGAATATATACAAAGTAGAAATGTGTCATCTTTGTATTATATTCATTTCTTGATCTCTTTAAGTTAATTATAACTATGTAACTTATCTCAAGTTACATTGTGCACATTATAATTTTGCTTTATCAAAGGGCCCACTAATATCATCACTCAATTAAGAGGGGCAATGATAATCGTTTAACTAACTATCTTTTCCAGCACAAGTCATGTTCAACCAACTATTGCCTTTATCACTATACTTATGTAGGATCGTGTGGGTCGGGTTAATCTAATCACTTTTACGATAATCCCTAACTAATCAAACAATAAACGCAGCGGAAACAATTTAAAGACTAGTAGGGAAAAGGAACATGCAAACCACAAATCGACTCGGCGTTTTTATAGAGGTTCGGCACCCCACCCGGGTCCTAGTCATCTCTTGCAAGCTCCGCTCGACTCCGCGAGCTCCGCCTACGACTTCACTATCTGCTCCCCGTTCCGGGCCGGGAGACAACGCCTTACAACCCTCGCCTAGCTTGGAATCCTCTTCTCACAATCCGAGAAGGATCACTTCGGGCTCTCACCGAAGTCTATACTCGTGTCTTGGGCTTTCACCAAGACCCTTGCTCTCTCGACAACAAATGTAACTTGAGTGGAACTCACTCCCTAATTGAGCACAATAATTGCTAGATGTTTGAGTGATGAATGATGTGGAAATTAGGCTTTGGAATCACTAATTTGTAGCTTTGAGGTTGTGGAAAATTTCACTATAGGTTTGACACTTTGGAGTTGTGAAATTCTGTGGAAAACTAAGTGTGAACCTCTATTTATAAGCTCCTAAAGATTTCTAGCCGTTTGGACAAGATTTGATTGGGTTTTGTGCAATGTACACAAAACAGAACTCAGGCTGCAAATCTGTCCAGAACCGGTCGACCGAAACCAATAAACCGGTCGACCGTTAACTCGATTTCAAAGAGAACGGTCGAACAAAAGAATATTCGGTCGGACAAACGAGCTAGAACTTAACTCTATTTAAGTGAATCGGTCGAACCAAAGTATGGGGCGTGATGAGAATTAAATTTATACCGCAAGTGCACGGCCGCGATGAAGCGGTGGCAAGTACGGGTCGAACACAAGGAGGGAGAGATTTGTTATTTGTGTGATTTCGATTAAGGGAAAGGAAGAGGGAGAAGAATAAATTTGGTTTTGAGATTTTTGGGTTTTAATTATTTAAAGCAAGAAACAAGGACAATTAAAACTAAAGCAAGAATAAAGATGTGAATTCCGTTGGGTGGAGGTTTAGATTTAGGATTTAGATTAGAGAATTCTGAAACTTATAATAAATCACATTAGTTATAAAGCATTACATGATAAATGATTTAACATAAACTCAAGTAATCAAAACATACAAATAACAAATTAAAATAACAACTTTATTCTCTTCTCATCACCCTAAATCCGTCACCTCCACCCTTTGGAAAGAGTTAGAAACTCATGGAGGGAGGAAGAAGGGATCCTAGAGGCATTACAAACGAAAACTAAAAACAAGAAATAAAACAACAGAAATTTATTAAACTAAGGAATAAAAATTACAACATAAGCTAAAGGACCAAAGACCCTTCTAACATCGTTCTCGGGGCTATTTATAGCCGATACAAGGGATCCCAATATATAAATGGAACGTACACGCGTCAATACAGCATTGGTAAAAATTTGAGCACACGGATCGACTTTTGTGCGGCTAAATCACCGCCATTTGTACATGAGGTGCCGCGGAATCGCCACCTTTTTGGCTCGGATTCGATCTGGATTTTTCCTGTGTGTTTATGGTATGATTTCAATGTCCTTTGCATATCCGGATGATTTCTTTCCTTTCTTTTGAGCTCCGACTTTATTTCTTTATATATTTGGAGATCCACATTGATTTTTCTTTAGATTTTCTCCAAGATAATATTTTGGTGCATTAATTGCAATTAGGTCCTTGGCTTTTTGCAATTAAGTCCCCGGCTACTTTTGTGCTTAAGTCCTTGTACTTTTTGGAATTAGATCTTGAATGCTTTTATGCTTGGATACATTTCCATTTGTAACCTGATAAACTTGAACTTGGTCTTTATGATAGAAATGAGTCTTTTGCACACGTTTATGCTCGGGATGTGGGTAATTTGCATTCAGGTCCTTGTATTCTGTAAATAAGACTAAACACATTCCTTAGTAGAATTTATCGATATAAAATCAATCTAAATGAAAGACATATGATGCAATGTATGCAATGCATCAAATACTCCCACACCTAGATTTTGCTAGTCCCTAGGAAAACAGAAAATACGAAAAATAAAAACAGGAAAATCCTAACTCACTTTCGTAGGAATCACGGTTGCACTTAGCATGTGCAACAAGCCTTTAAACCTTTTTGTTGCCAAGTAGGAGGAGTGTTGTCTCCTGAGGGTTTTCAGCGGATATACCCACAAAATCCTAAATCAACATTTCATTAATAGTTCTCAATATCCCTACCTCAACCTTATACATCTCACTAAGAATTTTTGCATGCTCATTATATAAATCTAACTCATTAAAAATATGACTTGGTCTTTGTTCCTCCAACATTCACATCACTAACCCTTCTACACATGTTTATCACTTGAATTATTTTGCGCGCCTCCTCTGGTGGTGAAGTATCATTCGGATCAACCATGGCATGGATCATTCTTTTAGCTTTGGGCCTTGAGTATTATTTTTTTTTCTTTTATTCCGTGATTCAACACATTTGCTTTTTGACACTTTTACCATTTTTGCATTCGTGTAGCGAGTTTGGTCGATAATCCCGAGCTGGTAGACTCAAGTTACCGGGTTTCAAGATACCCCTACGGACTAGTGACTCAAAGACTTGAGCTTTTGTAATTATTTTGCAGAATGTGTTTTCCTCACTTTATTCCTTTATTTTTAATTTCCTCAAGGCTTAATTGCTATTAGAAGTCCACACTTCCCGGTATATTTTCCTCAACCTCTGCTTTTTATCAACCACTTCAAAGATTTGATTCATCCAATTTAAGTGCATACATATCTTAAAGGGCAATGAGTTATTTCTTTGGAACTTAGATTTATGTCATAATTTCTACAAGCAGAACTATATAATAAGGAACAAAAACTCAATGCAATTTGTACACGGGTTTTGGCAGTTCAATCTTAAGCTATGTCATGAAACATTGATTTTTTTTGTTTTTTTAGAAATAAAAGACAGATATATAGATAAATATATACATAAACACCCCACACCTAAATCATGCATTGTCCTCAATGTATGCAAATATAAAGCAAATGCACTTATTACCTTGATGAACTGCGGTGGAAGGATGGAATTTGCTCAAAGTCAACCATAGTCAGAACTGGATTGAATGACACCATATTGGTGCATGTATCCAGTTGAATTGTTCCCCATGTTGCAATGAGATTCCTGAGTCACAGGTTCCACACCCCTCACATAAATTGGTTCTCTTATTTGTTCGAGTGACGGTGGGTGTGTAGATGAATTCCTCCCTTTTTTCTTACTTCCTTTTTGATTTTGTGATGATTCAGAAATATTATAGATTCGTGATTTCATCACAACGTCACTTTGATTGCATATTATTTCTGGCTCACTATCAATATGAAAGATATTAAATTCAGCTTTTAAGTTCCCAAAAGATAATTGCATGAGCCCATTTCGACAGTTTATCAATGCTTCCGAAGTGGCTAAAAAGGGTCTGCCTAGAATTACAGGAATTTGTCGGTTAGGATTTACAACAGGTGCGGTATCTAGTACGACAAAATCCACTGGGTAAATGAAGTCACCAACCTTGATCAAAACATCCTCTACTATACCTCTTGGTTTCTTAATAGAACAATCAGCAAATTGATGGGTTGTCTTAGAGGGTTTTAGTGGACCAAGGTTCATTTGCTCATAGACAGAGTACGGGAGTAGGTTAACACTAGCACCAAGGTCTAGAAGGGCTTTGTTGATAAAAGTATCTCCTATTGCACATGAAATTGTGGGACATCCAGGATCCTTATATTTTATAGGAGATGTGTTGGACAAAATAGAACTTATGTTTGCAGTTAAGAATGCCTTCTTTGGTACGTTCGTTTTTCTCTTTTTAGTGCACAAATCTTGTAAGAATTTAGCATAAGCAGGTATTTGTTGAATCATGTCTAAGAGTGGAATGTTCACCTTAACTTGCTTAAATACTTCCAAGATTTTCTCTATTTGTGCACTTGAGTTCTTTTTGAGTCTATTGGGGAATGGGGCTTTAGGAACATAGACTCGCTCAGGTTCAGGTTGAGCTATAGGTTCAGGTTGAGTAGCTGGGTTGGGCGTTTCAGATTGGACGTCGGGTGCAATGGTTAGGTCATATGTGGTAGTTTGATGGCTAGATTGATTAGACGTTTTAGGATTTACCACATTGTTATCAACTTGTCTTCCGGACCGTAATGATACTACAACATTTATTTGTTGGAACGGTCCTTCCTCATTAACCATTTGAATCGGTCTAGGGTTGTTATTTCCTGAAGGTGCTTGATAGGATTGATATGAATTATTAGATCTTGGGTTCACCTCAGGTTGACTTGGAAACCGACCCTTTTCTCTTTCACCTACTATTTGTGCTAGTTGGCTGACTTGTGTCTCTAGCATTTGGAAGGTCTGGTTGGTTGTTTGTATAAAGGTTTTCATCAAATTTTCCAGGCTTATCAACCTAACCTCATGATCGTCATTGTTACTAAACCCAGAAGATGTATTATTTTGGTTGTACGGGTTTGGTTGTTGTCTAGGAGGTTGACCCTGTTGGTTTGATGAGAAATTGGAATTATTACACCAACCCGAGTTATAGGTTGATGCGTATGGGTCATTTCTAGCATGGTTATACATGGCATTAACTTGGTCCCAGTCCGCACAATCCTCCATTACATGACCAGTCTGACCACATCTAGAGCAAGGGATAGACGAGGCTTGATTCACTCGGTTTTGGGTTTGTAGCTCTAAACTTTCCATTCTGCGCATAAGGGTAGCAAGTTTTGCTTCAGCCGCTATGTTCGCATCTACAGCTAAGACACATGGTTTGGGTTGACTTGCTATTCTAGATCCAATACTCGGGTTAAGTGATGTTCTAGCATTGTCCCATTGCATACTGTTTTCCGCTAAGTCCTCAAGAAAAGTTCAGGCATCATTTTCATTTTTCGACATGAAGTTCCCTTGGCTTACAGATTCTACCATAACTCTAGATGTGGGTGCCAATCCCTCATAAATAATTTGACATAATTGCCATCTCGGAATTCCATGATGAGGGCATTGGGTCAGAACACTTTTGAATCTTTCTAGATAGGAATAGAACGGCTCGCTCTCAGACTGAACGAATGCAACAATTTCATTCCTAATCCTCATAGTCTTATGGTTGGGAAAATATTTTTTCAGGAATACTTGAAGAAACTCAGCCCAACTCCTAATAGATCTTTCGGCTAGACTATATAGCCATTTCTTAGCGTCATCCTTCAGTGCTAGAGGCACGAATTTCAGACGCACTGCCTCCTCAGGAATATGCTGGTATTGCATAAGAGAACAGATTTCCTCAAATTCTCTAAGGAAGAGATATGAGTCTTCCCTAGAGGTGAACTTAGGCAACATACTCATGTATTGTGCCTTAAGTTCGAAGTCGCGACCCGGTATGGTGGGCATAACGATGCACGATGGCTGAGCAGCCATCGCTGGATAGCATCGATCCCTCAGAGTTATGGGTTGCAAAACAGGTGGATCCACTACGTTCTCACCCATTGGATCTGGGTGAGGTGGTGCAACAGGTGGATTGGGGCTAAGTTCCAGACTAGAATCTAGATGAACTCGTGAGAGTCGATTACTCAAGTCCCGAATCCAAATCTGAGTGCACCGGGTTGAATCAATTTTTGAATTCAAATTCGAAATTTAAATTTCAAATTTAATTTCAAGAATTAATTACAAATAGTTTTTTTTTAATTTTCGTTTTTTTATGTTTTTTTTTCAAGAGGTAAACAAACAATAGAATGAGGCAAGATGAGAAAGAAATCCTAATCTAGAGAATTTAGGTGAGAAGAGAAAGAAGACTCAGATGAGAAGGGAAACCTAACTCTAAAGATAGAAAGAGGGTTGGTCAGAAAATTCTTAAGAAAGCACGGTTCAAACAATCCTAGACCTAGTGTCGCTTAGATCTAGACGACTCCTAACTGGTTGAGTCGAATTGATTTGTTTGATTCACCTCCCTCACTAATCAAACCAACTTGGCCAGGCCGTGTATAGCTAGTGGGGGCGCTTCCGACAGAGTTGGTGCCAATTAGACAACCACTTCGCTTGGAAGACTTACGTCAACACAAAAACACTTTCTAGACACCAAATTAAATTCAATCGGCTTCAGGTCATAGCAAGTCAAACCAATTCTTCTCCTTAAATGAGTCCGAGTCCTTAGGGGTCAATGTCTAATTGATTTTAATTTAAGGCTTGGGTGACACTTTAGGATTGTGATTTGTGGGCCACGGAAAGGTGATGAAATCCCCACCGTATCTTTGCCTACGGAGTTGCCCTTAAGATAGTTTAACTTAGATCTAGCAAAGATAGTCAAACAATGGTCTTTAGAGGGGGGCAATTGCACGGTTGTATGCAAACTAAATTATATGCCTAAATGCAATCGATAAAAACCGCGATACGTACCTTGACTCCAGCTCTCTTCAACAAGAATTAATTTGCAAGAATTTAGCAAGAATAATGCATACAAAACACTAAATGATGCATGCACTAAGGCCTTCCTAATTTTGCCAATTTTAGGTCAGAGTTGAATTATTGCCAATTATGGAATTTTGCCCTAACACATGCAGTTTTACGTAAAGGAAATTTTCTGAAAATAGAAATTACGAGGAAAAAGGCAACAAAGGTTACCTACGCAATGCTCAGCCGGGTTCGCCGCCCGCTCTCGAAATTTCAGTAGCTCTACGCGTCCACCCAGAGATGAGTCGCGTCCCAGAAAAAGTTGAAGCCCAGAAGCTTCAGGTGTGCGGCGATTCCGCCGCAGTTTGCTCTTGGTATGCAGCGATTCCGCCGCTCGTTTAGCTCAGACTGTGCTCGGATTTCACCGTGCACTCTGTTGTCTCCTGAAACACAAATCCAAATAATTAGATCACACACAAGATAAACAGAATAAAATCGAAATCAACAAAAAACAAAATCTGCGTCGCCTCCCCGGCAACGACGCCAAAAACTTGATGAGAATTAAATTTATACCGCAAGTGCACGGCCGCGATGAAGCGGTGGCAAGTACGGGTCGAACACAAGGAGGGAGAGATTTGTTATTTGTGTGATTTCGATTAAGGGAAAGGAAGAGGGAGAAGAATAAATTTGGTTTTGAGATTTTTGGGTTTTAATTATTTAAAGCAAGAAACAAGGACAATTAAAACTAAAGCAAGAATAAAGATGTGAATTCCGTTGGGTGGAGGTTTAGATTTAGGATTTAGATTAGAGAATTCTGAAACTTATAATAAATCACATTAGTTATAAAGCATTACATGATAAATGATTTAACATAAACTCAAGTAATCAAAACATACTAATACGAAATTAAAATAACAACTTTATTCTCTTCTCATCAACCTAAATCCGTCACCTCCACCCTTTGGAAAGAGTTAGAAACTCATGGAGGGAGGAAGAAGGGATCCTAGAGGCATTACAAACGAAAACTAAAAACAAGAAATAAAACAACAGAAATTTATTAAACTAAGGAATAAAAATTACAACATAAGCTAAAGGACCAAGGACCCTTCTAACATCGTTCTCGGGGCTATTTATAGCCGATACAAGGGATCCCAATATATAAATGGAACGTACACGCGTCAATACAGCATTGGTAAAAATTTGAGCACACGGATTGACTTTTGTGCGGCTAAATCGCCGCAATTTGTACATGAGGTGCGGCGGAATCGCCACCTTTTTGGCTCGGATTCGATCCGGATTTTTCCTGTGTGTTTATGGTATGATTTCAATGTCCTTTGCATATCCGGATGATTTCTTTCCTTTCTTTTGAGCTCCGACTTTATTTCTTTATATATTTGGAGATCCACATTGATTTTTCTTTAGATTTTCTCCAAGATAATATTTTGGTGCATTAATTGCAATTAGGTCCTTGGCTTTTTGCAATTAAGTCCCCGGCTACTTTTGTGCTTAAGTCCTTGTACTTTTTGGAATTAGATCTTGAATGCTTTTATGCTTGGATACATTTCCATTTGTAACCTGATAAACTTGAACTTGGTCTTTATGATAGAAATGAGTCTTTTGCACGCGTTTATGCTCGGGATGTGGGTAATTTGCATTCAGGTCCTTGTATTCTGTAAATAAGACTAAACACAAACCTTAGTAGCATTTATCGATATAAAATCAATCTAAATGAAAGACATATGATGCAATGTATGCAATGCATCAGGGCGGTCGACCGTTAAGGGGATTCGGTTGAGACAAAGTTGGATCGGTCGAACGAAGAGTGTGTCGACCGATAGCAGGGATATTATAAGTGTTCAACCGGTCGACCGAAACAAGGTCGTCGTTCGACCGGTTACCGAATGTATTTTGGGGTTAAGTTTGTTTTATACGAATACGACCGTTATAGAATATGACAAAGAAAACGGCCATATTAAAATCCGGGATCGGTCGACCGAAAAGGTAGAACCGGTCGACCGGTAGAGTTCGGTAAAATCACTGTGGAGAGACTGTTATAAACCGATCGAACTGAGAACTGGTTCGGTCGACCGTTTCACACAGGAATTCTGGGTTTAGATTTTAAGTGATTTCCGATTAAGGTTTGGGTGATCTAATGAAGTCCAAATAAGGTGAAATTTTGTGTGTGACTTCTCTAAGGAACCTAGTGTGTATGTGATATGTTTTTAGCTCTTGTATGTTCAATTTACACATGTTCCTAAGACTCAAAATAAAATCAAGATTACAAGTCTTCATATAGCTTTATTACAAATCTTGACTTGATTTTCTTCCTTCCATGAGTCTTGATCACCTGTAGAGGTTAGCACATGCAATATATATATGCAATGCAATATGTGTGCTACTCTACATTACTTATGATTAAGATTAGGTTGATTAAATCATCAAAATAATGATTAAGGCCAAAAAGCCAACAATCTCTCCCTTTTTGATGAGGCAACCTATATCTTAATACTTGAAAATTTTAAGTGTAAATAAACTATGCATATAAATGCTCCCCCTATGGATGTGCATAGTTTTTGTTCAATTTTAACCAATTTTCAAGTAACTCCCCTTTAATTATCTCTCCCCCTTTGACATCCATCAAAATCAAAAATAATTATGACTTTAAGCATAGAATTTGGATGTCTTGTAATGAAGTTGCTCCCCCTAAATTTTGCACTTCATTACACTAATAAAAGATATAACATTTAAGCTCCCCCTATCAATAAGGCTATATGGAAACTAAGAGTATGATTCAAGTTATGTTCATTTAAGTTTCTATTCAAGCCTTATTCTAACATCCATTCAAAATTTTACATTTATAATCAATGGATGTAGTATATGATTTGCAATGAATTAAACTTCTAAAGATATGACAATTAAGCATATAGACTAGATTAGAGCTAATTTTTCAGAAAATTCAAAGATAGAAATTTTATACCAAACTTGAATATTGATTAGCTCCAATCTTGACTTGGTGATGCAACCGGATTCGAATTCGACGCTTTGGCTCACCCGGTCACCACCAATCTCCTCCTCAAGCTCCTACAAGTGTAGACTTTGGTACCCATTTTTGCTTGGGTCCATTAAGTTTAGCTTTTGGTACCCAAATTCAAGTTGATTTTTGGTACCTCTACACTTAGTTTCTTTTTCATGGCAAAATTAATTTGAATAGGAAAGTTTTTAACATAAAAATTGTTTTTATTGCCATGTGTGAACTTATGCAATTTGTTTGACAAATTTTCATTTAAGGCATTAAGTTCACTGTTTTTAGTTGCTAGAGATTCATTTAAGCAATTTAGATTTTTAATCATAGAATTATGCTTTTCATCCATGTTAAGTATGTGAATCTCTAAATTTGCAACTTTTTCATTCATGCAATTCAAGTCATTTAAAATTTTCTTGCTTTCAAGATGAGATTTATCAAGTTTAATAAGCAAGTCATTAGTATCAAATTCTATTATATGACTATCAATTGCATGAGATGAGGTATTTTTAACATTTAAATTTTCTTCCTTCAAGCACGCATTCTTTAAAGTTAGAACTTCAATTTTAGCAAGCAAATCAACTTTATCATCTAAGATAGATGCATTTTGACATTTAAGATCATGGATTTGCTCATTTGCTACTTGATTAGTCTTGTGAAGTTCTTTATATTTTTCAAATAATCTTTGAAATGCATTTTGTAGTTCATTAAAATCATGGGCATTATCTTTTGAACTAAGAGTGTGTCGACCGATAGCAGGGATATTATAAGTGTTCAACCGGTCGACCGAAACAAGGTTGTCGTTCGACCGGTTACGGAATGTATTTTGGGGTTAAGTTTGTTTTATACGAATACGACCGTTATAAGAATACGACAAAGAAAACGGCCATATTAAAATCCGGGATCGGTTGACCGAAAAGGTAGAACCGGTCGACCGGTAGAGTTCGGTAAAATCACTGTGGAGAGTCTGTTATAAACCGGTCGAACTGAGAACTGGTTCGGTCGACCGTTTCACACAGGAATTCTGGGTTTAGGTTTTAAGTGATTTCCGATTAAGGTTTGGGTGATCTAATGAAGTCCAAATAAGGTGAAATTTTGTGTGTGACTTCTCTAAGGAACCTAGTGTGTATGTGATATGTTTTAGCTCTTGTATGCTCAATTTACACATGTTCCTAAGAATCAAAATAAAATGAAGATTACAAGTCTTCATATAGCTTTATTACAAATCTTGACTTGATTTCCTTCCTTCCATGAGTCTTGATCACCTGTAGAGGTTAGCACATGCAATATATATGCAATGCAATATGTGTGCTACTCTACATTACTTATGATTAAGATTAGGTTGATTAAATCATCAAAACAATGATTAAGGCCAAAAAGCCAACAACTCATTGATAGCTTTTGACAATAATCAAATTAAGCACTTCTCGAGTGAAAAGATATAAGTCTCATATATTAGGATCCAAGACACAGTAAAAACATTAATGACACGTGATGAGAATTTTATTTATACCGCAAGTGCACGGCGTCAATGAAGACGTGGCAAGTACGGGTCGAACAAAAGGAGGGAGAGATATTGTTATTTTTGTGATTTTCGATTTAGGAAAGAAAGAGAGAGAAATAAGTTTGGTTTGAGATTTTTGGTTTTTTAATTATCTAAAGCAAGAACAACAAAAATTAAAAAGAAAATAAAGCAAATATGGATGAGGGTCCAGCGGGTGGAGGTTTAGATGTCGGGTTTTTTTAGAGAAATCTGAAACTTATAATAAATCACATTAGTTATAAAGCATTACATGATAAATGATTCAACATAAACTCAAGTAATCAAAATATATTAACACGAAATGAAAATAATAACATCATTCTTCTTCTCATCACCCTAAATCCATCACCCCCACCCTTTGGAGAGAGTTAGAAACTCATGGATGGAGGGAAGGAGAAGGGGTCCTAGAGAAACTACAAAAGAAAACTAAAAACACAAAATAAACCAACAAAATTTTATTACTAAAGCATGGAATAAAAACTAAGGGTCGTTTCAATACATGATTCGGCCTTATTTATAGCCTCAACCGGGAATCCCAATACATAAAATGAAAGTACACGCGTCAATACAGCATTGGTAAAAATTTGAGCGCACGGATCGACTTTTGTGCGGCTAATCCGCCGCCATTTGTACTTGGGGTGCGGCGGAATCGCCACCTTTTTGGCTCAGATTCGATCCGGATTTTTCCTGTGTGTTTATGGTATGATTTAAATGTCCTTTGAGCGTCTGAATTGATTTTTTTCCTTTCTTTTGAGCTCCGAATTTATTTCTTCATATATTTGGAGATCCAAATTGATTTTTCTTTAGAACTTCTCCAAAATAATATTTTGGTACTTTAATTTGCAGTCGGGTCCTTGGCTTTTGCAATTAGGTCCTGGCTACTTTTGTGCTTAAGTCATTGGCCTATTTGTAATCTGGTCTTTGAATGCTTTTATGCTTGGATGGACTTCCATTTGAATCCCGATAATCTTGAACTTGGTCTTTATGACAGAAATGAGTCTCTTGCACGAGTTTATGCTCGGGATATGGGTAATTTGCATTCAGGTCCCTGTATTCTGTAAATAAGACTAAACACATACCTTAGTAGCATTTATTGATATAGAATTAATCTAAATGAAAGACATATGATGCAATGTATGCAATGCATCAACACGAAACACAATTCAATAATGTTTTACTTGTTAGGTCTATTCAATATATAAAAGTAATCTTTTCCTCTTTTATATACTCGTGTCGTCAATTATTTGTAGAGATACAACAATCGATGACCAACACGACAATCTTATCTCGGTAATTAATGTTTCATGTTAATTACCATGATTGTGAATAGCTTTTGATTTATGTAAACCATTATCTTTTAGAGCTCTACGGTTAAGGACCAAACACCTCTTCCTTAACACTTCCAAAAGACGAATACCATAATCAAGGAACAAAATGTTTGCACATTCAATTCATAATAATTGACATATAAAGTAAAACTTTTAGAACACATTCCTTTCAGCAGCCTGTGTGGCAACGGTGATGTTACGGACCGTGGGGCCTGTGTGGCAGCGGTAGCGATTGTAGACCGCGCGGCCTGTGTGGCTGCGAGAACGATTTCAGGACGGATGTCCGGTTTTGCCCTTTGTGGGAAGGTTGTTTTATTGTTTGTATTCATGTCATGCTATACTAGTATGATAGGGCATATAGGTGAGCTCGTCATACGGGGTTTCCTTATGGAAACTCAGGCATTGTTGTTATGTTTATTTTCAGGACCGCGTTAAGTTCCGGTGGGTGGTGACCGAGGGAGATTGCACTTTGGGATTGGATCCTATTGTCTGCCTCTTTTAGGTTGTCGTGATTACATGTATTATGTATTTTGCATTCTGATGTAATCACTCTTTGGACAAACTCGTATGTAATATGGTGCACCAGATGTGTTTGGGTATTTCTTTGAGTAATGTCCCCACTCATGATGGTTTTATCCTTGGATTTCCTTTGATTTTAAAAGTTTAAATTTTTCGCTGTTCGGGGATGTTACAGTTGTTATTGTGTTTACGACAAATCGATATTATAAAATTTAAAAAAAACAATCAACAATTAAGATCTTCTTGGAAAAAATATTGATATTAATATTATGTCTCTAAATAGAAACGCAAGTTCCATTAAATAAAGATAAAAATTAATATAAAATCTAAATTTGTTTTTTTTATTGAACAAGAAATCTTTTTATCTAATCAAAGTGAAATCATTGGACATTGGGTCCATGTAAGATTACGGATTGATGAGTTTTTTATTTTATTGATGGTCAATATATGATTGAGATCGATTGACCAAAAATTAGGGGAGTCTTAATATACGGTTGTGATTAATTTGAAAGATCAAAATTAGTGAGATATTATTAGACGACAAATATCGATTTGAATGACCAAATAAATTAATTAATGGACGGTCAATATCAAGGATCAAAAATCAGTGGGAACCATATAGATATTATAGAAACATCACACCATACTTTATGGGTCCTTATACACGGCCGTGTGCGTCGAGGACGCGGCTTACGTGGCATCTAGTCAGCAGTCCAGTCAGCTGCCCAGTCAGCCAAAAGTAAAGCGTGCATTTTTTCAAAAAATGGAAAAACAACGGTGGCTTTCGTGCGACGGTTTCCTCTCTGACGTATCGATAAGACCGGGAAGGGACATCAAACACGCCTGTTCACATCCCGAGTTGCGAAAGAAAACCAAAAACGTTTCTGATCTTTCTGACATTCCCTTTCTCAATTTTTCTCCGATTCATCACCCAGTTCTTTTTTGTAACCCTAGATATCTGTCGACGACATGGATTCTACACTTAAAGCTTCTATTTCGGGGGTTGTGGTGCACCAGGTTTGTCTTTTTTACCGTAACATTGAATTGTGATACTCTAAAAAGGAATGTTCTCATACGGTTGATGTCTTCTTAGGCTTCTACGCATTACTTCCAGCCCTCCAAATGTTCGTGGACCCCAATAGAGAAGGTCTTTGGGAAGTTGAGGGACGCAGAGAAACATGCCTTCCGGGCTACCCCCTTCAGTCACTTCATCAACCTCTCCAACGTTCCTGTCGATAATGACATTATCGACTGGTTCGTGGAACACTATGACCCCGAGGAGGTGGGGTTGACGATCGGCTCTGGGGTAGTACACTTCACCGCCGAAGACGTTGCCCTAATTTTGGGGCTCAGATTACATGGGAAGGCTGTCAGAGTGCATCCGAAGAAAGTCGCAACCCGACAGGGGGAGATTCTGAACAACACCCAACTATCTGCCTAGATGTTGGCCACGAGATATTTGGTTGATGAGGAGGAGGAGTACGCCCGGCTACTCATTTGTTACATCTTCAGCCATTTTTTGTTCTGCGATGACACCCATCGAACCAAAATTTGGTTCCTCGACCACTTGGTCGACTTGACTAGGCTACACAAGTACGCGTGGGCCGAGGCTGTTCACGAGACACTTGTGACGGGCCTGGCGAAGGCAAACTGGGATCTACGCGCTAGGAGATTGATTTATCGTTTTATATTAACCGCAAGTGCACGGCCGCGTTGAAGCGGTGGCAAATACGGGTCGTCCACTGGGAGGTGTGTCGACGATTGGTTTTTTCGAAGGCGAGAGGTAAAAAGAAGGAGAGAAAGGTTGGTTACACTAAACTACACTAAGATGCAAAAAGGAAATGAAGATAAGCAATAAAACTAAGCCCCATAGGGGGTAGAGAAATAATGTGAACATAAAGAAGTGTGTGTGTGTGTGTGTGTGTTCATTAAGCTCCTCACAACATGTAGTGCATGAAATCATAAAACTACATCCAACTTTGCCTCCACATGAATTAAGATAAGACTACTTCATTAAAACATACAAGACAATAATTGGAATGAAGCTACATGAACTCAAGTATAAAGACTATTCCCTACTATGCCTCCACATGAATTAAGATAAGACTACATCATTAAAACATACAAGACATTAGCTAAGGTAAAGGCAACAAGAGCACATACACTACAAATTGTGTTTCCAATATTAATTTCATCCATATCCTAACCTTATCATTCCCCATAAAATAGGTCCACTAATCAAAGCATAAGCTAAGCTTCATTCAAGAGCATTAGCATATCAAAGATAAGAGTGAAAACCCATTAGATGGCTATGGAAATCATATAAAGCTCAAGGGATAAAGATAACACACACTTAATACACTACATGATTATATCACATATTTCTCCACCCCCCAAATGGGGATGGAACTACTCACTACTCATTACACTAACTATATTAGCAAAAGAAAGCATAATACTGAAATGAAAGTTAACTAAGAAGGCAAGAAGCATAAAAGAAACATAAAAGGAAAGGAAAGACTAAACAAACATGCACAAATTAAAAGACAAGATTTAAAGAAACTAGAAGAATTATTTTATTAACAAATGACTCACATTGAAGGTAGCATTCTTCTCCACCTTGAGTTTTTGCTTCAAGGCTCACTCCTTAGTAGCGAGAATGCCACCAAGCAATGAGTAATTACAATGGAAGGTGAAGAGTTCTATTTATAAGCATGGAAAAAGCTAATCGGGGACAATCCCCCGATGTGGGACTAAACCAATACCAAAAATAGCCTAAATGAACATTAATACAAGTCCAGGAGAAATTTGGACGGATCCTGAGTAATATGGACCGCCAATTAGCGGTCCAACACCGCCAATTGGCGGTCCAAAATCTTCGGATCGCGTTGAAATGTGTTGTGGGCTTTTCTTTCGTGTATTGTTGGTCTTTGATGCGGTTACTTGACTTGTTGGAGCTCCGACCCGAATCGAATTGGTAAAATACTCCCCATGATGGTGTGGAGTATTCTGTTTTGCTCTTAGGTCCTTCTGTCCTACATTCAGGTCCTTCTCCCTTGCATCTTGGTCCCTAGATCTCACAATTCAGTCTTTTTTCCCAGTCCTTGTTCCTTTTTATGTTAAAGTTGTTCCTTTTTAAGTTATGCTTCTTCCTTTTTATATTAAATTTGTTCCTTTTTATATTATTGTTTTTGAATTAATTGGCATCTCCTTATTAGGTATGGCTGTGCGAGAAGGTCAACCTGGCAGAGCCTAAAATGGGAGGCCATCTTAGGTGGAATCGTTGGTCGAGCATGTTTGGAAAACGGCTCATCCTGAATAAATGGGAGGAAAGGGCATCACCCTTTCAAAAATTTACGAGGGAGACTTCAATCAGACTCAGTCGACGACCCTGACTCAGAAAGAGAGGAAAATCGTTGGTCAGACTCAGCCAACCCTACGAACCAATAGTGATTGCCTGTTAACAAGCAGCGAACCTAGGCTGCAATTGAGGGACTGCAGCATCCCTCGGGACCCACTACGGGAAGAATTAAAGTTTGCAATGTTGAAGACAAAATGGCTTCAAGCAGAAGTTGCACTGAATGAGGCAAATGAAGAGGTTAAGAGGCTGAATGAGGAACTTAGGAAGTCCAAGGAGGAAAATGAGACCCTAAGGGAAGAGATTGTATCTTTTCGAGGATATTGTATAGAAGGTGGACAGGAAGGAAGAGAGGATGAAAGGAGGGATGAAGAGCAGGAAAGAGAGGAGGAGAATAGGAGGGAAATAGAGATTGAGATTGAGAGGGAAAGAGAAAGAGAAAAAGAAGAGAGCATGAGAGAGGAGAAAAGGAGGGAGGAGAGGGAAAGAGAAGAGAAGAGGAAAGAGGAGGAAAAAGAGAGGGAGAGAGAACAGAAGAGACAAGAGGAGAAAAGGAGAGGGAAAGAGAAGAGAAGAGGAAAGAGGAGGAGGAGAAAAGGAGAGAGGAGAGGGAAAGGGAAGAGAAGAGGAAGAGGAGGAGAAAAGGATAGAGGAGAGGGAAAGAGAAGAGAATAGGAAACATGAGGAGGAGAAAAAGAGAGAGGATAGGGAAAGAGAAGAGAAGAGGAAAGAGGAGGAGAAAAGGAGAGAGGAGAGGGAAAGAGAAGAGAAGAGGAAAGAGGAGGAGAAAAGGAGAGAGGAGAGGGAAAGAGAAGAGAAGGGGAAAGAGGAGGAGGAGAAAAGGAGAGAGGAGAGGGAAAGAGAAGAGAAGAGGAAAGAGGAGGAGGAGAAAAGGAGAGAGGAGAGGGAAAGAGAAGAGAAGAGGAAAGAGGAGGAGGAGAAAAGGAGAGAGGAGAGGGAAAGAGAAGAGAAGAGGAAAGAGAGGAGAAAAAGAGGGAGAGAGAACAGAAGAGAGTAGAAGAGTAAAAGAGGAGGGAGGAAGAGGAAAGAGAGAGGAAAGAAGACGAGAAGAGAGACAAAGAGAGAAGAGGAAAGCCGATGATAAAAGGAGGAAGGCCGAAGCTTCAAAGAAGAGGTTGAGGGAAGAGGTAGAAAGAAAGAGGGTAGAGGAGGAAAATGAGAAAGAGAAGGAGAGGGAGAAAGAAGAGAAACGAACAGAGGAGAGAAGAGAGGGGGATAAGCAGAAGGAGAAAAAGGAGGATGAGGGAAAGGAAAAAAAACCCTCAGGGTAGACTGGGGGGCCAAAGTATCACGCTCAACGGCCAAAAAACAAGAAGATGAGGTGAAAGAAAGGAAGAAAAAAGAAGAGGAGCGGAAAATGGGAGAAAGAAGGCTCCAGAGGAGCATGAACAAAAAAAGAAAGCGGGATGGGAATGACGATTTCAAGTTGGCTCATCACGGGAGAGAGAGAGTAGGTCACTCGTTGACATGGATGCATTGGCCACATTGAGCCCCGATGAGCTGAACATTGTACTAAAGGTGACCGCACCTACACATAACCAACAGGAGGTGATCTGTAGAGGCGATTCTTGTTTCTTCACACGTTCCGACCTCAAGGAGCTAATGACGAAGGGGATGGATTTGACCAACGAGGCGATAGACAGTATGCTTTGTGTACTTGAAGAGCGCCAAAAAACAGAAAACTACCCCCAAGAGTTAATTTGTATTCCAAGCTTCTATTCGGAAAGAATTATGATCGATCAAGGGAATACCATGATTGAAGAGTGGTTGACGCCCAAATTACAAGGCCAGGAAACGGGAAGCCTCGTCATTGCACAACCATTGCTGCTGTCACAACACTGGACCCTTGTAGTTGTTAATGGCTTAGACAAGGAGATCCTGCATTACAACAGTTGCTCTAGGGACCTGGTCCCAGATGAGGATCCTGACAATGCGGTAAGGGTACATGAATGTTCGGCCAAAGATGTGGGTGCATTTTGGAGAAACCGTCTTAAGGTGAACTGGCCAGTGAGATACCTGAGGGAAACGTGCCAAAGACAAATGCCGGGAAGCAACGACTGCGGTGTTTTTCTATACTACTGGATCAAATGTCTCATGCGAAAGGTCAACCCAACGGAAACGAAAAACCCAAGACAGTTCACTCCATCAGGGGTGAAATGGCCATTACTTTATTGAGGGACTCCCGCTGCTGTGTCGAATTGAAGTAGTGCATAGTTGTAAATTAAAACAGGAACAAATACATTTTATAGTCGTTGTAATTAAAACTTTTCCATACTCCAAATTAAAACAGGAACAAATACATTTTATAGTTGTTGTAATTAAAACTTTTCCAACATTTAAGGTAGAACTTCACTTAAAAAGGAAAAGACATAACATAAAAAGGAACAAACATCAGTTAAAAAGGAACAGAATTCAATTAAGAAGGAACATACTTCACTTAAAAAGGAAACGAGGTCACTTAAAAAGGAACAGACTTCACTTAAAAAGGGACAGATGTCACTTAGAAAGGAACAAACTTCACTTAAGAAGGAACATAAATCACTTAAAAAGGAAACGAGGTCACTTAAAAAGGAACCGACTTCACTTAAAAAGGGACAAACTTCACTTAAAAAGGAACATATTTCACTTAAAAAGGGACAGTCATCGCTTAAAAAGGAACATACTTCACTTAAGAATGAACATACTTCACTTAAAAAGGAACATACTTCACTTAAAAAGAGACAGACGTCACTTAAAAAGGAACAGACATAACATAAAAAGGAACATACATCAATTAAAAAGGAACAAACTTCACTTAAGAAGGAAACGAGGTCACTTAAAAAGGAACGGACTGCATTTAAAAAGGGACAGATGTCACTTAAAAAGGAACAGACTTCACTTAAGAAGGAAACGAGGTCACTTAAAAAGGAACAGACTTCACTTAAGAAGTAACAGAAATCACTTAAAAAGGAACATATTTCACTTAAAAGGGAACAAACATCAATTAAAAAGGAACAGACATCAGTTAAAAATGAACAAACTTCACTTAAAAAGGAACAAACTACACTTAAAAAGAGACAGACATCACTTAAAAATGAACATACATAACATAAAAAGGAACATACTTCACTTAAAAAGGAAACGAGGTCACTTAAGAAGGAACAGACTTCACTTAAAAAGGAAACAATGTCACTTAAAAAGGAACGGACTGCACTTAAAAAGGGACAAATGTCACTTAAAAAGGAACAGACTTCACTTAAGAAGGAAACGAGGTCACTTAAAAAGGAACATACATCACTTAAAAAGGAACATACTTCACTTAAGAAGGAACAGAAATCACTTAAAAAGAAACAAATTTCACTTAAAAGGGAACATACATCAGTTAAAAAGGAACAGACTTCACTTAAAAAGGAACGGACTTCACTTAAAAAGAGACAAACATCACTTAAAAAGGAACATACATAACATAAAAAGGAACATACATCAGTTAAAAGGGAACATACTTCACTTAAGAAGGAAACGAGGTCACTTAAAAAGGAACATACATCACTTAAAAAGTAACAGACTTCACTTAAAAAGGAAACGATGTCACTTAAAAAGGAACATACATCACTTAAAAAGGAACAGACATCAATTAAAAAGGAACAACCTTCACTTAAAAAAGAACAAACAACACTTAAGTAGGAACAGACAACACAAAAAATCAACAAACTTCACTTAAAAAGAAACAGACAACACTTAAAAAGGAACCAAAAAAACAAGAAAGGAAAACTTCACACTTAAAAAGGTAAACGCACTTAAAAAGGAACAGATTACAACTCACAATTAAAAAGGAGAACAACTAACTTATAAAGGTACAAACAATTCATAAAAAGGAACATATATCACTTAAAAAGATACAAGTCAGAGTTAAAAAGGAGAACCATAAACTTAAAAGGGAACTTTACACTCACAATTAAAAGAGAACTTTACACTTAAGAATAATTGTTATCTTACAAAAGTGTACAAAATTCAAAGACCAAGCCTTGGTACATAATTAAGGAGCAATTTGGTCGTAATACAACTTCATGTCCCAATCGTCAAAATCTGGATCCCCTGGTCTAGGTGCGACCTGATGCATAGGTGATTTGCCCTTCCTTTGATACTTGCTCTTTTCTGCTGTGAGGGTCTTTTTTGGCTTCTTTGAAGAATTTTCTCGGCTAAGGAAACCCGACGACTAGTAGGCGGTCTTCCTGGACGGGTTACTTTGTCTGGATTGCGCAAAGAGGTACCACCGGGCACAACTTCATCAACTATGGGAGGGGCGTGGGGAATGTTAATACGAGACCCGAGCCACTCCATACACTTCACGACCTTGAGATACCTTTCATGAGAAATGAATGCTTCCTGTGCAATCCAAAGAGCACGACCCATTATGTCGGCGTGACGACTCAGCGCATCCTTCTCCAATATGCCATCGTCTTGGTACATCTTGTCTCCATAGCCCCGACGAATATCCTTCCGCCATCGATCGGTGATGTAAGACGGCGGGAGTAATGCATTAGGATCTAGCCGTGCAAATACGACCAGGAGGTGACAGCAAAGAATATCACACGCTTAAACAGTTTACAATCGCATGTCAAGTTCAGACCTGTCCTCTGTACAAGGAAACGTTTCGATAATAGTTGCTCACCGACCCGTACACGTTCAGTCACCTTGTAATGAAACGCGTCGGCTGATTGCAACTCCTCGGTTAGGTCGCAATTCATCATCTTACCAATTTGTAATTGTACTTTCTTGAAAACCCCTACGGTATACAACTCGATCATTTGACTCTCGAAGGGATATATTGAAACCATTTGGGGTTTCTTATGCAGGCAATCAAAATTCGATCGAGCTTCCTTCTCGTACTTGTGACGTAGAGCAAGTTCGTATTGTTGAACGAACTGCTTAAGGGTGGTTCTAGAAGATACGTACTTGTCGAAGAAGGAGTTCATACTTTCGTTTCTTTGGGTAGAAGTCATTCCAGCGAAAAAACAATCACACAAGTAAGCAGGTACCCAAGACTCACGGATACCGTAAATTGTTTGGAGCCAACTATGTTCTTGAAGGTCAAAATCAACAAGGAAACCGTGCCAATTTCGCTCAAATTCAGCTGGGTTCTTTGAGTCGTAGACAATCAAATTTAGATCAAATAACATGTGCTGTCGATACTTCGTCGGCAACTTCACGGGAGCTTTGTTCATTATGTGCCAAATGCAAAATTGGTGTCTGGCATTTAGGAAGACATTCCTTACAGCAACAGTAATGACCCCACATTGGTCCGTTATAATAGCTGGTGGAGGGATATCTGCAAGGAAAAAGAAAAATCGCTATAAAGGAAACAAGGTCACTTAAAAAGGAAACAAATTCACTTAAAAAGGGACAGATGTCACTTAAAAAGGAAACGAGGTCACTTAAAAAGGAACAGACTTCACTTAAAAAGGAAACGAGGACACTTAAAAAGGAACATACTTCACTTAAAAAGGGACAGATGTCACTTAAAAAGGAACATACTTCACTTAAGAATGAAACGAGGTCACTTAATAAGAAACAGACTTCACTTAAGAAGGAACAGACATAACATAAAAAGGAACATACATCAATTAAAAAGGAACAAACTTCACTTAAGAAGGAACATACTTCACTTAAAAAGGAAACAATGTCACTTAAAAAGGAACCGACTTCACTTAAAAAGGGACAGACTTCACTTAAAAAGGAACAAACCTCACTTAAAAAGGGTCAGACTTCACTTAAAAAGAGACAGACATCACTTAAAAAGGAACAGACATAACATAAAAAGGAACATACATCAGTTAAAAAGGAACATACTTCACTTAAGAAGGAACAAACTTCACTTAAAAATGGACAGATGTCACTTAAAAAGGAACAGACTTCACTTAAAAAGGGACATATGTCACTTAAAAAGGAACAGACTTCACTTAAGAAGGAAACGAGGTCACTTAATAAGGAACATACGTCACTTAAGAAGGAACATACATAACATAAAAAGGAACATACATCAATTAAAAAGGAACAGACTTCACTTAAGACGGAACAAACTTCACTTAAAAAGGAAACGATGTCACTTAAAAAGGAACCGACTTCACTTAAAAAGGGACAGACCTCACTTAAAAAGGAACATACCTCACTTAAAAAGGGACAGACTTCACTTAAAAAGAGACAGACATCACTTAAAAAGGAACAAACATAACATAAAAAGAAACAAACATCAGTTAAAAAGGAACATACTTCACTTAAGAAGGAACAAACTTCACTTAAAAAGGGACAGATGTCACTTAAAAAGGAACAGACTTCACTTAAGAAGGAAACTGGGTCACTTAAAAAGGAACAAACTTCACTTAAGAAGGAACAAAACACACTTAAAAAGGAACAAACATCAATTAAAAAGGAACATACAACAATGAAAAAGGAACAAACTTCGCTTAAAAGAGAACATACTTCCTTAAAAAGGAATAGATTTCACTTAAAAAGGGACAGACATCACTTAAGAAGGAACAGACAACACTAAAAAGGAACAAACTTCACTTAAGAAGGAACAGAAATCACTTAAAAAGGAACAAACTTCACTTAAAAAGGGGCAGACATCCCTTAACAAGCAACAGACAACACTAAAAAGGAACAAACATCAGATAAAAAGAACATACTTTACTTAAGAAAGAACAAACATAAGTTAAAAAAGAACACGCAGTCACTCAAAAGGTTTTAGAAAGAAGTTGAAAATGAACAGGCACAACTAAAAAAGGAACACACAACACTTACAAAGGAACACACATCACTTAAAAAGGAAAACCAATAACTCAAAAATCATAAAGGACAACTCTACATACGTACCTCCCATACACGAAAGCCACGTCTGAAAGAGCCATATGTAGTTTTCATTGGTCTTGGAAGACAACAAAGCGCAACTGAGCAACACATACTCGAAATGGTGATTAACTCCCACAAATGGTGCAAAGGGCATGTCGTATTTGTTTGTGAGGTATGTAGTGTCGAAATATATAGCATCCCCAAAGTATGAATAGGCAGCCCTGGAACGGCAGTCAGCCCAGAAAACGTTCCTTAGTCTTCCCTCGTCATCCATATCCATGACATAGAAAAACATTGCATCAATCTTCTGCATCTTAATGAAATAGTTCTGAAGAGATTGTGCATCGCCGGGTCCCATTTTCAAATTCCTTACTTCGGTTATAACATTCATGCACACACAAAAAATATTAAGGCCGCAGATTTCTACAAACAAAATAACGTACAAAAGTTTTCAAACCTTAGGTCTATCGTTAAAAGTAAGTTTGTCATGCCCCCCAGCCTCCACAACAAACGATTGCATGGTCTTAGCAGCAGAGATCCCAGAAGCATCATTGCACGCTATTCGTGCTATGGCGGCCTCAGGTACAAATCGTTTCTGTCTTAGAAAACACATCTGGTGCTCCTGCAGCATTTCATGGTTATGATTGAGATCGACAAAGTTAATCTGGTAACCCCTTGCTGGGTTTCCAGATACCCTGATGCGAGCCGTGCACTGAACTTTACTAGATAAACGTGGCTTCATTATGCCTTGACCTTGGTCTATTGGTGCCTTACCCTCCTTGGAACAAGTAAGAGTAGCCCGGGTAACAACACCAGCGTCGTAATGAGTATGTCGTAGCTTAACACCAAAACCACAAGCATCAGCGTAGTCTTCGTAAAAGGCTCTTGCTCCTTCGAAAGAGGGGAAAATCATCTTCTCCTTAGGAACGTTTAACGGCATTTCCATTTGAGGGAAGATTTCTCTCAAAACGAAGAGAAATGAACGAAAATGAAAAAGAAAGGAAGAAGTGACGGTGGCCATTCCTTGCATCTTCGTCAAAAATAGGTATGGAGCAGGTGGGAGCGCCAAAAGGAATGATATGATTCGGAGCACGTCTAATTTGAGATGCATTAAATGCGGCTGCCCCCTCTGCCCGCCAAAAATATTAAAACCTTGGCTGAGTTGGATTTGTCCAACTCAACAGCGTCCAGCCACAGCGTCCCGTAGAGCGGCTACTAAACATTTTCCATACTTAATCTAGTTAACAAGCCCCCTTACATTTCCACGTCTCCTAATGTACCACAACCACAACTCATCCCGTGTGCGAAATACTCGAGTCTACCAACTACTACCCCAACTTCTGGTGTTCAACCAACCCAATTGGTAGAGGTAAAAAATGAATTGACACACGCGGCACTATGTGGATAGTCAAATTAGAACCACATGGGTCGATCCTATAAGTTAGAAATCTTGATTTTACTTACTTAGTACCTATAAATTGGGCGATATGTAGTTGTAATGGATATCCTTTTGAGTAAATGAAAATTTGAGATTTTTAATTTTGTTGGGAGGTTGAAGTTACTCAAAAACTTCGTTGGAGTGATTATGCATCCAAAGTGCACTTAGGCCATCCATAACGGATGGTTTTTTTTGGGGGGGGGGGGGGGGGGGGGGAATGGGGCATGTCGGGTCGCGACCTGGGTCGGGGACCCGACCTGGGTTGGCCCAATTTTTTTAATTTTTTTAAAAAAAGATCAAAAATTAGTTTTTTTATTTGTTAAATAATATTTAATTGATATGTATATGTTTTTATATAATTAGAATTAATTTCTGAAAATTAAAATAAACGAAAATAATTAATAAAAATTAGTAAAATAAATGTAAATAATTAATCAAAATTAGTAAAAATAAATGTAAGTAATTAAACAAAATTAGTAAGATAATTGTAAATGTATATAATTAAAGAAAATTACCTAGTACAAATAGAACACATGAATTTACACAGGTTCACCCAAAAACGCATTAGTAACCCCAAAAAATCGGTAGAGAATTACTAATAAATCTCAAAAATAAAATCGAACGTCGCTCGCTCACTGGTGAGCGAGACCCCCTACCGACCCGTTGGAGTGATCATTATTAAATCTAATTTTTCGAAATTGTTTGACAATTAACGTAATTTTATTAGATTAAATATATTAACATTATTAACTATTATCAATATTAAAAAATATAGGTAATTTTTTATTGATATGTATATTATTTTATATAATTAGAAATAATTCCTGAGAATTAAAATAAATGAAAAATAATAAGATAAAGTCGTTGTAAAAATAATTTATTTAATAGTTTGTGTATTTTTGTGGTGGAATAAAAATGAGGTAAAAAGAAATAAATTGGAGGAGAGAGTGTGTTGAAAGGGGGGGGGGGGGATTTTTGGGTTGGGGTCAACGGTGGTCTTAATACCACTCTACTAGATCACATATTCACACCTCTTGTTAAAAAGAAGATTTACTTGTATTTTCTGAACCGTTTCTAACTTTCCTGCCACAACCAACTTCTTCTCCCTTATGCAGTATGCTAGACCGCATCCAACAAACACCTTTCTCACTTAATTTCGCTTCCAAATGTAAGGCAGTACAGAAATTGTAACATCCCGAAACAGCGGAAATTTAAAAATTTATAATCAAGACACATGAACTCAATAATCAAAGACGGAACTGTTACTTCTCATAAAACAAATAGCGGTGCACCAAACTTACATCAGAGTTTGTCAAAATGATACATGATTACAACAAAACGACAACAGAAGATAAAACGTAATCATGTCGACCTCAGCGGTCCGAGAAGAGGATCCAACTCCAAAATGCGTGTGCCCGCCGTTCAGCACCCAACTGGACCTACTGCGGTCCTGAAAAATATATAACAACGATGCCTGAGTTTCCATAAGGAAACCCCGTATGCCAACTCACCTATATGCATGCATTACACAAACGAACCTATCATACTAGTAGCATGTCATGGCATCGACAGAAAGTAAAACAGTTCCCCCGAAGGGTAAAACGGGACATCAGTCCGACAGTCAACATCGGGTCTCCCGCGGAGACCTACTGTAGGCACATGCAGCCTTACAACACGCGACATCGCACCCCCCACACGCAGCTACACTACTCAAGGTTCGGCAGGGAGCCCCTGTCACGCCTGCGCGCCGATAGAATACAGATCTGCAAATCTCTGTGGTCGGAGCCACTGGGAACAACGGGGCCGTCGCCCGGAAGGTATAACAACAACATCTCGATAGGTGCCCAGTCGAGGAATTAACATAGCCGGAACAGCCTCGGCCCAACAATCATCATCGCCGGCACAACCTCGGCGGCATCACCGGCACAGCATCGGTGGTCCATCACAACGTCCGGCACAACATCGGACGGGTCCAGACCGAAGTCTGCCAGGTCCTCAGGCTCCACGAGCCGCAAACACCAACTGCGCCGCTATAAAAGCAGGGCAGCGACCTCCGTAGCCCGTAGGCCGGTAGTCACCTCACCCAACGCCAGTTGTGTGCCCGCACAAACATAAACATTGGGATCAGCGATCCCTCAGGCCTGCTATACTACAATAAGTCCAATCCATCCATCTCATTAGTCACACTCCATACATGGAGGTGACGCGTCCCGAACACCCACACTATTCCCAACGGCGGTCCCTGGGCAGGCACGCGGAACGCGCCTACCGTCACCTCCCGGCTCACGCATAAGGCGAGGACACGGGTTTCCGTGGACAAAGTTGGCATTCAAAAGGCAACCAAGAATTCTGTCCTGGGCCCAAACGGTCGACCGGAAGAGGTGATTCGGTCGACCGGTTCCAGAAAGGAATCGGTCGACCGTACGCCTAACACGGTCTACCACTGCGCTCAAAACACAATCCCCAACGGTCTACCGAAGGTCTAAAACCGGTCGACCGAACGAGGTCAAAATCCGGAGTCTGGTCAACAATAAAATCAATCTATCGGTCGACCGACTCAGGGGTCCCGGTCGACCGAAAACTAACATGGCATTTCTACATCATTTTAAACTATCGGTCGACTGACTCAGGGGTCTCGGTCGACCGATAACAGTTAGGGTCAACTTATTGTTCTACGTCATATAACGGTCGACCGAACGAAGACCAACGTCCGAACATCATGCATAATAAACCAATAAACTTAAGTTCCGGTCGACCGAAGCACAACAGACAGACAAAATACATGCATTCGGTCGACCGCCCGAAGGGTCCGGTCGACCGTTGGTCGTCTTCAACCTCGCGTCAGCCGAGGTTTCTTCACCAAAACTCAACGTCGGTGAGGTCTCCGACCTCCTCCGACAGACCAACACAACCCTCTCATGAGGGTTAACGATAAAACCACACTAAAGAGCGGCATACCTCACACGAAAACGGAGAAACGCGGGAGCAACGCTCACGCCTCCGTCACCCCCTCACGCGCGACCTCCTCCTCGCAACGTCCTCCTCACGCCGAAGCCTCCGCGTGTGCTGCCTCCTCTGGAACACTTGAACAAGGAAGAAGAAAGGGAGGAATGAGTGAATGGAGAGAATGAGGAAGAGAGAGAAAGAAATCACGTTTAAAACCCAACACACCCCTCCTCGCTACAGTACCCGCACCCTCACACCATCACCTACACCTCCTACCTCCTCAATTCCCATGCAATCTCCTGTTCACGTGCCTCTTCCCCATGCAAAACCCACCTTAATCCGAGATTAACCCTAATCAAGGGTTAGGGTCTAACAGAAATCCTAAACTCTCCATGTTACTACCACCCTAAATAATTTGCCAAAACATTTGCTACTTAAGATTATTAATGACAACCACATGTGGAATCGTGGGATCCAAATTAACGAGATTGTAGGTTAGAATCATCAAGGAATAGGTGATGTTGTGACAATTCATCTTTTGGTTTGTTCTGCACTATTAGCCTCACCGTCATCTTCTTATCGAAACGTTATCTTCGTGAGCTTATTTTGAAGGCCTTATGAATAATTACAACTTCCGTTAAAACTGAATTGTATCCTCTGAAGACTGAGTTAAAGGTATATGGCTTGCAATGGAGACCCACACCAAACTTCAGGTAGTCTATTAGTTAACGTGTTATTGTGAGTAGTGTATTTAATTGTTGCCCCCTTGAAGATTCTGTACTATATAGGGGTGAATACCTGCTGATGGTCAATATTGTCAAAATTACGCTCCAGAGAGTTAATTGAAATCAAATATAATTTTCACGAGTTGAGACAAACAAAGGCAGATTTGAGATACGATCTTGAACGTAGAAGAGAAATTCAAGGGTCGAGGACTTGCATATGCCTTGTCAAACAACTAGGAGAGTCACCATCTCATTCAAGTTAAACTTGGACTATTTTGCAATCCTACAGATCGATGGATCTATTTTTTGAATAATATTGCCTTGTTTCTAGGAAATATAGTAACCAATCCTTGTACCTTTTAAACTTCTTCGGAACCCAAGAGTTTGTAAATTTGAAAATGATCGGTATTTTCAATTTGAATTTTTTTACGTCAATTACGATAGTTTCACATAGGCCATTGAGAATGTTCGGCCATCACCATTTGAGACTACACGCCTAAGTAAATAAAAAATAAAAAAAATCAAAAGATGACTGGGACATTTAAGACTTTAAGCGTCAAACTTCAGACCAACATCCAATTTAGGAATTGGAAATAAAACTAAATAAAAATCCAATATGAAATCTTGTAGTTACAAGTCCATCATCTAACTTCAGAACACCACCACCTTCTGTAATAACCTAATCTAAAACATCTTAATTAACTAAACCTAAACCTAATTAACCTAATCTAATCCTGGAATAGTGTAGCATGAGGTGTTGATTTAGGATTGGATGAGGTGGAGGTTGGATAAGAATTGGTTTGCCTATAAATTGGAAGGTAAGGTTAATAAAACGTTTTCTTTTCCTTTTCAACAACCAGAGCTTGAGAGAAGAGGTTAGAGAGAAGAAGAAGAAGCAGGTGAAGAAGAAGAGGAGAAGAAGTGAAGAAAGAGAAGAAGAAGTGGAGTGAAGTGGTGCAAGCTTGGGAGGCTTCTTCACTCGACCAAAAGGTATGCCAAATCTCCATTATAACTCACTTATGCCTAGTGAGTGTTGGGGATCGACGTTGGTGTCGAATTCCCCGTCGGAATTCAACCAATTCAGAGGTTGAAGACGACGATCGGTCGACCGGTGCCTGTGGGCAGTCGACCGATCCTATTATTATATTGATGTTTACCCGCGAACGGTCGAACGATGTCGTTAGACGGTCGACCGTTATGCCAAATTCATGCGGGAAAAAGGGGATATGCTGTTATCGGTCGAACGGGACCACTTAGCCGGTCGACCGAATAACGATGAGAATGGGTCGGTTGGGGATTTTGACTTATTAAACGGTCGAACGTCCTTTACCTTGTTCGACCGATCCATTCGATGCTAAGTCGGTTGGGAGCTTTGACCATCAAAACGGTCGACCGCTCTTTAACTCTCGGTCGACCGACTGAGCATTTAATTAAGCGGTAGAGTGCTTGTGTTGTTTCGGTCGAACTGTATTTCAGTTCCGGTCGACCGAACGAGACTTGGGCAAAATATTGAAATCCCTGTTATCGGTCGAACGTCCCCTTGGTTCGACCGGTCGGATATATATATTATATAAAATTGTATAGCGTAGACCTTCAAAACGGTCGACCGCTAGATGACTTTTGTTCGACCGATTGGTCGGTAATTCGGTTGGCGTGGTTCGACCGGTAGATTTGTTTGTACAGTACTGTGTACTGTGTGGGGGACCGGTCGACCGGTGTGCTTGTAGCGGTCGACCGATCTGCCGCAGGTTGGTGGATTTATCCACACGCGATCCGTCGATGTCAGGTCGACTACCGGCTCCGAGGCGACGGTTGATTACCGGCTTTGAGAGCTACGGATTTCACCTTCGACGAAGGCGTATTATTGTTGTACCTTTTTCCTCTCTTACCGAGCGGGGTGTGAGGGATGTGTACCGTAAACCTTGGGCAGTTTGCGAGGGTTTAGCGGTAGGCCGAGGATGTTCCGGCAGGGTGCGCGCTAGGCGACTCTTGGGGGAGCAGTGGCTGTCGTCTGACCCGAGTTGTGTATTCGGCGGGCTGACTCGCTCTTTGGGTGCGGCGTGTACCAGGGGTTCCTTCCTGCACTTTTTGGGGAGCAGTGGTGTCGACTGACCCTTGTGAGGCAGCGGTGGACTGACTTGACCCTAGTGGCAGGAGTGGTTCAGTGCCGCGGAGGCGGTGAGGGCATTATTGTGGGCCCGAGGCGGATGATCATGTGCATAGCATTGCATTGTCTTTAATTCCTTTTTATATTTTAGGAGGTTTGGTATACGGGGTTCCTGCAGGGAACTCAGGCATGTTTGTTTGTTTGCATTTCAGGTAGCGAGCAGGGTTAGAGTTTGAGGTGGTGACCGAGGACGGTGCCCCCGAGATCAGATCCTGTAGTTGTCAGTTTCTTTCTTTTGAGGTGATTACATATTGTATAGCTTTTGTCGTAATCACAGTCAGTTTGTATATTTGACTTCCACGTGGATCATATTATATTATATATGTTGGTTTGTTTCCCGTGACGTGCCCAGTGCTGACCGTTGACGGTCTTTATTATTGTTTAAATTTTCCGCTGTTTTCGGGTACGTTACACCTTCTACAAGGAAAAGTGGAATAACTACAGTTTTTTCTTGGCACGGTAGAAAACTATTAAATGTAATGAAGTAAGATCCAGTAGGGTAAAGAAGATGATCAGTTTACCAGATATTCCATGCATCCACAATCTACCTAAGCGTGTGATTGGTAACAGGAAGTACAGGGAAGTCAGAACTTGAGTTCCTAAAACTTTAAGTTCCTAGAACTCCAGCTCTTAGAATTTTAATTTTTCGTGATTGATAAACTATAATTTTAAGTTGAACATATGACTTTGGATTTGTTGGTTGACAGGAATTTAGAACTTCAAAAATTCAGTAATCATATCTAATAAATATGAAGACAATATTAATACATTCATCAAACTTACAATTCATAAATAAATAATAAAAAACAAACATATATTTTAACATCCACAAGATTGAGGAAAAAACAAACACATATTACAATTGAGAAATAAGAAAATAAATAAATAAAAACATAATACATTGGTAAATAGTCAAAAGGTAAAAAGAAAAATCACTATTAAAGAGAGAATGGGAGAAGGAGGCATCGGAGAATCTAGGGTTCTAAGCATCGTTCTTCTTAGTTTCTGCATCTAAACTCAGATTCTTGCTCGTCTCGGCCACTGATGGCGTCGCCGGGCACGGTGGCAGCAAGCGCCAGCGGTGAGAACCAAAGCAACATCCCGACAAAACCACCCGATGCAACTCAAGAAGGAACGGGACCAGCTCGACCTAGCACCTGGTCAGACATGTTCTGGGCATCTCCTTCATGGCCAATCACCACCCTCCGTTTCATTTCACCGGCAGAGGTGGACGGCGAGAAGATGGTCATCTTCTCAAACAACGCTATGGATGATGCGATCAAAGCATGGGAAGGTGTCCTCGTGGGGCATTTCATCAATTTTAAACCACATATTCCTACTTTGGAGAAGCATCTAAGTAAGCTGTGGAAGCTCGCCAGTGAGCCTGACATTTTCAGGCGCTCCGATGAATCTCTGATCTCCCGACTCTCATCAAATGAGGATATGAAAAAGGCGATCGAGGGTGGGCCTTGGTTTGTACAAGGTTCGCCGTTAATCTTGTAGTCATGGTCGTCGGTTATTAGGATGGACAAGGCCAAAATATCCTTTATTCCGATTTGGGTTCGATTGACGGAGTTAAACCTTAAGTTTTGGTCGTCACACACGTTGAAACTTATTACAAGTGTCCTAGGTAGGCCTTTTTATTTGGACGAACCCACGATGGTCGGCTGACGCCCAGTGTTTGGTCGTGTGTTGTGTGAAGTAGACACGACCTTTAACTATCCAAAAACGATAAAGGCGCGCATGGAGAATGGGGGAGATGTAGGAGATCCACGTCGAATATGAGTGTAAACCTCTGGTATGTGCAATGTGAGACTCCTTTGGACATGGATCATACTCATGTGCTAACGGACCTTGCCAACCCACAAAACCTTCGACAAACCGAGAGAGACAAACCGTGCATGGGTCCCGTTGACTCATCGGAAGAGTAACAGGGGAATGACTGCAGTCACCAGAGAGGACGCCGACTACTTAGCAACCGAAGCTTGCTTTGATTTCAGATGATCTAGTCTCGTGCTCATTTGTGGTTGAGTTGAATATGAAGTTATCGATGAAGAATCACAAAATCCGTCCAAATGATTTGCTTTATTTCTTGAAGTGAATGCATGAGTGTGTGAAAAGTCTTATAAAAGTCTAGTATAATCATTGTGTGAATGATGAGACCAACTTCAAAATAATTAATGTTCTTATTGTATATAAATTCGACAATCAAAATGATTGTCAAAATAATTCTCCACAAAACAAATATATTCTAGTTATGTGTGTTTTATTTGATATTTTATATGCTGGAATATCAATATGATAAATGAATATTGTATACCATGATACAAATATTTTGTTTAATATTCTTGAGGTTCATTCGATCATCATATTTTCATTATTATTATCTTTAAGCTTTTGATTTAGTTGTTATTTCTTTTGAAACTATATATTTTATTTTGGTTAGTGCACTCATTATTCCAATATATTTCCATACTTGTGGTTTTTATTCACTCACGATGAGATTCTTCTAGATATTGATAGTACACATGCATATGTTGTTAGCATATCAATATTTAACATTTTTATGTTTGTCGTGATTATTTATGTGTATCATTATAATATGTCTTTTAATGTTCAATAACAAAGATAGTATTTGCATTTATCGTCTTAAAATGGCAAAATATGCATACATATGGTAATATGTTGATATGTATAATTTCTATCTAAAAGACTTATACCATGTTACGTTAAAATTAATTAACATTGATATGATTTAATGCACGATTCTTATTTTGATTATATTTTGTCATTGTAAGAAATAATAGTTGCATACATAATTTATCTGCAACAAATATTTTATTTGACTTGAAATGAAGAGTACGGATATTATCCAGTCTCATATTTGATTTAAGATCATGAAAGATTTATGCATCATGTATAGTATTGTCATGCACACATTATTAAGAGATAAATATTTCTCTAATTTGATAATGAGAAAAACTAAATCCACTACTGTACATGGTCGTACAAATTTAGTAGAAATCTCCAGAAGAGTCATATCTATTGTTACATGTGGAATTATCTTGGCTTTAAACGATGCATTTTATTTATTAGGTCTCAAGAAAGTTATTGAGTTTCAAAATGGCAAAATGACTTGTGTTGAGAATATAATTGAAGTAAAGAAGAATTTTTATATTACTACAATCATGTAAGGCTGGAAAAATACTATTGAGAAAATTACCTGACATTTGAACGATATGGATTGCACACGTTTGGGTTCAACTCGAACCGATTCGGGTTCAACCCAACCCGACTCAAATTTTCGGGGTGGGTTGGGTCGGATCGGGTTGGACCCGAATTTTTTTAATTTAAGGATGAATAATTATAACATTGGATTTTAAATTATTATGATCCAAAATATAATAATTATAAGGATCCAAAAGTGTGTTTTGTGTCATGTCGATCGTGCACCGGCTGCCGAGCCGGCTCGACCCAACTCCTCGGCACGACACGACCCACGACATGGGGTGTGCCAGATCCGAGAGTGTCGGGTCAGATTTTCTTTCAATGGGTCAGGTCGGATTTTGATTTTTCGGTTGTTTTTTAATTTGAAATAAGTACACAGTCACAATTGAATTAACAAAAATACAAACACAATTTATTTTTCACCAAAATAACCAATTTATTTATTAATAATTGTTGACTTAATTCGAGAAACAATATATTGGTTACATATAAAAAACCTCGAAGTCTGACTAAACCTAATGAGTAATGAAAAAACCCAAAGGGTATTAAGAAAAATTACTCCTTTAACAAAATGGTTTAGTTAAATCGTCTTCAATCTTCATCGTCGTTGTCATGAATATTCATGTTTTGCATTCGTCCGCAATGTCGATCCAATCCTTCAGGCATACGCTCATCTCGATTGACTTGTCAGACAAGTTTTACCTCTTGTCAGACAAGACTCGTTTATCGTCAGACAAGTTTAGCCTTCATTACTATTAAAATTTCATCAAAACCATCATTTTGCCTATATTTCGCAAATAGTTTGTTGCGTTCTTGGCCTTAATTTATGTTTTGATGATTTAATCAACCTAATCTTAATAATAATCAATGTTGTGTAGCACACATATTGCAGAGCATATACATTGCTTTGTGATAACATCTACAGGTGATCAAGAATGATTCAAGTCAAGACATGTAATCAAAGCTCATTTGAGGACATGTAATCTTAATTTATTTTGAGTCTTAGGAACTATTTACTTGAGCATACAAGTGTTAAAAACAACTTAAACACACATTAGTTCCTTATAGAAGTCACACACAAAATCTCAGATCATTTGGACTTAAATATGTCACCCAAATCTAGACCGGAAATCACTAAACCAGCATTTCCTGTGCCATTTCGGTCGACCGAAATGCCCCTGGTCGACTGTTTGATCCTTCATCAAATAGTGAATTTAACCGCCGACCGTTTAGACCATTCGGTCGACCGTCTACATGTGTCATTTGACCGTTAGACTTGTCGAATTATACCAACAGTCGTATTCGTATAAACTTAATCAAACCCCAAAATTCCCTTAGCCTCATGTCGACCGCTTGAAGCATTCTTGTTCATCCAAAATTTACTGGATATTTTCGGTTGACTGTTACTTTGTCCCCGGTCGACCCTCTAGAGTATTTCTCTTGAACCCCATAATCCCTACTATTTTTCGGTCGACCGTTCCACTTTCTTGTTTGACCGTTAACTTAAGTGAACTTAGTTATAGCCTATTTTCATTCGACCGTTCCCTTCTCGGTTGATCGCTCCTTGTTCTGAACCGTCTATCGACCGTCCGGTCGACCGAACTTGCACTGAAAAAGTGTGTTGCAGTTTTTTGTCTTGTGTTTCTTGCACAACTCTTCACCACACTTAACTCCAACGACTATAACACCTTTGGAGCTAATAAATAAACGTTTCCAACCTTGTTTAGGACATCTCTCCCACTACTATTTGTCTCCTACATTAGAGAGAAAACTCCAAACACTCACAAGCTCAAAACCTTCACACTTTAGTCTTAAATCTTATTCTACTCAAGCGTGCTCAAGTTTATAGAGTGTTGTTCCACTCCAATTGTTTGTCAAAGTAGCAAGGGTCTTGGTGAAAGCCCAAGACATGAGTATAGACTTCGGTGAGAGCCCAAACTGATCCTCTCGGATTGTGAGAGAAGAAATCAAGCTAGCGAGGATTGTTCGTGGAGCTTGTTTTGTAAAAGGCTTAATCACGGTCGGAACGAGGTTGGTAGTGAAGACGTATGCGGAGCTCGAGGGAGATCGAGCAAAGCTTACAAGAGAGGAAGTAGGCGGGAGATCGAACCTCTATAAAATCTTCCGGTGCCTTTGTGTGGTTTGCAATATTTTCTTTACTTGCTTTTGTTTGATTATTCCGCTGCATCTTTGATTAAGCAAGTAGGGAATTAGTTTAAAAGTGATTAGATAATCCGACCATACATGATCCTACATAGTTTAGTAATTGGAAGTAATTCATAGATAAATATGGTAGATGTGGGGTAATATTTTCCACTTAATCTAGTAGTGAAGTTTAAAAAAAAATTAAAAAATCATGCATAATTTGACAATTATTCTAATCTAAATCTGTTAACATGCACTCATTTATTTTTTCATTATAAAAGGTTGAAATTGCAAGATGATAATTTACCCCCATATTGGGTGGCCCGAGGGAACTTTGGTTTGCGATAATTTTGGTGTTTCTCCAACATTTTCTCATGGTGGATTCCATGATATATCATTCTCGGTGGATTCTGAAGCCTCTTGGTGGATTCCAAGAGTTTACGTTCTCCAATCTTTTGTTGGAACTCGCCAGTCGAAGCTCGATTCCGGTAAATTGCTTCTATTATGTGTCAACTGGTATCAAAGCTTTGTTAGCGCCTGGTTTGTCTAGCGTCAAAGATGGTCGACCTCGTCGGAGATGGATCGTCGACGAGTACACATTTGAGGTCAACATTCCTACTTTTATGGAGCTTTAGATGAATGTGGTGTTATGGCTTGGATCAATTCTTTGAGGTGACGCTGAGGCCGAAGGAACGTCAAGCTTGTAGGGTGGAGTACGTATTGAAAGGAGATGCTAGAATATGGTGGATGTTGGTGCAAAATGGTATGAAGTTACATCGAAGGGAGCCCGTGCACACTTGATCCACATTGAGGTGGATATTGGAAAGAGGTTCTTACCCCCATGAATCTTTGAATTAGCATTGTAAAGACCAGAGCATACTCCTAGTAAGCTTGCCCTGGGGGAGCTGCACAACATGACTTCAAAGATGGAATACAACACCACCCACAATGTTGAGCAGGTGTTTTAGGAAATGCCTAAGCCAATAGATTGAAAGTAAGGTGATCTTGTTGCTGTTAATGGAGAAATACAATCAAACTAAAATCTTGGGTGGATTTGGAGTGTGATGCAGGAGCATCCATGCTGGAGCCATTGCCAAATCAGCAAGGAAGGAAACTTCCTACCGACCAGCCAGCTCAGCAAGGAAGTTTCCTTCCAGCCAACAAGCCAAGTCAGCAAGAAGTTTCCTCCCCCATCCACATATGAATTACTAATTTTGGTTTATGGAAGGTTTCCTGATTTTTATTTCCTTTAGACAGAATTTCGGTAGTTACTTATTTCCTTTGTTGTTATTTGCTTTTTTTGTTGCAAATAATAGGAGTTGCCTTGTTGGTTAACTTCCTAATTTCTATACTGATTTGAAGCTATAAAAGACCTGGCTTGTAGGTCAAGAGAAAACCAATTTTTCGTTTGAATTAATATACAAAAAAAATCAGAGATAGTTCTATCTCAACTTGGTGTTTTTCTCTTCAATTTCTTTGTAGTCTTGGCGACATACGCTTGTAGAGTCCATCACAACTCTAACCGGCGTCAGTTGGTACCAGAGCCAAAAGAATCCTCCCTTTCGTTGTTTCTTCATCAGCATTGATGGCTGGTGGACGTGGTGGTCGTGGTCGTCGTGGGCCTACTCCAGCTGAGGAAGTCCCGTACCATGGTCGTAGCAACGAAGACGCTGAGTTGATTGAGGGTCTACAAAGACAAATTGCTGATTTAACCCAACGTCTTGCCGCGCAAGACCTAAACCATCGAGAGACTGAAGATCCAGGCTCCGACACAAGCTCAAATCTCCACAACATGTTCCATGATCGTGGTACTGGTCAAGGACATCGGGGTTGGGGTGATCGGCATGGAGACCTCGGTTTCAAGATGGAGCTGCCAGAATTTTCTGGTACGTTGCATGCTGATGCCTTCGTGGACTGGCTGAATGAAGTCGAACGAGTATTCGACTACAAGGAGGTCCCGGAGCATATGAAGGTTAAGCTAATCGCCGTCCGACTCAAGGGAAGAGCTTCTGCGTGGTGGGAGCAAATGAGGCGCACACGCGAGAGGCAAGGCAAGGCAAAGCTGACCGAATGGTGCAAGATGAAGAAGAAGATGAAGGAGCACTTCCTTCCTTTCGGATATACTCAATCCCTGTTTCAAAGGCTTCATGCATTGAGACAAGGAGCAAGATCAGTAGATGACTACACGGAGGAGTTCTATCAATTGGTGGCTCGGAATGATCTATCGGAATCGGAGGAACAATCGGTGGCGCGATACTTGGGGGGGTTACGACCATCCCTACAAGATGCCCTCAGCCTCCACTCATTATGGACGGTTTCTGAGGCCTATCAGCGAGCCCTCGCAGCGGAGAAGCAGCAAAGAAGGCGAGCCACCACCAGCCATGAGCAGCAGCAGCCCACACGAACTTCTAGACCTTCAGAGGTGCGCCCTCAGCAAGTGCCGTTCCAGGGCAGACCTAAGACGGGCGTGAAGTGTTTTAGGTGTGGAGAGGAGGGACACATCGCCTCCAGCTGTGGGAAAACCACCAGCAAAGGTGGCAAGACCCTCCTGATCGAGGATAATCTTGGGAGTGAGGACGAGATCGATAGCGAGCCCGTGTTTGATGAATATGAGGACGAAGGTGGAATGTTGTACGGGGACGGACCAGAAACTTTAGTCATCCGCAAGAGTCTTCTAACCCCTAAGGGAGGGTCAGGAGATGAGTGGTTGAGAAATAACATTTTTCGTACCACTTGCACGGTCTCGGACAAGGTGTGCAAGATGATCATCGATAGCGGCAGCTGCGAGAACGTGGTGTCCGAAGAAGCAGTCCAAAAGTTGAAGCTGAAGACCGACTCTCATCCCAAACCCTACAAATTATCTTGGCTGAACAAGGAGACGGAAATAAAGGTGGACAAGAGGTGTTTGGTATCCTTTTCCATTGGCAAAAAATACTTTGACAATGCTTGGTGTGACGTGGTGGCTATGGACGCTTGTCACCTACTGCTGGGACGGCCATGGCAGTACGATCGAAGCGTCATTCACGATGGACGAAAGAATACCTATTCCCTCAACCTCAAAGGGAAAAAGATTGTCTTGGCACCGCACCAAGAAGCAACCCCTTCAACTTCTGGAACTTCTGAAGCAACCCCTTCAATCCAGGCAACTCATCACAACAACTTGCTATCCTTATCCAGCTTTTTGGCTGAAATGAAGCAAGAAGAGGTGGTTTTTGCTTTGCTGCCCCGGGATGAATCCAAGGTTGGCTCAAGCTCAAGCATGCCTGAGGAGGTCCAGCAACTTCTGGAAGAGTTCTCCGAGCTGATGCCCGAAGATCTCAACCACGGCTTACCACCGTTGAGAGATATCCAGCACCAAATCGATCTTATCCCAGGATCGACTCTCCCGAACCGGCCGGCTTATCGTCTCAGCCCTAAAGAGTCTGAAGAATTACAACGACAAGTGGTGGAGCTGCTGGAGAAAGGCTATATCCGAGAGAGCATGAGTCCTTGTGCCGTTCCTGCCCTGTTGGTACCAAAGAAGGATGGTTCCTGGCGTATGTGCATCGACAGCCGAGCAATCAACCGTATCACCGTGAGGTACCGATTCCCGATTCCCCGCTTAGATGACATGTTGGACCAGCTATCGGGATCCAAAATCTTCTCAAAAATCGACCTCAAGAGTGGATATCATCAGATACGGATCAGACCAGGAGACGAGTGGAAGACGGCATTCAAAACGCAGCATGGGTTGTACGAATGGTTGGTGATGCCATTTGGACTATCCAACGCGCCTAGCACCTTCATGAGGGTCATGCACCAGGTTCTTCGTCCTTTCATGGGGAAGTTTGTTGTTGTTTATTTCGATGACATCCTCATCTATAGCAAGACCCCCATGCTGCATATGGAACATCTGCGTGCAGTTCTTGACACGCTGAGATCCGAATGTTTGTTTATTAATCAAAAGAAATGTGCGTTCTTCACAACCTCCGTCACCTTCCTGGGGTTCGTGGTGTCTATCGACGGTGTGCATGCTGACCCCGCCAAGGTTAGTGCCATTTCTGAGTGGCCAAGGCCAAAGTCGTTGCATGATGTTCGGAGTTTCCACGGTTTGGCTTCCTTCTACCGGCGGTTCATTCGAAATTTCAGCACCCTGATCGCACCTATCACCGAGTGTCTAAAGGGAAGAGATCTCAAATGGTCTGAGGAGGCAGAGGCGAGCTTCCAGCTGGTGAAACAAAAGATGATCGAGGCTCCAGTTTTAGCAATGCCGGACTTCGAAAAAGTGTTCGAACTAAATTGTGACGCATCTGGAATTGGTATCGGTGGAGTTCTGAGTCAAGGGGGACGTCCAATAGCTTTCTTCAGCGAGAAACTATCTGGATCCAAGAAGAATTATTCCACCTATGACTTGGAGTTCTACGCAATTGTGCAATCGCTGAAGCATTGGCGGCACTACTTGGTGCAACGCGAATTCATCCTCTTCACCGACCACGAAGCCTTGAAGTACATAAATGGCCAGCACAAACTCAACCGACGTCATGCTAAATGGGTGGCGTATTTGCAGGAGTTCACCTTCTCCCTTCGGCACCAATCAGGAAGTCAAAACCGTGTCGCTGATGCCCTAAGCCGCCGCAACACTCTTCTCACGACCATGAGCAGTCAAGTCACCGGATTCGAGACCTTCTCCGACATGTATCCAGTTGATCCCTCCTTTGGGAAGATATTCCAGCAAGTCATGGGTGGTCAGCGTTGCGATTTTCTAATACACAATGGCTACCTATTCCGAGGAACGAAGTTGTGCATTCCGGATTGCTCATTAAGGCAACAAATCATCAGCGAATTACATGGCGAGGGACACTTCGGACGGGACAAGACCTTAGCCTTGATCTCCTCTGATTTTTACTGGCCCAAGCTACCTAGCGATGTAGCCCACTATGTGGCAAGGTGCTACGTTTGCCAGCGATCCAAAGGTACCCTCACCAACGCCGGTTTGTACACGCCTTTGCCTATCCCTGAAGGTCCGTGGCGTGATGTTAGCATGGATTTCGTGCTGGGGTTACCCCGCACACAACGGGCAGCGGACTCCATTTTTGTGATAGTGGATCGGTTCTCCAAGATGGCACATTTTGTAGCCTGTAAAAAAACGATGGATGCAGCCCGGATTGCCCACCTCTACTTCAAAGAAGTGGTGCGTTTGCATGGAGTTCCCCACTCCATTACCTCTGATCGTGACACTAAGTTCATCAGCAACTTCTGGAAGAGCTTATGGGAGAAGTTGGGGACTCGTCTGAATTTCAGCAGTGCGTACCACCCTCAGACGGATGGCCAGACCGAAGTAGTCAACCGGAGTTTGGGCAATCTCCTACGTTGTTTGGCGAGCACTAAACCTAAGCAATGGGACCTCTCCTTGCCTCAAGCAGAATTTGCTTACAACCGATCAGCAAACAGAATTACTGGGCTGAGTCCATTTGCAATCGTTTATGGGTTTAATCCTTCTGGGGTGCTAGACTTAGCGCCTATTCCTCGTATTGGTCGATTGCATCCCAAGGCTGATGAGATGACTGAGCACTTGCGAGACATTCACACACAAGTGCAGCAAACTCTCCATGAGAACAACACCAAATACAAGAGCTCTGCAGATCGTCGTCGCCGGCAAGTACTTTTTAAGGAAGGAGATTTCGTGTGGGCTGTTCTAACGCGAGACCGGTTTCCCGTGGGAGAATACAGCAAGTTGAAGGAGCGGAAAGTCGGACCTTGTGAGATACTTCAGAAGATCAACGATAATGCCTACCGATTACTCCTACCAAAGCATTTGAAAACTGCTGATGTGTTTAATGTGAAGCATCTGAGCCCGTGCTTCAGCAACGAGGGGGACGCTGAGACAAACTCGAGGACGAGTTCTTTCCAACCAAGGGTGACTGATGCAGGAGCATCCATGCTGGAGCCATTGCCAAATCAGCAAGGAAGGAAACTTCCTACCGACCAGCCAACTCAGCAAGGAAGTTTCCTTCCAGCCAACAAGCCAAGTCAGCAAGAAGTTTCCTCCCCCATCCACATATGAATTACTAATTTTGGTTTATGGAAGGTTTCCTGATTTTTATTTCCTTTAGACAGAATTTCGGTAGTTACTTATTTCCTTTGTTGTTATTTGCTTTTTTTGTTGCAAATAATAGGAGTTGCCTTGTTGGTTAACTTCCTAATTTCTATACTGATTTGAAGCTATAAAAGACCTGGCTTGTAGGTCAAGAGAAAACCAATTTTTCGTTTGAATTAATATACAAAAAAAATCAGAGATAGTTCTATCTCAACTTGGTGTTTTTCTCTTCAATTTCTTTGTAGTCTTGGCGACATACGCTTGTAGAGTCCATCACAACTCTAACCGGCGTCAGAGTGTCAGTTTGTTGATCAGGCACCTAGCGCAGTGATATAAGAAGAGCATAAAAGTAGTCGATGAAATGTCCAAGTCAGACCAACCACTAGTTTTTGAGATTGCCCAAGGTGATCACCATGTTATGTGTGAATTCCAAACCGAAGAAAGCCACGTGACATGTTCCACAGACCTTCAAGAAAAAGGAGGTATATGGATGCTATTCCACAGACCTTCAAGATGCAGATGATACACGCAACCAAATCCAACAAGTTGTCCCACAACGTGTGGATGTGTTTGCTTTGGTAGTTAGAGCAGTAAGTGCAGGTGATGTACCCACCCACATCTTCATGTTATGAGTTGTTAATTTTGAAGGAGTAGGAGAGTTTGACCATGAAGACATTGGTAAAAGAATTTCCACCAGTACAAGGCATTCAACATCAAACCGATAACTTGCTTGGACATAATGTTCCTAAAATCATTTCGGGAGAACTTACGAAAGTAAAGATAGGTGGTAAGTGGATCCAGTATTCGTGAGTTCTTGGTATTAGAATTGAAGACTCATGAAAGGGACGAATTTTGTATATATGATTATTATTGTTTGATTACAAAACAGATGAATATATATAGTGTACATGATACAAGAAGGAAATTGTTGGTCTGGCTGTATTCTTGTGTCTAGTTGTTGTATACTTTCCATTCTTGTATATAGCCGTTGAGTCATTATGTGTTGCATTGTTTGTTGATGCGTGCTACACTTGATTTGATTTGGAGGTGATGAGATCAAATCTGATCCAATGAAGTTGTTATTTTAACACTCCCCCTCAAGTGGATTCCGAAAGAGATTGAAGGATCCTAACTTGCAGATGATGGTTTGGAAGTGCATCTTATTCAGAGATTTGGTGAATATATCAACTAACTGATCTTTGCTTTGGGCATAAGGGACCTCGATTTCTTTGGCTTGTAACTTTTCTCGAATGAAGTGATAGTCAACTTCAATGTGTTTGGTACACTCATGGAATATTGGATTCATTGCGATATGACAAGTAATGTGATTGTCACAGAACATTTGCATTGGTTCTTGACATGATAACTTCATCTCTTTTAGTAGTTGATTCAACCATATAAGTTCACCAGTGGTAGAGACCATTGCACGATACTTTGCTTCAGCGCTTGATCTAGCCACCACGCTTTGTTTCTTGCCTCTCCATGTGACTAGGTTTCCTCCCACAAAGGTGCAAAACCTAGTAGTGGATTTCCGGTCGAAGCTACCAGCCCAATCTGCGTTGGAGTAGCCAACTATAGAGTTAGAATGTTTGGTTTCGTCCATATTCCCCGACCTGGAGATTTTTTAGGTATCTAAGAATTCTCTCAACTATATCTAGATGATGAGTGTGAAGGGCACGCATGATTTGGCTAACAGTGCTAACAACATAGGTGTTATCGGGTCTTGTGACAGTTAGGTAAATGAGTTTTCTTATGGGACGTTGAAATTGCCTTATGTCTTTTAGTGGTTCTCCATCTGTAGGACTAGTCTTTTGCTTGGTTTCAATGGGTGTGCCAGGGGGTTTAACCCCTAACTTTCCTGTTTCACGGAGCAAGTCAAGAACATATTTTCATTGAGATAAAAACAATCCATTTTTTGAGTATGCAATTTCAATGCATAGAAAATATTTCATGAATCCTAAGTCTTTGATGGAATATTTAGATTTTAGGTAAGATTTTATTGTGTTGATTTCTTTATTGTTATTTCCTATAATTATGATGTCATCAACATACACAAGTACAATGATGGTGATATTATTGAAATGCTTGATAAACATAGATGCATCTGCAGAGCATTTTGAAAAACCAAAAAGTAGAAAAGAGTGACTGAGTTTTGCATACTATGCTTGGTTGGATTGCTTCAACCCGTAAATGGATTTGTGCAGTTTACAAACCTGATTTTGAGGAGAATCGAAGCCTGGAGGAGTCATGTAGACTTTTTCTTCTAGTGTCCCTTGTAGAAAAACATTCCGAGCATCCATTTGAAAAAAGTTCTTCCCATAGTTAACAACAATGGACAAGAGGATCCTAACTGTGTTCATTTTTGCAACTGGAGCAAAAATTTCTTCATAGTAAAAATCATAGGTTTGAGTGTACCCTTTTGCAACCAACCTGACTTTATATTTATCAATAGTCCCATTACTATTATACTTTCATTTTATATACCCATTTGCATCCTACAGGTTCGGTGCCTGGCTTAAGAGAGACCATAGACCAAGTGTGATTTTTCTTTAAAGCCTCTAGTTCATCTTTCATAGCTTTTACCCACTTAGGGTCCTTAAGGGATTCATGATAAGAGGTAGGTTCTTGGTGAGTATCTATAGTATTTACAAAGTTTTGGTGGTTAAGAGTAATAGCATTGTAGGAGATATAATCCTGAATGGGGGTAAGTAACTTTATAGGTAACAAAGTCTCTAAGAAGGGATGAGGAACGAGTTGGTCTTGTGGACCTTCTCGTGGGAGCTCTTTCCTGTGGTTCTTCCTGCACAATGTTCTTATTACCTGTGTTGCATGTGATATTTTTGTCTCCCCTTCTTGAGGGAAGGGAGTTTCCTCAAGACATGGAGATATTTCTTCAAATAAATCCATAAATGGAAGAGGAGGATCTTGACCTGCAGGATTGTTATTTGTAGATTAGAAATATGGTGCATCCTTAAAAAAGGAAACATCTCTAGAGATATACAATTTATAGTCTTGGGCATCATAGCATTTGTATCCATTCTTTTGGAAAGAATACCCAAGGAAAACAGTTTTAACAGAATTTGAGTCTAATTTATCGATTCTTTTTTTATGAACATAGCAAACACATCCAATTTTTTAAGGTGGTCCATGCTCATACATCTACCATTTAATATTTCGAGAGGTTGTTTATTTTGGATTAACGGGCTAGGGAGGCTGTTAATAAGGTAGACAATAGGTAGTATAGCCTCCGACAAGTAAATCTTGGGAACATGATTCTAAAACAATAAGGACTTAGTGACATTAATGAGGTGATGAGTTTTCCTTTCAGGAACACTATTTTGTTCAGGAGTGTTAATGCAAGTAGTTTGGTGAAAAATCCCTTTTGTTTTCATTTTTTTTTGAAATGCATTGCTAGTATATTCTGACCCATTATCAGTCCTAAGAATTTTATTTTTTGTGACATACATATTTTCTGCAAAAGTGACATATTTGCAAAACATAAAGAAATCATCGGATATGGATTTAAGCAGATATAACCAAGTCGTACGAGAGAAATCATTAATAAAAGTTATAAAGTATTTAAAACCATTATATGATTCCACCGAGACAGGTCCCCAAATGTCCAAGTGAATCAATTCCAGAGGCCTTCCTATGTTAATTGTAGAAGAATAAAACGACAATCTAGTTTGTTTTGCCAGACGATAAATATCACAACATATTGTTGGCTTTTTGGCCTTAATATATGTTTTGATGATTTAATCAACCTAATCTTAAGTATAATAAATGTAGAGTAGCACACATATTGCATAGCATATATATTGTATTGTGCTAACCTCTACAGGTGATCAAGACTCAAGAAAAAGGGAAATGAGGTCGAGACATGTAATCAAAACTCATTTGAAGACATGTATTTTATATATCTTTTGAGTCTTAGGAACATTCTGTAATTGAGCATACTTGAGCTAAAAACCAATCAAACATACACTAGGTTCCCTATAGAAGTCACACACACAATTTCACATCAATTGAGCTTCAATAGATCACCCAAACTTAGACCGGAAAATATTTAAACAAAACTTGAACTGGCAGGACCAAATCGGTCGACCGGAACGAGTTCATCGTTCGATCGATTGAGTTTGTTTTTTCTGTTACAGAATCTAGTGTTAAACCGGTCGACCGTATAGAGCTTTTTGTTTGACCGTCTACACATGTCACATGACCGTTAGACTTGTCGTTTTCTACAACGGTCAGATTTTTCGAAACCCCAAACTTACCAAACTTCTGGTCGACTGAAACTTACCTAGCGGTCGACCGATCAAACATTCTTTGGTTGACCTGAACTCTTTGGAAGTTTCCGGTCGAACGTCTCCTAGACCTTGGTCGACCGAAACTCAATTTCTTCCCAATCCTAGAAGTGCCTAGAAATTTCCGGTCGAACTGATCATTTGCTTAGTTTGACCGATCCATCTTTTACCAGACCAAAAACCCCAAACGGTCGACCCATCCAAAATCTTAGTTTGACCGTTCACTTAAGTGAACTTAAGTTATAGCCAGATTTGACCAACTAGTCGACTGGTATGTCCGATTCAGTCGATCGAAGTTATAATGGAATGTGACCTGCACCTTTCTGTTTTGTGTATCTTACACAAACACTTACCCATTAAATCTTATTGGCTATAACTCACTTAGATCTTATAAATAGATGTTACCAAGACACAATAACACAACTCTTACACTTCATATTGTCATATACATCTAAGAGAAAACTCCAAGTCTCCCATTGCCCAAATCCTACTCTCCAAACTAAACTTCCACACTTTAGTTTCAATTCCTATCATACTCTAAGTGTGCTCAAGTTATAGAGTAAGTGATCCACTCAAACATTCTGTTGTAAAGAAGCAAGGACTTCGGTGAAAGCCCAAAGTGTCCCTCTCGGATTGTGAGAGGAAGAAAGTCAAGCTAGCGAGGGTGTTCGCGGTGCTTGTGGTGTAAAGGCTTGATCTTGGCCCAGAACGAGGTTGATAGTGAAGACGTGAGCGGAGATCGAGGGAGATCGAGCGGAGCTTTCAAGAGAAGAAGTAGGCGGGAGGCCGAACCTCTATAAAAATCACCGGGTCATATTGTGGTTTGCCTTGTATTCTTTACTTGCTTGTTTTGTTTTTAATTTCCACTACATCTTTGATTGTTAAGCAAGTAGAGTTTAATTAAGCTTAAAAGTGATTAGAACTAAGCCATAAACACGATCCTACATAACTCAGATTTAAAATGTAGACTAGGAAATAATTGTTTTAAAATTGGTTGCGACGGATGACCCATTCGTTTATGCCACAATTCAGAAGACGGGTAGGACACATTATTAGCTTGCAAAAGATTATTTGAAGTGTCTAACACATAAAGACCATTTACTAATCATCTTCTTGGATATTCGGTCTTGAAATAACACATCAAAGGGTGTAAAATGACAATACAATTTAATTTCCTAGTGATCCTTGCAACGGATAATAAGTTATATGTGAAGGCTGGAACAGAAAGAACACCTTGGGTTTTATTATTTAAGAGATTTGTTTCACCCATCCTATTAATTTCTACTTGATTTCCATTAGCAACAGTAACATGTTTGTTTATTTTTGGATCAAAACGAATATTACGTAACAAGTTTCTATTTCCGGTCATATTATCGGTGGCTCACGTGTCTATAATCCAAGCATCTCTAGTATTAACATAATTTGCAAATTAATTTAAGGAGGTATTAAGAAAATCAATACCTTAGGAGTTATCTTGATTTTGACTTTGACCAGACAATTGGAGTAGGTTATTCAGATGGGCTATAACTTGGCCCACTTGCTGTTGCATGGTTGCTTGGGTTGGACGCGGGTCTAAATAAGGAGGATTCAGGTGCCTGGACTTGTTGGACTTGGTGTGAGCAAATCCGCATAGACCGTGGAGATATAGCCTTTGATGTCTCAGGTCGACCTATTCTACGCCCTTTGGCCAAATTCACCTCCTCTACTAGGGTTAGGGTTTCCTGGAGCGCTACTTTTGCCGCCACCGCTGCTCAGGCTTCCTCCCCCATCTCCTCTCCGGTTTCCCGTCCTGTCATTTGGTGGTCTGAGATGGGGGTAAAGAAACTAGCAGTGGTCCCTATTGTGCCGCCCTTGTTTTTTTACAGTTATCACAATGTTCTTCTTTTCTTTTTCCGAACTAGGTTTTTGGTTTTTCATTGTTATTTTGGTTGTGAGATGTTGTGAAGGCTTGGTCTTCTTTTTCGATTGGTGGTTGAGTCATGGGTTGTCGTCTTGTTTTTTTGCGTTGTATCATCACAACCACTGTATTGAAGGGCAGCATAGTTCTAGTGATAAGAGGATCTGGAATTTAGGGTTTCAAAACTCGCATCAAGCCCTACCAGGAACTGGTAGATCCTGTTTTGCTCGAGTCGGTCTTGAATCGCCTTTGGGTTGGTGCTAGGTGGTTCGTAAACCCCGAGCTCTTCCTATTAGCTTTTGAGCGCTATGAGGTACTCAATGACTGATTTTTGGTTTTTCTTGGTCTGTGCAATTTCTTGCTTGATTCAGAATGTGTGCAAAATTTGGTTGCTTCCCGTAGAGTTCTTCAACTGCTCCTCAGAGTTCCTTGGCCGAGTTGGAGTAGATAAACAACTCCGCAACCTGTGGTTGCATGGAGTTTAAAATCCATGACATTACCAAGTGATCAACAGTCTGCCACTCCTCCATTAGTTGTTGGTTTCGTCGTTTTCCCGGTGATGTGGTCCAGTTTCTCTTTGCCACTGAGGGAGAGGGTAACTGAGCACACCTATGAGAGGTAATTGGCTCCACATAGGAGCTAGGTGGTCAGCCGCTGTGGTGTGTTTGCCGCTCCTTCGGCCATGAGAAGGTTTAGATATCGCCCTTTGTGCGTGAATCCCTTCTTGGATTTGGGTGGTCTGAGGTTGTAACGATCAATGATGATTTTTGTGGGATGCAGGTTTTGTGGTGAACGGGAAGGTCTATGATGATTTGGTGGGTTTTAGTTTTCTGAGGTGACGATCAGAGATTGTCGTTGGTGATGAACACCCCCTTCCTGAGGCCCAGTTGTAGCTCTAATAGCATATTAGAATTGAAGACTCGTGAAATGGACAAATTTTGTATATATGATTATTATTGTTTGGTTACATAAAAACAGATGAATATATATTGTGTACATGATACAAGAAGGAAATTGTTGGTCTGGTTTCTATCTTGTGTTTAGTCGTTGTATACTTTCCATTCTTGTATATAGCCGTTGAGTCATTATGTGTTGCCTTGTTTGTTGATGCGTGATACACTTGATTTAATTTGGAGGTGATGAGATCAAATATGATCCAATCAGGTCGTTATTTTAACACTAGGCATATCGACAACACCTCTTGATCGTGCTCATGAGGAATTATTTGAGGCTTAAATGCAACACTTTTGGGGGTCAAAATTGATATTCTTAAGGTATGTCACAAATTCAAACGTGGTACTCGTTGATGATTGGGAACTTTGGGACATTCGAAGGTGCCCACCGGCAATGCAACTACACCCCCCGATTCCAACCATAACTCATGGGCGAGTTTCTTTGTGGTGGGAGGGACTAATGCATTTTAAGAAACCATATGAATCTCAAATGAAGAAATCAAAATAAATATGTTTGTGTCTAGTAGTTCGACTATTTTTAGTTGAACATTTAATATATAGTGTGAGTATTTTTACTTGAGTATAAGGTTGTTTTTGCTATAATCTTAGGGTAGAGAATGAGTTGTAATCCCTCAGGAAGAATTAATGAGAAGGAAAATTTCATTTGCCATAAATTTGGTGTTTCTCCAACATTCTTCTCTTGGTGGATTCCAATATATATCATTTACGGTGGATTCCGAGGTGTCTTCGTGGATTCCAATATCTATCGTTCACAACGGTTTTCGAGGTCTCTTGGTGGATTCCAAGATTTTACCTTCTCCGATCTCATGTTGGAGTTTGTCAGCTGGAGCTCGATTCTGGTCAATCGTTTTTGTTCTTTCTCAATGTGGAATATTGTGATAGCAATCATGAAAAGTTTTTGTTATGGTAATAGGGTAATAATAAACAATCATTGAGCTACCTAAATTTCTTAATCTAGAATAAGGCAATATATAACCTCATCTAGTAATAAGAATACTATTGGCTTTTAGGCCTTAACCTATGTTTTGATGATTTAACTAACATTATCTTAATTACAATCAAATGTTGTGTAGCACACATTATGCATAGAATATATATTGTATTGTTTTAACATCTATAGGTAATAAAGACTCAAGGAAGAATGAAATGAAGTCAAGACATGTAACCAAGTTAATTGAAAACATGTAATTTGTTTTTATCTGAGTCTTAGGAATCTATGTGAACTTGAACATACAAGAGTTGGAAACCATTCACATACACACTAGGTTCCTTGTAGAAGTCAGACACCAAATTTCAAATCAATTGGACTTCAATAAGTCATCCAAACCTTAACCGGATAATTACTCAAACTAAACCTTAACCTGTCTGTGCAGAACGGTCGACCAAACAAGGTTTTCCGTTTGACCATTTATAACAGTTAAACCAATTCTCTTAAGTGATTTCTCCCAGTTCAATCGATCGACTTATTTTGACCTTCCGGTTGACCGATTACCCAAATTTTCATATGACCGTTATTCTTGTCGTATTATATAACAATTGTATTTGTATATTTTACCTAACCCCTAAAATGTATTTGGCCAACATTCGAACGTTGACAAGAAAATGGTTGACCGGATGTAGACTAAATTGTGTGCCCAAACACCCTGTTATTTTCGGTCGGACGAATCAATTCTTGTGTTCGAGCGATTAATCTTTAACCTGGCCAAAACTCTCAGAACGGTCGACCACCCCGAGATTTAGTTCGACCGTTAACTTAAGTGAACTTAATTTACAACCTTTGGTTCGACCGTGTCTTTAGTGTAGGATTTTGTGCCCCTATGTAAGTATATATTTTAAAAATATTATACATGCATACAAGATCGATTTCCACATTTTCGATGATTTCATGTACGTAATTTCATATTTATTCTAATATCATGTAATCTACACATATATTAAAATAAATAGAAGGAGATCATACCCAAAGGTTCTCTAAAACCTTTATGAAGATCTGGAGTTGCGTTGTCCATTGAATCGTTCGCTGATTCACCTCCAAGTGTTCACCAAACTCTAAACAAGATTAGAGAGAAAGAAACTAACCAATCAATCTCTAAATCAACGTTAGAATCTAGCTAATAACATCTCTAAAGCTCCCTGAGAATTTAATCTCCAAAAACTTGATTAACTTAGAGATTTTCAAATGGATTAGTGGGGAGGTTAGGGGGAGAGAGAAATTTTGCATTAATTAAAACGAGTAGGGGGAGGAGACCTATTTATAGACTCTCCCAACACCCACATCATGGGCTATCCACTAACCCATGATCTCTTGTTTTTCTCTCCCTAAAACCAATCACTAATTGACACATAATCATCATCATCTACGTTTGACCACAATTGGAATAAATCCAACTCATAATCAACACCAATCCCTTAATTAATTCTGGAAAAAACGTGCTCACCAGTCGACCAAAACTTGCCTATCGGTCGACCGATTGGCAGTTAATTGTGGTTTTGGTTGGACCCCAAAATCGGGTGGTTGACCCATTACACGCTACCAAAGCTACTGTGATTTTTTGGTCGAACAAACATGCCCAAACGGTCGACCGTTTCTACACTACAAAGCCACTGGAAGTTTTCGGTCAGACTGCATTTCAAGTCGGTCGACCGATTATTTTCATGAGAAGTTCCCATAAATTATCAGTCGAACCACGATTTTCACCCGGTCGACCGATCACTACCAAGAAGAATTTGCGGAAGCTTCTAGAAGTTTTCGGTTGACCAAACACATCCATCTGGTTAGCCGTTCACACTATGCAACAACTACTGGAATTTTCGGTTGACCAATCTCCAAAAACGTTTGATCGTTTTGGCCTGATTTTTGCCTTATCAAATTTTGGATTTATATCCAACAAAATTCGATTTTTGGGGTCTTTAGCAAATTCATATATCATGTTACATATTATCATACGTAATGTCAAAATATTACACCCCATAAGACACACATCTCATATGAATTCATTTATGATTCTAACTATGTCGTTTTCACAATATATTGATTTTATCGATTCACCACATGTATACTATTTCACATGAAACTCGATATATCATATGAACATAAAATCAAACTTATTGTTTCCTAGTTATGTGGTGTGACCTATAGGTGGATCTAAGTTATATTGACAATGATATTAAACACTTAATATCACAAACTATAAGCGGTATCTGGCTACACATTATAGTTACCCAATTAAGAAAGATGTCTTGTTCACTCGAACTAAACATGATCCATTTAGTGATGTAAGAATATCACTTGTGTCTATCCATTGTCTCATGATATTAAGAATATTATACAAAGTAGAAACATGTCACATTTGTATTATATATTCATTTCTTAATCTCTTAAGCTAAATATAAATATGTGACTTAACACAAGTCACGTTGTGCACATTATAATTTCGCTTTATCAAGGACACACTAATATCATTACTCAAGTAAAGAGTGATAATGATAATCTTTTGATGAACTATTTTTTCCAGCATAAGTCATGTTCAACCAACTATTGCCTTTATCACATGTTCACATACTAATAATTGACATATAAAAGAATAATTTTAGAAAACATTCCCTTCATTTAGTTGGTTCGATCGTTTCCTTATTTTCATGGAAATAGTAGATCGTCTATCCCGTGTCGGTTGACCGGTTTAGGACAAATTTGTTGAACTTAGTTTTATGTTTTGTGTATCTTACACAAATCTTTTCCAAATTTTTCCGAGCCGCTATATCTCTTTAGGAGCTTATAAATAGAGGTTCACACACCTTATAAACACAACTCTCATACTCCAAATTCACATATAAACTAGAGAGAAACTCTCCCACTCAAGAAATCTCAAATCCTACACTCTAAGCTTAAACTTCACCACTTAATCAAATCCATATCATACGCAAGTGTGCTCAAGTTAGAGTGTCTTGTTACACATTTCCTTTTGATGTCAAGATTGTAAAGGCTTCGGTGGAAGCATCCCTCTCGGATTGTGTGAGGAAGAAACCAAGCTTGGCGATGATTGTTTGCGAGCTTGCTTTGTAAAGACTTGATCTTGGTCCTGAACGAAGATCAGACTAGTGAAGACGTGAGTGGAGCTCGTGGGATCGATCGGAGCTTGCAAGAGAGGACTAGGACCCGATTGGAGTGCCGAGTCTCTGTAAAATCGTTGCATTTTTGTGGTTTGCATTGTCTTTCTCTACTTGCTTTTTTATTGTTAATTTCCGTTGCATATTTAAGTAGAGATTAAAATATTGATTAGAAATAATTAGAGGTCATCCGATACCCACAAATACTAGATTATGCATGGATTTTACGTAAGAGAGATGGAAAACATGCATCCAGAATATTAGCACAAGCAACATACACACATGCAACATATAATGAGTAAATAGGTCCCGATTGGATGCAATTTCTGGTCGAAGGGCTTATAATAGAAACTCCGCTCCCAGCTTACATTATTGAGTTCAACTTGTCTACATTCGGAAACCCAAAGTGTTTGGATAACACTTTTGAATTTCCCAACAAGACATTTTGTCAAACGAAATTCCCAAATTACCTTTAAGCCAATATCTACTCACCTCTTCATCTTGAAGTACACCGCACCTCTCCAAACTTGTACAAGTCTAATTCACACCCCCACACGACGTGGTGGAAAAATGTCGATGTGAGCTGGAAGAAAGGTGCAGGGAGTTGCAGGAATACAAGGTGTTGTGTAGTTCTCCCCTGACCTCGGAGGATTAATTGTCTTTTTCTACGGGTGGTTGCTAGTTACATATTGAGTAGTTATTTGTGTAATCTTATTGGATCAAACTTTTGGCTCTTATTTTGTAATAGTTATTTGCTCTTGGACTTGGTTGAAGGAGTTGTGAATCATAACTTCTTATTTATCTAAAAGGAAAAAAACTATTATAAAAAAGATAGATGCAACTGCACCTTTTATTGATTATTTTTAGCACAACTACTAAGGAATCTAACCATTCAATAGGTTATACAATATTGCAATGTACTTGTAAATATATTTATGACAATTAAACACCACTTCTACTTACCTAGACTAATCAAACATGGTAGACTGCTGAATTGAAATTCAATCAAAGTTAAGTTAACATGAGACAATTAAAGGTAGCAATTTCTTACTGAATTCTCATAAAGGATTCACTGAGTATTAAATACTCAGACGATACCTTACCTTATTGGCTAAATGCTCCCAACATTTAGATATTAACATTCACATGTGATACAAACAAGCTATCATGGGAGAAATCTAGACCCAAGCATGCCAAATAAAACAAATAAGAATATACATAATATCAAACACTTCACCGTGCATTATTTTTAACGGTCGAATGAAAATTCAAGAGGAAGGTTCGAAATTAAGAGCACCCTTAACTGGGCCCCCAAATCGGGTGCCCGATTTGCCCTCCCTTAATGGGAGGGCAGATCGTGAGCGGATCCGCTCGAGCGGATTTCTGGGCACCCAATCCGAGGGCCCACGTGGTCCCCCCGGATTGGATAATTTTTTTTGTTTTTTTTTATTTATTGTTTTTAAAAAGTTTAAAAAAATGATTTAAAATTGTTTTTTTCAAAAATTTATTTATGAATTATTCGTTTATATTTTTTAATTTTTTTCGACAATTTTTGTGTTTTACCTAGAATTGATCCCCAAATGACGTGAAGGAGAGAGAATGTAGGACGCTTGAGTTGTTTCTAGGTGTGGTTAAGAAAAAAATTAGGGGGGTTGGTTTGAGCTGACGTGAGAAACTGACGTGACTGAGAGAGAAAACCGGACGCTGTTAATGGTGGTCTTAATGACATGAAATTACTGAACGCTCAACGAAAATGCCTGACAAATCAGCCAATAAAATTCCACCTTTTCTGCCTGGGCGGAAAATTAGGTGGAAAACCGTCCAATTATCCACCCTAAAGGGTGGATAGGCGTGCCCCCTGGTTGGATATTTTATGTTTTATATATATATATGAATGTTTTAAAATATGTAAAAAAATGTTTTTAAAATTATTTTAAACCGTTTTTTTCAAAAAACAAAAAAATGTTTTTTATTTTTTTTATATTTTTTATTTTTTTATATATTTTACGCAGAATTAATCCCAAACGTGGATGAAATAGAATGTAGGGCGTTTGACTTGTTTTTGGGTGTGATTAAGGAAAATTTGGAGGATTGGTTTGTGCTAACGTGACAAGAAGAAAATTGATGTGACTGAAAAAGTGAAAATAGAACGGATACCTGCCCAGAAAAACACCCAGACGGTTTCACCGAGAAACCACTCTCTGTCAAGGAAGGACATTTGGGATGCCCAGACCAGATGACCGAAAAAGACCCGTTAAGGGTGGTCTAAGATGCCACGAGGCAACAACCAACTTGCTGACTCACGCACGCTTGTTGTCACGTGAAGACATTACTCAATAGAACATGATACGGTGATGTGCTGAGCGGTGAGCACCGGTAAGTAAATTCCCCATCATTACATTTCAAAATCAGATAATGGATTGGTGACCATCAACGATTTGTGTTCTTTTTAATTGAAGAGTCCTTATACACGGACGCGGGCGTCACGGACGCGCCCTACGTGGCTTCAAAAAGTGGATGAGTCAGCGTCTACTCGGATTGCCATGTCACGCTTTCCTTCCGAACGCGCCTCAAATTGTTTTGAATTTTTTTTGACGGTTTTCGAAGAAGGACGGTTCGTTTCCAGATTAGACAGCGGCAGACACCCTACGAACGACGGTTCGGATACCGAGGAAGATAACATATCCAGAACAAAAGGGAGACTCTCGCTTTCTTTCTTTCTTACCTGTGAACGTAGGAAGCGCACCTGTGAAGCATTCCCGACTTTCTTTCCCTGTGAAGCGCACCTTGTAAACGATAATGGAATCTTCAACTCCGGCCGTCGATATCGAACACGTCCCAGAACCGGTGGGTCTCTAATTTTTTCTTTCCGTGGGTCGTTATTTTTTTTGATGAACTTCCGTTTATTAAATTATTGGTTTTAGGGAACCACGTACTACTTCCGGGAATCACGATGCTCCTGGAAGGCCATCCGAAAGCAGTTTGACCGGATGAATAAGGTGGAGAAGGAGGCTTTCCGTAGCACCCCATTCGGTCACTTCCTAAACCTTCCTAACATTACGACGGACAACGAAATAGTCGGTTGGTTCGTCGAGCACTACGATACGGAGGAGGTGGGGCTGAGAATAGGATCAGGGGTAGTTCCCCTTACACCGGAAGACATCGCCCTAATTTTGGGGTTACGTACGCATGGGAAGGCCGTGGTGATGGAACCATTGCGCGTCCAGAAGCGAGACGGGGTGAACCTTGACAACACCCAACTTTTAGTTCATCTCATGGCAAACAGTACCATGGGCGAGACGGAGGAGTACGTTCGTCTCCTGATTTCTTTCATCTTCAACAATTTTTTGTTCTATGATGGAACGCTGCGACCGAAGGAATGGTTCATGCACCCTCTGAGGAACATCAAACGCCTAAGCAGCTACGCATGGGCAAGTGCAGTTCACAAAACCCTGGTTGGAGGCCTCGAGAAAGCAAGTTTAGAACTGCAGGAGAGGAAAAAGGCAGGGAATTTCATAATGCGGCAGGGGAACGTCGAAGGTTGTGTTGCCATACTACACGTAAGTTTTTGTTCCTGCTTCACACTTCCTCTCTTCCTCTTTTTTTGTTTTTGTTCTTTTCGGAAGACGATGTGTGTCTGTTCGGAATACGTTGTGAGTCTGTTCGGATTAAGTGGTGGGTCTGTTCGGATTAAGTGGTGGGTCCGTTCGGATTAAATGGTGGGTCTGTTCGGGTTAAGTGGTGGGTCTGTCGGGGTTAAGTGGTGGGTCTGTTCGGATTAAGTGGTGAGTCTGTTCGGAATAATTGGTGCGTCTGTTCGGATTAAGTTGGGTGTCTGTTCGGATTAAGTGGTGCGTTTGTTCGGATTAAGTGGTGAGTCTGTTCGGATTAAGTTGGGTGTCTGTTCGGATTAAGTGGTGCGTCTGTTCGGATTAAGTGATGCGTCTGTTCGGATTAAGTGGTGGGTCTGTTCGGATTAAGTGGTGGGTCCGTTCGGATTAAATGGTGGGTCTGTTCGGGTTAAGTGGTGGGTCTGTCGGGGTTAAGTGGTGGGTCTGTTCGGATTAAGTGGTGAGTCTGTTCGGAATAATTGGTGCGTCTGTTCGGATTAAGTTGGGTGTCTGTTCGGATTAAGTGGTGCGTTTGTTCGGATTAAGTGGTGAGTCTGTTCGGATTAAGTTGGGTGTCTGTTCGGATTAAGTGGTGCGTCTGTTCGGATTAAGTGGTGCGTCTGTTCGGATTAAGTGATGCGTCTGTTCGGATTAAGTGGTGCGTCTGTTCGGATTAAGTGGTGCGTCTGTTCGGGTGAGGTGGTGCGTCTGTTCGGATTAAGTGGTGGGTCTGTTCGGAATACGTTGTGAGTCTGTTCGGAATATGTTGTGAGTCTGTTCGGATTAAGTGGTGGGGCTGTTCGGAATATGTGGTGGGGTTGTTCGGATTAAGTGTTGGGTCTGTTCGGAATACATTGTGAGTCAGTTCGGAATACATTGTGAGTCTGTTCGAAATACATGGTGAGTCTGTTCGCATTAAGGGGTGGGTCTGTTCGGATTAAGTGGTGGGTCTGTTCGGAATAAGACGTGTGTCTGTTCGGAATAAGAAGTCCGTCTGTTCGGATTAAGTTGGGTGTCTGTTCGGTTTACGTTTAATGTATGTTCGGATTCAGTTGTCTTTCGAATATGAAGGTACGTTGGTATAGTAGTTCTCATTTTTTTCCTTTCCATTTGAAGGTGTGGCTTTGTGAGAAATTTAAATTGGGGGAGCCCAGAACTGGAGTTTTCCCACGGATGAAAAGATGGACGGAGATGTTTGGGAAACGATTAACCCTGAGGAAATGGGAGGAACGTGGAATTACCTTACATCGAATTTACGACGGCACGTTCGACCTGATGGGGGCTCCATCAATGAGTGAAAGGGAGCTGCAACTTATTGGTCCTGTTCGAAAGAGCTCAACTTCAACCGTCAGTTTGCCAAGGCTCCAACTGGCAGACTGCAGCATTCCATGCGACCCGCTACTCCAAGAATTGGAGCTGAGTGAGGTGAAGACAAAATGGCTGAGGGCCGAAGCTGCCCTTAAGAAGGCCACAGAACAGGTACACGACCTCAGGGAAGAACTGAGGATTTCCCAGGAAGAGTGTGGGAGGCTCAGGAAAGATATTATATATCTTCGAGGGACAGGGACAACTGGAGTCCCTGGTGGGGAGAACGAGCTAGAGCAAGAGGAGGAGAATAGGAAGAAGAGGGAGGCGGAGGAAGAAGAGAATAGGAAGAGGAATGAGGATGAAGAAGAAGAAAAGAGGAGGGAGGAGGAGGAAGAAGAGGAGAAGAGGAGGGAGGAGGAGGAAGAAGAAAAGAGGAGGGAGGAGGAAGAAGAAGAGAAGAAGAGGAAGGAGGAGGAGGAACGAGAAAAGAAGAAGAGGAAGGAGGAGGAGGAACGAGAAAAGAGGAAGAGGGAGGAGGAGGAATGTGAGAGAAAAAGGGAGGAGGAAAGGAAGAAGGAAGAAGAGGAGAAGAGGGAGGAGGAGAGGAAGATGGGAGAAAAGAGGAAAATGCTGGAGAAGGAGGAAGAGAAGAAGAAGAAGGAGAAGGAAGAAGAAAGAAAGGCCCAGATAGCAAACTGGGTCGCGAAAAGAAAACGCTCGACGGCCACCGTTGAGCAGCAGCTGAAGGAAGGCGAACATCTGGCCAAGAAGAATAAGCAGGAAGAAGAGCAAAAAAGAAAAGATAGAGCGGCTCAAAGGAGCCTGAAGAAAAAAAGGCCGGATGTTGACATGCCTGCATTGGGCACGTTGTCATTTGATGAGGTCAAAATGCTACTGAACCTGACCGAACCCAACAAGGACAATAGGGAGGTCATCTGGAGAGGCGATATGTGCAGTTTAAAACGCTCCGACCTGAAGGAGCTTATAACGCCTAGGATGGATATTAGCGATGAAACTATCGACGCTATGCTATCGGTGCTCGAAGAAAGACGCCACCCAGAAAAAGTTATATGCATATCCACATTCGAGTCGGGGCGAATTCTTGCAGGGCAAGGCAGAGAAGTTGATGATTTTATCCTCCCTAAAATCGTAGGTGCGTCTCCAACACAGACCGTGATCGCACAACCATGCTGGTCTTCAGGTCATTGGACACTGGTGGTTGTCTATGGCCCGTCCAAAGAGATTTTGGCATTCAACAGTCTCTCTAGGGAGCTAGGCGAAGGTGATGATCCGGAGCAGACTGTAGGCCAGCATGAATGTGCAGCAGCGGATGCGGCTGTATACTGGAGGGATCTACTCAAGGTCGACTGGCCCCTGAGAATCCTGAGGAAAGAGAGCCAACAACAACCACCGGGGAGCAACGATTGCGGCGCCTTCGTTTTATACTGGATAAGGTGCCTAATGTTGAATGTTGACCCTACGAAGGAGAAGGACCCCAATACCATCCACTCTATCAGGGGTGAATTGGCGGTCATGTTACTTAGGGATCGTCGGTCGTGTGTGCAGGTCTAAACAGACAAAGATATTTTTAGTTTTGTTTATTTTTTGGTTTACATGTACAAAATGTTTACATATTCAGTTCACAAACTATTTACATGTAAAAATACAAACATTACCAATGTCATTCTTAAGCTAACTTTATTCCGAACAGACAGTCTTCTTATTCCGAACAGACCCAACACTTAATCCGAACAGACGCAACACTTAATCCGAACAGACGCAACACTTAATCCGAATAGACTCACAACTTATTCCGAACAAACGCAACATTTAATCCGAACAGGCTCACTACTTATTCCGAACACAGTCTTCTTATTCCGAACAGACCCAACACTTAATCCGAACAAACGCAACACTTAATCCGAACAGACGCAACACTTAATCCGAACAGACTAACTACTTATTCCGAACAAACGCAACATTTAATCCGAACAGGCTCACTACTTATTCCGAACACAGTCTTCTTATTCCGAACAGACCCAACACTTAATCCGAACAAACGCAACACTTAATCCGAACAGACGCAACACTTAATCCGAACAACCGCAACATTTAATCCGAACAGGCTCACAACTTATTCCGAACACAGTCTTCTTATTCCGAACAGACCCACCACTTATTCCGAACAGACCCAACACTTAATCCGAACAGACGCAACACTTAACCCGAACAGACTCACAACTTATTCCGAACAAACGCAACATTTAATCCGAACAGGCTCACTACTTATTCCGAACACAGTCTTCTTATTCCGAACAGACCCAACACTTAATCCAAACAAACGCAACACTTAATCCGAACAGACGCAACACTTAATCCGAACAACCGCAACATTTAATCCGAACAGGCTCACAACTTATTCCGAACACAGTCTTCTTATTCCGAACAGACCCACCACTTAATCCGAACAAACGCAACACTTAATCCGAACAGACGCAACACTTAATCCGAACAACCGCAACATTTAATCCGAACAGGCTCACAACTTATTCCGAACACAGTCTTCTTATTCCGAACAGACCCACCACTTATTCCGAACAGACCCAACACTTAATCCGAACAGACGCAACACTTAACCCGAACAGACTCACAACTTAATCCGAACAAACGCAACATTTAATCCGAACAGGCTCACTACTTATTCCGAACACAGTCTTCTTATTCCGAACAGACCCAACACTTAATCCGAACAGACTCACAACTTAATCCGAACAACAGCAACATTTAATCCGAACAGGCTCACAACTTATTCCGAACACAGTCTTCTATTTCCGAACAGACACAAGTAAATCTGAACTGAACTTGTATAACAACCATTTACAGATCACAACGTATCAACAATTACAAGTTTCTTGGTTTTACAAGAACGGGAAAAAACAAAAAAATGTAAATTAAGGAGGAAATTCCTCGTAATACAAACTCATGTCCCAATCGGAGAAATCAGGATCCGCGGGTTTTGGTGCTACTTCGTGAAGCGGCGAAGTAACCTTCATCTTCCACTTTCCCTTCTCTTGTTGGGCGTGTTTTTTATGGCTCTTTTTAATTATCTTCTCAGCTAAAGACACTCGACGTCTAGTCGGCGGTCTTCCTATACGTCTGACCTTTTCCGGATTAAGGACCGATGTACCCGAAGACTCAGGTTCATCAGGTCGAACCAAGTTTTGTGTAGTGTGCATACGTGCCTTAAGCATTTCAATACACTGCACGACCTCAATATACCTTTTGTGGGAGATGAAGGCTTCCCGTGCGATCCAAACGGCACGACCCATGATGTCGTCGTGACGACGTAGCGCATCCTTCGCCATTACACCATCGTCTGGGTACGTCTTATCTCGATAGCTCCTTCGAATATCCTTCCGCCATCGATTAAGGATGTAAGAGTCTGGAAGCAATGCATTAGGATTCAAGCGTGCAAGTACAACAAAAACGTGGCAGCATAGAAGCCCAACGTGCTGAAACATTCTGCAATCACATGTAAAATTCATGGATGTGTTTTGTACTAGGAAACGTTTCGACAGTAGCTGCTCACCAGCCAAAACACGTTCAGATACCTTGTACTGGAATGTTTCATTCGTATTGAACTCCTCCGTTATATCGCAGTATATCATCTTCCCAATTTGTAACTGCACTTTTTTGAAGACCCCTACGGTATACAACTCGCTCAACTGACTCTCGAATGGATAAATTGAAACCAACTGGGGTTTTTTATGAAGACAATCAAATTCTGATTGAGCTTCCTTCTCGTACTTGTGGCGGAGCGCAAGTTCGTATTGTTGAACAAACTGCTTAAGGGTGGTCTTCGAAGTAAGATACTTGTCGAAGAAGGCGTTCATACTCTCGCTCCTCTGAGTAGATGCCATACCCGCGAAAAAAAAATCACCAATAAATGCAGGGATCCACGACTCTCGGATTGCATAAATGGATTTGAGCCAGCTGTGGTTCTGCAGGTCAAAATCAAGAAGGAAACCCTGCCAATTACGATCAAATTCTGCTGGGGTTTTGGAATCATATACAATCAATTTCAGATCAAATAATATGTGATCCCGATACTGCGTCGGCAACTTCACGGGAGCTTTGTTCATTATGTGCCATATACAGAATCTGTGTCTTGAATCTGGGAAGACATTCCTTACAGCAGCAGTAATGGCACCACATTGATCTGTTATTATAGCTGGGGGGGGTATATCTGCATAAGGGACCCAATTAGAAAGGAGTGAGACATTATTCCGAACAGACAGACTTCTTAATCCAAAACAGACAGTCTTCTTATTCCGAACAGACACAACACTTAATCCGAACAGTCAGGCCACTTATTCCGAACAGACACAACACTTAATCCGAACAGTCAGACTTCTTATTCCGAACAGACAGACTACTTATTCCGAACAGTCAGACTTCTTATTCCGAACAGACACAACAAGTTAATCCGAACAGTCAGACCACTTATTCCGAACAGACACAACACTTAATCCGAACAGTCAGACTTCTTATTCCGAACAGACCCACCACTTATTCCGAGCAGACACAACACTTAATCCGAACAGACTCACAACTTATTCCGAACAGACACAACACTTAATCCGAACAGACACAACACTTAATCGGAACAGTCCGACCACTTATTCCGAACAGACACAACACTTAATCCGAACAGACTCACAACTTATTCCGAACAGACACAACACTTAATCCGAACAATCCGACTTCTTATTCCGAACAAACGCAACACTTAATCCGAACAGAGAGACTTCTTAATACGAACAGACAGACTTCTTATTCCGAACATACACTCTTCTTATTCCGAACAGACAGACTTTTTATTACGAATAGACAAACAAAAAAGAGGAAGATATGAAGAGGGAAGAAGGAAAAAAACTTACCGTTCATGCACGACAACCAGGTTTGGAACAACCATATGTAATTTTCAGTAGTCTCATAGGACAGCAAAGCGCAACCGAGCAAAACTGATTCGAAATAGTGATTGACTCCTACAAATGGGGCGAATGGCATGTCGTATTTGTTGGTAATGTAGGTTGTGTCGAAACATATTGCGTCTCCAAAGTATGAATATGCAGCTCTAGAACGACTGTCAGCCCAAAAAACGTTGCGTAGTCTTCCTTCGTCATCCATATCTATTACATAAAAAAACATGGAATCAATCTTCTGCATCCTAATGAAATAGTCCTGAAGAGCTTGTGCATCACCAGGTCCCATCTTCAAATTTCTGACTTGGTTTACAACATTCCTGCAAACAGGAACCAGTAAGACCAGGCGCAAAATGTTCAACTTCAATTATGTTAGACGGAAAGAACACAAACCTTAAATCCCTTTCGTTGAAAGTCAATTTGTCATAACCTCCAGCCTCGACCACAAGAGATTGCATGGTCTTAGCAGCCGATATCCCAGCTTCATCATTAACCGATATCCGTGCTACGACGGATTCAGGGACGGTTCGTTTTTGCCTGAGAAATCGCATTTGCTCCGGGTCAAGCATGGGATGGTTATGGTTAAGATCCACAAAGTTAACGTTGTAACCCCTTGCTGTGTTTCCGGATACCCTTATCCGAGCAGTGCATTGTACTCTGCTGGATAACCTAGGCTTCAATTTTCCTTGCCCTTGGTCCGTTGGTGCGGTGCCCTCCTTGGAGCAAGTCAGCGTGGCCCGTATAACAACACCACGATCGTAATGAGATTGTCTTGTCTTAACGCCAAAACCACAATGATCGGCATAGGCCACGTAAAATGCTTTGGCTTCTTCGAAAGAGGGGAAAAACATCCCCTCATGGGGAACGTTTGATGGCTGCTCCACTAGGGAAGGCACGGGAACGATTTCCATTTGAGTACAGAGGAATGACCACAGAAGAGAAGGGAAGGAAAAGGAAGATGCATCTTGAGATTGATAACAAGTCTTCTGTGCCGTGTAGGAGCGCCGAGCGCCAAAATGATGAAGGAAGAGAGTGATTTGAGTCGCATTAATGAGGGATGGAGGGAAGGATGGTGGAAATGATGACGGTACGAAAATAGAGGAATAAAAAAACAAAAAACTTTTCATATCCCATCGCGCCAACTAAGCAGCGTCTGCTGAGTGGACTGGCCACATCAGCGCGCGTCCCGGACGCGGGCGTCCACTAAACATTTTCCTTATGAAAGGTACAAACAAATATGAGAAACCCAATAAAGGTTTGAAGCAGTACAGACTAGTCAGCTTTTTTCTTGGGACAGACATCTTTCCATCTTTTCCGTTTCTTGGGCTGTGTGCATATCATACGCATCCTAAAGTGTGTTATGGGTGCAGAAGAAATTTAGTTAACATATATTTTTTATTATCTCTTATCCATTTTAAACAGGAATAATTATAATTTGATATTTTGAACTATATCTGTAAGACACTTTTGATCCACAAACTTTGGGTTACGCAATCTCTAATAGCGTCCAGTTTTTTCCGGTGTCGTTTGGGAATCAATATTGGATAAATTTTTTTAAATCTTAAAAAATAAAAAAAATAAAAAATATATTTTTAGAAATAAATTGAAAATAATTTTTAAAACATTTTTAACATACATTTAGTAATTTAAAAAAATAAAACCAATCAGGTGCCAAGTGCCGCCTCATCCACCCCGGGGGGGCGTGACCTCTCTGCATGTTGACGTTTCGGGCGCATGGGTAATCCGCCTGGATTTTTTGCACCGCTAAGAGTGGTCTCAAAGGACAAGCTGTAATTAGTACTTTTGAATATTAGTTTCATTATTTTAGGAAAATATAATATCCGTTTTTCATTAATTTAGTTCTGATTTTGATTTAACGTGGTAAAACTTTTAGCCTGATATACTTAATTTTGAAAGGCAGTTGCATACGTTACAAAGGTCGTTTGTGTATATGGAATAATATCTTTGATACTTTCGTTCAATCTCATGGCTAAGACTTTCGAAATGATCTTAGAAGTGCTTGATATTAGTGAGATTGGGCGAAAAACTTATAATTGATTCAAGTCTTTTTTTTTTGAAATTAGTGCAATGAAGCAGTAGTTGAAGTTTAGAAAATCTGTTGCTTGTTCTGCAATCGAAGGAAGAGGTCGTTGGTTTTCTCTTTTAGTTGCATCCAATATTGATGAATTTGTTGTTGAAGACATTAGGGCCGGTGCTTTTGAAGGTGCCATGATTTCGTCTGCTGAAAAAGTTTTGATAAGGGCATCCGGTTCTTGATTCTTTTCAGGAAGCACCAAATCCCCCAAAATTGGTATTTTATATGTTGGTGAGCCGCTGAACAAATTATATAAATGGTATATTATCTCTATGGTGATTCTATCTTTCGAAAAGGATATTCGACCACTAATTTTGAGTGTTGAAATGTGATTTTGATGTTTACGCACATTAGCAGTTCGATGAAAGAATTGTGTTTTGATCACCCTCCTCTAGCCATTGTATTTGTTATCTTTGTTTCCAAAATGTTTCTGGCTCGTCGAGCACCATTTCGTGCTTCCTTTTTAACTCGATTAATTTTCTATTTTCCTCAATTGTTAGTACCTGTTGTTGTGGTTTAATAACTAAGTCTAGAATTTCCTATTTGATATTGTTGAGTCTTATTTAGGGTACTACCTCCTGGTTTGTTTTGAGATATGTTTTTAAGTTGGATTTTATTTCTCTCAAGATTTTGAATACCATTATATGACAAAAAATTGTGATAGTTGATTTTATTAACTCGTCAAAATTGGGGGATGATAGTCATCTATCGTCAAATCTAAAAGGATTCCTTTGGGATGGGCGTTTGTGTCGTGTAAGATGGGTATATGGTCCGTTGTGAGACATGTTATACCTAGGAAATTAGAGATGGGGAATTTATTTTCTAATTCTTGGGAGACGGGGAATCTATCTAACCTCGGCCAAGTTGGATCAATTTGCATGTTAAACAACGTGAATTCCATGCTCGAAGGGCCTACATCAACTTTTGAAAGGCCTTAGCTTCCGAAGTGCTAATGAGGTTTTAGTTTGAACGTCCAAGTTGTCCATGAACGAGGTTGAAATCACCTCCTACGAGCCATGCCACATTATTTGTGGGGACAATGGCGTTTAGCTCATTCAGAAAGTCCTTTTTAGGCTGTTGCATTGGCCATAAACACCCATCAATTTCCACTTGAAGTTATCGACTTCAAAAGTGTTGGAAACCGAGAATCGTTTTTTCTCTATCTAAATAAGATTGATTTTGGTGTTGTCCCAACCTAACAGGATTCCACCCGAGGCGCCTTGAGATGGGAGTTATAGCCAACTCTCAATTTAAGTATACTTCATTTGTTGAAGCACAAGTTAAATAACAATGTTTTTTTGTAAGCAGTTGAAATCGAAGGCAACAAGTTGATATACTTTATTTTATAAACAAATGATATAACAAATCTGACTGCTGCCAGTGAAATATTACATGTAAGGGTGTAAATGAGCCGGAATTCAAGCGAGTCAAGCTTAACTCGGCTCGACAACATTAAAGCAGTTCGAGTTTGGCTCAAAACTTGAATCAAGCTTCGAAACCCAACTCAAATTTGGTTTGAGCTGAACTCACGAGCCACTTAACTCGGCTCGTCGGTAGGCTATGATAGAAAATGTTGAATTTTTATTTTACTCTTAAGAAGGGAGGAGATTAAATGATAAATATGTTAGCTTTTAGGCCTTAATTATCCATGTTTATGACGATTAATCAAATTAATATTAATCAATCAACATAGTCAATCAAAGTCGACAAACATGATTACATGTATTGCATTTTAACTTGTATACTTGCCAATCATCTTAATAGGATAATCAAAATATTCAAGAGAATGAGAATTAATTGAGACAAAGACTCAATATTATAACAAAACCGGGGACCAAGATTTGAAAATTTTCATTTATTGAGTCCATATGATTAAATGTAAACTTGACAACTAGGATTTTGTCCCGGCCAAGTTCGGTTAACAGAACTCCTAACGGATAACCAAAATCTTCTCATCAGTACACGTTAGGATGCTCTCTGGTCGGATGACCGAATTGCCTAGGATTGGTTTTGGATTTTACTCCAACAGTCACATTTGAATTTTGCCTAGACCCCAATTGACTCGTCAAATTACGGACGACCGATCTCTTATCGGTCAACCAATTTCCTCTTGATGCGCAATGACTATTTACACGTGGCATATGACCGTTGCTTGCAATGGACATTTGAACCATAATTGTCAGTGCAAAACCCGTGGCTCTTTCGATCATCCGAATAGACAGTGGTTGACCGAACCCATTTAATCAGAGCCCGACCATTTCTTGCTATCCACCTTAGAACGGTGAACCGAACGTAATTCGGTGAACCAAATTTTGATCGGTCAAAATTAGAAAAGTTACTGGAAGGTGGTAATCGATTATCTGAATACATTTTGGCCAACCAAATGCTTTATTCAGACCAAGCCAACCATATTGTTTCAGACTATCGTTCATTAAATAGTCAACCAAACCAGCTCATAAATCTGCTCGAGCTTCAAGCAAACACTTGCTTCTCGTTGGTTTATAACTCCACCAACTCCTCAACAACTCTATTTGCTTTGAGCCTATATAAGCTTCATTCAAGAGACACAAGCACATATACTACACTCTTTATTGATTCATACTCTTTGTGTTCTCAATTCCCAAACCTTCAAAACTCAAATACACTCAAAGCCAAACTTCACCACTTGCATATCAATTTCCAATCCTATAACCAAGTGTGCTCAAGTTAGAGTGTTTAGATTGTGATTCAACTTACACATATAAGAATGACCATGTTGTAAAGCTTCAAGGAATCTCCCTCTCAGATCGTGAGAGGAGACAAGAACGAGGTCAGGTTGTTCGCGAGGCTCCTTGTTGTAACGATGTTAATCTTGTCCCAATACGAGATTTGTCAGTGGAACTGCAAGTAAGGCTCGGAGGATCGAGTGAGGCTTGCGAGGAGGACTTGGACCAGATACGGTGTCAAACATAACTAAATTCGGTGTCTTCTTTTGTGGTTTGCATGTTCTATCTTTAATCCCTAATTTTTTTAAAATCCCGCATTTAGTTTAAGATTAGAGGGTCATTGATCCTAACAAAATACCCTCCGCTTAAACAATTAGCAAAACCGCAAAGGTTCCTATGTTTCATCCTCATTTTTGTTCTTGTGTTCAGTATTTACAAGAAAAATAATATAATTTGTTCATTTATATTAAGAAATTAGCAATAACATTGTTAGTTAAGGTTGGTTTACTTTTGCACCCCTTTGAATTTTTTTGGATGGACCCCTTCGATTTTTTTTGGATCGCACTGCATGTGGTTAACCTTGTCACACACGTAATAAAATCGAGGCCCTAATTTCATTTCCTTCTCACAGAAGTACATTAATGTGGAGTGGAACCATTTTTTACATAGGAATTACGTGTACTATCATGTTGTATAAATGTCTTATACTAATAGGATTTTCGGTTACCCATACACGACCCAATATGATATCATGTCTTAATATATATCATCATACCCAACCTGATATGATATCGTGTATACAATATATTATACATTAGGTACACAACTTCTAATCAGGTTGTCTTACCCAAAACAAACACGAAAAGATAAGGTACACGAAAACACAGTTTTAAGTAAAAACACAATTTATTAATATAGTTTGTTTTTGTTTTTAAGTTGTTTTATTTAAATGCATAAATGTGATTTAACTTGTCTTTAGTATAAATGTAAAAATGTATTGTCTATTGGTGGAGTTATCACTTATTAAAAATAGTATTAGTCTCCTTAGTATTTTATAATGTATTCATGTACTATGGTGTTTTTGTGTACTCAAGTATTCAATATCTTATCATGTCTATTATCGTGTGTTGTGTCGAAGACCTAATACAAAACCTGACCCCGATAAGATATCGAGCCTAACCAACTGTCGTGTTAATGTCGTGTCATCAGGTCGTGTTTGTTTTTGACATGCCTTGTGGGAATGAAGAAATATTACACAAAACATAACTACCATATATAAGACTAACTTTGAGAATCATGGCAACGATGATTCTCCATTTGCAACTTACAAGTTGCAACCCCATTTATATACTTTGATGGTTGGATTTTTCTTGGGTACACATAAATAAGAAGTGAAATTGGACATATACCTATGAATTTTCGAAATTTGCTTTGGTACACCTTCTCCCTACCTAAATTTGTTTTGTGCCCATCCGTTAATCTGTCATTAATGTCATTAGTGGGCAGACATATTAAGTGTTTGGTGGAGGTTATTAGCGGGCCGTTTGATTTAGGTATGTTTTCAAGTGTTGTTATTAAAAAAAGTGACATAAACCTACACCTAATTGACGGACGTAAGCCATCCAAAATTTCCAAACCAAATCTCATCTATCGTGCCCTCCCAAACCAAACCCTAGAGGAAATACCCCAAAGAAGGCCACCCAACCCTGCCCGCCTCGAAACAACCTAACCTAGTCTGATTGTCATCAGAAGGAGCACAATGCACGGTAGGGGTGGAACCCTACTTTGTCGTTCCTTTACCATCACAAATTGGGGGTTTTCTTGTTTCATATTGTTTGGGTTACCATGTGTTGACTTTTGGCCTTAATCGTTTTTGATGATTTAACTAACTTAATCTTAATCACAATCAAATGTAGTGTAGCACACATTATGTATAGAATATATATTGTACTGTGCTAACATCTACAGGTGATCAAGACTCAAGGAAAAATGGAATGAGGCCAAGACATGTAATCAAACTAATTGAAGACATGTAATTTTACTTTTATTTGAGTCTTAAGAATCTAAGTGAACTTGAGCATACAAGAGTTGTAACATATTCACAAACACACTAGGTTTCTTGTAGAAGTCACACACCAAATTTCACATCATTTGGACTTCAATAGATCACACAAACCTAAGTTGGAAAATCATTCAAACTAAACCTAACCTGTCTGTGCAGAACGGTCAATCGAATCGAGTTTTCTGTTCGACCGTTTATACTAGTCAACCAATTCTCTTAAGTGATTTTTCCCAGTTCCACCGATTGACCTATTTTGACATTTCAGTCAACCGTTTCACCCGTATTTTCAGGATGACCGTTATATTTGTCGTATTCTCCAACGATCGTATTTGTCTATATACACCTAATCCCTATTCTACTTTTGGCCATTGGTCGAATGTTGCCAAGTCGACCAGATGTAAACAAACTTGTGAGCCCAAAGTCCCTGATATTTTTCGGTCGGACGAATCCTATTTTTGAGTTTGACCGATTAACCTTTCACCTGGCCAAAACTCTCAGAACGGTCGACCGCCCCTAGTTTTAGTTTGACTGATAGCCTAAGTTATAGTTTTCTAGTTTGACCATATCTTTAATTGATTCGAACGTCTCCTTTTTTTATGGAAACATTCGACTAGTGAACCCGTGTCGGTTGACCGGTTTAGGACAGATTTGTTGAACTTAGTTATCTGTTTTGTGTATCTTACACAAATCTTTACCTAATCTTCCCCAACGACTATCTCTCTCTAGGAGCTAATAAATAGAGGTTCACACACTTTATTTACACAACTCTCCAACTTCTATTTGCCTCTTACATTAGAGAGAATCCTCCCAATCCAAGAATCTCATTTCACACACTCAAAAGCTTAAACTTCCACATTTTAGACCCCACATCATATCTTACTCATGTGTGCTCAAAGTTAGAGTGTTGATACTCTTGTTCTTGTTGTTGTCAAAGTGTAAGGCTTGATCTCGGCGTGTAACGGTGATCATCCCTTTCGGGTTGTGAGAGGAAGAAACCAAGCTCAGCGAGGGTGTTCGCGAGCTTGCTTTGTAAATGCGTTATCTCCCGGCCCCAAACGGGGAGAGGATAGTGAAGACGTGAGCGGAGCTCGTGGTATCGAGTGGAGCTTGCAAGAGAGGACTAGGACCCGGGTGGGGTGTCGAACCTCTATAAAAGTCACTATCTTTTTTGTGGTTTGCCCATCTTTCTCTACTTACTTTTTATTATTAATTTCCGTTGCATAATTAAGTAGATATTAAAGAATTAATTAGATTATTAGGCCATACCCGATCCTACACCATGAAATTGAAGGTGTTCATTACTGGGAAATATTTGATTAAGGGGCGTAGGAAGGTTGTGGGGGTTCACAAAGAAGTTGGTTCCATGTTTGAGGTTGATGCTATGTGCATGGAAGGAGTAAAATTGATTATTTGGAGTATATCACATTGGAGAAGGAGCCAAAGTTTCAAAATGGAGTATATGGATCCCATTAAAGGAAGAAGTAAGTTGGGGAAGATTGATAACTTGCAAAAAGTAAATTAAAGAAGAATAGGAGGAAGAAATGAGATGGGGTGCTGGAGAAGTGGGAAAGAAGAAAAATTGTCTTGGATCCCCTCCAACCTTGTGGAAGGAGGAAGTAGGATTAGACCTTTGTATTGAGCCATGTCAGGTCCAAGGCTTGGCCCGTTAAGGGACACATGCCCAGACGGGTCTTTGCCTGGCCGGCCCGGCATGACCTGTTAAAAAAATATTTTTATTTTTTAAATACCTCAAAAAAACCTAAAATACCTTCAAAAATAGCTAAAATACTAAAAATATAAAAAAAACTAGGCCCACGGGCCTAGCCTTGCCTGACCCTTGGAACCAGGCCGGGCCCCAGGCCTGACCCGTTTAGCTTTCTAAGCTGGCCCGACCCGGTACCCAGGTCTATGTCGGATTGCTTTGACTATTTGCAGGATTCACTTTGTGATTTCATTGTTTTTTTCTTTCTTGATTAGAAATAATGCTTATAATATGACTACTATCACGATCACACAACCGTCACGACCACCACAGTCCACCATCACGAAAAACATCACAACATTTTTTTATATTTTATTGAAGATATAGAAGGGTTAATTATAGTTTGCTCCATCTGAATTATGCATTGATATTACTTTGCACTCCTTTTAAAGTTGACAGTTGCCCCCATGAACTTTCGTTTTGTAACTTTTTGCCCTTTGAACTTTATAAATCCATTATGTAAACACACATTCGCCTTTTTTGTAATATTTTTCGTTGTATTCTTAATACACTTCTGAACCTATATTTACGTGAAAGTTCAGACAAAAACGGAGGCCAAATATAGTTGGAATTTGGGTCGGATTGATACTTAATTTAACCCAAATTCCAACCCAGTCCGACATCCGTTTCGATCTGAACTTTCATGTATAAGTTTAGGAGTGCATTAAGCATACAACGAAAAAAATGCAAAAAAAAAGACGAATGTGTGTTTAAACAAATAATTTTTAAGGTTCAGGGGGCAAAGTGTTAAAAAATGAAAGATATAAGGGGTAACTGTCAACTTTGAAAATTCAGAGTTGAAAGTGATATCAAAACACAGTTTTAAAGTGACCAACAAGTTCCAACTAAAATTTACATTTTACAATTTCTATTTTACTTCTTACAATTCAAAGTTTCAGTAGTAGCCAATTTTTTTCTCACTTACATTTCTTTGGATCAAGTTCCATTTAAAGATTTCATTTCACTTATTACATCTTACACTTTGAAATTTAAAAGTGATCGAAACACATCAACCATTGTACTAAGTCGACAGCAAAAAAGATCTCAAATGTACGTTTGAATTTATAATATTTTTAATTCTCTAAATATAAGAATCATAAAAAAGAAATGAAAATGCGCAAATAAGAAACAACAAACATAAGGAAGAAACAACAAAATACCAAAACCTTTCCCCCACTAACCCCACACACTTCCCACCAATCACCAAGGTCATCGATAACAACATCATTTACAAAATTGTTGTCCTAATTTTCTCTCTCTGCCACATCATTTGTTATATTTCACAAATTTTAACTACAAATTTTCTTCCTAATCACAACATTTAAAAAAACGGTGTCAAATCAAATTTCTCTTACCTTTAACTCATTTCTCACTCTTTACAAATAAATATATATTATCATTTAACTTTTATATATTAATTTTAATTATTAATAATCTTGACTATTAATGTTTTTCCTTTCTTATTTTTTTCTTCAAATTCATTGTTGTATAAATTTTCATAAATAATAAATTTATTAACTACAAGTTGATAATAGTAATTTAATAAACGAAATTCATTGAGATTACATTAACGAATACATATAATTAAACATTACAACTAAAAACTAAATAATAAAGACATATTTAATTATCACTAGTGGACATCATTGCCAAATATTCTCAAACAAATCCACTTTAGGAGCCAAATGTGTATCTCAATTGTCATATTAGGACTTGAAAATAGAGGAATGCTAGTCAACATGATTAAAAAGCAATCAACCAAACAAGCTTGTCAGAGACTAAAGAAGAAGGAATTAAAGATACAACTGAGGAAGGCCAGGGAAAGAGTTCCAAGAGTCAATAGATGAGGTTCTTTGCTTGGGTCAAGAAAGATGCTTAAAACACTAGAAATGCAGAGCATCACCATCCAAAAAATAGTTAGTGAACAAGTGTAACAGACACTTAAAAGAGCTGGAACAAGCAGAATATGTACAAACAAGTGAGGTTAATGAACAAGTTGACCCTTGTACCACCAGTGAGCAAAGAAAGGACAACATTCCATGAGACAGATAGCCACAAAGAATAACCCATGGAGCCCACGAAATCCAAAGACATACACTACAAGATGATATAGACTTCACAAAAATGAAATTAGGTGGATGGAGGCAAAACATAATAACAAAGAGTTCATTAAAAAAATTAGCTGAGAACGCAAAAGAAATAAGATTTTGGAAAGATAGAGAAATGGAGAATGCAAAAAAAATATCTTTCCAGAGTGTACCCAATACACACCATTAGATTCACCTTCTCCAGTTGGGGAAAGAAACGAAGAACACCTACTGAAGGTGACTCAACATCCTAGTTTGAAGCCACATAATTCTACATCAGTGTAATGGTATGTTCAAAATTTTACACCTTTTTATTGTGAAGTTTGGAGCATGAGATTTGTTGAGCGACATCAATCACGTCGACACCGAGCAACAATAGATGATAAGGAAGGGCTTTTAGGGAAATTGAAAAATTGCATAAAAATGAGAAACAAATTTTGCAAAACTTCAATTGGTTCAAATAACGGTAATTTTTTTTCCTTTCATTAAATTTGTTAATGAAGTTTTTATTATCCACCGTACTACTTCCTCACCTCTATTTTAAATCACAACATCCCAAACATTATAACGAGTCTGCTAAGATTTGATCTCTACTTTTGACTATCTTAAGATAAGGGATCTCTTAACTAAGTGAAGTGTTCATTTTAAATACCGCAAGTGCACGACATCGGTGAAGACGTGACAAATACGGGTCAATCCACAGGGAGGTGTGTCAACTCTGGTTCCTTCGAAAGCAAGTGGGAAAAGAGGGTAGAAGAAGTTGATTACGCTAAACTAGACTAAACTAAACTAGTAAGCACAATCAAGGAAATGAAAGCACGCAACAATGAAACTAAACTAACTAAGACAACAAGCTGAAATTCAGGAATGGAAACCCCTAAGGGGTGGAGTGTGTGCACATATGAAGTGAAATAAGTGATGAATGAGGCATGTATGTGTGTGTCATGTGTGTGTCTTCATGAATAGGAAGTGTCTAAAGATGTGGTAAAACCTATCAATCCATTCACACAACGTATCAACAATTACTACTTGATTAACATAAGAGTAGGCTCAGCATGAGAAGTGTCTAAAGATATGGCAAGGCTCATCAAAAACCATAAACTCATGTGAAGAACAAAGCCAAGCATGAGAGCTATCTAAATCTAAGGGCACAACCCATCAAAACAAAGTTTCTTCAATCAATCACGCAAACAAACACAAACACAAACACATAACTCACTTGTAGCATATTCAACATGAATTTTCAGTTAATAAACAAGAGGAAACTAAGTATGGGAAGTGTCTAAATCTTATGGCAAAACCCATCAAAAATCCCCAACATGTAGTTGATTAAAACACCTCTGATGAACATATAAACATGCAAGTCAACACAATCAAAAATTCATCAAACATCCAAACTTCATAACATATATGTACATCATCTCCCCCAAAGGGGGATGTAACTACTCACTAATCATTAACCTAACTATTATGTTAAGAGATGAAAACATATTAACTAAGTCTACTAAGATTAATGAAACAAAATTATGCTAAGCATGGAAGAAGATAAATGAGACAACATTAAACTAAAAAAATCTTTTATTAAATGACTCACATTACAAGCAACGTCTCCTTACTTGAGTTTTTTCTTCAAGGCTTGACTTTAAGTAGAGGGATTGGCCACTAAGCATGTAGTAAATACAAAGGAGGAGGAAGAGTTATATATATAGTTATAGAAAAAGGTAACCGGGGACAATCCCCCGATGTGAGACTAATGAAACTACTACAAATGGATAAACACAACATAATAAACAACCACGAGAAGCTGAATCGAAATTGGACCAAAATGGACCGCCAATTGGCGGTCATTTTCGTCTGATTTGCTTTAAATTTGTATATATTCTTCAATGCTTCGATTGGTTACGTGTGGTGCACCCAGATCAGTTGTTTGAGTGCCGACCCAAATTTAATTGCCAAAATACTCCTCATGTTGGTGTGGAGTTTGTTGATTTTCTCATTGGTCTTTTTGGTTTACATCCGGGTCCTTCCCTCTTGAATTTCAATCCATAAATCTCACAATTCAGTCCTTTCGCTTGCTCTTAGGTCCTTTTTTGTGTCTATTCTTCTCACATGTTTTATTCCTGAAATTTAAACATAAAACTCGTTACATAGCATTGCTTTGGTTAAAAATAGAGGATATAAGACACAAATATATGCATGATATGATGTCAATCAAATACCCCCAGACTTAAGTTTTGCTAGTCCCGAGCAAAACAAAGAAAAAGTAAAGTGAAAGAAAGGAAAAACCATTCCCAAAATAGGGAAATCCTAACTCACTTTATTACTCACTCACATTACAAGTAGCCTCTCTCCACCAAAGTTTTGTTCCAAGACTTTACTCCTAGTAGAGATGATGACCACCAAGAGAGGAGATGAATTACAAAGGAGGAGGAAAAGTTCTATTTATAGTCATAGAAAAAGGTAACCCGGGCAGTCCTTTTTGTATCTCTTCTTCTCAAACATGTTTATTCCTGAAACAAAAACATAAAACTCGTTACGTAGCATTGCTTAGGCTAAAAATAAAGGATATAAGACACAAATATATGCATGATATGATGTCAATCAACAACCTTAACATCAAGTGATACAAAGTGTAAAGTCCATTAAAGTTCTTATTTGTATTACCATTTCCTTTTTTTAGTTGATGTGTAATTCTCCCAGGGTCAGGTTTCGTTCATCATTGCCTATGATGACTTATATTATCGCTTACACCTTTCCTCACATATCTACATAAGGCGATCCTTACCACCCGTGTAACTGGAGACCGGTCAGTGCATCCCAAGTCAGATGGCTCGAAAGCACTAGGCCCTAAGTCTCCTCGGTCCTAATTTCCAGAGTGATAGGAGCTGTGCGAGAAGAGAGAACACCTACTTATTTATTTCTTATCTACACATGAACCAAAACCCCTACACTTATAGTTTCACAAAAGGAGTTTAAAGTTCCCTGACTACGACAAACTTCCTTATACTAACAGACACAAAATGTTTGAATCACTAGGTTCAGGGTGGACTCTTTATTTGTTTGAGTACTAAAATCCTATGATTACATGCCCCTCGAGGGAAAACCGGGGTGCATCCTTACGACTCGATAAGACCTAAAACCGGTATACTAGACATCCTAATGTATCATGTTCAAGTCAATTCTGGGAGCTTCTTTTTTGATTGTCTCAAAATGATTTTGCACATGCTAAATACACGCAAAACCCACAAAACATATTCTTTCGTAAACACATGAAGATTTGAAAGAAATGTGAAAATTTAAAGCACTAGGCAAGCAAAAGAAGACAAGTCACCCAAGGATCATGACAAACAAATATATCGATATTAAATGCAGCACACTAACATGACCCTAACAACACAAAAGAAAAGAAAATCAAAAGAAAAGACTCGACTATGTACACACGTAAAACACCCCCCCTCCCCCCAAATTTACTTCATGCATTGTCCTCAATGAATGTGAGTATGATACTACATAAATTTTTGCATGAAAAATAAAAGATCTCACCAACGTGAAGCGCAAAGGGAAGTTCTTGGTTATGTGGATGAACATAAACCTGAATTCCCCTCAAAACCTGTGAAATACTAAAGAAGTGAGACAAAAACGTGAAACAAATGGGGCCCAAATACTCAAGGGTTTGGGCCACAACAACCATTGCTCACTTGTGAAGTCTTTTGTTTGTTTTTTATATATTTTTCTTTTTCTTTTTTGTGTTTTTTAAAACAAGATATATACATCAACAAAGATATTCTCATAATCATTTGGACAAGGAAAGTCAAATGAGAACATCGAGTCTGGCAGACCACATATTTTCCATGATGGGCCCGCTTCATTGGTACTCTGAGGTACCATGAAGGGTGAAAACCCCCCTGAAAGGCTCAAACTCCTCATCATATTTGTTAGGCGTAGGAAAAATACTCCTCATGATGGTGTGAAGTTTCTTGATTTTCTCATTGGTCCTTTTGGTTTACATCCGGGTCATTCCCTCTTGCATTTCAGTCCATAAATCTCACAATTTAGTCCTTTCGCTTGCTCTTAGGTCCTTTTGTGTCTATTCTTCTCACTTGTTTTATTCCTGAAATTTAAACATAAAACTCGTTACGTAGCATTGCTTAGGTTAAAAATAGAGGATATAATACACAAATATATGTATGATATGATGTCAATCACTAAGCTAACTCTAGTTGGTAGAGGAAGTTTAAGAGGGGGACATATGTTTAGGGGTTGTACATTTTAAGGTTTAAAATGTCACTGTGATTCAAAAATATGGTTCAAGGGGACAATGTAATTAAGCTTAAAATTAATGATTCAATTATGTTTTTATATTTGTTTAAAAGGTTTTTTTTGCTTGGTGCACTTCCCATGTGGCGTAATTGGAGATGTGCACTCACATTTCAATTATTGTCTCAAATGCAGCTCCATTCCGAACATATTTGCTCATTTGCACCTCTGACCATCCGGTTACACCCCGTGATACTCTGTAAGTACGGATTTCAGTGTTTCATTAATAAACTACACTAATTGTTTGATCTGGTTAAATTGATCGGAACCCTAACCCAATTGGACATGACTCGACCCAATCAAGATATCATAACCCAATCCCAAATCACGACACGACCCATGAAGTAAAAGTACCAAATTCTGTCATTATTTTTCACTTTAACTAACCAATCATGTGCTACCTCATTAAGGCCTCGCAATCATTAGCCACTATGCTTTTCTCTCATGCTTCTCTTCGTTCATGGTTCGATATTCTGGTGTCCTAGGTGTAGAGGAACCACACCAATCCATCCCGAACTTGGTGGTTAAACTCTACTGCGGTGACGATACTGTAAGGGAGGTCCTGCGGAAAAATAGCTCGACGCCAGAATGATAAAAAGCTTAACACCTCGTATTTTACTTTTATTTTTAAAATATGAAAAAGAAAAAAAATGACAAATGCAATGCAAAAGTCGTCTTATTCAAAACCCCAATTATGACATCTCTTCTCTCCCACTTCACACCTCGGAATGCACTGTTCTTATAGAGAGAAACGCGCTTTCACATCTGAAATTGCGCTTTCACATCTTAGTGACTGCAGTTTCCTTCCAAACTATGTAACTATGTAGGCACTTGCAACTTCCCACATCAATCTTAGAAGCATAGAACTCTTGAACTTCTTCTAGATGTTTTGGTAAAGGTGCATTGCACAAACTCTGTGCTCACAACCTCCAAATACTTTAACTACCCCTTCTTCCAAATCCTTTCACCTATCACTGATAATGACCAAACCATTCCTATGGCCCACTGCCTCCCTTAAATGATCTAGAAACCACACTGAACTTATATGAGTCTCAAAGTCCATAACTCCAAATGCAACTGGGAAAAGTTGGTGATTCTCATCTACTAGAGTTGAAGAGAGAAGAGTCTATGTACTTGCCCTTTAAATGACATCTATCTAGGCCAAGCAATGACCTACAACCATCTACAAAATCCTCTCTGCGACTCTTGAGGCACACAAACAGTCTAAAGAAAGGAAACCATCTTCTGGTTTCACTTGATAACTAATAACAGTCCCTGGGTTTGTTTTGCTTATTTCCCTAACTAATGATGGTACCAAGTCATATTGTTGCTCCTCATAACCCTACAATTTCTTCATTGAAATCTCCCTACCCCTCCAAACTTTATGATAAGCAATGTCAAGTGATATTTTCTTTTAAGTTGGTTACTTATATTCCCCACAATCAGTCTGTCATCTAGTTCAAGCCACTCAATGCATTAGTGGGCAATCCAATGCTTTGTGACCATCTTTGAAGCATAGTTATTTACTGATGAACAAGTGTATGGCATCCTCAATGTATTGATTTCAAAGACTTTCCCATCATTTAACCTAAATGCATGTATTATCCACTTGCATTTAAGATTTCTACACTTTGTTGTCACCTTATCTGGTTGGCTCTTCATGTATATATTCTCACAGTCACTCAAAATACAGTGGGTTATCAATGACATTATGAAGGAATTAACATTTGGAAACTTCTTTCCAACATCTATGTTAGGGTTAGATAAGTTGACCTCTAGAGGGTAAGGTCCATCATCAGTTGGATGGAAATCATTCTCATATTCTCCCTGATACAGTGGGTTATTATTTTTTTGAAAAAAAGATATTAAAAATAATAATTTTATGATTGTGTGATTGCTCCGCATATGCGGCCATGGGGCACCCAACCGCATATGCTAAGTTAAATCCTTGACTGCATCACCACTTTCACTCTCTTCAACTTCATTAGATAGAACATACTCAGGGGTTGTATCACTACTACTATTGGAAACACAATCCTCATCCCTAGGTGGTGGGGGGAGTGTACAATTGGCTTGGTGGTCACAAACAAATGAAACAGGGGGTTCAAACTCCCGAGGTAAAGATTCTCAGCCTACACTATCCACCACACCAGGTACTCAATCATTTGATCTTAAACTAGGCTCTACATTGTTGTGGTATGTTTCTTTCTCAACTATTACACAAGGCTCATTTACCACCACACAAGACTCATCAACTCCTGGACATATTCCACTCTTATTTATTGACCATTTTTCACTAGTAGCCATAGTACCATAGATGTGCAACTGATGTTGCTAATTGGGGAGCCTAAGTGCCTCATCTATGTCTTCATTAATAATCAGAGTTCTGAAGTCTTTCCTAACGATGCTTCGAATCATATAATGCATATTCACAACAACACTCACTAAATATCCACTTCATTACACTGTAAAACATACTCCTTATCATTGAGATTGTCAACTCAACCAGAATCATTGATGCAGCCTCTTCAAAACCCACATCCCTATCTTGACCCTTTCTCTTAACCCATCTACTACCACGGTGCAACCTCACTTTGATACTACCTACCAAATCAGACACACTACATTAAGAAACCAACATGCAAAGGAAAACAAACATAAGCAAACAAGAATTACAATCATAAAACATAAAGAATCTAACATGCAAATGCTATCACAAAACAAACATAAACATACATGTCTTTGCAATCACAAAAAATATATAAACAACTCACCTTCGTCGTTTTTTGACCAAACCACTTCGTGTGTGTACCATCGTCTCTGGCAGAACACTTTGTCACCTTCTCCCTCTGATCAAGCAACCACCTCTCGCCATTGTTTTCTTTGTCTGACGGTGACTCTATCTGCCACCTTCTCTCTCTGATGTCATTCAGCTTCTTCTCTCTTGCTTTTGTCGGTGTCTAGTGTGGGGAATCTCGTTAGGGTTTGGGAAATTAGGGGGAGAAACCATTCTGAGATTTGGGGAAGAATTGGGGATGCAGGTTAAGGTTCAATACTTTTCTTGATTGGGTCGGGTCGTGATTTGGGATTGGGTCGTGATTCTTGATTGGGTCGAGTCATGTCCAATTGAGTTCGGAGCTCCGGTCAATTTAACCGGGTCAAACGATTAGTGGTTGTTAATGAAACCCCAAAATCCATTCTTACGGGGTGTTAGTTAACTGGACAGTTCATAATGGAATTGTTACATCGTTCATGTATTATGGGCTCAACTAACGACATATATATATAGATGGGCAAATATGTTCGAAATGGAGATGCACCTAAGACAAATGCGAACACATATCTCTTATTAGGCGAAATGGAAGGTGCACCTCAGATAAAAAATCCTTGTTTATAAAAGGGAACTACTATTCGTCGCCCAAAACTAATTAAATCGCTCATCTAATTACCAATTTGCCCTTCACAATTCATTTAATACCCATTTCGTCTCGTCTTTTAAACTAAGGACTCTGCCTACGTTTTCCTCACTTTACCAATACCAACACCACGAAAATGTTTGGCGAAGCGTCTGGATCCGATGAAGTATAAGCCCAACAAAAAATAAAATTGTTCTGGGCGTCTATGTAAGCCGCTGCCCCCAAAACTGGCTAGGATGCCCCCAAGTTGGGGGTCCTAGCCAGTACGCCCCCCGTTGGGGCGACGTTTTACCCAGACAACGACCGCATGGTGGGGGCATCTGTCTAGGACGCCCCCCGTTGGGGGGGGGGGGTCCTAGCCAGACGCCATTTTTTAATGTTGTGTTATTTTAAATTATTTTAGGTTCCGTTGCAAGATTTCGGTGGTGATGGATTAGATTACAGTGAGCTTTTTGTAAGTACACAAGTATTTCCAACAATCGATGATGCGAATAAATAAGAGAAACAAATTGCCATCGGAGCTGGGTTTTTTTGGTATTATCATCCTATAAATCACATGCAGATAATCAGATGGATCGTTATTTAAGATGCGATCACAGAAATGAAATGGGTTCCTGGGATATAGATATTGCAGCACGGAAGAACACGAAATGAAAGGGTTACGATTGTCATTTTTTGATAAAGGTGGTCGAGCGACAGTCATGGTCAGCACAACCACAAACTTGCAGTTTATCCAGAGGGTCACCGACATATTTGCGGTCTAAGTCATGGAGCCAATAAAATTGTTCATGATATGACTGAGGTACAAGCGAAACCACGTAACATCTTATTGACGGTAAATGAGAAATTCTTGGAGGATAATCTCAATCAGAGGCACATTTATAATTTCAGAGAGTACATGAGGATGACAAAATCTGAAGACAGAAATTCCGCTTAGCAGTTTCTGCACCAATCAGTGTAGTATCAGTACTTACATTGGATTATGGCGGATGAAGAAACTAATGTCATCACTCACACATTTTTGGCACATCCGACGTGAGTTCAGTTGTTGCGCACATATCATTTTGTAATATGCACGGATTCGACGTATAAAACGAAAAAGTACAAGATGCCTTTGTTCGAGATGGTTGGGGTGACACCAACAAACATGAACTTTCTTGTCGGTCAAGCGATTTTGAAGGATGAGACAAAGTCTAGTTACCAGTGGGTATTGGAGAAGTTGCGAGATCTGTTATAGGATACTGTCAGCCCGAATGCAATAATAACGGACTGAGAGTTAGGGCTTATGCAACCAGTGAGAGAGGTTTTTCCTGAGTCTGCTCATTTACTTTGCACCTGGCATATCAACAAATATGTATACAACTACACATATCATGCATTCGGCAAGAACAAACAGTTTGCAGAGAATTTGAAGTGTGGAAAGTGGAGGAAAGTCATGCTTTCTACTTCAGAAACCGAGTACGATAGAGTTGTCCGTAATCTGAAAGATTCTTTTCATTATTGGCCAGCTATCACGAAGTATCTGGAAGATACGTGGTTAGTGCATAAAGAAAAGTTTGTATTGAATTGGACAAACAAAGTCCTTCATTTCGGCAACACTACAAACTGTAGGGTCGAAAGCGCTCATTCGGCTCTGAAAGAGTGGATAACTACATCGACTGCAACCCTGGACACTCTTTTCGACCGCGTCAACGTGGCTATTTAAATGCAGCTGACGAATATTTGAAACTTTGTTAAAGAGTCGAGAAGTGGAAATTAGACTAACTACAGAAATGTTTTGTATCAATATATAAATGGTCGAATTTCGCTTCACCGCTTGTCGTTATTGTGTGAGGAGTTCCAGATAATGCAGGGCTTAAGCAATCAAGTTGAATATTGCTGTCGCTGCGCTTTCTGACATCACATGGTATTCCTTGTGCATGTACATGCATGGTTGTATTGAGTCAGGCAAATAAATTTATTTAGAGCAAATTCATCCATTCTGGAAAACACTTGTCATTGGAGAAGGAGTCTAGATGCCAGAGTTTGTGGATAAGTCATCACAAGACGTCGAGCATTTTTGGAACCTCATTAATGAGATTTCGGGGAGCGATCCTGCAGTAATTCGTAGTACCTCTCGTATTTTATACGCGCAGTTACACCCCGATCAATCGAATTATGTAGAGCCCGCAAAAATACTAAGGTATGAGGCCGACCAAGGGAAAGTTGACACATCGGCACCCGAGTGGCTTTGAGTTTGTTGAGCGAAGTTGTGGTCATCTTCTAGCTGTCGGAGCAGGGGTCGTGGTCGATCTTCTAGTTCGTTTCGATCGACCGTAAACATGAGTACAAGGTTTGGTATGACGATATGTTTGTTATTATTATTCTTATTATTATTATTATTATTTCTTCGTTGTTTGTTTTCTTCAGTAAACATGTTCTTGCAATTATTATATAACATTGTTGTTTTTCATCTTGTAGTGTCTGGACGGATTGACGTCGATAACTTCCCATATGTTGATAGAGTGCCAGGAATCATCTTACCATTTCTGGAGATGTGGAATGATGTACGTGCTGATGGAAACTGTGGATTTCGATGTTGCCCATGTTTTCCATGGTGGTCAAGACAATTGGTTTTACGCCCGTCGTGCGATTTCTAATGAGATAGAGACACATCCCATTTATGAGCACATTTATTATGACGGTGTGATACAAGTTCGTAAGCGAATTGATTGGGGTGGAGGACCTTGTGGTGAGGATCACTATATGGAGATTTGATGCGACTTGTTCCCGATTGCCAATATTTACAAGTGTGTAGTTATGTATTTCTCAGTGGGAACATATAGTTCATTGTACCCGTGTATTACAGTGCTACCTTGGGAGAGTCCGTCTACCACGACGAAGTCATGCAGAGAGTTGATTATTGCTTATTTAGGGAGTTACAGACATTTCATTCGCTTAGAATTAGCTGAGGGATTCCCAGTAGCTCCTATAGCAACCCTGTGGTTTCAAATGCAAGATGAGAGTGTTGCTGGATGAGAAGTAGAGTACGAAAGTAGGAGAGCGTATTGGGATCGATTACGCAATACATTTTGATTGTAATTTGTAATGTATTTGTTAAATTATTGTATTTTTAATGTATAATCTGTTCGCGATTATATCGTGTATTTTAAATTTAAATTATATTACATATACCAAACAGGGCCAAGATATGCTCGCGAGAAATAAATAATAAAAGTACAACAGATAAACGAATAGGGAGAAGATATGTTCGTCACAAATAAATAATACGAGTACAACAGATAAGCAAATACAAATACATGTAGTAATAGTTCAACATATAATAAAATAAAATAAATAATGTAAAAGCCCACTACAACTCATCATCCGAATCATGGTCAGAAATGCCTAACTGACTGTTCCACTCATGTATGAGGTCATCCCAATCTATACATGCAGATCTCGTGGTCTCGTTCGGCATTAGGTCCCTGTGAGTCATGAACGGCTGCGCAACCCGTATTGTCCTACTCATCCACTATATATAACATAAAAATTAGTGTACATTAACAATAAAAACAAAATATACATTACAAATTAAAAATAATTTAGAAAAACTTACCGCATCGCCACATGTCTTATCTAGTGGTCTCTCAGGTCTCGGGGCGGTCCCGCGCACGAGAACTGGATGTGAGCACCTACTGAACCAATCCAAATAATCTGCGTGACAAGCAGAGGGGTTGCGACTACGTGTGAGATCTTCAAGGTGAAGTCGGTCTCCTCTTGGAAATATCCTCCAAATCGATTCCGTCATCACAACGTTGTACTTGACGTCATACGTCGTCGTAATCGCAGACCGGACTGCATGCTCTGGCGTCGGGATGTCAAGTAGGATAACCTGAACGTACCCTAACTGACGCAAGACCCGATAACAAATAACGCCCATCAATAAAGTCTTCGGCACAGCCGCAACAGGCTCAAGACCATAAGACAACTACTCCACCTAAATATTTACACGTTAATAAAAATAAAATTTAAATAAATGTGAGTGGTATAGAGTTTTATACCTGCAATGCAGTCATCTGATCTAGCCATCTACGAATGGAATGGAGTCGCCCCTCGCTCCTATCCTCGGTCCGGACAACTCACATATGCAAATGAGGATGACATCTTCAATGATTTTCCGTTCCCAATGTGGGCGGAAAGGAGGAAAGTACTCATATATCCAAGCCTGCAGTAGCGTAAGACAACCTGTAATACTAGAACATTCAGCACGACTCGCTATCCCCAACTGGCGATAGAAGTATGCCAACGTCGCCGACCTCCATGAGTACTCACCAATGGAATTTGGGTCTCTAGCCTCCTATAGTCGCGCGGTCTGACTCTGCAACCGCTCTTGTCGACAAACAAGACACATCCGAGCAATAAGAACAGGTAGACACTCAACTGCGTATCCTTAGTCCGCGGTGGTTGTCCCCCTCTGTAGAAGTCGTCAACAACGTCGATGCTAACACCACCGCCACTCCAAAATGGGCTATCCCTCCCAAGACCATCGACGCTCACCCCGATCAACTCTGATACATAACTCTTCAGCTCAGGCGTCGATGCCTGAGCACTGACCATACTCCCCTCAATAGGAATGTGCAGAATCTGGAAGACGTCATGCAACTTGATCGTCATCTCTCTGAAAGGCAAGTTGAAGGAGTTGATGTCAGGCTGCCACCGCTCCACAAACGCAGAAATCAACGACATGTCCAAGAAGGGGAACATGCTGTAAGGCAAGTGACCCAATCCGCTATCAGCAATGCTCCCCGTGATATCATCGCTCAAAACTGAACGCCACCCTGCAATGTAGTACATCCTCTCTGCCGATTATGACACTTTAGAACCTTTCGATCCTCGCCCTTCCAAATGCGTCTGGCGATGTGGCCTCCGAAACTCGGAATGACGCTGCTATCTAAAGGACCACCGGGCATCACACCATTCATCATCCAAGAATCGTCCTCACCCCTCTTCTTCTTCTGAGCTCGGGCATCTGCAGTGCACGAACTCGACTCACCGGTCACAAACCTACCACCGTACCCTTCTGAATGACCCACTCAGCAGAAGAACTATCATGTCGCCACCGTACTCTACCATACTGCTACCTCACCTCCTCCTGCCGCTCCAACCCATACCGACCCCATCGTCACTCTCGTCGTCACTCTCCACCTCATCCGAATCGTCCTCGTCACCGAAGGAATTCTCACGTGTCTGACGACGACGTAAACTATCACTTTCCCTCCTAACCGAAGCAAATATACTCCGTCTACGTGGATGACGATGTGCTGAATCATCTTCGTAAGCATGTATAACGCGTAAAGGTATGAATTTTCCTCTTCCTTCATGGTAACCGGATGACTATTAATTAAATTTTAGAAATAAAATGTTGTTAAATGAATTTAAGCATTTAAATTAACAAATTTATTAATTATTTTTAACTAATTATCAATTAATACTAATTATTACTTATAAAAAAATAAAATGGGAGGGGCGTCCTCTGGAGACGCCTCCCCCCAGGGTGGGGGCGGCTCCCACGCCCCCCATAAGGTGGGCGTCCGCGGGAGCTGCCCACCTCATTCGCATTTTTTTTTAAAATTTAATTTAAATAAGTTTTTTTACGAGATTCGAGTACACTGGGGCGTCTGCTAATTCATTTCCTGATCTTCGAGACATTTTTCTTGAAGATTATTAGGGAAATTTGAAAAAGAGTGGTGACAGGAAAGTCACGAAAAGACACGTAACAAGAAATGAGAAAAGAAAAAAAATTGTAATTCACAATTACGATTTAAGCGGTTTAAATGCAATTCAGTTACAAAAATATATTTGAGGGTATATTTGTCACATGTCACAACATCAAAATAGCAACAAACCCAAGAACCCACCACCATAACCAAAACTCCAACTCCTCCACAGTCACTTCACTTCCCACCCCTTCCAAGCATGCACCGAAAGTCCGACTCCGACGTGACCTCCCCGGCAGCGTCATCCCCTTCAAGGTCCCCGCGCCGGCCCATCTACTACGTGATGAGCCCCTCCGACCCGCACCTCAACCACGCCTACTCCCTCAACTCCACCCCCGCCACCTCCCCTTCCCACCACCTCCACTATTCCACTGTCGGGGGCCTCTACGGGTGGAAGAAGGTCGGGGAGGAGGCGGAGGAGGATGAGTCGGAGGAGGAGGTGGTCGGAGGTGGGGTTGATCCCAGGTGCTATGTGGCTTGGTTCCTTGTTGGGTTCGTGGTGTTGTTTTTGGTGTTTGCGGGGATTCTGTGGTCGGTCAGTAAGGCTTTTAGGCCCAAGGTGGTGATCAAGGTTTGTTAACTTTTTTTTGGAGTGTTGAATGTGTTTAATTACCATGCATTGCTAGTCTGTCTTTCTATTTTGATTTCTTGACCAATGGTATTTTCCCCTTAAGTAAATATTGTATTTTTAGTTTTCATCGTTTTAGTTTGCCTTTTAAAAAAAGTGTTTTTATTGACCGGTGATGTTTTCGTTTTACCTGGTTCTTCAGCTTTTTTCCCCCTTCGCCTCTTTGCTGTGATTTATGCATATTTGTTTAAGACAGTTTTCTGACAAGGTTTGTGTCAGCTTGCTTTGGTTTTATCGTGTCATTTTGTATTTTCTCATTTTTTTATCAGTTACGATTATTGTGTAAAAGTTATATTTTGTATCTTACAACAAGCTCTTGGCCATCAAGGTTTGTTTCAGCTTGTTTTTTTGCTATTGTTTGCTCGCTTTCATCTTGAAATGAGATTCTTCTTTGTTTTGTTTCGGTTGTGTTGGTTTAATTACTTTTTTTCGGTTTCCGCTGTTTTTTAAGTTTATGTTTTTGTCTCTTTGCTTTTAAGGTCTTTGCTTGTTTTAAATTTTATATTCGTACATTTTTTGTTGTGCTTATTTCAAAGTAAATCATTCGATTTGATTCCTTTTGGATATCTTCTTAGGCTTTTCATCAGGATAGTTTGTTTTGGTACAATTTTTTTCTGGGTTCAATCAAAAAAATTCAGATATTTGCCACTTTCCTTGTGTCTTGTGATCTTTCTTTTTTGGGAAATTGCTTGTCTTTATCATACATTACTTTTAAAAGTAACTAAATGTATTTGATTCAATGCTCTGCGGGGAAATTTGAATTGTAAAGCATCCCTCAAAAAACTTGTATGCCAACCATGAACAAATTGAAGCAAACAGCGTTTTGGAAAAAAAACACAATCTTCAATCAACTTGAACCCTTGCGAAATATATAAGTTAAACGAAATGGTGCGGAAATGTGTATACACACACACATATACACACATATATACATGTACGTATGTATATCTATATATACATGTATGTATGTATGTATATATATATATGTATGTATACACACACACATATGTATATATATGTATATATATATATATATGTATATATATATATGTATGGTAAGCTAAGAATTTTGTGGAGTCTTTTCTATTATTCTCTTTTCCATTAGAAACATTACATTCATAAGTCCGACATTTTGTAAAAGCCCTTTCTGTTATTCTCCTATTCATTCAAATATCACATTACATTACATATAAGAGTGAAATGTAGGAGTATTTGTGTAAATTGTCTTTAATTTTCATCATTCAATTTAAAACATCACTTTAAAAACTTGCCATTTCCTACTTTAGACGTACTGAAAGTCTCAAAGTCAGGCTGTTCCTCCATTTCACATTTGTATCTTCGTTGGTTTTGAAATGTGGGGCTCAAATTCAATTTTGCATCAGTAACTGCGGGATCATTCAATGTGCAAACATTTTATAAATCACAAGTGTCCTTTAATCGACCATTCCTTCCATTTTCTGTAGCATGCTAGTCTATATGATGAGGGTTTCTTGTTTTCCAGTAGTAGGTATAGAACCAAAGAACTATAATTTGGAACCATGTTACTATAGATTCTTTCATATTTTAATGTTCATTACTATCAAGACTTAACGAACGTTTTCCTTTCCCAATCCAGAAGATGACTATATGGAGCTTTAACGTGCAAGCCGGAACCGACCTCACCGGAGTCCCCACGAAACTCCTCACCCTCAACTCCACCGTCCGTCTCTCCTTTCATAATCCGGCGACCTTCTTTGGTGTCCACGTGTTGTCTACCCCACTCACCATCCACCACATGTCTCTTCCACTTGCCTCAGGTGAGATGGTCCCATTCTACCAATCCCGAAAGACCAACAAAGTGGTGACGATCGCGGTTGGTGGGGTGCTCGTGCCTCTTTACGGGGGTGGCAACGGGGTTGAGGAGGAGGGAGTGGTGGACATGAGGCTAGGGTTTGTTGTGAGATGGAGGGCTCATGTTTTAGGGGAGATGGTCAAGTCCAAATTTTATGCAAGTGTATCGTGCGAGTTTGGGTTTGAGGAGAAGAGAGTTGGTGTGCATGTTAATGTCACGAAGGATTGTCACTACCACAACTATTGATCCACGAAAGTGTATGTTGGTTTGGAATTCATGATAAATCGCTATCCATTTTTACATTGCATCGAAACAGTAGAAAATCTATTGGATATTATTAGTATGGTGCCAGGGTAAGTCACTAAGTTGGAAAGATTGTTACGTTCCAAACAGTTGCATTGAAGGTATTACTTGCTGTTAAAGAGTTGTTAAACAACACCTAGAAGCAAAAACTCAATCTTATTTGACATCAATTTTATCATACCCAGTAATTAGTTTTGTTTTTAATTTCTTCGGAGTTTTTTGTGCTGGACCACGAATTGATAATTCTTCTAAGTTCTGAATTTCCGTGGGCTACGCCGCTTCGGTATGTGTAACTTTTGAATGTGTTTTATATGCCAAAATTATTGAGTTTAGGTAATTGGATTTGATTAACATGCCGTTGTGGATTCTATGCTTCTCTGTATTCACGTGTGGTTCAGTTGAATTTAAGGAACTTTTTATAATATAATTAATAAGGATAAAGAAGAAATGAATTTATAAGAGTTTAGAATGTATCTGTTCAAGCAAATTAACGAGGGTCGTCCCATGCGCCCCTCGCCGGGTGGCGACGACTCGGTCGTCCGGGTTATATGTGCTCAACACGTTTTTTTGAATTTTTTTTTGTTTTGATTTTTTTGAAATTAATTTAAATTATTTTTTGAAAATATGTTTTCTAATTTTTTTGATTTTCTTTAGAATTTTTAAAGATTTTTTTCCAAAATCGATCTCGAAATAATGTGGAGGAGAGATTAGTTGTCACCGAAGTTGACTCCTTCTACGAACTTCTGGAGAACCATCATTGCCGTTGCCTCACTAAGGCGTATGTACTCGTTAACGGCATCGTCGTAGGCAAACATTCGCAAAGTTGCAGTGGTTTTTTGTAGTCCCGATATGCTCATTCGACCCGCCGCATTCGGTCTTGGTTGAAAGAAGACGTCAAAATTCTCAACCGCACCCGTGATACGCAGAAATACATGCTCCCTCATTTTGAATCTTCTTCTGAAAATACGAGGATCATCACAAGATTTTCAGCAAAATAATCAGAAATAAGACGACGGTAACCTTCTTCCCGATCTCTATTGGGGTTTTGGGTCGTAGCACGCCGTCGCCTTGGAGCCTCACGACTCCGCCCATGAATCGCCCTACTAGTCGCCCCACGCTCAAGCTCTTCGAGTGCTTTTGTGCTTACTTGCCTCCAAAGCTCGTCGAAGGCATCGTCAAAGGAGGAGGAGGAGTATGTCGCTCGGTATCTCAAATTAGAGTTCATTGGATTAGATATGTTTGTCGAGATATGTTTTACCACTTTTTTACTTATAATGTCGATCTGACAATCTACAGTACGCTCGTGATGCCTTATCTTGACAATCTGACAATCCACAGTACGTACGTGATACCTTTACTCTGATCGAATTCAAATATTGTCTGGGAATATAATTATCTTCAAAACATTTTGGGAAATATAATTATCTTCTATTGAAGTTCTTTTAAGTAAAATTCAATAAATACTCGCTAATTTACAAAATAATACTCCAAATCATAACCGTAATCCTGATTATTATCAAAATATAAAATACACGTTGTTTACACCTAGATGTCGGTTACCTCCTTCTATCTATGGACCCATAGATAGACAGTCCCCTACCTCCTTCTCCCTTCCCTGCGCACACACCCCAGACCTTCTCTCTCCATTCCGGCGACTTGGTGGTCAGCAGATCTGACGAGGCAGTAGATTCGACATGGTTGCAAGAGGAGGCGCGACTTGTTGGTGCGGCACTAGGAGGCTGTCAGTGCCTTTTTCCGACGATCTCTGGTTACTTCTCTAGCAACATCAAGTATGCCTTAGGCCCTTGACGAGTTTACTGGGTGGGGGCGTTGGCTGGAGGGCCGAACTTCACGAAGTCGGCTGGTGGTGCAATCGATTACACCATCAACCGAGCTTCACCATGCGCGCACTAGGGTTAACGCGTGCAGGTGGCTGGATGTGGGCAGCCAGGGAGCCGGAGCTCTGGCGAGCTCCGGTGAGGTGCAACCAACTCCGATCAGGCACCTTTGGTGGGTGGTGGTGGCCTTGGTTGGGGTATAGAGTGGCTGGTGGACTCGATCTCCTTGATCAAAGTGACGACAGACTGGTGCAGTTGGATTTCGGTGGTGGTTGGACCTCAGACGTATGAAAGGGAAATCAGGGAAGGGGAGAAGCATGATTGGGCCGAGGCGAGTCGCTCATGGGAACATCAAGGCTTGGGTGGGACTTGCGTGGCTGACTGATTGGCATCATTTCATGTTTATATTTGTATCTTATATCCATTATCTTTCACCTAAACAATGCTATGTTACGAGTTTTATGTTTAGTTTTCAGGAATAAATAGGTTTGAAGAGAAGAGCGATGAAAGGACCCAAAAGCAGGAAAAAAAGACTTAATTATGAGACCTAGGAACTGAGATGCAATGGAGAAGGACCTGATCGTAAGACCGAAAGACCTAAGAGCAAAACATGAAACTCCACACCATCATGGGGAGTATTTTGGCAATTCGATTCGGGTCGGAGCTCCAACAAACCAAGTAGATGCATCCAAGACCAACAAATCCATCAAGCAAAGCCCACAACCAAAAGCAACTCGATCTGAAGTTTATAGACCGCCAATTGGCGGTCCATATAGCCCCAGATCCGCTAAGCTTTCTCCTGGACTTGTATTATTATGTGTTTAGGCTATTTTTGGAATTGGTTTAGTCCCACATCGGGGGATTGTCCCCGATTAGCTTTTTCCATGCTTATAAATAGAACTCTTCACCTTCCATTGTAATTACCCATTGCTTGGTGACATTCTCTCTACTTAGGAGTGAGCCTTGAAGTAAAAACTCAAGGTGGAGAAGAATGCTACCTTCAATGTGAGTCATTTGTTAATAAAATAATTCTTCTAGTTTCTTTTAATCTAGTCGTTTAATTTGTGCATGTTTGTTTAGTCTTTCCTTCCTTTTAAGCTTCTTTAATACTTCTTGCTTTCTTAGTTAACTTTCATTTCAGTATTATGCTTTCTTTTGCTAATATAGTTAGTGTAATGAGTAGTGAGTAGTTCCATCCCCATTTGGGGGGTGGAGAAATATGTGATATAATCATGTAGTGTATTAAGTGTGTGTTATCTTTATCCCTTGAGCTTTATATGATTTCCATAACCATCTAATGGGTTTTCACTCTTATCTTTGATATGCTAATGCTCTTGAATGAAGCTTAGCTTATGCTTTGATTAGTGGACCTATTTTATGGGGAATGATAAGGTTAGGATATGGATGAAGTTAATATTAGAAACACAATTTGTAGTGTATGTGCTCTTGTTGCCTTTACCTTAGCTAATGTCTTGTATGTTTTAATGATGTAGTCTTATCTTAATTCATGTGGAGGCATAGTAGGGTATAGTCTTTATACTTGAGTTCATGTAGCTTCATTCCAATTATTGTCTTGTATTTTTTAATGATGTAGTCTTATCTTAATTCATGTGGAGGCAAAGTTGGATGTAGTTTTATGATTTCATGCACTACATGTTGTGAGGAGCTTAATGAACACACATACACACACTTCTTTATGTTCACATTATTTCTCTACCCCCTTTGGGGTTTAGTTTTCTTGCTTTTCTTCCATTTCCATTTGCACCTTAGTGTAGTTTAGTGTAACCAATCTTTCTTCCCTTTCTTTACCTCTCGCCTTCGCACAAACCAAGTGTCGACACACCTCCCAGTGGACGACCCATATTTGCCACCGCTTCAACGCGGCCGTGCACTTGCGGTTAAATATAAAACGATCAATCAAGTTTTTGGCGCCGTTGCCGGGGCGGTGCTCTGTCCAGACGTTGGTTTGGACGATTTGAGGGGTTTTTAATTTTGTGTTTTTAGTTTTTGTATGTTTCAGGGAACCTGAGGATCAAGGGGAAGCGACTGGAGGAATGAGAGAGCAAAAGACCCCAAAGTGACCGCCAATCAGCGGTCTGGGACCGCCAATTGGTGGCCTGGTGAGCCTCAATTGCTCTCAAATTTGTTCCAGTTGTTATGTTGTTCATTTTAGTTATCTGGGAGCACAATTTTGCATGCTGGGACTTCTAGTTTGCTCCCAGATTTAATTTCAATCCCCTTTAATCAACTTGGACCATAAAACTCAAAGCAAAAGATTAGACTACTTGCCATCTAGGTCATGCATCATGTGTAGACCTTGCATGCATTTGTCTTTTCTTTTCTTTACATTTTGTTGTTGATTGCTGGCGTGAGGTACGTGCACCCAAATCTCTCATTCATGCATGTTTCGATCATGCATTAGTTAGTAAGGTGCATCGGGACAAGAGTGAGTTGAGCGTTTGATTGGAGTGATTGATTGCTAGATTTAAGCTCAAAACGCTACTAAGGAGGGGCTGTCCCATAAAAGATAAGGTGGGGGATTTCATCACCCTTTCCTTGGCCCCAAAAATCACTCTTAATAAAGCATTAACTAAAAGCAAGTAGACATTGGCCCTAGGATTGCGGGCGCACTAGGAGAGTAATCTAGTTGAGACCGTCATGACCTGATCGGCGTTGCCTACCTTGTCGATTGTAGGAGGTACTGGATCTCCGGATCTGGTATCACTTGCTAGGCATTGTGGTACTCGTTGTAGGGAGGTGAGGCGTGTCGAGGCTAGTGAACTCGAAGTTAGGCGTCGTCTAGCCTAAGGACCCATTGCCTTACATTGTTTGAGCCGTGCTTGCTAGTTAGGCTTCTACCTGATCCCTTCACCCACGCTAACTTTACGGATTCTTCCCTTCTCCTCTGAGTCATCTTCTTCTCACCTACTTCTACGTTTTAGTCTCCTCCCCTTTACACTCTCTGGTAGCGTTTTAGGGTCGAGTCGAGTACTTTTTGCGAGTTTGGCGTCGTGGTGGTGAGAGTGATCGACTCGAGAGTTCTTTGTTGAGATGGATGGTTACATGGGCGACCATTCATATCATTGTTGGGACCAGGACAATTCTTCCCGGTATTCTGGACCCATGCAACCTGGGTGGCTCAGACGAACACCCCGAATGGTTGGGATAATCTTCATTGTGTGACTGAGCAATCTTCATATAGGGGTAACATGAGAGAGGCACCGACTGCTAGACCAATATCTAGTTATGTCGGATCATATGCTGGTCAACAAACTGAGACATTACAACAAACTTTGGCCTCTTTCATGTGTATGGCAGACGACATGAGTGCACCGGTGCCTCCAGTAGCCGTACCGTGCGACTGTTGTGGGTTGAGTGGTCATGTTATAGGGGAATGTCCTTATGTTCCCCCTGAGCCTGAGTATGAGCATACCTTTTCCCAAAACGCTCAATGTGACCATTACGTATCCGCGTACAACCCGAGAGTGATGGATTCGTGGGGAGACAATTCGTATTCAAATTCTTATACATCATTTCCACCCCAGTATCCTCCTCCCCAATACCCAGAATTCTACCAACACCCCACTTCAAATCATTGGACTCATTCTCAGCCCATCAACACCCAACCCCAAAATTTCCCAAGCTCTGACTTGGACCTCATAGTTGACCGCATACCTGATTCCTTGAAACAAACTTTCCTTACGTTCATGGAAACCACTCAACAATCCATACAAAATATGGCACTGCAAGTGAGTCAAATGTCGCAGCAATTACGTGAACATGAGGAAAGTAACTTTTCTTGTCAACATGAGGATTCATCTTTTGATATCGAACCGCCACCACCACATCCACAAATTCAAAGCACAATCTTTCAAAGTCAAACTCCTAGTCAGTCTGAGGGACTTGGGGTTTCAATTCACGATCACTTGGTGGACGATTCGATCCCAATTGAGAATAACATGGACCAGCTTCATTATGAGTCGGCACATGATTGTGCCTTATCTTCTTGTCCCATGGCCCTTGAGCCACATGACCTTATTGTTGTACCTCCTAAGGACTCTCCTCTAGTGGAGCAAGAGCTCCCTAGTCCCCTCAATTTCAAACAACCTGATGAGAGTTTCCCTCTCACTATTGTTCCTGCTCATCTTGGAAATGATGGAACATCAAACAACTACATTGCTCATGAGGGTATTAGGAGTTCCTTGGAGGATACCTTGGGTATGAGACCCACTTTTTGTTCGCCTGGTGTGTCGGACATGCCTAACGAGGTTCTTGACCTCGTTCCGACGCACCAGCCTGTTGGTTGGAGAGTTTGGATTGACGATCATAACTTCAGCAGCGCAATAGGAGAAACTCTTCTTCCGTTGCCCCTTATTTCCCAAACTCTTGAGAGGTTCAAGCTCTTTCAGTTTGGTCCTTTGAATGAGACGCATTTGCGTCCAATTCATGAACCTCTCATTTCATCTGGTGCTCTTTGTGAAGTGGGCCCACACATGCGTATTCTGGCCCCGCGTGGTGTCATGTTCCCTTTCCAAGTGCATTGACCCACTCTTGAGGTTCCCATTTGATGTCTTTTGACAAATGAAGATGGGAACTTATGTTTGTACATAGTTATATATAAAAAATAAAAAAAAGAAAAAAGAAAAAAAAGAAAAAAAAGTACAATAAAGGCTCCTTCAGTGAGCATCGATTGTTGTGAGCGCCAACCTTTGTGTATTTGGGCTCCATTTCATTCACGTATTTGCATCCTTTCTTTAGCATCTCACAGGTTTAGAGGGAATTCGGGTTTGTGTCCATCAACATGACCTTGAACTTCCCTTTGTACTTAATGTTGGTGAGATCTCTCCTTTTTCATGCATAAATCCATGTAGTATCTTGCTCACATTCATTGAGGACAATGCATGAAGTAGGTGTGGGGGGTGTTTTACGTATGTACATAGTTGAGTCTTTTTCCTTTGATTTTGTTTTCTTTTGTTTGCATTTTTAGGGTCATGTTAGTGTGCTGCATTTAATATCGATATATCTGCTTGCCATGATCCTTGGGTGACTTGTCTTCTTTTGCTTGCCTAGTGCTTTAAAATTTTCACATTTCTTTCAAAATCTTCATGTGTTTGCGAAAGAAAATGTTTTGTGGGTTTTGCGTGTGTTTAGTATGTGCAAAACCGTTGAGAGGCAAAGTAAAAAGAAAGCTCCCAAAATTGTCTTGAACTTGATGCATTAGGATATCTAGTACTGTGGCTTTAGGATTTATCGAGTCGTTAGGATGCACCCCAGTTTTCCCTTGGGGGCGAGTAATCATAGGGTTTCAGTGCTGAAACATTTAAAGAAGTCCACCCGGAACCTAGTGAGTCAATAATTCGTGTTTGTTAAACTTAAGGAAGTTTGTTGTAGTCAAGGACCCTTTAAATCTTGTTGTGAGACATTAAGTGTAGGGGTTTTGGTTCATGTGTAGATAAGAAATAAGTGAGTATGTGTTCTCTCTTCTCGCACGGCTCCTATCACTCGGGAAAGTAGGTCTGAAGGGACTTTGTGCCTGGTGCTTTCGAGTCATCTGACTTGGGGTGCGCCGACCGAACTCCCGTTACACGGGTGGTAGGGATTGCCCTATGTGGAGATTTGGGGAAAGGTGTACGTGATAGTGTAAGTCCTCATGGGCAATGATGCATGAAACCTGACCCTGGGAGAATGAAGCTCCAACTAATAAAAAGAAAAAAAAATGATGAAAAGAAACAAAAAGAAAAAAAATGGTAATTCAAATAAGAACCTTAATGGACTTTACACTTTGTAGCACTTGAGGATCTTGAGGTTGTCCATGTCTTTCACTTAATCCTTATTTAACTTGCACGAATGGTTCATTAGGCTAGGTGTGGACTGATTACCTTTATAGAGTCGGCCCGTAGGATTACCACGTCCATTGATCGACAAAAAATTGTCCAACGAGTCGAGGTCTAGATTGAATAATGCATCTTGTTCGGATTTTGTGGGTATATCCGCTGAAAACCCTCAGGAGACAACACTCCTCCTCCTTGGCAACAAGGAGGTTTAATGGCTTGTTGTACGTGCTAAGTGCAACCGTGATTCCTACGAAAGTGAGTTAGGATTTCTTGTTTTTCGTATGCTTTTTTCCTTTCTTTGTTTTGCTCGAGACTAGCAAAAACTTAGGTGTGGGGGTATTTGATTGGCATCATTTCATGTTTATATTTGTATCTTATATTCATTATCTTTCACCTAAACAATGCTATGTTACGAGTTTTATGTTTAGTTTTCAGGAATAAATAGGTTTGAAGAGGAGCCATGAAAGGACCCAAAAGCAGGAGAAAAGGACTTAATTGTGAGACCTAGGGATTAAGATGCAATGGAGAAGGACCTGATCGTAACACCGAAAGACCTAAGAGCAAAACAGGAAACTCCATACCATCATGGGGAGTATTTTGGCAATTCGATTCGGGTCGGAGCTCCAACAAACCACGTAGATGCATCGAAGACCAACAAATCCATCAAGCAAAGCCCACAACCAAAAGCATCTCGATCTGAAGTTTATAGACCGCCAATTGGCGGTCTTGGACGACTAATTGGCGGTCCATATAGCCCCAGATCCGCTAAGCTTTCTCCCGGACTTGTATTATTATGTGTTTAGGCTATTTTTGGTATTGGTTTAGTCCCACATCGGGGGATTGTCCCCGATTAGATTTTTCCATGCTTATAAATAGAACTCTTCACCTTCCATTGTAATTACCCATTGCTTGGTGGCATTCTCTCTACTAAGGAGTGAGCCTTGAAGTAAAAACTCAAGGTGGAGAAGAATGCTACCTTCAATGTGAGTCATTTGTTAATAAAATAATTCTTCTAGTTTCTTTTAATCTAGTCTTTTAATTTGTGCATGTTTGTTTAGTCTTTCCTTTCCTTTTAAGCTTCTTTAATACTTCTTGCTTTCTTAGTTAACTTTCATTTCAGTATTATGCTTTCTTTTGCTAATATAGTTAGTGTAATGAGTAGTGAGTAGTTCCATCCCCATTTGGGGGGTGGAGAAATATGTGATATAATCATGTAGTGTATTAAGTGTGTGTTATCTTTATCCCTTGAGCTTTATATGATTTCCATAACCATCTAATGGGTTTTCACTCTTATCTTTGATATGCTAATGCTCTTGAATGAAGCTTAGCTTATGCTTTGATTAGTGGACCTATTTTATGGGGGAATGATAAGGTTAGGATATGGATGAAGTTAATATTGGAAACACAATTTGTAGTGTATGTGCTCTTGTTGCCTTTACCTTAGCTAATGTCTTGTATGTTTTAATGATGTAGTCTTATCTTAATTCATGTGGAGGCATAGTAGGGTATAGTCTTTATACTTGAGTTCATGTAGCTTCATTCCAATTATTGTCTTGTATGTTTTAATGATGTAGTCTTATCTTAATTCATGTGGAGGCAAAGTTGGATGTAGTTTTATGATTTCATGCACTACATATTGTGAGGAGCTTAATGAACACACACACCCACTTCTTTATGTTCACATTATTTCTCTACCCCCTTTGGGGTTTAGTTTTCTTGCTTTTCTTCCATTTCCATTTGCACCTTAGTGTAGTTTAGTGTAACCAACCTTTCTTCCCTTTCTTTACCTCTCGCCTTCGCACAAACCAAGTGTCGACACACCTCCCAGTGGACGACCCGTATTTGCCACCGCTTCAACGCGGCCGTGCACTTGCGGTTAAATATAAAACGATTAATCACTAACCTAGGGTTTTGGGTGGCTATGCGAGTGTCCTGCTGAGTTGTGGACTGATTCAGACCATTGTGCACCACCCTAGTCACGTCCCACACTCTCTGAGATGTCGAGGAGGAGGTCTGGAGGGGCTGGAAGAAGTATGGAATTGGGTGCATGCATGAGTTGATCGTGGGGGTTGTCGACTTAGTATTTTGATTTCATGTTTGGTGCATGTTCTAGTCGATTCATGTTGTCAATTTGATGTTCTGATGTTGTATGTATTATTGTTGTTACTTGCTGGAGTAAAACCATAAGTGTTATTTCCATGCACATCTCTGAGTTTTATGTATTATTCCATGCGATACGTGTATACAATGCTATTTGTGACTTCATATAGCTCATGTGTGCACTTATGCCTTGTGGTTTCATGTATGTAGCACCTACTTATATGTCTTAATTTCACAACATGCCTTACTAAAATTCTGAGATTGATATATATATATATATATATTTATGCTTGCATGTATGATTCTGAAATTAGGTTTACTTCTCAACTATACCACCATGACCCGTAGATTTCTTAGCATCAATTACTCGATATTATGGATGATTGCTGTATATGTATTGAAAGTTTTTCTATTGTTTATCTTACTGATTTGAGCGTGCATATGGACACTTGTGTTTGATTAGGAATAAACCTCATAACCTTCATACATGACCCGTAGATATCAATGTGGTATTGTCATGATTGTTTAGTTGAATTTGGCCATGAGTGTTGGTTTACTTTTACATCTTCGAGTGGTTGATGTGATTGTATTAATTCTGATATGTTTGGAGCTGTGATGGACGTGCTGTGTGCTCATTCTGGATTCTGTAGCTATAGAAGTTTATAGATCTGTAGATAGTTTGCATTGTATTTAATTAGTAAATGAATTTTGGGCACTATTTGATTTGGGGCCGATGGGACACGCATAAGACCTTTTTGTAGAGATGCATATTCGCAAAGTCCATTATGTAGAGAGGCAAGACGTAAGATAAGACCTGCACAAACGTGCTGTAATTTCTGTCTTAGGTTTGGCGTTCCCAATGTCGCGACCAAACCATGTAGGTCATTTGCCGATAATTGGGACATCTATCCGGTGTACCATTTTGTGCCAAGCGGTGGGTCGATTCCTAGGGAGAGGGATCACCTCAGGTGTAACCCGAGCGGTGTGGCTATGTAGAGTCATCACTTGGCTAAACTATGTAGAGTTGTGGCCTCTCTGTTGCATGTGTGGTAGATAGGTTCCATGCATAACTCTGTAAACTTTGATTGGACCCGGGGCATACGAGGTTTTCTTCATTGAAAAATCACGCATATATGTTGATGTGTTTGCCCTAGGTACTTAAGTTCTTTTATGGATGCATTGGACGAGTTTTGGAGGATTCTGTAGACGAGGGACACATCGACCAGAGTCTTCTAGTTATCTTTACTTCCACATTTATTTTGATGTATTTCCTTTTTAAACTCTATGTATTGTAATCGAATTGTTTCTATATATGGATAATCTATCGTTTCAGTTATGTTCTATTTGGTGTATCCATGTACGTTCTTTTATGTACTATCAAGTAATCTAGTTTGGTTCTTTTAATTGTAACTCCTTCAGTTGTCGCGGAGGTCTCAAATCACGACACTTATATCAATTTCCCAGTGTACGTACCCGCGAGATTGAGGGCGTTACGTTTACGACTACCTCTTCCACATCTTTGAAGTGGTGTTTATAGAGGTTATACACTGTTTCGTATCCCATCAATCTTTTCTCAGGCTCTTCAATGAATAGATGACATTTGTTGCCATCCTCAAAGTTACCAAGCGAGGGCTCACCTACGAGGGCCAAAGCTCGAGAATGAGCCGAGAGATGTTATAGTTGGACGAGGTTGACCACTGGCTACACTGGAGGAGTGGTCACCGGGGAAGAAGCGGTCTGATGGCGGGTTGGAGAAGTAGGCAAATCACGATCCATTCTCTCCATAACATATTGCAATTGATTTTTCAATTCTAATTTTGTGCTCGCATTTTGTATGAATTGTCGACGAACTTGGGCGATCAATCTTTCCATAATATTGTCACATTCCCACCGAGGACCACTAGTCTGTAGGAAATCAAGAACCCGGAGGTTCCTAAAATCTCAGGGAGACTAGATAGGCAATGACGTTCAGGCCATCACAGTCTTAAACGATTTCCTCTAAACAGTTTCCTCTCCTTAATGCGTCTGGAAATCCTAGGGGTCAAAGTCTAAATTGATTTTATTAAGGCTTTTTATTATGTGGTTTTTGGGACAATGAAAGTGTAATGAAATCTCCTAAAGGTGACTGCCCCTACGTATTTTTCATACCTTAATCTAACAAACAACACACCAAACAATTACTTACTCTCTTGTTTCAATGCAATCCTACTAATTAATGTGTGCTTTCTAATGAATGATGAGTGAAAGAGATTACGTACCTTACATCAGCAATCTGCGATAGAAATTGTAAAAGAAAAAATAAATACGATCATTACATGTATGGAAAGTCCTATATGATGAATGACTTAGAAAATATTGTCTAATATTTTTTATAAGTTATTAAAGGCCAAATTGCTTAAAGGTCGATGAGTTACTATCATACTACTAGCATATCTATAGACAATATGTAAATAATATGTAATTTAGCAAATATTTTCTAATAATATTGTCTAATATTTTGTAAACTTGAAACAATATGGAAATAATTAACTATAGACAGAGATGTACGTTCATGCAGAAGTATTATTAAAACAAAATATAACAAGTTGCATAGGGCATCATCTAAGACCAAAATGTCTGCAATATGCATGTAGAATTCCCTCCCGACTACCTTTTCCCATGCATGCAGTAAAACAACCTGCGATTCACTTTATACTTAACCCACTCCCACAAATCCTTATATATCTATCCTATTCTTACTTATATACAAATATACTGGTGAGTTGGGGTAGAAAAATCTAATGGGGAAGATCTTCTGAGAGTAAAGGTGAAACTCATATAGTCATATTTATCATGGTTATTTATCAAAAAAATAATATTTATCATGGTTTAGATTGTGTGGGATCTCAAATACTATAGATAGTCTGTCAGCGAAATTTGGAATCACAAAACCGGGAAAAATATGAAAAACAAAACAAATGTATAAACGTCTCAAGGTAATCGACTGAACACACAACTAATTAAGTGTGATATTCAATTCTACAACATTTGGGGACATCATGTTATTGTCATTGAATCTAAAGGCTAACTAACTAACTCCTGAATACATGGATCAATTTTCTTGACCAACAAACATAGATGTGAAGCTTATTGATTAGAAAATAATACGAGAAGCTAGATGTGAGAATCTAGTATCAGTGTATCAAAAGCCCAAGTTGTTGCAAGTAAGAAACAATGAATCTATATCTACGGGGAAGCTAACATAGTTTTAGAGAAAATTGATGGGCAAAGGCAATTGCTTTTACATTAGCAATATCCTCTATAATATTCTTACTACTAATAATATTTTCTGCATGTGAAAGAAAATCATGTTCCCTCCATCTTTTGTGGAAACCCTAAACACATTTCCTACTAGTCCAAGGGGCAAGGCTACATTAAAAACACACATTGACTTCAAAAAGGTAATCTACATTACAAGACTAAAACAAAAGAAGAAGACCTATACGTTGAAAATGACTTCATTTTTTGGGTTAAAAATCCCAACTTTGGATAAAGGAAAGTGAAATATCACTAAAATCCTACACTTTTGCTAAAAAAATTGGACCTTAAAAAGCAAAACAATTTGGGGAAAACTATCACATTCACAATACACGTTTAATGACATAAAAACATGGGAACCATAATGATAAAAAACCAAACTATGTCTTCACATGAATTAAGATGTAACATTATCATTATAACATACAAGACATTAATTAATTTGAGGCCAACAAGAGCACATGCTCCATCATGCCATCATTATCTCTTTACCACTCAAACCTTAGGATGAGAGGAAGGAAGAAGAAAGAAGGAGGCATTATAAGTGTATTTATAGAAGCTTAGAGGGTTTGGATGGAATGGGGCGCAATTAGACGGCTGTAAATCAAATCTGGATGTTGCATATTGTTCTTAACTGACAACTCGGCCCACCGCCAAAATTTAGGCTAAAAAGGAGCCAAAACATCCGCCAATGGTGGATCAAAATCCACCATTTGCAGATCTGATGGCTCCGATCGGCTTGAAATTTCTGCAGCGAGTTGATGTTGTTTTGTTGCATGTGGGCAGAGCCTTGGGCCATTGTCTCGAGCCGATTTTATTTTAATTATTGATTATGACCTAAAATCCAACACTAAAGACCTAAAGTCTAGGAAATAATTGTGTCTAGACATCAAAACTATAACTCAAATAAGTTAAATGATTCGAGGAACGATGATTAGTAGCATATCATACAGTGCATCATGCTATTTATCATTTATTTTACCTCATATTTGTGCTACTCGGGTATTTGTTTCTTACATTTTAGGGTTTAGGTAATAAAAAAGAGAAATGAAACAAAAATGACCTATATGCAAAAAGAAATGACTCATTTGGAAGCCTTTTGGACTTGTTTGTAATGCTCAAAGAATGGATTGCAAATCAAGAAGGACTTAGGTGAAAATGCAGAGGACCTGACCATAAGGAAAATGTGTTGGTCGCAAAACTCCATAATCTCATGAACCTCAGGAGTAATTCAACAATTAAGACCAAACGGACCTGCCACTGCACACCGCGCTATTCCGCCACTCGTCTATGCCACTGCCACTACCACTGCTTGCCGCCCAAATCAGCACCATAATCCCCCACCAAATCACCACCCCGACCCAATCCTATCCCAGCCTCCACCAACAACTCCAACAACGTCCACCATCCCAGTCCCACCCATCCCTAAAGCCAGCAAACCACCCTCCTGACCTAGCCCCACCCCAGCCTTCACCAGCAACCCCAGCCCCACCCACCACCACATCCACCAAAGCACCCATCTGACCCAACCCCCACTACCACACCACCACCACCACCACTGTCTAATTGGTGTTTTGAATGGTTATTATGTTTTTTAATCAATTAATTAGAATGTAATTATTATTTGTAGGATTGAATTTGTGATTTTGTATAATAATTAGTTTAAATTTGTGAATAGTTAGATCCATTTTGTGAATTTATTATAGTTTGTATGATTAACTTGATTTTTTATATTTAGTTAGATTTATTTGGTTAATTAAGTGAATTAGTATAAGTAGTCTTTATTTAAAGACTATTGGATTTGTTTGGATTTTCTCTCTTTATTCAAAGAGAAAATTATGAAGTCTCTCAATACGAAATGGAAAGAAAATGTATTAGTTATACCTTGAGGTTGTGGATATGGACTATAGGGAGGCAAGACTGGCGGCTAGACCGTCACATATTTCCACGGAGGATTTGTCTACTCTCTTAGACTACTAGTCCAGCAAGACGTTTAAGGTAAGTTAATCAATCACTGAAAAAACTAACAATTTGGTTATTTAGGGAATACATAAGAAGAGCGAGACTAATAAGAAAAATAAAACGAATTTAGTCATACCACACAAGACTGGTATTAAATCGGTGGTGCGACACAGAGAGAAAATGGTGAGATGTTTTTTTAATTTTTATATATTCATTACTTTTTAAAATAAATTGAATTGATTCTTATTTTCAATGGTATTGCAGAAAATCGGAAGCTCCTGAGTCAAATCGTACGTATAGATATGTACAACCGGTTTCAAGACAAGAAACTCTCCGAAGCTTAGACCGTTATTGTAAGTTTAATATTATTGTTAGTTTTCAATTAGTTAATGATGTTTGCTATATTTATTTTTGAATTTATTATAATTTCTTCTTTTTGCAACAAATAAAGGCTCTACGAGAATTGGATGAGACGAGCTCTCAGAGCTCTATCAATTCTGGCTGCCGCCAAGGATCCCGTAGACTCTTCTCGGTGACGGTCACAGACGTGTGAGGATGTACTCCAGTCTTGTCACCCTAATCTACATGTACAGACCGCGTGGGACATAACATGGAAATCAATAACGACCACAACCCCAATTATGTCTCTACATGAATTAAGATTTAACACTATCATTAAAACATACAATACATTAATTAAGAGAAGAGAGCAACAAGTCCACATACTCCCACGTGTCATCTCTATCTTTATCCACTCCAATCTTATAATCACATCATCATTCCCCGTAAAGTGACATCTAACCAAACCATGTGCTAAGCATCCATTAGGACCATTAATACATCAATGGCAAGAACGATGACCCATCAAAATGAATTTGAAAATCATTTGAAGCTTCAAGATTAAGATTAAAACACACACAAATCCAACAACATCCACACTTCACATCATCCTTCGCCCCCCAATGCGGATGAATTTCTCACTAATCATCTTATTAACAAAAGAAACAATAAAGTAAAAACAACACATCCACATGTACATGAAACTAGATCTAATCAAGACAATATGTAAACAACAACACAAATCTTTGATTAATGAAACAAGATTACAAGTGGTGTTCCTCTCCTCTCATTCACAACTCTACTATGCAAGGAATAAACCTAACCTAATGAAGATAAGAAGGAAGAAGAGGGAAGAAGAAGAGAAATGAAAGGATTACAAGTGTATTTATAGAACATTACAACATCTAAATTAGTCTGCGCGCAATCAGACGACTGCAAATCAGATATGGACGTTCCGGAGTGCTCTGAACGGAATACCCAACCCACTAGATAAATTAGGGGTCAAATGGATCTAGGAGATCCGCCCCTAGCGGATCATAATCCGCCACTGGCGGATTTGGTTCCTCTGATTTGTCAGGAATTTCTCCAGTGGGTTTGTGATTGGTATTAAGTTTAACCGCAAGTACACGGTCGTCGGTGAAGACGAGTCGATCAACTGGGATGTGTGTCAACTCAGGTACTTTCGAAGTCAAGTGGAAAATGAGGGGAGAAGAGGTTGATTAAACTAAAGTAAGCTACACTAAACTAAACTAAGAACAAAGAAATGAAAGCACGAGAGAAAGTAAAACTAAACTAAGCAACTAACTAAAAAGAAAGATGAAATTCAGGAAAAAAACCCAAGGGGTGGAGTGTGCGTACACATGCAATAAAGTTGTGAGGAATGCATTCAGTAGAGCAGAAGTGTAGGTTGTGTTGCTATGCATAGGAAGTACCTAATGGTTGTGGCAAGACCTATCATCCAAATCACTAACCTAGTTGATTAACATGAGCATATACAAGTTTGTTATTAAGAACCTAAACAAGCATGCGATGTACCTAATGATTATGGCAGAAACCATTAAGTTAACTATTCTATTTTATTCAAATAACCATACCCACATTCATCACATCAAGCAAAATATAGCATTCATTCCATTCTTCATTACATATATAAACATTAACTCCACCCAAAAGGGGGATGAAACTACTCACTACTCATTAAGAAAAGGAGATAAAACAAAATTAAGCTAGGAAAAGAAAATATGCTAATTAATTGTACTAAGATTAAGACAAACAAAATTAACTAAGCATAGAAGAATTAGAAGAAACAACAAAAAACTAACAAAACATTCTTTTATTGTTCACTCATATAACAAGTAGCATCTCTCCACTAGAGTTTTGCTCCAAGGCTTTACTCTAAGTAGAGAGAATGACCACCAAGCAAGGAGTACATTACAAGGGAGGAGGAAAAGTTCTATTTAGAGGCATGGAAAAAGGTAACCGGGGAAAATCCCCCGATGTGGGACTAATAACATACTATAAATGGACATAAAAACACTAATACAACACCCGACTAAATCTAATCGGGTCTGGATGAGATCCAACCGCTAATTAACCACTTTGGTGAGTTGATTTTTTCATGTGTAGTGAATTCGAGTTGGTTGTTTGAGTTTAGGCCCGGATCTAAATGCCAAAATACTTCTCATAATGCTGTGGAGTTTACATCCAGGCCATTCCCTCTAGCATCTCAGCACATAAGTCTCACAATTCAGTCTTTTTTCTTACGTTCATGCCATTTTTGTGTCTCTTCTTCTCAATCATGTTTATTCCAGAAACTTAAACATAAAACTCATTACGTAGCATTGTTTAGGTTCAAAATAGAGGATATAAGATACGAATATAGGCATAATATGATGTCAATCAGTTACGTTTTCAAAATTGCACGTGGGGTTGAGCCCTGGTCCATTGTCTCGATCCGATTTGGTCTTAATTGTAGAATCACACCTCAAGTTCATGGCATTATGGCATTTTGTTACAATATTTTTCTTACAATTAGGTCCCTTCATCTTTTCACTTGGATCCTTCCTGATTTTCAGTCCAGACATTGGGCTTTACAAACAAGTCCAAAAACCTTTCAAATCAGTACATTCTTCTTGCATTTAGGTATTTCCTCTTAATTTATTTTGTTTATTACCTAAACCCTGAAATGTAAGAAAAAATAACAAGTATCACAAAGATGAGGTAAACTAAAGGATATATAGCATGAATGCACTGTATAATATGTTACTAATCAAATACTCTGCCATACCTATCTTTTATTCTTGAGCAAAACAAAGAAATAAAAACATTGAAAATGAAAAATCCTAACTCAATTTTGTAGGAATCACGATTGCATTAAGCACGTGCTACAAACCGCTAAAAATCCTTGTTGCGAAGGAGTGGTGTCTCCTCAGGGTTTTCAGCTGATATACCCATAAAATTTGAATATTAATGCATCATTCACCTTAGCAACATGATTTGATGGATCTACTTTTGCCAATCATTGGACAAAGTAATCTTACGGGCTGACTCTATATATATATCGAGTCCGCACACCTACCCCAGGGAACCATTCTACAAGTTAATTAGGGATTTAAGTAAAAGACATGAGAAACCATAATATCCTGAAATGATAAATTATGTATAGTCCATTAAGGTTCACACACACACACACACACATATATATTTATAACATGTTGGTGTGTAATTTTCCTAGGGTCCGGTTTTGTGCATCATTCCCTTTGAGGACTTACACTATCACGAACACTTTTCCCAAATCTCCACCTATGGCGATCTCTGCCACCCGTGTAACGAGAGTTTGGTCGGTGTACTCAAGTCAGATTATTCAGCATGGGTATTAAGTACCCCTCGGACCTACTTTCCTAAGTAATAGGAGTCATGCGAGAAGAGATAACACAAAACTAAATTATTTTCTTCTCTACATATAAACCAAAATCCCTACACTTAAGGTTTCATAACAGCAGTTTAAAAGTCTTTAACTTCAATAAACTTCCTTTTACTAAAAGTCACAAAATCTTTGCCTCACTAGGTTCAGGGTGGTATTCTTTATTTGTTTAAGTACTGAAAACCAATGATTACTTTCCCCTCCTGAGAAAAGTGGGGTGCAACCTTAAGACAAGAGATACAACCTAAAATTGGTGTACAAGATATCCTTATGCATCATGTTTAAGTCAATTCTGGGAGCTTCCTTTTTTACTTTGCCTTTCAATGATTTTGAAAAACTGAAAACACAAGCAAAATTTACAAAACATTTTATTTTGTGAGCACATGAAGATTTTGAATGAAATGGAAAAATTAGAGCATTAGACAATCAAAAGAAGTCAAGTCACCCAAAGATCATGGTATAGCCAAATATATCAATGTAAAATGCAACACACTATCATGACCCTAACTAGACAAACAAAAACAAAATAAAGAAAAAACACTCGACTATGTACACACGTAAACACCCTACACACACACTTGCATCATGCATTGTCCTCAATGAATGTGAGTATGATACTACATGAATTTATCTATAAACAAGAAAAGAATTCACCATCGTGAAACGTAAAAGGATGTTCATGGTTATGTTGACAGACATAAATCAGAATTCCCCAAAACTTGCGAGATACTTAAAAAGGGAATACAAGTACGTTAATATATAGAGCCAAAATTCTCAAGGAGTGGGACCCACGACAACCAATATTAATTTTTTTGGATATGAACAAACATGAAATATCAACCATTCATATGGTCGAGTGCGAGGGAGGTTCATGAAGGATCATGACCTCCTAAACTTCTGTTGGTGCCCCCTCTATGTAAGGTTTGACGAGTCGTCCATGAGCTTTGAACAAGTCCCCATTCCTTGGGTTTAGGATATCGACTGCTCTGTGAGGAAAAAACATTTGCACAATAAATGGTCCTGATCAGTGATTGCGGAACTTACCCGTAAGCAGATGAAGCTAGGAGTTGTAGAGTAGCAGTTTCTGCGCGCTATCATCAAACGTTTTGTGCGATGTTCAAGCTGCAACAACTTAGCACATACTTCATGCACCTTAGGCTGATTCCCTTTGCATTGACAGATGATGCAAAGAAGTGGTTGTACAACAACCAAGAGAATGAATGCCTTTAGAACTTGGGACGAATTCCAATCTGCAACCCTCAAGAAATACTTTCCTAATCATCAGACTCAAAAACTGAGGAACCAAATCAATTCATTTTATCAGCATGAGACCGAATCATTCCATGCATATTTAGAGAGGTTCAAGGAGCTACTATCCTCATGCCCACACCATGGCATCGAGTTGTGGTGCATTTGTTAGATTGTCTACGATGATCTTCGCATCTCGTTCCGAACACTCCTAGAGTCATGTGTCAAAGAGAGTTCTTAGGAAATGATGAAAAGGAGGCATGTGCTTTCCTAGAAGACCTCACTGAGAAAACCATGCAGTGGGAGTGTGTGAGGGAACCATCACCATCTCATAGCATAGGAGTGAGGATCACAAATGCAAACTCGACTAGATCGGGAGCCGTAATTGTTGTCGATACCACTACAACTACTGAGGCACACATGTCAGCCTTAATACACCGTATGGATTCGATTGAGCTCAAAAACCCATAAGGTGTCTCATGTGTCTGCATCTGGTCTGGTTCCTTGTTATATAAATGGTAGGGTAGGTCATTTAGGGGACGAGTGTGAATCCATTTCTCCAGAGATGGAAAAAGATCAATGCCGTCTATAATAGACCCAGGAATGACCCGTATTCATCATCAATATCTCTCGATGGAGGAACCACCAAAACGTTTCCTGGAACCAAAACAATGTCCAAGATGGTCCTTCAAACTTCTCCTGACATATCTCTGGTCTTTAGGATCTAATATTAGTATAGGGGGGGGGGGTGAATAGACTAATTAATATTGTTTAACAAACGATGCCAAATTAAAAGGTAAGGCAAATTAATGTGAAGAAGAGAATGACACCACAACACCAGATGTATAGAGGTTTGGATCCGACCACCGGATCCTAGTCCTCTCTTACGAATTGCTCTTACTCGAGCAACTTCACGTCCTCCACTAATCCGATCATCGTTGTGGGCCGAGATCAAGCCTTTACACTACAAGCTTTGCGAACCCTCGCCTAGCTTGGACCACCTTCTCACAATCCGAGAAGTGCTTCACACCGGAAGCTTAGTACAACTCTTGAAGACTACTTCAGCAACTAATCTTGAGCACTTGAAATGGATGATGCAATCAAAGATGGTGATTTCAAGTGAGAAGATGCGAACACAAGAAGTTTAGAGCAAATATGAGAGTAGTAGTTAGATTTGAGCTTGGAGAAAGATTGGTGACTTTAGAAGAGTGTTCTCAACTCTATTTATAAGCTCTAAACTAATTCTAGCCGTTGGGATTGAAATGGTATTTAGTTGTGTAAGGAAACACAAGACAAGAAATGACAGGACACATTTCAGGACACGAACGGTCGACCGAATCGGGTCAATCGGTCGACTGGTATGCAACAATAATTGTTTCGGTCGAGCAAAGGTGCAGACGGTCGAACCAACTAGGCTAGAACTTAAGTGATCGATCGAACAAAATGGATCATGTGTTCGACCGAAAACGTCAAGTAAGGCTGGATCTGGAAAAGAATCAATCATTGGTCGACTGTGAAAAGAGTTTCGGTCGACCATTTGACGAGTTTGATTTGAGACAGGACTAAGTAATGGACAATCGGTCAAACAGAATAAATTGAGGGGTCGACCGAAAACTTCCAGTAAGATTGGGTCTGTGAAGTTTTCAAGAATCGATCGACCAGAAGACCAAATCAAAAGAGGGGTTAGGTGAGTATATGTATACGATCATTGGTATATACGACAAGTATAATGGTCATATTTAAGATGAATACGGAAATGCAATCGGTCAAACAAAATGAAGTTTCGGTCGACCGGAAGTCACGCTAAGCAGGACACGTGTCAACAGTTGATAGGGTAGAAGATTTGAATCGGATAAACTAATTCCTATCGATAGACAAGGTGAAATGGTCGAACGGAAAAGGTATGTCGGTTGACCATATTTAGCCAGGCAAGCCAGATAAATATAACGGTCGAACTAGAAGAGGATTTTGGTCGACCGTTTTGGACATAAAAGGTGTTCTGGGACAGTCTGTTGAAATCCGACCGAACCAGATGGTTCTACCGGTCGACCAGTTGAATACAGAAATCCTGTTCTAGGTTTCTAACGAGTTTCGATGATTTCCTATTGAAGTCTAAAGAGAATTGGATTTGTATGTGAGACTTCTATAGGTTTCCTAAGTGTCATGCAATGCAATAAATCAACGATTTCAAGTGCCAAGTTACATTTGTAACCTACATACATAAAATGTAAACCTAACTATGCTTCAATCTTCATTTCTTGATTTAACTCAAACTTGGTTCCTGAAACGTTTGAGAATACAATATATGCAAGCAATGATATTAAGATAATACATGTGTTTATTGATATGTTGATTAATCATCAAAACAGATTAACAATTATTAGCCAAAAGGCCAACATCGTCCGCATGACTCGATGTTCTCTTTCGATGTTCATTGACCAAATGATTATGAGAATATCTTCATTGATGTATATATCTTGCTTCAAAAAAGTGAGCGTTAGTTGTTACGGCCCCCAACTCTAGTGCATTTTGGCCCCATTTGTTTCACATATTGGTCTCTCTTCTTAAGTATCTCACATGTTTTGAAGAGATTTTAGGTGTATGGATACACCCGCTTGTCCCTCGGGGAGTGTAATCATAGGGTTTCATCACTCAAACAAATAAAGAAGTGTACCCTGAACTTAACGAGTCGAATAATTCGTGTCTGTTAGTATGTGGAAGGTTGGCATAATCAAGGACCCTTAAACTCCTATTGTGAAACCTGAAGTGTGGGGTATTTGGTCATATGTAGATAAGAAATAATTTAGTAGGGTGTTCTCTCTTCTCGCATGACTCTTATCACTCGGGAAATTCAGTCAGAGAGGACTTAGTACCTGGTGCTTTCGAGTCATCTGACTTGGGATGCACCGACTGAACTCCTATTACACGGGTGGTAGGGATCGCTGTAGGTGGAGATTTGGGGGGAAGGTGTACGTGATAGTGTAAGTCCTCACAGACAATAATGCACGGAATCAGATCGTGGGAGAAATAAACACCAACAAGTTTTAATTCATTGTTATAAAAAAATAAAATCAAAGAAATAATAATAATAATAAGAACTGTAATAAACTTTACTCGATGTATCACTTGAGGATGTTAAGGACGACCATGTATTTCACTTAAATGCTTAATTAACTTGCACGAATGGTTCCCTACGCTAGGTGTGTGGACAAGATACATATATAGAGTCGGTCCGAAGGATTACCATGTCCAATGATCGACAAAAGTAAGTTGATCGAGTCGTCTTCCTAGGTTGAATAATGCATCAATGTTCAGATTTTGTGGGTATATCTGCTGAAACCCTCAGGAGACACCACTCCTCCTCTTTGGCAACACTTTGCAACAATGGTGTTTAACAGATTGTCGTATGTTCTTAGTGCAACCGTGATTCCTACGAGTTGAGTTAGGATTTCCCATTTCCAATGTTTTTTTCTTTGTTTTCCTCGAGACTAGCAAAAGATAAGTGTAGGGGTATTTGATTAGTAGCATATCATACAGTGCATGCATGTTATATATCCTTTATTTTACCTCATATTTGTGCTACTCGGGTTGTTGTTGTATGTATTTCAGGTTGTAGGTAATAAAGAAGAGAAATGAAGCAAAAAAGACGTAAATGCAAGAAGAATGGACTGATTTGGAAGCTTTCTAGACTTGTTTGTAATGCTCAATGACTGGATTGCAAATCAGGAAGGACCTATGTGAAAACTCGGAGGTACTTTACTGTGAAAGAAATATGTTGGTTGAAAAAATTCATAATCTCATGAACCTGATGAGTAATTTAGCAATTAAGACCTAACAGGTTCGAACTAATGACTCCGTGTGCGCCCCACATGTTTCATTGATGAACTTAAGCTCCTGGAGATATTTGGGTATGATATGACCCAAATGATCCACAATTGGCAAATCCATATCCACCATTGGTGGATCCGGTTGGGCGGTTGACGCCCGGATTTCTCCAGCGGGTTGGTATTAGGTTTGAAGTCCTCCGGAGCATCCAGGTCTGATTTGTATCCGTCCGATCATGCCCAAATCAATTCAGACCTTCTAATCTTCTATAAATATACTTGTATCCCTTCCATTCTTCCTCTTCTTCCCTTCTTTTTCCATCTTCCCCTATTAAAGTAGGTTTTATTTCTTGCTTAGTAGTGTAGTGGAGGAGAAGAGAAACACAACTCGTAATCTCTCTTTCTTAATAAAGTTTACATTTCATGTTCTTTATGTTCTTGTCTTTCATTTGATGCAATTTTTATTCCATTGCTTTGGTTAGATTTAGTTTTCTTTACTTGTTCGTGTGTTATTTTTTTTTGTTATTTTCATTGTTATGGGTATGATTAGGGAGTAGTCAATCCCCGTTAGGGGGTGGAGGATGATGTGAAGTGTGGATGTTGTTAGACTTGGGTGTGTTTTAATCTTAATCTTGGAGCTTCAAATGATTGTCATAGTCATTTTGTTGAGTTTCTCACTCTTGCCTTTGATGTGTTAATGGTCTTAATGGATGCCTAACACATGCTTTGGTTAGTGGACCCACTTTATGGGTAATGATGAGGCGAGGATAAGATCTGAGTGGATAAAGAGATAAGAATGACATGTGGAAACATATGACCTTGTTGGCCTTATCTTGATTACTATCTTGTATGTTTTAATGATGGTGTTAAATCTAAATTCATGTGGAGACGTAGTTGTGGTTGTGGTCATTATGAATTTCTATGTTATGCATGTCATTGGAGAGGAAGGTGGGGCCGAGGTGGATGTCCTTGGTGAGGATGGTGGGGTCTGTGAGGGACAAGGGAGTTAAGGGGAAGGTCAGGTTGAGGGTTAGGGTTCCATCTGGGTTCTGGATGATGTTGAGGAGAAAGAAAGGTTGGAGAGAGGAGAAGAGAGTTTGAGAGAGAGAGAGAGAGAGAGGAGAGAGTGAAGGTGTAAGAATGAGAGAAAGGACGACAAGAGAAAGGAAGGGCCACAAGAGAGAAGGGTGTTTGGAATTTTATGTTTTCTTACTTTATTTTTTTGTTATTGACATTAAGGATATCTATTAATTTATGAAGAAGTGTAATTTACAAAATTTGTAACAGAAATCCTGACTGAGTGCGTCCTAAAAACGTTAGAGGTGTATACAGGTAAAAAACTTGAGATAAGGTGCATAGAGGTAAATACCAAAAAAGCTGGTGTATGCGGCTAATTTCAATCCAACGCAGGTGCACGGAACCAATGCACCCTATAATATATATACATCGATATGCACATATAAATATTATTCTATAAAATAATATTTGTAGTATTTTAAATAATCAAACTACAACATTACTATTTTTAAAAGTAAACATTCTACATTTAAACATCTTAATACAATTAATACAAAAGTTTTTTTAAACCTATATTTCTAGGACACATCTTCAAATGTGTTAGCGCAGTCATTTGCAATAACTTTTTATATTGAAATGTCCTCCATCACACTTCTTGAAAATGTCTTCAAAGCTTCACTTTCCACGACCTTTCTTTAAGAGTGTCATCGAAGACTAACTTTTAGTGACAATTTTATAAAAGGAAAATGATTATTGGACGCGTAGCCAGGTCAGCAACCATGTGAGCACTATTGCTACGGGGATGATGGATTTCCCGATAAAGCATGATGACTTGATTTGTTTACAAACAAAAGTTTTCCTTCCAAAAAAGAACATGACTGTTCACATTCATGACATGACTGTTCAAATTCTGGATGAAGTCTGGACTGAGTTTGGACAATCTTGTCCAGAACCGTGTCTATTTTGGACTGAGTCTGGACAGAGTGACCATTCTGGACTGAGTATGGACGAAGTCTGGACAGAATTTGGACAATCATGTCCAGAACCGTGTCCATTATGGGTTTAGTCCGGACTAAGTCTAGACAGTCTTGACATTCTGTCCAGAACCGTGTCTATTCTGGACTGAGTCTGGACGGAGTATGGACAGAGTGTCCATTCTGGACTGAGTCTGGACAGAGATTGGACAATTGTGTCCCGAACGTGTCCATTCTGGACTGAGTATGGACAAAGTGTGGATAGAATTTGGACAATCGTGTCCAGAATGTGTCCATTATGGAGGAAGTATAAACGGAGTTTGGACAATCGTGTCCAGAACCGTGTCCATTCTGGACTGAGTATGGACAGAGTTTAGATAATCGTGTCCAAAACTGTGTTCATTCTGGACTAAGGTTTTCGACTGAGTTTGGACAAAATGTGAACAGTCCTATCCTTTTCTGGAAAGAAAACTCTAAAATTTTGGGAATCACAAATTGTTTGTAAATAAATAAAGTCATTCTCCTTTATTAGGAAACCCTCACCCCTATCAATGATGGTGACGTGGCCGCTGATCTAGTTGCGCGTTCGGGACGCGCGTGCCCGTGTATCAAGGTCCTTTATAAAAATATCCTCAAAGTCTCCACCTTTCAAATACATACCATAAGCATCAAGAGAGGTGTAAGGTTAAGACATTTATATGAAAAATTCCCCAAAACCTATTTTCCCATGTCACTTCTTTTTAAATGTCCTTAAAACCTTATTTTTCAGGACACCTATAGAAATCATGGAAAAAGAAAAGAAAAACTTCTTTTTTCATGACATTTCTTTACAATTGTCATCAAAATCTTTGTTAAAGTATACTTTTTTATGACACTTATTTAAAATTATTTATAAATATTTCTTTCTAGTCACTTCTTGTACAAGTGATTTCAAAATGGGACAAGGGTATAACTTGTGAAGCAAAATAAGTAGATGACGCAAACTTCAAAAATTAGACTTTCAGGAAAATCACATGAGCATTATAACCCCGTAGTAGAAACTTTGTTATTCTAGTGCGAGGTTACTTTTAACATTCCCCGGCTCGTTTGACGATTTTCTCTACGTGTGGCTCTTCCTACCAAGGATGTAGTGATTCCCACGTGTTAATCGAGCAAAGCTCCAATTCCGAGTATGCATTGGTTGGTCAATCATCTCTACAGTGGATGTGGATCTAAGACTTTTACAGTGATATGAACGCCTTGGTTTGAGTAATTGCATACTATATTCTCAAAAAAAATGATATGTTTACCTTGAAAAATTTACGTTAGTTTTGATTTATATTTGGAATGATGAGCATGTGAGGTAGATTTCCAGTTTGCCGGATTAACTCTAGTATCTATAGAAGGTTATGGTGATCAATTTGTCGCAAACAAAAGAGGAATGAAATTTTAACATATCGCACGGTTCATTTTGGTGTAAAAGATATTGATAAATCAATGGGCCTGAATTGCTCTGGAAATTGTTATAGGGAACCAAAATCAAATTCAATTATCCTCCATCTCGTAAGCTGAGTTACATGCTAGTGCTAGAGGGAAAAAAGCAAAAGAAAGTTAAACAAACATCATTTTTATATCCTAATTATTAAGTTCTACCCTTTCACTCAGGTAAAACCTGTTTGACTTGAATGACTTATATCTGGGGTTAAGTTCCAAACGCAATTAATTCACAAATCCTGAAATTTAACTGAAACACGCCATTCCCTAAGAATAGTATTCACAAATACACTTTAACCACAAAATCAGAAGATTAAAAAGAAAAACGACAAGATCAAGGTAAGAAAATTTCACAGGCACCATTTAATTAGATGTTGGCGTCTCATGATTGGGGTTTGAAAAACTCAAACTTCAGCCCAGTCACCACAAGACTCCAAACCGCCCCACCAACCAAAACAAAGCTCAATCCCATGCCAACCCACCCCAAACCCCAATTCACCCACCAAACCCTACTCCACCTCTTAGGCCTCCTCACAACCACCCACATGAAGCAAGGGTAGGCCAACGTCACTGGCAAAGACACCCCTCCAATCAAACTAGCCAAGCTAGACAAGAATGGAAATGCCACTGCAATAAAGAAGTTGAAAAAGCCGAAAAAGACCCGAAAACCCGCACGAAGCCACCGCGGGCATGGTTTGTTGTGCTTGCTTGTGTAGCCCGACTCCATGTCGTCGAAAATCGGCATGGCGTAAATCTGGAAGGAGCTTAGGCAGTTGATTACTACTAGGAAGTTCGTCGTCGCGAGCAATGCTCTAGAGGTATCTGTGCCGTGAAACTTGTTCATGGCCGTCAAGATTCCACTTGGTGGTATCTGTAAATTGTGGTTATGTTTGGTTTGACGTAATTAATTAAAAGTAACGAAAAATATTATAGGAATGACGAAACTAATACTACTTTAAGAACTATACTTGAAATTTGCACTTTCTACATGTTGAGTCTCGTTACCTTACAATTAAGAAAGGCCACCCTTGTTAACTTGTAAGTATTGATTTTCAAAATTGAAATTGGAGCCACAATTTGTGAGTTTAATGGATCACTCTCCTAAAAATAATAAATAGAGTTTAACTCACCATGTTTCCATAAGCCCAATACCCAACAAGTGCAATTGGAAACAAACACGTAGCTATGATTGTGTAAGCCATTTTCACACCTCTCCACATGGGGACTTGTGATGGATGTTTCAAAGATGAAGGCATTGTACCCTTAAACAACAAAAGTAACATTGCATTAGGAAAAGTGAAGATCATGCCTATATTTCCACTCAACACCAATTGATTTCGAAGTACCTGAATCTCGAGCGTCAGATTGTGACCCCTGAAAGCGAAAGCGATGATACCAATACCATTAATGACCCCAAGAATGTTACCAACTTCCGACTTTGCTTCAGATGCTGGCGCCCCGTAAGACACATCAGTGATTTTCCCCTTACTTAGAGATAAAATCCATATGATGCTACAATATCCAACTGCGGTAATCGCACCGATGAGAGAAACTCCGGCGATGGAATTAAGGTTTGGCAGTTGGGAGAGAACCACGGCGAAGCAAACAAACACCAAGTACCACTCTACCGTGGTTAGTGGCTCCGGTTTACATGTGGCTCCGCAGACGATGTTGAAGAAGAGCTTTAGGCTTCCACCACCAACGATGATTAGCACCGTGCACGTGCCGGCCGAGAGGTACATTATAGGGAACATGGCCAACCATTTCCCAAGCTTCTCACCTTTTCACGAAAGCAACAACATTTTTTAGAATATAAATATAGATAACCTTTCTATTCGTATAAAATGTTAGCATGTATGAAACCTACAATTTTTGATATAAAAGTGGAGAAGAAAAATCAAATTAGTTTCGTTAGCCTTCAATTTTTGCGTATTTACTGAAATATGGAGTATCTTATTGTTATATAAATATTAACAGAATCATTGGCATAACATAACTGAGCATTCACTTTTATTTAATATCATTTACCAAAAGTCGCAATGCACAGATGAAGATATCTGCTGTGACGAGTTCCATCAAGAGATTCATGTAGCTGCGTTAGCAACCCGAGGGTGTAGAGCTGCCATGAGAATACCAATAACAAGCAAATAGATCCCCATACCCTGCGAAATTTATATTTTTTATTAGTCCACTTGTACTTCTTTGTTTGATTCCCCAGAAAATTGTCTCCAGGATGGAAGACGGATTAATCTAATTCTATGAGCGTGTACGTTGAAAGCTTGGGAAGCATCGGTTCCAATATTTTAATTCCAACCTTACTTCATAATTAGGAGCATTGAGACAACTACAAAATAATGCTTATATTAGACATAGGAACTAATCATCTCAAGAGGCTAAACATCGTGTCATTTTTTATCCATCTAAAGTGATAGATATTTTACCATCCAAGAAAGGTAAACGCTACGGGTAGAAGTAGGGCTTGGAAGCCGATTCCAGCACATAGCGTGTGAAATGCGGCATAATAGGCATTCCCGTTTCGCGACTCGGTTATCGGTAGCCACGCATCTTGTGGGTTGAGCTTCGTGAGATGACCAACGTCCTCGAGGTAGCCTCTCATGTTAGTGACCGCCTTGACGACTGGACTAGCCAAAGGGGTAAGAAACCGTGGCGTCAAAGACCTTCCAGGTGTTGTAGGATTCTCGAGGAGCGGCGAGCGGGACAAAGAAGGGGAGTGGAGTTGCGAGGGTGGCGCCGACACTCGGTAAGGGCTAGGGAAGGCTTTTGGGGTGGTCGGAATGGAGTGTATCTCCACCACATTGTCCTTGTCCATCTTGCACGAGGACAAGAACAAAAGCTTATATGTTTGAATGAGAGGTAGTGGAGCTGAGGAATGAATGTGTTAAGATGGGATTAGGTTATATAATGTTGTTGCATGGTTGGTTGATGGTTGGTGAGCTTTTGACGTTGGTAGGTGTGATTGGCGTTGATGTATTTGAGGAAGGAGAGAGGATTCATGCTTTCACATGGTGGCTTCAACTTGTTCGTGTTAGAGTATGAATTTTTAGAACCTTGAAACTCCCAATTAATTTTATAATACTTGTCAAGGCAAACAATTTGTTAAAAATATGACTTGTTACCACCAATTCGGATGAGTTTTAGCATACATAATAATAATATTGTTAAGAATATTCAAGCACAACTGTTGTACTATGCGGTCTAGTTAAAGTGGATACACAAACTGTGATACACAGAGTATGATACAGACATATATACGTATAATTTGACTTTAGTTTTTTTCGATGATCCAGGATTCTCCAAGACCCAAGATGGAACCTGGATTTAAATTGAAATTTGAAGGTGGTCTAACACCGGATGCACCGAGGTGTATGTTTTTAAGAATATTGAAAGCTGCTCTTTTTGGGCTCAACCGTGATTATAATTAGGTATGAAAACCATATTTGCAAACAGTAAAGTAACACTCCGGGGCACAATAACAAGTGTTGAACCCTTAATCTCATGTCTCAGATACCACTTCTCTCAACTAGCTCAGCTACAAGGCACTTGTTTTGACTGCAGTTATAAGTTTTTGGCACCTGGGTTTCATATTAAAAATTTGTTGAAGGTTCAAAGATTTTCAACCGAGTAGTTATGAATTTGCAATCAATTGTTGAAAACACTACCTCCATATCTCTAGTGCTTTGTCGGTTAGCCAAACTACTTAGACACGAGAAGTTCCTGAATTTTTTTGAAAGTGAACCGCAGGTCCAGTTTCTCACCAATTCCCAAAGTCAAAAACAAATGGCAAAAAATTGAGTTTTGTGGGTTAAAGCTGAGAGATAATAATTGAAATACTTACAAAACATTGTTCTTGAATTAATTCCGATTTAGCGTTGCTCTTCTGCAACTATCTCTAACACATTTTTTTGCTATGACATATATGGCGTAGACAAAATTAGTCAGAAAGATCGAAAACAAGATATAAGAAACATTCCTATGTTTTGGATAGTTAAGATCAATTATTGGATGTTGCCGCTTCAAAAGGAAAAAAGATTATTGTATTCAAGGAAGGTAGATGCATTCATGCATACTTAAAAATTTGTAAAAAGCATTTTCTAAAAGAAATCATAAATTAAATAGAATTTGCTGAACGGTTAGTTTACAACCACTAAATGTGCTGCAAAGTTGACTGTGGTTCATTGGTCAATGGTCGTATATTCATTAAGGATATAAGAAGTGGTTGTGGAGTTTGGTGTGGTGTCGTGGATTTGTATTTTTGTGGTAGGTTTCAACTTGGTTGGACTTCTCGTTTAGATGTGCCCATGGCAAGTCAATCCTCCAACAACTTCGTGGAACAAATTCTAAGTATTCATTTAATATGGGCGGCATGCATGATTGATCTACTGCTTAAGATGACATCTTATAAATTATTCTTTTCCATTCTGTTGTTGAATATTCTGTATGATCATCATACCAAGAAAAAACATTCGAATTATTAAATACTCAACGTTGTGTTTGGAGTTAATATTAATGTTTGTAATTCGTACAAAACTATGGAAAGAATTTGGAATCGGAGATTTTAGATTTTTATATTTTGTTCAGTTAATAAATTTGTAAAACATTACATTGACATATGAATATGATTTGCTTTTCTTTGTATGGAATCGACAATCGCATAAGAACACAATTTCAAACCTACCCTATCAAAACAGGATAATTTTTGAGAAATTTGTTAAGATTTGTAACATAAAAATTACCCCAGAGGCATTATATATATGTTCTCATGCAGGTGTAAGCATCCAAAGAAGTATATATTAAATTCAAGTTCAATAATTTAAACATAGTAAAAATTATCTATAATTTACATCTGTACTCTAACGATTGCCTATAGTGTTTTTTATGTTACCAAACAAGTTTTCCAGTACTAATTACTGGAGAGGGATAAAATTTGCAAACTTAATTAATTGCTGGAGGTAAAATGTTTTGGGTTCATGGTGCTTGAAGTTTTAAGCTGTGGGAGAGCAAGTTTTAGAATCCCCACCAGTGTTACCTCCAGCTTAGAGCAGGCCTTAGAGTACAAATAAATGTTATCGGGCTTGAGCCCAGTTTGACCAAATACACATGTTGTTATCTATAAGCTTGTATGTGAACATAATAATTTGATATAACACTGAATGTCTAAATAATATATATCAATATATACACAATCTCCTCCTATGTTCACCATACAACATAATACATATAGGTGCATAACAACTGTTATGAATATGTTTCAAGATCAAGTAAATATATATATATATATATATATATATATATAAACTTTTAGAGTCAATCTAAACTCCTTCAATCCCAACATCAAAGAAAATATCTCAAAATCAGTAATTACCGCAAGTGCATGACCGTGTTGAAGCGGTGACAAACACATGTTGATCCACAAGAAGCTTGCACGAGTCGGATTCCCAATACTCAAGTGGGGAAAGAAAAGGAATTAAGGTCGAAACTACACTACAATGCGAAAAAAATCGGAAAACAAGCAATAAAACTAAACCCCTTAAGGTGTAGAGAGACAAAGCGAATGTGAAATATGTGTATGTGTGCGTGTTCAAATGTGCTCATCAAAACATGTCACACATGAAATTCATAAAACTCAACTCCAACTTTGCCTCCACATGAAATAAGATAAAACATCATCATTAAAACATACAAAACAATAATTGAAATGAAACCAATATGTTCACATGCATCATGACTCAAATCTAACTATGTCTCCACATTAAATAAGATTTATCACATGCCTTGTTCTCTTCTTCCACTCCATCCTTATACTCATCTCATCATTCCCCATAAAATATGCTCACTAATCTAAGCATATGCTAAGCATCACTCAAGAGCATTAACACATCAAAGATAAGAGTGAAATCTCATTAAATGGTTAAGAAATTCATGTGAGATTCAAAGGTAGGATTAATACAAATATTAATGCATCACATAATCACAACACCTTACACATATTAATTCTCCACCCCCAATGGGGATGGACTACTCTCTACACATACCTAAACTAAAGAAAGTATAAAAACAACATAAACCCATAATGCAAATGAAGAAAAACAAGATTAAGCAAACAACAACATAAAAGAAATTGAATCAAAGTAAAGACATTAATGTAAAGAACAAGAACTAACTAGATTAAGATATCAAAATACAAAGTTTGCTCCTTTCCAACCCCCTTATTTACACAACTAAAACAGGAAACTAAAACCTACTCTAATGACGGAGGGAAAAAGAAGAGGAATTGAGGGATTACAAGTGTATTTATAGATGTTTAGAGGGTTTAGATGGATCTGGGCATAATCGGGCGACTGTAAATTAGATCTGGAGGTCCTGGAATGCTCTGACCCGACAACCCGACCCGTGGCCAAAATTTGAGAGCAAAACTCTTAACCGGATCTGCCATTGGCGGATTTTAACTTGCCACTGGCGGATCAATTTTCTCTGATCGACTTCAAATTTTAACCACGACTTTAGTTCACATAATAAACACGTGGGGTGTGCCCGGAGACGTTAGTTCAATCCCGTTTGGTTTTAATTGTAGAATTATTTCCCAGGTTCAGGAGATTCTGGACTTTTGCAACCAACATATTTTTCTTTACAGTTACGTATCTCCGGATTTTCACTTGAGTCCTTCCTGAGTTAGAATCCAGTCCTTGGGTATTACAAATAGGTCCAGAACCTTCCAAATTAGTCCATTCTTCTTGCGTTTAGGTCTTTTTCTCTTCCTTTCTCTTCTTTATTGCCTGAACCTTGACACACATCAAACAAACACTCGAGTAGTACAAATATGGGGTAAAATAAAGGATATATAGCATGAATGCAATGTATGATATGCTACTAATCAATAAGTTCAGAACTAACATATGCATATCATGACAATGTAAGTAGACATGTCGAACAAACCATAGTTTTACAAATATTAGATATGTCTAGTGTTCACAAAGCATACACAACATATATGTAAGTCTGGAGAATAAAATAGATTCCATTTGAATTGGGCATTGCAACTGAACTTCAAAGTCCCCCACACACACTGTAAATGATATGATCATTCACCAAGCAGATCATCTTTGTCAGGATCCCACTCAAGTTCTCCTCCATCTCTACCGTCCACTGTAGAATGTAAAAACATGAATTTCAATTTAATTCTACTAATAATGTCTAGTTCTAACAGATGAACTTAGCACAACATCAAGTAGAGAAAACATGTGTCACAGTTCTAAACTGATATCATGTTCATGAGCATCAAACCAGTTTCATATACAATGAACAAGGTCGTAACAGTTTGAATTACAAAGAGTCATCCACTTAAGCTTATTAGTAATATAATGATTATTGTCTAGTTTCAATTAAGAACATGACCAACAATCACTCACCTTACAATAGCCAAACATATAATGTCAAGTTCAATTTAGAACAAGACCAACATGCTTCTTATGCTAAACAACTATTCATGTTTCAATTAGGAATGTCACAGTTACCAATCACTTAAAATCAAACAGTCAAACATTAATTCGGAATGTGACTATTTAACCAGGATTAGTTCAAGCTGGTTGGATTGTATCATCATATTTGGAATGACACAAGCTTTCCTAGATTGAATAGATTGGGCAGGTAAGAGTCATCTACATCAGATTTGGAATGAGATAACATCTTTTTCCAATATTTTAGCAACTATGAGCATCAATGAAACATAACATTGTGCTTATCTTCATTTTTTTGCCAACAAAAGGTAGATTTGATAATTCAAAAAACACAATAACATGGTGGAATAATGATGATTAAGACCTATCTTTCAAAGTCTTTAACCCCGTTTCCCCCACTATTTTGAATACACGATCTTTAGGCATACCCTTTGTAAGAGCATCGACCATGTTATCCTTCGATCACACATCAACCAAAGTGATAAATCTATTTTCTTTAAGATAATTCAACAAATCATGTCTCAATCTCACATGTCTTCTTTTTGAATTAAAAAGAGCAATATTGACGACTTTGACTGCTATTTGATTATCACAAAATAGACTTCAAGAATTAATCTTTAGTCTAGTCGAAGGAATATCCATAATCAGATTCTTTATTCATTCTGCTTCTTGGTCGGCTGATGCTAGAGCATATAATTATGATTCCATAAACAACAATGTGATACAAGTCTGTCTCTTGGATTTTCAAGTAATAGTACCTCCACCTAAACTGAATATATATTCACTGGTAGACTTATTGCCTATTTCTAAGCACAAGAGGCATAGGAATATCCATCCACAATTTGACGAAAACCAGAATAACATAGAGCATACTCCTTAGTACCTTTAAGGTATCTCATCAGCCTATCAAGGGCATCCCAATGCTCGTTACTAGGATTACTAGTAAAACGACTCAGCATGCGAACTGTAAAGGCTATCTCTGGTCTAGTGCAACTCATAGCATACATGAGACTACCAATTAGTTTATAATATTGTAACTGATCCATGCTGGTCCATTCATTTGGACTCGGTCTTTTATTATAATCACAAGGTGTCTCAATTGATTTGCACTCACTATAACTATAGGTAGAAAGTAGCTGCTCAATGTAATTAGACTGGCTAAGGGAGATTACTTGTCTTTCAAAGCTTACTTTGATACCAAGTATGGTGTTAACAACACCAAGATCTTTCATGTTAAATTCTTTAGCTAAAATAGTTTTCACGTCACTCACTACAGAATGATCAGAACCAAGAATTAACATATCACCAACATACAAGCAAATGATGACTATGTAATTCAACAAAAACTGATGATAAAGGCATTTATCTGAATAACTGGATTGAAATCCAAAGCTCCTTACCACTTTGTCAAGTTTAAGATGTCACATCTTAGGTGCTTGTTTAAGGCCATACAATGATTTGTTTAATTTACACACTTTGTTCTCAAGGCCTTTTACAACATACCATTGGGGTTGATTCATGTAAGTTTCCTCATTCAGCTCACCATTTATGAAAGTCGTCTTTACATCCATTCGATGCACTACAAAGTGTTCAATAGAAGCCAAAGGTAAAAGAATTCTTATAGTTGATAGATGACTTTGTTTCTTATAGCCTTTAGCCACTAAACGTGCTTTATACCTTGCTATTGATCTATCAATATTCAGTTTCTTCTTTAGTACCCACTTACAACCTAAAGTCTTAGCCCCTTTTGGCAAATCGACTACCTGCCAAGTGTGATTCTGTAGTAGAGAGCTCATCTCTTCATCAATGGCTTCTACCTACATAAGAGATTCCCTAGATCTCATTGCTTCCTGATAGGAGAATGAATCACCTTCCAAATGGTAAGTGACAAAGTCCTCACCAAAGCTCTTAGGAATTCTCTCTCTTGTAGATAATCAAACTAAAGAAGATTCAATAGTTGGTCCTTTGGGATAAGTGTCAAAAGGACTTACCTCAGGTTCTATAGGAGATTCTGAAATCATACCTGTAAACCCAGGCACAGATAGAACATGGTCTTTGAGAAACTTATTCACCAAAAATTCTACATCTCTAGATTCTACTATTGTCTTAGTAGATAGATCCAAGTATCTGTATGCAACACTATCTTCTGCACAACCTAGATATACACAAGTGGTAGTTCTAGGTCCCACCTTAGCTCTCTTAGGGTCATGCAATTTTACATAAGACAAACAACCCCAAGTCGTAATATTATCATATCTACAAGGATGCTCATTTCATATCTCATAAGGTGTCTTAGACAACTTTGAATGCGACAACCTGCTCAGAATGTGATTAACAATCAGAATTGCTTCTGCCCAATAAGAGAAGCATGCTACCTGTAAGTAACATAGAATTTAACATCTCAGTTAATATTCCATTCTTACTCTCCACAACACCATTTGATTGGGGTGAGTAAGGAGCAATAGTTTCAAGGATTATGCTTTCTGAAGTACAAAACTCCTTAATATTCAAATTAAGTTGATTTTCAACTCTTGATTTAAAATTTTGAATTTTGCAAAAGCTCAATCTTTCAATTTCAACAAGCAAACATGACAATATCTAGAACAATCGTCTATGAATGTTAATAGATACTTTCGACCACCTTCAGTGATAATTTTTTTGAAATCACAGATATCTAAAAGTATGAACTCAAGAAGTTGAGTGTTTCTAGAAACCGACTTAAAAGGTTTTCTAGTAATCTTGGTCTGAGCACAGACTTCACATTTGTCAAATCGAATAGATGTGTCCAATGGGATGTTATGAGTCTTAGCTAAATGTTGCATTTTCATGTAGTTCACATGTCCAAGTCTATTATGCAATAACTTCGGATCAATCAACTTAGAGCTTACATGATTTATGCTATCAATTTCTAAGCTCAATCTATACATACCATTAACCATGAATGCACAACCAAAATAACATGAATTAACAGTTAAGGTCTTTCTACCATTCGTGGTTAAATCAAGTAAACTTTCTGATAACAAATTCTTAGTAATCGAATGTACTACTCTAACATGTTTTAGAGTTAGTAGTCTACTTGAAGAAAGCACCAGATTTGCAATTCCAGTGTGAGTCACTTCAGCCTCACCACCATTGCAATTTTCAACAGAATCTTTCAGTGTTGTGACCTCACTGAGAAAGTTTCTGTTATTGACAACATGACAAGTAACACCACTCTCCAATCACCACTCAGAGGAGGAACTGGCCCTTCCCTTCTTCACCATGCCGATGAAGGCATGAGGCTCACATTCACTAATCACCATGTTAACCTCCTTTAGTTGTGTGTTAGAGTTTGGTGTCTTTTGTCTTTTTGGTAGCTTACACTTTGCTGCCCAGTGACCCCACTTCTCACAGTTATGACACTTGCCCTTCTTCTTCTTTCCTTTGAAGTAAGACCTTTTGGTATCTAACTTTGAAGAGAATTCACCTTTAGATGTCTTGGATGACTTATGAGACCTTTTGGAATGTGAAACTAAATTGTCCATGGATTTCTGTAAACCTACACCTTCCAAACACTTCCTTGCATTATTTTGATCTTCAATATGAATGTCTCTCTTTAGTTCATCCAGCCACATTTTTTCTTTTAGTCTGTGCATTTCAGTCTTAAAAGAACATTCAGCAGGTAGCTTACACAACACAAGACCAACAAAGAGATTATCGGTCAAATCAGAGTTATCCTCTTTCAACTTATTTCTCAAGTTCTCAAGCTCAACTAATTGTGAGGTGAGACTCGAATTCATATCGAACTTGAATTCAAAGAATTTCTCCGCGAACAGGGTTTTCGAGAGTCCATCTTGGTTTTGGAACTGAGAATTCAAATGATCCCATATATCTTTCACTGTCTTATATTCATTATAGGTCATGGCAAAACGTGGATGCAAAGTAGTTACTAGGTAATCCCTAAAAAATCTTCATCATTTTTCTATTGACATTCATTTACATTTTTTGTGAAAGTTGCATAGTCACATAAAATCGTGTAAAAAATATCATGTTCCTTTATTCCGAATTAGACGTGAAGTTTCCACCCATGAAACTCAGTGACCTCAAAGGATTGCAACTTTGCTATATCAAATGAACTAATTTTAGCCATCATCAAGGAAGGACGGAATGCAACTTGGGGTCAAGTAGAGACAAAATCTTCGACCCAATCACCTTCTAGAGAGGAGATCTCACCAATCAGACCTCAAACTTTAGTCCGGAGTGTCCAAAAACCCCAAGAAGGATGGCTCACGTCGCCGGAAATTTGCCAGAAAATGCCCAAAAAGCTTGCCGGAAAAATGACCTTCGACAATCCGTCGAAATTAGGCAGAGAACTTCAAACCGCGATAACTTTCACGTCCGACCTCTGTTTTCCACTATCTACTACTCAAAATATTTGTCTCGAAGAGTAAAACAGGCTCCAAGCAGTTTTAGACTCAAACGTCCATGTGATCGGCCGGATCTGGCCCTTGAAAGTTTCGTCTCCCAAAACATAAAACCCAGATCTTTGGAGATCCGACCGTTGGATCGGCAAAAATGTTGCGTCGGCATATTTCTCTCGTTGAGATCTTCAAGTTGACTACTCACATGCCCAAATCTAACCACCGTATCTATTACTTCAAGACTGCTGGAGGTAAAAGGTTTTAGGTTTATGATGCTTGACGTATTACACTATGGGAGATAAAGTTTTGGAATCCCTACTGGTGTTTACTCTAGCATAGGGCAAGCCTTAGAGTATAAATACATGTTACTGGGCTCCAACCTAGTTGGGTCCAATACATATGTGTTGTCACCTATAAGATTGTATGTAAACATAATAATTGGATATAACACTGAATATCTAAATAATATATATCAATATATCCAACATTAATTAGATTTTGGTTATTTCGGCAAATCTGAAACCCATTTGTTGTAACACCCCAAAATTTAGTCTCACATTGCCTAACATGAGAATGTTGGATGGGGTATAGTGACATGAGTCCACTACCATAACACTTACCAACTGATGTTTTGTTGCAATAGGTGGGTGTTGTGGGCCAGTGGGCTCATGGTGACGGACCAGGACCCGGACTCGGTGCGGGCTCGAGGATGGGACGTTACATATGGTATCAGAGCATGAAACAACCGGAATTGTGGGAACTAAGTGCTATACCAAAAGGGTGCGAGTCACCTCTAGAATCCCACAACATCTGGTGATTGACTGACTTGACCTTGACGAGGACATCAAGTATCCAAGTGGGGTAGGTTGTAACACCCCAAAGTTAAGTCTCACGTTGCCTAACATGAGAATGTTGGGTGGGGTATAGTGACATGAGTGCACTACCATAACACTTACTAACTTATATTTTGTGGCAATAGGTGTGTGTTGTGGGCCAGTGGGCTCATGGTGATGGACCAGGACCCGGGCTCGGTGAGGGCTTGGGGATGGGACATTACAAAAGTGCTAGAGGACCTACTCGGACCTAGGTCAGTCAAGCGGTTGATCATGACATATCCTACTGTTATACAAGTTCTGTTGTTCTTTTAATACGTATATATTATCGCTGTGAAGTGTTGTGATGTGGTTATGTATGTTGCTTAGGACATCAGACCTTATAACAACCTTATCATGACCCATAGATGATTTGATTGGTTCTTATATCGATTTACCGATCCGGTTATGATTGCTTGCTATTGTTAGTGCTTTTTTATCCCTAATTGGGATTTTCTGATTTTGTTTGGGGCGGTGAGGAGGGCATTCGTAGACTCTTCCTTGAGCTCGTTTTAGACTCTGTAGCTACACAAAATTTTAGATGCTTAAGTAGCTTGCATTGCATTTAATTTGATAATTACTTCTTGGCACGTTCTGTTATTTGGGCCGACGGGGCACGAGTGGGTCCTCTAGCTTCAGATGCCATTCGTACAAGACCTCTATGTGGAGGTCAGGCGTAAGATAAGTCCTGGGCAAGCGAACTGCCATTCTATCTTAGGTTAGATGGCACCATGTAGGTTTAATTTCGTAATTTGGGGCATCTATTTGGCTTACCGCTTTGTGCCGAGCGGTGGGTCACTGTCGAGTTACCCGTTTCTGACCAGCATGACTGGTGTTCTGTTCTGACCGGCATGGCTGGTGTTCTGTTTCCTTATTGAGGAATGGGGTCGGGTGCGCCCGATTGGTGCGGTTGTTATAGTCGTAGCTTTTGTTGCATATTATGCTTTTCTGTTATGTTCTGATGCTTTTGTCTTAGTTAGACTTCATGCACATTTCTGTAAATGTCTGGCTAGGACATACTGAGTTTTCTTTATTGAAAACTCACGCATATATTAATGTGGTGCTTGCAGGTACTTAGGTTCCTACAGGGCAGACTGGACGTGTAGTCAAAGATTCTGTACCCGAGGGACACAATGACCAGAGTGTTCAGTTATTTTTACTTCCGCTTTATATTGTTGTATTTCCTTTGAAACTCGGATATTGTTGTTGAACCTTTTCATATATGGATATTTTAGTTGCTTCAGATATTTCTATAAGTTGCCTATCCATGTATGTCCTTTATGTCTCGTCGAGTTGGTCCATTGTTCTTATATTTATTTAACTCATTCGGTCGTCACGGAAGCCTATGATCGCGATACTAGTTTTCTTCCCAATGTGTGTACCCACGAGATTGGGGCGTTACAACTTGGTATCAGAGCATGTTAGTCCCTAAGGTGTATAGAATCCGAAGACTCTCCAGTGGGGCATCTTGGCCAAACCCTGTTGGTAAATTCTCATCTTCTAGAATTTGCAATTCTAAGAGTAATAGATCATATTTGCATTGGTTAAATTCTTTTATTGTGTATTGCCTTGTGTGCTTGGAGACCAAAACCACCCAACCCTATATATCTTGCTCAGTTCCCTTACCACCTCCCATGTTTTGGTGCCGAGATCTCCAATAAGTTTAGCCGATCAAGCAATCAAGAAGTGCATGTGCAAGAGACGACTAGCTAGCAAGCATGGGAGGCTGCTGCAGCTGGACTTTAACAATCTTCGGGGCCTTTCTCTACCAGTTTTAGGTATGCTCCTAACCTCTGATGAGTTTTATGGGAGGAGGTGTTGGCTGGAAGGGCCGGCCAACACCATGTGGTGGTTGGTGCAACGGTTGCACCACCAGCCGAATCTTCTCTAGCACGCACACGGAGTATGCGCTAGATAGGGCAGACAGATGGAGCTCTGGTGAGGTCCGACCAGGGGTGAAGAGGTTTCCTTTTGGGCTGAGTTTGGAGTGGTCACGGGTCTGGTTGGGTGTGACTGGTTCACACAAGATTCGACTAGGGTTTATCTTCAACCCTTTTGACTCCTTGTCTTGGGTGGTTGGCTGGTGTAACCCTCCAAAAATAGTGGATGGGGTCAGGAGGGGGTGGGGACAGACCCTAGGGAGGCTAAGGGTGGGAGGGGTCTTGATGGGCTAGGTTGGTCTGAGCAGGGTGCGCTAGAGTGGGCTAACCATGCGATTAGTGCACCATGCGCACCATCTTGCTTGGTTGCTGGACTGAGCTGGTTTGATGTTTCTCTACTGACCTTCTCCCACCTCAGGACGTCCTGGAAGGGTTCTCTAAGCATGTGGTTTTGACAGGTCAGGGATTCATATGCATGGTTGTGAGTCGGGTAATTTCTGTTAGCTTGTTTGATGCAATCCGTTGTATTATATATGTTGGTTGTTGTGACGTGTTACTTGAGTTGATATCATTCCAGCAGTAACCATAACATATTCATGTTTTGATTTCATGTACCTCCTCTAATTTTATCATTATGCTCTCATTTAGAAATGAAATATGTACTCATCCATTACGTACGCAACTCATTCCATGACTTAATGTAATGCGTGAATCTGAATGCATGCATGTATATTATTTATGGACATATTTAGACTCCTGATCTCAAATGCATGTTTCACCATGTTGTATTACTGATATGAATATTGTTTCATGCCCATATAATCTCTGATCATGTTCTGAGTTGCAAGATTCTAAAGCATATGTGTCCTGAAATTTATGATTCATGCTATCGAATGATTGTAGTATTTTATTATGATACCTTTTGTGGTTGTGCGCATTCTATTACTCAATTCATGTTTAGATTTCTGTTAGGAAATTATACTAGCACGCATGACATAGTTGCTAGAAACATGAAATTACACTACATGAAAAGGCTAACCGAACAGTTTTAATTCAGTTGTGTGCATTATGCTATGCTCTGAAATGGTTAAATCAGAAGTAACTTGCCATCCATCCATTCATGCATGCATGCCTATCACTTGTATTATCATGATTGCATCGTGAGATCTTATATTACTCTTATAGTCTCAATCTTGTTATGTTTAATATTTAGTGCATGTAATGCAAAATTTCAGGTGCTTGTATGCAACTTGAGCTTGAATTTACAGCCTCGATGTTTTGTGTGATGATGCCTAAAATCAATCACGTTACAGTCTCATATATCTCCTAAATATACATAGATTCATGTATGAATGAATTCTAAACCCATGAATGCGTTATAATAGAGTGAAGTAAGCATTGTGCAATCATCTCATCATGACCTATAGCTCCTGCAGGTTGGATGTTTGATTCCCTTGATCTACGATTATTATAGTATGTGCTTTACTAAATTTATTATAATTGTTGTTGTTGTTGTTGCTGTTATGGGTATGATAATGTAAGTGTAAGATGCGCTCTCCTGCTATAATATTAAAAAGTCCACTCTCCTCGTTTATGCATAATTTAGTTCTTATCTTATCTAATTGTCGTTGTGGTATGTCTGTATGCTTAATTTTTGATCGGGTTCCTTGTCGGTCGATCGAGTGCGACTTGCCGGGTGAGTGCACATTTGCTTGGCTTGATCGACTCAATCCGAGTTCGCCGAGCGAGACCATCAGTATTATATGTTGCCCGTGATAAGTTTTATTGCCACGTGCAACCCCATTGCATGCATGTATACGGTCTATGGATGTATATATAAATTTAGCTTCCTGATATATCTTTTCTTTGGCCATGTTGTGTCACTGATATGTATGTTGTATCATGTCCACATAAGGTCTGATCATATTCTGAGGTTCTAGTCCTATCACATGCATGTCCTAAAATCGATGGTGCACATTACCGATTGTTTATGATGTAAGTTTATAATGTCTCCAACTGCTGTGCACGTTATGTTACTCTATTCATGCTGATTTATAATCTGGTGTGTGTGTGTTTCCTGATGCTGGAGTCATGCATGCACACATGAATTTAATCGAACTCTTTCATGTTATATGATATTCGTGTCATATTCTAATGCAACATGTTAACCCGATTGCACGCATGTATGCTAGTTTAGAGATCTATATTGTTTTCTGATATTTCATGCATGCCCCATCATGTTATTCTACTGATATACATATAATTCATACGCATATCAACTCTGATCATGTTCTGATATTTTAACTACTATCGCATATACGCTTTGAAATTGATGATGCATGTTATCGATTATTATGGAGTTCGATTATGATGTACCTTGTTGTAATGCATCATCATATTACTTCTTACATGTCTATGTGTTACTGATGTGAAGTGTTATGATGTGGTTATGTATGTTTCTTTGGACATCAAACCTTATAACATCATTATCATGACTTGTAGATGACCCGATTAGTTGCTAGACGGTTTTACCATTTCAGTTAGGATTGGTTGTTGTTGTGGATGATATTTGATCCCTGATTTGGGATGTTGTTTCTGATTGTTGTTTGGGGCTGTGAGGAGGGTATTGTTATATCCTTCCTTGAGCTCGTTTTGGACTCTGTAGCTACATTAGATTTTAGATGCTTCAGTAGTTGCATTGCATTTAATCTGATAAGTAATTCTGGGAACGTTCTATTTTCTGGGATGACGGGGCACGAGTGGGTCCTCTAGATTCAGAGGCCATTCACATAAGACCTTTATGTGGAGGCCAAGCGTAAGATAAGTCCTGGGTGGACTCGCTTCCATTCTGTCTCAGGTTAGATGTTCCCAAGTTCACGATGACACCATGTAGGTTTATTTCCACGATTTGGGGCGTCTAACCGGCGTACCTCTTTATGCCAAGCGGTAGGGTCACTGTCAAGTGACCCGCTTCTGTTTCTGACTAACATGGTTGGTGTTCTGGTTCCTTTTAGAGGAATGTGGTTGGGTGAGCCCGACGGGCACGACTGTTTGAGTTGTAGCCTTCTGTTGTAAATTGTGTTTTACTGTTATGATTTGATGCTTTTGTCTTAGTGAGACTGCATGCATTCTTCTATAAAACTCGGTTTGGGCTGGGGGTATACTGGGTTTTCTTTTTTGAAAACTCACGCATATGTTAATGCGGTGCTTCCAGGTACTAAGGTTCCTACAGGGCAGACTGGACGAATAGTCGAAGATTCTGTACAAGTGATACACATCGACTAGAGTCTTTAGTTATCTTTTCTTTCACCTATTTGTTGTAATTCCTTTTTGAAACTCAAGTAATGTATGGAATCTTTTCATATATGGATATTTAGTTGTTTGAGTTGTTTTTATATGCCAGCTATCCATGTATGTCTTTTATCTTTACATGGTCGAGTTAGTTTTATGTTGTCTGTCTATTGTAACTGAAGGGAATGTGTTCTAAAAGTTTAACTTTTAAATGCCAATTATTATGAATTGAATGAGAAATCATTTTGTTCCTTGTTTATGTTATTCGTCTTTTAGAAGTGTTAAGGAAGAGGCTCTTGGTCCTTAACCGTAGAGCTCTAAAAGATATTGGTTTGCATAAAACAAAAGATATTCGCAATCATGGTAATTAACATGGAACATTAATTACCGAGTTAAGATTGTCGTGTTGGTCATAGATCATTATAGCTCTACAAGTGAGTGACAACACGGGTATGCAAAAGAGGAAAATATTACTTTTGTATACTGAATAGACCTAATAAGTAAAATATTATAGAAATGTGTTTCTGTGTCATTAATATTTTACTGTGTCTTTGGTCCTTTGATATGAGACTTATATCTAATCACTTAAGGAATACTTAATTAGATCAGTGTCTTGAACTATCGATCAGTGTAGTGTAAAGGCATTGGTTGGTTAAGTACAACTTTTGTTGGAGAAGATAGTTAGTCAAAAGATTATCATTGCCCCTCTTAATTGAGTGATGATATTAGTGGGCCCCTTGATAAAGCAAAGTTATAATGTGCACAATGTGATTTGAGTTAAGTCACATATTTATAACTAGCTTAAAGAGATCAAGAAATGAATACTAATACAAAGATGACACAATACTACTTTGTGTGTATTCTTAATATCATGCGGCAAGGGACGGACACAAGTGGTGCACTCCATCACTAAATGGATCGTGTTTTGGTTCGAGTGGAATTAAGACATCTAACTAATTGGGAGCTATAATGTGTAGCTAGATACCGCTTATAGCTTGTGATATTAAGCTCTTAATATCACTGCCAACTTAGTTTAGATCCTCCCATAGGTCACACCGCAAAAACCGTGAAACAAGAAGCTTGATTTTTGGTTCATATGATGTGTCGGGTTTCTTATAGAAAATATGACACATGTGGTGAACAAGTAAAATCAATTATGTTGTATATAAACATAATTAGAATCATGATAAATTCATATGAGATGCATATATTATGGGGTGCAATAATTTATTATTGCATAGGATAATACATTGCATAAGTTGTGAATTTGCTAAAACCCCTTAAGTTCAAATTTTGTTGGAAATAAATCCAAAATTTGAAATAGGCAAAATCGGGTAAAAGTTCGGTAATCCGTTGAGGTTCGGTCGACCGAAGGATCTATGGATCGGTCAACCGAACGTGGAACGGATAATCGTAATTGATTGACCGAACTTGACCAAAGTGCCTGGAGCTTTGGTACGGTGTACCGAACCAGAAACGGTCGACCGAACAATGTCAAGTTCCGATATTTTCGGTTAACCGAATAGCACTCGGTCTTGGACGAGAATTTGTCCGATCGGTTAAGGAGAATTTTTCTCCTTAAGATTCGGTCATCCGTCACGTACTCGGTTAAACGATCGTGACAAATTCGGTTAACCGAGTGGGACTCGGTAAACCGAACAGCGGTTGATTTTCTGCCTTTGATTATTAAGAGATTAATTTGATTGATGGTTGGATTAGCTCCAAACTTGGTCAAACGTTTTGTGGGTGCATGTAATGCATTAAGGAATTAATTTATGAGAGAAAATGTAAAGAAAAACGTGGCTAAAGAATAGCCATGATTAAGAGTACGACTGGAACCTATAAATAGGTCTTTATTCTCCCTAATTGGGTTACACAATTCAATAATTATTTTCTCTCTTAATTCACCACAAAAACCCACGAAAATTCTCTTAGTTTTCTAAGTCTTTGGAAGGAGAAATCTCAGAGGCTAAGGAAGGGGTTTGTAGCTAGATTCTAAGCTTGTTTGGAGATCGATTGGCTAGCTCCTTTCTCTCCAACCTTGTTTAGGGTTTCAGTGAACACTCGGAGGCATCCGGCGCGGCGAGAAGCATCCCCAACGTCTCCGAATCTTCAAGAAGTTTTTGAGAACTTCTAGGTATGAATTTCGGAGCCCTTGTTTGTTTTAATAGAGTTTTGCAACTAGATGTTAAAACAAACCAATGCATGCATGAAATAAATCAAAGAAAATTGTAATTGATCCTTATTATACATAAAAATTTCGAAAATATATATGTATAATTAAACATGAAATCCTACAATAACTCCTTCGGTCGTCGCGGAGGTCTCTGATCGTGACACCGGTGTTTCTTCCTAGTGTGCGTACCCGCGAGATTGGAAGTGATTCATGATTTTACCCAGATAATATTATAGGTTTGTATGCGGAATATAGGTTATATGATCAGGTATTAAGTACCGACTATATTCTGCTAACATTTCATGAGGACATCCGAAAGTAGATCATATGTGATTGCAATCATTTAGTGGTTATATCTTGATAATCTGTCACGATTTGATCACTAATTTATTGATTATACATTTATGTATTATTCTCAACCATACTCAAATATTCCACCCTGATATATATTACTGATCATAGGTCCTGAAAAATCGTGCATTAATTCCTAATTAGAGTCATGTAGTCCTTCATGATTAATTGTTAATTATAAGACATGTGCCCTGCATGGTTTCGTGATCATGTTTTGGAAGGGTGCATAATTTAATTACTGATTATAGGACAAGTGATTATATATTAACTATTAATTATATTCTCATAACCTATAATTTAGTGCCAAGATCCAAATTAAGAATGCATGCATGTTCTCGAATTTTAGTGTTTATGCTACGCAAGTTTATTAGTGGTTCACTGTGCTGTCTATTGCTGCTGCCTTTGTTTTATTATCACTATCATGCTTTTATGTACTGATATGTTACGTCATGATGTTGTCTTGAGTGGCAAGTAGGAAATCATACCTTTTAACTCCCTATCATGGCCCGTAGATGACTTAATTAGTTGTTATATCGATTTACCGATTCAATTTGTTGGTTGTTGTGATGAATGCATTTGATCTCTGTTTTGGAACGTTTGTTCCTGATTGTTTTTGGGCCTGTGAGGAGGGTATTCTTATATCTTTGTTTACACACATTCTTGACCCTGTAGCTACATTAGATTTTAGATACTTAAGTAGCTTGCATTGCATTTAATCTGATAATTAATCCTGGGCACGTTCTGTTTTTTGGGCCGACGGGCCACGAGTGGGTTCTCTAGCTCAGAGGTCATTCGAGTAAGACCTCTATGTGGAGGTCAGGCGTAAGATAAGTCCTGGGCAAGCAGGCTGCCATTCTGTCTCAGGTTAGGTATTCCCAAGTTCACGATGGCAGTATGTAGATTTATTTCTACGATTTTGGGCATCTATCCGGCATACCGCTTTGTGTTGAGCGGTGGGTCATTGTCGAGTGATCCGCTTCTATTTCTGACCAACGTGGCTGGTGTTCTGGTTCCTTTTGAGGAATGTGTTCGGGTGTGCTCGACTGGCACGACTTTTGGAGTCGTAGCCTTTTGTTGCATATTATGCTTTTCTGTTCTGTTTCAGTTGCATTGTCTTAGTTAGACTTCATGCTATTTTCTGTTAATGTTTGGATATGGTATACAATGTTTTCTTAATTGAAAACTCACGCATTTGTTAATGTGGTGCTTGCAGGTACTTAGGTTCCCACAGGGCAGACTTGAGGACTTGTGGAAGATTCTGTACACGAGGGACACAGTGACCAGAGTCTTCAGTTATCTTTACTTCTACTACTCATTTTTGTATTTCCTTTGAAACTCGAATATTGTTGTTGAAACTTTCCATATATGGATATTGTATTTTCTTCAGTTTTTTTTCAGTTATATGTTTATGTCAGCATCCATGTATGTCTTATTTTCGTTGAGTTAGTATTTGTTGTCCGTTTTATTGTAACTTCTTTGGTCGTCGCAGAAGGTCTCTGATTGCGACACTAATGTTTCTTCCCATTGTGCGTACCCACGAGACTGGGGTGTTACAGCTTGGCATCAGAGCAGGTCGGTCCCTAAAGTGTACAGAATCTGAAGACACTCCAGTAGGGAATCTTCCCCAAACCCTGTCGGTAATTTCTTATCTTTTAGAATTTCATTCTAATAGTAATGGATCATATTTTCTGTTCATATTATGGCACCAAGGCAGAGGCCTGAGTCCTCTGGGACCACTGTCGACTGGGAGGCAGATCATCGTTACTATTTGAAGTTGTCAGGCGCTTGAGCACACTTATGGAGGGGCAAGCTCAGGGACCTCGAGCTACTAGAGCCGCTGCAGTGCATGAGCGGTTCATGAGGCAGAATCTGCCAATCTTCAGAGGCAGAGTGAATCCGGATGTTGAATAGGAGTGGGTCTACAAGATCCAATTAATCTTTGGGGTCATTGATTGTCCCCCAGAGAGGAAGGTGGATCTGGTGATTTATATCTTTCAGGAGCATGTAGTGATCTAGTGGAGGGCGATTGCTGGGGTCGTGTTCAGGGATAGGACTGATGTCAACTAGGACAGGTTTCTTGTTGGGTTCAATAGGAAGTTCTTGCCTCAGCATGTGCAGGACTAGAGTAACGGGACTTGGGGCTGGAGGCCCACATCAACAAGTTCCATTCACTGGAGAAGTATAGCCCTGGGATTTATGTCACTGATGAGCAGCGTGCCACGAAGTTTGTTCGCGGGATGCAGCATGGCTTGAGGTCGAAGGTGATGATTAGGATGCCACAAACGCTGGAGGAGGTTGTGAAGGGTGCCACCTTGCTGGAAGCAGATTATCATGAGGCACAGGCAGAAGGGAAGTGACCGTTCAATGTTTCTCGTGGTCATCCGGATGAGGGGAAGCATAGCAGCGAATTTTGTAAGTGTACTCGCAGAGATGAAAAGAAGAACCATAAGTCAATAAGTGGTCGGTGCAAGCACTGTAGTGGAGCACACGCCACCAAGGATTGTTTCAGGAGGTCTGGAGCATGTCTGAGGTGTGGCCAAATGAGGCATTTCGTACGAGAATGTCCGCAGAAGGTACCAGGAGGTCACGACGGAGGCACTAGCAAGGCAAGAGCCGGTGTGAGTCAGGGCAGACCTCTGGTGGGCAGGGTCATAGTGCAATCAAGGTAGCCGGCGGGGCACGTATTCGTCATCTGAGCCGAGGATGCAGAAAAGTCCGTGCGACATCATCGAAGGTAAAATTGTTATTTCCGACGCATTCCTTCATTTCAGAGGGGTTCACGGCCATAGTTGATAAGGAGTCTGTGGAGCTAACTTTCACCTTGGAGGTTAGTACTCCAGTCGGCGACGTTCTTGCGGTGAGGACGTACCTTCCAAGAGTGTCGGTGGTGCTCGGATATCTGGACCTCGTCGTTCAGCCAATGTTTGATTTCGATGTGATCCTCGGAATAGATTGGCTTTCTGACCACAATGCATGTATTCTCTGTCGGGAAAGGAGAGTTGTGATCTCCCGACCGGAGGGACCTCCGTTGGTGGTCAGGGGTGTTTGGGGCAGGGACGGTTGTGTGATGATCCCTGCTCTGAAGGCTCCGCGGCTGTTGGAGAAGGGTTGTTGTGCGTTTCTGGGGAGCATGGTGTTGTCGAAGAAAGCGATCAAGCCTCTGGGGGAGATTGTTGTGGTTTGGGAGTTTCCAGATGATATCCAGAGATTGACTCCGCGTTGGGAGATTGTGTTCTCCATAGACTTGTTGTCAGGAACAACCCCCATCTCTAAGGTGTCGTACCTCATGGCTCTGACAGAGTTTGCAGAATTGAAGGACTAGTTGCATGAGCTTCTGGATAAAGGTTTCATCAGGCCGAGTATTTCTCCTTGGGGAGCACCAGTGTTGTTGGTGAAGAAGAAGGACGGATAGATGTGGATGTGCATCGATTATAGGATGCTGAAGGTGATGATCAAGAATCGGTATCCCCTATCGAGAATTGATGACTTGTTCGATCAGCTACAGACGGAGAATGTGTTCTCTAAGATATATCTGAGGTCTGAATATCATCAGCTGAGCATTAATGGCGAGGATGTTTGGAAGACTACATTCAGGACGCGTTATGGTCACTTTGAGTTTCTGGTGATGCCTTTTTGACTGACCAATGCGTCAGTGAGTTTTATGGATCTGATGAACCGAGCGTTCAAGCTTTTTTATGATCAGTTCATGATAGTGTTCGTGAACGACATTCGGATCTACTCGCCAAACTTGGAGCAACATGAGAAGCATTTGAGGACGGTGCTTGAGATCCTGAGGAAGGATCGGTTATTCCCGAAGTTCTCAAAATGCAAATTTTGGTTTGAGCAGGTGGCGTTCCTTGGGTACGTAGTGTCAAAGGATGGCATTATGGTGGACCCAGGGAAAGTTGAGGCCGTTATGGATTGGAGGTGCCAACTAATGTGTCCGAGATTCGGAGCTTTGTTGGACACCATTGACTGCGTTTACCAGGAAGGAAGTGGAGTGGAGGCTCTTGGAGGATCTGGCGGATTGGCATCCGTTTGTGGACGAGACTGATTGAGAGGGGTTGGTGAGTTTGCGAGTCGAGCCAGCTATCGTTCCGAGGATAGTACAGAAGCAGAGCGAGGATCTAGAGTCGGGTTCCTTACTTCAGGCGGCCGAGGTTGAGGGTTCGAAGTTGCGGGTCGTCATGGACAGAGGTCTGCTTTTTCAGGATCATTTGTGGGTCACGAATGTGGGTGGATTGAGGCAGGAGATTTTGGATGAGGCTCATGGCTCGAGGTACACTGTGCATCCTGGTAGTACTAAGATGTATAAGGACTTGCAGAAGAGTTTTTGGTCGAGAGGTAAGAAGCGTGATGTTGCTGAGTTTGTGTTGAAGTGCTTAGTCTGCCAGTAGGTTAAGATTGAGCACCAACATCCAGCAGACGTGATGCGGAGGATTGAGCTTCCGGAGTGGAAGTGAGAGCATGTGACTATGGACTTTGTCATTGGATTGCCGAGGACCAGTCGTTCGCACGATACTATCTGGGTGATCATTGAGTGTTTAATGAAGATCGCTCATTTCTGGCAACTCGAGTGACTGCATCCTTGGAGGCTCTGATGAAGCTCTACATCGTGGAGATAGTCAGATTGCATGGAGTTCTGGTGTCCATCATCTCAGATCGGGACCCTCGTTTCACTTTGAGATTCTAGGAGAGCTTGCATAAGGCATTGGGGCAAAACTGTTTAGTACAATGTTTCATCCTCAAACTGACGGACACTCAGAGGGGACGATTGAGACCCTGGAAGACATGCTTAGTTCATGCGCGTTGGATCTGGCTGAGAGTTGGGACGACCATCTGCCGTTGGTAGAATTTGCCTAGAACAACAGTTATCACGCGAGCATTGTCATGGCACCCACCGTATGAGGCGTTGTATGGTCGACCATGTCATTCACCTCTCTATTGGAAGGAGGTGGGTGAGAGGCAGCTGCTGGGGCCAGTGAATATGTCATTTTATTTCGATCGTGTGGATCTAATTTAGCACAGATTGGTTGCAGCCCAGGACCGACAGAAGAGTAATAATGACAGAAGTGTCGGGGGCTACCGTTTGAGGTTGGAGATCACGTCGTTCTGAAGGTTTCACCTGCGAAAGGTGTAATGAGATTCAGATGGAAAGGAAGCTGAGTCCGAGATATGTTGGTCCATTCGAGACCAGGAGCACGTTGGTGCGTTAGAGTATCGTGTAGCTTTACCACCACACTTCGCTAGTTTGCACAGTGTGCTCCACATCTTTATGCTAAGGAGGTATGTTGGTTATCCATCACATGTGATTTCACACGAGCTGCCAGAGATTCAGAGTGATATGACCTTGGAGGAACGACCAGTGGAGATTCTGGAATATGCGGAGCAGCAGCTGTGGCATTGAACCATTCTGATGGTGAAGGTTCATTGGCAACACCACAGTGTGAGTGAGGTCACTTGGGAGTGGGAGGATGATGTGAGAAGTTTGTATCCCGAGCTTTTAGTCGAGAGATAGGGATAGCAAATTTCGAGGAAGAAATTTATTTAAGGGGGGTAGGTTGTAAGACTCACTCTCCTGCTTTAATAATAATAAGTCCACTCTCCTGGTTTATGATTAATTTAGTTTTTTCTTATTTAATTATGTTTGTGGTGTGTTTGTATGCTTTAATTTTGATCGGGTTCCTGGTCGGTCAAGCGGGTGTCACTCACCGGGTGAGTGCGCATTTGCTTAGCTTGATCGACTCAATTTTGGTCCGTGTGAGTGAATGGTGCGTGGTTGGGCTGAAAAGGGTGCATTTGGGGTTTTGAATGCACAATATTTTCTGGCAATTGAATGCATTTGAATGTATTTGAATGCAGCCACTTTTGGCATGCCTTGAAGTGGCTTGAATAGCCATGAAGACTATTGATGTTGGTGAGTTGGTTGCAAATAAAACCCCGCTCAACTAGCTGTCCCTCTCCAGCCCTTTCATTTTCTCACCTACACTTCACCACATGCCACCTTCCTCTCCCCATCCGGACTCCGACGAGCTTCGTGGAGCAACTTTTGGTGCAACTCTTGGAGTGGCTTGAAGAGGGATTGGAGGGCAAGATCTCTAGCTAGCTCAGAGTCTCCTTGCTGTTCAGGTATGCCTCTAGCCGTTAGTGTAGGATGAAGTGGTGTGTGTTGGGTGGAGGTTGCCCAACACCAATGGCTGGTCGGTTCTGATGTTTAAGGTTGGCACATCTAGAATCTATCCCTGAAGGTGGACTGTGGTGCAACCCTAGACTTCAGCTGATGGCCGGGTATCTCTCCCACTAATGCGACACCTTCTTCATGTTCCCCTTGGTGGTTTGTTAAAAAAACCAGGAAGAAAGGAGGAGGAGCCGTAGGGAGTTAGTCGGGTAGGGTTGCTGCATGCAAGTTGCTTGATTTGCAACCCAACTCATGTAGCTGGATCTTGTGTTCTATTGATGTTTTTGTTAACCTGATTAACATGATGCAGTATACTCATTCTCCTGGATGTGTACTAATTTCGATTTTGATTCTTGAATGGTTTCATGTCTTTGCTCTGAAGAGATCTATACATGTTGTAGCGAATTATTGATACCATGTTTATGCTTTATTTCAGTAGTTATATTCAGATCATGTTTTCCTGAATCATCACGGATTGTGGGTTTTACGTTCTTGGAAGTGATTCATGATTCTACCCATATAATATTATAGGTTAGGTTAGCTTGCAGGTAGTTAGGTTATATGATCAGGTCTTAAGTAACGACTATATTCTGCTAACATTTCATGAGGACATCCTAAAGAAGATCATATGTGCTTGCAATCATTTAGTGGTTATATCTTTATAATCTGTCACGATTTGGTAAGGGATTTATTGATTATACATTTATGTATTATTCTCAACCATACTCAGATATTCCACCCTGATATATATTACTGATCATAGGTCCTGAAAAATCGTGCATTAATTCATGATTAGAGTCATGTAGTCCTTCGTGATTAATTATTAATTATAAGACATGTGCTCTGCATGGCTTCGTGATCATGTTCCGAAATGTGCATAATTAAATTACTGATTATAGGACAAGTGATTATAAATTAACTATTAATTATATTCTCATAACTCTGATTTAGTGCCAAGATCCACATTAAGAATGCATGCACGTTCTCTGTAACGTCCCGTCCCCGATCCTGGGTCCTGGTACGTCACCATAAACTTACTGGTCCACAACACCCACCTATTGCCACAACACATAAGTTGATAAGTGTTATGGTAGTGGACTCATGTCACTATACTCCACCCCAACATTCTCATGTTAGACAATGTGAGACTAAACATTGGGGTGTTACAACCTACCCCACTTGAACACCTGACGTCCTCATCATGGTCAAGCCAGTCAGTCACCAGACGTTGTGGGATTGTAGAGGTGGCTCGCACCGTCTTGGTGTAGCACTTAGTTCTCACAATTCTGGCTGGTTCAGGCTCTGATATCATCTGTAACGTCCCGTCTCGAGCCCACACCGAGCTGGGTCCTGGTCCATCACCATGAGCTTACTGGCCCACAACACCCACCTATTGCCACAAACATAAGTTGGTAAGGGTTATGGTAGTGGACTCATGTCACTATACCCCACCCCAACATTCTCATGTTAGGCAATGTGAGACTAAACTTTGGGGTGTTACAACCTACCCACTTGAACACCTGACGTCCTCGTCAGGGTCAAGCCAGTCAGTCACTAGACGTTATGGGATTGTAGAGGTGGCTCACACCCTCTTGGTGTAGCACTTAGTTCCCACAATTCCGGCTGGTGAAGGCTCTGATACAATCTGTAACATCCCGTCTCGAGCCCGCACCGAACCCGGGTCCTGGTCCGTCACTATGCGTCCACTGGCCCACAACACCCACCTATTGCGACAAACATAAGTTGGTAAGGGTTATGGTAATGAACTCATGTAACTATACCCCACCCTAAGATTCTCATGTTATGTTATTGATTCGTTTTAATTAACCGCAAGTACAACCCGCTTTGTAGCGGTGGCAAATACGGGTCGATCCCCAGGGAGGTGTGTCGACTTTAGTTTGTTCGAAGGCGAGTGGGAAAGAAAGGAGAGAAAGGAGTTATGATCTAAACTACACTACAATGAAAAAGGAATGAGAAATATGCAATAAAACTAAACCCCGTAGCGGGATAGAGAAAGAATGTGAATACAAAGATATATGTATGTGTGTGTGTTCAATTATGCTCATCACAACATGTAGTTCATGAAAATCATAAAACTAAATCCAATTTTGCCTCCACGTGAATTAAGATAACACAATATCATTAAAACATACAAGACAATAATTGGAATGAAGCTAAATGAACTCATGTATAAGACCAAACCTCACTATGCCTCCACATGAAATAAGATTTAGACAATCATTAAACCATACAAGACATTAACAAAGGTAAAGGCAACAAGAGCACATGCAACTACAAGTCATGTTTCCTTTATCAATTCCATCCATATCCTCACTTCATCATTCCCCATAAAAAAGTCCACTAATCTAAGCATATGCTAAGCTTCATTCAAGAGTATTAGCATATCAATGACAATATTGAAATCTCATTAGATGGTTATGGAAATCATGTTAGGTTCAAAGGATTAAGATAACACACCTAATACATCACATAATCATATCACATATTTTCCACCCCCAAATGGGAATGAAACTACTCACTAATCATTTCTCTACAACCTACATTAACAAAATGAAACATTCTACTGAATGGAAATTAAACTAAGCAAGCAAGAAATATAAAAGAAGCTAATTGAAAGGAAGTTAAACTAAAGAAGCATGCAAGAATTAAAAGACAAGTCAATATTAAAAGAAAATAAGGAAAATTATTTTATTTACATGACTCACATTACAAGTGGCATTCATCTCCGCCTTGAGTTTTTGCTTCAAGGCTTTTATTCCAAGTAGAGAGAATGCCACCAAGCAATGAGTAATTACAAATGAGGAGGAAGAATTCTATTTATAGCCATAGAAAAAGGTAATTCGGGACAATCCCCCGATATGGAACTAAATGTATACCAAAAATAGACTAAACACAACCTAATCCATGACCCGCCAAAGTCTTAGCGGATACGAACCAAAACAGACCGCAAATCAGCGGTCTTCGACCGGCAATTGGCAGTCTATATTCTCTGGATCCGGCCTGGTATTGGTGTGTGGTTGTTTGACTTCATTTCTTCATGTTTGATGCATCCGAGTAGGTTATTGGAGCTCAGGACCGAATCGAATTGTCAAAATACTCCTCATGATGGTGTGGAGTTTCTTGATTTGCTCCTTGGTCCTTTGGGCTTACATCCGGTTCCTTCCCTCTTGCATCTCAGGTTCCAAGTCTTGCAACTCAGTCATTTTCTTTGCTTCTAGGTCATTTTATGCCTCTTCTCCTCAATCTTCTTTATTCCTAAAACTTATACATAAAACCCGTTACGTAGCATTGTTTAAGTTCAAGATAATGGATATAAGACACAAATATATGCATGATATGATGTTAATCAAATACCCCCACACCTAACTTTTGTTAGTCTCGAGCAAAACAAAGAAAGGAAAAAAATGAAAGAAATGAAAAAGAATACGGAAAACATGGAAATCCTAACTCACTTTCATAGGAATCATGGTTGTACTTAGCACGTGCAACAAGGTGTTAAACCTCCTTGTCGCCAAGGAGGAGGAGTGTTGTCACCTGAGGGTTTTCAGCGGATATAACCACAAAATCCGAACAGAGATGCATTATTCAATCTAGAAACTCGACTCGATGGACTCATTTTTATCGATCATTGGACGCGGTAATCCTATGGGTCGACTCTATATAGGTATTCAGTCCACACACCTAGCCTAATGAACTATTCATGCAAGTTAAATAAGGACTTAAGTGAAAAGACATAGACAACCTCAACATCCTCAAGTGATACAAAGTGTAAAGTCCATTAAGGTTCTTATTTGCATTACCATTTTTTTTCTTTTTGTTTCTTTATGATTGACATCATTTCATGCTCATATTTGTATCTTATATCCATTATCTTTCACCTAAACAATGCTATGTCACGAGTTTTATGTTTAGTTTTCAGGAATAAATAGGTTTGAAGAGATGAAGCATAAAAGGACCCAAAAGCTGGGAAAAAGGACTGAATTGTGAGATCTGTGGACCAAGATGCAAGAAAGAAGGACCTGAATGCAAGACCGAAGGACCTAAGAGCAAAACAGAATACTCCTCACCATCATGGGGTGTATTTTGGCAATTCTATTCGGGTCGGAGCTCCAACATGCAAAATAGATGCATCAAATACCAACAAAGCCTTCCAGAAAATCCCACAAGAAATTCCAGAGCGATCCGGACACTGTAGACCGCTAATTAGCGGTCCAAGACCGCTAATTGGCGGTCACTTTTGGCCCAAATGCGCTCAAATTTCTCCTGGACTTGTATTAATGTTCGTTTAGGCTATTTTTGGTGTTTGTTTAGTCCCACATCGGGGGATTGTCCCGGTTTGCCTTTTTCCATGACTATAAATAGAACTCTTCACCTTCCATTGTAATCACTCCATATTTTAAGTGGCTATTCTTCCTACTAGAAGTGAGGCCTTGAAGCACACACTAAAGTAGGAGGATGCTACTTTTAATGTGAGTCATTTTATCAATAAAGTTTTATGTTTCTTTCATTGTTTGTTTTATGCTTCTTTTATTGTTGTGCATGTTTTAGTTTAATCGTCTTTTAATTCTAGCTTAGTTTTAATATGCTTTCTTTCCATAGTTTAATAATTAGTGTAATGTTTAGTGAGTAGTTCCATCCCCTTTGGGGGGTGGAGTAGATGTACATACATGCATTAGAGAATGGGATGAATGCTTTAATTTCAATCTATTGATTAAACATGAATGTATGCTTGCTTGTTTAGGATAGAATTTATAACTTGATGAGTTTTGCCAAAATGATTAGACACCTCTCATGCTTGTTTAGGTTCTGAAATAAACACCTTGCATATGTAAATGTTAATCAACTAAGTTGGTGAATAGATTGATAGGTTTTGCCATAACATTTAGACACTTCCTATGCTTGATAAACACCACCTTCATGTGCTTAAAGAATGTATTCTACACCCACCTCTTTGCATGTGTGCACTCACTCCACCCCTTAGGGGTTTTCCCATTTCTGTATTCCAGCATTCTTCCTTTGTTCTTAGTTTAGTTGTTATTCCATCGTTTGTTTGTTTCGTTCGCATTTCATACTTCTTAGTGTAGCGTAGTCTAGATTAGCATAGACAACTTTCTTCCCCCTATTTTTTCCACTTGACTTCGTACAAGCAAGAGGCTACTCACCTCCCTGAGGACGACCCGTACTTGCCACCGCTTCATCGCGGCCGTGCACTTGCGGTTTTAAATAAAACGTTCAACAAGTTTTTGGCGCCGTTGTCGGGGAGGTGTCAGTCCAGACTCTTGTTTGGACGATTCGAGTGGATTTAATTTGTGTGTTGTAGTTTTTCTTTGTTTCAGGAGACTGGGAATAGCAAGTGGAGGCTACTGGAGAAATTTCCAGACGACCTGAGCACTTCAGACCACCAATCAGCGGTCTGAGACCGCTAATCAACGGTCTGGTGAGCTCTGTTCATCTTTTCATTTCTTGCTGTTGTTGCTCTAAATGATCTAGTTATCTGGGACTCAATTTGGCATGTTTTGACTTATAGTTCGTTCCCAGATCAATAATCAAACCTCCTTTAAGCAACTTGGACCCTAAAACTCAAAGCAAAAGATTAGGCATTCATTCTTGTTTAGGTCATGCATCATGTATGTGACTTAGGCATTTAGATTGTCTTTTATCTTAGCTTTATTTTCTGTTGCTGAGAGCTGGCGTGAGGTACGCACCTTCTACTCTCATTCATGCATTTCGTATGAACATGCATTAGTTAGTAGGAAGTGCATTGCAACAAGTGTGAGTTGAGCGTTGTTTGGAGAGTTGATTGCTAGATTTAGGACTCCAAAACGCTACTAAGGAGGGGCTGTCCCGTAAAAGATAAGGTGGGGGATTTCATCACCCTTTCCTTCGCCCCAAAAACCACACTAATGAAGAGCCTAATTTTAAAATCAAGTAGACATTGGCCTTAAGGAATTCGGACGCATTAGGAGAGTGATCCGGTCCCGACCGTCATGACCTGATCGGCGTTGCCCACTTTGTCGATAGTAGGAGAGACGAGATCCCCGGATCTTGGCTCACTTGCTGGGCTTTGTGGTCCTCGTTGTAGGGAGGTGAGGCGTGTTGAGGCCGTGTGACCTCGCAGTTAGGCGTCGTCTAGCTGTAAGGACCTATAGCGACCTTAGGATTGCTTGAGCCTTGTTTGCTTGTGTGCTTCTACCTGTACCCATCCGCCGTAGCATAAGGACTTCTTCCCTTCTCTCCTGAGTCATTCTTTCTCTCCTGTGTTCCCCCGTCTTCTCCTCCACGCACATTCTTTGTTAAAAAAAAAAAAGTTTTGTTTTGTGTGTGTGTGCACCTTTGTGCATGCTTTCGTGGACACGAGACGAGAGTGGTCGTTTGACGAGGAGCGTTGTCAATCCGGCTTCGGTCATCGATTTCTCGACACCTCCCTCCTCTCGTGTCGCACGCAGTCCGGGTTCAATGGCTGCTAATTTCCGTGAGGAGGAGCAGTTGCTGGACCAACCTGTTCGACCAGTGCTTCCAGTTGTCGTTCCCATACCTCTACGTGATCGATGTTACCCGAGCCGTACAGCTCTACCCTCATGCATTGTATTACCAGAGGCTAATGGGAACCATTTTGAGGTTAAGCCTCAATTCATTTCCATGCTCCCTCATTTCACTGGGAAAGGTGACCCCTATATCTTTCTCAGGGAATTTGAGGAGGTATGTGCTATGTTCAAGCTGCAACAACTTAGCACAGACTCCATCCATCTTAGGCTTGTCCCCTTTGCGCTGAAGGATGATGCCAAGAAGTGGTTGTACAGCAACCAGGCGAATTCCTTTAGGACTTGGGATGAGTTTCAATCTGCATTCCTCAAGAAGTACTTTCCTAATCATCGGACTCAAAAATTGAGGAACGAAATCAATTCGTTCTATCAACATGAGACCGAACCATTTCATGCATATCTTGAGAGGTTCAAAGAGCTACTATCCTCGTGCCCTCACCATGGCATTGAGTTGTGGCGTCTTTGTCAGATTGTGTATGAGGGTCTTCACATCCCGTCCAGAACGCTCCTTGAGTCCATGTGTCAAGGAGAGTTCTTGGGAAAGGATGAAAGGGAGGCATGGGCCTTCCTAGAAGACCTCCCTGAGAAAACCATGCAGTGGGAGAGTGTGAGGGAACCACCTGCATCATCTAGTATAGGAGCGAGGATCGCGAATGCAAACTCGACTAGATCGGGTACCGCATTTGCTATCGATACCACTACGGCCACCGAGGCACGCATGGCGGCCTTAACGCGCCGTATGGACTCAATTGAGCTCCAAAACCAACAAAGTGCACCTCACATGTCTTCATCTGGTCCAGTTCCCTGTCATTCATGTGGTAGGATAGGTCATGTAGAAAGCGAGTGTGAGTCCATTCCTCCTGAGATGGAGCGTGTCAACGCCGTCTATGATAGAGCCAGGAATGACCCATACTCATCATCTTATAATCCTGGATGGAGGAACCACCCCAATTTTTCATGGAACCAAACTAATGCCCCGGGTGGTCCTCCAAACTCCTCGAGACCACCTTACCAATCACACCAACCTCCCATGCATGCGCATTCCTATCAGCCACCCCAAGCGCAAACCACCAATCAATCGGGTTTCCCAAATTCCAATAATATGGAAACCCGATTCAATTCGCTTGAGACCTTGACTCCTGGACTTGAAAACTCAATGAAAAATTTTATGTCAACAACGAGTCAAGTTCTCACTTCGAATCAGCAGACCATCAAATCTCTAGAGCTTCAGATGGGCCAATTGGCTCAGTCTGTACATGAAAGAGAGAGAGGGTCTTTTCCTAGCCAGCCTGAGGCTAACCCCCGCATGTACCAACAACAACAAATGCAAAATGAGAATGTGGTACCTCGGGGGAGGCAAGTGAACCATGTGGAGGAACCTGTTCACCATGTCAATTCCATTGTGACCTTAAGGAATGGAAAACAGGTTGACAATCACATTTCCTTGCCACACCCACCACCATCTATGCAGCCCCTCAGTGGGAATGGTGGTGAAGAAGAAGCTGAGGGTGAGGGTAATACACCAAGGCTTCCTTCTCAGGCACCGCAGAAAACCTACCTGCCAAAAGTTCCTTATTCAAGTAGGTTAACCAAAAAGCAGAGTGACAACATGGACAAGATATTAGAGGTGTTTAAGCAAGTGAAGGTTAACATCCCCTTGTTGGATGTCATCCAACAAATACCTCAATATGCCAAAGTGTTGAAGGATCTCTGCACAACCAAGAGGAAGACCAATGTGCCTAAGAAACCATTCTTGGCTGCAAATATCAGCTCACTTTTGTCCAATCCTACCTACACAAAATACAAGGACCCTGGGTGTCCTACTATTCAGTGTACAATAGGGGACACTAGACTGAGCAATGTTTTGCTTGATTTAGGATCAGCGGTCAACCTCCTCCCATTCTCTGTTTATCAACAGTTGAACTTGGGAGAATTGAAACCAACTAAGATCACCCTCCAACTGGCGGATAGATCCATTCGTATTCCCATGGGGATTATCGAGGACGTGCTTATCAAAGTTGGAGATTTTATATTTCCAGTCGATTTTGTTGTCCTCGATACCAATCCTGTTGCGAACACCCACTCTCAAATACCATTGATTTTGGGTAGACCATTTCTGGCAACCTCCAATGCTTTGATTAATTGTAGAAATGGTCTCATGAAGCTCTCATTCGGTAACATGAGTGCCGAGTTTCATGTGTTCAACTCTGGTAGGCAACATGAACCCATGGATGAACCTTTAAATCTAAATCTCATCAGCCAATTGGAGAAAGCACCACAAAATCAACGAACACCCCTAACCCCAATGCAACCCATTGAGAATGTTCGTGGGCCCAGCGAAGACTCATTGCCTGTCTTTGCAATGCAACAGAGTGAGCTGGCCTCGAATATGAATGTCCAAAGGGAGTGTTCGTTGCGTGATTCAGTTGAGAGTACTAGTGAGGGTGAGACACCTCATCATATGCCTATTCCAGAAGGTGTCGCTACCTCATGTCCCATGGCCATTGAGCCATTTGAGCTTCATTTTGACTCCAACAAGGACCCACATATGACCAAGCTTATGCTTGATGATCTAAATGATGGTGGGAGGTCCTTGTTGGATGACTTGGGGAGAAGCCTCATTCTTAGTGATGCATGTCTGATGCATCCATCGAATGAGCCTGAGGAACTCATTCCGATGCACCCGCCTATTGGTTGGAGGGTTTTCTTCGATGAGCAATTAAACCCTAGTGAGGCAACACAACTTCATTCTTTGTTGCCCACACCTGACCAATATCCTGAGGGGTTCGAGCCTTTCAGCTTTGACCTTTCACCTCTCATGACACCTCAGAGTACCAGTGGAGTTTGCCCATCTCGGCAAGTCTCTGGTCCTCCTGACTTGATGTTCTCATTTGATGTTCCTTGACCAAATGATTATGAGAATATCTTGGTTGATGTATATATCTAAAAAAAACTAAAAAAAAGAGAAAAAAAAACAAAAAAAAAACAAAAAAAAAATAAAAAAGAAAAGAAGAAGAAGAAGAAGAGTGTAATAAAAGACTCCTGCAGTGAGCATCGATTGTTGTGGGCCCCAACCCTTGTGTACTTGGGCCCAATCTCTTCACGTATTTATCTCCCTTCTTCAGCTTCTCACAGGTTTTGAGGGAATTTGGGTTTGTGTCCATCAACATGACCCTGAACGTCCCTTTGTACTTCATGTTGGTGAGATCTTTCCTTTTTCATGCATGTATCCATGTAGTATCTTGTTCACATTCATTGAGGACAATGCATGAAGTAGGTGTGGGGGGGTGTTTTACGTGTGTACATATTCGAGTCTTTTTCCTTTGGTTTTCTTTTCTTTTGTGTGTACTGCTAGGGTCATGTTAGTGTGCCGCATTTAACATTGATATATCTGCTTGCCATGATCCTTGGGTGACTTGTCTCCTTTTGCTTGCCGAGTGCTTTAAAATTTTCACATTTCTTTCAAAATCTTCATGTGTTTGCGAAAGAAAATGTTTTTGTGGGTTTTGCGTGTGTTTAGCATGTGCAAAACCGTTGAGAGGCAAAGTAAAAAGAAAGCTCCCAAAATTGTCTTGAACTTGATGCATTAAGATTTCTAGTTTACTGGCTTTAGGTTTTATCGAGTCGTTAGGATGCACCCCGGTTTTCCCTCGGGGGGCGTGTAATCATAGGGTTTCAGTACTCAAACATTTAAAGAAGTCCACCCTGAACCTAGTGAGTCAAATAATTCGTTTCTGTTAGTATAAGGAAGTTTGTCGTAGGCAAGAGCCCTTAATCTCTTTTTGTGAAACTTAAGTGTAGGGGTTTTGGTTCCCATGTAGATAAATAAGTGGTGTTCTCTCTTCTCGCACGGCTCCTATCACTCGGGAAAGTAGGTCTGAGGGGACTTTGTGCCTGGTGCTTTCGAGTCATCTGACTTGGGATGCACCGACCGAACTCCCGTTACACGGGTGGTAGGGATCGCCCTATGTGGAGATTTGGGGGAAGGTGTACGTGATAGTGTAAGCCCTCATAGGCAATGATGCACGAAACCTGACCCTGGGAGAATCAAACACCAACAAATAAAATGCTCCAAAGAAAAAGAAACAAAAAAAAAAGAAAAAAAAAGAAAAAAAGTCAAATAAGAACCAAAATGGACTTTACACATTGTATCACATTCAGAAGTTAAGGTTGCCCATGTCTTTCACTTAATTCCTTAGTTAACTCTCACGAATAACTCATTAGGCTAGGTGTGTGGACTGATTACATATATAGAGTCGACCCGTAGTATTACCGCGTCCCATGATCGACAAAATAAGTCCAACGAGTCGTGTATCTAGATTGATTAATGCATCTTGTTCGGATTTTGTGGGTATATCCGCTGAAAACCCTCAGGAGACAACACTCCTCCTCCTTGGCGACAAGGAGGTTTAACGGCTTGTTGCACGTGCTAAGTGCAACCGTGATTCCTACGAAAGTGAGTTAAGATTTCTTGTTTTTCGCATGCTTTTCTCTTTCTTTGTTTTGCTCGGGACTAGCAAAAGTTAGGTGTGGGGGTATTTGATTGACATCATTTCATGCTCATATTTGTATCTTATATCCATTATCTTTCACCTAAACAATGCTATGTCACGAGTTTTATGTTTAGTTTTCAGGAATAAATAGGTTTGAAGAGATGAAGCATAAAAGGACCCAAAAGCTGGGAAAAAGGACTGAATTGTGAGATCTGTGGACCAAGATGCAAGAAAGAAGGACCTGAATGCAAGACCGAAGGACCTAAGAGCAAAACAGAATACTCCTCACCATCATGGGGAGTATTTTGGCAATTCTATTCGGGTCGGAGCTCCAACATGCAAAATAGATGCATCAAATACCAACAAAGCCTTCCAGAAAAGCCCACAAGAAATTCCAGAGCGATCCGGACACTGTAGACCGCTAATTAGCGGTCCAAGACCGCTAATTGGCGGTCACTTTTGGCCCAAATGCGCTCAAATTTCTCCTGGACTTGTATTAATGTTCGTTTAGGCTATTTTTGGTGTTTGTTTAGTCCCACATCGGGGGATTGTCCCGGTTTGCCTTTTTCCATGACTATAAATAGAACTCTTCACCTTCCATTGTAATCACTCCATATTTTAAGTGGCTATTCTTCCTACTAGAAGTGAGGCCTTGAAGCACACACTAAAGTAGGAGGATGCTACTTTTAATGTGAGTCATTTTATCAATAAAGTTTTATGTTTCTTTCATTGTTTGTTTTATGCTTCTTTTATTGTTGTGCATGTTTTAGTTTAATCGTCTTTTAATTCTAGCTTAGTTTTAATATGCTTTCTTTCCATAGTTTAATAATTAGTGTAATGTTTAGTGAGTAGTTCCATCCCCTTTGGGGGGTGGAGTAGATGTACATACATGCATTAGAGAATGGGATGAATGCTTTAATTTCAATCTATTGATTAAACATGAATGTATGCTTGCTTGTTTAGGATAGAATTTATAACTTGATGAGTTTTGCCAAAATGATTAGACACCTCTCATGCTTGTTTAGGTTCTGAAATAAACACCTTGCATATGTAAATGTTAATCAACTAAGTTGGTGAATAGATTGATAGGTTTTGCCATAACATTTAGACACTTCCTATGCTTGATAAACACCACCTTCATGTGCTTAAAGAATGTATTCTACACCCACCTCTTTGCATGTGTGCACTCACTCCACCCCTTAGGGGTTTTCCCATTTCTGTATTCCAGCATTCTTCCTTTGTTCTTAGTTTAGTTGTTATTCCATCGTTTGTTTGTTTCGTTCGCATTTCATACTTCTTAGTGTAGCGTAGTCTAGATTAGCATAGACAACTTTCTTCCCCCTATTTTTGCCACTTGACTTCGTACAAGCAAGAGGCTACTCACCTCCCTGAGGACGACCCGTACTTGCCACCGCTTCATCGCGGCCGTGCACTTGCGGTTTTAAATAAAACGTTCAACACTTTACATACTTTTCTTCTTCTTCTTCTTCTTCTTCTTCTTACTATTTGGAGTTTCATTTTCCCAGGGTGAGGTTTCATGCATCATTGCCTATGAGGACTTACATTATCACGTACACCTTCCCCAAATCTCCACATAGGACAATCCCTACCACCCGTGTAACGGGAGTTTGGTCGGTGCATCCCAAGTCAGATGACTCGAAAGTACCAGGCACAAAGTCCCCTCAGACCTACTTTCCCGAGTATTAGGAGTCGTGCTAGAAGAGAGAACACCTACTCACTTATTTCTTATCTACACATGAACCAAAATCCCTACACTTAATGTCTCACAACAAGATTTAAAGGGTCCTTGACTACAACAAACTTCCTTAAATAAACAGACACGAATTATTGACTCACTAGGTTCTGGGTGGACTTATTTAATTGTTTGACTACTAAACCCCTATGATTACTCGCCCCCCGAGGGAAAACCGGGGTGCATCCTAACGACTAGATAAGTCCTAAAACCAGTGTACTAGATATCCTAATGCATCAAGTTCAAGACAATTTTGGGGGCTTTCTTTTTACTTTATCTCTCAATGGTTTTGCATATCCTAAACACACGCAAAACCCACAAAACATTTCCTTTCGCAAACACATGAAGATTTTGAAAGAAATGTGAAAATTTTGAAGCACTAGGCAAGCAAAAGAAGACAAGTCACCCAAGGATCATGGCAAGCAGATATATCGATATTAAATGCAACACACTAACATGACCCTATCAATACACACAAAAGAAAACAAAATCAAAGGAAAAGACTCACTATGTACACACGTAAAACACCCCCCACACCTACTTCATGCATTGTCCTCAATGAATGTGAGCAAGATATTACATGGATTTATGCATGAAAAAGGGAAGATCTCACCAATATGAAGCACAAAAGGAAGTTCATGGTTATAGTGATGGACACAAACCCGAATTCCCACAAAACCTGTGAGATGCTAAAAAAGGGATACAAATACGTGAAAGAAATGGGCCCCGAATACTCAAAGGTTGGAGCCCACAACAATCAATGCTCACTCATAGAGTCTTTTATTGTACCTTTTTTGAATATAACTAGGTACAAAAAATAAGTTCCCATCTTCATTTGTCAAATGACATCAAATAAGAAACTCAAAAGTTGATCAATGCACTTGGAAAGGGAGCATGACACCACGTAGGGCCAAAACACTCATGTTTGGGACCCTCTCACAAAGAGCACAAGATGAACGGAGACGTTCATGAATTAGACGCAAATGCTCTCATTCAAAGGATCAGACTGAAAGAGCTTGAACCTCTCAAGAGTTTGTGAAATAAGGGGCAACGGAAGAAGAGTTTCTCCTGTTGCGGTTCTGAAGTTATTATCGTCAATCCAAACTCTCCAACCAACATGCTGGTGGGTCGGAACGAGGTCAAGAACCTCGTTAGGCATGTCCGACTAACCAGGTGAACAGAAAGCGGGTCTCTTCCCCAAGGTATCCTCCAAGGAACTCCTAATACCCTCATTAGCAATGTAGTTGTTTGATGTTCCATTATTTCCAAGATGACCAGGAACAATAGTGAGAGGCAAACTCTCATCAGGTTGTTTAAAATTAAGGGTACTAGGGAGCTCTTGCTCCACCAGATGTGAGTCATTAAGAGGCACAACATGAAGATCATATGGCTCAAGGGCCACAAGACAAAACGATACGGCACAATCTTGTGCCGACTTATAATGAAGATGGTTCATGTTATTCTCAATTTGGATCGAATTCCCCACCATGTGATTGTGAATTGAAACCCCAAGTCCCTCAGACTGACTAAGAGTTTGACTTTGAATGATTGTGCTTTGAATTTGTGGATGTGGAGGTGGTTCGATATCAGAAGATAAATCCTCATATTGACAAGAAAGGTTACCCTCCTCACGTTCACGGAATTGTTGTGTCATTTGACTCACTTGCATTTCCATAGTCTGCATGGAGTTCAGGTTGGACTTCAATAAAGTTTGAGTGGTTTCCATGAACGTTTGGACGGTTTGTTTTAAGGAATCAAGTTCGGGGTCAACAGTGAGGTTCTTGTTAGAATTTGGGAAATGGATGGGTTGGGTGTTTATGGGGTGAGAATGAGTCCAATGATTGATCGTGGGTGGTGGCTGGTAGAATTCTGGGAATTCGGGAGGAGGATACTGGGGTGGGCATGATGTATAAAAATTTGAATAAGAATTGTCTCCCCACGAATCCATCCCTCTCGGGTTGTACGCGGATGCGTAATGGTTATATTGAGCATTTTGGGAAAATGTATGCTCACACTCAGGCTCTGGGGGAACATAAGGACATTCACCGATAACATTACCACTCAACCCACAACAGTCACACGGTATGGCTACTGGAGCCATCGGTGCACTCATGTCGTCTACCGTACGTATGAAAAAGGCCAAAGTTTGTTGTAATGTCTCAGTTTGTTGACCAGCATATGATCCGACATAACTAGATGATGGTCTAGCAGTCAGTGCCTCTCTCATATTATCCAAATCTGAAGATTGCTCAGCCACACAATTAAGATTGTCCCAACCATACGGGGTGTTAGTCTGAGCCACCCCAGGTTGCATGGGTCTGGAATAGGGAGAATTTTCCTGGTCCCAATAATGGTATGGATGGTTGCCCATGTAACCATCCATCTCGCCAAAGAACTCTCGAGTCGATCACTCTCACCACCACAATGCCAAGCTTGCAAAAAGTGCTCGACTCGACCCTAAAACGCTAACAAAGAGTGTAAAGGGGAGGAGACTAGAACGTAGAAGTAGGTGAGAAGAAGATGACTCAGAGGAGAAGGGAATAATCCCTAGAAACTAGCGTGGGTAGTAGGAGAAGGTAGAAGCCTAGTCGAGCAAGCACGACTCAAACAATTTATTGCTATGGGTCCATTGCGACAAACTAAGATGAACTAAGTCATTTAAGACAAAAAACTATCTACACATTTTCATTAAAAACTGAGTGGTCGAAGATGACGAGGTGATCCCAATTACAAACTAAGTGAGGAAAGACTAAACTCTAACTCAAACCAATTTCTAAACTAAGTGGTCCATTGCGACAAACTAAGTGCTAAAAACCAAAACTAATTGCGAGAATAACTAACTGGCCCTTTATCAACTAGTAAGTTGTCCAATGTGACTCATGTAGGACTAAAAACTAACTGCGAGATTAACTTACTTGCCCTATGTTCCCCACTATGTAGTCGAAGGTGAAACACTAACTCATGCAACACAAAAAAACTAACTCGAGAATAATTAACTGGATCTCACATACAAAATAAGCAATTCAAGTTGATGAGCTAAGTCAATCAAGACAAAATACAAACTGCAAAAACACTAACTTGATCTCATATTTGAACTAAGTGCTTAATTGAGCATTCATTATAAATTGAGTGGTCGAAGATGACAAATTGATCCCAATTACAAACTTAGTCATGGTAGACAAAACACTAATTCAAACTAGTGTATAACTAACTGGTCCATTGTGATAAACTAAGTGTTGAAATACCAAAACCTAATTCGGGAATAACTAACTGACCCTATGTCAGCCACTAAGTGGTCCAATGTGAACAACTAACTCATGCAAGACTAAAAAATAATTATGAGATTAACTTACTAGACCTATGTCTTCCACTAAGTGGTCCAATGTGAAAACATAACTAATGCAAGACTAAAAACTAACTCAAGAATAATTAACTGGATTTTACATACAAACTAAGTAATTAGTTGATGAGCTATGTCAATCAAGATAAAATACTAACAACAAAATTCACAAATTGGATCTCAGATATGCATTGATTGGAGTTGACGAACGATGTCATTTAAGACAAAAACTAACTGATCATTCATTATGAATTGAATGGTCGAGGACAACGAAGTGATCCCAATCACAAACTTAATCATGGTAGACAAAACACTAACCCAAACTAGTTTATAAACTAAGTGATCGATTGTGACAAATTAAGTGCTGAAAGACCAAAAACTATCTCAAGAATAACTAACTGGCCCTATGTTACCACTAAGTAGTCGAAGGTGAAATACTAACTCACGCAAGACAAAAAAAACAAACTCTAGAATAACTAACTAGATCTCACATACAAACTAAATGAGCTAAGTCAATCAAGACAAAATACTAACTGCAAAAACCACTAACTGGAACATGCAAGACAAAAATCACCTGTGGATATAATTAACTGAACATTCATAACAAACTAGGTCAAGACAAAAAACAAACTGAATAAAAGTTAGAAAAAATTACTAAGTTACAAAACAGAAGAGTTGGTTCTTATACAACCTAAGAAAACAAGTCCTACGCCATTAATTAAGTAACCTAATCTTCAGTTCCCAAGCTTTTAAACACCACTGCTTATCTTAGACATTATCATCCCACGAAATGCTTGAACCTCACTATACTTAAAAAACATTTCCAGATCATTGTTCACGTCTTTTTCCGCAAACTTGCAAACATAAGCTCCACAAGCTACAATGCATCATTAATTAAGCTATGCGTTAGTTATGTATTCCTAGTACATTATTATACATTAGGTTTTAAACTTACAAATCAGGTGGTTGTTGGGGCACAATCTTTGGAAAACATGAAGAACTTAGTGGGGTTGGATTTTTCAAATTGCCTATGTAATGCAAAACCTGTGAAATTTGCCTGCAAAAGTGTTGACAACTTGACATATACATCTACAGAAACACATAACTCAGTTTGTTTGTTCTCCTTGCTTCCTTGTTTGAGGCACCTACATTCATACTTCTACTGGGCCAAGAGGAGATGTAGAAATGAATTGTTGTGTCTGCATTAGCAGGTAGACCTAACACCAACCAAAGTTGATCTATGGTGCACTTTATATACCTATCTCCAACTTTAAATTTCTCTTGTTCAACATCGAAACTAGTAACCGAATCGTCTATAAATGTACTATCTGTCTCAAACACCCTCCCAAAGTGGTAAAATTGAACAAACGAGGAGATCCGTTTAATAAGTTCTAATGTGCTTTTGTTAGACGTGATCAAACGGTCTCAAAATGTGGGACAAAAGATGAAAGGTAGCAGTGGAAGTGCAAAGGTTTCTTGTTACTAGACTTTGGCATTATCTCTGCACTCACAAATAGATGGGCAAAGAAGATTGTTAGGGTAAAGAAGCAAATAATATTCACAATCCAAAGACATATTCACATAAAAAAATCCATATCACAATAAGATGGTATTCTTAGGAGAAAGAAGCAAATAGCATGTAGCAATGACATACAAGAATTTTAGCTTGTAGAACAATTAATATCAGTGTCAAATTCAGTCAAATGTGATATTTGGGTACTAAAAGGTAAATATAGAAACAATTCAATAGGTTCTCAAAAGATATTCATGAGCTATTAATATTAAGATAAGAATATTGCATGAATTAATTCTATAATTGCACTTTGATCGATTATGATCGGATTCAATTGTTGGTAATTTACATAGACACAAATTGTGCTCAGATTCAATTGTTGGTTAACTATGATCAATGAACTGGAACATCTAATGCAATGGACATCTAGAAAACATAACAAATAAATTACATTACAAATTGAAATATACAGTGTAGAAAGCTACATACATCAATGATACTCACGTTTTGAAATGTAGAAAATTCGACAGAAAATTGGAAAATTGAAGCTTGAACTGAAGTACTGACGTAATTTGGTTCACCAAAAAACCTAATGAATTCTCACAATAACAACCTTCTGTATTTACCCATCAACAAGAAACCCACTGTGAAAGAAACACGCATCTCCATGAAAACCCATGTCACCGAATCTGAATTTTAGCAAAAGCTCACAAAATTAGTGTTGTTTCGAAGAAGCAGTTCACCAAGCCATACTTCCATATCAACATGTTTAAGCAATAAGCAGTGACCTTGGATAATGGACGATCTTGTTCAATTCTAAACACAATCTCAAGAAAAGAGGAGTGAGCCCAATCTTCTGTTCTCACAATACATGTGTATGAGTAGCGAGTCAAACAATTTGTCTCACCAAAACAAAGCACAACAAAAACCAAAAATCTTCTTTAATGAATAAATCAAAATCCCAAAAACCTCCAATTGAAAACTCCAAATCTAACTCTGGAGGACACAATCTCCATGGAATTGAAAGAGGCAGAAGCAAGAAGTCTCGCATGTTTGGTGGGGTTAGGGTTCTTGAGGTCGGTGGAGACGCGGTCGGGGTCGATGAGGATGAAGACGAGACAACAACCTTAACAACGTTGGGAGGGCAAAATAGGCGTAGCGTGTTCCAACCCTCGATAGCCGTGGTGGTGGTGCAGGCCAAGCTCCTCTCTCCTCCTTTCCTCTACCACTCCCGTCCCGATTCCTATCCTTGAGGTTCTCCTACGGAAACTCTTCCCAAACCCTAGAGTCAGGATATAACTCGGGAGGAGCCACAAACGGCGTTGGGACCGATTCGTGGTTTCGACAGGAAAGGCAAGGATGAGGTACTATGTAGGAAAATTATCTCTTTTTGAATAAGAGATTGACTGTAATGTCTTGAAACAGTGGAAAATTTAAATTTCATCAACAAAGGATCACAAGACATAAAATCCAAAAGCACAGAAACATTACTCATAAAATATCCAAGAAGTGTGCCATAATACAACAGAGTTTGTCAAAAGGTATGACTACATCAGAGTACATGAAAGAGTAAATACAAGCAGTCATACAACTTAGGAAAGTATGGAAAGAGGATCTGATCCCAGAGTGTCATCGTCCTCGGTCACCACCCGCCAGAACGTATTGCGGTCCTGAAATGCAAACATAACAACAATGGTTGAGTTTCCATAAGGAAACCCCAGATACCAAGCTCACCTATATGCATGCTAAAGTATAATGAAGGAACCTATCATACTAGGGTAGTATGGCATAATATAATGTAAAAAAACATTCCCTCCAATAGTAAATACGGACATTTGTCCTACAATCCATCATCAAGTCACCCATAGGGACCTACCGCAGGCACATACAGTCTTATGGAAAATACGCAACGCACCCACACGCGGCTACGCCGATCAAGGGTTGGGTTAGGGGCGCCTGCACGTCGGCGTCAGTAGAATCAGCTGAATCTCAAGGTCAACACCTCACCGACGAAATCGTTCTCAGGTCGGTCCACTCACATGGTTGTGCCACAGTCAAGCTACCTGCCGGAATACATCATCAGACAATCATCGTCGCCATCTCGGTCGCACGGTCCTCTCCGCCGGCACTCGGTCGCGTGAACAAATCCTCACCTGGCTTTCTCTCAGCACAGGCTACCAACACCATCAAGGTCGTGCATGTCATATCATCGTTATCAAGGCCAGTCGAAGGTATCCATCGCCCAAGGGCCGGCCAATCGACTAATCCAGACTGAAGTCCGCAGGGGCATCCTACTCCGTAGAGTCATGCAACATTGTGCAATGGGATATGCGATCCCTCAGGGCTACTACTCTAGTAAAAGTCAAGTAAAGTTTATACTACGCAGTAGTCTATAGAAACAGAGGTGGTACGCCCCAAGTGTCCACACTCTTCCACTAGATGGTCCCTGGGCAGACACGATCAACGCTCCCACCGTCACCACCCGTCTCACGCACTAGGCGAGGAGACGGGCTTCCGTGGACAGTGTTGAAACTCCACACGGACAAAGACTCAGTCTTGGGCCCAAACGGTCGACCGAAAAAAGCAAACCGGTCGACCACTCCCCAAAGGATTGGTCGAACAAATGCCCGCAATGGTCGAACTCTAGGCTCTTGACTTAAGCCCCAACGGTCGAACAAGAAGTAGAAACCATTCGACAAAATATGGTCAACACCAGTCTAAGACTAAGTAAAAATCAAGGCAACGTCGAATGTCTCAGGGGCCCCGTTCGACCAAAAATATCAGGGTCTTTCCTACATTCATTTAGCCACCACCGGTCGACCTGGGGTCTACAAGGTCAAACCAACGCGTGGTACACTTAAGTCATCGGTCGAACCAAAGTCTAGGGTGGTCAACCGTTTAGGTGGTCAACGCCCGGTCCAATGCAACGGTCGATCGCAACAAAGGCTTGTTCGACCAAAAATATCAGAGACTTCTCCGACAAAACAATTATGCCTAACCGGTCGACCACCGCAGGGCATCGTTCGACCGGTGTTGGTTAAAGATGGAGAAATACACTACATCTAGTCGACCGCCCAAAGGCACTAGTCAACCGTTAGTTGGCAACTACCTAGCCATGCTAGGTCTAACTTGCTGTCCCTTGTCGCCGGTGAGGTCTTCGGCCTTTGACGACAAGCAAAACATCACACACCTTGGTGTGAGGAAAATCTTGTGCATTGAACTTGGCATACCTTTTTTCAAGGTCGTCGGAGCTCGCTCGCAACCTCCTCCAGAGCAACTCGAATGCCACTCCTCTCGTCATGCTCGCCGCATCTCACGCCTCTGGGTCTCGACCATGCCATCCTCCTCCGTCGCCTGTCAATGGGGCTGGAGGAGAGAAGAGATGGAGGCTTGGTGTGAGAATGGAAGAAGAAGAAGAATGAACGAAGATGTGTGTTTTCCTTTAAAAACAAACCCTCACCCAACAAATCAACCCCAACCATACCTCTCTCACCTCACCATCACATCACCATACCCACCGTCACCTCACCCATACCACCCTGTCAAATCCGGAATCCCCAACGCCATTAGTTCCCTTAATATGGGTTTAGCATTTAACATTAACTCCGTCAGATGAATTAGATGAGAAGATGATGGAGACTAATTTTTTTGGCTAAAACTTTTCATTTCCTTCGTTGTAAAAGCAAATGCATATTTATAGATAAAACTCTAGTTAACTAGCATTAACACAATAGCCTAAATTACATCAAAACATGGAGATATAATATTCACGATTAGGATAATGGTGGGTGGTTGCTGTATGAACGTGGGTGTGAATGTGTACGTGGCTATGCTGCCATGCACGTATGCATCATCACCCTCCCCTCAAAAACAGACCTTGACCTCAAGGTCGAGAAGGTGACAAAATATCTTGGATGAGACTATGACGAACACGTGGATCAAAAGGTAGGTTTTCTTGGATTGGTGTGTCGACATGAGCATGAAACTTCTCTACATGCTTATCGGAAAGAAGGATATGAAATAATGGCTTGCACCGATGGTTGCGAGAAAATTTATCGTCACAATTGAAACACAATCCTTTGTTGCGACGATGTTGTATTTCTTCTGGTGTAGTCGACGAATGGGAAAATTTGTTGGGGATGAATTCGGTGGAGAAGTTGACGAGGTTGATGACGAGCTTGATAAGACGGAAGTTGGTATTGGTAGCAACGGTGGCTGGTCGTTCAACAAGCTTGGAACAGGGTAGTGATATTCTAGCAGCTTATCCTCTTGAAGCTTAGCAAGACCCATTGCTTGCGATAAAGTCGATGGTTGGACGGCTTGTACCTCCCAACGAATATCATGCCGAAGACCGGATACATAGAAACTAAGCATGAAGGCGGCAAGTAGATTGGTGGTGCGGTTAGCAAAGGTCTCAAATTCATTGGTATAGGATATCACGGTTAAAGATTGGGTTAATTTTGAAAGAATTCCTTGGTGGTCAACGTATTTGAAGGTCCAAAGCGTGTTTCAAGGGCAGATACAAAAGTATACACGTTTGAAAAAGGGTGTTAGTATGACTCCATTGAAATGGTTAAGGCGTTGGTCTGATGGTGTTCTATGGTATTAGAAGAACTAACATTCGACCCGTGCGTTGCACGATGGTTTTAAGAAAATTTACAAATAAAAAGATGTTTGATGTGTGAATATAACACAACAAAGAATTGATTGACCGATGAAGAAATTGCAATTATGAATTATAAATACAATTGTTAATCAAAAATTAAAATGTTTGAATACACACTCGGTGAACTATAGACAACCATACTCAATTGAGAAGAATATGTTCCATTTTAAAATTAAGAGGAAAATTCCATATTAATATGCTCTTTCGTTAACCGATAACAAAAATATAAACTATTGGTCATATTTTGGTCGACTATCATTTTGTCAGTAACTACGAAAAAAATTCAAGGACAATGAAAACAAAGATCGTACCCCAACACACTAGTGCAGAAAAACCCATATACGTCAGATATACAGGGGTATAGATGTCGGATTTCGGCGGTCCAAGTACCCGACGTATATTTCCTCGTCGCCTATGCCTTGTTGTATAGACGTCGGCTATATATGACCGACGTCTATTATACGTTTAATTACACCCAAAAAATACATTACAACCTATATCACGCATTCAACCCTCACATTAATTAAGCCCAAGCATCCCAAGTGCCAATATTTTGACCAATAATCATGAACAAACATCAAGCCCAACATGCCCAGGTGCCCCAACTCGTTCGTGTTTAGCAGTAAAGGAGTGGTGGAGTACATCAAGCACACCAACAAAAATAATTCTCCGATGTGGGACTAAACGGTTACGCCCTATAGACATCAGATATATAGGGTGATTGACGTCTATACATACAGTATGACCTATAGACGTTGGCCACGTCTATATATCCGGCGTCTATACATTTAAATTACAATAATAATAAAAAATTACGTCCTATAGACGTTGGTTACCCTATACAACCATCTTAAGTTCCCCAAGTGTCAATCTTTTGACCATTAAATATATATATATCTCACTTCCATTTTGTAGTGTGGTACCGAACTCCCATTTAGAAGTAAAAGAGTGGTGGAGTATATAAACTCCACCAACAAATTTTTCTCTCCAATGTGGGACTAAACTTCAACACATATGGTCATAAACACACATGTGACCATAATTCACATTACTTTCTACGAAGTACAAAATTGCATAAATTCTTCTACAAAATAAATTCACATAAATTCTTATACGAAATAAATCACAAAAAATAAACAAACAATATTTTTCTTATTTCAGGAGGTATAGACGTCGGTTGTACTACAAAAACCGACGTTTATACAAACTTATAGACGTCGTATGTTTGAATATCCGACGTCTATACCTATAGACGTCGGATGTGTTCATATCCGACGTCTATTGTGCATTCTGCACTAGTGACATGTAATATGTAAAGAGCATTTCAATTTTATTTGTAAAGATTTATACAGCAACATGGGATATTTTTTATTGGAGTAGAATTTTTGAATCTGAACTTCTTTATAAAATACAAAATAGCAAACAAAATAATGTAAATTTGAAAATAACAAATACGGTCAATGTCATTTGTTTAAAAATCACCATGTGTCGCTCCATCTTACAATGTAATTCCTATAATGACAGATAACATAAAAGCTGCTATTAAGAATTACAAATTGAAACAACATTCAAACAACCTCATTCTTCTTCGTATATTAGTAAAGTCTAACAATATAGTTGGCAAACACATAAGAAATCTTAGGTCTTCATTTCTTTAAGAACAACTAATGCATAGGGCTGGCAATTCAGGTCATGACACGAAGCCCGAACCCGAATCCAACACTAAATACTGTAATTCGGGTCGACACAAATGTCACGAACTGTAATTTTGGTCGGGTTCGGGTTGGAGTATTTTGTATTTCGTGTAATTCGGGTTGACACGAATAACACGAACTGTAATTCGGGTCGGGTTCGTGTTTTGTGTAATTAGTGTCAAACATGCTAGTTCGTGTTCGGGTTAATTCGTGTTTGTATAAATTGTGTCAAACATGTCATAATTGGTGTTAAACATGTTATTTTGTGTTCAAGTTAATTCGTGATTGTAAAAATTCGTGTCAAACAAGTCAGTTCGAGTTATTCGGGTTAATTCGTGTTCGTGTCAACACGAACACGAAAAATGGATTCATGTCAACGTGGGTCGTGTTCGGGTTACCAAATTCGTGTTCGGGTTTAAGATTAGATTTTCGTATTCGTGTCGACTATTTCTTATTAATTTGTGTTTGTGTTCATTTTCGGGTCGAGGAAAAATAATTCGTACAATTCGTGTTCGTGTCAAACACAACACGAAACACGAATTTGTCAGCCCTACTAATGCATTGGACCCCTTATAAAAGAGATTGCTGCTTTGACAGAAAGGCATTATAACACGTGTTATCTTATAAACTTTAAAAAGTCTCGCCTCTCACCGTAACCGTCCCCAATCACTGAATATCATCTTCAACGACTCAAATTCCTTCAAAGAACACCCCTCACCGCAACCGTCCCCATCCTAGAAGAAACTTCTCCACCAATGAATCATCAACGACCTTTAAACTTTCCACAAATCGTCTCCTAACTTCCAGAGTTCACTGTGCACCACCTGTACTACCTCTCAATCCTTGGGCTACTTCTCCACCATAATAGAAATACAATGTTATTGTTGTGTTGGGTCTCTTTCCCAAATCCAAAATGTCTCCTCCACCATCTTCCTCCCCAATTCCACCCGAACCTCACATTCCAGTTCCATCCTTAAAGCAAACTCGCCTAATCGGCACGTAAACCATCCTAATCCCGTACATGCTTGCCCACGTTCCGACCTACCACCGCCGGATGCAACTCGTCACCCTCTCCCAAGAGTACGCTGTCCACCACTCCTGGACCCACGACCCCCTCAAACACACCTTCATCATCCTTCACAGATCCCTCCTAACCTATACAGAGGACGACACTGGTGGGCCTCACGTTGAGGCGATGGTGGGGGACGTGAATTTGTACCTTAATGATGTGGAGGATAGGGAGGTGGAGATGATGGTGGCGGAGGAGGCGAGTAGGGGGAAGGGGATTGGGAGGGAGGCGGTGGAGATGATGATGGGGTTTGCTAAGATGGAGTTGGGGGTGAGGAGGTTTAGGGTTAAGATTGGGGTCGTGAATGTGGCATCGGTCGGGTTGTTTACGAAGTTGGGGTTTGTCGAGGTTTCGCGGAGTTAGGTGTTCCAGGAGGTCACTATGGAGCTTAGTGTTGGTGGTGATGATGGGTAAGAAATGTTTTAAAATAAATATACATGGAACAAAGAAGATACAGATTTGGGGAAGAATATTTGTAGTATTTCAGCATCACAAAAAATATTACAATGGTCTTATAATGGTCTCCTATTTATAGACTATAGGAGACAAATGAAAGGGTGTATGTTACAAGAGTAATGTGAATGTGAGAGGTTGATGGAGTTATGGGAGGAGAAGGTGAAGCATCCATGATATTTCACAACACTCCCCCTTGGATCTTCACCTTTATACGCTAGAGATGCTGCCTCGTTAAAAACCTTATCAAGAAAAACCCGATGGGATAAAAACTTGATGAAGGAAAAAAGAGTACAACGCGTATTATGCTCCCCCTCACTTCAACATATATTCTTCAAACGACGAACACCAAATTTAAAGACAAGCTTCTTAAAGACTTTGGTGGCCAATGACTTTGTAAATAAATCCGCCAAATTCTCGCTTGATTGGATATGATCAGTTGTCACTTGATTCATCTGCCTCATTAAAAACCTTGCCAAGTAAAACCCTGTGGGACAAAAACTTGGTGAAGGAAAAAGAGTGCACCGTATAATTCTCCCCCTCAATTCAACATACGTTATAATACTCCCTTAGATAATACGCGTTATGTTTGTCTAGTTAAAAACCTTGCCACAAAATCCTGTGGGAAAAAGTAGCTAAGGAAAAGAGTGCATAACATACGCTAACAAAATTGCACAAGTTGACTCATTAAAAACCTTTAACCAATAAAACATTTTAGGACAAAAATTGGAAAATGGAAAAAAGTGTGCAACTACAAGTCTTTTGGGCTTTATCCTTCATGTATATCCATCATTCACGGACGATAAATAGAAATCCACCCCCCTGATTCGTAGTTTACCAAACTTACGAATATAATTTAGAAAGTTCTTAAACACAAAAGTGCACGGGGATTCAATAAACAAATACATGATAGCTTAACGGATTTAATGTATGTTTACTATATTTCACTTAGATAATATGATTGTGAAATGTGTTTGCGCAATTTTTCTCAAATGATATACTGGGAGTAACACAAATTGTGACAACTTTTGCAAAATATGAATATGTTACCTCAAAAGATATTACTTATGGACAATTTAAAGATGTCTCATATTTACATTGATGCATAGAAATATGATAATGTAAGAATCAATAACTGATTCACCAACTTGCATAAAATTGTAATGACACCATATAATGACACCAAATAGTTTGTGATAATAATTGATGTGTATTGGACATGTATGAAACATTACTAATATAAATCTTTGTCGCATGACTAGAAATTTGTAGATCCTTGAACGTCATATAAATCTTTTCAGAAAAACATTTACTATGAACTTGATAAGGAACTTCAGGTCCTATAAGACATTAGATCTTTGTCGATATACAATAGATGTCTTTTGTTAATGTGCTTTAGAGATGAGCATTTAGTAGAATATTTTTCTTCAATATTCCCTTTCTACAATTGAATCATTGTACCAATTCTCTTCTGCAGAATGTTCAAACTTCAGGTCGAAAAACAATTGATTTATCTCTAGTCATTTATTTAAAAATCCGTCATTAAATATTTCACAGTTTTTCAAAAACTCTGTTGGAGGCCCTATGACATCAAGTCATATGCATATAATAAATAATAGTAAATTTTGTTATTGGGTGAAACATATGGATGGCTAAGATCAACTTCGTATCATTCTTCAGGATGACTTTGATTGAAGAGGTTATATGCACACTCTTACTTGTTTCTTCATATAGTGATCTTTGTATAGTGCATCTTTTGATTGTTGTTATTATATAATATATTTTGTCATCTTTGTCCTTCAGGGACATTCATATATGTATCAATATTAAGTGACTTATAAAACTTTAAAGTCACAACATATCTTATATGCATATCATATTGATCATGTAACAAAACATATTATCAATATTACGAGAGAATGGGTAACATGACGATGGATGTTGGGTCCTACGAATACCCTTATATTACTTCTCTCTTTATAATGTATTGCATGTTATTGTGATTTCTATTTGTATCCTTCAGGGATATAATTTTAGAAATCAGGACTACATGTCCAAATAATATATTTATTCAACGAGTTTATTATATATTGTTCGTCTTCTTTTGTTTATATCAAATACGAATGCTTCTGACATTCTTATAATATCATAGGTTTTGGATCCATTTTTCTTTTCTTGAGATAACATGCTATTAAGAAGGCGAATGAATTGTCGACAATAATTTTAATAATTATTTAATATCTCTCGTATCAACATATATAACTGATTGCAAGTTTTACGTCAATAATAATCAAATCCTCATCGTTTCCCAAAACTTTAGGATTTGACCATTCTGTATCCCCGTAATTTCTTTAATCTTTTGTTCAGCAGCTACATTTATTTTTACGGGTTTATATTCTTCAGGAATAACCTCTTCACGAGGTGCAATGAGAGTGACTAACTTTTATTTCATTTCCACAAATAATGTATGCTATGGTCCACGCTTCTGGAGTTGGTTGAGCTCAAATATATTTTATCATATATGTGGAGATCTCCACTTCATATTATGTGGTTTATGTCTAGTAATATAAGGCTTAGTCGCTCTTTTGTGATCAATAAAAATGTATGACAATTACTTGCTGGATATTGCAAGATAATGATTTTATGAACTTCAGGTTCAACCATACTTGTACGTATATTTTCTTATGAACTTCAAGTTCAATATAGTACATTTTCTAGACATTCTTTAAGCTTCTACCTTCTCCCGCTAATGCCAGAAAATGTACATCCTATATATATGATTGTTGGATTAGACAATAAAACTTAGCCCTTCAGGAGCTTTAAATCGCAGGAGGGAAACAATTTATTCATTATTGTACAAGTAAAGTAAGGGAAGATTCATGACATGATGTATATCAACCATAAATATTAATGAATAATATTATCAGGTATATATCCACATTAATGTATCATGTATAAATTTTAAGATCCCATAATGATCAATATTGAGAGATATTTTAAAAACAGAGGGACTCTCATTTTATTGTGCAAAACGGTTGACAAATTGAACCTCATTTGGTCGTAATAAAAGTCAAAAAAATTATCTAAAGCTTCACCAAAATAATACGTATGATGACATCCATAATTAATATAAGAGATGATTTTATTTAGGCACTTCTGGGCATGTTTTGTCTCGTTGATGTCATCTTTATTTCATATTTATTTGCACAAAATTTAGTCCACTGCTTATGCTCTTGTTTTCACGATACTTTGTAGTGAGTGCTTCTGGCACACAAAAAAAGGTAAAAAAAATCGTGGTTTTCCAACAACTCTCATGACCTTAAATCATCAGTGATGCATAACCCAAAAGAGTATTGGGTCATTAATTTGTAAAGTGATCAATAAAATATATATTTTTTATTTTACTACTAATTTCTATATATCTATGAACTTCTGGTCATAGGGTTTGATTTAGAGATCGATGTGCATTTTTACTCAATTAGCTATTTGCACGTCGTTTAGATGGTCATATGAATCCTTCAGGGATTATCATAAAATTTCATAACCCTTTTTAAATGAATGATCTCTAAATCTTTGTATATTAGCATTTTATGAATATTAAGATATTCACCTTCTGGGCAAATGCATATCATTTTTAATAACAATGATCACTTTGTAACGTGGTGATTCAAATTCCACTATATTGTAGCACATTGTACTATATATACATCTATTAAGATGAATATTATGTGCTCACGAGATGAATGCTCGTATTGGTTGTGAATGATCATGTGATGCATCAAAATTAACAAGTATTAATCACATGCTTGAACCACTTTACAAATACTCTTTTAATCAACATGTTACTAAGAATTCATATAACTTATACTAAGCAAGTGAATCAATACAAAGTTGCATGAGATATATATCATTCAATTTTAGAAGCACTACTAAATATATAACTATTTCATTTCATGCTTCATTTGATCGAGAATTCATGAAATTTGGATCAATAACTCGATATTTTGTCCAACCACAAAAACAGACATTAGATTAAATCATAATACTTTTAAAATCATTTTAACAAATAAGATAGCAAAAAAAAATCACAACCTCCATTTTATTTTGATTTGATGCTTCTTTCTCTAGTCATTGATATTTAAAAGGCAATGAGTTAGGTTCAACGTCCATAATCCATGATAAGACGTCATTCTTATCCATGATTTCAAGTATAGAGTTAAAAGTCATAACTTACAAGCATCAAAGCATAATTGGTACATGCATGCAACTTATTACCTTCTTTTTTTCTTCTATCGGTGCATACTAAATTAAAATCCTCAAAACGGAATATATTATAATGTACCTGAATCATATGATAAACAAAAGTGCATATTAACAATTCCAAAAACAACATATATTGATTGTATATATGTAGTCTCATTTATTTTTTATATATACAAAATTGTCATGATATATTCTATGCACAATGTAGGTAAATTAATTACCTTGTAATGAACAAATACACATTCAAGATGTAAGTAAAATATTCATATATGTCTTTTAGATAGAAATTATGCATATCAACATTTTAGCATGTAAATTATTAATATCTAGAAGAATCTCATCGTAACTGAATAAAAATCACAAGTATGGAAATATATTGGACTAATGAAAGTACTAACCAATATAAAATATTTTCTCGCAAAAAAAAATTAATATTATAACCAATGCTAAACCATGACATTAGATTTTATTTTATTTTGTCTTTTGAACATAATTTGTTGGGTAAAAAACAACAATTATTGACTGATGCATCAATGTATTATAGCACGTGGCAGAATAACCAATAATGATATTTGTTGTGCAAAATTTAAATTAAGAACTAAATAATGGTTCCCCTCCAACATAAGCACATTAATATATTGACAAAAATAACAAAATAAATATCCGAAAAATCATATAATCATGTCACAAAAGATCTTATAAATTGTGATTTTGTTGTTGTTGTTGTAAAGCACTAAGATATACCATTATCCGAGATTCACACTTCCAAAAATATTTTTTATTTCATTTTTAGAGTATACATATACAACCCCAATTGATTGAAAATGACTTCTTTATTAATCATGCAAGATGAAATCACATTTCTAACATTTTTGTATGATCAAAACAAACATTTTTTGACAGATAAACGGAAGAAATTTTGTATGTCACATTGTGAATCAAACACATGGATTTGTTACCTTGAGACGTGAGTGACACCAAAGGTTTTAGCCGGTAGTAGAACTTTCGTGCTGATAACGTGTTATAAAATAAATATACATGGAACAAAGAAGATAAAGATTTGGGGAAGAATATTTGTAGTATTTCATCATCACGAAAAATATTACAATGGTCTTACAATGGTCTCCTATTTATAGGCTATAGGAGGCAAATGAAAGAGTGTATGTTACAAGAGTAATGAGAATGTGAGAGATTGATGGAGTTATGGGATGAGAAGGTGAAACATCCATGATGTTTTACAACAAGAAAGATTTAATTTGGAGGATTCTACTTCTCTTGTGTTATTTTTCGGTTGTTTTTAATGAATTTTTGATAATATGCTTGTGTATGTTGTTCGTTACTTTACAATTTGTGTCCGTGAACTATGATCTTGCATTGATGTTTTGTTAAATTTTGAAAAGTCTGAGTGGGACACCCAATCTCTAGTATTATATAAATGGTTTGGCGTAGAAACATTTTTTGCTGGTCATTTCATTAAATTACGACGGTCCATTTACAAAAACTTAAATTTGAACCCTCCAATACCAAAAACAACTTTTCTGGTCCCTTGAAGCCATATAAACCGTCCAATCAATGCCTCAATTAATCTCGTTCTCACACACAACAGTTCAAATTACCATTTGTTTCCTTGCGAACAAACACCTCTCCAGAAAAACTCAATGCTTCTCCAACAGATGGCAACCTTTCCAAGCCATCCCCACCAACTTTGAAACCAACCCATTCTACCTCACTTCCTCAAAGCACTTGGCAACTGCCCACCGTAGTTTGCTCCAACCAATCTCCACGTTACTGATTCAAATGTGGAGCGATATTATGGATTGTTCCAATGAATCACTCACCCCTCTCAAGTCATAACTCAAAGAGATTCAACATAAATGGTAACACACATGTTTTCTTCTTTACTATTTTCTCCTGTTCACGTGGCATTTTTATAGTAAATAGTCTTGTGTTCTCCTTATTTGTTCTATCTTTTAATCTTTTATTCCATTTAAATGATTTATTATTCTTTGATTTCCCCCTTCCGATGGCTAACCTATGTTGTTTAAGATTACTTGACATGTAATTATGCTAACTTACCTTTGATTTGGAATATGCTTCTGACCAATTTTACTTACCTATGATTTGGAATTTGCTTACGACCCATTTTTATCAAATTTAATTATAAAAGAAGACACCATTCTTATTATAACTTTAAGTTTTGTTGCTTGATTACTTACCAGTTGAAAGACTAACTTTTTTCATTTGCTTAATTCATATTTATTTTTTGGAACTTTTTTGCAAGGGGTTATCTTTTGATCTTTACTATGAGACTACATTAATGATTTTTACTACAAAATCTCTACTTTGTCTTTGTTTGATGTATCTACTTTCATAAATATTTATACTTTTTTACATCTGTGTTTTCATTCATAACTTATAGTTCTCTTACAACAATTAATAGAAGTTGCAGCCCAATGCTTATCAACAAGACATATATCTTAGCAATACGAATCTATAATACCAAGTGCTAGATGTTCTCTCACTGGTAATGTTATCTTATCTATCTATTTTGCGTACCAAGTGTTTGATGAATTGCCAATAAGATCATATTCTTTTAGTTTGATGTTGTATTTGTCACTGGTTTTTAAGAAGAATTGATTCAACCCATTGTGGTCATGGTTACTGCTAAAAACTCCATTGTTGTCACAGAATAGAAGGGATTTTTTTCTTCGCTAAGCATTTCTATTAGTATAATTATGTTTGTTCACTTTTGAAATTTGATTTTGTTTGGTCTGGTGTTGAGCGCATTTGTCCATTAAGTTGCATTTCGTTTGATTGAATGTAGAGTTCTTAGGCCCTCTAACTATATGATTGATGTGTATGAGAGGATTTCTTTTGATTCAATGTTCAGTTGATATGTCTATGGATAGATTGGGTAAGTGCTAATGACAACACTCTACAAGCCAAAATAATTTAAGTGTTCGAAGTATTTGGTGGGACTACGAAAATGGTATTTCAATCAACTTTTGTTTTGCTTGCTTTAGATGGTTCAAGAGTTACTTTTGATTTTGCTTCTTTTCTTTCTTTCCTTCTTTTGTTTTATTTTTCAATTAAATACATGTATTGCAGTGGTTAATTGTAATATTAAATGTACACAAAATATTTTTCTTTGTTTTGAGTTCTATTATACGTGTCAAGTTATACAGGCTGATTGATAGAATTCTCATAATACTAAGCGATGTTACCCTTTCATATGTCGAGAAGGGTGTTATTATTTTATAAGTAGTTAGTATTAGGAGTGGAACGGAAGGGTTTCATATGGTGAATGTAACCACATGGTATGTAACAATGTACAATGAAGTAAAAGTTTAAAAGGTCACTGTGCTTTTAAGCATATGTCTGCTTTCAATTCGAAAACATGTAAAGTTGGGGTTTGTAATCTTATGGTCTTGCTTGAATAACTAAGTTATTAGCTCCAATTTCAGAATACATTTGAAGATTGCACCATGAGTTGGGATCTAAGTTTGAGGAGACAAGAAGCCGTCCTGCAAGTATAACAATATATATTCATTATATCTTCCTTCTCTTTTTTCTGTGCTCTAAAAAAATGTTCTTATATGTTTTGCAATGAATTTTCATTGTTCCATATGAATTTTTAACTACATGTGTAACGTACCCGAAAACAGCAGAAAATTTAAACAATAATAAAGACCGTCAACGGTCAACACTGGGCACGTCACGGGAAACAAACCAACATATATAATATAAATATGATCCACGTGGAAGTCAAATATACAAACTGACTGTGATTACGACAAAAGCTATACAATATGTAATCACCTCAAAAGAAAGAGACTGACAACTACATGATCTGATCTCGGGGGCACCGTCCTCGGTCACCACCTCAAACTCTAACCCTGCTCGCTACCTGAAATGCAAACAACAAACATGCCTGAGTTCCCTGAAGGAACCCCGTATACCAAACCTCCTAAAAATATAAAAAAGAATTAAAGACAATGCAATGCTATGCACATGATCATCCGCCTCGGGCCCACAATAATGCCCTCACCGCCTCCGCGGCACTGAACCACTCCTGCCACTAGGGTCAAGTCAGTCTACCGCTGCCTCACTAGGGTCAGTCGACACCACTGCTCCCCAAAAAGTGCAGGAAGGAACCCCCGGTACACGCCGCACCCAAGGAGCGAGTCAGCCCGCCGAATACACAACTCGGGTCAGACGACAGCCACTGCTCCCCCAAGAGTCGCCTAACGCGCACCCTGCCGGAACATCCTCGGCCTACCGCTAAACCCTCGCAAACTGCCCAAGGTTTACGGTACACATCCCTCACACCCCGCTCGGTAAGAGAGGAAAAAGTACAACAATAATACGCCTTCGTCGAAGGTGAAATCCGTAGCTCTCAAAGCCGGTAATCAACCGTCGCCTCGGAGCCGGTAGTCGACCTGACATCGACGGATCGCGTGTGGATAAATCCACCAACCTGCGGCAGATCGGTCGACCGCTACAAGCACACCGGTCGACCGGTCCCCCACACAGTACACAGTACTGTACAAACAAATCTACCGGTCGAACCACGCCAACCGAATTACCGACCAATCGGTCGAACAAAAGTCATCTAGCGGTCGACCGTTTGGAAGGTCTACGCTATACAATTTTATATAAAATATATATCCGACCGGTCGAACCAAGGGGTCGTTCGACCGATAACAGGGATTTCAATATTTTGCCCAAGTCTCGTTCGGTCGACCGGAACTGAAATACAGTTCGACCGAAACAACACAAGCACTCTACCGCTTAATTAAATGCTCAGTCGGTCGACCGAGAATTGAAGAGCGGTCGACCGTTTTGTTGGTCAAAGCTCCCAACCGACTTAGCATCGAATGGATCGGTCGAACAAGGTAAAGGACGTTCGACCGTTTAATAAGTCAAAATCCCCAACCGACCCATTCTCATCGTTATTCGGTCGATCGGCTAAGTGGTCCCGTTCGACCGATAACAGCATATCCCCTTTTTCCCGCACAAATCTGGCATAACGGTCGACCGTCTAACGACATCGTTCGACCGTTCGCGGGTAAACATCAATATAATAATAGGATCGGCCGACTGCCCACAGGCACCGGTCGACCGATCGTCGTCTTCAACCTCTGAATTGGTTGAATTCCGACGGGGAATTCGACACCAACGTCGATCCCCAACACTCACAAGGCTTATGTGAGTTATAATGAAGATTTGGCATACCTTTGGTCGATTGAAGAAGCCTCCCGAGCTCCCTTCAACACCTCTTCTCTTCTTCTTCCCTTCTTCTTCTTCTTCCTCTTCTTTACTTCTTCTTTCCTCCTTCTTCTGCTCCGAAAGTCTCTCTCTCTTTCACTCTCTGGTAATTGCAAATGATGAAGAAAACGTTTTAACAAAATCCTATCTTAACTATATATATCCATTCATCACCTCCATCTCCTCCAATCACCATTCACCTACAACCTTTCCAATTAAAACTATCCACCTCAATCTCCACATGTCCAACACCTCCACCTCTCCATGCATGATTAATTAGAGTTAATTAAGTTTAGTTTAATTTAATTAGGTTGCTTAGATTAAGTTATTACAATCTACCCTCCTTAAAAGAATTTCGTCCGCGAAATTCAAAACAACTGACTTACCGAAACAACTCTGGATACTGCTTCTTGACATCCTCCTCGATCTCCCAGGTAGCCTCTCTGACACTGTGATGCTGCCACCTGACCTTCACCATCGGAATCGCTCTCCTCCTGAGCTGATGTACCATTTGATCCACAATCTCAACTGGTCTCTCATCTAATGACAAATCCTGCTGGATCTCCGGTACTGATATCTCTATCACATGAGCTGGATCGGCCACGTACTTCCTCAACATAGAAACATGGAAGACGTTGTGAAGCCCTGCGAACTGTGGTGGTAGTGCAATCCTATATGCCACCTCACCGACCCGATCCAATATCTCAAACGGTCCAACATATCTCGGACTCAGCTTCCCCTTCTTCCCGAATCTCATCACCCCTCTGGAAGGCGAGATCTTCAGGAAGACATGATCTCCTACATCAAAAGTCAGCTCACGCCTCCGCGTATCAGCATAACTCTTCTGCCTGCTCTGCGCCGTAGCTAGTCGTCTCCGAATCACGTCGACCTTCTCTGAATACAACTGGATAATGTCAGGTCCAACTAGCTGTCTCTCGCCCACATCACTCCAGCATACCGGCGATCTACACGGTCTCCCGTATAATGCCTCATAGGGTGCCATCCCAATACTCGAATGGTAGCTGTTGTTGTAGGCGAACTCGATCAACGGCAAATGCTCATCCCAATGCCCAGCCCAGTCAAGTGTACACGCTCTCAGCATGTCCTCCAATGTCTGTATCGTCCGTTCTGACTGGCCATCTGTCTGTGGGTGGAAAGCTGTGCTAAACTTCAGACGTGTCCCCAGTGCTCTGTGTAGACTCTCCCAAAATCTCGAAGTGAATCTGGGATCTCTGTCTGAAATGATACTGACCGGCACGCCATGAAGTCTGACAATCTCCAGAGCAAGAGTGGTCTTAATAGCTAAGAAATGCGCCGACTTGGTCAGTCGATCGACTATAACCCAAATCGCATCGTGGAATCTCCGTGTCTTCGGTAGCCCCGTAACAAAATCCATCGTCACGTGCTCCCACTTCCACTCGGGCAACTCAATCCTCTGCATCTGCCCTGCTGGTCTCTGGTGCTCGATCTTCACCTGCTGACAGACCAAACACCTCGACACGAAGTCTGCAACGTCCTTCTTCATACCTCGCCACCAGAAGTTCCGCTGCAAATCTTTGTACATCTTGGTGCTCCCTGGATGAATGGAATATCTCGATCTGTGTGCCTCCTCCATGATATCATGTCTCAGGTCCTCTGTCTTCGGCACCCAGATACGGTCTCTGAATCTCAGACCTCCGTCCACTCCAACTCTGAAGTCTGACCCATCTCTGGCAGCTAACTGTAACAAACTGTTCAACTCCTCATCTGTAGTCTGAGCATGAATCACTGCTGATACTGTCTGAGGCTCTACTCTCAATCCGGCAATCACTGCGCCCTCAGAGCTATCAGCAAATGGCCTCCACTCTGCCAAGGACTCTAGCAGTCTCCACTCCTGAATGCATAGACCTGCTACTGATATCTCCACCTTCCGGCTCAAAGCGTCTGCAACTGTGTTCGCCTTCCCCGGATGGTAAGAGATAGTGAAATCGTAGTCCTTAATGAACTCAAGTCATCTGCGCTGCCTCATGTTCAGCTCCTTCTGCGAGAACAGGTACTTCAGACTCTGATGATCTGTAAACACCTCGAACTGCTCGCCATAAAGATAGTGTCTCCAGGTCTTCAGTGCATGAACCACTGCTGCTAACTCCAAATCATGTGTCGGGTAATTCTTCTCATGGACCTTCAGCTGTCTGGATGCGTACGCGATCACCCTCCCATGCTGCATAAGTACACATCCTAAGCCAACACCTGAAGCGTCGCTATAAATCACGAATCCACCCGTGCCACTCGGCAATGATAAAACTGGTGCTGTGGTCAACAGTCTCTTCAGCTCCTGAAAGCTGTCCTCGCACTTCTGCGACCAAACAAACGTGACTCCCTTCTGCGTCAGAGCCGTCAGTGGTGCTGCCAATCTCGAGAAGTCTTTGATGAAGCGACGGTAATAACCCGCCAGTCCAACAAAGCTCCTAATCTCCGTCACGCTCGTAGGGGTCCTCCACTGTGTCACTGCCTCTACCTTCGTCGGATCCACTGATATCCCCTCTGCCGATACAATGTGTCCGAGGAATGCCACTCTGTCCAACCAAAACTCGCACTTTGAGAACTTAGCATATAACTGCTGAGCCCTCAAGATGCTGAGTACAATCCTCAAATGCTCTCTGTGCTGCTCCATATCTGATGAATAGATCAGAATGTCATCCACGAAGACAATCACAAATATATCAATATACTGCCTGAACGTCCGGTGCATCAGATCCATGAATGCTGCCGGAGCATTCGTCAATCCAAATGGCATCACCAAGAACTCATAGTGTCCATATCTCGTCCTAAAAGCTGTCTTCTGGATGTCCTCATCTCGGATCCTCAACTGGTGATATCCTGAACGCAGGTCAATCTTCGAGAAAACCTTCGCTGACTGCAGCTGGTCAAAGAGGTCCTCGATCCTAGGTAAGGGATACATATTCTTCACCGTCACCTGGTTCAGCATCCTGTAGTCTATGCACATCCTCAAGGATCCGTCCTTCTTCTTCACAAACAAAACTGGTGTACCCCAAGGCGAGACGCTCGGTCTGATAAATCCAGAGTCCATCAACTCCTGCAACTGCTTCTTCAACTCTGTCAACTCAGCAGGTGCCATCCGGTATGGAGCCTTCGACTGTGGTGTAGTGCCGGCTACCAACTCAATGCCGAACTCCAACTCCCGGTGTGGTGGTAAACCTGGAATCTCCGCAGGAAAAACATCCGCGAACTCCTGCACCACCTCAATGTCCTCTAGCCTCTGAGACTCTGCCTCCGCAACCACAAGTGTCACCAGAAATGCTGCACATCCCTGCTGTAACAGTCTCTGAGCTCTCACAGCAGATACAATAATGCGACCCCCTCTGCTTCTGATCCCTCTAATCAGAATATCAGGCAAACCCTTCCTCGGGATCAAAATCTTCTTCTCACGGCACAAGACTCGAATGTCATATTGGGACAGCCAATCCATCCCAAGTATGACATCAAAGTCCTCCATCGGTAGCAAGACCAGGTCTGCCGGAAACTCCTGATCTCCCGAAACAATCGTGGCGCCGGGGACAAATCTCCCCACAGTGCCCACCAGACCCAGGGGTGTGCTGACCTCCAAAGTGGCAGTCAACATCGCAAGGGTACAACCCAACACTCCCGCAAATCGCTCTGAGATGAACGAGTGTGTCGCGCCACAATCAAATAACACCCTAGCTACTGAACCTGCGACAAGAAGTGTACCTTCCACGACAGCGCCTCCATCCCGAGCCTCCTCTGCCTGGATGGTGAAAACTCTGCCAGTGCGCTGCCCCTGCTGTGATCGGAAAGGTGGTCTACCTCCACCTCCACCTCTGCCTGGTGCTGGTAAACCCGGTGGTCTGCTCGGCCCAGCTCCTCGGCTTGGACAGCTCCTGATAAAGTGACCCATCTGGCCACAACCATGACACGCTCCGGGGGTGAAGCACGGTCCGGAGTGAAACCTCCCACATGTACCACAAGGCTCAGGTCGTGGTACTGCAACTCCTGCTCCCTCGAATCGGGGCCTCTTGCCCGGATTCCCTCCAGTCTGACCTCCTGGCCTCCCAGAGAACCTACCTGATGGCCTCCTCTCATCCTGGTAGTTCTCCCTGTAGTCACGATCAAGAACAGAGGCACTCTTCACTGCATCGGCCAACGTGCTCGGCATGTGTGTCAACACCTTCGTCCTCAGCTGCTTCCGGAGCCCTCGGACGAACTTCCCTGCCCTCTGCTCCTGTGTAACATACATCTCGGGACAGTAACGCTCAAGGGCGTTGAACTTCCCGATGTAGCCTGCTAGGGTCATGTCTCCCTGCTGAAGACTCAGAAACTCCTCCCTCTTCGCATCCTGGACATGCTGCGGAAAATACTGCTCGTTGAACTCGCCAACGAACTCCTCCCAGGCTATATCATCTCTGTCCGCAAACACCACTGCAGATGTGGACCTCCACCAGTTGGACGAAGCACCGCCCAAAACATAAGTAGCCAGGCCCACTCTCGCCTCTGGAGGACAACCAATAGCACTGAAGATCTTCTGCATAGTGAAGATCCACTCCTCCGCAGCCTCTGCGTCATACTGTCCCAGAAAGGTAGGCGGATGCTGGCGCATAAACCGGTCATGCATAGCGCCAGTCCCCGTCTGCCCAGTCTGCGCTGTCTGCTGCTGTAGCATCTCTGTCAGACGTCCGACCGTATCGAACAACGTCCGACGCTCATCCTCCCAAGCCTCATCCCTCGCAGTCTCACTCTCACCGCGAGTATGGGCAACCGCCTTCCCCCGTCTAGGAGGCATCTGCCAAAGGAAACAAGACAATATCAATATAATCTGTGCATGCATGATCCTCTAGACCTAACTCCTAACTCAAAGGTGGTTTCTTTGGACAAATACGCCGAGATCAACGCTCTGATACCAAATTGTAACGTACCCGAAAACAGCGGAAAATTTAAACAATAATAAAGACCGTCAACGGTCAACACTGGGCACGTCACGGGAAACAAACCAACATATATAATATAAATATGATCCACGTGGAAGTCAAATATACAAACTGACTGTGATTACGACAAAAGCTATACAATATGTAATCACCTCAAAAGAAAGAGACTGACAACTACAGGATCTGATCTCGGGGGCACCGTCCTCGGTCACCACCTCAAACTCTAACCCTGCTCGCTACCTGAAATGCAAACAACAAACATGCCTGAGTTCCCTGAAGGAACCCCGTATACCAAACCTCCTAAAAATATAAAAAAGAATTAAAGACAATGCAATGCTATGCACATGATCATCCGCCTCGGGCCCACAATAATGCCCTCACCGCCTCCGCGGCACTGAACCACTCCTGCCACTAGGGTCAAGTCAGTCTACCGCTGCCTCACAAGGGTCAGTCGACACCACTGCTCCCCAAAAAGTGCAGGAAGGAACCCCCGGTACACGCCGCACCCAAGGAGCGAGTCAGCCCGCCGAATACACAACTCGGGTCAGACGACAGCCACTGCTCCCCCAAGAGTCGCCTAACGCGCACCCTGCCGGAACATCCTCGGCCTACCGCTAAACCCTCGCAAACTGCCCAAGGTTTACGGTACACATCCCTCACACCCCGCTCGGTAAGAGAGGAAAAAGTACAACAATAATACGCCTTCGTCGAAGGTGAAATCCGTAGCTCTCAAAGCCGGTAATCAACCGTCGCCTCGGAGCCGGTAGTCGACCTGACATCGACGGATCGCGTGTGGATAAATCCACCAACCTGCGGCAGATCGGTCGACCGCTACAAGCACACCGGTCGACCGGTCCCCCACACAGTACACAGTACTGTACAAACAAATCTACCGGTCGAACCACGCCAACCGAATTACCGACCAATCGGTCGAACAAAAGTCATCTAGCGGTCGACCGTTTGGAAGGTCTACACTATACAATTTTATATAAAATATATATCCGACCGGTCGAACCAAGGGGTCGTTCGACCGATAACAGGGATTTCAATATTTTGCCCAAGTCTCGTTCGGTCGACCGGAACTGAAATACAGTTCGACCGAAACAACACAAGCACTCTACCGCTTAATTAAATGCTCAGTCGGTCGACCGAGAATTGAAGAGCGGTCGACCGTTTTGTTGGTCAAAGCTCCCAACCGACTTAGCATCGAATGGATCGGTCGAACAAGGTAAAGGACGTTCGACCGTTTAATAAGTCAAAATCCCCAACCGACCCATTCTCATCGTTATTCGGTCGACCGGCTAAGTGGTCCCGTTCGACCGATAACAACATATCCCCTTTTTCCCGCACAAATCTGGCATAACGGTCGACCGTCTAACGACATCGTTCGACCGTTCGCGGGTAAACATCAATATAATAATAGGATCGGTCGACTGCCCACAGGCACCGGTCGACCGATCGTCGTCTTCAACCTCTGAATTGGTTGAATTCCGACGGGGAATTCGACACCAACGTCGATCCCCAACACTCACAAGGCTTATGTGAGTTATAATGAAGATTTGGCATACCTTTGGTCGATTGAAGAAGCCTCCCGAGCTCCCTTCAACACCTCTTCTCTTCTTCTTCCCTTCTTCTTCTTCTTCCTCTTCTTTACTTCTTCTTTCCTCCTTCTTCTGCTCCGAAAGTCTCTCTCTCTTTCACTCTCATGTAATTGCAAATGATGAAGAAAACGTTTTAACAAAATCCTATCTTAACTATATATATCCATTCATCACCTCCATCTCCTCCAATCACCATTCACCTACAACCTTTCCAATTAAAACTATCCACCTCAATCTCCACATGTCCAACACCTCCACCTCTCCATGCATGATTAATTAGAGTTAATTAAGTTTAGTTTAATTTAATTAGGTTGCTTAGATTAAGTTATTACAACATGTGTCCGCAGATCTCTATAATTTATTGTTTGAATTTTCAAATTTATATTACATAGGTTTACTTTATAATGCTTTAATTAGTTGTTTGATTGTGAAACATAGTGCATATTGTTGTCTACACCATTGTTTCATGTCTTCTTCAGTTTAAAAAACTGTAATTATTAGTTACTTTCTCTGTTATTACCAACAATTATAGATTACGCAATAATGGAAACTAAATTTCAAGTGGAAGTAAAGATCTGGATACGTAGAGAGACTGAGAGGGGCTTCTATTAGGTGATTGGAGTGAGTTGGACTTAGTTGGTTATTGTTATACTATGTATTAGTTCAAAGGTCTGAAATTCAAATGAATTTGAGCAGACGAATGACCACCTCGCCCATTAGGATCAGTTTTGCAAATTTAAACAAATCAAGATTTGCAAGAGTAAGATTAAATAGATAGAATGCAGTATCATTATAAAAAGAACGTGTATTAGCTAAATTACTAAGTCCAAATCTGTCATATTGTGCACATAGAAGTTGTCAGAGTCTGAAAAATGAAAACTATAATCTATAGCTAAAGTTGAATGGATAGGTCTGGTTTGCTATTTTGTTTAATAGGGTTCTAGACATCAAAGTTATGTGTTTGATTGTTATTTTAGTAAAAGAATAATTTACGAAGTTATAAAGCAATTTTTATTATTTGAAGTTGCTTGACGATGTTCTCTACATGTTGAAGAAGTTATAGAAGAAGACATCATACAACAATTTCTGCATGAGCAAATATCTAAGTTGTATATAATGTTTGTGATTTCAATTTTAACTACACTCATGTACGTAGATCGAGATACAGAGTGGCATATAATTGACAGGAATGAGTAATAAGTGTGTCATAGGCTTGTACATATAAAGATAGAACAAAATATTAATTCACTAAGTTGTCTTTACCACTTAAAAAAAGACAACCTATGGAATAAAAGGGGCATTGTAAGTTCAATTAAAACAGGAGTGTTTAGGACTTCAAATACAATTATATGTGAAAATGAATAATGTATAAATTTGGGAAAAGTTGAATCCAAAACAAAATAAAAGATTCATCTTTAATTATAAATCAAATTTACATACAGTAATTGAACATGTACTATAAGATTAACTTCCACAATTCCTATAAATAACATGTTTCATAATTAAGGACAAATTATAAATTGAGTATTACAGAAAATATTAATTCCACACGTTTTTTATCTATGTAAGACATACGGTGCACGATTCTTCTACTAACATTTCATGTCAACCTTTATGTTAGTCATCTCATTTTAGGGATAAAAGTCTACACTTTTGTTTGTAAAAAAATATTAGTGCAATTATTAGGCAAGGTTGAAATATATGTATTTGAAAGATGCATTCTTATATATTTCATTTACGACTTTGGACCTTTCGCCTTTGACATCTGGAGCTATCATTTATTTTTCCCTTTAAATGTGCTCATACATCTTTCAAAAAAAAGGAACATATTGATTTCAAGTGTCATTGCATCTCACACCTCTGCATCAGATTCGAGATAGATACATAATTTCTTTGTTCATTGAATTTGTGATTGAGTTTGAATGACATGTTTAGTGTTGAGACTGTGGTCTTGTTGTTTTTGCTACTTTGCTCTGCACTTCTAGATTTGATTCATCTTCTAGAATAGAAAGATGATTTTGCACTATATTTTTTATTGATCTATTAGCAAGGCCGAACCCTTGCAACTCATGGTGGTCCATTGTTATATTTCTAGTCTCGATTCAGGTTTGTTCAAGATTGATATAATGCAGTTAGTTAGAATATTGTGGTCACCTCTGCTCAATTTGTTTGCCTTTTCTTACGTAGGAAAGTAGGGTAGTAAGAATATATTGGTCACATTTCCCCTTCTGCAGGACATTTTTCAAATTAAACTTCAAATGGGATCCCTTTTTGTCATGCCATTGTAGAATGTCATTTGAAATATGCAAAATTGAAAAGTTGTGGATAACTTTGTAACCAAATATTTGTTAAGTCTTGCTATTGTAATGAGTTTTTGGTATGACCTTTAAAGAACTTCCACAGAAGCTAGAAGTTTGTTTCATCATGCACTTCATGGAAGTTAACATGCCCACTGGAAATGTAGAGGACAACATTTCAATGACTACCAGTATTAAATATCTATTTACCTTTATGTTCTTATTGCATAAGGTTAAAATTCATGACCAACTCATCTTTACGAACACTCATATGCCTAATTTAATTATCTTGAGAGTCTATTTGGTATGAGGTGTTTTAAATCATAAGTTTGTTATGTCTTAGATATATAGGTATGTCGCAGTACAAATAAAAAAGTCTTAACTTTATGCTTGAAGTTTCGTATGTTTGCTTAGGGTTGTATTGTTTTAGTTCTATTAAATTTTGATAGAGATAAGATTGACAGTTGGAACAGTCTAAACCTTCTGTTTTATTGTTGAATTGGTAGGTCAATCATAAAAGATAATGAAAAATAGTTGTTGACTGGTGCAGTTTTAAAGAATTATTCTACGTTTTTATTATTCAATTTACAAAGTGGTCTTTATTTTTCTTAACTTCTACTCACGTAGTCTATTTTACGTATAACTTCAAGATATCTAGCAAATCGTTGCATAAAATTAACTCCCACAGTTGATGTCTACTTGCAGCTTCAAGATATAATGAACCATTGTGTGCAATTAACTCCTACGGTTGAAGGCAAATTGTATTAATGTTGTCCTGCATTAGTTAATTTGTGAACCTGTTATGATGTTTGTCGTTGACCAGTTCAATTGTTCTGTTTGATAATAATTTCTTATTGAATCGTCGTCAAAATCCTCTGAGCTTAGCTTTTGCAATGACAATAAATAAAAGTCAAGGGCAAACATTAAGAAAAGTTGGTATAAATTTGCATAGTTCGGTCTACTCACATGGCCAGTTGTATGTAGCAGTCTCAAAAGCAACGTCACAGGCAGAGCTGAAAATATTACTACCTCACAATGCCAACAGTCGCCCAAGCCACACAAAGAATGTCATCTACTCGGAAGTGTTTACTAAGGTTAAAAATAATGCACATGGTTCAAAGCAGATGGTACTACTAAATTTAATTACCAACTAACATGAAACTTATAAATTAACTTCGCAAAAGGAATATCCTTATTGAAATGGAAATTATTTGATTGTTCTAGTTCTTTTGAAGTTCATAATTTTGAACTAAATACCAAAAAGTGGCATGTCACAACTAAATAATGATTTTTGTCTTCCTATTTTACTAATTTTTAATTGTTAAATTATCAGACGTAAAGGAAACCACGACAGCAGCGATGGTGGACAACAATAAGTCATTTCTTGAATAATAATTGGGTTTTAGAAGGTGAAACATAACTATCTCTATTAAGTCCATCAATGACATTATGTGATATATTTATTATTACCAACAAAAATATGAATGGACTCATCTCGTCCTTACTGTTGAACATTTACTTGGATTTACATCATATTGCATATTTGTGTATTGTCATGCTCAACACATGGACTTCTAATTTCAATATAAATGGCTCATATCTTTTTTCATATGTAGTTCATATGGAGAATATCAATTTTACAAATAAATCAATCGCTTAGTGAATATTTTTTGGACCACTTGATTGATATATGTATATTGTCATTTGTTTACTTTATATAATTATTGATATATACATAAATATTGTTGTTTTTCATCGTTTCTAATTGTGTGTATATATATATTGTCATGTATAATTTATCTTACAAATAAATCCTTCGTAGCTGAATAGAGGATAAATAATTGAAATAATTTTTTATTCCACTACAACTGTGTAATCTTCAAGCATTAATTATCTCATATGTGATGATCAATATTTAAGAAACGGTCACGGGTCGAACGCTAGTATACCATGTATCCCGTAACTCTTGACGGTGGTGTAACCATACCTTTGAAGTAGACTGCATACAAATTCCGCAGATATAGGTACATGATGTGATAAATTGTGGGTTAGACTGTAGTTAGGACCTGCCAATTGTTTATATGTTTTAGGATGTGAAAGTATAAAAGATATATTATCATTCCAACAATAAGACTATAGAAACCTATTGTTAAGCACTATATACTTAATTTGGAAAAAACAAAAATTGTCAATTTACTGTTACCGTGAGTTAACTAAAGCATATTCTAGTTGACAACAAAGGAATAGCAATCCACCTTTTTATATTATCCTAAACAATTATATAGGAAGTTTTCATGGACTTCAATCTAGAATTTTCACCAAGGCACCAACCCACCGGACACTTAGATCCGAGAGGTAGTGTAAGCTGAGAACGAAAAGCATTGCACTGACATGCATCAAGGACACAATCCTCCTATAGAACCTTTGAGCGCTTCAGCCTCCTATAGTCAATGGTGTGGCTATATCCAACAATTTTGAAAGATGTATTGTATTGTTTCCCAGTCTTCTTGCTTTTACATCTGCTTACTAATACATTATGATTAAGTTTCACATCATAGAGCTTGTGCATGTGGTTGACCTGTTAACGTGGATAGTTGAAGTAAGCAAGAAGGGGTCAGAAATAATAATAACATGTGGAATTTGTAATCTGCAAGTAATTGAGTCTTAAGTAATTAAACGCAAGGACAAGATTAAGTAGATGTCATGTAATTGGCACATTTCGATAAGTTTTGAGTTTGGTGTGGAGGTGACCTGTCAGGGGCCATTAATGTTGCTGTTTAATGCCCTTCATGTCCTGAAGTTTAAAAAAATGAATCAACCATTAAAATGACAATATTTATATGCAGCATAATACATTTTTATGATTAGTTTGAAGGTATGAAATTCAAATGAATATGAGTAGACGAATAACCCCCTCGCCCGAAAGATGTTAGATGCGGGAGAAAGACGGGGAGCACCAGACCGAATCACCCCAGAAACCCACCTTCCACCAGGCGCACTAGGACCGCCAATCAGCGGTTTAGAAGCCGCCCTTGTACGTGATTTTGGCTCTCCTTGTTCTCCATGCTGAGGGCCTTCTATTGGCATCACTAGTGTAACATCCCCGAAAACAGCGGAAAAATTTAAACTTTTAAATAAATGATAATCAAAGGATAAACATCAACACAGGGGACGCTACTCGAAAATATATATATCATATATGGTGCTGCACCGTATACAGGAGTTGTCAAAAGAATGACTACATCAAAATACAATATACAGATATACAAGTAGTCATGATAACCTCAAAACCGACACGAGGACCCGACTCCAAGATGCACTCGTCCTCAGTCACCACCCAAGCAGCTCCCGAAGAGGGAACCTGAAAGTAAACAACAATGCCGTGAGTTTCCCGAAGGAAACCCCGTATGCCAAACTCACCTACATGCAATGCAAATCATGACCTATCATACTAGTATTATGCCAAACATAAATCATAACTGATCATTCCCTGACGGGTTATAAGGTCATAAAAGTCATTTCCCCAACCGGGGTTCATTAGTCATAAGTCTAGTTTTGGACATCCGTAGATACCCACCGCAGGCACATGCGGTCATACGAAAAATACGCGACACACCCCGCTCGCAGCTACACTAGTCATATGGGTTCGGTGAGGGTCGCACGCACTTCCGAGTCATCATCAGATCTGATCAGTGGTCGAAGACCACAATCCGCCAGAGCCGTCGCTCTGGTCGGTCATACTCGCCAGCCGTGCCACAGCTGGACGATCACACTCGCCGGAACAGCATCGGTCGAGCATATCCGCCGGAACAACATCAGTCGGTCATCTCCGTCGCCACATAGGCTAAGGCACAGAACTCTGTTGCACAAGGGCTAACAATCATCTCCGTCGCCACACAGGCTAAGGTCATCTCCTTCGCCACAAAGGCTAAGATCATCTCCTTCGCCACAAAGGCTAAGGTCATCACAGTCATCACATATAGATCATGCAAAAGGGAATATGGTCCCACAGGTCTACTACCTAGGTCTCAATGCACATGTCATATCATGGGAACATAAGCAATAAATGAAATCCACGCACCAACGCGCTCATAAACAACCAATGCAAATACTGGGCTCCAACGGTCGACCGAAAAAGGTCATACGGTCGACCAGTTGGTCGTTAAAACCGGTAATTGGTTCGAACCACAATCCAACGGTCGAACCACGAAAATCATCGAAACGGTCGAACAAAAGTCTCTGGACGGTCGACCGTTTAGAAGGTCTACGCCACAAAATAAATATTAAATAACACATCCCAACGGTCGAACGACAATGGGCTTCCGGTCGACCGAAAAACCACAGGGACTTCAACATTCTACAAGGTCATTACCGGTCGACCGAAATATGAATCGGTCGAACCACACTTAAGTCGTCTTAAGTCATCGGTCGAACGGGATCTCAGGGCGGTCGACCGTTTAGAAGTCTACACCCCCAACCGACTTAAAACAGTACGTCCGGTCGAACTTGGTCAAAGAGGCGGTCGACCGTTTAGAAGGTCAACGCCCCCAACCGACATACTACAGTGCATTTGGTCGACCGACAAAGGGGACCCGGTCGACCGAAAACACTCAGGGTCTTCATCCTCTCGCTCAAACGTACAATCGGTCGACCACCCATTGGGTATCGTTCGACCGATTCGAGCGAGAGCGCCCGAATTACACTACAATCGGTCGACCGAAACAGAGCAGAAACTCTTGGCACTCTATTCCGACGAGCCATTCGGCCTACCGTCGAACACTCAAACACCCACACAACCTTGGTGAGCGTAAAAGCAAGGCTTGGCATACCTTGAAAGCTTGAAGAAGCTTCCGAAGAGCAACGACGATCCTCCCACGCGAAAGAGCGTAACTCCGGCGAACTCCTCACTCGAAGCGGATCTCCACACCTTCCTTGGTCTCCGGCGAACCCGACTTGCCGGCGCCCCGCTCCTCCTCCTCCTTCCACCGACGAACTACAAGGGAGGCAGAAAAGTGTTGAGCGAGAGAGAAGAAAATGAGAGGAAAGGGAATGAGAAAAGAGGAAAATGAGATGAAATGGGTTGGGTTAGGTTTATATACTCTCACTTAATTAGGGTTAAAGTTCTTAAACCTAATTAACCTTAATCAAAAGGATTACGTTCTCACAACTAGAACCATACTTTGATTTACGCAATTGGTGGGCACGAATGAAAGAAGAAAAATAACTACTTAACACTAAAAAGCAAAACGGAATTTCCATCAATCACTCATCTTTTCTTTCTTCTTTCTCACTTACATTCTTCTTTCTCTTTGTCTTTTTCACTCATTCTATAAATGGAGAACTCTTGTGCTTTTATAGGCACTTACAATGACTATTCAACTTAATCTAAAACATAAACATAACACACACTACATAAAGATGATCATTCAAGATCATTACAACCTCTACTTAAATTGCACCATAAAATAAGGACGAAAAATCATGGATAAATGAAGAGACTCTTTGTCTCTTCCTTTCCTTCAATCTTTTATCTTCCAACTTGTTGAGTCATCAACTCCTAGATCACTCACCTTCCATAGATGATGTGGCTAGTGACTAGGATGCCACCTAGGATTAAGTTCAATTCTCAATACTCCTCCTTGAACTTAATCCTCTTCCATCCACCATCCCAAGTAGGTTGCGCATCCTTTCTTGCAACCTTATTGGCAACGCTTTTATTTTAGCTAAAAGACACACCATGTGAACCTCACTTGTTCATAAGCCCCACAAAGAGGGATTGTATACATCATGCCACCGGCGCGAACACTTCTTCATAACCTATGCTGGTCCTTTGCTTGTAGCCTTTTGCTATCAAGTGTGCCTTACATCGCTCGACCTCTCCTTGGGGTGTTGTCTTCTTCTTATACACCACCCTGATACTAGTGGTTTTGTGACGTTTTGGAAGCAACGCTAGCTCCCAAGTCTCATTCTTTTATATTGACTGCATCTCCTCATTCATCGTGGCTCACCTTCTTGCATTTGCCACCACCGCTTCTTCGAACGGGATGCTCTCGCATAGAGCAAAGAGGCAAACCAAGTGTAGCTCACTTGTTCCCTCGTAGAGATCACGAAGACTCCTTGTCTTCCTCGGTCTCGTCTCTTCATCATCGGATGATACAACTTCGTGATTTGTGGAATCTGCGACCTCCACTTCTTGCTTCTCATTTTCATTGTTCTCTCCGTATTCCTCCTTATGCTCATCATCAACTTGAGCATACATGACATGATTTGTCACCACCTCGTGGTTAACAAACAAGGCCATTCCATCACCGAGGGCATCTTCCTCCTCGGCAACAAGGTTGGAACTTTCTTCCACCTTCTTCTTCGACCAACATTCGCTTGCATAGTGTCCATGCTTCCCACAAATGAAGCACTCAATCTCCTTCTTTGATCCACGATCACAACGGCCACGGCTGGAGCTCTCCTCTACCTTCTTTTGTGACCAACATTCTTTCCCAAAATGGCCACGCTTCCCACACTTGAAGGACTCGGCCTCCTTCTTGTTTAGATGGCCACCTCTTCCTCGATCAAAGTTGTGAGGCTTCTTCTCCTTGAGCGACATCTTTTCTTGCAACGCCTCCTCAAAAACATCTTACCTCCTCTTTCTCTTTCTTTGTTCATGTGCCTCCAACGAGCTTGCTAGGTCGCCGACGGTCATCTTCTCGAGGTCCTTTGATTCCTCGATAGCACACGCAACATTTTCGAAGTCTTCGGTGATAGAACAAAACACTTTCTCCACCACCCTTCCTTCAGTTAACGCCTCCCCATTTCTCTTCAATTTGTTTGCCACCACGTGAACCTTCTTCACGAAATCAGCAACACCTTCTGATTCCTTCATATTCAACGCCTCGAAGCATTTGGAGGCGCACTTGCCTCACTCGATCAACACCATTGTAGCTCTTCTCAACGGTGTCTCATGCCTCCTTTGACATCTTGGCTTCAACGATCTTCTCAAAGCCACTCTCATCCACCGCTTGGAAGAGAAGGAAGAGAGCATTCTTGTCTTTGGCTCTTCTCTCCTTTTGTGCTTTGATTTGTGCGATGGTTGCTACCCCCATCACGGCCTCCTCCTCGAACCCGCTCTCCACAAGATCCCAAGCATCATGGGCACCAAGCAGGACATGCATTTGGATACTCCGATTGTTGTCGTTACCATTCGAGAGGCGAGGGGACGATACATGACCAAACAAGGTCATTCCTGAGCTCCCCATCAGACGAGGCACTAATACCAGATGTTAGATGCGGGAGAAAGACGGGGAGCACTAAACCGAGTCACCCTAGAAACCCACCTTCCACCAGGCGGACTTGGACCGCCGACCAACGATCCCAAACCGCCAATCAGTGGTTTAGAAGCCGCGCCTGGTGCGAGGTTTTGGCTTGCCTTGTTCTCCATGCTGAGGGTCTTCTATTGGCATCACTAGAACCATACTTTTATTTACGCAATTGGTGGGCACAGATGAAAGAAGAAAAATAACTACTTAACACTCAAAAGCAAAACGGAATTTCCATCAATCACTCATCTTTTCTTTCTTCTTTCTCACTTACATTCTTCTTTCTTTTTGTCTTTTTCACTCATTCTATAAATGGAGAACTTGTGCTTTTATTGGCACTTACAATGACTCTTCAACTTAATCTAAAACATAAACATAACACACACTACATAAAGATGACCATTCAAGATCATTACAACCTCTACTTAAATTGCACCATAAAATAAGGACGAAAAATCATGGATAAATGAAGAGACTCTTTGTCTCTTCCTTTCCTTCAATCTTTTATCTTCCAACTTGTTGAGTCATCAACTCCTAGATCACTCACCTTCCATAGATGATGTGGCTAGTGACTAGGATGCCACCTTGGATTAAGTTCAATTCTCAATACTCCTCCTTGCAATTAATCCTCTTCCATCCACCATCCCAAGTAGGTTGCGCATTCTTTCTTGCAACCTTATTGGCAACGCTTTTATTTTAGCTAAAAGACACACCATGTGAACCTCACTTGTTGATAAGCCACACAAAGAGGGATTGTATATATGCATGCCACCGGCGTGAACACTTCTTCATAACCTATGCTGGTCCTTTGCTTGTAGCCTTTTGCTATCAAGTGTGCCTTACATCGCTCTACCTCTCCTTGGGGTGTTGTCTTCTTCTTATACACCACCCTGATACAAGTGGTTTTGTGACGTTTTGGAAGCAAAGCAAGCTCCCAAGTCTCATTCTTTTCTTTCGACTTCATCTCCTCATTCATCGTGGCTCACCTTCCTGCATTTGCCACCACCGCTTCTTCAAACGGGATGCTCTCGCCTAGAGCTAAGAGGCAAACCAAGTGTATCTCACTTGTTACCTCGTAGAGATCACGAAGACTCCTTGTCTTCCTCGGTCTCGTCTCTTCATCTTTGGATGATACAACTTCGTGATTGGTGGAATCTCCCACCTCCACTTCTCGCTCCTCATTTTCGTTGTTCTCTTCGTATTCCTCCTTATGCTCATCATCAACTTGGGCATGCATGACATGATTTGTCACCTCCTAGTGGTTAACAAACAAGGCCATTCCATTACCGTGGGCATCTTCCTCCTCGGAAACAAGGTTGGAACTCTCTTCCACCTTCTTATTCGACCAACATTCGCTTGCATAGTGTCCATGCTTCCCACAAATGAAGCACTCAATCTCCTTCTTTGATCCACGATCACAATGGCCACGGCTAGAGCTCTCCTCCACCTTCTTTTCTGACCAACATTCTTTCGTAAAATGGCCGCGCTTCCCACACTTCAAGCACTCGGCCTCCTTCTTGTTTGGACGGCCACCGCTTCCTCGATCAAAGTTGCGAGGCTTGTTCTCCTTGAACGACATCTTTTCTTGCAACGCCTCCTCCAAGACATCTTACCTCCTCTTTTTCTTTCTTTGTTCATGTGCCTCCAACGAGCTTGCTAGGTCGTTGACGGTCATCTTCTCGAGGTCCTTTGATTCCTCGATATCACACACAACATTTTCGAAGTATTCGGTGAGAGAACAAAACACTTTCTCCGCCACCCTTCTTTCAGTTAACGCCTCCCCATTTCTCTTCAATTTGTTTGACACCACGCGAACCTTCGTCACGAAATCAGCAACACCTTCCGATTCCTTCATATTCAACGCCTCGAAGCATTTGGAGGCGCACTTGCCTCACTCGATCAACACCCTTGTAGCTCTTCTCAACGATGTCCCACACCTCCTTCGACATCTTGGCTTCAGCGATCTTCTCAAAGCCACTCTCATCCACCGCTTGGAAGAGAAGGAAGAGAGCACTCTTGTCTTTGGCTCTTCTCTCCTTTTGTGCTTTGATTTGTGCGATGGTTGCTACCCCCATCACGGCCTCCTCCTCGAACCCGCTCTCCACAAGATCCCAAGCATCATGGGCACCAAGCAGGACATGCATTTGGATATTCCGATTGTTGTCGTTACCATTCGAGAGGAGAGGGGACGATACATGACCAAACAAGGTCATTCCTGAGCTCCCCATCAGACGAGGCACTGATACCAGGTGTTAGATGCGGGAGAAAGACGGGGAGCACTAAACCGAGTCACCCCAGAAACCCACCTTCCACCAGGCGGACTTGGACCGCCGACCAACGATCCCAAACTGCCAATCAGCGGTTTAGAAGCCGCGCCTGGTGCGAGGTTTTGGCTCGCCTTGTTCTCCATGCTGAGGGTCTTCTATTGGCATCACTAGAACCATACTTTTATTTACGCAATTGGTGGGCACGGATGAAAGAAGAAAAATAACTACTTAACACTCAAAAGCAAAATGGAATTTCCATCAATCACTCATCTTTTCTTTCTTCTTTCTCACTTACATTTTTCTCTCTTTTTGTCTTTTTCACTCATTCTATAAATGGAGAACGTGTGCTTTTGTAGGCACTTACAATGACTCTTCAACTTAATCTAAAACATAAACATAACATACACTACATAAAGATGATCATTCAAGATCATTACAACCTCTACTTAAATTGCACCATAAAATAAGGACGAAAAATCATGGATAAATGAAGAGACGTTTTGTCTCTTCCTTTCCTTCAATCTTTTATCTTCCAATTTGTTGAGTCATCAACTCCTAGATTACTCACCTTCCATAGATGATGTGGCTAGTGACTAGGATGTCACCTAGGATTAAGTTCAATTCTCAATACTCCTCTTTAAACTTAATCCTCTTCCATCCACCATCCCAAGTAGGTTGCGCATCCCTTCTTGCAACCTTATTGGCAACACTTTTATTTTAGCTAAAAGACACACCATGTGAACCTCACTTGTTCATAAGCCACACAAAGAGGGATTGTATACATGCATGCCACCGGCGCGAACAGTTCTTCATAACCTATGCTGGTCCTTTGCTTGTAGCCTTTTGTTATAAAGTGTTCCTTACATCGCTCGACCTCTCCTTGGGGTGTTGTCTTCTTCTTATACACCACCCTGATACTAGTGGTTTTGTGACGTTTTGGAAGCAAAGCTAGCTCCCAAGTCTCATTCTTTTCTATTGACTGCATCTCCTCATTCATCGTGGATCAGCTTCTTGCATTTGCCACCACCGCTTCTTCGAACGGGATGCTCTCGCATAGAGCTAAGAGGCAAACCAAGTGTAGCTCACTTGTTCCCTCGTAGAGATCACGAAGAATCCTTGTCTTCCTCGGTCTCGTCTCTTCATCATCGGATGATACAACTTCGTGATTTGTGGAATCTGCGACCTCCACTTCTTGCTCCTCATTTTCATTGTTCTCTCCGTATTCCTCCTCATGCTCATCATCAACTTGAGCATACATGACATGATTTGTCACCTCCTCATGGTTAACAAACAAGGCCATTCCATCACCGCGGGAATCTTCCTCCGCGGCAACAAGGTTGGAACTCTCTTCCACCTTCTTCTTCGACCAACATTCGCTTGCATAGTGTCCATGCTTCCCACAAATGAAGCACTCAATCTCCTTCTTTGATCCACGATCACAATGGCCACGGCTAGAGCTCTCCTCCACCTTCTTTTCTGACCAACATTCTTTCGTAAAATGGCCACGCTTCCCACACTTGAAGCACTCGGCCTCCTTCTTGTTTGGACGGCCACCTCTTCCTCGATCAAAGTTGCGAAGCTTGTTCTCCTTGAACGACATCTTTTCTTGCAACGCCTCCTCCAAGACATCTTACCTCCTCTTTTTCTTTCTTTGTTCATGTGCCTCCAACGAGCTTGCTAGGTCATCGACGGTCATCTTCTCGAGGTCCTTTGATTCCTCGATAGCACACACAACATTTTCGAAGTCTTCGGTGAGAGAACAAAATACTTTCTCCACCACCCTTCCTTCAGTTAACGCCTCCACATTTCTCTTCAATTTGTTTGACACCACGCGAACCTTCGTCACGAAATCAGTAACACCTTCCGATTCCTTCATATTCACCGCCTCGAAGCATTTGGAGGTGCACTTGCCTAACTCGATCAACACCCTTGTAGCTCTTCTCAACGGTATCCTACGCCTCCTTCGAGATCTTGACTTCAGCGATCTTCTCAAAGCCACTCTCATCCACCGCTTCGAAGAGAAGGAAGAGAGCACTCTTGTCTTTGGCTCTTCTCTCATTTTGTGCTTTGTTTGTGCGACGATTGCTACCCCTGTCACGGCCTCCTCCTCGAAGCCGCTCTCCACAAGATCCCAAGCATCATGCGCACCAAGCAAGACACGCATTTGGATACTCCGATTGTTGTAGTTGCCATTCGAGAGGCGAGGCAACGATACATGACCAAACGAGGTCATTCCTGAGCTCCCCATCAGACGAGGCTCTCATACCAGATGTTAGACGCGGGAGAAAGACGGGGAGCACTAGACCGAGTCACCCCAGAAACCCACCTTCCACCAGGCTGACTTGGACCGCCGACCAACAATCCCAAACCACCAATCAGCGGTTTAGAAGCCGCACCTGGTGCACGGTTTTGGCTCGCCTTGTTCTCCATGTTGAGGGCCTTCTTTTGGCATCACTAGAACCATACTTTGATTTACGCAATTGGTGGGTACGAATGAAAGAAGAAAAATAACTACTTAACACTCAAAAGCGAAACGGAATTTCCATCAATCACTCATCTTTTCTTGCTTCTTTCTCACTTACATTCTTCTTTCTTTTTGTCTTTTTCACTCATTCTTTAAATGGAGAACTCTTGTGCTTTTATAGGTAGTTACAATGACTTTTCAACTTAATCTAAAACATAAACATAACATACACTACATAAATATGACCATTCAAGATCATTACAACCTCTACTTAAATTGCACCTTAAAATAAGGACGAAAAATCATGGATAAAGGAAGAGACTCTTTGTCTCTTCCTTTCCTTCAATCTTTTATCTTCCAACTTGTTTAGTCATCAACTCCTAGATCACTCACATTCCATAGATGATGTGGCTAGTGACTAGCATGCCACCTAGGATTAAGTTCAATTATCAATAATTAGGATATATCAGTTTTACAAATTTAAACAATTCAAGATTTACAAGAATATAATTAAATAGATAGAATGCATTATTATTATAAAAAGAACATGTATTAGCTAAATTACTAAGTCCAAGTCTAACATACAAAATTCTAACTACTCAAAACAGACATGCAACGAAACACATGTAGCGCATACTAAAGCAATCGTGCACCTAAATGTGTTGGAATCAAATGAATACTATATTGAATTGACCAGCGTAATATTCCTTTGCACTTCATTAAAGTAATAAATCAAAAATAATATTATGTTCAATTGACCAACATAATATTCCATTGCACCTCATTAAAGTAACAAATAAAAAATATAATGGGCTACCACATAAAAAGTGAACTACCAAGCCACAATATTTGTTTAATTTCCCACATTTTGCAAAAACGATTTACATGTTGTCTAATGATTATGCAATGAGTCATGAGACGTAGAATTGAAAAACTCATTCAAATGGAGTAATATTGCAGTATCAGTGTGATAATTAACTAGTATAGAAGTCATTACAATATTAGTTGCAATAGAATATTGGAGTTGTAATCTTGTTGTTCGATAATTAGAGCATTGTATGGTTTGGGGGTATGGGATATGTTTGGGATATTTATGCTGAGATAAGTGTCATTTCACAAGTCAACTCTTAACAAATCAAGTTTGATGTGCAATGTCTCTGGTGGGTCTAATGATAGAATAAATTCTTTTCTCAGCAAATGTATGTCGTTTATGTCAAATTTATGCCAAGCCGTAGAAGTCGTTCAAGTCAATGCTGAATTGCAGAGTTAAGAAGCAATTGTTATAATTGGATTAACTCCAAATTAAACACACACGTACAAAACAACATTGTGACAATTAATTGATGAGCATGTACAGGATATACCTGGTATGGAAATTTAAACACGAGGGGAATGCAATGGTTTGACAATAAAAAAGAATATACCTAAGAAGAAGAAGAAAGAAAAAAAGAACACTTACCAGCTTCCAAAGCACTCCCCCGAAATCAAAGGCCCCAACACAACATGCCTTTGGGCAACGAAAGTGATTAATGACCGTTGTTTAGGACGTCATTTGAGAACGCTGCTGAGTTGACACAGTTCATGTCAACAGCACAAAAGAATTCATTTTCTCATTCTTTTCTTTTGTTGTCTTCCCAATGCTTCTCAAATCACATTAAATGTGTCTCAAATCAGTCCATCCCTCATTTTGGTGCTCCTACACAGCATATGGAGTTTCTTCTTCATTTTGTCTCCTTTTTGGCGCATATTCTTTCTTCTCTTGGTTCTCCTCTCATCCTCTTTGTACTTCAATGGAAGTCGTTAATGTATCTTCACCAGTGGAGTAACCCTCAAATGTTCCGAAGAAGCAGATGTTTTTTCATTCTTTCGAAGACGCCAAAATATTTTACGTAGGTTATGCTGATTCCAGTGGTTTTGATGTTAAGATAAGGCAATCTCATTACGATTGTGGTGTTGTTATACGGGGCACACTGACTTGCTCCAAGGAGGGTCAGGCTCCAGCAAACCAAGGACAAGGGAAACTAAAGCATAGGTTATCGAGTAGGGTCTAGTGCACTGCTCGGATCCAGGTCTCTGGAAACCCAGCAAGGGGGCACCACATTAACTATGTTGATCTTAAACATAACCACGCCATGCTTGAGGAGGATCAAATGCGTTTTCTCAGACAACGATTCGTCCCTGATGCCGCCAGAGCAAGCATATCGTGCAATGATTCTGTGGGGATATCAGCTGCTAAGACCATGCAATCTTTTGTGGTTGAGGCCGGAGGTAATGAGAAATTGACTTTCAACGAAAGGGACCTAAGATGTGTTTTATTTCTGCCTAACAAAATTGAAGTAAAACATTTTTCCTGGTCTTAAACATTTCTGTGTGCAGGAACGTTGTAAACGAAGTCAAAAATTTGAAGATGGGACCTGGCAATGCACAAGCTCTTCAGAACTATTTCGTTAGGATGCAGAAGATTGATTCCATGTTTTTCTATGTAACAGGTATGGATAACGAAGGAAGACTACGAAACGTGTTCTGGGCTGACTGTCATTCTAGAGCTGCCTATTCATACTTCAGAGATGCAATATGTTTCGACACAACCCACATTACCAACAAATACGACATACCTTTGCCCCATTTGTAGGAGTTAATCACCATTTCGAGACAGTTTTGCTCAGTTGCGCTTTGCTGTCTTCTGAGACCACTAAAAATTACATTTGGTTGTTCCAAACGTGGTTGTCGTGCATGAACGGTACGTATATACTTAGGGCCATGTTCAGTTTGAGGTCTGGGCCTGTCCAGTTTAAGGTGTGTAGTTGTCTAGATTAAGGTGTGTGTATGTCCAGAATACGTTGTGGTTATGTCCAAATCATGTTTACGTGCCTGTTCGGATTAAGTTGCGTGTCTGCCCGGATTAAGTGGTAGGTATGTCCGGACTAAGTTTTGAGACTGTCCAAAATGCATTCTGGTTTTGTCTGGAATACGTTGTTATGTCCGGAATATGTTGGGTGTATGTCCTGTTTAAGTTGTGTGTTTGTCCAGATTAAGTTGTGTAGTTATGTGTCTAGAATAAGTTGCGTGTCTGTCCGGAATAAGTTGTGTCCGTCCGAAATTAGTTGTGTTTCTGTCCGGTTTAAGTGTTTGTCTGTCCAAAAACAGTTGTGTTTTTGTCTGGTTTAAGTTGTATGTATGTCCAGATTAAGTCGTGTGTCTGTCCGGATATAGTCGTGTGTGTGTCCGGATTAAGTTGCGTGTCTGTTCCGAATAAGTTGTAGGTCTGTGCGGAATTAGTTGTGTTTCTGGCCAGATTAAGTCGTGTGTCTGTCCGGATTAAGTAGTGTGTCTCTTTCGAATACGTTGTGGGTCTGTCCAGAATTAGTCATGGGTCTATCTGGAATACGTTATGTGTCTGTCCAGATAAAGTTTTCAAAGTAGTTTTTCTTCGAATATATATATTTGAATATATGACTCACTCCTTTTAAATTGCCCCCATCATGCAGAAATAAGTCCCCCAGCAATCATAACATATTAATGTGGCGCCATTACTGTTGTTGTAAAGAATGTCTTCCCAGACGTAAGACACAGATTTTGTATATGACATATAATGAACAAAGCTCCCGCGAAGTTGCCGACGTAGTATCAAAATCACATGTTATTTGATCTAAAATTGATTGTATTCGATTCCAAAACCCCAGCACAATTTGAGCGTAATTGGTAGGGTTTTCTTGGTGATTTGGACCTTGAGAACCATAGTTGGCTCCAATCGATTTATGCAATCTGAGGGTCCTGGATACCTGCATTTGTTGGAGATTGTTTCTTCGCAGGAATGACATCTACTCAGAGAAGTGAGAGTATGAACTCCTTTTTTGACAAGTACCTGACATCTAAGACCACACTTAAGCAGTTCGTTCAACAATACGAACTCGTGCTCCACAACAAGCACGAGAAGGAAGCTCAATCAGATTTCAATTGTCTTCATAAGAGTCCCCAATTGGTTTCAATGTATCCATTCGAGAGGCAGTGGAGCGAGTTGTATACGGTAGGGGTCTTCAAGAAAGTACAATTACAAATTGCGAAGTTGATATACTCCGATATTACGGAGGAGTTCAATACGGATGACGTATTGAATTACAAAGTATCTGAACATGTATTGTCTGGTGAGCAGCTACTGTTGAAACATTTCCTAGTATAAATCAGATCTATAAACTTCACATGTGAGTGTAGAATGTTTCAGCACATGGGTCTTCTATGCTGCCACATTTTTGTTGTCATTGCACGCTTAGATCCTAATGCATTGCTCCCGGAGTCTTATATTGTTAATCGATGGCGGAAGGATATTCGAAGGAGCTATCGAGATAAGATGTATCTAGACAATGGCGTAATGGAGAAGGATGCGCTTCGTCGTCACGACGACATAATGTGTCGTGCCGTTTGGATCGCACAAGAAGCCTTCATTTTCACACGAAGGGTATTGTGAGGCTGTTAAGTCTAATGAATTGCTTAAGGCACGTATGCAAACTACCCAATTCCCTACTCAAGTTGCTGAACCTGGGACCGCAGGTACATCTGTTCTCAATCCCGATAAGGTCAGACGTCCAGGAAGTCTTCCGCCTAGACGTCAGGTTTCTTTAGTTGAGAAGATAATTAAAAGAAGCCACAAAAATCACGGCGAACAAGAGAAGAGAAAGTTCAAGATGAAGGTTACGTCGCCGTTGTACGCAGTCGCATCGACACTGGGGGATCCTGATTTTTGTGATTGGGACATGAATATGTATTACGAGGAACTTCCTCCTTAATTTAAGATTTCTTGTTATTTTTTAGTTCTTGTAAAATGATGAAAAGTCTACGCACCCCAGTATAAGTTGTGGTGGATTTTCAGTTCTTGCTATTTGAATTGCTGATCTTATCTGTCAAGAATAAGTTGGGTGCATGTCCGGATTAAGTTGGGTGTTTGTCCAAATTATGTTGTGGGTCTGTCTAGATTAAGGTTCTAGTATGTCCGGTTTACGTTCTGGGTCTGTCCCATTTATGTTGTGTGTCTGTCCAGATTAAGGTGTCCAGGTGTCCAGTTTAAGTTTTCTGTTAGGTTTAATTTTTTGTTATGTTCGGTTTAAGTTGAGTGTTTGTCGAGATTATGTTGTGGTTCTGTCCATATTAAGCTTCTAGTCTGTCTGGTTTACATTTTGGGTCTGTCCTGTTTATGTTGTGTGTCTGTCCAGATTAAGTTGTCCAAGTGTCCAGTTTAAGTTGTGTCTGTCAGGTTATGTTATCCAGATTATGTTGTGGGTCTTTCCAGATTAAGGTTCTAGTTTGTCCAGTTTACGTTCTGGGTCATTATTACGTGAGGAGACGCAACCGTTGACATTCATTCCTTTTGAGAGGACACAACCTCTCACGTGACGAAGTGCAACCCTTCATTACAGGGTCTATAAAATCAGAGGTTATGTTGTCTTCCATTTAGGTGTGTATTCGATCCCCTCCCAAGTCCCAACTAAGTGTGTTCGACTCCTCTCCTCCACCCAAAAAATGGCCTTCCAACACAATGACTCAGACTACTCATCTAATGAAGGTGAACACATCGTTGGTGGACCAACATGGGGAGATTGTCCCCTATACCGGGAGTGCCCTATCGCACCTGTAGGTGCGGGCTGAAGGCAACAGAGTTGTGGTCCAACACTCCAAACAAGATTGGCAAGAAGTTCTACGTCTGTGGCTCCTCGGAGCCAATCCGTCACTGTCGTTACTTCGTCTGGGACGATGGAAAACCGGTACCACCGGTGGATAAACCCGACCAGAGTGTAAAGGACTCAGGGACTCAGTTTAAGTTGTGTCTGTCAGGTTTAAGTTGAGTGTTTGTCCAGATTATGTTGTGGGTCTGTCCAGATTAAGGTTCTAGGTTGTTCGGTTTACGTTCTGGGTCTTTCCCGTTTATGTTGTGTGTCTATCCAAATTAAGGTGTCCAGTTTAATTTGTGTCTGTCAGGTTATGTTGTCCAGATTATGTTGTGGGTATGTCCAGATTAAGGTTCTAGTTTGTCCGGTTTACGTAATTTCTATGAATAAAATGTTGGTAAATTGTACGGGAAAAAAAGAAAAAACAGTGTTTGTAATTTGTACATATAAATAAGAAAGTAGTCTAAAATTTGGTCTTCAGATTTGTACACACAAACGGTGGTCCCTAAGTAAGCAGACCGCCAATTTGCCTCTGATACAGCGAATGCTATTGGGGTCCTTCTCCTTCGTCGGGTCAAGCTTTAGCATTAGGCACCTTATTCAGTATAAAACATAGGCACCACAATCGTTGCTCCCCGGTGGTTGTCGTTGGCTATTCTTCCTGAGGATTCTCAATGGCCAGTCAACCTTCAATATGTCCCTCCAGTATTTAGCCACCTCTGCTGCTGCGCATTCATGTGTTCCTACCATCTGGTTTGGATCTTCACCTCGATCTAGCTCCCTAGAGATACTGTTGAACTGCAGGATCTCCGCGGACGGCCCGTGGACAACCACCAGAGTCCAATGACCTGCAGACCAGCATGGTTGTGCGATTAAGGTCTCTCTCGGGGACAAACCATTTATTTTTAGGAGGATAAAATCTTTAATTTCTCTGCCTTGGCCACCCACAATTCACCCTGACTCGAATGTTGATATGCATATAACCTTTTGTGTTGGGCGTCTTCCTTAGAGAACAGAAATCATAGCTTCAATAGTTTGGTTGCCCATATCCATCCCAGGCGTTATAAGTTCCTTCAGGTCACTACGTGTTAGACTACACATGTCCCCTCTCCAGATCACCTCTCTCTGGTCCTTGCTGGGCGTGGTCAAGTTCAATAACATGTTGACCTCATCAACTGACAACGTCCCTAATGCAGCCATGTCAACATCAGGCCTCGTCCCCCTAAGTGGACAGCCAACCTGTAATTGTCCTTTAACTTTTACCCTTTTTTCTATAGGTTCCTTTGGGCTCCTCTGTTTTTTCTCTTTTGCTCCGCTTCCACCATATTCTTCTAAGCCCGTCTTTCTCGCGATTTGGAGGTTAGGGTTTCGATTTTTTCATTTTCCACCATTTTCTTTTTTATGTATTAGGATGATATGCATTGTTGTTTTAGGTATGATTGTAATGTTTTTGTTGGTTTACGAACCTTTTTTGTTGCAAACTCGATTTCGATTTTTGGTTCTTAGGCCAAACTATTTATTTCTTGTTTCTTAGTTGATTATTGATTTCATTTTTGTTGATTGTAGGTCTACAGTAGTAATATTAAAAATAGTTGAATTTAAGTTTGATTGTTGTGATTGAAATTAGATTTGTTGTTGTTATTTTGGTTTGAATGTATGTTAGTTTTAATGAATGTAAACTTAAAAATGATTTATTTGGGTTTGAATGTACGTGACTTTGAATGTATGTAGGAATTTAAGTCTGATATTTGTAATCTTAAAAATAGAGTAATGAATGTATGCGGGTTTTAATGAAAAAAAATGTTTTGAAGTTGAGAAATATGTCCATTAAATATGTGGTGATTTGCATGTTGTTTGAATGTATCGTTTGAAGTTGTGAAATACGTCGTTATGTAGATGTTTGGAATTTGAGGATGTTATTTGTAGTATTGTCAGTTCGTTCTACAGTGCAGGTTTAAAATTTACGAATTTGAAAATATATGAGAGATTTTGTCAAATTTTCAAATAAATTCTAAAATTATTCGTAACGTTGTTTATTGTAGGTTATTTTAACACTACACTCATTACTCGACGTTTACATTCGTTTGCTACTACACTCGATTGAGGTAATTTCTAAAATATTTGAGTACTTTGAAAATTTTAATTAATTAGTAGTAGAATAACAACCATCTCACTTGAACACATTTTCAAATTTAATTAATATATGTTAGGAATTGATAAAGATGATGAAGGATCCTTGTTGGTAATGTCTAATTAGAATGTAATGGAGATGTGGCAGAGTATATAGGATCTGACCGCAAATTGGTAGTTGTTCCGTTAAACATAAAATATGGGGATTTAATGGATGTCATGAGATTTGAATTTGTTATCCAGACAATATGTTTGATGTCAAGTTGATGGCAAAATTGACATTAAACAATGATTGGACATACACTCCATTAACCAATGACAAGTTGGTTTATGGAATGATGCGTTTTTTTAAACGAATGTTTGTGGTAGGAGTGTATGTGGAAGCTGAACCTAAAGTGTCCGACCCTACGCTGACAACCAACACTCATTCACCGGAATATTGTACAGTAAGGTCAACCGGTTAGGATTGAGGAATAGATTAGAATATAAGTCTAAATCCTACAACCGAAGTTCCGACATACCAGCAAATTCCATTTTTGCAGTCGCAGAACTTTCAAACAGGCAATGAATGGCTAGAAAATGCATGTGACATTCCTTCCAGCAGTGAAAATCCTTATCCTAGTTTGTTGCAATTTGAAATCATGCATTACAATCATGATGCGTTTGCTGGCAGGGCTGGACCGTCTGCCTCATATCCCTCCCTTGGGTTTGATTTGTCAGCTGGTGACCCAATTCATTTTAGTTGACCAGAATGCATGGAAGAGATGCATAGCATTGAAGATGATGACAATTAGGGGATTACAGTACACCATTCGCTGTAGAAGAAGAACCTGAAGGTGTTTCTGCTAATGAAGTCGTACCGGAGACGCAGGATGTCATATATGCGATGATCCAATCCATAAACTGTGAAGACGACGACGTTGTTGATGATGTAGTTGCTAACAACGACATGGTTCCAACTCATAATGAACTTCCCGATATCTTCGAGAACGACAATAAGATAGAGAATTCTGTAATTGAACACTCATTCTTCGATGCTGCAAACAATTTGGAACGAAGTGATTGGCGTACGGAAGATGGTTGTCTTTTTTGGGATAAACGAATAATTCCAACGAAAGATGATTTGGTTCACACTCTGTAGTTGTGCACATTAAAAAAAATTACAGTATTCAATTGTGGTTTCTTCAACGAAACGGTACACTATTCATTATCTTCGTCGTGATGAGGATAACTGCAAATGACATCTACATGCGTCTGTCCCAAAAGGCTGTAGATATTTTCAAGTTAAAACGTACGACGCCGAGCACACTGTTCCAATCCAATGTTGTTGAACGACAACAAACAATGTAGTAATAATTTTGTTTACAACTTGATAATGCCTTATGTTAGAACTCACTTCACAATTACTCCTGCTGAAATAATGGAAAGGGTGAAGACCAAATACTCACTTGTAATCGATTACGCTGAAGCATAACATGCCAGGTAAAAAGCATTTAAAAAGAATTTATGGTTCTGAAGAATACAGTTTTAGGGATCTACGAAAGTTCCTCATAGTTCTCTGTCAGAACAATGAAGGCTCTGTTGTCAAAATAGAGACCGTACATGTAAATCTAGACGAGATGTTCAAGCGTGTGTTTTGGGGGTTTGGGCCTTCAATTAGTTGGTTTCAATATTGCAGACCCGTTGTCAGTGTGGATGGAACGCACCTCTATAGCAAATATAGAGGTTTATTGTTAATTGTTGTGGGTACGGATGCAAACAAGAGAATTTTTACTCTAGCATTTGCTGTTGTAGAGAGCGAGAAGACATGAGTCATGGACGTAATTCCATCAATTGCTAGCAAGTAGAGTGACCATGCGACGTGATTTGTGTATTATCACTGACAGATTCTCTGGAATAAACGCTTGTGTGCGATCCACATTTCCACCTTCAGAGGCACATGTAAATTGATTCTGTCTTCAACACATGAAAGCAAATCTTTCTAAACATCAAAAATTACAACGAAAGATTGGGACACAAATCAAGTTTTACGAAGCAGGTAAAACTCATTCCGTTATGAAATTTGAAGAGCTAATGAAGGCTATTGCAGAGGATCATAAACCGGTATAGGAGTGGATTCAGCATCAAGGTCCGTTGGAAAGATGGACTTGTTGTCATGATGGGGGTCGACGTTTCGGATGTATGACAACAAACATGTCAGAAAGCTTCAACAATGTCATACAAGGGGCACGCAGTATGCCAATTACGACCATGATTTTGATGACATTTCTCCGTTTGAACAAATTCTTTGCTAAAAGAAGGGACGTCGCTGAGGCATGGAATGAAACATATGTACCGACAGTCCATACCGTGGTGACGGCAAATAACAATCTGGCCAGAACACATGCAGTAACTCAATACCACCAGCTGATGTATCAGGTTGAAGTCAATGACCACAAAAAATACCTTGTGAAATTTGAAGGAGTTATTACTTGCACTTGTGGATACATAATTGCATTGCACGTCCCCTGTTCACATGTACTAGCAGTTTGCAGCGGCAGACATGCAAATTTAAGCACTTCACATTTGGTCTCCACATATTATGAGGTTCAAATGTATAGACAGACGTACAAAGCGATATTTATCCCAATTCCTGATGTGAGGTATTGGCCAGATCGTGACAACATCACAATGAAGCCTCCCCAAACCAAAAGACATCTTGGTCGTCCAAAATCAACGCGAATCCGAAGCGAGATGAACGAGCACTCTGGAAGAACGGTACAATGTGGGAGATGCGACGGTTTGGGGAATAATAGAAAACGATGCAAGGAACCTATATAGTGAAATTGTTTAAAAAATGACTACGTTACTAATATATAGGATTTCAGATAAGTGTAAGACTTGAATGGTTGATTAAATGTAAGAGCATCATTGGTTAATTAAATGTAAGAGTTGACTGGTTGATTAAATGTAAGAGTTGAATTGATGTGGTGTAAGACTTGAATTAATATAAAGTATTTCGTTATGCCTCAGATTTCTTATTGTTCCAATTCCTCTCCTATTTGATTTGCAACACTTAAATTGTGTTTGTTGTTGAATTTTTTGTAATTAGAATGATTGTCTTTGTTGTCAAAAAGTTTTTAAACATGAAATGAAATTGTCGAGTTCTTAAATTAAATGAATATCCCGATTTCTCTTCAATAGAACACGGCACTGGTGCTGCCGAGTTCTGCTTGAGAGAACTCGGTATCACTAGCGCCAAGTTCTATTTGAGAGAAATCGGCACTTATGTTGTCGAGTTCTATTTGAAATATTGTTCTTCTGGCAAATCACTTCAACAGAAATATGACAGGTACTCGCACAATAAAAACCAAAATGAACTCGGCACTGGTGATTCCGAGTTCCGTATACACTAAAAAACAAACCCGTCGCCGCCGCGTGTCATCACGTGGTGGCAGCAAGTCTAGTGTGAAAAATACTTTTAAGGGGGGTTTTTTGGCAATTTTTTTTAAAAAAAAATACGATTTTGGAAAAATTTCCATAAAGAAAAAGACCACACAACGTTCACCATAAAGGATAAACATGAAATTAGTAAATAAAAAAACAACTATTTGAAAGTAGTAAAGAAAAAAACAACTACATAGGTTTAGAGAACAAAACGATGGGTTTGTAGTGGAAAAAAATTACAACACCGAACTACACTTGTGAGGGAGCGCTTACTCCTTGTGCTCGTCGGAACTTTAGACGTTTAAATTTGAGTGCATCGCGGGTGGAAGACAACAATCCATCGTATTAATAAGGATGCTTCTATGGTGAGTAATTGCAACCAAAGGTAACCACAAATTCGAGCCTTTAAACCAACAAACAGACGTAAGAATCTGACCTTTAAGTCAAAAAAACAACAAAAAAAATTAAAATGCATGTACATAAAGAAATCATTAATTTCGAAGACAAAACATGTAGATATCCAATCTTCAAACCAAAAACTCTTGGAAAGCACATAAAAAATAAATTCCGAAGCCAAAAATCCAAAAAAAAGAAAGATGAAGTGCCTCGGAGAACATCACAAAAGGCTCACAAAAGGAATCTCATCTCAAGTCATATGCCTCCAAGATCTTCTTCAACTTGGCCTCAGTCTCATTGCTCCCAGTAGGGTTCTTGATGGGTGCAATCACATTAAAAGTAATTGCCTACGGTACGCGTCTTAAGATCCTCCTCATTCGCCGTACCAATGCCACATTGGCCGTTGCAACCAGCAACATAAAAGGTTTACTACCAAACCATATATTTGAGTACAAGGCAATTAAGAACAATGTATATATTGAGGAGCCAATAAGCAGTTGGGGAAATTGAAGTTGTACAAAATAAAAAATATGTAGGCAAGACGGCGTTGTGTCAATCAATTTAGCAGTTGGTGAGTAAGTAGTTGCAAAAAAATAAAAAAACATAGCCAAAGAATCATTGCGGCAATCAATTGAGCGGTTGGTGAGCGGGTAACGAAAACACTTGGTGTGGAAATCCAGACATAAAAAATGGTGTTGAATTGTTTAGCGACCAAAAATATCACATTTCGGGAGAAGAATAAACATACCAGTTTTGCTAAGCAACTGTCTCAACACAAAGGCCTCGATAACACACGCCTCCTGTGTATGGAAAGAAAAGGCTAAATGAAAGGAAGATCAAAACACAGCATTATCTCCATACAAAAATGTTATGATTTTATTTTTTTTGATCCATTTAAAAATCATCAGGATGGGAAAAAAATTATGATTTTGATTTCAGTAATAAGTTCAGGAGTTGATAACTCAAAAAAAGAAAGGAGTAAAAAGAGAAAATGATATATATGTTAGCAAACGACGATTCTACAGGTTCAGGAGTACCTTTCTTGGAGAGAACATGTGGCAGCGAAAGGAAGATTGGAGGTCACCTTACGGAATCATTTTCATCGGTCGGTCTCCTACTCTCTTGGAGAAGGAGCGTGAGTCCACAACCCAAGAGTCCACGGAATGAGCTTGGTGGAGGTGAAGGAACGAAATGGGAGAGAGAGAAGGTGGCGGCTAGGGTGGGTGGAGGCTAGGGTTTGCACACTTGTTTTTTTATCCAATGGGAGGCTCCCCTCCTTATATAGATGACTCCACCCTAAACCTTTAAATGTGTAGTTCAATAGGGACGCACCATGTGTCAGTGCTTTGGGCAAATATCTTATTAATCCTAGATTAATCCAATATCTCCCACTTGCACAACAGCACGATAACAACATGTCATCTGCTTTTGTGTCCCTGACACATATGCATATATCCCTGATACATACAATCACACAATGGCAATATGTCACCTCTTTATGTGTCCCCGACACATGTATATATCCCTGATACATACAACTACTCCTCTCTCCAAGTACACATCCACAATACGCAAGTCTCTGATCATGTATCCCCGATACACGACCATCTGTGTCCTCGACACATGTACTCTTCCGATCATACAGACAAATGGGTCATGCGACCGGTGATGCACCTGCAATTTAGGAGTCTCAAACTAGAAAGCTTACTAGAAGGCCAGAATAACAACATCCTCATAAAACTACAAATAAGCAGTCAAAATGCACATCACAGTTCCCCAGGTTTACTCAGAAACTCACTTAACATGAACGGTATCTCAATCCCTCAGAGAGAATACCTTCTTGTCCTCAAGGTACTTGCTACTGTATCCAATACAGTTGGGCCCAGCAAATACTTTTAGTGCAGTCGAGTCAAACCTTTCCCTTCGCCCAGACCACCATTACACTCAGAGTTGACTTCTTTCCCGAAGATGCCTCTTTAGACCGAATCTCTCATGGTCATAGATAACATCCCAAAGTAGCTATATCAACTCTTTGCTTCATGGTGTCGTCGAAGGTCACTGATGGCAACTAATGACAATCAAGTCTTGGACTCACACAGTGAAGGAGCAGGGATCCATCCTTTCACTTCCAAATGGTTGCTCAGCACATGTTGTATGACAAACATGTTATGGTGGATCATATTGTACACAACAGTATGTCTGTCTCTCAACACCATAGAAGTCTTAGCCCAGTCGCACCCCCTCTGCGCCTGACCCGAACTTCATCATTGTCACCTTAACACCACACAGGTGCCACCTGGCACCACATGTGATGCTCGCACTTGGCTTCTATAGGTCACATGAATCGTGGGAACATTCATGTCAATCCTCACCAACATAGAGGATCTCATCTTGATTCCTAATCAAGGCGACTGTCCTATCATGAACTGCTCTGGATCTATCATACAAGATCTCCTCATGATCAGTCTCATCTCTGCTCGCTATCAAAAGCGCCAGAGGCGAATGCTCGTGTAAGTGAGCATTCTTCAGCCTATTGATAGAGTAATATTTTATGCTAGAACAACTACATCAACCAAACAGATATAGCCGAAAGGAAAACACAATCACTCATAAAAGGAAGTTAGACATGTCAATGCATCAAAATCTGCGTAAGCCTAAGGACTTCACATGAGACACAAACGAGTCCTTTGTTATAGCCTTTGTAAGAGGGTCAGCTACCATAAGACTAGTAGACACATGTCTTAACACAACTTCCTTTCTCGCTATGATGTCCTTCACAAAATGATACCTAACCTGTATATGTTTGGTCTTTCCATGATATTTGGGGTCTTTCACATAACAAATGGCAGCCATGCTGTCACAATAGACAACAACAGGCTCATCCGATGTCTCTACTAGCCCAGTATGTTGTAAGAACCTCCTCAACCAAACTGCCTCCTGTACTGCTGCAGAGCATGCAACATACTCTGCTTCCATAGTCGACAGAGCTATACAGGTTTGCTTCTTGCTGGACCATGAGATGGCCCCATTAGCCAGCAAGAAAGCATAACCAGATGTAGACTTCCTTTCATCAATGTCTCCAGCCCAATCGACATCACTATAGCCAATCAGGCGGAGATCTGATGCTTGGTAACATAGCATGTAGTTACACGTTCCTCTGAGGTATCTCATGATTCTCTTGACTGCCTTTCAGTGCTCCATGCTTGGGCTAGACTGACATTGACAAACTATGCCTAACAAATGTCTAGCCTAGTATACATCATAGCGTACATAAGGCTTCCCACAGCATTGGAGTATGGAACCTTGCTCATTTTGGCCTTCTCTTCAGGAGTCTCAGGATGCTTATCAAGGCTCAAGTGCAAACCCTTCTCAACAGGAGTGTCGATTGGTTTGCATTGTCCATATGGTATTTCTTCAAGATGTTGTTAATATAAGTCTCTTGAAACAATCCCAGAAGTCTCATGGACTTATTTCTAACTATCTTGACAACAATGACGTAGCTAGTTTCACCCATGTCCTTCATATCAAACGTGGAGAACAATCACTCTTTAGTGGATTTCAGCAACTCTTTGCTATTGCCAGCCATGAGTATGTCATCAACATACAAGGTCAGAATGACAAATTTACCATTGGATCTCTCAACGTACACACAATGATCTTCCTCAAGCATAGAGAACACATTCTCTGATATAGCTTGATGGAAGCGAATGTTCCACTGTCTAGACGCTTGTTTTAAGCCATACAAGGACTTATTGAGCTTGCACACTTTGCGCTCTTGTCCTTTGACTTCAAAACCTTGAGGTTGATCCATATAGATCTCCTCCTCAAGTTCTCCATTGAGAAAAGCAGTCTTTACATCCATTTGGTAAAGCTCTAAGTCCATCTGAGCTACAATAGCTAGTAGAAGGCGGATGAGGCAAACCTAACCACGGGTGAAAAAGTTTCCTCAAAATTCACGCCTTCTCTTTGGGTGTAGCCTTTAGCTACCAGTCTAGCATTGAATCTATCAATAGATCCATCCGCCTTCCTCTTAATCTTGAGGATCCACTTGGGCCCAATGGCCTTTTGGTTCGGCGGTAAGTCGACCAAGTCCCAGACTCGATTAACTTTCATCGGCTCCAACTCTTCCTTTATAGCTTCTAACCACTCTTTCACATTTCGACCTTCCAAAGCCTCTTTCAAGGTCTCCGGTTCTTGCTCATCGATTACTGTCATCCCAGATGATTCATAATTAATTTCTTCTTGAGCTATCATGAGGGCCTCTTCCTCTAAGCGAAACTGCCTACGAGGAAAGAGCCCGCATTTACTTCGACACAGATGGGTATCTAATGGCTCATTCTCCGTGAGAGCTATCGGATCCTCAGCATTGCTGCTCCCACTAGGATTGACTGGTGGAACCTCATGTTCAACTTCCAGATCGTGGTCCCGTGGAGTGGCAATGTCCTCATCTTGTTGTTCAAAGAAGTCCACTGACTCTTTGATAGCTCCAACAAGAGTTGGAAAAACATTTTCCAAGAATGTGGCATCCCTAGACTCCAGTTCCGTCCTTTCATTCTCGTCTAACCCGATAAAAACATAACCTTTGGAGAGATTACTGTATTTTACAAAGATACACTTTTTCCCTCTAGGTCCTAGTTTTCCATATCGGTGACTAGTAGAATGAATGTATGTCGCGCATCCCCAAGGATGCAGCAGACTAAAATCAGGCTTCCGTCCTGTCCATAACTCATATGGAGTTGAGGGAACCGATTTTGTTGGAACTCTATTGAGGATATAGGCAGCAGTCATTAGAGCATCTCCCCAAAACTAAATTGGCAAGCTCGCATGCGCCATCATGGATCAAACCATATCTAGCAACGTTCTATTCCTTCTCTCGGCAACACCATTTTGCTGAGGGGTATAAGGCATAGTGAGTTGTCTAGATATCCCCTTTTCATCACATAACTCCTTGAACATTATGGAGAGATACTCCCCACCTCTGTCCGTTCTGAGAGTTTTTATCTTATTATCCAATTGATTCTCTACCAAGCTCATGAATTTCTTAAAGCATTCTAGAGCTTCTGACTTGTGAGAAATAAGATAAATATGACCATATCTAGTGTAGTCATCAATAAATGTGATGAAGTAACTTTGTCCATGTCTAGTACGCACATTCAAAGGTCCACAAATATCCGAGTGAATTAGTTCTAAAGGAGAAGTAGCCCTAATGGCTTTTCCGAACGGTTTTCTAGTTGCCTTTCCAGCTAGACAAGATTCACAGGTCAGCAATTCAAATTTGGAGCATTCTCGTAATACCCCCTCTTTTGCCAACATGTTCATCCGGTCAACACCAATGTGACCTAGTCTAGCATGCCACATAACTGAATCATTATTCATGGAACTTTGACTCATAAAGGCACTAGTGTTATGATTGAAATCATAAATTGCGTCCAACACAATAAAACCGTCTGAAAGAAAGGCACGTCCATAATAAATGTTAGCAAGGTATAAACCCATATCATTGTTCTCAAAAACAACTTTAAAACCACTTCTCATGAAAACAACAACAGAAATAATATTTCGATGTATAGCTGGTGCATACAATACGTCGTGAAGTAATAGGATCCGGCCACTTCGCAAAACCACTTTGCATGTGCCAACTCCAAGAACTTCAATGCTAGTGTTGTTCGCCATGTTTATTCGCCTCCCACTTGGAACACGATGATAATCCATGAAGGCAGAATGATCCTTTGTTACGTGGTCCGTGGCACCTGAATCCACAATCCACACAGGAGAGTGATCAGTGAGCATCACATAACTAGTCACGTTACAATTCAAGGGATTACACACAGTAATTACCTTTTGCTCAGTGCACTCACGAGCAAAATGTCCAGTCGTTTCTTTGCAGCTTTGTTTTCTATTTTGTTTTTATTTGCACCCTTCTTGCCTTTAAAACCATGAGCTCTATCTCTTTTGCGCTTAAAACCTGCACTCCTCCGAGGAGCGCCAGCTTGAGCAACAAACACTTCAGTTAGAGGGGCTTCCGCAAGCATGCGGTCCTCCTCCAGCTCTAGGTGTTTTGCAGCCTAGTCAAATGTCCTGATGTCATCAACATGAGTCAGATGGACCTTCATATGCTCCCAACTCTTCGAAGGCAATGATCTGATGAGAGCAGACACTTGCTCCTCATCGGTCTTAGCACGACCGGCAACGCTCAGCTCGTTTATCATGTTTGACATTGCGGTAATATGCTGACTCATCGTGTGACCTTGGCGCATTTTATACCCATCCAACATGAGCCCAAGCTGGCGGGCCCTTGTGACGGAGGTCACTCCGTACTGAAACTTCACAGCTTCCCACAAGGCCTTTGCAGTTTGCAATTTTTCGAACCGCAGTAACAGATCATCTCGCATCGAACTCAGAATTGTAATGCGAGCAATACGGTCTTTCTTTTTCCATGCATTATAGACATCCATATTTCTGCGATGCTGCGTAGTGTTCCCCTCCTCAGGGGAGACATAGTTTGGGTTATATTTTCTAACATGTCCTGATCCTCTAAGAGATACTCAATTTTACGATGCCACAGATCGTAATTTCGTTCATTGAGTTTATCTCCTCGAGTCATATCAGTGACAATGCTTTTGGAAGCAGCCAAAAAACCACATAGCGATACATGAGTTCTAGCATAAAATATAACGAGCCGCAATAGTCATAAAAAATAAACTAACTTAATAACTATAGCATTCAGACCAAAGGAAAACATAAAGCGTTCGATCAAATCCTCATGCAATAGTTAATAAAGCTATTTTACCAATTCATATATTGCGCTCCATCATGATTTAATAACCCTAAAAAACGTATAAATCATGGCAAATCAGAAGCAAATAAATAATTATCCGCCGGTTGCAAGGTGGTTTACACAAAACACTTCTACCTTGCAACTCCCACTAGGCATGCAAGTTCCAAAAAAACGTTCCTTTCAGAACATTCCATTCAAGATCACACAGAAATTAATTGCTACATTACTTCCATATCGAGCTAAGGATCCCCCATAAGGATTTAGCACTGTAGATGGGAACCTGCATAAGCCTTATAGCAATAATATCGCAATAATAAAAATAAAGGAGCCCCTCGTCTCCCTAGGGCAATAAACAGTCCACAGTCCATAATTATTACAGTCCATAAATATTACAGCCTATTGTGATATCTATTGCAAATGGAAATGAATGAATGAAATTACGCTCAACTCTCAACAAGGCAGCAAAAATAAATCAGCATCCATTCACACCATTCATACCATACAAGCGCAATCTTTCCATACGTTAGCACAATCACACGCATGAATAAAGTGTACACCACTTCTAATCTTCCCCCAATCAACATAATCATGAGAGCGTAAAAATTATCCTACTCGCATTAGGAAAGAAAAATCCGGAAAAATCCTCAATGAGATCAACACATGTATGTGGATTTAATCATAAAGGAAATATTTCAAATGAAATGCATGCTATCATTCCGAAAAATCCGAAATTCCTTAAATGAGATCAACACATATATGCGCATCAAAGGAAAGCATTCAAAAAATACTTTTAAGGCAACAAAACTCCAGCCCATAATATGCTCTAAAAAATTTCAGAATTTGCCAATCTTTACTTAATCGATATAAGCATGCAATCAACAATAATTATGCTACTTGTATTAGAAAGAAAAAATTCGAAATTTTCAAGAGAACAACAAGCATATATGCGCATTTTTTAGTAAGCAAACCAATCAATCACATGCATGTTAATGCTCCAAAAACAGCCATATCCGAAATTCTTTGGAGCAACAAGGCAACACAATTATCATGCATATGCATATGGCAATAAACATCTACTCTAGATGCATGCTCATATTAAAAAATGCTAAATAAACAAGCATATACACGAAATTCCAGCAAACATGAGATCTAGTCATGCATGTACACGAATCAGAGATAACAACATTTGATCCATCCATGCAATCCGACATGCATGATGATATACAAATGGCATCAAACATTATCATCTAATTCAAGCATGAAAAAATATCAGAGAATTAAACTACTGATTATCATATAAAACATGCACAAAAATAGAAGATCATCATGATAGGGTTAACACAGATTTCATGTATACATGCTCAAAGATTAGAATAAATAATATCTAACCCAAATTCGGAAAAATCAGGAAAAATAGACATCTGATTTCATGTATACATGTGCATGATTTAGAAGAATCAACATGGAAAATAACTTCTGATTTTATCTAATACATGCACAAAGAATAGAGGTAACTACACAGAAAAAATAGAATTCTGGTCACATCTATGTATCTGCAATGATAGGAGAGCAACATATCATATTGGCTCGAAATAAAATCAGGAAAAATCCATCTTAAACCATGCATACATACGCAAGAATGGAGGAGCAAAATCTAACCCTAGATGCATGCTTTAATGAACCAAAACATGCGCAACAAGTAGAGTCTAGTCTAAACCCTAATCGCATGTTAGAAAGAACTCAACAAACATGCACCACTTATATCTCTAAATGAACGATCATATTATTTCATTTAAAGATAAAAAAAACTTCTGAGTTTTCATTTCCAGAATATGAAAAATGAATTTGAAACAAAAAACATGAACAATCAACATATATAACATGCACATCATGTAAATAAGCAATGTTGATTTTTCTGTTATCTTTCTTTCTCCAAAAACATAACCACCGAATTTTTATCTCAAATCAGATTATCATGAAACAAAAATTCGTCAAGCATGGTGAGGATTCGAAGGTAACTGAGATGGCTCTGATACCAATGTTAGCAAACAACGATTCTACAGGTTCAGGAGTACCTTTCTTGGAGAGAACCTATGGCAGCGGAAGGAAGATCAGAGGTCACCTTACGAAATCCTTTTCACTGGTCGGTCTCCTACTCTCTTGGAGAAGGAGCGCGAGTCCACAACCCAAGAGTCCACGGAATGAGCTTGGTGGAGGTGGAGTGACGAAATGGGAGAGAGAGAAGGTGGCGGCTAGGGTGGGTGGAGGCTAGGGTTTGCACACTTGTTTTTTTATCCAATGGGAGGCTCCATTCCTTATATAGATGACTCCACCTTAAACCCTTAAATGTGTAGTTCAATAGGGACGCGTCAAGTGTCAGTGATTTGGGCAAATATCTTATTAATCCTAGATTAATCCAATAATATAGTTTACAACCGAATAATAAGAGAAAAAAATGACGTGTTTGCTGAATTAAGTTATGTACGTGCTTTCCATCAGGAAGATGACCCTGTGGAAGTTAAAGAGGAATGGATTAGAAAGGAAAAGTAAGAAGTGAAGATTTGTGTATATACGGTTACGGTTAGAGTGGTTAGAGAGAAAATGGATTGGCTGGGAGGAGAGTGTGGAAGTGAAGGGTTAGGGTGTTGTTTTTGTTTTGTTGGTTGGTGAAAGTACGTGTCTTTTGGGGAAGGTTGTGATGGAAATAAAAATTGTAGTACCTGCTGTATAAAAGAGGGGTATTGAATTTTTTTATAAAACTAACGATTGGATGTATTTCCCCTTTACAACTGACGGTCTAGATTAATTTTAGGGACCAGGAAAAATTATTCCATGGACTTGATTTTGGATGGTTAGATTTTGGTCGTTTTACAACTGATGGCTTAGATTAAATGTAGTGACCAGGAAAAATTGGATTCCCTACGCCAAACCATCTATACTAGCATTCGACCCGTGCGTTGCACGACCGCTTCTTAAATATTAATCATTACATATGAGATAATTGATGCTTGAAGATTACACAGTTGTAGTGAAGTAAAAAATTATTTCAAAAATTTATCCTAAACTTAGAAATTATACATGACAATATACATATATCTAACAATACTTTGGAATGTTGAAAACTTACAATATATGTGTATGTATTAATATATATATATATATATATATATATATATATATATATATATATATATATATATATATATAAAGTAAAAAAGAGACAACTATCATGATTCGAAATTTGACAATTTCGGCTTATCATATTTGAATAAGAAGAGCTTATTCCATTTTAATTTGTTTTTTTTTCTTCTTGACTAAGAATGAAGATGACAAGTGAAGTAGAAGACATATTTTGGCCAACTATCCTTTTATACGATTACAAATAATTTAGCCAAAGTTGTTACATGTACGAGTCATTATTTCAATTTATGAATTAAGAATTAAATAGCCACCAAATCAATTGGTATCTATTTGTAGGATTTTAGCTTAATCCTAATCCTAATTGTGCCTTAATCTTGTTTAGGTGGTGATTAGGGATGGATGGCTGAGATTGAGAGGGATGGATGGAGGGCTTTGATGTGTTGGATTGGTTGTGTGGTGGAGATTGAGTGGAGGGATTGGATGGTTGAGATTAGAGGAGGAGGAGGAGATATTGGGTGAGTTTCCCTCTCTCTCTCTCTCTCTCTCGTTTCTCTCTCGTGCCCACTCTCTCTCTCTCTTCCGCAGCTATGTGCCGGCGAGGAAGGTAGTGGTGATCTCCGGCAAGGTGAAGAGCGGCTCCGGGGAGTTGGTGGTTTGAGGTGAGTGTTGGGTTTAACCCTTTCCGTGCGGTTGTTTCTCTCTCCCTCAACCTAACTCGAGCTCTGTGGTCGTGTTTGATTGGCGGAGGTAGCCGGAGGTGGATTCGTTGTTGTGGATCGTCGAGGAGGCGGTTGATCGTCGTTTGGACGCGAGGTTCGTCGACGGATCGTGTTTTGGGGAGACGTGCTCATGGAGGCGTCGTCGTGTTCTTCCAAGGTCTCTTCAGACCTTTAGGTATGTCAAGCTCGCTCACTTAATCACCGTGAGTATTTGGAAGTCGACGGTAGGCCGTTCGGCTCGTCGCGAGTAAACTTGCAGCAGATTTCACTGCCTGATTGGTCGACCGGTTTGTGCAAACGGTCGACCGTTCGTGAAGAGAATTCGGGCTCTGCCTCAAATCGGTCGAACGATGCCTATGGGGCGGTCGACCGATGGTGCATAGGAGGCAAGTCTGGAGAGATTCGGTCGACCGGGTCCCCTTTGCCGGTTGACCGTGTGCACTGTCTTAAGTCGGTTGGGGGCGTAGACTATATAAACGGTCGACCGCCCTTTGATCTCGTCCGACCGTGACTTAAGTGGACCTTGTGGTCGGTTCGACCGAATGAGGGTTCGGTCGACCGGACTTGTGCGCTGAGCGTGGGAACGCTCTGGTGGAATTCGGTCGACCGAGGTGAGCTCGGCGTTCGACCGGATTCGTGGCGCATGTGAGGGATACTTCCCTGGGCTGATTCGGTCGACCGAGATGTGCTCGGCGTTCGATCGAATTCGTTGTGGTGTTGGGGGATTTGCTCCCTGGTGACTTTCGGTCGACCGGGACCCCTTTGTCGGTCGATCGATTGGTCGTTTTGTTCGTTGGACCGGGAGTTGACCATCTAAACGGTCGACCGTCCCTTGATTTGGGTTCGACCGAACGAGTGTGGTGTTGGGAATCGGTCGACCGATGGAGTGCCGGTCGAAGTGGATTGCCCTGTATTTGCTTGATTCGGTCGACCGGGACTTTTGGTTCGGTCGACCGTTTGTGTCCTGTTTTGCACTATGGAGGTGTTGTGGTCGTGGTTGCCCGTGTGGGGCGAGTCGTGGTGCCGATGTTCTTCCGGCAAGTGTCCAAGGTGCACGAGGGTTGCGATGGTTGGTTGAAAATAGACCTGGAGCCCCGTAACCGTGTGAGAGCTGCGGTTGGTTGAAAATAGACCTGGAGCCCAGCTAGTCTGTACGGAGTTGGTTGAAAATAGACCTGGAGCTCCGTAGTGCGTTCGGGTTGGTTGAAAATAGACCTGGAGCCTGAGCAGGGACCGCGTGTAGGGGTTGGTTGAAAATAGACCTGGAGCCCTTATACGTTTGGGTTGGTTGAAATTAGACCTGGAGCCCTTGGTCGTGTCGTGGTAGCTGTGGTTGGTTGAAATTAGACCTGGAGCCCAGCTTGGCGACGTGTGTGGGTCGCGGCGGTTGGTTGTGATTAGACCTGGAGCCCCGTACCTGTGGTGTGTCCTGTGGTGGAGTTTGAGCCCAGGTGCTGGGCGTGTTGTGATGCTTTTCTTGTTGAGTAGAATTGCATGCTAGGATGCTTTTATTTCGTACATTTAGAGTTTGGCATACGGGGTTTCCTTCTGGAAACTCAGGCATTGTTGCATGTTTACTTTCAGGCCGTGATCGGCATTAGGGGGTGGTGACCGAGGAGAGGAGCACCGCTACCGGATCCAGCTTTCTCTCAGTTGAGGTCGTGTGATTACTGTTTCCTTTGTATATGCTTTTGATATAATCACAACTTTTGTATACTCTGATGTTCACATATATATATATGATATATGTTGGTGCACCTGTGTTCTTTTATTGCGTAATATCCTCTGTTGATTGAGTGTTTAAAATTTTAAATTTTCCGCTATTTTGAGGATGTTACAACTTGGTATCAGAGCGGTCGGTTCCAGTGTTTTTATCCAAAGAAACCACCCTTAGAGTTTTAGAGTCTGCATTAGTTCATGCATTCATGGTTTTGATGTGTGTTGTTCCTTGTGTGTAGATGCCTCCGAGACGCGTGAGACCTCCCCCACGGGACTGTAGCACCAACGATGAGACTAGGGGCACAGACTGGGCAGAGGAGCGGCGGATGCTCTATGACACAGTGGGGCGACTGGGAGCGATGTTGGATCGCCAGTCAGGCAGAGGAGAGCCAGCAGCGGCAGGAGCGATGCTCGACCGCTTTATGAGATAACACCCGCCTACCTTTGACGGTAGAGGAGAGTCTGAGGCTGCGGAGGATTGGGTCCTGAAGATTCAGGAGATCCTGCAGGCGATTGAGTGCCCGCCTGAGAGGCAGACAGGCTTGGCAGCTTATGTGTTGGGCGGAGACGCGTCCAACTGGTGGAGGACCACATCTGCAGTGGTATTTGAGGGCAGGACTGATGTCAGCTGGGAGGAATTCCTACGGGAGTTCAATGAGCAGTATTTCCCCGAGCATGTCAGAGACGGGAGGAGAGAGGAGTTTATGGCTCTCGAGCAGGGAGAGGCGACCCTGGCTGAGTATACCCAGAGGTTCAACGCGCTGGAGTGTTACTGTCCGGAGATCTGTGTAACGCCGCTGCAGAGGGCGAGGAAGTTCATACGGGGGCTGAGGAAGCACCTCCGTACTCAGGTGACCTACAGTATGCCGCAGACGTTAGCTGACGCTGTGCGGTTTGCGACGCTCATTGATCAGGATTACCAGCAGAATTATGCTGAGGCCAGGAGAGCACCGGGGAAGGTCAGTGGACGTCCGGGTGCTCCACTAGCAGGGAACCCGGGCAAGAGGCCCCGGATCGGAGGAGGTGGATCACGCCAGCCTGAGGCGTGCAGAGGTTGTGGCAGAGTTCACTCTGGTGAGTGTTGGGGTCGCGCAGTGTGCCACGGGTGTGGCAAGCCAGGCCATTTTGTGAGAGATTGTCCGAGTGGGCCAGGTGGGTCCAGCAGGCAGTCGGGACAGCCGGCAGGTGGCAGAGGCAGAGGTCGCTGACCTTTTGCGCCGCAGCGACAGCAGGGTCAGAGGACTGGACGGGTCTTTACCATCCAGGTGGATGAGGCGAGAGACGCCAGCACGGTGGTGGAAGGTACGCTCTTTGTTGCTGGGTTGAGTGCGAGAGTGTTGTTTGACTGTGGGGCCACACACTCGTTCATCTCGGAGCGATTTGCGAGCGTGTTGGGTCGTACCCCTGCGATGTTGACTGCCACGTTGGAAGTCAGCACACCCTTGGGTCTGGTGGGCATTGTGGGGAGCTTCCTCCCCGGCGCCACGATTGTTTCGGGAGATCAGGAGTTTCCGGCTGACCTGATCTTGTTGCCGATGGAGGACTTCGACGTCATACTGGGGATGGATTGGCTGTCCCAGTACGATGTGTGAGTTTTGTGCCGGGAGAAGAAGATTCTGATCCCGAGGAAGGGTCTACCTGATGTGTTGATCAGGGGGGCGAAAGATAGAGGAGGCAGAGTGATTGTATCAGCAGTGAGGGCACAGAAGTTGTTGCAGCAGGGTTGCAGAGCTTTTGTGGCCACTTTGGTAGTTCCAGATCCAGAGGCGGAGAGATTGGAGGACATTGAGATTGTTCGGGAGTTCCCAGATGTATTTGCAGATGATGTCACTGGGTTGCCGCCTCACAGAGAGATTGAGTTTGGGATCGATTTGGTAGCTGGGACTACGCCGCAGTCGAAAGCGCCGTATCGGATGGCACCTGCGGAGCTGGCAGAGCTGAAGAGGCAGTTGCAGGATCTGATGGATACGAGGTTTATCCGCCCCAGTGTCTCGCCTTGGGGAGTGCCGGTACTCTTCGTGAAGAAGAAGGATGGATCACTGCGGATGTGTATTGATTACAGGATGCTGAACAAGGTTACCGTGAGGAATCGGTATCCCTTGCCCAGGATCGAGGACATGTTTGACCAGTTGCAGTCAGCACAGGTGTTCTCGAAGATTGATCTGCGATCCGGTTATCATCAGCTGAGGATCAGAGAGGCAGATGTGCAGAAGACAGCTTTCAGGACGAGGTACGGGCATTACGAGTTTCTGGTGATGCCGTTTGGGTTGACGAACGCGCCTGCAGCGTTTATGGATTTGATGAACAGGACGTTCAGTCAGTACCTCGACCGGTTCGTGATCGTCTTCGTGGACGATATTTTGATTTACTCGCCAGATGTGGAGCAGCATCGAGAGCACTTGAGAGTTGTACTTGGCATTTTGCGGGATCATCAGTTGTATGCCAAGCTATCGAAGTGCGAGTTCTGGCTGAGCAGTGTCGCCTTCTTGGGACACATCATGTCAGGTGATGGGATTTCCGTCGATCCAGCGAAGGTCGAGGCCGTTACACAGTGGAGAGCCCCGACGAGTGTAGCAGAGATCAGGAGCTTTGTGGGTCTGGCAGGTTATTATCGCCGTTTCATCCAGGATTTCTCGAGGTTGGCTTCGCCGTTGATGGCTCTGACGCGGAAGGGCGTTGAGTTCGTGTGGTCCCAGAAGTGCGAGGACAGTTTTCAGGAACTGAAGAGTCGGCTGACGACTGCTCCAGTTCTGACACTTCCCAGTGGCAGTGGTGGTTTTGTGATTTACAGTGACGCGTCGGGCGTTGGACTGGGATGCGTACTCATGCAGCACGGGCAGGTGGTTGCATATGCTTCGAGGCAGTTGAAGGTGCACGAGAGGAACTACCCCACTCATGATTTGGAGCTGGCGGCAGTGGTGCATGCTTTGAAGACCTGGAGGCATTACTTGTATGGCGAGCGATTTGAGGTGTTCACCGATCATCAGAGCTTGAAGTATCTGTTTTCGCAGAAGGAGCTGAATATGAGGCAGCGCAGATGGCTCGAGCTGATTAAGGATTATGATTTCACCATCTCGTACCATCCGGGGAAGGCGAATTCAGTTACTGATGCTTTGAGCAGGAAGGTGGAGGTTACCGCAGCAGGTCTTTGTATCGAGGAGTGGAAGCTGCTTGAGGCGTTGACCGAGTGGAGACCATTCACCGATGAGTCGAGAGGTGCAGTGATTGTCGGGCTGAGAGTGGAGCCTCAGTTGGTCTCGAGTATTGTTCAGGCTCAGAGTACTGATGATGAGTTAGCCGGGTTGCTGCAGTTAGCTGCCAGAGATGGATCAGACTTCAGTGTTGGAGTTGATGGTGGACTGAGGTTCAGGGGCCGTGTCTGGGTGCCGAAGGGAGGAGACCTGAGGCAGGACATTCTGGAGGAGGCACATAGATCCCGTTATTCGATCCACCCGGGCAACACGAAGATGTATAGAGATCTTCAGAGGAACTTTTGGTGGAAGAAGATGAAGACGGAGATCGCAGAGTTTGTTGGCAGATGTCTGATCTGTCAGCAGGTGAAGATTGAGCACCAGAGACCTGCAGGGCCGATGCAGAGGATCGAGCTTCCAGAGTGGAAGTGGGAGCACGTGACGATGGATTTTGTCACCGGGCTGCCGAAGACGAGGGGATTCCATGACGCGATTTGGGTTATAGTCGATCGACTGACCAAGTCGGCGCACTTCTTAGCTATTCGGACCACTTTACCTCTGGAGGGTCTAGCTAAGTTGTATATTGAGGAGATTGTCAGGCTTCATGGAGTGCCAGTGAGTATTATTTCAGATCGAGATCCGAGGTTCACTTCCAGATTCTGGGGGAGTTTGCAGCAGGCCTTGGGGACTCGGTTGAAGTTCAGTACGACATTCCATCCGCAGACAGACGGTCAGTCTGAGAGGACCATCCAGACGCTAGAGGATATGTTGCGAGCGTGTACTCTGGATTGGGCAGGTCATTGGGATGAGCATCTGCCATTGATCGAGTTCGCCTACAACAACAACTACCATTCGAGCATTGGGATGGCACCGTACGACGCCCTGTACGGGAGACCGTGTAGATCACCGGTATGCTGGAGTGATGTAGGCGAGAGACAGCTAGTTGGTCCTGAGATTGTGCAGATGTATGCCGAGAAGGTTGATGTGATCAGACAGAGACTAGCGACTGCGCAGAGCAGGCAGAAGAGCTACGCAGATAGGCGTAGGCGTGAGCTGAGATTTGAGGCTGGTGACCATGTCTTCCTGAGGATTTCACCATCTCGAGGAGTGATGAGGTTCGGGAAGAAGGGGAAGCTCAGTCCGAGGTATGTCGGGCCGTTTGAGATTCTCGATCGGGTTGGAGAGGTCGCCTACAGGGTTGCGTTGCCGCCGCAGTTTTCGGGTCTTCACAACGTCTTCCACGTGTCGATGTTGAGGAAGTACGTAGCGGATCCTTCTCATGTGATTCAGTTGGAGGTTCCAGAGATCCGTCAGGATTTGTCTCTTGAGGAGAGACCGGTTGAGATTGTGGATCGGATGGAGCATCAGTTGAGGAGGAGGACCATTTCGATGGTGAAGGTCAGGTGGCAGCACCACAGTGAGCGAGAGGCCACTTGGGAGATCGAAGAGGAGGTCCGGAAGGAGTTCCCGGAGTTGTTTGGTGAGCTTCAGTTTTAATTTCGAAGACGAAATTCTTTTAGGAGGGTGGATTGTAGGATTTTAGCTTAATCCTAATGCTAATTGTGCCTTAATCTTGTTTAGGTGGTGATTAGGGATGGATGGCTGAGATTGAAAGGGATGGATGGAGGGCTTTGATGTGTTGGATTGGTTGTGTGGTGGAGATTGAGTGGAGGGATTGGATGGTTGAGATTAGAGGAGGAGGAGGAGATATTGGGTGAGTTTCCCTCTCTCTCTCTCTCTCTCTCGTTTCTCTCTCGTGCCCACTCTCTCTCTCTTCCGCAGCTGTGTGCCGGCGAGGAAGGTAGTGGTGATCTCCGGCAAGGTGAAGAGCGGCTCCGGGGAGTTGGTGGTTTGAGGTGAGTGTTGGGTTTAACCCTTTCCGTGCGGTTGTTTCTCTCTCCCTCAACCTAACTCGAGCTCTGTGGTCGTGTTTGATTGGCGGAGGTAGCCGGAGGTGGATTCGTTGTTGTGGATCGTCGAGGAGGCGGTTGATCGTCGTTTGGACGCGAGGTTCGTCGACGGATCGTGTTTTGGGGAGACGTGCTCGTGGAGGCGTCGTCGTGGTTCTTCCAAGGTCTCTTCAGACCTTTAGGTATGTCAAGCTCGCTCACTTAATCACCGTGAGTATTTGGAAGTCGACGGTAGGCCGTTCGGCTCGTCGCGAGTAAACTTGCAGCAGATTTCACTGCCTGATCGGTCGACCGGTTTGTGCAAACGGTCGACCGTTCGTGAAGAGAATTCGGGCTCTGCCTCAAATCGGTCGAACGATGCCTGTGGGGCGGTCGACCGATGGTGCATAGGAGGCAAGTCTGGAGAGATTTGGTCGACCGGGTCCCCTTTGCCGGTCGACCGTGTGCACTGTCTTAAGTCGATTGGGGGCGTAGACTATATAAACGGTCGACCGCCCTTTGATCTCGTCCGACAGTGACTTAAGTGGACCTTATGGTCGGTTCGACCGAATGAGGGTTCGGTCGACCGGACTTGTGCGCTGAGCGTGGGAACGCTCTTGTGGAATTCGGTCGACCGAGGTGAGCTCGGCGTTCGACCGGATTCGTGGCGCATGTGAGGGATACTTCCCTGGGCTGATTCGGTCGACCGAGATGTGCTCGGCGTTCGACCGAATTCGTTGTGGTGTTGGGGGATTTGCTCCCTGGTGACTTTCGGTCGACCGGGACCCCTTTGTCGGTCGATCGATTGGTCGTTTTGTTCGTTGGACCGGGAGTTGACCATCTAAACGGTCGACCGTCCCTTGATTTGGGTTCGACCGAACGAGTGTGGTGTTGGGAATCGGTCGATCGATGGAGTGCCGGTCGAAGTGGATTGCCCTGTATTTGCTTGAGTCGGTCGACCGGGACTTTTGGTTCGGTCGGCCGTTTGTGTCCTGTTTTGCACTATGGAGGTGTTGTGGTCGTGGTTGCCCGTGTGGGGCGAGTCGTGGTGCCGATGTTCTTCCGGCAAGTGTGCAAGGTGCACGAGGGTTGCGATGGTTGGTTGAAAATAGACCTGGAGCCCCGTAATCGTGTGAGAGCTGCGGTTGGTTGAAAATAGACCTGGAGCCCAGCTAGTCTGTACGGAGTTCGTTGAAAATAGACCTGGAGCTCCGTAGTGCGTTCGGGTTGGTTGAAAATAGACCTGGAGCCTGAGCAGGGACCGCGTGTAGGGGTTGGTTGAAAATAAACCTGGAGCCCTTATACGTTTGGGTTGGTTGAAATTAGACCTGGAGCCCTTGGTCGTGTCGTGGTAGCTGTGGTTGGTTGAAATTAGACCTGGAGCCCAGCTTGGCGACGTGTGTGGGTCGCGGCGGTTGGTTGAGATTAGACCTGGAGCCCCGTACCTGTGGTGTGTCCTGTGGTGGAGTTTGAGCCCTGGTGCTGGGCGTGTTGTGATGCTTTTCTTGTTGAGTAGAATTGCATGCTAGGATGCTTTTATTTCGTACATTTAGAGTTTGGCATACGGGGTTTCCTTCTGGAAACTCAGGCATTGTTGCATGTTTACTTTCAGGCCGTGATCGGCATTAGGGGGTGGTGACCGAGGAGAGGAGCACCGCTACCGGATCCAGCTTTCTCTCAGTTGAGGTCGTGTGATTACTGTTTCCTTTGTATATGCTTTTGATGTAATCACAACTTTTGTATACTCTGATGTTCACATGTATATATATGATATATGTCGGTGCACCTGTGTTCTTTTATTGCGTAATATCCTCTGTTGATTGAGTGTTTAAAATTTTAAATTTTCCGCTGTTTTGAGGATGTTACACTATTTATTATTTTCAGGCTTTTTCAGATTTAAACCTATTTTTATATGGAAATCAGATAGGCTTTGAAATTTGATTTTTATGTGTTTTCCAAGACTTTTTGGTTTAAAGTTTGGATTTCTATGCGTTATGTCTTCGAAATTAATGGTTTCTAGATGTACTTTTAAGGGGTTTTGGTTAAAACATTGCAATCATTAGTATGTAGTAAAGAGTACAAAAAGATAATATAGAAAGTGCATTTGGGAATTATGAATTGGATAAACAATACTTAAATAACTGAATTATGCTTCACGTGCTTGTACAATACCACAATTCAGATATGTATTTCTGTATAAATGGAAAACAACAAAGAGGGAAAACCAAATCCCCTACCAACCAAAGATTGAAATGGGAAAGTAAAACTTGCAAGTCTATCTGCCTAACAAAATAGTGCAAAAAGATATATTTGAATAATTGGAAACAAAGAAGTTTGAAAACAAACATCCTAACAAACAACAGAATGACGACACAAAATTTCCTAACAAAGTTTAACAGCCAATCCACGTATAGACGAAGACATCAATCATACAAAACTTGTGGTATTGTGCAGCCAAACTGTATTTATTGAAGACGTTTCATTCAAGTTTGGTAAGGTCCACTTCTTTTGGAGTTCCGTTTGGTGTTTCCTGAACACTACAACCTGTAAATATTACTATTACAATTTTGATTATTTGAATTTAAGTGTTTTATTGTAAAGATTATAAAAATGTCGATTTGGATTACTAAGTTATTAAATTATATATGGTAGTAAAACAATAATTTTTAACGGCGTTAACGGAACAGTAACGTCGTTAACGGAAAAGGTTAACAAAATGATATTAATAGAATTTGTATATTTTTTAGTGGTATTAATACAAATAGCTATACAGTGATAGCTGAAACGGAAATATAGTGTTTTGAAATGACATGCAAGCAAACAATCTTTGCATAAATTAAACTTTGAACATTTTATAGCAAAAAAGATGGAGGATGGCGATATTCAGAGAGGTGAAAAAGAACCCAAAAATATGTACTAATATGTAGATAATAAGCAAACAAAACAAAAGAACAATCCAATCTTTACACCTCATCAGTATTGAATCCCGCACACATATAATAAAACTAACGTTATATTAAAAAGTTAGTCGGAATTCCACTCTCATTGTAAGAGAATTTATTCTCCACTTTCACTTTTTTAGAGATTTTATTCATAATTTTTAATTTTGCATGATTAATAATATATTATTTCACGAACCTTTTTTCAGCAATTATTTTTGAAAAATTAGAAACGAAAAATATTAGTTGCAAATATTAATAACTCGGACATAAAAAGATAAATAAGAAATAAATTAGAGGAAAGAGAAAAATTGATTTGATGTCATTATCTTTTTGTAAACTGTTATGGTTGATAAAATGAAAGATAAGAATGTATAAATGTTATACAGTGGAACAGATGATGCGTTAAAGAGATAAAGTTGTATGATATTTTTTAAAAGATTATGGTTATCGATGCTCTTACCTTCAATCCCACTCCCAACACCCATCCAAAAGACGTGCTCCATTATTTGATGCTTCTTTTTAATTGTTTCTTTCCTTTCCAGCTTGGTGTTATGTTATTATATTCTACTTTACTTCCCACAGTTTGAGTCAATCTGATTACGCAAAAAAACTTGAGCTCGTGCCAATTGTCAGGCGTGGTGGTGTGAAATTTTAATCAGAATATTGTTGGCCAATGGCAAGCCTAAATTGAGTTATAATGGTCAAAATGACACCCTTATGATTGTGCAGTGATCATACTTTACTTTCCCCAACAACCAATATACAACTTAATTCATTTACATCACTTAGTGTAATTAATTAATAATTACGAAAATTAACAATAACATAATTAATTAAAATAACGGAAAATTCAAAATAAATATTATTAAATATTAATAATGTATTACAATAATTTAAGCTACAAATAATTAAAACATGATTAAATAAATTACATTCATCATTGTCCAAAACTATCCTAAATGTTCTCGAACAAGTCCTTCTTCAAAGTCAAATGTTTAACTCTGTCACGAACCCTGTCTCTATCATCCACGTCTTTGCTAATATCCACAATACGATCGGAGGAGTATTGCAAATGCTCATCGTTGGATGTTGTTCTTTCGTGTTGATGTTGTTCTTCGACAAATTCGGTTGTATATGCGTGATCATAAGAGTCTCGTTCATCCTCCACTATCAAACTGTGCATTATGAATGCATGCGGTCATAATTTTATTTCAAAAATCTGAATTCCACGCAAGAGATGGGGTCCTAACTATTGAAAATCTTGATTGAAACACTCTGAATGCCCGTTCTACATCCTTACGAACTGCCTCTTGTTGTTGGGCAAATAATCTATCCTTACGAGTTGGCGGAAGAATAACTGACTGGACGAATTTCTTAGATAGTATGTCATATCGTACTGATGATTGTTCACCAGAAAATTTACTAGTGGTGCTTGACCTTCTAGAACGTCATTAAAAATAGGGCATTAGTGTAGTACATTCAGATCATTGCACGAACCTACAATACCAAAAAAAGAATGTCAAATCCAGATAATGTAGGATGCTACTGCTTCAAGGACAACTATTGTCTTTCCACTACACCCCTGATATTGCACTTTCCAAGCAACAGGGTAGTTTTTCCACTCCTAGTGCATGCAATCAATGCTCCTAATCATTCTTGGAAATCAGCGTCTCTCTTCGACATGAAGAAATCTTGCTAAGTCCGCTGTAGTTGGCCTTCGAAGGTATACCTCACCGAAGTTGGCAACGATACCTTATGCGAATTTATGCAGAGATGTTCTTGCAGTTCCCACACCAAGACACAAATATTCATTGACTGTATCTGTAGTTGCACCGTAGGTTAACATACAAATAGCCGCGGTGAATTTCTATAATCCAGAGATTCCATGCTTACCCGTGGCGTCAAGTCATCATTGGAAGAAGACATTGAAGGACTTGAGGGCAGTGACTATCCGAAGATATACAGGCTTCCTCATTCTGAATCTTCTTCTGAACACTCGATCGGAATACACGGGATTTTCGACAAAGTAATAATTCAAGAGACAATTGTAACCCAATTTGCGATCTCTATCGGTGTTGCGATATCTATTGGGTCGTGATCCCCTCTGTCTTTAGTTGGAACTTTGAAGTGCTTGTTTTAACTCACCCCTCATATCTGCACGGATTTGCTCAAACTACTCGTACTCCTCGTATTTTGCACAAAAGTTGTCATCATTAGAATCTGATGATGAAGAGTCTACACTTACGAAAGACGATAACGAGTAATCAAAATCAGAAGTCATTTCGACAAAGTGGTGGAAAAGGTATTAAGTGTTCATAAGGTGATTGAAGTATGTGTGGGTAAAGAGGTTCTTATGCTTGTACTTAAGGAGAAAGGAGTCGTCGGGATGGTAGAAAGGAATTGTTGAGTCACGAGAAGGAAACTTTAGGATAGGGGAAAGGATTCCACGGGTCACAACAATGGAATCTTCATGTCACGAGAAAGGAGTCATTGGGATGGGAGAAAGGAGTCGTTGGGTTACGAGAAAGGCAACTTCGGGATAGGGGTAATGATTCCTTGGGTCACAACAAAGGAATCTGTGTCACGAGAAATGGTCGTCGAGATGGGGGAAATGAGTTGTTGGGTCATGATAATGGAATCTTCACGTCATGAGAAAGGAGTCGTTGGGACAAGGAGTACACTGATCATCTAAACTTCATTGATTTGCAATAGATTCTCCTAACATAATAAAGAACCACAACCACCACCACGTAACCCACATAGCATGTTTCCAATCCTTAAACCCAATATCGACAACCAACATTCGAGCCCTCCTTCTATGGATACCTACAATATCCCCAATACCCCTAATATCAACCTTATCATAACCTGCAAATATCCTCCACCACATCAACCCTACAATTATACCATGTATTCAAACTACCTTCAATCTAAAGGTGGTTCTAGCCATGTAAACGAAGAGGCAGACACACTTGACGAACTGGTTGTAAATTTTGAGGAAGAGCTTGTGGATGATTGTCCTGCCAATTTATCATAACAATTTAATCCACTACCATCACAACCCGACACAACCAAACGACCCAGGGGATCAAGAAATGGTCAATGCAGGAAGACAAGGTCCTCATCCCCTCATACATGAACGTAAGTTGCGATGTGATTGTCAACACCAACCAGAAAAGAAACAACCTCTAGGAAAACCGTGAAAAAAAACCCTACGACATTGCATGCTCCACCCACAGAAAGCAGACAAGGCGAAATGCGGCTTCTCTTAAAGGACGTTGGAGAAGATTGGGAGCATCAATCATTAATGTTGGCTTTTTTGCCTTAATCTATGTTTTGATGATTTAATCAACCTTATCTTAATTATAATCATGTAGAGTAGCACACATATTACATTGCATACATATTGCTTTGTGCTAACCTCTACAGGTGATCAAGATTTAAGGAAGAAGAGAAAATCAAGTCAAGACATGTAATCAAGCTCTTTTGAAGACATGTATTTTGTTTTTTCTTTGAGTCTTAGGAACATGTGTAAATTGAGCATACTTGAGCTAAAATCAACTTATACACACACTAGGTTCCTTATAGAAGTCACACACGAAATTTCACATAATTTGGACTTCAATAGATACCCCAAACTTAGACCGAAAAACACTAAACCTGAACTCTCAAAGTCTGCCCACATTCGGTCGACCGTAACAGGCCGTTCGGTCGACCGAGTGATCAATTGTCCGGTTTGTGTTTTCACTGCCTAGTTTCGGTCGACCGTGTGAAACTTATTTTTCCGACCGTTAGCTTTTTCGTATATACCCAACGGTCGTATTCGTATTAAACCAATTATACCCAAATACATTTCATGTATCGGTCGACCGAGGACCATGATCGGTCGACCGAATGACTGTCACTTGACAAACCCAAATCTCCTGTTGAAAAACGGTCGACCGCTAGACCTTGTTTCGGTCGATCGAATAGATCAGTGTTTGTCTACCCCAGAGTGCCTGGTACAAATCGGTTGACCGATTCCTTTTTGGAGTTCGACCGATCACTTAAGTGTACCTAAGTCGTAGCGTTGGGCGGTCGACCATTACCTAACCGGTCGACTGAACTTAGTTCAAAACTGCCAAACGGTCGACCGTTCGTCCCGTTTCGGTCGACCGAATTAACTCAGAATTGGGTCCTGCGATTTTCTGTTTTGTGTATCACACATCAACTCACACCCAATCAGTCCCAACGGCTCTATTCTCTCTAAAGCTTATAAATAGAGTTGTAAAACACATTTTAACACAACTCTCCTACCACTACTTGTCCAATACATTAGAGAGAAACCCAACACACTCAAAGCCTCAAACCTTCCACACTTTAATCACAAATCCAATCTCATTCAAGTGTGCTCAAGTTTAGAGAGTGTGTTCCACTCAAGTTCAATCTACCGCAAGTTGACTCAGGTAATAAGTGCATTTGCGTTATCTTTGAATACATTGAGGACAATGCATGATTTAGGTGTGTGTGGGGGGGGGTGTTTATCTATCTATATATTCTGTTTGTTTAAAAAAAATCAATATTCCATGACATAGCTTAAGATTGAACCACCAAAATCCGAGTACAAATTGCATTGAGTTTTTGTTCCTTATTATATAGTTCTGCTTATAGAAATTATGACATAAATCTAAGTTCCAAAGAAATAACCCATTACCCTTTAAGACATGTATGCACTTAAATTGGATGAATCAAATCTTTGAAGTGGTTGATAAAAAGCAGAGGTTGAGGAAAATATACCGGGAAGTGTGGACTTCTAATAGCAATTAAGCCTTGAGGAAAATAAAAGTAAAAATAAAGGAATAAAGTGAGGAAATCACATTTTGCAAAACTCATCCTCTAAGGAAACTTAGGGGTTTAAAGGCTTGTTGCACATGCTAAGTGCAACCGTGATTCCTACGAAAGTGAGTTAGGATTTCCCTGTTTTCATTTTTCTTATATTCTGTTTTGCTAGGGACTAGCAAAATCTAGGTGTGGGGTATTTGATGCATTGCATACATTGCATCATATGTCGTTCGTTTAGATTAACTTTATATCAATAAATGCTACTAAGGTATGCGTTTAGTCTTATTTACAGAAGACAGGGACCTGAATGCAAATATCCCATATCCCGAAAATAAACGTGTGCAAGAGACTCATTTCTATCATAAAGACTAAGTTCAAGATTATCGGGATTCAAATTGAAGTCCATCCAAGCATAAAAGTATTCAAAGACCTAATTACAAAAAGGTTAGGGACTTAATTGCAAAAGCCGAGGACCCGACTGCAAATTACGAGTACCAAAAGATTATTTTGGAGAAGTTCTAAAGAAAAATCAATTTGGATCTCCAAATATATGAAGAAATTAACTCGGATCTCCAAAGATATGCAATAATTAATTCGGATGCGCAAATGACAACTACAACATACCATAAACACACAGGAAAAATCCGGATCGATTCCGAGCCAAAAAGGTGGCGATTCCGCCACACCTCATGTACAAAGTGCGGCGATTCCGCCGCACAAAAGTCGATCCGTGCGCTCAATTTTTACCAATGCTGTATGGACGCGTGTACGTTCCTTTTATGTATTAGGATCCCTGGTTGAGGCTATAAATAAGGCCGAATCATGTATTGGAAGGGGCTCCTCTCCTCCTCTTCTTTTTAACAATAAAATTCTGTTCTTTTATTTTGTGTTTTTAGTTTTCTTTTGTAGTTTCTCTAGTACCCCTTCTCCTTCCCTCCATCCATGAGTTTCTAACTCTCTCCAAAGGGTGGGGGTGACGGATTTAGGGTGATGAGAAGAAGAATGATGTTATTATTTTAATTTCGTGTTAGTATATTTTGATTACTTGAGTTTATGTTGAATCATTTATCATGTAATGCTTTATAACTAATGTGATTTATTATAAGTTTCAGAATTCTCTAAACAAAACCCGATATCTAATCCCCCACCCGCTAGACTCTCATCCATATTTGTTTTCTTTTTAGTTTTTCTTTTGTTGTTCTTGCTTTAGAAAATTAAAAAACCAAAAATCTCAAACCGAACCTTATTTTTCTCTCTTTCTTTCCTAAATCGAAAATCACAAAAAATAACAATATCTCTCCCTCCTTGTGTTCGACCCGTACTTGCCACGTCTTCATTGACGTCGTGCACTTGCGGTATAAATTTAATTCTCATCAGTTTACATATACAAATTCCATGTATTGAGTTATAGTTAAGATATAGGTTGCCATCATCAAAAAAAGGAGATTGTTGGTTTTTTGGCCTTAATCTATGTTTTGATGATTTAATCAACATAATCTTAATTATAATCATGTAGAGTAGCACACATATTGCATTGCATACATATTGCTTTGTGCTAACCTCTACAGGTGATCAAGACTCAAGGAAGAAGGGAAAATCAAGTCAAGACATGTAATCAAGCTCTTTTGAAGACATGTATTTTGTATTTTCTTTGAGTCTTAGGAACATGTGTAAATTGAGCATACTTGAGCTAAAATCAACTTATACACACACTAGGTTCCTTATAGAAGTCACACACGAAATTTCACATAATTTGGACTCCAATAGATCACCCAAACTTAGACCGGAATACACTAAACCTGAACTCTAAAGTTTTCCCACATTCGGTCGACCGTAACAGGCCGTTCGGTCGACCGAGTGATCAATTGTCCTGTTTGTGTTTTCACTGCCTAGTTTCGGTCGACCGTGTTTAGCCTTTTGGTCGACCGTGTGAAACTTATTTTCCGACCGTTAGTTTTGTCGTATATACCCAACGGTCGTATTCATATTAAACCAATTATACCTCAAATACATTTCATGTATCGGTCGATCGAGGACCATGATCGATCGACCGAATGACTGTCTCTTGATAAACCCAAATCTCCTGTTGAAAAACGGTCGACCGCTAGACCTTGTTTCGGTCGACCGAATAGATCAGTGTTTGTCTACCCCAGAGTGTCTGGTACAAATCGTTCGACCGATTCCTTTTTGGAGTTCGACCGATCACTTAAGTGTACCTAAGTCGTAGCATTGGGCGGTCGACCATTACCTAACCGGTCGACCGAACTTAGTTCAAAACTGCCAAACGGTCGACCGTTCGTCCCGTTTCGGTCGACCGAATTAACTCAGAATTGGGTCCTGCGATTTTATGTTTTGTGTATCACACATCAACTCACACCCAATCAGTCCCAATGGCTCTATTCTCTCTAAAGCTTATAAATAGAGTTGTAAAACACATTTTAACACAACTCTCCTACCACTACTTGTCCAATACATTAGAGAGAAACCCAACACACTCAAAGCCTCAAACCTTCCACACTTTAATCACAAATCCAATCTCATTCAAGTGTGCTCAAGTTTAGAGAGTGTGTTCCACTCAAGTTCAATCTACCACAAGTTGACTCAGGTAATAAGTGCATTTGCGTTATCTTTGAATACATTGAGGACAATGCATGATTTAGGTGTGTGTGGGGGGGGGGGTTATCTATCTATATATTCTGTTTGTTTAAAAAAAATCAATATTCCATGACATAACTTAAGATTGAACCACCAAAATCCGAGTACAAATTGCATTGAGTTTTTGTTCCTTATTATATAGTTCTGCTTGTAGAAATTATGACATAAATCTAAGTTCCAAAGAAATAACCCATTACCCTTTAAGACATGTATGCACTTAAATTGGATGAATCAAATCTTTGAAGTGGTTGATAAAAAGCAGAGGTTGAGGAAAATATACCGAGAAGTGTGGACTTCTAATAGCAATTAAGCCTTGAGGAAAATAAAAGTAAAAATAAAGGAATAAAGTGAGGAAATCACATTTTGCAAAATGATTACAAAAGCCCAAGCCTTCGAGTCACTGGTCCGTAGGGGTATCTTAAAACCTGGTAACTTGAGTCTACCAGCTCGGGATTATCGACCAAACTCGCTACACGAATGCAAAAAAGGTAACAATGTCAGAAAAAGCAAATGTGTTGAATCACGGGGTAAAAATATACTTTAAGAAACTCAAGGCCCAAAGTTAAAAGAATGATCCATGCCATGGTTGATCCGAATGATACTTCACCACCAGAGGAGGCGTGCAAAATAATTTCAGTGATAACATGTGTAGAAGGGTTAGTGGTGTGAATGTTGGAGGAATAAAGACCAAGTCAGACTTTTTATAAGTTAGATTTGTATAATGAGCATGCAAGAATTATAAGTGAGATGTATAAAGTTGAGGTGGAGATATTGAGAGTTATTAATGAAATATTGAATTAAGACTTTGTGGGTGTGTCAACTGAAAACCCTCACAAGACAAAACTCGTCCTCTAAGGAAACTTAGGGGTTTAAAGGCTTGTTGCACATGCTAAGTGCAACCGTGATTCCTACGAAAGTGAGTTAGGATTTTCCTGTTTTCATTTTTCTTATATTCTGTTTTGCTAGGGACTAGCAAAATCTAGGTGTGGGGTATTTGATGCATTGCATACATTGCATCATATGTCGTTCGTTTAGATTAACTTTATATCAATAAATGCTACTAAGGTATGCGTTTAGTCTTATTTACAGAAGACAGGGACCTGAATGCAAATATCCCATATCCCGAAAATAAACGTGTGCAAGAGACTCATTTCTATCATAAAGACTAAGTTCAAGATTATCGGGATTCAAATTGAAGTCCATCCAAGCATAAAAGTATTCAAAGACCTAATTACAAAAAGGTTAGGGACTTAATTGCAAAAGCCGAGGACCCGACTGCAAATTACGAGTACCAAAAGATTATTTTGGAGAAGTTCTAAAGAAAAATCAATTTGGATCTCCAAATATATGAAGAAATTAACTCGGATCTCCAAAGATATGCAATAATTAATTCGGATGCGCAAAGGACAACTACAACATACCATAAACACACAGGAAAAATCCAGATCGATTCCGAGCAAAAAGGTGGCGATTCCGCCGCACCTCATGTACAAAATGCGGCGATTCCGCCGCACAAAAGTCGATCCTTGCGCTCAATTTTTACCAATGCTGTGTTGACGCGTGTACGTTCCTTTTATGTATTAGGATCCCCGGTTGAGGCTATAAATAAGGCCGAATCATGTATTGGAAGGGGCTCCTCTCCTCCTTTTTAACAATAAAATTCTGTTCTTTTATTTTGTGTTTTTAGTTTTCTTTTGTAGTTTCTCTAGGACCCCTTCTCCTTCCCTCCATCCATGAGTTTCTAACTCTCTCCAAAGGGTGGGGGTGACGGATTTAGGGTGATGAGAAGAAGAATGATGTTATTATTTTAATTTCATGTTAGTATATTTTGATTACTTGAGTTTATGTTGAATCATTTATCATGTAATGCTTTATAACTAATGTGATTTATTATAAGTTTCAGGATTCTCTAAACAAAACCCGATATCTAATCCCCCACCCGCTGGACTCTCATCCATATTTGTTTTCTTTTTAGTTTTTCTTTTGTTGTTCTTGCTTTAGAAAATTAAAAAACCAAAAATCTCAAACCAAACCTTATTTTTCTCTCTTTCTTTCCTAAATCGAAAATCACAAAAATAACAATATCTCTCCCTCCTTGTGTTCGACCCGTACTTGTCACGTCTTCATTGACGTCGTGCACTTGCGGTATAAATTTAATTCTCATCAGTTTACATATACAAATTCCATGTATTGAGTTATAGTTAAGATATAGGTTGCCATCATCAAAACAAGCGAGATTGTTGGTTTTTTGGCCTTAATCTATGTTTTGATGATTTAATCAACATAATCTTAATTATAATCATGTAAAGTAGCACACATATTGCATTGCATACATATTGCTTTGTGCTAACCTCTATAGGTGATCAAGACTCAAGGAAGAAGGGAAAATCAAGTCAAGACATGTAATCAAGCTCTTTTGAAGACATGTATTTTGTATTTTCTTTGAGTTTTAAGAACATGTGTAAATTGAGCATACTTGAGCTAAAATCAACTTATACACACACTAGGTTTTTTATAGAAGTCACACACGAAATTTCACATAATTTGGACTTCAATAGCTCACCCAAACTTAGACCGGAATACACTAAACCTGAACTCTAAAAGTTTGCCCACATTCGGTCGACCGTAACAGGCCGTTCGGTCGACCGAGTGATCAATTGTCCTGTTTGTGTTTTCACTGCATAGTTTCGGTCGACCGTGTTTTCCCTTTCGGTCGACCGTGTGAAATTTATTTTTCCGATCGTTAGTTTTGTCGTATATACCCAACGGTCGTATTCGTATTAAACCAATTATACCCCAAATACATTTCATGTATCGGTCGACCGAGGACCATGATCGATCGACCGAATGATTGTCTCTTGACAAACCCAAATCTCCTGTTGAAAAACGGTCGACTGCTAGACCTTGTTTTGGTCGACCGAATAGATCAGTGTTTGTCTACCCCAGAGTGTCTGGTACAAATCGGTCGACCGATTCCTTTTTGGAGTTCGACCGATCACTTAAGTGTACCTAAGTCGTAGCGTTGGGCGGTCGACCATTACCTAACCGGTCGACCGAACTTAGTTCAAAACTACCAAACGGTCGACAGTTCGTCCCATTTCGGTCGACCGAATTAACTCAGAATTGGGTCCTGCGATTTTCTATTTTGTGTATCACACATCAACTCACACCCAATCAGTCCCAACGGCTCTATTCTCTCTAAAGCTTATAAATAGAGTTGTAAAACACATTTTAACACAACTCTCCTACCACTACTTGTCCAATACATTAGAGAGAAACCCAACACACTCAAAGCGTCAAACCTTCCACACTTTAATCACAAATCCAATCTCATTCAAGTGTGCTCAAGTTTAGAGAGTGTGTTCGACTCAAGTTTGTTGTTGTCAAAGTGAAGTAAAGGTTTCGGTGAAAGCCCGAAGCATTCCTCTCGGATTGTGAGAGAAGAAATTCAAGCTCGCGAGGGTGTTCGCGGAGCTTGTTTTGTAAAAGGCGTTCTCTCCCGCCCCGGACGGGGAGTGGATAGTGAAGACGCGAGCGGAGCTCGAAGTGTCGAGCGGAGCTTGCAAGAGAGGACGTAGGCGGTGGCCGAACCTCTGTAAAACCCCCGTGTTCATTGTGGTTTGCATTTTCCTCCCTTTACTTGCTTGTTTGTTTTAAATTCCGATGCATATCTTTGATAGATCAAACAAGTAGGTAATTAGGATTAAAAGTGATTAGTATTGTAGACCCTCACGATCCAACAATCAAGTAGGTCGGTTGTCTCGACGAAGCACTACAACGAAAAAAGTGTGTAATGAATGATGATGACGTAATCAGAGAAGCTCATGTCATTTATGAGCAAACTCATAGCGGTAAGTTTCAATTCTTTCATCTCTGGCTCTTTCTGAACAATTATCAAAAATGGGATTTCATGCTTCGAACATCTGTCCGGAACAATCTACGCGGTCGTCGCCCCGATATCATGGAGTGGGATACAACAGAAACAAGTAGCAGCAAAAGCGTATGCGTACTTCTAAATATGATGAATGCCCAACCCTAAATACAGAAACTCCCCTCACTCATCTGAAGGTAGGATTGTTTCACTTATAATACCACTAGTGCATGATAGTGATGAAGCAGTGGTAATTACGAGTTGAGTCCATAGGGAGCTCTTGCGAGTCTAAATCCACAATACTCGAGTGAGAAATGAAGAGAGAAATGAGGTCGGAATCACACAACGATGCGTATGAAATCCGAAAAACAAACGATAAAAATAAACCCCTTAAAGAGTAGAGAAAGAATGCGGAAATGAGAATATGTGTATGTGTGTGTGTTCATTAGTGCTCATCACATCATGTAATACATGAAATCCATAAAAACCAAATCCAACTTTGTCTCCGCATGAAATAAGATAAAAAATCATTATTAAAACATACAAGACTAATTTAAATGAGGCTAATACGAGCACATGCATAATGATAAAACCCCACTATGTCTCCACATGAAATAAGAGTTAACACAATCATTAAAACATACAAGACATTAATTAGGATGAGGACAACATGAGCACATGTATGTACATGTCATGTTTCCTCATTATCCACTCCATCATTATCCTCACCTCATCATTCCCCATAAAATAGACCAACTAATCTAAGCATGTGCTAAGCATCACTCAGAAGTATTAGCACATCAAAGATAAGAGTGAAAATCTCATTAGATGGTTATGGAATTCATGTGTGGTTCAAAGGTTAGGATGAACACGCACACACACACACTTAATATATCACATAATCACGTTACCTTCTTGTACCCCCCCCCCCCCCCCCTCACCTAATGGGAATGGACTACTCCTTAGCCATCTCTAAACTCAAGAAAAGATCAAAACAACACAGAACTATAGTGAAAATGTAGAAAACTAGATTAAGCAAGGAACAAACATAAAGAAAATTACATCAAATGAAAGACATCAATGTAAAGAATAAAAATTAAACTAGAATGAAATGAAAGATTACAAGGTTGCTCATCTTCTCCTCCTCTACACTACTAATTAAAAAACTAAAACGTACTCTAATAAACAAGAAATAAAACCTACTCTACTAAACAAGAAAGGAAACTAAGCTATAAATGAGAGGGAGGAAGAAAAAGAAAAGAGGCATTACAAGTCTATTTATAGAAGAAATAAGGGTTTGGATGAATTTGGAAGCAATCTGACGGTTGTAATAACTTTCTTTATAGTCTGGTGCACCCATATAATCAAGAAGACCACGAGAGAAATTGGGGACCAATTGGACCCATTTGTGCCATGTTCTGTATTCTTTCCTTGAGTCTTGTGTCATGCTCATTTTCTCGAAAACCCGCATCCTCGCGTTGTGTGTGAGTCGGGACCGTTGGGCATGGGAGTCTAGATACTTAATACACATATCGTTTTATGGTTATGAGCTTTCTATGGGATGTGCATTCGTGGAGTCACATTTAGGTAGTAAACCTGAGGGATCACGGATCCCAATGCATTGCGTTGTTACGCAGATTCGTTGGGTGAGTTGACTACTGGCCTTGATGGCGACGAAGGTAACTGCCCAACCTTGATGGGAGAGGAGATGACTGATTAATGATTAGTCCGGCAGGTAGCCTGGTTGTGGGACATCCAGGTGAGTTGACCATCCGACATGTGTGGTGGTACGGATTGACCAACCTACCTACGTGGCGGTGGGGATAACTGACTGACAATTTATTCCGGCAGGTAGCTTGGTTGTGGACAGCCTTGCGAGTTGATCGTCTAACGAGCGGTGGCTCTGACGGGTGTGGCATTGGCCACGAGATCAAATCTGTATCTATGACGCAGAAGTACGTGCGACCCTCATGACTAGTATAGTCGCGAGTGGGGTGCGTACTCTCCGTAGGGTTGTATGTGCCTGCGATCGGTACCATGTAGGACCCTATGTTGTTGATGGGACGGTTGTCCTTTATTTTCCTACATAGGAATGTCGCATTATTGGGTGCCATATGATAGTATGATAGGTCATGCTTTTTATATTCATGTACATGTAGGGGGCTTGAATTATGGGGCTTTCATTATGGAAACTCATGCGTTGTATCATGTTTGCATTTCAGGTCCTGAGCAGAACTGAGTGGGTGGCGACCGAGGACTAGCACATAAGGACCAGATCCTCTAGTCTTGTGTAGTAGGTTGTTTTCTTGATCGGTGATTGACATCATAGCATGCATATATTTACGTGTTATATCATTTATTATTAGCCAAAGCAATGCTACATAATGAGTTTTATGTTTAAGTTTCAGGAATAAAAAAGGTTGAGAAGAAGAGACTCAAAAAGGACTTAAAAGCAAGGAAAATGACTAAGTTGCAAGACTTATGGACTGAGATGAAAGAGAGAATGACCAGGATGTAAAACCAAAAAGACCAATGAGTAAATCAAGAAGCTCCACACCATCATGAGGAGTATTTTAACAATTAGATCGGGGCCTAACCATCAACAACTAAATCGGGTTCATCAAACATCAAGAAATCAAGCCAGAAACGAGCCACGAAAATCCAGACATGATCCAAGACAACTAGACCGCCAATCACCAGTCCAGATGGCTGCAAATCATGTGTGTCTTAGTCGGGTCGTGGATTATATGGTTTTATGTCCACTTATAGTATGCGTTTAGTCTCATACCGGGGGATTGTCCCAGGTTATCTTTTTTCATGGCTATAAATAGAACTCTTCCTTGTCCTTTGTAATACATCTCCTCTCTTGGTGGTCATTCTCTCTACTAGGAGTAAAGCCTTGGAGCAAAACTCTGGTGGAGAGATGCTACTTGTAAGGTGAGTGAGCAATAAAAAATGTTTTGTTAGTTTCTTTGTTGTTCATTTTAATTCTTGCATGCTTAGTTAACTTTGTTTGTTTTAATCTTCGTAGAATAAATTAGCATGTTTCTTTTCCTTAATATAAATGTTAGATTAATAATGTGTGAGTAGTTCCATCCCCCTTTTGGGGGTGGAGTTGTTGTTTATACATGTCATGTAGAATGGAATGAATGCTAAATGTTGTTTTATATGAGAAATGTTAGTATGCTTGTTTGAATTAAAGAGAATACTTAACTTGATGGTTTCTGCCATAATCTTTAGGTACATTCCATGCTTGTTTAGGTTCTCATTAAGAAAGTTGTTCAGGTTCTGAATAACAAACTTGTTCATGCTCATATTAATCATTTAGGTTAGTGATTTGGATGATGAGTCTTATCATGAGGTACTTCTTATGCATAGCAACACTACCTACACTTGTGCTCTATCGAGTGCATTCATCACCACTTATTTCATGTGTACACACACTCCACCCCTTCGGGGTTTTCCATTCCTGATTTCTAGTTTTTTTTCTATTAGTCACTTAGTTTAGTTTTATTTAGTTTGGTGCTTTCATCTTCTTTGTTTATTTCGTACTAGTGTAGCGGAGCAAAATTTAGTCTAGTTTACTGTAATCAATTCCTTCTCCCCTCTTTTCCCACACAATTTCTAAAGAACCAAAGTTGACACACCTCCTCGTGGACACGACCCATATTTGTCACGTCTTCACCGACGTCATGCACTTGCGGTATTTAAAATGATCAATCATGTTTTTGGCATCATTGCCGGGGATGTGCTATGTCCAGACTTTGGTTTAGACTATTCAAGTGGTTTATGGGAGGTTGGGCTCATTTTGGTGAGAGCGCTCGACTTGAGAGAGTGCATTTCTCTGAGATGGACGGTCTAGGTGATCGCACATCCCACCTCGAGCTCCTTTAGAGCGTGAGGTTGAGTCGTCTCGTGGAGATGGGGGAGACCGGGGTCTATACATGGATTACCTTGGTCCGCTCCTACCACCACGTAGACCTCCTTCTCTTCCTCCTCCCACTCGGGAGGAAGAGGGATTCGGTCAGGATCGAGTTCTTGGTGCTCCACCACCTTTAGCTCGGCTGATGGCTTTGTGGGAGCGGACCCATCCTGTTAGGGTCACGCAACATTCTTGCATAGTGATCTGAATCAGTTTAATATACTGCAAGTGCACAACCATGTTGAAGTGTTGGCAAGCACAGGTCGATCCACAAGGAACGTGTGCAAGTCGGATTCACGACACTCGAGTGGGAAAAGAAAAGGAGAGATGTGATCGAAATTAAACTACAATGCGTGGGAAATCGAAAAAACAAGCAATAAAACTAAACCCATTGGGGGTATATAAAGAACATTGAAATGTAAATGTGTGGTGTAGTGTGTGTTCAAATGTGCTCACCAAGACATGTCATACATGAAATCCACAAAACTCAATTCAAACTTTGCCTCCACATGAAATGAGATAAAACCTTATCATTAAAACATACAAGACAATAATTGAAATGAAACTAATATGTTCACATGCAAAATGACTCAAATCCAACTATATCTCCACATGAAATAAGATTTATCACAATCATTAAAACATACAAGACATTAATCTGGATAAAGCCAACATGAGCACATGCATGCACATGCATGCACATGCTTTGTTTCCTTCTTCCACTCCATCCTTATCCTAACCTCATCATTCCCGATAAAATAGGCTCACTAATCTAAGCATGTGATAAGCTTCATTCAAGAGCATTATCACATCAAAGATAAGAGTGAAACTCATTAGATGGTTATAGAAATCATGTAAGGCTCAAAGGATTAAGATTAATACACACACTAATCCATCACATGATCAATCACCTTCTTCTCTACCCTCCAGTGGGGATAGACTACTCTCTACTCATCTCTATACTAAAGAAAGCATAAAAACAACAAGAACCCATAATGTAAATAACTAAAAACAAGATTAACTAAACAACACCATCAAAGAAATTGCATCAATGTAAAAGACATGTATTTAATGAACACAACTCACTATTGATTGAAATGAAAGGATTACAAGGTATGCTTCTTCTCCTCCAACTACACTAAGCAGCAGCAAAATAAAACCTAAAACTAATGGAGAAGCAAGAAGAAGAGGGAGAGGAGGGATTACAATGGTATATATAGATTAATACATGGTTAGGATTAATCTGGAAATAATGGGACGGCTCTAAATTACATCTGATAGTCCAGGCGTGCTCTGACCCGACAACCCGAACCACGACAGCAATTTCATCCCAATTGGAGCATTTTGATCCGCTAGTAGTGGATCCAAATCCGCCACTGGCAGATCAAATGTGTTTGATCCGGTTGAAATTTTACGTCCCACTTTATTTCTTCATTTGGCACATGGGGTGAAGCCCTGGTCTTCTGGCTCGAATCACTTTGAGTTTAATTGGTGAAATACGGATCTGATTCAAGTCATTTGTCACCATGTTTTGCACTTCACAATCAGGCCCCTCCGGGTTTGCACTTGGGTCCTTCCTGATTTGCGATCCATTCCTTATGCATTACAAATAGGTCCAGAACCTTCCAAATCAGTCCATACTTGCTACATTTAGATCATTTTTGCTCCTTTCCTCTTCTTGATTACCTAACTCTTGAAACACTACAAACAACAACTCGAGTAGTACAATATTGGGGTAAGATAAAGGATATGTAGCATGAATATGATGCATGATACGCTACTAATCACATAGGTCTTCCACCAGCGGCGGGAACAACTATGAACCGAAACCTCAATATGTGAGCATGCTTCCTACCTTCACTGCTAATAAGGAGGATCCGTATATTTTTATACGTGCATTCGAGGAGATATGCCCCATGTTCAAGCTTCAGCAGCTTGATGAGGATTCAGTCCGGTTGAGGATGATTTCTTTCGCGTTGAAGGATAACGCAAAGAAATGGATGTACAACCTCCCGGCGAGCTCTTTTCGATCTTAGGATGACTTTGTGACCATTTTTATGAATAGATTTTTCCCTCAAAGGATAACTTAACAGATACGACACCAGATACATCAAATGTATCAGACTGAGACTGAATCTTTTCATGCTTTCTTTGATAGGTTCAAAGACCTTCTCCAGCAGTGCCCTCATCATGGACTTAAGCTATGACAGTTGTGCCAGATTGTTTATGAGGGCCTCGACTAGAACACCCGCATATTGTTGGACTCAATGTGTCAGGGTGATTTCCAAATGAAACCCATCGATGAGGCATAAGACACTTTTCAATTAATGGTTGAACGTACCTTTGAGTGGGACACCATGACAGAGCCACCAACCGCCAGGTCTTTTGGTCGAGTTGGATCATATCAAGCTGAGTCAACTATCGCGTGTGAGGCGAAATTGGTTGCTCTCATGCGCAGGATAAGAGTTTCGAGTTGGACTGAGCTCCTGTAGCTCAGGTCGCTACTCCCGCATGTAGTAGGTGTGGACTTACGGAACATGATGACTTGGAATGTGCTTACGCTCCAAGGGATACTGCGCATGAAAATGCGATGTATCTGAAAGGAATGTGCTTTAAAAGTTTTACTTTTATATGTCAATTATTATGAATTGAATGTGCAAACAATTTGTTCCTTGATTATGGTATTCGTCTTTTAGAAATGTTAAGGAAGATGCACTTGGTCCTTAACCTTAGAACTCTAAAAGATAATGGTTTACATAATTCAAAAGTTATTCACAATCATGGTAATTAACATGGAACATTAATCACCGAGATAAGATTGTCGTGTTGGTCATCGATTGTTGTAGCTCTACAAATAATTGACGACACGAGTATATAAAAGAGGAACAAATTACTTTTATATATTGAATAGACCTAACAAGTAAAACATTATGGAATTGTATTTCATGTCATTAATATTTTACTGTCTTGGATCCTAAGATATGAGACTTATATCTTTTCACAAGAAGTGCTTTATTTGATTATTGTCATAAGCTATCAATGAGTATAGTGATAAAGGCAATAGTTGGTTGAACATGACTTGTGCTGAAAAAGATAAATAGTCAAACGATTATCATTGCCCATCTTAATTGAGTGATGATATTAGTGGGCCCCTTGATAAAGCAAAAATTATAATGTGCACAATGTAACTTGAGTTAAGTTACATAGTTATAATTAGCTTAGAGAGATCAAGAAATGAATATAATACAAAGATGATACATTTCTACTTTGTATATATTCTTAATATCATGAGGCAAGGGACAGACACAAGTGGTGCACTTACATCACTAAATGGATCGTGTTTTGGTTCGAGTGGAACAAAGACATTTATGCTATTGGGTAACTATAATGTGTAGCTAGATATCGCTTATAGTTTGAGATATTAAGTATTTAATATCGCTGTCAATTTGGCTTAGATCCTCCTATAGGTCACACCACAAAACTGGGAAACAAAAAGCTTGATTTTGAGTTCATATGATGTGTCGGGTTTCATGTGAAAAATGGACACATGTGGTAAATCAATAAAATCAATGTCATGAGAATTGACATAATTAGAATCATAATAAATTCATATGAGGTGTAGATATTATGGGGTGTAATAATTTAATATTACATAGGATAATATATTACATAAGATATGAATTTGCTAAAAATCCCAAAAGATCAAATTTTATTGGAAATAAATCAAAAATTTGACAAAGACAAAATTGGGGTCAAACACGGTGAACCGTTTAGGGTTTGGTCGACCGGGGTGTCTTCGGAACGGTCAACCGAACGGGAAGAAGGTAAACACAATTGGTTGACCGAAATTGTCTGGTGTGCCAGGACAATTGGGTTCGGTTAACCGAGCGTGAACGGTCAACCGAGAAAGAATAGTTTCGGTAGACCGAAGGTGACACTGTCGTCCGATGAATGTTCGACAGGAGAAATTTTGGTGAGACAACGGTCGACCGAATAAGACGCGGATCGTCCGAATTTTTCCAGAGAATTTTTCTCATGCAAATTCGGTCGACCGTCTAGCCCACGGTCCACCAAACATGTGTTATAACCGAATGATTCGGTTAACCGAGAAAAATTCTCGGTCAACCGAACAGTACGATTTTTGCCTGAATTATTAAGAGAATAATTAGATCATGGGTTCGATTAATTCCAGATTTAATTAAATGTTTTTATGAGTGCTTATGTGGCAATTTGAGTTAATTTTAGGAGAGAATAAGTAAGAGATCATGACTAAAGAATAGTTCTTGATGAGGTTGTTTTGGGAGCCTATAAAAGGACCCCTCATCCTACTTGTTTATGTTAATATTAAAATTCTTTCTCTCATTAATCTCTCCCTTAATCACCACGAAAATCTCTTAATAGTTTTAGTTTTTGGAGATAGAAATCTCAGGAGCTTAAAGAGGGGTTATTAGCTAGATTCTAAGCCTAATTAGAGATTGATTGGCTAGCTCCTTTCTCTTTAATCTTCTTTAGAGTTTGGTGAACACTTAGAGGCGAATCGACGGGCAATTCAACGGGCAACGCGACTCCAGATCTTCAAAAGGTTTTAGAGAACCTTTGGGTATGATTCTCTATATGTGATTTATTTTAATATATGTAGGATTACATGATATTAGAATAAACACAAAGTAATGTACATAAAATTGTTGAAAGTATGAAATCGATCTTGTATGTTGTATTAATTTTTTTAAAATATATACATACATGGGGACACAAAATCCTACAGTATCAACAGAAGCTCCGTAATAACCCGTATAATCACTCCTACAACCCGGAATGGTGGAACCACCCTACTTCTCTTGGGGGCCTAGTGGGGGCCAGGGTTAGAGCTCGCACGCTCAACCTCAACCTCCACCTTATCACCCTTCATGCCCATCGGCGACCTACCAACCTCCACATCAAAGGTCTCAGCACCATAATTACCAACCTCTTCAAGCCTCATCGTCGGGTTGGCAGACAGATCTGTCAAGATTCCACGAGGAAGTGTGGAGGATGTCCTTATTAAGTGGGTGAGTTTGTATTCCCAGTTAATTTCATCATCTTGGATATTGAACCTGTGTCCAACCCACAATGACAAATTCCAATAATCCTTGGGATGTCATTTCTTGCGACATCTAATTCTTTGATCAATTATCGTAATGGCTTGATGATGTTGCCTTTTGGAAACCTCACGAAAGATTTCAACATCTTTACTCTGGTAAGCAACCTGGACTCTTCGACGATATTGTCAGACCCAATTTCATTCAGGACACGGATGAGCTCGAGTCATTGGGCATGTTCGACTCACATCGACATATTATTGAGGTGCCTAATGACCACGTTGCGATTGAAGATGATTTTGAGGAATCTGCCTGTGAACTTCTGGATGAGGAGGCACATCTAGGTGCTTGCTCATCTTACCCTGTGGCCCTTGAGCCACTTGAAATGAACTCTGAATCCAACAAGTACACACCTCCGGTCGAGCTTAAACCACTCCCCGATAACCTTAAATACATCTTTTTAGAGGATAATGAGACATTGACACTCATTATTGCTTCTGATCTTGCAAAAGATCAAGAGGCGACCCTCAAAAAAGTACTCTTTGAAAACAAAGAGGTTATCGGGTGGTTTTGAGGGACATCAAAGGAATTAGCCCTGGTATTGTCCAGGATCGGATCCACATGGGTGAGAATTCTAGGCCCCAGGACCCACAACAAAGATTGAATCTTGTGCTGAAAGAAGCCGTCCGAAAGGAGGTTCTTAAGTGCTTGGATCAAAGTATAATCTATAAATCTCTGATAGTTCGTGGGTGAGTCTTGTCTATGTGGTTCCCAAGAAGTCAGGCATGACAGTTGTTGAGAATGAGCATAATGAGCTTATACCAACACACTTGCAAACTGGCTGGCGAGTTTGCGTTGATTATCGCAAGCTCAATGTGGCAACGCAAAAAGATCATTTCACGTTGCCATTCATTGATCAGATGTTGGAAAGCTTGGCCGGACACGAGTATTATTGTTTTCTTGATGGATACTCTGGTTACACCAAATTCCCATCGCCCCCGAGGATTAAGAGAAAACCATATTTACATGTCAATTTGGCATGTTTGCCTACCGTCGCATGCCCTTTGGGTTATGTAGTGCACTGGCAACGTTTCAAAGGTGTATGATCAGCATCTTTTCCGATATGGTAGAGCGTTTCCTTGAGATTTTTATGGATGACTTTTCCATATTTAGTGCTTACTTCGATGAGTGCCTTCATCACTTGAGCTTTGTCCTCAAGCGATGACGTGAGAAGAACCTTGCTCTCAATTGGGAGAAATGTCACTTCATGGTGAAGCGAGATATTGTACTTGAACATGTGGTCTCAAGTAGGGGAATTGAGGTCGATCCCGCCAAAGTGGGCCTTATTGCTAATCTCTCCCTGCCACGTAATGTGAAGGATATCCGTGTCTTTTTGGGGCATGCTGGATTCTATAGGCAGTTCATTCGGGATTTTAGCGAAATTGTTCAACCTCTCACCGCTTTGTTGTCTAAGGATGCCATTTTGTAGTTCACACCGGATTGCCACCATGCTTTTTTGACCTTGAAGAAAGAGCTGACTTTAGCTCCCATAATTAAGGCACCGGTGTGGATTGAACTTTTCACACCAGTGTGTGATGCATATGACTTCGCTGTGGAAGTAGTGCTTGGGCAACGATTGGACAAATAGCCTCATGTAATCTACTATGCTAGTCGAACACTCATTGATGCCCAATTGAACTACACTGTGACCGTGAAAGAATTCTTAGCCATCATATTCGCTTTGGAGAAATTCTGGTTGTAATTGATTGACTCCCACGTGATTATCTATTCTAATCACACAGCCATCAAGCAGATCATGACGAAGAAAGATGCAAAACCTCGACTCTTGAGATGGATCTTGTTGTTACAAGAATTTGATCTCGAGATTCGAGACAAAAGGGTGTGAAAATGTTGTAGTTGGCCACTTGTCTCGTCTAGAGACAATCAACCCAAAGTACCAAATTATTAATGACAAATTTCCTGACGAGCAATTGTTCACGATCGAAGATACCCCTTGGTTTGCCGACATCGTGAACTACCTCGTGACCGAGCAACTTCCTGTGGGTTGGTCAAAATCTGACCAAACCAAATTTAGATCTTATGTCAGATTCTTTCACTAGGATGACCCCTCTCTATTCAAATACTGCTCTGACCAAATTTTCAGTCAGTGCATCCCAAATACCGAGTTTCAAATTGTGCTCTAATTTTGCTACTCTTAGGTATGTGCTTTCTGGGCGATTAAGAACCTGAATATGGATTGTGATCAAACAGGGTTTCAGGGTAAACTCGACATTGTGGAATTGGAAGAGCTACACAATGATGCGTATGAAAATGCCAAAATTCATAAGTCCCGAGCCAAGATGTTTCATGATCACATGATTATGTGAAAGGTGTTTACGGTCGGGCAGAAGGTGTTGCTCTACAATTCCTTGCTTCATCTGTTTGCGGTTAAGCTCCACAGTCGCTGGTCTGGCCCTTTTATTGTGCAAACCGTATTTCCTCATGGTGCGGTTGAAATCTTGAACCCAGGTAATGGGGACGTGTTCAAAGTTAATGGACAATGCCTCAAACCTTTCTTAGAGGGGGCACCAGCTGAAGTCGAGGAGGTCATGTTCCTTCATGAACCTCTCTCACACTCAACTATTCATGTTCTTGCATGAATGATTGAGATTTCATGTTTGTACAAAGTTAAATTTGAAAACAAGCGAGAAAGACTTCATGAGTGAACATTGATTGTTGTGGTGCCCAACCCTAGTGTATTTGAGCCCCATTTCTTTCACGTATTTGTATCACTTCTTTAGTATTTCACAGGTTTTGAGGGGAATTTGGGTTTGTGTCCATCAACATAACCATGAACTTCTCTTTGTGCTTCACGTTAGTGTGATATTTTCTTTTTCATGCATAAATCCATGTAGTATCATGCTCACATTCATTGAGGACAATGCATGAAGTAGGTGTGTGTGTGTGGGGGGGGGGGGTGTTACGTGTGTACATAGTTGAGTCTTTCTCCTTTTATTTTTGTTTTCCTTTGTATGCATTGTTAGAGTCATGTTAGTGTGCTGCATTTAATATCGATATATCTGTTTGTCATGATCCTTGGTTGACTTGTCTTCTTTTGCTTGCTTAGTGCTTTAAATTTTCACATTTCTTTCAAAATCGTCATGTGTTTGTGAAAGAAAATGTTTTGTGGGTTTTGCGTGTATTTAGCATGTGTGAAACCGTTGAGAGGTAAAGTAAAAGGAACTCCCAAAATTGACTTGAACTTGATGCATTAGGATATCTAGTACACCGGCTTTAGGTGTTACCGAGTCATAAGAATGCACCCCAGTCTTCCCTCGGGGGCATGTAATCGTAGGATTTCAGTACTTAAACAAATAAAGAAGTCCACCATGAACCTAGTGAGTTGAATAATTCGTGTCTGTTTGTATAAAGAAGTTTGTCGTAGTCAGGGACCCTTAAAATCTTGTTGTGAAATTTTAAGTGTAGGGGCTTTGGTTCATGTGTAGATAAGAAATAATTTAGTAATACATTCTCCCTTCCCGCACGGTTCCTATCACTCGGGAAATTAGGTCCGATGGGACTTAGTCCTCGGTGCTTTCGAGTCATCTGACTTGGAATGCACCAACTGAACGCCCGTTACACAGGTGGTAGGAATCGCCCTATGTAGAGATTTGTGGAAAGGTGTATGTGATAGTGTAAGTCCTCACAAGCAATGACGCACGAATCCCAACCGTGGGAAATTAAACACCAACTAGTAAAAAAAATGGTAATACAAATAAGTGTAGGATTTCTAGTTTAATTGCACATATTTATTTTCGAAATTTTATGCACAATAGGGATCAATTACAATTTTTCTATGATTTGTTTCATGCATGCATCAATTTGTTTCAATAACTAGTTTCAAAACTTTATTAAAACAAACATGGGCTCCGAATTTCATACCTAGAAGTTCTCTAAAATTTCTTGATGATCCGGAGACGTTGAGGATGCTTGTCGCTGCGCCGGATGCCTCCGAGTATTCACCAAACTCTAAACAAGATTGGAGAGAGAAGAGCTAGCCTCTCAATCTCCAATAGGGTTTAGAATCTAATTACTAACCCCTCTTTAGTTCCCTTGAGAAGAAGATCTCTGAAAACTAAAACTAATACTCAAGAATTAATGAAAATTCGTGGAGAATTATGGAGAGAGAGATGTTTGCATAAGAAGATAATGAATTAATTGATAAGGTAATGAGATAAACTTGTATTTATAAGTTCTCTCCAAATTACCTATTCATGTGCAACCTCTTGCCCATGATTTCATGCAAACTTCCATCTAACCATCCATTATTTGCTAACAAATAATCTCAGCCACGAATTAAATCAGTTATGGACCAATTCCATGCATGATCTAATTAATTCTTAAATTAATTCTGCATAAAACCGTCTGAACCGGTCGACCGTTTCGAGGTTCGGTCGACCATTTAGAACGAGTTTCGGTCGACCGTTCGTAACAAAAATATTTCATCGCGATGTTCGGTCGACCAACCGATTATACTCGGTCGACCGAAAACGAACAGACGAAATACCTGTTATCGATGCAACATTCGGTCGACCGTTTAGCGGTTAGCGGTCGACCGTTTTTGCACAGTACTTGCAGACTTGTCAAATTTCGGTTTAACCCCTACAAAATTTGACATTTCGGGATTAGTAGTAAGTCCACAACTTATGTAACATATTATCCTATGTAATGATCATTCATTACACCCCATAATATTTACATCACATATGAATTTAATTTAGATTCTAATTATGCTATTAATCACAACATAATTTTGATTTTGCTTGTTCACCACATGTGTCATATTTTCTACATGAAACCCGACACACCTTATGAACTCAAAATCCTTATTTCTTGTTTCCCAGTTTTGTGGTGTGACCTATGGGAGGATCTAACTAAATTGGCAGTGATATTAAGAGCTTAATATCACAAGCTATAAGCGGTATCTAGCTACACATTATAGCTCCCAATTAGTTAGATGTCTTAATTCCACTCGAACCAAAACCCGATCCATTTAGTGATGGAGTGCACCACTTGTGTCCGTCCCTTGCCTCATGATATTAAGAATTCACACAAAGTAGTATTGTGTCATCTTTGTGTTAGTATTCATTTCTTGATCTCTTTAAACTAGTTACAAATATGTGACTTAACTCAAATCACATTGTGCACATTATAACTTTGCTTTATCAAGGGACCCACTAATATCATCACTCAATTAAGAGGGGCAATGATAATCTATTGACTAGCTATCTTCTCCAACGAAAGTCATACTTAACCAACTAATGCCTTTACACTACACTCATCGATAGCTCAAGACACTAGTCTAATTAAGCAATTCTTAGGTGATCGGATATAAGTCTCATATCAAAGGACCAAGGACACAGTAAAATATTAATGACACAGAAACACATTTCTATAATATTTTACTTATTAGGTCTATTCAGTATACAAAAGTAATATTTTCCTCTTTTGCGTACCCGTGTTGTCACTCACTTGTAGAGCTACAATGATCTATGACCAACACGACAATCTTAACTCGGTAATCAATGTCCCATGCTAATTACCATGATTGCGAATATCTTTTATTTTATGTAAACCAATATGTTTTAGAGCTCTACGGTTAAGGACCAAGAGCCTCTTTCTTAACACTTCTAAAAGACGAATAACATAAACAAGGAACAAAATGATTTCTCATTCAATTCATAATAATTGACATTTAAAAGTAAAACTTTTAGAACACATTCCTTTCAATAAGAACCTTAACAGACTTTACACATTGTATCACTTGAGTATGTTACCGTTGCCCATGTCTTTCACTTAAGTCCTTAATTAACTTGCAGGAATGGTTCCCTAGGCTAGGTGTATGGACATGATACATATATAGAGTCGTCACGTAGGATTACCATGTTCAATGATCGACAAAAGTATGCCTATTTTGTCGTGTTGCTAGGTTGAATAATGCATTGATGTTCGGATTTTGTGGGTATATCCGCTGAAAACCCTCACGAGACAACATTCCTCATCCTTGGCGACAAGGAGGTTTAACGACTTGTTGCACGTGCTAAGTGCAACCGTGATTCCTAAGAAAGTGAGTTAGGATTTCTCTGTTTTGCGAATGTTTTTCCTTTCTTTCATTTTTCTCTTTCTTTGTTTTGCGCGGGACTAGCAAAAGTTAGGTGTGGGGTATTTGATTGACATCATATCATGCATATATTTATGTCTTATATCCTTTATTGTTAGCATAAGCAATGCTACGTAACGAGTTTTATGTTTAAGTTTGAGGAATAAACATGGTTGAGAAGAAGAGACTCAGAAAGGACTTAAAAGTAAGGAAAATGACTAAGTTGTAAGACTTATGGATTGAGATGAAAGAGAGGAGCCAGATGTAAAACCAAAAGGACCAATGAGTAAATCAAAAAACTTCACACCATCATGAGGAGTATTTTGACAATTAGATCCGGGCCTAACTATCAACAATCAAATTGGGTTCATCAAACATCAAGAAATCAAAGCCAGAAACGAGCCACTGAAATCCAGACACGATCCAAGACAATCAGACCGCCAATTGTTGCATGCTTAGTTAACTTTGTTTGTTTTAATCTTCGTAGAATTAATTAGCATGTTTCTTTTCCTTAATATAAATGTTAGATAAATAATGTGTGAGTAGTTGCATCCCTTTTGGGGGTGGAGTTGATGTTTATACATGTCATGTAGAATGGAATGAATGCTAAATGTTGTTGTATGTGAGAAATATTAGTATACTTGTTTGAATTAAAGAGAATACTTAACTTGATGATTTATGTCATAATCTTTAGGTACATTCCATGCTTGTTGAGGTTCTTAATAACAAACTTGTTCATGTTCATATTAATCACTTAAGTTAGTGATTTGGATGATGGGTCTTGTCGTGAGGCACTTTTTATGCATAGCAACACTGCCTACATTTGTTCTCTATTGAGTGCATTCATCACCACTTATTTCATGTGTACACACACTCCACCCCTTAGGGGTTTTCCATTCCTGATTTCCAGCTTGCTTCTATTGGTCACTTAGTTTAGTTTTATTTAGTTTCGTGATTTCATCTTCTTTGTTTGTTTCGTACTAGTATAACGTAACATAGTTTAGTTTAGTGTAATCAATTCATTCTCCCCTCTTTTCCCACTCAATTTCTGAAGAACCAATGTTGACACTTCATCGTGGACACAACCCGTATTTGTCACGTCTTCACCGACGTCGTGCACTTGCGCTATTTAAAACGATCAATCAATCGGTATTTTGTATTCCTTGTAGTAAACATAATCTTGTTTTGCAACTTCCGTGTAATGGTGTACCTTATATTGAGTATTTATGAGTAGCGTTCCGTGACTCTGGTCGTATTATCTTTTGAAATATTCGTTGAAGATTTCTGTATTTTCGGAGATGTTACATCAAGTTCACATATTAACACTCCCTGAGGTGGAAGAATATTACATTCAAATTTCATTTGTTATGAATCTTATTGGTGAAATGCTATTTTTTATGAAACCTGTGTTGTTATTCATGAACCCAATAGAAGAAAGTGAAGTATTATTTTTCATATAACATTTCTCCTTATATTTTTTATAATATGTTAATAGTGTAATTGTCCTTTTAACACGATAAGGAATCTAACACATCCAAACACAAAAAAACATGAGAATTGATTCTCTCTGTGAATCAAAATCGTAATTTGCAGCAATGTCGAATCGATTTTTCAAGAGAATTGGTTTTAAAAAATCAATCCCCAAATGAACCCTGACTTTTTTATTTTTTAAACGTTAACATAGGCTTAGGCCCGGGGGCATCGAAACGGCCCAAAGGTAAGATTGATCAAATCCCGACACTAGAGTTTTGGCCAACCCCAGTTTATCACTTCCACTTCTAGAAACATTCTCTACTCCGAGAGTATCCAACATCATAGCCTGGCCGTTCCTGTGCTGTACTGATGACCTCCGCGTGCTACTCACGGCCATTCGTTTGATTTCCATCCAACGGCCAGATATGATCCTGGTTGGACCGCGTTTCACGTGCACCAGTGTCCTGTCAGAAACGAGTTACTTACTTTTGACTCGGATCGCAACTCGCCTGCTGACGTCACTGTCATTGTTTTGTTTCTCTCTTATATATAAAGATTGAGTTCGAAGACTTCTTTCATTGAAGGGCAAGAAGGGAAAGAAGAAATCAAAGGGGAAGAGGAGCAAAGAGCATAGTCTTTTGGTGAGTTTATAAAGGGTAATCATTCATTGGTGTTAACCCTTTTGCTTGAAGAATTTATTTTTGTAGTTTTGGTTTTGGTTTTGTTTTTGGAAGTTTTCTTTCTCATGTTTCACTGGGAATGGGTTAAGTGGACCCTTTTGTTCTAAAAATTGATTTTTCCATTTCCTTCGTTATTTTGGGTAGTTTGTATTGTTGCTGCTTTGGGGGTTTTTGGAACTTTACTCCTGTTTCATATCGAGAATTCGGTAATTTGGAGTTTGATTTACTTAAATTTGTTTTTTTTATTGTTTTGGGGTTGTTAAGTGAGCCCTTTTGCTCGAGAACTTGATTTTTTAAATTTTTTTTGGCTTTGTGAGGTGTTTGGGTAGTTTCGGTTTGTTCCCTCCATGTTTCATTTTTATTTTCATTTCGGCAATTTGGTAATTTGAAGTTTGGGTTTTCAATCATAATAGATTTTCATTGTTTTCCTGGGGTGGTTCTGTCTTGGGTTGTGGCTGATTCTTGTTTTTTTGTTCTGCTCTTTTTGTTGGATTTGAGGATTAAATTTCTATGTGGTAGACGTGTTTTCAAAACTCTATCTGAAAAATTACCCCTATTTTGGTAAGTATTGGTTGAGATTTACTAAAACTGCCATTTGTTTTGAATTTTTTTAGCAGTCGATAACTAGTTTGGATTTTTACCTTTTCCCTAATTGTAATTTGCCAGAATTTATGTTTGACTCCTGATATGGCTATTGTGCTGTCTGTCGAATATAAGTCAAAGTAATAAGGTCAAATAATTTCATAAGCCATTTGAATTTAGTCAAATATAATTCAAAAGTTTTAAAAATAATAAATCTTTGAGTCCATTGTGTTACCATTTGCTTATTTCTATTATCTTTTTAACCAATGAAGGAAAGTTTTGAGCAGGCACTTTATTCATTTTACTTCATTTCTAAGTTTGTCCATACATTTTCTTGGTCAGATCAGAATCTCTATCTGATATACTCAAAAAATAAAAACATTACTTGACATCAACTTATTTTTTGGCATTTAGTGCTTGCTTTTATTCATGACCATGCACAAGATCAACTTTACATTCCCATTGGAAGAAAAAAATTCTTCTAAATTTTTTAATGAGGACTAACTGAAACATTTAGTTTGCTTAGAATAAACTATCAAAAAAAGTAACTCAATCTTATGGTATCTAGTGGCTGTAGCGTCATTTTCAAGAGAGGTATGTTTAGAGACCAAATGATAATGAATCTGATTATGTCTTTGCTGTTTCTATAAGAATTTGGTTTTACCCACCAAAGATTTTCCTTTAAAGTACATTGTGGTGCCTTAAGAGAGGAAGCTTTTCCGCGGAATAGGTTCATCTAGGGCTGTGCATCCGGGGTCCGGACCGAAGACCGGTCCGGTCAAAAACCGAATTTTTTAAATTAAAAAAAAAATTGGACCGGTCCGGACCGGACCGAACCCGAAATATTAAAATTTGTCGGACCGAAACCTGGACCGGACCGGAGTTTTTCAAAAATTTCCGGACCAAACCCAAACCGACCGGACCGGTCCGGTTGACCTGGTCAACCCTGTTTTTGCTCTGCCCTAGGTTCATCCCCTTAAGCCTTATATGTCGTTTTACTTTTTGTTATGAGAAACATAGATGTTATACTTTCATAATTTTCAGTAGACAATGAAGTTTCATTACTGCTACTAAGTTATTGTTTTGAAATATGTTTCCTATATCTTGAAGATCAAGATACGAATAAAATTTGTTATTTTGTTGCTGCCTAATAAATTTAACCGCTCTATTTTGAATACTTTCTAGGTTTGTCTTTTAGTTAACTACAGTGAGTTTGAAGGTTCTGAAGGCAAATTATTTTTTAATGCGTTTGGTGGTTCTGAGTTTGGTGATTTCATAACATGATTCAGTCATGTGCCACTTTTTAAAAGTTCATATGGAATAGGGATAACTGTTAACAGAGATTTTGGTTTTATACAGGATTCGAATTAATTCAATTACCACTATTATAATTTGATTGCTTTTGATGGGCTCTCGCCAGATTTCTCGATATGGAATCTCCGGTAGGGACTTATCACATGGACCTTCTTTCTCAAGTAATCCATCTTCTGAGTGGTTCTTGCATTTGCTAAGATCAGATATAGGGAAATCACCTTGCTCTCCTCTAATCTCTGACTTCGACTGTGACATTAATTACACACTAAGCAGTAGCCACGCAAGAGACAAACAACCTTTGACAGTCAACTGCTTGGAAAATTATGTGTCACTAAGACATCTTCCAATTGATTTACGGGAAAGTCTGCCAGTTGCAACCGGTTTGTTTGTTGATCGCTGTAGTACTGAACAGAATGCTTTGCTGGAACTAGAGTCTCTTCTCATGGCTCCAGATACCGATGACATGACTACCACCTACTCGGAATTTGATCAAAATTCAAGAATGACGGATGAAGCATCTCGACGAAAATCTCCTCAATTTCCACATGAATTCGCTACTAGTAGACATCATAGAACAAATCAAAGCCCACGCCCAGAGAAGCGTCTAAGGGAAACCAAAATAATTCCAACAGGTGATGTCAAACTGTTGCTTATAGAGTGCGCAAAAGCTCTCTCAGATGGGCGGCTGGCGGAGTTTGAAATGCTAGTTCGAGAAACACAGAAATATGTCTCAATCAAAGGGGAACCGGTCCAACGACTAGGAGCATACATGCTGGAAGGTCTCGTGGCAAGGCAAGAGGCTTCGGGGACCAACATATACCGGGCGTTACACTGTTGGGAACCCGAGAGCCATGAGCTGTTATCTTACATGCAGATTCTATATGATGTCTGCCCCTATTTCAAATTCGGATACATGGCGGCCAATGGTGCGATAGCGGAAGCGATAAAAAACGAGGATCGAGCCCACATAATAGATTTCCAAATTGCCCAAGGGACCCAATGGCTCACTCTGATACAAGCCTTGGCCGCGAGACCTGGTGGGCCCCCACACGTTCGCATTACCGGGATAGATGATCCAGTCTCGAAATACGCCCAAGGGGATGGCTTGGAACTTGTAGGCAGGCGTCTCATTGCATTAGCTCGAAAATTCAAGATCCCGCTTGAATTCCATGCGATGCCCGTTCATGGGATAGATGTCACGAAAGAGATGCTTGACATCCGTCCTGGGGAGGCAGTTGCTGTAAACTTTACCCTCCACCTCCACCACATTCCAGACGAGAGCGTGGACTTGGGCAATCCACGGGACGGGTTGTTACGAATGGTAAAAGGGTTGTCTCCCAAAGTGACAACCTTAGTTGAACAAGAATCCAACACAAACACTACACCATTCTTGACGAGGTTCGCAGAAGCATTGGACTACTACTCGGGCATGTTCGAATCGTTGGACGAGATGCTAGTTCGAGACAGCAAGGACAGGGTGAACGTGGAGCAACACTGCCTGGCAAAGGACATCGTCAACATAATCGCATGTGAGGGGAGGGAGAGGGTCGAGAGGCATGAGCTGCTAGGAAAGTGGCGGTCTAGACTGAGCATGGCAGGGTTCAAACCGTTCCCATTGAGTTCTTATATGAACTCTGTGATCAAGTCTCTGCTGAGGAGTTACTCGGAGAAGTACACACTGGTTGAGAGGGATGGAGCGATGTTGCTCGGGTGGAAGGAGAGGAATCTCATTTCGGCTTCTGCGTGGCACTGAATGAAGTTCTTCCGCGATTCAGGATTCCTGGGGAATTCATAGTTAATTTTGTTTAGTTTTTAGTGATCAGTGTAGATTATGGTGTAGTATATGTTGGGTTGTTCAGCTTGCTTTGTGATGTTGTCTCTGTTCAACTTCTTCAGCTGATATTTTCTGTCATAATGCATGTTAGGTAAGTGTATAATACATGGTCAGTCCTCAACAAGGGATATGTGAGTAATTATCCTTAACTTGATGCCTTTTGCAATTTATACGTGCTTTCATAATATTCTTGTTACATATGATAATTGGATGCCAATTACTGTTAAATAGACGGGTGGATCGCTGGCATGGTTTTGAAGAGGAGGTCGTGTTGTTTAAGCATATCGAATGTTTGGTTGCATACTTGCAAGACCATAGTAATTGGTAATTCTGCCTTAAGACTACTACTCTTGGGCGTAATGTCTGATTCACAAATTTTTATTACTACGAGAAGCTCTGATAACTTTCTAAAATATGCAATCTCCTTTTGCTTTTTTTTTTGTTATCGGTAATGATTTCTGGTCTTTCCAATTTCAAAAATTAAAGATTTACAGGTGGATTGGCTTATGATTATTTCTTCGGAGACATTTTTCTCTTGTTGGAAAGTAGACCTACCACGAGTATGTACATCAAATTTGGGAGGAACGATTAACTTGGGTTAGTTTGGTTGTGAGATTCATTAGCATGAAATAGTCAATACGAAAAATCGAATTTTATCACTCTCATTCGCATATTTGGGATTGTTGAGATTTAAAATGAGAGTTAAGTATATTAAATCTTGATTTTCAACAACTAATACATTTAGCATGTCAGTTTGAACTTTAGAAGTTATCTCCATCCATCTTTAACACCAGTAATCATTACAGACAATATAATCACACAACTCGCATGATTGCACCAACGTGGCTGCCGTTACAGCATCATTAACAGCGTCCGGGTAGTTTCCGGCACCCTAGTTTCTCTCTCCGCCACATCAGCTCAAACGAACACCTCAAATGCCCAAAAATACCTCAAACGCCCTACATTCTCTCCCCTACACGTCATTTCGAGATCAATTTAGGCAAAACACGAAAAATTGTAAAAAAAAATCTAGAAAATATAAACAAATAACAAACTTATTTTCATAAAAATATATTTGAAAAAAACAATTTTAAATTTTTTTAAAACATTTTTGAAAAACAAAACACAAAAAAAACTGAGGACCAATTGGGGGGGGGGGGGGGGGGGGGGGGGGACGTGCCCCCCCGCCCGGAAATGCACCCGGGGCACCATACCCCGGGCGCACCCTCCCGCTAAGGGAGAGCATTTCGTTAAGGGTGCTCTTAGATTTGCATGTCGTCTCAAAACAAAGGGTAAACGATAAATTGTTAGAAAGCATGTTTTTTTAGTGCTAGTGGTCAATTGATGTAGGTGGATAATGAGATCTGATATAAGGTTGTGTCAGCAACACTCGTCTCTATATCGGATTGGAACTATCTTATCTTCTGTAGATTATCTCGGATCCGACCTAACTTATTCTTGGTAGATTATATGGATAACAAATATCCCTCCAGAGATATTGAAAACGAAAGAGAGAAGCGCATAAGAGAAGATGAAAAGGTTTTCATTGTTATTAGGGTTTTGAGAATCTTAATATTTATACATATTACACTCGGATATGGATCATCCAGATCCGCTCAATCTAATCGGATCAAAAGCTTTAAATAACCCAACCGCCTAATTTACACATGAGTCTGACAACCTAATTACATACAGTTCACCAGATTTTTCTGTGTTAACCAAACCCGTTAAATGTGGCTCATGTAAGTGCCTCAAAATCGGACCCCAATTCATAAACGACTAACCGACACTTGGTGCACCAAGTGGACTCGAGCCTAGATCATGTTTGGTCGAGCCACACAACCTTGGTGGACTTGCGCCTCGATTTATACTCAGGTTTCATGGGCTACCATCTCATCATGGGCTTTTGGGCTTAAGTTCTGGACTCATATATAACACTCCCCTTCAAACTTAGTTGCGGCAGAAGGTTATGTTTGGGCAAAGCGCGACGAAAGGGGTCCTTAGGAAGAGCGAGCTGGAGTGAGGATGGAACGAGTTTGGGCTTAAGGTCGTGAATAAGTCGGCGAGCTGGAGTGAGGATGGAATGAACTTGGTAATTAGCTTCCCTCAAACCACGTTTTCGCACAAAATGGTAGTCCATATCCACATGCTTAGTCCTAGCATGAAAAATGGGATTTATAGTCAAGTGTAAGACACTAATATCATCACAAAAAAGGCAGGGGGCTGAGAGATAAAGACTCCCAGATCTTGTATGATGAAGGAAATCCAGGTGAGCTCGGTTGTTGCAACAACCATAGCCTTATACTCTGCCTCCTCACTTAATTGTGAGACGGTTGGCTGCTTCTTGGCTTTCCATGAGATACAATTTTGGCCGAGAAAGATATAAAACCCACTTGTGAAACAACAGGTGTCTTGACAACCAACCCAATCACTATCAGAATAGACAGAAAAATCAAGTGAGGAATGTCGATGCAAGTGAAGACTGTGACTTAGAGTGCCATTAATGTATCTCAATATGCGTTTGACCAACTGAAAATGAAAATTCGTGGAACTATGCATATGTTCACAAAGAAAATTGACAGAAAAGGTTATATCATGCCTAGTGATGCATAAGTATTGGAGAGAACCAATAATATATATATGTATAAGGTAGGGTCAGGAAAGAGATTATTCTTTGCTTTGTCTAGCTTAGCAGGCATGGGAATGCTAACAAATTTAGCATGCAACATATTTGCTCGCTTTAGAATACTTGTGGCATATTGTTGTTGGGACAAAATGAGCATATCAGGAGTTCTAGTCACTTCAATACCTAAGAAATGATGCAATCGACCTAAGTTCTTCATGTTGAAATCATTTGTGAGAGCAAAAATAAGTGATTCAACAACTGGAGTGTTTGCACCGGTCATTATGATGTCATCCACATAACTTAGAAGAAAGACAGGTCCTCAAGTATGAGAGATGAGAATAGAGCTATAGACCTCTTCTTCAATAGTACCATGTATAAAAGCATTTTCCACATCTACTTGGAGGCCAATTATGCATGATGACAATGTTCACAACCAGTCTAATAGTGGTAAACTTAACTACAAGAGAGAAAGCTTCAAGATAGTCTATTCCTTCATTTTGTTTGTAGCCTTTAGCAACAAGTCTGACTTTTAGTTTATCATGATGCCCATTAGGTTTTAATTTTACTCAAAAAATCACTTACAACCAATGGTATGGGTGCTAGACTTTCTTGATACAAGATCCAATGTTTGGTTTTGTTGGAGAGCAACCATTTCCTCATTCATGACCTCATACCATCTAGGATCTGCAAGTGCTTCTTCCACTGTAGATGGTTCCTAGGGAAGACACACAATTTGGTGAAGCAATGCATACTTAGCATTGGGTTTGGTTATACCAGCCTTTGACCTGGTTGTCATCTGATGAGAGGGAGCAAGAGTGTGGTCACCTACTTGCTTACTGGTGGGTTCCACATGTGTACATCCTGCACCTGTGCGTGAACTTTGTTGGCTTTTAGGCCTTAATCATTATTGATTTTGCTGATTAATCAAACTAATCTTAATCAATCAACATGATCAATCAAAATGAGCAAACACGATTATATGCATTGCATACATAAATGTTGTTTCGATTAAGCTAAAACCGTAAGTGCACGACCACAATGAAGTGGTGACAAGTACAGGTCAAATCCACAAGGAGGTGGTCAACTCTAGTTCTTCAAAAATCAAGTCTAAAAAAGGGAGAAGAAGTTGGGTTACACTAAACTAGGCTACATTATACTCGCAACTAACAAAAAAGAAAGATGACGACACAAGACTAACTAAAACTAAATTACGCAACTAACAGAGAGAGATGAAATTCAGTAAGGAAAACCCCTAAGGGGTGGAGTGGTTGTACATTATAATAAGGTGATGAAGAATGCATTTGATATGACACAAGTATAGGTTGTGTTTTCATGCATAGGAAGTGTCTAATGGTTGTGGCAAATCCTATGAATCCAATCACCAACTTAATTGATTAACATGGGCATAACAAGTTGGTTATTAAGAACCTAAACAAGCATAGGAAGTGTCTAATGGTTGTGGTAAATCCTATGAATCCAATCACCAACCTAATTGATTAACATGAGCATAACAAGTTGGTTATTAAGAACCTAAACAAGCATGTGAAGTGTCTAAAAGTTGTGGCGAAACTCATCAAACTAAGTATTCTGATTTAAACAAACAAACATACATTCACATATTGCATAAGATAACATTCATTCTCATTCTTCATACATGTATAAACATCATCTTCACCCCCAAAGGGAGATGGAACTACACTACAAATCACATTTTGTTTGAGTGCTGAAATCCTATGATTACACTATGAAAACTGGGGTGCATCCTTAGGACTAAATATGACGTAAAGCCGGTGTACTAGATATCCCAATACATCATGTTGTAGTAATTTTTGGGAGTTTCTTTTTTGATTGCCTTAAAACGGTTTTGCATACGCTAAACACATACACAAATCACATATTACTAACAAGGAATTAAGACTGGTTGGGTCTTAATTCTCCCAGGGTCTGGTTTCATGCATCATTGTCTATGAGGACTTACGTTATCACGTACACCTTCTCCCAAATCTCCACCTAGGGCGATCCCTACCACCCGTGTAACAGGAATTCAATCGGTGCATCCCAAGTTAGATCTCAAGAGTACCAGGTACTAAGTCCCTTCAGACTTAATTTCCCAAGTGATAAGAGTCGTGCGAGAAGAGAGAACACTCTACTAAGTTATTTCTTATCTACGTATGAACAAAACCCCCTACACTTAAGGTTTCATAATAGGATTTTAATGGTCCCAGACTACGACAAACTTCTTTATACTAACTGACACAAATTATTTGACTCACTAGGTTCAAGGTGGACTTTTTTATTTGCTTGAGTGTTAAAACCCTATGATTACACTCCCTGAGGGAAAATTGGGTGCACCTTTATGACTAAATAAGACGTAAAGAAAGTGTTCTAGATATCCTAATGCATCATGTTCAAGTCAATTTGGGAGTTTCACTTTTTTGGTTGCTTCAAAATGGTTTTGCATACGTTAACCACATACACAAACCTAACAAAATATATTTGTTTTGAAAGAGATAAAAAATGATGTTGGCTTTTATCTATGTTTTGATGATTTAATCAACCTAATCTTGATCACAATCAAATATAGTGTAGCACACATTACGCATAGAACATATATTGTATGGTGCTAACATCTACAGGTGATCAAAACTCAAGGAAGAATGAAATGAAGTCAAGACATGTAATCAAGCTTATTGAAGACATGTGATTTTATCTTTTATTTGAGTCTTAGGAATCTATGTAATCTTGAGCATACAAGAGTTAAAATTCATTCACATAGACTCTAGGAAACCTATAAAAGTCACATACAAATTTCTATATCAATCCGACTTGAATAGGTAACCCAATTCAATAGGACAACCAAGCTTAATAGAACCGTCTGCACCCAGATAGTCGATCAGCCCTGCTCCAGTCGACCAATTGATAAGTTTAATTTTGACCTTGGATTGGTCGACCGACTTTTATCTTTCGGTCGACCGTTCGTCCCGTATTTTCCGGACGACCGTTAACCTTGTCATATTCTGCAACGGTCATATTCGTATTTTTAGCTAACTCTGAAAATACATTTGATCATCGGCCGACCGTGGACCTTGAACCGGTCGACCGAACTTGAACATTTCAAAACACCCCAAGTGCCTTTTATTTTTGGTCGATCGGACCATCCTTTTGTGGTCGACTGATATATCCTTTAACTTAGCCAAAACCCTTTGAACGGTCACCCGTCCCTTTTTTGATCGACCAAAACTTAAGTGATAAACCAAATAGGTTCGACCGATGAATTGTTTGGTTCAAATGTGTCCTTATACTTAACGAAATGGTCGACCGTTTACCCCGATTCGGTCGACCGTTGAGGGACAGAATTGCAGATCTTCAATTTTTGTTTTATGTATCTTACATACAAATCAACCAATTCATCCCCAATGGGTATAATACTTTAGAAGCTTATAAATAGATGTATCCCAACCTTATTTACAGAGCTCTTGCACATCCAATTGTCTTATACATCTAAGAGAAGCTCCCAATCCTCAAATCCTACACTCCAAGGCTTAACTTCACCACTTGATCATATTTCCAATCATACTCGAGTGTGCTCAAGTTAGAGAGTGTTTAATAGTCAGGTTACCATTCTTGTCAAAGAGTAAAGACTTTGGTGAAAGCCTGAAGTGTTCCCTCTCGGGTTGTGAGAGGAGGATCCGAGCTAGGCGAGGGTTGTTCGCTAGCTTGAGGTTATAAATGCTTGATCTCGGCCAAGAACGGGATTGGATAGTGAAGACGTAGGCGGAACTCGTAGAGTCGAGCGGAGTTTGTAAGAGAGAAAGTAGGTGAGATGCCGAACCTCTACAAAAATCGCATTGTCTTCTATTGCTTAATAAAGGAGAGATATTAACTAAGTGATTTGCTTGTCTTTCACCTACTTTTTTAAAATTTGTGTCTGTTGCATCTATTGCTTAATAAAGGAGAGAATTAACTAAGTGATTAGATTAATTAGGGACCTTTACGATCCTACAATTGAAAGCACTACGACAAGCAAAAGAAGACAAGTCAACCAAGGATCATGGTATAACTAATATATCCATATTAAATGCATCACAGTAACATGACCCGAGCAAAGTAAGCCAAAGAAAGTGAAAAACAAAAGAGAAACAAAACTATGTACACACGTGAAAACATCCCCCACACCTAATCCATGCATTGTCCTCAATGTATGAAAGAATGAATCAAATGCATGGATATGGTGCACCAAACTAATGATTGCAGTGGGAGGTGCTTGAAAAGGCACTTCGCTCAAACGGTGACAACTTCCTATAGATTTTCCAGTTTTAGTTAGACAAAATGACATTTTGCTGCTCTACCGCCATCTCAGAATTATCAGTGTTGAAGAGCGTTCCCAAGCTCACATATGAGTTTGGTGATTTGGCTTTAACATCCTCCTCTATGTAATCAGGCACCCACGATTCCTAAAGGCAATGGTGATAAGACTCACATGACCCTAGCGCCGCAGCGGGCGCTCAAACCGTGGGATACCCCGGATTCCACAAAGTTTGTTCACCAGTGTTGAACGTTTTATTTAAAACCGCAAGTGAACGGCCGCGATGAAGCGGTGGCAAGTACGGGTCGTCCTCAGGTAGGTGAGCAGCCTTTTGTTTATCAGAAATCAAGTGGCACAATAAGGTGAGAAGAGAGTTGTTTATGCTACTCTACGCTACACTACACTACACTACGAAATACGAAATGCGAAAGAAAGCAACAAACGATTAAATAACAATTAAGCTAAGAACGAAATGATGGAATTCAGGAAATGGAAAACCCCTAAGGGGTGGAGTGAGTGCACATATGCAAAGAGGGGGGGTGTTGAACATATTCTTTAAGCACAAATTAAGGTGGTGTTATCATGCATAGGAAGTGTCTAAATGTTATGGCAAAACCTATCAATCTATTCACCAACCTAGTTGATTAACATTTACATATGCAAGATGTTTATTTCAGAACCTAAACAAGCATGAGAGGTGTCTAATCATTTTGGCAAAACTCATCAAGTTATAAATTCTATCCTAAACAAACAAGCATACATTCATGTTTTTATCAACACATTGAAAAATAAAGTATTCATTCCATTCTCTAATGCATGTATGAATATCTACTCCACCCCCCAAAGGGGGTGGAACTACTCACTACACATTACACTAATTATTACACTAAGATAAGAAGACATTTTAACTAAGCTAGATTTAATAAAAGACGATTAAACTAAAACATGCACAAACAATAAAAGAAACACAAAACAAATAAAAGAAACACAAAACTTTATTGATAAAATGACTCACATTTCAAGTAGCATCCTCCTACTTTAGTGTGTGCTTGAAGACCTCACTTCTAGTAGGAAGAATATCCACTTAAAATATGGAGTGATTACAATAGAAGGTGAAGAATTCTATTTATAGCCAAAGAAAAAGGCAATATGGGACAATCTCCCTATGTAGGACTAAACAAATACCAGAAATGGACTAAATACACACTAATATGCGACCCACCAAAATCTGAGAGGATTTGGGCCAAAAGGGACCGCTAATTGGCGGTCTATATAGTCTGGATCCGGCTGGAATTTATTCTGGGCTTTTCTGGATTTCTTTGTAGGTCTTTGATGCATCTACTTTGTTTATTGGAGCTCCGACCCGAATCTAATTGCCAAAATACTCCCCAAGATGGTGTGGAGTTGTCTGTTTTGCTCTTTGGTCCTTCGGTCTTACGTTCAGGTCCTTCTCCCTTGCATCTTAGTCCCCAGGTCTCACAATTAAGTCCTTTTTCCCTGCTTTTGGGTCCTTTTATGCTTCATCTCTTCAAACCTATTTATTCCTGAAAACTAAACATAAAACTCGTAACATAGCATTGTTTAGGTGAAAGATAATGGATATAAGATACAAATATAAGCATGAAATAATGTCAATCAAATACCCTCACACCTAACTTTTGCTAGTCCTGAGCAAAACAAAGAAAGGAAAAAGCATACGAAAAAGCAAGAAATCCTAACTCACTTTAGTAGGAATCACGGTTGCACTTAGCACGTGCAACAAGCCGTTAAACCTCCTTGTCGCCAAGGAGGAGGAGTGTTATCTCCTGAGGGTTTTCAGCGGATATACCCACAAAATGCGAACAAGATGCATTAATCAATCTAGCTACACGACTCGTTGGACTTATTTTGTCGATCATGGGACACGGTAGTACTACGGGTCGACTCTATATATGTAATCGGTCCACACACCTAGCCTAATGAGTTATTCGTGAAAGTTAGTCAATGACTTAAGTGAAAGACATGGGCAACCTTAACTTCTGAATGTGATACAATGTGTAAAGTCCATTTTGGTTCTTATTTGACTCTTTTTTTCTTTTTTCTTTTCTTTTTCTTTGGAGCAGTTTATTGGTTGGTGTTTGATTCTCCTAGGGTCAGGTTTCGTGCATCATTGCCTATGAGGACTTACATTATCACGTACACTTTCCCCCAAATCTCCACATAGGGCGATCCCTGCCACCCGTGTAACGCGGGTTCGGTCGGTGCATCCCAAGTCAGATGACTCGAAAGCACCAGGCACAAAGTCCCCTCAGACCTACTTTCCCGAGTGATAGGAGCCGTGCGAGAAGAGAGAACACGCCTTATTTATTTATCTACATGGGAACCAAAACCCCTACACTTAAGTTTCACAAAAAGAGATTAAGGGTCTTTGACTACGACAAACTTCCTTATACTAACAGACACGAATTATTTGACTCACAAGGTTCAGGGTGAACTTCTTTAAATGTTTGAGTACTGAAACCCTATGATTACACGCCCCCCGAGGGAAAACCAGGGTGCATCCTAACGACTCGATAAACCTAAAGCCAGTAAACTAGATATCCTAATGCATCAAGTTCAAGACAATTTTGGGAGCTTTCATTTTACTTTGCCTCTCAACGGTTTTGCACATGCTAAACACACGCAAAACCCACAAAAACATTTTCTTTCGCAAACACATGAAGATTTTGAAAGAAATGTGAAAATTTTAAAGCACTAGGCAAGCAAAAGAAGACAAGTCACCCAAGGATCATGGCAAGCAGATATGTCGATATTAAATGAAGCACACTAACATGACCCTAGCAGTACAAACAAAAGAAAACAAACTCAAAGGAAAATGACTCGACTATGTACACACGTAAAGCACCCCCCACACCTACTTCATGCATTGTTCTCAATGAATGTGAGCATAATACCACACGGATTTATGCAAGAAAAATGGAAGATCTCACCAACGTGAAGTACAAAGGGAAGTTCATGGTCATGTTAATGGACACAAACCCGAATTCCCTCAAAACTTGTGAGATACTGTAGAGGGGAGACAAATACGTGAAGAAATCGGGCCCAAGTACACAATGGTTGGGGCCCACAACAATCAATTCTCGCTCATGGAGTCCCTTATTACTTTTTTTTAAATTTATAAAGATATATACAACAACAATGATATTCTCATAATCATTTGGTCAAGGGACATCAAATGAGAACATCAAGTCATGAGGACCAGAGACTTGCTGAGATGGGCAAACTTCACTGGTACTCTGAGGAGTCATGAGGGGTGAGAGGTCAAAGCTGAAAGGCTCGAACCCCTCATGATATTGGTTGGGTGTGGGCAACAAAGAATGAAGTTGTGTTGCCTCACTAGGGTTTAATTGCTCATCGAACAAAACCCTCCAACCAATAGGCGGGTGCATCGGGATGAGTTCCTCAAGCTCATTCGATGGATGCAGCAGACCTGCATCACTAAGAATGGGGCTTCTCCCCAAGTCATCCAACAAGGACCTCCCACCATCATTTAGATCATCAAGCATAAGCTCGGTCATAGGTGGGTCCTTGTTGGAGTCAAGATGAAGCTCAAATGGCTCAATGGCCAAGGGACATGAGATAGAGACACCTTCTGGTATAGGCATATGATGAGGTGTCTCACTCTTACTAGTACTCTCAACTGAATCATGCAACGAACACTCCTTTTGGACATTTATGTTTCATGCCAGCTCACTCTGTTGCATTGCAAAGATAGGCAATGAGTTTTCGCTGACCCCACAAACATTCTCAATGGGTTGCATTGGGGTTAGGGGTGTTCGTTGCTTTTGCGGTGCTTTCTCTAATTGGCGGATGAGATTGAGATTTAAAGGTTCATCCATGGGCTCCAGTTGCCTACCAGAGTTGAACACATGAAACTCGGCACTCATGTTACCGAATGAGAGCTTCATGAGACCATTTCTACAATTAATCAAGGCATTGGAGGTTGCCAGAAATGGTCTACCCAAAATCAAAGGTATTTGAGAGTGGGTGTTCGCAACAGGATTGGTATCGAGGACAACAAAATCGACTGGAAATATAAAATCTCCAACTTTGATGAGCACGTCCTCGATAATCCCCTTTGGAATACGAATGGATCTATCCGCCAATTGGAGAGTGATCTTAGTTGGTTTTAATTCTCCTAAGTTCAACTGTTGATAAACAGAGAATGGGAGGAGGTTGACCGCCGATCCTAAATCAAGCAAAATATTTCTCATTCTAGTGTCCCCTATCGTACACTGAATAGGACACCCAGGGTCCTTGTATTTTGTGTAGGTGGGATTGGACAAAAGTGAGCTTATATTTGCAGCCAAGAATGCTTTCTTAGGAACATTGGTCTTCCTCTTGGTTGTGCAGAGATCCTTCAACACTTTGGCATATTAAGGTATTTGTTGGATGACATCCAACAAGGGGATGTTAACCTTTACCTGCTTAAATACCTCTAATATCTTATCCATGGTGTCACTCTGCTTTTTGGTTAACCTACTTGGATAGGGAGCTTTTGGCAGGGAGGTTTTCTGCGGTGCCTGAGAAGAAAGAAGCGTTGGTGTATTACCCTCACCCTCAGCCTCTTCTTCACAACCATTCCCACTAAGGGGCTGCATAGATGGTGGTGGGTGTGGCAAGGAAATGTGATTGTCAACCTGTTTTCCATTCCTTAAGGTAACAATGGCATTGACATGGTGAAAAGGTTCCTCCACATGGTTTACTTGCCTCCCCCGAGGTACCACATTCTCATTTTGTATGTGTTGTTGCGGGTACATACGGGGGTTAGCCTCAGGCTGGCTAGGCAAAGACCCTCTCTCTCTCTCATGTACAGACTGAGCCAATTGGCCCATATGAAGCTCTAGAGATTTGATGGTCTGTTGATTTGAAGTGAGAACTTGACTCGTGGTTGACATAAAAAATTTCATTGGATTTTCAAGTCCACGAGTCAAGGTCTCAAGCGAATTGAATCGAGTTTCCATATTGTTGGAATTTGGGAAACCCGATTGATTAGTGGTTTGCGCTTGGGGTTGCTGATAAGATTGTGCATGCATGGGAGGTTGGTGTGATTGGTAAGGTGGTCTAGAGGAGTTTGAAGGACCACCCGGGGCATTAGTTTGGTTCCATGAAATTTTTTGGTGATTCCTCCATCCAGGATTATAAGATGATGAGTATGGGTCATTCCTAGCTCTGTCATAGATCGCGTTGTCACGCTCCATCTCAGGAGGAATAGACACACACTCGCTTTCTACATGACCTACCCTACCACATGAATGATAGGGAATTGGACCAGATGTGAACATGTGCGGTGCACCTTGTTGGTTTTGGAGCTCAATCGAATCCATACGGCGCATTAAGGCTGCCATGCGTGCCTCGGTGGCCGTAGTGGTATCGATAGCAAATGCGGAACCCGATCTAGTCGAGTTTGCATTCGCATCCTCGCTCCTATACTAGATGATGCAGGTGGTTCCCTTACACTCTCCCATTGCATTGTTTTCTCAACAAGGTATTCTAGGAAAGCCCATGCCTCCCTTTCATCCTTTCCCAAGAACTCTCCTTGACACATGGACTCAATGAGCGTTCGGGACGGGATGTGAAGACCTTCGTAAATAATCTGACAAAGGCACCACAACTCGATGCCATGGTGAGGCATGAGGATAGTAGCTCCTTGAACCTCTCTGAGTATGCATGGAATGGTTCTGTCTCATGTTGATAGAACTAATTGATTTCGTTCCTCAATTTTTGAGTCTGATGATTTGGGAAGTACTTCTTGAGGAATGCAGATTGAAACTCGTCCCAAGTCTTAAAGGCGTTCGCCTGGTTGCTGTACAACCACTTCTTGGCATCATCCTTTAGTGCAAAAGGAACGAGCCTAAGATGGATGGAGTCTATGCTAAGTTGTTGCAGCTTGAACATAGCACAGACCTCCTCAAATTCCCTGAGAAAGAAATAGGGGTCACCCTTCCCAGTGAAGCGAGGGAGCATAGAAATAAGCTGAGGCTTAACCTCAAAATGGTTCCCATTAGCCTCTGGTAATATGATGCATGTGGGTAGAGCCGTACGGCTCGGGTAGCATCGATCACGTAGAGGTATGGGAACGACAACTGGAAGCACTGATGGACCAGGTGGGTCCAGCAACTGCTCCTCCTCACGGAAATTAGCAGCCATTGACCCCGGACAACGTGCGACACGAGAGGAGGAAGGTGTCGAGAAATGGATGACCGAAGCCGGATTGACAACGCTCCTCGTCAAACGACCACTCTCGTCTCGTGTCCACGAAAGCATTCACAAAGGTGCACACACACCAAAACTTTTTTTATAACAAAGAATGTACGTAGAAGAGAAGACGAGGGAACACAGGAGAGAAAGAATGACGCAGGAGAGAAGGGAAGAGGTCCTTATGCTACGACGGATGGGTATAGGTAGAAGCACACAAGCAAACAAGGCTCAAGCAATCCTAAGGTCGCTATAGGTCCTTACAGCTAGACGACGCCTAACTGCGAGGTCACACGGCCTCAACACGTCTCAATTCCCTACGACGAGGACCACAAAGCCCAGCAAGGGAGCCAAGATCCGGAGATCTCGTCTCTCCTACTATCGACAAAGTGGGCAACGCCGATCAGGTCATGACGGTCGGGACCGGATCACTCTCCTAATGTGTCCGAATTCCATAAGACCAATGTCTACTTGATTTTTAAAATTAGGCTCTTGATTAGTGTGGTTTTTGGGGCGAAGAAAAGGGTGATGAAATCCCCCACCTTATCTTTTATGGGACAACCCCTCCTTAGTAGCGTTGGAGTCCTAATCTAGCAATCAACTCTCCAAACAAACGCTCAACTCACACTTGTTTCAATGCACTTCCTACTAACTAATGCATGTTCATACGAAATGCATGAATGAGAGTATAAGGTGCGTACCTCACGCCAGCTCTCAGCAACAGAAAATAAAGCTAAGATAAAAGACAATCTAAATGCCTAAGTCACATACATGATGCATGACCTAAACAACAAGAATGCATAATCTTTTGCTTTGAGTTTTAGGGTCCAAGTTGCTTAAAGGAGGTTTGATTATTGATCTGGGGAGAAACTATAAGTAAAAACATGCCAAATCGAGTCCCAGATCACTATATCAGATAAAGAAATACTCCACAGAAATTTAGAGGTGAAATGAAACAACAAGACCGCTGATTGGCGGTCTTCTTCTCTCAGACCGCCTCCAAACTTCACCCGATACTTCCCCTTCTCAATGTCAGTCTCCTGAAACAAAGAAAACTACAATACAAAAATTAAATCCACTCGAATCGTCCAAACAAGAGTCCGGATTGGCACCTCCCCGGCAACGACGCCAAAAACTTGTTGAACGTTTTATTTAAAACCGCAAGTGCACGGCCGCGATGAAGCGGTGGCAAGTACAGGTCGTCCTCAGGGAGGTGAGCAACCTCTTGTTTATCAGAAATCAAGTGGCACAATAAGGTGGAGAAGAGAGTTGTTTATGCTACTCTACGCTACACTACACTATGAAATACGAAATGTGAAAGAAAATAACAAACGATTAAATAACAACTAAGCTAAGAACGAAATGCTGGAATTCAGGAAATGGAAAACCCCTAAGGGGTGGAGTGAGTGCATGATGCATTGCATACATTGCATCATATGTCTTTCATTTAGATTAATTTTAGATCAATAAATACTACTAAGGTATGCGTTTAGTCTTATTTACAGAATACAAGGACCTGAATGCAAATTACCCATATCCCGAGCATAAATGCTTGCAAGAGACTCATTCCTGTCATAAAGACCAAGTTCAAGATTATCGGGATTCAAATGGAAGTCCATCCAAGCATAAACACATTCAAAGACCTAATTACAAAAAGGCAAAAGACTTAAGCACAAAAGTAGGCAGGGACTTAATTGCAAAATACCAAGGACCTAATTGCAAATTATGAGTAGCTTTTATTATTATGGAGAAAGTCTAAAGAAAAATCAATGTGGATCTCCAAATTTATAAAGAAATAAAGTCGGAGCTCAAAAGAAAGGAAAGAATCAATCCAGACGCGCAAAGGATATTGAAAACATACCATAAACACACAGGAAAAATCCGGATTAAATCGGAGCTAAAAAGGTGGCAAATCCGCCGCAACTTATGTACAAAATGCGGTGAATCCGTCGCCCAAAATTAGATCCATGCTCTAAATTTTTTACCGGTTGCGTGTTGACGCGTGTACTTTCCTATTTTATACGTAAGTCCCTTGTATCGGCTATAAATAGCCCTGAAACGATGTTGTAGAGGATCTTCTAAATTTTAACCTTAGTTTTTAATTCTTAGTGTTAGTTTTGTATTCTTCTCTTTAGCAATAAAATTCTGTTATTTTATTTCTTGTTTTTAGTTTTCTTTTGTAATTCCTCTAGGACCCCTTCTCCTTCCCTCCATCTATGAGTTTCTAACTCTTTCCAAAGGGTGGAGGTGACGGATTTAGGGTGATGAGAAGAGAATAAAGTTATTATTTTAATTTCGTGATTAGTATATTTTGATTATATGAGTTTGTGTTAAATCATTTATCATGTAATGCTTTATAACTAATATGATTTATTATAAGTTTCTGAATTCTCTAATCTAAACCCTATATCTAAACCTCCACGCAACGGAATTCACCATCTTTGTTCTTATTTTAGTTTTATTTGTTCATGTTTCATGCTTTAGAAAATTAAAAACCAAAAATCTCAAAACCAAACTTATTCTTCTCTCCTTCTTTCCCCTACTCGAAAATCACACAAATAACAAATCTCTCCCTCCTTGTGTTCGACCCATACTTGCCACGTCTTCATTGACGCCGTGCACTTGCGGTATAAATTTAATTCTCATCAGTGCACATATGCAAAGAGGTGGGTGTTGAAAACATTCTTTAAGCACAAATTAAGGTGGTGTTATCATGCATAGGAAGTGTCTAAATGTTATGGCAAAACCTATCAATCTATTCACCAACCTAGTTGATTAACATTTACATATGCAAGATGTTTATTTCAGAACCTAAACAAGCATGAGAGGTGTCTAATCATTTTGGCAAAACTCATCAAGTTATAAATTCTATCCTAAACAAGCAAGCATACATTCATGTTTTATCAACACACTGAAAAATAAAGTATTCATTCCATTCTCTAATGCATGTATGAATATCTACTCCACCCCCCAAAGGGGATGGAACTACTCACTACACATTACACTAATTATTACACTAAGATAAGAAGACATTTTAACTAAGCTAGATTTAATAAAAGATGATTAAACTAAAACATGCACAAACAATAAAAGAAGCACAAAACAAATAAAAGAAACACAAAACTTTATTGATACAATGACTCACATTTCAAGTAGCATCCTCCTACTTTAGTGTGTGCTTCAAGGCCTCACTTCTAGTAGGAAGAATAGCCACTTAAAATATGGAGTGATTACAATAGAAGGTGAAGAGTTCTATTTATAGCCAAAGAAAAAGGCAATCCGGGACAATCCCCCGATGTGGGACTAAACAAAAACCAGAAATGTACTAAATACACACTAATACGCGACCCACCAAAATCTGAGAGGATTTGGGCCAAAAGGGACCGCCAATTGGCGGTCTATATAGTCTGGATCCGGCTGAGAATTTATTCTAGGCTTTTGTGGATTTCTTTGTAGGTCTTTGATGCATCGACTTTGTTTATTGGAGCTCCGACCCGAATCTAATTGCCAAAATACTCCCCAAGATGGTGTGGAGTTTTCTGTTTTGCTCTTTGGTCCTTCGGTCTTACGTTCAGGTCCTTCTCCCTTGCATCTTAGTCCCCAGGTCTCACAATTCAGTCATTTTCCCTGCTTTTAGGTCCTTTTATGCTTCATCTCTTCAAACATATTTATTCCTGAAAACTAAACATAAAACTCGTAACATAGCATTGTTTAGGTGAAAGATAGTGGATATAAGATACAAATATAAGCATGAAATAATGTCAATCAACTAGAGTAGGCAAATGATGTATATGTTTAAGCTTGGAGTTTACAAGAACATTGAACAGTGTTCGACACATGCAATGAGGTGAACTATACATAAAACTATACATGAGACACAAACTAGGTGTGAAGAACGTGGAGGTACGCTCTTGGACCGACATGATCCTACACACCCACTTGGCGACAATGTATACATTGAAGTAGATGTGCACATTGGGTATTCCCCCATGCGATGAAATGGGATGGCCACGTTCAAGAATAGATCGGTAAAAATTAATGTCACAGGTGGACACGAGACCACCGACTAGGGGGAGCCGAGTCGAGTCGGAGATAATTTGGGGAGTTACGGTACATTTCTCCCCTCTAAGGGTGACATTAAACTCGAGTTGACTGGTCTGGTGACACTTGAGTTTAAAATAGCACTCATGTACGAGAGGTGGTACGTACTTGTTTCGTCACCCTCACACAATAAGTAATTCCGCCCTTTCGCTGCTATACGATCATAGAAGGATTCTCTGAAGTCGCGAATCAGGGTAGAAAAACTTAATTCTGGAATGAAATGTTGGTTAGCCATACCCACACTTACCTTGGTGAGGTTTAACCGAGGAACGAGTTGCGGTGGAGACGAGCAAGAAGCACAAACAGTGAGGACTGATGCTCGCCAAATAGAACTGTGGCTGGGACAAAAACCAACAGAGAAAAGCACAACGGCAACAGATTGACTCACCGGTGAAGTTTAGGATTCATCGCTGCCAAAACGAACGCTAAATGGTCGTGTCCGACCATAGAACGACAGTTTGTTTGGCTCTAATTTGCTCCATATTTATGGAGTGCGGCAACTGAGAGAGGGGACGTCCATATTTAAGAAAGGATGTGTAAAATATCAAAAAAGGTCTCCCTTTAAGAGGTTTTTTTAAGTTGTATGTAAAAAATGAATGTTTGCGTCAAGCCATCACACCTATAGGAATATCGTGTAGCGACACGATTTCCTCAACTTCATTAGTCATGATCCCCTCCAAATACGGTTTCAATCGGTGCCCATTAACTTTGAACACCTCGACGTTACTTGGGTTTTTGATTTCGATCACCCCATGTGGGAAAACGGTCAACACAATGAAGGGGCCGGACCAACGATTTCGTAATTTTCATAAAAATAAATGGAGGAGAGAATTGTAAACAAGATCTTCTACGCTACCATGAATGTTTTGTTCGAACCAAACAATCATGAATCACCTCGGTTTGGGCTTTGGATATCTTGGCATTTTCGTACGCTTCAAGCCTCAACTCCTCTAACTCTTTAAGCTCCAACTTGCGGTTCACACCCGCTATGTCAAGGCTCATGTATAAGCATTTGATTGCCCACAGCACCCGGTGCTCTAATTCCACCGCAAAATGGCAAGCCTTGCCATAAACTATTTGGTAGGGGTACATGCCAAGGTCAGTTTTAAACACAGTGTGAAAGGCCCACAACGTGTCATTTAGCTAAACTGACCAATTTGTCCTTGAAGCGTTAATTGTCTTCTCAAGAATTTGCTTAAGTTGGCGGCTGGAAATCTTCACTTGACCACTGGTTTGAGGATGATAAGGCGTGGCTAGTTCGTGTGTTATGGAGTATTTCTTCATAACTGCTTCAAATGCTCGATTTACAATGTGAGTCCTCCAATCACGAGGTGTCCCTGACGTGTTCGTTTTAAATACCACAAGTGCACGACGTCGGTGAAGACGTTGCAAATACGGATTGATACACAGGAAGGTGTGTCAATTCTAGTTCGTTTGAAGGCAAGTGGGAAAAGATGGGAGAAGGAATTGATTACACTAAACTAGACTAAACTATGCTACGTTACACTAGTACGAAACAAACAAAGAAGATGAAAGCACGAGACTAAATAAAACTAAACTAAGTGACTTATAGAATCAAGTTGGAAAGCAGGAATGGAAACCCCTAAGGGGTGGAGTGTGTGTACACATGAAATAAGTTGTGATGAATGCACTCAATAGAGCACAAGTGTAGGTAGTGTTGTGTTGAACATTTTATATTAAACCGCAAGTGCACGACATCGGTGAAGACGTGGAAAATACGGGTCATCCACAGGGAGGTGAGAAGCCTCTCGTTTGCACGAAATCAAGAAGCAAAAATAGGAAAGAGAGTTTGATTATCCTAATCTACGCTATACTACACTACGAAGTAACGCAAGCATAAACGAACAACAAACGGTGAACTAAAACTTAACTAAGAACGAAATAAGTATGCTGGAATTCAGAAATGGAAAACCCCTAAGGGGTGGAGTGAGTGCACACATGCAAAGAGGTGGGTGTTGAACACATTCTTTAAGCACAAATAAATGTAGTGTTTTCATGCATAGGAAGTGTCTAAATGTTATGGCAAAACCTATCAATCCATTCACTAACCTAGTTGATTAACATTTACATACACAAGCTGGTTATTTCAGAACCTAAACAAGCATGAGAGGTGTCTAATCATTTTGGCAAAACTCATCAAGTTATAAGTTCTACCCTAAACAAGAAAGCATACATTCATGTTTTATCAACACATTGTAAATAAAGTATTCATTCCATTCTCTAATGCATGTATGAACATCTACTCCACCCCCAAAGGGGATGAAACTACTCACTACACATTAGACTAATTATTAAACTAAGCAAGGAAAGCATATTAACTAAGCCACTAAAACTAATGAAATGAAATTAAACAAAGTAAAACAAGCAACATGAAACAAACAACATAATAAAGAAACTTTTATTAAAATGACTCACAATTCAAGTAGCATCCTCCTACTTTAGTGTGTGCTTCAAGGCCTCACTTCTAGTAGGAAGAATAGCCACTAAAAATGTGAAGTGATTACAATGGAAGGTGAAGAGTTCTATTTATAGCCATAGAAAAAGGCAATTCAGGACAATCCCCTGATGTGGGACTAAACAAATACCAGAAATAGAATAAACACCCTCTAATAAATGTGCCCCCGAAGGTTGAGGGGATCCAGAGAGATCCAGACCGCCAATTAGCGGTCCCAGACCGCTAATTGGTGGTCTATAAGCTTTGGATCTGGCTAGAATTTGTTGTGGGGTTTTCTAGATTTCTTTGTCGGTCTTTCATGCATATACTTTGTTTATTGGATCTCCGACCCGAATAGAATTGCCAAAATACTCCCCAAGATGGTGTGGAGTTTTCTGTTTTGCTCTTTAGTCCTTCGGTCTTACGTTCAAGTCATTCTCCCTTGCATCTTAGTCCCCAGGTCTCACAATTCATTCCTTTTTCCCTGCTTTTGGGTCCTTTTATGCTTTATCTCTTCAAACCTATTTATTTCTGAAATTCAAACATAAAACTCGTCACATAGCATTGTTTAGGTGAAAGATAATGGATATAAGATACAAATATAAGCATGAAATGATGTCAATCAAATAGCCCCACACCCAACGTTTGCTAGTCCCGAGCAAAATAAAGAAAGGAAAAAGCACACGAAAAACAAGATATCCTAACTCAGTTTCTTAGGAATCACGGTTGCACTTAGCACGTGCAACAAGCTGTTAAACCTCCTTGTCGCCAAGGAGGAGGAGTGTTGTCTCCTGGGGGTTTTCAGCGGATACACCCACAAAATCCGAACAAAGATAAATTAATCAATTTAGCTACACGACTCGTTGGACTTATTTTATCGATCATGGGACGCTGTAATACTACGGGTCGGCTCTATATATGTAATCGGTCCACACACCTAGCCTAATGAATTATTCGTGAAAGTTAGTTAAGGATTAAGTGAAAGACATGGGCAACCTTAACATCTGAATGTGATACAATGTGTAAAGTCCATTAGGGTTCTTATTTGACTCTTTTTTTTCTTTTTTTTATTTGGAGCATTTTATTGGTTGGTGTTTGATTCTCACAGGATCAGGTTTCGTGCATCATTTCCTATGAGGACTTACACTATCACGTACACCTTCCCCCAAATCTCCACATAGGGCGATCCCTACCACCAGTGTAACGGGAGTTCGTTCGGTGCATCCTAAGTCAGATGACTCGAGAGCACCATGCACAAAGTCCCCTCAGACCTACTTTCCCGAGTGATAGAAGCCGTGCGAGAAGAGAGAACACCACTTATTCACTTATCTACATGGGAACCAAAATCCTACACTACATTTTCACAAAAAGACTTTAAAGGCCCTTGACTACGACAAACTTCTTTATACTAACACACACGAATGATTGACTCACTAGGTTCAGGGTGAACTTCTTTAAATGTTTTTTAGTACTGAAACCCTATGATTACACACCCCCCGAGGGAAAACCAGGGTGCATCCTAACGACTCGATAAGACCTAAAGCCAGTAAACTAGATGTCCTAATGCATCAAGGTCAAGACAATTTTGGGAGCTTTCTTTTTACTTTGCCTCTCAACGGTTTTGCACATGCTAAACACACACAAAACCCACAAAACATTTTCTTTCGCAAACACATGAAGAGTTTGAAAGAAATATGAAAATTTTAAAGCACTAGGCAAGCAAAAGAAGACCAGTCACCCAAGGATCATGACAAGCAGATATATCGATATTAAATGAAGCACACTAACATGATCCTATCAATGCACACAAAAGAAAACAAAATCAAAGGAAAAGACTCAACTATGTACACACGTAAAACACCCCCCATACCTACTTCATGCATTGTCCTCAATGAATGTGAGCATGATACTACATGGATTTATGCATGAAAAAGGGAAAATCCCACCAACATGAAGTGCAACAGGAAGTTTATGGTTATAGTGATGGACACAAACCCGAATTCCCTCAAAACCTGTGAGATACTGAAGAAGGGGGAGAAATACGTGAAAGAAATGGGGCCTAAGTACACAAGGGTTGGGGCCCACAACAATCAATGCTCGCTCATGGAGTCTTTTATTACATTTTTATTTTTATTTTTTTACAAGGTATATACATCAACAAAGATACTCTCATAATCATTTGGTGAAGGAACATCAAATGGGAACATCGAGTTATGAGGACCAGAGACTTGCCGAGATGGGCAAACTTCACTGGTACTCTGAGGTGTCATGAGGGATGAAAGGTCAAAGCTGAAAGGCGCGAACCGCTCATGATATTGGTTGGGTGTAGGCAACATGAATGAATGAAGTTGTGTTGCCTCACTAGGGTTTAGTTGCTCCTCGAACAAAACCCTCCAACCAATAGGTGGGTGCATCGGAATGAGTTCCTCAAGCTCATTCGATGGATGAAGCAGACCTGCATCACTAAGAATGGGGCTTCTGCCGAAGTCATCCAGCAAGGACCTCCCACCATCATTTATATAATGAAGCATAAGCTCGGTCGTAGGTGGGTCCTTGTTGGAGTCAAGATGAAGCTTAAATGTCTCAATGGCCAAGGGACATGAGACAGAGACACCTTCTGGTATAGGAATATGATGAGGTGTCTCACTCTCACTAATAATCTCAACTGAATCATGCAACGAACACTCCTTTTGGACATTCATGTTTGATGCCAGCTCAGTCTATTGCATTGCAAAGACAGACAATGAGTTTTCGCTAGGCCCACAAACATTCTCAATGGGTTGCATTGGTGTTAGGGGTGTTCGTTGATTTTGTGGTGCTTTCTCTAATTGGCAGATGAGATTGAGATTTAAAGGTTGGTCCATGGGCTATTGTTGCCTACCAGAGTTGAACACATGAAACTCAGCACTGCATAGATGGTGGTGATGGCAAGGAAATGTGATTGTCAACCTGCTTTCCATTCCTTAAGGTTACAATGACATTGACATGGTGAACATGTTCCTCCACATGGTTAACTTGCCGCCCCCGAGGTACCACATTCTCATTTTGCATGTGTTGTTGCTGGTACATGCAGGGGTTAGCCTTAAGCTGGCTAGGCAAAGACCATCTCTCTCTTTCATGTACAGACTGAGCCAATTGGCCCATCTAAAGCTCTAGAGATTTGATAGTCTGCTGATTTGAAGTGAGAACTTGACTTGTGGATGGCATAATTTTTTTCATTGAGTTTTCAAGTCCACGAGTCAATGTCTCAAGCGAATTGAATCGGGTTTCCATATTATTGAAATTTGGGTAACCCGATTGATTGTTGATTTGAGCTTGGGGTGGCTGATAAGATTGTGCATGCATGGGAGGTTGGTGTGATTGGTTAGGTGGTCTAGAGGAGTTTGAAGGACCACCCGGGGTATTATTTTGGTTCCATGAAAATTGGGGTGGTTCCTCCATCCAGGATTATAATATGATGAGTATGGGTCATTCCTAGCTCTGTCATAAATGGCGTTGACATGTTCCGTCTCAGGAAGAGTGGACGCACACTCTCTTTCTACATGACCTATCCTACCACATGAATGACAGGGAACTCGACCAGATGTGGACATGTAAGGTGCACCTTGTTGGTTTTGGAGCTCAATCGAATCCATACGGTGCATTAAGGCCGCTATGCGAAACTCGGTGGCCGTAGTGGTATCGACAGCAAATGTGGCACCCGATCTAGTCGAGTTTGCATTCGCGATCCTCGCTCCCATGCTAGATGATGCAAGTGGTTCACTCACACTCTCCCATTGCATTGTTTTCTCAGAAAGGTCTTCTAGGAAAGCTCATGCCTCCCTTTCATACTTTCCTAAGAACTCTCCTTGACACATGGACTCAAGGAGTGTCTGGGACGGGATGTGAAGATCCTCGTAAACAATAAGACAAAGATGCAACAACTCAATGCCATGGTGAGGGCATGAGGATAGTAGATCCTTGAACCTCTCTAGATATGCATGAAATGTTTCGGTCTCAAGTTGATAGAACGAATTGATTTCGTTCCTCAACTTTTGAGTCCGATGATTTGGAAAGTATTTCTTGAGGAATGTAGATTGAAACTCGTCCCAAGTCCCGAAGGCATTCGCCTGGTTGCTGTACAACCACTTCTTGGCGTCATCCTTTAGTGCAAAAGGAACAAGCCTAAGATGGATGGAGTTTGTGCTAAGTTGTTGCAGCTTGAACGTAGCACAGACCTCCTCAAATTCCCTGAGAAAGATATAGGGGTCACCTTTCCCAGTGAAGTGAGGAAGCATGGAAATAAACTGAGGCTTAACCTCAAAATGGTTCCCATATGCCTCTGGCAATACGATGCATGAGGGTAGAGAAGTACGGCTTGGGTAGCATCGATCACGTAGAGGTATGGGAGCCACAACAGGAAGCACAGGTGGAACATGTGGGTCCAACAACTGCTCCTCCTCACGGAAATGAGCAGCCATTGAACCAGGACTATGTGCAACATGAGAGGAGGAAGGCGTCGAGAAATCGACCACTGAAGCCGGGTTTACAACGTGCCTCGTCAAACGACCACTGTCGTCTTGTGCCCACGAAAGCATGCACAAAGGTGCACACAAACCAAAACTTTTTTTTAATAAAGAATGTTCGTAGAGGAGAAGACGGGGGGACACAGGAGAGAAAGAATGACTCAGGAGAGAAGGGAAGAAGTCCTTATGCTACGACAGATGGGTACAGGTAGAAGCACACAAGCAAACACGACTTAAGCAATCCTAAGGTTGCTATAGGTCTTTACAACTAGACGACGCCTAACTGCGATGTCACACGGCCTCAACACGCCTCACCTCTCTACGACGAGAACCACAAAACCCAGCAAGTGAGTGAAGATCCGGAGATCTCGTCTCTTCTACTATCGACAGAGTGGGCAACGCCGATCAAGCCATGACGGTCAGGACCGAATCACTCTCCTAATGCGCCCAAATCCTTAGGGCCAATGTCTACTTGATTTTGAAATTAGGATCTTGATTAGTGTGGTTTTCTGGGCGAACTAAAGTGTGATGAAATTGCCCACCTTATCTTATATGGGACAACCCCTCCTTAGTAGCGTTTTGGAGTCTTAATCTAACAATCAACTCTCCAAACAAACGCTCAACTCACACTTGTTTCAATGCACTTCCTACTAACTAATGCATGTTCATACAAAATGCATGAATGAGAGTAGAAGGTGCGTACCTCACGCCAACACTCAGCAACTGAAAATAAAGCTAAAATAAAAGACAATCTACGTGCCTAAGTCACATACACGATGCATGACCTAAACAAGAAAGAATGCCTAATCTTTTGCTTTGGATTTTAGGTTCCAAGTTGTTTAAAGGGATTTGAATATTAATCTGGGAGCAATCTAAGAGCCAGAACATGCCAAATCGAGTCCCAGATTCCAAAATCAAGTATGGTAACAACACAATGAAAGGACAAGGCAAACGAATCTCACCAGACCGTTGATTGGCGGTCCAAAGTGCCCAGGTTGCCTCCCAATTTCTCCAGCTTCTTCCCCTTGCCACTCCAAGTCTACTGAAACAAAGCAAAACTACAAAACACAAATTAAATCCACTCGAATCCTCCAAACAAGAGTCTGGACTAACACCTCCCCAGCAACGGTGCCAAAAACTTATTGAACGTTTTATATTAAACCGCAAGTGCACGGCGTCGGTGAAGACGTGACAAATATGGGTCATCCACAGGGAGGTGAGCAGCCTCTCGTTTGCACGAAATCAAGTGGCAAAAATAGGGAAGAGAGTTTGATTATCCTAATCTACGCTATACTACACTACGAAGTAACGCAAGCATAAACGAACAACAAACGATGTACTAAAACTTAACTAAGAACGAAATAAGTATGCTGGAATTCAGAAATGGAAAACCCCTAAGGGGTGGAGTGAGTGCACACATGCAAAGAGGTGGGTGTTGAAAACATTCTTTAAGCACAAATAAATGTAGTGTTTTCATGCATAGGAAGTGTCTAAATGTTATGGCAAAACCTATCAATCCATTCACTAACCTAGTTGATTAACATTTACATACACAAGCTGGTTATTTCAGAACCTAAACAAGCATGAGAGGTGTCGAATCATTTTGGCAAAACTCATCAAGTTATAAGTTCTATCCTAAACAAGCAAGCCTACATTCATGTTTTATCAACACATTGTAAATAAAGTATTCATTCCATTCTCCAATGCATGTATGAACATCTACTCCACCCCCCAAAGGGGATGGAACTACTCACTACACGTTAGACTAATTATTAAACTAAGCAAGGAAAGCATATTAACTAAGCCACTAAAACTAATGAAATGAAATTAAACAAAGTAAAACAAGCAACATGAAACAAACAACATAATAAAGAAACTTTTATTAAAATGACTCACAATTCAAGTAGCATCCTCCTACTTTAGTGTGTGCTTCAAGGACTCACTTCTAGTAGGAAGAATAGCCACTCAAAATGTGAAGTGATTACAATGGAAGGTGAAGAGTTCTATTTATAGCCATAGAAAAAGACAATCCGGGACAATCCCCCGATGTGGGACTAAACAAATACCAGAAATAGAATAAACACCATCTAATACATGTGCCCCAAAGTTGGAGCGGATCCAGAGAGATCCAGACCGCCAATTAGCGGTCCATAAGCTATGGATCTGGCTAGAATTTGTTGTGGGCCTTTCTGGATTTCTTTGTCGGTCTTTGATGCATATACTTTGTTTATTTGAGCTCCGACCCGAATAGAATTTCCAAAATACTCCCCAAGATGGTGTGGAGTTTTCTGATTTGCTCTTTGGTCCTTCGGTCTTATGTTCAGGTCCTTCTCCCTTGCATCTTAATCCCCAGGTCTCACAATTCAGTCTTTTTTCCCTGCTTTTGGGTCCTTTTATGCTTCATCTGTTCAAACCTATTTATTTCTGAAATTCAAACATAAAACTGGTCACATAGCATTGTTTAGGTGAAAGATAATGGATATAAGATACAAATATAAGCATGAAATAATGTCAATCATGTTGCTATGCATAAGAAGTACATCATGACAAGACCTATCATCCAAATCACTAACCTAAGTGATTAATATGAGCATGAACAAGTTTGTTATTAAGAACCTAAACAAGCATGGAATGTACCTAACGATTATGGCAGAAACCATCAAGTTAAGTATTCTCTTTTATTCAAACAAGCATACTAACATTTCTCACATACAACAACATTTAACATTCATTCAATTCTTCATGGCATGTATAAACATCAACTTCATCCCCAAAGGGGGATGAAACTACTCACTAATCATTAAAAGAAGACAAAATGAAATTAAGGTAATTAAGATAGGAAAGGTAGACATGCTAACTACTTCTACTAAGATTAAGACAAACAAAACAAGCTAAACATGCAAGCATTAAAATAAAGACAACAATAAAATAAACTATGAAAATTTATTTTATTTACATGACTCACATTACAAGTAGCATTCTTCTCCACCTTGAGTCTTGCTCCAAAGGCTTACTCCAAGTAGAGAGAATGCCACCAAGCAATGGGTAGCTTACAATGGAGGAGGAAGAGTTCTATTTATAGGCATGAAAAAAGGGAACTAGGGACAATCCCCCGATGTGGGACTAATGGAACATTCCCAGAATAGACATAAACACAAAACCCACATCCGGGCGAATCAGGTCAGATTCTGAGAAAAATGGACCACGAATTGGAGGTCTTGGACCGCCGATTGGCAGTCAATTTTACCCAGATCTGACCCATTTTCGGATATCGTCTTTAGTTCTTCAATTCTTCACATGGGGTGCACTCTATCGGTTATTGGAAATTAGGCCCGGATCTAATTGTCAAAATACTCATCATGATGGTGTGAAGTTTCTTGATTTGCTTATTGGTCCATTTGGTTTACATTCGTGTCTTTCCCTCTTGCATATCAGTCCATAAGTCTCAATTCAGTTTTTTTTACTTTCAGGTCCTTTTTGTCTATTCTTCTCACTTGTTTTATTCCTGAATCTTAAACATAAAACTCGTTACGTAGCATTGTTTAGGTTAAAAATAGAGGATAAAAGACACAAATATATGCATGATATAATGTGAATCAATCCTAAACCTCGCAAATATGTGCTCTTTAAGGAATTTGAGCACGACACGACGGTCGTTGGTGCATGTGGGGATAGCCTCGACCCACTTGGACACATAATCGTCCGCTAAGGTATTAACCATTAAGGTAGGATTGAGTGGCATCATATCTCATCTTCCAATGCGACCCACACGTTGACAATGATCGCAAGCTTTGCAGAATGCAAAGGCATCATTGAACAACCTAGAAGTGCCCCATCAACTATGAATTTAACTTTTCGTTGTTCGTCCAATGCGTCGGCTCCTCCCCAGTTGCCAAAAAGATTACAATATCTGCAAACCAAGGAAGTAGGGTGACTGTAATCATTTTTTCATTTGGGAAGAACTCGTTCACCTGTGGATCCTACAAAAGATCAACCGGAATGCGAGATAAATGATCCGCAATGACATTCTCGCATCCCTTCTTATCCCTTATCTCTAAGTTGAACTCTTGCAAAAGCAAGATCCAATAAAGGAGATAAGGTTTCACATTCTTCTTAGACAAAAGGTAGCAAAGAGCTAAGTGATCAGTATAGATGATGACCTACGACCCTATGAGGTACTAATGAAAATTTTCCAACGTAAATATAGTCGGGAGGAACTCTTTCTCAATAACGGAGTAGTTCAGTTGGGCGTCATTGATAGTACGACTCGCATAATAGATCACATGAGGCAATTTGTCGTCTCTCTGACCCAAAACTGCTCCTATCATATAATCGGATGCATCGCACATCATCTCAACAGGTAGAGTCCACGCTAACGCTTAATCATAGGAGTGGAGGTTGACTCACACTTTAGAAACTCAAACGAGGTCATGCATTTGGGTGTCAACTCAAAGGATGCGTCTTTAGAAAGTAAGTTCGTCAAAGGGTGAGCTATATGTGGGATTTTACGTATGGCATAGTTCTAATCACGTTTAAGCTAATTACCTACTTATTTAAGCAATGAAAGAATGCACAACGGAATTAAAACATATAAACAAGCAAGCAAAGCAAATATGCAAACCAACAAGAAGGCACCAGATTTTTATAGAGGTTCGGCCTCCTGCCTACTTCCTCTCTTGCAAGCTCCGCTCGATCTCCCTCGAGCTCCGCTCACGTCTTCACTATCAACCTCGTTCTAGGTCGAGATTATGTCTTTACACCACAAGCACTGCGAACACCCTCGCTTGCTTGATTTGCTTCCTCTCACAATCCGAGAGGGACACTTTGGGCTTTCACCGAAGTCCTTACATCTTTACAACAGTGGGTTGAATGGATCACTCACTCTCTAACTTGATCACACTTAGAGCATGATAGACATTGATCTAAGATGTGGAAGTTTAGCTTGGAGCGTAGGATTTGGGGAATGGGAGACTTGGAGTTTTCTCTTAGGTGTATATGCCAATAAAAGTGTAAGAGTTGTGTGATTGTGTCAAGGTAATACCTATTTATAAGCTCTAACGGAGTTATAGCCATTGGGATTAAATGGGTAAGTGATTGTGTAAGAAACACGAAGCAGTGAAGTGCAGGTCACACTTCAGAACAGAAACGGTCGACCGAAATGGGTATACCGGTCAACCGGTTTGTCAAAACATGCTATAACTTAAGTTCACTTAAGTGAACGGTCGACCTAAGGTTTTGGTTGGGTCGACCATTTCGGGGTTTTGGTCTGGTAAAGGATGGATCAGTCGAACTAAGAAAATGGTCGGTTCGACCGGAAATTTCCAGGCACTACTGGGATTTGGAGAAAATTGAGTTTCGGTCGACCAAGGTCTAGGAGACGTTCGACCGGAAAATTCCAGAGTGTTCAGGCCGACCAACGATTGTTTGATCGGTTGACCTCTAGGTAAGTTTCAGTCGACCGGAAGTTTGGTAAAATTGGAGTTTTAAGAAATCAGACCGTTGAAGAATACGACAAGTCTAACAGTCATGTGATACATGTAGAAGGTTGAACAAATGATCTAGACGGTCGACCAGTTTAACACTTGAGTCTATAACAGAATATACAAACCCAGTTGGTCAAACGATGAACTCGTTCCGGTCGACCGATTTTGTCTTGGCAGTTCAAGTTTGTTTAAGTGTTTTTCGGTTCTAGTTTGGGTGATCTATTGAAGTCCAATTGTTGTGAAATTTTGTGTGTGACTTCTAAAGGGAACCTAGTGTGTGTTTGAGTTGATTTTAGGTCAAGTATGCTCAATTACACAATGTTCCTAAGACTCAAAAGAAATTAAGATTACATGTCTTCAATATAGCTTTAATTACATATCTTGACTTCATATCCCTCTTTCTTGAGTCTTGATCACCTGTAGAAGTTAGCACAATGCAATATATATACTATGCAATATATGTGCTACTTTACATTGATTATAATTAAGATTAGGTTGATTAAATTTCAAAACATAGATTAAGGGCAAAAAGCCAACATTAGCTTCCTGAAATCTTTAATGAAACGTCAGTAAAAAACAGCATGTTCGAGGAATGACCGAATTTCTTTTACCAAGGTAGGTGGCTGCAAATTAGAAATAAGCTCAATCTTTGCCCTATCCACCTTGATTCCAATACGAGAGACCATGTGACCCTACACGATGTCATTTGTAACCATGAAATGACACTTTTCTTAATTAAGGTTTAAGTTCATTTCCAAACACCTCTTGAGAACAATGCTCAAGTGGTGCAAGCACTCGTCGAAGGAGGTGCCATGCCCTGAGAAGTTGTCCATGAAGATATCAAGGAAATTCTCAACCCTGTCGGAAAACATACTCAACATGCACCGTTGGAATGTTGTAGGTGCATTACATAGTCCGAAAGGCATATGTCTATACGCAAGCGTCCCAAAAGGATATGTGAATGTGGTTTTCTCCTGATCTTCAGGAGCCACTGGGATTTGATTGTACCCAGAATAGCCATCGAGGAAGCAGTAGCATGCATGCTCGGCGAGTCCCTTTAACATTTGATCGATTAAAGGTAGATGGAAGTAACTTTACGCGTCGCTACGTTCAACTTCCTATAGTCAATGCAAACTCGCCACCCAGTTTGAAGTCGTGTCGGAACTAGTTAATTGTTGTCTTTTTGGACAACAATGATACCTGACTTCTTGGGCACAACCTAGACAGGACTGTAAAATGATTTACTATTAACCGCAAGTGCACGAGTGCCGGTGAAGACGGGGCAACTACGGGTCGATCCGCAGGGAGGTGTGTCGGCTCTGGTTCTTCGGAAATCAAGTGGCGAATAATGGTGGAAGAAGAGATTATTATGCTACTAGTAAAAAGACAATTACACTAGAATGCAAAACAAACTAGATTACGATGCTAATGAAAACTAAACAAATGTGGCAAACAATATGGAACAAAATATGGATGAACCCCTAAGGGGTGGAGTGTGTGCACTGATTAGTAGCATATCATGCATCGTATTCATGCTATATATCCTTTATTTTACCACCAATATTGTGCTACTCGAGTTGTTTTTGTAGCATTTCAGGAATTAGGTAATAAAGAAGAGGAAATGAGCAAAAAATACCTAAATGTAGCAAGTATGGACTAATTTGGTAGGTTCTGGACCTATTTGTAATGCACAAGGACTGGATCGCAAATCAGGAAGGACCCAAATGAAAACCAGGAAGGACCTAATTGTGAAATGCAAAGTATTGTGACACATGACTTGAACCAAAACAATATTTTGCCAATTAAACTCAAGCAAAATGATAGATGGCCGCTCTTTAGGACGCTCCTTGAGGGACGCGGCTTAGTTGGCACTCTTCATGTCAGCACAGAAAAGAGTTTCTTTTTTTATTTTATTCCTCAATTCTTTGGTTATCCGTACAATGTCTACATCTCTACATCCCTCCCTCCATCCCTCATTAATCCGTCTCAAATCACTCCCTTCCTTCATCATTTTGGCGCTCCTACACAGCAGAAGACTTCTTATTCATCTCAAGATGCGTCTTCCTTTTTCTTCCCTTCTCTTCTGTGGTCCTTCCTTTGTACTCCAATGGAAATCGTTAGTGTGCCTTCCCAAGTGGAGCAGCCGGCAAACGTTCCTTGGAGGAGATGTCTTTTCCTTCTTTCGAAGAAGCCAAAACATTTTACGTGGCCTATGCCGATTCTTGTGGTTTTGGTGTTAAGACAAGGCAATCTCATTACGATCGTGGTGTTGTTATACGGGCCACGCTGACTTGCTCCAAGGAGGGCACGACACCAACAAACCAAGGGCAAGGAAAATTGAAGCCTAGGTTATCCAGTAGAGTCCAATGCACTGCTCGGATAAGGGTCTCCGGAAACCCAGCAAGGGGTTACCACATTAACCACGCCATGCTTGAACATGAGCAAATGTGTTTTCTCAGACAAAAATGAACCGTCCCTGAGGCCGCCAAAGCACGCATATCGTGCAATGATACTGCTGGGATATCGGCTGCTAAGACCATGCAATCTTTTGTGGTCAGGGTTGGAGGTCATGACAAATTGACTTTCAACGAAAGGATTTAAGGTTTGTGTTCTTTCTGCCTAACATAATTGAAGTTCAACATTTTGCGCCTTGTCTTAGTGGTTTCTGTGTGCAGGAATGTTGTAAACGAAGTCAGAAATTTAAAGATGGGACTTGGTGATGCACAAGCTCTTCAGAACTATTTCATTAGGATGCAGAAGATTGATTCCATGTTTTTCTATGTAATGGATATGGATGACGAAGGAAGACTACGGAACGTGTTTTGGGCTGACTGTCGTTCTAGACCTGCATATTCATACTTTGGAGACACAATATGTTTCGACACCACCTACATTACAAACAAATACGACATGCCTTTTGCCCCATTTGTAGGAGTTAACTACCATTTCGAGTCAGTTTTGCTCGGTTGCGCTTTGCTGTCCTCTGAGACCACTGAAAATTACATATGGTTGTTCCAAATATGGTTGTCGTGCATGAACGGTAAGGTGTGGCTATGTCCAGTTAAAGGTCTATGATTGTTCAGTTTAAGCTGTGTATGTGTTCGGTTTAAGTGGTGGAACTGTTCGGTTTAAGTGGTGTGACTGTTCAGTTTAAGGTGTGAATTTGTTCGGTTTAAGTGGTGTGACTGTTCGGTTTAAGTGGTGGAACGGTTCGGTTTAAGTGGTGTGACTGCTCGGTTTAAGGAGTGTGTGTTCGGTTTAAGTGGTGTGACTGTTCGGTTTAAGGTGTGAATCCGTTCGGTTTAAGGTGTGAACCCGTTCGGTTTAAGTTGTATGCTTATTCGGTTTAAGGTGTGAATCCGTTCGGTTTAAGTTGTATGTCTGTTCGGATTAAGTTGTCTGTCTGTTCGGAATAAGCTGTCAGTCTGATCGGAATATGTTGTGTGTCTGTTCGGAATAAGTTGTCTGTCTGTTCGGAATAAGTTATGGGTATGTTCGGATTAAGTTGTCTGTCTGTTCGGATTAAGTTGTCGGTCTGTTCGGATTAAGTTGTGGGTTTGTTCGGATTAAGTTGTGTGACTGTTCGGTTTAAGGTGTGAATCCCTTCAGTTTAAGTTGTGTGTCTAATTGGTTTTAGGTGTGTGACTGTTCTATTAAAGTTTTCAAAGTATGATTTTGTACCTTTCAATATATGACTCATTCTTTTTAAATTGCCCCTCTTATGCAGATATAACCCCCCCAGCCATAATAACAGATCAATGTGGTGCCATTACTGCTTTTGTAAGGAATGTCTTCACATATTCAAGACACAGATTCTGTATATGGCACATAATGAACAAAGCTCCCGTGAAGTTGCCGACGCAGTATCGGAAGCACATATTATTTGATCTGAAATTGATTGTATATGATTCCAAAATGCCAGCAGAATTTGATCATAATTGGCAGGGTTTCCTTCTTGATTTTGTTCTGCAGAACCATAGCTAGCTCAAATCGATTTATGCAATCCGAGAGTCGTGGATACCTGCATTTGTTGGTGATATTTGTTTCGCGGGAATGGCATCTACTCAGAGAAGCGAGAGTATGAACGCCTTTTTCGACAAGTATCTTACTTCGAAGATCACCCTTAAGCAGTTTATTCAACAATACGAACTTGCACTCCGCCATAAGTACGAGAAGGAAGCTCAATCAGATTTTGATTGTATTCATAAGAGACCCCAGTTGGTTTCAATTTATCCATTCGAGAGACAGATGAGTGAGTTGTATACGGTAGGGGTCTTCAAGAAAGTACAGTTAGAAATTGGGAAGATGATATACTGCGATATAACGGAGGAGTTCAATAAGAATGACACATTTCAGTACAAGGTATCTGAACGTGTTTTGGCTGGTGAGAAGCTACTGTCGAAACGTTTCCTAGTACAAAACATATCCATGAACTTCACATGTGATTGTAGAATGTTTCAGCACGTTGGCCTTCTTGGCTGCCACGTTTTTGTTGTACATGGACGCTTAAATCCTAATGCATTGCTCCCAGACTCTTACATCTATAATCGATGGCGGAAGGATATTCGAAGGAGCTATCGAGATAAGATGTACCCAGACGATGGCGTAATGGAGAAGGAGGCGCTTCGTCGTCACAACGACATCATGGGTCGTGCCGTTTGGATCGCACAGAAAGCCTTCATTTCCCACGAAAGGTATATTGAGGTCGTGAAGTGTATTGAAATGCTTAAGGTACGTATGCACACTACCCAGTTCTTGGTTCGACTTGATGAACCTGAGTCTGCGGGTACATCAGTTCTTAATCCAGATAATGTCAGACGTATAGGAAGACCTCCGACTAGACGTCGGGTGTCTTTAGCTGAGAAGATAATTAAAACAAGCCATAAAAGGCACTTCCAACAAGAAAAGAGAAAGTTCAAGATGAAGGTTACATCGTCGCTTCACGAAGTCGAACCAAAACCCGGGGATCCTGATTTCTCTGATTGGGACATGAATTTGTATTACGAGGAACTTCCTCCTTAATTTAAGAAAAATGTTTAGTGGACGCGCGCGTCCGTGACGCGCGCTGATGTGGCCAGTCCACTCAGCAGACGCTGCTTAGTTGGCGCGATGGGATATGAAAAGTTTTTTTTTATTCCTCTATTTTCGTACCGTCATCATTTCCACCATCCTTCCCTCCATCCCTCATTAATGCGACTCAAATCACTCTCTTCCTTCATCATTTTGGCGCTCGGCGCTCCTACACGGCACAGAAGACTTGTTATCAATCTCAAGATGCCTCTTCCTTTTCCTTCCCTTCTCTTCTGTGGTCATTCCTCTGTACTCAAATGGAAATCGTTCCCGTGCCTTCCCTAGTGGAGCAGCCATCAAACGTTCCCCATGAGGGGATGTTTTTCCCCTCTTTCGAAGAAGCCAAAGCATTTTACGTAGCCTATGCCGATCATTGTGGTTTTGGCGTTAAGACAAGACAATCTCATTACGATCGTGGTGTTGTTATACGGGCCACGCTGACTTGCTCCAAGGAGGGCACCGCACCAACGGACCAAGGGCAAGGAAAATTGAAGCCTAGGTTATCCAGCAGAGTACAATGCACTGCTCGGATAAGGGTATCCGGAAACACAGCAAGGGGTTACAACGTTAACTTTGTGGATCTTAACCATAACCATCCCATGCTTGACCCGGAGCAAATGCGATTTCTCAGGCAAAAACGAACCGTCCCTGAGGCCGTCGTAGCACGGATATCGGTTAATGATGAAGCTGGGATATCGGCTGCTAAGACCATGCAATCTCTTGTGGTCGAGGCTGGAGGTTATGACAAATTGACTTTCAACGAAAGGGATTTAAGGTTTGTGTTCTTTCCGTCTAACATAATTGAAGTTGAACATTTTGCGCCTGGTCTTACTGGTTCCTGTTTGCAGGAATGTTGTAAACCAAGTCAGAAATTTGAAGATGGGACCTGGTGATGCACAAGCTCTTCAGGACTATTTCATTAGGATGCAGAAGATTGATTCCATGTTTTTTTATGTAATAGATATGGATGACGAAGGAAGACTACGCAACGTTTTTTGGGCTGACAGTCGTTCTAGAGCTGCATATTCATACTTTGGAGACGCAATATGTTTCGACACAACCTACATTACCAACAAATACGACATGCCATTCGCCCCATTTGTAGGAGTCAATCACTATTTCGAATCAGTTTTGCTCGGTTGCGCTTTGCTGTCTTATGAGACTACTGAAAATTACATATGGTTGTTCCAAACCTGGTTGTCGTGCATGAACGGTAAGTTTTTTTCCTTCTTCCCTCTTCATATCTTCCTCTTTTTTGTTTGTCTATTCGTAATAAAAAGTCTGTCTGTTCGGAATAAGAAGAGTGTATGTTCGGAATAAGAAGTCTGTCTGTTCGTATTAAGAAGTCTCTCTGTTCGGATTAAGTGTTGCGTTTGTTCGGAATAAGAAGTCGGATTGTTCGGATTAAGTGTTGTGTCTGTTCGGAATAAGAAGTTTGACTGTTCGGATTAAGTGTTGTGTCTGTTCGGAATAAGTGGTCGGACTGTTCAGATTAAGTGTTGTGTCTGTTCGGATTAAGTGTTGTGTCTGTTCGGAATAAGTTGTGAGTCTGTTCGGAATAAGTTGTGAGTCTGTTCGGAATAAGTGGTGGGTCTGTTCGGAATAAGTGTTCGGTCTGTTCGGAATAAGTGGTGGTTCTGTTCGGATTAAGTTGTGAGTCTGTTCGGATTAAGTGTCCGTTCTGTTCGGAATAAGTGTTGTGTCTGTTCGGAATAAGAAGTCTGACTGTTCGGATTAAGTGTTGTGTCTGTTCGGAATAAGTGGTCTGACTGTTAGGATTAAGTGTTGTGTCTGTTCGGAATAAGAAGTCTGACTGTTCGGAATAAGTAGTCTGTCTGTTCGGAATAAGAAGTCTGACTATTCGGATTAAGTGTTGTGTCTGTTCGGAATAAGTGGCCTGACTGTTCGGATTAAGTGTTGTGTCTGTTCGGAATAAGAAGACTGTCTGTTTTGGATTAAGAAGTCTGTGTTCGGAATAATGTCTCACTCCTTTCTAATTGGGTCCCTTATGCAGATATACCCCCCCCCCCCCCAGCTATAATAACAGATCAATGTGGTGCCATTACTGCTGCTGTAAGGAATGTCTTCCCAGATTCAAGACACAGATTCTGTATATGGCACATAATGAACAAAGCTCCCGTGAAGTTGCCGACGCAGTATCGGGATCACATATTATTTGATCTGAAATTGATTGTATATGATTCCAAAACCCCAGCAGAATTTGATCGTAATTGGCAGGGTTTCCTTCTTGATTTTGACCTGCAGAACCACAGCTGGCTCAAATCCATTTATGCAATCCGAGAGTCGTGGATCCCTGCATTTATTGGTGATTTTTTTTTCGCGGGAATGGCATCTACTCAGAGGAGCGAGAGTATGAACGCCTTCTTCGACAAGTATCTTACTTCGAAGACCACCCTTAAGCAGTTTGTTCAACAATACGAACTTGCGCTCCGCCACAAGTACGAGAAGGAAGCTCAATCAGAATTTGATTGTCTTCATAAAAAACCCCAGTTGGTTTCAATTTATCCATTCGAGAGTCAGTTGAGCGAGTTGTATACCGTAGGGGTCTTCAAAAAAGTGCAGTTACAAATTGGGAAGATGATATACTGCGATATAACGGAGGAGTTCAATACGAATGAAACATTCCAGTACAAGGTATCTGAACGTGTTTTGGCTGGTGAGCAGCTACTGTCGAAACGTTTCCTAGTACAAAACACATCCATGAATTTTACATGTGATTGCAGAATGTTTCAGCACGTTGGGCTTCTATGCTGCCACGTTTTTGTTGTACTTGCACGCTTGAATCCTAATGCATTGCTTCCAGACTCTTACATCCTTAATCGATGGCGGAAGGATATTCGAAGGAGCTATCGAGATAAGACGTACCCAGACGATGGTGTAATGGCGAAGGATGCGCTACGTCGTCACGACGACATCATGGGTCGTGCCGTTTGGATCGCACAAGAAGCCTTCATCTCCCACAAAAGGTATATTGAGGCCGTGCAGTGTATTGAAATGCTTAAGGCACGTATGCACACTACACAAAACTTGGTTCGACCTGATGAACCTGAGTCTTCGGGTACATCGGTCCTTAATCCGGAAAAGGTCAGACGTATAGGAAGACCGCCGACTAGACGTCGAGTGTCTTTAGCTGAGAAGATAATTAAAAAGAGCCATAAAAAACACGCCCAACAAGAGAAGGGAAAGTGGAAGATGAAGGTTACTTCGCCGCTTCACGAAGTAGCACCAAAACCCGCGGATCCTGATTTCTCCGATTGGGACATGAGTTTGTATTACGAGGAATTTCCTCCTTAATTTACATTTTTTTGTTTTTTCCCGTTCTTGTAAAACCAAGAAACTTGTAATTGTTGATACGTTGTGATCTGTAAATGGTTGTTATACAAGTTCAGTTCAGATTTACTTGTGTCTGTTCGGAAATAGAAGACTGTGTTCGGAATAAGTTGTGAGCCTGTTCGGATTAAATGTTGCGGTTGTTCGGATTAAGTTGTGAGTCTGTTCGGATTAAGTGTTGGGTCTGTTCGGAATAAGAAGACTGTGTTCGGAATAAGTAGTGAGCCTGTTCGGATTAAATGTTGCGTTTGTTCGGATTAAGTTGTGAGTCTGTTCGGATTAAGTTGTGAGTCTGTTCGGATTAAGTGTTGGGTCTGTTCGGAATAAGTGGTGGGTCTGTTCGGAATAAGAAGACTGTGTTCGGAATAAGTTGTGAGCCTGTTCGGATTAAATGTTGCGGTTGTTCGGATTAAGTTGTGAGTCTGTTCGGATTAAGTGTTGCGTCTGTTCGGATTAAGTGTTGGGTCTGTTCGGAATAAGTGGTGGGTCTGTTCGGAAATAGAAGACTGTGTTCGGAATAAGTTGTGAGCCTGTTCGGATTAAATGTTGCGGTTGTTGGGATTAAGTTGTGAGTCTGTTCGGATTAAGTGTTGCGTCTGTTCGGATTAAGTGTTGGGTCTGTTCGGAATAAGAAGACTGTGTTCGGAATAAGTAGTGAGCCTGTTCGGATTAAATGTTGCGTTTGTTCGGATTAAGTTGTGAGTCTGTTCGGATTAAGTGTTGCGTCTGTTCGGATTAAGTGTTGCGTCTGTTCGGATTAAGTGTTGGGTCTGTTCGGAATAAGTGTTGGGTCTGTTCGGAATAAGAAGACTGTGTTCGGAATAAGTAGTGAGCCTGTTCGGATTAAATGTTGCGTTTGTTCGGATTAAGTTGTGAGTCTGTTCGGATTAAGTGTTGCGTCTGTTCGGATTAAGTGTTGGGTCTGTTCGGAATAAGAAGACTGTGTTCGGAATAAGTAGTGAGCCTGTTCGGATTAAATGTTACGTTTGTTCGGATTAAGTTGTGAGTCTGTTCGGATTAAGTGTTGCGTCTGTTCGGATTAAGTGTTGCGTCTGTTCGGATTAAGTGTTGGGTCTGTTCGGAATAAGAAGACTGTGTTCGGAATAAGTAGTGAGCCTGTTCGGATTAAATGTTGCGTTTCTTCGGAATAAGTTGTGAGTCTGTTCGGATTAAGTGTTGCGTCTGTTCGGATTAAGTGTTGGGTCTGTTCGGAATAAGTGGTGGTTCTGTTCGGAATAAGAAGACTGTGTTCGGAATAAGTTGTGAGCCTGTTCGGATTAAATGTTGCGGTTGTTCGGATTAAGTTGTGAGTTTGTTCGGATTAAGTGTTGCGTCTGTTCGGATTAAGTGTTGGGTCTGTTCGGAATAAGAAGACTGTCTGTTCGGAATAAAGTTAGCTTTAAGAATGACATTGGTAATGTTTGTATTTTTACATGTAAATAGTTTGTGAACTGAATATGTAAACATTTTGTACATGTAAACCAAAAAATAAACAAAACTAAAAATATCTTTGTCTGTTTAGACCTGCACACACGACCGACGATCCCTAAGTAACATGACCGCCAATTCACCCCTGATAGAGTGGATGGTATTGGGGTCCTTCTCCTTCGTAGGGTCAACATTCAACATTAGGCACCTTATCCAGTATAAAACGAAGGCGCCGCAATCGTTGCTCCCCGGTGGTTGTTGTTGGCTCTCTTTCCTCAGGATTCTCAGGGGCCAGTCGACCTTGAGTAGATCCCTCCAGTATACAGCCGCATCCGCTGCTGCACATTCATGTAGGCCTACAGTCTGCTCCGGATCATCACCTTCGCCTAGCTCCCTAGAGAGACTGTTGAATGCCAAAATCTCTTTGGACGGGCCATAGACAACCACCAGTGTCCAATGACCTGAAGACCAGCATGGTTGGGCGATCACGGTCTGTGTTGGAGACGCACCTACGATTTTAGGGAGGATAAAATCATCAACTTCTCTGCCTTGCCCTCCAAGAATTCGCCCCGACTCGAATGTGGATATGCATATAACTTTTTCTGGGTGGCGTCTTTCTTCGAGCACCGATAGCATAGCGTCGATAGTTTCATCGCTAATATCCATCCTAGGCGTTATAAGCTCCTTCAGGTCGGAGCGTTTTAAACTGCACATATCGCCTCTCCAGATGACCTCCCTATTGTCCTTGTTGGGTTCGGTCAGGTTCAGTAGCATTTTGACCTCATCAACTGACAACGTGCCCAATGCAGGCATGTCAACATCCGGCCTTTTTTTCTTCAGGCTCCTTTGAGCCGCTCTATCTTTTCTTTTTTGCTCTTCTTCCTTCTTATTCTTCTTGGCCAGATGTTCGCCTTCCTTCAGCTGCTGCTCAACGGTGGCCGTCGAGCGTTTTCTTTTCGCGACCCAGTTTGCTATCTGGGCCTTTCTTTCTTCTTCCTTCTCCTTCTTCTTCTTCTCTTCCTCCTTCTCCAGCATTTTCCTCTTTTCTCCCATCTTCCTCTCCTCCTCCCTCTTCTCCTCTTCTTCCTTCTTCCTTTCCTCCTCCTTTTTTCTCTCACATTCCTCCTCCTCCCTCTTCCTCTTTTCTCGTTCCTCCTCCTCCTTCCTCTTCTTCTTTTCTCGTTCCTCCTCCTCCTTCCTCTTCTTCTCTTCTTCTTCCTCCTCCCTCCTCTTTTCTTCTTCCTCCTCCTCCCTCCTCTTCTCCTCTTCTTCCTCCTCCCTCCTCTTTTCTTCTTCCTCCTCCTCCCTCCTCTTTTCTTCTTCCTCCTCCTCCCTCCTCTTTTCTTCTTCCTCCTCCTTCCTCTTTTTTTCTTCTTCTTCTTCTTCATCCTCCTTCCTCTTCCTATTCTCTTCTTCCTCCGCCTCCCTCTTCTTCCTATTCTCCTCCTCTTGCTCTCGCTCGTTCTCCCCACCAGGGACTCCAGTTGTCCCTGTCCCTCGAAGATATATAATATCTTTCCTGAGCCTCCCACACTCTTCCTGGGAAATCCTCAGTTCTTCCCTGAGGTCGTGTACCTGTTCTGTGGCCTTCTTAAGGGCAGCTTCGGCCCTCAGCCATTTTGTCTTCACCTCACTCAGCTCCAATTCTTGGAGCAGCGGGTCGCATGGAATGCTGCAGTCTGCCAGTTGGAGCCTTGGCAAACTGACGGTTGAAGTTGAGCTCTTTCGAACAGGACAAATAAGTTGCAGCTCCCTTTCACTCATTGATGGAGCCCCCATCAGGTCGAACGTGCCGTCGTAAATCCGATGTAAGGTAATTCCACGTTCCTCCCATTTCCTCAGGGTTAATCGTTTCCCAAACATCTCCGTCCATCTTTTCATCCGTGGGAAAACTCCAGTTCTGGGCTCCCCCAATTTAAATTTCTCACAAAGCCACACCTTCAAATGGAAAGGAAAAAAATGAGAACTACTATACCAACGTACCTTCATATTCGAAAGACAACTGAATCCGAACATACATTAAACGTAAACCGAACAGACACCCAACTTAATCCGAACAGACGGACTTCTTATTCCGAACAGACACACGTCTTATTCCGAACAGACCCACCACTTAATCCGAACAGACCCACCCTTTAATGCGAACAGACTCACCATGTATTTCGAACAGACTCACAATGTATTCCGAACTGACTCACAATGTATTCCGAACAGACCCACCACTTAATCCGAACAACCCCACCACATATTCCGAACAGCCCCACCACTTAATCCGAACAGACTCACAACATATTCCGAACAGACTCACAACGTATTCCGAACAGACCCACCACTTAATCCGAACAGACGCACCACCTCACCCGAACAGACGCACCACTTAATCCGAACAGACGTACCACTTAATCCGAACAGACGCATCACTTAATCCGAACAGACGCACCACTTAATCCGAACAGACGCACCACTTAATCCGAACAGACACCCAACTTAATCCGAACAGACTCACCACTTAATCCGAACAAACGCACCACTTAATCCGAACAGACACCCAACTTAATCCGAACAGACGCACCACTTATTCCGAACAGACTCACCACTTAATCCGACCAGACCCACCACTTAACCCCAACAGACCCACCACTTAACCCGAACAGACCCACCATTTAATCCGAACGGACCCACCACTTAATCCGAACAGACCCACCACTTAATCCGAACAGACTCACAACGTATTCCGAACAGACACACATCGTCTTCCGAAAAGAACAAAAACAAAAAAAGAGGAAGAGAGGAAGTGTGAAGCAGGAACAAAAACTTACGTGTAGTATGGCAACACAACCTTCGACGTTCCCCTGCCGCATTATGAAATTCCCTGCCTTTTTCCTCTCCTGCAGTTCTAAACTTGCTTTCTCGAGGCCTCCAACCAGGGTTTTGTGAACTGCACTTGCCCATGCGTAGCTGCTTAGGCGTTTGATGTTCCTCAGAGGGTGCATGAACCATTCCTTCGGTCGCAGCGTTCCATCATAGAACAAAAAATTGTTGAAGATGAAAGAAATCAGGAGACGAACGTACTCCTCCGTCTCGCCCATGGTACTGTTTGCCATGAGATGAACTAAAAGTTGGGTGTTGTCAAGGTTCACCCCCTCTCGCTTCTGGACGCGCAATGGTTCCATCACCACGGCCTTCCCATGCGTACGTAACCCCAAAATTAGGGCGATGTCTTCCGGTGTAAGGGGAACTACCCCTGATCCTATTCTCAGCCCCACCTCCTCCGTATCGTAGTGCTCGACGAACCAACCGACTATTTCGTTGTCCGTCGTAATGTTAGGAAGGTTTAGGAAGTGACCGAATGGGGTGCTACGGAAAGCCTCCTTCTCCACCTTATTCATCCGGTCAAACTGCTTTCGGATGGCCTTCCAGGAGCATCGTGATTCCCGGAAGTAGTACGTGGTTCCCTAAAACCAATAATTTAATAAACGGAAGTTCATCAAAAAAAATAACGACCCAGGGAAAGAAAAAATTAGAGACCCACCGGTTCTGGGACGTGTTCGATATCGACGGCCGGAGTTGAAGATTCCATTATCGTTTACAAGGTGCGCTTCACAGGGAAAGAAAGTCGGGAAAGCTTCACAGGTGCGCTTCCTACGTTCACAGGTAAGAAAGAAAGAAAGCGAGACTCTCCCTTTTGTTCTGGATATGTTATCTTCCTCGGTATCCGAACCGTCGTTCGTAGGGTGTCTGCCGCTGTCTAATCTGGAAACGAACCGTCCTTCTTCGAAAACCGTCAAAAAAAATTTAAAACAATTTGAGGCGCGTTCGGAAGGAAAGCGTGACATGGCAATCCGAGTAGACGCTGACTCAGCCACTTTTTGAAGCCACGTAGGGCGCGTCCGTGACGCCCGCGTCCGTGTATAAGGACTCTTAATTTAATATTTCTTGTTATTTTCAGTTCTTGTAAAACCAAGACACTTCTAATTGTTGATCTGTTTGATCTGTAAATGGTTGTTATACACGTTCAGTTCGTATTAAACTGTGTCCTTGTTCGGTTTAAGTTTTGTGATTGTTCGGTTTTAAGTTGAGGATCTGTTCTGTTTAAGTTCTGTGTATGTTCAGTTTATAGTGTGCATCTGTTCGGTTTAAGATGTGTTATTGATCTGTTTAAGTTGTGTGTCTGTTCGGAATATGTTGTGTGTCTGTTCGGAATAAGTTGTGTCTGTTCGGAATAAGTTGTGTGTCTGTTCGGAATAAGTTGTCTGCCTGTTCGGTTTAAGTTGTATGTCTGTTGGGATTAAGGTGTGGATCTCTTGAAGTTGTCAGGGAAGAGTTTGTAATTTATACATTTAAAAATTGATTGTTCTGTTTAAGGTGTGCATCTGTCCGGTTAAAGTTGTGTGACAGTTCGGTTTAAGTTGTTTGACTATTCGGTTTAAGGTGTCAATCTGTTCGGTTTAAGTTGTGTGTCTGTTCGGTTTAAGTTGTGTGTCTGTTCCGTTTATGGTGTGCATCTGTTAGGTTTAAGTTGTGTGACTGTTCGGTTTAAGGTGTGCATCTGTCCGGTTTAAGTTGTGTGTATGTTCAGTTTATGGTGTGCATCTGTTCGGTTTAAGTTGTGTGACTGTTCTGTTTAAGGTGTGCATCTGTCCGGTTTAAGTTGTTTGACTATTCGGTTTAAGTTGTTTGACTATTCGGTTTATGGTGTCAATCATTTCGGTTTAAGTTGTGTGTCTGTTCGGTTTATGGTGTGCATCTGTTCGGTTTAAGTTGTGTGACTGTTCGGTTTAAGTGTGTGTCTGTTCGGATTAAGTTATCTGTCTGTTCGGAATAAGCTATCTGTCTGTTCGGAATATGTTGTGTGTCTGTTCGGAATATGTGGTGGGTCTGTTCGGAATAAGTTGTGTGTCTGTTCAGATTAAGTTGTGTATCCGTTCGGAATAAGTTGTCTGCATGTTCGGTTTAAGTTGTGTGACTGTTCGGTTTAAGTTGTGTGATTGTTCGGTTTAAGTTGTATGTCTGTTCAGATTAAGGTGTGGATCTCTTGAAGTTGATAGGAAAGAGTTTGTAATTTGTACATTTAAAAATTGACTATTTTTGTTTAAGGTGTGTATCTGTCCGGTTTAAGTTGTGTGACAGTTCGGTTTAAGTTGTTCGACTGTTCGGTTTAAGGTGTCAATCTGTTCGGTTTATGGTGTGCATCTGTTCCGTTTAAGTTATGTGTCTGTTCCGTTTATGGTGTGCATCTGTTCCGTTTAAGTTGTGTGACTGTTCGGTTTAAGGTGTGCATCTGTCCGGTCTAAGTTGTGTGTCTATTCGGTTTATGGTGTGCATCTGTTCGGTTTAAGTTGTGTGACTGTTGTGTTTAAGGTGTGCGTCTGTCCGATTTAAGTTGTGTGACAGTTCAGTTTATTTGTTTGATTGTTCGGTTTAAGGTGCCAATCTGTTCGGTTTAAGTTGTGTGTCTGTCCAATTTAAGTTGTCTGTCTGTTCGGTTTATGGTGTCATCTGTTCGTTTTTAAGTTGTGTGACTGTTCGGTTTAAGTTGTGTATTTGTTCGGATTAAGTTGTCTGTCTGTTAAGAATAATCTATATGTCTGTTCGGTTTATGGTGTGCATCTGTTCGTTTTTAAGTTGTGTGACTGTTCGGTTTAAGTTGTGTGTTTGTTCGGATTAAGTTGTCTGTCTGTTAAGAATAATCTATATGTCTGTTCGGAATATGTCGTGTGTCTGTTCGGAATATGTTGTGGGTCTGTTCGGAATAAGTTGTGTGTCTGTTCGGATTAAGTTGTGTGTCTGTTCGGAATAAGTTGTCTGCCTGTTCGGTTTAAGTTGTGTGACTGTTCGGTTTAAGTTGTGTGACTGTTCGGTTTAAGTTGTATGTTAGTTCGGATTAAGGTGTGGATCTCTTGAAGTTGTCAGGAAAGAGTTTGTAATTTGTGTTGGCTTTTTAGCCTTAATCTTTATTTAGTTTTGATGATTAAGTAATCTAATCTTAATCTATATTTAATCAATCAACCTAGACAATCAAAGTAAGCAAACATGAATACATGCATTGCATATATATTCGTGTATTTGCAATATTCTTAATAGGTTGATGAAGAATCAAGCTAAGGAGCTTTGGACAAGAAGATAAAGACTCAAGACATGTAATCAAGCTTTGGACCAATATGTAATTTAGTATAATTTGAGTCCTTAGGATTAATGTAAACTTGAGCACATTAGGATTCTGTCCCGTATCCCCACGGTTAACCGAACCCCACTCGGTAAACCGAATCATGTAGAGTTCGGTCCACCGAACACCTTGCGGTCAACCGTGTAGAATCCTTTAGGGGTTCCCTGGATTAACCACCTCGGTATACCGAACCACCTTCGGTAGACCGAAATAGCCTGGACCGGTTTTTGGACTTTGCTCCAACGGTCGTATTTAAATCTTGACCTTAAGCCCAATTGACTTATCCATATTCGGTACACCGAACTTCATTCGGTCAACCGAATCATATTGCTTTAGGTGTCCAACGGCTATTTAACTTGACCGTTATTGATAAACAATTTCCCACGCATTGTCAGCGCAAAACCAGCGCAAACTTCGGACTACCGAAGTATACACGGTCAATCGAACTTAGCATAAACAGAACCCTACCAATCTTACTGTCCAGTTTGGAACGGTTCACCGAATAGGTTTCGGTAAACCGAATTATATTAGGGTTGCTAGTTAGAGAGCTACTGGAGTTGAGTGAGCGGTTAACCGAATAAGATTCGGTAAACCGAAATGACCATCGTCGGTAATCCGTTGGGTTAACGGTCTACCGAGGAGCGTGCAAATTCTGCCCGAACTTTTGTCACATCATCACATTTCATGGGTCAACTTTCTCACCCACTCCCCAACGACTCTAAGAGCTTTGAAGCCTATATAAGGACCTCATTAGAAGCACAACACAAGAACTACACTCTCCAAAACATCAAGTATCCTTGTGCTATCTTTCCCAAACCTTCAAAGCTCAAATCCTATACACTCAAGCCAAAACTTCACTACTTGTATTCCTAGATCCATATCATAATCCAAGTGTGCTCAAAGTTAGAGTGTCATTAGCAAGAGTTGTGATTCCATTCTTTCATCCAAATCACAAGAGTTGTAATAGCTTCAAGGAAGCTCCCTCTCGGGTTGTGAGAGGAGACACGGGCGAGGCGAGGTTGTTCGTGAGGCTCGGGTTTGTAAAGGCGTTGATCTCGGCCCGGTAACGGAGATCGGATAGTGGAAACCACAAGCGAGGCTCGAGGGACGAGCGGGGCTTGTGAGTGAGGACTAGGACCCGGGGAGGGTGCCGAACCTCGTTAAATTGGGCGTCGACTTCAACGTTGGTTTGCAAGTTCTCTATCTCTTAGAATAACCCTTGCATGATTAGTTGTTAGTTCGTAATTAGTTTTTAATTCCGCATCTTGTTTAATTACGATCACTAGAGGGCCCCTTAAGATCCCGACATTTGGTATCAGAGCCTTGTTAGCTAAATTTATTTTCTTAATCGAAATATTAGCATGGCTCAATCTAATCATAGTGAGGGTTTATCAACTAATAAACCACCTCTTTTTAATGGCCTAAATTATGATTATTGGAAAAAGAGGATGAAAATATATTTGCAATCTCATGATTTAAAATTTTGGACTTTTATTTTAAAATTATACACCCCACCAAATGATGATGAGATTATTTCATTACCTAAACCCAAAATTAAGGAGGCGGAAATTAATGCCCGCATTATGAATATGTTATATTGTGGTTTAAATGAAAATGAATATAATCGAGTGAGAGGGTGTGAAAGTGCATATGAAATTTGACACACATTAGAAATGCATCATGAGGGATCCACTAGATTAAAAGAAACTAGGATTAATCTACTCATGCATAAATATGAATTGTTTCATATGCTACCCGGTGAAAACATAAGCGAGATGCACACTCGCTTCACCGAAATTATTAACTCCCTTAGTGCTCTTGGAATGATTTTTAGCAAGGGATAAATGACAAGGAAGATTCTCCGGTCTCTCAACGACGATTGGGAAGAAAAGACAACCGCAATAGAAGAAGCGCAAGATCTAACGAAATTGTCGGTTGAAGAACTCATGGGAAGTCTCATGACATATGAGATACAAATGAAAGACCGAAATGAGAAGATAGTCAAGAAATCCTTAGGGCTACACGCCGTCGCCAATTCGATCAAAGAAGATAGTGATATCGAGGAACAATTGGTGACACATAAATTCAAGGAATTTCTCAAAGAAGAGAAAGAAAGGAGAAAAGAGAAGAAGAAGAAGAAGAAGAGCAAGAGAAAAGAGAAGAAGAAAGCTCTTAAAGCTACTTGGGACACTTCATCATCTTCATCAATTGAAGGCGAATTCGCCTCAATGTGCTTCATGGCAATAGAAGACGATGATAGTGAGGTATCTTCTTGCTCTAGTCATGATACAATTGATTCAAATGATTCAAATGCATATAATGAACTTCAATGTGAATTCAATGAATTACTTGAAAATTTTGAGAAAATTTGTCAAAAGAATAAACTAGCAAGAAAGAAAATCAATGAGCTACAATCTCAAATTGAATCTATCATGAATGATAAGAATGAATTACTTGCTAGTCATGATAAAATTGCATTAGAGAACACTCAATTGATTGATGAAATTGCAACTCTAAATGCAAAACCTTCATGTAGTGTTGATATTCAAGATCTAATTGCTAAGAATGTTCAATTACAAAAGGATCTTGAAAAATTTACAAGTGGAAAGAAAATGCTTGATATGCTTATTGGTAGTCAAAGACAATCACTAGATAAACATGGTATAGGTTTTTATGCTAATAACTTTAAGAACCATGTTATTCACACTACTTTGAATGGAAAGCATTTTGTAGTGAATAAAACTTCCTCAAGTATTTGGGCACCTAAAACCAAAATGGTTTGGGTTCCAAAAACTAACATGATTGGACCCAAGCAAAAATGGGTACCAAAATCTTCAATTGTAGGTACTTGAAGGAGGAAATCGGTGGTGACCGGATGAGCTTAAAAGAAAATTTTAAAGCCGGTTGCATCACCGAATACGGGTTGAGTCAATTCAAAGCGCCACGACGGTATAAATTTTGATTGATTCTAATCTAAATTTTAGATCTTAATAGACATATCTTATGATATAATTCATTGCATATCTTATACCCTATTCATTGCATATCATATACCACATCCATAATCATAAATGTAAAATTGTAAAATGGATGTTAAATAGGCTAAGAGGGAGAATAGAAATGCACTTAATTGTTAATACTCATTGTTGCTATTTAGCCTAATTGATAGGGGAGCCTAAAATTGCAAAATCATATAATTAAGGGGGAGAATTAGATATCTTTTACCTTTGCATCAAATGCTTAATGTTTGCTTTTTGATTGATGTCAAAGAGGGAGAAGAATTAGGATGAGCTTCAATTTTAAATAAACTATGCACGTTGTTAAAGGGAGAAATCTTATAAATGCATAGATTACATATATATTAAGAAACAAAACTTATAGAAAGGGGAGAAATAAAATTGAACTCAAATATTAAGATATAGATTTGCCATCATCAAAAATGGGGAGATTGTTGGCTTTTTAGCCTTAATCTTTATTTAGTTTTGATGATTAAGTAATCTAATCTTAATCTATATTTAATCAATCAACCTAGACAATCAAAGTAAGCAAACATGAATACATGCATTGCATATATATTCGTGTATTTGCGATATTCTTAATAGGTTGATGAAGAAGCAAGCTAAGGAGCTTTGGACAAGAAGATAAAGACTCAAGACATGTAATCAAGCTTTGGACCAATATGTAATTTAGTATAATTTGAGTCCTTAGGATTAATGTAAACTTGAGCACATTAGGATTCTGTCCCGTATCCCCACGGTTAACCGAACCCCACTCGGTAAACCGAATCATGTAGAGTTCGGTCCACCGAACACCTTGCGGTCAACCGTGTAGAATCCTTTAGGTGTTCCCTGGATTAACCACCTCGGTATACCGAACCACCTTCGGTAGACCGAAATAGCCTGGACCGGTTTTTGGACTTTGCTCCAACGGTCGTATTTAAATCTTGACCTTAAGCCCAATTGACTTATCCATATTCGGTACACCGAACTTCATTCGGTCAACCGAATCATATTGCTTTAGGTGTCCAACGGCTATTTAACTTGACCGTTATTGATAAACAATTTCCCACGCATTGTCAGCGCAAAACCAGCGCAAACTTCGGACTACCGAAGTATACACGGTCAATCGAACTTAGCATAAACAGAACCCTACCAATCTTACTGTCCAGTTTGGAACGGTTCACCGAATAGGTTTCGGTAAACCGAATTATATTAGGGTTGCTAGTTAGAGAGCTACTGGAGTTGAGTGAGCGGTTAACCGAATAAGATTCGGTAAACCGAAATGACCATCGTCGGTAATCCGTTGGGTTAACGGTCTACCGAGGAGCGTGCAAATTCTGCCCGAACTTTTGTCACATCATCACATTTCATGGGTCAACTTTCTCACCCACTCCCCAACGACTCTAAGAGCTTTGAAGCCTATATAAGGATGATTGATCGTTTTATATTTCTACCGCAAGTGCACGGCCGCGTTGAAGCGGTGGCAAATACGGGTCGTCCACTGGGAGGTGTGTCGACACTTGGTTTATTCGAAGGCGAGAGGTAAAAAGAAGGGAGAAAGATGTATTACACTAATCTAAACTACAAAGCTGAAATGAAATGCAAAAGGAAATGAAGATAAGCAATAAAACTAAACCCCAAAGGGGGTAGAGAAATGATGTGAACATAAAGATGTGTGTGTGTGTGTGTGTGTTCAATTAAGCTCTTCACAACATGTAGTGCATGAAATCATAAAACTACTTCCAATCTTGCCTCTACATGAATTAAGATAAGACTACATCATTAAAACATACAAGACAATGATTGGAGTGAAGCTACATGAACTCAAGTATAAAGACTAGACCCTACTATGCCTCTACATGAATTAAGATGACTACATCATTAAAACATACAAGACATTAGCTAAGGAAAAGGCAACAAGAGTACATACACTACAAATTGTGTTTCCAACATTAACTTCATCCATATCCTAACTTTATCATTCCCCATAGAATAGGTCCACTAATCAAAGCATAAGCTAAGCTTCATTCAAGAGCATTAGCATATCAAAGATAAGAGTGGAGACCCATTAGATGGTTATGGAAATCATATAAAGCTCAAGGGATAAAAATAACACACACTTAATACACTACATTATTATATCACATATTTCTCCACCCCCCAAATGGGGATGGAACTACTCACTACTCATTACACTAACTAATTTAGCAAAGGAAAACATAATACTGAAATGAAATTTATACTACTTAAGCAAGAAATATTAAAGAAGCATAAAACTTAAACAAACAACAAGCATGCAAATGAAAGGAAATTAAACTAAGAGAGAAACAACATCATTAAAAGAAAAACTTCTATTATTAACTCACTCAATTACAAGTAGCTCTTCCTCCACTAGAGTTTTGCTTCAAGGCTTCACTCTTAGTAGGGAAGGTGGCCACCAAGAGGGAGATGGGTACAAAGGGAGGTGAAGAGTTCTATTTATAAGCATGGAAAAAGCTAATCAGGGACAATCCCCCGATGTGGGACTAAAACAATACCAAAAATACACTAAGAATACACTAATACACGTGCTACAGAAAATTGGACGGATCCTGGGCTAAATGGACCGCCAATTAGCGGTTCCAGACCGCCAATTGGCGGTCTATAAAGTTTAGATCCGCCTGGTTTTCTTTGTGGGCTTTTCTTGAAGTGTTTCTTGGTCTTAGATGCATCCGGTTGGTTTAGTGGAGCTCCGACCCGAATCGAATTGACAAAATACTCCTCATGATGGTGTGGAGTTTCCTGTTTTGCTCTTAGGTCCTTCTGTCTTACGATCAGGTCCTTCCCCCTTGCATCTTGGTCCCCAGGTCTCACAATTAGGTCCTTTTTTCCTGCTTTTGGATCCTTTCATGGCTCTTCTCTTCAAACCTCTTTATTTCTGAAAACTAAACATAAAACTCGTCACGTAGCATTGCTTAGGTGTAAGATAATGGATATAAGATACAAATATGAGCATGAAATGATGTCAATCAAATACCCCCACACCTAAGTTTTTGCTAGTCTCGAGCAAAACAAAGAAAGGAAAAAGCATACGAAAAACAAGAAATCCTAACTCACTTTCGTAGGAATCACGGTTGCACTTAGCACGTGCAACAAGCCGTTAAACCTCCTTGTTGCCAAGGAGGAGGAGTGGTGTCTCCTGAGGGTTTTCAGCGGATATACCCACAAAATCCGAACAAGATGCATTAATCAATCTAGCTACACGACTCGTTGGACTTATTTTGACGATCATGGAATGCGGTAATACTACGGGTCGACTCTATATATGTAATCAGTCCACACACCTAGCCTAATGAGTTATTCGTGAGAGTTAACTAAGGAATTAAGTGAAAGACATGGGCAACCTTAACTTCTGAATGTGAAACAAAGTGTAAAGTCCATTTTGGTTCTTATTTGACTCTTCTTTTCTTTTCTTTTCTTTTTTTTTTCTTTTTCTTTTCTTTCTTTCTTTTTTTTTCTTTTTCTTTGGAGCATTTATTGGTTGGTGTTTGATTCTCCCAGGGTCAGGTTTCGTGCATCATTGCCTATGAGGACTTACACTATCACGTACACCTTCCCCCAAATCTCCACATAGGGCGATCCCTACCACCCGTGTAACGGGAGTTCGGTCGGTGCATCCCAAGTCAGATGACTCGAAAGCACCAGGCACAAAGTCCCCTCAGACCTACTTTCCCGAGTGATAGGAGCCGTGCGAGAAGAGAGAACACCACTTATTTATTCATTTATCTACATGGGAACCAAAACCCCTACACTTAAGTTTCACAAAAAGATATTAAGGGCCCTTGACTACAACAAACTTCCTAAATTAACAAACACGAATTATTTGACTCACTAGGTTCAGGGTGGACTTCTTTAAATGTTTGAGCACTGAAACCCACTGATTACTCACCCCCAAGGGAAAACTGGGGTGCATCCTAACGACTCGATAAATCCTAAAACCACGTACTAGATATCCTAATGCATCAAGTTCAAGACAATTTTGGGAGCTTTCTTTTTACTTTGCCTCTCAACGGTTTTGCACATGCTAAACACACGCAAAACCCACAAAACATTTTCTTTCGAAAACACATGAAGATTTTGAAAGAAATGTGAAAAATTTGAAGCACTAGGCAAGCAAAAGAAGACAAGTCACCCAAGGATCATGGCAAGCAGATATATCGATATTAAATGCAGCACACTATCATGACCCTAATAATGCAAACAAAAGAAAACAAAATCAAAGGAAAAAGACTCGACTATGTACACACGTAAAACACCCCCCCACACCTACTTCATGCATTGTCCTCAATGAATGCAAGCAAGATACTACATGGATGCATGCATGAAACAGAAGAGATCTCACCCACGTGAAGTACACAAGGAAGTTCATGGCTATGTTGATGGACACAACCCAACTTACCTCAAAACCTGTGAGATGCTAAAGAAGGGATACAAATACGTGAAAGAAATGGGGCCCAAATACTCAAGGGTTGGGGCCCACAACAATCGATGCTCACTGAAGGAGTTTTTTTTTTTTTTTTTTTTTTTTTTTTTTTTTTTTTTTTTTTTTTTTTTTTTTAACTATGTACAAACATGAAAGCTCAACCACTCATGTAGGAGCATGAATGGTTGAGTGCGAGGGAGGTTCATGAAGGAACATGACCTCCTCGACTTCGGCTGGTGCCCCCTCCAAATAGGGTTTGAGGCGTTGTCCATTAACTTTGAACACGTCCCCATTCCCTGGGTTCAAGATTTCAACCGCTCCATGAGGATAAACGGTTTGGACAATAAACGGGCCAGACCAGCGACTGCGGAGCTTACCCGCAAACAGATGAAGCCGGGAATTGTAGAGCAACACCTTCTGCCCGGCCGAAAACACCTTTCGCATAATCATGCGATCGTGAAACATCTTGGCTCGGGACTTATGAATTTTGGCATTCTCGTACGCATCATTGCGTAACTCTTCTAATTCCACAATGTCGAACTTACGTTGTACTCCTGCTTGATCAAGATCCATATTCAGGTTCTTGATCGCCCAGAAAGCACGATGCTCAAGCTCGACGGGTAGGTGGCAAGCCTTGCCGTACACTACCCGATAAGGGGACATACCCAAATTGGTCTTGTACGCGGTGCGGAAAGCCCACAATGCGTCATTCAATTTGGTAGACCAATCCTTCCTCGAGGAACTAACCGTCTTCTCAAGAATTTGCTTTAATTGACGGTTAGAGATTTCGACCTGCCCACTAGTTTGCGGATGGTATGGGGTCGCAAGCTTGTGGGTGATCGAATATTTCCTCATAAGCGCTTCAAAGGAGCGATTACAGAAGTGGGTACCCCTATCGCTGATTATGGTACGAGGAGTACCAAATCGCGCAAAAATGTCCCTCAAGAATTTGGTGACCACCTTGTTGTCATTGGTCTTTGTGGGTATAGCCTCAACCCACTTAGACACATAGTCAACGGCCACCAGAATGTAAACATTCCCGAAAGAGTTCGGGAAGGGACCCATGAAATCGATGCCCCACACATCGAAGATGTCGACAACAAGGACATTTTGCAAAGGCATCATGTCACGTCGACCAATCCTGCCAAGGCGCTGGCACCTATCACATTGCTTACAAAAGTCGTAAGCATCCTTGAAAAGAGAGGGCCAGTAGAATCCAGATTGGAGCACCTTGGCAGCAGTTTTCTTTGCTCCAAAGTGTCCTCCACATGCCTTGGAATGGCAGAAATGGAGCACACTTTGGAACTCGGTATCTGGGACGCACCGCCTGAAAATTTGGTCAGAGCAGTATTTGAATAGGTAGGGGTCGTCCCAGTGAAAGAATCTGACATACGATCTAAATTTGGATTGGTCAGATTTTGACCAACCCACAGGAAATTGCTCGGTCACGAGGTAGTTCACGATGTCGGCAAACCAAGGGTTATCTTCGATCATGAACAACTGCTCGTCAGGAAATTTGTCGTCAATGATTTGGTCCTGTGGGTTGGTCGTCTCTAGACGAGACAAGTGGTCAGCTACAACGTTTTCACACCCTTTTTTGTCCCGAATCTCGAGATCGAATTCTTGTAACAACAAGATCCATCTCAAGAGTCGGGATTTTGCATCTTTCTTCGCCATGAGGTGCTTGATGGCTGTGTGATCAGAATAGATAATCACGTGGGAGCCAATCAAGTACGACCGGAATTTCTCCAAAGCAAATATGATCGCTAAGAATTCCTTCTCGGTCACAGTGTAGTTCAATTGGGCATCATTGAGTGTTCTACTGGCATAGTAGATCACATGAGGCAATTTGTCCAATCGTTGCCCAAGCACTGCTCCCACAGCGAAGTCAGATGCATCACACATTAACTCAAAGGGTTCAGTCCACACCGGTGCCTTAATAATGGGAGCTGAAGTCAACTCTTTCTTCAAGGTCAAAAAGGCATGGTGGCAATCCGGTGTGAACTCAAAAATGGCATCCTTAGCCAACAAGGCGGTGAGAGGTCGAGCGATTTTGCTAAAATCCCGAATGAACCGCCGATAGAATCCAGCATGCCCCAAAAAGGCTCGGATATCCTTCACATTACGTGGCGGTGGGAGATTAGCAATGATACCCACTTTGGCGGGATCGACCTCAATTCCCCTACTTGAGACCACATGTCCAAGTACAATCCCTCGCTTCACCATGAAGTGACATTTCTCCCAATTGAGAGCGAGGTTCTTCTCACGGCATCGCTTGAGGACAAGGCTCAAGTGATGAAGGCACTCATCAAAGGAAGCGCCAAATATGGAAAAGTCGTCCATGAAGATCTCAAGGAAACGCTCAACCATATCGGAGAAGATGCTGATCATACACCTCTGAAACGTTGCCGGCGCATTGCATAACCCAAAGGGCATGCGACGGTAGGCAAACGTGCCAAAGGGACAAGTGAATGTGGTTTTCTCTTGGTCCTCGGGGGCGATGGGAATTTGGTTGTAACCGGAGTATCCATCAAGAAAACAATAGTACTCATGTCCGGCCAACCTTTCCAACATCTGATCAATGAATGGCAACGGGAAATGATCTTTCCGCGTTGCCGCATTGAGCTTGCGATAATCAACGCAAACTCGCCAGCCAGTTTGCAGGCGTGTCGGGATAAGCTCATTATGCTCATTCTCCACAACCGTCACGCCTGACTTCTTGGGAACCACATGGACAGGACTCACCCACGAACTATCAGAGATAGGATAGATTATGCCATGATCCAAGCACTTAAGAACCTCCTTTCGGACGGCTTCTTTCAGTACAGGATTCAATCTCCGTTGTGGGTCCCTGCGGGGCCTAGAATCCTCTTCCATGTGGATCCGATGCTGAACAATACCAGGGCTAATTCCCTTGATATCCTTCAAGGACCACCCGATCGCCTCTTTGTTTTCAAAGAGTACTCTTTTGAGGGCAACCTCTTGATCTTTTTCAAGATCAGAAGCAATAATGAGTGGCAAGGTCTCATTATCCCCTAAAAAGATGTACTTTAGGTTATCGGGGAGCGGTTTAAGCTCGACCAGAGGTGGGTCCTTGTCGGTTTCAGAGTTAATTTCAAGTGGCTCAAGGGCCACGGGGTAAGAGGAGCAAGCACCCAGATGTGCCTCCTCGTCCAGAGATATGCTGGCGGATTCCTCAAAATCCTCTTCACTCGCAACCTGATCATTAGGCACCTCAATAATATGTCGATGTGAGTCGAACATGCCTAATGAATCGGGCTCATCCGTGTCCTGGATGAAATTGGCTCCGACTGAGTCGTCGAAGAGCCCAGGTTGCTTACCAAGAGTGAAGATGTTGAAATCCGCCGTGAGGTTTCCAAAAGACAACCTCATCAAGCCATTGCGACAATTGATCAAGGCATTAGATGTCGCAAGAAATGGCCTCCCAAGGATTACAGGAATTTGTCCTTGTGGGTTGGACACAGGTTCGGTATCCAAGATGATGAAATCAACTGGAAATACGAACTCACCCACCTTGATAAGGACATCCTCCACACTCCCTCGTGGGATTTTGACGGATCTATCAGCCAACTGGAGGGTTGTCCTCGTTGGTTTAAGATCGCCTATCCCAAGGTTGACATAGACTGAGTAAGGCAGGAGATTCACAGATGCCCCCAAATCCAATAGAGCTTGAGAGATGGTCACATTCCCAATCGTGCAAGAGACAGTTGGACAACCAGGGTCCTTGTACTTGACAGTCATGGGTTGTGTCAATATGGAGCTCACATTGGCGGCCAAGAAGGCCTTCTTGGGCACATTTGTTTTTCTCTTGGTGGTGCAAAGGTCTTTGAGGAACTTGGCATACGGTGGCATTTGTTGAACAACGTCCAACAACGGGATGTTCACCTTTACTTGCCTAAGTACCTCAACGATCTTATCCCAATGCTCATCACGTTTTTTAGTCAACCGATGAGGGAATGGTGCCTTGGGGACATAGGAATCACGAGGAGGAGTCTCAGAATTAGATTCCTTGACAGGCTCAAGACTCTCCTCGGAAGACTTGCCAACAGGGTTGGCTTCCGGCATGTTCACATTGTTGTCAACGACCCTTCCCGATCTCAAGGTATGAATAACATTAGCATGTTGGGAAGGGTCACTTTCAACATTGTGTACATTCTGCCTGGTATTAGCAGGCTGACCCCTGGGATTTACCACAGGTTGACTCGGGAACTGACCCTTCTCGCGTTCATGGAATTGATGAGCCAATTGGCTAACTTGCATTTCCAAAGCCTTGACTGTACTTTGCATGCTCTGCATGAATGCTTGAAGGGTCGGATCACTAGAAGGGTCCTTGGGGTCAACCCGCTGAGGTGGTGGAGTCTGGTTAGAATAACCCGACGAAGAGGCCTGACCAGGTTGGTAATTTTGGTGCTGAGACCTTTGATGTGGGGGTTGGTAGGTCGCCGATGGGCGTGGAGGTTGATAAGGTGGAGGTTGAGGTTGAGCGTGCGAGCTCTGACCGTATCCTCCACTAGACCCCCAAGAGAAGTTAGGATGGTTACGCCATCCCGGGTTATAGGAATGACTGTACGGGTCGTTTCGGGGCCTTTGATGATACATCGCATTTGCATGCTCAGTATCTCTTGGAGCGTAAGTGCACTCCAAGTCATCATGTCCCGACAGTCCACACCTAGTACACCCGGGAGTAGCGACCTGAGCTACAGGAGCTCGGTCCATCTCCAAACTCTCTATCCTACGCATGAGAGCAGCCATTTTCGCCTCAGATGCGATAGTCGACTCAACATGATATGATCCAGCTCGACCAGAAGACCTGGCGGCTGGTGGCTCTCTCATGGTGTCCCACTCGAAGGTGCGCTCAGCCATGGATTCAAAAGTGTCCCATGCCTCCTCGATGGGTTTCATTTGGAAGTCACCCTGACACATCGACTCCAACAATGTGCGGGTGTTGTAGTTGATGCCCTCATAAACAATCTGGCACAGCTGCCATAGCTCAAGTCCATGATGAGGGCATTGCTGGAGAAGGTCCTTGAACCTCTCAAAGAAACCATGAAAAGATTCGGTCTCGGTCTGATACATTTGATGTATCTGGTGCCGTATCTGTTGAGTTTTCCTTTGAGGGAAAAATCTCTTCAGAAAGACGGTCACAAAGTCATCCCAAGACCGAATCGAGCTCGCCGGGAGGCTATACATCCATTTCTTCGCATTATCCTTCAATGCGAACGAAATCATCCTCAACCGGACAGAATCCTCGTCAAGCTGTTGAAGCTTGAACATGGAGCATACTTCCTCGAATTCGCGTATAAAAATATACGGATCCTCCTTATTGGCAGTAAAGGTTGGAAGCATGCTCACATACTGAGGTTTCAGCTCATAGTTGTTCCCGCGAGCAGGGGGAACAACTATGCAAGAAGGTTGCGCGGCCCGAACAGGATGGGTCCGCTCCCACAAGGTCATCGGCCTATCATGTCGAGCTAAAGGTGGTGGTGCACCTAGAACTCGATCCTGACCGAATCTCCCTTCCTCTCGAGTCAGAGGAGGAGGAGAAGGAGGTCTACGTGGTGGTGGGAATGGACCGAGGTAGTCCATGTATGGAACCCGGTCTCCCTCGCCACCACGAGACGACTCGCCTTCTTGCTCCAAAGGAGCACGAGGCGGAGATGGTCGATCACCAAGATCTTCCATCTCAGAAATAAGCACTCTCTCGAGTCGAGCGCTCTCACCAGAACGAGCCCAACCTCGCATAAAAATGCTCGACTCGACTCTACCAAACACACAACAGAAGGTGTACTAGAGGAGGAGACTAAACGTAGAGAATAGATGAGGAGAGGACTCAGATGAGGAGGGAAGAATCCCTAGAGCTAGCGAGGGTAGTGGGATCAGGAAGAAGCCTAACTAGCAAGCACGGCTCAAACAAAGTAAGGCAATGGGTCCTTAAGCTAGACGACGCCTAACTTCGAGGTCACTAGCCTCGACACGTCTCACCTCCCTACAACGAGGACCACAATGCCCAGCAAGTGATACCAGATCCGGAGATCCAGTACCTCCTACTATCGACAAGGTAGGCAACGCCGATCAGGTCATGACGGTCTCAACTAGATTACTCTCCTAGTGCGCCCGCAATCCTAGGGCCAATGTCTACTTGCTTTTAGTTAAGGCTTTATTAAGAGTGATTTTTGGGGCCAAGGAAAGGGTGATGAAATCCCCCACCTTATCTTTTATGGGACAGCCCCTCCTTAGTAGCGATTTGATCCTAGATCTAGCAATCAATCGCTCCAATCAAACGCTCTCTCACTCTTGTCCCGATGCACCTTACTAACTAATGCATGAAAGAAACATGCATGAATGAGGGATGTGGGTGCACGTACCTCACGCCAGCAATCAACGACAAAATGTAAAGCAAAGAAAAGACAAATGCATGCAAGGTCTACCAATGGTGCATGACCTAGATGGCAAGAAGTCTAATCTTTTGCTTTGAGTTTTATGGTCCAAGTTGATTAAAGGGGGAGTGATTAATGATCTGGGAGCAAATAAGAAGTCAAATCATGCAAAATTGGGCTCCCAGATAACACAAATTACAACACTAACTAACAGTAAAAATTTGAAGGCCAGAAACTCTCACCAGGCCGCCAATTGGCGGTCTTCAACCGCTGATTGGCGGTCTGTTTAGCTCTTCTGTTCCCCAAATTTCTCCAGTAGCCTCCCCTGGTTCTGATGGTTCCCTGCAACTAAGCAAAACTGAAAACAAAAAATTAAAAACCCCTCGAATCGTCCAAACCAAGGTCTGGACAGAGCACCTCCCCGGCAACGGCGCCAAAAACTTGATTGATCGTTTTATATTTCTACCGCAAGTGCACGGCCGCGTTGAAGCGGTGGCAAATACGGGTCGTCCACTGGGAGGTGTGTCGACACTTGGTTTATTCGAAGGCGAGAGGTAAAAAGAAGGGAGAAAGATGTATTACACTAATCTAAACTACAAAGCTGAAATGAAATGCAAAAGGAAATGAAGATAAGCAATAAAACTAAACCCCAAAGGGGGTAGAGAAATGATGTGAACATAAAGATGTGTGTGTGTGTGTGTGTGTTCAATTAAGCTCTTCACAACATGTAGTGCATGAAATCATAAAACTACTTCCAATCTTGCCTCTACATGAATTAAGATAAGACTACATCATTAAAACATACAAGACAATGATTGGAGTGAAGCTACATGAACTCAAGTATAAAGACTAGACCCTACTATGCCTCTACATGAATTAAGATGACTACATCATTAAAACATACAAGACATTAGCTAAGGAAAAGGCAACAAGAGTACATACACTACAAATTGTGTTTCCAACATTAACTTCATCCATATCCTAACTTTATCATTCCCCATAGAATAGGTCCACTAATCAAAGCATAAGCTAAGCTTCATTCAAGAGCATTAGCATATCAAAGATAAGAGTGGAGACCCATTAGATGGTTATGGAAATCATATAAAGCTCAAGGGATAAAAATAACACACACTTAATACACTACATTATTATATCACATATTTCTCCACCCCCCAAATGGGGATGGAACTACTCACTACTCATTACACTAACTAATTTAGCAAAGGAAAACATAATACTGAAATGAAATTTATACTACTTAAGCAAGAAATATTAAAGAAGCATAAAACTTAAACAAACAACAAGCATGCAAATGAAAGGAAATTAAACTAAGAGAGAAACAACATCATTAAAAGAAAAACTTCTATTATTAACTCACTCAATTACAAGTAGCTCTTCCTCCACTAGAGTTTTGCTTCAAGGCTTCACTCTTAGTAGGGAAGGTGGCCACCAAGAGGGAGATGGGTACAAAGGGAGGTGAAGAGTTCTATTTATAAGCATGGAAAAAGCTAATCAGGGACAATCCCCCGATGTGGGACTAAAACAATACCAAAAATACACTAAGAATACACTAATACACGTGCTACAGAAAATTGGACGGATCCTGGGCTAAATGGACCGCCAATTAGCGGTTCCAGACCGCCAATTGGCGGTCTATAAAGTTTAGATCCGCCTGGTTTTCTTTGTGGGCTTTTCTTGAAGTGTTTCTTGGTCTTAGATGCATCCGGTTGGTTTAGTGGAGCTCCGACCCGAATCGAATTGACAAAATACTCCTCATGATGGTGTGGAGTTTCCTGTTTTGCTCTTAGGTCCTTCTGTCTTACGATCAGGTCCTTCCCCCTTGCATCTTGGTCCCCAGGTCTCACAATTAGGTCCTTTTTTCCTGCTTTTGGATCCTTTCATGGCTCTTCTCTTCAAACCTCTTTATTTCTGAAAACTAAACATAAAACTCGTCACGTAGCATTGCTTAGGTGTAAGATAATGGATATAAGATACAAATATGAGCATGAAATGATGTCAATCAAAGGACCTCATTAGAAGCACAACACAAGAACTACACTCTCCAAAACATCAAGTATCCTTGTGCTATCTTTCCCAAACCTTCAAAGCTCAAATCCTATACACTCAAGCCAAAACTTCACCACTTGTATTCCTAGATCCATATTATAATCCAAGTGTGCTCAAAGTTAGAGTGTCATTAGCAAGAGTTGTGATTCCATTCTTTCATCCAAATCACAAGAGTTGTAATAGCTTCAAGGAAGCTCCCTCTCGGGTTGTGAGAGGAGACACGGGCGAGGCGAGGTTGTTCGCGAGGCTCGGGTTTGTAAAGGCGTTGATCTCGGCCCGGTAACGGAGATCGGATAGTGGAAACCACAAGCGAGGCTCGAGGGACGAGCGGGGCTTGTGAGTGAGGACTAGGACCCGGGGAGGGTGCCGAACCTCGTTAAATTGGGCGTCGACTTCAACGTTGGTTTGCAAGTTCTCTATCTCTTAGAATAACCCTTGCATGATTAGTTGTTAGTTCGTAATTAGTTTTTAATTCCGCATCTTGTTTAATTACGATCACTAGAGGGCCCCTTAAGATCCCCACAATTTGTACATTTAAAAATTGATTGTTTTTGTTAAAGGTGTGCATCTGTCCGGTTTAAGTTGTGTGACAGTTCGGTTTAAGTTGTTCGACTGTTCGGTTTAAGGTGTCAATCTGTTCGATTTAGGTTGTGTGTCTGTTCGGTTTATGTTGTCTGTCTGTTCCGTTTATGGTTTGCATCTGTTCGGTTTAAGTTGTGTGACTGTTCGGTTTAAGGTGTGCATATGTCCAGTTTAAGTTGTGTGTCTGTTCGGTTTATGGTGTGCATCTGTTCGGTTTAAGTTGTGTGACTGTTCTGTTTAAGGTGTGCATCTGTCCGGTTTAAGTTGTGTGACAGTTTGGTTTAAGTTGTTTGACTGTTCGGTTTAAGGTGTCAATCTATTCGGTTTAAGTTGTGTATGTTAGGTTTAAGTTGTGTGTCTGTTCGGTTTATGGTGTGCATCTGTTCGGTTTAAGTTGTGTGACTGTTCGGTTTAAGTTGTGTGTTTGTTCGGATTAAGTTGTCTGTATGTTCGGAATAAGCTATATGTATGTTCGGAATATGTCGTGTGTCTGTTCGGAATATGTTGTTGGCCTGTTCGGAATAAGTTGTGTGTCTGTTCGGATTAAGTTGTGTCTGTTCGGAATAAGTTGTCTGCCTGTTTGGTTAAGTTGTGTCATTGTTCGGTTTAAGTTGTGTGACTGTTCGGTTTAAGTTGTGTGTCTGTTCGGATTAAGGTGTGGATCTCTTGAAGATGTGAGGGAAGAGTTTGTAATTTGTACATTTAAAAATTGACTGTTTTTGTTTAAGGTGTGCATCTGTCCGGTTTAAGTTGCGTGAAAGTTCGGTTTAAGTTGTTCGACTGTTCGGTTTAAGGTGTCAATCTGTTCTGTTTAAGTTGTGTGTCTGTTCGGTTTAAGTTGTGTGTCTGTTCCATTTATGATGTGCATCTGTTCGGTTTAAGTTGTGTGACTATTCGGTTTAAGGCGTGCATCTGTCCAGTTTAAGTTGTGTGTCTGTTCGGTTTATGGTGTGCATCATTTCGTTTTAAGTTGTGTGACTGTTCTGTTTAAGGTGTGCATCTGTCCGGTTTAAGTTGTGTGACAGTTTGGTTTAAGTTGTTTGACTGTTAGGTTTAAGGTGTCAATCTATTCGGTTTAAGTTGTGTGTTTGTTCGGTTTAAGTTGCGTGTCTGTTCGGTTTATGGTGTGCATCTGTTCGGTTTAAGTTGTGTGACTGTTGGGTTTAAGTTGTGTCTGTTCGGATTAAGTTGTCTGTCTTTTTGGAATAAGCTATCTGTCTGTTCGGAATATGTCGTGTGTTTGTTCGGAATATGTTGTGGGTCTGTTCGGAATAAGTTGTGTGTCTGTTCGGATTAAGTTGTGTGTCTGTTCGGAATAAGTTGTCTGCCTGTTCGGTTTAAGTTGTGTGACTGTTCGGTGTAAGTTGTGTGTCTGTTCGGATTAAGGTGTGGATCTCTTGAAGTTGTCAGGGAAGAGTTTGTAATTTGTACATTTAAAAAACACAACACTAAAAAAATAACCAAAAAAAGAGTTGGTAATTTGTACATGTAAAAAAATAAACACTAAAAAAATTGGACTTTAGATCTGCACACACGATCGGCGGTCCCTAAGTAACATACCACCAATTGACCCCCTGATACAGTGGATGTTATTGGGGTTCTTCTCCTTCGTCGGGTCAAGTTTTAGCATTAGGCACCTTATCCAATATAAAACATAGGCACCGCAGTCGTTGCTCCCCGGTGGTTGTCGTTGGCTATTTTTCCTGAGGATTCTCAAGGGGCAGTCGACCTTTAGTAGATCCCTCCAGTATTCAGCCACATCAGCTGCTGCGCATTCATGTACGCCTATGGTCTGCTCTGGATCTTCACCTTGCTCTAGCTCCCTAGAGAAACTGTTGAACGCCAAAATATCCTTGGACGGGCTGTGGACAACCACCAGAGTCCAATGACCTGCAGACCAGCATGGTTGTGCGATTACGGACTCTGTTGGAGACACACCTTCTATTTTAGGGAGGATAAAATCATCAATTGCTCTACCTTGCCCACCCACAATTTGCCCTGACTCGAATGTTGATATGCATATAACTTTTTGTGTTGGGTGTCTTTCTTCGAGAACCGAAAGCATAACGTTGATAGTTTGGTCGGTAATATCCATCCCAGGCGTTATAAGTTCCTTCAGGTCGGTGCGTGTTAAACTGCATATATCTCCTTTCCAGATGACCTCTCTATTGTCCTTGTTGGCTGCGGTCAAGTTCAATATCATGTTGACCTCATCAGCTGACAACGTTTCCATTGCAGCCATGTCAACATCAGGCATTGACCCTCCTAAGTGGACAACCAACCTAGAATTCTCCTCTTTTTTTTTCCTTTTTTCTTTAGGCTCCTTTGAGCCGCTCTCTCTTTTCTCTTTTGCTCTTCTTCCACCTTCTTCTTCTTGCCCCGATGTTCATCTTCCTTCATCTGCTGCTCCACGATGGCCGTCGAGCGTTGTCTTTTCACGCCCCAGTTTTGTTTCCGGGCCTTGCTCTCTTGTTCCTTTTCCTCTTCTTTATTCTTCTCTTCCTTCTTCCTCCCCTCCTCCCTCTTCTTCTCTTCCTCCTTCTCCACTCTCTTTCTCTCTTCTCCCTTCTTCCTCTCCTCCTCCCTCTTCTTCTCTTCGTCCTTCTCCAGTCTCTTTCCCTCTTCTTCCTTCTTCCTTCTTCATCTCCTCCTCCCTCTTCTTCTCCTCCTTCCTCTTCTTCCCTTCCTCCTTCTCCACTCTCTTTCTCTCTTTTTCCTTCTTCCTCTCCTCCTCCCTCTTCTTCTCTTCCTCCTTCTCCACTCTCTTTCTCTCTTCTTCCTTCTTCCTCTCCTCCTCCCTCTTTCTCTCTTCCTCTTTCTCCTCCTCTCTCTTTCTCTCTTCCTCCTTCTCCTCCTCTCTCTTTCTCTCTTCTTCCTTCTCCTCCTCTCTCTTTCTCTCTTCTTCCATCTCCTCCTCCCTCTTCCTTTCTTCTTCTTCCTCCTCCTCCCTCTTCCTCTCTTCTTCTTTCTTCTCCTCCTCTTTATTTAGATCTTCGTGTTTCTCCCCACCAGTATTTTCACATGTCCCTGTCCCTCGAAGATATATAATTTCTTCCCTCAACCTCCCACACTCTTCCTGGGTTATCCTCAGTTCTTCCTTCAGGTCGTTAACCTCTTCTGTCGCCTTCTTAAGGGCAGCTTCGACCCTCAGCCATTTCGTCTTCACCTCACTCAGCTCCAACTCCTGGAGCAGCGGATCACATGGAATGTTGCAGTCTGTCAGTTGGTGCCTTGGCAAACTGCATGTTGAAGCTGAGCTCTTTCAAACAGGAGATCGAACAGAACTAATAAGTTCCAGCTCCCTTTCACTCATTGATGGAGCCCACATCAAGTCGAACTTACCGTTGTAAATCTGAGGTAAGGTAATTCCACGTTCCTCCCATTTCATCAGGGTTAAACATTTCCCAAACATTTCCGTCCAACTTTTCATTCGTGGAAATGCTCCAAGTTTGGGCTCCCCCAATTTCAATTTCTCACAAAGCCACACCTTCAAATGGAAAAGTTCAACTGTTTAGAACGACTCAACAGACATACGTTCATATTCTAAACAGACACACTTAATCAAAACAGACAGACAACTTAATCCGAACAGACACACAACTTAATCCGAACATGCAGACAACTTATTCTGAACAGACACACAACATATTCCGAACAGACACACAACATATTCCGAACAGACATGCAGCTTATTCCCAACAGACAGACAACTTAATCCGAACAGAAACACAACTTAATCCGAACAGACCCACAACTGATTCCGTACAGACAGACAACTTAATCAGAACAGACACACAACTTATTCCGAACAGACATACAACTTAATCCGAACAGACACACAACTTAATCCGAACAGACCCACAACTGATTCCGAAGAGACAGACAAGTAATCCGAACAGTCACACAACTTATTCCGAACAGACCCACAACTTATTCCGAACAGACCCACAACTTATTCCGAACCGTCAGACAACTTATTCCGAACAGAGACACAACATAATCCGAACAGACACACAACATATTCCGAACAGACAGACAACTTATTCCGAACAGACATACAACTTAATCCGAACAGCCACACAACTTAATCCGAACAAACACACAACATATTCCGAACAGACAGGCAGCTTATTCCGAACAGACAGACAACTTAATCCGAACAAACACATAACTTAATCCGAATAGACCCACAACTGATTCCGAACAGACACACAACTTAATCCGAACAAACACACAACTTATTCCGAACAGACAGACAACTTAATCTGAACAGACACACAACTTAATCCGACCAGACCCACAACTGATTCCGAACAGACAGACAACTTAATCCGAACATACACACAACTTATTCCTAACAGACCCACAACTTATTCCGAACAGACAAACAATAATCCGAACAGACACACAACTTATTCCGAACAGTCAGACAACATATTCCGAACAGTCAGACAACTTATTCCGAACAGACACACAACATATTCCGAACAGACACACAATATATTCCCAACAGTCAGACAACTTATTCCGAACAGACACACAACATATTCCGAACAGACACACACCATATTCTGAACAGACAGACAACTTATTCCGAACAGACACACAACATATTCCGAACAGACACACAACATATTCTGAACAGACAGACAACTTATTCCGAACAGACACACAACATATTCCAAACAAACACACAACATAATCCGAATAGACAGACAACTTATTGCGAACTTATAGACAACTTAATCTGAACTGACACACAACGTAATTCGAACAGACAAACAACTTATTCCGAACAGACACACAACTTAATCCGAACAGACACAAAAAAAGCAAAAACGCTTACTTGTAGTATTGCCACACAACCGTCGATCTTCCCCTGCCTCATAATGAGGTTCCTTGCCTTTCTCCTCTCCTGCAGTTCTAAGCTGGCTTTCTCCAGGCTCCAAACCAGGGCTCCGTGAACTGCACGTGCCCATGCGTATCTGTTTATGCGTCTGATGTTCCTCAAATGGTGCATGAACCATTTCTTCGGTCAAAGTGTTCCATCATAGAACAAAAAATGGTTGAAGATGAAAGAAATCAGGAGACGAACGTACTCCTCCGTGTCGCCCATGACACTGCTTGCCATCAGATGACCTAAATGTTGTGTGTTGTCAAGGTTCACCCCTTCTCGCCTTTGTACACCCAGTGGTTCCATCACCACGATCTTCCCATGCATACGTAAGCCCAAAATTAGGGCAACGTCTTCCGGTGTAAGGGGAACAACCCCTGATCCTATTCTCAGCCCCACCTCCTCCGCATCGTAGTGTTCGACAAACCAACCGACTATTTCGTTGTCCGTAGTAATGTTACTAAGGTCTAGGAAGTGATCGAAGGGGGTGCTCCGAAAAACCTCCTTCTCAACCTTCTTAATCCTGTCAAACTTCTTTCGGATAGCCGTCTAGGAGCACCGGGATTCCTGGAAGTAGTAGGTGGTTCCCTAAAACAAAAAATTGAAGAAACGAAAGTTCATAAAAAAAATAATGACCAAGGGAAAAAAAATATAGACCCATCGGTTCTGGGACAGGTTCGCTATCGACGGCAGGAGTCAAAGAATCCATTATCGTTTAGAGGGGAAGAAAGAAAGTCGGAATAGGTTCACAGGTACGCTTCCTCCGTTCACAGGTAATCAAACGAGAAAGAAAGTGAGACTCTCCCTTTCGGTCTGGATATTTTTAATCTTCCTTGGTATCTGAACCGTCGTTTGTAGGGTGTCTACCACTGTCTTATCTGGAAACCAACCGTCGTTTTTCGAAAACCGTCAAAAAAATTTAAAAAACAATTTAAGGCGCGTTTGTAAAGGGTGACATGGCAATCCGACTAGACGCTGACTCGCCAACTTTTGGGTGCCATGTAGGGCGCGTCACGGACGCCAGCGTCCGTGTATAACAACCCCTCAAATAGGTTTGAGTCAGCAAACCAGGACTTCTCCCCATGTGCCAAATGAAATCAAGCGTGACACAAAATTTAAGCCCGATCAGAGCCATTTGATCCACGAGTGACAGATTTTGATCCGCCATTGGTGGTTGGCGGATCAAAATGGTCCAAATAAGTTGAAATTTCGATCGTGAGTCGAGTATTCGATTTAGAGTGCTCCAGGACTATCAGATTTAATTTAGAGTCGTCCAATTATTTCTAGATTGATCCTAACCATGTATTCGTCTATATATATCATTGTAATCCCACCTCTCCACCTCTTCTTCCTCCTTCCCCCATGAGAGTAGATTTTAGTTTCCCGTTTTAGTAGTGTAATAACGGTGTTGGAGAGGAGCAAACTTTGTATTTTTGTTTCTTAATCTAATTTTGTTCTTGTTCTTTACTCTAGTGTCCTTACTTTGATGCAATTTATTTTATGTGGTTTGGTTCATCTTGTTTTCAGTTATTTACATTACGGGTTCTTGTTATTTTTATGCTTTCTTTAGTGTAGAGATGAGTAGAGAGTAGTGCATCCTCATTGGGGGGTGGAGAAGATGGTGATTGATCATGTGATGGATTAATGTGTGTGTTAATCTTAATCATTTGAGCCTTACATGATTTACATAACCATCTAATGGGTTCCACTCTTATCTTTGATGTGGTAATGCTCTTCAATGAAGCTTAACACATGCTTAGATTAGTGAGCCTGTTTTATGGGAAATGATGTGGTTAGGATAAGGATGGAGTGGAAGAAAAAAACAAGGCATGTGCATGCATGTGCTCATGTTGCCTTTATCCAAATTAATGTCTTGTATGTTTTAAATATTGTGATAAATCGTATTTCATGGGGAGACATAGTTGGATTTGAGTCATTATGCATGTCAACATATTTGCTTCATTTCAATTATTGTCTTGTATGTTTTAATGATAATGTTTTATCTTATTTCATGTGGAGTCAAAGTTTAATTTGAGTTTTATGGATTTCATGTATGACATGTTTTAATGATGACATTTGTCCACACATTTTCATTTCCATGTTCTTTCTCTACCCCCGAAGGGGTTTAATTTTCATTGATCATTTTTTCTGATTTCCCACGCATTGTAGTTTAATTTTGATCACATCTCTCTTCTTTTCCCCCACTCGAGTATCGTGAACTCGACTCATATGCACTCCCTGTGGACCAACCCATATTTGCCACCGCTTCAATGCGGTCGTGCACTTGTGGTATTTTAACTGATTCAATCATGCACATATGAGGTGAGAGAAGTGATGAATGACGCAGGTAAGCATGTTTGTGTATGTGTGTCATGTGTGTGTCTTCATTCATAGGAAGTGTCTAAAGATTTGGCATTATTACATGCACCTTCCTCCAAATCTCCACATAGGGCGATCCCTACCACCCGTGTAACGAGAGTTCAGTCGGTGCATCCCAAGTCAGATGACTCAAAAGTACCAGGCACTAAGTCCCCTCGGGCCTAATTTTCAGACTGATAAGAGTTGTGAGAGAATAGAGAACACCGTACTTAATTATTATTTCTTATCTACATGGGAACCAAAACTCATGCACCAAAGGTTTCACAACAAGAGTTTAAGGGTCCCTGACTACGACATGCTTCCTTATACTAACAGACACGAATTATTCAAATCATTAGGTTCAAGGTGGATTTCCTTATTTATTTGAGTACTGAAACCCTATGTTACACTTCCCTAGAGGGAAAATCGGGGTACATCCTTACGACCAGATAAGACCTAAAGTCGATGTACTAGATATCTTAATGCATCATGTTCAAGTCAATTCTGAGAGCTTCCTTTTTTCTTTGCCTCTTAACAGTTTTGCTCATGCTAAACAAACACGTGAAACAAATGTGGTCCAAATACACAAGGGTTGGAGCCCACAACAACATATGCTCACTCTTGGAGTCTTTCTTCTTCTTCTTCTTTTTAATTTTTTTAAATATAATTATGTACACAAATGAGTTCTCATCGTCATTTGTCAAAGGACATCAAATGGGAACCTCAAAAGTGGGTCAACGCACTTCAAATGGGAACATGACACCACGCGGGGGCAAAATACTCATGTGTGGGTCCCTGATTGACATCATTTCATGCTTATATTTGTATCTTATATCCATTATCTTACACCTAAGCAATGCTACGTGACGAGTTTTATGTTTAGTTTTCAGAAATAAAGAGGTTTGAAGAGAAGAGCCATGAAAGGACCCAAAAGCAGGAAAAAAGACTTAATTGTGAGACCTGGGGACCAAGATGCAAGGGAGAAGGACCTGATCGTAAGACAGAAGGACCTAAGAGCAAAACAGGAAACTCCACACCATCATGGGGAGTATTTTGCCAATTCGATTCGGGTCGGAGCTCCACTAAACAAGTTAGATGCATCCAAGACCAAGAAACACGCCAAGGAAAGCCCACCAGAAGATCCAATGGGATCTGAAGCTTATAGGCCACCAATTGGCGGTCTGGAACCGCCAATTGGCGGTCTGGTTAAGCCCAGATCCACTAAGTTTTCTCCTGGACTTGTATTAATGTGTGTTTAGGCTATTTTTGGTATTGGTTTAGTCCCACATCGGGGGATTGTCCCGGATTAGCTTTTTCCATGCTTATAAATAGAACTCTTCACCTCCCATTGTATCCATCTCTCTCTGGTGGCATCTTCCCTACTAAGAGTGAAACCTTGAAGCAAAACTCTGGTGGAGGAAGTGCTGCTTGTAATTTGAGTGAGTTAATAATAGAAGTTTTCCTTTAATTGTGTTGTTTCTCTCTTAGTTTAATTTCCTTCCATATGCATGTTTGCTTGTTTGTTTTGTTTTATGCTTCTTTAATATTTCTTGCTTGATTAGTATAAATTTCATTTCAGTATAATGCTTCATTTTATTAGTGTAGATAGTTTAAATATGTGTGAGTAGTTCCATCCCCTTTGGGGGTGGAGTAGATGTGTGTACATGTTATGTAGATGGTTTGAATGCTTAATATGAATGTTTGTGAAAAATATTAGTATGCTTGCTTGAATTATTAAGAACCTTACTTGATGGTTTCTGCCATAGCTTAGGTACATTCCATGCTTGTCTAAGTGTCTTAATAACAACCTTGCATTGCTCATATTAATCACATTAGTTTAGTGTTGTAAATGATAGGCTTTGCCATTAGGTACCTCTTATGCATTAACAAACACTAACTAACTTGAGCTTATGGTTTGCATTCAAGCACCACACTTATTTCATGTGCACACACACACACTCCACCCCTTAGGGGTTTCCATTCCTGTCATTTTATCTCCTTCATTAGTTGATTAGCTTAGTTGTTTAGTTGTTTCATTTCAGCTTGCTTGTTTCCTAGTCTAGATTAGTGTAGTGTAGTGTAATCAACCTCTTTCTATTTTCTTTACCTCTCGCCTTCGCACAAACCAAGTGTTGACACACCTCCCAGTGGATGACCCGTATTTGCCACCGCTTCAACGCGGTCGTGCACTTGCGGTTAATATAAAACGATCAATCAAGTTTTTGGCGCCGTTGCCGGGGAGGTGCTCTGTCCAGACATTGGTTTGGACGATTCGAGGGGTTTTTAATTTTTTGTTTTCAGTTTTTCTTAGTTTCAGGGAACCACAAGATCCAGGGGAGGCTACTGGAGAAGTTTGAGGAAGAGAAGACCTAAAGAGACTGCCAATCAGCGGTTGAAGACCGCCAATTGGCGGCCTGGTGAGAGTTTCTTTCCTTAAATTTTTTTCTGGTAGTTAGTCTAGAAATTTTTGTTATCTGGGAGCCCTATTTTGCATACTGTGACTTTTGGTTTGCTCCCAGATCATTAATCACTCCCCCATAAATCAACTTGGCCCTAAATCCAAAGCAAAAGACTAGACGTTCTTACTTGTTTAGGTCACGCATCATATATTGACTTAGGCATATAGTTGTCTTTTCTTTTAGCTTTATTTTCAGTTGTTGAGTGCTGGCGTGAGGTACGCAATTCCTACACTCATTCATTCATCTCGTATGCCCATGCATTAGTTAGTAGGAATTGCATCAGGACAAGAGTGAGTGAGCGTTTGATTGGAGCGATTGATTGCTAGATTTAGGATCAAAACGCTACTAAGGAGGGGCTGTCCAATAAAAGATAAGGTGGGGGATTTCATCACACTTTCCTTGCCCCCAAAAACCACTCTTAATAAAGTCTTAACTAAAAGCAAGTAGACATTGGCCCTAAGGAATTCGGACGCACTAGGAGAGTAATCTAGTCGAGACCGTCATGACCTGATCGGCGTTGCCTACCTTGTCGATAGTAGGAGGTACTGGATCTCCGGATCTGGTATCACTTGCTGGGCATTGTGGTCCTCGTTGTAGGGAGGTGAGGCGTGTCGAGGCTAGTGACCTCGAAGTTAGGCGTCGTCTAGCTTAAGGACCCATTGCCTTACATTGTTTGAGTCGTGCTTGCTAGTTAGGCTCCTTCCTGATCCCACTACCCACGCTAGCTCTAGGGATTCTTCCCTCCTCACCTGAGTCCTCTCCTCATCTATTCTCTACGTTTAGTCTCCTCCTCTAGTACACCCTCTGTTGTGTGTTAGTTTAGAGTCAAGTCGAGCATTTTATGCGAGGTTGGGCTCGTTCTGGTGAGAGCGCTCGACTCGAGAGAGTGCATTCTGCTGAGATGGATGGTCTTGGTGATCGACCATCTCTGCCTCGTGCTCCTTTGGAGCAAGAGGCCGAGTCGTCTCGCGGTGGCGAAGGAGACCGGGTTCCATACATGGAATACCTTGGTCCACTTCCGCCACCACGTAGACCTCCTTCTCCTCCTCCTCTGACTCGAGAGGAAGGGAGATTCGGTCAGGATCGAGTTCTTGGTGCACCACCACCTTTAGCTCGACATGATAGACCGATGACTTTGTGGGAGCGGACCCATCCTGTTCCGGCCGCGCAGCCTTCTTGCATAGTTGTTCCCCCTGCTCGCGGGAACAACTATGAACTGAAACCTCAATATGTGAGCATGCTTCCAACCTTTACTGCCAATAAGGAGGATCCGTATATCTTTATACGCGAATTCGAGGAAGTATGCTCCATGTTCAAGCTTCAACAGCTTGACGAGGATTCAGTCCGGTTGAGGATGATTTCTTTCGCATTGAAGGATAATGTGAAGAAATTGATGTATAGCCTCCCGGCGAGCTCGATTCGGTCATGGGATGACTTTGTGACCGTCTTCCTGAAGAGATTTTTCCCTCAAAGGAAAACTCAACAGATACGGCACCAGATACATCAAATGTATCAGACCGAGACCGAATCGTTTCATGTTTTCTTTGAGAGGTTCAAGGACCTTCTCCAGCAGTGCCCTCATCATGGATTTGAGTTATGGCAGCTGTGCCAAATTGTTTATGAGGGCATCAACTACAAGACCCGCACATTGTTGGAGTCGATGTGTCAGGGTGACTTCCAAATGAAACCCATAGAGGAGGCATGGGACACTTTTGAGGCTATGGCTGAGCGTACCTTCGAGTGGGACACCATGAGAGAGCCACCAGCCGCCAGGTCTTCTGGTCGAGCTGGATCATATCATGTTGAGTCAACTATCGCGTCTGAGGCGAAAATGGCTGCTCTCATGCGTAGGATTGAGAGTTTGGAGATGGACCGAGCTCTTGTAGCTCAGGTCGCTACTCCCGGGTGTGGTAGGTGTGGACTTACGGGCCATGATGACTTGGAATGCGCTTACGCTCCAAGGGATACTGAGCATGCAAATGCGATGTATCAACAGCGGCCCCGTAACGACCCGTACAATCACTCCTACAACCCGGGATGGCGTAACCATCCTAACTTCTCTTGGGGGCCTAGTGGGGGTCACGGTCAGAGCTCGCACGCTCAACCTCAACCTCCACCCTATCAACCTCCACGTCCATCGGCGACCTACCAACCCCCACATCAAAGGTCTCAGCACCAAAATTACCAACCTGCTCATGCCTCATCGTCGGGTTATTCCAACCAGACTCCACCACCTCAGCGGGTTGACCCCAAGGACCCTTCTAGTGATCCGACCTTTCAAGCGTTCATGCAGAGCATGCAAAGTACAGTCAAGGCTTTGGAAATGCAAGTTAGCCAAATTGGCTCATCAATTCCATGAACGCGAGAATGGTCAGTTCCCGAGTCAACCTGTGGTTAATCCCATGGGTCAGCCTGCCCATGATAGGCAGAATGTACACAATGTTGAAAGTGACTCTTCCCAACATGCAAATGTTGTCCATACCTTGAGATCGGGAAGGGTCGTTGACAACAATGTGGAAATGCCTGAAGCCAACCCTGTTGGCGAGTCTTCCGAGGAGAGTCTCGAGCCTGTTAAGGAACCTAATTTTGAGATCCCTCCTCGTGATTCTTATGTCCCCAAGGCACCATTCCCTCATCGGTCGACTAAAAAACGTGACGAGCATTGGGATAAGATCGTTGAGGTACTTAGGCAAGTAAAGGTGAACATCACGTTGTTGGACGTTGTTCAACAAATGTCACCGTATGCCAAGTTCCTCAAGGACCTTTGCACCACCAAGAGAAAAACAAATGTGCCCAAAAAGGCCTTTTTGGCCGCCAATGTGAGCTCCATATTGACACAACCCATGAATGTCAAGTACAAGGACCCAGGTTGTCCAACTATCTCTTGCATGATTGGGAATGTGACCATCTCTCAAGCTCTATTGGATTTGGGGGCATCTGTGAATCTCCTGCCTTACTCAGTCTATGTCAACCTTGGGATAGGCGATCTTAAACCAACGAGGACAACCCTCCAGTTGGCTGATAGATCCGTCAAAAACCCACGAGGGAGTGTGGAGGATGTCCTTATCAAAGTGGGTGAGTTCATATTTCCAGTTGATTTCATCATCTTGGATACTGAACCCGTGTCCAACCCACAAGGACATATTCCTGTGATCCTTGGGAGGCCATTTCTTGCGACATCTAATGCTTTGATCAATTGTCGCAATGGCTTGATAAGGTTGTCTTTTGGAAACCTCACGGCGGATTTCCACATCTTCACTCTTGGTAAGCAACCCGGGCTCTTCGACGACACTATCGGATATTATTGAGGACACGGATGTGGGGGTATTTGATTGACATCATTTCATGCTTATATTTGTATCTTATATCCATTATCTTACACCTAAGCAATGCTACGTGACGAGTTTTAATTAAACCGCAAGTGCACGGCTGCGATGAAGCGGTGGCAAGTACGGGTCGTCCTCAGGGAGGTGAGCAGCCTCTTGTTTATCAGAAATCAAGTGGCAAAAAGAGAGGGAAGAAAGTTGGTTACGCTACTCTACACTAAACTACTCTAAGAAGTATGAAATGCGAACGAAAGAAACAAACAATGAAATGACAACTAAGCTAAGATCAAAAGAAGAATGCCGGAATACAGAAATGGGAAAACCCCTAAGGGGTGGAGTGAGTGCACACATGCAAAGAGATGGGTGTAGAATACATTCTTTAAGCACATGAAGGTGGTGTTTATCAAGCATAGGAAGTGTCTAAATGTTATGGCAAAACCTATCAATCTATTCACCAACTTAGTTGATTAACATTTACATATGCAAGTTGTTTATTTCAGAACCTAAACAAGCATGAGAGGTGTCTAATCATTTTGGCAAAACTCATCAAGTTATAAATTCTATCCTAAACAAGCAAGCATACATTCATGTTTTATCAACACATCAAAAATAAAGCATTCATCCCATTCTCTAATGCATGTATGTACATCTACTCCACCCCCCAAAGGGGATGGAACTACTCACTAAACATTACACTAATTATTAAACTATGGAAAGAAAGCATATTAAAACTAAGCTAGAAGTAAAAGACGATTAAACTAAAACATGCACAACAATAAAAGAAGCATAAAACAAACAATGAAAGAAACATAAAACTTTATTGATAAAATGACTCACATTAAAAGTAGCATCCTCCTACTTTAGTGTGTGCTTCAAGGCCTCACTTCTAGTAGGAAGAATAACCACTTAAAATATGGAGTGATTACAAAAGGAGGTGAAGAGTTCTATTTATAGGCATGGAAAAAGCTAATCCGGGACAATCCCCCGATGTGGGACTAAACAGATACCACAAATAGCCTAAACAAACATTAATACACGTCCAGGAGAAAAATTGGTGGATTTGGGCCCAAAGTGACCGCCAATTGGCGGTCTTGGACCGCTAATTGGCGGTCCAAATGTTCCGGATCGAGTTGAATCTTGTTCTGGGATTTGCTTGGTGTATTTGGTGGTCTTTGATGCATCTACTTTGTTTATTGGAGCTCCGACCCGAATCCAATTGCTAAAATACTCCCCATGATGGTGTGGAGTATTCTGTTTTGCTCTTAGGTCCTTCTGTCTTGCGTTTAGGTCCTTCTCCCTTGCATCTTGGTCCCCAGATCTCACAATCCAGTCCTTTTTTCCCAGCTTTTGGGTCCTTTTATGTTTCATCTCTTCAAACCTATTTATTCCTGAAAACTAAACATAAAACTCGTGACATAGCATTGTTTAGGTGAAAGATAATGGATATAAGATACAAATATGAGCATGAAATGATGTCAATCAAATACCCCCACACCTAACTTTTGCTAGTCCCGAGCAAAACAAAGAAAGAGAAAAGCAAACGAAAAACAAGAAATCCTAACTCACTTTCGTAGGAATCACGGTTGCACTTAGCACGTGCAACAAGCCATTAAACCTCCTTGTCGCCAAGGAGGAGGAGTGTTGTCTCCTGAGGGTTTTCAGCGGATACACCCACAAAATCCGAACAAGATGCATTAATCAATCTAGATACATGACTCGTTGGACTTATTTTGTCGATCATGGGACGCGGTAATACTACGGGTCGACTCTATATATGTAATCAGTCCACACACCTAGCCTAATGAGTTATTCGTGAGAGTTAGTTAAGGACTTAAGTGAAAGACATGGGCAACCTTAACTTCTGAATGTGATACAATGTGTAAAGTCCATTTTGGTTCTTATTTGCTTCTTCTTCTTTTTTCTTTTTTTTTCTTTTTTTTCTTTTTTTTCTTTTTGTTTGGAGCATTTTATTGGTTGGTGTTTGATTCTCCCAGGGTCAGGTTTCGTGCATCATTGCCTGTGAGGACTTACACTATCACGTACACCTTTCCCCAAATCTCCACATAGGGCGATCCCTACCACCTGTGTAACGGGAGTTCGGTCGGTGCATCCCAAGTCAGATGACTCGAAAGCACCAGGCACAAAGTCCCCTCAGACCTACTTTCCCGAGTGATAGGAGCCGTGCGAGAAGAGAGAAGACCACTTATTTATTTATCTACATGGGAACCAAAACCCCTACACTTAAGTTTCACAAAAAGAGATTAAGGGCCCTTGCCTACGACAAACTTCCTTATACTAACAGACACAAATTATTTGACTCACTAGGTTCAGGGTGAACTTCTTTAAATGTTTGAGTACTGAAACCCTATGATTACACGCCCCCCGAGGGAAAACCGGGGTGCACCCTAACGACTCGATAAGACCTAAAGCCAGTAAACTAGAAATCCTAATGCATCAAGTTCAAGACAATTTTGGGAGCTTTCTTTTTACTTTGCCTCTCAACGGTTTTGCACATGCTAAACACACGCAAAACCCACAAAAACATTTTCTTTCGCAAACACATGAAGATTTTGAAAGAAATGTGAAAATTTTAAAGCACTCGGCAAGCAAAAGAAGACAAGTCACCCAAGGATCATGGCAAGCAGATATATCGATATTAAATGCGGCACACTAACAAGACCCTAACAATGCAAACAAAAGAAAATAAAACCAAAGGAAAAAGACTCGACTATGTACACACGTAAAACACCCCCCACACCTACTTCATGCATTGTCCTCAATGAATGTGAACAAGATACTACATGGATACATGCATGAAAAAGGAAAGATCTCACCAACATGAAGTACAAAGGGACGTTCAGGGTCATGTTGATGGACACAAACCCAAATTCCCTCAAAACCTGTGAGAAGCTGAAGAAGGGAGATAAATACGTGAAGAAATTGGGCCCAAGTACACAAGGGTTGGGGCCCACAACAATCGATGCTCACTGAAGGAGTCTTTTATTACACACTTTTTTTTCAAGATATATACATCACCCAAGATATTCTCATAATCATTTGGTTAAGGAACATCAAATGAGAACATCAAGTCATGAGGACCAGAGACTTGCCGAGATGGGCAAACTCCACTGGTACTCTGAGGTGTCATGAGGGGTGAAAGGTCAAAGCTGAAAGACTCGAACCCCTCATGATATTGGTTGGGTGTGGGCAACAAAGAATGAAGTTGTGTTGCCTCACTAGGGTTTAATTGCTCATCGAAGAAAACCCTCCAACCAATAGGCGGGTGCATCGGAATGAGTTCCTCAGGCTCATTCGATGGATGCAACAGACTTGCATCACTAAGAATGGGGCTTCTCCCCAAGTCATCCAACAAGGACCTCCCACCATCGTTTAGATCATCAAGCATAAGCTCGGTCCTAGGTGGGTCCTTGTTGGAGTCAAAATGAAGCTCAAATGACTCAATGGCCATGGGACATGAGGTAGAGACACCTTCTGGAATAGGCATATGATGAGGTGTCTCACCCTCACTAGTACTCTCAACTGAATCATGCAACGAACACTCCCTTTGGACATTCATGTTCGAGGCCAGCTCACTCTGTTGCATTGCAAAGACAGGCAATGAGTCTTCGCTGGGCCCACGAACATTCTCAATGGGTTGCATTGGGGTTAGGGGTGTTCGTTGATTTTGTGGTGCTTTCTCCAATTGGCGGATGAGATTTAGATTTAAAGGTTCATCCATGGGTTCCTGTTGCTTACCAGAGTTGAACACATGAAACTCGGCACTCATGTTACCGAATGAGAGCTTCATGAGACCATTTCTACAATTAATCAAGGCATTGGAGGTTGCCAGAAATGGTCTACCCAAAATCAAAGGTATTTGAGAGTGGGTGTTCGCAACAGGATTGGTATCGAGGACAACAAAATCGACTGGAAATACGAATGGATCTATCGGCCAGTTGGAGGGTGATCTTAGTTGGTTTCAATTCTCCCAAGTTCAACTGTTGATAAACAGAGAATGGGAGGAGGTTGACCGCTGATCCTAAATCAAGCAAAACATTGCTCAATCTAGTGTCCCCTATCGTACACTGAATAGTAGGACACCCAGGGTCCTTGTATTTTGTGTAGGTAGGATTTGACAAAAGTGAGCTGATATTTGCAGCCAAGAATGCTTTCTTAGGAACATTGGTCTTCCTCTTGGTTGTGCAGAGATCCTTCAACACTTTGGCATATTGAGGTATTTGTTGGATGACATCCAACAAGGGGATGTTAACCTTTACTTGCTTAAACACCTCTAATATCTTGTCCATGTTGTCACTCTGCTTTTTGTTTAACCTACTTGGATAGGGAGCTTTTGGCAGGTAGGTTTTCTGCTGTGCCTGAGAAGAAAGCTTTGGTGTATTACCCTCACCCTCAGCTTCTTCTTCACCATCATTCCCACTGAGGGGCTGCATAGATGGTGGTGGGTGTGGCAAGGAAATGTGATTGTCAACCTGTTTTCCATTCCTTAAGGTCACAATGGAATTGACATGGTGAACAGGTTCCTCCACATGGTTCACTTGCCTCCCCCGAGGTACCACATTCTCATTTTGCATTTGTTGTTGTTGGTACATGTGGGGGTTAGCCTCAGGCTGGCTAGGAAAAGACTCTCTCTCTCTTTCATGTACAGACTGACCCAATTGGCCCATCTGAAGCTCTAGAGATTTCATGGTCTGCTGATTTGAAGTGAGAACTTGACTTGTGGACGACATAAAAATTTTCATAGAGTTCTCAAGTCCACGAGTCAAGTTCTCAAGCGAATTAAACCGGGTTTCGAAGTTGTTAGAATTTGGGAAACCTGGTTGGTTGGTGCTTGGAACTTGGGGTTGCTGATAAGATTGTGCATGCATGGGAGGTTGGTGTGATTGGTAAGGTGGTCTAGAGGAGTTTGAAGGACCACCCGAGGCATTAGTTTGGTTCCATGAAAAATTGGGGTGGTTCCTCCATCCAGGATTATAAGATGATGAGGATGGGTCATTCCTAGCTCCGTCATAGATGGCGTTGACACGCTCCATCTCAGGAGAAATGGACTCACACTCGCTTTCTACATGACCTACCCTACCACATGAATGACAGGGAACTGGACCAGATGTGGACATGTGAGGTGTACCTTGTTGGTTTTGGAGCTCAATCAAATCCATACGGCGCATTAAGGCCGCCATGCGCGCCTCGGTGGCCGTAGTGGTATCGATAGCAAATGCGGCGCCCGATCTAGTCGAGTTTGCATTCGCGATCCTCGCTCCTATACTAGATGATGCAGGTGGTTCCCTCACACTCTCCCACTGCATGGTTTTCTCAGCGAGGTCTTCTAGGAAGGCCCATGCCTCCCTTTCATCCTTTCCCAAGAACTCTCCTTGACACATGGACTCAAGGAGCGTTCTGGACGGGATGTGAAGACCCTCATACACAATCTGACAAAGACGCCACAACTCAATGCCATGGTGAGGGCACGAGGATAGTAGCTCTTTGAACCTCTCAAGATATGCATGAAATGGTTCGGTCTCATGTTGATAGAACGAATTGATTTCGTTCCTCAATTTTTGAGTCCGATGATTAGGAAAGTACTTCTTGAGGAATGCAGATTGAAACTCATCCCAAGTCCTAAACGAATTCGCCTGGTTGCTGTACAACCACTTCTTGGCGTCATCCTTTAGTGCAAAAGGAACGAGCCTAAGATGGATGGAGTCTGTGCTAAGTTGTTGCAGCTTGAACATAGCACAGACCTCCTCAAATTCCCTGAGAAAGATATAGGGGTCACCTTTCCCAGTGAAATGAGGGAGCATGGAGATAAACTGAGGCTTAACCTCAAAATGGTTCCCATTAGCCTCTGGCAATACGATGCATGAGGGTAGAGCTGTACGGCTCGGGTAGCATCGATCACGTAGAGGTATGGGAACGACAACTGGAAGCACTGGTCGAATAGGTGGGTCCAGCAACTGCTCCTCCTCACGGAAATTAGCAGCCATTGAACCCGGACTGCGTGCGACACGAGAGGAGGGAGGTGTCGAGAAATCGATGACCGAAGTCGGATTGACAACGCTCCTCGTCAAACGACCACTCTCGTCTCGTGTCCACGAAAGCATGCACAAAGGTGCACACACACACACAAAACAAAACTTTTTTTTTAACAAAGAATGTGCGTAGAGGAGAAGACGGGGGAACACAGGAGAGAAAGAATGACTCAGGAGAGAAGGGAAGAAGTCATTATGCTACGGCGGATGGGTACAGGTAGAAGCACACAAGCAAACAAGGCTCAAGCAATCCTAAGGTCGCTATAGGTCCTTACAGCTAGACGACGCCTAACTGCGAGGTCACACGGCCTCAACACGCCTCACCTTCCTACAACGAGGACCACAAAGCCCAGCAAGTGAGCCAAGATCCGGGGATCTCGTCTCTCCTACTATCGACAAAGTGGGCAACGCCGATCAGGTCATGACGGTCGGGACCGGATCACTCTCCTAATGCGTCCGAATTCCTTAAGGCCAATGTCTACTTGATTTTAAAATTAGGCTCTTGATTAGTGTGGTTTTTGGGGCGAAGGAAAGGGTGATGAAATCCCCCACCTTATCTTTTACGGGACAGCCCCTCCTTAGTAGCGTTTTGGAGTCCTAAATCTAGCAATCAACTCTCCAAACAACGCTCAACTCACACTTGTTGCAATGCACTTCCTACTAACTAATGCATGTTCATACGAAATGCATGAATGAGAGTAGAAGGTGCGTACCTCACGCCAGCTCTCAGCAACAGAAAATAAAGCTAAGATAAAAGACAATCTAAATGCCTAAGTCACATACATGATGCATGACCTAAACAAGAATGAATGCCTAATCTTTTGCTTTGAGTTTTAGGGTCCAAGTTGCTTAAAGGAGATTTGATTCTTGATCTGGGAACAAACTATAGGTCAAGACATGCTAAATCGAGTCCCAGATCACTATAACAGATAAAGAAATACTCCACAAAAATTTAGAGGCGAAATGAAGCTACCAGACCGCCAGTTGGCGGTTGAAGACCGCTGATTGGCGGTCTTCTTCTCTCAGATCACCTCCAAACTTGACCAGATGCTTCCCCTTCTCATTGTGAGTCACCTGTGACAACGAAAACTACAAGACAAAAATTAAATCCACTCGAATCGTCCAAACAAGAGTCTGGACTGGCACCTCCCCGGCAACGGCGCCAAAAACTTGTTGAACGTTTTAATTAAACCGCAAGTGCACGGCCGCGATGAAGCGGTGGCAAGTACGGGTCGTCCTCAGGGAGGTGAGCAGCCTCTTGTTTATCAGAAATCAAGTGGCAAAAAGAGAGGGAAGAAAGTTGGTTACGCTACTCTACACTAAACTACTCTAAGAAGTATGAAATGCGAACGAAAGAAACAAACAATGAAATGACAACTAAGCTAAGATCAAAAGAAGAATGCTGGAATACAGAAATGGGAAAACCCCTAAGGGGTGGAGTGAGTGCACACATGCAAAGAGATGGGTGTAGAATACATTCTTTAAGCACATGAAGGTGGTGTTTATCAAGCATAGGAAGTGTCTAAATGTTATGGCAAAACCTATCAATCTATTCACCAACTTAGTTGATTAACATTTACATATGCAAGTTGTTTATTTCAGAACCTAAACAAGCATGAGAGGTGTCTAATCATTTTGGCAAAACACATCAAGTTATAAATTCTATCCTAAACAAGCAAGCATACATTCATGTTTTATCAACACATCAAAAATAAAGCATTCATCCCATTCTCTAATGCATGTATGTACATCTACTCCACCCCCCAAAGGGGATGGAACTACTCACTAAACATTACACTAATTATTAAACTATGGAAAGAAAGCATATTAAAACTAAGCTAGAAGTAAAAGACGATTAAACTAAAACATGCACAACAATAAAAGAAGCATAAAACAAACAATGAAAGAAACATAAAACTTTATTGATAAAATGACTCACATTAAAAGTAGCATCCTCCTACTTTAGTGTGTGCTTCAAGGCCTCACTTCTAGTAGGAAGAATAGCCACTTAAAATATGGAGTGATTACAAAAGGAGGTGAAGAGTTCTATTTATAGGCATGGAAAAAGCTAATCCGGGACAATCCCCCGATGTGGGACTAAACAGATAGCACAAATAGCCTAAACAAACATTAATACACGTCCAGGAGAAAAATTGGTGGATTTGGGCCCAAAGTGACCGCCAATTGGCGGTCTTGGACCGCTAATTGGCGGTCCAAATTTTCCGGATCGAGTTGAATCTTGTTCTGGGATTTGCTTGGTGTATTTGGTGGTCTTGGATGCATCTACTTTGTTTATTGGAGCTCCGACCCGAATCCAATTGCTAAAATACTCCCCATGATAGTGTGGAGTATTCTGTTTTGCTCTTAGGTCCTTCTGTCTTGCGTTTAGGTCCTTCTCCCTTGCATCTTGGTCCCCAGATCTCACAATCCAGTCCTTTTTCCCAGCTTTTGGGTCCTTTTATGTTTCATCTCTTCAAACCTATTTATTCCTGAAAACTAAACATAAAACTCGTGACATAGCATTGTTTAGGTGAAAGATAATGGATATAAGATACAAATATGGGCATGAAATGATGTCAATCAGTAAGCAACCCGGGCTCTTCGACGACACTATCGGATATTATTGAGGACACGGATGTGGGGGTATTTGATTGACATCATTTCATGCTTATATTTGTATCTTATATCCATTATCTTACACCTAAGCAATGCTACGTGACGAGTTTTATGTTTAGTTTTCAGAAATAAAGAGGTTTGAAGAGAAGAGCCATGAAAGGACCCAAAAGCAGGAAAAAAGACTTAATTGTGAGACCTAGGGACCAAGATGCAAGGGAGAAGGACCTGATCGTAAGATAGAAGGACCTAAGAGCAAAACAGGAAACTCCACACCATCATGGGGAGTATTTTGTCAATTCGATTTGGGTCGGAGCTCCACTAAACAAGTTAGATGTATCCAAGACCAAGAAACACGTCAAGGAAAGCCCACTAGAAGATCCAATGGGATCTGAAGCTTATAGGCCGCATATTGGCGGTCTGGAACCGCCAATTGGCGGTCTGGTTAAGCCCAGATCCACTAAGTTTTCTCCTGGACTTGTATTAATGTGTGTTTAGGCTATTTTTGGTATTGGTTTAGTCCCACATCGGGGGATTGTCCCGGATTAGCTTTTTCCATGCTTATAAATAGAACTCTTCACCTCCCATTGTATCCATCTCTCTCTTTGGTGGCATCTTACCTACTAAGAGTGAAGTCTTGAAGCAAAACTCTGGTGGAGGAAGTGCTGCTTGTAATTTGAGTGAGTTAATAATAGAAGTTTTCCTTTAATTGTGTTGTTTCTCTCTTAGTTTAATTTCCTTCCATATGCATGTTTGCTTGTTTGTTTTGTTTTATGCTTCTTTAATATTTCTTGCTTGATTAGTATAAATTTCATTTCAGTATAATGCTTCATTTTATTAGAGTAGATAGTTTAAATATGTGTGAGTAGTTCCATCCCCTTTGGGGGTGGAGTAGATGTGTGTACATGTTATGTAGATGGTTTGAATGCTTAATATGAATGTTTGTGAAAAATATTAGTATGCTTGCTTGAATTATTAAGAACCTTACTTGATGGTTTCTGCCATAGCTTAGGTACATTCCATGCTTGTCTAAGTGTCTTAATAACAACCTTGCATTGCTCATATTAATCACATTAGTTTAGTGTTGTAAATGATAGGTTTTGCCATTAGGTACCTCTTATGCATTAACAAACACTAACTAACTTGAGCTTATGGTTTGCATTCAAGCACCACACTTATTTCATGTGCACACACACACACTCCACCCCTTAGGGGTTTCCATTCCTGTCATTTTATCTCCTTCATTAGTTGATTAGCTTAGTTGTTTAGTTGTTTCATTTCAGCTTGCTTGTTTCCTAGTCTAGATTAGTGTAGTGTAGTGTAATCAACCTCTTTCTCTTTTCTTTACCTCTCGCCTTCGCACAAACCAAGTGTCGACACACCTCCCAGTGGACGACCCGTATTTGCCACCGCTTCAACGCGGCCGTGCACTTGCGCTTAATATAAAACGATCAATCAGTCCCCCACCAAATGCGGAAAATAACGGGAAAGGTCCATGAATTAGACGCAAAGGCGTATGATTCAAAGGATTAAACTGGAAAAGCTCGAACCTCTCAAGAGTTTTGGAAATATTGCGCAACGGAAGAAGAGTTTCCCCTGTTGCGGTATTAAAATTAGGATCATCAATCCAAACTCTCCAACCAACATGCTGGTGGGTCGGAACGAGGTCAAGAACCTTGTATATTACACACTTTTTTTATTAGTAGGTGATGAAAAGGATTTGAGACTCGTGAATAAAAGGCTTGAAGTCAAGACTTCTAATTAAAGCCCAAAGAAATTGTGTAATTTTCTCTTTATTTGATTCTTATGATCATATGTAAACTTGAATACTTATATGAATCGAGTTCAACAAAAAAACGTCTAGAAAACCGTGGTGGACAACACAATCACTCCATCGAACGTAGTCTGCCTCTTATACTGATTGACATCATATCATGAATATATTTGTGTCTTATATCCTTTATTTCTCACTTATGCAATGCTACGTAATGAGTTTTATGTTTAAGTTTCAGAAATAAATAGATTTGAAGAGAAGATGCATAAAAGGACCTAAAAGGAAGAAAAATGACTAAGTTGCAAGACTTATGGACTAAGATGCACAAGAGATGGACCCGAATGTAAAACCGAAGGGCCAATGTGAAAATCAAGAAACTCCATAACATCACGAGAATTATTTTGGCAATTAGATTCGGGGGCCGACACTCCAATAACCAAACCGAGTGCACCCCATGTGAAGATTTCAAGTAAAGAACAAATCCGAAAATGGGTTGGATCCGGGAAAAAGTGATTGCCAATTCACGGTCTGTTTGTCTCCGAATCTGAGCCGGTTTCTCCAGGACATGGGTTATGTGTTTATGTGTATTCTGGGAAGGTTTCATTAGTCCCATACCGGGGGATTGTCCCCTGTTACCTTTTTTCATGCCTATAAATAGAATTTCTCCTCTTCATTTGTATTCACACATTGCTTGGTGGCATTCTCTCTACTTGGAGTAAGCCTTGGAGCAAAAACTCAAGGTGGAGAAGAACACTACTAGTAATGTGAGTCTTTTAATAAAATAAATTTTCATTGTTTTGTTCTCATTTTGTTTCTTTTTTTATGCCTGCTTAGCTTAGTCTTATTTCATTGATCTTAGGCTAAAGTAGTTAGAATGTCTCCTTTCTTCTTTAGTTTAATTGCTAGAATAATGTGTAGTGAGTAGATCCATCCCCTTTGGGGGTGGAGATGATGTTGTGAAGTTTGGATGTTTGATGAATTTTTGATTGTGTAGACTTGCATGTTTTGTATATGTTCATTGGGGGTATTTTTCATCATCTACATGTTAGGGAATTTTTATGGGTTTTGCCATAAGATTTAGACACTTTCCATGCTTAGTTTTGTCATGTTTATTGACTGAAAGTTCCTGTTGAATATGCTACATGTTAGTTATGTATTTGTAAATTATGTTTGCTTGCTTGATTTATTGAAGAAACTTTATTTTGATGGGTTTTGCCATAACATTTAGATACCTCCCATGCTTACCTTTGTTCTTCACATGAGTTTATGGTTTTTGATGAGTCTTGTCATATCTTTAGACACTTCTCATGCTGAGCCTAACCTTATGATAATCAAGTAGTAATTGCTGATACATTATGTGAATGGATTGATAGGTGATTGATCGTTTTATATTTAACCGCAAGTGCACGGCCGCGTTGAAGCGGTGGCAAATACAGGTCGTCCACTGGGAGGTGTGTCGACACTTGGTTTGTGCGAAGGCGAGAGGTAAAGAAAGGGAAGAAAGGTTGGTTACACTAAACTACACTAAGATGCAAATGGAAATGGAAGAAAAGCAAGAAAACTAAACCCCAAAGGGGGTAGAGAAATAATGTGAACATAAAGAAGTGTGTGTGTGTTCATTAAGCTCCTCACAACATGTAGTGCATGAAATCATAAAACTACATCCAACTTTGCCTCCACATGAATTAAGATAAGACTACATCATTAAAACATACAAGACAATAATTGGAATGAAGCTACATGAACTCAAGTATAAAGACTATACCCTACTATGCCTCCACATGAATTAAGATTTCACTACATCATTAAAACATACAAGACATTAGCTAAGGTAAAGGCAACAAGAGCTCATACACTACAAATTGTGTTTCCAATATTAACTTCATCCATATCCTAACCTTATCATTCCCCATAAAATAGGTCCACTAATCAAAGCATAAGCTAAGCTTCATTCAAGAGCATTAGCATATCAAAGATAAGAGTGGAGACTCATTAGATGGTTGTGGAAATCATTTAAAGCTCAAGGGATTAAGATTACATACACTTAATACACTACATGATTATATCACATATTTCTCCACCCCCCAAATGGGGATGGAACTACTCACTACTCATTACACTAACTATATTAGCAGAAGCAAGCATAATACTGAAATGAAATTTATACTAATCAAGCAAGAAATATTAAAGAAGCATAAAACAAAACAAACAAGCAAACATGCATATGGAAGGAAATAAAACTAAGAAAGAAACAACACAATTAAAGGAAACTTCTATTATTAACTCACTCAATTACAAGTAGCTCTTCCTCCACCAGAGTTTTGCTTCAAGGCTTCACTCTTAGTAGGGAAGGTGGCCACCAAAGAGAGAGATGGATACAATGGGAGGTGAAGAGTTCTATTTATAAGCATGGAAAAAGCTAATCTGGGACACTCTCCCGATGTGGGACTAAACCAATACCAAAAATAGACTAAACGAACATTAATACAAGTCCAGGAGAAGTTGGGGCGGATCTGGCATGATCCAGACCGCCAATTGGCGGTTCCAGACCGCCAATTGGCGGCCTATAAAGCCCAGATCCGTCTGGGTCTTCTGGTGGGCTTTCCTTGAAGTGTGTCTTGGTCTTGGATGAATCTGGTTGGTTTGTTGGAGCTCCGACCCGAATCGAATTGGCAAAATACTCCCCATGATGGTGTGGAGTATTCTGTTTTGCTCTTAGGTCCTTCTGTCTTGCAATCAGGTCTTTCTTCCTTGCATCTTGGTCCCCAGATCTCACAATTCAGTCCTTTTTCCCAGCTTTTGGGTCCTTTTATGCTACATCTCTTCAAACCTATTTATTCCTGAAAACCAAACATAAAACTCGTGACATAGCATTGTTTAGGTGAAAGATAATGGATATAAGATACACATATAAGCATGAAATGATGTCAATCAAATACCCCCACACCTAACTTTTGCTAGTCCCGAGCAAAACAAAGAAAGAGAAAAGCATATGAAAAAACAAGAAATCCTAACTCACTTTCGTAGGAATCACGGTTGCACTTAGCACGTGCATTAAGCCGTTAAACCTCCTTGTTGCCAAGGAGGAGGAGTGTTGTCTCCTGAGGGTTTTCAGCGGATATACCCACAAAATCCGAACAAGATGCATTAATCAATCTAGCTACACGACTCGTTGGACTTATTTTGTCGATCATGGAATGCGGTAATACTACGGGTCGACTCTATATATGTAATCAGTCCACACACCTAGCCTAATGAGTTATTCGTGAGAGTTAACTAAGGAATTAAGTGAAAGACATGGGCAACCTTAACTTCTGAATGTGATACAACGTGTAAAGTCCATTTTGGTTCTTATTTGACTCTTCTTTTCTTTTCTTTTTCTTTTTTTTTCTTTTTTTTTACTTTTTCTTTGGAGCATTTATTTGTTGGTGTTTGATTCTCCCAGGGTCAGGTTTCGTGCATCATTGCCTATGAGGACTTACACTATCGCGTACACCTTCCCCCAAATCTCCACATAGGGCGATCCCTACCACCCGTGTAACGGGAGTTCGGTCGGTGCATCCCAAGCCAGATGACTCGAAAGCACCAGGCACAAAGTCCCCTCTGACCTACTTTCCCGAGTGATAGGAGCCGTGCGAGAAGAGAGAACACCACTTATTTATTTATCTACATGGGAACCAAAACCCCTACACTAAAGTTTCACAAAAAGAGATTAAGGGCCCTTGACTACGACAAACTTCCTTATACTAACAGACACGAATTATTTGACTCACTAGGTTCATGGTGGACTTCTTTAAATGTTTGAGTACTGAAACCCTAGGATTACACGCCCCCCGAGGGAAAACCGGGGTGCATCCTAACGACTCGATAAATCCTAAAGCCACGTACTAGATATCCTAATGCATCAAGTTCAAGACAATTTTGGGAGCTATCTTTTTACTTTGCCTCTCAACGGTTTTGTACATGCTAAACACACGCAAAACCCACAAAACATTTTCTTTCGAAAACACATGAAGATTTTGAAAGAAATGTGGAAATTTTAAAGCACTAGGCAAGCAAAAGAAGACAAGTCACCCAAGGATCATGGCAAGCAAATATATCGATATTAAATGCAGCACACTAACATGACCCTAAATGCAAACAAAAGAAAACAAAATCGAAAGAAAAAACTCGACAATGTACACACGTAAAACACCCCGTCCCCCCCTACACCTACTTCATGCATTGTCCTCAATGAATGTGAGCAAAATACTACATGGATGTATGCATGAAACAGAAGAGATCTCACCAACGTGAAGTACACAAGGAAGTTCATGGCTATGTTGATGGACACAACCCAACTTCCCTCAAAACCTATGAGATGCTAAAGAAGGGATACAAATACGTGAAAGAAATGGGGCCCTAATACTCAAGGGTTGGGGCCCACAACAATCGATGCTCACTAAAGGAGTCTTTTTTTTAACATATATACACATGAAAGCTCAACCACTCATATAGGAGCATGAATGGTTGAGTGCGAGGGAGGTTCATGAAGGAACATGACCTCCTCGACTTCGGCTGATGCCCCCTCCAAGTAGGGTTTGAGGCGTTGTCCATTAACATTGAACACGTCCCCATTCCCTGGGTTCAAGATCTCAACCGCTCCATGAGGATAAACGGTTTGGACAATAAACGGGTCAGACCAGCGACTGCGGAGCTTACCCGCAAACAGATGAAGCCAGGAATTGTAGAGCAACACCTTCTGCCCGGCCGTAAACACCTTTCACATAATCATGCGATCGTGAAACATCTTGGCTCGGGACTTATGAATTTTGGCATTCTCGTGAGCATCATTGCGTAGCTCTTCTAATTCCACAATGTCGAGCTTACGTTGTACTCCTGCTTGATCAAGATCCTTATTCAGGTTCTTGATCGCCCAGAAAGCACGATGCTCAAGCTCGACGGGTAGGTGGCAAGCCTTGCCGTACACTACCCGATATGGGGACATACCCAAATTGGTCTTGTACGCGGTGAGGAAAGCCCACAACGCGTCATTCAACTTGGTAGACCAATCCTTCCTCGAGGAACTAACCGTCTTCTCAAGAATTTGCTTTAATTAACGGTTAGAGATTTCGACCTGCCCACTAGTTTGCGGATGGTATGGGGTCGCAAGCTTGTGGGTGATCGAATATTTCCTCATAAGCGCTTCAAAGGAGCGATTACAGAAGTGGGTACCCCTATCGCTGATTATGGTACGAGGAGTACCAAATCGCGCAAAAATGTCCCTCAAGAATTTGGTGACCACCTTGTTGTCAATGGTCTTTGTGGGTATAGCCTCAACCCACTTAGACACATAGTCAACGGCCACCAGAATGTAAACATTCCCAAACGAGTTCGGGAAGGGACCCATGAAATCGATGCCCCACACATCGAAGATGTCGACAACAAGGACATTTTGCAAAGGCATCATGTCACGTCGACCAATCCTGCCAAGGCGCTGGCACCTATCACATTGCTTACAAAAGTTGTAAGCATCCTTGAAAAGAGTGGGCCAGTAGAATCCAGATTGGAGCACCTTGGCAGCAGTTTTCTTTGCTCCAAAGTGTCCTCCACATGCCTTAGAATGGCAGAAGTGGAGTACACTTTGGAACTCGGAATCTGGGACGCACCGCCTGAAAATTTGGTCAGAGCAGTATTTGAATAGGTAGGGGTCGTCCTAGTGAAAGAATCTGACATACGATCTAAATTTGGATTGGTCAGATTTTGACCAACCCACAGGAAATTGCTCGGTCACGACGTAGTTCACGATGTCGGCAAACCAAGGGTTATCTTCGATCGTGAACAACTGCTCGTCAGGAAATTTATCGTTAATGATTTGGTCCTGTGGGTTGGTCGTCTCTAGACGAGACAAGTGGTCAGCTACAACGTTTTCACACCCTTTTTTGTCCCGAATCTCGAGATCAAATTCTTGTAACAACAAGATCCATCTCAAGAGTCGGGATTTTGCATCTTTCTTCGCCATGAGGTGCTTGATGGCTGTGTGATCAGAATAGATAATCACGTGGGAGCCAATCAAGTACGACCGGAATTTCTCCAAAGCAAATATGATCGCTAAGAATTACTTCTCGGTCACAGTGTAGTTCAATTGGGCATCATTGAGTGTTCTACTGGCATAGTAGATCACATGATGCAATTTGTCCAATCGTTGCCCAAGCACTGCTCCAACAGCAAAGTCAGATGCATCACACATTAACTCAAAGGGTTCAGTCCACACCGGTGCCTTAATAATGGGAGCTGAAGTCAACTCTTTCTTCAAGGTCAAAAAGGCATGGTGGCAATCCGGTGTGAACTCAAAAATGGCATCCTTAGCCAACAACGCAGTGAGAGGTCGAGCGATTTTGCTAAAATCCCGAATGAACCGCCGATAGAATCCAGCATGCCCCAAAAGGCGCGGATATCCTTCACATTACGTGGCGGTGGGAGATTAGCAATGATACCCACTTTGGCGGGATCGACCTCAATTCCCCTACTTGAGACCACATGTCCAAGTACAATCCCTCGCTTCACCATGAAGTGACATTTCTCCCAATTGAGAGCGAGGTTCTTCTCACGGCATCGCTTGAGGACAAGGCTCAAGTGATGAAGGCACTCATCAAAGGAAGCGCCAAATATGGAAAAGTCGTCCATGAAGATCTCAAGGAAACGCTCAACCATATCGGAGAAGATGCTGATCATACACCTCTGAAACGTTGTCGGCGCATTGCATAACCCAAAGGGCATGCGACGATAGGCAAACGTGCCAAAGGGACAAGTGAATGTGGTTTTCTCTTGGTCCTCGGGGGCGATGGGAATTTGGTTGTAACCGGAGTATCCATCAAGAAAACAATAGTACTCATGTCCGGCCAACCTTTCCAACATCTGATCAATGAACGGCAATGGGAAATGATCATTCCGCGTTGCCGCATTGAGCTTGCGATAATCAACGCAAACTCGCCAGCCAGTTTGCAGGCATGTCGGGATAAGCTCATTATGCTCATTCTCCACAACCGTCACGCCTGACTTCTTGGGAACCACATGGACAGGACTCACCCACGAACTATCAGAGATAGGATAGATTATGCCATGATCCAAGCACTTAAGAACCTCCTTTCGGACGGCCTCCTTCAGTACAGGATTCAATCTCCGTTGTGGGTCCCTGCGGGGCCGAGAATCCTCTTCCATGTAGATCCGATGCTGAACAATACCAGGGCTAATTCCCTTGATATCCTTCAAGGACCACCCGATTGCCTCTTTGTTTTCAAAAATTACTCTTTTGAGGGCAACCTCTTGATCTTTTTCAAGATCAGAAGCAATAATGAGTGGCAAAGTCTCATTATCCCCTAAAAAGATGTACTTTAGGTTATCGGGGAGCGGTTTAAGCTCGACCAGAGGTGGGTCCTTGTCGGATTCAGAGTTACTTTCAAGTGGCTCAAGGGCCACGGGGTAAGAGGAGCAAGCACCCAGATGTGCCTCCTCATCCAGAGATATGCTGGCGGATTCCTCAAGATCTTCTTCACTCGCAACCTGATCATTAGGCACCTCAATAATATGTCGATGTGAGTCGAACATGCCTAATGAGTCAGGCTCATCCGTGTCCTGGATGAAGTTGGCTCCGACAGTGTCGTCGAAGAGCCCAGGTTGCTTACCAAGAGTGAAGATATTGAAATCCGCCGTGAGGTTTCCAAAAGACAACCTCATCAAGCCATTGCGACAATTGATCAAAGCATTAGATGTCGCAAGAAATGGCCTCCCAAGGATCACAGGAATCTGTCCTTGTGGGTTGGACACGGGTTCGGTATCCAAGATGATGAAATCAACTGGAAATACGAACTCACCCACTTTGATAAGGACATCCTCCACACTCCCTCGTGGGATTTTGACGGATCTATCAGCCAACTGGAGGGTTGTCCTCGTTGGTTTAAGATCGCCTATCCCAAGGTTGACATAGACTGAGTAAGGCAGGAGATTCACAGATGCCCCCAAATCCAATAGAGCTTGAGAGATGGTCACATTCCCAATCATGCAAGAGACAGTTGGACAACCAGGGTCCTTGTACTTGACATTCATGGGTTGTGTCAATATGGAGCTCACATTGGCGGCCAAGAAGGCCTTTTTGGGCACATTTGTTTTTCTCTTGGTGGTGTAAAGGTCCTTGAGGAACTTGGCATACGGTGGCATTTGTTGAACAACGTCCAACAACGGGATGTTCACCTTTACTTGCCTAAGTACCTCAACGATCTTATCCCAATGCTCATCACGTTTTTTAGTCAACCGATGAGGGAATGGTGCCTTGGGGACATAAGAATCACGAGGAGGAGTCTCAGAATTAGGTTCCTTGACAGGCTCAAGACTCTCCTCGGAAGTCTCGCCAACAGGGTTGGCTTCCGGCATTTTCACATTGTTGTCAACGGCCCTTCCCGATCTCAAGGTATGAATAACATTAGCATGTTGGGAAGGGTCACTTTCAACATTGTGTACATTCTGCCTGGTATTAGCAGGTTGACCCCTGGGATTTACCACAGGTTGACTCGGGAATTGACCCTTCTCGCGTTCATGGAGCTGATGAGCCAACTGGCTTACTTGCATTTCCAATGCTTTGACCGTATTATTGTTGGCCGCAAGCATGGATTGAGTGCTCTGCATGAATGCTTGAAGGGTTTGTTCAATGGTAGAGTCCTTAGGGTCTATCCGCTGGGGTGGTGGAGTCTGGTTAGAATAACCCGACAAAGAGGCCTGACCAGGTTGGTAATTTTGGTGCTGAGACCTTTGATGTGGGGGTTGGTAGGTCGCCGATGGGCGTGGAGGTTGACACGGTGGAGGTTGAGGTTGAGCGTGCGAGCTCTGACCGTGTCCTCCACTAGACCCCCAAGAGAAGTTAGGATGGTTACGCCATCCCGGGTTGTAGGAATGACTGTACGGGTCGTTTCGGGGCCTTTGTTGATACATCGCATTTGCATGCTCAGTATCCCTTGGAGCGTAAGCACACTCCAAGTCATCATGTCCCGACAGTCCACACCTAGTACACCCGGGAGTAGCGACCTGAGCTACAGGAGCTCGGTCCATCTCCAAACTCTCTATCCTACGCATGAGAGCAGCCATTTTCGCCTCAGACGCGATAGTCGACTCAACATGATATGATCCAGCTCGACCAGAAGACCTGGCGGCTGGTGGCTCTCTCATGGTGTCCCACTCAAAGGTGCGCTCTGCCATGGACTCAAAAGTGTCCCATGCCTCCTCGATGGGTTTCATTTGGAAGTCACCCTGACACATCGACTCCAACAATGTGCGGGTGTTGTAGTTGATGCCCTCATAAACAATCTGGCACAGCTGCCATATCTCAAGTCCATGATGAGGGCGTTGCTGGAGAAGGTCCTTGAACCTCTCAAAGAAACCATGAAAAGATTCGGTCTCGGTCTGATACATTTGATGTATCTGGTGCCGTATCTGTTGAGTTTTCTTTTGAGGGAAAAATCTCTTCAGAAAGACGGTCACAAAGTCATCCCAAGACCGAATCGAGCTCGCCGGGAGGCTATACATCCATTTCTTCGCATTATCCTTCAATGCGAACGAAATCATCCTCAACCGGACAGAATCCTCGTCAAGCTGTTGAAGCTTGAACATGGAGCATACTTCCTCGAATTCGCGTATAAAAATAAACGGATCCTCCTTATTGGCAGTAAAGGTTGGAAGCATGCTCACATACTGAGGTTTCAGCTCATAGTTGTTCCCGCGAGCAGGGGGAACAACTATGCAAGAAGGTTGCGCGGCCCGAACAGGATGGGTCCGCTCCCACAACGTCATCGGCCTATCCTGTCGAGCTAAAGGTGGTGGTGCACCTAGAACTCAATCCTGACCGAATCTCCCTTCCTCTCGAGTCAGAGGAGGAGGAGAAGGAGGTCTACGTGGTGGTGGGAATGGACCGAGGTAGTCCATGTATGGAACCCGGTCTCCCTCGCCACCACGAAACGACTCGCCCTCTTGCTCCAAAGGAGCACGAGGCGGAGATGATCGATCACCAAGATCTTCCATCTCAGAAATAAGCACTCTCTCGAGTCGAGCGCTCTCACCAGAACGAGCCCAACCTCGCATAAAAATGCTCGACTCGACTCTAACAAACACACAACAGAAGGTGTACTAGAGGAGGAGACTAAATGTAGAGAATAGATGAGGAGAGGACTCAGGTGAGGAGGGAAGAATCCCTAGAGCTAGCGTGGGTAGTGGGATCAGGAAGAAGCCTAACTATCAAGCACGGCTCAAACAATGTAAGGCAATGGGTCCTTAAGCTAGACGACGCCTAACTTCGAGGTCACTAGCCTTGACACGCCTCACCTCCCTACAACGAGGACCACAATGCCCAGCAAGTGATACCAGATCCGGAGATCCAGTACCTCCTACTATCGACAAGGTAGGCAACGCCGATCAGGTCATGACGGTCTCGACTAGATTACTCTCCTAGTGCGTCCGAATTCCTTAGGGCCAATGTCTACTTGCTTTTAGTTAAGGCTTTATTAAGAGTGGTTTTTGGGGCCAAGGAAAGGGTGATGAAATCCCCCACCTTATATTTTATGGGACATCCCCTCCTTAGTAGCGATTTGATCCTAGATCTAGCAATCAATCGCTCCAATCAAACACTCTCTCACTCTTGTCCCGATGCACCTTACTAACTAATGCATGAAATAAACATGCATGAATGAGGGATGTGGGTGCACGTACCTCACGCCAGCAATCAACGACAAAATGTAAAGCAAAGAAAAGACAAATGCATGCAAGGTCTACCAATGGTGCATGACCTAGATGGCAAGAAGTCTAATCTTTTGCTTTGAGTTTTATGGTCCAAGTTGATTAAAGGGGGAGTGATTAATGATCTGGGAGCAAACCAGAAGTCATAGCATGCAAAACTGGGCTCCCAGATAACACAAATTTGAACACTAACTACCAGAAAAAATTACAAGGCAAGCAACTCTCACCAGGCCGCCAATTGGCGGTCTTCAACCGCTGATTGGCGGTCTGCTTAGGGTTTCTCTTCCTCCAACTTTGCCAGTAGTCTCCCCGTGATCTTGTGGTTCCCTGCAACTAAGAAAAATTGAAAACACAAAATTAAAAACCCCTCGAATCGTCCAAACCAATGTCTGGACAGAGCACCTCCCCGGCAACGGCGCCAAAAACTTGATTGATCGTTTTATATTTAACCGCAAGTGCACGGCCGCGTTGAAGCGGTGGCAAATACGGGTCGTCCACTGGGAGGTGTGTCGACACTTGGTTTGTGCGAAGGCGAGAGGTAAAGAAAGGGAAGAAAGGTTGGTTACACTAAACTACACTAAGATGCAAATGGAAATGGAAGAAAAGCAAGAAAACTAAACCCGAAAGGGGGTAGAGAAATAATGTGAACATAAAGAAGTGTGTGTGTGTTCATTAAGCTCCTCACAACATGTAGTGCATGAAATCATAAAACTACATCCAACTTTGCCTCCACATGAATTAAGATAAGACTACATCATTAAAACATACAAGACAATAATTGGAATGAAGCTACATGAACTCAAGTATAAAGACTATACCCTACTATGCCTCCACATGAATTAAGATTTCACTACATCATTAAAACATACAAGACATTAGCTCTATCCCTATCATTCCCCATAAGCATTGTGTTTCCAATATTAACTTCATCCATATCCTAACCTTATCATTCCCCATAAAATAGGTCCACTAATCAAAGCATAAGCTAAGCTTCATTCAAGAGCATTAGCATATCAAAGATAAGAGTGAAAACCCATTAGATGGTTATGGAAATCATATAAAGCTCAAGGGATAAAAATAACACACACTTAATACACTACATGATTATATCACATATTTCTCCACCCCCCCAAATGGGGATGAAACTACTCACTACTCATTACACTAACTATATTAGCAGAAGCAAGCATAATACTGAAATGATATTTATACTAATCAAGCAAGAAATATTAAAGAAGCATAAAACAAAACAAACAAGCAAACATGCATATGGAAGGAAATAAAACTAAGAAAGAAACAACACAATTAAAGGAAACTTCTATTATTAACTCACTCAATTACAAGTAGCTCTTCCTCCACCAGAGTTTTGCTTCAAGGCTTCACTCTTAGTAGGGAAGGTGGCCACCAAAGAGAGAGATGGATACAATGGGAGGTGAAGAGTTCTATTTATAAGCATGGAAAAAGCTAATCTGGGACACTGCCCCGATGTGGGACTAAACCAATACCAAAAATAGACTAAACGAACATTAATACAAGTCCAGGAGAAGTTGGGGCGGATCTGGCATGATCCAGACCGCCAATTGGCGGCCTATAAAGCCCAGATCCGTCTGGGTCTTCTGGTGGGCTTTCCTTGAAGTGTGTCTTGGTCTTGGATGCATCTGGTTGGTTTGTTGGAGCTCCGACCCGAATCGAATTGGCAAAATACTCCCCGTGATGGTGTGGAGTATTCTGTTTTGCTCTTTGGTCCTTCTGTCTTGCAATCATGTCTTTCTTCCTTGCATCTTGGTCCCCAGATCTCACAATTCAGTCCTTTTTCCCAGCTTTTGGGTCCTTTTATGCTACATCTCTTCAAACCTATTTATTCCTGAAAACCAAACATAAAACTCGTGACATAGCATTGTTTAGGTGAAAGATAATGGATATAAGATACACATATAAGCATGAAATGATGTCAATCAATAGGTTTTGCTACATCTTTAGACACTTCCTATGCATGACACACACACACACAACATACACACATACATGCTTACATGCATCATTCATCACTTATTTCACTTCATATGTGCACACACTCAACCACTTAAGGGTTTCTCTTCTTGATTCTCGATCTTTTGTTGCTTTCTTTCGCTTTTCTTGGTTACTAGTTTAGTGTAGTTAGCTTTAGCATAATCTACAACTCTTCTCCCCTTTTTCGCCATCTGATTTCGGTCATACCAGAGGCTGCTCACCTCCATGCAGACGACCCATACTTGCCCCGTCTTCACCGACGGTTGTGCACTTGCGGTCTAAATTTAAAACGAACAAACAAGTTTTTGGCGTCGTTGCCGGGGAGGTGCCAATTCAAACTCTGGTTTGGACGATTCGGGTAGATTTAATTTTTGTTTGTAGTTTTTCTTTGTTTCAGGAGACTTGGAGACGCAAGGGGAGGCAGCTGGAGAAGTTTGGAGGCAAACGGAGCTTGTTGGACCGTTAATCAGCGGCCTAAGACCGCCAACTGGCGGTCTGGTAAGCTCCTCTCCACTTCTTCTTTCTGTGACTTGTTTCTTTATCTGATATAGAGTTCTGGGAATTAATTTGGCATGTTATGACTTTTAGTTTGTCCCCAGATCAATAATCAATCTCCCTTTAAGCAACTTGGATCCTAAAACCAAAAGCAAAAGATTAGGCATTTTTTTCTTGTTTAGGTCATGCATCATGTACTTGACTTAGGCACGTAGATTGTCTTTTATTTTAGCTTTACTTTCAGTTGCTAAGTGTTGGCGTGAGGTACGTATTTCTTACTCTCATTCATGCATTTCTTATGAACATACGTTAGTTAGTAGGAATTGCATTGCAACAAGTGTCAGTTGAGCGTTTGTTTGGAGAGTTGATTGCTAGATTAAGACTCCAAAACACTACTAAAGAAGGGATGTCCCATATAAGATAAGGTGGGGGATTTCATCACCATTTCCTTCGACCCAAAAACCACACTAATTAAGAGCCTAATTTTAAAATCAAGTAGACATTGACCCTAAAGATCTCGGGCGCATGAGGAGAGTGATCCGGTCACGACCGCCATGGCATGATCGGCGTCGCCCACTATGTCAATAGTACGATAGACGAGATCTCTGGATCTTGGCTCACTTGTTGGGCTTTGTGGTCTTCACCGTAGGGAGCTGAGGTGTGTCGAGGCCGCGTGACCTCGCAGTTAGGCGTCGTCTAGTTGTAAGGACCTATACCGACCTTAGGTTGTTTTAGCCTTGTTTTCTTGTGTGCTTCTACCTGTACCCACCTGTCGTAGCATAATGACTTCTTCCCTTCTCTCCTGAGTCATTGTCTCTCTTCTGTGTCCTCCCGTCTTATCCTCTATGCACATTCTATTTTAGTTGTCGAAAAAAACAAAAAAATGGTTTTTTGGTTTGTGTGTGTGCACCTTTGTGCATGCTTGTATGGGCACGAGACGAGAGTGGCCGTTTGACGAGGCGTATCGTCAATCCTGCCTCGGTAGTCGATCTCTCGATGCCTTAATCTTCTCGTATCGTACCCAGTCCTGGTTCAATGGTTGCTCATTACCGCGAGGAGGAGCAGTTGCTGGACCCACATGTCCCACCTGTTCTTCCTGTTCTTGCTCCCATACCTCTTCATGATCGATGCTACCCGAGTCGTACCACTCTGCCCTCATGCATCGTGTTGCCAGAGGCGAATGTGAACCACTTTGAGATTAAGCCTCAGTTTATCTCAATGCTCCCTCACTTCACTGGGAAGGGTGACCCCTATATTTTTCTCAAGGATTTTGAGAAGGTCTGTGCTATGTTCAAGTTGCAACGACTTAGCACAGACTCCATCCATCTTAGGTTTGTCCCCTTTGCACTAAAGGATGATGCCAAGAAGTGGTTGTACAACAACCATGCGGATGCCTTTAGGACTTGGGATGAATTTCAATCTGCAATTCTCAAGAAATATTTTCCAAATCATCGGACTCAAAAATTAAGGAAGGAAATCAATTCGTTCTATCAACTTGAGACCGAAACATTTCATGCGTATTTAGAGAGGTTCAAAGGCTACTATCCTCATGCACTCACCATGGCATCGAGTTGTGGCGCCTTTGTCAGATTGTCTACGAGGGTCTTCACATCCCGTCCTGAACGCTCCTTGAGTCCATGTGTCAAGGAGAGTTCTTAGGAAAGGATGAAATGGAGGCATGAGCTTTCCTATAAGACCTCGCTGAGAAAACCATGCAGTGGGAGGGTGTGAGTGAATCACAAGCATCATCTAGCCTCGGAGTGAGGATCACAAACGCAAACTCGACTAGATCGGGTGCCGCATTTGCTGTCGATACCACTACGGTCATCGAGGCACGCATGGTTACCTTAATACGTCGTATGGATACGATTTAGCTCCAAAACCAACAAGGTGCACCTCATGTGTCTACATCTGGTCCAGTTCCCTGTCAGTCATGTGGTAGGATAAGTCATGTAGGAAGCGAGTGTGCGTCCATTCCTCCTGAGATGGGACATGTCAATGTCATCTATGATAGAGTCAGGAATGACTCATACTCATCATCTTATAATCCCGGATAGAGGAACCACCCTACTTTTTCATGGAACCAAAATAATACCCCGGGTGGTCCTTCAAACTCCTCTCGACCACCTAACCAACCACACTCACCTCGCATGCATGCACAATCTTATCAGCCACACCAAGCTCAAATCACCAATCAATCGGGTTTCCCAAATTCCAACAATATGGAAACTCGATTCAATTCGCTTGAGACCTTGACTCGTGGACTTGAAAACTCAATGAAAATTTTTATATCAACCGGAAGTCAAGCTCTCACTTCAAATCAGCAGACCATCAAATCTCTAGAGCTTCAGATGGGCCAATTAGCCCAGTTTGTACATGAAAGAGAGAGAAGGACTCTGCCTAGCCAGCCTGAGGCTAACCCTCGCATGTACCAGCAACAACACATGCAAAATGAGAATGTGGTACCTCGGGGGCAGCAAGTGAACCATGTGGAGGAAGATGTTCACCATGTCAACGTCATTGTAACCTTAAGGAATGGAAAGCAGGTTGACAATCACATTTCCTTGCCACCACCACCATCTATGCAGCCCCTCAGTGGGAATGGTGGTGAAAAAGAGACTGAGGGTGAGGGTAATACACCAACACCTCTTTCTCAGGCACCGCAGAAAACCAACCTTCCAAAAGCTCTCTATCCTAGTAGGTAAACCAAATAGCAGAGTGACACAATGGATAAGATATTAGAGGTGTTTAAGGAAGTGAAGGTTAACATCCCCTTGTTGGATGACATCCAACAAATACTTGAATATGTCGTGATAAAATATCTCTGCACAACCAAAAGGAAGACCAATGTTCTGGAGAAATCATTCTTAGGTGCAAATGTAAGCTCACTTTTGTCCAATCTCAGCTACAAAAAATACAAGGACCCTGGATTTCCTACTATTCAGTGTACGATAGGGGACAATAGCATGAGTAATGTATTGCTTGATTTATGATCGGCGGTCAACCTCCTCCCATTTTCTGTTTATCAATAGTTGAACTTGGGAGAATTGAACCAACTAAGATCATCCTCCAATTGGCGGATAGATCCATTCGTATTCCAAAGGGGATTATCGAGGACATGCTTATCAAAGTTGGAGATTTTATATTTCCAATAGATTTTGTTGTCCTCGATACCAATCCTGTTGCGAACACCCACTCTCAAATACATTTGATTTTGGGTTTAGACCATTTCTGACACCTCCAACGCCTTAATTAATTGTAGAAATGGTCTCATGAAGCTCTCATTCGGTAAGATGAGTGTCGAGTTTCATGTGTTCAACTCTGGTAGGCAACAGGAGCCCATGGACCAACCTTTAAATCACAATCTCATCCGCCAATTAGAGAAAGCACCACAAAATCAACGAACACCCCTAACACCAATGCAACCCATTGAGAATGTTTGTGGGCCCAGCGCAAACTCACTGCCTGTCTTTCCAATGCAACAGAGTGAGCAGACATCAAACATGAATGTCCAAAGGGAGTGTCCGTTGCATGATTCAGTTGATATCATTAGTGAAGAGGACACACCTCAGCATATGCCCATTCCAGAAGGTGTCGTCACCCCGTGTCCCAGGGCTATTGAGCCCATTGAGCTTCATATTGACTCCAACAAGGACCCACCTACGACCGAGCTTATGCATGATAATATACAGGAGGTTAGGTGGTCCTTGTTGGATGACTTGAGGAGAAGCCCCATTCAAAGTGAAACTACTGTTTCACATCCTTCGAATGAGCATGAGGAACTCATTCTGATGCACCCACCTATTTGTTGGAGGGTTTTGTTCGATGAGAAACTAAACCCTAGTGAGGCAACACAACTCCACTCATTCATGTTGCCTACACCCAACCAATATCATGAGGGGTTCGAGCATTTCAGCTTTGACCTTTCACCCCTCATGACACCTCAAAGAACCAATGAAGTGGGCACATGTTTGCAAATCTCTGGCCCGCAGGACTCGATGTTCTCATTTGATATTCCTTGACCAAATGAGAATTTGCTACAGTACACCCCGTAAGTGTCCAAATTGGCCATATGCACCTGCTTTTTCGGTATTGCCGCATATGCATCTGGTGAGCATCCTATTTGCGCAAATGCACCGGGGTCATTCGTGGGCCCCAAGCCAGAGAGACTACATGAATGGGACGTTAACGGCCGTCCAAATATGTTCATGATCCGTTTGGTAGGTTGTGTGATTTGGGATTGACTGTAGCCAAATAAATTTTACTAAGACTAATCTAAGACCATGACGAAACCATTACAGTGCGGGAATCACTCTACATCAAATCACTCTGGATCGACTCTGGCATCACTCTGGATCGTCTATTGAATCGCTCTGTATCGACTCTAGAATCGGTCTGGATCATCTCTGGAATCGTTCTGGATCGTCTCTGGAATCGGGCTGGATCACTTCTGGAATCAATCTGGATCAACTCTGGACAATCTGGATCGGCTCTGGAATCACTCTGAATCGACTATGGAATCACTCTGCATCGACTCTGGAATCGTTCTGGATAGTCTCTGGAATCAATCTGGATCGACTCTGGACAATCTGGATCGGCTCTGGAATCACTCCGGATCCGCTCTGGAATCACTTCGGATCCACTCTGGAACCAGTGACTGTAGTCCCAGACTAATCTAAGACGATGAATAAACGTAACTCTCCTCCTTCCCAAATCCCCGAGTTCTCCCACATTGCGGAAATCCTAACTCGACTCCTTCCCAAATCCCTGGGTTTTCCCACCGTCCAGAAACCATAACTCGCATCCTTTGCAAATTCCCGTCTAATCGTCCCCATTTTCCTACTTTGCACAAATTGGAGGGCGACCACACTGACCAGTGGATCGGGCAGAGGTAGCGACGACCACACGACAACGTGGAAGATGGTACACACAAGAAGCGTACTGATTGGGAAGCGAAGATGGTTAGTGATTTTTTTCTGATTTGAGATATGCAAAATTACGTGGTTTGTTTAGGTTTGAATGTTTTGATTTCAGTTTTCGGGTCGGCTTTAATTCATATCTGTCAATTTAATTCGTTTTCCTTATGTTTTTTGGCTTTGCATTTTTATTATCCAAGCAGTGTGTCTGATTTAGAAGGTAGTGTGAGACTGAGGTTGCATTGTGGTGGTCGATGGGTTAAGTGCAAGGATAGGGATAGAGTTGTTGGTTTTGAAGAGGTAGCATCATTGGTTGTGGTTGAGGAATGGACGATTGACTTGTTAAGGGATTGGATATGCAGTGTAATGAAGTGGTCATCCACTGAAATGGTTGTGCATATGCATTATATGATTCCAAGCAAAGTTAGGAAAGACTACAAACCTTTGAGTAGCAATGGGGACATAGAGGAGTCACTTAAATTCCCGAATCAGCAAAGTGAGTTTCACATCTATGCTACCCATGACAGGAAAGCAGAAGCTTTTGTAGGGGTTGAGAATGAAATAGAACCTTCTGTAGGTGTTGAGAAAGAAATACAAGCAGTTTATGGTAGTCCAGAAACAGTACCTATAGTGCCTAGTGTGGTAGGGAGTGTAAGCTCACAACCTTTATCTGCACCCTCTGTGGCACCTTGTGAACCCCTCGTGGGAGATGTTTTTGAACATCAGGGGAGTGGTACCCTCCCATGTCACTCTGAACCCAGCTTAGTAGTGGGTAGAACAACACCTAGGGAAGACACCTTGGTTTCCAGTGGAAGCAGTGGTACAGACTCTGAGTATGTTTTATATTCTGATGAACTTGATGAAAGTGAGGAAGACAATGGGTGTTGGGGTGCGAAGGATTTTGATGACCAGGGAGACAACGGAATTGATTTCGATCCGCTTGATGATAGATCTGAGTGTTGGGGTGTGAAGGAGTCCAACCCAGAAATAGATGTGGGAAAGAAGTTTCCTAATGTGAAATCCTTCAGAATGTGTTTATTAATGCACTGCATTGTGAGTGAATGTGAGATAACCTACTTGAAGAGCCAACCAGATAGGGTCACAGCCAGGTGTAGAGATGTTCAATGTAAGTGGAGAATTCATGCCTCCAGGTTAAATGATGGCAGAGTGTTTGAAATCAAGAGTTTGAGGTTACCACACACTTTCTCATCTGTAAATAACCGTGCCTCTAAGATGACCACTAGGGAGTGGTTTGCCCAAGAGTGCAAGGAGTGGCTTGCGTTGGATGACAGATTCACTGTGAGGAACATATCTGACCAACTGAAGAGCAAATATCACTTGAGTTTGCCTTACCATCGAGTTTGGTGTGGTCGGGAGATTGCAATAAGGGAGTTGTGGGGGGGTGAAGCTCAACAATACGCTTTGATCCCATCTTTGGCTTGGGAGATGAGCAAGACCAACCCTGGTAGTATAATCAGTTTTGAAGTCAAACCTCAAGATGGGTCCTTCTACAAATTATTTGTGTGTCTAAAGGGCTGCATTGATGGTTTTCTGAATGGTTGTAGACCTCTTGTAGGCCTAGATGGTTGTCATCTGAAAGGGAAGTACAAGGGTACCCTATTATCTGCCACCTCGGTTGATGGAAATCACCAGCTGTTTCCTGTAGCATTTGCTGTAGTGGAATCCGAGAGTCATGGAAGTTGGGCCTGGTTTCTTACTCATCCCAAAGAGGCAGTTGGTCAGAGGAATGATTTGGTTGTCATAAGCGACAGGTGCAAAGGTTTAGAGGAGGGGGTAACAGAGGTCTTTGGTGGGTGTGAGCATAGAGCGTGTGCTAGACACCGTTACCAAAACTTCCAAAAGAATTCAAGAGTGCTATGTTTCTTAGTCTAATGTGGGAGGCTGCCTTTGCCTTTACAGCCACTGAGATGGAAAGAAAAATGCAGTATATAAGGTAAATTAATGAGGGTGCATATAATTGGTTAGTACAAGTGGACAACACTGACAGAATTTGGTCAAGGAGTCAATTTGGGTGTGAGGCCAAGTCTGATTATGTTACAAACAACCTAAGTGAGTCCTTGAACAACTACATTAGGGAAGTTAGGCATCTTCCTATTGTGACTATGGTGGACAATTTGCGGTAGAAGTTGATGCAGACCATGTTCAAGAGACAAGAAGATAGCAGAGAGTGGACAAATGTTGTGGTGCCAAAAGGCAGAACATGGTTAAATGAAATGTCTAGGAAGTTAGGCTCCTTTTCTATCATAAGATGTCCTAACTCGAAGGCAGAAGTGTCTAATGGAATCAAAAGATGCGTTGTTGACTTGCTTCAGAAGTCCTACACCTGCAGACTTTGACAATTGACAGGGCTGCCATGTCAGCATGCCTCTGCTTTCATTGGGACAATTAGAGGGGCTCATTGGGAGGATTATATTAGCCCATGGTATTACAAAACAGTGTACGATCAAGCTTATGAGGTGGGTATTAATCCAATGGCAGATAAATCGGAGTGGGATCATGTAGAGGGATTTACAGTATCACCTCTGACAGTGAAAAGACAACCCGGAAGGCCGAGGAAGGTCAGATACAAGGGCACAATGGACCCAAGCTGCAGCAGGAGACAGAAGAAATGCACTAGGTGCGGTATACTTGCTCACCATGCTAGGAAATGCAAGGAGCCAATTGGGACCCAAACTGAAGACCAAGGCACTGCAAGGTTCGCACCATTGCATCAGAAATGCAGTTTACTTTAATCACATTCATATATAAATATTCATGCATTAATTTTGTGGTTCTTACATTGTCAGGGATAGAAGAGGTGGGAAGAGGAGGAAAACCAGGAATGAGGACGTGGGTCTCACTCAGACAGCAACCCATACCACAAATGAGGCACAATCCAGCCAAAGTACCTACGGTTCTATGGTGGACCTTCTTCAATCGGTTGGGGGAGTGCAAGGAAGGTTACATGACTCGCAATGGCCAAATTTCCAATGAGAGAATTAATGTTTTTTTCATTAGATCAGTGTATTATAAATATATGATAGCAAATTGTAACTTAATGTTTTACTTGAACGCAGTGGCAGACATTTGAATACTCACATTAATTGTAAAGGGTGTTGCTTGAATTTTACCAATTGGAATTCCAAGTGTTGCTTTAGGTGCATTCTATGTTCTTCATGTGTGACCCTGGATTCACCCTGGATCTCTTCTGAAATGACCTTGGATCCATTCTGGATACGTTCCGGCATCACCCTGGATCCACTCTGGATCTCTTCTTAAATGACCCTGGATTCAGTCTGGATCCGTTCTGACATCACCTTGGATCCACTCTGGATCTCTTCTGGAATGACCCTGCCTCTATTTCGTAACTTACGTTACACCTAGGGTCTTTCTGGCATGACCCCTGGATCCATTCTAGATTCGTTCCGGCATCACCCTGGATCCACTCTGGATCTCTTCTTAAATGACCCTGGATTCAGTCTGGATCCGTTGTGGCATCACCTTGGATCCACTCTGGATCTCTTCTGGAATGACCTTGCCTCTATTCCGTAACTTACGTTACACCTAGGGTCTTTCTGGCATGACCCTGGATCCATTTTGGATCCATTCTGGCATGACCCTGGATCCACTCTGGATCTCTTTTGGAATGATCATGCCTCTATTCCGTAACTTAAGTTACACCTAGGGTCTTTCTGGCATGACCCTGGATCCATTTTGGATCCATTCTGGCATGACCCTGGATCCACTCTGGATCTCTTCTGGCATGACCCTGGATCCATTTGGGATCCATTCTGGCATGACCCTGGATCCACTCTGGATCTCTTTTGGAATGATCCTGCCTCTATTCCGTAACTTAAGTTACACCTAGGGTCTTTCTGGCATGACCCTGGATCCATTCTGGATCCGTTCCGGCATCACCCTGGATCCACTCTGGATCTCTTCTGGCGTGACCCTGGATCCATTCTGGCATGACCCTGGATCTACTTTTGATCTCTTCTGGAATGACCCTGGATTCAGTCTGGATCTGTTCTGGCATCACCCTGGATCTCTTCTTAAATGACCCTAGCTCTATTCTGGCATGACCAGACACTATCCATGCTCATTGGTTGTGTTTTCCACACCCAATCCAGTCATACGAAGTGGGAAAACGGTTTCACTCGGATACTCCTCCTGTCCCCAATCCTCAATCATCCTTCCAAAAGAAAGAACCAACATGTCTTCAGCCATGGAAGTTGGTAGCATCGGCGCGTCACAGAAGGCATTTAATTATTTCCAACCGTCCATGTGCTCTTCGGAGGCTGTGGACAAGGAGCTGAAAGAGTTATCCGGCCGTCGGAATGCTATGTTCAGGAGTACACCGTTTGGTCACTTTCTGAATATGTCGAAGATACCTGTGGACAACGACATTCTCGACTTTATGGTTGAGAACTTCGATGTGGAAGCATCCGGTTTCAAACTCGGAGATGTCGTCGTCCCATTCACACCAACTCATGTCTCCTCCATACCTGGGCTGAAGAACGGAGGCATTCCGGTAGATATGACCGCAAACACAACATCTATTCGCGGAGGTAAACTATTACAAAGGGATCACATCAAACGTCTGATTTCCGACGCGAAGAACAGTACGGAGGACGCCGAGTTCATGCGGTTATTACTCTGTCTTCTTTTCTCCCATTTTCTTTTTTACGATGGTAGTCGTCGGACTAAGACTTGGTTCATACTAGTCGTCGAACACTTGCAAGCCCTTGACACTTACGATTGGACATATGTTCTTTTCCGATTTCTTGTCGCTGGGTTGGCCGAAGCATCTGTCCTTCTGAAGAAGAGAAAATCGGCAGGAAACATGCGCCCGAAGACTGGTCAGGTTACTGGGTGCGTTGCCATTTTGCAGGTGTGGCTTGGGGAACATTTGAAGATTACTACTGGGATTCCTCGTTAGATTCCCCTTGCAAATAGATGGGTTTCATGGATTTGTGGCGTCCAGTTTTCTAAAAAACTGCGAAGCGTTGGAGTCACCCTCAGCAAAATAGAACTTGGTCAGGTTGATCTCATAGCATTAGAGGAGATAACCCCGGGCATCAATGAGCAATTGGACTGTAGTAATCAAATGGCAGAGATCGAAGGGGGTGATCCAGTACATCCTCCCTTTCCTGACCAGAGGATCGTTGTCGGTGAACATTTCATCATAAAAGACCCTCTTCAAGAGGAAGTAAATTTCCTGGAAATGAAATTACGGTGGGTCAAAGCAGAACAGGCAGTTAAGAAATTGCAGAAAGAATTGTGTGCGAAGAATTCCAACGATTTGTCTCTGCTGGACTCAAAACTGTCTGACAACCACTCTCGTCTGGTTGAATTGAATAATCAGATCGTTCATCTTGATGGCCAATTGGCGAAGAAGACTGCCATTTTGGTTGAGAAGATCAAACAACTAGAAGATACGAATTCCCAACTAGCAGAAAGGAATGTCCAATTTACCGTAAAGGAGGTTCAGTTGGCTGAGTTAACTGCAAAATTGGATGAACAGAACCAACAAATAAACATTACGGACTCCCTACAAACAGAGAAGAATGCTGAGCTTGTACTTCGGGACGCCCAGCTGGTTGAGAAAAAGGTACAACTTTCAGAGTTAGATGAACTTCTTAGTGAGAAAAACAAAGAACTATGTCAGCTCAATAATGTTTTAGCTCAGAAAAATAAAGAAATGGTTCAAGCTCGTACACCTATTGATATACCAGATGAGTCCATTACGGATTCCCAGCTTGTTCTTCAACACGGCCAGTTGGGTGAGAAAGAGGTGCAAATGACAGAGTCAAATGAACCTTTAATGAGAAAAACACACAACTATGTCAGCTGAATAAAGATTTAGCTCAGAAAAATAAAGAAATGGTTCAAGCTCCTACACCTTTTAATCTACCGAATGCTTCCATTACACCTACAGGCCCGAGGGCAGAAAGAAGAAAAATAAGAAGTATACGAAAGAAGGGTACGGAGAAGCCAGTATTACAAAAGAGGAAGGCTAAAAATGATGAAGAATATTTTATTCAAAAAAGGCTCAAGTATGCAGGCCTCCTTTCCTCTGCTCCTTCAACTCCAACTGAACTTCGGTCACTACCACTTGTGAATGCGGGTAGAGATGTACACCTCAAAGCCTTGTTTGGGTTGTCAGCCGATGAAAGGAATGCCATTTTTCATTTGGCATGTAGCACTGTGGACCCCAAGCGAATTATATGGTCAAATGATATTGCACAGATTAACATTCAAGATTTCAAGGATCTGATTAGAAAAGGTTCAGATTTCTCGTCCGACGTGAGTATTTTACATCTTCCGTTGTTTCTTTCCAATAACTTTTCATCACATGTATCATAATTTTTAATTTTACAGCTAATGGATGCACTGCTCTGTGTGTTGGAGGATCGGCAAACAAAAATCTTGGCCTCTACCAATTATAATGTTATTGTCATTCCATCGATGGCTACCTCAGGAATTGGTATTCAGTGCGAAGGTCTATACGAAGAAATCATTAAGGGGAAATTATTGGCTTGGGACCCCAACCACTCAGTCATCGCACAACCACTTGTGACCTCAGGGCACTGGACCTTGCTTTCTGTGTGCGTGGCAACGCATTTTTTTAACGTCCATCACACATTACAACAGCTTATCTCGTCTTCTTGACAGACGAAGATCCATCTGAAATAGTCGGGTCTTCCGAGGAATTGGCTCTAAGTATGACAAAGTTCTGGAGGCAGCGTTTTGGTGTAGAATGGAAGCTGAACTTTGAAAGGAAAAAATCCCAACCGCAGGGTAAAGGAACGAATGATTGTGGGGTATTTGTAGCCCACTGGGTACGATGCTTGATGGGAGGGACAGATCCAACTCTTGAAGAGGACGTCAAATATTTGCACTCAGTTAGGGGAGAATTAGAATTGTACTTGATTTCATATTCAAGATTTAGAAATCCCTAACTAACACTCACTAGATTTGTTAGGTACTGACTATTTTGTAAAGTTGTTCGATATTAACCATATATGTAGAGGGGGAACACTATTCACATAATACATACTTTCTTTTTTAAAATCTCCACTTGTCCCTTATGATTCATTGTTAATGCATGTGTTTTGTAACCCTTGTCTCGATCTTGAATGTACATGTGTTATTTCTGGTTTAACCATGAAGTCCTTTCGAGACTAACGCTGGATCACTCTAGATAAATGCTGGGAATTTATGGAACGACTCTGGGATAACTTTGGATCCATGCTGGAATCACTCTGGATCGACTCTGGGATCACTCTGGATCGATGCTGGGATTACATTTATAAAATAGATTTTTTAGTTTGATAAATACACGATCCACTATCTTGTACATTAGGCCTACTTTCTGGAATGAGTATGGATACATTATGGATTCATGACGCTGGATTAACGCTGGAATAGCTGCCGATCGAGTCTGGATTGACTCTAGACTAAATTTCGACAGTCGTCTACCCATGGTCTCCTTCTGGAATGACTATGGATTTATTTATGGATTCATTCTGGCATCACGCTGGATTACCTCTACATTTAGTCTCGTTTCAAGACTATGGACTCCCATAAATCAGTTTGCAATTTAACAAAAAAACATTAAACCCAAAAAACAATGAGCAAAGGGAAAGACATCCGAAGTTTGAAAAGACGCCCACAATTTTATTACGAACCGAATCTGAAAGGGAAAGTACACGTCCAGCCACAACAAAACTCCTACAGGTCCTAATCAGATGAAGATTCAAAAGGGCGGGGATAATTCGACATTAATTCCTCTACCAACTGCCGTCGCTTCTCCTCGAGGTCCTTCAATTCTAAGAAAGGTTCTTCAAGGGCTAGACCGGTTGTCTTGTGTGTGTCCGGGTTTCCAGTGCGCATGGCTCTCTTCCAGCCAATCATGCAGTTCGTCATTCTCCACCGGCAGAACATTATGGCCGTCTCCACAACCTGCAACTCCTTACATCGTTGGCGAGGTTCATTTTCTACACACTTAGGATAGCCTCCAGAATTACTCTGTACTGACTCTTTACTCATCTGGACTCACACTTGTTGCTTCATAACATGTCCGTCTCTAAACAATTGTATGACTTATATAGAAACTTTATCTCTTTCAAATACAGACAAGTCTTTTCGCATACAAATTCATTTGTGATACGTCTTGTCACGTATTGATGGTAAGTCCTGATCTCGATGTTCAACAGTCGTTCCCCTTTAATCACGGGAACCTTTGCGCTTCAACTTACGAAGGAATTGACAGATCAACCCCCTTTTGTGGACACGTATTTGCCTAGTGGTCTCTGACGTGTGACGTGTCATTCCAGACCCATTCCAGGGTTGAACGACCAGGTCTCATACGTGTCCGTGGGACTACAGTCGCTGGTTCCAGAGTGTATCCGGAGTGATTCCAGAGCGGATCTGGAGTAAATCCAGAGCCGATCCAGATTGTCCAGAGTCGATCCAGATTGATTCCAGAGACGATCCAGAACGATTCCAGAGTTGATGCAGAGCGATTCCATAGACGATCTAGAGTGATTCCAGAGCCGATCCAGATTGTCCAGAGTCGATCCAGATTGATTCCAGAAACGATCCAGACCGATTCCAAAGACGATCCGGAACAATTCTAGAGACGATCCAGACCGATTCCAGAGTCGATACAGAGCGATTTCATAGACGATCCAGAGTGATGCCAGAGTCGATCCAGAGTGATTCGATGTAGAGTGATTCCAGCACTGTAATGGTTTCGTCATGGTCTTAGATTAGTCTTAGTAAAATTTATTTGGCTACAGTTAATCCCAAATCACACGTCCTACCAAACGGATCACGAACCGATTCGGACGGCCGTTAACGGCCCATTCACGTCATCTCTCTGGAGTGGGGCCCACGAACGGCCCAGGTGCATTTGCGCAAATAGGATGCTCACCAGATGCATATGCGGTAATACCGAAAAAGCAGGTGCATATGGCCAATTTGGACACTTACGGGGTGTACTGTAGAAAATTCCCCTTATGAGAATATCATTGTTGATGTAAATATCTTGTTTAGAAGAAAGAAAAAAAAGATTTTTTTAAAAAAAAGAGTAATAAAAGACTCCACCAGTGACCAATGATCGTTATGGGCTCCAACCCTTGTGTATTTGGGCCACATTTGTTTGACGTATTTGTCTCACTTCTTAAGTATCTTACAGGTTTTTGGGAATTGGGGTTATGTCCATCAACATAACCATGAAACTCTCATTGTGTTTCACGTTGGTGAGATCTTTTAAAGGCTCTTGAGGTGATTGGATGAAGAGCAAGAAGAAGTTTTCTTTACTTTCTGTAGAAGAAGCAAGAACCAGATGAAGAGGTTGGTTGCTCCTATAGAAAGTAGCAATAAGGTTTGTCTTTTGAGTTCTAAAACATCAGGAGCACGTACATTGTATACTTATATTGCCCATAGTATCTTTTAAAACCTCGATCGCCTTTAATGATATTTCCAAGCAATTTACTTGGAGAGCTCGTTTATAATCTTATATTATTCAGTGGCTTCTAATTTGTCACATGCATTGAAAATTTGGTCATTTAGGAAGGACTGACAGAGTTCCATAGAGTTACTGGAGTCCGAGAACCATCAGTCGAACCCCATTCAGTCGTCCAATACCTAGGCAACAAAGTTCCTTAGAATTACTAGAGTTCCATAAAAGTCGACCGAACAACATTTGGTCATCCGAAGTAACATACGTTTCCAATGATCGTTAGTAGCATTGAAGGGAAGTCACCAAAGTAATTCATCAACTTTTCAAGTGTATTGGGGCAGTAAGAAATATACATGTGCAAAGGTTCAATAAGGTCCTTTTGGAAGTGCACCCAAACAAAAATCTGATTGAAAATTTGGTCATTTAGCAAGAAAAACTCATACAATTTTCTGCAATTGCACTTCGGATAAGTAGAAATGGTGATAGTATCAAACAAAAACAATCAAGATGGTGATATGCAATCTAAAAGTAATGAAACCATTTTTCATAACAAGCTTCAAGACGTAATACAACATCAACAACATGTCCACTTCATTTGTCAAACCTTTAACACTTCGTAAGAACTCTGTCAATGTCACTCTAGAGATACTAAGGTTCGGATGAGCTATTACGGAGGAGAATGATGCATTTGTACTCGTTCTCATTCTTGAATGACCAACCAGGGTAGTTATGTCTTGTGTAGGGGTCCAAAGATTCCAAAGTGTTTATGTCATCCTGAACTTTGAGGGTATCACCTTTAACCACACCAACGTAGACATCACTACAGAGAAGGCAACAACTATCACCACTTCATGGTTCCCACTAATTTTTGGTACTTCAAATCGATCTTGACCGTCCATTGATTAATTTCTTTTCTCCTTCAAATTGATCTTCATCATCTATTAAAATTCAACGAAGTTTTGGTCCTTTAAATTAATCTCAATCGTTTATCAAGACCATTAATTTTTGGTCCATCAAATCGATCTCAACGTTCGTTGAGTAAAAATGAATTTTAGTGTTAAATAATTAAAAAATAACTAAAAAAATGAATTTTGGTCCCCTTATTTACCCCAAACCCTCCTCATTACACCGCTCCTCGTCGCATTCGTTGTCTTCGCCACCTTGCCACCTCACCATCGTCGCGCCACCATTGTCCTCGTCATGTCACCAACATCCTTGCCACGTTGTCATCGTCTCCGCCACCACCTCTGTCGTCGCCATTTCTACCTTCTCTCCTATGGTAACCATCCTCTCCTCCTCCTCCTCTCATCGACCACCTCCTCCACCATCGACCACCACCTCTGGCCTCCTCCTCCTCTCCTCTCCTCTGGGCACCTCCCTCACCACCACACCCCTGACCTCCTCCACCATCAACCACAACCTCCTCCTCCTCTCCTCACCTCTGGCCATCCCCTCCACCACCACACCCATGATTGGACCACCCACCTCATTCGACAGCCCCTGTCTCCACACTGACAAGAACCTCCACCCCATGAGCGACCACCCCCTCCTCCTTCAACAACCCCCCCCCCCCCCCCAAAGTTGGCACTTCTATTTTTATCAAGCACACTATGGTTTATACAATTCTTCTGCTCGTCTACGTTGATGACATTATCCTTACTGAAAGCATTAAAACACCCATTGATGATCTCATCACCACTTTCAAGAAAGAATTTGTCATGAAGTATCTCACTCCTCTTAGCTACGTTCTCAGCATTGAAGCCCATTGTGACGAGGACCAACTTCGTCTTTCCCAATCAAATATATTTATGACCTTCTCAAGTGCCATCACATGACCGATCCAAAATTCCTCCAAACTCCCATTTTCGCAGACTTTCGTCTCTCTCAATATCACACTGAGCCATACTTTGACCCAACAACTTATCGCAGTGTGGTTGGCACTCTCCACTATCTCACTCATCCCTGATATTTCCTTCGTTGTTAATCAAGCTTGCCAATATATGCACAATCCATCCACCCGTCATTGGACATTTGTCAAAAGCATTCTCCAGTGTTAAAAGCACATTCTCTCTCGGGCTCACTCTTACTCGGACCACCTTTGGCTACCTACATGCATGCTCTGATGGCAATTGGGTCGAGGATTCCGACGATTGATGCTCTATAAGCGGATTTTGCATCTACATTGATCCAAATATCATTTCCTGGAGCTCCAATAAACAAAACACTGAGTCCCGATCTAGCTTAAAATCTGAAAACAAAGGCCTAGCAAATGCAACATCTGTACTCATTTGGGTGCAATCCTTTTTCCTTCAACTTGGCATCTCCTTATCACATCCACCAACACTATGGTGCGACAATCTCTCTGCGATCTACCTCACTACCAATCTATTTTTTCATGCTCGCACCAAACACATCAAGGTTGATTACCATTTTGTTCGAGAATGTGCATCCACCAACCAACTCCAAGTTCAGTTCATCTCCAGCAATATTGACCAAATCGCCGATATATTCACTAAACACCTCTCCACCACTCGCTTTGCCACTCTACGATCCAAACTCAGGAAGGCACCTCTCTCCATGTGTTTGCGGGAAGATATTAACAATAGAATCACTTCCAACGACTAGGTTGTTTGCCACCCTGCACATATCCTAATTTTAGCAACTACAATAATCATAAGATTGATGTTCTCTTTTGTAATATAATTAGGTTCTATATTCTCCTACAACTTGTTATTGCATATCCTTTTGTACACATCTTGTAACTTTAACTAAAGAAATACAATCAAAGGCTCCAAGGGAGAATTCCAAAACTTTCACTTTGAAATGAAATTTTATTTTGAAGTTTTCAATTGTAGGAAACTTCAAAAAGTAATATATATATAAGTATTTGTAGACATCCCCACCTAAGATGTTCCTGATCTGAAATACTCAAGCAAAGCAAGTCGCAACTACAATCTCTCTTAAGTTGATAATCAACACACAACTCAACCCATATTGAGCAAAATCATCCCAGTTTGTATACCAATGCAACCAATGTCATGCTTAAGACCACCATTAACAACGCACGGGCACTTCCCGGGTGTCATGTTTTCTCTCTTAGCCACATCAGTTTTTCTCTCTGCCACGTTAGCACAAACCAACCCCCCAAATTTTCCTTAACCACACTTAGAAACAACTCAAATGCCCTACATTCTCTCCCCTCCACGTCGTTTGAGGATGAATTCTGGGTCAAACACACAAAAATATTTTAAAAAAATTAAACATATAAACAAATAAAAACATATTTTCACAAAAAAAATTGAAAACACGATTTAAAATAATTTTTAACATATTATATATATATAAACCAATCAAGGGGGCCCACGTGCCCCCCCCCCCCCCGACCCACCCACCCGGGTGGAAAATCAGGCAGGGGACGTGTCCGAGCGCCCTACACCTCCGCCTGGAATTTTTGCACGGTTAAGGGTGCTCTAAAACCATATAGGCGTGTATTTTACAAGGTTTAATAAGGGTTTAGAAACAATTAACCCGACATATTTTGTCAGGAATTAATCGGAATCAAAACCTACATCAAACTCCCTCATTGCCTTCAAATTATATTAACCTCAATATAATTCTAACCTTCATTAGATTAACTAACCTTAACCTAATTTTCTTTGACTCTATAAATAGAGTTGAGGTCTCCATTATTGTGTAAGGTTGGAAAGGAGTAAGGTTGAGAGAATTTTAGAGTAGGTTGTGCCGATTCCATTCTAAGTCTAGTTTCGTACACCACCTGAAACAAATGCTAAATTCTAACCCATGCTTCACAAAATATACTTAATGGGCCACAAAGAAAAGAGAGATTTGAGCTTATGGATTGAAAATTTGAAGTGCTGAGTAGAGAGACTTGACATAAACGTCCCCATTTTCTTATCTCATGTTCTCTTCTTTTTATTATCCTAAGCATGTTTGTTTGTTTGTTTATTCGGTTATGATTTAAGTGTTGTCATGTTATTTTCTGGTTAGACATGTCATTTTTTATTTTCAAGTGCATTATCCAATTTTATGCTCTAGTGTAGGGTTGTCAAGTTTTGCTCAAGGTCAGTGGATTGCTCGATGTTCGCTAGATTTTGCTCAGATCGTGACTTGGATCGGTTAGTAACAAGCCAAACACGAAATATTTCAAAATTAACTATTTGTTCCTCTGTTATAGGTGTTGCAGAAATGTCTGCGATAGAGTAAATATCTCTACGAACGAATGTATCAGATCTAATTGAAAAATGGAAAGATTTGTACAAGTTATATGTTTCGTCACCACTTTGTGGAAAATGGTTAGGTATGAATATGTCAGATACTTGTAACTCCATTGGTGAAAGTCTCTTTCTCTCCAAAAAAATATGCTTTTTTTACCGACGCACAAAGAAAATATTTTGTTGCAAATGAACAAGATATTAAGGAATTGTCCATATGTAAGATCATAATTATTGATACCGGAATACCCAACAATGGGTTCCATTGAATGAATGATGGATCCAGATCCCAAGAACAATAATGCTTTAGAAATGGACCCGAACCTAGGTGATCTATCCATGACCAGGATAAAGCTTGGGTGAAACTAAGTGGAGGTCTGAACCGACTGATGTTGAAGAATCAGCGGATGATTTGTGGTTAGATGTGAAATGCCACTCGAACCCAAAGCTAGTTGGTTCTCTCCGAAATGCGTTGCTTGGGATAAGGAAGACAGATCACAATAAAGATTGGGCTTTTTATTACTAAGATTTGTATTAGAAAATTACTTAACAAAAAAAACCGCTTGACGAACTAAATTAGTCGAGCACAAGCCGAGAAATCCGTATTACTTTGGTTTATAATTTCAAAATGTTTAACTTGTTTTTCTTGATGTCATTTTGGTTTTATTGTGGTTGTTTGTGTTTAGTTTATGTCTTTCAGATTTTAGGTATTACTACTATGATTTCAATTGGGTGTATGACTTTCAAATGTTTGTGGTTGTGGTTGAAATGTTTTTAACAAGAAATAATTTATCGCCGAATGAATGATCGAAATTCTAAATTTGTCTAAATAGAACTCGACACTTAAGTTGCAGAGTTTTATAAAACCGAACTCAACTCTTAGCGTGCGGAGTTCATGTTTATAGAACTCAGCAACGCCAGTGCCAAGTTCTATTTAATTGAAGTCGACAAGCACATTGTCGAGTTCTATTTAATTGAACATGACTACCACAATGTGGAGTTCTATTAAGGCTCTGAACTGGTATCGCACCTACTTGGTATGTGTAAAATTTTCTAAGGGTTAGAACACGACGTCCTCAACGTCGAGTTTGTTTAGAGAGAACTCAACGTCTTTAAGGCCGAGTTTGTTTATAAAGAAATCGGCATCCTGAACGTCGACTTCTTTACGAAATTTATTTTCTACAGAAACACTAGGTTCTGTATACACTAAAATCAAGACTTGTCGCCACATATATCGTGACGTGGTGGAAGTGCGTTTATTTTGGAAAATTGTTTTGAGAGATGTTTAATTTGAATATTTTTGAAATAATTTTAATTTGATTTTTTTTTGAGGCACATACTCTCACATCTATTGCTCGCTCGCTCTTCTCCTTTCGCCACGAAGCAGTAAGGACTCCACCACGTGGTTGTATGGCCACTCCTTTTGTCGCATTTCTCTATGTCACTCTTAACTCAAACTTTATCTAAGTCTGCTCATCTCATCTCACTCTTTCTTCTAATTCTTCTAATACCCCACCCAATTTGAATACCCTCACTAGTGCTGAATAGGGAATAAGTGTCGCCCAATACACGTCAGTATCCCATAAATGTGACTTCTATTGGTATATACGTCACATTTACTAGTAGCCAACGTCTATACTCACATCTAGACGTTGGTTTTTTCAATATCCTGTTAGACACGGGAGAAAGATGGGGAGCACCAGACCGAGCCACCCCAGAAAGCTGCCCTCCACCACACGCACATGGACCGCCAACCAGCGGTCCCAAACCGCTATTTGGCGGTTCAGAAGTTGCGTCTGGTGGGCTGCTTTGGCTCGCCTTGTTCTCCATGTTGAGGGCCTTCTATTGCCATCACTAGATCCATACTTTGATCTACTCAATTGGTGGACACGAATGAAAGAAGAGAACTCACTACTTAACACTCATAAGGAAAAACGAGATTTGCACCAAACTCATCTTTTCTTTCTTCTTTCTCACTTGACTTGACTTGTTTTTGGCTTGTTTTACAAATGGAGAACTCTTGTGCTTATATAGGCACTTACAAAGACTCTTCAACTTAACCTAAAACACAAACATAACATAAACTACATAAAGATGATCATTCAAGATCATTACAACCTCTACTTAAATTGCATCATAAAATAGGACAAAAATCATAGAAAAAATGAAGAGTCCCTTTGTCTCTTCCTTTCCTACAACCTTTTGTCTTCCTTCTTGTTGATTCATCAACTCCTAGATGACTCACCCTCCATAGGTGATGTGGCTAGTGACTAGGATGCCACCTAGGATTAAGTTCAATTCTCAATACTCCTCCTTGAACTTAATCCTCTTCCATCCACCATCCCAAGTAGGTTGCGCATCCTTTCCTGCAACCTTATTGAAAACTTCTTTTGTTTGAGCTAAAAGACACGATGTGCAACTCATTTGTCGTCTCGTAGATTTCACGAAGTGTCTTGAACCTCCTTGGTCTCATCTTGTCTTGTTTGTCGGATGGAACTGTTTCACGTTCAGTGGGGTTGGCAATCTCCTCTCTCTCTGTTCTTCATTTCACACTTCTGAAATCTCCTCTTTGGAGTCCCATGCTACCTCCTCGTTAACCTGCACATCACGGCTAATGACAATTTTGTTTTTAGTGGGATCGAGAAGCCTATAAGCTTTCGATTGTTCGTCATAGCCAACGAACACAAGTTTTGTGCTCCTATCATCAAGTTTTATTCTTTTCTCCTTTGGTACATGTGCATAGGTGACGCTCCCAAACACTTTCAGATGTGCCACAGTTGGCTTGTAGCCACTCCAAGCTTCTTGTGGAGTTACTTCCTCCAAGCTTGCGGTTTTGCAACGATTCCACGTGTACACCGCACAACCCACCGCCTCGGCCCATAGTTCTTTTGACACGTTCTTGCTTTTTAACATACTTCGAACCATGTCCATGATGATTCTATTCTTTCTATCAGCTACACCATTTTGTTGTGGTGAGTATGGAGCGGTTAAATGGCGTTTTATGCCATGTTCCGCACAAAAGTTGTTGAACTCGGTTGATTTTAACTCTCCTCCTCGATCAGACCTCAATGTCCTGATGCTATTGCCACTTTGTTTCTCCACATATGCCTTGAAATTCTTGAACATGCGAAATGCCTCGGATTTCTCCTTCAGGAAGTACACCCACATCTTACATGAAAAATCATCAATAAATGTTAAGAAATAACGATTCTTACTAATCGAGTGTGGACTGATCGGTCCACAAATGTCGGTATGTACCAACTCTAGCACCTTCTTTGCTCTATATTCAGCTTGTTTTGGAAAACTCTTCCTTGGTAATTTTCCAACCATGCAACCTTCACAAAATCCTTCTTTAGATTCGACTATCGGCAAGCCATGCACCATTCCCTTTTGCGCCATTTCTTGGAGCCCACCAAAGTTCAAGTGTCCAAGTCGCATATGCCACAACTAATCTCCCTCAATGCATGCATTCAAACATCTAGCACAAGCACATGTTAGATTCAATTTAAACATCAATTTTTGGACATTTCTACCTTTGCAATCAAGCGCCCATCTTGTCCTCGCACGGTCATGTGTTGATCCTTCATCAAGATCGTGAACCCTTTCTCCAAGAGTTGTCCCATGCTTAGTATGTTCGTCTTCATATGGGGCACAAAGTAGACGTTGGAAATAAGCTTTTGTGATCCATCCTTCACTTGAATCATGATGTGCCCTTTCCCCTCCACACATACCTTTGATGCATCTCCAAACGAGATGTGCCCATGCACTCCCTCTTCCAAGTGTGCAAACATGTGTCTATTCCCACACATGTGATTGTTTGCTCCCGTATCGAGATACCAAATACCTTCTTGTTCGGTTTCCTCTCCTTGGTCGGCAAGCAAAACCACTCCATCGTCACAAGCATTCTCCTCCACGGCAACAAGGTTGTAGTTTTCTTCCACCCTTTTCTTTGACCAACATTCGCTTGCATAGTGTCCATGCTTCCCACAATTGAAGCACTCGATCTCCTTCTTTGATCAACGATCACCACAACCACGGTTGGAGCTCTCCTCCACCTTCTTTTGCGACCAACACTCTTTCGCAAAATGTCCACGCTTCCCACACTTGAAGCACTTGACCTCCTTCTTTTTTGGACGGCCTCCATAGTCACGACCGCTTCCACGATCTACGTTGTGAGATTTCTCCTCCTTAAGTGACATCTTCGCTTGCAACGCCTCCTCCAAGACATCTTACCTCTTCTTCTTCTTTCTTTGCTCGTGTGCCTCAAACGAGCTTGCTAGGTCGTCGACGGTCATCTTCTCGAGGTCCTTTGATTCCTCGATAGTACAGTGACAGTTTCAAAGTCTTCGGTGAGAGAACGCAGCACCTTCTCCACCACTCTTCCTTTAGTCAACGCCTCCCCATTTCTCTTCAATTTGTTCGCCACCATGCGAACCCTCGTCACGAAATTGACAACACCTTCCGATTCCTTCATTTTCAACACCTCGAACTCACCTCGAAGCATTTGGAGGTGCACTTGCCTCACTCGATCATCACCCTTGTAGCTCTTCTAAAGGGTGTCCCACGCCTCTTTCGACGTCTTCGCTTCAGCGATCTTCTCAAAGCCACTCTCATTAACCGCTTGGAAGAGAAGGAAGAGAGCACTCTTGTCTATGGCTCTTCTCTCCTTTTGTTCTTTGATTTGTGCGACGGTTCCTACCCCTGTCACGACCTCCTCCTCGAAGCCGCTCTCCACAAGATCCCAAACATCATGCGCACCGAGCAGGGCACACATTTGGATACTCCAATTGTCGTAGTTCCCCTTCGAAAGGCGAGGCAACGATACGTGACCAGACGAGATCATTCCAGAACTCCCCATCAGATAAGGCTCTGATACCAGATGTTAGACACGGGAGAAAGACAGGGAGCACCAGACCGAGCCACCCCAGACAGCTGCCCTCCACCAGACGCACATGGACCGCCAACCAGCGGTTCAGAAGTTGCGCCTGGTGGGCTGCTTTGGCTCGCCTTGTTATCCATGCTGAGGGCCTTCTATTTCCATCACTAGATCCATACTTTGATCTACTTAATTGATGGACATGAATGAAAGAAGAGAACTCACTACTTAACACTCATAAGCAAAAATGAGATTTGCACCAAACTCATCTTTTCTTTCTTCTTTCTCACTTGACTTGTTTTTGGCTTGTTTTACAAATGGAGAACTCTTGTGCTTATATAGGCACTGACAAAGAGTCTTCAACTTAACCTAAAACACAAACATAACATAAACTACATAAAGATGATCATTCAAGATCATTACAACCTCTACTTAAATTGCATCATAAAATAGGACGAAAATCATAGAAAAAATGAAGAGTCCCTTTGTCTCTTCCTTTCCTACAACCTTTAGTCTTCCTTCTTGTTGAGTCACCAACTCCTAGATGACTCACCCTTCATAGGTGATGTGGCTAGTGACTAGGATGCCACCTAGGACTAAGTTCAATTCTCAATATATCCGACGTCTACACCTTGTTTAAAAATGTTAAAAAATAAAAAATGAACCAAGATTTTAAACTCAAACATTCAAAGTTGAAACTCATTTAAACTAAAGTAACTCATATAATTGTAACTCCAATCGAAAATTTAAACAGAACAAGTGTCAGTTGCTCCAATTGGTTGATGTCCATTCCCCATTAAGGGGTATACGCGTCAGTTTTCAAATTATCTGACATTTGTAGTATAAACATCGCGTGGTCTTTATGACCGATGTCTTTATAGTATGGAATGACAATAACCAATGTATAGAAGTCGTATATCCGACGTATACTCTTTATTCTGCACTAGTGCTTGGTTTATGTTTTCTATTACCTGTAGCATAACAAAGACATGCGATCAAAATCCGAAATAACACTGGGGTCGTTACCAAACCACATATATATATAAAGTGGTACACTGAGTTAATACAAGAGTCAAGTATGATTACAACCCAACACAAAAGATGTACAAACACAAATACAAGGGAAATCATCCACCTCACGATATGGAAAAAAGGATAGGATCTGGTCTGGGCGCTCCAGCCTGCAGTCACCACCACCTACTGACGTGCATGACCTGACATGTAACATAACAATGCCTGAGTCTCCCATAGGGAAACCCCGTATGCCAAACCCCTAAAATATGAACATAACATGTATATATGAAACATGAAATGAAGAATGCAATAAAAGCATAACTAACTCCTGTGCACACAAGGCACTGCCGGAAAACATTGGCCACGGGTCTCAAGGTCCTCTCACCCCAACCCCACATCACACGTGCACACAAGGCACCACTGGAAAAACATCGGTCACAACAACGTGCTCACAAGGCACCACCAGAAAAACATCGGTCACAACAATGTGCTCACAAGGCACCGCTCCGTAGAGCCACAATCACGATCTCCTCTTAGGCTGGCATGTCCGTACCGTCGCCCAAAAAGGTCGGGGATCCGTTGCCCTCGAGGCAGATCCAACCACACATGACACAAGCATCCATATGCAAAACTGTGCCCCAACGGTCGAACCAAAATCATAAACGGTCGACCGAACTCCACTATTGTTCCGCAATAAAACCGAAATAATGTCCAACTGGTGGAACGGCAAAGGGGCCCCGTTCGACCAAAATCCATCAGTGAATTCCTCTTTTGCTCAAAAAGCACAAACGGTCGAATGACAAAAACTCACGGTCGACCGATTCCTACCAGTAAAACTCACCAACAATCCGCACTACTCGGTCGACCGAAACAACTCTTCTGGTCGACCGGCCATTAAGTTAACGTAAGTTTTGGTCAGACGAAGTCAACGGGCGGTCGACTGTTTGGATGGTCAACGCCCCCAACCGACTTACTACAGTGCTTTCGGTCGACCGACAAAGGGGACCCGTTCGACGGAAAACACCCAGAGCATCTTCCTCTTGCATAAAATGTACTAACGGTCGACCACTCCTAGAGTATCATCTGACCGGTGCAAGGGATTTTGCCTGAAAACACTACGCCTAGTCGATCGCACCAATCTGTCAGTCGACGGTTCCAGAGCAGAAATGCTGCTGTAAGACCCTCGACGAGCCTTTCGGCCTACCTTCGGCCACTATAAGCCTCACGAAGGCTAAAAGGAGGATTAAACTAAAGCTTGGCACACCTTTAAGGCTTGAAGAAGCCTTTGAAGAACCCCGGCGAGCGCTTCCTCGTAAAACTTTTCTTCTCCGGTGAAAACCCGAACGCGATCACCTCGACTCCCGCAGTCACCTGAGCTCCTCCGAGCGCCGTCGATCTCGCCTCCATGGTTTCCCCCAAGCTGGATCGGAAGAGGATCGAGGGAGAGAGATGTGAGAGAGAGAGAGAGAGGAAAAGTGAGTGAGAGAAGTGAGGGAGAGAGAGAGAGATAGAGATCACACCTTAAATACTCTCCTCAAACCATCCCAGCCGTCCATCTCAATCCATCTCAACCTCCTTTAATCACCACCTAAACACAATCAATTCAATAAGCAAAAAGGGGGGCTTAAGATGTAACAATCCACCCTCATTAAAGAATTTTGTCCTCGAAATTAGAACCAAATTCTCACTGAACAAATCTGGATACTTCTTCCTGACCTCATCCTCGATCTCCCAAGTGGCTTCACGCTCGCTATGGTGTTGCCACCTGACCTTTACCATCAGAATGGTTCTCCTTCTGAGCTGGTGCTCCATCCGATCTATAATCTCCACGGGCCTCTCCTCGAGAGATAAATCCTGACTGATCTCGGGAACACTGATCTCAATCACATGTGACGGATCGGCAACATATTTCCTCAACATCGAAACGTGGAAAACGTTGTGAATACCCGAAAGCTGCGGCGGCAAAGCAATACGGTAGGCAACCTCTCCAACGCGATCAAGAATCTCAAACGGTCTGACGTACCTCGGTGAGCTTCCCTTTCTTCCCGAATCTCATCACTCCACGAGCTGGTGAAATCCTCAGGAATACGTAATCGCCCACCTAAAAACTCAACTTTCGTCTACGCCTGTCTGCGTAACTCTTCTGTCTGCTCTGAGCCGTCGCTAACCTCTGTCTGATCACGCCAACCTTCTCAGCATACATCCGAGTAATATCAGGCCCAACCAGTTGCCTCTCGCCTACATCACTTCAGCATACCAGCGATCTACAAGGCCGACCGTACAGAGCCTCGTACGGTGCCATCCCAATGCTCGAATGGTAGCCGTTATTGTAGGCGAACTCGATCAACGGCAAGTGTTCATCCCAAAATCCTGCCCAATCTAGGGTACACGCTCTCAGCATATCCTCCAGCGTCTGGATGGTCCTCTCTGACTGACCGTCTGTCTGCGGATGAAAAGTTGTGCTGAACTTCAACTGAGTCCCCAACGCCTTCTGCAGACTAGCCCAAAATCTAGAGGTGAACCTCGGATCTCGATCGGAGATAATATTCACCGGCACTCCATGTAACCGGACTATCTCCTCGACGTACAGCTTCGCCAAACCCTCCAAAGGTAAGGTGGTACAGATCGCCAGAAAATGCGCTGACTTGGTCAATCGATCAACTATAATACTCACCAGCACTCCATGTAACCGGACTATCTCCTCGTCTTTGGAAACCCGGTGACGAAATCCATCCTCACGTGCTCCCACTTCCACTCTGGCAGATCTATACTCTGCAACTACCCTGCTGGCCGCTGATGCTCAATCCTCACCTACTGATAAACCAGGCACCTGGACACGAAGTCTGCTATGTCTTCCTTCATCCCCTTCCACCAGAAACTCCGCTGTAAGTCTTTATACATCTTGGTACTCCCCTGGTGAATGGAATATCTGGCTCTATGTGCCTCCTTCATGATGGTAATCCTCAGATCACCTGCTCTCGGTACCCATATCCGACCCCTGCATCTCAAACCCCCATCAACTCCGAAACCGAAGTCTGATCCGTCCTTAGCAGCTAACTGCATCAGACTGACCAACTCATCATCTGCGCTCTGAGCCTGAACCACTCCCGAAACTGTTTGCGGCTCCACTCGAAGTCCCGCAATCACTGCCCCCGCAGAGTCCTCCGTAAAAGGTCTCCACTCTGTCAAGGCCTCGAGCAACTTCCACTCCTGAATGCATAAGCTAGCTGCCGACAACTCCACCTTCCTACTCAAGGCATCTGAGACAGAATTCGCCTTCCCTGGATGATATGAAATGGTGAAGTCATAATCCCTTATAAACTAGAAACATCTACGCTGCCTCATATTCAACTCTTTCTGCGAGAACAGATACTTCAGACTTTGGTGATCTGTGAAGACCTCAAACTGCTCTCCATATAGGTAATACCTCCTGGTCTTCAGCGCGTGAACCACCGTTGCCAACTCTAGATCATGAGTCGGGTAATTCTTCTCATGAAGCTTCAACTGCCTCGAAGCATATGCGACCACCTTCCCGTGCTGCATCGACATGCAACCCAGACCAACGCCTGAAGCGTCACTATAGATCATATAAACTCCGTTACCACTTGGTAACGTCAAAATCGGTGTTGTAGTCAGTCGCCTCTTCAGCTCCTGGAAACAATCCTCGCACTTCTGGGACCAAACAAACTTGACACCCTTCTGTGTCAAAGCCATCAGTGGGGAAGCAAGTCTGGAGAAGTCCTGAATAAACCGACGATAATAACCTGCTAAACCAACAAAACTCCTAATCTCGGACACGCTGGTCGGAGCTCTCCACTGAGTCACAGCCTCAACCTTCGCTGGATCTACAGATATCCCGTCTGCTGACACCACATGTCCCAGAAAGGCCACCCGATCTAGCCAGAATTCACACTTCGTGTACTTAGCATAGAGCTGCTGATCTCTCAAAATGTTAAGCACAATCCTCAGGTGCTCCCGGTGCTTCTCTCTTTTTGGTCAGTATACCAGTATATCATCTACGATGACAATCACAAATCTATCGAGATACGGCTGAAAAGTCTGATTCATCAGGTCCATCAACGTCGTAGGTGCATTCGTCAGTCCAAACGACATCACCAAAAACTCGTAATGTCCGTACCTCGTCCTGAACGCTGTCTTCTAGACATCTGCATCCCTGATCCTCATCTGATGATAACCGGATCGCAGATCGATCTTCGAAAATACCCTCACTGACTGCAACTGATCGAAAGATCCTCAATCCTGGGTAAAGGATATCAATTCCTAATGGTAACCTTATTCAGCATCCGATAATCAATGCACATCCTCAACGAGCCATCCCTCTTCTTCACGAAGAGCACTGGAGCTCCCCAGGGTGAAACACTGGGTCTGATCAAACCTGAATCTAGCAGATCCTGCAACTGCTTCTTCAGCTCAGCTAACTTAGCAGGCGTCATCCTATACGGGGCCTTCGACTGCGGTGTAGTCTCTGCTACCAGATCGATACCAAACTCGATCTCTCTGTGAGGCGGTAACCAGGTGATCTCATCAGAAAATACCTCAGGAAAATCCTGAACAACCTCGATATCTTCCAACTTCTTCACCTCATGATCTGGTACCACAAGTGTCACTAAAAACGCTCTACAACCTTGGTGAATCATCTTCTGATCCTTCACTGCCGAAACCAAAATCCGACCATCTCCACTCTTTGTCCCTCTGATCAGCAAATCAGGAAGACCTTTCCTCGATATCACAATCTTCTTTTCTCGGCACATGACTCGAAAATCGTACTGGGACAGCCAATCCATACCAAGTATGACATCGAAGTCTACCATCGCTAACAAGACCAGGTCTGCCGGGAACTCCTGGTCTCCTGAAGAAACTGTGGCGCCGGGGAGGAAGCTCCCCCACAATGCCCACCAAACCCAAGGGTGTACTGACTTCCAAAGTGGCAGTCAACATCGCAGGGTTACGGCCTAACACGCTTGCAAACTGCTCAGAAATGAACGAGTGTGTGGCCCCGCAATCGAAAAACACTCTAGTTATCAAGCCATCAACATAAAGCGTACCTTCCACCACAGCACTGGCATCTCTAGCCTCCTCTGCCTGGATGGTGAAACGCAACCAACGCTCTTCCCCTGCTGAGGTGGTGCAGCTGGTCTACTCGGTCCCGCTCCGCTAGCTGAGGACGAACTCGGTCGTCCACTAGGTCCACCTGACCTACTCGGGCAGAAACGAATAAAATGTCCCGTCTGGCCACAACCATGGCATGCACCTGAACGAGCCCTACACCCCCGCCCGGGGTGAACTCCGCCACATTGCCTGCACTGCCCTGACTACTGAGATCCACCGCTATCAACCTGTGGCCTCTTGCCTGGATTCCCCGAAATCTGAACTCTGGGTCGCATACTGGACTTCGTCTGCACCTTCCTGGCCTCTACCGTCTCCTGGTAGTCCTGATCCATAATCGTCGCAAACTTTACTGCATTAGCTAAAGTCTGCGGCATGCTCGTAGTCACACGAGACCGGAACTGCGGCCTCAACCCTCGGATAAACTTCTGAGATCTCTGCTCCTGTGTCACCTAAGTATCTGGGCACTAATGCTCTAAGGCGTGAAACCTGCTAATGTAAGTCGTCAGCGTCATCTCTCGCTGCTCGAGTGCCAGGAACTCCTCCTTTTTCCGGTCACGCACGTGGTGGGGAAAATACTGCTGGTTGAACTCCGCGAGGAATTCCTCCCAGCCCACCTTCTCACTGTCCTCGAAAAAAACAGCCGACGTGGACCTCCACCAGTTGGCTGTCTCTCCGTCCAACACATAGGTGGCCAGATCCACCTGCCTCTCAGAAAGACATCTTATAGCCCTGAAGATCTTCCGGATCTTGAAGACCCAATCCTCCGCTGCCTCCGGCTCACCACTACCATCAAAGGAAGGAGGGTGCAGACGCATAAACCGATCCGGCACTGCCCCCGCCCCTGCCTGCTTAGACTGTGCAGACTGGAGCTCGAGAAACTCGTCCAGCCTACCAAGAGTCCCCTAAAGCGTCCTCCTCTCCTCCTCCCTGCCCTCCCTACCAGTCTCCTCACTGGTGCCCCTATAACGTGAAGGTGGCCTCACACGTCTCGGAGGCATCTACACAAGAGAATCAACATTGGGGTCGTTACCAAACCACATATATATATAAAGTGGTACACTGAGTTAATACAAGAGTCAAGGATGATTACAACCCAACACAAAAGATGTGCAAACACAAATACAAGGGAAATCATCCACCTCACGATCTGGAAAAAAGGACAGGATATGGTCTGGGTGCTCTTGCCCGCAGTCACCACCACCTACTGACGCGCACAACCTGACATGTAACATAACAATGCCTGAGTCTCCCATAGGGAAACCCCGTATGCCAAACCCCTAAAATATGAACATAACATGTATATATGAAACATGAAATTAAGAATGCAATAAAAGCATAACTAACTCCCGTCCACACAAGGCACTGCCGGAAAACATCGTCTACGGGTCTCAAGGGTCATCTCACCCCAACCCCACATCACACGTGCACACAAGGCACCGCCGGTCAGAGTCTCGGCCACAACAACGTGCTCACAAGGCACCGCTCCGTAGAGCCACAATCACGATCTCCTCTTAGGCCGGCATGTCCGTACCGTAGCCTAAAAAGGCCGGGGACCCATTGCCCACGAGGCAGATCCAACCACACACGACACAAGCATCCATATGCAAAACTGTGCCCCAACGGTCGAACCAAAACCATAAACGGTCGACCGAACTCCACTATTGTTCCGCAATAAAACTGAAATAACGTCCAACTGGTCGAACGGCAAAGGGGCCCCGTTCGACCAAAATCCATCAATGAATTCCTCTTTTGCTCAAAAAGCACAAACCGTCAAACGACAAAAACTCACAGTCGACCGATTCCCACCAGTAAAACTCACCAACAATCCGCACTACTCGGTCGACCGAAACAACTCTTCTGGTCGATCGGCCATTAAGTTAACTTAAGTTTTGGTCGGACGAAGTCAACGGGCGGTCGACCATTTCGATGGTCAACGCCCCCAACCGACTTACTACAGTGCTTTCGGTCGACCGGCAAAGGGGACTCGTTTGACCGAAAACACCCAGAGCATCTTCCTCTTGCATAAAATGTACCAACGGTCGACCACTCCTAGAGTATCGTCCGACCAGTGCAAGGGATTTTTCCCGAAAACACTACGCCTGGTCGACCGCACCAATCTGTCGGTCGAGCGTTCCAGAGTAGTAATGCTGCTGCAAGACCCTCGACGAGCCTTTCGGCCTACCGTCGGCCACTCCAATCCTCACAAAGGCTAAAAAGAGGATTAAACTAAAACTTGGCATACCTTTAAGGCTTAAAGAATCCTTTGAAGAACCCCGACGAGCGCTTCCTCGCAAAACTCTTCTTCTCCGGCGAAACCCAAACACGATCACCTCAACTCCGGCAATCACCTGAGCTCCTCCGAGCGCCGTCGATCTCGCCTCCACGGTTTACCCCAAGCTGGATCGGAAGAGGATCGAGGGAGAGAGACGTGAGAGAGAGAGAGAGGAAAAGTGAGTGAGAGAAGTGAGGGAGAGAGAGAGAGATCACACCTTAAATACTTCTCCTCAAACCATCCCAGCCGTCCTTCTCAATTCATCTCAACCTCCTCTAATCACCACCTAAACACAATCAATTCAATAAGCAAAGGGGGGGGGGGGTTATGATGTAACACATGGTTCACAAATAGAGCACAAACAAACTAAGGTCTTTACATCCCCAAAACAATTTAAGGTCTTTACATCCCAAAAATATTTTTTTCCAATTTGATCCATCATTCCACGTACAGTAAACCAAAACATATGGAAAAACACAATCTTTACAAGCCAACACAGACAATGGGGCAAACCAGAAAACCTACAAACCAAAAGCCCTAAACGAGTAGAATAATCACAACTTTATATTTAATTTTCTGCTTAGGTTTTGATTTAGTTTTTTTTTATTTGTTTTGTCTGATGTTTCCATCTGTATGGTTTGGGACCTTGGGCTTTTGGTTTTGGAAGGTTTAATTTTTTGTTCTTTACGTCATTTTCATTCAACACCAGCTCTGCTTCATTTATTATGATATTCTCATGGTTGATCCTATAAACTCTGATTAAAATTTGGTTTTGTGGCATTTGTTCATAATAGATGTTGGAGCTTTGGAAGAGACAGTCAGCGGATGACAAATGACACATAATTGCAACATGCAAGGGGAGGATAGTTAGAGATGGTGTTTTGGAATTTTGATTTTCTATTAATTGTAATATCTTGGTTGAAGAATCTACAAGATTTTAGCACGGTAATGGAATTTTACACTAGTGCAGAATAGTCTTTACTCGTCGCCAAATAGACGTCGGTTGTTATAACAGCCGACGTCTAGTTGGACGAATATAACATAGACGTCGGTCGTTACTAGGACCGATGTCTATACGCTATAGACGTCGACTTATAGACGTCAGGTGTTATAATCCCTATGAATCTGACGTCTATAGGGTATAGACGTCGGCTGTTGTAGACAACCGACGTCTATACCCCCGGCGTATAGACTTCGGATATCTTTAATATCTGACGTCTATAGGTCTTAAAGAAATCGAACATACGCGTTTTCTGTCATTCATTTCAGACGAAACCCACCCAAACACTAGTCATCCCCCGACCGAACTCTCCTCCGCGACCGACCTCCGACCGATCCGCACCGTCTCAGGCACCGCAGCGACGTCCCAAGCTCTCCTCCCTGTCTCCGGCCCTCTTCTCCTTCTTCCTCCGTCTTCCTCTTCATCCTAACCAATGTAAGTGTTAAGTTCGTTTTTGTTGGTTTGTTTTCCGATTTTTTTTGTAGTTACGATTCTTTTCAATGTTAGTAAACTTCTCCTCTCGTTTATTGTTGGTGAATGCAACATTTCGATTTTTTGGTTTTAATCTTGAATATATTCGAATTTTCGTGATTTACGCTTAAGTTTGTTGATATTTTGTATGTTCTTGAAAGAAATGGAGTCTCTTGCTAGCTTGAAGTAGTTAAGCTTTTGATCGAAGTCTTTTGGACTCGTAATTTACTAGAAATTGTTAATTTGGTGATTAATACTAAATGAGGAATTTTCGTTGATGTTTTATTTGTGTAGGTTGCTTTGTAACAGTGGTATAACATTGGTACCCTAATTGAAAATCTTTGGATTTTTAATTTTTGCTATGCCTTGCTTGTATGTTATATCCAAGCCTAGCTGTTTATGTTTAAAGTTATAGATTAAAATTTAGTTACATGTTTATTTAGTTACATGTTTATTTAGTTAAATGTTTATTTATGCTTAAGATATTCTTTTATTTAGAAAGTTTTATGTTTAACTCATTAACCCCTTTAAATAAATTGGCCTTTAATAACCCAAAGCAAACGATTAGACAATATTTGCTAAGTCATTCATCATATAGGATTTGCATTCATCGTATTTATTATTTATTTACAATTTCTGTCGTAGATTACTGACGTAAGGTACGTACTATCTTTGACTCATCATTCATATAGACGTCGGTCTATATGAAGGCCGACGTTTATGTATAGACGACGCACACATAGACGTCGGATCTGAGAGTGCTTATATCCGACGTATATAGCCCCGTACATCTGACGTATATTTCATTTTTTGTAGTAATGTTAGTGCAATGTAAATTATGACATTCATTTTATCTTAAGACAATTTCCGCTCAAAAAAATATCTTAAGAAAAAATTAATTTTGGAGAACAATCTAAATACTTGCTCTAACTCACATTTGTAAATATAAAATTGATAAAGTTACTGTGATGGTTGGCAGGGTTTCGGATACAAACTTTTGGTACTTGAAGAAAAGGGTCGGGGAAAGAGTCCTGAAGAGTTTGGCCTAAAGGATGCATGGTAAGTCATATAATTTCAGTTTAGTACTTATTTCAGCAAAAGGACAAGGTGGGGTCAAGTAGAACTGTAGAAGGCAAATCCTATTGATACTAGATGGTTTATTGGTTAGGATTCAATGAAAAGCATATTCTTTTTAATCAACTTGAGGGAAATACTTTGTGTGTTTCTTTTACTTGCATTAACAGTAATCAAACTAACTTGATTTGAATTAATGTTAATTGTTTTGAAACATTGATTATGTATAAATATTCGATTTCCTTCGCGAGTGAGGAACGAAGCAAATGAAATCATTAAGAGAATCTTGCATGATAATTCTGCAACATGCTTCCTAAGATAGAATGACTAGAAACTGCGATCAAATCATGTTTTAAGGTGTGATCTAAATAGTTGAGCATGTTCGGTTCATACGTCTTTTCTATTTGTATCATTCTTTTCTGTTTTTGTTTGTAATTACTGTTGGATTGTGTTTGTGTTCGGGTCAATGCTCCTGAACACGATTACCGGATAAAACAGTTTTTGACAAGATTTCACGTTGTCTAACTGCGTGTTGTCACAGGGGTGTTAGTTGCGTGAAAAATCCTGGAAATTAATTTTCAAAGTCAAACGGAAAGTAGAGCAAATAGAATCCAGTGGAGAAAAAAAATCATTTTGGCTGAATTCTGTTGTTTGTGCATGTTTGGACAAATAGTTTTTGTCCTGTTTGGATACAAAAAAAGGATGACTGAACGAATTTTGGTTGATTGAAATGAGAATTTCAGTGATTTTCTCTGAGCAAACGTTAATGTAGGACCGAATGAATTTCGGTCGTCCGAACTGGTCATTCAAGTTAGGAATTTCGGTCGTCGCAGACCGCTAATTGGCGGTCTACAGGGCTTGGATCGCTCTGGATTTTCTTCTGGGCTTTTGTGAATGACTTTGTTTGTCTTTGATGCATCTACTTCGCTTGCCGGAGCTCCGACCTGAATAGAATTGCCAAAATACTCCCCATGATGGTGTGGAGTATTCTTGTTTGCTCATTGGTCCTTCGATCTTACATTCAGGTCCTTCGATCTGGCATCTTAGTCCTCAAGTCTTTCAACTCAGACATTTTTCCTGCTTTTAGGTCGTTTTATGCTTCTTCTCTTCAAACCTATTTATTTATGAAATTCAAACATAAAACTCGTCACGTAGCATTGTTTAGGTGAAAGATAATGGATATAAGATAGAAATGTAAGCGTGAAATGATGTCAATCATATATGTCTACACTAACATAATCTATGTTTGACCTAGTGCAACTAGTGATATCTATTTATAAAACTCATGTTTAATTAAAATCAATTGTAGATAGAATCTCAAAAATCTTCTATTATTTTCTTCTAAGGATAATCTTTGACACCGACTGGCCATAATTTAGTTGGCAAATTCCTTATCTTAAGATAATCAATACAAGATGTCGAATCCCAATAGTCTTAAACACATGGTTGGGAGGTTGAGCTTTAAAATGGAGTTACAGTAGTAGGGTAAATTTAAAAAAAACCTTGACTAAGTCGTACAGTCGATTTAGAACTCATGCGCCATTGTGGTATGCTGCTAAGACTAGGGGTGTAAGCGGAGCGGAATGAGGCAAAAATAAAAAAAATGCTACCCTCCACGCCTAAAGGTGGAATAGATGGGGTGACTTATGCAGGTTAGGCGAGGCATTTTAAATTTAATGATATAGTATAGTTACTTTTTAATGAAATTTAATTACACAAACATTTAACGACGTAATATAGTTTCTTTTAAATAATAACATGTACCAAATGAAATATGATTGACAAGAAGATGAACATATTAGACATTTTTCTTTGTTAAAAATAAGTATTTTTAGTATTTTACATACAAATATTGTTCCATCTTGACGAATACTAACCAAAACCACAAACTCGACCCAAATTAACTTAACTACACAAAATGGCAATACCCGATACTAACAAAAAACTCCAAAAAAAAAATTGAAATGTGGAATTGTGTCATTACAACAGAAGACCTTATACATGAACTATGAATATCTCCAACTGTGCCGGTTATGCGGGACGGGTGGCTAGAAAACCACAACTCGTGCTCCCCACTTAGTAGGTGGGTTAAGCGGGTGGCAGGTTGACGGGTAAGAGTTTTTTGTCCACTACTCGTATTAGACAAGGCAGGGTGGGTTTGCGGGTCAAACCTGCCCCATTTTCAACCCTAGCTAAGTCTCGTTGGGGGTTTTTTCCTCTAATTAAAACTAATCAATTTATAGTTCACACTAAACTTATTGGAAAAAAATGTAATTTTGTATTTATCTATTTGAAACATTTATGTAGTGATATGTAAATTAACAAAACTCTTGGTGAATTTGATATTCAACATATACTCAAATTCCACTGTTCCCAATTAATACAAAAGTTTTCTGTAAGTAGATTGGTTGATAGAATTTGAAATTTGTAACTCAAAGTAGTTTGACAATTTTATTTATCTAGACCAGCATAATCTAATTTTGACCTAGTGCAACGTGTGATATCTATTTAAACTCATATTTAATTAAAAGAAATTGTAGATAGAATCTCAAAAACGTTCTATTATTTTCTTCTATCGACGATCTTTGACACCAACTGGGGATAATTCAGTTGACAGATTTCTTATCTTAAGATAATTAACACAAGAGATCGAATCTCAGTGGTCTTATTCACGTGTTCGGGAGGTTAAAATTTAATATGGTGTTACGGTAGTAGAGTACGTAAATAAAAAAAGCAACCTTTTACCGTGTCCTATGGTCGATGTAGGACTCCTGCGCCATTGTGGTGTGCTGCTAAGGCCTCGTTGGGGATAGTGTCCCTCCAATTAAAGCTAATCAATTCAGAGTTCAGACTAAACTTATTTAAAAAATGTAATCTTATATATATACACACAAACGCTTACTCCATTTCATGCCATACCCTTAATATTTTTGCAACCTAAGTTCCTAACCTTAACATTTATGTATTGTTAGTGATATTACTCCATTACATGGCATACCATTTTTATTTTTACATCCTAACCTTAAATCTTAACTTTCATTCATGTACTAAATCTTCCATTCATTAGTTGATCTTTGTTTAATATATAGATGTTTTTAAAATCAGGCTAAAAGAATATGTAGAATTTGAAATAAGCTATAATCCATTAGATGACTCGTGAACTTCTATGCTATCGTTGTGGTGAGGGGGCTCCTGATGATCTTCTAAAAGTGTTTACACCCTGTGGGCTCTCCTTGGTTTTTTTATTTTGTCTTATTGAGAATTGAACTTATTCCTAGGTGACATCCTAGTCACTAGCCACATCATCTATAGAGGGTGATTCATCTAAGTGTTGATGACTTAACAAGTTGGAAGGTGAATAATTGAAGGAAATCAGAGACAAAGAGTTTCTCCATTTATCCATGATTTTCGTCCTTGTGTTTATGATGAAATTTAAGTACATGTGTAATGATCATGAATGCCCACTTCTTATGTGGTTTATGTCTTGTTTATGGAAGAGTTATATTTAGGTTAAAATGAGTATTAAGAAGTCATTCTCTTACTTCATTTGTGGTCACCTACTACGTAAATCAAAGTATGGTTTTAATGATGACAATGGAATGCCCTCAATGTGGAGAGCAAGGTGAGACGAAACCGCGCACCTGGTGCGGCTTCTGAACCGCTGGTTGGGAGTTCCATAACGTCTTCTGGCAGGCGGTCTTCTGGGGTGATTTTGCTAAGTGCCCCCCGCCTTTCTCCCATATCTAACACTCTACTATCTCACCATCAATTTAAATCTCAATATACGAAACATTTGAACGAGACTGCTGGGATTTGAACCATAGTCTTGGTCTTGACTATTTTAACACAAGAGATCTCTCAATTGAACTAGCCCTGGTGTGGGCTCCCATTATGAAGATGTATTTGACCACTACATTTATGTGTTTATTTTTTGATTGTGGAAACAAACGAGTTTAAATTTTGTGTGGAGTGCACACATGATTTCCATAAATTTTATAGAAAGTCAATATTTAGAGAAAATGAATTTGGTGGAAGCCCGTCAACAAAATCAAAATGATCAAACCTGTAAATTTCATGGTTCAACTTTTTCAGCCATTACGAACATAAGAGATCACACAGAAAAACAAGCCTTACCTGTAAACTTTCATGAAAAAACAAGCCTTTTGTTTGCTCTACAAAATGTGTCGTAATCAAACACAACATTTAGAGAGAAAAACCTCTACATGAACAAAATGGAAGAGAATCTAAACATTGGATGTAAACATATCTTTCTATTTGCTCTAATTTAAACCACACCAAATCACATCATATCCATATCACGTCGTTACATGCACGTACGTTGCTCTCTAGCTCTCAAATCAGACTTCACCCATCTCTCTTTTTCCCCAACTATAGCTTCTCAACTCTTTGTCTCATACTTCAAGCTCGAAGGCCATTCTATGGAGGATGTCATCTTTCAATTGGCTGCCACAATTGAGACAAAGGATTTCGTTCATGTGCAACAGCTTTTGTTACTCTTAAGTGCCAATGCATCTCACTGTGGAGATCACAAACAATGATTTGTGTATTGGTTCTTGAGAGCCTTGCTCTCTAGAGCCTCTACGAACATTCCAGACATCACAAATATGGTTCAAATGCAACCTTTATCGGTTGATAGTAGGATTTTAATGGTCACTGAGCTCGCCGGATACGTGGATATGACTCCTTGGCATAGGTTTGGTTTCTCAGCTGCTAATGGTGCGATTCGACGGGCAATTCAGGGCAAACCAAGACTCCACATATTGGATTTTAGCACCACATATTGCATGCAATGGCCTACTCTTATTGACAGGCTTGCCAAAAGGCCTGGTGGTGCACCTTCGGTTCGGATCACTGTGCCAATTGGAAGACCGCATGTGCCTCCATTTCTCAATACGTCGATCGAAGATATTGGCATTAGACTAACAAATTTTGCGAAATCCAAAGATGTGAAACTAGAATTTTGTGTTGTTGATGTGTCGTCGAAACATTTGAGTGTAGACCCTTCCATGTTGGATCTTCGGCCGAACGAGGTGTTGGCGGTGAATTGCCAGAATTGGCTCCGGTGCTTACCCAACACCGCTAGTTCCAAGGACAATTTTCTAAGCAATATCCGTAATCTTGATCCATCCATCGTCACTATTGTGGATGAGGATTATGATTTGGATTCCCCAAGCCTCTCTTTGCGAATCAGAGCATGCCTAGAGTACTTGTGGATCCCTTACGATGCGCTTGCAACTTTCCTACCGAAGGAAAGCAACCAAAGGCTAGAGTACGAGGCCGATATTGGTCAGAAGATAGAAAATATTATTGTTTTCGAGGACGACCGAAGGATCGAGACGGCGGAGTGTGGAGACGGGTTGGCTCGAAGGATGGATAGGAGTGCATTTGCTGAAGAAGGGTTCCATGAGGAGACTTTGAGTGACGTCAGGGCTCTTCTTGAGGAGCATGCAAATGGTTGGGGCATGAAAAGAAAAGAGAATGGTTTGCTTGTGCGTACATGGAAGGGACATAAGTCCATGTTCGCTTCAACTTGGATTACAAAATAGATAGATTTGATTTGTTGATGAAAATATGGAACAATTCATAATTGTATCATTGTATGTGCTTATAATTTATACTTTCTCTTAGTTAGAAGTTTATGGATACATTTATACCTCCAATATAAGCCTTATGAGGAGTTTGTAGCTACATTGTTAACTTTGACGTAGTTGTATGTTTTGTCGCTATTTTCAACCTTGAATATTTCAAATCACAGTAGTGCACCCAAATATTTCATCAAAAAAATCAATCAGCAAAAGATGAAATCAAAGAAGAACACACTCTATTCCATTAAGTTTATAGTTAACAACAAAGTCACATAAACTGAGTATCTAAAACAACAAATATAAGTAAATATGTTAAACTTCTAACGATTTAACTCTAGAAGCCCTTAAACAACCTTCACTAGTAGATACTTCACCTCATCTGCCTTCAACTTTTCATCACTTCCATCCTACAACAATTTCTTAATCAAATAATCATAAGTAAACAAAATAAAATCCACATAAGTATATTGAGAATTGAACTTAATCCTAGGTGGCGACTTAACCCTATGTGGCGTCCTAGTCACCCGCCACATTATCATTGCTTGATGACTCATCAAAGGGGTGAAGAGTCAACACATGAGAAGACAAAAGGTTGAGGGAGTGGAAGCGACAAGAGTCTTTTCATTTTTTGTGTAATTTTCGTCCTAATTATGCATGCAATTTAAGTAGAGGGTGTAATGATCTTGAATGATCATGTTTATGTAGTCTTTATATTTGGAAGTTGTAGGGTCATGTAAGTGCCTATATAAAGCACTAGAATTCACCATTTCTAATAGAACAACAATACAACAACAATATATATCAAGCATTAGAAGTTGAGCCACGAAATTGTGTGAGAAAAGAGTGAGTGTGTGAGTAGAAAAAAAAGAAGAAGAGTGTGCATTACAAAATCGTTTTTTTGCTTTGTGAGTGTCAAGAAGAGAGCCACATTCTTTCCTTCGTGCCCCCCAGTATAATAGATCAAGAATGGATCTGGTGGTGTCAAAAGAAGGCAAAAGGAATGGTGATCAGGGCAGTCTAAGGCAGCGCACGAGGTGCGCCTTTTAGACCGCCAATCGGTGGTTGGGGACCGCCAATCAGCGGTCCCTGTAGCCCAGGAGATGGGCACTCTCCTGTGGTGGGTTGATCAGTAGCTCCCCGTCCTCCAACATCTGGTATCAGAGGCTCGTCCGATGGGAAGCTTGGGAATGACCTCGTTTGGTCATGCGTCGTTGCCTCGATTGTCGAAAGGCAACTACGACAATTGGAGTATCCAAATGCGTGCACTGCTGGGTGCACATGATGCTTGGGATCTTGTGGAGAGCGGCTTCGAGGAGGAGGCCGAGACGGGAGAAGAAACCGTCGCACAAATCAAAGCACAAAAGGAGAGAAGAGCCAAAGATAAGAGTGCTCTCTTCCTTCTCTTCCAAGCGGTGGATGAGAGTGGCTTTGAAAAGATCGCTGAAGCGAAGACATCGAAGGAGGCGTGGGACACCCTTGAGAGGAGCTACAAGGGTGCTGATCGAGTGAGGCAAGTGCGCCTCCAAATGCTTCGAGGCGAGTTCGAGGCATTAAAGATGAAAGAATCGGAAGGAGTTGCCGATTTCGTGATGAGAGTTCGCATGGTGGCGAATAAGTTAAAAAGAAATGGGAAGGCGCTGACCGAAGGAAGAGTGGTGGAGAAAGTGTTGCGTTCTCTCACCGAGGACTTCAAGAATGTGGTGTGCGCAATCGAGGAATCAAAGGACCTCGAGAAGATGACTATTGATGATCTAGCTAGCTCGTTGGAGGCACACGAGCAAAGAAAGAAGAAGAAGAAGAGGCAAGATGTCTTAGAGGAGGCGTTGCAAGCGAAGATGTCGCTTAAGGAGGAGAAACCTCGCAACGTAGATCGTGGAAGCGGTCGTGATTATGGAGGTCATCCAAGAAAGAAGGAGGTCGAATGCTTCAAGTGTGGGAAGCGTGGTCATTTTGCGAAAGAATGTAGGTCGCAAAAGAAGGTGGAGGAGAGCTCCAGCCGTGTCCGTGGTGATCGCGGATCGAAGAAGGTGATTGAGTGCTTCAATTATGGGAAGCATGGACACTACGCAAGCGAGTGTTGGTCGAAGAAAAGGATGGAAGAAAACTGCAACCTTGTGGCCGTGGAGGAGAATGCTTGTGATGAGGATGTAGTCTTTGCTTGCCGACAAAGGAGTGGAAGCCGAACAAGAAGGAGTTTGGTATCTCGATACAGGAGCAAGCAACCACATGTGTGGAAATAGACACATGTTCGCACATTTGGAGGAAGGAGTACATGGGCACGTTTCGTTTGGAGATGCATCAAAGGTGCACGTGGAAGGGACAGGCCACATCATGATCCAAGTAAAGGATGGATCTCAAAAGCTTATCTCCAATGTGTTCTTTGTGCCTGATATGAAGACGAACATATTAAGCATGGGACAACTCCTGGAGAAAGGGTTTACGATCTTGATGAAGGATCGACACATGACCGTGCGAGGACAAGATGAACATCTGATTGCAAAGGTAGAAATGTCCAAAAATCGAATGTTTAAATTGAATCTAACCTGTGCTCGTGCTAGATGCTTGAATGCATGCATTGAGGGAGATTGGTTGTGGCATATGCGACTTGGACACTTGAATTTCGGCGGGATCCAAGAAATGGCGCAGAAGGGAATGGTGCATGGTCTGCCGATGACCGAATCCAAAGACGGATTTTGTGAAGGTTGCATGATTGGAAAATTACCAAGGAAGAGTTTTCCAAAGCAAGCTGAACATAGAGCAAAGAAGGTGCTAGCGTTGGTGCATACCGACATATGTGGACCGATCACTCCACACTCGATTAGTAAGAATCGTTATTTCATAACGTTTATTGATGACTTTTCACGGAAAACGTGGGTGTACTTCTTGAAGGAGAAATCTGAGGCATTTCACATGTTCAAGAAGTTCAAGGCATATGTGGATTAACAAAGTGGCAACAACATCAAGACATTAAGGTCTGATCGAGGAGGCGAGTTCACATCAACCGAGTTCAACAACTTTTGTGAGGAGAATGGCATAAAACGCCATTTGACGGCTCCATACTCACCACAACAAAATGGTGTAGCTGAAAGGAAGAATAGAACCATCATGGACTTGGTTCGAAGTATGTTGAAAAGCAAGAACGTGTCAAAAGAGCTATGGGCCGAAGCAGTGGCCTGTGCAATGTACACGTTGAATCGTTGCAAAACCACAAGCTTGGAGGGAGTAACTCCACAAGAAGCGTGGAGTGGCTACAAGCCAACCGTAGCACATATGAAGGTGTTTGGAAGCACAGCATATGCATATGTGCCAAAAGAAAGAATGATAAAACTTAATGATAGGAGCATCAAGCTTGTATTTGTTGGCTATGATGAACGATCGAAAGCTTATAGGCTTCTCGACCCGACTAACAACAAAATTGTCATTAGTCGTGATGTACAGGTTAACGAGGAGGTAACATGGGAGTCCAAAGAGAAGATTCCACAAGTGCCAAATGAAGAACAAGAAGAGGAGATAGCCAACCCCACTGATCATGAAACGGTTCCATCTGACAAACATGACGAGATGAGACCAAGGAAGTTCAAGACACTTCGTGAAATCTACGAGACGACGAGTGAGTTGCACATGGTGTGTCTTCTCACACAAAACAAAAGCATTGGCAATCCGCTTGTATGTGAAGTTGAGAAATCAACTTGGGATGGAAGAGGATTAAGTTCAAGGAGGTGTATTGAGAATTGAACTTAATCCTAGGTGGCGACTTAACCCTATGTGGCGTCCTAGTCACCCGCTACATTATCATTCCTTGATGACTCATCAAAGGGGTAAAGAGTCAACACATGAGAAGACAAAAGGTTGAGGGAGTGGAAGAGACAAGAGTCTTTTTATTTTTTTGTGTAATTTTCGTCCTAATTATGCATGCAATTTAAGTAGAGGGTGTAATGATCTTGAATGATAATGTTTATGTAGTCTTTATATTTGGAAGTTGTAGGGTCATGTAAGTGCCTATATAAAGCACTAGAATTCACCATTTGTAATAGAACAACAATACAACAACAATATATATCAAACATTAAAAGTTGAGCCACGAAATTGTGTGAGAAAAGAGTGAGTATGTGAGTAGAAAAAAAAAGTGTGCATTGCAAAATCGTTGTTTTGCTTTGTGAGTGTCAAGAAGAGAGCCACATTCTTTCCTTCGTGCCCCCCAGTATAATAGATCAAGAATGGATCTAGTGGTGTCAAAAGAAGGCAAACGGAATGTTGATCAGGGCAGTCTAAGGCAGCGCACGAGGTGCACCTTTTAGACTGCCAATCGGCGGTTGGGGACCGCCAATCAGCGGTCCCTGTAGCCCAGGAGATGGGCATTCTCCTGTGGTGGGTTGATTAGTAGCTCCCCGTCCTCCTCCGTCCTCCAACAAAGTAACCATTCTTTTCCTGTACCTCCAATAAAAACATGATTTGGCAGATGTTGTTTCTCGAAATGAAGTTAACATTTGTGATCTCCAAACCAAGCCTACTAACCATCTCCACAATATCAGTTAACCTACCATGCTTGTTGCTACACACCATCTTAACGTGAAACTGATTAAACCCGACTAGGCTCACGTCCACATCCATTTGAATCTCTGTCTCGGCAGTCACCTTTGGGCATGCAAAACTTTCTTTTTTCTCTTCCTTAACGGTTTTTGTTTGGTCATTGTCAGGATCGCCGTCTTGGGTCCTTTCCTCTTGCAATCGTTGTAGTTCTCTCTGTAGATCTTCTATTTCACCACGCAGGTTTCGGATGTAGTCTCCTGCATCGGTTAGTGTAGACATTTTGCTCATCTGAAACAACAAAGGAAAAGATTGAGAATTTGCTACACGGGAAAATACATCTTACTAGATGTAAAGGATATTATAACAAGAGTCAAAGATTATAGGTGATTCAAGTACATCGAGTGAAGTTTCAAGTACTTTACGTTGCAATCTTTTCTTCATGATGAATTGATGTTCAAACTTAATTCGCTAGAAAAGCTTATACAGAATCCTAATTTTTGTTTAAATTAGGAACAATATTTTCAATTTTATGTTGATTTAATCTGATGTTTTATAAGACACTTACTTCGGAAAATTAAATGTTAACTCGGAGAATGGTTTGCTTGTGCTTACATGGAAGGGACATAAGTCCATGTTCGCTTCAACTTGGATTATAAAATAGATAGATTTGATTTGTTGATGAAAATATGGAACAATTCATTGTATCATTGTATGTGCTTATAATTTATACTTTCTCTTAGTTAGAAGTTTATGGATACATTTATACCTCCAATATAAGCCTTATAAGGAGTTTGTAGCTACATTATTAACTTTGACGTAGTTGTATGTTTTGTCGCTAGTTTCAACGTTGAATATTTCAAATCACAGTAGTGCACCCAAATATTTCATCAAAAAAATCAATCAGCAAAAGATGAAATCAAAGAAGAACACACTCTATTCCATTAAGTTTATAGTTAACAACAAAGTCACATAGACTGAGTATCTAAAACAACAAATATAAGTAAATATGTTAAACTTCTAACGATTTAACTCTAGAAGTCCTTAAACAACCTTCACTAGTTGATACTTCACCTCATCCGCCGTCAACTTTTCATCACTTCCATCCTACAACAATTTCTTAATCAAATAATCATAAGTAAACAAAATAAAATCCACATAAATAACCATTCTTTTCCCGTACCTCCAATAAAAACATGATGGCAGATGCTGTTTCTCGAAATGAAGTTAACATTTGTGATCTCCAAACCAAGCCTACTAACCATCTCCACAATATCAGTTAACCTACCATGCTTGTTGCTACATACCATCTTAACGTGAAACTGATTAAACCCGACTAGGCTCACGTCCACATCCATTTGAATCTCTGTCTCGGCAGTCACCTTTGGGCATGCAAAACTTTCTTGTTTCTCTTCCTTAACGGTTTTTGTTTGGTCATTGTCAGGATCGCCGTCTTGGGTCCTTTCCTCTTGCAATCGTTGTAGTTCTCTCTGTAGATGTTATATCCCTAACCCTTGCTTAAGGGTAATGGTGATTAGGAGGAGGGTTTGCATGGGGAAGGAAAGGAGTGGCGAGTACTGTAGATGAGGTGTAGGGTGATGGAGTAGGAGTGGTGTGGTGATGAATGGGTTTTGGGTTTGAAGAAAACTACACTTACTCTCTCTCTCCTTACGTTTCCTCTTCTCAACCCTCTTACTCTCTCTCAACCTCAGACTCGAGCTCACCGTCGGCGGAGGAAGGTGTTGCGGCGAGCAAGCTCAGGTGAAGCACGCACGAGGCTCAGGAGATTGCGGAGGAGGCGCGTGAGGTGGATCTTCAACCTTCTTCGGAGATCGCACATTAGAGTTATGTCGGCTTCTAGTTTGATTTTATTGCTTCCCCACGTTAGGGGAATATTGTTGGTCGGTCGGGGTTGGTCGGAGACCTCCCGGCGTCGTGAGCGGCGAAGAAACCTCAGCTGGCGTGAGGTTGAAGACAACCAACGGTCGACCGGGCCCTTCGGGCGGTCGACCGAAGTAGGGTATTATTGCCTGTCTGTTGTGTTTCGGTCGACCGGTTCCCTTTGTTCGGTCGACCGAAACTTAAGTGTATCGGTAGTATGCATGTGTTAGCGGTCGACCGTTTTGACGTAGAAATAATAGGATGACCCTGTTAGTTTTCGGTCGACCGGGACCCCTGAGTCGGTCGACCGATAGATTCGATTTTGATGTTGACCAGACTCCAGATTTTGACCTCGTTCGGTTGACCGGTTTTAGACATTCGGTAGACCGTTAGGATTTTGTGTTGCGCAAATAGTTCGATCGTTGCAGACGCTTCGGTCGACTGATTCCCTTGAGGACGCGGTCGAGCGAGCTGTCACATTCGGTCGACCGATTTCCCCTGTGGAAGCGGTCGACCCGATGTCACTTCCAGACGACTGATTCCCTTAAGGAAAACGGTCGACCGACTGGTCTTTTTCGGTCAACCGTTTTGCACAGGACAGAAATCTTGGTTCCCTTATTGATGCCAACTCTGTCCACGGAAACCCGTGTCCTCGCCTTGTGCGTGAGCCGGGAGGTGACGGTGGGCGCGTTACGCGTGTCTGCCCAGGGACCGCCGTGTGGAAGAGTGTGGGTGTCCGGGACGCGTCACCTCCATGTATGGATCGTGACTATGTGATGGGTGGATTGGACTCATTGTATGAGTAGCAGACCTGAGGGATCCTGGATCCCAATGCGTGCGACACATGGCTCGTGAAGCATGATGACCCTGCAGACTACGGTCTGGACCCGTCTGATGTTGTGCCGGACGTATGTTGTACTGCCGATGTTGTGCCGACAATGCCGCCGAGGTTGTTGCTGGAGATGATGATGCCGACGATGTTCCAGCTTGTGGTTGTACCGTCCGATGTTGTGCCGGACGTATGTTGTATCGTCGATGTTGTGCCGGCGATGCCGCTGATGTTGTGCCGGAGATGATCCCCGATTGGGCACCTATCCTGGGATGTTCATCGACCGGGCTACGGTTCCGTCGAAGGTGGTGTTGACCACGTGGTTCCTTGCACGTAAGTGCGGACGCTCCTCACTGATCCCTTAGGCTCGTGTAGTCGCGTGTGGGGGGACGCGTCGCGTACTGTCCGTAAGACCGTATGTGCCTACGGTAGGTTTCCTAGGGAGACCCGTTGTTGTTTCTGGACTGATGTCCTTGTGGACCCTGTTGAGGGTCGTGGTTGTTGGGCCGAGGTCCCGTTTACCCTGTTGAGGGATTTGATGCATTGCAGATGTGACATGACATGCTTCTAGTATGATAGGTTCATTTACCGTACTATTGCATGCATATAGGTGAGCTTGGCATACGGGGTTTCCCAATGGGAAACTCAGGCATCGTTGTTTGATTCATGTTTCAGGACCGCAGTAGGTTCTGTCGGGTGGTGACCGCGGGCGCACACATCATGGGGTCAGGATCCTCATCGGACTCTTCGAGGTCGTCGTGATTACTTTATCTGTCTTTTCATTGTATTATTGTAATCACGTCTTTTGACAAACTCTGTTGTATTATTGATGCACCGACGGTTGATTTATTGAGTGACATTCCCGATGTTGAGTTTATTCTGATGATTTCTTGATAGTTTAAATTTTTAAATTTTCTGTTGTTTCGGGATGTTACAGTAGATCTTCTATTTCACCATGCAGGTTTCGGGTGTAGTCTCCTGCATCGGTTAGTGTAGACATTTTGCTCATCTGAAACAACAAAGGAAAAGATTGAGAATTTCCTACACGGGAAAATACATCTTACTAAATGTAAAGGATATTATAACAAGAGTCAAAGATTATAGGTGATTCAAGTACATCGAGTGAAGTTTCAAGTACTTTACGTTGCAATCTTTTCTTCATGATGAATTGATGTTCAAACTTAATTCGCTAGAAAAACTTATACCGATCCTAATTTTTGTTTAAATTAGGAACAATATTTTCAATTTTATGTGGATTTAATCTGATGTTTTATAAGACACTTACTTCGGAAGATTAGATGTTAACTCAGAGAATATGAAGAGGAAGAAGATGGGTGAGACGACAAATACTTCTTGTTGGATATAATTTCCTTTGATTAACATGAAAACACATATGTATGCATAATATTTATCTAAGCATAACCAAATTGTACGCAGGGTATTTGTCTGAGTAAAGATTGTAGGTTCAATTGTTGTTATATATAACATCGAACGCGTTGATATTGTTTTGGTAACGAGTGCTTCTCTTCTTGCCTTCTTCTAGTATTTCAATGAATTAATCAATCCTACAAAAATGGAACCACTAATCCCAATTAAACGGAGAGTTTTTTTCAGTTTCGCACTTTACCCCAAGAACTGCATCCAAACAAATTTTGTGCAGCCCAGGTTGAAAGGAAAAGCTGGGCTCCGTTTTCTATTTCTGGTCTTCGTCTAGTATTTCAATGAATTAATCAATCCTACAAAAAAGGAACCACTAATCCCAATTAAACTATTAAGGAACACAAGAAGAAAGTTAGTGATTTATTTGGTAATTAGCAAGAGCTAAGTAATAGAAGTTGCCGTTTTAAATTACCCCACTACGTCTAGGCAGAAAATTTTGATTTTAGTTTTGGTTGGGATGTGCCAAGCCCATGCAATAGTGCAAAACAAAGGCAACACTTGAAGACCCCAGCAGCAAGCTACTGTGATGGGTCTTCTCCCACGAAAAATTAATTTAATATCAAGTAGACCGATGGTCTACGTATCAGATATTAAACTGATAAGAACAGATACTACACTTAATCTTAGCCAAAAGGCCGAGAAAGGTATGATTTGCTTAACAGATGTAACCCTTTTTTATACTGGTCTCAGCTACGAACTAATTGGCTCTTTCGGTGCGGGACAAAACAGTGATTTCATGTTACCAAACAAAGGTTAGGAGTGTCAGCTAAACTCGATTTACAACTTTTATATTGGGCATTTTGTAACTGCATCCTTTAGCTCTTGCATAAATAATTAAATATTAAATGTATTGGTTATTACCATTGTAGTTTTTTACACCAAACAAAGTTACACCAATTATTACTTAGAACCTTCAATTTTGATAATCCATGTTGTCCAGCCTTCAGCACCATTGCAGTACAAAACCATGAACGAAGAAAGTGCATAATTGAGATAAAGTGTGTTGTACAGGACTTATACATATCCTAATTCTCATTTCAATCTCTGGACAACATTTCGTAATTTTATCTTGATTTTATCACATGGGCATGAATTATTCACTATGTGTCCAACTTATCTCTTAAAAATAATGTAAGTACAACTCTTCCCTTGAACAATCGAGCTTCTATATTTTGATCCATTTGGAGAAAATAAACATAAAGCCACAGGCCCACAAGATAAAACCACATTGCCATTTTATCATGCAGTATGTTGATTTTTTTTTTACTTTTTGATGTTTGTTAGGTTTATATTTACATCCTAGAACTGTGACTTATATACAAGGCAGTGCTGCCGACTGATTAAATTTTGGAATATTTCTAAGCGACGGTGACGAACTGTGCATGTTTCAAAGTTTTTATCAACTTCTAACGATGTTTGAAACCTAACCTTTGTGATTTTCGGCACCAGCGCTCGTAACGCGTGAATGTTCCTCTTGAGTCTAGCCCTTCTGTCTCTCTCGGCGTCGAGGTTCTTCGACTTGTACTTCTTTTCCACCACCAAACCGCCATCATGTTGATAAACTTCTCCGGAGAACTCCATTTCAAGGATTTTCCACAACACTTTAGGAGGTGGGGGTGAAGGGGTGGTTATTGGGTTTGATTTATAGGGAGAGGGAAAGTAGTGTGAAGAGTTAGTATCACATGGTTTTAGGGTTGTTGACTGTGGAATCTAATCATGTTCTATTGTTCTTTTTGGGCTTGTCCTTTGTTTGTTATGATGGTACTGGTGTTTTCTTTTGGTTCACACGCAATGTGGACTGGAGTTGTTGGTGTTAGTATGGATGGGTGTTTAATTAAGGTTGCTCACGTTTCTTGCACTTGTTCAGTTGTTCTCTATTTGGTCCTCGTTTCGGCTTTTCGTTTTTATTTCCATTATGTTACTGTTTTCTATTTCAAGAGATGGGGGACTTTTCTAAAAAAGATGCATGTTACTCTGGCTTAGTGTGCAAATGGCTAAACTTCCAATTAAACAAATAAACAAAGGTAAAATTTAGATATGATCCGGTAGGTTACCTACGTTTTTTGTTCATTTTCCGCTATTTTTGTTCAACCCACTAATTGTGTCTAGTGAAGGCTCTTTAGTAATCTAACTCTAAACATGATTCACATTACCTACACAAAGATACATATGCATATATGTTATATTGTATATTACGCACTTTTTTTCTTAGTAGGTGATCAAAAGGATTTGAGACTCGTGAATAAAAAGATTGAAGTCAGGACTTGTAATTAAAACCCAAAGAAATTGTGTAATATTATCTTTATTTGATTCTTATGATCATACGTAAATTTGAATACTTATATGAATCGAGTTCAACAAAAAAAACATCTACAAAACCTTGGTGGACAACACAATCACTCCATCAAACGTAGTCTGCCTCTTATACCTTCCAATCCACATCTCAAGACTAAGTCCAGCATCATACTGTAGCTAGATTACATCTTAGATGCTTAGGTAGCTTGCATTGCATTAAATTTGATTAATAATTCTGGGCATGTTCTATTTTCTGGGCCGACGGGCCACGAGTGGGTCCTTTAGCTTCAGAGGTCATTCGCATATGACCTTCACGTTGGGAGGCCAGGCGTAAGATAAGTCCTGGGCGGGCACGCTGCCATTCTGTCTCAGGGTAGATGTTCCTAAGTTTGCGATGACACCATGTAGGTTTATTTCTGCGAATTGGGACATTTATCCGGCGCACCGCTTTGTGTCGAGCGGTGGGTCATTGTCGAGTGACCGCTTCTGACCAGCGGGGCTAGTGTTCTGGTTCCTTGCGAGGAATGTATCGGGTGCGCCCGGCTGGCACAACTTATGGAGTCGTAGCGTTCTGTTGCATTGATGTTGTTTTGTTCTGTTCTGTTTTGATGCTTCTCTTAGTTAGACTTCAGGCATAGTTCTGTTTTTGTTTGGCTAGGTCCTACTGGGTTTTCTTAATTGAAAACTCACGCATTTGTTAATACGGTGCTTGCAGGTACTTAGGTTCGCACAGGGCAGACTGGACGAGTATTGAAGATTCTGTACACGAGGGACATATCGACCAGAGTCTTCAGTTATCGTTGTTTCCGCTTATGTTATTGTATTTCCTTTGAAACTCGATGTATTTTAATTGGATCTTTTATGTATACATGGATAATCATTTGTTTCAGTTTTATATCCTAATTGTCTATCCATGTATGTCTGTTATGTATTGTCGAGTTAGTCGGTATTGTTTTCTTTCGTAACCGCTTCGGTCGTCGCGGAAGTCTCTGATCGCGACACTTGTGTTCCTTTCCGAGTGTGCGTACCTGCGAGATTGGGGGTGTTACAACCACCACCCACCCCCACTACCAGACACCACCACCAACTGCCGGCCAAACCACGACCACACCACCACTATAGTTATGTATTGTTTGAAGGTAGTTTGAATATTATTTTGAATACAATATTAATATAGTTTGAATGTAGGTTGAATGTGATTTGAATGTGATTTTAAATACAATTTTGAATAAAGTTTGAATGTAGTTTAAATATGTGAATATAGTTTGAATGTATTTTGATTATACGAGTATAGTTTTGTATAGTTGCAATATGATTTTGTTGTCAAATTGGTTTTGAATGTGATTAGTAGCCCGTAAATGTATGATAAGTTCAAATATGTGTTGGATTGGATGATTTAAATGTTATTTGAAATGTGATGTTGCCTTCGGATGATATGAATGTAATGTGGTGGATATCAAAAAATTTATTTTTTCTTGTCAATACAGGACTTTGAATATATTTCAATTATTAACAATGTAAGGGAGGTTCTATCGAAATTTCTAAAATATGTGTCAAATGTGATATTTCTAATTGGACTTAGTTAGATTAACCGAAATCAGATTTGGTTAGTTGAATTTGTTTGTTGTATTGTGTTAGATTGATTGTGTTGGATTGATTAGATTGATTTTGTTGGATTGATTAGTTTGATGAGTTGGGTTGGTTACTTTGAATGTTTTGGATTGGTTAGTTGATTGTGTAAGATTTGAATTGGATTGAGTTGGTTTCGTTAGATGTGTAAGTTGGATTGAGTTGAATGTGTTAGTTCGATTGAGTTGGATGTGCTAATTGTATTAAGTTGGATTGAGTTGAATCGAGTCAATAGTGCGAAAGTGGAGAAGTTACATCTGTCGAGATAATTCAAAACCCAACATAGCAATGTAGGTTGTAATTTGGAGTTATTTATATGATTTTGTGATTAAATTGAAGTTGTATGTATAAAAGATATGAATGTTTGATGCTTGTAATGAGAATGTGATGTAGTGGAGAATAATATATATGATATGGATGTGAAATGCAAAGAATATTGAAATTGTGAAAAATTTCTTGTCTATCCAATGATTTGAAGAATTATTTTCATATTCAATTTTTAAGAGAGGTTATGTGGGAATTTCTAGAGAAATTAATAAAAATTATTATTATCAACACGTTATTGATTCCCTTTTAAAATTGAGCAAGAATTTTATGTCTAACTTGTTTTTTTGTCTTAAATTAATAGAATCTTGGTCTTAGACAGAAGATGTATCACAAGAGATTAGTCAAACATTCATTGAGATCCGAAGTCGTTCCTAAACATTGCATTTGGTCTCGACAACCAATACATTCTTGATGGGAAGATCTTATGTCCATGCACGAAATTTACAACACCAAGTGGGCAATGATAAGTGATGTCATCGATGATGTCGTCGTAAATGGTTTTTTTTCTATTAATTACGAGTAGTGGGTTTTTCACAGGGAAAGTATAGCAAGTCAGATCACCCAAGTAGTTACGACAATGACAACACGATAAATAGATGGTGATAACGCTTCTCGTTGAGTCAGAAGGGGATGACGTTGACGACATAAAGGGGATGAAACATGATGTGGTCAAAGGTGATAACGCCATAGCCGATTCATCCACACCGTGGATCACACAATATGCTCTGAAGTTTCTTGACTACATGAACGATGAAGATCAACTGTCATATCTTGGATGTAAACCAGAATTAACAAATTTGTCTTTCACCATCAAAGTGTTTCACTTGAAGTGCATGAGTAGATGGTCGAACACATTATATGATAAGTGGTTAACGTATCAAGTGAAATCACTTCCTGAGGGAGCTAGTTTACCCACAGATACATACGGGATGAAGTAGTTGGTTGCCAATTTGGGGTTTCATTACGGAAACATCCATATGTGCAAGAATCATTGCATCTAATACGAGAAACAAAACGAGAATGCAGATTCATGCTCAGTGTGCGATGAGTCTTGTTGGGTAACAGTGTAGAGAGAAGATGAAGAAGAAAAGTCAAGTGTTGGTGCCTGAAAAGCTAAAATAGTTTCACCGGTTGTCTTGTGATGCTTCTCACTCAAACCAAGGCTTCACTAGTTATATCTCACCACTGATATTGCTAAGTCATTGAGATGACACTCGAAGGAACAAGAGATGGGAAGTTACGTCATCTAGATGATTCTAGGTATTGGGCTAAGTTGGACAACAAACATCTCTCTTTCCCTTCAGAAATAAGAATGGCGAGACTAGGTTTACTGCATACGAGTTTCATACATTTAGTCAGACATAACACAGTATCTGGTCTGTAATGCTCGTTCCTTATAATCTCCTACCGTGGATGAATATAAAGCACCAGTTCTTCATGATGTCGCTCACCATACCAGGTTATCCCGGCAACAAGTTAGATGTTTGTTTTTAACCACTTATTGAAGAGTTGAAAGAACTTTGGGAAGAGGGTTTGGATACCTATGATGTTTACACTCAATCATGTTTTACACTGAGAACTGCCTCGTCGTGGACTATAAATGACTTCCCTGCGTATCCGTATTTGAATGGTTGGATGACAAGAGGGTATATGACTTGTCCTTGAAAGGAATGTGTTCTAAAAGTTTTCCTTTTATATGTCAATTGTTATGAATTGAATGTGCAAGCATTTTGTTCCTTGATTATTGTATGTCTTTTGGAAGTGTTAAGGAAGAGGCTCTTGGTCCTTAATCGCAGAGCTCTAAAAGATAATGGTTACATAAATCAAAAGTTATTCAAAATCATGGTGTTTGTTCATTTTAAATTTAGACCGCAAGTGCACAACCGTCAGTGAAGACGGGGCAAGTACGGGTCGTCCGCAAGGAGGTGAGAAACATCTGGTATGCCCGAAATCAGATGGCGAATAAAGGGAGAAAAACTGTGATTATGCTAAAGCTAAATTAAACTAATAAGTATGAAATGCGAAAAAAGCACGAAAGATTGAAAATCAGAAAGAGAAACCCCTAAGGGGTGGAGTGTGTGCACATATGAAGTGAAATAAGTGATGAATGATGCATGTAAGCATGTATGTGTGTGTCTTCATGCATAGGAAGTGTAAAGATGTGGCAAAACCTATCAATTCATTCACACAACGTATCGGCAATTACTACTTGATTAACATAAGATTACACTCAGCATGAGAAGTGTCTAAAGATATGACAAGACTCATCAAAAACCGTAAACTCATGTGAAGAACAAAGATAAGAATGGGAGGTGTCTAATGTTATGGCAAAACCCATAAAAACAAAGTTTCTTCAATCAATCAAGCGAGCAAACACATAACTAACATGTAGCATATTCAACAGGAAATTTCAGTCAATCAACATGAGAAAACTAAGCATGGGAAGTGTCTAAATCTTATGGCAAAACCCATCAAAATTCCCCAACATGTAGAGGATTAAAATACCCCTAAAGAACATACAAAACATGCAAGTCTACACAATCAAAAATTTATCAAACATCCAAGCTTCACAATATATATGAACATCATCTCCACCCCAAAGGGAATGGATCTACTCACTACACATTATTCTAGCAATAAAACTAAATAAAAAAGGAGACATTCTAACTAATTTAGCCTAGATCAAAGAAATAAGACTAAGATAAGCATGCATAAAAAAGAAACAACATGAGAACAAAATAATGGAAAAATTATTTTATTAAATGACTCACATTACTAGTAGCATTCTTCTCCACCTTGAGTTTTTGCGCCAAGACTTACTCCAAGTAGAGAGAATGCCACCAAGCAATGGGTGAATACAAATGAGGAGGAAGAGTTCTATTTATAGGCATGAAAAAAGGTAACTGGGGACAATCCCTCGGTATGGGACTAATGAAACCTTTCCAGAATATACATAAACACATAACCCATGTCCTTGAGAAACCGGGTCGGATTCGGAGACAAAAGGACCGCCAATTGGTAGTCTTAGACTGCCAATTAGCGGTCAATTTTTCCGGGATCCAACCCATTTTCGGATATGTTCTTTATTTCCATATGGGGTGCACTCAGTTTGGTTATTGGAGTATCGGTCCGAATCTAATTACCAAAATACTCATCATGATGGTGTGCAGTTTCTTGATTTTCACATTGGCCCTTCGGTTTTACATTCGGGTCCCTCTCTTGTGAATCTTAGTCCATAAGTCTTGCAACTTAGTACTTTTTCTTTCTTTTAGGTCCTTTTATGTCTTTTCTCCTCAATCCTGTTTATTTCCTGAAACTCAAACATAAAACTCGTTACGTTGCATTGTTTAGGTTCAAGATAATGGATATAAGACTCAAATGAATGCATGAAATGATGTCAATCACATGGTAATTAACATGGAACATTAATTACTGAGATAAAATTGTCACGTTGGTCATCGATTATTGTAGCTCTACAAATATTTGACGACACGAGTATATAAAAGAGGAAAAAATTACTTTTATATATTGAATAGACCTAACAAGTAAAACATTATGGAATTGTGTTTCGTGTCATTAATGTTTTATTGTGTCTTGGATCCTAAGATATGAGACTTATATCTTTTCACTCAAGAAGTGCTTAATTTGATTATTGTCAAAAGCTATCAATGAATATAGTGATAACGGTAATAGTTGGTTGAACATGACTTATGCTGGAAAAGATAGCTAGTCAAAAGATTATCATTGCTCCTCTTAATTGGGTGATGATATTAGTAGGCCCCTTTGATAAAGCAAAATTATAATGTGCACAATGTGACTTGAGTTAAGTTACATAGTTATAATTAACTTAAAGAAATCAAGAAATGAATACAATACAAATGTGACACATTTCTACTATGTATATATTCTTAATATCATGAGGCAATGGATAGACACAAGTGGTGCACTTACATCAATAAATGGATCGTGTTTAGTTCGTGTGGAACAAGACATCTATGCTAATTGGGTAACTATAATGTGTAGCTAGATACCGCCTATAGTTTGGGATATTGAGTATTTAATATCCCTGCCAATTTAGCTTAGATCATCCTATAGGTCACACCACAAAATTTGGAAACAAGAAGCTTGATTTTTGAGTTCATATGATTGTCGGGTTTCATGTGAAAAAGGACACATGTGGTGAATCAATAAAACCAATATGTCACAAAATTGACATAATTAGAACCATGAATAAATTCATATAAGATGTATATATTATGAGGTGTAATAATTTAACATTACATATGATAATATATTACGTGATATATGAATTTGCTAAAAACCTCAAAAATCAAAATTTGTTGGATATAAATCTAAAATTTTGTAAAAGGCAAAAAACGGTTAATACGGTTTTGCCCGAATTAATAAGGAATTAGTATTAATCATGTATTGGAATTATTCCAATTATGGTAAAATGTGGATGTGGATGATTGTGTCAAATTGTGATTGATTTTAGGGAGAGAAAAACAAGAGATCATGGGTTAGTGGTTAGCCCATGATGTGGGTGTTGGGAGACCCTATAAATAGGTCTTCCCTCCCTCATTGTTTTAATTAATGTAAAATTTTCTCTCCCCTAACCACCATATTAATCCATCCAAAAATTCCAATTTTTTTGAAGGTTTTGGAAATTAAATTCTTAAGAAGTTTTAGAGGGGTTATTAGCTAGATTCTAAGTTTATTTAGAGATTGATTGACTAGCTCATTTCTTTTAGAGTTTGGTGAACACTTGGAGGCGAATCGGCGGGCAACGCAACTCCGGATCTTCAAAAATATTTTATAGAACCTTTGGGTATGATCCTCTTTTTGTGATTTATTTTAATATATGTAGAATTGCATCATATTAGAATAAACACAAAACAATGTACATAAAATTGCTGAAAATATGAAATCGATCATGTATGCTTGTATAAACAAATTTAAAATAGACATACATAGGGACAAAACATTTACAGTCCCTACTGTATGAAAGATACTCATTCCATTATCTAAGGCATACTCGCAAGAATTGCTATGTGGGTCACCGTTGGTGGCTTGATAAAGATCACCATTGGAGGAGAAATAAGAGAGCAATTGATGGCAAATAGAAACATAGAGGCCCAGTAGAATACAAATCTAGGGACATTATTCTTGAAAATTGCAAAATTATTCTACAGGTGATGACAATAGTTGGACCAAGAGAAATATATTTTTGAGTTTCAGTACTGAAAAGATCTTCTATTGGCATTATATTAATGTGATGCACGCAGAGCGGAAAGTGTGTGATTGTTTGTTGAAGACAACATTGACCCCCAAAAAAGCAAAAATAATGAAAATTCAAAAGTTATTACCTCTGGACATAAGAAGGAGTCATGGAGTAAGAGAAGTGCGAGAAGCAGTCATTGACCTGAGTTAGTTTTTTCGCACTTTATTTTCGAAAGTAAACACCACTGAAAATTTTGAACATCTGGAAAGGAACATTGGAATTATTTAATATCGGTTGGAGATGATATTTCCACCGAGTCTTTTTTATGTTATTTTGCATCTACCTATTCACCTAGATTGAGAGACACGATTAGCAGGTCCGATGTACTATCATTGGATGTACTCATTCGAAAGATATATGAATATGTTGAAATTTATGGCTAAAATAGAAATAAACCTGATGGATCAATTGCTTAAGGTATGTTGGCCGAGGAGTGCACAACCTTTACTCTAGATATTTGAAGAGTGTAGAGACGATTGTAATAGACCTTGGAGGAACGATATAGGTAAAAGACCCTTAGATGAGGTTCAAATGATTTTTCTGGTTGTTGTTGATATAGAGGAAGATCACAATTGAATGTTGATTAACATTGTCATTGTTAATGAATGAGTAAGTGAAGAAAAGTATAATTACTTTGGTCATATTTATTTAATGTGATTATTTAATCGGTAACAATGAAATTTGGCTCTTGCAAGCGCTTTAACCATTACAATGCCTTCATAGGAGTAGGAGTACGTTGTAATTGACAACAATCAAATACACGATCTAGGAACTTTCAAGAAGACTGTTCAAAATGAAAAGTGCTGGAATCGAAACACTTGTCCGAGGTCCGAACACTGTGGCAAGGAGGTATTCGGAGTATATCATCTATGGGTTTAGATTTCGCACAAAGAAACATAAGTCCAAAGGGAAAATGCAAAATTGTGGAGTACATTTGAACGCCAGAACAGAAAGTTACTTAAAGCATAAGATAACAATCATGTCAGTACACCGGTCAACTACTTTGGTGTATTGCAAGACATAATCGAACTTCACTAGCTACTACGGTGATGTGAAATATATTTTGTTCAAGTGCAAGTAGTACGACGTTCTAAGTCGTGGCAATACAAATATAAACGACAAATATGGGTTCACGTTGATGAACACGAATAGATTTGTAAAACGAGAAGAACCATTTGTACTTGTATCCCAAGCAAAATAACTTTTTTATGTTGTAGAGCCCAACGAAAAAGAAAGAGACGACCAATGCACTACTACAATTAGGCATGTGCCGACAAACGTTTCTGTTGGCAAAAGACTTCTTTTTTGTCGGTACCGGTGGGGCAGGGGAGGCGGCGATCGAGGAGATCGTGGTGAGGAAGACGCGATGAATAAGCGGCGGCGAAGTGGAGGACAACGTCGCGGTGGTGCGATGGGGAGGTCACGACAATAATTCAAGGACAGTGACGAAGAGGTCGCGACAAGGAGGTCGCAACGAGGAATTGATGACGGCGACGGAATCGAAAGTGGGTGGTGCAGAGTCGAGTGTTGGCACTGTGACAAAATGTGTAGGGTACAAAGTTAAGGATTTATAAGTATGGCTTTGGGATTTTTCCCTAAATACAAACATATTGATGGAAATTCCATTGGCACGGTAGTTTTGTAGGTGCTTCACATGTGCAAAACTTTAATCGGGTGCGGAGGGAAACTTTTCATGCCCGACCCGATGGAGAAGTTGTCGTGTTGATGGAAATTCCATCAGCATCGTAATTTGCACGTACTTCATAGGTGCAATACTTTAATCGGACGTGAATCAAAAATATTGACACCCGACCTGACGAAGAAGAAGTCATTGCGACAGAATTTCTGTCGACAGGTGTCTGCCGGGAAAGACCATTTTTCTAGTAGTGATGGTTAGTCGTTGTGGAAATACTGCCGAGGTATTTATATGGCATGGAGGATGAAGCATCCGAAGTTTCTGAGTACGCTCAAGGAAATCTTATACAAGATAGAGTCTAATTAGACAATATTAATTTGGTAAATTTTGCTAGACTAGATTTAGAACTGCTAGTAGAGTAGTTTAACATCTACGACCACGAATGTAATGACAAACCAAATGTTTGAGTTATTTGATTTGTATTTTATAATTTTATTAATGGTATTATTACATACGTACTAAAGCTATATTATTATTGATTGGAATTGAACAATAATTTGATTTTTTTTACAAGCACACTGGAAGGTTCTCGAGGGGTTCAGAGCGAAGATTATGAAGTCTCTCGAAAAAAATGGAAGGAAAACAAGCACCAATCGTACCTTGATTGGAGACGAGATATGAGAGATTGATGGTTAGACCGTCGCATATCTCGGCTGATGATTGATCAACTCTTCTATTCTACTGGTCCAGCAAGGTATTCAAGGTACAATTATAATGTGTATTAGTTGATTTATACTCAATGGATGTAAAACAAATAATTATGATCTTTGGTGACGTAGAAGAAGAGGGAGACCAACAAAAAAACCAGGACGAACTCAATCATTCCCATCAGTGTGGTAGCAAGTCTATTGTGCGACACAGGGAGAAGATGGTAATACTTTCTTTTCAATTCATATATTCTTATATATTCAATATAAATTTTATATAAATTTTAGTGGTATTGCAGATTGCAGAAAAGTCAGACGCACCCGAGCCTGCTCATACAAATATGTACATTAGATTGCATGACAAAAACCCAAAAGCAACAGTTGTAATTGTAAGTTTATATTTGTATTAGTTTTCAATTACTTTACGTTGTTTGGTTGCATTCATTTATAATTTCCGATATTTTCTGCTTGTAGGAATGATTAGAGGCTCTACGAGGACTGGGAGAGAAGAGTTCTCAGTGCTTTATCACTTTGACGCCTGCCGTCGAGGATCTGGTCAAGACTCTTCTGGGTGACGAGCACATACATGTGAGGTGATTGACATCAATTCATGCATTCATTTGTGTCTTATATCCATTATCTTGAACCTAAATAATGCTACGTAACGAGTTTTATGTTTTAGTTTCAAGAATAAACATGTTTGAGGAGAAGAAGCATAAAATGACCTAAAAGCAGGAAAAAGGACTGAGTTGTGAGACTTGGGGACTAAGATGCAAGGGAGAAGGACCTGAATGTAAGACCAAAGGACCAATAAGCAAATGAAAATACTTCACACCATCATGAGGAGTATTTTAACAATTCGATTCGGGCCTAAACTCAGAAAACCGACTTGGGTGCATCACACATGAAGAAATCACTCCAGCAAAGCCCACCAAAAATCTAGACCGGATCAGGACTCTGTACACCGCCAATTGGCGATCTGGGACCGCCGATTGGCGGTCGGGTCAACTCTGGATCCGACACGCTTCTGGCAGACCATGTATTAGGGAGATTTATACCTATTTCTGGGTTGTATTTGTAGGATTTCGTGTCCCCGTGTATGTATATATTTTAAAAAAATGAATACAACATACAAGATCGATTTCATACTTTCAACAATTTTATGTACAGTACTTTGTGTTTATTCTAATATCATGCAATCCTACATATATTAAAATTAATCACAAAGAGAGAATCATACCCAAAAGTTCTCTAAAACCTTTTGAAGATCCAGAGTCGCGTTGCCCGTTGAATCTCCCGCCGATTCACCTCCAAGTGTTCACCAAACTCTAAACAAGATTAGAGAGAAAGGAGCTAGCCAATCAATCTCTAATTAGGCTTAGAATCTAGCTAATAACCCCTCTTTAAGCTCCTGAGATTTTCTATCTCCAAAACTTTAAATTACTAAGAGATTTTCGTGGTGATTAAGGGAGATATTAATGAGATAAAGAATTTTTGCATTAACATAAACAAGTAGTATGAGGGGTCCTTTTATAGGCTCCCAAAACATCCTCATCAAGAACTATTCTTTAGTCATGATCTCTTGCTTATTCTCTCCTAAAATGAATCTCAAATTGCCACATAAGCACCCATAAAAACGTTTGATTAAATCTGGAATTAATCCAACCCCTGATCTAATTATTCTCTTAATAATTCCGGCAAAATCGCATTGTTTGGTTGACCGAGAATTTTTCTCGGTTAACCGAACCATTCGGTTACAACACATGTTCGGTGGACCGTGAGCTAGACGGTCGACCGAATATGCATGAGAAAAATTCTCTGGAAAAATTCGGACGATCCGCGTCTTGCTCGGTCGATCGTTGACCCACCAAAATTTCTCATGGCGAGCATTCATCCGACGACCGTGTCACCTTTGGTCTACCAAAATATTCTTTCTCGGTTGACCGTTCACGCTCGGTTAACCGAACCCAATTGTCCAGGCATTCTAGAATATTTCGGTCAACCAATTGTGTTTACCCATTCCCCGTTCGGTTGACCGTTCTGAAGACACCCCGGTCGACCGAACCCTAAACGGTTTACCGTGTTTAACCCTGATTTTGCCTTTGTCAAATTTTGGATTTATTTCCAACAAAATTTGATCTTTTGGGGGTTTTAGCAAATTCATATCTTATGTAATATATTATTTTATGTAATATTATTACACCCCATAATATATACACCTCATATGAATTTATTAATGATTCTAATTATGTCAATTCTCATTACATATTGATTTATTCGTTCAACATATGTGTCCCTTTTTCACATGAAACCCGACACATCATATGAACTCAAAATCAAGATTCTTGTTTCCCAGTTTTGTGGTGTGACCTAAGCCAAATTGGCAGCGATATTAAACACTTAATATCTCAAACTATAAGCGGTATCTAGCTACACCTGAACCAAAACACGATCCATTTAGTGCTGTAAGTGCACCACTTGTGTCCGTCCCTTGCCTCCTGAAATTAAGAATATATACAAAGTAGAAAGGTGTCACCTTTGTATTATATTCATTTCTTGATCTCTTTAAGCTAATTATAATTATGTAACTTAACTCAAGTTACACTGTGCACATTATAATTTTGCTTTATCAAGGGCCCACTAATATGATTACTCAATTAAGAGCGGCAATGATAATCGTTTGACTAGCTATCTTTTCCAGCACAAGTCATGTTCAACCAACTATTACCTTTCACTATACTCATTGATAGCTTTTGACAATAATCAAATTAAGCACTTCTTGAGTGAAAAGATATAAGTCTCAAATCTTAGGATCCAATACACAGTAAAACATTAATGACACGAAACACAATTCCATAATGTTTTACTTGTTAGGTCTATTCAATATATAAAAGTAATCTTTTCCTCTTTTATATACTCGTGTCGTCAATTATTTGTAGAGCTACAACAATCGATGACCAACACAACAATCTTATCTCGGTGATTAATTTTCCATGTTAATTACCATGATTGTGAATAACTTTTGATTTATGTAGACCACTATCTTTTAGAGTTCTACGGTTAAGGACCAAGCGCCTTTTTCTTAACACTTCCAAAAGACGAATACCATAATCATTGAACAAAATGTTTGCACATCCAATTCATAGTAATTGACATATAAAAGTTAAACTTTTAGAACACATTCCTTTCAGTATTAGTCCCACATCGGGGGTTTGTCACTTATTATCTTTTTCAATGACTATAAATAAAACTCCTCACATTCCCTTGTAATCTACTACATACTTGGTGGCTATTCTTCCTACTTGAAGTGGAGCCTTGGAGCAAATACTAAAGTAGGAAGATGCTACTTGTATTGTGAGTCTGAATTTAATAAAAAATTCTTTGTTATGTTGCTTGTTTCATGTTGCTTGCATACTTAGTTTAATTTCATTTCATTAATCTTAGTAACTTAGTTAATATGTTTTCCTTTCTTAGGATACTAATTAGTTTAATGTCTAGTGAGTAGTTTCATCCCCTTTAGGGGGTGGAGTTGATGTTTTATACATCCAAAAGAGAATGGAAATGAATGCTTTGTATGAAATGTGTTGATTAATATGAATGTATGTTTGTTTGTTAGGATAGAACTTGTAACTTGATGGGTTCTTGCCATAACTCTTAGACATATCCCATACTTGTTTAAGTTCTCAAATAACCAACTTGTGTATGTTAATGTTAGTCAACTAGGTTAGTGATGAGATTGATAGGTTTTGCCATAAGCATTAGACACTTCCTATACATGAAAATACAACATTCATTTGTGCTTAATGAATGTATTCTTCACCATCTCTTTGCATGTGTACACTCACTCCACCACTTAGGGGGTTTTCATCTCTGATTTCCAGCTTACTTATCTAGTTTCTTAGTTTAGTTTTAGTCAATTGTTTGTTGTTTTCTTTTGCATGTGTTACTTACTAGTCTAGAGTAGTGTAGCTTAGCGTAATCTACAAGTCTTCTCCCATTTTTCGCCATCTGATTCGGTCATACTAGAGGCTGCTCACCTCCCTGCGGATGACCCGTACTTGCCTTGTTTCACCGACGGTTGTGCACTTGCGGTCTAAATTTAAAACGATTAAACAAGTTTTTGGCGTTGTTGTCGGTGAGGTGCAAGTCCAGACTCTGGTTTGGACGATTCGGGTGGATTTAATTTTTTGTTTGTAGTTTTTCTTTGTTTCAGGAGACTTGGAGACGCAAGGGGAGGCTGCTGGAGAAGTTTGGAGGCAAATTGAACTTGTTGGACCGCCAATCAACGGCCTAAGACCGCCAACTGGCAGTCTGGTAAGCTCCTCTCCACTTCTTCTTTCTATGTCTTGTTTCTTTATCTGATATAGAGGTCGGGGGATTAATTTGTCATGTTCTGACTTTTAGTTTGTCCCCAGATCAATAATCAATCTCCCTTTAAGCAACTTGGACCCTAAAACCAAAGCAGAAAATTAGGCATTCTTTCTTGTTTATGCATCATGTACTTGACTTAGGCACGTAGATTGTCTTTTATTCTGGCTTTACTTTCAGTTGCTGAGTGCTGGTGTGAGGTACACATTTCTTACTCTCATTCATGCATTTCGTATGAAAATGTATTAGTTAGTAGGAATTGCATTGCAACAAGTGTGAGTTGAGCGTTTGTTTGGAGAGTTGATTGCTAGATTAAGACTCCAAAATGCTACTAAGGAGGGGAGGTCCCATATAAGATAAGGTGAGAGATTTCATCATCCTTTCCTTCACCCAAAAAACCACACTAATTAAGAGCCTAATTTTAAAATCAAGTAGGCATTGGCCCTAAGGATCTCGGGCGCATTAGGAGAGTGATCCGGTCACGACCCTCATTGCCTGATCGGCGTCTCCCACTCTGTCGATAGTAGGAGAGACGAGATCTCCGGATCTTGACTCACTTGCTGGGCTTTGTGGTCCTCGTTGTAGGGAGGTGAGACGTGTTGAGGCCGTGTGACCTCGCAGTTAGGCGTCGTCTAGCTGTAAGGACCTATAGCGACCTTAGGTTGTTTGAGCCTTGTTTGTTTGTGTGTTTTTATCTGTACTCACCCGCCGTAGCATAAGGACTTCTTCCTTCTCTCCCAAGTCATTCTCTCTCTTTTGTGTCCTCTCGTCTCCTCCTCTACGCACATTCTGTTTTAGTTGTCAAAAAAAAGGTTTTAGTTTGTGCGTGTGCACCTTTCTACGCACATTCTTTCGGTTTCATTATATTTCTGGATGCTTAGGTTACATATATTTAATCCACTGTTCTGAAAACCGGACCGGCCGGTCCAACCAGTTCAACCATGAACCGGAGGCCTGTCCAGTCTGGTTCACCCCTCAAAACTGTTTTTGCGCTGAACCGGATTGAACTGGGTTGAATCGGCGATTCAACCACCGGTTTAGGAAGAAAACCTTTTTTTATTATATTCGTACCCGATTATGTATTCAGTTATTTGATTACTACACATCCAAAAAAAACCAAACCCAAATCTATACTCCAACCCTAGAAATTTTGATATTGTAGATGTTTTGAATATTTTCTTGCTTAATAAATATGACTATTATATCTATAATATATATTTATGACGTCATGCTGACGTCACCGGTTCAACCGGTTCGATTCGGTCCGACCTCGGTCGAACTTCTGAACCTTTGAACATTTGATGTTGCGAGTTCGACGTCCGGTTCGGTTCTGAAAACCTTGATTTAATATAGTGATACTAGAACAATGCAAATTGTACCTGCCAAATAGTCCGGTCTCTAAGCACCCAGCCAAGTTATGAATAGCTTCTGCAAATGCAAACAGGCAGGGAAATCTTCAAACATGTCACAGGTACTACTTATTTGTAGACAAATTTATATATGTTTCCAGAACAGCATTTTGATGTCGTATTTTCATGTGTAAAGAAATGCGTTACCTGTAAATAACTTATTTGGATAGTTATCTTTTGAAGATTTGTAGATACCATATGTCCCACATGGAACATGCCGAAAATAAATCCAAGGCGGAAATTCCATGCGACCAAATGATACTTTAATCAATTGCAGTTGATTTCAGTTTTAAAAAATATACAACATTTCTACGTTTTTATGTTTTTATATAGAGTACTTACTATATGAAACTCCATGCAAGAGTCGGAACAAGTAAATCATATGAAGCTTTTGAATTACCATATTTTGGGAGATGATTTGTTTATCTAAATATGAAAACTGTTTTTAGTTGTAGATTTAACAATTATAAATGGCTTCATTGGAGATTTATCTTGTATTTACGCATCGAAAAGGCTATGCAAAGAAATACATTGATTAGGCATTATCTTATTTGAAATATATATAGCACACAACACCTGTTTATTGCCCGCAAATACGTATAAGAGGGTCAACTTATATTAAAACGAGGATTAGGGAGAAAGGATTTTTTTGTATTGTATCTTATTTCTGTGTCTTACATGAGTCTATATATACACAAATAAACTGGGTGACCGTTTGATCTTTAATGCTGCATTTGGGGATGAAGAGTTGCGTTCTTCGGGAAGAGATGCAACGACTTGGTGAAGAGGTGCGTTGCCTCGTTTGTTTCAACACTCCCCCTCAAGTTGGGCCCGGAAGAGATTATAGGTGCCTAACTTGCTTATGATGGAGTCGAATTGTTGGTTACTCAGGGCTTTGGTGAAGACGTCCGCCAATTATTCTTTACTGGAGACGTATGGAACTTCTATTTCTCCAGCTTGAATCTTTTCACGGATGAAGTGACAATCAACTTCAATGTGTTTGGTCCTTTCGTGGAACACGGGGTTGGAGGCAATGTGTCGTGCGGCGTTGTTGTCGCAAAACATATTTATAGTTTTAGTTTGAGTTTGATCCATATCGTGAAGAAGTTGTTTTAACCAAATGAGTTCGCTGGTGGTGGATGTCATTGCTCGATACTCTGCTTCTGCGCTTGATCGGGCAACAACCTTTTGTTTCTTACTTCTCCAAGTAACATGATTTCCACCAACAAACGTGCAAAAACCGGTAGTTGATCTACGATCATGGCTCCCTGCCCAATCAGCATCTGAAAAACCAATGATATTGTTAGAATTGTTGTTTTTCATCAGTAATCGTTGTCCTGGTGTTTGTTTTATGTACCTTAGAATCCTATCAATAATATCTAAATGTGATGTTCGAGGTGCATGCAAGAATTGACTTACTATACAAACAACAAAGGTGATGTCGGGTCTGGTTACGGTTAAATATATAAGTTTTCCTACAAGTCTTTGGTATTGATGAATATCTCTAATAGGTTCACCGTTAGTTGGACTGGTTTTGAGATTTGCCTCAATGGGTGTATTAGCCGGTCTAGCCCCAAGTTTTCATGTTTCTTTTAACAGGTCTAAGGCATATTTCCTTTGTGATAGAAATAGGTCTTTTTTCGAGTATGCAATTTCTATCCCTAAGAAATATTTCAAGGATCCTAGATCTTTTATATCAAATTTTGTTTTTAGGTAGTGTTTAACTTGATTAATTTGTTCATTATTATCACCAGTAATGATGATGTCATCTACGTAGACCAAAACTATGATAATTTCTCCCTTGTGATGCCTAGTGAACATAGATGCGTCAGCAGAAGATTTTAAGAAACCATAAGCAAGAAGAAAATGACTAAGTTTTGCATACCATGCGCGGGGTGATTGCTTCAGGCCATAAATGGCTTTGTTGAGTTTGCATACCTGGTTGGGAGAAGTGTTGTAACCTGGAGGGGGCACCATATATACTTCTTCTTCAAGGGTTCCTTGAAGAAAAGCATTTCTGACATCCATTTGGTAAAGTTTCCATCCTTTGTTAACTGCTATGGAAAGAAGAACACGAACGATATTCATCTTTGCTACTGGTGCGAAGGTTTCTAGGTAGCCAAGCCCATAGGTTTGAGTATATCCTTTTGCTACAAGACGGGCTTTATACCTTTCAATAGTACCATCACTATTATATTTTATCTTGTAAACCCATTTGCATCCAACGGGTTTTGTTTTATTGGGTTTAGAGATAAGAGTCCAAGTGTTCTTGGTTTCTAAGGCTTTAAGTTCTTCTTGCATTGATTTTTGCCATTTAGGATTGCTACTAGCTTCATCGTAGTTTTTTGCTTCTAGGGTTTCGTTTATTTGGTTTAGGAAGGCCATATAGTTTGGCTGTATTTGTTTGTAGGTGAGGTAATTCTCAATGGGGTAAGTTACTTAAGAGGTGATAAAATCATTAAACCTAGTGGGTGGACGTTTTGGTCGGGTAGACCTCCTTGGGGTTGGAGCTCTTGCTTCTCCTTCGTCTCTTTCTTCGTTATTTCCTTCTCCTTGTGTATCTCTTTCTTCGTTATTTCCTTCTCCTTGTCCTTCTTCTTCTTCTTCTGTTTTGCTGATGTTGAACTCAGGTAGAACCGGTGTGATGTCTGGACGAGATTGGGTTGTATTGTCAGTGTTGTAGTAGGGCTCTGTTTCTCTGAATATTACATCTCGGGAGATATACATTTTACAATACTCGGGATCAAAACATTTATACCCCTTTTTTTGAAAAGAATAACCAAGAAATAAACAGTTTACAGCATTGCTATCAAATTTATCTAGGCGTTTCTTGTGAACAAAGCATACACATCCGAAGATTTTAAGATGATCTATGGTTAGTTTTCGCCCTAAGAGTATCTCAAGTGGTTGTTTATTCTGAAGAGTAGGACTAGGAAGACGATTTATTAGATAAGTAGCGGTTAAGACCGCGTCAGACCAAAAACGTTTGCGAACATGACTTTGAAAAAGTAACGATCTAGTTACATTTAAGAGATGACGATTTTTCCTTTCCGAAACTCCATTTTGTTCAGGGGTGTGTATGCATGTCAATTGGTGTAATATTCCCCGATATTTCAAAAAAATTTGAAAGTTGTGGCTGGTGTATTCGGTCCCGTTATCTGTCCTTAAGGTTTTAATTTTGAAGTCATACATGTTTTCAACAAAAGTTGTAAAATCACAAAAAACTTGAAAAACGTCGGATTTGTTTTTGAGTAGATAGGTCCAAGTGTTCCGTGAGAAATCATCAATAAATAGCACAAAATATTTAAAATCGTTGTAGGACTCGACAGGAGCGGGTCCCCAAATATCGGAGTGAACTATTTCGAAAGGAATACTTGATTTGGTTTTAGAGTTAAGAAAAGGTAGTCTAGTTTGTTTAGAATACTGACAAACATCACATGCATAATCAGAAGAAATAAATGGAAATAGTGTTTTTAAAATCAAATGAGACGGGTGTCCCATTCGTTTGTGCCACAGGACATGGTTTGGTATACTAGTGGTATGAAAACTTTTGTTCTGAGCTTCTAAAACATAAAGCCCATTGGAATGAATCCCTTTACCAATCGTCTTCCCTGTAGTTCGATCCTGAAAGAATACATCATTCGGGGTGAATAAAACATTACAATTTAAATTTTGTGTGATTTTTGTTACTGAAAGAAGATTAGAGGTGAAAGTAGGTATATATAAAACATTTTTGTTTACTTGATCTAATATGGTGGTTTCACCTATCCCTTTTATTTCTACTTGATTATTATTTGCAACAGTCACAAAGTTATTTGGTGAGTTCACATGATTTTTTATTTTCTTTAGTAAACTAGAATTTCCGGTCATATGATCAGTAGCACCGGAATCAATTATCCATTGATTATTATTTACATGTCTAAAGTTTTTATCTGTTTTATTGGCAGAGTAATTTCTAGAACAAGGAGATATACTTGCGCAATTACCTGAACTCTGAGGGGTGGTATGCAAATACCCGCTGAGCTGGGCCAACAGCTGATCCAGCGGAATCGGGTCGGATTTGTTTACAGATCCAGATCCAGGTCCGATGAGTGTTTGGGTATTGTTATCGGATCGGGTTAGCAAATACCGGATCCGTCAGACATACGCGAGGTTATAAAACCCCGTGGATCCGACCGAAAACGCGATTCGTCTTCCCATTTTCTTTGCTCCTCTTCCATGTTAGGGTTTGCCACCGCCCCATTTCCCCTTGGTCCACCGTTCCTTTTTTTGTTCCGATGATCTCCTCCTTCCCTTGTTGGTCGAAGATGAGGATGTAGGAACCAACACGAGTTCCTGTTGTGCCCGCTTTTTTTACAGTTGTCACATGTTTCCTGTGGTTTATTTCCATATTTTTTTGTCTGATTTTGGGATTTTCCGGTGAAGAACGACTGGGTTTCTGAAGGTCTGTCCGCGATCTGAGCGGTGGTCCGACGGGATTCCTCCTGTTGGATCATCGCGATGATGGAGGCGAGGTCGGGGAGTGTGGGAGTCATCAGGACTTGGCTTCGGATGGCTTCGTAGCTGCCGTCGAGTCCGGTGAGGAACTGATAGATTTGATCTCGTTCCTTCCGTTCGAGTAGGATTTTTGGGTCAGTAGTCGTCGGCTCGTAGATGGCGAGCTCGTCCCATCCACGCTGCAGTGTCCCGAGATACTCTGTGATGGTTTGTCCTTGCTGTTCGTTTGCGACAGATCGTGTTTTAGTTTAAAAATGTGAGCAAAGTTGTGGGCTTTACCGTATATGCTTTGAACTGCGTCCCATAGCTCTTTTGCCGAATTTTTGTAAAGGAAGATGGCCCCGATCTTTGATTGCATGGAGTTGATTACCCATGACATCACAAGGTGGTCCGTCGCCTGCCACTCTTCTTGTTTTGTTTCGGTGTCATCTTCCTCTGGGTTTTTTGTTGTCCTGGTGATGTGTCACAGCTTCCCCTTTCCACTAAGAGCTAGCGTAACAGCCCGTGCCCATGACAGATATTTCTGTCCGTTGAGCAACTGTGACACCAGTTTTGGAGCGTTTGTTTCTGGGTCCGTCATTTTTCTTGATTTTCCTTCAGGGGTTTTGGATGTCGGGGTTTGTTTTATCTCCTTCAACCCCCTTGAGAGGCGAAGATGATGGGTGGTGGTTTTTTTTCCTTGGTTTGGTTTTGTCTGAGGTGAATCGGTGATGAGTGAGGGGCACTCTGAGATTTACCAATGATGGAAAGAGTGTTCTGGGTGGAACGATTGCTCTGATAGCATATTAAAACGAGGATTAGGGAGAAAGGATTTTTTTTGTATTGTATCTTATTTCTGTGTCTTACATGAGTCTATATATACACAAATAAACTGGGTGACCGTTTGATCTTTAATGCTGCATTTGGGGATGAAGAGATGCGTTCTTTGGGAAGAGATGCAACGACTTGGTGAAGAGGTGCGTTGTCTCGTTTGTTTCAACAACTTAGAATGATTGAAGAAAAATGACAGAAGTAGTTTTAACTTCACTTCAATCAACCAGAATCTTGTGCACTAAGTGAAAACACACATTGAAAGACCGAAAAAAACTAAAAGCGTTCAAAAATAAAATATTTCTTTTGATTAACATATGATTTGAGTAGCACAGAGACCATTCGTCATAATTTCAGACTTCCCGTTCTTAACTTCCAATTAGTCAGACTTCTTTTTATCAAAAATCAACTTTTGGGACGATAAATTTTATAAGGGGTTCATTAGATTGATAACTAATCATTTTCTTCTTCTTTTGATTCTGTACATTAGTCAGATGATCGACGGATATATTACAAAGTATTCATTTCAACTGCTGCCGAAGAAGAATATCTCGAACAATTCGATGAAACTTCCACAATAGATGGCTGTTGTTCTGCAACAGTTAAGGAAAACAATCTGAGCCAACTAAAAGATAAGCTACAAAGAGAAACAAAGTTGCCCAACATTAATCTCTGCACAATCAACAAATTCCATGGGAGACATTGGCCCCTGCATTTGCCAGTACCACCAGGCAATCTACCTATCAGAATTTCAATCGTTTCATCAACGTAGGATGCAATAATTTCACATAATTTGGTTGGCCCCTGTGTCTTTGCTTATCAATAAGTATTATGTAATTGTCTTCACATTGTATTTAAGTTCTTCAGTTCGGATGCATTTAAACTTTGTATGTAAAGTAGTTCAAATGTGCATTCGTGTTACTTGAACTTCCTTAACATGAATATAAGATTTATTTTGAACAAAATTGTATGAGCATATTATTAGACATCCATGTCCCTTGTAATGAGTCAACTACCCTTCCGGAAAAGCAGACCATCATCGAAAATCGAAATAACTAAGTTCTTCCTAAATTAGTATCCTAAACTTAATTAGACCTTAGGACAACAACTAGCTCTAACGATTGGGTTTTATGAATTAAGGCATTGGATTCAAACATTGTTCAAACTCCTAGAAAGTATAGATGGAATTGCTCAAGCGCCATCAATTTCTTACCTACGACTTCTAAGAGACCTTGACAAATGCTTTAGAGAGGAAACGCGTCGAGATGGGTTCAGACAATGGGGGACATTGGAGAACTTAACTTCATTTAAAAGTTAAGAAGAACAACTGATCCTCACTCCACAATTTCAGGGACATTCAATTTGTTTCATTGCATGCAAATGTTTCACATGGCTGAAGCTTAATCAATTAAACCTTCCCACCGAGTCCCTTAGGAATTAGAATTTGATTATTGAAGATTAAGCATCATATGTAATTTACAATTGACATCTAAAAACTTAAAATCTTCATGCTAAGGTTAAAATACGTTTGAGTTTTAAATTACGAGGTTTGCTCGGAATTTAGAAATTTTGGTGATGAAAATGCGACTCCAAAGTTTTCGTGGCAGAAGCCACCAAAGTTACGTACTTTGGTGGTAATTGTCCTCGATAGGGGTGAGCAAAATTCGGTCTGGTCCGGGTACCCGGACCGAACCGAATTTTTCGGTCCGGACCGAACCGGACCGAATTTTTTCGGTCCGGTCTTCGGTCCACAAAATTTTGAAAATTCGGTCTTCGGTCCGGACCGGACCGAAAATTTAAGGGGAAAATTCGGGTTTTGGACCGACCCGGACCGGACCGGACCGAACCTATTCCGTCCGGTCTTCGGTCCGGACTTCCCGAAAATTTGGGTTTCGGTCCGGTCCGGTCCGGTCCTGGACCGAAGCTCACCCCTAGTCCTGGATTAAGGAGGAATATGGATTTGTTATGGTTATATCTGACCCTTGATCACCCTCTGTTTCACTCCTATTGCTCAATGGAGATGAGTCCAAATGCATTTAGACACCTTAATTTTAACAAGTGATTCCGAAGTTAACTTGTAAAATTACTCCTTCGATCTTCAAGTATTTATGACTCCACATGTGTTGGATTACAAGATAAGTTCTACTTTCTGACTTCTCAACCTTTATTAGCCTCTTTGCGATGCTACGTGATAGCCTCTTTGCGATGCTACGTTATTTTAAGTTGATTATCTACATTTTTGCAATATAAAGTTAGAAGTTAGTCTAGTTGGTAAATTTATAATTTTGGACCATCCTCGACCAACACATTGTTTTGGCAAAATATCGAAAGGTTAATTTATCTTTAACTCTTTGTTAGTTAATATGATAAGCCAATTTACGGAGAATTTTTACGCATTTGAAGACATCAAAATGTAATAATAATGACATATAAACCCGTAATTTTTTTAATTAATAATCTTTTAATAAACATTTCGAAAACTAAGAAAAAAAATTGAAAAATGCACCGATCGGGGGTCGAACCCGCGATCCGTGGGCGCGAGCTCCTATAAATACACATCCGCTCATTTTTTTTCAATCCAATTATTTTTTCAATTCCTCACACATTTCCACTTCTACTCTCCACACAGTTTTGAAATTGTGCCCGGTAATATTAATTTTTCTGATCCGTGTGTCTTTCTTGGTGATATTTGAGGTAATTATTTTTTTCATTCTTATATTTATAGTTATTAATAATTGGTAATAATATCAAATCTTATAATTCTACTCTCTTCACAGTCTTCAAATTGTGCCTCGTGATATCAATTTTTCTGATCCGTGAGTTTTTCCTGGTGAATTTTGAGGTAATTTTTTATTTCATTCTTAATTTCTATTTATCTCACATTATTAATAATTGGTAATAATATCAAATCTTGAAGTAATTTTTAATATAAAACTGATTAAAGAATTTTACATTGTAGTTAGCAAAATGATTGCGGTAAGTGTACACTTTGGCGGTGAAATAATTCAAAATGCAAGTTACCGTGTAGAGTACACGATAGGTCCAAGACTTACACTTTCAGTGAGCGAAAATGTAACCTTAGAAGAACTTAAGAGTTGGATTTATCAAGGTTTGAATGTCGAAGAATCTCAGTACTCGATGAATATTCAATATCGTTGCAACATTGCACCAACCGGTTACTTTTTTTTAATGTGATGTCTGTATATGATGAGAATTCCTGGAGAATAGCCTATGAAACAGCTTATTCGAAAATGGGAATGATGGAGTTATATGTACAGTTGAATCCTGTGAAAATTGAGTGGAATGTTGAGATGTTTACAGGTAACCAACCGGGTAGTAGTAGTGGTGCAGGTTTCATATCTCAACAATCATGTGATGCAAACACCATAGCAGAAACCAGTCGACCTGCGAATAGAACTTCTGATTTCGTGCATATACCAACAGATGATGATGAAGAAAATGATGACGAAGATTACAATATAGATACAGAGAATGAATCATCAGGTGAGGACGATGAGGATGCTGATGAGGTTGAGGAAGATGAAGATATTAGTCCGAACGTGAGTCAGTTAAGCCAATACAACCCATTTAGAGGGAGGGGTTGGGTTCACCCAGCTAAAAGCTTTCATGATTGTTCTAGTTGGGTTCCTGCATATACATCATTTATAGAAAGCAGCGTAATAGTTGAAGGCCCGTTAGCTGAGAATCAAGCATTCTCATCAAAAGACGCTCTGAAGAACGCAATATCGAAATGGCATATTGACAATAATCGGGAGATCAAGGTGCAAGACAGCAGCAACACCAAATATAGGGTGAGATGTAATAATACGGCTGCCAGTTTACATGCTCATCCAACATACATTCAAATTCATTTTTGTAATGTGTAAGACAATTATGTGCGGCACTAACCTCATAAGTCTGTGGGTATTGCCACTTAATTGCAAATGGAGGTCGCGATTCTAGGTCTTCTCCACCTAAACACTCAGCATGACCCACGTGTCTTGGCCGGGCTACGGGAAACCGAGTCCAAGACTAGTGTTGAAGAAGTAATAATTGTTGGATTTCATGTTTAATTATGCATGTATATTTTTCGAATTTTTTATGCATAAGAAGGATCAATTACAATTTTCTACGATTTATTTCATGCATGCATCGGTTTGTTTTAATAACTAGTTTCAAAACTCATTAAAACAAACATGGGCTCCGAAATTCAAACCTAGAAGTTCTCTAAAACTTCTTGATGATCCGGAGATGCTGAAGAAGACGATCGTCGCTTCCCGTTGCGCCGGATGCCTCCGAGTGTTCACCGAAACCCTAAACAAGGTTGGAGAGAAAGGAGCTAGCCAATCAATCTCCAAACAAGCTTAGAATCTAGCTACAAACCTCTTCCTTAATCTCTGAGATTTCTCCTTCCAAAGACTTAGAAAACTAAGAGAATTTTCGTGGATTTTGTGGTGAATTAGGAGAGAAAATATTTAGCAAATTTCTAACATAATTAAGGAGAATAAGGACCTATTTATAGGCTCCAATCTTACTCTCAATCATGGCTATTCTTAAGCCACGAATTCTTGACATTTTCTCTCACAAACTAATTCCATAATGCATTATATGCACCCACAAAACGTTTGACCAAGTTTGGAGCTAATCCAACCATTGATCAAATTAATCTCTTAATTATCAAAGGCAGAAAATCGATCGGGACTCGGTCTACCGAGATATACTCGGTTAACCGAATATGTCACGTTCGGATTTCCGTGCACTTGACGGATGACCGATTCTTAAGGAGAAAAATTCTTCTTTAACCGTTCGGACGAATTCGCGTCTTTGACCAAGTATCATTCGGTTAACCGAAAATATCGAAACTGGACATTGTTCGGTCGACCGTTTCTGGTTCGGTATACCGACCCAGAGTTCCAGGCACTTTGGTCAAGTTCGGTCAATCAACTTGACCATCCGTTCCACGTTCGGTTGATCGATCCACAGATCCTTCGGTCGACCGAACCTTAACGGATTACCGAACTTCTACCCGATTTTTCCTTTTTCAAATTTTGGATTTATTTCCAACAAAATTTGAACTTTAGGGGTTTCAGCAAATTCACAACTTATGCAATATATTATCCTATGCAATAATAAATTATTGCATCCCATAATATATGCATCTCATATGAATTTATCATGATTCTAATTATGTTTATATACAACATAATTGATTTTACTTGTTCACCACATGTGTCATATTTTCTATAAGAAACCCGACACATCATATGAATCAAAATCAAGCTTCTTGTTTCCCGGTTTTTGCGGTGTGACCTATGGGAGGATCTAGACTAAGTTGGCAGTGATATTAAGAGCTTAATATCACAAGCTATAAGCGGTATCTAGCTACACATTATAACTCCCAATTAGTTAGATGTCTTAATTCCACTCGAACCAAAACCCGATCCACTTAGTGATGGAGTGCACCACTTGTGTCCGTCCCGTGCCTCATGATATTAAGAATACACACAAAGTAGTATTGTGTCATCTTTGTATTAGTATTCATTTTTTGATCTCTTTAAGCTAGTTATAAATATGTGACTTAACTCAAATCACATTGTGCACATTATAACTTTGCTTTATCAAGGGTACCACTAATATTATCACTCAATTAAGAGGGGCAATGATAGTATTTTGACTAACTATCTTCTCCAACAAAAGTTGTACTTAACCAACTAATGCCTTTACACTACACTTATTGATAGCTCAAGACACTAATCTAATTAAGCATTCCTTAAGTGATTGGAAATAAGTCTCATATCAAAGGACCGAAGACACAGTAAAATATTAATGACACAGAAACACATTTATATAATATTTTACTTAATAGGTCTATTCAGTATACAAAAGTAATATTTTCTTCTTTTGCATACCCGTGTCGTCACTCACTTGTAGAGCTACAATGATCTATGACCAACACGACAATCTTAACTCGGTGATTAATGTCCCATGTTAATTACCATGATTGCGAATATCTTTTGTTTTATGTAAACCAATATCTTTTAGAGATCTACGGTTAAGGACCAAGAGCCTCTTCCTTAACACTTCTAAAAGACGAATAACATAAACAAGGAACAAAATGATTTCTCATTCAATTCATAATGATTGACATTTAAAAGTAAAAACTTTTAGAACACATTCCCTTCAATCTCCCACTTGTTATTAAAGTTTTCTTTCACATACATACTCAATGTATAAAACAATAATAACTAGGGTAAACCCCTTTACATATCAATCATCAAGCCAATCTACATGGTTCCTCAATCCCATGGACTCGAAATGCATTTCGCCCTTGGTCGATGAGGTCACGTGTCACGAAGTACTTACGATCCATGTACTTCACTTTGTGGTGTGATCTAGGATCCTTGATTTGCGAGATAGATGCACTATTATCGCAAAATAGCTTGATGGGTCCCTCGCTCGTGGGAACTACTCCAAGCTCTTCAAGGAACTTCTTGATCCACACTCCTTCTTTGCTCGCTTCAGCGACAGCCATTACTTCGGAAGCAGTGGTTGAGTCGGCCGTAGTGCTTTGCTTCCAACTACGCCAACTCACAGGTCCACCATTCAGAAGATAGACGTATCCTGATTGCGACCTTCTATCGTCTAGATCACTCATGAAACTTGCATCCGAGTACCCTTCGGCTATCAACTCCCTTTGACCTCCATAAACAAGAATCTTATCCTTAGTCCGATTAAGGTACTTCAGGATATTCTTGACCGCAGTCCAATGCTCAGGACCTGCGTTGGATTGGTGACGACTTGTCACGCTTAGAGCATACGAGACACCGGGTCTTGTGCAAGTCATCGCGTACATGATCGACCCAATTGCCGAAGCATAAGTGACATCCTTCATGTACTCTAAGTCCTTACGCGATTCCGCACGTTGAGACTTCTTGAGTTGCACACCCATACTCATTTGCACACTGCCCTTTTTGGAGTTGTTCATCTTGAACCTTTCCAAGACCTTGTCAATGTATGTACGTTGACTGAGGCCAATGAGTCTACGGGATCTATCTCGATATATCTTGATTCCTAAGATGTATTGAGCCTCACCCATATCTTTCATTGAAAATGCTGATTTCAATGAACTTCTCGTTTGCTCAATCAAAGGAATATGATTGCCAATGAGCAATATGTCATCGACATATAAGATTAGGAATACTACATGGCTCCCACTGACCTTCTTGTATATACAAGGTTCTTCCTTACTTTGAATGAAGTGAAGCTTCTTCACTTCCTCGTCAAAGCGTTTGTTCCAACTCCTTGATGCTTGCTTCAATCCATAAATGGATCTTTGAAGCTTGCATACCTTCTCGCTATTCTTTGGATCTTCAAAACCTTGAGGTTGTACCATGTACACATCCTCCTCCAAGTTCCCATTAAGGAATGTCATTTTGACATCCATTTGCCATATTTCATAATCATGAAATGCAGCAATAGAGAGCATTATCCGAATAGACTTGAACATGGCAACCGGTGAAAAAGTTTCATCATAGTCAATTCCTTGAACTTGAGTGAAACCCTTCGCTACAAGCCTCGCTTTGTAGGTTGTTAAGTTCCCATCCATGTCCATCTTCCTCTTGAAAACCCATTTATTTTGAATGGCATTTTTCCCTTGAGGAAGGTCAACCAAGTTCCACACTTGATTTTCATACATGGATTCTATTTCGGATTGCATGGCCTTAAGCCATAGTTTGGAGTCTTCCCTTTCCATTGCTTCTTGGATGGTCCAGGGATCATTGGTATCTAGTACCATGATTTCATGAAGTCCCAGATATAAGTCGGGTTTCTTACTTTCCCTTGTTGACCTTCTCAGTTCTTTTGGTTCTTTTCGTGTTTCTCGAACTTCTTCCACAATTTCTTGTGGAGTGGGTTCACGTTCAACTCTTGAACGTACACTTGGTGGGGATGATTGAGATTCTCTCACAATTTCTTGTGATGGTCTCTCACTCACGCTCCCACTAACCAAAGGAATCTCGGTTGGGCCTTCATGATCTTGAACGTCATCATTCATGTCATGATCTTGTAGAGTATCTTGAGTTTCCTCAAACACAACCCTACTCCCACTACTTTTTACTCTTTCTAGAAATTCCTTTTCCAGAAATGTGGCATCCCTCTCTACAATCACTCGATTGGAGGGGATATGCCAAAAGTAGTATCCTCTTGTCTCACGAGGATAACCAATAAAGAAGCACTTATCCGCTTTTGGTTGAAGTTTGGTCGACATCAGTCTCTTGACGTAAGCCTCACAACCCCAAATCTTGAGAAAATTGAGCTTAGGTGTTTTACCACTCCATAGCTCATAAGGAGTTTTCTCCACAGATTTGGATGGAACATTGTTCAGTGTGTAAGCCGCAGTTTGTAGTGCATAACTCCAAAAGTAAAGAGGTAATTCCGCATGACTCATCATTGACCGAACCATGTCGAGCAATGTCCTATTCCTCCTTTCGGATACCCCATTCCACTGAGGTGTACCGGGAGGGGTGAGTTGCGGTACAATACCAAACTCCTTTAGGTATGAGTCAAATTCGGCACTTAAGTACTCACCTCCACGATCCGTTCGTAGAGACTTGATTTTCTTTTCGAGTTAGTTCTCTACTTCATTCTTGAATTCTTTGAACTTCTCAAAGGACTCACTTTTGTTTCTCATTAGATAAACATAGCCATAACGACTATAATCATCCGTGAACGTAATGAAGTACCTGAAACCATCTCGTGCACTAGTCATCATTGGACCACATACATCGGAATATATCAAATCCAACAAGCCACTCGCCCTTGGACATTTCTTCTTGAAAGGCGTTTTTGGTCATTTTTCCCATTATACATGGTTGGCACGTCTCCAACGATTTAAAATCAAGTAGACCAAGAAGGTTAGATTCTTGCAATTTCTTGATGCGTTTTTCATTTATGTGACCAAGACGATAGTGCCACAAGAGAGTATCGTTCTCGTAAGTGGTCTTAAGTCTTTTGTTATTGATATTAAAGATTTGTTTATCATTCAATTCAAGCAAATAGGGACCATTCCTTATGAATGCATTTGCATAGAAAACACCATTCTTCGATATAGACAAGCAAGAATTTGAAATATTTATATTAAAATTGTCCATATCTAAACATGATACAGAAATAATGTTCTTGCTAATCGAAGGCACATAATAAACATTCATTAGACATAAATTTAAACCACTACATAATTGAAGCACCACAGAACCTTGTGCAACCGCAGACACGTTCGCACCATTTCCGACCTTCAATTCTACCTCGTTCCTTACGAGTTCCTTCCTATCCATGAGTAGCTGCACATTGGAAACTATGTGAGCACAAGATCCGGTATCAATTACCCAATCCTGGACAGAGGTGGCTAAATTTATTTCAATAACAAATATACCTTTGGCCTTTTTGGGGCGCCGTCGTTCAATCACTCCGTTGTCAAGGTCTTCCTTGTACTTGGGGCAATTTGGCTGGATGTGTCCTTTTTCACCGCAGTGAAAGCACTCCGTATTGGGAGTTGGAGATTTCTGAGATTTTCCCCTCGAGGCACTCGCACGAGCACCTCCTACTCCCTTGCTCTTGATTGAACTACTTTTGGTAGATTTGCCCTTTCCTTTACCAATCTTTTGGCTCCTCCCATGGACGGCAAGGACTTGCTTATCCCTACCCTTGCCCATGTCAACTTCAGCAGTTTTGAGAGCGTTGTGCAGCTCCTCAAGACTCACCCCTTTTTCACGCACGTGGTAGTGCATCACAAAGTCCTTGAAGGACGGGGCTAGAGAGCCAAGAATCATATCTTCTGCAATGTCTTCGGGCATTGGTGAAGAGAGCTTTGCCAACATCTCAAGGTACCCTTGCATCGTGAGAAAATGCATGGATACCGATGTTCCCTCCGCCATATGGCACCTTGTGAGTGCGATGGTGGTCTTATAACGCTCCTTTCGGGCACTATCCATGAACATCTTAGATAAAGCCTCCATGGTCTTCTTAGGTTTTGAAATCCAAGTATTTCGCTTGAAGCGAGTCACCCATGGATGCTAGCATAAGACCGTGAACCTGGTTCTCTTGGTCTTCCCACTTGGCCTTAGTCTCTTTCTCTACATCTGTTAATCTCTCATTCCACTTTGGGATTGGACCTTCCAAAATGTGAGACAGTTTCTCAAACTTAACACGATGTTGAGTTTGAGTTGCCAACTAATGAAGTTTGAGCCATCATTTGCTAAAGGGTGTTTTTCTATCATGGATCGTACGATAGGTTGGATGTTCGATATTTTTTCTACAAAATAAATCATACAGGTTTTAATGCCAATTTTATGTTTTGATACACATGCATACATATATCGAACATAAATGTAAATGTTGCAAATAAAATTTTTGCCCATAAATGCAACAATCCAAGATCCCATTAATCGTAATATAGACTAGCTAAGGGCTATCGAATACATTACAATATCAAGGTAAGAAAACATTTTCTAATCACAACCTTTTTGAATTTTAGCAACATTTAGCATCTTCAAACTCTTGTGACTCTTGTCGTTTTAATTATGAGGGAATACGACCTATCCTCGTAAGAAAAACTTTTTCCCAAAACCGAGCGAGGGCTCTAGGTAATGTTAAGAAAACTTATTTTCATTTGATACGAGATACGTTTATCCATTGTATTCACAACTAAACATACTTGGGGTTCACTAGGGTGAAACACACCTCATATATTTAATTGTGGCACAACAACAGACAACCATTTATATCTCCCACTATTCCCAAAGATGGAGGGAGCTATCTCCCGCTAAGGGCGAGCAGAGTATCCCTCGATCAATGACTGCTAGTGGATGAAATAAGAAGGAAATTTATTCTTAATTTTTGTTGGACAATTTAACATGTGATTTAGAATTTTAGGTTATCATGCATATTATTAATCATACACATCCTAACATTCATCACATGCATAGCAAGATAAAAACAGAAATTAAACATTCACACAATCCACATCGTGTGAGTTTATATGTTCCCTTCGATCCTCGATCCTCTATCCCTGATATTCGATCCTCGATCGATGCGCTACAGCGGCGACTTCCTCTTGCACCGGAGATGTAGATTTTACAGAAAATAAACATGCTCCTCACATTCGATAAAAACCGACTAGTGCAAGTCCTATGTAAAAACCTCTCATATGCAAATGCAACTATCTAAAAGACGGAAAGTGAGAGAATTTTGGCTTTTACATACATAAGCCCCTGTATAATAATGCATACATACATTCATAATTGCTGATTTGGAACATATAAACCCACAATTCCTGCAAAGACAACTCGAGCATCCATGCACGCAATATTGCTATAAACTATGCAATCTAGTTTATCAATCATCTAGAATCTCAAACAATTCTTTGAAAAACATTTTGAAATCCATTAAAAACGTTTTTCATCCATCCATAGTTCAAAAATAATTTTGAACCGCTGTCCATCCAATTTCCTAAAAGGAAAGACGAACCGCAGTTTTTCGGTTTTGTTGATTCTCTTACAAAATAATCGTTTATACTTAAAACGAAATTATTGCAAGTTAGACTTATGTCTAAATCATAATTCTAATAATTACATGGCATGTTTTAAACAACTTAAAACATTCAAAACGAATTATTACAAAGAATTATTTCAACAAAACATTTAAAGACCGAAAAACCGGTAAAACGAATTGTTTAAATCCTAGATGGTAAACTAAAATTGTTTATAGCCTTAAATCATAAGAAAATTGAACCCTATGCTCTGATACCACTGTTGGATTTCATGTTTAATTATGCATGTATATTTTTCGAATTTTTTATGCATAATAAGGATCAATTACAATTTTCTACGATTTATTTCATGCATGCATCAGTTTGTTTTAATAACTAGTTTCAAAACTCATTAAAACAAACATGGGCTCCGAAATTCAAACCTAGAAGTTCTCTAAAACTTCTTGATGATCCGGAGATGCTGAAGAAGACGATTGTCGCTTCCCGTTGCGCCGGATGCCTCCGAGTGTTCACCGAAACCCTAAACAAGGTTGGAGAGAAAGGAGCTAGCCAATCAATCTACAAACAAGCTTAGAATCTAGCTACAAACCTCTTCCTTAATCTCTGAGATTTCTCCTTCCAAAGACTTAGAAAACTAAGAGAATTTTCGTGGATTTTGTGGTGAATTAGGAGAGAAAATATTTAGCAAATTTCTAACATAATTAAGGAGAATAAGGACCTATTTATAGGCTTCAATCTTACTCTCAATCATGGTTATTCTTAAGCCACGAATTCTTGACATTTTCTCTCACAAACTAATTCCATAATGCATTATATGCACCCACAAAACGTTTGACCAAGTTTGGAGCTAATCCAACCATTGATCAAATTAATCTCTTAATTATCAAAGGCAGAAAATCGATCGGGACTCGGTCTACCGAGATATACTCGGTTAACCGAATATGTCACGTTCGGATTTCCGTGCACTTGACGGATGACCGATTCTTAAGGAGAAAAATTCTTCTTTAACCGTTCGGACGAATTCGCGTCTTTGACCAAGTATCATTCGGTTAACCGAAAATATCGAAACTGGACATTGTTCGGTCGACCGTTTCTGGTTCGGTATACCGACCCAGAGTTCCAGGCACTTTGGTCAAGTTCGGTCAATCAACTTGACCATCCGTTCCACGTTCGGTTGATCGATCCACAGATCCTTCGGTCGACCGAACCTTAACGGATTACCGAACTTCTACCCGATTTTTCCTTTTTCAAATTTTGGATTTATTTCCAACAAAATTTGAACTTTAGGGGTTTCAGCAAATTCACAACTTATGCAATATATTATCCTATGCAATAATAAATTATTGCATCCCATAATATATGCATCTCATATGAATTTATCATGATTCTAATTATGTTTATATACAACATAATTGATTTTACTTGTTCACCACATGTGTCATATTTTCTATAAGAAACCCGACACATCATATGAATCAAAATCAAGCTTCTTGTTTCCCGGTTTTTGCGGTGTGACCTATGGGAGGATCTAGACTAAGTTGGCAGTGATATTAAGAGCTTAATATCACAAGCTATAAGCGGTATCTAGCTACACATTATAACTCCCAATTAGTTAGATGTCTTAATTCCACTCGAACCAAAACCCGATCCACTTAGTGATGGAGTGCACCACTTGTGTCCGTCCCGTGCCTCATGATATTAAGAATACACACAAAGTAGTATTGTGTCATCTTTGTATTAGTATTCATTTCTTGATCTCTTTAAGCTAGTTATAAATATGTGACTTAACTCAAATCACATCGTGCACATTATAACTTTGCTTTATCAAGGGTACCACTAATATTATCACTCAATTAAGAGGGGCAATGATAGTATTTTGACTAACTATCTTCTCCAACAAAAGTTGTACTTAACCAACCAATGCCTTTACACTACACTTATTGATAGCTCAAGACACTAATCTAATTAAGCATTCCTTAAGTGATTGGAAATAAGTCTCATATCAAAGGACCGAAGACACAGTAAAATATTAATGACACAGAAACACATTTATATAATATTTTACTTAATAGGTCTATTCAGTATACAAAAGTAATATTTTCCTCTTTTGCATACCCGTGTCGTCACTCACTTGTAGAGCTACAATGATCTATGACCAACACGACAATCTTAACTCGGTGATTAATGTCCCATGTTAATTACCATGATTGCGAATATCTTTTGTTTTATGTAAACCAATATTTTTTAGAGCTCTACGGTTAAGGACCAAGAGTCTCTTCCTTAACACTTCTAAAAGACGAATAACATAAACAAGGAACACAATGATTTCTCATTCAATTCATAATAATTGACATTTAAAAGTAAAAACTTTTAGAACACATTCCCCAACCGGTAAGTGGAAAGTTTGAGTCTTAGGACGCCAACGCTCTACAAGTGCAGTAATCAGTCTATTGTCTGTCCTTGTATGTTTTATTTGGGTAAGTTGATATAATCCCAAATTTTTGATTGCTTGACTAAAACAATCGTGGAAAGGAATTACTGGACGATGTGCACGACATTCCAAAACAGCCTCCGGCTATAATATATTCAAATATATTGTGAAAAATACATCAATTAAAAAAATGTAATTTAAATATTTAGAAAAATTAACGCAATATGATTTTTTTGTACTTACATTTGTGCAAATATCATTGACTCTGAACATGCAATTTGGTATTCCGAGAAGTGGGGAAATAGACTCTATATCCACTACATCATTATACTCACGTTCGTTTTGTACAGAGCGACATCTACTTAAATAACTCATTTTGACAAATCAATTGTTCATGAAAATAAAAACAGAATTAATTATAATAATTAAAAAATAATTTACTCGTACATTTCATGACAAATTGCATGTTATAGAAAATAATGAAAGCTATAACAATTTAACACATAAATACAACTAATATTTAAATTTTAATTTAACAGAAAATAATAAATAATTATTCCAAATACTTATATTATATAATAAATTTCGTAAAATGTATATACATTTAATTTAATTATAAACATATACATAAATACAACTAATATTTAAAATTAAATATAATAGAAAATAACAAAACAATTCCAAATAATTTTATTTTAACAAAGAAATTAAATCTTAATTTAAAATATTCTTAAGTAAAAAATTTGTATAAAATTTACCTGGGTCCAAGATAAGCTGGGAAATAAGTGTTGTGCGAGCCCCGAATGGAAGAAAAACTAGAAGAGAAGTGTCGTGCGAAGCCCGAGAAGATAATAAAAACTAGTTGTGATTAACACACTTAATCTGAATTTAAGTAAAAAAAAATTTAAAAACAAACTTCACGGATTGCGGGTTCGACCCGCGATCGGTGTATTTTTCAAAAAAAAAATCTTAGTTTTCGAATTTTTTTTTAAAAGATTATTAATTAAAAAAATTACGGATATAAACTCGATTTTCACAGAAAACAAATCTTGATGGTTTGTCCAAATTTAAAAACACATGTTTCTTTATTCTAATTTTTGGTACAAACCTCACACTCATCACTTCACTTAAGATGGGTATACACACCGAACGCTTGGGATCGTTGAAGTTGGAATTGATAAATACAAAAATTGTAACTTCTCAATTTCTCAAACCGAAATTTACCCAAGGCTCATAAGATAAGAATTGGTTGAATTGGAATTGAGAATGACCAAAAATCCCATCTTCGGTCCATGAAGGAAACTGTAACACTCTATTGCACTTGCCAAACACACCCTAACTCGCGAAGCTTTATTTTACTTCAATTAACCCTCAACGACTTCCTTTTCTTGAAATTGATCCCTAACAATTCCAAATCTAATAATAACTTAACAACAGGATTACCCCGATTGGTGGAATAATGATGAAATAACAATGACATATAACTTCAAGAGTTCGACTGCAACTTATTTTTCCGTGGAACGTTTAACTGTTTGAGTCTTACCTTACATACATAAAAAATAATTATTTTCATATAATAACACGATAAAGCTAACCAAGCTAAATTCCAACAAATATTAGCAACCCAAAACCAAGAAAGAAAACAGAGCAAAACAAACCAAACATCCATTTTATATGCAAAATCTTTGTCTACCGTTCCATTATAACACCGTGTGAATGTACACAATCCAACACCACCAAACCAAACTAAACATCAACCCCCCAAACTCTAAGACTTAACAATGACCTCCTCTTCTTGAGCGCTATTTCTCCTTGTCACCCTAATGTAGCACACCACAATGGTGAACACCGCAGTAACCAAACCGCCAAGTATGACCTCCCCGCCGATCACCGACAAGTGGTGGTCCTTCCCCTCGTGCTCCCCCATCTTCTCCGGGGCCGGCGCCGGAAGAGAACCCTCTGCATTGGCTTCTTCTCCTTCACTACTTGTGTGAATTGGCCTAGCAAATGTTGTGGTTGTTGTTAGGAGGAGGAGGGAGAGTAGGAAGAAGAGGAAGAGGGAACGACTCATGTTGGAGAAATGAGAATGCGGTGGTGTAGTGTTTGAGTGGGTTGTGGGGAGATGGGAAAGGGTGGTGGGTTTTTTATAGAAGTGTATGGGAGTTCAGTGGTATTTTCTGGTTTTGGTGGGTTCTTTTCAGTCCGACTGTCTTCTGTGATGCTTCATTTACTTCTGAGCCACGCTCAGTCACAAGATTATGTTATGTTTTGTATTTGGACTTTCGCATGGACATGTCTTTGGACTTTCGATTTATGATCTTTTTACCTATAGCCTCTGATTTCGTCCTTTACTTTGGTAGTTGCTATGATTTATTATATTCCCATGTTACTTTAATAGTTTAACTATATTTTCGAAATTATTAAGCTTTGATCTTTGTGCCAACATTACAAACATATTGAACATTTTAAGTGCAATAAGAAATATACACGAAGGTTTGGATCCCATTTGGATGTCAGAAATCCAGCCCCCATGCTACTTGACATTGCTACAGTGCATATAGACATCTAAATAATATATTGATCTTAAGAATTTGCGATTCTGACACGCAAAACAAGGCAATATTTTTACATTGCATTGGAGGAACTTCTCAGTTCCTTCGTATTTCTGGTTTTGTTTGGAGCAATTTACCCTCAAATCATTTAGAGATCAATCTTGTATTAAAAAAATTTAATTTTTTTAAATATAAACAAATAAAAACATATTTTTAGAAGAAAAAAAATTGAAAAAAACATTTAAAACGAATTTAAAATAATTTTTTATTTAATTAAAGTTTGTGGGTAATTTAGAAATTTACTTTAACAAGACATGACAAACTACTAGAAGCCTTCTGTCTATGCAAGCAACTCTCAATCCTGAAAAAGAAGTTTTTCCTTCGTTCAAATTTCCAGAAACTAACTTCTCATTCAAAAGTTGACATTTGGGAACTTTACCCAAACTCACCCTTAGTATGAAGGACATACACACGAGTCTAATTCTAAACATCAAAGGTTATTTTCATATATAGTCTCCGTTCTTTGTAGCTCAATATCTCATCTTTAATGGAGACTAAATTTAGATGCGATCGCATGGAAAATTAATCACAAGATGGTAACACTCACACATCCCAAGTCGTCTCCTCTACAGCAAATTATTCCTTGATTACCTTAAGTATTTGTATTTTTTGTAAAAAAGAGAAACTTATAAACATAGTTATACCTATCAAATAATGCTACAAAAATGTAGTGGGCCCGATCCAAAAATACTTGCACAGTTGCATTATCACTGTTGAGCCTAGTAACCGTTACACACAGTAGGGTGATGATTAATTTTAGAAGTGACATAAGAGCGCCTAACTTTATAAGTTGGGAAGGAAACACTCTACACACTCTCCAACATTACGCAAAACACCCCATAGACATGTCTGTATTATATACCTGTCGTGTTTAATCAATGGAGTGCAGTGCAGCAAAGTTGGTCTAATTTGATCCAAAACATGACACCTGGAGGGAGTGCATGCCGCTATGCCAGGGTGGCAAAGAAAGGGCCAGACCACAACGGGGAACATGCAAGGAACAAGCGAAGGCTTTGATGCCTCGAGTTGGTAGACATACACTTCCATAAACAACTCAACCTTTTATGCTTTGGCAGGTGACCATTTCATTGGGAGACGCGGTTTTGCTCGGATTTGGTTCAGTAAGTCAATGGCTTCTGGTAAGGAACCCTATTAACTCCGTGAAAGCTGCCCAGGTCGGTTTCACTTTTTAAATAAAAATCTGTGGTCGGTGACCCACCTTTGAAATTGGGTTTTTGGGTTGGATACCTATCGAAAACATTAAAATTACATGGTATCTATACTTCTGGGTATACTAGCATGATACTCATTTCATGTATTCAGAATTGTTCTCATACACATCCATCAGCGTGAAACCCACATTTAGGTTCTCATAACGGTTTACGTCACGGGACGCTAACAAATGTAGTCCCCACATTAACTGATACACATGATAGCAATTTTCAACCAGAAACATGAGTATTACGACAATTTTAATATTTTGAATGAGTATCCAAACAAAAAATTCAATTATGATTAGATAATACTCAATCCGAACCGGACGATCGAGAACCAATTGGTCAACCGATTTTTCAACTTTTCATGTAATATCAAATAATCAACATGAAGCACTTGAATATGATTTGGAAGGGATGACACAATGGTGAAGTTAAGGACTTGGGTGTCGGAAATGAGAGCTTGAAAGTGTTAAGTGTTTCTCTCTAAAAATGATACAATAAGTATTAGAGATGTATAAAATAATGGAATGACTAGGGCCCGATCGTCGGATCTCAAAGATCTCAAGATCAGAGGGCGAGAGAAATTAAAAAAACGTTTTTCTTTGGTACCCATTGAAAAGATCAAAATTTTCACGGTGTCCATACTTCTGGTTAAAAATTGCTCTCATTCACATCAATTAGTGTGAGACTCACATTTGTTAGGCTTCTGTGACGAAAACCGTTAAGAAAGACTAAAGGAGTGGGCTCATACTCACGGATGCACATGAGAGCAATTTTCAATGCAGGGGATGAGAATCACACAAATATACCTAGAAGCATGGACACCACACTAATTCTGATGTTTTCGACATGTACCCAAACAAAAAACTCATTTGAAATTTGGTTTCTTTTTTTTGATAACTGGTAGGATTAATTTTAATTATTATTCGGATTGCGGATCCACATTCCACCTGTTACGAGAATTACAAAGGTGGGCACTTGACCTACTTGGGTTACACAATAGGCGTGACAATAGGTGTGACACACTTTGAAATTTGTTACATCTCTCAATTTTGATCCGTTTTAGCTCATCATTGTGCACACTAAACTGGGAGTAGTAAATGCTAATCGTATATATTTCATACATAACCGAATGCTAGAATTATGTTTCGAATCCAATTGTTTCTTGATTGAAAAAAATGTCGCTTGATTTATAAATCAGGAAAAAATGAACTTATTGATACATATATTGTAAACTTGTTTTCTATTAATAGACTTGCATTTTGAGCAGACTCATGGTTTTCTCCAAGTGAGAAAATTTCCACAAAAAAATCCTTTTCTTGTGGTGTGTCATCGTATTATAATATTTACCTAAAATATGGTATGTGTTCATTATTTTACATGAGTTTGGGTGGATTCAGGTCTCAAAATTTCTAGTAGAAAAAAGAAGATAACTCCTAGACTGATTAAATACTTATGCAGAGAACGCCGATCGTTCAACGAGAAGAAATGACACTTGGTTTTTTAATTAACTTTACAAATTTATAGTTCTGTACTCAGGATATTGAAAGTGTTTTAAAATGTAACAAATGTTACAAGAAGTAATTTTGGTTACACTTCGATGATTTAGACACACTTCGTGTATTATACAAAGTGGTGGGGTTTCCTGAGGACTTTCAAGCAATAGCACTTGTTGTTTTCTAAGACAAACTCAGGGTTTTGTTCAAGACATTGTGGTGTACAAATTAGTACTTCTGGTATAGGAGTTTAAAGAAAGGAGTTAATTAAAGTTTGTCGTTCTGAATTATGCATTGATAACACTTTGTACTTCTGAATTTTCAAAGTTGATATTTACTCTAATGAACTTTCGTTTTGTAAAGCTTTGCACCCCTTAAATTTTAAAAATTCATTATTTAAACCCACATTTTCTTTTTTACAATTTTTTTGTTGTATCATTAATACACTATTAAACCTATATTTATGTGAAAGTTCGGATTGAAACGGAAGTCGGATTTAGTTGGAATTCGGGTTGGATTAATACTGAATTCGTCCCAAATTCCAATCAAATTCGACATTTGTTTTGATTTGAACTTTCACGTAAATATATGATTAGTTGTACGAGAGAAACAACAAAAAATTGTAAAAAAAAAGAGAATGTGAGTTTAAATAATAGAATTTTAAAGTTCAAGGGTGTAAAATTTTACAAAACGAAAGTTCATTAGAGTAATTATCAATTTTGAAAGTTCAGATGTGTAAAGTGATATCAATGCATAGTTCAGAATGATAAATTTTAATTAACGCTAAAGAAAGATACGTGGAAGAAGAAAAATCTTTTCTATAATCCTTACCTGTAAATGCATTTTGGAGACCAAAGCTAAGGCGAAAGTCATTTTTCTCGTTGGGAGCATCATTTATATTACTACAATAGACTTTGGTTTTACTAACACCGATAGTCCATTCAACCAATCTCTGCACCAATTTGCAAAATTACGAGGACCGATACCGCTTATGGTATAATTCCAATATGACTAGCCAATTATGGCCGGGAAAAACTAGTCACCAGATAATTACAAGATTGATTTCAGACCTCTAGATATTTTTGTTCTTTTTCTTTGTGGTGGTTATGTATCGTCACATTTTGTGTTTTCTTCGAGTTAATTTGGGGTGCTTTTAACTACTTTTGGATACTACAATTGCATTATATTTCTATAACCATTTCTCATTTAAATCATACAATTATAGTACATATCTTTTTTGAAAATCCTAAACCCGTCCTCATTGTCGATGCATGCGCAAGCACACCTTAAACAAAAATAATTAAAATTTTAATTTACTATGATGTAAAAGTCAGTCCCAACTTGCATTATAGCAAATATGTTTAGAAAGAAAGTAGGGACATTTTTAGAAGGAGAATTTTTCAAAATAAACTTTTTTAAATTTTTTTTGTCAAAAAGACCTAAATAAAAAGTATTTGCCAAACTAGACTCGCTGCCACCACGTGGTGACACGTGACGGTGACGTGTTTGTTTTTTAGTGCATATAGAACTCGACATCATCAGTGCCGAGTTCTATTTGTTTGTTATTGCTCAACACTTGCCATATTCCACTCGACATGAGTTGTCAGGAGAACAATGATTCAAATAGAACTCGCACTAGGGATGCTGAGTTCTCTTGATGTGAACTCGGCATCACAAGTGTCAAGTTCACACCAATAGAACTTGGCATCCTCAGTGCCGAATTCTCCTGAAGAGTTCATTAATTTAAGAACTTGACCAAAAAAAATTCATGTTTGACAACAAACACAACAAAGACAATTTCATTTCCTGTTTGACAACAAAGACAATCATTCCAATTACCAAAACACAATTCCACCACGAAACACAAACAACTACGATAAAACACAATTCAACCATAAAACCAAAAAACAAACGTTTTAAACAACAAACAACCACAATAATGAGTTTAACATTTTAACATAAAACCAAAAGTAGTGTAATAACAACCAAATAAGTTTAACACAACTAAATATCTATCCTAAGTGACCTCTCAATCTCTTCTTCCTTTTAGGACGTGCTTGAGCACGTCCTCTCCCTTGCCGCGTCCCCCTCCTCGTGCTACATTCTCAGTATCCTGAGTCAGACCGCCAGCATCTTCTTGAGAGTGTGGATCTTCTTCTTCAACGACGCGATCCTGACTCAAATGTAATGTGAGTTCGTCAGCACCAAAACACACAAGCCAAGCCTTCATTTTTTCCTTCAATTTTCCAACCATCGAAGAACTTGTCTTGTGATCTTTGATCGCCTCGTGAATTTGATGGAGTTCTTCGTGGAACTCATAAACTTCGTGCACCTACATATAATTAAAAGTTAATCAAATACTAAACACAATTTTAAGACGTGGTAATTGTTTAAATAAATGTTTACATCATACCATCTCTCGCTCTCTACCCGCTCGAGGTCTGTATAAGGTATTAGTCGGAGCCAAGGTGTGATGAACTGTCCAACATACGGTGATGCTCCAGCACCATTCCATATACAGTCGTGTGCTCTCTTCAGGAGTGACACCTAGGAGTGGTCGCTCAAACTGTAGATGATCTCTTCTGTGCGACCAATGCTGAATGAATTGGTGATTTTCCGCCAACCAATTAACATCCGACCTCCCCTGAGCCGATTTCACTACATGTCTCTCCAACGGCTCTGGAATGTGCTGTTGTAGACCGAACTGTCACATCACTCAGTCTGGACAATGCATAACCACCTCACCAAAATTTATAAGCCAAGTATGGCTCGTCCAGATCTCTGAACCTTTCGTACATAGTGGTGGTAACTAACTAATATCCAAATATGCATAAGGGTCCCCGATCACTTGATCGAATTCCTGCACGTCCAGCTCATTCCGATAAAAATCAAGTGTCGTCGTCTTCGCACTACCCTTGAATGTTCTTGGTCGTCTCCAACGGGCACCTAATGGTGCCCTCTCGTCCTCCGAGTATACTAATGGTCTGCTCTTCAAAGGTATCCCAATGTGTAGATGTTCCCAGCACCACAACTGCAGGAACATAAGAAAACCACACAGATGTTTGGTCGGAATCAGTGAGGCCTCGTCTAACATGTAATATAAGTGGGCCAGAGCCGCATTACTCCAACTGTACTCCGATGCGACGGCCAAATCTCCGAGCAAAGACATGTACTTCAAGTGAACCATCGTGTCACTCTTATGTGCCAAAATACTGCATCCCAGCTGGAACATAATGAAGGCTCTGGTGTGTCGTGTAATTGTCTCCTCGTCAGCATCAAAAGGCAACTGCTGAAACTGAGCTTCCAACCAACCCAGAGTTACGGAACCCTTACGACCCAAGTCATCGGGGACCTGACCTAATAAATTCATGCAGACCTCTGACTAAACGTACTCCTAAGACTCACACACCGGCAAACCATCTACGCGTAAGCCGGTAATCATAGAGATGTCACGCAAGGTGCACGTGATCTCACCATGTCGCAGGTGAAATGAATGAGTCTCTGGTCTCCAACGCTCGACCATCGCCCCCAGCAAGGTATGGTCCAACTGAACTCGGCCCAACCGAGTGACTGTGTCAAACCGCGCCATATCTACCAGAAACAACATCCTCTCATCAGTGATCTGCCATTCGTTGAGCTTCGATCCATGCTCAACGCATTTTACGCCATCAACCTCCTTCTGCATAAATTTAGAGAAATGTCAGATTATTGAAACCCACGTGCAAATATTTAACTTGAAGACGTAAAATGCTTACAAAATCTTTGAACAAGTCAGACTTGTGGTTGGCCTGCAAAACCAACACTGATTTGTCTACCGGACCCTGTGAAGCGTAGCTACCTCTAACTAAACCAGTACTGGAACCATCAAACTCCATCTGTACATAACACATTAAAAAGTGAGATGGTTGTTCTTCATTACTAACTACTTAAAAAGTTGAGAATACTCAAATGTTTTAGAAATTACCTCGATCGAGTGTAGTAGCAAACAACTGTAAACGTCGAACAATCTCTCCAATAAAATCAACTACAATAAATAACGTTACGAATCATGTCAGAATTTTATTTAAAATTTTGACAGAACCTCCCCTATATTTTTCAAATTCGTAAATTCAAACCTACACGGTAAAACAAACTAACAATACTACAAATAACATCATCACATTCTAAACATCGAAGTAACGACGTATTTCTCACCATGGAAACCCACATACATTATTACTTTTTTTAAGACTAAAAAAATCAAACTTCAATTCCCATATACATTCAAACTCAAATACATTTAAACTCAAATAAATCATTTTTAAGTTTACATTCATTCAAAGTAACATACATTCAAACCAAAATAACAACAAAAAATCTAATTTCAATCACAATAATCAAACTTAAATTCAACTATTTTTAAGATTACTACCATAGACCTACAATCAACAAAACTAAAATCAATAATAAACTAACAAACAAGAAATAAAACGTTTTGCCTAAAAACCCAAAATCGAAATCGAGTTTGCACCAAAACGGGTTCCTAAACCAACAAAAACACTACAATCATACCTAAAACAGCAATGTATATCATCCTAATACATAAAAAGGCAAGAAAATGGTGGAAAACAAAAAAAATCGAAACCCTAACCTTAAAAACGCGAGAACTAAGCGGAGGGGGAGAGGGGGGCGTCAGGCTGCTTTTATAGCCCGATAGAACTCGGCGTTTGTAACGCCGAGTTCACTTTTTTTAAGTAAACTCGGTGTTACAAATGCCAATTTCTGCCTATTAAACTCGGCATCAAACTCGGCATCTAAGATGTCGAGTTCTGTGTAAGACACTGTTCTCCTGGCCGTCCAACCGTCTCATGCACGATCTGAGCGCCAGGAGAACAGTTCAAATAGAACTCGGCATCCCTAGTGCCGAGTTCTGTTTGAATCACTTCTCCTGCCAACTCACGTTGAGTGGAAAATTTCAAGTGTTGGGCAATAAAAAACCAAGTAGAACTCGACATCACTAGTGCCGAGTTCTTCCAAGAAGAACTCGGCACTGGTGATGCCAAGTTCTCTATGCACAAAAAAACAAAACCCGTCGCCGCGACGTGTCACCACGTGGTGGCAGCGAGTCTAGTTTAACAAATACTTTTTATTGAGGTCTATTTTGGCAAAAAAAAATTAAAAAAAAGTTTATTTTGAAAAGATGTCCTTTTTAGAATGACCCAATCAAGCTCCTTTGAAGAATAAATCGGTTTAAACCCTGAGATTGTTATTGTTGTGCACAATAACTTATGGTGTGTTTGGATAGGAATATGAGAGAGAAAAAAGAGAAATGGGGAGAATAGAAAATAAATGTTATTTCACTTCTTTCTTTTCTTTCATATTCTCGGGCTTAGATAGACATGAGAGAAATTAAAAGGATCATTGTAATTTGTCTAAATTACATTTTTTGTGTCATTAGGTTATTATTTTATTTGGAAAAAAATACAAATAATTTAGTCATAAAACTACATTAATCACTTTCTCTCCAATTTTGAAGAGAAAGTTGTGTACGTCATATTCTGTCAATTTCGTTTCATTTCTCTCTTATTAAGTTGCTATACAAACTAAAACACTCAACTTTCTATTCTTTTTGTTTTCTCTCTCTCTTTAAGATGTTATCCAAGAACAACACCAAGAGCACCCCTTACGGGGTTAAAATCCCAGGTCATCCAGGTCGTGCAAAGATGCTTGGGCATCTTTTTGTTAACGGTCAGTTTTCCTGGGTCGTGGATGACCGGGTCGTCGACCCGGTTGTCCATTATTTTATTATTTTTTGATTTTTTTGGTTTTGTTTTTGTTTTGATTTTTAGAATTTTTTGTTTGAGTGCTTTTTAAATTTTGTTTTTTGAAAATACGTTTTATAATTGTTTTGATTTTTTAAAATTTTTTAAATTTTTTTACCAAGATGGACCCCGAAAAGATGTGGAGGAGAGAGATAGGTTGTTGTGGGTTGTGTTGGGTTGTGGTTAAGAGGTGAATAGTGTAGGAAAGAGAAAAAAGTGGGTTGAGGAATGAGAAAACTGATGTGGAAGAGAGAGAAAGGTGATTTTGAAGAGAGAGCGGATGACCAGGTCGTCCAGGTCATGGTTAGTGATCACCTTAGGAAGGATATAGCATGCTAAACCAAAAACAAGGACTACAAGGATCAATCAAGTCAACGGATGAGGCTCGCAAAAGAAGAGAAGAATTCCATTATAGAATTGATTTCTATTAATAGACGTAATTATACCCATGAAAATATCTCTATTTGTAGATTTTACTGACCAATGAAATCTCACAATTATGTGTAACTACGTACATAAGAAAAGAACAAACAAGACAAAGCCCTCTTAGCCAATTTCGGTCGATCGTTGGTGCCCAGAACTGGGTTCTTGCCTTTTCGTGTTGTGTTGAATTGTTTCTTTGGAAACTCGTGTCTTCACCTTGAGCGTGAGCCGAGAGGTGATGGTGGGTGCGGTGATTACGCTTGACCACGAACCTCCGAGCGTTGAGTGTGGATGTTTCGTACACGTGCCACCTTTATATTTATGAGCGGTTTATGGAATTTTGCATGTCATTGACACACCCTATGTAGTCGACCTGAGTGATCGCATATCCCAATGAATTGCATTGTTACCCAGCTCCACGGAGTGGGACGACCGATCGGCCTGTGTGGCGGTGGAGATGACCGACCGACCTTGATAGTGGCAGAGATGAGCGACCAACGATTATTCCGGCAGGTATGATCGCTTGGTTGCGTCCTGACCCAACGAGTATGACCGACCAGAGCGACACCTTTGACATATGTTGCGTTGGCCAAGAGATCAGAATTGTATCTATGACGCAGAAGTAAGTGCGACCCTGATGATTAGTATAGTCGCGGGTACGGTGCGTCATGTATTCTCCGTAAGGCCGCATGTGTCTGTGGTAGGTACCCTTGGGGGACCTGATGTTGTTGGTGTGACTGTTGTCCCTTATTGCCCCTAGGTGGGGACGGTTTACTTGTTGCATTCTTTTGTGCCATGATATACTAGTATGCTGTGGTCATTGTACGGTTCATTTAGGCATTTTAAGTGGACTTGGTAAACGGGGTTTTCGTTATGAAAACTCAGGTATTTTATCATGTTGCATTTCAGGGCCTTGAGGGGTGCTGAGTGGGTGGCGACCGAGGATGAGTATACCAGGGACCAGATCCTCTAGTGTTATCTCCTAGGTTGTTATTGTTACCTTTATATGTACTCCATTTGTTTCGATGTAATCATACTTTGAACCTTCGTGTAATGGTGCACCCTGTTTGAGTATTTATGAGTAATGTCCCGCTATTTCTGGTATTATGTCGTCTTGATATTTTGTTTCAATTTTCCGCTATTTCGGGGACGTTAGAAGACGAGTCGTTGGGAGTAGCCACATTCGGATGCCATGGCACAACAAGATTACAATGAAGAGGACTTGTTTGAAAAGAAGAAAAAGAAAAAACAAACACTCTTCATCGCCTCAACGATCCACATGAATGCCAAAGCTGTCTGCAATAAGAGAGGATATATATACAGTGATGAATAGGGTTGTGGACATAATTCGGAGCTTACCTGATACACACATATACTATACTCATAGATATCTATAGTTAAAGAGTTACACTTCATAATGACGATTGATTAGTAGCATATCATACATTGTATTCATGCTATATATCCTTTATTGTATCCCATATTTGTGCTACTCGAGTTGTTGTTTGTAGTGTTTCAGGAGTTAGGTAATAAAGAAAAGGAAGGGAGAAAAAAGGACCTAAATGTAAAAGTATGGACTGATTTGGAAGGTTGTGGACCTATTTGTAATCCATTTGTATAGACTGATTTGTAATCCATTTGTGGACCTATTTGTATGGACTGATTTGGAAGGTTTCGATATAATCCATTTGATCCGCCACTGGCGGATTTGGATCTGCCACTAGAGGATCAAAATTGTCCAAAGGGTCTCAAACATTGGTCGCGATTCAGGTTGTCGGGTTAGAGCATTCCTGAACTATCAGATGTGATTTAGAGTCGTCCGATTATTCTCAGCTTAATCCTAACCATGTATTAGTCTATATATACAATTGTAATCCCTCCTCTCCTACTTCTTCTTACTTCTCCATTAGTTTTGGTTTTGTTTTCCTGCTGATTAATGTAGTTGGAGGAGAAGAAGCATACTTTGTAATCCTTTCAATTAAAACAAGTGTGAGTTTTGTTCTTTAAATACATGTCTTTTACTTTGATGCAATTTCTTTGATGTTGTTTCTTTAATCTTGTCTTCTACATTTATTTTATGGGTTCACGTTATTTTTATGTTTTCTTTAGTGTAGAGATGAGTAGAGAGTAGTCCACCCCATTGGGGGTGGAGAATAAGGTGATTTGATCATGTGGTGAATTAGTGTTTGTTAATCTTAATCCTTTGAGCCTTACATGATTTCCATAACCATCTTATGATATTTCACTCTTATCTTTAATGCGCTAATGCTCTTGAGTGAAGCTTAGCACATGCTTAGATTAGTAGGCTCATTTTATGCGGAATGATGAGGTTAGGATAAAGATGGAGTGGAAGAAGGGAACAAGGCATGTGCTCATGTTGACTATATCTTAATTAATGTCTTATATATTTTTATGATTGTGATAAATCTTATTTCATGTGGAGACATATTTAGATTTGAGTCATGATGCATTTGAACATATTACCTTCATTTCAATTATTGTCTTGTATGTTTTAATGATAATGATTTATCTTATTTCATGAGGAGGCAAAGTTTGATTTGGTTTTTATGGATTTCATGTATGACATATTTTGATGAGCACATTTGAACACACGCTACACTACACATTTTTATTTCCATGTTCTTTCTCTACACCCTAGAGGTCTAGTTTTATTGCTTATTTTCCAATTTCTTTCGCATTATAGTGTAGTTTCGACTTTAATCTCCTTTTCCTTTCCCACTCGAGTATCACGAATCTGACTCGCGTACGCTCCTTGTGGTCGTGCACTTACGGTAATTAAACTGATTCAATCAAGTTTTTGGCGCCATTGTCGGGGAACGTCGTTTTCATAGTCGAGTTCACCATTTCGATGGGGTTTTACCTTTGTTTTTCCATTTTATTTTCTATTTTGGTTACTGGAAGGGACTATAAGTGCACAGGAGGACCTATATGAGCATAGAAGGAGTCTGCTGAGGTTTGGGGACAAGAATCCCCAAACAATCCGCCAGTAGTGGATTTTAATCAGCCACTGGCGACTCTGGTGCGTGAATTTTCATATCTGTTTCAACCGGAGATTCCTTTTCTTATTTCAAGTTGTTATTGTCACGGTTGATGCCATGCAAGCTCTATTTTAGTGTTAAAAATTAATTTGTCTTGTATGACCCCTTGTTAAGACAACTTGGATCATAAAACTCAAAGCAAAAGATTAGACCTATTGCCATCTAGGTCATGCATCATTTGTAGACCTTGCACGTATTTGTCTTTTCTTTTCTTTACATTCTTGTTGTCGATTTTTGGCGTGAGGTGCGTGCACCCGATCTCTCATTCACGCATGTTTAGATCATGCATTAGTAAGTAAGGTGCATTGTAACAAGAGTGAGGTGAGTGCTTGTTTGGTGATTTGCTTGCTAGCTTAAGTTTTCAAAACATCCTTAAAAGGCACCACCTGTAGTCTTCAAGATAAGGTGGGGGATTTCATCACCCATTCCTAAACCCCAAAAACCACACTCAAGTGAAGCCCTAAATCTAAAATCAAATAGAACTTGGCCCTAGGACTCGGGCGCATTAGGAGAATGATCCGGTCACGACCGTCATGGCCTTATCGGCATCACCAACTTTGTTGATAGTAGGAAAGACGAGATCTCTAGATCTTGGCTTACTGGCTGGGCTTTGTGGTCTTCGTCGTAGGGAGGTGAGGCGTGTTGAGGTCGTGTGACCTTGCAGTTAGGTGTCGTCTACCTGTAAGGACCTATAGTGACCTTAGGTTGTTTGAGCCGTGTTTGCTAGATTAGGCTTCTATCTTCACCCACTACCCACGTTAGTTCTAGGGATTCTTTCATTCTCATCTGAGTCTTCTCCTCCTCTATATTCTACGAGTAGTCTCCTCCTCTGATTAGACCTTTTGTTGTGTGTGGTTTTAGAGTCAAGTCGAATGTTTTATGTGAGGTTGTGCTCGTTCTGGTGAGAGCGCTCGACATGAGAGAGTGCAATTTTCTGAGATGGACGGTCTAGGTGATCGCCCATCTCTACTTCAAGCTCCTTCGTAGTGTGAGACCGAGTTGTCTCATGGAGATGAGGGAGACCGGGTTCCATACATGGATTACCTCAGTCCGCTCCCACCTTCGCGAAGACCTCCTTCGACTCCTCCTCCGACTAGGGAGGAAGAGGGATTTGGTCAGGATCGAGTTCTTGGTGCACCATCTTTAGCTCGACGGGATAGACCAATGACTCTGTGGTAGCAGACCCATCCTGTTCCGGCCGCGCAACCTTCTTGCATAGTTCATCCACCAGCTCGCGACAACAACTATGAGTTGAAACCTCAACATGTGAGCATGCTTCCTACCTTCACTGCCAATAAGAAGGATCTGTATATTTTTATACATGAATTCGAATAGGCATGCTCCATGTTCAAGCTTCAACAGCTTGAAGAGGATTCAGTCTGGTTGAGGATGATTTCTTTCGCGTTGAAGGATAACGCGATGAAATGGATGTACAGCCTCCCGGTGAGCTATACTCAGTCGTGGGATGACTTTGTGACCGTCTTTCTGAAGAGAATTTTCCCTCAAAGGAGAACTCAACAGATACGGCGCCAGATACATCAAATGTATCAGACTGAGACCGAATCTTTTCATGCTTTATTTGGGAGGTTCAATGACCTTCTCCAGCAGTACCCTCATCATGGACTTGAGGTATGGCAACAATGCCAGATTGTTTATGAAGGTCTCAACTACAACACCAACACATTGTTGGAGTTGATGTGTCAGGGTGATTTCCAAATGAAACCCATCGATGAGGCATGGGACACTTGTAAATTAATGACTGAATGTACCTTTGAGTGGGACACCTTGAGAGACCACCAGCCGCCAGGTCTTCTGGTCGAGCTTGATCATATCAACAAAGGCCCTGTAATGACCTGTACAGTCACTCCTACAACCCGGGATGACGTAACCACCTTAACTTCCCTTGGGGGCCACGGTCAGAGCTCGCAAGCTCAACCTCTACCTTATCACCCTCCACGCCCATCGGCGACCTACCAACCCTCACATCAAAGGTCTCAACACCATAATTACCAACCTCCTCAGGGCTCATCGTCAGGTTATTATAACCAAACTCCACTACCCCAGCGGGTTGACCCAACGGGCCCATCTACTAATCAAACCATTCAAGCGTTCATGCAGAGCATCCAAAGCTTAGTCAAAGCTTTGGAAATGCAAGTTAGCCAGTTGGCTCATCAGCTCCATGAACGTGAGAAGGGTCAGTTACTGAGTCAACCTGTGGTAAACCTGAGGGGTCAACCTACTCAGGCTACGCAGAATGTGCACAGTGTTGAAAGTGACCCTTCCCAACATGCAAATGTTATCCATAAACTTAAGATCGGGAAGGGTTGTTGACAATAATGTCGAAATGCCTGAATCCAACCCTGTTGGTGACTCTACCGAGGGTCGTGACTCTATCATGATAGTTATGTCCCCAAGGCACCATTCCCTCATAGGTTGACTAAAAACACGATGAGCATTGGGACAAAATCGTTGAGGTACTTAGGCAAGTCAAGGTAAATATTCTGTTGTTGGATGTTGTTCAACAAATGCCACCGTATGCCAAGTTCCTTAAGGACCTTTGTACCGTTAAGAGGAGAACTAATGTTCCCAAAAAGACATTTCTGGTCGCCAATGTGAGTTCGATATTGACACAACCCATGCAAGTCAATACAAGGACCCCGGTTGTCCAACCGTTTCTTGCATGATCGGTAACATGACTATTCCTCAAGCTCTATTGGATTTGGGAGCATCTGTGAACCTCCTGCCCTACTCTGTTTATGTCAACCTTGGAATAGACGATCTTAAACCAACGAGGACTACCCACCAGTTGGCTGACATATCTGTCAAGAATGCATGAGGAAGTGTGGAGGATGTCCTTATTAAAGTGGGTGAGTTCGTATTCCTAGTTGATTTCATCTTCTTGGATACTGAACCTGTGTCCAACACACAAGGACAAATTCCAGTGATCGTTGGGAGGTCATTTCTCGCGACATCTAATGCTTTGATCAATTTTCACAATAGCTTGATGCGTTGTCTTTTGGAAACCTCACAACGGATTTCAACAACTTTAATCTTGGTAAGCAACCTGGGCTTTTCGACGATGCTGTCGGAACCAATTTCATTCAGGACACGGATGAGCCCGAGTCATTAGGCATGTTCGACTTACATCGACATATTATTGAGGTGCCTAATGACCATGTTGCGGTTGAAGATGATTTTGAGGAATCCACCTGTGAACTTCTAAATGAGGCACATCTGGGTGCTTGATCCTCTTATCCTGTGGCCCTTGAGCCACATGAAATTAACTCTGAATCCAACAAAGACCCACATCTGGTCGAGCTTAAACCGTTCCCCGATAACCTTAAATACATCCTTAAAGGGGATAATGAGACATTGCCACTCATTATTGCTTCTAATCTTGCCAAAGTTCAATAGGTTGCCCACAAAAAAGTTCTCTTTGAAGACAAATAGGCTATCAGGTGGTCCTTGAAGGACATCAAAGGAATTAGCCCTGGTATTGTACAACATCGGATCCACATGGAAGAGGATTCTAGGACCCGCCAAGACCCACAACGAAGATTGAATCCTGTGCTAAAATAATCTGTCTCAAAGGAGGTTCTTAAGTGCTTGGATCGTGGTATAATATATCCTATTTCTGATAGTTTGTGGGTGAGTCATGTCCGTGTGGCTCCCAAGAAGTCAGGCGTGACGGTTGTTGATAATGAGCATAATGAGCTTATACCAACATGCCTAAAAACTGACTGGCGAGTTTGTATTGATTATAACAAGCTCAATGCGGCACTGCGGAAAGATCATTTCCCGTTGCCATTCATTAATCAGATGTTGGAAAGGTTGACCGGACATGAGTATTATTTCTTTCTTGATGGATACTCCGGTTACAACCAAATTCCCATCGCCCTCGAGGATCAAGAGAAAACCACATTTACTTGTCCCTTTGGCACGTTTGCCTACCGTCGCATGCCCTTTGGGTTATGTAATGTAACGGTAACGTTTCAAAGGTGTATGATCAGCAAGTTCTCTGATTTGGTAGCGTTTCCTTGAGATTTTCATGGATGACTTTTCAATATTTGGCGCTTCCTTCGATGAGTGTCTTCGTCACTTGAGCCTTGTCCTCAAGTGATGTTGTAAGAAGAACATCACTCTCAATTGGGAGAAATGTCACTTCATGGTGAAGCGAGGTATTGTACTTGGACATGTGGTCTTAAGTGGGGGAATTGAGGTCGATCCCGCAAAAGTGGGTCTTTGTGCTAATCTCCCACTGCCAAAAGTGTATTTGGGCCCAACTTGTGAGCACAACCTGTTGTGGCCCCAACCCTAGTGTATTTAGACCACATTTGTTAAATGTATTTGTCTCCCTTCTTAAGTATCTCACAGGTTTTCGGGAATTCAGGTATATGTCCATCCACATAACCATGAACTTCCTTTTGCGCTTCATGTTGGTGAGATCGTCACAACATAGATACATGTACCATCTAACTTGCATACATTGAGGACAATGCATGAAGTGTGTGTGTGTGGGGGGGGGGGGTTCTTTACGTTTGTATATATGTGGAGTCGAGTCTTTTTCATTTTGTTTTTTCGTTTTCTTTTATTTGTATTGTTAGGGTCATGATAATGTGCTGCATTTAATATTGATATATCTGTTATGCCATCATCCATGGGTGACTTGTCTTCTTTTGCTTGCCTGGTGATTTAAAATTTTCATTTCTTTCAAAATCTTCATGTGTTTGCGAATGAAAATGTTTTGTGGGTTTTGCGTGTGTGTGACGTGTGCAAAACCGTTGAGAGACAAAGTAAAAGGAAGCTCCCAAAATTGACTTGAACATGATGCATTAGGATATCTAGTACACCGGCTTTAGGTATTATCTAGTCGTAAGGATGCACCCTGGTTATCCCTCGAGGGGAGAGAATTCATAAGGTTTCAGTACTCAAACAAATAAAGAAGTCAACCCCGAACCTAGTGAGTTGAATAATTCGTGTCTGTTAGTATAATGAAGTTTATTGTAGTCAAGAGCCCTTAAACTCCTGTTGTGAAACATTATGTGTAGGGGTTTTGGTTCATGTGTAGATAAGAAATAAGTGAGTAGGTGTTCTTTCTTGTCGCACGACTCCTATCACTCGGGAAATTAGGTCCGAGGGGACTTTGTGCCTGGTGCTTTCAAGTCATCTGACATGGGATGCACCGACCAAACTCCCGTTACACGAGTGGTAGGGATCGCCCTATGTGGAGATGTGGGGAAATGTGTACGTGATATTGCAAGTCCTCATTGGCAATGATGCACGAAACCTGACCCTAGGAGAATTACACACCAACTAGAAGAAGAAAAAAAAGAACAAAAAGAAAAAAGAGAAGAAAAAAAGAGGAAATGGTAATGCAAATAAGAACCTTAATGGACTTTACACTTTGTATCACTTGAGGATGTTAAGGTTGCTCATGTCTTTCACTTAAGTCCTTAATTAACTTGCACAAATGATTCAATAGGCTAGGTGTGTGTACTAAATACAAATATATGAGTCCATTGAGTCGAGTTGAGGTTGAATAATGCATCAATGTTCGGATTTTGTGGCTATATTCGCTGAAAACCCTCAAGAAACACCACTGCTCCTCTTTGGCGACAAGGAGGTTTAACAGCTTGTTGCACGTGCTAAGTGCAACCGTGATTCCTACGAAAGTAAGTTAGGATTTCCCCATTTTTTTCGTATGTTTTACTTTCATTAATTTTTCTCTTTCTTCATTTTGCTCGGGACCAGCAAAAGGTAAGTGTGGGCGTATTTGATTAGTAGCATATCATACATTGCATTCATACTATCTATCCTTTATTTTACCCAATATTTATGCTACTCGAGTTGTTGTTTGTAGTGTTTCAGGAGTTAGGTAATAAAGGAGAGGAAGGGAGCAAAAATGACCTCAATGTAACAAGTATGGACTGATTTAGAAGGTTGTGGACCTATTTCTAATGCACAAGGACTGAATCACAAATCAGGAATGACCCAAGTGCAAACCCGGAGAGACCAGATTGTGAAATGCAAAATATGGTGACACATGACTTGAAACAGAATAGTATTTCACCAATTAAACTCAAAGTGATTTGAGCCGGTAGACCAGGACTTTAGCCCACGTGCCAATTGAAGAAAGAAAGCAGCAAACAAAATTGCAACCCGATCGGATCCATTTGATCTGCCACTGGCGGATCAAAATGGTCCAAAGGGTCTCAAATTTCTGTCGCGGTTCGGGTTGTTGGGTCTGAGCATTCCTGGACTTTCAGATGTGATTTAGAGGCGTCTGATTGTTTCCTGATTAATCATAACCATGTATTACTCTATATATACCATTGTAATCCCTCCTCTACTACTTCTTCTTGCTTCTCCATTAGTTTTAGATTTTGTTGTGCTGCTAATTAGTGTAGTTGGAGGAGAACAAGCATACTTTGTAATCCTTTCAATTCAATCTAGTGTGAGTTTTGTTCTTTAAATACATGTCTTTTACTTTGATGCAATTTCTTTGATGTTGTTGTTTGTTTAATCTTGTCTTATACATTTCTTTTTTGGGTTCATGTTATTTTTTTGTTTTCTTTAGTGTAGAGATGAGTAGAGAGTAGTCCATCCTCATTTGGGGGTGGAGAAGAAAGTGATTTGATCTTGTGATGGATTATTGTGTGTTAATCTTAATCATTTGAGCCTTACATGATTTTCATAACCATCTTAGGGGATTTCACCTTTATCTTTGATGTGTTAATGCTCTTAGGTTAAGCTTAGCACATGCTTAGATTAATGGGCCATTTTATGGTGAATGATGAGGTTAGGATAAAGATGGAATGGAAAAAGGGAACAAGGCATGTGCATGCATGTGCTCATGTTGGTTTTATCTTAATTAATGTCTTGTATGCTTTAATGATTGTGATAAATCTTATTTCATGTGGAGACATAGTTGGATTTGAGTTGTTATGCATGTGAACATATTACCTTCATTTCAATTATTGTCTTGTATATTTTAGTGATAAGGGTTTATCTTATTTCATGTGGAGGCAAAATTGGAGTTGAGTTTTATGGATGTCATGTATGACATGTTTTCATGAGCACATTTGAACACACTACACTACACATTTTCATTTTCATGTTCTTTCTCTACCCCCTAGGGGTCTAGTTTTATTGCTTATTTTCTGATTTTTTTCGCATTGTGGTGTAGTTTCGACTTTAATCTCCTTTCCTTTTTCCACTCGAGTATCACGAATCCAACTCGTGCACGCTCCTCGTGGATCAACCCTTGCTTGCCACTGCTTCAACACGGTCGTCTACTTACGGTAATTAAACTGATTTAATCAACGAACAAAGTTAGGAATTAGGACCCACGTATTAGATTGTGTGGATCGATACGTGCTTTCATGTTTTATTCTAGCTGCATCGTGCTATATTAGGCTGATGGCTTTGTACGTCAATTTCTTTCTACACTGTATTTTATTGCTATTTTAATAAATTATGACGGCTAAGCTGTCATTTTTGCTTTGAAAGAAAAGTCGACCATTTGCTTATGACAAGATATATTTCACCGGGATATTGAAGGAGGTTGATCACCTATGTGTGCTCTCCTCAAGTAACATACTAGCGCGGTTGTCTGCCTAGAGCAATTTTTCATACTCCCCATTTCTTCCCTTCAGTCTAGGTCTAAACAAGTCATTTACCCCAAACTCCAAGAAGTTAATCATCCTAACGGTCAAATTCGAGACACAATTCAAAACACAACTTTAATAAAAAGCTTAAGAATTTTAAAGAAAATATCCAAAATATTTGTGAAATTGTATCAAGTCATCAAACTTGGAATAAAGTCACTACTTTAAAAATAGGATACACCGACAAATATTATCCGTCGGTGTAGATCGTGGCGTCTTTTATGGTCAGTATACATCGACTAATGATATCCATTGTTGTCGGTAATGACGGACGTCCACCGACGGGACGCATCTGTCGATGTAGGTCATAGATATTACACACCGACAAGACATGTCCGTCGGTGTAAATGTCATGTTGTCAGAGTATATATTTGTCGGTGTTATCTACACTGACATATATGTATGTCGGTGCTGAACACCGACGGAATATCCATCGGTGTTATCCGAGGCGACAAAACAAGATGAATTGTTTTGGCGGGAAAGATCACGCCAAAATGAACACCAACAGACTCCTATTTGTCGGCATTGCGTAACACCGAATCCAGGTATGGTTCAACGGATACATATCTGTTCGTGTAGACCGACATCGACGGAAGCCACCTTAAAGCGACGGATAGGTACCGTTGGTCTAGCCATATATTGTAAACTACGTTTTACTGTTATTGTCTAAGTAGTGACATAGTCATGCAAATAGACAATAACAGTAAAACGTAGTTTACAATAACAGCGACCCTTTCAGAATAATTATCTTTGGAATGATGAAAATACCTTATTCCAAATCTCAAGAAACTAACACCTTGAAACATTCATATCCTTATACATATGGTGGTCGGCTGTGTTTTAAGTTAAAACATTGTGCTCCACTACTCTCAATCTCTAGACATCCACATCCCTATGGGGGTAAAATATTGTTGTGATATGTCTCTTAATCATACCACACCTTGAGTTATACATATGCCAGTGATTGTCATCATTTCATGCTTACATTTGTATGTTATATCCATTATCTTTCACCTAAACAATGCTACGTGACGATTTTTATGTTTGAATTTCAGAAATAAATAGGTCTGAAGAGAAGAAGCATAAAATGACCTAAAAGCAGGAAAAAGGACTGAGTAGAAAGACTCGAGGACTAAGATGCAAGATCGAAGGACCTGAATGTAAGATCGAAGGACCAATGAGCAAACAAGAATACTCCACACCATCATGGGGAGTATTTTGGCAATTCTACTCGGATCGGAGCTCCAGCAAACGAAGTAGATGCATCAAAGACAAACAAAGCCATCTAGAAAAGTCCACAAGAAAATCCAGAGCGATCCAAACCCTGTAGACCGCCAATGAGCGGTCTGGGACCGCTGATTGGCGGTCCGGGTTGCTTCGGATCCGCTAAGATTTATGTGGGTCGTGTATTAGAGCGTATTTAGTCGAGTTTTGGTATTTGTTTAGTCCCATACCAGGGGATTGTCCCGGATTACCTTTTTCTATGGTTATAAATAGAACTCTTCTTGGTGGCAATCTCTCTACTTGGAGTAAGCCTTGGAGTAAAAACTCAAGGTGGAGAAGAATGCTAGTAGTAATGTGAGTCATTTAATAAAATAATTTTTCATTGTTTGTTCTCATGTTGTTTCTTTTTTATGCATGCTTAGCTTAGTCTTATTTCTTTGATATTAGGCTAAATGTCTCCTTTCTTCTTTAGTTTAATTACTAGAATAATGTGTAGTGTGTAGATCCATCCCTTTTGGGAGTGGAGATGATGTTCATATATATTGTGAAGTTTGGATGTTTGATGAATTTTTGATTGTGTAGACTTGCATGTTTTGTATGTTCATTGGGGTATTTTAATCATCTACACGTTGGGGAATTTTGATGGGTTTTGCCATAAGATTTAGACACTTCACATGCTTAGTTTTCTCATGTTTAATGACTGAAATTTCCTGTTGAATATGCTACATGTTAGTTATGTGTTTGTATTTGTGTTTGCTTGCTTGCTTGATTGAAGAAACTTTGTTTTGATGGGTTTTGCCATAACATTTAGACACCTCTCATGCTTACCTTTGTTCTTCACATGAGTTTATGGTTTTGATGAGTCTTACCATATCTTTAGACACTTCTCAAGCTGAGCCTAATCTTATATTAATCAAGTAGTAATTGCCGATACGTTGTGTGAATGGATTGATAGGTTTTGCCACATCTTTAGACACTTCCTATGCATGAAGACACACACGACACACACACATACATGCTTACATGCATCTTTCATCACTTATTTCACTTCATATGTGCACTCTCCACCCCTTAGGGGTTTCTCTTTCTGATTTCCGATCTTTTGTTGCTTTCTTTCGCATTTCTTACTTCCTAGTATAGTGTAGTTTAGCTTTAGCGTAATCACATCTTTTCTCCCTTTATTCGCCGCTTGATTTATGACAAACCAGATGATACTAACCTCCCTGCGGATCGACCCGTACTTGCCACCGCTTCATCGCGGTCGTGCACTTGCGGTTATTAATAAAACGTTTAAACAAGTTTTTGGCGCCGTTGCCGGGGAGGTGTCAGTCCAGACTCTGGTTTGGACGATTCGAGTGGATCTAATTTGTGTTTTGTAGTTTCTTTGTTTCAGGAGACTCTGAGGTTAAAGGGAAATTGATTGATTCGTTTTATATTAACCGCAAGTGCATGACCGCGTTGAAGCGGTGGCAAATACGGGTCGATCCACAGGGAGGTGTGCCGACTTTTGGTTTGCTCGAAGGCGAGTGGGAAGAAAGGAGAGAAAGATTGATTACACTAAACTACACTACAATGCGAAAGTAAATGGAAGATAACCAATAAAACTAAACCGCAAAGTGGATAGAGAAATAATGTGAATATAATGATATGTGTGTGTGTTCAATTATGCTCATAACAACATGTAGTGCATGAAATCATAAAACTAAATCCAACTTTGCCTCCACATGAGATAAGATAAGATCATATCATTAAAACATACAAGACAATAATTGGAATGAAGCTAAATGAACTCATGTATAAAGACTAGACCCTACTATGCCTCCACATGAATTAAGATAACACATTATCATTAAAACATACAAGACATTAACCAAGGTAAAGGCAACAAGAGTACATACACTACAAATTGTGTTTCCAATATTAATTCCATCCATATCCTCACCTTATCATTCCCCATAAAATAGGTTCACTAATCTAAGCATAAGCTAAGCTTCATTCAAGAGCATTAGCATATCAAAGATAAGAGTGAAACCCCATTAGATGGTTATGGAAATCATATACGGCTCAAGGGATTAAGATAACACACACCTAATACACTACATGATCATATCACATATTTCTCCACCTAATACGCTACATGGGAATGGAACTACTCACTAATCATTACACTAACTATATTAACAAAATGAAACATTATACTGAAAGGAAATTCAACTAAGTAAGAAAGGAATATTAAAGAAGCTATTTGAAAGGAACATAAAACTAAAGAAACATGCAAGCATATGAAAGGAAATTAAAACTAAGAAAGAAACAACATAACTAAGGAAAACATCTATTTATTACTAACTCAATTACAAGTAGCCCTTCCTCCACCAGAGTTTTGCTTCAAGGCTTCACTCTTAGTAGGGAAGATGACCATAAAGAGAGAGATGGGGTACAAGAGAGGAGGGAGAGTTCTATTTATAGCCATAGAAAAAGGTAATCCGGGACAATCCCCCGGTATGGGACTAAACATATACCAAAAATAGCCTAAACAATCACTAATACATGTGCACGCGAAATCTTAGCAGATCCGGAGAGATCCGGAACGCCAATTCGCAGTCCCTGACCTCCAATTTGCGGTCAATAAACTCTGGATCTGGCTGGAATTTGCTGTGGGTTTTTCTGGATTTATTTGTCGGTCTTTGATGCATATACTTCGTTTATTGGAGCTCTGACCCGAATCGAATTGCCAAAATACTCCTCAAGATGGTGTGGAGTTTTCTGTTTTGCTCTTTGGTCCTTTGGTCTTACGTTCAGGTCCTTCTCCATTGTGTCTTAGTCCTCGAGTCTCTCAACTCAGTCATTTTTCCTATCTTTTAGGTCCTTTCATGCCTCTTCTCATCGAACCTCTTTATTTCTGAAATTCAAACATAAAACTCGTCACGTAGCATTGCTTAGGTGTAAAATAATGGATATAAGATACAAATATAAGCATGAAATGATGTCAATCAAATACCCCCGCACCTAAGTTTTTGCTAGTCCCGAGCAAAACAAAGAAAGAGAAAACGCAAACGAGAAATAAGAAATCATAACTCACTTTCGTAGGAATCACGGTTGCACTTAGCACGTGCAACAAACCGTTAAACCACCTTGTTTCCAAGGAGGAGTGTTGTCTCCTGAGGGTTTTCAGCGGATATACCTACAAAATCCGAAGAAGATGCATTATTCAATCTAGACACTCGACTCGTTGGACATATTTTGTCGATCATTGGACGCAGTAATCCTACTGGTCGACTCTATATAGGTAATCAGTACACACACCTAGCCTAATGAACCATTCGTGCAAGTTAAATAAGGAATTAAGTGAAAGACATGGACAACCTCAACATCCTCAAGTGATACAAAGTGTAAGGTCCATTAAGGTTTTTATTGGCATTACCATTTTTTTTATTTCTTTTTGTTTCTTTTCTCAATTTTTTTTCTTTTCTTTTTATCAGTTGGAGCTTCATTCTCTCAGGGTCAGGTTTCATGCATCATTGCCCATGAGGACTTACACTATCACGTACACATTTCCCCAAATCTCCACATAGGGCAATCCCTACCACCCGTGTAACGAGAGTTCGGTCAGCGCATCCCAAGTCAGATGACTCGAAAGCACCAGGCACAAAGTCCCCTCAGACCTACTTTCCCGAGTGATAGGAGCCGTGCGAGAAGAGAGAACACCTACTCACTTATTTCCTATCTACACATGAACCAAAACCCCTACACTTAATGTCTCACAACAAGATTTAAAGGGTCCTTGACTACAACAAACTCCCTTAAATTAACAGACACGAATTCTTGACTCACTAGGTTCAGGGTGGACTTCTTTAAATGTTTGAGTACAGAAACCCTATGGTTACACGCCCCCCGAGGGAAAACCGGGGTGCATCCTAACGACTCGATAACTCCTAAAGTCACTGTACTGGATATCCTAATGCATCAAGTTCAAGACAATTTTGGGAGCTTTCGTTTTACTTTGCCTCTCAACGGTTTTTGCACATGCTAAACAAACGCAAAATCCACAAAACATTTTCTTTCGCAAACACATGAAGATTTTCAAAGAAATGTGAAATTTTTTAAGCACTGGGCAAGCAAAAGAAGATAAGTCACCAAAGGATCATGGCAAGCAAATATATCGATATTAAATGCAACACACTAACATGACCCTATCAATACACACAAAAGAAAACAAAATCAAAGGAAAAAGACTCGACTATGTACACACGTAAAAACACCCCCCCCACACCTACTTCATGCATTGTCCTCAATGAATGTGAGCATGAAACTACATGGATTTATGCATGAAAAAGGAAAGATCTCACCAACATGAAGCGCAAAAGGAAGTTCGTGGTTATGTTCATGGACACAACCCAAATTCCCCTCAAAACCTGTGACATACTTAAAAAGGGAGACAAAAAACGTGAAAGAAAAGGGGCCCAAATACTCAAAGGTTGGAGCCCACAACAATCAATGCTCGTTTTTTTTAAAACTATGTACAACAATAGGCTTCCATCTTCATATGTCAAGGGACATCAAATGGGAACCCGCCATCTCTCGAGCCAGAAATGCACGTGCATGGGCTCGCAACATACAAAAGAGTATTGCTTGACCACCTGACACCCTTATATGCATTGTGGTCGTTCGATGCCTCTTGAGAGTTAGCAAAAGAGGAGGAATGAACGAGAGGTGAACCTTTATCAGGTTGAAGGGTATTAGGTGGTTGATTCTTAACCAACATAGGGTCCTCAGCAGATACATAATGAAAAGCATGTGTCCCAGAGGCCATAAAATGGTATCTTGTGGCTCAAAAGCCACGTGATCAAAAGAATGTGGCTCAAGGGCCACATGATCAGAATATAAGGCTCCTTCATGTGCCAGCCCAGGTGAAACATCTTCACCACCTTCAGGATCTCCATCGAACAATTCTCTGAAGTACTTGAAGGTGCCCTCAACTTCAATCTCATCCAAGCCCCGGATAAGGTTGACCCCAACAGGTCATTGAAGGCACCTGGCTTCTTGCCAATGGTGAAGATGTTGAAATCAGCGCATTGACTACCATAAGTCAAGCGCATCAGACCATTGCGACAATTGATCAAGGCATTGGAAGTCACAAGAAATGGTCACCCCAGAATGACAGGAATTTGTCCAAGTGGGTTTCTTCATAGACCTATCAGCCAATTGAAGAGTGGTCTTTGTTTGTTTGAGGTCTCCAAGACCGAGGTGGACGTAGACAGAATATGGCAGAAGATTAACAGATGCACTAAGGTCCAATAAGGCTCAATGTATAGAGACATCACCAATCACACAAGAGATAGTAGGACAGTCAGGCTCCTTGTACTTAACTACAAGTGCACGTCCGTGTTGAAGCGGTGACAAATACGGGTCGATCCACAGGGAGGTGTGTCGACTTTTGGTTTGTTCAAAGGCGAGTGGGAAAGAAAGGAGAGACAGATTGATTACACTAAACTACACTACAATGTCAAAGTAAATGGAAGATAATCAATAAAACTAAACCCCAAAGGGGGTAGAGAAATAATGTGAATATAAAGATGTGTGTGTGTGCGTGTTCAATTATGCTCATAACAACATGTAGTGCATGAAATCATAAAACTAAATCCAACTTTGCATCCACATGAGATAAGATAAGATCATATCATTAAAACATACAAGACAATAATTGGAATGAAGCTAAATGAACTCATGTATAAAGACTAGACCCTACTATGCCTCCACATGAATTAAGATAACACATTATCATTAAAACATACAAGACATTAACCAAGGTAAAGACAACAAGAGTACATACACTAAAAATTGTGTTTCCAATATTTATTCCATCCATATCCTCACCTTATCATTCTCCATAAAATAGGTTCACTAATCTAAGCATAAGCTAAGCTTCATTCAAGAGCATTAGCATATCAAAGATAAGAGTGAAACCCCATTAGATGGTTATGGAAATCATATAAGGCTCAAGGGATTAAGATAACACACACCTAATACACTACATGATCATATCACATATTTCTCCACCCCCAAATGGGGATGGAACTACTCACTAATCATTACACTAACTATATTAACAAAATGAAACATTATACTGAAAGGAAATTCAACTAAGCAAGAAAGGAATATTAAAGAAGCTATTTGAAAGGAACATAAAACTAAAGAAACATGCAAGCATATGAAAGGAAATAAAAACAAAAAAAGAAACAACATAACTAAGGAAAACATCTATTTATTACTCACTCAATTACAAGTAGCCATTCCTCCACCAGAATTTTGCTTCAAGGCTTCACTCTTAGTAGGGAAGATGGCCACAAAGAGAGAGATGGGTACAAGAGAGGTGGGAGAGTTCTATTTATAGTCATAGAAAAAGGTAATCCGGGACAATCCCCCGGTATGGGACTAATCATATACCAAAAATAGCCTAAACAAACACTAATACATGTGCACGCGAAATCTTAGTGGATCCAGAGAGATCCGGACCGCCAATTAGCGGTCCATAAAGTTTAGATCTTGCTGGAATTTGTTGTGGGCTTTTCTGGATTTCTTTGTCGGTCTTTGATGCATATACTTCGTTTATTGGAGCTCCGACCCGAATCGAATTGCCAAAATACTCCCCAAGATGGTGTGGAGTTTTCTGTTTTGCTCCTTGGTCCTTCGTGTTGGCTTTTTGGCCTTAATCTATGTTTTGATGATTTAATTAACCTAATCTTAATTATGATCATGTCGAGTAGCACACATATTGCATTGCATATATATTACTTTTTGCTAACCTCTACAGGTGATCAAGACTCATGGAAGGAAGGAAATCAAGTCAAGATTTGTAATAAAGCTATATGAAGACTTGTAATCTTGATTTTATTTTGAGTCTTCGGAACATGTGTAAATTGAGCATACAAAAGTTAAAAACCAATCACTTACACACTAGGTTCCCTGTAGGAGTCACACACAAAATCTCATATCATTTGGACTCCATTAGATCACCCAAACCTTAGTCGGAAATCACTTAAAACCTAAATCCAGAATTCCTGTGTGAAACCGGTCGACCGAACCAGTTCTCAGTTCGACCGGTTTATAACAGACTCTCCACAGTGATTTTACCGAACTCTACCGGTCGACCGGTTTTACCTTTTCGGTCGACCGATCCCGGATTTTAATATGACCGTTTTTCTTGTCGTATTCCTATAACGATCGTATTCGTATAAAACAAACTTAACCCCAAAATACATTCGGTAACCGGTCGAACGACGACCTTGTTTCGGTCGACCGGTTGAACATTTCTTCAAGAAACAAAATTCCCTGCTATCGGTCGACTCATTCTTCGTTCGACCGTTGCACCTTTATCTCAACTGAATCCCCTGAACGGTCGACCGCCCCTTACTTTGGTTCGACCGATTCACTTAAGTAGAGTTAAGTTCTAGCTCGTTTGTACGACCGAATATTCTTTTGTTCGACCGTTCTCCTTGAAATCAAGTGAACGGTCGACCGGTTTAGTAGTTTCGGTCGACCGGTTATGGACAGATTTGCAGCCCGATTTTCTGCTTTGTGTATCTTACACAAAACCCAACCAAATCTATCCCCAACGGCTAGAACACCTTAGGAGATTATAAATAGAGGATCAAGACCTGTTGTTAACACAAATCTCCAACTTCCAATTGTCCAATTCATTAGAGAGAAGCTCTCAATCCTCAAAGCTCCAAATTCTACACTCTATAAGCCTAAACTTCACACACTTGATCAATTACTCATCCTACTCAAAGTGTGCTCAATTAGAGAGTGAATACCACTCAGTTACAAGTGTTGTCAAAAGAAGCAAGGACTTCGGTGAAAGCCCGAAGTGTCCCTCTCGGATTGTGAGAGGAAGAATTCAAGCAAGCGAGGGTTGTTCGCGTTGCTTGTGGTGTAAAGGCGTTCTCTCCCAGCCCGAAACGGGGAGTGGATAGTGAAGACGTAAGCGGAGCTCGCGGAGTCGAGCGGAGCTTAGAAGAGTGGACTAGGACCCGGGTGGGGTGCCGAAACTCTATAAAAACGCCGTGTCTCTTTGAGGTTTGCATTTTCTGTTAATTTTCCTACTTGTTTTTAAATTTGTTTCCGCTGCGTTTATTGTTTGATTAGTTAGGGATTAGCTTAATAGTGATTAGTGGACCCATAACCCACACGATCCTACATTTGGTATCAGAGCCTTGTTAGCTAAATTTCATTACTTTACCGTAATTTTAGCATGGCTTCAACATCTAATCACTTAGAGGGTTTATGCACCACAAGGCCTCCTTTGCTTAATGGGTCAAATTATGATTATTGGAAAAATAGAATGAAAATCTTTTTAATATCAAATGACCTTAAGTATTGGAAGTTCATTCAAAATCCTTACAGACCCCCAAATGAAGATGATTTAGATTCTCTATCTAGGGCTCAAATGAAAGAAATTGAAATGAATTCTAAAATCATGAACATTCTTTATTGTGGCCTTAATGAGGGAAAATACAATAGAATTAGGGGTTGTCAAAGTGCAAAATGAAATATGGCATAGGTTACAAATGCATCATGAGGGTGATAGTAAAACTAAAGAAACTAGGGTTAGTCTTCTCATGCATAAATATGAAATATTTTCTATGCAAATCGGTGAGAACATAAGCGACATGAACACTCGCTTAACCGATATTACTAACTCTCTTTTGATTCTTGGAAGAAGGATAAATGAAGGAGAGATGACTCGAAAATTCCTCCGGTCATTGAGCAACGATTGGGAAGACAAGGTCGTGACAATCGAAGAATCGCACGATCTTTCAAAATTGAAGATGGAGGAACTCATTGGAAATCTCATGGCCTATGAGCTCCAATTGAGTCATCGAAGAGAGAAGGAAGCTTCAAAGAAAAACTCCATGGTGGCATTGCATGCAAATTTTTATGAGCCAAGGAGGGTAGAAGAAGAGGACATTGAGGTCCTTGCCCAAGACTTCTTCAAATACCTCAAGAGGGATAAAGGAGAAAAGAATGAAACAAGAGGTAGAAGTGAGAAAAGAGAAAAAGAAAAAGAGAGGGAGGAGAGCGAAAATGAGAGAAGAGAAGGGGAAAAGAAAAATGAGAGAAGGGAGAGAAGGAGAGAAAAGGAGAGGAGTTAGAGAAAAGAGAAGAGGTTGGAAGCTCACAAGGCCACTTGGGACGATACATCGTCGTCATCATCCAAATCAACCGCACCTTCATCAACAAAGGAATATGCGCATATGTGCTACATGGCAATTCAAGATGAAGGAAGTGAGGTATCTTCTAACTCTTAAACTACTAGAAGTAATTCATGTTCAAATAAATCATATTCTAGTGCTAGCTCTAATTCTAATGCTAATGATGAATCATATACACATGATGAGCTACAAAATGCATTTCATGATTTAGTTAAACAATATGAGATCATTTGTGAAAAGAACAAAAATGCTAGAAAAACTATAAATGGTCTCAAATGCCAAATTGAATTAATCATGAATGAAAAGAATGAGGTGGTTGCTAGACTTGAATCAAATGAATCATCACTTGCTAGTCTAAGTAAAACACCGATTGTTGATGAATATTTAGATCTTAGAGCTTCAAATATGCAACTAAGGAAATATCTAGAAATGTTCACAAAAGGAACAAAAATGCTTGATATGCTTTTAAGTAGTCAAAGACAATCCTTAGCTAAACATGGTTTAGGATACAATGTGCATTTGAAAAACCATGTATCTCATACTACCTTAAATGGCAAGCATTTATGTGTTAAGTCTAGTTCCTCAAGTGTGTGGGCACCCAAAACCAAAATGGTTTGGATCCCAAAAGCTAATGTTCAAGGACCCAAAGTTGTTTGGGTACCTAAATCTACACTTGTAGGTGCTTGAAGAGGAAATTGGTGGTGACCGGGTGAGCTCAAGAGTCAAATTCAAATCCGGTTGCATCACCAAATGAGATTGGAGCTAAATTCGAATTCAACATTGGTATAAAATTCCTATCTATACAATTCAGGTTAAATTAGCTCTAATCTAGTTTTATGTGCTTAATTATCATATCTTTAGAAATTTAATTCATTGCAAATCATATACCCTATTCATTGCAAAACAATTATCACATCCATTGATTTTAATTGTCAAATTTTAAATGGATGTTAGAATAAGGCTTAAGTTGAAACTAAAATGAACTTAACTTGAATCATACTCATAGTTTCCATGTAGCCTTAATGATAGGGGGAGCTTAAATGTTATATCTTTTAGAGTAATGAAGTGCAAAATTTAGGGGGAACAACTTCATTACAAGACATCCAAATTCTATGCTTAAAGTCTTAATTGTTGTTTTTGATGGATGTCAATGGGGGAGAGATAATTAAGGGGGTAACTTGGAATTTGGCATAAAATTGAACAAAAACTATGCACATCCATAGGGGGAGCATTAATATGCATAGTTTACATATACAAATTCCATGTATTTAGATAAAATTAAGATAAAATTAAGATATAGGTTGCCATCATCAAAAAGGGGGAGATTGTTGGCTTTTTGGCCTTAATCTATGTTTTGATGATTTAATTAACCTAATCTTAATTATGATCATGTCGAGTAGCACACATATTGCATTGCATATATATTGCTTTGTGCTAACCTCTACAGGTGATCAAGACTCATGGAAGGAAATCAAGTCAAGATTTGTAATAAAGCTATATGAAGACTTGTAATCTTGATTTTATTTTGAGTCTTAGGAACATGTGTAAATTGAGCATACAAAAGTTAAAAACAATCACTTACACACTAGGTTCCCTGTAGGAGTCACACACAAAATCTCATATCATTTGGACTCCATTAGATCACCCAAACCTTAGTCGGAAATCACTTAAAACCTAAATCCAGAATTCCTGTGTGAAACCGGTCGACCGAACCAGTTCTCAGTTCGACCGGTTTATAACAGACTCTCCACAGTGATTTTACCGAACTCTACCGGTCGACCGTTTTTACCTTTACGGTCGACCGATCCCGGATTTTAATATGGCCGTTTTTCTTGTCGTATTCCTATAACGGTCGTATTCGTATAAAACAAACTTAACCCCAAAATACATTCGGTAATCGGTCGAACGACGACCTTGTTTCGGTCGACCGGTTGAACATTTCTTCAAGAAACAAAATTCCCTGCTATCGGTCGACTCATTCTTCGTTCGACCGTTGCACCTTTATCTCAACCGAATCCCCTGAACGGTCGACCGCCCCTTACTTTGGTTCGACCGATTCACTTAAGTAGAGTTAAGTTCTAGCTCGTTTGTACGACCGAATATTCTTTTGTTCGACCGTTCTCTTTGAAATCAAGTGAACGGTCGACCGGTTTAGTAGTTTCGGTCGACCGGTTATGGACAGATTTGCAGCCCGATTTTCTGCTTTGTGTATCTTACACAAAACCCAACCAAATCTATCCCCAACGGCTAGAACACCTTAGGAGATTATAAATAGAGGATCAAGACCTGTTGTTAACACAAATCTCCAACTTCCAATTGTCCAATTCATTAGAGAGAAGCTCTCAATCCTCAAAGCTCCAAATTCTACACTCTATAAGCCTAAACTTCACACACTTGATCAATTACTCATCCTACTCAAAGTGTGCTCAATTAGAGAGTGAATACCACTCAGTTACAAGTGTTGTCAAAAGAAGCAAGGACTTCGGTGAAAGCCCGAAGTGTCCCTCTCGGATTGTGAGAGGAAGAATTCAAGCAAGCGAGGGTTGTTCGCGTTGCTTGTGGTGTAAAGGCGTTCTCTCCCGGCCCGGAACGGGGAGTAGATAGTGAAGACGTAGGCGGAGCTCGCGGAGTCGAGCGGAACTTACAAGAGAGGACTAGGACCCGGGTGGGGTGCCGAACCTCTATAAAAACGCCGTCTCTTTGAGGTTTGCATTTTCTGTTAATTTCCCTACTTGTTTTTAAATTTGTTTCCGCTGCGTTTATTGATTGATTAGTTAGGGATTAGCTTAATAGTGATTAATGGACCCATAACCCACACGATCCTACACTTCGGTCTTACGTTCAGGTCCTTCTCCCTTGCATCTTATTCCTCGAGTCTCTCAACTCAGTCTTTTTTCCTATCTTTTAGGTCATTTCCTATATTATTTCTGAAATTCAAACATAAAACTCGTCACGTAGCATTGCTTAGGTGTACGATAATGGATATAAGATACAAATATAAGCATTAAATGATGTCAATCAGAAATCACCAGAGAAATTTGGAGCGGAACAGAGCATCTTGGACCGCCAATCAGCAGCCTGAGACCGCCAACTGGCGGTCTGGTGAGCTATGTTTCCTTTGTTTTTCTTTGGCTTGTTTTATTATCTGATATAGTGATCTGGGACTTGATTTGGCATGTTTTGACTTATAGTTTGTTCCCAGATCAATAATCAAGTCCCTTAAAGCAAGTTGGACCTTAAAACCCAGAGCAAAAGATTAGGCATTCCTTCTTGATTAGGTCATGCATCATGTACTCGACTTAGGCACGTAGATTGTCTTTTCTTTTAGTTTTTCTTTCAGTTGCTGAGTGCTGCCGTGAGGTACGCATTTCCGACTCTCATTCATGCATTTCGTATGAACATGCATTAGTTAGTAGGAAGTGCATTGCAACAAGTGTGAGTTGAGCGTTTGTTTGGAGAGTTGATTGTTAGATTAGGACTCCAAAACGCTACTAAGGAGGTGATGTCCCATATAAGATAAAGTGGGGAATTTCATCACCCTTTCCTTCGCCCCAAAAACCACATTAATCAAGAGCCTAATTTTAAAATCAAGTAGACATTGGCCCTAAGGATTTCGGGCGCATTAGGAGAGTGATCCGGTCCCGACCGTCATTTCCTGATCGGCGTCGCCCACTCTGTCGATAGTAGGAGAGACAAGATTTCCGGATCTTGACACACTTGCTGGGCTTTGTGGTCCTCGTCGTAGGGAGGTAAGGCATGTTGAGGTCGTGTGACCTCGCAGTTAGGCGTCGTCTAGCTGTAAGGACCTATAGCGACCTTAAGACTGTTTGAGCCTTATTTGCTTGCGTGCTTCTACCTGTACCCACCGCCGTAGCATAAGGACTTCTTCCCTTCTCTCCTGAGTCATTCTCTCTCTTTTGTGTCCTCCCATCTTCTCCTCTACACACATTCTTTGTTATAAAAAAAGTTTTGGTTTGTATGTGTGTACCTTTATGCATGCTTGTGTGGGTACGAGACGAGAGTGGTCGTTCGCCGAGGCGTGTCGTCAATCTTGCTTCGGTAGTAGACTTCTCGATGCCTTCTTCCTCTCATATCGCACATAGTCTAAGTTCAATGGCTACTCATTTCCGCGAGGAGGAGCAGTTGTTGACCCACCTGTTCCACTTGTTCCACCTGTTCGTCCTGTTGTGCCTCCCATACCTCTACGTGATCGATGCTACCCGAGTCGTACCGCTCTACCCTAATGCATTGTATTACCAAAGGCGAATGAGAACCACTTTGAGGTTAAGCCTCAATTCATTACCATGCCCCCTCACTTCACTGGGAAGGGTGACCCCTATATCTTTCTCAGGGAATTTTAGGAGGTCTGTGCTATGTTCAAGCTGAAACAACTTAGCACAAACTCCATCCATCTTAGGCCAGTCCCTTTTGCACTAAAGGATGATGCCAAGAAGTGGTTGTACAGCAACCAGGAAAATATCTTTAGGACTTGGGATGAATTTCAATCTTCATTTCTCAAAAAGTAATTTCCAAATCATCATACTCAAAAATTGAGGAACGAACTATCAACTTGAGACCTAAACATTTCATGCATATTTAGAGAGATTCAAGGAGCTACTATCCTCATGCCCTCACCATGGCATCGAGTTGTGGCGCCTTGGTCAGATTGTCTACGAGGGTCTTCACATCCCGTCCCGAACGCTCCTTAAGTCCATGTGTCAAGGAGAGTTCTTAGGAAAGGATAAAAGGGAGGCATGAGCTTTCCTAGAAGACCTCGCTGAGAAAACCATGTAGTGGGAGAGTGTGTGGGAACCCCCAACATCATCTAGCATAGGAGCGAGGATCACAAATGCAAACTCGACTAGATCAGGTGCCGCATTTGCTGTCGATACCACTATGGCCACCGAGGCGCGCATGGCGGCCTTAATGTACCGTATGGATTCGATTGAGCTCCAAAACCAACAAGGTGCACCTCACGTGTCCACATCTGGTCCAGTTCCCTGCCATTCATGTGGTAGGACTGGTCATGTAGGAAGCGAGTGAACGTCCATTCATCCTGAGATGGAACATGTCAACGCCATCTATGATAGGGCTAGGAATCACCCATACTCATCATCTTATAATTCCGGATATAAGAACCACCCTAATTTTTCATGGAACCAAAATAATGTCCCAGGTGGTCCTTTAAACTCCTCTCGACCACCTAACCAACCACACCAACCACCCATGCATGCACTATCTTATCAGCCACCCCAAGCTCAAATCACCAATCAATCGGGTTTCCTAAATTCCAACAATATGGAAACCCGATTCAATTCGCTTGAGACCTTGACTACTGGACTTGAAAACTCAATGAATTTTTTTATGTCAACCACAAGTCAAGTTCTCACTTCAAATCAGCAGACCATCAAATCTCTAGAGCTTCAGATGGGTCAATTGGCTCAGTTTGTACATGAAAGAGAGAGGGTCTCTGCGAAGCCAGCCTAAGGCTAACCCCCCGCATGTACCAGCAACAACACATGCAAAATGAGAATGTGGTACCAGGGGATTGTCCCGGATTACATTTTTCTATGGCTATAAATAGAAATCTTCACCCTCTATTGTAATCACTCATTGCTTGGTGACATTCTCTCTACTTGGAGTACGTCTTGGAGCAAAAACTCAAGGTGGAGAAGAATGCTACTAGTAATGTGAGTCATTTAAAAAAATAATTTTTCATTGTTTGTTATCATGTTGTTCTTTTTAATGCATGCTTAGCTTAGTCTTATTTCTTTGATCTTAGGCTAAATGTCTCATTTCTTCTTTAGTTTAATTACTAGAATAATGTGTAGTGAGTAGATCCATCCCTTTTGGGGGGGTGAAGATGATGTTCATATATATTGTGATGTTTGGATGTTTGATGAATTTTTGATTGTGTGGACTTGCATTTTTGTATGTTCATTGGGGGTATTTTAACCATCTACATGTTGGGGAATTTTGATGGATTTTCCCATAAGATTTCGACACTTCCCATGCTTAGTTTTCTCATGTTTAATGACTGGAATTTCCTGTTGAATATGCTACATGTTAGTTATGTGTTTGTATTTGTGTTTGCTTGCTTGATTGATTGAAGAAACTTTGTTTTGATGGGTCTTGCCATAACATTTAGACACCTCCCATGCTTACCTTTGTTCTTCACATAAGTTTATGGTTTTTTATGAGTCTTGCCATATCTTTAGACACTTCTCATGGTGAGGCTAATCTTATATTAATCAAGTAGTAATTGCTGATACGTTGTGTGAATGGATTGATAGGTTTTGCCACATCTTTAGAGACTTCCTATGCATGAAGACACACACACACACATAAATGCTTACATGCACACACTTCACCTCTTAGGGGTTTCTCTTTCTGATTTCCAATCTTTTGTTGTTTTCTTTCGCATTTTTTACTTCGTAGTATAGTGTAGTTTAGATTTAGCGTAATCACATCTTTTCTCCCTGTATTCATCGCTTGATTTCAGACAAACCAGATGACACTCAACTCCCTGCGGATCGACCCGTACTTGTCACCGCTTTATCGCGGCCGTGCACTTGTGGTTATTAATAAAACGTTTAAACAACGAGTCTCTAGTCTCTAGTCTCTAGTCTCTAGATGTCTCTTAATAGATGAAACATAATGTAGATAAATGATATGCCCTTAATTATATTACAGAGAAACACTGTGTTCACTTTGAAATATACACAAATTAAATATATAATTTTCATATTCCACGACTCTCTCCTACCAAAACTAATATTAAAACATATGCCAATATTTGCATATGTCTGAACATGACTCATACACATCCAAAAGCATATGCCGCCACGCATGCGTATGAGATTATGAGAGCTCATTTCCTTTCATGATCTAATAAAAATGTCAATATTATAATTGAATCAGAAATTGGGTCTTCCTATTCCCCAGTCCCCACGATTGTGAGACATAATATATTAATTGGAGAAGCATGAGTTGTCTACGTGTCTAACAGCTCCCATTTGAAACTTGTTAATAACCTAGGTTAGATAAAGAATTTCAATTACATAACAAAGTCCTTAGGGTACGGTTTGTAAGTAGTAACACCGCGCGTTCAAATCAATCTAGAGTCTAAATAATATTTGGGACTAAATGTGGCATGTCTATATGTAACATCCTCAAAACAGCGGAAAATTTTAAAATTTATAAACACTCAATCAACAGAATATATTACGCAATAAAAGGGACACAAGTGCACCAACATATATATAATATATATCCGAACATCAGAGTATACAAAAGTTATGATTACATCAAAAGCATATACAAAGGAAGCAGTAATCACACGACCTCAACTGAGAGAAAGTTGGATCCGGTAGCAGCGCTCCTCTCCTCGGTCACCACCCCCTAATGTCAATCACGGCCTGAAAGTAAACATGCAACAATGCCTGAGTTTCCAGAAGGAAATCCCGTATGCCAAACTCTAAATGTACGAAATAAAAGCATCCTAGCATGCAATTCTACAACCCAAGAAAAACATCTCAACACGCCCAACACCAGGGCTCTCTCAAACTCAACCACAGGACACACTACTGGTACGGGGCTCCAGGTCTAATCTCAACCAACCGCCGCACCCACCACAGTCACGGGGCTCCAGGTCTAATCTCAACCAACCGCCGCGACACACTCGTCGCCAAGCTGGGCTCCAGGTCTAATCTCAACCAACCGCAGCTACCACAACACGACCAAGGGCTCCAGGTCTATTTTCAACCAACCCAAACGTATAAGGGCTCCAGGTCTATTTTCAACCAACCCCTACACGCGGTCCTTGCTCAGGCTCCAGGTCTATTTTCAACCAACCCGAACGCACTACGGAGCTCCAGGTCTATTTTCAACCAACTCCGTACAGACTAGCTGGGCTCCAGGTCTATTTTCAACCAACCACAACTCTCACACAGTCACGGGGCTCCAGGTCTCTTTCAACCAACCGCCGCAACACCACAATTCTAAGCTGGGCCTCAGGCCTATTTCAGCCAATCCCAAGCTCACACACGGTTACGGGGCTCCAGGTCTAATCTCAACCAACCACCGCAACCCTCGTGCACCTAGCACACTTGCCAGAAGAACATCGGCACCACAACTCGCCTCACACGGACGACCACGACAACAACACCTCCATAGTGCAAAACAGGACACAAACGGTCGACCGAACCAAAAGTCCCGGTCGACCGAATCAAGCAAATACAGGGCAATCCACTTCGACCGGCACTCCATCGGTCGACCGATTCCCAACACCACACTCGTTCGGTCGAACCCAAATCAAGGGACGGTCGACCGTTTAGATGGTCAACTCCCGGTTCAACGAACAAAACGACCAATCGGTCGACCGACAAAGGGGTCCCGGTCGACCGAAAGTCACCAGGGAACAAAATCCCACAACTCCACAACGAATTCGGTCGAACGCCGAGCACATCTCGGTCGACCGAATCTGTCCAGGGAAAAATCCCTCACTCGCGCCATAAATTCGGTCGAACGCCGAGCACATCTCGGTCGACCGAATCCCTCCAGAGCGTTTCCCACGCTCAGCGCACAAGTCCGGTCGACCGAAACCACATTCAGTCGAACCGACCACAAGTCCACTTAAGTCACGGTCGGACGAGATCAAAGAGCGGTCGACCGTTTATATAGTCTACGCCCCCCCCCCCCCAACCGACTTAAGACAATGCACACGGTCGACCGGCAAAGGGGACCCGGTCGACCGAAACTCACCAGACTTGCCTCCAATGCACAATCGGTCGACCGCCCCACAGACATCGTTCGACCGATTTGAGGCAGAGCCCGAATTCTCTTCACGAACGGTCGACCGTTTGCACCAACCGGTCGACCGATCAGGCAGTGAAATCTGCTGCACATTTACTCGCGACGAGCCAAACGGCCTACCGTCGACTTCCAAATACTCACGGTAATTAAGTGAGCGAGCTTGACATACCTAAAGGTCTGAAGAGACCTTTGAAGAACCACGACGACGCCTCCACGAGCGCACCTCCCCAAATCACGATCCGTCGACGAACCTCGCGTCCAAACGACGATCCACTCCTCCTCGACGATCCACACTCACGAATCCACCTCCGACGACCTCCACCAAACAACCACAACCCCAGCACACGAGTTAGGTTGAGGGAGAGAGAAACAACGTGCGGAAGGGTGAAAACCAACACTCACCACAAGCCACCAACCACCCGGAGCCGATCTTCACCTTGCCGGAGATCCCCACCGCCTTCCTCACCGGAACACCACTGCTGGAGAGAGAGAGAGAGAGAGAGAGAGAGAGAGAGAGAGAGCAACGAGTGAGGGAGAGAGAGCTTTCCCCCCAAATATCTCCTCCCCTCAATCCACACCATCCAATCCAATCCATCCATCTCCACCACTCATCTCATCCCCTCTCCATCTCAACCCTCCATCCATCCATCTTCAATCCAAGCCATCCATTCCATCTCCTCTCAATCCCAGCCGTCCATCTCTAATCACCACCTAAACAACCACAAAGCACAATTAGGATTAGGATTAGGCTAGAATCCTACACTATATCTACGAAAATACAAAAACATCATAGATATGCATCAACGTATTTATAGTTCCTTTCTGGTGCATTAAATCTTATTTAGCTTTCATCTGCATAAATGTTCAAAATCAAGTTAGGAGGATATAATGTTGGTGTTCGTGTCTCCAATCTAAAAAATATCAAAATATTTGAAAACATGCAATCAACTTTTTTTTGTAGGTACATGATAATTCTCTAATAAAGATTTTGATTAAAAATATCAAGGTCTTAATTTTCATAGGACTAAGGAATTTGTAATTTATAACTAAGGCATTCTCTTGGAGACATGCAATTGTGTGTGAGAAACTGATTGATTCAGTTATAATAATCGCAAGTGCACGACGTCGGTGAAGACGCGACAAGTACAAGTCGTGTCTACGAGGAGCGTGTGCGAGTTGAAGTTCACAATACTTGAAAATAGAGGTATGAGATCGAATTACACTGCGATGCCTACTAAATCAGAAAATAAACGAAAAAAATCCTTAGGCGGTAGAAAAAGAATACGGAAATGAAAATATACGTACGTATGTGTTCATTAATGCTCATCATATAATTTCTGATAAGGATAACTCAAGCAACAAGTTGTGATTGATTTGTTTAATATTTCGTTAGATCCCATGCATGGCAGCATATATATGCCTTTTGCATGCTGGTGGACTAACTCAATTAGTTGCCTTACAAGTTACAAGTATGAACATGAGAATTTCCTATTAATATGTTTGGTTTGAGGCAGACAAATTCAATTAATATGGTACAGTAGACAATTTTAACCGTATCATGCATGGCTCTATCTGTCCACTAACGACAGGTAGATATTGAGGGGATTTGAAAATTAGTTAACGAGAAAGTTTATTTAATTCGTGTTGGTAGTTGAGGTTGAAAATATGCAATTAAAAATGTAAATTTGAAAGATGTCTATTTAAAATAGCAAACATCGTTGCCATGAAGCATGAGTACGTAGTTGGCAAAAGTGAGACCAGCCAACAGTCAATGGACGTGATCTGTTCCCAGTCGTAGACTAATTAGGGTGAGTCTAGTCGGTAGATTCGTTGTTTTGAATCAGTCGGAACAAGTGGTCGATCCTCATTGTGTAATTTTATGTTTGGAAATTGCTAAAAATCACGATGTAGATAACTAAACCGACCATTGGAAGACAGAATCACGTGCGGAACCATTGTCTAATGGAAGCAATAAGTTTGAGTTAGACTCCATACATTAAATTATCGTATCATACCATAAGAAATATAATAAGTTGTCGGCTTTGACATGCTCTAATTAATGGCGCAGCTCATGCTTACGGAACTTATCTCCATCAAAGATACTTTAGAACCTTCCAAGATGGTCAATTCGAAATGAGCATTAATGGTATATTAGACATACAACGTAATTTTTTTTAATTTTATACAACGTATTTTTTAAAAAAAATTAACAAATGAGTGTTTAAATAATAAATTTTTAAAATTCATACGGAGAAAGTATTGCAAAACGAAACTTCAGGTGAGATAGCTGTCAGATTTTAAAGTTTAGTAGTGCAAATTGAAATCAATGTTTAATTCAGATGTGTAAATTGTAATTAACCCAAAAATTAATTGCCGATTGATTCACATTTCCATATAAACAACATATGTCTATAACGTTGTTGAATGTAAATTTTTTAAGTAACCTTAATTTTTTTCTCCCAAAGTCATAACCTTTTTATAGATGCTAAAACAAGTACAAAAATGTTTGCTCAAGACCGAGCTAAACATTTGTGACCAAAATACAAGCCTTACCTTTAAGTATATAAAAATATATACAGAAAACGATTAGGACGAGTATAATATATAAAAAAGATAATATATAATATATAAAAATATGATATATAATATATAAATTTAGAATATATCTTAACGGTTATACGGTACAGGTAATGCGTACCCGTACTCCATCCGTTTATAAACAGAGTAAGCATGTATGAGCATACGTGTATGAATTTGTAAACGGATTTAATTTTTTGTACCTGTATTCAGGACGGGTACAACCCGTTCTACTTTAAGGTTAACTGAACCAAAAAAGAGATCAAAAAACCGAACGAGATTCCTAGGGAAATCCATCTCCAAATCAAATGGCAAGACCAGCCCACTCATCTCTAATTGCTTCATGGGCCCAAGTCGAAAAGACATTAATCCAGCCCGTTATGCTGTACCATCCTGTGGTCGAATCGAGCCCAGCCTGAGAACCAACTGAGTCCAGCTAGCATTGATAGCCATGATGTTGCCAGTTGAAAACAACATGAGTGATATGGATCTGCAAATGCTCAGCCCCTTTGAATAGTAAGCCAGTCATGATTATTATAATAAAATTCAGCAAGAATAAGATGATAATTAACCAAAAAGGATAGAAAGAAAGGAATGGAACTACCCATAAATAGTAATTTGGCGGGATCCAAGAGTGATTTGCCAATGCTTTGCAAGACATGTGCAAATCTAGAAGAGCTGCAAAACTTGAAAAGATGTTAACCAAATCTAATACATGATAATGCATGCTTATCAGTATATAATAAGCCTCTCCCTTGATTGTCCAGCTCAGTGGGGAGATGATAAATTTTATTGGTTTTGCAGAGCATTATTGGCCAGATGATCTGTCAAAACATTAGCTTCCCTGTATTGGTGTTGGGCATGAAAAGAGGAAGGAATATAATGCTCACTTTGAAATCTTTTGAGACAAAGAAATAGCCATGGATTGAAGTAACCTTAAATTACTCTAAATCTACACCATTAAATCACTTAACGACACATCCCATCAATCAATTATGCTTGAGGGAATCCGGCTCCTTTTTCTCTCTCCTCTTTCCCTTCTGCATTTGGTACGCACGTAGCAATATCGGAGGAAATGGAATCCCCATTCCATCCTTGATTCAATTTCGATGTTTAGTTTCGAATTTTGAGAATGAATGGTGATTCCATTGGAATCCCGATTCCCTTGTACAAGGGAATGGTGATTGCTTCCACCCTCAGGAATGGTGTATGTATTCATCTAAATTAAATATATATAGAGAGAGAAGTATGTATATATATGTATTTGATTACATTGTGATATTTCAATTATGCATGTATTTTTATATTATATTTTATGTATTTACAATTCTATTTCATTGTTTGGATCAATCGTGATTTAATTCGAAAGTTCTATGAGGTTAGAATAAGTACACTTTACGATTACTATTGTGAACTTTCATTTGTATTAACTTCCTCTTGGCTCAAACATAGATTACGTCAATTCTAATAATAATATTTAATAATAATGGTATACGTGCATAAGTACATACTAGTTATCTCATAATATATCTAATATCCTTAATAACTGATCAAATACATAATAATAAAATTATAATAAAATGAGTCAAAGTTGCACGAGTTCTCAACACCCAAGAGACATCATGCATTTAATACGTCATGATCATATAACAATATCTTTTTTTAGTCTCACTGATGAGGAGAATGAACACTTTTTGAAGGAATTGTTTTATTGAGGACATATATTTTAGTTTATATTTTTGATCATTAATGAAAAATATTTTAAATGTTTATTTAATTTTTCTTAATCATTGCAAATTTAGAAATTAATATTGTATTTTTTTATTTATCATATCTCTTATGCATATAAGGGCATATTAGGAAATAAAATCCATTAATTACATTCCCTTTAGAAAACTGACCAAACAAAAGAATGAAATCATTATTCATTTCCTATGTCAATTTCCAAATGTCCCCACCAACCACAAGAATAATGGAATCACAATTCCATTCCATTGTCATCTTATTACATTATGACCTCTATTCCATTCCAACTTAAGTAACGCAGCATTATTGTTTGGAAATTTTTCAAAATAAAATTATTAAAAAAAATTCCAGAATAAACATGGATTAAAAATATTTTTCGAAGTAGACCCGACGCCACCACTTTGCAACATGTGGTGGCGGGTCTTATTTTTAGTGTATATAGAACTTTGTGTTTCAGACGTCGAGTTCTGTAGGATTTTTTTAAGAACTCGACTTTGAGAATGTCGAGTTCTTCATACCTGAACACGGCGTCGTATTGCCGAGTTTAAACAGTTGGCAAATTTTGAAGTGACATTAGGGTATATAAAAATAGGCGTTTAAAATACCGACTTTGATTTAAAATAGGTTGGTGCTTAAAATACCGAGTTCTATTTAACAAAACTCGGTAATTGTAACGTCGAGTTCTTTTTAACCAAACTCGGCATTATGGTTGTCGAGTTCTCTTTAAATGAACTCGGTATTGTAAATACCGAGTTCTATTTCATCGAACTTCGAATGTGGAGGTAGTTCCCAGTTTGGGGATTCATACTAAACTCGGTATCCTAGATGCCGTGTTTGAAAGACATAACTCCTCATCACGAATGTCGAGTTCATTTAAAAAAAAGTAAACTCGGCATTGGTAACGCTGAGTTCCGTCGAGCTATATAACAAGCTCGACACCCCCTCCTCCCCTACTCGACTCCTCCGCGTTTTTAAGGTCAAGGTTTTTTGTTTTTTCGTTTTTCACCGTTGTTTTTCCAATTTTATGCATTAGAATGATGCACATTGTAATTTTAGGTATGATTGTAGTGACTAGCAAAAACCCCAATTTTGTTTCTATGCATGGCTAGCTAATATGAGTCAGACTGGACTGGTAGGTTGATCGACTGCTTCAGTAACATGATACATTTTGGTTTGTCCATCTCCATTTTTATACCAAAATACATAGATGGGAGGTGTCGAACTTGACATTCATAGAATTGAACTTTATACTTTTGTCTTAATCAAGGTGTAACTATTTTTGCAATAGTACTCAAACACGCACGTTACGGATTATTTTCACGTTGATGCGAAATCATATGAGTCAGATTGGATTCAAGTAGGCCAATCACCCTTCTTTGGTACTATGTTAGATTTTCGTTTATCCTCATTAATATATAGGACCCAAACACTTAAAAGTTGGAAGTGGACTTAACATTGTTAATATTATGGTTGTAAATGGACAATTAATGGGCGGGTAGTCGTTACCCATACACAACCCGCTTTCTTTAATGGTCAACGGTTATGTTAGGTACCCGTTCATTTATACCTACCCACACCCATATCCACCCCATCAAACTAATCAGTAGTGGCAAGGTAAACGGGTATGTGGGTGAAACATAGTTTATACCGAAATTGATAATAAACCGGGTAAATGGTTAATTATTGGGTAAATATTTGTCAAATGGGTAAACAAATAACTAACTAAAATCCTATAATTCCTACACCATTTTGCATCAAATATCTACAAATTGACAATCAAGCTAATCTTAAAACGCTCACAATATGTTTCACATAAACATCACAAATTGTCTAATTCAAAGTAAACGTAAAAGCCTCACAAGTTTTGCACATAAACATCAAAATAAACTTGAAGTTCAACTTCGGGTGGGTGTGGAGCAGAAAATAGGGTTGCTGATTTTTTTGGGTGATAGAAATTTACAATTTAGAATAAATAAAATATGTAAAAAATATTATTTAAATTACAATTATTAAATGGTAAAACGTGGGATTAAACGAGTTACCCTTACCCACCCCATTTATGTGAGGATTAAATTTTCTTACTCGTACCCACCACATTTAGGAAAAGATTAAGATGTTTCTACCCACATCCAAACCCGGCCACCAGTGTGGTTAGGACGGTTAGCCGGTTTTACCAACCCATTTACAACGCCTTTTCTAATGTAACACTTTCTAATTTTTATTTTCCATAATCGACATCTATTTTCAACAAATTGAGGTGGCTAAACGGATTACAAAGGGAGCTCTACTAAAGTTAGAGGTTTAATTCCCAGTACTTGCAAATCATTTACATTCGTCATGGTAAACAGTAAAACATCTATTGATGAAAGCAGAGCTATCTTCAAACAAAGACTTCCGCGTGGTCCTAAGCCCATTTTAAATTTCATGTCCATGAATTGCCAGAGGTGTACACCCATTTTATTTAGAATCATTAATGTGTAGATAAGTAGTTGAGATATATTAAAGGCACAACATTGTCATGATAATTAACTACAATGACGTGCTATCAACCAATTAGCGTGTAGAATGTATCCCTGGGTTTCTGATCTTTACGCACTTAACACAGTTAACACCCCTCGTTAGCTCTCACTCCTTCATGGGATCTATCATATAAACTAGCATTATCAAATGAATTATGAAAACACATCAATTAGCAAACCAAGCACTACCGACTACTATGGACGTGACTTCCGCAAGGCTAATCATCGCCTTGCTTTCAATCATCTCATCGTTCATAATCTCTTCATCTCTCTCGACGCCTGACTCGTTACATTCCCGACAATCCCTCACCGGCAACGACACCTTGGTCTCCACCATTGACAATTTCGTTCTTGGTTTCTTCACTCCAGCTGCCAGCTCCCGTCGTTGGTACCTTGGGATTTGGTACATAAGTTTTTATTTAAAAAATTATATTCTTTTTTAATTATACTTCTAGACCCAAATCCGAGTAATATAATGCTCCAAACATGGATTAAGAATTCGCCAATTGAGTTAGGCACTATTTGTTGATCCGTACATAAATTATGTATCGCAAATAAATGATTTACATGTAGGTATAAGAGGGTGGTTGGTCCAATTGTAGTGTGGGTGGCTGAATGACATCATTTCATGCTTATATTTGTATCTTATATCCATTATCTTTCACCTAAACAATGTTATGTTACGAGTTTTATGTTTAGTTTTTAGGAATAAATAGGTTTGAAGAGATGAAACATAAAAAAACCCAAAAGCTGGAAAAAAAGACTGAATTGTGAGATCTGGGGACTAAGATGCAAGGAAGAAGGACCTGAATGTAAAACAGAATGACCTAATAGCAAAACAGAATACTCCACACCATCATGGGGAGTATTTTAGCAATTCGATTCGGGTCGGAGCTCCAACAAACCAAGTGAATGCATCCAAGACCAGCAAATATACCAAGAAAAGCCCACAACAAAAATGAGCAGATCTGAACCATATAGACCGCCAATTTGTAGGATTTCATGTTTAATTGTGCATATATATTTTTCGAATTTTTATGCATAATAAGGATCAATTATAATTTTCTGCGATTTATTTCATGCATGCATCAGTTTCTTTAATAACTAGTTTCAAAACTTATTAAAACAAACACAAGGGACTCCGAAATTCATACTTATAAGTTCTCTAAAACTTCTTGATGTTTCAGAGACGTTGAAGAAGACGATCGTCGCTTCTCGTTGCGCCGGATGCCTCCGAGTGTTCACCGAAACCCTAAACAAGGTTGGAGAGAAAGGAGCTAGCCAATCAATCTCCAAACAAGCTTAGAATCTAGCTACAAACCCCTTCCTTAATCTCTGAGATTTCTCCTTCCAAATACTTAGAAATTTAAGATAATTTTCGTGGCTTTTGTGGTGAATTAGGAGAGAAAAGAATTAGCAAAAACATATTTCTCTCAATTAATGAGAATAAGGACTTATTTATAGGCTCCAATCTTATTCTTAATCATAGCTATTCTTAAGCCATGTTCTCTTGACATTTTCTCTTATAAACTAATTCCAAAATGCATTATATGCACCCACAAAACGTTTGACCAATTTTGGAGCTAATCCAACCATTTATCAAATTAATCTCTTAATTATCAAAGGTAGAAAATCGACCGGGACTCGGTCTACCGAGACATACTCGGTTAACCGAATATGTCACGTTCGGATTTCCGTGCACTTGACGGATGACCGATTCTTAAGGAGAAAAAATCTTCTTAACCGTTCGGACGAATTCGCGTCTTTGACCGAGTGTCATTCGGTTAACCAAAAATATCGGAACTAGACATTGTTCGGTCGACCGTTTCTGGTTCGGTAAACCGATCCAGAGTTCCACGCACTTTGGTCAAGTTCGGTCAATCAACTTGACCATCCGTTCCACGTTCGGTTGACCGATCCACAGATCCTTCGGTCGACCGAACCATAACGGATTTCCGAACTTCTACCCGATTTTGCCTTTTCAAATTTTGGATTTATTTCCAACAAAATTTGAACTTTTGGGGTGTTTAGCAAATTCACAACTTATGCAATATATTATCCTATGCAATAATAAATTATTGCACCCCATAATATATGCATCTCATATGAATTTATCATGATTCTAATTATGTTATATACAACATAATTGATTTTACTCATTCACCACATGTGTCATATTTTCTATAAGAAACCTGACGCATTATATGAACCAAAAATCAAGCTTCTTGTTTCCCGGTTTTTGCGGTGTGACCTATGGTAGGATCTAGACTAAGTTGGCAGTGATATTAGGAGCTTAATATCACAAGTTATAAGCGATATCTAGTTACATATTATAGCTCCCAATTAGTAAGATGTCTTAATTCCACTCGAACCAAAACCCGATCCATTTAGTGATGGAGTGCACCACTTGTGTCCGTCCCTTGCCTCATGATATTAAGAATACACACATAGTAGTATTGTGTCATCTTTGTATTAGTATTCGTTTCTTGATCTCTTTAAGCTAGTTATAAATATGTGACTTAACTCAAATCACATTGTGCACATTATAACTTGGCTTTATTAAGGGGCCCACTAATATCATCACTCAATTAAGAAGGGCAATGATAATCTTTTGACTAACTATATTCTCCAACAAAAGTCATACTTAACCAACCAATGCCTTTACACTACACTCATCGATAGCTCAAGATACTAGTCTAATTAAGCAATTCTTAAGTGATCGGATATAAGTCTCATATCAAAGGACCAAAGACACAGTAAAACATTAATGACACAGAAAACACAATTCTATAATGTTTTACTTATTAGGTCTATTCAGTATACAAAAGTAATATTTTCCTCTTTTGTGTACCCGTGTTGTAACTCACTTGTAGAGCTACAATGATGTATGACCAACACGACAATCTTAACTCGGTAATTGATGTCCCATGTTAATTACCATGATGGTGAATATCTTTTGTTTTATGTAAACCAATATCTTTTAGAGCTCTACGGTTAAGGACCAAGAGCATCTTCCTTAACACTTCTAAAAGACGAATAACATAAACAAGGAACAAAATGATTTCTCATTCAATTCATAATAATTGGCATTTATAAGTAAAACTTTTAGAACACATTCTCTGCAATCTCCCACTTGTATAAAACAATAATAACTAGGGTAAACCCCTTTACATATCAATCATCAAGCCAATCTACATGGTTCCTCAATCCCATGGACTCGAAATGTATTTCGCCCTTGGCTTGGGATAAGGGTTTTGTGAATGGATCAGCTGTGTTGTTGTTGGTGTCCACCCATAATAGATTTATTTTGCCTTCGTCGATGAGGTCACGCGTCACGAAGTACTTACGATCCATGTACTTCACTTTGTGGTGTGATCTAGGATCCTTGATTTGCGAGATAGATGCACTATTATCGAAAAATAGCTCAATGGGTCCCTCGCTCGTGGGAACTACTCCAAGCTCTTCAAGGAACTTCTTGATCCACACTCCTTCCTTGCTCGCTCAGAGACAACCATTATTTCGGAAGCGGTGGTTGAATCGGCTGTAGTGGTTTGCTTCCAGCTACGCCAACTGATGAGAATTTTATTTATACCGCAATTGCACGACGTCAGTGAAGGCGTGGCAAATACGGGTCGAACACAAGGAGGGAGAGATCTTGTTATTTTTGTGATTTTGGATTAAGGAAGAAAGAGAGAGAAAATAAGGTTGGTTTGAGATTTTTGGTTTTTAATTATCTAAAGCGAGAACAACAAAAACAAATTAAAAATAAAGTAAAGATGGATGGAAAGTCGAGTGGGTGGAGGTTTAGATATCGGGTTTAGATTAGAGAATTCTGAAACTTATAATAAATCATATTAGTTATGAAGCATTACATGATAAATGATTCAACATAAACTCAAGTAATCAAAATATACTAACACGAAATTAATATAATAACGTAATTCTTCTTCTCATCACCCTAAATCCGTCCCCCCACCCTTTGGAGAGAGTTAGAAACTCATGGATGGAGGGAATGAGAAGGGGTCCTAGAGAAACTACAAAAGAAAACTAAAAACAAGAAATAAAAGAACAGAATTTTATTACTAAAATATGGAACAAAAACTAAAGCCCTTTTACAACATCGTTTCGGGGCTATTTATAGCCGATACAAGGGATCCCAATATATAAACGGAAAGTAACACATCAATACAACATTGGTAAAAATTTGAGCACACGGAACAACTTTTGTGCGTCGGATTGGCCGCAATTTGTACATGAGGTACGGCGGAATCGCCACCTTTTTGGCTCAGAATCGACCCGGATTTTTCCTTTGTGTTTATGGTATGTTTTAGCTGTCATTGGCGCATCCGGATTAATTATTGCATATTTTTGGAGATCCGAGTTAATTTCTTCATATATTTGGAGATCCAAATTGATTTTGCTCTAGAACTTCTCCAAAATAATATTTTGATACTCTTAATTTGCAGTCGGGTCCTCGGCTTTTGCAATTAAGTCCCTGACTACTGTTGTGCTTAAGTCCATGGCTTTTTTGTAATTAGGTATTTGAATGCTTTTATGCTTGGATGAACTTCCATTTGAATCCCGATAATCTTGACTTGGTCTTTATGATAGAAATGAGTCTCTTTCACGCATTTATGCTCGGGATATGGGTAATTTGCATTCAGGTCCCTGTATTATGTAAATAAGACTAAACACATACCTTAGTAGCATTTATTGATATAAAATTAATTTAAATGAAAGACATCTGATGCAATGTATCAAATACCCCCACACCTAAATTTTGCTAGTCCCTAGCAAAACAGAGTATAAGAAAAATGAAAGCAGGGAAATCCTAACTCACTTTCGTAGGAATCACGGTTGCACTTAGCATGTGCAACAAACCTTTAAACCCCTAAGTTTCCTTAGAGGACGAGTTTTGTCGCGTGAGGGTTTTCAGTTGACACACCCACAAAGTCTTAATTCAACATTTCATTAATAGCTCTCAATATCTCCACCTCAACCTTATACATCTTACTTAGAATTCTTGCATGCTTATTATATAAGTCTAACCCATAAAAAATCTGACTTGGTCTTCATTCCTCCAATATTCACACCACTAACCCTTCTACACATGTTATAACTTAAATTATTTTGCACGCCTCCTCTGGTGGTGAAGTATTATTCGGATCAACCATGACATGGATCATTCTTTTAGCTTTGGGCCTTCAGTATCTTAAAGTATATTTTTTCCCCGTGATTCAACACATTTGCTTTTTTGACACTTTTACCCTTTTTGCATTCGTGTAGCGAGTTTGGTCGATAATCCCGAGCTGGCAGACTCAAGTTACCGGGTTTTAAGATACCCCTACGGACCAGTGACTCGAAGGCTTGAGCTTTTGAAATCATTTTGCAAAATGTGCTTTCCTCACTTTATTCCTTTATTATTTTTTTACTTTAATTTTCCTTAAGGCTTAATTGTTATTAGAAGTCCATACTTCCCGGAATATTTTCCTCAACCTCTGCTTTTTATCAACCACTTCAAAGATTTGATTCATCCAATTTAAGTGCATACGTGTCTTAAAGGGTAATGAGTTATTTCTTTGGAACTTAGATTTATGTCATAGTTTCTACAAGTAGAACTATATAATAAGGAACAAAAACTCAATGCAATTTGTACTCGGGTTTTTGTGGTTCAATCTTAAGCTATGTCATGGAACATTAAATAAATATATATATATATATATATATATATATTTTAATTTTTTATTTTTTATTTTTAATTTTTTTATTTAAAAAAAACAGAATATATAAATAGATAAACACCCCCACACCTAAATCATGCATTGTCCTCAATGAATGTGAGCAAGATACTACATGGATTTATGCATGAAAAAGAAAAGATCTCACCAACGTAAAGTACAAAGGAAAGTTCATGGCTCTGTTGATGGACAAAAACTGGAATTCCCTCAAAACCTGTGAGATGCTACAGAAGGGATTCAAATACAGGGAAAAATGGGGCCCAAATACTCTTGGAGCCACATAAACGATGCTCACCGAAGGAGTCTTTTATTGTATTTTTTTAATATAATTATGTACAAACATAAGTTCCCATCTTCATTTGTCAAAGGACATCAAATGTGAGCCTCAAAAGTGTGTCAATGCACTTGGAAAGGAAACATGACACCACGCGGGGCCAGAATACGCATGCGTGGCCCCCCTTCTCAAAGAGCACCTGATGAAATGAGAGGTTCATGAATTGGACGCAAAGGCGTCTCATTCAAAGGATCAAACTGACAGAGCTTGAACCTTTCGAGAGTTTGGGAAATAAGGGGCAACGGAAGAAGAGTTTCTCTCGTTGCGGCGTTGAAGTTATGATCGTCAATCCAAACTCTCCAACCAACTGGCTGGTGCGTCGGAGGGAGGTCAAGAACCTCGTTAGGCAAGTCTGACTCACCAGGCGAACAAAAAGTGGGTCTCATACCCAAGGTATCCTCCAAGGAGCTCTTAATACCCTCATGAGCAATGTAGTTGTTTGATGTTCCATCATTTCCAAGATGACCAGGAACAATAGTGAGACACAAACTCTCATCAGGTTGTTTGAAATTGAGGGTACTAGGGAGCTCTTGCTCCACCAGAGGTGAGTCCTTAAGAGGTACAACATGAAGATCGTGTGGCTCAAGGTTCACGGGACAAGAAGATAAGGCACAATCTTGTGCCGACTCATGATGAAATTGGTCCATGTTATTCTCAATGTGAATCGAATCCTCCACTAAGTGATCGTGAATTGAAACCCCAAGTCCCTCAGACTGACTAGGAGTTTGACTTTGAAAGATTGTGCTTTGAATTTGTGGATGTGGTGGTGGTTCGATATCAAAAGGTGAATCCTCATGTTGACAAGAAAAGTTACTCTCCTCACGTTTACGTAATTGCTGCGACATTTGACTCAATTGCAGTACCATATTTTGTGTGGACTGTTGAGCGGTTTTCATGAACGTAAGGAAAGTTTGTTCCAAAGAATCAGGTATGCGGTCAACTATGAGATTCAAGTCAGAGCTTGGGAAGTTTTGAGGTTGGGTGTTGGTGGGCTGAGAATAAGTCCAATGATTTGAAGTGGGGTGTTGGTAGAATTCTGGGTATTCGGGAGGAGGATACTGGGGTGAAAATGAAGTATAAGAATTTGGATATGAATTGTCTCCCCACGAATCCATCACTCTCGGGTTGTAGGTGAAGGCAATGTGTTCTAAAAGTTTTACTTTTAAATGTCAATTATTATGAATTGAATGAGAAATCATTTTGTTCCTTGTTTATGTTATTCGTCTTTTAGAAGTGTTAAGGAAGAGACTCTTGGTCCTTAACCGTAGAGCTCTAAAAGATATTGGTTTACATAAAACAAAAGATATTCGCAATCATGGTCATTAACATGGGACATTAATTACCAGGTTAAGATTGTCGTGTTTGGTCATAGATCATTGTAGCTCTACAAGTGAGTGACAACACGGGTATGCAAAAGAGGAAAATATTACTTTTGTATACTGAATAGACCTAATAAGTAAAATATTATAGAAATGTGTTTCTGTGTCGTTAATATTTTACTGTATCTTTCGTCCTTTGATATGAGACTTATATCTGATCACTTAAGGAATACTTAATTAGATCAATGTCTTGAACTATCGATAAGTGTAGTGTAAAGGCATTGGTTGGTTAAGTACAACTTTTGTTGGAGAAAAAGTTAGTCAAAAGACTATCATTGCCCCTCTTAATTGAGTGATGATATTAGTGGTCCCCTTGATAAAACAAAGTTATAATGTGCACAATGTGATTTGAGTTAAGTCACATATTTATAACTAGCTTAAAGAGATCAAGAAATGAATACTAATACAAAGATAACACAATACTACTCTGTGTGTATTCTTAATATCATGAGGCAAGGGACGGGCACAAGTGGTGCACTCCATCACTAAATGGATCGGGTTTTGGTTCGAGTGGAATTAAGACATCTAACTAATTGGGAGCTATAATGTGTAGCTAGATACCGCTTATAGCTTGTGATATTAAGCTCTTAATATCACTGCCAACTTAGTTTAGATCCTCCCATAGGTCACACCGCAAAACTTGGAAACAAGAAATGGGGATTTTGAGTTCATAAGATATGTCGGGTTTCATGTAGAAAATATGACACATGGGGTGGACAAGCAAAATCAAAATTATGTTGTGATTAATAACATAATAAGAATCTAAATAAAATTCATATGTGATGTAAATATTATGGGGTGTAATGATTGATCATTGCATAGGATAATATGTTACATAAGTTGTGAATTTACTGGTAATCCCGAAATGTCAAATTTTGTAAAGGTTAAACCGAAATTTGACAAGTCTGCAAAACAGTGCTCCAACGGTCGACCGGTTAGCAGTAAACGGTCGACCGATCGGGCACGGTCGACCGGACATGTCTCGACCGATAACAAGGAATTTTCATCTGTTCAAACGGTCGACCGAAAGTAATTGGTCGGTCGACCGAACATCGAGATGGAATAATTCCTGTTACAAACGGTCGACCGAGTTATTGAACGGTCGACCGAAACATGGTTCGAGCGGTCGACCGAACCTCCAAACGGTCGACCGGTCCAGACGGTTTTCAGCAGAATTAATTTAAGAATTAATTAGATCATGCATGGAATTGGTCCATAATTGATTTAATTCGTGGCTAATATTATTTATTATTAAATAATGGATGGTTAGATGGAATTTTGCATGAAATCATGGGCAAGGGGTTGCACATGAATAGGTAATTTGGAGAGAGCTTATAAATACAAGTTTATCTCATTACCTCCAAAAAATTAATTCATTATTACTTATGCAAAAATTCTCTCTCCATAAATCTCCACGAAAATCCCTTAATTCTTAAGTTTAGTTTTAGTTCTTAAGAGATCATCTTCTCAAGGGAATTATAGAGGGGTTAGTAATTGGATTCTAAACTCTATCGGAGATTGGGAGACTAGCTTCCCTCTCTTCGATCTTGTTTAGAGTTTGGTGAATACTCGGAGGCATCCGGCGCAGCGAGGAGCATCCCCAACGTCTCCGAATCTTCAAGAAGTTTTAGAGAACTTCTAGGTATGAATTTCGGAGCCCATATTTGTTTTAATAAAGTTTTGAAACTAGTTATTGAAACAAATTGATGCATGCATGAAATAAATCATAGAAAATTGTAAATTTATCCTTATTGTGCATAAAAATTTCGAAAATAAATATGTACAATTAAACATGAAATCCTGCAGTGGTATCAGAGCATAGGGTTCAATTTTCTCATGATTTATGGCTGTAAATGAATTTAGTTTACCATCTAGGATTTAAACAATTCAATTTACCGGTTTTTTCGGTCTATGAATGTTTGTTGATGTAATTCTCCATAATAATTCGTTCTGAATGTTTTAAGTGTTTTAAAACATGCCATGTAATTATTAGAATTAAGATTTAGATATTTGTCTAACTTGCAATAATTTCGTTTTAAGTATAAACGATTATTTTGTAAGAGAATCAACAAAACCGAAAAACTGCGATTCATCTTTCCATTGGAAATTGGATGGACAGCGGTTCATAATTAATTTTTGAACTATGGATGCATGAAAAACGTTTTTAATGGATTTAAAAATGTTTTTCAAAGAATTGTTTGGGATTCTAGATGCTTGATAAACTAGGTTGGATAGTTTATAGCGATATTGCATGCATGGATGCTCGAGTTGTCTTTGCAGGAATTGTGGGTTTATATGTTCCAAATCAGCAGTTATGAATGTATGTAATCATTATTATACAGGGGCTTATGTATGTAAAAGCCAAAATTCTCTCTCTTTCCGTCTTTTAGATAGTTGCATTTGCATATGAGTGGTTTTTACATAGGACTTGCACTAGTCGGTTTTTATCGAATGTGAGGAGCATGTTTATTTTCTGTAAAATCTACATCTCCGGTGCAAGAGGAAGTCGCCGCTGTAGCGCATCGATCGAGGATCGAAGATCAGGGATCGAGGATCGAGGATCGAAGGGAACATATAAACTCACACGATGTGGATTGTGTGAATGTTTAATTTCTGTTTTTATCTTGCTATGCATGTGATGAATGTGTTGAATGTTAGGATGTGTATGATTAATAATATGCATGATAGACTAAAATTCTAAATCACATGTTAAATTGTCCAAACAAAAATTAAGAATAAATTTCCTTCTTATTTCATCCACTAGCAGCCATTGATTGAGGGATACTCTGCTTGCCCTTAGCGGGAGATAGCTCCCTCCATCTTTGGGAATAGTGGGAGATATAATGGTTGTCTGTTGTTGTGCCACAATTAAATATATGAGGTATGTTTCACCCTAGTGAACCCCAAGTATGTTTAGTTGTGAATACAATGGATAAACGTATCTCGTATCAAATGAAAATAAGTTTTCTTAACATTACCTAGAGCCCTCACTCGGTTTTAGGAAAAAGTTTTTCTTACAAGGATAGGTCATATTCCTTCATAATTAAAATGACAAGAGTCACAAGAGTTTGAAGATGCTAATGTTGCTAAAATTCAAAAAAGTTGTGATTAGAAAATGTTTTCTTAACTTGATATTGTAATGTATTCGATAGCCCTTAGCTAGTCTATATTACAATTAATGGGATCTTGGATTGTTGCATTTATGGACAAAATTTTTATTTGCAACATTTACATTTGTATGTATGTATTTTAAAACATAAAATTGACATTAAAATCCTGTATAATTTATTTTGTAGAAATGTCTAATATCCAACCAATTGTGCGATCTATGATCGAAAAGAATCCTTTCCAAAATGATGGCTCAAACTTCATGAAATGGCAACTCAATCTTAATATCGTGTTGAGGTTTGAAAAACTATCTCATATTTTGGATGGTGAAATCCCAAAATTGAATGAGAAGACAACCGGTAATGAGAAAGAGGCGATAACCAAGTGGGAAGACCAAGAGAACCAAGTTCACGGTCTAATGTTGGCTTCCATAGGTGACTCGCTTCAAGCGAAATACTTAGATTCAAAACCCAAGAAGACCATGGAAGCTTTAACAAAGATGTTCATGGATAGTGCCCGAAAGGAGCGCTATAAGACCACCATCGCACTCACAAGGTGCCATATGGTGGAGGGAACATCAGTGTCCATGCATTTTCTCACGATGCAAGGATACCTTGAGAAATTGTCGAAGCTCTCTTCTCCAATGCCCAAGGACATTGCCGAAGATCTGATTCTTGGCTCTCTAGCCCCGTCCTTCAAGGACTTTGTAATGCACTATCATGTGCGTGAAAAAGGGGTGAGTCTTGAGGAGCTTCACAACGCTCTCAAAACGGCAGAAGTTGACATGGGCAAGGGTCGGGACAATCACGTCCTAGACGTCCATGAGAGAAGCAAAAAGATCAACAAAGGTAAAGGCAAATTTACCAAAGATACGTCAATCAAGAGCAAGGGAGTAGGAGGTGCTCATGGGATGCCTTAAGGGGGAAATCTTTCAAATCTCCAACTCCCAACACGGAGTGCTTTCACTGCGGTGAAAAAGGACACATCCGACCTAATTGCCCCAAGTACAAGGAAGACCTTGAAAATGGGATGATTGAACGTAGGCGCCCGAGAAATGCCATAGGTATGTTTGTTATTGAGATAAATTTAATCACCTCTGTCCTTGATTTGGTAATGGTTACCGGATCTTATGCTCACATAATTTTGATGTGCAGCTATTGAAGGATAGGAAGGAACTCGTGGAGAACGAGATGATATTGAAGATTGGAAATAGTACAAGCAATGCTGCAATTGTACAAGATTCTATGGAACTTCAATAGTCCAGTGATTTAAATTTATGCTTTGAAGAATGTTTGTTATGTACCTTCGATTAGCAAGAACTATTCTGTATCATGTTTTGGATATGGATAACTTAATATATATTTCTAATTCTTGCTTGTCTATATCGAAGAATGGAATTTTCTATGCAAATACATTCGCATAGAATGGTTTCTATTTGCTTGAAATAAATAATAAACAAACTCAAACAAACAATAACAAAAGGAACTAAGATAACTCACGTGAACGATACAATCTTGTAGCACTATCGGATTGGTCAAATAAATGACCAAGAGACCTTTCAAGAAGAAAGGGACGAAAACGAATAACTAATTGGATATGATACATTCTAGTGTATATGGTCCGATAAGTACAAGTGCAAGAGACGGTTTAAGGTACTTCATTTTGTTCACAGACAACTATAGTCATTATGTCTATATTTGTCTAATGGGAAGCAAAAGTGAATTCTTTGACAAGTTCAAGGAATTCGAGGATGAAGTAGTGAACCGACTCAACAAGAATATCGAGTCTCTATGAAAGGTTCGTAGGGGTGAGTGCTTAGGATACCTAATTTGACTTATTCCTAAAGTAGGAACATGATATTGCTCGACATGGTTCGATCAATAATAAGTCAATCTAAATTGCCTATTTATTTTTGGAATTATGCACTACAAATAATGACAAACTCACTAAATAATGTTCCATCCAAATCCGTGGAGAAAATGTCTTGTGAGCCATGGAGTTGAAAGACACCTAAGCTCGACTTTCTCAAGATTTGGGGTTGTGAGGTATACATCAAGAAATTGATGTCAACCAAGCTTCAACCAAAAGTGGATAAGTGCTTCTTTATAGGTTGTCCTCGTGTGACAAGAGGATACTACTTTTGGTGTATAACCTCCAATCGAAAGATTGTAGAGAGATATGGTTTTTCTAGAATTTCTGGAAAAGAGAGAAAAGTAGTGGGAGTAGAGTTGAACTTGAGGAAACTCAAGATACTCTACAAGATCATGACATGAATGATGACATTCAAAATCATGAAGGCCCAGCCGAGATTCGTTTGGTTAGTGGGAGCATGAGCGAGAGATCCTTACAAGAAATTGTGAGAGAATCTCAATCATCCTCACCTAGTGTGCGTTCGAGAGTCGAACATGTACCTATTCCTCAAGAAATTGTGGAAGAAGTTCGAGAGACACGAGAAGAACCAAAAGAACTAAGAAGGTCAATGAGGGAAAGGAAAAAACCCAATAAGTATGTGGGACTTCATGAGATCATGGTACTAGATACCAAAGATCCCTCGACCTTCCAACAAGCAATGGAAAGAAAAGACTCCAAACTATGGTTAAAAGCCATGGAATCCGAAGTAGAATCCATGTATAGTAATCAAGTATGGAACTTGATCTACCTTCCTCAAGAGAAAATATCATTTGGTATGAATGAGCTTTTAGGAGGAAGATAGACATGGATAATAACTTGACAACCTACAAAGCGAGGCTTGTAACAAAAGTTATACTCAAATTCAAGAAATTGACTTTGATGAAATTTTTGAGAAGTTGTCATATTAAAATCTATTCGGATTATGCTCACTATTACCACATTTCACAATTGTGGGATATGGAATATTGATGTCAAAATAGCGTTCCTTAAACAGGAACTTGGAGGAGGATATGTACATGGTACAACCTCAAGGTTTTGATGATCCAAATAATAGCGAGAAGAAATGCAAGTTTCGAGAATCCATTTATGGATTGAAGCAAGCATCGAGGAGATTGGAACAAACGCTTTGAAGAAGATTCACTTCATTCAAAGTAAAGGAAAACCTTGTTGATACAAGGAGATTAGTGGGAGCCATGTAGTACTTCTGATCTTATATGTCGATGACATATTGCTCATGAGCAATCATATACCTTAGCATTAGCAAACGAGAAATTTCATTAAAATCGGCATTTCAATGAAAAGAAAAGGATGAGGCTCAACACATCTTGAGAATCAAGATACATTGAGATACATCCGGTAGACTCATTGGCCTCAGTCAATGTGCATACATTGACAAGATCTTTGAAATGTTCAGGGTGAACAATTCCGATATGGACAATATGCCAATAAGTATGAGTATAGGTGTGCAACTCAAGAAGTCTCAATGTGCTCAATCACACAAAGACTTGGAGTACATGAAGGTATCCCTTATGCTTCGGCAAAAGGAAGGACCATGTACACGATGACTTGCACAAGACTCAATATCTCGTATGCTCTAAACGTGACAAGAGGTCACCAATCCAACGCAAGTCCTAATCATAGGATTGCGGTCAAGAATATTCTTAAGTACCTTAACCGGACTAAAGATAAGGTTCTTGTTTATGGAAGACAAAGGAGAAAATAGCCGAGGGCTGTTTTGATGCAATTCTTATAGGAATTCTAGACAATAAGAGGTTGGAGTGATGATGCGTCATCATTATCGAAGGTGGAGGTATGAGCTAGTGTAGTTAGGAGTAATATCACTACAGCTAACTCAACCACCAACGAAAGACAAAATAAATAAATAGGTTGACACAACAGTGGCACAACTGATCCATTCAACAAACCTTCATACCAAGCTATGAGACGAAATATATTTCGAGTCCATGTATCCGAGGATCCATGTGGATTGGCTTGATAGGTGATTTGGGAAGGTTACCCTAGTTATTAATGTTTTATACATTGAGAATGTATGTGAAAGAAAACTTTGATAACAAGTGGGAGATTGAAGGGAATGTGTTCTAAAAGTTTTACTTTTAAATGTCAATTATTATGAAATGAACGAGAAATCATTTTGTTCCTTGTTTATGTTATTCGTCTTTTAGAAGTGTTAAGGAAGAGGCTCTTGGTCCTTAACCGTAGAGCTCTAAAAGATATTGGTTTACATAAAACAAAAGATATTCGCAATCATGGTAATTAACATGGGACATTAATTACCGGGTTAAGATTGTCGTGTTTGGGCATAGATCATTGTAGCTCTACAAGTGAGTGACAACACGGGTATGCAAAAGAGGAAAATATTACTTTTGTATACTGAATAGACCTAATAAGTAAAATATTATAGAAATGTGTTTCTGTGTCATTAATATTTTACTGTGTCTTTTGTCCTTTGATATGAGACTTATATCTGATCACTTAAGGAATACTTAATTAGATCAATGTCTTGAACTATCGATAAGTGGTGTGTAAAGGCATTGGTTGGTTAAGTACAACTTTTGTTGGAGAAGATAGTTAGTCAAAAGACTATCATTGCCCCACTTAATTGAGTAATGATATTAGTGGGCCCCTTGATAAAGCAAAGTTATAATGTGCACAATGTGATTTGAGTTAAGTCACATATTTATAACTAGCTTAAAGAGATCAAGAAATGAATACTAATACAAAGATGACACAAGACTACTCTGTGTGTATTCTTAATATCATGAGGCAAGGGATGGACACAAGTGGTGCACTCCATCACTAAATGGATCGGGTTTTGGTTCGAGTGGAATTAAGACATCTAACTAATTGGGAGCTATAATGTGTAGCTAGATACCGCTTATAGCTTGTGATACTAAGCTCTTAATATCACTGCCAACTTAGTTTAGATCCTCCCATAGGTCACACCGCAAAACTGGGAAACAAGAAATGGGGATTTCGAGTTCATAAGATATGTCGTGTTTCATGTAGAAAATATGACACATGGGGTGAACAAGCAAAATCAAAATTATGTTGTGATTAATAACAAAATTAGAATCTAAATAAAATTCATATGTGATGTAAATATTATGGGGTGTAATGATTGATCATTGCATATGATAATATGTTACATAAGTTGTGAATTTACTACTAATCTCGAAATGTCAAATTTTGTAGGGGTTAAACCGAAATTTGACAAGTCTGCAAAATAGTGCTCCAACGGTCGACCGGTTAGCAGTAAACGGTCGACCGGACATGTCTCGACCGATAACAGGGAATTTTCATATGTTCGAACGGTCGACCGAAAGTAATCGGTCGCTTGACCGAACATCAAGATGGAATAATTCCTGTTACGAACGGTCGACCGAGTTATTGAACGGTCGACCGAAACATGGTTCGAGCGGTCTACCGAACCTCCAAACGGTCGACCGGTCCAGACGGTTTTCAGTAGAATTAATTTAAGAATTAATTAGATCATGCATGGAATTGGTCCATAATTGATTTAATTCGTGGATAATATTATTTATTATCAAATAATGGATGGTTAGATGGAATTTTGCATGAAATCATGGGTAAGGGGTTGCACATGAATATGTAATTTGGAGAGAGCTTATAAATACAAGTTTATCTCATTACCTCCAAAAAATTAATTCATTATTACTTATGCAAAAATTCTCTCTCCATAAATCTCCACGAAAATCCCTTAATTCTTAAGTTTAGTTTTAGTTCTTAAGAGATCATCTTCTCAAGGGAATTAAAGAGGGGTTAGTAATTGGATTCTAAACCCTATCGGAGATTGGGAGACTAGCTTCCCTCTCTCCGATCTTGTTTAGAGTTTGGTGAATACTCGGAGGCATCCGGCGCAGCGAGGAGCATCCCCAACGTATCCGAATCTTCAAGAAGTTTTAGAGAACTTCTAGGTATGAATTTCGGAGCCCATATTTGTTTTAATAAAGTTTTGAAACTAGTTATTGAAACAAATTGATGCATGCATCAAATAAATCATAGAAAATTGTAAATTGATCCTTATTGTGCATAAAATTTTTGAAAATAAATATGTACAATTAAACATGAAATCCTGCAGTACGCGGATGCGTAATGGTCATATTGAGCATTTTGGGAAAATGTATACTTATACTCAGGCTCTGGTGGAACATAAGGGCATTCCCGGATAACATGACCACTCAACCCACAACAGTCGCACGGTACGGCGACTGGAGCCACCGGTGCACTCATGTTGTTAGCCATACGCATGAAGGAGGCAAAAGTTTGTTGTAATGTCTCAGTTTGTTGACCAGCATATGATCCAACATAACTAGATTGTGGTCTGGCAGTCGGTGCCTCTCTCATGTTACCCCAATATGAAGATTGCTCAGTCACACAATGAGGATTATCCCAACCATACGAAGTGTTCGACTGAGCCACCCCAGGTTGCGTGGGTCCGGAATACCAGGACGAATTGTCCTGGTCCCAACAATGATATGGATGGTCGCCCATGTAAATCTTCACAAAGAACTCTAGAGTCGACCACTCTCACCACCACGAGGCTAAACTCGTAAAAAGTGCTCGACTCGACCCTAAAAACGCTATCAGAGAGTGTAAAGGGGAGGAGACTATAACATAGAAGAAGGTGAGAAGATGATGACTCAGAGGAGAAGGGAAACTTAACTCTAAAAGATAGATGAGAGGGTTGGTCAGAAGTTTCCTAAACAAGCACTGTTCAAACAATCCTAGACCTAAGGGAGCCTAATTCTAGACGACTCCTAACTGGTTGAGTCGAATTGGCTTGCTTGATTCACCTCCCTCACTAATCAAACCAACTTAGCCAGGCAGTGTATAGCTAGTGGGGGTGCTTCCGACAGAGTCGGTGCCAATTAGACAACCACTTCGCTTGGAAGACTTACGTCAACACAAAAACACTTTCTAGACACCAAATCAAATTCGATCAGCTTCAAGTCATAGCAAGTCAAACCAATCTTCTCCTTAATTGATTCTCAGTCCTTAGGGGACAATGTCTAATTGATTTTAATTTTAAGGCTTGGGTGACACTTTAGGATTGTGATTTGTGGGCCACGGAAGGGTGATGAAATCCCCACCGTATCTTTTTCTACGGAGTTGCCCTTAAGATAGTTTAACTTAAATCTAGCAAAGATAGTCAAACATTGGTCTTTTTAGTGGGCGGCAATTGCAAGGTTGTATGCAAACTAGATTATATGCTTCAATGCAATCGATAAAAAAAACCGCGCACGTACCTTGCCTCCAGCACTCTTCAACAAGAATTAATTTGCAAGAATTTTGCAAGAATAATGCAAACAAAACACTATATGATGCATGCACTAAGTCCTTCTAATTTTGCCAATTTTTAGGTCAGAGTTGAATTATTGCCAATTATGGAATTTTTCCCTAACACGTGCAGTTCTACGAAAAGGAACTTTACGAAAATTAAGATTTTATGAGAAAGGCAAGAAAAGTTACCTCCGCAATGCTCAGACGGGTTCGCCGCCCGCTCTCGAAACTTCCCAGATGCTCTACGCGACCACCCAGAGATGGAGACGACCTCAGACCAAAATGAAGCCCAGATGCTTCAAATGTGCGGAGGATCCGCCGCAGGTTGTACTTGAGATGCGGCGATTTCGCCGCCCTTATAGCTCCGAATGTGCCCGGATTTCGCCGCGCACTCTGTTCTCTCCTGAAACGCTAACCCAAATAGTTAGATCGCGCACACGATAAACAGGATAGAATCGAAATAAAAAATAATAAACAAAATCTTCGTCGCCTCCCCGGCAACGGCGCCAAAAACTTGATGAGAATTTTATTTATACCGCAAGCGCACGGCGTCAGTGAAGACGTGGCAAATACGGGTCGAACACAAGGAGGGAGAGATCTTGTTATTTTTGTGATTTTGGATTAAGGAAGAAAGAGAGAAAAAAATAAGGTTGGTTTGAGATTTTTGGTTTTTAATTATCTAAAGCGAGAACAACAAAAACAAATTAAAAATAAAGGAAAGATGGATGGAAAGTCCAGTGGGTGGAGGTTTAGATATCGGGTTTAGATTAGAGAATTCTGAAACTTATAATAAATCATATTAGTTATGAAGCATTACATGATAAATGATTCAACATAAACTCAAGTAATCAAAATATACTAACACGAAATTAATATAATAACGTAATTCTTCTTCTCATCACCCTAAATCTGTCACCCCACCCATTGGAGAGAGTTAGAAACTCATGGATGGAGGGAATGAGAAGGGGTCCTAGAGAAACTACAAAAGAAAACTAAAAACAAGAAATAAAAGAACAGAATTTTATTACTAAAATAGGGAACAAAAACTAAAGCCCTTTTACAACATCATTTCGGGGCTATTTATAGCCGATACAAGGGATCCCAATATATAAACGGAAAGTACACATGTCAAAACAACATTGGTAAAAATTTGAGCACACGGATCAACTTTTGTGCGCCGGAATCGCCGCAATTTGTACATGAGGTGCGGCGGAATCACCAACTTTTTGGCTCAGAATCGACCCGGATTTTTCCTGTGTGTTTATGGTGTGTTTTAGTTGTCATTTACGCATCCAGATTAATTATTGCATATCTTTTGAGATCCGAGTTAATTTCTTCATATATTTGGAGATCCAAATTGATTTTTTTCTCTAGAACTTCTCCAAAATAATCTTTTGGTACTCGTAATTTGCAGTCGGGTCCTCGACTTTTGCAATTAAGTCCCTGACTACTTTTGTGCTTAAGTCCCTCGCCTTTTTGTAATTAGGTATTTGAATGCTTTTATGCTTGGATGAACTTCCATTTGAATCCCGATAATCTTGACTTGGTCTTTATGATAGAAATGAGTCTCTTGCATGCCTTTATGCTCGCGATATGGGTAATTTGCATTCAGGTCCCTGTATTATGTAAATAAGACTAAACACATACCTTAGTAGCATTTATTGATATAAAATTAATCTAAATGAAAGACATATGATGCAATGTATGCAATGCATCACCAACTCACAGCTCCACCATTCAGAAGAAAGACGTATCCTGATTGCGACCTTCTATCGTCTGGATCACTCATGAAACTCGCATCCGAGTACCCTTCGGCTATCTACTCCCTTTGTCCTCCATAAACAAGAATCTTAACCTTGGTCCGGTTAAGGTACTTCAGGATATTCTTGACCGCAGTCCAATGCTCAGGACCTGCGTTGGATTGGTGACGACTTGTCACGCTCAGAGCATACGAGACATTGGGTCTTGTGCAAGTCATCGCGTACATGATCGACCCAATTGCCGAAGCATACGGGACATCCTTCATGTACTCTAAGTCCTTACGTCATTGCGCACATTGAGACTTCTTGAGTTGCACACCCATACTCATTGTCACACCGCCCTTTTTGGAGTTGTTCATCTTGAACCTTTCGAAGACCTTGTCAATGTATGCACGTTGACTTAGGCCAATGAGTCTACGGGATCTATCTCGATATATCTTGATTCCCAAGATGTATTGAGCCTCACCCATATCTTTCATTGAAAATGCAGATTTCAATGAACTTCTCGTTTGCTCAAGCAAAGGAATATGATTGCCCATAAGCAATATGTCATCGACATATAAGATTAGGAATACTACATGGCTCCCACTAACCTTCTTGTATATACAAGGTTCTTCCTTATTTTGAATAAAGTGAAGCTTCTTCACTTCCTCGTCAAAGCGTTTGTTCCAACTCCTTGATGCTTGCTTCAATACATAAATGGATCTTTGAAGCTTGCATACTTTATCGCTATTCTTTGGATCTTCAAAACCTCGAGGTTGTACCATGTACATATCCTCTTCGAAGTTCCCATTCGGGAATGCCGTTTTGACATCCATTTGCCATATTTCATAATCATGAAATGCAGCAATAGCGAGCATTATCCGAATAGACTTGAACATGGCAACTGGTGAAAAAGTCTCATCATAGTGAATTCCTTGAACTTGAGTGAAACCCTTTGCTACAAGCCTCGTTTTGTAGGTTGTCAAGTTCCCATCCATGTCCATCTTCCTCTTAAAAACCCATTTATTTTGAATGACCTTTTTCCCTTGAGGAAGGTCAACCAAGCTCCATACTTGGTTATCATAAATGGATTCTATTTCGGATTCCATGGCCTTAAGCCATAGTTTGGAGTCTTCCTTTTCCATTGCTTCTTGGAAGGTCAAGGGATCATTGGTATCAAGTACCATTATTTCATGAAGTCCCAAATACAAGTCGGGTTTCTTCCTTTCCCTCGTTGACCTTCTTAGTTCTTTTGGTTCTTCTCGTGTCTCTCGAACTTCTTCCTCAATTTCTTGAGGAGTGGGCTCACGTTCAACTCTTGAACGTACACTAGGTGGGGATGATTGCGATTCTCTCACAATTTCTTGCGAGGGTCTCTCACTCATGCTCCCACTAACCAAAGGAATCTCGGTTGGGCCTTCACGATCTTGAATGTCATCATTCATGTCATGATCTTGTAAAGTATCTTGAGTTTCCTCAAGCACAACCCTACTCCCACTACTTTTTACCTTTTCTAGAAATTCCTTTTCCAGAAATGTGATATCCCTCTCTACAATCACTCGATTGGAGGTGATATGCCAATAGTAGTATCCTCTTGTCTCACGAGGATAACCTATAAAGAAGAACTTATCCGCTTTTGGTTGAAGTTTGGTCGACATCAATTTCTTGACGTAAGCCTCACAAGCCCAAATCTTGAGAAAATTGAGCTTGGGTGTTTTACCACTCCACATCTCATAAGGAGTTTTCTCCACGGATTTGGATGGAACATTATTTAGTGTGTAAGCCGCAGTTTGTAGTGCATAACTCTAAAAGCAAAGAGGTAATTCCACATGACTCATCATTGATCGAACCATGTCGAGCAATGTCCTATTCCTCCTTTCGGACACCCATTCCACTGAGGTGTACCGGGAGGGGTGAGTTGAGGTATAATGCCAAACTCCTTCAAGTATGAGTCAAATTCGGCACTTAAGTACTCACCTCCACGATCCGTTCGTAGAGACTTGATTTTCTTGTCGAGTTGGTTCTCTACTTCATTCTTGTATTCTTTGAACTTGTCAAAAGATTCACTTTTGTTTCTCATTAGATAAGCATAGCCATAACGACTATAATCATCCGTAAACGTAATGAAGTACCTGAAACCATCTCGTGCACTAGTACTCATTGGACCACATACATCGGAATGTATCAAATCCAACAAGCCACTCCCCCTTGGACCTTTCTTCTTGAAAGGCTTTTTGGTCATTTTTCCCATTATACATGGTTGGCACGTCTCCAATGATTTAAAATCAAGTAGACCAAGAAGGTTAGCTTCTTGCAATTTCTTGATGCGCATTTCATTTATGTGACCAAGACGATAGTGCCACAAGAGAGTATCATTCTCGTGAGTGGTCTTAAGTCTTTTGTTATTGATATTAAAGATTTGTTTATTATTCAATTCAAGCAAATAGAGACCATTCCTTCTGAATGCATTTGCATAGAAAACACCATTCTTCGATATAGACAAACAAGAATTTGAAATATTTATATTGAAATTATCCATATCTAAGCATGATACAGAAATAATGTTCTTGCTAATCGAAGGCACATAATAAACATTCTTTAGACATAAATTTGAACCACTACACAATTGAAGCACCACAAAACCTTGTGCAACCGCAGAAACGCTCGCACCATTTCCGACCTTCAATTCTACCTCGTTCCTCACGAGTTCCTTCCTATCCATGAGTAGCTGCACATTAGAAACTATGTGAGCACAAGATCCGGTATCGATTACCCAATCCTGGACAGAGGTGGCTAAATTTATTTCAATAACAAATATACCTTTGGCCTTTTTGGGGCGCCGACGTTCAATCACTCCGTTGTCAAGGTCTTCCTTGTACTTGGGGCAATTTGTCCGGATGTGTCCTTTTTCACCGCAGTGAAAGCACTCCGTGTTGGGAGTTGGAGATTTCTGAGATTTCCCCCTCGAGGCACTCTTATGAGCACCTCCTACTCCCTTGCTCTTGATTGAACCACTTTTGGTAGATTTGCCCTTTCCTTTACCAATCTTTTGACTCCTCCCATGGACGGCAAGGACATGCTTGTCCCTACCCTTGCCCATGTCAACTTCAGCAGTTTTGAGAGCGTTGTGCAGCTCCTCAACACTCACCCCTTTTTATGCACATGGTAGTGCATCACAAAGTCCTTAAAGGACGGGGCTAGAGTGCCATGAATCATATCTTCAGCAATGTCCTCGGGCATTGGTGAAGAGAGCTTTGCCAACTTCTCAAGGTACCCTTGCATCGTGAGAAAATGCATGGATACCGATGTTCCCTCCGCCATATGGCACCTTGTGAGTGCGATGGTGGTCTTATAGCGCTCCTTTCGGGCACTATCCATGAACATCTTAGGTAAAGCCTCCATGGTCTTCTTGGGTTTTGAATCCAAGTATTTCGCTTGAAGCGAGTCACCCATGGATGCTAGCATAAGACTGTGAACTTGGTTCTCTTGGTCTTCCCACTTGGCCTTAGCTTCTTTCTCTTCATCGGTTAATCTCTCATTCCATTTTGGGACAGGACCTTCCAAAATGTGAGATAGTTTCTCAAACTTTAACACGATGTTGAGCTGAGTAGCCAACTAATGAAGTTTGAGCCATCATTTGCTGAAGGGTGTTTTTCTATCATGGATCGTACGATAGGTTGGATGTTCGACATTTTTCTACAAAATAAATCATACAGGTTTTAATGCCAATTTTATGTTTATCATACACATACATATATATCGAATATAAATGTAAATACTGCAAATAGAATTTTGCCCGTAAATGCAGTAATCCAAGATCCTATCAATTGTAATATAGACTAGCTAAGGGCTATCGAATACATCACAATATCAAGGTAAGAAAAAATTCTTTCTAATCACAAACTTTTTGAATTTTAGCAATATTAGCATCTTCAAACTCTTGTGATTCTTGTCGTTTTAATTTTGAGGGAATATGACCTAACCTCGTAAGAAAAACGTTTTTCCCAAAAACCGAGCGAGGGCTCTAGGTAATGTTAAGAAAACTTATTTTCATTTGATACAAGATACGTTTATCCATTGTATTCACAACTAAACATACTTGGGGTTCACTAGGGTGAAACACACCTCCTATATTTAATTGTGGCACAACAATAGACAACCATTATATCTCCCACTATTTCCAAAGATGGAAGGAGCTATTCCCGCTAAGGGCGAGCAGAGTATCCCTCGATCAATGGCTGCTAGTGGATGAAATAAGAAGGAAAATTACTCTTAATTTTGTTGGACAATTTCATATATTAACATGTGATTTGGAATTTTAGGTTATCATGCATGTTATCATTCATACACATCCTAACATTCAATCACATTCATCACATGCATAGTAGAAATTAAAAACAGAAATTAAACCATTCACACAATCCACATCGTGTGAGTTTATATATTCCCTTTGATCCTTGATCCTCGATCTCTGATCTTCGATCCTCGATCAACGCGCTATAGCGGTTACTTCCTCTTGCACCGGATATGTAGATTTTTACAGAAAATAAACATGCTCCTCACATTCGATAAAAACCGACTAGTGCAAGTCCTATGTAAAAACCTCTCATATGCAAATGCAATTATCTAAAAGACAGAAAGAGGGAATTTTGGTTTTTACATATAAATAAGCCCCTGTATAATAATAATCACATACATTCATAGTTGCTGTTTTGGAACATATAAACTCACAATTCCTGCAAAACAACTCGAGCATCCATGCACGCAATATCGCTATAAACTATGCAATCTAGTTTATCAATCATCTAGAATCCTAAACAGTTCTTTGAATTTTTTTTTGAAATCCATTAAAAACGTTTTTCATCCATCCATAGTTCAAAAATAATTTTGAACCGCTGTCCATCCAATTTCCAATGGAAAGATGAACCACAGTTTTTCGGTTTTGTTGATTCTCTTACAAAATAATCATTTCTTTATAAAACGAAAATATTGTAAGTTAGACTAATGTCAAAATCTTAATTCTAATAATTACATGGCATGTTTTAAAATACTTAAAACATTTAAAACGAATTATTATAGAGAATTATATCAACAAAACATTCATAGACCGAAAAACCGGTAAATCGAATTGTTTAAATCCTATATGGTAAACTAAATTCGTTTACAACCTTAAATCATAAGAAAATTGAACCCTAAGCTCTGATACCACTGTAGGATTTCAGGTTTAATTGTGCATATATATTTTTCGAATTTTTATGCATAATAAGGATCAATTACAATTTTCTGCGATTTATTTCAAGCATGCATCGGTTTGTTTTAATAACTAGTTTCAAAACTTATTAAAACAAACACAAGAGACTCTGAAATTCATACCTAGAAGTTCTCTAAAACTTCTTGATGTTTCAGAGACGTTGAAGAAAACGATCGTCACTTCTCGTTGCGCCGGATGCCTCCGAGTGTTTACCGAAACCCTAAACAAGGTTGGAGAGAAAGGAGCTAGCCAATCAATCTCCAAACAAGCTTAGAATCTGGCTACAAACCCCTTCCTTAATCTTTTGAGATTTCTCCTTCCAAAGACATAGAAATTTAGGATAATTTTCGTGGCTTTTGTGGTGAATTAGGAGAGAAAAGAATTAGCAAAAACATATGTCTCTCAATTAATGTGAATAAGGACCTATTTATAGGCTCCAATTTTATTCTTAATCATGGTTATTCTTAAGCCATGTTCTCTTGACATTTTCTCTTATAAACTAATTCCAAAATGCATTATATGCACCCACAAAACGTTTGACCAAGTTTGGAACTAATCCAACCATTGATCAAATTAATCTCTTAATTATCAAAGACAGAAAATCGATCGGGACTCGGTCTACCGAGACATACTCGGTTAACCGAATATGTCACGTTCGGATTTCCGTGCACTTGACGGATGACCGATTCTTAAGGAGAAAAATTCTTCTTAACCGTTCGGACGAATTCGCGTCTTTGACCGAGTGCCATTCGGTTAACCGAAAATATCGGAACTGGACATTGTTTGGTCGACCGTTTCTGGTTCGGTACACCGATCCAGAGTTCCAGGCACTTTGCTCAAGTTCGGTCAATCAACTTGACCATCCGTTCCACGTTCGGTTGACCGATCCACAGATCCTTCGGTCGACCGAACCATAACAGATTTCCGAACGTCTACCCGATTTTGCCTTTTCAAATTTTGGATTTATTTCCAACAAAATTTGAACTTTTGGGGTTTTTAGCAAATTCACAACTTATGCAATATATTATCCTATGCAACATAATATATGCATCTCATATGAATTTATCATGATTCTAATTATGTTATATACAACATAATTGATTTTACTCGTTCACCACATGTGTCATACTTTCTATAAGAAACCCGACGCATTATATGAACCAAAAATCAAGCTTCTTGTTTCCCGGTTTTTGCGGTGTGACATATGGGAGGATCTAGACTAAGTCGGCAGTGATATTAAGAGCTTAATATCACAAGCTATAAGCGGTATCTAGCTACACATTATATCTCCCTACTAGTTAGATGTCTTAATTCCACTCGAACCAAAACCCGGTCCATTTAGTGATGGAGTGCACCACTTGTGTCTGTCCCTTGACTCATGATATTAAGAATACACACAAAGTAGTATTGTGTCATCTTTGTATTAGTATTCGTTTCTTGATTTTTTAAGCTAGTTATAAATATGTGACTTAACTCAAATCACATTGTGCACATTATAACTTTACTTTATCAAGGGGCCCACTAATATCATCACTCAATTAAGAGGGGCAATGATAATCTTTAGACTAACTATCTTCTCCAACAAAAGTCATACTTAACCAACCAATGCCTTTACACTACACTCATCGATAGCTCAAGACACTAGTCTAATTAAGCAATTCTTAAGTGATCGGATATAAGTCTCATATCAAAGGACCAAAGACACAATAAAACATTAATGACACAGAAAACACAATTCTATAATGTTTTACTTATTAGGTCTATTCAGTATACAAAAGTAATATTTTCCTTTTTTGTGTACTTGTGTTGTCACTCACTTGTAGAGCTACAATGATCTATGACCAACACGACAATCTTAACTTGGTAATTGATGTCCCATGTTAATTACCATGATGGTGAATATCTTTTGTTTTATGTAAACCAATAACTTTTAGAGCTCTACGGTTAAGGACCAAGAGCCTCTTCCTTAACACTTCTAAAAGACGAATACCATAAACAAGGAACAAAATGATTTCTCATTCAATTCATAATAATTGGAATTTAAAAGTAAAACTTTTAGAACACATTCCCTTCACAATTGGCGTCCATTTTGGCCCAAATCCGCTAAAATTTCTCCAGCACATGTATTAGAGGATGTTTAGGTTATTTTTGGTACCTGTTTAGTCCCACATCGGGGGATTGTCCCAGTTTGCCTTTTCCCATGGCTATAAATAGAACTCTTCAACTTCCATTGTAATCACTCCATATTTTAAGTGGCTATTCTTCCTACTAGAATTGAGACCTTGAAGCACACACTAAATTAGGAGGATGCTACTTTTAATGTGAGTCATTTTAATACAAGTTTTCTTTATTATGTTGTTTGTTTTATGTTTCTTGTTTTGCTTTGCTTAATCTCATTTCATTAGTTTTATTAGCTTAGTTAATATGCTTTCTTTGTTTAGTTTAATAAATAGTGTAATGTTTAGTGAGTAGTTCCATCCCCTTTGGGGGGTGGAGTAGATGTACATATATGCAAATGAGAATTGATTGAATGCTTTATTTCCAATGTGTTGATAAAACATGAATGTATGCTTGCTTGTTTAGGATAGAATTTATAACTTGATGAGTTTTGCCAAAATGATTAGAAACCTCTTATGCTTGTTTAGATTCTGAAATAAACATCTTGCATATGTAAATGTTAAGCAACTAAGTTGGTGAATAGATTGATAGGTTTTGCCACAACATTTTGACACTTCCTATGCATGATAACACCACCTTTATTTGTGCTTAAAGAATGTGTTCAACACCCACCTCTTTGCACTCACTCCACCCCTTAGGGGTTTTCCAATTTCTGTATTCCAGCATTCTTCTTTTGTCCTTAGCTTAGTTGTCATTTCATTGTTTGTTTCTTTCGTTCGCATTTCATACTTCTTAGAGTAGTTTAGTGTAGAGTAGCATAATCAATCTTTCTCCCCCAATTTTTGCAACTTGATTTCTGATAAACAAGTGGCAGCTCACTTCCCTGAGGACGACCCGTACTTGCCACCGCTTCTTCGCGGTCGTGCACTTGCGGTTTTAAATAAAACGTTCAACAAGTTTTTGGCGCCGTTGCCGGGTAGGTGTTAGTCCAGACTCTTGTTTGGACGATTCTAGTAGATTTAATTTGTGTTTTGTAGTTTTTCGTTGTTTCAGGAGACTTGGAGTCGCCAGGAGGAACACCTAGAGAAATTTGGAGGCATTCTGGGCACTTCAGACCGCCAATAAACGGCCTGAGACCGCCAATTGACGGTCTGGTGAGCTCATTTTACTCTCTTATTTCTGTGGCGTGTTTACATAATTGATGTTGTGATCTGGGACTTGATTTGGCATGTTTTGACTTATAGTTTGTTCCCAAATCCATAATCAAACCTCCTTTAAGCAACTTGGACCCTAAAACTCAAAGCAAAAGATTAGGCATTCTTTTTGTTTAGCTCATGCATCATGTATGTAACGTAGGCATATAGATTGTCTTTCATTTTAGCTTTATTTTCAGTTGCTGAGTGCTGGCGTGAGGTACGCACCTTCTACTCTCATTAATGCATTTCGTATGAACATGCATTAGTTAGTAGGAAGTGCATTGAAACAAGTGTGAGTTGAGCGTTTGTTTGGAGAGTTGATTGCTAGATTAGAACTCCAAAACGCTACTAAGGATAGGCTATCCCATAGAAGATATGGTGGGGGATTTCATCACCCTCTCCTTCGCCCCCAAAACCACACTAATCAAGAGCCTAATTTTAAAATCAAGTAGACATTGGCCTTAAGGAATTCGGACGCATTAGGAGAGTGATCCGGTCCCGACCGTCATGACCTGATCGGCGTTGCCCACTTTGTCGATAGTAGGAGAGACGAGATCCCCGGATCTTGGCTCACTTGCTGGGCTTTGTGGTCCTCGTCGTAGGGAGGTGAAGCGTGTTGAGGCTGTGTGACCTCGCAGTTAGGCGTCGTCTAGCTGTAAGGACCTATAGCGACCCTAGGATTGCTTGAGCCTCGTTTGCTTGTGTGCTTCTACCAGTACCCATCCGCCGTAGCATAAGGATTTCTTTCCTTCTCTCCTGAGTCATTCTTTCTCTCCTGTGTTCCCTCGTCTTCTCTTCTACGTACATTCTTTGTTAAAAAAAGGTTTTGGTTTGTGTGCGTGCACCTTTGTGTATGCTTTCGTGGACACGAGACGAGAGGGGTCGTTTGACGAGGAGCATTGTCAATCCGGCTTTGGTCATCAATTTCTCGACACCTTCCTCCTCTCGTGTCACACGCAGTCCGGGTTCCATGGCTGCTAATTTCCGTGAGGAGAAGCAGTTGCTGGACCCACCTGTTCCACCAGTGCTTCCTGTTGTCGTTCCCATACCTCTACGTGATCGATGCTACCCGAGCCGTACGGTTGTACCCTCATGCATCGTATTACCAGAGGCTAATGGGAACCATTTTGAGGTTAAGCCTCAGTTTATTTCCATGCTCCCTCGCTTCACTGGGAAGGGTGACCCCTATATCTTTCTCACGGAATTTGAGGAGGTTTGTGTTATGTTCAAGCTGCAACAACTTAGCACAGACTCCATCCATCTTAGGCTTGTCCCTTTTGCGCTGAAGGATGACGCCAAGAAGTGGTTGTACAGCAACCAGGCGAATGTCTTTAGGATTTGGGATGAGTTTCAGTCTGCATTCCTCAAGAAATACTTTCCAAATCATGAGACTCAAAAATTGAGGAACGAAATCAATTCGTTCTATCAACATGAGACCGAACCATTTCATGCATATCTAGAGAGGCTCAAAGAGCTACTATCCTCGTGCCCTCACCATGGCATTGAGTTGTGGCGTCTTTGTCAGATTTTGTACGAGGGTCTTCACATCCCGTCCCGAACGCTCCTTGAGTCCATGTGTCAAGGAGAGTTCTTGGGAAAGGATGAAAGTAAGGCATGGGCCTTCCTAGAAGACCTCGCTGAGAAAACCATGCAATGGGAGAGTGTGAGGGAACCACCTGCATCATCTAGCATAGGAGCAAGGATCGCGTATGCAAACTCGACTAGATCAGGTGCCACATTTGTTGTCGATACCACTACGGCCACCGAGGCACGCATGGCGGCCTTAATGCACCGTATGGATTCGATTGAGCTCCAAAACCAACAAGGTGCCCCTCACATGTCCACATCTGGTCCAGTTCCCTATCATTCATGTGGTAGGATAGGTCATGTAGAAAGTGAGTGTGAGTCCATTCCTCCTGAGATGGAGCGTGTCAACGCGATCTATGATAGAGCCAGGAATGACCCATACTCATCATCTTATAATCCTGGATGGAGGAACCACCCCAATTTTTCATGGAACCAAACTAATGCCCCGGGTGGTCCTTCAAACTCCTCTAGACCACATTACCAATCACACCAACCTCCCATGCATACACACTCCTATCGGCCACCCCAAGCACAAACCACCAATCAATCGGGTTTCCCAAATTCCAATAATATGGAAACCCGGTTCAATTCGCTTGAGACCTTGACTCGTGGACTTGAAAACTCAATGAATTTTTTTATGTCAACCACAAGTCAAGTTCTCACTTCAAATCAGCAGACCATCAAATCTCTAGAGCTTCAGATGGGCCAATTGGCTCAGTCTGTACATGAAAGAGAGAGAGGGTCTTTTCCTAGCCAGCCTGAGGCTAACCCCCGTATGTACCAACAACAACACATGCAAAATGAGAATGTGGTACCTCGGGGGAGGCAAGTGAACCATGTGGAGGAACCTGTTCACCATGTCAATTCCATTGTGACCTTAAGGAATGGAAAACAGGTTGACAATCACATATCCTTGCCACAACAACCACCATCTATTCAGCCCCTCAGTGGGAATGGTTGTGAAGAAGAGGCTGAAGGTGAGGGTAATACACCAACGCTTCCTTCTTCTCAGGCACCGCAGAAAACCTACCTGCCAAAAGCTCCCTATCCAATTAGGTTAACCAAAAAGTAGAGTTAAGCAAGTAAAGGTTAACATCCCCTTGTTGGATGTCATCCAACAAATACCTCAATATGCCAAAGTGTTGAAGGATCTCTGCACAACCAAGAGGAAGACCAATGTTCCTAAGCAAGCATTCTTAGCTGCAAATATCAGCTCACTTTTGTCCAATCCCACCTACACAAAATACAAGGACCCTGGGTGTCCTACTATTCAGTGTACGATAGGGGACACTAGAATGAGCAATGTTTTGCTTGATTTAGGATCAGCGGTCAACCTCCTCCCATTCTCTGTTTATCAAGAGTTGAACTTGGGAGAATTGAAACCAACTAAGATCACCCTTCAATTGGCAGATAGATCTATTCGTATTCCCATGGGGATTATCGAGGATGTGCTTATCAAAGTTTGAGATTTTATATTTCCAGTCGATTTTGTTGTCCTCGATACCAATCCTATGGCGAACATCCACTCTCAAATACCTTTGATTTTGGGTAGACTATTTCTGGCCACCTCCAATGCCTTGATTAATTGTAGAAATGGTCTCATGAAGCTCTCATTTGGTAACATGAGTGCCGAGTTTCAGGTGTTCAACTCTGGTAGGCAACATGAACCCATGGATGAACCTTTAAATCTAAATCTCATCCGCCAATTGGAGAAAGCACCACAAAATCAACGAACACCCCTAACCCCAATACAACCCGTTGAGAATGTTCGTGGACCCAGCAAAAACTCAGTGTCTGTCTTGGCAATGCAACATAGTGAGCTGGCCTCCAACATGAATGTCCAAAGGGAGTGTTCGTTGCATGATTCAGTTGAGAGTTCTAGTGAGAGTGAGACACCTCATCATACGCCTATACTAGAAGGTGTCTCTACCTCATGTCCCATGGCCATTGAGTCATTTGAGCTTCATACTGACTCCAACAAGGACCCACCTATGACCGAGCTTTTGCTTGATGATCTAAATGATGGTGGGAGGTCCTTGTTTGATGACTTGGGGAGAAGCCCCATTCGTAGTGATGCAAGTCTGCTGCATCCATCGAATGAGCCTGAGGAACTCATTCCGATGCACCCGCCTATTGGTTGGAGGATTTTCTTCGATGAGCAATTAAACCCTAGTGAGACAACACAACTTCATTCTTTGGTGCCCACACCCAACAAATATCATTAGGGGTTCGAGCCTTTCAGCTTTGACCTTTCACCCCTCATGACTCCTCAGAGTACCAGTGAAGTTTGCCCATCTCGGCAAGTCTCTGGTCCTCATGACTTGATGTTCTCATTTGATGTTCCTTGACCAAATGATTTTGAGAATATCATTGCGGCTGTATATATCCTGTTAAAAATAATAAAAAAACGAGTAATAAAAGACTCCTTCAGTGAGCATCGATTGTTGTGGGCCCCAACCCTTGTGTACTTGAGCCCAATTTCTTCACGTATTTATCTCCCTTCTTCAGCTTCTCACAGGTTTTGAGGGAATTTGGGTTTGTGTCCATCAACATAACCACGAACTTCCTTTTGCGCTTCATGTTGGTGATATCTTCCATTTTTCATGCATAAATCCATGTGGTATCATGCTCACATTCATTGAGGACAATGCATGAAGTAGGTGTGGGGGTGCTTTACGTGTGTACATAGTCGAGTCGTTTTCCTTTGATTTTGTTTTCTTTTGTGTGTTTTGATAGGGTCATGTTAGTGTGCTGCAATTAATATCAATATATCTGCTTGTAATGATCCTTGGGTGACTTGTCTTCTTTTGCTTCATAGTGCTTTAAAATTTTCACATTTCTTTCAAAATCTTCATGTGTTTGCGAAAGAAAATGTTTTTGTAGGTTTTACGTGTGTTTAGCATGTGCAAAACCGTTGAGAGGCAAAGTAAAAAGAAAGCTCCCAAAATTGTCTTGAACTTGATGCATTAGGATATCTAGTCTACTGGTGTTAGGTCTTATAGAGTCGTTAGGATGCACCCCGATTTTCCCTCGGGGTGTGTAATCATAGGGTTTCAGTACTCAAACATTTAAAGAAGTCCACCCTGAACCTTGTGAGACAAATAATTCATGTCTGTTAGTATAAGGAAGTTTGTCGTAGTCAAGGGCCCTTAATCTCTTTTTGTGAAACTTAAGTGTCGGGGTTTTGGTTCCCATGTAGACAAATGAATAAGTGGTGTTCTCTCCTCTCGCACGACTCTTATCACTCGGGAAAGTAGGTCTGAGGGGCCTTTTTCCTGGTGCTTTCGAGTCATCTGACTTGGGATGCACCGACCGAACTCTCGTTACACGGGTGGTAGGGATCACCCTATGTGGAGATTTGGGGGAAGGTGTACGTGATAGTGTAAGTCCTCATAGGCAATGATGCACGAAACCTGACCCTGGGAGAATCAAACACCAACCAATAAAATGCTCTAAAGAAGAAAAAAAGAAAAAAAGAGTCAAATAAGAACCAAAATGGACTTTATACATTGTATCACTTTCAGAAGTTAAGGTTGCCCATGTCTTTCACTTAAGTCCTTAACTAACTCTCACGAATAACTCATTAGGCTAGGTGTGTGGACCGATTACATATATAGAGTCGACCCGTAGTATTACCGCGTCCCATGATCGACAAAATAAGTCCAACGAGTCGTGTAGCTAGATTGATTAATGCATCTTGTTCGGATTTTGTGGGTATATCCGCTGAAAACCCTCAGGAGACAATACTCCTCCTCCTTGGCGACAAGGAGGTTTAACGGCTTGTTGCACGTGCTAAGTGCAACCGTGATTCCTACGAAAGTAAGTTAGGATTTCTTGTTTTTCGTATGCTTTTCTCTTTCTTTGTTTTGCTCGGGACTAGAAAATGTTAGGTGTGGGGGTATTTGATTGACATCATTTGAAGCTTATATTTGTATCTTATATCCATTATCTTTCACCTAAACAATGCTATGTTACGAGTTTTATGTTTAGTTTTCAGGAATAAATAGGTTTGAAGAGATGAAGCATAAAAGGACTCAAAAGCTGGGAAAAATGACTGAACTGTGAGATCTGGGGACCAAGATGCAAGACAGAAGGACCTGAACGCAAGACAGAAGGACCTAAGAGCAAAACAGAAAACTCCACACCATCATGGGGAGTATTTTGACAATTCTATTTGGGTCGGAGCTCAAATAAACGAAGTAGATGCATCCAAGACCACCAAATACACTAAGCAAAGCCCAACACAAATTCCAGATGGATACAGACTTTTTAGACCGCCAATTGGCGGTCCAAGACCATTAATTGGTGGTCCATTTTGTCCCAACTCCGCTAAAATTTCTTCAGCACATGTATTAGAGGATGTTTAGGCTATTTTGGTATCTGTTTAGTCCCACATCGGGGGATTGTCCCGGTTTTCCTTTTTCCATGGCTATAAGTAGAACTCTTCACCTTCCATTGTAATCACTCCATATTTTAAGTGGCTACTCTTCCTACTAGAAGTGAGGCCTTCAAGCACACACTAAAGTAGGAGGATGCTACTTTTAATGTGAGTCATTTTAATACAAGTTTTCTTTATTATGTTGTTTGTTTTATGTTTCTTGTTTTGCTTTGCTTAATCTCATTTCATTAGTTTTATTAGCTTAGTTAATATGCTTTCTTTGTTTAGTTTAATAATTAGTGTAATGTTTAGTGAGTAGTTCCATCCCCTTTGGGGTGGAGTAGATGTACATATATGCAAATGAGAATGGATTGAATGCTTTATTTCCAATGTGTTGATGAAACAAGAATGTATGCTTGCTTGTTTAGGATAGAATTTATAACTTGATGAGTTTTGCCAAAATGATTAGACACCTCTCATGCTTGTTTACGTTCTGAAATAAACATCTTGCATATGTAAATGTTAATCAACTAAGTTGGTGAATAGATTGATAGGTTTTGCCACAACATTTAGACACTTCCTATGCATGATAACACCACCTTAATTTGTGCTTAAAGAATGTGTTCAACACCCACCTCTTTGCTTGTGTGCACTCACTCCACCCCTTAGGGGTTTTCCCATATCTGTATTCCAGCATTCTTCTTTTGTTCTTAGCTTAGTTGTCATTTCATTGTTTGTTTCTTTCGTTTGCATTTCATACTTCTTATCGTAGTTTAGTGTATAGTAGCATAATCAATCTTTCTCCCCCAATTTTTGCCACTTGATTTCTGATAAACAAGAAGTTGCTCACCTCCCAGAGGACGACCCGTACTTGCCACCGCTTCATCACGGCCGTGCAGTTACGGTTTAATTAAAATGTTCAACAGTCAACGCCCTCGACCGACATACAACAGTACTTTCGGTCGACCGGCAAAGGGGTCCCATTCGACCGAAAGTAAACAGAGTGTCCTTCTCTTTCTAAAATTGCACAACCGGTCGACCACCCAAAGGGTATCGTTCGACCGGTGCGGGGGATTCGCCCCAAAATACACTATAACCGGTCAACCGAACCAAAACACCGGTCGACCGTTTACAGTTCAGAAACTGTTGTGCAGGTCCGACGAGCCTCTCGGCCTACCGTCGACCGCTCCCACTCCCACACTAATCATAGGTGAGCTTGAAAGCAAGTTTGAGAAACCTTAATGCTTGAAGAAGCCTTTGAAGCAACAACGGAGAGCGCTTCCTCGCGAAACCTCTCGCCACGACGATCCTCGCTCCTCCGGCGACTCCAACAACAACCCTTGTGCTCTCCGATCGCCACACAACGCTGACCTTCCACTTGATGCCGAGAGAGATGAGTCTAGAGAGAGAGAGAGTGAGTGAGAGAGATGAGATCGTGAGAGAGAGAGAGAGAGTAAAACCCAAACCTTATATACTTTTTTCCCACTCGATCTCAGCCGTCCATCTCAATCCATCACTAATTGATGTGAATTTTATTTATACCGCAAGTGCACGGGGTCTATGAAGACGTGGCAAGTACGGGTCGAACACAAGGAGGGAGAGATTTCGTAGTTGATGTTATTTTCGATTAAGAGGAAGAAGGAGAGAAGAATCAATTGGGTTTTTAGGTTTTTGGATTATAATTATCTAAAGCAAGAACAAATAAACTAAAACAAGAACAAAGAGAGAAATCCGTTGGATGGAGGTTTAGATTTAGGTTTAGATCAGAGAATTACTGAAACTTATTGTAAATCACGTTAGTTATGAAGCATTACAAGATAAATGACTTTAACATAAACTCAAGTAATCAAAATATACTAATCATGAACTTAAAATAATAACATGCAATTCATCTTCTCTAACCCTAATTCCATCACCTCCACCCTTTGGAAGGAGTTAGAAACTCATGGAGGGAGGAAGAAGAAGGGATCCTAGAGACATTAAAAGAAAAGAGAAACAAAATAAAACAGAAATTTATTACTAATGATCCAAGACCAAAGGTTCAAAGATGTGTTACATTCGTCCTACAGGGCTATTTATAGCCGATACAGGGGATACCAATACATAAAAGGAGAGTACACGCGTCAACACAACACTGGACGAAGTTTGAACGCGAGAAGAGAAGGTGGGGCGGCGAAATCGCCGCCTGGTACATGTATTGTGCGGCTAATTCGCCGCACAATATAGTCAGATCGCGTCCGGATTTTTGTGGTGCGTTTATGGTATGATTTGATCTTTATTTGCACGTCTGGATGATTCTTTCCATTGTCTTGAACTCCGGATTAATTCCTTCCATTGTTGGGGATTTATTTTTGACTTTTCTTTTGACTTTTCCAACAAAATAACTTTATCCTTTTCTTTTGCAATCAGGTCCTTGGCATTTTGCAATTAAGCCCTTGACCTTTTTGTAATTAGCTCCTTGAATGCTTTTATGCTTGGATGCATTTCCAATTGAAACCCGATAAACTTGAATTCGGTCTTTATGATAGAAATGAATCTTTTGCACACGTTTATGCTCGGAATGTGGGTAATTTGCATCCAAGTCCCTGTATTCTGTAAATACGACTAAACACATACCTTAGTAGCATTTATTGATATAAGAGTAATCTAAATGAAAGACATATGATGCAATGTATGCAATGCATCAAATACCCCCACACCTAGATTTTGCTAGTCCCTAGCAAAGCAGAATATAAGAAAAATGAAAGCAGGGAAATCCTAACTCACTTTCGTAGGAATCATGGTTGCACTTAGCATGTGCAACAAGCCTTTAAACCTCCAAGTTGCCTTAGAGGACGAGTTTTGTCTCGTGAGGGTTTTCAGCTGACACACCCACAAAGTCTTAATTCAACATTCCATTAATAGTTCTCAATATCCCTACCTCGACCTTATACATCTTACTGAGAATTCTTGCATGCTCATTATACAATTCTAACTCATTAAAAATATGACTTGGTCTTTGTTCCTCCAACATTCACACCACTAACCCTTCTAAACATGTTATTACTTAAATTATTTTGCACGCCTCCTCTGGTGGTGAAGTATCATTTGGATCAACCATGGCATGGATCATTCTTTTAGCTTTGGGCCTTGAGTATCTTAAAGTATTTTTTTTTTCCGTGATTCAACACATTTGCTTTTCCTTTTTGACACTTATACCCTTTTTGCATTCGTGTAGCGAGTTTGGTCGATAATCCCGAGCTGGAAGACTCAAGTTACCGGGTTTCAAGATAGCCCTACGGACCAGTGACTCGAAGGCTTGGGCTTTTGTATTCATTTTGCAAAATGTGTTTTCCTCACTTTATTTTTATTTTATTTTACTTTTATTTTCCTCAAGGCTTAATTGCTATTAGAAGTCCACACTTCCCGGTATATTTTCCTCAACCTCTGTTTTTTATCAACCACTTCAAAGATTTGATTCATCCAATTTAAGTGCATACATGTCTTACAAGGGTCATGGGTTATTTCTTTGGAACCTAGATTTATGTCATAATTTCTACAAGCAGAACTATATAATAAGGAACAAAAACTTAATGCAATTTGTACACGGGTTTTGGCAGTTCAATCTTAAGCTATGTCATAGAATATTGAATTTTTTTTTTTATTATTATTATTATTTTTTTAAGAAATAAAGCAGAACAGAAAATCAAATAGATAGATATGTACATATATAAACACCCCCCACACCTAAATCATGCATTGTCCTCAATGTATGCATAGATAAAATAAATGCACTTATTACCTGAGTCGGCTTGCGGTAGAGGGGTTGAGTTTGCTCAAAGTCAACTGATGAGAATTAAATTTATACCGCAAGTGCACGGCGTCAATGAAGACGTGGCAAGTACGGGTCGAACACAAGGAGGGAGAGATTTCGTTGTTAGTGTGATTTCGATTGAGGGGAAGAAGGGAGAGAAGAATTAATTTGGGTTTTTGGGGTTTTTGGTTTAATTAACTAAAGTACGAAACAAAAGCAATTAAAATTAAAACAAGAACAAAGAGAGAAATCCGTGGGGTGGAGGTTTAGACTTAGGTTTAGAGTAGAGAATTACTGAAACTTATTGTAAATCATGTTAGTTATGAAGCATTACAAGATAAATGACTTAACATAAACTCAAGTAATCAAAATACACTAATCATGAACTTAAAATAATAACATGCATTCATCATTCTCTAACCCTAATTCCATCACCTCCACCCTTTGGAGAGAGTTAGAAAGTCATGGAGGGAGGAAGAAGAAGAGGTCCTTGAGACATTAAAAGAAAACTAAAACAAGAATTAAAAGAACAGAATTTTATTAATAAAACTAAGGTACACAAATAAGAACAACAACCAAGGACCCTATTTACATCGTTCTCGGGTCTATTTATAGTTGCTACAAGGGACTTAGGTATAGAATTGGATAGTACACGTGTCCATACACGAGTGGACGAAATTGGGACACACGGATCGACCAATGGGCGGCGGAATCGCCGCACATCATGTGTATTGTGCGGCGGATTCGCCTCCCACGTTGGTCGGATTTAATCAGGATTTTTGTCACGCGTTTATGGTATGATTTGATCTTTATTTGCGTGTCTGGATGATTTCTTTCCATTGTCTTGAGCTCCGGATTAATTCCTTCCATTGTTGGAGATTTATAGTTGATTTTTCTTTTGACTTTTCCAACAAAATAACTTGATCCTTTTCTTTTGCAATTAGGTCCTTGGCATTTTGCAATTAAGTCCTTGACCTTTTTGTGATTAGCTCCTTGAATGCTTTTATGCTTGGATGCATTTCCAATTGAAACCCGATAAACTTGAATTCGGTCTTTATGATAGAAGTGAATCTTTTGCACACGTTTATGCTCGGAATGTTGGTAAATTGCATTCAGGTCCCTGTATTCTGTAAATAAGACTAAACACATACCTTAGTAGCATTTATTGATGTAAAAGTAATCTAAATGAAAGACATATGATGCAATGTATGCAATGCATCATCAACCATAATCAGAACTGGATTGAATGACACCATGTTGGTGCATGTATCCAGTTGAATTGTTCCCCATGTTGACTTGAGGAAAAGATTCCACTCTTCTCACTTGAATTGGTTCGCTTATTTGCTCGAGTGATGGTGGTTGAGTAAATGAATCACTCCCTTTTTTCTTACTTCCTTTTTGCTTATGTGATGATTTATTTGATTCAGAATTCTGATAAATACGTGCTCTCATCACAACATCACTTGGGTTGCATATTAGTTCTGGCTCATTATCAATATGGAAGATATTAAATTCTGCTTTTAAGTTCCCGAAAGATAATTGCATGAGCCCATTTCGACAGTTTATTAATGCTTCCGAAGTGGCTAAAAAGGGTCTACCTAGAATTACAGGGATTTGTCGATTAGGATTTACAACAGGTTCAGTATCAAGTACGACAAAATCCACTGGATAAATGAAGTCACCAACCTTAATCAAAACGTCCTCTACTATACCTCTCGGTTTCTTAACAGAACAATCAGCGAATTGGAGGGTTGTCCTAGAGGGTTTCAGTGGACCAAGGTTGAGTTGCTCGTAGACAGAAAATGGGAGCAAGTTAACGCTTGCACCAAGGTCTAGAAGGGCTTTATTGATAAACGTATCTCCTATTGAACATGAAATTGTGGGACACCCCGGGTCCTTATATTTTATAGGAGATGTGTTGGAAAGAATTGAGCATATGTTTGCAGTTAAAAATGCCTTCTTTGGTACATTCGTTTTTCTCTTCTTAGTGCACAAATCTTTTAAGAATTTAGCATAAGCAGGTATTTGTTGAATCATGTCTAAGAGTGGAATGTTTACCTTAACTTGCTTAAATACTTCCAAAATTTTCTCTATTTGTGCACTAGAGTTCTTTTTGAGTCTATTGGGAAATGGGGCTTTAGGCACATAGACTCGCTCAGGTTCAGGTTGAGCTACAGGTTCAGGTTGGGTAGGTGGATTGGGCTTTTCAATTTGGACGTCGGGTTCAATGGTCAAGTCATATGTGGGTGCTTGATGGCTAGATTGATTAGTCATTCTAGGGTTTACCACATTATTGTCAATTTGTCTTCCGGACCGTAATGATACTACAGCATTGATTTGTTGGAACGGTCCTTCCTCATTAACCATTTGAACCGGTCTAGGGTTGTTATTTCCTGAAGGTGGTTGATAAGATTGATATTGATTATTAGTTCTGGGGTTTACCTCAGGTTGACTTGGAAATTGGCCCTTTTCTCTTTCACCTATTATCTGTGCTAATTGGCTGACCTGTGTCTCTAGCCTTTGGAATGATTGGTTGGTTGTTTGTATAAAAGTTGTCATTAAATTTTCTAATTTTGTCAACCTAACCTCATGATTTCCATTATTACCCCCAGATGATGTATTATTTTGGTTATATGGGGTTGGTTGTTGTCTAGGAGGTTGTCCTTGTTGGGTCCACGAAAAATTGGGATGATTACGCCAACCTGGGTTATAGGTTGATGCGTAAGGATCATTTCTAGAATTGTTAAATGTGGCAATAACATGTTCCAGGTTCACACAGTCCTCCATTAAATGACCAGTCTGACCACATCTAGAGCAAGGGGTAGGGGATGCTTGTCGGGTTTGGTTTTGCAGCTCTAAACTTTCCATTCTGCGCATAAGGGTGGCTAGTTTTGCCTAAGCCGCTATGTTGGCATCTATAGCTAAGACACCTGGTCGGGGTTGACTCGCTATTCTAGATCCAATACTCGGGTTGATGGGTGTTCTAGCATTGTCCCATTGCATACTATTTTCAGCTAAATCCTCAAGAAAAGTCCAGGCATCATTTTCATTTTTGGACATAAAGTTCCCTTGGCTCACAGATTCTAGCATAACCCTAGATGTGGGTGTCAATCCCTCATAAATAATTTGGCATAATTGCCACTTCGGAATTCCGTGATGAGGGCATTGGGTCAAGACACTCTTAAATCTCTCAAGATAGGAATAGAACGGCTCGCTCTCAGACTGAACGAATGCAACAATTTCATTCCTAATCTTCATACTCTTATGGTTGGGGAAATATTTTTTTAGGAAAACTTGAACAAATTCGGCCCAACTTCTAATAGATCTTTCGGCTAGACTATATAGCCATTTCTTAGCGTCGTCTTTTAGTGCCAGAGGCACAAATTTCAGACACACTGCCTCTTCAGGGATATGCTGGTATTGCGTAAGAGAGCAGATTTCCTCAAATTCTCTAAGGAAGAGATATGGATCTTCCCTAGAGGTGAACTTAGGCAGCATACTCATGTATTGTGCCTTAAGTTCGAAGTCGCGACCCGGTATGGTGGGCATGACGATGCACGATGGCTGAGCAGCCATCGTTGGGTAGCACCGATCCCTCAAAGTTATAGGTTGCGCAACAGGCGGGTCCACTACATTCTCACCCATTAGATCCGGGTGAGGTGGTGCAACAGGTGGAATGGGGTTAAGTTCCAGACTGGAATCTAGATTAACTCGTGAGAGTCGATTACTCAAGTCCCGAATCCAAATCTGAGTGCACCGGGTTGAATCAATTTTTGAATTCAAATTCAAAATTTAAATTCCAAATTTAATTTCAAAAATTAATTAGAATTTTTTTTTTTTGAACTTTTGAATTTTTTAATTTTTTTTTAAAGGAAACAAACAATAGAAAGGTAAGGATGAGAAGGGAAAGAAGACTCAGACGAGAAGGGAAACTTAACTCTAAAGGGGTAAAAATTAGGGTTGGTCAGAAATTTCCTGGACAAGCACGGTCAAAACAATCCTAGACCTAGTGTCACTTAGATCTAGACGACTCCTAACTGGTTGAGTCGAATTAGTTTGCTTGATTCACCTCCCTCACCAATCAAACCAAGTTGGCCAGTTAGTGTATAGCTAGTGGGGTCGCTTCCGACAGAGTCGGTGCCAATTAGACAACCACGTCGCTTGGAAGACTTTCGTCGACACAAAAACACTTTCTAGACACCAAATTGAATTCAATTAGCTTCAGGTCATAGCAAGTCAAACCAGTCTCCTCCTTAATTGAGTCTGAGTCCTTAGGGGCCAATGTGTAATTGATTTTAAATTTTTGGCTTAGGCGACACTTCAGGATTGTGGTTTGTGGGCTACGGGAGGGTGATGAAATCCCCACCGTATCTTTTCCTACGGAGTTGCCCTTAAGATAGTTTAACTTAAATCTAGCAAAGATAGTCAAACAATGGTCCTTTTTAATGGGGGCAATTGCAAGGTTGTATGCAACTAAATTATATGCTCTAATGCAATCGATAAAAACCTCGATACGTACCTTGCCTCCAGCAATCTTCAACAAGTATTAATTTGCAAGAATTTAGCAAGAATAATGCAAGCAAAACATTATATGATGCATGCACTAAGGTCTTTCTAATTTTGCCAATTTTAGGTCAGAGTTGAATTATTGCCAATTATGGAATTGTAACCCTAACACGTGCAATTCTACGAAAGGAAACTTTTCAACTATTCAGATTTTACGAGAAAGGCAAGAAAAGTTACCTCCGCAATGCTCAGTCGGGTTCGCCGCCCGCTCTCGGAGATTCCAGTAGCTCAATGCGACCACCCAGAGATCTCGACGATGCCCCAGAAAATTGAAGACCAGATTCCAACCCTGTGCGGCGTTTCCGCCGCACTTTACCTTGTTGGTGCGGCGATTCCGCCTCCCACTTGGTTCAGAATGCGGTGAGATTTCACCGCGTGCTCTGTCGTCTCCTGAAACGCAAATCCAAATAGTTAGATCGCGCACACGATAAACAGAAAAAAATCGAAAATACAAAAACAACAAAAATCTGCGTCGCCTCCCCGGCAACGGCGCCAAAAACTTGATGTGAATTTTATTTATACCGCAAGTGCACGGGGTCTATGAAGACGTGGCAAGTACGGGTCGAACACAAGGAGGGAGAGATTTCGTAGTTGATGTTATTTTCGATTAAGAGGAAGAAGGAGAGAAGAATCAATTGGGTTTTTAGGTTTTTGGATTATAATTATCTAAAGCAAGAACAAGAACAAATAAACTAAAACAAGAACAAAGAGAGAAATCCGTTGGATGGAGGTTTAGATTTAGGTTTAGATCAGAGAATTACTGAAACTTATTGTAAATCACGTTAGTTATGAAGCATTACAAGATAAATGACTTTAACATAAACTCAAGTAATCAAAATATACTAATCATGAACTTAAAATAATAACATGCAATTCATCTTCTCTAACCCTAATTCCATCACCTCCACCCTTTGGAAGGAGTTAGAAACTCATGGAGGGAGGAAGAAGAAGGGAACCTAGAGACATTAAAAGAAAAGAGAAACAAAACAAAATAAAACAGAAATTTATTACTAATGATCCAAGACCAAAGGTTCAAAGATGTGTTACATTCGTCCTATAGGGCTATTTATAGCCGATACAGGGGATACCAATACATAAAAGGAGAGTACACGCGTCAACACAACACTGGACGAAGTTTGAACGCGAGAAGAGAAGGTGGGGCGGCGAAATCGCCGCCTGGTACATGTATTGTGCGGCTAATTCGCCGCACAATATAGTCAGATCACGTCCGGATTTTTGTGGTGCGTTTATGGTATGATTTGATCTTTATTTGCACGTCTGGATGATTCTTTCCATTGTCTTGAACTCCGGATTAATTCCTTCCATTGTTGGGGATTTATTTTTGACTTTTCTTTTGACTTTTCCAACAAAATAACTTTATCCTTTTCTTTTGCAATCAGGTCCTTGGCATTTTGCAATTAAGCCCTTGACCTTTTTGTAATTAGCTCCTTGAATGCTTTTATGCTTGGATGCATTTCCAATTGAAACCCGATAAACTTGAATTCGGTCTTTATGATAGAAATGAATCTTTTGCACACGTTTATGCTCGGAATGTGGGTAATTTGCATCCAAGTCCCTGTATTCTGTAAATACGACTAAACACATACCTTAGTAGCATTTATTGATATAAGAGTAATCTAAATGAAAGACATATGATGCAATGTATGCAATGCATCACTAATCCTTCCCTAAACACAATTAAAACATAAGAAAGGGTTAGGATCTAACAATCCACCCTCCTTAAAAGAATTTCGCCCACGAAATTAACCCCAGCCTTACCAAACAGCTCCGGATACGACTTCCGGACTTCCTCCTCAACTTCCCAAGTAGCCTCTCGCTCAGAGTGATGCTGCCACTTGACCTTAACCATAGGAATGGTCCTCCTCCTGAGTTGGTGCTCCATCCGATCCACAATCTCCTCCGGAAAGACATGATCGCCAACCTCAAAAATCAGCACACGCCTACGCCGATCCGCGTAGCTCTTATGCCTACTCTGAGTTGTCGCTAGCCTCTGCCTGATCACATCAACCTTCTCAGCATACATCTGTACAATCTCAGGCCCGACTAGTTGTCTCTCGCCTACCTCACTCCAGCACACCGGTGATCTGCAAGGTCTCCCGTACAAGGCCTCGTATGGCGCCATCCCAATGCTCGCATGGTAGCTGTTGTTGTAGGAGAACTCAATCAACGGCAAGTGCTCATCCCAAAGCCCTGCCCAGTCCAGAGTGCACGCTCTAAGCATGTCCTCCAACATCTGAATAGTCCGCTCAGACTGACCATATGTCTGCGGGTGGAATGCTGTACTGAACTTCAGACGAGTTCCCAAAGCCTGCTGTAAACTCCCCCGGAACCTGGAAGTGAACCTTGGATCTCGATCTGAAATGATACTCCCTGGCACCCCATGCTGTCTGACAATCTCCTCGATATACAATCTCGTGAGACCCTCCAAAGGTAGAGTAGTCCGGATAGCCAGGAAATGTGCCGATTTGGTCAGTCGATCGACAATAACCCAAATCGCGTCATTAGAGCTCCTCGTCTTCGGCAACCCGGTGACGAAATCCATCGTCACATGCTCCCATTTCCACTCAGGCAGCTCTATACTCTACATCGGTCCCGCTGGTCTCTGGTGCTCGATCTTCACCTACTGGCAAACCAAGCACCTAGCCACAAAATCCGCCACATCACGCTTCATCCCTCTCCACCAGAAGTTCCGCTGCAAATCTTTATACATCTTCGTACTCCCCGGGTGAATGGAATATCTGGCTCTGTGTGCCTCCTCCATGATGTCGTCTCTCAACCCATCGACCCTCGGCACCCAGATTCGACTCCTGAACCTCAGACCTCCATCCACTCCCACAGTGAAGTCTGATCCATCCCTGGCAGTTGACGTAGCAGACTAGTCAAATCCTCATCACTGTGCTGAGCCTGAACAACTCGACTGACGGTCTGTGGCTCCACTCGAAGGCCCGCAATCACTGCACCCTCCGAGCTTTCCGTGAACGGCCTCCACTCTGACAATGTCTCGAGTAGCCTCCACTCCTGAATACACACCCTCACAACTGACACCTCCACTTTCCTGCTCAGCGCGTCTGCAACTGAATTCGCCTTCCCCGGATGATAGGAGATGGTGAAATCAAAATCCTTAATCAGCTCAAGCCATCTTCGTTGCCTCATATTCAGCTCCCTCTGTGAAAACAGATACTTCAGACTCTGATGATCAGTTAAGACTTCGAACTGCTCACCATACAAATAGTGACGCCAAATCTTTAGAGCATGAACCACGGCTGTCAACTCTAAATCGTGAGTGGGGTAATTCTTCTCGTGCACCTTCAGCTGCCTCGAAGCATACGCCACTACATACCCGTGCTGCATCAGAACACATCCCAAACCAACACCTGAGGCGTCGCTGTAAATCACATAACCTTTGCTACCACTGGGAAGAGTCAGAACTGGAGCAGTCGTCAACCGAATCTTCAGTTCCTGAAAACTGTCCTTGCATTTCTGGGACTAAACAAACTTCACTCCTTTCTTCGTCAGCGCTGTCAGGGGTGAAGCAAGTCTTGAGAAGTCTTTGATGAACCGACGGTAATAACCCGCCAATCCAACAAAACTACTAATCTCAGTCACACTCGTCGGGGCTTTCCACTGCGTCACTGCCTCGACCTTCGTTGGATCCACTGATATCCCATCTCCCGACACTGTATGCCCCAAAAATGCTACACTGTGAAGCCAGAACTCGCACTTCGAAAACTTGGCATACAGCTGCTGATCTCTCAGAATGCCAAGTACAATCCTCAGATGCTCCCGGTGCTGATCCATATATGGTGAATAGACTAAGATAACGAAGACAATCACGAAACGGTCGAGATATTGACTGAATGTCCTATTCATCAGATCCATAAAAGCTGCAGGCGCGTTCGTCAACCCGAACGGCATCACCAAAAACTCAAAGTGCCCGTACCTCGTCCGAAAAGTTGTCGTCTGAACATCTGCCTCTCTGATCCTCAACTGATGGTACCCGGATCGTAGATCAATCTTCGAGAACACCTTCGCTGACTGCAACTGGTCAAACAGGTCCTCGATCCTGGGCAAAGGATACTGATTCCTCACGGTAACCTTATTCAGCATCCGGTAATCTATACACATCCGCAATGAGCCGTCCTTCTTCACAAATAATATCGGCGCACCCCACGGTGAGACACTAGGTCGGATAAATCCAGTATCCATCAGATCCTGCAACTGCTTCTTCCGCTCTGCCAACTCTGCAGGTGCCATCCTGTACGGAGCCTTCGACTGCGGTGTAGTCCTAGCCACCAGATCAATGCCGAACTCTATCTCCCTAACAGGCGGCAAGGCAATGATCTCTGAAAAGACCTCTGGAAAATCCCTGACCACCTCGATATCCTCTAAACTGCACACCTCAGGATCTGAAGCTAGCAGAGTGGCCACAAAAGCTCTGCAACCCTACTGAATCAACCTCTGAGCTCTAACTGCACAAACCACCAACTGACTCCCTCTGTCTCTCGTCCCTATGATCAGAAGATCAGGCAAGCCTCGCCTCGGAATTAAAATCTTCTTATCACGGCATAAGACTGGAACGTCATACTGGGACAACCAATCCATCCCAAGTATAACATCAAAGTCCACCATCGGTAGCAAGACTAGGTCAGCTGGGAATTCCTGATCTCCTTAAGAAATCGTGGTGCCAAGAAGAAATCTCCCCACAGTGCCCACCAAACCCAGGGGTGTGCTGACTTCCAAAGTAGCAGTCAACATCGCAGGGTTATGACGCAACACGCTCGCAAACTGCTCAGAGATAAACGAGTGTGTGACCCCAGAGTCGAACAACACCCTAACTACCAAATCTGTAACAAGTAGCGTACCTTCCACCACCGTGCTCACATCTCTAGCCTCCTCTGCCTGGATAGTGAACACTCGACCTTCTCTCTTCCCCTGCTGGGGTGGTGCTGCTAGGCGACTCGGTCCAGCTCCACCAGCTGTGGATGATCCCGGTCGAACAATAGGCACACCCGGCCTGCTCGGGCAAGAACGAATAAAGTGACCCAGCTGGCCACAACCATGACACGTGCCAGAGCGGGGCCCGCAACCGCGTCCCGGATGAACTCCACCACACTGCCTGCAATGCCCAGCATGCGGTGGTCCACCTCCATCAATCTGCGGCCTCTTGCCTGGATTCCCTGACAACTGACTCCCCGGACGTACTCCGGTCATCACCTGCGACCTCCTAGCCTCCTCGATATCCTGGCTATCCTGATCCATAATGGTCGCAAACTTCACAGCGTCTGCTAACGTCTGTGGCATGCTCGTGGTAACACGGGCCCTGAACTGTGGCCTCAGACCGCGCACAAACCTCCGAGCCCTCTGCTCTTGTGTCACACAAATCTCTGGACAATATCGCTCCAATGCGTGGAATTTGCTGATGTAGGCAGCCAGAGTCATGTCCTTCTGCTCCAGAGCTAGGAACTCCTCTCTCTTCCTGTCACGGGCGTGCTGCGGAAAATACTGCTGGTTGAATTCCGCAAGGAAATCCTCCCAGCCCAACTCCTCACTGTCCTCGAAAACCACAGCAGAAGTGGACCTCCACCAGTTGGCTGCACCGCCATCTAACACGTAGGTGGCCAGATCCACCTTCCTCTCAAGAGGACACCCAATCGCCCGAAATATCTTCTGGATCTTAAAGACCCAGTCCTCAGCTGCCTCAGGGTCGCCGCAACCATCGAAGGATGGGGGATGCTGACGCATGAACCGATCAAGTACTGCACCTCATCCTCCCTGCTCGGCCTGGGCAGATTGGCGCTCAAGAATCTCGCCCAACCTACCCAGCGTGCCCTGGAGCGTCCTCCACTCCTCAGCCCAGCTCCCCTCACCCACCTCATCACTGGTGCTACGGTCACGGGGAGGAGGTCTCACGCATCTCAGAGCCATCTACACAGGAAACACAAAACATGATTTAGAACAATGAATGCATGCTCGACACGACTCTAAGGGTGGTTCCATTGGACGAAGACACTGAAACTGACCGCTCTGATACCAAGTTGTAACGTCCTCAAACACAGCGGAAAATTTCAAATTTAAATCACACAATCAACGAGGACATTACGAAAAGAAATACACACCGGTGCACCAACATATAATATATATATGTGAACGAGTTTACAAAAGAATGTGTTTACATCAAAAGATCATACACATAAAATATATACAAGTTATCACAACCACGTCAAAAGATAGGGAAAGCAGGATCTGGTCTCGAGCGCTCCCTCCGCCGTCACCACCCACCTACCGTCACTCTCGGCCTGAAAGCAGACATGAAAATGCTTGAGTTTCCAAAAGGAAACCCCGTATGCCAAACCCTAACACATATATGAACAAAAAGGAAACATGCAATGTACTACGAAAATCACAACTGATACTACCGCTAAGTTCCCGGGACCTCTCTCCCGGCCATAGCCAACATCAACCAGGGTCTCAAGGGTCCTCTCACCCCAACCCCTCAAACACTCGTGCAGACAAGGCATCGCCGGTCCAAAACACGGCCAAACAACCCCCTTCTTGCCTCAGTATTACCGGAGCCACGGTTTTGCATCAACTGCCAGAGCCACGGCGACTGTAAAACATGCCTCATTCGCCGGAGCCACGGCTTTGCCTCAATTGCCGAAGCCACGACGACAGTTATCACAATCCCCCTCCACGTGTCACTACTGAGTGCTATAAGGCCGGCCTATCCGTCCGTCGCCCCAAAAGGGCCGGTGAACCCGTTGCCTTCTAGCCAATCAATAGTAACACACACACACCAAAACTGTGCAAAACGGTCGAACAAAATCTATCTTCCGGTCGACCGATCCTCACCCAGAGAACTGGCGCAACTGAAAAAACCCGCCAAACGGTCGACCGACAAAGGGGTCCCGGCCGACCGAAAAGCACCAGTAAGAAATCCATTTTCGCAAACCACGATAAAACGGTCGGACGACCCCAAACTTCCGGTCGACCGAAAAGCACCAGTAGGACTCACCAACAGTCCACACTACACGGTCGACCGAAACCGCACTTCCGGTCGACCGGCCAATAACTTCACTTAAGTCGTCGGTCGAACGAGATCTCAGGGCGGTCGACCGTTTAGAAGTCTACACCCCCAACCGACTTAAAACAGTACGTCCGGTCGAACTAGGTTAAAGCGGCGGTCGACCGTTTAGATGGTCAACGCCCTCGACCGACATACAACAATACTTTCGGTCGACCAACAAAGGGGTCCCGTTCGACCGAAAGTACACAGAGTGTCCTTCTCTTTCTAAAATTTCACAACCGGTCGACCACCCAAAGGCTATCGTTCGACTGGTGCAAGGGATTCGCCCCAAAATACACTATAACCGGTCGACCGTTTACAGTTCAGAAACTGTTGTGCAGGTCCGACGAGCCTCTCGGCCTACCATCGACCGCTCCCACTCCCACACTAATCATAGGTGAGCTTGAAATCAAGTTTGACATACCTTAAGGCTTGAAGAATCCTTTGAAGCAATAACGGCGAGCGCTTCCTCGCGAAACCTCTCTTCACGACGATCCTCGCTCCTCCGGCGACTCCAACAGCAACCCTCGTGCTCTCCGATCGCCACACAACGCCGACCTTCCACTTTCTGCCGAGAGAGACGAGTCTAGAGAGAGAGAGAGTGAGTTAGTGAGAGAGATGAGATCGTGAGAGAGAGAGAGTAAAACCCAAACCTTATATACTTTTCTCCAACTCGATCTCAGCCGTCCATCTCAATCCATCACTAATCCTCCCCTAAACACAATTAAAACATAAGCAAGGGTTAGGATCTAACACTCAGTGGATAATCAATATCCACATCTGGGTCGTTAGAGATATGAATATCAACTTTCATATCGTGCTCCATATGCACATTAATTTTTACGTTTTTCAGTTGAGCATGCGAAAATGATTATAGAATTATAATATGCATCCACCGCCATCTCCTCCTCTGGTAACCCTTGTCCCCTCCTATTCCTCCCTCCTCCCTCCCCGCGGCCTCTCCACTCCCCGCAGCCAATTCCCCGTCACAGCCTCCCCTCCCCGCCCTCCATCCCATGCCTCCTCTCCCCGCAGCCTCCCTCCTTCGTCTCCCGGCACCCTCCTCTCCCATAGCCTCCCTCATCTCCTCGCACCCTCCCCAAACTCCAACCCACAATCACGATCCCAGCCCCAATCCCAAACCCCAGCCATGAAATTATGTATCGCATGAAAAATCGGAACCCGGAACGACCAAACAAGCACTTTTTGGTTTTGGATGGTGTAGGTCATTTTGTTTTTTTGGTCAGCAGACACCGACGACCGATACATGTCGGTCTTAGTCATGACGGACGTACACCGACGGTACTTATCCATTGGTGTAGGTCATAGATATTACTTACTAATAGGACTCTTCCGTCGGTGTAGATGGCATGCCATCGGATTGATCCACACCTACATATCATCTGTCGGTGAATATCCGTCGGTGTTATTCGAAACGACGAAACAATACAAAATATTTTGACGGGAAAGTTCACGTCAAAATGAACACCGACGGTAAATATCCGTTGGAGTTGCGCAACATTCACATAAGAATTGCCGACAGAGGCATATCCGTCCGTGTAGCGGGACACCGACGGATAGATACCATCGGTGTAGCCCTGTAATGTAGTAGTTCTCTCCTTCATCATGCGAAGTCTATGTAGGTTCAGATTAGTATAACGTGTTAGTTCTAGATTCCGACTAATCTCAAATGTCTAGTTCTAATCTCAAATGAATCTCTAACCATGAAACTGCATTGCTTTCTAAACCGAGGTTTATGTAGTCCTTACTTTTGTATATAACTTTTTGTATTTGTAATATTTTCACATTTATTATAGAAAAAGTTATTTAATAATTAATAATTTTTTGATATTATTAAAATTTTCAATACTTCACACACTATCTCATTTATTATTCTTGATCGATCAGTTGATTATCTTTTACTAGGCGTGGCATACACTCCAAGTAAGGGAAAACTTCTTCCCTAGTTTGACGGTGAACGGAAATATTGGAAAAATGGTGGTCCGAATCATTTCAAGCTCTGCAAATCAAAGCTGGCCGACGCCAAATGAGAAGTGTAGTATCTACGGGCAATGTGGCGCCTACGGCGTGTGCATCGGAAGTGAGGCCAAGTGCAGTTGCATGGATGGATTCAAGCTCGAACACAAAACGAATAACAGTATTTCATCAAGTACGTCATCAAGTACGAATTGCGTCCGAAATGTCCTTCCAGCCCCCCCCCCCCCCGATTGGTTAATTATTATTTTTTATTTTTTTATTTTTGTTTTTTGTGTAAAAGAAAAAGATTATTTATATATAATTAGGTTAATGTATTGATTAGTTAAATTGTAATTTAGTTAATTAGGTTTTGAAAATTAATTGTAATTTTTTATGATTAATTAAATTGTTTTTGATTTATTAAGATATAATAAAATTTAAAAATTAAAAAAATCATATACGAAATACTAGTACAATACTCATAAACTTCGGATACGAAATACAATACAAATATGGAAACGAAATACTGTAGGTCATCGATGACTGAGAAGTCCAAGAACCGATGTCATCGTCTTGTGTTTTGTGTAGTCACACGCGCACTGTAGATTATTTCTCACAACTATAAATGCAGTCCACTTAGTTGGTTTTACCAAATCTCACTCAATTCATTTGCGAACAATGTCTTCATCTGATAAGTCTTCCAGTTCAATGTCTTCATCATCTTCAACATCTGATGACGAAGCTTATGACCAAGTGTTGAACTACTTAACAGAGTATGTCTCCGAAGTGGTGGATCGACGTCCTAAGAGGCGTAGAAGGAGAACTTCGAACCCGGATAGAGATAGGGAGTTTGGTTACAACCGTTTGATTGCCGATTATTTTTCTAACGACCGTGTTTATCCTGAAAACATTTTCAGGAGAAGATTTAGGATGTGAAAGCATGTCTTTCTTCGCATTGTGAGTGTCATTGAGGTGTCTGATCTCTTCTTCCAACGTACACCAGACGCCACCGGTAGGATAAGCATCTCTGGCCTGCAGAAATGTACCACGGCGATTCGTATGCTAACGTACTGTGTTGCGGCTAATGAGGTGGACGAATACTTAAGGCTAAGCGAATCCACGGCAAGAAACACACTTGAAAAATTCTGTGACGGTGTAATTAACAACTTCGGCGGTGAGTACGTACCTCCAAAAACCTAATGCAAGTGATTTAGAACGACTACTTCACGTTGTTGAGCAGCGTGGGTTCCCAGGCATGATGGGAAGTATCGATTGCATGCATTGGGTGTGGAAAAATTGTCCGATTGCATGGAGGGGCCAATATCAAGGGCGTAGTGGTAATGTCACTCTTGTCCTCGAGGCAGTGGCGTCGGCTGACAAGTGGATATGACACTCATTTTTGGCACACTAGGTTCATGCAATGACAAAATGTGCTGCAACGATCTCCGGTTTTGGACGACGTAATGTAAGGACGAGCTCCACCTGTGACTTTTTAGGTAAACGGTGCTCAATATGATATGAGATATTATCTTACGGGTGATATTGATTCAAAATTGGCGGCATTCATTCCGTCTATCGTTCATCCACAAACACCGAAGGACAGGTTATTTGTTGAACGACAAGAAGCAACACGCAAAGATGTAGAAAGTGCATTTATTGTCTTGCAAACGCGGTTCACGATCGTGAAGAAGTCATCTCTTGCATGGAGTAAGATCGTGTTTAACAAAATAATGACAGATTGCATTGTAATGCATAATATGATAGCGCCATTAACAGCGCCGGGGCAGTTCTCGGGCGCCCGATTTTCTCTCTCAGCCACATCAGCTTTTCTCTCTGTCACGTCAGCACAAATCAACCACCCCCCAAATTTTCATTACCCACACCTAGAAACAACAGAAGCATCCTACATTATCTCTCATTGACGTCATCTGATAATCAATTTTAGGTAAAACACAAAAAATATCAAAATTTTAAAAAATAAAAAACATATTTTCATAAAAATAATAATTAAAAAATGATTTAAAATAATTTTTAAAACATTTTTAACATATTTTAAAACATTATATATATATATATATATATATATATATATATATATATATATATATATATATATATATAAACCAATGGGCACCTCCCCCCGTTCCACCACCCGGGTGGAAAATCGGGCGGGATAATTTGGGCTAATGTGTCGGGCGTTTGGGTTTTTGATAGTTAAGGGCGGTCTAAGGATTTTGTAAGAGGGTTGGTTTGTGCTGACGTGATAGAGAGAGAAGTTGACGTGACTGAGGGAGAAAACCGGGCACCTGGGAGCTGCCCGGGCGCTGTTAACGGTGGTCTAAGTTGCTTCACTTAATATAAATTACTTTTTGAAATTAATTATTTAAAAAATAGTTTTATGGAAAGTTTTAGTCAAGTTTGATGACAAATCAATGTAGTTACGAAATATACTTGGTCTTTAAATTTACAAACTAAAAAATACAGTTGATTGCAAATGTAATCTTCACAAAATTTTGTCAATTATTTCGTCAAATATACAATACCATCAGAGAAAATGGATAACTATTTTGTATGTGAGTGAGATTATTTAGATTTCAAATGGCTTGCGAACGGCACAGGGAGGGTTTGAACAATCTACAAATAAAGTCATATCTTTTGAGAGAGAATAATTCCAAATGTATCGGAACCTCCTGAACTTGCCCGATTTGATCAATTTCTACGAATAAAGTCATATATTTGAGAACCAAGAAATTGTAATATTTCACATGATGTATGCATGACTTTGATTGTGAAAGAAATCATGCAATATCCTAAATTTCAAAGGTCCATAAAAATCTGATGGTCTAAAAAATGAATTTGTCAAATTAGAAGCTATCATTTCATAAATAAATTACAAAGATATAATAACTTCACATCAATTGTCATTGTTTTGAACTTTGGAACAATACTTCGTATTTGTAAAATTAAAATGATAACTTTACAAAGACAATACTTCGTGATTGTAAAATTAGAATGCACACCACAATAACACACTTCTTGTGAAAGACATGATCCATCATCCATTTTATAAATGGTGGTTGAGTTTAATTAAATTAGGCCTCTTCAATTTTCAGAGAATTGAGGAGGATCAAGATATAATATGGATATAGAGTCATTTTAAAAATAAAAAAAAATTACATATGTAATTTATGAGTACAATACTGACGTTTAAGTATTTATTCGCTGGAATCTATTTACTTCGAAAATATGAATTTTCAAATCTTTTTTATTCTTAATTTTTTATATTTTATTTACAATAGGAGTAGGAAATATTTGATACTAATTAACTTACGTGATTTATTACCCCATAAAAACATATTGTCCCCACCACCCATCTCAGATACCAGTAACACGTGTAATATCAACTGAAATGCAAGGCATTAATTTTTACTTGTTCAATTAATCATACAATAATATTTGCAGGGAAAAACCATCCAAAGCCAAAGAAAAAACCAAACGTACTTGTGATTCCAGTGATTTGTGCGGTTGTTGGAACAATCATCCTGACGGTCTTGATTTGTCTTTTCATTTGGAAGCATAAGAACAAAAGAAAGGGTATGGATTTTTTCATTCAAGTTCCTTTTTTCTTACTTAATCCATATTGTTCTTCAACCTACATCTTAATGAAGGTTGTGATGGAGAAGAGGAAGATAATCTAGATCTACCAATCCTTGATTATTCAACACTAGCTTCAGCCACACACAATTTCTCTGACGAAAATAAACTTGGCGAGGGAGGTTTTGGCCCAGTTTATAAGGTGGCAATTGTATGGGAGACATACATGTTGTTTCTTGTATATAATTATTTTAAGTTTATGTTCGAAATTGAAAATGTTTGACCATATGGTAACAATTTTGTTTTGCCCAATCTATTAAAAAATAGGGTACGTTGGCAGATGGCCAAGAAGTTGCCGTCAAAAGACTCTCCAAGTGTTCAAAGCAAGGCATTAAGGAGTTCAAGAACGAGGTGTTGTTGATTGCAAAGCTCCAACATCGAAACCTAGTCAGGCTTCTTGCTTGTTGTATACATGGAGATGATAGGTTGCTGATTTACGAGTACATGCCTAACAAAAGCTTGGATGGCTTCTTGTTTGGTTTGTCTTCTAACCATATAAGTTTAACATTCAGCCGTCTTGTTTCCTTGATTATGCTAGATGAAAAGTATTTGACGAGAAAAAAATATACAGAGTTGCTTCTTTATTGGTTAATGGAGGATTAAGTAACAGGTATATTTGGGCTGAGGATTATGACATTAGAAAATTTGATTTTGAAATTTGGGTAGTACGTAGCATTGACAAAAAGACTAAAAAGAAGGGTATTTCTGCTTTTTTGAATGTATACTACTAGAGAAGAATTAATTATTTTGAAATGGAGTAGGGCCAATTATTTAAATTTGTGAATTTCATAGTTGAGAAAGGAAAATTGTTACTCCTAAATTTAGAGGGCAAATATTGTCTACAATCAAAAGTAACAAAGGACTAAACTGCATTAGGAAAAATTATGCATTAACTGAAGACAATTTTCCATTTCTTTTGTATAGGGAAAGTCCTGTAAATAATTATTAGAAAAGCATATAATACAATCAAAAGAAATGTATAACTTATACTTTTATTGTTTTTCCATTTCTTATGCATAGGAAACGTTGAGAATGGTCTAAATTGGCAAACACGACACCAAATTGTCATGGTAATTACAAAAGGACTTCTATACCTCCATCAAGATTCCAGACTAAGTATAATCCATCTTGATCTCAAAGCAGGAAACATTCTTCTTGACAAAGATATGAACCCTAAGATCTCTGATTTTGGCACTGCGAGAATTTTCGGAGGAGATGAGACTGAAGTAAACAACACCCTCAGAGTCCTTTATTCACGTTTCAATTTATTTTCTATTAATTAATCTCAAATTATATGTGATATTGCTTTAACATGTTAGCCATGGGCCCTTTGGAGTGAAGGCAAAGGTGTTGATCTTATGGACCCTTCGATGGTTCGGCCTTTCGACGAAGGTGAGGTGCTGAAATGCATTAAAATTGGACTTTTGTGCGTGCAAGAACAACCCAACGACCGACCGTCAATGTCATCCGTGCTACACATTTTAGGCTGCAACATCGAGTCCATTACTGAACCAAAACAACCAGGATATGTCACGATTGGGGCTTCAACTGAGATAGAGACATCATCTTCAGCTTATCTAATCTCATCAAGCTCAAATAGCATGAGTATGACCATGTTTACAGGAAGATGATCAAAAGCGCCAAAAGAAACAAAAATGTTCATTCGTAGTGTAGTGACATCTAAAATTAAACAATATAATGATTGGCTAGGTACTTTCTTTCCTAGTGATTAAACAAATTGGTATTGGTATATCTTACATTCATAAGTATGTTTTTATGTTACTGCAATATAAGTGTATATATATTTTATTACTCATACCTCTACCTCAGTTTATAATTTAGTATAAGTGTATATTTTATCACTCATAGGTCTACCTTTTTATAATTTAGTATGCTCAGTGGCGGAACTATATGGTGGAAACTAGGGCAGATCCGGGATTTTTTTTGAACGAAAGATCTCAAAAATCACACATAAAAGTGTTACAATCACATTTTTCACCGCTACATGTCTTGAAATTGTTTCAAAATTGCTTTGTCATATGTAATGATGACATTTAAGAGCCATGGGTTATGATCCACGGCTACTTAGTCTTGATTGAATTTCTAAAAATTCTTATATATTTATCCATCCTAAGAAAATACCATCAAAATCAAAAGTCATATTGTATGATAAAATTAAACTATTTCAAGCATAATATCAATTACATAAGTACTAATATTAACCAAATTAATTTCATTTGAAGAATCCAAATTTACAATTTTCATCTTCAAAGCCTACTTAAATTTTAAAGCACGACTGAAATTAGGGGTGAACATTTCCCGGTTGGATCTTCAGTCCAGTTCCTAAAATTTTTGGTTTATCGGTTACGTGTTTAAATCAGACCACCTATGTAACATCCCATCTCCGAGCCCGCATCGACGGATATTTTAACACCTGCCCTTTTTTGGGAAAACCTACACCGACGGGACCTATCTGTCAGTGTAGGACGTTCAGATGGTAAAACTTTATCCGACCGAGTATATTTGTTGGTGTTATTAATATACTCCGTCGGAGGTATAAATGTCCGACGGATATCTATATCCGTCGGTGTTGTATGTGTAACACCGTCAAATAGTACATAGACGGATATTGATCCGTCGGTGATGCCCATATTTCTAGTAGTGATACTTAAAATCCATGACTTTAAATACATGGTCCATGATCATAACTCCATATGAATTACCTCGATATGATTAGAGACAATGGAGTTTAGAAGATGAGAGAAAAGCTTGTGACTGAGCTTATTTCACATTTTGTGACTGGGTTACATGAAGATATTCACCAGCTTAAAGGGATGCATTCGCCACATATCCCACACTGTCAATAACTTAAAAATTGAAGAGGAAAATTAAGGATATGATGGTGTGTTTCAAGAATGTGGATCCATCATTGAATTTGTCAGATGACGTAAGCTCCCAACATGTTCATCAAGATTCTGAGGAAATCTCGTAGAAATAGGAGTGTCACTGGATGAAGAAGACAATTTCATTTTCACAGGTGTGTCTGCTTCCAATGGAGGAATTGTAACTCAATAGGCGCGTGAGACAACGTTCTTCTAAGGTGAAGTTCCTCATTTCAAGTCTGTCAAGTCGAAAGAGGTGATGACGATCATATTTGTGAAGACTAAGACAGTGGGATTAGTCAAGAACAAATGCACTGTCGGCCTTCGAAGGTTCCACGACGGGGTGAGCAGACCAAAGGACCGACCAAAGTATTTTCCCCACCTTAGTTTTAATGAATTCTAATGTCTACAACAAATTAGGTTTTCATATCAAGCGTGGATTGAATTAATGTTAAATACCTATTTGGAACAAATTATAACGTATGTAGTTGGTTTGCATGCTTATTGATATTATGCGATAGAATGGTATGAATTCCCCCCCCCCCCCCCCCCCCCCCACACACACACAAATTTAGAAGACTTGAGTTTAAAATCCAAGAGATTAGGAGGAAAACAAATCCAAATGGATCTATCTTATGCTAAAACGGCATCACCAGTGCCATTTTGCATTGAACAAAAACGACAATGGTGGTGACATTTTTAGTTAATGAAAATGGCATCACCAATGCATTTTTATTCAATGCAAACGACACTAGGGTTGTTGTGGTAGCAGAAGACAGACTTAATTAAAGTCTGTTTGGCATGGATCCTTCTAATTTTCTTTCAACTTCAACAACTCATCAAATGATCCACAAGATTAATTAATTGACCATTTGCAACTCTATGATTCACTTAGTAAAAGGAGTACTCGTTCAAATACATTACATACTACACACCTCACAAAATAATTAGTCGTTTGAAAATTTACAAGTACCACTTAAACACTACAAAATCAATTTACTAAATGACCTATTCACATGTCTTCATGTTGTGTCCTAACTTACGACATTGCCCACATCGTGCTGTTCAACCACTTTGTTCGACCATGTTGTTTCTTATTATTTTTGTTCTTGGACGTCTGCTCTGGCTTACGACATAAGGCGCTATTAGTTGAACAGGTCATTCTGAAGGCCAAAACCTTTCGTCTGGTATTGGAAAGAAAATCGATGTGTATGCTCTCTTGTACGCTTGGGCAGTTATGAATTCGAAAATGATTCATGAAGTATGAATATTCGCATGGTGGTTATTGCAGACGACCAACACATGTGGGCATGGAATGTGGTGTGCATCTATGAACCCGCATGAGTAGTTGGGGCTGTCTCCATCAATATAACCTGATAGCTACGAGATTGGTTGCTTTCTACACTAAATATATTATGACTATGCCTTGTACAGAAAGTTGTGCAGCTAAATGTCGTTGCCTTGTGATTTCATCGTTGACCTTTTTAGGATAGACCAATATCATAGCTACTCTTCCCTTCATCCCTTCTACTCACAAAATATTTATTCAGTCGCAAGTAAGTCATCATGATCAGAGGACAAACTGGTGAGCCATGTACACACTTTTAACACATTGTTAAAGATTTCTAACAAGTTTGTTGTCATTATACGAAAATGTCAGCCACAATAATGGCTTAGTTCCCAATACGAAACATCCTCTTGTTCTTTAATCCACTTGAACCCATCAGGGTGATTAACCTCGATATCCTTCATATGCTCTCCAATTTTTTTATCAGGAGTGACACCAGCATGCCAAAATTTATTTTGAAATTCCACATTCTTGCACCGAGCATGTCTACAATACTTGAAACCTTCAATGGATTCCGCAAAGGACTAGAAAATTCTTTGAAACTGCTCAATGTTTGGGTTTATTCTCGTCGTATGAATCTCGACTACTGTGTGTGGGTTGGTGGTGCAAATATTAGACATAAATCATTTTAAATTACGATAAGATGTCTCATCAACTCCGTAAACTTTTTAGTGCTTTCTTTCGGGCGTACCAAGCTTTTTAATATATTTGATGTCTATGAAGAAATGGGCCTTCACTAGTGCTTTAATTTCTGTAGGAGTGATAGTGATGTTTGTTCAAATGGTGGCAACAATCATGTTGGAAATTAAACCAGCATCACATGGCACATGGTCATGCAATAGGCCCTTGTTACTATAGTTGTGTTCAAACTTGTATCTCTTCACATGAAAACATTTTCTCCAGTCACTGTAGGAGGCATGTATCCTCAAATCACACTCTTTCTTCAAACAACAAGTTGTAAATAACATTTTCCCATACACTAACACTTTGAATTAGATGGTTTTTCGCAAATGCCATGTCGTAGAGGTATTCATCAAATATTAGTAGTCTAGTTTCGATGAAAGATTTGAGACTACTTGGTTTGAAGTCTCATGATTGTCATGAATTGATGCAACAATTGTTACCTATTTCTATTAGATTGATATTGGAAAAACACGTTAGACACGCTATTATCAAACGTTGTTTTTTCTTAAACAAATTTGCAGCAAAGTACTTGATCCGGAGTACTTGGATAAGTTGCTGAATGAAGTGGTTGTTACAATATGTCAGTTGGAGATGTACTTCCCATAATCATTTTTTGACATTATGGTGCATTTGGTGGTTCATCTAGTTAGAGAAATTGAATTAGCTAGATCGGTATTTCTGAGGTACATATGTATCCTTTTGAGCAGTACATGGGTGTGTTGAAGGGTTATTATAACAATTGATGGAGGCATGATGCTAGCATCGTTGAAGGCTACATAGCCCAAGATGTTATTCCGTTATGTAATGATTACTTGACTAATACAAAAAGTGTGGGACTTCCTAAGAATCGTCATGAATCTAGGGTTGGACGTACACATGGTCCAAAATTGATAAGTCCAAAGGGTGAGGATCTCTTTAAGGCGTATTTTTATGTGTTTTCAATTCTAACGAAGTGCAACCTTTTCTGGATGACCACATATCCTTAATCAAGGAAAACATCCTACATGGAATGATCAACAAATAATTAATGCCCACAACAAAATTTTCATTGATTGGTGTACAACCGTAAATTTCTGAGAATTTAAAGTTGTTGGCCTATAGGCCTAATCCTGTTGTCACATCTTATTGTGGCTACGTAATCAATGGATACTCCTTCTACACCAAAATGAAAGATGGTAAAAGCACAATGCTAAACCACGATATCACTTTAGTAGTTGAATCATTACATATCTCTAGTTCCAAAAATTAAAAAAATCATATATGTGCCGACATGTCATATTATGGACAAATTGAAGAAATATGGGAGTTGAACTTCACCAAATTCAATATGGTAGTATTTAAATGCATGTGGGTGGACAATAACAATTGGCCTCGAGTTGATGAGTTGGGATTTAGTTTGGTGAACCTTAATAAAGAATGATTCAGAGAAGATCCTTTTATTTTGTCAGATCAAGCAAAACATATTTTCTATGTAGCATACCTATGTGATATTGAATGGTCGGTAGTTTTTTAAGGAAAATGTCAGATTATTTCTCAAGAAGATTTCAATGAGACTGAAGAAATTCTCTCATTTTCACAACAAGTGCCTAACTCAAGTTAGTCGACGGTGATAGAAATGTTGATAACTTACTTATTCGGGATAATCATCGTGAAGGAATATGGATGGAAGATCCTAAGAGAAAAAAAATGAAAAATGAAAACATAAATGTTAAGTTAGTATTTTATTAGTTTATGTTTAGATCTTATGAGTTTAATTTGTTTATGAACTAACCATTACAATTCATATTGCGTCAGCTTTGTTTTTTTCCAAGTGAATGGATCCCAACAAGAAGTCCAACCTGCCCAAGTTGAAGAGTGACAAAATTGTGACACTATAAGTGGCGATGATGACATGATATCATCTCATACCCATAGAGCAACTCTTATGTTAGAGTTTCAGCAAAAAATTAAGCGGGAAGGTCCATTGCCTTTGAAGTTTGATAATGTCTTGGAGCCAACTGGAGAAAACAAAATATATTGGACAAGTTATTTGGGTAGTCTTGAGAGAAGCAAAGTAGATATCAATATTGAGAAGTGGTCAAAAGTGGATGTAGCACAAAAAGAAGAAATTTGGAAAAATGCAATTGTATGAGTTTGTTTTCAAATTGTCTTTTGGGTTTATTATTTTTCTTTATAGTTTCTTACCTAATTAATACTTCTTTTCATTGTTTTCATGTTGTAGGAAAAAAACATTTTCAGTCCACTAAAACGTTGAAGAAGTGGATTTCGTATATGTGTAGTTGATGGAAACATTTCAAAACCAAGCTGACCTCCAATTTCATCTTTGGGGAGTATAAGGATCGTAATCCATGTGCAATTTATAATTTTATTTTTCAGACGACATGGACTTATTTCAAAAGATCAAGACTAACTGCAGAATTTTCGGTATATATACAATCATAATTCTTTATACATTGAAATTTTTATTATGGTAACTAATCTCTTTTTTTGTTTGTAGGAACTACGAGCGCTCAACAAGGAACGACAATCTAAAATCAAGTTTCAGCACTGATTGTCTCGTAGGGGATACCGTAAACTTAAGGAGAACATGATGACCGAAAAGGTTGCCAAGAACAAACAAAAAGCTTTAGAGGTTGGTCTGAGCAAAGAGCAACCAAGTAATTTGTCTCCTTCGTCTCCCCCTTCTAGGCAAGAGAAGTGGAAGAGAGAGCGTGTTACTCCAAACGGCAGTTACATTAATGATGAGTCTGCAGTAATTGCCTCCAAGATTGTAAGTAGTTACATTTAATTCTTGGGGTTTGTATACGTTTATAAGTTAATAAAATATTTTTTAAACATTATTTTCATAATAGGACGATCTTACACTGCAAGCTATCCCAAGGTGAATTTGTTTCAGATAGCAGAAATGATGTATTGGCTGCTGCCTTGGGCAAGGAGGAGCATCCTGAGCGAGTACATGGTGTCGGTAGTCGAATAGGACTACGTCAATACTTTGGGTAATCATCCTCATATTGTAGTTCTAAGGGTGATAACGTGAAATGCGAAGAGAACATCCATGAGCTGGAAAACATGGTCAAGAATTTATATGATCACTTTGGAGTTTCCACCAATATTACTACAATTATACAAACACCACGGAGTGTATACAAACTAAAGTTGTATCACAGTGAGAAAATTGGATCAAAAAATGTGAAAGTGACTTTGGATAAGTCTATCCATGGTGATGCGATCTTGCTAGTACCTAAATATGAAGTTCAGACGGTTGGCAATGCAAAAGGATGTGTATTGCAATGGCCCCATTCCTTGATAAAAATAAGATAGAAGGATAACGTATTAACTTTGATTTTAATAACTCCATAAATGTTGTATATATTACTCAAATAGGTATTTTCTAATAATATTTCTTTACATTTAAGGTTGAAGGTCCAATGTGCAAATGATCTGAAAATCCGGTCGTGTTTAACGAGAAACAATTGCCTACGAATTGGAAAATGTTTTTCCACTTTGATAAAAGATAGACCCGAAGATTTATGGTTCAATGTGTTTTGGAGAAAGCAATTGTAGGCGACACAACCGATGACGACATAGAAGCAAAGTTATATGTCACAATGAATGATGTGATGTAATTTTTGAGGATGGAATGATTGTGTATAACAATCATCCAAGTTCACTTAAAGTAAGTCATGCTAGTTTTTTCCTACATGTTTATTTTCATTTTAATTTAAATCATTATATATTGATTTTAATAGGCATCTCTACCAATGCCATTTTGAAAAAGATTTGGTAATTTGTGTCACACTCTACTCTGAACCCTTCTTAACCAAGTAATGATACTAGACCGCAAAAAATGCTAAGGTGATGTTTGAAGGCGAGAAGACGTATTATCTGGCACCATATTGGGAGACATAAGAATTTCATTATATTCTATAATACTTGTAATATTAGCATTAAATAATTAATGAAGTGATTTAACATGATTAATTTTAAGTGATCATTGAATGTTAGTTGTTTTATGTGTCGATGCAAAAATTGCATATTGGTTTGATCCTTTGGCATCGAACAAACCTAGTGAAGATTTGAATAGATTATTGAGTTCTAAGTTATTTTGAATTAATTTTCCATCTTTTACATATTTTGGTAGAGTGATGGATATCTATAAAATGATGGGTAGAAAACGGACTAAAAAGAAGCTAACAATTTGGCATGTCATGAATGTAAGATCATTCATTAATGCATGTCTTGATAATATGCAGTATACTTTTCATTAATTTCATTATTTCTCTAATATACATAACATCTTAATTGTAGTACCGTAAACAAGTTAAAAATATTGAATGTGGTTATTACATAATGAGGTATATGAAACAAATTGTTGAGTCTAGATTGCAAGAGGGAGATTTACGATAGGTAAATTTTGATATATATATCTTATATTGGGTTATATCGATTTTGGGGTACAATTTATTTGTTAATATATGTATTTTTTTACTCTGTAGATTTTTTAAGAACTCTTGAATCGTATGCGCAGGGGGAGATAAACATTACACTTGGGAAAGGGTTTTCTTTTTTCATCAGTTCTATGCTTTTACATATTGATTGATACATGTAAGGTAGAACATGATTTTGGAATTTTAGTGGATAGTAATTTACATCTTATTTTGTTTCCAATTGTCGATATTTTGAATGTGTGACTTAATTATAGGTGAATGGTGTGTGATTGTTGAACGTGTGGGTTATGTGAAAGTGAATGTTGTGCAACTTCTTGTATAATTCCAGGAAATTTTATGAGAAATTAAAAATAAAACAGAATTGCGGGAAAAAAACAAATTAAAAGGACATATCACGTCGTTTTTTAACAAAAACCGTCATGGTATCCCAATCTACCACGTCGGTTTTTAGGTAGCAACCGACGTGGTAGATTGGGATACCATGACGTTTTTTGTTAAAAAGGCATGATATGTCCTTTTATTTTTCTAAAAACCGACGAAGTATATAGGCTTACCACATCAATATTGTTGGCAAAACCGACATGGTGTCCGAACATATCACGTCGGTTTTTATTTTAAAACGAACGTGGTAGACCTACATACCATGACGGTTTTACGAAGAAACCAACGTGGTAGACCTACATACCACGTTGATTTTCTGATCGACGTAAAAAGCTCTCATTTACCACGTCCCACCCTTACCATGTCGATCAACAGGTGTGGTCAACCCGACGTAATAAGTCATAAAATTTGACGTAATAACCATATTTTGCAGCAGTGTCGCCCTCATCATCTGCCTACTTATAGAATTGATTTTCGTGTCTACGAGGGAATATTATGAGTTATTGGAGACACAGAAGTCAATTGGCCCGTTCAGGGTGCATATCGGTAAAGATGGATAAGGTTTTTTGAAACACAACTTGGTCAGTACAGATTTACGAGAACAAAACCAAAATTGAACAAATACTGATGAAGCCAAAGAATTAGACTGGCCCATCCAAGTTAATTTGGTTTTGGTCCGTTTACTTTTAGGTTGACTTGATTTCTAGTTATTAAAAAAAAGACTTGCACAATGCAAATATTGTTGAATGCATGGTGGACGTGGCGACGATGTGTGGAGATGAAGAAGAAGGAAAAATAGGGACTTGGGAGTAGGAGGAAGACTAGTCGACAATTAATGAGAGTGGCGGTAGAAGGAAGGCTTCAACTCTTGGGATAAGTTTTTTCTTGAAGTTAATATTACAAGTTTAGGACATTATATTACAATATCTACTATCATATAATAAGTATATTACATTTTCGCAACTTAGTAAAAATATTTTACTATCTCAGCATACAACCCATGCTCAATTTTTTTTACCTCTTATGTTCAATTCTCTAGTCTATTTGGTTCAACCCAAACCCTAATATTGAACCTGCTCCAGAACCAAACCCCACATAAGTTCACAAAATTTCAATATAACCTAACCCAATCAGTTTGGTTAGGGTCGGTTGCATGTTTGACCCGATCCAATATGCATCGCTAGCTTCCATACATTGTTAGGTTTTGTTAGTCCACCACCGTAAAATCCAAATACGTTGGTGGAGATGATGCACTCAATTGCTCAACATTATTACATATCATTTTGTTACTTTTTATATTTTTTTGAGGTAACTATTTTGGCAATAGAATTTTCCACATGGTCTGTACCACCAATTCAAATTTCTATGTTTTTCTCTGATGTTATATTACCATCAACAAATGTTGCAATAAGTAATTGCCTTACATTCAAGGCACAATTATTGCCGTCATAGTTTTTTTAGAGTAATAGTGTCATCATAGTTAACTACAATGACTTGATTTATCTTCTAAACTTGAACAAAACACCTAAATCTTGCACAAAGTACTAATACTTATCGACACAGCAGGTGCACTGCATAGGAACACTAGAGACCCTGTGGCTATCATCTCCTTCCGTGCCATGGAACCGCGAAGCAAATGGGTATGTGCCCAGTGGACATGCTGGACTAGCCGTCGTCGAGGATAACCATATTTTAGGAACAATTGGAATCTTTGCGAGGACCGGGTGTGACGAGCTCTCAGGGGTCTAACAATATGGTGGTTGACGCCCAAGATCTAGTCGGAGTTGTTCTCGTCAACGGGCATGGATGTGTGAGGATGTACACGAGTCTCGTCACAACAAATAACATTCACGCGGAACGCCATCTCAAGCAGAAAGTTGCGCCAGAGTGGAGGTTGAGAAAGGTGGGGAGATGAAGAAGGTGTTAAACCAGCTAGTGAAGACGCAAAACAAGTTAGAGAATACGCAAAACAACCTCGAGAGGTATAAGTCGATGGTCGGCTTTTTGATGGAGATGGGAGGTTTTAATCCTGAGGTATTGTATTTATAATTGAGTAAATTATATTACATTTACTAAGTGAATTTATATACATTATAATGTTTTCAGTGACTTAATGTTTAATGTTTTAATCGTGCAAACCTTTTGCACTCCAAATCCACGGCCAAGTCGAGATAACGATGACGATCCATCTGGTGGAGTCGACACAAGAGGTTTACTAACTTTGTGCTTTATGTTTTCTATCATTTTTTTATTTAATGTTATTGTAGTACTTACTGAATTTAGATGCTAATTGTAATGAAATTACAACCTGTTTGTTGGAATTGTTTTTAGATAAGTTATATATAACTTTTGTGTTTAGATTGTTTGAATTATTGTTAGAAGAGTTGCATGTCTATGAATGGTTGTTGTTGAATAATGATTGAATCGGAAGTGTATGAATGGTTATTGAATGATGTGTATGAATGTTTGAGGAATGAACAGAGAAACCCAGAACCCAGATGAGCAAACAAGCTCTTTTGGGTTCTGGAAAATAAAAACACTAACAAACAATATCCGTCGGTGTACTAACATTTGTAGACATACACCAATGGAACAATATCTGTTGGTGTATGTGGCCGATAATTAGCTCCGACAACACCTATCTATTGGTGTAGATTCTGCAACCGTCGGAGTATGTATTGGTCAGTGTAACCTACACCGGCGGTTAGCTCCGTCGGTGATTGGCCGTTGATGTTCTACGATACGACGGAAGCAAGTGAAAAAAATTGTCGGGAATTGTCACGCCAAAATTACTACCGACGGTATATATCTGTCGGTCCATCCGTCGGAGTAGACATACACCGACGCATTAAACGCCGACAACACTGTTTCTGTCGGTGTATAGGAACACCAACGGGAAAACAATAAGCACCAACGGATACCTTCCGTCGGTGATGTCCCATATTTCTGTAGTTGCCACGTATTGTTGTAATGGCCAGCCACTCCATCTTCATGAGCACCGACCTCTGCATTCCCCCCATTCGCATGTTGACTACTGCAAACACTCCAGCAACAGTGGCAACCACGTACTCTTGTGCTAGCAGGTAGTGGCAGCGATGACCGTCTGCCTTAAACAGAAATGTGTGGAGAAATATATTGAATCAAACAACAAAGTTAAAACATTTAGGGTCCAAAAATATGGGTCAATCAACCAACCAACTCGCAGCTACACTCGTAGAACATCCTATACGCGACCCCCACAGTTGTCCTCCTTAAGATCTTTGCTGGAATGTCGTAGAAGAAAAATAGAACTACGTATAGGTCGTGGCTACGGTGTGAGGATCCAACATTGTTCACCATAACGTCTAATTGTGGCTTGGCTTGGTTGAGGTTTGTATTGGGACACTTGAGTCTCGAACAAGGACTCCTTATATAGTAGTTTGGGGGAGAGGAATGTGAGGAGTCTGAGGAACGATCGGTTCACTATATAGAATGTCGTGTCCTCTCACGGACAAAAATGTTATTTTGAATTTAAAGTGTCTCACAGGAGACTATTGGCTTCTGTTAGTGAACTTTGTCCTTCGCGGAACACTTAAGTCCTTAACGGGACATTTGAGTCCCAAGCGGGATACTTTAGACCTAAGGGGACACTTGAGACCCGAATGGGACATTTGAGTACCAAACGGGAGAGTTGAGACCCGAATGGGAAACTTGAGACCCGAACGGGACACTTGAGACCCGAGGGTGACACTTAAGACCCGAGCGGGACACTTGAGACCCGAGGAGGACACTTGAGTCCTGAGGAGCACACTAGAGTCCGTAGTGGGACACTTGAGTCCTGATCAGGACACTTGAGACCCGAACGGGACACTTGAGTCCCAAGTAGTACACTTGAGTACGGAGCGTGACACTTGAGTCCATAGCGGGACACTTAAGACCCGAATGGGACACTGGAGTCCTTAGCGGACTTCTCAAATTTCTATTTCATTCATCGACAACAAGAAGGTGCCGAAGAAGATAGGAGAGTGGGAGAAGAAGAGAAGGAAAATAGGGAAAATCATATTAAAAAGAGAAAATTACAACATAAACATTTACATATATTCTACAAACAATCTATGTTTTGGGATATCCTCTCAAATCCCAGTCCTCATAGTCTAGATCTCCCGGCTAAGGAAACACTCTCCAAATATCTAACTTCCCCATGTCTTTGGATTGATTCTTTTTATCATTGCCTGACACACCACGCGAATAGAAAGCGGGTCTTTTACACAAGATATTCTCTAAGGACATTCCAATTCCCTCATCAGGTCCAATGAAAATAGTGGTATTAGAGACTTGTTGCTCCACTAAAGGGTCCATGTTATTCCTTGAGGGGTACGACATTAAGATCATGTGCACAAGGGTCATGGGACAAAAAGATAAGGCACAATCCTGTGCCGACTTAAAATCAATATGGTCCATGTTATTCTCAATTTGGATCAAATCCCCCACCAATCCACCATGTAGTCATGAATTGAAAGCCCTAGTCCCTCAGACTGAATAGGAGTTTGACTTTAAAAGATTGTGCTTTGAATTTTGAATGTGATGGTCGTTCAATATGAGAATATGAATCTCATGTTGACAAGAAAAGTCATCCTCCTCACCTTCACTTAATTGTTGTGCCATCTGACTCACTTGCAATCCAAAGTTTGTAAGGAATCCATGTTGGACTTGATCAAAATTTGAGTGGTTTGCATGAACGTTTGGAGGGTTTATTCTAAGGAATCAAGTATAAGGTCAACTATGAGGTTGAAGTCAGAATTTTTGAAATTTTTGGGTTGGGTGTTCATGAGCTAGAATGTGTGCAATGATTGGTAGTTAGGTGTCGGTAGGGATTTTGGTATTTGGGAGGAGGATATTGGGTAGGCATGATGTATGATACTTAGGATTTCTAACATTTTCCTATAAATATGTCCTTCCAGGGTTATACGTGAATGTGTATGGGTCATAATGAGTAGTTTGGGAAAAGAATCATCATATTCGAGTTTGGTAGGAACATACGAAGATTCCTCGAACACATGACCACTTATACCACTCTGGTAATCTGACGTGGCTTCTGGAACCACTGATGCGCTCATACCCTCTACCGAATGCACAAAAGAGGCCAATGTTTCTTGTAATGACTCACTTTATTCACCAACATATGATCTGAAACAACTAGATGATGGTCTAACTGTTTGTTCCTCTCTCTTATCACCCCAATCTAAAGACTGCTCAGCCACACAATAAAAATTATCCCAACCCACTTGGGTGTTTGTCTGAGGCACCCCAGGGTGCATTGGTTGGGTATACCTGGGAAAATAGTCATGGTTCCAATAATGAAATGAATGGTTTCCCATGTAACCGCTCATCTCAACAATAACACTATCAAATCAACTACACTCACCACTACAAGATCAAGCTTACATAAAAGTTCTCAACTCGACCCTAAAACACTAAGAGAAAGGGTGTAAAGGGGAGAAGACTAAATGATAGAAGTAGAGGAGAAGATGACTCAGGTTAGAAGAGAAGAAGCCTTAAGAACTAGCGTAAGTAGTGGGGTTAGGTAGAAGCCTAAACTAGCAAACACGACTCCAATAAACCTAAGGTCAACTATAGGTCCTTAGGCTAGACGATGCCTAACCGCGACTCCCCACACTCCTGAATACCTCACCTAGCTCTCTCGGTCATAGGTCACAAAGCCGAATGAGAAAGTCAAGACTCGGAGGTCCCAAAAGTCTCAATGCAACTAAGCAAACAACAACGATCAGGTCATAACGTTGAGAATAAGATTGTCTCTTAAGTGCCTCCGAAGTCCTTAGGGTCGTTGTCTACTTGATTTTAATTAGGTCTTTAGATTAGTCTGATTTTTGGGGCGAAGAAAAGGTGATAAAATCCCCCACCTTATCTTGTATGGGACAATCCCTCCTTAGTAGCGTATCGAGTCTTAAGTTTAGCAGTCCATTCTCCAAACAAATGTTCACCTCACACTTGTCCCGGTGCACCTGACAAACCAATGCATGCTTTAACCATGCATGTAGGAGGGAAAGATGCATGTACCTCACGTCAGCAATTGACAATAGAAATCTAAAGAAAAGACGAATGCGTGCAAGGTCTACACATGATGCGTGACCAAGATGACAATCAATCTAATCTTTTGCATTGAGTTTTAGAGGCCAAGTTGTCTTAAAAGGAGAATGATGCACATTTAACGGGTTATGAGTTTAGTATAGAGCATGTATTTAAAGTTCAAAACCGCAAGTGCACGACCGCATTGAAGTGGTGGCAAGTACAAGTCTTCTCCACGAGGAGCTAGTGCACGTCGTTATCGACCATACTCGAGTGAGGGAATAAAATGAATATTTCATGTATCGAAACTAACTGACTAATGCGACATGGGTCGACTAAAGAAACCTAATATGACTAGTCCCGTAGGAGGTGGAGAATGTAGGCAAAAGTGTAGATGTGTGGTACATGTGTGTATACAATTTAGCACTAATGACATGCATTCCATGGAATTCTTCTATTAACCACAATCCTAAGTGTGTCGTTACGTTGATTAAGATTTAACATCCCCGTTAAAACATACAAAATACTGCTCATGGTAAGGCCAAAGATAACCATAAGCTTACATGTCAATCTTATCTCTTTATCCACTCAAATATTATCTTCACCTCATTAATCCCCATTAAGTGGGCCCACTAACTAAAGCATGTGCTAAGAATCCATTAGGACCATTAACACATCAAAGGAAAGAGTGGGAAAACCCATCAAAATGACTGCAAATCCTTTGAAGTTGCAAGATTAAGATTAAAACACACATAAATCTAACTACATCCACACTTCACATTATCCTCCACCCCTCAGTGGCGATGGATTACTCCCCAATCATCTCATTAACAAAGAAAACAACAAAGTAAAAATAACACATGAAAAAGTAAAGAGAACTAAATCTAATCAAGACAAGAATGTAAATAACACAAACCAAAACTTGATTAATGAAAGATGCTTACAAGGTTATGGTCTTCTCCTCTCCTCCACTACTCTACTAAGCAAGAATTAAACCTACCCTAAGGAGCAGAAAAAGGAACAAGAAGAGAAATGGATTACAAGTGTATTTATAGAAGATTAGAATGTCATGATTAATCAAACGGCTGGAAATCGGATTTGGGGTGCTCCAGAGTGCTTCTACTCGAATACCCGACTCGCTCCACAAATGTCAGTGTCTGTCTCCAAAAAACAGACCCGTCATGGGCAGATTTGGGTCCGCTAGTGGCAATTGTTTTGAGTCAGATCTACCCCAAATTTCTACAACTTAAGTTCATCAATTGAGCACTTGTGGTGCACCTTGATCTGTTGGTACAAACCCATTTAGTTTGAATTGTAGAATTTCTCCACAAACTCTTGAGATTATGGTCTTTTTGTAACCAAGATATTTTCTTTACAACCAGGTCACTCCGATTTTACAATCAGGTCCTTGTCCATTACAAACATGACTCCACCTTAATTTAGATTTAACACAATCATTAAAACATACAAGACATTAATCAAGATAAGGCTGATTGACATCATATCATGCACATATTTGTGTCTTATATCCTTTATTTTTAACCTAAGCAATGCTACGTAACGAGTTTTATGTTTATGTTTCAGGAATAAATAGGCCTGGGAAGAAGAGACTCCAAAAGGACTTAAAAGCAAGGAAAATGACTAAGATGCAAGACCTATGGACTGAGATGCAAGAGAGAATGACCCGGATGTAAAACCAAAATGACCAATGAGCAAATCAAGAAGCTCCACACCATCATGAGGAGTATTTTGGCAATTAGATCCGGGATCAAACGTCAACAACCAAATCAGGTTCACCAAACATCAAGAAATCAAGTCCTAAACAAGCCGTCCAAAATCGATGCTAATCAGACCAAGATGGACCGCCAATCTGCAGCCACAGACCGCCAATTGGTGGTCCAATATGGCCCAATGGCAACCTCCCTTGGCGTGGGTGTTTGTTATATTGTCTTATGTCCATTTATAGTATGCGTTTTAGTCCCATACCGGGGGATTGTCCTCGTTTATCTTTTTCATGCCTATAAATAGAACTCTTCCTCTCCTTTTGTATTCACTCATTGCTTGGTGGCATTCACTCTACTTGGAGTAAGCCTTGGAGCAAAAGCTCAAGGTGGTGAAGAATGCTACTTGTAATGTCAGTCATGTAAATAAAATAATTTTTTTAGTTAGTTTTATATTGTCTCTTTTTGCATGTTTAGTTTAATTTTGTTTTGTCTTATTTTCTTAATGAAAACTGAGTAGTTCCATCCCCATTTGGGGTGGAGGTAATGTAGAATATGTGATGTTTTTGGGTTCTTTTATTTGTGTCATTTCATATGCTCAATATAGATCTATACTTTTAGTATAATTAAACTTATATTAGATGGGATAATGTCCACAATAGGTACTTATCTCATACTAGTTTTAGAGTTTATCTTGTTGCTTGTAATGATTTGATGGAAATGACTTGTTATGTATGGATCCATGTTTGGTGCACATTCACATGAATTCTTTAGGTTATATGTAGGATTGATTGATGCTTTAATGGCCACACTAGGTACTTATTGCATGCTCGAGAATCTAAAATCAACCTCAACTTTATGTGAGATATGCATGTTCATGGTTTGCCATGTAGTGTTGTGTATCCTACACTTAGATTCTACACTAGCTTCTACTTGTATGCCACACAAACTACACGTGTTTCTAATTGAAAAGAAGACTCATTTACACACACATACCTACACACCTCCACTACATGGGGTTTAGTTTTATTGTTTGTTCATTCGTAGTTTAATTTAGTGTAATCACATGTTTTCTCCCCTTTGTTTCCCACTCGCCTTCAAACTCACCAGAGTCGATACACCTCCCTGTCGATCGAACCGTATTTGCCACCGCTTCAACGCGGTCATGCACTTGCGGTTATTTTAACTGAATCAATCAAAGGCCAGCATGATCGCATGCTTCCACATGTCATCCTTATCTCTTTATTCACTCAAATCTTATCCTGACCTCATCATTCCCCATTAAGTGGGTGCACTATCCAAAGCATGTGCTAGGTATCTCCTTGGATCATTAACACATCAAAGGCAAGAGTGAGAAATACATCAAAATGGCTATGGAAATCAATTGAAGTTCCAAGATTAAAATTAAAACACACACAAGTCTAACTACATCCACACCACATCATCCTCCACCCCCAATGGTTATGAATTAACATAGCAAACAACAAAATAAAAACAACACATGAACAAATGCAGAAAACTAAATCTAATCAAGGCAAGAATGTAAACAAGAACAACAAACATTTGACTAATGAAAGAAGATTACAAGATTCATGTCTTCTCCTCTGTACTACTCTACTAAGTAAGAAAATAAACCTAACCTAATGAGGAGAACGAGTAAGAAGAAGGGAAGAAGGGATGGGTTACAAGTGTATTTATAGAAGATTGGAATGTCTAAATTAATCTAGGTGCAATTAGACGACTGAAAAGTGTATCTGGATATTCCAAAGTGCTCTGACCCAACTACCTGACTCACTGGAGAAATTTGAACACCAATCGCCAAATCGGATTCGTTATTGGCGGAACATTTTGATCAGATTGGCCCCAAATTGTGACATAAGCTTAAGTTCACCTATTGAACACGTTGGATGTGCCTGAATTTGTTGGTTCGAGTTGGTTTGGTCTTAGTTGTAGAATTTCTCCTCTGGTTCATGAGATTATGGACTTTTGCGACCAACATATTTTCTTTACGATCAGGTCCCTCCCGATTTTCACTTAGGTCCTTTGTGACTTGCAAACAGGTCTAGAAAGCTTCCAAATCAGTCTTTTCTTCATGCATTAGAGTGCTTTATGCTTCCTTTCAATTATTTATTACCTACAACCTGAAATACATGCAACAACAACCCGAGTAGCACAAATATGGGGTAACATAAATGATATATAACATGAATGCATTGAAGGATATGCTAATAATCATAATCCAAGTATTTGACCACCACTAGATACCTTTCATGGGAAATGAAGCCTTCCTCAGCAAACCACACGCAACGTCTGATGATGTCATCATGATGGGCATTACTATTCGACTCTAGGTTTATTCCATCTGTTTAAGGCGTTATGTAGAGTCGTCAGACATCTTTCCTCCAATGATTAAGAATGTAAGCAGGTGGAATTGAAACAATTTTGAAAAATCTTAGCACAACTAAAAAGTGGCAACAGATGGGTCCCTCGTGTTCAATGAGTCGACAACTATAGTTTAAGAGCTTGTGTTTGGTATTGCACTTCAAACATCTTCTCCTTGATAAAGTTAGAGTCGCCTTCAACATTGATATGTTCTCTAACCCGAATATGGAGCACCTCCTCCCTGTTTTCACCATGCAATATATCACATTAAACCATCCTACAGGTGTGATGTTGAAATCTCTTGAAGGCTCCTACTATGTACAACTCAAATATCTATTTTTCAAATTGAAAGTCTGTAATAAGCTGTAAATGTCTATGGAGACAGTCAAAATCTGATTGAGCCTCATTCTCGTGCTTGCTTTTCAATGCTAATTCGCATTGCATAACAAACTGCGTGAGATTTGTCTTAGAAGTTAGATACTTGTCAAATAAGGTATTCGTACTTTCACTACGTTGTGTCTAAGACATCCTGGCAAAAAAATGACTGCAAAGGAATGAAGCAACTCAAGGTTGACGAAGATCGTAAATGGAATGAAGTCAGATTTTTTAAGGGAGAATTCTTGAATGAATTTGACCCACTGACAGTAAAAAATGGCAAAATATTTCATATCGTACACCAACTGTTTCAAATAACTTAATATTTTTGCACGATTGCTGGCAGGCAATTTGAAAGGTGCTTTGTTCATGATATGTCATATACAAAATATGTGCATGGCCTGTATGAAAACTGTTTGGATGCAGAAGTGATAGTATAACACTGGTCAGTTATGATGGCAGGTGGTGGTGTTCCTAAACCAAAAAAAACTAATTAACGGTTGAAAACAAAAGTAAAACAATGATTGTAATGTTATTAAATACGTACCTCCCACGCAAGCAAACCATGTCTGAAACAACCAAATGTTGTTTTCAATTGTTCCGTAGGCTAATAATGCTCACCCAAGCAGTACATATTCAAAATGTTGATTGGCACCAACTAATGGAGCAAAAGGCATGTCGTATTTATTTGTAAAAATGTACTATGAAAGCATATTGCATCTCCAAAATAGTCGTACATTCCACGAGCGACCAGTGGAGATTCTGGAGCGCACAGAGCAACAACTGAGGCGTCAGACCATTCCGATGGTGAAGGTCCATTGGCAGCACCACAATGTGAGTGAGGCCACCTGAGAGTGTGAGGATGATGTGAGGAATTTGTATCCTAAACACTTCGTAGAGAGTTAGGGGTAGCAAATTTCGAGGACAAAATTTATTTAAGGGGGTAGTATGTAAGACCCACTCTCTTGAGTTAATAAGAAGTCCTTTTTCTTATTCATGCTCGTGTGTTTGTTTTATGTATGTTTTCTTATGTCGTGTTTTTTTTTGTTTCACGGAAGTTTCTTTTTTCGGAAAGTTTCCTTTTGGTCGTGCGAGGTGTGGTACGTTGTGCATGAGCGTCTAGAGTTAATCGATTTGGTTTGAGGTGCGAGTGGGTTGAGAGTTATTTTCCTGGCGACCTGGGCTTGTGCGTGGGACGCCTTGTGGGGTTACAAAGGGTGAGGTGGCATGTGAGTCAGCATGTGCATTTGGAATTTGCTTGGAATTGGAAAGTGATTATGGGAGAATATCTTGCTTTCAATGTAGCCATATTTGGAGAATTCCTTGTGTGCCTTGCAAAAACCTAACCCTCACCTCCTTCTTCTTCCTCTCCCTCACCCACACAAAACCTGGATCTCTCCCCTCCTCTCCAATGTCTGGTGGTTGGGAACTCCGACAAGTCAAAGTGAGCAATAGGTGCAAGTGGTGAGGTGCGTCTAGCTATCATAGAGAGGCGGCAGCAGCTGATTCCAGCAATCCCCGGGCTTCATTCTCCCTCGTTTCAGGTATGCTTCTGGCCCAGAAAGAGGATAGCAAGTGTGGGTGTTGGATGGAGGCCTATCCAGCACCAAAGGGGCTCTCCGGTGACATATCTAGGGCACACACGCGGTGGTAAACTCAGCCTGGTCGAGTTGGTGTTGCATGAGCCCGGGCTTCATTTTCATGATTAGTTGTTGTTAAGGTGTCACATGTTCATGTATATTCTAGTTGCTTGATTTATTTGATCTTCATGATTAGTTGTTAAGATGTCGCATATGAATGTATTATTTAGTTGCTGGATTTATGTGATTTTTCCTGATTAATTGTTGTTAAGATATCACTTGTCATGTATTATCTAGTGGCTGAATTTATGTGATTCTTCGTGATTAGTTCTCAGAATCTATGGCTATTACGGCACATATATTTGTAGTCTCTTAGTTAATGTTGCAGCTGTCATGAGTGTGATGGTGTGGATGAATGTTTATAGGTCAAGAATCGATATTATGACTAATGTTTCATGACCTATAGATAGCAAGACTTTATGTTGTGCTTCATTGTATCAATTTGATATAGTCATGTGATTGTGTTGTTGTTTCGTATTATCTTGTAGAGCATGTGTTACCTTCTGTTACACTATGCTAAAAAGGCTTGTGGAAGTTCTTGGCTCATTGCGCTGGCATGAGTCCAGCTTCTTGCTTTAGACTGGATGTAGTCATATAGATAGCTTCCATTTGCAAATTAGTTAATAAAAAAATCTAGGCACTGATGTTGAGGGGCCGATGAGCCTGATTGAAAGACCTCTATGTAGAAAGGTCAGGTGTAAGAGAATACTCGAACATGTGCGTTGTCATTTGCTACAGGACATGCATTCCCAACCTCACGATGGAATCATATAGGTCACTTGCAGCGAGTTGGGGTGTCAATCCAAAAGACCGCTGTGTGCCGAGCGGCGAGTCACACTTTTGGGTGATCTGCTTGTGGATTAGACCAGCAGGGATGGTAGTCAGTTCCTATGCGGAGGAACCACTTCGGGTGGAACCGCGAGCGGCACAACTATGTAGAGTTGTCGCCTGGTGTAGCTTTGTAGAGTTGTGGTCCTTTTGCCTGACATGTATGGTAAATAGGTTCCATGCCTAACTTCTTATCCTATTTGGACCCGGGGCATACGAGGTTTTCTTATTAAAAACTCACGCATATTCATTGTGTTTTGCCTCAGGTACTTAGGTTTTCCGATAAGGGTTCAACTGGAGGAGTTTCAGAGGATTTTGTAAATGAGGGGCACGTCGATAAGATTCTTCCAGTTATCTTTTTGCTTCCGCATTATTTTACAATGTATTCCCATTATTGAACTCGATGTAATGTATTTGCTATTACTTTCCATATATGGATAATTTCTCTTTTTAGCTCATGTCTCATTTTTGTCTATCCATGTATGTTTTCATTCAACACTTCTAGTGTGTGTCGTCTTTTATTTTAACTCCTTCGGTCGTCGTGGATGACTCTGATCGCGACATTCATTTGGTTTCCCCAGCGTGCATACACGCGAGATCAGGGGCGTTATAGCTTCAACATCTCCCGGACCAAGCTTAATATTGTGTACTTCGTTCATTACATTCCTACATGTGAAAGCAAAGAGAGACAAAATTAGAAAACTACGCAGGTAAAATTTGAGGGAAGACAGTCCCACCTCGGGACAAACCCGTCCCACCGGGACATCGTGCTACCCTACGTGTAGGACAGTTTGTGGGGCGGGTTGGACCCATCAACCTGCCCCACCTCGCCTCTTGTGGGGGGAGGGGAGGGTTGCGGTTGTTTTTTTCACAACCTGCAACCCGCCATCCCACGACCTGCCAACCCGTTAGTTTAAACCGACCGGGTTACGGTTGAAGGTTAACCTGCCCCGCTAACCCGTCAAACTCGCCAAACTATATATAAATGTACATTATAAAATATTATTTAAAAGTTTAATATTGTAATTATAATAAAATAAATGTGTTTATCTTTATTCTTTTATTAACTAAGTCTCTTTTAGTCTTTTACATTTTTACATCTTGGTTTTACATGTTCGATTTTGTATGAGTTTTACAAGTTTTGAAGTTTAATTTCATTTCATACATGTTATGGGTCCAAATGAAATTATATAAAAATCAACTCGTTCAACCCGTCAAACCAGCCCCGCCCCGCCAAACCTGCCCTTAAGTGGGGCCGGTAGCGGTTAGAAAAACATTTACCCGCCCCACTTACCCACCGAACTTTGGTGGGGCGGGTAGCGGTTGTTGAGAAACCCGCCCCGCCCCTTTTGCACCCCTACCTACGTGGAATAGGCTCATCCCGACTAGGGACAGACCTTAAAATGGTAACTTACCTGACATCTCTTTCGTTGAAGGTCAGGTTATCATGACTGTCGGCTTCAATAAAAATATGTTTGCATGGTTTTTGAAGCTGAGATGAGTGTCGCGTCATTTGAGGCCATTCTTGCTCTCTTGGATTCAGAAACCTCGTGCTTCCCATGTAGAAATGCAATTGATATTCGTCAAGCATTTCATTGTTATGCGCCAAACAAACATCCGTGATGACATAACCCTTGGCTAGATTCCCAGCAACTCTGATACACGCGGGACAACCGATGCGAGTAGACAAACGAGGCTTAAGTTGACATTGCCTTTTGTTTGTTGGAGCACTCCCTTCTTTACAACCTATTGACGTAGCCCTTATGATAACGCCATGCAAGTAATGAGAATGTCTTATCTTTATGCCAAAACCGTTGTCATCGGCCAACGACATAAAAAAATCATGTACTTTTTCAAAAGATTGAAGGTCATGCCAACAAAGAGCTGAGAAGAAGACTGCGCGTTGAGAGGAACGTCATGCTCTTCATAAGAAATAATGTCCATTATTTTGTTTGACGTGAACCGTAAGGGAAAAATAAGAGCTCGAGATAAAGGAATGAAAGAAAGAGGGAAGAAGAAATTTACGTTGTTCTTTTGGAAACATAATTCAACGCATAACACAAACGTCTACTGCATATGGAAACAAACTGATGCATAGAATGACACGCCATAAATTTATTAGCAAAATAAATATTGCTGATAAATAGATCAATGTAGGCAGCAACACTAAAGAATTGTTTTCTTCCACGTTAGGAATGTCTTAATAGGCGTGTTAATAGTGGTTCAAATATTATTTTCCTTTGCCAAAATCTCTTGCGTAGAGTTGCCCGACATGAGGGTGGCTATGAAGTTGGACCGTGTAGATCTCGAGGACTAGAAGAGGAGGTGCTTGGCCAATTGCTCCTGCATGGCCTACTCTAACATGGTTTTCGATAGGAGTGGGTGTCTGATGTGGTTCGGGGACGTTGTAGATGTAATGCAACCCCAGGGGTCGGATGTGTACGTGAATGTCCATCTTCAATATATTGCCACCCCCATCTATCTCTGGCATGTATTCGAAATATAGTCTTACATGCATCTAGAAATTTATAACTCTATTGTGTGTTCTAATAAAGATATATTATATTTTTATTATATCGTGTAGTAGTGACATGAGTCTACTACCACAACACTTACCAACTTAAGTTTTGTGCCAATAGATTAGTGTTGTGGGTCAATGGGTTCATGGGTGATGGACTGGGACCCGGGCTCGATGTGGGCTCGGGGACGGGAAGTTACACAAGTAGCTTTGGTCTCATTACTATTTCATTTTGTACATTATTAATGTCCAAGTATACCTTATTCTTTGACTAAATATTAGGCAGGGACACTTTGAAGTGAAGGCAAATGTATTGATCTTTTTGACCCTTCGATCGATGGACCCATCTTTTGACGAGGGTGAAGTGTTGAAATGCATTAAAATTGGACTCTTGGGCATGCAAGAGCAACCAGACTGATGAGCAAATGTAGATGTCATTTGTGCAACATATTTTGAGCAGCAATGTCAAGTCGATTCCTGAACCAAAGTGTAACGCCCCTAATCCGCACCCGGAACACAACAGTCAATAAAAATTAAAGTCAAGCGAAAAAGGGACATTAACTGAAATAACCAACTCGAGGTCTCAATTAAAAATATATCATAAAGTCAATGTACAATGCAGAAGAGAAATACAAGAAGCTCTGAACTCCTATTACATGATTACTAACGGGAGCAGAAAATACATGACAACCGAGCTCAACTGATCCAGTCCACGCGTCCCAAGCCTGAGTCATCTCCAACTGCCTACCGCGTCCCACCTGCACACGCAAGCCACGCCTAAATCTCAAATCAAGACTCAGTACACCACCCATACCTGACACCATACAAGGTCTAGTCATCCATGACAGCTCACACTGGTCTCGTGTCCCAAGATGATCACGTGTCCCAGCAAAGCCAAGCGTGCACCTAGACCCCACCACACATCCAATCCATAAGACAACACTCAACCCGCTCTCACGATAGAACTGTCACACGTTCCAAGGCGACCACGCGTCCCAGCCAAGGGGAAACACCTAAAAACTAGTCATACATGCCTCACACATCGTCCTCACCACCCGAGCTCGTGAGCAACGCTCCAACGACCACTCGCCACAGCGTGGGTGGACAACCGGTTCCACGAACCTCTCTCTATCTCAAACGTAAGGCAATGGTAAATGCAACTATACCCCAAACTTACGGGTCACATGACCCCAACAATTCATAGCATAACTTCACTAAACCATTCACAAATTATAGAGCAATAAACATAACCATAAAGCAGCATAAAGAGACTACAACTCTAAAACCCACCAACAAGGGTACACGGGAAAAACAGCAAATAGTCCAATTACTAGTTAATTAAACAAATACAACTAAATGTAGGATTTTCGAGGCAATTTATACAGTTCTTAACTATTTAACCGGTTACACATGATTTTCTCAACAATTATTCCAATTATATATTCTTTAATCAAATACTATAAAACTAAGTATTAATTCTGCAATTAACCCAACCAATTCTCAACAAATCAAATACAATTAAATCACGTATTGAATTGTAAAGTAACCAATTATTCATTAAATTTTCCACATCAATATCATGGCAACACATATGTATCACCTATTAATCCATAATGTTAAGAACATACCAAGGGGGCATATTAACAAACACTTAACATGCATCAAAATATCGAACTCGAATGTCAACCTCAAACTCTATTTATAATATCCTAAGGTTTAGGAGGGTTAATCCCTTGTTTAGTGGATGGTTTTGCATGGGAAAGGGGAGTGTGAACAATGGCGTGGAGTAGGGTGATGGTGTAGGGTGATGGAGGGGGTGCTGGTGTTGGGTTTTGTGTTGGTTGAAGAAACCAACTCTCTCCCTCTCTCTCTCAACTCTCATACCTCTCGCTCTCCTCTTCCTTTTGCTCAGCTCCCACATCCTCCCGTGAAGTAAACTCTAGCCTTCAGCAGCAGCAAGGTGGTGGAGGTAAAGTGCAGCATGGCGGGGTGCGTGTGCACAGCTTCAAGGCGTGACCATGAGGCTTTCAAGGTGAGAGTACTCTGACATGCTCCATCTTGCATTTGAGGTATGTCGGTTCTATAGGATGTTTTGTTGCTCACCAATGTTGGGGTGGAGTGGTGGTCGGTCGCAGGAGGTCGGGGACCTCACCGGCGGCGAGAACGACGTAAAATCCTTGGCTGGCGCAAGGTTGTTGTCGACCAACGGTCGCTCGGTGCTTAATTATGGTCGACCAGTTTAGTGCATTTTGCCTGACTTTAACCAACACCGGTCGAACGATGCCTTGTGGCAGTCGACCAGTCATCCTTGTGCTGGTGGGTCGAAGGGTTGCCTTGAAGTTTTGGTCTGACGAGACTCTTGAGCTGTTCGACCGTTGCTTCGGGTCTCCCTCGGACCAGACGTTGACCATCCAAACGGTCGACCAGAACTTAACTGAACTTATGTATCTTGTATGTTGTTCGACCGACCAATTGTTATATCTGGTTCGATTGTTAGATGACTAAAAAATGGCTTGGTTGCCCCTGGTAGTTTCCGATCGATCGGGACCCCTGAGTCAGTCGACCGTTAGACTTGTATTGTTTTTTACCAGACTCCGGATTTTGACTACGTTCGGTCAACCTGTTTTACACTTTGGCCGACCGATGGGAATTAGGTGATACGCAGAGAGTTCGACCGTTATAGACTTTCGGTCGATCGAATCCCATGGAACGGTTGACCGGATTGCCTATTCCGGTCGACCGTTTGTTCCCAGAACCCGATTTCCAGTCCTTGTAATGTGTCAACTCTGTTCATAGAAACTTGTGTCCACGCCTAGCGTTTGAGCCAGGAGGTGACGGTGGGTGCTTGATCACCCCTGCCCAGGGACCACCGAGTGGAAGAGTGTGGGTACTTGGGACGAGTCACCTCTGTTGTTAGACTGTGGCGTGATGTTTTGTTGTTTTGACTCTCTGTATAGTAGTAGACTTGAGGGATTGTGGATCCCAATGCATGTTGATGCTTGGCTCTTGGAGCATGATGACCATGTCCGCGATGATGTTGTCGACGATGTTCCGGCTTGTTGTGTCATCCGATGTTGTGTTGGACGTATGTCGTACCGCCGAGATTGTGCCGGCGTTGTCGCCGAATTTTTTCCGGCGATGATTCCTCGATTGGGCACCTATTGAGGGATTGTTGGGTCGACTGGTCTATGGCTATGTTAGGGGTAGTGTATACCACGTGGTTTCATTTGGCGTGGACATGTGGACACTCCTCACTGATCCCTTGGCTCGAGTAGTCATGTGTGGGGGTGTGTCGCGTACATTCTGTTAGACTGTATGTGCCTACGTTAGGTCTCCAAGGGAGACCCGATGTTGTTTGCTGGGTTGATGTCCTCGTTGACCCTTTGAGGCTATTGTCTTGTTGCCGGAGGACTGAGGTCTTGTTTTACTCGTGGAGGGGTTTTGTTGCATTGCTAATGATGACATGACATGCTACTAGTATGATAGGTTCATTATCGTAATGTTGCATTCATATAAGTGAGCTTGACATAGAGGGTTTCCTAATGGGAAACTCAGGCATTGTTGTTTAATTCATGTTTCAGGACCGAAGTAGGTTCTGTGGGGGTGGTGATAGGGGGCGCACACATTTTGGGGTCAAGATCCTCTTCGGACTATTCGAGGTCGTCATGATTACTTGTATTCATTTTGTTGTATTGATGTAATCATGTATTTTTGACAAACTCTGTTGTATTTGGTGCACCGATTATTTATTTATTGAGTAACATTCCCGTTTGACGTGTATTATCTTGAGATCCCTTTTATTGTTAAATTTCAAATTTCCACTGTTTCGGGATGTTACACTATTAACCCAAACCATAACATCCTTAAAATGACATGATGTGCAACCCAAGATATGCATGAACATGTGGTCAACCAACGATTAGTAAGCAACCACAACATGAACTCTGTAGTCCACAACCACGATGACATCAACATATAGATCAAGTATAACTTACTTTGAATACTAAATCAACATAACATAGCAATTAACATGCACCGGGAGGAAAGCAAATGATACTCCAACATTCAAGCTCTAAGAGGCATTTCATCAAACATGTGGTGGGCACCGATCAATTCACCTCTCATCCGACCAACACTGGACCACGTCAGCCTAACCACCGGCCCCCAACCTCCGCTAATCAAACCATCCAAAATCCATCCGAACTAAGCAACATCCGAAAACCCCCAAACCAACTCATCGGATCCAAATCTTCATGAGTGGGTGGCATACCTCAATTCCCGAATCAACGGGAGGAAGAAAGACCGAAGAAGGGGATGTCCTCCCCTCCGCACCTATGTGCGGACGACCCCGCCGGAGATGGTCGTTGGAGTCCCCGTCGTCGTTCCGATCACTCCCATTCGTGACCAACGATCACCACCCCACTTGTTATCAACCTATGCTTGCGTCACCGTTGCTCGCCGGAGTCGATTGTCGCCTCGCCGGAGCGCCAACCACCTGGACGTGGGAAGAGGGGGGATGTAAATGGTTGGGTTGGATTTTATGTGAAATAAAAAGGAGTTTTATGTGACGTGAAATTAGGTGAGGAAAATATCAAAGGGGTCCTTACAAATTTAGGATATAACACAAACAAAACCAGAATATGTCACAATTGGGGCTGCAATTGAGATGGACAGATCTCCTTCTGCTAAATGCATTGTCATCAAGCTCAAATAACATGAGTGTAACCGTCTTTGAAGGGAGATGATCAAAGGTGCCAAAAGAAACAAAAATGTTCCTTATTAGAATGTAATGACGCATATCATATTACGTAGTCTTAATCAATGACATGGTACCATCCTCTCTAGTTATTAAATTAATTGTTTTTACGGCGATTATGACGTACTTATAAGTATGTTTGAAAACAATCTAACTGCATATGTTGCTCGTAGATCTAACTTATAATCTGTATAACAGGGGAGGATCCATATAGTAGTAAGGGTGGGTACTGCAATCGCGAAATTTGTTTAAATACAAGAACTTTGTGCTTATATTGTGATTGGTAAAAGACATGCTCTCTTGTAGTATGTCGACATAATTATCTTACTAGACTATTTAGTACATATGGGTATGTATAAACTACTGAATCAAGGACCAGTACTCAATCAAGGATTACACCCTGAATTGTCCCACATCTGCAAGCATAGTCGGGAATAAATTTTTGTGTCTATGTGAAGGGGTATTTTGAGTTAAATTGGACTCGGGTAAGTCAACTGATTTAGGTACCCGGTGAGATTGTTAATCCACCGAATCAAAATCCCAAGACTGTGTTGCGAAGTGATTGACTCCAGATTATTATATGTATCATCTTTTGTTTTTGATTTGTACCTTTTATATTATATTATGTAGAATCATTTTCACAACACAAATTTGGGTGATTTGTTTGGGTACACCTCAAAAGGTACATAAGTGCCGAAATACTCCCATGTTTTCACTATTCACTTGGATACACCTAAATTTCAAACATTATTGTTTGCATACCCTCGGGCTGTTTATAGACCCCACACCATTAACTTTTCTGTTGGTTTATTTACAAAACACACCCTCTAAAATTTAATGTCCTTAATATTATATATAAAAGCACAAAACAAAAAAATTCTTTACAAACACCCTCTCTCTCTTCTTCTCTCTCTCCCACTCTCTCTACTCTCTTTTTTGCAAAGCAAAATGGAGGCATTATCTCTATTGTATTGATGTATGTAATCATATACAACCTACAAAAATGTTATCTATTACAGGTCTCGATTCATGCTCGGTACATAACTAGAATCTACCTACAACCAACATTTAACTCACCACCGTAGTGGTGTTTCAGCTAGCCCCAACTACTCTCATACAATCTCAATGCCTTAGAATCGTCTCTAGGTTCCTGAATCCGTGTCCCATCATAACCGCGTCCTTTATAAGAGTGCCCACGTCCTCGGGTCGTCGCTTCTCGTTCTCGAATATCCTCCTATTGCGCTCTTGCCAACACTCATAGATGGTTGCTGCAAGAGCAAGTCTCGTGGTAACTTGTTGCAGCTTGCACTACTACAGAAAAGGGAATATACTTCAGATATACGGGGCTATAAACGTCGAATATAAGCACTCCCCGATCCGACGTCTATGTGTGCGTCGTCTATACATAGACGTCGGTCATCGTATAGCCGACGTCTATACCTAAAGAATATACGTCGGCTATACGTGGAAGTCGACGTTTATTCGTTAACGCATAGACGTCGGTGATATAACGGACGACGTATATTCTTTAGGGATAGACGTCGGTGAACTAACATGCGACGTCCATTGTTTACGGATATACGTCGGATTGCACATAAACCCGACGTCTATTCCTTTCTTCAGAGGAATAGACGTCGGCTAATAACAACAGCCGTCGTCTATTCCTAAACCTGGACAAAAAAAAATAGCATCCGACAAAATTGTTTTTAGTCATCGTATTCGTGTACATACAACTGCACCAAATTTGTTCACCTATAAATTTGTTCACAAATACTCACAATTTCATCCACATATACATACAAGCACAAACAAACAAGCATACATGCACAAACACAAACATACAACCATACATGCACAAACATACAAAGCATACACAATTGACATTCAACACACTTGCAATTAATTCATTCTAAAATTAAGGCGATTATATTAAGGCATAAAGTGTAGGTTTGTAATACAAGTGCACTTGTTAACTAAATTACAAAAAATACTATTGGCAGGAGAACCTCTTAGTTCGTCAGCATGTTTCTGATGAAATAGCGAGCCCATCGGTCGCGAGTTTCATCGAGCTCCTGTTGCGAGAAGGGATCACTACTTTTTGGGAAGACCTATCAAAAAAATACAAGTGTGTTGAATATTAATAACTAAATATTGAAACTACAATTGAATATACAATTGAATAACGATCTACATTACCTCGGTTAGACATACGGCTTGAGTTGTCACATCGAGGATTTCCTCCATGTATCTCATCACGTAGTAACCACATTCGGTATTTCCAACCTGCTTCTGATACTACAAACATAGAAATTCGCTAAATATATGTTCCTAAGTATTCAACAAAAATGAGATCGAACGTACTCTCATTCCATGCCATGTTATTCCTGCTTTTGTGGTTGTTCTCCTACCACCTAAAGCTTTGTAAACCTTAATTGCCCTGAGTAGCACAAGTTAAAATATCATTCAATAATACTAATAAAAATCCACGAATTACTTTATTCACGACTAAACGAACTTACATATTTAGAAGTTTCTTTATTGAGTCCATTGGTTTATTCGACCCCAACGGATCAAACCAATATGTCGAATTAGTCGTGGGGCATACAACGACAAGCATCCAATGAGCCCTGTGTTATATATATAATTAGAAGCTTATTACAAAATAAAATTTCACTTTGAATTACAAAGTTTACCTCTCATGATAAGGGAGCAGATAATATCTTTTGTCTTCCTCTTTAAAGAATGTCTCAAGTTGACCCGATTTATCGTCATTCCCGTATATATATGTAGATGGACTGATAAATCCAAATACTTGATCCTCGGAAAAGATTGACCTTCTGGCGTCGTAAAGATGTCTACAAGTATAAAAATTATAATTTATTACAGTTTTGATAAAATTATTCAATACTTTTCATTGTATACAAAAAAACACTTACTTCACTTGCACGTCGATAATCATCATACACAACGAATCCATCGCCATGAACTGCATGATATCCTCTTTGGTGACGTACAAAGCGGGAGGCAACCCTTTATCCCCCTCCAACTCCAAGGTACTTAAGGATTGTGCTTCCCTACCTACCATACATTGATACAACATTTTGCATCTACTTGGAAGCGAATTAATGTTGATCGGAGATTGGTTGTTTGACCCTTTGCTCTGAGGGCTTCACACCTTACAGATATGTATACAACCGTTAAAATTCAATTGTTAACAAATTTGAAGTTTAGTTAAACTATACCTCATGTTTGTCGTTTAGCTCTACTAAATAACAAGGCCACCGCACGAACCCACCGATAGCATCGCCGAGAGTAACAATCTCTTCTTCCGGAAATGGCACAAAAGCACCAGGATCTAAGAAACTCTCAACTGCAACCTTCAATTCTCCCTCTCCTACCTCTGTGAAGTGGTGTCTGGAGATGTTATAAACTTTCCTGTGTCCCACCAATCTTCGATCAGGGTCTTCGACAAATAATAGAAAAATACAATGCATGCAAATCCTATATGATGGACTTAGCAAATATTGTCTAATCTTTTGCTTTGGGTTATTAAAGGCCAAATTGTTTAAGGGGGGCAATGAGTTATTATCATAATATTAAAAATTCAAAAAATTAAGGTAATAAACATTTAAAATATTAAAAGCAAGTATTAAAAATAATTACTTGAATTGACAGAAAAACATTTTAAACACAAACTATCATGTTATTAATAATAATTGGGAATAAAATTTTATTGAATTTTGGCAGAACCTCCACTTAAAATTTGATATGTAAAATTCTTCAAATCCTGAAATTAACAAGAAAAATGTATATCTAGTCATCTACTCACATTCACATCATGTATTTCTCTACTCAATCCAAACCAAATTCTTAACATAATCCAAACCAAATCAATCCAATGAAGACAAAGTTTGGTTAAATCATCCAACCAACCCAACTCAATCCAAACCAAATCAATCCAATGAATGAGTCAAATCAAATGAATTAAACATTCACATAATGATCACACTCCATTCACCAATAAACTTATCAAACTCCCAAATTAAAAAAATTATGTTGAGGCATGATTGAATGGAGAATACATGTATAAGGGTAGGGTTACTAGGGTAGGTCTTTTAACATATTTAACGTAGGTTCGGCCATGAGAAGAATAATGCTGCATTAGTTGGATATGTTTATCAAATATCAACACATAACACACTAGAGATACTAACCTACCGGTGTCAGTTTCGTTGCAAAAAAAGTTCATTTTCAATCTTAAGGTGAATTTAAACTCAAGGCTTTCTGTAGGTTTTCAAGTTTGTTTTTCCACGAAATATTACATATTATTTCAATTAAATCTCAACAAGTAACCAACATACATGCATGTTGGCGTTGGATTCTTGGTCTAAACTAATCCTAAATTAAGGATCTAAAATTGAGCACGAACCAGAGGAGGGAAAAGTTGTGATGCCGGAGGAGGTCTTTGTGGTTCCCGAAGACGTCGTGGAGGTGCTGCGGTGACGGATGTAAACGACACGAGATGAAGGCTAACTTAGAAAAATATGTGGAGAAAGACGGAGGAAGACGAACTTAAAACAACAAAAAATGAACTTAAAACTTACATGTGGAGAGAGTTGGAGGAAGACGGAGGAAGGAGAAGAGGGCCGGAGAAGTGGAGGAGAGCTTGGGAGCTCGCTGCGGTGCCGGAGACAGTGCGGATCGGTCGGAGGTCGGTCGCGGAGGAGAGTTCGATCGCGGGACGACTAGGGTTTGGGTGGGTTTTGTCTGAAATGAATGAAAGAAAACGCATATGTGCGATTTCTTTAAGACATATTGATGCATTGCATACATTGCATCATATGTCTTTCATTTAGATTGATTTTATATCAATAAATGCTACTAAGGTATGTGTTTAGTCTTATTTACAGAATACAGGTACCTGAATGCAAATTACCCACATCCCGAGCATAAACGCGTGCAAGAGACTCATTTCTATCATAAAGACCAAGTCAAGATTATCGGGAGTCAAATGGAAGTTCATCCAAGCATAAAATCATTCAAGGACCTAATTACAAAAAGGTCAAGGACTTAAGCACAAAAGTAGTCAGGACTTAATTGCAAAAAGCCAAGGACCCGAATGCAAATTAAATATTATTTTGGAGAAGTTATAAAGAAAAATCAATGTGGATCTCCAAGTATATGAAGGAAATAATCCGGAGCTCAAGAGAATGGAAAGAAATCATCCAGACGCGCAAAGGAGGATCAAATCATACCATAAACACTCAGCAAAAATCCGGATTTAATCTGACTTGATTATGCGGCGTTTCCGCCGCACAAGACCTACACCCTGCGGGGATTCCGCCGCCCCCTTAGCAATCCGTGTGCTCCAATTTTGTCCAGTCGTGTCTGGACACGTGTACTCTCCAATTTTATACTTAGGTCCCTTGTAACAACTATAAATAGCCCCGAGAACGATGTTAAAAGGGTCCTTAGTCCCTTAGCTTATGTTCTAGTTTTTATTCCTTAGTTTAATAAATTTCTGTTGTTTTATTTCTTGTTTTTTAGTTTTCTTTTGTAATTCCTCTAGGACCCCTTCTCCTCCTCTCCATCTATGAGTTTCTAACTCTTTCCAAATGGTGGAGGTGACGGATTTAGTGTGATGAGAATAGAATAAAGTTATTATTTTAATTTCATGATTAGTATATTTTGATTACTTGAGTTTGTGTTAAATCATTTATCATGTAATGCTTCATAACTAACATGATTTATTATAAGTTCTGAATTCTCTAATCTAAACCCTAAATCTAAACCTCCACCCAACGGAATTCACTTCTTTATTCTTGTTTTAGTTTTATTTGTTCATGTTTCTTGCTTTAGATAATTAAATCAAAAATCTGAAAAACCCAATTTATTCTTCTCTCCTTCTTTCCCCCAATCGAAATCACACTAATAACAAATCTCTCCCTCATTGTGCTCGACCTGTATTTGCCACGTCTTCATTGACACCGTGCACTTGCGGTATAAATTAAAATTCTCAACAAGTTTTTGGCGCCGTTGCCGGGGAGGCGACGCAGATTTTTTTTTGTTAACTTCGATTCTATTCTGTTTATCTTGTACGCGATCTAAGTATTTGGATTTGTGTTTCAGGAGACAACAGAGCGCGCGGCGAGATCTGAACGTAGTCTGAGCAACAAGGGCGGCGGAATCGCCGCACATCAAGAGGAACCTGCGGCGGAATCGCCGCACATTTGAAGCATCTGGGCTTCAACTTTTTCCGGGGTCGTCTCCATCTCTGGGTGGACGCGTAGAGCATCTGGAAAGTTCGAGAGCGGGCGGTGAACCCAACTGAGTAGGTAACCTTTGTTGCCTTTTTCCTCATACTTTCTAGTTTCGGAAAATTTCCTTTTGTAGAACTGCACGTGTTAAGCTTAAATTCCATAATTGGCAATAATTCAACTCTGACCTAAGAATTGGCAAAACTAGAAGAACTTAGTGCATGCATCATATAATGTTTTGTTTGCATTATTCTTGCTAAATTCTTGCAAATTAGTTCTTGTTGAAGAGTGCGGGAGGCAAGGTACGTATCGCGGTTTTATCGATTGCATTTAAGCGTATAATATAATTTGCATGCAACCTTGAAATTGCCCCCTCTAAAGACCATTGTTTGACTATCTTTGTTAGATCTAAGTTAAAATATCTTAAGGGCAACTCCGTAGGGAAAGATACGGTGGAGATTTCATCACCCTTCCGTGGCCCACAAATCACAATCCTAAAGTGTCACCTAAGCCTTAAAATTAAAATTAATTAGACATTGGCCCCTAAGGATTCAGACTCAATTAAGGAGAAGATTGGTTTGACTTGCTATGACCTGAAGCTGATTGAATTTAATTTGGTGTCTAGAAAGTGTTTTTGTGTTGACGTAAGTCTTCCAAGCGAAGTGGTTGTCTAATTGGCACCGACTCTGTCGGAAGCGCCCCCACTAGCTATACACGGCCTGGCCAAGTTGGTTTGATTAGTGAGGGAGGTGAATCAAGCAAATCAATTCGACTCAACCAGTTAGGAGTCGTCTAGATTTAAGCGACACTAGGTCTAGGATTGTTTGCACCGTGCTTTCTTAGGAAATTTCTGACCGACCCTCTTTTCTATCTTTAGAGTTAATTTTCCCTTCTCATCTGAGTCTTCTTTCTCTTCTCACCTCAATTCTCTAGATTAGGATTCCTTTCTCATCTTTCCCCATTCTATTGTTTGTTTCCCTTTTGAAAAAAAACATAAAAAATATATAAAAAAACGAAAAAAAATTGTAATTAATTCTTGAAATTAAATTTGGAATTTAGATTTTGAATTTGAATTCAAAAATTGATTCAACCCGGTGCACTCAGATTTGGATTCGGGACTTGAGTAATCGACTCTCACGAGTTCATCTAGATTCCAGTCTGGAACTTAACCCCGATCCATATGCTTCACCACCTCACCCGGATCCAATTGGTGAGAATGTAGTGAACCCACCTGTTGCACAACCTATAACTCTGAGGAGCGATGCTACCGAGCGATGGCTGCTCAGCCATCGTGCATCGTTATGCCCACCATCCAGGGTCGCGACATCGAACTTAAGGCACAATACATGAGTATGTTGCCTAAGTTCACCTCTAGGGAAGACCCATATCTCTTCCTTAGAGAATTTGAGGAAATCTGCTCTCTTATGCAATACCAGCATATCCCTGAGGAGGCAGTGCGTCTGAAATTCGTGCCTCTAGCACTGAAGGACGACGCTAAGAAATGACTATATAGTCTAGCCGAAAGATCCATTAGGAGTTAGGTCGAGTTTGTTCAAGTGTTTTTAAAGAAATATTTCCCCAACCATAAGACTATGAGGATTATGAATGAAATTGTTGCATTCGTTCAATCTGAGAGCGAGCCGTTCTATTCCTATCTTGAAAGATTTAAAAGTGTGCTGACCCAATGCCCTCATCACGGAATTCCAAGATGGCAATTGTGCCAAATTATTTATGAGGGATTGACACCCACATCTAGGGTTATGGTAGAATCCGTAAGCCAAGAGAACTTTATGTCAAAAAATGAAAATGATGCCTGGACTTTTCTGGAGGATTTAGCTAAAAACAGTATGCAATGGGACAATGCTAGAACACCGCTTAACCTGAGTATTGGATCTAGAATAGCAAGTCAACCCAAACCAGGTGCCTTAGCTGTAGATGTCAACATAACGGCTGAAGAAAAACTAGTTACCCTTATGCGCAGAATGGAAAGTCTAGAGCTACAAACCCGAGTGAATCAAGCCTCGTCTATCCCTTGCTCTAGATGTGGTCAGACTGGTTATTTAATGGAGGATTGTGCCGACTGGGAACAAGTTAATGTCACGTTTAACCATGCTAGAAATGACCCATACGCATCAACCTATAACTCGGGTTGGCGTAATAATCCAAATTTCTCATCAAACCAACAAGGTCAACCTCCTAGACAACTACCAAACCCGTATAACCAAAATAATACATCATCTGGGTTTAGTAACAATGGAGATCATGAGGTTAGGTTGACAAGCTTGGAAAATTTGATGAAAACCTTTATACAAACAACCAACCAGTCCTTCCAAAGGCTAGAGACACAAGTCAGCCAACTAGCACACATAGTAGGTGAAAGAGAAAAGGGTCGGTTTCCAAGTCTTTCATTTAGATTGATTTTATATCAATAAATGCTAGTAAGGTATGTGTTTAGTCTTATTTACAGAATACAGGGACCTGAATGCAAATTACCCACATCCCGAGCATAAACGCGTGCAAGAGACTCATTTCTATCATAAAGACCAAGTCAAGATTATCGGGAGTCAAATGGAAGTTCATCCAAGCATAAAATACATTCAAGGACCTAATTACAAAAAGGTCAAGGACTTAAGCACAAAAGTAGCCAGGACTTAATTGCAAAAAGCCAAGGACCCGAATGCAAATTAAATATTATTTTGGAGAAGTTCTAAAGAAAAATCAATGTGGATCTCCAAGTATATGAAGGAAATAATTCGGAGCTCAAGAGAATGGAAAGAAATCATCCAGACGAGCAAAGGAGGATCAAATCATACCATAAACACTCAGCAAAAATCCGGATTTAATCTGACTTGATTATGCGGCGTTTCCGCCGCACAAGACCTACACCCTGCGGCGATTCCGCCGCCCCCTTAGCAATCCGTGTGCTCCAATTTTGTCCAGTCGTGTCTGGACACGTGTACTTTCCAATTTTATACTTAGGTCCCTTGTAACAACTATAAATAGCCCCGATAACGATGTTAAAAGGGTCCTTATTCCCTTAGCTTATGTTCTAGTTTTTATTCCTTAGTTTAATAAATTTCTGTTGTTTTATTTCTTGTTTTTTTAGTTTTCTTTTGTAATTCCTCTAGGACCCCTTCTCCTCCTCTCCATCTATGAGTTTCTAACTCTTTCCAAAGGGTGGAGGTGACGGATTTAGGGTGATGAGAAGAGAATAAAGTTATTATTTTAATTTCGTGATTAGTATATTTTGATTACTTGAGTTTGTGTTAAATCATTTATCATGTAATGCTTCATAACTAATATGATTTATTATAAGTTTCTGAATTCTCTAATCTAAACCCTAAATCTAAACCTCCACCCAACGGAATTCACTTCTTTATTCATGTTTTAGTTTTATTTGTTCATGTTTCTTGCTTTAGATAATTAAATCAAAAATCTGAAAAACCCAATTTATTCTTCTCTCCTTCTTTCCCCCAATCGAAATCACACTAATAACAAATCTCTCCCTCCTTGTGTTCGACCCGTATTTGCCACGTCTTCACACCGTGCACTTGCGGTATAAATTAAAATTCTCAACACATATAGACGTCGAATGTTATATAACGCCGACGTCTATACCTAGACGTCTATATGGATGGAGTATAGACGTCGGTCTTACATTACATCTGACGTCTATCGGGAAACGTCTATACCCTATAGACGTCGGATTCACAAGGTACTCAAACAACCGACGTCTATACCCTATAGACGTCGGCTAAACCTAGTATTCCAAAACCCGACGTCTATAGTACTACATAGACGTCGGCCTCAATGAAGACTGACGTCCATTCTGTCCTCTCCCCACTAGACGTCGGTGGTTATAAAGGCCGACGTCTATTGGACGATGAGTAAAGCCTATTCTGCACTAGTGTTGGACCCTCGCATCGTTTGCAACCTCTTCACCTCCGCATCAAGAGTAAGGTTTATGCTAGTGTCCAGCCGTAGTATTCTCAAGATTTGTACCCAAACCTGTCGGGAGAAGTTGCATTCCCAGAATAAGTGTGTCATATCCTCATCTCTTTCATCACATAATTCACAAAAATGGTCGTGGTTTGATCTTCTAGCTCGCATGAAAGCCTTTATGACCGGTCGTCCTCACATGGCTCTCCAAAGCGTAAGTGCATGCTTGGGTATGTGATTTTTGTGCCAGACCATATCAGTCCAGCCCACTTTCCTTTGTCGAGGTATCACCCAACGCCATGCTTCCTTTGCTGAAAAAACTTCACTCTTCACTCCCGCTCAAATAGGAGTGTCTCACCCCCCGTGGATTTGAGTTTGCAAAATCCTAGGCCATAGTATCGCCATCTCTAGGGACCTCGGCTCGGGGAGGATCCAAGCCCCCTTATGAATGAACCTCTCTCTACTCTCTCTCACTCTACTCTCGCTTGTTCTCTCTCTCACTCTACTCTCGCTTGTTCTCTCTCTCACTCTACTCTCGTTTGTTCTCTCTCCCTCACTCTACTCTCGTTTGTTCTCTCTCCCTCACCCTACTCTCGTTTGTTCTCCCTCTCTCTACCCTCTCTTGTTCTCTCTCTCTTCTCTCTCTCTCCTATTCTCTCTCATGTTCTCTCTTCTCCCTCTCTCTCTTATTCTGTCTCCTCTCACTCTACTCCCTTGTTCTCTCTCTCTACACTCTCTTGTTCTCTCTCCTCTCTTTCTCTACCCTCTCTTGTTCTCTCTCCCTACTCTCTTCTCTCTCTCTCTCACTCCTATTCTCTTTCTCATGTTCTCTCTTCTCCCTTTCTCCCTCTCTCTCTCATATTCTCTCTCTAGTTCTCTCTTCTCCCTCTTTTTTGTCTCTCTCTCATGTTCTCTCTTCTCTCTCTACTCCCTCTCTCTCATGTTCTCTCTTTTTCCTCTCTCTCCTCTCTTGTTCTTTACGTCATTTCTTTTTACTTCCATACTCTAACATTGTTTTTTTTAAAAATAATAGTTTTTAAAATAAAAAACATATTCTTTTAAAAAAATTTAAAACATATTTTAAATAATTTTAACCAAAATTCATAAAAAATAAAAAAAGACAACCACGTGTCCCCAACACACCACCCAACATAGAGGAAGAGGGAAAAAGAGAGATGGAGAAGAGAGAATAGGAGAGAGAGAGAGAGAGAGAAGAAAGAGAGAGAGGTGAGAGAATTCGAAAGGAAGAAGAGAATTCGAGAGGGAGAAGAGAGAGTGAGAGAGGAGAGAGAATTCAAAAGGAAGAAGAGAGAAAGAGGGAAAAGAGAGAGGGAGAAGAGAGAATATGAGAGAGAATTCGAGAGGGATAAGAGAGAGAGAGAGAGAGAGAGAGAATATGAGAGAGAATTCGAGAGGGAGAAGAGAGAGAGAGAGAGAGAGAGAGAGAGAGAGAGAGAATTCGAGAGGGAGAAGGGAGAGAGAGAATTCAAGAGGAAGAAGAGAGATAGAATTCGAAAGGAAGAAGAGAAAGAGGGAAAAAAGCGAACATGAGAAAGAGGAAGAGAGAGAATAGGAGAGAGAGAGAACAAGAGAGAGGAGAGAGAAATAGAGACAGGGAGAAGAGAGTAGGAGATAGAGGATAGAGAAAGAGAGAGAACGGGAAAGAGAAAGAGAGAACCGGAGAGAGAGAGCAGGAGAGAGGGAGAAGAGAGAGAGGAGAGAGAGTAGGAGAATAGAGGAGAGAGGGAACAAGACAGAGGACAGATGGAGAAGATAGAACCGGAGAGAGAGAGGGAGAAGAGAGAACATGAGAAAGAGAAAGAGGACATGAGAGAGAGGGAGAAGAGAGAAGACAGAGAGAGTAGAGAGAATAAGAGAGAGAGAAAAGAGAGGAGAGAGAGAGAGAACAAGTGAGAGTAGAGAGAGAACAAGATAGAGAGTAGAGAGAGAGGAGAGAGAGCAAGAGAGAGTAGAGAGAGAGAACAAGATAGAGAGTAGAGAGAGGAGAGAGAGCAAGAGAGAGTAGAGAGAGAAGAAGAGAGAAATGATGTGTTTGTAAAGAAATTTTTTGTTTTGTGCTTTTATATTTAATATTAAGCACATTAAATTTTAGAAGGTGTGTTTAGTAAATAAACTAATAGAAAAATTAATGGTGTGGGGTCCATAAACAGCCCAAGAGTATGCAAACAATAAAGTTTGAAATTTAGATACACCCAAGTGAATAGTAAAAACATGGGAGTATTTCGGCCATTATGTACGTTTTGAGGTGTACCTAAGCAAATCACCCAAAACATTTCCACATGGTCTGGATCACCACTTATACTTCTCTTCTTGAAGGCTAATATTAATATAATATGGTTTCCTTTCCCAACTAATGTATGAAACAACACAGGTGTTCTTTAGAAAATAAAATTCACAACATTACAAACAAGTTAAAGGTCATCGCGGATGACCTCTCACAATCAAGAGGAAATTCACAAGGCCCAGAATAGCCACACGTCCATAGATTTGCCACAGATGTCTTCTCCCGAAGTCATTTAGCATCAATAATGTTTCAATAAGATGACAAGTAGTTGCCCTACATCCTGGGAGCAAACTACAAGGACGTGATACCAACAAATTATTGTGTAAAACGTATCCGTGACCATAGAGTTTCTTATCTTTATATATTTTCCTACCTTTCATTAGCTTTTATTCCCTCCTGGAATGTATGATGTATCACAACAATCTAGTACTATAAAAGCAAACCAAACACCAGTTACTACCATGGACGTCATTTCCAGAAGGATAATAATCATTATTTTGCTTTCGATCCACTTGTTATGCTTAAGCTCTAGAAACCCAACTCCTACTTGCCGGAGGATCCATTACCGGTAACTGACACCTTGGTTAATTTCCTTCAACCACAAATTCGTTCTTGGTTTCTTCACTCCAACTGCCAACCCGGGTCGTTGGTACCTTGGAATTTTGTACGTTGGAAAATCCTCTTGAATATTTTTTTTATTCCATTCTAAGTACATTTCCACATAATAAAGCTACATCCATGAATTATGAGAAACCTATAGATTGAGGTATCCCTCGTTTGCTGGTACGGACAGCCATTAAGAATCTTAAATAACTGATTCACACACAAACATTGTGTATCCCAACTTATCCGAGTGTCAACTAGATAAAGGTCGGTGACAAATTCGAACACCTTCGAAACAATCCATGTTTGGGTGCGATGCAAATTTAGAATCACAGTAATAATTTAAAACTAACTTGTAGGTACAAGAGGGTGGAGGATCAAATTGTTGGGTGGGATGCAAATTAACTGAGATTGCCAAAAGAATAAGAAAGCTATTGCTTACCAAGGATGGGAACTTAGTGATCACAAATGGTGCATATCACACTTCCTGGAAAGAGAAAGAAGAAAAATATCATGCTGATGTGACGAAAAGAGAGAATATTGATTTGACTAGGTTGACATATATGAAAATGACATGTAAGGATGTAAGTGGGACGGGTTTTTGACCCACCGCTACCCGTCCAACCTAAGTTAAGCGGGTATGCGGGGCGGGGTGGGTTAAAAATAAAAAAAATTGCTACCCACCTCACCTAAGGTTGGACTAGGCGAGGCGGGGTGGGGTGACTTTGGCGGTTTTTTTATATTTTTAAATTTTTTTCTAAGAAAAACAAAAAAATATCAAATCTTGAGAAATAGTGATTACTCATTGTATTTTTTGGAAAATTAGACATTTAGTGAGTATTGAATGATAACTTGGTACGGTAGGTTAATAGTTATGGGTAAAACTGAAACAAAAATATGATTTTGGTATATAAAAAATTAATAACATATTTGATTTACGCGGGTTGCGGATTATGCGGGATGGATTGTGAGACAATCGCAACCTGTCCCGCTTATTAGGTGAGTTATGCGGATTGACTGGTAATTTTTTTGTGTCCGCTAACTTGCATTATGCAGGGCGGCGCAGGTTTGTAGCTAAAATCCTGATGATCTCAGTGTCCTCTTATACCGAAGAATTTTTGCGCCTGTCCGCTTGATGTGATCTCCTTGAGTTACCCAAACAAAAGTCGTGAGATATGCTTCTGGGTTGAAATATGGGATTCTAAGACAAACTAAGTATGCAAACCATCTTGACCGTGAAGGAAGCCCACGACCTTGCCTTGAGAGAGGAAGGGTTGATATGTCGGCCTCCACCAAGATGAGCCGCAACAGAGCAACCACGCCGGGAGCATCGTGAGGAAGGCGTTCCATACATGGCGAAGGACAAGATGGTGCCCACCGAGAAAGCCCCGCCCCCTGCCACCAATTTGGCAGGTGCGCGAGCTCGTCGCGAGCCCCCGCCTCAACGTACGCTCGCCCCACGACAACAAGTGCTACAGGTGCAACGGGGTCGAACATCGGTCGAACGTGCGTCCCACGCGTCGGTCTGTGGGATTAGTAGAGCAGCATACTAAGAAGTCTTGTAGGGTTTGTACTTTGTAGTCGACTTTGGTATTAGGCAACATCTAATAAGGCAAGTGTACGTAAGGTAATTGGAGTTTTTGTGCAACGAAAAAGTAGTTTAACGTTAGAAAGTCCTATATATTCAGAGCTGAGTCACAAGCCATCTTTGCAAGGCTTTAAGGCGGATAGCAAAGGCCTGAAATGTGGTTCCTGATAATCCATACTGATTGCCAAACTGAAGGATTACATTGTTTCTCGTGACCTTGAGCTTTGTGGAATTGACTGATGTCCGCAGCCGCCAGTTGAAAATTCATCACGGATGCACTGTTGCACGTCGATGGAAATTTGGAAATGCGAGACACCCTTCTTCGCTGTCATTTACTGTCATTAATGTTCCCATAAGTAGTTGCGTTATATTCAAGTCACCAATCGCATCATAGTCAATAATACGATGACGTGACACCAACCAATTATTCGGCAAAACGTATGCGTGCGTCACCATATATAATGTTTGTTATCTCTATATGCTTCCCTACCCTCCATGACCATTAACTCTCACCCGTCGCGGGATATACCATCCAAACCTAGCAATAACAAAGCAAGCAAGCAAGCACCGGCTTCTACCATATATGGACATCAATTCCGCAAGGGTAATACTAATTAGTTTTCTTTGGATCCACTTTTCCTGTTTAATCTCTCCATCCTTCTCGAAACCCAACTCCTTACTAGCCGGAGAATCCATCACCGGTAACGACACCTTGGTCTCCACCAACAACAATTTTGTTCTTGGTTTCTTTACTCCAGCTGCTGATTCCAGTCGTTGGTACCTTGGGATTTGGTACGTTGAATTTTCTTAGTGATTTTTTTTATTTCCATTCTAAATCTTACAACTCTAGAACAAATCCACATACCATAAAGCTCTATCCATCTAAAAAAAATCACGACATACACTTGTTAAGCATCTCAAATAAATGATTCACACCCACATTCTAACTGTTAGCTAGACGGTAGTGGGATGGGATTCTGATTCCTACCTCCGATATAACAATTTGTGATGCGAATTTCAAACCATCTTAATAACTAAATCTCAATCTTTATTACTTATCAAAACAAAAAACAAATAAATGATTCACATGTAGGTACAAGACGGTGGCGGATCGAGTTGTAGTTTGGGTGGCAAACCGAGAAGCTCCAATATCCAGAGAATTAAGAAAGCTATCACTTACTAAGGATGGGAACATAGTAATTACAAATGGTGCAAATCAATTTTTTTTGTTCAATGGTACTGGTGACAAAACCCTAAGCAATTCAATTGCTCGTTTAACCGAGGATGGCAACTTCGCCGTCATGGATCAAAATTCGAACATTCAATGGCAGAGCTTTGACCACCCTACGGACACGCTTTTGCCGGGCATGAAGCTAGGAGTGGAGGTGAATACGGGTGTTAACTCGAAGTTGACCTCTTGGAAGAGTGTTGATGATCCTTCCCCGGGAAAGTACTCATTGGGCATCGACATCCGTGGTGTTCCACAACTTGTTCTGTACTCTGGTTCGAGCCCAAAATGGCGATTGGGTCCATGGAATGGTAAGGCCGGGGAACAGCAACTAGATGTAGCCAGTATCCGGTACATGAATGTCAGCTTCCACACAACCAAGAATGAGGTATCCCATCATCCGCTTGAAACTCATACTCTCAGCCTAATTCATGATTATTTTTTTCACCAACGATGCATGTGGAAGGGATTTCATTTCTCTTTGCAAATAAGTTTTTCGTATCAGTTAGGATATATTCCGCTATCCCGAAAAGCCCTCGTTAAAACAATTGATGAAAGAAATATTAATAGGATCAATTGGTGTGGGAAATCTTTTGTGTTTTCTCCATCAATACCGTTCGTTACTGTCCTAATACCAATATACCCTTCATGTTTATGCATTTTCTGTTATACCCTCCATTAACTCGTCGTTAATGCATTGGCACCCTTGGGTTAACATCCGTTTGGTTCTGGTTTACTCGGTAAAACAAACTGTGCACTAGGACACGAAATCTTCTTTTCAAAACTTATAACAAGGAGCTATAACAGGGCAACAACCAACCTGTTTGCTCCCTTTCAGAACCAAACTTATTACAAACAACGCTCGTATACAAGGGCGGATCCAGGAAATTTTAATAGGGGGTAGATTTTTTCCCACGACAACCGAACTATCATTCTTGAAAAATATCAATCACTGCATGAAAAATATCATTCTTGAAGTAACGAAGATGTGTAATCAATCGATGTTCACGTTTACTTCCGCTTGAACTTGTGAAGAAAGTTCCAATAAATCTTCCATCATAATATTAAAAGTTAAATTGCATTATTATAAGATTTAGTGCAAAATGTGAAGTCTCAAATCACAAACTCAATATTCCATCAAATTGACTTTTAGTTTATACACAACTTGGACAGTAAATCCCTCAATCACCCAGTGGATCAAGGTTAGAGTTGGATTTTGAATCCATTTAGATTTTTGAACCCGCAAAGCCTGTGAATATACAAATTCCTTCGTAGTGGGTTGGGTTGGGGTCAAGCCTAATATGAATCTGTCGAAGGCACAAACCTACAAAAATATAACAATATTTAAAAAGTTATTATATTACATATTTTTGTATGTTTATCTAATCAATACCTATTAAAAATAAAGTATCCCACTAATATCTAAATTCTTTAACAAAGAACAAATTAATACTAAACAATTAAGTGGACAACAATGTTGTTTTGGTTTTGTTAGTAATGATTTGCGTTAAGAAATAATATCAATTAAATTTTAGAAGACAACCAGCCAACTCGTGAATTCGATCTATGACCCACCAAGTAAACAGGATTGCAAGGCGAGTTGAACCTGCACTGCTACACAACAAACTTGAAGCGGGTTCGATCTGGAGTGACCCCAACCCACTCCCGATCCAACCTATTTATGTACCTGAATGAGTACCCTTAGTAACATATTTTAACTCGAATTACAATACCAGACTCGCATTTTCACCATAAAAACATATTAAAGTACAAAGAAAGGAAGTAACAAACTTATCATATTATTAAACCAAGGATGTTAGATAATATTATGTGGTGTTGAATTAAAATAACATTTATATAAAATACGTAAACAAATTTAGAAATGACAAAATTACAAGGTGGTGTTGATAATTTGCAAAAACAAAACGAAGGCAAGCGTGTCCATTCATGTTGTTACACCCAATCAACGGCGGACAGCTGGGCTCGTGCACTATCCACGTCCCCAGCGTGTCGCATGTCGAATAAATTTTCCATAATACATGAAATACTTGCCCATTTGGCATCTACGTCTGCTCTTTCCTAGGTGTGGCGTACTTTGCAAGTGACCCGGAGCTTCTTCACTGGTAATAGTCCGAGGAGAAACGAAAGTATTGGACAAGTTGTGTTCCGACTGATTTCAAGCTCTAGAACCTCAAGCTGGGGGGAGGAGTGCAGCATCTACTTGCGATGTGGAGCCTACAGCATCTGCGCTGGAGACGAAGCCAAGTGCAGTTGCATGGAAGGATTCGAACTCGATCACAACACAAACAATACTATTCCGTCTTCATCATCGACTAGGAATTGCATTCGAAAAGTTCGGTTGGACTGTACGTCAGGTTCGTCATCGTTTGTCAAAATCTCGGGTATAAAATTGCCCGACACGAGTGTGGCGGTGAGGTGGGACAATGTGGATCTCGAGGATTGCAAAAGAAGATGCATGACCAATTGCTCATGCATGGCTTACTCCAACGTAAATTTCAATGGCAGTGCGTGTTTGATGTGGTTGGGGGACCTTGTAGATGTCAGGATGCAACCTCAGGGACCAGATGTATACGTGAAGGTCCAACTTCAATTACCACCTCGTTCTCTCCCTGGTAAGTGTTTGAAATATAGCGTTACATGCAATTGGACAATTAGAACACTGCCATGAGTTATAAGATCTGAAGTTACTCAAATCAATATCAATTCTTTTTTTTATATGGATAGATGATATATCTAATATCGACGAAAGTAAGAATTAAATATATAGAAGGGGATTTTTGATATAACAAGGGATATTACATATAGTATTAATATATTAAAAATTCAGCTTAATGAGTTTTTATTTTAGAAATGGTGAGTAATTGCCACATCACTGTTCTTAACAAGCTTGTTGCAGTATAATTTAGTTCGGGAAATACAATGTACATGTAGTTTTTTATGATAACATTTTTATTACATCTTTCATAGAAATAAATCTTCCAAATAATAAATAAAACACATATCTAAATTTGAAGATTTTCATCGAACTAAGTTGCACTTGCGCTAAATTGTTATTACACAATATAGTTACGATATTAGAAAAATATTATTATAAAAATAAAGAATTTTTTTTATAAAAATGATGCTTTTAATTTTTTAATGTAGGTGTTCGGTGATAATAAAAAAATTGCACCATACACTAGTAAATGGCTCCCAATTAATGTGCAGAATCTTGGTTTATTAGAATATGAAAGAAATGCACACAATTTAGATTCAAGATTGGATTAATGTTTTTCTTAAATACCTGGAAAATAATTTTTCCGTAATTTAATTTTATGGATTAATGCACACAATTCGTGTGGATGATAGATATTTATTTAATAGATACACATTTACATTTTCAATGTACTTTTAATTGTATGTTTTTTTATTATTTCCAATTGTGTTGTAGTCATGTGTTGTTTGAATTGGAAGATTTAATGAAGCTTCCCAATTTCTTCTCTTGTTTGAGAAATTGCAAAAGAAGTATTCGTTGTTAGCATTTGTGTGAATGCAAAATAATTATTATCTATTAAATACCATCCGGAAGCATCTATAAAAACTCATGAATGTTTAAATCATTATATTCAAATCCAAGAATCTACAATATACAACCTCATTTACCTTAAAAGGAGGTTGACCTCACCTAAAAATCACAAGCACACACACACAACTACAATGTAGAAAATATAAGATTTATTTATTCTTACATGGTCATACAACTATATTTGCAGGTAGGCAACCAAATGTAATTACCATTGTAACAATTTGTGTGGTTGTTGGCACCATCTTCCTGGTCTCCGTATGTTTTTTCATTCGTAAACATCAAAGCACAAGAAATGGTATGGTTTTTCCCTTCAAGTGCCATTGATTCATATGTCATCCATTTTATGACAATTGGGTTCTCATTAATCTAAATGAAGGTTATCATGGCGAACAAGAAGTTGGTGTAGATTTACCAATCCTTGATTATGCAACACTAGCTACATCCACACACAATTTCTCCAACGAAAATAAACTAGGGGAAGGTGGTTTCGGCCCGGTTTATAAGGTCATACTTCAACGAGAATATATAATTCTATTACTTTTATAGTATATACTTATTTAATGTGCATGCATTGTAAATTTTGTGATTCTTATTTTGATTGTACAACAAGTTGAAAATAGGGTACGCTAGCAGATGGACAAGAAGTGGCCATCAAAAGACTCTCCAGGTGTTCAAACCAAGGGATTAAGGAGTTCAGGAACGAGGTGTTGTTGATTGCAAAGCTCCAACATCGAAACCTAGTCAGGCTGCTTGCATGTTGCATTCATGACGAGGATAGGATGTTGATCTACGAGTACATGTCCAACAAAAGCTTGGATGGTTTCATATTTGGTATGTCCTCCAAGCTTCTAAGTCTTACATTAAGGCCATAAATGTTGAGACACAACAATTTGTGGTGAAAATGTTTCAGCAAAAAGGTTATTGTTTGGATTCCTGAAGGTAGGTTGTTATGATTTCTGGTACAACCTGTGGGATTTCTTTATTCATACTTTTGTATTTTTGTGTCATATCGCTTTCCTTTTAGAAATAAATATGATGACATATAATAATTTGATATTAAAATTATCAAAGAAGGTTAGATAAAGAAGACAATTTTCATTTAAAATTAACAATTAGTCAAATACGCTCGTATGATTAATGTGACACTAGGAGATTCAGTTCTGTGATTAGAGAAAGGAGTAGACCAAACTAAAACAAAAGTTGAATACCTAGATTGAACTTGGGACATTATGTACATCCCCGAACAACGGAAAATTTAAACTTTTAAAATCAAAGGAAATACAAGGATAAAGACTATCAAGAGTGGGGACATTACTCATATAATACCTAAATATATCTGGTGCACCATATTACATAAGAGTTTGTCAAAAGAGTGATTACATCAGAATACGAAATACATAATACATGTAATCACGACAACCTAAAATAGGCAGACAACAGGATCCAGTCCCAAAGTGTAATCCCCCTCAGTCACCACTGGCCGGAACCTAACGCGGTCCTGAAATAAACATAACAACAATGCCTGAGTTTCCATAAGGAAACCTCGTATGACAAACTCACCTATATGCCCTATCATACTAGTATAGCATGACATGAGATACAAAGCAATAAAACAATATTCGCACAAAGGGTAAAACTGGACATCCGTCCCGCAATCGTTCCCGTTGCCACACAGGTCGCACGGTCTACAATCGCCAGCGCTGCCACACAGGCCCCACGGTCCACAACATCACCGCCGCCACATAGGTCGCATGGTCCACAACATTGTCGACACCACATAGGCCACCCGGTCCACAAACATCGCCGGCGCCACACAATCCACCAACATCGGGTCTATGTGGAGACCTACCGTAGACACATACGGTCTGGCGGACAGTACGCAACACATCCCCCACGCGGCTACACAAGCCAAAGGGATCGGTGAGGAGGCGTTCGCACTTCCACACAGGTAGAATCAGTCTGAAAACATCGTGGTCCACCACCACACCAACGGAGTCATCGCTCAGGTCAGTCCATCACTCCGCCACACAGACCGCACAATATCTCACTCGATTGGTGCCCAATCGAGCTACCTGCCGGAAATCATCATCGGCAGTCCATCGCCGTACCACACAGGCCACACGCGATCCTCCCTGCCGCCACACAGGCCGCACGGGCTCGTGCAATCATTGCCTATCAAGGCCAGTTGAACATATCTGCCACATAGAGGGTCAGACGATCAACAGATCCAAACCGAAGTCCGCGGGGTCATCAAGCTCCACGTGCAGACACCAACTCCGCCACTATAAAAGCAGGGCAGCTGCCTCCGTAGCCATCCAGGTCGGTAGTCACTTCACCCAACGACAGTTACGTGCCCGTTGAAAGCAATGGGATCCACGATCCCTAATGAGAATTTTATTTATACCGCAAGTGCACGGCGTCGATGAAGATGCGACAAGTACGGGTCGAACACAAGGAGGGAGAGATATTTATATTTTTTGTGATTTTCGATTAAGGAAAGAAAGAGAGAGAAATAAGGTTGGTTTGAGATTTTTGGATTTTCAATTTTCTAAAGCAAGAACAACAAAAACTAAGAAGAAAGCAAATATGGATGAGAGTCCAGCGGGTGGGGGTTTAGATATCGGGTTTTGTTTAGAGAAATCTGAAACTTATAATAAATCACATTAGTTATAAAACATTACATGATAAATGACTCAACATAAACTCAAGTAATCAAAATATACTAACACGAAATTAAAATAATAACATAATTCTTCTTCTCATCACCCTAAATCCATCACCCCCACCCTTTGGAAAGGGTTAGAAACTCATGGATGGAGGGAAGGAGAAGGGGTCCTAGAGAAACTACGAAAGAAAACTAAAAACACGAAATAAACGAGCAGAATTTTATTGCTAAAAGGAAGGGGAGGCGAGAAGCTTCTTTCAATACATGATTCAACCTTATTTCCCGACTTACGCTCCAAGCGAGGACACAATTTTCCGTGGATAGAGTTGACACTTCACTAGGACCGAGATTCAGTTCTGGGCTCAAACGGTCGACCGGAAAAGGTATACCGGTCGACCGCTTCTGCAAAGGAATCGGTCTACCGAACTTCTACAACGGTCGAACTCTGTGCTCAAAACCTGATTCCCAACGGTCAAACGAAAGTCTAAAACTGGTCGAACAAAATACAACAATCAGTCGAACAACATACAATACAAATAGGTTCACTTAAGTTCCGGTCGGACCAAAGGTCAGGAATGGTCGACCGTTTGGATGGTCAAATTCTGGTCCAAGCAAAACACGAAGCAACGGTCGAACGGCTGAGGGGTCCCGGTCGACCAAAAACTCCTAGACAATCCTTCGACCCACTAGCACATGCACAATCGCTCGTCCACCACAAGGCGTCGTTCGACCGATGTTGGTTAAAGTCAAGCAAAATACACTAAATCAGTCGACCACCCGAAGAAACCGGTCGACAGCAACCTTGCGTCAGCCAAAGATTTTATGTTGTTTCTTGCCGTCGGTGAGGTCTCCGACCTCCCGCGACCGACCACAACTCCACCCAACGTGGGTGAGCAACAAAGACATCTAATGCAAGAACTTGACATACCTCACTTCCGAAGAACGCTGGAGCTCTGCAACCAACTCCAGTCCACACAGCACGCACCTCCTCCTCGCGCATTCTTCCCACCACGTCCTTGCCTCACACATGCCTTTACCACCCGAGCTCGAGCATCAGAAGGATGGAAAGAGATGAATGGAGAGGAGAAGGTTGAAGAAGAAGAAGAAGAAAGGAAGGGAGTAAGCAACCCCATGGAAGGAGAAGGGTTGAAGAAGAAGAAGAAGAAAGGAAGGGTTGAAGAGAGGAAGTAAACGTTGGTTTACTTTTAAAACCAACCCATCACTCACCCATCCAGTCACAACACTCCGTCACCCAACCATGCTTCCACTGTTCACCCACACCTCTAGCCCATGCAAATCTTCCACCAACCCCACCGAAACACCATTAGCCTCTTAATTAGGTTAGGGTCATTACACATTAGATGGTTGAACGGTGAAAACTCACTTCATACTGAAGCGGTAAAACAAGTTTGTAAAATAACTGAAGGAGATATTGTTTTTTCATTTGCTATGTATAGGAAAAGCAAAGAATGAAAGTCTCAATTGGCAAACACGAAACCATATTATCATGGGAATTACAAGAGGGATTTTGTACCTTCATCAAGACTCAAGGTTGAGGATAATCCATCGTGACCTCAAAGCAAGCAACATTCTCTTAGACAAAGAGATGAATCCTAAGATTTCCGATTTTGGGACCGCAAGGATAATTGGAGGAGACGAGACAGAAGCACTAAACACCCATCAAGTGGTTGGAACCTAGTAAGCGCAGCTAAAACGTTTGTACTCCTTTACTTTGCTCAATACTACATACATTTTCTACATTACTAAATTTCAATTGATCAGTGGATACATGTCTCCTGAATACGCTCTGCATGGCATCTTCTCCGTCAAGTCTGATGTCTTTAGCTTTGGAGTTTTACTGCTGGAAATCATAAGCGGGACAAAGAATAAAGCAATATTTAAAGCAAATCCCCAAGAAAACCTTGTAGGACATGTAAGCAAAACATTTTCTTTCTTTCTTGTACTGCGTTGTAAATAAATCTCTAGACAAGACTCATTTCCACTAGGAATTCAATTGAAGTTTACTATTCCAAGATTGTAGATTTAGCAATTATTATAGATTCAAATAGTTTCCCAAGTCGCTTTATCTTCATTACCATTATTTTTTGTATTTTATTAATCTCGAAGTATGTGCTATTATTTCATTAAAATATTAGGCATGGGCATTGTGGAGTGAAGGTAAAGGTGTTGAGCTTATCGACCCTTCAATGTTTCCATCTTCTGACGAGGGTGAAGTGTTAAAATACATTAAAGTTGGGCTCCTATGCGTGCAAGAGCAACCGGACGACAGGCCGTCGATGTCATATGTGCTACATATCTTAAGCAGCAATATCAAGTCGATTCCTGAACCGAAGAAACCTGAATATCTTGTAGTTGGGGCTTCAAATGAGATGTACGCATCATCTTCCGTTAATAAATTGTCATCAAGCTCGAATAACATGAGTGCTACCACGCTTGAAGGAAGATGATCAAAAGCACCAAAAGATTGAGAAAAGTTCATTATTAGCATGTCGTGACATATCTCAAATTAGCTAGAACTAATGACCCTGAATTAATTTCTCCTAGAATTAATCAATGATATGGTACTTTCTTTTGTAGTTATTTTATTAATCGATATTGGTATTGGATTTGTGTTTGTTTATGATATTATTTCATAAAATTTTAATTTACATACGAGGATAATATATATATATATATATATATATATATATATATATTTGTACATTAGCCGTTTGAGGGGATATATGAGCTTTCCTATTACATGATATTGTGATTTGTTATGTGTTTATGAAATCTTTGTTGCCTTTGATGATGATATGCGTTGGTGTTGTTTCCTTTGGTTAAGATAGCCGTTTGATGTTGATGCGGGTTTCCTTTCTTGATTGGCGATGATGATTGTTAGTGTTTGAGCCAACTTGAGATATTTTTAACACTCCCTCTCAAGTTGTGTCTCGAAAAGGTTGAAGGAACCAAACTTGTGAAGAATGTTATGAAATTGTTTCTTGTCCAAAGATTTGGTGAAGATAACTGTGAGTTAGTCTTTGCTTTGAACATAGGGAACTTCGATTTCTTTAAGCTTGAATCTTTTCTCTAATGAAGTGGCAATCCAGCTCTATGTGTTTTGTTCGTTCGTGGAATACGGGATTGGAAGTGATGTGTCGAGCGACATGATTATCACAGTACATTTACATAGACTCTTTGTAGGGAACTTTCATTTCTTTGAGGAGTTGTTTGAGCCAGATTAGTTCGCTAGTAGTGTGATTGACATCATATTATGCATATATTTGTGTCTTATATCTTCTATTTTTAACCGAAACAATGTTGCGTGACGAGTTTTATGTTTAAATTTTAGGAATAAAATAAATGAGAAGAAGAGACACAAAAAGAACCTAAGACCAAAAGAAAGGACTGAATTATAAGATTTATGGACTGAAGTGCAAGAGGGAATGCCCCGGATGTAAACCAAAAGGATCAATGAGAAAATTAAGAAACCCCACACCATCATGAAGAGTATTATGACAATTAGATTCAAAGCGACACTCAAACAACCGATCTGGGTGCACCACACATAATAAATTGAAGTATTGAAGAAGATATACAAATTTGGAGCAAATCGGACAAAAAGTGACCTCCAATTGGCGACCCATTTTGGTCCAATTTCAATTAGGGTTCTCGTGGTTGTTTATTATGTTGTGTTTATCCATTGATAGTAGTTTCATTAGTCTCACATCGGGGAATTGTCTCCTGTTACCTTTTTCTATGACTATAAATATAACTCTTCATTCTCCTTTGTATTTACCACGTTGCTTAGTGATCAATCCCTCTACTTAGAGTCAAGCCTTGAAACAAAAACTCAATAGGGAGATGTTGCTTGTAATGTGAGTCATTTAATAAAAGAAATCTTTGTTAGTTTAATGTTCTCTATTTTATCTTCTTGCATGCGTAGCTTAATTTCATTTTATTAATCTTAGTAGACTTAGTTAATATGTTTTCCTCTCTTAATATAATAGTTAGGTTAATGATTAGTGAGTAGTTTTCATCCCCCTTTGAAGGGTGGAAATGATGTACATATATGTTGTGATGTTTGGATGTTTGATAAATTTTGTATTGTGTAAACTTGCATGTTTGTATGTTCATTGGGGGTATTTTAATTATCTACATGTTGGAGGATTTTGATGGGTTTCGCAATAAGATTTAGACACTTTCCATGCTTAGTTTCCTTTTGTTTATTGATTGAAATTTCCTGTTGAATATGCTACATGTCCGTTAAGTGTTTGTAATTGTGGTTGCTTGCTTGATTGATTGAAGAAACTTTGCTTTGATGGGTTTTTCCATAAGATTTAGACACATATCATCCTTAGCTTTGTTCTTCACGTGAGTTTATAGTTTTTGATGAGTCTTGTCATATCTTTAGACACTTCTCATGCTGAGCCTAATCTTATGATAATCAATTAATAATTGTCAATACGTTGTGTGAATGGATTGATAGGTTTTGCCACATCTTTAGACACTTCCTATGCATGAAAACACACACATGACATAAACACGTACATGTTTAAATGCGTCATTCATCACTTATTTCACTTCATATGTGCACACACTCCAACCCTCAGAGGTTTTTCTTCCTGAATTCCAATCTATTTGTTAGCCTTTTAGTTTAGTTTTAATCAATCGTTAGTTGCTTTCATTTGCATTTTTTACTTACTAGTTTAGTGTAGTTTATCTTAGCATAATCAAATCTCTTTCCCCTTTTTTCGCCACTTGATTTCGGACAAATCAGAGACTACTCATCTCCCCGTGGATCAACCCGTACTTTCCACCGGTTCATCGTGGTCGTGCACTTGCGGTTAGTTAATAAAATGTTTTAACAAGTTTTTGGCACTGTTGCCGGGGAGGTGCTCAGTTGAGACCATGGTTTGGACGATTCGAGTGAATTTAATTTTTTGTTTGTAGTTGTTATTTGTTTGGAGGTGAACAAAGCCACACGGACTGTCAATCAGCGGCCTGGGATCGCCAATTGGCGGTCTGGGGAGCTTCAATTGCTTACTTCTTTCTTTGGTCGGTTTGTATCTTCATTTTAGTGTTCTGGGATCTCAAGTTGCCATGTTATGACTTGTAGTTTGATCCCAGATCAATAATCAATAATCAATCTCCCTTTTAATCAACTTGGCCACTAAAACCCAAAGCAAAAGATTAGGCATTTCTTACTCTCATTCATGCATTTGTTCGTATGACCATGCGTTAGTTAGTAGGAATTGCATTGGAACAAGAGTGAGATGAGTGTTTATTGGTGAGTTGCATGATAGATTAAGGAATCAAAACATCTCTAAAGGGCACCACCTATAGTTTTCAAGATAAGGTGGGGGATTTCATCACCCCTTCCTTCAGCCCCACAAAACACCTCTCAAAAAGCCTAATTTTAAAATCAAGTAGACATTGGTCCTTAAGGATCTCGGGTGCATTAGGAGAGTGATCCGGTCGCGACCGTCATGGCCTGATCGGCGTTGCCCACTTTGTCGATAGTAGGAGAGACGAGATCTCTAGATCTTGGATCACTTATTGGGCTTTGTGGTATTCGTCGTAGGGAGGTGAGGCATGTTGAGGTTGCATGACCTCGCAGTTAGGCGTCGTCTAGCTGTAAGGACCTATAGTGACCTGTTTAATCGTTTAAACTACCACAAGTGCACGACGTGGGTGAAGGCGTGGCAAATACGGGTCGATCCACGGGGAGGAGAGACCACTCTGGTTTTTCAGAAATCAAGTGGCAAGAACAAGGGAAAAGAGTTTCTCTAAGCTAATCTATGCTACCCTAAACTACTAAGAAGAGAAATGCAACGGAAAGCGATTAACGATTACTTCGAACTAAACTAAAGAAACTTAACACTAAGCTGCAATCAGTAAGAGAAAGACCCCTTAGGAGGTGGAGTGATTTTACTCACTAAACATTAAACAAACTATTACACTAAGATAAGAAAACATATTAACTAAGCTAGATTTAATAAAAGACAATTAAGCTAAGCATGCAAGAACTATAAAAGAAGCACAAAACAAAGAAAACTTTATTGATTTCAGACTAACAATACCAGTAGCATCTCCCCTTGAGTTTCTTGCTTCAAGGCTTTCACTTCAAGTAGAGAGAATGACCACTAATGATGGAGTGATTACAATAGAAGGTGAAGAGTTCTATTTATAGCCATAGAAAAAGGTAATCCGGGACAATCCCCTGGTATGGGACTAAAAAAATATCAGAAATATACTAAATACACACTAATACACGTCCCACACAAAGATTAACGGAGTCAGAGCAACCCGGACCGCAAATCAGCGGTCCCAGACAGCTAATTGGCGGTCTACAGGGTTTGGATCGCTCTGGATTTTCTTCTGGGCTTTTCTGGATGACTTTGTTTGTCTTTGATGCATGTACTTAGCTTGTTGGAGCTCCGACCCGAATAGAATTGCCAAAATACTCCCCATGATGGTGTGGAGTATTCTTGTTTGCTCATTGGTTCTTCGATCTTGCATCTTAGTCCTTGAATCTCTCAACTCAGTCATTTTTCAGGCTTTTAGGTCCTTTTTTGCCTCTTCTCTTCAAACCTATTCATTTCTGAAATTCAAACATAAAACTCGTCACGTAGCATTCTTTAGGTGAAAGATAATGGATATAAGATAGAAATGTAAGCATGAAATAATGTCAATCATGACCTTAGGTTGTTTGAGCCTTATTTACTTGTCTGCTTCTACCAATACCTACCCGCCGTAGCATAAGGACTTCTTCCATTCTCTTATGAGTCATTCCCTCTCATCCAAGACTTCCCATCTTCTCCTCTACGCACCTTCTATTTTAATTATTTTAAAAAAAGTTTTTTTTTTTTTTGGACTCGTGTGGGTGAGCGTAGCTTTGTGCATGCCAGTGTGGTCATGAAACGTTGCGGGTCATTTGACGAGATACGACATCGATCTGTCCTCGATTCTCGACTTTTCAAATACATCCCCATCCTGTGTCCTACACAGTCCCTGGACCATGATGAGTCGTGGACCACACGAGGATGAATCAAGTTTTGGACCTCCACCACCCTCTGATCGAGAAGGTGGGGATCCACAACCTCATCAATTGGTTCCCTAGGTTCCCATTCCCCTCACTTCACTGGGAAGGGTGACCCCTATATCTTTCTCAGGGAATTTGAGGAGGTTTGTGCTATGTTTAAGCTACAACAACTTAGCACAGACTCCATCCACCTTAGGCTTGTTCCCTTTGCACTAAAGGATGATGCCAAGAAGTGATTTTACAGCAACCAGGCGAATGCCTTTAGGACTTGGGATGAATTTCAATCTGCATTCCTCAAGAAGTACTTCCCAAATCATCGGACTCAAAAACTAAGGAACGAAATCAATTCATTCTATCAACATGAGACAGAATCATTCCATGCATTCTTAGAGAGGTTCAAGGAGCTACTATCCTCATGCCCTCACCATGACATCGAGTTGTGGCGCATTTGTTAGATTGTCTACGAGGGTCTTCACATCCCATCTCGAACGCTCCTTGAGTCCATGTGTCAAGGATAGTTCTTAGGAAAGGATGAAAGAGAGGCATGAGCTTTCCTAGAAGACCTCGCTGAGAAAACCATGCAGAGGGAGAGTGTAAGGGAACCACCACCATCATCTAGCATAGGAGCGAGGATCGCGCATGCAAGCTCGACTAGATTGGGTGCCGCATTTGCTGTCGATACCACTACGCCCACCGAGGCATGCATGACGTCCTTAATGCGCCGCATGGATTCGAATGAGCTCCGAAACCAACAAAGTGTATCTCATGTGTCTGCATTTAGTCTGGTTCCTTGTTATTTATGTGGTAGTATATGTCATGTAGGAGGCGAGTGTGCAATCATTCCTCCTGAGATGGAGCAAGTCAATGTCATCTATGATAGATCCAGGAATGACCCATACTCATCATCATATAATCCTGGATGGAGGAACCACCTTAACTTTTCATGGAACCAAAACAATGCCCAAGGTGGTCCTTTTAACTTCTATAGACCACCTAATAGACCACACCAACCTCCTATGTACTCACATTCTTTTCAGTCACCCCAAGCCCAGATCACCAACCAACCAGGTTTCCCAAATTCTAACAATATGGAAACCCAGTTTAATTCGCTTGAGAACTTCACTCGTGGACTTGAGAACTCAATGAAAAACTTTTTGTCATCCACATGTCAAATTCTCACTTCGAATCAGCAGACCATCAAATCTCTTGAGCTTCAGATGAGTCAATTGACTCAATCTCTACATGAGAGAGAGAGGGACTCTGCCTAGCCAGACTAAGGCTAATCCCCGCATATACCGACAAACACACTTGCAAAATGAGAGTTGGGTTTCTCAGGGGCGGCAAGTGAACCATGTGGAGGAGCCTGTTCACCATGTCAATACCATTGTAACCTTAAGGAATGGAAAACAGGTTGACAATCACATTTCCTTCCCACCACTATTTGTGCAGCCCCTCTTTGGAAATGATAGTGAGGAAGAGGGTGATGGTGATACACCAACGCCTCCTTCTCAGGCACTGTAGAAACCTACATGCCAAAAGATCTCTATCCTAGTAAATTAACCAAAAAGAGAGTAACACATGTAGGATTTTGTGTCCCTATGTATGTATATATTTTAAAAAATTTAATACAACATACAAGATCGATTTTCATATTTTCAATAATTTCTATGTACATAGTTTTGTGATTATTCTAATAACATGCAATCCTACATTTATTAAAATAAATCACAAAGATAGAATCATACCTAAAGGTTCTCTAAAACCTTCTTGAAGATTCGGAGTCACGTTGCTCGTTGATTCGTCCACGGATTTGCCTCCGAGTGTTCACCAAACTCTAAACAAGATTAGAGAGAAATGAGCTAGCCAATCAATCTCTAACAAGGTTTAGAATCTAGCTAATAACCCCTTCTTTAAGCTCCTGAGATTCTTATCTCTAAAACTTAAATTTACTAAGAGATTTTCATGGTGATTAGGGAGAGATTAATGAGAGAAAGATTTTTTGCATTAGTTGTTAAACAAGTAGGAGTATGGGTCCTTTTATAGTCTCCCACAACATCCTTATCAAGAGCTATTATTTAGCCATGATCTCTTGCTTATTCTCTCCTAAAATTAGTCTCTAATTTCCACATAATCACCCACAAAAAATGTTTTAATTAAATATGGAATTAATCTAGCCATGATCTAATTAATCTCTTAATAATTCAGGCAGAATCGTTCTTGTTCGGTGGGCTGAGAATTATTCGGTCAACCGAACCATTCGGTTATAACACGTGTTCGGTGCACCGTGAGATAGACGGTCGACTGATTCTTTATGAGAAAAATTCCCTGGAAGAATTCGGACGAACCACGTCTTGTAGTCGGTCTACTACTGACGCACCAGAATCGCTCCTGGGACATAGTCATCGGATGACCGGGTCACCTTCGGTCTACTGAAACTACTACTTCTCGGATGACTGTTTCCAATTGGTTAACCGAACCCGATTGTCCAGGCACTCTGGACAATCTCGGTCAACCAACTGTGCTTACCCGCTCCATATTCGGTTAACCGATCCGAAGATTCCCCGGTCGACCGAAACATGAACGATTCACCGTGTTTGACCCTGATTTTGCCTTTGTCAAATTTTGGATTTATTTCCAACAAAATTTGATCTTTTGGGGCTTTTAGCAATTCACATCCTATATATATTATCATATGTAATATTAAATTATTACACCCCATAATATATACCTCATATGAATTTATTATGATTCCAATTATGTCAATTCTCATGACACATTGATTTTAATTAATTCACCACATGTGTCCCATTTTCATATGAAACTCGACACATCATATGAACTTAAAATCAACCCATTGTTTCCTAGTTTTGTAGTGTGACCTATAGGAGGATCTAAGCCAAATTGGTAGAGATATTAAACACTTAATATCTTAAATTATAAGCGGTATCTAGCTACACATTATAGTTACCCAATTAGAATAGATGTCTTTGTTCCACCCGAACCAAAACACGATTCATTTAGTGATGTAAGTGCACCACCTGTGTTCGTCTCTTGCCTCATGATATTAAGAATATATACAAAGTAGAAATGTGTCACCTTTGTATTATATTCATTTCTTGATCTCTTTAAGCTAATTATAACTATGTAACTTAATTCAAGTCACATTGTGCACATTATAATTTTGCTTTATCAAGGGGCCCATTAATATCATCACTCAATTACGAGGGGCATTGATAATCGTTTGACTAGCTATCTTTTCCAGCACAAGTCATGTTCAACCAACTATTGCTGTTATCACTACACTCATTGGTAGCTTTTGACAATAATCAAATTAAGCACTTCTTGAGTGAAAAGATATAAGTCTCATATCTTAGGATCCAAGACACAGTAAAACATTAATGACACGAAACATAATTCCATAATGTTTTACTTGTTAGGTCTATTCGATATATAAAAGTAATCTTTTCCTCTTTTATATACTCGTGTCGTCAATTATTTGTAGAGCTACAACAATCGATGACCAACACGACAATCTTATCTCGGTAATTAATGTTCCATGTTAATTACCCTGATTGTGAATAACTTTTGATTTATGTAAACCATTATCTTTTAGAGCTCTACGGTAAGGACCAAGTGCCCCTTCCTTAACACTTCCAAAAGACGAATACCATAATCATAGAACAAAATGCTTGCACATCCAATTCATAATAATTGACATATAAAAGTAAAACTTTTAGAACACATTCCTTTCAACACAATGGATAAGATATTAGAGGTTTTTAAACAAGTGAAGGTTAACATTCCCTTGTGTTATGTCATCCAACAAATACCTCAATATGCCAAAGTGTTGAAAGATCTCTGCACAACCAAGAGGAAGACCAATGTTCCTAAGAAAGTATTCTTAGCTGCTAGTGTGAGCTCACATTTGTCCAATCGCACATACACAAAGTACAAGGACCCTAACTATCCTACTATTCAGTGTATGATATGGGACACTAGCATGAGTAATGTATTGCTTGATTTAGGATCAGTGATCAACCTCCTCCCATCATCTATTTATCAACAGTTGAACTTAGGAGAATCGAAACCAACTAGGATCACCCTCCAATTAGTAGATAGATCCATTCATGTCCGAAAGGGGATTATTGAGGATGTGCTCATCAAAGTTGGAGATTTTATATTTCCAGTAGATTTTGTCGTCATCGATACCAACCCTGTTGCGAACACTCACCTCAAATACCTTTGATTTTGGGTAGACCATTTCTGACAACCTCCAATGCCTTAATTAATAGTAGAAATGGTCTCATGAAGCTCTCATTCAGTAACATGAGTGCCAAGTTTCATGTGTTCAACACTGGTAGGTAACATGAGCCCTTGGACCAACCTCCAAATCTCAACCTCATCCGCCAATTAGAGAAGCACCACAAAATCAACAAACACCCCCAACACCAATGCAACCCGTTGAGAATGTTTGTGTGCCCAGTGAGATGACATCAAACATGAATATACAAAGAGAGTGTTTGTTGGATGCTTCAGTTCAGACTATTAGTGAGGGTGACACACCTCATCATATGCCCGTACCAGAAGGTGTCTTTACCCCATGCCCCATGGTCGTTGAGCCTCATAAGCATCATCTTGACTCCAACAATGACCCACCTGCCACAATGCTTAAGCTTGATAATATAAAGGAGGTCGGGTGGTCTTTGTTGAATGACTTGGGGAGAAGCCTCATTCTTAGTGCGACATGTGTGTCGCATCACATGAATGAGCGTGAGGAACTCATTATGATGCACCTGCCTATTGTTTGGAGGGTTTTGTTCGACGAGCAACTAAACCCTAGTGAGGCAACACAACTCCACTCATTTATGTTACGTATGCCCAACCAATATCATGAGGAGTTTGAGTCTTTCAGTTTTGACCTTTCACTCCTCATGATACCTTAGAGTACCAGTGAAGCGGGTCCATCTTGGCAAATCTCTGGTCTACATGACTCAATGTTCTCATTTGATGTTCATTGACCAAATGATTATGAGAATATCTTTGTTGATGTATATATCTTGTTTAGATGGAAAAAACAAAAAAAAACAAAAACAAATAGAAAAAACACACAAAAGACTCCACAAGTGAGCAGTGGTTGTTGTGGCCCCAACCCTTGAGTATTTGGGCCTCATTTGTTTGATGTAGTTGTCTCCCTTATTAAGTGTCTCACAGGTTTTGGGAATTCGGGTATATGTTCATCCACATAACCATGAACTTCCCTTTGCGCTTCACGTTGGTGAGATCTTTTCTTTTTCATGCAAAAATCCATGTAGAATCATACTCACATTCATTGAGGACAATGCATTAAGTAAGTGTGCGGGGGAGGTGTTTTACGTGTGTATATAGTCAAGTCTTTTCCTTTGATTTTGTTTTCTTGCATTTTTAGGGTCATGTTAGTATACTGCATTTAATATCGATATATCTGCCTACCATGATCCTTGGGTGACTTATCTTCTTTTACTTGCCTAGTGCTTTAAATTTTCACATTTCTTTCAAAATCTTCTTTTGCTTGCCTAGGTCTTATATAGTCGTAAGGATCCACCCCGGTCTTCCCTCGGGGGCGTGTAATCATAGGATATCAGTGCTCAAACAAATAAAGAAGCCCCCCCCTGAACCTATTGAGTCGAATAATTTGTGTCTGTTAGTATAAGGAAGTTTGTCGTAGTCAGGGGCCCTTAAATCTTGTTGTGAAACTTTAAGTATAGGGGTTTTGGTTCACATGTAAATAATAAATAAGTGGTGTTCTCTCTTCTCGCACGACTCCTATCACTCGGGAGATTAGGTCCGATGGGACTTAGTGTGTGATGCTTTCGGGTCATCTGACTTAGGATGCACCGACCGTACTCCCGTTACACTGGTTGTAGGGATCACCCTATGTGGAGATTTGGGGGAAGGTGTACATGATAGTGTAACTCTTCACAGGCAATGATGCACGAAACCCGACTCTAGGAGAATAGAACACCAACTAGTGTCAAACATAATGCTCCAAAAAGAAAAAATTAATAGAAAAAAGACAAATAAGAACCTTAATGGACTTTACACTTTGTATCACGTGAGGATGTTAAGGTTGTCGTGTCTGTCACTTAAGTCCTTAACTAACTTGCACGAATGGTTCATTAGGTTAGGTGTGTGGACTGATTACATATATAGAGTCGGCCCGTAGAATTACAGTGTCCAATGATCGACGATAATGAGTCCATCGAGTCGTGTTGCTAGGTTGAATAATTCATCTATGTTCGGATTTTGTGGATGTATCCGCTGAAACCCTCAGGAGACAACACTCCTCCTCCTTGGCGACAAAGATATTTAACGGCTTGTTGCACATGCTAAGTGCAACCGTGATTCCTACGAAAGTGAGTTAGGATTTCCTTGTTTTACGTATGCTTTTTCCTTTTTTTCATATTTCTATTTCTTTGTTTTTCTCGAGACTAGCAAAAGTTAAGTGTGGGGGTATTTGATAGACATCATATCATGCATATATTTGTGTCTTATATCCTGTATTTTAACCAAAACAATGCTACGTAATGAGTTTTTTGTTTAAATTTCAGGAATAAACACAAGTGAGAAAAAGAGACACAAAAAGGACCTAAGAGCAAAAGAAAGGACTAAATTGTGAGATTTATGGACTGAAAAGCAAGAGACAACGACACAGATGTAAACCAAAAGGACCAATGAGAAAATCAAGAAACTCCACACCATCATGAGGAGTATTTTGACAATTAGATTCGGGCCGACACTTAAACAACCGATCCGGGTGCACCACACATAATAAATTGAAGCATTGAAGAAAATATACAAATTTCGAGCAAATCAGACAAAAAGTTGTTGGCCTTTCTACCTTAATTTATGTTTTGATGATTTAATCAACCTAATCTTAATTATAATCAATAGTGTAGCACACGTCTTACATAGTTTATACATTGCGTTGTGCTAACATTTACAGATGACCAAGACTCAAGAAAGAAAGGATTCAAGTCAAGACATGTAATCAAAGCTCATTTGAAGACATGTAATCTTAATTTATTTTGAGTCTTAGGAACTATGTGTACTTGAGCATACAAGAGTTAAAAACTACTTAAACACGTACTAGGTTCCTTATAGAAGTCACACACAAAATCTAAGATCATTTGGACCTCAATAGATCACCCAAACCAAGACCGGAATTCACTAAACCTAAACTAGCATTTCCTGTTTCCTTTCGGTCGACCGAAATGCCTCCGGTCAACCGTTTGATCCTTTATCAAATAGTGGATTTTACCGCCCGACCGGTCGACCGTTTAGACCTTTTCGGTCGACCGTCTACACGTGTCATTTGACCGTTAGACTTGTCGTATTATACCAACGGTCGTATTTGTATAAAACCAATCAAACCCCAAAATACTTTGCCCTTCGGTCGACCGTTACCTTTACCTCGGTCGACCGTTACCTTGACCTCGGTCGACCGTTCCAAGATGTTTCTTGAAAACCAGTTTTTCACCTTTTCTCGGTCGACCGTCAAAATCCGTTTGTTTGACCGAACATAAAACCCAAGCTTCCCTGCCAAATTTCGGTCGACCGTTCAACCTTTTGGTCAATCGTTAACTTAAGTGATCTTTACTTATAGCCTGTTTCGATCAATCGTTCCCTTTTCGGTCGACCCTTCCTTCATTTGAATCGTCTATCGGTCGACCGATTGATCCGTCTGGTCGACTGAACTTGCACTGAAAAGTGTGCTGCTGTTTTTTGTTTGGTGTTTCTTGCACAACCCTTCACCACACTTAACCCCAATGGCTACAACACCTTTGGAGCTTATAAATAGATATTCTCAAGCTTGTTTAGAACGTCTCTCCCACTACTATTTGTCTCCAACATAAGAGAGAAATCTCCAAACACTCAAACCTCAAACCTTCCACACTTTAGTCTTAATTCCTTATCTGCTCAAGTGTGCTCAAGTTTAGAGAGTGTTGTTCCACTCAAATTGTTTGTCAAAGTAGCAAGGGTCTTGGTGAAAGCCCAAGACAAGAGTATAGACTTCGGTGAGAGCCCAAAGTGATCCTCTCGGATTGTGCGAGAAGAAATCAAGCTAGCGATGATTGTTCGCGGAGCTTGCGTTGTAGAAGGCTTAATCTTGTCCCAGAACGTGGTTGATAGTGAAGACGTAGGCGGAGCTCGAGGGAGATCTAGCAGAGCTTACAAGAGAGGAAGTAGGTGGCATGCTGAACCTCTATAAAATCTTCCGGGTCATCTTGTGGTTTGCATATTATCTTCTTTACTTGATCTTAGTTTTCAATTCCGTTGCACATCTTTGATTAAGCAAGTAGAGATTGATTAACCTTGAAATTGATTAGAAAATCCGACCATACACGATCCTACATTTGGTATCAGAGTTTTGTGAGCTAAATTGCATACTTAATCGTATTTTTAGCATGACTACAACATCTAATCATGTAGAGGGTCTTTGCACCACTAGACCTCCTTTATTTAATGAGTCTAATTATGATTATTGGAAGAATAGGATGAAAATATTCCTAATTTTTAGTGACCTAAAGTATTAGATCTTTGTTCAAACCCCATACACCCCTCCTAAGGAAGAAGAACTTGCCACATTATCTAGGGCTAAAATGAAAGAGATAGAAATGAATTCTAAAATCATGAACATTCTATATTGTGGCCTTAATGAGGGAGAATGTAATAGAATTAAGGGTTGTGAAAGAGCACATGAAATGTGGCATCAATTGCAAATGCATCATGTGGGTGATAGCAAAACTAAGGAAACTCGCATTACTCTCATCATGCATAAATATGAGATTTTTTCTATGCAAATCGGTGAAAACATAAGCGAAATGAACACTCGCTTCATCAATATCACTAACTCTCTTTTGGTTCTTGGAAGAAAAATTAATGAAGGAAAGATTACAAGGAAATTCCTCTGATCACTCAACAACGATTGGGAAGATAAGGTCGTCACAATTGAAGAGGTGCATGATCTTTCAAAATTAAAGATGGAGGAACTCATTGGAAATTTAATGGCTTATGAACTTCAAATCAACCATCGAAAGGAGAAGGATGCCTCCAAGAACAAACCCACCTTGGCATTACATTAAAAATTCGATGAGCCAAGGACATGAGTAGAGAATGAGGACATTGAAGTCCTTGACCAAGATTTCTTCAAATTCCTCAAAAAGGATAAGGAAGAAACAAGAGAAAGAAGAGGAAGGAGAAGTGAGAAGAGAGAAAAAGAAAAAGGGGAGGAGGAGAGTGGAAATGAGAGAAGAGAAAGGGAGAAGAAGAAGGTGTGAAAGGAGAGGAGAAGAGAAAAGAAAAGGAGAAGTGCAAGAGAAGAGAAAGGAAGGAACAAGCTCACAAAGCTACATTAGATGATTCATCGTCACCACCACCATCATCATCTTCCTCCTTGCAAAGTAGAAGAGAGGGTGCCCACTCATGCTTCATGACTATTGAAGGTGAACAAAGTGAGGTAGCCTCTAACTCTTGTTCTACTAAATCAAATTCATGCTCTACTAAATCATATTATAGTGATAGCTCATGTTCTAAAGAAGAAACATATACACATGATGAACTTTAAAATGCATTCCATGATTTAGTTAAACAATATGAGATCATTTGTGAAAAGAAAAAAAATGGTAGAAAGACCACAAATGATATCCAAAGTGAAATTGAAATAATCATGCATGAAAAGAATGAGGTGCTTGCTAGACATGAAACTAATACATTAAAACTTGGTAGTCAAAATGCAACACCCATTGATGTTGAACAATTAGATCTTCATGCTTGCAATGTGCAATTAAGAAAAGATCTAGAAAGGTTCAAAAATGGAACTAAGATGCTTAACATGCTTTTAGGTAGTCAAAGACAATCCCTAGATAAACATGGTGTAGGATACAATGCCTCATATGTTAAAAATCATGTAGTTCATACTACCTTGAACGGAAAGCACTTAGTTGTAAACCATCCTTTTTCAAGTGTGTGGGCTCCCAAAACCAAGTTGATTTGGGTTCCCAAAGCTAATGTTCAAGGACCCAAAGTAGTTTGGGTACCTAAATCTACGCTTGTGGGTGCTTAAAGAGGGAGATTAGTGGTGACCGGGAAAGCTAGAAAGTCAAATTCAAATCCGGTTGCAATACCGAAAGAAGATTGGAACCAATTTGAGGATCAAGTTGGGTAAACTTTTTCTATCCTCTACATTCATATTTGATTGGTTCTAATCTAGATTGAATTGAATGCCTAATTGTCATATCTTTATCACATTCTTTAATCAATTAGGTTGTGCTTCATGTACCTCTTTAAGGGGAGAAAAATGATTAATATGCCTAATTGATGTATTAATTGCATATCTTGATCACATCCATTGCTAAAGTGTTAGATATTTTAATGGATGCTAAAAGGGGAGTAAAACATCACATGCTTAATTGTCATATTAGTTTGATGTTAAAATGAGAGAATAAAATTGAACTTAATCGAAACATCATATCCATATTGATAGGGGTAGCTTATTGAATATCATTTACATAGGGTAATGAAGTGAGAATTTTAGGGGGAGAAACTTCATTACAAGCATTTTGGGGGAGAGATAAAAATTCCATGAAAAATCCTATATTTTTTTATAGATATCAAAGGAGGAGAGATTATTAGGCGGTAACTTGAAATTTGAGTACAAATTTAACAAAACTATGCACATGCATACGGAGAGCATTTATATGCATAGTTTGCATCTAGAAATTACAAGTATTAAGATATAGGTTGCCATCATCAAAAAGGGGGAGATTGTTGGCGTTTTGGCCTTAATCTATGTTTTAATGATTTAATCAACTTAATCTTAATTATAATGAATGTAGTGTAGCACACATTTTCCATAGCAAATACATTGCATTGTGCTAACATCTACAGGTGATCAAGACTCAAGAAAGAAATGATTCAAGTCAAGACATGTAATCAAAGCTCATTTGAAGACATGTAATCTTAATTTATTTTGAGTCTTAGGAACTATGTGTACTTGAGCATACAAGAGTTAAAAACTACTTAAGCACACTAGGTTCCTTATAGAAGTCACAACAAAATCTCAGATCATTTAGACTTCAATAGATCGGAATTTACTAAACCTAAACCAACATTTCCTGTGTCATTTCGGTGGACCGAAATGCTTTCGGTCGACTGTTTGATCCTTTATCAAATAGTGGATTTACCGCCCGACCGGTTGACCTTTTAGAACTTGTCGGTCGACCGTCTACACGTGTCATTTGATCGTTACACTTGCCGTATTATACCAACGGTCGTATTTGTATAAAACCAATCAAACCCCAAAATACTTTGCCCTTCGGTCGCCGGTACCTTGACCTCGGTTTACACTTCCAAGATGTTTCTTGAAAACCAGTTTTCCAACCTTTTCTCGGTCGACCGTCCAAAATCCGTTTGTTCGACCGAACATAAAACCCAGATTCCCTGCCAAATTTTGGTCAACCGTTAACTTAAGTGATCTTTAGTTATAGCCTATTTTCGATAGACCGTTCGTTCATTTGAACCGTCTATAGGTCGACCGCTTGACCCGTCCGGTCGACTGAACATGAACTGAAAAGTATGATGTTGTTTTCTGTTTTGTGTTTCTTGCACAACTCTTCACCACACTTAACCCCAACGACTATAACACCTTTGGAGCTTATAAATAGATGTTACAAACCTTGTTTAGAACATCTCTCTTACTACTATTTGTCTCCAACATTAGAGAGAAATCTCCAAACACTCCAAGCCTCAAACCTTCCACACTTTAGTCTTAATTCCTTATCTACTCAAGTGTGCTCAAGTTTAGGGAGTGTTGTTCCACTCAAATTGTTTGTCATAGTATCAAGGGTCTTGGTGAAAGCCCAAGACAAGAGTATAGACTTCGGTTAGAGCCCAAAGTGATCCTCTCGGATTGTGAGAGAAGAAATCAAGCTAGCGAGGATTGTTTGCGGAGCTTGTGTTGTAAAAGGCTTAATATCGGCCCAGAATGAGGTTGATAGTCAAGACGTAGGCGGAGATCGAGCGGAGCTTACAAGAGAAGAAGTAGGCGGCATGCTGAACCTCTATAAAATCTTCCGGGTCATCTTGTGGTTTGCATATTATCTTCTTTACTTGATCTTAGTTTTCAATTCCGCTGCACATCTTTGATTAAGTAAGTTGAAATTGATTAACCTTAAAATTGATTAGAAAATCCGACGATACACGATCCTACAAAAGTGAGTGCCAATTGGCGGCCCATTTTTGTCCAATTTCAATTCGGCTTCTCTTGGTTGTTTATTATGTTGTGTTTATCCATTGGTAGTAGTTTCATTAGTCCCACATCAGTGGATTGTCCCCGGTTACCTTTTTCTATGACTATAAATAGAACTCTTCCTCCTCCTTTGTATTTACCCCATTGCTTAGTGGTAAATCCCTCTACTTAGAGTCAAGCCTTGAAGCAAGCACTCAAGTAGGGAGATGCTCCTTGTAATGTGAGTCATTTAATAAAAGAAATCTTTGTTAGTTTAATGTTGTCTCTTTTATCTTCTTGCATGCTTAGCTTAATCTTGTTTTATTAATCTTAGTAGACTTAATTAATATGTTTTCCTCTCTTAATGTAATAGTTAGGTTAATGATTAGTGAGTAGTTCCATCCCTTTTAGGGGGTGGAGATGATGTACATATATGTTGTGATGTTTGGATGTTGATAATTTTTGGATTGTGTTAACTTGCATGTTTGTATGTTCATTGGCGGTATTTTAATTATCTACATGTTGGGGTATTTTGATGAGTTTTGTCAAAAGATTTAGACACTTCTCATGCTTCGTTTCCTTATGTTTATTGACTGAAATTCCTGTTGAATATACTACATGTTAGTTAAGTGTTTGTATTTGTGGTTGCTTGATTGATTCATTGAAGAAACTTTGTTTGATGAGTTTTTCCATAAGATTTAGACACCTCTGAAGCTTAGTTTTGTTCTTCACATGATTTTATGGTTTTTGATGAGTCTTGCCATATCTTTAGACACTTCTCATGCTGGGAGCCTAATCTTATGATAATCAAGTAATAATTGCCGATACGTTGTGTTAATGGATTGATAGGTTTTGCCTCATCTTTAGACACTTCCTATGCATGAAAACACAACGACAAACACATACATGCTTACATGCATCATTCATCACTTATTTCACTTCATATATGCACACATTCCACCCCTCAGGGGTTTTTATTGCTGAATTCCAATCTATTTGTTAGCCTTTTAGTTTAGTTGTAATCAATCGTTAGTTGCTTTCATTTGCATTTGTTACCTACTAGTTTAGTGTAGTTTAGCTTAGCATAATCAAATCTCTTTCCCCTTTTTTTGCAACTTGATTTCGGACAAATCAGAGGTTACTCACCTCCCCGTAGATCGACCCGTACTTGTCATCACTTCATCGCGGCCGTGCACTTGCAGTTAATTAAAAAAACATTTTAAAATAGTGGATGCCATGATCCTGTATTCAGCTTCAACACTGGATCTTTCAATGAGTTATTGATTTTTGCTTCTCCGTGTGACTAAGTTTTCACCAACAAATGTACAAAAACCTATAGTGGATTTGCGATCGTAACTACCAGCCCAATGTACATATGAGTAGACAATTATCATGTTAGGTGACTCAGACAATAATCGACAAGATCCGGCTTGGAAGTATGGTTTCTTGCCAAATCCAGGAAACAAGAACAAAGTCTGTTGCAAGCTTTGTAAAACCATCTCCAATGGAGGAATTAATAGGTTCAAGCATCACTTGGCCCATTTTGCAGGCAATGTAGCAATGTGTAAAAACGTTTCTAAGGAAATCAAAGCTGAGATGCAAAAAGTATTGCAAGACATTTGTGAAAAGAAAAAGAAGAAAGTAGAGGATTCTTTGACTTGAGATCGTATGTTAATATTGAAGAAAGTGATCCTGGCAGCTCAAACTTTATAAAACCACATATTGATGAACTGCCACAATGTGTTCCCGGGTGCATCTCAGATTGCTCAAATGGGTCTGGTGGCAAGTTCAAGCAAAGAAATCTGAAGGATATGTTTGATAAAGATCAAAAAGACAAAGTAAATGAGTATAATGCCATATTTTTCTATCAAGTTGTGATTTCTTTTAATGTCGTCACCTTACCATTATTCCAGATGATGTGTGAAACAATAAGTCAATATGTCCGAGGGTATAAAGCTCCAACATATCATGAATTAAGTGAGACATTGTTGAAGGAGGTTCAGAAGACAAAAGAAGATATAAAGGATCATAGAAACTCTTGGGAGAATAATGGTTGTTCAATAATTACAATGCATGGACAGATCGCTGTGGAAGAAGTATTATGAACTTGTGCATTAATTATCACTTGGGAACCAGTCTTTTGAGATCGTTGGATGTCTCTGCAACAACCCACATTGGTGAATACATTTTCATTGTAGTTTAAAAGTGTATAGAAGAAGTGGGTGAAAGAAATGTGGTGCAAGTGGTTACTCATAATGCATCTAATAATGTTGCGGCCGGGAGAATGTTGAAAGTCAAGTATCCTCATCTTTTTTGGACATCTTGTGCAGATTATTGTGTTGGTCTCATGCTTGAGGAAATTGCTAAAGAGAACAAAATAAAGAGTGCTAGAGTTCTTACCATTTTTATTTATAGTCACATGAAAACTCTCAATATGATGCGCAAATACACTCAGAAAAGTGAAATTGTTAGACCAAGAAAGACTCGATTTGCTACTGCATTTTTCACTTTACAAAGCATTATGGATAGTAAAGAGAAATTCAGGCTTATGTTTTCAAGTGATGAATGGAACGCATGCAAGTGGTCCAAGACTAAGACTGGGGAAGCAGTTCGATCAACAGTATTTAATACCCACTTTTGGAGCAATGTTGGTATGGCCTTAGAAGTTTTCAAGCCATTGGTGCATGTTCTTCGAATTGCAGACGATGATGCTAAACCTGGAATGTGATTTATTTATGGTGAGGTTGAGGATGCAAAAAGAGTTATAAAAGAGAAATGCAAGAATGACGAGTCTTTGTACAAGCCCTACATTGTTGCTATTCGTGTCAAGTCGGTTGGAAGATTAGATAGTCCACTACCTATGGTGGCATACTTTCTTAATCCATTTTACTACTACAAGACGCATCAGAAATTGATAGGAATACCTTGGTGATGAAAGGATTGTTGAAGTGCATTAACCACTTTTTTCCAAAATGAAGAAGTTCAAGAAACAATAGTGCAAAATGAACTAAGCTCGTACAAGAATGAAGGACTTTTTAGTGATAAATAGGCCAAAAAAATTTGTTCAACAAACACTACATATAAGCCAGTAACATTTCATTTCTATGCTAAAGAATTTCACAATATTGGTGGCAGATTTTTCTAACCAAATTATTGCAACAAAATAGAAAATTGGTGGTCGATGTATGGATAGGAAACACCTAATTTACAAGTCGTGCAACAAAATTTTTAAATTTGACTGCAAGCTCTTCTGGATGTGAAAGAAATTAGAGTTCTTTTGAAGGGGTAATGTTTAGTTACTTGACTATTTAATTTTTTAGGATTTCTTGTTGTGTATTTCATTTGATAGAAAGTCTTTCATTTGCAGATCCACACTAAAAAGAGAAATTGCATTGAAGTCAAGAAATTGAATGACTTGGTTTATGTTCGTTTCAATGCTAAGTTGCTCGAACGTAAGAAAGAAAAGGGAATCGATCCTATTGTGTCAAATGAGAAAAACCATACAACGAGTGTACTTCTCGTGGAACATTTGTTGGATCCTATTGATGGTGTCTCTGAAGAGGAACATTTTTCATGGGATATGGTTGGAATGGCATCGGGATAAAATGAAGATCATGAATCAAGAAGAAGTCTACCATTCGAGGAAGTTCAATATGATTCTCAAGATGACACAAATGACGAAGAAGATGAAGAGCCTCAAGTGGAGTACATTGAAGATTGAGAATTAGGATAATAATTTGGTAGTTTAATTCTTTGAGAGGTGACTCGTGTAAACTTTGTTATATTTTTTCTTAAGACCTTTGTTTGTGTTTTTATGTTTTATTAATTAGATTCCATGTCATGAACTTATTAACAATTGTTGGATCTTTTGCTCGTATTGATTGTAGTTGAAAATTTATTATGTCTTTTTAATCGTGTTGGATTGCATAGGTGATAGGTTATGTTTGATGTTGATAGATCACCTTTGAACTGAAAAAATTAATATATTACTTGTACAATTGTATTATTAAGTTCTATTTTGTTTAATGTTGAATTATTGATGTTAGGAATTATTCAAAAAATTACCTAAATTTTTAGTTTTATATATACAATTTATAATTAATATATGTATATTTTTTAATTATTAAATCGTAAACTGCATATGCACGTGAATTGCATCTGCTTTTCACATATGTTCGAGGCAGTGCCCCACCGCATGCACTTCGCATCCTGCATATCTGAACCTTGGTCAAGCCCATAGGTTTGGGTATACCCCTGAGCAACAAGTCTAGCCTTGTATCTGTCAATGTAGTCGTTACTATTGTACTTAATTTTATATATCCATTTACATCCTACAAGTTTAATTCTAGGGTTCAAGGGAACCAGAATCCAAGCTTGATTTTTTTTCTAATGCTTCTTCTTGTTCTTCTTTCATGGCTTTTACCCAATTAGGGTTTCTAAGAGCCTCATGGTAGGAGGTAGGTTCACTAAATTTATCAATTACATTAAAAAAGACTGATCAGATGAAGTTATGGTGTTAGGAAATATAGTCCTGGATGAGGTAAGTTGCATTATAAGTGATGAAGTCTTGGAGATGGGCCGGAGTACGAGTACGTCTTGTAAACCTTTTAGAGGAAGTCTCTTCTTGTGGTTCATCCTGTTCGTCATTGTGCTCACCTGTAATACCTGTAATCTGTTTGTCTCCCCCGTCTTAGGTAACAAGAGTTTCCTCAAGAGGAGAGAAATCAAACATGTCAAAGGTTGGGATAGGAGATGTCTCACCTGTATGATTAGTTTTTGTAGATTCGAAGTATGATTCATTTTCAAAGAATGATACATCTCTAGAAATGTAAAGTTTGCAATCCAAAGGATCATAACAATTGTATCTTTTGTTTTGGAACGAATACCCAAAGAAAATAGTTTTTATGGAATGAGAATCAAGTTTATCATCCATTTTTAATGAACATAGAAAGTACAACAAAAAATGTTAAGGTGATCAATACTCATTCGTCTACCATTTAGGATTTCTAAAGGTTGTTTATTTTGAATTACAGGACTGGGCAGACAATTAATAAGATACACAACAATAAAAATAGCTTCAAACCAAAAAACATTGTACCAAAGTTTGAAATAAAAGGGATAGTAACATTCAGAAGATGACGATTCTTTCTTTCAGAAACACCATTTTGTTTAGGAGTCTTAATACATGTGGTTTGATGATATACGTATTTTTCTTTCAATTTTTTTTGAAATATGTTACTGGTGTATTCTGATCTATTATCAGACCTAAGGATTTTAATCTTAGTGTCATACGTTTTTGCTACCAAGCAACATACTCACAAAAATAGAAAAAAAACATCAGATTTTGATTTAAGCACGTATGACCAAGTTGTCGAGAAAAATCATCGATAAATGTAATAAAATATTTAAAGACATTATATGATTCAACTGGGGCTGGTCCCCAGATGTCAGAGTGTATCATCCCCAAAGGTTTCCGAACTGTAACCTAGTTTCTTTTGCTAAGCCACATGTCTCACCACATAATTCAGCATTCAAATTTAAACATACTTTTTTCGCTTTCTGAACTGTTCCTTCCTTTTGTGGTTTCGTTTTGGTTGTGTGTGGTGGCGAATCTTGGTTTTCGTTGTCGGTGGTTGGGGCGTGGCGTGTTTTTGGGTTTCTCCCCGTTGGACAAATGCGATGATTTGTGTGAGGTGTTTTGGTTCCCATGTAGATAAATAAATAAATAAGTGACGCTCTCTCTTATCTTATGACTCCTATCACTCGGCAAATTAGGTCTAAGGGGACTTAGTGCCTGGTGCTTTCGAGTCATCTGACTTGGGATGCACTGACCAAACTCCCATTACACGGGTGGTAGGTATCGCCCTATGTGGAGATTTGGGGGAAGGTGTACATGATAGTGTAAGTCCTCACAGGTAATAATGCACGAAACCCAACCATGGGGAAATCGAAAACCAACTAATGTAATGCCCTAAAGAAAAGAAAAGAAAACTAATGAATGAAGAAAAGAGTCAAATAAGAACCTTAATGGACTTTACACAATGTATCACTTTAAGAAGTTAAGGTTGCCCATGTCTTTAACTTAAGTCCTTAATTAACTTTAACGAATGATTCATTAGACTAGGTGTCTGGACTGATTACATAGATAGAGTCGGCCCGTAGAATTATCGTGTCCAATGATCGACGAAAATTTGTTCATCGAGTGGTGTTGCTGTGTTGAATAATGCATCTATGTTTGGATTTTGTGGGTGGATCCACTGAAAACCCTCAAGAGACAACACTCCTCCTCCTTGGTGACAAGGGGGTTTAACAGCTTGTTGCACTTGCTAAGTGCAACCATGATTCCTACGAAAGTGAGTTAGGATTTTCTTGTTTTACGTATGCCTTTGTCTTTCTTTCAATTTTCCTTTCTTTGTTTTGCTCGGGATTAGCAAAAGTTAGGTGTGAGTGTATTTGATTGACATCATATCATGCATATATTTCTATCTTATATCCTTTATTTTTAGCCAAAGCAATTCTATGTAACGAGTTTATGTTTAAGTTTCAGGAATAAATAGGTTTGAGAAAAAGAGATTCAAAAAGGGACTCAAAAGAATGGAAAAGGACTAAGTTTCAAGACTTATGGATTGAGATGAAAGAGAGAAGGACCCGAATGTAAAACCAAAAGGACCAATGAGCAAATCAAGAAGCTCCACGCCTTATTGAGGAGTATTTTGGCAATTAAATCTGGGACCAACCATCAACAACCAAATTGGGTTCATCAAACACCAAGAAATCAAGCTAGAACAAGCAAAACAAATCCAAATCCCATCAGACAAATACAGACTGCCAATCATAGGTCAAGATTGCTTTAAAACACACATGCCTGGGTCGGGTGTTAGATTAGGTTGTATTTAGTCCATATGTGGTATACTTTTAGTCCCATACTGGGGGATTGTCCCGGATTAACTTTTTCCATGCCTATAAATAGAACTCTTCACATAGTTTAGTATTTACCCATTGCTTGGTGGCATTCTCTCTACTTGGAGTAAGCCTTGGAGCAAAACTCAAGGTGGTGTAAACTTAATCGATTAAACACAATCTCTAATCTCTAATCCTAAACACCTTTTAATCCTAAACAAACTCTAATCACCTTTTAATCCTAAACAAACTCTACTTGCAAGCCAAATGATGATGCAGCGGAATTAAAAACAAAACAAGCAAGTAAAGGGAAGGAAAATCCAAACCACAAGAAGTCAGGGGATTTTTATAGAGGTTCGGCACCCCACCCGGGTCCTAGTCCTCTCTTGCAAGCTCCGCTCGGATCACCGAGGTCCGCTCACGACTTCACTAACCACTCCCCGTTCCGGGCCGGGAGAGAACGCCTTTACAATCCTCAAACTCGCGAACAACCCTCGCCGAGCTTGGCTACACCTCTCACAATCCGAGAGGGATGCTTCGGGCTTTCACCGAAACCTTTACTCTTCTTTGACAACAACAAACTTGAATGGGACAATCACTCTCTAAACTTGAGCACACTTGAGAAAGATTGGAATTTATCTTAAGTGTGGAAATTTGAGGCTTGGAGTGTTAGGAATGATCTCTCTAACGTAGGAGGAAAATATGTGTGGGAGAGTTGTGTTAAAATGTGTTTTACAACTCTTTATATAGGCATTAGAGAGAATAAAGCCGTTGAGATTGATTGGGTATGAGTTGGTGTAAGATGCACAAAACAGAAACTTGCAGGACCCAAATTCTGCCTAAAAACGGTCGACCGAAATGGGTATGTCGTTTGACCGTTTGGTCAAAAATTCAGCTTTGACTTGAGTTCACTTAAGTTAACGGTCGAACGGGCTCAGGGGATAGGTCGACCGAATAAGTCCAGGCACTTCTGGGAGACCAAATTGTGTTGGTTCGGTCGACCGCTAGGAAAGTTTCGGTCGACCGGATGTTTGATATTTTGGGGTATTTGGGAATAATACGAATACGACCGTTGGGTATAATACGACAAAACAAATGGTCATGTGACACGTGTGAACGGTCGAACAAAAAGGTTTCAATGGTCGACCGTTTTGGTCCAGGCAGTTCAAGTATTGTTTAGGTGTTTTCCAGTTTTAGTTTGGATGATCTATTGAAGTCCAAATTATGTGAAATTTTGTGTGTGACTTCTATAGGGAACCTAGTGTGTGGTTGAGTAGTTTTTAGCTCAAGTATGCTCAATTACCCAAGGTTCCTAAAGACTCAAAGAAATACAAAATACATGTCTTCAAATGAGCTTGATTACATTTCTTGACTTGATTTCCTTTCTTCCTTGAGTCTTGATCACCTGTAGAGATTAGCACAAAGCAATATATATGCAATGCAATATGTGTGCTACTCTACATGATCATAATTAGGATTAGGTTGATTAAATCATCAACACATAGATTAAGGCCAAAAAACCAACAATCTCCCCATTTTTTATGATGACAACCTATATCTTAATACATGGAAGTTTTATATGTAAACTATGTATATTAATGCTCCCCCTATGTATGTGCATAGGTTTTGTTCATTTAGTAATCAAATTCCAAGTTACCCCCTTAATTATCTCTCCCCCTTTGACATCCATCAAAAAAATGATATTTATCAAAAAAAAAATTATACGATTTAAGTTCAATGTGGATGTCTTGTAATGAAGTTGCTTCCCCTAAATTTTGCACTTCATTACTTTAAGAAAATGATATTCAATAAGCTCCCCCTATCGATATGAATATGATTTGTCAATTAAGTTCATTTCCATTTCTCCCCTACTAACATCAATCAAATACTACAATGAAGCATGTGATGTTTTCATTTCCCCTTTTTACATCCATTTAGACAATTTGACTCTTAAAAACTATGGATGTTATTCAAACATTTAAGATTTGCAATGAATGGGTAAACGATATGTCAATTACGCATATAACCTAAACTGGAACCAATTTAATTGAAAATTTTAGAGGATAAGAAAATTATACCAACTTGAAGCTTGAATTGGTTCTATCCTTCATTCGGTGATGCAACCGGCTTTGAATTTGACTCTTAAAGCTTGCCCAGTCACCACCAATCTCCTCTTCAATCACCTACAAATGTATATTTTGGTACCCATTTTTGTTTGGGTCCATTCAATTTAACTTCTGGTACCCAAACCCAAGTTGATTTAGGTACCCAAACACTTGAGGTTCTTTTCATGGCAATATGATGCTTTCCATTTATGTTATCGTGAACAAGATGGTTTTTAACATAAAAGACATTGTAGTCTTAACCATGCTTGTCTAAGGATTGTGATTTCCTAAAAGCATATCAATATTTTTCTTCCCATTTGTGAACTTATGCAAGTCATTGATCAACATCTTATTCGATGCATTTAGTTCACTATTTTTAAGCACAAGAGATTCATTTATGCATTTAAGATTTTGAATTAAAGAAGTGTGCTTTTCATTCATTTGATGCATGTGAATCTCTATTTCGACACATTTGTCGGTCATGCAATTCAAGTGATTCATTAATTTCTTGCTTTCAAGATAAGATTTGTCAAGTTTCTTAAGCAAGTCATTTTTATGACTTTCAAGCATATGACTATCAATTGCAATAGATGAGTTGGGTTTATTTTTCAATTTTTCATTCTCATCTCTTAAGCATGCATTCTCTAAAGTGATTTTGTCAAGTTTAGCAAGCAATTCATTTTTCTCATCCAATATGGATTCATTCAAACATTGTAGATCATTTGCTTGCTTATTTACTAGTTGATTATTTTCGCAAACCACTTTGTATCTAGCAACTAAATCATGAAATGCATTTTGTAGTTCTTTAAAAGAATATGTTCCATTAGTTGAACTACAACTAGAACTATCGCTAGAGCAAGATGATACCTCGATTTCGTCCCCCTCTAATGCCATGTAGCTCTTTTGGACAACCTCTCCTTTGGATGAGCTTGATGAGGAATAAGATGTGGAGGTGTTCTTGTCCTATCTTTCTTGAGCTTCATCCATTGATGTTGATTCATCTTCACTTGAGTTTAGTGAAGTGTTGCCAAAATGATCTTCAAGTCTTTGCCAAATATCATGTGCACTTTCACAATAACAAATCACATTAAAAAGTTCACTTGCAAGTGCACAATATAACACATTCATGGCTTTAGCATTTGAAGAGGCTTGTTTTTCATCTTCTAAACTCCATTGTTTAAAATCATACTTAGGTGTTTCATATCGAGTTTGAATCATGGACCACATGTTTAAATTCATGGATAAAAACTTTTCATTTTATCTTTCCATTAACAATAGTTTGTTCCATCAAAATATGGTGGTCTAGATGAATCAAAGGATGTGGATGCAATTTCGGCCATGCTAAAATTACGGTTAAGTAATGAAATTAGCTAACAAGGCTCTGATACCAAATATTGGAGGATCGTGTGAGTTATGTGTCCACAATCTCTAATCACCTTTTAATCCTAAACAAACTCTACTTGCAAGCTAAATGATGATACATCGGAATTAAAAACAAAACAAGCAAGTAAAGGGAAGGAAAATGCAAACCACAAGAAGTCGGGGGATTTTTATAGAGGTTCGGCACCCCACCCGGGTCCTAGTCCTCTCTTGCAAGCTCCGCTCGGATCACCGAGGTCCGCTCATGACTTCCCTAACCACTCCCCGTTCCGGGCCGGGAGAGAACGCCGTTACAATCCTCAAACTCGCGAACAACCCTCACCGAGCTTGGCTACATGATTGATCGTTTTATTTAAACCGCAAGTGCACGGCCGCGTTGAAGCGGTGGCAAATACGGGTCGTCCACTGGGAGGTGTGTCGATGATTGGTTTGTTCGAAGGCGAGAGGTAAAAAGAAGGAGATAAAGGTTGGTTACACTAAACTACACTATGGTGCAAATGGAAATGGAAGAGAAGCAAGAAAACTAAACCCCAAAGGGGGTAGAGAAATAATGTGAACATAAAGAAGTGTGTGTGTGTGTGTGTTCATTAAGCTCCTCACAACATGTAGTGCATGAAATCATAAAACTACATCGAACTTTGCCTCCACATGAATTAAGATAAGACTACATCATTAAAATGTAGGATTTCATGTTTAATTATACATATATATTTTCGAAATTTTTATGTATAATAAGGATCAATTACAATTTTCTTTGATTTATTTCATGCATGCATCGGTTTGTTTTAACATCTAGTTTCAAAACTCTATTAAAACAAACAAGGGCTCCGAAATTCATACCTAGAAGTTCTCAAAAACTTCTTGAAGATTCGGAGACGTTGGGGCCGCGCCGGATGCCTCCGAGTATTCACCAAACTCTAAACAAGATCGGAGAGAGGGAAGCTAGTCTCTCGATCTCCGATAGGGTTTAGAATCTAATTACTAACCCCTCTTTAATTCCCTTGAGAAGATGATCTCTTAAGAACTAAAACTAAACTTAAGAATTAAGGGATTTTCGCGGTGAATTATGGAGAGAGAATTTTGCTCAAGAAAATAATGAATGAATTTTTAAGGAGGTAATGAGATAACCTTGTATTTATAGGTTCTCTCCAAATTACCTATTCATGTGCAACCTCTTGCCCATGATTCCATGCAAAATTCCATCTAACCATCCATTATTTATTAATAAATAATCTTAGCCACGAATTAAATCAATTATGGACCAATTCCATGCATGATCTAATTAATTCTTAAATTAATTCTGCATAAAACCGTCTGCCCGGTCGACCATCTGTGAGGTCCGGTCGACCGTTTAGACCTGGTTTCGGTCGACGGTTTAGACACTCGGTCGACCGTTCACAACATTAAAATATTTCATCACAATGTTTGGTCGACCGACCGATAAATTCGGTCGACCGAAAACGAACAGACGAAATCCCTGTTACGATGTGCACACATCTGGTCGACCGTGTAATATTGCGGTCGACCGTTTACTGTTTAGAGGTCGACCGTTTATGCACTGTACTGCAGACTTGTCAAATTTCGGTTTAACCCCTACAAAATTTGACATTTCGGGATTAGTAGTAAATTCACAACTTATGTAACATATTGTCCTATGTAATGATCAATCATTACACCCCATAATATTTACATCACATATGAATTTAATTTAGATTCTAATTATGTTATTAATCACAACATAATTTTGATTTTGCTTGTTCACCCCATGTGTCATATTTTCACATGAAACCCGACACATCCTATGAACTCAAAATCCCCATTTCTTGTTTCCCAGTTTTGTGGTGTGACCTATGGGAGGATCTAAACTAAGTTGGTAGTGATATTAAGAGCTTAATATCACAAGCTATAAGCGGTATCTAGCTACACATTATAACTCCCAATTAGTTAGATGTCTTAATTCCACTCGAACCAAAACCCGATCCACTTAGTGATGGAGTGCACCACTTGTGTGTGTCCCATGCCTCATGATATTAAGAATACACACAAAGTAGTATTGTGTCATCTTTGTATTAGTATTCATTTCTTGATCTCTTTAAGCTAGTTATAAATATGTGACTTAACTCAAATCACATTGTGCACATTATAACTTTGCTTTATCAAGGGGCCCACTAATATCATCACTCAATTAAGAGGGGCAATGATAATCTTTTGACTAACTATCTTCTCCAACGAAAGTTATACTTAACCAACCAATGCCTTTACACTACACTGATGGATAGTTCAAGACACTGATCTAATTAAGTATTCCTTAAGTGATTAGATATAAGTCTCATATCAAAGATTAAAAGACACAGTAAAATATTAATGACACAGAAACACATTTCTATAATATTTTACTTATTAGGTCTATTCAGTATACAAAAGTAATATTTTCCTCTTTTGCATACCCGTGTTGTCACTCACTTGTAGAGCTACAATGATCTATGACCAACACGACAATCTTAACTCGGTAATTAATGTTCCATGTTAATTACCATGATTGCGAATATCTTTTGTTTTATGTAAACCAATATCTTTTAGAGCTCTACGGTTAAGGACCAAGAGCCTCTTCCTTAACACTTCTAAAAGACGAATAACATAAACAAGGAACAAAATGATTTCTCATTTAATTCATAATAATTGACATTTAAAAGTAAAACTTTTAGAACACATTCCCTTCATAAAACATACAAGACAATAATTGGAATGAAACTACATGAACTCAAGTATAAAGACTAGACCCTACTATGCCTCCACATGAATTAAGATAAGACTACATCATTAAAACATACAAGACATTAGCTAAGGTAAAGGCAACAAGAGCACATACACTACAAATTGTGTTTCCAATATTAACTTCATCCATATCCTAACCTTATCATTCCCCATAGAATAGGTCCACTAATCAAAGCATAAGCTAAGCTTCATTCAAGAGCATTAGCCTATCAAAGATAAGAGTGAAAACCCATTAGATGGTTATGGAAATCATATAAAGCTCAAGGGATAAAGATAACACACACTTAATACACTACATGATTATATCACATATTTCTCCACCCCCCAAATGGGGATGGAACTACTCACACATATTTAAACTAACTACTCTAATAAAATGAAGCATTATACTGAAATGAAACTATACTAATCAAGCAAGAAATATTAAAGAAGCATAAAACAAAACAAGCAACAAAGCAAACACATAAAAGGAAATCAACTAAGCAAGAATTAACAAGCTAAAGAAAACATTTATTATTAACTCACTCAAATTACAAGCAGCTCTTCCTCCACTCTTAGTAGGGAAGATGCCACCAAAGAGAGAGATAGATACAATGGGAGGTGAAGAGTTCTATTTATAAGCATGCAAAAAGCAAATCCGGGACAATTCCCCGATGTGGGACTAAACCAGTACCAAAAATAGCCTAAACGAACATTAATACAAGTCCAGGAGAAGTTTGGAAGGATCTGGCATGATCCAGACCGCCAATTGGCGGCCTATAAAGCCCAGATCCGTCTGGGTTTTCTGTTGGGCTTTGCTGGAAGTGTTTCTTGATCTTGGATGCTGATTGACATCATTTCATACTTATATTCGTATCTTATATCCATTATCTTTCACCTAAACACTGTTATGTTACGAGTTTTATGTTTAGTTTTCAGGAATAAATAGGTTTGAAGAGATGAAGCATAAAAGGACCCAAAAGCTGGGAAAAAGGACTGAATTGTGAGATCTGGGGACCAAGATGCAAGGAAGAAGGACATGAATGCAAGACTGAAGGACCTAAGAGCAAAACAGAATACTCCTCACCATCATGGGGAGTATTTTGGCAATTCTATTCGGGTCGGAGCCCCAACATGCAAACTAGATGCATCCAATACCAACAAAGCCTTCCAGAAAAGCCCACAAGAAATTCCAGAGCAATCCGGACACTGTAGACCGCTAATTAGCGGTCCAAGACCGCTAATTGGCGGTCACTTTTGGCCCAAATGCGCTCCAATTTCCCCAGCACATGTATTAGAGGATGTTTAGGCTATGTGTGGTATCTGTTTAGTCCCACATCGGGGGATTATCCCGGATTAGCTTTTTCCATGGCTATAAATAGAACTCTTCACCTCCTATTGTAATCACTCCATATTTTAAGTGGCTATTCTTCCTACTAGAAGTGAGGCCTTGAAGCACACACTAAAGTAGGAGGATGCTACTTTTAATGTGAGTCATTTTATCAATAAAGTTGTGTTTCTTTCATTGCTTGTTTATGTTTCTTTTATTGTTTGTGCATGTTTTAGTTTAATCATCTTTTATTTCTAGCTTAGTTTTAAATATGCTTTCTTTGCCTAGCTTAATAATTAGTGTAATATTTAGTGAGTAGTTCCATCCCCTTTGGGGGGTGGAGTAGATGTACATACATGCATTAGAGAATGGGATGAATGCTTTAATTTCAATGTGTTGATTAAACATGAATGTATGCTTGCTTGTTTAGGATAGAATTTATAACTTGATGAGTTTTGCCAAAATGATTAGACACCTCTCATGCTTGTTTAGGTTCTGAAATAAACACCTTGCATATGTAAATGTTAATCAACTAAGTTAGTGAATAGATTGATAGGTTTTGCCACACATTTAGACACTTCCTATGCATGATAACATCACCTTTATTTGTGCTTAAAGAATGTGTTCAACACCCACCTCTTTGCTTGTGTGCACTCACTCCACCCTTTAGTGGTTTACCCATTCCTGAATTCCAGCACTTCTATTTCGTTCTTAGCTTAGTTTTTATTTGATCGTTTGTTTCTTTCTTTCACATTTCATACTTCTTAGCGTAGTGTAGCGTAGGTTAGCATAAACATCTTTCCTCCCCTATTTTTGCCACTTGATTTCGTACAAGCAAGAGGCTGCTCACCTCCCTAAGGACGACCCGTACTTGCCACCGCTTCATCACGGTCGTGCACTTGCGGTTTTAATTAAAACGTTCAACAAGTTTTTGGCGCCGTTGCCGGGGAGGTGCCAGTCCAGACTCTTGTTTGGACGATTCGAGTGGATTTAATTTGTTTTTTTGTAGTTTGTCTTTGTTTCAGGAGATTGGGAATAGCAAGTGGAGGCTACTGGAGAAATTTCAAGACGATCTGAGCACTTCAGACCGCCAATCAGCGGTTGGAGACCGCCAATCAGCGGTCTGGTGAGCTCTTCTCATCTTCTAATTTCTTTGTGTTGTTGCTCTAATTGATCTAGTAATCTGGGACTCAATTTGGCATGTTTTGACTTATAGTTCATTCCCAGATCAATAATCAAACCTCCTTTAAGCAACTTGGACCCTAAAACTCAAAGCAAAAGATTAGGCATTCTTTTTGTTTAGGCTATGCATCATGTATGTGACTTAGGCACTTAGATTGTCTTTTATCTTAGCTTCATTTTTTGTTGCTGAGAGCTGGCGTGAGGTACGCACCTTCTACTCTCATTCATGCATTTCGTATGAACATGCATTAGTTAGTAGGAAGTGCATTGCAACAAGTGTGAGTTGAGCGTTGTTTGGAGTGTTGATTGCTAGATTTAGGACTCCAAAACGCTACTAAGGAGGGGCTGTCCCGTAAAAGATAAGGTGGGGGATTTCATCACCCTTTCCTTCGCCCCAAAAACCACACTAATCAAGAGCCTAATTTTAAAATCAAGTAGATATTGGCCCTAAGGATCTTGGACGCATTAGGAGAGTGATCTGGTCCCGACCGTCATGACCTGATCAACGTTGCCCACTTTGTCGATAGTAGGAGAGACGAGATCCCCGGATCTTGGCTCACTTGCTGGGCTTTGTGGTCCTCGTCGTAGGGAGGTGAGGCGTGTTGAGGCCGTGTGACCTCGCAGTTAGGCGTCGTCTAGTTGTAAGGACCTATAGCGACCTTAGGATTGCTTGAGCCTTGTTTGCTTGTGTGCTTCTACCTGTACCCATCCGCCGTAGCATAAGGACTTCTTCCTTTCTCTCCTGAGTCATTCTTTCTCTCCTGTGTTCCCCCGTCTTCTCCCCTACGTACATTCTTTGAAAAAAAAAGAAAAAAAAGAGTTGTGGTTTGTGTGTGCACCTTTGTGCATGCTTTCGTGGACACGAGACGAGAGTGGTCGTTTGACGAGGAGCGTTGTCAATCCGGCTTCGGTCATCGATTTCTCGACACCTTCCTCCTCTCGTGTCGCACGTAGTTCGGGTCCAATGGCTGCTAATTTCCGTGAGGAGGAGCAGTTGCTGGACCCACCTGTTCCACCTGTGCTTCCAGTTGTCGTTCCCATACCTCTTCGTGATCGATGCTACCCGAGCCGTACCGCTCTACCCTCATGCATTGTATTACCAAAGGCTAATGGGAACCATTTTGAGGTTAAGCCTCAATTCATTTCCATGCTCCCTCATTTCACTGGGAAAGGTGACCCCTATATCTTTCTTAGGGAATTTGAGGAGGTCTGTACTATGTTCAAGCTGCAATAACTTAGCATAGACTCCATCCATCTTAGGCTCGTTCCTTTTGCACTAAAGGATGACGCCAAGAAGTGGTTGTACAGCAACCAGGCGAATTCCTTTAGGACTTGGGATGAGTTTCAATCTGCATTCCTCAAGAAGTACTTTCCTAATCATCGGACTCAAAAATTGAGGAACGAAATCAATTCGTTCTATCAACATGAGACCGAACCATTTTAATGCATATCATGAGAGGTTCAAAGAGCTACTATCCTCGTGCCCTCACCATGGCATTGAGTTGTGGCGTCTTTGTCAGATTGTGTATGAGGGTCTTCACATCCCGTCCAGAACGCTCCTTGAGTCCATGTGTCAAGGAGAGTTCTTGGGAAAGGATGAAAGGGAGGCATGGGCCTTCCTAGAAGACCTCGCTGAGAAAACCATGCAATGGGAGAGTGTGAGGGAACCACCTGCATCATCTAGTATAGGAGCGAGGATCGCGAATGCAAACTCGACTAGATCGGGTGCCGCATTTGCTATCGATACCACTACGGGCACCGAGGCACGCATGGCGGCCTTAATGCGCCGTATGGATTCGATTGAGCTCCAAAACCAACAAAGTGCACCTCACATGTCCACATCTGGTTCAGTTCCCTGTCATTCATGTGGTAGGATAGGTCATGTAGAAAACGAGTGTGAGTCCATTCCTCCTGAGATGGAGCGTGTCAACGCCGTCTATGATAGAGCCAGGAATGACCCATACTCATCATCTTATAATCCTGGATGGAGGAACCACCCCAATTTTTCATGGAACCAAACTAATGCCCCGGGTGGTCCTTCAAACTCCTTTAAACCACCTTACCAATCACACCAACCTCCCATGCATGCACAATCCTATCAGCCACCCCAAGTGCAAACCACCAATCAATCGGGTGTCCCAAATTCCAATAATATGGAAACCCGATTCAATTCGCTTGAGACCTTGACTCGTGGACTTGAAAACTCAATGAAAAATTTTATGTCTACCATAAGTCAAGTTCTCACTTCAAATCAGCAGACCATGAAATCTCTAGAGCTTCAGATGGGCCAATTGGCTCAGTCTGTACATGAAAGAGAGAGAGGGTCTTTTCCTAGCCAGCCTGAGGCTAACCCCCGTGTGTACCAGCAACAACACATGCAAAATGAGAATGTGGTCCCTCGGGGGAGGCAAGTGAACCATGTGGAGGAACCTGTTCACCATGTCAATTCCATTGTGACCTTAAGGAATGGAAAACAGGTTGACAATCACATTTCCTTGCCACACCCACCACCATCTATGCAGCCCCTCAGTGGGAATGGTGGTGAAGAAGAAGCTGAGGGTGAGGGTAATACACCAAAGCTTTCTTCTCAGGCACAACAGAAAACCTACCTGCCAAAAGCTCCCTATCCAAGTAGGTTAAACAAAAAGCAGAGTGACAACATGGACAAGATATTAGAGGTGTTTAAGCAAGTGAAGGTTAACATCCCCTTGTTGGATGTCATCCAACAAATACCTTAATATGCCAAAGTGTTGAAGGATCTCTGCACAACCAAGAGGAAGACCAATGTTCCTAAGAAAGCATTCTTGGCTGCAAATATCAGCTCACTTTTGTCCAATCCCACCTACACAAAATACAAGGACCCTGGGTGTCCTACTATTCAGTGTATGATAGGGAACACTAGATTGAGCAATGTTTTGCTTGATTTAGGATCAGCGGTCAACCTCCTCCCATTCTCTGTTTATCAACAGTTGAACTTGGGATAATTGAAACCAACTAAGATCACCCTCCAATTGACGGATAGATCCATTCGTATTCCCATGGGGATTATCGAGGATGTGCTTATCAAAGTTGGAGATTTTATATTTCCAGTCGATTTTGTTGTCCTCGATACCAATCCTGTTGCGAACACCCACTCTCAAATACCTTTGATTTTGGGTAGACCATTTCTGGCAACCTCCAATGCCTTGATTAATTGTAGAAATGGTCTCATGAAGCTCTCATTCGGTAACATGAGTGCTGAGTTTCATGTGTTCAACTCTGGTAGGCAACAGGAACTCATGGATGAACCTTTAAATCTAAATCTCATCCGCCAATTGGAGAAAGCACCACAGAATCAACGAACACCCCTAACCCCAATGCAATCCGTTGAGAATGATCGTGGGCCCAGCGAAAACTCATTGCCTGTCTTGGCAATGCAACAGAGTGAGCTGGCCTCGAACATGAATGTCCAAAGGGAGTGTTCGTTGCATGATTCAGTTGAGAGTACTAGTGAGAGTGAGACACCTCATCATATGCCTATACCAGAAGGTGTCTCTACCTCATGTCCCATGGCCATTGACCCATTTGAGCGTCATATTGACTCCAACAAGGACCCACCTATGACCGAGCTTATGCTTGATGATCTAAACGATGGTGGGAGGTCCTTGTTGGATGACTTGGAGAAGTCCCATTCTTAGTGATGCAAGTCTGCTGCATCCATCGAATGAGCCTGAGGAACTCATTCCGATGCACCCGCCTATTGGTTGGAGGGTTTTCTTCGATGAGCAATTAAACCCTAGTGAGGCAACACAACTTCTTTGTTGCCCACACCCAACCAATATCATGAGGGGTTCGAGCCTTTTAGCTTTGACCTTTCAGCCCTCATGACACCTCAGAGTACCAGTGGAGTTTGCCCATCTCGGCAAGTCTCTGGTCCTCATGACTTGATGTTCTCATTTGATGTTCCTTGACCAAATGATTATGAGAATATTTTGGTTGATGTATATATCTTGTAAAAACAAAAAAAAACAAACAAAAAAAACAAAAAAAAGTGTGTAATAAAAGACTCCTTCAGTGAGCATCGATTGTTGTGGGCCCCAAGCCTTGTGTACTTGGGCCCTAATTTCTTCACGTATTTATCTCCCTTCTTCAGCTTCTCACAGGTTTTGAGGGAATTTGGGTTTGTGTCCATCAACATGACCCCGAACGTCCCTTTGTACTTCATGTTGGGGAGATCTTGTTCACATTCATTGAGGACAATGCATGAAGTAGGTGTGGGGGGTGTTTTACGTGTGTACATATTCGAGTCTTTTTCCTTTGGTTTTCTTTTCTTTTGTGTGTACTGCTAGGGTCATGTTAGTGTGCCGCATTTAACATTGATATATCTGCTTGCCATGATCCTTGGGTGACTTGTCTTCTTTTGCTTGCCTTGTGCTTTAAAAAATTTCACATTTCTTTCAAAATCTTCATGTGTTTGCGAAAGAAAATGTTTTGTGAGTTTTGCTTGTGTTTAGCATGTGCAGAACCGTTGAGAGGCAAAGTAAAAAGAAAGCTCCCAAAATTGTCTTGAACTTGATGCATTATGATTTCTAGTTTACTGGCTTTAGGTCTTATCGAGTCGTTAGAATGCACCCCGGTTTTCCCTCGGGGGGCGTGTAATCATAGGGTTTCAGTACTCAAACATTTAAAGAAGTCCACCCTGAACCTAGTGAGTCAAATAATTCGTGTCTGTTAGTATAAGGAAGTTTGTCGTAGTCAAGGGTCCTTAATCTCTTTTTGTGAAACCTAAGTGTAGGGGTTTTGGTTCCCATGGAGATAAATAAATAAGTGGTGTTCTCTCTTCTCGCACGGCTCCTATCACTCAGGAAACTAGGTCTGAAGGGATTTTGTGCCTGGTGCTTTCGAGTCATCTGACTTGGGATGCACCGACCAAACTCCTGTTACACGGGTGGTAGGGATCGCCCTATGTGGAGATTTGGGGGAAGGTGTACGTGATAGTGTAAGTCCTCATGGGCAATGATGCACGAAACCTGACCCTGGGAGAATCAAACACCAACCAATAAAATGCTCCAAAGAAAGAAAAAAAAAGAAGAAAAAAAAGAAAAGAAAAAGAGAGAGAGTCAAATAAGAACCAAAATGGACTCTACACATTGTATCACATTCAGAAGTCAAGGTTGCCCATGTCTTTCACTTAAGTCCTTAACTAACTATCATGAATAACTCATTAGGCTAGGTGTGTGGACCGATTACAAATATAGAGTCGACCCGTAGTATTACCGCGTCCCATGATCGACAAAATAAGTCCAACGAGTCGTGTAGCTAGATTGATTAATTCATCTTGTTAGGCTTTTTTGTGGGTATATCCGCTGAAAACCCTCAGGAGACAACACTCCTCCTTGGCAACAAGGAGGTTTAACGGCTTGTTGCACGTGCTAAGTGCAACCGTGATTCCTACGAAAGTGAGTTAGGATTTTTCCGTATGTTTTCTCTTTCTTTGTTTTGCTCGGGACTAGCAACAGTTAGGTGTGGGGGTATTTGATTGACATCATTTCATACTTATATTCGTATCTTATATCCATTATCTTATACCTAAGCAATGCTACGTGACGAGTTTTATGTTTAGTTTTCAGAAATAAAGAGGCTTGAAGAGAAGAGCCATGAAAGGACCCAAAAGCAGGAAAAAAGACTTAATTCTGAGACCTGGGGACCAAGATGCAAGACAGAAGGACCTAATCGTAAGACAGAAGGACCTAAGAGCAAAATAGGAAACTCCACACCATCATGAGGAGTATTTTGGCAATTCTATTCGGGTCGGAGCTCCAACATGCAAACTAGATGCATCCAATACCAACAAAGCCTTCCAGAAAAGCCCACAAGAAATTCCAGAGCGATTCGGACACTGTAGACCGCTAATTGGCGGTCACTTTTGGCCCAAATGCGCTCCAATTTCTTCAGCACATGTATTAGAGGATGTTTACGCTATGTGTGGTATCTGTTTAGTCCCACATCGGGGGATTGTCCCGGATTAGCTTTTTCCATGGCTATAAATAGAACTCTTCACCTCCTATTGTAATCACTCCATATTTTAAGTGGCTATTCTTCCTACTAGAAGTGAGGCCTTGAAGCACACACTAAAGTAGGAGGATGCTACTTTTAATGTGAGTCATTTTATCAATAAAGTTTTGTGTTTCTTTCATTGCTTGTTTATGTTTCTTTTATTGTTTGTACATGTTTTAGTTTAATCATCTTTTATTTCTAGCTTAGTTTTAAATATGCTTTCTTTGCCTAGCTTAATAATTAGTGTAATGTTTAGTGAGTAGTTCCATCCCCTTTGGGGGGTGGAGTAGATGTACATACATGCATTAGAGAATGGGATGAATGCTTTAATTTCAATGTGTTGATTAAACATGAATGTATGCTTGCTTGTTTAGGATAGAATTTATAACTTGATGAGTTTTGCCAAAATGATTAGACACCTCTCATGATTGTTTAGGTTCTGAAATAAACACCTTGCATATGTAAATGTTAATCAACTAAGTTGGTGAATAGATTGATAGGTTTTGCCACACATTTAGACACTTCCTATGCATGATAACACCACCTTTATTTGTGCTTAAAGAATGTGTTCAACACCCACCTCTTTGCTTGTGTGCACTCACTCCACCCCTTAGGGGTTTACCCATTCCTGAATTCCAGCACTTCTATTTCGTTCTTAGCTTAGTTTTTATTTGATCGTTTGTTTCTTTCTTTCACATTTCATACTTCTTAGCGTAGTGTAGCGTAGGTTAGCATAAACATCTTTCCTCCCCTATTTTTGCCACTTGATTTCGTACAAGCAAGAGGCTGCTCACCTCCCTAAGGACGACCCCCAACATCCTCAAGTGCTACAAAGTGTAAAGTCCATTAAGGTTCTTATTTCCATTTTTTTATTTTTCTTTTTGTTTCTTTTCTTATTTTTGTTTCTTTTTCTTTTTATTAGTTGGAGCTTCATTCTCCCAGGGTCAGGTTTCGTGCATCATTGCCCATGAGGAGTTACACTATCACGTACACCTTTCCCCAAATCTCCACATAGGGCAATCCCTACTGATTGACATCATTTCATGCTTATATTTGTATCTTATATCCATTATCTTACACCTAAGCAATGCTACGTGACGAGTTTTATGTTTAGTTTTCAGAAATAAAGAGGTTTGAAGTGAAGAGCCATGAAAGGACCCAAAAGCAGGAAAAAAGACTTAATTGTGAGACCTGGGGACCAAGATGCACGACAGAAGGACCTAAGAGCAAAACATGAAACTCCACACCATCATGGGGAGTATTTTGTCAATTCGATTCGGTTCGGAGCTCCACTAAACAAGTTAGATGCATCCAAGACCAAGAAACAATCTAAGGAAAGCCCACCAGAAGATCCAGACCGATCTGAAGCTTATAGGCCGCCAATTGGCGGTCTGGAACCGCCAATTGGCGGTCTGGTTAAGCCCAGATCAACTAAGTTTTCTCCTGGACTTGTATTAATGTGTGTTTAGGCTATTTTTGGTATTGGTTTAGTCCCACATCTGGGGATTGTCCCGGATTAGCTTTTTCCATTCTTATAAATAGAACTCTTCACCTCCCATTGTATCCATCTCTCTCTTTGGTGGCCACCTTCCCTACTAAGAGTGAAGCCTTGAAGCAAAACTCTGGTGGAGGAAGAGCTACTTGTAATTGAGTGAGTTAATAATAGATGTTTTCCTTTACTTGTGTTGTTCCTTTCTTAGTTTAATTTCCTTTCATATGCATGCTTGCTTGTTTGTTTTGTTTTATGTTTCTTTAATATTTCTTGCTTGATTAGTGTAGTTTCATTTCAGTATTATGCTTGCTTTTGTTAATATAGTTAGTGTAATGAGTAGTGAGTAGTTCCATCCCCATTTGGGGGGTGGAGAAATATGTGATATAATCATGTAGTGTATTAAGTGTATGTAATCTTAATCCCTTGAGCTTTAAATGATTTCCACAACCATCTAATGGGTCTCCACTCTTATCTTTGATATGCTAATGCTCTTGAATGAAGCTTAGCTTATGCTTTGATTAGTGGATCTATTTTATGGGGAATGATAAGGTTAGGATATGGATAGGAATTAATATTGGAAACACAAGTTGTAGTGTATGAACTCTTGTTGCCTTTACCTTAGCTAATGTCTTGTATGTTTTAATGATGTAGTCTTATCTTAATTCATGTGGAGGCATAGTAGGGTATAGTCTTTATACTTGAGTTCATGTAGCTTCATTCTAATTATTGTCTTGTATGTTTTAATGATGTAGTCATAACTTAATTCATGTGGAGGCAAAGTTGGATGTAGTTTTATGATTTCATGCACTACATGTTGTGAGGAGTTTAATGAACACACACACACACTTCTTTATGTTCACATTATTTTGCTACCCCCTTGGGGTTTAGTTTTCTTGCTTCTTTTCCATTTCCATTTGAGTCTTAGTGTAGTTTAGTGTAACCAACCTTTTCTTCGCTTTCTTTACCTCTCGCCTTCGCACAAACCAAGTGTCGACACACCTCTCAGTGGACGACCCGTATTTGCCACCGCTTCAACGCGGCCGTGCACTTGCAGTTAAATATAAAACGATCAATCAAGTTTTTGGCGCCATTGCCAGGGAGGTGCTCTGTCCAGACCTTGGTTTGGACGATTCGAGGGGTTTTTAATTTTTTTTCTCCAGTTTTTCTTAGTTTCAGGGAACCAGCAGATCAAGGGGAGGCTACTGGACAAGTTTGAAGGAGAGAAGCTTCAACTTGACCGCCAATTGGCGGTTTGGAACCGCCAACTGGCGGCCTGGTGAGGTCATCTTGCCTTGAAATTTTTTCTGGTAGTTGTGTTCTTCCATTTTGTTATCTGGGAGCTCTATTTTGCATGCTTTGACTTCTGGTTTGCTCCCAGATCATTAATCACTCCCCCATTAATCAACTTGGCCCTAAAATCCAATGCAAAAGACTAGACGTTCTTATTTGTTTAGGTCACGCATCATGTATTGACTTGAGCATATAGTTGTCTTTTCTTTTAGCTTTAATTTCAGTTGTTGAGTGCTGGCGTAAGGTACGCATTTCCTATACTCATTCACGCATCTCGTATGCCCATGCATTAGTTAGTAGGATTTGCATCAGGACAAGAGTGAGAGAGCGTTTGATTGGAGCGATTGATTGCTAGATCTAGGATCAAATCGCTACTAAGAAGGGGCTATCCCATAAAAGATAAGGTGGGGGATTTCATCACCCTTCCCTTGGCCCCAAAAACCACTCTTAATAAAGCCTTAACTAAAAGCAAGTAGACATTGGCCCTAGGATTGCGGGCGCACTAGGAGAGTAATCTAGTTGAGACCGTCATGACCTGATCGGCGTTGCCTACCTTGTCGATAGTAGGAGGTACTGGATCTCCGGATCTGGTATCACTTGCTGGGCATTGTGGTCCTCGTTGTAGGGAGGTGAGACGTGTCGAGGCTAGTGACCTCGAAGTTAGGCGTCGTCTAGCCTAAGGACCCATTGCCTTACATTGTTTGAGCTGTGCTTGCTAGTTAGGCTTCTTCCTGATCCCACTACCCACGCTAGCTCTAGGGATTCTTCCCTCCTCACCTGAGTCCTCTCCTCATCTATTCTCTACGTTTAGTCTCCTCCTCTAGTACACCTTCTGTTGTGTGTTTGTTAGAGTCGAGTCGAGCATTTTATGCGAGGTTGGGCTCGTTCTGGTGAGAGCGCTCGACTCGAGAGAGTGCATTCTGCTGAGATGGACGGTCTTGGTGATCGACCATCTCCTCCTCGTGCTCCTTTGGAACAAGAGGCCGAGTCGTCTCGCAGTGGCGAAGGAGACCGGGTGTCATAAATGGAATACCTCGGTCCACTTCCGCCACCACGTGGACCTCCTTCTCCTCCTCCTCTGACTCGAGAGGAAGGGAGATTCGGTCAGGATCGAGTTCTAGGTGCACCACCACCTTTAGCTCGACAGGATAGGCCGATGACGTTGTGGGAGTAGACCCATCCTGTTCGGGCCGCGCAGCCTTCTTGCATAGTTGTTCCCCCTGCTCGTGGGAACAACTATGAGCTGAAACCTCAGTATGTGAGCATGCTTCCAACCTTTACTGCCAATAAGGAGGATCTGTATATTTTTATACGCGAATTCGAGGAAGTATGCTCCATGTTCAAGCGTCAACAGCTTGACGAGGATTCGGTCCAGTTGAGGATGATTTCTTTCGCATTGAAGGATAATGCGAAGAAATGGATGTATAGCCTCCCGGCGAGCTCGATTCGGTCATGGGATGACTTTGTGACCATCTTTCTGAAGAGATTTTTCCCTCAAAGGAAAACTCAACAGATACGGCACCAGATACATTAAATGTATCAGACCGAGACCGAATCGTTTCATGTTTTCTTTGAGAGGTTCAAGGACCTTCTCCAGCAGTACCCTCATCATGGATTTGAGTTATGGCAGCTGTGCCAAATTGTTTATGAGGGCATCAACTACAACACCCGCACATTGTTGGAGTCGATGTATCAGGGTGACTTCCAAATGAAACCCATCGAGGAGGCATGGGACACTTTTGAGGCTATGGTTGAGCGTACCTTCGAGTGGGACACCATGAGAGAGCCACCAGCCGCCAGGTCTTCTGGTCGAACTGGATCATATCATGTTGAGTCAACTATCGCGTCTGAGGCGAAAATGACTGCTCTCATGCGTAGGATTGAGAGTTTGGAGATGGACCGAGCTCCTGTAGCTCAGGTCGCTACTCTCGGGTGTGGTAGGTGTGGACTTACGGGCCATGATGACTTGGAATGCGCTTACGCTCCAAGGGATACTGAGCATGCAAATGCGATGTATCAACAGCGGCCCTGTAACGACCCATACAGTCACTCCTACAACCCGGGATGGCGTAACCATCCTAACTTCTCTTGGGGGCCTAGTGGGGGTCACGGTCAGAGCTCGCACGCTCAACCTCAACCTCCACCCTATCAACCTCCACGCCCATCGGCGACCTACCAACCCCCACATCAACGGTCTCAGCACCAAAATTACCAACCTGCTCATGCCTCATCGTCGGGTTATTCCAACCAGACTCCACCACCTCAGCAGGTTGACCCCAAGGACCCTTCTAGTGATCCGACCCTTCAAGCGTTCATGCAGAGCATGCAAAGTACAGTCAAGGCTTTGGAAATGCAAGTTAGCCAATTGGCTCATCAATTCCATGAACGCGAGAAGGGTCAGTTCCCGAGTCAACCTGTGGTTAATCCCAGGGGTCAGCCTGCCCATGATAGGCAGAATGTACACAATGTTGAAAGTGACTCTTCCCAACATGCAAATGTTGTCCATACCTTGAGATCGGGAAGGGTCGTTGATAACAATGTGGAAATGCCTGAAGCCAACCCTGTTGGCAAGTCTTCCGAGGAGAGTCTCGAGCCTGTAAAGGAACCTAATTCTGAGACCCCTCCTTGTGATTCTTATGTCCCCAAGGCACCATTCCCTCATCGGTTGACTAAAAAACGTGACGAGCATTGGGATAAGATCGTTGAGGTGCTTAGGCAAGTAAAGGTGAACATCCCGTTGTTGGACGTTGTTCAACAAATGTCACCGTATGCCAAGTTCCTCAAGGACCTTTGCACCACCAAGAGAAAAACAAATGTGCCCCAAAAGGCCTTTTTGGCCGCCAATGTGAGCTCCATAATGACACAACCCATGAATGTCAAGTACAAGGACCCAGGTTGTCCAACTGTCTCTTGCATGATTGGGAATGTGACCATCTCTCAAGCTCTATTGGATTTGGGGGCATCTGTGAATCTCCTGCCTTACTCAGTCTATGTCAACCTTGGGATAGGCGATCTTAAACCAACGAGGACAACCCTCCAGTTGGCTGATAGATCTGTCAAAATTCCACGAGGGAGTGTGGAGGATGTCCTTATCAAAGTGGGTGAGTTCGTATTTCCAGTTGATTTCATCATCTTGGATACCGAACCCGCGTCCAACCCACAAGGACAGATTCTTGTGATCCTTGGGAGGCCATTTCTTGCGACATCTAATGCTTTGATCAATTGTTGCAATGGCTTGATGAGGTTGTCTTTTGGAAATCTCACGGCGGATTTCAACATCTTCACTCTTGGTAAGCAACCTGGGCTCTTTGACGACACTGTCGGAGCCAATTCCATCCAGGACACGGATGAGCCTGACTCATTAGGCATGTTCGACTCACATCGACATATTATTGAGGTGCCTAATGATCAGGTTGCGAGTGAAGAGGATCTTGAGGAATCTGCCAGAATATCTCTGGATGAGGAGGCACATCTGGGTGCTTGCTCCTCTTACCCCGTGGCCCTTGAGCCACTTGAAAGTAACTCTGAATCCGACAAGGACCCACCTCTGGTCGAGCTTAAACCGCTCCCCGATAACCTAAAGTACATCTTTTTAGGGGATAATGAGACCTTGCCACTCATTATTGCTTCTGATCTTGCACAAGATCAAGAGGTTGCCCTCAAAAGAGTACTCTTTGAAAACAAAGAGGCGATCGGGTGGTCCTTGAATGATATCAAGGGAATTAGCCCTGGTATTGTTCAGCATCGGATCCACATGGAAGAGGATTGTAGGCCCCGCAGGGACCCACAACGGAGATTGAATCCTGTACTGAAGGAAACCGTCCGAAAGGAGGTTCTTAAGTGCTTGGATCATGGCATAATCTATCCTATCTCTGATAGTTTGTTGGTGAGTCATGTCCATGTGGTTCCCAAGAAGTCAGGCGCGACGGTTGTGGAGAATGAGCATAATGAGCTTATCCCGACACGTCTGCATACTGGATGGCGAGTTTGCGTTGATTATCACAAGCTCAATGCGGCAACGCGGAAAGATCATTTCCCGTTGCCATTCATTGATCAGATGTTAGAGAGGTTGGCCGGACATGAGTATTATTGTTTTCTTGATGGATACTCCAGTTACAACCAAATTCCTATCGCCCTCGAGGATCAAGAGAAAACCACATTTACTTGTCCCTTTGGCACGTTTGGCTACCGTCGCATGCCCTTTGGGTTATGCAATGCGCCGACAACGTTTCAAAGGTGTATGATCAGCATCTTCTCCGATATGGTTGAGCGTTTCCTTTAGATCTTCATGGACGACATTTCCATATTTGGCGCTTCCTTTGATGAGTGACTTCATCACTTGACCCTTGTCTTCAAGCGATGCCGTGAGAGGAACCTCGCTCTCAATTGGGAGAAATGTCACTTCATGGTGAAGCGAGGGATTGTACTTGGACATGTGGTCTCAAGTAGGGGAATTGAGGTTGATCCCGCCAAAGTGGGTCTTATTGCTAATCTCCCACCGCCACGTAATGTGAAGGATATCCGTGCCTTTTTGGGGGCATGCTGGATTCTAGCGGCGGTTCATTCGGGATTTTAGAAAAATTGCTCGACCTCTCACCGCCTTGTTGGCTAACGATGCCATTTTTGAGTTCACATCGGATTGCCACCATGCCTTTTTGACCATGAAGAAAGAGTTGACTTCAGCTCCCATTATTAAGGCACCGGTGTGGACTGAACCCTTTGAGTTAATGTGTGATGCATCTGACTTCGCTGTGGGAGCAATGCTTGGGCAACGATTGGACCAATTGCCTCATGTGATCTACTATGCCAGTAGAACACTCAATGATGCCCAATTGAACTACACTGTGACCGAGAAGGAATTCTTAGTGATCATATTTGCTTTGGAGAAATTCCGGTCGTACTTGATTGGCTCCCACGTGATTATCTATTCTGATCACACAACCATCAAGCACCTCATGGCGAAGAAAGATGCAAAATCCCAACTTTTGAGATGGATCTTATTGTTACAAGAATTTGATCTCGAGATTCGGGTCAAATACTGCTCTGACCAAATTTTCAGGCGGTGCGTCCCAGATACCGAGTTCCAAAGTGTGCTCCATTTCTGCCATTCCAAGGCATGTGGAGGACACTTTGGAGCAAAGAAAACTGCTGCCAAGGTGCTCCAATCTGGATTCTACTGGCCCTCTCTTTTCAAGGATGCTTTCGACTTTTGTAAGCAATGTGATAAGTGCCAGCGCCTTGGCAGGATTGGTCGACGTGACATGATGCCTTTGCAAAATGTCCTTGTTGTCGACATCTTCGATTTCGTGGGTCCCTTCCCGAATTCGTTCGGGAATGTTTACATTCTGGTGGTCGTTGACTATGTGTCTAAGTGGGTTGAGGCTATACCCAAAAAGACCAATGACAACAAGGTGCTCACCAAATTCTTGAGGGATATTTTTGCACGATTTGGTACTCCTCGTACCTTAATCAGCGATAGGGGTACCCACTTCTGTAATCGCTCCTTTGAAGCGCTTATGAGGAAGTATTCGATCACCCACAAGCTTGCGACCCCATACCATCCGCAAACTAGTGGGCAGGTCGAAATCTCTAACCGTCAATTAAAGCAAATTCTTGAGAAGACGGTTAGTTCCTCGAGGAAGGATTGGTCAACTAAGTTGAATGACGCGTTGTGGGCTTTCCGCACCGCGTACAAGACCAATTTGGGTATGTCCCCATATCGGGTAGTGTACGGCAAGGCTTGCCACCTACCCGTCGAGCTTGAGCATCGTGCTTTCTGGGCGATCAAGAACCTGAATATGGATCTTGATCAAGCGGGAGTACAACGTAAGCTCGACATTGTGGAATTAGAAGAGCTACGCAATGATGCGTATGAGAACGCCAAAATTCATAAGTCCCGAGGCAAGTTGTTTCACGATCGCATGATTATGCGAAAGGTGTTTACGGCCGGGCAGAAGGTATTGCTCTACAATTCCCGGCTTCATCTGTTTGCGGGTAAGCTCCACAGTCGCTGGTCTGACCCGTTTATTGTCCAAACCGTCTATCCTCATGGAGCGGTTGAGATCGTGAACCCAGGGAATGGGGACGTGTTCAAAGTTAATGGACAACGCCTCAAACCCTACTTGGAGGGGGCACCAGCCGAAGTCGAGGAGGTCATGTTCCTTCATGAACCTCCCTCGCACTCAACCATTCATGCTCCTGCATGAGTGGTTGTGCTTTCAGGTTTGTTAAAAAAAAACTCCTTCAGTGAGCATTGTTTGTTGTGGGCCCCAACCCTTGAGTATTCGGGCCCCAATTCTTTCACGTATTTGTATCCCTTCCTTAGCATCTCACAGGTTTTGAGGGAATTTGGGTTGTGTCCATCAACATAGCCAGAAACTTCCTTTTGTACTTCATGTTGGTGAGATCTATTCTTTCTATGCATATCTCCCTGTAGTATCTTGCTCGTATTCATTGAGGAGAATGCATGAACTAGGTGTGGGGGTGTTTTACGTGTGTACATAGTCGAGTCTTTTCTTTTGATTTTGTTTTCTTTTGTTTGCATTGTTAGGGTCATGTTAGTGTGCTGCATTTAATATCGATATATCTGTTTGCCATGATCCTTGGGTGACTTGTCTTCTTTTGCTTGCCTAGTGCTTCAAAATTTTCACATTTCTTTCAAAATCTTCATGTGTTTTCGAAAGAAAATGTTTTGTGGGTTTTGCGTGTGTTTAGCATGTGCAAAACCGTTGAGAGACAAAGTAAAAAGAAAGCTCCCAAAATTGTCTTGAACTTGATTCATTAGGATATCTAGTATGTGGCTTTAGGATTTATCGAGTCGTTAGGATGCACCCCAGTTTTCCTTTGGGGGTGAGTAATCATAGGGTTTCAGTGCTCAAACATTCAAAGAAGTCCACCCTGAACCTAGTGAGTCAATAATTCGTGTTTGTTAATTTAGGAAGTTTGTTGTACTCAAGGACCCTCTTAATCTTGTTGTGAGACATTAGTGTAGGGGTTTTGGTTCATGTGTAGATAAGAAATAAGTGAGTAGATGTTCTCTCTTCTCGCACGGCTCCTATCACTCGGGAAAGTAGGTCTGAGGGGACTTTGTGCGTGGTGCTTTCGAGTCATCTGACTTGGGATGCGCCGACCGAACTCCTGTTACACGGGTGGTAGGGATTGCCCTATGTGGAGATTTGGGGAAAGGTGTACGTGATAGTGTAAGTCCTCATGGGCAATGATGCACGAAACCTGACCCTGGGAGAACGAAGCTCCAACTAATAAAAAGAAAAAAAAGAAGAAAAAAAAATGTGAAAAGAAACAAAAAGAAAAAAAATATGGTAATGCAAATAAGAACCTTACACTTTGTATCACTTGAGGATCTTGAGGTTGTCCATGTCTTTCACTTAATTCCTTATTTAACTAACACGAATGGTTCATTAAGTTAGGTGTGTGGACTGATTACCTATATAGAGTCGGCCCGTAGGATTACCGCGTCCAATGATCGACAACATAAGTCCAACGAGTCGAGTGTTTAGATTGAATAATGCATCTTGTTCGGATTTTGTGGGTGTATCCGCTGAAAACCCTCAGGAGGCAACACTCCTCCTCCTTGGCAACAAGGAGGTTTAACGGCTTGTTGCACGTGCTAAGTGCAACCGTGATTCCTACGAAAGTGAGTTAGGATTTCTTGTTTTTCGTTTGCTTTTCTCTTTCTTTGTTTTGCTCGGGACTAGCAAAAACTTAGGTGTGGGGGTATTTGATTGACATCGTTTCATGCTTATATTTGTATCTTATATCCATTATCTTACACCTAAGCAATGCTACGTGACGAGTTTTATGTTTAGTTTTCAGAAATAAAGAGGTTTGAAGAGAAGAGCCATGAAAGGACCCAAAAGCAGGAAAAAGGACTTAATTCTGAGACCTGGGGACCAAGATGCAAGACAGAAGGACCTGATCGTAAGACAGAAGGACCTAAGAGCAAAACATGAAACTCCACCCATCATGGGGAGTATTTTGTCAATTCGATTCGGGTCGGAGCTCAACTAAACAAGTTAGATGCATCCAACACCAAGAAACAATCCAAGGAAAGCCCACCAGAAGATCCAGACCGATCGGAAGCTTATAGGCCGCCAATTGGCGGTCTGGAACCGCCAATTGGCAGTCTGGTTAAGCCCAGATCCACTAAGTTTTCTCCTGGACTTGTATTAATGTGTGTTTAGGCTATTTTTGGTATTGGTTTAGTCCCACATCGGGGGATTGTCCCGGATTAGCTTTTTCCATGCTTATAAATAGAACTCTTCACCTCCCATTGTATCCATCTCTCTCTTTGGTGGCCACCTTCCCTACTAAGAGTGAAGCCTTGAAGCAAAACTCTGGTGGAGGAAGAGCTACATGTAATTGAGTGAGTTAATAATATATGTTTTCCTTTACTTGTGTTGTTCCTCTCTTAGTTTAATTTACTTTCATATGCATGCTTGCTTGTTTGTTTTGTTTTATGCTTCTTTAATATTTCTTGCTTGATTAGTGTAGTTTCATTTCAGTATTATGCTTGCTTTTGTTAATATAGTTAGTGTAATGAGTAGTGAGTAGTTCCATCCCAATTTGGGGGTGGAGAAATATGTGATATAATCATGTAGTGTATTAAGTGTGTGTAATCTTAATCCCTTGAGTTTTAAATGATTTCCACAAGCATCTAATGTGTCTCCACTCTTATCTTTGATATGCTAATGCTCTTGAATGAAGCTTAGCTTATGCTTTAATTAGTGGATCTATTTTATGGGGAATGGTAAGGTTAGGATATGGATAGGAATTAATATTGAAAACACAAGTTGTAGTGTATGAACTCTTGTTGCCTTTACCTTAGCTAATGTCTTGTATGTTTTAATGATGTAGTCTTATCTTAATTCATGTGGAGGCATAGTAGGGTATAGTCTTTATACTTGAATTCATGTAGCTTCATTCCAATTATTTTCTTGTATGTTTTAATGATGTAGTCATATCTTAATTCATGTGGAGGCAAAGTTGGATGTAGTTTTATGATTTCATGCACTACATGTTGTGAGGAGCTTAATGAACACACACACACTTCTTTATGTTCACATTATTTCTCTACCCCCTTTGGGGTTTAGTTTTCTTGCTTCTTTTCCATTTCCATTTGCGTCTTAGTGTAGTTTAGTGTAACCAACCTTTCTTCGCTTTCTTTACCTCTCGCCTTCGCACAAACCAAGTGTCGACACACCTCCCAGTGGACGACCCGTATTTGCCACCGCTTCAACGCGGCCGTGCACTTGCGGTTAAATATAAAACGATCAATCACCTACCAACCGTCTAACGAGAGTTCGGTCAGTGCATCCCAAGTCAGATGACTCGAAAGCACCAGGCACAAAGTCCCTTCAGACCTACTTTCCCGAGTGGTAGGAGCCGTGCGAGAAGAGAAAACACCTATTCACTTATTTCTTATCTACACATGAACCAAAACCCCTACACTTAATGTCTCACAACAAGATTTAAAGGGTCCTTGACTACAACAAACTTCCTTAAGTTAACGGACACGAATTATTGACTCACTAGGTTCATGGTGGACTTCTTTAAATGTTTGAGCACTGAAACCCTATGATTACTCACCCCCAAAGGAAAACTGGGGTGCATCCTAACGACTCGATAAATCATAAAGCCACTGTACTAAATATCCTAATGCATCAAGTTCAAGACAATTTTGGGAGCTTTCTTTTTACTTTGCCTCTCAACGGTTTTGCACATGCTAAAGACACGCAAAACCCACAAAACATTTTCTTTCGCAAATACATGAATATTTTGAAAGAAATGTGAAAATTTTGAAGCACTAGGCAAGCAAAAGAAGACAAGTCACCCAAGGATCATGACAAGCAGATATATCGATATTAAATACAGCACACTATCATGACCCTAACAATGCAAACAAAAGAAAACTAAATCAAAAGAAAAGACTCGACTATGTACACACGTAAAACACCCCCCACACCTAGTACATGCATTATCCTCAATGAATGCGAGCAAGATACTACATGGATTTATGCATGAAAAAGAATAGATCTCACCAATGTGAAGGACACATGGAAGATTATGGCTATGTTGATTGACACACCCCAAATTCCCTAAAAACCTGTGAGATACTAAGGAAGGGATACAAATACGTGAAAGAAATGGGGCCCAAATACTCAAGGGTTGGGGCCCACAACAATCGATGCTCACTGAATGAGTCTTCTCTTGTTTTTGTTTTTGTTTTCTTTTTGTTAACATATATACACATGAATGCTCAACCACTCATGTAGGAGCATGAATGGTTGAGTGCGAGGGAGGTTCATGAAGGAACATGACCTCCTCGACTTCGGCTGGTGCCCCCTCCAAGTAGGGTTTGAGGCGTTGTCCATTAACTTTGAACACGTCCCCATTCCCCGGGTTCAAGATCTCAACCGCTCCATGCGGATAGACGGTTTGGACAATAAACGGGCCAGACCAGCGACTGCGGAGCTTACCCGCAAACAGATGAAGTCGGGAATTGTAGAGCAACACCTTCTGCCCAGCCGTAAACACCTTTCGCATAATCATGCGATCATTAAACATCTTGGCTCGGGAGTTATGAATTTTGGCATTCTCGTACGCATCATTCCTTAGCTCTTCCAATTCCACAATGTCGAGCTTACGTTGTACTCCCGCTTGATCAAGATCCATATTCAGGTTCTTGATCACCCAGAAAGCACGATGCTCAAGCTCGACGGGTAGGTGGAAAGCCTTGCCGTACACTACCCGATATGGGGACATACCCAAATTGGTCTTGTACGCGGTGCGGAAAGCCCACAACGCGTCATTCAACTTGGTAGACCAATCCTTCCTCGAGGAACTAACCGTCTTCTCAAGAATTTGCTTTAATTGACGGTTAGAGATTTCGACCTGCGCACTAGTTTGCGGATGGTATGGGGTCGCAAGCTTGTGGGTGATCAAATATTTCCTCATAAGCGCTTCAAAGGAGCGATTACAGTAGTGGGTACCCCTATCGCTGATTATGGTACGAGGAGTACCAAATCGCGCAAAAATGTCCCTCAAGAATTTGGTGACCACCTTGTTGTCATTGGTCTTTGTGGGTATAGCCTCAACCCACTTAGACACATAGTCAACGACCACCAGAATGTAAACATTCCCGAACGAGTTCGGGAAGGGACCGATGAAATCGATGCCCCACACATTGAAGATGTCGACAACAAGGACATTTTGCAAAGGCATAATGGCACGTCGACCAATCCTGCCAAGGCGCTGGCACCTATCACATTGCTTACAAAAGTCGTAAGCATCCTTGAAAAGAGAGGGCCAGTAGAATCCAGATTGGAGCACCTTGGCAGCAGTTTTCTTTGCTCCAAAGTGTCCTCCACATGCCTTGGAATGGCACAAGCGGAGTACACTTTGGAACTCGGTATCTGGGACACACCGCCTGAAAATTTGGTCAGAACAGTATTTGAATAGGTAGGGGTCGTCCCAGTGGAAGAATCTGACATAAGATCTAAATTTGGATTGGTCAGATTTTGACCAACCCACAGGAAGTTGCTCGGTCACGAGATAGGTCACGATGTCGGCAAACCAAGGGTTATCTTCGATCGTGAACAACTACTCGTCAGGAAATTTGTCATCAATGGTTTGGTCCTGTGGGTTGGTCGTCTCTAGACGAGACAAGTGGTCAGCTACAACATTTTCACACCTTTTTTTGTCCCGAATCTCGAGATCGAATTCTTGTAACAACAAGAACCATCTCAAGAGTCGGGATTTTGCATCTTTCTTCGCCATGAGGTGCTTGATGGTTGTGTGATCAGAATAGATAATCACATGGCAGCCAATCAAGTACGACCAGAATTTCTCCAAAGCAAATATGATTGCTAAGAATTCCTTCTCGGTCACAGTGTAGTTCAATTGGGCATCATTGAGTGTTCTACTGGCATAGTAGATCACATGAGGCAATTTGTCCAATCGTTGCCCAAGCACTGCTCCCACAGCGAAGTCAGATGCATCACACATTAACTCAAAGGGTTCAGTCCACACCGGTGCCTTAATAATGGGAGCTGAAGTCAACTCTTTCTTCAAGGTCAAAAAGGCATGGTGGCAATCCGGTGTGAACTCAAAAATGGCATCCTTAGCCAACAAGGCGGTGAGAGGTCGAGCAATTTTGCTAAAATCCCGAATGAACCGCAGATAGAATCCAGCATGCCCCAAAAGGCACGGATATCCTTCACATTATGTGGCGGTGGGAGATTAGCAATGATACCCACTTTGGAGGGATCAACCTCAATTCCCCTACTTGAGACCACATGTCCAAGTACAATCCCTCGCTTCACCATGAAGTGACATTTCTCCCAATTGAGAGCGAGGTTCTTCTCACGGCATCGCTTGAGGACAAGGCTCAAGTGATGAAGGCACTCATCAAAGGAAGCGCCAAATATGGAAAAGTCGTCCATGAAGATCTCAAGGAAACGCTCAACCATATCGGAGAAGATGCTGATCATACACCTTTGAAACGTTGCCGGCGCATTACATAACCCAAAGGGCATGCGACGGTAGGCAAACGTGCCAAAGGGACAAGTAAATGTGGTTTTCTCTTGATCCTCGGGGGTGATGGGAATTTGGTTGTAACGGAGTATCCATCAAGAAAACAATAATACTCATGTCCGGCCAACCTTTCCAACATCTGATCAATGAATGGCAACAGGAAATGATCTTTCCGCGTTGCCGCATTGAGCTTGCGATAATCAACGCAAACTCGCCAGCCAGTCTGCAGGCGTGTCGGGATAAGCTCATTATGCTCATTCTCCACAACCGTCACGCCTGACTTCTTGGGAACCACATGGACAGGACTCACCCACGAACTATCAGAGATAGGATAGATTATGCCATGATCCAAGCACTTAAGAACCTCCTTTCGGACGGCTTCTTTCAGTACATGATTCAATCTTCGTTGTGGGTCCCTGTGGGGCCTAGAATCCTCTTCCATGTGGATCCGATGCTGAACAATATCAGGGCTAATTCCCTTGATATCCTTCAAGGACCACCCGATCGCCTCTTTGTTTTCAAAAAGTACTCTTTTGAGGGCAACCTCTTGATATTTTTCAAGATCAGAAGCAATAATGAGTGGCAAGGTCTCATTATCCCCTAAAAAGATGTACTGCAGGTTATCGGGGAGCGGTTTAAGCTCGACCAGAGGTGGGTCCTTGTCGGATTCAGAGTTACTTTCATGTGGCTCAAGGGCCACGGGGTAAGAGGAGCAAGCACCCAGATGTGCCTCCTCGTCCAGAGATATGCTGGCGGATTCCTCAAGATCCTCTTCACTCGCAACCTGATCATTAGGCACCTCAATAATATGTCGATGTGAGTCAAACATGCCTAATGAATCAGGCTCATCCGTGTCCTGGATGAAATTGGCTCCGACAGTGTCGTCGAAGAGCCCGGGTTGCTTACCAGGAGTGAAGATGTTGAAATCCGCCGTGAGGTTTCCAAAAGACAACCTCATCAAGCCGTTGCGACAATTGATCAAAGCATTAGATGTCGCAAGAAATGGCCTCCCAAGGATCACAGGAATCTGTCCTTGTGGGTTGGACACTGGTTCGGTATCCAAGATGATGAAATCAACTGGAAATACGAACTCACCCAATTTGATAAGGACATCCTCCACACTCCCTCGTGGAATTTTGATGGATCTATCAGCCAACTGGAGGGTTGTCCTCGTTGGTTTAAGATCGCCTATTCCAAGGTTGACATAGACTGAGTAAGGAAGGAGATTCACAGATGCCCCCAAATCCAATCAAGCTTGAGAGATTGTCACATTCCCAATCATGCAAGAGACAGTTGGACAACCTGGGTCCTTGTATTTGACTTGCATGGGCTGTGTCAATATGGAGCTCACATTGGCGGCCAAAAGGCCTTTTTGGGCACATTTGTTTTTCTTTTGGTGGTGCAAAGGTCCTTGAGGAACTTGGCATATGGTGGCATTTGTTGAACAACGTCCAACAACGGGATGTTCACCTTTACTTGCCTAAGTACCTCAACGATCTTGTCCCAATGCTCATCACATTTTTTCGTAAACCGGTGAGGGAATGGTGCCTTGGGGACATAAGAATCACGAGGAGGAGTCTCAGAATTAGGTTCCTTAACAGGCTCAAGACTCTCCTCAGAAGTCTTGCCAACAGGGTTGGCTTCAGGCATTTCCACATTGTTGTTAACGACCCTTCCCGATCTCAAGGTATGAACAACATTGGCATGTTGGGAAGGGTCACTTTCAACATTGTGTACATTTTGCCTGGTATGAGCAGGCTGACCCCTGGGATTAACCACAGGTTGACTCGATAACTGACCCTTCTCACGTTCATGGAGCTGATGAGCCAACTGGCTAACTTGCATTTCGAGTCAGAGGAGGAGGAGGAGGAGGAGGTCTACGTGGTGGCGGAAGCGGACCGAGGTACTCCATGTATGGAACCCGGTCTCCCTCGCCACCACGAGACGACTCGGCCTCTTGCTCCAAAGGAGCACGAGGCAGAGATGGTCGATCACCAAGACCGTCCATCTCAGAAGAATGCACTGTCTCAAGTCGAGCGCTCTCACCAAAACGGAAAACCTCGCATAAAATGCTCGACTCGACTCTAACAAACACTCAAGAGAAGGTGTACTAGAGGAGGAGACTATATGTAGAGAATAGATGAGGAGAGGACTCAGGTGAGGAGGGAAGAATCCCTAGAGCTAGCGTGGGTAGAGGGATCAGGAAGAAGCCTAACTAGCAAGCACGAATCAAACAATGTAAGGCAATGGGTCCTTAGGCTAGACGACGCCTAACTTCGAGGTCACTAGCCTCGACACGCCTCACCTCCCTACAACGAGGACCACAATGCCCAGCAAGTGATACCAGATCTGGAGATCCAGTACCTCCTACTATCGACAAGGTAGGCAACGTCGATCAGTTCATGACGGTCTCAACTAGATTACTCTCCTAGTGCGTCCGCAATTCTTAGGGCCAATGTCTACTTGCTTTTAGTTAAGGCTTGATTAAGAGTGATTTTTGGGGCCAAGGAAAGGGTGATGAAATCCCCCACCTTATCTTTTATGGCACATCCCCTCCTTAGTAGCATTTTGAGCTTAAATCTAGCAATCAATCACTCTAATCAAACGCTCAACTCACTCTTGTCCCGATGCACCTTACTAACTAATGCATGATCGAAACATGCATGAATGAGAGATTTGGATGCACGTACCTCACGCCAGCAATCAACAACAAAATGTAAAGCAAAGAAAAGACAAATGCATGTAAGGTCTACACATGATGCATGACCTAGATGGCAAGAAGTCTAATCTTTTGCTTTGAGTTTTATGGTCCAAGTTGATTAAAGGGGATTGGTTTAATGATGTGGGAGCAAACTAGAGGTCATAGCATGCAAAATAGGGCTCCCAGATAACACAAATTACAGAACTAACTACCAGAAAAAATTTGGAAGCACAAAACTCTCACCAGGTCGCCAATTGGCGGTCTCCCACCGCTGATTGGCGGTCCTTTTGGAGCTTCTGGTCCTCAAACTTGTCCAGTAGCCTCCCCTTGATCCTATGGTTCCCTGAAAGGAAGAAAATCTGGAAACAAAAAATTAAAAACCCCTCGAATCGCCCAAACCAACGTCTGGACAGAGCACTTCCCCGGCAACGACGCCAAAAACTTGATTGATCGTTTTATTTAAACCGCAAGTGCACGACCGCGTTGAAGCGGTGGTAAATACGGGTCGTCCACTGGGAGGTGTGTCGACGATTGGTTTGTTCGAAGGCGAGAGGTAAAAAGAAGGAGAGAAAGGTTGGTTACACTAAACTACACTAAGGTGCAAATGGAAATGGAAGAGAAGCAAGAAAACTAAACCCCAAAGGGGGTAGAGAAATAATGTGAACATAAAGAAGTGTGTGTGTGTGTTCATTAAACTCCTCACAACATGTAGTGCATGAAATCATAAAACTACATCCAACTTTGCCTCCACATGAATTAAGATAAGACTACATCATTAAAACATACAAGACAATAATTGGAATGAAGCTACATGAACTCAAGTATAAAGACTAGACCCTACTATGCCTCCACATGAATTAAGATAAGACTACATCATTAAAACATACAAGACATTAGCTAAGGTAAAGGCAACAAGAGCACATACAATACAAATTGTGTTTCCAATATTAACTTCATCCATATCCTAACCTTATCATTCCCCATAGAATAGGTCCATTAATCAAAGCATAAGTTAAGCTTCATTCAAGAGCATTAGCATATCAAAGATAAGAGTGAAAACCCATTAGATGGTTATGGAAATCATATAAAGCTCAAGGGATAAAGATAACACACACTTAATACACTACATGATTATATCACATATTTCTCCACCCCCCAAATGGGGATGGAACTACTCACACATATTTAAACTAACTACTCTAATAAAATGAAACATTATACTGAAATGAAACTATACTAATCAAGCAAGAAATATTAAAGAAGCATAAAACAAAACAAGCAACAAAGCAAACACATAAAAGGAAATCAACTAAGCAAGAATTAACAAGATAAAGAAAACATCTATTATTAACTCACTCAAATTACAAGTAGCTCTTCCTCCACCACAGTTTTGCTTCAAGGCTTCACTCTTAGTAGGGAAGATGCCACTAAAGAGAGAGATGGATACAATGGGAAGTGAAGAGTTCTATTTATAAGCATGGAAAAAGCTAATCCGGGACAATCCCCCGATGTGGGACTAAACCAATACCAAAAATAGCCTAAACGAACATTAATACAAGTCCAGGAGAAGTTTGGGCGGATCTGGCATGATCCAGACCGCCAATTGGCGGCCTATAAAGCCCAGATCCGTCTGGGTTTTCTGTTGGGCTTTGCTGGAAGTGTTTCTTGGTCTTGGATGCATCTACTTGGTCTGTTGGAGCTCCGACCCGAATCGAATTGCCAAAATACTCCCCATGATGGTGTGGAGTTTCCTGTTTTGCTCTTCGGTCCTTCGGTCTTACGATCAGGTCCTTCTCCATTGCATCTCTGTCCCTAGGTCTCACAATTAAGTCATTTTTCCTGCTTTTGGGTCCTTTCATGGCTCTTCTCTTCAAACCTCTTTATTCCTGAAAACTAAACATAAAACTTGTCACATAGCATTGCTTAGGTGTAAGATAATGGATATAAGATACAAATATGAGCATGAAATGATGTCAATCACTACACCTCTCACAATCCGAGAGGGATGCTTCGGGCTTTCACCGAAACCTTTACTCTTCTTTGACAACAACAAACTTGAGTGGGACAATCACCCTCTAAACTTGAGCACACTTGAGAATGATTGGAATTGATGTTAAGTGTGTAAATTTAAGGCTTGGAGTATTAGGAATGATCTCTCTAATGTAGGAGGCAAATATGTGTGGGAGAGTTGTGTTAAAATGTGTTTTAAAACTCTTTATATAGGCATTAGAGAGAATAAAGCCGTTGAGATTGATTGGGTATGAGTTGGTGTAACATGCACAAAATAGAAACTTGCAGGACCCAATTCTGCCTAAAAACGGTTAACCGAAACGGGTATGTCGTTCCACCGTTTGGTCAAAAATTCATCTTTGACTTGAGTTCACTTAAGTTAACGGTCGAACGGGCTCAGGGGATAGGTCGACCGAATAAGTCCAGGCACTTCTGGGAGACCAAATTGTGTTGGTTCGGTCGACCGCTAGGATGTTTGGTAATTTTGGGGTATTTGGGAATAATACGAATACAACCGTTGGGTATAATACGACAAAACAAACGGTCATGTGACACGTGTGAACGGTCGAACAAAAAGGTTTAAACGGTCGATCGTTTTGGTCCAGGCAGTTCAAGTATTATTTAGGTGTTTTCCGGTTTTAGTTTGGATGATCTATTGAAGTCCAAATTATGTGAAATTTTGTGTGTGACTTCTATAGGGAACCTAGTGTGTGGTTGAGTAGTTTTTAGCTCAAGTATGCTCAATTACACAAGGTTCCTAAAGACTCAAAGAAATACAAAATACATGTCTTCAAATGAGCTTGATTACATGTCTTGACTTAATTTCCTTTCTTCCTTGAGTCTTGATCACCTGTAGAGGTTAGCACAAAGTCATATATATGCAATGCAATATGTTTGCTACTCTAGATGATCATAATTAGGATTAGGTTGATTAAATCATCAAAACACGAATGGTTCCCTATGTTTGGTTTGTGGACTGGATACATATATAGAGTCAGCCCGTAGGATTACCGTGTCCAGTGATGGACAAAAGTATGTCCGGCGAGTCATGTTGCTAGGTTGAATAATGCATCGATGTTAGGATAAAACCCACAAGAGACACCACTCTTCCTTTTTGGCGACAAAGGGGTTTAACGGCTTGTTGTACATGCTAAGTGCAACTGTGATTCCTACGAAAGTGAGTTAGGATTTCCCTTTTTTGTATATTTTTCCTTTCTTTCATTTTTTATTTTCTTTGTTTTGCTCAGGACTAGCAAAAGATAAGTGTGGGGGTATTTGATTAGTAACATATCACACATCATATTCATGCTATATATCCTTTATTTTACCCCAAAATTGTGCTACTCGAGTATTTGTTTGTAGTGTTTCAGGTGTTAGGTACTAAAGAAGAGAAAATGGAGTAAAAAGGACCTGAATGCAACAAGAATGGACTGAATTGAAGACTTTTGGACATATTTGTAATGCACAAGGACTGGATTGAAAAATAAGAAGGACCCAAGTGACAACCCAAAGGGGCATGTGTTGGCTTTTTGGCCTTAATCTATGTTTTGATGATTTAATCAACCTAATCTTAATAATAATCAATGTAGAGCAGCACACATATTGCATAACATATATATTGCCTTGTGCTAACAATTACAGGTGATCAAGACTCAAAGAAGAAAGGAACTCAAGTCAAGACATGTAATCAAGCTATTGAAGACATGTAATTTTGTATTTCTTTCTTGTGCATACTTGAGCATACTAGAGTTAAATAACTAATCACACACACTAGGTTCCTTGTAAAAGTCACACACAAAATCTTAGATCATTTCGACTTCAATAGGTCACCCAAACTTAGACCGGAAATCACTAAACCAAACGTGAACTCCTTGTGCAAATTCAGTCGACCGAACCACCTTCGTTCGACCGATTGTTCTTTTAACTAATAGTGATTCTAACTGTTCGATTGATCGACCGTGACCTTTTTCGATCGACCGTCTACGCGTGTCATTTGACCGTTAAACTTGTCGTATTATACCAATGGTTGTATTCATACTTTTATCCATACCCCAAAAATACATTTCACCACTGGTCGACCATGGACCTAGTTTCGGTCGACCGAACTTAGACATACAATGCCAATTTTTATCGGTCGACCGAATAAACCTTTTTGTTCGATTGTTTGTGCCTGGACTTTCCTGGACAACATTTCTGGACTACCTAATCGGTCTATCGTCCTACCTATGATTCGATCGTTCACTTAAGTTATAACCATGTTCGTTCAACTGCCCCTTGTTAAGTCGACCGTTTGTTTCTGGAACTGTCTAGATGCCTTTTTCTGGACAGAATCCGGTTGACCGATTCACCCATTTTGGTCAACCAAACTTAACCAGAACAGTGACATGTGCTTTTCCGTTTTGTGTTTCTCACACATTCTTCTACCAGTTTTGTCACAACGGCTATAATCCCTTAGGAGTTTATAAATAGATGTTACCAAGATACAATTCAACAACTCTTACACTTTATTTTGTCATACACATCTAAGAGAAACTCCCAAGCTCTCAATTCCCCAATCCAACTCTTCACGCCTAAATTCCACACCTTTGATCAATTCCATATCTACTCAAAGTCTGCTCAAGTTAGAGAGTGTTGTTCCACTCAATCTTTTGTCAAAAGAGTAAAGGCTCCGGTGAAAGCCCGAAGCGTCCTTCTCGGATTATGAGAAGAGGCTTCCAAGCTAGGTGAGGGTTGTTCGCTAGGTTGGAGATTGTAAGGAGTTGTCTCTCGGCCCGGAACGGGGAGCGGATAGTGAAGTTGTGAGCGGAGCTCAAAGTGTCGAGTGGAGCTTGCAAGAGAAGAAGAAGTAGGCGGGAGGCCGAACCTCTATAAAAAAATCCTTGTTTCCATTGTGGTTTGCTTGTTTCTCGTTTTTTACTTGCTTGTTTAAATTCCGTTGTGCATCTTTGTTTGTGATGCAAGTAGAGATTAAGCTTAAAATTTATTAGATTTAGTGACCCACATCGATCCTACAACCTGATGGTGAAGTACAAAATATTGACACGTGACTTGAACCATATCATTATTTCACCAATTAAAACTAAATTGGTTCGAGACATTGGATTAGGGCTTCACCCCACGTGCCAAACAAAGAAACTTAAAAGCCAGAAAAAAATTGAGCCGGATCAGAGCATTCGGATCCGCCAATGGTAGATCTCCCAGTGGTTTGTGGATTTCGGCAACGGGTCGAGTTAACGGGTCACAACATTCCAGAACGATTATATTCGATTTATAGTCGTCCGATTACATCCAGATTAATCCTAACCATGTATTATTCTATAAATACCATTGTAATCTCTCCTCTCCCATTTTTCTTGCTGACTCCATTAATTTAGGTTTATTTTACTGCACATTAGTGTAAAAGGAGGAGAAGAGGAAACCTTGTTATCTTTTATTTTTGTTCTTTACATTGATGTCTTCCATTTTATGCAATTTCCGTTATGTTTGATGTTTGCTTAATCTAATTTTCTACATTTCCATTATGGTTTTGTGTTGTTTTTATGTTTACTTGAGTTTAGAGATGAGTATGGAGTAGTCCGTCCCCATAAGGGGTGGAGAAGAAGGTGATGTGATTATGTGATGTATTAAGTGTGTCTTAATCCTAACCTTTGAATCTCACATGAGTTCCATAACAATTGAATCAGATTTTCACTCTTATCTTTGATGTGTTAATGCTCTTAAGTGATGCTTACCACATGCTTAGATTAGTGGGCCTATTTTACGGAGATTGATGACGTGAGGATAAGGATGGAGTGCATAAAGAGGAAACATGATATGTGCTCATGTTGGCCTCATCCTAATTAATGTCTTGTATGTTTTAATGATTGTGTTAAATCTTATTTCATGTGGAGACATAGTAGGGTTTGGTCATTATGCATTTTATGTTAGCATTATCTCAATTATTGTCTTGTATGTTTTAATGATAATGTTTTATCTTATTTCATGTGGAGATAAAGTTGGATTTGGTTTTAATGATTTCATGTATTACATGTTGTGATGAGCACCAATGACACACACGTACTAATATTCTTGTTTCCGTATTCTTTCTCTACCCCCTAAGGGGTTTATTTTTTATCATTCATTTTCTGATTTCGTACACATCGTAGTGTAATTCCGATCTCATATCTCTATTTTCCTTTCCCACTCGAGTATTGTGGACTCTGACTCGCACGAACTCCTCGTGTACTCGACTCGTACTTGTCGTGACTTCACCGATGTCGTGCACTTGTGGTTTAATATAATTGAATCAATCATCGTTCACCAACACCAAAAGTCCTACAATGAATGTTCCACTTGCCAATGGCTTGTGTGTCCCTAGACCATCCGATTTAGAAAGTGCTAACTCAATGGAACAATTTATTCTACTTTGTGTCATCCGATTTCACATGATTTTAACTTTAGCCATAGGATGACTCGTCATCCTTTTAGTAGTCCGATTTTAGTTTTTTATCTGTTGTTTATACCAAATATAGTCACCATTATATGTCAGATCTCTATGTTAACCCAACAATTATATACTTAGTTGTCTTATTTTATATCACCTTTATAGTCCCAAAATCGGATTACTCATACCTTGTCGGGTCATCCCATCCAAACATCTAGAAAACAACAATTACCATGATTGCCAAAATTGGACTCATTCCTAGTCGAATGGCCTGATAACACCCTGCTAAAACCAAATAAGGCAACTTATACGATAACGAGTTGTCTCATCTGTGCAGATATCGATCCAACCTTTTTTCTCTACTTCAAACTTGACTAAATCACCCCATACTTTCCCAAATGGCTATGAGAGTTAGAGAGCCTATAAATATGAGTTTCTATATTCATTTAAGAAAGATATTAAACAAGTATTCTTGTAACATCCCCGAACAATGGAAAATTTAAACTTTTAAAATCAAAACAAACACGAGGCCAAAGACCATCAAGAGTGTGGACATTACTCAAAGAAATACCCAAATATATCTGATGCACCATAATACATAAGAGTTTGTCAAAAGAGTGATTATATCAGAATACGAAATACATAATACATGTAATCACAATAACCTAAAATAGGCAGACAACATGATCCAGTCCCAAAGTGCACTCCCTCGGTCACCACCCACCAGAACCTACTGTGGTCCTGAAAATAAACATAACAACAACACCTGAGTTTCCATAAGGAAACCTCGTATGACAAGCTCACCTATATGCCCTATCATACTAGTATAGCATGACATGATACAAAGCAATAAAACAACATTCCTTCCAATGGTAAAATCGGACATCCGTCCCGCAATCGTTCCCGCTGCCACACATGCCGCACAGTCTACAATCGCCACCACTGCCACACAGGCCGCACGGTCCACAACATCACTGCCACCACACAGGCCGCACGGTCCACAGCATCGTCGGCGCCACACAGGCCACATGGTCCACAAACATTGGGTCTCCGTGGAGACCTACCGTAGGCACATACGGTCTAGTGGACAATATGCAACACATCCCCACACGTGGCTACACAAGCCAAAGGAATCGGCGAGGAGGCGTTCACACTTCCGCGCAGGTAGAATCAAATCTGAAAACATTGTAGTGTACCACCACACCAAGGGAGCCGTTGCTCAGGGGGGTCCATCAACGCCGCCACACAAACCGCATTGTATCTCACTCGATAGGTGCCGAATCGAGCTACCTGCCGGAAATCATCATCGGTAGTCCTTTGCCGCTACAACACAATCCACACGCGATCCTCCCTGCCACCATACAGGCCGCACTGGGGCCCTCCCGCCATCATATGGGCCCTCCCTCCATTCACAAGGACTGGAAATCGGGTTCTGCACACAAACGGTCGACCGGAAAAGGCAATCCGGTCGACCGTTCCCATGGGGTTCGGTTGACCGAAGTGTGTAACGGTCGAACTCTCTACGTATAACCTAATTTCCAATGGTCGAACCAAAGTCTAAAACCAGTCAACCGAATGTGGTCAAAATCCAAAGTCAGGTCAAAATCATATAAGTCCAATCGGTCGACCGACTCAGGGGTCCCGGTCGACCGGAAACTACGAGGGGCATCCAGCAGTCTAGGTCATATACCGGTCGAACAAGATACAATAATCGGTAGAACAACATACAATAAAAATAAGTTCACTTAAGTTTCGATCGGACCAAAGGTCTGGAACGGTCAACCGTTTGGATTGTCAACGTCCGGTCCGAGCGAAACACGAAGCAATGGTCGAACAGCTCTGGGGTCCCGTACGACTGAAAAATCCCAGACAATCCTCCGACTCACCAGCACATGCACAACCGGTTGACCGCCCCAAGGCATCGTTCGACCGATGTTTGTTAAAGTCGGGCAAAAATACTAAACCGGTCGACCGTAACCTTGCACCAACCAAGGATTTTATGCCATTTCTCGCCGCCAGTGAGGACTCCGACCTCTCGCGACCGACCACAACTCCACCCCAACGTGGGAGAGCAACAAAGGCATCTAATGCAAAACGTTGGTATACTTTCTTTTGCGAGCAACCCACGTTCACTGGAGCTCCACCACTAACTCCGGTCCGCATAGCTCGCACCTCCTCCTCGTGCCTTCTTCCTGCCACGTCCTTGCCTCACGCGTGCCTTCACCATCGGAGCTCGAGCATCAGAGGGAGAGGAAGAGATGGATGGAGTGGAAAAGGGTTTGGAGGAGAAGAAGAAGAAGAAGAAAGGAAAAAGGGGGAAGGAAAGTTGGTTTCCTCTTAAAACCCAACCAACCCAACCCTCACCCATCAAATCATCAACACTCCACACCATCACACTACCAACCTACTGCCCATCCCTCTTCGTGTCACCCATGCCACCCCATTTGCCATGCAAACCGTCCATCAACCCCACCTAATCTCCCATTAGTTCTTAAGCAAGGTTAGGGTCATTACAATCCACCATCCTTAAAAGGATTTCATCTCCGAAATCACGACAAGCCGCTCACCGAAGCTTTAAGTTCTCCTTTCGAACTTCCTCCGTGAAGATGGAAAACACAGTACACAAACATACACATAATCAACAAGGCCAATAACAGAAAATGTACCTCCTATCCTAGTGTTGGCGCCACTCGCCTCCTCAGCCTTGATGGTGAAGAGTTTCTGGAGGAGTTCAATGAACAGTTTTACCCTCAGCAAGTCATAGATAGGAAGAAGGAGGAGTTCCTTGCCTTTGAACAGAAGGAAATGTCCCTGGCCAACTATATCAGGAAGTTCAAGGGTTTAGAGTGTTACTGTTCTAAGACTTATGTGACACCTGAGCAGCGAGCGAGAAAGTTCATCAAGGGATCGAGGAAGCAGCTCCGGTCGCAGCATGTCGTAGACTTTGGCAAATGCAGTGAAGTTTGCGACAATCAGAGACTAGGATCTCCAGGAGAACAATCAGGAAATTTGGAGGCAGTAGAGGGATCTTGAGGGTCGCGCAGAGGATCGTTCCGGAGGGAGTTCGGGCAAGAGGCCCCGCACATAAGAGGGTAGTACTTGCCGACCTGAAGCATGCAGAGCTTGTGGCGGAGTCCACCCTGGGCAGCAGTGCTTCTTCCGTGTTGTTGTTTGTCGAGGATGTGGTCAGCAGAGTCACTTTATCCGAGAGTGCCCTCAGGCAAGGAGGACCAAGCAGGAGATCCGGACCCCCAGATGCAGGGAGAGTTGGAGTCGACAAATCGGTTGCACGACCATAGTAGGATTAGAGAATCTTCTGCATCTTGAAGATCCAATCCTCAACCACCTCAGGGTCACTCCTACCATCGAAAGTAGGCGGGTGCTGGCGCATGAAACAATCGTGCTCTGTGCCTGCCCCGACCTACTCAGTATGAACTGCGTGGCGCTCCAAGACTCGCCCAACCTCTCCCACGTAGCGCCCTCAGTGGCATCACTGGCACTGCGCTCACACGAAGTGCTCCTCACCTTTCTAGGAGGGATCTGGAACACCAATTAAAACTAATCAGCAATGCATGCATGATCAATGAAATGCAAAAATCAATCTACATTACTCGCAAGGGTGGTTTCTTCGTAAGAATGCACACGAATCGACCGCTCTGATACCAATTGTAACATCCCCGAACAGTGGAAAATTTAATCTTTTAAAATCAAAGGAAAAACGAGGCCAAAGACCATCAATAGTGTGGACATTACTCAAAGAAATACCCAAATATATCTGGTGCACCATATTACATAAGAGCTTGTCAAAAGAGTGATTACATCACAATACGAAATACATAATACATGTAATCACAATAACTTAAAATAGGCAGACAAGAAGATGCAATTCCAAAGTACAATCTCCCTCGATCACCACCCACCAGAACCTACCGCGGTCCTGAAAATAAACATAACAATAATGCCTGAGTTTCCATAAGGAAACCCCGTATGACAAGCTCACTTATATGCCCTACCATACTAGTATAGCATGACATGATACAAAGAAATAAACAACATTCCTTCTAAGGGTAAAACCGGACATCCGTCCCGCAATCGTTCCCGCTGCCACACAGGCCCCACAGTCCACAACATCACCGCCGCCACACAGGCCGCACGGTCCACAGCATCGCTGACGCCACACAGGCCACACAGTCCACAAACATTGGGTCTCCATGGAGACCTACCGTAGGCACATACGGTCTAGCGGACAGTACGCAATACATACACATACACGGATACACAAGCCAAAGGGGTCGGTGAGGAAGGTTTCATACTTCCGTGTAGGTATAATCAGATCTGAAGACATCGTGGTCCATAACCACACCAACGGAGTCGTCGCTCAGGTCGGTGCATCACCGTCGCCACACAGACCGCACAATATCTCACTCGATAGCTAACCAATCGAGCTACCTGCCAGAAATCATCATCGGTAGTCCATCGCTGCTACCACATAGGCCACGCACGATGCTCCCTACCACCACACAGGCCGCACAGGGGCCCTTCCGCCACCACATAGGCCGCACGGGCTTGTGCAATCACTGCCTATCAAGGTCATTCGAACATATCCGCCACACAGAGGGCTAGACAATCGAAAGATCTGAACCAAAGTCCGTGGGGCCATCGAGCTCCACGTGCAGACAGCAACCCCGCCACTATAAAAGCACGGTAACGTCCTCCATAGCCATCTAGGCTGGTAGTCACTTCACCCAATGGCAGTTGCGTGCCCAATGAAAGCAATGGAATCTGTGATCCATGTGGTCTACTACTCTATAGAGAGTCAAACAACCAAAACATCATGCCACAGTCCATCGACGGAGGTGGCTTGTCCCAACTACCCACACTCTTCCACTCGGCGGTCACAGGGCAGGCACGATCACGCACCCACTGTCACCTCCTGGCTTACACACTCGGCGAGCACACATGTTTTCGTGAACAGAGTTGACACATCACAAGTACTGGAAATCGGGTTATGCGCACAAATGGTCAACCATTCCCATGGGATTCGGTCGACCGTAAGTCTGTAACGGTCGAACTCTCTGCATATCACCGAATTTCCAATGGTCAAACCAAAGTCTAAATCCGGTCGACCAAACGTTGTCAAAATTCTGAGTCTGGTCAAAATCATATAAGTCTAATCGGTCGACCGACTCAGGGGTCTCGGTCGACCGGAAACTAGTAGGGGCATCCTAGCAGTCTAGGTCATCTACCGGTCGAACAAGATACAACAATCGGTCGAACAACATACAATACAAATAAGTTCACTTAAGTTCAAATCAGACCAAAGGTGAGGAACGGTCGACCGTTTGGATGGTCAACATCCGGTCCGAGCAAAACACGAAGCAACGGTCGAACGGCTCAGGGGTCTCGTTCGACATAAAACTCCGAGATAATCCTCCGACCCACCAGCACATGCACAATCGGTCGACCGCCCCAAGGCATCACCTAATATAAGAACAAAGGAAGAAGGAAAGAGGAAGAAGATGAAGGTGAATGGTAGAAGAGATTACCATATACAAAACATTTTGAGGAATCTAGTTCATCCAGAGCTAAATGGGAGATTAGGATGAAGTATAGTTTAGATGGGTGCATCTCAATTCAACTAACAATTCCATATATCAAATTCGGTCTAGAATTGTAACATCCTAAAATAGCGGAAGAATTTAAATTTTTATAACATACAACAATCAGAGGACATTACACAAAATACAAAGAAATAGGTGCACCAACATATAATATATACATATATATATACATATATATATCCGAGTATTTCAAAAGTGTGATTACATCAAAAAGCTATATAGCAAAATACAAGTAATCACTCCGACCTCAAAATGACAGAAAGAAGGATCTGGTAGCGACGCTCCTCTCCTCGGTCACCACCCCCTAACGCCAACCACGACCTGAAAAGCAAACATGCAACAATGCCTGAATTTCCAGAAGGAAACCCCGTATGCCAAACTCTACAAACGCATGAAACTGGAAGACCGCAACAAACAACGTCGTCAATCTGGGCTCCAGAGCTCTTTCACCCAACCGCAACTACCACGACACGACCAGGGCTCCAAGGCTCTTTCACCCAACCCAAACACTCTAAGGGCTCGAGGGCTTTTCACCCAACCCTTATCACGCGGTCCTTGCACAGGCTCCAGTGCTCTTTCACCCAACCGCACCTACCACGACACGACCAGGGCTCCAGGGCTCTTTCACACAACCCAAACGCTCTAAGGGCTCGAGGGCTTTTTCACCCAACCCTTATCCACGCGGTTCTTGCACATGCTCCAGGGCTCTTTTACCCAACCTGAACGCACTACGGAGCTCCAGGGCTTTTTCACCCAACCCCGCACAGACTAGCTGAGCTCCAAGGCTTTTTCACCTAGCCACAACTCTCACAACAGTTACGGGGCTCCAGGGCTCTATCACCCAACAACCGCAACACTCGTGCTCACTAGCACACTTGCCGGAAGAACATTTGCAACACAACTCGTCTCACACGGACGACCACAATAACCACAACTCCTATGTGCAAAACTAGACACAATCGGTCGACCGAACCAAGAGTCACGGTCGACCGACTCTCACCAAAACAGGGCAGCTGTCTCGACCGAAACTTGATTGATATGTTTTAATTAAAACCGCAAGTGCACGGCCGCGTTGAAATGGTGGAAAATACGGGTCGATCCACATGGAGGTGTGTCGACTTTAGTTTGTTCGAAGTCGAGTGGTAAAGAAAGGAAAGAAAGGAGTTATAATCTAAACTACACTATAATACGAAAGGAAATGGGAAATACGTAATAAAACTAAACCCCATAGGGGGTAGAGAAAGAATGTGAATATAAAGATGTGTATGTGTATGTGTTCAATTATGCACATCACAACATGTAGTGCATGAAAATCATAAACTAAATCCAACTTTGCCTCCACATGAATTAAGATAACACAATATCATTAAAACATACAATACAATAATTAGAATGAAGCTAAATGAACTCATGTATAAAGACCAAACCCCACTATGCCTCCACATGAAATAAGATAGCACATTATCATTAAAACATACAAGGCATTAACCAAGGTAAAGGCAACAAGAGCACATGCAACTACAAGTCATGTTTCCTTCATCAATTCCATCCATATCCTCACCTTATCATTCTCCATAAAATAGGTTCACTAATCTAAGCATAAGCTAAGCTTCATTCAAGAGCATTAGCATATCAAAGACAAGAGTGAAATCTCGTTAGATGGTTATGGAAATATATAAGGCTCAAGTGATTAAGATAACACACACCTACTACATCACATAATCATATCACATATTTCTCCACCCCCAAATGGGGATGGAACTACTCACTAATCATTACACTACAACATACATTAATGGGTGAAAGATAATGGATACAAGACACAAAGATATGCATGAAATGATGTCAATCAACACTCCATCGGTCGAACAATTCCCACCAACAACATACGTTTGGTCGAACCAAAGTCATTGACCGGTCGACCTTTTAGATAATCACCTCCCAGGTTCCACGAACACAACGACCAATCGGTCGAACGACAAAAGGGCTCGTTAGACCGAAACCAACAAGGGAAATCACCCATTGCTCAACATAATCAACTGGTCGAACCCCTGAGCACTCTAGGTTGACCGAATTCCACCAGCGAAATCCACCATCGAATCAAATCAACACCGGTCGACCGAACCACCATCGGTCGGCCCAACCAATAAGTTAATTTAAGTCGTCGGTCAGACGAGTCAACGAGCGATCGATCGTTTGGATGGTCAACGCCTCCAAACGAGTTACAACAGTACACACGGTTGAAAAACAAAGTAGGCATGTTTGACCGAAACCAACCAGGGCTTGCCTCTAATGCACCGCCGGTCTACCACCCATGGGAATCTTTCGACCAGCGTGAGGCAGAATCCCGAATTCTCACTAGGAACGGTCGACCGTTGCACCAACCAGTCGACCGATCCAGCAGCAAAATTGTTGCACATTTGCTTGTGACGATGCTTTCGGCCTACCGTCGACTTCCAAATACTTACACAACAAAAGTGAACAACAACTACAAGCTTGACATACCGTGAAGGTCTGAAGAAACCTTCGAAGAACCTCGACGGTGCTTCCACGAGCACTTATCCCAAAATCACGATCCACCGACGAACTTCTCACTCGTACAACGATCACCGTGCTTCATCGAACCATAGCCACACCTTCCCCTCATCAATCCCCTCACCAACTACAACAACTGGTAGAGAGACGGATTGAGAGAGAGAGAGAGAGAGAGAAGAAGAAGAAACAAAAGAGATTGGTTAAGCAAACAACTAACTAACCTCCACAAGAAAACGACGCCGACCACCTCAACCTGGTCGGAGATCACCTCCATGTTGGATTTCGTGCCCTATAGCATGTATATATTTTCGAAGTTTTATAAACATATAGGATCGAAACATTCATATTTTCTTCGATTTTCATATAGACATGCATTTGTTTGTCCTAATTATTTAACATGCATTAGAACAAACAAACAATTGCAAAGAGGATCATACCTAGAGTTTCTCTAAGACCTCTTGAAGATCCGGAGTCGCGTTGCCGATCGAATCGCCCGGTGGATTGTCTCCGAGTATTCACCAAACTCTAAACGAGATTGGAGAGAGAAGAGCTAGCCTCTCAATCTCCAATAGGGTTTAGAATCCAATTACTAACCCCTCTTTAGTTCCCTTGAGAAGAAGATCTCTGAAAACTAAAACTAATCTTAAGAATTAAGGAAATTTCGTGGAGAATTATGGAGAGAGATTTTTGCATGAGAAAATAATGAATTAATTAATGAGGTAATGAGACAAACTTGTATTTATAAGTTCTTTCCTAATTACCTATTCATGTGCAACCTCTTGCCCATGATTTCATGCAAACTTCCATTTAAGCATCCATTATTAGCTAACAAATAATCTTGGCCACGAATTAAATCAATTATGGACCAATTCCATGCATGATCTAATTAATTCTTAAATTAATTCTGCAAATAACCGTCTGGACCGGTCGACCGTTTGGAGGTTCGGCCGGCCGCTCGAACCAAGTTTCAGCCAACTGTTCGCAACTCGGTCGACCGTTCTCAACAGTAAAATATTTCATCGCAATGTTCGGTCGACCGACCGATAGATTCGGTCGACCGTTCCGAACAGATGAAAATTCCCTGTTATCGGTCGAGACGTGCCTGGTCGACCGCGCACCGATCGGTCGACCGTTTACTGTTAACCGGTCGACCATTTTGCACAGTACTGCAGACTTGTCAAATTTCGGTTTAACCCCTACAAAATTTGACATTTCGGGATTAGTAGTAAATTCACAACTTATGTAACATATTATCCTATTTAATGATAAATCATTACACCCCATAATATTTACATCACATATGAATTTAATTTAGATTCTAATTATGTTATTAATCACAACATAATTTTGATTTTGCTTGTTCACCCCATGTGTCATATTTTCTACATGAAACCCGACACATCTTATGAACTCAAAATCCCCATTTCTTGTTTCCCAGTTTTGTGGTGTGACCTATGGGAGGATCTAAACTAAGTTCGCAGTGATATTAAGAGATTAATATCACAAGATATAAGCGGTATCTAGCTACACATTATAGCTCCCAATTAGTTAGATGTTTTAATTCCACTCGAATCAAAACCCGATCCATTTAGTGATGGAGTGCACCACTTGTGTCCGTCCCTTGCCTCATGATATTAAGAATACACACAAAGTAGTATTGTGTCATCTTTGTATCAGTATTCATTTCTTGATCTCTTTAAGCTAGTTATAAATATGTGACTTAACTCAAATCACATTGTGCACATTATAACTCTGCTTTATCAAGGGGGCCACTAAAATCATCACTCAATTAAGAGGGGCAAAGATATTCTTTTTGACTAAATATCTTCTCCAACAAAAGTCATACTTAACCAACTAATGCCTTTGCACTACACTCATTGATAGCTTAAGACACTAGTCTGATTAAGCACTCCTTAAGCGATCAGATATAAGTCTCATATCAAAGGACCAAGGATCAGTAAAATATTAATGACACAGAAACACATTTCTATAATATTTTACTTGTTAGGTCAATTCAGTATACAAAAGTACTATTTTCCTCTTTTGTGTACCCGTGTTGTCACTCACTTGTAGAACTACAATGATCTATGACCAACACGACAATCTTAACTCGGTAATTAATGTCCCATGTTAATTACCATGATTGTGAATATCTTTTGTTTTATGTAAACCAATATCTTTTAGAGCTCTACGGTTAAGGACCAAGAGTCTCTTCCTTAACACTTCTAAAAGACGAATAACATAAACAAGGAACAAAATGATTTCTCATTCAATTCATAACAATTGACATTTAAAAGTAAAACTTTTAGAACACATTCCCTTCACTCCACTCTTTGAAGCACAACACTGAGAGGGAGCGGGAGACACGAGTGGGAGAGTGATACGTGATATGTGTGTGTGAGAGAGAAAGATTCACCTCAAAAACCCTCCATCCATTCATCCTCACCGTCCAACCATTCCACCCCATCTCAACCCTCCATTCCAAACTACTCAAAAACACCTCCTACTCAACTAACAAAACTCAATTAGGATTAGGATCCCACATTCCAACCTCCTAAAAGAATTTCGTCCTTCAATTTAGAACCAAAACTCAACAAAAAGCTCCGGGATTCCTTTCGGACCTCTTCCTCGATCTCCCAAGTGGCCTATCGCTCACTGTGGTGTTGTCACCTGACTTTCACCATCGGAATGGTCATCCTCCTCAATTGATGCTCTATCCGATCCACAATCTCAACAAGTCTCTCCTCAAGAGACAAATCCTGACGGATCTCTGGAACCTCCAACAAAATCACATGAGAAGGATCTGCTACGTACTTCCTCAGCAACAAAAAGTGGAAGACATTGTGAAGACCCAAAAACTGCGGCGGCAGCGCAACCCTATAGGCAACATCTCCAACACGATCGAGAATCTCAAACAGTTCGACATACCTCGGATTGAGCTTCCCCTTCTTCTCGAATATCACCACTCCTCAAGATGGTGAAATCTTCAGGAAAACATGATCGGCTACCTCAAACCTCAACTCTCGCCTACGCCTTTCTACGTAGATCTTCTGCCTGCTCTGAGCGGTCACTAGTCTCTGCCTGATCACGTCGACCTTCTCAACATACATCTCCACAATCTCATAACCAACTAGCTATCTCTCGCCTGCGTCACTCCAGCATACCAGTGATCTACACAGTCTCCCGTACAGAGCCTCGTACGTTGTCATCCCAATACTCGAATGGTAGTTGTTGTAGGCAAACTCTATCAACGGCAAATGCTCATCCCAGTGTCCTGCCCAATCCAGAGTACAAGCTTGTAGAATATCTTCTAACGTCTGGATGGTCCTCTCATACTGACCGTCTGTCAGTGGATGGAATGTCGTACTGAACTTCAACCAGTCCCTAGAGCCTGCTACAAACTCCCCTAAAATTTGGAAGTGAAGCTCGATCTGAAATGATACTCATTGGCACTCCATGAAGTCTTGCGATCTCCTCATTATACAACTTAGCTAGGCCTTCCAGAGGTAAAGTGGTCCGAATAGCTTAGAATTGTGCCGACTTGGTCAGTCGATCGACTACAACCCAAATCGCGTCATGAAATCACCTCGTCTTTGGCAGCCCGATGACAAAATCCATCGTTAAATGCTCCCACTTCCACTCTGGAAGCTAGATCCTCTACATCAGTCCTGCGGGTCTCTGATGCTCAATCTTCACTTGCTGACAAACCAGACATCTATAAACGAACTCTGCTATCTACGTCTTCATCCTCTTCCACCAAAAATTCCTCTGAAGATCTCTATACATCTTCGTGTTGCCCGGGTGGATAGAATAATGGGACCTGTGTGCCTCCTCCAAGATGTCCTTCCCCAGATCTCCTCCCTTTGGACCCAGACACGACCACTGAATCTCAGCCCACCATCGACTCCTATACTGAAGTCTGACCCATCTCTGGCAGCTAGCTGCAACAACCCAACTAACTCATCATCTGCACTCTGATTCTGAACAATACTCGAGACCATCTGAGGCTCCACTCTCAGCCCAGCAACCACTGCACCCCGTGACTCATCGGTGATGAACGGTCTCCACTCGGCCAACGCCTCAAGCAGCTTCCACTCCTGGATACAAAGACCTGTTGCGGTAACCTCCACCTTCCTGCTCTAAGCATCTGCAACGGAGTCAGCTACGTGATGGTGAAATCATAATCCTTGATCAGCTCGAGCCATCTACGATGCCTCATATTCAGTTCCAAGTCTTCAGAGTCTGATGATCTGTGAAGACCTCGAACTGCTCGCTGTGAAGATAATGTCTCCAATTCTTCAACGCGTGCACTACTGCTCCAACTCCAGATCATTAGTGGGGTAATTCCTCTCGTGCACCTTCAACTGTCTCGAAGCGTACGCAACCACCTGCCCATCCTGCATGAGTACGTATCCCACACCAACTCCAGACGCGTCACTGTAAATCACAAACCCCCCACTGCCTCTGGGAAGTGACATAACTGGAGAAGTCATCAACCGACTCTTCAGTTCCTGGAAATTGTCCTCCCACTTCCGCATCAAAGCCGTCAGAGGTGAAGCCAACCTGGAGATATCCTGAACGAAACGATGATAATACCCTGCCAGACCTACAAAACTCCTGATCTCCATCACGCTAGTCGGGGCTCTCCACTGTGTCACAACCTCAATTTTCGCTGGATCTATTGATATCCCAGCTCCGCGGTTGATCTTGAGCTCCACTTGGGTGTAGGGGGAGAAGTTCCGCCAGAACCTGCGGAAGCAGTTGGTTTGTTCACGAGAATGGATTCCCACGCATATTCTACATTATATCATGCAACTGATTCAACTTCCGCTTCTGGGAGGGCTCGTTGATGGTTTTGATATGCTAATCCAGAACATTTCTCGTCCATAATATGAACTGCATTGAAAGGAAAGGCTTGGTCCTATAACCCAGAAAACCAACACTGCTAAGTGATGCATTGCATACATTGCATCATATGTCTTTCATTTAGATTAATTTTATATCAATAAATGCTACTAAGGTATGTGTTTAGTCTTATTTACAGAATACCGGGACCTGAATGCAAATTACCCATATCCCGAGCATAAACGCGTACAAGAGACTCATTTCTATCATAAAGACCAAGTTCAAGATTATCGGGGTTCAAATTGAAGTTCATCCAAGTATAAAAGCATTCAAAGACCTAACTACAAAAAGACTAGGGACTTAAGCACAAAAGTAGTCAAGGACTTAATTGCAAAAAGCCGATGACCCGACTGCAAATTACGAGTACCAAAATATTATTTTGGATAAGTTTTAAAGAAAAAAAATCAAATTTGGATATCCAAATATATGAAGAAATTAATTCGGAGCTCAAAAGAAAGGAAAGAAATCAATCCGGACGCGCAAAGGACAGCTAAAACATACCATAAACACACAGGAAAAATCCAGAACGATTCTAGCCAAAAAGGTGGCGATTCCGTCGCACCTCATGTACAAAATGCGGCGGATTAGCCGCACAAAAGTTGATCCGTGCGCTCAAATTTTTTCCAATGCTGTATTGACGCGTGTACTTTCCTTTCATGTATTGGGATCCCCGGTTGAGGCTAGAAATAAGGCCGAATCATGTATTGAAAGGAGCTTCTCCCCTCCCCTTCCCTTTAGCAATAAAATTATGTTCGTTTATTTCGTGTTTTTAGTTTTCTTTCGTAGTTTCTCTAGGACCCATTCTCCTTCTCTCCATCCATGAGTTTCTAACCCTCTCCAAAGGGTAGGGGTGATGGATTTAGGGTGATGAGAAGAAGAATTATGTTATTATTTTAATTTCGTGTTAGTATATTGTGATTACTTGAGTTTATGTTGAATTATTTATCATGTAATGCTTTATAACAAATGTGATTTATTATAAGTTTCAGATTTCTCTACACAAAACCCGATATTTAAACTCCCACCCGCTGGACTCTCATCCATATTTGCTTTCTTATTAGTTTTTGTTATAAAAATCTCAAAATCCAAAATAAAAATCGCAAAAATCTCAAACCAACCTTATTTCTCTCTCTTTCTTTCCTTAATCGAAAAATCGCAAAAAATATAAATATCTCTCCCTCCTTGTGTTCGACTCGTACTTGCCGTGTCTTCATCGACGCCGTGCACTTGCGGTATAAATAAAATTCTGATCACGTTTTTGACGTCGTTGTCGGTCAGGCGACAAAGATTTTTTGTTTAATTTTGGTGACTTTGATTCTATTCTATTTATCGTGTGTGCGATCTAACTATTTGGGTTTGCGTTTTAAGAGACAACGAAGTGCGCGGCGAAATCCGGGCACAGTTGGAGCAAGAAGAGCGGCGAAATCGCCGCACCCAAAGAACAACCTGTGGCGGATCCACCGCACGTCTGGAGCATCTGGGCTTCAAAATTTTCTGGGGTCGTCTCCATCTCTGGGTGGACGCGTAGAGCAACTGGAAATTTTCGAGAGTGGGCGGCGAACCTGTCTTAGCGTTGCGTAGGTAACTTTTGTTTCCTTTTGCGCAATTTTCGATTTTTGGAAAGTTTCCTTTTTGTAGAACTGCACGTGTTAGGCTCAAATTCCATAAGCAATAATTCAACTCTGACCTAAAAATTGGCAAAATTAGAAGGACTTAGTGCATGCATCATCTAGTGTTTTGTTTGCATTATTCTTGCTAAATTCTTGCAAAATATTTTTTTTTGTTGAAGAGTGCTGGAGGCAAGGTACGTGCGTGGTTTTTATCGATTGCATTTAAGCATATAATTTAGTTGCATACAACCTTGCAATTGTCCCCCACTAAAGACCAATGTTTGACTATCTTTGCTGGATTTAAGTTAAACTATCTTAAGGGCAACTCCATAGGAAAAGATACGGTGGGGATTTCATCACTCTTCCGTGGCCCACAAATCACAATCCCAAAATGTCACCCAAGCCTTAAATTAAAATCAATTAGACATTGGCCCCTAAGGATTCGAACTCAATTAAGGAGAAGATTAGATTGACTTGCTATGAGTTGAAGCTGATCGAATTTAATTTGGTATCTACAAACTGTTTTTGTGTTGACGTAAGTGGTTGTCTAATTGTCAATGCCTCTGTCGGAAGCGCCCCCACTAGCTGGAGGTGAATCAAGCGAACCAATTCGACTCAACCAGTTAGGAGTCGTCTAGATTTAAGCTACATTAGGTCTAGGATTGTTTGAACCATGCTTGTTTAGGAAAGTTCTGACCAACCCTCTCATCTATCTTTTAAAGTTAAGTTTCCCTTCTCATCTGAGTCTTCTCTCTCTTCTCATCCTAATTCTCTAAATTAGGATTCCTTTCTCATCTCCCCCCCCTTCTATTGTTTGTTTCCATTTTTGAAAAAAATTAAAAAACAATTTATAAAAAAAAGTAATTGATTCTTGAAATTGAATTTGGAATTTAAATTTGAAATTTGAATTCAAGAATTGATTCAAACTGGTGCACTCAGATTTGGGTTCGGGACTTGAGCAATCAACTCTCACGAGTTCATCTAGATTCCAGTCTAGAGCTTAGCCCCAATCCACCTGTTGCACCACCTCACCCGGATCCAATGGGTGAGAATGTAGTGGACACGCCTAGGACTCTGAGGGATCGGTGCTACCCAACGATGGCTGCTCAGCCATCGTGCATCGTTATGCCCATCATACCGGGTCGCGACTTCGAACTAAAGGCACAATACATGAGTATGTTGCCCAAGTTCACCTCTAAGGAAGACTCATATCTCTTCCTTAGAGAATTTGAGGAAATCTGCCCCTTATGCAATACCAGCATATCTCTGAGGAGGCAGTGCGTCTTAAATTCGTGTCTCTAGCACTGAAGGACGACGCTAAGAAATGACTATATAGTCTAGCCGAAAGATCTATTAGGAGTTGGGCCGAGTTTGTTCAAGTGTTCTTAAAGAAATATTTCCCAACCATAAGACTATTAGGATTAGGAATGAAATTGTTGCATTCGTTCAATCTGAGAGCGAGCCGTTCTATTCCTATTTGGAAAGATTTAAGAACCTGTTGACCCAATGCCCTCATCATGGAATTCCAAGATGGCAATTGTGCCAAATTATTTATGAGGGATTGACACCTACATCTAAGGTTATGTTAGAATCTGTAAGTCAATGAAACTTTATGTCCAAAAATGAGAATGATGCTTGGACATTTCTTGAGGATTTACCCGAAAATAGTATGCAATGGGACAATGCTAGAGCTCTGATTAACCCGAGTATTGGATCTGGAATAGCAAGTCAACCCAAATCAGGTGTCTTAGCTGTAGATGCTACTGTAGCTGCTGAAGCAAAACTAGCTACCTTTATGCGTAATGGAAAGTCTAGAGCTAAAAACCCGACCCCTAGTGAATCAAGCCTCTTCTATCCCTTGCTCTAGATGTGGTCAAACTGGTCATATAATGGAGGATTGTGCACATATTTCTACGGACTTGGAACAAGTTAATGCCACATTTAACCATTCTAGAAATGACCCATACTCATCAACCTATAACCCGGGTTGGTGTAATCATCCCAATTTTTCATGGAACCAACAAGGTCAACCTCCTAGACAACAACCAAACATGTATAACCAAAATAATACATCATCTGGGTTTAGTAACAATGGAGATTATGATGTTAGATTGACAAGCTTGGAAAATTTTGTTAAGACTTTTATGCAAACAACCACCCAATCCTTCCAAAAGCTAGAAACACAAGTCAGCCAACTAGCACAAATTGTAGGTGAAAGAGAAAATGGTCAGTTTCCAAGTCAACCTGAGGTGAATCCAAAACCTAATAATCAATATCAGCCCTATCAACCACCTCTAGGAAGTAACAACCCTAGATCGGTTCAAATGGTTCATGAGGAGGGACCGTTCCAACAAATAAATGCAGTTGTATCATTATGGTCTTGAAAACAAGTTGAGAACAATGTGGTAAATCCTAGGGCTCTAATCAATCTAGCCGTCAAGCACCCACATGTGACCTGACCATTGAACCTGAAGTCCAATTTGAAAAGCCCAACCCACCTAGTCAACCTGACCCTATAGCTCAACCTGAGCGAGTCTATGTTCCTAAAGCCTCATTCCCCAATAGACTCAATAAGAGCTCAAGTGCACAAATGGAGAAACTCTTGGAAGTATTTAAGCAAGTTAAGGTGAATATTCCACTCCTAGATATGATTCAACAAATATCTGCTTATGCTAAATTCTTAAAGGATCTGTGCACTAAGAAGAGAAAAACGAACGTACCAAAGAAGGCATTGTTGACTGCAAACATAAACTCTATTCTGTCCAACTCATCTCCTATAAAGTATAAGGTCCGTGGGTGTCCCACAATTTCATATGCGATAGGAGATACTTTTATCAACAAAGCCTTTCTAGACCTTGGTGCTAGTGTTAACTTACTCCCGTTCTCTGTCTATGAGCAACTAAACCTTGGTCCACTAAAACCCTCTAAGACAACCCTTCAATTTGCTGGTTGCTCTGTTAAGAAACCAAGAGGTATAATAGAGGATGTTTTGATTAAGGTTCGTGACTTCATTTACCAGTGCATTTTGTCGTTCTAGACACTGAATCTGTTGTCAATCCTAAGAGACAAATCCCTGTAATACGAGGCAAACCCTATTTAGCCACTTCTGAAGCTTTGATAAATTGTCGAAATGGGCTCATGCAACTATCTTTTGGAAACTTAAAAGCTGAATTTCATATCTTTCATGTTGATAGTGAACCAGAAATAGTATGCAATCAAAGTGATGTTGTGATGAGATCGCGTAGCTATAAGATTTCTGAATCAAATAAATCATCACAAAATCAAAAAGAAAGTGAGAAAAAGGGGAGTAATTCATCTACCCAACCACCATCACTCGAGCAAATAAGAGAACCAACGCATGTGAGGGGTGTGGAATCGTTACCTCAGAACTCTCAGGGCAACGTGGGGAACAATTCAACTGGATACATGCACCAACATGGTGACATTCAATCCAGTTCCGACTATGGTTGACTCTGAGCAAATTCAATCCATCTACCGTAAGTTGACTCGGGTAATAAGTGCATTTCTTTTATCTTTGCATACATTGAGGACAGTGCATGATTTAGGTGTGGGGGGTGTTTATATATATATATATATATATATATATATATATATATTCTTCAAAAAAAATAAAAAAAATAAAAAAATAAAAAAATTTACTCAATACTCCATGACATAGCTTAAGATTGAACTGCCAAAACCCGTGTACAAATTGCATTGAGTTTTTGTTCCTTATTATATAGTTCTGCTTGTAGAAACTATGACATAAATCTAAGTTCCAAAGAAATAACTCATTACCCTTTAAGACATGTATGCACTAAAATGGGATGAATCAAATCTTTGAAGTCGTTGATAAAAAGCAGAGGTTGAGGAAAATATACCGGGTAGTGTGGACTTCTAATAGCAATTAAGCCTTGAGGAAAATAAAAGTAAAAAAATAAAATAAATAAAGGAATAAAGTGAGGAAAGCACATTTTGCAAAATGATTACAAAAACCCAAGCCTTCGAGTCACTGGTCTGTAGGGGTATCTTAAAACCCGATAACTTGAGTCTGCCAGCTCGGGATTATTGACCAAACTCGCTACACGAATGCAAAAAGGGTAAAAGTGTCAAAAAAAGCAAATGTGTTGAATCACGGGGAAAAAATACTTTAAGATACTCAAGACCCAAAGTTAAAAGAATGATCCATGCCATGGTTGATCCGAATGATACTTCACCACCAGAGGAGGCGTGGAAAATAATTTAAGTAATAACATGTGTAGAAGGGTTAGTGGTGTGAATATTGGAGGAATAAAGACTAAGTCAATTTTTTATGAGTTAGATTTATATAATGAGCATGCAAGAATTCTAAGTGAGATGTATAAGGTTGAGGTGGAGATATTGAGAGTTATTAATGAAATGTTGAATTAAGACTTTGTGGGTGTGTCAACTGAAAACCCTCACGAGACAAAACTCGTCCTCTAAGGAAACTTAGGGGTTTAAAGGCTTGTTGCACATGCTAAGTGCAACTGTGATTCCTACGAAAGTGAGTTAGAATTTCCCTGTTTTCATTTTTCTTATATTTTGTTTTGCTAGGGACTAGCAAAATCTAGGTGTGGGGGTATTTGATGCATTGCATACATTGCATCATATGTCTTTCATTTAGATTAATTTTATATCAATAAATGCTACTAAGGTATGTGTTTAGTCTTATTTACAGAATACAGGGACCTGAATGCAAATTACCCATATCCCGAGCATAAACGCGTGCAAGAGACTCATTTCTATCATAAAGACCAAGTTCAAGATTATCGGGGTTCAAATTGAAGTCCATCCAAGCATAAAAGCATTCAAAGACCTAATTACAAAAAGGCCAGGGACTTAAGCACAAAAGTAGTCAGGGACTTAATTGCAAAAAAGTCGTGGACCGGACTACAAATTACGAGTACCAAAATATTATTTTGGAGAAGTTTTAAAGAAAAAATCAAATTTGGATATCCAAATATATGAAGAAATTAATTCGGAGCTCAAAAGAAAGGAAAGAAATCAATCCGGACGCGCAAAGGACAGCTAAAACATACCATAAACACACAGGAAAAATCCGGATCGATTCTGAGCCAGAAAGGTGGCGATTCCGCCGCACCTCATGTACAAAATGCGGCGGATTAGCCGCACAAAAGTTGATCTGTGCGCTCAAATTTTTACCAATGCTGTATTGACGCGTGTACTTTCCTTTTATGTATTGGGATCCCCGGTTGAGGCTAGAAACAAGGCCGAATCATGTATTGAAAGGAGCTTCTCCCCTCCCCTTCCCTTTAGCAATAAAATTATGTTCGTTTATTTCGTGTTTTTAGTTTTCTTTCGTAGTTTCTCAAGGACCCCTTCTCCTTCCCTCCATCCATGAGTTTCTAACCCTCTCCAAAGGGTGGGGGTGATGGATTTAAGGTGATGAGAAGAAGAATTATGTTATTATTTTAATTTCGTGTTAGTATATTTTGATTACTTGAGTTTATGTTGAGTCATTTATCATGTAATGCTTTATAACTAATGTAATTTATTATAAGTTTCAGATTTCTCTAAACAAAACCCAATATCTAAACCCCCACCCGCTGGACTCTCATCCATATTTGCTTTCTTCTTAGTTTTTGTTGTTCTTGCTTTAGAAAATTAAAAATCCAAAAATCTCAAACCAACCTTATTTCTCTTTTTTTCCTTAATCAAAAAATCACAAAAAATATAAATATCTCTCCCTCCTTGTGTTTGACCCGTACTTGTTGCGTCTTCATCGACGCCGTGCACTTGCGGTATAAGTAAAATTCTCATCACTAAGCTAGAACTCGCACTTCGAATACTTGGCATACAACTGTTGATCTCTCAAAATACCAAGTATTATCCTCAAATGCCCCCGATGCTGCTCCATATCTGGCGAGTAGACCAAAATACCGTCCACGAAGACAATCACAAACCGGTCAAGGTTCTGACTGAACGTCCTGTTCATCAAATCCATGAAAGCTGCAGGCGCATTCGTCAACCAAAAGGCATCACTAGAAACTCGTAGTGCCCGTACCTCGTCCAGAAAGCTTTCTTCTCCACATCTGCCTTTCTGATCCTCAACTGATGGCAACCGGATTGCAAATCAATCTTCGAGAACACCTATGCTGACTGCAACAGGTTAAATAGGTCCTCGATCCTGGGTAAAGGATATTGATTCCTAACGGTAACCTTTTTCAACATCCTGTAGTCAATACACATCCGTAGCGATCCATCTTTCTTCTTCACGAAGAGTACTGGAGCTCCCCAAGGCAAGACACTAGGCTGGATGAACCCAGTATCCATCAGATTTTGCAACTGCTTCTTCAGGTCTGCTAACTCAGTAGGTGCCATTATGTACGATACCTTTGACTACGACGTAGTCCCAACTATGAAATCAATACCGAACTCAATCTCTCTGTGAGACGGCAATCCAGAGACATCATCGGAATATACCTCTGGAAAATCCTGGACTATCTCAATGTCCTCCAATCTCCTCACCTCTAGATCTGGTGTAAGATTTCTAGTTTAATTGTACTTATATATTTTCGAAATTTTTTGGTACAGTAAGGATCATTCATATATTTTCTACGATTTGTTTTTCATGCATGCATCGGTTTGTTTTAATGATTTCTTAAAACACATTAAAACAAACATTGGGCTCCGAAATTCATACCTAGAAGTTCTCTAAAACTTCTTGAAGATCCGAAGACTTTGAGGATGCTTGTTGCTGCGCCGAATGCCTCCGAGAATTCACCAAACTCTAAACAAGATCGGAGAGAGAAGAGCTAGCCTCTCAATCTCCCAAAGGGTTTAGAATCTAATTACTAACCCCTCTTTAGTTCCCTTGAGAAGAAGATCTCTGAAAACTAAAACTAAACTCAAGAATTAAGGTGAAATTCGTGGAGAATTATGGAGAGAGAAGTTTGCACAAAAAGATAATGAATTAATTAATGAGGTACTAAGATAAACTTGTATTTATAAGTTCTCTCCAAATTACCTATTCATGTGCAACCTCTTGTCCATGATTTCATGCAAACTTCCATCTAACCATCCATTATTTGCTATCAAATAATCTTAGCCACGAATTAAATCAATTATGGACCAATTCCATGCATGATCTAATTAATTCTTAAATTAATTCTGCAGAAATCCGTCTGAACCGGTTGACTAACTATCTTCTCCAACAAAAGTCATACTTAACCAACTAATGTCTTTGCACTACACTCATTGATAGCTTAAGACACTAGTCTAATTAAGCACTCCTTAAGCGATCGGATATAAGTCTCATATCAAAGGACCAAGGACACAGTAAAATATTAATGACACAGAAAGACATTTCTATAATATTTTACTTGTTAGGTCAATTCGGTATACAAAAGTAATATTTTCCTCTTTTGCGTACCCGTGTTGTCACTCACTTGTAGAGCTACAATGATCTATGACCAACACGGCAATCTTAACTCGGTAATAAATGTCTCATGTTTATTACCATGATTGCGAATATCTTTTGCTTTATGTAAACCAATATCTTTTAGAGCCCTACGGTTAAGGACCAAGAGCATCTTACTTGACACTTCTAAAAGACGAATAACATAAACAAGGAACAAAATGATTTCTCATTCAATTCATAATAATTGACATTTAAAAGTAAAACTTTTAGAACACATTCCCTTCATCTGGAACTACGAGGGTGGCCACGAAAGCTCTACAACCCTGCTGCAACTTTTGTGCCCCCGTTGTTGATACGACTACTCTGCCTCCTCTGTCCTTCGTCCCCCTGATCAGCACATCAGGGAGACCCTTCCTCGGAATCAGAATCTTCTTCTCCCGGCACAAGACTCGCACATTGTATAGAGAAAACAAATCCATCCCCAGTATGACGTCAAAGTCCTTCATCAGCAACATGATTAGGTCAGCCGGAAACTCCTGATCTTCTGAAACAATTGTTGCGCCGGGGAGGAAGCTCCCCACAATGCCCACCAGACCCAAGGGTGTACTGACTTCCAACGTGACAGTCAACATTGCAGGGGTACAACCTAGCACACTCGCAAATCACTCCAAAATGAACGAATATGTGGACCCACAATCAAACAATACTCTGGCAATCAAACCAGCAACAAAATGCCTACTTTCCACCACAATGCTGGCGTCCCTCGCCTCATCTGCCTGGATGGTAAAGACCCATCCAGTCCTGTGATCTTGTTGTGGCGATGCAAACGGGTGACAACCTCCACCTCTACCTGCTGCTGGCAGTCCTGGATGTCTGCTTGACCCGCTCGGCCCACTCGGACAATCTCTGACAAAATGGCATGGCTTGCCACACCCATGACAAACCCCAGAACAGCCCCAACACTCTCCGGAGTTAACTCGACCACAACTCCTGCACCTCTCAGGCTGGCGTGCTCCACCTCCTCCAATTTGGGGCCTCTTGCCCGGATTCCCTGCTAGCGGAGCACCTGGACGTCCACTGACCTTCCCATGTGATCTCCTGCCTCAGCATAATTCTGCTGGTAGTCCTGATCGATGATCATGGCGAACCTCACAGCGTCGGCCAATGTCTGTGGTATACTATATGTCACCTGAGTACGGAGGTGCTTCCTGAGCCCCCGTACAAACTTCCTCGCCCTCTGCATAGGTGTTACGCAAATCTCCGGACAATAACGTTCCAGCACATTGAACCTCCGGGTATACTCTGCCAGGGTCATCTCTCCCTGCTCGAGGGTCATGAACTCCTCCTTCCTCCCATCTTTGACATGCTCTGAGATATACTGCTCATTGAAGTCTCGCAAGAAGTCCTCCCAGTTATTGTCACTTCTGCCCTCAAACACGACCGCAGATGTTGTCCTCCACTAGTTGGACGCGTCATCGCCCAACACATGGGCTTCCATGCCCACCTTCCACTCAGGAGGGCACTCGATCACCTGAAAATTCTCCTGGATCTTCAGGACCCAGTCCTCTGTAGCCTCAGAATCGCCTCTACCATCGAAGGTAGGCGGGTGCTAACTGGTGATCCAACATCGCACCCAGTCGCTCCACCATGTCATAGAGCATCCACCGCCCCTCTGCCCAGTCTGTGCCCCCAGTATCATCGCTGGTGCTATGGTCCCATGAGGGACGTCTCACGTGTCTCGGGGGCATCTATACACAAACAAGACAACACACATCAAAATCATGAAGGCATGAACTAATGCAGACTCTAAAACTCTAAGGGTGGTTTCATTGGATAAGGACACCGGAACCGAACGCTTTGATACCAAGTTGTAACATCCTCAAATAGCGGACGAATTTAAAATTTTATAACTACAACAATTAAAGGACATTATGCAAAATACAAAGAAACAGGTACACCAACATATATATAATATATATATATATATATATATATCTGAGTATTTCAAAAGTGTAATTACATGAAAATGCTATACAACAAAATATAAGTAATCACTCCGACCTCAAAATGAGAGAGAGCATGATCTGGTAGCAATGCCCCTCTCCTCGGTCACCACCCCCTAACGTCGATCACGAACTGAAAAACAAACATGCAACAATGCCTGAGTTTCCAGAAGGAAACCCCGTATGTTAGATTATTTTTATATAAATAAATGCTACTAAGGTATTGTTTTGAGCAACTGTGCAGAATTCAGGGGTTACAAAGCAATTTACCAATATTCGAGCTAAAACGCTGGCAATGGACTCAGATGGATCACAAAGACCAACCAATTAGCTAGAGATTCAAGCTCAAGTTGAAGTCCAATTGATTGCATAAGAAGCCAGGGACCTGATCGCAAATTAGAAGGACTAAAAAGTTATTTTGGAGAGGTATTCAAGAAGAAATTAAATTCGGATCTCCAAAGATATGCAATGATTGATTCAGACGCATGGAGGCCAGCTAGAACATACCAAAAACACACCACAAAAAGCACAAAACGATCTGGACCATCCATGCGGCGATTCTGCCGCATCGGACGGTCATTGTGCGGCGGAAACGCCGCTCGGGTTGCGATCCATGCCTCCGAATTTCAACCAATCGTGTCATACCACGTGTCCTTCCTTATGCATACCTAGGGTTACTTGTATCGGCTATAAATAGCCACGAAATTAGTGTTGTGAGGGGAACTTTTTGTAATACATTCTATGCAATAAAATTCTGCCCATTTATTTCTCCATTGTCTTTGTCTTTTGTAAGCTTAGTTTTAGATTAATATTTCATGTTCTTAATTCCAGTAGAGTAAAATAATTTAGTTGTTCTTTATTCTTCTCTTAGAATAATTTGTTGTATGCTTAGAATAATTGCATTTGTTTTCGTAGATCGTAGTTTAGTATAATATTTTTTTTCTTTTTTTTCTCATAGTCTCTCGATGATCTCCATGACCCCTTCTCCTCATCTTCTCCCGCATGGATTTCTAAAACCCTCCAAAAGGTGGGGGTGACGGATTTAGGGTTAGAGAAGAGAGTTCGTTTTTATTTTAATTTCTTGTTAGTGTTTTGATCATATGAGTTTTTGTTAAATCAATTATCATATGATGCTTAATATCTCACTTGATTTATAATAATTTTCGTGATCTCTAATCTAACGCGAAGATTCATAACTCCCACCCACTGGACTCTCATCCATAGTTGTTTCTTCTTAGTTTTTGTTCTTGTTGTTCTTGCTTTAGAAAAAAATAAAAATAAATCCAAAAATCTCAAACCAACACTATTTCTCCTTTTTCTTTCCTTAATCAAAGAAAATCACAAAAATATAAGAATCTCTCCCTCCTTGTGTTCGACCCGTACTTGCCGCGTCTTCATCGACGTCGTACACTTGCGGTATAAATAAAAATCTCAACAAGTTTTTTGCGCCGTTGCCGGGGAGGCGACGAGAATTTCAAGTTTTTGTGATTTCTTTTTTTGTTTTGTTTGGATCTTTGTTTTTCACGATCTAACGTTTGCTCTGTGCTTTTCAGGAAGTCGTAGAGACGAAGCAAAAATCCGAAGACGATCCGAGCTGAACGGGCGGCGAAAACGCCGCACAAGCAGTGCAGTCTGCGGCGGAAACGCCGCACGGGTTGAATATTTGAGCCTTAAATTTTTCTGGAATGCGACTCATCTCTGGTGGACGCGTAGACCACTGGAAATTGTCGAGAGCGGGCGGCAAACCCGACTGAGCATGTGTAGGTAACATTTGTTGCCTTTTCCTCGTAATTTCCATTTTCGGAAAATTTGCTTTTTGGAAGAATTGCATGTGTAGGGAAAACTTCCATAATTGGCACTAATTCAACTTGTGACCTAAAATTTTACAAAATTAGAAAGGCCTTAGTGCATGCATCATTTATAGATTTTCTCGCATTATGTATGCTAAATTTTGCAAATCAATTCATTGTTGAAGAGTGCTGGAGGCAAGGTACGTGCGCGGTTTTTATCGCATTTAAGCATATAATTTAGTTTGCATAGAACCTTGTAATTGTCTGCCACTAAAGACCAATGTTTGACTATCTCTGCTAGATTTAAGTTAAACTACCTTAAGGGCAACTCCGTAGGAAAAGATACGGTGGGGATTTCATCACCCTCCCGTGGCCTACAAATAACAATCCCATAGTGTCACCCAAGCCTTAATTAAAATCAATTAGACATTGGCCCCTAAGGATTCAGACTCAATTAAGGAGAAGATTGGTTTGACTTGCTATGACTTGAAGCTGATCGAATTTAATTTGGTGTCTAGAAAGTGGTTTTGTGTTGACGTAAGTCTTCCAAGCGAAGTGGTTGTCTAATTGGCACCGACTCTGTCGGAAGCGCCCCCACTAGCTATACACGGCTTGGCCAAGTTGGTTTGATTAGTGAGGGAGGTGAATCAAGCGAATCAATTCGACTCAACCAGTTAGGAGTCGTCTAGACTTAAGCTACACTAGGTCTAGGATTGTTTGAACCGTGCTTGTTTAGGAAACTTCTGACCAACCCTCTCATCTATCTTTTAGAGTTAAGTTTCCCTTCTCATCTGAGTCTTCTTTCTCTTCTCACCTCAATTCTCTAGATTAGGATTCCTTCCTCATCTTTCCTCCTTCTATTGTTTGTTTCCTTTTATTTCTTCTTTTTCTTTTTTTGAAAAAAAAAATCAAAAAAAATCAAAAAGTAATTCATTCTTGAATTTGGAATTTAAATTTCGAATTTGAATTAAAAAATTAATTCAAACCGGTGCACTCAGATTTGGGTTCGGGACTTGAGCAATCGACTCTCACGAGTTCATCTAGATTCCAGTCTAGAGCTTAATCCACATGTTGCACCACCTCACCCGGATCCAATGGGTGAGAATGTAGTGGACCCACCTGTTGCACCGCCTATGACTCTGAGGGATCGATGCTACCCAACGATGGCTGCTCAGCCAACATGCATCGTTATGCCCACCATACCGGTGTCCAAGTTCACCTCTAAGGAAGATCCATATCTCTTCCTTAGAGAATTTGAGGAAATCTGCTCCCTTATGCAATACCAGCATATCCCTGAGGAGGCAGTGCGTCTTAAATTCGTGCCTCTAGCACTGAAGGACGACGCTAAGAAATGGCTATATAGTCTAGCCGAAAGATCTATTAGGAGTTGGGTTGAGTTTGTTCAAGTGTTCTTAAAGAAATATTTCCCCAACCATAAGACTATTAGGATTAGAAATGAAATTTGTGCATTCGTTCAATCTGAGAGCGAGCCGTTCTATTCCTATTTGGAGAGATTTAAGCACCTACTGACCCAATGCCCTCATCATGGAATTCCAAGATGCCAATTGTGCCAAATTATCTATGAGGGATTGACACCTACATCTAGAGTTATGCTAGAATCTGTAAGCCAAGGAAGCTTTATGTACAAAAATGAGAATGATGCTTGGACTTTTCTTGAAGACTTAGCTGATAATAGTATGCAATGGGACACGGCTAGGGCACCGACCAACCCAAGTATTGGATCTAGAATAGCAAATCAATCCAGATCAGGTGTCTTAGCTGTAGATGCTTCTATAGCTGCTGAAGCGAAATTAGCCACCCTTATGCGTAGGATGGAAACTCTAGAGCTTCAAACCCGACCCCTAGTAAATCAAATCTCTTCTGTTTCTTGCTCTAGGTGTGGTTAAACTGGTCATGTTTTGGAGGAGTGTGCACACATTTCTTCGGACATGGAACAAGTTAATGCTGCATTTAATCGTCCTAGGAATGATCCTTATTCGTCAACCTATAATCCAGGTTGGCGCAACCATCCCAATTTTTCATGGAGCCAAGAGATTTCAAATCCTGCACCCATGCCTCAGCAAGGCCAACCACCTAGACAACAAATGTACTCAAACAACAACAACAATAATAGTGATGGCCGATTAACTGATTTGGAAAACTTAATGAAAACATTTGTTCAAACAACTACTCAATCTTTTCAAAAGCTAGAGACTCAAGTAAGTCAATTAGCACAAGTTGTAGGAGAAAGAGAAAGAGGAAGATTCCCAAGCCAACCCGAGGTGAATCCAAGAATTAACAATCCACATAATCAACATATGCCATATCAACCACATAATCAACATATGCCATATCAACCACCTCAACCATTTAATCCTCAATCATTCAATCCTCAACACATTAGGCCTCCACCTAATGTACCACATAATGCACCACCTCCTAATGTGAACAATAATAACAGACCAGTTCATATGGTTCAAGAAGAAAAACAAAATCAACACATTAATGTTATACTTACATTAAGATCTGGAAAATCTGTTAATAACAATGTCACTCACCCTTTGGCTAATGAGCCTAATAATTCTGTCACACCTGAGCCATCTAATAAGTCACCAATTCAATCTGAGGAACCAATTGAAATTGAACCCACTAAACCTGAAAGAGTATTCATTCCCAAAGCACCAATACCTAATAGACTTAATAAGAATCATACAAATCAAATGGAGAAAATGTTGGAAGTCTTTAAGCAAGTAAAGGTAAACATCCCTTTATTAGAAGCTATTCAACAAATTCCACCTTATGCAAGATTCTTAAAAGACTTATGCACCAAGAAAAGGAAAACACAAGTACCAAAAAGAGCATTCTTAACTGCAAATATATGCTCTGTGTTAACCCAACCCACACAAATCAAATATAAAGACCCTGGTTGTCCAACTATTTCATGTGTAATTGGTAACACCTTAATCAATAGGGCCTTGCTGGATTTGGGTGCTAGTGTTAATCTGCTTCCTTACTCTGTATATAAAGAATTGGATATAGGAGACCTTAAACAGACTAGGACCACACTCCAATTGGCTGATAGATCTGTTAAGATTCCTAGAGGTGTGGTTGATGATGTTCTGATCAAAGTGGGTGAATTCGTATTTCCTGTGGACTTTGTTGTCTTAGACACGGAGCCTGTTGCTAACCCTAGCAATCAAATTCCTGTGAGCTTAGGAATACCTTTTTTAGCCACTTCCAATGCCCTAATCAATTGTAGGAATGGATTGATGAAATTGTCATTTGGAAATTTGACTGCTGAGCTAAATATTTTTAACTTAGGGAAGCAACCTGGAATTTTCTCTGATGAATCGAGTGAATTGAATTATATTCAGGATTGTAGTGAAGATGATTTGATTTCGGATTACTTAAATTTCACCCAATTGGATGAAGTTGATTTTCAAAAGAACCTGAGTGGTGAGGCCACAATTTGTGACCAAATCAATCATATAGGTTGGAATCGATCTTCACCCAATTGGTCAGCCTTAGGTGAACTTTTAGTTGAACCAAGACCTCAAGCCAAACCCTAACTACAAGAACCACCATCACTAGAGTTGAAGCCTCTCGCGACTACACTTAAGTATGCATTTTTAGGACCCTCATCCACCCTCCCAGTTATCATAGCATCGGATTTGACCCCCAATCAAGAGAAAGAATTGTTAAGAGTCCTCAGTAGGAATAAAGAAGCTATTGGATGGACCATGGACGATATCAAGGGGATTCGCCCATCTATAGTCCAACATAGGATCCATTTGGAGGATAATACTCAACTCCAAATAGGAATAGAACGACTCGCTCTCAGATTGAACGAATGCACAAATTTCATTTCTAATCCTAATAGTCTTATGGTTGGGGAAATATTTCTTTAAGAACACTTGAACAAACTCATCCCAACTCCTAATAGATCTTTCGGCTAGACTATATAGCCATTTGGAGGATCCAATGGTGGTCAGAAGGACAATTGGGTGTCAAAGAGATTCGTTCATTTTTAGGGCATGCCGGATTCTATCGAAGGTTTATCAAGGACTTTAGTAAGGTGGCTAGACCATTGACTGAATTATTAGCGAAGGACTCTAAGTTTGAATTTTTTGATAAATGTTTGGAGTCCTTTAACCACCTTACGAGGGAATTGACGTCGGCACCCATTATTCATTCACCCGATTTGGACCCAACCCTTTGAGATAATGTGTGATGCATCGGATTACGCCATAGGAGCGGTGTTGGGTCAGAAAATTGAAAAGAAACCTCACGTGATATATTATGCTAGTAAAACATTGAATGATGCCCAATTGAACTATACGGTAACTGAGAAAGAATTTCTAGCAGTCATTTTTGCCTTGGAAAAATTTCGACAATATTTGATAGGCACACATGTGATTATTTACACGGATCATGCGGCAATAAGACATTTAGTGAACAAAAAGGATGCCAAGCCATGTTTATTGCGTTGGATCTTACTACTGCAAGAATTTGATGTCGAAATCCGTGATAAAAAGGGTTGTGAAAATGTATCGCCAATCACTTGTCTAGAATTCCTCTTATCCCAGTGAATAACACACCAGTGAATGAGAACTTTCCGGATGAACAAATTATGGTTGTATCTGGCGAACCATGGTTCGCTGATATAGTCAATTTCTTAGTAACTGGTGTGACCCCGACTGAATGGTCTAAGAACGATCAAGCCAAATTTAGGTCCCTAGTGAAGAATTTTTATTGGGATGACCCATATCTTTTCAAGTATTGTTCGGATCAAATCATTAGGAGATGTGTTCCTGAGGAGGAATTTGCAAGTATTCTATCTTTTTGTCATGACCAAGCATGTGGAGGACATTTTGGAGTTAAGAAAACCGCGGCCAAAGTGTTACAGTGTGGATTTTATTGGCCCACCCTATTTAAGGATGCATTTGCATTTTGTAATTCTTGCTCTTGATGTCAACTGGTAGGAAAACTCTCTCGTAGAGACATGATGCCTCTGCACCCTATTCTCATAGTTGATATCTTCGATGTTTGGGGCATCAATTTTATGGGCCCGTTTCCAATATCTTTTGGGAAGGAGTATATCTTGCTAGTTGTGGACTATGTGTCCAAGTGGGTTGAGGCTATCCCCACCAAAACCAATGACAACAAAGTTGTTGTCAAATTTCTGAAGGAGAATATTTTCTCCCGATTCGGTACTCCACGTACCATTATCAGTGACCGGGGTACTCATTTTTGTAATCGATCATTTGAAGCGTTGATGAGAAAATATTCTATAACTCATAAGTTAGCTACCCCGTATCACCCTCAAACAAGTGGACAAATTGAGGTTTCCAATAGACAAATCAAGCAAATTCTGGAAAAAACGGTTAATGCCTCACGTAAGGATTGGTCTGTAAAAATTAATGACGCGTTGTGGGCCTATCGGACCGCTTTCAAGACCAATTTAGGAATGTCCCCTTACAGGTTAGTCTATGGAAAAGCGTGCCACTTACCGGTCAAATTGGAGCATAGAGCCCTTTGGGCTATTAAGCAACTGAATATGGATTTAGAGGCAGCCGGTAATGCTCGAAAATTGGATTTAGTTGAGCTTGAGGAAATAAGAAATGAGGCTTATGAGAATGCTAAAATTTATAAGGAAAAGACCAAGGTTTTTCATGATAAATCCATCGCTAGGAAATCTTTTTCTCCTGGACAATTGGTCCTTCTCTATAACTCTCGCCTTCATCTCTTTTCCGGCAAACTCAAGAGTCGTTGGACCGGCCCTTTCATGATCAAAACCGTTTTCCCTCACTGAGCGGTCGAGATCAGTAATCCGGAGAACGGTGAAAACTTTAAAGTTAACGGGCATCGATTGAAGCCCTACTTAAATCGTCCCTCCAGTGTTGCAGAGGAAGTCGTTTTTTTACACGCAATTCCTCATTTTGATTAAGTTTTAGTTTATTTTCAAAAAAAAAACAAAAAAAGAGTTGGTACATGACTTATTTTTGGAGAACGGTGGAAGTACACGATTTATTTTTCTAAATCTCACGTACATCACTTTAGCAGCATTCTATCACCATGGTGTTTTCTGAGAAGAACTTCCACCCCACTAGTGCAGAATGCTCAATAGACGTCACCAAATAGACGTCGGATATAAAAACATCTGACGTCTATTGGTATAGACGTCGGATGTTTGGACGTCCGACGTCTATAGGTTTGTATAAACGTCGGTTGTTTAGTATAACCGACGTCTATACCTCCTAAAAGAAGAAAATATTTTTTGTTTATTTTTTTGGATTTATTTCGTATAAGAATTTATGTGAATTATTTTGTATCAGAAAAAACACATTTTTTGGGATTTATTTCGTGTAAGAATTAACACATTTTTTTGGGATTTATTTTGTATAAGAAATAACGTAATTTTTTGGGATTTATTTTGTGTAATAATTTATGGGGATTATTTTGTGTAATAATAGTTACATCATTATAACTATCACATGTGTGTTGTACACATGTGTGTGTATGGTGACATGTTTAGTCCCACATTGGAGAAATTTTTTTATTGGTGGAGTTGAAGTACTCAACTACTCCTTTACTTCTAAATGGTAGTTTGGTACCACATTACAAAATGCAAGTGAGATACATATATATATTTAATGGTCAAAAGATTGGCACTTAGGGCACTTGGGCAACTTGGGCTTCAAATTGTTGCAACGTCTTTTTTTTACTATTAACTCATGTATAGACGTCGGTTGTATATGGTAGCCGACGTATATAGGGCGTATTTTTTATTAATTATTGTTATTTCAATGTATAGACGTCAGATGTATAGCATGACCGACGTCTATAGGTTGTGCTGTATGAATAGACGTCGGTCAATATAAATATCCGACGTCTATTGGGTGTAATACTTTAGTCCCACATCGGAGAATTTATTTTTATTAGTGTGGTTGATGTACTCCACCACTCCTTTACTGCTGAACGCGAACGACTTGGAGCACCTGGTTATGATGAGCTTGATATTCGTGGTTATTTGTCAAAAGATTGGCACTTGGGGCACTTGGGCAGCTTGGGCTTGATTAATGTGAGTGCAGAATGCCCGATATACGTTCCAATGTATTTTTTTGTTAATTAACATATAATAGACGTCGGTCGTATATAGCCGACGTTTATACACTGTATAGACGTCGGTCGTATATAGCCGACGTCTATACAATAAGGAATAGACGACGGGAAAATAGACGTCGGGTACTTGGACCGTCGAAATCCGACGTCTATACCCCTGTATATCCGACGTATATGGACTTTTCTGCACTAGTGCCCGTTGCTTGTTAGTGATCAATATGGCACCCACTTTTACGACGAAATCATAGCACGGAGTTGGAGCTACTTGGTCCATAATAACAACAATGTTTACTACCCTAGCTTAGTGGAGGAGTTCTATAGCAGTATCACTAACATAGACCTGGACAGTGGGTACATTTTACTGAATTGGAGAAACAAAGTCTGGGCGATTGACCTCAACATCATCTCCAACTTGACTGACATACCACAAGGGGCCTCCACTTTGCCATCCGAGGAACTCAGTTTCTATCGGTCACTCATAGGACCATATTGTGTGCTTAGCCGTGATCGGCGTATCAAGGGCACATCCATGTACCAGAATGTCTTTACAGCATGTAGGTGGGCATGCCAAAATGTCACGAGTAATACCCACAACACTTCTTTTCGCACCGTTGAGATGGGCATCGTTCACTCCCTGATGACCCGTGATCGCACTTACTGTATGTGCCGACGGCTTCTGACCACCATTGCAGAAGGCCACCAACGCAACTCCCAACCTCTGTCATGCCTTGTCACCACTATCTGCAAGCACTTCATGGCCTATGAGTCTTTCTGGGTGTACGAAGCCGACATGCTCCCTTGTACGGTGGAACGAGAGACATCCTCCTACCGTGGCACTATAGCGGACCTGTGGACACCTCCAGAAATGGAGGATACTATGCAATCAAGTGAGTCGTCTGAAGACTCCGCAACATTCTGGGCTCAGTCAACCCCAGAAAACTCTGATGAGCATAGGTCCCGAATGTGGGGCGGGATGAAGCGCCTCGATAGCAAACTGAACAAAGCACTCTCCGACCGTGGAGAGTCGTCATCCCAAAGGCGGTAACTTTATTTTCTTGCATGTCCTATATTATTTAATTTTGCATACATTGGGGACAATGCATGAAATATGTGTAGGGGGTGACTAGTCATCAACCTATCTATTTTATTTTTTCAAAAAAAAAAGTTTCATGACATAGCTTAAGATTGAACCACCAAAACCCGAGTACAAATTGCATTGAGTTTTTGTTCCTTATTATAGTTCTGCTTGTAGAAATTATGACATAAATCTAAGTTCCAAAGAAATAACCCATTACCCTTTAAGACATGTATGCACTTAAATTGGATGAATCAAATCTTTGAAGTGGTTGATAAAAAGCAGAGGTTGAGGAAAATATACCGGGAAGTGTGGACTTCTGATAACAATTAAGCCTTGAGGAAAATAAAAGGGGAATAAAAGTGAGAAAAGCACATCTTGCAAAATGATTACAAAAGCCCAAGCCTTCGAGTCACTGGTCCGTAGGGGTATCTTGAAACCCAGTAACTTGAGTCTGCCAGCTCGGGATTATCGACCAAACTCGCTACACGAATGCAAAAGGGTAAAAGTGTCAAATAAAGCAAATATGTTGAATCTCGGGGAATTATTACTCAAGGCCCAAAGTTAAAAGAATGATTCATGCCATGGTTGATCCAAATGATACTTCACCACCAGAGGAGGCGTGCAAAATAATTTAAGTGATAACATGTGTAGAAGGGTTAGTGGTGTGAATGTGGAGGAACAAAGACCAAGTTAGAATTTTTATGAGTTAGATTTATATAATGAGCATGCAACAATTCCAAGTGAGATGTATAAGGTTGAGGTGGAGATATTGAGAGTTATTAATGAAACATTGAATTATGACTTTGTGGGTGTGTCAACTGAAAACCCTCACGAGACAAAACTCGTCCTCCAAGGAAACTTAGGGGTTTAAAGGCTTGTTGCACATGCTAAGTGCAACTGTGATTCCTACGACAGTGAGTTAGGATTTTCTTGCTTTCATACATATATTTTTCATGTTTTGTTTTGCTCGAGACTAGCAAAATCTAGGTGTAGGGGTATTTGATGCATTGCATACATTGCATCATATGTCTTTCATTTAGATTATTTTTATATAAATAAATGCTACTAAGGTATTATTTTGAGCAACTATGCAGAATTCAGGGGTTACAATGCAATTTACCAATATTCGAGCTAAAACGCTTGCAATGGACTCAGATGGATCACAAAGACCAATTAGCAAGAGATTCAAGCTCAAGTTGAAGTCCAATTGATTGCATAAGAAGCCAGGGACCTGATCGCAAATTAGAAGGACTAAAAAGTTATTTTGGAGAGGTATTCAAGAAGAAATTAAATTCGGATCTCCAAAGATATGCAATGATTGATTCAGACGCATGGAGGCCAGCTAGAACATACCAAAAACACACCACAAAAAGCACAAAACGATCTGGACCATCCATGCGGCGATTCCGCCGCATCGGACGGTCATTGTGCGGCGGAAACGCCCCTCGGGTTGCAATCCATGCCGCCGAATTTCAACCAATTGTGTCATACCACGTGTCCTTCCTTATGCATACCTAGGGTTTCTTGTATCGGCTATAAATAGCCACGAAATTGTGTTGTGAGGGGAACTTTTTGTATTACATTCTATGCAATAAAATTCTGCCCATTTATTTCTCCATTGTCTTTGTCTTTTGTAAGCTTAGTTTTAGATTAATATTTCATGTTCTTAATTCCAGTAGAGTAAAATAATTTAGTTGTTCTTTATTCTTCTCTTAGAATAATTTGTTGTATGCTTAGAATAATTGCATTTGTTTTCGTAGATCGTAGTTTAGTATAATATTTCTTCTTTTTTTTCTCATAGTCTCTCGATGATCTCCATGACCCCTTCTCCTCATCTTCTCCCCATGGGTTTCTAAAACCCTCCAAAAGGTGGGGGTGACGGATTTAGGGTTAGAGAAGAGAGATCGTTTTTATTTTAATTTCTTGTTAGTGTTTTGATCATATGAGTTTTTGTTAAATCAATTATCATATGATGCTTAATATCTCACTCGATTTATAATAATTTTCGTGATCTCTAATCTAACGCGAAGATTCATAACTCCCACCCACTGGACTCTCATCCATATTTGTTTCTTCTTAGTTTTTGTTCTTGTTGTTCTTGCTTTAGAAAAAAAATAAAAATAAATCCAAAAATCTCAAACCAACACTATTTCTCCTTTTTCTTTCCTTAATCAAAGAAAATCACAAAAATATAAGAATCTCTCCCTCCTTGTGTTTGACCCGTACTTGCCGCGTCTTCATCGACGCCGTGCACTTGCGGTATAAATAAAAATCTCAACACTACACTCTACAAATGCATGAAACTGGAACACTCTAGCATGCAATTCTATCAACAAAGAAAAGCATAATACAAGGCTGGGCTCCAGGGCTTTTTCACCCAACCACAACTCCCACAAACAGTTACGGGGCTCCAAGGTTTTTACACCCAACCACCGCAACACACAACGTCGTCAAGTTGGGCTCTAGACCGTGCATACTCGGTTAACCGAAACTGATTGTCCAGGCACTCTAGACAATTTCGGTCAATCAACTATGCTTACACGTTCCTCATTCGGTTAACCGATCCGAAGATACCCCGGTCGACCGAACCATGAACGGTTCACTGTGTTTGACCCCGATTTTGCCTTTGTCAAATTTTGGATTTATTTCCAACAAAATTTGATCTTTTGGGATTTTTAGCAAATTCACATTTTATATGATATATTATCATATGTAATATTAAATTATTACACCCCATCATATATATACCTCATATGAATTTATTATGATTCTAATTATGTCAATTCTCATGACATATTGATTTATTCATTCACCACATGTGTCCTATTTTCACATGAACCCCGACACATCATATGAACTTAAAATCAAGCCTCTTCTTTCCCAGTTTTGTGGTGTGACCTATAGGAGGAGCTAAGCAAATTGGCAGCGATATTAAACACTTAATATCTCAAACAATAAGCGGTATCTAGCTACACATTATAGTTACCCAATTAGCATAGATGTCTTTGTTCCACCCGAACCAAAACACTATCCATTTAGTGATGTAACTACATCACCTTTGTTCATCCCTTGCCTCATGATATTAAGAATATATACAAAGTAGAAATGTGTCAATTTTATATTATATTCATTTCTTGATCTCTCTAAGCTAATTATTACTATGTAACTTAACTCAAGTTACATTGTGCACATTATAATTTTGTTTTATCAAGCGGCCCACTAATATCATCACTCAATTAAGAGGGGCAATGATAATCGTTTGATTAGCTATCTTTTCCAGCACAAGTCATGTTCAACCAACTATTGCCTTTATCACTTCACTCATTGATAACTTTTGACAATAATCAAATTAAGCACTTCTTGAGTGAAAAGATATAAGTCTCATATCTTAGGATCCAAGACACAGTAAAAACATTAATGACACGAAACACAATTCCATAATGTTTTACTTGTTAGGTCTATTCAATATATAAAAGTAATCTTTTCCTCTTTTATATACTCGTGTCGTCAATTATTTGTAGAGCTGCAACAATCAATGACCAACACGACAATCTTATCTCGGTGATTAATGTTCCATGTTAATTACCATGATTGTGAATAACTTTTGATTTATGAAAACCATTGTATTTTAGAGCTCTACGGTTAAGGACCAAGCGCCTCTTCATTAACACTTCAAAAAGACGAATACCATAATCAAGGAACAAAATGCTTGCACATCCAATTCATAATAATTGACATATAAAACTAAAACTTTTAGAACACATTCCTTTCATTTTTCACCCAACCCTTATCATGCCATCCCTGCTCGTGCTCCAGGGCTCTTTCACCCAACTTGAACGCACTACGGAGCTCCAGGGCTTTTTCACCCAACAACAGTTACGGGGCTCCAGGGCTCTTTCACCCAACCACAGCTCCCACAACAGTTACGGGACTCCAGGGCTCTTTCACCCAACCACCGCAACACTCGTGCTCACTAGCACACTTGCCGAAAGAACATCGGCACCACAACACGTCTTACACGGACGACCACAACAACTGCACATCCTATGTGCAAAACTGGACACAATTGGTCGACTGAACCAAGAGTCTCGGTCGACCGACTCTTACCAAAACAGGGTAACTGCCTCGACCGACACTCCATCGGTCGAACAATTCCCACCAACAACACACGTTCGTTCGAACCAAAGTCATAGACTGGTCGACCGTTTAGATAATCACCATTTAATCGTATTAAATACCGCAAGTGCACGACCGCGTTGAAGTGGTGGCAAATACGGGTCGATCCTCAGGGACCTGAGTATCCTCTGGTTTTTCAGAAATCAAGTGGCAACAAAAGTGGAGAAGAGTTTGTCTATGCTAATCTACACTACACTAAACTACTAAGAAGAAAAATTCAGAGTAAAGCAACTAAAGATTACTTCGGATCAAAACTAAAAGAATGTAAAACTAACCTGGAATCAAGAAGAGAGAGACCCCTAGGGGTGGAGTGTGTGCACACATGTAAAAAGATGGTGAAGAATGCATTCTATAGGCACAAATGTAGGTAGTGTTTTCATGCATAGGAAGTGTCTAAAGGTTATGGCAAAACCTATCAATCCATTCACTAACCTAGTTGACATTCATATACACAAGCTGGTTATTTCAGAACCTAAACAAGCATGGGAGGTGTCTAAGATGTGTGGCAAAACCCATCAAGTGTAGTATTCTACTCTAACAAAGCAAGCATACATTCAAATTTATCAACACAATCAAAATATAAAGCATTCATATCTATTCTTTAATGCGTGTCTGAACATCATCTCCACCCCCAAAGGGGGATGAATTTACTCACTACACATACTCTAACAATTAAACTAAAGAAAAAAAAAGAAACATTCTAACTACTTTAGCCTACAATCAAAGAAATAAAACTAAGCTAAGCATGCATAAAGAAACAACATAAAAACAAAACAATAGAAAAATTATTTTATTAGATGACTCACATTGAATGTAGCATTCTTCTCCACCTTGAGAATTTGCTCCAAGGCTTACTCCAAGTAGAGAGAATGTCACCAAGCATTGGGTGAATACAATAGAAGGTGAAGAGTTTGTTGCAACACGCCTCACCTCCCTACGACGAGGACCACAAAGCCCAGCAAGTAAGTCAAGATACAGAGATCTCGTCTCTCCTACTATCGACAGAGTGGGCAACGCCGATCAGGGCATGACGGTCGGGACTGGATCACTCTCCTAATGCGGCCGAAATCCTTAGGGCCAATGTCTACTTGATTTTAAAATTAGGCTCTTGATTAGTGTGGTTTTTTGGGGCGATGGAAAGGGTGATGAAATCCCCCACATTATCTTATATGGGACAACCCCTCCTTAGTAGCGTTTTGGAGTCTTAATCTAACAATCAACTCTCCAAACAAACGCTCAACTCACACTTGTTGTAATGCACTTCCTACTAACTAATGCATGTTCATACGAAATGCATGAATAAGAGTAGGGAATGCGTACCTCACGCCAGCACTCAGCAACTGAAAGTTAAGGTAAAAGAAAAGACAATCTACATGCCTAAGTCGAGCACATGATGCATGACCTAGACAAGAAATAATGCCTAATCTTTTGCTTTGGGTTTTAAGGTCCAAGTTGCTTAAAGGGAGATTGATTATTGATGTGGGAGCAATCTAATAGTCAGAACATGCAAAATCGAGTCCCGGATTTCTAATTCAGTAATAGCAACACTCCACAGAAATAAAGAGATCAAAAGAGATTAGCAGACCGCCAGTTGGCGGTCTCAGGCCACTGATTGGCGGTCTTCGAGTCTCAGATCGTATCCAAACTTCACGAAATACTTCCCCTTCCCAATGTGAGTCTCCTGAAACAAAGAAAACTACAAAACACAAATTAAATCCACTCGAATCGTCCAAACCAGAGTCTGGACCGGCACCTCCCCGGCAACGGTGCCAAAAACTTGTTTAATCGTTTTAAATATCATAAGTGCACGGCAACGTTGAAGCGGTGGTAAATACGGGTCGATCCTCAGGGAGGTGAGTAGTCTCTGGTTTTTCAGAAATCAAGTGGCAACAAAAGGGGAGAAGAGTTTGTCTATGCTAATCTACACTACACTAAACTACTAAGAAGAAAAATTCAAAGTAAAGCAACTAAAGATTACTTCGAATAAAGACTAAAAGATTATAAAACTAAGCTGGAATCAAGAAGAGAGAGACCCTAGGGGTGGAGTGTGTGCACACATGTAAAAAGATGGCGAAGAATGCATTCTATAGGCACAAATGTAGGTAGTGTTTTCATGCATAGGAAATATCTAAAGGTTATGGCAAACCCTATCAATCCATTCACTAACCTAGTTGATTAACATTCATATACACAAGCTGGTTATTTCAGAACCTAAACAAGCATGGGAGGTGTCTAAGATGTGTGGCAAAATCCATCAAGTGTAGTATTCTACTCTAACAAGCAAGCATACATTCACATTTATCAACGCAATCAAAATTAAAGCATTCATATCCATTCTTTAATGCATGTATGAACATCATCTCCACCCCAAAGGGGGATGGATTTACTCACTACACATTACTCTAACAATTAAACTAAAGAAAAAAAGAAACATTCTAACTACTTTAGCCTAGAATCAAAGAAATAAAACTAAGCTAAGCCTGCATAAAGAAACAACATAAGAACAAAATAATGGAAAAATTATTTTATTAGATGACTCACATTGAAGATAGCATTCTTCTCCACCTTGAGATTTTGCTCCAAGGCTTACTTCAAGTAGAGAGAATGCCACCAAGCAATGAGTGAATATAATAGAAGGTGAAGAGTTCTATTTATAGCCATAGAAAAAGGTAATCCGGGACAATCCCCCGGTATGAGACTAAACAAATACCAGAAATAGACTACATACACACTAATACACGCTCCACATAAATCTTAGCGGATCCGGACCAAAAGTGACCGCCAATTAGCGGTCTTGGACCGCTAATAACGGTCTACAGTGTTCTCATCGCTCTAGATGTTCTTGTGGGCTTTGCTGGAAGGCTTTGTTTGTCTTTGATGCATCTACGTTACTTGTTGGAGCTCCGACCCGAATCGAATAGCCAAAATACTCCCCATGATGGTGTGAAGTATTCTTGTTTGCTCATTGGTCCTTCGATCTTACGTTCAAGTCCTTCGATCGTGCATCTTAGTCCTTGAGTCTCTCAACTCAGTCTTTTTTCATGTTTTTAGGTCCTTTTATGCCTCTTCTCTTCAAACCTATTTATTTCTGAAATTCAAACATAAAACTGGTCACGTAGCATTGTTTAGGTGAAAGATAATGGATATAAGATACAATATAAGCATGAAATGATGTCAATCAATCACCTCCCAGGTTCAATGAACACAACGATCAATCGGTCGAACAACAAAGGGGTCCGTTCGACCGAAACAAACCAGGGAAATCACCCATTGCTCAACATAATCAACCGGTCAAACCCCCGAGCACTCTCGGTCGACCAAATTCTACCAGCAAAATCCACCATCAAATCAAATCAACACCGGTCGACCAAACCACCATCGGTTGACCGAACCACCATCAGCGACCCAACCAATAAGTTAATTTAAGTCGTCGGTCGGACGAGTCAACGAGCGATCAATTGTTTGGATGGTCAACTAACTCAACCGACCTACAATAATGCACACGGTCGAACAACAAAGAGGGTCCGTTCGACCGAAACCAACCAGGGCTTGCCTCTAATGCACCGCTGGTTGACCACCCAAGGGCATCGTTCGACCAGTATAAGGCAGAATCCCGAATTCTCACTAGGAACGGTCGACCGTTGCACCAACCAGTCGACCGATCCAGCAGTAAAATTGCTGCACATTTGCTTGCGACGGGCCTTTCGGCCTACCGTCGACTTCCAAATACTCACACAACAAAAGGGAGCAACAACTACAAGTTTGACATACCGTGAAGGTCTGAAGAAACCTTCGAAGAACCTCGACGACGCTTTCATGAGCACTTCTCCCAAAATCACGATCCACCGACGAACTTCTCACTCGTACAACGATCACCGTGCCTCGTCAAACCACCACCACACCTTCCCCTGGTCGATCCCCTCACCAACCACAACAACTGGTAGAGAGACGGATTGAGAGAGAGAAAGAAGAAGAAACAAAAGAGATGGGTGTAGCAAACAACTAACTCACCTCCACAAGCAAACGACGCCGACCATGTCAACCTTGCCGGAGATCACCTCCACTCGCTGGAGCAACACACTAAGAGGGAGAGGGAGAGGGAGAGACGAGAGAGAGAGAGAGAGAGAGAGAGAGAGAGAGAGAGATTCACCTCAAGAAACCCTCCATCTTTTCATCCTCATCATCCAACCATTCCACTCCATCTCAACCCTCCATTCCAAACTCCTCCTAATCAACATACAAAACTCAATTAAGATTAGGATCCCACAAGAACATTTCCAAGTTGGTCACAAATTGAGGTCAACAGACTGCTATTAGAGGTTAACATGCTACTATTAGCCGTATGTCGCCTGGATCGGTCCCAACGTGGCTTAGTGACTTAAATCGGTATTTAAACAAGAGGACAGTTATCGTTCAATTAGTGACTCGAGACAGCGTTTGGATTGCATATAAATTATTCACATTCTTGGTTTTGGCTTTTGAGTGAGTTTTGTGCAATCCCCATCTTTCGGGCAACGAAGCCCGTCAGGCACGGTGCTTATTTCCAAAGTTCTTACAAATTAGTTATTACTTCTTGCATTTTGGTCCTTTAAGGTCCTATATATTTCGTTTGAACTATTATTCTAGAATATACACGTAAACATACCTGAGCCACACTCATAGAGGGTCAAAAAGAACAATTAGAGTATCTATTATGCAAGATATGCTACTTGTTGGTTACAAATTAGAAATTTATTGTTCCAATAAATTGGTAGGCCAAAGTAACCACGAATTTTAATGACATCATAATACTTCAGAACACACACTAGTGCAGAATTGGCTTTACTCGTCGCCCAATAGACGTCGGCCGTTACAACGACCGACGTCTATTGTGGAGAGGACAGCATAGACGTCGGCTGAAATGGAAGCCGACGTCTATGTGACACTATAGACGTCGTCTGTAGGAATAACACATTTAACCGACGTCTATAGTGTATAGACGTCGACCTTTAGACGTCGGTGTTTTAGTACCTTGTGAAGCCGACGTCTATAGGGTATAGACGTCGGACTATAGACGTCGGACGTAATGTAAGACCGACGTCTATAGTCTATCCACATAGACGTCGAGGTATAGACGTCGGTGTTATGGAACATCCGACGTATATAGGTCTTAAAGAAATTGGACAGACGCGTTTTCTTTCATTCTTTTCAGTCGAAACCCACCCAAACCCTAGCCGTCCCGCGACCGAACTCTCCTCCGCGACCATCCTCCGACCGATCCGCACCGTCTCCGGCACCGCAGCGAGCTCCCAAGCGCTCCTCCACTTCTCCGGCCCTCTTCTCCTTCTTCCTCCGTCTTCCTCCGTCTATCTCCACATGTAGGTTTTAAGTTCGTTTTTTCTTGTTTTAAGTTCGTCTTTCTCCACATATTCTCTCTAACTTAGCCTCCTCCGCATGTAGCTTCATCGTGTCGTTTACAGCTGTCTCCTCCGCGACGTCTTCGTGAACCACAAAGAGCTCCTCCGGCAATACAACTTTTCCCTCCTCTGGTTCGTGCTCAATTTTAGATTCTTAATTTAGGATTAGTTTAGACCAAGAATCCAACGCCAAATTAGGTTTAGTGCAAATATTGGTTAGATAACGATTCAATGTGGATGTACACTCTTGACATGTAGACGTGATAAGCAACTTCTTCTCGGAGTTTTTTTGCATGTGTGTTATGTGTTGATATTTGATAAACATATTCATTGGATTGATTTAGTTTGGATTGAGTTGGGTTGGTTGGATGATTTAACCAAACTTTGTTTTCATTGTATTGATTTGGTTTGGATTATGTTAAGAATTTGGATTGGATTGAATAGAGAAATACATAATGTGAATGTGATTAGATAACTAGATATTAGGATTTGAATAAAATTTAAGTGGATAACTAGATGTGAATGTGATTAGATAACTAGATATTAGGATTTTCTTGTTGATTTCAGGATTTGAAGAATTTTACATATTAAATTTTAAGTGGAGGTTTTGCCAAAATTTCAATAAAATTTTATTCCCAATTATTATTAATAACATGATAGTTTGTGTTTAAAATGTTTTTCTGTCAATTCAAGTAATTAGTTTTAATACTTGATTTTAATATTTTAAATGTTTATTGCCTTAATTTATTGAATTTTTAATATTATGATAATAACTCATTGCCCCCCTTAAACAACTTGGCCTTTAATAACCCAAAGCAAAAGATTAGACAATATTTGTTAAGTCATTCATCATATAGGATTTGCATGCATTGTATTTTCTATTATTTACGCTTTCTGTCGTAGATTGCTGGCGTAAGGTACGTACTATCTTTCACTCATCATTCATTAGAAAGCACGCATTAGTTAGTAGGACTTGCATTGTAACAAGAGTGAGGTGAGTGTTTGTTTGGTGTGTTGTTTGTTAGATTAAGGTATGAAAAACACTTAGGGGGCAGTCACCTATAGGAGATGAGGTGGGGGATTTCATCACCCTTTCCTTGGCCCAAAAACCACTTAATAAAAGAGCCTTAATAAAATCAATTAGACGTTGGCCCGTAGGATTTTCGGACGCATTAAGGAGAGGAAACCGTTTAAGACCGTTATGGCCTGAATGTCGTTGCCCATCTAGTCTCCCTGAGATTTTAGGAACCTCCGGGTTCTTGATTTCCTATAGATTAGTGGTCCTCGATGTTTAAGACCCTTTCGGCCTGAACGTCGTTGCCCATCTAGTCTCCCTGAGATATTAGTGACCTCCGGGTTCTTGATTTCCTAAAGACTAGTGGTCCTCGGTGGGACCTCGAAGTTAGGCGTCGTCTATTACTAAGGACCTATAGTGGACTTTAGGTTTGTTTTGGCCTTGATTGTTTAGTTAGATTTCTAACCTTCCTTATTCCACGCTAGATTAAGGACTTCATCTCTTCTCCTCTGAGTCATTCTTTTCTCATCTTAATGTCTCCGAATCTTCTCATCTACGTACACATTCTTTTAAATTGAAATTTTATTTATGTTCTGCAATAATAACTATCATTTTTGCCTCTGTTTAGATTGAAATGGATCGAGAGTGGATAGTTTCAAACAGATTGAGTGATGAGTATGAGAACGGAGTGAATATGTTCTTAGAGGTTGCCAAAAAACATTCTAAGAAAATGAAAGACAGCGACATGGCGTATTGTCCGTGCAATAAGTGTCATAATATGTCAGTGTTGACTTTTCGGAAAATGAAAGATCATTTGTTTGAGAAAGGTTTCGACCCAAATTACAGACGGTGGATATGGCACGGCGAAAATGAATCATGTAGTCGTTCCAAGAATGATGGAGAAGATGTTAGTGTGGAAGATCACTTAGAGGAAATGGTTCAGGATATGGCTGAAAAGTTTTCGTCCAACCCCGATTTACTTGGTAATTTGTTGAGTGACAATGAGAAGCCGTTGTATAAGAATTGTACCAAATTCACTAGATTGTCAGCGGTGTTGAAGTTGTACAATTTAAAAGCTGTAAATGGTTGGTCCGATGTGAGTTTCACATCAATGTTGAAGTTAGTGAAAGAGATGCTTCCAGATGACAATGAGATGCCAGATAGAACTTATGATGCAAAGAAAGTGTTGTGCCCTATGGGAATGGAATATAGGAAGATACACGCATGCCCGAACGATTGAATATTGTATAGGGGTGAGTTTGAAAACTTACATTCCTGTCCCAGGTGTAATGTGTCAAGATACAAAATGAAACGTAGTGGACCAAACCACAATGAAGAGGCTGATGAGATGAAAATCAAAGGACCTCCTGCTAAGATTTTGTGGTATCTTCCGATAATACCAAGGCTTAAACGTTTGTTTGCGGGTAAAGAGGATTCCAAGAACATGACATGGCATACTGATCGTGAGAAACCAAATGATCAGTTGCTACGTCACCCTGCAGATTCACCTCAGTGGAAAAAAATAAATGTCGACTTTCCTGTGTTTGGTGAAGAATCGAGGAATGTACGACTTGGGCTCTGTACTGACGGAATGAATCCTTTTGGTAGTTTGAGTAGCATTCACAGTTCTTGGCCCGTTCTGCTTGTAATTTACAATCTGCCCCCGTGGTTATGCATGAAACGCAAATATATCATGTTGTCCTTAATGATTTCTGGTCCGAAACAACCTGGAAACGACATCGATGTGTATTTAAGACCTTTAATTGATGACCTAAAGAAATTGTGGGGTGACGGAGAGTCAGTTTTTGATTCTTATCGTCAGGAGTCGTTCGTAATGCGGGCAATGATATTTTGCACGATTAATGACTTTCCAGCTTATGGTAATCTGTCTGGATATTCAGTTAAAGGTCATAAAGCTTGTCCAATTTGCGAGGAAAATACATGTTCTTTGCAACTAGTTAATGGTTCTAAGACTGTCTATCTCGGTCATCGGAGATTTTTGCCGAACTCTCATCCTTATCGTAGGTTGAAGAAAGCATTTAACGGAAAACAGGAGTTTCAGAATCCGCTAGTTGAAATCAGCGTCGAAAAGGTGTATGAACGTGTAAGGAACATTGAATGTGAATTTGGAAAACCGTACAAACGAGAAAACGACAAAAGTAGTTGGAAAAAAAGATCAATATTTTTTGATCTCCCTTACTGGAAAACTTTAGAAGTTAGACATTGTATTGATGTGATGCACGTAGAGAAAAATGTTTGTGATAGTCTTGTTGGCACTCTGTTGAACATACCTGGTAAAACCAAAGATGGATATAATGCAAGACTTGATCTTGTTGATATTGGTATACGAGCAATGTTGGCACCAGAGAAGAAAGGAGATCGGAATTACTTACCTCCAGCTAGTTATACATTGTCTAGAAAGGAGAAAAAAATTCTCTGTCAGTGTTTGCACGATGTAAGGGTTCCACAAGGTTATTCTTCAAATATCAGTAATCTTGTTGTTATGAAGGATTTGAAACTTGTGGGGATGAAGTCTCACGATTGTCATACTTTAATGCAGCAGTTGTTACCTGTAGCACTGAGATCCATATTACTGAAAGATGTTAGACAAGCAATAATAAAGTTGTGTTCGTTTTTCAATAAGATTTGCAGTAAGGTGGTCGATCCTGTGCAGTTAGACAAGTTACAGAATGAAATTGTGGTCACATTATGTCAGTTGGAGATGTTCTTCCCCCCGGTTTTTTTCGACATTATGATTCATCTTGTTATTCATTTGGTTAGAGAAGTTAAATTGTGCGGACCAGCTTTCTTAAGGTGGATGTATCCTTTCGAGCGTTATATGAAAGTGTTGAAAGGTTATTGCAAAAATCGTCAAAGACCAGATGCTAGTATTGTTGAAGGATACATAGCTGAGGAGGTTATCGAGTTTTGCACTGGATACCTAGCAAACACCAAAACTGTTGGACTTCCGAAGAATCGTCATGATAATCGTGTCGATGGTAAAGGGACACGGGGGATGAAAATGTTAAATCCAAATGGCGATGACTTAATGACAGCATATTTTTATGTGTTGTGCAATTCGAATGAAGTTCAACCATACCTAAATGAACACATGAAGTTTCTAAAGGAAAGAAATCCTTTGTGGAGTGATCAACAAGTAATTAATAGTCACAATAAGAATCTCATCTCTTGGTTCAAAAATCTAGCATACAAGCGTGATGTTTCTGAGACAATACAGTGGTTGGCTTACGGTCCGCATTCTGTTGTTATAAGTTACAGTGGTTATGATATCAATGGATATTCTTTCTACACAGTTTGTGAAGATGCGAAAAGTGCTGTTCAGAACAGTGGCGTCACCTTAATAGCAGAGTCTTTGCATGTGTCTAGTTCTAAAGACAAGAATCATGTATACGCCGACATGTCCTATTACGGTGTAATTGAAGATATATGGGAGCTAGACTTTGTTAAATTCAAAGTACCTATATTTAGATGCAAGTGGGCTGATAATAAAACAGGAGTTCGAGTGGATGACTATGGCTTCACTTTAATTGATTTTTCAAAACAAGGGTATAAAGGAGAACCTTTTATTCTAGCTTCCCAAGCGAAACAAGTCTTCTATGTGGCTGATTCGTGTGATAAGAAATGGGCAGTAATTTTGGAAGGGAAGAAAAAAATTGTATCAGATGATAGTCTGATCGAGTATGAAGAAACACCACCTTTCTCCAAGCAAGCACCTGAGTTGAACTCAGTAGATGAAGAAATAAATGTTGAGACTTGTATGTTTAGAGATGACCACGGTGAAGGTATATGGATTGAAAATCCATTAAGGAAAAAAAACAGTAAAGGTGCAAATTTTCTGTTGTAACACATTGTAATAGACATTTAATCCATGTCTTTACCTTATTTAATTACTTGAATTTATCTTTTATAGTATAATGGCTCCAAAAAAGAAACCCACTTCCTCCGAGTCTGAAGGTTCGAAGACATACAGTACACGAGGTCCTTGTCTCATGAAAGAATTCGTGGGCAGAAGAACTAGAGACGGTAGAATTCCAATCCAGTTTGATGACCGTCTTGAGCCCTTAGGCATGCTGTCTGATAATTGGAAAGTTTTCTGGGTAGCTTAGCGAGGGCCAAAGTTGACATTTGTTTATCCAGTTGGGCTGATGTAGATGAGAAGTTGAAGGACACAATATGGGATAATGTGCAGGTAATGGTTCCATTATAGATTTCTATAGTTTTAGTTGAACTTTTGATATATATAAAGTTAACGTGTTGTAGGAATCTTTTGAGTTCCAATCCACTGACAAGTTGAAGAAGAAGTGGATGACATACATGTCAGTTCGTTGGAGGGATTTCAAAACAAATTTAACGAACAAGTACATATTCGGAGACTACCAGGATAGAAATCCATGCGATGTCTATAACTTTATCACTCCGAATCAATGGGAGCTATTCAGAAAATCCAGAGATAGCCCGGAGTTTGAGGTATACTGAGTTTAATTTATAATATAGTAACTGAGTTTCAAAACAAACTTGTTAGTTATTGATTTTAGTGACAATCTAATAAACTTGATTTTAGGCCATCCGAGCAAAAAACCAAAAGATTAGATCTTCTAACAAGTATACCCAGCGTATGTCTCGAGCGGGGTACCACAAGTTGGAAGCACAAATGATGGCTGAAAAAATTGCTTAGAAGAGACAGGAGGCAATTGACTCCGGTATGAGTGAGGAGCAAGCAAGTAACCTATCTCCTCCTTCTCCCATAGCTCGTTGTGATTCTTGGAAGAGAGCGAGAGTAAACTCCAGAGGGGAGTACGTCACAGACGAGTCGCAAGCTATCGGCTCGAAGATAGTAAGTTGCATCATTTATATATATGTTATTAATTCAGAATCATTAATTTTATATTGCTCAAATGATAGTAAATATTGTTTTAAACTTAGGACTCTCTGAAGTTGAGAGAATCTCAAGGCGAATTTGCTTCCGATGGTCGGAATGATATTCTACGCGAGGCCTTGGGAAACGACGAACACCCCGGTCGTGTGCGAGGGGTAGGGAGTAGAGTTGGACTTCGACAATATTTTGGGAAGACTCAACGGTCTACTTCGACGACTGGTCATACCAAATGCCAGCAGGAGATTGCAGATTTGAAGAAGTCTTTGCAGCTTCTTTCGGAGAGATTGGATCGTGCTTTGCCTACTTCTCCTACCCGTCGTAAGACCGGTTCTTCCACGGAGACTACTCCAGTTCCGCCAGTGTTCCACCATCATCGACATGATGATTTCGTGTCTCATTCTCGAGAATTGGCCCTCGTGGACGGTCCCTCGTTTGGAAAGTTCGTGGATGGATCTAGATGTGCTTTATTTGTCGAAGACCCTGATCGAAGATTGGTGGGACACGGGAAAGTTTATAACATCTCCAGACACCACTTCACAGAGGTAGGAGAGGGAGAATTGAAGGTTGCAGTTGAGAGTTGCTTAGATCCTGGTGTTTTTGTGCCATTTCCGGAAGAAGAGATTGTTACTCTCGGCGATGCTATCGGTGGGTTCGTGCGTTGGCCTAGTTATTTAGTAGAGCTAAACGACAAACATGAGGTATAGTTTAACTTTGAAAGACTTTAAACTTCAATTTTGTTAACAATTGTATTTTAACGGTTCTATACATCTTTGTAAGGTGTCAAGCCCCCGGAGCAAAGGGTCAAACAACCAATCTCCGATCAACATTAATTCGCTTCCAAGTAGGTGCAAAATGTTGTATCAATGTATGGTAGGTAGGGAGGCACAATCGTTAAGTACCTTGGAGTTGGAGGGGGATAAAGGGTTGCCTCCGGCTTTGTACGTCACCAAAGAGGATATCATGCAGTTCATGGCGATGGATTCGTTGTGTATCATGATTATCGACGTGCAAGTGAAGTAAGTGTTCTTTTGTATACAATGAAAAGTATTGAATAATTTTATCAAAACTGTAATAAATTATAATTTTTATACTTGTAGACATCTTTACGACGCCAGAAGGTCAATCTTTCCCGAGGATCAAGTATTTGGATTTATCAGTCCATCTACATATATATACGGGAATGACGATAAATCGGGTCAACTAGGGACATTCTTTAAAGAAGAAGACAAGAAATATTATCTGCTCCCTTATCATGAGAGGTAAACTTTGTAATTCAAAGTGAAATTTTATTTTGTAATAAACTTCTAATTATATATATAACACAGGGCTCATTGGATGCTTGTCGTTGTATGCCCAACGACTAATTCGGCATATTGGTTTGATCCGTTGGGGTCGAATAAACCAAGGGACTCAATAAAGAAACTTCTAAATATGTAAGTTCGTTTAGTCGTGAATAAAGTAATTCGTGGATTTTTATTAGTATTATTGATTGATATTTTAACTTGTGCTACTCAGGGCAATTAAGGTTTACAGAGCTTTAGGTGGTAGGAGAACAACCACAAAATCAGGAATAACATGGCATGGAATGAGAGTACGTTCTATCCCATTTTTGTTAATTAAGTTAGGAACAAATATTTAGCGAATTCCTATGTTTGTAGTACCGGAAGCAGGTTGGAAATACGGAATGCGGTTACTACGTGATGAGATACATGGAGGAAATCCTCGATGTGGCAACTCAAGACGTATGTCTAATCGAGGTAATGTAGATCGTTATTCAATTGTATATTCAATTGTAGTTTCAATATTTAGTTATTAATATTCAACACACTTGTAATTTTTTGATAGGTTTTCCCAAAAAGTAGTGATCCATTCTCGCAACAAGAGCTCGATGAAACTCGCGACCGATGGGCTCGCTATTTCATCAGAAACATGCTGACGAACTAAGAGGTTCTACTGCCAATTGTATTTTTTGTAATTTAGTTAACAAGTGCACTTGTATTACAAACCTACACTTTATGCCTTAATATAATCGCCTTAATTTTAGAATGAATTAATTGCAAGTGTGTTGAATGTCAATTGTGTGGTTGTATTTTTGTGTTTGTGTTTGTGCATGTATGCTTGTGGATGCATGTGGATGTATGCTTGTGAATGTCAATTGTATGGATGTATGTGGGATGTATATGGATGTATGTGGATGAAATTTATAGGTGAACGAATTTGGTGCAGTTGTATGTACACGACGACGATGACTAAAAACAATTTCGTCGGATCCTATTTATTTTTTTTTGTCCAGGTTTGGGAATAGACGTCGGCTGTCTCTATAAGCCGACGTCTATTCCTCTGAAGAAAGGAATAGACGTCGGCTTTCTATGTAATCCGACGTCTATCCATAAAGTATAGGCGTCGTATGTTAGTTACCCGACGTCTATCCCTAAAGTATAGGCGTCGTATGTTAGTTAACCGACGTCTATACATTAAAGAATAAACGTCGGAGTCTAATTAAGGCCGACGTCTATTCGTTAGGTATAGACGTCGGCTATACGATGGCCGACGTCTATGTATAGACGACGCACACATATACGTCGGATAGGGGTGTGCTTATATCCGACGTGTATAAGCCCTTACATCCGACGAATATTCCCTTTTCTGTAGTAGTGACAGTACCTGTGCTATTTTAATATCGCAAAAATATATATGTTGAATAATAGTATAGATAAGCTATGATTAACTCCTATGAAAAGATGTACATCAACATGTCATTGTACCAAAACAGCATAGTAGTCCCGTCTGGCCCACTCTACCCCTCCTTGCTTGCGACCGGCCTTCCTTGGCTGAGAGTACGTCTCCACGCCAGGCTCCACTGTTGGTTAAGACTACGTCTCCACGCCAGGCTGATCCTTGTGCCCACAAATCTTCTTGCCCTTTCGAATTCCAAATAAATCTTTTCACCGTCTACCCTTGCGTACAAATTTTAGCTTTTTTTTGGTTTTGTTTAGAGTTTGTTAGTTAGTTTTATATATTTATTGAAAATTCGATCAATTTTGGGTTTGCTTGTGTTTTAGAAATTTTAAAATCTTTATAGCTCAAGGGGTTTGGTAAGTATAAGGTTTGCAGAAATTTAGAAATTTGATATATTTAGTGTTTATTTGTTTGTTCTAGTTTTATAATTTAGGTGCTCAGTCATGCAGATTTTAATATTTGATCTATTAGCTTGCTTATGCCTTGGAGCATTAGAATCTTAATCAATTTAGGATTTTTGACTTGTTTCTAAGAAATCTTAGAGTTTTGATCGGATCTGGGTTATATCGATATATTGTTTCATCATATCTTCTGTAATAGTCTTTCTTTTGTTGTTAAAAATGGAAGTTCAAGATTTAGATTACTATTATTTTGATCAGAAGTTGTGAGTTGGTTGTTGTCTGGTAAAAATTGAATGTTACGTATTGGGCTAATATTATGACTAAATGTAACATTTTGAATTTATTGTAGATTGATATTTGGAAATTGGAAGTTAAGTTTTTGATAAAGATTTTGTGCCTTTTTAATAACTTTATGCATATAATTTTCTTATTATCTTGTATTAATGTGAGTAGGTTGTTTTCTGTAAATAAGAATTTTATGTTTTGCTTAAGCAATATTTTCATCACTCCATCTTCCGAGTTGGAGTATCATGTCTCTGATGTGTTATATTTTATGTTTTTATTTTTTCCAGAATGACGGTAAGAAAAATGATTGGATGAATTTTCATATTAGGAAAAGTGTTAAAAATGGAAAAGATATTTCGATTTTTCATTTTAAATTTATTTATTTATTTATTTTAAGTAGCATACTTAAGGTTGAGGGCGTTAAATTATAATAAAAGGCCAAAAATAATATTTAAAAAATCCCGGCTAGTGTGTAGAACCGGTCTATGTACCGCACCCACTAAATTTTTCTAGATCCGCTCGTGCCTCCATCATGTTTAGCTTAAGTTTCTTTACCTTGAGATCAGACGAAAGCTTTTTTGTTGTGCAAATCTTTCTTCTCTGACTAAAAATCGCATGCAATCAAATGGAAGGTTGAGAAATATGACTCATTACCGAAAATAATCATTCATACAAAAAAAATCTCAACAAAAAAATATGAGATAGTCGACAATGGTGCCTCCTTTTCTCCCCAAAATCGTTCACTGATTCGCTTTATCTTTGCAAAATACCTAATAAATCAACTGAATGGGAAAGGAGCAGTTTTGCGTGATTGTTCATATTTTGGTTTATAATTTTTTTTTATCACAAACCACAACTTATTCATGTCACGAAATCGTTCTCTAGAAAAGGACTTGGAATACTAAGCCAAATTTCATAAATAACGTTCCACCTACACAAGAAAACCGTTGAGAAATACACTATCGAATTGTTGAGAAAGCTCCAAAACGACGTTTTCTTTGGAACTAAAACTCCTAGCATAGGGACCCACCGACACAAGAAAGTTGTTGAAATAGCTCCCAAACGACATTTTCTTTTGACGCAATCATTTTGTCCATATCATGCAAAAAAGACGATAGAATTCCAGGGTAACAAACAATGCCATGGTCTAGCATTTCTCATAGATCGAACTCCTAGCTAATAATAGCACTAGAATGGATATTATTTTTGTCCTACTAACGCGTGCGATATGCTTGCTTTTGTGTCAATTTCTTAATCTTATCTTCCTCCAATCTGATATTATGGTGTCGAATGTTGATAGATGGTCATATATAAGCAGTTGTAAATACCTACACTTTGCAACGATTGATTGATAACAATTCTGTAAATGGCAGTTATTATAAAGGTTTCCTTAAAATTAATGGAGGAATATTTTCAATAAATATGGTCTGTTCTTGCAGATATTTAAGGGCTCCTCAAATTAACCCCATGGGTAAATATACACAACATATGTGTCCTTTAGAATAGAAAATTTTCAAGAATAAATACAAGTTAAAGTTACAAGATTATGTTGAAATATAGAAAGGAAGAGACGTTGAAGAAAACATACCATAAACGAAGATTCTCCCAAATCCCGTTATCCAATCAAGGAAATAATGTATATGGAAAGAACAACGATATTCTCTAGTATTCCATTTTATAAATACACTTCAAAACCCTAAATAAAGATATAATTTTCTACTGTTCAAATTTATCATGGTACCAGAGCGTGCGTTCTGAGAAAAACAAAACCCAAAAAAAAAAACACTCAAACCCAAACTCACCTCCGCCCCAGTAGCTCCCCAGAGCTCATCATCAGCCGGGACAGCCAGGCGATTGCGACCCTTGTCGCCCTCCACTCCTAACAATGATGGATGGCGGTGGCGACTCTCAGCGCCTCACCACACAACCTCTCAATGGGACCAACTTTCTCTCCTGGGTGTGGGCCATCTCCTTGTCCCTTAGTGGTAAGGGGAAGCTAGGCCACCTCACCGGGAAAACCGCAAGACCCACCGACCAAGGATCTGAAGCCAAACAAGAGGAATGGCAGAACGCTGACCACCTCGTGATGTCTTCGGTCCTCCTGTCGGTGCAAAGCCAAATAGCAGAGATCTTCATGTACAAAAACAGCGCAAAGGAATTATGGGACTCCGTCCATGAACACTATGGTAAGCAACAAAACTTTGCGCATATTTTCAAACTAAAACAAGACCTCTCGCAGATCAAGCAAGGGCAGAAAAACGTGATCGAATATCACAGCATGCTAAAGAAAACATGGGACGAACTCGCTATCTACGAGCCACCGACAACCGATTCAAAAACCATACAAGCCCGAACCGAACAAGATCGCATCTACACATTTCTTGTTGGACCGGACTCGGGCTACGAAGCACTCCGTTCTAGCATCCTTATGTTGCCGGAACTACCCAGCTTCTCGACCAACGTTGCGATGGTTAACCGTGAGGAAACCCTCCGGAAAACCAAAACCGCTCAGCCGGAAAACCAAGAAAATCAGGCGTTTGTCGCCACAAAAACCAACATAAACCATCACGACAAAGGTAAAACAAAATATGGAAACAAAAGTAAAGAATATTGCGATAACTGTAAAAAACAGGGGCACAACAGATCCACTTGCTACTTCCTCTACCCACACTTCCGACCATCCAATGAGAACTCGGAAAGGAGGGCGATGGGAGGAGCGGCATCCAGGCACACCCCACAGGAAGAGGCGGCGGCGGATACGAAGGAAACCCTAGCTTTCGGGTGGAAGGAAACAAATGAGCACATATCGGGTCGGTAGTGGATCAGCGAGGTTTTTATACGGCAACAAATGGAGCATCCGATTAGTCTGGCCTGAATCCGACATTCAATACGGCAACAAATGGATCAGCGGGGTTTTTATCCAATATTCCACCTCCTCAATATTCCACCTCTTCTGGGCCCGAATCCACAAGCACAGGAGCCGACCCAACCCAACTTGGTGCACTTCTGGCCCACTTAAATTCCTTCTTGCAGCAATCCAATACCCCAAGCAAAGGTAATACATCATGTATAAATTCCATCTGAGACAATTACAGAGCATATTTAGTAAATAATTCTCATAACTGTAATTGGATTATAGATTCCGGTGCAACTGATCACATGACAGGAGATTCCTCCATGATAAATAACATAAAAACAAGTTTACATTTTCTAAATCAATTTGTCTCAGTTGCTAATGGAAACAAAGAACAAATTAAAGGTACAGGAGAAATGCAATTTTTTGATAATCAAATACCTGAAAATGTCTTATACGTACCTAATTTTGATTCTAATCTTTTGTCGGTTGTGAGACTTACAAAAAATTTAAATTGCAATATTATATTTACTCCTTTTGATGTAATATTTTAGGATCATACCACAGGGAAGACGATTGGTAGAGGAAAACTCGCCAAAGGACTTTATGTGCTCGAAAATCAAATAAAAGGAATGCTAGTTAATGTTCCTAATCACGATACCTGGCACCAAAGAATGGGGCACCCATCTCACATGGTTTTACAAAAGTTATTTCCGTCTCTAAAAAATGAATTGTCTTGTGATGTGTGTCGTTTATCAAAACAAACCAGACTCCCTTTTTATGCTTCTGAAAATAAAACTGGTCGCGTTCTCGAATTAATTCACTCAGACATTTGGGGACCCGCACCTTTGGAATCCTATAATGGATTCAATTATTTTATTTCTTTTACAACTTGGTTATATTTATTGAAAGCTAAGTCCGATGCCTTTTTGGTCTTTTGTGAATTTGTTTTTTTTGTTGAAAATTTGCTTGATTTTAAAATTAGAATACTTAGATCCAATAATGGATCCGAGTATACTAGTAACAATTTTCAAAGTTTAACAAAAAGGGATTTTCCATCAAACCACGTGCATAAACACTCTTGCACAAAATGGTGTTTCCGAACGAAAAAATCGTCATCTGTTAAATGTTACTTGATCCTTACTTTTTCAAAATAATATTCCAAAATATTTTTGGTCTGATGCTATTTTAACTGTCACTTACCTTATAAATCGTTTGCCTTGCCCAACAATTCAAAACAAGCAACCCTTAGAGATTTTACATGGGGAAAAATGAGCCTTAACCACCTTCGGATTTTTGGTTGTACTTGTTTTGTTCACATGAAACGCATGGACAAGCTTGATCACAATTCCATCAAATGTATTTTTTTAGGATATTCTGTTAGAAAGAAAGGGTACAAATGTTATGACCCCATTAATTGTAAATTCTATATTTCTCGCGATGTGTCCTTTTATGAAAATGTTCCATACTTCAAAAATCATCAAGACTCTTCCGTTGCACCTTAAGCTCCTCTACCGGTTGCGGATATCTTCGACGTTACCTCCTCACCGAATACTATCATCGAAACTCCTCAACAAGAAGCAATTGTACCTCCTCCACTGGACGACAAAGGGGGAGCTGAGCATCTTCCTCAGAGAAGAACAACCCGTCCTACTCGTCCACCTCCTCGGCTTCAAGACTATGTGGTATCTCATGTTACCTACCCTATCGAGGACTACTTGTCCTACTCTCAAATCAAACTCACCTACCATGCCTTCTTAAGCCAAATAGATAAAATTCAGGAACCCACCAACTATCATGAAGCAATTAAACACCCTAAGTGGGCTAAAGCTATGGATGATGAACTAAAAGCTCTAGAAACTAACCAAACTTGGAGTCTTGTGACCCCTCCACAAGGCATAAAACCAGTAGGTTGCAAGTGGGTTTACAAGATCAAGTATAATAGCGACGGAACCATAGAAAGATATAAGGCACGATTAGTCGCAAAAGGATACACTCAGACTTATGGGATAGATTATCAAGAAACATTTGCTCCAGTTGCAAAGATGAACATTGTTCGTGTTCTCCTCTCTGTAACTATTAAATTAGGATGGAATATCTTCCAAATGGATGTTAGGAACATTTTTTTGCAGGGCAACCTAGAGGAAGAAGTCCATATGACTCCTCCCCCATGCTACAAAACAAATCCAAACAAGGTATGCAGACTTCACAAGTCCATATATGGGCTCAAACAATCTCCTCGCTCATGGTATGCAAAACTCAGTCACTCCCTTCTTCTTTATGGGTTCTCTAAAAGTTCAGCTGATGCCTCCATGTTTACTAAACACTCTCATGGAATCCCTATAATTATTTTAGTATATGTGGATGGCATTATAATAACCGGAAACAATGATAAAGAGATATCTTTAGTCAAACATTATCTTAAAACCAAATTTGATATTAAAGATCTAGGCATCATGAAATATTTTCTTGGAATTGAAATTGCTCACTCCAAAAAAGGACTATTTCTATCCCAAAGGAAATACGTTCTAGATCTCTTACATGAAACTGGAAAGATATGGTCTAAACCAGTAAAACACCCCAATCGAGATTAATTGGAAAATTAGCCTTATTGATGGTGAACCGGTTCAAGACGCATGACAATTTCAAAGATTAGTTAGTAAACTTATCTACCTCACTGTCACTAGACCCAACATTACATATGTTGTTAGCGTAGTAAGTCAATTTATGCAAGCACCCCCACAAAGGACATCTAGAGATTGTGGACCGGATCCTGCACTATCTTTAAAAAAACCGGGCCAAGGTCTCTGGATGAAAAAAAACAACTCTAATACAATTGTTGGTTACTCTAATGCAGATTGGGCAGGTAGTCACGATCGGAAATCCACTACTGGGTTTTACACTTTCGTTGGTGGAAACTTAGTCACTTGGAGAAGCAAGAAACAGAATGTGGTAGCTAGATCAAGTGCTGAAGCAGAATACCGTGCAATGGCCTCCACAACAAGTGAGCTAATTTGGCACAAACAACTTCTCAAAGACATGAATATAAACAATCAGAATCCAATACAAATGTTCTGTGACAATAACGCCGCAAGACATATCGCCTCCAATCCTGTCTTTCACGAACGAACCAAACACATTGAAGTGGATTGTCATTTCATTCGTTAGAAGATACAAAATAAAGAAATCGAAGTCCCCTATGTTCAGAGTAATGATCAACTAGCAGACACCTTCACCAAAGCACTGGATCAGAAACACTTCCAACACATTCTTCACAAGTTAGGCTCCTTCAACATCTTCCGGAGTCAACTTGATGAGGAATGTTGAAATATTGAAAGAAAGAGACGTTGAAGAAAACATACCAGAAACGAAGATTCTCCCAAATCCCGTTATCCAATTAAGGAAATCAAGGAAATAATGTATATGGAAAGAACAACGGTATTCTCTAGTATTCCATTGTATAAATACACTTCAAAACCCTAAATAAAGATATAATCTTCTATTGTTCAAATTTATCCGATTACTACTTATTATATATATGGGCATGTATAGACTAATGTATCAAGTCAATTACAGATTGCACCTAGACCATGTCCTAGATGCCCCTACATCCGCATGCATAGTCGGAACCTAATTTTTGTGCCTACATGTGAGGGTATTATGGGTCAGATTGGACTCACATAAGTCAATCAACCTATTCTGGTACGTGATTACATTTTTGTAAATCCACCACCTTAATGTCCAAATATATATTTTGCTGGGACCCCATTCACAATTAAAAGCAAAGCCTCGTTCACAAGCCATCTTTGATCCAAAGCTCTTAGGGTGCGTTTGGATGCGTCGCTCGTACATGGAATTTCGAATTCTATGGAATTTCAAAATGCATCATTTGTAAATACCATGTTTGGTAGATTGGAGATTAGAATTTGTAAATTCCAAGTGGAATTTTGAAATTTCCAAATCTATACAAAAATGACAAAACAAAATTCCACAAATTTAGGTGGAATTTACAAATCCTCAACACCAAATTCCACCCTAAATCTAACACAAAACCCCAACACCTCATCTCCACCTCTACCCATCCACGTCGTCCTCGCCGCCGCCGTCCCTGTCGTCACCATCGTCGAGGTCCTCAGGTAGGTTTCTCCCATTCTTTCTCCCTTTTTCTTAATTAGGGCATCAACTCCCCCCACTTTTGTTTGGGAGTCGAACCCAAACCTTCGATTTCAGATTTTGTGGTTCTGAAATGTGAATTTTAGGTGTTTGTGGTTAGTGGTGCTGTCATTTGGAGTTCGATTCGTGATTTGTGGTTTTTTGAGGTTGGAATTTGGGGGGTTTTGAGGTTTTTGTTTTGAGATTGGGATTGTTGGTTTTTGGAGGTCGAACACCTCCAAACCTGTTTTGGCATTCGGGGATCCTCTATCCTGTCACATGATTACACTGGAGAAACAACTGGGTACCATTACACTGCCAGATTGTATCTGCTAATTGGTATTCGAGAAACACATTTTGTTATCTACAAGCCTTTTAGAGTTGACTGACCAGTCACCTCACTGTATCTATACATTTGGATGAGTGATGGAAAATCCATTGTTTCGAAGATTAACTTTGATCCTAAAGCACTGCGTAGTCGTTGGCCTTATGTAGCAAAACTGTAGTTTTACTATCATTACCTTGTTCATATGACTTGGCATTCATGGAAGAACTAATGATATTTCAATCACAAGTAGGCCTGCTTCATTCTTGAGCTGAAAACCCCTTGGAGTTCTGAAATAACTAGGAATCACAGGAGTTAGTTGTAGCAGAGTGTGAACGTTTTTTAAGGTCTGGTTTTGGTTTCTATCAATTTGGCAGATGTAACTTCTAGGTGAAAAATTAAGAAGAAACAAGAGATGAAGATCCGTGTCATTTTGGAAGAATTACGGATTGTATGTGAATTTATTATGTGCATTTTTCATGTGTATGATTAGAGAATATGCATTGTTTGTTTGGTTGTTTGTTTATATAGTTTTTTTATCATTAGTTTTGCTTATATAGTATGATTACATGGATGTTAATATTATCTTTTATACGTTATTTGTATAGCATGCCTAAAATGGATAACATACTCGCACGTTTACGTCGGAAACGTGTTGTTGAAGAAGAAGAACAAAAGAAGAAGATGAAAGTGGTTGTTAGTATAGTTTCTACTATTTGCACTTTAGTGGCTACAAAAAATAATCATGGTTATTTGCCAAAGGAACCATCAAGAGATTGGGATTCCGAGAGACGTTGTTATTTAAATCAACTCTACAGTGGAAAAGAAGTTGACTGTGTTGAACAATTACGTGTTAGTAAACAAGGTTTTCTGAACTTGTGTAAGACTCTTCAAGAAGTAGGTGGACTTATTCATACAAATCATATGAGTCTTGAAGAAGTCGTGGCAATGTTTCTTCATATCCTGGCACACAATTTAAAATATAGAGTAATCAAGTTTCACTTTCATCGATCAATGGAAACCATAAGTAGACACTTCAAAAAGGTGTTGCTTGCAGTTCTGAGAATAAGTAGTGATTATTTGAAAACACATGATTATGCCATCAACGGACCCGACAACGAGAAATGGAAGTGGTTTGAGGTATCTACCAATTGAATTAAGTATTTAATTATTCCTTTGTCACTTTTGAATTAAATTTTTGTATCTTTGAATTTTTAGAATTCTCTTGGCGCATTAGATGGAACACACATTCCTGTTACAGTTCCAGTAGATATGCAATCAAGATATAGAAACAGAAAAGGCATAATTTCTACAAATGTCTTGGGAGCATGTTCTCCAAATTTGGAATTCAATTACGTATTGCCTGGGTGGGAGGGGTCATCTTCTGATTCACGAGTTCTACGTGATGCTTTACGAAGAAGTGATCACCTTCAAGTTCCATCCGGTAAACTTAATATTATGATAAAGTATACATTTTATTGAATAATATAAGTCTCAATGATTTTTATCTCTTAGGAAAATATTACCTTGTGGATGCGGGATATACCAATGGACCAGGTTTTTTAGCTCCATATCGAGGTACTAGATATCATCTCAATGAGTGGATTGGAAATGTTCCTCGAAATTCTAAGGAGTTATTTAATCTTCGTCACTCAAGTGCAAGAAACGCAATTGAAAGAACATTTGGATTGTTAAAGAAAAGATGGGCTATATTACGAACACCTTCTTTTTTTGATATCAAAACTCAAGTATGAATTATTAATGCTTGTTGTGTACTTCACAATTTTATCAAAAGAGAGCAGCTTTCGGATCCGGTACGACAAAATCATGATTCTCAACTTCTAGCTACAGTTGATCATGAAATTTCAAGTGTGAGGCTTCTTGAAGAGAACATAAGCAATGAAGAAGATAATTTTATGACAATTCAAGTTACAAATGAGTGGACTTCACGTCGAGATGAGTTAGCTATGAAATGGTTTGAAGACTATCAAGCACATCGTGTTATCTTTTAATTTTTGTATTCGTTTATAGTTGTTCACTTTGTTGTGTAATATGAATGTTACATTTTTTGATGTTAAATATGATATCACCTTTTGTTTTGAATCTTTCTTTATTGTGTAATTGTATATTTTTATAACATGTTATTAAGTTATCGAATAGTGATGGATTCGAACAAGGGAAAGCCAAAAAGGGGAAAACAAAAGCAAGTGGAAAATGATGATGGTGATGACAAATGTTATTTTAAATGGGACATCCAAATGGAACAAGCTTTAGCGAATATTCTTAGAGATCAGCGAAGTTTGGGAAATAAAGGAGATGGTGGTTGGAAAGGAGCGGCATTTAATAGAGCATCATCAATACTAAGTGCAACATTCAATAAGGAAGTTAGTGCCAACAACGTGAGAAATTGTGTAAAGACTTGGAAGAAACATTATGGTATTGTGAGTGACATTTTGTCTCAAAGCGGATTTAGTTGGGATGCAACGAAGAAAATGATAACAACTGATGATGAAGGTTCATGGCTTGAATACCTAAAGGTAGAAATGCATTCATTTTATATGGTTCATGCCTTACGCAATTACATTTTCTCATATTATTAACTTTATTGTTGAATTTGTTTATCTTAACAGTCACATGCAGATGCCAAAAAGTTTCGATGGAAAGTGATACCAAACTGGGATGACATTGTGGATATATGTGCCAAAGATAGAGCTACAGGTGAAGGTGGCGAAACCACAAAAGAGGGTGTTGAAACATCAAGTTGGAATGATGTGGTTGATGTGAATCAATTTAATGGAGTACAAGAGAATGAAAATATAGGAGTTGAAAAGGCGAATGAGATATCATCTTCTTCTACTTCATGCAAAAGGAAGAAAGACCAAGCTTTGAGCAATGTTGCTGAGAAAAAAGGAAAAAATTTGCTTGCTACAACGGTATTTAAGGTGGCTTCTACACTTGAAGAGTTCCTAAAAGCTAACACATCGAACGTAGATGCACATGATGTCTATGAGCAGGTTTATGATGTGGAAGACTTGACTGAGGAACAACGCTTGAAGGCTTGTGTTTGGTTTATGGAAAACGAAAAGCAACTACGACTTCTGAAGGAGCTTCCGATTGAGAAAAAGAAGAATTTTATATTGATGTTGATTTAGATTTGTCATCCTCTTCTGGTTTCCATATGATTTTCAGGGGCAATTTCAGTCTTAAATGTTAGAACAATTTCAGGTTTCATGTTTTACTATTTGTTTGCTACTCAAAATGTATCATGATTCTACTATTTGTTTGTTATAATCCTAGGTACCAGGTTCTACTATTTGTTTGTTATTTTATTTTGATGTGTTTATTTCATTATCATATTATTATTAATGTAGGTTGATATAAAAAATTATCTAACGATTTAGTGGATCTTGCATATAATCATGGATGATGTTTTGATAATCAAACTTTTTTTTATTATGTATGCATGCGACCGGTCATGTCTGTATAATGTTGATTTTAACATATACATAGAATTTGAAAATTCCAAAGTTCTTCCAAACAAAACAAAATCAAATCCTAGGATTTGTAAATGTCGTCATTTGAAAATGACATACTTACCCAAACAAGGTGAAAATAAACGACGTCATTTAGAAATTCTAGAATTTACAAATTCCGTCGTTTCAAAGTTCGATGGAATTTGCAAATGACGCATCCTTAAGGAATATAACAAATCCAAAGCTGCTCTTCCGATTCGAAAAATTTTGCTGCTGACCTGGAGCTGGTGCTTGGCTGATATCCGGAGCCACCAGTTGAAAATTCATCACGGATACCAACCAATAGTCCGTGGAAAATTGGAAGAGCCGAAAATCCCCCGTCAATATCAATCACTATCAACCTTGAGCTGGTAATTGGCTCATTTTAATTTCACCTTGAGCTGGTTGTTGACTGACTTTTCTTGTTCCATTCAAGGCGCCATCATTGTCTCGGAATTAATACAATGACGTGATGTATTCTGTATCCTCCATTAACTCCATATATTTCCTACCCTCCTTTAACTCCCACACCCCTCGTGGGATTTATCACCTAAACCCGGCAATAGCAAATCAAAGAGAGCACTAGCTACTTCTATCTATGGCCATCATCTCCACAAGGATAATAATACTCAGTTTGCTTTCGATCCACTTGTCTTTGTTAGTCTCTCCATGTTTCTCGACACCCGATTCCTTGCTCGCCGGAGAATCCATAATCGGTGACAACATCTTGGCCTCCACTGATGACAATTTCGTTCTTGGTTTCTTCACTCCAACTGCCAACTCAGGTCGTTGGTACCTTGGGATATGGTACGTTGAAAATTTCTTTATGGAAGTTTTTTTATTCCCTTCTAATTATCTGTCTAGACGGAAATCCACGTAACATGCACTAGTGAAGAATGAGGTATATACGTACATATAAGGATTTTTTTATATATTCAATTGAAACTTCGTTGAGAAGTATTTCTCAAACTAGACCTGCTGACATCATGTTACGACATGTGGTGGGTGTGAGTCTTGAATTTTAGTGTATAGAGAACTCGACGTCTTAGACACCGAGTTATAACACTTAGTTTTTAACGAACACCCAGTAATGTGCACTGTCAGTTTAGACACCAAATTGAACTCACCACTAGCAATGTCGATTCATTTTGATAGAATTGGACACTTGCAACTCCGAGTTCTAACACTTAGAATATTTACGCACACCCAGTAAGGTGCACTGCTAGATTGAAATCCAAATTGAACTTGACACTTGCAACGTCGAGTTCAGTTTGATAGACCTCAACATTTGCAACCCCAAGTTCAGTTTGATAGAACTTGACACGTGCAACGTCAAGTTCTAACACTTAGAATTTTCGCAGACACCCCGTATGGTGCACTGCCAGTTTGGACTCCAAATTGAACTTGACACTTGCAACACGGTGTTTATGTCCCAGAACATGGCACGTACAACACCGAGTTCTAACACTTAGAATTTTTCGTAGACACCTAATATAGTGCACTGTCAGTTTGGACTCCAAATTAGACTCAACGTTGCCAGTTCCGTGTTATATCAAAATGAACTTGGCGTTGCAAGTGCCGAGTTCATTTCATAGAACTTGACAACTCGAACGTCAAGTTTTGTGCTGACAAGTTTGGAATTCAAACCATTCATTCGGTCGACAAGTCGTTTCATATTAAGAAACATTTCGACGACTTACACCAAATGCAAACCACAACAGTAAAACCAAAAAAACTAGGTGATATACCAAAAAACACGCGAAACCTTTCAGAAGAATATACGGAACTATCATTAATAGACTAATAGCATTCAATATTCTAGAAAACAAGTGATATAGCAAACAAGTCATTAATAGAGTATCAAGGAAGCGTCGTCCAAATTGTGATATAAGTGGGCCAGAGTCGCACTTCCCCAACAATACTCTGATGCCACGGCCAAATATCGCAATAATGGTAAGTACTTCAAGTGAATCATGGTATTTCTCTTATCTAACAAAATACTACAACTAAGCTGGGACAGAATGTACGCTCTAGTGTTGTGTATAAACGTATCGTCATCAGCATCTTCTAGCAAGAGTTGGAACTGATCTTTCGACCATCCCAAAGTCATCGTACCCTTACGGCCTATGTCCTCTGGACAATCATCCAACAAATCCATGAATATATCGGAGCATACCACAGTCACCGTACTCTTGCGACTCGCAAATGGGCAAACCGTCTACTTGCAAGCCCATAATAATGGAGATGTCACGCAATGTACATGTCATCTCGCCACGTCGCAGGTGAAACGAATGTGTCTCTGGTCTCTAGCACTCCACCATCGCCCCCAACATGGCATGATCCAATTGAACTCGGCCCAACCGACTAAATGTGCCAAAACTTGTCGTATCCAACAAAAACCACATCCTTAGATCAGTAATCGGCCAAGCGTTGAGCTTGAAGCCATGCTTAACGTATTTCACACTGCCTAGATCTTTATGTAAAATCATAAATAAATATCAGAACACTGTAAAGATGAATTTGACACGAATAAATTTGTTTGAAAAAAGCTCCTTAAATAGACCATATTTGTGATTAGCCTGAAGAACCAACATCGTCATATTGACTAGACTTTGCCGGTCATGACTACCTCTAACCAAGTCTCCACTCGATCCATTGTGCTCCATCTATATTATATTAAATCTAAATAACATAGGTAAATAACCAAGCTAGAAGTTAGTAAAATATCAATGAAGAACTCTATTACAAAAATGTTAACAAAGGATTTAATTGACAGTTCACACTAGCATAAGAACAATAACGTCGACATTATATTCAGATCATTACATGACAAATAAACTATTACATTACATAGGTTATTTTCATCTCTTTCGGTTGTGCCCTATACCGCTGCATCTCTCACACGTTACCCTTCAAGTAGAGTGCTCGTTCATCTCATTTCGGATTCGTGATGACCTTGGACGATCGGCTGGTCTTTTGGTTTCAAGAGGCATCATTGTGATGTTGTCACTTTTTGTCCAAGATCTTTCATCGGGAGTGAGGATAAATATAGGTATGTATGCTTGTCTATACATTTCTTCTACCTGGTAATACAGCGAGACTAAATAAGTAGTGTTCACATTTACATATCAATCACTACAAACTGGCAGTACATGTAAACAATGGACGTACAATGCAATTATGTATCAACAACTACAACTAATAACTCCTTCAAATTTGAGAAGGTACTTTGTTCGATCTTTGGATTTCACCTGATACATTAACTTGTGGTATCGAGTCACTGTATGAAATCTCACAATTACTTTGTTTTCCTCTAATACTCTCCATATAGTTGGTATATATACAACATCCCAGACGACGATGACGCCTCTTCTTTTCATGAAGAATTTGTTAAAACGAAGAAACGTCTTCAAACATGTTGGTTGTCATGGCCCCGAATCGACGACGCCCATCGTGACAACAAGTCCATCTCTCTATCGCACCCTGATGTTGAATCCACTCGTACACATGTTTGTGTTCCTCTAAAATTTCCTTCATCAAATCTTTCTTATGCATAAGTGAATGTGTTTTGCCAACTTCGTAAAACTTGATTTGTCCTGATCTTTCCATACAATTATGGTGTTTTGCAAGGTTTGGTTTCATGTGTCGTACCCAGAATCGATGCATATGTCCCTCAGAAGGAGGAAATGCATCTCTTACATAAGTATTTGTTCCTGAAAACACAAAAATCGAGTCATCTTGTGACTCTGCTGGACAACAATCGGAGGAACCAAGTCCACGACTGCTTCTTCTCAACCATTTACGATAGCAAATGCTAAAGGAAAGATTCCATTGTTTACATCGGTGCCCACAACTATCAACAACATTCCTTCATATTTGCTGTAGAGGTGCGTTCCATCAACATTGGTCTACCAAATTGAAATCCAGTATTATAAGGTTTGAAGGTCCAGAAAACCCGATTAAACATCTCATCTTCAGGATTTACTCTTTCCGCTTGTATTTCGACCACAAATCTTGGATTGCTCTGACAAACTACGATCAAGAATCTTCTCAAATCCTTAAAACTATCCCCTTCGGCACCATAAATTCTATTCAACTACTTATGCCTAGCATGCCATGCTTTGGCGTAACCGATTTCTAGTAAGTATTTTGTTTTCAGCCTCTCCATTATCTCAACAAGTGTGATTGTGAAATTTGGTTCTAGCAGAAGGCATGATCAAGATACAAATAAATGTTGTCCTACATTGTTTATCGTCATTCAGCAGCATTGGATTGTAACAAGTATGTTCGGCTTGGTAAGTTCGAACTTTAAAATATTTGAAGTCTTTTGAAACAGATGCATGCAACCTCCAATGATAGTTATCCTCATCACGATGAAGACAACGCACAGTGTAGTGTTTCTTTGAAGAAATCACAAATATATATTGAACATGTTTCTTTACGTTCCACGACTGTATAGCATGCACCAAATCATCTTTCGTCGAGAAAGTACGTTTCTCCCAGAAAGAACGTCAATAGGGTCCTCCAGTCAGTTTGTGAGACATTGTTCGCACGATCAAAGTATGAGTGTATAATGACTGAATTCTGAATCCAAACGTCATCTTCAAAGATATGGGGAAGTTCATTTTAAGTAGGGATCGTGTTGTTGTTGACAACTGCATCATCAACAACATCAATGTCTTCCTGGTTTATCGATTGCCCCATCGCATATATGACGTCTTGTGTCTCAGGATCTACTTCAGTTCCAAAAGCACATTCTGGCCCTACCTGTTCTGGAAAGGTGTATTATAATCCCCTAAATCCTCAATCTCATCCTATGCATCACTGTGTACCTCCTTTCATGGTAATCCTCAAATAGACTTTACACTTGTGACAAACGGTACTGAATTGGGTCAACTAGTAGCAAACAAAGGCCAATGGAGGGATATGAATTGTTCCAGCTCTACCAGGAGACACGTGCTTGCTATGGTGTATAGCCTCCAGTTCCGACAAACCAATATCGAGATTTGTACTGCATGAAGGTATGTCACCAACCATTCGTGTCATTCAGTGCCCGTATGGAAGCCCTGAGGCTAGAAAAAATAAAATTCCTAGCATACGAGCATTTCTAAAGAAGGGTTTGGATTTATATTCAGATATAACCCACTCTCCCACCCACTTGACCTAGTTGTACCATACTCCCGAACAAGAGGGTTGGTTGTTAGTTTAGGGTCAGGCATTCGGGGTTCTGCTTCAACATACATTCCAACCATCGACATCCATTTCAAAGGGTCAGACTTGGACAAACCAAATCAAATTGAAGTCCATGTTAGAACTCAATATTGTCAGTGCTGAGTTCTATCAATATGAACTCGACATTGTCAGTGTCAAGTTCTATGAAGATTTTATTTCTACGAAACTCGGCATCTTAGAAATTGTATACACTAAAAACAATAAGGTTGGTGACACGACGTTGTGGCAGCGGGTCTAGTTTAAGAAATTCTTATCAAGGAGATCCAAAATGGAATTATATATATATATATTAATTCGAAAAAATTCCCTATATATAACTATATACGTCGCTAATAAAATCATAGATGTATATAATGCAAGATGAGCTATATGCGACACAACAACTAAAAGTAGACGAATATCGTGAGATTGTTTTCATCAGTCACCAAAAAAGACAGAAGTATAAATATCTATCCATTAATTAGCAATCCAATAAATGGGGTACATAAATAAACATGATTTACACAACCATTGGATATCTCAGCTAGCTCAAGTGCGAGTTGGATAGCGTGGGAAGCAGGGGCAGACCTCCCTTGGGCCCAACAGGTCCATGGGACCCCTTTGAAAAAGAAAATAATATACTACCATTAAGGTATTTTTTATAAACATTTGAGAACCCAAAATCAACACCTCAAATCACACAAACCATCATCTTCTCTAACCATCCTGTAGCCCAAATCTTCAAAACAAAGATTGGTTCCAAGTTTTGTATTTGGTTTGGGTTTGTGTTAGTGAGAAGTTGAAGTTGGCTTGGCCAACAAAGATTTTGGAAGAAGGTATTGGGAGATTAGAGTTTTGTGTGGTGGTTCCCAACGTGGTGGACAAAATTTTTGTTGGGTTTTGGATTTTGCATATTGTACTTTTATTTATGCTCATTAGAATTGGATTCTAAAAATAAATCAAGATATTGTCAATGCGATGACACGTGTTAAGTCAGTAACAAAACAGTTACAAGCAATGAGGGATAACAGATGGGAGTCTTTGCTAGCCCGAGTATCTACCTTTTGTCAAAATCAAGCAATAGACACAACATATATGAACAAGAATTTTATTCCTCGAGGGTGATCATGACGTAGAAGTGAAGAAGTGACATATTTTCATCATTACAAAGTTGAATTAGTCTATAGAGTTATAGATATGCACTTTCAAGAATTGTAATTGTTTTGAAGAAGCAAACACGGAGTTGGTTCTTTGTAGTGCATCTCTTGATCCAAAGAAGTCATTCCATGCTTTTGACAAGAGTAAATTGGTTCATCTTGCTGAGTTTTATCCATATGAGTTTTTTCATATTGCACTTATGGAGCTTGAGATTCAATTAGAGAATTTTATCTTTGGTGTTCGTGACGATAAAAGATTTAGTGATGTTCAAGGAGTTTGAGGTCTTGCTGAAAAGTTGGTGGATACGAGGAAAACTGAAATGTTTCCGTTGGTATATTTGTTGGTGAAATTAGTGATGATTTTGTCGGTCGCTACAACTAAAGTATTGATAATGAAGTTATTATGCAACGTTTTCAAAATATGAAAAATCGAAAGGAAATGTTGTAATCAAGTTTTATATATTAATATATTTTTGTTGGGTTTTATGATTATGTATTCTGAGTTAATGTTCATATTTCGGGATCTCTTTTGAAAATTTCTGGGGCAACCACCGGTGAGAGGCATCTTTGATTTCCACGTCTGTAATAACATGTGGCTGGAGGTGAATTTAGCAATTCACTTTGATAATTAAAAATTAACGCATACGACTTCTAAAAATAATAAATTGATTCGCACTTAGGTACAAGAGGGTGGTACATCAAGTTGTAGTGTGGGTGGCAAACCGAGAAGCTCCGATCACCGGAGGACTAAGAAAGCTATCGCTCAAGGATGGGAACTTAGTGATAACAAATGGCGAAAATCAAACACGTTGGTCCTCTGGTTCGGGCAACAGAACCTTAAGTAATCTGATTGCTCGTTTGACAAATGATGGCAACTTTGTCATCATGGATCAAAATTTGTATATTTACTGGCAGAGCTTTGACCACCCTACGGACACGTTCTTGCCGGGCATGAGGATAGGATTGGACTTAAGGACGGGTGTTAACCTGAACTTGACCTCTTGGAAGAGTGTTGATGATCCTTCCCCGGGCAAGTACTCGTTCGGAATCGACTTTCGTGGTGTTCCACAACTCGTTCTTTACTCCGGCTTGATCCCAAAGTGGCGATTGGGTCCATGGAATGGTCAGGCCTGGAGTCAGTCACCAAATGTAGCCACTATCCAGGACCTGAACTTCAGCTTCTACACAACCAAGTTTGAGGTATCCAATAATATATTTGAAATACATATTTATGCAATATTTTTTCCAGTAAGGTTTTATTTGACTATCATGACATGAGAAACATATGTTAATATATCTTTATAGCATTGTTTATTTCGTATTTATTCACATGCTAATACAAAAAAATGGCAAAACTTAAGCCTTGATAATATTAATTGTATATTCAAATTTTACTATTACACTTCAAGTTTTTAATTTTTCTAAGTTGGTATATTCAAATATAAAATTTATATACTATCAGATGACTATAGTCTAATGTGTATAAGGAATACATGTGTTGATTTTTAAGTAAACCGGTGGTGATGATAAGTATTTTCTATATGTGTAGGAGCTCTGTACTCATATCATCAGTGAGAAATAAAAATATGAATATAGAAATACCAAGAGAAGACCTCACGGTGACCCTGGGTGGGGCGACCTCTTGGATAGTTTGGCCAAGTAGAGAGACCTACTCAAGTTTCGACCTCTTAGATTTTTAGTAACTTTATACTTAACCTCCATAATTATTGGGAACTACTAAACGTCGCCCCAAAACTACTTAAATCGTTCCTTCAAATTACCAAATTGCAATTAACAATATATTTAATACCCATATCGTCCCGTGTCTTTAAACAAGGTTTTTGACTCAGTTTTACTAACATTCCTAGCACCAACACCACGAAAATGTCTGGCGAAACACCTAGATCAGGCGAAGTAACGGAGAAGGGTTTTTTTTCCGACTCGAGCGTCTGGCTAAGACGCCTCAACCACCGTGGAGGCGTCTTAGCAAGACGCCTCCACGATGGTTGAGGCGTCATAGCCAGACGTCCCGTTTTTTTAATTTTTTTATCAAATTAAAATTATACGGTGTGTTATCTCAAATTATTTGACGTTTCTTTGCAAGTTTTCGGTGGTAACCGGTCGGATTACACTGAGTTTTTTGCAAGTGATGCAGATTCAAAAAAAATCCAGATCCAACATTTTTTAAGTTCCAAAATCCCCCGGCGGTAAAACATCCTGACTTACAAATATCACCTCGACAGATCATTCGGGAGTCTCGCTCACCGGGAAATTGTTGGATTTTGAAATTGTTGGATCTTGAAATTTTTGAATTTTCGATGTACCGAATGGGTATCGGTCATCCGAATATAGTAAGTATTAACTTATTAATTAATTAATTTAACAATTATCTAAATTTATAATCAATTATCTTTTTAAAAAAATAATAAAAAATAATAAAAAATAACGGGCGTCCGACGGAGCCGCCCCCACGTAGGAGGGGGCGTCTGGCTTCATAGGGAGGCGGCTTACACAGACGCACGACCCATGGGCGGAGCGTCTGGGTAAAACGCCTCCCCGATGGGCGAGGCGTCTGGGTAAAACACCTCCACGATCGTACGTGGGGGCGGCTCCGTCGGACGCCCGTAATTTTTTATTATTTTTTATTATTATTTTATTAAAAAGATGTTAGATATTTTATCAGATTCGAGTACACTGGGGCGTCCGTTGGCTCATTACTCACCCCCAAAATATTATTTTTTATGATTATAAGAGGAATATGAAGAGAGATGTGTGATAGGAGGGTAAAATGTCGCGTTATAGCAGTAGAAATGAGAGAAGGGCAAAATGGTAATTTCAAGGAGCGATTTTAGTAATTTTGGGGCGATGTTTAGCAATTCAGTAATTATTACCAAATACCGATAGAATAGGTAGATGAAATTTATCTATTCTAATACAACGGGATGTATTTAGTGACTGATGGGTCAAATACCCAATCAAACTAAAATAAAATGAAACAAATAAATTCTCAATTATTTGTGGATCTTCTTCGCAAATTCCAACCATGCTGATTTGAATTTGTGGCGTCGCTTTGGAAATACACCCATATCTACTCTATGTCTGATTTGGTCGGTGTCTTTGGCTTTAGTTAATGTTAGATTTAAATTCATAATTCAGCAATTCTCATACAAATAATAGAGATAATAGTTTATGATAACCTAAATGCATGCGAAAACTTGCGGTTGTAGTTTTTTTTTTGCAAAGCAAAAAAAGAGAAGATGTATGTAATGTCCTCGAAATAGCGGAAAATTTTAAATTTTAAAACATACAATCACTAGAGGACATTACCAAGGATAAACACAAGGTGCACGAACGTATATATCAATATACAGATCTGAGTTTACAAAAAGGGTGATTACATCAAAAGCTATAAGATAAAATATACAGTGTAATCACAACAACCTCAAAACGAGGGGGAAGCAGAATCTGGTCTCAGAAGCTCTCCTCCGCAGACACCACCCTCTACCTCCGCTCACGCCCAGAAAGCAGACATAAATTGCCTGAGTTTCCAGAAGGAAACCCAGTATATCAAACCCTAACACAGATATAGACAATAATGAAGTATGCAACGAAAATGAATAGCCCAATCCAACACGACCGGGACTCAAGGGTCCTCTCACCCCAACCCACCAACACGCGTGCACACATGGCACCGCCGGTACAATCACGGCCACACAACCGGGTCTCAATGGTCCTCTCACCCCAACCCCCAACACTCGTGCACACACGGCACCGTCGGTACAATCACGGCCACACAACCGGGTCTCAAGGGTCCTCTCACCCCAACCCACCAACACGCGTGCACACATGGCACCGCCGGTACAATCGCGGCCACACAACTGGGTCTCAAGTGTCCTCTCACCCCAACCCCCAACACATGTGCACACAAGGCACCGCCGGTACAATCATGGCCACACAACCGTGTCTCAAGGGTCCTCTCACCCCAACCCCACACACTCGTGCACACAGGGTACCGTCGGTACAATCACGACCACACAACCGGGTCTCAAGGGTCCTCTCACCCCAACCCCCAACACTCGTGCCCACACGGCACCGCCGGTACAATCACGGCCACACGACCGGGTCTTAAGGGTCCTCTCACCCCAACCCACCAACACGCGTGCACACATGGCACCGCCAGTAGAATCACGACCACACAACCGGGTCTCAAGGATCCTCTCACCCCAACCCCCAACACTCGTGCACACACGGCACCGCCGGTACAATCACGGCCACACAACCGGGTCTCAAGGGTCCTCTCACCCAAATCCACCAACATGCGTGCACACATGGAACCGCCGGTACAATCGCGGTCACACAACCGGGTCTCAAGGGCCCTCTCACCCCAACCCCCAACACGCGTGCACACAAGGCACCGCCGGTACAATCACGGCCACACAATCGGGTCTCAAGGATCCTCTCATCCCAACCCCACACACTCGTGCACACAAGGCACCGCCGGTACAATCACGACCACACAACCGGGTCTCAAGGGTCCTCTCACCCCAACCCCCAACACTCGTGCACACACGGCACCGCCGGTACAATCACGGCCACACAACCGGGTCTCAAGGGTCCTCTCACCCCAACCCCCGACACTCGTGCACACAAGGCACCGCCGGTACAATCACGGCCACACAACCGGGTCTCAAGGGTCCTCTCACCCCAACCCCCAACATTCGTGCACACAAGGCACCACCACAAGATATCAAGCCGACAATCTGTGTCGTTTCCCACCGGGGCCAGAGAGACGAGCCGTCTTCAATCAAACACTCATACCACTATCGGGCGATAGTCTGTGTCGTTGCCCAAGGGGCCGGAGAGACGAGGCGCTTTCAAACGTACAAGCACACCACTATCGGGCGACAATCCGTGTCGTTGCCCACCGGGGCCGTAGAGACAAGGTGTCGTCAAGTGTACTCAAAAACCACGAATCCACCAAAAATGGCAAAAACGGTCAAACGAAAACCGTTTAACGGTCGACCGATCCTCACCTAGAGAACGGGCCCAACCGAAAAACCCGTCAATCTGTCGAACGACAAAGGGGGCCCGGTCGACCGAAAAGCACCAGAGAAAACATTTTCGCAAACGAAACTCCAATGGTCGGACGACCCAAGACTTCCGGTCGACCGAAAACCTCCAGTACAACCCACCAACAATCCATACTACACGGTCAACCGAAACAACACTAGCGGTCGACCGAAATCCACCAGTGCAAAAACCTTTAACAAGTCTTTCAACGCGGTCGACCGAAACAACACTAGCGGTCGAGCGGACATGAAGTTAACTTAAGTTGTCGGTCGGATGAGTCAAACAGGCGGTCGACCGTTTGGATGGTCAACGCCCCAACCGACCTACGACAGCACTTTCGGTCGACCGACAAAGGGGACCCGGTCGACCGAAAAGCACCAGAGTGTCCATCCCTCGCTCGAAATTCCACAACCGGTCAACCACCCCAAGGGTATCGTTCGACCGGTGCGAGGATATCGCCCAAATTACCCTATAATCGGTCGTCCGAACCCAGAACACCGGTCGACCGATTTTAGTGCAGAAATCGTTGTGCAGGTCCGACGAGCCAAAACGGCCTACCGTCAACCACTCTCACCCCCACACTAACAATAAGTGAGCGTAAAAGCAAGTTTGACATACCTTGAAGACTTGAAGAAGCCTTTGAAGAAACGACAACGAGCGTTTCCACGAAATAGCTCATACTCCGGTGACCTTCTTCTACTCCGATTTCTTCGACAACTCCGGCAACGACCCGACGAGTCTCGAACAACACGACCCGGAGAAATTCTGAGCTCCTCGCCTCAGAGAACTGCAAATCAAGAGAGAGAGAGACTCGAGCGTGAGAGAGAGAATAGCACGAGAGAGAGAGGGAGAAAACCCACCAACTCATATACCTCCCCTCATCTCCACTATCCACCTCAACACCACCCAATCAATCCCAGCCCTCCATCCTAATCCACCCCTAATCACAATTAAAACAATAACAAGGAGTTAGGATTTAACAATCCACCCTCCTTAAAAGAATTTCGCCCTCGAAATTTAATCCAGTTCTTACCAAACAGCTCCGGATACAACTTTCAGACTTCCTCCTCAACCTCCCAAGTAGCCTCTCGCTCAGAGTGATGCTGCCACCTGTCCTTAACCAAAGGAATGGTCCTCCTCCTGAGTTGGTGCTCCATCCGATCCACAATCTCTACCGGTCTCTCCTCTAGAGACAAATCCTGCTGGATCTCTGGAACCTCAATCTGGATCACATGAGAATGATCTGATATGTACTTCCTCAGCATCGAAACGTGGAAGACATTGTGAAGACCAGAGAACTGTTGCAGCAGCGCAATCCGGTAGGCGACCTCTCCAACACGATCTAAAATCTCAAACGGCTCAATATACCTCGGGCTGAGCTTCCCCTTCTTCCCGATTCTCATCACCCCATGCGACGGTGAGATCTTCAGAAAGACATGGTCGCCAACCTCAAAAATCAGCACACGCCTACGCTGATCCGCGTAGCTCTTCTGCCTGCTCTGAGCTGTCGCTAGTCTCTGCCTGATCACATCGACCTTCTCAACATACATCTGCACAATCTCAGGCCCGACTAACTGTCTCTCACCGAACTCACTCCAGCGTACCGGTGATCTGCAAGGTCTCCCGTACAAAGCCTCATACGGTGTCATCCCAATACTCGCATGGTAGTTGTTGTTGTACGCGAACTCAAACAACGGTAGGTGCTCATCCCAGTGTCCTGCCCAATCCAGAGTGTACGCTCTCAGCATGTCCTCCAAAGTCTGAATAGTCCTCTCGGACTGCCCATCAGTCTGCGGATGAAAAGTTGTACTGAACTTCAGACGAGTTCCCAGAGCCTGCTGCAAAGTCCCCTAAAATCTGGAAGTGAACCTCGGATCTCGATCTGAAATGATACTCACTGGCACACCATGCAGTCTAACGATCTCCTCAATATACAACCTCGCCAGACCCTCCAAAGGTAGAGTAGTCCGGATAGCCAGAAAGTGTGCCGACTTGGTCAGTCGATCGACTATTACCCAAATTACGTCATGGAAGCTCTTCGTCTTCGGCAACCCAGTGACGAAATCCATCGTCACATGCTCCCATTTCCACTCTGCTAGCTCGATACTCTGCATCGGTCCCACTGGTCTCTGGTGCTCGATCTTAACCTGCTGGCAAACCAAGCACCTAGCCACAAAATTAGCCACATCGCGCTTCATCCCTCTCCACCAGAAGTTCCGCTGCAGATCCTTATACATCTTCGTACTCCCATGGTGAATGGAATATCTCTCTCGGTGTGCCTCCTCCATGATGTCATCTCTCAGCTCATCGACCTTCGGCACCCAGACCCGACTCCAGAACCTCAAACCTCCATCCACTCCCACAGTGAAGTCTGATCCATAAAAGGTGCAGGCACGTTCGTCAACCCGAACGGCATCACTAGAAACTCAAAGTGCTCGTACCTCGTCCTGAAAGCTGTCTTCTGAACATCTGCCTCTCTTATCCTCAACTGATGGTACCCGGATCGCAGATCAATCTTCGAGAACACCTTCGCTGACTGCAACTGGTCAAACAGGTCCTCGATCCTGGGCAAAGGATACTGATTCCTCATAGTAACCTTATTCAGCATCCAATAATCTATACACATCCGCAACAGTCATCTTTCTTCTTCACGAAAAGAATCGGCGCACCCCAAGGTGAGACACTAGATCGGAAACCTTGTATCCATTAGAACCTGCAACTGCTTCTTCAGCTCGGCCAACTCTGCAGGCGCCATCCTGTACGGAGCCTTCGACTGCGGCGTAGCTCCAGCTACCAGATCAATTCCGAACTCTATCTCCATGTGAGACGGCAAACCGGAAACATCATCAGCGAACACGTCGGGAAAATCCTGAACAATCTCGATGTCCTCCAGCCTCCTTAACTCAGGATCTGGAACTACCAAGGTGGCTATGAAAGCCCTGCAACCTTGCTGAATCAACTTTCGAGCTCTAACAGAAGAAACAACCAACCGACCTCCGCGGTCCTTCAATGCTCTGATCAGAAGATCAGGCAAACCTCGCCTCGGAATCAAAATCCTCTTATCCCGGCATAAGACTCGAACATCGTACTGGGACAACCAATCCATCCCAAGTACAACATCAAAGTGTACCATCGGTAGCAAGACTAGGTCAGCCGGAAATTCCTGGTCTCCCGAAGCAATCGTGGTGCCGGGAAGAAATCTCCCCACAGTGCCCACCAAACCCAGGGGTGTGCTGACCTCCAAAGTGGCAGTCAACATCGCAGGGGTACGACCTAACACGCTCGCAAACTGCTTAGAGATAAACGAGTATGTGGCCCCAGAGTCGAATAACACTCTAGCTACCAAATCATCAACGAGCAACGTACCTTCCACTACCGTGCTGGCATCCCTAGCCTCATCAGCCTTGATAGTGAAGAATCTCCCGGCTCTCTTCCCCTGCTGAGGTGGTGCTGCAGGTCTACTCGGTCCATTTGTACCCGACGTGGATCGTCCCGATCGTCCGCTAGGCCTTCCTGGCGCGCTCAGACAAAAACGGACGAAGTGTCCCATCTGACCACAACCGTGACAAGCACCGGGGTGGTGTCCGCACTCCCGTCCCGGATGAACTCTGCCACACTGCCTGCATAGCCTACTCTGTGGTGCTCCACCTCCGTCAATCCGGGGCCTCTTGCCCAGATTCCCCTGCAACTGTCCTCCTGGACGTGTTGCAGGCTTCACATCCATCCTCCTAGCATCCTCCAGGATCCCTGACTTTCCTGGTCCATAATAGTCGCAAACTTCACAATATCAGCTAGAGTATGCGGCATAATAGTGTTGACCCGTGCCCTGAACTGTGGCCTCAGACCCCGCACAAACTTCTGAGCCCTCTGCTCCTGCGTCACAAAAATCTACGGGTAGTAGCGTTCCAAAGCATGGAACCTGCTGATATAAGCAGCTAGAGTCATATCTCTCTGCTCAAGAAACCGAAACTACTCCCTCTTCCTATAACGAAGGTGCTACGGAAAGTACTGTTGGTTGAACTCCGCAAGGAAGTCCTCCCAACTCACATCAATACTGTCGTCGAACACCACCGCCGAGAGGTCCTCCACCAGTTGGACGCCTCCCCGTCCAAAACATAGGTGGTCAGGCCCGCCATCCTCTCCGGTGTCACTCCAATAGCCCGGAATTATCTTCTGAATCCTGAAGACCCAGTCCTCCGCTGCCTCAGGGTCACCTCTGCCACTGAAAATCGGCGGATGTTGTCGCATAAAACGATCATGCATAACGACAGTCTGGTCCACACGGCTCTCCAGAAGCTCGCCCAACATCCTCAGTGTCACTGGCTCAGACGGCCTCTCCTCCGCCTCAGCAACCCCACCAGTCTCCTCACTGGTACTGCGATAGCGCGTAAGAGGTCTCACACGTCTCGGAGCCATCTGCAGAACAAAAGGACTCAGCTCAGCAATGATAATGCATGCACGACCTACTAAAATGTTGACTCAACTCCTAAGGGTTGTTTCTTTGGACAAAGACTCAGGAACCAACCGCTCTGATACCAAGTTGTAACGTCCTCGAAACAGCGGAAAATTTAAAATTTAAAACATACAATCACTAGAGGACATTACCAAGGATAAACACAAGGTGCACCAACGTATATATCAATATACAGATCTGAGTTTACAAAAAGGGTGATTACATCAAAAGTTATAAGATAAAATATACAGTGTAATCACAACAACCTCAAAACGAGGGGGAAGCAGGATCTGGTCCCAGACGCTCTCCTCCGCAGACACCACCCTCTACCTCCGCTCACGGCCTGAAAGCAGACATAAAATGCCTGAGTTTCCAGAAGGAAACCCAGTATGCCAAATCCAAACACATATATGGACAATAATGAAGTATGCAATGAAAATGAATAGCACAATCCAACATGACCGGGTCTCAAGGGTCCTCTCACCCCAACCCACCAACACGCGTGCAGACATGGCACTGCCGGTACAATCACGGCCACACAACCGGGTCTCAAGGGTCCTCTCACCCTAACCCCCAACACTCGTGCACACACAACACCGCCGGTACAATCACGGCCACACAACCGGGTCTCAAGGGTCCTCTCACCCCAACCCACCAACACGCGTGCACACATGGCACCGCCGGTACAATCGTGGCCACACAACCGGGTCTCAAGGATCCTCTCACCCCAAACCCCAACACTCGTGCACACAGGCACCGCCGGTACAATCACGGCCACACAGCTGGGTCTCAAGGGTCCTCTCACCCCAACCCCCAACACTCGTGCACACACGACACCGTCGGTACAATCACGGCCACACAACCGGGTCTCAAGGGTCCTCTCACCCCAACCCCCAACACTCGTTCACACAAGGCACCGCCAGTACAATCACGGCCACACAACCAGGTCTCAAGGGTCCTCTCCCCCAAACCCCCAACACTCGTGCACACAAGGCGCCACCACAAGATATTAGGCCGACAGTCCGTGTCGTTGCCCACCGGGGCCAGAGACACGAGTCGCCTTCAATCAAACACTCATACCACTATCGGGTGACAGTCTATGCCGTTGCCCAAGGGACCGGAGAGACGAGCCGCTTTCAAGCGTACAAGCACACCACTATCGGGCGACAATCCGTGTCGTTGCCCACCGGGGCCGGAGAGACGAGGCGTCGTCAAGTGTACTCAAAAACAACGAATCCACCAAAAACGGCAGAAACGGTCGAACGAAAACCGTTTAACGGTCGACCGATCCTCACCTAGAAAACATGCCCAACCGAAAAACCCGTCAATCGGTCGAACGACAAAGGGGGCCCGGTCGACCGAAAAGCACCAGAGAAAACATTTTCGCAAACCAAACTCCAACAGTCGGACGACCCAAGACTTCCGGTCGACCGAAAACCTCCAGTACAACCCACCAACAATCCATACTACACGGTCGACCGAAACAACACTAGCGGTCGACCGAAATCCACTAGTGCAAAAACCTTTAACAAGTCGTTCAACGCGGTCGACCAAAGCAACACTAGCGGTCGACCGGACATCAAGTTAAATTAAGTCGTCGGTCGGACAAGTCAAACAGGCGGTCGACCGTTTGGATGGTTAACGCCCCAACCGACCTACGACAGTACTTTCGGTCGACCGACAAAGGGGACCCGGTCGACCGAAAAACACCAGAGCGTCCATCCCTCGCTCGAAATTGTACAACTGGTCGACCACCGAAAGGGTATCGTTCGACCGGTGCGAGGATGTCGCCCAAATTACACTATAACCGGTCGACCGAACCCAGAACACCGGTCGACCGATTTTAGTGCAGAAACCGCTATGCAGGTCCGACGAGCCAAAACGGCCTACCGTCGACCGCTCCCACCTCCACACTAATAATAGGTGAGCGTAAAAGCAAGTTTAACATACCTTGAAGACTTGAAGAAGCCTTTGAAGAAACGATGACGAGCGTTTCCACGAAATAGCTCAAACTTCGGCGACGTTCTTCTACTCCGATTTCTTCGACAACTCCGGCAACGACCCGGCGAGTCTCGAACAACACGACCCGGAGAAAGTCTGAGCTCCTCCTCGCCTCAGAGAACTGTAGATCAAGAGAGAGAGAGAGACTCGAGCGTGAGAGAGAGAAGAGCACGAGAGGGAGAGAGAGAGAGGGAGAAACCCTACCAACTCATATACCTCCCCTCATCTCCACCATCCACCTCAACACCACGCAATCAATCCCAGCCCTCCATCCTAATCCACCCCTAATCACAATTAAAACAATAACAATGAGTTTGGATTTAACAATGTACCATGACAGTTAAATTATTGTAGAAAATTACAAACTCGGGTCGTGCAAACCGCACAATCAACCTCTCTTGCAACACACATAATGCTCCTACAACTCATAACATAAACAAAAATACATTAACCTCAATCAGCTCTAATTACAAAGCTGGCTCCTTCAAAAAATATTTGCATGTAGCCCCATGAATGGGCATTTAGTCCATTTGTTGAACTAGTGTCAATATCACGACACTCGTCTTCCATAATCTACAAGTTCAACTCGTTCGACACCATGTAGATAACAACCCCAATATTAGACGCATTTTGTTTTTGTACATTCGGCCCTCATTAACTTTAAGCTTCACGACCCGAGCCACTTTTTTATGCAAATAGTTACAGATATCCCCACTATTATCAATATTCTCCGTCATACCTTCCTTGAGACAGAGCACACCCAAAAAAAGATGTTGCATACTATCATTCGCCTAATGATCAGAAGGCACATCTAGAAATTAATAATCGACATCCCCCTTTTCCTCATGTAATCATGGGTTCGGAATATTCTCCGTATGGCCCTCCACAATTTAGTAGCATGCTTTGGAATCGCTAATGAATGTCACATATTTCCATATCATGTCACATTCGATTTGGAAACCTGACTCCACTTCCAATCATCTTCTGTTTTAAACGACTTTCCATGTTAATCTCTCCAACAAAGCATGTCCATTCCTCATTTAAGAAGAATGGCTTTACTGCAAGAACAAATAGTATCTATCGTAAAAGACTTAGAAAATGGGAGTCTCCATCGATCCCATCCAATGAAATATGAAGCCCGAGTATTTTTAGGAACCCCATATCATAGTGGCGGCAAGACAACAATCTCTTCACGATCAAAAGGGAGCCCAAGCCATGAGTTGAAAGAATCGAATAGATTGGCCATCACCAACATCATAATAGAATTTCTCCCGTAGTTGGAGGTGCAATATTCCACATCATGCTCAAGAACACATGGAAGGTGGTCTTGCTAGCCAAGTAGTATTGCTTCTTATGTGCTTGCTCCTCTTGCATCTTACCCATAAAGATCGGTCACTTGAAGCACCTAATAAAATTAAACGGAGCATTCCGACATCATTCCACGAGACGGTGTTGCCTGAGTCCACCTTCATTCTTTTTAGTACATATATCCTTCCACCAGACAAGCACCATCTTCTTTCCATCCCTTATATAAAATGTACCACTATTCTCTCTGGTTCATGAAGGATACTTCTAGGAAATTGGAATGTAGATGTCCAAGAAATGCTCAAAGATACAACTACCCTCTGCACCATATAATTCAACATGACCTTCCATTGGTAATTGGGATCGCCACCAATCACTTGACCAGGCTTTAGATCTATCAAGAAGACTCACATAATCTATTTGTTCTTTCAAGACTAGTGGCCAAACTCTTCCCAATTCTTAATGCGAACAAGGGCAAACCAAGATACATGATCGGAAAATCAACACTGAACATGCCCAAATGTTGATAACTCCAACCGCTGTGCTGTTTGTCACCACTCATAAAATTTGACTCATATTCAATTGTAAAGCCGACATATAGGCAAACTCCCTTATCATTCACTTTTATCACCCTTACATTCTCCATTGTGGTTTCTGAAAAGGGAAATGTTTGTTGAACGCAGCGCGTCACGGACGCGTTCTACGTGGACATCCATGTCAGCCCTTACGTGGCCAAAGCATGAATGTTTTTTTGTTTTTTCTTCCTGATGTCCACTCAAATCACATTAAATGTGTTTCAACTCAGCACGTTCTCTCTCTCCACCCAAATACAAATATGATTACACTCTTTCTTTCTTCTTCATTCTTTCTCTCCAGAATAAATCACCATTTCGAGCAAGATATTAGGTCGAAGAAGCGTCTGATGCCGACTCCCAGGATTCTTTACAACGTAAGCAGCGTGAATGGGACGGTGCGAAGACTTCCCGATGTTCTACATAAACAGGAAATCTGAGATGCCATTTTTTTCCTAAACGTAATTCTTGTGGGGTAAAATATACAGTGGGAGGTTTGTTGAGTTTGTGCGGGGGTGGCAGGGGGCGGCAGCCCCTGCGGGGGACGTGAGTCCCCCCCCCCCCCCCCCCCCCCCCCCCCCCGCAAAGCGAGCGGACAGAGGGAGCGCACTTTGCGGACGTTTTTTTGTTTCGACATCATATTATTGCATTCCATATATTGATTCATTTATTCCGACAATAATGAAGCCATATATTATTCCGGACTGCAAATACACTTATTCCGGACTGCAAATACACTTATTCCGGACAGCAAATACACTTATTCCGGACAACAAGTCCACTTATTCCGGACAAACTTTATGTTCCGTTTCTGGACACACTTTATTCTTAAACCGGACAACAAATACACTTATTCCGGACAACAAATACACTTATTCCGGACTGCAAATACACTTATTCCGGACAAACTTTATGTTCCGTTTCTGGACACACTTTATTCTTAAACCGGACAACAAATACACTTATTCCGGACAGCAAATACACTTATTCCGGATAAACTTTCTGTTCCGTTTCTGGTCACATTTTCTTCTTATTCTGGACAACTACACTTATTCCGGACTGCAAATACACTTATTCCGGACAGCAAATACACTTATTCCGGACAACAAATCAACTTATTCCGGACAAACTTTATGTTCCGTTTCTGGACACACTTTATTCTTAAACCGAACAACAAATACACTTATTCCGGACAACAAATACACTTATTCCGGACAGGAAATACACTTATTCCGGACAAACTTTCTGTTCCGTTTCTGGACACACTTTCTTCTTATTCTGGACAACTACACTTATTCCGGACTGCAAATACACATATTCCGGACAGCAAATACACTTATTCCGGACAACAAATCAACTTATTCCGGACAAACTTTATGTTCCGTTTCTGGACACACTTTATTCTTAAACCGGACAACAAATACACTTATTCCGTACAACAATATACACTTATTCCGGACAGACACATAACGTAAACAGGACAAACACATAATGTAAACTGCACACACACATAAAGTAAGCTAGACAAATTAAGTTGGTCCAACGTAAAACTTAAAAACAAATATTTTATTATGATAAGTGTGGGCTCTGCACGAATAATGAGACTGCACGATGTCCTAGGGTCTGCACACTGTCTTATCTGTGTATTGGGAAATGAATCGTTCAACTTAAAGAACCGGCGTTTTTTAAAAAGACCAAAACGCGCGAAGAGAAATTTCGCTGACTGGACGCTGAATCAAAGAAAAATATCTGAGCTGTACAGATCCACGTAAGGCGCGTCCGTGACGCGCGCGTCCGTCTATAACTACTCTTCTGAAAATACTATAAGATTATCCACAAACAGAAGATGGGGGTACTTGTTCCCACTCACACGTAAGCGAAATAAGACCCCCAATGTCACGTCTAGTCAAAACAACGTGTTCGGGATGTGAAGTTAAAAACTGCAAGTTCACGGTCACATTAAAGTGGTGATAAATACGGATCGTGTCCACTAGGACCGAAAGTGAGTCATTCGTTAGAGCCCGTTTGGTCTGAATTGTAGAATTTCTCCACTAACTCTTAAGATTATTGACTTTCTGTAACCAAGATATTTTCTTTACGATCAGGTCCCTTGGGTTTGCAATCAGGTCTTTGGCCATTACAAATAAGTAAAAAAAACTTCCAGATCAATCCTTCGTGTTGTATTTGGGTCTTTTTTGCTTCATTTCTCTTCTTTAGTACCTAAACCGTGAAGTGCATGAAACAAATATGGCCTAAAATATATGATATCCAGCATGAATGTACTGTATGATAAACTACTAATCAAATACCCCCACACTTATCGTTTGCTAATCCCGAGTGCAATAAAGTAAAAAAAATACGAAAAGGCAAATCCTAACTAACTTTCGTAGGAATCACGGTTGCACTTAGCACGTGCAACAAGTCGTTAAACCCCATTGTCGTTAAGGAGAAAATGTGGTGTCTCTTGAAGGTTTTCAGCGGATATACCCACAAAATCCAAAAATTGATGCATTATTCAACCTAGAAACACAACTCATGTACCTACTTTTGTCGATCATTGGACACGATAATCCTATGATATAGAGAACCTTAACATCTTAAAATGATACATTGTGTAAAATCCATTAAGGTCCTTCTTTTTTCTAGATAACAAGGAATTAAAACTTGGTGCTTAATTGTCACAAAGTCGAGTTCCATGCACCATTGCATGTGAGGAATTACACTATCATGTACATCGTCCCCTAAATCACCACCTAGGGCGATCACAATCACACGTGTAACGGGAGTTCGATCGGTGCATCCCAAGTGAGATAACTCGAAAGCACCAGGTATTAAGTCCCCATCGAACCTAATATCTCGAGTGATAGGAGTCATGCGAGAAGAGAGAACATCATACTATATTATTTTTTATCCTACATATCAACCAAAACCCCTGACACTTAAGGTTTCAACAAACTTGTTTATTCGAAGAGGCACGAATTCTTTCAAAAGAAAGAGACTAACTAGGTTTAGGGTGGACTTCTATATTTGTATGAGTACTGAAACCCTATGATTATTCTTCCCCTGAGAGAAAATCGGGATGCATCCTTATGACTAAAGATATGACCTAAATCAGTGTACTAGTATCCTAATGCATTATATTCAAGTCGAATCTGGGAGCTTCATTTTTTACTTTGTCTCTCAAAATTTTTGCAAATTCTAATCACACGCAAAACATACAAAAATATTTTCTTCGCAAACACATGAAGATTTTGAAAGAAATTGAAAAATTAAAGCACTCAGCAAGCAAAAGAATGTAAGTCATCCAAGGATCATGGTATATCAAGATATATCGATGTAAAATGCAGCACGCTATCATGAGCCTAACAATACAAACAAAAGAAGAAGAAGAAGAAGAAGAAGAAGAAAAACTTGACTATATACACACATAAAGCATCTACCCACACTTACTTCATGCATTATACTCAACGAATGTGAGTATAATACTACATGAATTTATGCATGAATAAGAAAAGATTTCAGCAACGTGAAACGCAAAGGGAAGTTCATGGTTATATTATGGACATAAACCTGAATTCCCTAAAATGTAAGATACTTAAGAAATGAATACAATTATGTTAACAATTGAGCCCAATTACTCTAGGAGTGGGACTCGCGACAACCAATGTTTTGTTTTTTTAATATAACTACAAACAAAAAGATGCTCCCATCATCCTTGGTTGAAGGACAACGAATGAGAATCCCATAGTGGATCAATGTACCTAAAATGAGAACTTGACACCACTTGGGGCAAAAATACTCATGTGTGAGTCCCCCTCACTAGATATCGGGAGAGGTTGATGAATTAGATGCAAAGGCATTTAGTTCAAATGATCAAACTGAAAAACCTCGAACCTCTCTAGAGTTTAGCAACAAATGCGTAATTGAAGAAGAGTTTCCCTCGTTGTGGTATTAAAATCATGATCATTAATCCAAACTGTCCACAAAATATGCTAGTGTGTCAGAACGAGGTGAAGACCCTTGTCATGCTTGCCCGACACACTAAGCGAGCAGAAAGTTGATCTTTCACCCAAGATATCCTCAAATGACCTCCCAATACCCTCATCAGAACATATGAAGATAATGGTATTAATTATAGAGCCTTGTTCCACCAAAGGTGTGTCCTTGAGGGGCATGACATTAAAATCATGTGACTCAATTACCACGAGACAAAATGATAGACATAATCTTGTGCCAAATCAAAATCAAGTTGGTCCATGTTATTCTCAATTTGGGTAGAATTCCCCACCAAATGGTTATGAATTGAAATCCCAAGTCCCTCTCAGATTAACTAGGACTTTGACTTTAAAATATTGTGCTTTGAATTTACGGTTGTAGTGGTGGTTCGATATCAGAATGTGAATCCTCATGTTGACAAGAAAGGTCACCCTTTACGTTCACTTAACTGTTGTGTCAACTGACTCACTTACATTTCCAAAGTTTGCAAGGAATTCATGTTGGTCTTTATCAAATTTTGAGTGGTTTGCATGAACGTTTGGAGGGTTTGTTCTAAGGAATCAACTTTGGAGTCAACTATGACATTCAAGTCAAAAATTTGGAAAATGAGCTGAGAATGAGTTCAATGATTGGTAGTTGGATGTTGGTAGAGATCTAGGTATTCTGGTTGAGGATACTAGGGTGGGGATAATATATAATACTTATGATTTCTAAAGTTTCCCCATGAATGTGTGTTCCTTGGGTTATACACGAATGTGTATGGGTCATCATGAGTATTTTGTGAAAAAACATCATCATATTCGGGTTTGGGAGGAACATACGAACATTCCTCGTACATATGACCACTTAAACTACTCTAGTCATCTGACGTGACTTTTGGAACCACTGATGAACTCATACCCTCTACCGCACGCACAAAAGAGGCCAATTTCTTGTAATGACTTAGTTTGTTCACCAACATAAAATCCAACATAACTAGATGATGGTCTAGCAGTCGATATCTCTCTCATATTACCCCCAACGTAAAGACTACTCACCCACATAATTAAAATTGTACCAACCCACTTGGGTTTTTCTATGAAGCACCCTAGGATGCAAGGGTTGGGTATACCAGGGATAATTGTCATGGTCCCTACAAAGAAATGAATGATTGCCCATATAACCATCCATTTCGACAATAACACTCTAAAATCAACCACTCTCACAACCACGAGACCAAGCTCGCATAAAAGTGCTCGACTCAACCCTAAAACACTAAGAGAATGTGTTGTAGAGTAGGATACTAAATGATAGAAGTAGAGGAGAAAATGACTCAGGTGAGGAGACAAGAAGCCTTAAAAAGTAGCACGGGTAGTGGGGTTGGGTAGAGGCCTAAACTAGCAAACACGGCTCAAACAAACCTAGTTGACTATAGGTCTTTAGGCTAGACGATGCGTAACCATGACTCCCCACACTCCCAAACGCCTTACCTCCCTTGGCCGCAGGTCGCAAAGCCTAATGAGAAAGTCAAGACCCGGAGGTATTGAAAGTCTCGTAGTAACTAAGCAAACATCTACGTTCAAGCCACAACGTCGAGAACAAGATTGTCTCCTAAGTGAGCCGAAGTCCTTAGGGACGATGTCTACTTGCTTTTAATTAGGGCTTTAGATTAGTGTAATTTTTGGGTCTAAGGAAGGGGTGATGAAATCTCCCACCTTATCTTGTATGAGACAACCCCTCCTTAGTAGTGTTTTGAGTCTTAAGTCTAGTAACTAACTCTTCAAACAATTGCTCACCTCACACTTGTCCCGATGCACCTTACTAACTAATACATGCTTTAACCATGCATGTAGAAGGGAAAGATGTAGGTACCTCACACTACGAATTGACAGCAGAAATGTAAAGAACAGAAGACAAATTCATGCAAGGTCTATAAATGATGCATGACGTAGATGACAATCAATCTAATCTATTGTTTTGAGTTTTAAAGGTCAAGTTATCTTAAGAGGGGAATCATGCATATTTAATGGGTCCTGACATTAGCATGAAGCATGTATTGAGAGAACAAGATGTAAAACACTAACTTAGCACAGCTATAAACAACTACTGAAAAATGAAAGGCAGAATACACACCAGATCTACCACTAGCGGATGTTCTGCTACAAACGGAGGAACAAGATTTTCTGGCAGTGCGGTTTGTCTGGAGTGCTCCTCTGATCATGTGTGTCCCTTGTTGACCATAATCCCATGCATACAAATAAAAAAATACAAACAAAAAATGAAAGAAAAATCCACTGAAATGGTAAATGCGACAAAACCGGAAACTCGTTCCCCGACAATGGTGCCAAAAACTTGTTCAAGATGTGAAGTTCAAACTGCAAGTGCATGATTGCGTTGAAGCGGTAGCAAGTACGGTTCAAGTTCACATACGAGGAGCGAGTGCGGGTTGTCGATGACCATACTCGATTGGGGGAATTAAATGAAGGTTAGGTGTATCAAAACTAACTAATTAATGCGACACCCGACTAAAGAAACCTAATATGACTAGTCTCGTAGGAAGTGAAGAATGCATGCAAAAGTATAGATGTGCGATACATGCATGTGTGTACAATTAAGTGCTAATGACATACATATATGAAAATCTTATAATGATCACAAACCAAAGTATTTCTCTAATGGATTAAGATTTATCATCATCATTAACACATACAAAGCACCAGTCGAGATAAGGCCAAAGATAGTCACATGCTGATGTATCAATCTTATCTCTTTATCCACTCAAATCATATCCTCACATCATCATTCCCCATTAAGTGGGCTCACTAACCAAAGTACGTGTTAAGCATCCATTAGGATCATTAGCATATCAAAGGAAAGAATAAGAAAACCCATCAAAATGGCTACGAGAATCATTTGAAGCTCCAAGATTAATATTAAAAACACACATAAATGTAACTGCATCCACGTTTCACATCATCCTCCACCCCCAATGGGGATGGATTACTCACTAATCATTTCATGAACAAGGAAAACAACAAAGTAAAACAACACATGACAAGTAAAGAAAATTAAATCTAATCAAGACAAGAATGTAAATAACAACAACCAACCTTTGATTATGGTCTTCTCCTCTCCTCCACTACTCCACTAAGGAAGAATTAAACCTACCCTAAGGAGAAGAAAGAGGAAGAAGAAGAAGAAGAAGAAGAAGAAGAGAAATAGAAGGGTTACAAGTGTATTTATAGAAGATTAGAAGGTCTGGACTAATTTAGGCACATTCGGACGGCTGCAAATCAAATCTGGATCCTCCCGAGTGCTCTGCCCGAATACCTGACCCATTCCAGAAATTCATTTGTTTCCAAGCCAGATCCATCAACAAATGATTTGGATCCACTACTGGCGGATGTTTGGGGTCAAATCCGCCCTATATTTCAATAGTAGCTTAAGTTCACCAACGTACTAAGCATGTGGGGGTGCACTCGATCCCATTGGTTAGAGCTCGCTTGGTCTGAATTGTAGAATTTCTCCACACTCTTGAGATTATGGACTTTTTGTAACAAGATATTTTATCTACAATTAGGTCCCTCTGGATTTGCAATATGGTCCTTGGCCATTACAAACAAGTCCAAAAAACTTCCAAATCAGTTCTTTCGTCTTGCATTTGGGTCGTTTTGCTTCCTTTCTCTTCTTTATTACCTAAACCTTGAAATGCATGAAACAAAACCCTAGTAGCACAGATATGAGGTAAAATAAATGATATATAACATGAATTCATCATATGATATGCTACTAATCACAATGCACTTAGCACCTCCATACGTTACAGAAAGTGATAGAGAGCAATAGGATCACATTGCCTCAAATCATTATTTACATTAAAGGATGTCGAGTTTACCTATTCATTGTAACCACAAAGGATACTTACACAAGCTGCCATCAATTTACACCATTTCTCGAGTAACCTATACTTTTCTAGAACTGGCTACAAGAAGTCCCATGAGATTAAGTCATAAGCTTTCCGTAGATTTAGCTTCAAACACATTTTCCTCCGCCCTCTCTTTAATGAATGTTATGACAAAGTTCATACGCTAGAAGTCCCCAATCTCCTGCAATTTGATAAAAATACTTTGTGATTCACCCACAAGTTTTGAAAGTGCATTCTTTAGCCGATTTACTAGAATTTAAATATGAAGAGATACACCATGTTACATATAGAAATAGGTCTGAAATCATCAACTTATTTGGGAGTGAGCTTCTTTGGAATAAGAGTAATAGACGTATAGTTAAGCTGCTTAAAAAATTTAGCTTCTTTAACAGTTGAAAAGATCTTCTTTCACAATAGTCCACGCCATCTTGAAGAATTTTGCATTAACGTCATCAAGTCCTAGAGATTTATCATCACTGCTTGCCATAACAACTCTTTCAAGTTACTCTCTGGATATATTTTGAACCAACATATCCCAATCGACTTGAACAAGTCTAGAAAAAGTAATGTTGGGACATGTACATATAAACTCTAGACTCTGAGAAAACGACGCATCGAAATGCCTCACAAATTTCGTCCTCCTCTTCAGAAACTTCACCCCTACATTCTACTTTACTCACTGTGTTGGTGGTTCTCCTTACTCTCAGGATAGCATGGAAAAACTAGTGTTGGAAATGACTTCAAGTAACCATCTTACTCTCGATTTCTGTAGTATTACCGAATCTTTAAAAATTAGAGCATTCGACAAAGCATCCTACTTTTAGCTTCTTCCATCATGAGATCATTTTAATCCGGGCTTAGAACATGTGCATTTTGAACTCCTACTGGACCCCTTTGCTTTGGTTATCATATCCTCCACATTTTCATAAAATTTTGTTCTCCATTCCTTCAATGTCGTTCGTACCTCATCCAATTTTCCTACCACTTTGAATATTGGTGTGCCTTCAACATAACCACTCCATGCTCATTTTTCCTACCACTTTGAACATTGGTGTGCCTTCAACATAACCACTCCATGCTCATTTAGTAACATCTAGGATCTCTTCATTAGTAGTCCATGCATTGACGAAACGGAACATCTTCTTCTATTTAACACCCATGACTTCAAAGGTTAAAACAAGCCGTCTATGATTACTTAGTTCATTATCCCCCCACTTGTGAACATTGGTGTGCCTTCAACGCAACCACTCCATGCTCATTTAGTTACATCTAGGATCTCTTCATTAGTAGTCCATGTAATGACGAAACGGAACATCTGCTTCTATTTAACACCCATGGCTTCACAAGTCAAGCAGTCTATGATTACTTGGTTCAATATCCCCCAACTTGCAAAAGCCCTCCAAAAAATACTCCAACCATTCAATCGAACGAAAGGCACAGTCAATTCTCGTTTTAATCCACGCATTCCCTCTATGTGAATTTGACCAAGTGAATTCATCGTCAATCGGCTAGACTTCCATCAAGCTCGTCTTATCAACAAACTCAAATCTCGCATAGCTTGTAAATTCGAACCCCCGCATCCTTTCTTCCCAAAATGTCGACTTGTAAGTTGAAATCTCCAAGTATTAACCATAGAGTGCTACCATGGTTTATACTCTTTAATTTCTTAGTCTTTCAATGTAGTCAATCGATCCATACACCACTGATATGTTCATAAGCAATCACCTTGATTGTAACAACCCCTCCAAATAACAACTTGGTCGGATTCATAAAGCTTTGAAATTTTGATTATATGGGGCTTCCACATGATAAGAATACGGCCGGATTCATGGGACAAATCATTTCAGCAGCACTTGCCATTTCCCCATATCGAGCCAGTTTTTCTTAGATAAATCACAAAGGTCTTGAGCTAGCTTTCACTCTGAGATTGCGAAAGAAATGAGAATCAATCGACTTAATTGGGGGAATAACTTAATTGATCTTTTTATGTTATCCTAGTAGCTTGTATTAAACCTAATGAAGTCAATGAATACCTAATTAATAATTTCAAATCAATATGGACCACAATAAAACATAGAAAATACAATCCCTCGATTGGGTTATGTCTGATTTACGAAGCAATTATAACATATATTTCCTGACTACTTCCTTCACCTTTGTTTTACCGAAGTCCTCCCATTATCATAGGAATTTCACAATTAGTGAAATCACCTAAAACATATCATGCATCAAATTCATATTTCATATTTCATCTGACAGGTCATGCATCAAATTCATAAACCGTGGCTTTGTTCGTTCGTGAACTTAACCTCAACCATGTGGACCTTTACAAACGTGATATGAAATAGAAAATTTACTATTGAAACTTAATGTTTTTTATTGTCATTAATAGACTAGTTACGTGGTTAACTGTAATGAAGTGGCATATTCGAAAATGTAATGATATTTTAGATGTTAGCAATATTGTTTATTGACATTCAAGTAAATAACTATAACACGGAGGCTGATTGAGAAATATAATATTCTCAGTGACTTGCAAGCCAAAAACTCTTTTTCTGAAAAAATCAAGGCCTAAGTAGGAGCCTCTCTCTTAATCCACCGTAACGAGGCCATGTGGGTAACTTTTCACTTTCTTGTTTCTTTATTTTCTGTAACTATACTTAAATTTTCATAATAGAAAAGGTGTTAAGGCCAACATTACTTTGTGACAAAGGATGGTTTCAATCTTTCCCGCACTTACGCATTGCCCATCCATAATTACCATTTACTAGGCGTGGCACACTTTCCAAGTGACTCGACGCATCTTCCCTGGATATAGTTTGATGCTCAACGGAAGTACTGGACAAATTGTGGTCCGACTCATGTCAAGCTCTAGAAACACAAGTTTGGTGATGCCAAACGAGGAGTGTAGCGTCTACGGGCAATGTGGCGCCCACAATCTCTGCGTCGGAGGCGAGGCCAAGTGCAGTTGCATGGACGGATTCAAGCTTGAACAGTCCAAAAACGACACTTATCCATCATCATCACCACCGGCTGGGAACTGTGTCAGAAAAGCTCAATTGGATTGTGCTTCGGGTTCATCGCACTTTACCAAAATGTCGGGTATAATGTTGCCCGACACGAGTGTGGCGGTGAGGTGGGACAATATGGATCTTGAGGATTGCAAGATAAGGTGCATGACCAATTGCTCCTGCATGGCCTACTCTAACGTGAATTTTGATGGGAGTGGGTGTTTAATGTGGTTCGGGGACCTTGTAGATGTCAAGGTGCAATCCCAGGGGTCGGACTTATACGTTAAAGTCAAGCTCCAATCACCAAGTAAGTGTTTAAAACGTTTTTCTTTTTCTTTTCTTTTTGCATCCGGAAATCTTGGAACATTGTCATGCCTCCTGAGTTGTAACAAAAGAGTTAATAAATTAGTGAACTATCATAATTAACTAACTTTTTGCCAATGCTTTCCTATTCGCTTTGAACCATTACTTTCGGAGCATCTCTCACGTCTTTCTTTTATCTCTCATCACTCATATCACTTCTCACTCACGGCCATCTCTTTTGTCACTCCTTAATGTTCAATTTATAAATAATTTAGTTATTTTAATATTCAAAAACATCATTTCATTATTTTAGATATCTATAATATAATAAAGTAATGTCAAATCAAAATATATAATATAATATTTTATTTCTAAATTAGCAAACTAAACATATCTGAAAAATAACTAAATTAATTTTTGAGTATTTTGAAATAATAAAAACGAAGACCAAACTTGGCCAATTCAGCCACCGAATCTTCTTATTTTGATTGGCCACGTTGATAGGATCCCATAAAATTTAGTGAGAGAGAAGAGAGATGAGATGAGAGTCGAAAGAGAGTGAGTAAAGGTGTGTGAAGAGAGAGAAATGACAGATGGTGAGAGTAACCGAGTAGATAAGTGAAAAGGATTTCAAAATTGTTTCAGTATTTGCACACTTTATAGTATATAGAGCTCAACCCATAAGGTTGATTTTGCACAACTCTATTAAAATAGTTGATGACGTTTGATGCAATGCCAACGGTAGGATTGAGTATAGGTCCAGAACCGGATGCTCTCCACGGTCCGAACTCAAGACTGCACCAATCAGATCCGAAACTCGGACTGATCAGTCCGGTCTGATCCAAAAACTCAGACCGGATCGGATTTTTTATATTAAAATTTAAGTTTTAGACCGGATTTAGACCGGACCGGACTGGGCCGAAACCCATACCCACCCCGGTGTTGACCGTTTTCTGCTCTCCCGTGACCAATGGAGTGGCATATGCTCCAAAATGGTAATGACGTAGAGCCTGTCATAAAAGTTTTGAAAATGCAAGAGAATTAATAGTTGGTTGCTTATGGTGTTTCGTTGATTCGCTAGCTTTTTGTGCCACATTCAAGAATTTTTGTAAACACCCATAAGATTTTTTGTATGCAAGTTACACGAGCATCTTTGGCCTGAAATAAAGAATAAAATTGTCTTAATTACAGTTTGCTGCCTCAACTACGTCTTGATTTTACTTTACACCTTCGAACTTTAAAATGTGTCAGTTACTTCCCTTGAACTTTTATTTTCTAACACTTTACCCCTTGAACTGTTAAAATACATTATTTAAACACTTGTTTATTTATTTTTGAATTTTTTTACGTTGTATCCTTAATACACTCTTAATACTTAGTCAACGTCAAAGTTTAGATCGAATCGGATGTGAGATCATGTTCAAATTTGAGTCAGATTGGTACTGAATCTGACCCAAAATTGAGTCGGATAAATCCATTTTTTGTTTCTTATGGAATTATTTGAATAAAGTAAGGTATTTGTTTAATTGTTTTACTACTCCATAAACATTATTAAACATTTGAACTGTTTTCATATTTTTTTAACAAATAAAAACTTAACATTCCAGTGAATTCAACGTGCACAAACAACATAATTCAGTTTAAGGAAAATTGAATTTTGTTGAGTTATGCTTTCGACTGTTTTTCGTTTGATTGTTAACAACTTTCCGTCGATTTCGCCACTAAAAATAGTTAATTTTTACATGATCAATTAATTGATCATACACCAACACTTGCAGGGAAACAATATTCAAAGCTAAAAGTTACTATCCTGGTAATTTGTGTGGTTTTTGGCACAATCTTCCTGGCCTCCGTTTGCATTTTCATTTGGAAGCATCAAAATCAAAACAAAAGAAAGGGTAAGAATGTTTTTTTCTACAGTTGTCTTATGTTCATATTTGATACATTTTATGAACACGGAGACTTCGATAATCACAATGAAGGTGATGAGGAGGAGGAAGATGATCTAGATCTTCCCATCCTTGATTATGCATTACTTGCTACAGCCACAAACAATTTTTCTGACGAAAACAAACTAGGGGAGGGTGGTTTTGGCCCAGTCTATAAGGTGATATATTTTCATATGTGAACATATATAAATATATGATTACTACTGTATACTTAGATATATGTAAATTTTGTGACTATGTTCTTAATATTTTGTGCCATATTTAAAAAAAGGGTACGTTGACGGAAGGAAAAGAAGTGGCAATTAAACGACTTGCCAAGTACTCAAAACAAGGTATTAAGGAGTTCAAGAATGAGGTAATGTTGATTGCAAAGCTCCAACATCGGAACCTAGTCAAACTTCTTGCTTGTTGCATTCATGGAGACGACAGACTGTTGATCTACGAGTACATGCCCAACAAAAGCTTGGATGGTTTCTTATTTGGTTTGTCTTCCAAGCATTTATCTATCACATAAAAGAAATTCCTAGATTACTTAATGGAAACTAGATGGAACCAGTGGTGCAGAATGGACCTTTTACGTCCAGACTTTTACGTCGGTCCCACTAAAGCTGATTTAAAAAACCTATGTACTGGGGGGGGGGGGGTTTATGTCGGTAACGTAAAAAGGTCTTACGCGTCTCCAGGGATGCAGTTGGGTATGTGAGTTCACACACTCTAGGTCACAAGATCGAATCTCAACAAAACATTTTATTTAATGCTAATGCGTTCCGATGAAAATAGTGTTGGACCACCCTCAATTTGGAATCGCAACCCGTCTGTCCTAAGTAAGAGCGGATGTCGGGAAATTCTGGCATTAAAAAAAGGTCCTACAGGAGTACGACAGACATAAAAAGCCCTCACTTATTAGGAAGGGCGGTCAAACTGACGTAACAGGTCAAAAATACCGAAGTAGGTCATTCTGCACCAGTGAAAATTATGACATTACAAGATTTGGTTGTGTAATGAAAGCTTGACAAAATAGTTGTAGAGGTGTAATGTTGTCATTTCAAATTTATTTGCTAGTCAGGTAATTATTGAATTCAAATAATACAATACCAAAGTTGAATGCTTAGGTTGAAGTTGGCAAAAATTGTAGTTAAGTGGCGAAAGATGTTACTTACTCCATATATATAAGGTAAATTATTTTTTTACTAACGTTGATGCATATAATTTTTTTTTGTTTATTTTGTAAAGCAAAAGCGAAGACTGAAGGTCTAGACTGGCAAACACGGTACCAAATTATCAGAGGAATCACAAGAGGACTTTTGTACCTCCATCATGACTCAAGGCTGAAGATAATCCATCGTGACCTCAAAGCAGGCAACATTCTTCTTGATAAAGACATGAACCCCAAGATCTCTGATTTTGGCATTGCAAGAATTTTTGGAGGAGACGAGACTGAAGCAAACAACACCCTCAGAGTTGTTGGGACATAGTAAGTGTAGTAGACATGTGTACTTATTTACTTTTGATAAATGTTCAACATTACATACTTACTTGATCGTTCAGTGGATACATGTCTCCTGAATATGCATTGGATGGCATTTTCTCTGTCAAGTCTGATGTCTTCAGCTTTGGAGTTCTATTGTTAGAGATCATAAGCGGTGTGAAGAATAAAGCGACATTTAAAGCCAACCGACAAGAAAATCTTATCGGACATGTAAGCAAAGAAAGTAAATATTTTTATGTTCTTCTACTATGTTGTAATTAACTAATTTTTTTCACAAGACTCGGTTTTAATTATTTTTCTAAAAGCATATATTAAGTCTTTCATTAATATATTAGGCGTGGGAGCTTTGGAGTGAAGGCAAAGGTGTTGAGCTTATCGACCCTACAATGGGTCCACCTTTTGACAATGACGTGGTGTTGAAATACATTAAAATTGGGCTACTGTGCGTGCAAGAGCAGGCAGACGACAGACCGTTGATGTCGTCTGTGCTACACATTCTGGACAGCAATATCCAGTCAATTTCTGAACCGAAACAACCAGCATATGTCACAATTGGGCCTCCAGCTGAGATAGACATATCATCTTCAGCGAATCTAATTATCTCATCAAGCTCAAACAACATGAGTGTGACCACGTTTGAAGGAAGATAATCAAAAGCGCCAATCAATATGTTATTTATTAGTAAGTAGTGATATCTAATATTAATTAGATAGCAATAAATGTTGACATGGTACTTTCTTTCCTAGGGATTAAACAAATCGCCATTGGAGTATGTTGTATCAAACAACATGAGTGTGACCATGTTTGAAGGAAGATAATCAAAAGCACCAATCAATTGTACTGTTAATTATTAGTAAGTAGTGATATCTAAATTAGATAGCAATAAATCTTGACATGGTACTTACTTTCCTAGGGATTAAACAAATCGCTATTGGAGTATGTTGCATTCATAAGTATGTTCTATGTGACTTTTATATAAATGAAATTGTGTACACTTTGTATCTAACTTACAATCTAGCCTAATATATATATATATATATATATATATATATATATATATGAAAAAATGGGGTTGTGTTGAGGCCACAACCATGTTACCTGTTAGTTAGTGAAATAGACCATTGGATTTTAGTCCAATGGTGCATATTGATAGACAAAGTATAGTACAAACGCGATTCTGCATGTATTTTTCAACTTCTAAAAATGTAAATTTAATTCTACTCCCATCTCTTCTTCTTTTCTTTTGTCATCTCTTGTCCAAACTTCATACCATAAAACATGGGAACTACTAAACGTCGTCCCAAAACTACTTAAATCGCCCTTTGAAATTACTAAATTGCCCTTAATAATATATTTAATACCCATATCGTCCCGTGTCTATAAATTAGGCCTACGGTCTTGTATATTCATAATTTATCAGTAAAAACACCACGAAAATGTTTGGCGAGGGTGATGCATCCGGTGAGGTAAGCTTGGCGCGGGGCAAAATTTGGGTCGAGCGTCTGCATTAGACGCCTCCCCCAAGGTGAGGGCGTCTGCGTAGGACGTCCTCCCCTTGGCCGAGGCGTCTAACGCAGACGCCTACGCAATGGGAGAGGCGTCTTATGTAAACGTCCTCCCCTTGGGTAAGGCGTCTTTAGTAGACGCCCTTCCCTTGGGCAAGGCGTCCTACGCAGACGCCTCACCCTTGGGGAGGGCGTTTAACTCAGACGCCCCACCCATGGGGTAGGTGGCTAATCCAGACGCCTGGAATTTTTTGATTTTTTTAATTTCGATTTTATTTTTGTATGTTCCGTTGGAAGATTTCGGTGGTGATGGAGTGGATTACAGTGAGTTATTTGAAACTACACAAATCTTTGCAACAATCGATGAAGCAAGTAAATGGACCAAACAAGTAGCTATCGGAGCTGGGTTTTTTTTGGTCGTGTCGTCGTACAAAACAAGATCAGATAGTCGGATGGATTGTTATTTGAGATGCGACCGGCGAAATCAAATGAAGTCTCGGGATATGGATACTGCACTTTGAAGAAACACCAAAAGAAACGGTTGCGGTTGCCGTTTCTTAATAAAAGTGGTGGAGCGACGAGATCGTGATGGATGGGTTGTGGTTTTTAATAGTGGTAACGGACATCACAACCACAGACTGGCAGTTTATCCAGAGGGTCATCGTCAAATTAGTGGTCTAAGTGCTGGGCGAAGAAGATTGTTCGTGATATGACAGAGGCGCAAACAAAACCGCGGAACATCTTGAAGGCAGTAAAAGAAAAATTCCCGGAGGACAATCCAAATCAAAGACATATTTATAATTTCAGAGATTACATGAGAACGACAAAATCTCAAGACCAGAATCCCGTCCAGCAGTTTCTCTATCAAGCAGTGCAGTGTGAGTACTTACATTGGATTATGGCGGATCCAGAAACTAATGTCGTCACTCACGTTTTTTTGGCACATCCGACGTCAATCCAGTTGTTGCAGACATATCCTTTCGTTATCTGCATGGATTCGACTTACAAGACGAACAAGTATAAGATGCCTTTGTTCGAAATGATTGGGGTCACACCAACAAACATGAATTTCCTTATCGGATATGCGATTTTGATGGATGAATCTTACTCCAGTTACCTGTGGGTGATGGAGAAGTTGCGAGATCTGTTATTGGGGACTGTCAACCCGACTGCAATAATAACAGACCGGGAGTTAGGCCTTATGCGACCGGTGAGAGAGGTTTTTCCTGACTCTGCTCATTTACTCTGCACATGGCACATCAACAAAGACGTATTCAACTACGCATACCACGTATTCGGCAAGAATAAGCAGATGGCAGAGACTTTGAGTCGTGGAAGATGGAGGAAAATCATGCTTTCTACTTTACAAGCCGAGTATGATAGAGCTTTGTATGCTCTGAAAGATTTGTATAGATCGTGGCCGGCTATCACGGAGTATCTGGACACCACGTGGTTGGTGGATAAAGAAAAGTTTGTGCTGAATTGGACGAACAAAGTCCTTCATTTTGGGAACACCACGAATTGTAGGGTCGAAAGTGATCATTCGGCTCTAAAAAAGTGGATTTCTACATCGACTGCAGCTCTGGACACTCTTTTCGAGCGCGTCAACGCGGCTATTGAAATGCAGCTGACGAATATTCGAAACTTTCTTGAAGACTCGAGAAGGCGAAATTTGACTAATTTCGGACATCCTCTATATCGTCACATAAATGGTCGAGTTTCGCATCACTGCTTGCAATTGCTAAGTCAGGAGGTGAACAGACATACCATCGAGTTCTTAAACTAAATTATCACAATTGTTAAATTAAATCAAAATTTGTTAAACTAAATTAAAACAATTGTTAAACTAAATCAAAAATTGTTAAAACTAAATATCACAAATGTTAAACTTAATAACAATTTGTTAAATTAAATTATCAGATTTATCACAATTTATTAAAGTAATTATCAGATTTAATAATTAAAAAAACAAAAATTATGGAGGCGTCTGCGAGAGACGCCTCCCGCATGGTGGAGGCGTCTGTCGGAGACGCCTCCTCCATCGGGGAGACGTCTCCCGTTACGGGTCGGCGTCCGAGGGAGACGCCCCCCGCATGGGGCGGGCGTCCTCGGAAGCCGCTCCCCCTATGGGGGGAGCGGCTTCCTAAGACGCCCGCCCCATGCGGGGGGCGTCTCCCTCGCACGTCGACCGATTTTTTTATTTTTTTTGAAAACAAATAAATAACGTAATGTTACCGTATAAGGGTACACCGGGGGAACTGCTGGCTGCTTGTCTGGCCTCCGAGACATTCGTAATCTTCTGTAGTAGGTATAGGAAGAGAAAGTTTTGAGAAAAGAGTGAAATGGTGAGATATATAAGCAAAAATAGGAGGAATGACAATTTGGTAATTTCAAGGGGCGATTTAACTAATTTTGGGACGATGTTTAACAATTCAGTAAAACATCACCTAAATCAATCAACTTAGTATCAACCAACATCCACTATTTCAAGTAGAGGCACTAAACCAATCGATCTTAACTAGACAGGACTAAATAGTTATTTGGTCTTGTAAAAAGTTTAACTCAAAATATGATTAGTTGTGTTCAAATGTGAAAAAACCAGAGACCAAAAAGACTAAAAAATTTGATTCATTCCAACAAACAATTTGTTAAGGTTTATATTAAGTATTTTATCAATTTTTTACCACTTTAAATGTTAGCACTAATCTATGTTATAATAGTAATAAAACATGTTTATTTTATATTCTTAATCATCTAAAAAAGAATTGACACATGATCATACCAAAATGGGTTATTTGCTTGGGTGCCACCAAGAAACAACTAAATTGGCTTTATGCCACATGATTTTGTCTATTTAGTCTAATGTCATAGCAAAATTAAATTATTTATCTTAATGTCATAGAAAATAAAATATTTATCTTCACGTCATTCCGTCGGTAAACCGTTAATTTTTCCGTTAACGTCCGTTAAATATATTAATATTTAATGAAAATTTTGCAGAATCACCCTGAATAAACCAAAAATTCATAAAATTCATTATATGTGTTGTAAAAATTACAAAACATCACAAAACAAATTATTTATACTCTCACCTCTATCTTTCAACTTTCATTTCTTCTTTTCTGTCACTAAACTTAATGACTTGATTACTAAAGCAATGAAATACGATAAAAAAAACTCTAAAAACTATTTATTTTTATTTTTCTTATTTCAGATTCACGATTTTTAATATTTTAGTACAAAAATCTGATAATTGATAAAAGAAATTTTATACAAAAAAAATAATATTTTTGGAATAACACATTTTATATAAAAATGAATTTTTATTAGACAAATGATTTTTTTAATAAAAAACAATTAATTATTTTGTATTTTTAAAATTAAAAAATTATCGAATTTCATTAGTTTAGTAATCGAGTCATTAAGTTTAGTAAGAGACAAAGAAGAAACGAAAGTTGAAAGATAGAAATGAGAGAGTATAAATAAAAAATTTGAGAAATGTTTTGTAAGTTTTACGACACATAATACATTTTTGGTTTATTCAGGGTGATTCTACAAAATTTCCATTAAATATTAATATACTTAACTGTTTTCCATTAACGGTTTACCGATGGAATGACATAAAGATAAATATTTTGTTTTCCTATTGTATTAAGATAAATAGTTTGATTTTGCTATGACATTAGATCAAATAATCAAAATCAGGTGATATAAAACCAATTTAGTTGTTTCTTGGTGGCACCCAAGCAAATAACCCGACAAAATTAATAAATTGAACCTAACTTGACTAATTTGGTCTAGTTTGGTCTCCATTTTGATATTCAAGTGAATTGGCAATTGAAATTTTGGTTTCAAACTAATCTGATCCAGGAGCAGTGAAGAAAACAAGTTTCAACTATCACAAACTTCCACAGTTCCACTTCGTACGTACACTGTTATGGTTAACTTAAAAAATCCATATCATATTTAGTAAAAAAAATAATTTTTAACCTTTTAGACTAATTTACCATGGAATTGTACTTTTGTATGTCTTTTCTAACATTTTAATCACTCCTTTTTATGATTGAGATATATATATTTGGACAATTTAAACCTTCTTTCTATTCCCCCTCCAAAAAATATTAATCTTTAAACATACTAAATTATATACAAATCCGTAATAATTTATATTTATCATAGCACCTCAAAATAATAATACTTTGTAAGGTGTGCGTGTCGTCACAGAGGTGCAGCGAGGAATCTGATCCAGTGTCAATAGTTAGAAATTGGGTGGCGAATGTCTGATAGTAGTTTACTGTGAATATCTCTCCAATACGGATCTCTTTGTCAAAGATTATTTGTGGACCTTTTTTTAACTCCAAATGGAGCGAAAATTATGGTCTCCAAATGGTCTCTTGATGTTGGGTTGTCAAGGAAAATTATCGATGATGGGGTCTGAGTTTCAATTTCCATCTTACAACTTCATCTTTGGACGGTTTCTAGTTTCAAAAAACTTATTAAGGATTTTGGGTATTTGCTGGATGTGCATGGAAAATTTACATCGGTAACATCCCGAATTTTTAGCACAATGCGGAAGCGGTGTTTTTTCTATTATACATATACCAAAATGAATGTCACTACAAAATTACTATTTGGCTAGGCTAACACAGTTTTTCATCGGTTCCATCTGTACAATAACGATCAATCACCGTCCGCCTTGAACATTCCTACCCATGCAAAACAATGCAACCTACTCTTAGAAAAAGCTTGCAACCAGAAACAAAACAATACTTGAGTCCCGAGGGACCCCGTCTGCAAGTGCTACTACCTGGTTAAGACTTTATTTGCTTTATAATAGTTAACATGTGACATCGAATACAATTAAAATAATCTTAACGATGAAATAATAACCAATTTTCTTCATATGACTAAGAGGCATATTCATATTCAAGCTTAACAAATCAAAACTTACGATTTAATAACTGAACTCCTAAACGCCGTCCGTAAATTACCTAAATCGCCCGTCTGAATTACCATATTGTCATTCTTTCATTTCTACTTATATATCTCTTCATTTCACTCTTCAACCACCACTCTCACTTCATCTTCCTAAAACTCATAAAAAACAACTGTTGTAGCTACTGGGCGACGAAACGGATATGTCTCGGAGGTCAGGGAAGGAGTCACCGAATGCCCCGATTTACTCGAATTAGGTAAAAAATCACATTTATTTTAAGTTAACAAAAAATATAAAAAAATAAACAAATGGAGGGGTCGTCCGCAGGAGCCGCAACCGGCCTCTCCTGGGGTGGCTCCCGCAGATGCCCTTTTTTTAATTAAACAAAATTTAATTTTAATTGTTAGTTAAATTGATTGATTAGTTAATTAAATTGTTATAATTAGTTAAATTGATTAATTAGTTAATTAAATTGTTTTAATTAATTAAATTAAATAATTAGTTATAATTGTTAGTTAAATTGATTATTAAGTTAATAATTAGTTATAATTGTTAGTTAAATTGATCAATTGTTATAATTAGTTACATTGATTGATTAATTAGTTCAATTAGTTAATTGATTATAATTAATTATAATCGTTAGTTAAATCGATTAATTTTTATAATTAGTTAAATTGATTAATTGTTATAATTAGTTTCATTGATTGATCAATTTGTAAATTTAGTAATTTAAATCCATTAACGAAATTTTATTTCTAAGATCACACCTACTGATATGCTGATCAAAAATCAACACCACCATCTATCTTCTTTTCACCAACATTCAAAATCATTTGCCTAATACTTAGACGAACGTTGCTAGGGTGTTGTTTTCAGATATGAGTCCACAGACTCTTTGTTCCATCTGAATTTCTTGCAGTAAACATGCTTTTACAGTGATTACATTCAGCCCTTGGCTGAGACCATTCAAGTTATACTTAGAAAAATATTTCCAAATATCAGATGTGCAACGTATGGTCCTTTTGTTTGGTTGTGGTTATTCAATGTTTGGTGTGACATTATCATTACATTGGGTGGATTGAGACATCACCTAGAGCGGAGAGAGAAATCAACGACGCCAAACGGAGAGGGAGAAGGTGAGCAACGGAGGGAGGGAGAGAAGCGGCGTGAGGATGTCGCAGAGAGAGAGAAGCGTTGAGGATGGCGCGGAGAGTAGCTGGTTGATGGTTGGGATTTGGGAGTCTGTGGTATGTGGAGGATGGGACTTGGGAGTGGCGGAGAGAGGATGGTTGGCTGCTGGTTGGGAGAGGGGCTAGGTTTGCGGTTGTTTCACTTTATATTTGGGACTTAGGGTTAAGGAGAGACTTCGGCCTTGCTGCAAAGTTGGAGTCTCAAGTTTGTGGTCACGTATGGTATAATGGTATGAGTAAATAAAAAATTAAAAATGGAGTTTGTGGTATGTGGCTATGGAGGTTCCGTATGAGTAAATCCGTATGAGTAGTAAATGGGTGTAAGAAATTTAATTCGTATACCAATTAAATAAATAAGTATATGGGTAATCGGGTATGGGCAGAGGTATACTCGTACCCGTCCCATTTATTAAATGGGTAAAACGGGTATGCGTAAATGAGTATAATTTTTTAAATTGGTACAAAAACCGTACTCGTACTCATTCCTGCTTATTAAATGGGGTGGGTAAATGGATAATACCCGCCCCAATTACACCCCAACCTTGCCCCAACCCAACGAATAACCCTAATCTTGTGCAGTCGCCGCCTCTACGCCTAATCCATCTCCCTCTGTCACCACTATCCTAGGCCTCTTGGCTGCCACCTCCTCATTCCCACTCCCACTCCCTCTCCCAAGTCTTCTCCACACGGCCTCTCTGGTCTTCTTCTCCACGCGTTGTTTGGAGAAAGATATGGTTTTTAGGGTTTTCAACGTAGATGTTTCAATCAGTTTTTTTTTGGTTTTTTCTTTCTTTGGATGAGGTTGGGAAGTTCATAGTTTGGATTTGGTGCTATATTAGGTGTTCTTCCCCTCTGATTTCTGAGATTTTGCTAAAACTATTGGGTCTGAATTTTGTGTTTCGATTGGGTTTTGTATTTTTTCCTACTTTGGATTAGGTTGGAAAGGTAGTGTTTTTTGTTGTAGTGATGTAAGGTTTTTTCTCTGATTTCTATGTCTCTACTAAAATTATTTGGTCTGAATTTTAGGTTTCAATCAGGTTTTGTGTTTTTTATACTTTGGATTAGGTTTGGAAGGTAGTGCTTTGGCTTTAGCGCTGTATTAGTTTTGGTTCCTCTGATTTCTAAGATTGTGATAGAAACTTTGAAAAGGATTATGTGAAAATGATATGGCTCTAAACTTTGGAAAGGATGGGATTTGTAATATTCAAAGTAGTACTCGCGGTTCCAAACATATGCAGCAGAATATGTGTTATGACCTAATCCTTGTTTAGGAAAAGCCACGAAATTAGGGTTGTTGCATGGGTTGGAGTGTGCTTTGCATGGGGAAGAGAAGAGGATGATGAGGTTTAGGGTTTAGGTAGGGGCCGGTTACTGTAGCGCGTGGGGGTTTCGTGTTTAAGAAGCAAACTCACTCATTTCTTCTCTCTTGGTTGTTGATTTCGTTCCACCCAAACTCACCTTTTCTTCTTGCATTCCGGCGACCAGAGGAGGAGGGAGAAAACCTCCGGCGACGTGGTGGAGGCGCAAGCGAAGGAGGAGCGACGAGAACGGAGGAAAGAGGGAGTCGAGGCTAGAAGCGATGCCGAAGGAGGAGCTCGCCGCACACGTCTTCTCCACGGTGAAAGGTATGCCAAGTCTTCATAGTAACTCCCCAAGTGGTGTGGGAGTGTAGGGGGCGGCGTTGGTGCCGTTTACCCGGCGAAAAACCCACTGAACCAAGGTTGAAGACCACTGGTTCGGTTGACCGTTGTGTGTCTCAGTCGACCGAACATCGTCTAAATGATGCCTGTTCAGTGGCGATTATGTATTGTTCGGTCGACCGTGTGAGGTTCGGTCGACCGATATCAGTGAATATTAACTTACTGCCCGAAAACGGTCGAACGACGTCTGCGTGACGGTCGACCGTTTATGCCAAATTTTAGCGGGAATCTAAGGGTTACATTAGTCGGTCGACCGGTATTGTTTCGGTTGACGAATCCCTGTAGATAGTTTAAACAGACCTTCGGTCGACCGAGTGTGTGTCTCGGTCGACCGAACTGCGCAAAGTCAGTCAAGAGCGTTGACCATCTAAACGGTCGACCGCTCTGGATCCGGTCGACCCACCGCGTGCAGTTTTCCTGTAGTGAAGTGTCTGCTGATCCGGTCAACCGAAAGAGTTTCGGTCGACCGAATACAGGGGGCAGGATTCATGCAGTTTTCCTTATCGGTTGAATGGACCCTGGTTCGACAGACATGATATATATGTATATAAAATGTATAGCGTAGACCTTTCAAACGGTCAACCGCTAGATTTGACCTTGTTCGACTGGTGGGTCGAAGTAATTTCTTTGGTGGATGTATCCACACGCGAGACGTCGAGCATAAGCGACTACCGGCTGCCAAGCCCACGGTCGATCACCGGACCTCGGAGCTACGGATTTCCCCTACGACGAGAGCGTATTTCAGTTGGACCCCTTGAGCCTGTGCGGCAGAGGGATGCCTTCCATGCCTGTGTGGTTGGTCGATGCCTTCTTCCTCGTGTAGGGAGGGGTTGCACTTTCCGTGTGTCGGAGAGCAAGGTCACTTGTGCATGTGCGGCCGAGAGACGCCTTCTCCCTTGTATAGGGAGGGGATGCACTTTCCTTGTGTTGGAGAGCGGAGGCAGTCAGTGGGCCCGAGGCGGATTTGCATTGCATGAGAATCTTTGGCATTTTCGTCTGTATTTTTGTATATGCTAGGAGATGGTTGCATACGGGGTTCCTTTCGGGAACTCAGGCAGATTTTATATTTCATTTTCAGGGAGCAGGCGGACGTAGGTTGGTGGTGACCGAGGGGAGTACCTCCGGGATCGGGTCCTGTCTTCTTAGCTTATTTGTAGAGGTAGTGATTACTGTAGTTTTGTATTAGACATGTAATCACTCTTTTGACACTCTGTATTATGACTTCCACGTGGAGATATTTTATATATATGTATTCAGTTGACATTTCCAGTAACATGCCTTGTTGACCGTTGACGGTCGGATGTTTATGTTTTAAATTTGAAAATTTCTTCCGCTGTTTCGGGACGTTACAAATTGGTATCAGAGCTTTGATTTCGACGTACTTTCCCAAAGAAACCACCATCGAGTTAGGATTAGAGTCTAGAGGTCCATGGCATGCATTCATTGATATTTCTGATGTGAGCTTTGTCCTGTAGAGTGATGCCTCCGAGACGGGTCGTGCCTGTGGTTGAGACTCGCGATTCGAGTGAGTCAGCGAGGGAGGAGGCCCGGGAGGCAGAGCGTAGGGTCCTGTTCGATACCGTGGAGCGGTTGAGCGGGATGTTGGAGCGCCAGGCAGCGCAGAGTGCGTAGGCGGGGGCCGGTGCGATGCACGACCGGTTCATGAGGCAGCACCCTCCGACTTTTACTGGGTAGATGGATGCAGAGGCAGCCGAGGAGTGGATCCTCACTTTGCAGACGATCTTCAGGGCTATCGACTGTATTCCGGAGAAGAAGGTGGACCTGACCACCTATGTGCTGAGAGGAGATGCAGCGAACTGGTGGAGGTCAACTTCAGCAGTTGTGTTCACCGGTCGAGAGGACGTGACATGGGAGGAGTTCATTGAGGAGTTCAACGAGCAGTATTTTCCAGAGCACGTGCGAGACAGGAAGAGGGAGGAGTTCCTGGCCGTGGAGCAGAGGAGCATGACACTGGAGAAGTACATTGGGAAGTTTAACGCCCTTGAGCGTTACTGTCCAGAGATCTTCGTCACCCATGCGCAGAGGTCGATGAAGTTTGTTAGGGGACTCTGGAAGCAGCTGAGGACCCGAGTGCTGTCGAGCATGCCGCGCACCTTGGCGAATGCCGTGAGGAGTGCCACGATTATGGAGAGAGACTACCGGGAGAACTACCAGGAGGAGAGGAGACCAGTCGGGAGATCCTCAGGGAGGCCAGGAGGACAGAGTTTGGGGAATCAGGGCAATAGGCCCCGGATCGAGGGAGCAGGGGCGCCGCAGCCAGAGGCGTGCAGGAGCTCTGGCAGAGTGCACACTGGGCGCTGCTTCGGGCCGAGTGCTTGTCATGGTTGTGGTCAGCTGGGCCACTTCGTCAGGAATTGCCCTAGCAAGGGCGCTGGACCGAGCAGACCTCCAGGACTTCCGGTGGCCAGCGGAGGCGGAGCTAGGAGACCTGCAGCACCTCAGCAGGGTCAGCGCACTGGACGAGTCTTAACTATCCAGGCGGAGGAGGCGAGGGACGCCAGCACCGTCGTGGAAGGTACACTTCTTGTGGCAGGTTTAGAGGCTAGGGTGCTTTTTGACTGTGGCGCGACACACTCGTTCATCTTGGAGCGATTTGCGGGAGTGTTGGGCTGTACCCTTGCAATGTTGACTGCCACTTTGGAGGTCAGCACACCCCTGCGTCTGGTGGGCACTGTGGGGAGCTTCGTACCCGGCGCCATGATTGTTTCGGGAGACCAAGATTTTCCGGCAGATCTGGTCTTGCTACCGATGGAGGACTTCGACGTTATTCTTGGGATGGACTGGTTGTCCCAGCATGACGTGCGTGTCCTTTGCCGTGAGAAGAAGATTTTGATTCCGAGGATGGGGTTGCCTGATATCGTGATTAGAGGAGTCAGGAACAGAGGAGGCTGCATTGTGGTGTTAGCATTTTGAGAGACCAGAGGTTGTATGCTAAGTTCTCGAAGTGCGAATTCTGGTTGGACAGAGTCGCATTTCTTGGTCACATTGTTTCTGCGGAGGGTATTTCGGTGGATCCTGCGAAGGTAGAGGCAGTGACTGAGTGGAGAGCCCCTACGAGCGTGACAGAGATCAGAAGCTTTGTTGGATTGGCGGGTTACTACCGTCGCTTCATCAAAGACTTCTCGAGGTTAGTTGCACCACTGACTGCCCTGACGTAGAAGGGAGTCACTTTTGTTTGGTCCCAGAAGTGCGAGGACAGCTTTCAGAAGCTGAAGAGACGACTGACGATAGCTCCAGTTTTGACTCTGCCGAGCGGCACAAGAGGTTTTGTGGTCTACAGTGACGCGTCTGGTGTTGGTTTGGGTTGCGTGTTGATGCAGCACGGGAGGGTGATTGCATACGCTTCGAGGGAGCTGAAGACTCATGAGAAGAACTACCCGACGCATGACTTGGAGTTGGCAGCCGTTGTGCACGCATTGAAGACATGGAGACACTACTTGTATGGTGAGCAGTTTGAGGTATTCACCGATCACCAGAGTCTGAGGTACCTCTTCTCCCAGAAGGAGTTGAATATGAGACAGCGCCGTTGGTTGGAGTTCATTAAGGACTACGATTTCACCATCTCCTACCACCCGGGGAAGGCGAATTCAGTTGCAGACGCCTTGAGTAGGAGAGTGGAGTTATCAGTTGCAGGCTTGTACCTTCAGGAGTGGAGGCTGCTTGAGTCATTGGCAGAGTGGAGGCCGTTCACTGGGGACTCTGGGGGAGCAGTGTTAGCTGGGTTGCGGGTAGAGCCACAGACAGTCTCACAGGTAGTACAGGCGCAGCGTGAGGATGAGGAGTTGGCCAGGTTGCTAGGGTTGACTGCCAGAGAGGGGTCAGATTTCAGTGTTGGGGTCGATGGAGGTCTGAGATTCAGAGGGCGGATCTGGGTGCCGAGGGTTGATGGGATGAGAGATGACATCATGGAGAAGGTACACAGAGCGAAGTACACCATCCATCCAGGGAGCACGAAGATGTATAAGGATCTGCAGCGGAACTTCTGGTGGAGAGGCATGAAGAAGGACATTGCAGAGTTCGTGAGTCGGTGTTTGGTCTGTCAGCAGGTGAAGATTGAGCACCAGAGGCCAGCTGGGCCTATGCAGAGTATCGAGCTTCCAGAGTGGAAGTGAGAGCACGTGACGATGGACTTCGTTACGGGGCTACCGAAGACGAGACGGTTCCATGACGCGATTTGGGTGATAGTCGATAGACTGACCAAGTTGGCGCACTTTCTGGCCATTAGGACCACCTTGCCTTTGGAGAGTCTGGCGAAGTTGTATGTGAAGGAGATCGTCAGATTGCACGGAGTACCTGTGAGCATCATCTCTGACAGAGATCCGAGGTTCACATCCAGATTTTGGGGGAGTCTGCAGCAGGCACTGGGGACACGTCTGAGGTTCAGTACATCTTTGTACCCGTAGACAGACGGTCAGTCAGAGAGGACTATCCAGACTTTAGAGGATAGGCTGAGGGCTTGCACGCTGGACTGGGCTGGACACTGGGATGAGCATCTACCACTGATCGAGTTCGCCTACAACAACAACTACCATGCTAGTATTGGGATGGCACCGTATGAGGCATTGTACGGGAGGCCGTGCAGATCACCGGTATGCTGGAGTGACGTAGGCAAGAGGCAGTTAGTGGGTCCGGAGCTTGTGCAGATGTACGCAGAGAAGGTTGACCTGATCAGGAGGAGGTTGGCTACAGCACAGAGCAGACAGAAGAGTTATGCTGACCGACGCAGGCGGACTTTGAGCTTCGAGGTTGGAGATCACGTCTTCCTGAAGATTTCACCAGCTCGGGGAGTGATGAGGTTCGGGAAGAAGGGGAAGCTCAGTCCGAGGTATGTCGGACCTTTTCAGATCTTGGACCGTGTCGGGGAGGTCGCCTACAGAGTTGCTTTGCCACCACAATTCTCTGGCCTTCACAACATCTTCCACGTTTCCATGTTGAGGAAGTACGTTGCAGACCCGACACATGTGATAGAGATTGTAGTACCTGAGATACGGCAGGTCTTGTCACTTGAGGAGAGGCCAGTTGAGATCATCGATCGGGGCGAAATCCTTTTAAGGATGGTGGATTGTTATGACCTAATCCTTGTTTAGGAAAAGCCACGAAATTAGGGTTGTTGCATGGGTTGGAGTGTGATTTGCATGGGGAAGAGAAGAGGATGATGAGGTTTAGGGAGGGGTCGGTTACTGTAGCGCGTGGGGGTTTGGTGTTTAAGAAACAAACTCACTCATTTCTTCTCTCTTGGTTGTTGATTTCGTTCCACCCAAACTCACCATTTCTTCTTGCATCCCGGCGACCAGAGGAGGAGGGAGAAGAGCTCCGGCGACGTGGTGGAGGCGCAAGCGAAGGAGGAGCGACGAGAACGGAGGAAAGAGGGAGTCGAAGCTAGAAGCGACGCCGAAGGAGGAGGAGCTCGCCGCACACGTCTTCTCCACGGTGAAAGGTATGCCAAGTCTTCATAATAACTCCCCAAGTGGTGTGGGAGTGTAGGGGGCGGCGTTGGTGTCGTTTCCCCGATGAAAAACCCACTGAACCAATGTTGAAGACGACTGGTTCGATCGACCGTTGTGTGTCTCGGTCGACCGAACATCGTCTAAATGATGCATGTTCAGTGGCGATTATGTATTGTTCGGTCGACCGTGTGAGGTTCGGTCGACCGATATTAGTGAATATTAACTTACTGCCCGAAAACGGTCGAACGACGTCTGTGTGACGGTCGACCGTTTATGCCAAATTTTAGCGGGAATCTAAGGGTTATAAGGGTTACATTAGTCGGTCGACCGGTATTGTTTCGGTTGACTGAATCCCTGTAGATAGTTTAAACAGACCTTCGGCCGACCGAGTGTGTGTCTCGGTCGATCGAACTGCGCAAAGTCAGTCAAGAGCGTTGACCATCTAAACGGTCGACCGCTCTGGATCCGGTCGACCGACCGCGTGCAGTTTTCCTGTAGTGAAGTGTCTGCTGTTCCGGTCAACCGAAAGAGTTTCGGTCGACCGAATACAGGGGGCAGGATTCATGCAGTTTTCCTTATCGGTTGAACGGACCCTGGTTCGACCGACAGGATATATATGTATATAAAATGTATAGCGTAGATCTTCCAAACGGTCGACCGCTAGATTTGACCTTGTTCGACTGGTGGGTCGAAGTAATTTCTTTGGTGGCTGTATCCACATGCGAGACGTCGAGCATAGGCGACTACCGGCTGCCGAGCCCACGGTCGATCACCGGACCTCGGAGCTACGGATTTCCCCTACGACGAGAGCGTATTTCAGTTGGACCCCTTGAGCCTGTGCGACAGATGGATGCCTTCCATGCCTGTGTGGGTGGTCGATGCCTTCTTCCATGTGTAGGGAGGGGTTGCACTTTCCATGTGTCGGAGAGCGAGGTCACTTGTGCCTGTGCGGCCGAGAGAGGAGGGGATGCACTTTCCTTGTGTTGGAGAGCGGAGGCAGTCAGTGGGCCCGAGGCGGATTTGCATTGCATGAGAATCTTTGGCATTTTCGTCTGTATTTTTTTATATGTTAGGAGATGTTGGCATACGGGGTTCCTTTCGGGAACTCAGGCAGATTTCATGTTTCATTTTCAGGGAGCAGGCAGACGTAGGTTGGTGGTGACCGAGGGGAGTACCTCCGGGATCGGGTCCTGTCTTCTTAGCTTTTTTGTAGAGGTAGTGATTACTGTAGTTATGTATTAGACATGTAATCACTCTTTTGACACTATGTATTATGACTTCCACGTTGAGATATTTTATATATATGTATTCAGTTGAGCTTGTATTATGTCGTTTGTCATCAAAGTATTCCATAGGAAGAGCACTTGTAGATGGTCGGACACTTCGTTTAACAAATGGTTGGCGTATCAAGCTGAATTACTGCTAGAGGAAGCTTGTCTGCCGAAAGATACGTATAGGACGAAAATTGATTTGAATTTTAGGATTTTATTATGAAAGCATTCATATGTGCAAGAATCATTGCATTTTGTACTAGATAAAGAACGAGAATGCCAATTCATGTGCGATATGCGAAGAATCTCGTTGGTTAACAGTGGAGGGGGAAGATGAATTGGGTTTTAAAAATCCAAAAAAAATATTGTTGTGGTTTTACGATACTTCCCATTAAAGCTATGATTTTGTAAGTTGTATCTCTCAGCTGATATTGCAAAGTCGATGAGATGGCATGAGGAAGAATGTTTGAAAGATGGGAAATTGCATCATCCAGCTAATTCTGCGTGTTTGGCTGAGTTGGACAACAAGCATCCCAATTTCTCTTCAGAGATAAGAAATGTGAGGCTAGGGTTGGCCGCCGATGGCTTTCATACATTCAGCCAAACTCAACACAACATATGACCTATAATTCTCGTGCCATATAATCTGTCGGTGTGGATGAGTATGAAGCATCAGTTCTTTATTGGGTCAGCGAGGTTATTCAGGTATACTTTAATTTCAATAATTTTAATGTTATCCAATTAATATGAAAACTGACATTCTATTTAATTTTTGATTCAGAAAAAGAGTGAGATCAGCAAGAAAAACCAGGGGAACCTAATTATACCACATACGTGTGGTACGAAGTCCGTCGTGCGACATAAGGAGAAGATGGTAATTGGTTAATTTTTTATCTAAATTTGATTCATTTGATTTGTTTTTTATGCAATGTAACACCTTTTTTATTTTTCTTACAGATTGCACAAGACCTGAGTGCTCCAGAGCCACACGGACAAACATGTGGATTAAACTCCACAACAGAAACCATCTCGAAGCCGCTCGACTAATGTATATTGATTTATAATTATTACTATGTTTTACGTTTGTATTTAAGTTTAACTATTGAAATGTTTTATTTCAGCAACAGTTTAAGACTGTGAGAGGATCGGGTGAGACGAGCTCTTAGGGCTCTATCACCTCGGTCGCTCCTGATGATCCGGTTGGCACCATGTTGGGTGACGGATATGGACGTGGTCGTATGTATTCCAACTATGTCATGCCTACGGATATGTACGGGGCTCATAAGATGTCAAGCAAAGCAGAACGTAGTGCCCGAGCGGACGTGGAGTGGAACAACGAAGCAGTTGCGAAATTGAAGCGCGTCAACAGTGAGCTCGTGATGACGTAAGAAAATTTGAAGACGACGGAATCCGCACTCAGTAAGATGCAGCTTCAAAAGAACTTTGCGCTCGAGAAGGCAGGTTAAACGAACAAGGTAATCTACACGTTGTTTATTTAAATTGTCGAACTTATTGATTTATGTCAAATAATTTATAATATTTATAATGTGCAGGATCATGACGTCACCCCTCTTTGCACACTACTACCACCGTCGAGTTGAGATAACGATCACGTGCCTATAGGCTAAGCAGGGACGAGAGGTTTGAGGGCTTAGTCGTTGCATTTAATTTGTTACTTTTATCATGTATAGAATGAATGAATCAAACTCATTTGTGAATCAAACTCATATTTGAATGAATGAATGGTTTATTGATTGTTTAGTTTTGACTTGAGTTCTTGAATGGATGTGTGAATGTTTGTGTAGTTTTGAATGAATGGAACACAATTGATTTTCTTTGAACAGGGAAAACTGGATTTCAGGAAGAGCCAATTGGTTCTTTTCGAATTCTGGGATATCCATCGGTGTAAACGAAGTTGACTTTTCAATACACCAACAAATATCTGTCAGAGAACATCGATGAAACTTACACCGACGGTAGATATCCGATGGTGTATATTCTCATTCGTCGGATAACAATCTACGAATTTATTGGTCGGTGCCCCTACACCGATGGATAGTTATGTCAGACTAGTACACCGACGACAAATCCATCGATGTATATCCGTAGGTGTTATCCACTCCGACGAAAATCAAGCTAAAAATTTTGGCCCCAAAAACTAATGAATGGATCGATGCCTACTGCTATTCCTGACCCCCCCCCCCCCCCCCACACACACACACAACTTCTTCATTGTTATTTCCCTACCCCTCCAAACTCAATGATAGGGCAGACTCAAGTGGAATTTCTTCTTCAGTTGATGACTAATGGTCCTAACAAAGAGTATGTCATCTAGTGCAAGCCACTCCATGTACTGATAGGCAATCCACTACCTAATTGTCATCTTACAAGAACAGTTATATACTAATGAGAAATTATGTGGCAACCTCGTCATCTTGATTTCAAAAACTTTCCCATCACTTAGCCTAGATGCATGTGTTCTCCACTTACATTGGAGATCTCTACACCTTGCTGTCACCCGATCTGGTTGGCTTTTCAAGTAGGTAATCTCACATTCATTCAATATACAATGGGTTATCAGACACATTCTGAAGGATGTCACATTTGGAAACTTCTTCCCAACAACTATCTTAGGATTGGACAAGTTCACTAAGAAAGGGTCAAGACCTTCATTCACAGGAAGAAAATCATTCTCATCCTTTCCCTGGTCATCAAAATCCACTGCATCACTATCATCATCATCTTCATTAGACATTACTGATGAGAATTAAATTTATACCGCAAGTGCACGGCGTCAATGAAGACGTGGCAAATACGGGTCGAACACAAGGAGGGAGAGATTTGTTATTAGTGTGATTTCGATTGGGGGAAAGAAGGAGAGAAGAATAAATTGGATTTTGAGATTTTTGGGTTTTAATTATCTAAATCAAGAAACAAGAACAATTAAAACTAAAACAAGAACAAAGAAGTGAATTCCGTTGGGTGGAGGTTTAGATTTAAGGTTTAGATTAGAGAATTCAGAAACTTACAATAAATCATGTTAGTTACGAAGCATTACATGATAAATGATTTAACACAAACTCAAGTAATCAAAATATACTAATCACGAGCTTAAAATAATAACATTTATTCTCTTCTCTTCACCCTAAATCTGTCACCTCCACCCTTTGGAAAGAGTTAGAAACTCATGGAGGGAGGAAGAAGGGGTCCTAGAGGCATTACAAAAGAAAAGTAAAAACAATAAATAAAAGACAGAATTTTATTACTAAAATAAAGACAAATAAAAACAACAACTAAAAACTAGGTCTAACGCCAACGACCCTCTTAACATCGTTCTTGAGGCTATTTATAGCTGCTACAAGGGACCTAAGTATAAAATTGGAGAGTACACGTGTCCAGACACGACTGGACAAAATTTGGAGACGCGGATCGACTCTGGAGCGACGGAAACGCCGCAATATACATGTAATGTGTGGCTAAATCGCCGCACAATAAGGTCGGATTTGATTCGGATTTTTGCTGTGTGTTTATGCTATGACTTGATCCTCCTTTGCGCGTCTAGATTGATTCTTTCCAATCTTTTGAGCTCCGGATTAATTCCTTCATATATTTGGAGATCCACATTGATTTTTATTTAGATTTTCTCCAAGATAATATTTTGGTGCTTTAATTGCAATTAGGTCCTTGTCTTTTTGCAATTAAGTCTCCGGCTACTTTTGTGCTTAAGTCCTTGTTCTTTTTGTAATTAGGTCTTGAATGTTTTTATGCTTGGATACATTTCCATTTGAAACCCGATAATCTTGAGCTTGGTCTTTATGATAGAAACGAGTGTTTTGCACGCGTTTATGCTCGGGATGTGGGTAATTTGCATTCAGGTCCCTGTATTCTGTAAATAAGACTAAACACATACCTTAGTAGCATTTATTGATATAAAAGTAATCTAAATGAAAGACATATGATGCAATGTATGCAATGCATCAAATACCCCCACACCTAGATTTTGCTAGTCCCTAGCAAAACAGAATATACGAAAAATAAAAACAGGGAAATCCTAACTCACTTTCGTAGGAATCACGGTTGCACTTAGCATGTGCAACAAGCCGTTAAACCTCTTTGTTGCCAAGGAGGAGGAGGGTTGTCTCCTGAGTGTTTTCAGCGGATATACCCACAAAATCCTAAATCAACATTTCATTAATAGTTCTCAATATCCCTACCTCAACCTTATACATCTCACCGAGAATTCTTACATGCTCATTATATAAATCTAACTCATTAAAAATATGACTTGGTCTTTGTTCCTCCAACATTCACACCACTAACCCTTCTACACATGATATCACTTAAATTATTTTGCACGCCTCCTCTGGTGGTGAAGTATCATTTGGATCAACCATGGCATGGATCATTCTTTTAGCTTTGGGCCTTGAGTATTTTTTTTTTCTTTTCTTCCGCGATTCAACACATTTGCTTTTTGACACTTTTACCCTTTTTGCATTCGTGTAGCGAGTTTGGTCGATAATCCCGAGCTGGTAGACTCAAGTTACCGGATTTCAAGATGCCCCTACGGACCAGTGACTCAAAGGCTTGGGCTTTTAATCATTTTGCAAAATGTGTTTTCCTCACTTTATTCCTTTTTACTTTTATTTTCCTCAAGGCTTAATTGATATTAGACGTCCACACTTCCCGGTATATTTTCCTCAACTTCTGCTTTTTATCAACCACTTCAAAGATTTGATTCATCCAATTTAAGTGCCTACATGTCTTTAAAGGGTAATGAGTTATTTCTTTGGAACTTCGATTTATGTCATAATTTCTACAAGCAGAACTATATAATAAGGAACAAAAAATTCAATGCAATTTGTACTCGGGTTTTGGTAGTTCAATCTTAAGCTATGTCATGAAACATTGAATTTTTTTTAGACCAGATATATAAATAAATATATACATAAACACCCCCCACACCTAAATCATGCATTGTCCTCAATGTATGCAAAGAAAAAGCAAATGCATGTATTACCTGAGTGAACTGCGGTGGAAGGATGGAATTTGCTCAAAGTCAACCATAGTCAGAACTGAATTGAATGACACCATATTGGTGCATGTATCCAGTTGAATTGTTCCCCATGTTGCAATGAGATTCCTGAGCCACATGTTCCACACCCCTCACATAAATAGGTTCTCTTATTTGCTCGAGTGATGGTGGGTGTGTCGAAGAATTACTCCCCGTTTTCTTACTTCCTTTTTGATTTTGTAATGATTTATTTGATTCAGAAATCTGATAGATACGTGCTCTCATCACAACATCACTTTGATTGCATATTATTTCTGGCTCACTGTCAACATGAAAGATATTAAATTCAGCTTTTAAGTTCCCGAAAGATAATTGCATGAGCCCATTTCGACAGTTTATTAATGCTTCAGAAGTGGCTAAAAAGGGTCTGCCTAGTATTACAGGGATTTGTCTATTAGGATCGACAACAGGTTCAGTGTCTAGAACGACAAAATCCACTGGGTAAATGAAGTCACCCACCTTGATCAAAACGTCCTCGACTACACCTCTTGGTTTCTTAATAGAGCAGTCAGCAAATTGAAGAGTTGTCTTAGAGTGTTTTAGTGGACCAAGGTTGAGTTGCTCGTAGACAGAGAATGGGAGTAGGTTAACACTAGCACCAAGGTCTAGAAGGGCTTTGTTGATATAAGTATCTCCTATTGCACATGAAATTGTGGGACATCCAGGATCCTTATATTTTATAGGAGACGAGTTTGACAGGATAGAGCTTATGTTTGCAATTAAGAATGCCTTCTTTGGTACGTTCGTTTTTCTCTTTTTAGTGCACAGATCTTTTAAGAATTTAGCATAAGCAGGTATTTGTTGAATCATGTCTAAATGTAGAATGTTCACCTTAACTTGCTTAAATACTTCCAAGATTTTCTCCATTTGTGCACTTGAGTTCTTTTTGAGTCTATTAGGGAATGGGGCTTTAGGAACATAGACTCGCTCAGGTTCAGGTTGAGCTATGGGTTCTGGTTGAGTAGGTGGGTTGGGCGTTTCAGATTGGACGTCGGGCTCAATGGTTAGGTCATATGTGGTTGCTTGATGACTAGATTGATTAGACGTTCTAGGATTTACCACATTGTTATCAACTTGTCTTCCGGACCGTAATGATACTACAACATTTATTTGTTGGAACGGTCCTTCCTCATTAACCATTTGAACCGGTCTAGGGTTGTTATTTCCTAAAGGTGCTTGATAGGATTGATATGAATTATTAGATCTAGGGTTCACCTCAGGTTAACTTGGAAACCGACCCTTTTCTCTTTCACCTACTATTTATGCTAGTTGGCTGACTTGTGTCTCAAGCCTTTCGAAGGTCTGGTTGGTTGTTTGTATAAAGGTTTTCATCAAATTTTCCAAGCTTGTCAACCTAACCTTATGATCGTTATTGTTACTAAACCCAGATGATGTATTATTTTGGTTATACGGGTTTGGTTGTTGTCTAGGAGGTTGACCTAGTTGGCTTGATGAGAAATTGGAATTATTACGCCAACCCGAGTTATAGGTTGATGCGTATGGGTCATTTCTAGCATGGTTATACATGGCATTAACTTGTTCCCAGTCCGCACAATCCTCCATTACATGACCAGTCTGACCACATCTAGAGCAAGGGATAGACGAGGCTTGATTCACTCGGGTTTGGGTTTGTAGCTCTAAACTTTCCATTCTGCGCATAAGGGTAGCTAGTTTTGCTTCAGCCGCTATGTTGGCATCTACAGCTAAGACACCTGGTTTGGGTTGACTTGCTATTCTAGATCCAATACTCGGGTTAAGCGGTGTTCTAGCATTGTCCCATTGCATACTGTTTTCAACTAATTCCTCAAGAAAAGTCCAGGCATCATTTTCATTTTTCGACATAAAGTTCCCTTGGCTTACGGATTCTACCATAACCCTAGATGTGGGTGTCAATCCCTCATAAATAATTTGGCATAATTGCCATCTTGGAATTCCATGATGAGGGCATTGGGTCAGTACACTCTTAAATCTTTCTAGATAGGAATAGAACGGCTCGCTCTCAGACTGAACGAATGCAACAATTTCATTCCTAATCCTCATAGTCTTATGGTTGGGGAAATATTTTTTTAGGAATACTTGAACAAACTCAGCCCAACTTCTAATGGATCTTTCGGCTAGACTATATAGCCATTTCTTAGCGTTGTCCTTTAGTGCTAGAGGCACAAATTTCAGACGCACTGCCTCCTCAGGGATATGCTGGTATTGCATAAGAGAGCAGATTTCCTCAAATTCTCTAAGGAAGAGATATGGGTCTTCCCTTGAGGTGAACTTAGGCAACATACTCATGTATTGTGCCTTAAGTTCGAAGTCGCGACCCGGTATGGTGGGCATAACGATGCACGATGGCTGAGCAGCCATCGCTGGATAGCATCGATCCCTCAGAGTTATAGGTTGTGCAACAGGTGGGTCCACTACGTTCTCACTCATTGGATCCGGGTGAGGTGGTGCAGCAGATGGATTGGGGCTAAGCTCTAGACTGGAATCTAGATGAACTCGTGAGAGTCGATTACTCAAGTCCCGAATCCAAATCTGAGTGCACCGGGTTGAATCAATTTTTGAATTCAAATTCCAAATTTAAATTCCAAATTTAATTTCAAGAATTAATTACAATTTTTTTTTATATTTTCGTTTTTTTTAATATATATTTTTTTATGTTTTTTTTTTAAAATGGAAACAAACAATAGAATGGGGAAAGATGATAAAAGAATCCTAATCTAGAGAATTTAGGTGAGAAGAGAAAGAAGACTCAGATGAGAAGGGAAACCTAACTCTAGAGATAGAAAGAGGGTTGGTCAGAAAATTCCTAAGAAAGCACGGTTCAAACAATCCTAGACCTAGTGTCGCTTAGATCTAGACGACTCCTAACTGGTTGAGTCGAATTGATTCGCTTGATTCACCTCCCTCACTAATCAAACCAACTTTGTCAGGTAATGTATAGCTAGTGGAGGCGCTTCCGACAGAGTCGATGCCAATTAGACAACCACTTCGCTTGGAAGACTTGCGTCAACACAAAAATACTTCCTAGGCACCAAATTAAATTCGATCAGCTTCAAGTCATAGCAAGTCAAACCAATTCTTCTCCTTAAATGAGTCTGAGTCCTTAGGGGTCAATGTCTAATTGATTTTAATTTAAGGCTTGGGTGACACTTTAGGATTGTAATTTGTGGGCCATGGAAGGGTGATGAAATCCCCACCGTATCTTTGCCTATGGAGTTGCCCTTAAGATCGTTTAACTTAGATCTAGCAAAGATAGTCAAACAATGGTCTTTAGAGGGGGGCAATTGCAAGGTTGTATGCAAATTAGATTATATGCTTAAATGCATTCGATAAAAACCACGATACGTACCTTGCCTCCAGCACTCTTCAACAAGAATTAATTTGCAAGAATTTAGCAAGAATAATGCAAACAAAACATTATATGATGCATGCACTAAGTTCTTCTAGTTTTGCCAATTTTTAGGTCAGAGTTGAATTATTGCCACTTAAATTTAAGCTTAACACGTGCAGTTCTACAAAAGGAAATTTTTTGAAAATAGAAATTACGAGGAAAAGAGGCAACAAGGGTTACCTAAGCAATGCTCAGTCGGGTTCACTGCCTGCTCTCGAATTTTCAGTAGCTTCACGCGTCCACCCAGAGATGAGTCGCGTCCCAGAAAAATTTGAAGCCCAGATGCTTCAAATATGCGGTGATTCCGCCGCACGTTGTTCTTGGTATGCGGCGATTCCGCCGCTCGTTAAGCTCAGAATGTGCCCGGATTTCGCCGTGCACTCTGTTGTCAACTGAAACACAAATCCAAATATTTAGATCGCCCACAAGATAAACAGGATAAAATCGAAATCAACAAAAAAACAAAATCGAAACCAAAAACTTGATGAAAATTAAATTTATACCGCAAGTGCACGGCGTCAATGAAGACGTGGCAAATACGGGTCGAACACAAGAAGGGAGAGATTTGTTATTAGTGTGATTTCGATTGGGGGAAAGATAGAGAGAAGAATAAATTGGGTTTTGAGATTTTTGGATTTTAATTATCTAAAGCAAGAAACAAGAACAATTAAAACTAAAACAAGAACAAAGAAGTGAATTCCGTTGGGTGGAGGTTTAGATTTAAGGTTTAGATTAAAGAATTCAGAAACTTATAATAAATCATGTTAGTTACGAAGCATTACATGATAAATGATTTAACACAAACTCAAGTAATCAAAATATACTAATCACGAACTTAAAATAATAACATTTATTCTCTTCTCTTCAACCTAAATCCGTCACCTCCACCATTTGGAAAGAGTTAGAAACTCATGGAGGGAGGAAGAAGGGGTCCTAGAGGCATTACAAAAGAAAAGTAAAAACAAGAAATAAAAGACAGAATTTTATTACTAAAATAAAGACAAATAAAAACAACAACTAAAAACTAGGTCTAAGGCCAAAGACCCTCTTAACATCGTTCTCGGGGCTATTTGTAGCTGCTACAAGAGAACTAAGTATAAAATTGGAGAGTACACGTGTCCAGACACGACTGGACAAAATTTGGAGACGCGGATCGACTCTGGTACGGCGGAAACGCCGCAATATACATGTAATGTGCGGCTAAATCGCCGCACAATAAGGTCGGATTTGATTCCGATTTTTGCTGTGTGTTTATGGTATGATTTGATCCTTCTGTGCGCGTCTGGATTGATTCTTTCCATTCTTTTGAGCTCCGGATTAATTCCTTCATATATTTGGAGATCCACATTGATTTTTCTTTAGATTTTCTCCAAGATAATATTTTGGTGCTTTAATTGCAATTAGATCCTTGTCTTTTTGCAATTAAGTCCCCGGCTACTTTTGTGCTTAAGTCCTTGTTCTTTTTGTAATTAGGTCTTGAATGTTTTTATGCTTGGATACATTTCCATTTGAAACCCGATAATCTTGAGTTTGGTCTTTATGATAGAAATGAGTCTTTTGCACGCGTTTATGCTCGGGATATGGGTAATTTGCATTCAAGTCCCTGTATTTTGTAAATAAGACTAAACACATACCTTAGTAGCATTTATTGATATAAAAGTAATCTAAATGAAAGACATATGATGCAATGTATGCAATGCATCAATTACATATACTCAGGGTTTGTATCACTACTACCACTGGAAAGTAATTCCGCATCCATGCCTACTCCTTCAAGCTTGAACTGGCCTAGTAGGCTTGGTTCAGAGTTATAGGAGAGTGTGCAAGTTGCTTGGTGGTCCCAAATAGTTGGAACTGGGAGTTCAAGCTACGTAGGTAGAGGTTCTGACCCTACATGTAAGACCCTCTCTCCTGCTATAATATTAATAAGTCCACTCTCCTCGGTTATGCATAATTTAGTTCTTAGAATGTCAATTTGTGTTATGGTATGTTTGTTTAAGTAGATTTGATCGGATTTCTCATTGGTCGATCGGGTGCGACACATCGGGCTAGTGCGCGGTGGTTTGACTTGATCAACTCAATTTGAGCCCGAGTAAGTGTAGGGACGGTTTTGGGCTGAGCCTAGATTGGGGGTGGCGTAGAATTGGAAGGGTGCTTGGGAGTTACACGCATCCTTCAAGGGAGACTTTTGGATGTCCTTGCTGGTGCCATTTTTGGCAAGTCTTGATGTGGCTTGATAGCTAGGAAGTTGGAGAGTTGTGTGCAAAACTATAAGGCCCTCCCAGCCATCCTCTTCCTCCCTTTTCCTTCCTCATACACACATCACTTCATACCACTCACCCCTTCCTCTCCAGCTAATTGGTGGGCTGATCTCCGGCGAGTTGGGAGTTACGTCTAGTGCAGTGCGGCTAGAAGAAGAGTTGGTGGGCAGAATCTCTGGAAAAGCTCGGGCAATCTTCCTTGCTGATCAGGTATGCTCCTAACCCTTGAAGAGTTCTATGGGAGGGGGTGTTGGCTGGAGGGCCAGACAACACCATGTTGGTGGTTGTTGTAATCGGTTGCACCATCAACCGAGCTCCCTTCTAGCGTGCGCATGGAGCATGCGCTAGATGGGGCTGGCTGTGGGGAAGCCAGAGGGACCGGGGCTCCGGCGAGCTCCGGTGAGATCCGACCTGGAGTGATGAGGTTTCTTCTGGGCTGAGTTTTGGAGTGGATATTGATCTGGTTGGGTGTGGCTGGTGCACACAAGATCCGACTAGGATTTGTCTTCAACCCTCTTGACTCTTTGTTTGGGTCGGCTGGCTGGTGTAGCCTTCTTAGACAGTGGCTGGGGTCAGGAGGGGGTGGGGACGGACCATAGGGAAGCTAGGGACGTGAGGGGTCTGGCTAGGGCTGCGTAGTCTGAGCAGGATGCGCTGAAGTGGGTTGGTCATGCAGCTAGTGCACTTCATGTATCATCTTGCTCGGTAGGTGGACTAAGCAACCTTGACTGATCCCCACTGACCTCCTCCCACTCCAGATCTCATGAGTGGTATCCTCTAAGCACTTGGGTTGGATGAATCAGAGGCTCACGTGGCTGGATGTGAGTCGGGTGGCTTGGGTTAACTCATTGGTTGTAAGTTTCATGTTCTAGGTTTGATTGTTGTTGTTCTATATACGAATTGTTGTGCTCCAGCAGCGATGATATATGTCTATATGCTCTGATTTTAAGTGTAATTTCTAATTCTGGAGTCATGCATGAATATCTAAAAGTAATCTAGCTCCTTCATATTATATGCTATCCATGATACATCTTAATGCAATGAGTAAACTCAGATGCATGTATGTAGCCTAGTTTAAATATTGATTCTGTGATTGTTGTTTATCATGCACATGCTCATCATGTTAGCCTACTGATATGCATGTTATTTCATACTTATGCCACCTCTGATCACGTCTAGAGTTGTTAATTTTATTCGCTTATATGCTCTATATCGGAAGATGCATGTTATCTATCATGGCGATGTTTGAATATGATATCTCTTGCTGTAATTCATCTATTTATTGCCCCCTTTCAAGTATATGTGATTCTGATTTGATATGTTGGATTATGGTTTGGTTTGACCTTAGGAAATCAGGCCTCATAACATTTTTATCATGACCCGTAGATGACTCGATTAGTTGTTATCTTGATTTACTGACTCGGTAATGTTTGTTTGCTGTTGTGAGCTTCGTTTGATCCTGATTGGTATGTCTGATTTCTAAGTTGGTTCAGGGATGCTAGAAGGGTATCCGGATACTCCTCCTTGAGCTCATTCCATACATTGTAGATGCATTAGATTTTAGATTCTTAAGTAGCTTGCATTGCATTTAATCTGAGTTCTAATTCTGGGCACGTTCTATTTTCTGGGCCGACGAGCCACGAGTGGGTCCTCTAGCTCCAGAGGCCATTTGTATAAGACGTTCATGTTGGGAGGCCAGGCGTAAGATAAGTCCTGGGCAGGTGCGTTGTCATTCTGTCTAAGGTAGGTGTTCCCAAGTTCGCGATGACACCATATAGGTCACTTGCCGTAAATTGGGACACTTATCCGGCGCAACGCTTTGTGTCGAGCGGTGGGTCACTGTCGAGTGACCGCCTTTGACCAGCGAGTCTGGTGTTCTAGTTCCTTTCGAGGAATGGTTCGGGTGCGCCCGGCCGACACGGCTTATGGAGTCGTAGCCTTCTGTTGCATTTGATGCTTTTCTATTCTGTTCTGACCAGAACGGTTTGTATTCTGGTTCCCTGGGAGGGATTTCTACGGGTGTTACCCGATTGGCACGATCGATGGAGTTGTAGGCTTCTGATGCATTTTATGCTCTTCTGTTTCTGTTTCTGTTTCTGATGTTTTTGTCTTAGATAGACTGCATGCATTCTTCCATATAACTTTGATTAAGTCAGGGGCATATTGGGTTTTCTTTATAGAAAACTTACGCATATGTTGATGTGGTGCTTGCAGGTACTTAGATTTCTACAGGGCAGACTGGACGAGTAGTCGAAGATTCTGTACACGAGGGACACATCGACCAGATTCTTGAGTTTGTCTTTTGCTTCCACATTATTTATGATGTATTTCCCTTTTGAACTCGATGTAATGTATTTGACATTGTTACCATATATGGATAATCTCACTTTTCAGTTATGTTTTATGTTAGTCTATCCATGTATGATCTCTCTACGTATTGTCGAGTCGTTGTTTGGTCTGTCTTTTGTAACTCCTTCGGTCATCACGGAGGTCTCTGATCGCGACACTTGTAGTCTTTCCCAGTGCGCGTACCCGCGAGATCGGGGGCGTTACACTACACTTCCCACCACACTAGGTATTCTATCTGTTGCAGCCATATTAGATCTTGCTCCTCTATTTCTTTCTGAACTACTATCTCAGGCTGGTCCTCTATTCCTTTCTCAACTACTACCTCAGGTTGCTCCTCAATTTCTTTCTCATGAACGTCAACACCAATGGAAGTGTCATTAGGGCTGTAAATGGGTAAGAATTTGCCCGCAACCCACCCCGCCCCGCCCCGCCCCGCCTAATGCGGGTAGCGGTCCAAAAATATTACCCGCCACCCGCATAACCCGCCTAATAAGCGGGGCGGGTTGCGGTTGCCCCGTCACCCGCCCCGCATAACCTGCCACTCGCAAAACCTGATAACCCAAATATCGTTTACCCTATTATCCAATTAATCCATATACACACACACACTTAGTCTCTCACATTCCAATTCCAAAATCCAAACCGTAACCTAACAAAACATTCTCTCCTCCACGGCTGCCTCTCCTCCACGGCTTCCTCTCATCCACGGCTGCCTCTCCTCCACGCTCCTCCGAACCTCCACGGCTTCCTCTCCTCCACATTGCCTCTCCTCTACGCTCATCCGCGACTTCCTCTCCTCCACGCTGCGTCTCCTCCACGGGTGACCCCCCTCTCCTCCATGCTGATCCCCCTCTCTTAGGCTGGCAGATCTACTGTGCATGTAGAAAGACATACAACTTGTCCATCATCCAACTGCTATTTAACAAACAAATTCAATTGCATCTGCTTGTTTGTTCAACCAATTAATTGTTTATTTTCATTCATGATGCAGTGGAACCAATTTATGCAATTGCCGCACAACAAGATTCACAATTCACATGTCATACATATCTCTGCTTTTCACCACAAGATTCACAATTTACATGTCTAACAGAACATGTTAGATGTCACCTGCTACAAGCTAGAAACCCAGCTTCCTAATAAAAGTTGCACTAAATTGGATGCCACCTAGTTAAGACGCTTGTTATTGTTATTGTCATTAATATTTGTCTAATTTTGATATTAATTTGTTTTATTAGGGAAAATAAAAAAGTTAAAGGAAAAACCCGCCAGACCCGCATAACCCGCCCCGCATTGCCCAATCCATCCTTAGGCGGGGCGGGCAGCGGTTATTTTTTTCTTCACCCGCCCCGCCCCGCCCCGCCCACCCGCTTAACTTAGGCGGGGTGGGTAGCGGTGGGACAAAAGCCCGCCCCGCCCCGCTTACAGCCCTAAGTGTCATGCAGCATATATGTGCAACTCAAATAGTTGATTGGGGAATCTAAGAGCCTCCTTTACGTCTTCTAAAGTCATTCCTAACTGTGCTTGGAATCATGTATTTCATATTAACAACAATTTCACTGGGTTTCCACTTCATTACAGCGACGATCCAGTTCTTTACTACAGAAATAGTAAATTCTTCAACCACCACCATTGAAGCTACATCTTCAAAACCCACAACCCTATCCCTACCATTGCTTTTAACCCATCTACCACCACAATGAACCTAATCCTCTAACTACCTCCCAAATCAGACACTCTGGATAGGAAGAGCAACAAGCGAAGGGAGAAACACATAAACATACAACAAATAAAGTCAGAAAACAAACATAACATAACCTACCAACAAAACTATTTTTTTCATGATGAAACCAAGTATAACATAACAAAGTATAACATAATTGTATTCTTTCGTGAATAAAAACTACATTCTTAACCCGTCTACCACTATCAACATAACGAAACATGCAAATGGAAGAACAATCGTACAGAGGCAGGCCAATAAAGGGAAAATGAAATCGAATTTGGGACGAATGAACTCATTGTCGTCATTTTCCCACAAAATCGTTTCTTTTGTATATCATCGTCCGATATGGAACAAGATCACTCGCATTAGCACTTTAATGATCTTCCTAATTTGGAGAATCGGGTTACGGTTCAGGTAAGGGACAGTTTAGGGTTTCCAAAGGTTTGAGCAAATGGGGGGAACAAGTGGATTTGGGTTAACAAATTTCGGGACGACGGAGTATTTGGGGTTAGGGATTCGACGGGTTTGGGAAAATTGGGGGAAAGGGTTAGGGATTTGAAGGATTTGGGGTTGGGCCGGGTTTTGAATTGGATGACTAATTCATCATCTATCTGGTATGTTTTGATTGGATTCGTCTGGGTTAGGGTTTATTTGAGGGGGTCTGGTCAAGTAAGGTCGCGATTTACGTTAGTCAATAACAAAAATTAACTAAACCAAATCAACATTAAAACTGAACCGTACTGACAGACATTGAATGACCGTTGACGGAAGGCCTACAAGGTCGGTGTGTGGTGGGATTCATTTACGGTGGAGTGTATATACGCAATTTGTATCGACGCGTAGGTACACTTGAGACAATAGCAAAAAATCTGGTGCATATCGCCAATTCCGTCTCCCATGAGTGCACATAGCAAAAACCCATTTTTAAAACTCGAATACTTACGTGGAAGGTGATGCACTCAACGTGGAAGAAAGACTCCCACGTAGTCCTGACACCACATTTGTTAAAAACAGAGGCTATATGACCGTTGAGCTCAGAATCATCACAGCTCACCCAAGATCTTCCCTAATGGCAACCTTCCATTACAATCAAAGGAAATAAACATAAAAGGCAACGCTCCTCCAAACGGCTAAATGTCTGTACCATGTATATATACTCACATGTTTTTATTTTCAAATTAGAAAACAATAACATACAAAAACTATTCTTCTTCTTCCTCAAAACCCGTCCTTTTCTACATGGTATCAGAGCATGTCTGATCCGACCTCAGATTCCCCAGGAATCATCACCGGTCTTCACCTCATTGAGGGGGTTGAAGGCCACAAAAACCCACATCCATAACCCTCAAAAAACCACCAAAACATGTCTGAAACCAACCAGTTCCGACTGGTTTCCACTCTTTTCAACGGAGCAAACTACATGCCCTGGGCTCGGGCAGTGACTCTTGCCCTCAGCGGCCGGGGGAAAGTGGGCCACATCACAGGGAGTACAAAAAAACCAGAAGGGCCAGGGACAGAGATCAAACAAGAAGAATGGCAAATCATGGACCATCTGGTCATGTCATGGGTAATAGCATCCATGCAACCACAAATAGGGGAAATCTTCCTCTACAAATAAAGATCCAAAGAGCTCTGGGACGCTCTCCAGGAGCATTATGGGAAAGCTCAAAACTTCGCACACATCTTCCGAATAAAGCAAGAAATCTCGCAAACCCGACAGAACAACCGAGGAATCACCGAGTACCTAGGCACTCTCAGGAAAGCGTGGGATGAATTGGGGGTTTATGAACCTCCGACCACCGACGCTAAAATAATCCAACAAAGAACCGAGCAGGACCGGATCTACCAGTTCCTGGTAGGTCTAGACACAACGTTCGAAGGCATCCGGAGCCAGGTACTCATGGCACCCGAACTTCCGTCCCTTGCTGCAGTCACGGCCATGGTCCTGCGCGAAGAAACGCGGCGGCGAACCATGGCTCCTCTACAAGGGACATCAACACCAGAACCAGAAAACCAGGCGTTCCTCTTCGAAAAAAACCAAAACAACAAAAAAAGATTCGGGAATCGGAAGGATGAACATTGCGAAAATTGCAAGAAAACAGGACACAACAAAAACAACTGCTGGTTCCTCTACCCTCATCTCCGACCATCGAAAAACGACAGAAGAGGAGGGGATGGAAGGAACTCATCTCAGGGCTATGGAGGGTCGTCGGGAGGCGGCGGCTACCTCGCCACTGGAAGCAGCGGCCACCAGATCGCAGCAACGGGAGGCGGCGGCTACCTAGCCGCTGGAAGCAGCGGGAGCGGCCACCAGATCGCCGCTAACCCTAACCTTAACTTTTTGTCGCAGGACGCATATGGAATGTCCGCAATCGGATCGAGCGGAATATATACACAGGCGGCTCCGAATGGTGTTATCGGGCGAGCTCCAAACCCGACAAACGGAACAAATGGACCAAGCTTTAATACACGGCAATCGGACTTAACGGGCCAAAATGGAGAAAACATCAGTATTCTCCTCAACAAACTAAATACGTTTTTGCAGAATACTCCTCAGAATTCAGGTAACTGTGCAGGTATGATAAGAACTCTGGATAATTATATATCACTACACTCTAATAGAAACACAAATAATACTTGGATTATTGACTCAGGTGCTACCGATCATATGACTGGAAATCCCAACTTGTTAAATAACATTAAAACCAATTTATCTTTACTTAATAAATTTGTTAGTGTGGCAAATGGAAACCAAGTGGAGATAGAAGGAATAGGCAATATAGATATTTTGGATCAAGTTGCTAAAAATGCACTATATATACCCTCGTTTAGCTCCAATTTGCTTTCTGTTGCGAAAATCACCAAAGAATTAAACTGCAATATTATATTTACTCCTACTGATGTCATATTTCAGGATCGTATCTCAGGGAGGACGATTGGTAAAGGAATCCTCATCAACAATCTCTATGTTTTAGACAAAAATAAACAGGCTTTACATGTTGGAAATCAGTCCAAACATGAACTCTGGCACAAACGGACGGGGCATCCGTCGCATTTAGTTTTGAAAACCCTTTTTCCATTTATTAATTCCGAATTATCATGTGATGTATGTAGGTTCTCAAAACAAACTCGATTACCATCCCATCTATCTTCCATTAAAACAGGTCATCCGCTAGAATTAGTGCATTCTGACATCTGGGGCCATGCCCCGACTGAATCCTATAATGGGTTCAAATACTTTATTACCTTTATTGATGATTTTTCTCGTACTACATGGGTTTACTTGCTAAAATCAAAATCTGAAACTTTTGATATCTTTTGCAACTTTACTAATTTTGTAGAAAACATGTATGATTTCAAAATTAAAAGCTTAAGATCTAATAATGGGTCTGAATATACCAGTCATTTGTTTCAAAAAAATTTAAAACAAAAAGGAATTTTCCATCAAACCACTTGTGTTAATACTCCTGAACAAAACGGTGTCTCAGAAAGAAAAAATCGTCATCTCTTGAATGTAACTCGATCATTGCTTTTTCAAAATCACGTCCCAAAACGTTTTTGGTCTGACGCTGTTTTGACTGTTGCTTACCTTATTAATCGATTGCCTAGTCACCGACTTCAAAACAAACAACCGTTAGAAATCTTAACAGGACAAAAATTATTTCTTGATCACTTACGAGTTTTTGGTTGTGTTGTGTTTGTTCACAGAAAGAGAATCGACAAGCTCGAGACTAGTTCCTACAAATGTATTTTTTTAGGATATTCCTTTAGAAAAAAAGGGTACAAATGTTATGACCCAAAAAATTGTAAGCTTTATATTTCTCGTGATGTTCAGTTTGTAGAAAGTATTCCCTACTTTCACCAGACAGGAGAAGACGAAGAGCTCACATCAACATCAGTTACTCCGCTTCCCATCAACGAAACAGAAATCTCAATCAACATACCCGATACACCCGAAGAAGACGAAGAAACTCCGAACATTAGGGAAGAAGACAATGGACCAAGAAGATCAAGTCGACCTACTCGTCCTCCAACTTACCTTCATAACTATATCACCTCCCATGTTACTTACCCTATACAAAACTACTTATCGTATCATAACGTAAACAACAAACACAAAGCCTTTTTAGGGACTATAGATACTCATATAGAACCAAGTAACTACCATGAAGCCATTAAAAATCCAAAATGGTGCAAGGCCATGGAGGAAGAAATTAAAGCCCTAGAATCCAACAAAACTTGGACTCTTGTTCCACACAAAAATGGTATAAAAACCGTAGGCAGTAAGTGGGTATACAAAATCAAATACAACAGTAACGGAACCATAGAAAGGTATAAAGCTAGATTAGTAGCGAAAGGATACACTCAGACCTATGGCCTAGACTATCATGAAACTTTTGCCCCGGTCGCCAAAATGAACACAGTTCGGGTCCTTCTTTCTGTAGCTGTAAATAAAAATTGGAATCTCTACCAAATGGACGTTAGAAATGTTTTTTTGCAGGGAAACCTTGAGGAAGAAGTGTACATGACTCCCCCACCAGGGTACACTTCCACAAACCAGGTATGCAAGCTCAACAAATCCATCTATGGGTTAAAATAATCTCCTCGCGCATGGTATGCCAAACTTAGCCACTATCTCATTAATTATGGGTTTTCTAAATCTTCCGCTGATGCATCCATGTTCACCATGCATCTTCACAACACCACCACCATCATCCTAATCTACGTAGATGATATCATAATCACTGGTAATGATGATCATAAAATTCACCATGTAAAGCACTATTTAAAATCACACTTTGATATTAAAGATCTAGGTACCTTAAAATATTTTTTAGGAATAGAAATTGCACACTCAAAAAAAGGTTTATTCTTATCACAACGAAAGTATACTCTTGATCTCTTAAAGGAGACAGGAAAACTTGGGGCAAAACCTGCCAACACCCCTATCGAAACTAACCTAAAATTAGATCATACTCAAGGGGAACCTATCAAAGACATTCAACGCTATCAAAGGCTTGTTGGAAAACTAATATATCTCACAGTAACCAGACCCGACATAACTTATGCAGTTAGCATTATTAGCCAATTCATGCATGCACCTCGCACCCCTCACTTAGATTTAGTTGATCGCATACTTAGATACATTAAGAAAACCCCAGGTCAAGGATTATGGATGAAAAACAATAATTCTAACTCCATAAACGGTTTTTCTGATGCAGATTGGGCCGGTAGTCATGATCGTAAATCTACCACCGGTTTTTGCACATTTGTTGGAGGAAACTTGGTAACCTGGAGAAGTAAAAAACAGAACGTAGTCGCCCGATCCAGTGCAGAAGCCGAATACCGTGCCATGGCATCCACCACCAGCGAACTCATCTGGCTCAAACAACTCCTGACCGACATGGGGCAATCATACAACCAACCCATGAATATGTTCTGCGATAACAATGCTGCCCGACACATAGCCTGAAATCCGGTCTTTCACGAAAGGACCAAATACATAGAAGTGGATTGTCATTTCATCCGCGAAAAAATCCAATCAAAAGAAATAGAAGTTCCCTATGTACCCAGTAAGGAGCAGCTTGCTGACATCTTCACTAAAGCTCTGGATCAGCGACAGTTCAATCTTATCCTATCCAAGTTGAGCATCTTCAACTTATTTCAGACTCAACTTGAGGGGGCGTGTTAAAAACAGAGGCTATATGACCGTTGAGCTCAGAATCATCACAGCTCACCCAAGATCTTCCCTAATGGCAACCTTCCATTACAATCAAAGGAAATAAACATAAAAGGCAACGCTCCTCCAAACGGCTAAATGTCTGTACCATGTATATATACTCGCATGTTTGTATTTTCAAATTAGAAAACAATAACATACAAAAACTATTCTTCTTCTTCCTCAAAACCCGTCCTTTTCTACAACATTTACTTTCATGTCCATTAAAAGTTAGACATGTACTTCGCTGATGTTATTTAGCATTATTAGTGTTTGAATAAGTAGGTGGGAGTTGGGACATATTGAAGGCACAACTACTATCATCATAATAAACCAAAGTGACATGATGTCAATCAACTTGAGTGTACAATGCAATCCATACGTTTCCATAGTGTTTCTTATCTGCATAAACTTCCCAACCCCTTTGTTGCTCAAGGATCTATCACATAAACTAGAATAATTAAATGAATACGAAGCAAGCTGTAGCTGCTTCTATGGATGTCATTTTCAGAAGGCTAATAGTCATCATTTTGCTTTCATCCTTCTTAATCCCTCTATCTTTGTCGACGTCTAACGAGCTACTCGCCGGAGAATCCATCACTGGCAACGACACTTTGGTCTCCACCAGCGACAACTTCGTTCTTGGTTTCTTCACTCCAGCTGCCAACTCCGGTCGTTGGAACCTAGGAGTTTGGTACGTCGACATAATTAAACTTCTAGCTATGTACAAATCCTTGTGAAGTAAATCTCAATCCAAGGATTAGGAATATGTCAACTTATCAGTTAGTCGGATACCTATATAGACATTAAGTATCACAAATAAATAATTCAACATGTAGGTACAAGAGGGTGGTGGGTCGACAAGTTGTAGTATGGGTGGCAAACCGCGACACTCCGATCATCGGACAAGTGAGAAAACTATCCCTTACCAAGGTTGGGAACTTGGTAATCACAAATGGTGCAAATCCAATTTTATGGTCCTCGAGTACCAGTGATAAAACCCTAAGCATCGATCCCCACAGCCCGTTTTGAAAAGGATGGCAACTTCTTCGTCAAGGATGAGAATTCAATCATCCAGTGGCAGAGTTTCGACCACCCTACGGATACATTGTTGCCAGGCATGAAGATAGGAGTGGACTTGAGAAGGGGTGTTAATCTAAACTTGACTTCTTGGAAGAGTGAGGATGATCCTTCCCCGGGGAAGTGCGGGTTGGGAATCGACTTCCATGGTGTTCCGGAGCTCATTCTTTACAATGGTTGGAGCCCCAAATGGCGATTGTGTCCATGGAACGGTAGGGTCTGGAGTCAAGCTCCGGATGCAGCTCTATCCAGTTCCTGAAGTTCAGTTTCTACGCTACCAACTCTGAGGTATCTCATCATCCTTTTGAAATACATACTCAACCAAATACATACTCATCTATTTGAAAAACCCTTTAAAAAAATACATACTCAGCCGAATTTTTTATTTTTTTATCCACGATGTTTTGAAATTTCGAAATTCTTTTCAAATAAGTTTGCCTTTTTAGCCAAGTTACGATTCCAAAAGTAACTTATTAGACATTTGTTTCCTTGAAGTTTTTTTATTGCTCTAGTACACTTGTTAGCGTTTTGGGGGCAATCTCCCTCACGAGACGTTGAACCGGAGCTTCCGGATTAGGTGTATTGTAGCAATAAAATTTTCAAAGGAGCAAAGGTCCTATAAACCAATTTTGGATGTGCAAATATGTTTGTTTCTAATGTTGCAACTAAAAGCATCACTTGGGCTTATTTGACTGTCCTTAAAAATCGTTTTAAGGAAATTAAAGCGACATATGACAATAATGTCAATAGGGGATCATACGTGTAACGATTTATTCATGGGGAATGGTCTAGATTACAAACACAAAATTTAGTGGGTAAGATTTGACATTTTAAAACTCATGTAACTAAACTGAAAGGTTATTTGCTAGGTACACTTAAGAAAGATCGATATTGTACTTGTTCGATGACTGGTTGGGTGCATTTGTGAACTGATATAATTGTCTTAGTACGCTTGCAGACGTGTGGTCACATTGTTTAAAGCTTTGTTGCTTTTATATTAGTTTAATTGAAAATGGTTAGAGGCGTCTAGGTTGAGACACACTCACACAAACCATTTCTTGCTAGTTTGGGTGACCCAACCAACGATTGAACGTCTGGTGGGATGCTTATAGTGATTATTCGTCTCACAAATGGTACCTAGGTTGTCTCCACTAACTGTTTATCCATGTTACTATGACATGTGGGTAACTTTTGGCTTTTAAGTTATATTATAGAAAATGAAAGGGTACGCCCAATAAAGTTTTTAATCAAAGAGGGTTTCAGTATTCACACATTTGACCTCTAACTAGGCGTGGTATAGTTTCCAAGTACTTCAAACTTTCCAAGTGAGCCAAAACTTGTTCCCTAGTTTGATGGTGAACGAAAGTAGCGGACAAATCGTGCTCAGAATCATTTCAAACTCTAATTGTCAAAGTTGGGCAACGCCAAAGGAGAATTGTAGCATCTACGGGCAATGCAGCGCCTATAGCGTATGTAGAGGAGACGATGCTAAGTGCAGTTGCATGGAAGGATTTGAGCTCAAAAACAAAACAAACAACACTATTCCATCATCATGTGTGAGAAAAATTCCGTTGGACTGCACATCGAGTTCATCGTCATTTAAGGAGATATCGGGTCTAAAGTTGCCCGACACGAGTAAAGCAGTAAGGTGGGACGATGTGGATCTCCAGGATTGCAAGACAAGGTGCATGGCCAATTGCTCCTGCATGGCTTGCTCCAGCGTGAATTTCGATGGGAGTGGCTTGTCCGGACCTTGTGGATGTCAGGGTGCAACTACAAGCGTCAAACGTGTACGTCAAAGTCAAGCTCCAGCTACAACCCCCTTCAATGTCAGGTACGTGTCTGAAATGTATTCTTGTGTGGAACACCTCGGTGAGTCATAAAATGTTATGTTACTTCACTGAGTATATATTAATTGATCTTGTCTATATTATAGAAGTAACACGTGCACCGTTAGTGTCTACACAGAGTTCCAATAATTGAGATCAATGATTCTCTACGAAAATTGAGATCAATGAGCTTTCTTATTTTACAAATAATCATTTACTTTATTATTTAAAGTTTTCACAATAATTTTACTCTGCACCCACACCCACACAAAAAATCATGCATAGAATTAAAATTCTTCATTTTAGGAATTTTACAAAGTAAAGACACTGTTGCTAACTTTGACTTTGGACTATAAATTTTAAAAAAGAAACGTTACAGTTTACAACACCAGGACAAAATCCAAACAAATCAGTAAGAGTAAACACCACATCCACTTCTAAGCACGTAATCATGCAACCGTAATATAAAAAAACATAAATGTCTTTCTGTTGTTTTATATACCCATTACTGATTACAATTGCATGTAAAAGTATAGTGTCTAGTTAGTCAAGCTATTAGAAGTGTTAGAAGAACAAAACAATGATCATCACCGAATGTGATTAAATATATTTATTGCTGTGGATGGTGTGCGTCAACCCAAAGAGAAAATCTCCAGCTGCTTTTTAAGTTCTGACTGAATGGAAAAGTTATGGGTACAATACTGAAGTTTGAGCTTTTATGATTTGAATCTATTTATTTTGTAAATAAGAAATTCCATATCCATTCCTATCTTTGGTATTAATTTGAGTAAATTGTAAATTATTACTTCATTAGTTCCGCACGTGTATCGTCAATTGGAATGTAACCACCATCCATGTGCATTTAATTTCTATATGGTCAATTAGCGAGACAGCAATACTTGCAGAGAAACAAGATTCAATGCCAACGAAGAAACCGAACCAAATTGCCGTTGTATAATTGGTTTGGTTGTTGGTACAATCCTCCTCGTCTTGATTTGTTTCTTCATTTGGAAGCATCGAAACAAAAAAGAAGGTACGGAAATTTTCCTTCAAGTGCCTCACTTTCATATTTGATCCATATTTATGACCATGATATTCCTCAAATATCTTAATGAAGGTTATGTTGGAGAAGAGGAAGATGATCTAGATCTACCAATCCTTGATTATGCAACACTAGCTACAGCCACACACAATTTCTCTAATGAAAATAAACTAGGCGACGGTGGTTTTGGCCCAGTCTATAAGGTGGTATTTGTATGGAAAGTTACAAATATTGTTTCTTATGTATACTTATATTAAGTGCATGGTTATCAATTCCTTGGGCGCCATATGTTCTTAACTTGTTTTCACCATATAACGAAAAATAGGGTACGTTGGCAGATGGACAAGAAGTGGCCGTCAAAAGACTCTCCAAGTGCTCAAAACAAGGTATTAAGGAGTTCAAAAACGAGGTGTTGTTGATTGCAAAGCTCCAACATCGAAACCTAGTCAGACTTCTTGCTTGTTGCATTCATGGTGAAGATAGGTTGTTGATCTACGAGTACATATATGCCCAACAAAAGCTTGGATGGTTTCTTGTTTGGTTTGTTTTCCAAGCACTCAACTCTCTTTTTATGATAGGTGAATTGCCATCAAACAAAAGTTCTATTGAGGCTATGAATCATAATCTTCGTTACACCAACTTGGGGTTAGTTCCGTTAGGGGATCTCTAGCCTTGGCATACCCAATAAAAAGAATCGAATCCTGCATATGCATTCGCATGTTAAGGATCTAAATTGGGATTGGCTAGAGATGGTAGATTAAATAAAAAAAGAATTTCATTAGCGACATAAAATTTAACCATGAAGATCCGAGAGCACTAGAATATTGCAATGGTAACCAGCCAGCTAGTACATTCCGAAAAAGATGATTTGTTTGGGTAGACCTCAAAATGTGCACAATTGTTAAAATATCATTACGTTTTCACTATTCACTTAGGTGCACATACATTTCACTGCATATTGCTTGGGTGCCCCTCTACCATTTGTAGAACTCATAATTTTGCTATTAGAATATTTGCAAAACACCCCCTTTAAAATTGAATTGTCCTTAATGCTAAATAAGAAAACCTAAACAAAAATATTTTTTAGAAACACTCCCTCTCTCTCCTCTCTGTTGATCACTCTTTTCCCTCTCTCTCCCTCTCCTGATCTCTCTCATCCCTCCCCTCTCTCTCCCTCTCCTGATCTCTCTCATCCCTCCCCTCTCTCTCTAATACCAACACCATTGTGGTATCGACTTCGTTCCAGAGAGGGAAGTGACGGAGGCGGCCGGATGTGAGCCGCTTAGCTCCGTCTCCGACACCACCCCCAACGAGGACGTCTCCTACTGGCTCGTCATGCTCTCCCACGACACCTGGGAAAAGAAACCAAATTGCCCGACACAAGTTCAGATGAAGTCGAAGAAGAAGTTGAAGTACATGAGGAAGATGAAAAATACAATAACACCACCAGCAAATTGAGGAGAAGCGGATTAAGAAGCAGATTCCAGTGCACGTCGTCGTTAAGGAAACTTCATTTGGTGGATCAGTCGGTCGTTTCTGCCTCGAGAGCGGAAGCCTTAGGAGGGAAAGAAGAGTTAATAGAGGCGGTTACGACGGTCAGATTGGAAGGGGTTTTCTCTAACCTTCTGTTGCTGGAGGATTTGTGGCTTGATTTCGGACGTAATGTGGTACACTTCGGGCCCACGGTCGAGGTGTTGGCGAGGAAATGTCCCAAGCTTATCTTTTTGAAGCTCGGGCAGTTTGGAGACGTGTGTAAGGCGGCGGGGTTGCATTTGGACAGTGTGTTTGTATGCGGGGCTTTGGTGTTGTTGTGCCGTAGGAATTGTGGTGATTTCACGAATGCTGGGTTGGTTGCGATCGGGAGGGGGTGTAGGAGATTGAAGAAGTTTGAGATTCAGGGGTGTGGGTTGGTAAGTGAAGTTTGAGATTCAGGTGTGGATTGTATTTGGTACCTCAATCGGGATGGTTCTGTGGTTGCCAATGGGGTGGATTCTAACAACGAGGGAGATGAGAGAACATGTGAGAGAGAGAAGAGAGAGAGATCGGGAGAGGGAGAGGGAGAATAGAGGGTGTATTTGTAAAAAATATTTTTGTTTGAATTTTCTTATTTAATATCAAGGACAATTCAATTTTAAAAGGTGTGTTTTGTAAATATTCTAACAGAAAAATTAACGAATTGAGTCTCACAAACGAATGAGATACACCCAAGCAATATGTAGTGAAATGTAAATACACTCAAGTGAATAGTGAAAACACAAAAGTATTTTAGTAATAGTACACCTTTCAAGATCTACCGAAGCAAATCACTGATAGATTTGAACATGTTCCAAAGACATGGGTGTAAATAGAATCTTTTTTTTTCTTCCAGTATGAAATACAAATTATTACCCACTTCTAAACTGAGATCTGTTTGGTCAGAGATTACCACAAGATAAAAGCACATTTAAAGAATAAATGAAAAGAGGTCTCATCCTCAGAATTGCGCAAAGGGCAAACTAATGCTACACCTGTAAGATTAAGATTTACTTCGGTTCGAAATTTATTTTGACATAGAGTCCAGTAAAATATTTTATCCTTGGGAAGACATGGTTTACTTTCTAGTTAATTGAGGGATGATTAAGGAAGAATTAACTCTGGACATGGGTTATGACATTAGGAGATTATGGTTTATAATTAGAGCAATAGGAACTAGAGGCTCCAATAAAATGATAATCGAGTCATTTTAAGTATATAAGTTGCTCAGGAAAATAATGTTTGTTTTCGAACTGATGCAAAAGATGAATATATGAGTTGATATTGGTACATTTTATGGTTGTGTAGATAATTGAACACAGTGTGTTATATGTATAGGAAAATCGAAGAATGAAGGTCTAGACTGGCAAACACGATATCGGATTATCATAGGAATTACAATAGGAATTTTGTACCTTCATCAAGACTCAAGGCTGAGGATAATTCATCGTGACCTCAAAGCAGGCAACATTCTTCTCGACAAAGGCATGAATCCCAAGATCTCTGATTTTGGCACTGCAAGGATTTTTGGAGGAGACGAGACTGAAGGAACATAGTAAGTGTAGTCGAACACGTGTATTTATTTACTTTGATAAATGGCATATATATCTTCAACATTACATATTTTATTTTATCGTTCATGTTGAAGAACTCGAGGCTCAGTTTAAATTATCATCAATGCCTCCTCTCGGAACTCTACCCAAAACTTATTGCATCTCATCACCCAAAGATCATTATTGTTTCCCGTTACCTTTTCAAACGGCTAGATTAATAAGCCACTATATAATCACATGTATTTGTAAATCGTATTAGAACAATAATACAAAAGTTAATACTTTTTCACATGGTATCAGAGCGTCGATCTCAGATCTAGGAGGATCATCATCGGAGGCGAACCTCCGTTCATCTCCTCTGTCTTCCTCCTTTCCTCATAGATCCCTTCCACACAAAAAAGAAAACCAAACCCAAGCTTCCCTCCTACCAAAATCAAAAATCTCCATCTCCGGTCATCTGACCTCAGCCCCTGTTTTTTCTCATCAGAATCACCCAGATCCAAAAAAAAACATCATCGGTCTTCTGACCTCAGAAAAACCTCGCCATGACTTCAGAAGGATCCACGCCACATCGACTCACCACCCAACTCCTCACCGGGGCAAATTATCTGCCCTGGGCTCGGTCGGTCACGTTATCACTCAGCGGCAAAGGGAAACTGGGCCATATCTCGGGGCGCACACCACAACCAGACACCGACGACGAAAAATTTGAGGAATGGCAAACCTCCGATCATCTGGTAATGACCTGGGTGTTGAACTCCATTCAACCTCAGATTGCGGAGCTGTTCCTCTACTCCGACTCGGCCAAAGAGCTGTGGGACTCTATCCACGCTCTGTATGGTAAGCAACAGAATTTCGCCCACATTTTCAAAATTAAACAAGACCTCGCGCAAACCAAGCAAGGGTCCAGATCGGTTACTGAGTATCTCGGAACTCTTAAAAGTCGATGGGACGAGCTCGGTGTGTATGAACCACCGAGCAACGACCCTAAAATCATCAAAGAAAGGGACGAGCAGAACCGAGTCTACCAGTTCCTGGTAGGTCTCGATCCTAGCTACGAGCCCCTAAAATCTCAGATCTTACTATCATCGGAGCTTCCGCCCCTCACTCAGATCATCGCAATGGTGCAACGAGAAGAATCTCGAAGACACGCCATGCCTCAAACCACCAGAGAAAACAACAGAGAAAACCAAGCTTTCGTCATAGTACAACATCAAAACCAGAAAGGAAGAGGATACTTCGGAAAACACAAAGATGAGCACTGTGCTAACTGCAAGAAAAAGGGACACAGTCGCGACCGGTGCTGGTTCCTCTACCCGCACCTCCGACCACCAAAGGATGGACCCGGAGAAAGAGGGGGCGACAGCAGACGAAACCCTAACCCCGGCGGCAGACCAAACGTCGCCCCGCAAAACCCTAACAGCGGAGAAAAAAACACAAAATGGGCATCCGGGTCTGGATCCGGAAGTCGAGGATATTTATCCTCTGATTACGCGGATCCTTCTCTTACCGACAAGCCAAACTCCATGATCGGGTCGGATCTTGACCCGCGAGACCGAGGTGGGCTCTGGTCTGCTGGTAACGGGCCCAGTCCAGCACATCATGGGCTTCACTCCTCAAACAACCTTGGGCCTGAATCTATGCACCCAGATTTGGGTCATGTGCTGGCCCAGCTCAACTGTCTTCTTAATAAATCCGGTCAAAATCAGATGCCACAAGGTAATGGATCAGGTATTATCTCTACTCACATCTCATGCAACCATACTTCTACCTCTAAGTCATGGATTTTAGATACTGGTGCAACTGATCACATGACTGGAAACAAAGATCTTATATGCAATATTGAAAAGAACTCAAACATAAACAATTTCGTTACTGTAGCAAATGGAAATCGAGTAAAAATTGGACGAATAGGACAATCTACAATCCTAAATGACACATCCGAAAATATATTATATGTTCCCGAGTTTACATCTAATCTTCTATCTATTGCAAGGATAACGAAAAATTTTAATTGTAATGCTATTTTCTCACCTTCTGATGTGTTGTTTCAGGATCGTATATCAGGGAAGATGATTGGTAGAGGCACTCTCGTCAATGGTCTTTACATACTAGAAAAATCAGACAATACCTTCCATGCAAATACTGCATCCCGTTATACACCCGACCTCCTACATAAACGTTTGGGACATCCGTCTTTTCCTATTTTAAAAAAATTATTTCCCAACATCATACCAAACATTGAATTATGTTGTGAGACCTGTAGCCTTGCAAAACAAACTAGGTTACCTTTTTATTCTTCCACCACTAAGACTAGGAAACCGTTGGAACTGGTCCATTCTGACATTTGGGGACCAGCTCCCATAGAATCATATAACGGTTTCAAATACTTTATCACTTTTATCGATGATTTTTCTCGCACTACTTGGTTATATCTGCTTAAATCCAAATCTGAAGTTTTTTCTATTTTTTGCGAATATGTTGTTTTGGTTGAAAACATGTATGACACAAAAATTAAGACTTTTAGGTCAGATAACGGCGCTGAATACACTAGCTCCCTGTTTCAAACTTTCTTAAAAGAAAAAGGTATTCATCACCAAACCACCTGTATTAATACCCCAGAACAAAACGGTGTCTCTGAAAGAAAAAACCGTCACCTTCTAAATGTCACCAGGTCCCTGCTTTTTCAGACCAAAGTTCCCACAATTTTTTGGTCTGAAGCCATCTTAACCGCTGTTTATCTTATCAATCGTCTACCTAGCCCCATTCTAGACCACAAACAACCCTTGGGGATTCTGAATAATAGGGAAATGGGCGTTGGTCACCTCAAAGTTTTTGGCTGTGTGTGTTACGTTCATAAAAGACGGATCGATAAATTTGACTCTCATTCAGTCAAAACTGTCTTTTTGGGGTATTCTAGTCACAAAAAAGGATACAAATGTTATGACCCTACGAATTGCAAACTCTATATTTCCAGGGACGTTTCATTCTTTGAAAAAGAATCATACTTCGAATCTATGACTAACCCTTCTGCAGGGTCAACTGGCTCACTTCCATCCGACGACTTACATCCAAACGAGTTCTCTCTCCTTGAAGACAATCCTATTCCTCAAGGAGGGGGAGAAAACGGTCCTCAAGGAGGGGGAGAAAACGGTCCTCAAGGAGGGGGAGAAAACAACACTCCGGAGGGGCAAGAAGAACACCACACAGAACCAACTCACGAAGTAGCCCCCACAAGAAGATCTACAAGACCAACGCGTCCTCCACCTCACCTTCAAGACTTTGTCACTTATAATGTTACATACCCAATTCAAAACTACGTATCCTACAACGCCATAACAAATTCCCACCGAACATTCCTAGAATCCCTTGAAAAAGTTAAAGAGCCAACCTCCTACCAAGAAGCCCTTAGCAATCCTAATTGGACGAGAGCAATGAAAGAAGAACTAGAAGCCTTAGAAAAAAATCAAACTTGGACCATGGTCAGCCCAAAACCTGGAACCAAACCCGTAGGCTGTAAATGGATCTATAAAATCAAATATAATAGCAACGGATCAATAGAGCGATATAAAGCTAGATTAGTAGCAAAAGGATACACTCAAACATATGGCATCGACTACCAAGAAACTTTTGCCCCTGTTGCAAAAATGAATACTGTCCGTGTTCTTCTATCTATAGCAGTCAACTATGGTTGGAATCTTTTCCAGATGGACGTCCGGAACGCCTTCTTACAGGGAGCCTTAGAAGAAGATGTCTACATGACTCCTCCTCCAGGTTATAACACCACTCAGGTTTGCAAACTTCACAAATCAATCTACGGATTAAAGCAATCACCCCGAGCCTGGTATGCAAAACTCAGTCTATCTCTTAGTCAATTTGGTTTCTCAAAATGTTCTGCCGATGCTTCTATGTTCATCAAACATAGTCACAATATTACCATCATTGTCTTAGTTTATGTAGACGACATTATAATCACTGGAAATAATGACAAAGAAATTAATAGGGTTAAGTCATATCTAAAAAACAAATTTGACATCAAGGATTTAGGATTCATGAAATATTTTTTGGGCATTGAAATTGCTTACTCAAAAAAGGGCCTATTTTTATCTCAACGAAAGTATGTCCTTGATCTACTTAAAGAAACAGGGAAATTAGGATCCAAACCGGCCAACACACCTATCGAGACCAACCGAAAAATTGGTCCCACTGATGGGGAACCATTAAGCGATGTAAGTCAATTTCAACGATTAGTAGGGAAACTCATTTATCTAACCGTCACTAGACCTGACATAACTTATGCAGTTAGCACAGTAAGTCAATTCATGCATTCACCACACACTCACCATCTGGACATCATTGATAGAATACTCAGGTATTTAAAGAAAACTCCAGGACAAGGCATATGGATGAAACAAAACCAATCTAACTCAATCATTGGTTACTCTGATGCAGATTGGGCGGGTAGTTACGATCGTAAATCTACCACCGGGTTCTGCACCTTCGTTGGAGGAAACCTCGTCACTTGGAGAAGCAAGAAACAAAACGTTGTGGCTAGATCAAGCGCTGAAGCAGAATATCGTGCCATGGCATCCACCACCAGTGAGCTGATTTGGCTCAAACAACTCCTCAAAGAAATGATGATTCCATATCATGAACCTATGCACATGTTCTGTGACAATCAGGCTGCTCGTCATATTGCCACCAATCCTGTGTTCCACGAAAGAACAAAGCACATAGAAGTTGACTGTCACTTCATCAGAGAAAAAATTCAGACTAAAGAAATTGATGTCCCCTTCGTCACAAGCAAAAACCAACTCGCAGATATCTTCACCAAACCCTTGGATCAAAAACAGTTTGACGCCATTCTTCACAAGTTGGGCTCCTTCAATCTCTTCCGGACTCAACTTGAGGGGGAGTGTTGAAGAACTCGAGGCTCAGTTTAAATTATCATCAATGCCTCCTCTCGGAACTCTACCCAAAACTTATTGCATCTCATCACCCAAAGATCATTATTGTTTCCCGTTACCTTTTCAAACGGCTAGATTAATAAGCCACTATATAATCACATGTATTTGTAAATCGTATTAGAACAATAATACAAAAGTTAATACTTTTTCACAGTTCAGTGGATACATGTCCCCGGAATATGCATTGGATGGCATCTTCTCTGTCAAGTCTGACGTCTTCAGCTTTGGAGTTTTGTTGTTAGAAATCGTAAGCGGTGTGAAGAATAAAGCGATATTTATAGCCAACCCACAACAAAACCTTAATGGACATGTAAGCAAAGCAAGTGATGTTTTAATATTCTTCCTCGTTTATTATCTTGTAACTAATTCTTGGCACAAGACTCATATGTACTTTATTTTTCTGAAAGTATATCACACTCTCAATAATATATTAGGTATGGGTGCTTTGGAGTGAAGGCAAAGGTGTTGATCTGATAGACCATTCGATGACTCAACCATCGACAATGGTGAGGCGTTGAAATGCATTAAGATTGGGCTCTTATGTGTGCAAGAGCAGCCAGACGGCAGACCGTTGATGTCATCTGTGTTACATATTCTGGGTAGCAATATTGAGTTAATTTCTGAACCGAAACGACCAGGATATGTCACAATTGGGGCTCCAGCCGAGATAGACACATTATCTTCAGCTAATCTAATCTCATCAAGCTCAAACAGCATGAGTGTCACCATGTTTGAAGGAAGATGATCCAAGGCATCAAGGAAATGGAAATGTTTAAAATTATGTAGCGACATCTGAAGTTGCTAGCAATAATTATTAACGTGGTACTGATTATGTTGCATTTATTATAAGTAGGTTTGGTGAGACTATATGTAAATGCACGTTTATGCTTCCGTATCTGACTCATGGAGCTAGTACGCTTCGGGTTGATCTAAATAGTTGCAAGGGTGGGCTCTACCAACAAGATATTTTATTTAAGTCCAATAAGTTTATTGTTACATTATGATTACTATAGCATGTATTATTTTCTAATACTTCTATATTATTATTTACCTAGCCATTATCACGTCGAAATCAACTTTATGACAACATATGTCTTTTTAAGTAACTTCTGAAGATGTCGTGTTAATGACAAGGGCGTGAGAAGATCTCAAATTGTATAATATAACCACTATCGAAAAAAATCATTTAGACAACAAGTGATATACAAATTTCAAGCGGTAGATAAAAACAAATTCATTTTAATCGCGGATTTATTCTCCAATTTAAAATTCTGACTTAAATTGAGTAAAGAAGAAATTCAAGGAACCTCTCAATGACTCTCAAACCATTGAATTAACTTCCGCTTACATTAGCTTAACCGTACTAATATGTATATCTTAGATATCAGAATTGTTAGATCCTAATCCATCTTAGTAGGCTAAGTGTGATCAGGGCAAATTACTCTTGGCTTAGAGAAGCACATGTGTGCTTTGACTTAGTGTGGGTGGAGGGTTGGTGTAGTGGGATGAGGTATGGTTGAAATGAGGGGAGGTATAGGCTACCATGTTGGGTGTGGTTGGGGTGTCTTGTAACAAAAAACACACAATCTTCTTTCTGCTTCTTCCTCTCTCTTATTTCCTTTCAACTCCACCATCTCCTCTTCCATCCACCACTCTCTTTTCCCATCTTCTTTGTTGTTCGGAGAAGGCTGCCGGAGTGCGGGTGGTCGGTGTGTGAGGTGGCGCAAAGAGGCATGGTCGGCGGTGGAACGTGTGGTTCGAAGGCGTGAGGTGCACGGAGCCGACGACAACTTTGTGGCTACCGGAGGTGGGCTTGGTGGTGACTGAATTCACGGAGGCAAGGAGAGGCAAACTCGGGCGAGCATGCAAAAGTATGTCAAGTTCTTTAGGTTGCTAACACGAGGTGTGTAAGGGGATTTTGGGCTCGTCGTCGGAGGTCAGAGGCCTCGTTGGCGACGAGGGCCTGCCAGAGACCGGGCGCTAGCCGGCACAGCAAGGCAACGCTTAGGCGTTGCCTGGTGATGCATTGCATACATTGCATCATATGTCTTTCATTTAGATTAATTTTATATCAATAAATGCTACTAAGGTATGTGTTTAGTCTGATTTACATAATACAGGGACCTGAATGCAAATTACCCATATCCCGAGCACAAACGTGTGCAAAAGACTCATTTCTATCATAAAGACCAAGTCAAGATTATCGGGAGTCAAATGGAAGTTCATCCAAGCATAAAATCATTCAAAGATCTAATTACAAAAAGGTCAAGGACTTAAGCATAAAAGTAGTCAGGACTTAATTGCAAAAAGCCAAGGACCAGAATGCAAATTAAATATTATTTTGGAGAAGTTCTAAAGAAAAATCAATTTGGATCTCCAAATATATGAAGAAATAAATCCGGAGCTCAAAAGAAAGGAAAGAAATCATCCAGACGCGCAAAGGAGGATCAAATCAGCAAAAACGCAGCAAAAATCCGGACCTAATCAGAGCAAGATATGCGGCGTTTTAGCCGCACATTACACTTGATATGCGGCGATTCCGCCGCCCCAGAGTCGATCCGCGTCTCCAAATTTTGTCCAGTCGTGTCTGGACACGTGTACTTTCCAATGTTATATTTAGGTCCCTTGTAACAACTATAAATAGACCCGAGAACGATGTTAAAAGGGTCCTTGGTGGTTGTTTTTATTTTTGTTCCTTAGTTTTAGTAATAAAATTCTGTCTTTTATTTCTTGTTTGTTTTTAATTTTCTTTTGTAATTCCTCTAGGACCCCTTCTCCTTCCTCCCATCCATGAGTTTCTAACTCTTTCCAAACGGTGGAGGTGACGGATTTAGGGTGAAGAGAAGATGAATAAATGTTATTATTTTAATTTCGTGATTAGTATATTTTGATTACTTGAGTTTATGTTAAATCATTTATCATGTAATGCTTCATAACTAACATGATTTATTATAAGTTTCTGAATTCTCTAATCTAAACCTCTACCCGACGGAATTCACCTTTTTGTTCTTGTTTTAGTTTTATTTGTTCTTGTTTCTTGCCTTAGATAATAAAAACCAAAAATCTTAAAAACCCAATTTATTTTTCTCTCCTTCTTTCCGCCAATCGAAATCACACTAATAACAGATCTCTCCCTCCTTGTGTTCGACCCGTACTTGCCACGTCTTCATTGACGCCGTGCACTTGCGGTATAAATTTAATTCTCATCAAGTTTTTTTAAAAAAACAGAATTTACATAGATATATATAAACACCTGGCATAGCCCAGGCACCGGTCGACCGATCACATGGTGGTAGTCGACCGGATGTGGTTAGTTTGGGGTCTTGTGTTGTCCCTAATATTTTCGGTCGGACGGGACCCGCTTCGGTGTTTGACCGTTGCATTGTTTTTTAGTTTCATTCGGCCCAAACCCATCTAAACGGTTGACCGCCATAAACCTTTGTTCAAATGGTTGTAGAGGATTCCAAACTTGTGAAGTTCCTGATATTTTTGGTCGGGTGGTGTTCCCTTTGGGTCCGACCATTCCTCGTGGAATAATAGTTTATCCTGGCCTAGACCTACCAAATGGTCGACCACCCATTGACTTCAGTTCGACCGATAACTTAGGTTTTAGCCCTAGTGTTCGACCGACTTGTGTTCTATTCGAAAATTTTCCTATTAATCAGGAAACAATCAACTAGTTTGCCAATTCCGATAGACCTTTGGTGCCTAGAATTGTATTTTTTCCTTGTGCCTTGTGTCATGTTGTTTTCCTCGGAAACCCGTGTCCTCGCCCTAAGCGTAAGCCGGGAGGTGGCGGTGGGTGCAGTGAGCGTGCCTGCTTAGGGACCGTTAGGCAAAAGAGTATGGACATTTGGTACACATGCCACTTTATGTTTATAAGCTTTTGTTTGGCATGTCCATTTCATGAAGTTACCCTATGTAGCAGACTTGAAGGATCACGGATCCCAAAACATTGCTTTGTTATGCAACTCCATAAAGTAAGATGACCAACCAACCTTTATAGCGGTGGAGATAACCGATCAATAATTTTTCCAGTGAAATTGGGCATCAATGGGCATCGGACGAACAACAAGGAACCACTTAGGCGTTTCCCAGTCACCAATCGATCGATGCCATGTTGGCGGTCGACCGGATGTGGTTAGTTTGGGGATTGTGTTGTCCCTGATATTTTTGGTCGGACGAGACCCCCTGGGTGTTTGGCCGTTGCATTGTTGTTTAGTTTCATTCGGGCCAAGACCAACTAAACGGTAGACCACCCATAGACCTTTGATCGACTGGTTGTAGAGGAATCTGAACTTGTGTAGCTCCTGATATTTTTGGTCGGACAGTGTTTCCTTTGTGTCCGATCATTTCTCATGGAATAATATTTTATCCAAACATTCTAAACGATCGACTGCTCATTGACTTCAGTTTGAACGAAAACTTAGGTTTTAACCCTGGTGTTCGACCAATTTATGTTGTTGTTCGAACGTTTTCCTATTCATCAGGAAATGGTCGACCAGTATGTTAATTCTAGTCAACCGTTGGGGCCCAGAATTGTGTTTTTTCCTTGTGCATTGTGTCGTGTTGTTTTCCTTGGAAACCCGTGTCCTCGCCCTTAGCGTGAGTCGGGAGGTGACGGTGAGTGAGGTGAGAGCGCCCGCCCAGGGACCGTCGGGCAAAAAAGTATGGACACTTAGTACACATGCCACTTTATGTTTTTGAGTTTTTGTTTGTCATGTGCATTTCCTAAAGTTACCTTATGTAGTAGACCTCAGTGATCAAGGATCCCAAGGCATTGCATTGTTACGTTGCTCCACGAAGTGAAATGACCGACCAACTTTGATGGCGGGGGAGATGACCGACCGGCCATGATGGCAGTGGAGATGACCGACCAAAGATTTTTCCGACAGAAGTGATCGTCGGGCTGTGGCATAGCCCTGCGAGTATAACCGACCATAGCGACGGCTTTGGCAGATGTGGCAAGGTCGATGAGATCATATATGTATCTATGACGCGGCAGTGCGTGCGACCCTCACCAAACCCTCATTTATCACTCGAGGAGAGGCCCGTAGAGATCATGGATTGCATGGAGCACCAGCTCAGAAAGAGGATCATTCCAATGGTGAAGGCACAATGATAGCATTATGGGTTCGCGGGGCCACCTAGGAGATCGAGGAGAAATTTCTGAAGAAGTTCCCGGAGCTTTTCGGTGAGTTACTTGTTTCAAATTTCACGGACGAAATTTCTTTTAGGAGTGTGGATTGTTAGATGCTAATCCATCTTAGTGGGCTAAGTGTGATTAGGGAAAATTACTCTTGGATTGAGAAGCACATGTGTGCTTTGACTTGGTATGGGTGGAGGGTTGGTGTAGTGGGTTGAGGTATGGTTGAAGTAAGGGAGGTATAGGCAGCCATGTTGGGTGTGGTTAGGGTGTGTTATAAGAGAAAACACACACCATCTTCCTTCTTCTTCTTCTCCTTCCTCTCTCTTATTTCCTCTCAAATCCACCATCCACCAATTTGTTTTCTCCTCTTCTTTGTTGTTCGGAAAAGGTTGTCGAAGTGCGGGTGGTCGACGTGTGAGGTGGATCAAGGAGGTGTGGTCGGCGGTGAAACGTGTGGTTCGAAGGCATAAGGTGCACGGAGGTGACGACTACTTCGTGGCTACCAGAGGTGAGCTTGGTGGTAATTAAGTTCAGGGAGGCAAGGAGAGGCAAACTCTAGTGAGCACGTAAAGATATGTCATGTTCTTTAGGTTGCTCGCACGAGGTGTGTGAGGGGTTTTTGGGCTTGTCGCCGAAGGTCAGACGCCTCGCCGGCGACGAGGGGTGGTGGCACAGCCATGCGAGTATAACCGACCAAAGCTATGGCTTTGGCGGATGTGGCACGGTCAACAAGATCATATATGTATCTATGATGCGGAAGTGCGTACGACCCTCACCAAACCCTCATGATTAGTATAGCCACGTGTGGGGTGTGTTGAGTTCTCTCTGTAAGGCCGCATATGCCTGCAGTGGGTCCCTTGGAGGACCCAATGTTGTTGGTGGAACTGTTTTCCCTTATTGCCCCTGGATGGGGACGGGTTTACTTATTGCGTTATTTGGTGTCATATGATACTAGTATGATAGGTAATGCAGTGTATATTCATGTATTTATAGAGGGCTTGGCATATAGACTTTTTCTTATGAAAACTCAGGCATTTTATCATATTTGCATTCCAGGGCCCTGAGGGGTGCTAAGTAGGTGGCGACCTTGGACGAGTGCACCCGGGACCAAATCCTTCAGTCTTATCTCCTAGGTTGCTATTGTTATCTTTATTATATACTTCTTTTGTTTTCGATGTAATCATACTTTGAACCTTCCGCGTAATGGTGCACTCTATTTTGAGTAATTGATGAGTAATTTTCCTATTTCACTATGGTCTTATCTTTTCAAATTTCATTTAATTTTTTTGCGTTTTGGGGGACCTTACAGCTTGGTATAAGAGTAGGTCGGTTCCGGTGTACTTATCCAACGAAACCACCCCTAGGAGTACTTAGATAGAATTTTTAATTCTTTCAGTAGACCATGCATGCATTGTTGAATGATTATGTTTCCTTGGTTGTGATGCTAGATGCCTCTGAGATGCGTGAGACCCACTCCGCGCGAGCGTAGTGCCAGCGATGCAACTAGTGGCGCAACATAATAGGAAGAGCGGTGGACGCTCTATGGGACAGTAGAGAGGTTTGGCAAGTTCGTGGAGCGCCAGATGGCCCCCATAGAGCATGCCGGGGTGCGCACGATGCACGAGAGATTTATGCACCAGCATCTGTCTACTTTCGAGGGCGGAGTTGACCCGAAGGCAGTTGAGGACTCAGTCTTCAAGATCTAAAGGATTTTCCGGATGATCAGATGCTTCGTGGAGATGAAGGTGGATGTTAACTCTCTCTCTCCCATTCCCTCTCCCTCTCCCTCTCCTTCTCCCTCTCTCTCAATCCCTAAACCTACACCCGCACTTTCTCTCCATCCTTCTTCCTCCGCCAGCAGCTCCGGTGACGGCGATCCCGGAGGCGAAGAGCTTCGGCGACCGCGCGTAAGCAGGGAGGAGAACTCATCCCCTTCTCCGGACTTCTTCTTTTCAAAGGTATGCAACTCCTCCATAGGTTGTGAACTTCAATGATCAGTTGGGAGGAGATCCCGGTGGTTGGTCAGAGCCGCGGGTGGCTGTCGCGGATGGGCCGCACGGGCAGAGGTTGATAGCCTGGGCTGGGGTCACATGCGGACTGATGTCCCGTGTACCTCGGGTCTTGGTCGTGGCCTTGCGGATCGTGGCGGGCTGGGGCCGCAATGGCGGACGGTCGGCTGGGTTAGGTTACAGTTTTGTTGGTGTTGGTCATTTTCAATTTGAAGCCCCTGGTTTGTAAATATTGGGTTTTGTTGGTTTTGGTTGGGTATTTTTGCATGAGATCCTTGAGATTGTTGATAATTGGGTTGAATGTTTGAGTTGGAGAAATTGAATAATAAATCCGAAAATTTAATAGCATCCATTTTATTAATAAGTAGTTGGGTTATTTGTGGAATAAACTCTGAATTTATGTGTATTTTTTAATAAATTAATAATTGGATTAATTGCTTAATAAATTTTGAACTTTCTAGAATTGTTAAAGAATGTTTTAATTCAGGGAAAATTGCCATCGTTTATGTGGAATTGTTATATATTTCAAAAAAACTCTATAAATTGGGAAATTTATTGTTTTCCCCTGAACTTTTGAGAATTATGTTTTTGTACGGAAATTTTGGTAAAATCACACTTATGCCCCTACACTTTTGATTGTGGGTTTAGAGTTATAATTTCATTACATTGCTTTTATGATTTCATAGTATCGTTTAAGTTAATTGCTCTATAATTTGTGGATACTTTAGTGGAGTTTATGTTATGTTTTGTTGGGGTCGTGTGACCCGTAAGTTTGGGGTAAATTGGGTTTACCCTTGCCTTGTGAGATTTGAGAGGTTCGCGGAATCGATTATCCACCCATGATGTTACGAGTGGTTGTTGGAGCGTTGCTCACGGACACGTGCGTGTGGTTGAGGAGTGGGGATGGCTTGTGAAGCACGTATGACTAGATGTTAGGGAGTTTCCTTTGTTGGGGTGGTCCGAGATGGTTTACTAGCGTTGTTACGAGTGGACGTTGGTGATGGGATTGTGGGCTTGGGCGTTGTGGTTGGATTCCCGGATCAAGACGCAGAATTGGTCAGCTCGCCAACGTTGTAACGAGTGACCGTTAGGGAGCATTGCTCACGAGCTCGGGCGCGTGGTCGCCTTGGGACGTGTGACATTTCTGTCGTGAGAGCGGGTTGAGTATTGCCTTGTGGATCGGATGCGTGGTGGGGTCGAGGTGCACGCTCGGCTTCATTGGACGCGTGGTCGCCTTGGGACACGAGACCAGTGTAAGTCGTCAGGGATGGCTAGACCTTGTAGGGGGTCGGGTTGGGGTGGTGTACAGAGTCTTGATTTGAGACTCATGCATGACGTATACGTGTGCAGGTGGGACGTGGTTTGCAGCTGAAGGTGACTTGGGCTTGGGACGTGTAAACTAGATCGGTTGTGCTCAGTTGTCATGTATTTCCCTGCTCCTCTTAGTAGTCTTGTAGTAGGAGTTTAGATATTCTTGTATTCCCTTCAGCATGTTACTCTGATCTTGTTACTTTGTTATTTTTTTATTGAGATCTCGACTTGACTATTTTGTAGTTAATGTCCATTTTTCACTTGGTATTAATTTGTATTGACTGTTATGCCCCGAGTGCGGATTAGGGGCGTTATAATGCATCTGACCACCTGTGACTCAGAATTGCGTGCGACCCTCACCAACCCTCATGATTAGTATAGCCACCTGTGGGGTGCGCTGTGTTCTCTCTGTAAGGCCTCATGTGGTTGCGGTGGGCCCCTTGGAGGACCCAATGTTGTTAGTGGGACTGTTGTCCCTTATTACCCCTGGATGGGGACGAGTTTACTTATTGCATTATTTGATGTCATATGATACCAGTATGATAAGTAATGCATTGTATATTCATGTATTTATAGAGGACTTGGCATACAGAGCTCAAGCATTTTATCATATTTTCATTTCAGAGACGTGAGGGATGATGAGTGGGTGGCGACTGAGGACGAGTGCACCAAGGACCGGATCCTCCAGTCTTATCTCCTAGGTCGTTATTGTTATCTTTATTATGTACTTCCTTTGCTTTCGATGTAATCATACTGTGAACCTTTCGTGTAATGTTGCAACCTATTTTGAGTAATTGATGAGTAATTTTCCCGTTTTACGATGATCTTATCTTTTCAAAATTCGTTTATATTTTCCACGTTTTCGGGGACGTTACAAGAATCTTTCAAGAAATAGAAAATTCCTTGTTAAATCTTTCTACAAAATGGTATATTGTATCGAAGGGCTTACATTTGGAGCCTCGAAACTCCTCCTAAAGTCAAATTATTCTCTTGGCTATCATTCGATACTTAAATTTTGACTAGAGATAGTCTTTAGGAGTGGGTGGAGAAAGGAGATATGAGTTGCCTCTTGTGTGATGTGGATGTCGAGTCGGTTGCCCACATCTTTTTGAATGTACTCATTCTTCCTCCCCTTAGGTATCCTCAATTTTTTTGATCTAAATTTCACCCCTGGAAATTCATTGAACTTAAAAATTATTGTTACAAATAACAAAAATCTTTTTTTTAATAAAAGCCGCCTACTATTTCATTAATAAACCAAAATAACAACAAAATATACAACAAGCTACCGTAAAACCCTAAATGCCAGTATCCATACCCCAACCCAAACTCAAAAGAAAATAAAGTTTGCATAAAATAATATTCAGAGCTTTACTTAAAACGAAAGAAAATGGCCCTTAGAAAGACCCAAACATATATCACATCAAACAAAACCTTTAACCGCCTAGATATTCTTCAATAATCTTGTTATCGGGCACTAACCACCCCGGAACCAAATGTCTCTACCCTACTAGTTCCCTTCATCCATAAATTCTTGAGGAGAGCTGGTAAATTAGGATTAGCCACAGCCAAATGCCTGCCCCTGCTAATCAAAATTGTCGAGCCTCATCAATAGGATGACCACATGACCAAGATACAGCCAAATCGAAAGAAATATTAATAACATTTGAAATAGAAGATACAAAGCCATTGAAAATGTGGCTATTCCGTTCCTTCCAAAGTGCCCAAATAAAAACTTGACCCACATCGACAAGGATTGTTATACATGGATGCAAGCGTCCGTGATGCGTCCAACATGGCACCCAAAAGTTGGCGAGTCAGCGTCTAGTCAGATTGACATGTCACCCTTTCCAAACGCGTCTTTAATGAGTTTTTAATTTTTTTTGACGGTTTTCCAAGTACGACGGTTGCTTTCCAAACCCCAGATAAGACAGCGCTAGACACCCTTCTCATGACGGTTCGGATACCGAGGAAGATAACAAATATACAGATCGAATGGGAGAGTCCCTCTTTCTTTCTCGTTGGACTACCTGTGAATGAAGGAAGCCAAAAGAGAGTTTCTCTCGGTCTCTTCCCTCTCAAATATAATGGATTCTTCAACTCCTGCCGTCGATAGCGAACCTGTCACAGAACCGGTGGGTCTATTTATTTATTTTTCCCTTCGTCGTTCTTTTTTGAGGAACTTTCGTTTCTTCAATTATTTGTTTTAGGAACCACCTACTACTTCCGGGAATCCAGGTGCTCCTGGACGGCCATCCGAAAGCAGTTTGACAGGATGAAGACGGTTGAGAATGAAGTTTTTCGGAGCACCCTGATTGACATCATTTCATGCTCATATTTGTATCTTATATCCATTATCTTACACCTAAGCAATGCTACGTGACGAGTTTTATGTTTAGTTTTTAAGAATAAAGAGGTTTGAAGAGAAGAGCCATGAAAGGACCCAAAAGCAAGAAAAATGACTTAATTGTGAGACCTAGGGACTGAGATGCAAGGGAGAAGGACCTGATCGTAAGAGCGAAGGACCTAAGAGCAAAACAGGAAACTCCACACCACCATGGGGAGTATTTTGGAAATTCGATTCGTGTCGGAGCTCCAATAAACAAAGTAGATGCATCAAAGACCAACAAAGACCACCAGCAAAGCCCACAACAAATCCCAGATGAATCCAGATCCAATAGACCGCCAATTGGCGGTCCAAATCATTCTGGATCCTCTCAGATTTGTGGGGCCCGTGTATTAGTGTATTCTTAGTTCATATTTGTTATTGGTTTAGTCCCACATCGGGGGATTGTCCCATATTAGCTTTTTCCATGCCTGTAAATAGAACTCTTCACCTTCCATTGTAATCACCCATTGCTTGGTGGCATTCTCTCTACTAAGGAGTGAGCCTTGAAGCAAAAACTCAAGGTGGAGAAGAATGCTACTTTCAATGTGAGTCATTTGCTAATAAAATAATTCTTCTAGTTTCTTTTAATCTTGTCTTTTAATTTCTGCATGTTTGTTTAGTCTTTCCTTTCCTTTTATGCTTCTTTATTATTTCTTGCTTGATTAGTGTAGTTTTATTTCAGTATAATGCTTCATTTTGTTAGAGTAGTTAGTTTAAATATGTGTGAGTAGTTCCATCCCTATTTGGAGGGTGGAGAAATATGTGATATAATCATGTAGTGTATTAAGTGTGTGTTATCTTAATCCATTGAGCTTTATATGATTTCCATAACCATCTAATGGGTCTCCACTCTTATCTTTGATATGCTAATGCTCTTGAATGAAGTTTAGCCTATGCTTTGATTAGTGGACCTATTTTATGGGGAATGATAAAGTTAGGATATGGATGGAATTAATATTGGAAACACAATTTGTAGTGTATGTACTCTTGTTGTCTTTACCTTAGTTAATGTCATGTATGTTTTAATGATGTAGTCTTATCTTAATTCATGCGGAGGCATAGTAGGGTCTAGTCTTTATACCTGAGTTTATTTAGCTTCATTCCAATTATTGTCTTGTATGTTTTAATAATGTAGTCTTATCTTAATTCATGTGGAGGCAAAGTTGGATGTAGTTTTATGATTTCATGCACTACATGTTGTGAGGAGCTTAATGAACACACACACACTTATTTATGTTCACATTATTTCTCTACCCCCTTTTGGGTTTAGTTTTCTTGCTTCTCTTCCATTTCCATTTGCACCTTATTGTAACCAACCTTTCTCTCCTTTATTTACCACTCGCCTTCGCACAAACCAAACGTCGACACACCTCCCAGTGGACGACCCGTATTTGCCACCGCTTCAACGCGGTCGTGCAGTTGCGGTTAATATAAAACGATCAATCACACCCCTTTCGGTCACTTCCTAGACCTTCCTAACATTACTACGGACAACGAAATAAACTGTTGGTTCGTCGAACACTACGATGTGAAGGATGTGGGCCTGAGAATAGGATCAGGGGTAGTTCCCCTTACACCTGAAGACGTTGCCCTAATTTTGGGCTTAAGTCTGCATAGGAAGACCATTGTGATGGAACCATTGGGTGTACAGAGGCGAGAAGGGGTGAACCTTGATAACACACAATTGTTAGGTCATCTGACGACGACCAGTGTCATGGGCGAGACGGAGGAGTACGTTCGTCTCCTGATTTCTTTCATCTTCAACCATTTTTTGTTCTTTGATGGAACACTTCGACCGAAGCAATGGTTCATGAACCATTTGAGGGACATCATACACATAAACAGATACGCATGGGTACGTGCAGTTCACGGAGCCCTGGTTGGGGGCCTGGAGAAAGCCAGCTGATTGATCGTTTTATATTTAACCGCAAGTGCACGGCCGCGTTGAAGCGGTGGCAATTACGGGTCGTCCACTGGGAGGTGTGTCGACACTTGGTTTGTTCGAAGGCGAGAGGTGAAGAAAGGGAAGAGAAAGGTTGGTTACACTAAACTACACTAAGATGCAAATGGAAATGGAAAAGAAGCAAGAAAAACTAAACCCCAAAGGGGGTAGAGAAATGATGTGAACATAAAGATGTGTGTGTGGTGTGTGTGTGTGTAATTAAGCTCCTCACAACATGTAGTGCATGAAATCATAAAACTACATCCAACTTTGCCTCCACATGAATTAAGATTTTACTACATCATTAAAACATACAAGACAATAATTGGAATGAAGCTAAATGAACTCAAGTATAAAGACTAGACCCTACTATGCCTCCACATGAATTAAGATAAGACTACATCATTAAAACATACAAGACATTAGCTAAGGTAAAGGCAACAAGAGTTCATACACTACAACTTGTGTTTCCAATATTAATTCTTATCCATATCCTAACCTTATCATTCCCCATAAAATAGATCCACTAATCAAAGCATAAGCTAAGCTTCATTCAAGAGCATTAGCATATCAAAGATAAGAGTGGAGACCCATTAGATGGTTATGGAAATCATTTAAAGCTCAAGGGATTAAGATAACACACACTTAATACACTACATGATTATATCACATATTTCTCCACCCCCCAAATGGGGATGAAACTACCCACTACTCATTACACTAACTATATTAACAAAAGCAAGCATAATACTGAAATGAAACTATACTAATCAAGCAAGAAATATTAAAGAAGCATAAAACAAAACAAGCAACAAAGCAAAAACATGAAAGGAAATCAACTAAGCAAGAATTAACAAGCTAAAGAAAACATCTATTATTAACTCACTCAAATTACAAGCAGCTCTTCCTCCACCAGAGTTTTGCTTCAAGGCTTCACTCTTAGTAGGGAAGATGCCACAAAAGAGAGCGATGGATACAATGGGAGGTGAAGAGTTCTATTTATAAGCATGGAAAAAGCTAATCCGGGACAATCCCCTGATGTGGGACTAAACCAATACCAAAAATAGCCTAAACACACATTAATACAAGTCCAGGAGAAAACATAGTGGATCTGGGCTTAACCAGACCGCCAATTGACGGTTCCAGACCGCCAATTGGCAGCCTATAAGCTTCAGATCCCATTGGATCTTCTGGTGGGCTTTCCTTGGCGTGTTTCTTGGTCTTGGATGCATCTAACTTGTTTAGTGGAGCTCCGACCCGAATCGAATTGACAAAATACTCCCCATGATGGTGTGGAGTTTCCTGTTTTGCTCTTAGGTCCTTCTGTCTTACGATCAGGTCCTTCTCCCTTGCATCTTAGTCCCCAGGTCTCACAATTAAGTCCTTTTTCCTGCTTTTGGGTCCTTTCATGGCTCTTCTCTTCAAACCTCTTTATTTCTGAAAACTAAACATAAAACTCATCACGTAGCATTGCTTAGGTGTAAGATAATGGATATAAGATACAAATATAAGCATGAAATGATGTCAATCAAATACCCCCACACCTAAGTTTTTGCTAGTCCCGAGCAAAACAAAGAAAGAGAAAAGCAAACGAAAAACAAGAAATCCTAACTCACTTTCGTAGGAATCACGGTTGCACTTAGCACGTGCAACAAGCCGTTAAACCTCCTTGTTGCCAAGGAGGAGGAGTGTTGTCTCCTGAGGGTTTTCAGCGGATACACCCACAAAATCCGAACAAGATGCATTATTCAATCTAGACACTCGACTCGTTGGACATATGTTGTCGATCATTGGACGCGGTAATCCTACGGGCCGACTTTATATAGGTAATCAGTCCACACACCTAACCTAATGAACCATTCGTGCAAGTTAAATAAGGAATGAAGTGAAAGACAGGGACAACCTCAAGATCCTCAAGTGATACAAAGTGTAAAGTCCATTAAGGTTATTATTTGCATTACCATTTTTTTCTTTTTTTTTCTTTTCACTTCTTTTTTTTCTTTTTATTAGTTGGAGCTTCATTCTCCCAGTGTCAAGTTTCGTGCATCATTGCCCATGAGGACGTATACTATCACGTACACCTTTCCCCAAATCTCCACATAGGGCAATCTCTACCACCCGTGTAACGGGAGTTCGGTCGGCGCATCCCAAGTCAGATGACTCGAAAGCACCAGGCACAAAGTCCCCTCAGACCTACTTTCCCGAGTGATAGGAGCCGTGCGAGAAGAGAGAACATCTACTCACTTATTTCTTATCTACACATGAACCAAAACCCCTACACTAATGTCTCACAACAGGATTTAGAGGGTCCTTGACTACAATAAACTTCCTTAAGTTAACAGACACGAATTATTGACTCACTAGGTTCAGGGTGGACTTCATTAAATGTTTGAGCACTGAAACCCTTTGATTACTCACCCCCAAGGGAAAACTGGGGTGCATCCTAACGACTCGATAAATCCTAAAGCCACAGTACTAGATATCCTAATGCATCAAGTTCAAGACAATTTTGGGAGCTTTCTTTTTACTTTGTCTCTCAAAGGTTTTGCACATGCTAAACACACTCAAAACCCACAAAACATTTTCTTTCGCAAACACATGAAGATTTTGAAAGAATGTGAAAAATTTGAAGCACTAGGCAAGCAAAAGAAGACAAGTCACCCAAGGATCATGGCAAGCAGATATATCGATATTAAATGCAGCACACTAACATGACCCTAACAATGCAAACAAAAGAAAACAAAATCAAAAGAAAAGACTCGACTATGTACACACGTAAAACACCCCCCCCCCCCACACACCTACTACATGCATTGTCCTCAATGAATGCAAGCAAGATACTACATGGATTTATGCATGAAAAAGAATAGATCTCACCAATGTGAAGGACACAGGGAAGATTATGGCTATGTTGATGGACACAACCCAATTTCCCTCAAAACCTGTGAGATACTAAGGAAGGGATACAAATACGTGAAAGAAATGGGGCCCAAATACTCAAGGGTTGGGGTCCACAACAATCCATGCTCAATGAAGGAGTTTTTTTTTACACATGAACGCTCAACCACTCATGTAGGAGCATGAATGGTTGAGTGCGAGGGAGGTTCATGAAGGAACATGACCTCCTCGACTTCGGCTGGTGCCCCCTCCAAGTAGGGTTTGAGGCGTTGTCCATTAACTTTGAAAACGTCCCCATTCCCTGGGTTCACGATCTCAACCACTCCATGAGGATAGACGGTTTGGACAATAAACGGGTCAGACCAGCGACTGCGGAGCTTACCCGCAAACAGATGAAGCCGGGAATTGTAGAGCAACACCTTCTGCCCGGCCGTAAACACCTTTCGCATAATCATGCGATCGTGAAACAACTTGGCTTGGGACTTATTAAATTTTGGCGTTCTCGTACGCATCATTGCGTAGCTCTTCTAATTCCACAATGTCGAGCTTACGTTGTACTCCCGCTTGATCAAGATCCATATTCAGGTTCTTGATCACCCAGAAAGCACGATGCTCAAGCTCGACGGGTAGGTGGCAAGCCTTGCCGTACACTACCGGATATGGGGACATACCCAAATTGGTCTTGTACGCGGTGCGGAAAGCCCACAACGCGTCATTCAACTTAGTTGACCAATCCTTCCTCGAGGAACTAACCGTCTTCTCAAGAATTTGCTTTAATTGACGGTTAGAGATTTCGACCTGCCCACTAGTTTGCGGATGGTATGGGGTCGCAAGCTTGTGGGTGATCGAATACTTCCTCATAAGCGCTTCAAAGGAGCGATTACAGAAGTGGGTACCCCTATCACTGAATATGGTACGAGGAGTACCAAATCGCGCAAAAAAGTCCCTCAAGAATTTGCTGACCACCTTGTTGTCATTGGTCTTTGTGGGTATAGCCTCAACCCACTTAGACACATAGTCAACGGCCACCAGAATGTAAACATTCCCGAACGAGTTCGGGAAGGGACCCATGAAATCGATGCCCCACACATCGAAGATGTCGACAACAAGGACATTTTGCAAAGGCATCATGTCACGTCGACCGATCCTGCCAAGGCACTGGCACCTATCGCATTGCTTACAAAAGTCGTAAGCATCCTTGAAAAGAGAGGGCCAGTAGAGTCCAGATTGGAGCACCTTGGCAGCAGTTTTCTTTGCTCCAAAGTGTCCTCCACATGCCTTGGAATGTCAGAAATGGAGCACACTTTGGAACTCGGTATCTGGGACGCACCGCCTGAAAATTTCGTCAGAGCAGTATTTGAATAGGTAGGGGTCGTCCCAGTGAAAGAATCTGACATACGATCTAAATTTGGATTGGTCAGATTTTGACCAACCCACAGGAAGTTGCTCGGTCACGAGGTAGTTCACGATGTCGGCAAACCAAGGGTTATCTTCGATCGTGAACAACTGCTCGTCAGGAAATTTGTCATCAATGATTTGGTCATGTGGGTTGGTCGTCTCTAGCTGAGACAAGTGGTCAGCTACAACGTTTTCACACCCTTTTTGTCCCGAATCTCGAGATCGAATTCTTGTAACAACAAGATCCATCTCAAGAGTCGGGATTTTGCATCTTTCTTCGCCATGAGGTGCTTGATGGTTGTGTGATCAGTGATGCATTGCATACATTGCATCATATGTCTTTCATTTAGAGTGTTTTTATATAAATAAATGCTACTAAGGTATTGTTTTGAGCAATTGTGCAGAATTCAGGAGTTACAATGCAATTTACCAATATTCGAGCTAAAACGCGTGCAATGGACTTAGATGGATCACAAAGACCAATTAGATAGAGATTCAAGCTCAAGTTGAAGTCCAATTGATTGCATAAGAAGTCAGGGACTTGATCGCAAATTAGAAGGACTAAAAAGTTATTTTGGAGGAGTATTCAAGAAGAAATCAAATTCGGATCTCCAAAGATATGCAATAATTGATTTATACACGTGGAGGCCACCTACAACATACCAAAAACACACCCACAAAAGCACGAAGTCATCTGGACCATCCATGCGGCGGAATCGCCGCATCTAACGGTCAATATGCGGCGGAATCGCCGCATGGGTTGCGATCCGTGCCTCCTATTTTCGTCCAATTGTGTAGTAACACGTGTCCTTCCTGATGCATACTTAGGGTTTCTTGTATCGGCTATAAATAGCCCCGAAATATTGTGTAAGAGGAGCTTTTTGTATGACATTCTAAAGCAATAAAATTATGCCCTTTTATTTCTCCATTATCTTTGTCTTTTCGTAAGCTTAGTTTTAGATTAATGTTTCATGTTCTTAATTCCAGTAGAATAATCTAGTTGTTCTTTACTCTTCTCTTAGAATAATTTGTTGCATGCTTAGAATAATTGTATTTGTTTTCGTAGATCGTAGTTTAGTATAATATTTCTTTCTTTTTGTTTTCATAGGCTCTCGATGATCTCCATGAACCCTTCTCCTCATCTTCTCCCCATGGGTTTCTAAAACCCTACAAAGGGTGGGGGTGACGGATTTAGGGTTAGAGAAGAGAGATCGTTTTTATTTTAATTTCTTGTTAGTGTTTTGATCATATGAGTTTTTGTTAAATCAATTATCATATGATGCTTAATATCTCACTTGATTTATAATAATTTTCGTAATCTCTAATCTAACTCGAAGATTCATAACTCCCACCCACTGGACTCTCATCCATAGTTATTTCTTCTTAGTTTTTGTTCTTGTTGTTCTTGCTTTAGAAAAATAAAAAAAATAAATCCAAAAATCTCAAACCAACACTATTTCTCTTTTGCTTTCCTTAATCAAAGAAAATCACAAAAATATAAGAATCTCTCCCTCCTTGTGTTCGACCCGTACTTGCCACCGCTTCAACGCGGCCGTGCACTTGCGGTATAAATAAAAATCTCAACAAGTTTTTGGCGCCGTTGCCGGGGAGGCGACGAGAATTTCAAGTTTTTTTTGTGATTTTTGTTTGTTTTGTTTGGATCTTGGTTTTTCGCGATCTAACGTTTTCTCTGTGCTTTTCAGGAAGTATTAGAGACGACGCAAAAATCCGAACGTAATCCAAGGTGACCAAGCGGCGAAATCGCCGCACCAGCAGTGTAGTTTGCGGCGGAAACGCCGCACGGGTTGGACTTCTGGGCGTGAAATTTTTCTGAGACGTGACACATATCTGGGTGGACGCGTAGAGAAGCTGGAAATTGTCGAGAGCGGGCGGCGAACCCGACTGAGCGTGCGTAGGTAACCTTTGTTGCCTTTTCCTCGAAATTTCTATTTTCGAAAAATTTCCTTCTTGGTAGAATTGCATGTGTAGGGCAAACTTCCATAATTGACACTAATTCAACTTGTGACCTAAAATTTTGCAAAATTAGAAAGGCCTTAGTGCATGCATCATTTAAAGATTTTCTCGCATTATGTATGCTAAATTTTGCAAATCAATTCATTGTTGAAGAGTGCTGGAGGCAAGGTACCGGTTTTTATTGATTGCATTTAAGCATATAATTTAGTTTGCATACAAATTTGCAATTGTCCCCCACTAAAGACCAATGTTTGACTATCTCTGCTAGATTTAGGTTAAACTATCTTAAGGGCAACTCCGTAGGAAAAGATACGGTGGGGATTTCATCACCCTTCCGTGGCCCACAAATAACAATCCTAAAGTGTCACCCAAGCTTTAAAATTAAAATCAATTAGACATTGGCCCCTAAGGATTCAGACTCAATTAAGGAGAGGATTGGTTTGACTTGCTATGACTTGAAGCTGATCGAATTTAATTTGGTGTCTAGAAAGTGTTTTTGTGTTGACGTAAGTCTTCCAAGCGAAGTGGTTGTCTAATTGGCACCGACTCTGTCGGAAGCGCCCCCACTAGCTATACACGGCCTGGCCAAGTTGGTTTGATTAGTGAGGGAGGTGAATCAAGCGAATCAATTCGACTCAACCAGTTAGGAGTCGTCTAGACTTAAGCTACACTTGGTCTAGGATTGTTTGAACCGTGCTTGTTTAGGAAACTTCTGACCAACCCTCTCATCTATCTTTTAGAGTTAAGTTTCCCTTCTCATCTGAGTCTTCTTTCTCTTCTCACCTCAATTCTCTAGATTAGGATTCATTTCTCATCTTTCCCCCTTCTATTGTTTGTTTCCTTTGTTTTCTTTTTCTTTTTTTTCTTTTTTTTTCTTTTTTTTTCTTTTTTTTAAAATTAAAATAAAAAAAAATCAAAAAGTAATTGATTCTTGAATTTGAATTTGGAATTTAAATTTCAAATTTGAATTCAAAAATTAATTCAAACCGGTGCACTCAGATTTGGGTTCGGGACTTGAGCAATCGACTCTCACGAGTTCATCTAGATTCCAGTCTAGAGCTTAGCCCCAATCCACCTGTTGCACCACCTCACCCGAATCCAATGGGTGAGAATGTAGTGGACCCACCTGTTGCACCACCTATGACTCTGAGGGATCGGTGCTACCCAACGATGGCTGCTCAGCCATCGTGCATCGTTATGCCCACCATACCGGGTCGCGACTTCGAACTCAAGGCACAATACCTGAGTATGTTGCCCAAGTTCACCTCTAAGGAAGATCCATATCTCTTCCTTAGAGAATTTGAGGAAATCTGCTCCCTTATGCATTACCAGCATATCCCTAAGGAGGCAGTGCGTCTTAAATTCGTGCCTCTAGCACTGAAGGACGACGCTAAAAAATGGCTATATAGTCTAGCCGAAAAATCTATTAGGAGTTGGGCTGAGTTTGTTCAAGTGTTTTTAAAGAAATATTTCCCAAAACCATAAGACTATTAGGATTAGGAATGAAATTTGTGCATTCGTTCAATCTGAGAGCGAGCCGTTCTATTCATATTTGGAGAGATTTAAGCACCTTCTGACCCAATGCCCTCATCATGGAATTCCAAGATGGCAATTGTGCCAAATTATCTATGAGGGATTAACACCTACATCTAGAGATATGCTAGAATCTGTAAGTCAAGGAAGCTTTATGTCCAAAAATGAGAATGATGCTTGGACTTTTCTTGAAGACTTGGCTGATAATAGTATGCAATGGGACACTGCTAGGGCACCAACCAACCCGAGTATTGGATCTAGAATAGCAAATCAATCCAGATCAGGTGTCTTAGCTGTAGATGTTTCTATAGCTGCTGAAGCGAAATTAGCTACCCTTATGCGTAGGATGGAAACTCTAGAGCTTCAAACCCGACCCCTAGTAAATCAAATCTCTTCTGTTTCTTGCTCTATGTGTGGTCAACCTGGTCATGTTTTGGAAGAGTGTGCACACATTTCTTCGGACATGGAACAAGTTAATGCTGCATTTAATCGTCCTAGGAATGACCCTTATTCGTCAACCTATAATCCAGGTTGGCGCAACCATCCCAATTTTTCATGGAGCCAAGGGAATTCAAATCCTGCACCCATGCCTCAGCAAGGCCAACCACCTAGACAACAAATGTATTCAAACAACATCAACATATGCCATATCAACCACCTCAACCATTTAACCCTCAATCATTCAATCCTCAACACATTAGGCCTCCACCTAATGTACCACATAATGCACCACCTCCTAATGTGAACAATAACAACAGACCAGTTCATATGGTTCAAGAAGAAGAGCAAAATCAACACATTAATGCTATACTTACATTAAGATCTGGAAAATCTGTTAATAACAATGTCACTCACCCCTTGGCTAATGAGCCTAATAATTCTGTCACACCTGAGCCATCCAATGAGCCACCAATTCAATCTGAGGAACCAATTGAAATTGAACCCACTGAACCTGAAAGAGTATTCATTCCTAAAGCACCATTTCCTAATAGACTTAATAAGAATCATACAAATCAAATGGAGAAAATGTTGGAAGTCTTTAAGCAAGTAAAGGTAAACATCCCTTTATTAGAAGTTATTCAACAAATTTCACCTTATGCAAGATTCTTAAAAGACTTATGCACAAAAAAAAGGAAAACACAAGTACCAAAAAGAGCCTTCTTAACTGCAAATATAAGCTCTTTGTTAACCCAACCCACACAAATCAAATATAAAGACCCTGGTTGTCCGACTATTTCATGTGTAATTGGTAACACCTTAATCAATAGGGCCTTGCTGGATTTGGGTGCTAGTGTTAATCTGCTTCCCTACTCTGTATATAAAGAATTGGATATAGGAGACCTTAAACAGACTAGGACCACACTCCAATTGGCTGATAGATCTGTTAAGATTCCTAGAGGTGTGGTTGATGATGTTCTGATCAAAGTGGGTGAATTCATATTTCCTGTGGACTTTGTTGTCTTAGACACGGAGCCTGTTGCTAACCCTAGCAATCAAATTCCTGTGATCTTAGGAAGACCTTTTTTAGCCACTTCCAATGCCCGAATCAATTGTAGGAATGGATTGATGAAATTGTCATTTGGGAATTTGACAGCTGAGCTAAATATTTTTAACTTAGGGAAGCAACCTGGAATTTTCTCTGATGAATCGAGTGAATTGAATTACATTCAAGATTGTAGTGAAGATGAGTTGATTTCGGATTACTTAAATTTCACTCAATTGGATGAAGTTGATTTTCAAAAGAACCTGAGTGGTGAGGCCACAATTTGTGACCAAATCAATTATATAGGTTCGAATCGATCTTCACCCAATTGGTCAGCCTTAGGTGGACTATTAGCCGAACCAAGACCTCAATCCAAACCCTCACTACAAGAACCACCATCACTAGAGTTGAAGCCTCTCCCTACTACATTGAAGTATGCATTTTTAGGACCCTCATCCACCCTCCCAGTTATCATAGCATCGGATTTGACTCCCAATCAAGAGAATGAATTGTTGAGAGTCCTCAGTAGGAATAAAGAAGCTATTGGATGGACCATGACCGATATCAAGGGGATTAGCCCATCTATAGTCCAACATAGGATCCATTTGGAAGATAATACTCAACCCCGTAGGGATCCGCAAAGGCGGCTTAACCCGGTCCTAACTGAGGCGGTCAAAAAGGAAATACTTAAGTGGTTGGACAATGGAATTATATACCCTATATCCGTTAGTGCGTGGGTTAGTCCTGTTCAGGTTGTCCCTAAGAAATCTGGAGTTACTGTAGTTGAGAAGGAGCTTAATGAGTTAGTCCCGACCCGGATCCAAACCGGTTGGAGGATTTGCATTGACTATAGAAAACTGAATTCTGCAACCCGTAAGGACCACTTCCCTCTTCCTTTCATAGATCAAATGTTAGAACGGTTGGCCGGATATGAGTATTATTGTTTTCTAGATGGATATTCCGGCTATAACCAAATTCCTATCGCTCCTGAGGATCAGGAGAAAACTACCTTCACGTGCCCATTCGGCACGTTTGCTTTCCGTCGCATGCCCTTTGGCTTGTGCAATGCTCCTGCCACATTTCAAAGATGTATGGTTAGCATCTTCTCTGATATGGTGGATAACTTCATGGAAATTTTCATGGATGATTTCTCTGTCTTTGGTCCCACTTTTGCCAATTGTTTGAACCATTTGGAATTAGTACTAGTAAGGTGTAAGGAGAAGAACTTGACCTTAAATTGGGAAAAATGTCATTTCATGGTTAAGAATGGAATAGTACTTGGTCACATTGTGTCTAAGGATGGCATTCAAGTGGATAAAGCCAAGGTGGATTTGATTAAGCATCTCCCTCCACCAACAAATGTCAAAGAGATTCGTTCATTTTTAGGGCATGCCGGATTCTATCGAAGGTTTATCAAGGACTTTAGTAAGGTGGCTAGACCATTGACTGAATTATTAGCGAAGGACTCTAAGTTTGAATTTTCTAATAAATGTTTGGAGTCCTTTAACCACCTTACGAGGGAATTGACGTCGGCACCCATTATTCATTCACCCGATTGGACCCAACCCTTTGAAATAATGTGTGATGCATCGGATTACGCCATAGGAGCGGTGTTGGGTCAGAAAATTGAAAAGAAACCTCACGTGATATATTATGCTAGTAAAACATTGAATGATGCCCAATTGAACTACACGGTAACTGAGAAAGAATTTCTAGCAGTCATTTTTGCCTTGGAAAAATTTCGACAATATTTGATAGGCACACATGTGATTATTTACACGGATCATGCGGCAATAAGACATTTAGTGAACAAAAAGGATGTCAAGCCGCATTTATTGCGTTGGATCTTACTACTGCAAGAATTTGATGTCGAAATCCGTGATAAAAAGGGTTGTGAAAATGTAGTCGCCGATCACTTGTCTAGAATTCCTCTTATCCCAGTGAATAACACACCAGTGAATGAGAACTTTCCGGATGAACAGATTATGGCTGTGTCTGGCGAACCATGGTTCGCCGATATAGTCAATTTCTTAGTAACTGGTGTGACCCCGACTGAATGGTCTAAGAACGATCAAGCCAAATTTAGGTCCCTAGTAAAGAATTTTTATTGTGATGACCCATATCTTTTCAAGTATTGTTCGGATCAAATTATTAGAAGATGTGTTCCTGAGGAGGAATTTGCAAGTATTCTATCTTTTTGTCATGACCAAGCATGTGGAGGACATTTTGGAGCTAAGAAAACTACGGCCAAAGTTTTACAGTGTGGATTCTATTGGCCCACCCTATTTAAGGATGCATTTGCATTTTGTAATTCTTGCTCTAGATGTCAAATGCTAGGAAAACTCTCTCGTAGAGACATGATGCCTCTGCACCCTATTCTCATAGTTGATATCTTCGATGTTTGGGGTATCGATTTTATGGGCCCGTTTCCAATATCTTTTGGGAAGGAGTATATCTTGCTAGCTGTGGACTATGTGTCCAAGTGGGTTGAGGCTATCCCCACAAAATCCAATGACAACAAAGTTGTTGTCAAATTTCTGAAGGAGAATATTTTCTCCCAATTCGGTACTCCACGTACCATTATCAGTGACCGGGGTACTCATTTTTGTAATCGATCATTTGAAGCTTTGATGAGAAAATATTCCATAACTCATAAGTTAGCTACCCCGTATCACCCTCAAACAAGTGGACAAGTTGAGGTCTCCAATAGACAAATCAAGCAAATTCTGGAAAAAACGGTTAATGCCTCACGTAAGGATTGGTCTGTAAAAATTAATGATGCGTTGTGGGCCTATCGGACCGCTTTCAAGACCAATTTAGGAATGTCCCCTTACCGGTTAGTCTTTGGAAAAGCGTGCCACTTACCGGTCGAATTGGAGCATAGAGCCCTTTGGGCTATTAAGCAACTGAATATGGATTTAGAGGCAGCTGGTAATGCTCGAAAATTGGATTTAGTTGAGCTTGAGGAAATAAGAAATGAGGCTTATGAGAATGCTAAAATTTATAAGGAAAAGACCAAGTTTTTTCATGATAAATCCATCGTTAGGAAATCTTTTTCTCCTGGACAGTTGGTCCTTCTCTATAACTCTCGCCTTCATCTCTTTTCCGGCAAACTCAAGAGTCGTTGGACCGGCCCTTTCATGATCAAAACTGTTTTCCCTCACGGAGCGGTCGAGATCAGTAATCCGGAGAACGGTGAAAACGTTAAAGTTAACGGGCATCGATTGAAGCCCTACTTAAATCGTCCCTCCAATGTTGCAGAGGAAGTTGTGTTTTTACACGCAATTCCTCATTCTGGTTAAGTTTTAGTTTATTTCTCAAAAAAAACGTGAAAATAATAATAATAATGGGTACTTGACTTATTTTGGAAAACGGTGGAAGCACATGTTTTTTTTTCTAAATCTAACGTATACCACTTTAGCAGTATTCTATCACCATGGTGTTTCCTGAGAAGAACTTCCACCCGTTGCTTGTTAGTGATCAAAATGGCACCCACTTTTACGACGAAATCATAGCACGGAGTTGGAGCTACTTGGTCCATAATAACAATGATGTGTACTGCCCTAGCTTAGTGAAGGAGTTCTATAGCAGTATCACTAACATAGACCTGGACAGTGGGTACATTTTACTGAATTGGAGAAACAAAGTCTGGGCGATTGACCTCAACATCATCTCCAACTTGACTGACATACCACAAGGGGCCTCCACTTTGCCACCTGAGGAACTCAGTTTCTATCGGTCACTCATGGGACCAGATTGTGTGCTTAGCCATGATCGGGGTATCAAGGGCACATCCATGTACCAGAATGTCTTTACAGCATGTAGGTGGGCATGCCAAAATGTCACGAGTAATACCCACAACACCTCTTTTCGCACCGTTGAGATGGGCATCGTTCACTCTCTGATGACCCGTGATCGCACTTACTGTATGTGCCGACGGCTTCTGACCACCATTGCAGAAGGCCACCAACGCAACTCCCAATCTCTGCCATGCCTCGTCACCACTATCTGCAAGCACTTTATGGCCTATGAGTCTTTCTGGGTGTACGCAGCCGACATGCTCCCTTGTACGGTGGAACGAGAGACATCCTCCTACCGTGGCACTATAGCGGACATGTGGACACCTCCAGAAATGGAGGATGCTATGCAATCAAGTGAGTCGTCTGAAGACTCCGCAACATTCTGGGCTCAGTCAACCCCAGAAAACTCTGACGAGCATAGGTCCCGAATGTGGGGCGGGATGAAGCGCCTCAACAGCAAACTGAACAAAGCACTCTCCGACCGTGGAGAGTCGTCGTCCCGAAGGCGGTAACTTTATTATTTCTTGCATTTCCTATATTATTCAATTTTGCATACATTGAGGACAATGCATGAAATAGGTGTAGGGGGTGACTAGTTATCTACCTATATGTTTTGTTTTTATTTCCCAAAAAAAAATCAATGTTTCATGACATAGCTTAAGATTGAACCACCAAAAACCCGAGTACAAATTGCATTGAGTCTTTGTTCCTTATTATATAGTTCTGCTTGTAGAAACTATGACATAAATCTAAGTTCCAAAGAAATAACACATTACCCTTAAGACATGTATGCACTTAAATTGGATGAATCAAATCTTTGAAGTGGTTGATAAAAAGCAGAGGTTTAGGAAAATATACCGGGAAGTGTGGACTTCTAATAGCAATTAAGCCTTAAGGAAAATAAAAGTAAAAATAAAGGAATAAAGTGAGGAAAGCACATTTTGCAAAATGATTACAAAAGCCCAAGCCTTTGAGTCACTGGTCCGTAGGGGGATCTTAAAACCCGGTAACTTGAGTCTGCCAGCTCGGGATTATCGACCAAACTCGCTACACGAATGCAAAAAGGGTAAAAGTGTCAGAAAAAGCAAATGTGTTGAATCACGGAAGAAAAGAAAAAAATATACTCAAGGCCCAAAGCTAAAAGAATAATCCATGCCATGGTTGATCCGAATGATACTTCACCACCAGAGGAGGCGTGCAAAATAATTTAAGTGATAACATGTGTAGAAGGGTTAGTGGTGTGAATGTTGGAGGAACAAAGACCAAGTCAAACTTTTTATATGTTAGATTTGTATAATGAGCATGCAAGAATTCTAAGTGAGATGTATAAGGTTGAGGTGGAGATATCGAGAGCTATTAATGGAATATTGAATTAAGACTTTGTGGGTGTGTCAACTGAAAACCCTCACGAGACAAAACTCGTCCTCTAAGAAAACTTGGAGGTTTAAAGGCATGTTGCACATGCTAAGTGCAACCGTGATTCCTACGAAAATGAGTTAGGATTTTTGTGCTTTCATACTTATATTTCTCATGTTTTGTTTAGCTCGAGACTAGCAAAATCTAGGTGTAGGGGTATTTGATGCATTGCATACATTGCATCATATGTCTTTCATTTAGAGTGTTTTTATATAAATAAATGCTACTAAGGTATTGTTTTGAGCAATTGTGCAGAATTCAGGAGTTACAATGCAATTTACCAATATTCGAGCTAAAACGCGTGCAATGGACTTAGATGGATCACAAAGACCAATTAGATAGAGATTCAAGCTCAAGTTGAAGTCCAATTGATTGCATAAGAAGTCAGAGACTTGATCGCAAATTAGAAGGACTAAAAAGTTATTTTGGAGGAGTATTCAAGAAGAAATCAAATTCGGATCTCCAAAGATATGCAATAATTGATTTATACACGTGGAGGCCACCTACAACATACCAAAAACACACCCACAAAAGCACGAAGTCATCTGGACCATCCATGCGGCGGAATCGCCGCATCTAACGGTCAATATGCGGCGGAATCGCCGCATGGGTTGCGATCCGTGCCTCCTATTTTCGTCCAATTGTGTAGTAACACGTGTCCTTCCTGATGCATACTTAGGGTTTCTTGTATCGGCTATAAATAGCCCCGAAATATTGTGTAAGAGGAGCTTTTTGTATGACATTCTAAAGCAATAAAATTATGCCCTTTTATTTCTCCATTATCTTTGTCTTTTCGTAAGCTTAGTTTTAGATTAATGTTTCATGTTCTTAATTCCAGTAGAATAATCTAGTTGTTCTTTACTCTTCTCTTAGAATAATTTGTTGCATGCTTAGAATAATTGTATTTGTTTTCGTAGATCGTAGTTTAGTATAATATTTCTTTCTTTTTGTTTTCATAGGCTCTCGATGATCTCCATGAACCCTTCTCCTCATCTTCTCCCCATGGGTTTCTAAAACCCTACAAAGGGTGGGGGTGACGGATTTAGGGTTAGAGAAGAGAGATCGTTTTTATTTTAATTTCTTGTTAGTGTTTTGATCATATGAGTTTTTGTTAAATCAATTATCATATGATGCTTAATATCTCACTTGATTTATAATAATTTTCGTAATCTCTAATCTAACTCGAAGATTCATAACTCCCACCCACTGGACTCTCATCCATAGTTATTTCTTCTTAGTTTTTGTTCTTGTTGTTCTTGCTTTAGAAAAATAAAAAAAATAAATCCAAAAATCTCAAACCAACACTATTTCTCTTTTGCTTTCCTTAATCAAAGAAAATCACAAAAATATAAGAATCTCTCCCTCCTTGTGTTCGACCGGTACTTGCCACCGCTTCAACACGGCCGTGCACTTGCGGTATAAATAAAAATCTCAACAATCAGAATAGATAATCACGTGGGAGCCAATCTAGTACGACCGGAATTTCTCCAAAGCAAATATGATCGCTAAGAATTCCTTCTCGGTCACAGTGTTGTTCAATTGGGCATCATTGAGTGTTCTACTGGCATAGTATATCACATGAGGCAATTTGTCCAATCGTTGCCCAAGCACTGCTCCCACAGTGAAGTCAGATACATCACACATTAACTCAAAGGGTTCAGTCCACACCGGGGCCTTAATAATGGGAGCTGAAGTCAACTCTTTCTTCAAGGTCAAAAAGGCATGGTGGCAATCCGGTGTGAACTCAAAAATGGCGTCCTTAGCCAACAAGGAGGTGAGAGGTCGAGCAATTTTGTTAAAATCCCGAATGAACCGCCGATCGAATCCAGCATGCCCCAAAAAGGCGCGGATATCCTTCACATTACGTGGCGGTGGGAGATTAGCAATGATACCCACTTTGGCGGGATCGACCTCAATTCCCCTACTTGAGACCACATGTCCAAGTACAATCCCTCGCTTCACCATGAAGTGACATTTCTCCCAATTGAGAGCGAGGTTCTTCTCACGGCATCGCTTGAGGACAAGGCTCAAGTGATGAAGGCACTCATCAAAGGAAGTGCCAAATATGGAAAAGTCGTCCATGAAGATCTCAAGGAAACGCTCAACCATATCGGAGAAGATGCTGATCATACACCTTTGAAACGTTGCCGGCGCATTACATAACCCAAAGGGCATGCGACGGTAGGAAAACGTGCCAAAGGGACAAGTAAATGTGGTTTTCTCTTGGTCCTCGGGGGCGATTGGAATTTGGTTGTAACCGGAGTATCCATCAAGAAAACAATAGTACTCATGTCCGGCCAACCTTTCCAACATCTGATCAATGAATGGCAATGGGAAATGATCTTTCCGCGTTGCCACATTGAGCTTGCGATAATCCACGCAAACTCGCCAGCCAGTTTGCAGGCGTGTCGGGATAAGCTCATTATGCTCATTCTCCACAACCGTCACGCCTGACTTCTTGGGAACCACATGGACAGGACTCACCCACGAACTATCAGAGATAGGATAGATTATACCATGATCCAAGCACTTAAGAACCTCCTTTCGGACGGCTTCTTTCAGCACAGGATTCAATCTACGTTGTGGGTCCCTACGGGGCCGAGAATCCTCTTCCATGTGGATCCGATGCTGAACAATACCAGGGCTAATTCCCTTGATATCCTTCAAGGACCACCCGATTGCCTCTTTGTTTTCAAAGAGTACTCTTTTGAGGGCAACCTCTTGATCTTTTTCAAGATCAAAAGCAATAATGAGTGGCAAGGTCTCATTATCCCTAAAAAGACGTACTTTAGGTTATCGGGGAGCGGTTTAAGCTCGACCAGAGGTGGGTCCTTGTTGGATTCAGAGTTACTTTCAAGTGGCTCAAGGGCCACGGGGTAAGAGGAGCAAGCACCCAGATGTGCCTCCTCGTCCAGAGATATGCTGACGGATTCCTCAAGATCCTCTTCACTCGCAACCTGATCATTAGGCACCTCAATAATATGTCGATGTGAGTCGAACATGCCTAATGAATCAGGCTCATCCGTGTCCTGGATGAAATTGGCTCCGACAGTGTCGTCGAAGAGCCCAGGTTGCTTACCAAGAGTGAAGATGTTGAAATCCGCCGTGAGGTTTCCAAAAGACAATCTCATCAAGCAACAATTGATCAAAGCATTAGATGTCGCAAGAAATGGCCTCCCAAGGATCACAGGAATCTGTCCTTGTGGGTTGGACACGGGTTCGGTATCCAAGATGATGAAATCAACTGGAAATACGAACTCACCCACTTTGATAAGGACATCCTCCACACTCCCTCGTGGAATTTTGACGGATCTATCAGCCAACTGGAGGGTTGTCCTCGTTGGTTTAAGATCGCCTATTCCAAGGTTGACATAGACTGAGTAAGGAAGGAGATTCACAGATGCCCCCAAATCCAATAAAGCTTGAGAGATTGTCACATTCCCAATCATGCAAGAGACAGTTGGACACCCTGGGTCCTTGTACTTGACATTCATGGGTTGTGTCAATATGGAGCTCACATTGGCGGCCAAAAAGGCCTTTTTGGGCACATTTGTTTTTCTCTTGGTGGTGCAAAGGTCCTTGAGGAACTTGGCATACGGTGGCATTTGTTGAACAACGTCCAACAACGGGATGTTCACCTTTACTTGCCTAAGTACCTCAACGATCTTATCCCAATGCTCGTCACGTTTTTTAGTCAACCGATGAGGTAATGGTGCCTTGGGGACATAAGAATCACGAGGAGGGGTCTCAAAATTAGGTTCCTTAACAGGCTCGAGACTCTCCTCGGAAGACTTGCCAATAGGGTTGGCTTCAGGCATTTCCACATTGTTGTCAATGACCCTTCTCGATCTCAAGGTATGGACAACATTTGCATGTTGGGAAGAGTCACTTTCAACATTGTGTACATTCTGCCTATCATGGGCAGGCTGACCCCTGGGATTAACCACAGGTTGACTCGGGAACTGACCCTTCTCGCGTTCATGGAATTGATGAGCCAATTGGCTAACTTGCATTTCCAAAGCCTTGACTGTAGGATCACTAGAAGGGTCCTTGGGGTCAACCCGCTGAGGTGGTGGAGTCTGGTTGGAATAACCCGACGATGAGGCATAAGCAGGTTGGTAATTTTGGTGCTGAGACCTTTGATGTGGGGGTTGGTAGGTCGCCAATGGGTGTGGAGGTTGATAGGGTGGAGGTTGAGGTTGAGCGTGTGAGCTCTGACCGTGACCCCCACTAGGCCCCCAAGAGAAGTTAGAATGGTTACGCCATCCCGGGTTGTAGGAGTGACTGTACGGGTCGTTACGAGGTCGTTGTTGATACATCGCATTTGCATGCTCAGTATCCCTTGGGGCGTAAGCGCATTCCAAGTCATCATGACCCGTAAGTCCACACCTACCACATCCGGGAGTAGCGACCTGAGCTACAGGAGCTCGGTCCATCTCCAAACTCTCACTCCTACTCATGAGAGCATCCATTTTCGCCTCAGACGCGATAGTTGACTCAACATGATATGATCCAGCTCGACCAGAAAACCTGGCGGCTGGTGGCTCTCTCATGGTGTCCCACTCGAAGGTACGCTCAGCCATAGCCTCAAAAGTGTCTCATGCCTCCTCGATGGGTTTCATTTGGAAGTCACCCTGACACATCGACTCCAACAATGTGCGGGTGTTATAGTTGATGCCCTCATAAACAATTTGGCACAGCTGTCACAACTCAAATCCATGATGAGGGCACTGCTGGAGAAGGTCCTTGAACCTCTCAAAGAAAACATGAAACGAGTCGGTCTCGGTCTGATACATTTGATGTATCTGGTGCCGTATCTGTTGAGTTTTCCTTTGAGGGAAAAATCTCTTCAGAAAGACGGTCACAAAGTCATCCCATGACCGAATCGAGCTCGCCGGGAGGCTATACATCCATTTCTTCGCATTATCCTTCAATGCGAAAGAAATCATCCTCAACCGGACTGAATCCTCGTCAAGTTGTTGAAGCTTGAACATGGAGCATACTTCCTTGAATTCGCGTATAAAGATATACGGATCCTCCTTATTGGTAGGAAAGGTTGGAAGCATGCTCACATATTGAGGTTTCAGTTCATAGTTGTTCCCGCGAGCAGGGGGAACAACTATGCAAGAAGGTTTTGCGGCCCGAACAGGATGGGTCCGCTTCCACAAAGTCATCGGTCTATCATGTCGAGCTAAAGGTGGTGGTGCACCAAGAACTCTATCCTGACTGAATCTCCCTTCCTCTCGAGTCAGAGGAGGAGGAGAAGGAGGTCTACGTGGTGGCGGAAGTGGACCGAGGTATTCCATGTATGGAACCCGGTCTCCTTCGCCACCGCGAGACGACTCGGCCTCTTGCTCCAAAGGAGCACGAGGCGAAGATGGTCGATCACCAAGACCGTCCATCTCCGCAGAATGCACTCTCTCGAGTCGAGCGCTCTCACTAGAACGAGCCCAACCTTGCATAAAATGCTCGACTCGACTCTAAACTAACACACAACAGAGGGTGTACTAGAGGAGGAGACTAAACGTAGAGAATAGATGAGGAGAGGACTCAGGTGAGGAGGGAAGAATCCCTAGAGCTAGCATGGGTAGTGGGATCAGGAAGAAGCCTAACTAGCAAGCACGGCTCAAACAATGTAAGGAAATGGGTCCTTAAGCTAGACGACGCCTAACTTCGAGGTCACTAGCCTCGACACGCCTCACCTCCCTACAACGAGGACCACAATGCCCAGCAAGTGATACCAGATCCGGAGATCCAGTACCTCCTACTATCGACAAGGTAGGCAACGCCGATCAGGTCATGACGGTCTCGACTAGATTACTCTCCTAGTACGTCCGAATTCCTTAGGGCCAATGTCTACTTGCTTTTAGTTAAGGCTTTATTAAGAGTGGTTTTTGGGGCCAAGGAAAGGGTGATGAAATCCCCCACCTTATCTTTTATGGGACAGACCCTCCTTAGTAGTGTTTTGATCCTAAATCTAGCAATCAATCGCTCCAATCAAACGCTCACTCACTCTTGTCCTGATGCAATTCCTACTAACTAATGCATGGGCATACGAGATACATGAATGAGTGTAGGAAATGCGTACCTCACGCCAGCACTCAACAACTGAAAATAAAGCTAAAAGAAAAGACAACTATATGCCTAAGTCAATACATGATGCGTGACCTAAACAAGTAAGAACGTCTAGTCTTTTGCTTTGGATTTTAGGGCCAAGTTGATTTATGGGGGAGTGATTAATGATCTGGCAGCAAACCAGAAGTTACAGCATGCAAAATAGGGCTCCCAGATAACCAAAATTACAAGACTAACTACCAGAAAAAAATTCAAGGAAAGAAACTCTCACCAGGCCGCCAATTGGCGGTCTTCAACCGCTGATTGGTGGTCTCTTTAGGTCTTCTCTTCCTCAAACTTCTCCAGTAGCCTCCCCTGGATCTTGTGGTTCCCTGAAACTAAGAAAAACTGGAAACAAAAAATTAAAAACCCCTCGAATCGTCCAAACCAAGGTCTGGACAGAGCACCTCCCCGGCAACGGCACCAAAAACTTGATTGATCGTTTTATATTTAACCGCAAGTGCACGGCCGCGTTGAAGCGGTGGCAAATACGGGTCGTCCACTGGGAGGTGTGTCGACACTTGGTTTGTTCGAAGGCGAGAGGTGAAGAAAGGGAAGAGAAAGGTTGGTTACACTAAACTACACTAAGATGCAAATGGAAATGAAAAAGAAGCAAGAAAAATAAACCCCAAAGGGGGTAGAGAAATGATGTGAACATAAAGATGTGTGTGTGGTGTGTGTGTGTGTGTGTAATTAAGCTCCTCACAACATGTAGTCAATGAAATCATAAAACTACATCCAACTTTGCCTCCACATGAATTAAGATTTTACTACATCATTAAAACATACAAGACAATAATTGGAATGAAGCTAAATGAACTCAAGTATAAAGACTAGACCCTACTATGCCTCCACATGAATTAAGATAAGACTACATCATTAAAACATACAAGACATTAGCTAAGGTAAAGGCAACAAGAGTTCATACACTACAACTTGTGTTTCCAATATTAATTCTTATCCATATCCTAACCTTATCATTCCCCATAAAATAGATCCACTAATCAAAGCATAAGCTAAGCTTCATTCAAGAGCATTAGCATATCAAAGATAAGAGTGGAGACTCATTAGATGGTTATGGAAATCATTTAAAGCTCAAGGGATTAAGATAACACACACTTAATACACTACATGATTATATCACATATTTCTCCACCCCCCAAATGGGGATGAAACTACTCACTACTCATTACACTAACTATATTAACAAAAGCAAGCATAATACTGAAATGGAACTATACTAATCAAGCAAGAAATACTAAAGAAGCATAAAACAAAACAAGCAACAAAGCAAAAACATGAAAGGAAATCAACTAAGCAAGAATTAACAAGTTAAAGAAAACATCTATTATTAACTCACTCAAATTACAAGCAGCTCTTCCTCCACCAGAGTTTTGCTTCAAGGCTTCACTCTTAGTAGGGAAGATGCCACCAAAGAGAGAGATGGATACAATGGGAGGTGAAGAGTTCTATTTATAAGCATGGAAAAAGCTAATCCGGGACAATCCCCCGATGTGGGACTAAACCAATACCAAAAATAGCCTAAACACACATTAATACAAGTCCAGGAGAAAACATAGTGGATCTGGGCTTAACCAGACCGCCAATTGGCGGCCTATAAGCTTCAGATCTCATTGGATCTTCTGGTGGGCTTTCCTTGGCGTGTTTCTTGGTCTTGGATGCATCTAACTTGTTTAGTGGAGCTCCGACCCGAATCGAATTGACAAAATACTCCCCATGATGGTGTGGAGTTTCCTGTTTTGCTCTTAGGTCCTTCTGTCTTACGATCAGGTCCTTCTCCCTTGCATCTTGGTCCCCATGTCTCACAATTAAGTCATTTTTCCTGCTTTTGGGTCCTTTCATGGCTCTTCTCTTCAAACCTCTTTATTTCTGAAAACTAAACATAAAACTCGTCACGTAACATTGCTTAGGTGTAAGATAATGGATATAAAATACAAATATAAGCATGAAATGATGTCAATCACCAGCTTAAAACTGCAGGAGAGGCGAAAGGCAGGGAACTTCATTATGAGGCAGGGAACGTCGACGGTTGTGTAGCAATACTACATGTAAGCGTTTTTTTCTCTTTAAGTTATGCGCTTGTTCCGTTTAAATTGTGCGTCTGTCCGGAATAAGTTTTTATCTGTCCAGATTAAGTTATGTGTCTGTTCGGATTAAATTGTGTTTGTCCAGATAAAGTTGTTTGTCTGTCCAAATTAAATTGTGTGTCTGTTCGGAATAAGTTGTGTGTCTGTCCAGATTAAATTGTGTGTCTGTTCGGAATAAGTTGTGTGTCTGTTCAGATTAAGTTGTGTGTCTGTTCGGAATAAGTTGTGTGTCTGTTCGGATTAAATTGTGTGTCTGTTCAGAATAAGTTGTGTGTCTGTTCAGATAAAGTTGTGTCTCTGTTCATATTTAGTTGTGTATCTATTCGGAATAAGTTGTGTGTCTGGTCGGAATATGTTGTGTGTCTGTTCAGATGGAGTTATGTGTTTGTTCAGATTTAGTTGTGTGTCTGTTTGGAATAAATTGTTTGTCTGTTTGGATTAAATTGTGTATCTGTTCGGAATATGTTGTGTGTCTGTTCGGAATAAGTTGTGTATCTGTTCGGATTAAATTGTCTATCTGTTCGGAATAAGTTGTGGCTCTGTTCGGAATAAGTTGTGTGTCTGTTCAGATAAAGTTGTGTGACTATTCAGATGTAGTTGTGTGTCTGTTCGGATTAAATTAATTGTCTGTTCGGATTAAATTGTTTTTTTGTTCAGAATAAGTTATGTGTCTGTTCGGAATAAGTTATGTGTCAGTTCGGATTAAATTGTGTCTGTTCAGAATAAGTTGTGGCTCTGTTCGGAATAAGTTGTGTATCTGTTCGGAATAAGTTGTGTGTCTGTTCAGATTTAGTTGTGTGTCTGTTTAGAATATGAAAGTATGTATGTTCAGTCGTTCTAAACAGTTGAACTTTTCATTTTGAAGGTATGGTTTTGTGAGAAATTCATATTGGGGGAGCCCAGACGCGGAGCATATCCACAAATGAAAAGTTGGACGGAAATATTTGGGAAACGTGTAACCCTGAGGAAGTAGGAGGAACGTGGAATTACCTTACCTCAGATTTACAATGGCAAGTTCGAGCTGATGGGGGCTCCATCACTAAGTGAAAGAGAGCTGAAACTTATTAGTTCTGTTCGAACTCCTGTTCGAAAAGGCTCAGCTTCAACATGCAGTTTGCCAAGGCTCCAACTGACAGACTGCAACATTCCATGTGACCCGCTGCTCCAAGAGTTAGAGCTGAGTGAGGTGAAGAAGAAATAGCTGCAAGTCGAAGTTGCCCCTAAGAAGGCAACATAAGAGATTAACGGTCTGAAGGAAGAACTGAGGATGTCCCAGGAAGAGTGTGGGAGGCTGAGGGAAGAAATTGTATATCTTCGATGGCAGAGACATGTGAAAATACTTGTGGGGAGAAAGACGAAGATCTAAATAAAGAGGAGGAGAAGGAAGAAGAGAGGAAGAAGGAAGAGAAGAAGAAAAAAGAGAGGAGGAGACAGGAGAAGGAAAAGGAAGAGAGAGGAGGAGAAGAGGGAGGAGAAAAAGAGAAGGATAAGAAAGAAGAGAGGAAGAGGGAAGACAAGAAGAGAGAGGAGCAAAAGAGAAAAGACAGAGCGTCTCAAAGGAGCCTAAAGAAAAAAGGGAAAAAACAGAGGACAATTATAGGTTGGCTGTCCACTTAAGAGGGACAATGCCTGATGTTGACATGGCTGCATTGGGAACGTTGTAAGCTGGTGAGGTCAACATGATATTGAACTTGACCGCAGCCAACAAGGACAATAAAGAGGTGATCTGGAGAGGTGATATGTGTAGTCTAACACGCACCGACCTGAAGGAACTTATAACGCCTTGGATGGATATGACCGACCAAACTATCGAAGCTATGCTTTCGGTTCTCGAAGAAAGACGCCCACCACAAAAAGTTATATGCATATCAACATTCGAGTCAGGGCGAATTGTGGGTGGCCAAGGCAGAGCAATTGATGTTTTTATCCTCTCTAAAATAAAAGGTGTGTCTCCAACAGAGATCGTAATCGCACAACCATGCTGGTCTGCAAGTCATTGGACTCTGGTGGTTGCCCACAGCCCGTCCAAGGAGATCTTGGCGTTCAACAGTATCTCTAGGGAGCTAGAGCGAGGTGAAGATCCAGAGCAGACCATAGGCGTACATGAATGCGCAGTAGCGGATGTGCCTGAATACTGGAGGGACCTACTAAAGGTGGACAAGCCCTTGAGAATCCTTAGGAAAAATAGCCAACGACAACAACCGGGGAGCAACGATTGCCGAGCCTATGTTTTATACTGGATAAGGTGCCTAAAGCTAAACTTGACCCGACGAAGAAGGACCCCAAGAACATCCACTGTATCAGGGGTGAATTGGCGGTCATGTTACTTAGGGACCGTCGTTCGTGTGTGCAGATCTGAAGTCCAATTTTTTTAGTGTTGAGTTTTTTACATGTACAAATTACAAACTCTTTTTTTTCGTTATTTTTTTAGTGTTGTTTTTTTTAAATGTACAAATTACAAACTCTTTCCTTTCTTTTTCAACGATAGGTTTGTTGGTTGAGCTGAAAAGCAACAAACCTAAAACCGAACAGTCACAGAACTTATAACCGAACAGATCCACACCTTAAACTGAACAGATCCACACCTTAAACCGATCAGTCACACAAAATAATCTGGACAGACAAGCAACCTAATCTGGACAGATACACCTTAAACTGAACAAACACACAACTTAAACCGAACAGATCGACACCTTAAACCGAACAGACACACAACTTAAGCCGAACAGACCCACACCTTAATCCGAACAGTCACACAACATAATCTGGACAGACAACCAACCTAATCTGGACAGATCCACACCTTAATCCGAACGGTCACACAACTTAAACCGAACAGATGCACACCTTAAACCGAACAGACACACAACTTAATCCGAACAGATCCACACCTTAAATTGAAGAGTCACACACCTTAAACAGAACGGATCCACACCTTAAACCGAACAATCACAACAACTTCATCTGAACAAATCCACACCTTAAACCGAACAGTCACACAACTTAAACCGAACAGAGCCACACCTAAAACCGAACAATCACACAACTTAATCTGAAAAGATCCACACCTTAAACTGAAGAGTCACACACCTTAAACCGAACATATCCACACCTTAAACTGAACAATCACAACAACATAATTCGAACAGATCCACACCTTAAACGGAACAGATTCACACCTTAAACGGAACAGTCACACAACTTAAACCGAACAGGGCCACACCTAAAACCGAACAGTCACACATCTTAATCCGAACAGATCCACACCTTAAACTGAAGAGTCACACACCTTAAACAGAACAGATCCACACCTTAAACCGAACAGATCCAAATCTTAAACCGAACAATTCTACCACTTAAACCGAACAGATATACACCTTAAACTGAACAATCACTGACCTTTAACTGGACATAGCCACACCTTACCATTCATGCACGACAAACATGTTTGGAACAACCATATGTAATTTTCAGTGGTCTCAGAAGACAGCAAAGCGCAACCGAGCAAAACTGACTCGAAATGGTGATTAACTCCTACAAATGGGGCAAAGGGCATGTCGTATTTGTTTGTAATGTAGGTAGTGTCGAAACATATTGCGTCTCCAAAGTATGAATATGCAGCTCTAGAACGACAGTCAGCCCAAAACACGTTTCGTAGTCTTCCTTCGTCATCCATATCCATTACATAGAAAAACATGGAATCAATCTTCTGCATCCTAATGAAATAGTTGTGAAGAGCTTGTGCATCACCAAGTCCAATCTTCAAATTTCTGACTTCGTTTATAACGTTCCTGCACACAGAAACCAATGTTGATCTTCAATTATGTTAGGCAGAAAGAACACAAACCTTAAATCCCTTTCGTTGAAAGTCAATTTGTCATGACCTCCAGCCTCGACCACAAAAGATGGCATGGTCTTAGCAACCGATATACAGCAGTATCATTGCACGATATGCGTGCTTTGGTGGTCTCAGGGACGGTTCGTTTTTGTCTGAGAAAACGCATTTGCTCCTGCTCAAGCATGGCGTGGTTATGTTTAAGATCCACAAAGTTAATGTGGTAACCCCTTGCTGGGTTTCCGGAAACCCTTATCCGAGCAGTGCATTGGACTCTACTTGTAATAACCTAACCTAAACACCTTAATTAACTAAACTAAACCTAACTTACCCTAATTATGCATGCTAATGAAGAGGTGAGGAGATAAGGATGGGAAGATGAGGTGGCTTGCTTTAGTTGGTAGATTTGGAGGTGGTTAATTAAAGTAGGTATATATAGTTAGATAAGTTTTACCTAAAACGTTTTTCCTTCAATTGATCAACCAGAGAGTGAGAGAAGAGTTTAGAGAGAAGGAGAAGTGAAGAAGAAGAAGAAGAAGGGAAGAAGAAGAGAAGAGGTGTTGAAGGGAGCTCGGGAGGCTTCTTCACTTGACCAAAAGGTATGCCAAATCTTCATTATAACTCACATAAGCCTTGTGAGTGTTTGGGATCGACGTTGGTGTCGAATTCCCCGTCGGATTGCAACCAATTCAGAGGTTGAAGACGACGATCGGTCGACCGGTGCCTGTGGGCAGTCGACCGATCCTATTATTATATTGATGTTTACCCGCGAACGGTCAAACGATGTCTTAGGACGGTCGACCGTTATGCCAGATTTGTGCGGGAAAAGGGTTGATGCTGTTATCGGTCGAACGAGACCACTTAGCCGGTCGACCGAATAACAATGAGAATGGGTCGGTTTGGGGTTTTGACTTATTAAACGGTCGAACGCCCTTAATCTTGTTCGACCGATCTATTCGATGCTAAGTCGGTTGGGAGCTTTGACCATTAAAACGGTCGACCGCTCTTTAACTTTCGGTCGACCGACTGGGCATTTTAATTAAGCGGTAGAGTGCCTGTGATGTTTCGGTCGAACTGTATAGCAGTTCCGGTCGACCGAATACCACTTAGGCAAAATACTGAAAGTCCTGTTATCGGTTGAACGGCCCCTTGGTTCGACCGATCGGATATATATATTATATAAAATTGTATAGCGTAGACCATCCAAACGGTCGACCGCTAGATGACTTTTGTTCGACCGATTAATCGGTAATTCGGTTGGCGTGGTTCGACCGGTAGACTTGTTTGTACAGTACTGTGTACTGTGTGGGGGACCGGTCGACCAGTGTGCTTTTAGCGGTCGACCGATCTGCCGCAGGTTGGTGGATTTATCCACACACGATCCGTTGAGTATAGGTCGACTACCGGCTCCGAGGCGACGGTTGATTACCGGCTTTGAGAGCAACGGATTTCACCTTCGACGAGGGCGTATTATTGTATTACTGTTGCCTCTCTTACTGAGCGGGGTGTGAGGGATGTGTGCCGTAAACCTTGGGCAGTTTGTGAGGGTTTAGCGGTAGGCCGAGGATGTTCCGGCAGGGTGCGCGTCTGGCGGCTATTGGGGGAGTAGCGGTTGTCGTCTGACCCGAGTTGTGTATTCGGCGGACTGACTCGCTCCTGGGGTGGCGGCGTGTACCGGGGGTTCCTTCCTGCACTTTTGGGGAGCAGTGGTGTCGACTGACCCTTGTGAGGCAGCGGTGGACTGACTTGACCCTAGTGACAGGAGTGGTTCAGTGCCGCGGAGGCGGTGAGGGCATTATTGTGGGCCCGAGGTGGATGATCATGTGCATTGTATTGCATTGTCTTTAATTCCTTTTTGTATTTTAGAAGGTTTGGTATACGGGGTTCCTTTAGGGAACTCAGGCATGTTTGTTTGTTTTCATTTCAGGTAGCGAGTAGCATTAGAGTCAGGTGGTGACCGAGGAGAGTGCCCCCGGGATCAGATCCTGTTCTCTTTTGTATATCTTTGTTTGAGGTAGTGATTACATGTATATTCACTTTTGTTGTAATCACAGTTGACTCATTTGTATAGTTTGACTTCCACGTGGGTCTGTATCTTATATATTTTATATATATGTTGGTTTGTTTTCCCGTGACGTGCCCTGTGTTGACCGTTGATGGTCTTTATTATTGTTTAAATTTTCTGCTGTTTTCGGGTACGTTACACTACTAGATAACCTAGGCTTCAATTTCCCTTACTCTTGGTTTGTTGGTGTCGTGTCCTCCTTGGAGCAAGTCAGCGTGACCCGTATAACAACACCACGATCGTAATGAGATTGTCTTATCTTAACACCAAAACCACAAGAATCGGCATATGCCACGTAAAATGTTTTGGCTTCTTCGAAAGAAGGAAAAAACATCTCCTCCTTAGGAACGGTTGCTGGTTGTTCCACTTGGGAAGACAAATTAACGATTTCCATTGGAGTACAGAGGAAGGACCACAGAAGAGAATGGAAGAAAAAGGAAGACGCATCTTGAGATAAAGTTGAAAAATCTTCTGCTGTGCAGGAGCGCCAAAATGAGGAATGAAGTGATTTGAGACGCATTAATGAGGAATGGAGGGAGGGATGAAGTTATTGCTCAGGACATTTGTACGGACAACCAAAGAATTGAGGGATAAAATAAAAAAAATAACTTTTCTCTGCTGACATTGAACGTGTCAACTAAGCCGCATCCTCAAGAACAACCATTTATTGTTATCCCATCAACAACTTTACTTCCAATATCAATGTTGTTCAAATCCGCAATTCTAAAGAAATTATCCGACCCCAACCCATTACATTAAGATTGTTATTATGCAATATAACACACACACCGTCCTGTGTAAGCAAAACTACACCTCAAACAAGATGGTTACTATCCTCCACGTCATCATCACAAAAAACACAAGAAGGATTGCACGACAACCCACGCTTGATAAGGTTGAGCCTTGTCGGACATTCATCCCGAACCACAAGCCAACCAAATATTTTAATTTTCAAAGGACAACATTTTTTCCACAACTTCCTTCCCCAATCAACATTTAAGCTGTCATTATTCAGGAAATTGTAAAAACATGTAACACTAAAGCAACCATTATTCGACCATCTCCAAAAATAAGTGTCATTTGCAATGCCACGAGGTATGATTTTACGAAAGATATAATAAATATAAAAATTCAGTTGAAATGACAAGTTGGGACGAATTTCTAAACACCTGAGCGACATAAGACCATCCTTAACGCGGATTCAACCCACCCCCACCTCCCTTAACGCGGGAAAATGAGGGGTCGGGTCCCGACCTGGGTCGGCGACCCGACCTCATTTGTGACCTGGGTTGACCACGTGGCCAACCCAGGTAGGGTTTTTTTTGTTAATAAATGATTAAAAATCAAATTTTTATATGTTTAATAATTATTTATTGATTTATATATTTTTATATAACTAAAATTATTTTTTGAAAATTAAAATAAATAACCAGATACCCTACATTCTCCTCATCTACGTTCTTTGGAGATCAATTTTTCGTAAACAAAATAATTTTAAAAAATTTAAAAAATGAAAACAAATAAAAAACATATTTCCAGAAAAAAAGATTTGAAAAAAAGATTCAAAATGACTTTCAATTAAATATATTAACATTATTAACTATTATCAATATTAAAAAATTAGGTAAATTATTTAATTGATGTGTATATTATTTTATATAATTAGAATTACTTGATGAGAATTAAAATAAATCAAAATTAATAAGATAAAATTGTTGTAAAAATAATTTATTTAATAGTTTGTGTATTTTTGTGGTGGAATAAAAAATGAGGTAAAAAGAAATAAATGGAAGAGAAAATGTGTTGAAAGTGGGGTTGGGGTTAAGAGATGAAAATGAGTTGGGTTGAGTTGTGAGTTGTATAGTGTTTTTTTGCTGACGTGATGGAGAGAAAAATTAGATTGGGAATGATTTTTGGAGGTAACGGTGACCCCAGGAAGATTGATTTAGAAACTCAACCCGATCATGTCAATTCTCTTTCCAGAATAGTGTATTCCTCCATTGCTCACTTTTGAAGAAAGCCCAATTTTAAATGTTTTGAATATTGTAGTCCTCGTTCCCCAAAGATGTGAGGCCCCTTTGACCTCATTCCTACTTAAAGCTCTAAAAATACCATTATTTCCGTATTTGTTCCTAATTATTTGTCACCGAACTACTTTGTTCTTTGTGTTTCCATAACGATTTCCCTTGAGAGTCTAATCAAAACTTCTAAGAGATATAGTATCCAATCCCCCTTCATCTTTCGAACGTTTAACTGTTCTCCAATGGGCCAAAGGTAAACCTCCATGTGAATTTTACTCCGAACATTTTTTCCCCAAGAGATTCAATCTCGTCATGGGTACTCTTATGTAGGGGAACCGTACCTAGATAGTAGGCACGGCACGAGCATGATGTACTGTCAGCAGGTAATCGTGTCGGAGGTTTGTTAAACTAAGAAGTAATAAAAAAACTTAAGAGACTTTAGGAAAAAATATTGTTTTAATAGAATCGTTTAACTAATTCATCTTTAATATTCATTAAAGCTGCTATCAGAATGGTTTGCGTTCTGTCCACAGTGCCGATCCAATCCTTCAACCATACGCTCATCTCGATTGACTTGTCGGACAAGTTTTGTATCTTGTCAAATAAGACACGTTTAACAGCACTAAATGCAGCCTCTGACACCATAGTTAACGTCGGAAAACATAATAAGTCTCATGTCATCAAAGAGATTAGTGGAAACCTAACTGAGTTATTTCTCCATCAGTTTAAAACATCAAAAGTTTTCAACTCGAGAGTAGTTAAGTACATTTCAGAGTTTAAATATCTAATTAATTCATTTTGTGTTTCATTTTGCATTAATTTTACTTTTTTGACTAACAACATTTGAACTCATTTAATATACATTATTCAGTCTTTGATATTATTCAAAATATTTGTTTAACAAAGACATACAATTATCTACATGTCTTTGGAAATCTTCATAATTCATATTATCAAAGTTTTCTTTCAAGAAAACTTGTAAACCACTAATTTTAAATCTACGATCCATAATAAAAGCTAAATAAAAACTAAATGTAGGAGGATTCCAATATTTATTAAATTTAGTCTCTATTATATTTAAAATTTCAACAAAACCAACATTTCGCCTATATTTCGCAAAGACTCTAGTAATTGAAAGTAATTATAGATAAATATGTTAGAGGTGAGGTAATATTGTTCAATTAATCAAGTACTGAAGGTGAAAAATATTTTAAAAAATCTAACTAAATTTTGCAATTATCTCAATCTAACACAGTTAACTCAAACTCATTTTGTTTTTCATTTAATATGTAGAATTTTATCTATGGGGGACATCTAATTTAAACTTCTTAGGTTTAACATTATTATATGTACAGAATTTTCTAAATTTCTGATATCTAGATGTACTACTACAACCTACATAGGTAACTGCATACCTAATATTTTCTAAGTAAGGTTTAATTATGCTAATTTCATCTTGTACTACCATGTTCAAGTATGACAAACACATCTACAGGTGGATGACAAAAATTTATAAGCATTGTATTGTTAAATTGTTATTACTAGCATTATCAAATGCAATTGCACAAACTTTATTTTCAAGATTATTAGTTACCATAACACCTTTAATATGATCAAATATAACGTGGGTAGTGTGTGGATGCAAAATAGGTATAAAAATGTTTTTTTATTTAAACACCATAAATCATCAAGATAACGAGCAGTTACGCAATAGTAATGATAATTATTTGGACCAGTCCAAACATCACTAGTTAATGCTACATTATTATTCATTGATGAAAATAATTAATCATGCATTCTTTTTCTTTACCGAATTTATTAAATGCAATATTTTTAAGTGTTCTTCTTGAAAATGGTTTAAATCGAGGATTATGGTAGAGAATTGCTTTCCTAAGGCTTTAAATTCACATTTGCTAAATGATAGTCCATCTCTAATTATGAAATCAACAATAATCTCTCTACCTTTAATTGGACAATATCTTCTGAAATTTAAAGTTCCATTAGTTTTGTCTAAAACCGATTGACATGAATCTACTACTAATGATACATTATTCTTAACTTTACATGGAAGTAAATGTCTACTTAGATAACTGGTACCTCCACTTGACTTAGCCGAATATACATGACCACAGTGTATACACCTAGTAGTTGGTTTACCCTCAGAGTTTATCCTTCTTCAAAATCATCTCATACTGAAGATGTTTTTTCCAAGTACTTTTACCCTTATGTCTAAGTGGATTAACATGACGGGGAGGTGGGTAATCATTATCTTCAAAATCAGATGTTAAAGCCATGAAAATTATTAAATATGCAAAAAAATGAATTTTTTCATAAATGAGAAAGCCATGATGATGAATTAATGATTAAGAAATGAATAGCGGGGAAGTTGCGAAATAGACGATCAACAGTTTTCTTGTAGCTTTATGCTTCACACTTTAGCTCAAACTCGACATGTTTCCACCAAAATCAGAGCAATTAGAGACCAAGTAGAGAAGATTGGAAGAGATTTAGAAAAAGAGTGGGGATTTGGTGTGAAGAAAATGAGAGGTGTTGGGAGTTTATATAGAAATTAGGGGGGTAAAAAAACGAAAGCTATATAGCCATTGGGCTACAGTGTCGTGCCGGAAACAACCTGTGTCTTCATAGGTATTTTTTGTATATATCCAAATTATCTCAGTCTATATTGTATAAATTTCTCCTCTGTAAGGTTACTCCAACTCTCTCGCAAATGTCTTAAATTTTATTCTGATCCATGATCGTATGTCCACACATCCACCGCAACATCCTCATTTCAGTCACTCATTTTTTGCACATATTGTCTTTTCGTAGCCCACAACATCGCATGTCTTACAACGATTCTACAAAAATTCCCTTTGTTGAGAGGGATCTTCTTGTCACATAAGATACATGATGCTTGTCGTCATTTCATCCACCATGTTCTAATCCTACGACTAACATTTTTGATGAGCTCCCCATCCTTTTGCAGTATCGGCCCTGGATATCTAAAAATATCCCTTCTGCCCACCACTTGCCATCCAATATGATCTCATCTTCATCAGTGTCGAAAATACTGAAACAACACCCTATATATTCAGTTTTAGACCTACTTAATTTAAATTTGTTTTGTTTCTAAAGTGTTCATCCACCACTCTAGTTTCCTCTCAACACATATCTTACTCCCGTCAATTAGTATCAGATAGGTCTGTCAATCGTGTCGTGTACGTGTCTTATCGTGTCGTGTATGCTCAGATGCTAACGGGTGCTTGGTATACACGAACCCGACACAATAAGAAATCGTGTACACGAACCCAGACACCAACACGACACGATAATTATCGGGTATACACGAACACGACACGATTTGTACATGAATAATTGTCGTGTCGTGTAACAAGATACACGAATGGACACGAGTAGTACCTACAAACACGATAAGTATCTACATACACGATAAAAACCTAATACACGTATACACGATAAAGACACGAAATTGTATAATTTCTAAAAATACCAAGTAAACCTGACAAATACAACATAATAGTATAATACTAGTTTCCCCAATTACAAAGCTTCAAATAAATAGTTTCACAACAAATAATAATATAATACATGCAGAAAAACATAACACTTCGAGACTTCAAATGAATTCTCCAAGGCTCCAAGTGAAACTCCTTCTAATTCCAACTTTGTTTCTTCATTGCTTCCGTAAGTAGCTTCATAGGTTATTTTCTAACCTCTACTTATTCCCTACATTACTTGACGAAAGATCTAACAATATATAGACATGAACATCAATGTTTGTATATTTTCATATTTAAGATAAACAAAAACCAGACAATCAAATGATCTGGGGCTCTGGGCTAAAGCAACATTCTTCATATCTAAATCAGTTTATCCTACAAAAAAATTTGTTACCAGTGTCTCAAACAACAAAAATCAAGTCAAACTTCCACATGCTTAACAATTTGCAAGAAAATCTCTGCAAGCAAGGAAGAAAATAGAGCATTGCTTCTCTTTCTGCAACTGCAAGGAATGGGAATGTGAACTGTCTCACAATTAAAAAAATTCCAGGAATTAAAAAAATACTATACATTTCTCTCTTCACTCCCATTACAAGATCAAAGAAGCACAAGTCAACACATTAGCAACGATAAAAACTCTAATCCACTCCCACTGAAGTCGTAACAATCAGAACCATAAACTCAAATCCTCAAAACTTCAAACAAAGCAATCATCAAAATCCAAGTTAAAAATCTCAAATCAATCAAAGCCAGTAACCATAAGAAACAACCAAAGATCCCTCAAACACAAATCATCTAATCAAATTGGAAAAAGTCGCGTACCCATAGGATGGGGTTCTCGGGAGTTTGGGCGACATTGGCGAACACCGACTCGACGACCGAGGACGAGAGGAGAGCTAAAACACTAACGAACAAGATAACGAGGGGTTGGTGGCCGTCCTTGGTGCACGTTGGGACAGACTGATGGGGCAAGGGTTTGTGTCGTCACTTCCCACGTCATTTAAGGTAGTAGTATCCTCGTTCCTACTGGATTGACTACTAAGGAGTTGGTTGTACATTTGAAATGGGGTTGGAAGTTGTTGGAGTATTGTGGTTGGGATGTACGTCCGAAGTATTGTTGGTAGCTCCCCAAGTTTTGGTACGGGGTGGATGTTTAGAGTATTGTTGGAAGCTCCCCCAGTTTTGGTGTGGGGGTGGATGTTCAGAATATTGTAGGGAGCTCCCCAAGTTTTGGTGTGGGTTTAAATGTTCAGAGTATGGTTTGGGAAATGGTTGGGTACTATTTCCTACGTCGTGTGGAACGATAGGTCGATAGTAGGGATCTGGTTGAGAGTACGCGGCAAATCCTTGAGGTTTAAAAAGACGACGAGGGACCGGGGGTGTTCGATGGTCCTCAGTGTTGTGGTCAGGTGAAGACATGGGTTCATAAGAGTTTGGAAGGTTGAGGGAAATGAAGTTGTATGTGGCGAGTAAGGTAGACTTGATGGTATTTATAGAGAACTTCTGATTTATTATCTTCCTAAATAAGTTTTAAGATAATTATATTCCCAAACAAGGTTTCAAATTTGAAATCACACGCGTACTGTGGATTGTCAATCCGACAAGATAAGGCATCACACGTGTACTGTAGATTGTCAGTCCGACAAGATAAGACACCGCACTATATATTGTGTGTTAAATAAATAAAGTATATGCAATTTGGAAATAAATAGATTATTAATGTTTTTGGTAAATATAAATGATTTTGGAATATAATAAAAGTTGAGAATAAAATTAATGATGTGAATGAAAGAGAGTGTGATGATGACGTACAATACGCATGAGGTTGGGTCATGATAACGTGGGAAGAAGAGAGAAAAAAAGAGTGGATGACCTAAGTCATTCGGATGACCTATGTCATTGCTACGAATGGTCTAACATCGTTTCGTTTAATCATTGATTGTGTGGGAGATTGCCGACCCTGCTAGTCGTGGCAGACGTATAAAAACTAGGGAAGAAATTACCGTGATATTATATCTGCAAGTGCATCAAGTTGTATATTATTTCCTAACGTGAACGTAAAAAACAAACAAAAGAAAATTATTAAGAAATTTCCGAAATCCACGTCAAGTGATTCGAGTTTTATCGATCTTTTAAAGTACGTGAGTGTGAAGTTTCCGAAATCCACGTCTTAGTGAAAAATAAGTTAAAAAAAAAAGAACTACGCCCACACTGCCACACAACTGGCATCCAAATCACAAACAACTCAATTTCTTCGAAGCAGCATCTGATTCCAAGGAACCTCCCAAACATGTCACCCCAAAGGGTATCCTCGTCATTTCATCCCTGCGAACCAGGTCAACCCACCAATCCCCAAACCCCAACCCTACCCAACCCAAGCCCTCCAATATTTCCAATCCCGAAACTACCCCTGGCAGTTTCCCAGAACCACACAATCCATCATCCCATGCTGTCTTCCACAACCCAAAATCCCACTTTTCCTCGAACCCACCCTTCCTCCTCCCTTTATAACCCCTACCCATTTCCCCAAACCCTCCTCCAAACCACCCCACATCGATTTCAAACACCCCCAAATCCATATCTCCCCTCCCCATGGCCGATTTCGAGTGTCTATTGCCTGTTATGGCCGAGAAGCTCGGAGGGAATGGGCTCATGGAAGAGCTCTGCAACGGATTCGAGCTGCTGATGGACCAAGAGAAGGGGGTTATAACGTTCGAGAGTCTCAAGAAGAACGCGGGGTTGATGGGGCTGGAGGGGATGAGTGACGATGAGTTAAGGGGGATGGTGAGGGAGGGTGATGTGGGAGGTGATGGTGTGTTGGATGTTATGGAGTTTTGCGTGCTGATGTTCAGGTTGAGTCCGGAGCTCATGGAGGAGTCGAGGCGGGTTGTCGATGAGGTTGTCGTCGAGAGCTGTAGGCAGGAGCAGTTTAGGTGAAAGAAGATGGAAGAGATGAAAGTTTTTTTTTTTTTTGAGCTCTGGATTTTGGAGTTTCTGTATTTGTTCCAGTTAATGAGATTACAGACTTACAGTAAAGTGTTTGTTTGGTTGGTTGGTTGGAGAAATTGTGATTTTGAAATTGGATGTTTTCTTTTTTTTGTTCAGTTCAGATGGTGGATTTGGTTGGTTATTTTGGATTTTTTATGTTTTTGGTGATGATTCTCACTTTCTTGCGCTAATTATAGTGATGAGTTGCACGTGACTGTTGGGACTTGGGATGACTGGAATCTGAAAATGAATAAGAAGGAAATTTTTTGGGATTTCTCTTTTTATGGGATTCTTAGGGTTGTAGATGTAGAGTTATATGTTATTGTTGGTTTTTGGTTGGTTCATGTGATTGCTAATATTGAGGTTTTGGATGAGAAATCTGCTTAGGGATCTAAACTTGGTGGTTTAGGGAATTTTTCGATTGGTGAAATGAGATTACAGAGTTGCATATGATGGATTGGTTCAGAATTGAATTTCCGAAAAAATTTACAATTTGTTCAGTTCAGAAGAAGAATTAATTATTTGGAGTTTTCCCCTTCTTTGTGATCTTGCTGGTGGGGAAAAAAGAAGAGTGCATTGTAGAAATTCTTATTTTTCTTGCATTGGTTATCACTGAGGTATCTCTCAGGGATAAACTGAAATTCCAAATATGAAAATCTTCTCGTCTGTGATAACAATTCAGACGAAGGATTGGGACTTTTCTTTTTCCCTTAAGATTTGTCTTGCTTTTAATATTTGCAGAAGAACAATGGTTTGTTGAATTCATTCGGTTGCATTAATGAAATTTCAAAGTTGCAAATGGTTGTTGATTTCCAACTAGTTCCCTGATAATAGTACTAATAGTGACATATTAGCAATACCAAACTTACCCTTCAAATTGGGAATGTGTTGTTGGGAATTTGTGATTGGGTGATTATTCTCCTGTTGTCTAATTTGAGTGACCGTGGACAATCTCTTGCCATTGTGATTTTTACTTCTGTGAAAGTTATGCAACTATATGTAATGGAAGTTATAATGATGGAATGGTAGCTCTTGTTTGTCAATTTTGGTGTTTAATACTGAAACTAAGATCCAAAACTCACTTGTTAAGTCATATCATAAATGCAATCCCATGTTCATAAGCAAACTTATGGCGTGTTCTCATTTCTCTTTAACGAAGATTAGTAAGATTTATTTGGTGTGAAAAGGAAGGTTTGGCATACTCTACCACTTTCTTAAGACTTAAGTCTACTTTCCAGCAGTGTTTTGTGAGTCGTTTGGTTCTCTTGCAGTGCAGTGAACATGTGAGTTTGAAATAGTTATTCTACAGAAAGGAGTTGTAAAGAAAGAGGAATATGATGCAATTGGCATGGAACTTCATTCTTATGCACACCTGAAATTTCACATAGAAGACTCGAATTTATTCCAAATAAGCTTGAGGAAGAAGATGTCACAGACTTCTAGACAAAGTCTGCCTGAATCTTCTTAAAAAGAAAAAAAAATTAAAGAAGATGATGATTCCATACAGGAAAAAATGCAGAATTCAGTATTTTTCTCCACTCATTTAAAAAAATTCAAAAAAAATCCAACAAAACCTAGCAAAAATAGTTTTCATTTTGTTATTTTAAATTTCAGTTTACATAAAACGATATACTTCTGTTTCTTAATCAAGTAAAATTGATTGAGGCAAAAGACTAGAACAATACGTAACAAAACAATATATTGAAATGAACTGTTGTTTGGTACGTAATACCTCGAGTGGACCTTGAAAGTAAATGGCCTTACAAAGATTGTTTGTGGGTTTAATTATATATTGCAAATTTTAGTATATATCGTAGACTTGGTTGGGGGAAGTTAAGTTGGAATGCAAAATGAGCTTAACCTAAACCCAAATTAATATTACAATATATGATTTGACTTAGACCTATCGAACCAAAATCAAATTTGGTTTGACTTGGGTTGGATTTTGGATAATTCGGGTTAATCATGCATTCCTAACATGGGAAAGTAAATGACCTACTTCAACCAACCTACTTGTATTATGCTAGTCGAAATTAACCTGTCCCAATTTGATAATAAAAAACTGCATTGCCCCTGGAAAAAAAACTCCGAATTAAAAAGAATAATAAAAATAATAGTGTCTGCGTAGAAAAATCAAAAGGTTGACAGAAAGAGCACAAGCCGGAAGAAATGTCGAAGTCCAGATGTTTTGGTTTGGAAGACTTTCTGGGCAGCCGTGGTTTAGTTATTGGAAGACTTTCTAATCTATAAAGGCAAAGTCAGTTGTATAAAGTGATACCAGTTGTTTATCATGCGTCACTTTCTTTAGGTTTTTCAACGGAGTAGGATGGGAATGAATGAACTTGTGTGGTGGGTTTAAGCCTATCTTTACTGTCATTTGTTTCTCAAAATCAAACATGGAATTTGAATCTGCAATAAAATGACTTATACTATAATTTCAACCGTCCAAAAGGGTTAGCTAAATTGATCACATTTATGCTCCCTCAATTAAAGGTTGCGAGTTCAACCTCTACTAGCTTTGACTAGAATTTTCTAGTCTTCTACTTCTTTCGGGGTTTATGTGTATATATATTTCTCGGTTAAATAATAAAAAACGTTGGAAAAAAAAATTAAAGTTGAATTCAGAGTAAGTGAAGTGTTTAAAGGAGTATGAATATAATTTTTTTAATTTAATAAACTTTAAATCAAAAATTAAGAAAAAAGAATAAAAATCGAAAACTAGTCGGATCATGGGTGTAAACCGTGATCCGTGCTCACGGCTCGCGAAAGTGTTATTTATTCTAGTTCACTGATGATATCATGGCACGGATCGCGGGTTACATCTGCGTAACCCGCGATACGATTATTTTTATTTTAAAAAAATCCTATTTTTTAATTTTTGATTTAAAGTTTATTAAATTAAAAAGTTTCGGGTTATGAATAGGGCTGCAACTCGGATAATATAACTCGGATACCAACTGTATCCGAATTCGAATCCGAATACCATATTCCATTACCAAATTCGAATTCGAATCCGAATTCAGTAGAACTATCCGAATCCGAATCCGAATCCGAATTCAGTAGAACTATCCGAATCCGAATCCGAATCCGAATTCAGTAGAACTATCCGAATCCGAATACTAAATTTTCGTATTAAAATTTTAGAATACTAAATTTTGGAATACTAATTTGTGTATTTGACCATGTATTCGAATAATTCGGATAATTCGGATAATTCGAATATTAAATAGCTTGTATCCGAATTCGTATCCGAATTCTAATTGGTAAATTTTTTTAAACCAAATTCGTATCCGAAATTAAATTGGTAACATTGAACTTACCAAATACCAACTAAATAGAAATTTTCGAATCGGATACTCGGATACTTGGTAACCATTTGCACCCCTAGTTATGAACTCTGGTTTGCCTTATGGTTGGTCCTTAAATTTCGGTTCATGGACTATCTCATCCTGGGCCCAATTCCAGTTTTAGTAAAGAGTGCTCATCTAACGTGTTTGCCTAGACGGAATGGCACTCGAAACTTTTTCCAACCAACACCTTCACGAAAGTTAGTTGTAATTTTTTTGACCAATAAAAGTCATCAGTGAACTAACTGCACTGTTATTGGATTTTGACCAAGTGAAACAAAGAAGTCAATATTTTAACAAGTATAATATACATCATCATATTTTAACCACAATATTTTAATTAGTAGATAAAACAAGTATGTCAATTTATGGAAAACCAACATTAACAAGGTCGATATGTCCGACACAGACTTGAAACCAACAAGGTTCGAACCCTGCTGTCAACGTTTTTTCAATCCTTTTTTGTTTTGGTTTTTTCTACCTATATCCTCATATGAATATGATGATGTATATTATATTATCATATACGTCCTCAACCTTCTTTCTCGTATAACCATATAAAGCGGGACCGGGAATGATTATTTTTTACATTTTTAAGTTTTAACCAAACAAATAAATAATAGAAAAAGCAGACGGCCCCTAACTTTTTCATCTATCAGACTGAAGCAAGATGATAATAGTGTAACGTTACAAATTTTGGTCACATTTAGGAGAGAAATAGAAAGAGGATAATTAATGGGATGGCATTTTGATAGGATTTGAGAATCCACTTTTTAGGAAATAGTATATTCGAAGCTTTTATCTAAAAAAACACTTTTTAGTTATTGGAGTTTTTATTAGGAATAGTGTTGAGAGTTTTTAGTTAAATGACACTTTTGCATATTTTTCCTTTGTTTTCTTTTATGTTGGAGTCTAGGAGTTTATTGTAATTTTTATGTTGGAGTCAGGACTTTCTTGTGCCACTTATAATGTTGGGCTCCAAAGAAGGTGGCGGCGGTGTCGGTAGGCGTTACCTGCGATTACGTACCATACATTAAATTTGCATAAGTTAGGTACCGCACAAATTAATTGGGTAGGATATTATGGATAAATTTACTTAACTTTTCTACCATAGTAACCATTGCCGAGCTAGGTTAGGTTGTAACATCCCGAAATAACGGAAATTTTATAATTTTTAACAATAAAAGAGATCTCAAGATAATAATCACCCAGCGGGAATGTTACTCAAATAAATAACAAATCGGTGCACTAAATACAACAGAGTTTGTCAAAATACATGATTACATCAAACAACGAAAGGAATACAGGTAATCATGACATCTGTTTTAAAAATCGGAGTGAACCAGCGGTCGGACCGGGTTGGACCGAGAACCGGAGCTAGACCGGTTCGGTCCGTTGAAAAAATTGTCCTCCATTCGAACCAGAGCGAACCGAAAAAACCTGAAACAACCCATCAAACCGATCAGTTTTTTCGGACAAGGTTCGACCGTTTTTTCTTTAATTAAACAAAAATTACAAAATCAATAATTTTCCTAATTTTTTAGTTTCCTCCCCCGCCTCCTCCGGTTCAAACTCCACCCCCACCTCCTCACTCCTCAGTCCCAACTCCATCCTCACGTCCTCTCTCCTCAGTCCCGACTCCACCAATCCACATTGCCTCCGGTACTTAGTCCAGACTTCGTAAAATTCAAACTCTATGGGTTTTTTTAATGCTTAGTATGTGTGGCTAATTTTGTTGAATGCTTAGTATGTGTGGTTAACTGGATGAGTCACTGAAATGTTGATATCTAGGATATTAAAAATATTCTTATAATTATTTCTACGTAGCAATGTGATTTCATTTTTACATTATTTATTATTTTTTTCTTCTCTTTTTCATCTAATAGATACCAAGTGTTCTTGGTTCGAAAATGTTGAATATTTTATATTAAGATTATTATGTGTTTATCTTAAAACCGGTTCAATCGGTCGAACCGTCGGTTAAACCATCACTATGGAGTCGGTTCAACCATCGGTTCACAAAATGCTGATGTCATGCTGACATCATCATCGGTTGGACCAGTTGAACCGTCGGTTGGACCACTTTGAACCAAACCGAGCTGTTTTCGGTTCACTCTTATGTTCGGTTTTTAAAACATTGACGACGACCTCGAATAGTCCGAAGAGGATCCTAACCCCAAAATTTGTGTATCCGTTGTCACCACCTCACAGAACCTACTACGGTCCTGAAACATGACTTAAACCACAATGCATGAGTTTCCTATTAGGAAACCCCGTATATCAAGCTCACCTATATGAATGTAACAATACGGTAATGAACATATCATACTAGTAGCATGTCATGTCATCAACATCAATGCAAACAAATCCCTTCCAAGGGTGAAATCAGACTTCGGTCCTACAACAACCACAAATACCCCCTAAGGGTCAACAAGGACATCAGTCTAACAAACAACATCGGGTCTCCCTCGGAGACCTACCGTAGGCACATACAGTCTTACGGACAGTACGCAACGCACCCCCACACGCGACTATGCAAGCCAATGGATCAGTGATAAACGTCCACACTTCCGCGCCAAACAAAACAACGCGGTCTACACCACACCAACGGAGACGTAGCCCGTATAGGATTTCTAGTTTAATTGTACATATATATTTTCGAAATTTTTATGCACAATAATGATCAATTACAAATTTTCTATGATTTGTTTCATGCATGCATCGGTTTGCTTCAATAACTAGTTTTAAAACTTTATTAAAACAAACATGGGACTCCGAAATTCATACCTAGAAGTTCTCTAAAACTTCTTGAAGATCCGGAGATGTTGAGGATGCTTGTCGCTGCACCGGATGCCTCTGAGAATTCACCAAACTCCAAACAAGATTGGAGATAGAAGAGCTAGCCTCTCAATCTCCAATAGGGTTTAGAATCTAATTACTAACCCCTCTTTAGTTCCCTTGAGAAGAAGATCTCTGAAAACTAAAACTAAACTCAAGAATTAATGGAATTTCGTGGAGAATTATGGAGAGAGAAGTTTGCACAAGAAGATAATGAATTAATTAATGAGGTAATGAGATAAACTTGTATTTATAAGTTCTCTCCAAATTACCTATTCATGTGCAACCTCTTGCCTATGATTTCATGCAAACTTCCATCTAACCATCCATTATTTGCTAACAAATAATCTTAGCCACGAATTAAATCAGTTATGGACCAATTCCATGCATGATCTAATTAATTCTTAAATTAATTCTTCAGAAAACCGTCTGGACCGGTCGACCGTTTGGAGATTCGGTCGACCATTCGAACCAAGTTTCGGTCGACCGTTCGACATTCGGTCGACCGTTCGCAACAATAAAATATTTCATCGCAATGTTCGGTCGACCGACTGATAGATTCGGTCGACCGTTCCGAACAGATGAAAATTCTCTGTTATCGGTCGAGACGTGTCTGGTAGACCGTGCACCGACCGGTCGACCGTTGAGTATTGTTCTGCTGATTGGTCAAATTTCGGTTTTACCCCTACAAAATTTGATATTTCGGGATTAGTAGTAAATTCACAAGTTATGTAACATATTATCCTATGTAACGATAAATCATTACACCCCAAATATTTACATCACATATGAAATTAATTTAGATTCTAATTATGTTATTAATCATAACATAATTTTGATTTTGCTTGTTCTCCCCATGTGTCATATTTTGTACATGAAACTCGACACATCTTATGAACTCAAAATCCTCATTTCTTGTTTCCCAGTTTTGTGGTGTGACCTATGGGAGGATTTAGACTAAGTTGACAGTGATATTAAGATCTTAATATCACAAGCTATAAGCGGTATCTAGCTACACATTATAACTCCCAATTAGTTAGATGTCCTAATTCCACTCGAACCAAAACCCGATCCATTTAGTGATGGCGTGCACCACTTGTGTCCGTCCCTTGCCTCATGATATTAAGAATACACACAAAGTAGTATTGTGTCATCTTTGTATTAGTATTCATTTCTTGATCTCTTTAAGCTAGTTATAAATATGTGACTTAACTTAAATCACATTGTGCACATTATAACTTTGCTTTATCAAGGGGCCCACTAATATCATCACTCAATTAAGAGGGGCAATGATAATCTTTTGACTAACTATCTTCTCCAACAAAAGTCATACTTAACCAACTAATGCCTTTACACTACACTCATCGATAGCTCAAGACACTAGTCTAATTAAGCAATTCTTAAGTGATCGGATATAAGTCTCATATCAAAGGACCAAAGACACAGTAAAACATTAATGACACAGAAAACACAATTCTATAATGTTTTACTTATTAGGTCTATTCAATATACAAAAGTAATATTTTCCTCTTTTGTGTACCCGTGTTGTCACTCACTTGTAGAGCTACAATGATCTATGACCAACACGACAATCTTAACTCGATAATTAATGTCCCATGTTAATTACCATGATTGCGAATATCTTTTGTTTTATGTAAACCAATATCTTTTAGAGCTCTACGGTTAAGGACCAAGAGTCTCTTCCTTAACACTTCTAAGAGACGAATAACATAAACAATGAACAAAATGATTTCTCATTCAATTCATAATAATTGACATTTAAAAGTAAAACTTTTAGAACACATTCCCTTCAGCCCGGTCGGTCCAACAATACCTCAATAGGTGCTCATCTGAGGAATCATCGTCGGAACAACATCGGCGGCAAAACATCGGACGACCACAAGCTGGAACATCGTCGGCAACATTATCATCGACAAAACATCGGTGGTACAACATCGGACAGTTTCGGACCGTAGTCCACAGGGTCATCATGCTCTAAGAGTCATGCATCAACATGCATTGGGATCCGCGATCCCTCAGGTCTGCTACTCTATAGTGAGTCAAGACAGCAAAATATCACGCCACAATCTATCAACAGAGGTGACTCGTCCCCAAGTACCCACACTCTTGCACTCGACGGTCCCTGGGCAGGCGCGATCACGCACCCACCGTCACCTCCTGACTCACACACTACGCAAGGACACAGATTTCCATGAACAGAGTTGACACTTCACCAAGACTGAGAATTCGGTTCTGCACACAAACGGTCGACCGAAATAGGCAATCCGGTCGACCGTTCCCATTATGTCTGGTCGACCAAAAGTCCACAACAGTCGAACTCTCTGCGCATAACCTAAGTCCCAACGGTCGAACCAAAGTCTAAAGCCGGTTGACCAATACGTGGTCAAAATCAAACAATGCAAACGGTTGATCGACTCAGGGGTCCCGATCGACCGAAAACTACCAGATCATCCTAGTAATTCAAGTCATCTATCGGTCGAACAAGATATTGCAATCGGTCGAACAACAAAAAAAGTTACATAAGTTCACTTAAGTTCTGGTCGTACCAAAAGTCAGGAACGATCGACCGTTTAGGTGGACAATGTCTGGTTCGAGCGAAACATGAAGCAACAGTTGAACGACTCAGAGGTCCCATCTAACCGAAAACTTCAAGACGCTCCTCTAATCCACCAGCACAAGCACAATCAGTTGACCACCACAAGACATCGTTCGACCGGTGTTGGTTAAGATCGGGCACAAACATTACAACCGGTCGACCGTCTGAAGGAACCGGTCAACCGTTGGCCGACAGCAACCTAGCCGAACTAGGTTTAACTTGTTGCACGTTCAACGTCGGCGTGGTCTCCGACCTCCTCCGACTAGCCAACCCATCACACGACTTGTGTGAGCGAAAGAAACACACTAAGAACTGGCATACCTTCTCACTAGACGGAGCACGTCGGAGTTCTGCTAGACGTCGACACAGGAACGCCTGATCCGCTCGCTTCACACCCCGCCTTGCTTGCCTCACGTCGATGCCGTCTCGACCACCTCTGGATCGCCAGAAAAAGGAAGAGAGAAAGAAAGTGAGAGAGATGAGTGAGAGTGAGAGAGAAAGAGAAAGAGGTGAGGTGTTGGTTTTCTCCCCCCAACAGCACAAAATCCAACCCATCGCCCTACTCTCCCCTACACCCATCACACCACCACGCCACCCACTGTTCACCACCCTCCTTCATCATGCAAAAACCCCTCTAATCAGGGGATTAGCCGTAAATAAGGTTAGGGACATAGGTATCATACACGAAAAAACTTGGCTTACACTTATACAATTAGATGTACCAAGATTAGCTACATGTAAGAAATTGTGTAGGTCGTGTTAGTTAGGGGTGCACATCGAGTTAGGTCGATGTGATAACCAACCTGGACTCTTATTGGCTCGGGTTCATGTTCAGGTCATAACCAACCCAAACAAAGTGATGTGCACCCTAATTAGTTGGGTATTCAAAACTTGCAACGGAAAACAACTATTTTATCAGGTTTCACCAAAAGCTGAGTCAATTTCGGAGGAAAAAAAAGTGAACATCATCCAAAAAACTGGATAACGAAGCCGAAGGATGACATGCATGGATAAGGCTAGATGATTTGGAAAAAAACAGTGTCTCCTTATCCACTCCACATCCAAATTCGCTTTTTAACTTTTTTGAACTCATATTCCTTTGTTCAACTCAAATTTGTTTCAATATCTCATCGTGCATCTCAATTATTCTAAACTATGGAATGACTCTAAATCATTCCTAGAATAAGATAATACATTAATATGATACTTGCAAAAAAAGAAAATAATACGATTATAAAACGGAAGATAACTTGGATTGTTTTTTATCTGATTGATAGACATAGACATCAAAGGTTTTACCTTTTTTGTTAGGAAAGAATGCTTGTAGTCCTTGTGGATGATTTGTTCCCTTCTCTTTTCAAAATTGAAACAAAAAAGAGCACTTCTCTGCCAACTTCTAATCCAAAGAAATAGTTTTTTTGGTTGCGTGCAAAATTGAAAATCATAAAATTGAATTTCTGTCGTTATTGTGTGACGGTGGCAATGGGTATCTGGAACCGGTGGAACCGAATCAGAACCGGTAGTACCGAATCGGAACCGGACCGGGATAAAACAGATATGGGTCGGATCTGGATATTTAATTTCAGAACCGGCCTAGATCTGGTTCTCACCGACCCGGATCCAGTTCGGAACCGAATCCGGTTTATTATACACTCACTATACAACACAAACCCGCCGCCTCCAGCTTCTTCCTCTCTCACTCGCTGCTACCGCCTCCCGCTCCCTCTCCTCTCCCACTCGCTGGAGTTGCCGCCGCCTCCCGCTCCCTGTTAAGTCTGACTCTTCCTTGCCCCAAACCACGAAAAACTCACACTCTCACTTCTTGTCCCTCTCCTTCTGCCTCCACCCCCTCTCCCAATCCCAACCCACAAAACACCCTTTGATTTTCATTAATTATTTGTTGTTTGGATGTGTTGTTTTGTAGTTGTTGAGTTAGTTGGGATTCTGCAATTCTTTTATTTGTGAAATGTCAATTGGATTATTGGTGTAGACATGCCTAAACACCGGTTATGTTGAATTTCTAATTTCATTTTCTATTTTGGAGGTTGAATTTAAGAGTTTGATTGTTAAATTCTTAATTTGCAGCTTTGTTTTGGTGCTCAAATCAGTCTGCTGAGTTATGACATCTTGTTTGCAATCTAAAACAAGACTAACTCTAATCATATATATTTTTAGTTCAAATAACATGTATGATTGCAAGTTTAGTTTATTAATTGCAATTCGGTTTTAACAAGTTTAGACTCCCACTAGTAAAGTTGTTGGGGAAATTTAGGTAAATTGAATACATGTAAATTTAGGTAAATTGATTACAATACATGTAAATTTAGGAAAATCGAAAAAAACATATTCTACGTACCGGATCCGGTTCCAAGTTGGGAACCGACACGGATATGGTTCGGTTATGGGTACCAATTTATAAAACGGATCTGGTTCTGGTTCTCTCAATACCCGAACCGGAATCGATCCATTGCCACCCTTATTGTTGTGTCACTATTTACAATAGAACAACTACAAAGTTACATATTTGCATTCATACCACTAAAAATTCAAATTATATGCGTTTGTATCATTATTTTTCCAAATAATGCCAATTCATTAACAATGACATAATTGGTAGAGGGGCTTATACAACCTAGAGTCAATTACAACGAGATAAAATTAAGTTTTACAATACTCAGTTTCTCCTTACACAGGACCCAAATGTACGATTGAATGTGATCTGCTTGAACAACATAGGCCTCAGATTGTGAACATGATTTGGACGCAATTATTGAGCACAGGTGCATCCTAAGCAACGAAGGTTGACGCACTTATACCACACTGGCTAATTAACGAGATCACGTCGTAATGAGTTTAATTGTTCATATTTCATCATGGGCATCATCAATCTGTTCGAGTGTGGTCTGGTTGCGAACAAAACTAGTTACTGATAACTAAACAAGAAGTCATTATCCAAAACAAACATGTCCCTGCATCCTGATTCCGGCAATAATCTTACTCGCTCAACCAAGCAAATTAAGTCCAAATAAGTAACAAAAAAAAATCCTTCTCATTTTTCTCGCTGGGGCGAGGATTTAATTAGTTTAATTATTCTACTAATTGATTCCTGATTCCTGATTCCCTGATTCCTGATTCCTGCAATAATCTTTCTCGCTTAACCAATCAGTTTAATTATTCTAAAACTTTGATTCCATTAGGAAACAATTCCTAATTGGCCTCTTCTCCTCGTTTATCTCCTTAATTCTAAATTATGGCGACGTTTCGATTTTAATTAATACGCAATCGAGTCTTCAAATGAACTTCTTCGTCACAATGTCTTGTGTTAGGGTCCACCTCTCGCATGCACACGTTTTTGAGACCAACATAACCTTTCACTAAAGAATTTGAATATATATATATATATATATATATATATATACAATTATGGGTTTTTTGCTATTATGCCACTCAAAAACCCTTGATTTCTTGAAATGTCATCCAGTTATGACTATTTGTCCAGGAGCAACTCTAAAACATTTAAAACCTTTGAATTGTCATTATTATATGTCAAATGTCATTCCGTTTGATTTCCACCATTAGGTAAATTTTTCTATTTAATTAAAAAAATTAAACCGATTATTAGTATTAACATTAATCCTAACATAACACACCTTAAATCCTTCATTCCCTTCTTAAATAACCCATGAGCGCACCTTTTCTTCTTCCCCGTCACTTCTCCACCTCCTTCTTCATCCTTGTCGTCCACCATGTTTCCCCTCACTTCTCCACCTCCTTCTTCTCACCCCCCCCCTATGGCCAACACCGGCGAGAGCTCAAGCTCAACCACCAATGATCTCTAGCCACCACTTTGCGAATGTGGCCTTCCGGGTGTTGTACCTATTTCTGGGAAGCCTTGGAGCAACGGTAGGATATTCTTGGGGTGTGTGAAGTACTTGGTAAGCACTCATTGTTCTGTTGCCTCTCAAGTGTTTGCTACAATATTTTATATGTCTTTTGTTCTTTTTTGGGTTTTATTGGTTGGCAAAGGTTGTGGGTTCTTCAATTGGATTGATGACCCACGTTCTAAGTTGGCGCAGACTGCGCCAAACAATGATCCCGTCCCTACTCCGTTTGAAGAAATTTTGATGGAAAGATGAAGTCTTTGGAGCGTATGTTGGAGGACATGATATTATGTCAGAGAATGGCGGTTTTGGAACTTGACGAGATCAGGGAGCTTGCAGGAAGTTGTTCGACATGTACAAGAGTTGGTTAGGAAGATGGTGTATGGTTTACTGTTAATTGTGTTTGTGTTTATTTCTAGTTTCTATTACGGGTAGGACTTCACAATGGGTGGCCATGGTTGGTGTAGTAGTGGTTGGTGATTTGGTTGAGTAGTAATACTTGTGATTTAGTCTTGTTTGTTATAGACACTTGTGTAATAGTACTTAAGACTTTGTGTTGTTTATGTCTTGGTTGAGATGTAATACTGTTGCTTTGGTGTGTTTAATGAGTTGTAGTAACACTTGAGGTTGTTGCTATTTAATGATGTGGATCATGTTATTGGAAGGTACCAACACTTGATGTTTTTGCTATTTGATGATGTGGATGCTATTTAATCATGTTTGGCTACTTATGTTTTATCTCCCTTTGTGTTATTGATGAATCCTTTTGCACATCCAACATCACTATCAAAATGAGTGTGGAAAAGAACACAATCCGCAATTCATCCTACAAATGAGTATACAACTGAACATAAGCAAGTATGAACCATCAAATTTCTCACCTTTGATATAAAGTCTTCATACATTCAAATATGCCAAAGTGAGATTACACCACATTCATAGATTCCCAAAACATACATGAGAAGTTGCCAACCAAATACCACAAAACACAACTTCACATGACTGCATATTGTCCTAATGTATGAAATTAACATTACAACAACATTGCACATTAAAAATAAATCCTAAGGTCGACAGAATGCAACAAAATTCATTGCATTCCCCTTCGAATATCTAGCTTCTATTAGGTCCAAGTAAGTCAAATTCTTCTCGGATTGCTGGCAGACTCCATTCATATTAATGTCTGCTTGTGCATATTCCCCACCTTCTGCTGCTGTAGTTGTAGGTTCTTGTGTTTCTTCCTCTACCATTCCATCTGTTGTAGTTGGTTTTTGTGATGTAGCTTCTTGTGTTTCTTTCTCTCCCATTCCATCTCCTGTAGTTAGATTTGTTGCTGCTTGTTGACATCTACTTAAGAAAGAAATGAGAGTCATGGTTTGGAATCATAGTGAAGAAATAGGTTTGACATCATAGCATTAATTTGAAAAGTTACTTACCTTCTCTTCTTGTTTCTAAGTGTGTTGTTTCTGCTAATTTAAATTCCAAAAAAGTAAAATTAGGTTATTGTTACTAATAGCTTATTTAAGTAAAAAAATATGCATTTGAATTTACCTTTGTGTGAATTGTTGGCTGGTTGGGACATTCTCTTTGCAAGTCCTAGTTTGATGGAAATTTTTTGGCAAGTCTTGTACCTGTGGGTCCTTGTCACTCTATTAGGCTCATCAAATGGCTTAATCCTCTTGTTTCTAGAGCTTCCTGGAGGTCTCACCAGATCAGGAGTAAAACATTCCATGCTATTTTCCTCACACTTCCACTGTGCCTTATCAGGTAGTGGAGCTATGATGCCACTATAGGCTTTCCTATAGAGTTCTGTATAATAACAAGAGTGAACATACTTCTCCCAAACAACACCCCTAATTGTCCCAAAAAATGCAGCTACAGGATTGCAAGGTAGCCCCACCAACTGCCACTTTCTACATGTGCAAGTACCCACATCCACTTCAACAATACACTCTTTGTTGGACTGTGAATCACTGCCTTATGATTATCTGATATGTACACTACATAACCACCAAGCCCTCTACTTTTTTTGTTATCCATTGTCTTGCAAATGGTACTAGTTTGTCATCCCAACCACTGGATTTCTTTTGTCAACATAGAAAAGGTTCTCAATTGTTGTCTTGCAGAATCAACAAACATCAAGGTTGGTTTTTACCTTGGATCAGAAATCCAATAGTTGAAGCATTCTAAAATGTTGTTGATAACACTATCAGACTTGGCTGTAACACCAAATTGGCATCTTGACCAACAATGCTCCTTAACTTCTACATTTTTCATTCAGTCATATGCCTCTTTGTTGGCTAGTTGTATTTCTCCCATCAATCTACTATATTCCTCCACTGTATAAGCTCTAGCAGCCCCCCAAATGAGATTCATCATGTGGTCACTCCCAAATTGTCTTCTGAAATTTTTATACAAATGTCTCATGCAAGTCCTATGTTATGCTCCACTAAAATGTTTCTCAACTGCCACTTCTAAACCCTTGCATCTGTCACTTAAAAGCAGTAATCCATGTACCTCCCCAATTGACTCCTTCAACCAACCAAGGAATCAGTCCCAATTTTTTTTCTTCATATTTTTCAATCTTGGCAACACCAAAGGCAAGTAGGAGAATCTCATTGTTTCCATCCACACTGACTGCAGCTAAACAGACTCCCCTAAACTTGGATTTCAGGTGTCACACATCAAATCCTATTACTGGTCTACACCCATGCAGGAAGCATGCTTGGAAGCAAACAAAAAGTTTGTTGAATTTAGCTTCTTCAGTATGAACTCTGATTATAGAACCCGGATTTCTCCTATCCAATTCTGACATAAGGGTTGGCAGTAACTCAAACTAGGATTCCTGGCTACCATGATTTTTTGCCAAAGCAATCTCTTAATCTCTCCACATTTTTTGGTAAGGAAGATCGAGGTGGTAGGGTGTCTCTGCCAACCTATTCCTTATGTGGACAACTTTAAGATATTTGTTTGATTCGTTTTAATTAACCGTAAGTGCACGACCACATTGAAGCGGTGACAAATACTGGTCGATCCACATGGAGGTGTGTCGACTTTAGTTTGTTCGAAGGCGAGTGGGAAAGAAAGGAGAGAAATGAGTTATGATCAAAACTACACTACAATGCAAAAGAAATTGGAAATACATAATAAAACTAAACCCCATAGGGGGTAAAGAAAGAATGTGAATACAAAAATATGTGTATGTTCAATTATTCTCATCACAACATGGAGTGCACGAAAATCATAAACTAAATCCAACTTTGCCTCCACATGAAATAAGATAACACAATATCATTAAAAAATACAAGACAATAATTGGAATGAAGCTAAATGAACTCATTTATAAAGACCAAACCCCACTATGCCTCCACATGAAATAAGCTAACACAATATCATTAAAACATACAAGACATTAATAAAGGTAAGGGCAACAAAAGCACATGCAACTACAACCATGTTTCCTTTATCAACTCCATCATTATCCTCACATCATCATTCCCCATAAAATCGGTCCACTAGTCTAAGCATATGCTAAGCTTCATTCAAGAGCATTAGCATATCAAAGACAAGAGTGAAATCTCATTAGATGGTTATGGAAATCATATAATGCTCAAAGGATTAAGAGAACACACACACCCGATACATTACATAATCACATCACATTATTCTCCACCTCCCAAATGGGGATGGAACTACTCATTAATCATTATACTACAACCTACATTAACAAAATGAAATATTCTACTGAAAGGAAATTAAACTAAGCAAGCAAGAGATATAAAAGAAGCTAATTGAAAGGAAGTTAAACTAAAGAAGCACACAAGAATTAAAAGACAAGACAACATTAAAAGAAACTAAGAAAAAATATTTTATTTACATGACTCACATTACAAGTGACATTCTTCTCCACCTTGAGTTTTTGCTTCAAGGCTTTTACTCCAAGTAGAGGGAATGCCACCAAGCAATGAGTGAATACAAAGGAGAAGGAAGAGTTCTATTTATAGTGCTAGAAAAAGGTAATCGGGAACAATCCCCCGATATGGGACTGAACGCATACTATAAATGGACATAAAACAACATAATACACGACACGACTCAACCATGGAACATTTGTACCAATTTGGACCGCCAATTGGCGGTCCAAATTGCTTGGATTGAGTCTGGATTTCGGTGGTTCGTTTCTTACTTAATTTCTTAATGTTTGATGAACCCGATTTGGTTGTTGATGTTTGGGCCCAAATCTAATTGCCAAAATACTCCTCATAATAGTGTGGAGCTTCTTGATTTCCTCACCTTTTGGCTTTACATCCGGGTCCTTCTTGTTGGACCGTGTGGGTTATGGGTCCACAATCTCTAATCACAATTAAGTCTAATTACCTACTTGTTTGATCTATCAAAGATATGCAGCGGAATTAAACAAACAAACAAGCAAGTAAAGAATATAAATGCAAACCACAATGAGACGGGGGATTTTTATAGAGGTTCGGTCACCGCCTACGTCCTCTCTTGCAAGCTCCGCTCGGATCACTGAGCTTCGCTCACGACTTCACTAACCACTCCCCGTTCCGGGCCGGGAGAGAACACCTTTACAAGTCTTCAAGCTCGCGAACAACCCTCGCCGAGCTTGGCTCCTCCTCTCACAATCCAAGAGGATCACTTCGGGCTCTCACCGAATTCTATACTAGATGTCTTGGGCTTTCACCAAGACCCTTGCTTTCTTTCACAAACAATGAGTGGAACAACACTCTCTAAACTTGAGCACACTTGAGTAGAATATGGAATTGATTACTAAGTGTGGAAGGTTTTGGGCTTTCTTGTGTGTGGAGCTTCTCTCTAATGTTGGGGACAAATAGTAGTAGGAGAGTTGTGTTAAAATGTGTTTTACAACTCTTTATATATGCATTAGAGAGAATAGATCTGTTGGGGTTGATTGGGTGAGTGTTGGTGTAGGATACACAAAACAGATACTCGCAGGACCCAATTCTGAGTTAATTCGGTCGATCGGATCGGGATGAACGGTCGACCGTTTGGCAGTTTTGAACTTAGTTCGGTTGATCGGTTAGGTAACGGTCGACCGCCCAACGCTAAGACTCAGGTACACTTAAGTGATCGGTCGAACACCGAATAGGGTTCGGTCGACCGATTTGCACCAGGCACTTTGGGGTTGACAAACAATGATCTATTCGGTCGACCGAGCTAGGGTCCAGAGGTCGACCGATTTCGTCCAGGAGATTCGGGTTTGTTAAGAGATGGGCATTCGGTCAACCGAACAAGGTCCTCGGTCGACCGATACATGAAAAAGTATATGGGGTATTTTTGTTTTAATACGAATACGATCGTTGGGTATATACGACAAAACTAACGGTCGGAAAAATAAGTTCACACGGTCGACTGAAAGTGTATACACGGTCGACCAAAACCGGGCAGTGAAAACACAAACAGGATAATTGATCCTTCGGTCGACCGAACGGTCTGTAACGGTCGACCGAAAGTGGCAGGCAGTTTAGGTTCAGGTTTAGTGTTTCCGGTCTAAGTTTGGGTGATCTATTGAAGTCCAAATTATGTGAAATTTCGCGTGTGACTTCTATAAGGAACCTAGTGTGTGTTTGAGTTGATTTTAGCTCAAGTATGCTCAATTTACACAAGTTCCTAAGACTCAAAGAAAATACAAAATACATGTCTTCAAAAGAGCTTGATTACATTTCTTGACTTGATTTTCCTTTTTTCCTTGAGTCTTGATCACCTGTAGAGGTTAACACAAAGCAATATATATGCAATGCAATATGTGTGCTACTCTACATGATCATAATTAAGATTAGGTTGATTAAATCATCAAAACATAGATTAAGGCAAAAAAGCCAACACTTCTCTCTTGCACCTCAGTCCGTAAGTCTTGCAACTTAGTCTTTTTTCTTGCTTTTATGTCCTTTTTAGTCCCTTCTTCTTAAACCTGTTATTATTGAAACTTAAACATAAAACTCGTTACGTAACATTGTTTAGGTTTAAGATAATGTATATAAGACACCAATGAATGCATGAAATGATGTCAATCAATTTTCATCTTTTTCTAACCACTTGTAGCATAGGTGGGAAATCCAATTATTAGATGCCATGGTTGATGAAACCTTATTAACACTACAACATGTATGATCCTCTTGCATAGTTTTCACTTGGAATGCAACACCTTGCTGGAGCTTGGATGCATGGATCCCCAAGGGCATTTGTTATCTCTACACTTAGCTATAACCCTTTTCTGATCATTTTTCCAAATCTTAACAGTACTCTCTTTCAAGATGGAGTACTGTCTGAGGGAAAACTTGAAGGCCTCTACATTTGGGAATGTCTATCCAACATACAACTTGGGATTTAATATATCTACATATACAATTCTTGGACCATCAGACTTAATAGTTGCATTAAGGTCCTCATCATCCAATTCCTCCTCAAGGAAGTCCTCATCACTGTTGTCTGATTCAGCCTCGTTGTTGTACTCCTGATCTAAACACAATGAGTAATGAATGTCCACATCTGTCAGGTCTCCCTCACTTATATCATCCCTCTTGGTATAGATACCTGGTCTTCTAGGTGGTAATTTTTCCCTCCTTGGTGGTGCAATCACTTGATTTCTACTGCTTCTGACTGGGCTACCAATAGGATTGTTGTCATTTCTTATGTTTGTCCTAATTGCCTCAATTTGTCTTGGTTGTGGGTAAACAATAGTAAGTGGTTACGGGGGGGGGGGGGGGGGGGGGGGGGGGGGGGGGGGGGGTCTCATTGCCTAGGTTCTGTGGGGGTTGCGTCATCTTCAACTACTGATACATACACATGGATCTCCTTTTGGGGTTTTGAAATCCTCATAGCCTCAACTAATTCTTGATTAGAACCAAATGCTCTGAATTGAGATCTTGACTCACTAGGGATTTTTGACTTAAACAACATTTTGTCCCCTAAACCCCGATTCATTTGGGCAGCAATTGACAACCTAAGCATATTATAATTGAATTTGTCCACCATAAGGAAGTTGTCAACCTCCACAAATTTAACTGGAACCTCTTTCCCCTTCGTATTAACCCATTTGCCACCCCTAAATATTCTGAATGTGTAATGTTTAGGAGGACCAGTGTTGCACCATATGTTCAATAAAATACTCAGAAATCTTTCATTTGCTCAACACAAACACATGCAACATGCAACCCTAACGACAAAACATGCAACATACAACCCTCTTCTTCCTAACACATACAACACATAAAACTACATACTAACAAAGCTAATAACACATGCAACATGTATGATCCTCGCAACAAAACAAGGCAAGTGTGGAAACGTACTCTTTCTTCATCGCACACCATCTCCTGGGCCGCAATGTAGACAACGGGAAGAGAGGCGACCAAAGACTTGATCAAAGGGGCAGGAGACACGCGGGGAAGGAGGATTGCAGGGGGTTAGGTTAGGGTTTCGTGAGGGTTAGGGATTTCTAATTAGGGATGAAATAAGAAGGATGAGGTTTTTGCTATTTAGAGAGATGAATTGGGGGTTAAGGGTTAGAAGGAAATGCGGATTTAAGGTGTATTATGTTAGGATTAAGGTTAATACTAATAATTGATTTTAAAAAATTAATTAAACAAAAAAATTTACCTAACGTGGAAATCAGATAGAATGACATTTGACATATAATAATGGCAATTCAAAGGTTTAAAATGTTATAGAGTTACTTCTGGACAAATAGTCATAACTGGATGACATTTCACAAAATCAAAGGTTTTTTAGCGGCATAATAGAAGAAAAAAACCCTCCAATTATTGCAAAAGTATGGTTGGTTTGACACATAATTTAATTGCGGATATTGGGAAACACGTGGCATACATCAAATCTATTAACTGGTCTTCGGAAGCTCGTGGCCGGTCTGAAACGTTTCAGGGATCAGAAAAAAGATTTTGTTGCATCCGTAAGATAAGTTCCACCACAGGATAAGTTTCAATTCCCGAAAAAATGCCACCGTTCATATTTTGATTTTTGATTTAATATATTGCCACTTCATAAGTCATAACATGCTGGATTTTTACCCCGTAAAAGGTGAAGTGCAGAGGGTTAACTGTGGGTTTCCTCCCAACTTTGGATTTATGATACTTTGTAGTTTGTATAATTGTATCCATGTCGTTTAAAAGTATGCACTTCATCTCGTGCATTGGAAATTAACAATTGTTTTTCCTAAAAAACATCCAATTTTATTCTCAAAGTCCTCTAAACCTTCTAATAAAGATATAATCCAATCCAAATCATATTTGAGTCGTACATAATAAAACTCTCACACTTGAACTAGTTTTTTTTGTGGTAGGGAGAAAGTCTTATCTGTTCGAAATCTTTTTTGATTTAAAGGTCATTTATGATTAAATAAAAAAATAATGGGAGGATGAAGTGCTAAAATCTCAAAGATCACGAGGGAAAGTGTGTTTTTATCAAGGTTTTCAGAACCGAACCGGTCATCGAACCGATAAAGCTTCGGTTTTGGTTCAACATGGTCGAACCACGGTCCAACCATGGTCGGACCGTTGATGACGTCAGCATGACATCAGGATTTTTGAGACCCGAAGTTGGACCGGACCGAATAAATATTAACGGTCGGACCGGTTTGAACCGATTTTTGTAAAATTATTTAATATATATACACATCAAACGTTAAATATAATTCATGATATCAAACACAATTTGCTTAACTCAGTAAATTTGCTATCTTTACTTAACGGAACAAATTTCCTTGAATACGAATTAGAGAAAACATTATTTGGATTAAGAATCTAAAATCAAAATCAATCTTCAATATTATCCATGACATCATACTTACGAAGAGATTTGGTGAGGGAGAGAAGGGTTTGTGAGTGGTGGATTTTTGTCTGTAAGAATAGAAAAAAAATCATTATATTTTCTGATTTTAAAAATTAAGAAAATTTGAAATATTTTTATGTCCGGTCCGACCAACCGGTCCAACCAAATGGTCTGACCCGGTCGGACCGGGTTCAATCCGGTTCAGAACGGTTCGACTAGAGGCTCAGTTTTTTAGTTGAACCAACCGTTGAACCATCGGTTCCCGGTTCGACCGGGTCGAACCGTCCGGTTCTGTCCGGTTTTTAAAACCTTGGTTTTTATACAAGGGAACTACTATTCATCGTCGGAAAACTACTTAAACGCCCCCAACAATTATTTTTTTGTCATTCACAATTTATTTAATACTCATTTCGTCTCGTCTCTTAAAATAAGGTTTCTACCCACGTTTTCCTCATTTTCCCAGTACCAAGACGAAAATGTCTGGAGAAACGCCTGAATTCGGTGAAGTAAGCCTAGAAAAAAAATCAGGTCGGGCGTGTGGGTAAAATTTCCTAGTGTTCTCCAACCCCGTTTACCAAATACCACCTCGACAGGTCGTTCGGGGGTCTCGCTTGAACTTGTTGGATCTGAATTTTTTTGAATATTCATCACTTGCAAAAAACTTATTGTAATTAAACACGTATAATAACCAATTAATACAAAAAACTTAGAACCGAACCTGAAATAATTTGAGATAACACACCGTATAATTTTTTAAATTTTTTATTAAAAAAATTAGGGGGCGTTCGTCGGAGCCCTCCCCCCATGGGGAGGCGTCTTAGACAGACGCCCCCTCCATGGGTGAGGCGTCTTAGACAGACGCTTCCTCTATGGGTGAATAAATGTGAACTTGTGAGTATATACTCGAGAATAAATGTGAACAATATTGAATGCGTCCTGATCAAGACCAAAGAGGGATAAAAGTGGTGAATTTCCATCTGAAATCCCGAGGGGACATATGATATTGTGTGTGATCTGAAATCAAATGCTTCAGACCCATGATCTCTAAAATTAAACAAAAAAATTATTATAAGTGCATAGATCTGGCGATACATATTTTATCGGTCATGAATCTCATGATCACGTTGAATGTAACCTAGCATTGTAATTTAAATTACAAAAGAACCTCTGTTTGGAAACTTTTCAAACCAATGAATCGCATTGTAACGTTGATTCAATGTGTTCTGAACAAAAGAAGCAACAAGTACAAAATTTGTGTAACATGTATTGATAAAACAAATCATGTGTACACGTAGACGCGATAAATCTCATGTAATGTAATCTTACATAATCAAGTTAAATTACATGAGTTTATATGATCAACGTAGGGATCCATATGCATCCCATCATACATATGCTTCTAGTGAAGTCAAACACCTCATGACCACAACAAAGAGAATGATGCGTGGAAATATAGCATTATTTTAAAAGGCAACTATAATCTTCAAAAAAAATGAAATAGAATATCATAGGTGCATGCCTTGGCGGTGGTGATATTGCATCACTTGCGATGATATTGAATGCAACTTGCAGTTTAAATTACAAAAGAAAAGGGAGAGAAAGAAACTCTGTTTAAAACAAAAGATCATTCATACCAATGAATCACTGCGACGTTGATTCGATTATGAAAAGGATTGGTGATCATTCAATGTAATCCTTACTGATGCCGTCAAGAGAAATTCACTTATGAATTAATAAGAATTACTCAATCTCTGACAAGAAATTCAAAGGATGCAAGATGGGCAAAACTCCACCAACGTACATGCATAAATGAGACTTTTGCACAGCTTCCCCCAGGAAATGTGATAAGGGAAAACATGGTAAATATGAATACATTTGTTCACTAAGTAATGGGGGGAAGTTTATATATATATATCCTTCACATTACAAAAATTACACATGGATAAGAGAGTTGACATCTAAGTTGTGGAACAACTCGTGTGCTGAAAAATCTTTCAAATGCACCCGAAAGGTCAGATAAATTACAACAATACATGAGTTGTACTGATTGATTTGCGAATTAATCTTAAAATACAAAAAAGTTCCCTTAAATGGACAAAACTACAAATCCACCCCTAAATGTGAATAAATTGCAACAATATATAATTTGTACCAACAAATTAAAAAATCAATCCTAAAATACAAATAGTCAACCTAAATGGACAAAATCATAGATCCACCTCTCGTGGTGGATAAATTGCAAAATAAATCTTCAAAGTTGTAAAATATGTCAACCAACCTAAAAATCGAAAACAACATAAAACCTAAATATTGACTGCTCTAATGATAAGAGAGGATGCACGCCAAGCTGGATCTTGGGTTCCCTCTCACTTATCGTTGGAGTGATCAAAAACTAAAATATGGACTACCTTAGCCGTAAGTGAGGATGCACGCCAAGCATGATCTTGGGTTCCCTCTCCCTTACTGGCGATGGAGTCTTCATTTAACAAATCAAATAAATAAAACAAAATACATACATACAAAATCCCTCCGGGTTACGAGGCTAAACTGACCAAAACATTATAATATCTATATCAAAAATAATAATTATCCAAACCAGTCAAATACACATAAATATCACCTCCTAGGTTACGAGGCTAAACTAATCTAACCCCTTAGCGATATTTAGTAATGAGATAAACTAAAATCGTCATACTCAAACAAAGAATATACACAATGTTCTCCCGAACAGGGGAATAAAATGTTTACGATGTCTCCTATAATACGAGACAACACCCCATATATACAAAATACCTCCTAGGTTACGAGGCTAAACTAACCGTTTGTACGATATTTTAATATAAGAATTATCGTCGATAAATCGAATATATGTAACTCCTCCTTGTGACGAGTTTAAACTCACTAATATTAGGTTGTCTTCGTGATAAAGTTGAAGCACCAAAACAAAAAAACCTCCGGGTCATGACGCTAAACTGTCCAATATACTTAACAAATTATATACATAAAATATTCTCCCAGTTATGAGACTAAACTAACCATTTGGTGATATTCCAATATAAGAATCATCATCTCCATGACCAAATATGTACATAAATTTCCTCCATGTTATGAGGCTAAACTGACTAGATCGCGGTGATCATAATAAAGACAATCACCAAACCAAATCTAAGCAAATAAACTAAATTGCTATACACGACGATCCCTTTCAAATAAATAAGGGAATAAACCGTCAAACAACATATGGAAATATATAAGCCAAATGATTGCCTTGGTTATGAGTTTAAAGCTAACCCTTATTTGATAATCTCTCCTTATCAGAGATAAACTTGTCAAATGATGGAATATATGCTTGAATCTCTTTGGACAAAAAGCTAAATTACCATAGTAAGATGGTCCCTTTAAATATGAAAAGGAGCAAACCATCAGGCCCCAAAAACTTGAAACCAAATTGTCGCAGCGATACTATTCCTTGAAATAGAAGAAGGAATAAGTCGTCAAACTCCGACTCTGAACGAGACTCTATACAAGTACATCATCTGTGGCATGAACTCAATTGCCACGTACTTCAAGCTATTTGATATATTATAATAGTTTGTGAAATATGTATCATGTATTCATCTTAGGTACACCATATCAATGTGTCAAAGTTCATGTATTCCTATATCCAATGAAATGGAATATTGAACTTATATCATTTTGTTGTCATTTGCATTTTCTTTACTTAGCGTTACAAATGGTGGCATGATCGTGACAATAGAGAGGCATTCTTCTATACGAAGTTGTAAGGTGCGGAATTCCATTATGAATTCTTGAGAGGTCTTCGCAACACCAAATAATATATAATACAAAAGAACAAAAAACCCACGTTAAACACCCCCCTGGGGGAGGCGTCTTAGACAGATGTCTTCCCCATGGGGGTGGGGGCTCCGGCGGACGCCCCATGAATTTTTTTATTTTTTATTTTTTTATTATTAAAAAGAAGTTGGACATTTTACCAGATTCGAGTACATCGGGTTGTCCGTTGGCTCATTTACTGACCTCTGAAACATTATTTTTTATGATTATGAGAGGAAGGTGAAGAGAGATGGGTGATAGGATGGTGAAATGTCGCGATATATGAGTACAAATGAGAGAAAGGCAAAATGGTAATTCATTGTGGCGATTTAAGTTGTTTTCTAACGACAAATAACAATTCAGTTATATAATAAGGATGCAAAAGGTTATACAACAAAAATTAAAAAAAAGCAAACTACAATTAACCTAAGAGTAAATAAGACCACGAAAGTCTCGCAACAATGTCAATGTAACACAAGTACATGGATGGACGTGATGTTGTTTCTTCAAAGTGACGGCACCTGCTACGGGTGCCCTTTACCCGGACGCACCCAGATCCACCCACCTCAACGGGGCGGGAAAATGGGCGGGTCATTGCCCTATTTTTTTTCTTCTAAAATTTGGTTTTTGTGTTGATATTTGTTTGGTTTTTTTAATATTAATTACATTAAAATTAAATATGTTTTTTAAATCTTTTTTATATCTATTTTTTAAAATTTATTTTTATTAAAAATACTTTTGTAATAATATGTAATTTAATACTTTAATTATTGTCATATGTAGTTTTCAATAATTATTTATCAGTAAGTTTTTGGTGGTTTTAATCGTAATACTTGTTATCTGATTAGATTAAAATTAATGCAAAAATCATTTATTATGTAGTTTGTGGATTGTTATGAAAGAATAAGAAAGAAGGTAAAAAAATGATGTGGATGAGAAAGTGTTGAAATATTGAGTTGTGACGGGGAAGGGAGTTTGATGTTGTGTTAGATAAAAGGTTGTGTTGATGTGGCAAAGAGAGAATGTTGAGTTGAGTTGGATTAATGGTCGTGATAGTGGATGACATTGATAGTTGTGTAGACCTGTAAACGGGTCGGGTATGCCCTCACTAGTGCCTGTACCCTCCCAAATTAACAGGTACGAGTACTGGTATATACTCGTACCCAATAATGGTCTACCCGTACCCGCCCTGTACTCGCTTGGTTAGCAGGTACGGGACGGGTAACCTATTCAAGATATCCTGTAAACAACATTATCTTGTTCAAACATTAAAAAAAGGCTATGCAAATCTCGAACACTTGAGGTTCTTCTGAACAACCTTTGATCGCATAATCAGATGCTAATATAATCACAATGACGCATCTTAGCAAAACATGCTTCAGTCAAGTAAATGAGTTAATCAGATGCAGCAACAAGTCAACTCAAAGCCAAACTTCACATCTACAACAAATTACTGTTCCAGGAGTTACAATTTTATGTTCAATTTTTCTGTTTAACTTTCATATTGCAGATTGTCATTGAACTTGAAAGTAGACATACAACCAAGCATGATAGTTTGAACACAAACACACTCCCAAATCAAAACAAACTAAATAGGATTTTGCCCTAATTGAGCTCACCAATCACTGCCAGGAAGGGAAGCACACAAGGCTCCGACGATGGGAAAAAAGGGAGGCGAGGCGACGGGGTTGCGACAACGAGGTATTCCAACGAGGCGAGTAGCTGACCGCAAGGAAGCGAGGTTGCGACAACGAGGAGGTGATGTTGAGACGGCGAGGAGGCGGGATCGTGGAAGAGGTTTGGGAGTCGATGGAGGATTTTTGGAACCTAAGGTTAGATTTGGGGGTTTTTTCTCTTTTAGTTTTACATATTTAGTCATTAAGTCTTTAATATACTAATATATATAAATATAATATATAATATAATATATGTATATTCTGTTAACGAGTATACAGGTACAAGTAATGCACATACCCGTACCCGACCCGTTTATCCAGCGGGTATGGGTTAACGGATACAAAATTTTAAACGGGTACGAATTTTGTACCCATACACGTATGCGTCGGGTGGGTGGGTATATGAGTATTACTCGACCCATTTACGACCCTATTTGCTATAGTTGTGATAGTGGATGACCTAAAATATAGTGAGGATAAAAACCAACAACTAAGAGTACACACAACTATACCAGGGTAACAGACAGTGCTGGGCTCGTCGGCCCGACACGACTAGCCGGCCTGGATTCAAGCCCGGCCCGGCCAAAATGGCCTGGTGTACCGTGTCGTGCCGGCACGCCAGGCCTGAAACCGTGCCTGACATGTTACTCAGGTCTACCCACAACCATGGATTGGGTAATAAAAATATTTTTTTAACAAGGAAGCCCATGATGAGGTTTGCAGTGGGACACAAGGATCCGAACTTTTAATATTTTTATTATTAGTTTAATGATTATGGGTCTCGTTCTTATTTTGTATTGAATAAAATAAAGAGATATGATTGTATTAGTTTAAATAGAGATATCTAGAAAATAAAAATAATAAAATTTTCAAAAAATCATCATAATTTTTATTCTCATGTTCTATGGATAAACACTCGTATTATTATATAAATATTGTATTTTCGAAATACTAGATTTTCAATAGTCAACTTAAACGAGACAATTACCAAAGTTAAAACCGTTACATCCTCATGTTACATTTTTCTAATAGTTATATACTTATATTTTCAAACATCTTTAAAAAATTATACTCAACTTTCATTTTTTTAGGATTTTTAATCGTACTTCAACTTTCCAACTCATTATATTCTCGATTTTCTTTTTTCCATATATTTTATTCTACACTTTTTTTCATATATCTTATTCCTTACTTTAACTTTTACCGAGATTTTATTCACAACTTTAACTTTTTGAGAGAATATATATTGTTGCTTTCACTCTGCTAAATCGTCCAGAAAAAAATTGGTATCAAATTTTAGTAATAATTCATACATTAAAGAGATAAAGATGATATATAAATTTATTTATTTATTGAGTTTGAATACACGGACGTGGTCTACATCATCATTTATGTCATCATTTGCGTTTTTATTTTATTATTTAAAAATGTCTTTTCTGATAAACAAGAGACGATTGATTTCCCCGTTACTGGACAATTTAAATGCAAATAAGTCCACAAACACTTGTCCTGCGTGAGACCTGTCGGTTTTTTGGCTAATAATCATTAATCTGTTTTGATGATTAATCAACATTTCAAAAACATGTATCAATTGAAATATCATTGCTTGCATATATGTGTGTTATCTAACATTTCAGGATTCAAGGTTGAGTTAAATTAAAGATGAAGATTGAAGAGTACCTAAGTTTAAATTCCATGTATTTAGGCTTCAAATGTAACTTGGCACTTGCAATTCATGATTCATTGCATTACACATCACTTAGGACACTTATAGAAGTCTCACATTATTTCCATATATCCTAGACTTCATTAGAAACTGAACCAAACTCATTAGAACCGAAGAACAGGAAAACTGCACTTAATCGGTCGACTAGTAGAACCTTTTGGTTCGACCGTTTTTCACCAGTCTTTCCCAGGCAACGAAACTTGTCCCAAACGGTCGACCAAATTCCTTCATCCGTTCGACCGTTCATCCTATCCTTTTTGCCTGTTAGAAATCGGTCGACCGACACATAAATTCTGTTCGACCGTTTCACCTTGTCGAGTGAGAAATTATTTTACCGAATACAAATCCTTCAGCCTATCTCTGACCGACACGTGTCCTCTGAGTGGGACTTTCGGTCAACCGAAAGTTCATATTTGTTCGACCGTTTGTTTTCCGTATTTGTATTTATTATGATTGTTATACTTGTCGTATACTCCAACGGTGGTATACACATTTTCCTAACTAACCGAAGTTTGGATTTAGTGTTCTGGTCGACCGGACTTCCCTTTACGGTCGACCGAATCTTGATTCTTCCATGTCTCATTTTTACGGGGCTTTTTCGATCGAACGTTGCACTTACCTCGTTCGACCGATTACACTTGGTGTTATCGGGTCTTAAATCAAACATGTCAATCGGTCGACCGAAACTCTACTCACGGTCAACCGAAACTTAAGTCTTTTCCAGACCCAGTGCTACTGTCTTGTTTCGGTCGAACTGGTATTCCAAACCGTTCGACCGATCACTTAAGTTCGAGCCAAGTTGGATCGACCGTTAGCATCTTCGTTCGACCGAACCAAGCACTGCTTATAATCGGTCGACCGTGTAACGCGATCCGGTCGATCGTGTAACGCGATCCGGTCGATCGTGTAACGCGATCCGGTCGACCGTTTGTCGCCAGAAATCTGACCTGCAATTTCTGATTTGTGTTTTTCTTTCACTTCAATCCCAACGGCTAGAACTTGTTTGGAGCTTATAAATAGAGCTTAGAGCACTCATACAAGGTCACCAATCTTTCTCTAAGCTCAACATCTCATTACTACTCTCTAAGCGCTCTAAACTCTTGTGCTCATATCTTCCCACTTGAAATCACCATCACTATATTGCATCATTCATTTCAAGTGCCCAAGATTAGTTGCTGAAGTTTTATTCTTCAAAGAGTTGTACAAGCTTCCAGAGTGAAGCTCTTCTCGGATTGTGAGAAGGTGGTCCAAGCTAGGCGAGGGTGTTCACAAAGCTTGTGGTGTAAAGGTGTGATCTCGGCCCGCAACGGAGATCAGATTAGTGGAGGATGCGAAGTTGCTCGAGTAAGAGCAAATCGTAAGAGAGAACTAGGATCCGGTGGTTGGATCCAAACCTCTATACATCCGGAGTAGTGGTTTGTTTGTTCTCTCCTAAATATCATTGTCTTATCTTTGAATTTGGTATAGTTATCTTAAAACCCGTAATTAGTCTATTCACCCCCCTAGACTAAGTTTAGGGGCTAGTAGATCCTACATTTGGTATCAAAGCTTCGTTAATTGCATTTAGACAAATTCACATTTGTAGCAATGACCCAACAAAGAGAGGAATTTCACACCGGAAGACCTCCTTTGTTTGATGGAACAAACTATGCTTATTGGAAGAAACGTATGACCACGTTCATACAATCTTATGATGTTAAATTATGGGTGTTCTTTGAAATACCATATACTCAAAACAAACCATTAGAACGTATGGATGATGATGAGTTAGCCATGATTCAAATGAATGCTAAACTCGTGAACATAATTATGTGTGGATTGACCGAAGAACAATATAGTAGAATTAATGCATGTGATTCCGCATTTGAAGCTTGGCATATGTTAGAAAGTCACTTTGAAGGTCGATCATCCGTTAAGGAAACTAGAATAGATTCATATATGCAAAAGTATGAAATGTTTGCTATGAAACCGAATGAATCCATTAGCGAGATGCATACTCGCTTTACTCTTATTACTAACTCTTTGAAGAACCTTGGTAAGGCTGTGATTGAAAGTGACAGGGTATGAAAGTTTCTTAGGTCATTGACTTTGGATTGGGAGAAAAAGACTACGGCTATTGAAGAAGCCAAAGATCTCTCAAAGTCAAAGATGGAGGATCTCATTGGAAGCCTCATGGCATATGAGATCCAAATGGAAGAAAGAAGAGAGAAGGAGAAGGAACGGGAAGGATATAAGCATAAAGAAAAACAAATTGCCTTAAAAGCAACCTCGGATTCGGACGCAATCGAAGACGAGGACACCGATGAAGATGTCTCTTTCCTAACCCGCAACTTCAAGAAGTTCCTCTCCAAGAGAAAATTTGCAAAATGAAGAGGAGAATCCTCTCGGACATTCATTTGCTATGAGTGTAACAAAACCGGCCACATGAAGAAGGATTGCCCCTTGCTTAGGCCTAGGGATCGTGAACGAAGAGAAGAAAGGAGATATCCTCCTAGAAGAGAAAGGGATGAGAGACCAAGAAAAGATAGAGATGAAAGGCCACCCCGAAAGGAAAAGGAAGAGAGGCCTAAAAGACGTGACGATTACAAAAGAAGGGATCATCGCGAAAGGGATGGGAAAAAGGCTCTCAAAGCTACTTGGGATGACACAAGTTCATCAAAGGACTCTGATTGACATCATTTCATGCTTATATTTGTACCTTATATCCATTATCTTACACCTAAGCAATGCTACGTGACGAGTTTTATGTTTAGTTTTCAGGAATAAAGAGGTTTGAAGAGAAGAGCCATGAAAGGACCCAAAAGCAGGAAAAAGGACTTAATTGTGAGACCTGGGGACTAAGATGCAAGGGAGAAGGACCTGATCGTAAGACCGAAGGACCTAAGAGCAAAACAGAATACTCCACACCATCATGGGGAGTATTTTAGCAATTCGAGTCGGGTCGGAGCTCCAACAAGTCAAGTAACCGCATCAAAAACCAACAATACCAGAAATAAAAGCCCACAACAAATTCCAACACGATCCGAAGATTTTGGACCGCCAATTGGCGGTCCATATTGCTCAGGATCCGTCGAAATTTCTCCTGGACTTGTATTCATGTTCGTTTAGGCTATTTTTGGTATTGGTTTAGTCCCACATGAGGGGATTGTCCCCGATTAGCTTTTTCCATGCTTATAAATAGAACTCTTCACCTTCCATTGTAATTACCCATTGTTTGGTGGCATTCTCTCTACTAAGGAGTGAGCCTTGAAGCAATAACTCAAGGTGGAGAAGGATGCTACCTTCAATGTGAGTCATTTGTAATAAAAGTTTATTTGTTTCTTTTAATCTTGTTTTGTTATGTTGTTTGTTTTGTGTGGGTTGCTTTTCTTTGTTTAATTTCTTGTTTAGTAATTTTAGTATCTTAGTTAAATGTTTTCTTTACTTAGTCTAATCAGTAGTGTAATGAGTAGTGAGTAGTTCCATCCCCATTTGGGGGGTGGAGAAATATGTGATATAATTATGTAGTGTATTAAGTGTAAGAACCCAAACCCTTGTTAGGGTTAAGCTTGGGTTAATGGTGATTAGAGGAGGATTAGGAGGATGGTTTGCATGGGGTTGTGTGGAGTGCATGGGGAAGGGAAGAGAGGCGAGTACTGTAGCGTGGAGGAGAGGTGATGGGTTTGGAAGTAGGGGACTGTAGCAATTTCGGGTTTATAACCCAAGTTCTTCTTCTCCTTTCTTCTTTCTTCCTCATTTCCCTCATTCCTTCTTCTTTCCTTGCTGGTGCGCGTGTTGGTGGAGCAGCTGCGGAGGCGTCGGGCGAGGAAGGAGCTCGTGCGGGAGAGGTGCGGAGTTGAGCGCGCGGGGTGATCACCGGAGGCGACGTGCGTGAGCGAGCTCCGGCGTTTCGTCGTCGTTGGTTGAGGTATGTCAACTTATTAGTGTGGTTTTTTACTCACCCAGGCGTGGGGGGAGGCGTTGGTCGGGTCGGGAGAGGTTGGGGACCTCTCCGGCGACGCGTTCTTCGTAAAACCTCGGCTGGCGCGAGGTTGAAGACGACCAACGGTCGACCGGATCCTTCGGGCGGTCGACCGTTTTAGCACTGTTTGCCCGACTTTAACCTTCACCGGTCGAACGATGCCTTGGGGCGGTCGACCGGTAGTGCATTATTGCTGGTGAGTTGGGATTTTCTACCTGTTATCGGTCGACCGGTCCTTGTGGTGTTCGACCGGAACTTAAGTGTACTGATTATTATTGTTTGATTGTTCGACCGATTTGTATTGCGTTCGACCGATTGCATGTTTGTTCGACCGGTAGCATGTTTGCGTTCGACCGTTTGATGACGTATAATACTAGGTTGACCCTGTTAGTTTTCGGTCGACCGGGACCCCTGAGTCGGTCGACCGATAGAGTGGATTTCAATGTTGACCAGACTCCGGATTTTGACCTCGTTCGGTCGACCGGTTTTAGACCTTGGTTCGACCGTTGGGGGTTCTGTCTTGAGCGCAGCGGTAGACCGTTATAGGAGTACGGTCGACCGATTCCTTTATGGAACCGGTCGACCGAATCACCTCTTTCGGTCGACCGTTGGGGCACAGAACAGAATCCCAGGTTTCCTTTTTGAACGCCAACTTTGCCACGGAAACCCGTGTCCTCGCCTTGTGCGTGAGCCGGGAGGTGACGGTGGGCGCGTGATGCGTGCCTGCCCAGGGACCGCCGTTGGGAAGAGTGTGGGTGTTCGGGACGCGTCAGCTCCATGTATGGACCGTGACTTTTGAGATGTTTGTTGGCACTTTGTAGTATAGCAGGCCTGAGGGATCGCGGATCCCAATGTTGATGTTGTGCGGGCACGCAACTAGCGTTGGGTGAGGTGACTACCGGCCCTTGGGGCTACGGAGGTCGCTGCCCTGCTTTTATAGCGGCGCGGTTGGTGTTCGCGGCTCGAGGAGCCCGATGACCTGGCAGACTTCGGTCTGGATCTGTCCGATGCTGTGCCGGACTGTTGTGATGGACCACCGATGCTGTGCCGGTGATGCCGCCGAGGTTGTGCCGGCGATGATGATTGTTGGGCCGAGGCTGTGCCGGCTATGTTGTTTTCCTCGGCTGGGCACCTACCGAGATGATGTTGTTATACCTTCCGGGCGACGGCCCCGTTGGTCCCTGTGGCCCCGACCACTGAGATTTACAGATCTGTTTCTATCGGCGCGTAGACGTGACAGAGGCTCCCTGCCGAACCCTTGTGTAGTGTAGCTGCGTGTGGGGGGTGCGATGTCGCGGGCTACTAGACTGCATGTGCCTGCAGTAGGTCTCCTCGGGAGACTCGTTGTTGATTGTCGGACTGATGTCCTGTTTTACCCTTCGGGGGAACTGTTTTACCTTCTGTTGATGCCATGACATGCTACTAGTATGATAGGTTCATTATGTGATGCATGCATATAGGTGAGTTGGCATACGGGGTTTCCTTCTGGAAACTCAGGCATCGTTGTTATATATTTTCAGGACCGCAGTAGGTCCAGTTGGGTGGTGATCGGCGGGGACGCGCATTTTGGAGTTGGATCCTCTTCTCGGGCCGCTGAGGTCGACATGATTACCTTCTTATCTTCTGTTGTCGTTTTGCAGTAATCATGTATCTTTTGATAAACTCTGATGTATTTTGGTGCACCACTTTTATGATTTATGAGAAGTAACAGTCCCGCCTTTGATTATTGAGTTGATTGTCTTGATTATTATTTTTTTAAATTTCCGCTGTTTCGGGATGTTACAACTTGGTATCAGAGCGGTCGATTCCTATGCGGTTCCCAATGAAATCACCCTTGTAGTAATAGGATTCATGCATTTTTCTTTTAGCATGCATACATGGCTGAAGTTGTGATTGTTTCTTCTGGCAGATGGCACCTAGGCGTGTGAGGAGTTCTCCACGCGATCGTGATCCCAGTGATGACACATCGGGTGCACAGTGGGACAGGTTAGGCGAGTTTCTGGAGCGTCAGGCAGCTCAGAGCGCCCAGGGCGGAGTGGGGGCTGAGCACGATCGGTTCATGCGTCAGCACCCGCCGACGTTTGATGGCAGGAGGGCCCCAGAGGTTGCGGAGGATTGGATCTTCCGGATGGAGAAGATCTTCCGTGCTATTGGTGTAGCACCTGGGAGGATGGTGGAGCTGGCCACCTATGTGTTCGATGGCGAGGCCGCCAACTGGTGGAGGTCCACGTCCACAGTGTTGTTTGATGACCGTGCAGATGTTAGCTGGGAGGAGTTCTTGGAGGTGTTCCACGAGCAGTACTTTCCCCAGCATGTCAGGGATCAGAAGAGGGAGGAGTTTATGTCGCTCGAGCAGAAGGACATGACACTGACGAGCTACATCAGCAGGTTCAACGCTTTGGAGCGTTACTGCCCTGAGATTTGTGTGACCCCAGAGCAGCGGGCGAGGAAGTTCGTGAAGGGACTGAGGCAGCCGCTTCGATCTCGGGTGATCAACAGCATGCCGCGGACCCTTGCAGATGCGGTGAAGCATGCTACGATCATCGAGCAGGACCAGAGGGAGTGTATTCAGGAGGCGCGGAAGGCGCCAGTGAGCACCGGCAGCAGAGTAGCTGGTCGTGGAGCAGGGAACTCGGGCAAGAGGCCCAGGTTCGATGGTGGAGGAGCACGTCAGTCAGGAGCGTGCACTTACTGCGGGAGGTTCCATCCAGGGCAGGAGTGCCCCCGTCGGACTGGAGCGTGCATGGGTTGCGGCCAGATGGGGCATTTTGTCCGTGAGTGTCCTCAGAGGCAGGGAGAGCCGAGCAGGAGGCCGGGACCACCAGCAGTAGGCAGAGGCGGAGGCAGCCGATCAGTTGTGGCACCGGGGCAGAGCAGGAGGACTGGGCGAGTCTTCACTATCCAGGCTGAGGAGGCGAGGGACTCCAACACCGTCGTGGAAGGTACGCTTTCAGTTTCTGGTTCAGTAGCGCGTGTGTTGTTTGATTGCGGCGCCACTCACTCCTTCATCTCGGAGAAGTTTGCTGGCGAGTTGGGTCGGACCCCTGTGCTGCTGACTGATGTTTTGGAGGTCAGCACGCCCATGGGTGAGGTGGGCACTGTGGGGAGCTTTTTCCCCGGCACCACAGTTGCTTCGGGAGACCACGATTTTCCGGCAGATCTGGTCTTGTTACCGATGGAGGACTTCGACGTCATACTGGGGATGGACTGGCTATCACAGTACGACGTGCGAGTCTTTTGCCGTGAGAAGAAGATTCTGATTCCGATGGAGGGCGAGCCAGATGTTTTGATCAGAGGTACGAGGAGAAGAGACGGTCGTCTGATTGTGTCTGCAGTTAAGGCACGGAGGCTGGTACAGCAGGGATGCAGCGCGTTTGTGGCCACGCTGGTAGTTCCTGATTCTGAGAGGAGGAGGCTGGAGGATATAGAGATTGTGCAGGAGTTCCCGGATGTATTTCCAGCAGAGATTCCAGCATTACCGCCGCACCGAGAGATTGAGTTCGGCATCGAGCTGGTAGCGGGTACGACACCTCAGTCGAAGGCACCGTATCGTATGGCACCTGCTGAGTTGACAGAGCTGAAGAAGCAGTTGCAGGAGTTGATGGAGTCCGGGTTCATCAGACCGAGTGTTTCTCCATGGGGAGCGCCTGTGCTCTTCGTGAAGAAGAAGGACGGATCGTTGCGGATGTGTATCGACTACAGGATGCTGAATAAGGTTACCGTTCGGAACCGGTACCCTTTGCCCAGGATTGACGATTTGTTTGATCAGTTGCAGACGGCGAGAGTGTTCTCGAAGATCGATCTGCGTTCGGGTTATCATCAGTTGCGGATCAGGGAGGCAGATGTTCAGAAGACAGCCTTCAGGACGCGGTACGGCCACTACGAGTTCTTGGTGATGCCATTTGGACTGACGAATGCACCTGCAGCATTCATGGATCTGATGAATAGGACCTTCCAGCCGTACCTCGACAGTTTTGTTGTGGTATTCGTAGACGACATTTTGATATACTCGCCTGACAGGGTGCATCATCGAGAGCACCTGAGGATTGTGCTTGGCATCTTGAGGGATCAGCAGCTATATGCCAAGTACACGAAGTGCGAGTTTTGGTTGGATCAGGTGGCTTTTCTGGGGCATATTGTGTCAGCGGATGGGATTTCAGTGGATCCGGCGAAGGTCGAGGCAGTGACTCAGTGGAGAGCCCCGACGAGCGTGACGGAGATCAGGAGTTTCGTTGGACTGGCAGGGTATTACAGACGGTTCATCCAGGATTTCTCCAGACTTGCGTCGCCGCTGACAGCGTTGACGCAGAAGGGCGTCAAGTTCGTTTGGTCCCAGAAGTGCGAGGACAGCTTTCAGGAGCTGAAGAGGCGATTGACGACAGCACCTATTCTGACGCTACCGAGTGGCAGTGGAGGCTACGTGATTTACAGCGATGCATCAGGGATAGGCTTGGGTTGTGTTCTGATGCAGCATGGGAAGGTGGTCGCGTACGCTTCGAGGCAGCTGAAGGTGCACGAGAAGAACTACCCGACTCACGATCTGGAGTTAGCAGCAGTAGTTCATGCGTTGAAGACCTGGCGGCACTATCTGTATGGCGAGCAGTTCGAGGTCTTCACCGATCATCAGAGTCTGAAGTACTTGTTCTCGCAGAAGGAGCTGAATATGAGGCAGCGCAGATGGCTCGAGTTCATTAAGGACTACGACTTCACCATTTCCTATCATCCGGGGAAGGCGAATTCGGTTGCAGACGCGCTGAGCAGGAAGGTGGAGGTTTCAGTTGCGAGTATGTGCATCCAGGAGTGGAGGTTACTCGAGGCTTTTTCCGAGTGGAGTCCGTTCACAGAGGGTTCAGAGGGAGCAGTGATTGCTGGGCTTCGGGTGGAGCCGCAGACTGTCTCACGAGTGGTGCAGGCTCAGCTTGGGGATGATGAGTTAGATGGTCTGCTACAGTTGGCTTCCAGAGAGGGGTCCGATTTCAGTATAGGGGTTGATGGTGGTTTGAGGTTCAGGAGTCGGATCTGGGTGCCGAAGAGCGATGGGCTGAGAGATGACATCATGGAGGAGGCACACAGAGCTAGATACACCATTCACCCGGGGAGCACGAAGATGTATAAGGACCTGCAGCGGAACTTCTGGTGGAAGGGCATGAAGAGGGATATTGCAGAGTTTGTGGAGCGATGCTTAGTCTGCCAGCAGGTGAAGATTGAGCATCAGAGGCCGGCAGGATCGATGCAGAGTATTGAGCTTCCTGAGTGGAAGTGGGAGCACGTGACGATGGATTTTGTCACAGGATTGCCGAAGACGAGGAGATTCCACGACGCGATTTGGGTGATAGTCGATCGACTGACCAAGTCGGCGCATTTCTTAGCGATCAGGACCACGTTGCCTTTGGAGGGTCTAGCTAAGTTATACGTGGAGGAGATAGTCAGGTTGCATGGAGTACCAGTGAGCATCATCTCAGATCGAGATCCTCGTTTCACTTCCAGATTTTGGGGGAGTCTGCAGCAGGCATTGGGGACGCGTCTGAGGTTCAGTACAGCGTTCCATCCGCAGACAGATGGTCAGTCAGAGAGGACGATTCAGACCTTGGAGGATATGCTGAGAGCATGCACGTTGGATTGGGCAGGGCACTGGGATGAGCACCTGCCACTGATAGAGTTCGCCTACAACAACAGCTACCATTCGAGTATTGGGATGGCACCGTACGAGGCGCTGTACGGGAGGCCTTGCAGATCACCGGTATGCTGGAGTGATGTGGGCGAGAGGCAGTTAGTGGGGCCAGAGATTGTGCAGATGTACTCAGAGAAGGTTGATGTGATCAGGAGGAGATTGGCCACAGCACAGAGCAGGCAGAAGAGTTATGCTGATCGACGCAGACGTGAGTTGAGTTTCGAGGTAGGCGACCATGTGTTTCTGAAGATTTCCCCAGCCAGAGGTGTGATGAGGTTTGGGAAGAAGGGGAAGCTCAGTCCGAGGTATGTTGGACCGTTTGAGATCCTCGACCGGGTTGGAGAGGTTGCCTACCGGATTGCGTTGCCGCCGCAGTTTTCAGGTCTGCATAATGTCTTCCATGTGTCGATGCTGAGGAAGTATGTGGCAGATCCGTCGCACGTCATCGAGATAGCAGTACCAGAGATTCAGCAGGACTTGTCACTCGAGGAGAGACCAGTTGAGATTGTCGATCGCATGGATCATCAGCTCAGGAGGAGGATCATTCCGATGGTGAAGGTCAGGTGGCAGCATCACAGTGAGCGCGAGGCCACGTGGGAGATCGAGGAGGATGTCAGAAGGCAGTATCCAGAGCTTTTCGGTGAGTAGTTGCTTTGATTTCGGGACGAAATCCTTTTAAGTTGGGAGGATTGTAAGAACCCAAACCCTTGTTAGGGTTAAGCTTGGGTTAATGGTGATTAGAGGAGGATTAGGAGGATGGTTTGCATGGGGTTGTGTGGAGTGCATGGGGAAGGGAAGAGAGGCGAGTACTGTAGCGTGGAGGAGAGGTGATGGGTTTGGAAGTAGGGGACTGTAGCAATTTCGGGTTTATAACCCAAGTTCTTCTTCTCCTTTCTTCTTTCTTCCTCATTTCCCTCATTCCTTCTTCTTTCCTTGCTGGTGCGCGTGTTGGTGGAGCAGCTGCGGAGGCGTCGGGCGAGGAAGGAGCTCGTGCGGGAGAGGTGCGGAGTTGAGCGCGCGGGGTGATCACCGGAGGCGACGTGCTTGAGCGAGCTCCGGCGTTTCGTCGTCGTTGGTTGAGGTATGTCAACTTATTAGTGTGGTTTTTTACTCACCCAGGCGTGGGGGGAGGCGTTGGTCGGGTCGGGAGAGGTTGGGGACCTCTCCGGCGACGCGTTCTTCGTAAAACCTCGGCTGGCGCGAGGTTGAAGACGACCAACGGTCGACCGGATCCTTCGGGCGGTCGACCGTTTTAGCACTGTTTGCCCGACTTTAACCTTCACCGGTCGAACGATGCCTTGGGGCGGTCGACCGGTAGTGCATTATTGCTGGTGAGTTGGGATTTTCTACCTGTTATCGGTCGACCGGTCCTTGTGGTGTTCGACCGGAACTTAAGTGTACTGATTATTATTGTTTGATTGTTCGACCGATTTGTATTGCGTTCGACCGATTGCATGTTTGTTCGACCGGTAGCATGTTTGCGTTCGACCGTTTGATGACGTATAATACTAGGTTGACCCTGTTAGTTTTCGGTCGACCGGGACCCCTGAGTCGGTCGACCGATAGAGTGGATTTCAATGTTGACCAGACTCCGGATTTTGACCTCGTTCGGTCGACCGGTTTTAAACCTTGGTTCGACCGTTGGGGGTTCTGTCTTGAGCGCAGCGGTAGACCGTTATAGGAGTACGGTCGACCGATTCCTTTATGGAACCGGTCGACCGAATCACCTCTTTCGGTCGACCGTTGGGGCACAGAACAGAATCCCAGGTTTCCTTTTTGAACGCCAACTTTGCCACGGAAACCCGTGTCCTCGCCTTGTGCGTGAGCCGGGAGGTGACGGTGGGCGCGTGATGCGTGCCTGCCCAGGGACCGCCGTTGGGAAGAGTGTGGGTGTTCGGGACGCGTCAGCTCCATGTATGGACCGTGACTTTTGAGATGTTTGTTGGCACTTTGTAGTATAGCAGGCCTGAGGGATCGCGGATCCCAATGTTGATGTTGTGCGGGCACGCAACTAGCGTTGGGTGAGGTGACTACCGGCCCTTGGGGCTACGGAGGTCGCTGCCCTGCTTTTATAGCGGCGCGGTTGGTGTTCGCGGCTCGAGGAGCCCGATGACCTGGCAGACTTCGGTCTGGATCTGTCCGATGCTGTGCCGGACTGTTGTGATGGACCACCGATGCTGTGCCGGTGATGCCGCCGAGGTTGTGCCGGCGATGATGATTGTTGGGCCGAGGCTGTGCCGGCTATGTTGTTTTCCTCGGCTGGGCACCTACCGAGGTGATGTTGTTATACCTTCCGGGCGACGGCCCCGTTGGTCCCTGTGGCCCCGACCACTGAGATTTACAGATCTGTTTCTATCGGCGCGTAGACGTGACAGAGGCTCCCTGCCGAACCCTTGTGTAGTGTAGCTGCGTGTGGGGGGTGCGATGTCGCGGGCTACTAGACTGCATGTGCCTGCAGTAGGTCTCCTCGGGAGACTCGTTGTTGATTGTCGGACTGATGTCCTGTTTTACCCTTCGGGGGAACTGTTTTACCTTCTGTTGATGCCATGACATGCTACTAGTATGATAGGTTCATTATGTGATGCATGCATATAGGTGAGTTGGCATACGGGGTTTCCTTCTGGAAACTCAGGCATCGTTGTTATATATTTTCAGGACCGCAGTAGGTCCAGTTGGGTGGTGATCGGCGGGGACGCGCATTTTGGAGTTGGATCCTCTTCTCGGGCCGCTGAGGTCGACATGATTACCTTCTTATCTTCTGTTGTCGTTTTGCAGTAATCATGTATCTTTTGATAAACTCTGATGTATTTTGGTGCACCACTTTTATGATTTATGAGAAGTAACAGTCCCGCCTTTGATTATTGAGTTGATTGTCTTGATTATTATTTTTTTAAATTTCCGCTGTTTCGGGATGTTACATTAAGTGTGTGTTATTTTTATCCATTGAGCTTTATATGATTTCCATAACCATCTAATGGGTTTTCACTCTTATCTTTGATATGCTAATGCTCTTGAATGAAGCTTAGCTTATGCTTTGATTAGTGGACCTATTTTATGGGGAATGATAAGGTTAGGATATGGATGAAGTTAATATTGGAAACACAATTTGTAATGTATGTGCTCTTGTTGCCTTTACCTTAGCTAATGTCTTGTATGTTTTAATGATGTAGTGAAATCTTAATTCATGTAGAGGCATAGTAGGGTATAGTCTTTATACTTGAGTTCATGTAGCTTCATTCCAATTATTGTCTTGTATGTTTTAATGATGTAGTCTTATCTTAATTCATGTGGAGGCAAAGTTGGATGTAGTTTTATGATTTCATGCACTACATGTTGTGAGGAGCTTAATGAACACACACACACTTCTTTATGTTCACATTATTTCTCTACCCCCTATGGGGCTTAGTTTTATTGTTTATCTTCATTTCCTTTTTGCATCTTAGTGTAGTTTAGTGTAACCAACCTTTCTTCCCTTTCTTTACCTCTCGCCTTCGCACAAACCAAGTGTCGACACACCTCCCAGTGGACGACCCGTATTTTCCACCGCTTCAACGCGGCCGTGCACTTGCGGTAGAAATATAAAACGAGATCAATCAAGTTTTTGGCGCCATTGCCGGGGAGCTGCTCTGTCCAGACGTTGGTTTGGACGATTCGAGGGGTTTTTAATTTTTTGTTTTTAGTTTTAGCAAGTTTTAGGTAACCTAAGAATCCAGGGGAAGCGACTGGAGGAGTTGGAGAGCCAAAGAAGCAAAACGGACCGCCAATCAGCGGTCTGGGACCGCCAATTGGCGGCCTGGTGAGCCTCGATTGTTCTCAAATTTGTTCCAGTTGTTACATTGTTCATTGTAGTTATCTGGGAGCACAATTTTGCATGCTGTGACTTCTAATTTGCTCCCAGATTTAATTTCAATCCCCTTTAATCAACTTGGACCATAAAACTCAAAGCAAAAGATTAGACTTCTTGCCATCTAGGTCATGCACCATTGGTAGACCTTGCATGCATTTGTCTTTTTTTTGCTTTACATTTTGTCGTTGATTGCTGGCGTGAGGTACGTGCACCCACATCCCTCATTCATGCATGTTTCGTTCATGCATTAGTTAGTAAGGTGCATCGGGACAAGAGTGAGAGAGCGTTTGATTGGAGCGATTGATTGCTAGATTTAAGCTCAAAACGCTACTAAGGAGGGGCTGTCCCATAAAAGATAAGGTGGGGGATTTCATCACCCTTTCCTTGGCCCCAAAAACCACTCTTAATAAAGCCTTAACTAAAAGCAAGTAGACATTGGCCCTAGGATTGCGGGCGCACTAGGAGAGTGATCTAGTTGAGACCGTCATGACCTGATCGGCGTTGCCTACCTTGTCGATAGTAGGAGGTACTGGATCTCCGGATCTGGTATCACTTGCTGGGCATTGTGGTCCTCGTTGTAGGGAGGTGAGGCGTGTCATGGCTAGTGACCTCGAAGTTAGGCGTCGTCTAGCCTAAGGACTCATTGCCTTACATTGTTTGAGCCATGCTTGCTAGTTAGGCTTCTACCTTCACCCTGTACCCTCGCTAGCTCTAGGGATTCTTCCCTTCTCCTCTGAGTCATCTTCTTCTCACCTTCTTCTACGTTATAGTCTCCTCCCCTTTACACTCTCTGGTAACGTTTTAGGGTCGAGTCGAGCACTTTTTGCGAGCTTAGTCTCGTGGTGGTGAGAGTGGTCGACTCGAGAGTTGTTTGTTGAGATGGATGGTTACATGGGCGACCATTCATATCATTGTTGGGACCAGGATGATTCTCCCTGGTATTCCGGACCCATGCAACCTGGGGTGGCTCAGACGAACACACCGTATGGTTGTGATAATCCTCATTGTGTGACTGAGCAATCTTCATATTGGGGTAACATGAGAGAGGCACTGACTGCTAGACCACCATCTAGTTACGTCGGATCATATGTTGGTCATCAAACTGAGACATTACAAGAACCTTTGGCCTCTTTCATGCATGTGGTAGATGACATGGGTGCACTGGTGGCTCCAGTAGCCGTACCGTGTCACTATTGTGGGTTGAGTGGTCATGATTTCGGGGAATGTCCTTATGTTCCCCCAGAGCCTGAGTATGAGCATACATTTTCCCAAAATGCTCATTATGACCATTACGCATCCGCGTACATCCCGAGAGTGATGGATTCATGGGGAAACAATTCTTTTTTAAATTCTTATACTTCATATTCACCCCAGTATCCTCCTCCCGAATACCCAGAATTCTACCAACACCCCACTCCAAATCATTGGACTCATTCTCAGCCCATCAACACCCAACCCCAAAATTTCCCAAGCTCTGACTTGGACCCCATCGTTGACCGCATACCTGATTCCTTGAAACAAACTCTCCAAACATTCATGGAAACCACACAAAACTTACTGAAGTCCAACTTGAATTCCTTGCAAACTATGGAAATGCAAGTGAGCCAGATGACACAACAATTCCATGAACGTGAGGAGGGTAACTTTTCTTGTCAACATGAGGATTCATCTTTTGATATCGAACCACCACCACATCCACAAATTCAAAGCACAATCTTTCAAAGTCAAACTCCTAGTCAGTCTGAGGGACTTGGGGTTTCAATTCACGATCACTTAGTGGAGGATTCGATTCAAATTGAGAATAGCTTGGACCAGTTCTATTATGAGTCGGCACAGGATTGTGCCTTACCTTTTTGTCCCGTGGCCCTTGAGCCACATGATCTTATTGTTGTACCTCCTAAGGACTCACCTTTGGTGGAGCAAGAGCTCCCTAGTACCCTTAATCTCATACGACCTGATGAGAGTTTGCCTCTCACTATTGTTCCTGATCATCTTGGAAATGATGGAACATCAAACAACTACATTGCTCATGAGGGTATTAGGAGTTCCTTGGAGGATACCTTGGGTATGAGACCCACTGTTTGTTCGCCTGGTGTGTCGGACATGCCTAACGAGGTTCTTGACCTCGTTCCGACGCACCAGCCTGTTGGTTGGAGAGTTTGGATTGACGATCATAACTTCAGCAGCGCAACGGGAGAAACTCTTCTTCCGTTGCCCCTTATTTCCCAAACTCTTGAGAGGTTCAAGCTCTTTCAGTTTGATCCTTTGAATGAGACGCCTTTGCGTCCAATTCACGAACCTCTCATTTCATCTGGTGCTCTTTGTGAAGGGGGCCCACACATGAGTATCTTGGCCCCGCGTGGTGTCATGTTCCCTTTCCAAGTGCATTAACCCACTCTTGAGGTTCCCATTTGATGTCTTTTGACAAATGAAGATGGGAACTTATGTTTGTACATAGTTATATAAAAAAGGAAAAAAAAAGAAAAAAAGAAAAGAACAAAAGTACAATAAAAGACTCCTTCAGTGAGCATCGATTGTTGTGAGCCCCAACCCTTGAGTATTTGGGCTCCATTTCTTTCACGTATTTGTATCCTTTCTTTAGCATCTCACAGGTTTTAAGAGAATTCGGGTTTGTGTCCATCAACATGACCTTGAACTTCTTTTGTACTTCATGTTGGTGAGATCTCTCCTTTTTCATGCATAAATCCATGTAGTATTTTGCTCACATTCATTGAGGACAATGCATGAAGTAGGTGTGCGGGGGTGTTTTACGTGTGTACATAGTTGAGTCTTTTCTTTTGATTTTGTTTTCTTTTGTTTGCATTTTTAGGGTCATGTTAGTGTGCTGCATTTAATATCGATATATCTGTTTGCCATGATCCTTGGGTGACTTGTCTTCTTTTGCTTGCCTAATGCTTCAAAATTTTCACATTTCTTTCAAAATCTTCATGTGTTTTCGAAAGAAAATGTTTTGTGGGTTTTGCGTGTGTTTAGCATGTGCAAAACCGTTGAGAGGCGAAGTAAAAAGAAAGCTCCCAAAATTGTCTTGAACTTGATGCATTAGGATATCTAGTATGTGGCTTTAGGATTTATCGAGTCGTTAGGATGCACCCCAGTTTTCCTTAGGGGGTGAGTAATCATAGGGTTTCAGTGCTCAAACATTCAAAGAAGTCCACCCTGAACCTAGTGAGTCAACAATTCGTGTTTGTTAATTTAGGAAGTTTATTGTAGTCAAGGACCCTCTTAATCTTGTTGTGAGACATTAGTGTAGGGGTTTTGGTTCATGTGTAGATAAGAAATAAGTGAGTAGATGTTCTCTCTTCTCGCACGGCTCCTATCTCTCGGGAAAGTAGGTCTGAGGGGACTTTCTGCCTGGTGCTTTCGAGTCATCTGACTTGGGATGCGCCGACCGAACTCCCGTTACACGGGTGTTAGGGATTGCCCTATGTGGAGATTTGGGGAAAGGTGTACGTGATAGTGTAAGTCCTCATGGGCAATGATGCACGAAACCTGACCCTGGGAGAACGAAGCTCCAACTAATAAAAAGAAAAAAAATTGTGAAAAGAAACAAAAAGAAAAAAAAAATATTGTAATGCAAATAAGAACCTTAATGGACCTTACACTTTGTATCACTTGAGGATCTTGAGGTCGTCCATGTCTTTCACTTAATTTCTTATTTAACTTGCACGAATGGTTTATTAGGCTAGGTGTGGACTGATTACCTATATAAAGTCGGCCCGTAGGATTACCGCGTCCATTGATCGACAAAATATGTCCAACGAGTCGAGTGTCTAGATTGAATAATGCATCTTGTTTGGATTTTGTGGGTATATCCGCTGAAAACCCTCAGGAGACAACACTCCTCCTCCTTGGCAACAAGGAGGTTTAACGGCTTGTTGCACGTGCTAAGTGCAACCGTGATTCCTACGAAAGTGAGTTAGGATTTCTTGTTTTTCGTTTGCTTTTCTCTTTCTTTGTTTTGCTCGGGACTAGCAAAAACTTAGGTGTGGGGGTATTTGATTGACATCATTTCATGCTTATATTTGTACCTTATATCTATTATCTTACACCTAAGCAATGCTACGTGACGAGTTTTATGTTTAGTTTTCAGGAATAAAGAGGTTTGAAGAGAAGAGCCATGAAAGGACCCAAAAGCAGGAAAAAGGACTTAATTGTGAGACCTGGGGACTAAGATGCAAGGGAGAAGGACCTGATCGTAAGACCGAAGGACCTAAGAGCAAAACAGAATACTCCACACCATCATGGGGAGTATTTTAGCAATTCGAGTCGGGTCGGAGCTCCAACAAGTCAAGTAACCGCATCAAAGACCAACAATACCAGAAATAAAAGCCCACAACAAATTCCAACACCATCCGAAGATTTTGGACCGCCAATTGGCGGTCTTGGACCGTTAATTGGCGGTCCATATTGCTCAGGATCCGTCGAAATTTCTCCTGGACTTGTATTAATGTTCGTTTAGGCTATTTTTGTTATTGGTTTTGTCCCACATCGGGGGATTGTCCCCGATTAGCTTTTTCCATGCTTATAAATAGAACTCTTCACCTTCCATTGTAATTACCCATTGTTTGGTGGCATTCTCTCTACTAAGGAGTGAGCCTTGAAGCAATAACTCAAGGTGGAGAAGGATGCTACCTTCAATGTGAGTCATTTGTAATAAAAGTTTATTTGTTTCTTTTAATCTTGTTTTGTTATGTTGTTTGTTTTGTGTGGGTTGCTTTACTTTGTTTAATTTCTTGTTTAGTAATTTTAGTATCTTAGTTAAATGTTTTCTTTACTTAGTCTAATCAGTAGTGTAATGAGTAGTGAGTAGTTCCATCCCCATTTGGGGGGTGGAGAAATATGTGATATAATTATGTAGTGTATTAAGTGTGTGTTATTTTTATCCATTGAGCTTTATATGATTTCCATAACCATCTAATGGGTTTTCACTCTTATCTTTGATATGCTAATGCTCTTGAATGAAGCTTAGCTTATGCTTTGATTAGTGGACCTATTTTATGGGGAATGATAAGGTTAGGATATGGATGAAGTTAATATTGGAAACACAATTTGTAATGTATGTGCTCTTGTTGCCTTTACCTTAGCTAATGTCTTGTATGTTTTAATGATGTAGTGAAATCTTAATTCATGTAGAGGCATAGTAGGGTATAGTCTTTATACTTGAGTTCATGTAGCTTCATTCCAATTATTGTCTTGTATGTTTTAATGATGTAGTCTTATCTTAATTCATGTGGAGGCAAAGTTGGATGTAGTTTTATGATTTCATGCACTACATGTTGTGAGGAGCTTAATGAACACACACACACTTCTTTATGTTCACATTATTTCTCTACCCCCTTTGGGGCTTAGTTTTATTGTTTATCTTCATTTCCTTTTTGCATCTTAGTGTAGTTTAGTGTAACCAACCTTTCTTCCCTTTCTTTACCTCTCGCCTTCGCACAAACCAAGTGTCGACACACCTCCCAGTGGACGACCCGTATTTGCCACCGCTTCAACGCGGCCGTGCACTTGCGGTAGAAATATAAAACGAGATCAATCAGACTCCGACTCCGAATACTCCCAAGAAGAAGCACACATGTGTTTCATGGCATCTAATGTTGATTCCGACTCGAGCCCTCCTCCATCACCAAAGACGAGTGATCAACCTCACGTGGTGGAAATCGACGACGATGAGGTATCCCTAAACGAAATACCCCCTTATGATGGTTTGTTAGATGCTTTTCATGAACTTGCCGAGCGTTATGAAATGATTTGTCATAAAAACAAATTAACTAGAAAAGTGAATCTAGATCAATCTATCAAATGTGATATGCTAATCAAAGAAATTGAGATTCTAAATGATGAGATTTCAATTATGAAATCTACAAAAGATAATCATCTAAATGAAGATCTCATTTCCAAGAATATACAACTCACGAAAGACTTAGAGAAATTCACCTTAGGTAGAAATATGCTTGACATGCTTCTTGGAAATCAAACTCAATCTCTAACAAAACATGGTATAGGCTATAAGGGAGGTAAACAAAAGAAACTCACTTCCTACTTTGTTAAAATGAATAACTCTCTTGTTAAGAAAACAAATTATTCAAATGTTTGGGTACCTAAGACTACTCAAGTTTGGGTACCAAAAGCTAACCCTCAATGACCCAAACAAATTTGGGTATCAAAGTCTTCACTTGTTTCTTTGATTGTAGATAAAAGCAAGGAGAAAGGGGAAGTGGATTCTCGATAGTGGGTGCTCGAGGCATATGACAGGAGACTCCCAAGTTCTATCCAACTTAAAGCCTAAGAAGGGAGGAACCATCACATTTGGAGATAATTCTAAAGGACACATTGTCAGCATCGGCAATGTTGGTAATTCTACTACTCCTAACATTGAAAAAGTTTTATTAGTAGATGGGTTAAAACATAGTTTGCTTAGTGTTAGTCAATTAACCGATAAGAATTTTCTAGTTGTATTTGACAAACACACTTGCCATATCATCTCTAAAAATGACATGAAAATTATTTTTAATGGATATAGATCTAATAACATCTACATTGTGCATGTTGATAATCTTAGAAACCTAGGTGTTGAAACATGCTTAGTTGCCTCACATGACGAAGCTTGGTTATGGCACAACCGTTTGGGACATATTAGTATGTCACAATTGCACAAATTATCCAAACTTGAATTGGTTAGAGGACTACCAAAAATTGATTTAAAAAAGGACAAACTTTCCGTAATTTTTTTAAATAATATTCATTTTAAAAAAAATTCGAAAACTAATCACAAAAAAAAAAAAAATTCAAAAGTACGCAGATCGCGGGTGCGACCCGCGAAACCACGGATCGCGGGTACGAACTGCGATCCGTGCCCACGGATCGCGGTTCGCACCCGCGATCCGTGGGCGCGAGTTCTTATAAATACGCGGTTCGTCAATTTTTTTTTAAATCCAATTATTTTTTCAATTCCTCCTACATTTCCACTTCTACTCTCCACAGTTTTGAAATTGTGCCCGGTAATATTAATTTTTCTGATCCGTGTGTCTTTCCTGGTGTTATTTGAGATAAATATTTTTTTCATTCTTATATTTATTAATAATTGGTAATAATATCAAATATTGAAATTATACTCTCTTTACAGTCTTCAAATTGTGCCTGGTGATATCAATTTTCTGATCCGTGTGTCTTTCCTGGTGTTATTTGAGATAAATATTTTTTTCATTCTTATATTTATAGTTATTAATAATTGGTAATAATATCAAATATTGAAATTATACTCTCTTTACAGTCTTCAAATTGTGCCTGGTGATATCAATTTTCTGATCCGTGTGTCTTTCCTGGTGTTATTTGAGGTAATTATTTTTTCATTCTTATATTTATAGTTATTAATAATTGGTAATAATATCAAATATTGAAATTATACTCTCTTTACAGTCTTCAAATTGTGCCTGGTGATATCAATTTTCTGATCCGTGTATCTTTCCTGGTGATATTTGAGGTAATTATTTTTTCATTCTTATATTTATAGTTATTAATAATTGTTAATAATATCAAATATTGAAATTCTACTGTCTTCACAGTCTTCAAATTGTGCCTGGTGATAACTATTTTTTCTGATCCGTGTGTATTTCCTGGTGTTATTTTAGGTAATTATTTTTTTCATTCTTATATTTATAGTTATTAATAATTGTTAATAATATCAAATATTGAAATTCTACTCTCTTCACAGTCTTGAAATTGTGCCTAGTGATAACTTTTTTTCTGATCCGTGTGTCTTTCCTGGGGGTATTTGAGGTAATTATTTTTTTCATTCTTATATTTATAGTTACTAATAATTGGTAATAATATCAAATATTGAAATTCTACTCTTTTCACAGTCTTCAAATTGTGCCTGGTGATATCAATTTTTGTTATCCGTGTGTTTTTTCCTGGTAAAATTTGAGGTAATTTTTTATTCATTTTTAATTTCTATTTATGTCACATTATTAATAATTGGTAATAATATCAAATCTTGATATAATTTGTAATATAAAACTGATTAAAGAATTTTTCATTGTAGTTAACAAAATGATTGCGGTAAGTGTGTACTTTGGCGGTGAAATAGTTCAAAATGCAAGTTACGGTGTAGAGTACACGATAGGTCCAAGACTTACACTTTCAACGAGCGAAAATGTAACCTTAGAAGAACTTAAGAGTTGGATATATCAAGGTTTGAATGTCGAAGAATCTCAGTACTCGATGAATATTCAATATTGTTGTAACATTGCACCAACCGGTTACTTTTTTTTTAATGTGATGTCTGTATATGATGAGAATTCTTGGAGAATAGCCTATGAAACAGCTTATTCCAAAATGGGAATGATGGAGTTATATGTACAGTTGAATCCTGTGGAAATTGAGTGGAGGGTTGAGATGTTTACAGGTAACCAACCGGGTAGTAGTAGTGGTGCAGGTTTCATATCTCAACAATCATGTGATGCAAACACCATAGCAGAAACCAGTCGACCTGCGAATAGAACTTCTGATTTCGTGCCTATACCAACAGATGATGAAGAAGAAAATGATGACGAAGATTACAATATAGATACAGAGAATGAATCATCAGGTGAGGACGACGAGGATGCTGATGAGATTGAGGAAGATGAAGATATTGGTCCGAACGTGAGTCAGTTAAGCCAATACAACCCATTTAGAGGGAGGGGTTCGGTTCACCCTGCTAAAAGCTTTCATGATTGTTCTAGTTGGGTTCCTGCAGATACATCATTTATAGAAAGCAGCGTAATAGTTGAAGGTCCGTTAGCTGAGAATCAAGCATTCTCATCAAAAGACGCTCTGAAGAACGCAATATCGAAATGGCACATTGACAATAATCGGGAGATCAAGGTGCAAGACAGCAGCAAAACCAAATATAGGGTGAGATGTAAAGATGAAAATTGTAGCTGGATGTTGTACGCTACACGGACCGGTTCGGGTGATGCATGGTCTATAAGAAAATGTCCGTATAAGCATATATGCAGGTCCACAGCTGCCCGATTTGATCATGCTCAGCTGACTGCAAAGATGATGGCTGATATCATCCGTGAAGATGTCGAAAATAATGTCTCGCTCCCGATTAAACAGGTGTTTGGTCTGGTAAGAAAAATATTTCCAGGTGTTAATCCAAAGTACAATAAATTATGGCGTGCCCGCGAGATTGCTATTGCATACATGTTTGGAAGTTGGTCGGGTTCATATGCTTTGTTGCCTCAATTGTTAAATGCTATTAAACAATCAAATCCTGGAAGTAAAGTTGTAGTTCATTCTGACCCTTTACCATGCGCTGGTGTCCGTCAGTTTAAATGTGCAGCATGGGCTTTTGGTCCTTGTATTCAGGCATTCAAATATCTGCGTCCTGTTATCAGCATAGACGCCTCATTTCTTAAAGGTAGATATGAAGGAAGGTTACTTGTTGCTGTTGGGTATGACGCTGAGAATCAACTACTGCCTCTTGCATTTGGGCTCGTTGAGAAGGAAAACATATCCAATTGGGGATGATTTATGAGATGGTTGCGACGAGAGGTGATTGGAGATAGGAAGATATGTGTCATATCTGATCGACATGCTGCAATTAAACACATTTTTAGGAATCCCGGTTACGGTTGGCACGAGGAAGGAAATGAAGCAGTTCACCGTTTATGCGCACAGCATCTTGCCGAAAACTTGCTCAAAAATTGTAAGAATCAATATGCAGTTGACGCCTTCAAGGCAGCATGCAGACACAGTAATCCGTGGGATTTCAAAGCCAGTTTGGAACAAATTGAGTATTGGAGTAAAGATGCATTACAATACATAAAAGGGATAGGGAAAAAAGATGAAACAAATGAGAATGAACCGGAGGTTCCTAGTAAGTGGTCGTTGTGTCACGACGGAGGCCAAAGATGGGGAATAATGACAAGCAATGCTGCAGAGTGTCTGAACAATGTTTTCAAAGAAGCTCGTGGTTTACCCATTTGTGCAATTGTAGAGGCGACATACTATAAACTGTTGGAGTGGTTCAACAACAGAAGACAACATGCACGTGTGTTGGCACAAAGAGGACACATCTTTTCCGAGAGGGTTACACAAATATTGGAAAAATCTACAGCAGTTGCATGTCAACATGAGGTGAAAATAACTGATTTCGATACAGGAGTATATGAGGTCATATCCAAACATGAAAGAGTGAGCAGAACTGGAGGTAGGAGGGATCGTAGTTACAAGGTGATTCTACGTGACGGCACCAGACCGAAGTGTAAGTGTCGGGGACTACAAAATACAGGTATCGCTTGCAGTCATGTTTTGGCAGTGTGTGCCGCACGTAACTACAATGCCAATGAATATACACATTCGTACTACAGTGTCAACTCTCTAGTGCACACATGGGAGGGTCACTTCGATGTGTACGGGAAGGAAGAGGATTGGCCTGAATATATGGGAGACAAAATAATACCTGATCGAACTCTCGTCAAGAAAGGAAGGAGAAGGTCAAAACGTTTACCGATGACGATGGATGTCATGGAAGGAAGGATAGGTCCGGGTCATTGTACAGGTTGTGGTTCTATTAATCACCCAAGCGATCGTTGCAATGTAAGGGAAGGTTGAATGTATAGTAATGTTTAATATATTGTAATGTTGAATGTATTGTAATGTTGAATGTATTGTAATGTTGAATGTATTGTAATGTTGAATGTGTTGTAATGTTTATAATGTTTATAATGTCTTATTTATAAGTCAAACCATATCAATTAAGATTACAAAACAAAATCATAAGATCTTAAAGTACAACCGCGAGTACAACTAAATTACAATATGAACTACTGCGTGGGAGTGAAAATCTTTGTCTTCATCTTGCGTCGGCACCCTCGACCGACTGGAGTCGCAACATGCACTGATTCTTCTTCATCATCAGAGACGACGTATGGAACCAACTCAGATTGGGGTTGAGTCTGAACAGGTGAATGAGACTCAACAGGTCGAAAAGGTGACTTATTTTGAACAGGCAAATAAGGTGACTGAGTCTCGTAAACTATGGAAGGTACAGGATTTAATTCACAAGTGTACCCTTGGTCAGTGAATGGACTGAATATACCATCCAACAAATTCCCGAAGTCTGTTTGCGGCAACTGAGGGGTATCATAATTACTACCAGGTGTCTGATAAGTTGGATAATCTTCGGGAATCTGGGAAAGCCCAAACTGCGTGGGCTGCGATGGTCCTGCGCCAATGTCACCATATGTTTCAGAATATCCAAACTGGGTTGGCTGCGATGGTCCTGCGCCAATGTCACCATATATTTCAGAAGATCCAAACTGGGTTGGCTGCGATGGTCCTGCTCCAATGTCACCATATGTTTGAGAAGATCCAAACTGCGTTGGCTGCGATGGTCCTGCTCCAATGTCATCGTATGTATATGAACCTCTAAACTGCGACGAATCTGGGACAAAATCATCGTATGATGCATTGGATAACCTAAAACTATATGTTGTTTGGTCTGCAACTCTAGGTACAGGACAGTCATCACGAATCTCATTATTACCATCATCATCTTCAGGAATTGACTCCACATCTCCAGGTAATCCAGCATCGCACAGTACTCTTTCAAATTCATGCACCTGATCGCAATCGACAGCATCGAGTTGGTGACTCTTCAACAACATTTTACACAATCCCTTAGTTCCACGTTTGTACAACTGCTTGATAACAAATTTAGCCCGTTGAATACCACGTAAGCCCTGCAATTGTAGTTTGAAAATTAGATAATAAAACACAACAAACAATAATCGTCAAAGTCGTTCAAAATACATACCATACGTCGAATACGTGGTCCACCAGGAACGTAACCTAAGTCCTCAATAGAATCACGTGGGGGTGGCAACGGCCTTTCCAAACCGAACTCTATTTGGCCTCGTATGTAGACTGTGTACATACCATTATGCTGAAACCACTGACGATACCGTCGATTTTCTCTCGGATCATATGGTCGACCTTCGTGAACAATATGCGGTCTTTCCCACATTCGTATGTAAATTTCATGCTTCGCTGACCAATCATCTCTCTGTCGGGCCGCATGTACTATCTTATCAAGTCTTTTGAGTTCTGTCCACGGATGAGGTTCTGGCGGTGGCGTCGTCTGATAAAATCCAAATTGTCTCATAGTTCTTTCTGGATAATGCCATGAAATCATCCAGAAATGAATCAAAGGCACTCTCGCAAGCCAATATGCAGCATCAGTAGTAAATACCCGGCCAGGAAGCGACATCATACTTTCATAATACGGCTGCCAGTTTACATGCTCATCCAACATACATTCAAATTCATTTCTGTAATGTGTAAGACAATTATGTGCGGCACTAACCTCATAAGTCTGTGGGTATTGCCACTTAATAGCAAATGGAGGTTGCGAGTCTAGGTCTTCTCCACCTAAACACTTAGCATGACCCACGTGTCTCGGCCGGGCTACGGGAAACCGAGTCCAAGACCAGTGTTGAAGAAGTAACAATGCACCACCAATGTTCCTTTTCCCAGTTTGACATGAAATAGACAAGTTGCGATATAAACATGAAAGCACGGCCGCACCCCAATTGTATACTATCGGCTTGTCCAACACCTGCAAAAATCTCAAATACATAACTGGAACACCTGTCCCAGAGCTATCAGGGAAAACCATGGATCCAAACAAATCTAAAATGAAAGCCCGTGTATATTGTGCCACTTCTTCATCTGTGGGAAATTCTGGCAGATTCCCGTAATTTAGCCGCAACCATTGCAAACTGATGCTAAATCCAGACTCTTTGAACATTTGTGGCTCATCTCCTCCAACCGTTCTTTTACCTTTTTTCATAATCTCGACGTTTATATCAATCCCAAAGCAATTTCTAATTAACTCACGACTATCTCGATCACTGTGCCCGATTATTGGAATACCACTAATAGGTAGACCCCACAAACAGCTAACATCCTGCAATGTTAATCCAACTTCCCCAACCGGTAAGTGGAAAGTGTGAGTCTCAGGACGCCAACGCTCTACAAGTGCAGTAATCAATCTATTGTCTGTCCTTGTATGTTTTATTTGGGCAAGTTGATATAATCCCAAAATTTTGAGTGCTTGACTAAAACAATCGTGGAAAGGAATTACTGGACGATGTGCACGACATTCCAAAACAGCCTCCGGCTATAATATATTCAAATATATTGTGAAAAATAAATCAATTAAAAAATTGTAATTTAAATATTTACAAAATTAACACAATATACTTTTTTTGTACTTACATTTGTGCAAATATCATTGACTCTGAACATGCAATTTGGTATTCCGAGAAGTGGGGAAATAGACTCTCTATCAACTGCATCATTATACTCACGTTCGTTTTGTACAGAGTGACTTCTACTTAAATGACTCATTTTGTCAAAACAACTGTTCATGAAAATAAAAACAGAATTACTTATAATAATTAAAAAATAATCTACTCGTACATTTCATGACAAATTGCATGTTATAGAAATAATGAAAGTTATAACAATTTAACACATAAATACAACTAATATTACAATTTTAATTTAACAGAAAATAATAAATAACTATTACAAATACTTATATTATATAATAAATTTCGTAAATGTACGTTATACAAATTTTAAATGTATATACAATTAATTTAATTATAAACAGATACATAAATACAACTAATATTTATAATTAAATATAATAGAAAATAACAAAACAATTCCAAATAATTTAAATTTAACAAAGAAATTAAATCTTAATTTAAAATATTCTTAAGTAAAAAATTTGTGTAAAATTTACCTGAGTCCAAGATAAGCTGGGAAATAAGTGTTGTGCGAGCTCCGAATTGTAGAAAAACTAGAAGAGAAGTGTCGTGCGAACCCGAGAAGATAATAAAAACTAGTTGAGATTAACTGATTTTAACTCAAAATTTAATCTGAAAACTCAAAAATTAACTGAAAACTCAAAAATTAACTGAATACTTAATCTGAAAACTCAAAAACTTAATAACTGAAATTAAAAAAAAGTTAAAAAAAAAACCCGACGGATCGCGCTTTTATAGCGCGATCCGTCGCACGGATCGCGGATTGGACCCGCGATCCGTGAAACACGGATCGCGGGTCGCACCCGCGATCCGTGGTTGCGCGGATCGCGGGTTCGACCCGCGATCTGCGTATTTTTGAATTTTTTTTTTTGTGATTAGTTTTCGAATTTTTTTTAAAATGAATATTATTTAAAAAAATTACGGCAAACTTTGTGATGCATGCCAATTTGGAAAACAATTTAAATTTTCTTTTAAATCTCTAAATGTGGTGTCAACTTCAAAACCCCTCGAGCTTTTACACTTATATCTTTTTGGACCCTCAAGGACCATAAGTCTAGGAGGGAAAATATATGCATTTGTGATTGTTGACGACTTTTCGAGATTCACTTGGGTTTTGTTCTTAGCTAACAAGTATGACGCTTTTGAAAGATTTAAAAGTTTTTGCAAACGTGTTCAAAGAGAAAAAGATTCTAACATAATCACTATTCGTAGTGACCATGGAGGAGAATTTGAAAATGAATCCTTTCAAAAGTTTTGTGAAAAATATGGAATTGAGCACAATTTTTCGTTTCCTCGCACTCCTCAACAAAATGGGGTAGTTGAGGAAAAATAGAACTCTTCAAGAAATGGCAAGAACAATGCTTGTGGAAAAAAGACTTCCGAAATATTTTTGGTGCGAAGCCGTTAATAGCTCTTGCTATGTGTTGAATCGTGTTCTCATTCCACCTATTTTAAAGAAAACTCCGTTTGAACTTTGGCATGACGAGACTCCTAAAATTTCATATTTTAAAGTTTTTGGCTCAAAATGTTTTGTCCTCAATACTAAAGACAACTTGGATAAATTTGATGCAAAATCTGATGAGGCTATCTTTTTTGGGTATTGCGATAGGAGTAAAGCATATAAAATCTATAATAAACGAACAAGTTGTGTTGAGGAATCTCTACACGTTAACTTTGACGAGTTAGCTTGTGTAGATAACTCCTCTCTTGATGATGATTGCATGGATATAATTAGACATGTATCATCACAAGATGCTCCTCTTAGTCTCATCAAGAGCCTCAAAGTTTTCCACAAGAGGACGTGGAGGATCTTCCCAAGGATTGGACCTATAGAAAGGATCATCCGAAGGACTTTGTGATTGGAGATGTCTCTCAAGGTGTGACGACACGATCTAAAGCACATGTAGTTTGTGATTCTTATGCATTTATCTCTTCATTAGAACCTAAGAAAGTTGAACAAGCATGTAATGACGAATTTTGGCTAATGGCTATGCATGAAGAGCTAAATCAATTTGTTCGAAATAATGTTTGTGAACTTGTTGAAATACCTTCTAACCAAACGGTTATTGGAACTAAATGGATATTTCGAAATAAACTTGACGAAGATGGGAATGTAATAAGAAACAAAGCTAGACTCGTTGCTCAAGGCTATCACCAAGAGGAGGCTATAGACTTTGATGAAACTTATGCCCCCGTTGCTCGAATGGAAGTCATTCGGATGTTATTAGCTTATGCATCTTACATGGACATAAAATTATTTCAAATGGATGTTAAAAGTGCTTTCCTAAATGGCTTTATAAATGAAGAAGTTTATGTGGCACAACCCCCCGGATTTGTAAATGAAACTTACCCAAACCATGTGTTTAAACTTAAGAAAGCTCTTTACGGCCTCAAACAAGCTCCTAGAGCTTGGTATGAGCGATTAAAGAACTTCTTAATCGACAAAGGTTTTTGTGTGGGTAAAGTGGATACCACTCTTTTTGTTAAAACATATGATCATGATTTACTAGTGGTACAAATCTATGTTGATGATATAATATTTGGTGCAAGTAACCCGCGTCTTTGCAAAGAATTTTCCAAGTCTATGCAGGGGGAGTTCAAGATGAGCTTAATTGGTGAACTAAACTTTTTCCTCGGACTTCAAATTAAGCAAACTAAAGATGGGAACTTCATATACCAAGCAAAGTACACAAGAGAGCTTTTAAAACGCTTTAGTCTTGAAGATAGAAAGCCACACAACACTCCCATGAGCACTAACACTAAGCTAGACAAAGAAGAAAATGGCAAGGAGGTGGATATCAAGAAATATCGAGGTATGATCGGATCCTTACTTTATCTTACCGCTAGTCGTCTGGATATTATGTTCTCCGTGTGTTTGTGTGCTCGTTTTCAAGTTTGTCCTAAAGAATCTCATTTCAATGCTTTAAAATGTATTTTTCGCTATCTCAAAGGATCTCAAGAATTTGGTTTGTTTTACCCCAAGACTAGAGTTTTTGATCTTGTTGCCTATAGTGACGCTGACTATGTCGATTGCATTTTAGATCGTAAAACTACGAGTGGCACTTGCCAATTCTTGGGAAAATCGCTTGTCTCTTGGTTTAGTAAGAAACAAAATAATGTTGCATTGTCGACAACCGAGGCCGAATACATTGCCGCCGGTTGTGCATGTGCACAAGTCTTGTGGATGAGGCAACCCCTCAAAGACTTGAAACTTGAGTTTCAAACTACTCCTATATTATGTGATAATACTAGTGCAATCCGTACGTAGATGAGAAATCATACCAATTAAGTAATCACTAAACAAAGAGCATAAGAGATCATTTCATTGGTTGTTTATTTCACCTACCACATGTTTTCAGTGTCATGAGTTCTTACAACCAAAAATTAAGAAGGATGGAGAGCTAACTTATCCATCATGCATGTGCCATTTTTGTCCTACATTATTGGTGGATGTAGAACTATATTATCTCTGATGATAATTAATAAACACTACTAATTTCGTTAGACTAGTCAACTTCAATGGTTTAGGACGATTTCTTTCAAAAAGGTGTAAATTATATTTTGTAAAAATCAATGTAACGACGTGACCTATGGAAGTATGGAACCACAATAGAAAAGGACACTTTGCACGTTAAAGACTTGACTAGTCTTAAACGATGCAAAGTCTTTGGTGTCAGTGTCACGAAAAGTTCCATAAAGTTATTTTGGAAGTTTAATCGTAAATAGAGAAAAACAGAATCTAGTGGAAAGATTTTCTTTTTGACTGAATTTTGTTGTTTACGTGTGTTTGAACAAATAATTTCTTGTCGGTTTGATACCGAATATGGATAACTGAAATGAGAAACAATGAGATTCATCTAAACAAACGTGAATTGATGTCCGAATGCATTTTAGTTATCCGAATTACTGATTCTTTTTAAGACATTGGGTGGACCGAAATGTATTCGGTCATCCGTTAAGTACATTTAACGGAAAGTGATCATGGATTCCCAAAAGTTCATAAAGAACTTCTCTCTACGGAGTCAAATGGAATCTTGTTTTCTTTTTGTTACTTTACCTCAGATTTCGAGTGAACAAACCTCCCTTAAAGAGTACAAGCTACTACAATCGTAGTAGCTTACGATGTCATTAGTACCTAAAAAGTAGCTAAAAGTACGAAAAATGACTTTAAGCATGTATATAGTCAACCCATGAAACTTCTTCAAGAACTCTTGTTCCTCAAAAAATTGGAATTTATCACGCGAGCACTGACTTAAAAATAGTTTTAAAATTCCATTTTTTATTTCGTTTAAGTTTTCTAAATACCAAATACATTCCGAGGCATGAAATTACTTGAGTAAAAAAGACAAAAACTGATGTTACCCACAAAACAGTGAAATAGTAGTTTAAGGGTCCGTCTGTTTGCACTACGTCACGTTGGGCACTAGCGGTAGAGTGTTTTAATGTTTTTTCACAAGATCAACCCAACACAAATGACACCACTCTGACAACTTAACAAGAAGTGAGTGGTGGATTTTCCAGGCAAAATCAAGAAGATGCGGTCACAAGACGAAGATAATGACTTTGAAAAGAGGTAGAAACTGGATCCACGTAAGCTCACCACGTGACGGGGCCCACGTCAGCAGTCCACGTGGTCCGATGATCTCTTGTCGTGGCCCTAACATGGCCACAAGATCTGTACATGTCGTTAGCAGTTCATGTGGTCCTAAATCAAAGCAAACTACTTTAATCACTAAAATAAGCCCAATTGGTTCGTTGGAATGATGGGCAGAATCCCCCCAGCTGAGACATCAGGTGCGGTCACATGAAGATGGGGGATTGGGTGGCCGAGATGATGCCATGTCGGATCCGTAGAATCTTGGAGGCTGGTTGGACGCCACGTTGGCGGCATGGTGGGGAGAGAAGGTAGTACACGTGTGTGGTGATTGTTGGATAGATTTGTGAAAGAAACGACGAAATTATCCTAAGTTGTCCAAATCCATCAACTTCAATTCTGGTGGCATCCATAAGGTTTGCTATTATTGTGTTAGCTTGATTGGAAATTATTGAAACCAACTTCGTAATACGATACTATATTTGAGATTCCAATCATATTCGATTAATATTTTTGTAAGTAGACGTGCAATTTTTTCTCAAGTAAAAAGACATAATTTGATATGTTTTCAGAAATTGAATTTTTGTTTCCAAAAAGTAAAACATGTCACAAATTTTTGTGACCTACAGAGGTTTGACATTTGCGAGAAAAAATAATTTTATCCTTACAAATCTTATTTGGATTGATATTGTAAATAAAGATTATCACGAATAATATCTCTTAAATATGTATTTGAGGTGATTGAATTATAAAGAGAAAAAGATTATTTCAGAATTTTAATCTACGAACAAAACTGCATATCCAAACACGGCATAAATCTATATATCAAGGAGCAAGGTGAACCTGCTTACTCACTTATCTTGTCCCACTTGGTTAATAAAGTTAAGAGGTCGATCAAAATTGTTAAATTAAATCACTATAAAATTTAATAATCCTATTAATCGCTATCCAATTAAAGCCCCCTTCACCATCCCGTCTCCCGTCTTCCGACCGAACCTCTCGCCGGAGATGCCAACCCCGACGAACGCAAGGCTCCCCTGCGCGCTCTGCGCGCTCCCGGCGGACCTCCATTGCCCGTCCGACGCGGCGACTCTCTGCTTCCGCTGCGACGCGAAGGTCCACGCTGCCAACTTCCTCGTCGCGCGCCACGCCCGCGTGTTGCTCTGCGCTGATTGCTCGGCCCCGACGCCGTGGTCTGCGTCCGGGGCGAGGTTGACGGCGGCGGGGGCGCTGTGTGGGAGGTGTGAGGAGGAAGGGGAGGGGGAAAGGGAAGGGGAAGAGCAGGTTGTGCCGTGGAAGGACGGGATGGGGACGCCGCCGCCCGGGGAGGTGGAAGGGGAGAGTGGGGAAGAGGAGGAGAAGGAGGAGGGGAGGAAGCGGAGGAGGAGAGGAGAGGAGGATCAGGTTTGGATTTTGGATGTGAGTTTTTTTTTTGATTTGGGGTTTTCGATGGAAAACTTAAAATGGTAGTTTTAGGGGGGTTGTTAGGGTTTTTTCCTGTGAAAAATTGGGTTTTTTGTTGTTGTTAGGCAGAGTTGATGCGTTTTTTTATTTGATTTTGGTTTTTATGGTAAGAAATGTTTTTTTTTGGTTGTTTGGTTTCTGGATGAGGCAGAGTTGATGTGTTTTTTTCTGTAAAAAATTGTGTGATTTTATTAGGGTTTCTTAATGAGGCAAATTGATGTGTGTTTATTTCAATTCTAGTGTGTTTTTGTGTAAATTACGTTTTTTTTGTTGCAAGGGTTTCTGGATGGGGCAGAGTTGATGTTTTTTTTTTCTTATGAAATTTGGGTGTTTTTTCTTCTTCTGTTGAGATGTGTTTTCTTGTTGTTGTTAGGGATTGTGATCGAGGCAGAGTTGATGTGGTTTTTCTTCAATTTGTATGCCTTTCTTTTAAAATAATAAGTTTTTTTAAGGAGAAGATGAATTTATTCTTGAAGAGGCAATGTAAACTCACCTAAGCCCCAAATAATTATAATTGTTTGGAATATGAAATTGCAAATTTCAATTGGTTGGTATCTAACCGTCCCTAAGTTGCCATTCTGCAAGTATCTCTGATTGATCTTTTGACCAAGCAAAACAAATGGATTTTGTTAGTGATTATGGTTGGGGTGAATAAGGATATTGATGTGTTGTTTCTTCATTTTGGGTGCTTCTTTTACAAAGTATAATTTTGGGGGAAGTTTTGGATCAGGGAGAATTTATTTGTTCCAGGCTTCTAGCATTATGTATATTTTTTATTTTATAGAATTTTATCTTGTTGATTTTGGATCTGTCGTGAGAATTGAGGAGAGCTGATGTGTTCTTTCTTTTTTTCTTTGACTGCCTTAAAACAAAAGAGGGAATATTGATGAGTTGTGAATAACTGAATATTGATGATAATTGATGATGGAGGTCTTGCCTTGTTTATGAATGTAGTGTTTTCATTGTTCTGGAATTTAGAGGAAATTGATGTTGGATTTGAATGTGTTGTTTTATCTTCTTGTCTCTTCACATTCAGATGATACATATTTTGCAGGAAGATTTCCCAAGTGTGTCGTCTTTGCAGCATGTATCTCATGCCAAACCTTCTCTTGCTGAAGCCGCCACAGATGAGGCAAGAGCTACAAACAACGTCTTGCGGCCAACAAAGGATAAAAGGAGGGTTGTGAATAAATTCCATCTAGAAGAGGACTCCAGAAACATAATTTCTCAATCCACTGTCTTCACCTTGTCTGGATCTGGCACACCTCCAATTTGACTGGTAATTTTTCGAGTGTTGATTGTTTCAAATGCATCTTCTTGTGTGTCTTCCTTGTTGACAGTTTTGATTTTCCCATATCTTTCATTTTCGTTGTATTCTAGTTTGATCATGTTAATGAATTTAGCGCAGAAGTTGAAGCACCAGTCTATCAATATGCACAAGCATACATGAATTCCGAATGTAACACCTCCAGGTGACGTGTTACTTCTTGAAAAGATCAAATGAGGAGTTGTTCTTCGAGTTAACTTAAAGGTGAAAGCCTAAGGGACCTCAGTATTAAATGTTGGCATTTGGCTGTCTGTTTATGCTTCTAGTGTGCATTAAATGAAAGAAGATGCCTAATGGGCTTTTAAATTGGTTCTGTTCACGTCACACTTCCTGAATGAAATCCAAAATCCGAGGATTCTAATTGCACGAGTTATTTTATCAGTTCATTAGAAAATGTCAATCCATAGAATGATAGAAGAATTAAGTATACACTAGTTTTGTTTGATCTCTCTTGCTTTAGATGAATAATAAATTAATAGCATTGCCTTCTGGACCACTAATGCTCTTCCCCTCCCTCCTTTGGACACATGTAAGGTGGGTAGTTTAATCTTCTCAAGGCATAAAGACCACCTCATCACAGCTGAGGTCTCCTACCTATAGAAGATTCAAGACAACATACATGTCACAGCATGGCCATTCAAATTCTCATGTACTATGCTCTGAGCTCCTGATCATTGACCTACTTGTTTGTTGCATGTGGTTCAATCCTTTTGGTTGCTATTGTTTTTTCCCTGATGTGGACCTGCAGTTTGTCTCTTTCCTATCTGTTTTTGCCATTTGTTTTATAGGCATAGGTTGGCTTTTTCCTTCATACCTTTTTGTTGCTATTGTTTTTTCCCCTCGTGTGGACTGCAGTTTATCTCTTTCCTATCTGTTCTTGCCATATGTTTTATAGACATAGGTTGGTTACTTTTTCCTTGGCCTTTTTTTTCTGTGAGGTCATTTTCCTGGAAGTCTGAAAGAGTAATTAGGACATGTGGGTAGACCTCTCCTTACTTAGGCCATCCTTAACGGGGTCATCTCCCGCGGATGACCCCACACGACCGCGGACGACCCGGTCATCCGCGGTTGTGGCCAGGGACGACCCGGTCGTGGCACGACCGGGTCGTCGATCGGGTTTTTTTTTTGTTTTGAATTTATTTTTTTGCTTTTGGTTTTGTTTTGGTATTTGTTTTTTATAATTAAGGGTTTATATTTTGATAAATAATTAGGGGTTAAGTAGTTGTAGTTATATTTTGATAATAATCAGGATTACGATTATGATTTGGAGTATTATTTTGTAAATTGGTGAATATTTATTAAATTTTATTTAAAAGAACTTCAATAGAAGATAATTATATCCCCAAAATGGTTTGAAGATAATTATATTCCCAGACAATATTTGAATTCGGTCAGAGTAAAGGTATCACGCACGTACTGTAGATTGTCAGACCGGCAAGATAAGACATCACATGCGTACTGTAGATTGTTAGTCGGACAAGATAAGACATCACGTGCGTACTGTAGATTGTCAGATCGAAAAGATAAGTCATCACGCGCATACTGTAGATTGTTAGATCAACATTATAAGTAAGGAAGTGTAAAACATATCACGTCAAACATATCTAATTCAATGAACTCTAATTTAAGATACCGAGCGACCTACTACTCCTCCTCTGACGATGCCTTCGATGAGTTTTGGAGGCAAGTAAGAACAGAAGCACTCGAAGAGCTTGAGCGTCGGGCGACTAGTATGGCGACTCGTGGACGGAGTCGTGAGGCTCCAAGGCGACTAGGGGTGCACATGGGTCGGGTTGGGTCGGGTTTGGGCCTCAACCCGACCCAACCCGAAATTTTCGGGTTGGGAAAAAATCCAACCCGAACCCGAACCCGAACCGGTTCGGGTTCAACCCAACCCGACCCGAAATTTTCGGGTTGGGTCGGGTTGAACCCGAATTTGGAAATTTTTGGGTTGGGTTGGGTTGAATCGAGGTTATTTTCGGGTTGGGTCGGGTTTATTTTCGGGTTGGGTCGGGTTGGATCGGGTTTATTTGGGAAAAAAATAAAAAAAAAATAAAAAAAAAAATAAAAATAAATAAAAATAAAAATAAAAATCGGGTTCGGGTTGGGTTGGGTCAACCCGACCCCCTCAACCCGAACCCGACCCGAAAATTCGGGTTTTTGATTTTCCCAACCCGACCCGACCCGAACCCCTCCTCAACCCGACCCAACCCGACCCGACCAGTCGGGTTCGGGTTGGGTTTCGGGTTGAACCCAACCCATGTGCACCCCTAAAGGCGACGGCGTGCTACAACCCAAAACCCCGATAGAGATTGGGAAGAAAGTTACCGTCGTCTTATTTCTGATTATTTTGCTGAAAATCCTGTGTATGATCAAGTCGTGGTTAAATGATTTTGGAATATAATAAATATTGAGAAAAAGATTAATGATGTGGAGGAAAGAGAGTGGGATGACATAGGTCATGGTTAAACGGTGAATAGCATGGGAGAAATAAGAGGTTGAGTCATGATGACGTGATAGTAAGAGAAAGAAGAGAGAGAGAGTGGAGGACATAGGTCGTCCGGATGACCTAGATCGTTGCTGCGGATGGTCTTAGATGGATAATGACTGACGTGCCAATCTTCTAATCCCCTTCGTGGACGTTCTCAAGCTCTGCTTGTTCAATGATTTAGGACAGAAATCATTTTATGAAAGAAACATACAAGGACAGATTTGGGGTCCAAGGTTGAGCCCTCCATAAGATGGTAGGACAGCTCTACCCTCCTACGTCTCCCATAATATGGTAGGACAGCTCTACACTCCTGGACTCCTAGTAATGCTATTGATGGGCAAAAAAGCAAGCTGCTTTCTGCAAAGTGAAATTCCGATCAAGGGGTTTGGTCACTCAGTCATATAAATATTGCTTTCTTTAAATCTTTCCTCATAATTGATTTAGCTCATTTGAAATCCTTCTTTTTTGTGTGGTAGGTATGCGTTTTCAGGGGTCATTCAGTAAAAATTACAATTTATGTCTGAACAAATAGTTGTCTGAACTCTGAAATACATTTTTATACAACATATCATTACAAATTCCTGAAACTTTTCTTCAATTTGTTTTTTCTCACTTTGGCATCAACTTCCTTTTCACGGGAGCCAAACTAGATGGTGCTTGGTCTCATATCCCCTACAGTTGATATTTTTTATTTTGGTTATCTTATGTGTTTTCTACTTTTCTTTGGTATATATAGATTTAATTATTTAGCGCATTTCTTTTAGATTTGCTTCCCTTAGAAATATATAACTTTTTTATACTTATTTTAGATTAGTTGTGTGACTTGGTAACCACAACATTACAAAGTTATGTTGGAAAGACTTGTGCATGGATTTTAGCCTTTAGAATCAAGAAATTAAAAGTTGCTTCAAACTTTGATTAATCATCAACATTTAGGGGTTCCATCAGCTCATCGAGGTTTGCAGTACGGGAAATACCCAAATCTTCCACCAGAGATAAACTTATAGTATCCATTGGACTATCCATGTATAGCTTAACTCAAAGCAGAGTCGTCGATAACTATACAGTATTGTGCTTCTCAGATATTCCAAAAAATAATGAATGAACTGAGTGAAATTTGAACTTTGTGCTGTTGAATTCTGAGTTAGACCTTAATACCACGACATGTCTCGATAACTCATCCTGCAGTTTATTAACTTGACACTTTTTTTTTACTTTCATGCAGATATATGCTTCAGGAGACGGAGATGATGCACTCTAATATGCTTCCACACCCACAAGATCTAATGTTGTTTTCTCCTCTATTAGACCCCGACAACTAACTTCTTTTCCGATTTCTTCCTTCCAAAACATGCTTGGTTGCAGCAGAATGGAACAGATATTCTTGCTTGTACATTTTCTTTTTCCACTTCTAAAGATCGATTTTAGAAATGTAACACTCCAGCAACGGAGTTGAGGTTGTAAATTCCACTTTGACCTTTAAGGTTGCGTTTGAATGGTGAAAGTTTAATTTAGGATTTCAAACGTGTCATTTATAAAGATTTGCTAATGAATTTCTTTAGAATCTGTGAAAATGTTATGGTGATTTAAGTTACCAACTTAATATGAATCTGTTTGACTTTTGGCATTCCTTGTTAGTGAAAACTGATGCTATTTGTTTCTCTCTTCTGTTGGAAGCTACCGAAGGTGTTCATTATACTACAAACTGGATTGAAAGCCATGAATTGTTTGTACGCGACTCTTTATCTTTTCTAATCTCTAGTAAGAATGCATTAAGATTAATTCATATCATATAGTTCTCTAAAATGTTCGATATTTATTTAACGTAGTCGTATATATATTTTTTGTTATTTGAATTCAATCTTTTCAATCCGACCCAACGTAATATATGACTCAATATTCAGTTCAAACTTTCCGAGCTTGGAAGCGGAGCCCTGATATCTACAACAAGCAAGACCGAACTAAAGAAAAGTGAAATTATGTTCCACTCAAACATAAATAGCCAATCTGACATGTCTATTCCTTCCAATCCATCCCAACGAAATAAATTCCCTTAGACTGATCCATGTTATTTTACACCTTCTTTTGCGGGCCCAGCAGGTCTGCACTCTGCAGGTTAGACCCCTACTCACCGCACTTCAAAGTTCATCCTCCATGTAACTTCTAGCGTTGAAATATTGAATATTGGGGTTAAACCCAATTAATATTAAATTAAAATCTAATGTTGAGTTGTAAAGAAAATTTGTTATCGACGGTTGCAAATTTTGTGGAACCACTTAGACAATGTTCTCAATTATCCAAATGTTGAGTTGTAAAAAAAAAATCTTTTTGGCGGTTGCAAATTTTGTGAAACCACTAAGATCATGTTCTCAACTATTGTGGCGGTTGCAAATTAATATATATATATATATATATATATATATATATATATATATATATATATATATATATATATAGGGTCAAACTCTAGTGAGCCCAGGGCTCATCAAATTTAGTTTAAGCCCCCTACAATCTCACCATTGGATCTTATTTACAGTTAATCTCACCATTCATTAGCATAACCGTTTTTTTCTTAATCTACCTTACAATTTGAAATGAGTGGTGGATATTGTGGGGGCTTAATTTAGAAAAGTTGAGCTTTGGGCTCACTAGAGAATTCCTGTATATATATATATATATATATATATATATATATATATATATATATATAGACACAACAATCATCTTCCTGCTTTCCATCATTCTCAAGTGATCGTCGTGCAGGTCAAGATCTGCAATCATGGTTCGTCATAGTCGTAGTGCGACGACAGAGATGTTACTGAGAGGAATGTGTTCTAAAAGTTTTACTTTTATATGTCAATTATTATGAATTGGATGTGCAAATATTTTATTCCTTGATCATTGTATTCGTCTTTTAGAAGTGTTAAGGAAGAGTATTTTGGTTCTTAACTGTAGAGCTCTAAAACATAATGATTTACATAAATCAAAAGTTATTCACAATCATGGTTTCATTATATTTGTGAAACATTATAGATTTGTGTTATGTGTCATTAATGTTTTCACTGTATCTTGAATCCTAAGATATGAGACATGTATTTTCACATAATAATTGTTCAATTTGATTATTGTCAAAAGCTATTGATTGACATTTTATCATGCATATATTTGTGTCATATATCCTCTATTTTTAACATATGCAATGCTACATAACGCGTTTTATGTTTAAGTTTCAAGAATAAAACAAGTGAAAAGAAGAGACACAAAAGAACCTGAAAGCAAGAAAAAAGACTGAATTGTGATATTTATGGACTGATATGCAAGAGAGAATGACCCGAATGTAAATCAAAACGACCAATAAGCAAATCAAGAAACTTCACACCATCATGAGGAGTATTTTGACAATTAAATTCTGACCTAAATTCCAATAACAGATCTGAGTGCACCCCATGTGAAGAATTGAAAAACTAAAAAAGATATCTGAAAATGGGTCGGATCCGGGAAAAAGTGACTGCCAATTGGCGGTCCGTTTTTCTCATAATCTGACCCGGTTTTGCCCGGATATGGGTTATGTGTTTATGTCTATTCTGGGAATGTTTCATTAGTCCCACGTCGAGGGATTGTCTGCAGTTTTTTTTCATGCATATAAATAGAACTATTCATCTTCCCTTGTAATCTATCACATTTAGGGTTGTAAATGGGTGGTTCGTGGGCGGTAATAAAGCTTACGCATGACCCTACCCACCTAATTAAACGGTTCGCGGTTCGGTTTGAAACCCGTTTATTTTTACCTCTACCCATGAACCTACCGGTTTAATTTAATTAAACGGTTTTGAGCGGTTAAATGGTTATATAGTTAAAACTTAATGGATACTAAAATCGATATAAGAATTGGGTAAATGGTTAAATGGATAAAAACTTGTCAAACTTGTTAAAAACATCGTAACATCCATAATTTTATAATCAAAACTTCCAAAAATTCATAATCTAAACATATACAAATTCATATAAAACAACATCAAACATCCACACAAAATGACAATAATAATACAAACAATTATATGTATATAATATATATAACAAAATATTATATATATTCATTATGTTTCGCGGTTAAACGGTTAAATGGACGGGTTAAATCATGTAACATTATCCGCCCATTTATTAAACGGTTATGATTTTTACAACCCGTGATCCTACCCGTCGGTTCGGTTAGGACGGTTAAACGGTTTTTAACCAACCCATTTACAACCCTAATCACATTGCTTAGTGGTCAATCCCACAACTTAGAGTCAAGTCTTGAAGCAAAAACTCAAGTATGGTGATGTTGCTTGTAATGTGAGTCATTTAATAAAAGATTTTTTTGAAAGGAATGTGTTTTAAAAGTTTTACTTTTATATGTCAATTGTTATGAATTAAATGTGCAAGCATTTTGTCCTTGATTATTGTATTTGTCTTTTGGAAGTGTTATTCAAAAATCAGATTTGTTAGAATTTGGGTCGAATTGAGAGTTAATCTATCCCAAATTCGAATAATATACCTCCAATCTAATCATACCATTCACATAAAGTTAGTATTACGAGGGTACTAGGTTTACAACGCAAACCTCATATTGTGGAAAAATAGTAGATTCTTAAAGTTAATAGAGACAAAATATTATAAAACGAAAGCAAATGAAGCTGGTTTGGAGCAATCAAATCCTTGGTCAAGCTAGAGACAAAAACTTTCGTGCTACACATCAGACAAAGAAAGTTGACCCTGAGGTGAGGGTGCGATGCCTATTGTTCCAGTTCCATCGGAAATGGTAAGATCTTTTAAAGTTTAAAAGTCAGAGAATAAAGTGAGATTGATGCATAATTCATGAAAAAAAATGTGGTTGTGTAAACGTGAGAATAGGAAATTCACAAAAAACAAGACCAACTCTAAACCAAACAAAACAAAATGGGTCCAAACAGAAATATGTTCTTCATCTCATTCCCTCCCAGTTATCAATCTTCCACACATTTCAAAACCCCCCAAAACCTTAAAAACTACTCCACTCTTTCCCGCTAAGTCCCCCAAAAGCCCCAAACCCTAACCCTAACCCTCGTCGGCGATGCACGGCGACCGTCGGAGCTCGATCTCCGTCGACAAGTGGACGGACCCAAGCGACGCCTACTTCCTCACCCACCTCCATGCTGACCACACCAAGGGTCTCTCCGCTAACTGGGCTCGAGGCCCCCTCTTCTGCTCCCCCGTCTCCGCCCGCCTCCTCCCGCACAGGTTCCCTGGGTTCGACATGGGGCTGGTCCGGGCTTTGGAGGTCGGGGTGAGGCAGAAGGTGTGGGTTAGGTCGGGGGTTAGCGGGGAGATGGTGCCCGTCGAGGTCACGCCTATCGATGCTTGCCATTGCCCTGGTGAGGGTTCGAGTTTTGGTTTTGGTGGTAAAGTTTGGATCTTTTGGTGGTTTGGTGCTGGAATTCAAACTACTATCCGTCTTGTGTTCTCTTTGGTGTTTTGTGTTAAAATATGAGTTTCTTTTCTTTCGTTGTTGCAATGTTTTGATCTCTTTGGTGTCGAACTCCTTAGCCTTAGGCGTTAGTTTTTAGTTTGCACAAGGTTGGTAGAGGTTGGGTTCTAGTGCTGTCACAACTCTCACCCGTTGTGGAGACGGTGATAATGTTTCAATCATTTCGTGGTCTGTTGTCAACCTTTGGATGTTTTTTGGTGGGTTGATGTTGAAGTTTCAATCCTTTTAGTGTTTGATTTCGGGAAATTTATGGTTCATGGTAGATATTCTACATCGATTATTTTGGTAATTTAATGGGTTGATTTAACATAAAAAATTTCACCTTGAAAACTGAATTTGGAGATGAATTCACCTGTACTAAGGTGAAGTTATATCAAAATTATTCCTCAAAGCTTTGGTCACATGTTAAAGAGTTACCCATTGCTGTCGTGTTAAACTGTAGTACAATAACAACAAAGCCTTTAAACCAAAGCTAGTTGGAGACCCTTGTGTACTTTGAATCATTACATCCAGGGCCAGATGCAACACCCTGCTAAGAGGGTGATGCCCCCAACAAACTTCTTTTGAGTTTCATTTCAATTGGACTAGCTTAATTTATATGTTGGTTCACAACCCTCTATCCTGACTTGGGCAAGCTATGTAAAACATACATAGGCGAAGTTCAAGTTAAGTTGGGGTGATGGAGTAAAAATTGTTTAGAATGATATCAGGTCCGATGCATGAATGCATGATTGCTTACGGTCTATATTAGATAGGCCCACAACAGTTATGAGTAATTGGGATTGGTTGATAAAACTAGGCTCTCTCACAACAACAAATAACTTTTTTTGGACACGAAGAGAAAGTTAAATTTCTCTTGTCTAGATAGATTTTTTAGAAGAGAAATGAAAATAAAATCTTCTACAAGATTGCCCTCTCAACTTTCTCCTCAAATTGAAGAGGAAGCGGTAGAATCATTTTTTCATTCCCAAATTACCACTGTTCTGAAAACCGGTCCGACCGGTTCAACCGTGAACCGGAGGCCTGTCCGGTCTGGTTTGCTCCCCAAAACCGTTTTTTAGGGAGAACCGGGTTGAACTGGCGGTTCAACCACCGGTTCAGGAAAAAACCCAATTATTATTATTATTTTGATTATGTATTCAGTTATTCGATTAATACATATCCAAAAAAAAACCAAACCTAAACCTATACTCCAACCCTAGAAATGTTGATATTGTAGATGTTTTGAATATTTTTTTCTTAATAAATATGATTATTGTATCTGTAATATATATTTATAACGTCATGCTGACGTCACCGGTTCAACCAGTTCGATTCTGGTCCGACCTCGGTTGAACCTTTGACGTTGTTGGTTCGACGGGTGGTCTGGTTCTGAAAACCTTGCAAATTACCATTCTAGTTATATCAAAATTCTCTATAATCCTAAAATAACACAGTGGATTTTCCATCACCCAAACACCGATTCTTCCTTCTTTCCCCTGTTGGCTATTGTCAGCAACGGGTACCTGCTCCGAGTGCCTTTCAGTTTAGGTGTGTGTTTTTCACACCTCACCCCCTTGACCTTGTTTTTGATTTCTTATTGTTCTTTACCAATGTTATTGTTTTAGGATTCTAATATATTTGAAGTGCGTCTTAAATAATAAAAAATCTTTGTCTAAGTGATTTATAATGATTTCAGAACTTATATGTTTTCCCAAATTTATGAATATTTCAATGTTGTTTTACATCTTAAACTTATGTAAGTTATAATATAAATGAGTTATTTTTCAACTTGGTTGCATTTTTTATCGGTAACTTGGTCGCACTTTTTAAACATTTTTTTCTTCCATATTTTAGGTTTAGAAGGTTAAAATTTTAGATGTTAGTGGGATCCATTGAACTAAGAGATCTATTTGTTTAGGACACGGAAATGGTTGATTGGCCAATTCAGCTTAATCCTTTTCTTTTCTTTTCCTTCCATTTTTTGTTCAAATAAGAGAAATTAATTTTTTTGTCTACCCAAACCAAAGAAGAGAAATCACATTTGGTTCTCTTCTTTTGTCTCTGTTTCTGTCTATCCACCCCTTCTATCCAAACACCCCCATAAGTTTTTCTCCAAACAAGAGAAATGTGAATGCTCTCGAATCTTTTCTCCGTTTCTCTTCTTTTCACTCCTTAATTTCCTGTTTGAACACAACATTAGATTTATCTCTTCGTTTGATTTTTTTTTATACCTTTCTCCATTGAATTTGGTACCCAGAAATGAAGCTTTTAATGGTATGGTGGTTCTGAGTTTTAAGTTTGAAACATTGTGGTTGGTCTGATACTCTGATATGAATATCAAAATTTGAACCTTTTGGTGTCTATATTTTGAGTTCTTGGTGGCAAAAGTTTGAACCCATTTTTGGTGGTCTGATGTGAATGTATGAAGCTCTGTTTGGTGGTTGGTTATTAAAACTAGAACTATTTTGGTTGTATCATATCAAATATTTGAACTTTTTTGTTAGTTGGTTAGAAGATTTAAATCCCTTTTGTTGCTTAATTATAAACTATGAACATGTTTTAGGTGATAGTGATTTCAAAGTCCCTTTTCATGTAAGAAGTTGTACTCTTGGAATTTGGAAGATAAAAATAGGAATATGCTAACAATAAGGAACAAATAGGAACGTGTGTAGTGAATCACAATGTCCCATAACAAGTATTCTCTTTGAGAAATACACAATGTCCCATAACAAATAGGAACGTGTGTGGTGAATCACACTTACGCATGACACCATGGTGGTCTACAAATGGAAAACATGCAATGAGAGGGGCCACCAGCCACATCAACACTTTGTAACTCGATAGAAGTCAGATTGTGTTGCTCTTCCATTTTTTGGATATGAACTAGTTGTTCATATGGTGTAATCATGCTTTATTATAATGCCAGATTTTGACTCTCTTATTAGAAGTTTGGTGACAAATTCAAACTTTTGTAGTTTTGTGTAGAGGTGGGTACCGGGCTCGTGGGCCGGGCCGGGCCTAGAGAAAATAAAGTCTGGGCCGGCTCGTTTGTTTGCAATAAAATTAATAAAATAAACGGGCGGGCCGGGCCCGTTACCCAGCTTTAGTGTAGTGGGCTAGTGGCCAATGTGAACCTTCTCGGTTTTTTTTGTTAAAGTTCAGATTGTTGCCTTTTCCTCGGTTTTGCACTGCATTTTTGGTGGTATTAAAATTTTTGAGTTCTTTCGGCGGTCTTTGTTATTCTCCTACTTTTTATTGAACCGGTAAAAATGATTTTTGTGTGTGTCAGGTTCTTTCATTCTTCGTAAAAAAGTTACATTAGTGATTATACATTTTTTTTGATGTCGGAACTTGCGATCACTGTAGTGTGGGAGGTCTCATAACGCACCGATAAAAAAGTCTCTTAACACCGATGTATCTTAACAATTCAATAGTTGCTATCCTTTAGGTTCTGTTATGTACTTTTTTAGAGGAGAATTCGGATGTGTCCTGCATACCGGAGATTATCGTTGGGAATCAAACAGTGAAAGCGCACAAGTTGCAAAACATACTCTGCTAACTACTCTTGGGGACGACACTCTGGATATACTTTACTTGGACAACACTTATTGTCACCCATCATATTCCTTTCCTTCAAGAAATATGGCTGCCCAGCAGGTTTTTATCTTCTTTTATTTCTGTTAATCTCCATGGTGTCATTTTTAATCCTAACATAGCGAAGAATTTAAAAATTGGTTAATGGATATTAAATCTGCTTCCTTGTTCATTACCTGGTCATGCATATTTTGCTAGCTCCTACTAGTAGTTTGACTTGTTTCATTTTTGAGATGTATCCTCTCTGTTCCTTTAATCAGTACTTAGCCTATCGAAGGAGAGCAAACAATAACAAAGGTTCTTTGGATGAGTCATTGCTAAAACATCTTATTCATGTGAAAGATTCACATGTTATTGTATTTGGCGGCATAATTCTTTGCACTTCAAAAATATCCTGTGTAAAATTTTTTCTCTATTCAAACATGATAAATAGGCATTTTTCTTCCCCATTGGTTTGGTAGTACTCGGTATACATGTTAAAAATGGATTTATTAATTATCTTTCTTTATTTTTCGACCTCTTTGATATTTTAAATGCTAAAATGTGATGGAAGAACTACGATTCATTTTTCAGGCCATATTAAGAGTTATCTTGTTGTAAAAAGTATTATGATTGGCTTACGGTGAGAAAAATTGTGCAGTTTGTGAAGCTTCCGTTTTCATTATTTACAGGTCGCAAATATTGTTACTTCACATCCTCAGCACGACATTGTCATTGGCATTGATACACTGGGGAAAGAAAATCTCTTGGTCCATCTTTCGAAGGCTTTTCACACAAAGGTACTTTTGGCTCCTTTGTACATTTCTAGATTTCAAATCAAATTTATTTGGAATGCTTCTTCGTTAGTAAGTCACTATCTGGAAATAGAGTCAATAGACATATGATATGAGACTATGACGTAATCCGTGATTATTGTCTAAATCAATGTATTTGGTAGCCAACCCAGAGACACCCAATAGGCAATGTATGTTTAAGGAAATACTAAATTTCATACCTAAGCTGGTAGCTACCAACTATGAACTGATGGACTGGTGTTCCTTTCTGTTCCAGATTGATCAGTTCCTTTCCATGACAGATCTAACCCTCTTGTTAGCTTTAGACATATTTATAAACTATTTTGTTAGGAGATATGGTTGGAAAATTCTGTCTGTTATTTTTTTTCCAGCTAGCTTAGTATAACTTTAAAGTGGCATTCCCTATTATTTTTTGCTCACATATTATTTATTTATGCTTGTATGTAAAGATTTGGGTCTGGCCGGAACGCCTTCGGACTATGCACCTTCTTGGCTATGACAACATATTCACTACAAGCACTTGCCTCACACGAATTCGAGCTGTTCCACGTTACAGTCTCACAATTGACGTCCTTGAGGCAATGAACACGATACATCCCACCATTGGAATCATGCCCTCTGGTCTTCCATGGGGAATGAACCATTTGGACAAGAGCGACTGCTTGCCTTATACATGCAGTGATTATACAACTAGTACTAGCAAAACAAACGAACTCCCCAATGTAAATCGGATTTGTTCTCCACAAAGATATCATAAGTTTTCATATTCTGTGCCTTACTCTGATCACTCATGCTTCAGTGAGATAAGTGAGTTAGTGAGGTTTCTCCGGCCTAGCAAAATTATTGGGTTTGTATCATCGTCTATTAGTTATATCAATCCTGATCAGTATTTTGGTGATTCCGAGGAAGGCAGCCCACCACTTGACGACGAAAGCAGTTTGAATTCTAGAATAGCCGAACTGGGGAAGAGACTCAGATGTTTCCAAACATATCAAGTACAGGACGGCGGAGAATCTAAAATACGAAAAGGCAAGAAGGGAAAGCCAACCGAATTTGCTCCTGTAAGTGTGCGTAGAAGTAGGATAAGTCTAATGAGGCGGGACCGTTGCGGTGCAAAGCTTGTTAGTTGTAAAGACAGATTATAAAGAAAAGTAAATAATGATTTTGCACTACAATCTCAATGATCAGTGTTTGACATCCATCTCATGAATTGAATTTTTTTTGGCTTAGTCCTTGTAAAAGTAGCTGGGTAGGTGCTCTCTGAATTGTCTTCAATGCATTAATCAGATCAATAAAGGTGTGATCTGTTTCTCTCTTTCCTTTTATTTTATATATTCCTAAGAGGGGTCCACCTCATCAGCTTTTCAGGTGACTGGGCTCTTTGGGACCCTTTTATTTGATGAGCCTTTTTTAATCCTTATTTGCTCTGGTTGGTAAAGAATTAAATAATGCGTGGGGAACTCTTATTTTGGAACTTTCTTAAGTGCTATCTTTTATTATATCTTGAGTCAAATAATTACAACTTGAGCAAGTTATAACTATATATTACACGTCTTCTAGAAATCATTTGTGAGTTCCTGTTGGATGAGAACTTGTCATGGTTCTGCCTCACAGCAACTGACCAACATCTCAATCCGAAGTCATGAGATGCCTGCATGGTTGTTATGTTTCTTTACTTTTCAAACAATTGGTTGACTGCCCTGTCCATATCAAGGAATTTAAAAAACCGATTGAATTTCTTCATCACGATGTGGAAACAGTAGACCTGATGCTGACTTCATTGACACATCCGTCGTCAAGAAAATTGTGTTAAATCACAGAGTGAGCATATATATTTTTTTTGGATTTTTTTTACAAAATATCAAAAAAATAAAAATAAAAATTACACACCTCAGAAACTTATTTGGCGAAATATGTACATTGAAAAACGACACATGAGATACCATTTTTATTAAGTAAAAACGACACTTTACATGTCGTTTTAAACTAAGTAAAACACGGCACCACTGATACCGTTTTTAACCTAAGTTAAAAACGACATCCGAGATGTTTTTTACTTAGGGTTTAAGTGGTCTGGCCAACCACCATCTTCATTCTCCCACTCCCAAATTTTTCCTCACTCCCCATTAGTCTCTCTCTCCGACAACCAATACTGTTGAGCTTTGGTTTTTATTTATTTTTTGGTTTTTTTTTATTTTGACATGAAATACAATGCATGTATAGTTAATGTATTTGTTATTATGTTCATGTATGTATGAAATGTAGATTTTCTATACTCGAAGTAATGAGCTCCGATACCGGATTGGTTATGTGTTTTTTCGATGGAATTGTTACATTCGTAGATGGGGTACCAGAATATAAAGGTGGTTACAAACGAATGCTTAATGTTAATACACAAATGCGATATGATGATCTCTGTGAAACAATTTGTCAAGTTTGTAGTTTCCAAGAAGGAGAGTTTGATCTAAAGTTAACCTGCAAATGACCATCGTATGAAAAGTATACATATGCTGAAGTTTTTGATGATCAGAGCACGGCTACAATGTTATCTCTATTTAACTTCATGAATACGGTTGTATTGTTTGTTGAGAAACAACTCAAGCACTATACTACTGTCCACCACAATCAGTTGAATGAGGATTATCAATAAATGACACAAACATATAGCCAATATGAAGCAGGTCCTTCGTCGGCAGTTCCTCAGTCCTATTTTGGATCGTATGAGCACACCAATGAATATCGGTAATTATGAAGTAGATGTAGTTCAATCACATTCTCAAGGAAGACAAGTTGAAGATGCAGATAGTGATGAGACAAATGATGATGAGGCAGATGGTCAGATGGATGATGATGAGATAGACATTATTGATGTAGATTCAACCCCAATTCTGGAGTTGCAGAACATGTTTCATCGTATGTCAGACGCAGTGAATCGAGAACCTGATAGCTACGTACATGAAGCCATCGTTAGTAATGAATTGACACCATTACCAATACTACTAGATTTGAGGCATTTGCCAGACATAGAGCTTGACGAGAACTAGATTGAAGATTCAGTCATTGGAAATGTTGATGGACGTATTGCTGCTTACACTGAATACGATAACTTAGAAGATGAACGAAGTTATTGGTTGCATAGAATTTTCTCAACAAAAAAAGATTTGCTGCATGAGTTGAAAGAATGACATTTGCGAAAAAATGTCTAATTCAAAGTGTTAACGTCTGGGCCAAAAAAAATTACAGCTGGTTGTTTGAAAAAAGTGTGTGAATGGAAGATACATGCCTCTTACAGTCAGAGCAAAGAATGTTTTCAAGTTAAGAAGTACAAGTCTGAACACACCTGTAGTAACGAGGGACTTTTGCATGACCACGCGCAATGTGACGCCGGTTTAATTTCTAACATGATTCTTGCCACCATTCGAACAAACATAATCATTACTCCTGCAGAAATTCAAGCTTTAATGAAGACTCATTACTTCATAGATATCAAGTATGACAAAGCTTGATACGCCCGCAAGAAAATATTAGAACAAGTATACGAAGTTGATGAGACTTCTTATCATAACTTAAGACGTTTTATGTCTAATATTTGCACCACCAATCCTAGCACCGTGGTCGAGATTCAGACACAATGGATAAGTCACAACAATGAGCAATTTCAAAGAATTGTTTGGTCATTCGCAGCCTCAATTGAAGGTTTTCAATACTGTAGACTTGTGTTGAGCATTGATGTGACTCATTTGTTTGGCAAGTTTGAGAGGACTCTTTTAATTGCTATATGTACGGACGCGAACTCTGGTTTGTTTCCTTTGGCGTTTGCTGCTGTTGAAAAAGAATCGGGAGCTCATGGCAGTGGTTCTTAAGTATTTTGGCCAGTAGAGTATGCACACGAGATAGATTGTGTATTATTAGTGACCGGTTTCCGGGTCTTACAAATATTGTGAAGAATTTTTCCCCCCCAGACCGAGGTCATGTTCACAGGTTCTGTCTGAGACATATGAGTGCAAATATGTCAAGAAATGCTCGGTGCAGGAATGTCGAATTGCAACATAAATTTTGGCATGCCAATGTCGCTACTGATAGAAAAACATTCGAAGAGCACCTGAAGGATATCGAGATTAATTACCCTCATGGCTTCAAATGGATTTAAGAACAAGAAGACGTTTCGTATTGGGCATTAAGTCATGATTCTGGACGCCGTTTCGGTATAATGACCACAAACTTGTCAGAAAGCTTCAACAATGTGTTAAAGCGTGTACGTAGCTTACCACTTTGTCCTCTCATCATGATGACTTATCTGCGGCTGAATAAATATTTTGGCAGTAGAAGAGATGAATGAGAGAATATGATATTGGCATATCCTAAAAAGATCAACGATGAAATCACAAACCAACGGCAGATGACTACACAGTTTTGTGTCACTAGACATAGTCATAACCTCTTTAGTGTCGAAAGCAACCAGTCTCATAGCTTTCATGTTACTTTGACGGAGTCAGGTCCAACATGTTCCTGGGGGTACATAGATGCACACCACATTCCATGCTCACATGTGTTGGCTGTATGCAGCAACCGCCACGCGAACATTCATACTTCGCGAATCATCTCAGAATACCTAACAACTCAAGCTTACAGGAAAGCATATGCACCTAAAGGACACAATGGAAGTTGCACACTGGGAATTCTAGATGGTCGTCCGACATGAAGATGTTTCCAACACCATATCTGTAACAATGTAAGGAAACCAACTAATTGTTTCCATTTTTCAGACATGCATGATCCAAATATTGATACAAAACAACTAATGATGCAACTCCCCAACTGTAGTTTCCACGTTCAAATATGTTTTCCAACAACAATAAATATCTAAGGTGGACTTTGTTTCTACTCTTATCGCCTACTATCCCGGATCCTAACTGAAACAAAATGTACGCTCTCGTGTGCTACATAATCTGCTTATTTGTTGCATCTTGCTCAACAACCTGATAATTTTGCTGCAACCACTGCAATGACACGTATCCACCTTTCACTGCAGTTCTCGCTTCTTCTTCAGCACCCAACAGATTCATGCAAACCTGAGTCCAATCGTGATCTAATGTTGCACACACTGTCAAACCGTCAACACGAAGACCACTAAGCATAGCTACGTCTTGTAGCGTGATGGTCATCTCCCCGTGTCTAAAATTGAAGGTGTGTGTCTCAGGTCTCCACCTCTCCACAATAGCACAAATCAGATTCCAATCCAGTTGCAGTCGCTGCAATCGAGACACAGTGCCAAATCCCGCAATCACTGTCAAATCCTACATCCTTTCATCTTGCACATTCCACATGTTGAACTGAATGGCGTGCTCGACGCATTTAATATCCGTCAAAGACTCCTGAAAAATAAAATTAATTATTTTACGTCAAATAAAAACCAATACCGATACACAAAAATTAAAAATTAAAAATCAAAACACTTACATTTTCAAAAATCGAAGATGATCTATGATCTTTCTATAGTACTAACACTGAAGGGTCAACATGACCGTGCCAATCGTGTGAATTCGATATTTTGGAAACTGTAAAATATAATTAACAAAACAAATTTAAATACTATTCGGTAAAAATAATACAATCCAAATAAATTCAATACATTATCCACAATCAATCTAATTTCAACAACTACAATATTGATCATTAAATTTAATTGGTTTAACACAAATCCACACAATGTGAAACTCACTGAACAATGTAAACTTATTAAATTGGAACTTCGGAGATTAATTGATCCATTAATCAAATCATCAAATCCGCATAAGATTAATAATCATAATAATATAACATCATCCACACAAGATTAATTAAACAAAGTAGGGTAAACTCATCAACCAAATATCAATCAATCGAATCCAATTCAAACAATCCACACAAATCCTAACCAAACCAAACCAAACCAATCAAATGCACATAAATACAAACTAATAAAACAAAACCTTAACAAAAAATGATCTAAAAATACCTGAAATCGCAGGAAAGATGGAGAGGAAAAAACACAAAACAGATTGGGAAGATTGGAGAAAATGAGACCTTGGTGCCGTTTTTAACCCTAGGTTAAAAACAAAATCTGAAGTACCGTTTTCACTTATAAAAACGGTATCTGAGGTGCCGTTTTTCAATGTGCATATTTTGCCAAATAAGTTTCTGAGGTACATATTTTTCCAATTATTTATTTATTATTTTTTTGAAATTTTTTCCAACTCTCCTTATTAAATGTGTGTCATTATGTTGCTAACTACCACAGATCCATACTGTTACATAAATTTTGTTCATTTGCTGTATCCATTTTTCTTCCAACTCGTAAAGTCATGTGCACTCCAAGATATTCATGGCAATTTTGTCTCCATGTTGTTCTTCTAATCTTGCTCCTTCCAGCACACTATATCCTCTTGACCTTTGCAGGAACAACCATCTCCTCCAACCATCAACTCTCAGGGAACCAGACTCTGACATCAAAAGAAGGCAAGTTTGAGCTTGGTTTCTTCTCACCAGGTAAGTCCAAAAGCTACTACTTAGGCATATGGTTCAAGAAGGTGTCATACAAGTCTGTGGTCTGGGTTGCCAATAGAGAAACACCTCTGTCTGACCCTTATTCCTCTATTACGAAAATTGCTGATGATGGGAATCTTGTAATTCTCAAAACCCAAAACAAATCTGCTGTTCCAATTTGGTCCACCAATTCTAGCTCAATCACCTCCAATTCGACGGTTGTTGAGATTCTAGACTCTGGCAATCTTGTTCTCAGAGATGGGTCCAACTCCTCTGTGGTATTTTGGCAGAGTTTTGATCACCCAACTGACACATGGCTCCCTGGTGCTAAAGTCGGGCGGAACCTTGTTACTGGGGAGTATACGGTTCTCATGTCGTGGAAAAATTCAGAAGACCCGTCCCCTGGAATCTTCTCTCTTCAGATGGATCCTGCTGGAAGTAGTCAATACTTAATAAGGTGGAACAGGTCAAGAACTTATTGGTCTAGTGGGAAATGGAACGGGCAGTTCTTTACCGAAGTTCCAGAGATGAAAGCAAACTATCTCTTCAGCTTCGCCTTCGTGGTAAATGATAGCGAGAATTACTTTATATATAGCATGCAGAATAGCTCTATCATCACAAAATTTGTGATGGATGTCTCTGGTCGTATCCAGCAGCTGATATGGTCTGAGGGTGACGAAAAGTGGACTCTGTTGTGGTCAGAACCAATGACTCAGTGCAAGGTTTATTCTGCTTGTGGCCCCTTTGGCAGTTGTGATGATAAGCGAAGCTTGCCTTGCAGTTGTTTGAGTGGCTTTACCGAGGCATCACCAAAGAGTTGGGATATAGGTGATCTTAGTGGTGGTTGTGTGAGGGACATCCCTTTGCAGTGTGAGATCAGTAGTAACAATTCTTCAGGTGGGCGTCTGGACAAGTTCAAGCCAATGCTCAACATGAGATTTCCAGATGATCCTGAACTTCATGCCGTTTCGAATATCGAGGAATGTGAATCCATTTGCTCGAAAAATTGCTCTTGTACTGCTTTTTCGTTCGGAAAAGAGTGTAAGGTGTGGTATGGGGGTCTTGTCAATGTTCATCAGTTGTCTGATGGTGGAAGCGATGCTACACTATTCCTTCGCATTGCAGCATCTGGGCAACAAAATTCTAGAGTCGGGAAAGGAATTGTCAAATGGGTGATTTTAGGTGTACTTGTTGGAAGTTTTGTCTTGTTTTTAGCACTTCTTTTGCTATTTTTGATGTATCGGGAGAGAAAGTTCAGAAATTTACAGGTGTTGGAAGGCACTTTAGTAGCATTCAGCTACAAAGATCTAAGGCGAGTGACGAAAAATTTCTCCGAGAAGTTGGGTGGGGGAGGATTTGGTAATGTATTCAAAGGAACAATGCCAGACTCCACTGACATAGCGGTGAAGAAACTTGAAAGTATAAGTCAAGGAGAAAAGCAGTTCCGAAGTGAGGTGAGCACGATTGGGACAATTCAACATGTCAACCTCGTCCGTCTTCGAGGGTTTTGTTCTGAAGGTACAAAGCGGTTGCTTGTTTATGATTACATGCCAAATGGTTCTCTCGATGCTATTTTCCGAGGCAAAAGTTCTATGCTTGACTGGAATACAAGGTACAGAATTGCACTTGGAACAGCAAGGGGGCTAGCTTACCTTCATGAGGGTTGCAGGGACTGCATCATTCATTGTGACATTAAACCAGAGAACATTCTGCTGGACTCTTCCTTTGCCCCCAAAGTTGCAGACTTCGGTTTGGCAAAACTTGTTGGGAGGGACTTCAGTAGAGTTTTGACTACTTTTAGGGGAACTAGGGGCTATCTAGCACCCGAGTGGTTACTTGGCATGCCCATTACATCGAAAGCTGATGTCTACAGCTATGGAATGATGCTCTTCGAAATAATATCTGGTAAAAGGAATTCTGAACTGCTGAATGAAGAAGGTACATCAGGTTTTTTCCCATCGTTTGCTTACGATAAAATGATTGAAGGTGATCTTCTTTGCGTATTAGATCCTAGACTGGAGGGCAACACTAACCTGAAAGAGCTCGAACAAATATGTAAAGTTGCTTGTTGGTGCATCCAGGACGAGGAGACTTGTCGACCTTCGATGAAGCAAGTTGTTCAGATTCTTGAAGGTGTAGTGGAAGTTAAGATGCCACCAATTCCGAGGTCTGTTCAGATTCTATCTGGAAATCCGGAGAACATAGTCTTCTTTAAAGATACCTCGTCAAGCCCGAACTCTCAAGTACCGAGCAGCACCTTGAGTGATTCTCGTAATAGAAGCGTGCAGTTTTCGAACTCGCTTGGGTGGGGTTAAGCCATGTCTGAGTTTTTCAAGCTCTCCTTTCCTATTCCACCGTTAGTATCTTGTTTTGTTTGTCCATGTAAGTTCAGTTTCTGTAATATGATTAGATGAACTTTTCTTTTGAGTTCGGTTGCTATGTTTTTTATTGATATGCAACTATGCTGCATTATGAATGTGAATTCTGGATCAAATGGGGGATCACTCTTTTCTGGCACTCCCGCATTTTCCATATTTTTGTGGTTTTTTATTTTATTTTTGCAATAATGGTTTGACCAGTAAGCCTGTGGTGGTAGTGCAGGCTAGTTAATTTTGGGGCCATTTATAATTTTCTCTGATCCGAATGCCCGATGTTAATTAGCAAACCTCTGCTGAGACGACGGGTGTGTTGGTAGAATCGTAGTCTTAGTCGAAATTAAATATCAATTTTCATGCTTCAGCATGTAAATTGCATTTTTGCGATTGAACTAAAAAATCACATTGTATTTAAAAAAAACCTTAACAAACCTAATAAGTATCCATACAAGTATCTAACACCATAGCAAACTACTAGACATGCAATGTTGTTGCCGAACATATTGAATTAGTAAAACAAAAGATTGTCTCTCCGTTTCATCTTCTTGTCCAAATTAGAAACCAAAAGATAACAAAAGAAATCAAACAAACCAAATTATCTTCTTGTGCTTTTCAGTTTTCACTTAACTTTAGATTCCTCTACCATCAATTTTCTACTTCACTAAGCAAAATTTTAAAATGGTACAACCAACATTACCATTCCAAATCTCCATCATAATTGGTCCTTTTCCAAATCGGTTGCCACATTACTCTCGGAGCAAGACAAGCAACGATGGTGGTGGTGGAAGTCGATAACAGATACCGGTGTCTCGTGGCTCGACGATGATGCCAGACAACCACAGCTTCCCAATTCATCTTTCATTAGATTAGAGCACTTCAACACTTCCTCCTGCAGCACCAACAAGAAAAGAAAATAAAACTTTAGGAACTTCAAGAAATAAGTTTTGGAGGTATCATTCTGCAATTTGCACATATTCTTACTTTGTTTATAATGGAAAAGGATGTTATGGAGCTGAGGAAGGATGAGAATTCGAGTGGGGATGCTTCATTTGTCGCTGTGAGAACTGCTGATGCAGCGATCACTGAGGGTTTGTAATTAAACAGCTTCATATCTGCAAATATATAAATAAATAATAATAATAACTTGCTGAAAAATCTGCTTTTAATCTTCTTTGGGATATATGGACTTCTATCTATGAGTCTTGCTCATTTTAATGAGTTCAATTTATTCCTTTCCAAAAGACAGTAATATTAAATACATATAAAGTTATATAATCTGTCATAACGTATGATGATTTAAATTCGAATCATAATGTCCACAGTATTTTTTTTGTAAAATGAAACGAATTAATTGTCATGATTGAATGACATTTAAATATCTACCTATGAAAAAGAGTTTTGTAAGATTAACTCAAATTTTACTTGATCCATTTTCGAATACCAATAACTCATTTTACACACGTGACTACCCATTTATAAGTTGATTTATTTTTAACATATATATACAGAAAATTTCTTTTTCTTTCCTTATTCTTACTTTCTTCAACGTACATTTGATTTGAATCTACTCCCGCATATGCAGGACTATTCTTTTATTTCAACCAGTCCACTGTTATGGTTGACCTAACACATAAGGATACTCTTCAATGATCTTTGAAAATATAACAATTTTCCTTTAGCTTTTCCCTAATATTGTAGCTTGATTAATTAGACCGCAACATTCTTCCACGCTCATTTGATGTCAAATTGGCAAAATAAAGATGTAAAATTGGAAACATTCCTTACATGTGCTCTTGGTTGAAACCAATGTTTTTGAAACCGAGCCGAAGAGCGAACTTGGTTTGGTTAAAAATGATTAAACATGATCCGACCGATTATAACGTCATCATTTTGCGAACTAAGAGTTGAAGTGAACCAACTTCAGGCAGTCCAATCGGTAGTTTGACCGATTAAATCGAGTTTTACATGTATTTTATCAAATATTTAATTTCTTAAAGTCCTTATACAATATATAACTAAAGTTAATAATGAACTTGATAAAAATATTGAAACATATTAATTATTATATAATGATCATCAACCATCAACAAAAAAGAAAAAAAAGGAATTTTAAGGATATATAATGTTAATTGATTTTATTTTATTGTCATACTCTACATTTTCACAATCCCAAAATACTAATTATATTTGAAAAGTTTAATGATTGAAACAAAATAATGTTTTGGGGCTAAATTAAAATAAAAGAATTGTTTTTAGGGTAAACTGTTACCTTCTATAGTTTAAGATGCAAAATGCCGTTTAATCTCTATCGATCAGACCATGGTTCATCAGTGATCAAACCGATCGGTTTTTTCGGCATTTTCTTGTCCAACCCGGTTCGATCCGGTCTGATGATGAGCTCGGTTTTTTCAATGAACTGACCGATTGACTTCCGATTTTTGGTCTAACCTGGTTTGACCGGTGGTACTGTTTCTAAAAAGAAATTGAAACTCAATTTTAGTATTTAATTTATTTTTTGAAAATTAAACTATCTAGAGGATATTTTGGCTTATTTAGTGGATAGCTGTATGACATTCTTAAATTATATTTAAAAGCCAAATTTCTGCAAACAAAGAAAAAATACCTCAAAATCCAAATACACAAATTTTTGGCGAAGCAAACAATTATATACTAATACTGTAACGCCCCGAGCCCGGACAACTGCTCACCCGCCCGAACCCGGTGCGTTAAGATACGATCCACGATCCTGACCGCTGCGCACTCTGATATTTAAATCCATCTGATATGCCCATAATTAATCTGAAAAATATAATCAACAATTTGTGAGCTCGACAGCCCGCAAGTACAAACCATCAATCAATCAGAATCATAATCATGTGGAAAATAATACAGAATATGACATTCAGTCAATAAGCACAATCAAGAGACATGCATCACAAAAAAAATGCATGCATATCAATTTGAAACCCCCATTCAGATTCGACCACATCATGTGCTTCTGAAATCTATCAATCTGTCAGACGCACACATGGTAGCTCCACACTAACGACAGACAGCCATTTCCTCTCTCGGGTGGCTCCACGCTGTCCGTTAGGCAGCTCTTTCCTAAGTTGCTCTGCTAGAAACATACACACAGCCACAGGACATGTCGACCGAAACACCACCATGCAATCATATGCATATCCATAAAATCAATATTAATGCTCAACATGCATGCAACTACGAATATCAAGAGATACAGACATGATATGAAACTGAAGAATAACGAATCAGTACTTGCCTCAAAATCTCCATCTTTTTCTTCTCAATAATCTTCTCAAAATTCCATCTTCTCCTAAAACCACACAATCATCCAACAATCTTAATTAGTCCATTAAGATATTTGATTATTACCTCAACTAAAAAATTCAGGATATTACATTCTACCCTCCTTAAAAGAAATTTCGTCCTCGAAATTTGATCTCAATACTGTCTCAATCCAAACAAATCAATACAAATTTTTCAACTCATTATTTATCAAATCTAAAAACCTAACACCCCTTATCACTCATAATTTAGATAATCAATCCAACCAAATCCAAATTCACATTTAAACTCAAGTCCAAATATCTCTAAATTCATCTTTCATTATTTATTAATAATTTGATAGTAAATCCAACTAAGTCAAAATTCACATTTAAATCAATAGTCAATACTTTTAAATCCAATTTCTCAAATTCCAATTCAATCGAATTTTTATTTCAAATCCAAATCCCGACTAATTCCGAGAATCGTATTGCTCTGATACCATTTGTAACGCCCCGAGCCCGGACAACTGCTCACCCGCCCGAACCCGGTGCGTTAAGATACGATCCACGATCCTGACCGCTGCACACTCTGATATTTAAATCCATCTGATAGGCCCATAATTAATCTGAAAAATATAATCAACAATTTGTGAGCTCGACAGCCCGCAAGTACAAACCATCAATCAATCAGAATCATAATCATGTGGAAAATAATACAGAATATGACATTCAGTCAATAAGCACAGTCAAGAGACATCCATCACAAATAAAATGCATGCATATCAATTTGAAACCCCCATTCAGATTCGACCACATACTGTGCTTCTGAAATCTATCAATCTGTCAGACGCACACATGGTAGCTCCACACTAACGACAGGCAGCCCTTTCCTCTCTCGGGTGGCTCCACGCTGTCCGTTAGGCAGCTCTTTCCTAAGTTACTCTGCTAGAAACATACACACAACCACAGGACATGTCGACCGAAACACCACCATGCAATCATATGCATATCCATAAAATCAATATTAATGCTCAACATGCATGCAACTACGAATATCAAGAGAGACAGACATGATATGAAACTGAAGAATAACGAATCAGTACTTGCCTCAAAATCTCCATCTTTTTCTTCTCAATAATCTTCTCAAAATTCCATCTTTTCCTAAAACCACACAATCATCCAACAATCTTAATTAGTCCATTAAGATATTTGATTATTACCTCAACAAAAAAATTCAGGATATTACAAATACTAAAGCAAAAGAAGAATGAAAATTATTACCTATTTGGAGCGCAAAAACAATGTGAGAAGCACGAGCTTTGATGGAACTCATGAGTGCACTTTCTTGGCATGCAAAGAAAGAAAGCAAGAAGGCAAAGAAAGAGAAAGGAGTGATTGATCTCATCCTCCATTGTAGAGCTCCAAGGACCACCACCTCCATTCTCCTCACCTTCTTCAGCTCATACACAACTCCAATCTCCTCTCTCTTCCAATCGGAAAAGTTAAAAAAAACATGAGAATTGGAGTTGATTTGCGTAAAGTTTTGATCTTTGGGGGCTTGAATGATAGTTCACCTCGAAATCTTCCATGGGAAAGTGGGCCTTGCTCATCTTGGAAGCTAGAGAAAGGCATGCTATGGAGAGTAGGTGGACCATCCATGGCTTGTTCTTGTTCCTCTTAATTTTTCTCAGACAACAAGAAAACAAATTAACAAACACTACTTCAGTTATTTGAGAAGGTACGTAGAGAAAGTAGTGTGTTGTTCGATTATAGTGATTTGCATATGAGACCCTCCAATCTGAACAATTGGTTTAAATTGGCAACGAATTTAGACAATTTTATTATTTATTGGCTAACTTACTACCCATTCATATAGAATATAGATAGGCAAAGTGTTAGGATAAAGAAGAGAGTCTACACATAGTTTCCTTTTCCCTCTGTAACTCTTTTATGACTATATATATTCGAATATTTAGGTGAATCAAAAAAATAATATTATAATTAAAAATTACTGCAACTCTGCAATTCTTTTTATACGAGTCTTAAAATTCAACAATTTTTGTTTGCAATGAAATTTATATATGTCAATAATTTGACTAAAAGAAAGTAATAACAGCAATATGATTATGCTCGCAAGATCCTTCAATGACCTTTTCCTCCCAAAACCATGCCCTAATCTCACACACTTACTAAAAGAAAAATGTAGTTTCTTAGAAAAAACATAACGAGAAATTACAAGGGGGGACTATAGAGTGAGACCGGGTGCTGCTTTTCTGTATCATTACAGCTAAGAAAAGAAACTAAAGACATATCTGTAATTTGCACAAGATTGACTTAAAGAATTTTAGATTTTTTTATATTAATAATCTAAAAAAGTTGGCAACTCAAAACATCGTAATAACTGCCTCCAAATAAAGAGTTAGTGACTTGGGAGAAATTAACTAGGCAAAAAAGTGACTTAAGGATCTTAACTCAAATTCGTTATGAAAAAATAACTTATTCACATTCTCACTTGCGTTAGTCTGGTGGAGAGAAACCGATCCAAGTAATTGATAGCAAGATAGACCACATAAGAATCCAAGTCGCGGCAGCAAAACTGAGACTGCAGGGAATAAATCACAAATATTAAAAACCCAAGGACCAAAACGCAAACTAATTTTCATCTGCTCACACCAACCTGTAGTATGAGAGAAGCGGCGTCTTGGCGAAGCGATTCCTGGAAGCGGAGATTATGGAGTTGGCACATGTGGTCGGATTCGGAGGAGAAGAGCTCCAGCATTGCTGCGGGTTTGGAGAAAAAGGGGTCTTCCAAGTCGAAATCCATGTTTTTTTTCTTCTCCTTTTCTGTGTGTTGGGTTTTGGTTTGGTTGGAGTTTAAAGGAAGTGGCGGAAAGAGAGATAAAAACTTCTATTGCATTGCACTGATGTATTGTTTCTTTCTCTCTCTCTGTCTACGTTGTCTTTTGTCACTACTGGTGAGGTCTGTTGTCTCTTTATGTTTTGTGTTTTTTTGGCGTTTCGGCAATGGTTGATTTTAGACCTGAGGAACGGGACAGGTCGGGTTGGGTCATATAAAAAATGGTTGAGTTGTCTGTTGAATAAGTATTAGGCTTCGTTTGGTACACATGGATTTTGCCAGTGTCCGAGACACGTAGGGGTGTACGCAGGGCCGGGTGGATTTTTATCCTACTGCACATGTTCTGTCTATTTTAAGCAGGTGGGTTAAAAAAAATTCACTACCTGACCCGTCTAAGGTGGACTAGGCGGGGTGGGGTGAGTTAGGTGGATTTGACGGGTTATTCTTTAACCTTTTATATGTTTTCTTAATAAAAACAAAATAATATTTGAAATTGAGAAATTTAAAGGTACATCTATGGATAACTAGTTGCTCATTTCATAAGTAAGCAAATCACATTATGATAAAGTCATGTTCACACTCACACTCATATATAAAAAGAACTAAATAATAATAACAAATTCTAACATGAAACATTTGTTATAACAATAATACTTAACATAACAATAACAAACTTCAATATGAAATATTGAAAACACAAACTAAATAATAATAACAAACTCTAACATCAAACATTCATTATAACAATAACACTTATTATAACAATAACAAACTCTAACATGAAATATGGAAAACACAAACTAAATAATAATAACAAACTCTAACATCAAATATTTATTATAACAATAACAAACTCCAACACGAAACATTGAAAATATAGGGTTATGTGGGGGCAGGTTGTGAGAAAATCACAGGCCGCCCCACTTATTGTGCGGGTGATGAGTTGACAGGTTGGATTTTTTTTGTTCGCAATCCGCATTAGGCAGGACGAGACGGGATGACCGGTCAAACCCGTTCCATTTATAGCCCTACAAACACCTGATTATGGTAGGAAGTGAGCTCAATTGAAGTTTGGGCATTTGGGTTAGGATGTAAAACTCCGTAACGCAAGTAGTAAACTGGTGTTTGCTTCTCAAGTATAATGTACTTTTCACCCAGTGAACGCACCAGATGTTTGAAAATTTGTGACAGTTGTTTTGGCGTCCGGGAGTCTATGCAAATCACTCACTATCCCCAAACGCAAGATGTCACGCTTCCTAAACGATACCTGAGTCGAACTTAACTCCTTGCTGAAGTAACTATGCGAACTCATGACATAGAAGAACTTATTCAATTACTTGAACTGAAGTGACATATCAGGCCTGCTTTTATGACCTCTTATCAATGGTTCAGAGAGGACCCAAGTTCAAGAAATTAATTAAGCAGCTCAAAAAAAAACAATGTTGGCTCATGGATAGAGACAATTTGCATTATACTTTGTTGTAATTGAATTGAATAGGACGTTATATGCATTTGAGTACTTAAGAATAAAATTACACACGATAACACACGGTAGGACTTATCATAGCAAATCTATCCTATTCCACTTGTGTGTCCAAAATTCCGAAAAATCTAGACGTGCTCAAATTTAGATTGATCAAGAGTTCCAATCTTCCTTGCTCCGTAGAGAAAAGATGTGATTCATGGCTTATAGAAGATGTTTGGTGTTTAGATTTGATGATTGGTGATGGTGAATAGGAATTGGAATGAGAACATAAAGAATGAAGATAGATGGTTTCGCGAATGGGACGAGTGTTTTTGACAAAGAATGTGAAACAAAGAAAGATGGTGATTGGATTTGAACTCCTAACGACGAAATAGTCGATAGCAACTACTGATTTTACCATGTGATGTTAGTCCTCGTTATTCCAATTTACATGCATCTTGAACTTTCCTAGTGGTTTCTTTGATATGTACATAATTGCATCGTGGTGATTAGGTTGGTAGCTTGTGTGCTATGATTCTAATTCTAAGTTCTAACAGACCAAAAGTCCTTTTAGTAATAAAAAAAAATCTAGCAAGAAATGTGAAAGCAACTGAAAGTGATCGAGGAAAGGATTAATTGTGGTTAGTGTGGAATTACCTAATATGCATTCAAATGATTGAATGATTTAGAAGCACAAGACAACACCAAATCTGAGTGGAGTTTTTCTATTGTAATGCTTGCGTCTTGGTGACGTTTAAATATTTCACTCATACATTGTTTTCTTATTAATGTGATATACACAAGTACTAATTACAAATCTGTTGGTATGGGTTCAATCCATATTTATCTAGAGAATTTCCGTTTCAAAATTGTCATAAAAGGCTAGTAAGACGCATCTTGTTCATGCATGATCAAGAGATCATGCCCGAAATGGTTGTACAAAGTTCCCAACAGAACTTTGTGCAACACAAATTAAGTCTACTCGAAATCCAAAACATGTAGTTGAGAAACCAATCAGTTCCCTACGAAAAATATATTTGTTCTAGAGAATTAACCACAATCTATCTAGTGTAGACTACTTGTGGACCTATTACCTAGCTTAGAATGAGTGAGGTGAAGAGACATGTTTTTTAAAAGCACAAGAAACATGTTGTTCTGCCTAATAATAGCCTCACGTGTCTGGCTTTTAATTTCCATACAAATGTGCGGGGAAGAAAATTTCGTAGGGTTTTTGTTTGGGTGCATCTCTAAAAGTTGTTTATTAGGTCTTTTCACAAGTGTAGTTTTTATTGCTCGAGAACGTCCACAAATCCAACTAATTGCTTAGGTGCACCACCATCAAACACTGTTAACGGATTTCGTGACACCATTAGTTGCCTCCTTAAGTTCGAATCAAAACGGTCAACCGAAAATTAAATCGACTCCCAATTCGAACCGACCGAGTCTAAATATGTCACTTCACACCTAATTAGACACCAATTAAGTTCGAATCCAAATGGTCAACCGAAAGCCAAATGGTCGACTGAACACCAAATTGACTCCCAATTCGAACTGACCGAGTTTTCTAGATAATTAGGTATCAAGTAGCATATTTAAACTCGATCGGCTCGAATTGGGAGTTAATTTGGCTTTCGGTCGACCTTGGATTCAAACTTAACGGGGGCAACTAACAGTGTCACAAAATCATTTAACAGTGTTTGAGGGAGATGCACGTAATCAATTATTTGGATTTGTGGGCGTTCTAGAGTAATAAAAAAATACACGAGTGCAAATGCCTAATAAACGACTTTTGGAGGTGCAACCAAGCAAAAATCCCAAAATTTGTTTATGGGTAGATGTATGATGACAGTGTGGTGGTGGTGTCTGACTTCCTCAGTTCCTTTGCCTTACATGTTAGGTGGCCTTTTTGCAGTGCAACGGACTATAATAGCTAACATCATCATTTTGGCCTCTCCTAAAACCCTTCCATTGCGTTGCCTTTCTTTTAGGTTGGATTGCCTTCAAAACATCAATTTCTTTCTTCTTTGAGGAGATATTTTTTAAAAACAAAAGTCAAGTCAATGTAGATTGTTCAACATTGACAAACCACCCTTATTTGATTGGTCGTGGGTTGAAAACAATTAAGTAGGAACTTTATGTCATTGGTTTGAAGAGTTTTTTTTAATTTTTTGTAAAAAAATTGAAGTTCCACAAAATAAATGATTTGTCCAATGAAGGTCTGCCTTAATTTGACTTTAAAAGCAAGGGAATTACCGTTCGAGTTCTTACATACCAATGGTTAAAGGAAAAGAAGTGATAAGGTGAGAACAACAGATCAGGTGTGTATCGCAAGAAATGTTGGACAAAAAATTCTGTATACACAAAACATAAGAGATTGAGTTAAATAACATAGAGATTACAATATTAAAATAGTTGAAACTATATAACAATTTGTCCATTGACCGATGACATTAAAACACTATACTCGTAGAGGTGTCAATGTATATCTGAAATCCAAGAATCCGACCTTATCCATATCCATATCCTAAGTTTCACTTTTCATCCAGGAAAAATATATTCATATAAACATATTCGTATATGAGACTAAATATTTGGGAATTCATGGAACGGATATGGATATTGGTATCTGATCCGAATAATATTCACTTCGGACTACATATTTGTTAGGATTGATGACCCCTAATCTAAAGTGCTCTACTAATGATGAAGATGCAGACAAATTAACAAACAAGTAGAGACAATCAAACCACAAGAAGATCGGAGATTTTTGTAGAAGTTTGACACCCCAATTGTGTCATAATCCTCTTGCGAGCCCCGCTCGATCACCGTGAGTCTCACTCACGACTTTAGTAATCCGATATTCGTTCTGGGCCGAGATCATGTCTTTTGCAATCCCAACTTGCGAACAATCTCGTCGAACTCGATTATTCTTCTCACAATCCGAGAAAGACACTTCCTCCCGAAGCTTGTACAACTCTTGTATTTCAACAAAATAGGAGTGAAAATCACTGATCTACACTCTAGAGACTTGAACGCACTTGAGTAGGATAAGATTTAAGAAAAAACATATGAAATTTAGACTTGAATGTGTGCAATTTCTCCTAATGCAATGGAACAGTAAGAAGTGTAAGAGACGCCTAAAACATAGGAATGAAACCCTATTTATAGATTCTAAGATTCATATAACCGTTGGAGCTAAAGACAAAACATGTGAAAGACAATCGATTAAAAGTGTAAAACAGAAGTTCTGTTGGAGCCAGAAACCGTCGACTATTCCCAAGTTTCGTTCAACCGTTTACTTGAGTTATTATGCAAACAGACGATAATATGGACATACCATGGTTGAATGATCACAATAGAAACTGAGATTTTGTATACTAGATATTGAGAGAATGGTCGACCGATGGTCATAAACGGTCGAGAGAAATCAAGAAAACTTCTTGTCCAATTTTGTGACCAATTCGATCGACCGTTAAAAGAGGTATGTTTGTCCTGATGTGCAAATTGGGTAAATGCACGACCTTCAAGAAAGTCGTTAGGAGATAACGACAAGGAAATGGCTCAAAAAAGAAATTCAAAAAATCAACAACGATCGGACGGAATGGCAAGATTGGTCGACCATTCTGCAAAGGAAATGTTTACAAACGGTGAGACGGAAGCAAAGTAGCAGTTAACCGTTGTGCGCAGTCTGGCTCAGGTTGAGTTTTGTAGTTTTCCGCTACTTTGGGTGATCTAAGTCCAAATAATGTGAGATTTTGTTTGTGACTTCTAGATGAAACCTAGAGTGAATGTAAATGAATATCCCAACTTGTATGCTCAAGTTTACAAAGATTCATAAAGACTCAAATAAATATAAAATTACATGTCTTCAATTAGCTTGATTACATGTCTTAACTTGAGTTCCTTTCTCATTTAGTCTTGATCACCTAATCAGATAATAATATGCACAATACAAGTATACGCATAATGCATGGAATGTGTTTGACCAAATTTGATTGTTTTTAAGATTAAATTGATTAAATCATCAAAATAAATATGGTTAAGGCTTAAAAGTCAACGATATTCATATTTAATCATCAGACCCGTATGCTCAAGTGATACGTTTCTTGGATATACATTTGTTTATATCTCAGCACAATATATCTAGATTGAAGGAACACCTAATCATAGTATTTTTTATATATATTTGCTAACTCATACCATAGCAAAACGGTTGTGTAGAGTGGTGGCAATGAAACCTTCTTGTCTTTGTGAATGCCTAGGTTCAATTCCTATTATTTGGCGCAAATGAGCTTAAACGAACTTATATATTAATGAGCCAAACTCTAGCTTACTTGTTTGCTTATTTACTATTTTGCTCAGCAAACCATTTGGCTAATGTAGCTCACAAATATTTGAATAAAACTTAAATAATTTGTTTTGCAACATAAAAATATATCAATAAATACATAAATATTTATTTAATGATATTAGTTTAGAACTATGTATATTATACGTAATAGTGTAAATTTAATATATGAAACATTATTGTCTTTGTGAATACTTAGGTTCAATTTCTATCTGTGGGTGTAAACGAGCTTAAACCATTTAGTGTGTTCGAACACAACTCGCTTATTAACGAGGCAAACTCGAGCTTGGCTCGTTCAAATATTTACTATTTTGCTCATCAAACCATTTAGTTAATTTAGTTCGCAAAGATTTGAATAAAATTAAAATAATTTGTTATGCAACATAAAAATATAAAATTATACATATATATTTATTTATGAAGAGGGATCCACTACCCTTAAATTTCGTTGGCACACGGTTGCGTTCGTTAATAAAATCAAATTTGAACTTCAAATTGAAAAATTCAAACGGTAGATCTTGATCTACAACATATGTAGATTAAGAATATAGAAAATAATAAATTTTGGTATTCGTTTCATATAACATATAGAAATCGGGTTTTTAGCGAATGTAGTGCGTTCATTTTTACATATTTAGATATTACGTAAAATATATTCAAAAATTTATGATTTTCGATATCCTTAATTTATTTACGTTGTAGATCAAAATCTATGGTTTGAATTTTAAATTTGGAATTCAGATTTCATTTTATTAACAAACGTAAATGTGTGTCAACGAAATTTAAGGGTAGTAGGTCCCTCATCTTTATTTATTTTATGATATTAGTATAGAACTATGTATGATATAGGTAATAGTGTATATTTCTAATGTATGAAACATTCCTATCTTTGTGAATGCTTAGGTTCAATCTTTATTAATGGGTGTAAACAAGCTTAAATGAGCCTGCCAGTATGTGTTTGAATTCGGCACGTTTATTAACAAGCCAAACTCGAGCTTAGCTCATTCAATCCTTTACTATTTTGCTCATCAAACCATTTGGCTAATTTAGTTCGCAAATATTTGAATAAAGCTTAAATAATTTGTTATGCAACATAAAAAAATAAAATTAACTATATATCTATTCATTTTATTATATTAGTATATAATTATATATACTATAGGTAATAGTATATACTTCTAGTATATATGTATAAGTTACACAAGCAAAACAAACAAGTTCGAATTAAGTGAGCCAAAGTCAGTCTTGGCTCGTTTAATGAACGAGCTCAAAATTATGTTTGAACTCGGCTCGTTTACTGAAGGAGCTGACTTAAAGTCGAGATCTATCGAGCCAAGCTCGAGCGAATGTTAACCTAATGTAAGTATATCACTAATTTTGTTGCCGATCTCCGGGATGGGCACACATGATTTCACCCATCTTCCCACGCGGAGAGCTGACGTGGTAGCCACGTAGTAATAACTTGGTTTAGTGGGGATACATGTGTTTGTATTTTGTTTAAATATTTAAAAAAATGTAAATTTTAGGCCAGCTTTTTCAGTCTGCAAATACTAAACTGGGCTTTGTACTTTTTAGGAAGGATTTAGGTGGAAGATTTCTATTACACAGTTAATAGGGTGGTTTGACCACTTTATACGGTTATCTAGGAAGAAACATGACTTTAAATGGTTAATAGGGAAAATCAACATCTCAACTTTATACCCTGCCTCTTTCTTCTCAACCATTTTCTTCTCCAACCTCATCCATTTCTTTTCTAAGTCCTTTAGGTATTCTTAAAGTTATCTCTAACAAAAACTAAAACAAAATTAGATTTCTATATCATATGTTTGAGCATCATGTTTGTACTTAACCGCATACATGAAGTTCAAGTGCCTACATCATTGTTCTCACTTAAACCATCAATAATGATAGTCAATGTTATGTGTGAGGGTAATTTCATACTCATCCCTGGGTAAACCAGAGTCATGAAGATGCCTATTTGGTTTTCGATAAATGAAGTAAGTATGTAGAGATTATTTTTCAATAAGCCAAAAAACCCACAAACTATCTCGAAATTACTCTCTACCATAGTCGGAAATTTAGATAACATATTGGTTAGATAACATAGTTGGAAATTAGTAACTGTTTGTTTTGCTAAAGGAAATAGGTAAATGGAGGAAATTCAGATATCCTATGGGGTATCTTCTATAATAATACAGGGTATTTTATGTATTTTAAGTAAGAAATTGGTGTGGATGTTTTGTAGTTGTGATAGATATGTTTTGGGTTAGACTTGATAACAAATTGGTTAAATTTGAAAGTGTTGTTTTGCTCATGGGAATGAGTAGTTGGGGGAAACTCAGAGACCATATGGGGTATCTTCTTTGATAATATGAGGTATTTTTGGTATTTTAATGTAGAGTTAGGGAGGTATTTCTAATACTTGACATACGATATTTTCTTTAATTGATTTGTCAGATGTTAGGTGGATAATGTTATCAACTAACTGTTGAAATGAGTGTAATTATTTAAGGAACAACAATCCAACATATATTAGGTGAGTACATTAAAAACCCACATTAGTTAAAGGATCTGCTTCTGTCATGATATCTTCCACCCCATCTAACGTGGTGTCTGAAAGCCCCACCACATCTCACTCGTTTATATCAAGTAGGAGAGTCAATGCCGTTTCATGATCTTTAAGTCATTGTGGCAACATGTGTGTTTTGTGAAAATCTACGATAACTGAAAACTGAAGGTGACGATTCTATGGTTGTTTTTGTTTAAGGCATCATGAGTGTGCATGATTTTTTTACTTGGTTGGATCTAACATTCGTTAATGTCATAAATATTTGTTATCATGAACAAATATTGTTGGACACATACAACGAAGTCATAACATCTAGAAAAGAAAAACTTAAAAGGTGCAACTCTTCCTCCCCTAGCATAATACTTCAAGACAACTCACAAACACCAGCTGTAAATGTTTTTCATCTAAATAGATCACCGTCTAACTTAACTACAAAGACACCGCTAAAGGTCTTGGACCCTAATTTGGTGAAGAACAATGGTTGCACCAAGTAATACTAGACTAAAGTCTATTGTTGAAACTAATTAAATCCAATGTACCCGTCCTATTGAATCAAATTACCAACTCTCGAAACTAGATTTACTCCAACCTACCATCTCTTCTACCAATTGAATTTATCAATTGAGGTTACCCAGCTATTGAATTCAACTTATCCTATCTATTATTTCGGATTACCCTGCTATTGTATTCAACTTACCCCGTCAATCAATTAAGGTTACACTACTAGATTTACCCTGCTATTAGATTTTACTTACCTCATCCATCAATTACAGTTACCCTCACAAACATCATTTAATACATTTTATTTAGTCAAAGTTACCTTTCCTATTAAACCAAATGACCCTCTATCGCAACTAAATTTACCCCAACCAACAATCCCTTCTACCAATTAGGGTTACACTGCTATTGAATTCAACTTACCCCATCTATGAATTATATTAAATAGCAGGATCAACAGATGTTTGTCATTTTATGGAAATCGTAAAGCGTTGGAGAAAATATGTAAACAAAATTGTAGGCGAACTACCCAAAAAAGATGTCCAATTGGTGATGGATTCATTTAGTAGGCAACAAGAAACAATGGAGTTATGCACTTTCTTTAGAGAGGAGTCGTTCCAATCTCAAGAACAATCATTGGAGGTGATGGAAGGTCTAAGGTCTTTAAAGTTGAGCTTACTTGAATCTAAGTGGGACACAACATCCTAAACCCTAAACCGTAAAGCGTAGTGATTGTGTTGAGGAATGGGTCGAGGAGGATCGAGAACCATAGGGAGCTTGTGGAGCTCTGCGAGAAGTTGGGTTTGACATACAGGTAATAACAGACTTTAACTCCTTCTATTTAATCTCATTTACATTGCTATTGAATTCAATTTGTCATGTCTATCAATTAGGGTACCTCTACGAACCATCATTTAATCCATTCTATTTACTTCACGTTGCCCGTCCTATTAAATAAAATTACCCCCTATTGCAATTAGATTTACCCCAACCTACCACGACTTCTACCAATTGGATATAATTTAGAGTTACCCTGCTATTGAATTCAACTTACCTCATCTATCAATTAATGTTATCCCACGAACTCATAATTAATTTCCTTCTGTTTAATCTCATTTACCTTGTTATTATGTTCAACTTACCCCATCTATCATTTAGGGGTACCTCCATATAAATGGTTAGTCATCATTTTATAGCATGATAGGTGATAAGGTAAATTAAATTGAAATAATGGGTAAGTTTGAGTAATCTTTATCAACATTTACACGAAACATGGAGTTAACATTGATTCATTAATTGACAAACGTGTTTAAGCATGTAGGTTTCCAACAAAACCTCACTCACACTTTTATCCAAATTATAAAGGACATAAGTTATTAAAACTACAATATTAATCACCCCTTACTATACATCAAATACAACCAACATAACAACCATAATCTTAGGATTCCGGGACGACAACGTTATTCCCCACCTTACTTTCCATGCACAAGTGATGTGGTTGTCACGTAGGGGAAGGAATGGGTGAGTTGGCCGTTTAATTTTTTTATGTTATGTAGTGTTTGAAAATGAAGGAAAGTTAGCAGGAGAAGGGAAGGGTGGGTACTGGTCTGACTAGAGTGACATGAGTTTTATTATTATTTTTCTGACATGGGTACATAGGGTAACTTAATGTCACTATGACTCATATGGTAACTTAATGTCACTGTGAAGGTAAATTAGATTACATAGTTGGGGTAAATTTAATTGGTCTACGGGGTAATTTATGTTATTACAAGGTAATTTAATCATGTAGGCTTCTTTTCTTATTACAACTCCAATCCCAACCAGAAAGACAAAAAAAATCCAACAAAACCCCACTTACAATTTTATCCAAACTATATAGCACATAAGTTATTAAAACTGCAATATTAATCACTCCATACTATACATCAAATATAACTAACATAACAACCATAATCTTAACTAATGAAATGGAGAGAAAAAAACCCAAAAAATACAACTTTGATGCAGTTAGACACAAAATAGAGTACAACAAAATATACTTAATGCACAACAACTTGAGACATGACAAAGAAAGGGAGGTTGTAAAATGAAGTTCCTTCGTACAATTCCAAACAATGAAGTGAGAACTTTATTAACTAATTGAATACATTGGTGACTAAAAATACCCACATGTCCCATATAAAAAAATTCGTTGTATTTTTCAGAAAATAATGGACTTATATCCATAAACAATTTGTTCTCGCACAACTAAATGTGAAAATCTACAATTATAAGACACCTTAATGAGAATACCCTACAACCTAAGATACAAAATAGTAACATTGTCACCATTATATCTTCTCTAATAATACCTGAACATAGACAACATACAACTAAAAAACCTTACATTTTTTTCAAAAATACCCCAACACACCTACAAAAATACCCCTTGACGCTTCATCGGTCTCATCTTGGCAAAAACGTAGTACAACCTCCGTACTGCACTTTGAGCACAACAAACATCAGGAACGACTTCAAGAACTCCACAATCCGTGCGTCCCCATCGGGCATTGCGATCAACCTCACGACAAACACCAAAACTTTCCTGCAAAGCTCTTTGCACACCTCATCCTTACACAAAAGCACCTAAAGAGGAAAAAAATTGTTCAATAAATGGTTGAAGCAAAAAGTCTAGTAAAGGTTTCACCTTTACAAAGATTTAGGGATCAGAGTGCGACGGGAGAGGAATCTTATGGACTTGACGATGAGAGAAACGGAGGACATCGAGGAGGTGTCGAGGGCGGAGAGGAGCTTGAGGACAACGACAGAATTGGAAAAAGAAAGAGGGAACAAGAAATCCTGAGGTTAGGGATGGAAGGAAGAGGGAAGAAGAAATTGAAGGAGAGAGATGAAAGAATGATGCATTCAACATGTTTTTTAATCTGCATATGTACTATCACCTTTTTTGTTTCCATATTTTAATTTTAGCTAGTCATTTCAATTTTTGAAATGATGTGAGGTGGAGTCCAACTCACCTTCCACGTCACCTGCGTGGGAAAAAGGTGGAAATAAGGATAGAAGACTACTTTTTTATATTTGCATTCTTCACACTTCACCGCTGCTCATAGATGTTAATTACAAGCAATTGAATATTTGTTGTAGCTCCAGATGGTCATGGGCTAAGTAAACAGAATCAGTGGTGGAATAAAAAAGAAAAATCGACTTTTGATTGCCGCTTAAGAAGCGTATTATGTTATTATCTAAAGCAAAACAAGGCGATCATAATAAAAAATTCGAAGTTTTTTACCGATGAATTATCTGCGTAAGAGGCGTATTATCTAAATCAAAACAAGGATATTATAGTAAGAGTTTTTGAAATTTTTTCCGATGAAAAATTATATACTTATAAGTCACAATTACTTATTACTTTAATTGTTTATTTAATTTATACTTTTAGTTAATGTTAGATACTTGTTGGGCTTTTGCTATCATAGATCTTATTTAGACATGCGTTTGTATGCAAATGAAAAATAAATCATTATCGGTGCAAGATCTGATAGAAGGGTGTTCTGAGTTTTTTTATCCTGAAATAATGTTATGTTCCATTGTCGTTGAAACACATAATTTATAATAATGTTGGTGTTTTAGACGAGGTATAGTAATTTTAATTTAAAATTTGTAAATGTTTATTGGTCACAAAATATTTTTTCAGATATAAAAGATATATATCAATGACTACGGCATTTATTAGGCAAAATACCACGATAGAGACCGTCAAATTTGAATATAAAATTGTTGAAAGTTCATCGCGTGCTTCTCTTATGATAGAAATGTAAGTGGATGATCAACAAGATTTATTGGTAATGTTAACCTTTAAGTATTTCAAACTTTTTATAAAAAAATATTAATTTTTAATTCTGCATTTAATCATGTGTAAGATTTTGATTTTCGAGGTTTGTGTGCTGAAAATATTGGGACACACGTGTTTGTTCTGGTAGGTTACGGGACCAAAAGAAAAACGAGGATTAGTATATATATGTCTAGTATATTTGTATTATTCATAACTTAACGAGGAAACTAGTGAGTTCGAGCTAAGCGAGCCAAGTTCAGACTTGTTTCATTGAATAAACAACCTCAAAAATGTGTTTGAACTCGACGAGCCAAGCTTAAGTCGAGCTTTTTCGAGCCGAGTGCGAGTTAGCTAACGAGTTCGTGTAAGTATTGACAACCCTAAATCTCATTAAGGTCATTTTCCATTTTTAATAAATATTGTAGTATGTGAAATAAATTTTGTAATTTTTTATAGTCTCATATCGGCAACTACAAAAATTTGAGCATCATGCTACCCTAGAAAACATTCAAAGAATCTCGGAGCATGGAGAGCAATAACAATTTGTGTAACACTAATGTGCTATATACAATAAGTAATTTATTTATCTTCTAAAAGATAAACCAAATGTGCAGTTAAATGGAAAAAAACCTAAACCCTTAAAAATGAGGCAACAAAAACAAATCAAATAGAGTTATGTTTCCAAAATAGAGTTATGTGTTAGGAATTAAGACCCATCAGTCCATCTGTAAGGACGTGAGAGAGAGAGGGAAGGTATGGGCTGTGTATGGTTGGAGGTATGGGAGAGGAGTGAGGTGGTATGGTGGAGGTATGGGGTAGGTATTAGGTTTTGTGTTTAAAAACCAAAAACTCACCCTTTTTGCATCTTTTGTTGCCACTCGTGTTTCCACCCAAACCTCACCCTTCTCCTTGCTTTTCCGGCGACCAGTGGAGGAAGAAGGCGGCGTGGAGGCTCCGGCGTGAGGAGGTCGCGCGTGTGGAGGCGACGGGCGTGAGCGTTGCTCCGGCGGTTTCGTCTTTCTTTTGAGGTATGCCAAGCATTAGTGTGTTTTGTGGTTCTCCATGTTGGGGGAAGTTTGGGTCGGTCGCGGGAGGTCGGATACCTCGCCGGCGACAAGAAAACAACGTAAAATCCTTGGCTGGTGCAAGGTTGCTGTCGACCAACGGTCGACCGGTGCCTTCGGGCGGTCGACCGGTGCTAGTGTAATTTGATGTTTTTGCCCAGAACCGGTCGGACGATGCCTTGGGGCGGTCGACCGATTATGCCAAATTTCGTGGGTTCGTGTTGATGTTGCCTGTTTCCGGTCGACCGAGCCTTGTGGTTCGACCGGAACTTAAGTTGTTGTTGTTTATTGATTGTTGGTGCGACCGATTAGTATATGCGTTCGACCGATTATATGACTTAGAATTACTAGGCTGACCCTGTAATGTTCGGTCGACCGGGACCCTTGAGTCGGTCGACCGATAGTTGAATTGATTTTGACTTAGTCAGACCTAGGATTTTGACCTGTCCGGTCGACCGGTTCTTCCCGCTGGTTCGACCGATTGGAGACAGAGTTTTGGGCACTTTGTTCGACCGTTTGGAGGAAATCCGTTCGACCGTTACTGTTGGTTTCGGTCGACCGGTTTGCCTGATTCGGTCGACCGATGGGGCACAGTACTGGTTTTCTTGTCCTAGTGAGATGTCAACTCTGTCCACGGAAACCCGTGTCCTCGCTTAGCGCGTGAGCCGGGAGGTGACGGTGGGTGCGTTCTGCGTGCCTGCCCAGGGACCGCCGTGTGGAAGAGTGTGGGCATCTGGGACGTGTCGTCTCCACAGATGGAGGGCGACGTAGCCTTGATGTTCTGACTCACAGTAGAGTAGCAGGCCTGAGGGATTGAGGATCCCGGTGCACGAGGTGCACGGCTCGTTGGAGCATGTTGACCCTGCGGGCTGTTTGAGCTCGGATCGCTCGTGTAGACGAGGCGATGATTGTTCCACCCGATGCTGTTCCGGGTGATGATTGTTCTGCCGATGCTGTTCCGGCGGAAGTGCCGTCCGACGACGTTTCCGGGCGATGGTGTCCCACCGATGCTGTTCCGGTGAGGGTATGGACTGCCGACGATCTTTTCCGGCAGGGTAGTCTGGACGGGCTCCTCCAGATGAGTGGACCGACCTGGGCGACGGCCCCGTTGGTGAGGTGTTGACCTCGAGATTTCAGCTGATTTCTACTTCGCGCAGGCGTGCGGACGCTCCTCACCGATCCCTTGACTAGAGTAGTCGCGTGTGGGGTTCGTTGCGTACCTTCTGCTAGACCGTATGTGCCTACGGTAGGTCTCAGAGTGGGACCCCTTACAGTTTGCGGACAGAGGTCCTGTGGTTCCCCGTGGTGGGATTGTTTACCCCGTAGTGGGTCTGTTTACCCGTTGAGGGATTGTTTTATGTATCGCATTGATGTCATGCCATGATGACTAGTATGATAGATTTCATTGATAGTCTTGCATGCATTTAGGGCTTGGTATACGGGGTTTCCTTTCAGGAAACTCAGGCATTGTTGTTGCACTTTTTATTTCAGGACCACAGTAGGTCCGGGTGGGTGGTGACCGAGGACGGAGCGCTTTGGAGTCGGATCCTCTTCGGCATTTGCGAGATTGTACGACTACTTGTATTTTCATTTCTTTCATCTGGATTGTAGTTGTACACCTTTTGTAAACTCCATGTATTTTGGGTGCACCCGGATTTATATATTTATATATTAGTGACGTTCCCGCCTTGAGTTGTCAGTTTTATTCGTTATTTCGAAATTTTAAATCTTCCGCTGTTTCGGGACGTTACAACTTGGTATCAGAGCGGTCGATTCCTGTGTCTTCGTCTAAAGAACCACCCTTAGGAGTAGTGTTAGAGGCATGCATTACTTTCTGTAGCTCATGCATGCATTGTTGCTTATCTGTTGATTGATTGTGGTGGCAGATGCCTCCGAGGCGTGTGAGAGGTACGCCCCTGCCGCGTAGTTCCAGTGAGGGGACGGGAGGCGCGGCATGGGAGGAGGAGCGGCGTACGCTCTATGGCACTATGGACAGGCTGGGCGAGTTTCTGGAGCGCCAGGCTGCCCGAGCTGAGCAGGCAGGACCTGGTGTGGTGCACGACAGGTTCATGAGGCAGCATCCTCCGACTTTTGAGGGCGGAGTGGATCCTGAGCTGGCTGAGGACTGGATCTTCACGATTCAGAAGATCTTCCGTGCGATTGGATGTGCACCGGAGCTGCAGGTAGGTCTGGCTACCTACGTGCTGAGAGGTCAGGCGTCGAGCTGGTGGAGGAGTACATCTGCAGTTGTGTTCGCCGACCGAGATGATGTGACTTGGGAGGAGTTTCTGGAGGAGTTTAATCAGAAATACTTCCCGCCGCTTGTCAGAGATGCGAAGAGAGAGGAGTTCCTGGCGTTGGAGCAGAGGGATATGACGTTAGCTGCCTACGTCGATCGGTACAACGCCCTGGAGCGCTACTGTCCAGAGATTTATGTTACTCAGGAGCAGAGAGCGAGGAAGTTTGTGAGGGGACTGAGGAAGCAGTTGAGGTCTCGTGTTCTCACCAGTATGCCGCGGACTCTGGCAGATGCAGTGGAGTGCGCGACGGTTCTTGATCGGGACTTTCAGGAGAACTACCAGGAGGCTAGGAGACCTCAGGGTAGTGCAGTGGGGCGTGCAGCTGGCCGTTCCGCAGTGGTGGCCGGCAAGAGGCCTCGGTCTGATGGGGGAGGAGCGCGTCGGCCCGGGATGTGCGGTTCTTGTGGTGGAGCTCATCCGGGGCAGGAGTGTCCCCGTCGTACTGGAGCGTGTCTGGGTTGCGGCCAGATGGGGCACTTCATTCGAGATTGTCCGCAGAGGCGGGGAGAGCCGAGTAGGAGGCCAGGACCGCCAGCAGCAGGCAGGAGCGGAGGCAGTCGCGCAGTTGCACCACCGGGACCGAGCAAAGTCGCCGGGCGGGTCTTCACCATCCAGGCTGAGGAGGCGAGGGACTCCAACACTGTGGTGGAAGGTACTCTTTCTGTTTCTGGTCGTGTTGCTAGAGTCCTTTTTGATTGCGGTGCCACTCACTCCTTCATTTCGGAGAAGTTTGCTGGCGAGTTGGGTCGGACCCCTGAGCTGCTGACTGTGTGTTTGGAAGTCAGTACGCCCATGGGTGAGGTGGGCACTGTGGGGAGCTTCCTCCCCGGCACCACAGTTGTTTCGGGAGACCAAGATTTTCCGGCAGATCTGGTCTTGCTACCGATGGAGGACTTCGACGTCATACTTGGGATGGATTGGCTGTCCCAGTACGATGTTCGGGTCTTTTGCCGCGAGAAGAAGATTCTGATTCCGAGGGAGGACCTGCCTGATGTTGTGATCAGAGGGCTGAGAGGCAGAGGTCGGATTATGGTCTCGGCAGTGAAGGCACAGAGATTGATCCAGCAGGGATGCAGAGCTTATGTGGCTACACTGGTAGTGTCAGATTCTGAGTCGAGGAGTCTGGAGGACATAGAGGTGGTACGGGATTTCGCAGATGTGTTTCCAGTGGATATCCCGGGGCTACCGCCACACCGAGAGATCGAGTTCGGCATCGACTTGGTGGAGGGTGCGACTCCGCAGTCGAAGGCTCCGTATAGGATGGCACCTGCAGAGTTGGCTGAGCTGAAGAAGCAGTTGCAGGAGTTGATGGATACAGGGTTCATCCGACCTAGCGTCTCGCCGTGGGGAGCGCCAGTCTTGTTCGTGAAGAAGAAGGATGGGTCGTTGCGGATGTGCATCGACTACAGGATGCTGAATAAGGTTACCGTTAGGAACCGGTATCCCTTACCCAGGATCGAGGACCTGTTTGATCAGTTACAGACGGCGAAGGTCTTCTCGAAGATTGATTTGAGATCGGGGTATCATCAGCTGAGGATCAGGGAGGCAGATGTTCAGAAGACAGCCTTCAGGACGCGGTACGGCCACTACGAGTTCTTGGTGATGCCATTTGGACTGACGAATGCACCTGCAGCATTCATGGACCTGATGAACAGAACGTTCAAGCCGTACCTTGACAGTTTTGTGATTGTGTTCGTCGACGACATCTTGGTGTACTCGCCGGACTGGGAGCAGCACCGAGAGCACTTGAGGATTGTGCTTGGCATCTTGAGGGATCAGCAGTTGTATGCCAAGTACAAGAAGTGCGAGTTTTGGTTGGATCAGGTGGCGTTCTTGGGACACATCGTGTCGAAGGACGGGATCTCAGTGGACCCAGCGAAGGTGGAGGCAGTGACGCAGTGGAAGGCTCCGACGAGCGTGACTGAGATCAGGAGTTTTCTGGGGTTAGCAGGCTACTACAGGCGATTCATCCAGGATTTCTCCCGACTTGCTTCTCCGCTCACTGCTTTGACGCGGAAGGGAGTTAGGTTTGCTTGGTCCCAGAAGTGCGAGGACAGTTTTCTTGAGTTGAAGCGACGGCTGACGACAGCACCGATCCTGACACTTCCGAGCGGCAGCGGAGGGTTTGTGATTTACAGTGATGCATCAGGGATCGGTTTGGGTTGCGTACTTATGCAGCACGGGAAGGTCGTGGCGTACGCTTCGAGACAGTTGAAGGATCATGAGAGGAACTACCCCACTCATGACTTGGAGTTGGCGGCGGTAGTTCATGCACTGAAGACTTGGCGGCATTATCTGTACGGGGAGCAGTTCGAGGTTTTCACCGATCACCAGAGCTTGAAGTACCTATTTTCGCAGAAGGAGCTGAATATGAGGCTGAGGAGGTGGCTCGAGTTCATTAAGGACTACGACCTCACCATATCCTATCATCCGGGGAAGGCCAATTCAGTTGCTGATGCACTGAGCAGGAGAGTTGAGGTGTCGGTAGCGAGCCTCTGCGTTCAGGAGTGGAGATTGCTTGAGTCCCTGTCAGAGTGGAGGCCGTTTGCTGGGTCAGCAGAGGGGGCAGTGATTGCTGGTTTGAGAGTTGAGCCGCAGACTGTCTCGAGAGTTGTGCAGGCTCAGGGTACCGATGCAGAGTTGGCTGGTCTGGTGCAGTTGTCTGCTCAGGAGGGATCTGATTTCAGCATTGGAGCAGATGGTGGTCTGAGGTTCAGAAGCCGTATTTGGGTGCCGAGGGTGGATGAGCTGAGAGAGGAGATCATGGAGGAGGCACACCGAGCACGATATTCCATTCACCCGGGGAGCACGAAGATGTATAAGGACCTGCAGCGTAATTTCTGGTGGAAGGGGATGAAGCGAGACATAGCGGAGTTTGTGAGCAGATGCTTGGTCTGCCAGCAGGTGAAGATTGAGCATCAGCGACCAGCAGGACCGATGCAGTGTATCGAGCTTCCCGAGTGGAAGTGGGAGCACGTGACGATGGATTTTGTCACAGGATTGCCGAAGACGAGGAGATTCCACGACGCGATTTGGGTGATAGTCGATCGACTGACCAAGTCGGCGCATTTCTTAGCGATCAGGACCACGTTGCCTTTGGAGGGTCTGGCTCGGTTGTACGTGGAGGAGATAGTCAGGTTGCATGGGGTGCCAGTGAGCATCATCTCCGATCGAGATCCACGATTCACTTCCAGATTTTGGGGGAGTCTGCAGCAGGCTTTGGGGACGCGTCTGAGATTCAGTACAACGTTCCATCCGCAGACCGATGGTCAGTCAGAGAGGACGATTCAGACCTTGGAGGATATGCTGAGAGCATGCACACTGGACTGGGCAGGGCACTGGGATGAGCACTTGCCGCTGATAGAGTTCGCCTACAACAACAGCTACCACTCGAGTATTGGGATGGCACCGTACGAGGCGTTGTACGGGAGGCCTTGCAGATCACCGGTATGCTGGAGTGATGTGGGCGAGAGGCAGTTAGTGGGTCCAGAGATCGTGCAGATGTATGCAGAGAAGGTGGATGTGATCAGGAGGAGACTGGCCACAGCACAGAGCAGGCAGAAGAGTTATGCTGATCGACGCAGGCGGGCGTTGAGTTTCGAGGTGGGCGACCATGTGTTTCTGAAGATCTCTCCTGCCCGAGGAGTCATGAGGTTCGGGAAGAAGGGGAAGCTTAGTCCGAGATATGTTGGACCTTTCGAGATCTTGGACCGAGTTGGTGAGGTCGCCTACCGGATTGCTTTGCCGCCGCAGTTTTCGGGTCTGCATAATGTCTTCCATGTGTCGATGCTGAGGAAGTATGTGGCAGATCCGTCGCATGTCATTGAGATTGCAGTTCCAGAGATTCAGCAGGACTTGTCGCTCGAGGAGAGGCCGGTCGAGATTGTTGATCGCATGGATCATCAGCTCAGGAGGAGGACCATTCCAATGGTGAAGGTCAGGTGGCAGCATCACAGCGAGCGCGAGGCCACTTGGGAGATCGAGGAGGATGTCAGAAGGCGGTATCCAGAGCTTTTCGGTGAGTGTTTGCTTTGATTTCGGGACGAAATCCTTTTAAGGAGGGTGGATTGTAAGGACGTGAGAGAGAGAGGGAAGGTATGGGCTGTGTATGGTTGGAGGTATGGGAGAGGAGTGAGGTGGTATGGTGGAGGTATGGGGTAGGTATTAGGTTTTGTGTTTAAAAACCAAAAACTCACCCTTTTTGCATCTTTTGTTGCCACTCGTGTTTCCACCCAAACCTCACCCTTCTCCTTGCTTTTCCGGCGACCAGTGGAGGAAGAAGGCGGCGTGGAGGCTCCGGCGTGAGGAGGTCGCGCGTGTGGAGGCGACGGGCGTGAGCGTTGCTCCGGCGGTTTCGTCTTTCTTTTGAGGTATGCCAAGCATTAGTGTGTTTTGTGGTTCTCCATGTTGGGGGAAGTTTGGGTCGGTCGCGGGAGGTCGGATACCTCGCCGGCGACAAGAAAACAGCGTAAAATCCTTGGCTGGTGCAAGGTTGCTGTCGACCAACGGTCGACCGGTGCCTTCGGGCGGTCGACCGGTGCTAGTGTAATTTGATGTTTTTGCCCAGAACCGGTCGGACGATGCCTTGGGGCGGTCGACCGGTTATGCCAAATTTCGTGGGTTCGTGTTGATGTTGCCTGTTTCCGGTCGACCGAGCCTTGTGGTTCGACCGGAACTTAAGTTGTTGTTGTTTATTGATTGTTGGTGCGACCGATTAGTATATGCGTTCGACCGATTATATGACTTAGAATTACTAGGCTGACCCTGTAATGTTCGGTCGACCGGGACCCTTGAGTCGGTCGACCGATAGTTGAATTGATTTTGACTTAGTCAGACCTAGGATTTTGACCTGTCCGGTCGACCGGTTCTTCCCGCTGGTTCGACCGATTGGAGACAGAGTTTTGGGCACTTTGTTCGACCGTTTGGAGGAAACCCGTTCGACCGTTACTGTTGGTTTCGGTCGACCGGTTTGCCTGATTCGGTCGACCGATGGGGCACAGTACTGGTTTTCTTGTCCTAGTGAGATGTCAACTCTGTCCACGGAAACCCGTGTCCTCGCTTAGCGCGTGAGCCGGGAGGTGACGGTGGGTGCGTTCTGCGTGCCTGCCCAGGGACCGCCGTGTGGAAGAGTGTGGGCATCTGGGACGTGTCGTCTCCACAGATGGAGGGCGACGTAGCCTTGATGTTCTGACTCACAGTAGAGTAGCAGGCCTGAGGGATTGAGGATCCCGGTGCACGAGGTGCACGGCTCGTTGGAGCATGTTGACCCTGCGGGCTGTTTGAGCTCGGATCGCTCGTGTAGACGAGGCGATGATTGTTCCACCCGATGCTGTTCCGGGTGATGATTGTTCTGCCGATGCTGTTCCGGCGGAAGTGCCGTCCGACGACGTTTCCGGGCGATGGTGTCCCACCGATGCTGTTCCGGTGAGGGTATGGACTGCCGACGATCTTTTCCGGCAGGGTAGTCTGGACGGGCTCCTCCAGATGAGTGGACCGACCTGGGCGACGGCCCCGTTGGTGAGGTGTTGACCTCGAGATTTCAGCTGATTTCTACTTCGCGCAGGCGTGCGGACGCTCCTCACCGATCCCTTGACTAGAGTAGTCGCGTGTGGGGTTCGTTGCGTACCTTCTGCTAGACCGTATGTGCCTACGGTAGGTCTCAGAGTGGGACCCCTTACAGTTTGCGGACAGAGGTCCTGTGGTTCCCCGTGGTGGGATTGTTTACCCCGTAGTGGGTCTGTTTACCCGTTGAGGGATTGTTTTATGTATCGCATTGATGCCATGCCATGATGACTAGTATGATAGATTTCATTGATAGTCTTGCATGCATTTAGGGCTTGGTATACGGGGTTTCCTTTCAGGAAACTCAGGCATTGTTGTTGCACTTTTTATTTCAGGACCACAGTAGGTCCGGGTGGGTGGTGACCGAGGACGGAGCGCTTTGGAGTCGGATCCTCTTCGGCATTTGCGAGATTGTACGACTACTTGTATTTTCATTTCTTTCATCTGGATTGTAGTTGTACACCTTTTGTAAACTCCATGTATTTTGGGTGCACCCGGATTTATATAATTATATATTAGTGACGTTCCCGCCTTGAGTTGTCAGTTTTATTCGTTATTTCGAAATTTTAAATCTTCCGCTGTTTCGGGACGTTACACCATCACATACAGATGTTTTAACTATAAACCTTCAAATTGCGGTTTAACTATAAAATCAAACTATTTGGATTTTCAATTTGAAATTTAAATTTGAATTTCATTAAACAACCGCATGTGCTATATACACACGTGCACGCTCGCACACAGACACGTGTCATGTTTGTTAACAATTTTGTTGTGCCATAATAATATTTTATTTGAAAATTTGTTGTGCCATAATACTTCACATACTTTTTAAGTTTTTAACAAACGTGGGGTTTGAAACATACACGTGATCTCATGTCGAACAGTGTCAAACGCGAGACTAGGCTTCTTTTTGCACAAGGTTAGACATGAATACGTGATGTAGTAGTCTTCAGATTTACATAATTTTAGGTGGAAATCAAGACTATTATTTTTCATGAGTTCTGCAAAAAGTTGTTTTCTTACCGGATATAAGAAACGTTATAGGCCATGCAAAAGAAGATAAGAAGACAAATGAAGAGATGAAAGCATTGTTTTTCATTTGCTATTTTGGCATGGTTGATGCTTTCAACGACGGCATTATTTTCTCTTGTTTTTATTAATGAAAGGAAGCTATGTTTATGATAAATGCATCGAGGGTGGATTGGAAAGATGTAACAATTTTTTATTGGATAGAATTACTAAACTTTGTTGCTAACTGTGAGATGCATTGGATCTTTATGTTTAGATTTGAACAAAAAACAAATACAATCCAAGTCAATTGGATTAGTATGGTCGGGTTTGTCAATTTATGGATTTAATCTAGTCTCATAATTTTGAATCCAAAAAAGCAGGTCTGATTTTAGTCTAAAGGGTCGTGTCAATCAACAAAATATTATATTTATATATAAGTATAGGTTGAGCTGTTGAGTTTTCTTGTCCATTGTGTCAAAGATTAAGTTGTTTTTTTGGCATTTGGAGCTTCAAGGACTATATCAAATGATTATCTAAATGATCTACATTTCTTATCTATTAGAAATCGCAGATGGTCAGTTGCATTTTGCTTCATTAGGTCAATTGGAAATAACCTGGGTTGCGTACATCCTACATACCCTTATCTTGTCTAGACGGGAGTCTCTTTTGAGGCATCAGGATAATGTTTATGTTGAAATATAAGTTTTGTTTTAAAGTTTAAGGGATGGTAACGACTAAATGAGTCGAGAGTGTTTTGAGGACATGTTAACCTGAAATAAGCCAAATTACACCCAATTTTATTTGGATCAATCTGGTCCAACTCAAAGTCAGGTCTCTTATGGATTTATAAAATTTTTCGAAACAAGATAAGCTAGGTCTACTTTTTTATATAGAATATACACAGACACTTATATAGAACCTTAACAAATCTATTACGCTATCTTAAATTCCACCTTTTTTCCTTCAACAGATTGGGAGCTTTTATGTTTGTTCTACGTATATGTGAGCAATCGAATGGGTAATTTCGTCTTTGATTAGATGCTATTCATTTATGAAAAAATATCCACTTAAAAATTAGGGAACTACTAAACGTCGTCCCAAAACTACTTAAATCGCCCCTTGAAATTACCAAATTGCCCTTAACAATATATTTAATACCCATATCGTCCCGTGTCTATAAATTAGGCCTACGGTCTTGTATATTCATAATTTATCAGTAAAAATACCACGAAAATGTCTGGCGAAGGTGATGCATCCGGTGAGGTAAGTCTGGCACGGGGCAAATTTTGGGCCGGGCGTCTGCATTAGACGCCTCCCCCAAGGTGAGGGCGTCTGCGTAGGACGTCCTCCCCTTGGCCGAGGCGTCTAACGCAGACGCCTACGCAATGGGAGAGGCGTCTTATGTAGACGTCCTCCCCTTGGGTAAGGCGTCTGTAGTAGACGCCCTTCCCTAGGGTCAGGCGTCCTACGCAGACGCCTCACCCTTGGGAAGGGCGTTTAACTCAGACGCCCCTCCCATGGGGTAGGCGTTTAATACAGACGCCTGGAATTATTTTGATTTTTTTAATTTTGTTTTTTTTTTGTAGGTTCCGTTGGAAGATTTCGGTGGTGATGGAGTGGATTACAGTGAGTTATTTCAAACTACTTAAATCTTTGAAACAATCGATGAAGCATGTAAATGGGCCAAACAAGTAGCTATCAGAGCTGGGTTTTTTTTTGTCGTGTCGTCGTACAAAACAAGATCAGATAGTCGGATGGATTGTTATTTGAGATGCGACCGGCAAAATCAAATGGAGTCTCGGGATATGGATACTGCACTTCGAAGAAACACCAAAAGAAAGGGTTGCGGTTGTCGTTTCTTAATAAAAGTGGTGGAGCGACGAGATCGTGATGGATGGGTTGTGGTTTTTAATAGTGCTCACAGACATCACAACCACAGACTGACAGTTTATCCAGAGGGTCATCGTCAAATTAGTGGTCTAAGTTCTGGGGCGAAGAAGATTGTTCGTGATATGACTGAGGCGCAAGCAAAACCATGGAACATCTTGAAGGCAGTAAAAGAAAAATTCCCGGAGGACAATCCAAATCAAAGGCATATTTATAATTTCAGAGATTACATGAGGAGGACAAAATCTGAAGACCGGAATCCCGTCCAGCAGTTTCTCTATCAAGCAGTGCAGTGTGAGTACTTACATTGGATTATGGCGGATCCAGAAACTGATGTCGTCACTCACGCTTTTTTGGCACATCCGACGTCAGTCCAGTTGTTGCGGACATATCCTTTCGTTATCTGCATGGATTCGACTTACAAGACGAACAAGTATAAGATGCCTTTGTTCGAAATGATTGGGGTCACACCAACAAACATGAATTTCCTTATTGGATATGCGATTTTGATGGATGAAACTTACTCCAGTTATCTGTGGGTGATGGAGAAGTTGCGAGATCTGTTATTGGGGATTGTCAGCCCGACTGCAATAATAACAGACCGGGAGTTAGGCCTTATGCGACCAGTGAGAGAGGTATTTCCTGACTCTGCTCATTTACTCTGCACATGGCACATCAACAAAGACGTATTGAACTACGCATACCACGTATTCGGGAAAAATAAGCATATGGCAGAGACTTTGAGGCGTGGAAGATGGAGGAAAATCATGCTTTCTACTTCAGAAGCCGAGTATGATAGAGCTGTGTATGCTCTGAAAGATTTGTATAGATCGTGGCCGGCTATCACGGAGTATCTGGACACCACGTGGTTGGTGCATAAAGAAAAGTTTGTGCTGAATTGGACGAACAAAGTCCTTCATTTTGGGAACACCACGAATTGTAGGGTCGAAAGTGCTCATTCGGCTCTAAAAGAGTGGATTTCTACATCGACTGCAGCTCTGGACACTCTTTTCGAGCGCGTCAACGCGGCTATTGAAATGCAGCTGACGAATATTCGAAACGCTCTTGAAGACTCGAGACGGCGAAATTTGACTAATTTCGGACATGCTCTATATCGTCACATAAATGGTCGAGTTTCGCATCACTGCTTGCAATTGCTGAGTCAGGAGGTGAAAAGAATGCAAGAGTTAGATGATGAAGTTGAATATCGTTGTGAGTGCGCTTTTCTGACTTCTCATGGGATACCTTGCGCATGTACCATCCGCGGATGTCTTGAATCAGACAACGGAATTTACTTAGAGCAGATTCATTCGTTCTGGAGGACACTTGTCATTGGGGAAGGAGCCGGGAACGCAGAGTTTGTGTCTCAGGCAGCTCAAGACGCCGGACATTTTCGCAGCCTGGTTGATGAGATTGCAGGAAGTGACCCCACCGTAATTCGATCTGCCTCTCGGGTTTTATTCGAGCAGCTACACCCCGAACATGCGAATTTGAGAGAGCCTGCAGAAAAAACAAAGCTACGAGGTCGACCAAGGGGAAAGTCGACACGACGGGACCCTAGTGCGTTTGAGTATGCAGAGCGAGGTAGTGGTCGATCTTCAGGTAGTGGGAGTAGAGGTCGTGGTCGTTCTTCCGGTAGTGGAAGCAAAGGTCGTGGTCGATCTTCTGGTTCTTCGTCTGTGAGGGGAGGATCAGGTATACCATCCCTATATTTATTGTTATTATAATTTTGTTATTTATTTCAGTAAATATGTATCTTTTGTTATTATATGTAACTGTATTTTTTGTTTATATTGAAGTGACTGGGCGGGCTGACGTAGACGACTTTCCATATGCGGATAGGATTCCAGGAATCATTATGTCATTCCTACACCAGTGGAATGATGTACGTGCTGATGGAAACTGTGGATTTCGATGTGTCGCCGATGTTTTTCACGGTGGTGAAGACAATTGGCAACTCGCCCGTCGTTCGATTTCAAATGAGCTAGCTGCGAACCCATCTTTTTATAAGCACGTATACTACGACGGTGTGGCGCAGGCTCGTCACCGGATTAATTGGGGCGGGGGACCTTGTGGCGAGAATCACTACATGGAGACGTGGACGGACTTGTTTCCCATTGCAAATTTTTACAAGTGTGCAGTTATGTTCTTCTCTCTCGGAAATGATGGTTCGTTGTACCCATGTCTTACAGTTCTACCTTGGGAGAGTCCACCTACCGTGACGAGACCGTGCAGAGAGTTGATTATTGCTCATTTAGGGAGTTACACTCATTACATTCGTTTGGATTTGAATGAGGGATTCCCCGTACCTCCTATAGCGACTCTGTGGTTTCAAGTACGAGATGAGAGTGTTATTGGATGGGAGCTGGAGTACCAAAATAGGATAGCATCTTGGCAACAATTATGTAATATGTTTTGATATGTTTGTACACTATATATTGTTGCTTTATTATGTAATATGTTTTGATATGTTTGCTTTATTTGCATTATATATAATAGTACGATACGTTAGCAAACACAAATAAAAATAATAAGCGTATGACAAATAAGCAAACACAAATACAAATAATAAGCGTACGATATGTTAGCAAACACAAACACAAATACAAATAATAAGCGTACGACAGATAAACAAATATAAATGCAAATACTAAGAGTACGGTACAACAGATCAGCCTACTCATCATCCGAATCATGGTCGGAGATGCCTAACTGAGTATGCCACGAGTGTATGATCTCATCCAAATCTCCGCATGCAGCTCTGGCATCGTCTGGCAGCTCATCCCTCATCTGCAAGATTGGGTCTACAGCCCGTATCATCTTACCCATCCACTGCACATAACAATAACATTAGCGTACATTAACAAATTATACGGTACAAATAAATATAGATAAAATGAAAAAATTACCAGATCGCCACACGTCCTATCTGGTGGTCGATCTGCTCTCCGGGAGGCACCACGGACGATGATAGGATGTGAGTAACTACCGAACCAATCAAGATAACGTGCATCACACTCGGAGGGGTCGCGACTACGTCTGAAGTCGCCAAGGAACAATCGGCATGATCTCGGAAATGTCCGCCAAGTCGATTCCGCTGTAGAAGTGGGGAACCTGACGTCGTACGTCGCTGCTGTCGCAGACCGCACCGCATGCTCTGGTGTCGGGATGTCAACCGGGATCACCTGAACATATCCTAACTGACGCAAGACCCGATCGGGCATATAAGGCTCTATGATATCCCGATAACGAATAAGACCCATCAATAAAGTCCTCGGGACATCCGCTGCTGGGTCAGGACCATAGGGTAACCACTCCACCTAAAGTTTAACACATTAATAATAATACATCTTAAAATTAAATAAATGGTGTAAAGTTTGATACCTCTGATGCAGTCATCTGATCTAGCCGTGCGCGGATGGAACGCAATCGTCCATCGCTCTTGTCCTCGCTCCGGACGGCCCACATACCCGAACGTGGATGACCCTCGTCGATAATCTTCCGCTCACGATGCGGGCGGAATGCAGGAAAGTACTCGTATATCCACGCCTGCAGCAGCGTAAGACAACCTGCAATCCCAGAACAATCCGCACGGCTAGCTATCCCAAGCTGCCGGTACAGGTATGCCAACGTCGCTGACCCCCACGAGTACTCACGAACGGTGTCCGGGTCCCTAGCCTCCAGTAGATCGCGTGGTCTGATCCGACAACCACTCTTGTCGACAAACAAGACGGCTCCGAGCATCAAGAATAGGTACGCCGTCAACTGTGTATCATCGGCCCGCGGAGGTCGTGCCCGTCTGCATAGGTCCTCAAGGGAGTCGATGCCGACACCACCACCACTCCATAAAGTTGTATCTCTCGCCAGACCATCAGGTGTGACACCAAGCAACTCTGCCACATAACACCTCAGCTCAGACGTCGACCCCTGAGCACTAACCAGACGACCATCCACAGGAATGCGCAGGATCTGGAAAACATCGTGAAGCATGATCGTCATCTCTCCGAAAGGCATGCGGAAAGTGTTGGTGTCAGGCTGTCACTGCTCCACAAACGCAGAAATCAAAGGCATGTCGAGATAAGGGAACACGCTGTACGGTAAGTGCCCCAAATGCGTGGCACTAATCTCCTCTCTGATATCAGCACTCAGTGTAGACCGCCAACCCTGTAGTGCTGTACAGGCTCTGTGCCGATTATGGCACTTCAGAACCTTCCGATCCTCTCCGTCCCAGATCCGTCTAGCGATGTGACCCCAGAAACTAGGAATGACGCTCCCATCTAAAGGACCACCAGGCGTCATACTGCTCACGATCCAAGAATCGTCCTGGACCCTCTTCTTCTTCTGAGCGCGGGGATCAACAGTGCACGAGCTCGAATCCCCAGTCGTAAACCTCCCACCCCTACCCTTCCGCACCATCCATCCCGCGGAAGTAGAACTACCCGCTCGACCACGTCCTCTGCTATACTCCCCCTGCCTCTCCACCTCCGGGCGCTCTAACTCATACGGGTCATCATCGTCGCTCCCGTCGTCGGGACTGTCCACATGCTCATCATCGAAGGAATCATCATCCTCCCCACGACGACGTAATGCCTCTCTCTCCCTCCTGACCGAAGCAGATATCCCCCGTCTACGTGGATGACGCGGTGCTGAATCATCCTCTAAAGAACGGAAGGCGTGTAATGGTATCGACTTGCCTTTCCCTCCACTGTGACCCGATGACTATTAATTGAAATTTTAATTACAAATTTGTTAAATTTGTTAAACTAAATTATCATATTTATCACAATTGTTAAACTAAATCAAAATTTGTTAAACTAAATTATCACAATTGTTAAACAAAATCAAAATTTGTTAAACTAAATTAAAACAATTGTTAAACTAAATCAAAAATTGTTAAAACTAAATATCACAAATGTTAAACTTAATAAGAATTTGTTAAATTAAATTTTCAGATTTATCACAATTTATTAAAGTAATTATCAGATTTAATAATTTAAAAAAAAAATTTGTGGAGGCGTCTGCGAGAGACGCCTCCCCTATGGTGGAGGCGTATGTCGGAGACGCCTCCTCTTTGGGGGAGACGTCTGCCGAAGACGTCTCCTCCATCGGGAAGACGTCTTCCCCAGACGTCTCCCGCTAGTGGCCGGCGTCCGAGGGAGACGCCCCCCGCATGGGTCGGGCGTCCTCGGAAGCCGCTCCCCCCATGGGGGGAGCGGTTTCCTCGGACGCCCGCCCCATGCGGGGGGCGTCTCCCTCGGACGCCGGCCACTTTTTTTAATTTTTTTTAATTTTTAAAAACAAATAAATAAAGTAAGGTTACCGTATACGGGTACACCGGGGGAACTGTTGGCTGCTTGCCTGGCCTCCGAGACATTTCTAATCTTCTGTAGTAGGTATAGGAAGAGAAAGTTTTGAAAAAAGAGTGAAATTGTGAGATATATAAGCAAAAATAGGATGAAGGGCAATTTGGTAATTTCAAGGGACGATTTAAGTAATTTTGGGGTGATGTTTAGCAGTTCAGAAAAATTATGCACCACAAACTTTTTCCTCTGCACGGGCTCAGTGCTGACCATTTGTTCTCGTAATTTCTTATAGCAAAGCATGGATAGAAACCATTTCTTGTTGAGTCCCACTCTCGCAAACAACATCAAGTCTATTTATTATATCCGTAGATATGGGAGCATCTTTCTGGATTTGTTATAATATGTGACCTCTGATCTTGAAACATGTGAATAAGGGTCTGGGGATAAGGCCTAAACAAAAATATAAGATGAAGCATGCTTGAAAGATATGGTAGATGTAATGTCACAAACATTAGATGGGACATAATGTAGGGGTTCTTCAGAAAATATCATCCTTTGCATGTTTATGAAAATACTTCCTACATTCTGTTATTTGTCAAAATATTTTTCATATTCAGTTTTTTTATAAAAATCCCGACCCTCTATACGTGACGTTATTTAGCTCCATTCGCATTGTTAACCTCCCACAATTTCACTATTTTCCGATCACCTTGGCCCTTCTTCCTCTTCCTCCTCGACCTCCTATTATAACTTGTATTGACTTCCAAGTGGAGAAACAATTTTTTAAAGGAAACCCATACAATTTTCTGTTGGAAATTGGTTTAAATTTGTTAAGGCAGAAAGATGGAAAACGGTCGACCGGTATTGGACATCGTTCGACCGATTTTATCAGGCACTTTCAGAAGTGAAAAATAGTTGACCGTTCAATCGATTTTTTCAAAGACTTTTTGGAGTTCGGAAAACTACAGAAAGTTGAAGATAACTGTGGAGCTTTTTCTGGTAACGGTAACAGTTGATCAGTGGAGGATTCCGGTAGACTGTTTACCCACGATCTACATATTTTTCTGTATGGTTTTGAGTCGAGTATTTAAAGGGTTTTCGTCATTTTGTTGTACACAACACATCATTACTATTTCCTTTTGAGTGATCAGGGTTAGAGAATTCTTGAGAGCTTTGGAGGACACATTGCATTCAAACCCTTGTAATCTTGGTTGTTTCTCTTGTTGGAGAAGAAGAAGAAGGAAAGAAAACCCGCGGAGGACCCCCAAGGACGTAGGCACATTGCCGACCCTTGTAAATCGCGTGTGTTGTGGTTGTTTCAGGTGTGTGTTGCCGTTTATTGCTTGTGTGTCTTTCATCTTGTGTGTTTTGTTGCTATTAAAGTTTGGGAGATAGACAAAAGTTTGTTTAATTCCGCAAATCAATATTATTGTGATCCGTTGGTGCATTTTAATTCGTCGTTTCGTAGTAGCATTGTTTAGAATTTCTCCCAACACTTTCCATATAAGCAATGATTGACATCATATATTGCATATATTTGTGTCTTATATCCTTTATTTTTAGCCTAAGCAATGCTATGTAACGAGTTTATGTTTAAGTTTCAGGAAAAAATATGTTTGAGAAGAAGAGATTCAAAAAGGACTCAAAAGCAAGGAAAATGACTAAGTTGCAAGACTTATGGACTGAGGTGAAAGAGAGAAGGACCCGAATGTAAAACCAAAAGGATCAATGAGCAAATCAAGAAGCTCCACACCTTAATGATGAGTAATTTTTCAATTAAATCCGGAACCAACCATGAACAACCAAATCAGGTTTATCAAACACCAAGAAATCAATCTAGAACCAAACCAAACAAATCCAGACCCGATCAAACAAATACAGACCGCTAATTAGTGGTCCCAGACCGCCAATCAACAGTCAAGATTGCTTCAAAACGCACATGCCTTGGTCGGGTGTTAGATTAGGTTGTATTTAGTCCATATTTGGTATGCTTTTAGTCCCATACCCATGGATTGTCTCAGATTAACTTTTTTCATGCCTATAAATAGAACTCTTCACCTTCCTTTGTATTTACCCATTGTTTGGTGACATTCTCTCTACTTCGAGTAAGCCTTAGAGCAAAACTCAAGATGAAGAAGAATGCTACTTGTAATGTGAGTCATGTAAATAAAAAGGTCTTTATAGTTTGTTTTAATGTTGTCTTTGTTTTAATGCTTGTTTGTTTAGCATGTTTTGTTTGTCTTAATCTTAGTAGAAGTAATTAGCTTGTCTCCATTTCCTATCTTAATTACCTTAATTTCGTTTTGTCTTCTTTTAATGAGTAGTGAGTAGTTTCATCCCCCTTTGGGGGTGGAGATGATGTTCATACATACATTAAATAATGAAAATGAATGCTTTATTTTGAAATGTGTTGATAAATGTGAATGTATGTTTGTTTGTTTAGAGTAGAACACTTCACTTGATGAGTTTTGCCACAACTATTAGACACGTCTCATGCTTGTTTATGTTCTGAAATAACCAACTTGTGTATGTAAATGTTAATCAACTAAGTTAGTGATTGGATTGATAGGTTTTGTCGTAACCATTAGACACTTCCTATACATGAAAACACTACCTACATTTGTGCCTATTGAATGTATTCTTCGCCATTTTATTGCATTTGTGCACTCACTCCACCCCTTAGGGGTCTCTCTTCCTGAGTTACAACTTTGCATTAAGTTCTCTTAGTTTAGTTTGAATAACTCGTTATTTGCTTTCTATCGCATTTCTTCTTACTAGTTTAACGTAGCTTAGATTGGGATACTCAAATCTCTTCTCCCTTTATTTTCCACTTGATTTCCTACCAACCAGAAGCTACTCACCTCCTCGTGGACACGACCCATACTTGTCGCGTCTTCACCGACGTCATGCACTTGCGATATTTTAAACGATTTAAACAAGCAACATCTTTTGTTTTAGAAAACTTAAACGACGTCAACTTAATCTTTCGAAAGAACTATGAATTATGATTAATTACCACGTACCTAATCTCTTATTAACAAAGGTTAAGTTATGCAGAATGCGGATACGAAGCGGCAAGACACCGCATCATGCATATACGTCATGCAGAGCATATATTGGGGGTTGTATGTGGATTAAGAATTTAATAATAAGCTAATAATATTAAAATACATGTTAATCATAAATTGTATATATATACATACATACATATACGTAAAATATTACTTGGATAAATTTTGAATGTGGTTCTAAATGCATGTTGTGCAAAACACAATGCAAAACACCCCTAAAAGCATACAACTGTAACAAATTCTAGAGGAAGACATGAGATTGGAGGAATTAGGAAGAGGTGAAGAAGAGGGGCCAGATGGTGGGGGCGTAAGCGGGTGGACACCTGGTTGTGGTAGCGGTGGGGAGAGAAAATTATTAGGTGGTCTGGTTTAAGTACTTTTAAAAAATAAATAATTCACGTTCAATTATGCAACGTATATTATAAACTTTGTGAGAATATTGCATCATATCTCCAGCCGCATAATCCCAAATTTATAAACTTTATCATTAACACATGATAACGATACAATCTATTGTGAGAATTACCAGCACCTTCATCCATGACATAGTTCATAGCGCTTGCCTAAATGGCATGGGCAATGTTGAAATATGGTCAATGATTAGGCTCAAGCTCATCAATGCTAATCACCTTATATCTTCGTCAAAGGAAACAAGATCACGTACACACAAGATATCAACAGATTTGGAAACTCAACCAACTACGATCAAATTGTATTAGGAAACACAATATGCTCGTATTTAATAGCCTATATAATCCATGTTTGTAATTCATAATCATCAAGAAATAATATACAAAAACCCATTTTTAATATGGCATATGAGCATTCATTGGACCTTAAACTGGGTGATCATCATCGGCGACGACCCCCATCATCACCTCATAAATCTCCTCCAAAAACATCACAAATTCGTCCACCATAGACCTTCCTGTTCCACCAAAACCAAAAAAATTCCACAAAACCATCACAGGCGACTACGGCCTCAAATCACATATAAGGGGGTTGACGCTCAAAACATCATCCAAACCCTATGGCAAAAGGATTGACGTACGCTCTCCAACGACTGACTACCCAACTGCTCAACTGATCCAGCTATCTCTCATGTGCACGATCGATTACCCTTTCCCTTAGTGGCAAAGGAAAATGGAGCCACATCACCGAAAAAACAATAAAGCCAACAACCGACGATACAAAAATGGAGGAGTGGCAGACCATCAATCACCTAGTGATGACATGCAGGCTAAACTCTATTCAACCACAGATCAGGGAATTATTCATCTACTCCAACTCTGCCAAGGAGTTATGGGACGCCATTCCCGACCTGTACAGGGAAGCAACAAAACTTCGCTGATATCTTCAAACTCAAGCAAGAAATCACGCAAACAAGACAACGACAAAAAAACCATCACTGAATACCTCGCGACCCTCAAAAGCCAGTGGGATGAACTTGGAGTCTATGAACCGCCCAGCACAGACCCAAAAATCATACAAGAAAGGGTCGAGCATAATCAAATCTACCAATGTACCACCCCCGAAAATTACGGAAAAATTTAAACGATAATCAACAAGACAACACGAGGACATTACTGAAACATATACTCATAGGTAGGACTGGTCAAATCGTGTCACGACACGAAATTTGAACCCGAACTCGACTCAAAATTTCCGTGTTCATGTTGAAATATTTCGTGTCAACACGAACAACCCAAATTGTAATTCATGCCGTATTAGGGTTTACCAAATTCAGGTTTCGTGTAATTCGGGTCAACACGAAATACACAAAATACCCACCAATATATACGTGTTAAAAAACCTAACCTTGTCATATCCCACCCATTTCATTTTTTTCCCAGCCGACACCCATCTCCTCCTCTGCCGAGTACCCTCCATTGAGTGCCCTCCGATACCTAGCTATCTCCTTCGACCCTACGTCCTCTGAGCCACGCTGAACTCCTTCCCACGCTTCAAATCCAAACCACAATGAGATCTTCTTATTCTCCACTCCTCCTCTCCATCCCAAAACCTTCCTTTTCCGATCTTCTGTTCAAAGATGGTCATTTTGGGGAAGCAGATGAGGTCTGCATTCAGATTGACGTTTATGAGAGATGGATTCTGTTGGGTTTGGGATGATTCGTTGTAAAAATTGGAATGTTGTGGTTTTTTTATGGTCGTGAGAAATTGGATTTGTTGGAGTTATGTTAGATGGGTTTGACTAATTTCTTGAGATATGGGTTTTTGAGATATGGGTTTTGCTCAATGTTCAGGTACCGCCTAGGCGACTGGAGGCGTCCGGTCGCCTGGACGTTCGCCTAGGCGGTTGTGCGACCGCCTAGGTCTGGGCGGTAATTTTTTTTAATTCAATTATTTTTTTATAAAATAGATAAATAATCAGGAAAAATCGGGAAAAATAGGAAAAATGCACAAATATTTTCTAAAAATACCATACATGTTTAGGCTTCAAAAAGACACCTAGTTCCTCGACCAAGGCCTCACTAGGCAACCCCTCTACCCACCTAAACACTTAGGTATACAATTTATTGCTTAGTAGTACGATTACAAAGGTAACTCAGAGTTCATACAATAGTAGATAAGAGAGAAATTAGAATTACAAGCTAACTAGCTAATTCCATTGGACACATTGATCTAATGTCCAACTGGAAACCATATCATATCCTCCACCACCATCATAGTCGTCGGAGTCGTTCTCGTTCGGATTGTCGACGTAGACATCATCTTCTTCACTTTCTTCATCGTCGGATTGGACATATTGCTCTTCGATGTCCATCGGTGGTTGAGAACTCGATGCACCTGGATCTCTAGAAGTGATGTGAACAATGGCATCATCCATGCCACGACCTAACAATGGCGCGTCAGATGCAGTAGAACACCGCGCGTCAGATGCAGTGGACGTGGATCGAGCAAAGCGTCTCCGTGAAGAAGAATGTCCCAAAGCTGCTTCCTCGGCATCAGCCCATGTAAGCTCCTCTCCAGCGAAGACCGAATCTTCAGTTTCTACCAACCATGGATGCTCGTCGAAGAGATCGTAGTCCACACTAATGGGGTCATAAAATCCGGGCTTCTCCATCCATTGCTGAAACCTTTGCCTTAACTTTTGGTTGTAGTTCACAAACACCAAGTCATTCATCTTCTTCACAGCCAACCTGTTCCTTCTCGTTGAGTGCAACTGCTTGAAGACACTCCAATTCCGCTCTCAACCTGATGTCGAGCATGTCAATCTTAACACCCTCAGGGCCAACCTCTGTCATGCGGTCTCTCTCATGTCTGCGGCATACGATTGCCACCAATCTATATGTCTTCTTTCCGACCTTTGTCTGACGACCATATCCCTCGAGAATATTCCGAGGGAGTTCTTGTAACGATCAAGTAGACCACAAATCTTGTCTTGTTCTGCAGGAGTAGGAACGAGCCGCTCTACGACATCCATGAATCCAGACATATGCTCATTGAAAGCTACATTTCGATCCTGAGGCGGGAAGGAGAAGAAGGTACCAGGGTTGAGTAAGAAACTAGCTGAGTGTAGCGGTGAGGACATCATCTTCCCTGGACCCCACCTGGTGTCGATGAGGTCGATGACTTGCTTGTTCAACCTCGGGTTTCCGTCAAAGTTTCTCATGATTTGTTCTTTGTATTTCTCCATTGCATCACACATATATCTCATAGGTGGTTTCTCATCGCCGTCAACAAGTCTAAGAACCTGGACCATAGGTTGTGAGGCCTTCAGTGCCTTCACGACGTTGGTCTAGAAACCACTTTGTAGAATGGTCTCGGCAACTTGAGTAGAGATCTCCTTCTTTTTCTTGTTCTTTATCGACCTTGCATTAGGATCGTTGTACTCCGGGGAAACAACAAAGGCTCGGAGTTTGTCTTTCTTCAGAAACAACATTTGCAAACTCCAAAAGGCGGTGACAAATCTCGTGACAGCAGGGCGTAGCAGGTTCCCTTCAATGGCAATTCACATCATCTTCAACAACATGGCAGAGCTGTTGAAATGTTTGATGATCTTACGAGCTAAAGAAATAGTCTTAAAAAACAACTTGCCAATATCCTCCAAGATGAGATCGATGCAATGCGCTGCACAAGGAGTCCAAAACAATCTCCTTCTTTTTTGCTGCAACATCCTACCGGCAAGTACGTACGCGGCGGCGTTGTCGGTGACCACCTGAACAACGTGTTCTTCGCCAATCTCGCCAATTACGTTGTCCATCAGCTTGTACAGGTAGTCTGCGGAGTGAGAGTGACCGGAAGCATCTACAGACCTCATGAACATGGTACCTGTCGGACAATTTACTAGAAAATTGATTATATTCTACCGGACCTATCAGTCCAGCCATCTGTCATCAACGTGCACCCGTATGTTGCCCAATCTTGTCTGTACGACTCTAGTATACCTCTAGTGTAGTCAATTTCCTGTTTAAGGCACGAGTCACTAACTTCATGATACGCCATGGGTTTAAGTCCGGGTCCGTAAGTACAAGTGGCGGATATTCACACGTATGACACGAAAAGAAATAACACTGTAAGGACGCCTGAGTCGAAGGAAGCAATATCCGCCGCAGTGGTATTTCTTTTCGTGTTTGTCGAATTCGTGTTTCGAGTTGTGTTCGTGTCAACCGACACAAACTAATTTTACAAGAATGTTTTACCAAAAACAATAAAAAAGCAAAGATTTTACATCTAGCTACTTCTAAAAACTAATTTCCAACCAAGCACATATTTATTTTCAACAAAATAACACTAACGATCAAAATTTTAAAAACAAAAACAGGGGTTACCACAAGTCGCAAACCACACATACGTGTGAATTTCGGCAAACACATTTAAGAGTTAAAACTAATAACAAAATCCACAAAGTTCCGATTTTTACAACAAATCATCCGAAATTCTACCGCTAAACACAAACACATTTACGAGCTGGGCGAAATAGGCGATCGCCTAGGCGAGAGCCGTTGGAGGCTCTCCAACAGCTCTCAACTTTTTTATTTTTTTATATTTTTTTTCAAAAATTACAAGTTTGCCACTGCACCAAATCCTATATAAACCCCTCCAAACCTCTTCATTTTTCGCACATCTCTCATTCTCTTCTTCTTCATAATTCTATTCTCATCATCAAGTTTCCTAATCACCAAGTTTTTACGATTAAGTCTCCGGTCTGGTGCTTAGTTTTGAAGTTGGAAAGTGAAGTCTCTGATCCGGTTCTTCATTCTTCAACCGCCAAAATCAAGTGCACTCTTTCTAACTTCTCTTTAGAATTAAATTAATTAGTATTTTATTTTCATATTAGTCTAAATTTTTATATTAGTCTAGTTATAAGATATGGCTTACGTACCCGGCACTAGTCTCCCTATGCATCACGAGAGTTACGATGACCTAAGACCTACCCGTACAAATGACCCCGGTTGGAATACTGCTCATTACATTAGTGCTAATGATAAAAACTGCATTGTCTGTGAGTTATGTGGTAAGGAAACTAGAGGTGGTATAGCCCGTCACAAAAAACATCTTTCACACACACCCGGTAGCAATGCTAGACCTTGTGATAAAGTTCCTGACTCTATTAAACAAGACATAACTGCATACATGATTAGAAACAGTAGGATATTACAAAACGAAAATGTATGTCTTGATGATTATGTAGACTGAGAAAACATAGAATTTGATCTAGAAACCGGGTCGGGTTCGGGTTCTGCTCGGACCCCAACGTCCCGTTCTTGCCCCGTTCCTGGTCGAAAGAGACAAAAACAACGTTTGTGGGCACCATTTTGCGGACGTGGTTTCCGGCCCCCAACAAACAACCATCGAAAGAACCTTTAGAAAATAAGATAGGAAAAAATTAATCAAAAATGGTCTAGGTTTTTCTATAGATGTGGTATATCATTCAACACTGTAAGGACGCCTGAGTGGAAGGAAGCAATATCCGCTACTTGTACTTACGTACCCGGACTTAAACCCGGCCATGACGTATTATGAAGTTAGTGAGTCATGCCTTAAACAAGAAATTGACTACACTAGAGGTATACTAGAGTCGTACAGACAAGATTGGGCAACATAGGGGTGCACGTTGATGACAGATGGTTGGACTGATAGGTCCGGTAGGAATATAATCAATTTTCTAGTAAATTGTCCGACAAATACCATGTTCATGAGGTCTGTAGATGCTTACGGTCATTCTCACACCGCAGACTACCTGTACAAGCTGATGGACAAGGTAGTTGGCGAGATTGGCGAAGAATACGTTGTTCAGGTGGTCACCGACAACGCCGCCGCGTACTTACTTGCCGGTAGGATGTTGCAGCAAAAAAGAAGGAGATTGTTTTGGACTCCTTGTGCAGCGCATTGTATCGATCTCATCTTGGAGGATATTGGCAAGCTATTTTTGAAGACCATTGCTTTAACTCGTAAGATCATCAAACATTTCAACAGCTCTGCCATGTTGTTGAAGAGGATGCGAATTGCAATTGAAGGGAACCTGCTACGCCATGCTGTCACGAGATTTTCCACCGCCTTTCTGAGTTTGCAAAGGTTGTTTCTGAAGAAAGACAAACTCCGAGCCTTTGTTGTTTCCCCAGAGTACAACGATCCTAATGTAAGTTGGATAAAGAACAAGAAAAAGAAGGAGATCTCTACTGAAGTTGCCGAGACCATTCTACAAAGTGGTTTCTGGACCAACGTCGTGAAGGCACTGGAGGTCTAACAACCTATGGTTCAGGTTCTTAGACTTGTTGACGGCGATGAGAAACCACCGATGGGATATCTGTGTGACGCAATGGAGAAAGCCAAAGAACAAATCATGAGGAACTTTGACGGAAACCCGAGGTTGTACAAGCAAGTGATCGACCTCATCGACACCAGGTGGGGTCCAGGGAAGATGATGTCATCACCGCTACACTCCGCTGATTTCTTACTCAATCCCGGTGCCTTCTTCTCCGTCCCACCTCAGGATCGAAATGTAGCTTTCAATGAGCATATGCCTGGATTCATGGATGTCGTAGAGCGGCTCGTCCCCACTCCTGCAGAACAAGACAAGATTTGCGGTCTACTTGATTGTTACAAGAACTGCCACAGAATATTCTCGAGGGATATGGTCGTCAGATAAATGTCGGAAAGAAGACCTATAGATTGGTGACAATCTTATGGTGCAGACATGGGAGAGACCGCATTACATAGGTTGGCCCTGAGGGTGTTGGGATTGACATGCTCGACATCAGGTTGTGAGCGGAATTGGAGTGTCTTCGAGCAGTTGCACTCAACGAGAAGGTACATGTTGGCTGTGAAGAAGATGAATGACTTGGTGTATGTGAACTACAACCAAAAGTTAAGGTAAATGTTTCAACAAACGATGAAGAAGCCCGGATTTTATGACCCCATCAGTGTGGACTACGATCTCTTCGATGAGCATCCATGGTTGGTAGAAACTGAAGATCCGGTCTTCGCTGGAGAGGAGCTTACATGGACTGATGCCGAGGAAGCAGCTTTAGGACATTCTTCTTCACGAAGACGCTTTGCTCGATCCATGTCAACTGCATCTGACGCGCGGTGTTCCACTGCATCTGACGCGCCATTATTAGGTGGTGACATGAATGATGTCATCGTTCACATTAGTTATAGAAATCCTGGTGCACAACCGCCTAGGCGACCGGACGCCCCCGGTCGCCTAGGCGGTCCCAGAACGTTAATATAAACTTTGTTATTCCTAATTGGAACATGCACAAAAATTACTTAAGTAGATTCTAAAGACCCACAACTTCTTTACCTACTGTTGCATCTACTATAGACATCAACTTTGTAACCTCAAATGGCGAGTGAAATCCTACACACCTCTCCTCATGCCTTCATTCCCGTTTGTTGGTTGTATATATGTCATTTATGGGTTTAAGTCGCATTTCTTTGTTCAAAACTAGATATCGGAACCCATTGAAAAACTCTGCTTTGATTTGAGGGTGTGCACAAATTTGAAGAATAGCCAGTTGAACCGCATCAGTCAAGGGATAGGAGACGACAAGCTTTTGTGGTCAGTGTCACTACTTTGCTTAGTTCATCTTTGTTTAACTTTTGTTTGGGTAGGTTGAATATTTAGTATGTCGACAATTACAAAGTTTTGTTAAATTCTACTTGATTTAGCACTCTCACTTCCATCATATGTTTTCAAGTTATTTTCTTTTGAAATTCAGATTACAAGCTCTAAGTTCTTCCGTGTGGTGTTGTTAGATTAAAGTGTATTGGGCACTTTTCAGTTTTCGTTAAGGTTTTGAATTGTTGATGAGGAGAAAAAATATTACAATCTTAAAAGAGAAATCTATGACGTCAAAATATAGTCAGTTTTACTCTCTATTATTACAGTTTTCTCAATAAAAACATTGTGAAAGACAAGATTGCATAGTTTATAATAGATTCAATAGTTAATATATGATGTGTTGATTGAACAATCAGCAAATTATATATGATATGTAAACACCAATTTGTATGTCTCTCGAAAATATTCTGCAAGAAATTCCACCGCCACTATTTATCCATTGGCGTTCCTGAAGTCACCTTTTCCTGTAATTCTTTACTTAGTTGGATGCAGCAGTTTCTTCATCTTTTTCTGCCAGTAAGTTAATCATCGAGTTAATTTGGATTCTAATTTCATTCTTCTTCTTTGTTGGGTCAATGATGTGTGACCATTCCCAACTCCATAGCTTATGTGGTTTAATGATTTCCACCGTAATATTTTTACTACTATGTTATTTTTGTTTCTAATCTTTTGATAGTCTCTTTGCTTCCAAAGCTCGGTGGTTATTGATTTCAACATGGAATTGGGAAAAAAATAATGTTGACCAGAAAACCTTATTTTCTAAAATAACTCATAATCAAGTTTGGAAGTTGACGCTCTTCCACAAACCTTTGCCTTAATTTATTTTATGTTTCTTTTACCTAAACAGAGCTTAATGTATTGGCATCATGTAGCAAGAAAACGGCAAATGATATTTCATTGGTCATATGTTAAATACGAAAGTAAAAATTGAGAACTAAATTGGTTGCTTTTGAGTACCAAATGTCGACAAGTGTTGTTTTGTTTGATTTTTTTTGTTTGATTTTCAACTTGGGTTTTACTTTTTCTTCACATTTTATATGTCATGGGACTTTGGGTCTCTTGATCCCTCATGAAACTTTTTTACCCTTTATTAGCAATTTTATTTCCCAATCGTTTGGTTCCAATTCTTAAAAAATAGAGATTCTAGAGCTCAATCCTCGAGATCGTGGTTCAAAAATGCATGACATAAGAAAAATAGTTTGCTTTCAGGAACACATCATTTATCTCCCTTTTTCCTATGTGGTAAATGGTCATGTTTTTTTACATGAAACCTGCCTTTTGTCTTGCCACTGACATGGGTAAATAGAAACCTCGAGAAAACTTAAGTTGTCGGAATGATGTGAAAGGATTTTTTTTGATATTTAGGATTATTTTGAGAAAAGATAAGTTCCGATGAGTCGATGACCACAGGTTGAGCGTGACCACTAAATCTGATTGATATGGTCTTTGGAATTCCAAATTTGTTTGTTGTAATTTTATCCTACATTCTTCTTCTATAGGGGTATAGGGATTTCATTTGTTGGGCTTCTATGTCAGCACCAGGAAAGGTCGATTTGTCATCCTCCCTTGGAAGTTTGTTTTCTCAAAATAAAGTGATGGTATTGGAAAACTCAGTGGGTTTCAGCTAATTGCTGTAATTTTTTTTTAAAAGTAATAGTGATGATAACAATGGCACTCATGCATTACCTAAATATATTATTATAATTTCATTTGAGTATCGAGAATATTGCTTTATTATTGTGTGACATTTTCCTACAATCAGGCTTTGCTTGAAGGACGCATTGTGCCATCTAACATCATGAAATCAACACTATATTGTGATGTAAAATATCTCGTCATTTTTCATGGATGTTTATATGAGAGATTCACAAATGTTACTTTCTTCACAGTGAATGGACAAACCAATCGAAGAGTGGAGATATGCATAGAAAATAGAAACACGTGGAGCTCTAACTAATAAACACTAAGTTGTGACAAACCAATTGGAGAGTGGAGATATGCATAGAAACACGTGGAGCTCCTACAAGTAGCATATTGATAACATGTGAAAAATGAAGCGGTCTATTACTTACAAAATTGTAAATTGGATACATCAGTGGCAGTTTAGAATCGTCGGTGAAGTAAATAATTTCAAATGCTACGGATAATGTTTTGTTATAATGTACGATTATAGAAATGAGGTGAAAACAGTCTAAAATGATTTGTATGTACTACTATATTTAATTATTTGATTAATTTTGTTTTTGTATGAAAAATTGGTTTGTCGTCCATTTGTTATTATATTCACCGTGACAAAAATACAAATATCTGTTTAAGTGCATCCGTGCAAAGCACGGGCGGCATAGTGCTAGTATTAGTATATACTTAAATCCATCTTCAAATGAATATTAAAACGACATTCATATAAAGTTTGACAACCACAAACCTTCAAACAAAACTAGGGCTGTCAAGTTCTGCTCGTGATCGATAGATCGCCCGATGTTCGCTCGATTTTGCTCTGATTTTGCTCGAAATTGCTCGGATCGGTTAGTAACGAGCCGAGCACGAGCAGACCCCGCTCGCTCGATACTCGCTCGATGCTCGCTCAATTATCGCTCGAAACCTGATTACTATATCCAATTATTTGATTAACCTGAATATTCTATCAAATTACCCGATTGGTAAAGTGTTAAACTCATTAAATAAACTAATTTACCAAACCCAACAATCCATTTAACAAACCAAACCAAAATACTCATTAGAATCAAAACCATATTAGTACTAAACTTTTCATTTTTTTTCATTATTTTTTTCTCATTCTTTTCTACACCAAAAGTTCAAATAAATTAAGGTTTGAGTCAGGTAGATGATCTTATTTATAAGATGTTGATGTTGTGAGTTGTCCTAAAATTTAGAAGATTGTGTTTGATTTTAATATTGTGTTGATTTTGTTTGATCCAAGTGTATAATCTTATTTATAAGATGTTAATGTTGTCGTATAATTTATAAGATTGTGTTTTATTTTAGGTGTTAATTTTAAGATTGTGTTAGTAACTATTATTATATTTGTCTTAAGTAATTTTATAATTTACTTATTAGGACAACATTATTAGGAATTCAATACCAAACAAAAGGTTTAGGTTAACGAGCCGCTCGTGAGCCGCTCGCGAGCAGATCGAACCGAGCACGAGCAGAATTTTCCGCTCGAAACCCTAAACGAACCGATCTTGAGCATACTCGGATCGCTCGTTTAGAGATCGATTACACCCATAAACAAAACCAAAAGCAGCCCTCAAACTGGTCCATATAAAAAGTCCACAAATTTAAAACTTACAACCGATTCCAAAAATGAACAAGAACACTGGAGCCATGTCTTCCCTCTTGTCCACCCTCCACCACCACATCCAATCACCCTCACCCTCCTCCCCAACCCTCCACGCCCAAGTCATCAAATCCGGATTCAAACCCACAAACAACATCTCCATCAAACTCCTCATCCTCCATCTTAAATCCGGGTCCCTCGACTACGCTCGGAAAATGTTCGATGAAATGCCCGACCCAACGGTTTCTGCATATAGCTACATGATATCGGGTTATTTCAAGCGAAACGATGTGACCCAATGTCTTGGTCTAGTTAGGGAACTTAAATTCTCAGACGAGAAGCCGTATTGGTTTGCGCTATCGATGGTCCTAAAGCTGGCGGCGTTGTCGCGGTTGAGTGGTGTTGTGAGGGAAGTGCATGCCCAAATTGTGAAATCGTGTCGTGAGTTTGATGAGGTTCTTTTCACTGCGCTTATAGACTCGTATGCGAAGAATGGTAGGTTGGATTATGCGAGGTGGGTGTTTGAAGGGCTTTCGATTAGGAATTTTGTCTGCTCGACCGCCTTGATCACTGGGTACATGAATTGTGGATTGGTTTGGCATGCAGAGGAGGTCTTCGAGAAAACAGATGAAAAGGATGTTGTTGTCTTCAATGCGATGGTTGAGGGGTATAGTAAGAGGCTCGAAACATGTGAGAAATCTCTTCAAGTCTACAAGAAGATGCAAAGTTTGAATTTTTGCCCGACGATCTCCACTTTTGCTAGTGTTGTTGGTGCCTGCTCGTTGCTATCAGAGTTGGATTTTGGGTTGCAAGTGCATTGCCAACTTTCAAAGTTTAGTGCCTTTTACCACGTTAAGTCCGGGAGTGCGATTGTCGATATGTATTGCAAGTGTGGTCGTGTGGAGGATGCAAGGACAATGTTTGACCAAATGCTGGAGAAGAATGTAGTGACTTGGACATCGATGATAGACGGGTATGGCAAAAATGGGAGCCCTCATGAAGCGTTGAGACTATTCTACGAGATGACGAGAAAAACACCATTGACACCTACTTACGTTACATTTCTTGGTGCCTTGTCAGCTTGTGGGCATGCGGGCCTAGTGTCGGATGGGAAGGAGATTTTCGCGAGCATGGAAAGGGACTTTTCCATGAAACCAAGGATGGAGCATTACGCTTGCATGGTCGATCTCTTGGGTCGTATTGGAAGGTTGTCTGAGGCATTTGATTTTGTCAAACAAATGCCTGAAAAGCCGAATGCAGACGTTTGGGCAGCATTGTTAGGGGCCAGCAGACTCCACGGTGATATGGAAATCGCAGGAATTGCAGCCAATGAGGTGTTCAAGTTGAGCCAAAACCGGAGGCCCGGGGCTTATGTTGCATTGTCAAATGCCTATGCTGCAGCAGGCAAATGGGGGAGAGTTTGTGATGTTAGGGGATTGATGAAAGAACGTGGAGTTTCAAAGGATACCGGTCGCAGTTGGACTGGAACAGACTAATGTGTATGAGGTTGTGATGTCAGTGGAAAGAACTGAAATTTGTTTGGTCTTAACAAAAATCGTTCCATTTCAATTCTGCAAGTTTGCATTTCAGGAGCTCCTTAACAACACATGAGATTAGTGTTCTTATGCAACGTAATCAAGTATTCAGCTTGAACAATAAATATTACGTGTTGTTTTCTCACATGGAACGTGGCAGAACCGTACTTCCCCAAGGAGCTTAGTCTCATAATAAATATACCAGACACGACACGATTATGAGGAAGAAAACACTGCACTGTCAAAGATACAGAGTTCTGCTCTAGAATTCAAGCAGTTTTGGGAGATATACTTCATGTTGGAAGATGAACTTCATTTAAATCATTTGTTTCAGGTACGTTTCACCATCTTATAGTCTAAATTCATAATAACTTTAAGAGTTGAAATGTTTCTTCTTCCTGACAGACTTTTCACATTTAATTACCTTTTGCAGGTAGTAATTTCATTTTATGGAGCTCATCTGAACATGGTCACTATATACCCTTTGGGTCACAAATGGATGGCATGCCACACTTATTAGTTTCTGTGGGTCATATAACTTATAACTTATTAGTAATTTCCTTTTATGGAGCTCATCTGAACATGGTCACTATATACCCTCTGGGTCACAAATGCCCGACCCAACGGTTTTTGGGATAGGTACTTCATGGAAAAGTCCCTTTCCATGCTCGCGAAAATCTCTTTCCCATCCGACACTAGGCCCGCATGCCCACAAGCTGACAAGGCACCCAGAAATGTAACGTAAGTAGGCGTCAATGGTGTTTTTCTCGTTAGCAACTTTTGATGAGTTCTTTTTAAAAAAAAACTTTTATACCATTTGCAGTTTACCATTTGCATCATGATCTTGTTTATTGATAAGATTGAGCTAGATTTTACAAATCTCTTTGCAAGTGAGATATCAATCAGTTTTTCTTCGGAGAATTGTTTCCCAGTTTTTTTCCTTTTGGAAATTCTAGTTTTAAGCATTTTCTGAATTTTTAGATACTGTTTTGCACATGCTTGAACTGAGGTGATTAGGGGTGAGCATAATCCGGTCCGGTCCGGGTTCCGGTCCGGACCGAAACAAAATATTTGGATCCGGTCCGGTCCGGTCCATTTTTTTTTAAAATTTAAGGTAAAAAATCGGGTTTTTGGACCGGACTGGTCCGGTCCGACCCTTCGAATTTTTTCCGGTCCGGACCTGAATTTTTTTTCCGGACCGGACCGATGCTCAGCCCTAGTGGTGATCGTTATCAAATCACTTTTTGTAGTTGTTGAACAGTTTGAAATCTTGAGAGTTAAACAAGTTGATATTTAGTACTGGTATGGTAGAGTTGTAATTTTAGTTATCGAACTGTTTTAGTTTTTCCTTCTCTAAGTGACATCTTTTGAGATCACAGAAGGTTGCTGACCGAAGGAAGATATTTAGAGGTAATTCAGATCATGATGTTCTATTGCCAATATCCAGCATATTTTTATGCTGCTAATGTTCTGAGGGCATTTGCAATTACAGGATTTGCATGACACCTTAAACACAGAAAGTTGCACCAAAATTAGGGCTTTAAACGGGACGTGACGGGTTGGAGTTCATCTGTATCCTGCCCCGCCTAAGATGAACCGGGAATGGGATGGGTTGAACTGACAAATAAAAGTAGAAAAATGGTTGGTTGGATTACCTGAGGCAAGCGTTTGCGGGGCTCTTGATTAGTTGTGGGTTGGTTGCGGATGGAGAGGAGGTGTTCATCAAGATGGACAAAAAAGATTGTGTAGTTTTTATTAAGATGGTTGAAGCAGTAAGGGATTGAGACCTGTGAGAAAGCATTAAAAGTCTATAAAAGGGTGCAAAATTTTCTGTATTGGATTGAATGACGCGTTGTGGGCCTTCCGCACCGCGTACAAAACCAATTTGGTATGTCCCCATATCGGGTAGTGTACGACAAGACTTGCCACATACCCATCGAGCTAGAACATCGTGCTTTTTGGGCGATCAAGAACCTGAATGTGAATCTTGATCAAGCAGGGGTGTAGCGTAAACTCGACATTGTGGAGTTGGAAGAGCTACGCAATGATGCGTATGAAAATGCAAAAATTCATAAGTCCCGAGCCAAGTTGTCTCACGATCGTATGATTATGCGAAAAATGTTTACGGTCGGGCAGAAGATGTTGCTCTACAATTCCCGACTTAATCTGTTTGCAGGTAAGCTCCGCAGTCGCTAGTCTGGTCATTTTATTGTCCAAACCATGTTTCCTCATGGAGTGGTTGACATCCTGAATCCAGGGAATGGTAACGTGTTCAAAATTAATGGACGACGCCTCAAACCCTACTTGGAGGGGGCACGAGTTGAAGTCGAGGAGGTCATGTTCCTTCATGAATCTCTCTCGCACTCAACCATTCATGTTCATGCATGAATGGTTGAGCTTTCATGTTTGTATATAGTTAACTTTGAAGAAAAAAAACTCTTTCAGTGAGGATCAATTGTTGTGGGCTCCAACCCTTGAGTATTTGGGCATCATTTCTTTAACGTATTTATATCCCTTCTTTAGCATCTCACAGGTTTTGAGGGAATTCGGGTTTGTGTCCATCACTATAACCATGAACTTCCTGTTGCGCTTCATCTTTGCGAGATATTCCATTTTTCATGCATAAATTCATGTAGTATATTGCTTACATTCACTGAGGACAATGCATGATGTACGTGTGGGGGTGTGTTTTACGTGTGTACATAGTCGAGTTTTTCATTTGATTTTTGTTTTCTTTTGTGTGCATTGTTAGGGTCATGTTAGTGTGCTGCATTTAATATCGATATATCTGTTTGCCATGATCCTTGGGTGACTTGTCTTCTTTTGCTTGCCTAATGCTTTAAAAGTTTCACATTTTTTTCAAAATGTTCATGTCTTTGCGAAAGAAAATGTTTTGCGGGTATTGCGTGTGTTTAACATGTGCAAAACCGTTGAGAGGTAAAGTAAAAAAAAGCTCCCAAATTGTGTTGAATTTGATGCATTAGGATATCTAGTACAGTGGCTTTAAGACTTATCTAGTCGTTAGGATGCGCTCCAGTTTTCCCTCGGGGGATGAGTAATCATAGGGTTTTAGTACTCAAACAATTAAAGAAGTCCTCCCCGAACCTAGTGAGTCAATAATTCGTGTCTGTTGATTTAAGGAAGTTTGTTGTAGTCAAGGACCATTGAAATCTTGTTGTGAGACATTAAGTGTAGGGGTTTTGATTCATGTGTAGATAAGAAATAAGTGAGTAGGTGTTATATCTTCTCACACGACTTCTATCACTCGGGAAAGTAGGTCTGAGGGGACTTTGTGTCTGGTGCATTCGAGTCATCTGACTTGGGATGCGCCGACCGAACTCTCGTTACTCGGGTGGTAGGGATTGCCCTATATGGAGATTTGGGGAAATGTGTATGTGATAGTGTAAGTCCTCATGTGTAATGATGCACGAAACCTGACCCTGGGAGAATGAAACTCCAACTAAAGAAAAGGAAAAAAAAAGAAAGAAAGAAGAATGAAGTAAGAAAAGAAACAAAAAGAAAAAATGGTAATGCAAATAAGAATCTTAATGGACTTTACACTTTGTATCACTTAATGATGTTGAGGTTGTCCATGTCTTTCACTTAAGTCCTTATTTAACTTGCACGAATGATTCATTAGGCTAGGTGTGTGGACTGAATACCTGTATAGAGTCGGCCCGTAAGATTACTACGTCCAATGATCGATAAAAATGAGTCTTTCGAGTCGAGTTTCTAGATTAAATAATGTATCTATGTTCGGATTTTGTGGGTATATCCGCTGAAAACTCTCAGGAAACAACACTCCTCCTTGCCGACAAGGAGGTTTAACGGTTTGTTGCACGTACTAAGTGCAACTGTGATTCCTACGAAAGTGAGTTATGATTTCTTGTTTTTCGTATGCTTCTCTTTCTTTGTTTTGCTCGGGACTAGCAAAAGTTATATGTGAGGGTATTTGATTGACATCATTTCATGCTTACATTTGTATCTTATATCCATTATCTTTCACCTAAATAATGCTACGTAACGAGCTTTATGTTTAAATTTCAGAAATAAATAGGTTAGAAGAGAATAGACATGAAAAGACCTAAAAGCAGGAAAAAAGACTGAGTTGAGATACTCGGGGACTAAGATGCAAGATCGAAGGACCTGGATGCAAGATAGAAGGACCAATGAGCAAACAAGAGTACTCTACACAATCACGAGGAGTATTTTGGCAATTCTATTCGGGTCGGAGGTCCAGCAAGCAAAGTAGATGCACCAAAGACCAACAAATCCATCCAGAAAAGCCCAGAAGAAACCCAGAAGGATCCAAACCCTATAGACCGCCAATTGGCGGTCCGGGTTGCTCTGGATCCGCTAATATTTTTCTTTGGGTAGTGTATTAGTCTGTTTCTAGTATATGTTTAGTCTCATACCGGAGGATTGTCCTGAATTACCTTTTTATGGTTATAAATAGAACTCTCCCGCCTCTCTTGTACCTCATCTCTCTCTTAGTGGTCATCCTCTCTACTATAAGTTAAAACCTTGAAGCAAAAACTCTGGTGGAGAGAAACTACTTGTAATTGAGTGAGTAATAATAGATGTTTTCATTTAGTTATGTTGTTTCTTTCTTAGTTTAATTTACTTTCTTATGTCTTGCATGCTTCTTTAGTTTTATGTTCTTTTAGTTAAACTTGTTTTTGTTTTCTTATAATTAGTTTAAGCATGTTTTTTTTTCTTAGTATAAATGTTAGTTTAAATATGTGTGAGTAGTTCCATCCTTTTTGGGGGTGGAGTAGATGTGTATACATGTTATGTAGATGATATGAATGCTTGACATTGTTGTTTGTGAGAAATGTTAGTATGTTTGCTTGAATTAATAAGAACTTTTACTTGATGATTTCTGTCATAATGTTAGGTACATTTCATGCTTGTTTATGTTCTTAATAACAAACTTATCATGCTCATATTAATCACCTAGGTTAGTGCTTTAAATGATAGGTCTTGTCATGAGGTGCTTCTTATGCATTAACAAACACTAACTACACTTAATATTATTGTATGCATTCATCACACTTATTTTATGTGCACACACACTCCACCCCTTAGGGGTTTTCCATTCCTGATTTCTATCTTCTGTTATTAGTTACTTAGTTTAGTTCATTTCGTGTTTTCAGTTCCTCCTTTCTAGTTTACTAGTTTAGTTTAATATAGTTTAGTTTAATCAATCCTTTCTCATTTCTTTCTCACTCGTCTTCGAACAAACCAGAGTCGACACACCTCCCTTTGGATCGACCCGTATTTGTCACCGCTTCAACGCAGCCGTGCACTTGCGGTTATAATTAAAACGTTCAATCATGGAGTCAGCTCAAGGGCAACGGGTGTCCGGCCTTTTTGGGGGCAACGATACAGACATTGCCGGCATGAGTGTAGTTCGTTGGTGTTCTGGAGCCAGCTCGAAGGCAACGGGTCCCCGACGCTGGAGGGGCAACGGTACGAACATTGCCGGCCTGAGTGTGGTTCGATCTCCTAGTTCGTACGGAAGATTATCTGAAAGGACAAATTCAGGCGTTTGGACAGCGTTATTTGGGGGGGGGGGGCACAACAGACACCATGGTGACAAATTGACAATATAAGAACGTGCAGAGAAGTTTTGAATGGAAGCAAACATGGTGCATACTGCCACTTGCTTCATTGTAATCAGCCAAGACATAAAGTTCTTCTTTAGATTTCGTATTGGAAGAGAAACTTAAAATTTGCATCATTTCTTTCGGGTGTTGGAATTAGACATAATAAGTCTTGCACCATCAAACAGACTAGTGGAAACTTACATAAGTTCTTTCTCCACCAGTCTAAAACATCAAAACATTTTAACTCAGCAGTACTTAAGTAAATTTCAGTGTTTAGATATGCAGTTAATTCATCTTGGATCTCAGAACCACAATTGACGTCAGCATGACAACGACTCTTAGAGTTGTTCGGCTACAGTGCCGTGCTGGGTCGCCCGGCCCGGCACGCAGGACTAGTTGGAATAAGTCAAACCCAACTTCATTGTCCTTGATGGTGAAACGAAGATGCTTGACCGAAAGTTGCAATTTGCCCAAAAGAAATCGATTCATTTGTTGGCAACCTGCTGCGACGGAAGAAGAGAGAGGAAGAAAGAAATGGTTTGGGTCTTCGTCCTCAATCCATATTGTTAATCTCTACAGGTTCTACTTCTCAATCCATATTATTAATCTCCACAGGTAGTGGGGATTATTTGAGGGTGAAAGATGTAAAATTTGCAAACTAGATGTAACTTTTTATCTCTTTCTCAGTCTATTCTGTAATACCTTAGATTTTAGACAAACTCCAAGAATAATTTATGTTGTATCCTGTTGATTGATCAGTGGATAATTTCTCATCATGTAGTTTTTCCCTTTCTACATCGGGATTGAGTTTTCTACGAAAAATATTGTGTCGTGGTTTGCTCGTGTGTTTGTGCATGTGTGTGGTTGTGTTTCAGATCTTTTGTTTTCGCTGTCAAGTTTTTTCTCTACTCGAGTTATATAGTATTTTTGTTACAGGAGTTCGATTTTCTTTCTGTGGTACTAGAGCTGTGGTTATTTGCTGATTTTTCTGAAATAATGAAAGTCAATATGAGTAAAATGATTTGTCCAAACGGTTCGAGTTATCATATTTGAAAAGGCAAAATGGAATATATATTGCATTTTAAGGATTATTTTTACTTGTATTTGCTAATGAGAAACCTAAGACGGAAGTGTTACCATACTTTTTAATATGTGTCTTGGCATGAAAATGAAATAAACCCCCAATATGTAAAGACTTTCAATAATCAAGAGTAAGATTGATGCAGATTGAGATTTATTTCATGGTCATGACAAGATGCATATTAAGAAGTATGATAACAATTCGGTCATACTATAAATTTTCTCATCAACAAACACATGCAAAAAATAATCCTTAACATACAACAAATCTTCCATTGTCTTTCTAAAGATGATAATTCAAACCATTAAGACAAATTATTTTACTCGTATTGACTTCCATGATTTCAGAAAAATAAAAGCAAATACCACAACTCTGATATCCTTGAGAGAAAATCAAACACCTATAGCAAAAATACTACACAACTCGAGTACAACAAAAACTACACAATGGGGAAAAGATCTGAAACACAACCACAAGCAGGTAGAAAATAAACGAGCAAACCATGATATACAATATTTTACGTGGAAAATCCAATCTCGGTGTACTGGGGGAAAAATTATGAGACGAATCGGCAAACTATCCACTATTTAATCAACCTGATACAAAAAAAAATTCTTAGATTTGCTCCAAAACCAAGGTATTACAATTTGTAGAATAGAACCAGGAAGAGATACAAACTTACCTCTAGAGTTTGCAAACCCTAGGTCTTTCACCCCAAATAATCTCACTATCTCTGAAGATCAACAATATGGATTGAGATCAAAACAACTGGGATAAGAATGACATCCGAAAGCAAACACGAACGAACCCGAACAATTTCTTTCTTCCTCTCTCTTCTTTTCACGTCGGCTTTAGCTTTCACGGAAACCAACAAACGTTTACTGTCCTTAGGACTGACAAATTCGTGTTTCATGTCGTGTTTGACACGGACACGAATTAACACGAATTGTTTTTTCTCAACCCGAACACGAATTAAAATGAAATGGTCGACACGAACACAAAAATCTAATCTTAAACCCGAACACGAATTCGATAACCCGAACACGACCCACATTGACACGATTTCATTTTTCGTGTTCGTGTTAACCCGAACACGAATTAACCCGAATAACTCGAACATGCCTGTTTGACACAAATTTAACACGAACATGAATTAACCTGAATAACTCGAACTAGCCTGTTTGACATGAATTAACCTGATTAACTAAAACACACCTGATAAACACGAACTGACACAAAAGTAATTATATACCTGCATCAATATTTAACACTCGACATCACAAATTTGTTTAAAAAACAAATCATACATTCATAATGATAATCTTCATAACATTCATAAACTTTATCCAAAATCCTAAGACATTCATCACAATTCACAACAGTACAACACAACTAAAATTCATAAAGTTCAAAAAACTATTAATCATTAATTTATTCCTTCCATTTAATATTCGCTCCAAGTTATGATTACAAACATGTGGTAGGATAAATAAAGTTATCAAAACAATGTTATAATCAATTTACTCTATTTAAAATGAAAAGATGTGAATGTCCACAAACCTTCAAGAACCCTTCTTCTTTCTAACTTGAGAACCCTTTACATACTTGACACTCTCCCTTATTTTCTCAATCGAGGAGTCGATTCTCTTCAAGCCATCTTGCAAATCAAATTCAGCACATGAGCACAACACCGCAAATGGAAAAAAATTCCATCACACACAAGTAGTCCTTTTTAGGGCAGAGCAGATTCCGGGTTGACCCGGTCAACCAGACCGGACCAATCGGTCCGGAAATTTTGAAAAAATCCTGTCCGGTCTGGGTTTCGGTCTGGCAAATTTTAAATTTTCGGGTTCGGTCCGGTCTGGACCGGTCCAATTTTTTTTTAACTTAAAAAATTCGGTTTTTGACCGGACCGGACCGATTCGGTCCGGTCCGGTCTGGTCCGGACCTCGGATAAAAATCCGGTCCGGTCCAGATGCACAACCCTAGTCCTTTTGAGTTCAAGTCTACTCTCAACTCATCCACGGATACATTATTAGAACTAGCATTGACCAACGTAATGCCAAATAATTTTTTCTCAATACCCTATTCCAACTACATCTTGGAAATGACAACACACAAGACAATACTAGAGTGTGGAGGTGGAAGATACGAAGAGTTTAAGATCCTTTTTTGCCTGAAAGGGAAGAACCGTCGATGGTGTTGGCGAGGATGGCGAGAGGAGACGACGACGAGATTGGTGAGGACGGCAACAGTGTTGGAGCCTTGGGAGTTGGAGGCTCAAGAAAGAGGAGACGACTGCTGAAGGAATGTGAATGTGAGTTTTAGCTTTTAGGTTAGGGTTTTCCAATTTCTAATTCGGGTTATTCGGGTCGATCCAAATTACACAAAACCCAAAATACGTCAACCTGAACTAGATCCAAATTACATTTCGGGTCATTCGTGTCGACCCGAATTTGACACGAACCGGAAATGAGTCAACCCAAACACAAAAATTTAGTGTTGGGTTTGGATTCAGGTTTCCTGTCATGACCCGAATTATTAGCCTTAATTGTCGTAGCACGTTGCCAACAAATGAATAGATTCATTTGTTTTTTATTTCTTTTGGGAAAATTACAACTTTGACTCAAGCATCTTGATATCACCATCAAAGACACTGAAGTTGGGTTTGACTTATTCCAACATCAAGTACTTTTTTTACTGAACTGCTAAACGTCACCCCAAAATCAGTTAAATCGTCTGTGCGAATTACCGTTTTGTCATTCTCTCATTTCTACTTATATATCTATTCATTTCACTCTCGTACCACTACTCTCTCTTCATCTTTCTCTCATAATCATCAAGAAGAATGTCTCGGAGGTCAGGAAAGGAGCCAGTGGATGCCCCAGTGTACTTGAATCTGGTAAAATGTCTCATTTATTTAAAATAAAATTTAATTTTTTTGGGTGGGTGACTCCCGCGGAAGCCCCTCAATGGGGTGGGCGTCTGCCGGAGACGCCCTCCCATATTTTTTTATTTTTTATAAGTAATAATTAGTATTAATTGATAATTAGCTAAAAATAAGTAATAAATTTGTTAATTTAGATGCTTAAATCCATTTAACAATATTTTATTTCTAAAATTTAATTAATAGTCATCGGGTTACCGTGGACGAATTGGAAAATCCATAGCTTTACGCGTTGTACATGCTTACGAAAAGGATTCAGCACCTCGTCATCCATGTAGACAGGGTATATCTAAGAGGAATGTGTTCTAAATATTTTACTTTTATATGTCAATTATTATGAATTGGATGTGCAAACATTTTGTTTCTTGATTATGATATTCGTCTTTTGGAAGTGTTAAGGAAGATGCGCTTGGTCCTTAACTGTAGAGCTCTAAAAGATAATGGTTTACATAAATCAAAAGTTATTCACAATCATGGTAATTAACATGGAACATTAATCACCGAGATAAGATTGTCGTGTTGGTCATCGATTGTTGTAGCTCTACAAATAATTGACGACACAAGTATATAAAAGGGAAAAATATTAATTTTGTATATTGAATAGACCTAACAAGTAAAACATTATGGAATTGTGTTTCGTGTCATTAATGTTTTACTGTGTCTTGGATCCTAAGATATGAGACTTATGTCTTTTCACTCAAGAAGTGCTTGATTTGATTATTGTCAAAAGCTATCATCGAGTGTAGTGATAAATGCAATAGTTGGTTGAGGATGACTTGTGCTGGAAAAATAGCTAGTCAAACGATTATCGTTGCCCCTCTTAATTGAGTGATGATATTAGTGGACCCTTGATAAAGCAAAATTATAATGTGCACAATGTAACTTGAGTTCAGTTATATAGTTATAATTAGCTTAAATAGATCAAGAAGTGAATATAATACAAAGGTGACATATTTCTACTTTGTATATATTCTTAATATCACGAGGCGATGGATGGACACAAGTGGTGCACTTACATCACTAAATGGATCGCGTTTTTTTTCGAGTGGAACAAAGACATCTATGCTAATTGGGTAACTATAATGTGTAGCTAGATACCACTTATAGTTTGAGATATTAATTGTTTAATATTGCTGACAATTTAGCTTAGATCCTCTTATAGGTCACACCACAAAACTGGGAAACAAGAAGCTTGATTTTGAGTTCATATGATGTGTCGGGTTTCATGTGAAAAAGTGACACATGTAGTAACGCTCCCGATCTCACGGGTACGCACACTGAGAAAAGAACAGAAGTGTCGCGATCAGAGACTTCCGCGACGACCAAAGGAGTTACAAAATAGAGACAATACCGACTAACTCAACAATACATAATAGACATACATGGATAGACGATAAGGGTATAAAACTGAAACAAATGATTATCCATGTATACATAAATGATCCAATTACAATACATCGAGTTTCAAAGGAAATACAATGACATAAGCATAAACAAATGATAACTGAAGGCTCTGGTCGACCTGTCCCTCGTGTACAGTATCTTCGACACTCGTCCAGTCTGCCCTGTGGGGAACCTAAGTACCTGCAAGCACCGCATTAACAAATGCGTGAGTTTTCAATTAAGAAAACTCAGTATACCCCTAGCCCAATCATAGTCTTATGGAAGAATGCATGCAATCTATCTAAGACAAAAGCATCCGAAACAGACACAGAAAAGCACATATTGCATCAGAAGGCTACAACTCCAACAGTCGTGCCAACCGGGTAACACCCGCAGAAAACCCTCCAAGGGAGCCAGAATACCAACCATGCTGGTCAGAACATAACAAAAAGCATCAAATGCAACAGAAGGCTACGACTCCATAAGTCGTGCCAGTCGGGCGCACCCGAGCCATTCCTCCAAAGGAACCAGAACACCAGCATCGCTGGTCAAAGGCGATCACTCGACAGTGACCCACCGCTCGGCACAAAGCGGTGCGCCAGATAAGTGTCCCAATTCGCGGCAAGTGACCTACATGGTGCCATCACGAACTTGGGAACACCTACCCTGAGACAGAATGGCAGCGCGCCTGCCCAGGACTTATCTTATGTCTGGCCTCCCAATGTGAAGGTCTTATGCGAATGGCCTCTGGAGCTAGAGGACCAACTCGTGGCCCATCGGCCCAGAAAACAGAACGTGCCCAGAATTATTAATCCGATTAAATGCAACGCAAGCTACTAAAGCATCTAAAAATCTAATGCAGCTACTGAAGGGAATGTGTTCTAAAAGTTTTACTTTTAAATGTCAATTATTATGAATTGAATGAGAAATCATTTTGTTTTTTGTCTTTTAGAAGTGTTAAGGAAGATGCTCTTGGTCCTTAACCGTAGAGCTCTAAAAGATATTGGTTTACATAAAACAAAAGATATTCGCAATCATGATAATTTACATGGGACGTTGATTACCGAGTTAAGATTGTCGTGTTAGTCGTACATCATTGTAGCTCTACAAGTGAGTGACAACACGGGTACACAAAAGAGCAAAATATTACTTTTGTATACTGAATACAAACAATCAAACAACGGTACCAAAAGCTACAAGACGATGAAATACATGTTCCATAACCGTGAAAGATTCTGAGAACAAATCATGAACCAATCACAAGAATCTAACAACTAATAATAAGAGAAAATATGACATGTGGATAGCAATTTAACCATGAAGATCACCTAAAATCCAGCAACTAATTATACATGATCATAATATATATTGTCAGTAACCAAATTATAAGGGTCACATGAAATCCAGCAAGTAATAATGTATGAACATATGATACTTTGACAATCATAAAATATCCAGCAACTAATATGTACATACATATGCGACGTCTTAGCAGCCACTAAACGTACATAACATATGGTATTTAACAGCAAGCTAATCATGAGATTATATAGTTCCCGCAACTAAATATATACATAACATACATGTAATGTATCAAGACAACAATTTAATGAAGAAGGAATAACAAGCTCTCTATAGATAAACGTACGTGCACATGGTGTATTTAGGCAGAAAATAAATCATAGAATGGAAACAAGCTCTCATTTGATATATATCTACATGCACATAACGTGTATAGAAAGCAATAAAACATGTAATAATACTAGATCTCGGTAGATCATACACATGCACAAGATGCATCTAGTCAACAATTAAATCATGAAATCGTAGTCATAACATCACAACATGAACTTACTTGCATGCACCTGTATCATCATACCCATAACAGTAGCAGAAACAATTATAAAAAAATTGGTAAAGCACATGCTATGGTAATCATGGCTCATGGAAAACGAACATGCAACCAGCAGGAGCTATGGGTCATGATGAGATGATTATACAACGTTTACTTCGATCTATAGTAACACATTCATGGGTTTTGAATTTATTCAAGCACAAATCTAAGTATAGTTAGGAGGTATATGAGACTATAACGTGACTGATTTCAGGCCTCATCATGCAAGACATCGAGGCTATAAACTCAACCTCTAATCGCATATTAGCACCTGAAATTTGCATTAGTTGTACTATATATTAAACATACTAAGATTGAGACTATATGAATAATATAAGTTCCCACAATGCAATCATGACCATACAAGTAACAAGGTATAATCAGTAACAAGGTATATGCTAAAGTCTGAATGAAATCATGAATCAAAACATGAGTATCAGAACTAATATTATCAAGCTCCTCTTGCATGAAAATCTGGACAGTTTTGACAAATCACACATAACACCAGATCTGAAACTAATGATGCTATATGACATATATATATACATAAAGAGTCATGAAATCATGCCAATAAGTGGAATCACTAATCAATAATATGACCAGGAGAAGGATTATGCTACAGCATGATAAACATATTACAAACCATCAAAGAATCTAAAAAAATCAGACCATACGCGTAGAGTTGTACCTCACGCAAGATGCACGTACAACCCCACCCGACATACTCCCCCTGCCCCGTCTCCTCCCTACTGATTTCTTCATAAACCACCCAGTTGACATGGAGAAGATAACGTGCTAGAGGGAAGGGATGCATGGTCAGCCATTGAAGACTTGATTTGCACCACAGTCCACCCGATCGGTGGCACTCTTGTTGTGCAAACCCTAGTCCTCATGACAGACCAACCACTGGTATTGAGCAGCATTCCGCCCAACACCCACCACTATATCCTAAACTAAGGGCTAGAGGCATACCTGATCAGCAAGGAAAAGACTGAGCTTAGCCGGAGATCACCACTCCTCTTCTAGCCGCACAAATGATGCCCACTAGCTTGCTCTACCAATCTTGCCGGAGATCAGTCCAGTAGCTCGCCGGAGAGGGAGGTGGAGGTGGTCTGAGGTGGATGGCATGGAGAAGAGAAGGGAGGGGAGGTATGGGACGGCTGGTTAGGGTTGTGTTTGTCTCAAGGAAACCAACACAAAAGGCAAGGAGTGATTGCAATTGAAGGCCAATCAAAACTTACCAAAAAGCTCCCAATTCAAAAGTTTGCAAATCTCAAGAGATTTGCTCTTGCTGATGTGGCATCCACGTCACCCAGCCTTCACACCTCATCCCTAAATGCCTCCTCAAAGCACAAGCCAAACCACACACACGAATTTCACCCGATCGACCCGATTAAGTCAATCGATTGGAAAACTGCCCGACTGGTCGAACCCGTCCACGAGTCGCATTAACTTGCCCAAAAATGAAACTTTTCCCCGAAAGGAAGCTTTTCCAAAACAAAGCATAAAATCACACAACTAACATCATTCATCAAGAAAACACAAACTCGGGCATAAGGACGAATAAGACTTAATAAGGTACCGGAGAGCGGGTCTTACAACCTACACCCCTTAAACAAAATTTCGTCCTCGAAATTTGCTATCCTTAACTCTCAACCAAAAAACATGGGATACAATATCCTCACATCATCCCCACACTCAAACAACGGTACCAAAAGCTACAAGACGATGAAATACATGTTCCATAACCGTCAAAGATTCTGAGAACAAATCATGAACCAATCACAAGAATCTAACAACTAATAATAAGAGAAAATATGACATGTGGATGGCAATTTAACCATGAAGATCACCTAAAGTCCAGCAACTAATTATACATGATCATAATATATATTGTCAGTAACCAAATTATAAGGGTCACATGAAATCCAGCAAGTAATAATGTATGAACATATGATACTTTGACAATCATAAAATATCCAGCAACTAATATGTACATACATATGCGACGTCTTAGCAGCCACTAAACGTACATAACATATGGTATTTAACAGCAAGCTAATCATGAGATTATATAGTTCCCGCAACTAAATATATACATAACATACATGTAATGTATCAAGACAACAATTTAATGAAGAAGGAATAACAAGCTCTCTATAGATAAACGTACGTGCACATGGTGTATTTAGGCAGAAAATAAATCATGGAATGGAAACAAGCTCTCATTTGATATATATCTACATGCACATAACGTGTATAGAAAGCAATAAAACATGTAATAATACTAGATCTCGGTAGATCATACACATGCACAAGATGCATCTGGTCAACAATTAAATCATGAAATCGTAGTCATAACATCACAACATGAACTTACTTGCATGCACCTGCATCATCATACCCATAACAGTAGCAGAAACAATTATAAAAAAATTGCTAAAGCACATGCTATGGTAATCATGGCTCATGGAAAACGAACATGCAACCAACAGGAGCTATGGGTCATGATGAACGTTTACTTCGATCTATAGTAACACATTCATGGGTTTTGAATTTATTCAAGCACAAATCTAAGTATAATTAGGAGGTATATGAGACTATAACGTGACTGATTTCAGGCCTCATCATGCAAGACATCGAGGCTATAAACTCAACCTCTAATCGCATATTAGCACCTGAAATTTGCATTAGTTGTACTATATATTAAACATACTAAGATTGAGACTATATGAATAATATAAGTTCCCACAACGCAATCATGACAATACAAGTGATAGGCAGGCATGCATGAAGGGATGGCAAGTTACTTCTGATTTCGACAGTTCAGGGCATAGCATCATGCACATATTAGATCAAAACTATTCGGTTAGCCTTTTCATGTAGTGCAATTTCCTGTTTCCAACAACTATCTCATGCGTACCAGTATATCTCCCTAACATGAAATGAGTAATAGAATGTGTACAACAGTAAAAGGTATCGTAGTAAAATACTACAAGCATTCGATAGCATGAGTCATAAATTCCAAGACATAAATGTGTTTGAATCTTGCAACTATGGACATGATCAGAGAATTAAATGGACATGAAACAATATATTAATCAATAATAATACATGGTGAAACATGCATATGAGATCAGGAGTCTACATATATCCCAAAATAATATACGTGCATGCGTTCAGATTAACACATTACAATAAGTCATGGAATGAGTTGCATACAACATGGACGAGTACATAATTTATTTCTAAAAGAAAGCATAATGATAACATCAGAGATGGTAGAAAAAATCAGATCATGAGTGGGTTATGGTCACCGCTGGAAGGAATCAACTCAAACAACAAGTCACCACAACAACACATATAATCCAACCGATTTCACACATCATAATTTCAGAACGTACATGCATTAGAAGCTTGTGATTCAGAAGGTGGTCCAAGATTATATGAACAAGAATTAATATATGAAGATATCGGTAATCTAACATGGAAAGCATACATCTGGAAGATAAGAGTCTGACTATATTCATAATCGATATAAATCTACATGCCTAAGGATCTGTGCAAAACTAGACGTCATAGGGTAAGTAGCATGACTCAAATACAAATTCTGATATAGTTTCATGTAAGAGCATACAAGTCATATCAGAGAAGGTTTATGGAAATCAGATCATACCCATAACTAAACATTGTTGGGATAAAATCAGACTAAAGAAACTCATAGCAATATTTGAGTCGTTACAAGCATCTATACCGATTGCATCAATGTTTAAACTAAACTATATAATTTATGCTCAGATGCTGTAGAGAGTATATCTTAGAGAAATTACAAATTGGAGCATATATATTGATTAGTCATGACTGGGATAAAATCACACATTTAATTCATCTTAACATTCCAATCGATAAATGCATCATTCCTTGAACAAAAAATCAGATCACCATAGAAACTAGATTTGAAATCAATAACATGTCATGACGCCTGATCCAAATAAAAAAAACACGTGATTATGACATCTAACATCAGTAAGCATACCATGTGAGAAAATCTGGACTTGATCACAATATCATGCATGAACATAACATCAAAAATATCACAAGATTCAACACCACAGGGTTATTAACACACCACTCAACATGCAAGCAGAACCCCTCCCCAACTAGCTCTCCACAATCGAGCCCACTTCCTCTGGTTTCTCCAGCAAACCACCAAGGAAGACTGCGTCCCAAGTCGTGGTAGAGATGGAGGTGCTCAGCCACCTCTGAAATTCAGATGGTGCACCACAGTCTACACAATCGGTGGATCTCCACTAGTGCATACCAAACCTCAGATCGGCAAACACAATGGTGTTGGACTAAACTTTGTCCAACAAGACTCTACATCCTCTTTTGCTAAAGGGGTAGGAGCATACCTGAAACTGATGGAGAAGGACCCCATAGTTTGCTGGAATTCAGCTGCAGCCGCCTCCCATGCTTGCTTGCTACTCACCTCTTGCACTTGCACTTCTTGCTTGTTTGACCGGTTGGACTTGTTGGAGATCTCAGCACCAAAACGTAGGAGGAGGTGAGGGAACTGATAAAGACAAATAGGGTTGGGTGGTTCAGTCTCCAAGTACACGAGGTAATCCACAAGAAGCAATTTAACTAATGCAAATATGATCTATCACTATCATAAAGCAATTTTAAAAGACAAGAAATTTCCGACAGGGTTTGGACAAGATGCCCCACTGGAGAGTGTTTAGATTCTGCACACTTTAGGGACCGACCTGCTCTGATACCAAGTTGTAACACCCCCGATCTTACAGGTGCACACACTTGGAAAAGAACAGAAGTGTCGCGATCAGAGACTTCCGCGACGACCGAAGGAGTTACAAAAGAGAGACAATACCGACTAACTCAACAATACATAACAGACATACATGGATAGACGATAAGGGTATAAAACTGAAACAAATGATTATCCATGTATACATAAATGATCCAATTACAATACATCGAGTTTCAAAGGAAATACAATGACATAAGCGGAAACAAATGATAACTAAAGGCTCTGGTCGACCTGTCCCTCGTGTACAGAATCTTCGACACTCGTCCAGTCTGCCCTGTGGGGAACCTAAGTACCTGCAAGCACCGCATTAACAAATGCGTGAGTTTTCAATTAAGAAAACTCAGTATGCCCCTAGCCCAATCATAGTCTTATGGAAGAATGCATGCAATCTATCTAAGACAAAAGCATCCGAAATAGAAACAGAAAAGCACATAATGCATCAGAAGACTACAACTCCAATAGTCGTGTCAACCGGGTAACACCCGCAGAAAACCCTCCAAGGGAGCCAGAATACCAACCATGCTGGTCAGAACATAACAAAAAGCATCAAATGCAACAGAAGGTTACGACTCCATAAGTCGTGCCAGTCGGGCGCACCCGAACCATTCCTCAAAAGGAACCAGAACACCAGCATCGTTGGTCAAAGGCGGTCACTCGATAGTGACCCACCGCTCGGCACAAAGCGGTGCGCCAGATAAGTGTCCCAATTCGCGGCAAGTGACCTACATGGTGCCATCACGAACTTGGGAACACCTACCCTGAGACAGAATGGCAGCGCGCCTGCCCAGGACTTATCTTATGCCTGGCCTCCCAATGTGAAGGTCTTATGCGAATGGCCTCTGGAGCTAGAGGACCAACTCGTGGCCCGTCGGCCCAGAAAACAGAGCGTGCCCAGAATTATTAATCTGATTAAATGCAATGCAAGCTAGTAAAGCATCTAAAAATCGAATGCAGCTACTGAAGGGGAATGTGTTCTAAAAGTTTTACTTTTAAATGTCAATTATTATGAATTGAATGAGAAATCATTTTGTTTTTTGTCTTTTAGAAGTGTTAAGGAAGAGGCTCTTGGTCCTTAACCGTAGAGCTCTAAAAGATATTGGTTTACATAAAACAAAAGATATTCGCAATCATGGTAATTAACATGGGACATTGATTACCGAGTTAAGATTATCGTGTTACTCATACATCATTGTAGCTCTACAAGTGAGTGCCAACACGGGTACACAAAAGAGCAAAATTTTACTTTTGTGTACTGAAAAGACCTAATAAGTAAAACATTATAGAATTGTGTTTTCTGTGTCATTGATGTTTTACTGTGTCCTTGGTTCTTTGATATGAGACTTATATCCGATCACTTAGGAATTGCTTAATTGGACTAGTGTCTTGAGCTATCGATGAGTATAGTGTAAATGCATTAGTTGGTTAAGTATGACTTTCGTTGGAGAAGATAGTTAGTCAAAAGATTATCATTGCCCCTCTTAATTAAGTAATGATATTAGTGGGCCCCTTGATAAAACAAAGTTATAATGTGCACAATGTGATTTGAGTTAAGTCACATATTTATAACTAGCTTAAAGAGATCAAGAAATGAATGCTAATACAAAGATGACACAATACTACTTTGTGTGTATTCTTAATATCCCAAGGCAAGGGACAGACACAAGTGGTGCACTCCATCACTAAATGGATTGGGTTTTGGTTCGAGTGGAATTAAGACATCTAACTAATTGGGAGCTATAATGTGTAGCTAGATACCGCTTATAGCTTGTGATATTAAACTCTTAATATCACTGCCAACTTAGTTTAGATCCTCCCATAGGTCACACCACAAAACTGGGAAACAAGAAATGGGGATTTTGAGTTCATAAGATGTGTCGGGTTTCATGTAGAAAATAAGACACATAGGGTGAACAAACAAAATCAAAATTATGTTGTGATTGATAACATAATTAGAATCTAAATTAAATTCATATGTGATGTAAATATTATGGGGTGTAATGATTTATCATTACATAGGATAATATGTTACATAAGTTATGAACTTACTACTAATCCCGAAATGTCAAATTTTGTAGGAGTTAAACCGAAATTTGACTAGTCTGCAATACTGTGCAAAAACGATCGACCGCTAAACGATAAACGGTCGACCGAATGTTGCACGGTCGACCAAAACGCTAAACGGTCGACCGAATGTTGCACACGTAACAGGAATTTCGTCTGTTCGTTTTCGGTCGACCGAGTATAATCGGTCGGTCGACCGAACATCGCGATGAAAATTATTTTGTTACGAACGGTCGACCGAATTGTTAACGGTCGACCGAAACCTGGTCTAAACGGTCGACCGAACCTCCAAAAACGGTCGACCGCTCAGACGGTTTTATGCAGAATTAATTTAAGAATTAATTAGATCATGCATGGAATTGGTCCATAATTGATTTAATTCGTGGCTAAGATTATTTGTTAGCAAATAATGGATGGTTAGATGGAAGTTTGCATGAAATCATGGGCAAGAGGGTGCAGATGAATAGGTAATTTGGAGAGAACTTATAAATACAAGTTTATCTCATTACCACATTAATTAATTCATTATCTTCTTATGCAAACTTCTCTCTCCATAATTCTCCACGAATTTCACCTTAATTCTTGAGTTTAGTTTTCAGAGATCTTCTTCTCAAGGGAACTAAAGAGGGGTTAGCAATTAGATTCTAAACCCTATTGGAGATTGAGAGGCTAGTTCTTCTCTCTCCGATCTTGTTTAGAGTTTGGCGAATACTCGGAGGCATCCGGCGCAGCGACAAGCATCCTCAACGTCTCTGGATCATCAAGAAGTTTTAGAGAACTTTTAGGTATGAAATTCAGAGCCCATGTTTGTTTTAATAGAGTTTTGAAACCAATTATTGAAACAAACCGATGCATGCATGAAACAAATCATAGAAAAATTGTAATTGATCCTTATTGTGCATAAAAATTCCGAAAATAAATATGTGCAATTAAACTAGAAATTCCACAGCTACAGTGTATGGAACGAGCTCAGGAGGAGTATCCGGATACCCTCCTAACAGCCCCGAACCAACTCCGAAATCATACATCCCAATCAGTAAACAAACAAAGCTCGCAACAGCAAACAATCATAACCAGATCGACAATCAAGATAACAACTAATGGAGTCATCTACGGGTCATGATAAGGATGTTATAAAGTCTGTTATCCTAAGGGTCATACCCCAACACAACATCACACATCACATCAGTAATGCATCAACATGAAAGAAACAATGGGATGATGCAAGACAGCAAACACATGCCATAATCGAATGCAATAATAATCGAAGACATACATTCATTGATTTCAGAGCGTGCATGCAACTGTACCAAAACCTCATATTATGATCAAAGTTTATAAACGTATGAAATTCAATAAATACCAGTAGAACCACATGACAAAACATGCATATAGCATCAGCAATGCTATGGGTATCTCCAGGCATAAATGCATGCAATCGGTATTCTACAGCATGCATTTCAGAGCACATGTATGTTAGGAACTTAGAATCCCATACCATAATAGGCTTTATATGAATGTAAAACAGAGATAATGCATGGACATGTGTACTACGATCTGTAAACAAGTCATGAAACGTTATACAATAGGTTAAAGAAATGAAGCACGATTACATGACCTAGGGTCAGCAACCGATCGTGACAGAATCATCTATGTATGGCACGAATAATACATGCGTATGAAATCCAAAATCAGTATCCAAGTATAGGACATTGTCGGAATAAGGTTACTAAATAATAATGAACACATATGATCTCATTTCAGCACACTATCATGGTTTGTTAGCATAATGTAATCAAACACGGTGAACCGTTCAGGGTTCGGTTTACCGGGGATTCTTCGGGTCGGTTAACCGAATGGGGAACGGATAAGCACAATTGGTTGACCGAAATTGTCTAGAGTGCCTGGACAATCGGGTTCGGTTAACCGAGTGTGAACGGTCAACCGAGAAAAAGTATTTTCGGTAGACCGAAGGTGACACGGTCATCCGATGACTATGCTCCAGGAGAAATTTTGGTGAGTCAACCGTAGACCGAAGAGAAGACGCGGATCGTCTGAATTTTTCCAGAGAATTTTTCTCATGCATATTCGGTCGACCGACTATCTCACGGTGCACCGAACATGTGTTATAATCGAATGGTTCGGTTAACCGAGAAAATTTCTCGATCGACCGAGCAGTGCGATTTCTGCCTGAATTATTAAGAGATTAATTAGATCATGGGTTGGATTAATTCCAGATTTAATCAAACGTTTTTATGGGTGCTTATGGCAATTTGAGATTAATTTTAGGAGAGAAAAAACAAGAGATCATGACTAAAGAATAGTTCTTGATGAGGATGTTTTGGGAGCCTATGAAAGGACCCCTCATCCTACTTGTTTATGTTAATGCAAAAATTCTCTCTCATTAATCTCTCCCTTAATGACCACGAAAATCTGTTAATAGTTTTAAGTTTTGGAGATAGAAATCTCAGGAGCTTAAAGATGGGTTATTAGCTAGATTCTAAGCCTAATTAGAGATTGATTGGCTAGCTCATTTCTCTCTAATCTTGTTTAGAGTTTGGTGAACACTTGGAGGCGAATCGGCAGGCGATTCAACGGGCAACGCGACTCCGGATCTTCGAAAGGTTTTAGAGAACCTTTGAGTATGATTCTCTCTTTGTGATTTATTTTAATATATGTAGGATTGCATGATATTAGAATAAACACAAAGTAATGTACATAAAATTGTTGAAAGTATGAAATTGATCTAGTATGTTGTATTAAATTTCTTAAAATATATACATACATGGGGACACGAAATCCTACAGTGGTATCAAAGCATTTAGTTCATATTTTCAATGATTAGACTATATAATTAATTTTAGTTTACCATCTACAATCTAAACAATTCATGTTCTATGTCTTTTTCGAGTTTTCTGATAGTATTGTTGATTTAATTCTAATTGATTCTTTTGATAGTTTTAAATGTTTTGAAACACATCATGTGAATGTTAGAATTAAAATTTAGAATTTTGTCTAATATATAAAATTTTCGTTTTTAATTAAATGATTATTTTATAAGGAATCGACAAAACGAAAAAAGCATATGTTTATCTTTCTTTAAATTTTTATTTTTGAAAATTGGATAAAGAGCGGTTCAAATGTTTTGTGTTTCGAACTATGGATGCATAAAATCATTTTTAATGGAGTTCAAATGATTTTAGAATTGTTTGATTTAGAGATTCATGATAAACTAAATCGAGTAATATATAGTATATGTACATGCGTTGCTCGAGTTCTCTAATGCAGGGATATGTGAGTTTGTATGTTCCGATGAAGTCATGTGTGAACGAATGAATGTGTATGTTATTATTATTCAATCACAGGGGCTTATGTATATGTGAAGCCAAATTTCTATTTCTATGCATATGAGAGGATTTTTACATAGGACTTGCACTAGACAATTTTCAAAATTGAGATATGTATGTTTATATTTTTGCAATATCAACATCCATGGTGCAAGAGGAAGACGCTAAAGAAGCACAAGGATCAAGGACGCGGGAACATATAAACTCACACAATGTGTGTGTGAATGAATATATTTATGTTTGTGTGCTTGACATGTATGCGATTGTATGGATGAATGTTAGAATGTGTATAGATGATAAATATGCATGATCACCTAAATTCTAAAATCAGACATAAATGTTTAAATTGTCCAAACAAAAATTAAGTGTATTTTTCTTTCTTATTTCATCCACTAGCAGTCATCGATCGGGGGATATTCTGCTCGCCCTTAGCGGGAGATAACTTCCTCCATCATTGTGAATAGTGGGAGATATAAGGTTGTCTATTGTTGTGCCATGAATAGATATACGAGGTGTCATTCACCCATAATGGACACCGAGTATATTTGTTTGTGAATACAATGGATAAACGTATCTCGTATCAAATGAAATAAGTTTTCTTAACAAGACCCGGAGCCCTAGTTCGGTTTTGAGAAAGAGAGTTTTTCTTACGAGGATTGGTCAAATTCCCTCTTAATTAAAACGACAAGAGTCATAAGAGTTTGAAAATGCAAATGTTAACGATATTTCGAAATGGTTATGTTTAGAAAAATGTTTTCTTACCTTGATTTATAATATATCTGATAACCCTTAGCTAGTTTATATTATAATTGATAGGATCTTGAATTGCTGCATTTATGGACAAATTTTTGTTTTGCGGTATTGATTTTTAAAACATAAAATTGACATTAAATCCCATATAATTTATTTTGTAGAAATGTCGAATATTCAACCTATTGTGCGATCTTTGATTGAAAAACATCCTTTGGCAAATGATGGCTCAAACTTCATAAGCTGGCAACTCAAGCTCAATATCATGTTGAAGTTTGAGAAACTATCTCATATTTTGGATGGTGAAATCCCAAAATTAAATGAGAAGGCAACTGATAGCGAGAGAGAGGCTAAAGTCAAGTGGGAAGACCAAGAAAACCAGGTTCACGGTCTAATGTTGGCCTCCGTGGGTGATTCACTTCAAGCAAAATACTTGGATCCAAAACCCAAGAAGACCATTGAAGCTTTAACAAAGATGTTCATGGATAGTGCTACAAAAGAGCGCTATAAGACCACCATCGCACTCACAAGGTGCCACATGGCGGAGAGAACATCGGTATGCATGCATTTTCTCACGATGCAAGGATACCTTGAGAAGTTGTCGAAACTCTCTTCCCCGATGCCCGATGACATTGCGGAAGATTTGATTCTTGGCTCTCTAGCCCCGTCCTACAAGGACTTCATTATGCACTGTCATGTGCGTGAGAAAAGGGTGAGTCTTGAGGAACTTCACAACGCTCTCAAAACAGCTGAAGTTGACATGGACAAGGGTCGGGACAAACACGTCCTAGCCGTCCATGAGAGGAGCAAGAAGATCACCAAAGGTATAGGCAATTTCACCAAAAATACGTCAATCAAGAGCAATGGAGTAGGAGGTGCTCGTGTGAGTGCCTCAAGGGGAATTCTTCGAAATCTCTGACTCCCAACACGGAGTGCATTCACTACGGTGAAAAGGGACACATCCGGCCAAATTGCCCCAAGTACAAGGAAGACCTTGACAATGGAGTGATTGAACGTAAGCGTCCCTAAAAGGCCAAAGGTATATTTGTTATTGAGATAAATTTAGCCACCTCTATCCATGATTAGGTAATTGATACCGGATCTTGTGCTCACATAATTTGTAATGTGCAGCTACTAAAGGATAGCAAGGAACTCGTGAAGAACGAGATGATTTTGAAGGTCAAAAATGGTGTGAGCGTTGCTGCGATTGCAAAAGGTTCTGTGGAGCTTCAATTATATAGTAGTTTAAATTTATGTTTAAAGAACGTTTATTATGTGCCTTCGATTAAGCAAGAATATTATTTCTGTATCATGTTTGGATATGGATAATTTTAATATAAATATTTCAAATTCTTGTTTGTCTATATCGAAGAATGGTATTTTCTATGCAAATGCATTCGTGAGGAATGGTCTCTATTTGCTTGAATTGACTAATAAACAAATCTTAAACATCAATAACAAAAGACTTAAAACTACTCACGTGAATGATACACTCTTGTGGCACTATCGTCTTGGTCACATAAATGAAAAATGCATCAAGAAATTGCAAGAAGCTAGCCTTCTTGGTCAACTTGATTTAAAATCATTGGAGACGTGCAAACCTTGCCTAATGGGCAAAATAACCAAGAGGCCTTTCAAGAAGAAAGGACCGAGAAAGAATGACTTGTTGGATCTGATACATTCTGATGTATGTGGTCCGATGAGTACTAGTGCAAGAGACGGTTTCAGGTACTTCATTACGTTCACAGATGACTATAGTCGTTATGACTATATTTATCTAATGAGAAAGAAAAGTGAGTCCTTTGACAAGTTCAAGGAATTCAAGAATGAAGTAGAGAACCAACTCAACAGGAAAATCAAGTCTCTACGAACAGATCGTGGAGGTGACTACTTAAGTACCGAATTTGACTCATTCCTAAAGGAGTGTGGTATTGTACCACAACTTACCCCTTCTGGTACACCTCAGTGGAATGAGGTATCCGAAAGGAGGAATATGACATTACTCGACATGGTTCGATAAATGATGAGTTAAGCTGAATTGCCGCTTTACTTTTGGAGTTATGCACTAGAAGCTGCGGCTTACACACTAAATAATGTTTCATCCAAATCCATAGAGAAAACGTCTTATGAGCTATGGAGTGGTAAAACACCTAAGCTCAATTTTCTCAAGATTTGGGATTGTGAGGCCTACATCAAGAGATTGATGTCGACAAAATTTCAACCAAAAGCAGATAAGTGCTTCTTTATAGGTTATCCTCTTGAGACAAGAGGATACTACTTTTGGCATATAACCTCCAATCGAGTGATTTTAGAGAGAGATTCCGTATTTCTAGAAAAGGAATTTCTGGAAAGAATAAAAAGTAGTGGGAGTAGAGTTGTGCTTAAGGAGACTCAATATATTCTACAAGATCATGATATGAATGGTGACATTCAAGATCATGAAGGCCCAACCGAGATTCCTTTGGTTAGTGGGAGCGTGAATGAGAGACCCTCGCAAGAAATTGTGAGAGAAACTCAATCTTTCCCGCCTAGTGTACGTTCAAGAATCGAACACGAACCAATTTCGCAAGAAATTATGGAAGAAGTTCGAGAAGTACACGTAGAACCAAAAGAACTTAGAAGGTCAACGTGGGAAAGGAAGAAACCCAATATGTATTTGGGACTTCATGAGATCATGGTACTAGATACCGATGATCCCTCGACCTTTCAAGAAGCAATGGAAAGAAAGGACTCCAAACTATGGTTTAAGGCCATAAAATCCGAAATAGAATCCATATATGATAATCAAGTGTGGAACTTGGTTGACATTCCTCAAGGGAAAAAGGTCATTCAAAATAAATGGGTTTTCAAGATGAAGATGGACATGGATGGGAACTTGACAACCTACAAAGCGAGGCTTGTAGAAAAAGGTTTCACTCAAGTTCAAGGAATTGACTATGATGAAACTTTTTCACCGGTTGCCATGTTCAAGTCTATTCGGATTATGCTCGCTATTGCCGCATTTTATGATTATGAGATATGACAAATGGATGTCAAAGCAGCGTTCCTAAATGGAAACTTGGAGGAGGATGTGTACATGGTACAGCCTCAAGGTTTTGAAGATCCAAAGAATAACGAGAAAGCATGCAAGCTTCAAAGATCCATTTATGGATTGAAGCAAGCATCAAGGAGTTGGAACAAGCGTTTTGATGATGTCAAAAAGATTCACTTCGTCTAAAGTAAGTAAGATCATTGTATATACAAGAAGGTTAGTGGGAGCCACATTGTGTTCTTGATCTTATATATCGATGACATACTCCTCATGGGAAATCATATACCTTTGCTTGAGCAAACGTGAAGTTCATTGAAATCTGCATTTTCGATGAAAGATATGGGTGAGGCTCAATACATCTTGGGAATCAAGATATATAGAGATAGATCCCGTAGACTCATTGGCCTAAGTCAACGTACATACATTGACAAGGTCTTGGAAATGTTCAGCATGAACAACTCCAAAAAGGGCAATGTGTCAATGAGTATGGGTGTGCAACTCAAGAAGTCTCAACGTGCTGAATCACATAAAGACTTGGAGTACATGAAAGATATCCCTTATGCTTCGGCAATAAGATCGATCATTTACGCGATGACTTGCCAATTTGCACCTTGATATTAAACGAATGGTTGAATTTCTTTCTAACGAACATGTTGTTATCTAAGTAACCATGTCACTGAAAGGAATGTGTTCTAAAAGTTTTACTTTTATATGTCAATTATTATGAATTGGATGTGCAAACATTTTGTTCCTTGATTATGCTATTCGTCTTTTGGAAGTGTTAAGGAAGAGGCACTTGGTCCTTAACCGTAGAGCTCTAAAAGATAATGGTTTAGATAAATCAAAAGTTATTCACAATCATGGTAATTAACATGGAACATTAATCACCGAGATAAGTTTAGTGTTGGTCATCGATTGTTGTAGCTCTACAAATAATTGACGACACAAGTATATAAAAGAGGAAAATATTACTTTTATATATTGAATAGACCTAACAAGTAAAACTTTATGGAATTGTGTTTCGTGTCATTAATGTTTTACTGTGTCTTGGATCCTAAGATATGAGACCTATGTCTTTTCACTCAAGAAGTGCTTGATTTGATTATTGTCAAAAGCTATCATTGAGTGTAGTGATAAATGCAATAGTTGGTTGAGCATGACTTGTGCTGGAAAAAATAGATAGTCAAACGATTATCGTTGTCTCTCTTAATTGAGTGATGATATTAGTGGGCCCCTTGATAAAGTAAAATTATAATGTGCACAATATAACTTGAGTTAAGTTATATAGTTATAATTAGCTTAAATAGATCAAGAAATGAATATAATACAAATGTGACACATTTCTACTTTGTATATATTCTTAATATCACGAGGCAATGGACGGACACAAGTGGTGCACTTACATCACTAAATGGATCGTGTTTTATTTCGAGTGGAACAAAGACATCTATGCTAATTGGGTAACTATAATGTGTAGCTAGATACCGCTTATAGTTTGAGAGATTAATTGTTTAATATTGCTGCCAATTTAGCTTAGATCCTCCTATAGGTCACACCACAAAATTAGGAAACAAGAAGCTTGGTTTTGAGTTCATATGATGTGTCGGGTTTCATGTGAAAAAGAGACACTTGTGGTGAACGAATAAAATCAATATGTCATGAGAATTGACATAATTAGAATCATAATAAATTCATATGAGGTGTGTATATTATGGGTGTAATAATTTAATATTACATAAGATAATATATTACATAAGATATGAATTTGCTAAAAACCCCAAAAGATCAAATTTTGTTGGAAATAAATCCAAAATTTGACAAAGGCAAAATCGAGGTCAAACACGGTGAACTGTTCAGGGTTCAGTCGACCGGGGAATCTTCGGGTCGGTTAATCAAATGGAGAACGGGTAAGCACAATTGGTTGACCGAAATTGTCTAGAGTGCCTGGACAATCGGATTCAGTTAACCGAGTGTGAACGGTCAACCGAGAAAAAGTATTTTTGGTAGACCGAAGGTGACACAGTCATCTGATGACTATGCTCCAGGAGAAATTTTGGTGAGTCAACGGTAGACCGAAGAGAAGACGTGGTTCGTCCGAATTGTTCTCTGTACCTCTCCAATTTTTTTAAATAAAGATAATGGCCTTGATTGTCGACCTTCCAGGCAATAAACCCAAATTGATTATCTTTCACACTTGTTTCTCTCAATAGATAGTGCTCAATTACTCTTTCCTATAACTTCATAGTGTGCAACATAACCTTAATACCTCTATAGTTATTGCAACTCTGAATGTCTTGTTGGTATCAGAGCCTTGTTATCATAGCCTTGTTAGCTAATTTCATTACTTAACCGTAATTTTAGCATGGCCGAAATTGCATCCACATCCTATGATTCATCTACACCACCATATTTTGATGGAATAAACTATTGATCATGGAAAGATAAAATGAAAACGTTTTTATCCATGAATTTAAACATGTGGTCCATGATTCAAACTCCATATGAAACACCTAAGTACGATTTTAAACAATGGAGTTTAGAAGATGAAAAACAAGCCTCTTCAAATGCTAAAGTCATGAATGTGTTATATTGTGCACTTGCAAGTGAACTTTTTAATGTGATTTGTTCTTGTGAAAGTGCACATGATATTTGGCAAAGACTTGAAAAGATCATTTTGGCAACACTTCACTAAACTCAAGTGAAGATGAATCAACATCAATGGATGAAGCTCAAGAAAGATGGGACAAGAACACCTCCACATCTTATTCCTCATCAAGCTCATCCAAATGAGAAGTTGCCCAAAAGAGCTACATGGCATTAGAGGGGGACGAAATCGAGGTATCATCTTGCTCTAGCGACAGTTCTAGTTGTAGTTCAACTAATGGAACATATTCTTTTAAAGAACTACAAAAGGTATTTCATGATTTAGTTGCTAGATACAAAGTGGTATGTGAAAAGAATCAACTAGCAAATAAGCAAGCAAATGATCTACAATGTTTAAATGAATCCATCTTGGATGAGAAAAATGATTTGCTTGCTAAACTTGACAAATTCACTTTGGAAAATGCATGCTTAAGAGATGAGAATGAAAAATTGAAAAATAAACCAAACTCACCTAATGCAATTGATAGTCATATGCTTGAAAGTGATAAAAATGACTTGCTTAAGAAACTTGACAAATCTTATCTTGAAAGCAAGAAATTAATGAATGACTTGAATTGCATGACAGACAAATGTGTCGAATTAGAGATTCACATGCATCAAATAAATGAAAAGCACATTTCCTTGATTCAAAATCTAAAATGCATGAATGAATCTCTTGTGCTTAAAAATAGTGAACTAAATGCATCTAATAAATCCTTGATGAATGACTTGCATAAGTTCACAAATGACAAGAAAAACCTTGATATGCTTTTAGGAAATCAAAGACAATCCTTGGACAAGCATGTTTAGGCTATAATGTCTTCTATATGAAAAATCATCTTGTTCAAGATAACATAAATGGAAAGCATCATATTGCCATGAAAAGAACCTCAAGTGTTTGGGTACCTAAATCAACTTAGATTTAGGTGCCAAAAGCTAAATTGAATGGATCCAAACAAAAATGGGTACCAAAATCTACAGTTGTAGGTACTTGAAGAAGCAATTGGTGGTGACCGGGTGAGCTCAAGAGTCAAATTCAAATCCGGTTGCATCACCAAATGAGATTGGAACCAATTCAAGCTTCAAGTTGGTATAATTTCCTATCCTCTAAATTTTTCGATAAAATTGGTTCTAGTCTAGGTTTTATATGCTTAATTGACATATCATATACCCATTCATTGCAAATCCTAAATGATTGAATAACATCCATAGTTTTAGAGTCAAATTATCTAAATGGATGTAAAAAGGGGAAATGAAAATATCACATGCTAAATTGTAGTATTTGCTTGATGTTAATAGGGGAGAATTAAGAATTGAACTTAATTGAAAAATCATATTCATATCGATAGGGGGAGCTTATTGAATATCATTTTCTTAGAGTAATGAAGTGCAAAATTTAGGGGGAGCAACTTCATTACAAGACATCCACATTGAACTTCAATCGTATAAATTTTCTTATATAAATATCATTTTTTATGGATGTCAAAGGGGGAGAGATAATTAAGAATTTGATTTTAATTGAACAAAAACTATGCACATCCATAGGAGGAGCAATTAATATGCATAGTTTACATATAAAATTTCCATGTATTAAGATATAGTTAAGATATAGGTTGCCATCATAAAAAATGGGGAGATTGTTGGCTTTTTGGCCTTAATCTTTGTTTTGATGATTTAATCAACCTAATCTTAATTATGGTCATGTAGAGTAGCACACATGTTGCATTGCATATATATTGCTTTGTGCTAACCTCTACAGGTGATCAAGACTCAAGGAAGAAAGGAAATCAAGTCAAGACATGTAATCAAGCTCATTTGAAGACATGTATTTTGTATTTCTTTGAGTCTTTAGGAGCTTGTGTAAATTGAGCAATACTTGAGCTAAAATCAACCTAAACACACACTAGGTTCCCTATAGAAGTCACACACAAAATTTCACATAATTTGGACTTCAATAGATCACCCAAACTTAGACCGGAAAACACTAAACCTGAACCCTAATTGTCTGCCCACATTCGGTCGACCGCAACAGGCCGTTCGGTCGACCGAGTGATCAAGTATCCTGTTTGTGTTTTCACAGCCCAGTTTTCGTCGACCGTGTATCCACTTTCGGTCGACCGCGTGAACTTATTTTTCCGACCGTTAGTTTTGTCGTATATACCCAACAGTCGTATTCGTATTAAACCAAAAATACGCTAAATACATTTCATGTATCGGTCGACCGCTAGACCTTGATCGGTCGACCGAATATCCGTCTCTTGACAAACCCAAACCTGCTGTTGAAAATAGGTCAACCGCTAGACCTTGTTCGGTCGACCGAATAGATCATTGTTTGTCAACCCCTAAGTGTCTGGTGCAAATCGGTCGACCGAACCCTTTTCGGAGTTCGACCTTTCACTTAAGTGTACCTAAGTCGTAGCGTTGGGTGGTCGACCGTTACCTAACCGGTCGACCGAACTGAGTTCAAAACTGCCAAACGGTCGACCGTTCGTCCCATTTCGGTCGACCGAATTTACTCAGAATTGGGTCCTGCGATTTTTTGTTTTGTGTATCACACATCAACTCACACCCAATCAATCCCAACGGCTCTATTCTCTCTAATGCCTATATAAAGAGTTGTAAAACACATTTTAACAAAACTCTCCCACTCATATTTGTCCCCAACATTAGAGAGAAAGCTCCACACACTCAAAAGCTCAAACCTTCCACACTTAGTGATCAATTCCATATTCTACTCAAGTGTGCTCAAGTTTAGAGAGTGTTGTTCCACTCCAATTGTTTGTCAAGGAAGCAAGGGTCTTGGTGAAAGCCCTGAAGGGAATGTGTTCTAAAAGTTTTACTTTTAAATGTCAATTATTATGAATTGAATGAGAAAATCGTTTTGTTCCTTGTTTATGTTATTCGTCTTTTAGAAGTGTTAAGGAAGAGGCTCTTGGTCCTTAACCGTAGAGCTCTAAAAGATATTGGTTTACATAAAACAAAAGATATTCGCAATCATGGTAATTAACATGGGACATTAATTACCGGGTTAAGATTGTCGTGTTGGTCATAGATCATTGTAGCTCTACAAGTGAGTGACAACACGGGTATGCAAAAGAGGAAAATATTACTTTTGTATACTGAATAGACCTAATAAGTAAAATATTATAGAAATGTGTTTCTGTGTCACTAATATTTTACTGTGTCTTTGGTCCTTTGATATGAGACTTATATCCGATCGCTTAAGGAGTTCTTAATTAGACTAGTGTCTTGAGCTATCGATGAGTGTAGTGTAAAGGCATTAGTTGGTTAAGTCCAACTTTTGTTGGAGAAGATAGCTAGTCAAAAGATTATCATTGCCCCTCTTAATTGAGTAATGATATTAGTGGGCCCCTTAATAAAGCAAAGTTATAGTGTGCACAATGTGATTTGAGTTAAGTCACATATTTATAACTAGCTTAAAGAGATCAAGGAATGAATACTAATACAAAGATGACACAATACTACTTTGTGTGTATTCTTAATATCATGTGGCAAGGGACGGACACAAGTGATACACACTATCACAAAATGGATCGGGTTTTGGTTCGAGTGGAATTAAGACATCTAACTAATTGGGAGCTATAATGTGTAGCTAGATACCGCTTATAGCTTGTGATATTAAGCTCTTAATATCACTGCCAACTTAGTTTAGATCCTCCCATAGGTCACACCACAGAACTGGGAAACAAGAAATGGAGATTTTGAGTTCATAGGATGTGTCGGGTTTCATGTAGAAAATATGACACATGGGGTGAACAAGCAAAATCAAGATTATGTTGTGATTAATAACATAATTAGAATCTAAATTAAATTCATATGTGATGTAAATATTATGGGGTGTAATGATTAATCATTACATAGGATAATATGTTACATAAGTTGTGAATTTACTACTAATCCCGAAATGTCAAATTTTGTAGGGGTTAAAACCGAAATTTGACAAGTCTGCATGCACTGTGCAAAAACGGTCGACCGCTAGACCATAAACGGTCGACCGAATGTTGCGCGGTCGACCGCAATATTGCACGGTCGATCGGATGTGTATCGAGCGTAACGAGAATTTCGTCTGTTCGTTTTCGGTCGACCGAGTATTCTCGGTCGGTCGACCGAACATTGCGATGAACCTTTTTGTTGCGAACGGTCGACCGAATATATCGATTGGTCGACCAAAACCTGGTCTAAACGGTCGACCGGACCTCGCAAACGGTCGACCGGTCAGACGGTTTTATGCAGAATTAATTTAAGAATTAATTAGATCATGCATGGAATTGGTCCATAATTGATTTAATTCGTGGCTAATATTATTTATTATTAAATAATGGATGGTTAGATGGAATTTTGCATGAGATCATGGGCAAGGGGTTGCACATGAATAGGTAATTTGGAGAGAACCTATAAATACAAGGTTATCTCATTACCTCCTTAATTAATTCATTATTTTCTTGTGCAAAAATCTCTCTCCATAATTCTCCACGAAAATTCCTTAATTCTTAAGTTTAGTTTTAGTTTCAAGAGGGCTTCTTCTCAAGGAAACTAAAGAGGGGTTAGTAATTAGATTCTAAACCCTATTGGAGATCGAGAGGCTAGCTCTTCTCTCTCCAATCTCGTTTAGAGTTTGGTGAAATCTCGGAGGCATCCAGCGCGGCGAGAAGCATCATCAACGTCTCCGAATCTTCAAGAAGTTTTAGAGAACTTCTAGGTATGATTTCAGAATCTTTGGTTTGTTTTAATAAAAGTTTTAAAACTAGTTATTGAAATAAACTAGTACATGCATGAAATAAATCATATAAAATTGTATAAGATCCTTATTATGCTTAAAATTCCGAAAATATATAGGCATAATTAAACATGAAATCCTACAGTGGTATCAGAGCCAGGTTTAATTTTCTCATGATTTATGGCTGTAAACAAATTTAGTTTACCATCTAGGATTTAAACAATTCGTTTTACCGGTTTTTTCGGTCTTTAAATGTTTGTTGAAATAATTCTTTATAATAATTCGTTTTAAATGTTTTGAATGTTTAAAACATGTCATGTAATTATTAGAATTATGATTTAGACATAAGTCTAACTTGCAATAATTTCGTTTTAAGTATAAACGATTATTTTGTAAGAGAATCAACAAAACCGAAAAACTGTGATTCATCTTTCCATAGGAAATTGGATGGCCAGCGGTTCAAAATTAATTTTTGAACTATGGATGCATGAAAAACGTTTTTAATGGATTTCAAAATGTTTTTCAAAGAATTGTTTGAGATTATAGATGCTTGATAAACTAGGTTGGATAGTTTATAGCGATATTGCGTGCATGGATGCTCGAGTTGTTTTGCAGGAATTGTGAGTTTATATGTTCCAAATCAGCAGCTATGAATGTTTATAATTGTTATAATACAGGGGCTTATGTATGTAAAAGCCAAATTCTCTATTTCCATCTTTTAGATAAATTGCATATGCATATGAGAGGTTTTACATAGGACTTGCACTAGTCGGTTTTTTATCGAATGTGAGGAGCATGTTTATTTTCTGTAAAATCTACGTCTCCGGTGCAAGAGAAAGTCGCCGCTGTAGCGCATCAATCGAGGATCGAAGATCAGGGATCGAGGATCGAGGATCGAAGGGAACATATAAACTCACACGATGTGGATTGTGTGAATGTTTAATTTCTGTTTTTATCTTGCTATGCATGTGATGAATGTGTGGAATGTTAGGATGTGTATGATTAATAATATGCATGATAACCTAAAATTCTAAATCACATGTTAAATTGTCCAAACAAAAATTAAGAATAAATTTCCTTCTTATTTCATCCACTAGCAGCCATTGATCGAGGGATACTCTGCTCGCCCTTAGCGGGAGATAGCTCCCTCCATCTTTGGGAATAGTGGGAGATATAATGGTTGTCTGTTGTTGTGCCACAATTAAATATATGAGGTGTGTTTCACCCTAGTGAACCTCAAGTATGTTTAGTTGTGAATACAATGGATAAACGTATCTCGTATCAAATGAAAATAAGTTTTCTTAACATTACCTAGAGCCCTCGCTCGATTTTCGGAAAAAGTTTTTCTTACGAGGATAGGTCGTATTCCCTCATAATTAAAACGACAAGAGTCACAAGAGTTTGAAGATGCTAAATGTTACTAAACTTCAAAAAGGTTGTGATTAGAAAATGTTTTCTTACCTTGATATTGTAATGTATTCGATAGCCCTTAGCTAGTCTATATTACAATTGATAGGATCTTGGATTGTTGCATTTATGGGCAAAGATTTTAATTTGCAACATTTACATTTATATATTCGATATATGTATGCATGTGTATTAAAACATAAAATTGGCATTAAAATCCTATATGATTTATTTTGTAGAAAAATGTCGAACATCCAACCTATCGTACGATCCATGATAGAAAAACACCCTTTAGCAAATGATGGCTCAAACTTCATTAGTTGGCAACTCAAACTCAACATCGTGTTAAAGTTTGAGAAACTATCTCACATTTTGGAAGGTCCAATCCCAAAATGGAATGAGAGATTAACCGATGAAGAGAAAGAGGCTAAAGCCAAGTGGGAAGACCAAGAGAACCAAGTTCACGGTCTTATGCTAGCATCCATGGGTGACTCGCTTCAAGCGAAATACTTGGATTCAAAACCCAAGAAGACCATGGAGGCTCTATCAAAGATGTTCATGGATAGTGCCCGAAAGGAGCGCTATAAGACCACCATCCACTCACAAGGTGCCATATGGCGGAGGGAACATCGGTATCTGTGCATTTTCTCACGATGCAAGGATACCTTGAGAAGTTGGCAAAGCTCTCTTCACCAATGCCCGAGGACATTGCTGAAGATATGATTCTTGGCTCTCTAGCCCCGTCCTTTAAGGACTTTGTGATGCACTACCACGTGCGTGAAAAAGGGGTGAGTCTTGAGGAGCTTCACAACGCTCTCAAAACTGCTGAAGTTGACATGGGCAAGGGTAGGGACAAGCAAGTCCTTGCCGTCCATGGGAGGAGCCAAAAGATTGGTAAAGGAAAGGGCAAATCTACCAAAAGTGGTTCAATCAAGAGCAAGGGAGTAGGAGGTGCTCGTGCGAGTGCCTCGAGGGGGAAATCTCAGAAATCTCCAACTCCCAATACGGAGTGCTTTCACTGCGGTGAAAAAGGACACATCCGGCCAAATTGCCCCAAGTACAAGGAAGACCTTGACAACGGAGTGATTGAACGTCGGCGCCCCAAAAAGGCCAAAGGTATATTTGTTATTGAAATAAATTTAGCCACCTCTGTCCAGGATTGGGTAATTGATACTGGATCTTGTGCTCACATAGTTTCTAATGTGCAGCTACTCATGGATAGGAAGGAACTCGTAAGGAACGAGGTAGAATTGAAGGTCGGAAATGGTGCGAACGTGTCTGCGGTTGCACAAGGTTCTGTGGTGCTTTAATTGAGTAGTGGTTTAAATTTATGTCTAAAGAATGTTTATTATGTACCTTCGATCAGCAAGAATATTATTTCTGTATCATGTCTGGATATGGATAATTTTAATATAAATATTTCAAATTCTTGTCTGTCTATATCGAAGAATGGTGTGTTCTATGCAAATGCGTTCATAAGGAATTGTCTCTATTTGCTTGAATTGGATAATAAACAAATCTTTAATATCAATAACAAAAGACTTAAGACCACTCACGAGAATGATACTCTCTTGTGGCACTATCGTCTTGGTCACATAAATGAAAAGTGCATCAAGAAATTGCAAGAAGCTAACCTTCTTGGTCTACTTGATTTTAAATCATTGGAGACGTGCCAACCATGTCTAATGGGAAAAATGACCAAAAAGCCTTTCAAGAAGAAAGTCCCAAGGGCGAGTGGCTTGTTGGATTTGATACTTTCCGATGTATGTGGTCCAATGAGTACTAGTGCACGAGATGGTTTCAGGTACTTCATTACGTTCACGGATGATTATAGTCGTTATGGCTATGTTTATCTAATGAGAAAGAAAGGTGAATCTTTTGACAAGTTCAAAGAATTCAAGAATGAAGTAGAGAACCAACTCGAGAAGAAAATCAAGTCTCTTCGAACGGATCGTGGGGGTGAGTACTTAAGTGCCGAATTTGACTCATACCTAAAGGAGTTTGGTATTGTACCTCAACTCACCCCTCCCGGTACACCTCAGTGGAATGGGGTATCCGAAAGGAGGAATAGGACATTGCTCGATATGGTTCGGTCAATGATGAGTCATGCAGAATTACCTCTTTACTTTTGGAGTTATGCACTACAAACTGCGGCTTACACACTAAATAATGTTCCATCCAAATCCGTGGAGAAAACTCCTTATGAGCTATGGAGTGGTAAAACACCTAAGCTCAGTTTTCTCAAGATTTGGGGTTGTGAGGCTTACGTCAAGAGATTGATGTCGACCAAACTTCAACCAAAAGCGGATAAGTGCTTCTTTATTGGTTATCCTCGTGAGACAAGGGGATACTACTTTTGGCATATCACCTCCAATCGAGTGATTGTAGAGAGGGATGCCACATTTCTGGAAAAGGAATTTCTAGAAAGAGTAAAAAGTAGTGGGAGTAGGGTTGTGCTTGAGGAAACTCAAGATACTCTACAAGATCATGACATGAATGATGACATTCAAGATCATGAAGGCCCAACCGAGATTCTTTTGGTTAGTGGGAGCGTGAGCGAGAGACCATCACAAGAAATTGTGAGAGAATCTCAATCATCCCCACCAAGTGTACATTCAAGAGTTGAACGTAAACCCACTCCTCAAGAAATTGTGGAAGAAGTTCGAGAGACACGAGAAGAACCAAAAGAACTTAGAAGGTCAACAAGGGAAAGGAAGAAACCCGATTTGTATCTGGGACTTCATGAAATCATGGTACTAGATACCAATGATCCATTGAACTTCCAAGAAGCAATGGAAAGGGAAGACTCCAAACTATGGCTTAAGGCCATGGAATCCGAAATAGAATCCATGTATGATAATGAAGTGTGGAACTTAGTTGACCTTCCTCAAGGGAAAAATGTCATTCAAAATAAATGGGTTTTTAAGAGGAAGATGGACATGGATGGGAACTTGACGACCTATAAAGTGAGGCTTGTAGCGAAGGGTTTCACTCAAGTTCAAGGAATTGACTATGATGAAACTTTTTCACCGGTTGCCATGTTCAAGTCTATTCGGATCATGCTCGCTATTGCCGCATTTCACAATTATGAAATATGGCAAATGGAAGTCAAAACGGCGTTCCTTAATGGGAACTTGGAGGAGGATGTGTACATGGTACAACCTCAAGGTTTTGAAGATCCAAAGAATAGCGAGAAGGTATGCAAGCTTCAAAGATCCATTTATGGATTGAAGCAAGCATCAAGGAGTTGGAACAAACGCTTTGACGAGGAAGTGAAGAAGCTTCACTTCGTTCAAAGTAAGGAAGAACCTTGTATATACAAGAAGGTTAGTGGGAGCCATGTAGTATTCCTAATCTTATATGTCGATGACATATTGCTTATGGGCAATCATATTCCTTTGCTTGAGCAAACGAGAAGTTCATTGAAATCTGCATTTTCGATGAAAGACATGGGTGAGGCTCAATACATCTTGGGAATCAAGATATATCGAGATAGATCTCGCAGACTCATTGGCCTCAGTCAACGTACATACATTGACAAGGTCTTCGAAAGGTTCAAGATGAACAACTCCAAAAAGGGCAGTGTGCCAATGAGTATGGGTGTGCAACTCAAGAAGTCTCAATGTGCGCAATCACGTAAGGACTTAGAGTACATGAAGGATGTCCCTTATGCTTCGGCAATTGGGTCGATCGTGTACGCGATGACTTGCACAAGACCCGATGTCTCGTATGCTCTAAGCGTGACAAGTCGTCACCAATCCAACGCAAGTCCTGAGCATTGGACTGCGGTCAAGAATATCCTGAAGTACCTTAACCGGACTAAGGATAAGATTCTTGTTTATGGAGGACAAAGGAAATTGATAGCTGAAGGGTACTCGGATGCGAGTTTCATGAGTGATCCAGACAATAGAAGGTCGCAATCAGGATACGTCTTCCTTCTGAATGGTGGAGCTGTGAGTTGGCGTAGTTGGAAGCAAAGCACTACGGCCGACTCAACCACTGCTTCCGAAGTAATGGCTGTCGCTGAAGCGAGCAAGGAAGGAGTGTGGATTAAGAAGTTCCTTGAAGAGTTTGGAGTAGTTCCCTCGAGCGAGGGACCAATAGAGCTATTTTGCGACAATAGTGCATCTATCTCGCAAATCAAGGATCCCAAATCACACCACAAAGTGAAGTACATGGATCGTAAGTACTTCGTGACGCGTGACCTCATCGACGAAGGCAAAATAAATCTGTTATGGGTGGACACCAACAGCAACACAGCTGATCCATTCACAAAACCCTTATCCCAAGCCAAGGGCGAAATGCATTTCGAGTCCATGGGATTGAGGAACCATGTAGATTGGCTTGATGATTGATATGTAATAGGGTTTACCCTAGTTGTTATTGTTTTATGCATTGAGTATGTATGAGAAAGAAAACTTTAATAACAAGTGGGAGATTGAAGGGAATGTGTTCTAAAAGTTTTACTTTTAAATGTCAATTATTATGAATTGAATGAGAAAATCGTTTTGTTCCTTGTTTATGTTATTCGTCTTTTAGAAGTGTTAAGGAAGAGGCTCTTGGTCCTTAACCGTAGAGCTCTAAAAGATATTGGTTTACATAAAACAAAAGATATTCGCAATCATGGTAATTAACATGGGACATTAATTACCGGGTTAAGATTGTCGTGTTGGTCATAGATCATTGTAGCTCTACAAGTGAGTGACAACACGGGTATGCAAAAGAGGAAAATATTACTTTTGTATACTGAATAGACCTAATAAGTAAAATATTATAGAAATGTGTTTCTGTGTCATTAATATTTTACTGTGTCCTTGGTCCTTTGATATGAGACTTATATCCGATCGCTTAAGGAGTTCTTAATTAGACTAGTGTCTTGAGCTATCGATGAGTGTAGTGTAAAGGCATTAGTTGGTTAAGTCCAACTTTTGTTGGAGAAGATAGCTAGTCAAAAGATTATCATTGCCCCTCTTAATTGAGTAATGATATTAGTGGGCCCCTTGATAAAGCAAAGTTATAGTGTGCACAATGTGATTTGAGTTAAGTCACATATTTATAACTAGCTTAAAGAGATCAAGGAATGAATACTAATACAAAGATGACACAATACTACTTTGTGTGTATTCTTAATATCATGTGGCAAGGGACGGACACAAGTGATACACACTATCACAAAATGGATCGGGTTTTGGTTCGAGTGGAATTAAGACATCTAACTAATTGGGAGCTATAATGTGTAGCTAGATACCGCTTATAGCTTGTGATATTAAGCTCTTAATATCACTGCCAACTTAGTTTAGATCCTCCCATAGGTCACACCACAGAACTGGGAAACAAGAAATGGGGATTTTGAGTTCATAGGATGTGTCGGGTTTCATGTAGAAAATATGACACATGGTGTAACGTACCCGAAAACAGCGGAAAATTTAAACAATAATAAAGACCGTCAACGGTCAACACTGGGCACGTCACGGGAAACAAACCAACATATATAATATAAATATGATCCACGTGGAAGTCAAATATACAAACTGACTGTGATTACGACAAAAGCTATACAATATGTAATCACCTCAAAAGAAAGAAACTGACAACTACAGGATCTGATCTCGGGGGCACCGTCCTAAGTCACCACCTCAACCTCTAAGCCTGCTCGCTACCTGAAATGCAAACAACAAACATGCCTGAGTTCCCTGCAGGAACCCCGTATACCAAACCTCCTAAAATACAAAAAGGAATTAAAGACAATGCAATGCTATGCACATGATCATCCGCCTCGGGCCCACAAGAATGCCCTCACCGCCTCCGCGGCACTGAACCACTCCTGCCACTAGGGTCAAGTCAGTCCACCGCTGCCTCACAAGGGTCAGTCGACACCACTGCTCCCCAAAAAGTGCAGGAAGGAACCCCCGGTACACGCCGCACCCAAGGAGCGAGTCAGCCCGCCGAATACACAACTCGGGTCAGACGACAGCCACTGCTCCCCCAAGAGTCGCCTAGCGCGCACCCTGCCGGAACATCCTCGGCCTACCGCTAAACCCTCGCAAACAGCCCAAGGTTTACGGTACACATCCCTCACACCCCGCTCGGTAAGAGAGGAAAAAGTACAACAATAATACGCCTTCGTCGAAGGTGAAATCCGTAGCTCTCAAAGCCGGTAATCAACCGTCGCCTCGGAGCCGGTAGTCGACCTGACATCGACGGATCGCGTGTGGATAAATCCACCAACTTGCGGCAGATCGGTCGACCGCTACAAGCACACCGGTCGACCGGTGCCCCACACAGTACACAGTACTGTACAAACAAATCTACCGGTCGAACCACGCCAACCGAATTACCGACCAATCGGTCGAACAAAAGTCATCTAGCGGTCGACCGTTTGGAAGGTCTACGCTATACAATTTTATATAATATATATATCCGACCGGTCGAACCAAGGGGCCGTTCGACCGATAACAGGGATTTCAATAATTTGCTCAAGTCTCGTTCGGTCGACCGGAACTGAAATACAGTTCGACCGAATCAACACAAGCACTCTACCGCTTAATTAAATGCTCAGTCGGTCGACCGAGAGTTAAAGAGCGGTCGACCGTTTTGATGGTCAAAGCTCCCAACCGACTTAGCATCGAATGGATCGGTCGAACAAGGTAAAGGACGTTCAACCGTTTAATAAGTCAAAATCCCCAACCGACCCATTCTCATCGTTATTCGGTCGACCGGCTAAGTGGTCCCGTTCGACCGATAACAGTATATCCCCTTTTTCCCGCACAAATCTGGCATAACGGTCGACCGTCTAACGACATCGTTCGACCGTTCGCGGGTAAATATCAATATAATAATAGGATCGGTCGACTGCCCACAGGCACCGGTCGACCGATCGTCGTCTTCAACCTCTGAATTGGTTGAATTCCGACGGGGAATTCGACACCAACGTCGATCCCCAACACTCACTAGGCATAAGTGAGTTATAATGGAGATTTGGCATACCTTTTTGACGGTTGAAGAAGCCTCCCGAGCTCCCTTCAACACTCCTTCTCTTCTTCTTCTTCTTCCTCTTCTTTACTTCTTCTTTCCTCCTCCTTCTGCTCCGAAAGCCTCTCTCTCTCACTCTCTGTTAGATGAAATTGATGAAGAAACGTTTTAAGTGAATTCTTATCTAACTATATATATATCTCCTTTAATTATCCACCTTCAAATCTACCAATCAAAATAACCCATCTTATTTCACAACTATCCTACACGTTACACTTCATCTCCTCCTTCCAACACCTCCTACTCTCCATGCATGATTAACTAGAGTTAATTAAGTTTAGGTTTAGTTAATTAAGATGTTTTAGATTAGGTTATTACAATCTACCCTCCTTAAAGAATTTCGTCCGCGAAATTCGAAACAACTGACTTACCGAAACAACTCTGGATACTGCTTCCTGACATCCTCCTCGATCTCCCAGGTAGCCCCTCTGTCAGTGTGATGCTGCCACCTGACCTTCACCATCGGAATCGCTCTCCTCCTGAGCTGGTGTACCATCTGATCCACAATCTCAACTGGTCTCTCATCTAACGACAAATCCTGCTGGATCTCCGGTACTGATATCTCTATCACATGAGCTGGATCGGCCACGTACTTCCTCAACATAGAAACATGGAAGACGTTGTGAAGTCCTGCAAACTGTGGCGGTAAAGCAATCCTATACGCCACCTCACCAACCCGATCCAATATCTCAAACGGTCCGACATATCTCGGACTCAACTTCCCCTTCTTCCCGAATCTCATCACCCCTCTGGAAGGCGAGATCTTCAGGAAGACATGATCTCCTACTTCAAAAGTCAGCTCACGCCTCCGCGTATCAGCATAACTCTTCTGCCTGCTCTGCGCCGTAGCTAGTCGTCTCCGAATCACGTCGACCTTCTCTGATTACAACTGGATAATGTCAGGTCCAACTAGCTGTCTCTCGCCCACATCACTCCAGCATACCGGCGATCTACACGGTCTCCCGTATAATGCCTCATAGGGTGCCATCCCAATACTCGAATGGTAGCTGTTGTTGTAGGCGAACTCGATAAACGGCAAATGCTCATCCCAATGTCCTGCCCAGTCAAGTGTACACGCTCTCAGCATGTCCTCCAATGTCTGTATCGTCCGCTCTGACTGGCCATCTGTCTGTGGGTGGAAAGCTGTGCTAAACTTCAGACGTGTCCCCAGTGCTCTGTGTAGACTCTCCCAAAATCTCGAAGTGAATCTGGGATCTCTGTCTGAAATGATACTGACCGGCACGCCATGAAGTCTGACAATCTCCTCAATATATAACTTAGCTAGACCCTCCAGAGCAAGAGTGGTCTTAATAGCTAAGAAATGCGCCGACTTGGTCAGTCGATCGACTATAACCCAAATCGCATCGTGGAATCTCCGTGTCTTCGGTAGCCCCGTAACAAAATCCATCGTCACGTGCTCCCACTTCCACTCGGGCAACTCAATCCTCTGCATCTGCCCTGCTGGTCTCTGGTGCTCGATCTTCACCTGCTGACAGACCAAACACCTCGACACAAAGTCTGCAACGTCCTTCTTCATACCTCGCCACCAGAAGTTCCGCTGCAGATCTTTGTACATCTTGGTGCTCCCTGGATGAATGGAATATCTCGATCTGTGTGCCTCCTCCATGATGTCATGTCTCAGGTCCTCAGTCTTCGGCACCCAGATACGGTCTCTGAATCTCAGACCTCCATCCACTCCAACTCTGAAATCTGACCCATCTCTGGCAGCTAACTGTAACAAACTGCTCAACTCCTCATCTGTAGTCTGAGCGTGAATCACTGCTGATACTGTCTGAGGCTCTACTCTCAATCCTGCAATCACTGCACCCTCAGAGCTATCTACAAATGGTCTCCACTCTGCTAAAGACTCCAGCAGTCGCCACTCCTGAATGCATATGCCTGCTACTGATACCTCCACCTTCCGGCTCAAAGCGTCTGCAACTGTGTTCGCCTTCCCCGGATGGTAAGAGATAGTGAAGTCATAATCCTTAATGAACTCAAGCCATCTGCGCTGCCTCATGTTCAGCTCCTTCTGCGAGAACAGGTACTTCAGACTCTGATGATCTGTAAACACCTCGAACTGCTCGCCATAAAGATAGTGTCTCCAGGTCTTCAGTGCGTGAACCACTGCTGCTAACTCCAAATCATGTGTCGGGTAATTCCTCTCATGGACCTTCAGCTGTCTGGATGCGTACGCGATCACCCTCCCGTGCTGCATAAGTACACATCCTAAGCCAACACCTGAAGCATCGCTATAAATCACGAATCCACCCGTGCCACTCGGCAATGATAAAACTGGTGCTGTGGTCAACAGTCTCTTCAGCTCCTGAAAGCTGTCCTCGCACTTCTGCGACCAAACAAAAGTAACTCCCTTCTGCGTCAGAGCTGTCAGTGGTGCTGCCAATCTCGAGAAGTCTTTGATGAAGCGACGGTAATAACCCGCCAGTCCAACAAAGCTCCTAATCTCTGTCACGCTCGTACGGGTCCTCCACTGTGTCACCGCCTCTACCTTCGCCGGATCCACTGATATCCCCTCTGCCGATACAATGTGTCCGAGGAACGCCACTCTGTCCAACCAAAACTCGCACTTTGAGAACTTAGCATATAACTGCTGAGCCCTCAAGATGCTGAGTACAATCCTCAAATGCTCTCTGTGCTGCTCCATATCTGATGAATAAATCAGAATGTCATCCACGAAGACAATCACAAATATATCAATATACTGCCTGAACGTCCGGTGCATCAGATCCATGAACGCTGCCGGAGCATTCGTCAATCCAAATGGCATCACCAAGAACTCATAGTGTTCATATCTCGTCCTGAAGGCTGTCTTCTGGATGTCCTCATCTCGGATCCTCAACTGGTGATATCCTGAACGCAGGTCAATCTTCGAGAAAACCTTCGCTGACTGCAGCTGGTCAAAGAGGTCCTCAATCCTAGGTAAGGGATACCTATTCTTCACCATCACCTGGTTCAGCATCCTGTAGTCTATGCACATCCTCAAGGATCCGTCCTTCTTCTTCACAAACAAAACTGGTGCACCCCAAGGCGAGACGCTTGGTCTGATAAATCCAGAGTCCATCAACTCCTGCAACTGCTTCTTCAACTCTGTCAACTCAGCAGGTGCCATCCGGTATGGAGCCTTCGACTGTGGTGTAGTGCCGGCTACCAACTCAATGCCGAACTCCAACTCCCGGTGTGGTGGTAAACCTGGAATCTCTGCTGGAAAAACATCCGCGAACTCCTGCACCACCTCAATGTCCTCTAGCCTCTGAGACTCCGCCTCCGCAACTACAAGTGTCGCCAGAAAAGCTGCACATCCCTGCTGTAACAGTCTCTGAGCTCTCACAGCAGATACAATAATGCGACCCCCTCTGCTTCTGATCCCTCTAATCAGAATATCAGGCAAACCCTTCCTCGGGATCAAAATCTTCTTCTCACGGCACAAGACTCGAACATCATATTGGGACAGCCAATCCATCCCAAGTATGACATCAAAGTCCTCCATCGGTAGCAAGACCAGGTCTGCCGGAAACTCCTGATCTCCCGAAACAACCGTGGCGCCGGGGACAAATCTCCCCACAGTGCCCACCAGACCCAGGGGTGTGCTGACCTCCAACGTGGCAGTCAACATCGCAAGGGTACAGCCCAACACTCCCGCAAATCGCTCTGAGATGAACGAGTGTGTCGCGCCACAATCAAATAACACCCTAGCTACTGAACCTGCGACAAGAAGTGTACCTTCCACGACAGCGCCTCCATCCCGAGCCTCCTCTGCCTGGATGGTGAAAACTCTGCCAGTGCGCTGCCCCTGCTGTGGTCGGAAAGGTGGTCTACCTCCGCCTCCTCCTCTGCCTGGTGCGGGTAAACCCGGTGGTCTGCTCGGCCCAGCTCCTCGGCTCGGACAGCTCCTGATAAAGTGACCCAGCTGGCCACACCCATGACATGCTCCGGGGGTGAAGCACGGCCCGGAGTGAAACCTCCCACAAGTACCACAAGGCTCTGGTCGTGGTACTGCAACTCCTGCTCCCTCGTATCGGGGCCTTTTGCCCGGATTCCCTCCAGTCTGACCTCCTGGCCTCCCAGAGAACCTACCTGATGGCCTCCTCTCATCCTGGTAGTTCTCCCTGTAGTCACGATCAAGAACAGAGGCACTCTTCACTGCATCGGCCAACGTGCTCGGCATGTGTGTCAGCACCTTCGTCCTCAACTGCTTCCGGAGCCCCCGGACGAACTTCCCAGCCCTCTGCTCCTGTGTAACATACATCTCGGGACAGTAACGCTCAAGGGCGTTGAACTTCCCGATGTAGCCTGCTAGGGTCATGTCTCCCTGCTGAAGACTCAGAAACTCCTCCCTCTTCTGATCCTGGACATGCTGCGGAAAATACTGCTCGTTGAACTCGCCAACGAACTCCTCCCAGGCTATATCATCTCTGTCCGCAAACACCACTGCAGATGTGGACCTCCACCAGTTGGACGCAGCACCGCCCAAAACATAAGTAGTCAGGCCCACTCTCGCCTCTGGAGGACAACCAATAGCACTGAAGATCTTCTGCATCGTGAAGATCCACTCCTCCGCAGCCTCTGCGTCGTACTGCCCCAGAAAGGTAGGCGGATGTTGGCGCATAAACCGGTAATGCATAGCGCCAGTCCCCGTCTGCCCAGTCTGTGCTGTCTGCTGCTGTAGCATCTCTGTCAGACGTCCGACCGTATCGAACAACGTCCGACGCTCATCCTCCCAAGCCTCATCCCTCGCAGTCTCACTCTCACCGCGAGTATGGGCAACCGCCTTCCCCCGTCTAGGAGGCATCTGTCAAAGGAAACAAGACAATATCAATATAATCTGTGCATGCATGATCCTCTAGACCTACTCCTAACTCAAAGGTGGTTTCTTTGGACAAGTACGCCGAGATCAAGGCTCTGATACCAAATTGTAACGTACCCGAAAACAGCGGAAAATTTAAACAATAATAAAGACCGTCAACGGTCAACACTGGGCACGTCACGGGAAACAAACCAACATATATAATATAAATATGATCCACGTGGAAGTCAAATATACAAACTGACTGTGATTACGACAAAAGCTATACAATATGTAATCACCTCAAAAGAAAGAAACTGACAACTACAGGATCTGATCTCGGGGGCACCGTCCTAGGTCACCACCTCAACCTCTAACCCTGCTCGCTACCTGAAATGCAAACAACAAACATGCCTGAGTTCCCTGCAGGAACCCCGTATACCAAACCTCCTAAAATACAAAAAGGAATTAAAGACAATGCAATGTTATGCACATGATCATCCGCCTCGGGCCCACAAGAATGCCCTCACCGCCTCCGCGGCACTGAACCACTCCTGCCACTAGGGTCAAGTCAGTCCACCGCTGCCTCACAAGGGTCAGTCGACACCACTGCTCCCCAAAAAGTGCAGGAAGGAACCCCCGGTACACGCCGCACCCAAGGAGCGAGTCAGCCCGCCGAATACACAACTCGGGTCAGACGACAGCCACTGCTCCCCCAAGAGTCGCCTAGCGCGCACCCTGCCGGAACATCCTCGGCCTACCGCTAAACCCTCGCAAACAGCCCAAGGTTTACGGTACACATCCCTCACACCCCGCTCGGTAAGAGAGGAAAAAGTACAACAATAATACGCCTTCGTCGAAGGTGAAATCCGTAGCTCTCAAAGCCGGTAATCAACCGTCGCCTCGGAGCCGGTAGTCGACCTGACATCGACGGATCGCGTGTGGATAAATCCACCAACCTGCGGCAGATCGGTCGACCGCTACAAGCACACCGGTCGACCGGTGCCCCACACAGTACACAGTACTGTACAAACAAATCTACCGGTCGAACCACGCCAACCGAATTACCGACCAATCGGTCGAACAAAAGTCATCTAGCGGTCGACCGTTTGGAAGGTCTACGCTATACAATTTTATATAATATATATATCCGACCGGTCGAACCAAGGGGCCGTTCGACCGATAACAGGGATTTCAATAATTTGCTCAAGTCTCGTTCGGTCGACCGGAACTGAAATACAGTTCGACCGAATCAACACAAGCACTCTACCGCTTAATTAAATGCTCAGTCGGTCGACCGAGAGTTAAAGAGCGGTCGACCGTTTTGATGGTCAAAGCTCCCAACCGACTTAGCATCGAATGGATCGGTCGAACAAGGTAAAGGACGTTCGACCGTTTAATAAGTCAAAATCCCCAACCGACCCATTCTCATCGTTATTCGGTCGACCGGCTAAGTGGTCCCGTTCGACCGATAACAGTATATCCCCTTTTTCCCGCACAAATCTGGCATAACGGTCGACCGTCTAACGACATCGTTCGACCGTTCGCGGGTAAATATCAATATAATAATAGGATCGGTCGACTGCCCACAGGCACCGGTCGACCGATCGTCGTCTTCAACCTCTGAATTGGTTGAATTCCGACGGGGAATTCGACACCAACGTCGATCCCCAACACTCACTAGGCATAAGTGAGTTATAATGGAGATTTGGCATACCTTTTTGACGGTTGAAGAAGCCTCCCGAGCTCCCTTCAACACTCCTTCTCTTCTTCTTCTTCTTCCTCTTCTTTACTTCTTCTTTCCTCCTCCTTCTGCTCCGAAAGCCTCTCTCTCTCACTCTCTGTTAGATGAAATTGATGAAGAAACGTTTTAAGTGAATTCTTATCTAACTATATATATATCTCCTTTAATTATCCACCTTCAAATCTACCAATCAAAATAACCCATCTTATTTCACAACTATCCTACACGTTACACTTCATCTCCTCCTTCCAACACCTCCTACTCTCCATGCATGATTAACTAGAGTTAATTAAGTTTAGGTTTAGTTAATTAAGATGTTTTAGATTAGGTTATTACACATGGGGTGAACAAGCAAAATCAAGATTATGTTGTGATTAATAACATAATTAGAATCTAAATTAAATTCATATGTGATGTAAATATTATGGGGTGTAATGATTAATCATTACATAGGATAATATGTTACATAAGTTGTGAATTTACTACTAATCCCGAAATGTCAAATTTTGTAGGGGTTAAAACCGAAATTTGACAAGTCTGCATGCACTGTGCAAAAACGGTCGACCGCTAGACCATAAACGGTCGACCGAATGTTGCGCGGTCGACCGCAATATTGCACGGTCGATCGGATGTGTATCGAGCGTAACGAGAATTTCGTCTGTTCGTTTTCGGTCGACCGAGTATTCTCGGTCGGTCGACCGAACATTGCGATGAACCTTTTTGTTGCGAACGGTCGACCGAATATATCGATTGGTCGACCGAAACCTGGTCTAAACGGTCGACCGGACCTCGCAAACGGTCGACCAGTCAGACGGTTTTATGCAGAATTAATTTAAGAATTAATTGGATCATGCATGGAATTGGTCCATAATTGATTTAATTCGTGGCTAATATTATTTATTATTAAATAATGGATGGTTAGATGGAATTTTGCATGAGATCATGGGCAAGGGGTTGCACATGAATAGGTAATTTGGAGAGAACCTATAAATACAAGGTTATCTCATTACCTCCTTAATTAATTCATTATTTTCTTGTGCAAAAATCTCTCTCCATAATTCTCCACGAAAATTCCTTAATTCTTAAGTTTAGTTTTAGTTTCAAGAGGGCTTCTTCTCAAGGAAACTAAAGAGGGGTTAGTAATTAGATTCTAAACCCTATTGGAGATCGAGAGGCTAGTTCTTCTCTCTCCAATCTCGTTTAGAGTTTGGTGAAATCTCGGAGGCATCCAGCGCGGCGAGAAGCATCATCAACGTCTCCGAATCTTCAAGAAGTTTTAGAGAACTTCTAGGTATGATTTCAGAATCCTTGGTTTGTTTTAATAAAAGTTTTAAAACTAGTTATTGAAACAAACTAGTACATGCATGAAATAAATCATAGAAAATTGTATAAGATCCTTATTATGCTTAAAATTCCGAAAATATATAGGCATAATTAAACATGAAATCCTGCAAGCCCAAGACACAAGTATAGACTTCGGTGAGAGCCCGAAGTGATCCCTCTCGGATTGTGAGAGGAGTAGTCAAGCTCGGCGAGGGTTGTTCGCGAGCTTGAAGATTGTAAAGGCGTTCTCTCCCGGCCCGGAATGGGGAGTGGTTAGTGAAGTCATGAGCGGAGCTCGAAGTGTTTAGCGGAGCATGCAAGAGAGGACGTAGGCGGTGGCCGAACCTCTGTAAAAACCCTGTGTTCCATTGTGGTTTGCATATTCCTTCCCTACTCGCTTGTTTGTTTAAATTCCGCTGCACTTATCTTTGATAGTTAAACAAGTAGGTAATTAGGGATAAAAGTGATTAGCATAGCCGACCCACATGATCCTACATGTCTCATTTGTTGTTCTAAATTGGCACCAACATACTCTTTCTCCACTCGTTTGAAATTTTGTTTGTTCTAAAGATACTATTAAACTACTTGGTTAACCACATTATAGCTCTATCCACAAGACATCTCCACAAACCAATCAAGATATTATCTTATCGTAAAGCCTTGCATACTTTCATCCTTTTTAAGGCTTCTTTAACCTCAACCTCTCTGATCCTCCGAACAAATCGTCTATTAATATCCTCCAATTCATCATCTACTTCAAAAATATCACTTTCATTCTCTCCGTTGAATAGCTTATCAAAATACACTCTCCACCTATCATTAATATCCTCATCCTTAATTAGAAGTTTATGATTATTATTTTTAATGCATTTAACTTCATTGAGGTGTCTGTTTTTCTTCTCTCATACTTTAGCTAACTTATAAAATCCAATTTCTCCCTCTTTTTATTCTAGCTTCTGGTATAAGTTCTCGTAAACAACTCATTTAGCCTCCTAATGGTTTCTTAGGTATTTTATTGGTCAACTTATAATTTTCCAAGTAGGGTTGAAAACGGGGCGAGTAATACTTGTATACCCGGTTACCCACCCCGGTCGGGTATAAGTATGGATACAAAAAATCATACCCATTTAAAAATTCATACTCGTATACCCATATCCGTTTACCCGGTTAATAAATGGATCAGGTACGGCTATACGCATTACCCATACTCGTATACTCGTTAATATATATTATATATTTTTATTTTAAAAATATATATTAATCAAAAACCTAAATTACAAACCTAAAAGTCGTTAATATATATTATATATTGTTATTTTTACCCATTATATATTCTATTTTTTATTTTTTTATTTTATACTCGCCCTACCCATTTACCCGTCCCCGCTAACTTAGCAGGTACAAGTACAAAAAAATTCAGCAGAATATATACGTGTACTCGTACCCGTTAATTTAGCCTAGTATGGATATGGGTAAGGGCATACCTGACCCGTTTACAGGTCTACTTCCAAGTTAGTCTCATATTTATCCTCGTACCACCTCTTATAATGCACATTCTTAGTTTTGTTGGCTTGTTGAACTTCTTCACTCCACTACCACGTGTCTCTGGAATCTTGCCTACCACATCTACTCTCTCCACAAACCTCTCTAGCCACTCTCCTAATGAAATATGTGATGCCCTCCCACATACTATTAGTATCCTTTTCAACGTCCCAAGGTCTCTTCGTAATCAACCTATCCCTAAATCTAACACATCTCTCCCCTTTAAGTTTCCACCACTTAATCCTTACATCTTTATTATACTTGTTTCATCTAACCCCAATCCAAAAGGAAAAAATGATACCAACAACCTATGTTGAGTTACCACACATTCTTCCTATATCACTTTACAATTAACACAACATCCTCGATCCTCCTCCCGAGCAAGCACAAAATCAATCTGACTCTGATGTTGGCTGCTACCAAATGTGACTAGACGACATTCGCTATTCCCACAGAAAGTATTAGCTACCATAAGATCATATGCTATAACAAAATTTAGAAAATCCTCCCCTTCTTCATTACTAGCACCATACCCGAAGCCTCCATAAATACATTCAAACCCTCCATTATCTTGACTGGTATGACCATTGAAATCTACTCCAATGCATAGCTTCTCACTATTTTGGATCCCACTCACCATGATATCAAGATCCTCCAAAAAATATTTCTTTATTGTTTTGCTCAAACCTATTTGTGGGGCATAAGCATTGATGACATTCAAAACTAGTTTTCCTATAACTAACTTAATCAAAATTATTCGATCCCCTTGTCTTTTAACCTCCACCACCTCATTTCTTACTCATATATACCAAGATCCTCACCCCATTCTTGTTTCTATCTTTTTCACTCACTAATACAAAATTGGATTTTCCCGACAGACCCATACTGACAGAAATTTCGTGGCTGCTCCGCCCGACGGATATTCCGTTGGCATAGCATCAATTTTGTCGTGTCAAGAACGAAAAAATAGTTTTCACGCTCGTTTAATTTGACACGTGCGGTGCACATGAAAAAATACGGTGCCGACGGAAAATTCGTCGGCAGGATGTTTATTCTGTCGAGTATGAATGCGGAAAATACAACCCACGGCCAAGTAACTATCGCGTGGTGCTCGGCGCATGCGAAATAAGCATGCCGACGGAAATTTCGTCGGCAAGGTAGATATTTAGGGCGAAAAAACCCGACTCTCACCCACCCGACCAAACTCTATCTGACGAAACCTTATTCCTCTGTTGCCGCCACTACGAAAACCGCCATTCCCGTCGCCCCGACCGCCGTGCGCGTCCTGCCTCTTCACCGTCGACTCCGAACCTCCGTCCCCTTGCGTCACCTTCGATCGGATGCTCCCTCACCCTATCGCTTCCCCCACATCGACATCGGCCACCTCCGCTTGTCCCCCACCACGCTGCCCTCCTCCTTGCCGCCTCCACCTCGTCGTCCAAGTCGGCTCGACAAGTATTTATTTTTCCAGTTTTTTTAATTTAAAAAAAAATTATGTTTGGATTCGTGGTTGATAGATGTGATTTTGGTTGGTATCTTGACTTTGATATTATGATCAGACATATTATGTTGATCCAACACACACACATGTTATCTTGAGTTTGATATTATCTGGATCCAACACACACACCCAACAGAAAACACCCACCCAACTTTCCACGTTTTTTCTTAAAAAACCCACCCAACGGGAGCAACAACTTTTAGGATTGGTGGATATCGGACTGAGAGGGATGGATTGAAAGGGGCCTCCTTTTGTTAATTTTGTTTCGTCTACTGTTTCTAGCACAGTTAATGGTAGTGAGACCCCAAATATATGTATAATTTATAACTGTCATCTAGTCATTTCACCTCTAAGATTAACTTAATTAGGGTAATGCATCGCGTCCATTGATGTTGTAAAACTACTTAAGTGTTATCCTTTCGTTCGAAACACACTTGATTTTACAGAATATAATAGATTAATGTTTTACGTTTACTTGTGCTTTTAGGTATGTAATAACTTTTTTTAAGGTAACGAGCTATTCCCCAGTAGAGTTGATTAGTTAAATATATACAAAAAAAATCTTCATTTCCGAGGCTCCTTACGTTCGAAGAATACACATGAAATAATTCAAAAGAACAATTTATTAAGTACAAGTAAAACAATATTAATATCGTGGACAACCGACTGGCCTTCACTTTATTATTTCTTTCCACCTTAACTTTCAACAAAAAAAATCCACCTTATCTCTTGTTGAATTGTATTTTAAGCTTCATCGGCCTATTGCTCTAGATATATGTTTAGTGGGTGATTACACTACTACAAAATATGTAATATACATTTCCAAACTTCAAGCATTATGTAATATATTTGGTGGTTGGTTTTGGTTAAATCTCTTGCAAACTTCAAGCATTATGTAGTATATGCTGGTGGTTGATTTACATTTACTTAAATCTCAAATTAACATGTAAATCACTTGCTGAAAATCACTTGCATTAAGCTAGTGTGTGTGTGTTATTAGACTGATTTCAAGTATAGTGTTGGTTGTTGGGTGATATGTGTTCTTCGTTGGTGTTCTTGAGATTTGATAAAATTCTTGATACCTGAGATGCAAAGCTGGAGTCTATTTGGGTTTGGATTTGATTGCGAGGAAGTGTGGTTTTGTTAAGATTTGATTGTTCTTTGGATTGTGTTGTTTGTCGTGATGCACGAGTATGATATTGAAGCTTGCACTAGTGCAGAATAGTCTTTACTCGTCGCCAAATAGACGTCGGCTGTTATAACAGTCGACGTCTAGTTGGACGAAGATAACATAGACGTCGGTCGTTACTATGCCCGACGTTTATATGATACTATAGACGTCGGCTATTGGAATACTGATTTCATCTGACGTCTATACGCTATAGACGTCGACTTATAGACGTCGGGTTTTAGAATCCCTGTGAATCCGACGTCTATAGGGTATAGACGTCGGCCTATAGACGTCGGCTATTGTAGACGACCGACGTCTATACCCCCTGCGTATAGACGTCGGATATCTTTAATATCCGACGTCTATAGGTCTTAAAGAAATCGAACAGACGCGTTTTCTGTCATTCATTTCAGACGAAACCCACCCAAACCCTAGCCGTCCCGCGACCGAACTCTCCTCCGCGACTGACCTCCGACCGATCCGCACCGTCTCCGGCACCGCAACGACGTCCCAAACTCTCCTCCCCGTCTCCGGCCCTCTTCTCCTTCTTCCTCCGTCTTCCTCTTCATCCTAACCAATGTAAGTGTTAAGTTCGTTTTTGTTGGTTTGTTTTCGGATTTTTCTTGTAGTTACGATTCTTTTCAATGTTAGTAAACTTCTCCTCTCGTTTATTGTTGGCGAATGCAACATTTCGATTTTTTGGTTTTAATCTTGAATATATTCGTATTTTCGTGATTTACACTTAAGTTTGTTGATATTTTGTATGTTCTTGAAAGAAATGGAGTCTCTTGCTAGCTTGAACTAGTTAAGCTTTTGATCGAAGTCGTTTGGACTCGTAATTTACTAGAAATTGTTAATTTGGGTAGTTGATTAATTTACTAGAAATTGTTAATTTGGTAGTTGATTAATACTAAATGAGGAATTTTCGTTGATGTTTTATTTGTGTAGGTTGCTTTGTAACAGTGGTATAACATTGGTACCCTAATTGAAAATCTTTGGTTTTTTAATTTTTGCTATGCCTTGCTTGTATGTTATATCCGAGCCTAGTTTTTTATGTTTAAAGTTATAGATTAAAATTTAGTTACATGTTTATTTAGTTACATGTTTATTTAGTTAAATGTTTATTTATGCTTAAGATATTCTTTTATTTAGAAAGTTTTATGTTTAACTCATTAACCCCCTTAAACAACTTGCCCTTTAATAACCCAAAGCAAAAGATTAGACAGTATTTACTAAGTCATTCATCATATAAGATTTGCAATCATCATATTTATTATTTATTTACGATTTCTGTCGTAGATTGCTGGCGTAAGGTTGGAGTGGGTATGATAATTTGGATTCCCTACCTATACACTGTTTGAGTTTACCATGCATATGATTTCTTATATTTAGTGCTCATTAACTAGCTTTGCATGATAATGTGGTTGAGTTAGAAGTTGCATATGTTTTTGTTGCTTATAGTTGTTTAAAAGCTAGGTGGCTCGAACTACTTGCTAAGTGGATTAGTTGCTTATATTTGTTTGCCTTAAGTTTAGTTGCTTAGTTGCTTATAAGGTGATCCACAATGTTGATGGATTATTCAAATTGATTTGGTTTGTGGTCGAAATGCAGGTTGAAAATTGTTTCATATTTACACTTTTAGGGGAGGTTCTGCCCAATTTTTAAATAAATTTAATTGTTTAAAATTTTGATGTTTAGATTAAATTGCTTTTTGGTGTGACTTCTATAAGATGTCAATTGTACCAGACAAAATCTTGGTTACACATTGATGATAGATTCACAGTTGAATACATAAAAGGGTTGGATGAGTTCTTGAATTTTGCAAGTGCAAATTTGAAAAAACTGGGTGGTCTTATTCCTTGCCCATGCAAGAATTGCAGATATCTAGCATTTCTTAAACGACACCAAATTCATAAACATGTTATCCTCAAGGATTTTATGCTGGATTATCCTACATGGGTACGTCATGGTGAAAAAATATTTGGAAGGAATAAGAAATTTCAGTCATCCGTCACTTCAACTTCAAGTGTTCTGGACAACATGCAAGGAATGTTGCAAGACATTTACAGAGATGTAGAAGGCGAAAAGTTAATGCGGAAGATTACGGTAGTATTTATGAAGATGTTGTAGACAACGAATACGAAATGGAAGAAGCTGAAGTTGTTGGTGACCTGTATCGTCTGTCGGAACTTGTGAAATTTGTTGAAGAACTGTTGTATGCAAGGTGTACGAAGTTCACGGAGTTGTCGTTCTTGGTTCGTTTATTTGATTTGAAAATCTTGAACAGTTGGACCAACAAGTCATTCTCTATGCTTCTTGATTTGTTCAAGAAACTATTCCAAATGGCGGCAGAAATATTCCGTCGTCATATTATGAAGCTAAGAAAGTCGTGAAAGAGTTAGGACTCAGTTGTAAGAAGATTGATGTTTCTCGTAAAGATTGCATGTTGTACTGGAAAGAAGATGCAAAGAAGAAAATATGTGACCGATGTGGGTCGTCCATATGGTCACAAGGAGTAGACGAAGAAGGTGAAATCCGGAAAAAAAATCTGGCTAAGGTGTTGAGGTATTTCCCATTGATTCCAAGACTAAGTAGGTTGTACATGAATAAGATGTGGCGAAAAACATGAGGTGGTATTCTGAAGAGCGAAAATATGATGGTTTTCTTCGTCATCCTGCTGATGCGCTTTCGTGGAAGCACTTAGACAAACCTTTCCGTATTTTGCTACAGAGCCAAGAAATATTAGGTTGGGTTTGGCAAGCGACGGGTTTAGTCCTTTTAGTACAATGTCATCAAGTCATAGCACATGGCCAGTGATATTGATGTCTTATAATCTACCACCTTGGATGTGCATGAAACAACCTTATTTAATCATGTCTTTGTTAATTCTTGGTCCTCAAGCATCGGGAAATGACATCGATGTGTACCTACAACCGTTAATTGAAGACATGAAAATTTATGGAATGAAGGAGTTCCTACATATGATTCATATTTGAATGAGAATTTCAAGATGCACGCGGGTGTGTTGTGGACAATAAATGATTTTCCGGCATACACTAATTTTCTAATTGAGTACCAAAGGAAACTTTGTTTGTCTGACATGCAATAAGGATATATATAGTATTTGATTGAAGCATGGACGGAAAGAATCGTTTATGGGTCACAGAAGATGGCTTCTGGATGATCATCATTAGCGTCGGGATAAGGAAAATATTTTGATGGAAACCAGGAGTTCCGTACTGCGTCGTCTGCCTTATCAGGAAATAAAGTGTTGCAACAAGTTGCCGGTTATGAAGACATTCAGTTTGGAAAACCAATATCGCCCAGGCTGGGTAAAAGGAAAAAAGATGTGGAGGTAGTGAAATTCCTTATGGTTGGAAGAAAAAATCAATTTTTTCAACTACCATATTGGAAGAATCTTCTTCTTCGACATAATATAGATGTCATGCATACAAAGAATAATGTTTGTGACAACATATTAAATATTATGTTGAAAATAGACAAATCAAAAGATTATGGGAAAGCTCGGATGGACCTACAAGAAATAGGTACTCGTCTAGACTTACATTTTGGGGAATCAAGTAAAGGCCAGGGTCTAGAATCTCAATTCGTCTTGTCGAATCAGCAAAAAGATATATTATTTAAGGTGTTGCATGACCTAAAGGTTCCTGATGGGTTTTCGTCAAATTTCAATTCAAGAGTACAGTTGAAAGAGAGAAAGATTTCTAGTTTAAAAAACCATGATTGTCACATACTTATGCAACAGATCCTTCCTCTTGCTCTTCAGAAAGCATTAGATGAAGATATTTGTGGCATTATTGTGGCACTCTCTTCCTTTTTCATGGGCATATTTGGTCAAGTAATTGATGTACAAGAAATAGAAACGTTGAAGGGTGAAATAGTTGTTACTCTTTGTTAGCTCGAGCGTATATTTCCTCCAGGATTTTTCACGATCATGATGCATCTACTGATTGATATCATATCATGCATATATTCGTGTCTTATATTCTCTATTTTAAATCTAAGCAATGATATGTAACGAGTTTTATGTTTAAGTTTCAGGAATAAATAGGTTGGAGAAAAGAGACACAAAAAGGACCAAAACGTGACAAAAATGACTGATCGGTGAGTCTTATGGACCGATCTGCAAGAGGGAAGGACCTGGATGCAAGCCTAGAGGACCAATTAGCAAATCAAGAAACTTCAAACCATCATGAGGAGTATTTTGGAAATTAGAGTCAAGCCAAGACTTGTATGACGGGTTATGGTGCACCCCACATGCCTAATGACAACACTAAAGATTGCTGTAAAATTTGGACACGATCGGACCCATTCAGACCGCCAATTGGCGGTCCAACCCTGTCCAAATCTAATCTTATTTGTCCCGATTATTTCTTATGTTTTGATAGCTATTTTTAGTAGTTGTCATTAGTCCCACATCGAGGGATTGTCCCATGTTATCATTTTTTCATGCTTATAAATAAAACTCTTCTTCCTCCTTTGTATTTACCCATTGCTTGGTGGCATTCTCTCTACTTAGAGTAAGCCTTGGAGCAAAACTCAAATGGAGAAGAATGTTACTTGTAATGTGAGTCATGTAAATAAAATAACTCTTCTAGTTTTATCTTCATGTTATCTATTTTAATGTTTGCATGTTTAGCTTGAATTTATTTTCTTAATCATAGTCTAATGAGAAGGTTTTCGTTTCTTAATGTACTTTGTAATTTAATGAGTAGTGAGTAGTTCCATCCCCCTTTGGGGGTGGAGATGATGTACATTTGTGTTTTGAAGTTTTGAATGTTTGACAAATTTAGATTGTGTAGACTTGAATGTTTGTATGTTCATCGGGTTTGTTTTATTCATCTACATGTTGGGAGAGTTTTGATGGGTTTTGTCATAAGATTAGACACTTCTCATGTTTGGTTTTCTCATGTTTATTGACTGAAATTTCCTGTTGGATATGCTACATTTTAGTCGTGTGTTTGTATTAGCATTTAATTGCTTTATTGATTGAGGAAACTTTGTTTTAATGAGTTTTGTCATACCATTTAGACACTTCACATGCTTAGCTTTGTTCTTCACATGAGTTCCTGATGAGTCTTGCCATAACATTTAGACACTTCTCATGTTGAGCCTCATCTTATGATAATCAAGTAGTAATTACTACTGTGCTGTGTGAATGGATTGATAGATTTTGACACATCTTTAGACACTTCCTATGCATGAAGATACACACACACGTGCATACATACGTCATTAATCACTTCTCTCACCTCATATATGTTCACACTCCACCCCTTGAGGAGTTTTATTCCTCAATTTTATCTTGCTTTCGATTTCTCTCACTTTCATTTTCCTTGTTTGATGCTTGCTAGTTAAGTGTAGTTTAGTTTAGTGTAACCACATTTCTTCTCCCCTCTTTTCCATTTGCCTTCGAAAGAACTAGAGTCGACACACCTCCCTGTGGATCGACCTATATTTGTCACGTCTTCACTGACGACCGTGCACTTGCGGTTTAAACTTAATATTCACATCATCTACCTACACACTTGGTTGATGAAATTTTATTAAGTGGACCAATGTTTTACAGATGGATGCATCCTATAGAGCATTACTTGCTAACATTGAAACATTATGTTCAAAACAAAAGTAAACCTGAAGGATCCATCGTCGAATGGTACTTGGTAGAGGAGTGTTTGACATTTTGTTCTCATTATTTGGATGAGGTGGAGACAAAATTAACACGTGAAGAGCGGTACACTGATAGAGAACCAACTGGGGCAGGGAGAACTTATTTTTTGGACTAGGTTTTGTTAGAGCAAGCTCACCGTTATGTACTTGATTGACATCATTTCATGCATTCATTTGTGTCTTATATCCATTATCTTGAACCTAAATAATGTTACGTAACGAGTTTTATGTTTTAGTTTCAGGAATAAACAGGTTTGAAGAGAAGATGCATAAAATGACCTAAAAGCATGAAAAAAGACTAAGTTGTGAGACTTGAGGACTAAGATGCAAGGGAGAAGGACCTGAATGTAAGATCAAATGACCAATGAGAAAATGAAAATACTCCACACCATCATGATGATTATTTTGGCAATTCGGGTCGGGCCTAAACTCCAACAACTTCCTTTGGTGAATCAAACATTAAGAAAACAACCCAGCAAGGCCCAACCAAAATCAAGAGCGGATCCGAACTCTGTAGACCACCAATTGGAGGTCTGGGACCGCTGATTGGCGGTCGGGTTGGCTCCGAATCCGACACGCTTTGGGCAGATCATGTATTAGGGAGGATTATATCTATTTCTGGTGGTGTATTAGTCTCGTATCGGGGGATTGTCCACGATTACCTTTTTATGACTATAAATATAACCCTTCACCTTCCATTGTAATCACTACATACTTGGTGGCTATTCTTCCTACTTGAAGTGGAGCCTTGGAGCAAATACTGAAGTAGGAAGATGCTACTTGTATTGTGAGTCTGAAATAAATAAAAGTTTCTTTGTTATGTTGCTTCTTTTATGTTGACTGCATGCTTAGTTTAATTTCATTTTAATAATCTTAGTAGATTTCGTTAATATGTTCTCCTTTCTTAGAATAATAATTAGTTTAATGGGTAGTGAGTAGTTCCATCCCCTTTGGGGGGTCGAGTTGATGTTTTATACATGCAAAAGAGAATGGAAATAAATGTTTTGTATGAAATGTGTTGATAAACATAAATGTATGCTTTCTTGTTTAGGATAAAACTTGTAACTTGATGAGTTTTGCCACAAATACTAGACACCTCTCATGTTTGTTTAGGTTCTGAAATAACTAGCTTGTATATGTGAATGTTAATCAACTAGGGTAGTAATGGGATTGATAGGTTTTGCCATAAACATTAAACGCTTCCTATACATGAAAATACAACCTACATTTGTGCTTAATGATTGCATTCGTCACCATCTTTTTGCTTGTGTACACTCACTCCACCCCTCATGGGTCCCTCTTCTTGATTTACACTTCCACTTTAGGTTCTTTCGATTTAGTTTGCTTCGTTAGTTGTTGTTTTCCTTTACATTTCTTGTTACTAGTTTATCATAACTTAGATTAGCATATCCACAAATCTTCTCCCCTTTTTCGCCACTTGATTTTGGTGAAGCCAGAGGCTGCTCACCTCCCTGCAGACGACCCGTACTTACCTCGTCTTCACCGACGGCTGTGCACTTGTGGTCTAAATATAAAACGTTTCAACAGTACTATTTAATCTTGATATTGTGGCACTGTATCTAGATCTCCATTTAGAAGAAATATGTTCAGGTGAAAGTGGAGGTGGTTAGGCCTCATGAAGTGGAGGGTATACCATCAAAGGTTCGAAGTGAACTGGATAAGAGACCAGGATACAACAATGGTCCTCGTGGCCACTTCAGAGCACGTCTTGTCGATAACATTGAAGGTAACATTGTGTTAAATTTCACATTAATATCTAATTTCATGTAAATTTAATATTTTGTAGGAGAAATGACTAAGGTTGAGTCATCTATGAAGAGAGGTCGAGGGCCAACTAGAGGGGTTGATCTTATTCCTTCTGCCGGTCATCAGTTTCAAGTCCAATGGAATGAGGACTTCATCCCGGTCGGACCGTGCAGAGAGAAGTTGAATGTGACATTGGCATTGTTAGCCAAGCAACCTGAGTTGTGGCTGCTACATATTAAGATGTCACATCCAAGTCGTGAAGTATTCCTTGATTCGTGGGATCTTATTGCGGTACGTCTTTTCGTTTATTTGTCTTAGATTTAATACATGAACGTTAATATTATGTACTAACAAATGTTTATATGTTAGTCATAGGATCGCTTTGATTTGGGGAATTGCGTTAATGCTTGGCACTACTGCTTCGATAAGATCAGCGGTTTTTTGAGGGAGTACCGATACTTAGTGAAGAAGAAGTATTACACACCTTTCGACACTCAAGATGAGAGGCCTGAATATTTGATCTCCAACGGTGATCCACGGGTTCATCCCGACCAATTCAGTATTCAGTGTGAGGATTGGAACACTGAAAATACAAATGTATTAATATTTTCGGTCTTTAAATATTTGATTTTGTAATTCTAATATCACATATTAACCTTAAACTATTTTCATTAAATGTAGAAAAAATTCGTAACAAACAGTCTCAATCACGGCCGCAAGAAGATGAATCACAAGACGTGATCGAAAACCTTTGCAAACAAGGCAAAACTTCATATAAGTTTTAATGTTTTTTAGTTGTTTTAATTTTTGGTTTATAATACATCATTAGACAAATATGCATTTTCGCGATCTTTGGTATTACAACCTAATTAATTCACTTTGTTTGATTTTTAATAAATAATTAGATGGATGAAAACCAAATCACCACACCTCTCACCAAGATTGAGAAGATGGTTCTATGTTATACAAATCAATCAAAAATTGTATGTTTTAACTTTTGACTAGTTCAAATTAAGTGTTACATTGAACTTTAAAATATTCGTAAGTTTTGAAAATCTTTTTAGGTTGAGATACATGTAATTGACACAACAAAGATTATCTCAAGAGCAAGGTAAGTGTTCTACGTCAAAAGCTCGTGAGGTGATCGAGAAGGAGGTATCTTGGGGACAGAGAAAACATGTCGTGTTCGTGGTGCTGGTATCAGAGCCTACAAGGTAGGCAAGACATCAAGTGGTCGACATAGCAACGCTCACATGGACCTTCTTCAAACCAAGATTTCACAATATGTGTCAATTGTAAGTGTATACTTAAATTTGTATATTTATTTTACAAGTTCATTATATGTAGAATATCATTAAAATATATTGGAGGATGAGTACGTGAAGTTAAAGGCTCAAGTCGCTAAATTGATGCCAACTCGGTTTGGAAGAGATCAAGTATATTTATGATGAATGTGTAGTTTGTTGTTTTAATTTGCTGAAATAATATATATGTTTTGGATTTTTTAAGTAATCAATATTTAATTTTTTATAGAGTGATGACATGATACATCTTCTCAGCAGAGGATGAACCATCGACGGATCCGACTTCTTTTAAGCCGTAGTTGTATACGTATGTTGTCTTATATATAGTTCTATAACTTATGACTTGATATATGAATTAAACTTAGACATGTTATGACTTATAATTTATGACTTCCACTTATAAACTTAGACGTGATTGTATGACTTGGTTTGTATTTAGTTTCGATTGCATGTGATTATATATATGATTTCGTTTCGATTGTGTGAATGTATGTGATTGTGTGAATAGAAGTGTTTTGAATGGATATCGTGGTTTGTTTTTATGGCAGGATATCGTGATTGTATGACTTTATCTCGATACGGGTTGAATCGTATATATTAACTAATACAAAATAAAACTGATTTATTTTGCAACAAGTGCTACTTGTTGGCTTTTTGGCCTTAATCTATGTTTTGATGATTTAATCAACTTAATCTTAATTATAATCAATGTAGCGTAGCACACATATTGCATTGCATATATATTGCTATGTGCTAACTTCTACATGTGATCAAGACTCAAGGAGAAAAGGAAATCAAGTCAAGACATGTAATCAAACTCATTTGAAGACATGTAATTTGCATTTCTTTTGAGTCTTAGGAACATTGTGTAAATTGAGAATCACACACTAGGTTCCTTATAATTTCATATAGGTTCCTTATAACTCAAACACACACTAGGTTCCTTATAGAAGTCACACACAAAATTTCATATAATTTGGACTTCAATAGATCACCCAAACTTAGACCGGAAAACACTAAACACTTAACCTGAACTGTCTACCCACATTTGGTCGACCGAAACAGACCGTTCGGTCGACCGAGTGATCAATTACCCAGTTTGTGTTTTACTGCCCAGTTTCGGTCGACCGTCCAGACCTTTTCGGTCGACAGAGTTAACATATTTATTCGGCCATTAGATTAGTCGTATTATACCCAACGGTCGTATTCGTATTATTTCCCTATACCCCAAAATACATTTAGGGTATCGGTCGACCGAGGACCTTGTTCGGTTGACCAAACTTAAGATGTCTCGACAAACCCAGAATGCCCGTTGAATTTCGGTCGACCGTGGACCTTGTTTCGGTGGACCGAATATGATCTTGTTTGTCAACCCCAAAGAGCATGTTATGAATCGGTCGACCGAACCTATCTCGGTGTTCGACCGACAACTTAAGTGTACCTAAGTCATAGCCTTTGGCGGTCGACCGTTACTTAACCGGTCGACCGAACTTACCGTTCCGATCGACCGAACTTTTGTAGAATTGCATCCTGCAAGTTTCTGTTTTGTGTATCTTCCACAATCTTTTACCAAACTTGTCCCAACGGCTATAACTCGTTAGAGCTTATAAATAGGTGTTCCCATGACACAATTACACAACTCTTACACTTACTACTGTCATATACACCTAAGAGAAACTACCAAGTCTCCCAATCCCCAAATCTACTCTCCAAGCCTAAACTTCCACACTTTAGCATCAATTTTGCATCCTAAGCTAAGTGTCCTCAAGTTAGAGAGTGTGTTCTACTCAACTTCTCAGTTGTAAAGAAGCAAGGACTTTGGTGAAAGTCTGAAGTGTTCCTCTCGGATTGTGAGAGAAGAAATTCAAGCTCACGAGGGTGTTTGTAGAGCTTGTTTTGTAAAATGCTTAATCTCTGCCCGGAACAAGATTGATAGTGAAGATGCGAGCGGAGCTTGCAAGAGAGGAAGTAGGTGGGAGATCGAACCTCTATAAAAATCCGGTGTCATCATTGTGGTTTGCTATACTTGTTTGTTTTAGTTTAATTCCGCTGTGCAATCTTTGATTGCTTAAACAAGTAGGTAATTATCTTAAAAGTGATTAGAATTAGAGACCCCTACAATCCTACATTTGGTATAAGAGTCTTGTGAGCTAAATTTCATTACTTAACCATAATTTTTAGCATGGCTTCAACATCTAATCATGTAGAGGGATTGTGCACAACTAGACATCCTTTGTTTAATGGGTCTAATTATGATTATTGGAAGAATATGATGAAAATTTTCTTAATTTCAAATGACCTTAAGTATTAGATGTTTCTTCAAAGTCCCTACACACCCCCAAATGAAGATGAATTAGATTCACTTTGTAGGCCTAAAATGAAAGAAATTGAGATGAACTCAAAAATCATGAACATTCTTTATTGTGGTCCTAATGAGGGTGAATACAATAGAATTAGGAGTTGTGAAAGTGCATATGAAATATGGCATAGATTACAAATGCATCATGAGGGTGATAGCAAAACTAAGAAAACTCGCATTAGTCTCCTCATGCATATATATGAGATTTTTTCTATGCAAATCAGTGAAAACATAAGCGAAATGAACACTCGCTTCACCGATATCACTAACTCTCTTTTGGTCCTTGAAAGAAAAATCAATAAAGGAGAGATGACAAGGAAGTTCCTCCAGTCGCTTAGCAACGATTGGGAAGATAAAGTCGTCGCAATTGAAGAGGCGCATGATCTTTCCAAATTAAAGATGAAGGAACTCGTTGGAAATTTGATGGCGTATGAACTTCAAATCAACCATCGAAAAGAGAAGGAAGCCTCCAAGAACAAACCCTTCATGGCATTACATGCGAAATTCGATGAGCCAAGGAGAGGAGTAGAGAATGAGGATATTGAGGTCCTTGCTCAAGACTTCTTCAAATACCTCAAGAAGGATAAAGAAGAAAAGAATGAAAGAAAAGGTAGAAGAAGTGAAATGAGAGAAAAGAAGAAAGAGAAGGAGGAGAGTGAAAATGAGAGAAAAGAGAAGGAGAAGAAAAATAAGATAAGGGAGACAAGGAGAGAAAGGGAGAGGAGTAAGAGGAAAGAGAAGAGGTTGGAAGCTCACAATGCTACTTGGGACGATTCATCGTCATCATCTTCATCTCAATCAACCGCACATTCGTCAACAAAGGAATATGCACATATGTGCTACATGACAATTCAAGATGAAGGAAGTGAGGTATCCTCTAACTCTTGTTCTATTAAATCATGCTCAACTAAGTCTTATTATAGTGATAGCTCAAATTCTAGTGCAAATGATGAAACATATACACATGATGAGCTTCAAAATGCATTTAATGACTTAGTTAAACAATATGAGATCATTTGTGACAAAAATAAAAATGCTAGAAAATTGATAAATGATCTCCAAAGCCAAATTGAATCAATCATGCATGAGAAAAATGAGGTGCTTGCTAAACTTGAAACTAATGCATCAACTCTTGAAAGTTTAAAAGCAACACCCATTGATAGTGAACAACTAGATCTTCAAGCTTGTAATGTGCAATTAAGAAAAGATTTAGAAAGATTCACTAATGGAACTAAGATGCTCAATATGTTTTTAGGAAGTCAAAGACAATCTTTGCAAAATCATGGTTTAGGATATAATGATTCATATGTTAAAAACCATGTAATTCATACAACCTTAAATGGAAAGTACTTAGTTGTAAAACAAAGCTCTTCAAGTGTGTGGACTCCTAAAACCAACATGGTTTGGGTTCCCAAAGCTAACATTCAAGGACCCAAAGTCGTTTGGGTACCTAAATCTACACATGTAGGTACTTGAAGAGGAGATCGGTGGTGACCGGGCAAGCTTGAGAGTCAAATTCAATGCCGGTTGCATCACCAAATGGAGATTGGAACCAATTCAAAGTTTCAAAGTGGGTATAAATTTCTTATCCTCTAAATTTCTTGAATCAATTGGTTCTAGTCTAGGTCTTATATGTTTAATTGACATATCATATATTCATTCATTGCAAATATTTAAGTTTGAATCACATCCAATGTTTAGTGTCAAATTTATAAATGGATGTCAAAAAGGGAAAATTAAAACATCACATGCTTAATTGTCGCAACGGCTATAACTCACTTAGACTTATAAATAGGTGTTCCCATGACACAATTACACAACTCTTACACTTCTTATTGTCATATACACCTAAGAGAAACTCTCAAGTCTCCCAATCCCCAAATCTACTCTCCAAGCCTAAACTTCCACACTTTAGCATCAATTCCACATCCTAAGCTAGGTGTGCTCAAGTTAGAGAGTGTGTTTCACTCAACTTCTCAGTTGTAAAGAAGCAAGGACTTCGGTGAAAGCCCGAAGTGTTCCTCTCGGATTGTGAGAGAAGAAAGTCAAGCTCACGAGGGTGTTCGTGGAGCTTGTTTTGTAAAAGGCTTAATCTTGGCCCGGAAGGAGGTTGATAGTGAAGACGCGAGCGGAGCTCGAGGGAGATCGAGCGGAGCTTGCAAGAGAGGAAGTAGGCGGGAGGCCGAACCTCTATAAAAATCCGGTGTCATCATTTTCATTTGCTATACTTGCTTGTTTTTGTTTAATTCCGCTGTACATTATTTGATTGCTTAAACAAGTAGGTAATTAGCTTAAAAGTGATTAGAATTAGAGACTCATACGATCCTACACAACTGTGGCTGACGGAAATTCTGTCAGATGATGGCCTATTTATTAGCAAACGGAATTTCTGTCGGCAATAGATGATGGCCTACTTATTGGCCGACGAATATTCCGTCGGTGTCTTTTTTAGCCTGCTATTTTTTGCACGCCAAATTGCTTGTGCCGACGGAATTGTCGTCGGCGAAGAGCTTGTCGATGATGACTTATGCCAGCGGATTTTTGCCGACGTAAATTCCGTCGGTAAGGTCTTTCCCAACGGAAGAGGGGAGTATTGCCGATAGTACCGTCTGTCCCCAAAAGTCATTTTTGTTGTAGTGACTATACCATAACTTAAACCCAATATTTTCTACCTCTTTACCCTTTCCCTACCAATTTGATCTCTTGGACAATTAAAATATTCACTTTTCTCTTAATAGCCTCATCCAGTAACTCTCTCAACTTTCATGTTAAAGAGCCCACATTCCAACTACATACACAGACCCAACTATCCTCAACTACTTTCTTACCCATCACTCCTGTTGAGTAAAATGCGAAGACCATCGCTTCTTGTTAAGGGTGCAAACGGATACGGACTGTCCACGGATAATTCATATATGTATCTTTTTTTAAGGATATGAATATCATTTTTCTGCATCTCGACGGATACAGATATCGATTTTCAAGTTTTTGCGTATACGTATGCGGATACATATACATATATGGAAGTTTTACTTTTGGTGGATACAGATACAAATATGCAAATTTTGGTCGGATACGGATATGTGCTAGACTAATATAACGTTTTTTTATTATATATTTTTAAATTAGTATTTTTTGATGAATCTTTTGAAATTTTACTTAAATTTTTTCTACTACACATAAAATTTGTTACATTTCTAAACTAATATGGTTAAAATATATATTTTTCATTGAGGTAAAAAATTATGTGACTACTATGATATACACTTAGTTTATATTGTATATGTACACTACATAAAATACGTTTTTTATCTGTATCCATTTATAAAATATCCACTTCGTATCCGTATCTATTTTTTAAGGATATGGATACACATTTTTCATGTTCGAAGCAATCCGTATCTGCAAATCAAATATGGAAATGGTAATACCCATATTTGATCCCGTATTTGATATGTTTACACCCCTACTTCTTATGCACAACATCCGGATGCAGATGTAGTGCACCTCTAAGGTGATGGCACCCCTCGACTAACTTCATTATCACTTGCACCTATCCAAAGTAATGCGTAGATCATTGCTTACTTTGAATCTCTACATTCAGGGCCCGATGCAGCGCGTCGCTAAGACGGTGACACCCCAAACGCAATTCTTTATTAAGTTTTATTTCCATGATAGTAAATGAGGTTTTATGTTGGTTCACAACACTTATCGCAACCCTCCTCCTTTATCTTGGGTTGGAATAAGCTATGTAAAACTTGTAACGGATTTTTTTAATAGTAAATAATATTTAACATATTGTTTTATTGAAAAAAAATTCAAAAAATAGAAAATGGAAAAACTTTTTTAGAACTAATAATAAAATGAATGAAAATAAATAACATACTAAAAAATTTATTTTTAATTTTTTTTTATAATTTTTTATTTTAATAAATTACTTTTTTAATAATAAAATAATATTTTACTATTAAAAATAATTTTGGTGAGAAAGATAAATGAATGAGAGAGAGACGAATTGAAAGACATCGATGTGATAGAGAGAAAGAGAAGATAAATGATGTGTATGTACTATGTAGAAAGATGTGAAATGATGTGCACGTAGAAAGAGAAGAGAATTGTAAAGTGTAAGTACATTTTGCAAATTTTACAAGAAAATAAGCATAACTAGTAAATTGTAGATAGTTTATGGATAGTTTTGTAAAATTTTGAATTAAATAATAATATTAGTTACCGGTATATATTAACGAAAAGTTAGCTGGGTGACATGAGTTTTGGGTCCAATGATATCTAAGTAAATTAGGGTTTTTCTCAGTGGTATTTTGGTAAGTAAGTTTTCGAGTGACATTTTGACAATTTCAGTGATTTGGAGTGACATGTAATCCAAAACCCCAAAGAATTAATAGTGACAATTGAAATGATATTTTTGATTTAATTCACGATAATCTAAATGACGAAAATACTAGTAGTTTTTGAGTCATTAGAAACGGAAAAGATAGGATAGGAATGAAACTCAACAAAATCTAAGGCATCCGAATCTCAAAAATACGTAACCAATTACGATTTTGATTTGGCTCGTCTACAATCAAACATATTAGTGGCCTACACAAACCATGCATCATCAAACACCTTTGATCCATAAATAAACGACTAGATTTCATCCATCCAATCACAAACCTCTGTATTATCTCCAGTGACAAATCCTGTGGGTTATCTGAACACCCATTCCAACCCAACGTGTGGCTGACACAAATCTATTGTTCTATCACAACCACTTCTATAAATCCCAACACCATACAAACTACTCCACACACAAAAAAAAACCACAAATCCATCTCCAATCCCACACCACTCCACCATGGCCACCACACCTCTCTTCACTGCCTCAGCACCTTCTCAGGTTACTACTCTTACCAATTCTGAGTGTTTTGTGGTTTGTTGTGTTTGCTGAAATGGGTCGTGTTGGGCTTTGTTGCTTGTTGTTAAATTTTAATATTTGGATTTTTGTTGGTGTTTTTGCCTAATTGGGTCACTTGGGTTTGTCATTTGCTAATTGATGTGAGCCTTTTGAAGTCAAGTTCAATTTTCTTATTTATTACTACTTGAAGTTTAGATTATTGATGCTGTGTTTCATCATGTTGATAGAGTAAGTGAAAGCAATAATGGAGTTTATGAAGATCTGTTTTTGTCAACTCAAATGGGTCGTTCTGGGTTTTGCTGTTAAATGCCAAGTTATTAAGATGAGATATTTGTTGATGTTTTCGCTCAATTGGGTGGCTTAGGCTGGGTTTGCCACTTATTAATCAATGTTAGTTATGTTGACTGCCTACCTATCGGTTTGGGATTAAAGACTTTGTTGCTGTAAGTTATGCTGACTCTTGAGGGGTTGTGGCGGGATTTTCTAGTTACTTAATTAGCATTTCATTCACTCAATAATATGTCACTGGATATAGAAAGTAGTTATTCTTAAAATAGGAATGAGCAAGAAATAATGTTTGGAGGCTCATGTGCAAGGTAGAATTAGACAGGCATGGATTGAAACCGTACTAGCAGATCTAATGGGACCATTTCCAAATTCTATTTCTTTCGTGCTACTAGTAGTTTAGATAGGTGAGGATGGGTTATGTTGATGTTACCAAACCTTGTGAAACTAATTCTAGAGATTGTAGAGTTAATGGGAATAGCGATGTGGTTGTTCCTTGACAAATTACAAAGTTTAGGTTTGTGTAGGAGTTTTTTGTTAAAATGGGTCGCTTGGGTTTGTCATTTAATATTTGATGCAAGGCCTTTTAGTTCTTTAGTATTACTTTGTAGTTTAAGTTGATGAAAATGTGTTAAAAAAAGGTAAGATCTATTACTAAATATTAATCTGAATCATTCGTTAATCTCAATGACCCGAAACAAGCAATTAACATGAAAAATAATTATGGAATACTTGGAATCTCATATAAATATTTCTTTTTATGAATTGTTTGTTCATTCAATTCATTTCAAATAAGTCGTATCTTGCTCAAACCAATCAATAGAGAGTTTCATTTTTCCCTAATGTTGTCAAACCATGTGGAGGCTACTCTGAAGTGTAAAAAATTCTTGTGATTTGCATTCAAATGGGTGTCCACCCCAAGTAGTTTGGGATTAAAGACTTTGTTGTTGTTTTTGCATTCAATTGGGGCATGTTGGTAAAAAAAATAAAATTTCAGAGTATCTTTGTGGTGCTTTATTGACTCTTGTGATATAGAACAAAGACAGCAATTTTAAGTTTGAGTCTTTTTTTATGCTTAATGGATCATTTTGACTTGTTGCTTCCTATTTGTTGTATATCACTACTATAAAGCAAGCAAACCAGGAAATTTTGCATCTTTCTTTTTATTCCTTTCAAATGGTTCATGTTGGAACATAGAAACTTAAATCAAGAATTCAATTTTATCCTTCTTTTTGCTCAAATGGGTCATATCTAAGTGCCATATAGCAAAGTTTAGTCATTGTTTTCACTCAATCAATTCACTGTTACATATGATCGACAACAGCTTTGCTCTGGAAAAAATGGTGTCTTCTCACCATCCACAGCTCTCCTCAGCAAACCAACAAAAGGGCTAGGATTGGGAAAGGGAAAGGGTGGAAAGGTCACTTGCATGGCCTCGAGCATACCCGCGGATAGAGTGCCCGATATGGAGAAGAGAAAGCTCATGAATCTGCTCTTGCTCGGTGCCATCTCACTTCCAACCGCTGGCATGCTTGGGCCATATGCTGTGTTCTTTGCTCCTCCTGGGTCAGCCCTCATGAAATCATTCCACAGTTTGAATCTTAATTAACTGGCCGGCTTTCTTGGAAGGGAAATTATTGGTTCGTCAACTGATTCAAGTGTTGGTTGAATATGTTACAGGTCAGGTGGTGGCGATAGTGGAACCGTCGCAAAGGACGCTATCGGTAACGATATTATTGCAGCGGAATGGCTCAAGACTCATGGCCCTGGTGATAGAACACTAACACAGGGATTGAAGGTAAGGCCTGGCTCTGCATTTGTTGTCTCAATCAGTTTTAAACTTGATTTTGTTTGAGTCGATAATGTCAACAATACGCTTTGTTAAAGAACAAAAAAATCTTGGTCTATTCTTCGGTTCTACCACTTCACCAGAGCTAGCTAATATTTCGAAATGGAAGTCAGACTCGGTTGGTCGAGTTTTATTTTTCTTTTCTGAACAAAATAATGAACTGAATAACACAGATTACGGAAGTATTATAATTTTTACCAAACAGAAACAAATTTACATGAATTTGCCACTTATTCCTTTTGTATTTTTTTTCCTCTCTCACACTTTTTAAGAACCAGTTTTGCAGTGATTAGAATCAAATTCATTTTCATGTTAATCCAATCATGTGAAGGAACATATTGTGTCCCTTTAATTTTCTGTTAGTATCTCAATGAATTTTGTTTTGGATAAAGCTTTTCCTAACCAATTTTATCAATACGTATAGTGTGTTTTATCCTTTCTTGGAGTTTCTTAATTGCACAATTCATTAATTTTAGAGGGTTGACATTAGATCAAGAATTCATCATCGAACTACTACCTTATTTCTAGAGCTTCATGGCGAAATGAGAGTTCACGTCTACACTCCTACAGTCTCTCAACGTCGTCCTGAAATTCTGAATCTTCAAAAATGGTTTTTAGGGTTTTTTTTTGTTGGTATCTTCAACTATTACCGAAAATATTTGATGTGTTGTAAGTATGTATACCTTGAAGTACTGCAAAAAGCACATGGTATTCTACCTCTTATACTCTTGACAGGGTAAAACATCAAGATAATGAAGGCAAATCTTATGTGTGGAATTAAAATACAGAAAACAAACATGATGAGTGATGATTTTGCAGGGCGACCCGACCTATCTAGTTGTGGAGATGGACAAAACTCTGGCCACCTATGGAATCAATGCAGTGTGCACACATCTTGGATGTGTTGTTCCATGGAATGCAGCAGAAAACAAGTTCATCTGCCCCTGCCATGGATCGCAGTACAACAACCAAGGAAGGGTTGTTAGAGGACCTGCACCTCTGGTAAGAGGAAAACAAAACACTTCCAAAACATGTTCTTAACAAGATTATGGTTTTGGAAATCATATTTTCATGTAACAAATCTTCAAAACATGTTCTAAAAATATGTTTCAATCCAAATGCAGCATCTTTGAGCTTCAAATTATTGGTTGTCGTAAGTGGCAGTGACTGACATTATCTCCACCATTCACTGAGATTGAACACTTGGTTCATATTCAACCTTCAAAAAAATTAGCATTCAACTGCACTTCTCAGTACATACATCTTCCAAAATGCATCTCTTTGTAGGACTGTGTTTCTCTTAAATTAAATTATATTTCCCATGTTGTGAGGACCATCTTGTTCGCATTTAAAAAGAACTGTTTTAAGTCTTGTTTCTGTTAGTCTTGCAATCATATTCATAGCATTCTCTGACTTCGCATTTAAAAAAAATTGTTTTGAGTCTTCTTTCAGTTAGTCTTGCAATCATATTCATAACATTCTCTGAACTTCAAATGCAATTCCAAAATTTACAAACAGATTGAATGTCCTTTTTCTAACTTAACCTCCTCTTATGTTTTTTACAGTCACTGGCTTTGGCTCACGCTGACATCGACAATGAAAAGGTGGTGTTTGTTCCATGGGTTGAATCCGATTTCAGGACTGGCGAAGAGCCATGGTGGTCATAGGTGCTTCTCGAGCTCCGCACAATCTTTGGAAAAAAGACTTAAAACAATGTATTTCCTTCAAGATTCACAACAATGTTCTTGTTTCCAAAACATCATGTATTTAATACTCAAAAACACTATATGCAGCTTGATTATGGTTTGAAAACAGCAGGGTGGTATTTCTCAGCTTTCTGAACGTGATCAAAATTTTCATTACAAGTTTTGTATTCAGGTGCTTGCATTAATTAATGAAAATGTTTATTCCAATTTTTCAAAATTTAATTTTGTAGTCATGATATCTGATTTGCAAGATTGAATTTCAGTTTTCAACTTTAACATTTCAAACATTACAATCCATGTTGAGGAACTTTTATTCACAGTGTCAAGTTTTTTTTTTGGTGGAAAGGAGTGGAAGCTCTACAACTGCTAGTTGCAGCTTCCAAAGTTTCTGAATGCTTTAGGAAATATTAGATAATTTGGAGAAACGAAGCAGTTTAAAAAAAATTCGAACTCCGCCTATGTACGTGTACATAGCCTATTCCAAGCCAGGATAAAGGAGGAGGGTTGCGATAGGTGTTGCGAGCCAGCATAAAACCATAGCTACTCCCTTCGAAATGAAATTTAAAAGAGAATCGTGTTTGGGGTGTCACCCTCTTAGCGACGCGCTACATCGGGCCCCAGATGTAGTGATTCAAAGTGAGCAAGGGTCTACGCATCATTCTCGACGGGTGCGAGCGATAAGGAAGCTAGTCGAGGGACGTCACCACCTTAGTGACACACTGCATCGGCGCCCGGATGTAGTGCACAAGAAGTTAGGGTCCTCGTACTTTACTCAACGGGTGCGAAGGGTAAGGAAGCTAGTTGAAGATAGTAGGATACGCATAGGTAGTTGGAATGTTGGATCTTTAACGGGGAAGTTGAGAGAGTTAGTGAATGTGATCAACAAGAGAAAAGTCAATATTCTTTGTATTCAGGTACCAAATGGGTAGGTGAAAAAGCTAAAGAAGTTGAAAATATAAGGTTTAAGTTATGGTATAGTGGAAAAGATAGAAATAAAAATGGAGTAGGAATCTTAGTAGATAAGAGCCTAAAAGATGAGGTGGTAGAGGTTAAAAGACAAGATGATCGAATAATTTTGATTAAGTTAGTTATCGGAAAATTGATTTTGAATGTAATTAGCGCCTATGCCCCACAAGTAGGTTTGAGCGAAACAGTGAAGAAACAATTTTGGGAGGACTTTGACATTATGGTGAGAGGGATTCCTAGTAGTGAGAAACTTTGTATTGGAGGAGATTTTAACGGTCATGTTGGTAAAGATAGCGAAGGGTTTGAAAGTATCCATGGAGGGTTTTGGTTTGGTGTTAGGAATAAAGAATGAGAAGATTTTCTGAATTTCGCTATAGCATATGACCTCATGGTAGCAAATACTTTCTTTAGGAAAAGAGAATCTCATTTAGTCACATTTTGTAGTGGTCAACATCGAAGTCAAATTGATTTTGTGCTTACTCGAAAAAATGATCGAGGATCTTGTATAGATTGTAAGGTAATACCTGGAGAGTGTGCGGTGACTCAACATAAGTTGGTAGTTGCGAACTTTCGCTTTCGTATTGGTGTAGTACAGAATAAGTGTAATAGAGATGTGAAGATTAAGTGGTGGAATCTTAAAGGAGAAAAATGTATGAGATTTAAGGATAGACTTGTGGCAGAGGGACCTTGGGATGTTGTAGGAGACGCTAATGGTATGTGGGAGAGTATGTCATCTTAGATTCGTTTGCTAATGGTCCTAGAGAAACTACAGAAAGAAAACTAAAAACAAGAAATAAAAGAACAGAATTTTATTGCTAAAGAGAAGAACTAAAAAACAAGACTAGGACCCTTCACAACATCGTTTCGGGGCTATTTATAGCCGATACAAGGGACCCAAGTATAAAATAGGAAAGCACACGCGTCAATACACGACTGGACAAAATCGGGGGCCACGGATCGCAAGGGGTGCGGCGTTTCCGCCGCATGTGACATGTAAGGTGCGGCGATTTCACCGCAAATTGTGCTCTGATTGGATCCGGACTTTTCCTGTGTGTTTATGGTATGATTTAAATGTCATTTGCGCGTCTGGATGATTTCTTTCCTTTCTTTTGAGCTCCGACTTAATTTCTTCATATATTTGGAGATCCAAATTGATTTTTCTTTAGAACTTCTCCAAAATAATATTTTGGTACTTTAATTTGCAGTCGGGTCATCGGCTTTTTGCAATTAGGTACTGGCTACTTTTGTGCTTAAGTCATTGGCATTTTTGTAATTAAGTCTTTGAATGCTTTTATGCTTGGATGGACTTCCATTTGAATCCCGATAATCTTGACTTGGTCTTTATGATAGAAATGAGTCTCTTGCACACGTTTATGCTCGGAATATGGGTAATTTGCATTCAGGTCCCTGTATTCTGTAAATAAGACTAAACACATACCTTAGTAGCATTTGTTGATATAAAATTAATCTAAATGAAAGACATATGATGCAATGTATGCAATACATCATGGTTTAAAGATAAAAATGAAACTAACTTAGAAGAGTATAAGTTGGCAAATAAAAAAGCTAAGAAAGCAGTAAGAGAGGCTAGAGGGTTGTTTATGAGAATTTGTACCAAAAGTTAGGATCAAATGAGGGAGATGTTGGAATATATAAGTTGGCTAAAATAAGAGAGAAGAAAACTAGAGATCTTAATCAGGTTAAACGCATTAAAGATGATAATAATAATCTCTTAGCTAATGCGGAGGATATCAAGGAATGGTGGAGAGAATATTTTGATAAGTTTTTTAGTGGAGAAAAAATAGTGATACTTTTGAAGTGGATGATACAATTGAGGAATCTAATAGACGATTTGTATGGAGGATAAGAGAAGTTGAGGTTAAGGAAGTCTTAAAAAGGATGAAAGTTGGTAAGGCTTTAGGACCAGACGATATCCCGATTGAGGTGTGGAAATGTCTGGGGGATAAAGCAGTAACATGGTTAACTAAATTGTTTAGTAGTATCTTTGAGAAAAATAAAATACCAAATGAGTGGAGAAGAAGTATTTTAGTGCCAATTTATAAGAATAAAGGGGATATTCAAAGTTGCACTAACTATAGAGGTATCAAACTCATGTGTCATATTATAAAATTGTGGGAAAGAGTAATTGAGCACCGTCTAAGGAAAGAGACATGTGTTAGAGATAATCAATTTGGTTTCATGCCTGGAAGATCAACGATAGATGTCACATTTCTTATTAGACAACTTATGGAGAGGTATAAAGAACAAAAGAAAGATCTAAATATGGTTTTTATTGATTTAGAAAAGGCATATGATAGAGTTCCAAGAAATGTTACGTGGTGGGCCCTTGAGAAAAAGAAAGTATCAACAAAATATGTGAATTTAATTAAAGATATGTATGAAGGAGTTGAAACTAGCATTAGAATTTGTGATGGGGTGACTAAAGCTTTTCCGATTAAGATTGAACTTCATCAAGGTTCACCTTTAAGTCCATATCTATTTGCTTTAGTAATGGACGAGGTGATAAAAGACTTACAATGTGAGGTTCCATGGTGTATGCTTTTTGCGGATGATGTAGTATTAATTGACGAAAGTAGGGTAAGTGTGAAGAGAAAACTAGAGTTGTGGAGAAATATTTTAGAAACAAAAGGTTTTAAACTAAGTAGATCTAAAACTGAATATATGAAATGTTGTTTCAGTACCGTTAATACCGAGGAAGAGGAGATTATATTAGATGGGCAAGTAGTGCGTAGAAAAGATATTTTTAGATATCTTGGATCAATACTTCAAAAGGATAGAGAGATCGATGAAGATGTTAACCATAAGATTAGAGCAGGATGGATGAAATGGCGACAAGCCTCAGGTGTCTTATGTTACAAGAAAATTCCACTTAAGTTGAAAGGAAAGTTTTATAGAACCGCAATAAGACCTGCAATGCTTTATGATGCGGAATGTTGGACCACTAAAAGACAACATATACAAAAGATGAGTGTATCTGAAATGAGGATGTTGAGGTGGATGTGTGACCATACGCGAATGAATCGGATTAGAAATGAACACATTCGTGAGAGAGTTGGAGTTGCTCCAATGGAAGAGAAAGTTATCCAACACAGACTGAGATGGTATGGACATGTACAAAGAAGACCTATGGAGACACCTATAAGAAGAGGGGTATTGAATCGGATCGAAGACATAAAAAGAGGAATATGCAGACCACGATTGACTTGGGAGGAAGCGGTCAAAAGAGATTTAAAAGATTGGAATGTTCCTTGAGAATTTGCATTGGATAGAAACGCGTGGAAGAAGACGATTCACGTGCCTGAACCGTGACTCCTTAGAATTTCATTTCTAGCATATCTCAACTAGTTTGGGATAAAAGACTTTGTTGTTGTTGTTGTTGTTGTTGCATGAGAACGTAGATCGGGTGACCAACTCAACCCTCTCGAATATGTAGTACACATTGTTGAAGTGACCATTTTGATGAAAGCAATTTGAAACTTTTGAGATTCAACATAAACAATCAACATCCTGAACTCTTTTCTACAAAGCTCATGTTTTCATATATTCCTGTGAGTAAGAAGTTGCTGAACCATAGTTTCCTTTCCGACAACAATTCTTACGACATCACAAAAAAAACTTACACAAGTGCAAATTGTACAAAAGAAGACATGACCGAACACATCCATTTAATGTTACCAACTTCTGAAAACTTGCTATACTACCTTAAAATCAGAAGAAATAATATCCAACAATTCTTGGTGTAAGATACCGTTAGTTACGAGCACGCCAACTGACGGAAAAATGATCCGCCTCTGTCCTTGGTCAGCTAACAGATCGAGCATGCTTCCACCCCAGTCAGTGACCTGAAATCATCAGCTGAGGTTATGATTCTGTAGTGAAAACAATCTCCTAACAATAATATACATATAGTCATAAGAAGTCTAAATAATCTGAAGGGTTTCATTCGAATTGCAAGAACAATTTCATATTGAGCAGCAATAAGTTTTCCAAAATACAGATAATATCATCTGCCCTCCTGCTTCATGTACACATACGATGCCAGCAGCATGATCCCAAACCTTCATTTCAACAGAGCAAGAAAATAAACAAAACAAAGATAATTTACATGAACTAAACGCCACCAGACTTCTAAGATTGCAATGCACTTGCCTTAACTTGGGTTTGCAGCTTTGTACGAAGTATGAACACGGAGGCTTCACCCGATGCAATCTTTAGGTACTTGCAGAGGCTGAAAATAGCAACGAGTTATAGACGTATGCTTCTTCAGTTCTTCAAAGTATAATGATATAAAAACAAGCAAAATACATGTAACTAGAATAGGAAGTGAGACGATATGGAAAATTACAATGTTTCATTCAAGAAAGCTATAATCAATCATTTAACTACACAACTTTTAATCACAGTCGAAACTTATACGCGACTAATAACTGGTAGCGGTTTTGTATTCATCATCCAGTTACTTTGGTTCTTGATCATACTCCACATACCATTCTGTCACGAGACTCACAATGGAGGACCAAAGACGTTTACCAGAACTTGAAAGGAATACAAACCACCTACGCTTGAACTGCTTCACTTCGATTTTTCTTCTTTCATACTACCGATAGATTAGTAGCAAAACAATCTAAATCATTGAAATTCTCTCTGATGGCAACTGCTTTTGCATTGAAATAAGTTAACTTGAGTTATGGGAAATTACTATAAGAAATTACTAAAATGACATGATTTGGGTTCTTGAAATCAACACTTCTCCAAACCTTTAAAAAACTGAATTTAACGGTATTTTAGGAATCTCCCTTAACACAATAAATGTTTGATTTCTGGAGGCATAAATTGCATTGCATTTATATGGTATATTCATGTGAGAAAGATATGTACATCTTAATAAATTAGAATGATATGAAACTGTATACCTTCCACAACATAACCTGAGATGGACTTTTTTACCATGTGTATCGCCATTTGAGTGGAATAACGTAGATAATGGTAATGACTCCCATTCCTGGCTTTCAGGACTACAAAACAAAGCTTCATGCGCTAATTGACAATTGTTGACAAAGCACCTCGACCAATCGACATGACGAGTCACAATGTTGTCTGAAACAAGTGAAATTTTTTTGTTCCATGTTCCACAACCTACATGGGCAACTATAATTGATCCATACTCGGAATCATTGGGGATTGATTGCAAGTTCTCATCTGTAAGACTCTTACAACACCGTTAATAGCGTTCAGGTAGTTCCCGGGAGTCCTGACTTCTCTCTCAGCCACGTCAGTTTAAACCAACCCTCCTAAATTTTTCTTAACCACACCCAGAAATAACTCTAAGCGCCCTACATTTTCTCCCCTACACGTCATTTCGGAATCAATTTTAGGCAAAACACAAAAAATGACAAAAAATTCTAAAAAATATAAACAAATAAAAAACATATTTTCATAAAAAAATTTATAAAAACAATTTTAAATAATTTTTAAAACATTTTCTAAACACAAAAATTCAAAAAAAAAACCCAGGATGGACACTAGACCTGTCAACACGACACGATTACACAACACGGACACGACACGATAAGGAAACACAATTTAGACATGAATTTACACGAATTTTTTTGTATGATTGAAATGATTTATTATGATGTTTTGTGAACATACAAATATAAAATAATTGGTGCACGATTTGACACGAACACGACACGATAACACGATAAGTTATTTTTGTATACGAAACAGACACGAACTGCATCTTTTGTTAGATAATCAATTGTTTTTACTTAATAATAGTCAATTAAGATGTTATTTAATGAAAAATATCAATATAACATGTCACTTAACTATTTTCAATTTAAACATGATGAAATCTTTTCAATTTATACTATACACGATAACACGAAATCCTGACACGAATGCAGAACTGTCAGACACAATATACACGAATACGACCCAATTGACAGGTGAGACACTACCCCACCCACCACCCCAGCCCATCACACTATGGTTTATTTCCCCGCTAATAAAGTGAAGCCCAAGATTGTTGATTGTAGATTTGTAGATGGGTAGTAGTCAATGCATTCTGCTGTATATTCTACTAATTCTAGGAATCTAGCAGCGCAGCCTGGCACCTAACGGTCTCCTAATTTTCATCTTTTATTTTAGAGTTTTGCATAAACACCCTCCTTAAATATCCATCAATTCGAGAGGTCCTAACTTTACATCTTTTATTTGAGGGTTTCGCATAATATATTTGCCTACTCTTTTATTTCACACAAATTATCCTTCAATTTATTTTTCTTTTTTTTATAAAATTTATCCTTCAATTTCTAAAGTTGCCATGTGTACCATATTAGTTATTTAGTTAACATGGACAAATTTAGCAACCTCATTTTATGTGCTTGTAATATAATGAATGGCCTTTATAGTCACTGAGCATACACAACACACTACTAGAATGTTGCAAGTGTGTCGATATGCATATCAAAACGAAATGCCTTATAAGAATCTCAATCACTCTACTAATACTCTAGGCTTATGTCTATATAATTCATTTTTTTAAACACATACTCTATTTTTTTTTTTTTGCACTTCTGAGTTCTGAATACCTCAATTCACCCAAACACCGTTGCAAGGACAAAAAGAAGTATGAACTCCAGAGTGAGACACTAATGCGCCTACGATCTACTCATACATAAATCTGCCTTTACTAAGGTATCAAAGCATCAAAGAAAGGTGTGTCTCATAAACTCAAAATACTTTTGAGCGCGCGCACTAGAGGCCAATCAAAAGCATGGAGATACTCAGGTTATGATTGTTGAAGTTTTTTTATTCTTGTCATAGTTGCTAATGAGATTTAACCATTTTGATTCACTCTCACAAGTTGTAAGATGTTTTCTCATCAAAAACAATATCAATAACCTCTAGCAAGTGACCACATGCAGATGCAATTTGAGTTGGCGATACAACTCCTAACAAATTCCTTCAATTGTTAAGGAAATAAGAGAAATAAATTATATTAGGCAAATAACACATACTTATAAGGACATAGAAAAAAATATCATACTAAATAGTAAACCTACTGAACTACATCCAGAAGAAGTCTTTAAACTGGATCATATATTCGCATGACCGTAAATTGAACTAGTATAAAAGAATAAAATTTATTCTAGAACTGTTTTGACATCCTACGTACGTTTGTGTTGAAGAAGCAAAAAGAAGGTCAAGCCAACAAATGTGGATTGCGACTATTGGGTATTGCGATGCAATAATGGTTTCGTCACTCGTCTAATCTTATATATTGGAGATATATGTTATATATATTTAGAGAAGGGTACACAAGTTAATGAAAATGTATATTTGGGCCATTATTTTGACATAGTATTTTGGTTTATGTATTCCTTTGTCGAACCAAATTTCCTATGCTTTTGTTTTCAAAGAAAATGGTGAAATAACATTGTAAATATTAATTTTTCGTTCGAAAAATAAGCTCAAGCCCAGTGAATCAAATACATTTGTATGTCTCAAGCATTAAAGAAATATGCAGTGAAGTAGCTTCGGCTGCTTCAATATCGATGTTGAGAGAGAGTTTGTTGCATTGAGTTTTCCCAAATCCACCATGAGCAAACTGTAAATTTGAAATAGAGGCCACGACGTGTTGGATCTTTGGCTTGTGAAATGAGTCATTGAAAGCATAATTAATAAGCATGCTGAGGTTGGACGATGATGATGGCTTGAAATTAGTTGACTTGTATGTAGAATACCTCGAGCACGGCTTGAAATTAGTCATATTTATTGTAAATATATGACTGGATGAAAAATGAGTGTAATAACTTAATCTAAGCATCCTGATTAAACTAAACTAAACCAATTAACCTAATTAAACCTTGATTAGTGAAGGATGAGGTGGCTTGTTTTGATTTGAAGTTTAAGAGGTGGATTGAAGATAAGCTTGGATGTTACTATAAATAGAGGTGTAGGGTTAATTAAAACGTTTCTTCACTTGTGTTCAGTTCAGAGAGTGTGTGAGAGGCGAAATTGGTGAAGAAGAAGAAGAAGAGGAGAAGAAGGTCAAGTGTTGGGTTGAGGTTGCCAAAGCTAGGGAGGCTTCTTCAACCGTCAAAAAGGTATGCCAAATCTTCAATATAACTCACTTGTGCCTTGTGAGTGTTGGGGATCGACGTTGGTGTCGAATTCCCCGTCGGAATTCAACCAATTCAGAGGTTGAAGACGACGATCGGTCGACCGGTGCCTGTGGGCAGTCGACCGATCCTATTATTATATTGATGTTTACCCGCAAACGGTCGAACGATGTCTATGGACGGTCGACCGTTATGCCAAATTCATGCGGGAAAAAGGGGATATGCTGTTATCGGTCGAACGGGACCACTTAGCCGGTCGACCGAATAACGATGAGAATGGGTCGGTTGGGGATTTTGACTTATTAAACGGTCGAACGTCCTTTACCTTGTTCGACCGATCCATTCGATGCTAAGTCGGTTGGGAGCTTTGACCAACAAAACGGTCGACCGCTCTTCAATTCTCGGTCGACCGACTGAGCATTTAATTAAGCGGTAGATTGCTTGTGTTGATTCGGTCGAACTGTATTTCAGTTCCGGTCGACCGAACGAGACTTGGGCAAAATATTGAAATCCCTGTTATCGGTCGAACGACCCCTTGGTTCGACCGGTCGGATATATATTTTATATAAAATTGTATAGCGTAGACCTTCCAAACGGTCGACCGCTAGATGACTTTTGTTCGACCGATTGGTCGGTAATTCGGTTGGCGTGGTTCGACCGGTAGACTTGTTTGTACAGTACTGTGTACTGTGTGGGGGACCGGTCGACCGGTGTGCTTGTAGCGGTCGACCGATCTGCCGCAGGTTGGTGGATTTATCCACACGCGATCCGTCGATGTCAGGTCGACTACCGGCTCCGAGGCGACGGTTGATTACCGGCTTTGAGAGCTACGGATTTCACCTTCGACGAAGGCGTATTATTGTTGTACTTTTTCCTCTCTTACCGAGCGGGGTGTGAGGGATGTGTACCGTAAACCTTGGGCAGTTTGCGAGGGTTTAGCGGTAGGCCGAGGATGTTCCGGCAGGGTGCGCGCTAGGCGACTCTTGGGGGAGCAGTGGCTGTCGTCTGACCCGAGTTGTGTATTCGGCGGGCTGACTCGCTCTTTGGGTGCGGCGTGTACCGGGGGTTCCTTCCTGCACTTTTTGGGAGCAGTGGTGTCGACTGACCCTTGTGAGGCAGCGATGGACTGACTTGACCCTAGTGGCAGGAGTGGTTCAGTGCCGCGGAGGCGGTGAAGGCATTATTGTGGGCCCGAGGCGGATGATCATGTGCATAGCATTGCATTGTCTTTAATTCCTTTTTATATTTTTTAGGAGGTTTGGTATACGGGGTTCCTGCAGGGAACTCAGGCATGTTTGTTGTTTGCATTTCAGGTAGCGAGCAGGGTTAGAGTTTGAGGTGGTGACCGAGGACGGTGCCCCCGAGATCAGATCCTGTAGTTGTCAGTCTCTTCCTTTTGAGGTGATTACATATTGTATAGCTTTTGTCGTAATCACAGTCAGTTTGTATATTTGACTTCCACGTGGATCATATTTATAATATATATGTTGGTTTGTTTCCCGTGACGTGCCCAGTGTTGACCGTTGACGGTCTTTATTATTGCTTAAATTTTCCGCTGTTTCCGGGTACGTTACAATTTGGTATCAGAGCGTTGATCTCGGCGTACTTGTCCAAAGAAACCACCTTTGAGTTAGGAGTTAGGTCTAGAGGATCATGCATGCACAGATTATATTGATATTGTCTTGTTTCCTTTGGCAGATGCCTCCTAGACGGGGGAAGGCGGTTGCCCATACTCGCGGTGAGAGTGAGACTGCGAGGGATGAGGCTTGGGAGGATGAGCGTCAGACGTTGTTCGATACGGTCGGACGTCTGACAGAGATGCTACAGCAGCAGACGGCACAGACTGGGCAGACGGGGACTGGCGCTATGCATGACCGGTTTATGCGCCAGCATCCGCCTACCTTTCTGGGGCAGTACGACGCAGAGGCTGCAGAGGAGTGGATCTTCACGATGCAGAAGATCTTCAGTGCTATTGGTTGTCCTCCAGAGGCGAGAGTGGGTCTGGCTACATATGTTTTGGGCGGTGCTGCGTCCAACTGGTGGAGGTCCACATCTGCAGTGGTGTTTGCGGACAGAGATGATATAGCCTGGGAGGAGTTCGTTGGCGAGTTCAACGAGCAGTATTTCCCACAGCATGTCCAGGATGCGAAGAGGGAGGAGTTTCTGAGTCTTCAGCAGGGAGACATGACCTTGGCAGGCTACATCGGGAAGTTCAACGCCCTTGAGCGTTACTGTCCCGAGATGTATGTCACACAGGAGCAGAGGGCTGGGAAGTTCGTCCGGGGGCTCCGGAAGCAGTTGAGGACGAAGGTGATGACACACATGCCGAGCACGTTGGCCGATGCAGTGAAGAGTGCCTCTGTTCTTGATCGTGACTACAGGGAGAACTACCAGGATGAGAGGAGGCCATCAGGTAGGTTCTCTGGGAGGCCAGGAGGTCAGACTGGATGGAATCCGGGCAAGAGGCCCCGATTCGAGGGAGCAGGAGTTGCAGTACCATGACCTGAGCCTTGTGGTACTTGTGGGAGGTTTCACTCCGGGCCGTGCTTCACCCCCGGAGCATGTCATGGTTGTGGCCAGATGGGTCACTTTATCAGGAGCTGTCCGAGCCGAGGAGCTGGGCCGAGCAGACCACCGGGTTTACCCGCACCAGGCAGAGGAGGAGGCGGAGGTAGACCACCTTTCAGACCACAGCAGGGGCAGCGCACGGGCAGAGTTTTCACCATCCAAGCAGAGGAGGCTCGGGATGGAGGCGCTGTCGTGGAAGGTACACTTCTTGTCGCAGGTTCAGTAGCTAGGGTGTTATTTGATTGTGGCGCGACACACTCGTTCATCTCAGAGCGATTTGCGGGAGTGTTGGGCTGTACCCTTGCGATGTTGACTGCCACGTTGGAGGTCAGCACACCCCTGGGTCTGGTGGGCACTGTGGGGAGATTTGTCCCCGGCGCCACGGTTGTTTCGGGAGATCAGGAGTTTCCGGCAGACCTGGTCTTGCTACCGATGGAGGACTTTGATGCCATACTTGGGATGGATTGGTTGTCCCAATATGATGTTCGAGTCTTGTGCCGTGAGAAGAAGATTTTGATCCCGAGGAAGGGTTTGCCTGATATTCTGATTAGAGGGATCAGAAGCAGAGGGGGTCGCATTATTGTATCTGCTGTGAGAGCTCAGAGACTGTTACAGCAGGGATGTGCAGCTTTTCTGGCGACACTTGTGGTTGCGGAGGCAGAGTCCCAGAGGCTAGAGGACATTGAGGTGGTGCAGGAGTTCGCGGATGTTTTTCCAGCGGAGATTCCAGGTTTACCACCACACCGGGAGTTGGAGTTCGGCATTGAGTTGGTAGCCGGCACTACACCACAGTCGAAGGCTCCATACCGGATGGCACCTGCTGAGTTGACAGAGTTGAAGAAGCAGTTGCAGGAGTTGATGGACTCTGGATTTATCAGACCGAGCGTCTCGCCTTGGGGTGCACCAGTTTTGTTTGTGAAGAAGAAGGACGGATCCTTGAGGATGTGCATAGACTACAGGATGCTGAACCAGGTGACGGTGAAGAATAGGTATCCCTTACCTAGGATTGAGGATCTCTTTGACCAGCTGCAGTCAACGAAGGTTTTCTCGAAGATTGACCTGCGTTCAGGATATCACCAGTTGAGGATCCGAGATGAGGACATCCAGAAGACAGCCTTCAGGACGAGATATGGACACTATGAGTTCTTGGTGATGCCATTTGGATTGACGAATGCTCCGGCAGCGTTCATGGATCTGATGCACCGGACGTTCAGGCAGTATATTGATATATTTGTGATTGTCTTCGTGGATGACATTTTGATCTATTCACCAGATGTGGAGCAGCACAGAGAGCATCTGAGGATTGTACTCAGCATCTTGAGGGCTCAGCAGTTATATGCTAAGTTCTCAAAGTGCGAGTTTTGGTTGGACAAAGTGGCATTCCTCGGACACATTGTATCGGCAGAGGGGATATCAGTGGATCCGGCGAAGGTAGAGGCAGTGACACAGTGGAGGACCCCTACGAGCGTGACGGAGATTAGGAGCTTTGTTGGACTGGCGGGTTATTACCGTCGCTTCATCAAAGACTTCTCGAGATTGGCAGCACCACTGACGGCTCTGACGCAGAAGGGAGTCACTTTTGTTTGGTCGCAGAAGTGCGAGGACAGCTTTCAGGAGCTGAAGAGACTGTTGACCACAGCACCAGTTTTATCATTGCCGAGTGGCACGGGTGGATTCGTGATTTATAGCGACGCTTCAGGTGTTGGCTTAGGATGTGTACTTATGCAGCACGGGAGGGTGATCGCATACGCATCCAGACAGCTGAAGGTCCATGAGAGGAATTACCCGACACATGATTTGGAGTTAGTAGCAGTGGTTCACGCACTGAAGACCTGGAGACACTATCTTTATGGCGAGCAGTTCGAGGTGTTTACAGATCATCAGAGTCTGAAGTACCTGTTCTCGCAGAAGGAGTTGAATATGAGGCAGCGCAGATGGCTTGAGTTCATTAAGGACTATGACTTCACTATCTCTTACCATCCGGGGAAGGCGAACACGGTTGCAGACGCTTTGAGCCGGAAGGTGGAGGTATCAGTAGCAGGTCTATGTATTCAGGAGTGGAGACTGCTAGAGTCCTTGGCAGAGTGGAGGCCATTTGCTGATAGCTCTGAGGGCGCAGTGATTGCCGGATTGAGAGTAGAGCCTCAGACAGTATCAGCAGTGATTCATGCTCAGACTACAGATGAGGAGTTGAGCAGTTTGTTACAGTTAGCTGCCAGAGATGGGTCAGACTTCAGAGTTGGAGTGGATGGAGGTCTGAGATTCAGAGACCGTATCTGGGTGCCGAAGACAGAGGACCTGAGACATGATATCATGGAGGAGGCACACAGATCGAGATATTCCATTCATCCAGGGAGCACCAAGATGTACAAAGACCTGCAGCGGAACTTCTGGTGGCGAGGTATGAAGAAGGACGTTGCAGACTTCGTGTCGAGGTGTTTGGTCTGTCAGCAGGTGAAGATCGAGCACCAGAGACCAGCAGGGCAGATGCAGAGGATTGAGTTGCCCGAGTGGAAGTGGGAGCACGTGACGATGGATTTTGTTACGGGGCTACCGAAGACACGGAGATTCCACGATGCGATTTGGGTGATAGTCGATCGACTGACCAAGTCGGCGCATTTCTTAGCTATTAAGACCACTCTTGCTCTGGAGGGTCTAGCTAAGTTATATATTGAGGAGATTGTCAGACTTCATGGCGTGCCGGTCAGTATTATTTCAGACAGAGATCCCAGATTCACTTCGAGATTTTGGGAGAGTCTACACAGAGCACTGGGGACACGTCTGAAGTTTAGCACAGCTTTCCACCCACAGACAGATGGCCAGTCAGAGCGGACGATACAGACTTTGGAGGACATGCTGAGAGCGTGTACACTTGACTGGGCAGGGCATTGGGATGAGCATTTGCCGTTGATCGAGTTCGCCTACAACAACAGCTACCACTCGAGTATTGGGATGGCACCCTATGAGGCATTATACGGGAGACCGTGTAGATCGCCGGTATGCTGGAGTGATGTGGGCGAGAGACAGCTAGTTGGACCTGACATTATTCAGTTGTATTCAGAAAAGGTCGACGTGATTCGGAGACGACTAGCTACGGCGCAGAGCAGGCAGAAGAGTTATGCTGATACGCGGAGACGTGAGCTGACTTTTGATGTAGGAGATCATGTCTTCCTGAAGATCTCGCCTTCCAGAGGGGTGATGAGATTCGGGAAGAAGGGGAAGCTGAGTCCGAGGTATGTCGGACCTTTTGAGATATTGGATCGGGTCGGTGAGGTGGCATATAGGATTGCACTACCACCACAGTTTGCAGGACTTCACAACGTCTTCCATGTTTCTATGTTGAGGAAGTACGTGGCCGATCCAGCTCATGTGATAGAGATATCAGTACCGGAGATCCAGCAGGATTTGTCATTAGATGAGAGACCAGTTGAGATTGTGGATCAGATGGTACATCAGCTCAGGAGGAGAGCGATTCCGATGGTGAAGGTCAGGTGGCAACATCACACTGACAGAGAGGCTACCTGGGAGATTGAGGAGGATGTCAGGAAGCAATATCCAGAGTTATTTCGGTAAGTCAGTTGTTTCAAATTTCGCGGACGAAATTCTTTTAAGGAGGGTAGATTGTAATAACTTAATCTAAGCACCCTGATTAAACTAAACTAAACCAATTAACCTAATTAAACCTTGATTAGTGAAGGATGAGGTGGCTTGTTTTGATTTGAAGTTTAAGAGGTGGATTGAAGATAAGCTTGGATGTTACTATAAATAGAGGTGTAGGGTTAATTAAAACGTTTCTTCACTTGTGTTCAGTTCAGAGAGTGTGTGAGAGGCGAAATTGGTGAAGAAGAAGAAGAAGAGGAGAAGAAGGTCAAGTGTTGGGTTGAGGTTGCCAAAGCTAGGGAGGCTTCTTCAACCGTCAAAAAGGTATGCCAAATCTTCAATATAACTCACTTGTGCCTTGTGAGTGTTGGGGATCGACGTTGGTGTCGAATTCCCCGTCGGAATTCAACCAATTCAGAGGTTGAAGACGACGATCGGTCGACCGGTGCCTGTGGGCAGTCGACCGATCCTATTATTATATTGATGTTTACCCGCAAACGGTCGAACGATGTCTATGGACGGTCGACCGTTATGCCAAATTCATGCGGGAAAAAGGGGATATGCTGTTATCGGTCGAACGGGACCACTTAGCCGGTCGACCGAATAACGATGAGAATGGGTCGGTTGGGGATTTTGACTTATTAAACGGTCGAACGTCCTTTACCTTGTTCGACCGATCCATTCGATGCTAAGTCGGTTGGGAGCTTTGACCAACAAAACGGTCGACCGCTCTTCAATTCTCGGTCGACCGACTGAGCATTTAATTAAGCGGTAGAGTGCTTGTGTTGATTCGGTCGAACTGTATTTCAGTTCCGGTCGACCGAACGAGACTTGGGCAAAATATTGAAATCCCTGTTATCGGTCGAACGACCCCTTGGTTCGACCGGTCGGATATATATTTTATATAAAATTGTATAGCGTAGACCTTCCAAACGGTCGACCGCTAGATGACTTTTGTTCGACCGATTGGTCGGTAATTCGGTTGGCGTGGTTCGACCGGTAGACTTGTTTGTACAGTACTGTGTACTGTGTGGGGGACCGGTCGACCGGTGTGCTTGTAGCGGTCGACCGATCTGCCGCAGGTTGGTGGATTTATCCACACGCGATCCGTCGATGTCAGGTCGACTACCGGCTCCGAGGCGACGGTTGATTACCGGCTTTGAGAGCTACGGATTTCACCTTCGACGAAGGCGTATTATTGTTGTACTTTTTCCTCTCTTACCGAGCGGGGTGTGAGGGATGTGTACCGTAAACCTTGGGCAGTTTGCGAGGGTTTAGCGGTAGGCCAAGGATGTTCCGGCAGGGTGCGCGCTAGGCGACTCTTGGGGGAGCAGTGGCTGTCGTCTGACCCGAGTTGTGTATTCGGCGGGCTGACTCGCTCTTTGGGTGCGGCGTGTACCGGGGGTTCCTTCCTGCACTTTTTGGGAGCAGTGGTGTCGACTGACCCTTGTGAGGCAGCGATGGACTGACTTGACCCTAGTGGCAGGAGTGGTTCAGTGCCGCGGAGGCGGTGAGGGCATTATTGTGGGCCCGAGGCGGATGATCATGTGCATAGCATTGCATTGTCTTTAATTCCTTTTTATATTTTTAGGAGGTTTGGTATACGGGGTTCCTGCAGGGAACTCAGGCATGTTTGTTGTTTGCATTTCAGGTAGCGAGCAGGGTTAGAGTTTGAGGTGGTGACCGAGGACGGTGCCCCCGAGATCAGATCCTGTAGTTGTCAGTCTCTTCCTTTTGAGGTGATTACATATTGTATAGCTTTTGTCGTAATCACAGTCAGTTTGTATATTTGACTTCCACGTGGATCATATTTATATTATATATGTTGATTTGTTTCCCGTGACGTGCCCAGTGTTGACCGTTGACGGTCTTTATTATTGCTTAAATTTTCCGCTGTTTCCGGGTACGTTACAATGAGGGTAAGACCGACCGTAAGACAGAAGAAGACACTTGTTGCGCTACCAAGATAAGTGACTTTTAGGATAAGATTATTCAAGATCAGAAAGTGAGCTCATGGTATTACCATCATGGTTAAGTGTAAATATGCACTTTTCCACATCAACCAACTAATTGTGGAGGAAGATGATTCATAAATATGGAAGTACCATGATTTTTTTGCATTAGTAAGATTTAGATTTATTAAAATGGAAACTTGGGAAGTAGGGATTGGTAATTCTTTGTGAAAGAAAACGAATCCCTTCCATTTATATTCACAAGTTTAATAACATTAAAATGTACATTTTTATTATTAAAATCTTTTTGAATAAAGTGTAGTTCAACAACGGTAATTATGTTCAAATCATGGGCATGGCAATTCCTTCGGAATTTTGTTGGAAGTTACACTTGTAGATTTTTCTTCTTGTTATTGCAAAAACAAAAACCCAACAAAAAAAACCCTTGGAAAATATGTCCATCATTTTCCTTTATGATTTAATTAATGGTTGTTGGTGGGTTACGCAAGTAACTGTTGCTGGTGACAAAAAAACCAACTATCAGTTGTAATTCAATAAACAAATAAAAACCCTAAAAGAAGTTTATAACGGGAAAGTATTGTTATTTTATTACAAAACTTAAAAGCAAAAACAAAAAAATAAGACAAGCTTGTCAATATTCTTCTTTATTAAAGGATAAAACGTCAAAAACAAAAACGACTGTGCATTTTTCTTCGTCTTCCATATTTTTTGCATCTGTTCAACTAGACTCCTATGCGAGATTTTAGTAAATGAGAATTACAAAAAATATTTATGTAACTAGTTGCTGATTGGTCATTAAAATACTGTGAAAAAATGGAAAGTATCATATTTTAATCCTGTTGCAGTCGGGACAAACAAGAAATTGTATCAATTCCAGCAATCTTCAGCAACCATCGTGCCCTATCATCCGTCACAGTCCACGTGTTAAGCTAAATATTGTACTCAATACACATAATATCAGGCAATTGCTCCTGATAAATAATAATAATTACTTAAGGTCTAATAAAAAATAATACACATAAATTTTAATTTACTAATCAAAACACTTACATTTTCGAGAATTGAAGATGACTTATGATTTTTACGTAAACACTCACATCCTGCGGACCGTGAGAATCATGTAAAACATACATTTTGCAATTGTTTAATAAGAACAAACAAAAAAACATGAGTTAGTCTTGCGTTTAAATAAAGTAAGGGAAGTACTTGGGTTGATCATATTGTTATTAACAATTATTCTGTTGAAGTAGTGATCACGGACCATAATGGAGATTTTTTGTAACTTTATTTACTATTTTGAGAAACAAAGTTGAGGCGATGCGGAACTTCAAAGTATCGTTTTGTTTCATGTGAGTATGTAAGTCAGTAAGTGGTTAAAATGGATATTATAGATTGAGACTAAAAATCTTTTACGATTGATATTTGAGTAAATTCTGAATAATTATGTGTATGTATCTAAATATAAATTAAATACATGCTTTTTTTGATAGGAAAAACTAGAAAGTTCTTGTTCGATGTTTTAGTCTCCTACACAACACATCACTTGATTAATTAAGAAGCAAGGTGGATCATGGATAGGGATGTAAGAGGTCGGTTTGATCAAGATAATAAGATTAATATGACAACGTAATCATGTTGGAGATAAAATTAATAGATGATCATCAAAGATAATGCATTTAACCGTGCCATATAATAATAAAAACTTCATACCCAAAAAAATTCTCATATTTCTTTTCTATACTTTCTATAAATTGTGTCAATCCTATCATGACTCAAATCAATTTATGTAAATTAAACTCAAAATTTCGTGTTCGGTTGTCATGACCCAAAATCCCCCCCATATTCACTCGCCATTTGCCGCGTGTGCGTTTTGTCGGTAGTTGGCAAAGGTCAAATCTAAGGCGATGTAAGGTGGTACTTTGCAATTTTCAACATTTCTATACTAGTATATACTTTGCAATTTTTACCACAAGTCAGACCATTTCACCAACGAAACACATAAAAAACGATATCTCAAAGGCAAACCCCATTAGTTTTTTGATCTCCAGGCAACTGGCCGGGTTGCAAAATCCACCAAAATCTCATGCTCTTGCAACCCAAGAAACTAAAAACAATGTGAGACTCTTCCCATGCATCTATCTCTCGGGCTACCCGAAGAGGTTGCCCCCAGGAAACTACGAAACTGCCTGGGGGCGGTGATGACTCCTCAAGTTCATTACTTTCTTTTGCAAATTTTACATAAGTACGAATCTTCACATACCACTTACTTGCCTTTGGAAAGTCCAATATTGTTTCCATTCATCTTGCAGCACGTATCACTTCAACTTTGAAGGAAAATCTTAGGGTAACAACGATTTCAATTTTCAACCTACCATATAAAAGTCAGAATGAACTGCACAAATTGTTGATTTCACAGGGGTAAGAAACGCAAAAAAAAAACTTAAAGCCCGGGAAGGACACGGCCTTTTCCTTTGGCGACCCATACGAAAAGAATCGCGTTTCCAATTTTACCCCTCAAAAAGCCCGTAATGGCATCCCTCTTTTGGGGGAGTATAAATAGGACCACCCATCAACACCACTTCGTCCACATCGTCATCTTTCCCCATTCCTTTTCCCTTCTGGGAAGCAACGGTTTCGGATCGGATTCGGTCGAGATCTGCGGGTACGGGATCGTGGTTCAGGTGAGGACTTGAGGTCTTTCGGGATGTTAGGGTTTGGGGGATTACGGGAGAGATGAGTTTGTTTGGTGAGGGATTTGAGGTGGATTTAGATTTCAATTAATTTGGTTCGGAATGATGGAGTTCGGGTGTGAGGGTTTTGCGGTTGTGGAATTGAATCGGTTTGGGGATTGCTTGGACGAGTGTGAATGTCTGTATATCGTTGTTCGGGTACGGGTGTATTGACTTTGACGAAACATTTAGTGCCGTTGTCAAACCTATTACCATTCGAATCATGCTTTGATACCACATTGAAGTACAAGTATCCTAACTCAAAACCAATTGATATGATAATCAGTGGAGGGATCCTACAACTTATAACCCTGGAGAAAGTTCTCATTTTATCTGATGTTGGACTATTTTCTAACACCCTTTTTCTTGTTTGAATCCTTTTGCGAGAAATTGAGGTTTTAGCCTTTTAGGGAATTTTATTTTCTATTTATTCTGCTTGATTTGCTCATGATCATGAGTTTGTTGTTCGAAGCGCATTTGGATTACAATCTTTACTAGTATATGTTAGTTAGTAGTTGTACACGAAATTAACACAAAAAATATGTTCTCATATACTACATGGTGGGCAATTTGAGGTGTTGTTTTTGTTGTTACCGTGTGAAGAGTAAAATATGAATAATTGTGGTAACAAATGAGAATAGAAGAGCCTCACTATTTGTGTTTGTTTTATTTGTACTTACATCGAATCTCTGTTTTCGTGCATGCCATTTTTTTCAATTGGTTGACATTGTATATCAGTATCACAATATTTAGTCAACCTTGAGGGTTCAGACATGATCATTATTAGAGTGGGTGTCTTTAACAAACGATGAATTTAAACATCTTTTTGTTCCTTCACTACTGTTAATCTGTAGGATCGTCAGATATAAGTTGATATAGGATGCGCAGGTACCATAGTCAAATGGCGGATTGTGGGACTGAACAATTATTGGAGGATTTCTGTATACCCAAGCACATACTCAATCAAGAGTATGAAGTAGACAGACAATCTCGTTTACCCTCTTGTCCCGTCATTGTTTTCATCAATAGTAAAAGTGGAGGCCAGCTTGGTGGTAATTTGCTGAAAGTGTATCGGGAGCTTCTTAATAGTGATCAGGTACTCATAATGCTCATGAAGGAATTCCAAAAAAATTGCCACATAATATGTTCATTACGGTGATCATGACTCTCTAGAAGCTTCCTGTTTAGGTTTTTGATTTGGGGGATGAAGCTCCTGACAAGGTGTTACAAAGGTTCTACTGTAACTTGCAAAGGCTTAAGTGCAGTGGCGACAAAGTGGCAAGCGAGATTGAGAAGATCTTGAGATTGATAGTGAGTGAAATCCACGTGCTATTGTTCTAGTATACCAAGTTTATTTTACTATTGGTAGATTGTAATTTGAGTATCTTTGTTTACTACCATAATATAACATGTGTTGTTTTAGGTTGCTGGTGGAGATGGTACAGCAAGTTGGCTGCTTAGTGTAGTTTGTGATCTTAAACTAAAATGGCCACCTCCCATTGCTACGGTGCCGCTAGGAACTGGGAACAATCTACCTTTCTCTTTTGGTTGGGTAGGTTGAAGTTTTTCTCCTCTTTTCATATACTTGTTAAATTTGTTAGCATACATTGGAACATTTATTCTCTCTATATTCTAGCTAGATTATGTACCAAAGTCAGTATGCTTGTTATTTTCAAGAATAGTTGAACGTGCATAATTAGCCAGAAAATTATGTGAGATCAGTCAAACATATGTAGACACATCAAACTTAATAATTGATCAATAATTTCACGCTATTTCCTGGGTATTTAAACGAAAATCCGTTATGTCATGGTAATTCCATGAACTGTGTGAACTTTATTGGACCTTGAGTTAGCTGAGGTATGTATATATAAAAAATCTGGATGTGCTCTTTGACTTCTGACAATCTAGTTTTCCTTTATTAGATGCACTCGTGTGTTCTTTTGATTCTGAGCTACTATATGTTACCCGGTAATACAAGATCCATGATATTTGCTTGCACAAGCACATTCACATTTTTATTTGTATACCTCTATCTGAATTTGTAGGGGAAGAAGAACCCCGGTACAGATCGTCTTTCAGTGAAAGCTTTTCTTGAGCAAGTCAGGAATGCTAGGGAAATGAACATAGACAAGTATTTATCTTTCTTTTCTTATCCTTCATTTGTAGATCCAATGCATAGTGCTTTTTTATTTTATAGAATTTAATCAAAACTAATCTCAACAATTTGATAGGCTATACCCTTCATTCAGGGGCGGACGCACATACAAGGCAGGTGGGGCAAGTGCCCCATCCAGATTTGGGTCTCCATATTATACGTCGGTTTTCACTATAACCGACATAGTAACTATACAACGTCGTTTGTTACGACAACCAACGTAGAAAGTCATTACAATGATATGATAAAATAAAATACAAAATTCTATCAAAAAAATTGAAACACTACTAAATTCTACAAACACTAAAACCTAAATCCTTCCTTTTCTCATTCTCCATCAACCCCAAACCCCTCCCAACGCCTTTCTTTTAAATGAATTAGTTTGTTGTAAAAACCAATTAATCTTATTTCTATCATCACCAGGATTTGGGTGATGCATTAACTGAACAAAATAATGGAATTTTTATTTGATTTAGTGGTTGTGAATGAGAACGAAATATGGATTTCAGTGATTATATGATTTTAGGGTTGATCATGTGAATCTGAATGAAGTATCTTTGTGGTGTAAAAATATTTTTTGATTGATTAGCATTTTGGAACTGAGAACGGATTTACCAATGTGAGAAATTGAGTGATCCTGGCGACCAAATATTATCTTAGGTAGATTTTGGACTTTTGCTTGATCATGCGAATGGAAATGAAAACATTTAGGTATTGAGATTGAAAACAAGATAAATTTGTTGATGTTGTATCCTCGGTGGACGTTTTCTTGAGATGGTCTATCGATTATTTTTCATTCTAACCTTGTATATTTCCTATTAAGACCTTCAATTATCATCTAATACTATAACTATACCTCCAACTACAAAGTAATAAGTTTATACAATCAACTTCCATTTAGGAACAAAATCATTGAAAAGGTAATAATTTGTGAAATGACCTTTTACTCTTTCAAAAAAAAAACGGGTAGTACATTAATGTACTCAACCTTCAGTTACCAAGTTAATTTACTTTAGCATCCTTAATCTTGATTCAACATATTCTGTCTTATTTGGTACTCTTTTTTGTTGGTTTCTTGTACTAATGTTGAGCGATAAGTTACGAAAACTTTTGGGATGTTGATACGCTTGCTGTGATATGATTACACATAACTGTAGATTTACAAGTTCAATTAAATTTAGAAAAGATGTGCATAGTGTGGCTCAATCATTGAAGAAGTAGTCGACGGTACTTTACTGAGAAATTATTGAAGGGTGGAATTATCAGTGTTGATAGAAACATGGTCAGTTAACCTAAAGAATTGCAAAAAAATATAAATATAAAAATTTGCAAGTTTACACATAATTCTCATATAATACATTACTATTCTGGTTTGGCTCTTAGAACTTACTGTTTTTAATTTTTTTGGAGATTGATAGTTTATTTGTTGATCCCAACTGACCAGTATATTATATGCCTATTTGTGCCTTCTCATCTTCATATTTGCAATATATTCAGCTGGCATATTATTATGAGGATGGAAGTACCAGAGGAAGGACCTTGTGAACCCATTGCGCCTCTGGAATTACCACATTCTTTACATGCATTTCATCGCGTCTCCAGTCGGGATTTCTTGAACAAGGTGGGTAATACTCAAAATTTTGAATGCATTAGTACACAAAAATATTTTTTAGAGCATATAATCACGAATTTTGAAGAGTTTCTGGATTCCACTAATTTAATCACTTTAAGATGTTTTTATTTATTTGGAAATCCAAGCAAAATATATGACCCTCAACATCTAAATCAAGTGCATCTTCTCTGTGTGTGCATTAAATGTCCGAGTTTGCATGTTTTTTTCTTTTATTGGGTCAACTTCATTTGCTTTAGTCAGATAGCACACAGCAGGGTGTTTCCTGTCCTTCTACTTGTTAGCCTTCACCAGTTGCTTCATTCATCTTCCAATTTAAGATATTATGTTAACAAAGTTGGCTGTAAGACATTTCATTTTTTATCCATGAATCGTTTAAAATATCCTCTACAGAATCATACGTGCGGCTGGCTACTTACGATGTTAAAATCGATTTTTATATTTGTGTTTCCGTCAATTTAGATGTTTAAAACTGCTATCTAACTTGGTCTATTACATGGCATCTGCAGGAAGGTCATCACACATTTCGTGGGGGATTTTGGAACTACTTTAGTTTGGGTAATTATTTTGCCTTTAAACAACTTTGCAGTTCTTTAAAGAGCATGTCTCTCCATTTTTCTAATAGCATGCATGTTGTTTCTTTTGGGTGATCTAATAGAACAGTAAGCTCCTAACTCCACATTCCGAGTAACAATGTCCTTAATATGTATAGTTAAGTTTAAATTTATTCTTCATCACTCAAATTGTAGCATTTCATTTTTCTTGGACACCTGAAGCTTACATTTGTGGGTTCCCATCTGTTTCTACACACCGTGCGTGCATTGTCCTTTTCGTGAAGTTTTACATTCAATTATATGTCATTAAGGAAATTGATGTAATTGGTTTCGAAGAGCACCAGGATATTCTTTTTATTTTCTGTGGTTGTCGATGTCCTTATAAATTAATTGTACTTTTTCTCGGTGAAGAGTATTTGTAATTTACTTTCATAATGGTTATACAGGAATGGATGCTCAAGTATCATACGCATTTCACTCCGAAAGGAAGTTGAATCCAGCAAAATTTAGGAACCAGTTACTGAATCAGGTGAAGTTTATTCATAGTTATTTGTCCTTCATTCTCTATAAATTTTTATCGGTTACCTTCGTATGATTATCATCTTAATCACACACTTAGTGTGTTTACCGAAATTCTGTCGCGTCTAGATTTTTGAATATTTAAACAGGCATGTTTTTGTAACTTTTTCTTCAGATATTTCCACTAATTATTGTGTTGCAATTATTAACTTTGCTAAAGATTTCATAAGCTTTAGATTCGACAGTGTTTCTATTCCAGTAATCAATTCATGATTTAGTGGAGTACCAACCTCTGTACTCTTGTTCTTCTCATCATGGCGAGGTTTACTTTATGACATATAATAATATTGTTGAATCTAGTACCATTTCAAATCACACTTGGTTGGTTTCACTTTGTATTTGAACTAAATGATATTTTGTATTCCACACATTTTACTTTTGAGTAATATTTTTTTGCTAAAATGTGGTGATGTATCACCTCCAGACTAGCAGAACTTATCTGCAAAATAATAAAAGAAATTAATATAGCAATATCATATCATATATTTGAAGCTGGGCCATTGGCTGTTAGGACACTTTCATCATTCTAAACATCTGAATATCTGTCCGGAGATCTAGGTATCATAAGATGGTTAAAATAAAAGCTTCATTCTGTCTAATATAGACTGATTTAGAATTTTGGAGAGAGCCTTCTTTTAATTCATTAAGCTGACTTCTAAAGGCCAATATAGAAGTAAAGTTTCTTCATTTTGCTCCTAAATATAACTACAGAGGATTAAAGGGGACAAGAAAGAAAAATGTGGACCATGAGTTGGAGATGAGGTAATTGCATGAAAATTAGTAACACAAACAAACAAACAAACAAACAAACAAATGAGGCAAAATTGCAATTCTTGCATCTAGCTATCTACGGAAATAACTGTTGATTTTAATGTTCTTGCTTGATAGTTGAGTTGAGTTGAGTTGAGTTGCGCCTAGAAATCATAGGAGATGGGTTTTTAATATCTTGGAGCATTAAGTTCATCATTTTTTATTTTTTATTTTTGTATTTGTGAAACTACATGACCATAAGATTTCAACTAAAAATGTTATACTACCAATACATTCAATCCCTTTTCTTTTTTCCTAGTAAATCAATACATTTTTTATGCACGATGGACCAAGGAGCTTCTCATGATGTCATCCATGGTCCCTTATTATTAAAAAAATAGAATTCCTAATGGTATTGCATTTGAAACAGAGTACCTACCTTAAACTGGGGTTATCTGCTTCGTTTGTACGAGATCCATCAAGGTATTACGACATGTCTTACAATATGTTCTATGTCCTTACATTACACAAAGATATGGTTAATCTTAAGTAACAATGTAATATGGTTAATCTTAAGTCACAATGTGATATGGTTATCTTAAGGCACGATGGCTATCCTCCAATAAATAAGTAGACTGGGGCCCCAGTTGGATGATCGCAACTGGTGTTGATTCAGAGGTTTGAAACAATAAAAAAACTGGAATCGTTCTTATAGTACCTGTTTTCTATAAATCATAGATTCATATAGGTCATGATCCCCTTAGGGCCCATCAGTCCATGTGGTTAGAGAAGCCGCTTGGAAAAGGTCGGTCTAGTAGTCTGCTGGATTGTTTGCTCCAAATGGCTAAGCAGGCTTAACGGGGTCGTCCGGGCGGGACGACCCCGTGACGACCAGGTTGTCGCCCCCTCACCGGGGTCTGGACGACCGGGTCGTGGCAGGGATGCGCCACGCGGCGCGTCGCTGTTGGTTTAATTTTTTTTAAAAATTGTTTTAATTTTTTGTAGTGTAAATAATTGGGTTTTAAGGATTTGGGGGTATTATTTTGTAAATAATGTGGAGGAGAGAAATGGATTGTAGTGGGTTGTAGTTAAGAGTTGAATAATGTTGAAAAGAGAAGAAAGTGGTTTTGGGAGAAAGAAAATTAATGTGGATGAGAAAGAAAGTTGATGTGGAAGAGTGAGAGAAGAGAGAGAAAGCTCATGATCGGGTTGACCCTGGTCATGGTTACGAATGGTCGAAGAGCTTGTTTAAGAAAAGACGTCTCTTAATTCAAATCACAAACTTCAACTACGTTTTTTTTGGCAAAGCAACTTCAACTACATGTGAATGCAACCAATAATATTTTATGAAGAGAGGTGAAAGATTTGGAGGTGGGAAAGGCAAGAAGATGTTTGTTTCTTTATATTAATTTAAACACGTTAATATACCGTTGAGGTTGTGCCACTTGGAAAGAGCTTTATATACAATTTTGCAAATTTGTGAAGTTACAATATCCAATTTCTTTACTTTCTCTACTTGTCATTATTTTACCTCCGGAGAAGAGATTATTTCGAGGTAGGTATCACTTGGAACAAGATTAATGGTAAGAGAATGACTAAGAAGTTAAAAAAATTGCATTGAAAGATTGTTAAAAAAATTGCATTGAAAGATATATTTTCCAGTTCAAAATTGTTACCCCTTTAATCATTTCCTTACTATCACGCTCATTAAAGTGATACCATAAATGAACTTATTTCCTTGACTCACCGAAGATCATAATAGATGTTAGACCTTCTTGATATTACTTCATTTCAGTAGATTATTGGCAATACAAGTAGGACCCCGCCCCTCAAATTAAGGTATAATAAATCCTTTATGTATCTTCTTGCAAATGTATCCTTTTGGTGGGACAGTGCATTCTTAATTATGGTTATTATGAAAAGTTTAGTCATTGAATGTTGTAGCGGGAGGTGTAAATGTTAAGAATCCAACACCAACACAAATTCAAGTCCAAGAAAGAAATATTATCTTATAAGGTAATTAGTAGGCACAATTCTAGAGTTTTCTTACTTTAGAATTCTCTTTGTTTTTCATCGCCTGGAGAATTCTAAAACATTCAAAGATTAGAAGATTCCAAGTCCTTTACAATTTTCCATCAATTCCTGTAAATAGGGGTGTCCATCACCATCTCATGCATCCCAAGTATGAGTTAGTCTCCACCACTACAAAGAGAGTCTTGTAGTTGTGTTAGTTAGGAAGTGTGTATTGTAATAGAGAGTCTTCTATAAGAGTGAGTATAGTAGTAGAAATAGTAGTTGTGAGTGTGTCTCACACGGTAGATAGTGTGTAAGTGTAAGTTGTAGTATTGTAACATTAGTTGTTATAAATACAAGCTTGCATTTCATTTATCTTCGAGTCTCTTCTACTCAACAGTAAAGTCAATTTATTTTTCTATCCAACTTAAACCGTATCAACTTAGAAGCTTATCTAGAACTCCCCTAAAAGACCTTATAAAGTTATGATTTTACAAAATGTATGCTAACTCGATAGAAACTCTTTTGCAGGAACATAGCTCAGCTAGCTAAGATTAAAGTTATAAAGGAGGCAGGTGGTGACTGGGAAAGTCTCGAAATTCCTAACGGGTAAAAGTCTTTGTAAACCTGTACCGAGTCACTTTTTAGCATGAGAAGGTTTCTGTGTAGTTATCGTCTAATTCATTTCAACTGAAACCTTTTTAGCGTTTGACTTCTTTGCAACCCATGCCCGGCTTCTCCAAGTCTTAGTTATAAAGCTAGCTAATTGGATTTATGATCCTATCAAATTATTAACTAGTTAGATGATGTGATGCCTGTCATAGTTAGTGAAGCCTCCAATTTGATTGGATTGCATGAGAGGAGAAATTGGCAACTTCCCACACTTCTCCAAGATTATTCTTGTAGTTTCCATTGATAGTTTCCATATTCAAGTCAAATTCATATATGCTCTATACTAAATAAGAGCATGTCCTTATTATTAGTTTCTTTTACTTGAGTTTCCATACTTAAGTTATGTACTTATTTTTAGAAACACTCTATATAAGGTTGTAGCTCTTGATGTATAAACAAGTAAAATAATATTGAAATTCCAGTAAAAGTCGACCTTTCTCATCTTGTTTACTTTCTGGCTACTTTTGCTTGAAGAGAGAAGCAATGTAATAATTTACCAATGAGTTTCAGTAGAGCTGCGAAACCATTTTTTCCATTATTATGATTCATTATTTGGCAATGAACCTTGTAGATTACTGTCCCTATCCACTATTCCTGAATTTAAACACCAACTTGTTCATCTCGTTTTTATACTGATTTGGTGCAATTCATATTACAGAATTAAGTCTATTGTATGTGTGAACTTGCCTAGCTTCTCCGGTGGATTCAATCCTTGGGGAAAACCTAGCAAATGGAACCCAAAAAATGTAAGTTGCTTCAAGTACTTTTTCAGGCGTGAGGGCATATGGTATTGAAACAATGTAAAAGAAACTGTCCAAGTTTCAGTGATGAAGCCTACTATTTGTCTCTTATCCACAGAAAATTTTCACAGCACCATTCGTAGATGATGGTCGTATTGAAGTAGTGGGTTTCAGAGACGCCTTTCATGGACTTGTTTTGCTATCATCACAAGGGCACGGAACTCGGCTTGCTCAAGTAAGAACATATACTTTACCGTAGCAAACATCAAGCAACACCATGATACACCTAGATTTTCCCACTTTGAAGTTTAGACGTACAATCACAAGTTTTTTTTCTTCTGATTATGCACATACAAAGAACGTTATAGCATGACTCTTTTCATGCAGGCACATCGAATCAAAATAGAATTCCACAAAGGTGCAGCCGAGAACACGTACATGAGAATGGACGGGGAACCATGGAAACAACCACTTCCTGTGGATGACGACACAGTGGTGGTCGAGATCTCCCATCATGGCCAAGTTAATATGCTTGCTGCCTCTAGATGCAAATCTAAGAGTATCCACGATGATCCATCCATCCCTACCACACCAACTCAAGAGAATGATGACTTGGATGCCGAAGAATACGAGGAAAGGAGAAAATTCGGTGCGTCGGATACATTCAAGTGTCCAGATGATGTGGACATCGCTTTCTTAAGCTAGAACAGAGGTAATTTACATCACGTTTAAGGAATGTGGCCATCTTATGCGTGTAGTGTGCTTTAGATTCTTGATTAGCATTAATGTGTTGACCATCTTGTAGATAATAGTTTAGCATTAGATATCTCTGCTTAGAGTTGGCAGTTGCAAGTGAAAAATGAAAGCATGTCCGGTTTACCGGATATTTCATGTGTTCAATCAATCTAGTAGCTGTTATTGTAAAGTGTGATTTGTTTATGATAAATTAGTTATGTTTTGCTCCTTAATTTTGTTTCTTTTTACCTTATTCTTTGTTTGATTATTTGTGTAAAATCCGGACAGAAGTATAAATGGTGTATGCTGAAGGCTGCGTTTTCCAGGCTAGAGTTTCTTTCATCATTAAATTATTTGATTATTTCCCAGGCTAGAGGTTAGTTAATCATCAAATGGCTAAACTTAACAACGAGACAATCACGCTCGTTAGAAAATTATTCCGACGTTTATGTTGAACTCCAAGACCCACAAGCAGCAATGGAATCAGAATAATTAAAAGGACGAACTTGATAACAACAAAAGGGAAGAAGATGGCCATTTTCCGAAATACATCTGAACCGTGAGAAGGGAGAGATGTTACTTGGGTTCTCTCACCAGCCCAAGATTATACAACAAAGGAGCTGGTCAGTTTGAAGATGTCCATCTACATGTGTTTTGCTTCAGTTGATATATCATCTTGCACTAAGAAATTCACCCAAACACTTTGTCATGGCTCCGTCCGCCTTCTGGTTCTCTCCCACCCTCTGTTCTCTCTTCTTCTTCTCCCTGTTAAAATGGTATGGAAAATATTTTCAAATCAACTATAGATAACAGTTGTCATTGTGCTATAAAGAGGGAAAGGACTGAGAAGCATACTTCGTCGAGGTTCCAAAACAAGCAAAACTGTTTTACCTGGTTTTCACATATATACACTTACAGACAAGCTTACGTACATATATACATCCACACACTCATAAATTAGGATTTTTCCCATTTACTCTTTACTAGTGATTCACTTTTGATCAACTGATAATTTTCAAATCGTAGCTTGGGTATAAACAAAAAATAAGCTGATGAGCATACGTTATGATACATAATTTACAACAAATAATCCAATATTTCGCTTTAAGAGCTGCAAAGCTATCATTTTAGACAATGTAGTTAATTAGAGGATATTTTGAATGAAAATAGTTAAAACAGTCATTAGAGTTCACTCTAAAATATCTCTAAAATAATGGATGGGTATATCAGTATATGCATAAAAATAGGGTAAATGTGAGGATATATGTGGTATTCTGAGTATACATTGGACTTCGCATAAATCTGCAAATAGTGATCAACAAGAAGAAGGGGCTATATTCCTGTCATACTTCGCGATTGGCTTCATAATTTTGGACAAAGAATAGATTGAAATGATTTACATAAGATATAAAAGTCTAGTTTCAAAGTGAAAAGTACCTTTCTACATATTCCTTGAGTAGCTCTTTAGCTTGGACCAACTTTGATAGAAGACCACGATAAACATCAAGGTCTCTATCCACACTTCTTTTGTTCACGTTTAAGGCAGCACAAAGCTGTTAGAAGGAAGCAAAACAAGATTAGTTTACCACACTATGAACAAAAAAAACACTCAACAATATGTAAAATCCACAAGTAAAATGGTAAAATTACCTGGGGTCCATTTGGATATCAATTCTAGATAATTGATTTTCATTAAAATCTGATTCTATATTAATTTCAGAGAATTTGATTCTCACTTAGAATTGATTCCATGTATGAAAGTGTTTGGATGGAAATGGTTTCACCTGAAGTCAAATTACAATTCCAACCCCATCATGTATACATAATTGAGAATCATATGTACTAACATAATAACAAATTTGATTGAATATCTAAAAATGTTTGTTAACAATAAACATATTCTGGACAATAGTTATGAATTCACATTTACCAACTTGAAGTGAAAAATAAACCAAAAATTCACATGCCCATATCATGAACCAAACATGTTGTCAATACAGTAATTAACCAAAAATAATCTTATATATAATAATTAGAAGTGGCAAAAGTCAAAATAATTGGTGGTATGTTTGGTATGTATTCCATGAATCCATGCTGATGGGAGCAATGTAAACATTTGTTCCCAAAAATCATGAACAACATCCTGGAATCAACTTTTTTTGGATTCTGGAGGAAAGGAGAACACATTTTAAGGGTGGAAATCAAATTATAGATTCCAGAATTGATTCTGGGTGATGGTGTTTGGGTAAAATTGATTCTACTGACAGATTCTTGAGAATCTAGTTCGGGAATCAATACCCAAACGCACCCTTAATGTTGGGATAAAAACCGTTTATATCTTATACTCTCTGACAAAACGACAACTAGACATTAGATGATAGACCCAAATTCCTTAGCTCTAAGCTTAAAAAAACAATGCCAATATTAGAATTGGCTGAAGTTGAAAGGCCTATAAGCAGGATAGAAAGATAGCCAGACCAAAATTAAATGCAACAAAACATTAAAGTGAATCTTAGTTTAAGAATCTACGATTTCAGATTTGAAAGAAATGAATGGGGAGAAAAAGAATCTGATATTGCCAACTCCACATATAGGCTATTATGTTTGTCTTTACAAATATAAAATCTCCATCACATCAATAATGATGTGATGATGACAGTAAGGAATAAGCTATCAACCATCGATCACTTTGATGGTCAACGAGAAAATAACACTAGAATAGCAGCTCATTATGTTGTGATAGTTTACCATAAAAAACCTACACAATTCCTATTAAGTATTAAGAAATGGTGAAATAATAATTGCGAAAGAAAATAAGACTCGAGATAATTTGGTTAGGAGGACAACCTTTTCTAAGATAGCTGGCTCAGTAGCGTTTGCCATCTCAATTAGACGGAAGAGGCCAATTGCGAAGAATCGGCTATAGCTAAAATTCCCATTTCCTCCAGCTCTTGCTGCCACATCTTTGAGAATATTCTCAACTTCTCCTTCTCTCGACGAAAATTCACAAAGTGAACTAGCATTTTGTGCACGAGCCCATTCTTCCATCTTCTGAGCATCTTTCCTGCATCCGAAACAAGAAAAGCATGAAATCATAACTAACATGTCATTGAGCTATACATAGATGCTAAATGAAACCTGTATTGTTCAGGATCCTCTTTTAATGCCTGGATATATGCTTTGAATATTGCTTCTCGATCAGCATCACTTGGGTACCCGTCCATCAGCTGATCGTAGACAGTGACAAATCCGAGAGCAAAGACTGGATCATATTGGTACGTCTTTTTGTATCTCATTAGGTGTTGCTGCACTATAAGCTCCTGAAGCACGGTGTTGTATATGCTTGGAATTGGTCGCTTATATGAGTTGAGAAAGTTTGCTTTTGTCTCTGATACAGGTGGTGGGAGCGAAACATCTGCACCTTGTGACCAACAAATCAGAAATTTTTAGTTCAAATGGTTCAAATTGTCATTAAGAGGATCTAACTTTCCAAACCACACAAGATATTTAGTTTATAAATTTCTTTACGGATATCAGTTTCTATCACTTTCAGATATCAAATAAAGATACCAGTTTATTTGACCTCAAAGTCCATAACAGCAAAAAGAGTCGATGTTTACTGAAATAATCACAAGAATAGCCTTAATAGTGTCTAAATTGACCATTTATCCAATTCCATTTATGCCATAATTAGAAAGGATAAGGTAGCAAGCCAGTTTATATTTACTCCTAGTTCTACCTTGACAAATCCACTGAAAAACCAAAACTTTTTACTCACTTTAGGAGCTCAAATTAAAGACTGGACCTTAAAAATCATAGCTTCCTACTTACTTAACCTAAGGACGTCAAAAAAGAAACAAATTTGGTCGCGAATCCACTAAAATTCACAACTCTCTACCCACTAAAGAAGCTCAATTTGCAGAATAACTTCACTGCAACCAAATTCGACTAAAAGTCGCAATTTTGCGCACATCCGAAGAAGCCCAAAACCAAATTCCATCATAATTCCACTTAAAATCGAAAAAATAGAAAGAAAAAAGCCCAAAACAAAGACCAATTCCGTCACAATTCAACTAAAGCCAAAAACTTTCGAACCAAAACTCCCAACTCACAAAACCTCACCAGCAGAGCCGGAGACGCATCGGACGACGACGTGCGAGACGGAGGTCCTACCGTACCGGAGCGGCGACAACCCGAAGGTGTAGGAGAGGAGCGAGGAAGGAATGGGAGCCGGAGTTGCTCTCAGTGAAGTCCGTCGGAGAGCGGGGAACGACATGGAATTGATGGCCGCCATCTCATTAGGGTTTGGCCAAAAATTAGGGTTTGGTTTGGGAAGAAGAAGAGGACTGGGTGTTGGTTAAGTGGATTGAATGGTGGCCAATGGGAGTTTGACACGTGGTGCGAGTGAAGACATTTTGGATTTTTGGAATTTTGATATAAATCATGAAATAAATAGGAAGAAGATGAGTGCAAGTCTCAAAATGTATAGTTTTTGTAAGACTTGTCTTTTGACGTTCCGCTAGACGTTATTAAGATGGTGCGGACATATCTGTCTTTGAGTCTGTTTGGTAGCATTGACGTCTAGCGTCGAGTGAAAAATAACGTAGGCATCACAAAAAAAAACTATTTCCATCTACTTCGAGTTTGAGGTGTGGGTTGAAAAGATGAGTGCAAGTCTCAAAATGTATAGTTTTTCCTAGACAAAATTCTTCTCTCGAACTCTTGTGTTCGTGAGACACTAATGTCAGATATGTGTATTTGGGTCACACATGCGTCTACGATGGGAATACATAGTCTTGTTAATTCTAATTTTGATAATTAACAAACTAATGTGACCCGCATCACAAGTCATATAATCAAATTGTATGTATTTTATCTTTATCTTATCTAGGTGTTCAAAAAGTGAAGATAAAGACTCAAGACTTGTAAAACAGTTAATGAAATAAACTTGTAATTTTCTATTTATTTGAGTTTAAGAATTACTTGTACACTTCATGCACAAAGAAGAAAATCGTGGAAAACAAACGACAGGTCCTTAGTCTATCGACTAAATCTTAAAATTCCTTTGAAATCTTAGTCCATATTAACTTGACTTAGATCCAACTTTGAACTTATATTTTGAGCGATCGTACTCATAACGAATGAACGATTCCTTCATTGTCAAAGTGGGTAACAGTTTGGTCCACATGGAAATACAACTAGTCAGAAATCTTAACGGATATATAAAATAGTTGTTGGTGCGTGTTTTTTATCTCTTTAATCCAGCAGACCCATTGATTGTTCATGAGATTGGTGTATGGCATATATAAATCATGAGCGCATTTTTTTAACAATTACGATGCAGAGGTCATTCACCGATGCATGGTTAATGGTAAAGTGTATGGCATATATAAAGTTGTGTCTTCCTCCCTACATACATTTTCTTTTGTCTTATTTTGCTTGTGTGATTTCAAAAATTTCTCATATATTTACAACATGTTATCAGCACGGGTGGTCTCTACTCTCTGTCTAGGTATGTCGTTGATATATCAATGGTGAAAATCTAAAACCACCCCTTATTAATGTTGCTTCATTGGATTTCATGTTACAAATACTATATATAATAAACAAATCACATGTTAATCTTTTTGTGTGTTGATCGTATGTTATATCGTGTTCATCATCAACCTTGAATTACATGTGCACTCAAATACTTTTTACAGTAAATTAGGCTCTGATGTGGATAGTGTTAGAACCCTAAAACCGATTAGGGGTGCTAATGGTGATTAGAGGAGGGGTTTGCATGTGGAAGAGGAGGAGCACAGCAGAGTGCATGGGAATGGAGGAGGAATAGGTGTGGGGGGCGTGCACTGTAGCGAGGAGAGGGTTGGGTTTAAGTTGTGAGTTTTGTGTTCTCTCTCTCTCTCTCTCTTTGATCTCCCTCTCACTCTCACTCACTCTCTCCATTTCCTTGTGCGGCGACCAGTAGTGGAGGAGGCGACTCCGGTGGAGTAGGCGTGCGGAAGAGATCGTGCGAGGAGGATCACCGGAGGCGAGCAAGGCTCCGGCGGATTCGTTGCATTTGTGAGGTATGCCGCTCCTTAGTGTGTTTTTGTTGTTAACCCTCGTGGGAGGGTTGTGTTGGTCGGTCGGGGAAGGTCGGAGACCTCTCCGAGGAAGAGTTTTGGTGAAAAACCTCGGCTGGCGCGAGGTTGAAGATGATCAACGGTCGACCGGGCCCTTCGAGCGGTCGACCGAATGTAGTGTTTTTGTCTGCCTGTTGTGTTTCGGTCGACCGGTTCCTTGTGTTCGGTCTACCAGAACTTATATGACGTAGAAATAATAGGATGACCCTGTTAGTTTTCGGTCGACCGAGACCCATGAGTCGGTCGACCGATAGTTTTGAATTTGATGTTGACCAGACTCCGGATTTGACCTCGTTTCGGTCAACCGGTTTTAGACCTTCGGTAGACCGTTGGGACTTATGTTTTGCGCAAATAGTTCGACCGTTGCAGACGCTTCGGTCGACCGATTCCCTTGAGGAAAACGGTCGACCGAGTTGTCTCTTTCGGTCGACCGTTTTGCACAGGACAGAATTCCTGGTTCCGCTTTGGATGTCAACTCTGTCCACGGAAACCCGTGTCCTCGCCTTGTGCGTGAGTCAGGAGGTGACGGTGGGCACGTTCTGCGTGCCTGCCCAGGGACCACCGTGTGGAAGAGTGTGGGCGTTCGGGACGCGTCACGTCCATGTATGGATCGTGACTAATATGATGGATTGATTGGACTCATTGTAGTATAGCAGGCCTGAGGGATCGCGGATCCCAATGTATGATGATTGTGCGGGCACGCAACTGTCGTTGGGTGAGGTGACTACCGGCCTGAGGGGCTACGGAGGTCGCTGCCCTGCTTTTATAGCGACGCGGTTGGTGTTTGCGGCTCGTGGAGCCTGATGACCTGGCAGACTTCGGTCTGGACCCGTCCGATGTTGTGCCGGACGTATTGATGGACCACCGATGTTGTTCCGGTGATGTCGCCGATGTTGTTCCGGCGATGATGATTGATGGGTCGATGCTGTTCCGGCTATGTTCCTCAGATGGGCACCTACTGAGATGATGATTGATGGACCGACCGAGCGATGGCTCCGTTGGTGTGGTTTTGACCACGAAGTTACAGATTTGTTTCTTATGGCGCGGAGCTGGCGGACGTTCCCTGTCGAACCCCATGATTAGTATAGCCGCTTGTGGGCAGCGTCACGTCTTGTTCCGTTAGACCGTATGTGCATACGGTAGGTCTCCTCGGGAGACCCGATGATGATTGTCGGACTGATGTCCCATGTTACCCTTCGGGGGAACTATTTTCCTTACTGTCGATGACATGACATACTACTAGTATGATAGGTTCATTTGTACTACTGCATGCATATAGGTGAGCTTGGCATACGGGGTTTCCTTATGGAAACTCAGGCATTGTTGTTGCATCTTTTTCAGGACCGCAGTAGGCCGAGTTGGGTGGTGATCAGCGGGCGCGCGCATCTTGGGATCGTATCCTCTATTCTGACCACTGAGGTCGTCATGATTACGTTTCTCTTCTTTCGTTGTTTTGTTGTAATCATGTATCGTTTTTGACAAACTCTGATGTAAACTGGTGCACCGCTTTTATGTTTTTATGAGAAGTAACAGCCCCGTCTTTCATTATTGGTCTTTGATGCTTTGATAAATAATTTTTAAATTTCCGCTGTTTCGGGATGTTACAATTTGGTATCAAAGCGGTTGATTCCTATGCGGTTCCCAATGAAATCACCCTTGTAGTAATAGGACACATGCATTTTATCTTTTAGCATGCATTCATGGCTGAAGTTTGTGATTGTTTCTTCTGTCAGATGGCTCCTAGACGCGTGCGGAGTTCCCTGCGTGATCGCGATCCCAGCGACGCCTCTGAGGGCGCCAACTGGGACAGGTTGGGCGAGTTTCTAGAGTGTCAGGCAGCTCAGAATGTGCAGGGTGGGGTGGGCGCTGAGCATGATCGGTTTATGCGTCAGCACCCGCCGAGTTTTGATGGCAGGAGTGCTCCATAGGTAGCAGATGACTGGATCTTCAGGATGGAGAAGATCTTTCGAGCGATTGGAGTTGCACCTGAGAGGAGGGTGGATCTGACCACCTATGTGTTTGATGGCGAGGCGACCAACTGGTGGAGGTCTACGTCCACAGTTTTGTTTGAGGACCGTGAGGACGTCAGCTGGGAGGAGTTTCTGGAGGTGTTTCATGAGCAATATTTTCCCCAGCACGTCAGGGATCGGAAGAGGGAGGAGTTCATGTCGCTGGAGCAGAGGGAGATGACTCTGGCGAGCTACATCAGCAGGTTCAACGCCTTGGAGCATTACTGCCCTGAGATTTGTGTGACCCCAGAGCAGCGGGCGAGGAAGTTTGTGAAGGGACTGAGGCAGCCGCTCCGATCACGTGTGATCAACAGCATGTCGCGGACCCTTGCAGATGCGGTGAAACATGCTACCATCATCGAGCAGGACCAGAAGGAGTGTCTTCAGGAGGCGAGGAAGGCACCAGTGAGCACCGGTAGCCGAGCTGTTGGCCGTGGTGCAGGGAACCCGGGCAAGAGGCCCAGGTTCGATGGAGGAGGGGCACGTTAGTCTGGAGCGTGCACGTTCTGTGGGAGGTTTCACCCAGGACAGGAGTGCTTCAGGCGCACTGGAGCTTGCATTGGATGTGGGCAGTTGGGTCACTTCATTCGGGAGTGTCCGACTAGGCAGGGAGAGCCTAGTAGGAGGTCTGGACCACCAGTGGCAGGGAGAGGCGGAGGCAGTCGATCATTCGTTTCACCTGGTCAGGGTAGGAAGACCGGGCGAGTCTTCACTATTCAGGTTGAGGAGGCGAGGGACTCCAACACCGTCGTGGAAACCCGTGTCCTCGCCTTGTGCGTGAGTCGGGAGGTGACGGTGGGCACGTTCTGGTGATGCCGCCGATGTTGTTCCGGTGATGCTGCCGATGTTGTTCCGGTGATGCCGCCGATGCTGTTCCGGCGATGATGATTGATGGGTCGATGCTGTTCCGACTATGTTCCTCAGATGGGCACCTACTGAGATGATGATTGATGGACTGACCGAGCGACGACTCCGTTGGTGTGGTTTCGACCACGAAGTTACATATCTGTTTCTTATGGCGCGGACCTGGCAGACGTTCCCTGCCGAACCCCATGATTAGTATAGCTGCGTGTGGGCAGCATCACGTCTTGTTCCGTTAGACTATATGTGCCTACGGTAGGTCTCCTCGGGTGACCCGATGATGATTGTCGGACTGATGTCCCATGTTACCCTTCGGGGGAACTGTTTTCCTTACTGTCGATGACATAACATGCTACTAGTATGATAGGTTCATTTGTACTACTGCATGCATATAGGTGAGCTTGACATACGGGGTTTCCTTATGGAAACTCAGGCATTGTTGTTGCATCTTTTTCAGGACCGCAGTAGGTCCAGTTGGGTGGTGATCAACGGGCATGCGCATCTTGGGATCGTATCCTCTATTCTGACCACTGAGGTCATGATTGACATCATTTCATGCTTATATTTGTATCTTATATCCATTATCTTACACCTATGCAATGCTACGTGACGAGTTTTATGTTTAGTTTTCAGGAATAAAGAGGTTTGAAGAGAAGAGCCATGAAAGGACCCATTACCAGGAAAAAGGACTTAATTGTGAGACCTGGGGACTAAGATGCAAGGGTGAAGGACCTGATCGTAAGACCAAAGGACCTAAGAGCAAACCAGGAAACTCCACACCATCATGGGGAGTATTTTGCCAATTCGATTCGGGTCGGAGCTCCAACAAACCAACCAGATGCATCCAAGACCAAGACACACAACAAGGAAGGCCCACAAACAAATCCAGACGGATCTGGAGCATATAGGCCGCCAATTGGCGGTCTGGATTGGCCCAGATCCACTTAAGTTTCTCCTGGACTTGTATTAATGTGTGCTTAGTCTATTTTTGGTATTGGTTTAGTCCCACATCGGGGGATTGTCCCGGATTAGCTTTTTCCATGCTTATAAATAGAACTCTTCACCTCCCATTGTATCCATCTCTCTCTTTGGTGGCCACCTTCCCTACTAAGAGTGAAGCCTTGAAGCAAAACTCTGGTGGAGGAAGAGCTACTTGTAATTGAGTGAGTTAATAATAGAAGTTTTCCTTTAATTGTGTTGTTTCTCTCTTAGTTTAATTTCCTTTCATATGTTTGCTTTGTTGCTTGTTTTATTTTATGCTTCTTTAATATTTCTTGCTTGATTAGTATAACTTTCATTTCAGTATTATGCTTTCTTTTGCTAATATAGTTAATGTAATGAGTAGTGAGTAGTCCATCCCCATTTGGGGGGTGGAGAAATATGTGATATAATCATGTAGTGTATTAAGTGTGTGTTATTTTTATCCCTTGAGCTTTATATGATTTCCATAACCATCTAATGGGTCTCCACTCTTATCTTTGATATGCTAATGCTCTTGAATGAAGCTTAGCTTATGCTTTGATTAGTGGACCTATTTTATGGGGAATGATAAGGTTAGGATATGGATGAAGTTAATATTGGAAACACAAGTTGTAGTGTATGAGCTCTTGTTGCCTTTACCTTAGCTAATGTCTTGTATGTTTTAATGATGTAGTCTTATCTTAATTCATGTGGAGGCATAGTAGGGTCTAGTCTTTATACTTGAGTTCATGTAGCTTCATTCCAACTATTGTCTTGTATGTTTTAATGATGTAGTGAAATCTTAATTCATGTGGAGGGAAAGTTGGATGTAGTTTTATGATTTCATGCACTACATGTTGTGAAGAGCTTAATGAACACACACACATACACTTCTTTATGTTCACATTATTTCTCTACCCCCTTTGGGTTTTAGTTTTATCGTTTCTTCTCCATCTCATTTCAACTTTGTAGTGTAGTTTAGTGTAACCAACATTTCTTCCCTTTCTTTACCTCTCGCCTTCGCACAAACCAAGTGTCGACACACCTCCCAGTGGACAACCCGTATTTGCCACCGCTTCAACGCGGCCGTGCACTTGCGGTTAAATATAAAATGATCAACAAGTTTTTGGCGCCGTTGCCAGGGAGGTGCTCTGTCCAGACATTGGTTTGGACGATTCGATGGGTTTTTAATTTTTTGTTTTCAGTTTTTCTTAGTTTCAGGGAACCACAAGATCACGGGGAGGCTACTGGCAAAGTTGTAGGAAGAGAAACCCTAAACAGACCGCCAATCAGCGGTTGAAGACCGCCAATTGGCGGCCTGGTGAGAGTTTCTTGCCTTGTAATTTTTTCTGGTAGTTAGTGTTCAAATTTGTGTTATCTGGGAGCCCTATTTTGCATTCTATGACTTCTGGTTTGCTCCCAGATCATTAATCACTCCCCCTTTAATCAACTTGGACCATAAAACTCAAAGCAAAAGATTAGACTTCTTGCCATCTAGGTCATGCACCATTGGTAGACCTTGCATGCATTTGTCTTTTCTTTGCTTTACATTTTGTCGTTGATTGCTGGTGTGAGGTACGTGCACTCACATCCCTCATTCATGCATGTTTATTTCATGCATTAGTTAGTAAGGTGCATTGGGACAAGAGTGAGAGAGCGTTTGATTGGAGCGATTGATTGCCAGATCTAGGATTAAATCGCTACTAAGGAGGGGCTGTCCCATAAAAGATAAGGTGGGGGATTTCATCACCCTTTCCTTGACCCCAAAAACCACTCTTAATAAAGCCTTAACTAAAAGCAAGTAGACATTGGGCCTAAGGAATTCGGACGCACTAGGAGAGTAATCTAGTCGAGACCGTCATGACCTGATCGGCGTTGCCTACCTTGTCGATAGTAGGAGGTACTGGATCTCCGGATCTGGTATCACTTGCTGGCCATTGTGGTCCTCGTTGTAGGGAGTTGAGGCGTGTTGAGGCTAGTGACCTCGAAGTTAGGCGTCGTCTAGCTTAAGGACCCATTGCCTTACATTGTTTGAGCCGTGCTTGCTAGTTAGGCTTCCTCCTGATCCCACTACCCTCGCTAGCTCTAGGGATTCTTCCCTCCTCATCTGAGTCCTCTCCTCATCTATTCTCTACGTTTAGTCTCCTCCTCTAGTACACCTTCTGTTGTGTGTCGTTTAGAGTGTCGAGCATTTCATGCGAGGTTGAGCTCGTTCTGGTGAGAGCGCTCGACTCGAGAGAGTGCTTATTTCTGAGATGGAAGATCTTGGTGATCGACCATCTCCGCCTCGTGCTCCTTTGGAGCAAGAGGCCGAGTCGTCTCGTGGTGGCGAGTGAGACTGGGTTCCATACATGGACTACCTCGGTACATTCCCACCACCACGTAGACCTCCTTCTCCTCCTCCTCTGACTCGAGAGGAAGGGAGATTCGGTCAGGATCGAGTTCTAGGTGCACCACCACCTTTAGCTCGACAGGATAGGCCGATGACATTGTGGGAGCGGACACATCCTGTTCGGGCCGCGCAACCTTCTTGCATAGTTGTTCCCTCTGCTCGTGGGAACAACTATGAGCTGAAACCTCAGTATGTGAGCATGCTTCCAACCTTTACTGCCAATAAGGAGGATCCGTATATTTTTATACGTGAATTCGAGGAAGTATGCTCCATGTTCAAGCTTCAATAGCTTGACGAGGATTCTGTCCGGTTGAGGATGATTTCGTTCGCATTGAAGGATAATGCGAAGAAATGGATGTATAGCCTCCCGGCAAGCTCGATTCGGTCTTGGGATGACTTTGTGACCGTCTTTCTGAAGAGATTTTTCCCTCAAAGGAAAACTCAACAGATACGGCACCAGATACATCAAATGTATCGGACCGAGACCGAATCTTTTCATGGTTTCTTTGAGAGGTTCAAGGACCTTCTCCAGCAATGCCCTCATCATGGACTTGAGCTATGGTAGTTGTGCCAGATTGTTTATGAGGGCATCAACTACAACACCCGCACATTGTTGGAGTCGATGTGTCAGGGTGACTTCCAAATGAAACCCATCGAGGAGGCATGGGACACTTTTGAGTCCATGGCTGAGCGCACCTTCGAGTGGGACACCATGAGAGAGCCACCAGCCGCCAGGTCTTCTGGTCGAGCTGGATCATATCATGTTGAGTCGACTATCGCGTCTGAGGCGAAAATGGCTGCTCTCATGCGTAGGATAGAGAGTTTGGAGATGGACCGAGCTCCTGTAGCTCAGGTCGCTACTCCCGGGTGTACTAGGTGTGGGCTGTCGGGACATGATGACTTGGAGTGCGCTTACGCTCCAAGGGATACTGAGCATGCAAATGCGATGTATCAACAAAGGCCCCGAAACGACCCGTACAGTCATTCCTACAACCCGAGATGACGTAACCATCCTAACTTCTCTTGGGGGTCTAGTGGAGGACACGGTCAGAGCTCGCACGCTCAACCTCCACCTTATCAACCTCCACGCCCATCGGCGACCTACCAACCCCCACATCAAAGGTCTCAGCACCAAAATTACCAACCTGGTCAGGCCTCTTCGTCGGGTTTTTCTAACCAGACTCCACCACCCCAGCGGGTTGACCCTAAGGACTCTACCATTGAACAAACCCTTCAAGCATTCATGCAGAGCACTCAATCCATGCTTGCGGCCAACAATAATACGGTCAAAGCATTGGAAATGCAAGTAAGCCAGTTGGCTCATCAGCTCCATGAACGCGAGAAGGGTCAATTCCCGAGTCAACCTGTGGTAAATCCCAGGGGTCAGCCTGCTCATGCTAGGCAAAATGTGCACAATGTTGAAAGTGACCCTTCCCAACATGCTAATGTTGTTCATACCTTGAGATCGGGAAGGGTCGTTGACAACAATGTGGAAATGCTTGAAGCCAACCATGTTGGCGAGTCTTCCGAGGAGAGTCTTGAGCCTGTCAAGGAACCTAATTCTGAGACTCCTCCTCGTGATTCCTATGTCCCCAAGGCACCATTCCCTCATCGGTTGACTAAAAAACGTGATGAGCGTTGGGATAAGATCGTTGAGGTACTTAGGCAAGTAAAGGTGAACATCCCGTTGTTGGACGTTGTTCAACAAATGCCACCGTATGCCAAGTTCCTCAAGGACCTTTGCACCACCAAGAGAAAAACAAATGTGCCCAAAAAGGCCTTTTTAGCCGCCAATGTGAGCTCCATATTGACACAACCCATGAATGTCAAGTACAAGGACCCAGGTTGTCCAACTGTCTCTTGCATGATTGGGAATGTGACCATCTCTCAAGCTCTATTGGATTTGGGGGCATCTGTGAATCTCCTGCCTTACTCAGTCTATGTCAACCTTGGGATAGGCGATCTTAAACCAACGAGGACAACCCTCCAGTTGGCTGATAGATCCGTAAAAATCCCACGAGGGAGTGTGGAGGATGTCCTTATCAAAGTGGGTGAGTTCGTATTTCCAGTTGATTTCATCATCTTGGATACCGAACCCGTGTCCAACCCACAAGGACAGATTCCTGTGATCCTTGGGAGGCCATTTCTTGCGACATCTAATGCTTTGATCAATTGTCGCAATGGCTTGATGAGGTTGTCTTTTGGAAACCTCACGGCGGATTTCAACATCTTCACTCTTGGTAAGCAACCTGGGCTCTTCGACGACACTGTCGGAGCCAATTTCATCCAGGACACGGATGAGCCTGACTCATTAGGCATGTTCGACTCACATCGCCATATTATTGAGGTGCCTAATGATCAGGTTGCGAGTGAAGAGGATCTTGAGGAATCCGTCAGCATATCTCTGGATGAGGAGACACATCTGGGTGCTTGCTCCTCTTACCCCGTGGCCCTTGAGCCACTTGAAAGTAACTCTGAATCCGACAAGGACCCACCTCTGGTCGAGCTTAAACTGCTCCCCGATAACCTAAAATACATCTTTTTAGGGGATAATGAGACCTTGCCACTCATTATTGCTTCTGATCTTGAAAAAGATCAAGAGGTTGCCCTCAAAAGAGTACTCTTTGAAAATAAAGAGGCGATCGGGTGGTCCTTGAAGGATATCAAGGGAATTAGCCCTAGTATTGTTCAACATCGGATCCTCATGGAAGAGGATTCTAGGCCCCGCAGGGACCCACAACGGAGATTGAATCCTGTACTGAAAGAAGCCGTCCGAAAGGAGGTTCTTAAGTGCTTGGATCATGGCATAATCTATACTATCTCTGATAGTTCGTGGGTGAGTCCTATCCATGTGGTTCCCAAGAAGTCAGGCGTGACGGTTGTGGAGAATGAGCATAATGAGCTTATCCCGACACGCCTGCAAACTGGCTGGCGAGTTTGCGTTGATTATCGCAAGCTCAATGCGGCAACGCGGAAAGATCATTTTCCGTTGCCATTCATTGATCAGATGTTGGAGAGGTTGGCCGGTCATGAGTATTATTGTTTTCTTGATGGATACTCCGGTTACAACCAAATTCCCATCGCCCCCGAGGATCAAGAGAAAACCACATTTACTTGTCCCTTTGGCACGTTTGCCTACCGTCGCATGCCCTTTGGGTTGTGCAATGCACCGGCAACGTTTCAAAGGTGTATGATCAGCATCTTCTCCGATATGGTTGAGCGTTTCCTTGAGATCTTCATGGACAACTTTTCCATATTTGGCGCTTCCTTTGATGAGTGCCTTCATCACTTGAGCCTTGTCCTCAAGCGATGCCGTGAGAAGAACCTCACTCTCAGTTGGGAGAAATGTCACTTCATGGTGAAGCGAGGGATTGTACTTGGACATGTGGTCTCAAGTAGGGGAATTGAGGTCGATCCCGCCAAAGTGGGTCTTATTGCTAATCTCCCACCGCCACGTAATGTGAAGGATATCCGCGCCTTTTTGGGGCATGCTGGATTCTATTGGCGGTTCATTCGGGATTTTAGCAAAATCGCTCGACCTCTCACCGCCTTGTTGGCTAAGGATGCCATTTTTGAGTTCACACCGGATTGCCACCATGCCTTTTTGACCTTGAAGAAAGAGTTGACTTCAGCTCCCATTATTAAGGCACCGGTGTGGACTGAACCCTTTGAGTTAATGTGTGATGTATCTGACTTCGCTGTGGGAGCAGTGCTTGGGCAACGATTGGACAAATTGCCTCATGTGATCTACTATGCCAGTAGAACACTCAATGATGCCCAATTGAACTACACTGTGACCGAGAAGGAATTCTTAGCGATCATATTTGCTTTGGAGAAATTCCGGTCGTACTTGATTGGCTCCCACGTGATTATCTATTCTGATCACACAGCCATCAAGCACCTCATGGCGAAGAAAGATGCAAAATCCCGACTCTTGAGATAGATCTTGTTGTTACAAGAATTCGATCTCGAGATTCGGGACAAAAAAAGGGTGTGAAAACGTTGTAGCTGACCACTTGTCTCGTCTAGAGATGACCAACCCACAGGATCAAATCATTGACGATAAATTTCGTGACGAGCAGTTGTTCACGATCGAAGATAACCCTTGGTTTGCCGACATCGTGAACTACCTCGTGACCGAGCAACTTCTTGTGGGTTGGTCAAAATCTGACCAATCCAAATTTAGATTGTATGTCAGATTCTTTCACTGGGACGACCCCTACCTATTCAAATACTTCTCTGACCAAATTTTCAGGCGGTGCGTCCCAGATTCCGAGTTCCAAAGTGTACTCCACTTCTGCCATTCTAAGGCATGTGGAGGACACTTTGGAGCAAAGAAAACTGCTGCCAAGGTGCTCCAATCTGGATTCTACTGGCCCACTCTTTTCAAGGATGCTTACAACTTTTGTAAGCAATGTGATAGGTGCCAGCGCCTTGGCAGGATTGGTCGACGTGACATGATGCCTTTGCAAAATGTCCTTGTTGTTGACATCTTCGATGTGTGGGGCGTCGATTTCATGGGTCCCTTCCCAAACTCGTTCGGGAATGTTTACATTCTGGTGGCCGTTGACTATGTGTCTAAGTGGGTTGAGGCTATACCCACAAAGACCAATGACAACAAGGTGGTCACCAAATTCTTGAGGGATATTTTTACGCGATTTGGTACTCCTCGTACCATAATCATTGATAGGGGTACCCACTTCTGTAATAGCTCCTTTGAAGCGCTTATGAGGAAATATTCAATCACCCACAAGCTTGCGACCCCATACCATCCGCAAACTAGTGGGCAGGTCGAAATCTCTAACCGTCAATTAAAGCAAATTCTTGAGAAGACGGTTAGTTCCTCAAGGTAGGATTGGTCTACCAAGTCGAATGACGCGTTGTGGGCTTTCCGCACCGCGTACAAGACCAATTTGGGTATGTCCCCATATCGGGTAATGTACGGCAAGGCTTGCCACCTACCCGTCGAGCTTGAGCACGTGCTTTCTGGGCGATCAAGAACCTGAATATGGATCTTGATCAAGCAGGAGTACAACGTAAGCTCGACATTGTGGAATTAGAAGAGCTACGCAATGATGCGTACGAGAATGCCAAAATTCATAAGTCCCGAGCCAAGGTGTTTCACGATCGCATGATTATACGAAAGGTGTTTACGGCCGGGCAGAAGGTGTTGCTCTACAATTCCCGACTTCATCTGTTTGCGGGTAAGCTCCGCAGTCGCTGGTCTGGCCCGTTTATTGTCCAAACCGTTTATCCTCATGGAGCGGTTGAGATCTTGAACCCAGGGAATGGGGACGTGTTCAAAGTTAATGGACAACGCCTCAAACCCTACTTGGAGGGGGTACCAGCCGAAGTCGAGGAGATCATGTTCCTTCATGAACGTCCCTCGCACTCAACCATTCATACTCCCACGTGAGTGGTTGAGCGTTCATTTGTACATAGTTAAAAAAAAAACTCCTTCAGTGAGCATCGATTGTTGTGGGCCCCAACCCTTGAGTATTTGGGCCCCATTTCTTTCACGTATTTGTATCCCTTCTTTAGCATCTCACAGGTTTTGAGGGAAGTTGGGTTGTGTCCATCAGCATAGTCATTAACTCCCTTGTGTACTTCACGTTGGTGAGATCTATTCTGTTTCATGCATACATCCATGTAGTATCTTGCTCACATTCATTGAGGACAATGCATGAAGTAGGTGTGGGGGGGGTGTTTTACGTGTGTACATAGTCGAGTCTTTTCTTTTGATTTTGTTTTCTTTTGTTTGCATTTTTAGGGTCATGTTAGTGTGCTGCATTTAATATCGATATATCTGCTTGTCATGATCCTTGGGTGACTTGTCTTCTTTTTCTTGCCTAGTGCTTCAAATTTTTCACATTTCTTTCATAATCTTCATGTGTTTGCGAAAGAAAATGTTTTGTGGGTTTTGCGTGTGTTTAGCATGTGCAAAACCGTTGAGAGGCAAAGTAAAAAGAAAGGTCCCAAAATTGTCTTGAACTTGATGCATTAGGATATCTAGTACTGTGGCTTTAGGATTTATCGAGTCGTTAGGATGCACCCCAGTTTTCCCTTGGGGGTGAGTAATCATAGGGTTTCAGTGCTCAAACATTTAATGAAGTCCACCCTGAACCTAGTGAGTCAATAATTCGTGTCTGTTAACTTAAGGAAGTTTGTTGTAGTCAAGGACCCTTTAAATTCTGTTGTGAGACATTAAGTGTAGGGGTTTTGGTTCATGTGTAGATAAAAATAAGTGAGTAGGTGTTCTCTCTTCTCGCACGGCTCCTGTCACTCGGGAAAGTAGGTCTGAGGGGACTTTGTGCCTGGTGCTTTCGAGTCATCTGACTTGGGATGCGCCGACCGAGCTCCCGTTACACGGGTGGTAGGGATTGCCCTATGTGGAGATTTGGGGAAAGGTGTACGTGATAGTGTAAGTCCTCATGGGCAATGATGCACGAAACCTGACCCTGGGAGAACGAAGCTCCAACTAATAAAAAAAATGTGAAAATAAACAAAAAGAAAAAAAATATATGGTAATGCAAATAAGAACCTTAATGGACCTTACACTTTGTATCACTTGAGGATCTTGAGGTTGTCCATGTCTTTCACTTAATTCCTTATTTAACTTGCACGAATGGTTCATTAGGCTAGGTGTGGACTGATCACTTTTATAGAGTCGGCCTGTAGGATTACCGCGTCCATTGATAGACAAAATATTTCCAATGAGTCGAGGTCTAGATTGAATAATGCATCTTGTTCGGATTTTGTGGGTATATCCGCTGAAAACCCTCAGGAGACAACACTCCTCCTCCTTGGCAACAAAGAGGTTTAACGGCTTGTTGCACGTGCTAAGTGCAACCGTGATTCCTACGAAAGTGAGTTAGGATTTCTTGTTTTTCGTTTGCTTTTCCCTCTCTTTGTTTTGCTCGGGACTAGCAAAAACTTAGGTGTGGGGGTATTTGATTGACATCATTTCATGCTTATATTTGTATCTTATATCCATTATCTTACACCTATGCAATGCTACGTGACGAGTTTTATGTTTAGTTTTCAGGAATAAAGAGGTTTGAAGAGAAGAGCCATGAAAGGACCCATTACCAGGAAAAAGGACTTAATTGTGAGACCTGGGGACTAAGATGCAAGGGTGAAGGACCTGATCGTAAGACCAAAGGACCTAAGAGCAAACCAGGAAACTCCACACCATCATGGGGAGTATTTTGCCAATTCGATTCGGGTCGGAGCTCCAACAAACCAACCAGATGCATCCAAGACCAAGACACACAACAAGGAAGGCCCACAAACAAATCCAGACGGATCTGGAGCATATAGGCCGCCAATTGGCGGTCTGGAACCGCCAATTGGCGGTCTGGATTGGCCCAGATCCACTTAAGTTTCTCCTGGACTTGTATTAATGTGTGCTTAATCTATTTTTGGTATTGGTTTAGTCCCACATCGGGGGATTGCCCGGATTAGCTTTTTCCATGCTTATAAATAGAACTCTTCACCTCCCATTGTATTCATCTCTCTCTTTGGTGGCCACCTTCCCTACTAAGAGTGAAGCCTTGAAGCAAAACTCTGGTGGAGGAAGAGCTACTTGTAATTGAGTGAGTTAATAATAGAAGTTTTCCTTTAATTGTGTTGTTTCTCTCTTAGTTTAATTTCCTTTCATATGTTTGCTTTGTTGCTTGTTTTATTTTATGCTTCTTTAATATTTCTTGCTTGATTAGTATAACTTTCATTTGTGTATTATGCTTTCTTTTGCTAATATAGTTAGTGTAATGAGTAGTGAGTAGTCCATCCCCATTTGGGGGGTGGAGAAATATGTGATATAATCATGTAGTATATTAAGTGTGTGTTATTTTTATCCCTTGAGCTTTATATGATTTCCATAACCATCTAATGAGTCTCCACTCTTATCTTTGATATGCTAATGCTCTTGAATGAAGCTTAGCTTATGCTTTGATTAGTGGACCTATTTTATGGGGAATGATAAGGTTAGGATATGGATGAAGTTAATATTGGAAACACAAGTTGTAGTGTATGAGCTCTTGTTGCCTTTACCTTAGCTAATGTCTTGTATGTTTTAATGATGTAGTCTTATCTTAATTCATGTGGAGGCATAGTAGGGTCTAGTCTTTATACTTGAGTTCATGTAGCTTCATTCCAACTATTGTCTTGTATGTTTTAATGATGTAGTGAAATCTTAATTCATGTGGAGGGAAAGTTTGATGTAGTTTTATGATTTCATGCACTACATGTTGTGAAGAGCTTAATGAACACACACACATACACTTCTTTATGTTCACATTATTTCTCTACCCCCTTTGGGTTTTAGTTTTATCGTTTCTTCTCCATCTCATTTCAACTTTGTAGTGTAGTTTAGTGTAACCAACATTTCTTCCCTTTCTTTACCTCTCGCCTTCGCACAAACCAAGTGTCGACACACCTCCCAGTGGACAACCCGTATTTACCACCGCTTCAACGCGGCCGTGCACCTGCGGTTAAATATAAAACGATCAACAGGTCGTCATGATTACGTTTCTCTTCTTTTGTTGTTTTGTTGTAATCATGTATCATTTTTGACAAACTCTGATGTAAACTGGTGCACCGCTTTTATGTTTTATGAGAAGTAGCAGTTCCGTCTTTGATTATTGGTCTCTGATGCTTTGATAAATAATTTTTAAATTTCCGCTGTTTCGGGATGTTACAGATAGTTTCTTACTCGTGAGGTTCAGGTAAGGAACTTCATTTATTTGAATAAAACTCACATTTAACCAGTATTTATTTTATCAAAAGATAATTTGTTTAGATTGTGCAACACTTGTGGGTTCCACCATATATGGTATGTTGAAGTATGTTTGATGTATTTATTATATTGTCATGGAAGATATTTTTTTTCTTTCAAACTTGTATTTTCCCGTCTTACATGTTAGATCCCATTATCCATTGGATTTGATTTAAAATCGCTACCATTTCATGTCATGCATAACTTTTGGCACAAAAATTCCCGCCAATTTTTTTCGCATGTTTTCATCATATTGATATTTTTATTATAAGTAATATATAGTCTATTTAGTAGATATACATGATTATATGCTGGAATATCAATATGACGAATGAGCATTATATATCATGATACAAATATTTTGTTTAATATTCCTGAGGTTCATCCGATTATCATATTTTCATTATTATTATCATTAAGTTTTTGATTTAGTTCTTATTTCAGTTGAAATTATTTTATATTGGTTAGTGCTCTTAGGGGTGTAAATGGGCGGGTATTACCCGTTTACCCTCCCCATTTAATAAGTGGGTACGGGTACAATTTTTGTACCCATTTAAAAAATTATACGCTTTTACCCATACCCGCTTTACCCGTTTAATAAATGGAGACGAGTACGGGTATACCTCTACCCATACCCGTTTACACATTTACCCGTTTAATTATTTAATTAATATATAATTAAAATAATAAAAATGAGATTTTTGTTGGCAAGAGTGGTTGTTTCGAGGCTTGTTTGTGAGAAAATTGGTGATTTATGATTTTTTGGCTTAATTCCTAATCTCAAAAACCGTAAATTTAGGTTCTTTGATTAATATCATATCACAAATATATTCATGTCTTATATCCTCTATTTGAACCTCGGCAATGTTATGTAACGAGTTTTATGTTTAAGTTTCAGGAATAAACTTGTTTATGAATAAGAGGACACAAAACGAACCAAAACGTGAGAAAAAAGACTGATCGGTGAGACTTCTGGACCTATCTGCAAGAGGGAAGGACCTGGACGTAAGCCCGGAATGACCAAATAGCAAATCGAAAAACTTCACACCATTATGAAGAGTATTTTGGAAATTAGATTTGGGCGCAGACTCAAACAACCAATCTGGGTGCACTCCGCGTGGAGAATTGAAGCAATGAAGAAGCCAACCAAAAACCAAGTCGAATCCGACCAACCATGACCACCAATTGGTGGTCCAGTATGATCAAGATCTGACCTGGCTTCTCGTGGTTGTGTATTATGTTGTTTGTCTCCATTTGTAGAAGTTTCATTAGTCCCACATCTGGTAATTGTCCACAGTCGCCATTTTTAGGTCTATAAATAGAACTATTCTTCCTTATTTGTAATGTACTCCTTGTTTGGTGGTCATTCCCTCTACTTAGAGTAAAGCCTTTGGAGCAAAACTGAAGTGGAGAGATACTACTTGTAATGTGACTCATGAATAAAGGAAATCCTTATTAGTTCATGTTGTCTCTTCTTAATTCTTGCATGCTTAGCTTAATTGTGTTTTATTAATCTTAGTATAATTAGTTAGAATGTTTTCTCTTCTTAATATAAATGTTAGCTTAATGAGTAGTGAGTAGTTTCACCCCCTATGTGGGGTGGAGATGATGCACATTTATGTCTTGAGGTTTTGATGTTTGACGAATTTTGATTGTGTAGACTTGAATGTTTGTATGTTCATCGGGTTTGTTTTAATCATCTACATGTTGGGGAATTTTTGATGGGTTTTGTCATACGTTTCAGACATTTCTCATGCTTAGTTTCCTCATGTTTATTGGCAAAAATTTCTTATTGGATATGCTACATGTTAGTCGTGTGTTTGTAATAGTGTTTGCTCGCTTGATTGATTGAAGAAACTTTGTTTTGATGAGTTTTGCCATGAAATTCAAACACATCCCATACTTATCTTTGTTCTTCACACGAGTTCCTGATTTTTTATGACTCTTACCATAATTTTAGACATTTCTCATGCTGAGCTCATCTTGTGATAATCAAGTAGTAATTGCTAATATATTATGTGAATGGATTGATAGGTCTTGCCAAATCTTTAGACACTTCCTATGGATGAAGACATACATGACACACACACACACATATGCTTACATGCTTCATTTATCATGAGGGATGGTGTGTGAGGCACATATTACCAGTAGGGGGATGGCGTGTGAGGCACGTATGACTAGTGGTTAGGGAGGTTCCCTTGTTGGGGCGGTCCGGAATGGTTTACCAGTGTTTATTACGAGTGACCTCTGGAGCTGGCTCGGGCATTGTGGTTGGATTCCTGGAGCCGGACGCGGAACTGATCAGCTCGCCAGCATTAACCGCTGGAGCTAGGCACGCGAGCTCGGGCGTGTGGTTGGAGGAGGGCGTTGCCTTGTGGGCCGGATGTACGGTCTTGTCGAGAGTGCACGCTCGGCCTAATTGGGCGTGTGGTCACCTTGGGACGTGTTACAGTTCTGCCGTGAGAGCTGGTTGAGTGTTGCCTTGTGGGTTGGATGCGCGATGAGGTCGTGGTGCACACTCGGCTTCACAAGGCAACGCCCTCCTCCAACCACATGCGATGGGGATAATTCTAAAGGTCACATTATTGGGGATAATTCTAAAGGTCACATTATTGGGGACTCACACTAAGCAAATGGGGATAATTCTAAAGGTCACATTATTGGCATCGGCGATTTGATAATGATTCTAATACCCAAATACAAAATGTGCTTCTTGTGGATGGTTTAAAACATAATTTGCTTAGTGTGAGTCAATTAACTGATAAGGGATTCTAAGTATTTTTTTATCAACCCATTGTATACATCATTTCTAAATCAAGTTTTGAAACCACTTTTAAAGGCTATAGATATGGAAATATTTATGTTGTGCATGTTGATAGCATTGACTCATTCTCTAAAGAAACATGCTTAGTTGCTTCAAATGATGAATCTTGGTTATGGCATAAGAGGTTAGGCCACATTAGTATGAGACAACTTCATAAACTTGCTAAATTTGACTTGGTAAGAGGATTGCCCAAATTGGATTTCAAGAAAAATAAGCTTTGCGATGTTTGTGAATTTGGAAAATAATTTAAAAGTTCTTTCAAATCAATTTACATGGTTTCTACTTCAAAACCTTTGAAACTCTTGCATATGGATCTCTTTGGTCCATCTGCAACCTTTAGTCTAGGTGGCAAGAGATATGTATTTGTTATCATTGACGATTTTACTCGATTTACTTGGTTTTGTTTCTGGCCAACAAGAATGTAGTTTTTTAGGAATTTAAAAAATTTGCAAAACGAATTCAAAGAGAAAAATGGGTTTTGATTTTGAAAATTCGTAGTGATCATGGTGGCGAATTTGAAAATAAAAGGTTTGAAGAATTTTGTGATTCTCATGGCATTGAACATACGTTTTCTTTCCCAAGAACTTCTCAACAAAATGGGGTAGTTGAAAGAAAGAATAGAACCCTTCAAGAAATGTCAAGAACAACGCTTTCTGAAAATGATTTACCAAAGTATTTTTGGTGTGAAGTGGTTAACACGGCTTGATACACTCTTAACTGTGTTTTGATTCGACCAAATTTAAACAAAACTCCTTTTGAACTTTGGTTTGGCAAACCACCTAAAATTTCTTATTTCAAAGTTTTTGGTTCTAAATGTTTTGTTCTCAATACCAAGGATAATTTAGAAAAATTTGATGCTAAATCCGATGAAGCCATATTTTTGGGATATTCAAGTAGGAGTAAAGCATATCGAGTTTATAACAAGAGAACTAGTTGTGTTGAAGAATCCATGCATGTTCACTTTCAAGAAGAACCATGTAAGGATAATTATAACCTTCATGATGAACTTATTGATCATATTCGAAATGTAACGTTTCAAGAACAACCCAATGAGACATCTCAAGAAAAACAAGAACTTCCACAGGATTGACAATATAAGAAGGACCATCCTAAGGATCTTGTAATTGGTGATGTATCAAAATGAATTGTTACTAGGTCTAATGCTTTTGTTGTATGTGACTCTTATGCATTTATATCTCAACTTGAACCTAAGAAAATAGAAGAAGCACGTGATGATGAATTTTGGTTAATAGTTATGCATGAAGAGTTGAACCAATTCATTCGTAATGATGTTTGGGAGCTTGTTCCTAGACCCAAAGATGAAACGGTAATTGGCACCAAGTGGGTTTTTCGAAAAAAACTTGATGAATCTGGGCAAGTGGTTAGAAACAAAGCTCGATTGGTCGCTCAAGGTTACAATCAAGAGGAATGCATCGACTTTGATGAAACCTATGCTCCGGTAGCTCGATTAGAATCAATTAGAATGTTATTAGCCTATGCATCATACATGGATTTTAAACTCTTTCAAATGGATGTTAAAAGTGCATTTTTGAATGGTTTTATCATAGAAGAAGTTTATGTTAAACAACCACCCGGTTTTGTGAATGAAACATACCCGGATCATGTATTCAAGCTTAAGAAGACTCTTTATGGGCTCAAGCAAGCTCTTAGAGTTTGGTATGAGAGGTTGAAGAACTTCTTGCTTGAAAATGGATTCACAATGGGGGAAAGTTGACACCACTTTATTCACTAAGACTAAAGATAGAGGTTTGTTAGTAGTACAAATTTATGTTGATAACATTATATTCGGTGCTACTAATGATTGTTTATGTGAAGAATTCTCAAAGTCTATCCAAGGTGAATTTGAAATGAGTTTAATGGGTGAACTCAACTTCTTCCTTGGACTCCAAATCAAGCAAACTTCGGAGGGAAACTTCATCAACCAAACTAAATACACAAGGGAACTACTCAAAAGATTTGGATATAATGATAGCAAACCTCACAATACTCCTATGAGCAAAAACTTGAAATTGGATAAAGATGAAGAAGGCAAAGAAGTTGACATTAAAAGGTATCAGGGTATGATTGGTTACTTCTTTATTTAACCGTTAGTAGACCTGATATCATCTTTAGTGTTTGCCTTTGTTCTCATTTTCAATCTTGTCCTAAAGAATCTCATATGCATGCGTTGAAAATGATTTTTTGATATTTGAAAACTACTTGTTATTTTGGATTGTTTTATACCAAGACTCGATGTTTTAATCTCATTACCTACAATGATGCCGGATGCAAATCCGATCAGAAAAGTACTAGTGGGACAAGTCAATTCTTGGGTAAATCTTTGGTCTCTTGGTTTAGTAAGAAGCAAAATAGTGTTGTACTCTCAACAACCGAAGACGAGTATGTGGCCGCCTGATGTTGTTGTGCACAAATTCTTTGGATGAGGCAAACCCTCAAGGATTTGAGACTTGAGTTTCATATTATACCAATCTTTTGTGATAATACAAGTGCGATAAACTTATCTAAAAATCCAATTCTTCATTCGAGAACCAAACATATAGATGTTCGCCATCATTTTCTTAGAGATCATGCTCTTAAAGGTGATATTGAATTAAAATTCATTTCAACAAATGAGCAATTAGCGAATATATTTCCAAAACCATTAAATGTTGATCAATTTGATAAAATAAGACAAGAACTATTGATGCATTGCATACATTGCATCATATGTCTTTCATTTAGATTGATTTTATATCAATAAATGCTACTAAGGTATGTGTTTAGTCCTATTTACAGAATACAGGGACCTGAATGCAAATTACCCACATCTCGAGCATAAACACATGCAAAAGACTAATTTCTGTCATAAAGACCAAGCTCAAGATTATCGGGTTACAAATGGAAATGTATCCAAGCATAAAAGCATTCAAGATCTAATTACAAAAAGAACAAGGACTTAAGCACAAAAGTAGTCGGGGGCATAATTGCAAGAAGCCAAGGACCTAATTGCAATTCACGAGTTATTATGCAGAAAATCTAAAGAAAAATCAATGTAGATCTCCAAATATATAAAGGAATTAATCCGGAGCTCAAAAGAATGGAAAGAATCAATCCAGACGCGCCAAGGAAGATCAAATCATACCATAAACATTCGACCAAAATCTGGACCTAATCAGAGCATGATTGGCGGCGATTCCGCCGCAAATCACACATACCCTGCGGCGTTTCCGCCGCACCAGAGTCGATCCGTGTGCTCCAATTTTGTCCAGTCGTGTCTGGACACGTGTACTTTCCAATTTTATACTTAGGTCCATTGTAACAACTATAAATAGCCCCGAGAACGATGTAAAGAGGGTCCTTAGTCCTTGGTGGTTGTTCTTATTTTTGTTCCTTAGTTTTAGTAATAAAATTCTCTTTTATTTCTTGTTTGTTTTTAATTTTCTTTTGTAATTCCTCTAGGACCCCTTCTCCTTCCTCCCATCCATGAGTTTCTAACTCTTTCCAAATGGTGGAGGTGACGGATTTAGGGTGAAGAGAAGATGAATAAATGTTATTATTTTAATTTCGTGATTAGTATATTTTGATTACTTGAGTTTATGTTAAATCATTTATCATGTAATGCTTCATAACTAACATGATTTATTATAAGTTTCTGAATTCTCTAATCTAAACCCTAAATCTAAACCTCCACCCAACGGAATTCACCTCTTTGTTCTTGTTTTAGTTTTATTTGTTCTTGTTTCTTGCCTTAGATAATAAAAACCAAAAATCTCAAAAACCCAATTTATTCTTCTCTCCTTCTTTCCCCCAATCGAAATCACACTAATAACAGATCTCTCCCTCCTTGTGTTCGACCCGTACTTGCCACGTCTTCATTGACGCCGTGCACTTGCGGTATAAAATAAAATTCTCATCAAATGTGCAGTGCTAAAGAAATATCATAATTCAATTACTTTGCTTAAGAGTATTGCTTGAATTTCATGTTTTGTTGTTGTCTGTCCGAACCAGACGGATGACCGAACATGGTTCAGTTAACCGAAGGTTGTCTCGACAGGGATCTGGACTTGGTCTGGACTCACCTTCACGGTACACCGTTATATATCCGGTTGACCAAATCATTTCGTTTGTTAAAGTTAGCATACTTCCTTGTCCCCGTTCCTACAGTTATCCGAAACTATCTCAGACGATCGAAGTGTATGGGTGATTTTTTTAAATTTATTGTTGCAGCCCCTTTTTAAACGGATCTTTTCGACTTTTTTGGGTATCCGATTTTGAATCGGATGACCGTTGTGGCAATTTTGAACTTCTCTGTTTATTTTCGAACGTACAACCGTTCCTGGTTCGGTCATCCGTTATCAAGATCTAGTAAATCTTCTTCTCTTACTGTCTTCCTTTTTGAGGTACTCTGAAACCCGTTCGATAGACCGAGTTGTTCTTTTTTCTAGCCGTTGGAGTTGGTCCAATGGTCCTCCGAGACACTTATGGATGACCGCTGGACACGAGTTTTTATGTTTCAAATCTTCCATCTTCTATATATTTGGACACCCTCTTTCAGTTCTAATATCCCCAAACCATACTCTTGCGTCCTTCCCTTTGTAACATCACAAACCTTTCATATCTACTTCAAATCTTCCTCATTCCCTATGGGTCAAAGGAAAATTCATGCATCTAAGAAGACGGCAGAACCAACCAAGCAACCGACAACTAAGAGAGGAAAGAAACCCGTTCCTCCAGCAAAGAAGACGAGACTCAACCCCGACATACCTTCCTCTTCTACTCATCCGGCGAACGAACCCGTCGACGAATATCTTCACCCTTTCAACAATGACATCTTCTACAATCTTAAGGCAGAGGAACACTACTAGACCATTAGTGATGCAAATCCAATTCCAGAGTGGAAGATCATTATCAAAGATTTTGAGCCAATTGGTCTCTCCACCTATCTCGTCGTTGATCACCTTGGAGATTTCTTTCATGACAAAAATCTGGTCCCTTTCTCCGCGGAAGCTTGTCGTCAATTTTATGCCAATCTTCGGGAGACTACCACACTTGATGGTACTCAAGCGGCGCTCACCACTCTAATCGATAATGTCTCTCTCACTCTCACTGCATCCATTCTCTCAGAGATTATCAGACTTCCCTGTTCCGGTGATGATATTTATAACCTCTCTTGGGTAGAGGTTTGTGGTTCGATGAGTCAATTTATGAAGGTGACTCGACCGGACATTCCTCAAGATGGCAAGCTTGCCATTCCTGATCTTCCAGTTCTTGGTCACATTCTTTGTCGCTACATATCCACCAACCTCATTGTGCGCAAAGGACACAATGACAAACTTGGCCACCAAATGATGAAGTGTCTTTTTAATCTCTCTACCGGTACTCGCACAAATTGGCCCTTATTCATCAACCACATGTGCTACATTGCTCGGAAGAAGCCTAACTTTCTCCCTTTTCCTATGATCATCTCGCTGGTCTTAGATCATTTCAACATCCAATTCGACCGCGATCTTTTCAAATCTTCAAAGACGGCCATCGACAAATACACGTTTTAAGCGGATGTACCTGGGAAAACAAGCAATTGACGAAGAAGCAGACGATGACTCCACTGAAAATGAAGATGATGTCGTCTCTCCCGAAGCTCCACATTGGTCTCCTCCTCCTTCCGATACCGAGGTGAATCCAAATTGGGATCCTAGCTCGATTTGTGGTCCTCAACGCTACGTACGTCCCGAATGGTCCTCCGGTACGGATGCTCAGTGGAACCAATCTGCTTGGGCCTTTCGTCACGAGAAGCTCTTGGACCGAAATTACGAGGAAGTGCACGAGGTTCGTGGCTTAGTGAATCGAAACTATCAAGGCATTCAAGAACTCATTCCAGAATTCTAATCTTTTCAGTTGGCGACGTCAAACTCGCTCAACGAAATCAACAACCAAATTCATGTGGTTGGAGATTCTCGCCAAGCTTTTCTCGACTCCCAAAATGAAATTATGGATCTTCTTCGAAGCATTAACAAGCTGGACAACTAGATTTTTTTTGTTACTTGTTTGCTTATTGTTTGTTTGTCGTGTCTGTTTGATTTGTCTTTTGCTTTGGTTTGTTTTGCTTTTGTATCAGCTCTATGCCTTATCTTCCATTTTTAAGCAATGCAATTTCATTTTCATATTGTGTGTCTTTTTGTATCAAAACTTGATTGTTTAATCCTTTTTTATGGATGTCAAAAGGGGGAGAAAAATGGACATAACATGCTTAAATCAAATATGTGAAATTCATACACTTAGTAATGGGGAGTTATCATATCTTATGCATATTGATATGGGGAGCACTTATACAATTTGACATTAGTTTGTCATCATAAAAAATAGAGATTGTTGGTTTTTTGGCCCCTTTAATCTTAATTTTGATGATTAATGATGCATTGCATACATTGCATCATATGTCTTTCATTTAGATTACTTTTATATCAATAAATGCTACTAAGGTATGTGTTTAGTCGTATTTACAGAATACAGGGACCTGGATGCAAATTACCCACATTCCGAGCATAAACGCGTGCAAAAGATTCATTTCTATCATAAAGACCGAGTTCAAGTTTATCGGGTTTCAAATAGAGAAAATCTTGGAAGTATTTAAGCAAGTTAAGGTAAACATTCCACTCTTAGACATGATTCAACAAATACCTGCTTACGCTAAATTCTTAAAAGATTTATGCACTAAGAAGAGAAAAACGAATGTACCAAAGAAGGCATTCTTAACTGCAAACATATGCTCAATTCTTTCCAACACATCTCCTATAAAATATAAGGACCCTGGGTGTCCCACAATTTCATGTTCAATAGGAGATACCTTTATCAATAAAGCCCTTCTAGACCTTGGTGCAAGCGTTAACTTGCTCCCATTTTCTGTCTACGAGCAACTCAACCTTGGTCCACTGAAACCCTCTAGGACAACCCTCCAATTCGCTGATTGTTCTGTTAAGAAACCGAGAGGTATAGTAGAGGACGTTTTGATTAAGGTTGGTGACTTCATTTATCCAGTGGATTTTGTCGTACTTGATACTGAACCTGTTGTAAATCCTAATCGACAAATCCCTGTAATTCTAGGTAGACCTTTTTTAGCCACTTCGGAAGCATTAATAAACTGTCGAAATGGGCTCATGCAATTATCTTTCGGGAACTTAAAAGCAGAATTTAATATCTTCCATATTGATAATGAGCCAGAAATAATATGCAACCCAAGTGATGTTGTGATGAGAGCACGTATTTATCAGAATTCTGAATCAAATAAATCATCACATAAGCAAAAAGGAAGTAAGAAAAAAGGGAGTGATTCATTTACTCAACCACCATCACTCGAGCAAATAAGCGAACCAATTCAAGTGAGAAGAGTGGAATCTTTTCCTCAAGTCAACATGGGGAACAATTCAACTGGATACATGCACCAACATGGTGTCATTCAATCCAGTTCTGATTACGGTTGACTCTGAGCAAACTCAACCCCTCTACCGCAAGCCGACTCAGGTAATAAGTGCATTTATTTTATCTATGCATACATTGAGGACAATGCATGATTTCGGTGTGGGGGGTGGTTATCTATGTATATATCTATTTGTTTGTTTTCTTCTATTAAAAAAAATAAAAAAATAAAAATCAATGTTCCATGACATAGCTTAAGATTGAACTACCAAAATCTGTGTACAAATTGCATTGAGTTTTTTGTTCCTTATTATATAGTTCTGCTTGTAGAAATTGTGACATAAATCTAAGTTCCAAAGAAATAACACATTGCCCTTTCAGACGTGTATGCACTTAAATTGGATGAATCAAATCTTTGAAGTGGTTGATAAAAAGCAGAGGTTGAGGAAAATATACCGGGAAGTGTGGACTTCTAATAGCAATTAAGCATTGAGGAAAAAAAAAGTAAAAAAAAAAGAATAAAGTGAGGAAAGCACATCTTGCAAAATGATTACAAAAGCCCAAGCCTTCGAGTCACTGGTCCGTAGGGGTATCTTAAAACCCGGTAACTTGAGTCTTCCAGCTCGGGATTATCGACCAAACTCGTTACACGAATGCAAAAAGGGTATAAGTGTCAAAAAGAAAAAGCAAATGTGTTGAATCACGGAAAAAGAAAAAATACTTTAAAGATACTCAAGGCCCAAAGCTAAAAGAATGATCCATGCCATGGTTGATCCAAATGATACTTCACCACCACAGGAGGCGTGCAAAATAATTTAAGTGATAACATGTTTAGAAGGGTTAGTGGTGTGAATGTTGGAGGAACAAAGACCAAGTCATATTTTTAATGAGTTAGAATTGTATAATGAGCATGCAAGAATTCTCAGTAAGATGTATAAGGTTGAGGTAGGGATATTGAGAACTATTAATGAAATGTTGATTTAGGATTTTGTGGGTATATCCACTGAAAACCCTCAGGAGACAACACTCCTCCTCCTTGGAAACAAAGAGGTTTAAAGGCTTGTTGCACATGCTAAGTGCAACCGTGATTCCTACGAAAGTGAGTTAGGATTTCCCTGTTTTCAATTTTTTTTGTTATATTTTGCTTTGCTAGGGACTAGCAAAATCTAGGTGTGGGGGTATTTGATGCATTGCATACATTGCATCATATGTCTTTCATTTAGATTACTTTTATATCAATAAATACTACTAAGGTATGTGTTTAGTCGTATTTACAGAATACAGGGACCTAGATGCAAATTACCCACATTCCGAGCATAAACGCGTGCAAAAGATTCATTTCTATCATAAAGACCGAGTTCAAGTTTATCGGGTTTCAAATAGAAATGCATCCAAGCATAAAAGCATTCAAGGAGCTAATTACAAAAAAGGTTAAGGACTTAATTGCAAAATGCCAAGGACCTGATTGCAAAATAAAAGGACCAAGTTATTGTGTGGAGAAAGTCAAAAGAAAAATCAAATATAAATCTCCAACAATGGAAGGAATTAATCCGGAGCTCAAGACAATGGAAAGAATCAATCCAGACGCGCAAAGGAGGATCAAATCATACCATAAACGCGTGACAAAAATCCTGATTAAATCCGACCAAAGTGTGAGGCGAATCCGCCGCACAATACACATGATGTGCGGCGATTCCGCCGCCCATTGGTCGATCTGTGTGTCCCAATTTCGTCCAGTCGTGTATGGACACGTGTACTATCCAATTCTATACCTAAGTCCCTTGTAGCAACTATAAATAGACCCGAGAACGATGTAAATAGGGTCCTTGGTTGTTGTTCTTATTTGTGTACCTTAGTTTTATTAATAAAATTCTGTTTCTTATTTCTTACTTTTTAGTTTTCTTTGTAATGTCTCAAGGACCCCTTCTTCTTCCTCCCTCCATGAGTTTCTAACTCTTTCCGACGGGTGGAGGTGACGGATTTAGGGTTAGAGAAGATGAATGAATGTTATTATTCTAAGTTCGTGATTAGTATTTTGATTACTTGAGTTTATGTTAAATCATTTATCTTGTAATACTTCATAACTAAACATGATTTATTATAAGTTTCTGAGTTCTCTAATCTAAACCTTAAATCTAAACCTCCACCAAACAGAATTCTCTTCTTATTTCTTGTTTTAGTTCTAATTGCTTTTGTTTCGTACTTTAGATAATTAAATCAAAAATACCAAAAACCCAACTTATTTCTTCTCCCTTCTTCCCCTCAATCGAAATCACACTAACAACGAAATCTCTCCCTCCTTGTGTTCGACCCGTACTTGCCACGTCTTCATAGACGTCGTGCACTTGCGGTATAAATTTAAATCTTCAACAATTAACAATTTAATATTATGCACAACTCCAATCAGCACTCCACACACATCACATTGTCAAATTACATATATTGTGTGTTCCTAACATTGCAGGTGCTCAAACTAATGGAGTAATCAACTTCAAGATCAAGGCTCAAGACTTGTAAGCTCAAGGACTTCATATGTAATTTTCTATTTATTTGAGTTATAGGATCAAATGTACACTTGATGCACAAAAGGATAAATTTGTTTCTGTCGGTCGATCGTTTGCCTCTCAGCCTACCAAACTTGTTCCAAACGGATGACCAAGTTACCCTAGGTGAATCGTGCCTTTAGAGTCAATAACCACTTGATATTTCCTGGAATTCTTGTTTCGGATTACCGAACGCTACCCGGTCAACCGTTCCATTCTACTCAGTAGCTTCGGACATTCTATAGATATCTTAATTCGGTCTACCGAATAGGTATCGGTCACCCTAACTTTTCATGTGTCTTTTATCCTAACGACTTCATCCTATTAGCCCACGAGGCACAAACTATCCCCAATAGACTTATCTTTTGTCGTTTAGCAACAACCTTTGAAATGTCCTTTATCTGTCTACCGCGTACCCTTCGGTTTACCGAAGACTTGTTGTTAATCAAAACATAACGACTCTCTTCAACATAAGATTTCAACCGTTATTGATAAACCAATTTCTCAGCCAATGTCAGCAGAAAACTCGCACTTGTATCAGTCAACCGACCATGCCACGGTCTACCGAACAAGATCACCAAAGCACAACAATTCTTTAGTGTCCAATTGGTGAACCGAATTTAATTGGTCGATATTAGGAAAAAGTTACTGAAAGTTAGTGAATGGTTATCCGACACATTTTCGGTCAACCGAGTACTTCAATCTGACCAATACATCTTGTCGGACAACCGTTGGTTTACCCAAATCAATTATGTCAAATTAGAGTGTGTGTTGTGATTCCAACTTTCATATCTAGTAATCGCCAAAGTTGTAAAGGTTCAATGAAATATCCCTCTCAGTTGTGAGAGACGATTCAGACAAGGAGAGGGATTGTTTGCTAAGGCTCAAGGGGTAAAAAGCTTGGTCTCAACCCAAAATAGTGAAGGGACGAAAACAGAGCTCGATGGTCGAGCATGACTTGTAAGAGATTACTAGGACACTATTGAGGTCGAACCTCTATAAATCGATGGTTTTCTTTTGGTTTGATTGTTCTACTTATTATAACGTTTTTTATTTTGCATTAGTAGAGCATTCATATTGTGATTAGAAAACTATCGATTCTATGTTTCTAACACATCCAAGGATCTCTCGTTCAATTTCCCAAACGGTTTATTACAAATTTCATTATTGAAAAAAAAATTGAACCGTTGGAGTTCGTGATTGGGAGTGTCAAAGTCAATCCATCAGAAGCGTCAAACTCAATCTTAGGAGCAAGTAAATCAAATTAAAAAAAGAAAACCATCTTCTCTTCAAATTTCTATTATTTCCAATACAAATCCTCAAACTAGGCACGTCTAAGATGCTCAACAACTACAACACGCTCTACAATAGGGAAAGTGTTTTGGATAATTTGTGGTTAAATTTAACAACTTGTCTACAGCAAAAGTAGAAAAGCAGTTACAAGGATCTTAACATGAATGTAAAGTTTTTTTTGAAAGTGGTTTAGTGCATATATTAAAAATATCATTGCTACGAGCCACAACAAGAATACAAAAATCTACAAAACTTTATAGTTAACCCCATAGTAGGGGTGTCACAGACTCCAGCAGCAAGTAACCAAATGGTTAAATAGTTCAAGTTAAGTAGCTAAAGACAAGTCTTCAATCCTGCCGATTGAGAATTCTTTCTCAATAGTTAGAGGAGACATGATCCCTATCCGGAGAGCCCCGCTGATCCACTCCAACAAGCGTTACTCCAGGTCCATTAATACCCTCCGAGAGATCCACCACAGCCACAACCTCATCATTAACAAGTGAGTCATGATTTTTGATTGTCACTCTTGAGGCTAAAGGAGGGTCCACCAAGGTGTCAAGATCCTTTGGGATACCGGCAACTGGGATTTTTCAAAAATCAGAGTTCTATCTTTTTTCACTCTAGTTGATTGGGCTAAGGGCTTTCCATGTCTCTTGAAACTTTAATACAATGTGAAGTTGTAGTTATGCATTTTTTACTTTAACTCTTGAAACTACACTACTATATATGCTGAAGTAAAATCTAATATATACCGCATAGTACTGCTTCATCGAAAAATTGCAAAAGTTGGAGTGAGGTTCAAGCCTCACATGTCCCACCTAGTCTACATAGTACAACTTCTTTAAATGTTTGAAAAAATTAAGGTGAGACTTCGCATTTCGCACCTTGATTGGATGATTTTTCTTTTCTCTTATTAATAACCAAACTTGATCCGTTAGGACTTGTTAAGGGCCCGTTTGGATACAGCGGATCCCAACTTCTTAACCACCCAGGAACTGCTACAGTAGATTCCAACATCCAAACATCAGAATAGGTCCTCACGAGCTGGGCTCCCAGCACGATAACCGAGGCATATTTTGTATTGAATGGAGAAACTCGTAAGATGAGCTTCTGGCAGCTTCTCCACTTGTTGATTTTTTGTGACCATTTTACCCCTGTTTATTTTTAGCATATACCTATATAATCTTTTATTTAATCAAACTTTGGGGTAATTTACCTCACATATCATTTGGAGATCAATCCCGGGTAAAACAATAATTTAAATTTAATTTTTTTAAATATAAAAAATAAAAAACAAGTTTTCAAAATAAAAAAATTAGAAAAAAAAACAATTAAAATGAATTTATAATGAATTTTAATTTAATCAAAGTCTAGGGGTAATTTAGGAATTTCCTTTGACAAGACATCACTCATTACCAGAAACCTTCTGTCTATCCAAACAACTTTCAACCATCAAGAAAAAGATGCTCCTCAATCCACATTCCCAGAAGCTGACTTCTGATCAGAAGCTAACATTTAAGAGTTGCACCCAAACGCACCCTAAGACTCTCTAGTCCCTGATGGAAGTATAACTACTTATATCATTTATTAGATTATTAAAATAAAATAATAAAGAAAAATGATTTATCGATTTGTTAAAGATTTCTTCTAACACGCCATTTATTTTATCACTGTTCTCACGTGGAATCTAAGCTTCCTTCAAGCTGCATGTGTAGTATTTTATCAACTATTTTAATTTGTTTTCAAATTTGATAACGTGATAATCTAAGCATCTGTTAGTTTCCCAATGTACGTGATCATTGACAATCCAAAATGTATAAATGTATGTCATGCGTAGGGGTGAGCAACCGGTCTGGGACCGGAACCGGTTTTTTACCTTAAATTTCAAAAAACTATATGGACCGGTCTGGACCAGACCGGAACCGAATTTGCTCCGGACCCCAGACCGAAGAGCGGACTGGTTGGGTCCTGTCCGATCGAAAAACCCAGACTGGACCGGTCCTTGGTCTCCCTTAGTCACACGGGACAGATTTGTGTCCCACGATGGACTGGGATGTGTCCCACGCAAGACTAATTCGTCACAGCACTTAAAGTGTGTCTATTGGTGGTGGACTGTGAGAGACAATTGAGATAAGGCGACGATTGTTTACTAAGGGCCTAAGGCTCAAGGGGTAAAAAGCTCTGCCTCGACCCGGAAATAATAAAAACAAAATTGTTTGGGGGTGGCAAGTGGCATCAGACTCAATTTTCACGTCCAAACAAATTTGGTATTGTAAAACTATAATGGTTCCGTGAAAAAGTGAAAAAGAACAAACGCGTTGAAATCATACTATCGTCCACTCGACCACTTCATTATAATATGTGATATTTGGATATCCAACCTTCTGAATTTCATAATATGTACATGCATCTACCACTTTTGCACTGCATCTGTATTACTGAATTTCTAAATATCACCAGAAAACTACTTAAATCGTCTGCGTGAATTATCATTTTGCCCTTATGTCTTTTCTACTTATATAACTCTTCATTTCACTCTCGTAACACCACTCTGTCTTCATATTACTCTCATATTTCATCCAAAAACATGTCTTGGAGGTCAGGAAAAGAGTCAGCAGACTCCCCAAACTACTCAAATCTGGTAAAATACCTCGTTTAGTTTTAGTTTTTGTTTTTAATTTTGTTTTTGGTCGGGCGTCCGCGGACGCTCGCCCGTTGGGTAGGTTTCTCCCGCGAACACCTGACCCCAATAGACGGGCATCTATAGGAGCCGCCCCCTCCCAATGGAGGGGCGTCTCCGGCGCCCCTCCATTTTTTTTAATATTTAATTTTATTATTTAAATTGATTTTAATATGTGATAATTGTTAAATAAATTGATTATTAAGTTAATAATTGATTAAATTAGTTGAGTAATTAGTTAAATTGATTAATTATTAAAATTAGTTTCATTGATTGATCAATTTGGAAATTAAGTAATTTAAATCCATTAACGAAATTTAAATTTCGAAAATTGAATTAATACTCATCGGGTTACCGTGGAGGAAAAGGAAAATCAGTTCCCTTACACTTTGTATATAGTTTAGTTGATGAGTCAGATCACCGTCATACACGTACACGAGGTGTTTCTGCTTCAGTTAGGAGAGAGATATATATTTTACGTCGTCGTCAGACACGTGAGGATTCTTTCGACGATGATGATGATTCAGATGAGGTGGAGAGTCACGACGAGAGTGACGATGGGGGTTAGTATGGCTTGGAGCCGCAGGAGGAGGCGAGACAGCAGTATGGTAGAGGATGGGGGCAACATGTTAGTCATTCTTCGGCTGAGTGGGTCATTCGGAAGGGTCGAGGTGACCGGTTTGTGACCGGTGATTTGAGTTCGTGCATTGCAGACGCGCGAGCTCAGAAGAAGAAGAAGAGGGTTGAGGACGATTCTTGGATCGTGACTGGTGTGATGCCCAGTGGTCCTTTAGACGACAACGTCATTCTGAGTTTCGGATGAAGGGAATGTGTTCTAAAAGTTTTACTTTTAAATGTCAATTATTATGAATTGAATGAGAAATCATTTTGTTCCTTGTTTATGTTATTCGTCTTTTAGAATTGTTAAGGAAGAGGCTCTTGGTCCTTAACCGTAGAGCTCTAAAAGATATTGGTTTACATAAAACAAAAGATATTCGCAATCATGTTAATTAACATGAGACATTAATTACCGAGTTAAGATTGTCGTGTTGGTCATAGATCATTGTAGCTCTACAAGTGAGTGACAACACAGGTACACAAAAGAGGAAAATATTACTTTTGTATATTCAATAGACCTAATAAGTAAAACAATATAGAATTGTGTTTTCTGTGTCATTAATGTTTTACTGTATCTTTGGTCCTTTGATATGAGACTTATATCCGATCACTTAAGAATTGCTTAATTAGACTAGTGTCTTGAGCTATCGATGAGTGTACTGTAAAGGCATTGGTTGATTAAGTATGACTTTTGTTGGAGAATATAGTTAGTCAAAAGATTATCATTGCCCATCTTAATTGAGTGATGATATTAGTGGGCCCCTTGATAAAACAAAGTTATAATGTGCACAATGTGATTTAAGTTAAGTCACATATTTATAACTAGCTTAAAGAGATCAAGAAATGAATACTAATACAAAGATGACACAATACTACTTTGTGTGTATTCTTAATATCATGAGGCAAGGGACGGACACAAGTGATGCACTCAATCACTGAATGGATTGGGTTTGGTTCGAGTGGAATTAAGACATCTAACTAATTGGTAGCTATAATGTGTAGCTAGATACCGCTTATAGCTTGTGATATTAAGTTCTTAATATCACTGCCAACTTAGTCTAGATCCTCTCATAGGTCACACCAAAAAACTGGGAAACAAGAAATGAGAATTTTGAGTTCATAGGATGTGTCAGGTTTCATGTAGAAAGTATGACACATGGGGTGAACAAGCAAAATCAAAATTATGTTGTGATTAATGACATAATTAGAATCTAAATTAAATTCATATGTGATGTAAATATTATGGGGTGTAACGATTTATCATTACGTAGGATAATATGTTACATAAGTTGTGAATTTACTACTAATCCCGAAATGTCAAATTAAATAGGGGTAAAACCGAAATTTGACCAACTGCGGGACTGTGCAAAAACGGTCGACCGTTTACTGTTGATCGGTCGACCGAACTATGCACGGTTGACCGGACACGTCTCGACCGATAATAGTGAATTTTTGTATGTTCGGAACGGTCGACCGAATCTATCGGTCGGTCGACCGAACATTGCGATGAAATAGTTTTACTGTTGAGAACGGTCGACCGAGTGTCTAACGGTCGACCGAAACTTGGTTCGAACGGTCGACCAAACCTCCAAACGGTTGACCGGTCGAGACGGTTTTCTGCAGAATTAATTTAAGAATTAATTAGATCGTGCATGGAATTGGTCCATAATTGATTTAATTCGTGGCTAAGATTATTTGATAGCAAATAATGGATGGTTAGATGGAAGTTTGCATGAAATCATGGGCAAGAGGTTGCACATGAATAGGTAATTTGGAGAGAACTTATAAATACAAGTTTATCTCATTACCTCATTAATTAATTCATTATCTCCTTGTGCAAACTTCTCTCTCCATAATTATCCACGAAATTTCCTTAATTCTTAAGTTTAGTTTTAGTTTTCAGAGATCTTCTTCTCAAGGGAATTAAAGAGGGATTAGTAATTAGATTCTAAACCCTATTGGAGATTGAGAGGCTAGCTTTTGTCTCTCCGATCTTGTTTAGAGTCTGGTGAATACTCGGAGGCATCCGGCGCAGCAACAAGCATCCTCAACGTCTCCGGATCTTCAAGAAGTTTTAGAGAACTTCTAGGTATGAATTTTGGAGCCCAATGTGTTGTTTTAATGTGTTTTAGGCAATCATTAAAACAAACTGATGCATGCATGAAAACCAAATCGTAGAAAATATATGAATGATCCTTATTGTACAAAAAAAATTCGAAAATATATATGTACAATTAAACTAGAAATCCTACATCGGAGGCCACGTCGCCAGACGCATTTGGGAGGGCGAGGATCGGAAGGTTCTGAAGTGCCATAATCGGCACAGAGCATGTCCTACATTGCAGGCTTGGGATTCAGTGATGACTAATGATATGACATCGACCAGTGATAGTGGATTGTGTCACTTGCCTTACAACATGTTCTCCTGCCTTGACATGTCGTTGATTTCGATCTTTGTGGAGCGGTGGCAGCCTGACACCAACACTTTCCACTTGCCTTTCGGAGAGATGATGATCATGTTGCATGACGTCTTCAAGATTCTGCACATTCCTGTAGAGAGTCGTGTGGTCAGTGCTCAGGCATTGACGTCTGACTTGAAGATTTATGTATCAGAGTTGCTCAGGGTCAGCGTCGATGGTCTTGGGCAGGATAACTCATTTTGGAGTGGTGGTAGTGTTAGCATCGACGTTGTGGACGACTGTTGTAGACGGGGACGACCACCATAGACTGAGGATACACAGATGACTGACTACCTCTTCTTACTGCTAGGCTGCGTCTTGTTTGTCGACAAGAGCGGTTGCAGAGTCAGACCAAACAACCTATTGGAGGTGAGAGACCCAGATACCATTGGTCAGTACTCATGGGGCTCGGCGAAGTTGGCATATTTGTATCGTCAGTTGGGATAGCGAGCCGTGCTGATTGTTTTGGCTTTACGGGTTGTCTTACGCTGCTGCAAGCTTGGATATATGAGTATTTTCCTGCTTTCCGCCCACATCGGGAGCGGAAGATCATTGAGGAGGGTCATCCTCGTCCCCGTATGTGGGTTGTCCAGACCGAGAATAGGAGCGAGGGATGGCTCCATTCCATTCGTAGACGGCTAGATCATATGACTGCATCGTAGGTATAAATTATATATCATTCACGTTTATTTAAATTTTAAGATTTTTATTATTAACGTATAAACGTTTAAGTGGAGTGGTTGTCGTATGGTCCTGATCCAACTGTAGCTGTGTCGAGGACTACATTTATGGGTGTTATTCGTTATAAGGATATTACAAAGCCTTATTTACATGATCGCGTCTTGCGTCAGTTAAGGTACATTCAGGTGATTCCGGTTGACATCCTGACGAAAAGAACATGTAGTACGGTATGCGATTACGACTGAGAAATACATAATTGCACACCTGTAAAAATTGGCAATCGGGAGCGTGTCAGCCCAAACCTCCATATAGTGATCTTCGTCACAAGGTCCCCCGCCCCAATCAATTCGTTGACGAGCCTGTACCACATTGCCGTAATAAACGTTCTCATAAATAGGATGTGCACCTATCTCATTAGAAATCGCACGACGGACGTACAACCAATTATCTTGACCACCATGAAAGACATCGGCAACACATCAAAATCCACAGTTGTCATCAACATGTACGTCATTCCACCCCTGTAGAAATGGTAAAATGATTCCTGGAAATCTATCAATATATGAGAAGTTATCCACATCAATCCGTCCGGACACTATCAGATGGAAGGATAGCAATTCAGTATATATATTTGTTGAGATTTTTTATTTATACCGCAAGTGCACGGCGTCGATGAAGACGCGGCAAGTACGGGTCGAACACAAGGAGGGAGAGATTCTTATATTTTTGTGATTTTTTGCTTAAGGAGAGAAAAAGAGAAATAAGGTTGATTTGAGATTTTTGGATTTGTTTTAATTTTTCTAAAGCAAGAATCAACAAAAACAAAAACTAAGAAGAAACAACTATGGATGAGAGTCCAGCGGGCGAGAGTTATGAATCTTCGAGTTAGATTAGAGGTCACGAAAATTATTATAAATCAAGTGAGATATTAAGCATCATATGATAATTGATTTAACAAAAACTCATATGATCAAAACACTAACAAGAAATTAAAATAAAAATGATCTCTCTTCTCTAACCCTAAATCCGTCACCCCCACCCTTTGTAGGGTTTTAGAAACCCATGGGGAGAAGATGAGGAGAAGGGGTCATGGAGAACATCGAGAGAATACGGAAAAGAAAAGCGAAATATTATACTAAACTACGATCTACGAAAATAAAAACAATTATTCTAAGCACGCAACAAATTATTCTAAGAGAAAAATAAAGAACAACTAAATTACTCTACTGGAATTAAGAACATGAAACATTAATCTAAAACTAAGCTTACAAAAGACAAAGATAATGGAGAATTAAAAAGGCAGAATTTTATTGCTTTAGAATGTAATACAAAAAGTTCCCCTCACAACAGAATTTCGTGGCTATTTATAGCCGATACAAGAAACCCTAGGTATGAATACGGAAGGACACGTGGTATTACACGAGTGGTTGAAATTCGGAGGCATGGATCGAAATCCGAGCAGCGTTTCCGCCGCACAATGACCGTCAGATGCGGCGGAATCGCCGCATGGATGGTCCAGATCGTTTTGTGCTTTTTGTGGTGTGTTTTTGGTATGTTCTAGCTGGCCTCCATGCGTCTGAATCAATCATTGCATATCTTTGGAGATCCAAATTTAATTTCTTCTTGAATACCTCTCCAAAATAACTTTTTAGTCCTTCTAATTTGCGATCAGGTCCCTGGCTTCTTATGCAATCAATTGGACTTCAACTTGAGCTTGAATCTCTAGCTAATTGGTCTTTGTGATCCATCTGAGTCCATTGCAAGCGTTTTAGCTCGAATATTGGTAAATTGCATTGTAACTCCTGAATTCTGCACAGTTCCTCAAAACAATACCTTAGTAGCATTTATTTATATAAAAATAATCTAAATGAAAGACATATGATGCAATGTATGCAATGCATCAAATACCCCTACACCTAGATTTTGCTAGTCTCGAGCAAAACAAAACATGAAAAATATATGTATGAAAGCAGGAAAATCCTAACTCACTTTCGTAGGAATCACGGTTGCACTTAGCATGTGCAACAAGCCTTTAAACCCCTAAGTTTCCTTGGAGGACGAGTTTTGTCTCGTGAGGGTTTTCAGTTGACACACCCACAAAGTCTTAATTCAATGTTTCATTAATAACTCTCAATATCTCCACCTCAACCTTATACATCTCACTTAGAATTCTTGCATGCTCATTATATAAATCTAACTCATAAAAATTCTAACTTGGTCTTTGTTCCTCCACATTCACACCACTAACCCTTCTACACATGTTATCACTTAAATTTTTTTGCACGCCTCCTCTGGTGGTGAAGTATCATTTGGATCAACCATGGCATGGATCATTCTTTTAACTTTGGGCCTTGAGTAATAATTCCCCGAGATTCAACATATTTGCTTTATTTGACACTTTTACCCTTTTGCATTCGTGTAGCGAGTTTGGTCGATAATCCCGAGCTGGCAGACTCAAGTTACCGGGTTTCAAGATACCCCTACGGACCAGTGACTCGAAGGCTTGGGCTTTTGTAATCATTTTGCAAGATGTGCTTTTCTCACTTTTATTCCCCTTTCCTCAAGGCTTAATTGTTATCAGAAGTCCACACTTCCCGGTATATTTTCCTCAACCACTTCAAAGATTTGATTCATCCAATTTAAGTGCATACATGTCTTAAAGGGTAATGAGTTATTTCTTTGGAACTTAGATTTATGTCATAATTTCTACAAGCAGAACTATATAATAAGGAACAAAAGCTCAATCCAATTTGTACTCGGGTTTTGGTGGTTCAATCTTAAGCTATGTCGTGAAACATTGATTTTTTTATTTTTTTTAAATAAAAACAAAACATATAGGTAGATAACTAGTCACCCCCTACACCTATTTCATGCATTGTCCTCAATGTATGCAAAATTAAATAGTATAGGACATGCAAGAAAAATAAAGTTACCGCCTTCGGGATGACGACTCTCCACGGTCGGAGAGTGCTTTGTTCAGTTTGCTATTGAGGCGCTTCATCCCGCCCCACATTCGGGACCTATGCTCGTCAGAGTTTTCTGGGGTTGACTGAGCCCAGAATGTTGCGGAGTCTTCAGACGACTCACTTGATTGCACAGCATCCTCCATTTCTGGAGGTGTCCACAGGTCCGCTATAGTGTCACGGTAGGAGGATGTCTCTCGTTCCACCGTACAAGGGAGCATGTCGGCTTCGTATACCCAGAAAGACTCATAGGCCATGAAGTGCTTGCAGATAGTGGTGACAAGGCATGGCAGAGGTTGGGAGTTGCGTTGGTGGCCTTCTCCAATGGTGGTCAGAAGCCGTCGACACATACAGTAAGTGCGATCACGGGTCATCAGGGAGTGAACGATGCCCATCTCAACGGTGCGAAAAGAAGTGTTGTGGGTATTACTCATGACGTTTTGGCATGCCCACCTACATGTTGTAAAGACATTCCGGTACATGGATGTGCCCTTGATACCCCGATCACGACTCAGCACACAATCTGGTCCCATGAGTGACCGATAGAAACTGAGTTCCTCGGATGGCAAAGTGGAGGCCCCTTGTGGTATGTCAGTCAAGTTGGAGATGATGTGGAGGTCAATCGCCCAGACTTTGTTTCTCCAATTCAGTAAAATGTACCCACTGTCCAGGTCTATGTTAGTGATACTGCTATAGAACTCCTCCACTAAGCAGGGGCAGTACACATCATTGTTATTATGGACCAAGTAGCTCCAACTCCGTGCTATGATTTCGTCGTAAAAGTGGGTGCCGTTTTGATCACTAACAAGCAACGGGTGGAAGTTCTTCTCGGGAAACACCATGGTGATAGAATACTGCCAAAGTGGTATGCGTTAGATTTAGAAAAATAAGTCATGTACTTCCACCGTTTTCCAAAATAAGTCATGTACCAATTTTTTTATTTTTTTTTTGAATTTTTTTTCGTTTTTTTAGAAATAAACTAAAACTTAATCAGAATGAGGAATTGCGTGTAAAAACACGACTTCCTCTGCAACATTGGAGGGACGATTTAAGTAAGGCTTCAATCGATGCCCGTTAACTTTAAAGTTTTCACCGTTCTCCAGATTACTGATCTCGACCGCTCCGTGAGGGAAAACAGTTTTGATAATGAAAGGGCCGGTCCAACGACTCTTGAGTTTGCCGGAAAAGAGATGAAGGCGAGAGTTATAGAGAAGGACCAACTGTCCAGGAGAAAAAGATTTCCTAACGATGGATTTATCATGAAAAACCTTGGTCTTTTCCTTATAAATTTTAGCATTTTCATACGCCTCATTTCTTATTTCCTCAAGCTCAACTAAATCCAATTTTCGAGCATTACCAGCTGCCTCTAAATCCATATTCAGTTGCTTAATAGCCCAAAGGGCTCTATGCTCCAATTCGACCGGTAAGTGGCACACTTTTCCATAGACTAACCGGTAAGGGGACATTCCTAAATTGGTCTTGAAAGCGGTCCGATAGGCCCACAACGCATCATTAATTCTTACAGACCAATCCTTACGTGAGGCATTAACCGTTTTTTCCAGAATTTGCTTGATTTGTCTATTGGAAACCTCAACTTGTCCACTTGTTTGAGGGTGATACGGGGTAGCTAACTTATGAGTTATGGAATATTTTCTCATCAAAGCTTCAAATGATCGATTACAAAAATGAGTACCCCGGTCACTGATAATGGTACGTGGAGTACCGAATCGGGAGAAAATATTCTCCTTCAGAAATTTGACAACAACTTTGTTGTCATTGGATTTTGTGGGGATAGCCTCAACCCACTTGGGCACATAGTCCACAGCTAGCAAGATATACTCCTTCCCAAAAGACATTGGAAACGGGCCCATAAAATCGATGCCCCAAACATCGAAGATATCAACTATGAGAATAGGATACAGAGGCATCATGTCTCTACGAGAGAGTTTTCCTAGCATTTGACATCTAGAGCAAGAATTACAAAATGTAAATGCATCCTTAAATAGGGCGGGCCAATAAAATCCACACTGTAAAACTTTGGCCGCGGTTTTCTTAGCTCCAAAATGTCCTCCACATGCTTGGTCATGACAAAAAGATAGAACACTTGCAAATTCCTCCTCAGGAACACATCTCCTAATGATTTGATCCGAACAATATTTGAAAAGATATGGGTCATCCCAATAAAAATTCTTCACTAGGGACCTAAATTTGGCTTGATCGTTCTTAGACCATTCAGTCGGGGTCACACCAGTTACTAAGAAATTGACTATATCGGCGAACCATGGTTCGCCAGACACAGCCATAATTTGTTCATCCGGAAAGTTCTCATTCACTGGTGTGTTATTCACTGGGATAAGAGGAATTCTAGACACGTGGTCGGCGACTACATTTTCACAACCATTTTCACGGATTTCGACATCAAATTCTTGCAGTAGTAGGATCCAGCGCAATAAACGCGGCTTAGCATCCTTTTTGTTCACTAAATGTCTTATGGCCGCATGATCCGTGTAAATAATCACATGTGTGCCTATCAAATATTGTCTAAATTTTTCCAAGGCAAAAATGACTGCTAGAAATTCTTTCTCGGTTACCGTATAGTTCAATTGGGCGTCATTCAAAGTTTTACTAGCATAATATATCACGTGAGGTTTCTTTTCAATTTTCTGACCCAACACCGCTCCTATGGCGTAATTCGATGCATCACACATTATCTCAAAGGGTTGGGTCCAATCGGGTGAATGAATAATGGGTGCCGACGTCAATTCCCTCGTAAGGTGGTTAAAGGACTCCAAACATTTATCCGAAAATTCAAACTTAAAGTCCTTCGCTAATAATTCAGTCAATGGTCTAGCCACCTTACTAAAGTCCTTGATAAACCTTCGATAGAATCCGGCATGCCCTAAAAATGAACGAATCTCTTTGACATTTGTTGGTGGAGGGAGATGCTTAATCAAATCCACCTTGGCTTTATCCACTTGAATGCCATCCTTCGACACAATGTGACCAAGTACTATTCCATTCTTAACCATGAAATGACATTTTTCCCAATTTAAGGTCAAGTTCTTCTCCTTACACCTTACTAGTACTAATTCCAAATGGTTCAAACAATTGGCAAAAGTGGGACCAAAGACAGAGAAATCATCCATGAAAATTTCCATGAAATTATCCACCATATCAGAGAAGATGCTAACCATACATCTTTGAAATGTGGCAAGAGCATTGCACAAACCAAAGGGCATGCGACGGAAAGCAAATGTGTCGAATGGGCACGTGAAGGTAGTTTTCTCCTGATCCTCAGGAGCGATAGGAATTTGGTTATAGCCGGAATATCCATCAAGAAAACAATAATACTCATATCCGGTTAACCGTTCTAGCATTTGATCTATGAAAGGAAGAGAGAAGTGGTCCTTACGGGTTGCAGAATTCAGTTTCCTATAGTCAATGCAAATCCTCCACCTGGTTTGGATACGGGTCGGGACTAACTCATTCTGCTCATTCTCAACTACAGTGACTCCAGATTTCTTAGGGACAACCTGAACAAGACTAACCCAAGCACTATCGGATATAGGGTATATAATTCCATTGTCTAACCACTTAAGTATTTCCTTTTTGACCGCCTCAGTTAGGACCGGGTTAAGCCACCTTTGCGGATCCCTACGGGGTTGAGTATTATCGTTCAAATGGATCCTATGTTGGACTATAGATGGGCTAATTCCCTTGATATCGGTCATGGTCCATCCAATAGCTTCTTTATTCCTACTGAGGACTCTCAACAATTCCTTCTCTTGATTAGGGGTCAAATCCGATGCTATGATAACTGGGAGGGTGGATGAGGGTCCTAAAAATGCATACTTCAGTGTAGTAGGGAGAGGCTTCAACTCTAGTGATGGTGGTTCTTGTAGTGAGGGTTTGGATTGAGGTCTTGGTTCGGCTAAAAGTCTACCTAAGGCTGGCCAATTGGGTGACGATTGATTCGAACCTATATGATTGATTTAGTCACAAATTATGGCCTCACCACTCAGGTTCTTTTGAAAATCAACTTCATCCAATTGGGTGAAATTTAAGTAATCCAAAATCAAATCATCCTCACTACAATCCTGAATATAATTCAATTCACTCGATTCATCAGAGAAAATTTCAGGTTGCTTCCCTAAGTTAAAAATATTTAGCTCAGCAGTCAAATTTCCAAATGACAATTTCATCAATCCATTCCTACAATTGATCAGGGCATTGGAAGTGGCTAAAAAAGGCCTTCCTAAGATCACAGGAATTTGATTGCTAGGGTTAGCAACAGGCTCCGTGTCTAACACAACAAAGTCCACAGGAAATATGAATTCACCCACTTTGATCAGAACATCATCAACCACACCTTTAGGAATCTTAACAGATCTATCAGCCAATTGGAGTGTGGTCCTAGTCTGTTTAAGGTCTCCTATATCCAATTCTTTATATACAGAGTAGGGAAGCAGATTAACACTAGCACCCAAATCCAGCAAGGCCCTATTGATTAAGGTGTTACCAATTACACATGAAATAGTTGGACAACCAGGGTCTTTATATTTGATTTGTGTGGGTTGGGTTAACACAGAGCTTATATTTGCAGTTAAGAAGGCTCTTTTTGGTACTTGTGTTTTCCTTTTCTTGGTGCACAAGTCTTTTAAGAATCTTGCATAAGGTGGAATTTGTTGAATAACTTCTAATAGAGGGATGTTTACTTTTACTTGCTTAAAAACTTCCAACATTTTATCCATTTGATTTGTATGATTTTTATTAAGTCTATTAGGGAATGGTGCTTTAGGAATGAATACTCTTTCAGGTTCAGTTGATTCAATTTCAATTGGTTCCTCAGATTGAATTGGCGGCTCATTAGATGGCTCAGGTGTGACGGAATTATTAGGCTCATTAGCCAAAGGGTGAGTGACATTGTTATTAACAGATTTCCCAGATCTTAATGTAAATATAGCATTAATGTGTTGATTTTGCTCTTCTTCTTGAACCATATGAACTGGTCTGTTGTTATTGTTCACATTAGGAGGTGGTGCATTATGTGGTACATTAGGTGGAGGCCTAATTTGTTGAGGATTGAATGATTGAGGATTAAATGGTTGAGGTGGTTGATATGACATATGTTGATGTGGTTGATATGGCATATGTTGATTATGTGGATTGTTAATTCTTGGGTTCACCTCGGGTTGGCTTGGGAATCTTTCCCTTTCTCTTTCACCTACAACTTGTGCTAATTGACTTACTTGAGTCTCTAGCTTTTGAAAAGATTGAGTAGTTATTTGAACAAATGTTTTCATTTGGTTTTCCAAATCAGTTAATCGGCCATCACTATTATTGTTGTTGTTGTTTGAGTACATTTGTTGTCTAGGTGGTTGACCTTGCTGAGCCATGGGTGCAGGATTTGAATTCCCTTGGCTCCATGAAAAATTGGGATGGTTGCGCCAACCTGGATTATAGGTTGACGAATAAGGGTCGTTCCTAGGACGATTAAATGCAGCATTAACTTGTTCCATGTCCGAAGAAATGTGTGCACACTCCTCCAAAACATGACCAGTTTGACCACACCTAGAGCAAGAAACAGAAGAGATTTGATTTACTAGGGGTCGGGTTTGAAGCTCTAGAGTTTCCATCCTACGCATAAGGGTGGCTAATTTCACTTCAGCAGCTATAGAAGCATCTACAGCTAAGACACCTGATCTGGATTGATTTGCTATTCTAGATCCAATACTCGGGTTGGTCGGTGCCCTAGCAGTGTCCCATTGCGTACTATTATCAGCCAAGTCTTCAAGAAAAGTCCAAGCATCATTCTCATTTTTGGACATAAAGCTTCCTTGGCTTACAGATTCTAGCATAACTCTAGATGTAGGTGTCAATCCCTCATAGATAATTTGGCACAATTGCCATCTTGGAATTCCGTGATGAGGGCATTGGGTCAGAAGGTGCTTAAATCTTTCCAAATAGGAATAGAATGACTCGCTCTCAGATTGAACGAATGCACAAATTTCATTCCTAATCCTAATAGTCTTATGGTTGGGGAAATATTTCTTTAAAAACACTTGAACAAACTCAACCCAACTCCTAATAGATCTTTCGGCTAGACTATATAGCCATTTTTTAGCGTCGTCCTTCAGTGCTAGAGGCACGAATTTAAGACGCACTGCCTCCTCAGGGATATGCTGGTATTGCATAAGGGAGCAGATTTCCTCAAATTCTCTAAGGAAGAGATATGGATCTTCCTTAGAGGTGAACTTGGGCAACATACTCAGGTATTGTGCCTTGAGTTCGAAGTCGCAACCCGGTGGGCATAACGATGCACGATGGCTGAGCAGCCATCGTTGGGTAGCACCGATCCCTCAGAGTCATAGGTGGTGCAACAGGTGGGTCCACTACATTCTCACCCATTGGATCCGGGTGAGGTGGTGCAACAGGTGGATTGGGGTTAAGCTCTAGACTGGAATCTAGATGAACTCGTGAGAGTCGATTGCTCAAGTCCCGAACCCAAATCTGAGTGCACCGGTTTGAATTAATTTTTGAATTCAAATTCAAAATTTAAATTCAAAATTCAAATTCAAGAATCAATTGATTTTTTATTTTTTTGTAACATTTTTTTTCAAAAAATGAAACAAACAATAGAAGTGGAAAAGATGAGAAAGGAATCCTAATCTAGAGAATTGAGGTGAGAAGAGAAAGAAGACTCAGATGAGAAGGGAAACTTAACTTTAAAAGATAGATGAGAGGGTTGGTCAGAAGTTTCCTAAACAAGCACGGTTCAAACAATCCTAGACCTAGTGTAGCTTAAGTCTAGACGACTCCTAACTGATTGAGTCGAATTGATTCGCTTGATTCACCTCCCTCACTAATCAAACCAAATTGGCCAGGCCGTGTATAGCTAGTGGGGGCGCTTCCGACAGAGTCGGTGCCAATTAGACAACCACTTCGCTTGGAAGACTTACGTCAACACAAAAACACTTTCTAGACACCAAATTAAAATTGATCAGCTTCAAGTCATAGCAAGTCAAACCAATCTTCTCCTTAATTGAGTCTGAATCCTTAGGGGTCAATGTCTAATTGATTTTAATTAAGGCTTGGGTGACACTTTGGGATTGTTATTTGTGGGCCACGGAAGGGTGATGAAATCCCCACCGTATCTTTTCCTACGGAGTTTCCCTTAAGATAGTTTAACCTAAATCTAGCAGAGATAGTCAAACATTGGTCTGTAGTGGGGGACAATTGCAAGGTTGTATGCAAACTAAATTATATGTTTAAATGCACTCAATAAAAACCACGCACGTACCTTGCCTCCAGCACTCTTCAACAATGAATTGATTTGCAAAATTTAGCATAGATAATGCGAGAAAATCTTTAAATGATGCATGCACTAAGGCCTTTCTAATTTTGCAAAATTTTAGGTCACAAGTTGAATTAGTGCCAATTATGGAAGTTTGCCCTACACATGCAATTCTACCAAAAAGTAAATTTTCCGAAAATGGAAATTACGAGGAAAAAGGCAACAAATGTTACCTACGCACGCTCAGTCGGGTTCGCCGCCCGCTCTCGAAACTTCCCAGCAGCTCTACGCGTCCACCCAGAGATGACTCACGTCTCAGAAAACTTTCACGCCCAGAAATCCAACCCGTGCGGCGTTTCCGCCGCAAACTACACTGCTGGTGCGGCGATTTCGCCGCTTGGTCACCTTGGATTGCGTTCGGATATTTACGTCGTCTCTAATACTTCCTGAAAAGCACAGAGAAAACGTTAGATCGCGAAAAACCAAGATCCAAACAAAATAAACAAAAATCACAAAAAAAGAACTTGAAATTCTCGTCGCCTCCCCGGCAACGGCGCCAAAAACTTGTTGAGATTTTTTTGTTTATACCGCAAGTGCACGGCGTCGATGAAGACGCGGCAAGTACGGGTCGAACACAAGGAGGGAGAGATTCTTATATTTTTGTGATTTTTTTGCTTAAGGAGAGAAAAAGAGAAATAGGGTTGATTTGAGATTTTTGGATTTGTTTCAATTTTTCTAAAGCAAGAATCAACAAAAACAAAAACTAAGAAGAAACAACTATGGATGAGAGTCCAGCGGGCGAGAGTTATGAATCTTTGAGTTAGATTAGAGGTCACGAAAATTATTATAAATCAAGTGAGATATTAAGCATCATATGATAATTGATTTAACAAAAACTCATATGATCAAAACACTAACAAGAAATTAAAATAAAAACGATCTCTCTTCTCTAACCCTAAATCCGTCACCCCCACCCTTTGGAGGGTTTTAGAAACCCATGGGGAGAAGATGAGGAGAAGGGGTCATGGAGATCATCGAGAGAATACGGAAAAGAAAGGCAAATATTATACTAAACTACGATCTACGAAAATAAAAGCAATTATTCTAAGCACGCAACAAATTATTCTAAGAGAAAAATAAAGAACAACTAAATTACTCTACTGGAATTAAGAACATGAAACATTAATCTAAAACTAAGCTTACAAAAGACAAAGATAATGGAGAATTAAAAGGGCAGAATTTTATTGCTTTAGAATGTAATACAAAAAGTTCCCCTCACAACACAATTTCGTGGCTATTTATAGCCGATACAAGAAACCCTAGGTATGAATACGGAAGGACACGTGGTATTACACGAGTGGTTGAAATTCGGAGGCATGGATCGAAATCCGAGCGGCGTTTCCGCCGCACAATGACCGTCAGATGCGGCGGAATCGCCGCATGGATGGTCCATATCGTTTTGTGCTTTTTGTGGTGTGTTTTTGGTATGTTCTAGCTGGCCTCCATGCGTCTGAATCAATCATTGCATATCTTTGGAGATCCGAATTTAATTTCTTCTTGAATACCTCTCCAAAATAACTTTTTAGTCCTTCTAATTTGCGATCAGGTCCCTGACTTCTTATGCAATCAATTGGACTTCAACTTGAGCTTGAATCTCTAGCTAATTGGTCTTTGTGATCCATCTGAGTCCATTGCAAGCATTTTAGCTCGAATATTGGTAAATTGCATTGTAACTCCTGAATTCTGCAAAGTTGCTCAAAACAATACCTTAGTAGCATTTATTTATATAAAAATAATCTAAATGAAAGACATATGATGCAATGTATGCAATGCATCAATATTAATAACAACAAACAACTAAGTAATAATAGTAACAACAAACATAACGTCATACCAGATCTTGCGCCCATGGTTACGGACGATCGAGATGAATTGGAAGACTGATCACGACCCCTGCTCCCACTACTGGAAGACCAACCACGACCTCACTCAGCATACTCAAAGGCACTCGGGTCCCGACGTGTCGACTTTCCCCTTGGTCAACCTCGTACCTTAGTATTTTCAACGGGTTCTTGATAGTTCGACTGATTCGGGTGTAACTGTGTGTATAACATACGAGAGTCACTACGAATTATTGTAGGGTCACTCCCCGAAATCTCATCAATGAGCTTCCGAAAATGCTCGATGTCTTGTGCTGATTGATCCACAAACTCTGACATCTGGACTCCTTCTCCAATGACAAATGTTTTCCAGAATGGATGAATCTGTTCTAAATAAATTACATCACCTGACTCAATACAATTTTGCATGGTACAGGCACAAAGAATTTCATGTGATGTCAGAAAAGCACACCCACAGCGATATTTAACTTGATTGCTTAAGCCTTGCATTCTCTTCAACTCCTCACTCAATAATGATAAGTAGTGATGCGAAACTTGACCATTTATATGCTGATACAAAGAACCTATGTAGTTTGTCAAATTGCCGAAATGAAGGACTTTGTTCGTCCAATTCAACACAAACTTTTCTTTATGCACTAACCACGTGTCTTACAGATACGTCGTGAGAACTGGCCAATCCTGAAAAGTATCTTTCAGATTACGGACTGCTTTATCGTACTCGGTCTGTGAAGCAGAAAACATGACTCTCCTCCTATTTCCACGCCTCAAATTCTCTGCAAACTGCTTGTTCTCCAAAAGTAGCAAAGCAGTTACTAGGATCTTAACATGAATGTAAAGTTTTTTTTTGAAAGTGGTTTAGTGCATATATTAAAAATATCATTGCTATGAGCCATAACAAGGATACAAAAATCTACAAAACTTTATAGTTAACCCCATAGTAGGGGTGTCACAGACTCCAGCAGAAAGTAACCAAATGGTTAAAAAATTCAAGTTAAGTAGCTAAAGACAAGTCAGTCCAGCTAATTGAGAATTCTTCCTCAATGGTTAGAGGAGACATGATCCCTGTCCAGAGATCCCTACTGATCCGCTTCAACAAGCGTTAGTCCAGGTCCATTAATACCCTCCGAGAGATCCACCGCAGCCACAACCTCGTCATTAACAACAAGTGAGTTATGATTTCTTGTTGTCACTCTTGACGCTAAAGGATGATCCACCGGGGTGTCAAGATCCATCGGGATACCGGCAACTAGGGATGCTTCAAAAATCAGAGTTCTGTCTTTTTTTCACTCCAGTGGATTGGGCTAAGGGCTCTCCATGTCTCTTGAAACTTTAACTACAATGTCAAGTTGTAGTTATGCATTTTTCACTTTAACTCTTGAAACTACACTACTATATTTTTGAAGTAAAATCTAATATATACTGCATAGTACTACTGCTTCATCAAAAAATTGCAAAAGTTGGAATGAGGTTCAAGCCTCACATGTCCCACCTAGTCTACATAGTACAACTTCTTTAAATGTTCAGAAAAAGTGGACTACTATTCTTCGCCGGAAAACTACTTAAATCTCCCCAACAATTACCTTTTTGCCTTTAACAAATCACTTAATACCCATTCTGTCCCGTGTCTTTAAATAACGTTTTTGACTCAGTTTTACTCACATTCCTAGTACCAACATCACGAAAATGTCTAGCGAAGCACCTGGATCCGGTGGGGTAACGAAGGCGTATTTTTTTTCCCGACTCAGGCAATTTTTTAGTTTTTTTTAATTTTCTGTTAAATATTTTTTTTTCAGGTTCCGTTGCAAGATTTCGGTGGTGATGGAATAGATTACAGTATATAGTGTGATATATGGAATATATGACAAAGGTGGAGTGTTGGAGTATTTCTATCGATCGGTCATATAGGCCCGAGTCAGACATCAAATTGCTTGCTTCGATTTGAATTATCCGGAGGTTACCTTATATATATCACTTATATATATCAAAAATATATCAATCAAAGAGATGTACAATCAAACCTATTTCTCGATTCAATAGAAGCCCAAACTTTTTGATAATAAACAAATATTTACAACAATCGAGGAAGCTTGTAAATGGGCGAAACAAATTGCAATAAGAGCCGGATTTTTTTTGGTTATATCATCATACAAACAAAAGGCAGATAACAAGATGGATTGTTACCTGAGATGTGATCGCAGAAATGAAATGAGTTCTCGTGATACGAGTATTGCATTACGAAAGAACACAAAAAGAAAAGGTTGCGGTTCTCGTGATGGATGGGTCGTTGTTTCTAATAGCACTTATGGGCAGCACAACCACGCACTTGCACTTTATTCAGAGGGTCACCGACAGGTCAGCGGACTTAGTGCTGGGGCCAAGCAAATTGTTCGTGATATGACTGAGGCACAAGTAAGACCACGTAACATTTTGTTGGCAGTAAAGGAGAAATTCCAGGTCGTTTTATGTAGGATAACATTTCTACAATCTCAATCAAAGCCACATTTATAACTTCAGAGAGTACACGAGGATGACGAAATCTGAAGACAGGAAACCCGCTCAGCAGTTTCTCAGTCAGGCAGTGCAATATAACTATTTGCATTGGACTGTGGCATATGAAGAAACTAATGTCCTCACTCACGCATGTTTGGCACATCCGACTTCAGTTCAGTTGTTGCATATATACCCATTCGTAATCTGCATGGATTCGACGTATAAGATGAACAAGTACAAGATGTCTTTGTTTGAGATGGTTGAGGTTACTCCAACAAACATGAATTTCCTAGTCGGATATGCGATTTTAAAGGATGAGACCGAGTCTAGTTACCGGTGGGTGTTGGAGAGGTTGCGAGATCTGTTATTGAATATGTAGGATTTCTAGTTTAATTGCACATATATATTTTCGAAATTTTTATGCACAATAAGGATCAATTACAATTTTCTATGATTTGTTTCATGCATGCATCGATTTGTTTCAATAACTAGTTTCAAAACTTTATTAAAACAAATATGGGCTCCGAATTTCATACTTAGAAGTTCTCTAAAACTTCTTGATGATCCAGAGACGTTGAGGATGCTTGTCGCTGCGTCGGATGCCTCCGAGTATTCACCAAACTCTAAACAAGACCGGAGAGAGAAGAGCTAGGCTCTCAATCTCCAATAGGGTTTAGAATCTATCTACTAACCCCTCTTTAGTTCCCTTGAAAAGAAGATCTCTGAAAACTAAAAACTAAACTCAAGAATTAAGGAAAATTCGTGGAGAATTATGGAGAGAGATGTTTGCACAAGAATATAATGAATTAAATTAACAAGGTAATGAGATAAACTTGTATTTATAAGTTCTCTCCAAATTACCTATTCATGTGCAACCTCTTGCCCATGATTTCATGCAAACTTCCATCTAACCATCCATTATTTGCTAACAAATAATATCAGCCACGAATTAAATCAGTTATGGACCAATTCCATGCATGATCTAATTAATTCTTAAATTAATTCTGCAGAAAACCGTCTGGACCGGTCGACCGTTTAGACCAAGTTTCGGTCGACCGTTCATAACTCGGTCGACCGTTCGTAACAAAAATTATTTCATCGCAATGTTCGGTCGACCGACCGATATACTTCGGTCGACCGAAAACGAACAGAAGAAATTCCCTGTTACGATCGAGACACATCCGGTCGACCGTGCAACATTCGGTCGACCGTTGACCGTTTAGCGGTCGACTGTTTTTGCACAGTGCTGCAGACTTGTCAAATTTCGGTTTAACCCCTACAAAATTTGACATTTCGGGATTAGTAGTAAGTTCACAACTTATGTAACATATTATCCTATGTAATGATGAATCATTACACCCCATAATATTTACATCACATATGAATTTAATTTAGATTCTAATTATGTTATTAATCACAACATAATTTGGATTTTGTTTGTTCACCACATGTGTCATATTTTCTACATGAAACCCGACACACCTTATGAACTCAAAAATCCTCATTTCTTGTTTCCCAGTTTTGTGGTGTGACCTATGAAAGGATTTAAACTAAGTTGACAGTGATATTAAGAGCTTAATATCACAAGCTATAAGCGATATCTAGCTACACATTATAGCTCCCAATTAGTTAGATGTCTTAATTCCACTCAAACCAAACCCCGATCCATTTAGTGATGGAGTGTACCACTTGTGTCCGTCCCTTGCCTCATGATATTAAGAATACACACAAAGTAGTATTGTGTCATCTTTGTATTAGTATTCATTTCTTGATCTCTTTAGGCTAGTTATAAATATGTGACTTAACTTAAATCACATTGTGCACATTATAACTTTGTTTTATCAAGGGGCCCACTAATATCATTACTCAATGAAGAGGGGCAATGACAATATTTTGACTAACTATCTTCTCCAACAAAAGTCATACTTAACCAACCAATGCCTTTACACTACACTTATCGATAGCTCAAGACACTAGTCTAATCAAGCATTTCTTAAGTGATCGGACATAAGTCTCATATCAAAGGACCAATGACACAGTAAAACATTAATGACACAGAAAACACAATTCTATAATGTTTTACTTATTAGGTCTATTCAGTATACAAAAGTAGTATTTTCCTCTTTCGTGTACCTGTGTTGTCACTCACTTGTAGAGTTACAATGATCTATGACCAACACGACAATCTTAACTCGGTAATTAATGTCCCATGTTAATTACCATGATTGCGAATATCTTTTGTTTTATGTAAACCATTATCTTTTAGAGTTCTACGGTTAAGGACCAAGAGCATCTTCCTTAACACTTCTGAAAGACGAATAACATAAACAAGGAACAAAATGATTTCTCATTCAATTCATAATAATTGAAATTAAAAAGTAAAACTTTTAGAACACATTCCCTTCAGAATATTGCTAGCCCGACTGCAATAATAACGGATCGTGAGATGGGTCTGATGTGACCAGTGGCAGAGGTTTTTTCCTGAGTCTGCTCATTTACTTTGCACCAGGCATATCAACAAAGACTTGTACAACTACATATACCACGTATTCGGCAAGAGCAAGCAGTTTGATGAGAGTTTTAGGCGTGGAAAGTGGATGAGAGTTATGGTTTCTGATTCACAGACGGATTATGATAAATCAGTCTGTAATCTGAAAGATTCTTTCAAGTCCTGGCCAGTGCTTACGGAGTATGTGGAAGACACGTGGTTGGTGCATAAAGAAAAGTTTGTGTTGAATTGGACGAATAAAGTTCTTCATTTCGACAACACTACGAACTGCAGGGTGGAAAGTGCACATTCGGCTTGAATGAGTGGATCACTACATCGACTGCTGTTGAACGTTTTATTTTAACCCGCAAGTGCACGGCCGCGATGAAGCGGTGGCAAGTACGGGTCGTCCTCAGGGAGGTGAGCAGCCTCTTGTTTGCACGAAATCAAGTGGCAAAAATAGGGGGAGAAAGTTGTTTACGCTAACCTACGCTACACTACGCTAAGAATTATGAAATGTGAAAGAAGCAAACAAACGATGAAATAAGAACTAAGCTAAGAATAAAACAAGAATGCTGGAATACATAAATGGAAAACCCCTAAGGGGTGGAGTGAGTGCACACATGCAAAGAGGTGGGTGTAGAATACATTCTTTAAGCACATGAAGGTGGTGTTTATCAAGCATAGGAAGTGTCTAAATGTTATGGCAAAACCTATCAATCTATTCACCAACTTAGTTGATTTAACATTTGCATATGCAAGGTGTTTATTTCAGAACCTAAACAAGCATGAGAGGTGTCTAATCATTTTGGCAAAACTCATCAAGTTGTAAATTCTATCCTAAACAAGCAAGCATACATTCATGTTTAATCAACACATTGAAATTAAAGCATTCATCTCATTCTCTAATGGATGTATGTACATCTACTCCACCCCCCAAAGGGGATGGAACTACTCACTAAACATTACACTAATTATTAAACTATGGAAAGAAAGCATATTAAAACTAAGCTAGAATTAAAAGACGATTAAACTAAAACATGCACAAACAATAAAAGAAGTATAAAACAAACAATGAAAGAAACACAAAACTTTATTGATAAAATGACTCACATTAAAAGTAGCATCCTCCTACTTTAGTGTGTGCTTCAATGCCTCACTTCTAGTAGGAAGAATAACCACTTAAAATATGGAGTGATTACAATAGGAGGTGAAAAGTTCTATTTATAGGCATGGAAAAAGCTAATCCGGGACAATCCCCCGATGTGGGACTAAACAGATACCAAAAATAGCCTAAACATCCTCTAATACATGTGCTGGAGAAATTTGAGCGGATTTGGGCCAAAATGGACCGCCAATTAGCGGTCTTGGACCGCCAATTGGCGGTCTATATGGTTCAGATCCTGTTCATTTTTGTTGTGGGCTTTTAATTCTGGTATTGTTGGTCTTTGATGCGGTTACTTGACTTGTTGGAGCTCCGACCCGAATCGAATTGGTAAAATACTCCCCATGATGGTGTGGAGTATTCTGTTTTGCTCTTAGGTCCTTCTGTCTTGCAATCAGGTCCTTCTTCCTTGCATCTTGGTCCCCAGATCTCACAATTCAGTCCTTTTCCCAGCTTTTGGGTCTTTTTATGCTTCATCTCTTCAAACCTATTTATTCCTGAAAACTAAACATAAAACTCGTGACATAGCATTGTTTAGGTGAAAGATAATGGATATAAGATACAAATATAAGCATGAAATGATGTCAATCAATTTAGGCCAATGAGTCTACGAGAACTATCTCTATATATCTTGATTCCCAAGATGTATTGAGCCAGTAAACTATAAATCCTAATGCATCAAGTTCAAGACAATTTTGGGAGCTTTCTTTTTACTTTGCCTCTCAATGGTTTTGCACATGCTAAACACACGCAAAACCCACAAAAACATTTTCCTTCGCAAACACAGGAAGATTTTGAAAGAAATGTGAAAATTTTAAAGCACTTGGCAAGCAAAAGAAGATAAGTCACCCAAGGATCATGGCAAGCAGATATATCGATATTAAATGTGGCACACTAACATGACCCTAACAATGCAAACAAAAGAAAATAAAACCAAAGGAAAAAGACTCGACTATGTACACACGTAAAACACCCCCCACACCTACTTCATGCATTGTCCTCAATGAATGTGAACAAGATACTACATGGATACATGCATGAAAAAGGAACGATCTCACCAACATGAAGTACAAAGAGACGTTCGGGGTCATGTTGATGGTCACAAACCCAAATTCCCTCAAAACCTGTGAGAAGCTGAAGAAGGGAGATAAATACGTGAAGACATCGGGGCCCAAGTACACAAGGGTTGGGGCCCACAACAATCGATGCTCACTGAATGAGTCTTTTATTACACATTTTTTTTTCTTTTTTTTACAAGATATATACATCAACCAAGATATTCTCATAATCATTTGGTCAAGGAACATCAAATGAGAACATCAAGTCATGAGGACCAGAGACTTGCCGAGATGGGCAAACTCCACTGGTACTTTGAGGTGTCATGAGGGGTGAAAGGTCAAAGCTGAAAGGCTCGAACCCCTCATGATATTGGTTGGGTGTGGGCAACAAAGAATGAAGTTGTGTTGCCTCGCTAGGGTTTAATTGCTCATCGAAGAAAACCCTCCAACCAATAGGCGGGTGCATCGGAATGAGTTCCTCAGGCTCATTCGATGGATGCAGCAGACATGCATCACTAAGAATGGGGTTTCTCCCCAAGTCATCCAACAAGGACCTCCCACCATCATTTACATCATCAATCATAAGCTCGGTCATAGGTGGGTCCTTGTTGGAGTCAATATGAAGCTCAAATGGCTCAATGGCCATGGGACATGAGGTAGAGACACCTTCTGGTATAGGCATATGGTGAGGTGTCTCACTCTCACTAGTACTCTCAACTGAATCATGCAACGAACACTCCCTTTGGACATTCATGTTCGAGGTCAGCTCACTCTGTTGCATTGCAAAGACAGGCAATGAGTCTTCGCTGGGCCCACGAACATTCTCAATGAGTTGCATTGGGGTTAGGGGTGTTCGTTGATTTTGTGGTGTTTCCTCCAATTGGCGGATGAGATTGAGATTTAAAGATTCATCCATGGGTTCCTGTTGCCTACCAGAGTTGAACACATGAAACTCGGCACTCATGTTACCGAATGAGAGCTTCATGAGACCATTTCTACAATTAATCAAGGCATTGGAGGTTACCAGAAATGGTCTACCCAAAATCAAAGGTATTTGAGAGTGGGTGTTCACAACAGGATTGGTATCGAGGACAACAAAATCGACTGGAAATATAAAATCTCCAACTTTGATAAGCACATCCTCGATAATCCCCATGGGAATACGAATGGATCTATCCGCCAATTGGAGGGTGATCTTAGTTGGTTTCAATTCTCCCAAGTTCAACTGTTGATAAACAGAGAATGGGAGGAGGTTGACCGCTGATCCTAAATCAAGCAAAACATTGCTCAGTCTAGTGTCCCCTATCGTACACTGAATAGTAGGACACCCAGGGTCCTTGTATTTTGTGTAGGTGGGATTGGACAAAAGTGAGCTGATATTTGCAGCCAAGAATGCTTTCTTAGGAACATTGGTCTTCCTCTTGGTTGTGCAGAGATCCTTCAACACTTTGGCATATTGAGGTATTTGTTGGATGACATCCAACAAGGGGATGTTAACCTTCACTTGCTTAAACACCTCTAATATCTTGTCCATGTTGTCACTCTGCTTTTTGTTTAACCTACTTAGATAGGGAGCTTTTGGCAGGTAGATTTTCTGCTGTGCCTGAGAAGAAAGCTTTGGTGTATTACCCTCACCCTCAACTTCTTCTTCACCACCATTCCCACCGAGGGGCTGCATAGATGGTGGTGGGTGTGGCAAGGAAATGTGATTGTCAACCTGTTTTCCATTCCTTAAGGTCACAATGGAATTGACATGGTGAACAGGTTCCTCTACATGGTTAACTTTCCTCCCCCGAGGTACCACATTCTCATTTTGCATGTGTTGTTGTTGGTACATACGGGGGTTAGCCTCAGGCTGGCTAGGAAAAGACCCTCTCTCTCTTTCATGTACAGACTGAGCCAATTGGCCCATCTGAAGCTCTAGAGATTTGATAGTCTGCTGATTGGAAGTGAGAACTTGACTCGTAGTTGACATAAAAATTTTCATTGAGTTTTCAAGTCCACGAGTCAAGGTCTCAAGCGAATTGAATCGGGTTTCCATATTATTGGAATTTAGGTAACCCGATTGATTGGTGGTTTGTGCTTGGGGTGGCTGATAGGAATGTGCATGCATGGGAGGTTGGTGTGATTGGTAAGGTGGTCTAGAGGAGTTTGAAGGACCACCCGGGGCATTATTTTGGTTCCATGAAAAATTGGGGTGGTTCCTCCATCCAGGGTTATAAGATGATGAGTATGGGTCATTCCTAGCTCTGTCATAGATGGCGTTGACATGCTCCATCTCAGGAGGAATGGACTCACACTCGCTCTCTACATGACCTATCCTACCACATGAATGACAAGGAACTGGACCAGATGTGGACATGTAAGGTGCACTTTCTTGGTTTTGGAGCTCAATCGAATCCATACGGCGCATTAAGGCCGTCATGCGTGCCTCGGTGGCCGTAGTGGTATCGATAGCAAATGCGGCACCCGATCTAGTCGAGTTTGCATTCGCGATCCTCGCTCCTATACTAGATGATGCAGGTGGTTCCCTCACACTCTCCCACTGCATGGTTTTCTCAGCGAGATCTTCTAGGAATGCCCATGCCTCCCTTTCATCCTTTCCCAAGAACTCTCCTTGATATATGGACTCAAGGAGCGTTCTTGACGGGATGTGAAGACCCTCGTACACAATCTGACAAAGGCACCACAACTCAATGCCATGGTGAGGGCATGAGGATAGTAGCTCCTTGAACCTCTCTAGATATGCATGAAATGTCTCGGTCTCAAGTTGATAGAACGAATTGATTTCGTTCCTCAATTTTTGAGTCCGATGATTTGGGAAGTACTTCTTAAGGAAGGCAGATTGAAACTCATCCCAAGTCCTAAAGGAATTCGCATGGTTGTTGTACAACCACTTCTTGGCCTCATCCTTTAGTGCAAAAGGAACGAGCCTAAGATGGATGGAGTCTGTGCTAAGTTGTTGCAGCTTGAACATAGCACAGACCTCCTCAAATTCCCTGAGAAAGATATAGGGGTCACCTTTCCCAGTGAAGCGAGGGAGCATGGAAATGAATTAAGGCTTAACCTCAAAATGGTTCCCATTAGCCTCTGGTAATACGATGCATGAGGGTAGAGCGGTACGGCTCGGGTAGCATCGATCACGAAGAGGTATGGGAACGACAACTGGAAGAACAGGTGGAGCAGGCGGGTCCAGCAACTGCTCCTCCTCACGGAAATTAGCAGCCATTGGACCCGAACTACGTGCAACACGAGAGGAGGAAGGTGTCGAGAAATCGATGACCGAAGCCGGATTGACAACGCTCCTCGTCAAACGACCACTTTCGTCTCGTGTCCACGAAAGCATGCACAAAGGTGCACACACAAACCACAACTCTCTCTTTTTTTTCTTTTCTTTTCTTTTCTTTTTTTTTCAAACAAAGAATGTACGTAGAAGAGAAGACGAGGGAACACATGAGAGAAAGAATGACTCGGGAGAGAAGAGAAGAAGTCCTTAAGCTACGGTGGATGGGTACAGGTAGAAGCACACAAGCAAACAAGGCTCAAACAATCATAAGGTCGCTATAGGTCCTTACAGCTAGACGACGCCTAACTGCGAGGTCACACGGCCTCAACACGCCTCACCTCCCTACGACGAGGACCACAAAGCCCAGCAAGTGAGTCAAGATCCGGAGATCTCGTCTCTCCTACTATCGACAAAGTGGGCAACGCCGATCTGGTCATGACGGTCGGGACCGGATCACTCTCCTAATGCGTCCAAGATCCTTAGGGCCAATGTCTACTTGATTTTAAAATTAGGCTCTTGATTAGTGTGGTTTTTGGGGCGAAGGAAAGGGTGATGAAATCCCCCACCTTATCTTTTATGGGACAGCCCCTCCTTAGTAGCGTTTTGGAGTCCTAATCTAGCAATCAACTCTCCAAACAAAACGCTCAACTCACACTTGTTTCAATGCACTTCCTACTAACTAATGCATGTTCATACGAAATGCATGAATGAGAGTAGAAGGTGCGTACCTCACGCCAGCTCTCAGCAACAGAAAATAAAGCTAAGATAAAAGACAATCTAAATGCCTAAGTCACATACATGATGCATGACCTAAACAACAAGAATGCCTAATCTTTTGCTTTGAGTTTTAGGGTCCAAGTTGCTTAAGGGAAGTTGATTATTAATCTGGGAGCAATCTAAGAGTGAGAACATGCACAAATTGAGTCCCAAATTACTATATCAATTAGGCTAACAACAACAAAAAACTAGAAGGTGAACTGAGCTCACCCAACCGCTAATTAGCGGTCTCAGACCACTGATTGGCGGTCTGAAGTGCCCAGGTAGCCTTGCAATTTTTCCAGAAGCCTTCCCTTGCTATTCCCAGTCTCCTGAAACAAAGAACAACTACAAAACACAAATTAAATCCACTCGAATCGTCCAAACAAGAGTCTGGACTGGCACCTCCCCGGCAACGGCGCCAAAAACTTGTTGAACGTTTTATTGTAAACCGCAAGTGCACGGCCGCGATGAAGCAGTGGCAAGTACGGGTCGTCCTCAGGGAGGTGAGCAGCCTCTTGTTTGCACGAAATCAAGTGGCGAAAAATAGGGGGAGAAAGTTGTTTACGCTAACCTACGCTACACTACGCTAAGAATTATGAAATGTGAAAGAAGCAAACAAACGATGAAATAAGAACTAAGCTAAGAACAAAACAAGAATGCTGGAATACATAAATGGAAAACCCCTAAGGGGTGGAGTAAGTGCACACATGCAAAGAGGTGGGTGTAGAATACATTCTTTAAGCACATGAAGGTGGTGTTTATCAAGCATAGGAAGTGTCTAAATGTTATGGCAAAACCTATCAATCTATTCACCAACTTAGTTGATTTAACATTTGCATATGCAAGGCGTTTATTTCAGAACCTAAACAAGCATGAGAGGTGTCTAATCATTTTGGCAAAACTCATCAAGTTGTAAATTCTATCCTAAACAACCAAGCATACATTCATGTTTAATCAACACATTGAAATTAAAGCATTCATCCCATTCTCTAATGGATGTATGTATATCTACTCCACCCCCCAAAGGGGATGGAACTACTCACTAAACATTACACTAATTATTAAACTATGGAAAGAAAGCATATTAAAACTAAGCTAGAATTAAAAGACGATTAAACTAAAACATGCACAAACAATAAAAGAAGTATAAAACAAACAATGAAAGAAACACAAAACTTTATTGATAAAATGACTCACATTAAAAGTAGCATCCTCCTACTTTAGTGTGTGCTTCAAAGCCTCACTTCTAGTAGGAAGAATAACCACTTAAAATATGGAGTGATTACAATAGGAGGTGAAAAGTTCTATTTATAGGCATGGAAAAAACTAATCTGGGACAATCCCCCGATGTGGGACTAAACAGATACCAAAAATAGCCTAAACATCCTCTAATACATGTGCTGGAGAAATTTGAGCGGATTTGGGCCAAAATGGACCGCCAAGTAGCGGTCTTGGACCGCCAATTGGCGGTCTATATGGTTCAGATCCTGTTCATTTTTGTTGTGGGCTTTTAATTCTGGTATTGTTGGTCTTTGATGCGGTTACTTGACTTATTGGAGCTCCAACCCGAATCGAATTGGTAAAATACTCCCCATGATGGTGTGGAGTATTCTGTTTTGCTCTTAGGTCCTTCTGTCTTGCAATCAGGTCCTTCTTCCTTGCATCTTGGTCCCCAGATCTCACAATTCAGTCCTTTTTCCCAGTTTTTGGGTCCTTTTATCCTTCATCTCTTCAAACCTATTTATTCCTGAAAACTAAACATAAAACTCGTGACATAGCATTGTTAGGTGAAAGATAATGGATATAAGATACAAATATAAGCATGAAATGATGTCAATCAACTGCCGCTCTCGATACTCTTTTTGACCGCATGAACTTGGCTATTGAAATGCAGTTGTCGAATATTCGGAACTTTTTTGAAGATTCGAGACGTCGAAATTTGACAAACTACATAGGTCATTTGTTTCAGCATATAAATGGTCGAGTTTCGCATCACTGCTTGTCGTTATTGACTCAGGAGTTAAAGTGAATGCAGGACTTAAGTAATGAAATTGAATATCGTTGTGGGTGTGATTTTCTGACATTACATGAGATTCCTTGTGCATGTACCATGTACGAGTGTTTTGCGTCAGGTGATGTAATTTATTTAGACCAGATTCATCCATTCTGGAAAACACTTGTCATTGGAGAAGGAGTCCAGATGTCAGAGTTTGTGGATCAGTCAGCACAAGACGTTGAGCGATTTTGGAAGCTCGTTGATGAGATTTCGGAGAGCGACCCTGCAGTAATTCGTACTGCCTATCGTATTTTATACGAACAGTTACACCCCAATCAGTCAAACTATGGAGAACCCGCAGAAAATACTAAGGTACGAGGTTGACCTAGGGGAAAGTCGACACGTAGGGACCCGAGTGCCTTCGAGTATGCTGAGCGAGGTCGTGGTCGGTCTGCCAGTAGTGGGAGTAGAGGTCATGGGCGGTCTTCCAATTCATCTCGATCGTCCGTGAACACGGGCACAAGATCTGGTATGATGATATATTTGTTGTTATTTAATATATATCACTAATCTAGAGAGGGTTGAATATATTATCTCCTAATTTTGTTATTTTAATGAATTGTTATTTCTCTATCTTACAGTGTCCGGACGGACTGACGTGGATAACTTCTCATATATTGATAGACTACCAGGAATCATTTTACCATTTCTGGAAGGTGGAATGACGTACGTGCTGATGGCAACTATGGATTTCGATGTGTCGCCGATGTCTGCCATGGTGGTCAAGACAACTGGTCGTACGCCCGTCGTGCAATTTCTAATGAGATATGTGTGCATCCTATTTATGAGAGTGTCTATTTCGGCAATGTGGTACAGGCTCGTCAACGAATTGATTGGGGCGGGGGAGCTTGTGACGAGGATCATTATATGGAGGTTTGGGCCGACTTGTTCCCGATTGCTAATTTTTATAAGTGTGCGGTCATGTATTTCTCAATCGGAATTGATGGTTCGTTGTTCCCGTGTCTTATTGTGCTACCTTGGGAGAGTCTGTCTGCAATGACGAGGTCTGTCAAAGAGTTGGTCATTGCTCATTTAGGGAGTTACATACATTTTATTCATTTGGAATTAGCTGATGATTTCCCAGTACCTCCTATAGCGACCTTGTGGTATCAAATGCGAGATGAGAGTGTTGTTGGATGGGAGGATCAGTACGAAAGTAGGATAACGTATTGGAACCGGTTACGTAGTACATTTTGATTGTAATTTGTAATGCATTTGTAATGTATAATATATCGTGTATTTGAAAGGAATGTGTTCTCAAAGTTTTACTTTTATATGTCAATTATTATGAATTGGATGTGCAAACATTTTGTTCCTTGATTATGGTATTCGTTTTTTGGAAGTGTTAAGGAAGAGGCGCTTGGTCCTTAACCGTGGAGCTCTAAAAGATAATGGTTTACATAAATTAAAAGTTATTCACAATCATGGTGGAACATTAATCACTGAGATAAGATTGTCGTGTTGGTCATCGATTATTGTAGTTCTACAAATAATTGACGACACGAGTATATAAAAGAGGAAAAGATTACTTTTATATATTGAATAGACCTAACAAGTAAAACATTATGTAATTGTGTTTCATGTCATTAATGTTTTACTGTGTCTTGGATCCTAAGATATGAGACTTATATTTTTTCACTCAAGAAGTGCTTAATTTAATTATTGTCAAAAACTATCAATGAGTATAGTGATAAGGGAAATAGTTGGTTGAACATGACTTGTGCTAAAAAATATAGCTAGTCAAACGATTATCATTGTCCCTCTTAATTGAGTGATGATATTAGTGGGCCCCTTGATAAAGTAAAATTATAATGTGCAACAATGTAACTTAAGTTAAGTTACATAGTTATAATTAGCTTAAAGAGATCAAGAAATGAATATAATACAACGGTGACACATTTCTACTTTGTATATATTCTTAATATCATGAGGCAAGGGACAGACACAACTGGTGCACTTACATCACTAAATGGATCGTGTTTTGGTTCAGGTGGAACAAAGACATCTATGCTAAGGTAACTATAATGTGTAGCTAGATATCGCTAATAGTTTGAGATATTATGTGTTTAATATCACTGTCAATTTAGCTTAGATCCTCCTATAGGTCACACCACAAAACTGAGAAACAAGAAGCTTGATTTTGAGTTCATATGATGTGTCGAGTTTCATGTGAAAAATGGACACATGTGGTGAACGAATAAAGTCAATATATCATGAGGATTGACATAATTAGAATCATAATAAATTCATATGATGTGTATATTACAGGGTGTAATAATTTAATATTACATAAGATAATATATTACATAAGATATGAATTTGCTAAAAACCCCAAAAGATCAAATTCTGTTGGAAATAAATCCAAAATTTGACAAAGGCAAAATCGGGGACAAACACGGTGAACCGTTCAGGGTTCGGTCGACCGGGGAATCTTCGGGTCGGTTAACCGAATGGGGAACGGGTAAGCACAATTGGTTGACCGAAATTGTCTAGAGTTCCTGAACAATCGAGTTCGGTGAACCTAGTGTGAACGGTCAACTGAGAAAAAGTATTTTCAGTAGACCGAAGGTGACACAGTCATCCGATGACTATGCTCTAGGAGAAATTTTGGTGAGTCAACGGTAAACCAAAGAGAAGACGTGGTTCGTCCGGATTTTTCCAGAGAATTTTTCTCATGCGGATTCGGTCGACCGTTTATCTCACGGTGCACCGAACATGTGTTATAACTGAATGGTTCGGTGAACCGAGAAAATTTCTCGGTCGACCGAACAGTGCAATTTCTGCCTGAATTATTAAGAGATTAATTAGATCATGGGTTGATTAATTCCAGATTTAATAAAATATTTTTTAGGGTGCTTATGTGGCAATTAGAGATTAATTTTAGGAGAGAATAAGCAAGAGATCATGACTAAAGAATAGTTCTTGATAAGGATGTTTTGGGGGCCTATAAAAGGACCCCTCCTCCTACTTGTTTATGTTAATGCAAAAAAAATTCTCTCATTAATCTCTCCCTTAATCACCATGAAAATCTCTTAATTAATTTAAGTTTTAGAGATAGAAATCTCAGAAGCTTAAAGAGGGTTTATTAGCTAGATTTTAAGCCTAATTAGAGATTGATTGACTAACTCATTTCTCTCTAATCTTGTTTAGAGTTTGGTGAACACTTGGAGGCGAATCGGCGGACGATTCAACGGGCAACGCGACTCCGGATCTTCGAAAGGTTTTAGAAAACATTTGCGTATGATTCTCTTTTTGTGATTCTCTTTTAAATAAACGTGAATGATATATACATTATATACCTGCGATGCAGTCATCTGATCTAGCCGTCTACGAATAGAAAAAAGTCGACCCTCACTCTTATCCTCATCCCGGACAACCCACATACGCGAACGAGGATGATCACGCTCAATAATCTTCCACTCCCGATGGGGGCAGAAAGCAGGAAAATACTCATATATCCAAGCCTGCAGCAGTGTAAGACAACCTGTAATGCCAGAACAATCAACACGACTCGATATACCCAGCTGGCGATAGAGATATGCCAACGTCGCCGACCCCCATGAGTACTGACCAATGGTATCTGGGTCCCTCGCCTCCAATAGGTCGCGTGGTCTGACTCTGCAACCGCTCTTGTCGAAAAACAAGGCGTAGCCTAGCAGTAAGAAGAGACAGACAATCATCTACGTAGCCTCAGTCCGTGGTGGTTGCCCCCGTCTGCAACAGTCGTCCACCGCATCGATACTAACACCACCGCCACTCCAAAATGAGTTATCCCGTCCAAGACCCTCGAGGCTGACACACAACAACTTTGATACAAAAAATTTATTAACTTAATAATCAATTTATTTAGCAATTATCACAATTTATAATCAATAATCCTTTACTAAAATAATTAAACTAATTATTAACTTAATGGTCAATTTATTTAGTAATTATCACAATTTATAATCAATAAAGAATTTACTAAACTAATTTAACTAATTATTAACATAATAATCAATTTATTTAGCAATTATCACAATTTATAATCAATTTAAATAATTTTAAAAAATGGGGCATCTCCGGGAGACGCCCCATCCTTCGGGGCGTCTCCCCTTTCGGTCGGGCGTTCGCGGGAGACGCCCACGGTCGGGCGTCTCTCGCGAACACCCGACCCAAATTTTAAAAAAACTAAACAAGACATTTTACCAAATTTGAGTAATCCGAGGCGTCCGCTGGTTCTTTTCCCGGCATCCGAGACATTTTTCTAGTGAATATGAGAGTAATATAAAGAGAGAGTGATGTTAGGAAAGTGAAATGAAGAGTTATATAAGTATAAAGGGTAGAAGGTCAAAATGGTAATCTGTACAGGCGATTTAAGTAGTTTTCCGGCGATGAATAACATTTCAAAAAAATTAAGGTGAGACTTTTCGCATTTCGCACCTTGATTGGATGATTTTTCTTTTCTCTTGTTAATAACCGAACATGATCTATTAAGACTTGTTAAGACTCTCTACGTCCCTGATATAAGTATAACTACTTATATCATTTATTAAATTATTAAAATAACATAATAAAGAAAAACGATTTATCGATTTGTTAAAGATTTCTTTTAACATGTCATTTATTTTATGACGCTTCTTAAGTGGAATCTAAGCTTCCTTATTTGGAATCTAAGCTTCTTTCAAACTGCATGTTTAGTATTTTATCAACTATTTTGATTTGTTTTCAAATTTGATAACGTGATAATTTAAGCATCTGTTGGTTTCACAATATACGTGATCATTGACATTCTAATATGTATAAATGTGTGTCACGCGAGACAGATTTGTGTCCCACAATGGACTGAGGTGTGTCCCACGATGGACTGGTTGTGTCCACGCAAGTCTAATTCGTCACAACACTTAAAGTTTGTCTATTGGTGGTGGACTGTGTGAGACAATTCAGACAATGCGATGATTGTTTGCTAAGGGCCTAAGGCTCAGGGGATAAAAAGCTTCGCCTCGACCCGGAAATAATAAAAACAAAATTGTTTGCGGTGGCAAGTGGCATTGGACTCAATTTTCACGTCCACACAAATTTTGTATTATAAAACTATAATAGTTTTGTGAAAGTCAAAAAGAACAAACGCGTTGAAATTATACTATCGTCCACTCGACCACTTCATTATAATATGGGATATTTGGATATCCAACCTTCTGAATTTCATAATATGTACATACATCTACCACTACTGCACCTGTATTACGAGTATCTAGTGATTTCCATTATCTTGCTCCACTATTATATTTAAATATTTATATTCAAACCACACTCAAATTTACGAGTGTCACTCTAATTTAAATATTTATATTCAAACTACACTTCCAGTTTACGCGAATCCAATGCTTATAATTGAACAATAATATGATTAAAAAATAAATTTAATAATTCAGTAGCTCTAATATTCCTGGGTACCCGGCCAGTCCAACACGACTTGTTAAATATTTATTATTTATTTTTAAAATACCTCCAAAAATAATAAAAAAACCTTTAAGATACCTGACATATTAAAAAATACAAAATTACCAGGCCCGACCCTGGGAAACGGGCCGGGCCTCAAGGGCGACCCTGGGAAACGGGTCGGACCTCAAGGCCGACCCTTGGCAAGCGAGTCGGGCATGGCCTTCCGGGCCGACCCGATCCGGTACTCAAGTCTAAGCTCTAATGAAGTGTACATATAGTTTTTATTATGACAAAATTAACTATCACAAAGTGGTCTAATAACTCAGAGCATGGGTCGAAATGCTTGCCAACTCAAGTTGAAGAACATGCCCGACTTACTTTCAAACGACAAAAAATAATAATTCACGTCTCAATTCCAATAGTCAAAAACTTATTTTTGCTACATTATAAAATATGAAGATTTCATGTGATTCTTTATTTTGCTATTATAGATAGATGTTCAACAATGCGGCCACTTTGAGACCAATCAATGTCCTTTACACCATTCAAAATGACATATAGTTACAAGAAAAAGTAATTAAGATTCAAGACTAGTGTTTCTTTAACATATGACTATTGCTCATACCTTTTTAGGCCCCAACTAGTAATTGACGAGATTAACAAATCCTAGAAATTATAAGTGACGTGATTTGTGTTTCCTATATGATAAAAGGTAACTTTGTAATGACAAATAAAAATTTATATAATATTTTATTAGTTTTTCAATTTAGAATTGTATCTAAATCATAAAAAAAACAGCGCATAAAGTCATATTCAGAACATCACACATATATTTTATATTAATTTAAATGACTAAAGTAAAAATAAGTTTCACATTTAAAAACTGAACTGCTAAACATCGCCCCAAAATTACTTAAATCGCCCCTTGAAATTACCAAATTGCCATTCCTCCTATTTTTGCTTATATATCTCACAATTTCACTCTTTTTTCAAAACTTTCTCTTCCTATACCTACTACACAAGATTACGAATGTCTCGGAGGCCAGGGAAGCAGCCAGCAGTTCCCCCGGTGTACCCGTATGAGGTAACATTACGTTATTTATTTGTTTTTAAAAAAAAAAAAAAGTCGTCGGCGTCCGAGGGAGACGCCCCCCGCATGGGGCGGGCGTCCGAGGAAGCCGACCCGTAGGGGGAGACGTCTGCGGAAGACGTCTCCCCGTAGGAGGAGGCGTCTCCGACAGACGCCTCCACCTTGCGGGAGGCGTCTCTCGCAGACGCCTCCACCTTTTTTGTTTTTTTAATTAATAAATATCATAATTACTTTAATAAATAGTGATAAATCAAAAAAATTAATTTAACAAATTCTTATTAAGTTTAACATTTGTGATATTTAGTTTTAACAAATTTTGATTTAGTTTAACAATTGTTTTAATTTAGTTTAACAAATTTTGATTTAGTTTAACAATTTTGATAATTTAGTTTAACAAATTTTGATTTAGTTTAACAATTTTGATAAATATGATAATTTAGTTTAACAAATTTAACAAATTTGTATTTAAAATTTCAATTAATAGTCATCGGGTCACAGTGGAGGGAAAGGCAAGTCGATACCATTACACGCCTTCCGTTCTTTAGTTGATGATTCAGCACCGCGTCATCCACGTAGACGGGGGATATCTGCTTCGGTCAGGAGGGAGAGGGAGGCATTACGTCGTCGTGAGGAGGATGATTCCTCCGATGATGAGCATGTGGATAGTTTCGACGACGAGAGCGACGATGATGACCCGTATGAGTTAGTGCAGCCGGAGGTGGAGAGGCAGGGGGATTATAGCGGAGGACGTGGTCGAGCGGGTACTTCTACTTCCGCCGGATGGATGGTGCGGAAGGGTAGGGGTGGGAGGTTTACGACCGGGGATTCGAGCTCGTGCACTGTTGATCCCCGCGCTCAGAAGAAGAAGAGGGTCCAGGACGATTCTTGGATCGTGAGCAGTATGACGCCTGGTGGTCCTTTAGATGGGAGCGTCATTCCTAGTTTCTGGGGTCACATTGCTAGACGGATCTGGGACGGAGAGGATCGGAAGGTTCTGAAGTGCCAGAATCAGCACAGAGCTTGTACAGCACTACAGGGTTGGCGGTCTACACTGAGTGCTGATATCAGAGAGGAGATTAGTGCCACGCATTTGGGGCACTTACCGTACAGCATGTTCCCTTATCTCGACATGCCTTTGATTTCGGCGTTTGTGGAGCGGTGGCAGCCTGACACCAACACTTTCCACATGCCTTTCGGAGAGATGACGATCATGCTTCACGATGTTTTCCAGATCCTGCGCATTCCTGTGGATGGTCGTCTGGTTAGTGCTCAGGGGTCGACGTCTGAGCTGAGGTGTTATGTGGCAGAGTTGCTTGGTGTCACACCTGATGGTCTGGCGAGAGATACAACTTTATGGAGTGGTGGTGGTGTCGGCATCGACTCCCTTGAGGACCTATGCAGACGAGCACGACCTCCGCGGGCCGATGATACACAGTTGACGGCGTACATATTCTTGATGCTCGGAGCCGTCTTGTTTGTCGACAAGAGTGGTTGTCGGATCAGACCACGCGATCTACTGGAGGCTAGGGACCCGGAGACCGTTCGTGAGTACTCGTGGGGGTCAGCGACGTTGGCATACCTGTACCGGCAGCTTGGGATAGCTAGCCGTGCGGATTGTTCTGGGATTGCAGGTTGTCTTACGCTGCTGCAGGCGTGGATATACGAGTACTTTCCTGCATTCCGCCCGCATCGTGAGCGGAAGAATATCGACGAGGGTCATCCACGTTCGGGTATGTGGGCTGTCCGGAGCGAGGACAAGAGCGATGGACGATTGCGTTCCATCCGCGCACGGCTAGATCAGATGACTGCATCAGAGGTATCAAACTTTACACCATTTATTTAATTTTAAGATGTATTATTATTAATGTGTTAAACTTTAGGTGGAGTGGTTACCCTATGGTCCTGACCCAGCAGCGGATGTCCCGAGGACTTTATTGATGGGTCTTATTCGTTATCGGGATATCATAGAGCCTTATATGCCCGATCGGGTCTTGCGTCAGTTAGGATATGTTCAGGTGATCCCGGTTGACATTCCGACACCAGAGCATGCGGTGCGGTCTGCGACAGCAGCGACGTACGACGTCAGGTTCCCCGCTTCTACAGCGGAATCGACTTGGCGGACATTTCCGAGATCATGCCGATTGTTCCTTGGCGACTTCAGACGTAGTCGCGACCCCTCCGAGTGTGATGCACGTTATCTTGATTGGTTCGGTAGTTACTCACATCCTATCATCGTCCGTGGTGCCTCCCGGAGAGCAGATCGACCACCAGATAGGACGTGTGGCGATCTGGTAATTTTTTCATTTTATCTATATTTATTTGTACCGTATAATTTGTTAATGTACGCTAATGTTAATGTTATGTGCAGTGGATGGGTAAGATGATACGGGCTGTAGACCCAATCTTACAGATGAGGGATGAGCTGCCAGACGATGCCAGAGCTGCATGCGGAGATGTGGATCAGATCATACAGTCATGGCATACTCAGTTAGGCATCTCCGACCATGATTCGGATGATGAGTAGGCTGATCTGTTGTACCGTACTCTTAGTATTTGCATTTATATTTGTTTATCTGTTGTACGCTTAGTATTTGTGTTTGCTTATCTGTGGTACGCTTAGTATTTGCATTTATATTTGTTTATCTGTTGTACGCTTATTATTTGTATTTGTGTTTGTGTTTGCTAACATGTCGTACGCTTATTGTTTGTATTTGTGTTTTGCTTATCTGTTGTACGCTTATTATTTGTATTTGTGTTTGATAACCTGTCGTACTATTATATATAATGCAAATAAAGCAAACATATCAAAACATATTACATAATAAAGCAACACTATATAATGTACAAACATATCAAAACATATTACATAATTATACAAACATATCAAAACATATTACATAATTATACAAACATATCAAAACATATTACATAATTGTTGCCAATATGCTATCCTATTTTGGTACTCCCGCTCCCATCCAATAACACTCTCATCTCGTATTTGATACCACAGAGTCGCTATAGGAGGTACGGGGAATCCCTCATTCAATTCCAAACGAATGTAATGAGCGTAACTCCCTAAATGAGCAATAATCAACTCTCTGCACGGTCTCGTCACGGTAGGCGGACTCTCCCAAGGTAGAACTGTAAGACATGGGTACAATGAACCATCATTTCCGAGAGAGAAGAACATAACTGCACACTTGTAAAAATTTGCAATGGGAAACAAGTCCGTCCACGTCTCCATATAGTGATTCTCGCCACAAGGTCCCCCGCCCCAATTAATCCGGTGACGAGCCTCCGCCACACCGTCGTAGTATACGTGCTCATAAAAAGATGGGTTCGCAGCTATCTCATTTGAAATCGAACGACGGGCGAGTTGCCAATTGTCTTCACCACCGTGGAAAACATCGGCGACACATCGAAATCCACAGTTTCCATCAGCACGTACATCATTCCACTGGTGTAGGAATGGCATAATGATTCCTGGAATTCTATCTCCATATGGGAAGTCGTCTACGTCAGCCCGCCCAGTCACTACAATATGAACAAAAAATACAGTTACATATAATAACAAAAGATACATATTTACTGAAATAAATAACAAAATTATAATAATAATAAATATAGGGATGGTATACCTGATCCTCCCCTCACAGACGAAGAACCAGAAGATCGACCACGACCTTTGCTTCCACTACCGGAAGAACGACCACGACCTCTACTCCCACTACCTGAAGATCGACCACTACCTCGCTCTGCATACTCAAACGCACTAGGGTCCCGTCGTGTCGACTTTCCCCTTGGTCGACCTCGTAGCTTTGTTTTTACTGCAGGCTCTTTCAAATTCGAATGTTCGGGGTGTAGCTGCTCGAATAAAACCCGAGAGGCAGATCGAATTACGGTAGGGTCACTTCCTGCAATCTCATCAACCAGACTGCGAAAATGTTCGGCGTCTTGAGCTGCCTGAGACACAAACTCTGCGTTCCCGGCTCCTTCCCCAATGACAAGTGTCCTCCAGAACGGATGAATCTGCTCTAAGTAAATTCCGTTTTCTGATTCAAGACATCCACGGATGGTACATGCGCAAGGTATCCCATGAGAAGTCAGAAAAGCGCACTCGCAACGATATTCAACTTCATCATCTAACTGTTGCATTCTCTTCACCTCCTGACTCAGCAACTGCAAACAGTGATGCGAAACTCTACCATTTATGTGACGATATAGAGCATGTCCGAAATTAGTCAAATTTCGCCGTCTCGAGTCTTCAAGAAAGTTTCGAATATTCGTCAGCTGCATTTCAGTAGCCGCGTTGACGCGCTCGAAAAGAGTGTCCAGAGCTGCAGTCGATGTAGAAATCCACTCTTTTAGAGCCGAATGAGCACTTTCGACCCTACAATTCGTGGTGTTCCCAAAATGAAGGACTTTGTTCGTCCAATTAAGCACAAACTTTTCTTTATGCACCAACCACGTGGTGTCCAGATACTCCGTGATAGCCGGCCACGATCTATACAAATCTTTCAGAGCATACACAGCTCTATCATACTCGGCTTCTGAAGTAGAAAGCATGATCTTCCTCCATCTTCCACGCCTCAAAGTCTCTGCCATCTCCTTATTCTTGCCGAATACGTGGTATGCGTAATTCAATACGTCTTTGTTGATGTGCCATGTGCAGAGTAAATGAGCAGAGTCAGGAAAAACCTCTCTCACTGGTCGCATAAGGCCTAACTCCCGGTCTGTTATTATTGCAGTCGGGCTGACAGTCCCCAATAACAGATCTCTCAACTTCTCCATCACCCACAAATAACTGGAATAAGATTCATCCATCAAAATCGCATATCCAATAAGGAAATTCATGTTTGCTGGTGTGACCCCAATCATTTCGAACAAAGGCATCTTATACTTGTTCGTTTTGTAAGTCGAATCCATGCAGATAACGAAAGGATATGTCCGCAACAACTGGACTGACGTCGAATGTGCCAAAAAAGCGTGAGTGACGACATCAGTTTCTGGATCCGCCATAATCCAATGTAAGTACTCACACTGCACTGCTTGGTAGAGAAACTGCTGGACGGGATTCCGATCTTCAGATTTTGTCCTCCTCATGTAATCTCTGAAATTATAAATATGCCTTTGATTTGGATTGTCCTCCGGGAATTTTTCTTTTACTGCCTTCAAGATGTTCCGTGGTTTTGCTTGCGCCTCTGTCATATCACGAACAATCTTCTTCGCCCCAGAACTTAGACCACTAATTTGACGATGACCCTCTGGATAAACTGCCAGTCTGTGGTTGTGATGTCCGTGAGCACTATTATAAACCACAACCCATCCATCACGATCTCGTCGCTCCACCACTTTTATTAAGAAACGGCAACCGCAACCCTTTCTTTTGGTGTTTCTTCGAAGTGCAGTATCCATATCCCGAGACTCCATTTGATTTCGCCGGTCGCATCTCAAATAACAATCCATCCGACTATCTGATCTTGTTTTGTACGACGACACGACCAAAAAAAACCCAGCTCCGATAGCTACTTGTTTGGCCCATTTACATGCTTCATCGATTGTTTCAAAGATTTATGTAGTTTGAAATAACTCACTGTAATCCACTCCATCACCACCGAAATCTGGAACCTACAAAAATAAAATCGAAATTAAAAAAATTAAAAAATAAAATCGAAATTAAAAAATTTAAAAAATAAAGTCGAAATTAAAAAAACAAAATCAAAAAAAAAAAAAAAAAAAAACAGGCGTCTGTATTAGACGCCTGCCCCATGGATGGGGCGTCTGTGTTAAACGCCTTCCCCAACGGTAAGGCGTCTGCGTAGGACGCCTTGCCGTAGGGAAGGGCGTCTAATACAGACGCCTTACCCATGGGGAGGACGTCTACATAAGACGCCTCTCCCATTGTGTAGGCGTCTGCGTTAGACGCCTCGGCCATGGGGAGGGCGTCCTACGCAGACGCCCTCACCATGGGGGAGGCGTCTAATGCAGACGCTCGGCCCAAAAATTTCCCCGCGCCAGGCTTACCTCACCCGATGCATCACCCTCGCCAGACATTTTCGTGGTGTTTTTACTGATAAATTATGAATATACAAGACCATAGGCCTTATTTATAGACACGGGACGATATGGGTATTAAATATATTGTTAAGGGCAATTTGGTAATTTCAAGGGGCGATTTAAGTAGTTTTGGGGCGACGTTTAGTAGTTCCCTTTAAAAATTTTGGCTTGACAATTTTTGTATGGAATTAAAATGTCAAACTAACACGAGAGATTTGAAAATTCGACTACAATATCAACCAAACATGATATTTGCAAATGTGACACTTTGAAATTCCATATTGAAGTGAAATCTCATACTAAGAATGAGTCATCCAAAGTTCCCAAGGCAGCTTACCATAATAGTTGAAACTTGAAACCAAAATTCATACACAATCTCAGTATCTCACTTTGGGAAGGACGTAGTTGCAAAAAGGCCAGAGAAGAAAGCAGGTAGGGTAGGTTAAAGTGCAGCTTCCCCAAACACACCACTCCTACGGACTCCAGACCCATCCCTCGATCCCCCCTAACTCCCCCCTCACGTCCGCCGGACTCCACCCCACACCCAAAAATCCCCGATAAATCCCTAAAAATCCCAAATCCTGACCCGGCGGAGATGCCGTTCTGGAGCGGAGAGCGGAGCGCGTTCGGGTCGTCGTCGAGCTCCAACTCGGGGTCGAGAGCCGCCGAGGGGTCGGGAGTCGCGAACTCCGTCTCGTCCGTCGCGAGGTCGCTGCTTCCGGCCAGGCGGCGGCTTAGGCTCGAGCCGGCGACCAAACTTTACTTTCCGTGTGAGTTTTGAAAAAAAAAATCGAATTTTGAAAAAAAATTGAAAGTGTTATTTTGGGTTGTTTGAACGACCTCTTTCTATTTTTAAAATTTTGCCTTTTTTTTAGAAATAGATTTAGTGATATTATTTTGGGTTGTTGCTATTTTGAGGGTTTTGTGATTTTTAAAATAAAAAAAAGGATTTTCTGACACACAATCGGACTGTCGCTTATGAGATTTAGATCCATCTATGTTCTATAATGAGTGCCGTTTCTTTAGTTGCTTATGAGTTTTTTCTGACACCTCAACTTTCTCTTTTGAAGTCTTGTTAAATTTTCTACGTGTTTCTGAATTTTAAGTTTCTTAGTTGTATTTTTTGTTATTTCAAAGTCAAACTGATAAGTTTGTTTAAGATTGGAATCTAGACTTGAAGACCCAATGGAATTTTATATAATATAGTGTAAACGAAGGTCAAAGAAAGTTGAGAAAATTATTTTTGGTCCTTAATTACAAGTGGAGAATGAACTTATGAACTGTTAATGGATGTTAGACATCTATCCGTTCAAATTTTCTCAACTTATAAACTAGGAAATTCATCCGAAGTCATAGTGTCGAGGAAGTTTCCTATAAATATTTCAGCCACCTTAAAAATGGGTCATCTACAAAGATGAAACATAACATGAAGTTGTTTATCCCACTATTAACTGCCTCATCATCATTACTTTCCGATTTCTTTAGAATTCAAGAAAGTTAACATTAAGATGGACTTGTAAATATTAATCATTAATAGTTTGTACAAATATCGAACTCTGTGGGCTATTTTTGATGAGTTATTTTTTATTTTATCTACCCTACTACTCACCCCATTTTAAATCCTAACATCCCAAACATATGAATGCGACTACTAGGATTTGATCCTTGGTCTCAACTATCTCAAGACAAGGGATCTCTCAATTGAGCTAGCCCCAATTGGTATTTTTGATGATTTGTCGATTTTGAGATCTGAATTTTTTCTAATTCTGATGTTTTTAATCAGCCTCTTTGGAGGCTCTGGGTGGGGTTTTCTTGATATTGTTATTAGTTCTTCTAATGTTCTGCTGACCTAGTAGATCCACCTATTCTGCCGATCCCCATATCATATTGTTATTGTTACTTGCATTAGTTTATGTAAATCCAAAAATGATAAAAAGATGTTATCATTTTTTCATGTAATTTTCACGTAAAGAGATTTGGTGCTTTGCTTTCTAAATGTTGCCCTTTTATGGAACTTGTTGTTGAAGATGAACCAGGGAAACAAGTCCGAAGTGCCATCAGGATAAAGAATACGAGCAAATCTCATGTAGCTTTTAAGGTAGGTCACTTTACAACATAATTATGAATAACACAGTATTAAATATTTGTCGAACAATATGCCATTGGTATGCTGGAATATGCGGCTTCCAATGCTTCTTGTTTTCTCTGGACTGTTAAGTGCATTTTCTTACTACTGAGTTTTTTTCTGTTCATGGTTGCAGTTTCAAACAACTGCCCCAAAGAGCTGTTTTATGCGGCCACCTGGATGTATACTTTCACCTGGCGAGAGTATAATAGCAACTGGTACAACCACACATTCTTCTTCTCATTTAATATCTGTTTCATTTGATGGTTGTAAGAGGGCCACACTGGACACCTTTCATCCATTCATCCTGTTGCAGTTTTTAAGTTTGTGGAGCATCCAGAGAACAACGAAAAACAATCTGATCAGAAATCTAAAGTCAAGTTTAAGATTTTGAGTCTTAAAGTAAAAGGACCTATGGAATATGTACCCGAATTGGTAAGCATGTTATCATTCCATCAATTTTGATCTTTCTGCGTTCTTGATTGCTGCTCTGGTCATGAGCTTTGAAAGTTGTTAAATCAAACAAATGTTTTAAAAAAGCATAAGCTTGGAGAAGAGGGTGTTCCAAAAGAGTGTCATAAATTTGATATGTTTCTCTAAAGATTTTATAATCTTAAATTACGTAAAATGGTTAGGACCTTAGGTGGTGACATCAAAACTCAATCAGCAAGCTATGTTATATACTTGTTAGAATCCCTAGGAATCTACTGTTCAGCCAAAACCACACACAAACATCACAAACTGGTGGGAGGGAGCTTTTGGATTTCGACGTGGGTGCCACCTCATGTTGGCGACTAATGACCTTTATTGTTAACACAAATTTAAAATATCTGTTACCAAGTTTTTGGACAATAATGACCTATCATTTGGTAATTTACCATGTATGGGCCATCCAAATTAGTTGTCTGCTGCACACCTTTCACGATTTCCCTTTCCCTTCTTCACCTCCAAGCTGCAGCGCGGTTCTTCTTCGTCTACTTCGCTGTTTGGTCTAGGTCAACTCCATTTCTTCACGTCTTCAATCATCAATTGTTGATGTGTCCAAGTTTGTTCTTGATTGTTAATTACATTGTTGTTTGTTAATTTGTACCCAAACAAATTCAGCTTTGTAAATGTTAATTTTTTAATATTGAAAGTTACAAATTTGGTAATGTGAGTTATTGTTAGTGTTTGTATGTCATTATTTATATGTAATATGTTCACTAGATGGTTTGCAATTTAATTATGTAGAGTAGTTATAGTTTATATTGTTCCTAAATGGTTATGTTGGTGGTTTGTTTTATATTTTTGTAAGTTATTTCAGTAGGCATGCAATTTTCATCATTGCTAACATGCAATAGAAGTTTAGCTTTCAGTTTTGCTAGCTGCAGCTTGGCTTTCGTAGTGAATTTCATTCTTCTACTATACTTACTTGCAATTGAGCCTTCATTAGTTACAATATAAATGTAGTTGTTAATACATGCATTTTTTCTGAGGGTGATGGGGCAGGAGTGAAAGATGATATAATATAGAGGAAGAGGAAGAGTGGAAGGAGAAAAGGCATGGGAGCATGGGTGTTTTTATTTGGAAAAATAGGACACGCAGGGGTGTGATGGTTATTGAACTCCGAAAAGATGTTTGGGAACCACCAATAAAAAAAAGGTGTTAAACCAGTCTGGCTTATGGCATCCAAAGATTCCAAACAGTTGGGTTTTTTGGTATTAAAAAACGGTGTGAAATCCCAAATTCAGAAAAACCATTTTCTTTGCTAAAACGGTCTCAGTTCTTGACAACAAAACGAGGCCTTAGTTCATGTTCAATTTTAGAAATGAATCATGATTAGCTTCTTGCATCAGTGCTCTCATTCTGTTTCGCAATTTTTCTGTACTCAGAATTAAATCCTCACTTGCTTTAAAAGAATCCCCATGGCCATGAGCATATTTCACATGAACAAAGGAAAAAATGAAAGAATCCCCATAAAGTGTTTATAGTTAACTGATTGGATTAACAATCACCATTTATATTTTATGCGGGTATATTACTGAGTTGCTGAGCAAACCATGTTTACAATCAATCTTAATTGTCAATTGCAGTTTGAGGAGCAAAAGGATCATATTGCAGTAGAGCAAATTCTTCGAGTTGTTTTCTTGGATCCTGAGCGAACTTGTCCAGTAAGCTTATCACAATATATATTTTTTATTGTCAGTGGCTTACATAATTTTCTTCGTCATGTTAATCTCTTTGATTTGTTTGTTGCTGAAGCAAATGGAAAAGCTTAATCGGCAGTTGGCTGAGGCAGATGCGGCTCTGGAAGCCCGCAAGAAACCTCCAGAAGAGGCTGGCCCACGAATAGTTGGTGAAGGACTTGTAATCGATGAATGGGTAATAAAAAAATTCCTGTCATTGTAATTTGCGAGCAAATTCGTAGTTTTAACAATCACACAAATTCCATGATTGCAGAAGGAAAGAAGGGAAAGATATCTTGCTAGGCAGCAGATTGAAGGAGTTGATTCCACTTAATAACTTCATTTTCTTTTGGTTCAAACTGCTATCTACATTAAAGTGGTCGTGTATTATAGAGGAAGGAACTGCAGATTCAAGTAAAAGAATAGATACTGTGCATCAACAACACTCTTCAGCTCTAGGTCCTCACTTCCGTGTTGATAATTCCCTTCATTATGAAATAATATCATCACTTGGCAAACTTTTCTATTTCTTGAAGTTAAATTTCAGAATGATCAGATGACGAAACCGAGGTTGACCTGTATTTGTATCATATATCCTGAATTCCATGCAAGTGTCGTGCCCATGTCTAATTTGGTATTAATTGTCTTAAATTTGTGTGAAGATGTGAACAATAAGGTGTCTTAATTTGTCAAAGGAAGATTATGTAAGATTTTGGAGTGATGGTGATCTTGTAAATTGACTAAATTATTATGTTTGATTTCCTTTTATCTGGAAATTGTCTTTCTTGGTTACATAATGAAACCAATAATTTAGTTGTCAGTTACCATATACTTCTTGTCGCATATGTTAATAGTCTTATCTAATCTCGTTTAAGAAGCACGAGACTTCATATTAATGTTAAAAATAATCTTGAGACTTCATATGTGTACCAGTTTCCATTTTATCTAGTCACACGTATTCTCATCTGGGAAGCACAAGTTTTCATCTACGGAATGTGAGATTTCATTTCTTTGAAACCAGCTACCGGTTCAAATTCAAATGGTAATGTATTATTTTCAAGTGTCACTCATTGTGACAGCGAATTCTTAGCATAAACTAGTTATTTGACTAACTTGTTTTTGTCAACCAAAATGACAATTAGTCAAATTGCTATTCTTTTCGGATATTCTTACCTACGAAATAATCTAGAGAGGTTCAGGTTCTAAATTGTAAGTACTTTATTAAGTAACAGAAAAAGTTTTTTTTAAAACCATATTCCAGGTTGTTCACTTTTCCTGGAAAGTTGAGTTCAAATCATAACAAAAATGCTTTCGCGGGTCTTCATTTAGCTTCTTATAATTAACTTGATTGCACAGGTTGAATACTAGATGCCCTTTCAGACGACTATTTCACTGATTCTGTAGTGTTTAGCTTTCAGGTTTTTAGTTTTGCATAAGCATGTCTGAAAATTTCTGATTTGAGGTTGCCAAGAGCGTGATAATAGTGTGCTGTATCCAAAATGATTTTGTTTGATTCTATCAATAACGAACCACAGTTTCTCCTCCTAATTCGTTATCCTAATAGTTCATACAAGTGACATGGGATACTGTAAAAAAAGTTGTTTGGTTTGTTGGTGGGAATTGCCTTCTTTTGACAGTCATTGTTATTTTATCTCCAGTTTTGTTTTGGTTATAATCTAATATATCACGACATGTCTAGCTTCATTACTAATATGTTTGATCACAATCGTTGCAACATGATGTAAGAGGAATATAGATCATTCGGCTGGTTGATTCATGATTTCTCTTTCATCTTCCTTTTCCTTTTTGTTGTTGTGGATAATACATCGTTTTCCTCATCTTCTGCAACCATTTAAAACAGAATGATGTTTTGTTGCACTGGAGTTGTCGAATCTTAATTGGAATTTTCTAGTTTTATTTCAGCCTAGAACCAAGTTTTATGGTATGAAGAATTTGCACATTTTTTTGGTTTGTTGGAGAAATACAGGAATAGCATATAACATCATTGTCAAAGGTGTTGCACTTGGAAAGTTTATGTTCTATATTAGTGTCCAAAATAAATTTATGTTCGAGTTTAATGCTGATGATATACCAATGAGATTGAACCCGTTACCAAAAGTGTTTGGGTAAAAATTTGTTCGGGTGTCGTTGCAAGGTATCAATATTTGAGGAATGCAATTGAGTTTTTTTATAGTACATTTGTAAAATTCACAAATTATCTTGTCACATGCACTTGTATCTAACACAGTTGGATGTTCACGACCTCAAGTGTATTGCTTCAATATTACTTTGCAAGTGTGCCTAAGAAAATAACTCCAGTGCCTTCCCATTTTTTCCTTCTCAGCTTTTGTGGTGAAAAAATAGAAGCAATCAAAGCAAAAGTTTTCTGGGTTCGGACAGAGTGCATAAGTTGATTCATTGGTCTTAAGCAGTACAAATTTGTTCCTGAGGAATTTATAGTAGACAACTATACATCATAGTAAATTTATAGAATACATCTTAGTAAATTTATAGGAATTTCACTGGACAACCCGACAAGGTGTCAAGCTGAAATTTGAAACCAAGGAAATCCATGTACAAATCTTAGTAAATTCTTTTCCTACGAAAATTGTTCGTAAATTGTCATAATTGTCGTCTCGTATTGTTTCCAAAGTCATAATGTAATGCTAATTTACCAACGGCCGTTAACTACATCAGTAAAGAATCAAATACACTACAAAACTCTCCTTTCGGCATCAAAACTTATGAATTATGACTAATAAGTTGTAATGTTGATTGCAGTTATAAGTCAAGTTGTAAAGTTGATTGCAGTCTGAACGGACATTTTTTATTGTTATATCAAAAAAAATTATTTTCAAGTTAAATAGAAGGTTTTTTGAGTCGACCTCTAGTCGAGTTATCGAACCGCATCCAATCCTAACGAACAAATAAGAACAGCACTTTTATAAAATAAGTATCCTATTCAAACATAATTATATTGTTCATACATACACGTGATCATTACTAGACATAATAAACTGCATTGTAAGTTAGAATGACACTAAACCCCTACAACTATGTTTAAATGATATTTAAATTACATTCTCTCTCATTTTATCTTACATATACATTTTTCCTAGACACGTGACCAAATTATATCAGAAACACTTTCCAAAATTTACAGTTTGGAATTATTTATTTACTTTATCTGAACCACCCATTTTAAACTTTCCAAACCGAAAGAGATTAACGAAACAAGTCGCCCAGTCGGTAATTTTACCCTTTTTGTTTTACCTCAGAACATTTAATTTAATACTCATTTGATCCCGTAATTTTTTTAATTAATAATCATTTTAAAAAAAATAAAAAACTAATCAAAAAAAAAAAATCAAAACTACGCAGATCGCGGGTGCGACCCGCGATCCGTGGGCACGGATCGCGGTTCGTACCCGCATGACGGATCGTGGGTTCCTATAAATACACGTTCCGTCTATTTTTTTTTCAATCCAATTATTTTTTCAATTCCTCGCACATTTCCACTTCTACTCTCCACACAGTTTTGAAATTGTGCCCGGTGATATCAATTTTTCTGATCCGTGTGTCTTTCCTGGTGTTATTTGAGGTAATTATTTTTTTCATTCTTCTATTTATAGTTATTAATAATTGGTAATAATATCAAATATTGAAATTCTACTCTCTTCACAGTCTTCAAATTGTGTCTGGTGATATCAATTTTTCTGATCCGTGTGTCTTTCCTGGTGTTATTTGAGGTAATTATTTTTTTCATTCTTATATTTATAGTTATTAATAATTGGTAATAATATCAAATATTGAAATTCTACTCTTTTCACAGTCTCCAAATTGTAGTAAAATTAGATAGTAAAACACAACAAACAATAATCGTCAAAGTCGTTCAAAAAACATATCATACGTCGAATACGTGGTTCACCAGGAACGTAACCTAAGTCCTCGATAGAATCACGTGAGGGTGGCAACGACCTTTCCAAACCGAACTCTATTTGGCCTCGTATGTAGACCGTGTACATACCATTATGCTGAAACCACTGACGATACCGTCGATTTTCTCTCGGATCATATGGTCGACCTTCCTGAATGATATGCGGTCTGTCCCACATTCGTATGTAAATTTCATGTTTCGCTGACCAATCATCTCTCTGTCGGGCCGCATGTACTATCTTATCAAGTCTTTTGAGTGAAGGGAATGTGTTCTAAAAGTTTTACTTTTAAATGCCAATTATTATGAATTGAATGAGAAATCATTTTGTTCCTTGTTTATGTTATTCGTCTTTTAGAAGTGTTAAGGAAGAGGCTTTTGGTCCTTAACCGTAGAGCTCTAAAAGATATTGGTTTACATAAAACAAAAGATATTCGCAATCATGGTAATTAACATGGGACATTAATTACCGGGTTAAGATTGTCGTGTTTGGTCATAGATCATTGTAGTTCTACAAGTGAGTGACAACACGGGTATGCAAAAAAGGAAAATATTACTTTTGTATACTGAATAGACCTAATAAGTAAAATATTATAGAAATGTGTTTCTGTGTCATTAATATTTTACCGTGTCTTTGGTCCTTTGATATGAGACTTATATCTGATCACTTAAGGAATACTTAATTAGATCAGTGTCTTGAACTATCGATAAGTGTAGTGTAAAGGCATTGGTTGGTTAAGTACAACTTTCGTTGGAGAAGATAGTTAATCAAAAGACTATCATTGCCCCTCTTGATTGAGTGATGATATTAGTGGGCCCCTTGATAAAGCAAAGTTATAATGTGCACAATGTGATTTGAGTTAAGTCACATATTTATAACTAGTTTAAAGAGATCAAGAAATGAATACTAATACAAAGATGACACAATACTACTTTGTGTGTATTCTTAATATCATGAGGCAAGGGACGGACACAAGTGGTGCACTCCATCACTAAATGGATCGGGTTTTGGTTCGAGTGGAATTAAGACATCTAACTAATTGGGAGCTATAATGTGTAGCTAGATACCACTTATAGCTTGTGATATTAAGCTCTTAATATCACTGCCAACTTAGTTAAGATCCTCCCATAGGTCACACCGCAAAACTGGGAAACAAGAAATGGGGATTTTGAGTTCATAAGATGTATCGGGTTTCATGTAGAAAATATGACACATGGGGTGAACAAGCAAAATCAAAATTATGTTGTGATTAATAACATAATTAGAATCTAAATAAAATTCATATGTGATGTAAATATTATGGGGTGTAATGATTGATCATTACATAGGATAATATGTTACATAAGTTGTAAATTTACTACTAATCCCGAAATGTCAAATTTTGTAGGGGTTAAACCGAAATTTGACAAGTCTGCAAAACAGTGCTCCAACGGTCGACCGGTTAGCAGTAAACGGTCGACCGATCGGGCACGGTCGACCGGACATGTCTCGACCGATAACAGGGAATTTTCATCTGTTCGAACGGTCGACCGAAAGTAAACGGTCGGTCGACCGAACATCGAGATGGAATAATTCCTGTTACGAACGGTCGACCGAGTTATTGAACGGTCGACCGAAACATGGTTCGAGCGGTCGACCGAACCTCCAAACGGTCGACCGGTCCAGACGGTTTTCAGCAAAATTAATTAGATCATGCATGGAATTGGTCCATAATTGATTTAATTCGTGGCTGATATTATTTATTATTAAATAATGGATGGTTAGATGGAATTTTGCATGAAATGATGGGCAAGGGGTTGCACATGAATATGTAATTTGGAGAGAGCTTATAAATACAAGTTTATCTCATTACCTCCAAAATTAATTCATTATTACTTATGCAAAAATTCTCTCTCCATAAATCTCCACGAAAATCCCTTAATTCTTAAGTTTAGTTTTAGTTCTTAAGAGATCATCTTCTCAAGGGAATTAAAGAGGGGTTTGTAATTGGATTCTAAACCCTATCGGAGATTGAGAGACTAGCTTCCCTCTCTCAGATCTTGTTTAGAGTTTGGTGAATACTCGGAGGCATCCGGCGCAGCGAGGATCATCCCCAACGTATCCGAATCTTCAAGAAGTTGTAGAGAACTTCTAGGTATGAATTTCGGAGCCCGTATTTGTGTTAATAAAGTTTTGAAAGTAGTTATTGAAACAAATTGATGCATGCATGAAATAAATCACAGAAAATTGTAAATTGATCCTTATTGTGCATAAAAATTTCAAAAATAAATATGTACAATTAAACATGAAATCCTACAGTGGTATCAGAGCATAGGGTTCAATTTTCTCATGATTTATGGCTGTAAACGAATTTAGTTTACCATCTAGGATTTAAACAATTCAATTTACCAGTTTTTTCGGTCTATGAATGTTTGTTGATGTAATTCTCCATCATAATTCGTTCTGAATGTTTTAAGTGTTTTAAAACATGCCATGTAATTATTAGAATTAAGATTTAGACATTTGTCTAACTTGCAATAATTTCGTTTTAAGTATAAACGATTATTTTGTAAGAGAATCAACAAAACCGAAAAACTGCGATTCATCTTTCCATTGGAAATTGAATGGACAACGGTTCATAATTAATTTTTGAACTATGGATGCATGAAAAACGTTTTTAATGGATTTCAAAATGTTTTTCAAAGAATTGTTTGGGATTCTAGATGCTTGATAAACTAGGTTTGATAGTTTATAGCGATATTGCATGCATGGATGCTCGAGTTGTCTTTGCAGGAATTGTGGGTTTATATGTTCCAAATCAGCAGTTATGAATGTATGTAATCATTATTATACAGGGGCTTATGTATGTAAAAGCCAAAATTCACTCTCTTTCCGTCTTTTAGATAGTTGCATTTGCAGATGAGAGGTTTTTACATATGACTTGCACTAGTCGGTTTTTATCGAATGTGAGGAGCATGTTTATTTTCTGTAAAATCTACATCTCTGGTGCAAGAGGAAGTCGCCGCTGTAGCACATCGATCGAGGTTCTAAGATCAGGGATCGAGGATCGAAGGGAACATATAAACTCACACGATGTGGATTGTGTGAATGTTTAATTTCTGTTTTTATCTTGCTATGCATGTGATGAATGTGTTGAATGTTAGGATGTGTATGATTAATAATATGCATGATAACCTAAAATTCTAAATCACATGTTAAATTGTCCAAACAAAAATTAAGAATAAATTTCCTTCTTATTTCATCCACTAGCAGCCATTGATCGATGGATACTCTGCTCGCCCTTAGCTGGAGATAGCTCCCTCCATCTTTGGGAATAGTGGGAGATATAATGGTTGTCTGTTGTTGTGCCACAATTAAATATATGAGGTGTGTTTCACCCTAGTGAACCCCAAGTATGTTTAGTTGTGAATACAATGGATAAACGTATCTCGTATCAAATGAAAATAAGTTTTCTTAACATTACCTAGAGCCCTCGCTCGGTTTTGGGAAAAAGTTTTTCTTACGAGGATAGGTCGTATTCCCTCATAATTAAAACGACAATAGTCACAAGAGTTTGAAGATGCTAAATGTTGCTAAAATTCAAAAAGGTTGTGATTAGAAAATGTTTTCTTACCTTGATATTGTAATCGATAGCCCTTAGCTAGTCTATATTACGATTGATGAGATCTTGGATTGTTGCATTTATGGGCAAAATTTTTATTTGCAACATTTACATTTATATTCAATATATGTATGCATATGTATTAAAACATAAAATTGGCATTAAATTCCTATATGATTTATTTTGTAGAAAAATGTCGAACATCCAACCTATCGTACGATCCATGATAGAAAAACACCCTTTAGCAAATGATGACTCAAACTTCATAACTTGGTAACTCAAACTCAATATCGTGTTAAAGTTTGAGAAACTATCTCACATTTTGGAAGGTCCAATCCCAAAATGGAATGAGAGATTAACAGATGAAGAGAAAGAGGCTGAAGTCAAGTGGTAAGACCAAGAGAACCAAGTTCACAGTTTCATGCTAGCATCCATGGGTGACTCGCTTCAAGCGAAATATTTGGATTCAAAACCCAAGAAGACCATAGAGGCTTTGTCTAAGATGTTCATGGATAGTGCCCGAAAGGAGCGTTATAAGACCACCATCGCACTCACAAGGTGTCATATGGCGGAGGGAACATCGGTATCCATGTATTTTCTCACGATGCAAAGGTACCTTGAGAAGTTGGCAAAGCTCTCTTCACCAATGCCCGAGGACATTGCTGAAGATATGATTCTTAGCTCTCTAGCCCCGTCCTTTAAGGACTTTGTGATGCACTATCACGTGCGTGAAAAAGGGGTGAGTCTTGAGGAGCTGCACAACGCTCTCAAAACTGCTGAAGTTGACATGGGCAAGGGTAGGGACAAGCATGTCATTGCCGTCCATGGGAGGAGCCAAAAGATTGGTAAAGGAAAGGGCAAATCTACCAAAAGTGGTTCAATCAAGAGCAAGGGAGTAGGAGGTGCTCGTGCGAGTGCCTCTAGGGGGAAATCTCAGAAATCTCCGACTCCCAATACGGAGTGCTTTCACTGCGGTGAAAAAGGACACATCCGGCCAAATTGCCCCAAGTACAAGGAAGACCTTGCCAACGGAGTGATTGAACGTCGGCGCCCCAAAAGGCCAAAGGTATATTTGTTATTGAAACAAATATAGCCACCTCTGTCCAGGATTGGGTAATTGATACTGGATCTTGTGCTCACATAGTTTCTAATGTGCAGCTACACATGGATAGGAAGGAACTCGTAAGGAACGAGGTAGAATTGAAGGTCGGAAATGGTGCGAACGTATCTGCGGTTGCACAAGGTTCTGTGGTGCTTCAATTATGTAGTGGTTTAAATTTATGTTTAAAGAATGTTTATTATGTGCCTTCGATTAGCAAGAACATTATTTCTGTATCATGTTTAGATATGGATAATTTTAATATAAATATTTCAAATTCTTGCTTGTCTATATCGAAGAATGGTGTTTTCTATGCAAATGCATTCATAAGGAATGGTCTCTATTTGCTTGAATTGAATGATAAACAAATCTTTAATATCAATAACAAAAGACTTAAAACCACTCACGAGAATGATACTCTCTTGTGGCACTATCGTCTTGGTCACATAAATGAAAAGCGCATCAAGAAATTGCAAGAAGCTAACCTTCTTGGTCTACTTAATTTTAAATCATTGGAGACGTGCCAACCATGTATAATGGGAAAAATGACCAAAAAGCCTTTCAAGAAGAAAGGACCAAGGTCGAGTGGCTTGTTGGATTTGATACATTCTGATGTATGTGGTCCAATGAGTACTAGTGCACGAGATGGTTTCAGGTACTTCATTACGTTCACGGATGACTATAGTCGTTATGGCTATGTTTATCTAATGAGAAACAAAAGTGAGTCCTTTGAGAAGTTCAAAGAATTCAAGAATGAAGTAGAGAACTAACTCGACAAGAAAATCAAGTCTCTACGAACGGATCGTGGAGGTGAGTACTTAAGTGCCGAATTTGACTCATACCTAAAGGAGTTTGGTATTGTACCTCAACTCACCCCTCCCGGTACACCTCAGTGGAATGGGGTATCCGAAAGGAGGAATAGGACATTGCTCGACATGGTTCGGTCAATGATGAGTCATGCGGAATTACCTATTTACTTTTGGAGTTATGCACTACAAACTGCGGCTTACACACTAAATAATGTTTCATCCAAATCCGTGGAGAAAACTCCTTATGAGCTATGGAGTGGTAAAACACCTAAGCTCAGTTTTCTCAAGATTTGGGGTTGTGAGGCTTACGTCAAGAAATTGATGTCGACCAAACTTCAACCAAAAGCGGATAAGTGCTTCTTCATTGGTTATCCTCGTGAGACAAGAGGATACTACTTTTGGCATATCACCTCCAATCGAGTGATTGTAGAGAGGGATGCCACATTTCTGGAAAAGGAATTTCTAGAAAGAGTAAAAAGTAGTGGGAGTAGGGTTGTGCTTGAGGAAACTCAAGATACTCTACAAGATCATGACACGAATGATGACGTTCAAGATCATGAAGGCCCAACCGAGATTCCTTTGGTTAGTGGGAGCATGAGCGAGAGACCATCACAAGAAATTGTGAGAGAATCTCAATCATCCCCACCAAGTGTACGTTTAAGAATTGAACGTGAACCAACTCCTCAAGAAATTGTGGAAGAAGTTCGAGAGACACGAGAAAAACCAAAAGAACTAAGAAGGTCAACAAGGGAAAGGAAGAAACCCGACTTGTATCTGGGACTTCATGAAATCATGGTACTAGATACCAATGATCCCTTGACCTTCCAAGAAGCAATGGAAAGGGAAGACTCCAAACTATGGCTCAAGGCCATGGAATCCGAAATAGAATCCATGTATGATAATCAAGTGTGGAACTTGGTTGACCTTCCTCAAGGGAAAAGGTTCATTCAAAATAAATGGGTTTTCAAGAGGAAGATGGACATGGATGGGAACTTAACAACCTACAAAGCGAGGCTTGTAGCGAAGGGTTTCACTCAAGTTCAAGGAATTGACTATGATGAAACTTTTTCACCGGTTGCCATGTTCAAGTCTATTCGGATAATGCTCGCTATTGCTGCATTTCATGATTATGAAATATGACAAATGGATGTCAAAACGGCGTTCCTTAATGGGAACTTGGAGGAGGATGTGTACATGGTACATCCTTAAGGTTTTGAAGATCCAAAGAATAGCAAAAAGGTATGCAAACTTCAAAGATCCATTTATGGATTGAAGCAAGCATCAAGTAGTTGGAACAAACGCTTTGAGGAGGAAGTGAAAAAGCTTCACTTCATTCAAAGTAAGGAAGAACCTTGTATATACAAGAAGGTTAGTGGGAGCCATGTAGTATTCCAAATCTTATATGTCGATGACATATTGCTTATGGGCAATCATATTCATTTGCTTGAGCAAACGAGAAGTTCATTGAAATCTGCATTTTCAATGAAAGATATGGGTGAGGCTCAATACATCTTGGGAATCAAGATATATCGAGATAGATCTCGTAGACTCATTGGCCTCAGTCAACGTACATACATTGACAAGGTCTTGGAAATGTTCAAGATGAACAACTACAAAAGGGGCAGTGTGCCAATGAGTATGGGTGTGCAACTCAAGAAGTCTCAACGTGCGCAATCACGTAAGGACTTGGAGTACATGAAGGATGTCTCTTATGCTTCGGCAATTGGGTCAATCATGTACGCGATGACTTGCACAAGACCCGATGTCTCGTATGCTCTAAGCGTGACAAGTCGTCACCAATCCAACGCAGGTCCTGAGCATTGGACTGCGGTCAAGAATATCCTGAAGTACCTTAACCGGACTAAGGATAAGATTCTTGTTTATGGAGGACAAAGAGAATTGATAGCCGAAGGGTACTCGGATGCGAGTTTCATGAGTGATCCAGACGATAGAAGGTCGCAATCAGGATACGTCTTTCTTCTGAATGGTGGAACTGTGAGTTGGCGTAGTTGGAAGCAAAGCACTACGGCCGACTCAACCACTGCTTCAGAAGTAATGGTTGTCGCTGAAGCGAGCAAGGAAGGAGTGTGGATTAAGAAGTTCCTTGAAGAGCTTGGAGTAGTTCCCTTGAGCGAGGGACCAATAGAGCTATTTTGCGACAATAGTGCGTCTATCTCGCAAATCAAGGATCCCAAATCACACCACAAAGTGAAGTACATGGATCGAAAGTACTTCGTGACGCGTGACCTCATCGACGAAGGCAAAATAAATCTTTTATGGGTGGACACCAACAACAACACAGCTGATCCATTCACAAAACCCTTATCCCAAGCTAAGGGCGAAATGCATTTCGAGTCCATGGGATTGAGGAACCATGTAGATTGGCTTGATGATTGATATGTAATGGGGTTTACCCTAGTTATTATTGTTTTATACATTGAGTATGTATGTGAAAAAAAACTTTAATAACAAGTGAGAGATTGAAGGGAATGTGTTCTAAAAGTTTTACTTTTAAATGTCAATTATTATGAATTGAATGAGAAATCATTTTGTTCCTTGTTTATGTTATTCGTCTTTTAGAAGTGTTAAGGAAGAGACTCTTGGTCCTTAACCATGGAGCTCTAAAAGATATTGGTTTACATAAAACAAAATATATTCGCAATCATGGTAATTAACATGGGACATTAATTACCGGGTTAAGATTGTCGTGTTTGGTCATAGATCATTGTAGCTCTACAAGTGAGTGACAACACGGGTATGCAAAAAAGGAAAATATTACTTTTGTATACTGAATAGACCTAATAAGTAAAATATTATAGAAATGTGTTTCTGTGTCATTAATATTTTACTGTGTCTTTGGTCCTTTGATATGAGACTTATATCTGATCACTTAAGGAATACTTAATTAGATCAGTGTCTTGAACTATCGATAAGTGTAGTGTAAAGGCATTGGTTGGTTAAGTATAACTTTTGTTGGAGAAGATAGTTAGTCAAAAGACTATCATTGCCCCTCTTGATTGAATGATGATATTAGTGGGCCCCTTGATAAAGCAAAATTATAATGTGCACAATGTGATTTGAGTTAAGTCACATATTTATAACTAGCTTAAAGAGATCAAGAAATGAATACTAATACAAAGATGACACAATACTACTTTGTGTGTATTCTTAATATCACGAGGCAAGGGACGGACACAAGTGGTGCACTCCATTACTAAATGGATCGGATTTTGGTTCGAGTGGAATTAAGACATCTAACTAATTGGGAGATATAATGTGTAGCTAGATACCGCTTATATCTTGTGATATTAAGCTCTTAATATCAATGTCAACTTAGTTTAGATCCTCCCATCGGTCACACCGCAAAACTGGGAAACAAGAAATGGGGATTTTGAGTTCATAAGATGTATCGGGTTTCATGTAGAAAATATGACACATGGGGTGAACAAGCAAAATCAAAATTATGTTGTGATTAATAACATAATTAGAATCTAAATAAAATTCATATGTGATGTAAATATTATGGGGTGTAATGATTGATCATTGCATAAGATAATATGATACATAAGTTGTGAATTTACTACTAATCCCGAAATGTCAAATTTTGTAGGGGTTAAACCGAAATTTGACAAGTCTGCAAAACAGTTCTCCAACGGTCGACCAGTTAGCAGTAAACGGTCGACCGATCGGGCACGGTCGACCGGACATGTCTCGACCGATAACAGGGAATTTTCATCTGCTCGAACGGTCGACCGAAATTAATCGGTCGGTCGACCGAACATCAAGATGGAATAATTCCTGTTACGAACGGTCGACCGAGTTATTGAACGGTCGACCGAAACATGGTTCGAGCGGTCGACTGAACCTCCAAACGGTCGACCGGTCCAGACGGTTTTCAGCAGAATTAATTTAAGAATTAATTAGATCATGCATGGAATTGGTCCATAATTGATTTAATTCGTGGCTAATATTATTTATTATTAAATAATGGATGGTTAGATGGAATTTTGCATGAAATCATGGGCAAGGGGTTGCACATGAATAGGTAATTTGGAGAGGGCTTATAAATACAAGTTTATCTCATTACCTCCAAAATTAATTCATTATTACTTATGCAAAAATTCTCTCTACATAAATCTCCACGAAAATACCTTAATTCTTAAGTTTAGTTTTAGTTATTAAGAGATCATCTTCTCAAGGGAATTAAAGAGGGATTAGTAATTGGATTCTAAACCCTATCGGAGATTGAGAGACTAGCTTCCCTCTCTTAGATCTTGTTTAGAGTTTGGTGAATACTCGGAGGCATCCGGCGCAGCGAGGAGTGATTGATCGTTTTATATTTCTACCGCAAGTGCACGGCCGCGTTGAAGCGGTGGCAAATACGGGTCGTCCACTGGGAGGTGTGTCGACATTTAGTTTGTGCAAAGGCGAGAGGTAAAGAAAGGGAATAAAGATGTAGTACATTAGGCTACACTACAATGCTAAACTAGGAAACTAAGAAGCTGAAATGAACTAAACAACTAAGCTAATCAACTAAATGCCAAAGATGAAATCTCAGAAATGGAAAACCCCTAAGGGGTGGAGTGTGTGTGTGTGCACATGAAATAAGTGTGGTATGAAATGCATACAATAAGCTCAAGTTAGTTAGTGTTGTTAATGCATAAGAAGTACCTAACTATGGCAAGACCTATCATTACAACCCTAACTTGTGTGAATAATATGAGCAATGCAAGGTTGTTATTAAGACACTTAGACAAGTATGGAGTGTACCCTAGCTATGGCAGAAACCATCAAGTAAGGTTCTTAATAATTCAAGCAAGCATACTAATATTAACACAAAACATTTATATTAAGCATTCAAACCAACTACATAACATGTACATACACCTACTCCACCCCCCATGGGGGTGGAACTACTCACTACTCATTACACTAACTATATTAACAAAAAAAGCATAATACTGAAATGAAATTTATCTAAGCAAGCAAGAAACAGAAAAGATACTATAAGACTAAAGAAACAAGCAAGACATGTAAATCGAAATTACTAAGCAATGTAAAAACTAAGCAAACAACAATTAACTACAAAACTTCTATTATTAACTCACTCAAATTACAAGTGGCTCTTCCTCCACCAGATTTTTGCTTCAAGGCTTAACTCTTAGTAGGGAAGATGACCACCAAAGAGAGAGATCGATACAATGGGAGGTGAAGAGTTCTATTTATAAGCATGGAAAAAGCTAATCCGAGACAATCCCCCGATGTAGGACTAAACCAATACCAAAAATAGCCTAAACAAACCATAATACACGTCCAGGAGAAGACTTATCGGATCTGGAATGATCCAGACCGCCAATTGGCGGTTTCAGACCGCCAATTGCGGCTTATAGGATCCAGATCCGTCTGGATTTGTTTGTGAGCTTTTCTTGAAGTGTGTCTTGGTCTTAGATGCATCTACTTGGTCTGTTGGAGCTCCGACCCGAATCCAATTGCCAAAATACTCCCCATGATGGTGTGGAGTTTCCTGTTTTGCTCTTAGGTCCTTCGGTCTTGCGATCAGGTCCTTCTCCATTGCATCTCAGTCCCTAGGTCTCACAATTAAGTCCTTTTTTCCTTCTTTTGGGTCCTTTCATGGCTCTTCTCTTCAAACCTATTTATTCCTGAAAACTAAACATAAAACTCGTAACATAGCATTGTTTAGGTGAAGGATAATGGATATAAGATACAAATATAAACATGAAATGATGCCAATCAAATACCCCCACACCTAAGTTTTTGCTAGTCTCGAGCAAAACAAAGAAAGGAAAAAGCATACGAAAAACAAGAAATCCTAACTCACTTTCGTAGGAATCACGGTTGCACTTAGCACGTGCAACAAGCCGTTAAACCTCCTTGTTGCCAAGGAGGAGGAGTGTTGTCTCCTGAGGGTTTTCAGTGGATATACCCACAAAATCCGAACAAGATGCATTATTCAATCTAGACCTCAACTCGTTGGAAATATTTTGTCGATCAATGGACGCGGTAATCCTACGGGCCGACTCTATATAGGTAATCAGTCAACACCTAGCCTAATAAACCATTCGTGCAAGTTAAATAAGGAATTAAGTGAAAGACATGGACAACCTCAACATCCTCAAGTGCTACAAAGTGTAAGGTCCATTAAGGTTCTTATTTGCATTACCATTTTTTTCTTTTCTCATCATTTTTTTTTCTTTTTCTATTTATTAGTTGGAGCTTCATTCTCCTAGGGTTAGGTTTCGTGCATCATTGCCCATGAGGACTTACACTATCACGTACACCTTTCCCCAAATCTCCACATAGGGCACTCCCTACCACCCGTGTAACGGGAGTTCGGTCGGCGCATCCCAAGTCAGATGACTCGAAAGCACCAGGCACAAAGTCCCCTCAGACCTACTTTCCCGAGTGATAGGAGTCGTGCGAGAAGAAAGAACACCTACTCACTTATTTCTTATCTACACATGAACCAAAACCCCTACACTTATGTCTCACAACAAGATTTAGAGGGTCATTGACTACAACAAACTTCCTTAAGTTAACAGACACGAATTATTGACTCACTAGGTTCAGGGTGAACTTCTTTAAATGTTTGAGCACTGAAACCCTATGATTAGTCACCCCCAAAGGAAACTGGGGTGCATCCTAACGACTCGATAAATCCTAAAGCCACTGTACTAAATATCCTAACGCATCAAGTTCAAGACAATTTTGGGAGCTTTCTTTTTACTTTGCCTCTCAACGGTTTTGCACATGCTAAATACACGCAAAACCCACAAAACATTTTCTTTCGCAAACACATGAATATTTTGAAAGAAATGTGAAAATTTTGAAGCACTCGGCAAGCAAAAGAAGACAAGTCACCCAAGGATCATGGCAAGCAGATATATCGATATTAAATGCAGCACACTAACATGACCCTAACAATGCAAACAAAAGAAAACAAAAACCAAGGAAAAGACTTGACTATGTACACACGTAAAACACCCCCACACCTACTTCATGCATTGTCCTCAATGAATGTGAGCAAAATACTAACTGGATGTATGCATGAAACAAAATAGATCTCACCAACGTGAAGTACACAAGGAAGTTCATGGCTATATTGATGGACACAACCCAACTTCCCTCAAAACCTGTGAGATGCTAAAGAAGGGATACAAATACGTGAAAGAAATGGGGCCCAAATACTCAATGGTTGGGGCCCACTACAATCGATGCTCACTGAAGGAGTCTTCTCTTTTTCTTTTCTTTTTTGAACTATGTACAACAATGGGCTCCCATCTTCATATATCAAGGGACATCAAATGGGAACCCGCCATCTCTCGAGCCAGAAATGCACCTGTATGGGCTCGCAACATACAAAACAGAATTGCTTGACCACCTGACACCCTTATTAGCATTGTGGTCGTTCGATGCCTCTCGAGAGTTATCAAAAGAGGAGGCATGAATGAGAGGTGAACCTCTACCAGGTTGAAGGGTATCAGGTGGTTGATTCTTAACCCACATGGGGTCCTCAGCAGATACAGAATGAAGAGCATGTGGCCTAGAGGCCATAAAAATGGTATCTGGTGGCTCAAAAGCCACGTGATCAAAAGGATGTGGCTCAAGGGCCACGAGATCAAAAGGAGGTGGCACTGAGGCCACATGATCAGAACATAAGGCACCTTCTTGTGCCAGCCCAGGTGAAACATCTTCACCACCTTCAGGAGCTTCATCGAACAATTCTCTGAAGTACTTGAAGGTGCCCTCAACTTCACTCTCATCCATGCCCTAGATAAGGTTAACCCCAACAGGGTCAGTGAAGGCACCTGGCTTCTTGCCGATGGTGAAGATGTTGAAATCCGTGCATTAACTACCATAAGTCAAGCGCATCAGACCATTGCGACAATTGATCAATGCATTGGAAGTCGCAAGAAATGGTCGCCCCAGAATGACAGGAATTTGTCCAAGTGGGTTTGGCACAGGTTCAGTATCCAAGACAAAGAAGTCGACTGGATAAATGAACTCTCCCACTTTGATCATCACATCTTCCACCACACCCATCGGTTTCTTCATAGACCTATCAACCAATTGAAGAGTAGTCTTTGTTTGTTTGAGGTCTCGAAGACCGAGGTGGACGTAGACAGAATATGGTAGAAGATTAACAGATGCACCAAGGTCCAATAAGGCCCGATGTATGGACACATCACCAATCACAAAGAGATAGTAGGACAGCCAGGGTCCTTGTACTTGACTTGCATGGGTTGTGCCAACAAGGAACTCACGTTAGCTGCAAGAAAAGCTTTCTTGGGAACATGAGTTTTTCTCTTCTTGGTGCATAAGTCCTTGAGAACCTTGGCATAAGGTGGCTTTTGCAGAATCACCTCCAACAGAGGGATGTTCACCTTAACTTTCCTAAACATCTCAAGCATCTTCTTTTTAAGGCACTCAGGGAATGGTGCCTTTGGGGCACAAGGATGCGAAGGCACCCCAGAATTCAGGTCCAAAGAAACATGAGGGGGGACCTCAGAATCTGGTTCCTTCGACACAAGAGGAGACAAGGGGACCTCAGGGTTCGGCCCCTTTGTCGAAGGAAATGTAGAAAGAACCTCAGGATCTGGCTTCTTCCTGGAAGTATTTGTGGAGGGAGCCTCAGGATCCGGCTCCCTCAAAGATGGTGATGACAAAGAAGGTACCCCAATGTGGTTATCCACCTCCTTACCAGACCTGAAAGTATGAATCACATTAATATGATGGGTCGGTTCAGATGTGGCATGAGGTAAAGGTGTCCTTCCTTGAGAATGGGTACCCCGAGGATTCACCTCAGGTTGACTCGGGAACTGACCTTTCTCGCGTTCATGGAGTTGATGAGCCAACTGGCAAACCTGCATTTACAAAGCCTTGACTGTACTTTGCAACGCTTGAAAGGTCGGATCACAAGAAGGGTCCTTAGGCTCAACCCGCTGGGGTGGTGGAGTCTGGTTGGAATAACCCGACGATGAGGCATGAGCAGGTTGGTAATTTTGGTGCTGAGACCTTTGATGTGGGGTTTGGTAGGTCGCCGATCGGCGTGGAGGTTGATAAGGTGGAGGTTGAGCGTGCGAGCTCTGACCGTGGCCTCCACTAGACCCCCAAGAGAAGTTAGGATGGTTACGCTATCCCGGGTTATAGGAATGACTGTACGGGTCGTTTCGGGGCCTTTGTTGATACATCGCATTTGCATGCTCAGTATCCCTTGGAGCGTAAGCGCACTCCAAGTCATCATGTCCCGACAGTCCACACCTAGTACACCCGGGAGTAGCGACCTGAGCTACAGGAGCTCGGTCCATCTCCAAACTCTCTATCCTACGCATGAGAGCAGCCATTTTCGCCTCAGACGCGATCGATGAGTCAACTTGCTAAGATCCAGCTCGACCAGAAGACCTGGCGGCTGGTGGCTCTCTCATGGTATCCCACTCGAAGGTACGTTCAGCCATGGACTCAAAAGTATCACATGCCTCCTCGATGGGTTTCATTTGGAAGTCATCCCGACACATCGACTCCAACAATGTGCGGGTGTTGTAGTTGATGCTCTCATAAACAATTTGGCACAGCTACCATAACTCAAATCCATGATGAGGGCACTGCTGGAGAAGGTCCTTGAACCTCTCAAAGAAACCATGAAACGATTCGGTCTCGGTCTGATACATTTGATGTATTTAGTGCCGTATCTGTTGAGTTTTCCTTTGAGGGAAAAAATCTCTTCAGAAAGACGGTCACAAAGTCATCCCATGACCGAATCGAGCACGCCGGGAGGCTATACATCCATTTCTTCGCATTATCCTTCAATGCGAAAGAAATCATCCTCAACCGGACTGAATCCTCGTCAAGTTGTTGAAGTTTGAACATGGAGCATACTTCCTCGAATTCGCGTATAAAGATATACGGATCCTCCTTATTGGCAGTAAAGGTTGGAAGCATGCTCACATATTGAGGTTTCTGCTCATAGTTGTTCCCGCGAGCAGGGGGAACAACTATGCAAGAAGGCTGCGCGGCCCGAACAGGATGGGTCCACTCCCACAAAGTCATCGGTCTATCATGTCGAGCTAAAGGTGGTGGTGCACCAAGAACTCGATCCTGACCGAATCTCCCTTCCTCTCGAGACAGAGGAGGAGGAGAAGGAGGTCTACGTGGTGGTGGGAACGAACCGAGGTACTCCATGTATGGAACCCGGTCTCCCTCTCCACCACGAGACGACTCGGCCTCTTGCTCCAAAGGAGCACGAGGCGGAGATGGTCGATCACCAAGACCGTCCATCTCAGAAGAATGCACTCTCTCGAGTCGAGCGCTCTCACCAGAACGAGCCCAACCTCGCATAAAATGCTCGACTCGACTTTAAACTAACACACAACAGAGGGTGTACTAGAGGAGGAGACTAAACGTAGAGAATAGATGAGGAGGGGACTCTGGTGAGGAGGGAAGAATCCCTAGAGCTAGCGTGGGTAGTGGGATCAGGAATAAGCCTAACTAGCAAGCACGACTCAAACAATGTAAGGCAATGGGTCCTTAAGCTAGACGACACCTAACTTCGAGGTCACTAGCCTCGACACGTCTCACCTCCCTACAACGAGGACCACAATGCCCAACAAGTGATACCAGATCTGGAGATCCAGTACCTCCTACTATCGACAAGGTAGGGAACGCCGATCAGGTCATGACGGTCTCAACTAGATTACTCTCCTAGTGCGCACGCAATCCTATGGCCAATGTCTACTTGCTTTTAGTTAAGGTTTTATTAAGAGTAATTTTTGGGGCCAAGGAAAGGGTGATGAAATCCCCCACCTTATCTTTTATGGGACAGCCCCTCCTTAGTAGAGATTTAATCCTAGATCTAGCAATCAATCGCTCCAATCAAATGCTCTCTCACTCTTGTCGTGATGCACCTTACTAACTAATGCATGAACGAAACATGCATGAATGAGGGATGTGGGTGCACGTACCTCACGCCAGCAATCAACGACAAAATGTAAAGCAAAGAAAAGACAAATGCATGCAAGGTCTACCAATGGTGCATGACCTAGATGGCAAGAAGTCTAATATTTTGCTTTGAGTTTTATGGTCCAAGTTGATTAAAGGGGATTGAAATTAAATCTGTGAGCAAACTAAAGATCACAGCATGCAAAATTGGGCTCCCAGATAACTAAAGTAAAGCAATAAACCACCAGAAGAAATTTGAGAGCAGGAAGCCCTTACCAGGCCGCCAATTGGCGGTCTCCAACCGCTGATTGGCGGTCTCTTTGTGGCTTTTGTTGCTCAAACTTTCCCAGTAGCCTCCCTTGATGTTCTGGTTCCCTGAAACTAAACAAAACTGGAAACAAAAAATCAAAAACCCCTCGAATCGTCCAAACCAAGGTCTGGACAGAGCACCTCCCCGGCAACAGCGCCAAAAACTTGATTGATCGTTTTATATTTCTACCGCAAGTGCACGGCCGCGTTGAAGCAGTGGCAAATACGGGTCGTCCACTGGGAGGTGTGTCGACATTAGTTTGTGCAAAGGCGAGAGGTAAAGAAAGGGAATAAAGATGTAGTACATTAGGCTACACTACAATGCTAAACTAGGAAACTAAGAAGCTGAAATGAACTAAACAACTAAGCTAATCAACTAAATGCCAAAGATGAAATCTCAGAAATGGAAAACCCCTAAGGGGTGGAGTGTGTGTGTGTGCACATGAAATAAGTGTGGTATGAAATGCATACAATAAGCTCAAGTTAGTTAGTGTTGTTAATGCATAAGAAGTACCTAACTATGGCAAGACCTATCATTACAACCCTAACTTGTGTGAATAATATGAGCAATGCAAGGTTGAATTAAGACACTTAGACAAGTATGGAGTGTACCCTAGTTATGGCAGAAACTATCAAGTAAGGTTCTTAATAATTCAAGCAAGCATACTAATATTAACACAAAACATTTATATTAAGCATTCAAACCAACTACATAACATGTACATACACCTACTCCACCCCCCATGGGGGTGGAACTACTCACTACTCATTACACTAACTATATTAACAAAAAAAGCATAATACTGAAATGAAATTTATCTAAGCAAGCAAGAAACAGAAAAGATACTATAAGACTAAAGAAACAAGCAAGACATGTAAATCGAAATTACTAAGCAATGTAAAAACTAAGCAAACAACAATTAACTACAAAACTTCTATTATTAACTCACTCAAATTACAAGTGGCTCTTCCTCCACCAGATTTTTGCTTCAAGGCTTCACTCTTAGTAGGGAAGATGACCACCAAAGAGAGAGATCGATACAATGGGAGGTGAAGAGTTCTATTTATAAGCATTGAAAAAACTAATCCGGGACAATCCCCCGATGTGGGACTAACCAATACCAAAAATATCCTAAACAAACCATAATACACGTCCAGGAGAAGACTTATCGGGTCTGAAATGATCCAGACCGCCAATTGGCGGTTTCAGACGGTGGCGTCGTCTGATAAAATTAAACATGAAATCCTACATTGAGTTCTGTCCACGAATGTTCTGGCGGTGCCGTCGTCTGATAAAATCCAAATTATCTCATAGTTCTTTCTGGATAATGCCATGAAATCATCCAGAAATGAATCAAAGACACTCTCGCAAGCCAATATGCAGCATCAGTAGTAAATATCCGGCCAGGAAGCAAAATCATATTTTCATAATACGGATATCAGTTTACATGCTCATCCAACTTACATTAAAATTCATTTCTGTAATGTGTAAGACAATTATGTGCGGCACTAACCTCATAAGTCTGTAGGTATTGCCACTTAATAGCAAATAGAGGTCGCGATTCTAAGTCTTCTCCACCTTAACACTCAGCATAAACCACGTGTCTCGGCCGGGATACAGGAAACCGAGTCCAAGACCAGTGTTGAAGAAGTAATAATGCAACACCAATGTTCCTTTTACCAGTTTGACATGAAATAGACAAGTTGCGATATAAACATGAAAGCACGGCCGCACCCCAATTGTATACTATCGGCTTATTCAACACTTGCATAAACCTCAAATACATAACTGAAACACCTGTCCTAAAGCTATCAGAGAAAACCATGGATCCACATAAATCTAAAATGAAAGTCTGTGTATATTGTGTCACTTATTCATCTGTGGGAAATTCTGGCAGATTTCCGTAATTTACCCGCAACCATTGCAAACTGATGCTAAATCCGGACTTTTTAAACATTTGTGACTCATCTCCTTTTACCGTTCTTTTACCTTTTTTCATAATTTCGACGTTTATATAAACCTCAAAGGAATTTCTAATTAACTCACGACTGTCTCGATCACTGTGCCCGATTATTGGAATACCACTGATAGGTAGACCCCACAGCTAATATCCTGCAATGTTAATCCAACCTCCCAAACCGGTAAATGGAAAGTGTGAGTCTCAGGACGCCAACGCTCTACATGTGTAGTAATCAATCTATTGTCTGTTCTTGTATGTTTTATTTGGGCAAGTTGATATAATCCCAAAATTTTTAGTGCTTCACTAAAACAATCGTGGAAACGAATTACAAGACGATCTGCACGACATTCCAAAACAGCATCCGGCTATAATATATTCAAATATATTGTAAAAAATACATTAATTAAAAAATGTAATTTAAATATTTAGAAAATTAACACAATATTTTTTTTTTTGGTACTTACATTTATGCAAATATCATTGAATCTAAACATGTAATTTGATATTCCGAGTAGTGGAGAAATAGACTCTCTATCCACTGCATCATTATACTCACGGTTTTGTACAAAGCGACTTCTATTTAAATGACTCATTTTGTCAAAACAATTATTCATGAAAATAAAAAAAGAATTAATTATAATAATTACAAAATAATTTACTCATACATTTCATGACAAATTGCATGTTATAGAAATAATGAAAGCTATAACAATTTAACACATAAATACCACTAATATTTAAATTTTAATTTAACAGAAAATAATAAATAACTATTCCAAATACTTATATTATATATTAAATTTCGTAAATGTACGTTATACAAATTTTAAATGTATATACATTTAATTTAATTATAAACAGATACATAAATACAACTAATATTTAAAATTAACTATAATAGAAAATAACAAAACAATTCCAAATAATTTTAATTTAACAAAGAAATTAGATCTTAATTTAAAATATTCTTAAGTAAAAAATTTGTGTAAAATTTACCTGACTACTAGATAAGCTGGGAAATAAGTGTTATGTGAGCCCAAATGGAAAAAAAAACTAGAAGGAGAAGTGTCGTAGGAACCCAAGAATATAATAAAAACTAGTTGAGATTAACTGATTTTAACTGAAAACTTAATCTGAAAACTCAAAAATTAACTGATTTTAACTGACAACTTAATCTCAAAACTCAAAAACTTAATAACTGAAAACAAAAAAAATTAAAAAAAAATACACGGATCGCAGATCCGTTCCGCGATCCGTGATCTGCGTAGTTTTCAATTTTTATTTTTTTTGATTATTTTTCGATTTTTTTTAAAATGATTATTAATTAAATAAATTACAGATTTGATTGTCGTTCTACACGAGACGAATCACCCCCTCATTGATGGTCTCTTACTTTCTTTAACGAACATACATCATTAAAACTCACAACTAACATTTCGGCAAAGGTTGTAATTGTTATTTAACGTCACAGGCATGAGACATGTCCACGTCACATTTCAAAAAAAAAAATTTGTCCACCTAGTATTATTTTTTTTATTTTTTCTGCTACAAAAATAGCTCTTTTTTATTTCGTTTACTTCTATATAATTATTTCAAAAGGCTTTCTTATAAACTTTAGATACGAGACAAATTTAAATGATGAAAATACAACAAATAACAAAATTCATACAAAAATAAGTAAAGCCAACATCACGGTACAAACAAGACAAAAATTTAGGATCATGAATGATATTTTAAAAATATTGTGCTGCATTTTAGCTTCAATCTCTGCGGAAAATGGGAGAAGATGGTGATGGACAACACCCTTTATGTATTTGAGTTTTTCAACCTTCATACACAGAACAAATCAAACGGCAGGAGAATTGTTTAACTCAAAAATTAAATCCACAAAAATTAATACAATGACTAATAATCAACACAAACCCAAGAAAAAATGAGCACTAACGAAAAGAAAAGATTTAATGTCCACCCACAAGCTGTTTCATTAATCATAACAAGAACTTGGGATAAACCAAGTATCACAAAATTGGTTACACCATTATAGGAATATCCGTCTTATTTAAAAAAATGTGGTTACAAGGGGCCAGAGCATAAATATGAAATAAGCTAATAAAGAACATGAATTAAAAGGAACTATTAAATTAAAACCACTAAAATAAATAGTATTGATTCAAGTGTCTCAGATTTTAATCAGCTTTTCAATCAAGAATTCTCTGAAGCAGAACTGGCATTGAAGCTGTATAAAGAATCATCATAGCCACTATACATTAAATTTCAGAAACACAAAAAAAATTAAAAAAAAAGATCACAGTGGAAAAGCCAGCTCATATTAAGAAATTCAACCATATCTATTTTATACTTCAGCGATTACTCTCAGAAGCGCGGATAAGTTATAATCATTGCTGGCAAATCATACATCAACTAACATAAGAGTTAAACATAATTTTGATTAATTGAAAATAAATGAGGGATGTGACCATTACTTTGACACAGATCAAACCAAAGGATAAAAATCAAAGCAGATCTGCAACACAGAATGGTGATTTGATTTAGCAGGAGCATTGGGGCCCATTTCTTCATTAATTTTTTTTATCGGATTAGCCCGGGGTGCTCTTGCAAATAATTACATTTATAATAACAAATATTAAGGTTTTCAAACAAGACGAAAATCAGATGGATCGGAAGATTATTAAGGAAAAGATACAAATATTCGACCTCTAACAACAAACAAAATCCATCATTAAATTAACAGACTAAGAAGGGGAAAACACAAACTCTTCCTTAACACATCAATAATCATATAAAAAAGAAATTAATTTTTTGTAACTACAAACCGATCATAGGTAAAGAGAATATGACGAATAAAGCGATCTCAAACCCAGACAGCGAAAAAGACTCGATCTTTAACCAAAACCAATTGGAGGCGAAATTGAAACCCTAAACTTGAAAAGAGATCGATCGCCGAATTGGAGGCGGATCATCGAATTGGAAGGGGTGTTGGGTGGGTTTTATATATGGAGTCAAAAGACAAAAACCCTAACCCTAACCCTAACCTCAGATGTTGTTTTTGTTTGGGCTTTCGTGGGCTTCAATCTGGCCCATATAATTCGGCTCTTCATTTATAGGGTGGTTTGGCTGTCACATTACTGGGCGAGTCTGATTGTTTCGGGAATGCAACCCCAATTAAGAGGTATATATTTCATCACATACTATATTTCAGCAACTAAGGAAGGTTTAGGAGGTTGGGAATTCTTCTTCTACATCTACGGATGCTTTTTCCGGTTATTAACGACTTTAGTTATCTGTAAGGTTTTTTTTTTCAATTCTTTTCGCCACAATCACATTTTTTTCAATAAAATATTAATTAAAATCTTCTCAGAAAAACACAATTGAGATTTAATGCGCAAAAAAAGAGTTAATATTTCTTTTTTCCGAAAAACCAATATTCTATAGAATAAAGATATCCTTTATTTGGGTCACGATAATCATTTTTTAAAATTCTTTTCACCACAATCACATTTTTTCAATATAATATTAATTAAAAACATCTCAGAAAAACACCATCGAGATTCAATGCTTGGAAAAAATATATAATATTTCTTTTTCCCGAAAAAACAATATTCTATAGAATAAATATATCCTTTATTTGGGTCACGATAATCATTTTTTTCATGGTCTGGTAATTAAGTTTTTTTGGGATAGGTGAGCACATATTTTCAGGATTTTAGAGTGAGAAAAAAGTATTTTTAATAATGCCATTTTGGTAGGAAAGTTGAGCAGTCGAATGCACGGTTTTCAGAACCGAACCGGTCATCGAACCGATAAAACTTTAATTTTGGTTAAATGTGGTCGAACCACGGCCAGAACCGTTGATGACGTCAGCATGATGTCAGCATTTTTGAGACCTGAAGTTTGACCAGACCGAATAAATATTAACGGTCGGACTGGTTTGAACTGATTTCTGTAAAATCATTTAATATATACACATCAAACATTAAATATAATTCATGATATCAAACACAATTTACTTAACTGAGCAATTTTTCTATCTTTACTTAACTGAACAATTTTGCTTGAATAAGAATTTGAGAAAATATTATTTGGATTAAGAATCTAAAACCAAAATCAACCTTCAATATTATCCATAATATCATACTTACGAAAGGATTTTGTGAGGGAGAGTAGGGTTAGGGATTGATTTTTGTTTGTAAGAATTACAAAAAAATCCTCAAAAAAATTTATTATAAAAAATTAAGAAAATTTGAAATATTTTTATGTCCGGTCTGATCCAGTTCAGAACGGTTCAACTAGAGGATCAATTTTTTTAGCAGAACCGGCCACCAGACGATCAGTTCCTTTTAAAACATTTCTTAGTGCTCATTCTTAGTGCTCATTCAACCGGGGCGACGACTACGACGACGACTCAGTAATTCATCTAATTTAAGGTCAAAGCATTTCAACATTGATTGTGACACTGAAGTGAGTCCATGCAATTTTCATCATCAAGACTAAAGACCTCATGGGGACATGATCAAGCTGACTACAATTTTTTATCATGATATATGTTTTGCCCAAAATAGTTAATGAAGAGTGCGATTTAAAATATATTAAGTAGAGGCCCTATTAAGTATGTTATACCAACATGAAGAGAATTATTCCAAAACAAAACGTATCTTTTTGTTCTATCGGTGATTTGTTTTTTTGATTCTATTCAACGGTGATTGTTGTTGCAACGAAGGAAGATCAATTTATTTATTTATTTTGAAAGCTAGGGGCGTAGGAATCTCAAACTTTGTAGATTGCTTCTTTTAATCAGCCATTCAAGTAGCATTTTTAATTTTTTACGTTGTATAACTAATACACTTATAATCTTAATTTTATGTTAAATTTCAAATCAAATTGGAGGTTGAATATGATCCAAATTTAGGTCCAATTAACTAACCTGATCCAAATTCTAACCAATTTAGAACTCAAATTTGATCTGAACTTTAACATGAAGTTAAGATTATGAGTGTTTTAGACAAATAATGTAAAAAATCAAAAAATAATGAAGAATATGCACTAAGATATCAAATTCTTAAAGTTCAAACGGAAGATGGGGCAAAGTGTTAAAAGAAATTTAATTGTTGTCTTGTAATGATTGGGAAGGCAAAGTAAAAACTATGTATAATTCGAAGGCAAATTGTAAATAACCACATTGTTAGAGCATAAACAACAACTCCCGAATTATTCCTGTCTACCAAGTCAACTCACTCACCCACAAAAAAAAACATTAATCACGCCCGAACTAACCCTCCTATCCCCACACTCTCTTTCCTCCACATCATTTCATAATTTCACAATTTTAATTCTTACACAACATTTAACAAATTACATTAATAAAAAATTATCACCTCACATTAATAAAAAATACTCAATACATTATCAATTGGGGGACACATACCCCCCACCCCAGGACGCCCTGGGCAGCTGCCCGGAGGCCACCCAGTCCGTTAATGGGCAGTCGCCAGGGTGCCCAAGTCGGACGCCCGGGCGGCTGTCCCGTTAACTCTGCTCTCGGCATCTAAAGCTATTAAGTTAGTACACTTCCATAATTTGATTTAAGCTTTGAACTCTTTTTTGCCCAAAACTAAGAATGCAATTATGTAATGAAAAATGAGTCATCAATCGTTCCATCAGTCATCAATCATACAAGTGTACAAAAACAATGTAGGTTTCACTTTTATTAAAAAAAAGAAGCAATGTAGGTTTCACTTGTACAAATTAAGATGCTTAATTATGTGGAGAGATTCTTAATTAACGAGTATTTAGATATTCCTCTACTACGCACCATTGAAGCACAAGAAAGGGTTCAGGAGTAGATGCAATCTGAACTTTTGTTAATTTCCAAACTTTTGGTACAAGTTGATGGGATTTGAATTCATAATGCACCTGATAATTAAAATCAAACTTTACAACTAGTGAAAAAAACTTTTGACAACAATTACAAAGCTTGATTATAAAAAAAATTATGACAAAAAAATAAGGAAACAAATACACTCAAACCTGAGAACAAGTATCTACCACCGGTAAAAAGAAACACTTTAGACAACAATTATAAATCTTGTTTATAAATTTTCTTTTTGACAAAAAATAGGCAAACAAAAAACACTCAAATCCGAGAACAAGTATCTACGCAAAATCTCCTCAAAAACACAATTTTTTCTTCTAACAACCCAACAAAAAATCACCTTGGAAGAGACAAATCGATCTCGATCAAGTTCTCCTCCTCATCATCATAATCATCCTCATCAAAGCAAATCTCAATCATCTCCTCCTCCTCCTCCCCTTCTTCTTCCTCCTCCTCCTCGTAGATCACTTCCAGGGGCCCCAAAAACCTCTCCAAGATGAAATTTTGACGGTTACCCATTTCTTGGAACCCCATTTTGGGTCGACCCACGTCGGGGTTGGGATCAAAAGTGGGTTCCAGATCGAGATGTTTGGGGGTGGGTTTGGAGCCGAAGTGGAGGAGGGTGGAGAGGAGAAGGAGGGCGGAGAGGGGGACGGGGGAAAGGAGGAGAGAGAGAAAGCAGCGCGGGACGTAGAGGAGGATTAGCAGAGAGGAGGTTAAGAGGATGGAGAGGAGTGGGTTGGAGGTGGATGGAGGAGGACGGGAACGAAGCATGGTGGTGGTGGTGGTGGTGGTGGTGAGTAGTGTGCATTTTTGGGGTTTGGGTTATTACATCCACTCCTGATGTTTTATTACTTTTATAGGCATGGATGGGTTTGGCACAATGAGGGTGTGATTTTGTCGATCCGTCTTGGAATGGTCAAGATTTGGATTGTGGGTAAACTGTGTGATTAGCTTGTGATGGTAATAGAATAGTAGTTAGTTGTCTTTAATTAGTATCTAATCGGTATGGTTTGTTCTTGATTTTGGAGTTTGGGTTGTTAAATCAACTAAAGATGTTTCATAGGCATGTAATGGAATGGAAGAAAAGGGGTGTGGATTTGTGATTTTGTCGTTTATCTTGGAATAGTCAAGATTTGAATTGCGTTTGTGTTTTAAGGGGGTGATGAACTTGTAACGGTAGTAGACTAGGTATTCATTCTTGTTCTATTTACTTGCTTGAGATGGTAGTAGCTAGTTGTCTTGAACTAGTTAAGATTATTATTGTGTCTAATTATCACAGACGATTTGTATGTGAGGGTGGTAGTTAGTTGTGTTGGAATGATCAAAGCTCGTTGTATATAATTGACATGTTTTCTCGTAATGTTACAAGTAAGTTGTCTTGAAATAATCAAGATTCGTATCGTATCAAATCAATATTGTTCGAACGTGATTATCAAATCAACATGGTTCAAACGTGATAGTAGTAGCTAGTTGTCTTAAAAGTAATTGTTGGCCAAGTGATAAATGTAACAATGGTTTAATAAAGGGCGTAAGGCATGGCAATTGGCAATTCAAGTGAGAATAGTTGGGTTGGGTAATTGAGTTGTTAGGATTTGTGTATTGCCAAACTATAATTTTATGTTGCTTCCCTAATTTGAAATTTTTAATATGTAATTTGATTTGTTTTTACAGGTATGCAAGTTTGTGGTACACTGGTTCTGGGCGGTTGATTGATTCAGTTTTACTAACGCAAGTGCACGACATCGGTGAAGACGCGACAAATACGAGTCGAGAAAGTGAGTTGAATTAAACTATGATGCAAGTGAAAGGAAAAAAACAAACGATAAAATAAAACCCCTTAAAAGGTAGAGAAAGAATGTGAAAATGAAAATATGTGTAGTATGTGTGTTTAATTGTGGTTATTACAACATATAATACATGAAATCCATAAACCAAATTCAACTTTGCCTCCACATTAAATAAGATAAAACATTATCATTAAATCATAGAAAACAATAATTGAAATAAGGATAATGTGAGCACATGTAAAATGACAATATCTAACTTTGTCTCCACATAAAATAAGATTTGACACAATCATTAAAACATACAAGACAATAATTAAAATGATGCCAACACGATCACATGCATGCACATGTCATGTTTCATTCTTTCACTCCATCATTATCCTCACATCATCATTCCTCATAAAATAAGTTCACTAATCTAAGCATGTGCTAAGCTTCACTCAAGAGCATTAGTACATCAAAGATTAGAGTGAAAATCTCATTACATGATTATGGAACTCATGTGATGTTCAAATGTAGGATTAACATGTTGGCTTTTTGGCCTTAATCTATGTTTTGATAATTTAATCAACCTAATCTTAATTGTAATAAATGTAGAGTAGCACACATATTGCATAACATATATATTGTATTGTGTTAATCTCTACAGGTGATCAAGACTCAAAGAAGAAAGGAAATCAAGTCAAGACATGTATTAAAGCTATATTGAAGACATGTAATCTTGTTCTCTTTAGGTCTTATGAACATTGTGTAATTTAGCATACTTGAGCTAAAACCTACTCAAACACACACTAGGTTCCTTATAGAAGTCACACACAAAATTTCATATTATTTGGACTTCAATAGATCACTCAAACTTAGACCGGAAAACACCAAACCAAAACATGAACAGTCTGCCCACATTCGGTCGACCGAAAAAGACCGTTCGGTCGACCGAGTGATCGATTACCCTGTAGTGTATTTCCTTCCCAGTTTCGGTCGACCGTGCATACCATTTCGGTCTACCGTGTAAACATATTTATCCGACCGTTAGATTTGTCGTATTATACCCAACAATCGTATTCGTATTATTTCCATATACCCCAAAATACATTTAGTGTATCGGTCGACCGAGAACCTTGTTTGGTCAAGCGAACGTATGATAACTCGACAAACTCAAACTGCATGTTGACGTTCGGTCGACTTTGGACCTTGTTTCGGTCGACCGAATATGATCTTGTTTGTCAACCCCGTAGAGCCTGTTATAAATCGGTTGACCGAACCTATCTCGGTGTTCGACCGATCACTTAAGTGTACCTGAGTCATAACCTTTGGCGGTCGATCGTTCCTTAACCGATCGACCGAACTGAGTCCAAAATTTCCCAACGGTCGATCGAACTTACCGATCCGGTCGACCGAACTTATGCAAAAATGCATCCTGCAAGTTTCTATTTTGTGTTTCTTACACAATCTTTACTCATTTCATCCCCTACATTAGAGAGAAAGCTCCACATACTCAAAAGCTCAAACCTTAACCACGTCTGAACTAGAGTTGTAAAACACATTTTAACACAACTTTCACACTACTATTTGTCCCCTACATTAGAGAGAAAGCTCGATACACTCAAAAGCTCAAACCTTCAACACTTAGTAATCAATTCCATATTCTACTCAAGTGTGCTCAAGATTAGAGAGTGTTGTTCCACTCCATTGTTGTCAAAGAAGCAAAAATCTTGGTGAAAACTCAAGACAAGAGTATTGACTTCGGTGAGAGCCTGAAGTGATCCTCTCGGATTGTGAGAGTAGGAGCCAAGCTCGGCGAGGGTTGTTTGCGAGCTTGAAGACTTGTGAAAGTGTTCTCTCCCGGCCCGGAACGGGGAGTGGTTAGTGAAGTCGTGAGCAAAGCTCGGTGATCCGAGCGGAGCTTGCAAGAGAGGACTAAGACCCGGGTGATGTGCCGAACCTCTATAAAAATCTCACGTCTTCATTGTGGTTTGCTTATCTACCTTGCTTGTTTATTTGTTTAAATTCCATTGCATATACTTGATTGATTAAACAAGTAAGTAATTAAGGTTAAAATTTAAAAGTGATTAGAATTAGAGACTCTCACGATCCTACATAACACACACACACACTAATACATCACATAATCACAACACATTCTTCTCCACCCCCTAATGAGGATGGACTACTCTCTACTCATCTCTAAACTAAACAAAGCATATAAACAACCCAAAATCATAATGTCAAATTCAGAAAACTTGATGAAGGAAAACAAACACAAAGGAAATGACATCAAATAAAAGACATCAAGAAGAAAGAACAAGAATTAAACTATATTAAAATGAAAGCTTACAAAGTTCTTCTTCTCCTCTTCTATACTACTAAACAAGAAATAAAACATACTCAACTAAACAAGAAATGAAACTAACCTAAGGAGGAGAGGGAGGAAAGAGAAGAAATGAGGCATTACAAGTGTATTTGTAGAAGGTTGGAGGGTCAAAATGATTCTAGGCGTGATCGGACGGTTGTAAATCAGATCTGAATATTGCATAGAAATCTGGATGCCAAATTCTTAACAGGATCCACAAGTGGCGCATTTTAATCTGCCACTGGCTGATCTGCTTTTTCTGTTTGCCTTCAAATATTGACCATAGCTTTAGTTAACATAATAAACACGTGGGGTACGCCCAGAGCTTCTGGTTCGAACCCATTTGATTTTAATTGTCGAATTACTCATCAGGTTCAGGAGATTCTGGACTTTTGCAGTCAACATATTTTCTTTACACTTATGTCCCTCCGGCTTTTCACTTGAGTCATTACTGAGTTACAATCTAATCATTGGGCATTACAATGAAGTCCAAAACCTTCCAAATCAGTCTATTCTTCTTGCGTTTAGGTATTTTTCTCTTCTTTAGTACCTAAACATTGAAACACATCAAATAAACACTCGAGTAGCACAAATTTGGGGTGAAATAAAAGATATATAGCATGAATACAATGTATGATATGCTACTAATGAGCGGTATTTTTAAAATAAATTAAAGAGACTATGTTAGAGAATAATAATTATTGAACAAAGTATAGGGTGTAAACTAGTCAAGTTGAGCTAATTTTCAAGTCTTGCATATTATTACTAAATACCAAAAATAAATACAAACAATAATAATCTCAAGTCTGGCCATAGAGTCGAGCAGAAGCAATTTCAAGTTTGAGTCGTCTCGTTTCCGATCCGAGTTGGAGGATTTTTTTAATTTTTCACTCATCTCTTTTATTTTCAAACTAAATCGGAGTCGAGTTCAAATCGATTTCATGTTCGAACTAGAGTTAACAACCATAGTAAGAGTTGTTTATACACCACAGTAGCATGCATTTCAGACCTTGAAACTTGAAAACACAAATCGAGTTTTGTTAGAACTGGACCCTCTAATTATTTTCTAGAAGAAATTACGAATACTTTTATCTATTATTATCTAACACAATCTATATTATTTTGGATAAATTGTGGTTTTTCCTCTCTGAAATAAACATTTTTTCTAAAACCAACATGGATTTTGTTTAACTAAATTATTCTACTTTGGCGGTGATTGATTATCTGAGTTTAACTTTTTTTCTTAAATATTGTTAGTTTGTACACGATTTCTTCAATATTTAGAGGGCACCCTTGTGCGGAGTTGATTTTTCCCAATCAATAATTAAAGGAATTTGATTGAATGTGGCATAGTTACCGTAATATTCTGAATTTTTTAGTTGAGGTAATAATCAAATATCTTAATGGACTAATTAAGATTGTTGGATGATTGTGTGATTTTATGAGAAGATGGAATTTTGAGAAGAATATTGAGAAGAAAAAGATGGAGATTTTGAGGCAAGTACTGATTCGTTAATCTTCAGTTTCATATCATGTCTGTCTCTCTTGATATTCGTAGTTGCTTGCATGTTGAGCATTAATATTGATTTTATGGATATGCATATGATTGCATGGTGGTGTTTCGGTCGACATGTCCTGTGCCTGTGTGTATGTTTCTGGCAGAGCAACTTAGGAAAGAGCTGCCTAGCGGACAGCGTGGAGCCACCCGAGAGAGGAAATGACTGCCTGTCGTTAGTGTGGAGCTACCAGGTGTGCGTCTGACTGATTGATAGATTTCAGAAGCACAACATGTGGTCGAATCCGAATGGGGGTTCCAGATTGTTATGCATACATATTATTTGTGATGCATGTCTCTTGATTGTGCTCATTGACTGAACGTCATATTCTATGTTATTTTCCACATAATTATGATTCTGATTGATTGATGGTTGGTACTTGCGGGTTGTCGAGCTCACAATTTGTTTATTATATTTTTCAGATTTATTATGGGCATATCACATGGATTTAAATATCAGAGTGCGCAGCGGTCAGGATCGTGGATCGTATCTTAACGCACCGGGTTTGGGCGGGTGAGCAGTTATCCGGGCTCGGGGCGTTACAAATGGTATCAGAGCAATACGATCCTCGGAATTTGTCGGGATTTGGATTTGAAATAAAAATTTGATTGGATTGGAATTTGAGAAATTGAATTTAGAAGTATTGACTATTGATTTAAATGTGAATTTTCACTTGGTTGGATTTGCTACCAAATTATTAATAAATAATGAAAGATGAATTTAGAGATATTTGGACTTGAGTTCAAATGTGAATTTGGATTTGGTTGTATTGATTATCCAAATTATGAGCGATAAGTGGTGTTAGGTTTTTAGATTTGATAAATAATGAGTTGAAAAATTTGTATTGATTTGTTTGGATTGAGACAGTATTGAGATCAAATTTCGAGGACGAAATTTCTTTTAAGGAGGGTAGAATGTAATATCCTGAATTTTTTAGTTGAGGTAATAATCAAATATCTTAATGGACTAATTAAGATTGTTGGATGATTGTGTGATTTTATGAGAAGATGGAATTTTGAGAAGAATATTGAGAAGAAAAAGATGGAGATTTTGATGCAAGTACGGATTCGTTATTCTTCAGTTTCATATCATGTCTGTCTCTCTTGATATTCGTAGTTGCTTGCATGTTGAGCATTAATATTGATTTTATGGATATGCATATGATTGCATGGTGGTGTTTCGGTCGACATGTCATGTGCCTGTGTGTATGTTTCTGGCAGAGCAACTTAGGAAAGAGCTGCCTAGCGGACAGCGTGGAGCCACCCGAGAGAGGAAAGGGCTGCCTGTCGTTAGTGTGGAGCTACCAGGTGTGCGTCTGACTGATTGATAGATTTCAGAAGCACAACATGTGGTCGAATCCGAATGGGGGTTCCAGATTGTTATGCATACATATTATTTGTGATGCATGTCTCTTGATTGTGCTCATTGACTGAACGTCATATTCTATGTTATTTTCCACATGATTATGATTCTGATTGATTGATGGTTGGTACTTGCGGGCTGTCGAACTCACAATTTGTTTATTATAATTTTCAGATTTATTATGGGTCTATCACATGGATTTAAATATCAGAGTGCGCAGCGGTCAGGATCGTGGATCGTATCTTAACGCACCGGGTTCGGGCGGATGAGCAGTTGTCCGGGCTCGGGGCGTTACAGTTACACAAAGGGTGTATTTGGATTGGTTGAGTTTTGAGGTTTAGTGGATTTTTGAGTTTTGTAAACCTCAAAACTCAACTTTTATCATCCAAATAACTTTTCTTAACGGTGATTTTTTAATTTTCGGTTGTCCTTTTAGCTTGTAATTTGAGTTTACGAAACACAAATCTGAACCAATATTTTGCAAAATGCAAACATTTATTCCTAAATTGCTCCCATCGACTTCCTATTTTTGCATATATTCCAAATTTTCCTGCTATGTTATGTGTGTTTTATGTGTTGAAAACACAATTTTTGGTGTATTGGAAATATAATTTGTTTTGCATCGAAAATTATATTTTTAAACGATAAAATAAAAAAGCACAAATAATGACATGACTGGTGACGGGACGTATCAACATTCAATATTCATTACTTAAATTACGACTAATGCTCAGTTGACCATCTTTGTTCAGATCATGCCCATATGTTCTCCAAAATGCCTAAAGTTAGAAAGAGACGTGATAACATATAACCAAAACTAAGAAGAGTAGACTATTAAAGAAAGGATTAAAAAAGGCAAATCTTATCCGTGCTTTGTACGGGTCAATGAGTCAATCTCGAATCTATTTATGGAATTCTTGTTTTAGTTGAGCCCATCTAACATATTAAAGCCTCCCCTACCAAGTACCAACGAATTAAGTTTCGGTCCATTAGGATAATTTGATTTTTGACAAGCCTCGAAACTCCACTTCAGTTTCACGCCAAACCTCAAATTTCATGTGTTATTTGTTTAGTTTTAATTTTGAAATATTAAGTTTTTGTACCTTTCAGGAAAACTCAAACCTCATATTTAGTATGTTAAAAGTCGTAGGTTACGTATTGTAAAGATTACAATTGTCCAATTTTATTTTCCAACTAATAAATATGAATGCTGATACGTGAACATCGTGCGTCTGTGACACGCTTTCCGTTGTCATCAATGTCATAATTTACATTTTTTTATTTTTTATTTAAAAATACAATTTCCAATGTAAGACAATTTGTGTTTCCAATGTATGACATATTGTGTTTCCAATGCATGATAGATCTCCCATACGGGAGACACTAGTCCTCGGTGGGACACAAAATATGTCTTGGATTGGAAACACAATCTGTCATACATTGGAAACAAATGGAAGCTTAGATTGTCACGTCATCAATTGATTTTGGGTGATCTACTTTCGTGTCGTTGACAATTGAAGATATATGATCTGAAAATAATATTGGTGTAATGCCAAAGAAAAACATTGGCAATTGCTTTTATATCATTATTTTTTTTGTCATGTCATTAACTTTTCCATTAAAGTTTTCCTTTCATGTCAATTTTCGGTAGTTATATTGATATTTAATGAACATTTTTCTGAATTATCCTTGAATAAACCTAAATTTCATAAAACAACCTAAAGAGGTAATTCCCTTTGACTTTTAGGCGGTTTATGTTCATATCTTTTTCAAAAGTTACGTTTAATATTTTTACAAAGTTTTAACGAGGTGAGTTTGGTTGAGTTGTGTAGATTTTTAATAGGTTAGACCACCGGTAAAATGGGTTTTTGTCCAAGTAACAATGTCCAACCAAACGAATTTAGTTTATAGACTAAATTTATTAGAAAACTTTCTCCAAGAAATTGATTTTTGGAGAATTTCATGGTAGGAGATCCGATCAATTTGGGATACATTGGCCTAAATTTTGAACCCACACATGATGGTCGATAGCACGATAGTTTTTCCCTTTTCGGTCTAATAATGCTACCACTGTTGTAAATATGTTGAAGATCATTGGAAGCACAATGACAACAAGACAAGAGAAGTATGTGGAGGGGGACGAAGATGAATACCTCTATATTGTATATCTCTCCAATACACAGTACAACCTCATATATACACATAGATGTGTGGAAGTTACATATCCTATACTAAATAAGGATGTAAATACAATGGACATTATAACACATTTTAATAGAAGAGTCATAATGAATTGATTGGAAGATAAACCTTTCTTAAAGGTGAGTCATCCACTATATACAATTTTTATAATAAAATGTGACTCATACACTTCTATGCAATTTCATAACACTTTATCTTGGATGATCACCTTTTGCTGTATGTTCTTCGACCTGTTTTGTTAAAAACATTGTCAAGTAAAACTTTGTGGGACAAAAACTTAGTGAAGGAAAAAAGAATGCAGAGCGTATGTTTCTCCCTCTCAATTCAACATACATTTATAACTCTTTCAGACAGTATGCATTATGTTCATGTCTCATTAAAAAACTTTGTATACAAAACCCTATGGGAAAATATAGCTAAGGAAAAAAATACATAACATACACTAACAAAATTACACAAGTTGACTCATTAAAAACTTTTAACAAATAAAACATTTTAGGACAAAAAATGTGAAAAAGGAAAAAAGTGTAACTACAAGCCTTCCAGGCTTTATCCTTCAGGGATATCCGTCCTTCACGGACGATAAATACAAATTCGCTCCTCCTGTAGTTTACCAAACTTACGAATATATTTTACAAAGTTTTTAAACAAAAAAATGTATGGGGATTCATTTAACAAATACATCATAGTTAAACAGATTTGATGGATATTTACTATATTTTATTTACGTAATAAGATTGTGAAATATGTTTACGCATTTTTTCTCAAATGATATACTACAAGTAACACAAACTGTGGTAACTTTTTGCAAAATATGAATATGTTATCTCAAAAGATATTACTTGTTGACAATTTAAAGATGTCTTATATTTATATTGATGTCATAGCGATATGAGAATGTAAGAATCAATAACCGATTCACCAACTTGCATAAAATTGTAATAACTCCACAAAATGACATCAAATGATTTGTGATAATAATTGATGTAGGTCGGACATGTAGGAAACATAATTAATGTAAATCTTCATCCATGACTAGAAATTGGTAGATTATCAAACGTCATCTAAATGTTTTCAGAAGAATATTATGCTTAGATAAAACATTCACTATGAACATTATTAGGTTTCAAGTTATTAGAAAATTTTCATGACGTTCTGATAAGGAACTTAAGGTCCTAATACAATTGATTCTTTGTCGATATACAATAGACGCCTTATTGTTAGTGTGCTTTCAAGGTGAGCATTTTAGTAGAATATATTTTCAATCCACGCTTTTGGCGTTGGTTGAGCTCAAATATATATCTTACACTGCGGAAATACAAGGCTTAGTCACTCATTTCCGATCAATAAATATGTATGACAATTACTTGTTTGATATTGCAAGTTAATGATTTTATGAACTTCAGATTCAACCATATTTGTACATATATTATCTTATGAATTTCAGGTTCAGTATAATCCATTTTCTTGGTATTTTTTAAGCTTCTAGCTTTCTCCTCCTAATGCCAAAAAATGTGCCTATATATAATTATTGGAGTGGACAATAAAATACATCACCCTTCAAGGGCTTCAATTTTTTTAATATTATCAGGAATATGAATCCTACTGAAATGTCCAATTTAATTTTGAGGTCATTAAATTGTGGAGGTAGTAATGTAAAAGAAATCGCAAATGGGAAACATTTCATTCAATATCGTACAAGTAAAATAAGAGAATATTTATAATATGATATTGATCTAATATGATAAACCATGTCTAAATGAGATCAGACATATAAATATGAGTAATAAGAAGTGTTCAATAATTTTACCATTTTTGATATCCCAAAGTGATCTATATTTGAGAGATACTCTAACAAGAGAGAGACTCTTTTATTGTGAAAATTGGTCGACAAACTTGACCTCATTTTGGTTCGACTGATAGAAATCAACAAAGTTATCTATAGCTTCAGAAAAACAATATCAATGATGACATCCATAATTAATATAAGAGATGATTTTGTTTAGGTACTTCTAGGCATATTTCATCTCGTTGAAGTCATCTTTATTTCATATTTCTTATTTGCAAAAATTTTAGTCCATTGTTTATGCCCTTGTTTTCACGATACTTTGTAGTATGTGCTTCCGTCACACCAAGAAATAAACAAAGAAAGGTATCATGATTTTCCAATAACTCGCATGACCTTCAGTCATCGGTAATGCATAACCCAAAAGGTTTGGGTTTTTGACTCTGTACTACTACCGAAGTATTGTGTCATTAATTTGTGAAGTGATGAATAAGATATTTCTCTTTTAGTACTAAACTCTATATATCTATGGTCTTCTGGTCATAGGGTTTGATTTAGAAATTGACGTGCATTTTTACTAAATTAGCTATTTGCACGTTGTTTTGACGGTTATACGAAACCTTCAGGGATTATCGTAAAATTTCATAGCCCTCTCTAAATGAATATACAATCTTAATATCATTATATACTTGCACCTCATGAAGATTACAGTTTTCGCCTTCGAGGCTGAAGAATTTTGTTTTCAATAATATCATGACATATGATAAACAATTACTTTCATAATTCCAATATACCACATTTTGGTAAACAAATTTTGTCGCAATATACTATATTATATCATTTATATAATTGCATAAATAAATCACATGTGTTGGAATGAATAACCATAATATTTCCAGATGTGATGCAACGAAAAAAATCAAAATTTTATGTGGCATAATATGATAACCCAATGAGATGCATCAAATATTAGTTTTACAATAAATCAAAAAAGATGCATCAAATAGTATTGAAACTAGTATTTCACCACCAGAATAAGATGGTATAATATCCAAACATTTTTTTTTGTTTTCAATGCACATGTTAAAAACAATAATCACATACTTGTAATATTTCACGATTACACTTTTGTAGGAAAAAAAAGTGTCTAAGAGATAATATGTATGACACATCAAATATGAGTAGTCATGACACTTGTATAAGAGTCATAATTTGATGTATCAAGATTCATCGAATTTCTTATTTCATCACAAAACAATGTGAAGTAACGTTCAAGCATTTTATTTTCGTTTCCAAGTTTGCATGATCTAAAAGATATTAACTATCACATTGCTTTTCTTAGTTTTGTTCCAAATGAATAGCAAGGAATGCTTAAAACCACCTAAACCGTGCAAATGAAACGGAATCAACTTACAAATAAAGCTTATCAAAATTTAAAGGAACTTATTGCCTAAACTTAACTCTCAATAATCATTTTTTACATTTCAAAAATTGATGTCCAATGAAGATAAACAATAGATAATGGGGGTATATGTCAGAGTGAGACCTTCTTACAGAATATAATATATGTGAGTCATGATAAAAGAAAATTCCAATTTTTACTGCGGAACCTGTACCAAATCCACTAATATGAAAGTGTTCGCAATTTTTCAACTGAATTGCTAAATATCGTCCCAAAAATACTTAAATCGTTCCTTGAAATTACCATTTTGCCCTTCTCTCATTTCTACTGCTATAACGCGACATTTTACCCTCCTATCACACATCTCTCTTCATCTTCCTCTTATAATCATAAAAATAATGTTTGGGAGGTCAGTAATGAGCCAACGGACGCCCCAGTGTACTCGAATCTGGTAAAATATCTAACATCTTTTTAATAAAAAAATAAAAAATAAAAATAAAAAATTACGGGTGTCCGACGGAGCCACCCCACGAAGGAGGGGGCGTCTCGGTAAGACGCCTCCCCCATGGGGTCAGGCGTTTTACCCAGACGCCTCGCCCATGGGGGAGGCGTTTTACCCAGACACCCCGCCCATGGGACGGGCGTCTATGTAAGACGCCTCCCCCATTGGGGAGGCGTCTTACCTAGTCGCCCCCTCCTACGTGGGGCGGCTCCGTCGGACGCCCGTAATTTTTTATTATTTTTTTAAAAAGATAATTGATTATAAAATTAGATAATTGTTAAATTAATTAATTAATAAGTTAATAATTACTATATTCGGATGACCGATACCCCTTCGGTACACCGAAAATTCAAAAATTTCCAGATCCAACAATTTCAAAATCCCAAAAATTTACAGGGGGCACTGCCCCCTTGCCACCCCCGCCACCTCACCGGCGAGGTGGAATGCCGCTCGCTCACTGGTGAGCGAGACCCCCGAACGACCTGTCGAGGTGGTATTTGTAAGTCAGGATGTTTCACCGCTGGGCGATTTTTGATTTTAAAAAATGTTGGATCTGGAAATTTTTTGAATCTTCATCACTTGCAGAAAACTCATTGTAATCCGACCGGTTACCACCGAAAACTTGCAAAGAAACGTCAAATAATTTGAGATAACACACCGTATAATTTTAATTTGACAAAAAAATTAAAAAAAAACGGGACGTCTGGCACAGACGCCTGTACCATCGTGGAGGCGTCTGGCTAAGACGCCTCAACCATGGTGGAGGCGTCTTAGCCAGACGCCTCCACGATGGTACATGCATCTTAGCGAGACGCCCGAGTCGGAAAAAAAATTCCGCCTCCGTTACTTCGCCTGATCTAGGTGTTTCGCCAGACATTTTCGTGGTGTTGGTACTAGGAATGTTAGTAAAACTGAGTCAAAAATATTGTTTAAAGACACGAGACGATATGAGTATTAAATATATTGTTAATGGCAGAAAGGAAATTTCAAGAAGCGATTTAAGTAGTTTTGGGGCGACGTTTAGTAGTTGGAATGCACGAAAAAGCAACAGATACCCAAACGAGTGAATCGTCGTGTCGTACTGCTAAAGATTAAAAATAATACAATATAGTAGGCAAATGCAAGTTATCATTACGTTCCCCTGGAGACAAAGTTTTCGTTACAGTTTTGATATTAACTTGGCGGTAATAGCATAGGTTGCTAATCGAGTCAACATATGATTCCAATTAGGGGTGAAAACGGAGCGAATACGAAGCGGATGTGCCAGTATCCGAATTCGTATCCGTTTTTTTTCTCGAATCCGAATTCGAATCCGAGCGAATGTTTGAGAAAGAGATCCGAATTCGTATCCGTCGAATTCGGATCCGAATTCGAATAAATTCGCATCCGAATCAAGTTTAAAATCCATTCCGAATTAGGATATCCGAATTCGTTAAAAAATCTGAATAGACTTAAAAACATTTTTTGATTGATCTAAACAAGAATAAATTTCAACTTTTATTTTTTGCCTACATGAAAAATATTAAATATAATATAAATAACATAATTTAATTCATATATATTGTATATATATATTTTTATTTATATGTGCATATAAAATACGAACCGGATATTATTCGAATCGGATGTACCAATATACATATTCGTTTCGTTTTTTTACGGATGTTTATATCCGAATACAAATTCGGTTACGGATTTTTTTTTCTCGGATAATTTTTTGATTTCGAATACGGAGTCAGTCGGATTGACCGATTTCGGACACAAAGTTTCACCCCTAATTCCAATACAACTTCTGCAGTGCAAATCTACACACAATCTATTAAAAATCATATATTTTAATAAAACAAATATTAATTTTAGAACAAGTTAGAACCTCATGTAACCCACCAATCTAGCACGAGGTAAAACAATATGGTCGGTAAAAGAAACGAAAACATCCGGAATTATTCTAGATGCATATGAATACCATGTCGGACGTTGAATCAAACATTGGGTGTGGGCAACATTACTTTTGGATGATTTTTACAATATCAATCAGGAGAGACTCGTGCTTTTGAACAATGGAAGAGATGATTATGCAAGAGACGATCTGTGTTGATAACGTCTTGTAAATATGTTGAAGATCATTGGAAACACATGCAAGGGCAACAAGACAAGAGAAGTATGTGGAGGGGGAGGAAAATTGATACCTCTATATTATATCTCTCTCCAATACATAATACAACCCTTACAAATAGATGTGTGGAAGTTACATAGCCTATACTAAATAAGGATGTAAATATAATACACATTACAACACATTTTAATAGAAGAGTCACAATGAATTGGTCGTAAGATAAACTTTTCTTGAAAGATAAGTCATCCACTGTATATAATTTTCATAATAAAATGTGAGGCATCCACTTCTACTTAATTTCATAACATCCACAAGTTTTATTTTGAAAGACAAAAGATCATTATATTTGATGCTATTGAATACATAGACACCCTACCCGAGTTGTTCGCTTCTATTATTATATTTACAAGTTACGGAGAAACAAAGGTCTTTCTTCTCCACAGAGCGCACATGTAGCCAAATCAATGATGTCTTACATTATTAAAGTTTGAAATTATTACGGAAATATCAAATAATTTGATATACTTCAGGAATCTTCACACGAGCTTAAGGTGGTGGTGGCACCAAACCTCACCAAATGAATAGTCATTTTCATGCCAGACAGTTCCGACCAGAAACCAAATGATGAGGTGGTTAAGAGGACAAACATACCATCTACTTGCTATCAACTTCACATCATTCCAAACCAATATTAATTGAGGGTTGATTACCAAAATAATAAAATTGGATTGTAAGAAAGTTGTAATTGGATGATATTAGTACATGTGACAGTAAATGCTAAATCAACCACCAAGCAAGTAGGGAGGATTCATATTTATTGTTTGACATCATGTCATGAACATCTACGATAACACTTTTCTTATTCATTTATCATACACTAATCATTGAAATGTGAGGTTTTTCGTAAAAAGTATAGAAATAATATTAATAAAATAAGAAGTATAGAAATAATATTATTCATTTATCAAACACTAATCATCAAAGATCTAGAAAGAAAAATAATATTAATACTTTTGGTAATCTAAAGTACATGAATGGTAAAGTGTGACAATATTCAGTACAAGAAGTTACATTTCTTAAAAATAACAGTAATGTGAAATACACAGGACAAAATTGGTGTTGGAATAGTTTTGAACCGTATTAGCACATCCATAATACGTAGTAAGGTAGTACTCTTAGTATCTCTCAAGATAAACCTACAAGAGGTTTCGAAACATATTTTGGAACAACAAACGATGCTACATATGATGTGTTTTCCTGGAAATTTCTAATGAAAGCAACAACTTTTTTTTAAAATATCCCTCTGTGATCCTCAAATGAGAACAGTGGCATGTTACAGAGCACATAAAAAGCTGAATAAGCAGAAGAAGAAAAAAGAGCAATCCAAAATTCCATACTTATAGCTCAATATTTCAAGTGGAATTGAAATAAAAACAGGAACTTGAGAACGATGCCATTCAGCACACTGAATGTTAAACATGAATTCAATAATAGCCTACAATTTTAGTTCCCACGGCATAACAGAACTAATTGAAGGAGTGAAACATTTTCCTCCGAATACAAGTTTGAGCCTCAATTGCGTAATTAATCATCCTTTGATGTAATAGGTGTTGGACTACTTCTAGTTTAAAACCAAAATCCACTGGTCCCAAGCTGGAGGCAGGTACCAAGAAATTCAAATTTTAAAGGCAAACATTTGAATCATTTTCTTTCTAAACGCCATACAAAATTGCAATATACATCACTTGATCCAAAACCAAACATCTTGTGAAAACAATTCTTGGCTTCTGAGACTAATGTTGGCACTGTCAACATAGCTGGAGGATGTTAGCTCTCACACACATTTTCCTATTTGGTGGCTCACACATTATTATTTATCAAAAGAACAGCCAACAACTTTTAGTTGAAGCCATCTATTGTATTGTGTAAAGCAATGGCACAAGAGCCCATCAACCCACATGGAGAAGGTGTAAACAAGAATGATATGATGCACGTGGCATGTTATGGGCTTATGATATTCATGGGAACATTTTTTTGGTCATAATCAATTTAATGTCTTATTTTTCCTACACGTTTGGTTTGTTTCTGTTTATGGATAATCATTTCTTGAGCTAGTGGTTAGAGTTCACAACAGGCCGAGACTAATTCTCAACGTTGAGATTGAGTATAGTTGGAGGATCTAGCAACTCTACTTGGTGTGGGCACGGTTCCGAGAGGATAGTTCAGTCTAAAGACTAAACACCTATAATCGTAGGATTTATTTTTACAACTTAGTATGTCGTAACGAACATACAAATCCTAAAATGATTCCACAAAAAATAAAATTGAGATTTTATCTTGATATTTCTAAGCAAAGATACCTACACATAGGTGGACTGATAAGACTTGAAATTCGCAACAGAAAAACTTAAGTTATGTAAACTATAGTTCCCCTCCCCTTTAAATACGGTTCAACATCAGTTACATAATTACACCCTCCGAACTTTGAACCTTAAACACTTCACCCCTATTTTCATCAATAATTTGTTAGTTTTTAATATATTTACTGTCATGTTTTTTGTTATTTTTTTAAAAAAAAATTGTTATTTTTGTGTTATTTTTCAACAATACCCCTAGGTACATAATTCATTAAATTTATATAACATTTGAAATCAAATCAGAATTAGAATTTCCGTGAATTGGTTAGCTATAGAGTTGGAATTAAATACTTGAATGAATCATCATAAAACACACACCACACAAAATTAAAAAATAATGATGATTATGTTGAGAAATAAAAATTATTAAAAGAAGACAAAATGTTAAAGATATAAAGTTTGAAGGATAGTTTGTGAAGCTTCAAAGGTCAAGATGAAAAACTGAATTCATGGTTCAAAACTCAAAAAGACAAATCATAGTTTACTCGTCCTCATTTACCTATATGATCTATTTCCTGTAACCATACTCCATAATAGTGTTGGAAATATCATAGAAGCTCGAAACAATCGGGAATATAAAAGAGAAAAAAAAATTGATTGCGTGCTACCAAAACAAATCAATAATAATGCATCGAAAGTGTTGAGCATGGAACATGTCGAATGGCCCGAATGCATCGTTCTTGATAGGGGTGCACATGGGTCGGGTTGGGTCGGGTTTGGGCCTCAACCCGACCCAACCCGAAATTTTCGGGTTGGGAAAAAATCCAACCCGAACCCGAACCCGAACCGGTTCGGGTTCAACCCAACCCGACCCGAAATTTTCGGGTTGGGTCGGGTTGAACCCGAATTTGGAAATTTTTGGGTTGGGTTGGGTTGAATCGGGGTTATTTTCGGGTTGGGTCGGGTTTATTTTCGGGTTGGGTCGGGTTGGGTCGGGTTGGATCGGGTTTATTTGGGAAAAAATTAAAAAAAAAATAAAAAAAAATAAAAAAAAATAAAAAAAAATAAAAATCGGGTTCGGGTTGGGTTGGGTCAACCCGACCCCCTCAACCCGAACCCGACCCGAAAATTCGGGTTTTTGATTTTCCCAACCCGACCCGACCCGAACCCCTCCTCAACCCGACCCAACCCGACCCGACCAGTCGGGTTCGGGTTGGGTTTCGAGTTGAACCCAACCCATGTGCACCCCTAGTTCTTGATATGATTTGTGTTGGATGTAGAACCCACCATCCTTTCCATGATTTGTCACGTGATTACTCATAAATATTCTCATAAACAATCCAAATTAACATGACATAATATCAGTAATAACAGTTTAACTATGAAATCAACACGACAACCAAAGGAAGCTTGACCCCAAAAGGTTGCACAAATTTTTGTGGACTAAGATGCATGATATTACATGTATCATAAAACATACGTCTAGTTAAAAGAAAAAAATAGAAAGATAAGGGGAGACTTTTTATCTGATGTACTTTTAACCGATAAGATTCCCATCTTTTCGGTAAAAAATGAGACCACAAACTTAAAAAATAACACAAACTTAAAAAATACTATAAAGGAACTACCTCCAATTTAGATTATGTCAGACATTCTGGTGAAAACGGTGTGAACTACCTCTAATTTAGAACAACAACCCGTCTAATTCAAGTGGAGACAGATGTTGGAGAATTCAAGATCGTAAAAAAACAACTATGTTTTCCTTTTTAGTAGTCACCTTAGTTTTGTGTGCTTCGACCACACACTGCACTCCTATCATTGAATTTCTGTATAAAAAAAGCTTGATTGGAAAAAGCGTGTTAATTTGATGGAGCGTGTTTATCTACCAACTATTTCAAAAATAAAAAATTTAAATTTGATGGATCTGTGTTAAAAGAATGGTTTGGATGTGTTGGAATAAGAATCTAAAATCAGAAGGGAAATAGAGAAAAAATTAGGAAGAATCGCATGGCTTTTATTCTGATAAAAAATTAAAGAGAGAAAAAAATGAATAAAAGATCCCCTTGTAGGAATTGAAATATTATATTTCTCTCCAAATTATCGTTCAAACAAGAGAAGCTCATTCTCCCACGTCTATCTAAACAAAGAGCGAGAAATCAAATTCCTTTTCTTCTATAGCATTCTCTTCCTTTGTCTCCACCTCATGTCTTAAAGAGAGCATTTTCTAAAATCTTACTGGTGTTACAAAGACCAAATAGCTTATCTTATAGGATGAAAAGATAAGCAATATAAATTAGAAATTAAACTTCATAATGTTTTTTTATGAGTGGTAGAGTTAATTTAATTATTACCCTGGAATGCGTGGCCATATCCCATCTAACACATAATGTCATAATATTTATTATATACCGGTAAAAGAAAGAATACATGCGCATATGAGCATGTGTGCGTCCAAAAAGATGTAAGTATCCAGTGTACAAGTGTGTTTCATACTATACATCAAGGAGGTACAGATTAACAATGTCTGTGGAACAACTGTAAAGGTACGCCAGACACATATCTACTCTTCCTTGATAAAAATCTTAACCTTTTCCAAAAATTGAAAAAAGTATGCTAGACAGTAGACACCTTAACAAGAGGGGTAGAAGGCAAATAAACTGCACAAAACACTAGTAAAACACTACTATCTGAAAATTTCCATTACATTGTAAGATTTGCTAAAACATGTTTTTATCTTTGCACAGTAGTAAAAGTGGTAGATTCAAGACAAGGAGCTTCTGTACAGTAAACTATAAGTGGTCAAGTATGTAGACAGAGAATCTTTACTATTACTCACAGATACCAGAAGATCATTCTTGGATCACTGCAGGAGAAAACATGGAAGTAGCTGCCAAGAAAAACTCAATGGTGCCATGTGGGGTATCCTTGGGGTGGTGGAAGGCCCCTGTAAGATGGATTTGAAGGAGATCTACCAGAGTGTGAACCTGAAACAATAGAAAATAATATTGAGATGTCATTGCAGTCTGCACAAACTGAAGCATCAGTTTGAAATGGAGATGATCCTGGGTGAACATTTTGAGGGCAAAGCTAAACCAAGTATAAAGTTTTTGTACCAAAAATATGTCAATTGCTGAAGTTTTTATTGAAACTGAAATAGGACAATTCTACACTTTGCGCATTTACTATGATGAACTTCTTGACAAACGTCAAAACCACCATGAGGGAGACTTAAACTATGCCCCAAAGTGGTATGAAGATCAGTTTGTTAACAGACTTTTTTTTTATTTTTTTTTGTGAACAGACATTAAATACTTCAAATGCTGACAATGAATGTAGTACATTAAGGTCAGTTATATATATCCATGTTAAAGACCAGTTACAAGGTAGTACATGAATTTAGAAGGTTGAATTACTTAGTAGGCATCGTAAAGTCATACTTCTAAGAAAATCAAGCAACTCACCATAGGTGTTTGGAGAAGAATTATATGATCCATATTGATGATCTGTTGCTAATGGGCGATTGGCCTGACAGACCCAGGGGTCTTCACGAGGCATGTTCATGCCAATCTGTCGGAAGCTCCCTCGGGACGACCCATATTGATCCATAGGACTTCTAAAACCATGTTGATCAGCTAGAGGCAACCCTCGATATGCAAATGGTGCACCAGGACTGGCATATTGAGGTTTAAGAGTCTGGTCTTGACAGACAGATCTGCCACCAGAGCTCAACTCGGGATTTACTTGGTTGTAAACACCCTCGCTTCCGTATTTTTCGTAAGGACTAGGACCTCTTGTTGGAAGAAAATTACAAACAGAGCTAGACCCAACATGGGAAGAATTAGCCTCAGTGTTGCTATTGTACCAGACAGAATTACTTCTAGTATAAGAGTTTCTTCCTTGGTCAGGACAAGTCGCGGGAGGGGTTGTAGTTGTCATCCCAAGTCCAGGATCAGTATAACATGCTGGTCTGTCATCACTGCAATAGTCGTAATTAGCCTGCAATGGAAACTAAAACGTTGATTAACTTCCATTGAACAATAGCAGGATCAAGCTACAACTATTCCATGATGATCTCCTGACATTCAAGTATCAATTTTCTGATATGCTGACACAAATATTGTGTTCTTACGAGGCAATCAACATAAGATAGTTTTGATGGGTTGCTGTTTTTTATTTGCTTTGATTTTATCTTTCATCTGTGATCCTTCTTAAGATATAAGGATGTCTAGTACTTAAGAAAATGACTTATTAATCAAGCTCTGGTCTTGCACGTTGTTTAGAATTCTCGTATAGAAAATATAACTGGTGCAACATTGCTGACTGCTGAGAGGACCGTGGATTCTAAAATATCCCCAAAGCATATGTTATTGTTAACATTGGGCACGTGTGGTATAATATAGTCAAATGAAGACCTGCACGAACCATTAAAGTGTAATGATAACTACGAGGTATGGAGGTGGATTGTTGGAGATAATCTTCTAGGTGGTACATACATGGAAACGAAGATCTAATGTTCGGAGCATCAAAGAAACTTAAGTATGTTTCTATTGAATTTCCACTTACTTGTAAGGGGCTCTGAGAAACACCAGCTTGGAATGGGCCGTGTCCAGCAGGAACTGCACAAATCAACCATTAAGACTCAACATCGACCTAACAATAGTGATAAAATATCCTTTACAGTTAAGGGACAAGGTACCTGGCGAAGGGAGGGGACTATCGTGAGGATGAGGACCATGAGGTGAGCTGTAGTTCTTATTCAAACTTGAATCTATTATAAGAGCATTTTTCATTTCATCTAAACATTTCTGTGCTTCTGGTCTGCTCAGTTCAGGGAAGATGACCTTACAGATGGATTTACAAGCAAAAATTCAGACATGTGAACACACAACAGTAGGAAAACCCAATAATCAAGAAAGCACCTAGATTAAAAGGCTTTTTCCATCAGTGTAAATAAAAATGTATTACCTGATCAAAAGGTTCACCTGCCCTTGAAATGTCCTTGCTCGATGGAAGCACATAATTAGCTGGAACAGAAAGAAATAAAATGCTCATGCACAAATGACAACACGAAATGCCTACTTCGAACTTTCAACACAGAACAATATTCAGAAACCTGTAATGGATATTGAGTTTAACAATACCTAGCATTTGATTCACAGCATCTGCAGGTACCTCCTTCCCCATCTCCATATATCGCTTGTGTGCACGAGCCTTCAGCTCATCCTGTGATGGAAATACGACTACAGCAATCTGGGCAGCATAGCAAAATAATTATTAAAAACATCACTAAGTTAAGAGAAGTGAGAAAGTCAACAACTAAAATCTTGGAGCAAGGGATATACTTTCTTAAAATTTTCAAAATCCTTCAACTTGCGTTTCCGAGCATTCTTGTAAACGTTAGTTTGATCAAGGATGTAATTACAAGGTGTTTTGGCTGCTCTGGATAGTAAAGTATTGAATATTTCAGTTGCCTGGTCCATTAGGCGTTCAAAACGTTCTCCGTAATTCTTTTGCCGCAACAAGCCAGGAACCTGCATGATTGTATTTGGTGCTGATCAGAAATGTCTAAAAAAGCACACAAAATTCTCTACACCAGAACAACGGGCAGGTTAAATTATACAAAAAAGAGTGTCTTTGTAGAGCACCTTCATCCGATCCAATGCAACATTGGTACCAATGAGAACATATCTTTTCTCAGGATGCTTCATAATCCATTTTTCAGCCCATGTAGTCTTTCCAGATGCAGGTAAGCCCACCATCATCATTACCTCACAATCCTGCATGCTTGCGAAAGATGGCCCTGAAACTGCATTTCCATCTTCAAGTGCAGAACCCCAAGGCTTATAACCTTCTTCGGGAATCAGGCCGTCTTCTCTGCTGAACTGCATCTGAATCACCACATTTTTCAACAGAACATGTGGAAAAACTGCAGACTGCCATTCTCTTTTCTGCAAAGACGAGTCAACAACTGCAAGACCATTTGGACTAGAATTAAATTTCAGGGCATGCCCCAACCAATTTCCATTATTAGAGAACCCAATTGTTGCTAACGGTTTAGCTTCAAGATCCACACAACAAACTATAACATCACCAACACCAAATTTTGCCCCATAATCAGAAATTTTTCCTGCATGTGAGAATTTCCCAGTTCCACCATACCCAAAGCTGTGAGCACTTTCTCCGAGGTTTCCAACAGGATCGTCACCTCGAGAGATACCTACACGACACACATGCTGCTGATCTGGAGGTGTGTCCTCCATTTGCACTTCTTGCTCAGATATAATTTTGCAGCCAAAGCAATACTTCCCACCCATTATTCCAACTGTAGCACGTGCGCCAGACCAGCAGTAGGCAAAACCATTTTCATGAAGTGCATATCCATCAAGTCCATCGGCTCCAACATTGAAATCTAAGAAAATCAATTCATACTTAGAATCATAAAACAATGTTCAGGTATGCGGAAATATACTCTCTACAACAACAACAACAACAACTTTAATACCAAACTAGCTGGGGTAAGCTAGAAATGAACTCAAAAGAATCACGATTCAGACACGTGAATAGTCTTCTTCCATGCACTCCTATAAAACGCCAAATCTCTGGGAATATTCCAATCTTTTAGGTCTCTTTTAATCACTTCTTCCCAAGTTAATTTTGGTCTGTCTTTCCCTCTTTTTATGTCTTTATCATGGCTCAACACTCCCCTTCTAATCGGTGTGTCCATAAGTCTTCTTTGTACATGTCCAAATCATCTCAGTCTATGTTGTATAAGTTTCTCTTCTACTAGGGCAACTCCAACTCTCTTGCGAATTTCTCATCTCTAATATGATTCATCCGCATATCTTCACACATCCACTGCAACATCCTCATTTCAGTCACACTCATCTTTTGTGCATGTTGTCTTTTTGTAGCACAACATTCAACTTCATACAACTAACAACATTGTAGGTATTATAGTGCTCCTATAAAAAATTCATTTTAACTCGAGAGGGATCTTCCTATCACATGAGATGCCTAATGTTTGCCATCATTTCATCCACCTTGACCTAATTTTATGGCTAACATGTCTGTCGATCTCCCCATCCTTTTGAAGTATCGACCCTGGATATCTAAAAATATTCCTATTGCCCACCACTTGACCGGCCAATCTAATCTCTTCTTCATCAATGTCGACGACGCTGAAACAACACTTGATATATTCAATTTTAGACTTAGTTTAAAACCTTTTGTTTCTAAAGTGCCCATTCATCACTCTAGTTTCCTCAACACCTATCATACTCTCGTGAATTAGTACCACATGATATGCAAAAATAATACATTATGAGACTTCAAACTGTATATCTTTTGTTACTTCTTCCATCACTAAAGAAAAAGATATGAACTGAAAGCTGAGCCCTAATAAAGTTCACTCTTGATCGGGAAGACACTAGTCTCACTATCGCATACTCTAACGCTAGTTTCCACTCCTTCATACATATCTTTTATCAAGTTACATATTTTGTTGATATGTTCTTCTCCAGGGCCCACCAGATAACACTTCTCGAAATTCTATCATAAGCCTTCTCTAAATCAATAAAAATCATGTGTAAGTCTTTCTTTTGTTCTTTATACCTCTTTATGAGTTGCCTAATCAAGAATATCACATCGATCGTCGACTTTTGAGGCATAAACTCAAATTGATTATCTTTAACACTTGTTTCTCTCCTTAAATGGTGTTCAATTACTCTTTCTCATAACCTCATAGTGTGACACATGAGCTTGATACCTCTATAGTTATTGCAACTCTGAATGTTACATTTATTCTTGTAAGGCACCAATATACTATTTCTCCACTCGTTTGGCATTTTATTTGTTCTAAAAATACTATTAAACAACCTGGTTAACCACATTACAGCTCTATCCGCAAGCCATCTCCATACCTCAGTCGGGATATTATCTAGTCCTAAAGCCTTGCCTACTTTCATCATTTTTAAGTCTTCTTTAACTTCAACTTTTTTGATCCTCCGAACAAATCCTCACTTCAAAAATATCACTTTCATTCTCTCATTTGAACAACTTATCAAAATACACTCCACCTATCCTTAATATTCTCGTCCTTAACTAGAAGTTTCTGATTATTATATTCAATGCATTTAACTAGATTAAGGTCTTTGGTTTCCTCTCTTGTACTTTCGCCAACTTATAAATTTCATTTTTCTTCTCTTTTTTATCTTAACATTTTGGTAGGAAATAGACTCTGATTAGTACAAATTTATCTCTCCTCCTTTGGATCATTTTTTTTATCTATCTTCAATATTATTTTACTACTTAAAATGATAAGTACATATTTTCGCAATTGTTGGTATTTGTTGTCTATATTTAGGAACTTTCTATCCAAATGCAAGTTTCTACACTAATTTATGCTACACATAATTATTGCAAAATTATTTAGTAATTTGTATCTAATTTATTTTCTCGATTACAATTTAAAAGTCTTAAGTTGTTTTTACTATGTTAAGTCAAGTACACCAATTTTATGAAAAATTATCATGTTTTATAGTTGAAGATGTTTTATACTTTCATCATGATAAAAGATTCTAAGGGTGACTATCATCTAAGAATGCACTTTTTAGTTTCCTTTCGACGAGAGATAAACCGGTACTCTCAAATGTCAAAGGTGCCTATTCAGGTTATCTTACTGTGATATCATTCTTGGCAAACAATGATGCATTTATCGGATGATGATGAATTAAAAGTTTTTTAGGTTGTATTTTACATCATGTCATTGATACACTACATGCAAGAACATATTCACACTGCAAAAATGTTCATCACATGACTTGTAAAAGCTGTAAACAAATACTTCAATAAAACAGTACATATGACTTTTCAAAATAAAATATAACAGTACATATGGAATCAATCCCTAACTTCTAAACACCCCTTAGAGAAGACATCCAAACTTAGCGCTTCTAACAATCAAGAAAGAGCACCAATAAACGAACAATCCTCTATGAAGTTCCATACTAAATAGTTTGCATTGGCCATATGGGTAACACAGCTCAATTCACATAATCAGCCCCAAACAGTTTCCAGGGTTGAGCCGGAGGACTCCTTGGGAGGCCAAACACAAGGCAACAGCTGATCTCTAGACAATAAAAGTTGGGTTTCTAAGTCCATATCAAGTGGCATAAGAGTCAACCCTCACAATTCTAGTTTATGTCTCAGTAAGGACACCCGAAAAAGGGCTATCTACCGTCTCGAATCGGAACGCAGACCATTACAAATGGGTCACCATCACCGAGGGTCGAGGACATTCAATCGAAGTTCGGTAGATTTTCACTTCAACAGAACTTTTGTTAATTCCTCTTTTTCCCGTGTAAAATCTACATTTCGAACATAATCAGAATGCAAAAAGATCACCAAACCCGTACTTCATCAAATCCACCACATCAAAAATCATAAGCATCGTAAGGACCTAGGCTGCAGTCCGCCGGGTTGAGGTGGACGCTGGTCCGGGGATGGGAGTGGTAGGACGGCTTCAAACGCTTGGGCTCGGGTTCTCCACCTCCCTCCGGGGGCGCTGGGCGCCGGTGTTGGGTCATTGATGGCGAGGCCATTAGGGTTAGGGTTTGGGGCTTCAGTTGAGCTATAACACTTTTCAAAAGGGAAAATAGTAAAGGGGTTAAGGGTTTGGGGCTTGACGGTGCGTTTGGTTATAGCTTCTTCTGGGCTTTCGGAAGTTGCTACAGTGCCGAAGCGGTAACCAAACGGATCAGCTTCTAACTGGGCTTCCAGTTCGGATTTCAACTGGGCTTCCGGAAGCTCCTATAGTGCCGAAACGGTAATCAAACCGACCAGCTTCTAACTTTCAGTTCGGATTTCAATGCAATATTTTGAAACTGGGTGGGGAAGCTTCACCAACTTCTGCTTTGATGATGAGAATTTATTCATTGATTTGAGTGCGGGAGTAGATTTTGGTGGAGTCAGCTTCTTTGGTAATTAATGTTAGGAGCTGAATTCTTAACAAGTTGGATATCAGGAAGCCCAAGCCAAACACTCTCAATTAAGTAATATATCGATGCGTTTAATTAAAATTAAAATGAACATTAATTCACATAAAGCAATTGTTATTCTCTTGGCAGTAAGTCTCCTACTCCGTCTGACAAATGCAAATTGAGATAGCCTTTGATGGTTTCCTTGGAGATTTCATCGACAATTGCATTGCAGCCTTTGGGCACGAAGCTCAAGCTGATGTGGGGATTCTGACGAAGTAGATCCCTGATGTTGAGGATGATAACTTCCTCCAACCAGTGGTGTTTAGCTTTGTCGAGGCAATGGTCAATGCATCCTATTGCATTTGATTCGATTGTTGTCCCACTATTACTGCTTATTGGGATTGTAACTTTGATGGCGAACCACCTGAGGATCGAAGGAAGAAGGTGCTGGCATCGCGACAAAAAATAGGGTGACCCTGAAAGTTCATTTTGTTAACCCCAATCCCCCCTTTGTCCAAACACGTAGAACCACCCACATTAATTTTAATAGCATTTGGGTTGGTCTGTTCAGAGATAACGGAGGTATACCTGTTTATCCAACTTCATATTCCAAATGTATATTCATTTACCTATTTATCTGTAATTTGATGTACAATGCAGATAACAACATGTTTAGGGTTTTGGTAGGGTTTCTTATAAATAATTGTGTTTCCCCTTCCCATGTTATACCTTTGGAGAAATAGTGAATTCGTGAGCATATCGTGATCGTGGGTTTTCCCACAAGGATTTTTCATGTAAATTTTTATGTCTTGTGGTTTGTGCACATTTTTCTTTTCGTTTGTCTGCTCCTACAAGGTTGAATCCCTAACAATTGGTATCAAAGCGTCGAGTTTGAGTGGGAGTGATGACGGGCGATGTAAATGTATGGATCGAGAAATTCAATGGGATGAACTTTGATTTCTGAAGGATGCATATCAAAGATTACCTCTATCATAAAGATTTATACTTGTCGCACCAAAGAATCGTGAGGAAACTTGCAGATATCATCATTCTAAGTACCTAAAAGTGAAGATTTTGGTACCAAAATAACATTGATCATTTGACATTAGTTTTTGGTACCCATGCACTTGATGAACTTTTATTCACAAAGAAATGTTTTCCATTCATAGTAGTATGAATAACATGATTTTTGTAGTTACTAACATGATAGTCTAAACCATGCTTATCTAAAGTCCAGCAACAACAACGGGTCTCCCTCGGAAACCTACTGTAGGCACATACAGTCTTACGGACAGCACACGACTACACGAGTCTAAGGGATCGGTGAGGAGCGTCCGCACTTCCGCGCAAGGAACCACGTGGTCTACACCACCTTCGACAGAGTCGTAGCCCGGTCGGTCAACATCACAGGATAGGTGCCCAATCGGGGATCATCGCTGGTACAACATCAGCGGCATCGCCGGCACAACATCGGCGGTACAACATACGTCCGGCACAACATCGGACGGCACAACCACAAGCCGGAACATCATCGACACCATCATCGCCGGCACAACCTCGACGGTACAGCATACGTCCGACACAACATCGGACGGGTCCAGACCGTAGTCTGCAGGGTCATCATGCTCCATGAGCCATGCGTCACACGCATTGGGATCCGCGATCCCTCAGGTCTGCTACTCATCAGAGAGTAAGGCAATAACATGTCACACCACGTCCAACACAGAGGTGGTGCGACCCAATTGTCCACACTCTTCCCCACGACGGTCCCTGGGCGGCACGAGCACATGCCTGTCGTCACCTCCCGGCTCACGCTCTAAGCGAGGACACGAGTTTCCGTGGACAGAGTTGACACAACACGAGGACCAGGAATTCAGTTCTGCACACAAACGGTCGACCGAAAAAGCCTAACCAGTCGATCGTCCCCAATAGGTTCGGTCGACCGAAAAAGCCTAACCAGTCGATCGTCCCCAATAGGTTCGGTCGACCGAAAGTCTACAACGGTCGAACTATTCTGCGCATAACTTAAGTCCAAACGGTCGAACAAAAGTCTAAAACCGGTCGACCGAACACGAGGTCAAAATCCGGAGTTGGTCAAAATCAACAAGACTATTCGGTCGACCGACTCAGGGGTCCCGGTCGACCAAAAACTACCAGGGTCATCTTAATAGTCTACGTCATATCACGGTCGAACAAGATACATAAAACGGTCAAACAACATGCATAATTATCAAGTATACTTAAGTTCCGGTCGACCCCAAAATAAGGCACGGTCGACCGAAAACCGACAGGAAGCCCCAACTCACCAGCACACAAGCAATCGGTCGACCACCACAATGGCATCGTTCGACCGATGTTGCTTAAAGTTGGGCAAAAACACTAAACCGGTCGACCGCCCGAAGGGACCGGTCGACCGTTGGTCGACATCAACCCCGCACCAGCCGAGGATTTTACGCTGTTTCTCGTCGCCGGCGAGGTCTCCGACCTCCCACGACCGACCACAACTTCCCACCAACGTGGGGAACAACAAAACCATACTAGAAGCCGACATACCTCAAGAAGTAGATGGAGCACACCGAAGTTCCACTCAACGTTGCCTGCAACCACGGAGCTGCGCACGAGCACCTCTCGCCTCACTCCACGCTTTGCTCACCCAACGTCGACACTGTCTCCGCCACCACGCCTTTCCACTGACTCACTGAGATAAGAGAACAGAAAAAGGAAGAGAGAGAGAGAGAGAGAGAGAGAGAGAGAGAGATGAAAAGTGAAAGTGAGATGGAAATGGAAGAGGGTAAGAGGAAGGAGAGGAGAACACAGGTTTTCTCCCAAATCCCCACCCATCAAACCAGCCACCCTATCTCTCCAACACCCATACCCCAACAGTACCCTACAAGGGTTAGGGACGTGACAGAAGATCCGAAGTTCATATCGGTATTGCTATGGGAATAACACATAACAGTTAATGAAGAAAGGAAACACAAGAAAAAGGGAAGATTGCATGCAATGGTGAGAAATATGAACTAGTTTGAAACATAAGAACTAAGAAGCAATATCTAACCAATTGAAAATGTTAGATCCCTAACCCATGGTTAGGCTAATCCCGGGTTTAGTGGGGGGATTAGCATGGGGAAGGAGGACGTGCACAGTGGGTGCATGGGGAAGAGAAGGTGTAGGGGAGGTGATGTGATGGTGGGTTTGGGTTTTGGGTTAAAAGCTAAAATCTCTCTCCCTCACACTTGCTCACTCTCACTCTCTTCTTTACGTGGTCCGGTGAGCAGCGAAGGAGGAGGAGATTCCAGTGGCGTGAGGCGTGCGGGGGTGGACGCGCGAGGAGGTGACGGAGGCGCGAGCAGAGCTCTGGTGGTTTCGTTGTCTTCTTTGAGGTATGCCAGTTCTTAGTGTGTTTGGTGGTGGCTCACCCTCGTAGGAGGGTGGTGTTGGTCGGTCGGGGGAGGTCGGAGACCTCTCCGGTGACGTTTTCCTTGAAAAACCTCGGCTGACGCGAGGTTGAAGACGACCAACGGTCGACCGGGCCCTTCGGGTGGTCGACCGAATGTAGTGTATTTTTTCTATCTGTTGTGTTTCGGTCGCCCGGTTCCTTGTGTTCGGTCGACCGGAACTTAAGTGTACTGGTTTTTATGCATGTGGGCGGTCGACCGTTATTTGACGTAGAAATACTAGGATGCCCTGTTAGTTTTTGGTCGACCGAGACCCCTGAGTCGGTCGACCGATAGTTTTAAATTGATGTTGACCAGACTCCGGATTTTGACCTCGTTTCGGTCAATCGGTTTTAGACTTTTGGTAGACCGTTGAGACTTAAGTTTTGCGCAAATAGTTCGACCGTTTCAGACATTCGGTCGACCGATTCCCTTGAGGAAACGGTCGACCGAGATGACTCTTTCGGTCGACCATTTTTGAACAAGACTGAATTCCTGGTTTCCTTTTTGAATGCCAACTCTGTCCACGGAAACCCGTGTCCTCGCCTTGTGCGTGAGCCGGGAGGTGATGGTGTGCGCGTTACGCGTGCCTGCCCAGGGACCGCCGTGTGGAAGAGTGTGGGTGTTCGGGACGCGTCACCTCCATGCATGGATCATGACTAATATGATGGATTGATTGGACTCATTGTAGAGTAGCAGGCCTGAGGGATCGTGGATCCCAATGTATGATGATTGTGCGGGCACGCAACTGTCGTTGGGTGAGGTAACTACCGGCCTGAGGGGCTACGGAGGTCGCTGCCATATTTTTATAGCGGCGTGGTTGGTGTTTGCGGCTCGTGGAGCCTGATGACCTGGCAGACTTCGGTCTGGACCCGTCGATGATGTGCCAGACGTATTGATGGACCACCGTTGCAACGCCGGTGATGTCGCCGATGTTGTTCTGGCGATAATGATTGATGGGCCAATGATGATGTTCCGGCTATGTTCCTCAGATGGGCACCTACTGAGATGATGATTGATGGACCGACCGAGCGACAACTCCGTTGGTGTGGTTTCGACCACGAAGTTACAGATTTGTTTCTTATGGCGCGGACCTGGCGGATGCTCCCTGCCGAACCCCATGATTAGTGTAGCCGCGTGTGGGAAGTGTCACGTCTCGTTCTGTTAGACCGTATGTGCCTACGGTAGGTCTCCTCGGGAGATCCGATGATGATTGTCGGACTGATGTCCCATGTTACCCTTCGGGGGAACTGTTTTCCTTACTGTCGATGACATGACATGCTACTAGTATGATATGTTCATTTGTACTACTGCATGCATATAGGTGAGCTTGGCATACGGGATTTCCTTATGGAAACTCAGGCATTGTTGTTGCATCTTTTTCAGGACCGCAGTAGGTTCAGTTGGGTAGTGATCAGCGGACGCGCGCATCTTGGGATCAGATCCTCTATTCTGACCACTGAGGTCGACATGATTACGTTTATCTTGTTTTGTTGTTCTGTTGTAATCATGTATCGTTTTTGACAAACTCTGATGTAAACTGGTGCACCGTTTTTATGTTTTTATGAGAAGTAAGAGTCCCGTCTTTGATTATTGGTCTCTGATGCTTGATAAATAATTTTTAAATTTCCGCTGTTTCGGGATGTTACACAGCTGATTTGTGCTTTAAGCTCCCTGACAACGTGAGCCTAGAAGAAGGTGCAATGTGCGAACCCCTCAGCGTTGGAGTCCACGCTTGTCGGCGTGCCGAAATTGGTCCATAGACCAATGTCCTCGTAATGGGCGCAAGTCCAATTGGTCTTGTAACAATGCTTGCTTCTCGTGCTTTTGGAGCTCCAAGAATTGTCATCGTGGACGTTGATGATAATCGCCTGTCTGTTGCAAAGTCCCTTGGTGCCGATCACACTGTCAAAGTTTCTACTGACATTCAGGTTTCTGAAATTCCCTACCTAAATACTATTGTGCCGTTTGATTGTTTAAATTAGTTGGTTAAGCGACTTCGGCTAAAGTTTGAAGTAGGGGTGAGCAAAACCCGGTCCGGTCCGGGTTTTTGGACCAGACCGGACCGAAACAAAAAATTTGGATCCGGTCCGGTCCGGTCCAATTTTTTTTTATTTTAAATTTAATGTAAAAAATCGGGTTTTTGGACCGGTCCGGTCTCCGGTCCGACCCTTCGAATTTTTTCCGGTCCGGACCTGAATTTTTTTTCCGGTCCGGTCCGGACCGATGCTCAGCCCTAGTTTGAAGGAAATAACTTCACGTAGTTAATTGTCTAATCTTTTTTTGTCAAATTTTAGTGGAACGTTTGTGATGGTTGCATTATTAGAATTGATAATCATTCAGTTATCAACTTAGCCGGTTACTCGTTTTCAGGATGTTGCGGACGATGTCATTCAAATACACAAAGCTATTGGGGGAGATGTCGACGTGTGCTTTGATTGTGCTGGTTTTAAGAAAACGATGTCCACTGCACTTACTGCAACAAGATCTGGGGGAAAAGTATGTCTCGTGGGAATGGGACACAACGAGATGAGGTTACCCCTTACTGGTGCTGCGGCAAGGTAAACTCCTTTTGATGTCGAACTTTTAATTCGGCATTACTGCAATATTAAAAATGTTTCAATACCAACAGGATTGAGCTACAATACAACTTGTTTGTCATTGAAAAACACGTGCAAATCTATAACTAGAAAAGAAAAGAAAAGAAAAGAAAAGAAAAGAAAAATAGAGACTAACAATGCTGCAAGTTGTGTCAAAAATGTTTCAATACCGATATGTTTGGACTACGACACAACATACGTGTAGAAGAGTTCTTCGTTGTATGCTTGTGCACTTTTGCACTATCTGAACATCATCAGAAAGTTGTGTTTCAAACTAACGATCGTATAGCCACTCAATCATATCTAATCATATTTGTAATGGAAATAATTATATGCCCAACCTGTTTACACTCATATTCGCCTTCTTATATTTATCGATACTGTAAAAATATAAGAATACGCAGGTCAATATTTCACATCGACATCATAAACATAGATGGGTAAGATTAATTCTACACAATATTGAACTCAGGTAAAGTTTATCACTGAACAACACAACTTGCAAATCTGAAATGGAAAAAATTAACATCTAATGATGTCTTGAGTTTATGTGATTCAAAATTCTTTTGAAGCACCGCCTGAAACTCCTGATATTGGATTGGCATGGAAGTTGACATGATCGGCATCTTTCGCTATAAGAACACTTGGCCACTGTGCCTCGACTTCATCAGTTCCGGTAAGATTGATGTGAAGCCTCTCATAACCCACAGGTTTGGCTTCTCCCAGAAAGAAGTTGAAGAAGCATTCGAAGTGAGTGCTCGAGGCAGCAACGCGATCAAAGTCATGTTTAATCTCTAATCGTAACGCGAGTGTGATCATCATATCGATGTCTTTTCAATAATGCATTATATTTATGCAGTCAAGACATCAAACATGTTCTGTTTGAGTATAACTTCTGGATGTGGTTCTGATAAATGTGCATAACTGCAATAGTATAATTTAGTACTGCTATTATTTTGTTGCGTGCTTTGTCTCAGGTCCAGGATTTATATATCGTAAATATTGTATCGAATTGGACTTGTGCTTTGTTGAGCTTAAATTTTACAATATTTCATTATTAGTCTCCTTTCAGATGCAATTGGTTTAAAAGAAAGGCAAATTGTTTATTTTTTTAATAAAGGGAACTGATCTTTATAAGGTGACATTTTTATGAAATGTCACTACTGCAAAATAGGTTTTACTCGTCGCCCAATAGATGTCGGCCTTTATGACCACCGACATCTAGTGGGGAGGGGACAAAATAAACGTCGGCCTTTAGGGAGACCGACGTCTATGGTGTATAGACGTCAACCTATAGACGTCGGGTGTGATAGTACCTTGTGTATTCGACGTTTATATGGTATATACGTCGACCTATAGACGTCGGATGTTATAGTAGACCGACGTCTATACGCCATGCATATAGACGTCGAGGAATAGACGTCGGCGTTATATAATATCCGACGTCTATAGGTCTTAAAGAAATCTAACATGCGCGTTTTTTCTCATTCTTTTCAGACGAAACCCACCCAAACCCTAGCCGTCCCGCGACCCAACGCTCCTCCGTGACCGATCTCCGACCCATCCGCACCGTCTCCGGCACCGCAGCGAGCTCCCAAGCTCTCCTTCCTTCTTCCTCCGGCTTTCTCCACATGTAAGTTTTAAGTTCGTTTTTGTTGTTTAAGTTCGTCTTCCTCCGTCCTCCGTTTTTCTCCACATATTCTATCTAAGTTAGCCTTCATCTCGTGTCGTTTGCAGCCGTCACCGCACCATCTCGTGTCTCCGAACCACAAAGAGCTCCTCCAGCATCACATCTTGTTTAAGTTCGTCTTCCTCCATCCTCCTCTGGTTCGTCACCGTATCATCTCTGTAGAAAAATTAATAAGTGAAAAATATTGGTGGAACGAGTCAAATGTAGTTTGAAATCATATCAAAACAGATATTAACATGCATATTTGGTATTGATTCCGACTGAAAGTGTATTATCGAGGTTGCATTGAAGTCTAATTAAGATTTATCTTTGTTCATCGGCATATTCGAACCAATGCAATATTAAAATTTCGAGGTTTTACAATAGGTCCATCTAAATGAGAACTTAAATGTTGCAAACTGAACTTAGATTGGTTTGGTTTTCTAGCTTAGATTTGTAATGTGAATGTGAATGTGATGTAATGACTTGGATTGGATTGGATTGGTTTGATTTCAGGATTTGAAGAATTTTACATATCAAATTTTAGGTGGAGGTTCTGCCAAAATTTCAATAAAATTTTATTCCCAATTATTATTAATAACATGATAGTTTGTGTTTAAAATGTTTTTCTGTCAATTCAAGTAATTATTTTTAATACTTGCTTTTAATACCATGTATGTTTATTGCCTTAATTTTTTGAATTTTCAATATTATGATAATAACTCATTGCCCCCCTTAAACAACTTGGCCTTTAATAACCCAAAGCAAAATATTAGACAATATTTGCTAAGTCATTCATCATATAGGATTTGCATGCATTGTATTTTTCTATTATTTACGATTTTTATCGTAGATTGCTGGCGTAAGGTACGTACTATCTTTCACTCATCATTCATTACAAAGCACACATTAGTTAGTAGGACTTGCATTGAAACAAGAGTGAGGTGAGTGTTTGTTTGGTGTGTTGTTTGTTAGATTAAGGTATGAAAAACACTTAGGGGGCAGTCACCTATAGGAGATGAGGTGGGGGATTTCATCACCCTTTCCTTGGCCCAAAAACCACTTAATAAAAGAGCCTTAATAAAATCAAATAGACGTTGGCCCCTAGGATTTTCGGACGCATTAAGGAGGGGAAACTGTTTAAGACCGTTATGGCCTGAATGTCGTTGCCCATCTAGTCTCCCTGAGATTTTAGGAACCTCCGGGTTCTTGATTTCCTATAGATTAGTGGTCCTCGATGTTTAAGACCGTTTCGGCCTGAACGTCGTTGCCCATCTAGTCTCCCTGAGATATTAGGGACCTCTGGGTTCTTGATTTCCTACAGACTAGTGGTCCTCGGTGGGACCTCGAAGTTAGGCGTCGTCTATTACTAAGGACCTATAGTGGACTTTAGGCTTGTTTTGGCCTTGATTGCTTAGTTAGATTTCTAACCTTCCTTATTCCACGCTAGATTAAGGACTTCATCTCTTCTCCTCTGAGTCATTCTTTTCTCATCTTAATGTCTCCGAATCTTCTCATCTACGAACACATTCTTTTAAATTGAAATTTTATTTCTTTTCTGCAATATTAACTATCATTTTTGCCTATGTTTAGATTGAAATGGATCGAGAGTAGATTGTTTCAAACAGATTGAGTGATGAGTATGAGAACGGAGTGAATATGTTCTTAGAGGTTGCCAAAAAACATTCTAAGAAAATGAAAGACAACGACATGGCGTATTGTCCGTGCAATAAGTGTAAGTTCGTTTAGTCGTGAAACTTCTAAATATGTAAGTTCGTTTAGTCGTGAAAAAATATTTCTTCGATTTTTATTAGTATTATTGAATGATATTTTAACTTGTGCTACTCAGGACAATTAAGGTTTACAGAGCTTTAGGTGGTAGGAGAACAACCACAAAAGCAGGAATAACATGACATGGAATGAGAGTACGTTCTATCCCATTGTTGTTAATTAAGTTAGGAACAAATATTTAGCGAATTTCTATGTTTGTAGTACCGGAAGCAGGTTGGAAATACGGAATGCGGTTACTACGTGATGAGATACATGGAGGAAATCCTCAATGTGGTAACTCAAGACGTATGTCTAACCGAGGTAATGTAGATTGTTATTCAATTGTATATTCAATTGTAGTTTCAATATTTAGTTATTAATATTCAACACACTTGTATTTTTTTGATAGGTTTTCCCAAAAACTAGTGATCCCTTCTCGCAACAGGAGCTCGATGAAACTCGCGACCGATGGGCTCACTATTTCATCAGAAACATGTTGACGAACTAAGAGGTTCTCCTGCCAATAGTATTTTTTGTAATTTAGTTAACAAGTGCACTTGTATTACAAATCTACACTTTATGCCTTAATATAATCGCCTTAATTTTAGAATGAATTAATTGCAAGTGTGTTGAATGTCAATTGTGTATGCTTTTGTATGTTTGTGCATGTATGGTTGTATGTTTGTGCATGTATGCTTGTGTGTTTGTGCTTGTATGTATATGTGGATGAAATTTTGAGTATTTGTGAACAAATTTATAGGTGAACGAATTTGGTGCAGTTGTATGTACACGAATACGACGAATAAAAACAATTTCGTCGGATGCTATATTTTTTTGTCCAGGTTTAGGAATACACGACGACTGTTTATATTACCCGACGTGTATTCCTGTAAAGAAAGGAATAGACGTCGGCCTTATGTTGAATCCGACGTATATACTTTAAGGATAAAGGTCGCATGTTATTCCACCGACGTCTATACCTAAAGAATAGACGTCGCATGTTATTGCACCGACGTCTATACCCAACGAATAGACGTCGGGTGTTGTATAGGCTGACGTCTATACGTTAACGAATATACGTCGGCTTCTAATTACAGCCGACGTCGATTCGTTAGGTATAGACGTCGGCTATACCATAGCCGACGTCTATGTATAGACGACGCACACATAGACGTCAGATTGGGGAGTGCTTATATCCGACGTATATAGCCCCGTACATCCGACGTATATTCCATTTTCTGTAGTAGTGTGTTATTTGATAATGTGGTAATGTTACAACTTGCGCTCTTAATTTTGAAGTTTCTTAGAATAATTTTGTCCATTTTTATTCTATAACTATGGAAAATCATAGATAATTTAGAACATTAAAAAACTAGATGAATTATTGAGATACTAGCCAGCCTATGACCAACTTTGAAGTTGATTTATGTCAAATGACTTCCTTGAAGCAAAGTTCGTGATAATGTTAGTCACCTTCCGCACCATTAAGTATATTTGAAAAAAACGATAAAAACAATAAAAAATCGTTAGTCCATGCAACACAATGTCGCTCAATAAGAATGGTTACTCCACGACTGAGACAATCTACCAATGTACGGGTGGAACTAGACTTTCGACTTAGGTCGTGTCAGCCTGTTACTATAGCCCAACAGCTTAAAACCCAAACTGACCCAACCAGTGACATTCAGAGTCAGTTGGAGACAATCAGAACAAGTCGACCTGGAATGAATGAGGTGTAATTCAAAGATGTGACAGTGACATGTTAAATTGAAGGTTTGAGTCAGAACTTGAACCCAATTGACCCAAGCATGGTCAATTACTGAGCCAAATTGATTCATCACCATGGATCAACCCAACTGAACTCCATCACTTACAAGTATAGGTGAATCTGATTATATTGATTGTAATTGTTGTTGTATGGATCCGAGTATACCTGATTCGACTAAATGCGTATATAAACTCATATAACCCTAAACCTAAAGTTAACGAAAACCAATCTCCTCATTTTCTCCTCCAACTCTTCCGTCGCCTTTCTCTTCCTCCTTCCTCACCAAGATCCACTTGATCTCGTCAGCGACCATCGTTTTTCGCATGGTATCAGAGCCTTCTCGCCTAACCTGATCCTCTTGATCACGATCATGGCACCAAGAACAAAAGATGGGGAAAACGCTTACCCCTTCCCCAACCACATCAACCTTGGCAACTTCGCCTATGTTAAGATGAACAACAACTTCTTGCTTTGGGAGATGCAAGTCGTAGGGTTGATGGAGTCACAAGGGATGACTAGCTTCGTGGACGACAAGTTTTTGCAACCCGAAGCCACGCAGACCTCTGCAGATGTTGAAAACGAGTCAAATCCCCTACCAAACCTGAAGTATCTGCAGTGGAAGCGATCTGATCGACTTATTAAATCCTGGATCATTACCACACTTCAAGAAGAAGTGCTTCCAATCGTCGTTCGACTTGAAATTGCAAAACAAGTGTGGGATGAGATCAAGAACTCCTTCGCCCAAGATTTGGAGGAGAGTGAAGTGTTTCTTCTTCAACAACTTCATATGCTCAAGAAAAGGAACTTCAAGGAACTCTTTGCCTATTTTGGGCAGTTCAAGAACCTAAGTGATGAGTTGGCTGCAATTGGTCGCCTGATCAAGGACCAAACCTGTAGGATTTAGTGTCCCTATCTATGTGTATATTTTAAAATTAATTATACAAACATACAAGATCGATTTCATATTTTCATTGATTTTATGTACATGTATATGTTTATTCTAATATCATGCATTCCTACACATATTAAAATAAACAAAAGTGAGGATTATACCCAAAGGCTCTCTAAAACCTTTCAGAAGATCCGGAGTTCCGTTGCTTGTCGAATCGCCCGCCGATTCACCTCCAAGTGTTGACCAAACTCTAAACAAGATTATAGAGAAAAGAGCTAGCCAATCAATCTCTAATTAAGCTTAGAATCTAGCTAATAACCTCTCTTTAAGCTTTTGAGATTTCTATCTCCAAAAACTTAAAACTATTAAGAAAAATCTAGTGGTGATTTAAGGGAGGGATTAGAAAGAGAGAATTATTGCATGTAATTAAACAAGTAAGATAAGAGGTCCTTTTATAGGCTCCCAAAACATCCATATCAAAAACTATTATCTGGTCATGAGCTCTTGTCTTTTCTCTCCTAGAATTAATTCCAAATTTTCACATAAACATCCTAAAAAACGTTTGATCAAATATAGAATTAATCCAACCTATGATCTATTTATTCTCTTAATTCAGGCAAAAATCGTGTTATTCGGTTAACCGTCTCAACTCGGTCGACCGAACGATACAGTTTTATTTCAAGTTCGGATGACCGTGAGTTAGACGGTCGAGTGAACATTTATGAGAAAAATTCTCTGGAAAAATTCAGACGATCCGCGTCTTGCTCCGGTCGACCGTTGACTCACCAAAAATTCTCCTGGCGAATCTCTTCTGACGACCGTGTCACTTTCGGTCTACCAAAAATATCCCAAGATAGCTCCTGGATATTTTCTCTCGGTTGACCGTTTACGCCCGGTTGACCGAATCCAATTGTCCTGGCACTCTAGATAATTTTGGTCAATCATTTGCATTCATTCGACCCTTGTCCGGTTGACCGTTCCGAAGAAACCTCGGTCGACCGAACCCTAAACGGTTTACCGTGTTGACCCCGATTTTGCCTTTGTCAAATTTTGGATTTATATCCAACAAAATTTGATCTTTAGGTTTTTTAGCAAACTCATATCTTATGTAATATTAAATTATTACACCCCATAATATATACACCTCATATGAATTTATCCATGATTCTATTTATGTCAATTTTCGTGACATATTGATTTTATTGATTCACCACACATGTCCTTTTTCACATGAAACCCGACACATCTTGTGAACTCAAAATCCAGCTTCTTGTTTTTCAATTTTGTGGTGCAACCTATTGGAGGATCTAAGCCTAATTGACAGTGATATTAAACACTTAATATCTCGAATTATAAGCGGTATCTAGCTACACATTATAGTTACCCAAATAGCATAAATGTCTTGTTCCACTCGAACTAAACACGATCCATTTAGTGATGTTAGTGCACCACTTGTGTCTATCCCTTGCCTCATGATATTAAGAATATATACAAAGTAGAAATGTGTCACCTTTGTATTATATTCATTTCTTGATTTCTTTAAACTAATTATAACTATGTAACTTAACTCAAGTTACATTGTGCACATTATAATTTTGTTTTATCAAGGGGTCAACTAATATCATCACTCAATTTAGAGGGGTAGTGATAATCGTTTGACTAGCTATCTTTTCCAGCACAAGTTATGTTCAACCAACTATTGCCTTTATCACTATACTCATTGATAACTTTTGACAATAATCAAATCAAGCACTTCTTGAGTGAAAAGATATAAGTCTCATATCTTAGGATCCAAGACACAGTAAAACATTAATGACACGAAACACAATTCCATAATGTTTTACTTGTTAGGTCTATTCAATATATAAAAATATTTTTTCCTCTTTTATATACTCGTGTCGTCAATTATTTGTAGAGTTACAACAATCGATGACCAACACGACAATCTTATCTCATTAATAAATTTTCCATGTTGATTACCATGATTGTGAATAACTTTTGATTTATGTAAATCATTATCTTTTAGAGTTCTACGGTTAAGGATCAAGTGCCTCTTCCTTAACACTTCCAAAAGACGAATACCATAATCAAGGAACAAAATGTTTTCATCCAATTCATAATAATTGACATATAAAAGTAAAACTTTTAGAACACATTCCTTTCAAAACCAAGGTTCTATGGGTCCTTACCGGTTTAGGACCAAACTATCAAGCTTTCACCACTGCTACCCTCAAGCCACCCCTTCCTACCAACTTTGAGGTTGTCCCCAGCTTAGGAGCAATGAGATGAGGACTCATCTATATAACACCGAGATTCAAACTCATATGACATTCTTTGGACAGAAAACAAATGGGAAATGGAAGAATGGAGGCAATGGACAGAGGGATGGAGACTTCACATCCAAAGGTAGGGGGTTCCAAACCTTTTCCCAAGGTCAGCCACCCCCTCCAATTGTTGCTTTCTCTTCCACCAACCAAGGAAACCAAAATCCAAAGAAGCCTGAGGAATCTAGCTTCAAGCGCTCCACGGTATCCTGTCAGATCTGCCTTAAGCCTGTCCATGTTGCTCTGAGGTGTTGGCATCAGTATAACTATGCTTATCAGACCAAGGAGGTGCCGCAAGCATTTGCTACCCTCTTCGTGAATGACCAGTAGGAGAACTCGTAACCAGACTCAGGAGCAACTGACCACGTCATAGGTAATGCAGGTATGCTTCGAAATCTCACTCTTGTAGATGAATCTAAAAAATTAATGGTAGGAGATTGTAACCTTATTCCTATCACTCACATTGGGGATGCTACTATACCATAAGTCTGGATCACTCGTGCTTAAAGATGTTCTTCTTGCTCCTAACATGAAAAATAATCTTTTATCAGTAAGAAAGTTCACTAATGATTTGCCCTATAATATTGAATTTTCTGATACTGAATTCTTTGTGAAAATAGAGGAACAAGTATAGTGATTGCTACAAGCAAACTTAAGGAAAAGTTATATACTCTTCCAAGTAAGATTTCCAAAGTTTTCTTCTCAAATAGACAAAAAGTTGTTAACTCTCATATATGGCATTGTAGATTAGGCTATCCTAATCCTAAAGTTGTCAACCAACTTCAATATGATGGTTGTATTCATGTGAATTCCTCTCCTTCATCAAATTCAATTTGCAGTGGCTGTCAACTTGGCAAGACAGTGAGATTTCCATTTCATAACTCTACATCTCAGACTAATAAACCATTTGCTAAGATACATTGTGATCTTTGGGGTTGCTCTTGTCTTAAGCAGGACTCGTTGCAAATATTATGCTTGTTTTGTGGATGATTTTACCAAGTTTGCATGATTTTTTCATCTCAAACTTAAATCTGATTTCTTTGAGTGTTTTTTGAGCTTTGAAAAATACATACAAAGGCAATTTGACTGCAACATTAAAGTCTTTCAATGTGATGGGGGTGTAGAATTCCAATCTACTAAGTTTCAAAGTCATATTTTAAGTTCTGGCATGTTACTTCAAGTCTCTTGTCCTCATACCCTGAACATAATGTGGTTGCGGAAAGGAGACATAGAATGATTACTGTTATTGGCTTGACATTGCTTTTTGATAGTGGAGTTCCAAAGAAATTTTGGGTCGAAACTTTTTCTACCATTGTTTTCTTACTCAATAGACTTCCCGAGAGAATGGAAAATACCCTACTTATCTCTATTTTCTAAATTGCCTGATTACTCTTACCTTAGAGTGTTTGGCTGTAGATGTTTCCCTTGCCTAAGAGATTGAAATGAATGTGTTCTAAAAGTTTTACTTTTATATGTCAATTATTATGAATTGAATGTGCAAATATTTTGTTCCTTGATTAATGTATTCGTCTTTTGAAAGTGTTAAGGAAGATGTTCTTGGTCCTTAACCGTAGAGCTCTAAAAAATAATAGTTTACATAAATCAAAAGTAATTCGCAATCATTGTGGTTAACATTGAACATTAATGACCGAGATAAGATTATCATGTTGGTTAAGAGAGAGATTGTAGCTCTACAAATATTTAACAACATGAGTATATGAAATGGAAAATGTTTCTTTCATATATTGAATTGACCTAACAAATGAAACATTATGGAATTGTGTTTGTGTTATTCATGTTTCATTGTGTTTTTGAATCCTAAGATTTGAGACCTATATCTTTTCACATAAAGAGTGTATGATTTGATTATCGTCAAAAGCTATCAATGAGTATAATAATAAAGGTATTAGTTGGTTGTACATGACTTGTGCCGGAAAAGATTATATGTCAAAAGATTATTATTGCCCCTCTCGACTTAAGTTATGATATTGTTGGACCATTGATAAAGCGAAATTATAATGTGCACAATATAACTTGGGTATAGTTACATATTTATAATTAGCTTGAGAGATCAAGAAATGAATATATAATACAAAGATGACACAATTCTACTTTGTATAATATTCTCAATATCATGAGGCAAGGGATAAACACAAATGATATTTTACATATCACTAAGTAGATCGTGTTTAGTTCGAGTGAGCAAAACATCTTTGCTATTTGAGCAACTATAATGTGTAGCTCGATACCGCTTATAGTTTATGATATAATGTGTTTTATATCATTACTAGCATAACTTAGATCATCGTATAGGTCACACCACAAAACTAAGAAACAAGAAATATGATTTTATATTTTATATTATGTATTAAGTTTCATGTGTTATGAAATAATATACATGTGGTAAAATAATAAAATCAATTTGTCGTAAAAAAGACAGTTAAAATAATAAATAAATTCATATGATATGTATATATATTATTAGGGGTGAGCAACCGGTCTGAAACCGGATTGGCCCCGGACCCCGGACCGAAGACCAGACTGGTTGGGTCCGGACCGGTCTGGTCCAAAATCAGTTTTTTACCTTAAAATTTTAAAAATAAAATACAAATTAGACCAGTCCGGACTGGAACCAAATTGCCTCCGGATCCCAGACCGAAGACCAGACCGAAACCCAGACCGACCGGACCGGTTGTTGCTCACCCCTATATATTATGAGGTATAATGTATTGACATTATACCTGATAATATATTACATGATATAATGTGATTGTTGAGATTTTTATTTATACCGCAAGTGCACGGCCGCGTTGAAGCGGTGGCAAGTACGGGTCGAACACAAGGAGGGAGTGATTCTTATATTTTTGTGATTTTCTTTGATTAAGGAAAGCAAAAGAGAAATAGTGTTGGTTTGAGATTTTTGGATTTATTTTTTTTTATTTTTCTAAAGCAAGAACAACAAGACCAAAAACTAAGAAGAAATAACTATGGATGAGAGTCCAGTGGGTGGGAGTTATGAATCTTCGAGTTAGATTAGAGATTACGAAAATTATTATAAATCAAGTGAGATATTAAGCATCATATGATAATTGATTTAACAAAAACTCATATGATCAAAACACTAACAAGAAATTAAAATAAAAACGATCTCTCTTCTCTAACCCTAAATCCTTCACCCCCACCCTTTGGAGGGTTTTAGAAACCCATGGGGAGAAGATGAGGAGAAGGGTTCATGGAGATCATCGAGAGCCTATGAAAACAAAAAGAAAGAAATATTATACTAAACTACGATCTACGAAAACAAATACAATTATTCTAAGCATGCAACAAATTGTTCTAAGAGAAGAGTAAAGAACAACTAGATTATTCTACTGGAATTAAGAACATGAAACATTAATCTAAAACTAAGATTACAAAAGACAAAGATAATGGAGAAATAAAAGGGCAGAATTTTATTGCTTTAGAATGTCATACAAAAAGCTCCTCTTACACAACATTTCAGGGCTATTTATAGCCGATACAAGAAACCCTAAGTATGCATCAGGAAGGACACGTGTTACTACATAATTGGACGAAAATAGGAGGCACGGATCGCAACCCATGCGGCGATTCCGCCGCATATTGACCGTTAGATGCGGCGATTCCGCCGCATGGATGTGTTTGGTATGTTTTAGGTGGCCTCCACGTGTATAAATCAATTATTTCATATCTTTGGAGATCCGAATTTGATTTCTTCTTGAATACTCCTCCAAAATAACTTTTTAGTCCTTCTAATTTGCGATCAAGTCCCTGACTTCTTATGCAATCAATTGGACTTCAACTTGAGCTTGAATCTCTATCTAATTGGTCTTTGTGATCCATCTAAGTCCATTGCACGCGTTTTAGCTCGAATATTGGTAAATTGCATTGTAACTCCTGAATTCTGCACAATTGCTCAAAACAATACCTTAGTAGCATTTATTTATATAAAAACACTCTAAACGAAAGACATATGATGCAATGTATGCGATGCATCAAATACCCCTACACCTAGATTTTGCTAGTCTCGAGCAAAACAAAACATGAGAAATATAAGTATGAAAGCACAGAAATCCTAAATCATTTTCGTAGGAATCACTGTTGCACTTAGCATGTGCAACAAGCCTTTAAACCTCCAAGTTTCCTTAGAGGACGAGTTTTGTCTCGTGAGGGTTTTCAGTTGACACACCCACAAAGTCTTAATTCAATATTCCATTAATAGCTCTCGATATCTCCACCTCAACCTTATATATCTCACTTAGAATTCTTGCATGCTCATTATACAAATCTAACTTATAAAAAGTTTGACTTGGTCTTTGTTCCTCCAACATTCACACCGCTGACCCTTCTACACATGTTATCACTTAAATTATTTTGCACGCCTCCTCTGGTGGTGAAGTATCATTCGGATCAACCATGGCATGGATCATTCTTTTAGCTTTGGGCCTTGAGTATATTTTTTTCTTTTTTTCCGTGATTCAACACATTTGCTTTTTCTGACACTTTTACCCTTTTTGCATTCGTGTAGCGAGTTTGGTCGATAATCCCGAGCTCGCAGACTCAAGTTACCGAGTTTTAAGATACCCCTACGGACCAGTGACTCAAAGGCTTGGGCTTTTGTAATCATTTTGCAAAATGTGCTTTCCTCACTTTATTCCTTTATTTTTACTTTTATTTTCCTCAAGGCTTAATTGCTATTAGAAGTCCACACTTCCCGGTATATTTTCCTCAACCTCTGCTTTTTATCAACCACTTCAAAGATTTGATTCATCCAATTTAAGTGCATACATGTCTTAAGGGTAATGTGTTATTTCTTTGGAACTTAGATTTATGTCATAGTTTCTACAAGCAGAACTATATAATAAGGAACAAAGACTCAATGCAATTTGTACTCGGGTTTTGGTGGTTCAATCTTAAGCTATGTCATGAAACATTGATTTTTTTAATGGGAAATAAAAACAAAACAGATAGGTAGATAACTAGTCACCGTCCTCAATGTATGCAAAATTGAATAATATAGGAAATGCAAGAAATAATAAAGTTACCGCCTTCGGGATGACGACTCTCCACGGTCGGAGAGTGCTTTGTTCAGTTTGCTATTGAGGCGCTTCATCCCGCCCCACATTCGGGACCTATGCTCGTCAGAGTTTTCTGGGGTTGACTGAGCCCAGAATGTTGCGGAGTCTTCAGACGACTCACTTGATTGCATAGCATCCTCCATTTCTGGAGGTGTCCACAGGTCCGCTATAGTGCCACGGTAGGAGGATGTCTCTCGTTCCACCGTACAAGGGAGCATGTCGGCTTCGTACACCCAGAAAGACTCATAGGCCATAAAGTGCTTGCAGATAGTGGTGACGAGGCATGGCAGAGATTGGGAGTTGCGTTGGTGGCCTTCTGCAATGGTGGTCAGAAGCCGTCGACACATACAGTAAGTGCGATTACAGGTCATCAGGGAGTGAACGATGCCCATCTCAACGGTGCGAAAAGAGGTGTTGTGGGTATTACTCGTGACATTTTGGCATGCCCACCTACATGCTGTAAAGACATTCCGGTACATGGATGTGCCCTTGATACCCCGATCACGGCTAAGCACACAATCTGGTCCCATGAGTGACCGATAGAAACTGAGTTCCTCGGATGGCAAAGTGGAGGCCCCTTGTGGTATGTCAGTCAAGTTGGAGATGATGTTGAGGTCAATCGCCCAGACTTTGTTTCTCCAATTCAGTAAAATGTACCCACTGTCCAGGTCTATGTTAGTGATACTGCTATAGAACTCCTCCACTAAGCTAGGGCAGTACACATCATTGTTATGATGGACCAAGTAGCTCCAACTACGTGCTATGATTTCGTCGTAAAAGTGGGTGCCGTTTTGATCACTAACAAGCAACGGGTGGAAGTTCTTCTCAGGAAACACCATGGTGATAGAATACTGCTAAAGTGGTATACGTTAGATTTAGAAAATGACATGTACTTCCACCGTTTTCCAAAATAAGTCAAGTACCCATTATTATTATTTTCACGTTTTTTTTTCTCGTTTTTTTCCGTTTTTTTGGAGAAATAAACTAAAACTTAATCAGAATGAGGAATTGCGTGTAAAAACACAACTTCCTCTGCAACATTGGAGGGAAGATTTAAGTAGGGCTTCAATCGATGCCCGTTAACTTTAAAGTTTTCACCGTTCTCCGGATTACTGATCTCGACCGCTCCGTGAGGGAAAACAGTTTTGATCATGAAAGGGCCGGTCCAACGACTCTTGAGTTTGCCGGAAAAGAGATGAAGGCGAGAGTTATAGAGAAGGACCAACTGTCCAGGAGAAAAAGATTTCCTAACGATGGATTTATCATGAAAAACCTTGGTCTTTTCCTTATAAATTTTAGCATTCTCATAAGCCTCATTTCTTATTTCCTCAAGCTCAACTAAATCCAATTTTCGAGCATTACCAGCTGCCTCTAAATCCATATTCAGTTGCTTAATAGCCCAAAGGGCTCTATGCTCCAATTCGACCGGTAAGTGGCACGCTTTTCCAAAGACTAACCAGTAAGGGGACATTCCTAAATTGGTCTTGAAAGCGGTCCGATAGGCCCACAACGAATCATTATTTTTTACTGACCAATCCTTACGTGAGGCATTAACCGTTTTTTCCAGAATTTGCTTGATTTGTCTATTGGAGACCTCAACTTGTCCACTTGTTTGAGGGTGATACGGGGTAGCTAACTTATGAGTTATGGAATATTTTCTCATCAAAGGTTCAAATGATCGATTACAAAAATGAGTACCCCGGTCACTGATAATGGTACGTGGAGTACCGAATCGGGAGAAAATATTCTCCTTCAGAAATTTGACAACAACTTTGTTGTCATTGGATTTTGTGGGGATAGCCTCAACCCACTTGGACACATAGTCCACAGCTAGCAAGATATACTCCTTCCCAAAAGATATTGGAAACGGGCCCATAAAATCGATACCCCAAACATCGAAGATATCAACTATGAGAATAGGGTGTAGAGGCATCATGTCTCTACGAGAGAGTTTTCCTAGCATTTGACATCTAGAGCAAGAATTACAAAATGCAAATGCATCCTTAAATAGGGTGGGTCAATAAAATCCACACTGTAAAACTTTGGCCGCAGTTTTCTTAGCTCCAAAATGTCCTCCACATGCTTGGTCATGACAAAAAGATAGAATACTTGCAAATTCCTCCTCAGGAACACATCTTCTAATGATTTGATCCGAACAATACTTGAAAAGATATGGGTCATCCCAATAAAAACTCTTTACTAGGGACCTAAATTTGGCTTGATCGTTCTTAGACTATTCAGTCGGGGTCACACCAGTTACTAAGAAATTGACTATATCGGCGAACCATGGTTCGCCAGACACAGCCATAATCTGTTCATCCGGAAAGTTCTCATTCACTGGTGTGTTATTCAATGGGATAAGAGGAATTCTAGACAAGTGATCGGCGACTACATTTTCACAACCCTTTTTATCACGGATTTCGACTTCAAATTCTTGCAGTAGTAAGATCCAACGCAATAAACGCGGCTTGGCATCCTTTTTGTTCACTAAATGTCTTATTGCCGCATGATCCGTGTAAATAATCACATGTGTGCCTATCAAATATTGTCGAAATTTTTCCAAGGCAAAAATGACTGCTAGAAATTCTTTCTCAGTTACCGTGTAGTTCAATTGGGCATCATTCAATGTTTTACTAGCATAATATATCACGTGAGGTTTCTTTTCAATTTTCTGACCCAACACCGCTCCTATGGCGTAATCTGTTGCATCACACATTATCTCAAAGGGTTGGGTCCAATCGGGTGAATGAATAATGGGTGCCGACGTCAATTCCCTCGTAAGGTGGTTAAAGGACTCCAAACATTTATCAGAAAATTCAAATTTAGAGTCCTTCGCTAATAATTCAGTCAATGGTCTAGCCACCTTACTAAAGTCCTTGATAAACCTTCGATAGAATCCGGCATGCCCTAAAAATGAACGAATCTCTTTGACATTTGTTGGTGGAGGGAGATGCTTAATCAAATCCACCTTGGCTTTATCCACTTGAATGCCATCCTTAGACACAATGTGACCAAGTACTATTCCATTCTTAACCATGAAATGACATTTTTCCCAATTTAAGGTCAAGTTCTTCTCCTTACACCTTACTAGTACTAATTCCAAATGGTTCAAACAATTGGCAAAAGTGGGACCAAAGACAGAGAAATCATCCATGAAGTTATCCACCATATCAGAGAAGATGCTAACCATACATCTTTGAAATGTGGCAGGAGCATTACACAAGCCAAAGGGCATGCGACGGAAAGCAAACGTGCCGAATGGGCACGTGAAGGTAGTTTTCTCCTGATCCTCAGGAGCGATAGGAATTTGGTTATAGCCGGAATATCCATCTAGAAAACAATAATACTCATATCCGGCCAACCGTTCTAACATTTGATCTATGAAAGGAAGAGGGAAGTGGTCCTTACGGGTTGCAGAATTCAGTTTTCTATAGTCAATGCAAATCCTCCAACCGGTTTGGATACGGGTCGGGACTAACTCATTAAGCTCATTCTCAACTACAGTAACTCCAGATTTCTTAGGGACAACCTGAACATGACTAACCCACGCACTATCGGATATAGGGTATATAATTCCATTGTCCAACCACTTAAGTATTTCCTTTTTGACCGCCTCAGTTAGGACCGGGTTAAGCCGCCTTTGCGGATCCCTACGGGGTTGAGTATTATCTTCCAAATGGATCCTATGTTGGACTATAGATGGGCTAATCCCCTTGATATCGGCCATGGTCCATCCAATAGCTTCTTTATTCCTACTGAGGACTCTCAACAATTCATTCTCTTGATTGGGAGTCAAATCCGATGCTATGATAACTGGGAGGGTGGATGAGGGTCCTAAAAATGCATACTTCAATGTAGTAGGGAGAGGCTTCAACTCTAGTGATGGTGGTTCTTGTAGTGAGGGTTTGGATTGAGGTCTTGGTTCGGCTAAAAGTCCACCTAAGGCTGACCAATTGGGTGAAGATCGATTCAAACCTATATAATTGATTTGGTCACAAATTGTGGCCTCACCACTCAGGTTCTTTTGAAAATCAACTTCATCCAATTGGGTGAAATTTAAGTAATCCGAAATCAACTCATCTTCACTACAATCCTGAATGTAATTCAATTCACTCGATTCATCAGAGAAAATTCCAGGTTGCTTCCCTAAGTTAAAAATATTTAGCTCAGCTGTCAAATTCCCAAATGACAATTTCATCAATCCATTCCTACAATTGATTAGGGCATTGGAAGTGGCTAAAAAAGGTCTTCCTAAGATCACAGGAATTTGATTGCTAGGGTTAGCAACAGGCTCCGTGTCTAAGACAACAAAGTCCACAGGAAATATGAATTCACCCACTTTGATCAGAACATCATCAACCACACCTCTAGGAATCTTAACAGATCTATCAGCCAATTGGAGTGTGGTCCTAGTCTGTTTAAGGTCTCCTATATCCAATTCTTTATATACAGAGTAGGGAAGCAGATTAACACTAGCACCCAAATCCAGCAAGGCCCTATTGATTAAGGTGTTACCAATTACACATGAAATAGTCGGACAACCAGGGTCTTTATATTTGATTTGTGTGGGTTGGGTTAACACAGAGCTTATATTTGCAGTTAAGAAGGCTCTTTTTGGTACTTGCGTTTTCCTTTTTTTTGTGCATAAGTCTTTTAAGAATCTTGCATAAGGTGGAATTTGTTGAATAACTTCTAATAAAGGGATGTTTACCTTTACTTGCTTAAAGACTTCCAACATTTTCTCCATTTGATTTGTATGATTCTTATTAAGTCTATTAGGGAATGGTGCTTTAGGAATGAATACTCTTTCAGGTTCAGTGGGTTCAATTTCAATTGGTTCCTCAGATTGAATTGGTGGCTCATTGGATGGCTCAGGTGTGACATAATTATTAGGCTCATTAGCCAAGGGGTGAGTGACATTGTTATTAACAGATTTTCCAGATCTTAATGTAAGTATAGCATTAATGTGTTGATTTTGCTCTTCTTCTTGAACCATATGAACTGGTCTGTTGTTATTGTTCACATTAGGAGGTGGTGCATTATGTGGTACATTAGGTGGAGGCCTAATGTGTTGAGGATTGAATGATTGAGGATTAAATGGTTGAGGTGGTTGATATGGCATATGTTGATGTGGTTGATATGCCATATGTTGATTATGTGGATTGTTAATTCTTGGGTTCACCTCGGGTTGGCTTGGGAATCTTCCTCTTTCTCTTTCACCTACAACTTGTGCTAATTGACTTACTTGAGTCTCTAGCTTTTGAAAAGATTGAGTAGTTGTTTGAACAAATGTTTTCATTAAGTTTTCCAAATCAGTTAATCGCCCATCACTATTATTGTTGTTGTTTGAATACATTTGTTGTCTAGGTGGTTGGCCTTGCTGAGGCATGGGTGCAGGATTTGAATTCCCTTGGCTCCATGAAAAATTGGGATGGTTGAGCCAACCTGGATTATAGGTTGACGAATAAGGGTCATTCCTAGGACGATTAAATGCAGCATTAACTTGTTCCATGTCCGAAGAAATGTGTGCACACTCCTCCAAAACATGACCAGGTTGACCACACATAGAGCAAGAAACAGAAGATATTTGATTTACTAGGGGTCGGGTTTGAAGCTCTAGAGTTTCCATCCTACGCATAAGGGTGGCTAATTTCGCTTCAGCAGCTATAGAAGCATCTACAGCTAAGACACCTGATCTGGATTGATTTGCTATTCTAGATCCAATACTCGGGTTGGTTGGTGCCCTAGCAGTGTCCCATTGCATACTATTATCAGCCAAGTCTTCAAGAAAAGTCCAAGCATCATTCTCATTTTTGGACATAAAGCTTCCTTGACTTACAGATTCTAGCATAACTCTAGATGTAGGTGTTAATCCCTCATAGATAATTTGGCACAATTGCCATCTTGGAATTCCATGATGAGGGCATTGGGTCAGAAGGTGCTTAAATCTCTCCAAATATGAATAAAAGACTCGCTCTCAGATTGAACGAATGCACAAATTTCATTCCTAATCCTAATAGTCTTATGGTTGGGGAAATATTTCTTTAAAAACACTTGAACAAACTCAGCCCAACTCCTAATAGATCTTTCGGCTAGACTATATAGCCATTTTTTAGCGTCGTCCTTCAGTGCTAGAGGCACGAATTTAAGACGCACTGCCTCCTCAGGGATATGCTGGTAATGCATAAGGGAGCAGATTTCCTCAAATTCTCTAAGGAAGAGATATGGATCTTCCTTAGAGGTGAACTTGGGCAACATACTCAGGTATTGTGCCTTGAGTTCGAAGTCGCGACCCGGTATGGTGGGCATAACGATGCACGATGGCTGAGCAACCATCGTTGGGTAGCACCGATCCCTCAGAGTCATAGGTGGTGCAACAGGTGGATTGGGGCTAAGCTCTAGACTGGAATCTAGATGAACTCGTGAGAGTCGATTGCTCAAGTCCCGAACCCAAATCTGAGTGCACCGGTTTGAATTAATTTTTGAATTCAAATTTGAAATTTAAATTCCAAATTCAAATTCAAGAATCAATTACTTTTTGATTTTTTTTATTTTTTTTTTTTCAAAAAAAGAAAAGAAAAAGAAAAAGAAAACAAAGGAAACACACAATAGAAGGGGGAAAGATGAGAAAGGAATCCTAATCTAGAGAATTGAGGTGAGAAGAGAAAGAAGACTCAGATGAGAAGGGAAACTTAACTCTAAAAGATAGATGAGAGGGTTGGTCAGAAGTTTCCTAAACAAGCACGGTTCAAACAATCCTAGACCTAGTGTAGCTTAAGTCTAGACGACTCCTAACTGGTTGAGTCGAATTGATTCGCTTGATTCACCTCCCTCACTAATCAAACCAACTTGGCCAGGCCGTGTATAGCTAGTGGGGGCGCTTCCGACAGAGTCGGTGCCAATTAGACAACCACTTCGCTTGGAAGACTTACGTCAACACAAAAACACTTTCTAGACACCAAATTAAATTCGATCAGCTTCAAGTCATAGCAAGTCAAACCAATCTTCTCCTTAATTGAGTCTGAATCCTTAGGGGCCAATGTCTAATTGATTTTAATTAAGGCTTGGGTGACACTTTGGGATTGTTATTTGTGGGCCACGGAAGGGTGATGAAATCCCCACCGTATCTTTTCCTACGGAGTTGCCCTTAAGATAGTTTAACCTAAATCTAGCAGAGATAGTCAAACATTGGTCTTTAGTGGGGGACAATTGCAAAGTTGTATGCAAACTAAATTATATGCTTAAATGCAATCAATAAAAACCGTGCACGTACCTTGCCTCCAACACTCTTCAACAATGAATTGATTTGCAAAATTTAGCATACATAATGCGAGAAAATCTTTAAATGATGCATGCACTAAGGCCTTTCTAATTTTGCAAAATTTTAGGTCACAAGTTGAATTAGTGTCAATTATGGAAGTTTTCCCTACACATGCAATTCTACCAAACAAGAAATTTTCCGAAAATGGAAATTACGAGGAAAATGCAACAAATGTTACCTACACACGCTCAGTCGGGTTCGCCGCCCGCTCTCGATAATTTCCAGTGCTCTACGCGTCCACCCAGAGATGAGTCGCGTTCAGGAGAATTTTCAGGCTCAGATATTCAACCCGTGCGGCGTTTCCGCCGCAAACTATACTGGAGATGCGGCGTTTTCGCCGCCTGTTCAATTCGGATGGTCTCCGGATTTTTGCGTCCTCTCTACGACTTCCTGAAAAGCACAGAGAAAACGTTAGATCGCGAAAAACCAAAATCCAAAAAAAAACAAAAAAAAACGAAATCACAAAAAAAAACTTAAAATTCTCGTCGCCTCCCCGGCAACGACGCCAAAAACTTGTTGAGATTTTTATTTATACCGCAAGTGCACGGCCGCGTTGAAGCGGTGGCAAGTACGGGTCGAACACAAGGAGGGAGAGATTCTTATATTTTTGTGATTTTCTTTGATTAAGGAAAGCAAAAGAGAAATAGTGTTGGTTTGAGATTTTTGGATTTATTTTTTTTTATTTTTCTAAAGCAAGAACAACAAGACCAAAAACTAAGAAGAAATAACTATGGATGAGAGTCCAGTGGGTGGGAGTTATGAATCTTCGAGTTAGATTAGAGATTACGAAAATTATTATAAATCAAGTGAGATATTAAGCATCATATGATAATTGATTTAACAAAAACTCATATGATCAAAACACTAACAAGAAATTAAAATAAAAACGATCTCTCTTCTCTAACCCTAAATCCTTCACCCCCACCCTTTGGAGGGTTTTAGAAACCCATGGGGAGAAGATGAGGAGAAGGGTTCATGGAGATCATCGAGAGCCTATGAAAACAAAAAGAAAGAAATATTATACTAAACTACGATCTACGAAAACAAATACAATTATTCTAAGCATGCAACAAATTGTTCTAAGAGAAGAGTAAAGAACAACTAGATTATTCTACTGGAATTAAGAACATGAAACATTAATCTAAAACTAAGATTACAAAAGACAAAGATAATGGAGAAATAAAAGGGCAGAATTTTATTGCTTTAGAATGTCATACAAAAAGCTCCTCTTACACAACATTTCAGGGCTATTTATAGCCGATACAAGAAACCCTAAGTATGCATCAGGAAGGACACGTGTTACTACATAATTGGACGAAAATAGGAGGCACGGATCGCAACCCATGCGGCGATTCCACCGCATATTGACCGTTAGATGCGGCGATTCCGCCGCATGGATGGTCCAGATGACTTTGTGCTTTTGTGGGTGTGTTTTTGGTATGTTTTAGGTGGCCTCCACGTGTATAAATCAATTATTTCATATCTTTGGAGATCCGAATTTGATTTCTTCTTGAATACTCCTCCAAAATAACTTTTTAGTCCTTCTAATTTGCGATCAAGTCCCTGACTTCTTATGCAATCAATTGGACTTCAACTTGAGCTTGAATCTCTATCTAATTGGTCTTTGTGATCCATCTAAGTCCATTGCACGCGTTTTAGCTCGAATATTGGTAAATTCCATTGTAACTCCTGAATTCTGCACAATTGCTCAAAACAATACCTTAGTAGCATTTATTTATATAAAAACACTCTAAACGAAAGACATATGATGCAATGTATGCGATGCATCAAATACCCCTACACCTAGATTTTGCTAGTCTCGAGCAAAACAAAACATGAGAAATATAAGTATGAAAGCACAGAAATCCTAACTCATTTTCGTAGGAATCACGGTTGCACTTAGCATGTGCAACAAGCCTTTAAACCTCCAAGTTTCCTTAGAGGACGAGTTTTGTCTCGTGAGGGTTTTCAGTTGACACACCCACAAAGTCTTAATTCAATATTCCATTAATAGCTCTCGATATCTCCACCTCAACCTTATATATCTCACTTAGAATTCTTGCATGCTCATTATACAAATCTAACTTATAAAAATCCGAACAAGATGCATTATTCAATCTAGACACTCGACTTGTTGGACATATGTTGTAGATCATTGGACGCGGTAATCCTACGATTCGACTTTATATAGGTAATCAGTCCACGCACCTAACCAAATGAACCATTCGTGCAAGTTAAATAAGGAATTAAGTGAAAGACATGGACAACCTCAACATCCTCAAGTGATACAAAGTGCAAAGTCCATTAAGGTTCTTATTTGCATTACCATTTTTTTCTTTTTGTTTTTTTTCTTTTCTTTTTATTAGTTGGAGTTTCATTCTCCCAGGGTCAGGTTTCGTGCATCATTGCCTATGAGGACTTACACTATCACGTACACCTTTCCCCAAATCTCTACATAGGGCAATCCCTACCACCCGTGTAACATGAGTTCGGTCGGTGCATCCCAAGTCAGATGACTCGAAAGCACCAGGCACAAAGTGTAGGATTTCATGTTTAATTATACATATATATTTTCGAAATTTTTATGTATAATAAGGATCAATTGCAATTTTCTTTGATTTATTTCATGCATGCATTGGTTTGTTTTAACATCTAGTTTCAAAACTCTATTAAAACAAACAAGGGAGCTCCGAAATTCATACCTAGAAGTTCTCAAAAACTTCTTGAAGATTCGGAGACGTTGGGGATGCTTCTCGCCGCGCCGGATGCCTCCGAGTGTTCACCGAAACCCTAAACAAGGTTGGAGAGAAAGGAGCTAGCCAATCGATCTCCAAACGAGCTTAGAATCTAGCTACAAACCCCTTCCTTAGCCTCTGAGATTTCTCCTTCCAAAGACTTAGAAAACTAAGAGAATTTTCGTGGGTTTTTTTTGTGGTGAATTAAGAGAGAAAATAATTATTGAATTGTATGTATCAACTAGGGAGAATAAGGACCTATTTATAGGTTCCAATCTTACTCTTAATCATGGCTATTCTTTAGCCACGTTTTTCTTTACATTTTCTCTCATAAATTAATTCCTTAATGCATTACATGCACCCACAAAACGTTTGACCAAGTTTGGAGCCAATCCAACCATCAATCAAATTAATCTCTTAATAATCAAAGGCAGAAAATCAATCGCTGTTCGGTTGACCGAAACTCATTCGGTTAACCGAATATGTCACGATTGGTTGACCGAGTACTAGACGGATGACCGATTCTTAAGGAGAAAAATTCTCCTTAACCGATCGGACCAATTCTCGTCCAAGACCGAGTGCTATTCGGTTAACCGAAAATATCGGAACTTGACATTGTTCGGTCGACCGTTTCTGGTTCGGTACACCGTACCAAAGCTCCAGGCACTTTGGTCAAGTTCGGTCAATCAATTACGATTATCCGTTCCACGTTCGGTTGACCGATCCATAGATCCTTCGGTCGACCGAACCTCAACGGATTACCGAACTTCTACCCGATTTTGCCTATTTCAAATTTTGGATTTATTTCCAACAAAATTTGAACTTAAGGGGTTTTAGCAAATTCACAACTTATGCAATGTATTATCCTATGCAACAATAAATTATTGCACCCCATAATATATGCATCTCATATGAATTTATCATGATTCTAATTATGTTATATATTACATAATTGATTTTACTTGTTCACCACATGAGTCATATTTTCTATGAGAAACCCGACACATCATATGAACCAAAAATCAAGCTTCTTGTTTCACGGTTTTTGCGGTGTGACCTATGGGAGGATCTAAACTAAGTTGGCAGTGATATTAAGAGCTTAATATCACAAGCTATAAGCGGTATCTAGCTACACATTATAGCTCCCAATTAGTTAGATGTCTTAATTCCACTCGAACCAAAACCCGATCCATTTAGTGATGGAGTGCACCACTTGTGTCCGTCCCTTGCCGCATGATATTAAGAATACACACAAAGTAGTATTGTGTCATCTTTGTATTAGTATTCATTTCTTGATCTCTTTAAGCTAGTTATAAATATGTGACTTAACTCAAATCACATTGTGCACATTATAACTTTGCTTTATCAAGGGGCCCACTAATATCATCACTCAATTAAGAGGGGCAATGATAATCTTTTGACTGACTATCTTCTCCAACGAAAGTTATACTTAACCAACCGATGCCTTTACACTACACTGATCGATAGTTCAAGACACTGATCTAATTAAGTATTCCTTAAGTGATCAGATATAAGTCTCATATCAAAGGACCAAAGACACAGTAAAATATTAATGACACAGAAACACATTTCTATAATATTTTACTTATTAGGTCTATTCAGTATACAAAAGTAATATTTTCCTCTTTTGCATACCCGTGTCGTCACTCACTTGTAGAGCTACAATGATCTATGACCAACACGACAATCTTAACTCGGTAATTAATGTCCCATGTTAATTACCATGATTGCGAATATCTTTTGTTTTATGTAAACCAATATCTTTTAGAGCTCTACGGTTAAGGACCAAGAGCCTCTTCCTTAACACTTCTAAAGGACGAATAACATAAACAAGGAACAAAATGATTTCTCATTCAATTCATAATAATTGACATTTAAAAGTAAAACTTTTAGAACACATTCCCTTCAATCTCCCACTTGTTATCAAAGTTTTCTTTCACATACATTCTCAATGCATAAAACATTAATAACTAGGGTAACCTTCCCAAATCACCTATCAAGCCAATCCACATGGACCCTCGGATCCATGGACTCGAAATATATTTCGTCTCTTAGCTTGGTATGAAGGTTTGTTGAATGGATCAGTTGTGCCACTGTTGTGTCCACCTATTTATTTATTTTGTCTTTCGTTGGTGGTTGAGTTAGCTGTAGTGATATTACTCCTAACTACACTAGCTCATACCTCCACCTTCGATAATGATGACGCATCATCACTCCAACCTCTTATTGTCTAGAATTCCTATAAGAATTGCATCAAAACAGCCCTCGGCTATTTTCTCCTTTGTCTTCCATAAACAAGAACCTTATCTTTAGTCCGGTTAAGGTACTTCAGAATATTCTTGACCACAATCCTACGATTAGGACTTGCGTTGGATTGGTGACCACTTGTCACGTTTAGAGCATACGAGATATTGAGTCTTGTGCAAGTCATTGTGTACATGGTCCTTCCTTTTGCCAAAGCATAAGGGATACCTTCATGTACTCCAAGTCTTTGTGTGATTGAGCACATTGAGACTTCTTGAGTTGCACACCTATACTCATACTTATTGGCATATTGTCCATATCGGAATCGTTCACCCTGAACATTTCAAAGACCTTGTCAATGTATGCACGTTGACTGAAGCCAATGAGTCTACGGGATGTATCTCAATATATCTTGATTCTCAAGATGTATTGAGCCTCATCCTTTTATTTTCATTGAATATACTGATTTCAACGAAATTTCTCGTTTTGCTAATGCAAAGGTATATGATTGCTCATGAGCAATATGTCATCGACATATAAGATCAGAAGTACTACATGGCTCCCACTAATCTCCTTGTATATACAAGGTACTCCTTTACTTTGAATGAAGTGAATCTTCTTCACCTCTTCGTCAAAGCGTTTGTTCCAACTCCTCGATGCTTGTTTCAATCCACAAATGGATTCTCGAAACTTGCATTTCTTCTCGCTACTATTTGGATCATCAAAACCTTGAGGTTGTACCATGTACATATCCTCCTCCAAGTTCCTGTTTAAGGAACGCCATTTTGATATCCATCTTCCATATCCCACAATTGTGAAATGCGGTAATAGTGAGCATAATCCGAATAGATTTTAATATGACAACTTCTCAAAAATTTCATCAAAGTCAATTTCTTGAATTTGAGTATAACTTTTGCTACAAGCCTTGCTTTGTAGGTTGTCAAGTTACTATCCATGTCCATCTTCCTCCTAAAAGTTCATTTATACTAAATGACATTTTCTCTTGAGGAAGGCAAATCAAGTTATACACTCGATTATCATACATGGATTCTATTTCGGATTTTATGGCCTTGAGCCATAGTTTGGAGTCTTTTCTATTGCTTCTCGGAATGTCGAGGGATCTTTGGTATCTAGTACCATGATCTCATGAAGTCCCACATACTTATTGGGTTTCTTCCTTTCCCTCATTGACCTTCTTAGTTCTTTTGGTTCTTCTTGTGTCTCTCGAACTTCTTCCACAATTTCTTGAGGAATAGGTTCATGTTCGACTCTCGAACGCACACTAGGTGAGGATGATTGAGATTCTCTCACAATTTCTTGTAAGGATCTCTCGCTCATGCTCCCACTAACCAAATGAATCTCGGCTGGGCCTTCATGATCTCGAATGCAATATTCACATCATGATCTTGTAGAGTATCTTGAGTTTTCTCAAGCTCAACTCTACTCCCACTACTTTTCTCTCTTTTCCAGAAATTCCAGAAAAACATATCTCTCTTACAATCTTTCGATTGGAGGTGATATATCAAAAGTAGTATCCTCTTGTCATACGAGGATAACCTATAAAGAAGCACTTAATCCGTTTTTGGTTGAAGTTTGGTCGACATCAATTTCTCGACGTAGACCTCTCAACCCCAAATCTTGAGAAAGTTGAGCTTATGTGTCTTTCAACTCCATAGCTCATAAACCATTTTCTCCACGGATTTGGATGGAACATTATTTAGTGAGTTTGTCATTATTTGTAGTGCATAATTCCAAAAGTAAATCGGCAATTTAAATTGACTTATTATTGATCGAACCATGTCGAGCAATATCCTATTCCTACTTTAGGAATGAGTCAAATTAGGTATTCTAAGCACTCACCCCTACGACTTTTCATAGAGACTCGATATTCTTGTTGAGTTGGTTCGCTACTCCATTCTCGAATTCCTTGAACTTGTCAAAGATTTCATTTTTGCTTCCCATTAGACAAATATAGCCATAATGACTATAGTTGTCCGTGAACAAAATGAAGTACCTCAAACCGTCTCTTGCACTTGTACTTATCGGACCACATACATTAGAATGTATCATATCCAATTAGTTATTCGCTTTCGTTCATTTCTTCTTGAAAGGTCTCTTGGTCATTTATTTGACCAATCCGATAGTGCTACAAGATTGTATCATTCACGTGAGTTATCTTAGTTTCTCTTTTGTTATTGTTTGTTTAAGTTTGTTTATTATTTATTTCAAGCAAATAGAAAACATTCTATATGAATGTATTTGCATAGAAAATTCCATTCTTCGATATAGACAAGCAAGAATTAAAATATTTATTAAAATTTATCCATATCCAAAACTTGATACAGAATAGTTCTTGCTAATCGAAGGTACATAACAAACATTCTACAAAGCATAAATTTAAATCACTAGACTATTGAAGTTCCATAGAATCTTGTACAATCGCAGCGATGCTTGTACTATTTCCAATCTTCAATATCATCTCGTTCCCAACGAGTTCCTTCCTATCCTTCAACAGCTGCACATCAAAATTATGTGAGCACAAGATCCGGTAACCATTACCAAATCAAGGATAGAGGTGATTAAATTTATCTCAATAACAAACATACCTACGGCGTTTCTCGGGCGCCTACGTTCAATCATCCCATTTTCAAGGTCTTCCTTGTACTTGGGGCAATTAGGTCGGATGTGTCCTTTTTCACCGCAGTGAAAGCACTCCGTGTTGGGAGTTGGAGATTTGAAAGATTTCCCCCTTGAGGCACTCTCATGAGCACCTCCTACTCCCTTGCTCTTGATTGACGTATCTTTGGTAAATTTGCCTTTACCTTTGTTGATCTTTTTGCTCTTCTTATGGATAGCAAGGACCTCATGGTCCCTACTCTTGCCCATATCAACTTCAGCCGTTTTGAGAGCGTTGTGAAGCTCCTCAAGACTCACCCCTTTTTCACGCACATGATAGTGCATCACAAAATCCTTAAAGGACGGGGCTAGAGAGCCAAGAATTAGATCTTCGGCAATGTCCACTGGCATTGGAGAAGAGAGCTTCGACAATTTCTCAAGGTATCCTTGCATCGTGAGAAAATGCATAGATACCGATGTTCCCTCCACCATATGGCACCTTGTGAGTGCGATGGTGGTCTTATAGCGCTCCTTTCGGGCACTATCCATGAACATCTTTGTTAGAGCCTCCATGGTCTTCTTGGGTTTTGAATCCAAGTATTTCACTTGAAGCGAGTCACCCATGGATGCTAGTATAAGACCGTGAACTTGGTTCTCTTGGTCTTCCCACTTGGCTATCGCCTCTTTCTCTTTATCGGTTGCCTTCTCATTTAATTTTGGGATTTCACCATCCAAAATATGAGATAGTTTTTCAAACCTCAACACGATATTGAGATTGAGTTGCCATTTCATGAAGTTTGAGCCATCATTTTGCAAAGGGTTCTTTTCGATCATAGATCGCACAATTGGTTGGATATTTGACATTTCTACAAAACAAATTATATAGGTTTTAATGCAAATTTTATGTTTTAATACATACATACATATATATATCGAATATGATGTAAATACTGCAAATAAAATCTTGCCCGTAAATGCAGTAATCCAAGATCCCATCAATTGTAATATAGACTAGCTAAGGGCTATCGAATACATTACAACATCAAGGTAAGAAAAACATTTTCTAATCACAACCTTTTTGAATTTTAGCAACATTTAGCATCTTCAAACTTTTGTGACTCTTGTCGTTTTAATTATGAGGGAATACGACCTATCCTCGCAAGAAAAACTTTTTCCCAAAACCGAGCGAGGGCTCTAGGTAATGTTAAGAAAACTTATTTTCATTTGATACGAGATACGTTTATCTATTGTATTCACAACTAAACATACTTGGGGTTCACTAGGGTGAAACACACCTCATATATTTAATTGTGGCACAACAACAGACAACCTTTATATCTCCCACTATTCCCAAAGATAGAGGGAGCTATCTCTCGCTAAGGGCGAGCAGAATATCCCTCGATCAATGGCTGCTAGTGGATGAAATAAGAAGGAAATTTATTCTTAATTTTTGTTGGACAATTTAATTTATCAACATGTGATTTTGAATTTTAGTTTATCATGCATATTAAAATTTATACACATCCTAACATTCACCATTCATCACATGCATAGCAGAAATTATAAAAACAGAAATTAAACATTCACACAATCCATATCGCGTGAGTTTATATGTTCCCTTTGATCCTTGATCTTCGATCCCTGATCCTCGATCCTCGATCAATGCGCTATTCGGCGACTTCCTCTTGCACCGGAGATGTAGATTTTACAGAAAAATAAACATGCTCCTCACATTCGATAAAAACAAACTAGTGCAAGTCCTATGTAAAAACCTCTCACATGCAAATGCAATTCTAAAGATAGAAAATAGAGAATATGGCTTTTACATACATAAGCCCCTGTATAATAATAATTACATACATTTGTAGTGTCTGATTTGGAACATATAAACTCACAATCCTGCAAAGCAACTCAAGCATCCATGCACGCAATTGCTATAAACTACAGAATCTAATTTATCAATCATCTAGAATTCTCAACAATTCTTTGAAAAATATTTTGAAATCCATTAAAAATATTTTTCATACATCCATAGTTCACAAATTAATTATGAACCGCTGTTCATCCAATTTCCAATGGAAAGATGAATTGCAGTTTTTCGGTTTTGTTGATTCTCTTACAAAATAATCGTTTATACTTAAAACGAAATTATTGTAAGTTAGACTTATGTCTAAATCATAATTCTAATAATTATATGTCATGTTTTAAACATTCAAAATATTTAAAACGAATTATTATAAAGAATTATTTCAACAAACATTTAAAGACCGAAAAACCGGTAAAACGAATTGTTTAAATCCTAGATGGTAAACTAGATTTGTTTACAGCCATAAATCATGAGAAAATTGAACCCTAAGCTCTGATACCACTGTAGGATTTCATGTTTAATTATACATATATATTTTCGAAATTTTTATGTATAATAAGGATCAATTGCAATTTTCTTTGATTTATTTCATGCATGCATTGGTTTGTTTTAACATCTAGTTTCAAAACTCTATTAAAACAAACAAGGGAGCTCCGAAATTCATACCTAGAAGTTCTCAAAAACTTCTTGAAGATTCGGAGACGTTGGGGATGCTTCTCGCCGCGCCGGATGCCTCCGAGTGTTCACCGAAACCCTAAACAAGGTTGGAGAGAAAGGAGCTAGCCAATCGATCTCCAAACGAGCTTAGAATCTAGCTACAAACCCCTTCCTTAGCCTCTGAGATTTCTCCTTCCAAAGACTTAGAAAACTAAGAGAATTTTCGTGGGTTTTTTTTGTGGTGAATTAAGAGAGAAAATAATTATTGAATTGTATGTATCAACTAGGGAGAATAAGGACCTATTTATAGGTTCCAATCTTACTCTTAATCATGGCTATTCTTTAGCCACGTTTTTCTTTACATTTTCTCTCATAAATTAATTCCTTAATGCATTACATGCACCCACAAAACGTTTGACCAAGTTTGGAGCCAATCCAACCATCAATCAAATTAATCTCTTAATAATCAAAGGCAGAAAATCAATCGCTGTTCGGTTGACCGAAACTCATTCGGTTAACCGAATATGTCACGATTGGTTGACCGAGTACTAGACGGATGACCGATTCTTAAGGAGAAAAATTCTCCTTAACCGATCGGACCAATTCTCGTCCAAGACCGAGTGCTATTCGGTTAACCGAAAATATCGGAACTTGACATTGTTCGGTCGACCGTTTCTGGTTCGGTACACCGTACCAAAGCTCCAGGCACTTTGGTCAAGTTCGGTCAATCAATTACGATTATCCGTTCCACGTTCGGTTGACCGATCCATAGATCCTTCGGTCGACCGAACCTCAACGGATTACCGAACTTCTACCCGATTTTGCCTATTTCAAATTTTGGATTTATTTCCAACAAAATTTGAACTTAAGGGGTTTTAGCAAATTCACAACTTATGCAATGTATTATCCTATGCAACAATAAATTATTGCACCCCATAATATATGCATCTCATATGAATTTATCATGATTCTAATTATGTTATATATTACATAATTGATTTTACTTGTTCACCACATGAGTCATATTTTCTATGAGAAACCCGACACATCATATGAACCAAAAATCAAGCTTCTTGTTTCACGGTTTTTGCGGTGTGACCTATGGGAGGATCTAAACTAAGTTGGCAGTGATATTAAGAGCTTAATATCACAAGCTATAAGCGGTATCTAGCTACACATTATAGCTCCCAATTAGTTAGATGTCTTAATTCCACTCGAACCAAAACCCGATCCATTTAGTGATGGAGTGCACCACTTGTGTCCGTCCCTTGCCGCATGATATTAAGAATACACACAAAGTAGTATTGTGTCATCTTTGTATTAGTATTCATTTCTTGATCTCTTTAAGCTAGTTATAAATATGTGACTTAACTCAAATCACATTGTGCACATTATAACTTTGCTTTATCAAGGGGCCCACTAATATCATCACTCAATTAAGAGGGGCAATGATAATCTTTTGACTGACTATCTTCTCCAACGAAAGTTATACTTAACCAACCGATGCCTTTACACTACACTGATCGATAGTTCAAGACACTGATCTAATTAAGTATTCCTTAAGTGATCAGATATAAGTCTCATATCAAAGGACCAAAGACACAGTAAAATATTAATGACACAGAAACACATTTCTATAATATTTTACTTATTAGGTCTATTCAGTATACAAAAGTAATATTTTCCTCTTTTGCATACCCGTGTCGTCACTCACTTGTAGAGCTACAATGATCTATGACCAACACGACAATCTTAACTCGGTAATTAATGTCCCATGTTAATTACCATGATTGCGAATATCTTTTGTTTTATGTAAACCAATATCTTTTAGAGCTCTACGGTTAAGGACCAAGAGCCTCTTCCTTAACACTTCTAAAGGACGAATAACATAAACAAGGAACAAAATGATTTCTCATTCAATTCATAATAATTGACATTTAAAAGTAAAACTTTTAGAACACATTCCCTTCACAAAGTCCCCTCAGACCTACTTTCCCGAGTGATAGGAGTCGTGCGAGAAGAGAGAACACCTACTTACTTATTTCTTATCTACACATGAACCAAAACCCCTACACTTAATGTCTCACAACAAGATTTAAAGGGTCCTTGACAACAACAAACTTCCTTAAGTTAACAGACACGAATTATTGACTCATTAGGTTCAGGGTGGACTTCTTTAAATGTTTGAGCACTGAAACCCTATGATTACTCATCCCCAAGGGAAAACTGGGGTGCATCCTAACGACTCGATAAATCCTAAAGCCACTGTACTAGATATCCTAATGCATCAAGTTCAAGACAATTTTGGGAGCTTTCTTTTTACTTTGCCTCTCAACGGTTTTGCACATGCTAAACACACACAAAACCCACAAAATATTTTCTTTCGCAAACACATGAAGATTTGAAAGAAATGTGAAAATTTTGAAGCACTAGGCAAGCAAAAGAAGACAAGTCACCCAAGGATCATGACAAGCAGATATATCGATATTAAATGCATCACACTAACATGACCCTAACAATACACACAAAAGAAAACAGAAAAAACAAAGGAAAAGACTCGACTATGTACACACGTAAAACACCCCCCCCACACCTACTTCATGTATTTTCCTCAATGAATGTGAGCAAAAGACTACATGGATTTATGCATGAAAAAGGAAAGATCTCACCAACATGAAGCGCAAAAAGGAAGTTCGTGGTTATGTTGATGGACACAACCCAAATTCCCTCAAAACCTGTGAGGTTCAAAGGAAGGGATACAAATACGTGAAAGAAATGGGGCCCAAATACTCAAGGGTTGGAGCCCACAACAATCGATGTTCACTGAAGGACTCTTTTATTGTACTTTTTTCTCTTTTTTTATAACTATGTACAAAAATGGGCTCCCATCTTCATATGTCAAGGGACATCAAATGGGAACCCACCATCTCTCGAGCCAAAAATGCACATGCATGGGCTCGCGACATACAAATCAGAATTGCTTGACCACCTGATACCCTTATAAGCGTTGTGGTCGTTTGATGCCTCTTGAGAGTGAGCAAGATAGGAGGCATGAATGAGAGGTGAACCTCTATCATGTTGAAGGGTATCAAGTGGTTGATTCTTAACCCACATGGGGTCCTCAGTGGATACAGAATGAAGATCATGTGGCCCAGAGGCCATAAAAATGGTATCTTGTGGCTCATAAGCCACGTGATCAAAAGGATGTGGCTCAAGGGCCACGTGATAAAAAAGAAGTGGCTCAAGGGCCACATGATCAGAAGAATGTGGCTCAAGGGCCACGAGATCAGAAGAATGTGGCTACAGGGCCACAAGATTAGAAGAATGCGGCTCAAGGGCCACAAGATCAAAAGGAGGTGGCACTGAGACCACGTGATCAGAACATAAGGCACTTTCTTGTGCCAGCTCATTTGAAACATCTTCACCACCTTCAGGATTTCCATCGAATAATTCTCTGAAGTACTTGAAGGTGCCCTCAACTTCAATTTCATCCAAACCCTGGGTAAGGTTGACCCCAACAGGGTCATTGAAGGCACTTGGCTTCTTGCCGATGGTGAAGATGTTGAAATCAGCGCATTGACTACCATAAGTCAAGCGCATCAGAACATTGCGACAATTGATCAATGCATTGGAAGTCGCAGGGAATGGTCACCCCGGAATGATAGGAATTTGTCCAAGTGGGTTTGGCACAGGTTCAGTATCCAAGACAAAGAAGTCGACTGGATAAATGAACTATCCTACTTTCATCAGCACATCTTCCACCACACCCCTCGGTTTCTTCATAGACATATCAGCCAATTGAAGAGTGGTCTTTGTTTGTTTGAGGTCTCCAAGACCGAGGTGGACGTAGACAGAATATGGCAGAAGATTAACAGATGCACCAAGGTCCAATAAGGCTCGATGTATGGACACATCACCAATCACACAAGAGATAGTAGGACAGCCAGGGTCCTTGTACTTGACTTGCATGGGTTGTGCCAACAAAGAACTCACGTTAGCCGCAAGAAAAGCTTTCTTTGGAACATGAGTTTTTCTCTTCTTGGTGCATAAGTCCTTGAGAACCTTGGCATAAGGTGGCATTTGCTGAATCACCTCCAACAGAGGGATGTTCACCTTAACTTGCCTAAACATCTCAAGCATCTTGTCATGCTGATCTGAGGTTTTCTTTTTAAGGCGCTCAGGGAATTGCGCCTTCGGGGCATAAGGGTGCGAAAGAACATCAGAATTCTGGTCCAAAGAAGCATGAGTGGGGACCTCAGAATCTGATTCCTTTGACACAAAAGGAGACACGGGGACCTCAGGGTTCGACCCCGTTGTCGAAGAAAATGTAGAAGGAACCTCAGGATCAGGCTCCTTCCTGGAAGTATTGGTGTTGGGAACCTCAGGATCCGGCTCCCTCAGAGATGCAAGTATCACCGCGGGTCTGGTGACACCACGAGATGGTGATGACAAGGAAGACACCCCAATGTAGTTATCCACCTCCTTACCAGACCTCAAAGTATGAATCACATTAATGTGATGGGTCGGTTCAGAGGTAGCATGAGGTACAGGTGACCTTCCTTGAGAATGGGTACCCCGACGATTCACCTCAGGTTGACTCGGGAACTGACCCTTCTCGCGTTCATGGAGTTGATGAGCCAACTGGCTAACTTGCATTTCCAAAGCCTTGACTGTACTTTGCAATGCTTGAAGGGTCGGATCACAAGAAGGGTCCTTGGGGTCAACCCGCTGGGGTGGTGGAGTCTGGTTGGAATAACCCGACGATGAGGCATGAGGAGGTTGGTAATTATGGTTCTGAGACCTTTGATGTGGAGATTGTTAGGTCGCCAATGGGCGTGGAGGTTGATAAGGTGGAGGTTGAGCGTGCGAACTCTGACCGTTACCCCCGCTAGGCCTCCAAGAGAAGTTAGGATGGTTACACCATCCCGGGTTGTAGGAGTGACTGTACGGGTCGTTACGGGGCCTCTGTTGATACATCGCATTTGCATGCTCAGTATCCTTTGGAGCGTAAGCGCATTCCAAGTCATCATGGCCCGTAAGTCCACACCTACCACACCCGGGAGTAGCGACCTGAGCTACAGGAGCTCAGTCCAACTCTAAACTCTCAATCCTACGCATGGGAGCAACCATTTTTGCCTCAGACGCGATCGATGATTGATATGATCCAGCTCGACCAGAAGACCTGGCGGCTGGTGGCTCTCTCATGGTGTCCCACTCAAATGTGCGTTCAGCCATTAAATCAAAAGTGTCACATGCCTCATCGAGGAGTTTCATTTGGAAGTCACCTTGACACGTCGACTCCATCAATTTGCGAGTGTTGTAGTTGAGGCCCTCATAAACAATTTGGCACAACTGCCATTACTCAAATCCATGATGAGGGCACTGTTGGAGAAGGTCCTTGAACCTCTCAAAGAAACCATGAAAAGATTCGGTCTCAGTCTGATATATTTGATGTATCTGGTGCCGTATCTGTTGAGTTTTCCTTTGAGGGAAAAATCTCTTCAGAAATACGGTCACGAAGTCATCCCAAGACCGAATAGAGCTCGTCGGGAGGCTGTACATCCATTTCTTTGCGTTATCCTTCAACGCGAAAGAAATCATCCTCAACCAGACTGAATCGTCGTCAACGTGTTGAAGCTTGAACATGGAGCATACTCCTCGAATTCACATATAAAAATATACGGATCCTCCTTATTGGCAGTAAAGGTTGGAAGCATGATCACATATTGAGGTTTCAGCTAATAGTTGTTCCCGCGAGCAGGGGGAAGAACTATGCAAGAAGGTTGCACGGCCCGAACAGGATGGATCCACTCCCACAAAGTCATCGGTCTATCCCGTCGAGCTAAAGGTGGTGGTGCACCAAGAACTCTATCCTGACCGAATCTCCCTTCCTCTCGAGTCAGAGGAGGAGAAGGAGGTCTACGTGGTGGTGGAAACGGACCGAGGTAATCCATGTATGGAACCCGGTCTCCCTCGCCACCATGAGATGACTCGGCCTCATGCTCCAAAGGAGCACGAGGCGGAGATGGTCGCTCACCAAGATCGCTCGTCTCAGAAAAAGGCACTCTCTCAAGTCGAGCGCTCTCACCAGAACGAGCCCAACCTCGCACAAAAATGCTCGACTCGACTCTAAAATAACACACAACAGAAGGTGTACTAGAGGAGGAGACTATGCATAAAAAATAGATGAGGAGAGGACTCAGATGAGGAGGGAAGAATCCCTAGAGCTAGCGTGGGTAAAGGGTGAGGATAGAAGCCTAGTCTAGCAAACACGGCTCAAACAAGCTTAGGCTGGCTATGGGTCCTTACAGCTAGACGACACCTAATTGCGAGGTCACACGACCTCAACACGCCTTACCTCCCTACGACGAAGACCACAATGCCTAGCAAGTGAGCCAAGATCCAGAGATCTCATCTCTCCTACTATCGACAAAGTGGGCGACGGTGATCAGGCTATGACCGTCGTGATCGGATCACTCTCCTAATGCGCCCAAGTCCTAATGGCCAATGTCTACTTGCTTTTAGATTAAGGCTTTACTTGAGTGTGCGTTTTGGGGCTAAGGGAGGGGAGATGAAATCCCCCACCTTATCTTTGAAGACTATAGGTGATGCCCCTTAAAGATGTTTTGAACTCTTAGGCTAGTAAGCAACTCACCAAACAAGCACTCACCTCACTCTTGTTTCGATGCAAACCTTACTCACTAATGGATGTCCTAATGCGTGAATGAGTGTTAAGGAATGCGTACCTCGCTCCAGCAATCAACGACAAAAATTAAAACTAAGAGAAGACAATTAACATGCTCAAGTCATTACTAGATGATGCATGACCTAAACATAGCAAATGCCTAATCTTTTGCTTTGAATTTTAAGGCAAGTTGATTAAAGGGGATTGAAATTAAATCTGGGAGCAAACTAAAAGTCGCAACATGCAAAATAGTGCTCCCAGATAACTACAATGAACCAAACAACTACCAGAACAAAAAAAAGAACAAGAAACGCTCACCAGGCCGCCAATTGGCGGTCCAAGACCGCTGATTGGCGGTCTGTTTGGTGATTCTATGCCTCCAATTTCTCCAGTGGCCTCCCCTTGAGCTCTAGGATCCCTGAAACCAAGAAAAACTACAAAAAAAATTAAGACCACTCGAATCGTCCAAACCAAGGTCTGGACGGAGCACCTCCCCGGCAACGGCGCCAAAAACTTGATTGATAGTTTTATATTAAACCGCAAGTGCACGACCGCGTTGAAGCGGTAGCAAATACGAGTCGATCCACAGGGAGGTGTGTCGACGTTTGGTTTGTGCGAATGCGAGTGGTAAAGAAAAGGAGAGAAAGATTGATTACACTAAACTACACTAGAATGCAAAAGGAAATGAAAGATAAGCAATAAAAACTCTTAGTAGGGAAGATGGACACCAAAGAGGGAGATGTTTACAATGGAAGGTGAAAAGTTCTATTTGTAGGCATGTAAAAAGCTAATCCGGGACAATCCCCCGATGTGGGAGTAAACAAATACCAGAAATAGAATAAACACACACTAATACACATGCACGCCAAAGATTAGTGGATCCAGAGCTAAACAGACTGCCAATTGTCGGTCTATTAGTTCTGGATCGGGCTCATTTTTGTTGTGGGCTTGTCTTGATGTATTTGTTGGTCTTGGATGCATCTACTTCGCTTGTTGGAGCTCCGACCCGAATAGAATTTCCAAAATACTCCCCATGATGGTGTGAAGTTTTCTATTTTGCTCTTTGGTCCTTCGGTCTTACGTTCAGGTCCTTCTCCCTTGCATCTTAGTCCCCAAATCTCACAATTAAGTCCTTTTTCCCTGCTTTTGGGTCCTTTCATGCTTCATCTCTTCAAACCTATTTATTTCTGAAATTCAAACATAAAAATCGTCACGTAGCATTGCTTAGGTGTAAGATAATGGATATAAGATACAAATATAAGCATGAAATGATGTCAATCATCGCTCTAGTGGTTTTGGATCTACAACCCATGTGGAACCAATCCATGTTCATGTCCTTAAGATTGAGGAAGTTGCTCCCTTACATACCATGAGACCAGAAGCAAAGATGGGATTCAAAAACCAAATCCCAAATATGTTATGTGCTCTCAAGTCATTTCAACACCTTCTCCACCACAAACAGTTCCAAAAGCTCTTGCCCATCCATGTTGGTTTGCAGCTATGTAGGAGGAAATGACAACTCTTACAGGTAACAACACTTGGGACTTAGTTCCACGAAAGAAATATATGCACACTATTGGGTGAAAGTGGGTATTTAGAACAAAATCAAAACCAGATGGCTCTCTTGACATATTAAAAGCTTGTTTAGTGGCCAAAGGTTACAAAGAAATTGGTGTCGACTACTTTGAAACTTTTCTCCTCTTATTAAACCCACCACTATTCGGCTTGTACTTACACTTGCTGCTATGCATAATTAGTCATTGCTTCAATTACATGTAAAAAATGCCTTTTACATGGTACTATCTTTGAGGAACTATATATGACTCAAGTGTCTAGTTTTATCGATAAGAATCACTCATCCTATGTCTGTAAACTGAACAAGGCGCTCTATGGTTTAAAACAATCCCCTAGAGCTTGGTTTCATCGATTCAACTCATGTCTTTTATCCATTGATTTGAGTTGCAGCACTGCAGATAGCTATCTCTTCTACCATCATGGATACTAAGGGTCTACCTTTCTATTGGTTTATGTTGATGATATTGTTGTGACTAGATCTAATCCTTCTCTTCTTTCACAACTTACTTCACTATTAGCTAATGAATTTCACATGAAGAACCCAGGTGCATTGCATTACTTCCTTGGTATTGAAGTTCAAAGGAGTGCAAATGGCTTGTTTTTGAGCCAACAAGCTTATGCAGCCAGCATCTTACAAAAACTCAACATGGAGGCTGCTAGATATATTGTCATTCCCCTGGCACCTAAGCTTGATAAACAAAAACTTACTCACTCAAAACATTACCTGGATCACTCTTATTTCCGTCATATTGTTGGGTCCCTTCAATATTTAAACCTTAACTAGACCAGATCTTAGCCATGCTATTAATTTCATTTGCCAACACATGCATGCACCAACACAATTTCATTTTAGTCTAGTTAAGTGTATTCTTTGCTACATATAGGGGTGAGCATTACTCGGTCCGGGTTCCGGTCTAGACCTTTTTGAAATTCTGGTTCGGTCTGGTCCGGACCGGTCGATTTTTTTGTTTTTTTATTTTAAAAAATATGGTTTTGGACCGACCGGATCGGTCCAAAGCCATCCGGTCTGGACCCTGGAAAAAATTCTAGTCTGGTCTGGCTGGACCGGATGCTCACCCCTAGCTACATACATGGTAGTTTAAATTTATGCATGATCATTCATAGCAAAACCACACCACTTTTATGCATGATCACTCTGACTCTAATTGGGCTGCATGTGCTCTCACTCGTCCATCCACCAATGAATTTTGTGTTTTCTTTCGTGCTAATTGTGTCTCCTGGAAATCTAAGAAACAACCCACAATTGCACATTCGAGCATTGAAACTCAGTATCGATCGATGGCCTTAGCCACAACAGAGCTCACCTGGATCAACTATCTTCTTCGTGATTTGGGAGTCTTTCTTTCAAAACCTCCAACCTCATTTTGTGATAATATTAGTGTTATTCATCTGTCTATTGATCTCGTTTCTCATGCTAGGACTAAGCATATTGAAATTGACTACCACTTCGTCAGGGAAAAGGTGGCACTTGGATCACTTACAACCACATACATCCCTTCTAAAAACCAACTTGCTGATATTCTGACCAAGTGGCTGCCCAAAGATAAATTTCGCACGCTTAGGACCAAACTCGACTTTATCCCTCGGTCCAGTTTGAAGGGGAGTAAAAACTAAATTGACCTAATGAGTGACATTCAGAGTCAGTCAGAGACAATCGGAACAAGTCAACATAGGATGAATGGGGTGCAATTCAAAGATGCGACAGTGTCAGGTTAAATTGAAGGCTTCAGTCAGAACTTGAACCCAATTGACCCAGACATGGTCAGCTATTGAGCCAAATTGATTCATCACCATAAATCAACCCAACCGAGGCCCATCACTTACAAGTATAGGTGAACCCGATTATATTGATTGTAATTGTTGTTGTATGGATCTAGGTATACCCGACTAAATGCGTATATAAACTCATGTCACCCTAAACCTAAAGCTAACGAAAACCAATCTCCTCATTTTCTCCTCCAACTCTTCCTCCGCCTTTCTCTTCCACCTTCCTCCCCTTCGTTCTCACCGATATCCACTTGATCATGACAACGACCATCATTTTCGGCACAACTATTATAGTACTTCGACCTTTTTTTATTTGTACCAAAATACCCCTCCTTCCTATATAAAGCCCACAACCCCTCTCATTTTCTTCATACCAAATTTCTACTTTTCTTATAAATCTTACCAAATCTTCTATGTTATTTTTCTAATTGCTCTGATTTTGGTGGAAACGGGTCAAATTTGAGCTAAAGCTGCAAGATTTTGTGTCTCTATGTATGTGTATGTTTTAAAAAATTTAATAAAAACATACAAGATCGATTTCATATTTTCATTGATTTTATGTACATGTATATGTTTATTCTAATATCACACATTCCTACATGTATTAAAATAAACAAACGTGATAGGATCATACCTAAAACTTCTCTAAAAGCTTTCGGAAGATCTGGAGTTTCGTTGCTCGTTGAATCGCCAGCCGATTCACCTCCAAGTGTTCACCAAACTCTAAACAAGATTAGTGAGAAATTAGCTAGTCAATCAATCTCTAATTAAGCTTAGAATCTAGTTAATAACCCATCTGAAAACTCCTGAGATTTTAATCTCCAAAACTTTAAACTATTAAGTGAATTTTTGTGGTGATTAAGGGAGAGAGAATTTTTGCATTAATTCTTATGAAACAAGTAGGGTGAGAGGACCAATTTATAGCCTCCCAAATCATCCACGTCTCGCTCCGGTCGACCGTTGACCCACCAAAATTTCTCCTGGCGAATCTCTTCGGACAACCCTGTCACTTTCGGTCTACCAAAAATAACCCAAGATAGCTCCTGGATATTTTCCTTCGGTTGACCGTTTACGCCCGGTTGATCGATCCCAATTGTCCAGGCACTCCAGACAATTTCGGTCAACCAATTGTGTCATCCGTTCCTTGTCCGATTGACCGTTCCGAAGAAACCTCGGTCGACCGAACCCTAAACGGTTTACCGTGTTGACCCCGATTTTGCCTTTGTCAAATTTTGGATTTATATCCAACAAAATTTGATCTTTAGGGTTTTTTAAGCAAACTTATATCTTATGTAATATTAAATTATTACACCCCATAATATATACACCTCATATGAATTTATCTATGATTCTATTTATGTCAATTTTCGTGACATATTGATTTTATTGATTCAGCACATATGTTTTTTTTCACATGAAACCCGACACATCATATGAACTTAAAATCAAGTTTCTTGTTTTCTAATTTTGTGGTGTGGCCTATAGGAGGATATAAGCCTAATTTGTAGTGATATTAAACACTTAATATTTCAAATTATAAGCAGTATCTAGCTACACATTATAGTTACGCAATTAACATAAATGTCTTGTTCCACACGAACTAAACACAATCCATTTAGTGATGTTAGTGCACCACTTGTGTCCGTCTCTTGCCTCATGATATCAAAAATATATACAAAGTAGAAATGTGTCACCTAAGTTAAGCGGGTATGCAAGGCAGGGTGGGTCAAAAATAAATAAATTGTTACCCGCCTAAGGTTGGACTAAGCGGGGCGGGGCGGGTTTTCTTTAATTTTTTAGATTTCCGTGACAACATTGTTCTGATAGATGACGTTAAGAATTAAAATTGTAATGCTCCATATTTGTCATCATTTTTATTACTTGTCTTCAAAATAGACTGGTTTAATTCTGGTTTATTTCAACACTAAGCCATTTAAAAGAAATCTAGATTTATGTGATTATAATTGTTTAGAAGGATCCCGTATGTTATTTCAACTGCAAACCTCCACTATCAATGTACTCGGAGATCATGACTCAACACAAAATTGAAAACAATACCACCATCAATAAAATTCAAAATTGTAGCATGCAAATTCATCTTCAATTTTTTTTCATATACATTGGTTAGTTATGTTACCATTCTTTTCATATACATTGAAAATTATGTTAGGTATAATAGTTGATTTAGGCGGGTGGCGGGTTATGCGGGGCGGGTTGCGAGACAACCGCAACCTGCCTCGCTTAGTAGGCGGGTTATGCGGGTTGGCATGTTAGTTTTTTTTTACTGCTACCCGCATTAGGCGGAGCGAGGCAGGTTTGCGAGTAAAACCCGTCCCATTTACAACCCTAGTTACATACGGATGATAAATGTTAATAGTGAATTGCGATATGATGATATTTGTGAAATAGTTTATTGAGTTTGTGGTTTTCCAGAAGAGTTTGACCTGACGTTAACATGCAAGTGGTCATCGTAAAAAAAATATACATATGTTGATGTGTTTGATGATTAGAGCATGACAACGATGTTATCTTTATTTAATATCACGAATACTGTTGTATTGTTTGTTCAGAAACAACCGAAGCATTATACTATTGTGCACCAAAGTCAGTTGAATGAGGATTATCAAGCAATGTCACAGACATGTAGTCAATATGAAGCAGGTCTATCGTCCACGGTTCCTCAATCTTTTTTTGAACCATCTAAGCACACACCCATGATATTAGTAATTATGAAGCAGACGTAGTTCAATTACATCCTCAAGAAAGACGGGTTGAAGATCCAGACTGTGATGAAACAGATGGTGGTGAGGTAGATGGTCAGATGGATGGTCAGGAGATAGACATTGTTGATGTAGATTCGACATAACTTCCAGAGTTGCAAAACATGTTTTGTCATATGGCAGTCGCAGTGAATCGAGAATCTAATAACAACGTACATGAAGCCTTCGTTAGTAATGAATTGTCGTGATTCCCAATACTCCCAGATTTGAGGCACTTATCAGACATAGACCCTAACGAGAACTTAATTGAAGATTTAGTTATTGGAAATGTCGATCGACATGGCTTACCACTTTGTCCTCTCATCATGATGACTTATCTGTGGCTGAATAAAGGGAATACTATGATATATGCCAAACCGACGCATTACCCTTTCCGGAACGTGCGACTACTCTGAAACAAATCATCCATGTTCTAGTCATCCAGATATCATGTCCTTCTCGACAAGCAGTATGTAACGCCATCATATCTACTTGTTGGTAAGGGGTCCAACAAACTTGACTTTCTTGTTGAACGTCCAACTCATTTTTGTTGAATTCCACCTGAGACGTCTTCATATTGTTCACCCACGATCTAGGAGTCCTCCAACGGGAACCTAAAGGACGCAAAAGTTGTTCTGGAAGTTCTAGACTCAGAGTTTTTGATGGCCGTCCGACGTGATGATGTTTCCAACACCAAATCTGTAATAATGTAAGGAAACCAGCTACTTGTTTCTCATTTTTCAGACAAACCTGATCCAAATACCAGCTACTTGTTTCTCATTTTTCAGACAAGCCTGATCCAAATAGTTGTACATAACAACCAATGATGCATCTCCCCAACTATAGTTTCCACATTCAACGATATTGTCCAGTAAAAGTAAATATCTAAGGTGGACTTTGTTTCCACACTTATTGCATATTATCTCAGTTCCTAACTGAAACAAAATGAAGGCTCTAGTGTACTGCAACACTTGCTCATCTGTTGCAAATGGTGTCACGACACAGTAATTCTGCCATAACCACTGCAGCGACATGTATCCCCATTTCACTGCAGTTGTCGCCACCCAACAAGTTCATGCAAAGTTAGTCCAATCATGATCTAAGGTTGCACACACAATTAGATCGTCAATACAAAGACCACTAAGAATAGTTATGTCTTGTAGCGTGATCGTCATCTCCTCATATCTAAAGTGGAAGGTGTCACTCTTTGGTCTCCACATCTCAACCACAACACAGATTAGATTTCAATCCAGTTGCAGTCGGGGCAAACGAGAAACTATAATAAATCCAACAATCTCTAGAAAATCTCATACCCTATCATCTTCCACAGTCATGTGTTGAACTGAATACCGTGCTCGATACACCTTATATCCAGCAATTGCTCTTGAATTTCTTTTACTTAAGGTCTAATAAAAAATAATACACACGATTTTTAACTTGATAATCAAAATATTTACATTTTCAAGAATCAAATATGACCTATGATTCTTCTGTAATACTAGCACTGAAAGGTCCACAAGACCGTAAGAGTCATTGTGAAGTAGACATTTTACAACTGTACAAAAAAATGTAATTGAAGATAATGAATAGATGTCTCCAAATCAAAGATGATCCCATGATAGAAAGGTCAACATGGAACTTCATAACTGCTATAATATACCACATGATATTCTAGACAATTTAAGTGTTGTAGAGAGTTTTTCCAACACCAACCGTCCACCGGAAACTATAAAGATATAAATATTTCTGTTGTAAAATAACGATCAAACAAAAGGACAAGAAGTTAAGAGAGAATGGAGGAGTTGTATTTCATCTCTTTTTTGTGTGTTTTCAATACATACTACAACCTCGTATATATACACATAGAGGTGTGTAAGTTACATAGTCTACATTAAATAATGATGTAAATATAATGCACATTACAACACATTTTAATAATGAAGTTATAATGGATTGGTTGGAAGATGAACCATCTTGGAAGGTGAAGCATCCACTATATACAATTTTCATAACACTCCCCTTTGGATGATCACCTTTTGGTATACGCTTTTCGATTTGCCTCGTTAAAAACCTTGCCAAGTAAAACCCTGTGGGACAAAAACTTGGTAAAGGAAAAAAGAGTGCAGAGCGTATAATTCTCCCCTTCATTTCAACATATATTTATACACTATGTAGGAAAATAGTGTTATGTTCATGTCTCGTTAAAAACCTTGCTACAAAAACCCAGTGGGAAAATAGCTAAGGGAAAAAGAGTGCATGACATATGTTAACACAATTGCGCAAGCTGTCTCGTTAAAAACCTCGTCAAGTAAAACCTTGTGGGACAAAAACTTGGAAAAGAAAAAAAGAGTACAGCTATAAGCCTTATTGATATTATCCTACAGGGATAATTGTTCTTTAGGGATGATAATTAGAAATCTACTCCCCCTGATACGCAGTTCACCAACTTGTATAAACATTGCAACGTCTCCACAATAACACAAAATAAATTTGTGATTTTTTATTGTTGTGGATTAGACATATAGGAATCATCACTGAACAAAATATTTATCTCATGAATATAGTAAGTAAATATTGATAATTCCATGTGAATTTTTTTTGTATAATATATCTTTATAATTAGCTTGAGAGATCAAAAAAATGAATATATAATACAAAGATGACACAATTTTACTTTGTATAATATTCTCAATATCATGAGGCAAGGGATAAACACAAATGATATTTTACATATCGCTAAGTAGATCGTGTTTAGTTCGAGTGAGCAAAACATCTTTGCTATTTGAGCAACTATAATGTGTAGCTCGATACCGCTTATAGTTTATGATATAATGTGTTTTATATCATTACTAGCATAACTTAGATCATCGTATAGGTCACACCACAAAACTAAGAAACAAGAAATATTATTTTATATTTTATATTATGTATTAAGTTTCATGTCTTATGAAATAATATACATGTGGTAAAATAATAAAATCAATTTGTCGTAAAAAAGACAGTTAAAATAATAAATAAATTCATATGATATGTATATATATTATTAGGGGTGAGCAACCGGTCTGAAACCGGATTGGCCCCGGACCCCGGACCGAAGACCGGACTGGTTGGGTCCGGACCGGTCTGGTCCAAAATCAGTTTTTTACCTTAAAATTTTAAAAATAAAATACAAATTAGACCAGTCCGGACTGGAGCCAAATTGGCTCCGGATCCCAGACCGAAGACCAGACCGACCGGACCGGTTGTTGCTCACCCCTATATATTATGAGGTATAATGTATTGACATTATACCTGATAATATATTACATGATATAATGTGATCTACAACATTATAACATATGAATTTGCTAAAACCACAATGTCCAAATTTTTTTCGATATTAATCCAAAATTTGGTGGAGTCAAAAAAAGGAAAAAATGGTCCAATCGTTTGACCACGTATTTGCATATATTAATAAGAGAATTTTTACTGGTTAATGATTGGATTTAATCAGCCTTGGTCAAAGGTAGTTATGGGACGATGATGTGACAAAATAAACAAGAGATCATGTGCAACACATGATGTGGTTTAGTGGAGAGATTAACAAATGATCTTGTGTAAGTGATTTACACATGATGTGGGTTAGATGAAATCATATAAATAGGTCACTCCTCCCTTCTTTGTTAATACTAATACAAAATTCTTCCCTCTCCAATTTTTCCATCATTCCATCTAAAATTCTCTTAGTTTTAATTGTGTGCTACAAATTAATTTCTTTGGAGCATAGAAGGGGTTATTAGCTAGATTCTAATCTTAATTTACAGATAGATTGACTAGCTTCTTTCTCTCTAATCTTGTTTAGAGTTTGGTGAATACTTGGAGGCAAATTGATGAACGATTCAACGGGCAACACAATTCCGGATCTCCATAAAGGTTTAAGTGAACATTTGGGTAGGATCTCCTTCTATTTATTTTAATATACATGTAGATTACATGATATTAGAATAAATATAAAATATTGTACATCAAATCGTCGAAAATATGAGAATCGATCTTTTATGCATGTATAAATTTTTAAAAATATATACATACATAGGAGTAAAAAATCCTACAGAGATTACATGCGTAATAAATTTGCTGAGAAATCAACTCCTTGTATTTTTCTTAGATATAGCATTTGACAAAAAAGATACATTTGCTACAACCCTTGCACACATAAAATCTATATGTCACGCCATGTGATTTTTGATGAATTATGTTTTCCATTTAAAAATCCTTCATTAGTTCACTCTACTATTGGCACTGATACTTCTATTGGCACCTTTTCTGATTGGCTTCTTGAAGATAATAACACATTCTCCACCAAAATCAATGTAGTGCTCAATATGCATAATTACCCAAGTCAAGGGGTTCTACCTCTGTTCATACACCCACATTACCACCATCTTATGATACCACACCCACTACTATACCTGCCCCTCTACCTAACAGTGTTCCACTTACCATTAACGTCCCTAGTGATGAATTTCTCACTCGTGCTAATTTTGAACCCCATGATGATAGTCAATGGGAGACTGACTCATTTGCCATATTCCAAAATCTTGATATGTCTCCCAGTCCCTTGATTGATAGTTTTATATTAAAACGCAAGTGCACGACCGCGTTGAAGCGGTGGCAAATACGGGTCGATCCACAGGGAGGTGTGTCGACGTTTGGTTTGTGCGAAGGCGAGTGGTAAAGAAAAGGAGAGAAAGATTGATTACACTAAACTACACTAGAATGCAAAAAGAAATGAAAGATAAGCAATAAAAACTAAACCCCATAGGGGGTAGAGAAATAATGTGAATATAAAGATGTGTGTGTGTGTGTGTTCAATTAAGCTCCTCACAACATGTAGTGCATGAAATCATAAAACTACATCCAACTTTGCCTCCACATGAATTAAGATAAGACTACATCATTAAAACATACAAGACAATAATTGGAATGAAGCTAAATGAACTCATGTATAAAGACTCGACCCTACTATGCCTCAACATGAATTAAGATAACCCAATATCATTAAAACATACAAGACATTAACTAATGTAAAGGCAACAATAGACATACACTACAAATTGTGTTTCCAATATTAACTTCATCCATATCCTAATCTTATCATTCCCCATAAAATAGGTCTACTAATCAAAGCATAAGCTAAGCTTCATTCAAGAGCATTAGCATATCAAAGATAAGAGTGAAACCCATTAGATGGTTATGGAAATCATATAAAGCTCAAGGGATAAAGATAACACACACTTAATACACTACATTATCATATCACATATTTCTCTACCCCCAAATGGGGATGAAACTACTCACACATATTTAAACTAACTACTCTAACAAAATGAAGCATTATACTGAAATGAAACTACACTAATCAAGCAAGAAATATTAAAGAAGCATAAAACAAAACAAACAAGCAAGCATGCATATGAAAGGAAATGAAACTAAGAGAGAAACAACACAATTAAAGGAAAAACATATATTATTAACTCACTCAATACAAGCAGCCCTTCCTCCACCAGAGTTTTGCTTCAAGGCTTCACTCTTAGTAGGGAAGATGGCCACCAAAAAGGGAGATGTCTACTATGGAAGGTGAAGAGTTCTATTTATAGGCATGTAAAAAGCTAATCCGGGACAATCCCCCGATGTGGGACTAAACAAATACCAGAAATAGAATAAACACACTCTAATACACATGCACGCCAAAGATTAGCAGATCCGGAGCTAAACAGACCGCCAATTGGCAGTCTATTAGTTCTGGATCGGGCTCATTTTTGTTGTGGGTTTGTCTTGATGTATTTGTTGGTCTTGGATGCATCTACTTCGCTTGTTGGAGCTCCGACCAGAATAGAATTGCCAAAATACTCCCCATGATGATGTGGAGTTTTCTGTTTTGCTCTTTGGTCCTTCGGTCTTACGTTCAGGTCCTTCTCCCTTGCATCTTAGTCCCCAGGTCTCACAATTAAGTCCTTTTTCCCTGCTTTTGGGTCCTTTCATGCTTCATCTCTTCAAACCTATTTATTTCTGAAATTCAAACATAAAACTCGTCACGTAGCATTGCTTAGGTGTAAGATAATGGATATAAGATACAAATATAAGCATGAAATGATGTCAATCATACCCCCACACCTAAGTTTTTGCTAGTCCCGAGCAAAACAAAGAAAGAGAAAAACAAACGAGAAACAAGAAATCCTAACTCACTTTCGTAAGAATCACGGTTGCACTTAGCACGTGCAACAAGCCGTTAAACCTCCTTGTTGCCAAGGAGGAGGAGTGTTGTCTCCTGAGGGTTTTCAGCGTATATACCCACAAAATCCGAACAAGATGCATTATTCAATCTAGACACTCGACTTGTTGGACATATGTTGTCGATCATTGGACGTGGTAATCCTACGAGCCGACTCTATATAGGTAATCAGTCCACGCACCTAACCAAATGAACCATTCGTGCAAGTTAAATAAGGAATTAAGTGAAAGACATGGACAACCTCAACATCCTCAAGTGATACAAAGTGCAAAGTCCATTAAGGTTCTTATTTGCATTACTATTTTTTTTCTTTTTGTTTTTTTTTCTTCTTTTCTTTTTATTAGTTGGAGTTTCATTCTCCCAGGGTCAGGTTTCGTGCATCATTGCCTATGAGGACTTACACTATCACGTACACCTTTCCCCAAATCTCCACACAGGGCAATCCCTACCACCCGTGTAACATGAGTTCGGTCGGTGCATCCCAAGTCAGATGATTCGAAAGCACCAGGCACAAAGTCCCCTCAGACCTACTTTCCCGAGTGATAGGAGTCGTGCGAGAAGAGAGAACACCTACTCACTTATTTCTTATCTACACATGAACCAAAACCCCTACACTTAATGTCTCACAACAAGATTTAAAGGGTCCTTGACAACAACAAACTTCCTTAAGTTAACAGACACGAATTATTGACTCATTAGGTTCAGGGTGGACTTCTTTAAATGTTTGAGCACTGAAACCCTATGATTACTCATCCCCAAGGGAAAACTGGGGTGCATCCTAACGACTCGATAAATCCTAAAGCCACTGTACTAGATATCCTAATGCATCAAGTTCAAGACAATTTTGGGAGCTTTCTTTTTACTTTGCCTCTCAACGGTTTTGCACATGCTAAACACACACAAAACCCACAAAATATTTTCTTTCGCAAACACATGAAGATTTGAAAGAAATGTGAAAATTTTGAAGCACTAGGCAAGCAAAAGAAGACAAGTCACCCAAGGATCATGACAAGCAGATATATCGATATTAAATGCATCACACTAACATGACCCTAACAATACACACAAAAGAAAACAAAAAAAACAAAGGAAAAGACTCGACTATGTACACACGTAAAACACCCCCCCCCACACCTACTTCATGTATTTTCCTCAATGAATGTGAGCAAAAGACTACATGGATTTATGCATGAAAAAGGAAAGATCTCACCAACATGAAGCGCAAAAAGGAAGTTTGTGGTTATGTTGATGGACACAACCCAAATTCCCTCAAAACCTGTGAGGTTCAAAGGAAGGGATAAATGGGGCCCAAATACTCATAAGCCACGTGATCAAAAGGATGTGGCTCAAGGGCCACGTGATCAAAAAGAAGTGGCTCAAAGGCCACATGATCAGAAGAATGTGGCTCAAGGGCCACGAGATCAGAAGAATGTGGCTCAAGGGCCACAAGATTAGAAGAATGCGGCTCAAGGGCCACAAGATCAAAAGGAGGTGGCACTGAGACCACGTGATCAGAACATAAGGCACTTTCTTGTGCCAGCTCATTTGAAACATCTTCACCACCTTCAGGATTTCCATCGAATAATTCTCTGAAGTACTTGAAGGTGCCCTCAACTTCAATTTCATCCAAACCCTGGGTAAGGTTGACCCCAACAGGGTCATTGAAGGCACTTGGCTTCTTGCCGATGGTGAAGATGTTGAAATCAGCGCATTGACTACCATAAGTCAAGCGCATCAGAACATTGCGACAATTGATCAATGCATTGGAAGTCGCAGGGAATGGTCACCCCGGAATGATAGGAATTTGTCCAAGTGGGTTTGGCACAGGTTCAGTATCCAAGACAAAGAAGTCGACTGGATAAATGAACTATCCTACTTTCATCAGCACATCTTCCACCACACCCCTCGGTTTCTTCATAGACATATCAGCCAATTGAAGAGTGGTCTTTGTTTGTTTGAGGTCTCCAAGACCGAGGTGGACGTAGACAGAATATGGCAGAAGATTAACAGATGCACCAAGGTCCAATAAGGCTCGATGTATGGACACATCACCAATCACACAAGAGATAGTAGGACAGCCAGGGTCCTTGTACTTGACTTGCATGGGTTGTGCCAACAAAGAACTCACGTTAGCCGCAAGAAAAGCTTTCTTTGGAACATGAGTTTTTCTCTTCTTGGTGCATAAGTCCTTGAGAACCTTGGCATAAGGTGGCATTTGCTGAATCACCTCCAACAGAGGGATGTTCACCTTAACTTGCCTAAACATCTCAAGCATCTTGTCATGCTGATCTGAGGTTTTCTTTTTAAGGTGCTCAGGGAATTGCGCCTTCGGGGCATAAGGGTGCGAAAGAACATCAGAATTCTGGTCCAAAGAAGCATGAGTGGGGACCTCAGAATCTGATTCCTTTGACACAAAAGGAGACACGGGGACCTCAGGGTTCGACCCCCTTGTCGAAGGAAATGTAGAAGGAACCTCAGGATCAGGCTCCTTCCTGGAAGTATTGGTGTAGGGAACCTCAGGATCCGGCTCCCTCAGAGATGCAGGTATCACCGCGGGTCTGGTGACACCACGAGATGGTGATGACAAGGAAGGCACCCCAATGTAGTTATCCACCTCTTTACCAGACCTCAAAGTATGAATCACATTAATGTGATAGGTCGGTTCAGAGGTAGCATGAGGTACAGGTGACCTTCCTTGAGAATGGGTACCCCGACGATTCACCTCAGGTTGACTCGGGAACTGACCCTTCTCGCGTTCATGGAGTTGATGAGCCAACTGGCTAACTTGCATTTCCAAAGCCTTGACTGTACTTTGCAACGCTTGAAGGGTCGGATCACAAGAAGGGTCCTTGGGGTCAACCCGCTGGGGTGGTGGAGTCTGGTTGGAATAACCCGATGATGAGGCATGAGGAGGTTGGTAATTATGGTTCTGAGACCTTTGATGTGGAGGTTGTTAGGTCGCCAATGGGCGTGGAGGTTGATAAGGTGGAGGTTGAGTGTGCGAGCTCTGACCGTTACCCGCGCTAGGCCTCCAAGAGAAGTTAGGATGGTTACGCCATCCCGGGTTGTAGGAGTGACTGTACGGGTCGTTACGGGGCCTCTGTTGATACATCGCATTTGCATGCTCAGTATCCTTTGGAGCGTAAGCGCATTCCAAGTCATCATGGCCCGTAAGTCCACACCCACCACACCCGGGAGTAGCGACCTGAGCTACAGGAGCTCAGTCAACCTCTAAACTCTCAATCCTACGCATGGGAGCAACCATTTTTGCCTCAGACGCGATCGATGATTGATATGATCCAGCTCGACCAGAAGACCTGGCGGCTGGTGGCTCTCTTATAGTGTCCCACTCAAATGTGCGTTCAGCCATTAAATCAAAAGTGTCACATGCCTCATCGAGGAGTTTCATTTGGAAGTCACCCTGACACATCGACTCCAACAATGTGCGAGTGTTGTAGTTGAGGCCCTCATAAACAATTTGGCACAGCTGCCATTGCTCAAATCCATGATGAGGGCACTGTTGGAGAAGGTCCTTGAACCTCTCAAAGAAACCATGAAAAGATTCGGTCTCAGTCTGATACATTTGATGTATCTGGTGCCGTATCTGTTGAGTTTTCCTTTGAGGGAAAAATCTCTTCAGAAATACGGTCACGAAGTCATCCCAAGACTGAATAGAGCTCGCCGGGAGGCTGTACATCCATTTCTTTGCTTTATCCTTCAACGCGAAAGAAATCATCCGCAACCGGACTAAATCGTCGTCAACGTGTTGAAGCTTGAACATGGAGCATACTCCTCGAATTCGCGTATAAAAATATACGGATCCTCCTTATTGGCAGTAAAGGTTGGAAGCATGATCACATATTGAGGTTTCAGCTAATAGTTGTTCCCGCGAGCAGGGGGAAGAACTATGCAAGAAGGTTGCACGGCCCGAACAGGATGGATCCACTCCCACAAAGTCATCGGTCTATCCCGTCGAGCTAAAGGTGGTGGTGCACCAAGAACTCTATCCTGACCGAATCTCCCTTCCTCTCGAGTCAGAGGAGGAGAAGGAGGTCTACGTGGTGGTGGAAACGGACCGAGGTAATCCATGTATGGAACCCGGTCTCCCTCGCCACCATGAGACGACTCGGCCTCATGCTCCAAAGGAGCACGAGGCGGAGATGGTCGCTCACCAAGATCGTCCGTCTCAGAAAAAGGCACTCTCTCAAGTCGAGCGCTCTCACCAGAACGAGCCCAACCTCGCACAAAAATGCTCGACTCGACTCTAAAATAACACACAACAGAAGGTGTACTAGAGGAGGAGACTACGCATAAAAAATAGATGAGGAGAGGACTCAGATGAGGAGGGAAGAATCCCTAGAGCTAGCATGGGTAAAGGGTGAGGATAGAAGCCTAGTCTAGCAAACACGGCTCAAACAAGCTTAGGCTGGCTATGGGTCCTTACAGCTAGACGACACCTAATTGCGAGGTCACACGACCTCAACACGCCTCACCTCCCTACGACGAAGACCACAATGCCTAGCAAGTGAGCCAAGATCCAGAGATCTCATCTCTCCTACTATCGACAAAGTGGGCGACGGTGATCAGGCTATGACCGTCGTGATCGGATCACTCTCCTAATGCGCCCAAGTCCTAATGGCCAATGTCTACTTGCTTTTAGATTAAGGCTTTACTTGAGTGTGCTTTTTGGGGCTAAGGGAGGGGTGATGAAATCCCCCACCTTATCTTTGAAGACTATAGGTGATGCCCCTTAATGATGTTTTGAACTCTTAGGCTAGTAAGCAACTCACCAAACAAGCACTCACCTCACTCTTGTTTCGATGCAAACCTTACTCACTAATGGATGTCCTAATGCGTGAATGAGTGTTAAGGAATGCGTACCTCGCTCCAGCAATCAACGACAAAAATTAAAACTAAGAGAAGACAATTAACATGCTCAAGTAATTACTAGATGATGCATGACCTAAACATAGCAAATGCCTAATCTTTTGCTTTGAATTTTAAGGCAAGTTGATTAAAGGGGATTGAAATTAAATCTGGGAGCAAACTAAAAGTCGCAACATGCAAAATAGTGCTCCCAGATAACTACAATGAACCAAACAACTACCAGAACAAAAAAAAGAACAAGAAACGCTCACCAGGCCGCCAATTGGCGGTCCAAGACCGCTGATTGGCGGTCTGTTTGGTGATTCTATGCCTCCAATTTCTCCAGTGGCCTCCCCTTGAGCTCTAGGATCCCTGAAACCAAGAAAAACTACAAACAAAAAATTAAGACCACTCGAATCGTCCAAACCAAGGTCTGGACGGAGCACCTCCCCGGCAACGGCGCCAAAAACTTGATTGATAGTTTTATATTAAACCGCAAGTGCACGACCGCGTTGAAGCGGTAGCAAATACGAGTCGATCCACAGGGAGGTGTGTCGACGTTTGATTTGTGCGAATGCGAGTGGTAAAGAAAAGGAGAGAAAGATTGATTACACTAAACTACACTAGAATGCAAAAGGAAATGAAAGATAAGCAATAAAAACTAAACCCCATAGGGGGTAGAGAAATAATGTGAATATAAAGATGTGTGTGTGTGTGTGTGTGTTCAATTAAGCTCCTCACAACATGTAGTGCATGAAATCATAAAACTACATCCAACTTTGCCTCCACATGAATTAAGATAAGACTACATCATTAAAACATACAAGGCAATAATTGGAATGAAGCTAAATGAACTCATGTATAAAGACTAGACCCTACTATGCCTTCACATGAATTAAGATAACCCAATATCATTAAAACATACAAGACATTAACTAAGGTAAAGGCAACAAGAGTACATACACTACAAATTGTGTTTCCAATATTAACTTCATCCATATCCTAACCTTATCATTCCCCATAAAATAGGTCCACTAATCAAAGCATAAGCTAAGCTTCATTCAAGAGCATTAGCATATCAAAGATAAGAGTGAAAACTCATTAGATGGTTATGGAAATCATATAAAGCTCAGGGATAAAGATAACCCACACTTAATACACTACATTATCATATCACATATTTCTCCACCCCCCAAATGGGGATGAAACTACTCACACATATTTAAACTAACTACTCTAACAAAATGAAGCATTATACTGAAATGAAACTACACTAATCAAGCAAGAAATATTAAAGAAGCATAAAACAAAACAAACAAACAAGCATGCATATGAAAGGAAATGAAACTAAGAGATAAACAACACAATTAAAGGAAAAACATCTATTATTAACTCACTCAATACAAGCAGCCCTTCCTCCACCAGAGTTTTGCTTCAAGGCTTCACTCTTAGTAGGGAAGATGGCCACCAAAGAGGGAGATGTCTACAATGGAAGGTGAAAAGTTCTTTTTATAGGCATGTAAAAAGCTAATCCGGGACAATCCCCCGATGTGGGACTAAACAAATACCAGAAATAGAATAAACACACACTAATACACATGCGCGCCAAAGATTAGTGGATCCAGAGCTAAACAGACTGCCAATTGTCGGTCTATTAGTTCTGGATTGGGCTCATTTTTGTTGATGTATTTGTTGGTATTGGATGCATCTACTTCGCTTGTTGGAGCTCCGACCCGAATAGAATTTCCAAAATACTCCCCATGATGGTGTGAAGTTTTCTATTTTGCTATTTGGTCCTTCGGTCTTACGTTCAGGTCCTTTCATGCTTCATCTCTTCAAACCTATTTATTTCTGAAATTCAAACATAAAACTCGTCACGTAGCATTGCTTAGGTGTAAGATAATGGATATAAGATACAAATATAAGCATAAAATGATGTCAGTCATCCCTCTAGTGGCTTTGGATCTACAACCCATGTGGAACCAATCCATGTTCATGTCCTTAAGATTGAGGAAGTTGCTCCCTTACATACCATGAGACCAGAAGCAAAAATGGGATTCAAAAACCAAATCCCAAATATGTTATGCGCTCTCAAGTCATTTCAACACCTTCTCCACCACAAACAGTTCCAAAAGCTCTTGACCATCCTTGTTGGTTTGCAGCTATGTAGGAGGAAATGACAACTCTTACAGGTAACAACACTTGGGACTTAGTTCCACGAAAGAAATATATGCACACTATTGGGTGAAAGTGGGTATTTAGAACAAAATCAAAACCAGATGGCTCTCTTGACATATTAAAAGCTTGTTTAGTGGCCAAAGGTTACAAAGAAATTGGTGTCGACTACTTTGAAACTTTTCTCCTCTTATTAAACCCACCACTATTCGGCTTGTACTTACACTTGCTGCTATGCATAATTAGTCATTGCTTCAATTACATGTAAAAAATGCCTTTTACATGGTACTATATTTGAGGAACTATATATGACTCAAGTGTCTAGTTTTATCGATAAAAATCACTCATCCTATGTCTGTAAACTGAACAAGGCGCTCTATGGTTTAAACAATCCCCTAGAGCTTGGTTTCATCGATTCAACTCATGTCTTTTATCCATTGATTTGAGTTGCAGCACTGCAGATAGCTCTCTCTTCTACCATCATGGAAACTAAGGGTCTACCTTTCTATTGGTTTATGTTGATGATATTGTTGTGACTAGATCTAATCCTTCTCTTCTTTCACAACTTACTTCACTATTAGCTACTGAATTTCACATGAAGAACCCAGGTGCATTGCATTACTTCCTTGGTATTGAAGTTCAAAGGAGTGCAAATGGCTTGTTTTTGAGCCAACAAGCTTATGCAGCCAGCATCTTACAAAAACTCAACATGGAGGCTGCTAGATATATTGTCATTCCCCTGACACCTAAGCTTGATAAACAAAAACTTACTCACTCAAAACATTACCTGGATCACTCTTATTTCCGTCATATTGTTGGGTCCCTTCAATATTTAAACCTTAACTAGACCAGATCTTAGCCATGCTATTAATTTCATTTGCCAACACATGCATGCACCAACACAATTTCATTTTAGTCTAGTTAAGTGTATTCTTTGCTACATATAGGGGTGAGCATTACTCGGTCCGGGTTCCGGTCTAGACCTTTTTGAAATTCTGGTTCGGTCTGGTCCGGACCGGTCGATTTTTTTGTTTTTTTATTTTAAAAAATATGGTTTTGGACCGACCGGATCGGTCCAAAGCCATCCGGTCTGGACCCTGGAAAAAATTCTAGTCTGGTCTGGCTGGACCGGATGCTCACCCCTAGCTACATACATGGTAGTTTAAATTTATGCATGATCATTCATAGCAAAACCACACCACTTTTATGCATGATCACTCTGACTCTAATTGGGCTGCATGTGCTCTCACTCGTCCATCCACCAATGAATTTTGTGTTTTCTTTCGTGCTAATTGTGTCTCCTGGAAATCTAAGAAACAACCCACAATTGCACATTCGAGCATTGAAACTCAGTATCGATCGATGGCCTTAGCCACAACAGAGCTCACCTGGATCAACTATCTTCTTCGTGATTTGGGAGTCTTTCTTTCAAAACCTCCAACCTCATTTTGTGATAATATTAGTGTTATTCATCTGTCTATTGATCTCGTTTCTCATGCTAGGACTAAGCATATTGAAATTGACTACCACTTCGTCCGGGAAAAGGTGGCACTTGGATCACTTACAACCACATACATCCCTTCTAAAAACCAACTTGCTGATATTCTGACCAAGTGGCTGCCCAAAGATAAATTTCGCACGCTTAGGACCAAACTCGACTTTATCCCTCGGTCCAGTTTGAAGGGGAGTAAAAACTAAATTGACCTAATGAGTGACATTCAGAGTCAGTCAGAGACAATCGGAACAAGTCAACATAGGATGAATGGGGTGCAATTCAAAGATGCGACAGTGTCAGGTTAAATTGAAGGCTTCAGTCAGAACTTGAACCCAATTGACCCAGACATGGTCAGCTATTGAGCCAAATTGATTCATCACCATAAATCAACCCAACCGAGGCCCATCACTTACAAGTATAGGTGAACCCGATTATATTGATTGTAATTGTTGTTGTATGGATCTAGGTATACCCGACTAAATGCGTATATAAACTCATGTCACCCTAAACCTAAAGCTAACGAAAACCAATCTCCTCATTTTCTCCTCCAACTCTTCCTCCGCCTTTCTCTTCCTCCTTCCTCCCCTTCGTTCTCACCGATATCCACTTGATCATGACAACGACCATCGTTTTCGGCACAACTATTATAGTACTTCGACCTTTTTTTATTTGTACCAAAATACCCCTCCTTCCTATATAAAGCCCACAACCCCTCTCATTTTCTTCATACCAAATTTCTACTTTTCTTATAAATCTTACCAAATCTTCTATGTTATTTTTCTAATTGCTCTGATTTTGGTGGAAACGGGTCAAATTTGAGCTAAAGCTGCAGGATTTTGTGTCTCTATGTATGTGTATGTTTTAAAATTTTAATAAAAACATACAAGATCGATTTCATATTTTCATTGATTTTATGTACATGTATATGTTTATTCTAATATCACACATTCCTACACGTATTAAAATAAACAAAAGTGATAGGATCATACCTAAAACTTCTCTAAAAGCTTTCGGAAGATCTGGAGTTTCGTTGCTCATTGAATCGCCAGCCGATTCACCTCCAAGTGTTCACCAAACTCTAAACAAGATTAGTGAGAAATTAGCTAGTCAATCAATCTCTAATTAAGCTTAGAATCTAGTTAATAACCCATCTGAAAACTCCTGAGATTTTAATCTCCAAAACTTTAAACTATTAAGTGAATTTTTGTGGTGATTAAGGGAGAGAGAATTTTGCATTAATTCTTATGAAACAAGTAGGGTGAGAGGACCAATTTATAACCTCCCAAATCATCCACGTCTCGCTCCGGTCGACCGTTGACCCACCAAAATTTCTCCTGGCGAATCTCTTCGGACAACCCTGTCACTTTCGGTCTACCAAAAATAACCCAAGACAGCTCCTGGATATTTTCCTTCGGTTGACCGTTTACGCCCGGTTGATCGATCCCAATTGTCCAGGCACTCCAGACAATTTCGGTCAACCAATTGTGTCATCCGTTCCTTGTCCGATTGACCGTTCCGAAGAATCCTCGATTGACCGAACCCTAAACGGTTTACCGTGTTGACCCCGATTTTGCCTTTGTCAAATTTTGGATTTATATCCAACAAAATTTGATCTTTAGGGTTTTTTAAGCAAACTCATATCTTATGTAATATTAAATTATTACACCCCATAATATATACACCTCATATGAATTTATCTATGATTCTATTTATGTCAATTTTCGTGACATATTGATTTTATTGATTCACCACATATGTCTTTTTTCACATGAAACCCGACACATGATATGAACTTAAAATCAAGTTTCTTGTTTTCTAATTTTTTGGTGTGACCTATAGGAGGATATAAGCCTAATTTGTAGTGATATTAAACACTTAATATTTCAAATTATAAGCAGTATCTAGCTACACATTATAGTTACGCAATTAGCATAGATGTCTTGTTCCACTCGAACTAAACACAATCCATTTAGTGATGTTAGTGCACCACTTGTGTCCGTCTCTTGCCTCATGATATCAAAAATATATACAAAGTAGAAATGTGTCACCTAAGTTAAGCGGGTATGCAGGGCAGGGTGGGTCAAAAATAAATAAATTGTTACCCGCCTAAGGTTGGACTAAGCGGGGCGGGGCGGGTTTTCTTTAATTTTTTAGATTTCCGTGACAACATTGTTCTGATAGATGACGTTAAGAATTAAAATAGTAATGCTCCATATTTGTCATCATTTTTATTACTTGTCTTCATAATAGACTGGTTTAATTCTGGTTTATTTCAACACTAAGCCATTTAAAAGAAATCTAGATTTATGTGATTATAATTGTTTAGAAGGATCCCGTATGTTATTTCAACTGCAAACCTCCACTATCAATGTACTCGGAGATCATGACTCAACACAAAATTGAAAACAATACCACCATCAATAAAATTCAAAATTGTAGCATGCAAATCCATCTTCAATTTTTTTTCATATACATTGGTTAGTTATGTTACCATTCTTTTCATATACATTGAAAATTATGTTAGGTATAATAGTTGATTTAGGCGGGTGGCGGGTTATGCGGGGCGGGTTGCGAGACAACCGCAACCTGCCTCGCTTAGTAGGCGGGTTATGCGGGTTGGCATGTTAGTTTTTTTTACTGCTACCCGCATTAGGCGGAGCGAGGCAGGTTTGCGAGTAAAACCCGTCCCATTTACAACCCTAGTTACATACGGATGATAAATGTTAATAGTGAATTGCGATATGATGATATTTGTGAAATAGTTTATTGAGTTTGTGGTTTTCCAGAAGAGTTTGATCTGACGTTAACATGCAAGTGGTCATCGTAAAAAAAGTATACATATGTTGATGTGTTTGATGATTAGAGCATGACAACGATGTTATCTTTATTTAATATCACGAATATTGTTGTATTGTTTGTTCAGAAACAACCGAAGCATTATACTATTGCGCACCAAAGTCAGTTGAATGAGGATTATCAAGCAATGTCACAGACATGTAGTCAATATGAAGCAGGTCTATCGTCCACGGTTCCTCAATCTTTTTTTTGAACCATCTAAGCACACACCCATGATATTAGTAATTATGAAGCAGACGTAGTTCAATTACATCCTCAAGAAAGACGGGTTGAAGATCCAGACTGTGATGAAACAGATGGTGGTGAGGTAGATGGTCAGATGGATGGTCAGGAGATAGACATTGTTGATGTAGATTCGACATAACTTCCAGAGTTGCAGAACATGTTTCGTCATATGGCAGTCGCAGTGAATCGAGAATCTAATAACAACGTACATGAAGCCTTCGTTAGTAATGAATTGTCGTGATTCCCAATACTCCCAGATTTGAGGCACTTATCAGACATAGATCCTAACGAGAACTTAATTGAAGATTTAGTTATTGGAAATGTCGATCGACATGGCTTACCACTTTGTCCTCTCATCATGATGACTTATCTGTGGCTGAATAAAGGGAATACTATGATATATGCCAAACCGACGCATTACCCTTTCCGGAACGTGCGACTACTCTGAAACAAATCATCCATGTTCTAGTCATCCAGATATCATGTCCTTCTCGACAAGCAGTATGTAACGCCATCATATCTACTTGTTGGTAAGGGGTCCAACAAACTTGACTTTCTTGTTGAACGTCCAACTCATTTTTGTTGAATTCCACCTGAGACGTCTTCATATTGTTCACCCACGATCTAGGAGTCCTCCAACGGGAACCTAAAGGACGCAAAAGTTGTTCTGGAAGTTCTAGACTCAGAGTTTTTGATGGTCGTCCGACGTGATGATGTTTCCAACACCAAATCTGTAATAATGTAAGGAAACCAGCTACTTGTTTCTCATTTTTCAGACAAACCTGATCCAAATACCAGCTACTTGTTTCTCATTTTTCAGACAAGCCTGATCCAAATAGTTGTACATAACAACCAATGATGCATCTCCCCAACTATAGTTTCCACATTCAACGATATTGTCCAGTAAAAGTAAATATATAAGGTGGACTTTGTTTCCACACTTATTGCATATTATCTCAGTTCCTAACTGAAACAAAATGAAGGCTCTAGTGTACTGCAACACTTGCTCATCTGTTGCAAATGGTGTCACGACACAGTAATTCTGCCATAACCACTGCAGCGACATGTATCCCCATTTCACTGCAGTTGTCGCCACCCAACAAGTTCATGCAAAGTTAGTCCAATCATGATCTAAGGTTGCACACACAATTAGATCGTCAATACAAAGACCACTAAGAATAGTTATGTCTTGTAGCGTGATCGTCATCTCCTCATATCTAAAGTGGAAGGTGTCACTCTTTGGTCTCCACATCTCAACCACAACACAGATTAGATTTCAATCCAGTTGCAGTCGGGGCAAACGAGAAACTATAATAAATCCAACAATCTCTAGAAAATCTCATACCCTATCATCTTCCACAGTCATGTGTTGAACTGAATACCGTGCTCGATACACCTTATATACAGCAATTGCTCTTGAATTTCTTTTACTTAAGGTCTAATAAAAAATAATACACACGATTTTTAACTTGATAATCAAAATATTTTCATTTTCAAGAATCAAATATGACCTATGATTCTTCTGTAATACTAGCACTGAAAGGTCCACAAGACCGTAAGAGTCATTGTGAAGTAGACATTTTACAACTGTACAAAAAAATGTAATTGAAGATAATGAATAGATGTCTCCAAATCAAAGATGATCCCATGATAGAAAGGTCAACATGGAACTTCATAACTGCTATAATATACCACATGATATTCTAGACTCTTTAAGTGTTGTAGAGAGTTTTTCCAACACCAACCGTCCACCGGAAACTATAAAGATATAAATATTTCTGTTGTAAAATAACGATCAAACAAAAGGACAAGAAGTTAAGAGAGAATGGAGGAGTTGTATTTCATCTCTTTTTTGTGTGTTTTCAATACATACTACAACCTCGTATATATACACATAGAGGTGTGTAAGTTACATAGTCTACATTAAATAATGATGTAAATATAATGCACATTACAACACATTTTAATAATGAAGTTATAATGGATTGGTTGGAAGATGAACCATCTTGGAAGGTGAAGCATCCACTATATACAATTTTCATAACACTCCCCTTTGGATGATCACCTTTTGGTATACGCTTTTCGATTTGCCTCGTTAAAAACCTTGCCAAGTAAAACCCTGTGGGACAAAAACTTGGTAAAGGAAAAAAGAGTGCAGAGCGTATAATTCTCCCCTTCATTTCAACATATATTTATACACTATGTAGGAAAATAGTGTTATGTTCATGTCTCGTTAAAAACCGTGCTACAAAAACCCAGTGGGAAAATAGCGAAGGGAAAAAGAGTGCATGACATATGTTAACACAATTGCGCAAGCTGTCTCGTTAAAAACCTCGTCAAGTAAAACCTTGTGGGACAAAAACTTGGAAAAGAAAAAAAGAGTACAGCTATAAGCCTTATGGATATTATCCTTCAGGGATAATTGTTCTTTAGGGATGATAATTAGAAATCTACTCCCCCTGATACGTAGTTCACCAACTTGTATAAACCTTGCAACGTCTCCACAATAACACAAAATAAATTTGTGATTTTTTATTGTTGTGGATTAGACATATAGGAATCATCACTGAACAAAATATTTATCTCATGAATATAGTAAGTAAATATTGATAATTCCATGTGAATTTTTTTTGTATAATATATCTTTATATAATTGAATCATTGTAACAATTCTCTTCTGGAGAATGTCTGAACTGCATATCAGAAAATAGTTGACTGTTCTCTAGTCATTTATTTCAAAATTTATCATTCGAATATTTCACGGGTACATGTTTAATCTCTTCAGGAGTTCCTTTTAATATCATTATTCGAGATGATATGCATATTCTCTTTGTTTGTTCATATGATGATTATAATGCATCTCTTCAGTATAATTTTCCTTGGGTAATTTTAGTCCTTCAGGGACTCTTATTTATATCAATACCAAATGACTTATACAAATTTGCAGTCAAACATATCTCATATGTTTATCTATAATTATGTCATACTGATCAAGTAATTAACATAATGTAATATTATATATTTCGAGAGAATGAGTAACATCGTGATAGATATTGGGTCCTGCGAAAAACCCTTGTGTCACTACTTGCTTTATAATGTACCACCATGTTGTAATGTGATTTCTATTCACATTATTCAGAAATTAGGACTACATGTCCAATAAGCAAGTCTAATTCTATATTATTCGCCTTCTTTTGTTCATTTCAAATACGAATGCTTCTGGCATTCTTATAATACTATAGATTCTGGATCCAGATTTTCTATTGAATTAGCATGCTCTAAGAAGACGAATTTGTCGTCGACGATAACCTTTTACTACTTCTCTCGTATCAGCATAGTTGATTGCAACTTTTATAATAATCAAATTCTCGTTGTTTCCCAAAACATTAGGATCTGACCGTTATGTATTCCCGGAATTGTTACATTTGCTAGCAGTTGCTTTTATTTTACCGGGTTTATATTCTTCACGAATAACCTCTTCAGAATGTGTAATGAGTGACTAAGTTTTATTTTCATTTCCACAAATAATATATGTTATAGTCCACACTTCTGGCGTTGGTTGAGCTCAAATATATTTTATCATGTGAAAATCTCCACTTTATATTATATTATGCGCTTTATGTCTAGTAATACAAGACATAGTCACTCTTTTGTGTTCAATAAAGATGTATGACATTTACTTGCTAGATATTGCAAGTTAATGATTTTAGGAACTTCAGGTTCAACGATACTTGTACGTATATTCTCTAATGAACTTCAGGTTCAATATAGTACATTTTCTTGGCATTCTTTAAGCTTCTGGCTTTCTCCCCCTAATCCCAAGAAAAATATGTCTCTCTATATATATAAATATTGGACTGGACAATAAAATACATAGCCCTTCAGGGGCTTCAAGTATTTTAATATTATCGGGAATATGAATCATACTGAAATGTCCAATTTAATTTGAGACCACTAAATTTTGGAGGTGGTAAACTATTAATCACAGATGGGAAACATTTCATTCAATATTGTACAAGTAAAATAGGGTAACATTCATAACATGATGTACATAACAAAATAATATGAATAATATCAACATGTATGCATATTAATGTAACATGTATAAATTTTGAGATCTAATAATGATTCATAATTAGAGATATTTTATAAATCGATGCTTAATTTGTAACGTGTGATTCATGCACATGATCCAAAATACGATGACACATATTGTGATTTTGCAATAACTTATGCTTATGACTTTCAATCACAAGTTATCTCATCTTACGGAAAGATAGAGCTAGTAGATACCTACTTAGTTGAAGAATCTTCTCATTCTTTATTGGATGATCATATGAAATTTCAGAAACATTTGTCATCATATATGTCCTCGTTGACCCAATCGGTCATACCATATGTTATTAGAATAAATATTCATTTGATCCACCAGTACAAGTCTTTTGACCAAGCCACTACGTATGCAATGACACATTGTTCAAAAGTTAGGTAATTTTCTTGATAGCATTTTTCCTGCCTGACACGATTGTAGGAATACAAAAATATTCTACTTTACTTCAATTGTAGTCACAACACAAGTTATTCTTGCGATTTGAAACTTAATAAGTTTCTTGAGACAATATATAAAATGCATCATGTAATAAATGATAATTCAACATGTAATAGTAGATATGACTCTTCTGGAGCTTTCTACTAAATTTGTACGACCTTGTACAGTAGTGGTTTCGGCTTTTCTCATTATCAAATTAGAGAATACTTATCTCTTAATATAATGTGCATGACAGCACTATACATGATGCATAATTCATCTTTCCTGATCTTAAATCAAATAGGAGACCGAAGAGTATCTATACTCTTCATTTCAAGCTGAATAAAATATTTATTGTAGATAAATTATTTATGCAACTATTACCAAATAAATGATAAGGTTCTTCCAATGACAAAATATAAAATAAGAACCATGCATTCAATCACATGAATGTCAATTAATTTCAACGTAACTTGGTATAGGTCTTTTAGATAGAAATTATGCATACAAACATATCACCAAATGCATATGTACTTTGTCATTTTAAGACGATAATGCAAATATTATCTTTGTTATTGATCCTTAAAAAACATATTATAATGATATGCATAAATAGTCATCACAAACATATAAAAAAATATCGAATATCGATATGTTAGCAACATATACATGTGTATTATTAATATCTAAAAAGAATCTCATCGTAAGTGAATAACAATCACAAGTACGAAAATATATTGGACTAACGAGAACACTGACCAATATAAAATATATAGTTTCAATATAAATGACAAATAAATCAAAGCTTAAACAAAATATTTGTGTCATTGTATATAATACTCATTTGTCATATTGGTATTCCACCCTATAATCATGTATATCTACTAGATAAAGTATATGTTACTTATCAAATAAAACACACATAACTACAAATAAACCCATTTTGATCGTGGAATTTATATACCATAATGACATTAATTATTTTGTCATTTATCTCATCCACATTGACATCCATAATCATGGTCACAAAATGATTATAATAGACTTTTGTAAGATTTTTCATGCTCTCATACATTCACTTCAGGGAATGGAGCAAGTCAATTACTTGTGATTTTTTGGACTCCGTACTACTACTAGAGTATCGGATCATTAATTTGTGAAATGGATATAATATTTTCCTATCTCAACTCTCTATGGTCTTCTGGACACACATAGAGCTAGATTTAGGAAATGAGTTTGATGAGTTTATGAGACTTTGGCATTTGCACACCCTTTTGATGCTCATAAGAATCCTTCAGGGATTGCTATACATTTTCATAGTTTTCTTCGCATGAATATACAATCTTGATATCATTATATATTTGTACCTCATGAAGATTATCGTTTTTGCCATCGGGACTGAAGTGTTTCTTTTTCAATGATAACATGACATACGATAAATAATTATTTTCATAATATGAAAACCCAAATTTTATTGCAATATACCACATTATATCATATATATATATAATTGCATAAATAAATCACATGTGCTGGAAAGAATAACCATAATATTTCCAGATGTGATGCAACAAAATAACATCGAAATTTTATGTGGCATAATATGATAACTTAACGGGATGCATCAAATATTAGATTTGCAAAAATGCATCAAATATGATTGAAACTAGTGTTTCATCACAAGAATAATATGATATAATATCCAAGCATTTTTCTTTTCTTTTCAGTGCACAAGTTAAAAACAATAATAACATGTAGACTTTTATAAGAAAAAAATATACCATTTGCATGTTTTCATTATTCCAAAAGATATCTAACTATGTCAAGCAATATATATATTTTCATTTGTATTCTCAAGAGCATCAAATTGGATTTTAACATCCAAAAATGCGACAAGTAAATCTTTTGTTCATTTATCAAAAGATGTATATTTAACATTGTTTAACAATAAAGATGATCAATATCATATAAAAGATTACACAAAATAAAATAGATAAAAAGAAATATTTATAGTTTCTAGCAAAACAACATGCATCTGATATGACATATGCACAAAACATTATGTCATTATCATTGGAGTGTTAAGTCATCTAGTGATATTCCAAATATATGATCAACTTTTGCAAAACAAAATGCTTATAAACATCGATTAATACATATTTATCAAATCACGTACTCATATGCATCTATAAATGTTATGTGCATGATTTAAATGTTATTATCATATTAAAATAAAAGTTAATAGTCTGTCATCTAAGAATATATATACAAAACATAATATTTCAAACCAAGATTTTGCAATAGAAATTTGTAAACATACAACATCATATTTAAGAATATAATATGAGTATAATTTCTAGACATATAACATCACATTTAAGAATATAATATGTGCATATTCAACAAGTAAATAAATTAATAATATTATAAATTGTAAAAGACTACCTAGAGATGAATACAACCTTATGTTGTAAACTAACTTAATCAAACAACAAACAACTATTGTTTGAGTTGATCACATCGAGCGATGTCGTGCTGATAACGTGTTGTAAAATAACGATTAAACAAAAGGACAATAAGTTAAGGGAGAATGGAGGAGTTGTATTTCATCTCTTTTTGTGTGTTTTCAATACATACTACAACCTCGTATATATACACATAGAGGTGTGTAAGTTACATAGTCTACATTAAATAATGATGTAAATATAATGCACATTACAACACATTTTAATAGTGAAGTTATAATGGATTAGTTGGAAGTGAACCATCTTGGAAGGTGAAGCATCCACTATATACAATTTTCATAACAATTTCTAATTATTCCTCTTAAAACCACATTTTACGCATGTGTATATACTTAGTGCAATACAAGAGGCTTACTAAAAAGGTAGTTTGCAACCATGCCATATGCCAATAATGCTCTTAAATTAAATGTGGGCTATGCATGTAGCATAATTTCACACAGTTAGCATAATTTGACGAAACAAAACCAAACAAATCCACAAGACCAATTTTTTTGCAAAATGGTGCTTGATAGCTTTTATATTCATCGGTAACTTGATAGCTCATGTTAAGTTCTGAATAATGTAAACATTTGATCTTTATGCACATTATAAGCATGGTCTTGAATGTCCCAATAAATTCACAAAAAATATGAAATTCTAGAGGTGAATGAACATATTCCAGACTCAGAATGGTAATGGCAGAATGAATTGAAGTCTTAAAATTAATTACTTGCAAGTCGTATGTAATATCACATCTTGCATTCTACTTTATTTTTCAAATTTGTAATCCCATGATTGTCTAAACATTGTCCCATCCATATTATCACATTGAAGAAGCCAATGTGATAATGTTGTACATTAAGATTACATTCACCAAACAAAATCTTAACTTCCTCAACAAATCAACACATACACATCTAGTCAAAATCAACATAAATACATATACTCCAAATCAACACATTCACATCTAAACAAGTAATACAAATCAACAACCCAAAGATAGACATACCAGAAGATGGGAGGGGCAGCGAGACGACGGGATCGCCAGAGATGGGAGAGAAAATCGACAGTTAGGAAAAGTGAGTGAGAGGTGGAGAAAGAGGGGTGACTGGTGTCGTTTTCTACCCTATTGAGGATGTCGATGTTTACCTATAGTGAATAATTAGTTTTACCTACAGTAGTACAAATCATCGTTTCTTAATGAAAACGACATCTCAGTTGTCGTTTTTAAGAAGCATATTTTGCTAAATAAGTTTTCCTAGTTTATTTTCTTCTATTTTTTTATTTTTTTGTAATTATTTCAAAAAAAATCCTTTTTTAAATGCATGAGACTTTCAACTCAAAACACGTTGAATAAATGTAATTTTAAAAAACTCCAAATATTAGATTGCAATCCGACTTGTTACATAAATCACTAAATTTATCTTTCATTTTATGGAACTCACTCTCTCATTTAATAAATCGACAACGGTTGCGTGAGGGAAAGTTTTGGCTATTTGGTAGTGACCAATCCACCAAGATTGAGAGAATTGATTAATAGCATTTCCCTTTTTGAAGATATTTACGGCCCTAATTACAATTTCTTATTCTCATTAAATTATAACGTGGAAATTGAAAATTAGTTCTTGTTTTTGCAAATTGGAAACTAAAAAATCCGTTATTTGCTAAGGATTAAAAAGTCTTTCAACCAAGGCATTTAACGATTGTTAGCAACTTCATTTTGGCTAAATGATGTTAATCTCACCTGAAAATCCTTATATATATTTCCATATAAAAAATTGAGATCGTAAAAATCACCATTTATTTTGGCACCACAAGAATAAAACCCTATTACTAATTTACTCCTAAAATTTCCTTTTTCTTTACTATTCTTTCCTTTTGCTCCTCATTCTTACCTAAACTAAAAGTCCAATCGATTGTGCACCAGAAATTAACTTCTTCGTACCACACCGTGTTTCTACAACCATCAAATTTTCGACAGCACACTCCGTCGACTAAGGCTTCCTTCATCTTCCAACTCAACACATCATGCCGCACAAAGCATACAAAATATTTTTAATTCTTTAGAAACTTAAATTCTCAATTACAAACGCGTACATCTTAGTAGCGTATTCTCTCAGCATCTTAATTATTTTCATATGTTTTTACGTGTCCTTAGTTCCAACCAGCTTAATTAATATATTGCTTAAGTTTCTAATTGCCTTTTTTTTACTTTTTAGTTATGTAATTATAAATTACAACTATTTTTATAATTCGAAGTTCAATCATCTAGGCTCCAAATCTTTTTGTGTCGCCCAAGTGTTCAACTATTAACAAGGTTTGTAACGATGTATTTGATAAACTTAATAATGATGCAATAATATATCGTTTTTAAAATACGAAAACCGGTTGTGGTCAATTATAAGATTTTTTCATTCAAAATGTAGTATTTTTTTTAGAAGAAATTGTCACCCTTTAAATCACATATTCACATGTGATGATAATTCTCCCTTAATTTAATATTAGGCCCACCATGATGAAACTCCTAGTTGTAATACTGTACCAAGGGATCCTGTAGAACGATGTGGTAATATTCAAGAATTTCCTTTAAACCAGTTTACTTTTGTTTGCGTGATCAAATTGAGGGGAGAACTTATCTTACTGGTTTCATCATGCTAACTAATATACCATCAATATTTCTTCTTTCCCAAGGTTTAGATCCTGCAAAGAAATTATTCTTTGGATGTAGTTCGATTAAACGTGCTGCAAACTTTTACGGCCCACAAGGGAACAGTCCATCTGGGTATGTCTACTTTAAATTTAAGGTAAATTGTGGTTTGTCTATCTCGACTACGATCAAGTAATACTTTGATATCTTGAAATTTAAAACGTTATTCACACTCTTAAATTTTGATTTGTGTAACAAATCTATCCCATCTCCGTCAAAAAATTGTTGACATGGTAATCATTTTTTATCAATTTTTTCGAGTTGTTTGGCACATGTACTTCTAATCTATCTTTGTGGTAAAGTCCAATCATATCAGATGTCAAATTTGTTTTAAATTTGAGTCGGATTTTGAACTAATCAGTCTCAATTTTGAGCAAATTTGACATTCGACTTGATTCAAACTTTACCATAGGATTAAAAGCATGTTTGGCAAACAATACAAAAAATTTGAGAAAAAATGCCCAATATATTGAAAAATAACAATTGTATGATGGAGAGTGAGTCAAAATATTATACAAATCAAAATTTAAGGAGTGTGAGTGTGACATTTAAAAGTAAAAAGGGTTAAAGTGTTACTCGATCATAGTACAATGGGCAAATTGTAATTTACCCTTAAATTTAATATTAGTACTTAGGAGGGAGGGGGTGCAAAAGGTTTTGGGAGAGTTTCCTCGGATCTGAAATCTAATTTGAATCCAACTAGATCTTGGTGTGGACCAATCGTTCCCGTTTACTTCGATTTGATCAAGTTTGCATAGACCAACCACTATAGTTGTTCATGGAGTGCATTCACCCTGCCAACTAGTGACCAAACCACGAATTCGTTAGTGGGAATCGATGCAGAAAAAAAGATATATTTCTAAAAAAAGTTAGATAAGTTCAATACGTAATTATATTATTTACAATTTAATAAGTAGATTTTTCTCAATAAAAATCATCAAGTTGTGTTCATCCTAAGATTCATTATTTAATTAAGTGAAAAATTATTTCATCAAAATAACAACTTAAATGTTATTATCAATATGTATTTATTTTCTCAAATATTGAAACAAACAATTTTTTTCAAAACTTTGAACTTAGATTTTTGTCGTTAGAAATGGAGCAAAAGGATGTGAAGGAGAGAGGAGATGAAAGACAAAGATGTGAGAGAGAGAAAGTGAAGAGAGAAAAAGAGAGAGGGGGAGTAGAAAGAGAGAAGAGAATATGAACCATAAGAGTAGATTTTGTAAAAATTACAATCAAATAGAGATAAATAGTAGATTTTAGAAAGTTTAAGGTTTGCAAAATTTCAAATTATATAGTAATATAGTTAACGGTATTAGTAACAATGGAAAGTAAAGTAAGTGACATGAGTTTCAAGTCTAATGACATCAAAGCAAATACGAATTTTCGAGTTAAATTGATATTTCGGCAATTACGATGTTGAACAATATTGCAAGCAAAACCCCCTAAAATTTAACTTTTAACTACTTCTACCAAGCCATTCATGAAAAGCCACTTCCATACAATGTTCTAGCAAAACAATCACATCATTAGGAAGTTCTTTTTCTTTATGATCCACGGGCGTTCACGTGATTTGACATAATAATTGTGTTGACTGTTGACTTGTTGAGTAACACAACTTCAAAAAATAAAACTATTTTGCAATTAACCCTAACCTTTGATGCTTCCCTAAACTTGCATCTTTTTTGTGTGCACATCGAACCACTCAAGTTTACAATATCCAAAATAACATAATTCATGTTGGTCCATCAATTTTCCACCCTTCCATTTTCCTTACATGGAAATGAAATGATAATAAGATGTCCATGAAGATATCTTTTTGGTGCTTCGTTATATTTGGGAAATACTAAACGTCGTCCCAAAACTACTTAAATCACCCATTGAAATTACCAAATTGCCCTTAACAATATATTTAATACCCATATCGTCCCGTGTCTATAAATTAGGCATACGGTCTTGTATATTCATAATTTATCAGTAAAACACCACGAAAATGTCTGGCGAGGGTGATGCATCCGGTGAGGTAAGCCTGGCGCGGGGCAAATTTTGGGCAGAGCGTCTGCATTAGACGCCTCCCCCAAGGTGAGGGCGTCTGCTTAGGACGTCCTCCCCTTGGCCGAGGCGTCTAACGCAGACGCCTACGCAATGGGAGAGGCGTCTTATGTAGACGTCCTCCCCTTGGGTAAGGCGTCTTTAGTAGATGCCCTTCCCTTCTGTAAGGCGTCCTACGCAGACGCCTCACCCTTGGGGAGGGGCGTTTAACTCAGACGCCCCACCCATGGGGTAGGCGGCTAATCCAGACGCCTGGTAATTTTTGATTTTTTTAATTTCGATTTTATTTTTGTAGGTTCCGTTGGAAGATTTCGGTGGTGATGGAGTTGATTACAGTGAGTTATTTCAAACTACACAAATCTTTGCAACAATCGATGAAGCAAGTAAATGGGCCAAACAAGTAGCTATCGGAGTTGAGTTTTTTTTGGTCGTGTCGTCGTACAAAACAAGATCAGATAGTCGGATGAATTGTTATTTGAGATGCGACCGGCGAAATCAAATGGAGTCTCGGGATATGGATACTACACTTCGAAGAAACACCAAAAGAAAGGGTTGCGGTTGCCGTTTCTTAATAAAAGTGGTGGAGCGACGAGATCGTGATGGATGGGTTGTGGTTTTTAATAGTGGTCACAGACATCACAACCACAGACTGACAGTTTATCCAGAGGGTCATCGTCAAATTAGTGGTCTAAGTTCTGGGGCGAAGAAGATTGTTCGTGATATGACTGAGGCGCAAGCAAAACCACGGAACATCTTGAAGGCAGTAAAAGAAAAATTCCCGGAGGACAATCCAAATCAAAGGCATATTTATAATTTCAGAGATTACATGAGGAGGACAAAATCTGAAGACCGGAATCCCGTCCAGCAGTTTCTCTATCAAGCAGTGCAGTGTGAGTACTTACATTGGATTATGGCGGATCCAGAAACTGATGTCGTCACTCATGCTTTTTTGGCACATCCGACGTCAGTCCAGTTGTTGCGGACATGTCCTTTCGTTATCTGCATGGATTCGACTTACAAGACGAACAAGTATAAGATGCCTTTGTTCGAAATGATTGGGGTCACACCAACAAACATGAATTTCCTTATTGGATATGCGATTTTGATGTATGAATCTTACTCCAGTTATCTGTGGGTGATGGAGAAGTTGCGAGATCTGTTATTAGGGACTGTCAGCCCGACTGCAATAATAACAGACCGGGAGTTAGGCCTTATGCGACCGGTGAGAGAGGTTTTTCCTGACTCTGCTCATTTACACTGCACATGACACATCAACAAAGACGTATTCAACTACGCATACCACGTATTCGGCAAGAATAAGCAGATGGCAGAGACTTTGAGGCGTGGAAGGTGGAGGAAAATCATGCTTTCTACTTCAGAAGCCGAGTATGATAGAGCTTTGTATGCTCTGAAAGATTTGTATAGATCGTGGCCGGCTATCACGGAGTATCTAGACACCACGTGGTTGGTGCATAAAGAAAAGTTTGTGCTGAATTGGACGAACAAAGTCCTTCATTTTGGGAACACCACGAATTGTAGGGTTGAAATGCAGCTGACGAATATTCGAAACTTTCTTGAAGACTCGAGACGGCGAAATTTGACTAATTTCGGACATGCTCTATATCGTCACATAAATGGTCGAGTTTCGCATCACTGCTTGCAATTGCTGAGTCAGGAGGTGAAGAGAATGCAACAGTTAGACGATGAAGTTGAATATCGTTGTGAGTGCACTTTTCTGACTTCTCATGGGATACCTTGCGCATGTACCATCCGCGGATGTCTTGAATCAGACAACAGAATTTACTTAGAGCAGATTCATCCGTTTTTTAGGACACTTGTCATTGGGGAAGGAGCCGAGAACGCAGAGTTTGTGTCTCAGGCAGCTCAAGACGCCGAACATTTTCGCAGCCTGGTTGATGAGATTGAGGAAGTGACCCTACCGTAATTCGATCTGCCTCTCGGGTTTTATTCGAGCAGCTACACCCCGAACATTCGAATTTGAGAGAGCCTGCAGAAAAAACAAAGCTACGATGTCGACCAAGGGGAAAGTTGACACGACGGGACCCTAGTGCGTTTGAGTATGCAGAGCGAGGTAATGGTCGATCTTCAGGTAGTGGGAGTAGAGGTTGTGGTCGTTCTTCCGGTAGTGGAAGCAAAAGTCGTGGTCGATCTTCTGGTTCTTCGTCTGTGAGGGGAGGATCAAGTATACCATCCCTATATTTATTGTTATTATAATTTTGTTATTTATTTCAGTAAATATGTATCTTTTGTTATTATATGTAACTGTATTTTTTGTTCATATTGTAGTAACTGGACGGACTGACGTAGATGACTTCCCATATGTGGATAGAATTCCAGGAATCATTATGCCATTCCTACACCAGTGGAATGATGTACGTCCTGATGGAAATTGTGGATTTCGATGTGTCGCCGATGTTTTACACGGTGGTGAAGACAATTGGCAACTCGCCCGTCGTTCGATTTCAAATGAGCTAGCTGCGAACCCATCTTTTTATGAGCACGTATACTACGACGGTATGGCGCAGGCTCGTCACCGGATTAATTGGGGCGGGGGACCTTGTGGCGAGAATCACTACATGGAGACGTGGACGGACTTGTTTCCCATTGCAAATTTTTACATGTGTGCAGTTATGTTCTTCTCTCTCGGAAATGATGGTTCGTTGTAACCATGTCTTACAGTTCTACCTTGGGAGAGTCCGCCTACCGTGACGAGACCGTGCAGAGAGTTGATTATTGCTCATTTAGGGACTTACGCTCATTACATTCGTTTGGATTTGAATGAGGGATTCCCCGTACCTCCTATAGCGACTCTGTGGTTTCAAATACGAGATGAGAGTGTTATTGGATGGGAGCTGGAGTACCAAAATATGATAGCATATTGGCAACAATTATGTAAAATGTTTTGATATGTTTGTACAATTATGTAATATGTTTTGATATGTTTGTACATTATATAATGTTGCTTTATTATGTAATATGTTTTGATATGTTTGCTTTATTTGCATTACATATAATAGTACGAAAGGTTAGCAAACACAAATAAAAATAATAAGCGTATGACAGATAAGCAAACACAAATACAAACAATAAGCGTACGACATGTTAGCAAACACAAACACAAATACAAATAATAAGCGTACGACAGATAAACAAATATAAATGAAAATACTAAGAGTACGGTACAACAGATCAGCCTACTCATTACCCGAATCATGGTCGGAGATGCCTAACTGAGTATGCCACGACTGTATCAAGTCATCCAAATCTCCGCATGCAGCTCTCATGTCATCGTCTGGCAGCTCATCCCTCCTCTGCAAGAATGGCTGCATAGCCCGTATCATCTTACCCATCCACTGCACATAACATTAACATTAGCGTACATTAACAAAATATACGGTACAAATAAATATAGATAAAATGAAAAAATTACCAGATCGCCACACGTCCTATCTGGTGGTCGATCTGCTCTCCGGGAGGCACCACGGACGATGACAGGATGTGAGTAACTACCGAACCAATCAAGATAACGTGCATCACACTCGGAGGGGTCGCGACTACGTCTGAAGTCGCCAAGGAACAGTCGGCATGATCTCGGAAATGTCCGCCAAGTCGATTCCGTTGTAGAAGCGGGGAACCTGACGTCGTACGTCGCTGCAGTCGCAGACCGCACCGCATGCTCTGGTGTCGGGATGTCAACCAGGATCACCTGAACATATCCTAACTGACGCAAGACACGATCGGACATATAAGGCTCTATGATATCCCGATAACGAATAAGACCCATCAATAAAGTCCTCGGGACCTCCCCTGCTGGGTCAGGACCATAGGGTAACCACTCCACCTAAACTTTAACACATTAATAATAATACATCTTAAAATTAAATAAATAAATGTAAATGGTGTAAAGTTTGATACCTCTGATGCAGTCATTTGATCTAGCTGTGCGCGGATTGAACGCAATCGTCCATCGCTCGTGTCCTCGCTCCGGACGGCCCACATACCCGAACGTGGATGACCCTCCTCGATAATCTTCCGCTCACGATGTGGGCGCAATGCGGGAAAGTACTCGTATATCCACGCCTGCAACAACGTAAGACAACTTGCAATCCCAGAACAATCCGCACGGCTAGCTATCCCAAGCTGACGGTACAGGTATGCCAACGTCGTTGAGCCCCACGAGTACTCACGAACGGTGTCCGGGTCCCTAGCCTCCAATAGATCGCGTGGTCTGATCCGGCAACCACTCTTGTCGACAAACAAGACGGCTCCGAGCATCAAGAATAGGTACGCCGTCAACTGTGTATCATCGGCCCGCGGAGGTCGTGCCCGTCTGCATAGGTCCTCAAGGGAGTCGATGCCGACACCACCACCACTCCATAAAGTTGTATCTCTCGCCAGACCATCAGGTGTGACACCAAGCAACTCTGCCACATAACACCTCAGCTCAGACGTCGACCCCTGAGCACTAACCAGACGACCATCCACAGGAATGCGCAGGATCTGGAAAACATCGTGAAGCATGATCATCATCTCTCCAAAAGGCATGTGAAAAGTGTTGGTGTCAGGCTGCCACCGCTCCACAAATGCAGAAATCAAAGGCATGTCGAGATAAGGGAACATGTTGTACGGTAAGTGCCTCAAATGCGTGGCACTAATCTTCTCTCTGATATCAGCACTCAGTGTAGACCGCCAACCTTGTAGTGTTGTACAGGCTCTGTGCCGATTATGACACTTCAGAACCTTCCGATCCTCTCCGTCCCAGATCCGTCTAGCGATGTGACCCCAGAAACTAGGAATGACGCTCTCATCTAAAGGACCACCAGGCGTCATACTGCTCACGATCCAAGAATCGTCCTGGACCCTCTTCTTCTTCTGAGCGCGGGGATCTACAGTGCACGAGCTCGAATTCTCGGTCGTAAACCTCCCACCCCTACCCTTCCGCACCATCCATCCGCGCGGAAGTAGAACTACCCGCTCGACCACGTCCTCTGCTATACTCCCCCTGCCTCTCCACCTCCGGGCGCTCTAACTCATATGGGTCATCATCGTCGCTCCCATCGTTGGGACTGTCCACATGCTCATCATCGAATGAATCATCATCCTCCTCACGACGACGTAATGCCTCTCTCTCCCTCCTGACCGAAGCAGATATCCCCTGTCTACGTGGATGACGCGGTGCTGAATCATCATCTAAAGAACGGAATGCGTGTAATGGTATCGACTTGCTTTTCCCTCCACTGTGACCCGATGACTATTAATTGAAATTTTAAATACAAATTTGTTAAATTCGTTAAACTAAATTATCTTATTTATTACAATTGTTAAACTAAATCAAAATTTGTTAAACTAAATTATCACAATTGTTAAACTAAATCAAAATTTGTTAAACTAAATTAAAACAATTGTTAAACTAAATCAAAAATTGTTAAAACTAAATATCACAAATGTTAAACTTAATAAGAATTTGTTAAATTAAATTTTCAGATTTATCACAATTTATTAAAGTAATTATCAGATTTAATAATTAAAAAAACAAAAATTATGGAGGCGCCTGCGAGAGACGCCTCCCGCATGGTGGAGCGGCTTACTCGGACGCTCGCCCCATGCGGGGGGCGTCTCCCTCAGACGCCGACCAGTTTTTTTAATTTCTTTAATACAAATAAATAACGTAATGTTACTGTATACGGGTACACCGGGGAAACTGCTGGCTGCTTGCCTGGCCTCCGAGACATTCGTAATCTTCTGTAGTAGGTATATGAAGAGAAAGTTTTGAGAAAAGAGTGAAATGGTGAGATATATAAGCAAAAATAGGACGAAGGACAATTTGGTAATTTCAAGGGGCGATTTAACTAATTTTGGGTTGATGTTTAGCAATTCAGTTATATTTTACATTTAGACAAGATGCATCTTCCCAAATTGGGTGACATACCTAATTCCCAAATTGGGTGACACTCCATGGTATAAAAGAGGAAACGTACGTGTGTTTCCATTTTTGTGGTTGGTTGGGTCGTATTCATGGGTTCCTCATGATGTCTTATGTCTATGTCTAGAGTCCTTTTCAATAGGCACCTGTCAAACACTTACCTAATCAGGAGGGCATCTTTATGAGGTTAATAATTTTAGGAAAATGATTTATGAACGCAGCGCGTCACGGACACGCTCTACGTGGACATCCATGTCAGCCCTTACGTGGCCAAGGCATGAATGTTTTTTTGTTTTTTCTTCCTGATGTCCACTCAAATCACATTAAATGTGTTTCAACTCAGCACGTTCTCTCTCTCCACCCAAATACAAATATGATGACACTCTTTCTTTCTTCTTCATTCTTTCTCTCCAGAATAAATCACCATTTCGAGCAAGATATTAGGTCGAAGAAGCGTCTGATACCGACTCCCAGGATTCTTCACAGCGTAAGCAGCGTGAATGGGACGGTGCGAAGACTTCCCGATGTTCTTGTCAGCGTTAGCATTGTGAATGTGACGATCCGGTGGTGAAGACTTCGCACCACAACATCTTTGCTGCATTGTTGGGGTAAAATATACAGTGAGAGGTTTGTTGAGTTTGTGCGGGGGTGGCAGGGGGCGGCAGCCCCTGCGGGGGACGTGAGTCCCCCCCCCCCCCCCCCCCCCCCCCCCCCCCCCCGCAAAGCGAGCGGACAGAGGGAGCGCGCTTTGCGGACGTTTTTTTGTTTTGATATCATATTATTGCATTCCATATATTGATTCGTTTATTCCGACAATAATGAAGCCATATATTATTCCGGACTGCAAATACACTTATTCCGGACTGTAAATACACTTATTCCGATTCCGGACAGCAAATACACTTATTCCAGACAGCAAATCCACTTATTCCGGACAAACTTTATGTTCCGTTTCTAGACACACTTTATTCTTAAACCGGACAACAAATACACTTATTCCGGACAACAAATACACTTATTCCGGACAACAAATACACTTATTCCGGAAAAACTTTATGTTCCGTTTCTGGACAAACTTTATTCTTAAACCGGACAACAAATACACTTATTCCGGACAGCAAATACACTTATTCCGGACAGCAAATACACTTATTCCGGACAAACTTTCTATTCCGTTTCTGGACACACTTTCTTCTTATTCTGGACCACTACACTTATTCCGGACTGCAAATACACTTATTCCGGACAGCCAATACACTTATTCCGGACAACAAATCAACTTATTCCGGACAAACTTTATGTTCCGTTTCTGGACACACTTTATTCTTAAACCGGACAACAAATACACTTATTCCGGACAACAAATACACTTATTCCGGACAGCAAATACACTTATTCCGGACAAGCTTTCTGTTCCGTTTCTGGACACACTTTCTTCTTATTCTGGACAACTACACTTATTCCGGACTGCAAATACACTTATTCCGGACAGCAAATACACTTATTCCGGACAACAAATCAACTTATTCCGGACAAACTTTATGTTCCGTTTCTGGACACACTTTATTCTTAAACCGGACAACAAATACACTTAGTCCGGACAACAAATACACTTATTCCGGACAGCAAATACACTTATTCCGTACAAACTTTCTGTTCCGTTTCTGGACACACTTTATTGTTATTCTGGACGACTACACTTATTCCGGACTGCAAATACACTTATTCCGGACAGCAAATACACTTATTCCGGACAACAAATCAACTTATTTCGGACAAACTTTATGTTCTGTTTCTGGACACACTTTATTCTTAAACCGGACAACAAATACACTTATTCCGGACAACAAATACACTTATTCCGGACTGCAAATACACTTATTCCGGACAGACACATAACGTAAACAGGACAAACACATAATGTAAACTGCACATACACATAAAGTAAGCTAGACAAATTAAGTTGATCCAACGTAAAACTTAAAAACAAATATTTTATTATGATAAGTGTGGGCTCTGCACGAATAATGAGACTGCACGATGTCCTAGGGTCTGCACACTGTCTTATCTGTGTATTGGGAAATGAATCGTTCAACTTAAAGAACCGGCATTTTTTAAAAAGACCAAAACGCGCGAAGAGAAATTTCGCTGACTGGACGCTGACTCAAAGAAAAATATCTGAGCTGTACAGATCCACGTAAGGCGCGTCCGTGACGCGCGCGTCCGTCTATCACGGTTCATAATTTTATATCTTAGTACTAATTGTGCAAGTTCAATTTGTCAATAGATTTTTATCCTTGGATTAGCGAGAATAGAATTTCAGCATGTGAGCTACATATTAGCGTTGAATTTTTAAAAAGTCTATGATGTCTTACAAAATTAATTTTTTTATATCTTCTGAAAGCTTTGGTATCTCATTCCAATTGCACCCCAAATGGAGCCAGAGTTGTTGGAGCGTGCGTAGACTTGGGTAACGGGCCGGCGTGCCGTGCCAAGCCGGTCAACCGTGTTGTGTCAGCCCGACACGGCACGAGACCCATGTCTAAGCATGCGTGATCGTCAGGCTAGTTACTTGTTGAGAATTTGAGATTTACGTGGGTATGCAATTTAATTAATACAACTAAACATTTTATCTAATTTTAAATTATATCAACGACAAACTTTTCTATTCAAGAATCCACATATTATGGATCTTGAGATGAGTGGTGCCAGTGCAAGACCGTGGAGTCCACTCTACCTGGTTTCTCGTCTTTTGTTTAAGTCCAATAGAAACAAATGGACTCAACTAATTTTATTTATGTTATAATTCATTCTTTTGTTGGAATATAATACAAGTTAGAACACATACAAGTTTGATAGTGTTTGGTGTTACTTTCCGTTGTTAAAGTTGATTGTAGATCCACATTCTACTATTCACGAGAGAGGCAAACCCACTTTCCAATATCGCTTAACTAATATGGCCAGAGATTGAGATACTGAGGGTGTGTTTGAATGTCTTAAAAACAGACGTAATTTTCGATAAAATCTTGATTTTTCAGTTTGTGGTATCCAAACAAAATTTGTCAGACCTCGGATTCATGGAAATCTGAGCCGAGTTTTTGATATTTTATACTAAATTTCAAAAAATGAGAAATCAGGTTTTTTCCGTTTTGGGTGGGACTCACGCATAATGTTTGTTGTTTGGACATCGTTTGTTGTACAATTACATATTTTGTCACTAGATTTTTTACTGTTATTGTGATATCCTAACCATTATTAGGGTGCTAATGGTGATTAGTGAGAGTAGGTAGAGGTTTGACTTGGGAGGAGAGTGAGAGAGAGTATGGTGAGGCATGGTGGGAGACGTGGGTGGTATGGGGGTGATGGCTGGGGGTGGTTGGTTGGTTGGCTTTAAAAGAAACCATCCATCCTCCTTCATTCTTCTTCTTCTTCGTCTTCTTCTTCAACTTCTTCCTTCCTTCCACTGACCATCACTCTCATCTTTCCTTTTTCCGGCGAAGCAGCGACGACGGCTAGCGAGGAGGACGGTGGGGTCGTGGCCTTGAGGCGCGAGGCACATGGAGTCTGACGCGAGGAAGAGGACGTGCGAGGGGTTGTCGTTGTGGACGTCGAACGAGCTCCGGCAAGCTCCGTCTTACGCGAAAGGTATGCCAAGTTCTTGCATTAGAGTTTTGCTCACACGAGCGTGCGTGAAGGTTTGGTTCGTCGTCGGAGGTCGGAGACCTCGCTGGCGACGAGGGAATCAAGTTATACTTGGCAAGGCCAGGTTGATTCCAGTTAACGGTTGACCAGTGTATGGTTGTGGTCGACCAGTCTTAGTGTAAATCTCTAATTTTACCAAGCATCGGTCGAACGATGCTTTGCGGCGGTCGACCGGTTGAACATATTTTGTTGGGTTCAGAGAGTCCCTGCTGTTTTCGGTCGAACGGGGTCGTAAGCCATTCAACCGTTTCTTGGTGATTTTGTTGGACCGAGCATTGACCGTCAAAACGGTCGACCGCTCTACACTATGTTCTGACTGATGACTTGTGTTCACTTAATGTTTCATCGATTGTTCGATGTTTGGTTCGACCAATAGCAAATGTAGGTGAACCCCTGATTGTGGTCGAACGGGACCCCTAAGTCTTTCGACCGTTGTCTTGATTTTGACTTAGTCTTAGTCTGGATTTTGACCATGTAGAGGTCGACCAGTTTTCACCTTTTGTTCGACTGTTGGGGCTTGAGTTGTGAGCCCGGAGTTTGACCGATTGTAGGCGTCTGTTCGACCGGTTCCCTTGGGATCGGTCGACCGGTACACCTTTTTCGGCCAACCGCTTGTGCCCAGAATTGAATCCTCGTCCTAGTGGAGTGTCAACTCTGTCACGGAAACCCGTGTCCTCACCTAGAGCATGAGCTGGGAGGTGACGGTGGGTGCGTTGGTCGTGTCTGCCCAAGGACCGCCGTATGGAAGAGTGTGGATACTTGGGACAAGCCACTTCCATATTATAGACTGTGGCGTAGTATAGGCTTTACTTGACTCATATTAGAGTAGTAGACCTGAGAGATTGTGAATCCCAATGCACAATGTTGCACGGCTCTACGGAGCGAGATGACCCTGCGGACTTCAGTCCATGTGAGTCGATTCGCCGGCCTTATGGGCGACGAATACCTTCGACTGCCCTTGATGGCGACTATTGTATCGTCTGATGTTGTTCCAGACGTGTTTTGACCCGAGTCGATGTTGTTCTGATGGGTGTACTGATCGACGATGTATTCTGGCAAGTAGCTTGGTTGTGGCAAAGTCAGGTGAGATGGACCGACCTAAGCAACGACTCCGTCAGTGTGGTAACACGAGTTCAGATTTGTTACTACTGACGCGGACGTGCCTAACCGAACCCCATGATTAGTGTAGCCGCGTGTGGGGTGCATTGCATAGTTTCCGTAAGACCTTATGTTCCTACGGTCGATCCTTACAGGTGACCCGATGATGGATTAGTGGTTTGGTGGACAAATGTCCTTATTGACCCTTGGAGGGTGATGTTTACAGTTTGCATTGTATGTTACCATGTTATACTGGTATGATAGGTTAATTTCTATATTTGAAGCATGCATATAGGTGAGGAACATAAGGTCTGGGATCTATCTCGATATATCTTGATTCCCAAGATATATGCATTTTCAATGCATATATCGTTTTGTCAATGTATGCACGTTGACTGAGGCCAATGAGTCTACGAGATCTATCTCGATATATCTTGATTCCCAAGATGTATTGAGCCTCACCCATATCTTTCATTGAAAATGCAGATTTCAATGAACTTCTCGTTTGCTCAAGCAAAGGAATATGATTTCCCATGACCAATATGTCATCGACATATAAGATTAGGAATACTACATGGCTCCCACTAACCTTCTTGTTACAAGTTTCTTCCTTACTTTGAATGAAGTGAAGCTTCTTCACTTCCTCGTCAAAGCGTTTGTTCCAACTCCTTGATGCTTGCTTCAATCCATAAATGGATCTTTGAAGCTTGCATACATTCTCGCTATTCTTTGGATCTTCAAAACCTTGAGGTTGTATCATGTACACATCCTCTTCCAAGTTCCCATTAAGGAACGCTGTTTTGACATCCATTTGCCATATTTCATAATCATGAAACGCAGCAATAGCGAGCATTATCCGAATAGACTTGAACATGGCAACTGGTGAAAAAGTTTCATCATAGTCAATTCCTTGAACTTGAGTGAAACCCTTCGCTACAAGCCTTGCTTTGTAGGTTGTCAAGTTCCCATCCATGTCCATCTTCCTCTTGAAAACCCATTTATTTTGAATGACATTTTTCCCTTGAGGAAGGTCAACCAAGTTCTACACTTGATTATCATATATGGATTCTATTTCGGATTCCATGGCTTTAAACCATAGTTTGGAGTCTTTTCTTTCCATTGCTTCTTGGAAGGTCAAGGGATCATTGGTATCAAGTACCATGATTTCATGAAGTCCCAGATACAAGTCAGGTTTCTTCCTTTCCCTCGTTGACCTTCTAAGTTCTTTTGGTTCTAGGTGTACTTCTCGAACTTCTTCCACAATTTCTTGCGGAATTGGTTCATGTTCAATTCTCGAACGCACACTTGGTGGGGAAAATTGAGTTTCTCTCACAATTTGTTGCGAGGGTCTCTCACTCATGCTCCCACTAACCAAAGGAACCTCGGTTGGGCCTTCATGATCTTGAATGTCATCATTCATGTCATGATCTTGTAGAGTATCTTGAGTTTCCTCAAGCACAACCCTACTCCCACTACTTTTTACTCTTTCTAGAAATTCCTTTTCCAGAAATGTGACATCCCTCTCTATAATCACTCGATTGGAGGTGATATGCCAAAAGTAGTATCCTCTTGTCTCACGAGGATAACCAATAAAGAATCACTTATCCGCTTTTGGTTGAAGTTTGGTTGACATCAATTTCTTGACGTAAGCCTCACAACCCCAAATCTTGAGAAAATTGAGCTTGGGTGTTTTACCACTCCATAGCTCATAAGCAGTTTTCTCCACGGATTTGGATGAAACATTATTTAGTGTGTAAGCCGCAGTTTGTAGTGCATAACTCAAAAGGTAAAGAGGTAATTCCACATGACTCATCATTGACCGAACCATGTCGAGCAATGTCCTATTCCTCCTTTCGGATACCCCATTCCACTGAGGTGTACCGAGAGGGGTGATTTGAGGTACAATACCAAACTCCTTTAGGTATGAGTCAAAATCGGCACTTAAGTACTCACCTCCACGATCCGTTCGTAGAGACTTGATTTTCTTGTCGAGTTGGTTCTCTACTTCATTCTTGAATTCTTTGAATTTGTCAAAGGATTCACTTTTGTTTCTCATTAGATAAACATAGCCATAAGGACTATAATCATCCGTGAACGTAATGAAGTACCTGAAACCATCTCGTGCACTAGTACTCATTGGATCACATACATCGGAATGTATGAAATACAACAAGCCACTCGCCCTTGGACCTTTCTTCTTGAAAGACCTTTTGGTCATTTTTCCCATTAAACATGGTTGGCACGTCTCCAATGATTTAAAATCAAGTAGACCAAGAAGGTTAGCTTCTTGCAATTTCTTGATGCGTTTTTCATTTATGTGACCAAGTCGATAGTGCCACAAGAGAGTATCATTCTCGTGAGTGATCTTAAGTCTTTTGTTATTGATATTAAAGATTTGTTTATTATTCAATTCAAGCAAATAGAGACCATTCCTTATGAATGCATTTGCATAGAAAACACCATTCTTCGATATAGACAAGCAAGAATTTGAAATATTTATATTAAAATTATCCATATCTAAACATGATACCGAAATAATGTTCTTGCTAATCGAAGGCACATAATAAACATTCTTTAGACATAAATTTAAACCACTACATAATTGAAGCACCATAGAACCTTGTGCAACCGCAGAAACGTTCGCACCATTTCCGACCTTCAATTCTACCTCGTTCCTTACGAGTTCCTTCCTATCCATGAGTAGTTGCACATTAGAAACTATGTGAGCACAAGATCCGGTTTCAATTACCCAATCCTGGACAGAGGTGGCTAAATTTATTTCAATAACAAATATACCTTTGGCCTTTTTGGGGCGCCGACATTCAATCACTCCGTTGTCAAGGTCTTCCTTGTACTTGGGGAAATTTGGCAGGATGTATCATTTTTCACCGCAGTGAAAGCACTCCGTATTGGGAGTTGGAGATTTCTGAGATTTCCCCTTTGAGGCACTCGCACGAGCACCTCCTACTCCCTTGCTCTTTATTGAACCACTTTTGGTAGATTTGCCCTTTCCTTTACCAATCTTTTGGCTCCTCCCATGGACGGCAAGGACATGCTTGTCCCTACCCTTGCCCATGTCAACTTTAGCAGTTTTTAGAGCGTTGTGCAGCTCCTCAAGACTCACCCTTTTTTCACGCACGTGATAGTGCATCACAAAGTCCTTAAAGGACGGGGCTAGAGAGCCAAGAATCATATCTTCAGCAATGTCCTCGGGCATTGGTGAAGAGAGCTTTGCCAACTTCTCAAGGTACCCTTGCATCGTGAGAAAATGCATGGATACCGATGTTCCTTCCGCCATATGACACCTTGTGAGTGTGATGGTGGTCTTATAACGCTCCTTTCGGGCACTATCCATGAACATCTTAGACAAAGCCTCCATGGTCTTCTTGGGTTTTGAATCCAAGTATTTCGCTTGAAGCGAGGCACCCATGGATGCTAGCATGAGACCGTGAACTTGGTTCTCTTGGTCTTCCCACTTGGCTTTAGCCTCTTTCTCTTCATCAGTTAATCTCTCATTCCACTTTGGGATTGGACCTTCCAAAATGTGAGATAGTTTCTCAAACTTTAACACGATGTTGAGTTTGAGTTGCCAACTAATGAAGTTTGAGCCATCATTCGCTAAAGGGTGTTTTTCTATCATGGATCGTACGATAGGTTGGATGTTCGACATTTTCTACAAAATAAATCATAAAGGATTTTAATGCCAATTTTATGTTTATCATACATACATACAAATGTAAATGCTGCAAATAAAAATTTTGCCCATAAATGCAACAATCCAAGATCCCATCAATTGTAATATAGACTAGCTAATGACTATCGAATACATTACAATATCAAGGTAAGAAAAGCATTTGCTAATCACAACCTTTTTAAATTTTAGCAACATTAGCATCATCAAACTCTTTGTGATTCTTGTCGTTTTAATTATGAGGGAATACGACCTATCCTCGTTAAGAAAAACTTTTTCCCAAAACCGAGCGAGGGCTCTAGGTAATGTTAAGAAAACTTATTTTCATTTGATACGAGATACGTTTATCCATTGTATTCACAACTAAGCATACTTGGGGTTCACTAGGGTGAAGCGCACCTCATATATCTAGTCGTGGCACAACAATAGACAACCATTATATCTCCCACTATTCCCAAAGATGGAGGGAGCTATCTCCCGCTAAGGGCGAGCAGAGTATCCCTCGATCGATGACTGCTAGTGGATGAAATAAGAAAGAAAATTACTTTTAATTTTGTTGGACAATTTCATATATTAACATGTGATTCAGAATTTTAGGTTATCATGCATATTATCATTCATACACATCCTAACATTCAATCACATTCATCACATGCATAACAAAAATTAAACCATTCACACAATCCACATCGTGTGAGTTTATATCTTCCATTTGATCCTTGATCCTCGATTCCTGATCCTCGATCCTCGATCAATGTGCTACAACGGCGACTTCCTCTTGCACCGGAGATGTAGATTTTACAGAAAATAAACATGCTCCTCACATTCGATAAAAAACCGACTAGTGCAAGTCCTATGTAAAACCTCTCAAATGCAATGCAATTATCTAAAGATAGAAAAGAGAAAATTTTGGCTTTTACATATAAATAAGCCCTTGTATAATAATAATTACAAACATTCATAGGTGCTGATTTGGAACATATAAACTCACAATTCCTGCAAAGACAACTCGAGCATCCATGCACACAATATTGCTATAAACTATACAACCTAGTTTATCAATCATCTAGAATCCCAAACAATTCTTTGAAAAAACATTTTGAAATCCATTAAAAACGTTTTTCATCCATCCATTAGTTCAAAAACAATTTTGAACCGCTGTCCATCCAATTTCCTAAAAGGAAAGACGAACCGCAGTTTTTCGGTTTTGTTGATTCTCTTACAAAACAATCGTTTATGCTTAAAACGAAATTATTGCAAGTTAGACTTATGTTTAAATCATAATTCTAATAATTACATGACATGTTTTAAACCACTTAAAACATTCAAAACGAATTATTACAAAGAATTATTCCAACAAAACATTTAAAGACCGAAAAAACTGGAAAATCGAATTGTTCGAACCCTAGATGGTAAACTAAATTTGTTTATAGTTTCAAATCATTAGAAAATTGAACCCTATGCTCTGATACCACTGTAGGATTTCAAGTTTAATTGCACATATATATTTTCGAAATTTTTATGCACAATAAGGATCAATTACAATTTTCTATGATTTGTTTCATGCATGCATCAGCTTATTTAAATAACTAGTTTCAAAACTTTATTAAAAAAACATGGGCTCTGAATTTCATACCTAGAAGTTCTCTAAAACTTCTTGATGATCCGAAGACGTTGAGGATGCTTGTCGCTGCGCCAGATGCCCCCGAGTATTCATCAAACTCTAAACAAGATCGGAGAGAGAAGAGCTAGCCTCTCAATCTCCAATATGGTTTAGAATCTAACTACTAACCCCTCTTTAGTTCACTTGAGAAGAAGATATCTGAAAACTAAAACTAAACTCAAGAATTAAGGAAAATTCGTGGAGAATTATGGAGAGAGATGTTTGCACAAGAAGATAATGAATTAATTAATAAGGTAATGAGATAAACTTGTATTTATAAGTTCTCTCCAAATTACATATTCATGTGCAACCTCTTGCCCATGATTTCATGCAAACTTCAATCTAACCATCCATTATTTGCTAACAAATAATCTCAGCCACAAATTAAATCAGTTATGGACCAATTCCACGCATGATCTAATTTATTCTTCAGAAAACCGTCTGGACCGGTCGACCGTTTGGAGGTTCGGTCGACCGTTTAGACCAAGTTTCGGTCGACCGTTAATAACTCGGTCGACCGTTCGTAACAGAAAAATATTTCATCGCAATGTTCGGTCGACCGAAAACGAACAGACGAAATCCCCTGTTACGATCGAGACACATCCGGTCGACCGTGCAATATTCGGTCGTCCGTGCAATATTCGGTCGACCGTTTACTGCTTAGTGGTCGACCGTTTTTGCACAGTACTGCAGACTGGTCAAATTTTGGTTTAACCCCTACAAAATTTGACATTTCGGGATTAGTAGTAAGTTCACAACTTATGTAACATATTATCCTATGTAATGATAAATCATTACACCCCATAATATTTACATCACATATGAATTTAATTTAGATTCTAATTATGTTATTAATCACAACATAATTTGATTTTGTTTGTTCACCACATGTGTCATATTTTCTACATGAAACCCGACACACCTTATGAACTCAAAATCCCCATTTCTTGTTTCCCAGTTTTGTGGTGTGACCTATGAGAGGATCTAAACTAAGTTGACAGTGATATTAAGAGCTTAATATCACAAGCTATAAGCGGTATCTAGCTACACATTATAGCTCCCAATTAGTTAGATGTCTTAATTCCACTCGAACCAAAACCCGGTCCATTTAGTGATGGAGTGCACCACTTGTGTCCGTCCCTTGCCTCATGATATTAAGAATACACACAAAGTAGTATTGTGTCATCTTTGTATTAGTATTCATTTCTTGATCTCTTTAAGCTAGTTATAAATATGTGACTTAACTCAAATCACATTGTGCACATTATAACTTTGCTTTATCAAGGGGCCCACTAATATCATCACTCAATCAAGAGGGGCAATGATAATCTTTTGACTAACTATCTTCTCCAACAAAAGTCATACTTAACCAACCAATGCCTTCACACTACACTTATCGATAGCTCAAGACACTAGTCTAATCAAGCATTTCTTAAGTGATCGGATATAAGTCTCATATCAAAGGACCAAGGACACAGTAAAACATTAATGACACAGAAAACACAATTCTATAATGTTTTACTTATTAGGTCTATTCTGTATACAAAAGTAGTATTTTCCTCTTTTGTGTACTCGTGTTGTCACTCAGTTGTAGAGCTACAATGATCTATGACCAACACGACAATCTTAACTCGGTAATTAATGTCCCATGTTAATTACCATGATGGTGAATATCTTTTGTTTTATGTAAACCATTATCTTTTCGAGCTCTACGGTTAAGGACCAAGAGTCTCTTCCTTAACACTTCTAAAAGACGAATAACATAAACAAGGAACAAAATGATTTCTCATTCAATTCATAATAATTGACAGTTAAAAGTAAAACTTTTAGAACACATTCCCTTCAAAAGTCAGGTGAGATGGACCGACCTGAGCAACGGGTCCGCCAGTGTGGTAACACGAGTTCAGATTTGTTACTACTGACGCGGACGTGCCTAACCGAACCCCATGATTAGTGTAGCCGCGTGTGGGGTGCATTGCATAGTTTCCGTAAGACCTTATGTTCCTACGGTCGATCCCAACAGGTGACCCAGTGATGGATTAGTGGTTCGGTGGACAAATGTCCTTATTGACCCTTGGAGGGTGATGTTTACAGTTTGCATTGTATGTTACCATGTTATACTAGTATGATAGGTTAATTTCTATATTTGAAGCATGCATATAGGTGAGCTTGATATACGGGGTTTCCTTATGGAAACTCATGCATTGTTATTATGTTTGCATTTCAGGACCGTATTGTAGGATCTAATAGGCCCTAATATTAGTCTAAAGGGGAGGGGGGCTGAATAAACTGTAGGATCGTGTGGGTTATGGGTTCACTAATCACCTTTTAATGTAATCACCTACTTGTTTAAGCAAGCGATATGCACAGCGGAAATTTAAAACAAAACAAGCAAGTGTAGGAAATATGCAAACCACAAGAAGTCGGGTCGATTTTTATAGAGGTTCGGCACCCCACCCGGGTCCTAATCCTCTCTTGCAAGCTCCGCTCGGATCACCGAGCTCCGCCTACGACTTCACTATCCGCTCCCCGTTCCGGGCCGGGAGACAAAGCCTTACAACTGTCAAACTCGCGAACAACCCTCGCCGAGCTTGGAATCTTCTTCTCACAATCCGAGAAGGATGCTTCGGGCTTTCACCGGAGCCTTTACTTTCTTTGACAGCAAATGTAACTTGAGTGGAACAAACTCTCTAAACTTTGAGCACACTTGAATGAGATTGGAAATATGATTAAGTGTGGAGATTTGAGGTTTGGAGTGTATGGAATTCTCTCTAAAGTTTGGGACAAGTTTGTAGTGGGAGAGTTGTGTTAAAATGTGTTTTACAACTCTATTTATAAGCATTAGAGAGAATAGATCCGTTGGGACAAGATTTGGTTGGATATTGTGCAAAGAACACAAAGCAGAAAATCGGGCTGCAAATCTGTCCAGAAACGGTCGACCGAACGCTTGGGTTCGATAGGGATACGGTCGACCGAAATATGAATCGGTCGACTGAACACTTAAGTCAATTAAGAAAACGGTCGACCGAACAAGATTACCGGTCGACCGAACAAGCGTTTCGGTAGAGGGAAAAATGGATCGGTCGAACGAAATTGTGCTGACCGATAGCAGGGGATTTTGACAAGGTTAAACGGTCGACCGAAACTGGTTTTGGCGGTCGACCGATTATAGACAGGCACTTTGGGTTTGTCAAGTGATGAAACAACGGTCGACCGATCGTGGTCCTCGGTCGACCGATACATGAAATACATTTGGGGTATTTTTGGTTTAATACGAATACGACCGTTGGGTATATACGACAAAAGTAACGGTCGAGAAAATATGATCTGACGGTCGACCGAAAGATATGGTGCGGTCGACCGAAACTAGACAGGGAAACACAAACATGATTAATTGATCATCCGGTCGACCGAACGGCACGTTGCGGTCGACCGAATGTGGGCAGACTTTTGCAATTCAGGTTTTGGTGTTTTCCGGTCTAAGTTTGGGTGATCTATTGAAGTCCAAATAATGTGAAATTTTGTGTGTGACTTCTATAGGGAACCTAGTGTGTGATTAAGTTGATTTTAGATCAAGTATGCTCAATTACACTTTGTTCCTAAGACTCAAAAGAAATTAAGATTACATGTCTTCGATTTAGCTTTGATTACATGTCTTGACTTCATTTCCATCTTTCTTGAGTCTTGATCACCTGTAGAGGTTAGCACAATACAATATATATGCAATGCATAGTGTGTGCTACTCTAATTAAGATTAGGTTGATTAAATCATCAAAACATAAGATTAAGGCCAAAAAGCCAACAATCTCCCCCTTTTTGATGATGGCAACCGATATCTTAATACTTGAAATTTGTATATGTAAACTATGCATATAAATGCTCCCCCTATGGATGTGCATAGTTTTTGTTCAAATTTTATCAAGTTTTTTTTCAAGTTACCCCCTTAATTATCTCTCCCCCTTTGACATCCATCAAAAACAACAATTAATTAAGACTTTAAGCATAGAGTTTGGATGTCTTGTAATGAAGTTGCTCCTCCTAAATTTTGCACTTCATTACTCTAATTAAAAGATATAACATTTAAGCTCCCCCTATCAATAAGGCTGAATGGAAACAATGAGTATGATTCAAGTTAAGTTCATTTAAGTTTCAACTTAAGCCTTATTCTAACATCCATTTAAAATTTGACATTTAAAATCAATGGATATGATATATGATTTGCAATGAATGGGGTTTATGATTTGCAATGAATTAAACGTTAAGATATGACAGTTTAGCATATGAAACTAGATTAGAGCTAATTTTCAGAAAATTTCAAAGATAGAAATTTATACCAAACTTGAATCTTGAATAGCTCCAATCTTGATTTGGTGATGCAACCGGATTCGAATTCGACGCTTTGGCTTACCCGGTCACCACCAATCTCCTCCTCAAGTACCTACAAGTGTAGATTTTGGTACCCAAACTACTTTGGGTCCTTGAACATTAGCTTTTGGGATCCAAACCATTTTGGTTTTGGGTGCCCACACACTTGAGGAACTATGGTTAATGAACATATGCTTACCATTTAGAGTAGTGTGAGATACATGGTTTTTCAATTTAAAATTGTAACCTAAACCATGTTTTTGCAAAGATTGCCTTTGACTACCTAATAGCATGTTAAGCATATGAGTTCCATTAGTGAATCTTTCTAAATCTTTTCTTAATTGCAAGTTAGAAGCTTGAAGATTTAGTTGATCACAATCTATAGGTGTTGCTCTTAATTTTTCAAGATTTGATGCATTCTTTTCAAATTTAGCAATCACCTCATTCTTCTCATTTATGCATGTATCAATTTGGCTTTGGAGATCTTTGATTAACTTTCTAGCATTCTTGTTTTTATCACATATGATCTCATATTGTTTAACTAAATCATGGAATGCATTTTGAAGTTCATCATAAGAATAAGTTTCTTCTTTAGAACATGAACTATCACTAGCATATGATTTAGATGAGCAAGAATGTGATCTACTAGAGTAAGAGTTAGAGGATACCTCACTTCCTTCATCTTGAATTGCCATGTAGCACATATGTGCATATTCCTTTGTTGATGAAGGTGTGGTTGATTTGGATGACGATGAAGACGATGAATCGTCCCAAGTAGCCTTATGAGCTTCCAACTTCTTCTCTTTTCTCTTACTTTTCTCCTTTTCTTTTCTCCTCTCCCTTCTCTCCTTTTTCTTCTCCCCTTCTCTCCTCTCATTTTCACTCTCCTCCCTCTCTTTTTCTTTTTCTCTTTTCTCACTTCTTCTACCTCTTCTTTCATTCTTTTCTCCCTTATCTCTCTTGAGGTATTTGAAGAAGTCTTTGGCTAGGACCTCAATGTCCTCTTCTTCCACTCTCCTTGGCTCATCAAAGTTTGCATGTAATGCCAAGGTGGATGTCTTCTTGGTGGCTTCCTTCTCCTTCCGATGATTGATTTGAAGTTCATAAGCCATCAAGTTTCCAATTAATTCCTCCATCTTGAGTTGGGAAAGATCGTGTGCTTCTTCAATTGCAACCACCTTATCTTCCCAATCGTGGTTTAAAGACCGGAGGAATTTCCTTGTCATCTCTCCTTCATTTAATCTTCTTCCAAGAACCAAAAGAGAGTTAGTGATATCGGTGAAGCGAGTGTTCATTTCGCTTATGTTTTCACCGATTTGCATAGAAAATATTTCATATTTATGCATGAGGAGACTAATGCGGGTTTCCTTAGTTTTGCTATCCCCCTCATGATGCATTTGCAATCTATGCCATATTTCATATGCACTAATACAACCCCTAATTCTATTGTATTCACCCTCATTTAGCCCACAATATAGAATGTTCATTATCTTTGAGTTCATCTCAATTTCTTTCATTTTGGGCCTAGTGAGTGAATCTAATTCATCTTCATTTGGGGGTGTGTATGGATTTTGGAGAAATATCCAATACTTAAGGTCATTAGAGATAAGGAAAATCTTCATCCTATTCTTCCAATAATCTTAATTTGGCCCATTAAGCAAAGGAGGTCTAGTGGTGCATAAACCCTCTACATGATTAGACGTGCTAGCCATGCTAAAAATACGATTAAGTATAGAATTTAGCTAACAAGGCTCTGATACCAAATGTAGGATCGTGTGAGTTATGGGTTCACTAATCACCTTTTAATCTAATCACCTACTTGTTTAAGCAATCGATATGCGCAGCGGAAATTTAAAACAAAACAAGCAAGTGTAGGAAATATGCAAACCACAAGAAGTCGGGTCGATTTTTATAGAGGTTCGGCACCCCACCCGGGTCCTAATCCTCTCTTGCAAGCTCCGCTCGGATCACCGAGCTCCGCCTACGACTTCACTATCCGCTCCCCGTTCCGGGCCGGGAGACAAAGCCTTACAACTGTCAAACTCGCGAACAACCCTCGCCGAGCTTGGAATCTTCTTCTCACAATCCGAGAAGGATGCTTCGGGCTTTCACCGGAGCCTTTACTTTCTTTGACAGCAAATGTAACTTGAGTGGAACACACCCTCTAAACTTTGAGCACATTTGAATGAGATTGGAAATATGATTAAGTGTGGAGATTTGAGGTTTGGAGTGTATGGAATTCTCTCTAAAGTTTGGGACAAGTTTGTAGTGGGAGAGTTGTGTTAAAATGTGTTTTACAACTCTATTTATAAGCATTAGAGAGAATAGATCCGTTGGGACAAGATTTGGTTGGATATTGTGCAAAGAACACAAAGCAGAAAATCGGGCTGCAAATCTGTCCAGAAACGGTCGACCGAACGCTTGGGTTCGATAGGGATACGGTCGACCGAAATATGAATCAGTCGACTGAACACTTAAGTCAATTAAGAAAACGGTCGACCGAACAAGATTACCGGTCGACCGAACAAGCGTTTCGGTAGAGGGAAAAATGGATCGGTCGAACGAAATTGTGTTGACCGATAGCAGGGGATTTTGACAAGGTTAAACGGTCGACCGAAACTGGTTTTGGCGGTCGACCGATTATAGACAGGCACTTTGGGTTTGTCAAGTGATGAAACAACGGTCGACCGATCGTGGTCCTCGGTCGACCGATACATGAAATACATTTGGGGTATTTTTGGTTTAATACGAATACGACCGTTGGGTATATACGACAAAAGTAACGGTCGAGAAAATATGATCTGACGGTCGACCGAAAGATATGGTGCGGTTGACCGAAATTAGACAGGGAAACACAAACAGGATTAATTGATCATCCGGTCGACCGAACGGCACGTTGCGGTCGACCGAATGTGGGCAGACTTTTGCAATTCAGGTTTTGGTGTTTTCCGGTCTAAGTTTGGGTGATCTATTGAAGTCCAAATAATGTGAAATTTTGTGTGTGACTTCTATAGGGAACCTAGTGTGTGATTAAGTTGATTTTAGATCAAGTATGCTCAATTACACTTTGTTCTTAAGACTCAAAAGAAATTAAGATTACATGTCTTCGATTTAGCTTTGATTACATGTCTTGACTTCATTTCCATCTTTCTTGAGTCTTGATCACCTGTAGAGGTTAGCACAATACAATATATATGCAATGCATAGTGTGTGCTACTCTAATTAAGATTAGGTTGATTAAATCATCAAAACATAAGATTAAGGCCAAAAAGCCAACATAAACTAATTAAGATTGTTTAACAAACGATGCCAAATTAAAAGCTAAGACAATGTGAAGAAGAGAATGACAAACCACAACACCGGATGTATAGAGGTTTGGATCCAATCACCGGATCCTAGTCCTCTCTTACAAATTGCTCTTACTCGAGTAACTTCTAGTCCTCCACTAATCCGATCTCTGTTGCGGGCTGATATCACGTCTTTACACCACAAGCTTTGCGAACACCCTCGCCTAGTTTGGACAACCTTCTCACAATCCGAGAAGTGCTTCACACCGGAAGCTTAGTACAACTCTTGAAGACTTTACTTCAGCAACTAATCTTGAGCACTTTAAATGGATGATGCAATCAAAGATTGTGATTTCAAGTGAGAAGATGTGAGCACAAGAAGTTTAGAGCAAATATGAGAGTAGTAGTGAGATTTGAGCTTAGAGAAATATTGGTAACCTTAGAAGAGTGTTCTCAGCTCTATTTATAAGCTCTAAACTAATTCTAGCCGTTGGGATTGAAATTGTATTAAGTTGTGTAAGGAAACACAAGACAGGAAATGACCGGACACATTTAAGGACACGAACGGTCGACCAGTATGCAAAAATAATTGTTTTGGTCGAGCAAAGGTGCAGATGGTTGGACCAACTGGGCTAGAACTTAAGTGATCGGTCGAACGAACTGGATCACGTGTTCGACCGGAAACGTCCAGTAATACTGGATCTGGAAAAGAATCACGAACCGGTCGACCGTTAAAAGAGGTTCAGTCGACCGTATGAAATCTTTGATTTGAGACAAGACTAAGCAAGGGACAATCGATCGAACAGAATAAAGCGAGGGTTCAACCGGAAACTTCCAGTAAGACATGACGTTGGGAAGTTCAGGTATCGATCGACCGATAAAGGATGTTCGGTCGACCGGAAGACCAAATCGAAAGAGAGGTTAAGTGAGTATGTGTATACGACCGTTGGAATATACGACAAGTATAACGGTCATATTTAAGACGAATACGGAAGTGCAATCGGTCGAACAAAATGAAGTTTCGGTCGACCGGAAGTCACGCTAACCAGGACACATGTCAACAACTGATAGGCTAAAAGATTTGAAACGGATGAGCTAAGTGTTGGCCTTTTTGGCCTTAAGTTATATTTTGATGATTTAATCAACCTAATCATAATTATAATCAATGTAGAGTAGCACACATATTGCATTGCATATATTTTGCTTTGTGCTAACTTCTACAAGTGATCAAGACTCAAGAAAGAAAGGATTCAAGTCAAGACATGTAATCAAGCTCGATTGAAGACATGTAATTTGCATTTCTTTGAGTCTTAGGAACATTGTGTAAATTGAGCATACTTGAGCTAAAAACTACTCAAACACACACTAGGTTCCTTATAGAAGTCATACACAAAATTTCATATAATTTGGACTTCAATAGATCACCCAAACTAAGACCGGAAAACACTAAACACTTAACCTAAACTATCTGCCCACATTCGGTCGACCGAGTGATCAATTACCCAGTTAGTAATTTACTGCCCGGTTTTGGTTGACCGAGTTAACATAATTTTCCGACCGTTTGTTTTGTCGTTTTATACCCAACGGTCGTATTCATATTTTTCCAAATACCCCAAAATACATTTTCCTATCGGTCGATCGAGGACCTTGTTTCGGTCGACCGAATTTGATCTTGTTTGTCAACCCCGAAGAGTCTGTTAGTTTTCGGTCGACCGAACCCTATTCGGTGTTCGACCGATAACTTAAGTGTACCTAAGTTATAGCCTGATCCGGTCGACCGCACCTTTATCGGTCGACCGAACCGAGTTCAAATTTGCCTAACGGTCGGCCGTTCAGCCCGATCCGGTCGACCAAACTCACTCAGTTTTGGGTCCTTGCTATTTTGTGTTTCTTCCACAAACACTTACCAAACTTGTCCCAACGGCTATAACTCACTTGGAGCTTATAAATATGTGTTCCTATGACACAATTACACAACTCTTACACTTCCATTTATCATATACACTTAAGAAAGAAGTCCAAGTCTCCCAATCCCCAAATCTACTCTCCAAGCCTAAACTTCCAACCATCACGATCCTACACTAAGTCCTATCGGTTGACAAAGGAGAAATGGTCGAACGAAAGACGTATGTCGGTTGACCGTTTTTAGACGGGCAAACCAGATAAATGTAACGGTCGAACTAGAAGAGGATTTTGGTCGACCGTTTTGTACATAAAAGGCGTTCAGGGATAGTCTGTTGAAATCCGGTCGAACCAGATGGTTATCCCGGTCGACCGGTTGAATACTGAAATCCTGTTCTAGGTTTTTAACAAGTTTTGATGATTTCCTATTGAAGTCTAAAGAGAATTGGATTTGTATGTGAGACTTCTATAGGTTTCCTAAGTGTCATGCAATGCAATGAATCAACGATTTCAAGTACCAAGTTACATTTGTAACCTATATACATAAAATGTAAACCTAACTACGCTCAATCTTCATTTCTTGATTTAACTCAAACTTGGTTCCTGAAACGTTAGAGAATACAATATATGCAAGCAATGATATTGAGATAATACATGTGTTTATTGATATGTTGATTAATCATCAAAACAAATTGACGATTATTAGCCAAAAAGCCAACACGTAGTAGGTTCTGACGAGTGGTGACCGAGGACGAGGGCACTATGGGATCGAATCCTCTTTCTGTATTTTCCTAGGTAGTATGACTACTTGTATTTATTGTTCTCGTACTCTGATGTAGTCATACATGTTGACAAACTCTGATGTAATATGATGCACATCTTGGTTATTTGATGAGTAGCGTTCCCGCTCTTTTGGGGTCTTAATCCTTGTGATGATGTGTTTTAAATTTTAAATTTTCTGGTGTGTTTCGAGACGTTACAGTTATACCACTGACTTTATTAGATTATGTCATGAAATGTCATTGTTAGAAACTAATCCACTCACCCAAAATTAAACTTCCCTGTAACACTAACTCGAAATCCACTATTTTCTCAAATATGCATGATTAAAGCCACTATTAGCCTATTCTTCTCAATTGAAAATCAAAATTTGTAACTAAAATTTATAACATGAAAGTAATGACTAATGCATTTTTTCATTAAGATTAGACATCCAAAAACTAAAACTCAATTTTGGCACCCAAAACGATCGGAATGCGAATCGTCAAAAAATTGTGTCGTGAACAATCGCAATTTTTTTTTCAAAAATTGTTGTCATTTTTTAACATCCAAACGCACCTGAATAGGTGTATAATCAAAACACTTTCTAGGAGATGACAATTTTTCTTACAGAAGCTACATACAGTAATTGTTTTTGGATTTTTATATACTCTACTTCTATCTCATCTAAAATCTCAAACATGATTTAATATCTGATTTTAATTACGTCAAGACTAATGATCTCTGATTGAGCTACCCGAGTTGGTTAAGTACGAAACCTTAAAAGCCATGAACACACAACAACCTAATCAAATAAAAAAAACTAATTAATATAATTAATTATAATAATGATGTGTTCCTCCCGTTAATGATCAATCAAATTAAACGAAAGTCGTCCGTCCGTCCCTACTCTTCTCAACTTCAAACCCAAAACAGAACCCTATTTCGACCCCTGGCTACATTTCTAGGGTTTCGATTCCTACGGCGATGGAATCGCCTCGCTGGATCCTGATATTCGTCTTCGTTTTTGGTGTCTTCGTCGCCGGAGCAAGTGCCGACGCCGGCGACGACGATCCACTCTACAGTTGACCTCCCTTTCCACCAAAGATTGAACATTTACTTGACTCGGATCGAAGTCGTGGAAATCTAGTGTTTGTGGCTTCGGAGGTCAGAAAAACCCAACCTTTTTGAGATTTGGAAGTCAGTTTGTAGAAGTTGAGGTTAAGAAACTGTGGTTTTCGGTTGGAAATTTTAGTCCTGGAAAAAACACTCGAACTAAAGAATACAGAAAGTTGTGTGGTTGTGGAAGTTAAGCAGATTTGAGGTTTTTGACTGACGAGAGTGAAGTTAGAGGTGTGGTTTTTGTAATTTCGGTTGTGAAGAGTTTCCGAATCGAACTTTCAATTTTTCGTTTTGAGAACGTTAGAAGGTTTGATTTTGGTGTTTATACCTCACCTCACCTTTGTGTGAAACATAAAGTAGTTAGGCTTCGAAACGCTCAATTAAAGAAAAGAGAGCTTATTTGAGGAGATAGAAGTAGCTTGACCAAATGCCTCGTTGAAACAAACACCGCAGGCTAATGGCATCCTTACTCAAGTCTTCAAAAGATGTTTTTAATTTTAGACAATCCGTTGTTTGTAGAGCTAAACATGCATGGTAATGTTGAGATAAGGAGACCATACATTAGTTGACTTTGACAATTATCACAGAGCTTTATCCGGTTGAAGTTTTGAGCTGAGCTGATTTTAACTTCTGGTGATTTTACCTGTCACATTACCAATATTGCCGACAAATGTTTCTGTTTCTGATCTAGTAAAACGAAATATTACGCCTTGACATGGCCGCTTCTACTTGTTATTTTGGATAAAACGAGATACCGGGAGATGTCTGATTTTATAGAAGATTAATTTCATATGTTGTGTGTGCAAGTGTTATTTTTGAGTGCCTTGAATTAACGCAAGTTTCTTAAATTGCTCATTGAGATGAGCAGTCACTTAGTCGGCAGTCAGCACTCAGAGTACTAACTCGAAGGCAGGAACGGTACCAGTAAGTTCCATCAACATTTCAAGTTCCAACCTTCCAACAATAGTTACGCTTTGGGGGTATCTGGGATAAAAGAAGAATCGGATATTTCTAGCTCATAGAATTTCAAATTCTTATGATGTGTTTGTAACCTGTTTGGTAAAATGAATTGTTGTTTTATTGTTATGATATCTATCATTTTACAGTATTGAAAGTATTTGTTTCTGTGGATTTTTACTCTACGTAATACAAGTAATCATTTTACAGTATTGAAAGTATTTGTTTCTGTGGATTTTTACTCTACGTAATACAAGTCAACTTCTAATAGCTGCTATTGTACTTTGTCTTGGTATGTCAGGAATTGCGTGGAACAATGTGAAAGAACAGGTTACACTGGGGACATTTTTCCCCAGCAATGTCAGTTTCTTACTGTAAATGTTTTGGACAGACCATGGTTTTATGCAAGAACCACTTTACCTGAGCTGGAAGCAGTGGAACTGCAAACTCGATTGTTCTTACAGCTGTATGATGAAAAGAGAAAAAGAAAGAGAAGAACTTGGTCTTGCTCCCGTAAAGTATCATGGGAAATGGCCTTTCAAACGCATCTCTGTTATGCAGGTTTTTGCCTTTTTGCGTCTGCTGAAGAACTAGCACTTTTATTACCATTTCTTGCTGATCTCCTTTTGAGTTATTTGTGTTTTGACTAATGTTACTCTTGTTTAGGAGCCTGTTCCAGCCACGCTCTCTGTTTTCAATCTCATCATGCATTTCAACGGTTGGCTTTCCTTTTTCCTGCTGCTGCAATATAAATTGCCTCTTCGACCACAAAGTGGGAGAACTTACTATGAGTACACGGGCTTCTGGCACATATATGGTGTCCTCACGATGAATGCTTGGTTCTGGAGTGCTATTTTCCACATCCAGTAAGTTCATGGTATTAAAGATAGAGCTGCAATTTTTGAAGTCTGGATTATGATTTTTATTTTATTTTTCTCTTCTTTCAGAGGGTGTGCTTTAACTGAAAGGTTGGAGATCTCGGCAGGGATTGCTTTGCTCGGATGTTTCCTTATTCTGACTATATTGAGAACCTTTAATGTCAGAACTGAGGCTTCTAGAGTTATGATCGCTGCTCCATTGCTACCACTCACATCTTGTATATGAACTTTTATAATCTAGACCAGGATGAGTTTGTCATGATTATGATTAAACTTTACCAGTAATAGACTGATGATTTAGACACCATATCATGTTGAAGGTTGAGGGCTGAAGGAATTTCTCAATTTGTGCATGCTTCGCAGGATTAAACATGAAAATATCTGTAGGAATGAACGTCATTAATCTTCTCCTATGGGCAGTCTGGGCTGCCTTGAACCATCATCCTTCGAAGCTCAGAATCTGTATGCTTGTGCTTGGAAGTTGTGTGGCAGCATTTTTGGAGACTCGGCATTTCGCTCCTTACAAAGGGTACATTGATAGTCACGCGCTTTGGCATGCCATAGCCGTTCCACTCACATATTTGTGGTGGAATTTTCTGAAGGTGGATGCAGCTTTCCAGACCTCCGTTCTCATCAAGAAAGCGAGGTAGTGAGTTTTTGCTGCTATCCTCTGTCAGCAGACGTTGGATAAGAGTGTATCGATTGTGACTTGTGAGGCAAGCCTTTACCTTGCAGGTGATTAAAGCTTGACGAGTTTTTTTTTTGTGCCAGGTTTTTTCTGGTGAATCAGGGTGTTGTTTCTTGGTCTAGTGTTCATGTAACTGCAGGAATTTACATCTTTGGTTTGGGGTTTGTTTTTGTAAATTTTAGTTTGTTTCTTTAGATGTAGTGTATATACTTCAGTTCAGGATGTGCATGGGTTCTTAAAAACATGCGTTTGTGTAATCTGGGAGAATTGAGTCAGTCATGTAGCAATTAACTTTAGCTTTAGCCCAGCCTTTTTGCCTTTCATCCGTTTGATTTTGCTTGGTTTTGCTTAAGGACAAGGTTGGTTGGTTGTTTGTCATCCGGTCGATTTTGCTGGGTTTGAGATTCAAGAGCTTATTGTCGAAATGCGAAGCCTATGTTAATGAGCATAGCATTTCAGATGTCCCACTCGCCTGCGTTAGCGTCACACCCTTGAGAACCCCATTCCGGTGACATGCTAGTCCATTGCTTCCAACTCAAAATTTGGTACGTAATCGTAAGTCCGTGCCATCAAGCTTTGAACCTGATCCTATCCAGTTGTTTAAGACTTCTAGGTAGGGCTGTGCAACCGGTTTGGCTCCGGATCCCGGACCGTTTGGTCCGGTCTAAAACCGGATTTTTTTACCTTAAAATAATATATATAAAAAATCAGACCAGTCCGGACCTGATCGGAATCGAATTGGCTTCGGAGATCTCGGACCAAAATCCGGACCGGACCTGTTGTTGCTCAGCCATACTTTTAGGAGATCCTATTTGTTTCATCCGGTTTGTTCTTTTGGAATTCGGAATGGATGATCGTGATAGCCTTGAAGGCCAGCTGACGATATTCAATTTAAATGTGAGGCAAGGCAAGACAACATTTTGTGGCACTTGTGATGTGATTTTGCGAATTTCCATTCCTTGAAAATTGTTTTCATGTGGATTCATCAAAGCGAAATGTGTGTTGATTAAATACACTAACTCCATGTGAAGGAAATTTGCCTAAATAAAATCATTAAAGAAAGGACGACAATAAGCTTAGGAAAAAAAACAAATTTGGGACACCTATAATAATTTAAATTGACAAGAGTACCAATTCTTGTTGGATGTCGGTTTAACCATTTAAGCATGGTTTGTCGGATTAAGCATTAGCGTCATAAATATATCAAATAACAAGCTAACTAACATGAAAAATAAACTGTTTACAACTACTAAAAACACTAACAATGCATCTATTAGTTCAACTCAAACAAATAAATACAAAATCTGTAAAATAAATATTAGAATGCTTTTACAAGCTTGTAAAGTATATCTAATTCTTTTCTAATGTGTAACCATTATTAGGATTAATTACAATTTGACTATGAACTATGCTTTAATTTGTTTCGCAAAGAAATTATACATTAATTTCACTTTGCATTCCTGAACTTTAAAAAAGACAGTTATCTCCCCTGAACTTTCATTTTGAAACACTTTGCACAATTGAACTTTATAAATTCATTATTTAAACACTCTTTTACCATTTTTTGCAAGTTTTTGCGTTGTATCCCTAATACACTCTCAAACCTAACTTTACGTCAAAATTCAGATTGAATCTGAGGTCAAATATGATTGAAATTTGGATCAGATTCAATACTATTCCGACCCAAATTCAAACAAAATCTGACATCTGATTTTATCTGAACTTTCACCTAATATTAGTAATAATAGTGTATTAAGGATACAATGCAAATTTAAAAAAAAAACACAAATAAATGTTTAAATAATAAAATTTTAAAGTTCAAGATGACAAAATACCACAAAACGAGAATAATTGTCATCTTTTAAAGTTCAAGAACTGCAAACTAAAATCAAGATATAATTGAAGACAAACGGCAAAGTAATTAACCCTATTATTATTATTTTTTCAAACCATCACTTGTCAGTCTTTAGTTATTATGCAAGTTGTTATACTAACATTTTGCAAAACTAATTTCTAAAAGCCATTCGTAAATTTCCAAAAGACATTATCCAGGCCAGAGATCTTCCACCTTGCAATAGCCCAGGACCAACGTGAAACGCTGAAAGTTACAGAGTAGGGTAGTAAAAATAACTTTTAAATAATAACCCCAAACTTTCAGTAAACAATCTAATAATTTAACCTTGACACTTCCAAATCTAGTATTAAGCATGCTGCTAATATTATAGGAGGATCTGATACTGCATGCAGATCCACCAATTCAACATTAAAAACAATATGATTCTTTGAATGACCCGACTAATCCAGAGCAAGCTCCCTAAAAAATGCTTAGGAGATTATATAATGCTCCTCTAAGCAGGCAAGCTAACACCAAAATTTCTTTCCTCAACACCACTAAGTTGATGCCCTCGTCCCTCAAATGGTCGATAGATCATTGCAGCACCAGGTCCTCTAATACGTTCTTTAAAGGGTTTACAAGTTGTAGACATTAGATATTCTCGCCAGGCGGTAGCTCAGCAAGCTTCGGTGGAGCACCAAGGACATTTTCCATGTCGAACCGCACCTCGATATTACGGATACTGTAACCAACTACCATTAGCCAATATAGCAACTTGCCAAGTTCTGGAGCAGTTGTCTCAGTCGCCGACGTCTAGAAAGAAAAGAAAAAAATAAAGAAATATGCTTCATTAAATACAATAAAAGGCCATATATCTATCTATGAAAAAAAACATGGAATATCAGAGAGTATTCTTTACCGTGGATGTGTGTTTCGTAATTTGTAAGAACCATTGTTTTTGTTGGCACAATTGGAATATATTATAGAATGATACATGAGACAATTAATTGTTCTAAGAAATATGTGATCGCATAAAGACATATAGTTTGCATAGTGTGAGCTATGCATAACACAATGGCATAGTTTGTATTTGGCATAATGTTTATTTATCAGCCCCTCCTTTCTCACATAAGGGCTTTATGCCATGTATAGTGTGAACTATGTGTCGCCATGGCATACGCATATGCAAATTTCAAAACATTGGTGAGAATATTCTTTTTCGTGGAACTTCAGAAGTCATCTCTTTATGCTTCACAGAAGGATTAAGAAAAAAAGTAACACATCCTTGGCTTCAGTTATCGAGATATATAAGAATAATGGGGAACCTTCATCATTGCAGGATCAGAAACTTGTAGAAGGCGCTTTATGAAAGTGTTCATGGCCAAAACTGCATCCTCTCCTGCAGTTGCTGTAAGCTCCTGTAGAATTGTCAAAAAAGTTATATACTACTAACAAGAGAAAAATGCTCGCACTAACCCAATATCATAAGCAGAATTATCAATTGAGTTTGCAATTGAGTTTTCATGCTTTGACATCACAATCAGAATTATCAGTTATGTGAACAAGTTGTTGGTACAATGGTACCCGATAGCATATTTATCTAAAATCACATTATGTTCACATCTCAATAATGGAAAAACAATGATTAAGATATCTAATATAACAACAAAACAGTAGTATTTTATTGGCTACTGTTAGAGGGAGGACGAGTGCAGCAGGACATAAGCAAGAAAGAAAACCCTCAAAAGTCACCACGGTAACTGTTTCAAGATGAGTCAGATGACATTCCAGTTGTAATAAAATATACTTCGATGTTTTTCTTGAACAAACACGAATCTAAATACCTTCAAATTTTGGGGCTCAAGTGATTTGAGATAATCCAGAAGTCCATTTTGGCCATTTTTGGATCTCCTTGCCATTTGCCGATTCAACTCCTCTATTTCTGTTTCAAGTAATTCGATGTATTTGACTGCATCAATTTTTTCTGCACCAGAAATCTTGTTCCATCTTATTACTTCGCCTGTTACTTTCTTTTGCGTACCGGGAGCATAATCTGGCGTATCCTTGAGTGACAGAGAACAAGATCAGTCATGTGAATTATCATGATAAAATTTACATTTATACTTGAAAATGTTAAAAAATTGTATTGGAAAATAGCAATGACACAGCCTTAACTACTAAAATTAAAGATAGTCAGAAAAATAACATAAGATAGTGTGAGATCAGTAATGCAGTAACATCTTGAAGAGGATCGCCAATCCATAGTTTTCATGAGAATGTGTTTGGATGCGGTGCTTGCAAGTTCTGTGGAGATTCCGATTAATGGGATTTAAAATATTTTTTTATAAATTACGGTATTTGTATATACCTTGTTTGGATAAATGTCACTTTGAAATTACAATTATATGAATAATATTTATATGATATCTTATCCTTAGCATTATGGAATTTAAAACTGTATCCAAACCCAGAAAAACATGTACTGATGTGCATTCGATCATATTTAGAATAAAACATTAACATTTCTGAATTCTACGTCTAGAAGTGGAATTTGCTTTTGACAATTTTTGTATAGGTGTGTTTCAAAATGAATAAAGAATTGGCGAATTCCCATGGGATATCATCTAAACATCTTATTTGTGAATAACAGCTTGAAATCCCAACTTATATAGAAATCTCAAGTTAAAGTGATGCATTCAAAGACACCCTAAAGGAAGGAGGGGCCGAGGGGGAATTCTAAATGATTGAACACAAAGTCTTACAACTAGTCTCCAATTGCAAAGCAGATAAAAGATTGAGTTTCATCTTTAGTTGAAGAAGATAATCTAGCTATAAGTTGTCCATGGAAAACTAAAGACTTGAAGTACTATTTCATGATAAGCACAATCCCTTTGCTTAATTCTTTGAAGTACGTTGCAAAGTTGATCTATTTTTTATTGGTTGATCCAACCCACCCTTTCCGGGGGGGGGGGGGGGGGGGGGGGGGGGGGGGGGGGGTTCGTCCAGCCAACAAAAGCCCATGCATGTCAGCATGAGAAAGGTTGAACTGGGGATTCTCTTGCAATTCTATCTTGCAGAAGACAAGGATCTTCAGACAAGGAAGGTGACAAAAATGTTAAGGGAGAACAAAGTATCAAGCGTGGAGAAATACTTCTTTAGCTTTCATGCTATCTCACACTACACTACTGCCCACTCTCTACCCTTCAAATCTTCAAACTCAAAAAGTCTTTGGGTATTGTGCAAACAAAGAATCATGTTGGCCTTGAAACATACAAAACTCAATAGTGCATGCAAGAAACTAACTAAGATTGCTAATACTGAGAGAATGTTCTGATTAGATAGAGCAGTATGAATACCTTTGCATCTTCAGCATCAGGAAGCGCAGCTTGTTCCAGACTCTGTTGTAATTCCAGACGGAACTGTGCATTCTTAAACATGTATCCGGTCATCATGACACTGTACATGAGCTGAGCAAGATTCTCGGCCACCTAACAGAGACATCCTACTTTCAGTATTTAACTAAATCAACCTCAACATACACAAGTTGTAGTGATCTTCTGAAACTTACTGTGTTAACAGTTACAACAAAAAATTGAGGTGGTAGTGTTCCAATCATGTTTGTGACGGTTTGTCGCATTGCATCAACAACCTAGACTAACAAAGTATTTTAGTACAAAAATATGAATATCATATGCAATTGCTACAGGTCAATTGCAGCATAACAAAAAAACGTAAGGACCACATAACATAAAGTCTAAAAGTCTGAAATGAACTGGCATAAAAAACTTTACAATACAAATGATTAAACTGATTGCATAACTACCTGGGGAGGTGCCCTTTTGACAAATAATTCCAAGAATTCTGGCTTAACATTATTCACATATTCCAGTAGATAGTCTTTCCTACCTTTCGCCTGGACCAAAAGGAAATACAAAATATCATCATAACTATACATAATCCAACGAGACCGCCTTCTATTCTCTCAGATTTTTAAGCTAAAGATCAGGATAACATCGAAACAAACCCTAGTTGCTACTAAAAAATATTACACCTTCAAGCTTTCCTCAGAGCAAAATGAACTTCACATCCAGTCTCACAGCATTCAAATTGAAATGCTAAACAACAAAATCCTACCAGCACAAATGGGACACTAGTTTCACCAAACAAGACACACCCAAAACACCACAAAGATTGCATCTTTATGCATTCAAAAGAAAAAAACATACACATCGTATCTACTTTTTGAACATTCAAATGAAAAGTTAAATAAGAGAACCCTCCTATAGTATTACCAAATGCAACCCTTCTTCCAAATAGTACACACAAAACCAACAAAGACTACATCCTAAAATTTCCTAAACAAATAACATTAACTTCATATCCAATTCTCGAACGCTTCAATCGCAATGCCAAATTGGAAACGTTGCACAAGCAAATGAGCCCCATTTCTACCAAACCACACACACACAGAACCAACAAAAATGACAACTTTAAGCAGCATTGCATGCAAAATTCCATTTCATTCCAAACTTTCCAGAAATAAAAAATCAAGCTAAACAAACCAAACTCAGGCTTCGCTAATTTAATATACAAGCACAAAATTTTGTTTGAACTCGACTCATTTACTGAACGAGCTGAATTCGAGTCAAGCTTTATCGAGCCAAGCTCGAGCGATCTAATGGGTTTGAGCAAATATTGATAACCCAAACATAAACTTCATATGCAGTTCTCGAACACTCTGATCACAATGCCAAATTAGAAACCCTAGCACAAGCAAATGAGCCCCATTTCTACCAAACAACACACACACACACACATAAAACCCAACAAAGATGACAACCTAAAGCAGCATTTCATGCAACAATCCAAATTTCAATCCAAACTTTCCAGCAATAAGAACTGATACCACCAAATGCTACCCTAGAACCAACATCAACCAACTCACTTAAAAGTCAAAACCCAGAAAGATCGAAACTTTACGCATTTTCGGGATCATACCGGGGCGCCATTGGGTTGTTTGGACTCGCCACCATCCGTGTCTTCGGACGAGGCCCTGAGGCGACGGAATCGGGCGATTCGAGTGGGGAAAGGGAGAGAGAAAGGCGGGAGGGAGGAGGAGGAGAGGGATAAGGAAGGGAGAAATGCGAGATTGGAAGAGGAAGATAAGGGTTTGGCTGCTGTGGACCACATCGGTGGTGTGGCGTCCGATGATGCCCGGAAGTGGTGTGCTTTTGCTTTGCTTTGCTTCCGATTGTTGGATTTCTTGTCTTTGGTTTTGTAGATATTGTGTCGGAGATTGACGGGCTTTTTTTTGGGCAAATTGCGTTTTGCACCTTTCAACTATGAGGTGGATAATACTTGTCTTTTGTACTCGGTTAGGTAGGGCTGCAAACGGGGCGGGGCAGGGCGGATTTGGCTTCGCCCGCTACCCGCCCCACCAAAGTCAGGCGGGCAAACGGGGCGGGGCGGGGCGGGAAAAAAAAAATTGGGCCGCTACCCGCCCCGTTTAGTCCGGCGGGTTAACGGGTGGCGGGTTAACGGGTCACGGGTAGGAAAATTTTAATTTTAGAAGAAATGTTAGAAGTTTAATGAAATAACGAAAATTTTAATACATAAATATGTATTTTTTTTAATAATTATATTTGTAACGGGTTAACGGGTTGGTAACACATTAACCGCAACCCGCCCCGTTTAGTCCGGCGGGTTAACAGGTGGCGGGTTAACAGGTCACGGGTAGGAAAATTTTCAACCGCAACCCGTCCTACGCGGGGCGGGGCGGGTTGGCGGGTCAAACTCGCCCCACGAACAGCCCTACGGTTAGGGCACTATTTGCCAACTTCCAAGTTGCAATACGAATGCTAACTAATCTTAGTTTGATTTTGGTTTGACATTAGTAACAATACGAATTACACTTCCCAAAGGCAAACTCTATATGTTGAAAATCTTATTTGTGTGCCTAAATTGACGTCTCTGCATGCTTTTGTGATTTACCTATTACCTAGATGTCAAACGATCGGTGTTACCAATTTGTACTTCAAATATAGAAATTTGTATTGTTTTGTGATATTGTCGGGAAGTTAAATGTTGAGGGGAATTCCTGCACTCAAATGCTTAATATACATTTTTTTAGTAACTTCGGCTTAGGGGAGAGCAACTACCGGTCCGGTCTGGGTTTTTGGATCGGACCGAAACCAACTGGTTCGGGTTTCGGTCTGGCCCACCGGAGCGATTCGGGTTTCGGTCCGGTCCGGTTCCGGACCAAAACCCAAAAATCCCCACAAAAGTTCGGTTCGGTCTGGGTTTTTGGACCGGACCGGACCGATCGGTCCAGGTTCGGTCCAGACCGAACCTAACCGGTCCGGTCTTCGGTCCGGACCGATGCTCACCCCTACTTCGGCTAATATGTGCTTCGCAAATCCAAGGCAGAATCATATTTTGATCATCACATTTTGATTCCCAAGAATCAAGATTCATATGTGATTTACAGCTTTAATCTACAAACTTGGAATTTTCATACAAAGGCGAGTATGTGTTTGGACATTTTTGGGTGAATTGCATTTTAAACCTTTGAGTTACGAAGTAGATAACACTTTGCGCTAAACTTCACTCAAACTTGTCATTGAAGTTGGATATGCTTCATTTTGTGCACTTCGTCAGGAAGTTAGCAAAAGAAGGGGTTTGGGATAAATCACACATCACGTGGGGGTATGGGATCAGAGAATCACACATCATGTGGTCACGTGTGGTATGAAAAAAGGGAAATGTTTAGTAGCCGCTCTCCGGGACGCGTTCGCGGGACGCTGCTGAGTTGGACAAATCCAGCTCAGCCAAAGTTTAATATTTTTGGCGGGCAGAGGGGGCAGCCGCATTTAATGCATCTCAAATCAGACGTGCTCCAAATGATATCATTCCTTTTGGCGCTCCCACCTGCTCCATACCTCTTTTTGACGAAAATGCACGGAATGGCCACCGTCACTTCTTCCTTTCTTTTTCATTTTCGTTCATTTCTCTTCGTTTTGAAAGAAATCTTCGCTCAAATGGAAATGGCGTCAAACGTTCCTAAGGAGAAGATGATTTTCCCCTCTTTCGAAGGAGCAAGAGCCTTTTACAACGACTATGCTGATGCTTGTGGTTTTGGTGTTAAGCTACGACATACTCATTACGACGCTGGTGTGGTTACCCGGGCTACTCTTACTTGTTCCAAGGAGGGTAACGCACCAACAGACCAAGGTCAAGGCATAATGAAGCCACGTTTATCTAGTAGAGTTCAGTGCACGGCTCGCATCAGGGTTTCTGGAAACCCAGCAAGGGGATACCAGATTAACTTTGTCGATCTCAATCATAACCATGAAATGCTGCAGGAGCACCAGATGCGTTTTCTAAGACAGAAACGATTTGTACCTGAGGCCCGCCATAGCACGAATAGCGTGCAACGATGCTTCTGGGATCTCTGCTGCTAAGACCATGCAATCGTTTGTTGTTGAGGCTGGGGGGCATGACAAACTTACTTTTAACGATAGAGACCTAAGGTTTGAAGACTTTTGTACGATATTTTGTTTGTAGAAATCTGCGGCCTTAATATTTTTTTGTCTGTGCAGGAATGTTATAACCGAAGTAAGGAATTTGAAAATGGGACCCGGCGATGCACAAGCTCTTCAGAACTATTTCATTAAGATGCAGAAGATTGATGCAATGTTTTTCTATGTCGTGGATATGGATGACGAGGGAAGACTAAGGAACGTTTTCTGGGCCGACATCCGTTCCAGGGCTGCCTATTCATACTTTGGGGATGCTATATGTTTCGACACTACGTACCTCACAAACAAATACGACATGCCCTTTGCACCATTTGTGGGAGTTAATCACCATTTCGAGTCTGTGTTGCTCGGTTGCGCTTTGCTGTCTTCCGAGACCACTGAAAACTACATATGGCTCTTTCAGACGTGGCTTTCGTGTATGGGAGGTACGTATGTAGAGTTGTCCTTTATGATTTTTGAGTTATTGGTTTTCCTTTTTAAGTGATGTGTGTTCCTTTTTAAGTGTTGTGTGTTCCTTTTTAACTTATGTCTGTTCCTTCTTAAGTGAAGTCTGTTTCCTTTTTAACTGGTGTCTGTTCTTTTTTAGTGTTGTCTGTTCCTTTTTAAGTGATGTGTGTCCCTTTTTAAGTGAAGTCTGTTCCTTTTTAAGTGATTTCTGTTCCTTCTTAAGTGTAGTCTGTTCCTTTTTAGTGTTGTCTGTTCCTTTTTAAGTGATGTCTGTTCCTTTTTAAGAGATGTCTATTCCTTTTTAAGAGATGTTTGTTCCTTTTTAAGTGAAGTCTGTTCCTTTTTATGTGTAGTCTGTTCATTGTTAAGTTGTCTGTTCCTTTTTAAGTGTAGTCTGTTCCTTCTTATGTGTAGTCTGTTCCTTTTTAGTGTTGTATGTTCCTTTTTAAGTGATGTCTGTTCCTTTTTAAGAGATGTTTGTTCCTTTTTAAGAGATCTCTGTTCCTTTTTAAGTGTAGTATGTTCCTTTTTAAGTGATGTCTGTTCCTTTTTAAGAGATGTTTGTTCCTTTTTAAGAGATCTCTGTTCCTTTTTAAGTGTAGTCTGTTCCTTTTTAAGTGATGTCTGTTCCTTTTTAAGTGATGTATGTTCCTTTTTAAGTGTAGTCTGTTCCTTTTTAAGTGATGTGTGTCCCTTTTTAAGTGAAGTCTGTTCCTTTTTAAGTGATTTCTGTTCCTTCTTAAGTGTAGTTTGTTCCTTTTTAGTGTTGTCTGTTCCTTTTTAAGTGACGTCTGTTCCTTTTTAAGAGATGATTGTTCCTTTTTAAGAGATGTGTGTTCCTTTTTAAGTGAAGTCTGTTCCTTTTTAAGTGATGTCTGTTCCTTTTTAAGAGATGTGTGTTCCTTTTTAAGAGATGTATGTTCCTTTTTAAGAGATGTATGTTCCTTGTTAAGTGATTTCTGTTCCTTTTTAAGTGATTTTTGTTCCTTCTTAAGTGAAGTGTGTTCCTTTTTAATTGATGTCAGTTCCTTTTTAAGTGACCTCGTTTCCTTTATAGCGATTTTTCTTTTTCCTTGCAGATATCCCTCCACCAGCCATCATAACGGACCAATGTGGGGCCATTACTGCTGCTGTAAGGAATGTCTTCCCAAATGCCAGACACCGATTTTGCATTTGGCACATAATGAACAAAGCTCCCGTGAAGTTGCCGACGAAGTATCGACAACACATGTTATTTGATCTAAATTTGATTGTCTATGACTCAAAGAACCCAGCTGAATTTGAGCGGAATTGGCACGGTTTCCTGGTTGATTTTGACCTTCAAGAGCATAGTTGGCTCCAAACAATTTACGGTATCCGTGAGTCTTGGGTACCTGCTTACTTGTGTGATTGTTTTTTCGCTGGAATGACTTCTACCCAAAGAAGCGAAAGTATGAACTCCTTCTTCGACAAGTACTTATCTTCTAGAACCACCCTTAAGCAGTTCGTTCAACAATACGAACTTGCTCTACGTCACAAGTACGAGAAGGAAGCTCAATCGGATTTCGATTGCCTGCATAAGAAACCCCAAATGGTTTCAATATATCCCTTCGAGAGTCAAATGAGCGAGTTGTATACCGTAGGTGTTTTCAAGAAAGTACAGTTACAAATTGGTAAGATGATGAACTGCGACCTAACCGAGGAGTTGCAATCAGCCGACGCGTTTCATTACAAGGTGACTGAACGTGTACGGGTCGGTGAGCAACTATTATCGAAACGTTTCCTTGTAGAGAGGACAGGTCTGAACTTGACATGCGATTGTAAACTGTTTAAGCGTGTTGGTATTCTATGCTGTCACCTCCTGGTCGTATTTGCACGGCTAGATCCTAATGCATTACTCCCGCCGTCTTACATCACAGATCGATGGCGGAAGGATATTCGTCGGAGCTATGGAGAAAAGGTGTACCAAGCCGATGGCGTATTGGAGAAGGATGCGCTGAGTCGTCACGCCGACATAATGGGTCGCGCTCTTTGGATTGCACAGGAAGCATTCATTTCTCATGAAAGGTATCTTAAGGCCGTGAAGTGTATGGAGTGGCTCAGGTCTCGTATTAACATTCCCCACGCCCCTCCCATAGTTGATGAAGTTGTGGCCGGCAGTACCTCTTTGCGCAATCCAGACAAAGTAACCCGTCCAGGAAGACCGCCTACTAGACGTCGGGTTTCCTTAGCCGAGAGAATTCTTCAAAGAAGCCAAAAAAAGCGCCTCACAGCAGAAAAGTGCAAGTATCGAAGGAAGGACAAATCACCTATGCATGAGGTCGCACCTAGACCAGGGGATCCAGATTTTGACGATTGGGACATGAAGTTGTATTACGACCAAATTGCTCCTTAATTATGCACCAAGCCTTGGTCTTTGAATTTTTTACATTTTTGTAAGACAACAGTTATTCTTAAGTGTAAAGTTCTCTTTTAATTCTGAGTGTAAAGTTCCCTTGTAAGTTTACGGTTCTCCTTTTTAACTGTGACTTGTATCTTTTTAAGTGATATATGTTCCTTTTTATGAATTGCTTGTACCTTTATAAGTTAGCGGTTCTCCTTTTTAACTGTGAGTTGTAGTCTGTTCCTTTTTAAGTGCGTTTACCTTTTTAAGTGTGAAGTTTTCCTTCCTTGTTTTTTTGGTTCCTTTTTAAGTGTTGTCTGTTCCTTTTTAAGTGTAGTCTGTTGATTTTTTGTGTTGTCTGTTCCTTTTTAAGTGTAGTCTGTTACTTTTTAAGTGGAGTCTGTTCCTTTTTAAGTGAAGTCTGTTCCTTTTTAAGTGTAGTCTGTTGATTTTATGTGTTGTCTGTTCCTTTTTAAGTGTTGTCTGTTCCTTTTTAAGTGAAGTCTGTTCCTTTTTAAGTGTAGTCTGTTACTTTTTAAGTGAAGTCTGTTCCTTTTTAAGTGTAGTATGTTCCTTTTTAAGCGATGACTGTCCCTTTTTAAGTTAAATCTGTTCCTTTTTAAGTGATTTATGTTCCTTTTTATGTGAAGTCGGTTCCTTTTTAAGTGACGTCGTTTACTTTTTAAGTGAAGTCTGTTCCTTTTTATGTTATTGTCTGTTCCTTTTTAAATTATTTCTGATCCTTTTTATGTTATTTTGGTTTCTTTTTAAGTGATGTCTGTCTCTTTTTAAGTGAAGTCTGTTCCTTTTTAAGTGAAGTTTGTTCCTTTTTAACTGATGTCTGTTCCTTTTTAAGTGAAGTCTGTTCCTTTTTAAGTGTAGTCTGTTACTTTTTAAGTGAAGTCTGTTCCTTTTTAAGTGATTTCTGATCCTTTTTATGTTTTTTGGTTCCTTTTTAAGTGATGTCTGTCTCTTTTTAAGTGAAGTCTGTTCCTTTTTAAGTGAAGTCTGTTCCTTTTTAAGTGTAGTCTGTTACTTTTTAAGTGAAGTCTGTTCCTTTTTAAGTGATTTCTGATCCTTTTTATGTTATTTTGGTTCCTTTTTAAGTGATGTCTGTCTCTTTTTAAGTGAAGTCTGTTCCTTCTTAAGTGAAGTCTGTTCCTTTTTAAGCGATGACTGTCCCTTTTTAAGTTAAATCTGTTCCTTTTTAAGTGATTTCTGTTCCTTTTTATATGAAGTCGTTTCCTTTTTAATTACAACTATGGAAAAGTTTTAATTACAACTATGGAAAAGTTTGGAAAAGTTTTAATTACAACAACTATAAAATGTGTCTGTTCCTGTTTTAATTTACAACTATGCACTACTTAAATTCGACACAGCAGCGGGAGTCCCTCAATAAAGTAATGGCCATTTCACCCCTGATGGAGTGAAGTGTCTTGGGGTTTTTCGTTTCCGTTGGGTTGACATTTTGCATGAGACATTTGATCCAGTAGTATAGAAAAACACCGCAGTCGTTGCTTCCCGGCATTTGTCTTTGGCACGTTTCCCTGAGGTATCTCAATGGCCAGTTCACCTTAAGACGGTTTCTCCAGAATTCACTCACATCTTTGGCCGAACATTCATGTACCCCTACCGCATTGTCAGGATCCTCATCTGGTACCAGCTCCCTACTGCAACTGTTGTAATGCAGGATCTCCTTGTCTAAGCCATTAACAACTACAAGGGTCCAATGTTCTGACACCAGCAATGGTTGTGCAATGACGAGGCTTCCCGTTTCCTGGCTTTGTAATTTGGGCGCCAGCCACTCTTCAATCATGGTATCCCCTTGATCGATCATAATTCTTTCCGAATAGAAGCTTGTAATACAAATTACCTCTTGGGGGTAGTTTTCTGTTTTTTGGCGCTCTTCAAGTACACAAAGCATACTGTCTATTGCCTCGTTGGTCAAATCCATCCCCTTCGTCATTAGCTCCTTCAGGTCGGAACGTGTGAAGAAACTGGAATCACCTCTCCAGATCACCTCCCGTTGGTTATGTGTAGGTGCGGTCACCTTCAGTACAATGTTCAGCTCATCGGGGCTCAATGTGCCCAATGCATCCATGTCAACGTCTGGCTTATCCTCTCTCCCGTGATGAGCCAACTTGAAATCGTCATTCCCATCCCGCTTTCTTTTTTTGTTCATGCTCCTCTGGAGCCTTCTATCTCCCCTTTTCCGCTCCTCTTCTTTTTTCTTCCTTTCTTTCACCTCATCTTCTTGTTTTTTGGCCGTTGAGCGTGATCCTTTGGCCCCCCAGTCTGCCCTGAGGGGTTTTTCCTTTCCCTCATCCTCCTCTACCCTCTTTCTTTCTACCTCTTCCCTCAACCTCTTCTTTGAAGCTTCAGCCTCCCTCCTTTTATCATCAGCTTTCCTCTTCTCTCTTCTCTCCTTGTCTCTCTTCTCGTTTTCTTTCCTCTCTCTTTCCTCTTCCTCCCTCCTCTTTTCCTCTTCTATTCTCTTCTGCTCTCTCTCCCTCTTTTTCTCCTCCTCTTTCCTCTTCTCTTCTCTTTCCCTCTCCTCTCTCCTTTTCTCCTCTTTCCTCTTCTCCTCTTCTATTCTCTTCTGCTCTCTCTCCCTCTTTTTCTCCTCCTCTTTCCTCTTCTCTTCTCTTTCCCTCTCCTCTCTCCTTTTCTCCTCCTCTTTCCTCTTCTCCTCTTCTATTCTCTTCTGCTCTCTCTCCCTCTTTTTCTCCTCCTCTTTCCTCTTCTCCTCTCTTTCCCTCTCCTCTCTCCTTTTCTCCTCCTCCTCTTTCCTCTTCTCTTCTCTTTCCCTCTCCTCTCTCCTTTTCTCCTCCTCCTCTTTCCTCTTCTCTTCTCTTTCCCTCTCCTCTCTCCTTTTCTCCTCCTCATCTTTCCTCTTCTCTTCTCTTTCCCTCTCCTCTCTCCTTTTCTCCTCCTCCTCTTTCCTCTTCTCTTCTCTTTCCCTCTCCTCTCTCTTTTTCTCCTCTCTCCTTTTCTCCTCCTCCTCTCTCCTTTTCTCCTCTCTCCTGCTCTCTTCTTTTTCTTTTTCTCTTTCTCTTTCCCTCTCAATCTCATTCTCTATTTCCCTCCTATTCTCCTCCTCTCTTTCCTGCTCTTCATCCCTCCTTTCATCCTCTCTTCCTTCCTGTCCACCTTCTATACAATATCCTCGAAGAGATGCAATCTCTTCCCTTAGGGTCTCATTTTCCTCCTTGGACTTCCTAAGTTCCTCATTCAGCCTCTTAACCTCTTCATTTGCCTCATTCAGTGCAACTTCTGCTTGAAGCCATTTTGTCTTCAACATTGCAAACTCCAATTCTTCCCGTAGTGGGTCCCGAGGGATGCTGCAGTCCCTCAATTGCAGCCTAGGTTCGCTGCTTGTTGACTGGCAATCACTATTGGTTCGTAGTGTTGGCTGAGTTTTTTCAGCCTGACCAATGATTTCCCTCTCTTTCTGAGTCAGGGTCGTCGACTCAGTCTTATTGAAGTCTCCCTCGTAAATTTTTGAAAGGGTGATGCCCTTTTCCTTCCATTTCTTCAGGATGAGCCGTTTTCCAAACATGCTCGACCACCGATTCCACCTAGGATGGCCTCCCATTTTAGGCTCTGCCATGTTGAACTTCTCGCACAGCCATACCTAATAAAGAACAAGCGAAACTTAAAAAGGAACAACTTGAACTTAAAAAGGAACAACTTCAACTTAAAAAGGAACAACTTCAACTTAAAAAGGAAGAACTTCAACATAAAAAGGAACAAAAGAAACTTAAAAAGGACAAACGAAACTTAAAAAGGAACAACTTGAACTTAAAAGGGAACAACTTCAACATAAAAAGGAAGAACTTCAACTTAAAAAGGAACAAAAGAAACTTAAAAAGGACAAACGAAACTTAAAAAGGAACAACTTAAACTTAAAAAGGAACAAGCGAAACTTAAAAAGAAACAACTTGAACTTAAAAAGGTACAAACGAAACTTAAAAAGGAACAAGCGAAACTTAAAAAGGAACAAGCGAAACTTAAAAAGGAACAAGCGAAACTTAAAAATGAACAAGCGAAACTTAAAAAAGAACAACTTCAACATAAAAAGGAACAGACATAACATAAAAAGGAACAACCGAAACTTAAAAAGGAACAAGCGAAACTTAAAAAGGAACAACTTGAACTTAAAAAGGAACAACTTCAACATAAAAAAAATAACTTCAACATAAAAAGGAACAAAAGAAATTAAAAAGGACAAACGAAACTTAAAAAGGAACAACTTGAACTTAAAAAGGAACAAGCGAAACTTAAAAAGGAACAAGCGAAACTTAAAAAGGAACAACTTCAACATAAAAATGAACAGACATAACATAAAAGGGAACAAGCGAAACTTAAAAAGGAACAAGCGAAACTTAAAAAGGAACAACTTCAACATAAAAAGGAACAGACATAACATAAAAAGGAACAAGCGAAACTTAAAAAGGAACAAGCGAAACTTAAAAAGGAACAACTTCAACATAAAAAGGAACAGACATAACATAAAAAGGAACAACCGAAACTTAAAAAGGAACAAGCGAAACTTAAAAAGGAACAACTTGAACTTAAAAAGTAACAACTTCAACATAAAAAGGAAGAACTTCAACATAAAAAGGAACAAAAGAAACTTAAAAAGGACAAACGAAACTTAAAAAGGAACAACTTGAACTTAAAAAGGAACAAACGAAACTTAAAAAGGAACAAGCGAAACTTAAAAAGGAACAACTCGAACTTAAAAAGGAACAACTTCAACATAAAAAGGAACAAGTGAAACTTAAAAAGGAACAAACGAAACTTAAAAAGGAACAACTTGAACTTAAAAAGGAACAAGCGAAACTTAAAAAGGAAAAAGCGAAACTTAGAAAGGAACAAGCGAAACTTAAAAAGGAACAACTTCATTACCTGTAGTACAGCAACACACCCCTCGACGTATCCCCTTCTTAAAATAGAAGAACCGGTAGATCTCCTATCGCGTAGATCCCGGTTTGCCTTCTTCAGGCCCCTCACAAGTGCCTCGTGAACAGCCTCGGCCCACGCGTACTTGTGTAGCTTAGTGAAGTCGGCCAAGTGGTCGAGGAACCAAATTTTGGTTCGAAGGGTGCCATCGCAGAACAAAAAATGGCTGAAGATGTAACAAATGAGTAGCCGGACGTACTCCTCCTCATCAACCAAATATCTCGTAGCCATCATCTGGGCAGATAGTTGGGTGTTGTTCAGAATCTCCCCCTGTCGGGTTGCGACTTCCTTCGGCTGCATTCTGACAGCCTTCCCATGTAATCTGAGCCCCAAAATTAGGGCAACGTCTTCGGCGGTGAAGTGTACTACCCCAGAGCCGATCCTCAACCCCACCTCCTCGGGGTCATAGTGTTCCACGAACCAGTCGATAATGTCATTATCGACAGGAACGTTGGAGAGGTTGATGAAGTGACCGAAGGGTGTAGCCCGGAAGGCATCTTTCTCTGCGTCCCTCAACTTCCCAAAGACCTTCTCTATTGGGGTCCACGAACATTTGGAGGGCTGGAAGTAATGCGTAGAAGCCTAGGAAGACATCAACCGTATGAGAACATTCCTTTTTAGAGTATCGCAATTCAATGTTACGGTAAAAACGACAAACCTGGTGCACCACAACCCCCGAAATAGAAGCTTGAAGTGTAGAATCCATTTGGTCTACGGATATCTAGGGTTACGGTGAAGAACTGGGGTGATGAATCGGAGAAAAGTTGAGAAAGGGAATGTGAGAAAGATCGGAAACGTTTTTGGTTTTCTTTCGCAAGTCGGGATGTGAACAGGCGCGTCTGATGTCCCTTCCCGATCTTATCGATACGTCAGAGAACGAACCGTCGCACGAAAGCCGCAGCAGTTTTCCCATTTTTCGAAACAACGCGCGCTTTTATTTTCGCTGATTGGGCAGCTGACTGGACTGCTGACTAGATGCCACGTAAGCCGCGTCCTGGACGCGTGCGTCCGTATATAAGAACCCATGAAAAAAAGAAGCATGCGATAAATCCGTTCAAAGAAATAGAAAAATCACATTAACATTTGGAGTCTCCACCCGCCTTTTATAAATATTTCGGCGATCAATTGAAAATACAAAAGAAAGAACAGGAAAACTGTAATGCAAAGAGATTGGATTCGGGACTTCGTTATCGTAGAGGAGCATGCGACCCTATTGAAATCGGTTCCTCCCACTCATAAGTAGTTTGTCCAATGACGTTGCAAACCTGTATAAAACTGCAAGAAACAAAGGAAATAAGGTGATAAAATAAAGGTTAGAAAAGAAAGTTGGATTAGGCGGCAGTACTAGCCATATTAAGTGTTAGAAAGAAAATTAGGTTAGGCGGTAGAAGCGACCATAAGTGTATTAACGTCCAATAAGGAGGTAGAACTGACCATAAGTTTATTAGCATTGATTTAGGCGGTAGAACCGCCCATATTAGCATCTTTTTTAAAGGTTTATGAGCATTGATCAACAAATAGATTTTCGTCGGGTTAGGATATTATAATTAAAGGATCGATTCAGTTACTGACGCCAAGTGTCTTGTTGGCGATCTGCTTGCCGATACTTTTTGACACCATCAGTCTTAAAGCTAGTTTTCGTCTCTTTGGTGGTTGCTAAGGGGTGATTCAGGGATTCTTTCATGGGTATTTGATAAGCTAAGTGGTAGGATAAGTTGAAGCAAGTGGTGGATAGATTTACAGTAGATAGATGAGGGAATCAATGACTCTAGCTATTTTATCAGTATCGCACTTGTCGACACCACAACTTCTAATCTACTAAACGAAAAACTTTGAGATTTTAAGGGGGTGTTAGGTTTCAGAAGGAGGGCGATTATAAGGTATTGGTCAAGTTAGGTTACGTTATTGATGAAGAATTAAATTTATACCGCAAGTGCACGACGTCTATGAAGACGTGGCAAGTACGGGTCGAACACAAGGAGGGAGAGATTTCGTTGTTAGTGTGATTTCGATTTAGGGGAAGAAGGGAGAAGAAATAAGTTGGGTTTTTGGTATTTTTGATTTAATTATCTAAAGTACGAAACAAAAGCAATTAGAACTAAAACAAGAAATAAGAAGAGAAATCCGTTGGGTGGAGGTTTAGATTTAGGTTTAGATCAGAGAATTACTGAAACTTATTGTAAATCATGTTAGTTATGAAGCATTACAAGATAAATGACTTAACATAAACTCAAGTAATCAAAATAAACTAATCATGAACTTAAAATAATAACATGCAATTCATCTTCTCTAACCCTCATTCCATCACCTCCACCCTTTGGAAAGAGTTAGAAACTCATGGAGGGAGGAAGAAGAAGGGATCCTAGAGACATTAAAAGAAAACTAAAACAAGAATTAAAAGAACAGAATTTTATTAATAAAACTAAGGTACACAAATAAGAACAACAACCAAGGACCCTATTTACATCGTTCTCGGGTCTATTTATAGTTGCTACAAGGGACTTAGGTATAGAATTGGATAGTACACGTGTCCATACACGACTGGACGAAATTGGGACACACAGATCGACCAATGGGCGGCGGAATCGCCGCACATCATGTGTATTGTGCGGCGGATTCGCCTCACACGTTGGTCGGATTTAATCAGGATTTTTGTCACGCGTTTATGGTATGATTTGATCTTCCTTTGCGCGTCTGGATTGATTCTTTCCATTGTCTTGAGCTCCGGATTAATTCCTTCCATTGTTGGAGATTTATATTTGATTTTTCTTTTGACTTTCTCCACACAATAACTTGGTCCTTTTATTTTGCAATCAGGTCCTTGGCATTTTGCAATTAAGCCCTTGACCTTTTTTGTAATTAGCTCCTTGAATGCTTTTATGCTTGGATGCATTTCCATTTGGAACCCGATAAACTTGAACTCGGTCTTTATGATAGAAATGAATCTTTTGCACGCGTTTATGCTCGAAATGTGGGTAATTTGCATTCAGGTCCCTGTATTCTGTAAATACGACTAAACACATACCTTAGTAGCATTTATTGATATAAACGTAATCTAAATGAAAGACATATGATGCAATGTATGCAATGCATCAGTTATAAAAAAAAGGTTGCTCCTAGGGTTGCATATAGACAAGGTTTTTTATGTTCATTGATGGGTTTAAGAGTGTTAAAGTGTGAAAGGAATCTATTTAGGTTTTAATATGTATTTTTAGGTTTTTTAGTGTATTATTTGGGAAATTTGTTTTAATTAGGTTGTGATATGTGTATGAGAGTGTTAAGAGTGGCATTAGGTGTATTTTAGAATTTGATTTAGGGTTGTCGATGATAGATTAAGGTTTGATGTGAGTTTCAGGGTGAAATTAGGGTTAAAGTGCTTTACTGATTAAGTTTTAAAGTATTTTTTGGTGGCTTTTATAAGTGTTTTCTTAGGGTTTAAGAGTTGATTAGTGTTAATTTGAGTGTTTAGGGGGTGAACTAAGATTTTGATTTAGATGATTAGCGAGTTTGCAGCTTGAGATGCCGATTTTATTTTGAAGGTGATTCGGGTCTTCAGTTTCTTAATAAGGGCTAACCATACTTAATCAAACTTAATTTGGTGTAGATAGTGAGAACTAGGTCTTATGTTAGGGAATTAGGTTTGGTTTAGGCTTAGGGTTGTGTTCAAAATCAGGGGTTTGATCGGGTTGGTAGATTTTAGTGGGTGATTAGTGATGATTAAGGTGTATTTGGTGTTTGGTTGTGCTTTGAGTGTCAAGTGAGGTGTCTTGGGCTCTATTCGGGAGTGCGGCTCGATGCGACCGCATCTCAAAACACATTTTTTTGGTTGTTTTTTGTTTTTTTACTCCGATTTGTTTAATATAGAATTATTGATCTTGGAAATTATTCAAAAATTTACCTACTTTTTTAGTTACATGTATATAATTTATAATCAATATATCTATATCTAGGGGAAAGCATCGGTCCGGACCTGGACCAGACCGGATCGAACCCGGATCGGACCGGACTCGAATGTTCTCTGGGGTCCGGACTGAAGACCGGACCGGTCAGATTCGGTCCGGACCAAACCCGGACCAGATTTTTTGGGGGAAAATTGGGTTTTGGACCGGAGCGGACCGAAACCCGAACCCGTCCCAAGGTCCGGACCGGAACCCGGACCGGTCAGATTCGGTCTGGACCTAACCCGGATCGATTGGTCCGGTCCGGTCCAAAAAATTGGACCGGACCGGTCCATGCTCTCCCCTATCTATATCTACATTATTTAATTATTAAATCGCAACCGCATATGCACCCGCATCTTGCATATGTCGGATGCGGTGTCTCGCCGCATTGCATTCGCATCCCGTATTTCTGAACCTTGGTCTTAAGATATGTGTAACGCTCCGAGCCCCGGCCATGTGCTTACCCACCCGGACCTGGTGCCTTAATACGATCAACGATCACTTTCTGCTTTGGACTCTAATATCTAAATCAACCTAGTAGACCCAAAAATAATCTGAAAAATATATCAATTAATTTGTGAGCTCAACATCCCGCAAACACCAACCCTAATCATACAAAATCATAATCATATGGAAAAGATATAATAGGACGATTGATTAAGGAACCATAAATCACAAATAATACGAATGCATCTTCATATAAAACCCCCACTCGAATTGGCACTGTCATGTGCTTCTGAATCATAAAATCAAACACTAACACATTAACTTGGTAGTTTCAAAGTAATGATAGGTATGTTGGTTTATAGGCCTTAATATATGTTAACTTTGATGATTAATCAAACAAATGTTAATTAATCAACCTAGTCAATCAAAGTGAACAAACATGATTACATGCATTGTACATATACCTACAAATCATCTTAATAGGTTGATCAAGATCATCAAGAGAAGCATTGAGACGAAGACTCAAGATTTTAACAAAACTTTGGACCAAAATATGTAATTTTCCATTTATTGAGTTTATATGATCAAATGTAAACTTGAGCACTATGATTTTGTCCAAGCCTAGTTCCGACGACCGGACTTCTAATGGATGACCAAAATTATCATATCAGTAGTGTTGGCTTTTTGGCCTTAATTTTTGTTTTGATGATTTAATCAACCTAATCTTAATCACAATCAAATGTAGTGTAGCACAAGTATTTCATATCATATATATTGCTTTGTGCTAACATCTATAGGTGATCAAGACTAAAGGAAGAAAGGAATTTGATTCGAGACATGTAATCAAGTTATTGAAGACATGTAATTTTATATTTCTTTTGAGTCTTAGGAATCTATGTAATTTTGAGCATGCAAGAGTTCAAATCCAATCACATAGACACTAGGTTCCTTATAGATGTCTCACACAAAATCTCAGATCATTTGGACTTCAATAGGTCACCCAAACTTAGACCGGAAATCACTAAACCACAAACCTGAACTGCATGTGCAAATTCGGTCGACCAAACCACCTTTGTTTGACTAATTGATCTCTTAACCAATAGTGATTTAAAGTGCTCGACTGGTCGACCGTGACCTTTTCGGTCGACCGTCTACACGTGTCATTTGACCATTAGACTTGTCGTATTATATCAATGGTCGTATTCACATTTTTATCCATACCCCATAAATACATGTAACCACTGGTGGACCGTGGACCTTTAAATGGTCGACCGACCATAAACATCTCTTGAACCCCTAAGTGCCTGGAAGTTGCAGCTACTAGCTCAAGTGCTGGTGAAACTCGGCATAGGGGCTCATAAAGTCGTTAACTCTATCGTCATGATTGGATTCAGCTTCAGAAGAAGAAGAAGACTGGTTCACCTGCTTCCCTGGTTGAGCTCTCCCTTCCCTCTTGCTATGCTCGAGCGGATAAGGAACTCAATATCGATCTGAAAGTGTTTTAGAGCTGCGTCACCGAACATCTCCCGATGCGCCGAATGTCTTGGGATTTGATGGCCTCCCCATTCTCCCGACCCACACAAGGAAAATAAAAGTTTTGTTAGGTTCTTCCTCCGTCGCAGTCGGCAACCGCTAGGATCTACTTCTCTCATCTGCCCGAGTTCAATCCATTGTATGATTGATTCCCATGCTTTTCTCGTCTGATCGATCCTTGGTAAGAAGATCCGCTACTTCTTTAAGGTTTGTTTGGTACCAGGCGGTGTGCCGATGGTTCTTGTATTGCAATGAACCTGTAAACCAAATTACATAACGAAATAGGCTGAAGCCAATTCCGCCAAATCATGCGGTTGCGGCATTGGAGCAGGATCCCAACCCCCTTAAGAAGTAGAGAGCATATCCATTCCATTGCCCTAGGTGCCCTAGTTTTCGGTCGACCGTTCCCAACCATCTTGTTCGACCGTTTTGTCCCTGGACTTTTCTGGACATTTGATCTAGACTACCAAAACTCCCTGAACGGTCGACCGTCCCACATTTTGTTCGACCATTAACTTAAGTGAACTTTAGTTGTAGCCGTATTTTGGTCAACTATCCCTTGATCAGTCGACCGTATGTTTTCTGGACTTTGCTGGACTCCATTTCTGGACAGCATCCGGTCGACCGAACTTACCCCGAACAGTGTGCTGAACTTTTCTGTTTTGTGTTTCTTGCACAACCTTTTACCACATTCATCTCCAACGGCTATAATATCTTAGGAGCTTATAAATAGAGGATTGAACACTTTGTTTAGACATCTCTCACACACACAATTGTCTCATACATTAGAGAGAAGTCTCCCAATCCCAAAAGCTCTTATACTACACTCTAAGCCTTAACTTCACCACATTTGATCATATCCAAATCATACTCAAAGTGTGCTCAAACTAGAGAGTCTTGTTCCACTCAACATTGTTGTTCAAGAAGCAAGGATTTCAGTGAAAGCCCAAAGTGTTCCCTCTTGGGTTGTGAGAGGAAGAAATCAAGCTCGGCGAGGATTGTTCGCGAGTTTGTGGTGTAAAGGCTTAATCTCGACCCGGAACGAGTTTGAATAGTGAAGACGTAGGCGGAGCTCGCAAGAGAGGAAGTAGGTGGAGGCCAAACCTCTATAAAAATCACCTTATCTACCTGTGTGGTTTGTTTGTTTCTCTCTACCTTTTTAATTCCGCCGCACAACTTGTTTAGGTAGAGAATTAAGCTTAAAATGATTAGAATTAGGGGTCATCGATTCTCTACAAGTAGTCGTTAGAATCCTCTCTGATTTTGTCCACTCGGGCGATTGTCATTTGGTCGACTGAATCCCCTTTGACCAGTTTTGGATTTCACTCCAACAGTCAAATTTGTATTTTGTCTTAGAGCCCATTTGCCTTGTCCATTGTCGGACGACCAGTCTCCTATCAGTCAATTGTTTACCTTTTGGTCTCTGGCGCACAACGACTCTTTCCACGTGTCAATATAATCGTTTGACTCACAACGTATATTTGATTTCCAACCGTTGGCGCTAAAAGACAAACTATTGATACTCACGACCGAATTGGTCCCAGATGATCGAAATATTGTAACATAGTCGATTGAATCCTTCCTGTTATTTTTGATCGGTCAACCAAACCCAATTCGATCAATCAAAATTAAATCAAATGAAATTTGACAAAAGTTATTGGAAGTTGGTGATCGATTACCCGAACGTTATTCGGTCAATCGAAGGCTTAATGTTGACCAAGTCAACTCATTATTTTGGACAGTTGTTCTTCAAATGGTCGACCAAATCTACATTGATTTCTTCCCGAGCTTAAGTGAAATCTTATCTCTCATTGGTCCAAATCTCTCAAGCTCTCCCAAACGGCTAGTATGACTTGAAAGCTTATAAATAATGTCTCATACCTTTGTTTTATACACCTTGAATACTCCCTATTGATCCATACCTTAGTGCAAAACTTTCTACATATATCTTCAAGCTCTCATTTTCCTACACTTAAAGCCAAACTTTATCACTTGTGTATCTATTTCATATCATATCAAAGTGTGCTCAAGTATTAAAGTGTTAGCTAGTGATTCCAATTCCATATCCAAGAATCACAAAAGTTGTAAAGCTTCGTGAAAGCTCCCGCTCAGGATGTGAGATGAGAAAATTGAGCAAGACGAGAGTGTTCGCAAAGGCTCGTGTGGTAAAGCACTGATCTCAGCTCGAAATGGATATCAGATAGTGTATACTCGAGTAGTGATAGGGGTGTGCAGAAATTGGTCTGGTCCGAGTTTTTGGACCAGACCAGACCGGACCAAATGACAATCAGTCTAGGTTTCTGGTCGTCGGTTCAAGTAAATTCGGGCTCCGGTCCGGTTTGGACCGAACCCGGAAAAAACCGACAAAAGACTGGACCAGACCGGAAACTGTTAACACATGCACACATGATCTAACCTTAAAATCTAAATATCTCAGACGCAGCCGCATCCATGTTCGCCTCTTTGGTCTTCGGTCTTCCCCTCCAGAGATCCCCGACGATCTCTGACCTCCTCCAGAGATACCCTCCTCGGACGATCTCCTCCTCAGCCATCTCCATTCCTTCCCTTTCGTCCGGCTCCTGTGATCCCCTCCGGCCTCCTCCGTCTTCCCCCCACGATCTCCTCCCCCGACGATCTCCTCCTTCAGCGATCCTCTCCTCCGACGATATCCTCCCCCAACGATCCCCTCCACCTACGATCCCCTCCTCTGGTCTTCCCCGTTCCTTCGAAGATCTCGTCCCAACCTCCTCCACTTGGTGCGTGAGTTCTCTTAAACCAATTTTTAGATTATTTTCGTGGATCAATTTGTTGTCGAGTTCTCCGTTCCAATGTTCAGGGGGGCGGTCGCCTAGGCGACTGGGCGACCACCCGCCTACCGCACATGAGGCTGTGCGGTGTGCGATGTCGCCTAGGCGACGACATGTGTTGTGCACAACACAACAACGACTAGATTTCTAGTTGTTGCATGTCATTGCTATAGTAGCAACAAATTTTTTTAACCCCCCTCCGTGCAACTTTTGTTCTTATAAATACCCCCCTCATCCATTTCATTTCACTCATTCCTTCTCCTACAACCTTCATTCTCTCAATCCAAATCTCAATCCTAATTCTCAAGCTCTTAACTTCCAACTCTGCTACTCTTGTGCTCAAGGATTCCGGCGTTCACGAATTCTGGCATTCAAGTTTTTGTTTTCGCTTCCATCAAATCAAGTTCACACTTTCTAACTCTTTTCTTTAGCTTAATTTTTGGTTAACTTAGAATCACAATCAAAGGCCAATGAACCTGAATCAATTTTGCCAATGACACACGAAAATTATGATCACTTAAGACATAGTAGAAGTAATGACCCTGGTTGGAAATCTGCCCATTATTTAAATTTAAATGACAAAAAATCATTAGTTTGTGAATTATTTGGTAAAATAACTAAGGGTGGTGTTGCTCGCCACAAACAACATATTGCACACACATCGGGTAGTAGTGCACGACCTTGTGATAAAGCCTCTGACACTTTAAGAACTGAAATAACTGCTTACATGTCTAATACTAGTAGAATTCAAATGAATCAAAATGCATGCTTAGATGATTATGTTGATTTGGGAGATGACATACCGACGGGAAGGTCGGGTACCAATTTTGGTACGACCCCAACATCCTAACCCCCCATGCCTCCTCGAAAGAGAAGAAGGCAAAATACATGGGGACCAATGGATCGATTTTGTAGTCGTCCCGGAATCGATGTTAACCGACCCCAACAAACCACAATTAAACGACATTTCAAGAAAGAAGATCGTGAAACAATTAATCAAAAATGGGCCAATTTTTTTATAGACGTGGAATTCCTTTTAATGCTGTTAATACAACTGAATTTAAGGAAGCCATTGACGCCACCTCCACATACGGTCCTGACCTAAAACCAATCACTTATCATGAAGTTAGCGATACATGTCTTAAAAAAGAAATTGAAGTCACTAGGGGTGTTCTGACTACATATAGGCAATATTGGAAATTATATGGTTGTACAATCGTGACGGATGCATGGACCGATAGGTCTGGTAGGAGTTTGATAAACTTTTTAGTGAATTGTCCCACAGGAACAAAGTAGAGGAAGAGAATGTGGTGCAAGTTGTTATCGACAACGTCGTCACGTACGTAGCTGCTGGGATGATGTTGATGCAGAAGATGGACCACCTTTTCTGGACTCCTTGCGCCGTACATAGCAACGACCTCTACCTCAAGGACATTGGGAAGTTATATTTGAAGACCATCACCTTAAACTGACGGATCGTGAGGCATTTTAACGACCACGCCTTATTACTCTCGCGAATGCGAAAAGAAATCGACGGCAACTTGTTAAGGCCCGCAGTCACCCGATTTGCTACAGCTTTCTTGACATTATAGAGACTCTATTTCAAGAAGAAACAACTCAGATCTTTTGTGGTATCTGCCGACTACACCGACCCAAATGCTACGTGGATGAAGAACAAGAGGTCGAAGGAAACATCGAACCAAGTGACCGAAGTCATTCTTTCACAACGCTTCTGGGCCAATGTTGTGAAAACACTTAAACCCCCACAACCAATGGTCAGAATTCTTAGGTTGGTGGATGGCGACGAGAAACCTTCAATGGGTTATCTTTATGACACAATGGAGAAGGCCAAGGAAACCATCCGCCGAAACTTTGGGGGTAACCAAAGGCATTATGAAAAGGTCATCAATTGCATCAACAAGAGATGGGGTGAAGGAAAAATGATGAGTTCCCCACTACACTCAGTTGGATTCTTACTTAACTCGGGGACCTTCTTCTCAACTCTGATAGATCAACGAACCACAGCCATGAACGAGCATATGTCGGGCTTCTTAGACGTCATTTACCGCGTTGTTTGTACTCTTGAAGGTCAAGACAAGTGTTCATACTTGCTAGATCGTTATGTCTCAGAACTAGGCATGTTTGGGAAGGACATTGTGAAGAGACAACGCACTGAAAGAAGACTGATTGATTGGTGGCGTGCGTACAGGGCAGACCAGAAGGACGAGACATTGCAGAGGTTGGCTTTAAAGGTTTTAGGCCTAACTTGCTCGGCTTCAGGTTGCGAGCATAATTGGAGTGTGTTCGTGCAAATGCACACGAAGAAAAGAAACAGATTAGCAACAAAGAAGTTGAATGATTTGGTCTTCGTGAACTACAACCAGAAGTTGCAGCAAAGATTTCAAACAAGAATGGAACATCCCGGTTTCTTCGATCCAATTCATGTGGACTACGACCTGTTGGAGGAACACTCTTGGTTAGCCGAATCTGACAATCTGGTCTTCGCTGGGGAGGATCTGACGTGGGCTCAGGTGGAGGAAGCTGTCTTAGGACCTCCATCTTCACGAAGATGGGCCCGTCGATCCACAATGTCCTCAACTACACCTTTCTTAAGCAAGGGATTAGATGAAAACATCAACATAATTTCTTATGGTTATGTAGATCCAGGTGCATCGAGTTCTGGAGCTCCCGGGATGTCGATGAAGAGTTCATTGTGACCGATGATGAAGAAACAGACGAGGATGACGTCTATGTTGACGATCCAAACGACTCGGAGGAAGACGACGATAATGAAGTTCCTAACTGGACTTTAGAACAATGTGTCCAATTGGAATGACTAAGAGTCTAGGAAACTTGTATTGTGATTGTTTTGCATTCTAAATTGTATTACAAACTCTAGCATTAATAAAATAAATAGCCTAAGTATTTGGGTGGGTAGAGGGGATACCTAGTGAGGCTTTGGTCAATGAACTAGGTGTCTTTTCGAAGCTCAAACATGTATGACTTGTTTTTATAATTTTTGGGCATTCTCCTCAATTTTTCCTGATTTTTTTAGATTAAAACAAAAAAATTCTCTTTTAAAAATAAATAAATCTGGGTCGCCCAGCTCTGGGCGAACGCACGAATGCCTAGGCGATCGCCTGGGCGACTAGGCATTCCCAGTCGCCTAGGCGTTCCAGGAACATTGCTCCGTTCACGACAAGATCGTCACCTCCAGGAAAAAAAGGTTCGATTTTATATTCAACATATTTCACTCTGTATTTTCATCTATATATTCAACATATTTCAGCACATTCAGCATATTTCACTCTATATATTCAACATATTTCACACTATATATTCAGAAATTGTTTTCTCAAGCAATTGGTTTCGTGGATGTTTTCGTGGATCTTTGGTGACTTGTAGATTTAAAGTTTAATTTGATTTAAAGTTGAATAATGTTATGAAAGAAAGTCTAATTGTCTAATTCTTTTCCTTCCTTGGCTTGTATGATGATTTTTTGTGTGCCATAGGATGTAGCCTTTTCTTGATTATTTCTGTGGTGTTTAATGGTGACTTTGTGAGCTCTGCTAATTGCTATGCAATTGGTTTGCGGACTGAGGACTTCAACTAAGAAATCTTTTTTATTTGAATTGTCTTCTAACTATGCAGTTGTGAAATGACAAACTCGCAAATTGATTCCCCAACAACCATTGGAAGTTCGCAACAGTCTACTGGTGTTACTTCCATTACTGAAGTGAAAGCTACTATGTTGCCCAGGAAAAGAAAGGAAGGTCGAGAATACATCGACGGGAACAAGAAGAGAAGAGTTGCTTATTGGGCTCATTTCTGGCAGTATTTAGAAACAGGTAAAACTCGAGCTGAATGCATTTATTGTGAAAACAAAACATTTGCATGTGACAGTACTTTGAATGGCTCTAAAAATGTTAAGACACATTGGGATCGTTGTCCAGCAAATCCTGCAAATGACACCAAGAACAAAACCAGTATGAGTTGATGTTTGATAGTAACTGATTGGCATCATTTCATGCTTACATTCGCATCTTATATCCATTATCTTTCACCTAAACAATGCTACGTGGCGAGTTTTATGTTTGAATTTCAGAAATAAAGAGGTTTGAAGAGAAGAAGCATAAAAGGACCCAAAAGCAGGAAAAATGACTGAGTTGAAAGACTCGAGGACTAAGATGCAAGATCAAAGTACCTGAATGAAAGATTGAAAGACCAATGAGCAAACAAAAATACTCCACACCATCATGGGGAGTATTTTGGCAATTCTATTCGGGTCGGAGCTCCAACAAGTCAAGTAAATGCATCAAAGACAAACAATACCATCATGGAAAGCCCCCAGGCCGATCCAGATCTTGTAGACCGCCGATTGGCGGTCTGGGACCGCTGATTGGCGGTCCGGTTGCTCCAGATCCGCAAAGATTTTTGTGGGTTGTGTATTAGAGCGTATTTAGTCTAGTTTTTGTATTTGTTTAGTCCCATACCGGGGGATTGTCCCGGATTACCTTTTTCTATGGCTATAAATAGAACTTTTCACCTTCTATTGTAATCACTCCATGCTTTGTGGCCATTCTCCCTAATTGAAGTGAAAGCCTTGAAGCAAGAAACTCAAGTGGGGAGATGCTACTAGTATTGTGAGTCTTAAATCAATAAAGTTTTCTATGTTTTGTGCTTCTTCTATAGTTCTTGCATGTTTAGTTTAATTGTCTTTTATTAAATCTAGCTTAGTTAATATGTCTTCTTATCTCAGTGTAATAGTTAGTTTATTGTTTAGTGAGTAAAATCACTCCCCTTTTGGGGGGTGGAGATGACACTTATATATGCAATTAAGAAAGGAAGAATGTTTTATTTTGAAATGTGTTGATTAATATGATGCATGCTTGCTTGTTAGAATAGAACACTTCACTAGATGGGTTTTGCCACAAGTTTTAAGACACCTCCCATGCTTGTTTAGTTTCTTAAATAACCAGATTGTGTTTATGAATGTTAATCAAGTAGGTTAGTGATTTAATTGATGGGTTTTACCATGATAAGTAGACACCTCCCATACATGAAAACACTACCTCCACTTGTGCCTATAGGAAGACATTCTTACCTCCTTATTGTGTATGTGAATTCACTCCACCCCCTAAGGGGTCTCTCTTACTGATTCCAGCATACTTATCAAGTTCTTAGTTCAGTTTTTTAGTTCATCGCTTGTTGTTTACTTGTGCATGTGTTACTTCCTAGTTTAGTGTAGGGTAGATTAGTATAATCAAACTCTCTTCCCTTTTTGTTGCCACTTGATTTCGTGCAAACGAGAGGTTGCTCACCTCCCTGCGGACGACCCATTTTTGCCACGTCTTCACCGACGCCGTGCACTTGCGGTATATTTAAAAATGTTCAACAAGTTTTTGGCACCGTTACCGGGGAGGTGCCAGTCCAGACTCTGGTTTGGACAATTCGAGTGGATTTAATTTGTGTTTTGTAGTTTTCTTTGTTTCTGGAGACTCTGAGAACCACGGGAAAGAACCAGGAGAAATTTGAAGACGAATAGAGCAGCATAGACCGCTAATCAGCGGTCTGGTGAGCTCCGTTTCCTTTCTTTTTTCTTTGTCCTGTGGTATTATTGGATATAGTGATCTGGGACTCGATTTAGCATGTTTTGACTTATAGTTTGTTCTCAGATCAATAATCAATCTCCCTTTAAGCAACTTGGACCTTAAAACCCAAAGCAAAAGATTAGGCATTATTTATTGTTTAGGTCATGCATCATGTGCTCGACTTAGGCACGTAGATTGTCTTTTCTTTTAGCTTTACTTTCAGTTGCTGAGTGCTGGCGTGAGGTACTCATTTCCTTCTCTCATTCATGCATTTAGTATGAACATGCATTAGTTAGTAGGAAGTGCATTGCAACAAGTGTGAGTTGAGCGTTTGTTTGGAGAGTTGATTGTTAGATTTGGACTCTAAAACGCTACTAAGGAGGGGTTGTCCCATATAAGATAAGGTGGGGGATTTCATCACCCTTTCCTTCACCCCAAAAACCACACTAATCAAGAGTCTAATTTTAAAATCAAGTAGACATTGGCCCTAAGGATTTTGGGCGCATTAGGAGAGTGATATGGTCCCGACCGTCATGGCCTGATCGGCGTTGCCCACTCTGTCGATAGTAGGAGAGACGAGATCTCCGGATCTTGACTCACTTTTTGGGCTTTGTGGTCCTCGTCGTAGGGAGGTGAGGTGTGTTGAGGTCGTGTGACCTCGCAGTTAGGCGTCGTCTAGCTGTAAGGACCTATAGCGACCTAAGGACTGTTTGAGCTTTGTTTGCTTGTGTGCTTCTACCTGTACCCAAATGATCCAGAAGATGATGGGAGTTTGGGAAACCCAACAGTTGATGATTGGAAAATTGTTGGAAGGCTCATAATTTTTTTGAAAGAGTTCAAGTTCTTAACAGAAAGTGTATCCGGTTCTCTCTATACCACTAGTAACTTGGCATCTTTTACATCTATCGTGCTTCTGAGTTGTTGAATAAGTGGATTGATAGTAGTGGTGCTGATTTTTCCACAAGTTGGCAGTTGCAATGAAAGAGAAGTATGATAAATACTTTGGAGAACTTGATAAAATAAACATTTTCCTGTACTTGGGAGTATAGTAGATCCCAAAGTAAACCTTATTGGTGTTGGTATTATGTACGTCGCATTTATTGAATAGTAAAAGGAGATGACTTGGGTAAGAAGATGAAGAATGATGCTCGTGTTGTTTTCGAAGAGAATTAGAATATTTACAATCACTTGGTTCTGAAAGGTCGACAACAAACCAACTTGATGGATGTCTCTCTGCCTTCAAGTTTCACCTCAGATATGTTGGACTTCAAGAAATACATTGAAGATCAGGTAGAGATGTCGGGATCAGATTTAGGAAATTCGGAGTTTGATAGATATTTGTCACATAAGTTGGAGGAGCAGGAAAGAGGCTTAGAAGTTCTTAATTGGTGGAAGATGAACGAGCATAGATATCCTATTATGGCATCTATTGCTCGTGATGTTTTGGCCATTCATGTTTCCACGGTTGCTTCTGAATTTGCATTTAGTGCTGGAGGGCGTCACCTTGACAAATTTAGGAGTTCTTTGACGCCTAAGGTATGCAAAACATGTACTTGTTACAAATTGGAATTGCAATGACATGATATTTGGTTTTATTCTAATTTTGATGTTTTCATTTTTCATGTACTTAAAGAAGGTACAGTCACTAATATGCGTACAAGATTGGCTTCGACCATCCGTTAAGGTTGATGTGGAGGAAAAATTTGCAGAGCTGGAGAAACTTGAGAAAGGTTCAATTATAATATTTGCCTCTCATTTTATGTCATAATTTGTCTACTACAAATTAATTTAATTGTCCTTTTTATTATTTATAGATTTGGATGCACCGGATGACATTGTTTGTGTTGAGTAGTTTCAATGGAGTAACAGATTTGAAGAACACGAAGTCAGGAAGAATGAAGACCGACGTAGACTTTTCTTTTTTGGAATGAACTTATTTATTTGTTATTTTGTAATTGAACTTGTGGTGGTTTTAATTGTTGATGAACTTGCACGCAATGTGAAGTAAACTTTAGAGTTTAGAGTATATTGTAGTTTGTAAAAAAGTCTTTATTTTCGTTTTATTGCATCTGTGATTTACAGGTTTTAATCACAAACATGTCCGAATCCGGATCGATTCGGTACGGTCTTCGGTCCACCCGTGACGGAACCGGTTCGGTTCGGTCCAAACCCGGACCCTACCAGTCCGGTCTCAGGTTGGGACTCTGGAGAGGGTCTGATTCTGGTCCGGTCCGAGTTTGGACTGGTGCACAACCCTAAGTAGTGATATGGGGATCCATCAGAACTCAATGAGAGGACTAGATCACGGTGGTTGTGATCAAACGTCTATAATCTCCGGAGTCTATTATGTGGTTTGTATTCTTTTATCTCTTTGTTCAGATTTAATTCCGCATTTAGTTTGTGATTAGAGAGTCATCAATCCTACTAACAAGGTAGCATTTTCCTCTCTTGGTGGCTTCACGCTGCCTGCTAGGTAGTTTTTTCCCAAGTGGTAATCACAAAAAACAACACGAGACGTTTTAAACGAAATACCACCATGCAATTATATGTACATGAGCACTCAACATGCATGCAACTATAAATATCAAAAACGACAGACATGACATGAAATCGTAAAATAACGAATCGGTATTTGCCTCAAAATTACTTTCAATTCCCACGTAAAATCCCCAATCTTTTTCTTCTTTATCTTTCTTCTCACGATTCCAACTAGTCATGGCAATTTGACACGAAACATGATAACACGACATGAAAAATCCGTGTCTTGGTTTACTGATTTCGTATCGTGGGTACACGAATTTTTTTGTGTCATTTTTGTGTCACGCCTATCAGGTACCCGAAATTACACAAAATGCATTTTACCCAAATACCCGATTACGAATTATCTGTACCCGATTACAAAAAACCTGATTAGCCTAAGAAAAACCCTAACCCCCATCTCCCTACCCTACACTCCCAGTCTCTCTCCAGTCTGACCATCTCCCACTCTCCCTCGTCCCTACTCCCTAACCCTAAGCCCCTACTGCTATGAGGTCATGACCCTATCTCCCTCTCCCATATCCACTCCTCCCTTTCCGGTCTCCCTCTCCCGCAACCACTCTTTCCGTCTCCAGTCCCCCTCTCCCACAACCACTCCTCCTGTCTCTGGTCTCTCTCTCCCACAACCACTCCTCCTGTCTCTGGTCTCTCTCTCCTACAACCACTCCTCCTGTCTCCCTCTCCCATAGTCATGGTAACACTCTTCTTCTTCTTGGATAGTGTTGTAGGTTGTTGTAGTGTTTGATGATTTTAGTTAGTTTAATGCATGAATATGATGATTTCTATGTGATAGTGCTGTCGGTTAGTGTGTTTCGTTATGTTTGGTGGGAAGAGATTTTTGTTGATGAATATAGTTGTACCTTTGTTGATTTATGTCCTTAAATCGTAGAATATTATTATTAGGCCATAGCTCTATTTTAGAGTGAGTAAGATGACAAATGAAGGTCAATCACCAAACAAAAAACAACCCTCGAAGGAAAAGGAATCAGAGGTTAATTTTATCCCTACATGTCATGATTAAATTTTTATTTATACAATTACAAATCATAGGCTCATGAATCTTGACTTAAGAGTTTTAATATTGTAGTTGTTTCATTCATCAAGTGATGGTTCAGAAGATAGCTATGAAAAAGAAGTTGTTACTGAAGGTTCAACTATAAATAAAAAGAAACCCGATAAAAGAAAGAGATCCAAGGTTTGGAAAAGTTTTGAGCCTCTTCCAGTAGTAGCAGGACAAAAAAATAAAAGCCAAATGTATGAAGTGTGGATATGTTGTGGGTGATCCAAAACATGGAACGAGTAACAGTAATACATTTTTTAATCAAACTCCATTTCAACTCGACATGTTTTATTTACACTTAATATCTTTTCTATCACAGATGCTTGTGGTTTAACTTGGGAAGAACTTACGAAGGACATTATGGAATGATACTTGAGGAAGATTTGGGTAAAGGTTCAAATCCTTCTATCCGGTAATGACTTCTAAGAGTTTAAGGTGAGTTCAAGATTGGGTTTGCTTCTCTGATGAGATATGACGCATAGTTAGTAAATGATAATTTTGTGTTTCTATTCTAATTTAATGTCTACTTATCTAGCTATTTGAGTGAGGATTCGTTCTCTTTTGGTAGATTGCATTCACCTACAAAGACAATGTCTTCCAAAGCACCGTGGATGCAAACTTGTGATTGGAATAGTGTATAAGTGTGTTGTTGCTGCCATTTGATAGACTAATTTACTGTACTTTTATACTGTAATAATCCTTTCTCTTAAGTGACCAACTTAACTTGTACGAGACTACTTGTTTTTTTGTTGGAGGGTGATGATTGGATCAGTGGATGCCAAAATGTGATGATTTTGGAGCTCAAATTATGGTTAACTTTACAAGTGTATTTTATTTTTAGATTTGATGAATGTTTTTAATCTTTAGGTGTTCAAACCTTGAAATGAAGCATATGCATATTTTAGGGAAATCATGTATTTTCGTGTACAATTTTCGTGTACAGGTTTCGTGTTCGTGTATAATTGTATATCGTGTCGTGTTGACACGGTTACAACCGTGTCATGTGAGTGTCCTCAAAAAGAGACGAAATCTAACTGCGTCGTGTTCGTGTCTACCAAAAACGTCTAATACACACGAAATTACACGACACGAAAGTACATGAAACGACACGATTGTCAGACCTAATTCCATATTCTCTCAACTCACTTCATCTCTTCGTATAGCCAACTCCACCACCATTACATTCAATAGCAACACAACACTCCACTCCACTGATGTGTTGGCAACAGATAAGTGAGAGGGAGAATTGAACCCAAGCACCTCAACTTCTTTACATTATCAAAATCATCCTTAATAGGTACATATCAAGAATTAAAACATGAATGTATTACCAACATATTTTCAGAATGTTGCACACGGTTTTGAGTCAGTTTGGTCATAAGTGTGGTAGAATTTGCGACGAGTCAGGCAGCTATTTGGGCTAGGGTTCGTGTAGGGTTTAGGTCTGGTCGACAATTAGATTGCCGCATGGCTGAGGTCTGTTTAGTTTGTGTTTGTGTCTATAACCACACTATCAAGATTGAATTGTTCGACAGGTTATTGTGTCCACTACAAACAATTACATTAACAAGCAAATCCATAAAACATTATACATAACTAATCCTAAAATTCTCATAAGAAAAACAAAGCATAGCCAATAAGAAGGAGCAAATTGACATCGCTACCAATTTACAGTGAAACGAATGAGAGTATAACGTAGCATTCACAAAATTGATATTTAACACATTTTGGGGATTTTTAAACCTTTTTCTTTGTTTGTGTTAATTATTTGTCTAATTTTTTACATTGATGATTGATGTGATCATAGATTCATGGTTGGTGTTTTCTTTGCGTCGAGTTCACTATTATCTTTTGTGATCTTAGTTTGAAGTCGAGAACTTGACATGGACGTAGACCACCAACCTCAAGTTGAAGTCAAATTTTGTATTCTTTCTCTAATACTTAGTTTGTCCTATTTTTTATCATTTGTAATGGTAATGCTTATTCTATAGTTGTAGAATATTAGTTATGCTTTTTTATTTTTAATTCTTAAAGGAGGTACAACAAACACTGATAGTGAAAATGATATACTTGCAATTGAGGAACTATTTCCTTCCGGTACTAATCGCAATGCACCAAGATGAAAAGAATGAGGAGATTTTAAGTGTAGGAAAGTTTTGATAGTTTGTTTTCTGAATTGCTAAATGTCGCCTCAAAATTACTTAAATCGTCTGTGTGAATTACCATTTTGTCATTCTCTCATTTATACTTATATATCTTTTCATTTTACTCTCGTACCACCACTCTCTCTTCATCTTCCACACATAATCATAAAAAAACAATGTTTCGGTGGTCAGAAATGAGCCAACGGACGCCCCGGTATACTCGAATCTGGTAAAATATCTAACTTCTTTTTAGTAAAAAAAATAAAATAAAATTAGGAGGTGTCTAAGCCAGACGCCTCCCCCATGGGGAGGGCGTGTTTTGCAAACACCCCTATTTTTTTAATAAAAAATCTAAAAATTATACGGTGCGTTATCTCAAATTATTTCAGGTTCCGTTCCAAGTTGTTTTGGTATTAATAGGGTGGATTACAGTGAGTTTTTTTAAGTCGGGAAGTTTTATCAACTACCACACTGATAAGTCGGTCGGGGGTCTCGCTCCCCGACGAAAAATTTTGGATCTTGAAAATTTTGAATCTAGAAATTTTTGGATTTTCATCACTTGCAAAAAAAGTCATTGTAATCTAACCCGTTACCACCGAAATCTTGCAACGGAACCTCAAATAATTTGAGATAACACACTGCATAAATTTTAGATTTTTTTTGGACGGACGTCTTAGTGAGATCCCCCTCCCCCAATGCCCTCCCCTCATGGGGGAGGCGTCCAAAAAAATTCGCGTGATCCAGACGATTCGCCAGACATTTTCGTGGTGTTGGTACTGGTAAAGTGAGGAAAACGTAGACAAAATCTTTAGTTTAAGAGACGGGACAAAATGAGTATTAAAAGAATTGTGAATGACAAAATGATAATTAGGCGGGAGATTTAAGTAATTTTGGGGCGATGAATAGTAGTTTCCTTTGTTTTTGGGACCTGATGAAATCGAAAGGGCAAGATGCGAGAAATGTGGATACACATGCATTTTGGAAGCCATATTGGAATATGAAAATCTAAAGAAAAAAACATTTAGAGAAATGTGACAAAACAATGACGCAATGGAATACATGTTAACAAATGACAAATTAAAAATGGGTCTTCGCTTCGATTATGAAGTCTTTAGGAGTTGATAATAGATATTGTTGTTGTTGGATTTTGTGGCTTATACTTGTATATATATTTTTTAAATTGTACAAGCAATTATGATTGGTTTTCATATTTTTCAACAATTTTATGTACACAATTTCTTAATTGTATTTCATTATATATAATAAACTATTTAATATTGAAATACATGGATTGGATCATACCTAAGGGATTATCAAATCCCTCTTACCAATCAGAAGTCGGGTTGCATGTCGGATCGCCTCAGAATTACCTTCAAGTGTTCACCAAACTCTAAACAATATTAGAGAGATTGAAGCTAGTCAATCAATCTCTAAGACGATGTTAGAATCTAGCTAATAACATCTTCTTTGTTCCAAAGAAATTAATCTCTAGCACACAATTAAAGCTCAGAGAATTTCAGATAAAATGATAGAGAAAATTGGAGAGAGAAGAATTTTGCATTAGTGTAAACAGTGAATGGAGGAGAGACTTATTTATATGGTTTCCTCTAACCCATATCATGTGTAATCCACTTACACATGATCCTTGTTAATCTCTCAACTAAACCACATCATGTGCAAATCACTTTTCACATGATCTATTGTTTATTTTGCTACATCATCATCTCATAACTACCTTTGACAAATGTGGATTAAATCCAGTCATTAATCAATAAATTTTCTCTTATTAATATATGCAAAAACGTGGGCAACCGGTTGGGCGTTTTTCACTATTTTTTACTCTACCAAATTTTGGATTAATATCCAACAAATTTTGGGCTTTCGGGTTTTAGCAAATTTATATGTTATAATGTTGCAGATCACATTATATCATGTAATATATTATCATATATAATGTCAAACATTATACCACATAATATATACATATCTCATACAAATTTATTTGATATTCTAATCATGTCGTTATTACGACATATTGATTTTAATTTTACCACATGTATATTATTTCATAACACATGAAACTTAAGACATCATATAAAATATAAAATCACATCTCTTGTTTCCCAGTTTTGTGGTGTGACCTATAGGAGGATCTAAGTTATGTTGACAATGGTATTAAACATTTAATATCTTAAACTATAAGCGATATCTAGCTACACATTATAGTTACCCAAATAACAAAGATGTTTTGCTCACTCGAACTAAACACGATCTACTTAGTGATATGTAAAATATCACTTGTGTCTATCTCTTGCCTCGTGATATTGAGAATATTATACAAAGTAGAAATGTGTCATCCTTGTATTATATATTCATTTCTTGATCTCTCAAGCTAATTATAAATATGTAACTATACACAAGTTACATTGTCCACATTATAATTTCACTTTATCAAGAGACCCATCAATATCATCACTCAAGTCAAGAGGGGCAATGATAATCTTTCAACATGTCATCTTTTCCGGCACGAGTCATGTATAACCAATTATTATCTTTATCACTATACCGAAATGATAACTTTTGATAATAATCAAATTGTACAATTCTCATGTGAAAAGATATATGTCTCATATCTTAGGATTTAAAGACACAATGAAAACATTAATGACACAAACACAATTCCATAATGTCTTCATTTATTAGGTCAATTCAATATATGAAAGAAACATTTTCTATTTCATATACTGATGTTGTTAAATACTTGTAGAGCTACAAAATCTTTTAACCAAAATGACAATCTTAACTCGGTAATCAATGTCCCATATTAATCACCATGATTGTGAATTACTCTTGATTTATATAAACCATTATCTTTTAGAGCTCTACGGTTAATGACCAAGAGTTTCTTCCTTAACATTTCCAAAAGACGAATACATTAATCAAGGAACAAAATGTTTAACACATTCAATTCATAATAAAAGACATATAAAAGTAAACTTTTATAACACATTCTTTTTAGTTGTGAGATGTTATTTGTTCAAGAATGGTCCTATAAGAAAAGTGCTTGCTTATTTTCACTTGATGCTATGTTAATGAGTAGGAACAACATAAGGAATGTTATTGTGAAGCAATGAAAAGCAAAGAAATCAGAATTATGAGACATGTTGCAATGTTTGTGAGGGGACTTTCTTTAACTTCTGAATTGTGGACTTTTATAAATATTGATAGTAATATCATACTCACTGCTCACTTCATATATGTTGATTAAGTGTTGCACCAGAAATTGTTGAGTTACTGTTGCATGCCCTCACCACACGCTTGGATTACTCTTTTTATAAAGATTTTTAAGCTATTATGTGATCAGAATCTAAAGAGAAAAACATTCTTCATCACTTTAAATAATGTATCAATGAACGATTCACATTTCCAATAATTGAACTCCAAGCTAAGTTTATGAAATGCTCTACTATGTAAGGTGAATTATTCAATATTCATTATTGTGTACATGCTTTGACTCTAAATGGTGAAAGTTAGGGAATGTGAATACATCGAAGATTCTCAAGTAAAAAGGCAGAAGTTCATGGAATGTACTAAGAATGTGGTTGTGTCAAAGAAAAAAAGACTAGCAACATAATGTTCCTACTCCAGGGTGTTCTTTATTTTTATTGGACTTTCCTTCAGTTGTAGTTAAGTGATTATAATTGCAAATATACACCATCAAAATATGATTGAGACAATGTTAAACATATGTGCAAGCTCTTTCAAGTGTTTTATAATGTCACAAAATTGTTCTTCGACTCAAAGTATCCCTCAATGAACTTGCACTTCCCACAACATTTTGTTGTTCAACTTGCCTTGTCTAGCTTGATGGAGGACTCAAGCTCTTTAACAAGAAGAATGATTGTTAACATGTAAACAAATCATGATATGTATTGATCAGACTACAATATGATTCTTATCATTGCAGTTATCATTGATCCTCACTACAATCTTGAATATGTAGAGTTCTTCTATAGAAGATTGTAAGGTAACAATTCTTCTGAATTTAGACTACTTGGACTTGAAAAGGTTGAAGTCACTCTTTGAAGTCTATATGCACCACACCTTATATTGCTTCTGAAGTATATAAGGACTACACATCATATTGCTTTTGTCCTTGGTTCAACACATTCCATTTTCAATCCTAGAATTATTGAAGATGCAATGTATATGGTAATAATTTTTATAAAACTTTTATTTTGTTCATTTAATTTTATTTTCTTTGAGATTGTTTTTTTTCATTTTGTAAATGCTAAGTGGAAAACAACATGTATTTGGTCGCTGAATTTTATAAAAGTTTGTAATATGATCTTGATTGTTTTTCATTCAAAGCACTATAGCAACTTTGTTACTTTTAGTAGCATTCACATAATCCTAATTTTATTTTATTCCATTTTTCTGTGAGATATTTGATACATGTTGTGTCCTGCATTCTCCAAGATTCTTATTAAACATTATGAGCTACTATGTTCTAATGCATCTATTGTAAGGGACTCACAATTGAACAATAATGACGATTGGTAACGACTTCGAACATGGTCAGCTCCCTCTTTTATGGACGACTCTTATATGTAGGGTTGTCAAGTTTGGCTCAGGATTGACGGATAGCTCGATTTTGCTCGGATCGTGCTCAACTTGATTACTAACAAGTTGAGCATGAGCAAAAAAATCCGCTCGACAAACTAAATGAGCCGAGCACAAGCATACCGTGCTTGCACGATACTCGATGCTCAACACTCGTTCGCTCGCTCATTAAAATACCCAATTATCATATTGCTATATCCAATTAAAATTATCCATATTAGGGGGGAATAGAATGGATAACAAATGGAGGATTTAAATGTAAATTGGGAAGAACTAAAGACATTTATCTTAAAACTTAATAGTTGAGGGTGTTTAAGCATTTAACCCATGGACATGATTGATTGTCCATGAGGTGGTGGAAGAGATCAAGGGTTTGGGTTTCACGAAAAAAACCTTGTTGAAACAAAGTTTTGGAAGGCGAGAGAGAGGGCGGAGAAGAGGATCTAGGAAGTGGGTTTGATCTCCTTTGTCGTCTTCTGTGGAGGTATGCAAGAGCAACCCATATAGGAGTGTAGCAACTGGGGCTATCAATTTTACAAGAAACACGATAACACGACATGAACTTAGCAGATATGGATTGAGAATTTGAACACGATTAATAAATAGGTTGGATACGGCAACACGATTATTAAATGGGTTGGATATGAATTTCTGCTGCAAAAATGATTAACACGATTAAGACACGATAAAACACGATAAGTAATCAGGTAATTAGGAAGACACTACGAATAGGACATGATTAATACACGACTAATACCGACAAGTCTACAAGTAATATATAAGTTATAAATTATAATAAATAAACTCTAAGAACTGAATGACATACTTATAATCGTGTGTTAAATGGTGTAAACGGTAGTCGTGTTAAACGTGTACACGAAGTAACACGTTTAATAATCGGGTATAAATGAGTTGGATACGGCAACACGATTATAAACGAGTTGGAAATGGCAGAATCTAGAACCACGATTATTAAATGGGTCGGATACGGCACAACATCTAAAGCGTATATATAAGAGTTGACACGACACGATTAGCACACGACACGACACGATTGGCAACCCTAGTAGCAACCCATTTACCTTGTTTTATGTCTTTTTACTGGGTATACTTGGAAATTGTTTGTTCCTTTTTTCCTGGAGAGATGTGTATGTTCATCTGTACTTAGCTTCTAGTAGCATTGGGTCGAAGAGCAATAGAGGAACTTTTTTGACCAGATATTATATGATTGTATTGTGTCCTGAAAATTTCTGCGAACCCTCATTTAGAACACCAATATGATAAGTTTAGATTGTTACTGTAACCTCCCGAAACAGCGGAAATTTAAAAATTTATAATCAAGACACAGGAACTCAATAATCAAAGACGGGACTGTTACTTCTCATAAAACAAATAGCGGTGCACCAAAATTACATCAGAGTTTGTCAAAATGATACATAATTACAACAAAACGACAAAAGAAGATAAAACGTAATCATGTCGACCTCAGCGGTCCGAGAAGAGGATCCAACTCCAAAATGCGCGTGCCCGCCGATCACCACCCAACTGGACCTACTGCGGTCCTGAAAAATATATAACAACAATGCCTGACTTTCCAGCAGGAAACTCCGTATGCCAACTCACCTATATGCATGCATTACGCAAATGAACCTATCATACTAGTAGCATGTCATGGCATCAACAGAAGGGAAAACAGTTCCCCCGAAGGGTAAAACAGGACATCAGTCCGACAGTCAACATCGGGTCTCCCGAGGAGACCTACTGCAGGCACATGCAGTCTTACAACACGCGACATCGCACCCCCCACACGCGACTACACTACTCAAGGGTTCGGCAGGGAGCCTTTGTCACGCATGCGGGCCGATAGAATACAGATCTGCAAATCTCTGTGGTCGGAGCCACGGGGACCAACGGGGCCGTCGCCCGGAAGGTATAACAACATCATCTCGATAGGTGCCCAGTCGAGGAATCAACATAGCCGGACCAGCCTCGGCCCAACAATCATCATCGCCGGCACTACCTCGGCGGCATCACCGGCACAACATCGGTGGTCCATCACAAACGTCCGGCACAACATCGGACGGGTCCAGACCGAAGTCTGCCAGGTCATCAGGCTCCACGAGCCGAGGTCATCAGGCTCCACGAGCCGCAAACACCAACCGCGCCGCTATAAAAGTAGGGCAGCGACCTCCGTAGCCCGAAGGTCGGTAGTCACGTCACCCAACGCCAGTTGCGTGCCCGCACAAACATCAAACATTGGGATCCGCGATCCCTCAGGCCTGCTATACTACAATGAGTCCAAACAAGTCAATCAACTTAGTCACGGTCCATACAAGGAGGTGACACGTCCCAAACACCCACACTTTTCCAACGGCGGTCCCTGGGCAGGCAAGCAAAACGCGCCCACCGTCACCTCCCGGCTCACGCACAAGGCGAGGACACGGGTTTTCGTGGACAAAGTTGGCATTCAAAAAGGGAACCAGGAATTCTGTCCTGGGCCCAAACGGTCGATCGGGAGAGGTGATTCGGTCGACCGGTTCCAGAAAGGAATCGGTCGACCGTACGCCTAACACGGTCTACAGTTGCGCTCAAAACACAATCCCCAACGGTCTACCGAAGGTCTAAACCCGGTCGACCGAACGAGGTCAAAAAACCGGAGTCTGGTCAACATTAAATTCCAATTCTATCGGTCGACCGACTCAGGGGTCCCGGTCGACCGAAACCTAACAGTACATCTTTTACATTATTTAAATCCATCGGTCGACCGACTCAGGGGTCTCGGTCGACCGAAAACTTACAGGGTCAACCTATTATTCTACGTCATACAACGGTCGACCGAACACATAAAAACGGTCGAACAAGCATGCATATTAAAGTCCAATAAACTTAAGTTCCGGTCGACCGACTCAAGGACTCGGTCGACCGAAACACAACAGACAGGCAAAAACACTACGTTCGGTCGACCGTCCAAGGGACCCGGTCGACCGACAGACGTCTTCAACCTCGCGCCAGCCGAGGTTTTGACGCCGAAACTCGCCGCCGGAGAGGTCTCCGACCCCTCCCGGCTGACCAACACCTCCCCCACACTTGGGGAGCAAGAAAACCACACTAATGAGTCGACATACCTCAAGCAAAGACGACGAACCGCCGGAGCTCGCTCACGCACGTCGCCTCCGGTAGACCTCGAGCACGCGTCGCGCCTCCTCTGGACGTCCGACCTCGGCCCGCGCGTCGTCCTCGCCTCCTCCGATCGTCGCCTCAGCTGGATGAAGGAGAAGAAGAAGGAAATGGAGAGAAATGGGAGAGAGAGAGAGAGAGAAAACGCGTTTATAAAACCCAACTCCTCTCCACAGTCGCCTACACACGCAGCCCACACCTCCCCCTCACGTCCACAGTGCTCGCCTCCCTTCCCTTCCCCATGCAAAATCACTCCTAATCTCAATTAGCCCCTAAACCGGGTTAGGGTTCTAACAGTTACAATGTGAGCTTTGATGTTTAAATTGGACAAGTGGCTTTCCAGCTCGAACTTCAGGTTTAAGTTGCAAACTTTTGCTCAAAATCATGGTCGAAGATAGGATTTTGTTGTCCAAAGAGGAGGTACGATGTCATTTAAAATGTGTATGTTGAGTAGATTCGTAGGGGAAACGATTGGTTTCAGCTTTGATGTCACTACGTTGTTCTTTGGGACGACATATGCGACTTCAAATTGTTTCTTGAATCAAGTTTGGTGTGTTTGAAAGTTGTTGCTTACGCATGCTACTTCAGATGATGTCTCTTCATGAAGAAAATGGTTGTGAAAATGACGGAGAAATTTGATAAATATTGGGGAGATGAAAATGTTTTGATGGCAATAGCAGGTATTCTGGATCCGAGATACAAGCTTGAACTTATTCAATTTGTTTATTCTCAAATTCTAGGACTCACACCGATCACATCAAGGATGTTTTGTACAACATTTTTAATATCTATGTTGCCGAAAATGAAGCATTGTTGAATGAGACAAGTTCCCGCAAGACATCAATATCTCTTGGAGTTGGGCCTTCTACAAGTGATGCTTGTAGGAAGAAAGTTATCAATAATGACTTTGGTTCTTACATATTAACAAAAGGGAAGCCCGATCAGCATAGCAAATCAGATTCAGATATCTATTTAGAAGAAGGTGTTGACACAACTGGGGATGAGTTTGATGTACTTAATTGGTGGAATGGTAATGTTTGAAATACAAAATCCTCTCCAAACTGGCCAAAGATATATTGATTATTCCTCTCACAACCGTGGCTTCAGAATCCACATTTAGTGCCGGTGGTAGAGTTATAGATCAATATAGGAGTTCTTTAGTTGCTGAAACGGTGAATGATTTGGTTTGTACATCAAACTGACTTCGAAGCAAAGATGAGGCCGCTATTACCTCACCAAGTGTAAGTACAAATGTATTTACTTGTTTAGTTGTCAACTACTATTATATTTGTCTTAAGTGTCATTACTAATGTTGAGCATTTGTTTTTTCAGTATGATTATTTGGTTTGAAGAAGACAAAGCGGTGAAATTCCCGGATAGTAGAGTGATTACGACAGTTGGAATATGATATTTTCCCGGGTTTATTTGAACTATTATTGTGGTGTATTATCGGAATGTAACAGGACTAATTTATATGGTTTTTGATGTTTTAAATTTTTCCTATTTTTTAAATTGAATATTTACTCCGTCGTATTTTTAGGTGCTCGATGCGATTAGTAGATTCGATGAAAAACGAAATAGCATATACAGAGATGCAAGAATGCTGAGAGAATAGAAGATGATGTGCCCTTAACAAGAATAGGTTGTGTTTGTTGATGTTATTTACATAGTTATGCTAATTATTGGTAGGAAAATTCTTAATCTTCATTTATCAACCTTATTCTCTGGCAATAGATATTGAATCATGTATATAATTATATGTTAATGTCAAAAATATATACAATTATCCGTGGTTAAATTGAGTATTTTTTGGAATATTTCTGCTTATTACATAATAATATCAAATTGCCAATTAGAAGCCAACATTTTTTTGTAATCGAGCCACTACTAATGTATAAATATATTATTTTAAATAAATGTAACTAAAAGCTAATCTATTATGTTATAAATAATCATAAGAAATTAACGTAATTGTTGGCGGAGCGATAATATATTTTTCATAAAAAATTATAAAAAAAGCACATGCAAAAGCATGTGTACACTAGTATTAAAAAAACTAAAAAGTACATAAATATTTTTTGTCCTGGCCCAATCGGAACTTTGAGAAAATTTGCCGAGCCGAAGACTAAACAAACGAAACATGCGAACCTCAAATAGCTATCATAAAATTCAATAGTGAGTTGTAATCAGTGCAACAATTTATTTTAAACTTACGATATACCCTCAACTAAGTTATGATTTTTAATATTATCTGTATAATTTATTGCCTTTCATCTAATAATTTATTTCAGTAAAATGACTCCGAAACTGTATATATCAGACTAAATCATCAATTTCTTAACTTTTATGGAGTATTTCTGTTCATTACATGATAACATAATATTACCGTTTCAAAAAATGACATATTTTTTGTAATCGAGCTAATACTAATGTATACATAAATTTTGTTAAATAAATATGATTACAATCTACTTTTTTATGTTGTCAATGATCAGAAGAAAATAAAAAATTGTTTACAAAACAACAATATTCTTATAAAAAGCTTATAAAAAAGCACATTCTTTTGCTCGTGTTTGTCCACAAGTATAAAAAAAAACAAAAAATACATAAATAATCTTTTGCCCGAATCGAAACTTTGAGAAACTTTGTCGGGCCGAAGACTAGACCAAAACTTGCGAATCAAAATTACAAATTATTGTTAGCAAACAACGATTCTACAGGTTCAGGAGTACCTTTTTTGGAGAGAACCTGTGGCAGCGGAAGGAAGATCGGATGTCACATTACGGAATCTTTTTCACCGGTCGGTCTCCTACTCTCTTGGAGAAGGAGCGCGAGTCCACAACCCAAGAGTCCACGGAATGAGCTTGGTGGAGGTGGAGGGACGAAATGGGAGAGAAAGAATGTGGCGGCTAGGTGGGTGGAGGCTAGGATTTGCACACTTGTTGTTTCATCCAATGGGAGACTCCCCTCCTTGTATAGATGACTCCACCCTAAACCCTTAAATGTGTGGTCCAATAAGGACGCGCCATGTGTCAGTGCTTTGGGCAAATATCTTATTAATCCTAGATTAATCCAATATCTCCCACTTGCACAACAGCACGATAACAACATGACATCTGCTTTTGTGTCCCCGACACATATGCATATATCCCTGATACATACAATCACACAATGACAATATGTCACCTCTTTATGTGTCCCCGACACATATGTATATATCCTTGATACATACAACTACTCCTCTCTCCAAGTACACATCCACAATACGCAAGTCTCTGATCATGTATCCTCGATACACTTGCTACTGTATCCAATACAGTTGGACCCAGCAAATACTTTTAGTGCAGTCGAGTCAAACCTTTCCCTTCGCCCCAGACCACCATTACACTCAGAGTTGACTCCTTTCCCGAAGATGCCTCTTTAGACCGAATCTCTTATGGTCATAGATAACATCCCAAAGTAGCCACATCAACTCTTTGCTTCATGGTGTCGTCGAAGGTCACTGAGGGCAACTAATGACAATCAAGTCTTGGACTCACACAGTGAAGGAGCAGGGATCCATCCTTTCACTTCCAAATGGTCGCTCAGCACATGTTGTATGACAAACATGTTATGGTGGATCATACTGTACACAACAGTATGTCTTTCTCTCAACACCATACAAGTCTTAGTCCAGTCGCACCCCCTCTGCGCCTGACCCGAGCTTCATCATTGTCGCCTTAACACCATACATGTGCCACCTAGCGCCACATGTGATGCTCGCACTTGGCTTCTATATGTCACATGAATCGTGGGAACATTTATGTCAATCCTCACCAACATAGAGGATCTCCTCTTGATTCCTAATCAAGGCGACTGTCCTATCATGAACTGCTCTGGATCTATCATACAAGATCTCCTCATGATCAGTCTCATCTCTGCTCGCTATCAAAGCGCCAGAGGCGAATGCTCGTGTGAGTGAGCATTCTTCAGCCTATTGACAGAATAATATTTTATGCTAGAACAACTACATCAACCAAACAGATAAGTCGAAAGGAAAACACAATCACTCATAAAAGGAAGTTAGACATGTCAATGCATCAAAGTCTGCATAAGCCTAAGGACTTCACATGAGACACAAACGAGTCCTTAGCTATAGCCTTGGTAAGAGGGTCAGCTACCATAAGACTAGTAGACACATGTCTTAACACAACTTCCTTTCTCGCTATGATGTCCTTCACAAAATGATACTTAACCTGTATATGTTTGGTCTTTCCATGATATTTGGGGTCTTTCACATAACAAAGGGCAGCCATGCTGTCACAATCGACAACAACAGGCTCATCAGATTTCTCTACTAGCCCAGTATGTTATAAGAACCTCCTCAACCAAACTGCCTCCTGTACTGCTGCAGAGCATGCAACATAATCTGCTTCCATAGTCGACAGGGCTATACAAGTTTGCTTCTTGCTGGACCATGAGATGACCACATTAGCCAACAAGAAAGCATAACCAGAGGTAGACTTCCTTTCATCAATGTCTCCAGCCCAATCGGCATCACTATAGCCAATCAGGCGGAGATCTGATGCTTGGTAACACAACATGTAGTTACTCGTTCCTCTGAGGTATCTCATGATTCTCTTGACTGCCTTCCAGTGCTCCATGCTTGGGCTGGACTGGTATCGACTCACCATGCCCACAGCATAACAAATGTCTGGCCTAGTACACATCATAGCGTACATAAGGCTTCCCACATCATTGGAGTATGGAACCTTGCTCATTTTGGCCTTCTCTTCAGGAGTCTCAGGATGCTTATCAAGGCTCAAATGCAAACCCTTCTCAACAGGAGTGTCGATTGGTTTGCATTTGTCCATATGATATTTCTTCAAGATGTTGTTAATATAAGTCTCTTGAGACAATCCCAGAAGTCTCTTGGACATATTTCTAACTATCTTGACACCAAGGACGTAGCTAGCTTCACCCATGTCCTTCATATCAAATGTGGAGGACAACCACTCTTTAGTGGATTTCAGCAACTCTTTGTTATTGCCAGCCATGAGTATGTCATCAACATACAAGGTCAGAATGACAAATTTACCATTGGATCTCTTAACGTACACACAATGATCTTCCTCAAGCATAGAGAACGCATTCTCTGATATAGCTTGATGGAAGCGAATGTTCCACTGTCTAGACGCTTGTTTTAAGCCATACAAGGACTTATTGAGCTTGCACACTTTGCGCTTTTGTCCTTTGACTTCAAAACCTTGAGGTTGATCCATATAGATCTCCTCCTCAAGTTCTCCATTGAGAAAAATAGTCTTTACATCCATTTGGTAAAGCTCTAAGTCCATCTGAGCTACAATAGCTAGTAGAAGGCGGATGGAGGCAAACCTAACCACGGGTGAAAAGGTTTCCTCAAAATCCACGCCTTCTCTTTGGGTGTAGCCTTTAGCTACCAGTCTAGCCTTAAATCTATCAATAGATCCATCTGCCTTCCTCTTAATCTTGAGGATCCACTTGGCCCCAATGTCCTTTCGGTTCGGCGGTAAGTCGACCAAGTCCCAGACTCGATTATCTTTCATCGACTCCAACTCTTCCTTTATAGCTTCTAACCACTCTTTCGCATTTGGACATTCCAAAGCCTCTTTCATGGTCTCCGGTTCTTGCTCATCGATTACTGTCATCCTAGATGATTCATAATCAATTTCTTCTTGAGCTATCATGATGGTCTCTTCCTCTAAGCGAAACCGCCTACGAGGAATGAGCCCGCGATTACTTCGACGCAGATGGGTATCTGATGGCTCGTCCTCCGTGAGAGCTATCGGATCCTCAGCATTGCTGCTCCCACTAGGATTGACTGGTGGAACCTCATGTTCAACTTCCAGATCCTGATCCCGTGGAGTGACAATGTCCTCATCTTGTTGTTCAAAGAAGTCCACTGACTCTTTGATAGCTCCAACAAGAGTTGGAAAAACATTTTCCAAGAATGTGGCATCCCTAGACTCCAGTTCCGTCCTTCTTTCATTCTCGTCTAACCCGATAAAAACATAACCTTTGGAGAGATTATTGTATTTTACAAAGATACACTTTTTCCCTCTAGGTCCTAGTTTTCCATATCGCTGACTAGTAGAATGAATGTATGCCGCACATCCCTAAGGATGCAGCAGACTAAAATCAGGCTTCCGTCCTGTCCATAACTCATATGGAGTTGAGGAAACCGATTTTGTTGGAACTCTATTGAGGATATAGGCAGTAGTCATTAGAGCATTTCCCCAAAACGAAATTGGCAAGCTTGCATGCGCCTTCATGGATCTAACCATGTATAGCAACGTTCTATTCCTTCTCTCAGCAACACCATTTTGCTGAGGAGTATAAGGCATAGTGAGTTGTCTAGATATCCCCTTTTCATCACATAACTCCTTGAACATTATGGAGAGATACTCCCCACCTCTGTCCGTTCAGAGAGTTTTTATCTTATTATCCAATTGATTCTCTACCAAGCTCATGAATTTCTTAAAGCATTCTAGAGCTTCTGACTTGTGAGAAATAAGATAAATATGACCATATCTAGTGTAGTCATCAATAAATGTGATGAAGTAACTTTGTCCATGTCTAGTACGCACATTCAAAGGTCCACAAATATCCGAGTGAATTAGTTCTAAAGGAGAAGTAGCCCTAATGGCTTTTCCGAACGGTTTTCTAGTTGCCTTTCCAGCTAGACAAGATTCACAGGTCGGCAATTCAAATTTGGAGCATTCTCCTAATACCCCCTCCTTTGCCAACCTGTTCATCCGGTCAACACCAATGTGACCTAGTCTAGCATGCCACATAACTGAATCATTATTCATGGAACTTTGACTCATAAAGGCACTAGTGTTATGATTGAAATCATAAATTGCGTCCAACACAATAAAACCGTCTGAAAGAAAGGCACGTCCATAATAAATGTTAGCATGGTATAAACCCATATCATTGTTTTCAAAAACAACTTTAAAACCATGTCTCATCAAAAAAACAACAGAAATAATATTTCACCGTATAGCTGGTGCATACAACACGTCGTGAAGTAATAGGATCCGGCCACTTCGCAAAGCCACTTTGCATGTGCCAACTCCAAGAACTTCAATGCTAGTGTTGTTCGCCATGTTTATTAGTCTCCCACTTGGAACACGTCGATATTCCACGAAGGCAGAACGATCCTTTGTTACGTGGTCCGTGGCACCTGAATCCACAATCCACACAGGAGAGTGATCAGTGAGCATCACAGAACTAGTCACGTTACAATTCAAGGGATTACACACAGTAATTACCTTTTGCTCAGTGCACTCAAGAGCAAAATGTCCAGTCTTTCGGTAGTTAAAACAAGTCACATTAGACTTATCTTTCCCACCTCTGGATCCTCGAGGTCGTTTCTTTCCAGCTTTGTTTTCATTTGCATCCTTCTTGCCTTTAAAACCCTGAGCTCTATCTCTTTTGCGCTTAAAACATGCGCTCCTCCGAGGAGTGCCAGCTTCAGCAGCAAACACTTCAGTTAGAGGGGCTTCCACAAGCATGCAGTCCTCCTCCAGCTCTAGGTGTTTTGCGGCCTGGTCAAATGTCCTGATGTTATCAGCATGAGTCAGATGGACCTTCATATGCTCCCAACTCTTCGAAGGCAATGATCTGATGAGAGCAGACACTTGCTCCTCATCGGTCTTAGCACGACCGACAGCGCTCAACTCGCTTATCATGTTTGACATTGCGGTAATATGTTGCCTCATCGTGTGACCTTGACGCATTTTATACCCATCAAACATGAGCCCAAGCTGGCGGGCCCTTGTGACGGAGGTCACTCCGTACTGAAACTTCACAACTTCCCACAAGGCCTTTGCAGTTCGCCATTTTTTGAACCGCAGTAACATATCACCTCACATCGAACTCAGAATTGTAATGCAAGCAATACAATCTTTCTTTTTCCATGCATTATAGACATTCATATTTCTACGATGCTGCGCAGTGTTCCCCTCCTCGGGGGGAGACATAGTTTGGGTTATATTTTCTAACATGTCCTGATCCTCTAAGAGATACTCAATTTTACGATGCCACAGATCGTAATTTCTTTCATTGAGTTTATCTCCTCGAGTCAGATCAGCGACAATGCTTTTGGAAGCAGCCATAAAAATCTAGGACAAAAAACCACATAACGATACATGAGTTATATCATAAAATACAACGAGCCGCAATAGTCATAAAAAAATAAACTAACTTTATAACTATAGCATTCAGACCAAAGGAAAACATAAAGCGCTCGATCAAATCCTCATGCATTAGTTAATAAAGCTATTTTACCAATTCATGTATTGCGCTCCATCATGATTTAATAACCCTAAAAAACGTATAAATCATGGCAAATCAGCAGTAAATAAATAATTACCCGCCGGTTGCAAGGTGGTTTACACAAAACACTTCTACCTCGCAACTCCCACTAGGCATGCAAGTTCCAAAAAAACGTTCCTTTCAGAACATTCCAATCAAGATCACACAGAAATTAATTGCTACATTACTTCCATATCGAGGTAAGGATCCCCCATAGGGATTTAGCACTGTAGATGAGAACCTGCATAAGCCTTATAGCAATAATATCGCAATAATAAAAATAAAGGAGCCCCTCGTCTCCCTAGGACAATAAACAGTCCACAGTCCATAATTATTACAGTCCATATATATTACAGCCCATTGCGATATCTATTGCAAATGGAAATGAATGAATGAAATTACGTTCAACTCTCAATAAGGCAGCAAAAATAAATCAGCATCCATTCGCACCATTCATACCATACAAGCGCAATCTTTCCATACGTTAGCACAATCACACGCATGAATAAAGTGTACACCACTTCCAAATAAGAAGGAAGTAATATATAAGGAAACAACGCATATATGGAGCATAAGAAAAACATATATGGAAATACCAATCAATCTCCATAATAGTATCTCAAAAACAGAAATTTTCTTTTCTTTCCCCAATCAACATAATCATGAGAGCGTAAAAATTATCCTACTCGCATTAGGAAAGAAAAAAATCCAGAAAAATCCTCAATGAGATCAACACATGTATGTGGATTTAATCATAAAGGAAATATTTCAAATGAAATGCATGCTATCATTCCAAAAAATCCGAAATTCCTTAAATGAGATCAACACATATATGTGCATCAAAGGAAAGCATTCAAAAAATACTTTTAAGGCAACAAAACTCCAGCCCATAATATGCTCTAAAAATTTCAGAATTTGCCAATCTTTCCTTAATCAATATAAGCATGCAATCAACAATAATTATGCTACTTGTATTGAAAAGAAAAAATTCGAAATTTTCAAGAGAACACTAAGCATATATGCGCATTTTTCAGTAAGGAAACCAATCAATCACATGCATGTTAATGCTCCAAAAACAGCCATATCCGAAATTCTTTGGAGCAACAAGACAACACAATTATCATGCATATGCATATGGCAATAAACATCTACTCTAGATGCATGCTCATATTGAAAAATGCTAAATAAACAAGCATATACACGAAATTCCAGCAAACATGAGATCTAGTCATGCATGTACACGAATCAGAGATAACAACATTTGATCCATCCATGCAATCCGACATGCATGATGATATGCAAATGACATACAAACATTATCATCTAATTCAAGCATGAAAAAATATCAGAGAATTAAACTACTGATTATCATATAAAACATGCGCAAAAACAGAAGATCATCATGATAGGGTTAACACAGATTTCATGTATACATGCTCAAAGATTAGAATAAATAATATCTAACCCTAATTCGGAAAAATCAGGAAAAATAGACATCTGATTTCATGTATACATGTGCATGATTTAGAAGAATCAACATGGAAAATAACTTCTGATTTTATCTAATACATGCGCAAAGAATAGAGGTAACAACACAGAAAAAACAGAATTCTGGTCACATCTATGTATGTGCAATGATAGGAGAGCAACATATCATATTGGCTCGAAATAAAATCAGGAAAATCCATCTTAAACCATGCATACATGCGCAAGAATGGAGGAGCAAAATCTAACCCTAGATGCATGAATTTATTTGGAGGTTTAGGTCGGATCGGATTGGCAGGTTTATGGTTGCACATGCTCAATCTTTATCCAGATCAATATATTCATCATGGTAGCATGCATGTACGAGTGTCTTCTAGATCTGATTCGAGTGACTTCTCTTTATGTGGCAAATCTAACAGGAAAAAAAGAATTTAGAGGAATATAGAGTTGACAAGTCAGGTAAATGACATAAACATAAAATGTATTTTTTAAAACAATTATCTGCTATACTACCCACCCTATTTTAAAGACTAACACCTCAAACATGAGAATAAATTGTTGAAATTCGATCTTTGATGTTGATTATCTCAAGTCTTCGAATTGAGCTGACTCCAATGGTAAACGATAAATATGTAGGTTTCCTTAAACATAATTTAGGAATAAATACAAGTATTTTATAGGATTTTTTTCCAAAATATACATCCAAAAAAGAAAATCGGAAGAATATGGATCTCAGACACTTATTTATGCACATTAAAAACACACCTCAGATGTCGTTTTCATTAACTAAAAATGACATTTTTGGTGTCATTTTTACCCTAAACCTGTCCAGAATATTTATTTCTGGACAGGATTCTGGACATCTGGAAAACGACACTAGTGATGTCGTTTTCAGCCCTATGTAAAATGGCATCTGAGATGCCGTTTTTACCTAGGTCTCAAAACGGCAACAACCTCCCCTTCTTTCCCATAGCCATCCATTCCCTCTCCTCCTCCCTCTCTCCGACGATTTTCGAGCCTACAGTGGTAGTTTCACGTTTTTCATTGGATTTAAGGTATATTTAGCTTTTTTTGTTAATGTTTTACTTAATTAGTTTGTATTTGTGTGGATTGGATTGTTAAGGTTTGATATGGATTGAATTGATTAGTGTTTGTTTAATGGGTTTAGATTGTTTTGGTTTGAAATTGAGTTGATTGAGAAAGTATTGAACTCTAAATAATTATATAATGTTTGCAATTCGTTTGATTGTGAATAATGCCCTTCATGTTTAGATTCTACTTGGTTTGAAATTGAGTGTATTGGTAATAATGTATTGAAATGTAAATGTAAATATTTTTATAATGTTTGAAATTGAGTGTATTGGTAATAATGTATTGAAATGTAAGTAATACTTTTTTTGGTTTATTTTGTTTCAACAGTTGCAAAAATGTCAAATTCACACAATTCTCATGATCCTGTTGATCCTTCAGTCCTAGTACTACAAAAAGATTATAAATCATCTTCGATTCTCGAAAATGTAGGTGTTTGAGTTTTCAATTTAAAAATTTTGTGTATTGGTTTATATTAGACCTTAAGTAATTAATTATCTTTTTCAGGAGCAATTGACAAATATTAAGTGTGTCGAGCACGTCATTCACTTCAACACGTGGAATGTGGAATATGGAAGAGTGTATGATTTGTTAGAGATTGCTGGATTTGGTGTCGTGTCTCGTTTACAACGACTGCAGTTGGATTGGAATTTGTGAAGGGAATGTATTCTAAAAGTTTTACTTTTAAATGTCAATTATTATGAATTGAATGAGAAATCATTTTGTTCCTTGTTTATGTTATTCGTCTTTTAGAAGTGTTAAGGAAGAGGCTCTTGGTCCTTAACCGTAGAGCTCTAAAAGATATTGGTTTACATAAAACAAAAGGTATTCGCAATCATGGCAATTAACATGGGACATTAATTACCGAGTTAAGATTGTCGTGTTGGTCATAGATCATTGTAGCTCTACAAGTGAGTGACAACACGGGTACACAAAAGAGGAAGATATTACTTTTGTATACTGAATAGACCTAATAAGTAAAACATTATAGAATTGTGTTTTCTGTGTCATTAATGTTTTACTGTGTCTTTGGTCCTTTGATATGAGACTTATATCCGATCACTTAAGAATTGCTTAATTAGACTAGTGTCTTGAGCTATCGATGAGTGTAGTGTAAAGGCATTGGTTGGTTAAGTATGACTTTTGTTGGAGAAGATAGTTAGTCAAAAGATTATCATTGCCCCTCTTAAATGAGTGATGATATTAGTGGGCCCCTTGATAAAGCAAAGTTATAATGTGCACAATGTGATTTGAGTTAAGTCACATATTTATAACTGGCTTAAAGAGATCAAGAAATGAATACTAATACAAAGATGACACAATACTACTTTGTGTATTCTTAATATCATGAGGCAAGGGACGGACACAAGTGGTGTACTCCATCACTAAATGGATCGGGTTTTGGTTCGAGTGGAGTTAAGACATCTAACTAATTGGGAGCTATAATGTGTAGCTAGATACCGCTTATAGCTTGTGATATTAAGCTCTTAATATCACTGCCAACTTAGTCTAGATCCTCCCATAGGTCACACCGTAAAAACCGGGAAACAAGAAGCTTGATTTTTGGTTCATATGATGTGTCGGGTTTCTTATAGAAAATATGACACATGTGGTGAACAAGTAAAATCAATTATGTTGTATACAACATAATTAGAATCATGATAAATTCATATGAGATGCATATATTATGGGGTGCAATAATTTATTATTGCATAGGATAATATATTGCATAAGTTGTGAATTTGCTAAAACCCCTAAAGTTCAAATTTTGTTGGAAATAAATCCAAAATTTGAAAAGGCAAAATCGGGTAGAAGTTCGGTAATCCGTTATGGTTCGGTCGACCGAAGGATCTGTGGATCGGTCAACCGAACGTGGAACGGATGGTCAAGTTGATTGACCGAACTTGACCAAAGTGCCTGGAACTTTGGATCGGTGTACCGAACCAGAAACAGTCGACCGAACAATGTCCAGTTCCGATATTTTCGGTTAACCGAATGGCACTCGGTCAAAGACGTGAATACGTCTGAACGGTTAAGAAGAATTATTCGCCTTAAGAATCAGTCATCCGTCAAGTGCACAGAAATCCGAACGTGACATATTCGGTTAACCGAGTATGTTTTGGTAGACCGAGTCCCGATCGATTTTCTGCCTTTGATAATTAAGAGATTAATTTGATCAATGGTTGGATTAACTCAAAACTTGGTCAAACGTTTTGTGGGTGCATATAATGCATTTTGGAATTAATTTGTGAGAGAAAATGTCAAGAAACCATGGCTTAAGAATAGCCATGATTGAGAATAAGATTGGAGCCTATAAATAGGTCCTTATTCTCCTTAATTATGTTAGAAGTTTGCTAAATATTTTCTCTCCTAAATTCACCACAAAAATCCACGAAAATTCTCTTAGTTTTCTAAGTCTTTGGAAGGAGAAATCTAAGAGATTAAGGAAGGGGTTTGTAGCTAGATTCTAAGCTAGTTTGGAGATTGATTGGCTAGCTCATTTCTCTTCAACCTTGTTTAGGGTTTCGGTGAACACTCGGAGGCATCCGGCGCAACGGGAAGCGACGATCGTCTTCCTCAACGTCTCTGGAACATCAAGAAGTTTTAGAGAACTTATAGGTATGAATTTCGGAGTCCCTTGTGTTTGTTTTAATAAGTTTTGAAACTAGTTATTAAAACAAACCGATACATACATGAAATAAATCGTAGAAAATTGCAATTGATCCTTATTATACATAAAAATTTCGAAAATATATATGTATAATTAAACATGAAATCCAACAGTGGTATCAGAGCATAGGGTTCAATTTTCTTATGATTTAAGGCTGTAAACGAATTTAGTTTACCATATAGGATTTAAACAATTCGGTTTACCGGTTTTTCGGTCTATGAATGTTTTGTTGATATAATTCTCTATAATAATTTGTTTTAAATGTTTTAAGTGTTTTAAAACATGCCATGTAATTATTAGAATTAAGATTTAGACATTAGTCTAACTTACAATAATTTCGTTTTATAAAGAAATGATTATTTTGTAAGAGAATCAACAAAACCGAAAAACTGCGGTTCATCTTTCCATTGGAAATTGGATGGACAGCGGTTCAAAATTATTTTGAACAATGGATGGATGAAAAACATTTTTAATGGATTTCAAAATGTTTTTCAAAGAATTGTTTAGGATTCTAGATGATTGATAAACTAGATTGCATAGTTTATAGCAATATTGTGTGCATGGATGCTCGAGTTGTTTTGCAGGAATTGTGAGTTTATATGTTCCAAATCAGCAACTATGAATGTATGTGATAATTATTATACATGGGCTTATTTATATGTAAAAGCCAAAATTTTCTTTCCATCTTTTAGATAATTGCATATGCATATGAGAGGTTTTACATAGGACTTGCACTAGTCGGTTTTTTATCGAATGTGAGGAGCATGTTTATTTTCTGTAAAATCTACATCTCCGGTGCAAGAGGAAGTCACCGCTGTAGCGCATCGATCGAGGATCAAAGATCAGGGATCGAGGATCAATGATCGAAGGGAACATATAAACTCACACGATGTGGATTGTGTGAATGGTTTAATTTCTGTTTTTATCTTGCTATGCATGTGATGAATGTGTTGAATGTTAGGATGTGTATGAATGATAATATGCATGATAACCTAAAATTCTGAATCACATGTTAATATATGAAATTGTCCAACAAATATTAAGAGTAATTTTCCTTCTTATTTCATCCACTAGCAGTCATTGATTGAGGGATACTCTGCTCACCCTTAGCGGGAGATAGCTCCCTCCATCTTTGGGAATAGTGAGAGATATAATGGTTGTCTATTGTTATGCCACGATTAAATATATGAGGTGCGTTTCACCCTAGTGAACCCCAAGTATGTTTAGTTGTGAATACAATGGATAAACGTATCTCGTATCAAATGAAAATAAGTTTTATTAACATTACCTAGATCCCTCGCTCGATTTTGGGAAAAAGTTTTTTCTTACGAGGATAGGTCGCATTCCCTCATAATTAAAACGACAAGAATCACAAGAGTTTGAAGATGCTAATGTTGCTAAAATTCAAAAAAGGTTGTGATTAGAAAATGTTTTCTTACCTTGATACTGTAATGTATTCGATAGCCCTTAGCTAGTCTATATTACAATTAATAGGATCTTGAATTGTTGCATCTATGGGCAAAATTTTTATTTGCAGCATTTACATTTGTATGTATGTATAAACATAAAATTGGCATTAAAATCCTGTATGATTTATTTTGTAGAAAAATGTCGAACATCCAACCTATCGTACGATCCATGATAGAAAAACACCCTTTAGCAAATGATGGCTCAAACTTCATTAGTTGGCAACTCAAGCTCAACATCGTGTTAAAGTTTGAGAAACTATCTCACATTTTGGAAGGTCCAATCCCAAAATGGAATGAGAGATTAACCGATGAAGAGAAAGAGGCTAAAGCCAAGTGGGAAGACCAAGAGAACCAAGTTCACGGTCTTATGCTAGCATCCATGGGTGACTCGCTTCAAGCGAAATACTTGGATTCAAAACCCAAGAAGACCATGGAGGCTTTATCTAAGATGTTCATGGATAGTGTCCGAAAGGAGCGCTATAAGACCACCATCGCACTCACAAGGTGCCATATGGCGGAGGGAACATCGGTATCTATGCATTTTCTCACGATGCAAGGATACCTTGAGAAGTTGGCAAAGCTCTCTTCACCAATGCCCGAGGACATTGCTGAAGATATGATTCTTGGCTCTCTAGCCCCGTCCTTTAAGGACTTTGTGATGCACTATCACGTGCGTGAAAAAGGGGTGAGTCTTGAGGAGCTGCACAACGCTCTCAAAACTGCTGAAGTTGACATGGGCAAGGGTAGGGACAAGCATGTCCTTGCTGTCCATGGGAGGAGCCAAAAGATTGGTAAAGGAAAGGGCAAATCTACCAAAAGTGGTTCAATCAAGAGCAAGGGAGTAGGAGGTGCTCATAAGAGTGCATCGAGGGGAAAATCTAAGAAATCTCCAACTCCCAATACGGAGTGCTTTCACTGCGGTGAAAAAGGTCACATCCGGCCAAATTTCCCCAAGTACAAGGAAGACCTTGACAACGGAGTGATTGAACGTCGGCGCCCCAAAAAGGCCAAAGGTATATTTGTTATTGAAATAAATTTAGCCACCTCTGTCCAGGATTGGGTAATTGATACCGGATCTTGTGCTCACATAGTTTCTAATGTGCAGCTACTCATGGATAGGAAGGAACTCGCAAGGAACGAGATAGAATTGAAGGTCGGAAATGGTGCGAACGTTTCTACGGTTGCACAAGGTTCTGTGGTGCTTCAATTATGTAGTGGTTTAAATTTATGTCTGAAGAATGTTTATTATGTACCTTCGATTAGCAAGAATATTATTTCTGTATCATGTTTAGATATGGATAATTTCAATATAAATGTTTCAAATTCTTGTTTGTCTATATCGAAGAATGGTGTTTTCTATGCAAATGCATTCATAAGGAATGGTCTCTATTTGCTTGAATTGAATAATAAACAAATCTTTAATATCAATAACAAAAGACTTAAGACCACTCACGAGAATGATACTCTCTTGTGGCACTATCGTCTTGGTCACATAAATGAAAAACGCATCAAGAAATTGCAAGAAGCTAACCTTCTTGGTCTACTTGATTTTAAATCATTGGAGACATGCCAACCATGTTTAATGGGAAAGATGACCAAAAAGCCTTTCAAGAAGAAAGGCCCAAGGGCGAGTGGCTTGTTGGATTTGATACATTCCGATGTATGTGGTCCAATGAGTACTAGTGCACGAGACGGTTTCAAGTACTTCATTTCGTTCACAGATGATTATAGTCATTATGGCTATGTTTATCTAATGAGAAACAAAAGTGAGTCCTTTAAGAAGTTCAAAGAATTCAAGAATGAAGTAGAGAACCAACTCGACAAGAAAATCATGGCTCTACGAACGGATCGTGGAGGTGAGTACTTAAGTGCCGAATTTGACTCATACCTAAAAGAGTTTGGTATTGTACCTCAACTCACCCCTCCCGGTACACCTCAGTGGAATGGGGTATCCGAAAGGAGGAATAGGACATTGCTTGACATGGTTCGGTCAATGATGAGTCATGCGGAATTACCTCTTTACTTTTGGAGTTATGCACTATAAACTGCGGCTTACACACTAAATAATGTTCCATCCAAATCCGTGGAGAAAACTCCTTATGAGCTATGGAGTGGTAAAACACCTAAGCTCAATTTTCTCAAGATTTGGGGTTGTGAGGCTTACGTCAAGAAATTGATGTCGACCAAACCTCAACCAAAAGCGGATAAGTGCTTCTTTATTGGTTATCCTCGTGAGACAAGAGGATACTACTTTTGACATATCACCTCCAATCGAGTGATTGTAGAGAGGGATGCCACATTTCTGGAAAAGGAATTTCTAGAAAGAGTAAAAAGTAGTGGGAGTAGGGTTGTGCTTGAGGAAACTCAAGATACTCTACAAGATCATGACATGAATGATGACGTTCAAGATCATGAAGGCCCAACCGAGATTCCTTTGGTTAGTGGGAGCGTGAGTGAGAGACCATCACAAGAAATTGTGAGAGAATCTCAATCATCCCCACCAAGTGTACGTTCAAGAGTTGAACATGAACCCACTCCTCAAGAAATTGTGGAAGAAGTTCGAGAGACACGAGAAGAACCAAAAGAACTAAGAAGGTCAACAAGGGAAAGGAAGAAACCCGACTTGTATTTGGGACTTCATGAAATCATGGTACTAGATACCAATGATCCCTTGACCTTCCAAGAAGCAATGGAAAGGGAAGACTCCAAACTATGACTCAAGGCCATGGAATCCGAAATAGAATCCATGTATGATAATCAAGTGTGGAACTTGGTTGACCTTCCTCAAGGGAAAAAGGTCATTCAAAATAAATGGGTTTTTAAGAGTAAGATGGATATGGATGGGAACTTGACAACCAACAAAGCAAGGCTTGTAGCGAAGGGTTTCACTCAAGTTCAAGGAATTGACTATGATGAAACTTTTTCACCGGTTGCCATGTTCAAATCTATTCGGATTATGCTCGCTATTGCCGCATTTCATGACTATGAAATATGGCAAATGGATGTCAAAACGACATTCCTTAATGGGAACTTGGAGGAGGATGTGTACATGGTACAACATCAAGGTTTTGAAGATCCAAAGAATAGCGAGAAGGTATGCAAGCTTCAAAGATCCATTTATGGATTGAAGCAAGCATCAAGGAGTTGGAACAAACGCTTTGACGAGAAAGTGAAGAAGCTTCACTTCATTCAAAGTAAGGAAGAACCTTGTATTTACAAGAAGGTTAGTGGGAGCCATGTAGTATTCCTAATCTTATATGTCGATGACATATTGCTTATGGGTAATCATATTCCTTTGCTTGAGCAAACGAGAAGTTCATTGAAATCTGCATTTTCAATGAAAGACATGGGTGAGGCTCAATACATCTTGGGAATCAAGATATATCGAGATAGATCCCGTAGACTCATTGGCCTCAGTCAACGTACATACATTGACAAGGACTTAGAGTACAAGAAGTCTCAACGTGCGGAATCGCGTAAGGACTTAGAGTACATGAAGGATGTCCCTTATGCTTCGACAATTGGGTCGATCATGTACGCGATGACTTGCACCAGACCCGATGTCTCGTATGCTCTAAGCGTGACAAGTCGTCACCAATCCAACGCAGGTCCTGAGCATTGGACTGCGGTCAAGAATATCCTGAAGTACCTTAACCAGACTAAGGATAAGATTCTTGTTTATGGAGGACATAGGGAATTGATAGCCGAGGGTTACTCGGATGCGAGTTTCATGAGTGATCCAGACGATAGAAGGTCGCAATCAGGATACGTCTTTCTTCTGAATGGTGGAGCTGTGAGTTGGCGTAGTTGGAAGCAAAGCACCACGGCCGACTCAACAACTGCCTCCGAAGTAATGGATGTCGCTGAAGCGAGCAAAGAATGAGTGTGGATTAAGAAGTTCCTTGAAGAGCTTGGAGTAGTTCCCTCGAGCGAGGGACCAGTAGAGCTATTTTGCGATAATAGTGCATCTATCTCGCAAATCAAGGATCCCAAATCACACCACAAAGTGAAGTACATGGATCATAAGTACTTCGTGACACGTGACCTCATCGACGAAGGCAAAATAAATCTTTTGTGGGTGGACACCAACAGCAACACAGCTGATCCATTCACAAAACCCTTATCCCAAGCCAAGGGCGAAATGCATTTCGAGTCCATGGGATTGAGGAACCATGTAGATTGGCTTGATGATTGATATGTAATGGGGTTTACCCTAGTTATTATTGTTTTATACATTGAGTATGTATGTGAAAGAAAACTTTAATAACAAGTGGGAGATTGAAGGGAATGTGTTCTAAAAGTTTTACTTTTAAATGTCAATTATTATGAATTGAATGAGAAATCATTTTGTTCCTTGTTTATGTTATTCGTCTTTTAGAAGTGTTAAGGAAGAGTCTCTTGGTCCTTAACCGTAGAGCTCTAAAAGATATTGGTTTACATAAAACAAAAGGTATTCGCAATCATGGTAATTAACATGGGACATTAATTACCGAGTTAAGATTGTCGTGTTGGTCATAGATCATTGTAGCTCTACAAGTGAGTGACAACACGGGTACACAAAAGAGGAAGATATTACTTTTGTATACTGAATAGACCTAATAAGTAAAATATTATAGAATTGTGTTTTCTGTGTCATTAATGTTTTACTGTGTCTTTGGTCCTTTGATATGAGACTTATATCCGATCACTTAAGAATTGCTTAATTAGACTAGTGTCTTGAGCTATCGATGAGTGTAGTGTAAAGGCATTGGTTGGTTAAGTATGACTTTTGTTGGAGAAGATAGTTAGTCAAAAGATTATCATTGCCCCTCTTAAATGAGTGATGATATTAGTGGGCCCCTTGATAAAGCAAAGTTATAATGTGCACAATGTGATTTGAGTTAAGTCACATATTTATAACTGGCTTAAAGAGATCAAGAAATGAATACTAATACAAAGATGACACAATACTACTTTGTGTATTCTTAATATCATGAGGCAAGGGACGGACACAAGTGGTGTACTCCATCACTAAATGGATCGGGTTTTGGTTCGAGTGGAGTTAAGACATCTAACTAATTGGGAGCTATAATGTGTAGCTAGATACCGCTTATAGCTTGTGATATTAAGCTCTTAATATCACTGCCAACTTAGTCTAGATCCTCCCATAGGTCACACCGTAAAAACCGGGAAACAAGAAGCTTGATTTTTGGTTCATATGATGTGTCGGGTTTCTTATAGAAAATATGACACATGTGGTGAACAAGTAAAATCAATTATGTTGTATACAACATAATTAGAATCATGATAAATTCATATGAGATGCATATATTATGGGGTGCAATAATTTATTATTGCATAGGATAATATATTGCATAAGTTGTGAATTTGCTAAAACCCCTAAAGTTCAAATTTTGTTGGAAATAAATCCAAAATTTGAAAAGGCAAAATCGGGTAGAAGTTCGGTAATCCGTTATGGTTCGGTCGACCGAAGGATCTGTGGATCGGTCAACCGAACATGGAACGGATGGTCAAGTTGATTGACCGAACTTGACCAAAGTGCCTGGAACTCTGGATCGGTGTACCGAACCAGAAACAGTCGACCGAACAATGTCCAGTTCCGATATTTTCGGTTAACCGAATGGCACTCGGTCAAAGACGCGAATACGTCCGAACGGTTAAGAAGAATTATTCTCCTTAAGAATCAGTCATCCGTCAAGTGCACGGAAATCCGAACGTGACATATTCGGTTAACCGAGTTTGTTTCGGTAGACCGAGTCCCGATCGATTTTCTGCCTTTGATAATTAAGAGATTAATTTGATCAATGGTTGGATTAGCTCCAAACTTGGTCAAACGTTTTGTGGGTGTATATAATGCATTTTGGAATTAATTTGTGAGAGAAAATGTCAAGAAACCATGGCTTAAGAATAGCCATGATTGAGAATAAGATTGGAGCCTATAAATAGGTCCTTATTCTCCTTAATTATGTTAGAAGTTTGCTAAATATTTTCTCTCCTAAATTCACCACAAAAATCCACGAAAATTCTCTTAGTTTTCTAAGTCTTTGGAAGGAGAAATCTCAGAGATTAAGGAAGGGGTTTGTAGCTAGATTCTAAGCTAGTTTGGAGATTGATTGACTAGCTCATTTCTCTCCAACCTTGTTTAGGGTTTCGGTGAACACTCGGAGGCATCCGGCGCAACGGGAAGCGACGATCGTCTTCCTCAACGTCTCTGGAACATCAAGAAGTTTTAGAGAACTTCCAGGTATGAATTTCGGAGTCCCTTGTGTTTGTTTTAATAAGTTTTGAAACTAGTTATTAAAACAAACCGATACATGCATGAAATAAATCGTAGAAAATTGTAATTGATACTTATTATACATAAAAATTTCGAAAATATATATGTATAATTAAACATGAAATCCAACAATCTGATCCGTGCTATTGTGGAGAGGTGGAGGCTTGAGACACACACATTCCATTTTAGACACATGAAGATGACCAGTACGCTAAAAACGTAGCTATGCTTAGTGATCTTCATGTTGACGGTTTGGCAGTGTGTGCAACCTTAGATCATGATTGGCCTGAGGTTTGCATGAATTTGTTGTAGGATCGTGTGGGTTATGGGTTCACTAATCACTTTTTAATCTAATCACCTACTTGTTTAAGCAATCGATATGCGCAGCGGAAATTTAAAACAAAACAAGCAAGTGTAGGAAATATGCAAACCACAAGAAGTCGGGTCGATTTTTATAGAGGTTCGGCACCCCACCCGGGTCCTAATCCTCTCTTGCAAGCTCCGCTCGGATCACCGAGCTCCGCCTACGACTTCACTATCCGCTCCCCGTTCCGGGCCGGGAGACAACGCCTTACAACCGTCAAACTCGCGAACAACTCTCGCCGAGCTTGGAATCCTCTTCTCACAATCCGAGAAGGATGCTTCGGGCTTTCACCGGAGCCTTTACTTTCTTAACAGCAAATGTAACTTGAGTGGAACACACTCTCTAAACTTTGAGCACACTTGAATGAGATTGGAAATATGATTAAGTGTGGAGATTTGAGGTTTGGAGTGTATGGAATTCTCTCTAAAGTTTGGGACAAGTTTGTAGTGGGAGAGTTGTGTTAAAATGTGTTTTACAACTCTATTTATAAGCATTAGAGAGAATAGATCCGTTGGGACAAGATTTGGTTGGATATTGTGCAAAGAACACAAAGCAGAAAATCGGGCTGCAAATCTGTCCAGAAACGGTCGACCGAAAAGGTGCAACGGTCGACCGAACGCTTGGGTTCGATAGGGATACGGTCCACCGAAATATGAATCGGTCGACTGAACACTTAAGTCAATTAAGAAAACGGTCGACCGAACAAGATTACCGGTCGACCGAACAAGCGTTTCGGTAGAGAGAAAAATGGATCGGTCGAACGAAATTGTGTTGACCGATAGCAGGGGATTTTGACAAGGTTAAACGGTCGACCGAAACTGGTTTTGGCGGTCGACCGATTATGGACAGGCACTTTGGGTTTGTCAAGAGATGAACCAACGGTCGACCGATCGTGGTCCTCGGTCGACCGATACATGAAATACATTTGGGGTATTTTTGGTTTAATACGAATACGACCGTTGGGTATATACGACAAAAGTAACGGTCGAGAAAATATGATCTGACGGTCGACCGAAAGATATGGTGCGGTCGACCGAAACTAGACAGGGAAACACAAACATGATTAATTGATTATCCGGTCGACCGAACGGCACGTTGCGGTCGACCGAATGTGGGCAGACTTTTGCAATTCAGGTTTTGGTGTTTTCCGGTCTATGTTTGGGTGATCTATTGAAGTCCAAATAATGTGAAATTTTGTGTGTGACTTCTATAGGGAACCTAGTGTGTGATTAAGTTGATTTTGGATCAAGTATGCTCAATTACACTTTGTTCCTAAGACTCAAAAGAAATTAAGATTACATGTCTTCGATTTAGCTTTAATTACATGTCTTGACTTCATTTCCATCTTTCTTGAGTCTTGATCACCTGTAGAGGTTAGCACAATACAATATATATGCAATGCATAGTGTGTGCTACTCTAATTAAGATTCGGTTGATTAAATCATCAAAACATAAGATTAAGGCCAAAAAGCCAACAATCTCCCCCTTTTTGATGATGGCAACCGATATCTTAATACTTGAAAATTGTATATGTAAACTATGCATATAAATGCTCCCCCTATGGATGTGCATAGTTTTTGTTCAAATTTTATCAAGTTTTTTCAAGTTACCCCCTTAATTATCTCTCCCCCTTTGACATCCATCAAAAACAACAATTAATTAAGACTTTAAGCATAGAGTTTGGATGTCTTGTAATGAAGTAGCTCCCCCTAAGTTTAGCACTTCATTACTCTAATAAAAGATATATCATTTAAGCTCCCCCTATCAATAAGGCTAAATGGAAACAATGAGTATGATGAAATTAAGTTCATTTAAGTTTCAACTTATGCCTTATTCTAACATCCATTTAGAAAATTTGACATTTAAAATCAATGAATGTGGTAATTGATTTGCAATGAATAGGGTATATGATTTGCAATGAATTAAACTCTAAGGATATGACAATTAAGCATATTAACTAGATTAGAGCTATTTTTTTAGAAATTTTAGAGATAGAAAATTTATACCAATGTTGAATTCGAATTTAGCTCCAAACTCATTTGGTGATGCAACCGGACTTGAATTTGACTCTTGAGCTCACCCGGTCACCACCCATCTCCTCCTCAAGCTCCTACAAGAGTAGATTTAGGTACCCAAACAACTTTGGGTCCTTGAATGTTAGCTTTGGGAATCCAAACCATTTTGGTTTTGGGAGCCCACACACTTGAGGAACTATGGTTTACAACTAAGTGCTTTCCATTTAGAGTAGTGTGAGATACATGGTTTTTCAATTTTGCATTGTATCCTAACCCATGTTTTTGCAAAGATTGTCTTTGACTACCTAATAGCATGTTAAGCATCTTAGTTCCATGTGTGAATTTTTCTAGATCTTTTCTTAATTGCACATTGCAAGCTTGAAGATCTAATTGTTCACAATCTATAGGTGTTGCTTTTAATTTATCAAAATTTGATGCATTCTTTTCAAATTTAGCAATCACCTCATTCTTCTCATTCATGCATGTTTCAATTTGGCTTTGGAGATCTTTGATTAACTTTCTAGCATTTTTGTTTTTATCACAAATGATCTCATATTGTTTAACTAAGTCATGAAATGCATTTTGAAGCTCATCATGTGTATAAGTTTCTTCATTAACACTAGAATGTGAGCTATCACTATAATATGACTTAGTTGAGCATGAATTACTAGAACAAGAGTTAGAATCTACCTCACTTTGATCTTCAATAGCCATGAAGCATGAGTGAGCCACTTCTCTTCTACTTTGCAAGGAAGACGTCGATGAAGATGGTGATGAAGAATCATCCCATGTAGCCTTGTGTGCTTCCTCCTTCCTTTCTTTTCTCTTGCTCTTCTCCTTTTCTTTTCTCCTCTCCCTTCTCTCCTTTTTCTTCTCCCCTTCTCTTCTCTCATTTCCACTCTCCTCCCTCTCTTTTTCTTTTTCTCTTTTCTCACTTCTTCTACCTCTTCTTTCATTCTTTTCTCCCTTATCTCTCTTGAGGTATTTGAAGAAGTCTTTGGCTAAGACCTCAATGTCCTCTTCTTCCACTCTTCTTGGCTCATCAAGATTTGCATGTAATGCCAAGGTGGATGTCTTCTTGGTGGCTTCCTTCTCCTTCCGATGATTGATTTGAAGTTCATAAGCCATCAAGTTTCCAATTAATTCCTCCATTTTGAGTTGGGAAAGATCGTGTGCTTCTTCAATTGCAACCACTTTATCTTCCCAATCGTGGCTTAACGACCGGAGGAATTTCCTTGTCATCTCTCCTTCATTTAATCTTCTTCCAAGAACCAAAAGAGAGTTAGTGATATCGGTGAAGCGAGTGTTCATTTCGCTTATGTTCTCACCGATATGCATAGAAAAAATCTCATATTTATGCATGAGGAGACTAATGCGGGTTTCCTTAGTTTTGCTATCCCCCTCATGATGCATTTGCAATCTATGCCATATTTAATATGCACTAATACAACCCCTAATTCTATTGTATTCACCCTCATTTAGGCCACAATATAGAAAGTTCATTATCTTTGAGTTCATCTCAATTTCTTTCATTTTGGGCCTAGTGAGTGAATCTAATTCATCTTCATTTGGTGGTGTGTATGGATTTTGGAGAAACATCCAATACTTAAGGTCATTTGATATTAAAAAGATTTTCATCCTATTTTTCCAATAATCATAGTTTGACCCATTAAGGAAAGGAGGTCTAGTGGTGCATAATCCTTCTATGTGATTAGATAATGTAGAAGCCATGCTAAAAAATACGATTAAGTATAGAAATTTAGCTAACAAGGCTCTGATACCAAATGTAGGATCGTGTGGGTTATGGGTTCACTAATCACTTTTTAATCTAATCACCTACTTGTTTAAGCAATCGATATGCACAGCGGAAATTTAAAACAAAACAAGCAAGTGTAGGAAATATGCAAACCACAAGAAGTCGGGTCGATTTTTATAGAGGTTCGGCACCCCACCCGGGTCCTAATCCTCTCTTGCAAGCTCCGCTCGGATCACCGAGCTCCGCCTACGACTTCACTATCCGCTCCCCGTTCCGGGCCGGGAGACAACGCCTTACAACCGTCAAACTCGCGAACAACTCTCGCCGAGCTTGGAATCCTCTTCTCACAATCCGAGAAAGATGCTTCGGGCTTTCACCGGAGCCTTTACTTTCTTGACAGCAAATGTAACTTGAGTGGAACACACTCTCTAAACTTTGAGCACACTTGAATGAGATTGGAAATATGATTAAGTGTGGAGATTTGAGGTTTGGAGTGTATGGAATTCTCTCTAAAGTTTGGGACAAGTTTGTAGTGGGAGAGTTGTGTTAAAATGTGTTTTACAACTCTATTTATAAGCATTAGAGAGAATAGATCCGTTGGGACAAGATTTGGTTGGATATTGTGCAAAGAACACAAAGCAGAAAATCGGGCTGCAAATCTGTCCAGAAACGGTCGACCGAAAAGGTGCAACGGTCGACCGAACGCTTGGGTTCGATAGGGATACGGTCCACCGAAATATGAATCGGTCGACTGAACACTTAAGTCAATTAAGAAAACGGTCGACCGAACAAGATTACCGGTCGACCGAACAAGCGTTTCGGTAGAGAGAAAAATGGATCGGTCGAACGAAATTGTGTTGACCGATAGCAGGGGATTTTGACAAGGTTAAACGGTCGACCGAAACTGGTTTTGGCGGTCGACCGATTATGGACAGGCACTTTGGGTTTGTCAAGAGATGAACCAACGGTCGACCGATCGTGGTCCTCGGTCGACCGATACATGAAATACATTTGGGGTATTTTTGGTTTAATACGAATACGACCGTTGGGTATATACGACAAAAGTAACGGTCGAGAAAATATGATCTGACGGTCGACCGAAAGATATGGTGCGGTCGACCGAAACTAGACAGGGAAACACAAACATGATTAATTGATTATCCGGTCGACCGAACGGCACGTTGTGGTCGACCGAATGTGGGCAGACTTTTGCAATTCAGGTTTTGGTGTTTTCCGGTCTAAGTTTGGGTGATCTATTGAAGTCCAAATAATGTGAAACCTTGTGTGTGACTTCTATAGGGAACCTAGTGTGTGATTAAGTTGATTTTGGATCAAGTATGCTCAATTACACTTTGTTCCTAAGACTCAAAAGAAATTAAGATTACATGTCTTCGATTTAGCTTTAATTACATGTCTTGACTTCATTTCCATCTTTCTTGAGTCTTGATCACCTGTAGAGGTTAGCACAATACAATATATATGCAATGCATAGTGTGTGCTACTCTAATTAAGATTCGGTTGATTAAATCATCAAAACATAAGATTAAGGCCAAAAAGCCAACATTTGTTTGGTACTGAATAAGAAGAAGTGACAACTGTAGTGAAATGTGGATACGTGTCATTGCAGTGGTTGCAACAAAATTATCAAGTTGTGGCACCAGATGCAATAGATGAGGAGGTGATGTAGCACACGAGAGTGTACATTTTGTTTCAGTTAGGATCCGGGATAGTAGGTGATAAGAGTGGAAACAAAGTCCACCTTAGATATTTGCTGTTGTTGGAGAATATATCTGAATGTGGAAAGTACAGTTGGGGAGCTGCATCATTGGATGTTCAGTACAACTATATGGATTAGGCATGTCTGAAGAAGGGGAAACAAGTAGCTGATTTCTTGACATTGTTACAGATTTGGTGTTGGAAACATCTCTATGTCGGAAGACCATCTAGAATTCCCCGTGTGCAACTTCCATTGTGTCCTTTAGGTTCACGTTGACGGACTCCTATGTCGTGGGTGAGCAATGTGGAGACGGCTTAGATTGAATTTTACAAAAATGAGTTGGATGTTCAAGAAGAAAATCAAGTGTCTTGGACCCATACGAAGAAGTAGATCTGATGACGTTACCTGCTAATTGCAGGCAACGACATGAAGTTTGGATGAGTAGAACCTAGATTGTTTGTTTCGGAGTTGCCGCTATGCACGTGCCGAATATGGTGATACGTCAGGTTGGAATGCGGCAACATATTCCAGAATTAATGGAGATTTGCAAGATGAAGAAGGCTTAGGGGAAGTCTAGAGTAAACTGGTTGCAAGAGCATCAGTTATACATTCAAGCATGGTCACGTTGCCGAGAGTTTGTGCAGATCGAGGCACCTTCAGTGCCAGAAGATCTAGCTACTTGTACATGTATTTACATGAAGTGATATTGGCAGATAACGGTTCGATGGTTGATGAGAAGAGTTGAAGATGCAGAATTACCGAATTATAGGCCTTCAGTTGCAAGGGCGAAGGATTTCGTGCCCCTATGTATGTACATATTTAGAAAAAAAATTATACATGCATACATGATCGATTTCCATATTTTCAATAATTTCATGTACATTGTTTTACATTTATTATAATATCATATTATTTACATATATAAAACAAATGTAGGATGATCATACCCAAAAGTTCTCTAAAACCTTTATGAAGATCCGGAGTTGCGTCGCACGTCGAATCACCGGTTGATTCGTCTGCAAGTGTTCACCAAACTCTAAACAAGATTAGAGAGAAATGAGCTAGTCAATTAAACTATAATTAAGCTTAGAATCTAGCTAATAACTCATCTAAAGCTCCCTGAGATTTAATCTCCAAAATGGTGAAATAATTAAGAGAAATTCCGATGGATTAGTGGGAATGTCAGGGAGAGAGAATTTTGCATTCCTATGAAACAAGTATGGAGATGAGACCTATTTATAGGCTTTCCCAACACCACATCATGGGTTATCCACTAACACATAATTGTTGGCTTTTTGGCCTTAATCTATGTTTTGATGATTTAATCAACCTAATCTTAATTATAATCATGTAGAGTAGCACACATATTGCATTGCATACATATTGCTTTGTGCTAACCTCTACAGATGATCAAGACTCAAGGAAGAAAGGAAAATCAATTCAAGACATGTAATCAAGCTCTTTTGAAGACATGTATTTTTGTATTTTCTTTGAGTCTTAGGAACATGTGTAAATTGAGCATAGTTGAGCTAAAATCAAATTAAACACATACTAGGTTCCTTATATAAGTCACACGCGAAATTTCACATAATTTGGACTTCAATAGATCACCCAAACTTAGACCGGAAAACACTAAACCTGAACTCTAAAAGTCTGCCCACATTCGGTCGACCGTAACAGGCCGTTCGGTCGACCGAGTGATCAATTGTCCTGTTTGTGTTTTCACTGCCTAGTTTCGTCGACCGTGTTTTGCCTTTCGGTTGACCGTGTGAACTTATTTTTCCGACCGTTAGTTTTGTCGTATATACCCAACAGTCGTATTCGTATTAAACCAATTATACCCCAAATACATATCATGTATCGGTCGACCGAATGTCTGTCTCTTGACAAACCCAAATCTCCTGTTGAAAAACGGTCGACCGCTAGACCTGTTTCGGTCGACCGAATAGATCAGTGTTTGTCTACCCCAGAGTGCCTGGTACAAATCGGTCGACCGATTCCTTTTTGGAGTTCGACCGATCACTTAAGTGTACCTAAGTCGTAGCGTTGGGTGGTCGACCGTCACCTAACCGGTCGACCGAACTTGGTTCAAAATTGCCAAACGGTCGACCGTTTGTCCCGTTTCGGTCGACTGATTTCTAACAGAATTGGGTCCTGCGATTTTCTGTTTTGTGTATCACACATCAACTCACACCCAATCAATCCCAACGGCTCTATTCTCTCTAATGCTTAAAAATAGAGTTGTAAAACACATTTTAACACAACTCTCCCACTACAAACTTGTCCAAAACATTAGAGAGAATCCCAAACACTCCAAGCCTCCAATTTCCACACTTAGTGATCAATTCCTTATTTCTACTCAAGTGTGCTCAAGTTAGAGAGTGTATTCCACTCAAGTTCTCAGTTGTAAAAGAAGCAAGGACTTCGGTGAAAGCCCGAAGTGTCCTCTCGGATTGTGAGAGAAGAAAGTCAAGCTCACGAGGGTGTTCGTGGAGCTTGTTTTGTAAAAGGCGTTCTCTCTCGGCCCAGAACAGGGAGTGGATAGTGAAGACGCGAGCGGAGCTCGAAGTGTCGAGCGGAGCTTGCAAGAGAGGACGTAGGCGGTGGTCGAACCTTTGTAAAACCCCCGTGTCCATTGTGGTTTGCATTTATCTTCCTTTTACTTGCTTGTTTAGTTTAAATTCCGCTGCATATCTTTGATATTTCAAAACAAGTAGGTAATAAGTGTAAAATTATAATTAGTATTGTGGACCCATAACCCACACGATCCTACAATAATCTCTTGCTTTTCTCATCCTTAAACCAATCACAAATTGACACATAATCATCCTTAAAAACGTTTGACCATAATTATAATAAATCCAACCATGATCAACAATAATCTTTCTAAATAATTCTAGCAAAATCGTGCTCACCGGTCGACCGAAACTTGCCTACCGGTCGACCGGTAGGCAGTTAATTACGATTTCGGTTGGACCATGAAACAGAACGGTCGACCCATCACACGCTACCAAAGTTACTGTGATTGCTCGGTCGAACAAAATGTATTAACGGTCGACCGATTCAACACGAGAAACAACTACTGGAAGTTTCGGTCGGACTGAGCTACAAGTCGGTCGACCGATTACTACCAAGAAGAATTTGCGGAAGTTCCTCGAAGTTTTCGGTCGAACCACGACTTCTACCGGTCGACCGATCAATCCCAAAAGTAGTTCCTAGAATTTTTTCGGTCGACCCATGTGTCCTTTCGGTCGACCGTTCACATACGCAACAACTACTGTGAATTTCCGGTCGACCGGTCATGGAAAACGTTCAACCGTTTTGTCCTATTTTTGCCTTTATCAAATTTTGGATTTATATCCAACAAAATTTGATCTTTGGGGTTTTTGCAAATTCATATATCATGTAACATATTATCTTATGCAATATCAAAGTATTACACCCCATAATATATAAATCTCATATGAATTTATTCATGATTCTAATTATGTCATTTTCATGACATATTGATTAATCGATTCACCACGTGTATTCCATTTCACATGAAACCCGATACATCATATGAACACAAAATCAAGCTTCTTGTTTCCCAGTTTTATGGTGTGACCTATAAGATGATCTAAGCTATATTGGCAGTGCTATTAAACACTTAATATCACAAACTATAAGTGGTATCTAGCTACACATTATAGTTGCCCGATTAACATAGATGTATTGTTCACTCGAACTAAACACGATCCATTTAGTGATGTGGAGACATCACTTGTGTCTATCCCTTGCCACATGATATTAAGAATATATGCAAAGTAGAAATGTGTCACATTTGTATTATATATTCATTTCTTGATCTCTTAAGCTAATTATAAATATGTAACTTAACTCAAGTCATATTATTCACATTATAATTTTGCTTTATCAAGGGGGCCACTAATATCATCACTCAAATTAAGAGAAGCAATGATAATCTTTTAACTATCTATCTTTTCCAACACAATCGAGCTCAACTAACTATTGTCTTTATCACTATACTCATTGATAGTTTTTGACAATAATCAAATTGAACACATCTTATGTAAAAAGACATAAGTCTCATATCTTAGGATTCAAGACAGTGAAAATATTAATGACACATAACACAAATCTATAATGTTTTACTTGCTAGGTCTATTTAAAATATAAAAAATAACAATTTTCTTCTTTTATATACTCGTGTCGTCGAATATTTGTAGATTTACAATAATCGATAACCAACACGACAATCTTATCTCGGTAACTAATGTTCCATGTCAGTTACTATAATTGTGAATAACTTTTGATTTATGTAAACCATTATCTTTTAGAACTCCATAGTTAAGGACCAAGAGTCTTCCCCAACACTTCCAAAAGAAGAATACATTAATCAAATAACAAAATGTTTGCACATCCAATTCATAATAATTGTCATATAAAAGTAAAACTTTTAGAACACATTCCTTTCATAAGGATTGTTATTTGGTAAGAAATTGAATTTCTTTTGCTTTTGCTTAATATTTTCAATTTTTATATTGTAATCATAATTGTCGTATTTTTTCCAGCTTCACGGTTTACACGGGTCACATCAAGATATTGATCAACTTGAAAGGATGCAATCTGCAAGCAACCCCACATGGTCAATAACAACAAAATTGAAGGAAAAAAAATCAAGGAAATGATGTCGTGTTTCGGGAGTGTAGATTCGTCCTTGAAGTTGTCAGAAGGTACACGGTCCGAACTAGCTCGTCAAGATTTAGAGGAAAATCTACCAGAAATAAGAGTGTCACTTGATGAAGATGATAATTTCATTTTCACGGGGGTGTCTGCTTCCGGTGGATGAATTCTGACTCAAGAATCGCACGACACCACGTTTTGTTTCAAGGTGTAGGTTCATCATTCATGTCGGTGAAGGTTCATGATTTCAAGTCCTGAAGTAGAAAGAGGTGATGGTGGTGGAGTTGCTGAAGATGATGCCAGCGTGATAACTCAGGTTTACACTCGTCGTGTTTCGAAGGCCCCACGACGAGGTGAGCACACTAAAATTCCTACTAAAGTATTCTCTCCCCCTTAGTTGTAATTACGTTGTGATTTAACACATTCCGACTATTGGATGCATGTTATGTTTGTTATTGGATGCTTGTTATGTGTTGTTATTGGATGCTTGTTATGAATGCAAAAACAAACTTTTTGGAATTCTGCCTTCTGGTAAAACGGCACTGGTAGTGTCATTTTTACTTATATAAAACGGCATCTAGGATGTTGTTTTTACCTAGGGCTGAAAACGGCATCACTAGTGTCTTTTCCAGATGTCCAGAAACAAATGTTATAGGCAAGTTTAGGGTAAAAACGACACCACAAATGTCGTTTTTAGTTAATGAAAACGACATCTGAGGTGCCGTTTTTAATATATATAGTTTGCCAAATAAGTTTCTGAGGTGAATATTTTTCAAAATAAATTTGGTGATTATTTTGAAAATTTCCCCTATTTTATAATGACATTTATATAGTAATAAATACACAAAAAATGATACAAAAACAGGTGATTCCCAATTAGAACTGGGTATTGGCCCGACCCGTTAAAGGAAACGGGCGGCCCGGCCCGCTAAGCCCGTTAATTAAGCCGGGGCGGCCCGTTACCCCCTTTATTCCCAATGATATACATGCAGAAAACCCTTTCGCAAAATCAGAGGGGGTTTTCTGCATACGTCCTCTCCACTTTGCTCTAACACCATCTTCTCGTCTCCTCTCCTCTCCACGCTCGATCGGTTAGGGTTAGGGTTCGGATGATCTGATCCGATGGCGCCGGCGATCCCGAGGAGGCGCCGCCTCCTTGTCCCGGCCTTCGCCGCCTTCCTCCTCCTCGCCGTCGTCGCCCTCGCCGTGCTCCCCTTCCTCGCCCCTCCCGTCGCTGACCTCGACGTGCGCCCTCTCCGCCATCGCGTTCGCGCCACGGTTCGGTTTCTTGTGTCGTTTCGGGGATTCCGTAGGCGGTGGGGGTTGGTGTGATGGTTGGTTTGGACTTTGGATTGTGTAGGGTGGTGGGGAGAGGAGGTCGAAGCAGGATCTTTGGAAGTCGAAGCGGGCGAAGTTGTTCTATGGATGTAGCAATGCCAGCGAGAAGTTTCCAAGTCTGTCCTGGATTTCTTTGGTCCTCTTTGTTTATGTTTTAAGGTGTGATTGGTTTGCAAGAAGTGACTGAAAATTCAGAACTCAATTCTATGATTTCCTTAGAATTTAGAGAGGATGCATGGATATCATTCGCAATGCAATTTTATAAGGACTTGAAACTCATGGAACTTAGATTTCAGAATTATTTTAAGTTTTTCTGCAAATCAATCTCCAGAAAACTATTCTGGAAATTAGTTCCCTCACTTGCAAACATTCGCTAGAATCAGATTGGTATTTTATATTTCGGAATCATTAAAAAACCATTTTCTTTATCATTTTGGTTGGAAAACCATTTATATTCCACTTTAGAACTTATTTTAAGAATTAATTAAGTTCATACCGATAATTTTTTTTGTCAGTCATGGGTCTCTGTGTAGCCTAAATTTTTGGGTTAAAACTGTAATTACTTGGTACTTGGAATTTCAATTGCATTATAGCATTTTGATGTTTTAACCCTTATGAAATTATTAAGTGGCAGTCATGTAATTCTTTGCTTGAGTTTATTGAAGTGTAAACTTGAGAATTGAGAGTGTTTCTGGGGAGCATGTATGATATTCAAACAATAATATAGTAATATAACGACGAGGGTAGTCGTGACCTCCCCTATAGAATTGGTCGAGCAAAACAGATCTAGTATATATTTTTAAGCAATTTTTTATATGATTTGTTGGATTAGCGATGGACATGTGAGATTTTTTGTATTTTTCTTCTTCTTTTGCAGAAGTAGAGTCAATCACTCGCCCCAACAGGTACTTGTTGATTGCAACTAGTGGGGGCTTGAATCAACAGAGGACTGGGGTACTGCTCTTCATGCATGCTACAGTTTTTCATTTTTTTCATGTCATGTTTTCATATAATCTCTATTCAAGTTAATTTCTCAAGCTAGGACCTGTATGTACCCTGTCATTGGTTTTTTGAAAAAAAAGAGTGTGCCCTCATTAATATCATACTTAAATTTAAATTGGAACACACAAAGCATGCATACTGTTACCAATCCAAAAAAAAGAAAAACGCATACTTGTCAACTCTGGATGAAACTGTTAACTTAAATAACCTCTCTAGAAATAGCCTGTTACTGCGGTTTCAGCAATCAAAGTTGAGAAAACAGTATGCTTTTAGTCAAGACACTGGTTTGAGTCTAATGGCTACATGCCAAAGAGAGAGTGAAGAAATCTGCCATAATATTTGCTCACTGCCTGATTGTATTAGCACTTTATCTGTAAAATGAAGTGTTCCTTGCCTAGTGGAATAAAATAACTGTTAGTTCGCTCATAGTTAACTTGTAGTTCATTTGGTTGTCAGATAACAGATGCTGTTGTTGCAGCTCGCATTCTAAATGCAACTCTTATTGTGCCTAAATTGGATTCAAAGTCCTTTTGGAAAGATGCCAGGTCTTTCTTAAAACTCCAAAATTTTCTAATAAGTTGTCTTAGGTGTGACTTCTGTCATATTGATTTTTAGAACTCAATCTTGCAGCAATTTCACAGAAATTTTTGATGTCGATTGGTTTATTTCGTTTCTTAAGAAAGATGTGAAGATCATCAAAGAGCTTCCTCGTTCAGGAGGTAAATATTTTGCCACTCCATATACTATGCGAGTTCCAAGGAAGTGCACTCCGAGATGCTACCAAAATCGTGTCTTACCAGTCCTCCTGAAAAAGCATGTAAGAGTTCCTTGATTCTATTCTATCAGTAGGAATTGCCATGAGATCCAATTTTTTTGATTCACTGAGCATTTTTTGTAATGTATGTACAACGAAGTTTTATAAGCTTAAAAAAAGTAAGCTATTTGAGTTGATAATCTCTTGGTTAAATTAGAATTTGCCCCCTAAACTATGAGGTTTCATCAAATGTCTCACTTAGTTTTTTTAATAATCCGTTGCAACTTGCCCCACTCTTCAAGCAGAAGTTTCCACCACCATTTAGTTGACTGATTTGATTTGTTGGGGTTTCCTTGGAGTGGCAGTCTACTTCTAATGTCATGATACAAATGTCAATGACATGAACGGTCCTTATTAGTCCCACTACTTATGACATTGCACAACAGCACCATCAAAAAAACAAACAAACTGTGTTATAGCTATCACACACCTGTTGAACATCCTGAACCGCCCAATCTTCACCTTGCCTTTTGCTTTGCAGTTGTTTTGATCTAAATGACTTGTTCATGGTAGATTGCAGCAAAATGACACTTGACTATGTTGAGAATGAATTCCCTATCATGCTTGGACATCAAAAGGTTGAACTGTTAGAAGATATGAGACCAGTTTTTCCCCAATTATGAACACCCATAAAAATGTTGAACCAGGTCTTCAAAGTTGGTGAAACAAAAAACATGGTAACAATGCTATCGTTAGGCTGGTATCGGAAGTTCAAGGGAATAGGTGGTGATTGAGAGGCCGATCGGTGGAGTATTACCACCGATAAAAAAAAAGAAAAAAAGAGGGTTGAGTATTTCCAGTGTGTGATCAGAATAATTGGATGATAGTAGACATCTGGAAGCCTTATTATGTAATTTGTGGGGAAGTGGAAGATGATGAGAAACCTATTGTCTGATCTTTATTCAGCTATATGCAAGTGATGAGGGGCGTAATGGTCCTCAAAAAATGTTGTTTTGGGCATGCAGAACGAGTGGGCAAGTGCCACAAGTTATAAAATTAGAGAGCTAACTTGGGTTTTTGATGTGATGCGGCATTTTGTTTCCACATGCACATTCTAGGTTATCCTGATCTCTTTATGTCACACCTTTTCTTCTTGAAAGTAATTCACACTGTCAAGATGGTGTGTTGGGTATGGTCTTCTTATTCTTACTGTCGGCATCTGGATGTTCCGTGTACTACTTGCTTATAGTCTCCTTTTGCCTTCTACTAGTTTGTGTCCCTGAAATAGACGAAATTCACATCTAAACACTTTTTAATCTCCTAACTTTGGCAAATTGGGCATTTTTGAAAATTGCACCCTTCACCTCCATTTATCCCATTTTTTGTTTTAATTTAAAAAATAAGGAAAAAACCCAAAAAAATCTTTTTTGTGGTGGAGTTGAAAGTTGAGAGCTTGGAAGAGTTTGAGAATTGGGAATGAGAGATTGAAAGAGTGGTAGGAGTAGAATGAAATGGGTGGGGAGGGTTTAAAAGTAAAAAACAAAAACAAAAAATAGCCGTTGCTACTGTAGCAACGAGCAGTTACTACAGTAGCAACAAGCTATGGCTAGAAAACTAGCTGTTGCTGTGCACAGAACATGTCGCCTATGCGATAGCACAAATCGCACACCCATGTTTGCGGTGTGCGGGTGGTCGCATAGGTGACCACCTGAAGGGGCGGTCGCCTAGGCGTCGCCCATTCGCCTAGGTGACCGCCCACCCGAACGTTGTTTAAAGTTGACACAGTGCAACATATCTATGATACATGGCAGGCTGGCAGCTAGTTTTATGATTTTGATCTGTTGATAACTTGATGATTTTGATATGTTGATAACTTGATTCCATGGAAGCTATTTATGAAATAGTGTGATGAGGGAGAGAGATTTCCTTGGTTTTCTGCAGGTTTTGAACTTTGATTTTTTTTTTCTTTTCACATTTTTGAAAATCATCTTGCTTGTTATTGATTTGTATCCTTTTTACTTTATGATTTACCGAATCTAATTGTTATTTTGATGGCAATGCAGGTTGTCAAATTGACTAAGTTTGATTACAGGCTGGCAAACAAATTAGATAAGGACCTGCAGAAGCTGAGATGTAGGGTCAATTACCATGCTTTGAAATTCACTGACAGAATACTTGAGATGGGCAACTTATTGATCCAAAGAATGAAGGCCAAGAGCAAGCATTTCATTGCTTTGCACCTGAGGTTGTCATTCACTCATTTGGCTTCGTGGAGGGTTTTTAACTATTGTGTTGGTTTTTTTTAATTATCATGAATTCTAACCGATGTAATTTTTTAATGCCATCTAGAAGATTCACTTGTTGTGGTATTACTCTGAAAACTTCACTAATCTGACCTCAATGCATTTGTGGCAGATTTGAGTCTGATATGCTTGCATTTTCTGGATGCTATTATGGTGGCGGAGAAAAGGAAAGAAGAGAACTTGGGGCAATACGGAGGAGGTGGAAAACCTTGCATGTAAATCAGCCACTTATTTAGTTTTACTGTACGATCGTAAAAGCATTAAAAATGTTAGCTGATATTTTTGTTTGTAATCAATATATTTAGGCTGCAAATCCGGATAAGGAGCGAAGGCATGGTAAATGTCCACTACAACCGGAGGAGGTTGGTCTTATGCTCAGAGCATTGGGCTTTGACAATGATGTCCACATCTATGTTGCCTCTGGTGAAGTCTACGGAGGAGAAGAGAGACTGGCACCTCTCAAAGCCTTATATCCAAATTACCATTCCAAAGAATCTATAGCCAGCAAGGAGGAGTTGGCACCATTCACTTCGTTTTCTTCACGAATGGCTGCTCTTGATTTCATTGTTTGTGATGGGAGTGATGTATTTGTGACCAACAACAATGGAAACATGGCAAAGATTTTAGCCGGCAGGAGGTACTAATCTCATGCATGTGAGTATTTTCCTCCTTTCAAACTTGATTAATTGACTTTGTTTTTCTACAGGAGATACTTTGGGCACAAGAGAACGATTAGACCAAATTCTAAAAAGCTCTACTCATTATTTCTCAATCGGAATAATATAACCTGGGAAACCTTTGCAACCAAGGTTCGTAAGTATCAGAAAGGTTTCATGGGAGAACCAAAAGAGATAAGACCAGGTAGGGGTGAGTTTCATGAGAATCCGGCAACCTGTATATGTGAGCGTTCTGAAGCTAAGGTAGCAAGTGACTCCCATATTAGAAGCCAGTCTGGGGATTCCAATATAAATACAATAAGGTTGAGTGAAGATTTTGATGAACAACCTGATGAACAATTGAGAGATGAAGAGCCAGACTGGCCTGACACTGATGGTGACCATGAAGAGTTAGTAGACGGAGAATCAGCAAACAGAACACAATCGGACTACGATGTACTATTGAGGTCCGAGGAGCCCGAACTGGAAGAGATATTTTCAGATTAAAGCTCACCCTCTATGCACAGTTTTTGCTGCTTACTATTCTTTTGCTCTTCCCACAATTTCAAATTACTTTCATGGCATTGTATTGTAGATAATTCCTTCCCTGTAGATCTGTATTATAGCATCAAGTTGTTATTTAGTGCCCTTTTTGTAGAAGCTGGGATCCATTGCATTAATTTATGCACCTTATTTTTGAAGTCCGCAAATGTGATCTTTTGTGGAGGAAATTGTATTATTTGCTAATTCACCCTGGTGAAGAACATGAGCTTTATTTATTTTCAAGGAAAGAAATTGATTGGCATGTGTTGGCTGGATGTTTGAAGTAAAACGTTTTTTGCAGACTGGCATCACAAATTCACTTATGTGGAACTTTAGAGCAATGCAGAGAACATTTGCTTCTGTGTTAAGCATTGCCTTTTTTTCTTCCTTTATTTCCGTACATTTCTATCCGGCAGGATTGGAGTACTGGACTAAATCGCTGAAATTAGCTTACTTACCTTATATTGACACAGATTCATGTAATTTTTATCGTGATATATAACTTGACTGACAGTTATAGTTGCAGCTATGGGGAAAAGGCAGAAGATTTTGATGCTTGCCCATCTGTCGATGCCTCAACAACTCAAGAGGTATGTAACTTTGTGTCAATAATATTTAGCCTTAGTTACCATTTTAGAAGTGGGTAATGAGAACTCATGTCATGATGTGACTCTCTCTTGCCTGGCCGGTGCAACTCCCGCCCAGCAAGAACCCCGTCTCCCCCAACTATCTTAAAAAGATAATGAAAGCGAATTCCATTTGTTCATGAAAAAAATCTTTTATAATGTTATTTATCAGTATTTCTTGAAAATGTAAGTGTTTGAGCAATTTGATTTGCTTGGCAGCTCCATTTCTTCACTAGAATTTATGTTGTTGGTTCCCTGTTTATGATAACTTCGAAAGTACTTGCGTTCTCAATTTGATTAAGTGACGGGTCTGATAGAGAGAACATTCTGGAACAATCATATTTCCTGCACATTTCAAGAGCACTCAAAAGATACTGCATGGATTGGTGGCCGATGTGGACTAAGACTGGGAGGTAATAATTGACAGTCATGCATGCGATGTGATTTTGGTCTGCTTTTTTTAGAGCATGTGTGATCTCTGCCAAGCTAGCCGTATAGTGTTCTTTTGACAGTCATCCATGTGATATGATTTTGGTCTGCTTTTTGTAAGAGCATGTGGGATCTCTGCCAAGCTAGCTGTATAGTGTTCTTTAATTTGAATCTGCCGCATGTTTATGTAATTGTGCATTTATTTGTCATCCAGTACTGTATAGTCTATACAATATTGTAGTTGCTCTAAATTCTATATCACTGACTCACTTATTCACTAAATCACAATCTGCTTGTGGCTTCTTTTTAAGTGAGATTTAATGAGATCATGAAAGAAACATGCACATAATGATTAAAAAAATTTCATGCGCATAGAGTTTAAAAATCCCAAAATTTCATTTGTATTGTAGTAAGGAATCTGAAACCTACCATATTGAAGAGTATTTACAAAAAAATTCTTCAATTATATTGGAAAAATTGATTTGTATAAGTGTCTGTCACAGAGGAAATTCAGAAGATCAAAAGTGAGGTAGTTGCAATTGAACATGTGCTCCCAACTCTCTTTTTTTCAATGTGAGATGGGAGCAAAGTTGTTTCTGTTCCCCCACCCCAACACCATCCCAGACTATCCTTTATGAAATGAGGTATTTGATATAGCAAGTTATTTTGGTAAAACTGACAGAATTTTGTTTATTCTTTCCTAGCTGCTGTCTATTTAAATAAATGATGAGAATATATAATTTTTGCTCTGCAATTTTTGTTCTCCTTGTATATTTTTCTTTACACTTTCTAGTACAAAATTTCAAAACACAGTTTTAAGTGATCCCGAATGTAAGTATTTGTGCTTCAACTGTACTACCATCTCATATATTCGATGATGGACAAACCCACAAGTCTAATACTGAAACTAGTTTATATCCATGTAGTATGTATTGACGGGGTTATTGGGTTCCATGTAGTATGTACTGAAACTACACCTTTTGGATTATGAGCTTATTGGATCATAGCACCCAGGTAAAATATTTGATTGTAACTTCTGAAACTAGCTATATGTGGTTTAACCAATTATAGTAAAAATACCTACTTTTAAAGGTCCAATGGACACATGAAGCTAATATATGTTTGCTTACTTTATTAAGAACAGAGAATTTTAAAATTGATGTCATGTCCCACTATGTCACTGATGCGCGCTTGTTTGGCTTGTGAGTTGTGAATTGATATAAACATTAACTTTTAAGCATCCCTACATTAGTAAACTCAATTTTTTTTAGAATGAAAGCACTTTTTTGGAAGATAAATTCTCATTCATTCAAATTAGAAAATTGTAATCAGTAAAACATGTAGAGTTGAAATATCGTTTGTAATAAAAACCTACATTTACCCAAAACCAAAAGGTTATTTTTGGACTTGATTCTAGGATTTTTACTTGAGGTGTAATCGTGGATGGAATAAAACTGCGTTGATATGGAGGTTGTTGGTCTTTCAAGATAAACAATGCCCTTTATCTGCTAAAAATCGCTACACTAATGTAGCAAGTACGATTGGCTAGTTATAGACATATTTGTCTCTTTCGTTTTGTACAAGGAGGCAACTTCCAAAAGGAACATTGTACCATATATATTCTTGGTAATATGCACATTGCTTCTTTGCATCAAAATCTTTTGTATACAAGGAGCGTTCATCAGCAAATCCTTTAAAATGCAGGATCTGATGCCCTTCTAGCGTAATGAAAGAGAACTAATCCTAAATTCTAGGGGCTCAATATATTTAGTGAAACTCTAGTCCTGATAAGTGTCTGAAACATGTGATCAAATCCCTTTTCAGCACCAGGAATTCCAACCTCTAAGATTGCCAATTGTTTCTTCATCCTCTGCACCATCTTCATGTCGATGTCTTTGCCCGAGGCTGATATCTTTCTGCAAAATCCTTGGGCTAGAACATCTAAATACCCCATTGTGCCTGAACATGTTTCAATTCCTTCACATGCCACCTTTTTCGAGTTCATCATTTTTGGAACAGCGTTCCATCTACTTGTCTTTTGCATACAAAGGATCGTGAAAATTGAGACTGTGATGGTTGTCTCTTGTCTCCCTCAAAGCAGATAAGACGAGGGATAGATCTTGATCAACAATCAAAGGGTATAGAACACATCTATTCTCTGTTTCAATTTTCTCAAGCAATTCTTTGTTTCCTAGCAGGCGATCTTCCTCGTATCCATGTACACATGGATCCCACTGATGGAGGTAGAATCACGTAATCTGCTTGTCTGTAAGGAAGACTGAATCTCTCGTGCACACTTCTTTACTGAAGATAAAGTTTCCTTCATGGAGCTGCATATGTCCAGAAATCTCACCAATCCGTCAAGTTCTTCAGAAATGCATTTTCCTTGCGGCATTTGGAGAAAAATTTCAATGCAATCATACAAGCTGACCAGACTTTCAAGTCCTTCCTGCAGTGCTTCAAATGTTGGTACCAAGACAGGTTATGTCTGAGCCCATGATTTTGTCTTCTGCATCTGCTCGTCAAACCTCTGGGCCAGAGGATGCGAGGAAGTGGGGAGACTCATGGAGCGGACATGGTGAGAATTTTGTTCCATTTCTATTTTGCTTCACTCAAGAAATTGCTGATTTTTCGGTACTGTGATACTTATCTCTATGTCTAGGAGATGTGCGCTATATATAGAGTTGGGAAACAAAATTAAGACATAATTCTGTATGGGTCACCATGTCAGGAAAAGATGAGTATTTCTATTGCATGAGATTCTTGTTGGCTTTGTCATAAACACTTGATGCATCTTTTAGTTTAAAATACCTTTGTAGTAATCGATTTAGGCAACAAGGAATGGTTGTCTGCCAAAGTAGATCTTCAATAAATAGAGTGCCAGTTAACACATGAATAGTTCAGCATTGTTGTCTTCCAACCAAGGGTGTTTGGGATCACAGCTAGCATATGGTATAATAGGTGACCAAAAATTTATTCGCACATTTCATTATCCTATCAATTATTAGAGTTTCAAAAGAATAAGATGCATATTGTTGCCTAGCCTGCAGGTAATGTTGGTCCTTCTGGCAGCACTTTAATTTAAAATCCTACCAATATTGTAGAGCTGTCTCGATTAAATAACGTGTTCATTCTTGGGCAGCTGACAATGTTGGTTTATTTGGCAACAACTATGGTCCATATGCAAATTGTTTGTCTACTTATTGTTTGAGTTTGGCCTGAAATATGGTTATTAATATTTGCACGGAGTTGCAACTGAACCTTCAACTTTTCTATTTTATCAACAAATATTTAGGTCTCACTTAGTAAGACAGGAGGCTCTGTAGTTACGGACGTCTTTTGGAGGAACAGAAGGCACACAATAAGATAGTAGTTTTTTTCATCTCTTTACTTTGAGTTTTTGATGTTTTAAAGTATAATTAACATCCTTTAGGTAGTCAGGTTTCTAAATTGTATTGAAGCATGTTTAAACTCCTAGGCTGCTTATGTGTTCTTCTCAGTATTTGCCTGCCTACCAGAGAGTTTGACATGACAATCAAGACGCTGGCTAAAGAGTGTGTAATGATGATCATATCATTTTGAAGCTCACGTCAAACTCTTTTTTTCATCTTTGGGATCCTTATACACAGACGCGGGCGTTCGTGACGCGCGCTGACATGGACAGTACAGTCAGCAGTCTAGTCATCAAAATTCAAATATCTGTTACTTTTTGAAATTAAATAAATAACATATTTATTTTTTGTGTCACATGCAATTTTTTATTTTCCCGATGCAACATTACGTTCTTAATGCAACATTTTGTTTCCCAATGCAACATTTTGTTTCCCAATGCAACATTTTCCCAATGCAACTTATTCTCAACAGATACACAACATAATCTGGACAGACACATAACTTATTCTGGACAGACACATAACATATTCTGGACAAACAAAACATATTCTGGACAGAAACAAAACTTATTATGGACAGACACGCAACATATTCTGGACAGATACACAACCTATTCTGGACAGACTTTGAACTTATTCTGGACAGACTTTGAACTTATTGTGGACAAACATACAACCTATTCTGGACAGACTTTGAACTTATTATGGACAGACTTTGAACTTATTATGGCCAAACTTTGAACTTAATATGGACAGACTTTGAACTTATTCTGGACAGACTTTGAACTTATTATGGACAGACTTTGAACTTAATATGGACAGACTTTGAACTTATTCTGGACAGACTTTGAACTTATTATGGACACACACACAACTTATTATGGGCAGACTTTGAACTTATTATGGACAGACTTTGAACTTATTATGGACAAACTTTGAACTTAATATGGACAGACTTTGAACTTATTCTGGACAGACTTTGATCTTATTATGGACAAACACACAACTTATTCTGGACAGACTTTGAACTTATTATGGACAAACTTTGAACTTAATATGGACAGACTTTGAACTTATTCTGGACAGACTTTGAACTTATTTTGGACAAACACACAACTTATTATAGGCAGACTTTGAACTTATTATGGACAGATTTTTAACTTATAATGGACAAACTTTGAACTTAATATGGACATACTTTGAACTTATTATGGACAAACACACAACTTATTATGGGCAGACTTTGAACTTATTATGGACAGACTTTGAACTTATTCTGGACAGACTTTGATCTTATTATGGACAAACACACAACTTATTCTGGACAGACTTTGAACTTATTATGGACAAACTTTGAACTTAATATGGACAGACTTTGAACTTATTCTGGACAGACTTTGAACTTATTCTGGACAAACACACAACTTATTATAGGCAGACTTTGAACTTATTATGGACAGATTTTTAACTTATAATGGACAAACTTTGAACTTAATATGGACATACTTTGAACTTATTATGGACAAACACACAACTTATTATGGACAAACTTTGAACTTATTATGGACAAACTTTGAACTTATTATGGACAAACTTTGAACTTATTTTGGACAGACTTTGAACTTATTATGGACAAACACAACTTATTATGGGCAGACTTTGAACTTATTATGGACAAACTTTGAACCTATTCTGGACAGACACACAACTTATTCAAGACAGACACATAACTTATTCTGGACATAATAAGGTGTGAGTCTGTCCATTTTAAGTTGTGGGTCCGTGGGGGAATCAAATGTTGCATTGGGAAAATAAATGTTGCATTGGGAAGCGAAATGTTGCATTGGGAAAGTAAAAGTTGCATGCGACACAAAATAAATATGTTATTTAATTAATTTCAGAAAGTAAAAGACATTGGACTTTTGATGACTGGAATACTGACTGCTGACTAGACTGACCACGTCAGCGCGCGTCCCGGACGCAAGGGTCCATTAATCATTTTCCTCATTACTATCTATTACAACTGCTTTCTTGATTCTCTATTTATTCTGCCTTACGTTTGGGGTTTCATTTCATCTGATCTATCTGGTCATGCAATGTGCTGCAAGGAAGTTTAAGTGTACATGTAATGGACCGATCAAATAAAGGATTACATGTGATGGAAATTGTAAGCAAGTAGGAACCGAAGATAAGTTTTTCGAAAAGTATTATTGTATCTAGAAAAATTGGAAAATCTCATATGTATAATAACACCATTAGCTCCAAAAATTCGTAAACATATTAGAAATCCTGTTCATGTGATCAAAACTTTTATTTACATCTTTTTTCCATTTGGAACCCTAAATCCTAAGGCACTTTTGGTTGCACAGGCTGACTATTTTTTTTATGACCCAGAATTTCTACCATCCCGTCTCATTTTGTAAAGCGGGTTGCAGTTCCATACTGAGGTTACTCAATACCGGGTATTCGAGATATATTTCCTTGTGTCCAATACTCCAATGTGAGTTTGATATCAAAACCTAAGTATCTATTGTTGTCAGTGGAGCCACAGAGGTATGTTTGTTTTAGGAAAAAAATTCGAATTAATTTTTTTCTCTCTTCAAAATAAACATCTCTCAAACATATTTTTTATACTAAATCCGTTGTCACAATGTTACGGCGGCGGATCTTGTTGTTTTAGTATCTCAGACGTCGAGTTCTTTATAGGAAAAATCGGTCTTAGTAATGTTGAGTCCAAACACTTAGATAAATTTGAACTAAATTGAACACCTCAGCAAAAACTAAATTAAACTCTCCCAAACTCCATTGACAAGAGATTTAGCCTAACATAAGATTTAGCTTGCAGATCATGTAACTTTATCAAACAAGACAGCCAGCCACTCTTGGGGTGTAGCGAAGCTAACTGAGGGCGTGGTATCATATACTCAGGTTTTGGTATCATATGTAACTAAGTGCCAAGTTTTGTTTATTGGAACTCGATAACACCGGTGTCAAGTTTAATTTTAATTTTTATTCGTTTTATAAAATCAAAGGAGATCGTGCATGGGGCAATTTTTATGAACCGAGGATTACATTGAACACGACGTCTAGGTTGTTGCATTTTAAAGTAAGAACTTGGCATTACAAACGTCAAGTTCCGTCGGGATATAAAAACAGCTCGACGCCTTCCTCTCCCCCATGTCGAGTTCTCACGATTGTCAGGTTAGGGTTTTGATTTTTCTTCGTTTTCCACCGTTTTTTACCTATTTTATGTATTTAGTTATGATTGTTGGTTTAGGAACCCATTTGGGTGCAAACTCGATTCCGATTTTGGGTTTTTCGGCCATTTTTTTTGCTTCTTAGTATATTATTTATTTAGTTTTTGTTGATTGTAGGTTTACAATGGTAATCTTAACAATGGTTGAATGTAAGTTTGAATATTTTGATTTAAATTATATTTGTTGTTAAAACTTAATATTATGATTTATTTTAAATTTTTTCCCTATTTTTGTTGATTGTGATCTTACATATAATAATGTTATGAAAAATTTGTTGTTTTTAACCAAAAAATATGAGTAATGAATGTGTGGTTCTTAACAGAAAAGAATGGGTTGAAGTTGATATATGCGTGAAATATGTTGTAATTTGATTAAATCTCGTTATGTAGATGGTTGAAGATTGAAAATGTTTGTATTATTGTTAGTGTTTTTTTATAATGTAGGTTTTCAATTTGCAAATATGAAAATATATGGTAGATTTTGTCAATTTTTTTAAAATCTGATATTATTTGTAATGTTATTTATTGTAATTGATTTTGTTGGAGTGATTGTTCAATATTTACAACCGTTTGTTTTACACCTGACTTACTTATTTTCTAAATCATTTGAGTATTTTCAAAATTTTAATTAATTAGAAATAGATTAACAAACATTTCACTAAACACATTTTTAAATTTAATTTATATGGGTTAATCTATGTAGAAGTTGATCCTAAAATGTCTGACCCTTCGTTGACAACCAACACTCAGTTTTCAGAGTATGGTACAGTAAAGTCGATTGGTTGGGACTGTGGAATAGATTTGAATATGAATCTAAATCCTACAATCGAAGTACTGACATACCAACAAATTCCATTGTTCAATTGCAAAACTTCGAAAGTGATGGTGAATGATCACAAAATGTAGGTGACAATCTTTCGAGCAGTGGAAATCTTTGTCATTGTCTGTTGCAAATTGAAATCAAGCATTACAGTCATGATGAGTTTGCTGTCAAAACTGGACCGTTGACCTCATATACCTACCCCTATTGGTCTTCGTTTGTTGTCAGCTGACTTGATTCATTACAGTCGACCCGAACTTCGACGTCTGGAAAAAGAAATGCATAGTGATGAAGATGATGACACCGAGGAATTTGGGGATTACAATACATCATTTGCTGTAGAAGATGAACTTGAAGGTATTTCTGCTAATGAAATAGTTCCGGAGACGCAGGATGTCATATGCGATGAGTCAATCCATAAAAGGGGAAGATGACTATATTGATGATGTAGTTAACAACGACGTGATTCCAATTCTTAATGAATTTCTTGATAGTTTCGACGATGACAATTTGATAGATAACTTTGTAATTGAACACTCATTTTTCAATGCTACAGACAATTTCTCACGAAGTGATTGACGGAAGAAAGATGGTCGTTATTTCTGAGATAAACGAATTTTCCAGGCCAAAAATGATTTGGTTCATGCTTTGCAGTCGTGACACATTAAAAAATATGTACAGTATTTAGTTGTGATTTCCTCAACGAAACGCTACAATATTCCTTGTCTCCGTCGTAATGAGGATAACTGCAAATAACGTTTACATGCGTCTGTCCCAAAAGATTGCAAATATTTTAAAGTTAAAATGTTCGATGCCGAGCACACTTGTTCCAATCCGATGTTGCTGAATGACAATAAACAATGCAGTGCTAATTTTATTTGTGACTTGATAATGCCTTATGTTAGAACCAAATTCACAATCAGTCATGTTGAAATAATGGAAATGGTGAAAAATAAATACTCATTTGAAATCGGTTACACTAAAGCGTGACATGCCAGACAAAAACGTTAACCAAATTTATGGTGTTGAAGAAAGTTTTAAGGATTTACGAATGTTCCTCACCGTAAGGTGTCAGAACAATCCAGGATATGTTGTCGAAATAGAGGCGATACGGGTAAATCTAGATGATGAGATATTTTAGCGGATGTATTGAACGTTCGGGCCTTCAATTAGTGGATTTGAATTTTGCAGACCCGTTGTCAGCGTGGATGGAACACATATCTACAACCAATATATAAGATTATTGTTGATTGTTGTTGCCACTGATGCAAACAACGAAATTTTTTCCTCTAGCATTTGTTGTTTTATAGAGCGAGAAGACAGAGTCGTGGACGTAGTTCCTCCAATTGCTGGCCTGTAGAGTGACTAGGAGACCTGCTTTGTGTATTATCACCGACAGATTTTCGGAAATAAATACTTATATGCGAGTTGCATTTCCGCCTTTAGAAGGACATGTACATTGATTTTGTCTCTGACACATAAAGCAAATCTTGCAAAATAGCATAACAACTAGGAAATATTGGAATAAATTAAGTTTTATGAAACGGGTAAAACTCATTCGTTTATGAAATTTAAAGAGCTAATGAATGCTATTGTAGAGACATAAACCAGTATACAAGTGAATTCAGCATCAGGATCTTCTGGAAAGATGGACTTGTTGTCACGACATTTCGGATGTATGACAACAAACATGTCAGAAAACTTCAACCGTCTTACGGGGCACACAGTATGCCAATTACAACAATGTATTTGATGATATTTCTCATTTTGAACTAAATCTTTGTCAAAATAAGGGACGTCGCTGAATCGTGAAATGAATTATATGTATCGACAATCCATACCTTGTTGACGACAAACGGTAATTTGGCTAGATCTCATACAGTAACTCGATACCACCAGTTGATATACCAGGTTGAAGCCAATGACCAGAAAAAATATTTTGTCAAATTTGAATGAGTTATTAGTTGCACTTGTGGATATATAATTGCAATACACGTCTCATGTTCACATGTACTAGCAGTTTGTAGCGATATACATGTAAATGTCTGCACTTCACATTTGGTGTCCCCAATATTATCAGGTTCAAATGTATAGACATGCCTACAAACCTATATTTATCCAGATTCCTGATGTAAGGTATTGACCAGATCATGGTAACATCACAATGACCCTTCCCAAAACCAAAAGACCTCCCGGTCTTCCAAGATCAACGTGAATCTGAAACGAGATGAACGTGCACTCTGGAAGAAGGGTAAGGTGTAATAGATGTGGCGGTATATGACATAATAGAAAACGATGCAAGAAACCTATATAGCAAAATTGTTTGAATAATTTGTATGTTACTATTATATAGGACTTTGGATAAATGTAAGACTTGAATGCTTCTTAAGATTTGATTAAATGTAAGACTTAAATGTTTTTCAAGATTTGATTGTGGTGGAAGACTTGAATGAATGTAATGTATTTTGTTATGACTTGTATTTTTTATGACTGTAATTTTTTGGGACTCCAATATTTTGCAACAATTGAATGTTTTCTAATCTTTAGCGTGTTATATACATATGAAGTTTGGTGGATCCAGTACTGATCAGTTAGAGGTAGCTACGCTTCATAGGGTCCGGTAGACAGATTAGTGTTGGTTTTGCAGGTCAACCAAAAGTCTAAGTTATTTATGATTTTGTAAGCATTTTACTACTTTGAAAAAATATTTTTTTATGTACGTCTTAATATTCTAACATTTATCTTAATTTTTGGATGACGTAAAATACGCTGAGCATGGATCCAAGCTCAACACTTAAGAGATCACTGATGAGAGGATGTGGTTTCTGCTTAGATCTGGTAGGATTTGACACAATCACTCGGTTAGGCCAAACCTTGTTGGGGGCGATGATATAACGTTGAAGACTAGAGACTAATTCCTTTACCTGCGACATGGTGAGATCACTTTTAGCTTGCGTGACATCTATTTTGTTACGGGTTTGCGCGTAAACGGTTTGCCGGTATGTGAGTCCCAAAAGTACGTTTAGTCAGATGTCTGCATGGATTTGTTGGGTCAGTGTTCCGATGACTTGGACGATAAGAGTTCGGTAACTCTAGGTTGGTTGCAAACTCAGTTTCAGGAGTTGTCGGAAGATGCTGATGAGGTGACAGTTACACGACACACCAAAGAGTTTATTCTGTTCAAGCTGGGATGCAATATTTTATCTAATAAGAGCGAGACAATGATTCACTTGAAGTATTTGCATTTGCTCTTAGATTTGGTTGTCGCATCGGAGTACAATTGTAGTAGTACAACAATGACCCACTCATATCATAGTTTACACAAAATTTCATTGATCCTGGTTAGATATATGTGCGACTTTATTACATTTCTGTAGTTGTGGTGTTGGCAACATTTCCACGTTGGGAGACATTTGAAGAGTAGACTGTTAATGTACTCGAAGGACAAGAGGGCATCATTAGGTGTCCGTTGGAGACGACTAAGATCACTCAAGGGAAATGTCAAGACGACACTTGATTTTTATCGGAATGAGCTCGACGTGCAGTAAGTCGATCATGTCACATGAGATATTTATGAACATTTTGTTCTTAGTTAGTTACCACAACTATGTACAGAAGGTTCTGAGATCTAGACGAGTCGTACATGACTTATAAATTTTGACGATGTGGTTATGCATTGTCCAGACCGAGTGATAAGATAGTTTGGTATACAACAACACATTGCAGTGCCGATGGAGAGACATGTAGTGAAATCGGCTTAGGGTAGAGCAGATGTTAATTGGTTGGTGGAAAATCATCGATTCATCTAGCATTGGTCTCATAGAAGAGATCATCTACAGTTTGAGCGACCACTCTTAGGTGCCACTCCTGAAAAGAGCACACAATTGTATATTGAATGATATTGGAATATCGCGGTAGGTTGGATTTTTCACTACAGTTTGGTTCCGAAGCAGAACTTGTACAGACCCCGAGCGGGTAGAGAGCAAGATATGGTAAGATCTAAACTTGCAATCTTACGATGTTTTTAAATTGTGTTTTGTGTTCGTTTAACATATAAATTGTTTGCATGTGCACAAAGTTTACGAGTTCCACAAAAAACAAGAATGCTAGAAAGCAAATCAATGATCTCAAATGCCAAATCGATATAGTCATGATCGAGAAGAATGAGGTGCTTGCTAGACTTGAAAATAATGCATCAACTCTTGATAATTTAAAAGCAACACCTATAAATGTTGAACAATTAGATCTTCATGCTTGCAATGTGCAATTAAGAAAAGATCTAGAAAAGTTCACAAATGGAACTAAGATGCTTGATATGCTTTTAGGAAGTCAAATGCAATCTTTGCAAAAACATGGTTTAGCATATAATGCAAAATTGAAAAACCATGCATCTCATACAACTTTAAATGGAAAGCACTTAGTTGTAAAACATAGCTCTTCAAGTGTGTGGGCTCCTAAAACTAAAATAGTTTGGGTTCCCAAAGTTAACATTCAAAGACCTAAAGTTGTTTGGGTACCTAAATCTACACTTAGGTGCTTGAGGAGGAAATCGATGGTGACCGGGCAAACTTGAGAGTCAAATTCAAAGACGGTTGCATCACCGAATGGAGATTGGAACCAAATTCAAAGTTTCAAAGTGGGTATAATTTCTTATCCTCTAAATATCTTGAATCAATTGGTTCTAGTCTAGGTTTTTATATGCTTATTGACATATCATTTAGATTCATTCATTGCAAATATTTAAGTTTAAATCACATCCATTGCTTGAATATCAAATTTATAAATGGATGTTAAAAATGGGAATTAATACATCACATGCATAAATTTAAATATTTGATTGATGTTAAAAGGGGAAAAAATTAAAATTGAACTTAATAAAAAAAATCATATTCATATTGATAGGGGGAGCTTAATGAATATCATTTTCTTGGTGTAATGAAGTGCAAAATTTAGGGGAGCAACTTCATTACAAGACATCCAAAATTCAATGCTTAAATCTTATAATTTTTGATGGATGTCAAATGGGGAGAGATAATTAAGGGGGTAACTTGAAATTTGATTATAATTGAACAAAAACTATGCACATTCATAGGGGGAGCATTTATATGCATAGTTTACATCTAAAAATTTCAAGTATTAAGATATAGGTTGCCATTATAAACAATGGGGAAATTGTTGGCTTTTTGGCCTTAATCTATGTTTTGATGATTTAATCAACCTAATCTTAATTGTAATCATGTAGAGTAACACACATATTATATTGCATATATATTGTTATGTGCTAACTTCTACAGGTGATCAAGACTTAAGAAAGAAATGATTCAAGTCAAGACATGTAATCAAACTCTATTGAAGACATGTAATTTGCATTTCTTTGAGTCTTAGGAACATTGTGTAAATTGAGCATACTCAAACACACACTAGGTTCCTTATAGAAGTCACACACAAAATTTCATATAATTTGGACTTCAATATATCACCCAAACTTAGACCGGAAAACACAAAACCTTAACCTGAACTGTCTGCCCACATTCGGTCGACCGTACAGACTTTTTCGGTCGACCGAGTAACAACAAATTTCCGACCGTTTGTTTTGTCATATATACCCAACAGTCGTATTCGTATTATTTCCAAATACCAAAAAAATATTTTTCCATATCAGTCAACCGAGGACATTGTTCGGTCGACTGAACTTAGATGTCTTGACAAACCCGAACTGCCTGTTAGTTTTCGGTCAACCGTGGACCTTGTTTCGGTCGACTGAATATGATCTTGTTTGTCAATGCCAAAGAGTCTGTTATAAATCGGTCGACCGAACTTATCTCGGTGTTCGACCGATAACTTAAGTGTACCTAGATTATAGCCTTTGGCGGTCGACTGTTCTTTTACCGATCGACCGAACAGAGTTCAAAATTGCCAATCGGTCGACCGTTCAGCCCGATCCGGTCGACCGAACTTAGTTTTTGGTCCTGCAGATTTCTGTTTTGTGTATCTTACACAACTATTACCCAACTTAACCCCAATGACTATATTACCTTTGGAGCTTATAAATAGGTGTTTGCATGGCACAATTACACATCTCTCACACATCCATTTTTCACGTACACTAGAGAGAAACTCCCAAGCTCCAATTTCCCCAATCCTACACTCTAAGCCTAAATTCCACACATTTGAACATAGCTAAATCATACTCAAAGTGTGCTCAATATTTAGAGAGTGTTCTCCCACTCAGTTGTTGTTCAAGAAACAATGATTTCAGTGAAAGCCCGAAGTGTACCCTCTCGGATTGTGAGAGGAAGAATGTCAAGCAAGCGAGGGTGTTCGTGGTGCTTTTGTTGTAAAGGCGTTCTCTCCCAGTCCGGAACGGGGAGTGGTTAGTGAAGTTGTGAGCGGAGCTTGCAAGAGAGGACTAGGACCCGGGTGAGGTGCTGAACCTCTGAAAATCCCCCGTCCATTGTAGTTTGCATTTTCCATTCCTTTACTTGTTTGTTTAGTTTTAAATTCCGTCGCATATCTTTGATTGTTAAACAAGTAGGTAATTAGGGATAAAAGAGATTAGAATTAGAGACCTTCACAATCCTACATGATTGATATTTTGTTGTATTAATTTTTGTTGTTGTTATTACATTAGTGTTACTTTGAATTATGCTAAAATGTTAAACTTGTTCTTTTGAATGTTATTTTGATTTTATTGTAGTTTGTGTTTTGTGGTTGAAATGATTGCTTGTTGCTGAAATTTTTGTAGTTGGAATGATTGTGTTTGTTGTTGAAATTTTTGTAGTTGAAATTGTTGTGTTTGTTGTTGAAATTTTTGTAGTTGAAATTGTTGTGTTTATTGTTGAAATTTTTTGTAGTTGGAATGATTGTTTTTGTTGCTGAAATTTTATGAAACAGGAGATGAAAGTTGAAAGTGCCGAGTTCTATTAAATAAATCGAAGGGGTCGAGCTTTATTAAACCGAACTCGACGATGAAGGTGCCTAGTTCTGCTCAATAAACTCGACAACACCGATAACAAGTTCTATTAAACACAACACGACAACACCAGTGCCGAGTTCTGTTTAGTTTAAATTTATCTAAGTGTTTGGATTCGGCATCGCTGAGACCGATTTTTCCTTTTCTTATTGCATTGTTGAGAATAATTTTTTCCCTAAAGTTGAGCCAAATTTGCACGTTTCCCCGTGTCATTAGATGTCCAAGTCAATTTAGTGACACACAAGAATGTCACTCCATCAAGTTGACAACTCTTGTTACACGTTACGTGAACACATTATATCTCTGCACAAGGTTATGTGATCTGAATTTAAAAAGTTTGTATATATTATTCTCAAGTAATTTACCAGAGAATGTACAAAAGGACAAGTACAACTAATCTACAGTGTGGCAAATCATATGCATGATAAGAATTGGAAATGCTAAGAGCCTAAGAGATTGAGAGAATCATATGAATGGACAATATGGTTCCTTCTGTGGCATGAGTCATGACACACTTGTTGCCTTTTGCCCAAACCTGATCTTCACTAACCTACCACCTAACACAATCAATTTAATGAATACAAGACTACTTCACACGTGAGAGTAGGGTTGTAAATGGGGTGGGTAAAAACCGTTTAACCGTTCTAACCGAACCGACGGGTAGGATCACGGGTTATAAAAATCATAACCGTTTAATAAATGGGCGGATAAGGGTTGTGAAAATTATAACCGCTTAATAAATGGGCGGATAAGGTTACATGATTTAGCCCGTCCGTTTAACCGTTTAACCGCGAAACATAATGAATATATATAATATTTTGTTATATATACTATATACATATAATTGTTTGTATTGTGTGGATGTTTGATGTTGTTTTATATGAATTTGTTGATGCTTAGATTATGAATTTTTAGAGGTTTTGATTATAAAATTATGGATGTTATGATGTTTTTAACAAGTTTGACAGGTTTTTATCCATTTAACCATTTACCCAATTCTTATATCAATTTTAGTATCCATTAAGTTTTAACCATATAACCATTTAACCGTCCAAAACCGTTTAATTAAATTAAATGGGTAGGTTCATGGGTAGAGGTAAAAATAAACGGGTTTCAACCCGAACCGCGAACCGTTTAATTAGGCGGGTAGGGTAATGGGTAAGCCCTATAACCGCCCATTTACAGCCCTATGTGAGAGTATAGTTTGTTATGACCTAGCTACAAGAGCTTGAAATAAGTAAATATTTGGGTTTTTTGCTTTCGTACCCATCAAAACAGTGTTAATTGGCGACATACCCATGGTTCGGAGATAATTTGTCGTGTACGTATCAAAACCAATATAATTGGTCTCATACCCATCCGTTACGGTGGGGCCCACTTCCGTCGGTGAGTGCCTTGAGTGCCTTGAGTGACATATACATGAGATTTCTTGACTTGAGCAATTTTCGGGGTGAGATATACATGAGTGCCTTGATTAATACAACTATCGACATACAAATTTTGAGTATCGCAGAGGCCATATGTTTTGACATTAAGTGCATGCGATTTTGACATTTAGTGCATTCCCAGTTTTCAGTATCTTTTATGTTAATGCAAATTGAACTTGTATGTATGGAAGGAGGTGTTTGTTTCATGATTTGGAATTGGCTAAGAGTCATGTGAAGCCTTCCACATTCTTTGCTTGGGTCGATGGGAATGGTGTTGATCCGAACCTTGAAGAATTGTGTGTCCGGCTTGAGAAGAAGGTTGACGAAGTTGAACGATTGCTTGTCGAAGTTGTTGCACTGTTGAAGAAGATTGGTTTGGCTGTCAAATATTGTGTGTTATTGGTATGACTTTGATGTTTAAGAGCTTGGCGTAGTTGTTGTTGTTAGTCTTTTATTGGTGTTAACCTACGTTCGTCAAGTTCAATGTGTTGTATAATCTCATGTAACATTTGTTTCGTCAAGTTCAATGTGATGTTTGTTAACTACTTATTGTTATGCTTGTTTGGAGAAAATTTTCATGTGTAGTGCAGTACAAAATTGCAGCCAAAATAGCAGTACTAATGCAGGTTCATATCTGAAATGAAATGACAAATAACATAATAAATGAACCAAGATATGACAGCCAACACATGCAGTACTAAATTGCATACAAAAAGAACATAAATTTGCAGCTTCATAGAACATTTGAGAACCAGATTTGTTCACAGAACAACATGTGTGGGGCCCTCTAAGAGTTCTAATATGAAAAATGACTCCATCTCTTTCTCTACATGCATGCATCCTCCATTAACACTTGCTATCTTTGCATATGGCAGTTACATACTCAGGCTGTCTCCTCTTATAAGTCAAAGCACATTCATTTAGTATACAATATTGAATGAGGGGTAACTTGAACATCTTGGCATTAGGAAATCTCCTCCCAACTTCCATAATTGGATTCTCCAAGTCAACTTGGCTACTAATTGGGCCTTCATATTGTGCTTCCATATCTTCTATAACACTAACATCCTCATCCACAAGGTCCTTTATGTGATCATCTCAATCATCATTATGAGGTGCTTCATAGTTAGAATCATCAACATCACTATTTTCACTTAAATTGAGATCCATGTTGTCATCATCATGATCTCCAATGGTTGGATTGTTTACCTCACTAAAGTCATGACTTACACCTCTATAGTTCTTTCAACTGAAGGTGACCTCTGCCTTGGAGGGTTGCAACTCATTCTTGAAGCATTTCCCCTTTCTACTGAAGGTGACCTCTGCCTTGGACGAGTGCAGCTCATTCTTGAGGTAGTTGCAACGTGACTTGGTGATGTGCTGGCTTGGTGGACTTCAGTGTGAACTGCAATATCTGCATTAGGCAAGTCTTCCCTGGCTGTGGGGGTTTCTTCTGCAAGCTACATACCCCTCCCCCCAGTTGTAAGGAAGACATTTAGTACCATTTTTGGGTTTGGGAACTCCAAAGCCTCCACTAGATGCTCTTCAGTACTCAATGGATTGTTATCTCTCCTTACATTATGTGGTATCATATACTTCAGATCCACAGTTGTCTCATCCAAATCACAACACCCAATTTCTTGTCTAATTAAGTCCATATGTCAACTACAACCACCTTTCTGATCAACTCAAACCCCACAGGAATTGTACAATTACTTCTCCTAGTCCATTTACCACCATGATAAAAATTGACACATATTTGTGATTTTAACATTACTACAACGTAAAACATGAAGCATGAGTTAGTCAAACATGACAATTTAGTGAAACATTAGAGTGAATTATGTGGATTTTAAGGTCCTCAAATCTTTCACAACCGACACGACCAATACCACAACATAACACCAAAAACAAAAACAAAACGACAACAAATATTCAAATCCCGAATCAATCAAGAAGCTCAAAAACCACCATTCATCCTACCCAGAATACCAAAAATGTGTCAAACCACCATTCATCGGTGCAAAACATGAACCACAACTGAGTTATGGAAATTAACAAGAGAAAAGACAGAGCACACTTACTAGGTGCGCTTCCCAACCAATCCGTTGCGTGTGTGCATCTTGACGCCAATGTGGGGGCAGGGAGTGAGTCAATTGCGATCGTCCGGCCCCGTTAGGGTTTCCTAAAGTTTTGGCGATGTCAATGGGGAGACGTTGGATTGTGATTTGGCTGTGGTGGTCGGTCGTGATTTGGGATTTCGCTGTGGTTGGGAAAGGGGGCTAGGGTTTGGATGGAGAATTGGGGTCCGGAATTTAGGGGTCAGGATTTTAGGGGTTGGGAATATATGGGTTGGGAATTTAGGGGTTGGGATTTTAAATTTTAATTGGGCTCGGGTGGGGATGCTAATTACCATATTAGGGTGTTGTAATTAACATGTTAGGAGTTAACAGTTGGTAAATAACAGGACGTGACAGAGAAGGCTAACGTTGCCCGATGGATGTGGGCCCCATCGTAACGGATGGGTATGATACCAATTAGATTGGTTTTGATACGTACAAGACAAATCATCTCCGAACCATGTGTACATCGCCAATTAACACTATTTTGATGGGTACACAAGCAAAAAACCATAAATATTTGATTATCTCGTTAGTTACAAAAAACGTTCCAAAAAAATAATTTGCATATCTCATTTCAACTACTCAAATCCTAAAGTTCCACCTTGTGTTATCAATTCCAAATCATATCCAAGTCCTTAAGGTTTATTATTTGATATTAAGATGAAACATTAGTTGACCAATTGCTCCATGGTTGTCCTATTCAGAGTGAGTGTTATCCAATCATAACTGAGTGACTTGCTTCGGTATTCATCCATAAGATCAAAATAACTCAATACAGTCTCACACTAACGGATATGCGTGAGAGCAATTTTCAATTTTGAGAATGAATATCAGGCTAATATGTTTAGAAACTTGAGTACCACACTAATTTTGATATTTTCGATGGGTATCCAAACAAGAAACCTTGTTTTGTACTCACCATGTTGTATTCATGTTATGTGGTACATATACCATGACATTTTTTAGTCTTCAAACTCTCGTCCACTTACCATTTTCCCATTGTGGCTAGGGTTGTAAATGGGTCGGGTATGGGGTGGATATCGTCATACACGTACCCATACTTGCCTAATTAAACGGGTACGAGTATATACACATTTAAATATTATTGTACTCATACCCGTCCCATACCTGTTTATGGGGTGGGTATAACAGGTATTGCAGATATAATTTTTGCTAACAAAATGAGTAGTTTTGTTAACAAAACTCAACTTGGAGGAATCTAATCATTGGATGAGAATGATTTAAGCCAAAAAAATGCTAAATTTACGAATTTTGAGACAAGGAATTAAGCAAAAATGATGAGAAAACACCAATTTTCTCACAAACAAGCATCGAAACGACCACGTTTGCCAACAAAAATACCAATTTTTATTATTTTAACTATATATTAATTAAATAATTAAACGGGTAAATGGATAAACATGTATAGGTAGAGGTATACTCGTACCCACCCTATTTATTAAACAGGTAAAACAGGTATAATTTTTCAAACGAGGACTAAAACCGTAGCCATATTCGCTTATTAAATGAGACGGGTAAACGAATAATACCTGACCTAGTTACACCCTTAATTGTGGCTTATAATTTCATGTCGTTCAAGTTTCATATAATATAATTCTAAAAAAAGAGCCATATAAGTTTTTGCACTACATCTCTACGGGCACTAGTTCAATACAACTATACTAGTGCCACACTAACAAAAATCTATACGGAAGGAGGGGTCTAGATTGAGTAGTGATATATGTGCTCCAAATTGGGCTCCTAACCATTTTCAACAATGGAGGTGGTTGGTTATGCAAAATTTCCATTTGAATTGAAATAATTATAATATTCAGGTCTAAACCACAAATATTTCACTAAAATAAATCATTTTCTCTCTCATTCCAATTCAAATTTCAAAATCACTTCCTTCCCACTCCTCCCTCCCTCCTCATCCTCCTCCCTCCTCCTGCTCCTCCCACCATCCTCTTCCTCCGACCTCCTTCTCTTGCGGCGTTCTCCGGCCTCCTCCTCCTCTAGCGCCCACCGCCATCCTCTGACCTCCTCTAGCACCCTCCGCCATCCTCCTCTAGCGCACACCACCATCCTCCGACCTCCTCCTCCTCTAACGCCCTCCGCCATCCTCCGACCTCCTCCTCCGGTCTCCTCATCATCGTCCTCCTCTGATCTTCATCCTCCTCCAGCATCTTCCTTCAATGCCATCCTCCAACCTCCTCACACCTCCGACTAGGGCTGAGCAACAACCAGTCCGGTCTTCGGTCCGGGAACCGGAGCCAATTCGGTTCTGGTCAGGACCAGTCTGAATTTTGTTTTCTAAATTTTAAGGTTAATAACCCAAACCGGACCGGTCCGGACCCAACCAGTCTGGTCTTCGGTCCGGGGTTCGGACCGGTTCGGACCGGTTGCACAACCCTACCTCCGACTTCCTCCGGCCTCCGCCTTGATAAGTGTTGTTAGTTCAACCATCCAGATTTGTCCAGACGAAGTTCAACGTCCAGATTTGTCCATGTTCGTCCAGACGAGCGGGAGTAGTCCAGCCGTCCAGATTTGTCTAAACGAATCCCGACGTCCAGATTTGTCCGGGTTCGTCCAGACAAGCGAGAGCAGTCCAACCGTCCAGATTTGTCTAGACGAGCGGGAGCAGTCCAGTTGTCCAGATTTGTCCATACGAAGTCCATACGATTGGTTCCCTATCTTCAACCGGCGACTTCTTATTTTGATCGGATTCCTTGCCAGAATCCTATCATGCCTCCTCGCCGTCCTCCTCCTCCGACCTCCTCCTTTAGCATCCTCCAATTTTCATCATCCTACAACCTCATCCTCATCCTTTGGATTGTCGATATATTTGTTTGTGATTATTTAATAGTATTTTTTTGTGGTTATTGATTTTGTGAGACATGTCTGAGATAAAATTGCATTGGTTTTTGTTGGATAGAAGTTGAGTCAGAGTAGAAATAAGTACATACTTGATATCTGAATATATGATACGTTGATACGTTGATATATGGATATTTGTCCAGATGTGTGTATGTAGATATCCAGATTTGTTTAAAAAAATTGTTTAGTTTTATGAAATTTGATATGTTTACTGTTTTTGTGTGATAGCAATTTATCTGATGTTTTTAATGTTCATCTTAGTATAATCACATGTTGTGTCTGAATGAGTTTATTTTTTATATGATGTTGTACATGTTCGGAATAGTGATGATACAAGTTTTTGTAGGTGTAGACACATTAACAACCTGTATCTGAATAACTGGATATCCAGATATTTGATTACGATGTCCAGATATTAATATAAGTGTAGAAGGTTGCCACCACCATCACCTTGCTTTAAATGTGGTGAGAGAATGTGATGATTACAACTACTTTTTCATTAAACAATTGGGAGAAAATTTGATTTACATGTGGGAAATGTACTTTAAATTACAACCATTTAAGTAATAAGATGCACACAGGGGTTTTGTGGTTTGGATCTAATTTGACATAAACTGAGGGACTAATTGTAACTTGTAAGTTGCCCAAAACATGCGACATGACGACCTACGAGTGGATGAAATTATCTTTACACCCACGTAACGAAAGATTGAGATGTTAGATCCCAAAATGGAGTCCCTCGAGCATTTTCCGAAGATTTTCAGTCCCAAAATCACAAGATAATAATAAAAATCACAACAAATGAAAAAAAAGATTTGAGAGTTCGTGATATTTTATCAAACAAAACTGCATTAAGGAGACATTCCATTTAACAATGTTATTTTTATTCCTATTGTCATCAGGAAAACATTTTACAGAATGCATTGACAGCACTATAAATGTATCCTGATGCCCCATGACTTTCTTTTCATCGTTGCACAACTCCTTAGGGCCTCCTTAACGGAGGCCCTTTTCGGGTGGGGGCGAAATTCGCCCCGACCTGGCTCCCCTTAATGGGGAGCGGACCCAGGTCGGGTCGCGACCTAGGTCTGCGACCCGACCTGGGTCACGACCCAGGTCTGGCCACGTGGTCAGACCTGGTTGGTCGGTTTTTTTATGTTTTATTGTTTTTGTTATTTATATTAGTTAAATAATATGTTAATAATATATATAAATAAAATAAATTGTAAATAAATATAATAATTAATAAAATAAATCAATTGCATTAACTATAATAATACAAAATCAATATTGAATTTAATATCGAATTTCAAATTGTGTTTACCTTTCAGGGGGCGCTGCTCACCGGCGAGATCCCCGCCAGCTCACCGGCGAGCTGGGCAGCTGTTCGTACGAGTTCAATATGTTTCAACCCAACTTTTAAAAAAAATTACATTTTCTTGTGTTTTTGTTAAACAAATCAATTAAAATGTATCACTTATTAATATTTGTTAATAATATAGTAAACAAAAAAATTGAAACTCAAATAAATAAAATTAAATTAACTTCAAAACAAATTAACAACCAAACACATAACATAGATTTCTACTACAAAAAGGAAATAACATGAAATTTTACTTAAACTAAACTTGACCGAAATTGATTAGCAACTAAATACATAACTAAACTAATTTAAAGATGTCCATTTTTCTCAGCCCAATCCAGCAACTTTCCAAGTGTCTTTTCCTCCACTTCTGTGCGGTTCGATTTACTAAATAATGTGTTCATTAATGCTATCTTCTCAGTGGCCAGCTTCAACATTGCTTTTCGCTCCGATTTTTCACCTCTAACTTGCGAACAATATTCAAGTTTTGAACACAAGTCTACAACCCGATCGTCCAGTTGATTTGCTGCTCGAGCTTTTCCCTTCTTCTTTGCCTTTTTAACCCCTTCCGGATGCTGAAAGGATTGTTCTGGAGTTTCATCTGGTGTTCTTTCGTTCGGTGGAGACGACCGGGTCAAAGAGCCTTCCGTGCTTTTCCTCTTACTCCCGCTTCCTGATGTTGGAGTAGTTTCTACTTCCTCTAGTTCAATTATGGGTGGGCGTGCACGTGTTGCACTTCCCGAACCAGGTTTAACGAACGACTCCCACTTTAGGTACTTACGTAACATTTCCCATACATGAAGAAATGCGAACTTAGAACCAACAGTGGATTCGTAAATAAAATGCGCTTCACGAATTACATCGTCGTGGTTGTATCCGCTCCTTTGACGTCGTAGAGCTTCATCATAGCAACCGCTCCACTTCATTATAACAGGCGTAAACCTCCTCCAACGACCTTTTAAGGAGTCCGACAGGCGTGGGGCTATGTTCTTGTTCGAGCGGGCAGCATGCTCGTACACACGTGCCACTCTACCCCATAAAGCTCCGGCTTTCTGTGAGGTCCCGACAATGGCATCCATACTAACCTGCATGTAAGCCGAGATCAACGCTTCATCCTCCAATGTTGACCACGCCTTCACTTTATTTGGTTGCGGTAATTGTGTTGGTTGGGCGGAGGGATGGTCGTCGCTCTGATTCTGATCATTCACATCGGCATCATTCGGATCATGTCCACTAATTAGGTTGGCATACATGTCATAAGGTGGTAATGGGTTGTGATATTGTTGTGGTGGTAATGGATTGTGATATTGTTGTGGTGGAAAAAATTGTGGTGGTGGATTTTGTGGTAAGCTTGGATAGTTGTAAGGGTCGAACTGGTAAGGATTCGGATGCGGAACATGTCCATTACCACGGGTAAATTGTGGTTGGGAAATACCCCGTGCAGGACGTGAGTCACGATTATGGTCAGGAGAAGACATGTTTGTTTAACATGCGATGCTAGCTTTGGATGAGTTGTAGGAAATGAAGTTTGAAGTGTTAGCTTATATAACAATGAAGGGTGAAGATTTGTCCGACAACGCATGACAACCAATAGTGAAAATTCGTCCGACAATGCGTGACAACCAACAGTGGAGATTCGTCGACAATGCATGACAACCAACAGTGAAGATTCGTCCGACAACGCGTGACAACCAACAGTGGAGATTCGTCCAACAACGCATGACAACAAAATGTAAAGATTCGTCGTCAACGAGTGACAACCAACAATGGAGATTCGTCGACAACGAGTGACAACAAATAGTGAAGACAACGCGTGACAACCAACAATGGAGATTCGTCGACAACGAGTGACAACAAATAGTGAAGACAACGCGTGACAACTAACAGACAACACATGACAATCAACTTTGAAAGTTCGTTCAACAACGCGTGATGATGAACAATCGTCCGACAAAACATTATAAATAGGAGGTCATTTGCAAGTCTTCCTCAAACCTCAAGTCTCAACTATGTCGAGTGACAAATCTTCTAACTCTAATTCCTCGTCTTCATCATCTGATGACCTAGATGAGGCCATAGACCAGGCAACTGAAATGGTTGCCGAGTACCTCTCCTCTTACCTCAAAGCACAACGACCACGTAACAGGAGGCGACGAACTTCTAACCCAGATAGAGATCGCACTGTTGGTTATAATCGTCTAATTGCATATTACTTTAATGACAATCCTGTGTATTGTGATCGTGTTTTCAGAAGGAGATTTCGAATGCGGAAGCATGTCTTCCTTCGAATTGTAAACACGCTTGAGGCTACCGATGTGTTCTTCCAGCAACGACCGGACGCTGTGGGTCGACTTGGCATATCAGGTATCCAAAAATGTACTGCAGTGCTCCGAATGTTAGCATATGGTGTAGCGGCAGACGAGGTGGACGAGTACTTACGTCTAAGCGAAGCAACAGCAAGACAATCTCTCCAAAATTTCTGTCAAGGTATCATTACCAATTTCGGTGATGAATATTGATGCATTGCATACATTGCATCATATGTCTTTCATTTAGATTACTTCTACATCAATAAATGCTACTAAGGTATGTGTTTAGTCTTATTTACAGAATACAGGGACCTGAATGCAATTTACCCACATCCCGAGCATAAACGTGTGCAAAAGACTCATTTCTATCATAAAGACCAAGTTCAAGATTATCATGTTACGAATGGAAATGTATCCAAGCATAAAAGCATTCAAGTCCTAATTGCAAAAAGAACAAGGACTTAAGCACAAAAGTAACCAGGGACTTAACTGCAAAAAGTCAAGGACCTAATTGCAAATCACGAGTAGCTTTTATTCTCTTGGAGAAAATATATAGAAAAATCAATGTATATCTCCAAATATGTGAAGGAATTAATCCGGAGTTCAAAAGAATGGAAAGAATCAATCCAGACGCGCAAAGAAGGATCAAATCATACCATAAACATTCAACCAAAATCCGGACAAAATCAGGCGAGATTGTGCGGCGTTTCCGCCGCACCACACATACAATATGCGGCGTTTCCGCCGCCCAAGCATCAATCCGTGTGCTCCAATTTCGTCCAGTCGTGTCTGGACACGTGTACTTTCCAATATTATACTTAGATCCCTTGTAGCAACTATAAATAGACCCGAGAACGATGTTAGAAGGGTCCTTAGTCTTTGGTGTTAGTTTTTATTCTTAATTTTAGTTTTGTAATCTTCTTTTCATTAATAAAATTCTGTCTTTTATTTCTTACTTTTAGTTTTCTTTTTGTAATGTCTCAAGGACCCCTTCTTCCTCCCTCTATGAGTTTCTAACTCCTTCCAAAGGGTGGAGGTGACGGATTAGGGTGAAGAGAAGATGAATGAATGTTATTATTTTAATTTCGTGTTAGTATGTTTTGATTACTTGAGTTTATGTTAAATCATTTATCATGTAATGCTTTATAACTAATATGATTTATTATAAGTTTCTAAATTCTCTAATCTAAACCTTAAATCTAAACCTCCACCCGACGGAATTCACCTCTTTGTTTTTATTTTAATTTTAATTGTTATTGTTCTTGCTTTAGATAATTAAAATCCAAAAATCTCAAAACCCATTTATTTCTTCTCTCCTTCTTTTCTCCAATCGAAATCACACTAAAAACAGAATCTCTCCCTCCTTGTGTTCGACCCGTATTTGCCACGTCTTCATTGACACCGTGCACTTGCGGTATAAATTTAATTCTTCATCAAGTTTTTGGCGCCGTTGTCGGGGAGGCGACGCAGATTTTGTTTTTTTTATTTCGATTCTGTTCTGTTTATCTTGTGCGCGATCTAACTATTTGGATTTGTGTTTCAGGAGACAACAGAGTGCACGGCGAAATCCGAGCACGATCTGAGCTAAACGAGCGGCGAAATTGCCGCACCTATAGAACAACCTGCGGCGGAATCGCCGCACACTTGGAGCGTCTGGGCTTCAAACTTTTCTGGGACGCGCATCATCGCTGGGTGGACGCGTAGAGCATCTGAAATTTCGAGAGCGGGCGGTGAACCCGACTGAGCATTGCATAAGGTAACCTTTGTTGCCTCTTTTCCTCGTAATTTCTATTTTCAGAAAATTTCCTTTTCGTAGAACTGCATGTGTAGGGCAAAAATTCCATAAATTGCAATAATTCAACTCTGACCTAAAATTCGCAAAATTAGAAAGACCTTAGTGCATGCATCATATAATGTTTTGTTTGCATTATTCTTGCTAAATTCTTGCAAATCAATTTCTGTTGAAGAGTGCTGGAGGCAAGGTACGTATCGCGGTTTTTAACGATTGCATTTAAGCATATAATTTAATTTGCATACAACCTTGCAATTGCCCCCATTAAAAAGACCATTGTTTGACTATCTTTGTTAGATCTAAGTTAAACTATCTTAAGGGCAACTCCGTAGGAAAAGATACGGTGGGGATTTCATCACCCTTCCGTGGCCCACAAATCACAATCCTAAAGTGTCACCCAAGCCTTAAATTTAAAATCAATTAGACATTGGCCCCTAAGGACTCGGACTCATTTAAGGAGAAGAATTGGTTTGACTTGCTATGACCTGAAGCCGATTGAATTTAATTTGGTGTCTAGAAAGTGTTTTTGTGTTGACGTAAGTCTTCCAAGCGAAGTGGTTGTCTAATTGGCACCGACTCTGTCGGAAGCGCCCCCACTAGCTATACACGGCCTGGCCAAGTTGGTTTGATTAGTGAGGGAGGTGAATCAAGCAAATCAATGCGACTCAACCAGTTAGGAGTCGTCTAGATCTAAGCGACACTAGATCTAGGATTGTTTGAACCGTGCTTTCTTAGGAATTTTCTGACCAACCCTCTTTCTATCTTTAGAGTTAGGTTTCCCTTCTCATCTAAGTCTTCTTTCTCTTCTCACCTAAATTCTCTAGATTAGGATTCCTTTCTCATCTTTCCCCATTCTATTGTTTGTTTCCCTTTTGAAAAGAAAAAAAAACATAAAAATAAAAAAAAAACGAAAATAAAAAAAAAGATATATATATTTGTAATTAATTCTTGAAATTAAATTTGGAATTTAAATTTCGAATTTGAATTCAAAAATTGATTCAACCCGGTGCACTCAGATTTGGATTCGGGACTTGAGTAATCGACTCTCACGAGTTCATCTAGATTCCAGTCTGGAACTTAACCCCAATCCACCTGTTGCACCACCTCACCCGGATCCAATGGGTGAGAACGTAGTGGACCCGCCTGTTGCACAACCTATAACTCTGAGGGATCGATGCTATCCAGCGATGACTGCTCAGCCATCGTGCATCGTTATGCCCACCATACCGGGTCGCGACTTCGAACTTAAGGCACAATACATGAGTATGTTGCCTAAGTTCACCTCTAGGGAAGATCCATATCTCTTCCTTAGAGAATTTGAGGAAATCTGCTCTCTTATGCAATACCAGCATATCCCTGAAGAGGCAGTGCGTCTGAAATTTGTGCCTCTGGCACTAAAAGACGACGCTAAGAAATGGTTATATAGTCTAGCCGAAAGATCTATTAGGAGTTGGGCTGAGTTTGTTCAAGTATTCCTGAAAAAATATTTTCCCAACCATAAGACTATGAGGATTAGGAATGAAATTGTTGCATTCGTTCAGTCTGAGAGCGAGCCGTTCTATTCCTATCTAGAAAGATTTAAGAGTGTACTGACCCAATGCCCTCATCATGGAATTCCAAGATGGCAATTATGCCAAATTATTTATGAGGGATTGGCACCCACATCTAGAGTTATGGTAGAATCCGTAAGCCAAGGGAACTTTATGTCGAAAAATGAAAATGATGCCTGGACTTTCCTTGAGGATTTAGCCGAAAACAGTATGCAATGGGACAATGCTAGAACACCGCTTAACCCAAGTATTGGATCTAGAATAGCAAGCCAACCCAAACCAGGTGTCTTAGCTGTAGATGCCAACATAGCGGCTGAAGCAAAACTAGCTACCCTTATGCGCAGAATGGAAAGTTTAGAGCTACAAACCCAAAACCGAGTGAATCAAGCCTCGACTATCCCGTGCTCTAGATGTGGTCAGATTGGTCATGTAAAGGAGGATTGTGCGGAATGGGACCAAGTTAACGCCATGTATAACCATGCTAGAAATGACCCATACGCATCAACCTATAACTCGGGTTGGCGTAATAATTCCAATTTCGCATCAAACCAACAGGGTCAACCTCCTAGACAACAACCAAACCCGTATAACCAAAATAATACATCTTCTGGGTTTAGTAACAATAACGATCATGAGGTTAGGTTGACAAGCTTGGAAAATTTGATGAAACCTTTTATACAAACAACCAACCAGACCTTCCAAAGGCTAGAGACACAAGTCAGCCAACTAGCACAAATAGTAGGTGAAAGAGAAAAGGGTCGGTTTCCAAGTCAACCTGAGGTGAACCCTAGATCTAATAATAATTCATATCAATCCTATCAAGCACCTTCAGGAAATAACAACCCTAGACCGGTTCAAATGGTTAATGAGGAAGGACCGTTCCAACAAATAAATGCAGTAGTATCATTACGGTTCGGAAGACAAGTTGATAACAATGTGGTAAATCCTAGAGTGTCCAATCAATCTAGCCATCAAGCACCCACATATGACCTGACCATTGAACCTGACATCCAATCTGAAACGCCCAACCCACCTACTCAATCTGAACCCGTAGCTCAACCTGAACCTGAGCGAGTCTATGTCCCTAAAGCCCCATTTCCCAATAGACTCAAAAAGAATTCAAGTGCACAAATAGAGAAAATCTTGGAAGTATTTAAGCAAGTTAAGGTGAACATTCCACTCTTAGACATGATTCAACAAATACCTGCTTATGCTAAATTCTTAAAAGATTTGTGCACTAAAAAGAGAAAAACAAACGTACCAAAGAAGGCATTCTTAACTGCAAACATAAGTTCTATTTTGTCTAACACAACTCCTATAAAATATAAGGATCCTGGATGTCCCACAATTTCATGTGCAATAGGAGATACTTTTATCAACAAAGCCCTTCTAGACCTTGGTGCTAGTGTTAACCTACTCCCATACTCTGTCTACGAGCAACTCAACCTTGGTCCATTAAAACCCTCTAAGACAACCCTTCAATTTGCTGATTGCTCTACTAAGAAACCAAGAGGTATAGTCGAGGACGTTTTGATCAAGGTGGGTGACTTCATTTACCCAGTGGATTTTGTCGTACTAGATACCGCACCTGTTGTAGATCCTAAAAGACAAATCCCTGTAATACTAGGCAGACCCTTTTTAGCCACTTCTGAAGCATTGATAAACTGTCGAAATGGGCTCATGCAGTTATCTTTTGGGAACTTAAAAGCTGAATTTAATATCTTTCATGTTGATAGTGAGCCCGAAATAATATGCAATCAAAGTGATGTTGTGATGAGAGCACGTATCTATAAGAGTTCTGAATCAAATAAATCATCACAAAATCAAAAAGGAAGTGAGAAAAGGAGGAGTAATTCTGCGACACACCCACCGTCACTCGAGCAAATAAGAGAACCAATTTATGTGAGGGGTGTGGAACCTGTAACTCAGGATGCTCATTGCAACATGAGGAACAATTCAACTGGATACATGCACCAATATGGTGTCATTCAATCCAGTTCTGACTATGGTTGACTTTGAGCAAATTCCATCCGTCCACCACAGTTCATCAAGGTAATAAGTGCATTTGCTTTATATTTGCATACATTGAGGACAATGCATGATTTAGGTGTGGGGGGTGTTTATGTATATATTTATCTATATATTCTGTAATTTTATTTCTTAAAAAAAATTTAATGTTTCATGACATAGCTTAAGATTGAACTGCTAAAACCCGTGTACAAATTGCATTGAGTTTTTGTTCCTTATTATATAGTTCTGCTTGTAGAAATTGTGACATAAATCTAAGTTCCAAAGAAATAACCCATTGCCCTTTAAGACATGTATGCACTTAAATTGGATGAATCAAATCTTTGAAGTGGTTGATAAAAAGCAGAGGTTGAGGAAAATATACCGGGAAGTGTGGACTTCTAATAGCAATTAAGCCTTGAGGAAAATAAAAATAAAAATAAAGGAATAAAGTGAAGAAAACACATTTTGCAAAATGATTACAAAAGCCCAAGACTTTGAGTCACTGGTCCGCAGGGGTATCTTGAAACCCGGTAACTTGAGTCTACCAGCTCGGGATTATCGACCAAACTCGCTACACGAATGCAAAAGGGTAAAAGTGTCAAAAAGCAAATGTGTTGAATCACGAAAGAAAAGAAAAGAAAAAAAAAATACTCAAGGCCCAAAGCTAAAAGAATGATCCATGTCATGGTTGATCCGAATGATACTTCACCACCAGATGAGGCGTGCAAAATAATTCAAGTGATCAACATGTGTAGAAGGGTTAGTGGTGTGAATGTTGGAGGAACAAAGACCAAGTCATATTTTTAATGAGTTAGATTTATATAATGCGCATGCAAGAATTCTCAGTGAGAGGTATATGGTTGAGGTAGGGATATTGAGAACTATTAATGAAATATTGATTCAGGATTTTGTGGGTATATACGCTGAAAACCCTCAGGAGACAACACTCCTCCCTCTTGGCAACAAGGAGGTTTAAAGGCTTGTTGCACATGCTAAGTGCAACCCTGATTCCTACGAAAGTGAGTTAGGATTTCCCTGTTTTCGTTTTTCTTATATTCTGTTTTGCTAGGGACTAGCAAAATCTAGGTGTGGGGGTATTTGATGCATTGCATACATTGCATCATATGTCTTTCATTTAGATTACTTCTACATCAATAAATGCTACTAAGGTATGTGTTTAGTCTTATTTACAGAATACAGGGACCTGAATGCAATTTACCCACATCCCGAGCATAAACGTGTGCAAAAGACTCATTTCTATCATAAAGACCAAGTTCAAGATTATCATGTTACGAATGGAAATGTATCCAAGCATAAAAGCATTCAAGTCCTAATTGCAAAAAGAACAAGGACTTAAGCACAAAAGTAACCAGGGACTTAACTGCAAAAAGTCAAGGACCTAATTGCAAATCACGAGTAGCTTTTATTCTCTTGGAGAAAATATATAGAAAAATCAATGTATATCTCCAAATATGTGAAGGAATTAATCCGGAGTTCAAAAGAATGGAAAGAATCAATCCAGACGCGCAAAGAAGGATCAAATCATACCATAAACATTCAACCAAAATCCGGACAAAATCAGGCGATATTGTGCGGCGTTTCCGCCGCACCACACATACAATATGCGGCGTTTCCGCCGCCCAAGCATCAATCCGTGTGCTCCAATTTCGTCCAGTCGTGTCTGGACACGTGTACTTTCCAATATTATACCTAGATCCCTTGTAGCAACTATAAATAGACCCGAGAACGATGTTAGAAGGGTCCTTAGTCTTTGGTGTTAGTTTTTATTCTTAATCTTAGTTTTGTATTCTTCTTTTCATTAATAAAATTCTGTATTTTATTTCTTACTTTTAGTTTTCTTTTTGTAATGTCTCAAGGACCCCTTCTTCCTCCCTCTATGAGTTTCTAACTCCTTCCAAAGGGTGGAGGTGACGGATTAGGGTGAAGAGAAGATGAATGAATGTTATTATTTTAATTTCGTGTTAGTATGTTTTGATTACTTGAGTTTATGTTAAATCATTTATCATGTAATGCTTTATAACTAATATGATTTATTATAAGTTTCTAAATTCTCTAATCTAAACCTTAAATCTAAACCTCCACCCGACGGAATTCACCTCTTTGTTTTTATTTTAATTTTAATTGTTATTGTTCTTGCTTTAGATAATTAAAATCCAAAAATCTCAAAACCCATTTATTTCTTCTCTCCTTCTTTTCTCCAATCGAAATCACACTAAAAACAGAATCTCTCCCTCCTTGTGTTCGACCCGTATTTGCCACGTCTTCATTGACACCGTGCACTTGCGGTATAAATTTAATTCTTCATCATGAAAATCTATGAACTCCTACCGCAGCGGACCTAGCAAGACTGCTCCAGGTTGGTGAGCTACGAGGGTTTCCAGGCATGATGGGGAGCATCGATTGTATGCACTGGGAGTGGAAGAATTGTCCAGCTGCTTGGAAGGGACAATATCAAGGTCGAAGCGGAAAACCGACACTTGTTCTGGAAGCTGTTGCATCTTACGACCTTTGGATTTGGCATTCATTTTTTGGGATCCCAGGATCGTGTAACGATCTCAATGTCCTCCAACGCTCTCCAGTTTTCGATCACATTCTGGAGGGCCGCACACCACCTGTGAGATACGAAGTGAATGATAACTCGTATGATATGGGTTATTATCTTACAGATGGTATTTATCCAAAATGTGCAGCATTTATGCAATCAATCATCCTTCCTCAAATACCTAAAGATAAATTATTTGCCTAATTTCAAGAGGCAACAAGGAAAGATGTGGAACATGCATTTGGAGTGCTTCAGGCAAGATTCGCCATCGTGAAAAGACCGTCGTTAGCATGGACTCCAGACATTCTCGGTAAAATTATGAATGCATGCATAATCATGCACAACATGATCGTGGAGGACGAACGCGACTCTTATAAACAGTTGGTGGATATAAACGAATTTATACATGAGCGCCCTCAAGAAATCAGTGAAAGTTCAAACCCGTCGGGTCTCCGGTATTCCACTGAGCGTATCGTGGATATTAACAAATATCTGCGTAACAGAGATCGAGTTCGCAACGCTAAAAACATATGGCATTGCGAGCCGATTTGATCGAGAATATATGGCGACGTTTTGGACGGAATGAGAATTAATTATATTTGTAATATGTATTGTAATATTTTATCTTTGAATTATTATAATATGTAATTGTCGAATTTTAATAAAATCTAATTATTATGTGTTGTTCGTAATTATTGTAAGTTAATTAGATTAAATTATTATGAAAATAATAAATTTAATAGTTTGTGAATTATTATGTTGATTTAGAAAATGAGGTAAAAAGAAATGACGTGGAGGAGAGAGAGTGTTGAAAGTGGGGTTGGGGTTAAGAAGAGAAAAATGGGTTGGATTGGGTTGTGGGTTGCATAGTATTTTTTGCTGACGTGGCAGAGAGAGAAAGCTGAGGTGTAAAGATATTTAGGGTTGGGGTTAAAGATGGCCTTACAAAAAAAATGGGATGAAATTTTGTAGTACTAAAACAACACGATCTCACTAGAAGTATACAAGATGACCATTTTGAAATGACAGATTTCAAGCCTATACCACCCAAGTAAAAATGTAGTAAACATTATTTGGCAACTACGAGCTACAACCGCTGTACTATATGTTATAGCATACATATTTACTTTTCCAACATTAAATTCAAATCATTGTTATCATCAATTCAGTGAAATAAAAAATTACAAACTTAACATTAATAGAGTAAATATAACATTCTCGGAAGACAAAACTACAGTACAAATGCAATGCCAAGCATAAATACCAACTATACCATGTCATAAAAAAAATTGGCAATCTTTTCTCCGGGCAAAAGTGTGACAGACCCATTCCTTGGAGCACGTCACGGGCATCGATCTCATGGTTCTAGCCATTGCAAAATGCGAAACCACCATGAAGCTCAGTATTTTACTCAAGTGGTTCTTCTAGATTTGTGTGGCCGTGAAGCTGCAGATTCATCCGCACTATGTTCTTCAGTCAAATTCCTAAATATTTTTTTCCCACAAATGGAAGAATGGATTCAGGTGATGCACCCATAACTTCAGAAGACAAATACAACAATTTTTTTGAATAACCTACTTATCGTGCAAAATATAAAATGTAATTCTGTTTTTCAGATTTATTTGGCAGTGTATAGGATTTGTACAAACCTATGAGTCTGTGAATCTTCTGTATGATGTCTGGAAAGCCAATGGATACATCCAGTGTTGCGGGGAGCTAGAGATCCTGATATATGCAAAATTTCCTCATCAAAGCTGCGCAAAAAGAACTGGGTCGTAAAAAAATTCTGCTGCAAAGGAATTTTCACATATCTGAATTTTGCACTACAACAGCGCATTCATCAGGGCACATTTAAATATGTGTATAAAGAAATGTATAAAAATATGAGTGCAGTTGCAAAAATTGATGTGTTTACCTTGAACTAGGGCTGACAATTCGGGTCATGACACGAAACTCGAACCCGAACCCGACACTAAATATCACGATTCGGGTCGACACGAATGACACGAACTGTAATTCGGGTCGACACGAACTGTAATTCGGGTTGGGTTCGGGTTGGAGTATTTCGTGTTTCGTGTAATTCGGGTTGACACGAATAACACGAACTGTAATTCGGGTCGAGTTCGTGTTTCGTGTAATTAGTGTCAAACATGCTAGTTCGTGTTCGGGTTAATTCGTGTTTGTGTAAATTTGTGTCAAACATGTCGTAATTGGTGTCAAACATGTTATTTCGTGTTCAGATTAATTCGTGTTTGTAAAAATTCGTGTCAAACAAGTCAGTTCGAGTTATTCGGGTTAATTCGTGTTCGTGTCAACACGAACACGAAAAATGGATTCGTGTCAACGTGGGTCGTGTTCGGGTTACCAAATTCGTGTTCGGGTTTAAGATTAGATTTTCGTGTTCGTGTTCGTGTCGACTATTTCTTATTAATTCGTGTTCGTGTTCGGGTCGAGGAAAAACAGTTCGTGTCAAACACGACACGAAAACGAATTTGCCAGCCCTACCTTGAACCATAAAGAGAATAACAATTCGGGAACTAATGTCAATCAATCTTGTTTAACAGGAATCAAATACATCCTAAAATCATTCCCAGCATTACATAACGCATTCAAATGGTGTGATTCAAATACTATTGTGTTATTTCAGAAAATGGCTCAAACACTTCAGATGTTATGAATCTATTTTTATAGGATATATAAAAAGATTGAAAGTAGCTTCTCTGCATTCTGCCACCCAGAATTGCAGATTTGTTGCACAACAAACATCAATCTTGAAATGTCAATGACTCAGATTTTAGGTATTGGAAAATAAAAAATATGTACAATCAGATATTCCTAAGTTTCCAGAAGCGTAGGGGATCTTAAGATGAAAATTATTAACACACTAACAATTAAGTACCATAAATATATATGATAATAACTATCTATTCCAACTAATCTGCTATGACCTTGATCTCACCATTTAACAGAAAACCGCACCATGCTTCCCGTCTTGATGACATGCTTACTGTGAGTTTTACTTGCAAAAACTCCTTTACCACCTTTCTGCAAATAAATAAAGTTTGATAAGCATACAACAAGAGAGTATAGCAGACGTTCCATGACACATCATTGGCAGGGTTGTAAAGGCATAATAAGAAAAAAAATGACTTTTTTATAATTAATAGATATGAAAGAGATACCAGGTCACTAAAGGAAAAAAAAACAATGAGAAGACCAAGGGATAGTCTCTCAAGAAACAAAAAAGACAACCAAAACAAAATCACAACCCCAAACAGGGGGAGGTGTCAAAGAACGAAAAGATACAGACTTATGACACCAAAAAACACAAAACAGATTAGCTGCCTAGAAATTCCCCTCAAACCAACATCAGAGAACCAAAAAACCACGTCCCATAATGTGCTAGTCCATATATCGGTGATCCTTAACTTCTTCCTATCGAAACATTGCTTATTTCTCTCTAACCAGATATTCCACCAAAGAGCTAAATCGCCCTGTTTAATAGCTTCCAAACGTTCTCCTTACAGGTAAACTCTCAACCAATTCACCCAAAAGCTATGGTAGAAACAAAAGTCTCTTTTTTGTTTGTGCACAACCTCATTTCCAGTGATACAATATCATATGCCATAAATTAAGGGTTTAAAATGCCAATGTTGCTATTACATTATACGCTTATTATTATATATAGTAAAAATTGAAAAGTAATCACTTATCCTGAAACCTTAATACAAGTTTGGGGTCATCTCATGGGCTCGAATGCACAACCGTTTTGGTTAGTCTTTAGTTCAATCTGGGTACATCTATCCTTCCGTAGAAGGGGAATGAAGCCACTATAAGCGAGCCATCGTCATGAACCAAATAATCCACAAATATCAATAAAAGTTTGGAAATCACCACCCTAGTCTTTGGCTACGGTGCTACACTTCTCCAAAGGTCCAAACATCATTATCTTCGCCATTCGAGGTTGGTTGATAATCATGATACTATCATTTCCAAAATGTCAAAGAACACTGGAAGTAGTGAAAGCTAAGCAAGTCCTTACAATTTGGTACACAATTTTTTTGCTTATATCCTCCAACATGATGGAAGCAGAGCAAATCCCAAGCACGACAAGATGAATGGACTCCTTTCCAAGCTTAGCCACCTTTCCCTCTGAAGAAAAAAAAACGAAAACCTAAATTTCAATTTTACTTATTGAAAACAAGATAATTCTAATCAAAATCCATGTTTTACGAAACTACTATCATTCCTACCACTATTACCTTTACAAACAATTAATACGATTAACAATTTCACCCGGAACTCTAAACTCTAAATACCAAGCATAAGAAATGAATGAATTCCTTTCCAAGCTTACTCACCTTTCCTTCTGAGAAGACATAAAGAAACAAAACCCTGAATTCTAGTTTAATTTATCACAAAAATGCAATAAAATAAATTTCCAACAAAAATACGGTCATCAACACTCTACTATTGTTCCCACCCTCAATACCACCATTCTTTTGCACAAAATTCATAAGTGTGAATGTTTTACAAAGGGGAACTCTAAAACTCCAATTCCTTGACTTCCTTTGGGTAGAGTGGGAGTAAGGAACTCCTTCGACATACAAATTTCCAGTTATGAACTCCAGTTCCCATTTCCTTCAAAGTTTTCCAATGAACCAATCACCCAGACGTCAAACTAAAATCTCAATTCCTCACTTTCTTTAGTTTTCCTACAAATCGATCACACTCTAAACCCTAAAATAACAAAGAAGCAACAATTCAGAAAGTAGACGTAGCAGACCAGAAAAACCAAATGAAAACTAACCATTTAACATTGTACAGCGGTACTCTTGTTCCCTTCACCCCTTTCTTCTTTCGCGAGAAACCCTAAAACCCCAAACTAAAAATGCTAGCAACAGACAACAATATTGGGTAACAAACAATAAAAATCCAATTTTTAACGCTATACTAATGTTCCTACCACCATTTCTCATTCTACCCCTCTTTCTTCTTTCGCCAGAAACCCAAAACCCTCTTTTTTACTCAAATCCCCAATCAAAATCAAATCCTTAAGTCTCCACTCCCAAAAACCCAAACCCTAACCCTCTTTTACTACTGAAATCCCCAATCAAAACTCAACCTTTATCACTCCTCCAAAATCCCCAACTCAAACCCAACATTCCGCCGAAAAATGGATAAAAACAAAAAAACGAGAGAAACCCAAAACCATAATCCTCCTTTACTACCCAAATCCCCAATCAAAATCCAACCTTTACCACTTCTCAGAAACCCTTAATTCAAACCCATCATTCCGCCGGGAAAAAGAGAGAGAAAGAACCCCAAATCCGAATCCCCAAACAAAATCCCACCTTTTCCAATCCACCACCAAAACTCAAAAAAAAAAAAAACCCAGGCCGAACCAAGAAGCATGCCGGGCTTGGGGGAGAAGAGAAGCAGCTGCGCGACGACGTTGACGCCGAAGTGAGGGATGAGTCCATTCAGGATGCGGGCCTTCCGAGACGCGATCTCGAATGAGTACGCCAGCACGACGCCGTCGAACGTGTCGTCGTACGCGAACAGTGACGCCGCCAGCTGCTGCCGGACGGCCTCGTCGGGCCTCCCGGCGTTCGACGGGTGGACGTACACCACCAGCCTCGCCTTCGAGACTTTCAGGCCTTCCATTCTTAGGAGGCTCGTCGAAAGCGCCATGGAAGGGGAGAGAGAGAGAGATAGATAGATAGAGGGTTGTTAGGGATTAGGGTTTTGGAGGAGGAGAAGAAATTGGGGTTTTGGGATAGGGAATGTTTGGGTTTAGGGTTGGTAATCGGGGTTAGTTACGTAGTTATACGTTCTGAGTCTTAAATATTAATCCATATTATTATCAAATATATTAATTGAATAATAAAAACTCAAGTAACGTCTTCACGTCGAGTTTTATTTTTTTCGATTTCAAACGGAAAATCAAGTCGATTTTTATTTTATTTTTTCATACAGATATTTCAAGCTAAATTAGAGTTAAACCTTTTCAAGCCACCAAGTGGAATTTCGAGCTCAAACCCATAGTTGACAACCGTAATCAGGGTTAACTATTGTGTAAATCAACATTATCATTATTCTTTTTTAAGTAGTATGGTTAATTTTAATTAGAATCTTACGAGGGCCACACGTATGCCCACTCGACACATGTGTGGGGTTTTTTATTTTTTTCCCTTAATTTGTTGTTATTTTGACAGAAATTACCATTTTGTCAGATTTTGCAAGACAAATTTAAATTTCTATACTCAAAGTGACCCAAATATAAAAAAGAAGCGACCACCTTGATATCATTTAAGAAATATACTTATGTTTCCACTTCTCCCTAAAAAATCTCTGCATAAATCGTGAAATCGTTCTCCTCTTTCTCTTTCTTTCTTTCTTTCAGGCGTATCAAGCTCAAATTTTTCAGCTGGGAATGAAGATCAGATCGAGTCCACAATAGCCAATATTGAGCTTGAGATCATCCCCTCACTAAGTTTGACGGACCCCCACCTGAATGCACAAGTTGTTTTAGTGTTGTTGGAGGATAAACGGGTCAACAAAGAGAATGGGTAGGTGAAATTGTTTTCTTTCCATTTTCGAATAGATATGTAAATGTCTTGATGTGTTTTGTTGGTTTGTTTAATTTTTGTTTGAATTTGTCTTTTGTGGAGTAATTGTGCTTGATTGAGCTCGACGAATGACCATTTCTATGGGTGAAGACGATGCCAGACATTTCTCGATGGTACTCGATAGATAAACTTGATGGATTTGCTTGATAGTTAAAATTATTTTAGAGTTCGATCGAGTTCGAGTCAACTTGATGGTACGCGATAGTGCGGGGTCATGTGTATGCTCGATAATTATACTTGATTAAAGTTTGATTGTGCTCGATTGGGTTACACGATATGAGTTCGATAAAAACTTGATACAACTCAATGAGTTATGATTATTATTTTGAATTCCACTATTTTGACCGTTTTTTTTTGTTTTTTGTCGTATCAGGTTCGACGGTTAACGTATTGGTTGCGTACAATGGTGTTTGAGAAATGGATGGTAGAGATTGACTTTTCAATGATGGCAAGAGTAAAGAGATCACGATAGAAAATGATGTAAGATACTTGCAACTACTTGAAAATTTGCATAAGGCATTTGATGTTGATAAGTTGAAGTATGAGCTCACACTGGAGGACCCTTACAAAACACAAGGGCAACCATTTAAACATGTTTAAATTACAGAAGATTCTGACGTCTGTTTCTTCATCTCTGAAATATTATAGGACATGATCCCTTCATGTGTGACTCTAGTTAAAAAGAATGCACTTGTAGAATCATCGCACAATTCCAACTTTAATAAAGAAGTTAGGAGTCAAGTTGGGACTTTTGTTTCCCGAACAGATCCCATGGCTACCGGAGGTGAGATAGTTGTTCCTGAAGTTGATGTCCCCCGTCGTTTGAATGAGTACAAGTCCTATGTGAATGACAATCCTGCTGTAAACTTAAGTGACGAAGACGGAAATTGGGAAGAAGATTATTAAGGAGATGGTAGTGAAGACTTGTCACTCCCACACTCTCAGCCTCCAACGGAAAGACACCCACAACCCAGAACTCCACGAAACCAAACACCTGGGACAAGAAGCAGTCGTCCAAGTAGAATGGAAAATAACACAAGCCGGAGTTCTCAATTCATTTCATCAGAAGATCACAGAAGTTGGGGTGCTCCAATGTTAACAAGAGAATATATATTGGATTCTAGTAGGCCTGGCAATCGTCTCGTGTCGTATACTTTTGTGTCGTGTTTTTTTGTGTACCAAACAAATTTAGTAGACACGAACACGACCCAAAAAAATTTCGTGTCCAAATGAATGAACACGAACACGACCCGAATCGTTTTGTGTAAACACGAACACAACCAAGACAAACACGAAAACCAACCAAACAAATTATTTAAAAAAAAAGTGTATTTCCTCTTAACATTTTCGGTAGAGCATGCCAACATAGTGAAGCACCGGCTCAAACTGAATGGGTAGAGCTGTGAATGATGATAATCAACATCCGACGATGTGGGACTAAATTTTCTGAGCACCAGACACAACAAAATGATCTATCAATACACTTGAACATTTAAGATATACGTAAATTGCATTTGGTTTAATGGCTAGTCGTGGTTTGTTGTATGTTCCGGACGCAAGTTTTCTATTCTCTTTGGTGTTTTTCCCCTGTTTTTCAAATTTAAAAAAAAAGGTAGGCAGTGATTCAAACCCGAGTCTCCGATTTCTTACCCGCCACGTTAAACCATTGCACCAAGGAAAGTTTTGTGTTGAAATATTAGGTTTGCAATATATCAGTGTCATTTGTGTACTTTTCAGGTATACGAATTGGAGACACGACAGTGACACGAAATTCCAAAATCCAACATGAACACAACATGAAACACAAAATCAATAAACCCAGACACGAATTTTTTGTGTTGTGTTATCGTGTCAAATTTCCAGGCCTAGATTCTAGCCAAACTCAAACGTCCTCTACCGGCGAGTCATCTGGAGAATTCCACCTTGGTAAGACTTTCAAAGGCAATGTTGAATTGAAAACCAAAGATGCTCTCTTTGCAATGAAGAATAGTTTTGACTTTGTAGTGAAGAAGTCTGGTAAAGAGGTGTGGTATTTCACTTACAAGGATCCTAATTGTGGTTGGAGATTGAGGGGCAAAAAATAAGTGCGCTCACCCATGTTTGAGCTTACTATCTTCTACAATGTACATAATTACACATTGAAACTCAGATAGAAAGACCACCGACAAGCAACACATTGGGTAGTTGGCCACCTAATTAAGAACAAATATGTCACTGACGATACTTGCTACTTGGCAAAAGACATAAGGGATGATATGAAGGAACAATATGACATAAATATGAGTTAAACAAGGCATGTAGATGCAAAGAGAAGGCACTTACATATGTGAGGGTGATGCATTGCATACATTGCATCATATGTCTTTCATTTAAATTACTTTTATATCAATAAATGCTACTAAGGTATGTGTTTAGTCTTATTTACAGAATACAGGGACCCGAATGCAAATTACCCACATTCCGAGCATAAACGCGTGCAAAAGACTCATTTCTATCATAAAGACCAAGTTCAAGCTTATCGGGTTTTAAATGGAAATGTATCCAAGCATAAAAGCATTCAAGACCTAATCACAAAAAGAACAAGGACTTGAGCACAAAAGTAGCCGGGGACTTAATTGCAAAAAGTCAATGACCTAATTGCAAATCACGAGTAGCTTTTATTATTATGGAGAAAATATAAAGAAAAATCAATGTGAATCTCCATATATATAAAGGAATTAATCCGGAGCTCAAAAGAATGGAAAGAATCAATCCAGACGCGCAAAGGAGGATCAAATCATACCATAAACACACAGGAAAAATCTGGATCGAATCCGAGCCAAAAAGGTGGCGATTCCGCCGCACCTCATGTACAAATTGCGGCGATTTAGCCGCACAAAAGTCGATCCGTGTGCTCAAATTTTTACCAATGCTGTATTGACGCGTGTACGTTCCATTTATATATTGGGATCCCTTGTATCGGCTATAAATAGCCCCGAGCACGATGGTAGAAGGGTCCTTGGCCTTAGACCTAGTTTTTAGTTGTTTTTATTTTCAGTTTTGTACTCTTCACTTTAGTAATAAAATTCTGTCTTTTATTTCTTGTTTTTACTTTTCTTTTCTAATGTCTCTAAGACCCCTTCTTCCTCCCTCTATGAGTTTCTAACTCATTCTAAAGGGTGGAGGTGACGGATTTAGGGTGAAGAGAAGATGAATGAATGTTATTATTTTAATTTCGTGTTAGTATATTTTGATTACTTGAGTTTATGTTAAATCATTTATCATGTAATGCTTTAAAACTAATATGATTTATTATAAGTTTCTGAATTCTCTAATCTAAACCTTAAATCTAAACCTCCACCCGACGGAATTCACCTCTTTATTCTTGTTTTAATTTTAATTGTTCTTGTTTCTTGCTTTAGATAATAAAAACCCAAAAATCTCAAAACCCAATTTATTCTTCTCTCCTTCTTTCCCCCAATCGAAATCACACTAATAACAAATCTCTCCCTCCTTGTGTTCGACCCGTATTTGCCACGTCTTCATTGACGCCGTGCACTTGCGGTATAAATTTAATTCTCATCAAGTTTTTGGCGCCGTTGCCGGGGAGGCGACGCAGATTTTGTTTTTTTTTTGTTGATTTCGATTCTGTTCTGTTTATCTTGTGCGCGATCTAACTATTTGGATTTGTGTTTCAGGAGACAACAGAGTGCACGGCGAAATGCGAGCACGATCTGAGCTAAACTAGCGGCGAAATCGCCGCACCTATAGAACAACCTGCGGCGGAATCGCCGCACACTTGGAGCTTCTGGGCTTCAAACTTTTCTGGGACGCGCATCATCGCTGGGTGGACGTGCAGAGCATCTGAAATTTCGTGAGCGGGCAGTGAACCCGACTGAGCATTGCATAAGGTAACCTTTGTTGCCTCTTTTCCTCGTAATTTCTATTTTCAGAAAATTTCCTTTTCGTAGAACTGCATGTGTAGGGCAAAAATTCCATAAATTGCAATATTTCAACTCTGACCTAAAAATTGGCAAAACTAGAAGAACTTAGTGCATGCATCATATAATGTTTTGTTTGCATTATTCTTGCTAAATTCTTGCAAATTAATTCTTGTTGAAGAGTGCTGGAGGCAAGGTACGTATCGCGGTTTTTATCGAATGCATTTAAGCATATAATCTAGTTTGCATACAACCTTGAAATTGCCCCCCTCTAAAGACCATTGTTTGACTATCTTTGCTAGATCTAAGTTAAACTATCTTAATGGCAACTCCGTAGGCAAAGATACGGTGGGGATTTCATCACCCTTCCGTGGCCCACAAATCACAAACCTAAAGTGTCACCCAAGCCTTGAATTAAAATCAACTAGACATTGACCCCTAAGGACTCGGACTCATTTAAGGAGAAGAATTGGTTTGACTTGTTATGACCTGAAGCCGATTGAATTTAATTTGGTGTCTAGAAAGTGTTTTTGTGTTGACGTAAGTCTTCCAAGCGAAGTGGTTGTCTAATTGGCACCGACTCTGTCGGAAGCGCCCCCACTAGCTATACACGGCCTGGCCAAATTTGTTTGATTAGTGAGGGAGGTGAATCAAGCAAATCAATTCGACTCAACCAGTTAGGAGTCGTCTAGATCTAAGCGACACTAGGTCTAGGATTGTTTGAACCGTGCTTTCTTAGGAATTTTCTGACCAACCCTCTTTCTATCTTGAGAGTTAGGTTTCCCTTCTCATCTGAGTCTTCTTTCTCGTCTCACCTAAATTCTCTAGATTAGGATTCCTTTCTCATCTTTTCCCATTCTATTGTTTGTTTCCCTTTTGAAAAAAAAACAAATAAAAACAAATAAAAAATAAAACGAAAATATAAAAAAAAATTGTAATTAATTCTTGAAATTAAATTTAGAATTTAAATTTCGAATTTGAATTCAAAAATTGATTCAACCCGGTGCACTCAGATTTGGATTCGGGACTTGAGTAATCGACTCTCACGAGTTCAGCTAGATTCCAGTCTGGAACTTAGCCCTAATCCATCTGCTGCACCACCTCACCCGGATCCAATGGGTGAGAACGTAGTGGACCCGCCTGTTGCACAACCTATAACTCTGAGGGATCGATGCTATCCAGCGATGGCTGCTCAGCCATCGTGCATCGTTATGCCCACCATACCGGGTCGCGACTTCGAACTTAAGGCACAATACATGAGTATGTTGCCTAAGTTCACCTCTAGGGAAGACCCATATCTCTTCCTTAGAGAATTTGAGGAAATCTGCTCTCTTATGCAATACCAGCATATCCCTGAGGAGGCAGTGCGTCTGAAATTTGTGCCTCTAGCACTGAAGGACGACGCTAAGAAATGACTATATAGTCTAGCCGAAAGATCCATTAGAAGTTGGGCTGAGTTTGTTCAAGTTTTCCTAAAAAAATATTTCCCCAACCATAAGACTATGTGGATTAGGAATGAAATTGTTGCATTCGTTCAGTCTGAGAGCGAGTCATTCTATTCCTATCTAGAAAGATTCAAAAGTGTTCTGACCCAATGCCCTCATCATGGAATTCCAAGATGGCAATTATGCCAAATTATTTATGAGGGATTGACACCCACATCTAGGGTTATGGTAGAATCCGTAAGCCAATGGAACTTTATGTCGAAAAATGAAAATGATGCCTGGACTTTTCTTGAGGAATTAGCTGAAAACAGTATGCAATGGGACAATGCTAGAACACCGCTTAACCCAAGTATTGGATCTAGAATAGCAAGCCAACCCAAACCAGGTGTCTTAGCTGTAGATGCCAACATAGCGGCTGAAGCGAAACTAGCTACCCTTATGCGCAGAATGGAAAGTTTAGAGCTACGAACCCAAAACCGAGTGACTCAAGCCTCGTTGATCCCTTGCTCTAGATGTGGTCAAACAAGTCATGTAATGGAGGATTGTGCGGAATGGGACCAAGTTAATGCCATGTATAACCATGCTAGAAATGACCCATACGCATCAACCTATAACTCGGGTTGGCGTAATAATTCCAATTTCTCATCAAACCAACATGGTCAACCTCCTAGACAACAACCAAACCCGTATAATCAAAATAATACATCATCTGGGTTTAGTAACAATAACGATCATGAGGTTATGTTGACAAGCTTGGAAAATTTTGTTGAAAACCTTTATACAAACAACCAACCAGACCTTCCAAAGGCTAGAGACACAAGTCAGCCAACTAGCACAAATAGTAGGTGAAAGAGAAAAGGGTCAGTTTCCAAGTCAACCTGAGGTGAACCCTAGATCTAATAATTCATATCAACCCTATCAACCACCTTCAGGAAATAACAACACTAGACCGGTTCAAATGGTTAATGAGGAAGGACCGTTCCAACAAATAAATGCAGTAGTGTCATTACGGTCCGGAAGACAGATTGATAATAATGTGGTAAATCCTAGAACATCTAATCAATCGAGCCATCAAGCTACCACATATGACCTAACCATTGAACCCGACGTCCAATCTGAAACGCCCAACCCACCTACTCAACCTGAACCCATAGCTCAACCTGAACCTGAGCGAGTCTATGTTCCTAAAGCCCCATTCCCCAATAGACTCAAAAAGAACTCAAGTGCACAAATAGAGAAAATCTTGGAAGTATTTAAGCAAGTTAAGGTGAACATTCCACTCTTAGATATGATTCAACAAATACCTGCTTATGCTAAATTCTTAAAAGATTTGTGCACTAAAAAGAGAAAAACGAACGTACCAAAGAAGGCATTCTTAACTGCAAACATAAGTTTTATATTGTCCAACACATCTCCTATAAAATATAAGGATCCTGGGTGTCCCACAATTTCATGTTCAATAGGAGATACTTTTATCAACAAAGCCCTTCTAGACCTTGGTGCTAGTGTTAACCTACTCCCGTACTCTGTCTATGAGCAAATGAACCTTGGTCCACTAAAACCCTCTAGGACAACCCTTCAATTTGCTGATTGCTCTATTAAGAAACCAAGAGGTGTAGTAGAGAATGTTTTGATCAAGGTTGGTGACTTCATTTACCCAGTGGATTTTGTCGTACTAGACATCGCGCCTGTTGTAAATCCTAAACAAGAAATCCCTGTAATTCTAGGCAGACCCTTTTTAGCCACTTCTGAAGCATTGATAAACTGTCGAAATGGGCTCATGCAATTATCTTTTGGGAACTTAAAAGCTGAATTTAATATCTTTCATGTTGATAGTGAGCCCGAAATAATATGCAATCAAAGTGATGTTGTGATGAGAGCACGTATCTATAAGATTTCTGAATCAAATAAATCATCACAAAATCAAAAAGGAAGTGAGAAAAGGAGGAGTAATTCTGCGACACACCCACCATCACTCGAGCAAATAAGAGAACCAATACATGTGAGGGGTGTGGAATCTGTGCCTCAGTGCAACATGTGGAACAATTCAACTGGATATATGCACCAATATGGTGTCATTCAATCCAGTTCTGACTATGGTTGACTTTGAGCAAATTCCATCCTTCCACCGCAGTTCACCAAGGTAATAAGTGCATTTGCTTTATATTTGCATACATTGAGGACAATGCATGATTTAGGTGTGGGGGGATGTTTATGTATATATTTATCTATATAGCTGTCTTTTATTTCAAAAAAATATACCTTAAAAAAATCAATGTTTCATGACATAGCTTAAGGTTGAACTGCCAAAACCCGTGTACAAATTGCATTGATTTTTTGTTCCTTATTATATAGTTCTGCTTGTAGAAATTATGACATAAATCGAAGTTCCAAAGAAATAACTCATTACCCTTTAAGACATGTATGCACTTAAATTGGATGAATCAAATCTTTGAAGTGGTTGATAAAAGGCAGAGGTTGAGGAAAATATACCGGGAAGTGTGGACTTCTAATATCAATTAAGCCTTGAGGAAAATAAAAATAAAAATAAAGGAATAAAGTGAAGAAAACACATTTTGCAAAATGATTACAAAAGCCCAAGCCTTTGAGTCACTGGTCCGTAGGGGTATCTTGAAACCCGGTAACTTGAGTCTACCAGCTCAGGATTATCGACCAAACTCGCTACACGAATGCAAAAAGGGTAAAAGTGTCAAAAAGCAAATGTGTTGAATCACGAAAGAAAAGAAAAGAAAAAAAATACTCAAGGCCCAAAGCTAAAAGAATGATCCATGTCATGGTTGATCCGAATGATACTTCACCACCAGAGGAGGCGTGCAAAATAATTTAAGTGATATCATGTATAGAAGGGTTAGTGGTGTGAATGTTGGAGGAACAAAGACCAAGTCATATTTTTAATGAGTTAGATTCATATAATGAGCATACAAGAATTCGAAGTGAGATGTATAAGGTTGAGGTAGGGATATTGAGAGCTATTAATGGAATGTTGAATTAAGACTTTGTGGGTGTGTCAACTGAAAACCCTCACGAGACAAAACTCGTCCTCCTTGGCAACAAGGAGGTTTAAAGGCTTGTTGCACATGCTAAGTGCAACCGTGATTCCTACGAAAATGAGTTAGGATTTCCCTGTTTTTATTTTTCTTATTTTCTGTTTTGCTAGGGACTAGCAAAATCTAGGTGTGGGGGTATTTGATGCATTGCATACATTGCATCATATGTCTTTCATTTAGATTACTTTTATATCAATAAATGCTACTAAGGTATGTGTTTAGTCTTATTTACAGAATACAGGGACCTGAATGCAAATTACCCACATTCCGAGCATAAACGCGTGCAAAAGACTCATTTCTATCATAAAGACCAAGTTCAAGCTTATCGGGTTTTAAATGGAAATGTATCCAAGCATAAAATCATTCAAGACCTAATCACAAAAAGAACAAGGACTTGAGCACAAAAGTAGCCGGGGACTTAATTGCAAAAAGTCAATGACCTAATTGCAAATCACGAGTAGCTTTTATTATTATGGAGAAAATATAAAGAAAAATCAATGTGAATCTCCATATATATAAAGGAATTAATCCGGAGCTCAAAAGAATGGAAAGAATCAATCCAGACGCGCAAAGGAGGATCAAATCATACCATAAACACACAGGAAAAATCTGGATCGAATCCGAGCCAAAAAGGTGGCGATTCCGCCGCACCTCATGTACAAATTGCGGCGATTTAGTCGCACAAAAGTCGATCCGTGTGCTCAAATTTTTACCAATGCTGTATTGACGCGTGTACGTTCCATTTATATATTGGGATCCCTTGTATCGGCTATAAATAGCCCCGAGCACGATGGTAGAAGGGTCCTTGGCCTTAGACCTAGTTTTTAGTTGTTTTTATTTTCAGTTTTGTACTCTTCACTTTAGTAATAAAATTCTGTCTTTTATTTCTTGTTTTTACTTTTCTTTTCTAATGTCTCTAAGACCCCTTCTTCCTCCCTCTATGAGTTTCTAACTCATTCTAAAGGGTGGAGGTGACGGATTTAGGGTGAAGAGAAGATGAATGAATGTTATTATTTTAATTTCGTGTTAGTATATTTTGATTACTTGAGTTTATGTTAAATCATTTATCATGTAATGCTTTATAACTAATATGATTTATTATAAGTTTCTGAATTCTCTAATCTAAACCTTAAATCTAAACCTCCACCCGACGGAATTCACCTCTTTATTCTTGTTTTAATTTTAATTGTTCTTGTTTCTTGCTTTAGATAATAAAAACCCAAAAATCTCAAAACCCAATTTATTCTTCTCTCCTTCTTTCCCTCAATCGAAATCACACTAATAACAAATCTCTCCCTCCTTGTGTTCGACCCGTATTTGCCACGTCTTCATTGACGCCGTGCACTTGCGGTATAAATTTAATTCTCATCAGAGGGGGACGCCTGAGGAATCTTATTCAAGTTACCTGTGTACCTGTACATGTTGGAGAAAAAAAATCCATGCACAATCACTCATTTTCTCACAGAAGATGATCACTTCCTATATTGCTTCTTCTCTCTTGGAGCTTCAAGAAGGGAATTTAGATGATGTCATCCTATGATACGTGTCGATGACACATTCTTGAAGACCAGATATGGTGGGCACATGTTATGTGTTGTTACATTGGATACAAACGACCACTTGTATCATATTGCGTTTGCACTTATGGACAGTGAGAATCACAACTCTTGGACTTATTTCATGAATAAATTGAAGGAAGTCATTGGGGGACGTCGAGTACCTAACTTTTATATCAAACAAGCATGCTAGCATTATTCATCTTTGGAGATGGTATTTCCAGGTATTTCCAAATGCTCACCATGGTGGATGCTACCACCACATCTGTATGAATGTGGTTGCAATGTTCAAGACAGACTACTGTCATGAAAAGATGTGGTGTGCGGCATACGCATTCTGAAAGTTAGATTTCCACGAGCACTTTGACACGATAAAAAAATTGATCCTCCAATAGCAGAATATCTTGGAGACATCAGTTTCAATAAGTGAACTCATTCTTACTTTCTTGGGAATCAGTACAATTTAATGACCAACAATTACGCTGAAAACTTAAACAACAAAACCAGGGAGGCAAGAACATGATCAATCACGACATTTGTGGAGTACATTTGGTTCACACTTCAAACATGGTTTTGTGAACGATGAGCTGCTGCCGAGGCAAGCACAACCAAATTGTCACATCTCATGGAGCGTGATCTATTTGGAATAGCTGGTAAAGCAAGGTTCTTGATTGTCCACGACCTTAATTAGTGTGAATTTCATGTGTTACATGGGGATGGTGACGGTGAGGTTAATTTGATGACAAAATCATGTTTTTGTGGCATGTTTCAAATTATTGGAATACATTGTGTTCATGCAGTTGTTGTAGCTCTTGATCAGGGGGTTAACATATACTCTCTGTGTTCCCCATTTTACACAACTGAGCCGTGAATGGACATATATAAAGAAACAATTTACCGTTGTAGTAATGAAGATGAATGGACTGGTCGTGATGACATAAAGAATATGCAAGTGAAAGTGTTTTTTGAAAAAAAATCCAGTTGGTCGTCTGAAGAAAGAAACAAGTAGGAAGGATAAAGAGAAAACGTTTGCCAACTCTAGGGGAAGTTGTGGTAAAATCGCGCAAGTGCAATAGATATGGTGTAAGTGGACACAACAAGAGGTGATGTAAAGTTAGACTATAAAACTATTGTTCTACTTCAAAATTTATTAAATTATCTTGTTCTGAACAGTACTCGATAAACCTCAATATGAGCTCGATGGACGCTTGACAGTGATTGATCCTTTATGACTTAATGAACAATTTTAAGTTGATTTTTTAATGTTGTGCTCGATAGGCTTGATATGAGCTTGATATAAATTGATGATTGTTTTCCTATGACGTTGAGTTCCTTTTAGATATGTTCTGTTCTTGTACTCAATCGAGAGCGATGGAAGCTCGACGATGCTCGATGCTTGTCTTAACATGGGACCACCTTAAGTTATTATTTTTAATGTTGTGCTCAATATGAACTCGATATAGATCGATGATTGTTTTCCTATGAAGTTGATGTTCGTTTAGATATGATATGTTCTTGGACTCGATCGAGAGCGATGGAAGCTCGACGGTGCTCGATGCTTCATGACTTAACATCGAACCACCTTAAATTGAATATTTTTTAATGTTGTGCTCAATAGATTTGATATTGATCGATTGTTGTTTAAATCAAGCACAACATTCATATGTATTCAAAAAACATTAACCAACAAACATTAACAACATTTACCGTCAAAAATAGAGTTTTTCACTTCAACAATTACTACATTAACATCCACAACATTAACAAAATAAAAGTTTGTAACTTATAAAATAACATTAACCCAAAAAAGTTTGTGGCTTCAAAACTTCACCCGTTTCCTAGTCCACTTGTTGTCATCTTCATATCCAGGAGGCACTCAGGCACTAGGGAGGTCGGGCGATAGAGAATGGGGTCTCGGCGAGGCAGGTCGAGCCGCAGTTGGGGCAGTTGTGTTCCAGGAAGGTGGTGAAGTTGTTGGTGTCTTCGGGAAGGAAACTATGCAAAAATAAGGAAAAATTAGTCGTTATTATAAAAACAACATATAACAACTTGTAAGTCAGAAATCAAAAGAAATAACAAAAAAACATACGACCATCGAGGAGGAAATCTACCACCATGTCTTGGACGACGGCTAAACGATGGTCTGGATAGTGATAAGGCAATAGTTGGTTAAACATGACTTGTGCTGGAAAAGATAGCTAGTTAAACGATTATCATTGCCCATCTTAATTGAGTGATGATATTAGTGGGCCCTTGATAAAGCAAAATTATAATATGCACAATGTAACTTGAGTTAAGTTACATAGTTAGAATTAGATTAAAGAGATCAAGAAATGAATATAATACAAGGGTGACACATTTCTACTTTGTCTATATTCTTAATATCATGAGGCAAAGGACGGACACAAGTGGTGCACTTACATCACTAAATGGATTGTGTTTAGTTCGAGTGGAACAAAGACATCTATGCTAATTGTGTAACTATAATGTGTAGCTAGATACTGCTTATAGTTTGGGATATTAAGTGTTTAATATCACTGCCAATTTGGCTTAGATCCTTCTATAGGTCACACCACAAAACTGGAAAATAAGAGACACCAAAGGTAAATGCAAATTCACCAAAAATACGTCAATCAAGAGCAAGGGAGTAGGAGGTGCTCTTGTGAGTGCCTCGAGGGAGAATTCTTTGAAATCTCGGACTCCCAACACGGAGTGCTTTCACTGCGGTGAAAAGGGACACATCCGACCAAATTGCCCCAAGTACAAGGAAGACCTTGACAAGGGAGTGATTGAGCGTAAGCACCCCAAAAAGGCCAAAGGTATATTTGTTATTGAGATAAATTTAGCCACATCTGTCCATGATTGAGTAATTGATACCGGATCTTGGGTTCAAAGGTCGTGGTTTCTTGGTTTGGTCGATGTAGATATCCTGAAGATGTTTTAGGGGACACCTTTTCCTCGATGGGGTTGATGAATCTACTTCAACTTTGTAACCGGTGGGTAGATCGTCTTCATCATCAGATGGTGGTCTTGAATGTGCTTCTAACAAAGACATGATCTTAGCCATCTTGTCCAACGTGGATAACTAATTCTCATTAGATGATGGTCTCGAACGTGCTTCTAACAAAGACACGATCTTAGCCATCTGGTCAAATATGGACAACTGATTCTCATCATATGGTGGTCTCAAAGGTGCTTCTAACAAAGCCATGATCTTAGTCATCTGGTCCAGCATGGAACACTGATTCTCAATGACATTCTTTGAAGTGTGACCAACTTTGGAACACCTCTATGTTTTATGGGTGGAGAACTATCTCAAAGGTGAAGCGACAATATGATGGATGCCCTTACAAGTGGACCCAAGGTGTCGTGGAAAGAAATTGTTGCGAACCTGGGTGAGAATGAATGCATTTTTGAAGGATAGGTTTCCAATCCATTTGTTGGGGACAAAATGTTTGATGAGAGTGAATCCAAGGTGGACAAGAATGATTTTGACGCCCCACCGTTGTGCACCTATCATCAGGAGGAGGAAGGAAAACCGGTCTTGTGGGTGGTGCAACTCCCACTGTCATTTGCCCATCACCGAGGGCACAATCTCTTGTGTGGTGCAACGATTCTTGTTGGTGCCACGTTGTTAGGGGTGTCAACGGATCGAATACGGATTTGATCCGCCAACATCCGTATCCAAATATCAGATTTCTTTGACATCCGTATCTGACTGAATCTTTTTAATTATATCTGAATCAATATCCGGCGGATCCGGATCAATTACGGATATTATCCATATTGTAACATCCTGATTCGAAACATATGAAATATACTCATTAAATTTATAGGAGGCCCTTCAATTATAAACAAAAATAGAAGTATAAAATCATAAACAAAATCCATGCAATCTATCCCACTCACTGATCACCCCCAAAATAGCATCACACAATCTTTAACAATTATCAAAAAGGGAAAAAAATAGATTATCACGTCTAAATCCCCAACCAACTAAACCAAGAATCACTAGTTATACTAATGCTGGCTTTTTGGCAAATACTCATTAATCCAATTTTGATGATTAATTAACATATAAATTAAACAATCTACATCTATCATTACCTCACATGCATATGCACACATATATTTGGTTTTACTAACCATTTAAGGAGACAAGTGCTACACAAGGCAAGAAATCAAAGTTGAAGAATAGAGAAGATTTATGTTTCTTGTACTTAGGATTCAAATGTAACTTGGGCACTTGAACTCTTGTTGATTGCATTGCATGGTCCATAGAAAACCTATATAAGTCTCATATATGATTCCATATCAAACCGACTCTCCTAGGTAACCAATTACACATAGGAATCCTCTTAGAACAGAGTTTCTACTCTATTTGGTCGACCGGTAGACCATTTGGTTCGACCGAATTTAACAGACTCTCATTCCTCTCCCAGAACAGTCAAACGGTAGTTCATCTGGTTCGACCAATTTTAACAGGCTCTTACCCTGTCCAAAATGGTCGACCGATTATTTATCCTAGTTCGACTGTTATCCTTTGATTAACTGATATATGCCTTAAACTTTTCACCCTTGCTTCATCGGTTATTTCAACACATGTGTCACGGTTAATGTGACAACCGGTCGACTAAAACTTGAGTTTGGTTTGACCATTTGACATCTCGTATTTGTCTTTAATATGACCCTTATACTTGTCGTATTATACAACAGTCGTATACACATACTTCACCTAACCCTCACTTTGTATTTGGCCACTGGACGAACAATGCCATGATGACGGTCGACCGGATCAAGAACTATTTCTAACTCCAAACTCCTTGTTATTTTCGGTAGGACTGGATTCCTCTTTTGTTCGACCGTTAACTCATTTACTTATTATTATTATGCTGGTCAAACTCTTCAAAACGGTCGACCACCCCTATACCTGGTTCGACCGTTCACTTATGTTCTAGCCTTACTGGTTCGACCTGCTTGTACTTCAGCTCGAACGTTTTCTTAATTATAAGGAAAATGTCGACCGCTTTGCCCATACCGGTCGACCGTCGGTGTCTTACACAACTCTGTTTGTTTTTTGGTATTAATCTATATTAATTTTAATGACTAATCAAACTAATCTTAATCAATCAACCTAATCAATCAAAGTGAGAAAACACGATTACATGCATTGCATACATACTTGTATACTTGCAATCATCTTAATAGGTTGATCAAGACAATCAAGGAAAGGAGCAATGGGACAAAGACATCAAGACTCAAGACTTGTAATGAAAACTTTGGACCAAGACATGTAATCTTATATTTATTGAGTCCATAAGGTTTAATGTAAGCTTGAGCACTAGGATTTTGTCCCGTCAAGATTCGGTAAACCGAACCTTCACGGTCAACCGAAACCTTTCTAGTTCGGTCCATCGAACACCTATCTGTTTCCCGAATCCTTCCCATCAGTAAACCATAGGATGCTCTCTAGAATTGCCCTGACGGAAGACCGAACCACCTTCAGTCGACTGAATAACTATGGACCATTTTTGGACTTTGCTCCAATAGTCACATTTTAATCGAGCCTTAGCGCCCAATTGACTTGTCCTAATTCGGGCGGCCGAATGCCTATCAGTCAACCGAATATTTCTTGGCTTTAGGTGCCCAACGACTATTTACACGTGGCACTTGACCATTGTAACTGTCAGCGCAAAACCCACGATAACTTTGGTCTATCGAAGTATAGACGGTCAACCAAACTTGAATAATCAGAGCCCAAATAAACATACTGTCCACCTTAGAACGGTGAACCGAATCGTATTCGGTTAACCAAACTTAAATAAGGCTAAATTGGATATAGTTACTGGAAGTTGGTGAACGGTGATCCGAAGCATATTCGGTCAACCATACCTTTGTTTTTCGGACTACCGTTACATAAACGGTCGACCGAACATGGTCTAAATTCTGCCCGAGCTTTAAGCAAATCCTTGCTTCTTATTTGTTCATTTCTCACCAACTCCCAAACGGCTAGTAGAGCTTGAAGACTTATAAATAAGATCCCATTTGTTGGTTTTGAGTCTCTTGAATACTTCTTATCTATCCAATACTCAAAGCCAAATCCTCTTCATCTTCAAGCTCTCATTCTTCTACACTCAAGCCAAAACTTCACCACTTGCATATCCATTCCATATCTATATCCAAGTGTGCTCAAGTATAGAGTATTAGTTAGATTGTGATTCCATTTCCATATTCACGAATCACTCAAGTGTTGTAAAGTTTCGAGGAAGCTCCCTTTCGGGGTGAGAGGAGACACGAGCGAGGCGAGGATTTTTCGCGAGACTCAGTGTTGTAAATGACGTTGATCTCGGAACGAAACGAAGATCCATTATTGGAACCGTAAGCGAGGCTTGGGGGATCGAGTGAGGCTTGCGAGGAGGACTAGGACTGGGGTGCGGTGCCGGACCTCTCTAAACTCCGGTGTCGACGATTTTGTGGTTTGTAATTGTCTTATCTCTTAATCCTTAAATTAGTATTTTAATTTTGCTTTTATTTAGTGATTAGAGGGTCATAGATCCTAACAAACGTTTTACCCAAATCAATCCCAACGGTTAGATTAAGTTTAGAACCTATAAATAGAGCTTATAGCAACTTTACAAAGCTACAAATCCTTTTTCTAAAGCTCTCATACTCATACTACTCTTTGTGCTCTAAATCTTCCAATTATGCTCAATTTTCCACTTGAATCATTCATTGCTTTCATAAATCATTCAAGTGCCTCAGATTAGAAGTTGATTTAAGAAATCTCCAGCAAAGTGTTGTATTAGTTTCTGGAGTGAAGCTCTTCTCGGATTGTGAGAAGGTGGTCCAAGCTTAGCGAGGGTGTTCGCATGCTTGAAGTGTAAATGAAAGATCTCTGGGCCCAGAACGGGGAGACGAATAGTGGAAAATGCAAAGTTGCTCAAGGAGGAGCAATTCGTAAGAGAAGACTAGGGTCCGGTTGGTGGATCCAAATATCTATAGGTCGGTGTTGTGGTTTACGTTTCTCACTCTCTAACTTTATTTTGTTATTGTTCCATTGTTTTACTTGCTTAAGTTTTAAGAGTGCATTTAGTCTATTCACCCCCCTTTTAGACTGATTGTAGGGCTAGTTAGATCCTACAACTATAACCTAAGCTCCACTTGCACTTCACATTGCACACAACGATGACCCTCTTCACCACCAACAACACAACCTTCTTCCTTCTCCTCCTATTCCTCACCATCGCCTCCTCCAAAGACACCTCCTTCATGACCCAATCCTGTTCAAACAGCCAGTACAGAGAACTTTGCTTCAAAACGCTTCTCAACGATTCCAATAGCCTCAACTTTGCTTCAAGAAAAAATTGAAATGAACAATGTTATAAACATGTTAGGGAAACATATGAGAACATAAAATATGAAATATACTCATTAATGTTTGCTCGTCCATATGTTTATAGTCATATAATATGAACATGTAATGAAGCAACAAACACACATATACAAAACAAATGAAGACATGTTTGAGGCATTAATTAGTGCAGCAGTAGCAGGGGATCTTACAGTCAAGAAGGGGGCGCAGACGAGAAGGCACGACGGGAGGAGGTAGTACCAAGAAAAGGCAACTCGGAAGGAGACGAAGGTGGTTACCGTCAAGTAAGAGGCCAAAATATGACGACGAGGAGGAGGGGGCAAAGATGATGAGACGCAACGGGAGGAGGCAAAGATGGCACGGGAGGAGGAGGCACAAGTTAGGGACTTAGGGTTTAATTTAGGGAGAAGAATTAGAGATGTTATATACTTGGGGTAAATTGTATAACAAGAACACAATTTTTCATATTACATATGTAAGATGAATTGATAACATATTAACATTAACTCATTAAGTTACAATTAATTAGAAACTACATACAAATTATAAATTGTTAATATATATATATATATATATTATGTATGATATTAATCACAAATGGATACAAATACAGATATAGATCTTATAACACAGATATTTAATCTCGGAATGGATGTTATTCAGATCGGATGTATATCCATATTTGCTCCACCAATTCCCGGATATTATGTTTTGGATACGAATACGGTTTTACGGATGCAGGATTCTCGAATAAAATGAATACGGACGAGGACGAATTCTTGAATTTTGGACATCCACTGACACCCCTACACGTTGTGAAGGTCACTCTCTAGTTCTATTGTCTCACTGATGATGTCCAACATACAACCTCTCCACGTGCACCGTAAACCCTCCTTTCCATCTCCACATGTGTCAAGGACGTTGCCCCCACCCATGCGTGAAACTAGGGAGATCTTTGCAATCGTCGCTAATGAAATCGTGAAGCATCTTGAGGGTGAATAACTTATAAATCGTTTTAATCACCATTAGTGCACGACATCGGTGAACACACAACAAGTACGTGTCGGTCCATAGGGATCGTGATTGTTGGGTTTACAACTAAATCCATAATCGAATCGACAAAAATGATGGGGAAGATATTATTATGCTAAACTACAACTGGCATTAACTAGAAAAAAATAACAATTCAATAATCACTAATTTAACCCCGATAGAGCTCTTAATGTGAGACAAACCAACAACACCTCCATAACTCTACTTTGCAATACCCTACGCTATTGTTAGGTGTCCTTTAGAGTCGAAAAACGTCGAGTTGGAATACAAAAGTAGGTGTTGTGAAACAAAGATAGATTTTTACTTGAAAACATGATTGTTTGGGTTCTTGGGTTGAGAGATGTTAATGAAACCACTTTTTTTAACCTTAAGCCATCAAAAGTTCACAACAAGTAAGAGGTATAGCGAAGCCTATAGTGCACTAAAATAATTTTAGTTTTTAATAAGTATACCTAAGCATATATGAATTACTTTGGTGTAAAACTCCAATATCACACATTTAACAAGTGTATTAAAGGAAAAAAAACCAAACCATATATATGATGCTTGCATTAGCAATGAGCATGTGACGTTTGACAAAGATATGTTTGTATAAGTTTTTCCCATACTTGATTGATACTTCTTTCAAGAAGTGATACATATCCATTTGCAAAAAGTAGTTACTGAGTGTAAAACATGGGGTATCATGACTCACATTCAAAGTAAAACGAGTCAAGTGTTGCTTGAGAGATTGTTGTGATGGAACATTATGAGACTTACTGGACGAGACTATGTCGTTCTTCTCGGTACGCGACTGAAGTCTTCTCGTGAATCCCCACAAACATCACCTCCGAACTCCTAGGGTTTATCCTCTATTTCTGATAGAGATGATGAAGATCATAGATGGATTGATGCAATGATATGTTGAAACCATAAAACTCCTTATATAACACACCCATGACGTTATGGTTTTCCCCCAAATTTTGTTGTTTATACCATCTTTGTTAAACACAATACCTCATGTTTACATTTATCCCAACTTTAAAAATAATTAATTTTACACATGAGTATGTAACACATGTTAAAGATAATACGAACAAAACTTAGTACCTACCCAACCCATTGTAACTGGATTTGAAATTAACACCGGTACACTCGATCCAATGAGCAGCCGGAATACATACACACATACACCACAACCAATCCACAATTCCATAAGTTGGAGTTGCAAATGTTGTTCCTTCCACCTCATAATAATATATATCCATCGTTGGCACCAAAATCCCCACGTAGACACCCACCCAACCCAATCAATCTCCAATCCCCACGTAGACACCCACCCCACCCACCCAATCGGTCTTCCGTCACGTAAAACCATTTTTGATATTTCATTTTCTAGAATGCTAAGTCACTTATGGTTTCAGTTCCTTAAAGAGATGAGAAGCATATGGATTGAAGGTCTTCTCCCAATTACTGACAAGCATTACTTTAGAAACGAGATCAATCAAATCATCATTGTCGTCAACAATTGGAATTTGGTCCCCATAGACGACTACATATTGCTTTGTCTTGAAGTTGTTTTCTGACCATTTTTAGTTTATGGTCCCCAATATGAAAATGGGGCTCTAAGGCTTTTGAAGTATCTACCTTTGAATATTTTTGTCATCTTATTCTTATCTTTTATTACTTAGGTTCACTCTAGAGGAAAAGCACTCGGAAAGGATGTGGACTTCGAAAAAATCGCTAGAAGAACACCTGGTTTCACAGGGGCTGATTTGCAGAACCTGATGAATGAAGCGGCCATTCTTGCAGCGAGACGTGATCTTAAAGAGATAAGCAAAGATGAAATATCTGATGCTTTGGAAAGGATTATTGCTGGGCCCGAGAAAAAGAATGCTGTTGTGACCGAGGAGAAAAAGAGATTGGTAGCATACCACGGTATTGTCCCATACCTTCTTTAATTTGACCTTGTGTTTCCTGTCTTCTCCCATCATTATTTGCTAGTTTATAACTTCAATGTTTTCATCATGTAGAGGCTGGTCATGCTCTGGTTGGAGCACTTATGCCCGAATATGATCCCGTCGCAAAGATCTCTATCATCCCCCGTGGTCAGGCTGGTGGATTGACCTTCTTTGCACCAAGTGAAGAGAGACTTGAATCTGGACTGTACAGCAGGAGCTACCTAGAGAATCAAATGGCTGTTGCGCTCGGTGGAAGGTTAGTGTAATACCATCCGTTTCATGATATCTTTGTTGCCTTGGGCCACTAATAGCGTTGAGTTTTTATCATGTTGTATCTGAAGATTCTGAACAACCCCACAATTCCTACTCCAGAAGAACCTCACAAAAATAATTATCTTTAGATTTGTCAATCGGCTCACATGAACTATAGTCCTGCAAAATTTTGAAGGTTTTCAATCATAGAATACAACTGACATTTGGTCTTTAAAAAAACTTCTACAGGGTAGCTGAAGAGGTGATATTCGGACAGGAGAATGTGACCACCGGAGCGTCAAACGATTTCATGCAGGTTTCTCGTGTGGCAAGACAAATGGTTGAGAGATTTGGGTTCAGCAGAAAGATTGGACAGGTTGCCATTGGAGGTGGCGGAGGAAATCCATTCTTGGGTCAACAGGTTACCTATACTCCACCTAAAATCAGTCTTGTGCATTCATAAATCTCTTTTATCTAAAGATTTATTTTTTCCATAAAAAAATAAACAGGTATCATCACAGAAAGACTATTCAATGGCAACGGCAGATATAGTCGATGCTGAGGTGAGGGAGCTTGTCGAGAAGGCCTATGCAAGGGCGACCCAGATCATCACCACACAAATCGATATCCTCCACAAGCTTGCACAGCTCCTCATCGAGAAGGAAACTGTCGATGGCGAGGAGTTCATGAGCTTGTTCATTGATGGGCAAGCTGAGCTGTTTGTTGCTTGAAGCAGATGAGCTTCTTATCCATCTAGTTAGTCAATCAATGTTTATATACACTTGAATAGAGTTTGTTGATATACACCATCAATTACTCTTCATTGTTGACTGAAAATGACCTCGATCTAATCATATCGAGTCATATAAGTTTCGTTGTAATTAAAGGTGTAATGTAACTTAAACACTTTTTAATACACTATTTCTTCTGATCTTACTACTAGTTAGAATTAGATGTTTAGATGTGGATCATAATATGATGGCAAGTATTGTATTACTATTTCATGGGGAACTTTTTTGGGGTACTATTCTAACAGACGCTTGAAGATGCACCAGGGATCAATCTTAGCTCTGGTTTTGTTTCGTCATGGGAATCAAATAAATAGACCGATGTCACAACGTTCGACCGTGTGAAAAATGAATTAACAGCTCTTGTACGGTTTCTGAAAGTATGGGAGCATTATCTCGTAGGAGTAGATTTTTAACATATTATCTTATTAGAAATTTATCGGAATGAGGTATAGTTGTCATATATTATTCCGACGAACGATGTACTCAAAGCGAGGTTGACGTGCGATGTTTGGTTGCTACCTATTTTTATTTAGAAAAAGAATCATTTAGTATTAAATTGTTAACATTACAATTCAGATCAGTTACAAAACACTAATAAAACACATGTACACCTTATTTCACTTCTCAGAACTCCCAACCATCGATGGACTAAAGATGTTGACTTCTCAACTTCTTGGTTGACTTCTAATTAGGGGTCAAGATGTTGAGGAGTGAGACTCTGGTGTTTAAGAAGCAACGGAAGATTCTTCCGGTTCCTTTCTCCATCTCAATCACCAACTCCTCTAAATCCTTCAAAGTTTCCATCATCATCATCATCTCCTCCTCCTCCCTCCTCCTTGACGATGTCGGAGATCCCAATCTCTTTCTGAGGGTTGACCAACCTAAGGATGAAGTTGTGGAGGTCAACGAAGACGATAATACCGACTCTAACCCCATAAGTATAGCTGTCGATGCACAATTCGTAACAAATTTCAGCTCTTCTAGTAGATCTTTTAGATCCATATCGTGCTTAACCTCAAAATTGCGCGATTTACACGTATCACGTAGCAAGAGAGCCAATTTGGTAGTATCCTTCTCGATTTTCTTGAAAGATTTAACATGAGAAGAGAATCCACAACCGTCCTTCCGTCTCGACGTAACTTGTGCGACCAATAGGAGTTGTTTGAGTGACATTAGAGTGTCTCGAAACGAAGAATAAACGTCGATTAGACGAAGAAAATCGTCAAGTAGCGCATTTACGCAATGACGGTGCAAACGAAGACTTTCGTTTGCCTTGGATATTTGAAGGAGATCGTTTATCGCGATTTGGAGGACTTCAATGTGGCAAAGACCTATATATTATGAACAACAAACATAGAACTTAGCAATCAAACGATCAAAATCGCTCAAACAGAAGTACGAATTCTGATCATAATTATTTGATAGATTAAGATTACCTTCTCGAATCCTTGGAAGAGAGGAGTACTCCTCTGATAGCCATCTACGAAGGAAATTGATCTCATCGTGAAGATGTGAGACTATAGGGTGAGCTCTACTTGGAAGACTGGTGGAGCGAACATGGTTGACATCTCTAGGGACAGAGATTGTGTGGCCAAAGCGAGGCGGAACCATATTATACTGATGCTCTCTTTTCTTCCTTGTATTCTCCTGTGCTTTGTGTTAGGAGTGGATGGAAGTATATATAGTCCTTGATTGTAATATTTTAATCTTTGTGGGGTTCCATGTAAGGATGTGCACGAGTGGGTTGGGTGGGTCGGAGTTGGTTAGATTTGCAAATATGTGAACAGCTGTGTCATGTGTGATCTTTGATGCCAACACAACACCAACACACACGTGAACAGACATTGACAAAACAACCCAATTAAAAAAATTCTTAGTGGTGAAATCACGTTAAATCCCTTGCACTTAATCACAAATGGAAATGCGCAACGTGTCTAACTGTAGTAGTGTAAATGATATCCAGTTGTCCGAGGCTAGTTTAATTAGAATTTTTTTAGTATTGGAAACAAATCCCGACACACGCATTCGATTGTTTGGGTTTAAAAAAATTATAGGAACAGAGTAGATAAAATCAAAAAATATCAAATTATCTGAATTTTAAAAGTTGGATTGAAAATGAAATTTGACCTCTAATTAATGTATTTTTAGGAAGTTATGATACTGCAGACATTTGAGTTAGAAAATACTGCAAGTAATTAATCAAATCCAACTAATCTAACTATAGATATGCAAGCCAACTCGATACGTCTGATTGGAATTTCGGAACTAATAAACATACTTGGTGTATGCAAATCATATTGGATCTACAATTTGTTATGAGTTTTCCTTAAAATTTATTGTTTCTATCATCTTTGATAATCACAATACTATATCTTTTACAATCATCCATACTTTAAAAATAATAGCCTTGTATACATGGTATGTGTCACGTATACAAGATAGTATCCACATGATACATATCTCTACTCACTAGTGCAGAATGCTCAATAGACGTCACCGAATAGATGTCGGATATAAAAACATTCGACGTCTATAGGTATAGACGTCGGATGTTTGGACATTCGACGTCTATAGGTTTGTATAAACGTCGGTTTTTTAGTATAACAGACGTCTATACCTCCTGAAAGAAGAAAATATTTTTTGTTTATTTTTTTGGATTTATTTCGTATAAGAATTTATGTGGATTTATTTTGTATCAGAAATAACGTAATTTTTTGGGATTTATTTCGTGTAAGAATTAACACATTTTTTGGGATTTATTTTGTATAAGAAATAACGCAAATTTTTAGGATTTATTTCGTGTAAGAATTTATGTGGATTATTTTGTATAAGAATTATGTGGATTTAAAAATAGTTACATCATTGTAACTATCACATGTGTGTTGTACACATGTGTGTGTATGGTGACATGTTTAATCCCACATTGAAGAATTTTTTTTATTGGTGGAGTATCAATTCCACCACTCCTTTACTTCTAAATGATAGTTTGGTACCACACTACAAAATGCAAGTGAGATACATATATATATTTAATGGTTAAAAGATTGACACTTGGGGCACTTGAGCTTAAAATAGTTGCAACGTTTTTTTTACTATTAACCCATGTATAGACGTCGGGTGTGGTAGCCGACGTTTATAGGGCGTATTTTTATTATTAATTATTGTTATTTCAATGTATAGGCGACAGAGAAATATATGTCGGGTACTTAGACTGTCAAAATCCGACGTCTATACCCCTGTATATCCGACGTATATGAGTTTTTCTGCACTAACGACTCTCCACGTCTATAGTTGTGATCGGAAGAGATAATGCGTATTTAAGCTAATTAATCGTTTATTTGTTATATGGGTCCGTATTCACGTGTGGAGGGAGAGTTGGACACAACCCCTCCCATACGTCATAACTCCCCATTCAAACTTAAATGACAAAATTAATGTGGATAGCTGTACACGACTAACATGAGTAATGATTTTATTTTTAGTAATAATAATGAAATGAAAATTGGTGGTGAGGTGTCACTGTTTTCTTCCTACCCAACATCACAGGGTGGAGGACATTACAAACATTTTTTCCCTTCATATATATATTTTACTATAATTATTAATTATAATGAAGTTCCTTTTTTCAGGAATGCCCTTCACTTTTTTCGTGTTGTTACAAATGGAAGAAATGGAGAGAAGTGAAGGTACATACAAATATTGAAAGGTAATTTTGAATTTGTTCCACTATATATATATATTGAAAATTTTATTTTCAACAAATCCTATATTCATCTCGCCGCTGTTGGGGCCTGTTTGATGTATGGCTGAAGATCAATAACTGGTTAGCCTCAATAAAGTCTTTCTTCTATTATAATTTGTTCTAACTTAATGTTAGAATGTGTGGTGCTTCATTTAGAAACAATCATCTACCAACATTCCTAGAGTTGGATTTTTGAAGAGAAATAAATTGACCAGATTGGAAAATGAGAAGTAAAAGGAGAAGCAATTTATGTTAGAATCCTAACCCGGTTTACGGTTAATCCCGGATTAGGTGGGGTTGATGTGAGAGGGTATGGGAGGTAAGGGAGGTATGGTCTAGGAGTGTAGGGGATGGTGGGGAGTGTTGCCTTGGGTTGGGTTTTGTTTTTAAAGCAAAAACCTTCTCTCCTCCATTCTTCTTCTCCAAACTCTTCTTCCTCACTCACCTTGTTTCTCACTCTTCCTCTTTTCGGCTGCACCAGAGGAGGCGACACCGGCGACGGAGGAAGGTGCTCGTGCGGGGGAGGCGCGACGCGTGCTCGAGGTCTGCCTGAGGCGACGTGCGTGAGCGGGCTCCGGCGGTTCGTCGTCTACGTTTGAGGTATGCCGCTCTCTAGTGTGGTTTTATCGTTAACCCTCATGAGAGGGTTGTGTTGGTCGATCGGTGGAGGTCGGAGCCCTCTCCGATGTTGAGTTTTGGTGAAGAAACCTTGGCTGGCGCGAGGTTGAAGACGACCAACGGTCGACCGGACCCTTCGGGCGGTCGACCGAATGCATGTATTTTGTCTGTCGGTTGTGTTTCGATCGACCGTGTCCTTGGGGTTCGGTCGACCGGAACTTAAGTTTATTGGTTTATTATGCATGTTGTTCGGACGTTGGTTTTATTTCGGTCGACCGTTATATGACGTAGAATAATAGGTTGACCTTATCTGTTATCGGTCGACCGAGACCCATGAGTCGGTCGACCGATAGTTTAAAATGATGTAGAAATGCCATGTTAGTTTTCGGTCGACCGGGACCCCTGAGTCGGTCGACCGATAGATTGTTTTTATTATTGACCAGACTCCGGATTTTGACCTCGTTCGGTCGACCGGTTTTAGACCTTCGGTAGACCGTTGGGGATTGTGTTTTGAGCGCAGCGGTAGACCGTGTTAGGCGTACGGTCGACCGATTCCTTTCTGGAACCGGTCGATCGAATCACCTCTTCCGGTCGACCGTTTGGGCCCAGGACAGAATTCTTGGTCCCCTTTTTGAATGCCAACTTTGTCCACGGAAACCCGTGTCCTCGCCTTATGCGTGAGCCGGGAGGTGACGGTAGGCGCGTTCCGCGTGCCTGCCCAGGGACCGCCGTTGGGAAGAGTGTGGGTGTTCGGGACGCGTCATCTCCATGTATGGAGTGTGACTAATGTGTTGTATTGATTGGACTTATTGTAGTATAGCATGCCTGAGGGATCGCGGATCCCAATGTTTGATGTTTGTGCGGGCACGCAACTGGCGTTGGGTGAGGTGACTACCGGTCTACGGGCTACGGAGGTCGCTGCCCTGCTTTTATAGCGGCACGGTTGGCGTTTGCGACTCGTGGAGCCTGATGACCTGGCAGACTTCGGTATGGACCCGTCCGATGCTGTGCCGGACGTTGTGATGGACCACCGATGCTGTGCCGGTGATGCCACCGAGGTTGTGCCGGCGATGATGATTGTTGGGCCGAGGCTGTTCCGGCTATGTTGATTACTCGACTGGGCACCTATCGAGATGATGTTGTTATACCTTCCGGGCGACGACCCCGTTGGTCCCAGTGGCTCCGACCACAGAGATTTGCAGATCTGTATTCTATCGGCGCGCAGGCGTGACAGAGGCTCCCTGCCGAACCCTTGAGTAGTGTAGCTGCGTGTGGAGGGTTCGATGTCGCGTGCTGTAAGGCTGCATGTGCCTGCAGTAGGTCTCCGCGGGAGACCCGATGTTGATTGTCGGACTGATGTCCTGTTTTACCCTTCGGGGGAACTATTTTCCATTCTGTCGATGCCATGACATGCTACTAGTATGATAGGTTCATTTGTGTAATGCATGAATATAGGTGAGTTGGCATACGGGGTTTCCTTTTGGAAACTCAGGCATTGTTGTTATGTATTTTTCAGGACCGCAGTAGGTCCAGTTGGGTGGTGATCGGCGGGCACGCGCATTTTGGAGTTGGATCCTCTTCTCGGACCGCTGAGGTCGACATGATTACGTTTTATCATCTTTTGTCGTTTGTTGTAATCATGTATCATTTTGACAAACTCTAATGTAATTTTGGTGCACCGCTATTTGTTTATGAGAAGTAACAGTCCCGTCTTTGGTTATTGAGTTTCCTTGTCTTGATTATATATTTTTAAATTTCCGCTGTTTCGGGATGTTACAATTTGGTATCAGAGCGGTCGATTCCTATGCGGTTCCCAATGAAATCACCCTTGTAGTAATAGGACTCATGCATTTTATATTTTTGGCATGCATTCATGGCTGAAGTTTGTGATTATTTCTTCTGTCAGATGGCACCTAGGCGCGTGAGGAGTTCTCCACGCGATCGCGATCCCAGTGACGACACTTCAGGTGCTCATTGGGACAGGTTGGGCGAGTTTCTGGAGCGTCAGGCAGCCCAGAGTGCGCAGGGCGGGGTGGGAGCTGAGCACGATCGGTTCATGCGTCAGCACCCACCGACTTTTGATGGCAGGAGGGCTCCGGAGATTGCGGAGGACTGGGTCTTCAGGATGGAGAAGATCTTCTGCGCTATGGAGTAGCACCTGAGAGGATGGTGGAGCTGGCCACCTATGTGTTCGATGGCGTGGCCGCCAACTGGTGGAGGTCTACGTCCACAGTTCTGTTTGATGACCGTGTGGATGTCAGTTGGGAGGAGTTCTTAGAGGTGTTCCATGAGCAGTACTTTCCCCAGCACGTTAGGGATCAGAAGCGGGAGGAGTTCATGTCGCTCGAGCAGAAGGAGATGACTCTGGCGAGCTACATCAGCAGGTTCAACGCCTTGGAGCGTTATTGCCCAGAGATTTGTGTGGCCCCAAAGCAGCGGGCGAGGAAGTTCGTGAAGGGACTGAGGCAGCCGCTTCGATCCCGGGTGATCAACAACATGCCGCGGACCCTTGCAGATGCGGTGAAGCATGCTACGATCATAGAGCAGGACCAGAGGGAGTGTCTTCAGGAGGCGAGGAAGGCACCAGTGAGCACCGGTAGCTGTGTAGCCGGTCGTGGAGCGGGAAACCCGGGCAAGAGGCCCATGTTTGATGGAGGAGGAGCACGTCAGTCAGGAGCGTACGCTTACTGCAGGAGGTTTCATCCAGGACAGGAGTGTCCCCGTCGGACTGGAGCGTGTATGGGTTGCGGTCAGATGGGACATTTCATCCGTGATTGTCCTCAGAGGCAAGGAGAGCCGAGTAGGAGGCCAGGACCACCAGCAGTAGGCAGAGGCGGAGGCAGCTGATCAGTTGTTTCACCGGGCCAGGGCAGGAAGACCGGGCGAGTCTTCACTATTCAGGCTGAGGAGGGGAGGGACTCCAACACCGTCGTGGAAGGTACACTTTCTGTTTCTGGCTTGATTGCGCGTGTGTTGTTTGATTGCGGCGCCACTCACTCCTTCATTTCGGAGAAGTTTGCTGGCGAGTTGGGTCGGACCCCTGTGCTGCTAACTGATGTTTTGGAGGTCAGCACGCCCATGTGTAAGGTGGGCACTGTGGGGAGCTTTTTCCCCGGCACCACAGTTGCTTCGGGAGACCATGATTTTCCGGCAGATCTGGTCTTGTTACCGATGGAGGATTTCGACGTCATACTGGAGATGGACTGGCTGTCACAGTACGACGTGCGAGTCTTTTGCCGTGAGAAGAAGATCCTGATTCCGATGGAGGGCTTGCCAGATGTTCTGATCAGAGGTGCGAGGAGCAGAGAGGGTCGTCTGATTGTGTCTGCGGTTAAGGCACAGAGACTGATACAGCAGGGATGCAGAGCGTTCGTGGCCACGCTGGTAGTTCCTGATCCTGAGATGAGGAGACTGGAGGATATAGAGATAGTGCAGGAGTTCCCAGATGTGTTTCCAGGAGATATTCAAGCATTACCGCCGCACCGAGAGACCGAGTTCAGCATCGAGTTGGTTGCGGGTACGACACCTCAGTCGAAGGCACCTTATCGGATGACACCTGCTGAGTTGACAGAGCTGAAGAAGCAGTTGCAGGAGTTGATGGAGGCCGGGTTCATTCGACCGAGTGTTTCTCCATGGGGAGCGCCTGTGCTCTTCGTGAAGAAGAAGGATGGATTGTTGCGGATGTGCATTGACTACAAGATGCTGAATAAGGTTACCGTTCAGAACCGATACCCTTTGCCCAGGATTGATGACTTGTTTGATCAGTTGCAGACGGCGAGAGTGTTCTCGAAGATCGATCTGCGTTCGGGTTATCACCAGTTGCGGATCAGGGAGGCAGATGTTCAGAAGACAACCTTCAGGACGCGGTACGGCCACTACGAGTTCTTGGTGATGCCATTTGGACTGGCGAATGCACCTGCAGCATTCATGGATTTGATGAATAGGACCTTCCAGCCGTACCTTGACAGATTTGTCGTGGTGTTCGTGGATGACATCTTGGTATACTCGCCTGACAGGGAGCAACATCGAGAGCACCTGAGGATTGTGCTTGGCATCTTGAGGGATCAGCAGCTTTATGCCAAGTACACGAAGTGTGAGTTTTGGTTGGATCAGGTGGCTTTTCTGGGGCATATTGTGTCAGCGGATGGGATTTCAGTGGATCCGGCGAAGGTCGAGGCAGTGACTCAGTGGAGAGCCCCGATGAGCGTGATGGAGATCAGGAGTTTTGTTGGACTGGCAAGGTATTACAGATGGTTCATCCAGGATTTCTCCAGACTTGCATCGCCGCTGACAGCATTGACGCAGAAGGGAGTCAAGTTTGTTTGGTCCCAGAAGTGCGAGGACAGCTTTGAGGAGCTGAAAAGGCGATTGACGACAGCACCTATTCTGACTCTACCGAGTGGCAGTGGAGGTTATGTGATATACAACGATGCATCAGGGATAAGCTTGGGTTGTGTTCTGATGCAGCATGGGAAGGTGGTCGCGTACGCTTCGAGGCAGCTGAAGGTGCACGAGAAGAACTACCCTACTCACGATCTGGAGTTGGCAGCGGTAGTTCACGCATTGAAGACCTGGTGGCACTATCTGTATGGCGAGCAGTTCGAGGTCTTCACAGATCATCAGAGTTTGAAGTGTTTGTTCTCGCAGAAGGAGCTGAATATGAGGCAGCGCAGATGACTTGAGTTCATTAAGGACTACGACTTCACCATTTCCTATCATCCGGGGAAGGCGAATTCGGTCGCAGACGCGCTGAGCAGGAAGGTGGAGTTGTCAGTTGCGAGTCTGTGCATCCAGGAGCGGAGGCTACTCGAGGCTTTGTCAGAGTGGAGACCGTTCACAGAGGGCTCAGAGGGAGCAGTGATTGCTGGGCTTCAGGTGGAGCCGCAGACGGTCTCACGGGTGGTTCAGGCTCAGCAAGGGGATGATGAGTTAGCTGGTCTGCTACAGTTAGCTTCCAGAGATGGATCGGACTTCAGTGTAGGGGTTGATGGTGGTTTGAGGTTCAGGAGTCGGATCTGGGTGCCGAAGGTTGATGGGCTGAGAGATGACATCATGGAGGAGGCACACAGAGCTAGATACACCATTCACCCGGGGAGCACGAAGATGTATAAGGACCTGCAGCAGAACTTCTGGTGGAAGGGCATGAAGAGGGACATTGCAGAGTTTGTGGAACGATGCTTGGTCTGTCAGCAGGTGAAGATTGAGCATCAGAGGCCAGCATGACCGATGCAGTGTATTGAGCTTCCTAAGTGGAAGTGGGAGCACGTGACGATGGATTTTGTCACAGGATTGCCGAAGACGAGGAGATTCCACGATGCGATTTGGGTGATAGTCGATCGACTGACCAAGTCAGCGCACTTCTTAGCGATCAGGACCACGTTGCCTTTGGAGGGTCTAGCTAAGTTGTACGTGGAGGAGATAGTCAGGTTGCATGGAGTACCAGTGAGCATCATCTCCGATCGAGATCCTCGATTCACTTCCAGATTTTGGGGGAGTCTGCAGCAGGCTTTGGGGACGCGTCTGAGGTTCAGTACATCGTTTCATCCGCATATTGATGGTCAGTCAGAGAGGACGATTCAGACCTTGGAGGATATGCTGAGAGCATGCACACTGGATTGGGCAGGGCACTGGGATGAGCACTTGCCGCTGATAGAGTTCGCCTACAACAACAACTACCACTCGAGTATTGGGATGGCACCGTACGAGGCGTTGTACGGGAGGCCTTGCAGATCGCCGGTATGCTGGAGTGATGTGGGCGAGAGGCAGTTAGTGGGGCCAGAGATCGTGCAGATGTATGCAGAGAAGGTGGATGTGATCAGGAGGAGATTGGCCACGACACAGAGCAGGAAGAAGAGTTATGCTGATCGACGCAGACGTGTGTTGAGTTTTAAGGCGGGCGACCATGTGTTTCTGAAGATTTCCCCTGCCCGAGGTGTGATGAGGTTTGGGAAGAAGGGGAAGCTCAGTCCTAGGTATGTTGGGCCGTTCGAGATCCTTGACCGTGTTGGAGAGGTTGCCTACCGGATTGCATTGCCGCCGCAGTTTTCGGGTCTTCACAATGTCTTCCATGTATTGATGCTGAGGAAGTACGTTGCAGATCAAGCTCACGTTATTGAGATAGCAGTGCTAGAGATTCAGCAGGACTTGTCGCTCGAGGAGAGGCCAGTCGTGATTGTTGATCGCATGGATCACCAGCTCAGGAGGAGGACCATTCCGATGGTGAAGGTCAGGTGGCAGCATCACAGCGAGCGCGAGGCCACTTGGGAGATCGAGGAGGAAGTCAGAAGGCAGTATCCAGAGCTTTTCGGTGAGTAGTTTGCTTTGATTTCGGGATGAAATCCTTTTAAGTTGGGTGGATTGTTAGAACCCTAACCCGGTTTAGGGTTAATCCCGGATTAGGTGGGGTTGATGTGAAAGGGTATGGGAGGTAAGGGAGGTATGGTCTAGGAGTGTAGGGGATGGTGGGGAGTGTTGCCTTGGGTTGGGTTTTGTTTTTAAAGCAAAAACCTTCTCTCCTCCATTCTTCTTCTCCAAACTCTTCTTCCTCACTCACCTTGTTTCTCACTCTTCCTCTTTTCGGCTGCACCAGAGGAGGCGACACCGGCGACGGAGGAAGGTGCTCGTGCGGGGGAGGCGCGACGCGTGCTCGAGGTCTATCGGAGGCGACGTGCATGAGCGGGCTCCGGCGGTTCGTCGTCTACGTTTGAGGTATGCCGCTCTCTAGTGTGGTTTTATCGTTAACCCTCATGAGAGGGTTGTGTTGGTCGGTCGGAGGAGGTCGGAGACCTCTCCGACGTTGAGTTTTGGTGAAGAAACCTCGGCTGGCGCGAGGTTGAAGACGACCAACGGTCGACCGGACCCTTCGGGCGGTTGACCGAATGCTTATATTTTGTCTGTCGGTTGTGTTTCGATCGACCGTGTCCTTGGGTTCGGTCGACCAGAACTTAAGTTTATTGGTTATTATGCATGTTGTTCGGACGTTGGTTTTATTTCGGTCGACCGTTATATGACGTAGAATAATAGGTTGACCTTATCTGTTATCGGTCGACCGAGACCCCTGAGTCGGTCGACCGATAGTTTAAAATGATGTAGAAATGCCATGTTAGTTTTCGGTCGACCGGGACTCCTGAGTCAGTCGACCGATAGATTGTTTTTATTGTTGACCAGACTCCGGATTTTGACCTCGTTCGGTCGACCGGTTTTAGACATTCGGTAGACTGTTGGGGATTGTGTTTTAAGCGCAGCGGTAGACCGTGTTAGGCGTACGGTCGACCGATTCCTTTCTGGAACCGGTCGACCGAATCACCTCTTCCGGTCGACCGTTTGGGCCCAGGGCAGAATTCCTGGTCCCCTTTTTGAATGCCAACTTTGTCCACGGAAACCCGTGTCCTCGCCTTGTGCGTGAGCCGGGAGGTGACGGTAGGCGCGTTCCGCGTGCCTGCCCAGGGACCGCCGTTGGGAAGAGTGTGGGTGTTCGGGACGCGTCACCTCCATGTATGGAGCGTGACTAATGTGTTGGATTGATTGGACTTATTGTAGTATAGCAGGCCTGAGGGATCGCGGATCCCAATGTTTGATGTTTGTGCGGGTACGCAACTGGCGTTGGGTAAGGTGACTACCGGCCTACGGGCTACGGAGGTCGCTGCCCTGCTTTTATAGCGACGCGGTTGGCGTTTGCGGCTCGTGGAGCCTGATGACCTGACAGACTTCGGTCTGGACTCGTCCGATGCTGTGCCGGACGTTGTGATGGACCACCGATGTTGTGCCGGTGATGCCGCTGAGGTTGTGCCGGCGATGATGATTGTTGGGCCGAGGCTGTTCCGGCTATGTTGATTCCTCGACTGGGCACCTATCGAGATAATGTTGTTATACCTTCCGGGCGACGGCCCCGTTGGTCCCAGTGGCTCCGACCACAGAGATTTGCAGATCTGTATTCTATCGGCGCGCATGCGTGACAGAGACTCCCTGCCGAACCCTTGAGTAGTGTAGCTGCGTGTGGGGGGTGCGATGTCGCGTGCTGTAAGGCTGCAACTGCCTGCAGTAGGTCTCCGCGGGAGACCCGATGTTGATTGTCGGACTGATGTCCTGTTTTACCCTTCGGGGGAACTGTTTTCCATTTTGTCGATGTCATGACATGGTACTAGTATGATAGGTTCATTTGTGTAATGCATGCATATAGGTGAGTTGTCATACGGGGTTTCCTTTTGGAAACTCAGGCATTGTTGTTATGTATTTTTCAGGACCGCAGTAGGTCCAGTTGGGTGGTGATCGGTGGGCACGCGCATTTTGGAGTTGGATCTTTTTCTCGGACCGCTGAGGTCGACATGATTACGTTTTATCATCTTTTGTCGTTTGTTGTAATCATGTATCATTTTGTTAAACTCTGATGTAATTTTGGTGCACCGCTATTTGTTTATGAGAAGTAACAGTCCCATCTTTGATTATTGAGTTTCTTTGTCTTGATTATAAATTTTTAAATTTCCGCTGTTTCGGGATGTTACAATTTATGTTAGGTTACTTTAGGAAAAGGAATAGGTCAAACGATCACGTTTTAATGTCAAGAGGTATTAACAACTCCATCCTTTAATTAGTGCATTACCAGCTTATCAAAAAATGTTTTAGTGTCAAGAGAAGTCATAAAAGTTAAATGTAAAAGTATGAGTTATCTAATGCAGAAGCAGCAAGTAGGATACGTATGTATGGAAAGTCTAGTATAGATGTCATACGACTTAACATGATGACTTGTATTATGCCGAAATATTAGCTAAAAAACACTAATCAAGAGCATATTGAGCATGTAAGGAGTTTTGAATATGTTATGGTGCGAGGGTATAATATAGTCTACTTCATCCCTCGAAGCAATTGTACAGGAAATTCATGAGTATTTATTTTAAATGCTGTAAAGAGTGTCACCTGCCACGTATGTGAGATGCAAACGTAAGAATTTTTAAGATGCAATGAAATAGTAGCGTAAGAAAAGATTTGGGTGTGATACTGTTTTAGTAATTAAGTGAGTGAGACAAGACGAGCACAGTTCATATCTGGGTACGTGTCCTTTTTGGTGGGGTTCTGATCTTAATAATTCGGGTTGAGGTATTAATATCAGGAATATAGTGGCGTGAACATTAATTGTTCGTGGATACGTGGGGAACGTTTCCTAAATATTATCCATCTCGGGTTGGAAACCGATGTATTAGAAATCATGGAAGCATGGGACTGGAAGATTGTACAAAGTTGAGATAACTTCTCCAGGATCAAGTCATGAAATATTCCAAGATTTATGCATTTGGATCTTATTTATGACCGAAAAATGATTGGGCCGGATACCTACTGAGAGGCAAACTCAAATACCGAATCAATACTTATAATCTTGGGATAGCAAAAACTAGAAATCTTATTTCAGCGCATTCTCATGTTTGAAATCTACAATTGCGATAAAATAAAGTAGATAAAATCAATAAAATAAATTAAAATGATTCACAGTCCGTCTGTGTAGGTGAACACCGACAAATATACCGACTATCGCTGATACTTGTGTCAATGTTTCTATACTACGACAAATGTACCGACGGATAAACAACAACGGTGTTAATATTGACATGAAATTTCCTGCCAAATTTTTTCGTCGAACCGTAGAATACCGACGACCAAACATCGACGAACATTCGTCAATGATCTACACTAACGGACACATACGTCATTGTTGATTACACAACTAATACTTTGTCTGACGGATAACGATAGATAAAGTTCATCGGTGAATAATATTGGTAACTTTCACTGACGGATATGTTGGGGTTATGGGACCCCAGCAAATTCCTTGGTGGTTATGAGACTACCCGTATAGATGGGGGATTGTTGCCAAACAGTCTCTTACTATGGCTCGTGAGCCTAAAGGCCTAGGTGCTTAACCGCTCGACTCGTTGGCACTAGCGTGCAACCCCTCATGTCCACCCGACACTTAGTTTGGGGCTCTGCACTGCCTGGGAATGGACTATATTGGAAGTGACTCCCTCACTAACAACAATTTCTTTTAGTAGAGTGGTAAAGTCACATGCCATAAGTCCTTAAAGAGATGTATTGTTGATGTATGCTTATAGATAAACGTTAGAACTTACACTGACGGATACTTACCGTCTGTGTACGTTTATAGATAAACGTCAGAATCTCCACCGACTGATATGAACCGTCGATGTAAGTCCTGTCCAGAACTCGCAAAGAGCATGTTTTAATTTCCCTACTCAAAATAAACATTCATATATCACAACTTAAACATCTAAACACAATAACTCATATATAAATATGGATTCATCTCAAAACACTTCATAGTCAGAAGTTGTAATTTAATTGAAAATAAGTTTGAATGCATTAAGTAGTCCAACAAAGTATAACAATGACAACATATAGTAAACAAAAACACTAAGTTGTCAAACATTTCGTGCCTGCTCCGTCCGATGGTCCATTATTGTCATCTCGACTTGCTAGCGGTGATAGTGTGCAAATTGATGTTATATTAATATCCTGCACGATTGGGACATTAAACATAAAGATTTATAATTTGTATAAATTATCTTATTAAATGTAATGTAACTTATTAAATTACAATCAAAACACCTGATCCTTAGAACCCGCTTTCTCCATCAAGTAGTCGATCGTCGTCTGCATGTCTGTGAGCTTGTTTTTCATCTCCACTAGCTCGTTTCTCACCATCTTCAGCTCCTGATCTTGTCGATCATTTTGCTCAACTTGCGATCTAGCGTCAATCTCTACTTAGCATGGCAACCTGTGCAGTCCGTACATGTTTGTAGGGATGACAAGATTGGAGTACATCCTCACACGTCTGTGCCTGTCGCCTAGAATAGTCCTGATCGGATCCTCTAGGGCAGCCACCGAATTAATAGAGCATTGATTGATCCAGTTATATTACCGTAAGTGCACGACGTCGGTGAAGACGCGACAAGTACGAGTTGTGTCCACGAGGAGCCTGTACGAGTCAGAATCCACAATACTCGAGTGGGAATGGAAAAGAGATATGAGATCGGAATTACATCTCCTCTCTTGGTGGCCATTCTCTCTACTAGAAGTAAAGCCTTGGAGCAAAACTCTGGTGGAGAGATGCTACTTGTAATTGAGTGAGCAGTAAAAAATATTTTGTTAGTTTTATATTGTCTCTTTTCAAATTCTTGTATGCTTAGTTTAATTTCATTTTTCTTAATGAGTAGTGAGTAGTTCCATCCCCCGTTGGGGATGGAGGTGATGTAGATTATGTGCTAGTGATGAGTTCTTTTATTTGTGCCATTTTATATGCTTAATGTAAATCTATACTTGTAGCATGCTTAAACTTGTATTAGATATGATAATGTCCACACTAGGTACTTATCTCATGCTAGCTTTAGAGTTTACCTTGTTGCTTGTAATGGTTTGATGAGAATGACTTGTTTTGTATGGATCCATGTTTGGTGCACATTCACATGCATGATTTAGGTTGTATGTAGGATTGATTGATGCTCTAATGGCCACACTAGGTACTTGTTGCATGTTTGATAATCTAAAATCAACCTCACCTTTATGTGAGATATGCATGTTCATGGTTTTCTATGTAGTGTTGCGTATCCTACACTTAGATTCTACACTAGCTTCTACTTGTATGCCACACAAACTACACTTATTCCTAATTGAAATGAAGAACCACTCACACACACATACCTACACACCTCCACTCCATGGGGGTTTAGTTTAATTGTTAGTTCATTCGTAGTTTAATGTAGTTAGCATAATCAAGAACTTCTTCTCCTCTTGTCCCACTTGCCTTCGGAAAAAACAAAGTCGACACACCTCCCTGTGGATCGACCCGTATTTGCCACGTCTTCACTGATGCCGTGCACTTGCGGTATTTAAAACGAACACATCATGGACCAATCCTCAATGGAAATATGTGGCGATCTAGCCGCCAATCTCGCCTCTGTCATCTCCATATGCCCCAGATGTGTGTACAACTGGTACTTGTTTCCTTCCATTTTGTGTTCAGAGACCTCATAATCTTCACTATGAACCTCTCTGAAACTATCCCGTGTGACTGTAAAAAAATCATTTAGTATTCAATTGTAATAAATAGTAATTTAACTTAAGTACAAATGTAATATTATCGTTAACTGTTGTCATGCCACATTCTTGTAATTCTTTGGCATCAATCTCCAGTTCAAATAACTAGAAGGAAGTACTTGTGTCCTCTTGGCTATCGTCCCGTGGGAATTTTGGAATCTTCAGGCGTTCTTTCCTTTCGGGATGCCCTTCAGTGTAAATTCGATCTCATTCTGAATTGTAGTGTTCCAATCCTCCAGAAGTAATATATAAAAATATATAATATATATTAACGGGTATAGGGGTAATGCTTATACTTGTATTGGACCTGTTTATTAACCGGCTAAACAAGTATGGGTATGAATTTTTAAACAGGTATATTTTTTGTACCCGTACTTGTACCCGACCGACGTGGGTGACCGGGTATACCTGCCCCGTTTAAAACCCTACCACCAGTGGTTCTAAATCTGGTCTAACAAATTCGACGAAATTAATATAGTCTAATGCGACTATTTTGTACAAGATTTCCTCGCCCGTACTTAGGAACTTGAGATGTTTCGTCTTACATGTTATAAATAACATTGGCCTTCAGGCTTCTCTTTCTTTGGGTTTTGCAACATAAAATAGTTGCTCCACTTGGGATACAAGTACAAATGGTTCTCCAGGCTTCAAAAATTTGCTCGTGTTCACCAACGTGAACCGATATTTGTCAATTTTACTTGTATTGTCCGGTCCCAGAACGTCGTATGACTTGCACTTGAACAAAACATATTTGAAATCACTGTAGTTCGATTATGTCTTGCAATACACCAATATAGTCTACTGGTGCACGAATAGGAATGTTCTCATGCTGTTGAGTAACTTTTTGTTGTTACGTTCTCAAACATTACATAATTATGAGTTTTCCTTAGACTCACGTTTCTCTGTGCGAAACCTAAACTCATTGATAATATATCCTGAATATTTCATTGTCATGGTGTTTGGACCTCGAGCGAGTGCTCCGATTTCAACATTTTGAGTGTTTTCATTTCGATCCGTCTTCCTAAACCAATTACTAAATTTCTTATGTCGTGCCTTCGATTGTTGTCTTCGATTACGATGTAGTCCTATTCCCATTAAGGTATTATAATGGTTAAAACACAAGTAAAAGGTGAATCTCTTAGTTAGTGATGAAATAATCAAATTTAAGCAATGAGCAAAGTAACAATACTTTTGTTCACTTACTCTTGATATTCATCAATGATGACAATGTTATTCAACACCCAATTGTGAGCTTTCTCTATATCAACAACATCAATGACAATCATTCGATCCTTCCCTAAGGGTCTTTCACCTATATTGCATGTTCCTCGAAGGCTTATTAAATATTGTCTCTGCACTCTTCAAATATCTAGAGAAAATATCGTACACTCCTCCGCCAGAATATCTTTAGCAATTGATCATTCAAGTTTATTTCAATTTTTAACAAAATATTTCAACTTTTTCATATATCTTTCGAACAGGTAAATCCAACGATATTGAACTGGACCTGCCAATCAAACCTTTCAAGCAAGGTGAACTAGTAGATGCAAAATAACATTAAAAATGGAGGTTTTTTTTACATAGGTAGAATAATATTTATAATAAAAACTTAGAAGTTGCCAAGTGCTTTGAAAATATTCATTTACAGGGAGGAGGTGAAATTAAAGGAAGCCTGTCTTAATGGAGATTGGTTTTCAGTTTTCAGTTTCGGAATCACCCTCGTTAATGGTTGCATTTGATTGCTCATCTTCATTGTCACCAGCAGCATCTTTTGTTCTCTTTATTTTCCTTCATCAAAACTTATGAAGTCCTATATTTAATGTTTTTCAATAAAATTTTTTAATTCCTATATTTAATGAATGTACATATTCACATATACAACAAATTGCATTAGGATAACAATATTTACAACTACCATGAATTCTTAAATTACACAGAGAGGGGATAATAGGAAAGGAGGTTAATATATGCACATATCTTTCATATCAGAACTCAAACAATTCCACAAATCACAATCCCGACAATCAAAATCGGCATTCAAATAGACACATCCAAACCAAATCCAAATTTCAACAAACATCATACTCAAACTCATTCAACTCCGCAAGCAAAACTCCTAAACTAAACTTCAAAACGAACCACACATGCCGCGAATCCAAAACTAAATATCTACATAACACCACCACTAGACACTAGTGCAAGACTACTTCAGATGATATTGCTTAATTTGCAGTAATTAAGCATCACCCATTTATTTGCAAATAAACCAATCAAACTAACTAAATCAATACAAAAAACCCCCAATCTAACTGAATCAATACAAATAAACCCATCTAACTAAATCGATGGACCAATCTAACCAAATTAAAAACCAAATCAAGTCAATACAATTCAACTCCATCTAACACAATCAACTAATTGATCCCACATAATCCAACAAAATCTATCAAACTAGCACATGTCAGTTAATCTAAATCAATATAACTAAACTGTAAACATGTTTACATTTAATATAATTTTTATAAATTTCGACATAACTTCCCTTATATTTTCAATATAAAAATTCTTCGAATACCTGTATTGACAAGAAAAAACACCCACTTTTCGACATACATCATAATTGTTCTAATTGATCAGACTTTAATAATAAATAATCACATACAAAATCAGGTAATGTTTCCAATTAATCAAACATCAATCATACTGATGCACTAATTAAATGTACTTTAATCATACAAAATGACATAAATATTTTAATTAAACATACTTTAATCATACAAAATCACAAAATTAAACTAATTAATCACAACTTCAATTTAATTAATCATACAAAATCAAAACTTAAATCGTAAAAATCAAAATATTAATCTATTTTTTTTTGAATTCATTCTAAAAAATGGGTAGAGGGTGTTGATGGTGGCGGTGGGGTTTATGGAATGGGTGCTGGTCGGGGCGGAGGGGTCTAGGCTAGGGTCAGGGCATATTGGTTCTCCAACTCAGCCCAACACTTATAATGTGCTGGATGACAAAATTTTCTGTCTTGTTCTCGTTCCTTTAGATTTCATCTCATCGACTTAGCAATATCAACAGTGAGATATAACATGCGAAGCTTTAGTTTGAGCGGGAAGTATATCAAGCAATCATTGAAATTCTTTTGCCTTTTGGGGACCACCAGTTGGAGTTGCTTCTTCATCTTCTACCTGCATGCACTATTACGCAACGAGATTCGCCACATATAGAGCATGAGTCAACATTCTTGTTCTCTTTCCAGTACAAGGTGGAATATTGGTTCTTGCACATATGAATTGTTAGGATCGATGACCCCTAATTAATCTAATCACTTAATTTTTTACTTGAAACAACAAGATGTAGCGGAAATAAGAAACAAATCAAGTAGGGAAGGAAACATGCAAACAATGATATTAATTGTGTCTATCCATTGCCTTATGATATTACGAATATTATAAAGTAGAAATGTGTCGTCTTTGTATTATATATTCATTTCTTGATCTTTTATGCAAATTATAAATATGTAATTATACATAACTTACATTGTACACATTATAACTTTGCTTTATAAAGGGACCCAACAATATCATCACTCAAGTCAAGAGGAACAATCATAATCTTTTGACATATCATACTTTCCGGCACAAGTCATATATAACCAAAAATTATCTTTATCACTATACTCAATGATAGCTTTTAATAATAATAATAATAATAATGATAAAATGATACACTTCTCATGTGAAAAAATATAGGTCTCATATGATAGGATTCAAAGACACAATGAACCATTAATGACACAAACACAAGTCCATAATGTTTAATTTATTAGGTCTAATCAATATATGAAAGAAAATATTTTCCATTTCATATACTCATATTGTTAAAATATTTGTAGAGCAACAATATTTTTTAACCAACATGACAATCTTATCTTGAGACTTAATGTTCCATGTTATTCATCATGATTGTGAATTACTTTTGAGTTACGCAAACCATTATCTTGTAGAGCTCTACGGTAAAGGACCAAGAGTCTCTTCTTTAACACTTCCAAAAGACGAATACATTAATCAAAGAACAAAATGTCTATACATTAAATTCATAATAAAAGACATATATAAGACATCATCCTCTTTTGACCATGTCATCAACATCAGCCTACTCCTTAAACTTTTAGAATGCATTCCTTTCAACTTTGTCATCAACATCATCCTCTTTTGACTCATTCACGATCATTTGTGGTACCATTGTTGTGTTTAATTGGATGCTTGTACTTGCAATACTCTCCTTATGACAAACCCATACCTCATAATTATGAGTGAATCCATTTACAATGATATTGTCGATTACACTGCCCCTCGGCGCCCACTTCGTATTGAACACTTCTTGCATGGGCACATGATCTTTCCATCAAGGATATATTGGTTGTACAGACCAAATGCAACATTTAGAAATAACTTTAAATTTTAGGTGAATGCTTCACTAGTTCTGTTACTATACATCAATTTTCTCTTAGAATCCATAAGCCTATCAATATGAAACAAAAAAGATGTTGAACATGAAGTTATGTTAATTTCTAAACAGAAATTACAATCATGTTATTAATAAAATTTGAAATTAGTTTTTTTAGAAAATTTGACTGAACCTCCCCTACATTTTCGATATTGAAAAATCTTCAAAACCCTGGATCGATACAAAAATCCAATAACAAACTACTGACTCCTTCATCTTATAATTCTAGTTTTACTTCTCATGTCCAAAATCCAAAATTACGGCAAAAGCATAAGCATTTGAATCAAAAGAACCTAAACGTAAGTATACAACTAATATTTCTTCTAATTTTTTAACTAGAAAGTCAATGCTCATATTAAACCTTCACTTAACCACAGTAAATCAAATTTATCAACCAAAATCCCCTTAAATCAACAAGTTCAAAACTGAATCCTCTTCATCCACAAATTCCACTCAAACCTTTACATAACCATAAAACCGAATCAATCAACCCAAACCTCTTCAAATCAAGATTGTTCAAAGTGGAAAAACCCTCCTAAAAATAACTATGAATGTGTCAAAAGTTAATGGATTCTTGAAATATCTAATCTTCATTGGTGAAATAAGGGAACACAATTGAGTTGGTGTAAAGTGTAGAGAACAAAATTAACCCTTTGTGTCAAAATTTGTACAATTGGCGAAAAAGAAACAAAGATAACACCTTCTCAAATCCCAATCCCAATTTGAAGCAACACAATCCTAAGGAACTAAAAACGTAAGAATTCCCCTCCAAAATCAAACTTGAAAACCAACAATCCGTAGAGTCACCTAATAAAGGCCATCTGAGGGTTTAGTGGAAATAGTCTGGTTATTGGAATGATGAGAGGGAGCAGACTATTAATCAGTTGCTCACGGAGATGGATGGGTTTAGTGGAAACAGTGGGGTTATTGTGTTGGCTACCACCAATAGGCCTGTTGTTCTTGACTCAGCTTTGTTAAGGCCGGGGAGGTTCGATAGGCAAGTCACGGTTGACAGGCCCTGTAACGTCCCCGAAAATAGAGGAAAATTTAAACAATAATAAAGACCGTCAACGGTCAACACAGGGCACGTCACGAGACGACAAGATGAAATGTATATATATATAAAGATATAGATCCACGTGGAAGTCAAAATATACATATGAGTCAACTGTGATTATAGCAGAAATGAATATACATGTAATCACTACCTCAACAAAAGATACAAAAAGAAGACAGGATCAGATCCCGGGGGCACCCTCCTCGGTCACCACCTCGACTCTAATGCTGCCCGCTACCTGAAATGCAAACAATTGAAACATGCCTGAGTTCCCTGCAGGAACCCCGTATACCAAACCTCCTAAAATACAAAATGGAATTAAAGACAATGCAATGCAATGCACATGATCATCCGCCTCGGGTCCACAATAATACCCCTCTCCGCCTCCGCGGTACTGAACCACTCCTGCCACCACGAGGGTCAAGTCAGTCCACCGCTGCCTCACAAGGGTTAGTCGGCACCACTGATCCCCAAGAGCCGCAGAAAGGAACCCTGGCACTACGCCGCCACCCCATGAGCGAGTCAGCCCGCCGAATGCACAACTCGGGCCAGACGACAACCGCTGCTCCTCTAAGAGCCGCCAGACGTGCACCCTGTCGGAACATCCTCGGCCTACCGACAAACCTCAGCAAACAACCCAAGGTTTACGACAATCATCTCTCACACCCCGCTCGATATGAGAGGACCAACAATAATACGCCCTCGTCGAAGGTGAAATCCGTCGCTCTCAAGGCCGGTAATTGACCGTCGCCTCGGAGGAGGTAGTCGACCTATACTCGACGGCTCGCGTGTGGATAAATCCACCAACCTGCGGCAGATCGGTCGACCGCTACAAGCACACCGGTCGATCGGTCCTCCGCACAGTACTCTGTACTGTACAAACAAGTGTATCGGTCGAACCACGCCAACCGAATTACCGACCCATCAATCGAACAAAAGTCATCTAGCGGTCGACCGTTTGCATGGTCTACGCTATACAATATTTATAATATTTATATATCTGACCGGTCGAACCAAGGGTCCGTTCAACCGATAACAAGGATTTCAGCATTTTTCCTAAGTAATATTCGGTCGACCGGAACTGAGATACAGTTCGACCGAAACATCACAGGCACTCTATTGCTTAATTAAAATGCTCAGTTGGTCGACCGAAAGTTAAAGAGCGGTCGACCGTTTTGATGGTCAAAGCTCCCAACCGACTTAGCATCGAATAGATCGGTCGAACCAGGTTAAGGATGTTCGACCGTTTAATAAGTCAAAATCCCCAACCGACCTATTCTCATTATTTCGGTCGACCGGCTAAGTGGACCCGTTCGACCGATAACAGCACTAAACCCTTTTTCCCGCACGAATCTGGCATAACGGTCGACCGTCCTCAGACATCGTTCGACCGTTTGCGGGTGCAAATCAATATAATAATAGCATCGGTCGACTGCCCACAGGCACCGGTCGACCGATCGTTGTCTTCAACCTCTGAATAGGTTGCAATCCGACGGGGAATTCGACACCAACGTCGATCCCCAACACTCACAAAGCTTATGTGAGTTAGAATGAAGATTTGGCATACCTTATTGACGTTTGTGGAAGCCTCCCAAGCTTTGGCAACTCAACCCAACTTCTTCTCCTTCACTTCTTCTCCTTCTCCTTCTTTCCTTCTTCTTCTCCTCCAAATTCACTTCTCTCACTCTCTGATGAAACCAAGTTATGAAGAAAAACGTTTCAGATAAACCTTACCCCCTATTTATAGCAAAATCCAATTCTTATCCAACACTTCCACCTCATGCTTTACTGTAGCAAGCTTAATTAAGGTTAATTAGGTTTAGTTGAATTAAGGTGTTTAGATTAAGGTTATTACAATCTACCCTCCTTAAAGGAATTTTGTCCGCGAAATTCAAAACAACTGACTTACCGGAACAACTCTGGATACTGCCTCCTGACGTCCTCCTCGATCTCCCAGGTAGCCTCTCTGATACTGTGATGCTGCCACCTGACTTTCACCATCGGAATCGCTCTCCTCCTGAGCTGATGTACCATCTGATCCACAATCTCAACTAGTCTCTCATCTAACGACAAATCCTGCTGGATCTCTGGCACTGCTATCTCTATCACATGAGTTGGATCGGCCACGTACTTCCTCAGCATAGAAACATGGAAGACGTTGTGAAGTCCTGCGTACTGTGGCGGTAAAGCAATCCTATATGCTACCTCTCCGACTCGATCCAATATCTCAAACGGTCCGACATACCTCGGACTCAGCTTGCCCTTCTTCCTGAATCTCATCAACCCTCTGGAAGGTGAGATCTTCAGAAAGACATGATCTCCTGCATCAAAAGTCAGCTTACGCCTCCGCGTATCAGCATAACTCTTCTGCCTGCTCTGTGCTGTAGCTAGTCGTCTCCTGATCACGTCGACCTTGTCTGAATATAACTGTATAATGTCAGGTCCAACTAGTTGTCTCTCGCCCACATCACTCCAGCATACTGGCGATCTACACGACCTCCCGTATAATGCCTCATATGTTGCCATCCCGATACTTGAGTGGTAGCTGTTGTTGTAGGCGAACTTTATCAGCGACAAGTGCTCATCCCAATACCCAGCCCAGTCGAGTGCGCATGCCCTCAGCATGTCCTCCAATGTCTGTATCGTCCGTTCTGACTGGTCATCCGTCTGTGGGTGGAAAGTTGTGCTAAACTTCAAACGTGTCCCCAGTGCTCTGCGTAGACTCTCCCAAAATCGCGAAGTGAATCTGAGATCTCTATCTGAAATGATACTGACTGGTACACCATGAAGTCTGACAATCTCCTCAATATATAACTTAGCTAGACCATCTAGAGCAAGAGTGGTCTTAATAGCTAAGAAATGCGCCGACTTGGTCAATCGATCGACTATAACCCAAATCGCATCGTGGAATCTCCGTGTCTTCGGTAGCCCCGTAAAAAAATTCATCGTCACGTGCTCCAACTTCCACTCGGGCAACTCAATCCTCTGCATCTGCCCAGCTGGTCTCTGGTGCTCAATCTTCACCTGCTGACAGACCAAACACCTCGACACAAAGTCTGCAACGTCCTTCTTCATCCCTCGCCACCAGAAGTTCCGCTGCAAATCTTTGTACATCTTGGTGCTTCCTGGATGAATGAAATATCGCGATCTATGTGCCTCCTCCATGATATCATGTCTCAGGTCCTCTGTCCTCGGCACCCAGATACGGTCTCTGAATCTCATACCTCCATCCACTCCAACTCTGAAGTCTGACCCATCTCTAGCCGCTAACTGTAGTAAACTGCTCAACTCCTCATCTGTAGTCTGAGCATGAATCACAGTCGATACTGTCTAAGGCTCTACTCTCAATCCTGCAATCACTGCACCCTCAGAGCTATCTGTAAATGGTCTCCACTCTGCTAAAGACTCCAGTAGTCGCCACTCCTGAATGCATAGGCCTGCTACTGATACGTCCACCTTCCGGCTCAAAGTGTCTGCAACCGTGTTCGCCCTCCTCGGATGGTAAGAGATAGTGAAATCGTAGTCCTTAATGAACTCAAGCCACCTGCGCTGCCTCATGTTCAGCTCCTTCTGCGAGAACATGTACTTCAGACTCTGATGATCTGTAAACACCTCAAACTGCTCGCCATAAAGATAGTGTCTCCAGGTCTTCAGTGCGTGAACCACTGCTGCTAACTCCAAATCATGAGTCGGGTAATTCCTCTCATGGACCTTCAGCTGTCTGGATGCGTATGCGATCACCCTCCCGTGCTGCATAAGTACACATCCTAAGCCAATACCTGAAGCGTTTCTATAAATCACAAATCCACCTGTGCCACTCGGCAATGACAAAACATGTGCCGTGGTCAACAGTCTCTTCAGCTCCCGAAAGCTGTCCTCGCACTTCTGCGACCATACAAAAGTGACTCCCTTCTGCGTGAGAGCCGTCAGTGGTGCTGCCAATCTTGAGAAGTCTTTGATGAAGCGACGGTAATAACCCGTCAATCCAACAAAGCTCATAATCCCCGTCACGCTCGTAGGGGTCCTCCACTGTGTCAGTGCCTCTACCTTCGCCGGATCCACTGATATCCCCTCTGCCGATACAATGTGTCTGAGGAACGCCACTCTGTCCAACCAAAACTCGCACTTTGAGAACTTAGCATATAACTGCTGGGCTCTCAAGATGCTGAGTACAATCCTCAGATGCTCTCTATGTTGCTCCACATCTGGTGAATAGATCAAAATGTCATCCACAAAGACAATCACAAATCTGTCAATATACTGCCTGAATGTCCGGTGCATCAGATCCATGAACGCTGCTGGAGCATTCGTCAATCCAAATGGCATCACCAAGAACTTGTAGTGTCCATATCTCGTCCTGAAAGTTGTCTTCTGGATGTCCTCATCTTGGATCCTCAACTGGTGATATCCTAAACGCAGGTCAATCTTCGAGAAAACCTTTGCTGACTGCAGCTGGTCGAAAAGGTCCTCGATCCTAGGTAAAGGATACCCTATTCTTCACCGTCACCTGGTTCAGCATCCTGTAGTCTATGCACATCCTCAAGGATTCGTCCTTCTTCTTCACAAACAAAACTGGTGCACCCCAAGGCGAGACACTCGTTCTGATAAATCCAGAGTCCATCAACTCCTGCAACTTCTTCTTCAACTCTGTCAACTCAGCAGGTACCATCTGGTATGGAGCCTTCAATTGCGGTGTAGTGCCAGCTGCCAACTCGATGCCGAACTCCAACTCTCGGTGCGGTGGTAAAGCTGGAATCTCCGCTGGAAAAATATCCGCGAACTCCTGTACCACCTCAATGTCCTCTAGCCTCTGAGACTCTCCCTCCGCAACTACAAGTGTCGCCAGAAATGCTGCACATCCCTGCTGTAACAGTCTCTGAGCTCTCACAGCAGATACAATAATGCGACCCTCTCTGCTTCTGATCCCTCTAATCAGAATATCAGGCAAACCCTTCCTCGGGATCAAAATCTTCTTCTCACGGCACAAGACTCGAACATCATATTGGGACAGCCAATCCATCCCAAGTATGACATCAAAGTCCTCCATCGGTAGCAAGACCAGGTCTGCCGGAAACTCCTGATCTCCCGAAACAACCGTGGCGCCGGGGACAAATCTCCCCATAGTGCCCACCAGACCCAGGGGTGTGCTGACCTCCAAAGTGGCAGTCAACATCGCAAGGGTACAACCCAACACTCCCGCAAATCGCTCTGAGATGAACGAGTGTGTCGCGCCACAATCAAAGAGCCCCCTAGCTACTGAAACAGCGACAAGAAGCGTACCTTCCACAACAACGCCTCCATCCCTAGCCTCCTCTGCCTGGATGGTGAAAACTCTGCCAGTGCGCTGCCCCTGCTGTGGTCTAAAAGGTGGTCTACCTCCACCTCCACCTCTGCCTGGCGCTGGTAATCCCGGTGGTCTGCTCGGCCCAGCTCCTTGGCTCGGACATCTCCTAATAAAGTGATCCAGCTGGCCACACCCATGACAAGCTCCGGTGATGAAACACTGCCCAGAGTGAAACCTGCCACAACTACCACAAGGCTCAGGTCGTGGTGTTGCAACTTCTGCTCCCTCAAATCGGGGCCTCTTGCCCGGATTCCCCCAGTCTGACCTCCCGGCCTCCCAGAGAACCTACCCGATGGCCTCCTCTCATCTTGGTAGTTCTCTCTGTAGTCAAGATCAAGAACAGTAGCACTCTTCATTACATCGGCTAACGTGCTCGGCATATGTGTCAGCACCTTCGTCCTCAACTGCTTCCGGAGTCCCTGGATGAACTTCCCAGCCCTCTGCTCCTGTATGATGTACATCTCGGGACAGTAACGCTCAAGGGCATTGAACTTCCAGATGTAGCCTGCCAAAGTCATGTCTCCCTGCTGAAGACTCAGAAACTCCTCCCTTTTCGCATCCTGCACATGCTGTGGAAACTACTGCTCGTTGAACTCGCCAACGAACTCCTCCCAGGCTATATCATCTCTATCCGCAAACACCACTGCAGATGTGGACCTCCACCAGTTGGACGCAGCACCGCCCAAAACATAAGTAGCCAGACCCACCTTCGCCTCTAGAGGACAACCAATAGCATTGAAGATCTTCTGCATCGTGAAGATCCACTCCTCCGTGACCTCTGCATCGTACTGCCCAAGAAAGGTAGGCGGATGCTGGCGCATAAACCGGTCATGCATAGCGCCAGTCCCCGTCTGCCCAGTCTGTGCTGTCTGCTGCTGTAGCATCTCAGTCAGACGTCCGACCGTATCGAACAACGTCCGACGCTCCTCCTCCCAAGCCTCATCCCTCGCAGTCTCACTCTCACCGCGAGTATGAGCGACGACCTTCCCCCGTCTAGGAGGCATCTGCCAAAGGAAACAAGACAATCATCAATATAAATTATGCATGCATGATCCTCTAAGACCTAATTCCTAACTCAAAGGTGGTTTCTTTGGACAAGTACGTCGGAATCAACGCTCTGATACCCAATTGTAACATCCCCGAAAACAGTGGAAAATTTAAACAATAATAAAGACCGTCAACGGTCAACACAGGGCACGTCACGAGACGACAAGATGAAATGTATATATATATAAAGATATAGATCCACGTGGAAGTCAAAATATACATATGAGCCAATTGTGATTACAACAGAAATGAATATACATGTAATCACTACCTCAACAAAAGATACAAAAAGAAGACAGGATCAGATCCCGGAGGCACCCTCCTCGGTCACCACCTCGACTCTAATGCTGCCCGCTACCTGAAATGCAAACAATTGAAACATGCCTGAGTTCCCTGCAGGAACCCCGTATACCAAACCTCCTAAAATGCAAAATGGAATTAAAGACAATGCAATGCAATGCACATGATCATCCGCCTCGGGTCCACAATAATACCCCTCTCCGCCTCCGCGGTACTGAACTTGGGAGGCTTCGCTGGTGTGCTCTCGGGGATTACCACTTCAAGATGACCACCAACTTGGGAGGCTTCGCTGGTGTGCTGGACATTGGTGGCAGGAGTGTGGCCGGGTCTAGAGATGCCTCTAGTCGGTCTCTTGTGCATGCAAACAACCCCACGGTTACAGCAGTGGAGCTTTAGAAAATCATCGATTGATGGGGGGTGTCGAGAGCCAGAAAGCCAGCGACCTCCTCCCTAATTGATACCAACCTCTCCTGAAGTCGGTCCACGTCATCCATACAAAGTTGCATGTTGTCCAACCATTGGAAAATTAAGCGGAACACAGTCACTGGGTCTTCATAAACAAAAATGGCACAATGGGAGACCTCCTACAAAAAATTAAACATAATAAACGTTAGGACCAACCAAAATATAAAAACTATATGATGAAGAAGGCACAAAAAATGTGACCGTATTTGGAGGAGTGGGGAAGCCAAGAACCATGGATTGAGGACCTGTAACGTCCCACTCAGTCGCGCTTCGCCAACAAACAACAAAAGCAAGTGCGCGTACGGTTGGAGATTGAGGTCATTTCAAGAAGTGGGCTTTCGATGGGAGGAAGGATAGATTACACTAAGGGTTTAGGAATTATGAATGTAATACATTACAACCGATGATTCTATAGAAGGACTAGAAAGTTAAGTGTATTGGCATACCATGAACTGAAAAGTTATCTCCTGACGTAACGACTCCCAATCAATAAGCCGCCAAAACATGTATCATCATATTAGCAGTTGTGCTTTTTATCTTGCAATGTCATTTTATTAGAATTTATTGCGATGTTGTGTTTCTTAGTAATCATAAATTGTTTCTTCGTCATAAAATATTTACGGTGAAGATTATGAACGTAATAATTCGTCATAGAACATATCAATAAATTGACTATTAGTGAAGAAAATAATTCATTTAGCTTAACTTATCAAACTAAGTGGCACTCACATAGAATTCTCAGCTCCTCGCTTCATATTACCCAGACTGAAATAGACCGCCTCTAGTTGTCTTAAAAATAGGCCATTATTCATTATCAAAAACAAAATACAAGTTAAGGTCATTAAACGTCGACCTTACCATACTACCATGTCACACAATGGTACTCACCGATGTGCGATGTCCTTTCTAGCCTTCTAGGGTATAATCAAAAGATCTATGAATTGCACACCCTACAATCTATGATTTTGTAGCCTGTGTAATGAAATGTTGTGTCCTGTCACTGTTCTCATAAACGTATGAGATTTGAAAGAGTAGTCTGATTACGCATACCACGTCAGACTATATGGTAATGGCCGACGTGCGATCTCCTTTCTTTGGTAGTACCCTGTACTTGCCCCTTCTACAACCAAACTTGGGTATAATATGATGCTCGTCTTTAAACCTCAAGTGTTCCTTTATGAAAATATCTTGCTGTTAAACCAATTGCTCTCTTTCCTCTAACTCATTACTTACATTTTACAAAAAACTAAATAAATTTATATATCATCATTTATATAATTATATGTATGAATTATTACTATATTTTTATACCAATTTTTTCCATTTTCAAAATTTGAAAATAATTGACAGAAATGATTAAAATTTATTAAATTTCACTTGAATCACGGAAATTTCACTGGATATTCTTATGTGACTTGTTAATTCTATTTATTCCAATTCTCTTCATTCATAAAAATTTGTTGATAAACATCTTGAAGTAAAAGACAAATAACATTCCAAAGTGCAATTTCAATTAATTTAAATCTCCAGGTTACATACACTAGAAAGATGACAACAACTTGTGCACAAAATAGAAAGATGAGAACACCTTGTGGAAAAGAGCAAGACTGAATTCCATGTCCCGGACCCCATGTCTTGATTGTCTTCATCAAAAGGGAGTCAGTAGATTTGTTTGAAAGATAGAGTTTTCAAAGATGGTTTTGAACAAACTATTCCGGCAAACAAATCTAATTAATGTAGATTGGTTTGGTAGTTCTACCAAACCAATCTAAAGTCAAAAGGGTTTTCTAGCAACCTAATATAACGTCAAAATGATTTTCTAAGAAGCCAAACTAACGTCGAATCCATTGGAAGTTAGTGCTTTAGATATGTCGCTTGCAACACACTAGATAATATGGTTAAGGTCCATAGTCTGTTGACTTCTCGCTAGTGCCAGGTAGATTTTGTCTGCCCACGGTCCTCTGATTGGGGTAGTGATCATTGTAGTGTTGGAAGGCCATTTATTCATAATGGAAACGAATTGTAAGAAGGTCAGGGAACACCGAAATATGACCAGTGACAGGAGGAATCTATAGACCCCATAACTGAAAGAGTGAAAGATTGCGTCAAATCACATTTTATTAATAAGATGTCCTCAAGTGATATGTCAGTTTTATTCGTCTTCGTTGTGACTTTCTATTTATTGGATGATTTTGTGACGTTTCGTTTCATAGGATTTAAAACACGAATGTATCCTTTAAATTGATGTAAGTCCATTACAGGGCGAGCATGTCCTTTACATGATTGATGTGTCCTGTAAAGCAACAGTCTGTCCTTGAAAGTTATTGAAACTCGAAATGGTCCTTAAATGATAACTTGCCCTCAAACGGACAACTATGTCCTTTAAAAAAGAATATTTTTACTTGGGTACACCTTTGAAAGACGTCAATCTCTAAATTACACCCATGGTTTCCATAGTACTTGGGTACGCCTTACATTCTATGTTTTTACTTGGGTATGCCTTCCCCGTTAACGAGATCCGCTCCGTAAGACCTCCGTAACACCTCTACCCTTCTGTTAAAATGAACCCTTAAATGTTAGGAGTTAGTAAAAATTTGGACCTAAGATGCCCCTAAATATCTCATCTGAAACGCATCCAATTAACTAAATACCATATCCTGACACTGACCTAATCACCAAACTCCTCACGCACCTAAATTGGGTATTGCAAAATTCAAACTCGACAATCCCCAACTAAAACACAAAAATCTGAATCAGAGAAACCCTAAACCCCTTTCCTCGAATTCCTTTCCTCCAATCCTAAATCCCCGAATTTGCCATCCAACATCCCTAAATCCCCAGTTGAAACCCTAAATCCAAATTTCTGCAACCTTCATCTTCGTAATCAACTTTCTATTCTCCGAACCACCAGTAGTCGTCTCAATCGCCTTCACAGGAAGACCTTAATTATGAGCCCAACTGAGTTGGATTCACACCCAATGGTGCACACTAGAAGTGGATTGATTGGCAAACGATGATAGTAAGTTACTTGACTTGACTTTGTCTGTTTTTAGGTTGGATTAGTTCGATTTGTCATTGTACTAGTTTATTGCATTTCAATTCGATAACTTACAAGGTATCTTCTTTGCAGTTTTTTGGTTGTTGTAGCACTAATGATTTCAGTGATAGCCTTAAGTTTAAATGGCTTTGTAGGGGTAGGTGGTTTAAGAGGAAGGGTAAGGACAAAGTTGTTGGGTTTATAGTGGTAGCCTCAATGGTAGTCGTTGAAGAGTTGTGTTTGGAGTTGCTTAAGTCTTGGGTTTTTGGTGCCACACGTTGAAGTGAAATTAATCATGTTAAATTAAGGTAAATGATTCCTAGTAATGTGAGAAAGGATTATAGAGATATAGAAACTTCTGAAGACCTAAAGGAATTTGTTAGCTATAGCAATCTTAAATGGGAGTTCAATGTGTATGCCACTTTGGAGAATGAACCCAGTAGTATTATTAACCCTTATCCTATTGTAAATCCTGTCACACCATATCAACCCCATATAAGTCAAACTATGCATGAGTGCCCTGCTTCAGTTGTAGACGATAATGGCCCACAACCTATAACTGGTGGTAGTGTGAGTTTAAGTAACGAGTCCCTAGATATAGTCCCCTAAGTGAATTGAACTGTGGACTAGAGGCTAGTTCCACAACCCCCTCTAACCCAAGGAATACAAGAATGGAAGACATGGATGTGAATGCTGAATTTGATGAGAGTGATCTAGATTTTGTGTTATCTAATTTAGAGATAGGGAGAGTCTTAAAGTAGTGAGGTTGGGGAAAATGAGGCTCTTAATCCTGAAACTGAGGACTTCATGCAATTTTATGATGGGTTTGCTGCACTAAAGGTTGTCATGAAGAATCCTGAGCTAACTGTTAATAAGAATTTCCCAAGTGTGTGAACATTTAGAATGACCCTCATTAGTCACTGTATTTTAACAGAATCAGAAATAATATACTTGAAGAGTCAGCCAAACCATGTGACTGCAATGTGTAACGACCCTACATGTAGGTGGAGAATACATACTTCTAGATTGAGTGATAGGTATGTTTTTGAGATAAAGACGCTTAGGCTTCCACATACATGTTCTTCTGTGAATAGTAGAGGGTCTAAAATGGCCACTAAGCATTGAATTGCTCGCCAATGCCTAGAATTACTAGCACAAGTTGACAGATTGTCTGCAAAGCATATTAGTGACCAACTAGCGAGGACATTCAAACTTAAGGTGCCATATATGAAGGTGTAGAGGGGCAAGGAGTTGGCTATGAAGAAGTTATATGGATGTGAGGAGGAACAATATGAGTTGGTGCCCTCCATGTTGGCAGCAATGGATTAAACTAATCCTAGGAGTGTTATAAATTTTGAGGTCAACCCTAAGGATGACACCTTTCTTAGGTTGTTTGTTTTCTTTAGTGCTTGCAGAGAAGGATTTCTTAGAGGGTACAAGCCAGTGATTGACATAGATGGATGTCACCTAAAAGAGGAAATATAAAAGGACCCTACTGTCACCTATTTCTATGGATGAGAATTATAAGTTATTCCCACTTGCCTTTGCAATTGCGTATATAGAATCTGGCCCCAGTTGGACTTAGGTTCAGGAGTGAGCTCTACTATGGGTTAAGTTTTGAGCTCTCAGGTTTGGTGGAGAAGTGGGATGAGGAGTGGGAGGCCGTCGGGATGAGGAGGACTCGAATGAAGAGGTGGGAGGGCCAATGAGGGATGAGGACAAGGGAGGGAAGAATGCCAGGAGTAGGCAACAGAGAGAGGAATGGACCTAACATTTAAGGGATCGTTTTAACAGAGGGGCAGAGGTGTAACGATGGTGTGTGTGGGGGGGGGGGGGGGGGAGGGGGTTACAGAGGTCTTACGGAGTGGGTCCTGTTGACGGGGAAGACTTACCCAAGTAAAAACATAGAATGTAAGGCGTACCCAAGTAAATATGGAAACACAGGTATAATTTGTAGATTGACATCTTTTGTAGGCGTACCCAAGAACAAAAAACCCTTTAAAAATGATGCTAAACCTTAAACCTCATGTTTGTTCTTTAAACCTCAAGTTTACCCTTTATAACATGAGTATGTTGCTGAATGAGGGATTCCGGAGAACAAGATATACGTACATGTTCGATTGTCCGTGTATCACATTTCGATGGACTGAAATGGGTTCAGTCGACTATTCAGAATTCAGATTCTGACCTCAAACATTGAGAAGGAAAATGAAAAGTGTGCTTGGATAATGGATTCCAAATTTCCAAGGAGTGAACAAAAATCTCGTTCTTTTAATGGACACTTACATACTTTAAAGGACACTGAAATCCTCTCAATAAAATTGGAAAAGTGAATATGGATTCCCACTTATATTACTGACGTAAAATGTCCCTTCTAGCCTCTAGGGTAAGATCTATGAATTAAACACAATACAACCTCTGATATTGCAGGCTTGAAATGACTAATTTAGGAAAGGTTGTGTCTTCTCATAATGAAACCCAAAAAGGTCATGCTATAGTTTTCTTTAATTGAGAACCCACAAAATTCTTGGGCTTTGCTATCATTTTTTGATCCTTTTCCTTTCTCAACATTTGTGCATGGAAACGAAAAGAAACGGAAACCTTTCAGGTATGCGGTTGACTAAACTGCTTTTGGTGCACCAAATGCCCTAAATAGAATCACCACTTTAGATAACTGAAATGCGTTCGGTCAATAAGGGATGTCCTTCGAAACTCAAGTCCGTCCTTCAAATTCAAAGGAATATGTCCTTTAAAGTCAAAAAATCCTCAAATAACAAGCCCATTCTTTTAAATGATACTTCAAATGTACGCCCCCTCATAGCAGGAAAAGAACTATGAATGGAACACACTACATACTATGTAAATGTAATGAAAGGTTGTGTTGTGTCCTGTCATAGCGAAACCTAATAGGAATAGGCTATAGTTTTTTTGACACTGAGATGTAATTGAGTATCTTGCAATCTCTTTCTCTTTTCATCTTCTCAAACATGATCTTTAGAAACGATTAAAATTAGTTTAGAAATTTATAGATCTATTCTCATGGTTACTCTTTAAAGTTTTGTGGTATAATCGATAAATGACTTATTAATAATTTTTTGTGTCTTGTCATAACCAAACCCAAAAAGGAGATACTATAATTGAGAACCCACCAAATCCATAAAATCACCGGGAATGGGTCGATTTTTAAATGCGTTGGATAAATGTTGTGGCTAAGGCATTTAACATTTGGTCGGAAAGCAAAAGCAAAGGAAACCTTTCAGGTTCTACATAGTCATGATCTTAAAAAAGATCATCCCAGTTTTTTCTCTCTCTTTTACAATATTTAATACACAATCTCTTTCTCTTTCATATTCTCAATCATGATCTTTATAAAAACATCATGCTATCAAATCAACATTTCTCTTTCCTCCAACTCATTTCTTACATTTTACAAAATAGTTTATTAATATATCATCATTTATGTCGTTTATGTATATATAATTAATATTACTGAAATTTGATTCCAATTATTTTCATTTTTATTTTTTTTAAATAATTTTTCGACAAATGTTGGTAAAATAATTAATTTATTAACTGCAAAAGGATATATTGATATGATTTAAAGGTGTAGGAAATTATTGTTGGAATGGAAAAGGTTGTCAAGTGGGAATGAGAATTGCCCAGGAAAATATAAAATTTTAAAAATACAACATTTATATATGATTAATGGTTGTGTATCCGTAGAACATGAGGGGATAATAATTACGCTGATTTGTTTTTAAAATTTTATTACTTTTATTTTCTAAGATATCTCCATTTTAAAATAGTATAATTAATTAATTATCTCTCTTTATTTTATTCAATTCAAATACTTGTGGGTCCCATCACTATAAAAATATATAAAAAAAATAAAAAAATCACACAATCCGCGCTTCTCACCACGCGGATCATATGCAATTTTTTTAATCCCATGATATCTGAAGATCGTGGGATGGAGTACAGTTGAGGGTGCTAGGTATGCGGTCGACTGAACTAGGTTTGGTGCAACTTCAACCTCCCAACAGATTCTGCCCGTCTATGGGTCTCACCTAACGGTTAACCAAATAATGTCGTCCACTAGCAACAATGTCGGGAAATGTTGTGACAATTAGATGTGGAATGGGCGGAGCCCACCAGAATCCATGCTCGTTTTTCCTTTTCCTTTCCCAAACCCATGTGCAAAACAGACTACCGAACACATATCGGTTAACCGAATGAACAAATGTGCTATTTTTTCAACTTGTTCATATTGCAAAGGAAATCTGTGATCTCATTTTTAGAATCGATAAACGTTTCACGAGAATCTCCAACCACACAAATTTGGTTGTTGATTTCGTTTAGTGAATTCGATGCCGTCAACTGGAAAGCGTGGAAATCGTAAGTGAGTTCTTTTATTCATTTATCATTGTTCGGGCATTGGTCATCATGAAAGGAATGTGTGTTCTAAAAGTATTCTTTTATATGTCTTTTATTATGAATTGATCAATGTTTGAACATTTTTTTTACTTCATAAATGTATTCATCTTTTAGAAGTGTTAATGAAGATGCTTTTGGTCCTTAACCGTAGAGCTCCAAAAGATAATAGTTTACATAAATCAAAAGTAATTCACAATCATAGTGTTTGACATGGGACACTAATAATCGAGATAAGATTGTCATGTTGTATAAAAGGTTTTGTAGCTCTACAAATATTTTAACAACATGGGTATATGAAATAGAAAGTGTTTTCTTTCATATATTGAATAGACCTAATAAATGAAACATTATGGAATTGTGTTTGTGTCATTAATATTTTCATTGTGTCTTTGAATCCTAAGATACGAGAGCATGTTTTTTTCACATAAGAAGTATGTAATTTGAGGGCGGGGGGGGGGGGGGGGGGGGGGGGGTGAATAGACTAATTACGTTCTTAAAATTTTTAAGCAATGTTAAAGCAAGAACAAGTAAATGAGAAAGTGAGGCAAATCACAACACGGATGTATAGAGGTTTGGATCCAACTACCGGATCCTAGTCCTCTCTTACGAATTTCTCTTCCTCGAGCAACTTCACGTACTCCACTATTCCGATCTTTGTTATGGGCCGAGATCAAACCTTTACACTTCAAGCTTGCGAACACCCCCGCAAAGCTTTGACCACATTCTCACAATCCGAGAAGAGTTTCACTCCGGAAGTTAATACAACACTTTGCTAGAGAATTGAGTAACAATTTCTAATCTTGATCACTTGAATATTCATGTGGAAAGACTGAGCACAAATAGTAGTTTATAGCAATTTGAGAGTAGTATGAATGTGTGAGCTTCGAGAGAGGATTGGTGAATTCAGAAGTGTGTTCTAAGCTCTATTTATAACCTCAAAACATAATCTAGCCGTTGGGATTGAAGTGATAGTGATTTGGGCAAGATGCATAAAATAAGGAAGTTCAGAACTCAAATAAGGACACAAACGGTCGACCTGATCAGACTAAACGGTCGACCATTTTCTTGTAATTAGGAAATTGATCGATACAAATTGTATACCGGTCGATCCACCCAGGCAATAACATAAGTGAATGGTCAAACGAGGTTAAGTATCAGTCGATCGTTATAGGAGAATTGGCCAGAATAATATTAAACAATAAATGTAACGGTCCAACCAAGTTAGGATTGAGTGCGCCTTAAAATAACAGGAAGTTTGGGAATTCTGATTCTGATCCGGTCGACCGCCGTCATGGCATTGTTCGACCGGTGGCCAAATATACAAGTTGGGTTGGTAGAAGTATGTGTTTACGACCGTTGTATAATACAACAAGTATAAAAGTCATATTTAAAATGAAATACGAAGTGTCTAACGGTCGAACGAAAGTCAAGTTTTGGTCGACCGATGATTGACATCATTTCATGCTTATATTTGTACCTTATATCCATTATCTTACACCTAAGCAATGCTACGTGACGAGTTTTATGTTTGAATTTCAGAAATAAAGAGGTTTGAAGAGAAGAGCCATGAAATGACCCAAAACAGGAAAAAAAACTTAATTGTGAGACCTGGGGACCAAGATGCAAGGGAGAAGGACCTGAACGTAAGACAGAAGGACCTAAGAACAAAACAGGAAACTCCACACCATCATGGGGAGTATTTTGTCAATTCGATTCGGGTCGGAGCTCCACTAAACAAAGTAGATGCATCCAAGACCAAGAAACACTCCAAGCAAAGCCCACAACCAAAACCAATCGGATCTGAAGTTTATAGGCCGCCAATTGGCGGTCTGGATCAGCCCAGATCCGCTAAGCTTTCTCCTGGACTTGTATTAATGTGTGTTTAGGCTATTTTTGGTATTGGTTTAGTCCCACATCGGGGGATTGTCCCGGATTAGCTTTTTCCATGCTTATAAATAGAACTCTTCACCTTCCATTGTATCAATCTCTCTCTTTGGTGGCATCTTCCCTACTAAGAGTGAAGCCTTGAAGCAAAACTCTGGTGGAGGAAGAGCTGCTTGTAATTTGAGTGAGTTAATAATAGATGTTTTCATTAGCTTGTTAATTCTTACTTAGTTAATTTCCTTTAATGTGTTTGCTTTGGTGCTTGTTTAGTTTTATGCTTCTTTAATATTTCTTGCTTGATTAGTATAGTTTCATTTCAGTATAATGCTTCATTTTATTAGAGTAGTTAGTTTAAATATGTGTGAGTAGTTCCATCCCCTTTGGGGGTGGAGTAGTTGTGTGTACATGTTATGTAGATGGTATGAATGCTTGATATAAATGTTTGTGAGAAATATTAGTATGCTTGCTTGAATTATTAAGAACCTTACTTGATAGTTTATGCCATAACTTAGGTACATTCCATGCTTGTCTAAGTGTCTTAATAACAACCTTGCATTGCTCATATTATTCACATAAGTTAGTGTTGTAAATGATAGGTTTTGCCATTAGGTACGTCTTATGCATTAACAAACATTAACTAACTTGAGCTTCTTGTATGCATTCCACACCACACTTATTTCATGTGCACACACACACACACACACTCCACCCCTTAGGGGTTTTCATTCCTGAGGTTTTATCTTCTTCATTAGTTGTTTAGCTTAGTTTGTTAGTGATTTCATTTCAGCTTTGTTAGTTTACTAGCTTAGATTAGTGTAGTGTAATACATCTTTCTCTCCTTCTTTTACCTCTCGCCTTCGAACAAACCAATTGTCGACACACCTCCCAGTGGACGACCCGTATTTGCCACCGCTTCAACGCGGCCGTGCACTTGCGGTTAATATAAAACGAATCAATCAAGTCATATTTAAAATGAAATACGAAGTGTCTAACGAGCGAACGAAAGTCAAGTTTCGGTTGACCGGTTATGGAACACGTGCAAGATATAATTGATGAACAAAAGATGAAACAATCGAACTAGGAATTCTTGGTTGACACATGAAAGTGGTCAAACGGGGATGAAGAAATGGTCGACCGTTTGGGACTGAATATGCATTTGCAAGAGTCTGTTAAATATGGTCGAACCAGATGTCTACTGGTCGACCGTTTGAAGCAGAATTCCTGTTCTAAGTGGAATTTCTAAGTGTGATTGGTCACCTAACAAAGTCGGTTTGATATGGAGTTAAGTATGAGAGTTCTATAGGTTTTCTAAGTGTCATCAATGCAATTCAACAATATTTAAAGTGCCAAGTTACATTTTAGTCCTAAGAACAAGAAAATTCCTACATAATCTTCAACTTGATTTCTTGTCTTGTGAACACTTGTCTCCTGAAATGTTAGTAAAACCACATATATGTATACATTTGCATGTGATGTTAAAGTAGATATACATGTGTTTATTGATATGTTAATTTATCATCAAAACATATTAACAATTATTAGCCAAAAAACCAACAAGATCCTCCTATAGGCAACATCATAAAAATGGGAAACAAGAAATATGATTTTACATTTTATGTGATGTATTGAATGATGTACATATGGTGAAATGATAAAATCGATATGTCGTAATAACGAGATGGTTAGAATAACATATGAATTTATATAAGATGTGTATATATTATGGGGTATAATGTTTGACATTATATATGATAATATATTACATAATATAATATGATCCATAACATTTTAACATATAAATTTGCTAAAACCACAAAGCTCAATTTTTTTTGATATTGATCCAAAATTTGATAAAGGGAAAAATGGTTGAATGTTTTTTGGAAGTCGGTCGACCGAATTCAACAGTAACTTTTGAGACTGGCTAGATGTGGATGGACAAGCAGTTCAACCAAAATTATCAGAAGATTTCCTATTAAAGAAATGATCGACTGATGTAATTCTTGGTTCAACCAAAATTATCAAGAACTTTCTTGGTAAGGGAACGGTCGACAGACATGAAACACAGTCCGACCGAAATTATTAGGAACATTTCTTGGTAACCCAACGGTCTACCGGCTGGGCAGTTTGGTTGACTATTTGGCCTGTGTTTTTTACTTTATTAATTTATGGGTGGTTGCTAAATTAATGGGTGATTTCAACTCATGTTTTTGTTGGCAGATGACGTGTCAAAATGTGATTGGTGCAGATAAAAACTATTATGGATCATGGAAGGTAGTTATGGGGGTTTCTATATAAAAACGTTAGAAATACAATTAGTAACAAAATGGTAATTTATTTGTTTTCAAAATTAAAGGATACCTAAAATGTGTCATGAAGCTCTACTAATTGACGATGCCACCTCAGGAACCCACCGTAAGAATCACCGAGGGTATCAACCTCTTCTTCGGGAATAGGCACCAAGACAGCTGGATCTAAACAATTCCTCACAACAACCTTCACGGTCCCTCTTCTAGATCTTTGAAGTGGTGTTTAGAGAGGTTGTAAACGAAACCGTGTCCCACCAATTTTCGCTCAGGGTCTTCAACAAATAGATAACATCTATTGCCATACTGAAATTTACCAAGCAAGGGTCCACCGACGAGGGCCAATTCTCGAGAATGAGTCACATAATTAGATGGTCGGCCGGGGCTGACCACTAGCTGCAACAGAGGAGTGGACACAAGATAAGAAGTTGTCCTACGGTGGGTTGGAGTAGGCAAATCACGATTCAATCTCTCCATAACAAGTTGCAATTTATTTTGCAAATATAAATTTATTGCTCGCATTTGCTCAGAACAGTCTTTCTATAATATTGTCGTAGCCCAACTCCCTACCCGCCCCATACATGATCGGGATGTTCATCATTCCAACCTTCTTATAAATAATCGCCTTGGGACTCTCTCAACTTCAAAGAGTCCTAAAGTTTTAAAAAAATGTTATAAACAATTGAAAAATATAAATTCAGTGAATGTGATTTAATGACTATACAAGTGATACAACTTACTATCTTCAAACCGACCGCTTGCGAATCATATGTGATGTACTTACCCTTGATCTCTTCCAAGAATCACATCGAGCTATGAGGGAAGGAGGAGACAAGTTACTTGCTTGCTCCTCACTCATACCGGAGTCAATTTGCTTGTTGTTTCTCCAGGGCCATTTTTTCGACCATAATTTGTTGTTCAAATTTCCGATATCCTGATCGAGACAGACGATGACGATACTTGTTATTAGATCGACGCTCTTGGTTTTTTTCTCAGAGATCCTACAACCAATTTCATTAGATTATAATTTAAAGCGATAGCTTAATAAGTTCATATTCTAAATTAAACTCAGTTACCTGAAACTCCGGGTTTCTCTTGATTTTTTGAATTGATCCCATGTACTCGGAGTGATGAAGTTATAGTAATCACAAGGATTTCTGTCCTGATACTCTCCGAATATCCACTTGTTTGTTAACTTCATCTTAAAGTCCCTCCAGCGGGTCAACACATATCTCATCCACTTTTTATTAATAGTGGTTGTGGATTCGAACTCAAAACTTGCCTATAACATGTTACTATTTTCAATTTCTATAAATTAAAAGTTTGACTGAAACTAAAGAACATTATAGTGGACTCATTACCTACATGTCATCCCAAATGGTCTCTTTCAGCTTCTCATCAACTTCGGTCTAACTCGACAAACAGATGTCAATTTTGGACCTCTCTAGGCTCCCCACATAACTATAGTAGTGATCAGATAACATGCCTATCGGCTCAAGACGACTATCAAACTGAATCAAAATTTTATCGTCTCTATTCCTTTTCCCACGAATTCTTTCATGAGAGTAGGACCTCATGAATTGTAAGTCTTTGAGCCCTCAAACTCTGATGGAGTGGGTTTCTTTTATGGAGCCATGATACTATAAAAAGTAAAATCAAGACATTAAAAAGTAAACTCAAGACATTATACGGTTATTATTTGATTTTCTTTACGGATTTTGCACCTTTAGGAATTTTTTTCTTAACGGATTTTCAATCCATATACCTTCACTGTGGTCATCTCTTGTGATTAAACTCTCAACATGTATTTCGTCATGTATGTTGGATTTCGTGCCCTATTATATGTATATATTTTTCGAAATTTTATAAACATATAGGATCGAAACATTCATATTTTCTTCGATTTTCATATAGACGTGCATTTGTTTGTCCTAATTATTTAACATGCATTAGAACAAACAAATAATTGCAAAGAGGATCATACCTAGAGGTTCTCTAAAACCTCTTGAAGATCCGGAGTCGCGTTGCCGGTCGAATCGCCCGGTGGATTGCCTCCGAGTGTTCACCAAACTCTAAACAAGGTTGGAGAGAAAAGAGGTAGCCAATCAATCTCCAAACGGGTTTAGAATCTAGCAAATAACCCCCTTTTCTTTCCTGAGATTTTACTCTCGAAAAACTCAAATTAACTAAGGAATTTCGGATGGATTAATTAGAGTGGTTAGAGAGAGAGAATTTTGCATATATTTATTTTTAATGAAGGAAATTAGGCCTATTTATAGGCTCCATTAATTTCCACATCATGGGCTATGCATTGACCAATTCTTCCATGTTTTTCTCTCTTAAGACCAATTCTCAATATTAAATTTATTAATCCACATCCAAATTTAATCATAATTGACCAAGTCAAAACCATGATCAATAATTCCTTAATTAATTTGCCTTTATCGAATTTTGGATTAATTCCCAACAAAATTCGTTTTTTTGTTTTAGGAAATTTAATTAATTTGCCTTTATCGAATTTTGGTTTAATTCCCAACAAAATTCGTATTTGGGGTTTTAGCAAATTTAATTAATTAATTTGCCTTATCGAATTTTGGATTAATTCCCAACAAAATTCGATCTTTGGGGTTATAGCTAATTTATATATCCTATGCAATATATCATCATATGTAATATCAAACAATCACACCCCATGATATATTTACATCTCATATATAAATTCATGATTCTAAATATGTCATTTTCATGACATAATGATTTTAGCGATTCACCACATGTATACGAAACTCGATACATCATATGAACATAAAATCACCTTCTTGTTTCCCAGTTTTATGGTGTGACCTATGGGAGGATCTAAGCTAAATTGGCAGTGATATTAATAGCTTAACATCACAAACTATAAGCGGTATCTAGCTACACATTATAGTTCCCAATTAGCTAGATGTCTTAATTCAACTCGAACCAAAACCCGATCCAATTAGTGATGGAGTGCACCACTTGTGTCCGTCCCTTGCCTAATTATGTTTAAGAGGGGCAATGATAATCTTTTGACTAATTATCTTCTCCAACAAAAGTCATACTTAACCAACCAATGCCTTTACACTACACTTATCGATAGCTCAAGACACTAGCCTAATCAAGTATTTCTTAAGTGATCGGATGTAAGTCTCATATCAAAGGACCAATGACAGAGTAAAATATTAATGACACAGAAACACATTTCTATAATATTTTACTTATTAGGTCTATTCAGTATACAAAAGTAATATTTTCCTCTTTTGCGTACCCGTGTTGTCACTCACTTGTAGAGCTACAATGATCTATGACCAACACGACAATCTTAACTCGGTAATAAATGTCCCATGTTTATTACCGTGATTGCGAATATCTTTTGTTTTATGCAAACCAATATCTTTTAGAGCTCTACGGTTAAGGACCAAGAGCATCTTCCTTAACACTTCTAAAAGACGAATAACATAAACAAGGAACAAAATGATTTCTCATTCAATTCATAATAATTGACATTTAAAAGTAAAACTTTTAGAACACATTCCCTTCAATCTCCCACTTGTTATCAAAATTTTCTTTCACATACATTCTCAATGCATAAAACATTAATAACTAGGGTAACCTTCTCAAATCACCTATCAAGCCAATCCACATAGATCCTTGGATCCATGGACTCGAAATATATTTCGTCTCTTAACTTGGTATGAAGGTTTGTTGAATGGATCAGTTGTATCACTGTTGTGTCCACCCATTTATTTATTTTGTCTTTCGTTGGTGGTTGAGTTAGTCGTAGTGATATTACTCATAAATACACTAGCTCATGCCTTCACCTTTGATAATGATGACGCATCATCATCCCAACCTCCTATTGTCAAGAATCCTTATGAGAATTGCATCAAAACAGCCCTCAGCTATTTTCTCCTTTGTCTTCCATAAACAAGAACCTTATCTTTAGTCCGGTTAAGGTACTTCAAAATATTCTTGACCGCAATCCTATGCTTAGGACTTGCGTCGGATTGGTGACTACCTATCACGCTTAGAGCATACGAGATTTCGAGTCTTGTGCAAGTCATTGTGTACATGGTCCTTCCTTTTGCCGAAGCATAAGGGCTACCTTCATGTACTCCAAGTTTCTGCGTGATTGAGCACGTTGAGACTCCTTGAGTTGCACATCAAAATTATGTGAGCACAAGATCCAATAACCTTTACCAAATCAAGGATAGAGGTGATTAAATTTATCTCAATAACAAGCATACCTATGGCGTTTCTCGGGCGCCATACGTTCAATCATCTCATTTTCAAGGTCTTCCTTGTATTTGGGGCAATTAGGTCGGATGTGTCACTTTTCACCGCAGTGAAAGCACTCCGTGTTGGGAGTTGGAGATTTGAAAGATTTCCCCCTTGAGGCACTCTCATGAGCACCTCCTACTCCCTTGCTCTTGATTGACGTATCTTTGGTAAATTTGCCTTTACCTTTGTTGAACCTTTTGCTCCTCTCATGGACGGCTAGGACTTGATTGTCCCGACCCTTGCCCATGTCAACTTCTGCCGTTTTGAGAGCGTTGTGAAGCTCCTCAAGACTCACCTTTTTTCACGCACATGATAGTGCATCACAAAGTCCTTAAAGGACGGGGCTAGAGAGCCAAGAATCAAATCTTTGGCAATGTCCTCGGGCATTGGAGAAGAGAGCTTCGACAACTTCTCAAGGTATCCTTGCATCGTGAGAAAATGCACGGATACCGATGTTACCTCCGCCATATGGCACCTTGTGAGTGCGATGGTGGTCGTATAGCGCTCCTTTCGGGCACTATCCATGAACATCTTTGCTAAAGCTTCCATGGTCTTCTTGGGTTTTGAATCCAAGTATTTCGCTTGAAGCGAGTCACCCATGGATGCCAACATTAGACCGTGAACTTGGTTCTCTTGGTCTTCCCACTTGGCTATCACCTCTTTCTCATTATCGGTTGCCTTCTCATTCAATTTTGAGATTTCACCATCCAAAATATGAGATAGTTTTTCAAACCTCAACACGATATTAAGATTGAGTTGTCATTTCATGAAGTTTGAGCCATCATTTTGCAAAGGGTTCTTTTCGATCATAGATCGCACAATTGGTTGGATATTAGACATTTATACAAAATAAATTATACAGGATTTTTATGTCAATTTTATGTTTTAAAAATACATACATATATATCGAATATAAATGTAAATACTGCAAATAAAATTTTGCCCGTAGATGCAGTAATCCAAGATCCTATCAATTGCAATATAGACTAGCTAAGGGCTATCGAATATATCACAATATCAAGGTAAGAAAAACTCTTTCTAATCACAACCTTTTTGAATTTTAGCAATATTAGCATCTTCAAACTCTTGCGACTCTTGTCGTTTTAATTATGAGGGAATACGACCTATCCTCGTAAGAAAAACTTTTTCCCAAAACCGAGCGAGGGCTCTAGGTAATGTTAAGAAAACTTATTTTCATTTGATACGAGATACGTTTATCCATTGTATTCACAATCAAACATACTTGGGGTTCACTAGGGTGAAACACACCTCATATATTTAATTGTGGCACAACAATAGACAACCATTATATCTCCCACTATTCCCAAAGATGGAGAGCTATCTCCCGCTAAGGGCGAGCAGAGTATCCCTCGATCAATGGTTGCTAGTGGATGAAATAAGAAGGAAATTACTCTTAATTTTTGGTTGGACAATTTAAACATTTATATGTGATTTTAGAATTTAGGTGATCATGCATATTTACCATCTATACACATCCTAACATTCATCCACACAATCACACATATATCAAGCACACAAACATAAATAAATCCATTCACACAAACATTGCGTGAGTTTATATGTTCTCGCGTCCTTGATCCTTGATCTTTGATCCTCAATCCTCGATTGATGCGCTACAGCGGCGACTTCCTCTTGCACTGGAGATGTAGATTTTACAGAAAGTAAACCTGCTCCTCACATTCGATAAAAACCGACTAGTGCAAGTCCTATGTAAAACCTCTCAAATGCATGCATATACATAGAAATAAAATTTTGGCTTTTACATGCATAAGCCCCTGTGATTGAATATCAATTACATACATTCATAGTTGCTGATTTGGAACATATAAACTCACAATTCCTGCAAAAATAACTCGAGCAACGCATACACGCATGTCCAATATAAACTATTTAATCTAGATTATCAAGCATCTAAAATCAAACAATTCTAGAAAAATCATTTGAAATCCATTAAAATGATTTTCATGCATCATAGTTCAAAATTAATTATTTTGAACCGCCGTTCATCCAATTTCCAAAAGGAAAGATGAACATTAGTCCTTTTCGGCTTTGTTGATTCCTTTATAAAATAATCATTTAAAATAAAACGAAAATTCTATAAATTAGAAAAATGTCTAAATTTCAATTCTAACAATCATGTGTGATGTTTTAAAACATATATAACCATCAAAACAAATTTATTAGAATTTTATCAACAAAACATCGAAAAACTCGAAAAAGACACAAAACCGAATTGTTTTGATTCTAGATGGTAGCCTAGATTGATTTTATAGTCTAAATCAAAGATAATATGAATCAAAAGCTCCGATACCACTGTTGGATTAAGTGCCCTATTATATGTATATATTTTTCGAAATTTTATAAACATATAGGATCGAAACATTCATATTTTCTTCGATTTTCATATAGACGTGCATTTGTTTGTCGTAATTATTTAACATGCATTAGAACGAACAAATAATTGCAAAGAGGATCATACCTAGAACTTCTCTAAAACCTCTTGAAGATCCGGAGTCGCGTTGCCGGTCGAATCGCCCGGTGGATTGCCTCCGAGTGTTCACCAAACTCTAAACAAGGTTGGAGAGAAAAGAGGTAGCCAATCAATCTCCAAACGGGTTTAGAATGTAGCTAATAACCCCATTTTCTTTCCTGAGATTTTACTCTCCAAAAACTCAAATTAACTAAGGAATTTCGGATGGATTAATTGGGGTGGTTAGAGAGAGAGAGAGAATTTTGCATATATTTATTTTTAATGAAGGAAATTAGGCCTATTTATAGGCTCCTTTAATTTTCACAGCATGGGCTATGCATTGACCAATTCTTCCATGTTTTTCTCTCTTAAGACCAATTCTCAATATTAAATTTATTAATCCACATCCAAATTTAATCATAATTGACCAAGTCAAAACCATGATCAATAATTCCTTAATTAATTTGCCATTATCAAAATTTGGATTAATTCCCAACAAAATTGTTTTTTGTTTTAGGAAATTTAATTAATTTACCTTTATCGAATTTTGGTTTAATTCCCAACAAAATTCGTATTTGGGGTTTTAGCAAATTTAATTAATTAATTTGCCTTATCGAATTTTGGATTAATTCCCAACAAAATTCGATCTTTGGGGTTATAGCTAATTTATATATCCTATGCAATATATCATCATATGTAATATCAAACAATCACACCCCATGATATATTTACATCTCATATATAAATTCATGATTCTAAATATGTCATTTTCATGACATAATGATTTTATCGATTCACCACATGTATACGAAACTCGATACATCATATGAACATAAAATCACCTTCTTGTTTCCCAGTTTTATGGTGTGACTTATGGGAGGATCTAAGCTAAATTGACAGTGATATTAATAGCTTAACATCACAAACTATAAGCGGTATCTAGCTACACATTATAGTTCCCAATTAGCTAGATGTCTTAATTCAACTCGAACCAAAACCCGATCCAATTAGTGATAGAGTGCACCACTTGTGTCCGTCCCTTGCCTCATGATATTAAGAATACATACAAAGTAGTATTGTGTCATCTTTGTATTAGTATTCATTTCTTGATCTCTTTAAGCTAGTTATAAATATGTGAATTAACTCAAATCGCATTGTGCACATTATAACTTTGCTTTATCTAGGGCCAATTAATATCATTACTCAATTAAGAGGGGCAATGATAATCTTTTGACTAATTATCTTCTCCAACAAAAGTCATACTTAACCAACCAATGCCTTTACACTACACTTATCGATAGCTCAAGACACTAGCCTAATCAAGTATATCTTAAGTGATCGGATATAAGTCTCATATCAAAGGACCAATGACAGAGTAAAATATTAATGACACAGAAACACATTTCTATAATATTTTACTTATTAGGTCTATTCAGTATACAAAAGTAATATTTTCCTCTTTTGCGTACCCGTGTTGTCACTCACTTGTAGAGCTACAATGATCTATGACCAACACGACAATCTTAACTCGGTAATAAGTGTCCCATGTATATTACCGTGATTGCGAATATCTTTTGTTTTATGCAAACCAATATCTTTTAGAGTTCTACGGTTAAGGACCAAGAGCATCTTCCTTAACACTTCTAAAAGACGAATAACATAAACAAGGAACAAAATGATTTCTCATTCAATTCATAATAATTGACATTTAAAAGTAAAACTTTTAGAACACATTCCCTTCAATGTAGTGATCTCAACACGGGTACTTGCTTAGGGAAAGGTGGTGTCTCTTCGTACTCGATGAGACTACCATATGATACAATTTATTTCCCTTCTAAAATTATTAACCACTTCCTATCACATGGATCAGCCACATAGAAGACTTGTTTCGCTTGGGAGGCCAAAATAAAAGGTTCTTCTTTAAATCATTCTTTCAAAAAATCAATTAAAATGAACCCCAAGTCATCCACTCGAACTCCACTTTTATTGTCAACTTACTTTTGTGTAAATACATGCACTTTGAATTTAACAAAGTCCAGCTCCCATTTGACTTCAATTACCCCGTAATAGGACATCAGCGTATATAGGATTCTTGTCTTTAGAAATAGACACATGCAAATACTTTGCCATTACAGGTGTTGTTCTGAACAGTACTTTTGGCATATTCACAAATAGTGTAGAATGAGTATCCTTTGATATCATAGCTACTGTAATTTGTAATAGCAGAATGTGGATCGTAGGCCAACCACTGTATTGGCTACGAAACATTACACTTATAACCAACTCTTTTGAACCAAGAGATGAAATTCTTATTGTGACTATGAATTACTTGTTGATCACTCCATAAAGGATTCCTTTATTTTAAAAGATTTATGTGTTCATTTAGATAAGGTTGAATTTCATTAGAATTGAACAACACATAGATATATGTTGTCATTAAGTCATCACTATTTGGATTTACTATATCTCATCCCACACGTTCCTTTACCATTAGAATGTTTATCATGACAATTGTTTGGAAGTCCAATTCTTTTGGTCTTCGCTAGGTATCCAGTCCAAAACTCGATAACCTCCTCAGTGATGTATCCTTCAACAATACTAGCATTTGGCCTTTGATGATTTTTACAATAACCTTTCAACACATTTATATAGTGTTTGAAAGGATACATCCACCTTAGAAAAATAGGCCCACACAATTTAACTTCTCTAACCAAATGAATAACCAGATGAATCATAATATCGAAAAAATAGGTGGAAAATACATCTCCAACTGACAAAATGTAACCACGACTTCATCCTGCAATTGATCTAACTGCATGGGATCAACCTCTTTACTGCAAATCTTGTTGAAATGGAACACAACTTTACTATGGTATGTCTAACATGTTTCGGTAAAATGGATATCAGTGCTACAGGTAACAACTGCTGCATTAAAGTGTGAGAGACATCATCCCCACAAGTTTCAAATCCACCATAACAACAAGACTACTAATATTTGAAGAATAACCATGTGAAACCCTTACATCATGCAAACACTGACAGAAAATGTTTTTCTCCTTTCTAGATAATGTAAAACAAGCTGGAGGTAAGTAGTTACGATCTCCCTTCTTCTCTGGTGCCAACGTTGCATGTATACCAAGGTCAACATGATCAAGTCTAGCGTTATATCCATCTTTTGTCTTATCAGGTATGTTCAACAGAGTGCCAATAAGACTATCACAACGCTTTTCTCTATATGCATCACATCAATACAAATGTCTAACTTCTAGAGTTTTCCAATAAGGAAGATAAAAAATATGGATCTTTTTTTCCAAGAACTGTCATTTCCTCGTTTGTACGGTTTTCAAAATTCACACTCAACGTTCATTACACGTTCATATACATTTTCGACGCTGATTTCAACTGGCGGATTCTGAAACCATGTTTTCCGATTGATTGACATTATATCATGCATATATTGTATCTTATTTTCTCTATTTTTAATCTAAACAATGCTGTAAAAAGTTTTATGTTTAACTTTCAGGAATAAAACAAGTGAGAAGAAGAGACACAAAAAGGACATGAAAGCAAGAAGAATGACTGAATTGTGAGACTTATGGACTGATATGCAAAAAGGAATGACCCGGATGTAAACCAAAATGACCAATAAGCAAATCAAGAAACTCCACACCATCATGATGAGTATTTTGGCAATTAGATTCGGGCCTAAACTCCAACAACCGATCCGAGTGCACCCCATGTGAAGAATTGAAGAACTAAAGTAGATATCCGAAAATGGGTTAGACTGGGAAAATATGACAGCCAATTAACGGTCTATTTTTCTCAGAATCCGACCCGGTTTCGCTCGAATATGGGTTATTTGTTTTTGTCTATTCTGAGAATGTTTCGTTAGTCCCACAACGGGAGATTGTCCCCAGTCTTCCTCCTCCCTTGTAATCCACTACATGCTTAGTGGTCAATCCCTCTACTTAGAGTCAAGCCTTGAAGCAAAAACTCAAGTAGGGATATGCTGCTTATAATGTGATTCATTTAATAAAAGAATTTTTGGTTAGTTTAATGTTGTCTCTTTTATCTTCTTGCATGCTTAGCTTAATTTTGTTTCATTATTCTTAGTAGACTTAGTTAATATGTTTTTCTCTCTTAGCATAATAGTTAGATTAATGATTTTTAGGTAGTTCCATCCCCATTTAGGGGGTGAGATGATGTACATATATGTTGTGATGTTGGGATGTTTGATGAATTTTGGATTGTGTAAACTTGCATGTTTGTATGTTCATTGGGGCATTTTAATCATCTACATATTGGGGGATTTTTGATGGGTTTTGCCATAAGATTTAGACATTTCCCATGCTTAATTTCCTCATGTTTATTGACTGAAATTTCCTGTTGAATATGTTGCATGTTAGTTAAGTGTTTGTATTTATGGTTGCTTGATTGATAGATTGAAGAAACTTTGTTTTGATGGGTTTGCATTAGATTTAGACACCTCCCATGCTTATCTTTGTTCTTCACATGAGTTTATGGTTTTTGACGAGTCTTGCCATATCTTTAGACACTTCTCAGGCTGAGCCTAATCTTATGATAATCAAGTAGTAATTGCCGATACGTTGTGTGAATGGATTGATAGGTTTTGCCACATCTTTAAACACTTCCTATGCATGAAAACACACACACGACACACACACTTACATGCGTAATTCATCACTTATTTCACTTCATATGTGCACACACTCCACCCTTTAGGGGTTTTTCTGCATGAATTCCAATCTATTTGTTAGCCTTTTAGTTTAGTTTTAATCAATTGTTAGTTTCTTTCATTTGCATTTGTTACTTACTAGTTTAGTATAGTTTAGCTTAGCATAATCAAATATTTTTCCTCTTTTTCGCCATTTAATTTCAGACAAATCAGAGGCTACTCACCTCCCTGTGGATCGACTCGTACTTGCCACCGCTTCATTGCGGCTGTGCACTTGCAGTTATTAAAATGTTTTAACACTGATAAATGCATTCTTCAACCTATGATAAGGATGGCAGTTTGGCAAAAATCTCTGATGACCAAGATAGACTGTCTTACAACCATTAACAAGTTGCATTGAAGATGTATTCTCTTCGCAAATTGGAGAAGTTTTATGACCTTTGACAGAATATCCAAGCAAATTACCGTAAGCTGGAAAGTCATTAATCGTGCAATAAATCATTGCCCGCATTACAAATGATTGTTGACGATAAGCATCAAAAACTGATTCTCCGACATCCTACAATCTCTTTAGGTCTTCAATTAGAGGTCTTAAATACACATTTATGTTGTTTTCAGGTTTGTTCAGACCAAAAATCATTAAGGACAAGATAATATATCTGCATTTCATGCATAACCACAGTGGCAGATTGTAAATTATAAGCAGAAGAAGCCAAGAACCACGACTGTGATTAGTAGCATATCATGTAGTCTATTCATGCTATATATCTATTATTTCACCCCATATTTGTGCTACTTGTGTTGTTTTAATATTATTTCAGGAACATGTAGGTATAAATAAGAGTTAAAATGATTTAAAAGCAGGAAGAAAGGGCTGAATTGTGATAGTTTTTGGACGTGCATGTTTTGGACGAACGAAAAGGAGAGGACATGCATGCAATAATCCCATGATTTAAATTGGTCAAACAAAGAAATCCCATTAGAATCCCGCTCACAAAAGAAAAGGAAAGGAAGATAAAACGGATGTGGCAAGAGATGAAAAAGAAAATTGCATCTGAATTATTTCCTTTCAGCAAAAAAGAAACATTGGACTGTCAGCAAATGTCACTTGTTTTATTCATAGCATCCACATCAAAATACCAAGTTTGATGATTCAAGATCCGCTGAAAAGACAATTTAAAGGTAAAAATATTTGTCTGTCTTAAGATTAGCCAAATTATGATGATATGAGGGCTAAAAATGTTTATCAAGTCAGACTGTATTTGGAAACCGGACATTTGACAGATCATCCGTAATTGGGGCATAAGTTTTTGATACAATATCCAAATAAGATGATTCAAGATGTGACCCACAGACAACTTCCACACGCACAACTGTGATATTCTACACTTTTCAAAATTCAGAAGAAATGGGGCCCGTAAAAGGTGTGAGACTTCTGATGTGAGATAACAGAAAACCCTACTAGTATTGGCTATATATCCCTCTCACTTGTGTGTTTTTCTCTATCTCTTCCGTTGTTGCATCTTTTCCTTCTCTTGCTGCTGTTGCACCCTTTGTACTCCTTGGAGATATTAGGTTCTTGCTGGAAGGGAGGAAGCTCTCTTGCTGGAAATTGTAACGTCTCCTCCATCATAATAAAATAGTTTGGTTTTTAGTTTCTCTCTATTCTTGTTGTTAGCTTAGAATGTTTTTCTTTTGCAATAATAATATGTTTGTCATGTTTCATCCCCCTTTGGGGGCTGGAGATGAGGTACATGTATGTTCTGAGGTTTTTGATGCTTGACAGATTTCGGGTTGTATAGACTTGCTTGTTTATATGTTTATCGGGTTCATTTTGATCATCTAAATGTTGAGAGATTTTTCATGGGTTTTGCCATACGTTTTGGAAACTTTCCATGCTTGGTTTCCTCACATTCATTGGCTGAAATCTCCTGTTAGATATGCATGGTAGTCGTGAGTTTATATTAGTGTTTGCTTGCTCGATTGATTGAAAAAACTTTGTTTTGATGAGTTTTGCTTTAATATTCAGACACCTCCCATACTTAGCTTTGTTCTTCACATGAGTTCCTGGTTTTTGATGAGTCTTGCTATAATTTTAGACACTTCTCACGCTGAGCCTCGTCTTATGAGAATCAAGTAGTAATTGGTAATATGTTGTGTGAATGGATTGATAGATCTTGCCAAATCTTTAGACACTTTCTATGCATGAAGACACACATGACACACATACACATACACTTGGAGAGTGATCCAGTTGAGACCGTCATAACTTGATCGGCGTCGCCTGCCATGTCGATAGTAGGAGGTACTAGATCTCCAGATTCGGTAACACTTGCTGGGCATTGTGGTCTTCATTTTAGGAAGTTGAGGTGTGTCGAGACTAGTGATCTTGAAGTAGGCATCGTCTAGCCTAATGACCTATAGCCATACGTTGTTTGAGTCGTGTTTGATTGCTTGTCTTCTACCCTCACCCATACCTCGTAGCTTAAGGACTTCTCCCCTCTGCTCTGCGTCCTCTGGTATTCTCATCTACGCACCCTTCTCAGTTTTTTAGTTACTAAGAAAAAAAAATTTTACATTTGGTTCATATCTTAGTTTATATTAGTGTTTCGTTGCTCGATTGATTGAAGAATCATTGTTTTGAAAGGTTTTGCCATAAAATTCAGACACCTCCCATGCTTAGCTTTGTTCTTCACATGAGGTCCTAGTTTTTGATGAGTCTTGCCATAATTTTAGGCACTTCTCATGCTGAGCCTCATCTTATGAGAATCAAGTAGTAATTGGTAATATGTTGTGCGAATGGATTGATAGATCTTGCCAAATCATTAGACACTTTCTATGCATGAAGACACACATGACACATACACATACATGATATCTTGTGTCATTCATCACTTCTCTCACCTCATAAGTGCACACACTCCACCCCTCAAGGGTTCATCCATTTTTCATTCCATATCGTTTGCTGAATTTCTGTAGTTTTCATTTGCATCGTAATTTAGTTTGTTTTACGTTCTTAGCATAATCGTCTCTTCAGTAGTAGATTAATAATCTCTTCTTCCACCGTTTTTTCCCACTTGATTTCGCTCGCTCGAAGGTTGGCAACGCTCCCTGCTGATCGACATGTTCTTGCCCCGTCTTAACCGAGGGTTGCGCAATTACGGTTAATTAGTAAAATGTTCAACAGAATGCTACTCAGACTAACAAAAGGATTAATTCCGTCGATACAATGTCCAAGTATATTCCTGGATTCTTCACTAAACAAAGGGAAGACGTAATCTACTTTTTCCACTGAGGTGAATTCGCAGGATGACATAGCAACTGATCATTTGGTGTCTCACGATCAGCATGCCAGGTCAAGTTTTTGGAATCCTCCTTACACGCAAACAAACGTTCAAGCCTTGGTATTATTGAAAGATACCTCACAACTTTAGCAAGAGGTCATTTGGTTTTCAAATCATTAGCATCTACATTGTGTTTCGATCCACTACATTTCATTTTTTATCATGAAACATTACACCTGGGGTTGGAATGTAAGTTTTCAAAATCACCCCTATACGATATACAATCATTCATACATGCATGTACCTTTCTATATTCCATTCCCATAGGACACAACACTTTCTTAGCATCATAAGTTCTATCTGGCAGTTCATTATCATCTGGAAGCTTCTCTTTCAATATCTTCAATAGTGATGTGAAATAAACATTGGTCTAACCATTTCCTGCTTTTAAATTGTACAATTTCAACACCGTTGACAATCTAGTAAATTTGGTGCAACCCTTATACAATGACTTCTCATTATCACTCAACAAACTACCAAGTAAATTGAAGTTGGACGAAAAGTTTTTAGCTATATCCAGAACCATGTCCTCTAACTTATCTTCTACACTTACATTGTCCCCGTCATTCTTGGAACCACTAAATGATTCATTTTCACAATGCCATATCCCCCGCATGTAACTTGAGTCAAAACCTTTCTCAAACAAAAGATCTTTTATTTTCTGAAAACTCAGCACTGACATATTATGACCCTTACTGCATGGACAATACACCATGTCTCTGTCATTCCTAGTTTTTGAATAATTTTTGGCAACCACTAAGAACATATTCACTCCGTTTTCATACTCATCACTCAATCGGTTTGAAAAAATCCAATCTCGATCCATTTCAATTTAAACATTAAGAAAAATGATAGTTATTATTAAGTCAAGAAATAAAATTTCAATTTAAAAGAAGGTGTTCGTAGATGAGAACATTCGGAGACATGAAGATGAGAAATGAATGACTCAGGAGGGAGGAGATGAAGTCCTTAATCTAGCGTGAGAATAAGGAAGGCTAGAAATCTAACTAAACAATGAAGGCAAAAGCAAGCCTAAAGTCCACAATAGGTCCTTAGCACTAGAGGGCGCCTAACTTCAAGGTCCCACCGAGGACTACTAATCTATAGGAAATCAAAAACCCGGAGGTTCCCAAAATCTCTATGAGGCTAGATGAGCAACGACGTTCAACCTATAACGGTCTTAAACAGCGAGGACCACTAGTCTGAAGGAAATTAATAACCCGGAGGTTTCTGAAATCACAGGGAGACTAGATGGACAACAACGTTTAGGCCATAATGGTCTTAAACGGTTTCCTCTCCTTAATGAGTTCGAAAATCCTAGGGGCCAACGTCTAAATTGATTTTATTAAGGCTTTATTAATACGTGGTTTTTAGGCCAAGGAAAGGTGATGAAATCCCCCACCTCGTCTCCTATAGGTGATTGTCCCCTAAATATTTTTCATACCTTAATCTAACAAACAATACACCAAACAATCACTCACTCTGTTGTTTCAATGCAACCCTACTAACTAATGCGTGCTTCCTAATGAATGATGAGTGAAAGATGTTGGCTTTTAGGCCTTAATCCATGTTTTGATGATTTAATCAACCTAATCTTAATAGCAATTAAATGTAGTGTAGCACACATTATGCATGTCATACATATTGTATTGTGCCAACATCTATAGGTGATCAAGACTCAAGGAAGAAAGGAATTCAAGTCAAGACATGTAATCAAACTTTTGAAAACATGTAATTATGTATTTCTTTTGAGTCTTAGGAACTTGTGTATACTTGAGCATACTAGAGTTAAATAACTACTCACTCATACACTATGTTCCTAATAGAAGTCACACACAAAATCTCATTTAATTTTGACTTCAATAGGTTACTCAAACTTAGACCGGAAAACACTTAAACCTAAACTAAACTGTCTGAGCTAAATCGGTCGACCGAACGAGTTCTCTGTTTGACCGATTGGATCAGTTAATCTGTTAGCCAATAGTGTTAAACTGGTCGACCGTTTTGAGCATTTTGTTCGATCGTCTACACGTGTCATTTGACCGTTAGCCTTCTTGTATTACACCAACGGTCGTATTCACATATTTATCCATACCCCAAAAATACCTTTGACAATTGGTCGACCGTGGACCTAGTTTTGTTTGACCAAACATAGACATCTCTTGAACCCCGTCGTGCCAGTTTTTATCGGTCGATTGAATCAACCATTTTGTTCGACAGTTTGTCCATGGACTTTTCTGGACAATAATTCTGGATTGCCTGATCGATCAACCGTCCCACTTTTGGTCCGACCGTTCACTTAAGTTATAGCCATATTCGTTTGACTGCCCCGTGTTTGGTCGACTGTTTGTTTCTGGAACTGTCTGGACACAATTTCTGGACAAAATCCGGTCGACCAATTTACCCATTTCGGTCGACCGAACTTAACCCGAACAATGACATGTGCTTTTCTGTTTTGTGTTTCTCACACATTCGTATACAACTTTTGTCACAACGGCTATAAACCTTAGGAGCTTATAAATAGAGGATTAAACATCTTGTTTAGACAACTCTCCTACTTCTAATTGTTTCATACATTAGAGAGAAGTCTCTCAATCCTTAAAGCTCCAAATCATACTCTCCAAACCAAACTTTCCACACTTTAGATCCATTCCAATCTTACTCTAAGTGTGCTCAAGTTAGAGTATTGTTCCACTCAATCTTGCAGTCAAAGAAGCAGAGGTTTTGGTGAAAGCCCGAAGCATCCCTCTCGGATTGTGAGAGGGGGAAACCAAGCTCACGAGGTTGTTCGTGGAGCTTGCTTTGTGAAGGCATTGTCTCCCAGCCCAGAATGGGGAGCGGATAGTGAAGACGTAGGCGGAGCTTGCGGAGTCGAGCGGAGCTTGTAAGAGGGGAAGTAGGCGGGATGCCGAACCTCTATAAAATATTTCGGTGTCATTGTGGTTTGCATTACTTTTCTCTACTTGTTTGCTTAATTTGTTTCTGTTGCATCTATTGTTTAGGTACAAATTAAAGCTTAAAATTGATTAGATTTAGTGACCCATACCGATCCTACATTTGGTATCAGAGCATAGGTGCTAAATTTCATCTAATTAATCGTAGTTTAGCACGGCTAGCACATCTAATCATGTAGAGAGTTTGTGCACAACTCCACCTCCTTTGCTTAATGGGTCAAATTATGATTATTGGAAGAATATGATGAAAATATTCATAATCTCAAATGACCTTAAGTATTGGATTTTCCTTCAAAATCCCTACACACCCCTAAATGAAGAAGAACTTGACACTTTAACTAGAGCTAAAATGAAAGAATATGAGATGAACTCTAGTATATTGAACATCTTATTTTGTGGCCTAAATGAGGGAGAATACAATAGGATTAGAGTATAAAAGTGCACATGAGATTTGGCATAGACTACAAATACATCATGAGGGAGATAGTAAAACTAAAGAAACTCGCCTTAGTCTCCTCATGCATAAATATGAAATTTTCACTATGCAAATCAGTGAGAACATAAACAAAATGAACACTCACTTCACCGATATCACTAATTCTCTTTTGGTTCTTGGAAGAAAACTTAGTGAATGAGATATGACAAGGAAGTTTCTCTGATCGCTAAGCAACGATTGGGAAGACAAGGTGGTTGAAATTGAAGAAGCACATGACCTATTCCAACTAAAAATGGAGGAGCTGATTGGAAATTTCATGGATTATGAGCTCCAAAAAAGTCATCGGAAGGAGAAGGAAGCTTCCAAGAAGAATCCAACCTTGGCATTACATGCAAAATCAATTGAGCCAAGAAGAAGAGAGGAGAATGAGGACATTGAAGTCCTTGCTCAAGACTTCTTAAAATTCCTCAAGAAGGATAAGGAAGAAATGAGAGAAAGAAGAGGAAGAAGAAGTGAGAAGAGAGAGAAAAAGGAGAAGGAAGTGAGTGAAAATGAGAGAAGAGAAAGGGAGGAGAAAAAGGAGAAAAGGGAGAGGAGAAGAGAAAAAGAGAAGAGCAAGGGAAGAGAAGAGAAGAGAAAGGAAGGAGGAAGCTCACAAAGCTACTTGGGATGATTATTCATCACCATCATCATCATCCTCCTCTTTGCAAAGTAGAAGAGAAGTTTCTCACTCATGCTTCATGGCTATTGAGGATGAACAAAGTGAGGTAGCTTCTAACACATGCTCTACTAAATCAATTTCATGCTCAACTAAGTCATATTCTAATGATAGCTCAATATCAAATGCTAATGACGAATCATACACACATGATGAGCTTCAAAGTGCATTTCATGATTTAGTTAAACAATATGAGATCATTTGTGTTAAGAACAATAATGCTAGAAAGCAAATAAATGATCTCCAATGCCAAATTGAGATAATCATGAATGAAAAAAATGAGGTGATTGCTAGACATGAAAAACATGCATTAGAATCATTAAGAAACTAGATCGTAGAGCTTCTAATGAACAATTAAGAAAAGATCTAGAAAGGTTCACAAATGGAACCAAAATGCTTGACATGCTTCTAGGTAGTGAAAGACAATCTTTAGATAAACGTGGTGATTGATTCGTTTTATATTAAACCGCAAGTGCACGGCCGCGTTGAAGCGGTGGCAAATACGGGTCGATCCACAGGGAGGTGTGTCGACTTTTGGTTTGTGCGAAGGTGAGTGGTAAAGAAAGGAGAGAAAGGTTGGTTACACTAAACTACACTAAGATGCAAAAAGGAAATGGAATATAAGCAATAAAACTAAACCCCATAGGGGGTAGAGAAATAATGTGAATATAAAGATGTGTGTGTGTGTGTGTTCAATTATGCTCCTCACAACATGTAGTGCATGAAATCATAAAACTAAATCCAACTTTGCCTCCACATGAAATAAGATAAGACTACATCATTAAAACATACAAGACAATAATTGGAATGAAGCTAAATGAACTCATGTATAAAGACTAGACCCTACTATGCCTCCACATCAATTAACATAAGACCATATCATTAAAACATACAAGGCATTAACCAAGGCCAAAGAAAAAAGAGCACATACACTACAAGTCATGTTTCCTATATTAATTCCATCCATATCCTCACCTTATCATTCCCCATAAAATAGGTCCACTAATCTAAGCATAAGCTAAGCTTCATTCAAGAGCATTAGCATATCAAAGATAAGAGTGAAATCCCATTAGATGGTTATGGAAATCATATAAGGCTCAAGGGATTAAGATAACACACACCTAATACACTACATTATCATATCACATATTTCTCCACCCCCCAAATGGGGATGGAACTACTCACTACTCATTACACTAACTACATTAACAAAATGAAACATATTACTGAAAAGAAATTCAACTAAGCAAGAAAGGAACATTAAAGAAGCTAATTGAAAGAAACATAAACTAAAGAAACATGCAAGAATTAAAGGACAAGATTAAAAAGAAACTAAAACAATTATTTTATTAACAATGACTCACATTGAAGGTAGCATTCTTCTCCACCTTGAGTTTTTCTTCAAGGCTTACTCCTTAGTAGAGAGAATGCCACAAAGCAATGGGTAGTTACAATGGAAGGGGAAGAGTTCTATTTATAGCCAAAGAAAAAGGCAATCCGGGACAATTCCCCGATGTGGGACTAAACAGATACCAAAAATAGCCTAAACAAACACTTATACACATGCTCCAGAAAACTCAGCGGATCCGGGAAGATCCGGTCCGCCAAGTGGCGGTCTACAGGATCCGGATCGCGCTCAGATTTGTTGTGGGTTTTTCTTGCTATATTTTCTGGTCTTGGATGCATTTACTTGGCTTGTAGGAACTCCGACCCGAATCGAATTGCTAAAATACTCCCAATGAAGGTGTGGAGTATTTTGTTTTGCTCTTAGGTCCTTCGGTCTTACGTTCAGGTCCTTCTCCCTTGCATCTTAGTCCCCAGGTCTCACAATTAAGTCATTTTCCCTGCTTTTGGGTCCTTTCATGCTTCATCTCTTCAAAGCTATTTATTTCTGAAATTCAAACATAAAACTCGTCACGTAGCATTGCTTAGGTGTAAGATAATGGATATAAGATACAAATATAAGCATGAAATGATGTCAATCACGTGGTATAAGATATAATGCTAAATTTACAAACCATGTATCTAATACTACTTTAAATGGCAAGCATTTGTTTGTTAATCAAAGCTCTTCAAGTGTGTGGGCTCCCAAAACCAAAATGGTTTGGGTTCCTAAAGTTAATGTTCAAGGGCCCAAAATTGTTTAGGTACCTGGATCTACACTTATAGGTACTTGAAGAAGGATGGGAGATCGGTAGTGACCGGGCAAGCCTGGAAAGTCGAATTCAAAGCCCGTTGCACTATCGAAAGGAAACTTGGAACCACTTTTGAGGAATGCAAATTAGGCAACATTCGTTTATCATCCTAAGCATATAAAATTGGTTCCAATAGGATTTTGAATGCTAATATCGTCATATCTTTTATATCATTCATTGCACATAAAATAAAAGGGGAGAATAGAATTAAACTTAATTGTCATATCATATCCATATTGATAGGGGGGTTAAATGAAAATCTTTATCTAGAAATGGTAATGAAGTGCACAATTAAGGGGGAGCAACTTCATATCAAGAACTTTGGTGAGAGAATAAATTCTTTGAAAAATCTTATTTTTGATAGACGTCAAAGGGGGGAGAATATTACGGGGTAACTTAAAATTTGCTTGAAAATTGAACAAAAGCTATGCACACTCGTAGGGGAGCATTTTTATGCATATTTTCCATCTCTAAATTTCAAGTAATTACGATATAGGTTGTCATCATAAAAAAAACAAGATTGTTGGCTTTTAGGCCTTAATCTATGTTTTGATGATTTAATCAACCTAATCTTAATAACAATCGAATGTAGTGTAGCACACATTATGCATGTCATACATATTGTATTGTGCCAACATCTACAGGTGATCAAGACTCAAGGAAGAAAGGAATTCAAGTCAAGACATGTAATCAAGCTTTAGAAGACATGAAATTATGTATTTCTTTTGAGTCTTAGGAACTTGTGAAAGGAATGTGTTCTAAAAGTTTTACTTTTATATGTCAATTATTATGAATTGAATGTGGAAACATTTTGTTCTTTGATTATTGTATTCGTCTTTTGGAAGTGTTAAGGAAGAGACGCTTGGTCATTAACCGTAGAGGTCTAAAAGATAATGGTTTACATAAATCAAAAGATATTCGCAATCATGGTTATTAACATGGAACATTAATTACCGAGATAAGATTGTCATGTAGGTCATCGATTGTTGTAGCTCTACAAATAATTGACGACACGAGTATATAAAAGAGGAAAAGATTACTTTTATATATTGAATAGACCTGACAAGTAAAACATTATGGAATTGTGTTTCGTGTCATTAATGTTTTACTATGTCTTTGATCCTAAGATATGAGACTTATATCTTTTCACTCAAGAAGTACTTGATTTGATTATTGTCAAAAGCTATCAATGAGTATAGTGATAAAGACAATAGTTGGTTGAACATGACTTGTGATGGAAAAGATATCTTGTCAAAAGATTATCATTGTCCCTCTTATTTGAGTAATGATATTAGTGGGCTCCTTGATAAAACAAAATTATAATGTGCACAATGTAACTTTAGTTAAGTTACATAGTTATAATTAGCTTAAAGATATCAAGAAATGAATATAATACAAAAGTGACACATTTCTACTTTGTATATATTCTTAATATCATGAGGCAAGGGACAAACACAAATGGTGCACTAACATCACTAAATGGATCGTGTTTAGTTCGAGTGGAACGATACATCTATGCTAATTGGGTAACTATAATGTGTAGCTAGATACTGCTTATAGTTTGAGATATTAAGTGTTTAATATCGCTTCCAATTTGGCTTAGATCATCCTATAGGTCACACCACAAAACTAGGAAACAAGAAGCTTGATTTTGAGTTCATGTGATGTGTCAGGTTTCATGAGAAAAAGGACAAATGCGGTGAATCAATAAAATCGATGTCACGAAAATTGACAAAATTAGAATCACGAATAAGTTCATATGAGGTGTATATATTATGGGGTGTAATAATTTAATATTACATATCATAATATATTACATAAGATATGAATTTGCTAAAAACCCCAAAAGATCAAATTTTGTTGGATATAAATTCAAAATTTGACAAAGGCAAAATCAGGGTCAAAACGGTCCATTGCTTTGGGTTCGGTCGACCGAGGTTTCTTAGAAATGGTCAACCGAACGGGGAACAGATAACAAAATTGGTAGACCGAAATTGTTTGGAATGCCTGGACAATTGGGATTGGTCAACTGGGCGTAAACGGTCAACCGAAGGAAAATATCCAGGAGCTGTCATGAGATATTTTTGGTAGACCGAAAGAGACACGGTCGTCCGAAGAGATTCTCCAGGAGAAATTTTAATGGGTTAACGGTCGACCGGAGCAAGACGTGGATCGATCGAAATTTTTGAGGGAATTTTTCTCATGTAAATTTGGTCGACCGTCTAGCTCACGGCCATCCAAACGTGTGTTAAATCCAAATGGTTCGGTCAACCGATTGAAAATTTTGGTTAACCGAACAACACGATTTCTGCCTGAATTGTTAAGAAAATAATTAGATCATGGGTTGGATTAATTCCAAATTTGTTCAAACGTTCTTTAGGATGCTTATGTGGCAAATTGTGATTAATTTTAGGAGAGAAAAAACAAGAGATCATGGCTAGAGAATAGTTCTTGATGTGGGTGATTTTGGAGTCTATAAATAGGTCCTCTCATATACTTGTTTCATAAGAATTAATGCGAAATTCTCTCTTCCTAATCTCTCCCTTAATCACCACAAAAAATTTCTTAATAGTTCTAAGTTTTGGAGATTAAAATCTCAGGAGCTTTTAGATAGGTTATTAGCTAGATTCTAAGCTTAATTAGAGATTGATTTGCTAGCTCATTTCTCTCTAATCTTGTTTAGAGTTTGCTGAACACTTGGAGGTGAATCGGCAGGCGATTCGACGAGCAACGGAACACCGAATCTTCTAAAAGGTTTTAGAGAACCTTTGGGTATGATCCTCTCTCTATTTTGTTTATTTTAATATATGTAGGAATGCATGATATTAGGATAAACATATACATGTACATAAAATCAATGAAAATATGAAATCGATCATGTATGCTTGTATTAAATTTTTTAAAATACACACATACATAGGGACACGAAATCCTACAACTTGTGTATACTTGAGCATACTAGAGCAAAAAAACTACTCACTCATACACTAGGTTCCCTATAGAAGTCACACACAAAATCTCAGTTCATTTGGACTTCAAAAGGTCACCCAAACTTACATCGAAAAACACTTAAACCTAAACCTGAACTGTATGAGATAAATCGGTCGACCGAACGAGTTCTATGTTTGCTCGATTGGATTAGTTAATCTGTTAGTCAATAGTGCTAAACCGGTCGACCGTTTTGAGCAATGTGTTCGACCGTCTACACGTGTCATTTTACTGTTAGACTTGTCGTATTATACCAATAATTGTACTCACATTTTTATCCATACCCCAGAAATACCTTTGACCACCGGTCGACCATGGACCTAGTTTCGGTCGACCGAACATAGACATCTCTTGAACCCTGTAGTGCCAGTTTTTATCGGTTGGCCGAATCAACCATTTTGGTCGACCGTTTGTCCCTGGACAATAATTTTGGACTGCCTAATCAGTCGACCGTCCTACTTTTGGTCCGACCATTCACTTAAGTTATAGCCCTATTCGTTCGACCGCCCCTTGATTGGTTGACTGTTTGTTTCTGGAACTGTCTGGACACCATTTCTGGACAGAATCCGGTTGACCGTTTTACCCGTTTCGGTTGATCGAACTTAACCCAAACAATTACTTGTGCTTTTCTGTTTTGTCTTTCTCACACATTCATTAACCACTTTTGTCATAACGCCTATAACACCTTAGGAGCTTATAAATAGAGGATTAAACACCTTATTTAGACAACTCTCCCACTTCCAATTGTCTCATACATTAGAGAGAAGTCTCCCAATTTTCAAAGCTCCAACATTCTCTCCAAATCAAACTTTCCACACGTTAGATCAATTTCAATCTTACTCTAAGTGTTCTCAAGTTAGAGTATTGTTCCACCCAATCTAGCAGTCAAAGAAGTAGAGGTTTTGGTGAAAGCCGGAAGCATCCCTCTCGGATTGTAAGAGGAGGAAACCAAGCTCACGAGGTTGTTCACGGAGCTTTCTTTGTAAAGGCGTTGTCTCCCAACCCAGAACGGGGAGCGGATAGTGAAGACGTAGGCGGAGCTCGCGGAGTCGAGCGGAGCTTGCAAGAGGGGAAGTAGGCGGGAGGCCGAACCTCTATAAAATCTTCCGGTGCCATTATGGTTTGCATTGCTCTTCTCTACTTGTTTGCTTAATTTGTTTCCACTGCATCTATTGTTTAAGTAGAGATTAAAGCTTAAAATTGATTAGATTTAGCGACCCATAACAATAATACAAAAGAGATTACGTACCTTACACAAGCAATCTATGACAGAATCTTAAAAGAAAAAATAAATACGATGATTACATGCATGGAAAGTCCTATATGATAAATGACTTAACAAATATTGTCTAATCTTTTGTTATAGGTTATTAAAGGCCAACTTGCTTAAGGGTCGATGAGTTACTAGAAACTAAACATAAATAAAGACCAATGAACATTTAACTAAACATAAATAAACATTTAACTAAACTTAAATCATAAACTCAATTGAATTGATTATGTTTATTAAGTTTTCAATAGTTTACGTCCTAAATTGAAAATTTTCATGTTAAACTAGAACATGACTTTGTTTAAAAAATGAGATAACCAATAGACATATGATAAAGCCAAGAACATAAGTTTGATTAGTGTGCATTTTGAAAGGAATGTGCTCCAAAGCTTACTTTTATATGTCTTTTATTATGAATTGAATGTATATACATTTTGTTCCTTGATTAATGTATTCATCTTTCAGAAGTGTTAAATACGATGCTCTTGGTCTTTAACCGTAGAGCTCTAAAACATAATAGTTTATATAAATCAAAAGTGATTCACAATCATGGTAATTAACATGGGACATTAATTACGGAGATAAGATTGTCATGTTGGTTAAAAGATATTGTCGTTCTACAAGTATTTAACCACATGAGTATGTGAAAATGATTATTTCATATATTGAATTGACCTAATATGAAAAGATTATGGAATTGTGTTTACATCATTAATATTTTCATTGTGTCTTGAAGCCTAAGATATGAGAAATATATCTTTTCACATGATAAGTGTATCATTTCATTATTATCAAAAACTATCATTGAGTATAGTGATAATGATAATAGTTGGTCATACATGACTTGTGCCGGAAAGGATGATAAGTCAAAAGATTGTCATTGCCCCTCTTGACTTGAGTGATGATACTAATGGGCCCTTGATAAAGCGAAATTATAATAAGCACAATGGAACTTATGTATAATTACATATTTATATTTTGCTTAAGAGATCAAAAATGAACATATAATACAAAGCTGACACATTTCTACTTTATATAATATTCTTAGTATAATGAGACAAGAGAGACACAAGTGATTTTACTTATATCGCTAATTGGATTGTGTTTTGTTCTAGTGAACAAAATAACTTTCTTATTTGGGTAACTATAATGTGTAACTAGATATAACTTATAGTTTATGAGATAAAATATTTATATCATTGCCAACATAACTTAGATCCTCCTATAGGTCACAATTTTTGTATGTTATATCATGTATTTAAAATTCATATGATATCGAATTAAATACATATGGCACTGCTGGAAAATAAGGAAATCACGTCGATTTTTATGCCCATATCACGTCGGTTGTATTGTTCCAATATACCGACGTGATAAAAAGGAAACGTAAAAGGGAGGGAAATGTCACATCGGTTCCCGAATGACTGACGTGATATACCCCATATTTATCACGTAAATGCAGGGTATATCACGTGCAGGGGGCCATATCAGTAGATTTTTAACAAATTAATATTATTATTTTTTCTGAAAAGAGAACATAGCACGTCGGTTCTTGATAGAACTGACGTGATACACCATGTATATCACGTCGGGTCGGCCAAAACCAACGTGACACTTCCTACATGGACATAAGACCTTTCCTTCGTTTCTAAAATGCGCATTCTTTTGTGCAAACTCTAGAAATTTATCAACTCCGTACTCATACTCATCACTCAACTGACTTGCAAAAATCCAATTTCAATTCATTGTTATCTACACAAGACAAACAATCGTAATAGAAATGAACCTAATATATAAGATGTTTTCAGAATTTTGGCAGAACCTCCCCTAAAATTTCTTATTAATAAAAAAATTCCTATGGGAAAAAACACAAACAAGCCACAACTATATAACAAAAAACTTCAATACAACCATTCACTTAAGTAGTTATTTCAACACAACTATATATTAATCACTTAAGTAATCATTTAAATAAGTTATGGTAGAAACTAATAGTTGATCATGCAATAGGATGCATGCAAGGTTCAAATAAGATTCACAAGTAAGATGCGTTCTAAATAAAAACTCAAGTTCAAACTTACAACCCAAGACAAATATCAAGGTTCTAATACCCAACTATGCTTCGGAGAAACAATTAAGCCTAACTAAAAATCAAACAAAATCCTCACTCAATAATATTGGCAACTTGTGGTGTGTACTCATGTACTACAAAACTCAATTGAAACAAGTAATAGGTAACAAAACTCAAACTTTGACATAAGAACATAGTGTTAGTAAAAACATTAAACATAATGTTACTAAAAATTTCAAGTTGAGAGTGGACCTTAATCAAGTTGAGAGTCGTGCACGAATATTTTGGAGGCGTCGAGTTCGGAGGAGCACGGTGAGTACGGAGGACGTCGACGAGTTGTTGGTGGCCGGAGGAGTTGGGGAGTGGTGCGGTGTGTGGGGGGGGGGGGGTGGTGGGTTGGGGCGGAGGTGGTCGTGGGTGGTGAGTTTGGTCGGAGGTGTTGTGGTGCGCAAAGGTTGTGGGGCAGAGGTGGTCGTGAGTGATGAGTTGGGTCGGATGTGTTGCGGTGCGCAAAGGTTGTGGAGCGGAGGTGGTCGTAGGTGTTGGCTCAGAGGTGCTACGGTGTGGGTTGGATATCGTGATGCATTGGGGTGAGGTCGGGCTTGAGGCTTCGCGGAGGTGTGGGTTGGTGAACGCGGGTTGGGGCAGAACAAACAAATATTTTGGTTGTGTTTCTGTTAGGGCGTGGTAAACAAAAAGATGGAATGGATTTTTTTATAAAAAGAACGTAACACATCGGCCTTTCTCAAAACCGACGTGATAAGGTCACCCAAACACGTTGGTTTTAATAAAACCGACGTGACACACGTTATCAAAATTATTTGTTTTTGTAAATAAAAAAACTAATCACGTCAAATTTCGTCCAACCGACGTGACAATATAAATAAAACACGTCAGTTGACCAACAACCGACGTGATATATACCTCTATCACGTCAGTTGTTGTTCAACCAACGTAACATGTTAGTATGTCACGTTGGTTGAGCATAAACCGACGTGATATATACTATATCACGTCGGTTTATGTTCAACCAACGCGACAAGCCTGTTTCACATTGGGTAATTAATACCAGAAGTGACATGGCGACGTAATTCCCCATTTTTCTAGCAGTGTGGTAAAATGACAAAATTAATATGTCGTGAAAAACGACATGGTCAGAATAATAAATAAATTCGTATGAGATGTATATATATTATGGAGTATAATGTTTTGACATTATATATAATAATATATTACATGATATAATGTGATCTACAACATTATAACATATGAATTTGCTAAAACCCCAAAGTCCGAATTTTGTTGGATATTAATCCAAATTTTGGTAAAATAAAAAACAATGAAAAATGGTCCAACCATTTGCCCACTTTTTTTCATATACTAAAAAGAGAATTTTTATTGATTAATGGCTTGATTTAATCCACCTTTACGGGATGATGGTGTGGCAAAATAAACAAGAGATCATGTGCAAAATGGTTTGCACATGATGTGGTTTAGTGGAAAGATAAACAAGAGACCATGGCAATGTGATTTGCACATGATGTGGTTTAGTGTAGAGATAAACAAGAGATCATGTGCAAAGTGATTTGCACATGATGTGGGTTAGAAGAATTCCTATAAATAAGTCTTTCATCCCTTCCTATTTACACTAATGCAAAAATTCATCTCTTCCATATTTTCTCATTTAAACCATTCGAAAATTCTCTCAATTAATCAAGGTGTTGGAGATTAAATTCTTTGGAGCATCAAATGGGTTATTAGCTAGGTTCTAACCTTGAATTAGAGATTGATTAACTAGCTTCGATCTCTCTAATCTTGTTTAGAGTTTGGTGAACACTTGGAGGTGAATCCGAGGAAACCCGACGTGCATCGTGACTCCAGATCTTCGAAAAGGTTTTAGACGACCTTTTGAATATGATCCTATACTATACATTTTAATATTTATGTATAACACATTGTATTAAAATGTTACAAGTGATAATGTGCATGAAAATCTTTGAAAATATGATATTGATCTTTTTATGTATATTAAAATTTCAAAAAATATACATGATTAATACATGAAAAATCCAACATATTTCCGTATGATACTATGGAGACCTCAAACTCTAGAAGCATATAAGCTGAAAAATATACATGTTTTGCTGAAAAAATATTTGAACAATATACATGTTTTTTCTGAAATAATATACATGCTTATACATATTTATTTATGTTTAGTTTAGTTAAATGTTTAATGTTTATTACTGCACGTGCATTTCCATATGGATAAATTAGTTCAAGATTGGCATGCATGCATTCTTGGCACATGATACTAAGAAGCATATAAGCTTCACCATAGATAACTCTTAATTAATCATAATCCAATCATAATCACCAATTTACATAAAAACTCTAGAAGGGTTTATAATCACCAATTAATCAACTCAAACTCTAGAAGCATATAAGTTTCACCAATTTGCATAAAAACAAACAAAAAATATACATGTTTCTGCTGAAAAATATACATGTTTTTGTTGAATTTTACATGTTTATACATGTTTTTGCTGTGAACAATATACATGTTTTTTTTCTGAAAACACATGTATACATGTTCATACACGAAGGAAAACCAAATTAAGCACGAACTAACAAAATCTTCGTCTCTACAGCAAGCACGACGCACGTCCTCAACCCGATCGCCGTAACCAAGCTGAAACACAACAAAAATGCATCTCAAATCCACCTTAAACCACAAACCCAAAACCGTTAACAAAACCCGAACCTTGGGGGTCGTAGAGGGTCGGTGGTCATCGTTGAGGTGGCGGAGGAGGTCGGGGGTCTTGTGGGAAGGTGGCTGCGGTGGCGTAGGAGGTCGCGAAGTTGGCTAAGGTTTGTTCGTAGAAGGGTTTAGGGTGGAGGTTTTGTTGGGATAAAAGTTAATATGTAATTGTTCTCTAATTATATAAGTCCAATACATGTCGGCTATAGAATACATGCGACGTCTATATGTAAATAGACGTCAGGTATACAAAAAATGCGACGTCCATACTGTGACGTCTATACCTGGGTAATAAACGTCACCTAATAGACGTCAACTGAAAAGGTTTTTACAAAACCGACGTCTATATTACCCTAATAGACGTCGACTTTTACAATACCCGACGTCTATTTGGCGATGACTATTCACAATTCTGCACTTGCACACCTCCATTTGGATGCAGGAGGTTCAACATTCACCCATAGTGTTGACTGCTTTGGCTGCTCTGTGGATCAGTGTTGGTAGCTTCTTGGGATGGTATTGATGTTGGTTGAGGGGTCTGGGTGGCAGGCTGCAACCTCAACCTTCCTACCTTTTCTCCTCCTCTTACCACCTCTTCTACTTATGCAATAGCAAACAAAAATATTCTTTAGGGCACACTTACTAAATATGTAAAAGTAAAATATTTTCAAATTTGACTTGTAAGTGTCAAACCTTGCTGCCTTTTTTTCTTGAGAGTGAGACCTATTGGCTCCTTGCATTTCCTAACATGGTGACCTAATAGTCCACACTTAGTGCATTTCTTGAGCCATCCAGTGTTACTTGGGCCCATTGATCATTTATATGTATTTAGCTTTGGTCTGCCTGGTCGCCTCTTCACTAATGGAGACATTATGCTAAATCCCTGTATTGGCTGCCACTCTGACTTATCTGTCATTGGATAAATACCTACCTCATAAGCTCAAGCATATGCTTCCCTAGTAAACCAAGGTCCCACATAATCCTCCCACATAGCACCCCTTACTGAGACAATGAAAGCAGCTGCATGTTGACATATTAGCCTAGTCACATGCCAAACTCTACAAGTGCAACTCCCCTCAATCAAGTCAACAATGCATCTTTTGTTGGTTGAAGACATTTCAGCCTTGGAATGTGGACATCTTATAATGATGAAGCTTCCTAGTTGTTTTGACATCTTAGCTACCCAAGTTCTTGCTTTTGGCACCAACTGATATGACCAATTTCTTACCTCTTCGTGCCTATTGTATATGGTTTGCAAGAACTTTTGCCTCAAATCGTTAACCATGGTGACAATAGGATGATATCTTACTGCTCTGATATAGTTGTTGCAAGACTCACTAAGGTTGTTTGTATTATAATCACACTGTGCTTCACAACCAAATTGACTCCTTGACCAGATTTGATCATTATTTTCAACCCTCAATAACCAATCATGTGTTGTATTTTCCTTGCAAATCAGTATGTGTGTATGCAATGGCAGCCACCTATAGTAAATTTAACAACGGAGCACTCTTAAATTTCTTCAAAAAGTTTTGATAGAGGTGTCTTGCACATGTGTTGTGCTCACACCCACCAAACACTTTATTAACCCCTTCTTCTAGACCCTTGCACCTATCACTTATAAGGACCAATCCATTTCTTTGGCCTACTACTTTCTTTAGAAACTCTAGACCACACCCAACTATTTTCACTCTCAAATTCCAAAATTGCAAAGACTACTGGAAAAAACTGGGAATTTCCATCCACTAAGGTGGAAGAAAGAAGGGTGCCCTTATAGTTACCCTTCAAATGACAATCATCTAGTCCAAGAATGGGTCTACACCCATTGACAAAGCCTTCTATGATACCCTTCAAACACACAAATAGTCTCAAGAAGGAACCATCTTGTGGTTTCACTTCATGATGACACTCCTTGGGTTATTTCTGTTCATTTCCCAAACTAAGGAAGGGATCAATGCATACTATTATTCCTGACCTCCTCACAACTTCTTCATTTCAATTTCCCTACCCCTACAAACTCTATGATAGGGCAGGGTCAAGTGGAATTTCCTATTTAATTGATCACTAATATTCTTAACAAAGATTGTCATCTAGTGCAAGTCACTCCATGCACTGATGCGCTATCCACTACCTATTTTATATCTTAGAAGCACAATTATTTACTGATGAGCAACTATGTGGCAACCTCATCATCTTGATTTTAAAATTTTCCGATCACTTAGCCTAGATGTATGTATTCTCAACTTAAATGAGAGATCTCTACACCTAGTTGTCACAATATCTAGTTGGCTTTTCAATTAGGTAATCGCACATTCATTCAATATGCAATGGGTTAGCAAACACATTATGAAGGATGTCACATTTGGAAACTTTTCCCAAAAGCCATGTCAGGATTGGACAAGTTCACTAAGAGAGGCTAAAGACCTTCATCCACAGCAAGAAAATCATTCTCATCCTTTCCCTGGTAATCAAAATCCACTACATCACTACCACCACTATTATCATCATCTTCATTAGAAATTACATACTCAGAGTTTGTATCACTACTACTACTAGAAAGTAGATCCTGCCTGATCCTTCAAGCATGAACTGACATCACAGGCTTGGTTTAGAGTTACATGGGAGTGTGCAACTTATTTGGCGGTCCCAAACAGTTGGAACTGGGGGGTTTATGTTGCTCAAGTTCCGACCCTACACTTCCCATCACACTAGGTACTTTATGAGTTGTAGTCACATTAGGTTGTACATCCTCCTCTATTTCTTTCTGAAGTACTACCTCAAACTGCTCCTCTATTCCTTTCTCAAGTACTACCTCAGGCTGCTCCTCAATTACTTTGTCAGACCTAACCTTAGGTTTCTCCTCTATTTCTTTCTCATGAAGTCCAACCCCAATTGTGGTGTCATGCATTTTCTCACCAGTAGCATGTATGTGCAAGTCAAACAGTGGATTGGTGAATCTAAGAGCCCCTTCACATCTTCCTCAGTAATCAGACTTCTAAAGTCTTTCCTAACAATGCTTGGAATCTTGAATTTCATATTAACAAATTTCACTAGATTTCCACTTCATTGCAGTCAAGATCTAGCTCTTGACTACAGAAATAGTCAATTCCTCAACCACCACCATTAAAGCTACCTTTTAAAACCCCACAACCCTATTCCGGCCCTTGTTCTTAACCCATCTACTGCCACAGTGCAACCTAATCCTCAAACTAGCTCCCAAATCAAACACTGGATAGAAAAAGCAACATAAACACATAAACATAAACATACAACACATAAAGTCACAAAACAAACAAAACATGAAGAACTGCAAACATAATACTAACCTACCAACAAAACTACATTTTTTCATGATAAAAAAATAAAGTCAAAAAACATGATAAACAAATAAAGTCACAATTTTTTTAATGATAACATACAACATGATCCCACAAAGGAAAAACTGGAAACATCATACTAGTCTACCAAGAAAACTACATTTTTTCATGATAAAACCAAGTATAACATACAAATGGAAAACAATCATATAGAGGGACGGATGAACTCACTATCATCATTTTCCCAACAAACCACTTCTTGTGAGTACCATCGTCTGATATGAAACTCGATCACTCGTGTTAGCTCTTTAGTGATCTTCCTTGCCTGGAAGTTGGGTTGTGTCGGCCTCCAATATGGAGATTCGGGTTGGGTTTTGGGGAATTTGGGGGAGAGAGTCGATCTCAAGTTTGGGGAACGGTGGAGGAAGTTGGGGAAGATTTAGGGGTTGAGGTTAGGGTTTTCCAAGGGTTTGGGTGAATGAGGGTAACAAATGGAACGGGGTGGCCACATTTTGGGAGGACAGGGGACGGAGGAGCTGGGGTTTGGGATTCAACAGGTTCGGGGAATTGGGGGAAAGGGTAAATGTTTTAAAGGATTTGGGGCTTGGTCAGGTTTCGAATTGGATGACTAATTCATCATTTGTCGGGTTTGTTTTGATTGGGTTCGTCAAGGTTAGGGTTTATTTGAAGGCACCTGGTCAAGTAAGGTTGTGATTTGCGTTAGTCATTAACAAAAAATTAAGTAAACCAAATCAACGTTAAAATTGAGACCGTACTGACGAACATTGAACGGTCGTTGACGTAAGTCCTACGGCGTCGGTGTGTGGTGGGATTCACTGACAGGGGAGGCGTACATGCGCAATTTATATTGACATGCAGGTGTACTTGAGGCAATATAAAATACTTAAGTGTATATCGTCAATTACGTTTCTCAGAAGATGTAAAGTAGCAAAAATCCTGAAAAAGAATGTCGTTGTGACCGAGGAGAAAAGAGACTGGTAGCATACCGCGGTATTGTCCCATACCTTCTTTAATTTCACATTGTGCTTCTAGTCTTCTCGCATCATTATTTGCTATTTGATAACTTTAATGTTCTCATCATGTATAGAGGTTGGGCATGCTCTCGTTGGAGCACTTATGCCCAAATATGTGTAGGATCGATATGTCCCTAAAATATCTAATCAAATTACACTTAATCCCTACTTAAGTTTAATCGAAGATATGCGTTTGAAATAAACAATGAAAACAAGTAGAGATAACAATGGAAACCACAAGTGGACAAGGGGATTTTTTAGAGGTTCGACATCTCGCCAACTTCCTCTCTAGCATGTTCCGCGAGCTCCGCCTACGTCTTCACTATCCACTCCTCATTCTAGGTCGGGAGAGAATGCCTTTACAAAGCAAGCCTTGCGAACACCCTCGCAAGCTTGATTTCCTCTTCTCACAATCTGAGAAGGGTCACTTCGGGCTTTCACCAAAGTCTTTACAAGTTACCTCGGGCTTTCACCGAGACCTTTTCTTCTTTGACAACAATGTTGAGTGGATCACACACTCTCTAACTTGAGCACACTTTCAGTATGATTGGAATTGGATCAAAGTGGTGGATGTTTAAGCTTGAGTGTAGGATTTGGGAGAAGTCTCTCTAGTATATGGAGCAATTGGAAGAGTGAAAGATGTGTAAATAAGGTGTGCGGACCTCTATTTATAAGCTCCTAAAGGTGTATAGCGGTTGGGGAAGATTTGGTTGAAGTTTGTGTAAGACACACAAAACAGAAAACTTAAGTTCAACAAATCTGTTTAAACCGGTCGACCGGTACGGGAAGATCAGTCGATTGTTCCATGCAATTTAGGAACCGTTCAAACCAATCAACTCATTGGTCGAACCTAAACAGCTATCACTTAAGTGAGCGGTCTAACTAAATCCAGGGGACAGTCGATCGTTCTAAAGGTTTTGACAAGGTCAAGGTAGATCGGTCGAACACAAGAAGAAGGTTCGCTCGACCAAAAATAACATGCAGTTTTGGTGGACGAAGTTGTCTTCATCCGGTCGACCGTCAGGAAGACATCGTTCGACCAGTGGCAAAATGTATTTTGGGGTATAGCTAAAATATACGAATACGACCGTTGGAGAATACGACAATGTTAATGATCATTCGAAAATTACTGGTCAATCGGTCAACCGGAAGGTAAGAATCGGTCTACCATTTGGGTCAGGTAAAATCATTATTTGTGAAACCTTCAACTGTTAGAACCGTCGAATGGCGAACTGGTTTGGGTCGACCGTTCATAGCAGACAGTTTAGGTTTAGGTTTAGGTGAATTTCCTACCTAAGTTTGGGGGACTTATTGAAGTTCAAATGATGTAAAATTTTGTATGTGACTTCTACAAAGAACCTAATGTGTATGTGAATAGGTTTTAACTCTTCTATTCTCAAGTTCACATAGGTTTCTAAGACTCAAATAAAAGGTAAAATTACATGTCCTCAATAAGCTTGATAACATGTATTGACTTCATTCCATTCTTCCTTGAATTTTGATCACCTGTAGATGTTAGCACAATACAATATATCTTCTATTCATTATTTGTGTTACTCTACATTTGATTGTGATTAAGTTATGTTGATTAAATCATCAAAACACGGATTTAGGCTAAAAAGGCAACAATATGACCCGTCCTAAAGATCTTTATCATCGCCCGTGGTCAGGCTGGTGGATTGTCCTTCTTTGCGCCATGTGAAGAAATACTTGAATCCGAACTGTACAACAGGAGCTACCTAGAGAATCAAATGGTTGTTGTGCTTGGTTGAAGCATTGCTGGAAAAAAGGTTTATAACGTCGGATATTAAGGGGGTACAATGTCGGGTTAACCACCTTGGTTGACCAACGTGGTAGGTGGGGACGCTATACGGGAGTTCTCTTTCACGTCGATCTGTCATGATAGTGGGGGTCTACCACGTCAGTTTTAAAGAAAATCAACACGGTAGACCCCTTAATCAATTTCTCCATTTTTTGATTTTTCAGTTTTTATACCCTACTACGTCGGTTTTCTATAAAACTGACCTATACTACGTTGGTTTACTATAAAACCGACGTAGTATGGTATTTTTTCTTTTTGAATTTTCCGTTTTTGGACCCTACAACGTCGGTTTTCTACAAAACCGACGTGGTAGGGTTTTTTTTGTTTTTTAATTTTTTTAATTTGATGTCTATAATATACACTCAATCCCTGCAACATTCATATTCAATTTAGCAACATTCAAACCATCACAAAAAGTGGATGTCTTTGTTATAAGTTAATATTATTTATTTGGAATAAACGTTAGATATGCCAAGAACATGCTAGATGTGTCTATTTACACAGATAATTCAGAAAATAAAGGACCACTTATTGTTTCAGACATCGGAAATTCAAAATACCTGAGACTCCAAGATGAGACTTCAGCAGGAAGAGGTTTCAAGTTTGTATCACACCTTTCTAAGTTGGAGTCTTCGCAGTATCCCCTGAAGTCCACATAGACGTCTTTAACCTTCTTTGCACCTACGTTGTAACCAAAAGAGAATGGTAAGGTTTAACAATGCTAAAGCTTTAGCTCCACCTAATATATCTTGCTTTTATTTTTCTTTTCTGTATGTTTAGATCACTTTTGGATTTCCTAGAATTGTTTCAAATTATACTTAGCTAGTTTAATCTTACATGTCAAACACCTTACCTTGTATTTGGAAACTGCAAATCAGTCTACATGAAATTAGCGAAATACTGATCTGGTTCAAGTCATGTGTCACCATATTTTGCACTTCACAATCAGGTCCCTCCGGATTTTCACTTGGGTCCTTCCTGATTTGCGATGCAGTCCTTGTGCAATACAAACAAGTCCAGAACCCTCCAAATCAGTCCAAACAAGTCTGAACGGTTACGTCTCTTCATATAATAATGACCCACCCTTGCCGAAGTGAAACGTCCCATGATGGGACATTTCACATCGACATGTGAACATTTACCATGTTGACCATGAAGTGTAATTGAGCATCATCGAACCCATATCGAGTTTCTATATAACACATATCGAGTTCAACCAAACCACAGTCAAGTATAACTATCGAGCATACACATCGACCCACACTATTTATCCTATACCGTTGAGTACCATCAAACTCGATCAATTTCTAAAATAGTTTAAAATATTGAGACATAGAGAGAGAGATCCAGAAGATGTTAGTGGTCTCACGATTTAGGTAGTGGTATTTTGCGAAGAAGTTGAAAGATAAGAATAATTTTCAAAGGATGTCAAAGTGGGGTTTTTTTAGAGGTTGGGCCGTTTGAGGCATAAAAAGTCAAATTTTCCATTAGTAATTAAGTGAGAGAGACAAGAGAAGCACAGTCCATATCTGGGTACGTGTCTTTTTGTGGAATTTCTGATATCAATACTTCGGGTTGAGGTATTAACATCACGATTATAGTGGCATGAACATTAATTGTTCGTGGAAACGTGGGGAACGTTTCCTTAATATTATCATCTCATGTTGGAAACCAATGTATTAGAAATTATGGAAGCATGGACCGACCGGTATGGAAGATTATATAAAATTGAAAGATATTCACCAGGAACAAATCATGAAATATTCCAAGATTTATGCATTTGGATCTTAGTTGTGACCGGAAAATGATTGGGCTACCTACCGAGAGGCATACTGAATTCTAATTTAGTCTTGAAATAGTCAAAACAATCAATCTTATTTTAACATTTGTATTCATATATGCTTGAAATCTAAAATTGAGATAGAGTAGAGTAAATACCAAAAACAAAAGGATTTGGCTACCCTATCATAAAGAAAAAATTGTAGAAGCCTGGCCATAGCTTCATTACTTGTGGTTAACATTGTGTCGTTGCAAACCTAATTCAAGATTGCTTGATTGAATACAAGGGATAATCTCATCTCACTTGAATCAAATTTATTAACAGAAATAAATTTGCTACTTTTGATTGTCAGGGTAACAATTCCTACATTAATATGTGATGATCGTGACTATTTAAAGAACTGATTTTGTAGTTGTTTTAGTTTACATAGCTTGATATGTTGGCCAAATACCCATCTTACACATTCACAAAATGAAAAACACTACAAAAGAGCTTCTTATTATTAGCGCTCATCTGATACTCAGTGCTTCTAAGTCTCTTTTGTATACTTTAAATGCAAGTCTCTTCTAATATACTTTGGCATCACCTGTATACTTTAAATGCAAGTCTCTTCTGATACCCAGTGCTTCTAAGTCTTTTCTAGAATTCTCTTTATTTTTGCTTTTTTGTCCATATTGTCCTCAACAAATTATTACACACATTATGCTCTGTATGCATCACATCAATATTATGCCGAACTAAAATATCTTTGTAGTATAGGTTAGGATCAATGGCCTACTTAATATCTAACTAAATTAAGTTTAATCCCTACTTAATTAGACAATAGATGTAGCGGAAACGAATTAAAAGCAAGTAAGGGAAAAGAAATGCAAACCACAAATGAACGTGAATTTTACAGAGGTTTGGTCACCTGCCTATGTCCTCTCTTGCAAGCTCCACTCGATACTTCGAGCTCCGCTCACGTCTTCATTATCCTCTCCCCATTCCGGGCTGGGAGACAACACCTTTACAATCTTCAAGCTAGCGAACAACCCTAACCTAGCTTAGAATCCTCTTCCCACAATCCAAGAAGGATGCTTTGGGCTTTCACCGGAGCCTTTACTCCTTTGACAACAAAGAACTTGAGTGGAACAATACTCTCTTGCTTGCGCACACTTTGAGTATGATATTGAAATGATCAAAGATGTAGAATTTAGGCTTTGAGTGTAGGATTTGGGATTTCTTGATTGGGAGAAGTCTCTCTAGTATATGGAGCAATTAGATGTGTAAGAGATGTCTAAACAATGTGTTTGGACCTCTATTTATAAACTCCTAAAGTTTTCTAGCCGTTGGGGATTAGTTCATTGATTGGTGTAAAGAACATACAAACAAAAATTAAGATTTAGCAAATTTGTCCCACAATGGTCGACTGGAACGGGCAAAATGGTCGACCATTTCTTTAATAATAAAGAAACGTTCGAACCAAAAGCACATCGGTTTAACCAACTGGGTTTTAACTTAAGTCATCGGTCAAATATAGGAAAGGGTTTGGTCGACTGATCTAGGGGTTTTGTTCAGGGTAAAGGTATATCGGTCGAACAAAAGAAATGGTTTCGTTCAACCGAAAATGGTAGGCACTTTGGGCTCAAAAACGTGTTCAACCGGTCGATCGTTTCTGGGTCAACGTTTGATGGGTTGCGAAATGTATTTTACGGGTAGGTTGGATTTATACGAATACAACAATTGTATAATACGACATAGGTAATGATCATCTGAAAAATACGGAAATGGTCAACCGAAAGGTCCAAGCGGTCGACCGGATGAGTTAGGTAAAATCATTGTAGGCTAACTGGTTGAAACGCTCGAACTGCGAACTAGGTTCGGTCAACCGTTTCTCATAGGCAGATTAGGTTTAGGTGATTCTCCGATCACGGTTTGGGTGATCTACTTAAGTCTAATTGATGTGAAATTTTGTGTGTGACTTCTACAAGGAACCTAATGTTGTAGAATTTCATGTCCCTATGTATGTATATATTTTTAAAAAATTAATACAAACATACAAGATTAATTTCATATTTTCGTTGATTTTACATACATGTATTTGTTTATTCTAATATCATGCATTCCTACTATTAAAATAAACAAAAGATAGAGGATCATACCCAAAGGCTCTCTAAAACCTTTCAGAAGATCCTGAGTTCCGTTGCTCGTCAAATCGCTCGGCGATTCGCCTACAAGTGTTGAAGAAACTCTAAACAAGATTAGAGAGAAAGGAGCTTGTCAATCAATCTCTAATTAAGCTTAGAATCTAGCTAATAACCCATATTTAAGCTCCTGAGATTTCTATCTCCAAAACTTAATACTATTAAGAGATTTTCGTGGTGATTAAGTGAGAGATTAATGAGAGAGAGAATTTTTGCATTAACATAAACAAGTGGGATGAGGGGTCCTTTTATAGGCTCACAAAACATCATTTATCAAGAACTATTCTTTAGTCATGACCTCTTGTTTATTCCCTCCTAAAATTAATCTCAAATTGGCACATAAGCATCCTCAAAAGCGTTTGATTAAATCTGGAATTAATTCAACACATGATCTAATTATTCTCTTAATAATTCAGACAAAAATCACATTATTCGGCTCACCGAGAACTCTTCTCGGTTAACCGAACCATTTGGTTTTAACACACGTTCGGTTGACCGTGAGCTAGACAGTCGACTGAATATACATGAGAAAAATTTCCTGGCAAAATTCAGACGGTCCGCATCTTGCTCTGGTCGACCGTTGACCCACCAAAATTTCTCCTCGCTGAATCTCATCGGTCAACCGTGTCAATTTTAATTATTACACCCCATAATATATACACCTCATATGAATTTATCCATGATTCTAATGATGTCAATTCTCATGACATATTGATTTTATTGATTCACCACATGTGTCCCTCTTTCACATGAAACCCGACACATCATATGAACTCAAAAGCAAGCTTCTTGTTTTCCAGTTTTGTGGTGTGACCAATAGGAGGATCTAAGCTAAATTGACAACGATATTAAACACTTAATATCTCAAACTATAAGCGGTATCTAGCTACACATTATAGTTACCCAATTAACAAAGATGTCTTTGTTCCACTCTAACTAAACACGATCCATTTAGTGATGTAAGTGCACAACTTTTGTCCGTCCCTTGCCTCATGATATTAAGAATATATACAAAGTAGAAATGTGTCACCATTGTATTATATTCATTTCTTGATCTCTTTAAGCTAATTATAACTATGTAACTTAACTCAAGTTACATTGTTCACATTATAATTTTGCTTTATCAAGGGGCCCACTAATATCATCACTCAATGAAGAGGGGCAATGATAATCGTTTGACTAACTATCCTTACCAGCACAAGTCATGTTTAACCAACTATTGACTTTATCAATATACTCATTGATAGCTTTTGACAATAATACAATTAAGCACTTCTTGAGTGAAAGGATACAAGTCTCATATCTTAGGATCCAAGACACAGTAAAAAATGAATGACAAGAAACACAATTCCATAATGTTTTACTTGTTAGGTCTCTTTTATATACTCGTGTCGTCAATTATTTGTAGAGCTACAACAATCGATGACCAACACGACAATCTTATCTCGGTGATTAATGTTCCATATTAATTACCATGATTGTGAATAACTTTTGATTTATGTAAACCATTATCTTTTAGAGCTCTACGGTTAAGCACCAAACGCATCTTCCTTAACACTTCCAAAAGACGAATACCATAATCAATGAACAAAATGTTTGCACATCCAATTCATAACAATTGATATATAAAAGTAAAACTTGTAGAACACATTCCTTTCAATCTCCCACTTCTTATCAAAGTTTTATTCCACATACATTCTCAATGTAAAAAGCAATAATAACTAGGGTAACCATCTCTAATCACTCATCAAGCCAATCAACATGGTTCCTCAGACCCATGGACTCGAAATACATTTCGCCCTTGGCTTGGGATAAGGGTTTGGTGAATGGATCACCTGTGTTGTTGATTGTGTCCACCCATAATAAATTTATTTTTCCTTCGTCGGTGGTTGAGTCGGTCGTAGTGATTTGACTCCAACTACGCTAGCACATGGCTCCACCGTCTAGAATGATGACATATCCTTATTGCGACTTCTTATTGTCGAGATCACTTATGAAACTCGCATCTGAATAACCTTCGGCTATTAGCTCCCTTTGTTCTCCATAAACAAGAAACTTATCTTTGGTCCAGTTAAGGTACCATAGAATATTCTTGACCGCAATCCAATGCTCAGGACCTACGTTGGATTGGTGACGACTTGTCACGCTTAGAGCATATGAGACATCAGGTCTTGTGCAAGTCATCACGTACATGATCGATCCTATTGCCGAAGCATAAGGGATATCCTTCATGTACTCCAAGTCTTTACGTGATTCAACACGTTGAGACTTCTTGAGTTGCACACCCATACTCATTGACACGTTGCCCTTTTTGGAGTTGTTCATACTGAACTTTTCCAAGACTTGTCAATGTATGTACGTTGACTTAGGCCAATGAGTCTACGGGGTCTATCTCTATATATCTTGATTCCCAAGATGTATTGAGTCTCACCCATATCTTTCATTGAAAATGGAGATTTTAATGAACTTCACGTTTGCTCAAGCAAAGGTATATGATTTCCCATGAGGAGTATGGCATCGACATATAAGATCAACAACACTATGTGGCTCCCACTAACCTTCTTGTATATACAAGGTTCTTCCTTACTATGGACGAAGTGAATATTTTTGACTTCTTCGTCAAAGGGTTTGTTACAACTTTTTTATGCTTGCTTCAATCCATAAATGGATCTTTGAAGCTTGCATACTTTCCCGCTATTCTTTGGATCTTCAAAACCTTGAGATTGTACCATGTACACATCCTCATCCAAGTGCCCATTATGGAACGCCGTTTTGACATCCATTTGTCATATCTCAATATCATAAAATGCGACAATAGCGATCATAATCCGAATAGACTTGAACATGGCAACTGGTAAAAAAGTTTCATCATAGTCAATTCCTTGAACTTGAGTGAAACCCTTTGCTACAAGCCTCGCTTTGTAGGTTGTCAAGTTTCCATCCATGTCCATCTTCCTCTTGAAAACCCATTTATTTTGAATGGCCTTTTTCCCTTCAGGAAGGTCAACCAAGTTCCACACTTGATTATCATACATGGATTCTATTTTGGATTCCATCGCTTAAACCATAGTTTGGAGTCCTCTCTTTCCATTGCTTCTTGAAAGGTCGAGGGATCATCAGTATCTAGTACCATGTTCTCATGAAGTCCCAAATACATATCAGGTTTCTTCCTTTCCCTCGTTGACCTTCTAAGTTCTTTTGGTTCTACGTGTACTCGAACTTCTTCCACAATTTCTTGCGGAATTGGTTCGTGTTCGATTCTCGAACGTGCACTAGGTGTGGAAGATTGAGTTTCTCTCACAATTGCTTGTGAGGGTCTCTCACTCACGCTCCCACTAACCAAAGGAACCTCGGTTGGGCCTTCATGATCTTGAATGTCACCATTCATATCATGATCTTGTACAATATCTTAAGTTTCCTCAAGCACACTCTACTCCCACTACATTTAATTCTTTCCAGAAATTACTTTTCTAGAAATACGGCATCCCTCTCTACAATTACTCGATTGGAGGTTATATCCTAAAAGTAGTATCCTCTTGTCTTACGAGGATAACCTATAAAGAAGCATTTATCTGCTTTTGGTTGAAGTTTCGTTGACATCAAGCTCTTGACGTAGGCCTCACAACCCCAAATCTTGAGAAAATTGAACTTAAGGTGGTTTACCACTCCATAGCTCATAAGGCATTTTCTCTACGGATTTGGATGGAACATTTTTAGTGTGTAAGCCGCAGCTTCTAGTGCATACTCCAAAAGTAAAACGGCAATTCAGCTTGACTCATTATTGATCGAACCATGTCGTGTTATGTCCTTATTCCTCCTTTCGGATACCCCATTCCACTGAGGTGTACCGGGAGGGGTGAGTTGTGGTACAACACCACACTCCTTTAGGAATGAGTCAAATTCGGTACTTAAGTACTCACCTCCACAATCCGTTCGTAGAGACTTGATTTTCTTGTTGAGTTGGTTCTCTACTTCATTCTTGAATTCCTTGAACTTGTCAAAGGATTCAGTTTTCTTTCTCATTAGAAAAATATATCCATAACGACTATAGTCATCCGTGAACATAATGAAGTACCTAAAACCGTCTCTTACACTAGTAGTCATCGGACCACATACATCGGAATGTATCAAATCCAACAATTCATTCGCTCTCGGTCCTTTCTTCTTGAAAGGCCACTTGGTCATTTTTTCCCATTAGGCAAGGTTTGCACGTCTCCAATGATTTAAAATCAAGTTGACCAAGAATGTTAGCTTCTTGCAATTTCTTGATACGTTTTTCGTTTATGCGACCAAGACGATAGTGCCACAAGAGTGTATCATTCACGTGAGTAGTTTTAAGCATTTTGTTATTGATGTTTAAGATTTGTTATTATTCAATTCAAGCAAATATAAATTATTCCTCGCGAATGCATTTACATAGAAAATATCATTCTTCGATATAGACAAGCAATAATTTGAAATATTTATATTAAAATTATCCATATCCAAACATGAAACCGAAATAATATTATTGCTAATCAAAGGCACATAATAAACGTTCTTTAAACATAAATTTAAACAACTAGATAATTGAAGCTCCACGGAACCTTGTGCAATCGCAGCAACGCTCGCACCATTTCCGACCATCAAAATCATCTCATTCTTCATGAGTTTCTTCCTATCCTTTAGTAGCTACACATTAGAAATTATGTGAGCACAAAATCCGGTATCAATTACCCAATCATGGACAGAGGTGACTAAATTTATCTCAATAAAAAATATACCTTTGGCATTTTTGGGGCGTTTACGATCAATCACTCCATTGTCAAGGTCTTCCTTGTACTTGGGGCAATTTGGCCGGATGTGTCCCTTTTCACCGCAGTGAAAGCAATCCGTGTTGGGAGTCAGAGATTTCAAAGAATTCCCCTTAGAGGCACTTGATTGACATCATTTCATGCTTATATTTGTATCTTATATCCATTATCTTACACCTAAGCAATGCTACGTGACGAGTTTTACGTTTGAATTTTAGAAATAAAGAGGTTTGAAGAGAAGAGCCATGAAAGGACCCAAAAGCAGGAAAAAGGACTTAATTGTGAGACCTGGGGACTAAGATGCAAGGGAGAAGGACATGAACGTAAGACTGGAGGACCTAAGAGCAAAACAGAAAACTCCACACCATCATGGGGAGTATTTTGGCAATTCAATTCGGGTCGGAGCTCCAACAAGTGACGTAGATGCATCCAACCAACAAATACATCAAGCAAAGCCCAACATGAAAACCAAACGGATCTGGAACTTATAGACCGCCAATTGGCGGTCTGGGACCGCTAATTGGCGGTCCAGATAGCTATGGATCCGCTTAGCTTTTAGGAGCACGTGTATTAGTGTATTCTTAGTCTATTTTTTGTATTTGTTTAGTCCTACATCAGGGGAATGTCCCAGATTAGCTTTTTTCATGCTTATAAATAGAACTCTTCACCTTCCATTGTATCCATCTCTCTCTTGGTGGCCTTCTTCCCTACTAAGAGTGAAGCCTTGAAGCAAAACTCTGGTGGAGGAAGGGCTGCTTGTAATTTGGAGTGAGTAATAGTAGAAGTTTTGTAGTTAATTGTTGTTTGCTTTAGTTTTTACATTGCTTAGTTAATTTCAATTTACATGTCTTGCATGTTTCTTTAGTCTCATGTTCTTTTAGTTTCTTTAATGTTTCTTGCTTGCTTAGATTAATTTCATTTCAGTATTATGTTTCATTTTGTTAATGTAGTTAGTGTAATGAGTAGTGAGTAGATTCATCCTCATTTGGGGGGTGGAGAAATATGTGATATAATCATGTAGTGTATTAAGTGTGTCTTATCTTAATCCCTTGAGCTTTATATGATTTCCATAACCATTTAATGGGTTTCCACTCTTATCTTTGATATGCTAATGCTCTTGAATGAAGCTTAGCCTATGCTTTGATAAATGGACCTATTTTACGGGGAATGATAAAGTTAGGATATGGATGGAATTAATATTGGAAACACAAGTTGTAGTGTATGTACTCTTGTTGTCTTTACCTTGGTTAATGTCTTGTATGTTTTAATGATAATGTGTTATCTTAATTCATGTGGAGGCATAGTAGGGTCTAGTCTTTCTACTTGAGTTCATTTAGCTTCATTCCAATTATTGTCTTGTATGCTTTAATGATATGATCTTATCTTAATTAATGTGGAGGCAAAGTTAGATTTAGTTTTATGATTTCATGCACTACATGTTGTGAGGAGTTTAATTAAACACACACACACACATCTTTTATATTCACATTATTTCTCTACCCCTTATGGGGTTTAGTTTCTTGCTTCTTTTCCATTTCCACTTGCAGCTTAGTGTAGTTTAGTGTAACCAATCTTTCTCTCCTTTCTTTACCACTCGCCTTCGCACAAACCAAACGTCGACACACCTCCCAGTGGACGACCCATATTTGCCACCGCTTCAACGCGGTCGTGCACTTGCGGTTTAAATAAAACGAATCAATTAGCACTCACACGAGCACCTCCTACTCCCTTGTTCTTGATTGGCGTATTTTTGGTGAATTTGCATTTACATTTGGTGATCTTCTTGCTCCCTCCATGGACGGCTAGGACGTGCTTGTCCCGACCCTTGCCCATGTCAACTTCAGCTGTTTTGAGAGCGTTGTGAAGTTCCTCAAGACTCACCCCTTTCTCACGCACATGACAGTGCATAATGAAGTCCTTGTAGGACAGGGCTAAAGGACCAAGAATCAAATCTTCCGCAATGTCATCGGGCATCGGGGGAGAGAGCTTCAACAACTTCTTAAGGTATCCTTGCATCGTTAGAAAATGCATGGATACCAATGTTCCATCCACCATGTGGCACCTTGTGAGTGTGATGGTGGTCTTATAGCGCTCTTTTCTAACACTATCCATGAACATCTTTGTTAAATCTTCCATGGTCTTCTTGGGTTTTGAATGCAAGTCTTTCACTTGAAGCGAGTCACCCATGGAGGTCAACATTAGACCGTGAACCTGGTTCTCTTGGTCTTCCCACTTGGCTTTTGCCTCTTTCTTACTATCAGGAGCGCGAGGCAAGGGCATGCTGGGCTTGGTGCGGCGCGAGAAGGAGAGTGTGCGTGAGGTTGCAGTCTGGAGGCGTCGTTGGAGCTCCGGTGAAGTTTGTCGTTCTTCGCGAAGAAGGTATGCCAAGTTCTTGCATTAGAGGTTTGTTGTTCACCGACGACGAGGAAACGACATAAAATCCTTGGCTGGCGCAAGGTTGTTGTCGGCCAACGGTCGACCGGTTTCCTTCGGCGGTCGACCGGTTTGGTGTTTTGCTCGACTTTAACCAACACTGGTCGAACGATGCCTTGTGTGGCGGTTGACCGGTCGTGCGTGTGCTGGTGAGTCGAGGTTTTTCTGGATGTTTTCGGTCGAACGGGATCCTTGGATCGTTCGACCGTTGCTTCGTGTTTCGCGTGGACCGGACGTTGACCATCCAAACGGTCGACCGTCCTAGACCTTTTGTCCGACCGAAACTTAAGTGAGCTTATGTTTATAGTATGTTTTTCGACCGTTTGTTGTGTCATGTTCGACCGGTAGATGACCTAGAATGCTAGGATGACCCTGGTAGTTTTTGGTCGACCGGGACCCCTGAGTCGGTCGACCGAATAGACTTGTGTGATTTTGACCAGACTCCGGATTTTGACCACGTTCGACCGTTGGGGATTTAGTTTTGAGCACAGAGTTCGACCGTTGTAGGCATTCGGTCGACCGATTTCTTTGCGGAAGTAGTCGACCGGTCCTAGTGAAGTGTTAGTTCTGTCCACAGAAACCCGTGTCCTCGCTTGGAGCGTGAGCCGGGAGGTGACGGTGGGTACGTTGCGTGTGCCTGCCCAGGGAGGGACGTGTGGAAGAGTGTGGATACTTGGGACGTGTCGCCTCTGCATTATAGAGGGTGACGTAGTTTATGATTTGACTCGTGTTAGAGTATCAGCCTGAGGGATTGCGGATCCCATTGCTTTAGCGAGCACGCAACTATCGTTGGGTGAAGTGACTAACGACCTGGAGGGCTACGGAGGCCACTACTCTGCTTTTATAGCGGCGGAGTTGGTGTCTACACGTGGAGCTCGATGACCCCGCGGACTTCGGTTCGGATCTGCCGATTGTCTGGACTTTGTGTGGCGGATATGTTCGACTGGCCTTGATAGGCAGTGATTGCACGTGCCCGTGCGGCCTGTGTGGCGGCGTGACGGCCCCTGTGCGTCCTGTGTGGCGGCAGGGAGGATCGCGTGTGGCCTGTGTGGTAGCGGCGATGGACTGCCGATGATGATTTCCGGCAGGTAGCTCGATTGGGCACCTATCGAGTGAGATACTGTGCGGTCTGTGTGGCGCCTATGATGGACCGACCTGAGCGACGGCTCCGTTGGTGTGGTGGTGGACCACGATGTTTTCAGATCTGATTCTACCTGCGCGGATGTGTGAATGCCTCCTCACCGATCCCTTGGCTTGTGTAGTCGCATGTGGGGATGTGTTGCGTACTGTCCACTAGATCATATGTGCCTACGGTAGGTCTCTACAGAGACCCGATGTTCGGCCCGTGCGGCCTGTGTGGCAGCAGGGAGGATCGTGCGAGGCCTGTGTGGCGGCGACGATGTGGTGGACCGTGCGGCCTGTGTGGCGGCGGCGATGTTGTGGACCGTGTGGCCTGTGTGGTACCGGTGGTTGTGGACCGTGCGACCTGTATGACGACGACGATGTTGCGAATCGTGGGGCTTGTGTGGCAGCGATGGCGATTGTAGACCGCGCGGCCTATGTGGCAGCGGGAACAATCATGCGACAGATGTCTGGTTTTGCCCTTAGTGGGAATGTTGTTTTATTGCTTGTATTCATGTCATGCTATACTAGTATGTTAGGGCATATAAGTGAGCTTGTCATACGGGTTTCCTTATAGAAACTCAGGCATTGTTGTTATGTTTATTTTCAGGACCGCGTTAGGTTCCGGCGGGTGGTGACTGAGGGAGATTGCACTTTTGGACTGGATCCTGTTGTCTACCTATTTTAGGTCGTCGTGATTACATGTATTATGTATTTCAGATTCTGATGTAATCACTCTTTTGACAAACTCTTATGTAATATGGTGCACCAGATATATTTGGGTATTTTTCGAGTAATGTCCCCACTCTTGATGGTTTTATCCTTGTGTTTCCTTTGATTTTAAAAGTTTAAATTTTCCACTGTTCGGGGATGTTACAAGTAGTCTATCATGCATCATATTCATGCTATATATTCTTAATTTTACCTCAACATTGTGCTACTTGAGTGTTTGTTATTATATTTCAGATATTAGGTAATAAAGAATAGAGGGAAAGAGAAAAATGACTTAAGCGTAAGAAGAAAGAACTTAAACGAATCAAAATGGAACTCTCTGTGATGCACAAGTACTCGTCTGCAAGGGAGAATGACTTGGACGTAAGACCGGATGGACCAAATAGCAAACCGAGAAACTCCACACCATAATGAAGAGTATTTTGGCAATTAGATTCGAGCACAGACTCAAACAACCAATCTGGGTGCACCTCACATGGCGAATTGAAGCAAGAAAGAACCTACCTGAAACCTTGTCTAATCCGACCAACCATGACCGTCAATTAGCGGTTTAGTATTCTCAGGATCCAACCCTGACTTCTCGTGGTTGTGTATTATGTTGTTTTTACCCATTTGTAGAAGTTTCATTAGTCCCACACCGGGGGATTGTCTCCAATTGGCTTTTTCTTGTCTATAAATAGAAATATTCCTCCTCCTTTGTAATCTATTATTTGCTTGGTGGTCATTCTCTCTAATTGGAATAAAACCTTGGAGCACAACTCAAGTGGAGAGATGATACTTGTCATGTGAGTCATAAATAAAATAAATCGTTGTTAGTTTCATGTTTTCTCTTTTAATTCCTGCATATTTAGCTTAATTTTTTATCTTGGTATAATTACTTAGAATGTTTTCTCTTCTTAATATGAATGTTAGCTTAATGAGTAGTGAGCAGTTACATCCCCCTTTGGGAGATGGACATGATGCACATTTATGTTTTGAGGTTTTGATGTTTGACGAGTTTTGATTGTGTAGACTTGAATGTTTGTATGATCATTGGGTTTGTTTTAATCATCTACTTGTTGAAGGGTTTTTGATGGGCTTTGTCATAAGATTTAGACACTTCTCATGCTTCGTTTCCTCATGTTTATTTGTTGAAATCTCATGTTGGGTATACATGTTAGTCGTGTGTTTGTATTAGTGTTTACTCACTCGATTGATTGAAGAAACTTTATTTTGATGAGTTTTGCCGTAAGATTCATTCACCTCTCATGCTTAGCTTTGTTCTTCACATGAGTTCCTGGTTTTTAATGAGTTTTGCCATAACTTTAGACACTTCTCATGTTGAGTCTCGTCTCATGATAATCGAGTAGTAATTGCTAATATGTTGTGTGAATGGAGTGATAGGTTTTGCCAAATCCTTAGACACTTCATATGCATGAAAACACACACACACATACAAGCTTACATGTGTCATTCATCACTTCTCTCACCTTATATATGTTCACACTCCACCCCTCAGGGGATTCATCCATATTTTGTTCCATATACATAGTTTGTTGAATTTTTCTAGTTGTCATTTGCATCGTAATCTAGTTTGTTTTGCGTTCGTAGCATAATTGTCTTTTAATAGTAGCGTAATAATCTATTCTTCCATTGTTATTTCCCACTTGATTTCTCTCACTCGAAGGTTGGCAATGCCTGCGGATCGACCCGCACTTGCCCCGTCTTCACCGACGGTCGTGCACTTGCGGTTATTTAGTAAAACGTTTAATAGGGCTCTCATTGTTCAAACCAGAGATGGAAAGTACTTCCTTCCTCAGCGATCTCCAACAGGCCAAGGTCGGGGCTCGCCTGGAAGACGAGAGGAAGACAAAGGGTCCTTCCAAAGTTCGCAAAAGCGGAGGGAGCGGGCAAGGCCGGAGGCATCGGATCCCTCGGATCTAGGAATGTCAGTGTGGATGGAGGAGGAGGAGAGGGAGATCGAGGTCTGTATGTTGAGGTCTACTTATTCAATATTAAAAACACTCCTTCCACGTCGGTTAACTAAAAAACCGACGTGGTAGGCTTTAAATTCTGTTTTTAAAACTATTTAAAAAATATTTAAAAAAACTCTTCAACATCGGTTAATTAAAATTGATGTGGAAGATCCCCTACCACGTCAGTTAACTGAAACCGACATGTTAGGGTTTGAAAATTTTTTTAAACAAACCTCCTACCATGTGGGTTAACTAAAATAGACGTGGTAGGGGCATTTTCCACGTTGGTTTGTAATTAACCGACGTGTTAGGGGCGACGTGGTGGGCTGATTTTCTAGCAGTGACCTCTAGCCATCCAACCACTCAAATCAGCATTGAAGTCATTTATAGGCCACAATAGAGCAACTCTCAACGTGAAGCATAAGTGAGTGTAAGCATCATAAGTATCTACACCACCTACCCAAAGTTTTTTAGCTCGTTAATAAGTAACTGCAAACAAACATCTATATTATTGTCAGGATAACTAGATACGATGAGTGGCATCATAAAGAATGGGTGCTTCATGCTCATTTGCAGTTAAAGATTGTAAGGCATGAGCATCACATGTCATACATTGTGTTGCATTTAACTAAGTGGTTGAAACCCATCTACGGCCAACCATAGTCTCACATTTCGTATTTTTGAAGCAAAAGTAGTTTATTTGTTCTCCAACTCAGCCAAACACTCATAATCAGCTGGATGACGTAATTTCCCGTCTTGTTCTCGTTCCTCTGGATGTCATCTTATCGACTTAGCTATATCAGCAATGAGATATAAACCTAAGAAGCCTTGGTTTGAGCGGGAAGTACCGCAAGCCCTCACTGGAATTCTTTTGGCTTTTTGGACACCACCAGTTGGAGTTGCTTCTTCATCTTCTACCTGCACTATTACCCAATGAAATTCGCCGCATACAGGGCATGCATCAACATTCTTGTTCTCTTTCCAGTACAATGTGGAATGGTTCTTCCACATATGTTTTCATAATGAAACCACAACTTATATGTATAGTTAGGTAAACAAACTCCCTCTGGAAGAAATCTCCCTCGGTATGGTAACAACTTATCAAAAGAATACCCCAATCATCTACTTGTGCATTTCAAGTGAAACGTTTTGATGACGAAATACAATTTCATGAATTTTGTTTTACATCCTGGATATACAGTTCATCCCTATCCTTTTTATATTTAATAAAGTTCTTGGCATATTTTGTGATCCCCAGTCTCAATCGGTTGTGGCGTTATCACCTTGAACAACATCGTGTGTCATCCCCACTATGTCATCAAGGTCATTCTCTTCTGACTCACTCACGCTCATTTATGATACCATTGTTGTGTTTAATCAGACGCTTGTACTTGTAATACTCTCTTTTTGATAAACCCACACCACATACTTATGAGCAAATCCATAAACAATGACATTGTCAATGACACGACCCCTCGACGCCCACTTCGTATTAACACTTCTTGCATGGGTATATAGGATCTTTCCATCATGGATATATTGGTTGTACGGACTAAATGCAACGTTTAGAAATCATTTCAAATTTTAGGTGAATGCTTGACTAATGTTGTTACCATTCATCAAACTTCTCTTAGAATCCATAAGTCTATCAATTTGAAACAAAAAGATTTTGAACATGAAGTTATGTTAAATTCTAAATTGAAATTACTATCGTGTTATCGATACAATTTAAAATTAGAGTTTTTTATAGAAAATTTGGCAGAACTTCTTCTAAAATTTCAATATTGAAAAATCTTCGAAGTCCTAGATTGTCAAGAAAAAAAATCCAACAACAAATTAAACTACTGACTCCATCTTATAATTCTACTTCTGCTTCTCATGTCCAAAATCCAAAAATACGGCAAAAGCATAAAGCTTTGAATCAAAAGAACCCAAATATAAGTATACAACTAATATTTCTTCTAATTTTTAACTAGAAAGTCAATGCTCATATTAAACCTTCACTTAACCACGGTATATAAATTTTATCAACCAAAATCCCCTTGAATCAACAAGTTCAAAATTGAATCCTCTTTGCAACCTAACAAAAAACAATTGTTTTCTTATGTAACTAACACTCCATCCACAAATTCCACTCAACCCTTCACATAAACATAAAATCAAATCAATCAACCCAAACCTCTTCAAATTGACGATGAATGTGTGAATAGTTAATGGAGACTTAAAGTTCGGGCACAAAGTACTACAAAACTTAAATACAATGGAGGTGATTGTCACATTTGAAATTGAGGCAAGGGAGTCAAAGTGAAATGGATGCATACTTTAGGCGAGGAAATTTTAACTTAACCCTAATAAGAATGCTCAACACGTGCGCATAGTACTCATTAGTCATTCTGTTGTGATTGATGAACTCATAACTAAAACTTATAAATAGGCAGTCATGGTTCCAAAGGCAGACAATATAAACTACATTTTTCTCTTCGTCATCTAAGAGATAAAACGAAGATAGTCGAGGCTTAAAAGATCTTGGTCTAGGTAACAAATTCTAGCTTCCGCAGTGGATAAAATTAAGTCCTCCAATTCATTTTATTTTACGCGTCAATATTGTCTATTGATTTAACGTATATCTATAAAAAATTCGTATTTGAATCATGTTTTTTAGATTCTATGGATCTATTTTTTTCATCAAAAAATACGTGAGGTAATGAACTAATAACAAACTAGAATAGAGGGCTAGCAAATGGTGGACAATCAAGTGCAACAACAAACTCGATCTGAGAGTCCAAATTCACGTCCCTAATCACCTTGTGCACCTTCAAATGAAAATGAACACAAGGAGGAGACAATATTGCTTCAAGAATCTGCCATTGCAATGGCAATGGACACCAAACAAAACCCTAACCCTAATCCAACTCCTTTCACTATCACAACCGTGGGTATCCTTCCATCATCTTTCCTGAAGCACATTGCATTGTAGACTGGTATAGTCATGAGCTCCAAAACCAAGCACAACAAAAATCTGCAAAACCCACCTTCCAATTTCGCCTGTGAAATCACATCATCTTAATTACATCGTAGTTACACAATATTTTAAGCTCAAACTGAAGGCTTAAATTATGTTTGATCAACTAGTAGTTTGAGTAATTGCCCTTTTATTTGCTTATTAGACAAACTGACTAGCTTACTTTACTAGTTGCTTTATGATTAGATACTCTATAACTGCAGCAAAAGTTTCAATTAAAATAATGCAACATGTTTTCACTTGGGGCACCTAGGCCATAATTGGTGTAAAGACGAGAGAGAGAGAGTGTGTGTAACATCCCGAAACAGCGGAAAATTTAAAAATTGTAATCAAGACACAGGAACTCAACAATCAAAGACGGGACTGTTACTTCTCATAAACAATAGCGGTGCACCAAAATTACATCAGAGTTTGTCAAAATAATACATGATTACAACAAAACGACAACAGAAGATAAAACGTAATCATGCCGACCTCAGCGGTCCGAGAAGAGGATCCGACTCCAAAATGCGCGTGCCCGCCGATCACCACCCAACTGGACCTACTGCGGTCCTGAAAATATATAACAACAATGCCTGAGTTTCCAGAAGGAAACCCCGTATGCCAACTCACCTATATGCATGCATTACACAAATGAACCTATCATACTAGCAGCGTGTGTTGGCATCGACAGAAATGGAAAGCAGTTCCCCCGAAGGATAAAACAGGACATCAGTCCGACAATCAACAACGAGTCTCCCGAGGAGACCTACTGCAGGCACATGCAGCCTTACAGCACGCGACATCGCACCCCCCACACGCAGCTACACTACTCAAGGGTTCGGCAGGGAGCCTCTGTCACGCCTGCGCGCCGATAGAATACAGATCTGCAAATCTCAGTGATCGGAGCCACAGGGACCAACGGGGCCGTCGCCCGGAAGGTATAACAACAACATCTCGGTAGGTGCCCAGCCGAGGAAAACAACATAGCCGGAACAGCCTCGGCCCAACAATCATCATCGCCGGCACAACCTCGGCGGCATCACCGGCACAGCCTCGGTGGCCCATCACAACGTCCGGCACAGCATCGGACGGTCCAGACCGAAGTCTGCCAGGTCATCAGGCTCCTCGAGCCGCAAACACCAACCACGCCGCTATAAAAGCACGGCAGCGACCTCCGTAGCCCGTGGGCCGGTAGTCACCTCACCCAACGCCAGTTGCGTGCCCGCACAAACAACAACATTGGGATCCGCGATCCCTCAGGCCTGCTATACTACAAAGTGCTAACAATCATCTCAAAAGTCACGGTCCATACATGGAGGTGACGCGTCCCGAACACCCACACTCATCCCAACGGCGGTCCCTGGGCAGGCACGCATCACGCGCCCACCGTCACCTCCCGGCTCACGCACAAGGCGAGGACACGGGTTTCCGTGGACAAAGTTGGCGTTCAAAATGGGAACCAGGAATTCTGTCCTGTGCCCAAACGGTCGACCGGAAAAGGTGATTCTGTCGACCGCTACCAGGAAGGAATTGGTCGACCGTTCTCCTGACACGGTCTACCGCTGCGCTCAAAACATAATCCCCAACGGTCGAACAAGGGTCTAAAACCGGTCGACCGAACGAGGTCAAAATCCGGAGTCTGGTCAACATTAAATTCAATCTACCGGTCGACCGACTCAGGGGTTGATTAACATCATTTCATGCTCATATTTGTATCTTATATCCATTATCTTTCACCTAAACAATGCTATGTTACGAGTTTTATGTTTAGTTTTCAGGAATAAATAGGTTTGAAGAGATGAAGCATAAAAGGACCCAAAAGCTGGGAAAAAGGACTGAATTGTGAGATCTAGGGACCAAGATGCAAGGGAGAAGGACCTGATTGCAAGACAGAGGGACCTAAGAGTAAAACAGAATACTTCACACCATTATGGGGAGTATTTTAGCAATTGGATTCGAGTCGGAGCTCCAACAAACGAAGTAGATGCATCAAAGACCACCAAAAGCACACAGAAAAGCCCAGAATAAAACTCAACTGGATCCGGACATTTTGGACCGCCAATTGGCGGTCTGGATTAGTCCAGATCCGCCAAGATTTCTCCTGGACTTGTATTAATGTTCGTTTAGGCTATTTTTGGTATCTGTTTAGTCCCACATCGGGGGATTGTCCCGGATTAGCTTTTTCCATGGCTATAAATAGAACTCTTCACCTCCTATTGTAATCACTCCATATTTTAAGTGGCTATTCTTCCTACTAGAAGTGAGGCCTTGAAGCACACACTAAAGTAGGAGGATGCTACTTTTAATGTGAGTCATTTTATCAATAAAGTTTTGTGTTTCTTTCATTGTTTGTTTTATGCTTCTTTTATTGTTTTAGTTTAATCGTCTTTTAATTCTAGCTTAGTTTTAATATGCTTTCTTTCCATAGTTTAATAATTAGTGTAATGTTTAGTGAGTAGTTCCATCCCCTTTGGGGGGTGGAGTAGATGTACATACATGCATTAGAGAATGGGATGAATGCTTTAATTTCAATGTGTTGATTAAACATGAATGTATGCTTGCTTGTTTAGGATAGAATTTATAACTTGATGAGTTTTGCCAAAATGATTAGACACCTGTCATGCTTGTTTAGGTTCTGAAATAAACAACTTGCATATGTAAATGTTAATCAACCAAGTTGGTGAATAGATTGATAGGTTTTGCCATAACATTTAGACACTTCCTATGCTTGATAAACACCACCTTCATGTGCTTAAAGAATGTATTCTACACCCACCTCTTTGCTTGTGTGCACTCACTCCACCCCTTAGGGGTTTTCCATTCCTGAAATTCCAGCACTTCTATTTTGTTCTTAGCTTAGTTTTTATTTGATCGTTTATTTCTTTGTTTCGCATTTCGTACTTCTTAGCGTAGTTTAGTGTAGAGTAGCGTAACCAACTCTCTTCTCCATTATTTTCGCCACTTGATTTCGTGCAAGCAAGAGGCTGCTCACCTCCCTGAGGACGACCCGTACTTGCCACCGCTTCATCGTGGCCGTGCACTTGCGGCTTAAAATAAAACGTTCAACAACGGGTCTCGGTCGACCGAAAACAAACAGGGTCAACCTAGTATTCTAAGTCATATAATCGGTCGAACGCAACCCTCCAACGGTCGAACAACAAACAATCGGTCGAACGTCACATGAAATCGGTCGAACAAATCATGCAAAACTAACAAGTACACTTAAGTTCCGGTCGAACAAAACAAGGACCGGTCGACCAACAACAGGCAGAAAAAATCCCAACTCACCAGCAATAATGCACTACCGGTCGACCGCCACAAGGCATCGTTCGACCGGTGAAGGTTAAAGTCGGGCAAACAGTGCTAAAACGGTCGACCGCCCGAAGGATCCGGTCGACCGTTGGTCGTCTTCAACCTCGCGCCAGCCGAGGTTTTACGAAGAAACGCGTCGCCGGAGAGGTCTCCGACCTCCCCCGACTCGACCAACGCATCCCTCACATGAGGGTTAACAAACAAACCACACTAAGGAGCGGCATACCTTCACCAAGACGACGAACCGCCGGAGCTTCGCTCACGCACGTCGCCTCCTCCGGTCTCCCTCGCGCTAAGCCTCCGCACGAATGTCTTCCTCATCCGCCTCCTCCGCGATAGCTGCTCCCACCGCGCGCACCAGCAAGGAAAGGAAGAAGAAATGAGGAAGGAGAAGAAAAGGAGAAGAAAAGGAAGAAAACATGATTTATACACCCGTCTGCTACAGTGCCCGCCACCCTCACCATCACCCTACTCTCCTCAGGCCACTGTAGCCCGCCTCTTCCCCATGCAAACCCAACTTCCCATGCAAAGCCAGCCCTAATCCTCCTCTAATCTCCATTGGCCCCTCTAACCTAGGTTTGGGTTCTTACAATCCACCCAACTTAAAAGGATTTCGTCCTGAAATCAAAGAAAACACTCACCGAAAAGCTCTGGATACTGCCTTCTGACATCCTCCTCGATCTCCCAAGTGGCCTCGCGCTCGCTGTGATGCTGCCACCTGACCTTCACCATCGGAATGGTCCTCCTCCTGAGCTGATGATCCATGCGATCGACAATCTCAACTGGTCTCTCCTCGAGCGACAAGTCCTGCTGAATCTCTGGCACTGCTATCTCAATAACGTGCGACGGATCTGCCACATACTTCCTCAGCATCGACACATGGAAGACATTATGCAGACCTGAAAACTGCGGCGGCAATGCAATCCTGTAGGCAACCTCTCTAACTCGGTCGAGGACCTCCAACGGCCCAACATACCTCGGACTGAGCTTCCCCTTCTTCCCAAACCTCATCACACCTCTGGCTGGGGAAATCTTCAGAAACACGTGATCGCCCACCTCGAAACTCAACATCCGTCTGCGTCGATCAGCATAACTCTTCTGCCTGCTCTGTGCTGTGGCCAGCCTCCTCCTGATCACATCCACCTTCTCAGAGTACATCTGCAAAATCTCTGGCCCCACTAACTGCCTCTCGCCCACATCACTCCAGCATACCGGTGATCTGCAAGGCCTCCCGTACAACGCCTCGTACGGTGCCATCCCAATACTCGGGTGGTAGCTGTTGTTGTAGGCAAACTCTATCAGCGGCAGGTGCTCATCCCAGTGCCCTGCCCAATCCAGTGTGCATGCTCTCAACATATCCTCCAAGGTCTGAATCGTCCTCTCTGACTGACCATCTGTCTGCGAGTGAAACGCTGTACTGAACCTCAGACGCGTCCCCAAAGCCTGCTGCAGACTCCCCCAAAATCTGGAAGTGAATCGAGGATCTCGATCGGAGATGATGCTCACTGGCACTCCATGCAACCTGACTATCTCCTCCACGTACAACTTAGCTAGACCCTCCAAGGGTAACGTGGTCCTGATCGCTAAGAAATGCGCCGACTTGGTCAGTCGATCGACTCTCACCCAAATCGCGTCGTGGAATCTCCTCGTCTTCGGCAATCCCGTGACAAAATTCATCGTCACGTGCTCCCACTTCCACTCAGGAAGCTCAATACACTGCATCGGTCCTGCTGGCCTCTGATGCTCAATCTTCACCTGCTGGCAGACCAAGCATCGCTCCACAAACTCTGCAATGTCCCTCTTCATGCCCTTCCACCAGAAGTTCCGCTGCAGATCCTTATACATCTTCGTGCTCCCCGGATGAATGGTGTATCTAGCTCTGTGTGCCTCCTCCATGATGTCATCTCTCAGTCCATCGAACTTCGGCACCCAGATCCGACTCCTGAACCTCAGACCACCATCAACCCCCACACTGAAATCTGATCCATCTCTGGAAGCCAACTGTAGCAGACCAGCTAACTCATCATCCCCCTGCTGAGCCTGAACCAACCGTGAGACAGTCTGCGGCTCCACCCGAAGCCCAGCAATCACTGCTCCCTCTGAGCCCTCTGTGAACGATCTCCACTATGACAAAGCCTCGAGTAACCTCCACTCCTGGATGCACAGACTCGCAACTGAAACCTCCACCTTCCTGCTCAGCGCATCTGCAACCGAATTCGCCTTCCCCGGATGATAGGAAATGGTGAAGTCGTAGTCCTTAATGAACTCAAGCCATCTGCGCTGCCTCATATTCAGCTCCTTCTACGAGAACAAATACTTCAGACTCTGATGATCGGTGAAGACCTCGAACTGCTCGCCATACAGATAGTGCCGCCAGGTCTTCAACGCGTGAACTACTGCTGCTAACTCCAGATCGTGAGTCGGGTAGTTCTTCTCGTGCACCTTCAGCTGCCTCGAAGCGTACGCGACCACCTTCACGTGCTGCATCAGAACACAACCCAAGCCTATCCCTGATGCATCGCTGTAAATCACGTAGCCTCCACTGCCACTCGGTAGCGTCAGAATAGGTGCTGTCGTCAATCGCCTCTTCAGCTCCTGAAAGCTGTCCTCGCACTTCTGGGACAAAACGAACTTGACGCCCTTCTGCGTCAACGCTGTCAGCGGTGACGCAAGTCTGGAGAAATCCTGAATAAACCGTCTGTAGTACCCTGCCAGCCCTACGAAACTCCTGATCTCCGTTACGCTCGTCGGGGCTCTCCACTGAGTCACAGCCTCGACCTTCGCCGGATCCACCGATATCCCATCCGCTGACACAATATGCCCCAGAAAAGCCACCTGATCCAACCAAAACTCACACTTCATGTACTTGGCATAAAGCTGTTGATCCCTCAAGATGCCAAGCACAATCCTCAGGTGCTCTCGATGTTGCTCCCTGTCAGGCGAGTACACCAAGATGTCATCCACGAATACCACGACAAATCTGTCAAGGTACGGCTGGAAGGTCCTATTCATCAAATCCATGAATGCTGCAGGTGCATTCGTCAGTCCAAATTGCATCACCAAGAACTCGTAGTGGCCGTACCGCGTCCTGAAGGCTGTCTTCTGAACATCTGCCTCCCGGATCCGCAACTGGTGATAACCCGAACGCAGATCGATCTTCGAGAACACTCTCGCCGTCTGCAACTGATCAAACAAATCATCAATCCTGGGCAAAGGGTACCGGTTCCGAACGGTAACCTTGTTCTGCATCCTGTAGTCAATGCACATCCGCAACGATCCATCCTTCTTCTTCACGAAGAGCACAGGCGCTCCCCATGGAGAAACACTCGGTCGAATGAACCCGGACTCCATCAACTCCTGCAACTGCTTCTTCAGCTCTGTCAACTCTGCAGGTGCCATACGATATGGTGCCTTCGACTGAGGTGTCGTACCCGCTACCAACTCGATGCCGAACTCGATCTCTCGGTGTGGCGGTAACGCTGGAATCTCTGCTGGAAACACATCCGGAAACTCCTGCACAATCTCTATGTCCTCCAGCCTCCTCGTCTCAGGATCAGGAACTACCAGCGTGGCCACAAACGCTCTGCATCCCTGCTGTATCAGTCTCTGTGCCTTAACCGCAGACACAATCAAACGACCTCCTCTGCTCCTCGCACCTCTGATCAGAACATCTGGCAAGCCCTCCATCGGAATCAGAATCTTCTTCTCGCGGCAAAAGACCCGCACGTCGTACTGTGACAGCCAGTCCATCCCCAGTATGACGTCGAAGTCCACCATCGGTAACAAGACCAGATCTGCCGGAAAATCATGGTCTCCCGAAGCAACCGTGGTGCCGGGGAAAAAGCTCCCCACAGTGCCCACCTCACCCATGGGCGTGCTGACCTCCAAAACATCAGTCAGCAGCACAGGGGTCCGACCCAACTCGCCAGCAAACTTCTCCGAAATGAAGGAGTGAGTGGCGCCACAATCAAACAACACCCGAGCTACTGAACCAGAAACTGAAAGCGTACCTTCCACGACGGTGTTGGAGTCCCTCGCCTCCTCAGCCTGAAAAGTGAAGACTCGCCCGGTCTTCCTGCTCTGCCCTGGTGAAACAACTGATCGGCTGCCTCCGCCTCTGCCTACTGCTGGTGGTCCTGGCCTCCTGCTCGGCTCTCCCTGCCTCTGGGGACAATCACGGAGAAAATTCCCCATTTGACCACAACCCATGCATGCTCCAGTCCGACGAGGACACTCCTGTCCTGGATGGAACCTCCTGCAGTAAGTGCACGCTCCTGACTGACGTGCTCCTCCTCCATCGAACCTGGGCCTCTTGCCCGGGTTCCCTGCCCCACGACCAGCTACTCTGCGCCTCCTGAATACACTCCCTCTGGTCCTGCTCGATGATCGTAGCATGCTTCACCGCATCTGCAAGGGTCCGCGGCATGCTGTTGATCACCCGAGATCGAAGCGGCTGCCTCAGTCCCTTCACAAACTTCCTCGCCCGCTGCTCTGGGGTCACACATATCTCTGGGCAGTAACGCTCCAAGGCGTTGAACCTGCTGATGTAGCTCGCCAGAGTCATCTCCTTCTGCTCGAGCGACATGAACTCCTCCCTCTTCTGATCCCTGACATGTTGGGGGAAGTACTGCTCATGAAACACCTCTAAGAACTCCTCCCAGCTGACATCCACACGATCATTAAACAGAACTGTGGACGTGGACCTCCACCAGTTGGCGGCCTCGCCATCGAACACATAGGTGGCCAGCTCCACCATCCTCTCAGGTGCTACTCCAATAGCACGGAAGATCTTCTCCATCCTGAAGACCCAGTCCTCTGCAACCTCTGGGGCCCTCCTGCCATCAAAAGTCGGCGGGTGCTGACGCATGAACCGATCGTGCTCAGCTCCCACTCCGCCCTGGGCGCTCTGAGCTGCCTGACGCTCCAGAAACTCGCCCAACCTGTCCCAATGAGCACCAGATGTGTCGTCACTGGGATCACGATCGCGTGGAGAACTCCTCACGCGCCTAGGTGCCATCTGACAGAAGAAACAATCACAAACTTCAGACATGTATGCATGCCAAAAGATAGAATGCATGAGTCCTATTACTACAAGGGTGATTTCATTGGGAACCGCATAGAAATCAACCGCTCTGATACCAAGTTGTAACATCCCGAAACAGCGGAAAATTTAAAAATTGTAATCAAGACACAGGAACTCAACAATCAAAGACGGGACTGTTACTTCTCATAAACAATAGCGGTGCACCAAAATTACATCAGAGTTTGTCAAAATAATACATGATTACAACAAAACGACAACAGAAGATAAAACGTAATCATGCCGACCTCAGCGGTCCGAGAAGAGGATCCGACTCCAAAATGCGCGTGCCCGCCGATCACCACCCAACTGGACCTACTGCCGATCCTTTCTCCATTTCGTTTCCACCCATCTCACCACCTTCCCTTGTTCCGGTGACCAGGAGGAGAAGATCTCCGGCGGCGTGGTGGAGGCGAGCACGAGGGAGGAACGTGAGGAGGTCTTCGGAGACGGCGGTGCGCGAGCGAGGCTCCTGCGGGTCTTCGTCGTCTTGAGAGGTATGCCAAGTCTTCATAATAACTCCCCAAGTGGTGTGAGAGTGTAAGGGGCGGCGGTGGTGCCGTTTCCCCGACGAAAAACCCACTGAACCAAGGTTGAGGACGACTGGTTCGGTCGACCGAACATCGTCTAAATGATTCCTGTTCAGTGGCGATTATGTATTGTTCGGTCGACCGTGTGAGGTTCGGTCGACCGATATCAGTGAATATTAACTTACTGCCCGAAAACGGTCAAACGATGTCTGTGTGACGGTCGACCGTTTATACCAATTTTTAGCGGGAATTTCTAAGGCTTACATTAGCCCGGTCGACCGGTGCTTGTTTCGGTCGACCGAACCCCCTTTAGATAGGTTAGACAGACCTTCAGCCGACCGAGTGTGTCTCGGTCGACCAAACTCTGCAAAGTCGGTCAAGAGCGTTGACCATCTAAACGGTCGACCGCTCTGGATCTGGTCGACCGACCGCGTGAAGTTTTCCTGCAGTGAAGTGCTTAATGATCCGGTCGACCGGAAGAGTTTTGGTCGACCGAATACAGTGGGCAGGATTCAGGCAGGCTTTCTTATCAGTTGAACGGACCCTGGTTCGACCGACAGGATATATATGTATATAAAACGTATAGCGTAGACCTTCCAAACGGTCGACCGCTAGATTTGACCTTGTTCGACTGGTGGGTCGAATTACTCTTTGGTGGATTTATCCACACGCGAGACGTCGAGCATAGGCGACTACCGGCTACCGAGCCCACGGTCGTTCACCGGACCTCGGAGCTACGGATTTCACCTTCGACGAGAGCGTATTTCAGTAGGACCCCTTGAGCTTGTGCGGCAGAGGGATGTCTTCCATGCCTGTGTAGGTGGTAGATGCCTTCTTCCTTGTGTAGGGAGGGGTTGCATTTTTCGTGTGTCGGAGAGCGAGGTCACTTGTGCCTGTGCGGCCGAGAGACGCCTTCTTCCTTGTGTAGGGAGGGGATGCTCTTTCCTTGTGTAGGAGAGTAGAGGCAGTCAGTGGGCCCGAGGCGGATTTGCATTGCATGAGCATCTTTGGCATTTTCGTCTATATTTTTGTATATGTTAGGAGCTATTGGCATACGGGATTCCTTTCGGGAACTCAGGCAGATTTCATGTTTCATTTTCAAGGAGCAGGCAGACGTAGGTTGGTGGTGACCGAAGGGAGTACCTCCGGGATCGGGTTCTGTCTTCTTAGCTTTTTGTAGAGGTAGTGATTACAGTAGTTATGTATTAGACATGTAATCGCTCTTTTGACACTCTGTATTATGACTTCCACGTGGAGATATTTTATATATATGTATTCAGTTGACTTTCCAGTAACGTGCCCTTGTTGACCGTTGACGGTCGTATGTTTATGTTTTAAATTTGAAAAATTTCTTCCGCTGTTTCGGGACGTTACAACTTGGTATGAGAGCCTTGATTCCAGCGTACTTTACCAAAAAAACCACCATCGAGTTAGGATTAGAGTCTAGAGGTCCATGGCATGCATTCATGATCATTCTGACTTGAGCTTTTTTGTCCTGTAGAGTGATGCCTCCGAGACGGATCGTGCCTGTGGTTGAGACTCGCGATTCGAGTGAGACTGGGATAGAGGAGGCCCGGGAGGCAGAGCGCGGGGTCCTGTTCGATACCGTGGAGCGGTTGAGCGGGATGTTGGAGCGCCAGGCAGCATAGAGTGCGCAAACGGGGGCCGGTGCGATGCACGACCGATTCATGAGGCAGCACCCTCCGACTTTTACTGGGCAGATGGATGCAGAGGCAGCCGAGGAGTGGATCCTCACTATGCAGACGATCTTCAAGGCTATCGACTATACTCCGGAGAAGAAGGTGGACCTGGCCACCTATGTGCTGAGAGGAGCTGCAGCGAACTGGTGGAGGTCGACTTCAGCAGTTGTGTTCACCGGTCGAGAGGATGTGTCGTGGGAGGAGTTCGTTGAGGAGTTCAACGAGCAGTACTTTCCGGAGCATGTGCGAGACAGGAAGAGGGAGAAGTTCCTGGCCCTGGAGCAGAGGAGCATGACACTGGAGGAGTACATCGGGAAGTTTAACGCCCTTGAGCGTTACTGTTCAGAGATCTTCGTCACCCAGGCGCAGAGGTCGATGAAGTTCGTCAGGGGACTCCGGAAGCAGCTGAGGACCCGAGTGCTGTCAAGCATGTCGCACACCTTGGCGGATGCCTTGAGGACTGCCACGATTATGGAGAGGGACTACCGGGAGAACTACCAGGAGGAAAGGAGACCAGTCGGGAGATCCTCAGGGAGGCCAGGAGGGCAGAGTTTGGGGAATCAGGGCAAGAAGCCCCGGATCAAGGGAGCAGGGGTGCCGCAGTCGGAGGCGTGCAGGAGCTGTGGCAGAGTGCACATTGGGCGCTGCTTTGGGCCGGGTACTTGTCATGGTTGTGGTCAGCTGGGCCACTTCGTCAGGAATTGCCCTAGCAAGGGCGCTGGACCGAGCAGACCTCCGGGACTTCCGGTGGCCAGCGGAGACGGAGCTAGGAGACCTGCAGCACCTCAGCAGGGTCAGCGCACTGGACGAGTCTTCACTATCCAGGCGGAGGAGGCGAGGGACGCCAGCGCGGTCGTGGAAGGTACACTTCTTGTGGCAGGTTTAGAAGCTAGGGTGCTTTTTGACTGTGGCGCGACACACTCGTTCATCTCGGAGTGTTGGGTTGTACCCTTGCGATGTTGACTGCCACTTTGGAGGTCAGGACACCCCTGGGTCTGGTGGGCACTGTGGGGAGCTTCATCCCCGGCGCCACGATTGTTTCGGGAGACCAAGATTTTCCGACAGATCTGGCCTTGCTACCGATGGAGGACTTCGACGTTATTCTTGGGATGGCTGTCCCAGCATGACGTGCGTGTCCTTTGCCGTGAGAAGAAGATTTTGAATCCGAGGATGGGGTTGCATGATATCATGATTAGAGGAGTCAGGAACAGAGGAGGCCGCATTGTGGTGTCAGCTTTGAGGGCTCAGAGGTTGATACAGCAGGGTTGCAGAGCATTCCTAGCGACGCTTGTTGTTCCAGAGGCTGAGTCGCCGAGGTTGGACGAGATAGATGTGGTGCGGGAGTTTACAGAGGTGTTTCCATATGATATTCCAGGACTACCACCTCCGCGAGAGATGGAGTTTTGCATTGAGCTGGCAGCAGACACCCTCCCCACAGTCGAAAGCCCCGTACAGGATGGCGCCCGCAGAGTTGGCAGAGTTGAAGAAGCAGCTACAGGAGCTGATGGAGGCTGGTTTCATCAGACCGAGTGTCTCACCTTGGGGTGTGCCAGTGTTGTTTGTGAAGAAGAAGAAGGACGGTCATTGCGGATGTGCATTGACTATAGGATGTTGAACAAGGTCACCATCAAGAATAGGCATCCCCTACCTAGGATTGAGGACATGTTCGATCAGTTGCAGTCAGCAAAGATCTTCTCTAAGATAGACCTACGTTCAGGGTACCATCAGCTGAGGATCCGATAGGAGGATGTCCAGAAGACAGCACTCATGACCAGATATGGGCACTATGAGTTCTTGGTGATGCCTTTTGGGTTGACGAACGCTCCGGCAGCTTTCATGGATCTGATGAACCGGACGTTCAGGCAGTACTTGGATAGTTGTGTCGTTGTCTTTGTGGATGATATCCTGATCTACTCACCCGATGTGGAGCAGTATAGAGAGCACCTGCGGTTAGTACTTAGCATTTTGAGAGACCAGAGGTTGTATGCTAAGTTTTCCAAGTGCAAATTCTGGTTGGACAGAGTCGCATTTCTTGGTCACATTGTTTCTACGGAGGGTATTTCGGTGGATCCGGCGAAGGTAGAGGCAGTGACTGAGTGGAGAGCCCCTACGAGCGTGACGGAGATCAGAAGCTTTGTTGGATTGGCGAGTTACTACCGTCGCTTCATCAAAGACTTCTCGAGGTTAGCTGCACCACTGACTGCCCTGACGCAGAAGGGAGTCACTTTTGTTTGGTCCCAGAAGTGCGAGGACATCTTTCAGGAGCTGAAGAGACGACTGACGACAGCTCCAGTTTTGACTCTGCCGAGCGGCACAGGAGGTTTTGTGGTCTACAGTGACACGTCAGGCGTTGGTTTGGGTTGCGTGTTGATGCAGCACGGGAGGGTGATTGCATACGCTTCGAGGCAGCTGAAGACTCATGAGAAGAATTACCCAACGCATGACTTGGAGTTGGCAGCTGTTGTGCACGCATTGAAGACATGGAGACACTACCTGTATGGCGAGCAGTTTGAGGTTTCACCGATCACCAGAGTCTGAAGTACCTCTTCTCCCAGAAGGAGTTGAATATGAGACAGCGCCGTTGGTTGGAGTTCATTAAGGACTATGATTTCACCATCTCCTACCACCTGGGGAAGGCGAATTCAGTTGCAGACACCTTGAGTAGGAGATTGGAGGTATCAGTTGCAGGCTTGTGCCTTCAGGAGTGGAGGATGCTTGAGTCATTGGCGGAGTGGAGGTCGTTCACTGGGGACTCTGAGGGAGCAGTGTTAGCTGGGTTGCGAGTAGAGCCACAGACAGTCTCACAGGTAGTACAGGCTCAGCGTGAGGATGATGAGTTGGCCAGTTTATTGGAGTTGACTGGCAGAGAGGGGTCAGATTTTAGTGTTGGGGTCGATGGGGGTCTGAGATTCAGAGGGCGGATCTGGGTGCCGAGGGTTGATGGGATGAGAGATGACATTATGGAGGAGGCACACAAAGCGAAGTACACCATCCATCCAGGGAGCACGAAGATGTATAAGGATCTGCAGCGGAACTTCTGGTGGAGAGGCATGAAGAAGGACATTGCAGAGTTCGTGAGTCGGTGTTTGGTCTGTTAGCAGGTGTAGATTGAGCACCAGAGGCCAGCTGGGCCTATGCAGAGTATCGAGCTTCCAGAGTGGAAGTGGGAGCACGTGACGATGGACTTCGTTACGGGGCTACCGAAGACGAGGCGGTTCCATGACGCGATTTGGGTGATAGTCAATAGACTGACCAAGTCGGCGCACTTTCTGGCCATTAGGATCACCTTGCCTTTGGAGAGTCTGGCAAAGCTGTATGTAGAGGATCGTCAGACTGCACGGAGTACCGGTGAGCATCATCTCTGACAGAGATCCGAGGTTCACATCCAGATTTTGGGGGAGTCTGCAGCAGGCACTAGGGACACGTCTGAGGTTCAGTACATCTTTTCACCCGCAGACAAACGGTCAGTCAGAGAGGACTATTGATTGATCTCGTTTTATATTAACCGCAAGTGCACGGCCGCGTTGAAGTGGTGGCAAATACGGGTCGTCCACTGGGAGGTGTGTCGACACTTGGTTTGTGCGAAGGCGAGAGGTAAAGAAAAGGAAGAAGGATGTAGTACACTAAGCTACACTACAATGCTAAACTAGGAAACTAAGAAGCTGAAATGAACTAAACAACTAAGCTAATCAACTAAATGCCAAAGATGAAATCACAGAAATGGAAAACCCCTAAGGGGTGGAGTGTGTGTGTGTGTGCACATGAAATAAGTGTGGTATGAAATGCATACAATAAGCTCAAGTTAGTTAGTGTTGTTAATGGATAAGAAGTACCTAACTATGGCAAGACCTATCATTACAACTCTAACTTGTGTGAATAATATGAGCAATGCAAGGTTGTTATTAAGACACTTAGACAAGTATGGAGTGTACCCTAGCTATGGCAGAAACCATCAAGTAATGTTCTTAATAATTCAAGCAAGCATACTAATATTAACACAAAACATTTATATTAAGCATTCAAACCAAATACATAACATGTACATACACCTACTCCACCCCCATGGGGATGGAACTACTCACTACTCATTACACTAACTATATTAACAAAAGAAAGCATAATACTGAAATGAAATTTATCTAAGCAAGCAAGAAACAGAAAAGAAACTATAAGACTAAAGAAACAAGCAAAACATGTAAATCGAAATTACTAAGCAATGTAAAAACTAAGCAAACAACAATTAACTACAAAACTTCTATTATTAACTCACTCAAATTACAAGTGGCTCTTCCTCCACCAGAGTTTTGCTTCAAGGCTTCACTCTTAGTAGGGAAGATGGCCACCAAAGAAAGAGATGGATACAATGGGAGGTGAAGAGTTCTATTTATAAGCATGGAAAAAGCTAATCCGGGACAATCCCCCGATGTGGGACTAAACCAATACCAAAAATAGACTAAGCACACATTAATACAAGTCCAGGAGAAAGTTAAGTGGATCTGGGCCAATCCAGACCACCAATTGGCGGCCTATAGGATCCAGATCCGTCTGGATTTGTTTGTGGGCCTTCCTTGTTGTGTCTTGGTCTTGGATGCATCTGGTTGGTTTGTTGGAACTCCGACCCGAATCGAATTGGCAAAATACTCCCCATGATGGTGTGGAGTTTCCTGTTTTGCTCTTAGGTCCTTCTGTCTTACGTTCAGGTCCTTCTCCCTTGCATCTTGGTCCCCAGGTCTCACAATTAAGTCATTTTTCCCTGCTTTTGGGTCCTTTCATGTCTCTCCTCTTCAAACCTCTTTATTTCTGAAATCTAAACATAAAACTCGTTACATAACATTGTTTAAGGTGAAAGATAATGGATATAAGAGACATGAATATGCATGAAATGATGCCAATCAAATACCCCCACACCTAAGTTTTTGCTAGTGTCGAGCAAAACAAAGAAAGAGAAAAACAAACGAGGAACAAGAAATCCTAACTCACTTTCGTAGGAATCACGATTGCACTTAGCACGTGCAACAAGCCGTTAAACCTCCTTGTTGCCAAGGAGGAGGAGTGTTGTCTCCTGAGGGTTTTCAGCGGATATACCCACAAAATCCGAACAAGATGCATTATTCAATCAAGACTCGACTCGTTGGACAAATTTTGTCGATCAATGGACGCGGTAATGCTACGGGCAGACTCTATATAGGTAATCAGTCCACACACCCAACCTAATGAATCATTTGTGCAAGTTAAATAAGGAATTAAGTGAAAGACATGGACAACCTCAAGATCCTCAAGTGATACAAAGTGTAAAGTCCATTAAGGTTCTTATTTGCATTTTTTTCTTTTCACATTTTTGTTTCTTTTTTTTCTTTTCATTAGTTGGAGCTTCATTCTCCCAGGGTTAGGTTTCGTGCATCATTGCCCATGAGGACTTACACTATCACGTACACCTTTCCCCAAATCTCCACATAGGGCAATCCCTACCACCCATGTAACGAGAGTTCGGTCGGCGCATCCCAAGTCAGACGACTCGAAAGCACCAGGCACAAAGTCCCTTCAGACCTACTTTCCCGAGTGATAGGAGCCGTGCGAGAAGAGAGAACACCTACTCACTTATTTCTTATCTACACATGAACCAAAACCCCTACACTTAATGTCTCACAACAAGATTTAGAGGGTCCTTGACTACAACAAACTTCCTTAAGTTAACAGACACGAATTATTGACTTACTAGGTTCAGGGTGGACTTCTTTAAATGTTTGAGCACTGAAACTCTATGATTACTCACCCCCAAAGGAAAACTGGGGTGCATCCTAACGACTCGATAAATCCTAAAGCCACTGTACTAGATATCCTAATGCATCAAGTTCAAGACAATTTTGGGAGCTTTCTATTACTTTGCCTGTCAACGGTTTTGCACATGCTAAACACACGCAAAACCCACAAAACATTTTCTTTCGCAAACACATGAAGATTTTGAAAGAAATGTGAAAATTTTAAAGCCATAGGCAAGCAAAAGAAGACAAGTCACCCAAGGATCATGGCAAGCAGATATATCGATATTAAATGCAGCACACTAACATGACCCTAACAATGCAAACAAAAGAAAACAAAATCAAAGGAGAAGACTCAACTATGTACACACGTAAAACACCCCTCCACACCTACTTCATGCATTGTCCTCAATGAATGTGAGCAAAATACTACATGGATTAATGCATGCAAAAGGAAAGATCTCACCAACGTGAAGTACACAGGGAAGATTATGGCTATGTTGATGGACACAACCCAAATTCCCTCAAAACCTGTGAGATACTAAGGAAGGGATACGTGAAAGAAATGGTGCCCAAATACTCAAGGGTTGGGGCCCACAACAATCGATGCTCACTGAATGAGTCTTCTCTTCTTTTTTTCTTTTTTTTCTTTTTTTTGTCTTTTTTTAACATATATACACATGAAAGCTCAACCACTCATGTAGGAGCATGAATGGTTGAGTGCGAGGGAGGTTCATGAAGGAACATGACCTCCTCGACTTCGGCTGGTGCCCCCTCCAAGTAGGGTTTGAGGTGTTATCCATTAACTTTGAACACGTCCCCATTCCCTGGGTTCAAAATCCCAACCGCTCCATGAAGATAGACGGTTTGGACAATAAACGGGCCAGACCAGCAACTGCGGAGCTTACCCGCAAACAGATGAAGCCGGGAATTGTAGAGCAACACCTTCTGCCCAGTCGTAAACACCTTTCGCATAATCATGCGATCATGAAACATCTTGGCTCGGGACTTATGAATTTTGGCATTCTCGTACGCATCATTGCGTAGCTCTTCCAATTCCACAATGTCGAGCTTACGTTGTACCCCCGCTTGATCAAGATCCATATTCAGGTTCTTGATCGCCCAGAAAGCACGATGCTCAAGCTCGACGGGTAGGTGGCAAGCCTTGCCGTACACTACCCGATATGGGGACATACCCAAATTGGTCTTGTACACGGTGCGGAAAGCCCACAACGCGTCATTCAACTTGGTAGACCAATCCTTCCTCGAGGAACTAACCGTCTTCTCAAGAATTTGCTTTAATTGACGGTTAGAGATTTCGACATGCCCACTAGTTTGCGGATGCTATGGGGTCGCAAGCTTGTGGGTGATCGAATATTTCCTCATAAGCGCTTCAAAGGAGCGATTACAGAAGTGGGTACCCCTATCGCTGATTATGGTACGAGGAGTACCAAATCGCGCAAAAATGTCCCTCAAGAATTTGGTGACCACCATGTTGTCATTGGTCTTCGTGGGTATAGCCTCAACCCACTTAGACACATAGTCAACGGCCACCAGAATGTAAACATTCCCGAACGAGTTCGGGGAGGGACCCATGAAATCGATGCCCCACACATCGAAGATGTCGACAACAACGACATTTTGCAAAGGCATCATGTCACGTCGACCAATCCTGCCAAGGCGCTGACGCCTATCACATTGCTTACAAAAGTCGTAAGCATCCTTGAAAAGAGAGGGCCAGTAGAATCCAGATTGGAGCACCTTGGCAGCAGTTTTCTTTGCTCCAAAGTGTCCTCCACATGCCCTGGAATGGCAGAAGTGGAGTACACTTTGGAACTCAGGATCTGGGATGCACCGCCTGAAAATTTGGTCAGAGCAGTATTTGAATAGGTAGGGGTCGTCCCAGTGGAAGAATCTGACATAAGATCTAAATTTGGATTGGTCAGATTTTGACCAACCCACAGGAAGTTGCTCGGTCACGAGATAGTTCACGATGTCGGCAAACCAAGGGTTATCTTCGATCGTGAACAACTGCTCGTCAGGGAATTTGTCATTAATGATTTGGTCCTGTGGGTTGGTCGTCTCTAGACGAGGCAAGTGGTCAGCTACAACATTTTCACACCTTTTTTTGTCCCGAATCTCGAGATCGAATTCTTGTAACAACAAGATCCATCTCAAGAGAGGTATGGGGTGGAGTGTGGTTAGGGTGTAGGTGGTATGGGGGGGGTATGGAGAGGAGTATGGGGTAGGTGTAGGTTTTGGTTTAAATACAAAACCCAACCCTTTCTCCCATTTCCTTTCTCCATTTCGTTTCCACCCATCTCACCACCTTCCCTTGTTCCGGCGACCAGGAGGAGAAGATCTCCGGCGGCGTGGTGGAGGCGAGCACGAGGGAGGAACGTGAGGAGGTCTTCGGAGACGGCGGTGCGCGAGCGAGGCTCCGGCGGGTCTTCGTCGTCTTGAGAGGTATGCCAAGCCTTCATAATAACTCCCCAAATGGTGTGGGACTGTAAGGGGCGGCGTTGGTGCCGTTTCCCCGACGAAAAACCCACTGAACCAAGGTTGAGGACGACTGGTTCGGTCGACCGAACATCGTCTAAATGATTCCTGTTCAGTGGCGATTATGTATTGTTCGGTCGACCGTGTGAGGTTCGGTCGACCGATATCAGTGAATATTAACTTACTGCCCGAAAACGGTCAAACGATGTCTGTGTGACGGTCGACCGTTTATACCAATTTTTAGCGGGAATTTCTAAGGCTTACATTAGCCCGGTCGACCGGTGCTTGTTTCGGTCGACCGAACCCCCTTTAGATAGGTTAGACAGACCTTCAGCCGACCGAGTGTGTCTCGGTCGACCAAACTCTGCAAAGTCGGTCAAGAGCGTTGACCATCTAAACGGTCGACCGCTCTGGATCTGGTCGACCGACCGCGTGAAGTTTTCCTGCAGTGAAGTGCTTAATGATCCGGTCGACCGGAAGAGTTTCGGTCGACCGAATACATTGGGCAGGATTCAGGCAGGCTTTCTTATCAGTTGAACGGACCCTGGTTCGACCGACAGGATATATATGTATATAAAACGTATAGCGTAGACCTTCCAAACGGTCGACCGCTAGATTTGACCTTGTTCGACTGGTGGGTCGAATTACTCTTTGGTGGATTTATCCACACGCGAGACGTCGAGCATAGGCGACTACCGGCTGCCGAGCCCACGGTCGTTCACCGGACCTCGGAGCTACGGATTTCACCTTCGACGAGAGCGTATTTCAGTAGGACCCCTTGAGCTTGTGCGGCAGAGGGATGCCTTCCATGCCTGTGTAGGTGGTAGATGCCTTCTTCCTTGTGTAGGGAGGGGTTGCATTTTTCGTGTGTCGGAGAGCGAGGTCACTTGTGCCTGTGCGGCCGAGAGACGCCTTCTTCCTTGTGTAGGGAGGGGATGCTCTTTCCTTGTGTAGGAGAGTAGAGGCAGTCAGTGGGCCCGAGGCGGATTTGCATTGCATGAGCATCTTTGGCATTTTCGTCTGTATTTTTGTATATGTTAGGAGTTGTTGGCATACGGAGTTCCTTTCGGGAACTCAGGCAGATTTCATGTTTCATTTTCAAGGAGCAGGCAGACGTAGGTTGGTGGTGACCGAAGGGAGTACCTCCGGGATCGGGTTCTGTCTTCTTAGCTTTTTGTAGAGGTAGTGATTACAGTAGTTATGTATTAGACATGTAATTGCTCTTTTGACACTCTGTATTATGACTTCCACGTGGAGAAATTTTATATATATGTATTCAGTTGACTTTCCAGTAACGTGCCCTTGTTGACCGTTGACGGTCGTATGTTTATGTTTTAAATTTGAAAAATTTCTTCCGCTGTTTCGGGACGTTACATTTGGTAAGTGGATTCTATAGCATTTACAAATTACATTCATTAACGCAAACCAAATATGGCCTAAGAGCTGCCTCTCACCACCCGATACCTACAATTGTATATACGTACCTTTTCAAAGAAAAAAAACTCAAGCACGAAGAATATTTAAGTATGATACCTTCATTATCAACAACAACTAGTCTCAAGACTCCTCCAACCGAGCAAGCGAAATTAAGCACAGCAATCGTGGATAAGATGACAAACATCTGTTGTGCAGAGTTGCCAAACTCCATCAATTCACGTTCATATCGAGCTAACACTTGGTTGTCTGCAATCTTCTCAGTAATCACAAAAGTTGAGCTACTTAAGCCCAATAACTTGAGGAATGTGTCAATGAAGGTGAATAAGTAGGACGTTGTTCTCTTAAATGTCCAAATTCTTTGCTCGTTCCACCAACCTAGAGACATGCAAATCAACATTGGATCCGATCGATAATTAAAAAATTAACTTGACTTAATGGTAGATTATAATTTGGTTTACTGGACCATGTCAAAATCCATTATCAAGTAATCACAATATAAGATTTCCATATGCGCAAGGAAACTCTAGAGAGAAAACTTAATTGGAGGCAAGAACGGTAATGAATTTGGTTTCAAATCAAATAGCTAAATTTCAACCTATATTAACCATGTTAATTAAAAATACGAATGTTTTCATAAAGCAATTGAACCTGTACTTTCGTAGCTTCTAGATTTGAATATTATATATATATATACAGGAATTCTCTAGTGAGCTCAGTGCTTAATTTTAATTTTTCTAAATTAAGCCCCCACAATATCCACCACTCATTTCAAATTGTAAGGTAGATTAAGTAAAAAACGGTTATGCTAATGAATGGTGAGAATAACTGTAAATAAGATCCAATGGTGAAATTGTAAGGGGCTTAAACTAAATTTGATGAGCATTGGGCTCACTAGAGCTTGATCCTATATATATATATTTATTTATTTAGGAGGAATACTTCAATTACGAACTATTCGAACGTAGAACCAAAAGGACGCCAGATAAAAACATCAAATAAACTTCACAAATTGAACTAGCATCTACCTTTGAGAGTCATTCCACTTCGCAAGGAAATGATGAGATTGTTGATGGTTGTTACAATGATCACATATGCAAATGGAAGGATCCATGGGTTTGATATCTTTTGGATTAATCTAGGATTAATAAGATATTTGCCCAAAGCACTGACACATGGCGCGTCCCTATTGGACTACATATTTAGGTTTAGGGTGGAGCCATCTATATAAGGAGGGGAGCCTCCCATAGGAGAGATGGATCTCATGTGCAAAACCCTAGCCTCCACCCTAACCTAGCCGCCACCTCCCTCTCCCTCAAATCCGTCCCTTCCACCAAGTAGGACTCTTGAGTTGTGGATTTGTTCTTCTTCTCCAAGAGAGTAGAAGACCGGCCGGTGCTCAAGAAGACTCCGTGAGGTGATCGTCGAATCTTCTTCCGCTGCCACATGTTCTCTCCACCAAAGGTAAATCCGAACCTGTAGTCTAAATCGTAGTTTGCTAACATTGGTACCAGAGCCATCTTGGTCACCTCCGAGTTTTTGGTTTTTGAGCACCTTTCTTTATTTCATTTGAGTTGAGATAATTTCGGTGGTTCTTAGAAAGAAAACAAAAGTATACATATGTTGTTGCTATTTTTCTTTCTCTCCATTCATGCGCCTAGGGTTTGATGGCAAATCTCCTCACCCATGCGCATGTTTGTTTGTTTTTTTCTTCGAATTCTATGTTGATCTTGCACCTACGGTTTGATGGTTGATTTCCTCACCTTGTGCAGGTATCATTTTTTCGATTTTTTTGGTTGATGAACCTAGGGTTTGGTGGTCGGTTTTTTTGCTCCTCACCCGAGTACATGGTTTTTGGATTACTTGACTATGCGGCTAGGGTTTGATGGTATATTTTCCTCACCCTAGCGCATGGCCTTTTGATTCATCTTATTCATGCGATTAGTATTACATGATTCATCATCCTTTTGCGCATAATATTTGTTTCATCTTTAAGCATGCATCTAGAGTTGAATATGGATGCTTCATTCTTGCGCATAATGTAGTTTTCTTGATATGCATGTGCCTAGGGTTACATGTTCATCTATGATTATTGCGCATAATGTGTATTCCATCCTTCAAGCATGCGGCTAGATTTTATTTTTCTCTGATTTTATGCGCATGTATGTTAAAGAGAAAGATGATGATTTTTGTTACAAGAGTTGGATATTGCATATATCTCATGATGTGATCATATATTTCGGATTATGTATCATATTTGTCTTTCAAAACTCTTGTTTATGCATCTAAGGATAGAAGGTTGTTGCCTTATTCATGTGTGTGCATTGATCATATATGCATGCATCTAGATGATTGCCGAATTATGTACATGTTTGTTGCTAACATTCGGCTATGTGTTTCTTTTGGAATGATTGCATGCATTTCATTTGAAATATTTCTTTTTCATCAAATGTGTATATATGTGTTGCCCTCCACCAAAGTATTTCGATTTTTTTCTTTCCAATACAAGTAGCATAATTATTGTTGATTGCATGCTTATATTGATTAAGGAAAGATTGGCAAATTCTGAAATTTTTGAGAGGATATTATGGGCTGGAGTTTTATTGCCTTAAAAGTATTTTTTGAATGTTTTCCTTTGATGCACAAATATGTGTTGCTCTCCACCAAAGAATTTCGAATTTTTTCTTTCCTAATCAAAGTAGGATAATTTTTTATGCTGTCATGATTATATTGATTAGGGAAAGAAGAAAGAAATTCTGTTTTGAGAATGATTATTGTGGAGATTGGTTGTTATTACCTAACACGTTTTTTGCCAATATTCGTGCACCAAAGACATGCATTGTTTCCTTATGCATTACTTCCTTCTTGTGTGAAAGAGGTGCACACTTTATGGTATTTTTTTTCATACGTCGGATTGTGCTAACATATGGAAAGATTGTGCTTGTATGGAATGAATGGTTGCTAATTTTATTTACTGCCTTATTGAGAGTTGAGCATAATTTCATTCATTCATTTCCATTTGCAATAGATATCGCAATGGGCTGTAATATTTATAGACTGTAATATTTATGGACTGTAATAATTATGGATTGTGGACTGTTTATTGCCCTAAGGAGACGAGGGGCTCCTTTATTTATTTAATTTTTACGATATTATTGCTATAAGGCTCATGTAGTTCCCGTCTAAGAGGCTAAATCCCTATGGGGGGTCCTTAGCTTGATATTGAAGTAATGTAGCAATCGATTTCTGTGTGATCTTGATTGAATTTTTTTTGAAAGGAAACGTTTTTTTTGGAACCTACATGCCTTGTGGGAGTTGCAAGGTAGAAGTGTTTTGTGTAAACCACCTTGCAAACGGCAGCAATACTTTCTTTATTTGCTGATTTGCCATGATTTAAACGTTTTTTAGGGGTCATTAAATCATGATGGAGCTCAATATCTAGATTAGTAAAATGGCTTTATTAACTGTTGCATGAGGATTTGATCGAATGCTTTATGTTTTCCTTTGGTCTGAATGTTATAGCTATTAAGTCAGTTTATTTTTATGACTATTGTAGCTTGTTGTATTTTATGCTAGAACTCATGTATCGCTATGTGTTTTTTGTCCTAGATTTTTATGGCTGCTTCCAAAAGCATTGTCGCTGATCTGACTCGAGGAGATAAACTCAATGAAAGAAATTACGATCTGTGGCATCGTAAAATTGAGTATCTCTTAGAGGATCAGGACATGTTAGTAAATATAACCCAAACTATGTCTCCCCCCGAGGAGTGGAACACTGCGCAGCATCGTAGAAATATGGATGTCTATAATGCATGGAAAAAGAAAGACTGTATTGCTCGCATTACAATTCTGAGTTCGATGCGAGATGATCTGTTACTGCGGTTCGAAAAATTGCGAACTGCAAAGGCCTTGTGGGAAGCTGTGAAGTTTCAGTACGGAGTGACCTCCGTCACAAAGTTCCGCCAGCTTGGGCTCATGTTTGATGGGTATAAAATACGCCAAGGTCACACAATGAGGCAGCATATTACCGCAATGTCAAACATGATAAGGAGCAAGTGTCTGCTCTCATCAGATCATTGCCTTCGAAGAGTTGGGAGCATATGAAGGTCCATCTGACTCATGCTGATGACATCAGGACATTTGACCAGGCCGCAAAACACCTAGAGCTGGAGGAGGACCGCATGCTTGCGGAAGCCCCTCTAACTGAAGTGTTTGCTGCTGAAGCTGGCGCTCCTCGGAGGAGTGTAGGTTTTAAGCACAAAAGAGATAGAGCTCAGGGTTTTAAAGGCAAGAAGGGTGCAAATAAAAACAAAATAGAAAACAAAGCTGGAAAGAAACGACCTCGAGGATCCAGAGGTGGGAAAGATAAGTCTAATGTGACTTGTTTTAACTGCCGAAAGACTGGACATTTTGCTCGTGAGTGCACTGAGCAAAAGGTAATTATTGTGTGTAATCCCTCGAATTGTAACGTGACTAGTTCTGTGATGCTCACTGATCATTCTCCTGTGTGGATTGTGGATTAAGGTGCCACGGACCACGTGACAAAGGATCGTTCTGCCTTCGTGGAATATCGTCGTGTTCCAAGTGTGAGGCGAATAAACATGGCGAACAACACTAGCATTGAGGTTCTTGGAGTTGGCACATGCAAAGTGGCTTTGCGAAGTGGCTAGATCCTATTACTTCACGATGTGTTGTATGCACCAGCTATACGACGAAATATTATTTCTGTTGTTGTTTTGATGAGACATGGTTTTAAAGTTGTTTTTGAGAACAATAATATGGGTTTATACCTTGCTACCATTTATTATGGACGTGCCTTTCTTTCAGAAGGTTTTATTGTGTTGGATGCAATTTATGATTTCAATCATAACACTAGTGCCTTTATGAGACAAAGTTCCATGAATAATGATTAAGTTATGTGGCATGCTAGACTAGGTCACATTTGTGTTGACCGGATGAACAGGTTGGCAAAGGAGGGGGTATTAGGAGAATGCTCCAAATTTGAATTGCCGACCTGTGAATCCTGTCTAGCTGGAAAGGCAACTAGAAAACCGTTCGGAAAAGCCATTAGGGCTACTTCTCCTTTAGAACTAATTCACTCAGATATTTGTAGACCTTTGAATGTGCGTACTAGACATGGACAAAGTTACTTCATCACATTCATTGATGACTTCACTAGATATGGTCATATTTATCTTATTTCTCACAAGTCAGAAGCTCTAGAATGTTTTAAGAGATTCATGAACTTGCTAGAGAATCAATTGGATAATAAGATAAAAACTCTTAGAACGGATAGAGGTAGGGAGTATCTCTCCACAATGTTCAAAGAGTTATGTGATGAAAAGGGGATATCTAGACAACTCACTATGCCTTATACTCCTCAGCAAAATGGTGTTGCCGAGAGATGGAATAGAACGTTGCTAGTCATGATTAGATCCATGATGGCGCATGCGAGCTTGCCAATTTCGTTTTGGGGAGATGCTCTAATGACTGCTACCTATATCCTTAATAGAGTTCCAACAAAATTGGCTCCCTCAACTCCATATGAGTTATGGACAGGACGGAAGCCTGATTTTGGCCTGTTGCGTCCTTGGGGATGCGCGGCATACATTCATTCTACTAGTCACCGATATGGAAAACTAGGACCTAGAGGGAAAAGGTGTATCTTTGTAAAATACAGTGATCTCTCTAAAGGTTATGTTTTTATCGGGTTAGACGAGAATGAAAGGACGGAACTGGAGTCTAGGGATGCCACATTCTTGGAAAATGATTTTCCAACTCTTGCTGGAGCTATCAAAGAGTCAATGGACTTCTTTGAACAACAAGATGAGGACACTGCCACTCTACGGGATCTGGAAGTTGAACATGAGGTTCCACCAGTCAATCCTAGTGGGAGCAGCAATGTTGAGGATCTGATAGCTCTCACGGAGGATGAGTCATCAGATACCCATCTGCGTCGAAGTAAATGCGGGCTCATTCCTCGTAGGCGGTTTCGCTTACAGGAAGAGGCCCTCATGATAGCTCAAGAAGAAATTGATTATGAATCATCTGGGATGACAGTAATCGATGAGCAAGAACCAGAGACCTTGAAAGAGGCTTTGGAATGTCCAAATGCGAAAGAGTGGTTAGAAGCTATAAAGGAAGAGTTAGAGTTGATGAAAGTTAATCGAGTCTGGGACTTGGTCGACTTACCGCTGAACCGAAAGGCCATTGGGGCCAAGTGGATCCTCAAGATTAAGAGGAAGGCGGATGGATCTATTGATAGATTCAAGGCTAGACTGGTAGCTAAAGACTACACCCAAAGAGAATGCGTGGATTTTGAGGAAACCTTTTCACCCGTGGTTAGGTTTGCCTTCATCCGCCTTCTACTAGCTATTGTAGCTCAGATGGACTTAGAGCTTTACCAAATGGATGTAAAGACTGTTTTTCTCAATGGAGAACTTGAGGAGGAGATCTATATGGATCAACCTCAAGGTTTTGAAGTCAAAGGACAAGAGCACAAAGTGTGCAAGCTCAATAAGTCCTTATATAGCTTAAAACAAGCGTCTAGACAGTGGAACATTCGCTTCCATCAAGCTATATCAGAGAATGTGTTCTCTATGCTTGAGGAAGATCACTGTGTGTACGTTAAGAGATCCAATGGTAAATTTATCATTCTGACCTTGTATGTTGATGACATACTCATGGCTGGTAATAGCAAAGAGTTGCTGAAATCCACTAAAGAGTGGTTGTCCTCCACGTTTGATATGAAGGACATGGGTGAAGCTAGCTACGTCCTTGGTGTCAAGATTGTTAGAGATAGGTCCAAGAGACTTCTGGGATTGTCTCAAGAGACTTATATTTACAACGTCTTGAAGAAATGCCATATGGACAAATGCAAACCAATTGACACTCCTGTTGAGAAGGGTTTTCACTTAAGCCTTGATAAGCATCCTGATACTCCTGAAAAGAAGGCCAAAATGAGCAAGGTTCCATACGCCAATGTTGTGGGAAGTCTTATGTACTCTATGATGTGTACTAGGCCAGACATTTGTTATGTTGTGGGCATGGTGAGTCGATACCAGTCAAGCCCAAGCATGGAGCACTGGAAGGCAGTCAAGAGAATCATGAGATACCTCAGAGGAACGAGTAACTACATGTTGTGTTACCAGGCATCAGATCTCCGCCTGATTGGCTATAGTGATGCTGATTGGGTTGGAGACATTGATGAAAGGAAGTCTACCTCTGGTTATGCTTTCTTGCTGGCTAATGGGGTCATCTCATGGTCCAGCAAGAAGCAAACCTGTATAGCCCTGTCGACTATGGAAGCAGATTATGATGCATGCTCTACAGTAGTACAGGAGGCAGTTTGGTTGAGGAGGTTCTTACAACATACTGGGCTAGTAGAGACATTTGATGAGCCTGTTGTTGTCTATTGTGACAGCATGGTTGTCCTTTGTTATGTGAAAGACCCCAAATATCATGAAAAAACCAAACATATACAGGTTAGGTATCATTTTGTGAAGGACATCATAGCGAGAAAGGAAGTTGTGTTAAGACGTGTGTCTACTAGTCTTATGGTAGCTGACCCTCTTACCAAGGCTATAGCTAAGGACTCATTTGTGTCTCCTGTGAAGTCCTTAGGCTTACACAGACTTTGATGTATTGGCATGTCTAACTTCCTTTTATGAGTGATAGTGTTTTTTCTTTCGACTATATCTGTTTGGTTGATGTAGCTGTTCTAGCATAAAATATTATTCTGTCAATAGGCTGAAGAATGCTCACTCGTACGAGCATTCGCCTCTGGCACTTTTTGATAGCGAGCAGAGATGAGACTGATCATGAAGAGATCTTGTATGATAGATCCAGAGAAGTTCATGATAGGATAGTCGCCTTGATTAGGAATCAAGATGAGATCCTCTATGTTGGTGAGGATTGACATGAATGTTCCCACGATTCATGTGACCTATAGAAGCCAAGTGCGAGTATCGCATGTGGCGCCAGGTGGCACTTGTATGGTGTTAAGGTGACAATGATGAAGCTCGGGTCAGGCGCAGAGGGGGTGCGACTGGACTAAGACTTGTATGGTGTTGAGAGACAGACATACTGTTGTGTACAGTATGATCCACCATAACATGTTTGTCATACAACATGTGCTGAGCGATCATTTGGAAGTGAAAGGATGGATCCCTGCTCCATCACTGTGTGAGTCCAAGACTTGATTATCATTAGTTACCCTCAGTGACCTTCGACGACACCATGAAGCAAAGAGTTGATGTGGCTACTTTGGGATGTTATCTATGACCATGAGAGATTCGGTCTAAAGAGGCATCTTCGGGAAAGGAGTCAACTCTGAGTGTAATGGTGGTCTGGGGCGAAGGGAAAGGTTTGACTCGACTGCACTAAAAGTATTTGTTGGGCCCAACTGTATTGGATACAGTAGCAAGTACCTTGAGGACAAGAATGTATTCTCTCTGAGGGATCGAGATATCGTTCATGTCAAGTGAGTTTTTGAGTAAACCTGGGGAACTGTGATGTGCATTTGACTGCTTATTTATTGGTTTTTGAGGATGTTGTCATTATGGCCTTCTAGTAAGGTTTCTAGTTTGAGACTCCTAAATTGCAGGTGCATCACCGGTCGCACGACCCATTTGTCCGTATGATCGGAAGAGTGCATGTGTCGGGGACACAGATGATCTTGTATCGGGGTTACATGATTAGAGACTTGCATGTTGTGGATACGTTCTTGGAGAGAGGAATAGTTGTATATATCAGGGATGTATACATGTGTGTCGGGGACACATAGAGAGGTGACATATTGTCATTGTGTGATTGTATGTATCAGGGATATATGCATATGTGTCGGGGACACAAAAAGCAAATGACATGTTGTTATCGTGCTATTGTGCAAGTGGGAGATATTGGATTAATCTAGGATTAATAAGATATTTGCCCAAAGCACTGACACATGGCGCGTCCCTATTGGACTACACATTTAGGGTTTAGGGTGGAGCCATCTATATAAGGAGGGGAGCCTCCCATTGGAGAGATGGATCTCATGTGCAAAACCTTAGCCTCCACCCTAACCTAGTCGCCACCTCCCTGTCCCTCAAATCTGTCCCTTCCACCAAGTAGGACTCTTGGGTTGTGGATTTGTTCTTCTTCTCCAAGAGAGTAGAAGACCGACCGGTGCTCAAGAAGACTCCGTGAGGTGATCGTTCAATCTTCTTCCGCAGCCACAGGTTCTCTCCACCAAAGGTAAATCCGAACCTGTAGTCTAAATCGTAGTTTGCCATAGAAACTTTATGTCTATCTAAATTCTCCATCAAATATTCTTTGTTTTCCCAACACACGTCGCTTAAGATCTATCATCTTTTGTGTTGGTTGGTATAACGATATCTTAAATATAAGTCCATTTTCAAAAAAAAAATCTATTGTTCTTTCATTAGTCATACTACCATTTTGAATTTTTTTATTTTTGGTTTATTTTAGTAGATTTTTCCTATTTTAATTATATTAATACCATTTAATTTTTGTCATCTTTTCCGTCGGGTACAACAAGTTCTTAAATATAAGTCACACTTATATAGATTCAAATAGGAGGCCGGAATAAATTGGAAGAGTTCAAGTCACACTTATTTAAAGAGTTTAAGCAAAAAGAAGAGCAAACTTAAATACGAAAGCTTACATTTGGAAATAATGGGATACCGACGAGGAAGTAAAGGGATGGCACAACCACATAGTAGAGCAATGGGAAAGTGTTAGGCACCCAGAGGCAATAGACACTATAGCCCATCATAAGACCAAGCTTAATATTCCCATAACCATATTTGAAAGGACAATACTTCAACAAAAAGATTTGGAAATCGCCCTCCGACCATCGCTTGTGTTGAACCAGCATTTGTCCTAATGTCATCGGCGCGATGCCAAGGAAACCTCGTCTTTTGGGATTGAAGTAAATAGACTTCCATCCTCTGCATTGGATTGATAAGCCTGGGGTTATATTTGTTGAAACTTGGGTTATATTTGTTTCCCATCAGCGAGTATCTCCTATGGAAGCAGCCTGATCCAATGTAGAGTGGGCCTCCATAACCATCTAAACCATGGAAGTCAACCTTCACAAAATAATATGAAAATCAAATCAACATATTGTTGCAAGAAAATCCAGCTCTCATTTGATTAATTATGAGTAATAACTATTTCTAGTTTTCCACAGTTTCAACAACAAAACTGGTCCAAGGGACACTTGAAACTACCAAGCATTATGGGATTTTTTAAGGTGGCTTTAACCCATTTATGTAAGGGATTACTATGTCATATTCCTGTCAAACACATTTACAACCCAAACCAATTTACACAAACTCAAACCCAACATATTTATTATAAAAGTTGAAAAAGGAAACCCAAACTCGAGTACTCGACCAATCTAAAATAGTGTCAACCCAACTAGACTCATCGAACCCGCTCATTAAATGGGTTGTGTTCGTGTACTAGCTTATTCTTTCCTATGTAAATGTTATTTATGACAAAACTCAACAATAGTTACAATTAATTTGATCACGAGGGAATTATGAAAACTACAATAAATAGTTGTGTTGTTGGTTGTTAATTAATATACTTCGACATAAAAAGATGAAAAGTATATAGAGATTCTTATTAATTTTGTAATTATATATAATATTATAAATACAAATACATATATGTATTGTATAGATATCTATAAACGGGTTGGACACGGGTTATATGTACTAAACCCAAATCTAGCTAATTTATTTACCGTGTTAATCGTTTGAACCCGATTATGATCCAAACTCATTTACCGTGTTAATCGACATTTTTACACCACTGTTATGAATGCTCCTAATTGTATTAACATAGTTCACTAACCTGACTGTAGTTTCATAAGAGAGCACTTCAATAAGAACTTCAAAATGCTTAAGATTGAAATTACCATGGTTGGAAACCCACATCTTACAAACCCCAAAGATTTTTCATGTAAGACTAGATTTTCACAATAAGTAGGAAGGTTGAATAGCATGGTTTGGACACTTACTGCCGAAACTAGAGGCAAAGAGTTCCCATAAATGTCATTCTTAGTGATGTTGTTGAAGCTTCTGAGGGAATTGAACATATCCAATTTCATTTCCCTTCTCTTCATCCATGAAGAAGCACAGAGCATCTCTTACAGCCTCAGGGTTGTTTGCAAACATGTCACAGTCCACGTTCAAGATCACTTGCCCATTGCTTATCTCCGACGACACTCGAATCTGCGTCATCATTCCTCAGTCGGGATCAATTAGAAAACGCAATATCAAAGGGAAAATAGAACCTTAATTAAAAGCTCTTACAAGCGTATTCATCGCTCCGGCCTAGAAGTTATGGAAGTGTTGTGGTCTCTTTTCTCTAGCAACATACACTAGAGTTGGTACTCCTGAGGACTCGATATTCCCTTGTTTCCTACCGTCGATAAGTATCTGCACTTACCCGAACAATATGAAATTATATTCAACAATGAAAAAATATAGAAGAAGAAAAAACGTAACTTTCATTATATGCTTGTAAAATAGAATAGTGTGTACACCAATGTTTTCATATATAGGACTAGTATACCACACGACGATTTACCTGGACTATAGGTTGGTGGTCGCGGTTGATGTCCACTCTGAGAAGCCATTATGTTGCTTTCTTACTTCGTTGGGAACTTCCCGGGCTTTGACAACATCATCAATACTATTCTCCATCTCCTTGTATAAACTCCGGTAAATTGAGATGTTGCAGAGTAAGTAGAATCATTACATGTAAATTGCAAAGGTACGTACCTTGATTGAGATACTTATCGTTGGCACTATTATGTGCTACTTGATGTTATGAAAATTTCATGGTTGTTAATTGTTACAAAGTTGTGGTGATTTATGTAGATGCAAACAAATAACTAGCTAAGACACAGTTGGAAATGAAAATAACATCTTTAGCATTTATGACAGCAGTTCAAAGCATAATAGATCTGTAAATGTCTTGACAGGGTTAAGCTTCTGCATTAAAATGTTTTTTACTTTAAAATGGATCGTGAAGATAATGTATATTATGGAAATATTCTACCCAAAGCAGGTTCTCTCGAGGATTTACATGGTTTCACGAGTTGAGTTTTATGTCAATCTCAAATTAGGATTAATGGGAGGACTTTGGGAGGTCTTTGACACTGGACTTGTGGAACAAAATATCAAAACCGAACCTAAATAGTTGTCATGGCGACAAGGACAATGTTTGACATGTTATTTGACACAACAAAAATCATAATAAATGGTTAAATGTCAAATAAATGAAGGTTGGTAAGAGTTCCTCCCGACAGGGCTATTCCCAGCGGAAATATTGCCGAAGGAAATGAAACATTTTGCCGACGGAATCGTCTGTCGGAAACAATCCTTTCTATAGTAGTGACAATTGTAAGAGATGGAACAAAGACTCACGTCCCGCTAACTATGATACCTACTAGAAGTTGACATGATAAGAGAATTAAAGATAACTACGTACCCTCGTTCGACGCCATTCTTCGTTGGTGCAATTGCTCTCGGCCGCTATTCAGAGAAATAGGCGGCCGGTGACCGTGTAAAAACATTGAATTTCTTGCAGAAGGGAATCCATAGCTTAGCAAAACTTTAGGCCTCCCATAGAGCATAAAATGTGAGTATGGATCCACCATCGTCCGAAAGATACATGATGTGAATTAAATTTATACCGCAAGTGCACGGCGTCTATGAAGACGTGGCAAGTACGGGTCGAACACAAGGAGGGAGAGATTTCGTTATTTTTATTATTTCGATTGTGGGAGAGGAAGGAGAGAAGAATTAATTTGGGTTTTTGGGGTTTTTGGTTTAATTAACTAAAGTACGAAACAAAAGCAATTAAAATTAAAACAAGAACAAAGAGAGAAATCCGTGGGGTGGAGGTTTAGATTTAAGGTTTAGATTAGAGAACTTAGAAACTTATAATAAATCATGTTTAGTTATGAAGCATTACAAGATAAATGATTTAACATAAACTCAAGTAATCAAAATACTAACCACGAACTTAGAATAATAACATTCATTCATCTTCTCTAACCCTAAATCCGTCACCTCCACCCTTCGGAAAGAGTTAGAAACTCATGGAGGGAGGAAGAAGAAGGGGTCCTTGAGACATTAAAAGAAAACTAAAACAAGAATTAAAAGAACAGAATTTTATTAATAAAACTAAGGTACACAAATAAGAACAACAACTAAGGACCCTATTTACATCGTTCTCGGGTCTATTTATAGTTGCTACAAGGGACTTAGGTATAGAATTGGATAGTACACGTGTCCATACACGAGTGGACGAAATTGGGACACACGGATCAACCAATGGGCGGCGGAATCGCCGCACATCATGTGTATTGTGCGGCGGATTCGCCTCCCACGTTGGTCGGATTTAATCAGGATTTTTGTCACGCGTTTATGGTATGATTTGATCTTTATTTGCGTGTCTGGATGATTTCTTTCCATTGTCTTGAGCTCCGGATTAATTCCTTCCATTGTTGGAGATTTATAGTTGATTTTTCTTTTGACTTTTCCAACAAAATATCTTGATCATTTTCTTTTGCAATTAGGTCCTTGGCATTTTTGCAATTAAGCCATTGACCTTTTTGTGATTAGCTCCTTGAATGCTTTTATGCTTGGATGCATTTCCAATTGAAACCCGATAAACTTGAATTCGGTCTTTATGATAGAAATGAATCTTTTGCACACGTTTATGCTCGGAATGTGGGTAAATTGCATTCAGGTCCCTGTATTCTGTAAATAAGACTAAACACATACCTTAGTAGCATTTATTGATGTAAAAGTAATCTAAATGAAAGACATATGATGCAATGTATGCAATGCATCAAATACCCCCACACCTAGATTTTGCTAGTCCCTAGCAAAGCAGAGTATAAGAAAATGAAAGCAGGGAAATCCTAACTCACTTTCGTAGGAATCACGGTTGCACTTAGCATGTGCAACAAGCCGTTAAACCTCCAAGTTTCCTAGGAGGAGGAGTGTTGTCTCCTGAGGGTTTTCAGCGGATATACCCACAAAGTCCTGAATCAACATTTCATTAATAGCTCTCAATATCCCTACCTCAACTTTATACATCTCACTAAGAATTTTTGCATGCTCATTATATAAATCTAACTCGTTAAAAATATGACTTGGTCTTTGTTCCTCCAACATTCACACCACTAACCCTTCTACACATGTTTATCACTTGAATTATTTTGCACGCCTCCTTTAGTGGTGAAGTATCATTCGGATCAACCATGGCATGGATCATTCTTTTAGCTTTGGGCCTTGAGTATTATTTTTTTCTTTTTTTCCGTGATTCAACACATTTGCTTTTTGACACTTTTACCCTTTTGCATTCGTGTAGCGAGTTTGGTCGATAATCCCGAGCTGGTAGACTCAAGTTACCGGGTTTCAAGATACCCCTACGGACCAGTGACTCAAAGGCTTGGGCTTTTGTAATCATTTTGCAGAATGTGTTTTCCTCACTTTATTCCTTTTATTTTTATTTTTATTTTCCTCAAGGCTTAATTGCTATTAGAAGTCCACACTTCCCGGTATATTTTCCTCAACCTCTCCTTTTTATCAACCACTTCAAAGATTTGATTCATCCAATTTAAGTGCATACATGTCTTAAAGGGCAATGGGTTATTTCTTTGGAACTTAGATTTATGTCACAATTTCTACAAGCAGAACTACATAATAAGGAACAAAAACTCAATGCAATTTGTACACGGGTTTTAGCAGTTCAATCTTAAGCTATGTCATGAAACATTGATTTTTTTTTTTTTTTTTAAAAGAAAACAAGCAAATAGATATATACATAGTTAAACGCCCCCCCACACCTAAATCATGCATTGTCCTCAATGTATGCATAGATAAAATAAATGCACTTATTACCTGAGTCGGCTTGCAGTAGAGGGGTTGAGTTTGCTCAGAGTCAACCGTAATCAGAACTGGATTGAATGACACCATATTGGTGCATGTATCCAGTTGAATTGTTCCCCATGTTGACTTGAGGAAAAGATTCCACTCTTCTCACTTGAATTGGTTCGCTTATTTGCTCGAGTGATGGTGGTTGAGTAAATGAATCACTCCCTCTTTTCTTACTTCCTTTTTGCTTATGTGATGATTTATTTGATTCAGAATTCTGATAAATACGTGCTCTCATCACAACATCACTTGGGTTGCATATTATTTCTGGCTCATTATCAATATGGAAGATATTAAATTCTGCTTTTAAGTTCCCGAAAGATAATTGCATGAGCCCATTTCGACAGTTTATTAATGCTTCCGAGGTGGCTAAAAAGGGTCTACCTAAAATTACAGGGATTTGTCGATTAGGATTTACAACAGGTTCAGTATCAAGTACGACAAAATCCACTGGATAAATGAAGTCACCAACCTTAATCAAAACGTCCTCTACTATACCTCTCGGTTTCTTAACAGAACAATCAGCGAATTGGAGGGTTGTCTTAGAGGATTTCAGTGGACCAAGGTTGAGTTGCTCGTAGACAGAAAATGGGAGCAAGTTAACGCTTGCACCAAGGTCTAGAAGGGCTTTATTGATAAACGTATCTCCTATTGAACATGAAATTGTGGGACACCCCGGGTCCTTATATTTTATAGGAGATGTGTTGGAAAGAATTGAGCAAATGTTTGCAGTTAAGAATGCCTTCTTTGGTACATTCGTTTTTCTCTTCTTAGTGCACAAATCTTTTAAGAATTTAGCATAAGCAGGTATTTGTTGAATCATGTCTAAGAGTGGAATGTTTACCTTAACTTGCTTAAATACTTCCAAGATTTTCTCTATTTGTGCACTAGAGTTCTTTTTGAGTCTATTGGGAAATGGGGCTTTAGGCACATAGACTCGCTCAGGTTCAGGCTGAGCTACAGGTTCAGGTTGGGTAGGTGGATTGGGCTTTTCAATTTGGACGTCGGGTTCAGTGGTCAAGTCATATGTGGGTGCTTGATGGCTGGATTGATTAGTCATTCTAGGGTTTACCACATTATTGTCAATTTGTCTTCCGGACCGTAATGATACTACAGCATTGATTTGTTGGAACGGTCCTTCCTCATTAACCATTTGAACCGGTCTAGGGTTGTTATTTCCTGAAGGTGGTTGATAAGATTGATATTGATTATTAGTTCTGGGGTTCACCTCAGGTTGACTTGGAAATTGGCCCTTTTCTCTTTCACCTATTATCTGTGCTAATTGGCTGACCTGTGTCTCTAGCCTTTGGAATGATTGGTTGGTTGTTTGTATAAAAGTTGTCATTAAAGTTTCTAATTTAGTCAACCTAACCTCATGATTTCCATTATTACCCCCAGATGATGTATTATTTTGATTATATGGGGTTGGTTGTTGTCTAGGAGGTTGTCCTTGTTGGTTCCACGAAAAATTGGGATGATTACGCCAACCTGGGTTATAGGTTGATGCGTAAGGATCATTTCTAGAATTGTTGTATGTGGCATTGACATGTTCCAGGTTCACACAGTCCTCCATTAAATGACCAGTCTGACCACATCTAGAGCAAGGGGTAGGGGATGCTTGTCGGGTTTGGTTTTGCAGTTCTAGACTTTCCATTCTACGCATTAGGGTAGCTAGTTTTGCCTCGGCCGCTATGTTGGAGTCTATAGCTAAGACACCTGGTCGGGGTTGACTCGCTATTCTAGATCCAATACTCGGGTTGATGGGTGTTCTAGCATTGTCCCATTGCATACTATTTTCAGCTAAATCCTCAAGAAAAGTCCAGGCATCATTTTCATTTTTGGACATAAAATTCCCTTGGCTCACAGATTCTAGCATAACCCTAGATGTGGGTGTCAATCCCTCATAAATAATTTGGCATAATTGCCACTTCGGAATTCCGTGATGAGGGCATTGGGTCAAGACACTCTTAAATCTCTCAAGATAGGAATAGAACGGCTCGCTCTCAGACTGAACGAATGCAACAATTTCATTCCTAATCTTCATAGTCTTATGGTTGGGAAAATATTTTTTTAAGAAAATTTGAACAAATTCAGCCCAACTTCTAATAGATCTTTCGGCTAGACTATATAGCCATTTCTTAGCGTCGTCCTTAAGTGCTAGAGGCACAAATTTCAGACGCACTGCCTCTTCAGGAATATGCTGGTATTGCATAAGAGAGCAGATTTCCTCAAATTCTCTAAGGAAGAGATATGGATCTTCCCTAGAGGTGAACTTAGGCAACATACTCATGTATTGTGCCTTAAGTTCGAAGTCGCGACCCGGTATGGTGGGCATAACGATGCACGATGGCTGAGCAGCCATCGTTGGGTAGCACCGATCCCTCAGAGTTATAGGTTGCGCAATAGGCGGGTCCACTACGTTCTCACCCATTAGATCCGGGTGAGGTGGTGCAACAGGTGGATTGGGGTTAAGTTCCAGACTGGAATCTAGATGAACTCGTGAGAGTCGATTACTCAAGTCCCGAATCCAAATCTGAGTGCACCGGGTTGAATCAATTTTTGAATTCAAATTCGAAATTTAAATTCCAAATTTAATTTCAAGAATTAATTACTCTTTTTTTCGTTTTTTTTTTTTTTGAATTTTTTTTGAATTTTAAAATTTTTTTTTTTTATTTTTATTTATTTTTATTTTTTTTTTTAAAAGAAACAAACAATAGAAAGGTAGGGATGAGAAGGGAAAGAAGACTCAGACGAGAAGGGAAACTTAACTCTAAAGGATAAAAATTAGGGTTGGTCAGAAATTTCCTGAACAAGCACGGTCAAAACAATCCTAGACCTAGTGTCACTTAGATCTAGACGACTCCTAACAGGTTGAGTCGAATTAGTTTGCTTGATTCACCTCCCTCACCAATCAAACCAAGTTGGCCAGTTAGTGTATAGCTAGTGGGGGCGCTTCCGACAGAGTCGGTGCCAATTAGACAACCACGTCACTTGGAAGACTTTCGTCGACACAAAAACACTTTCTAGACACCAAATTGAATTCAATTAGCTTCAGGTCATAGCAAGTCAAACCAATCTCCTCCTTAATTGAGTCCGAGTCCGTAGGGGCCAATGTCTAATTGATTTTAAATTTTAGGCTTAGGCGACACTTCAGGATTGTGGTTTGTGGGCTACGGGAGGGTGATGAATTCCCCACCGTATCTTTTCCTACGGAGTTGCCCTTAAGATAGTTTAACTTAAATCTAGCAAAGATAGTCAAACAATGGTCCTTTTAATGGGGGCAATTGCAAGGTTGTATGCAACTAAATTATATGCTCTAATGCAATCGATAAAAACCTCGATACGTACCTTGCCTCCAGCAATCTTCAACAAGTATTAATTTGCAAGAATTTAGCAAGAATAATGCAAGCAAAACATTATATGATGCATGCACTAAGGTCTTTCTAATTTTGCCAATTTTAGGTCAGAGTTGAATTATTGCCAATTATGGAATTGTAACCCTAACACGTGCAATTCTACGAAAGGAAACTTTTCAACTAGTCAGATTTTACGAGAAAGGCAAGAAAAGTTACCTCCGCAATGCTCAGTCGGGTTCGCCGCCCGCTCTCGGAGATTCCAGTAGCTCAATGCGACCACCCAGAGATGTCGACGACGCCCCAGAAATTTGAAGACCAGATTCCAACCCTGTGCGGCGTTTCCGCCGCAGTTTACCTTGTAGATGCGGCGATTCCGCCGCCCAAGTGTCTTAGAACGCTCCCGGATTTCGCCGCGCGCTCTGTTGTCTCCTGCTACACAAAATCAAACACTTAGATCGCGCACAAGGTAGACAGGATAAAATCGAAAACACAAAAACACAAAATCTGCGTCGCCTCCCCGGCAACGGCGCCAAAAACTTGATGTGAATTAAATTTATACCGCAAGTGCACGGCGTCTATGAAGACGTGGCAAGTACGGGTCGAACACAAGGAGGGAGAGATTTCGTTATTTTTGTTATTTCGATTGTGGGAGAGGAAGGAGAGAAGAATTAATTTGGGTTTTTGGGGTTTTTGGTTTAATTAACTAAAGTACGAAACAAAAGCAATTAAAATTAAAACAAGAACAAAGAGAGAAATCCGTGGGGTGGAGGTTTAGATTTAAGGTTTAGATTAGAGAACTTAGAAACTTATAATAAATCATGTTTAGTTATGAAGCATTACAAGATAAATGATTTAACATAAACTCAAGTAATCAAAATACTAACCACGAACTTAGAATAATAACATTCATTCATCTTCTCTAACCCTAAATCTGTCACCTCCACCCTTCGGAAAGAGTTAGAAACTCATGGAGGGAGGAAGAAGAAGGGGTCCTTGAGACATTAAAAGAAAACTAAAACAAGAATTAAAAGAACAGAATTTTATTAATAAAACTAAGGTACACAAATAAGAACAACAACTAAGGACCCTATTTACATCGTTCTCGGGTCTATTTATAGTTGCTACAAGGGACTTAGGTATAGAATTGGATAGTACACGTGTCCATACACGAGTGGACGAAATTGGGACACACGGATCAACCAATGGGCGGCGGAATCGCCGCACATCATGTGTATTGTGCGGCGGATTCGCCTCCCACGTTGGTCGGATTTAATCAGGATTTTTGTCACGCGTTTATGGTATGATTTGATCTTTATTTGCGTGTCTGGATGATTTCTTTCCATTGTCTTGAGCTCCGGATTAATTCCTTCCATTGTTGGAGATTTATAGTTGATTTTTCTTTTGACTTTTCCAACAAAATATCTTGATCCTTTTCTTTTGCAATTAGGTCCTTGGCATTTTTGCAATTAAGCCATTGACCTTTTTGTGATTAGCTCCTTGAATGCTTTTATGCTTGGATGCATTTCCAATTGAAACCCGATAAACTTGAATTCGGTCTTTATGATAGAAATGAATCTTTTGCACACGTTTATGCTCGGAATGTGGGTAAATTGCATTCAGGTCCCTGTATTCTGTAAATAAGACTAAACACATACCTTAGTAGCATTTATTGATGTAAAAGTAATCTAAATGAAAGACATATGATGCAATGTATGCAATGCATCAATACACATTCAGTTTGTTGGTCGGGTAGTTGTAAGTCATGACTGATAAAACAGTGCTAACAACCATGGATGGTGGTTCAATCTGTGGGTTCGCAGTGCATACGTAGATGTCTACAACTGGTAGTTTGTTGTCCTTGTATCTAAATATTCAAAAAGAAGAGTTTTACAAAAACAACTAGTACTGCCCCCACCCAGATTTTCACAAAAAGAAAAAATATTTCTTTTTTTCAATTCTAATTTCCAGTCAATTCAGCACGCCTAGGGATGACAATGGGTATCCGGAACCGGTCAAACTAAACCGGAGTAAAACGGATACGAATTGGATATGGTTACCCAATTTCAGAATCAACCCGGTTCCGATTCGATTCCAGTTCTAACTATTGTAACCGGATACGGAACAAGTGTATTATTAAAATAAAAAAAATTAATCATAAAAAGTTGTTGTAATAAATTAAAATAACACTTTTACAAATTTGGTAAAAATTGAATTTTTTACACATTTAGTGTCGGCTCTGATTCCAACGGATCCGGTTCTGGGTACCCAAGTTGGGAACCAACCTGGATCCGGTTTGGTTCTGGATACTCAAATAAAAAACGGATCTAGTTCCACTTCTCCCAATACCCGAACCAGAAATCGATCCATTGTCATCCCTAGTCACGCCCAAACTCAATCATCTCCTCCCTAAATCCGATTTCCTCCTCAACTCCTCGTCTCCTTCCCAAATCGCACTTAATACTATTGACAGTGAAGCGATCATGAAATATTTTCAAGACATGAAGTCTAGAAGAATGATTTTGTAATGACTTTTATTTGTATTTTTTAAGTTAAATTATTTAGTTAATTAGTTGTTTAAATGATGTGTTTTATGGTTGTAAAATTTTCTTTTAGATGTTTGAATTTTAATGTATTTAGGTTTGGATAAATTACAAAATATGAAGGATATTTTTAATTTTTTAATTAAATTAGAATTTCCAAAAAAAAAATCTGAACCCGCCCCTGCATAGACATATTAATTTTTTTGAAACTACTTGGGGATGAAATAGAAAAAATAAAAGCTGTGTTTATTTAAATTTCTCTAAGTCATTCTCATAAAGTTTTGTTTGCTTACTAGCTAAGAGCATAGTTAACGGCGGCCGGACGGAGCATAGTGCTCGGACCGCGCCAATCGCCGTGATCCACGCCACCTCCCCCGTCTTGTTAGAAATGTTTTTGTTAAAAATAGTTAAAAATTTATTTTAAATTCGTTTTAAAAAAATTTATCAATTATTTTTTCTGAAAATATGTTTTTTATTTGTTTTGATTTTGTAGATTTTTTTGTGAATTTTTTTATATTTTACTTAAGATTGATCTTCAAATAACGTGGAGGGTAGATAATATAAGGTGCTTAGGGTATTTCTGTACACGGGTTGGGTCAACTTGCTATTTATGCTCAAAGTGCTAAGGAAATAGTGCACCACCAAAATGGATAAAAAAAGTCACTAAACTCATGTCCGACCCATGTATTCAAGAATAACTAAAGAAATCATGCCATGTAAAAAATTGACACTGATGAAATATTTTTTAGAAAACTAGAAATAAACTAAGCAAGTGGTACCTTGAACTTGAAGACAGCTTTTGAATGTGTTCCTGAAGTTTGGATTCCAACGATGAGAGAGAGTAAGAATCCAGTAGAACCCAAACCAAAGATCTGAAGCAAGCAATCCCACCAAAACCACTCTCTCTCCTCCACTTGCATCCAACACCAACAACACTCTATAGAAGTAAATCAAAACCACCCCAACAAACACAGTCCCAGCAAAAATCTTGAACCAAAACAATCCTTTTGCCTTTTGTGTCTCAAATAGAGGACCATTTTGCTCCTCTATCTCCCTCATCTCTCTCTTTGTGTCTAGACTCTTCATTTCCAGCTATTATATAAATATAGTAGTGCTCTTGTGGTTGTATTTTCAGTATCCTAACGAAATGAGATGGTTAGACGAATATAACCACTTGAAGAGTAATCTTCCAGCACTAAAAAAACTAAAGACTAGTTGAATCGTGTAATTAATGACTCATCTTGAACAAAAACTTCTCGACTCTTTTATGATGAAATCTAGGTGTATATGACCAAGGATATGTGTGCTGGTCTTTGCACATCACTAAAATGACCATTTCCGTCTAAGGTGGCAGTAAAAAGTATAAATTTCACTTTGCACCCCTTAAAGTTCTTGTTCTCAAGTTGCACCCTGACTTTTCAAGGTCATCAGTTACCCCCGACTTGTTTAAGTTCATCAAAAACACCCCCTTCGTTATCTCCGTTCATTTGAATCCCTCTGTTAGGGGTATTGTCATTTCGCCCCCACCTAGTTAATCCATGATTTGTTTTTACTCCCAAACGAAAAGGAGTGTCTGAGCATAAGGATTTTTTTCCCAAATCGTTTTTTGCCTCAAGTCGATTTTTCCCCAAATCGATTGACCCAATCTTCGGCTACGATTCCTCCTCCTTCCTCATTGATGTTGCCTCCTCTGATGTCCTCCTTCCTTCCTCATTCTGCCAGTAGCCATTTTTGCCTCTTTCCCGGTGTCCTTCCATTCCGCCACCAATCAGTGACTTCCTTCCTTCCTGGCTCCCTCCATCCTTCCTCATCGAGGTGCGACATTTTTCGTTTCAATTGTTCTTAATTTTAATCTCAATTTTATGATGATTTGGTTCTGATTTTTAGTTTCAATTTTCCAACCATTTGGTTTTGATCTTTAGTCTCAATTTTATGATGATTTGGTTCTGATTTTTAGTCTCAATTTTATGATGAACATACATTGTCCATATCCAAGAGCTACAACATGTTCTATTTAGGTTCTGATTTTGTTGATTTAGGTTCTGATTTAGTTCGATTTTGGTTCTGATTTTTCATTTCAATTTTCTTACCATTTGCTTGCACTGGTTTTATGCTAACAGAATGAATGTAGTGTTTGGGATGTTCGTTTTCTTGCTCATTGGTAGAGTTGAATAGAAATATAATATCTTAATCAAATGCTGAGGCACTCAACTCAAGTTTTGCATTTTAGAATTTTCTTCACTTTTCATGAATTTCGTTGCTATATGGTGATAAAATGAGTCTCCGTTTTAATTGTAAAAAATATGATTTTTTTTCTGGATTTGATTTGCATTTTGAACAACTACCATAATAGTGACTTTTTTAACTAATTTATTTTGGAATGCAACTTGATGTGGTATAAATTTGTAGGTTTAAGCAATCATAAATAGTACTTTTCTGTTGGTTTTTCACCATTATGGATATTTTGATGACAGTGTATACAAGAATGCCGACTTGAGTTATTTTTGAGAATTGCGATCCAGACTTGATGTTTTACTTCGAATTAGTAGGATTTCTAGAAGAGTTGTTAGTCTGATGGAGCACATTAGAAGGCTTTTGATGGTGAGATGTCAACAAAATAGAGAACATTCAAATTGACCAAATTTTGTGCCTCAACATTGACCGAATTCTGGAGAGAAAAAATTGAAACAGTCAATTAACTGTCTTCCAATTCTTGCAGGTATATGTCTTATTATTTTGTTTCGTAATATGTTCAAATGGTCTTCTTATATTCTTACAATTCGAGTAGGTGAACAACTCTTTGAAGTGAGTTGGAAGGAAAAAGTTTATAGAGGGGAATCATCAAATGCAGGAGCGAGAACTGGAACGGAATCGGGAGTTGATTGATAGATTATGTTAGAATTATGTTTTTTTGTTGTAAGACTTCTTGTTATTGAACTACATGTTTTTTTGTGTTTATGAGTATGAGATGACTAAATATATGTTGTTGAATTAGATGTTTATGAGTTTTTTTGTTGTTCAAATATATGTTGTTTATTTCTTCCAGGGATTTCGAACATGAATTATTACTGATTTTTCACTTTTTTTCTACTAACAGACTACATAAAAGTTTATATTTATTAAACAACAATAATGAATAGCTACAACTTGTAGTTTAGTTGGCTAAGACTATGAGCTTATCAGGTGCTAGGTTCGAATCTTGGTGGGTTATATGTGGGGGGTTCTTTTGAGTTGTTGGAGGGATATTTTGGTCATTTCATCAAGAAAACAGAAAAATTTGAACGGAAAGATAACGAAAGGGGTGGTTTTGATGAACTTAAACAAGTCAGAGGGGCAACTGATGACCTTGAAAAGTTAAGGGTGCAACTTGAGAACGAGAAACTTTTGAGGGGTGTAAAGTGAAATTTCCCCCGATAAAAAAAGAAAGAAAGTAGGACAAAGGCCTTATGTAATTTGAACCTCTAGTGGGAAAAACATAATCCTTATTTAATTGATTGGATAAACAACTCTCCAAGATTTGGACTGTCTTACTTTTCTCTATCACTTCCCAATTAATTAAACAACTCTCCAAGATTTGGACTCTCTCCAAGATTTGCAAACTTTCTCCACTCTAAGTAGGTTTTATAATTGTTTTTCTCAAGTGATTCAAGTGCTACTTCGGTGAGAATATGTCAACTTCTATACAACTCGTAGTAGGTGGAACGTGGATTTGCATTCCACCTATTAATTGATCAACCCTACCAAATATTAAAAATATATATGATTAATTACACTTTACACCTCCTCAGTTATATGTCAATTTATCACTTTACACCCTTTAACTTTGAAACATGTTATTTACCACCCTTGAATTTTGGTTTTTGTAACACTTTTCATCAATGAACTTCGAAAATCTGCTAGTTTGGACATTATTTTTCAAAAAAATATTGATCATTTCCTAGAACACTTATAATCCTAACTTGTGGTAAAGTTTGGTCAGATAGGAGGTAAGATTTGGTTGGAATTTGAGTCCAATTCGAGCTAAATCTAACTCAAATTTCTACTAAATTGACCTCTTATGTGACCCAAACATTACAAGTTAGGATTATGATTGTTCTTGGTAATTATCAAAAAATAATTTTAAATTTGTCGAAAACTAACGGGTTTTTTAAGTTCAAGGATGTTAAATGATACAGTATCAAAGTTCAAAGGTGTTAAGTGACACATTTCAAAGTTTTGGGGTATAAAGCGATAAAGATGCATAGTTAAGAGGTGTAAAGTGTAATTAACTCAGAAAAGTATGTTTTATTACAGTACCACACGTTGACGTTACACAGACGCATGTGGATCTAAAGATGCCGGCCGAACTACCGCCAAACCCAATTTCATGTTGTTTAAGTATTAATTTATTATAGAACACACTGTGATGGATGGAGAAGAGCATGAAAATTCGAAGAATCAGATATAGTAAATTGAAGCAGAAGACTAGAAGGGTTCTCCAACTCCACCACTTAACATTGAAAAATCCAAAACAGTGACTTAAGGAATCCAATTTCCACGGACATGTCGTTTTCTTTTTCTTGCACCAAACATGCTCTGACTCTTCCAAATCATGTCTGACGTCGAACCAAAGATGTGTACTTACAAAATGCCATCGATTCAACCCTTGAGGGGGCCATCAGTGTCTAAGGTGTAGCTCATGATAAGGTAAGATGGAATTTGTTTGGGGTTGGTATGTGAGAAATAATTATTTAGTCAAAGTCTAACAATTAACCTCGGAATATAAATTTTGAATATCATATAGGATCCATATTTATGTAGTTGGTAGATGTTTGTCTTTAGAATAATATCGTGTTATTAGTTAAAATAGAAACTGACTATGATCAGCCTAGGTCTAGCCGATAGAACAGTGTTCTTGGACAATACAGACCATGATTTACGACGTCCAATGGGAGCTGATTGCTTCAAACTAATTAGAGTAGAGTACAAGAAACCTGATAAAAACATGTAACTACATTTAGAAGTATACTTCCTTGTCAATCAGTTGTTATGCCAACTTAGTTGTATTTTGGCTAAAAATGACGACTAATAATTTAGGAGAGAAAAGAAAAGAAAAGAAAGTGGAGTTTCCTGACTTAAGTAGTAACTTAATACGATAGAAATGAAGAGAAAGTGAAAAGAAACATAGAGAAACATGTCTATGCACAGTTTTCTCTTCAATGTTGAAAAGAAATTGAGCGAAAGTTATAATTGTAGTTTTATGACTTTATTATCCTTATCATAAATTAACTAAATATCATTATACAATAAAGGATATTTTAGTTAATTATAGTAATTCTTTTAGTTTCTCTCGTGTCTATTCAAGCAGGAAAAAAGTAAGGCAAACACAAAAGAGAGAAATAATATATTTTTATTTTCTCTCCTACATTTTTATCCAAGCAAACCATGAAGATGATCTTTTCACTTTAAACAACCAGGAAGTTTTTTGGCATATGGTAGCTAGGAGCCTTGCAAAGATCCAAGAACTATTATATAATAATTCTTTTGAAGCTTAAATTATTTAAATTAATCGTAACTGATAAAGTAACATCTCGAAACAGCGGAAAATTAAAAATTTATAATCCAGACAAAGGAACTCAATAATCAAAGACGGAACTGTTACTTCTCATAAAATAAATAGCGGTGCACCAAAATTACATTAGAGTTTGTCAAAATGATACATGATTACAACAAAACGACAAAAGAAGATAAAACGTAATCATGCTGACCTCAGCGGTCCGAGAAGAGGATCCAACTCCAAAATGCGCGTGCCCGCCGATCACCACCCAACTCGACCTACCACGGTCCTGAAAAATATATAACAATGATGCCTGAGTTTCCAGAAGGAAACATCGTATGCCAACTCACCTATATGCGTGCATTACACAAATGAACCTATCATACTAGTAGCATGTCATGGCATCAACAGAAGGGAAAACAGTTCCCCCGTAGGGTAAAACAGGACATCAATCCGACAGTCAACATCGGGTCTCCCGAGGAGACCTACTGCAGGCACATGCAGTCTTACATCACGCGACATCGCACCCCCCACACGCGGCTACACTACTCAAGGGTTCGGCAGGGAGCCTCTGTCACGCCTGCGGGCCGATAGAATACAGATCTGCAAATCTCTGTGGTCAGAGCCACTGGGACCAACGGGGCCGTCGCCCGGAAGGTATAACAACAACATCTCGATAGGTGCCCAGTCGAGGAATCAACATAGTCGGAACAGTCTCGGCCCAACAATCATCATCGCCGGCACAACCTCGACGGCATCACCGGCACAACATCGGTGGTTCATCACAAACGTCCGGCACAGCATCGGATGGTCCAGACCGAAGTCGGCCAAGTAATCAGGCTCCACGAGCCGCAAACAGCAACCGCACCGCTATAAAAGCAGGGCAGCGACCTCCGTAGCCCGAAGGCCGGTAGTCACCTCACCCAACGCCAGTTGCGTGCCCGCACAAACATCAAACATTGGGATCCGCGATCCCTCAGGCCTGCTATACTACAATGAGTCCAATCAATCCAACACATTAGTCACGCTCCATACATGGAGGTGACGCGTCCCGAACACCCACACTTTTCCACACGGCGGTCCCTGGGCAGGCACGCAACACGCGCCCACCGTCACCTCTCGGCTCACGCACAAGCCGAGGACACGGATTTCCGTGGACAAAGTTGGCATTCAAAAGGGGAACCAGGAATTCTGTCCTGGGCCCAAACGGTCGACCGGAAGAGGTGATTCGGTCGATCGGTTCCAGAAAGGAATCGGTCAACCGTACGCCTAACACGGTCTACCGCTGCGCTCAAAACACAATCCCCCAACGGTCGAACAAAGGTCTAAAACCGGTCGACCGAACGAGGTCAAAATCCGGAGTCTGGTAAACATAAATTCAAATCTATTGGTCGACCGACTCAGGGGTCTCGGTCGACCGAAAACAGACAGGGTCAACCTAGTATTCTACGTCATATAATCGGTCGAACGCAAACATACTACGGTCGAACAAGCATGCATAAAAATCGGTACACTTAAGTTCCGGTCGAACGACCCAAAGGCACCGGTCGACCGAAAACAGACAGAAAGTCTCAGCTCACCAGCAACTACGCACTACCGGTCGACCGCCACAAGGCATCGTTCGACCGGTGAAGGTTAAAGTCGGGTAAAACACTACATTCGGTCGACCGCCCGAAGGGACCGGTCGACCGTTGGTCGTCTTCCACCTCACGCCAGCTGAGGTTTCTCACGGAAACTACGCGGAAGAGGTCTCTGACCTCCCCGTCCGACCAACACAACCCTCCCACGAGGGTTAGAAACCACAAAACCACACTAATGAGTCGACATATCTCAAGTAAGGACGACGAACCGCCGGAGCTCGCTCACGCACGTCGCCTCCGGTAGACCTCGAGCACGCGTCGTGCTTCCTCTGGACGAGCACCTTCCTCCCGCGCGACGTCCTCGCCTCCTCCGATCGTCGCCTCAGCTGGATGAAGGAGAAGAAGAAGAAAATGGAGAGAATGAGAGAAAGAGAGAGAGAGAGAGAGAGAGAGAGAAACGGGTTGCTCTACTTAAACCCAACAAAACGCATCAACAGTGCCCTACACACTCAACTATCACCCTCCCCTCACGTCAACAGTGCGCGCCTCTCTTCCCTTCCCCATGCACACCACACAACCCCATGCTAATCACCTTTTTAATCCGAGATTAACCCAAAACCGAGTTAGGGTTCTAACAATTTACCCAACTTAAAAGGATTTCGTCCCGAAATCAAAACAACTACTCACCGAAAAGATCCGGGTACTGCTTCCGGACTTCCTCCTCGATCTCCCAAGTGGCCTCGCGCTCACTGTGATGCTGCCACCTGACATTCACCATCGGAATGGTCCTCCTCCTGAGCTGATGATCCATGCGATCGACTATCTCGACTGGTCTCTCCTCGAGCGACAAGTCCTGCTGAATCTCTGGCACTGCTATCTCAATCACGTGTGGCGGATCTGCCAGATACTTCCTCAGCATAGACTCATGGAAGACATTGTGCAGACCTGAAAACTGCGGCGGCAAGGCAATCCGGTAGGCAACCTCTACAACTCGGTCGAGGATCTCAAACGGCCCAACATATCTCGGACTGAGCTTCCCCTTCTTCCCAAACCTCATCACACCTCGGGCAGGGGGGATCTTCAGAAAAACGTGGTCGCCCACCTCGAAACTCAGCACTCGTCTGCGTCGATCAGCATAACTCTTCTGCCTGCTCTGTGTTGTGGCCAGTCTCCTCCTGATCACATCCAGCTTCTCTGCATACATCTGCACGAGCTCTGGCCCCACTAACTGCCTCTCGCTCACATCACTCCAGCATACCGGTGATCTACAAGGCCTCCCATACAACGCCTCGTACGGTGTCATCCCAATACTCGAGTGGTAGCTGTTGTTGTAGGCGAACTCTATCAGCGACAAGTGCTCATCCTAGTGCCCTGCCCAATCCAGTGTGCAAGCTCTCAGCATATCCTCCAAGGTCTGAATCGTCCTCTCTGACTGACCATCTGTCTGCGGATGAAACGCGGTACTGAACCTCAGACGCGTCCCCAAAGCCTGCTGCAGACTCCCCCAAAATCTGGAAGTGAAACGAGGATCTCGATCGGAGATGATGCTCACTGGCACTCCATGCAACCTGACTATCTCATCCACGTACAACTTAGCTAGACCCTCCAGAGGCAACGTGGTCCTGATCGCTAGGAAATGCGCCGACTTGGTCAGTCGATCGACTATCACCCAAATCGCGTCGTGGAATATCCTCGTCTTCGGCAATCCCGTGACAAAATTCATCGTCACCTGCTCCCACTTCCACTCAGGAAGCTCAATACACTGCATCGGTCCTGCTGGCCTCTGATGCTCAATCTTCACGTGCTGACAAACTAAGCACCGCTCCACAAACTCTGCGATGTCCCTCTTCATGCCCTTCCACCAGAAGTTCCGCTGCAGGTCCTTATACATCTTCGTGCTCCCCGGGTGAATGGTGTATCTCGCTCTCTGTGCCTCCTCCATGATGTCATCTCTCAGCCCATCAAACATCGGCACCCAGATCCGACTCCTGAACCTCAAACCACCATCGACCCCTACACTGAAGTCTGATCCATCCCTGGAAGCCAATTGTAGCAGACCAGCTGACTCATCATACCCCTGCTGAGCCTGAACCACCCGTGAGACCGTCTGCGACTCCACCCGAAGCGCCGCAATCACTGCTCTCTCAGAACCCTCTGTGAACGGTCTCCACTCTGACAATGCCTCGAGTAGCCTCCACTCCTGGATGCACAGACTCGCAACTGACACCTCCACCTTCCTGCTCAGCACGTCTGCAACCGAATTCGCCTTCCCCGGATGATAGGAAATGGTGAAGTCGTAGTCCTTAATGAACTCAAGCTATCTACGCTGCCTCATATTCAGTTCCTTCTGCGAGAACAAGTACTTCAGGCTCTGATGATCGGTGAAGACCTCGAACTGCTCGCCATACAGATAGTGTTGCCAGGTCTTCAACGCGTGAACTACCGCCGCCAACTCCAGATCATGGGTAGGGTAGTTCTTCTCGTGCACCTTCAGCTGCCTCGAAGCGTACGCCACCACCTTCCCGTGCTGCATCAGAACACAACCCAAGCCTATCCCCGATGCATCGTTGTAAATCATGTAGCCTCCATTGCCACTCGGTAGAGTCAGAATCGGTGCGATCGTCAATCGCCTCTTCAGCTCCTGGAGGTTGTCCTCGCACTTCTGGGACCAAACAAACTTGACGCCCTTCTGCGTCAATGCTGTCAGCGGCGATGCAAGTCTGGAGAAATCCTCGATGAACCGTCTGTAATACCCTACCAGTCCAACAAAACTCCTGATCTCCGTCACGCTCGTCGGGGCTCTCCACTGCGTCACTACCTCGACCTTCGCCGGATCCACCGATATCCCATCCGCTGACACAATATGCCCCAGGAAAGCCACCTGATCCAACCAAAACTCACACTTCGTGTACTTGGCATAAAGCTGCTGATCCCTCAAGATGCCAAGCACAATCCTCAGGTGCTCTCGATGCTGCTCCCTGTCAGGCGAGTATACCAAGATGTCATCCACGAACACAACGACAAATCTGTCAAGGTACGGCTGGAAGGTCCTATTCATCAAATCCATGAATGCTGCAGGTGCATTCGTCAGTCCAAATGGCATCACCAAGAACTCGTAGTGGCCGTACCGCGTCCTGAAGGTTGTCTTCTGAACATTTGCCTCCCTGATCCGCAACTAGTGATAACCCGAACGCAGATCGATCTTCGAGAACACTCTCGCCATCTGCAACTGATCAAACAAGTCATCAATCCTGGGCAAAGGGTATCGGTCCCGAACAGTAACCTTATTCAGCATACTGTAGTCAATGCACATCCGCAACGATCCATCCTTCTTCTTCACGAAGAGCACAGGCGCTCCCCATGGAGAAACACTCGGTCGAATGAACCCGGACTCCATCAACTCCTGCAACTGCTTCTTCAGCTCTGTCAACTCAGCAGGTGTCATCCGATAAGGTGCCTTCGGCTGAGGTGTCGTACCCGCTACCAACTCGATGTCGAACTCGATCTCTCGGTGCGGCGGTAATGCTGGAATCTCCGCTGGAAACACATCTGGAAACTCCTACACTACTTCTATATCCTCCAGCCTCCTCGTCTCAGGATCAGGAACTACCAGCGTGGCCACAAACGCTCTGCATCCCTGCTGTATCAGTCTTTGTGCCTTAACCGCAGACACAATAGACGACCCCCTCTGCTCCCCGTACCTCTGATCAAAACATCTGGCAAGCCCTCCATCGGAATCAGGATCTTCTTCTCACGGCAAAAGACTCGCACGTCGTACTGTGACAGCCAATCCATCCCCAGTATGACGTCGAAGTCCTCCATCGGTAACAAGACCAGATCTGTCGGAAAATCATGGTCTCCCGAAGCAACTGTGGTGCCGGGGAAAAAGCTCCCCACAGTGTCCACCTCACCCATGGGCGTGCTGACCTCCAACACATCAGTCAGCACCACAGGGGTCTGACCCAACTCGCCAGCAAACTTCTCCGAAATGAAGGAGTGAGTGGCGCCGCAATCAAACAACACACGCGCAATCAAGGCAGAAACAGAAAGTGTACCTTCCACGACGGTGTTGGAGTCCCTCCCCTCCTCAGCCTGAATAGTGAAGACTCGCCCGGTCTTCCTGCCCTGGCCCGGTGAAACAACTGATCGGCTGCCTCCGCCTCTGCCTACTGCTGGTGGTCCTGGCCTCCTGCTCGGCTCTCCCTGCCTCTGAGGACAATCACGGATGAAATGTCACATCTGACCGCAACCCATACACGCTCCAGTCCGACGGGGACACTCCTGTCCTGGATGAAACCTCCTGCAGTAAGCGCACGCTCCTAACTGACGTGCTCCTCCTCCATCAAACCTGGGCCTCTTGCCCGGGTTTCCCGCTCCACGACCGGCTACACGGCTACCGGTGCTCACTGGTGCCTTCCTCGCCTCCTGAAGACACTCCCTCTGGTCCTGCTCTATGATCGTAGCATGCTTCACCGCATCTGCAAGGGTCTGCGGCATGCTGTTGATTACCCGGGATCGAAGCGGCTGCCTCAGTCCCTTCACGAACTTCCTCGCCCGCTGCTTTGGGGCCACACAAATCTCTGGGCAATAACGCTCCAAGGCATTGAACCTGCTGATGTAGCTCGCCAGAGTCATCTCCTTCTGCTCGAGCGACATGAACTCCTCCCGCTTCTGATCCCTAACGTGCTGGGGAAAGTACTGCTCATGGAACACCTCTAAGAACTCCTCCCAACTGACATCCACACGGTCATCAAATAGAACTGTGGACGTAGACCTCCACCAGTTGGCGGCCTCGCCATCGAACACATAGGTGGCCAGCTCCACCATCCTCTCAGGTGCTACTCCATAGCGCAGAAGATCTTCTCCATCCTGAAGACCCAGTCCTCCGCAATCTCCGGAGCCCTCCTGCCATCAAAAGTCGGTGGGTGCTGACGCATGAACCGATCGTGCTCAGCTCCCACCCCGCCCTGCGCACTCTGGGCTGCTTGACGCTCCAGAAACTCGCCCAACCTGTCCCAATGAGCACCTGAAGTGTAGTTAGATTCAATTAATCTCTCCAAACTCAGTATGATCGTATGGTGTTTATCTGATAAAAGGCTAACTCGATTACAATGAATAGGAAAGGGAATGGAACAAGGGAAACAAAGAGTTTTACTATGACTCTCACCTCAATCTAGCTATTCTATACATGTAAACTCATTTTTACAATGCTATTATTCAATACTAACTTTTAATAAATCTCTTGTGTTAATATTCTTTTAAGTATTTTTCTGTCAACTTGTGTTAATAAATCTCTTGTGTTAATAAATCTCTTGTGACATCCAAATTGTGTTAATAGAGTTAATAAATCTCTTGTGTTAATAAATCTCTTGTGTCAAATTCTGTCAACTTGTGTTAATATATCTCTTGTGTTAATAAATCTCTTGTGACATCCAAATTCATATTTCCTACCAACTAAGATCACAACCAAGTCCTTAGAACAAGCTTTAGTTTGATTATCTTCTTCTTCTTCAAGTTTTATCATAAAAATAGCAAACACTTCGAATATGTTTCGATAACTTGAGTTTTAAGGTTCAAAACTCAAATGTCTTTATTTTAATTGCAAATCTCAGAACTTCACGTGTTTCATATCCAAACCTCAAACCACATGCTTACTTGTTTCAGTATTTGGTTTTGAAATAGAGTTTTGGTACCCCTCTTAAGAAAACTCAAACCTCAAAACTTATGTGTTGTGAGTTGTAAATAAGAAAATTAACTGAGATTAATTAAGGAATGAATTCTGCGTTATGCAAAACACTTATCGTGTTCTGCAAAACACAACTTAAAAACTAAAATGACAACCAAAACTCAAAACTCAACTCCTAGAAAAGTAGATCATGCTTCAATAAGAACACAAGAAACCTAGGATATCGACAAAATTAAATTAAACATGGCCCTATTTGTTCCAAAACAAAATCTGGATAGACAAGCCTACCCAAGATCTAGAAACTATATGGAAAACGAAGTTCAGCACATGGAATAATTCTACACATACCATTGAGGCATTGACAATACAGATATCCACATTGCACTTAAACAATCAGAAGAAATCACATTTTAGATACTAGATAATTCCCAGTCCTTTCTTATCGACGATCAACACAATGCAGAGAAGAAGACTTCTGTTGGCCATAGAAGATATCAACATTGTGTGAATTCAGAAGAAATCGAATTCCAGATAGTTATTGGAACCTTTCTTGTCGACAACCGGACCAACCTTTTCACTCGAGGATGTGGTGGGAGGAGGGGGCCTCACTATCTCCACAGGTCTGGGGATATCTGGAGGACATGCACATCGTATCAATGCCCAATTGATACCCTCAAAGAAAGGGTGTTGCTTTATCTCCGTTGCCCCTCGTTTGAATGCTAAACGATGTTGTGGTTCCTTCACGAGTAACCCTCTTATCAAGTCCCTCGCCGAGAAGCTAACAACCGGTGATTCAGGGAACCTCAAGGGTTGACCAACAACGTTGAAAAGCGTGGCTCGGTTCCCCGATCCCTTGAAGGGTGTTCTACCAAAGAGAAGTTCATACAAGAAAATCCCGAAAGTCCACCAATCCACCGCACTTCCATGACCGTCGCCTTTGATGATCTCCGGGGCCAAGTACTCGTGTGTCCCGACAAAGGACATGGAACGGGCGTCGGTTGGTTCAGCAATGAGCTCGGGCAGTGGAGTGATTTGGTTTCCTATTTCCGGTTTCACCTTGCGCTCAGATTTTTTATCAGGTTTTTTGTCCTTCTTTGACTTGGAGAAAAAGCGAGGTGAGAAGCACGAAGTGGGAACGGTGCAAGAAGGTTGGATACAAGAAGGTTGAACACAGGCAGGTTGCACACAATAAGCAGGACCGTTCTTGCGTAAGGAATCGGAATCCAGACTCGAAGACTTAATTAACGTGGGATTAACTTCACATCGAAGGGAAAGATCAAAATCCGATAACATAATGTGCCCATCTTCGCGTACAAGGACATTCTCCGGCTTAAGATCGCGGTATATGATGCCAAGCATGTGCAAGTATTCTAGAGCAAGAAGAACTTCTGCGACATAAAACCTGCATTGAGAAAATCACAAAAATCATCTACATGTACTTCATGATAACCATACATCTTAGAATATAAAAAAGTCAATCTAAAAATGGTTTTAAGCATAAGCTTAAAAAGGGTTACATGTAGCCTGAACAATATATCATTAAAAGTTTTATTAAAATCTTTGTACCTTACTCTTAACTTAAAGGTGTGACTTGCTTTATTGGGACCTGACATCTGTTCTTGATTACTCCACGTCAAGAATCTCATTGATGGGCTAGTCCCAGGTGATAGCCAAAAACCCAAGCAAGAAATAACTTGCCACCACGCAGTTTTTCATGAATTATCACAAACAATTTAAATGACATTAAAACGGATAAAAGTAGATGAGGTTCATACTTCACAGCATGTTCTGGAAAATGCTTCCCATGTTGCCTTTGCCGGAGTGTATGCAGATCACCGCCTGGACAAAATTCCATCACCAAGCACGAGAACTTATCCGTCTCAAAGTGAGTGTACAATGTTGGAAGGAAAGGGTGATCAAGGGACTGCAATATCTCGCGTTCAGTCTGAGCCCGAAGCAACTTCTTGCGACTCGCCAGAGACCCCTTGTCCATTACTTTCATGGCAAAGTAAGACTTGGTACCGCTGAGCTCTGATAAATAAACACTACCGATGTCACCGCAACCAAGCTTCTTAAGCAACCTGAAATGGTTCAACCCAAGGTTCCTATCTTTCGCACGGACCGCTTGGATGGCTTCCCATTGTGAATCATTAGCCTTATGAGGCTTGTTGATGCCACTGCTAATGCTGCTACAAGTGCTCTCATCACTGACATCAGTGCTAGTGCTCCCTCTGCATATGCTACTCTTGCCACTTTCAGCGAATTCCATCCGCCCACTAACTTTTGTTGTGGTATTGGCCCCATCACTAACTTCAGCAGTGGAACTATCCTGGATCTTTTCTTGGTCCAAAGTGACTGCAACAGACGGATTCGATTCTTGAATATGCGCTGGTTGCAGTTTCATCTCCAATGAGAGAGCTGAACCGTTAACTTCTGAAGGTTCCGACGTTACATTCCCAGTATGAGGTATCGATTTTGGGGTAACCATATTGCTGGTATTCTAGATGTGGACTTGGATTCTTTAAGAATCAAACTTGAATATGCTCCTACTTTTGTGCTTTGGCCAGTGGTTCTTTTAGGATTGATTCGGAGCAAATTTGCACAAAAAGGTGTCCAGACGCCGGACGGTATTCAAATATGCGAGTAATTAGAACTCAACTTAGGCCAATGTCCATCACTAAGTCTCGTGGTGGAAAAATGAAATCTAAAATCACAAAGAAAAAGAAACAGAAGAAAGTATCAGTTTATGGATTTGAGAAGTCAAACACTAAAAACCAAGAAAGTAATAATCAGGAACAAATGACAACTGGTGTACTTGATGGCATTGCAAGAAAACCCAATACTAGAATCATAAAAGAAATGAGAAATTCAGATTCCATGAGCTAGTAAGTGAACTCAAACTATAGAAATTATTAAAAAAAATCTAAAGCATAATTTTGTGGGATATGTCTGTCCTTGACAGATCAGTATCAAACCAAAACAGCTAGTGATACATCAAACAACACCCAAAGATCAGATCTTGCTAAAACATTATATGCCAAAATACCAGAGAAAAATGCAATTTTCCCACTAAGAAACTGGAAAACAACAAGAACGCCTTAAGAACACTAATATGAAACAAAAGCCAAACACCCAACAAGAATGCTAAAAAAAACATTTCACCAAAATCCCAAATCAGAACTCCACAAGAGAAGCCCAAAAATCCCAGCAAACCACTCCAAACAACACCTAACCTGTGACCTTTCAAACATCCATAAGAAACCATTTTTTTCTACAGATCTCTAAACAGCAGGAAAGGAGCAGAGAAATAATGGGTTTGTGCTGAAAAAGGTCACCCCGGCTCGGCTTGGCTTGGCCCCAAAGATCAAATCTTTACGGGGTTTTTTTTGGGGTCTGGAAGACCAGAGTTGGAGAAGAGAAAAGGTGTGTGGGGAAGGGTTGATTGATTACTCCAGTCCAGAGTGGAGTTTGGAAGACCTGCATTACATATGAGTACGAGGGTCTGATGGTGAGTGGGAGAGAGACATTAAAGCTTCAATCTTTTCACTCATTCCCACGCACCTCTTTGTCCCTCCTCTTCCTTTTCATTCTGTTTTTCTATTCTTTGTGATATTAAAGCTGTTTTTTTTTACTTTCAAAACAAAACCAAGACACAACACTGTATCACGATATATTATAGGATTTTTTTTGTTTGTATGTCATTTCAAAATAATATATTTTCATTAAAATTATAATTCAAAATTTTTGGAATTTAAGTGTTTTACTGTGAAAATCATACATGTTTAATTCTTGTTTAAGTGTTTTGAAATTTAATTTTTATAGGAAAAAATACCAAAACACTGGTATCCACATTGTTTGTACTTGTGAAAATTAACATTCTTGATTTTTGAATGTAAGTGTTTTGCTTTGAAGATCATAAAAATGACAAATTTAGATTACTAAGTTATTAAATTATATACAGTAGAATTTTTAAATATTACTATTAAAATAGTAATTTTTTAACGTCGTTAACGGAATGACATTAATGGAATTTGTATAGTTTTTTAGTGACATTAATAGAATTTGTATAGTTTTTAGTGACATTAATACAAATAGCGATATAGTGATGGCAGAAACGGAAATATGGTGTTTTGAAATAACATGCAAGCAAAAAACCCTATATTATATCATATTATTACGACGAAAATTGCAAGATTAAAGGGCAAGTTGCAATAGATTAACTCTTAGTCAATGGGTGTAAATGGTCCGGTTTGGGAAGGATCGAGGTCAACTTTATCCGACCCGTTAGATATTGGCAGGTCACAACTCTGATAATAACATGTTCTTGGAAATTTTGTTTGCAATCCACCCTGTAATTGTCTCCTTACACGGACACTCACAAGCATGTGCCTCCAAGTAAGCCCAGATGAGGGACATTTTAGTAGATCTGTCAAAATTAGACACGACACGATAACTTAGTGTATGGGTATAGGAACTTGTACACAAATACACGATAAGCATACATGACACGATACACAAACCCTTATCGGGTCCGATTAGTGTATAGGGATCCATACACGATAAGATATCGTGTATATCGGGTGTACACGATACACATTGTACACGATATACACGTTAAGACCCGGATCCACCTAAACCGATTAACCATACCGATTAACCCAAACCAAAATCCAATTAAACTTAGTCCCTACTCCCAAGTCCCAACTCCTAGTCTCCCAACACGAAACCAACCCAAAATCTGATTCCTAACCCTAACCCCCACCCCGAATCTCGCCTCCACTTCCCACCCGAACCCTGAATCTCGCCACCCCAACCCAGAATATCCCCGTCGCTCCCTATCCCGGCCCCGATTTGCGTTTGTGTTTGGGTTAATCGGTTTGGGGATTTTGGACCGTTTTACCCTCAGAACGTCGTCAAAGTTCCTCTCTGGCTCGCCGTCGCACTCAAAAACCGTGGCAAGTGCGCCATCCGACCTCCCAACTGGATGTCCCTAGGTTTGTCCCTTCGTCCATCTCATTTTTTTATTCTTACCTCCTTTCATAGCTAAGTGTCTATCGTGTACTTGGCTCTTTATCGTGTCTATTATGGTAAACAAGGTTTATCGTGGCTATTCATGTATGTATTTATCGTGTATTAGGTTCTTATCGTGTATGTAGGTTTTTATCGTGTTTGTAGGTAGTTATCGTGTGTACAAGTACTACTCGTGTCCATTCGGGTATTATCGTGTATCGTGTTACACGACCCGATAACAATTCGTGTACAAATCGTGTCGTGTCCGTGTATACACGACAATTATCGTGTCATGTCTGTGTCCGGGTTCGTGTACACGATTTCTTATCGTGTCCGGGTTCGTGTCGGGTTCGTGTATACCCAGTAACTATTAGTATCCGACCATACACGACACGATAAGACACGTATACAACCCGATTGACAGACCTACATTTTAGTCCCCAGATTTTGATGGTTGGTGAGATACCTATTAGGCTCTTAAAAATGGTATCTACGCTGGGAAGAGTGATTTCAAGACTTTCGTCTCTCTCTTCACCGTATTTCTTTTCTCTACATCTTATTTCCTTCTCGTTTAAATGTTTGTTATGAGAATTAATTCATCCAAAAATCTCACATTAAATTACAATCTTCAAAGAGTTAAGGTTTGCTCTAAAAGAAATCACCATACTTCAAAACCCAAATCAAAGGAAGCACAATTACACAAAAGAACTTGGAAATAATGGAACCAGAATGGCCAAACATATATGAGTCGCGTTAAATTGTATGGTGACTGAGGTGTTATATGGGTTCTAGTTTTTTTATTTTTTTATTAATCCTGGGCTCTCACTCTCTCATCCAGTGTTCACGTAGGCGATCGCCTAGGCGGTAGTCTTTGGAGGCACTCCAACGACTCTCTACTTTTTTGTTTTTTCTTTCAAAATTTACAAGTTTGCCACTACTCCCAATTCCTATATAAACCCCTCCAAACCTCTTCATTTTTCACAAATCTCTCATTCTCTTATTCTTCATAATTCTATTCTAATCATCAAGTTTCTTAATCATCAAGTTTTCGCGATTAAGTCTCCGATATGGTGCTTAGTTTTGAAGTTGGAAAGTTCACTCTTTCTAACTTCTCTTTATAATTAAATTAATTAGTATTTTATTTTCATATTAGTCTAAATTTTTATATTAGTCTAGTTTTAAGATATGGCCTACGTACCCGGCACTAGTCTCCATATGCATCACGAGAGTTACGATGACCTAAGACATACCCGTACAAATGACCCTGGTTGGAATACTGCCCATTACATTAGTGCTAATGATAAAAATTACATTGTATGTTAGTTATGTGGTAAGGAAACTAGAGGTGGTATAGCCCGTCACAAACAACATCTTACATACACACCCGGTAGTAATGCTAGACCTTGTGATAAAGTTCCTGACTCTGTTAAACAAGACATAACTGCATACATGATTAGAAACAATAGGACATTACAAAACGAAAATGTATGTCTTGATGATTATGTAGACCGAGAAAACATAGAATTTGATCTGGAAACCGGGTCGGGTTCCGATTCTGCTCGGACTCCAAACTCCTGTTATCGCCCTGTTCCTGGTCGAAAGAGACAAAAACAACGTTTGTGGGCACCATTTTGTGTACGTGGGAAGGACGTGGTTTCCGGGCCTCAACAAACAACCATCGAAAGAACATTTAGAAAAGAAGATAGGAAAACAATTAATCAAAAATGGTCTAGACTTTTCTATAGATGTGGTATATCATTCAACACTGTAAGGACGCCTGAGTGGAAGGAAGCAATATCCTCTACTTGTACTTACAGACCCGGACTTAAACCCATGACGTATCATGAAGTTAGTGACTCGTGCCTTAAACAGGAAATTGACTACACTAGAGGTATACTAGAGTCGTACAGACAAGATTGGGCAACATACGGGTGCACGTTGATGACAGATGGCGTGACTGATAGGTCCGGTAGGAATATAATCAATTTTCTAGTAAATTGTCCGACAGGTACCATGTTCATGAGGTCTATAGATGCTTCCGGTCACTCTCACACCGCAGACTACCTGTACAAGCTGATGGACAAGGTAGTTGGTGAGATTGGCGAAGAACACGTTGTTCAGGTGGTCACCGACAACGTCATCGCGTACGTACTTGCCGGTAGGATGTTGCAGCAAAAAAGAAGATTGTTTTGGACTCCCTGTGCATTGCATCGATCTCATCTTGAAGGATATTGGCAAGTTGTTTTTGAAGACTATTGCTTTAACTCGTAAGATCGTCAAACATTTCAACAGCTCTGTCATGTTGTTGAAGAGGATGCGAATTGCCATTGAAGGGGACTTGTTATGCCCTATTGTCACGAGATTTGTCACCGCCTTTCTGACTTTGCAAAGGTTGTTCCTGAAGAAAGACAAACTCTGAGCCTTTGTTGTTTCCCCGGAGTACAACGATCCTAATGCAAGTTGGATAAAGAACAAGAAAAAGAAGGAGATCTCTACTGAAGTTGCCGAGACCATTCTACAAAGTGGCTTCTGGACCAACGTCGTGAAGGCACTGAAGGCCTCACAACCTATGGTCCAGGTTCTTAGACTTGTTGACGGCGATTAGAAACCACCAATGGGATATCTGTGTGACGCAATGGAGAAAGCCAAAGAACAAATCATGAGGAACTTTGACAGAAAGAAGACCTATAGATTGGTGGCAATCTTATGGCACAGACATGGGAGAGATCGTATTACAGAGGTTGGCCCTGAGGATGTTGGGATTGACATGCTCGGCATCAGGTTGTGAGCGGAATTGGAGTGTCTTCGAGCAGTTGCACTCAACGAGAAGGAACAAGTTGGCTATGAAGAAGATGAATGACTTAGTGTATATGAACTACAACCAAAAGTTAAGGCAAAGGTTTCAGCAAAGGATGGAGAAGCCCGGATTTTATGACATCATCAGTGTGGACTACGATCTCTTCGACGAGCATCCATGGTTGGTAGAAACTGAAGATCCGGTCTTCGCTGGAGAGGAGCTTACATGGGCCGATGGCGAGGAAGCAGTTTTAGGACATTCTTCTTCACTGAGACGCTTTGCTTGATCCATGTCCACTGCATCTGACGTGTGGTGTTCCACTGCATCTGACGCATCATTATTAGGTGGTGGCATGGATGATGTCATCGTTCACATTAGTTCTAGAGATCCAAGTGCATCGAGTTCTCAACCACCGATGGACATCGACGAGCAATATGTTCAATCCGACGATGAAGAAACTGAAGAAGATGATGTTTACGTCGACAATCCTAACGAGAACCACTCCGACGACTCTGATGGTGGTGGAGGTTATGATATGGTTCCCAGTTGGACATTAGATCAATGTGTCCAATGGAATTAGTTAGTTAACTTGTAATTCTAATTTCTCTCTTATCTGCTATTATATGAACTCTGAGTTACCTTTGTAATCGTACTACTAAGCAATAAATTGTATACCTAAGTGTTTAGGTGGGTAGAGGGGGTGCCTAGTGAGACATTGGTCGAGGAACTAGGTGTTTTTTCAAAGCCTAAACATGTATGATATTTTTAGATAATATTTGTGCATTTTTCCGATTTTTCCTGATTTTTTTATCTATTTTATAAATTTTAATTGAATTAAAAAAACCGCCCAGAGTTGGACGGTCACACGAACGCCCAGGCGACCAGACGACCCCGGTCGGCTAGGCTCGTCAAGGCGTCCCGTGAACATTGCTCTCATCTATCATGTGGTTTTAAATTTTTTTCTAACTTTAAAAATATTTACCTCCCAAAATCCCATGAGTATACCCTGGACTCATGAACTCGAACCTGAGTGGTTCCCCCATTAAGTAGTGAACTTTTTCAATTTTAGTCTCTGCGTGACAACAAATCCTGTCATTTTCTTGGTTTTCACATCAATAATTTTTTTCCATTTATTTATTGGGTTACGAGAAGTTTTGAAAATTCTTCCTAGGTATACCTATAACCATGAATTATTCAAACATAACAAGTCCACAATTTTGTTTGTCCACAAAAACCACACAAAAAAAGTTGATTCAAATGTTCTAACGCAAAAAACGTTAGCCTCAATTAACAATTATTTGCTAAAGAATAAGAATTTGAATAAATATGTAAAAGAGGCATCATATCTTGCTTTTCAACAATATTTAAGTTAAATTAAGAGGATCAGGTGTGGACTCGTGAAACTTCTCCAAAAAAAACGAGGTTAAAATTTATTTTGTTTTTGTATTAATTTGCTTGTAAAATTGACACCCCAAACACTTAAATTTATGTAAGGCTCCACGCACTACAAAATGAAGATGGTGCAAATCCAATTTTCCATACATGGTATAATATTTTTACAACACAAACATCCAATTGCCCTCTCTTTCCTTCATCTTTTGATCAAATGCACCGCACTAGGGGTGTAAATGGGGCGGGTAATACTCGTATACCCGGTCACCCGCCCCGGGCGGGTACGGGTATGGGTACAAAAATCCATACCCGTTTAAAAATTCAAACCCGTATACCCGTACCCGTTTACCCGCTTAATAAGCGGGTCGGGTACGGGTATACGCATTACCCATACCCGTATACCCGTATACCCATTAAGATATATTATATTATATATATAATATATTTTTAATATTTTATATGTTATATATAATATATATTTTATATAATATATATTATATTTTTATATATTATATACTATACCCGTTTACCCGCCCCGTACCCGCTAACTTAACGGGTACGGGTCGGGTACGGGTATATATGTTTTTTGCCGGGTATATACCCGTACCTGTACCCGCTAATTTAGCCGGGTACGGGTACGGGTAGGGGCATACCCGACCCGTTTACACCCCTACACCGCACCCACCAGTTCACCACCCAACTTAAAACCATCAATAATTAATTCGTATCTGTACATTTGTATAATATTTTTGAAATTTTTATAGGTATACTGAAGGAGAGAAAATATATGAGTGTGTTTCTTCTTTGTTAGTTAGATATGAGGAATATTATTCCACAAATTAAGGAATTGATATGGTATGTTTTGTTCCGTAAATAACACGCATGTCATGTGGATCGAAAAGTAGAAGAGGGAAAAAAATGTATGAGAAAATTGAGTTTAAATAAAATAACCTTCTTCTTTTCTCTTGTGATTCTTGCATGATAGTGGAAACTATTGTTTCGCCTTATTAATCTCGTCGGGAAAAATCTTGTCAACAAATAATTGCTAAAATCGAAAGAAAATGCTGAAATTATGACCAAAATGCAGGGTACAAATGTAAATTCTACAAAACTAACTCAAACGATCAAATTGTACTAACCTCTAAATTAAGAAATTTAATTTCGAACTGGACTAAACAGCTCCTCTCTTTTTCTTTGAATAAGATGGAATGTTCTCTTGCTAGGAGGGGAGGCATATGAATTGGCATGAGTTGTTTGTTCAAATCAAAGTTTGACTAAAAGGGGACCTCAACTTAAAAGTGAAAGAGATGTCTCTATATTGTCCCCATCGTATCCCAATACATAGTAATGGGACTCATGCCCACTTGTTCTCGGTTCTCCCCCATTGAGATTGGAGAAATTTAAGTAAAAAATATTTACGTTGCCCATTATTCTAAATTACATCTTTTTCTTTCAAATAACTACATGTGAGGTCGGAAATCCATATCATTGAGGTTTAATTTCTAAAATTGGATATTTCAAGACTTAAGATCTATTGATAGATGGTTTTACTTCTTATCAACTTATTGCTAAATCAAATTGAAACAAAATAAGTATTTTCTACATTAAACTGAGGATTGCAATGATATCTTGTATGATCACATTTACGCAAATTTACTACATAGTAAATGAAGCTTTATATAATTATGGAATTTTGGCCATCATTTTGATTAGAAACCAGACAACACTAGTCTATAGAAAAGAGTGCACACTCCTCTAACTGTTTAAAAACATGTCTTTTTTATTTATTTTTTAAATTTTATCTTGATCAAAATATATTAAAAAGCGGAAAAGTGTACCGCAAGTGTTCACTAAGTAGAATCCTAGTATTCTTGATCACTTGAATATAAGTAATTTCCTTTGAAAAAGATCCTTATATTAACGATCACACTTAGCCGTAATTTTTTAATATAATAAAAAAAAATTTAAAAATTCGAAATTTAGGAAGAAAAAAAAATTCCAAATTTTTTTTAATATAATAAAAAAAAATTTAAAAATTTGTTTTTAATTTTTTCAAAAATCGACCTCCAAATCACGTCGATAACCCGACGTATTGAATTGTTAGGGTATTTTATACAATAAAAAAACAAAATTTATTTGTCAGAATAATAAATTATTTGCAACTAAAACTTAAACAAACACTAAAACTAATTAAAACAAAAAATTGGTAACGTTGTCGAAAATTCGTAGGGTGTACACACATTACAAACAGTTTTGGAGGTCGATACAGCAAAAAATTAAAAACACAATTAATTTTTTTTTAAAAATAATAACAATTACAAAACATATTTTGGAAAGAAATATAATAAAAAAACTTAGTTAAAATGATTTAAAAAAAATTCAAAACATAAAACACTACGACTAAAATCCGTGATTTTATTTATTTTCTTTTATTGTTTTTGATTTTTTCGGTTTTCTGTTTTAGTTTTTTTTTCTTCTGTTTTTCTTTTTTATTTTAATTATTTATAATCTTTTTTAAAATCTTTTTTTTCAAAATATGTTTTCTAATTGATATTATTTATTAAAAAAAAATTAATTTTGTTTTTAATTTTTTCAAGAAACGACCTCTAAATCACGTCGATAACTCGGCGTGTATTGAATTGTTAGGGTATTTTATACAATATAAAAACAAAATTTCTTAGTTAGAATAATAAATTATTTACAACTGAATATTAAACAAACCATAAAACTAATTAAAACAAAAAATTGGTAACGTTGTCAAAAATTCGTAGGGTGTACACACATTACAAACATTTTGGAGGTCGATACAGCAAAAAATTAAAAACAAAATTCAAAATTTTTAAAAATTAATAACAATTACAAAACATATTTTGAAATATATATATATATATATAAAACATAGTTAAAATGATTTGTAAAAAAACAAAACATAAAATCAAAAACAATAAAAGAAAATAAAAAAGTCACGGATTGTGATTTTTTTAAAATCGTTTTAACTATGTTTTTTATTATATTTATTTTCAAAATATGTTTTGTAATTGTTATTATTTTTTAAAATTTTTTAATTGTGTTTTTAATTTTTTGCTGTATCGACCTCCAAAAATATTTACAATGTGTGTACACCCTACTAATTTTTGATAACGTTTCGAATTTTTTGTTTTAATTAGTTTTAGTGTTTGTTTAATATTCAGTTGTAAATAATTTATTAATCTGGCTAAAAAAATTTGTTTTTTTATTGTATAAAATACCCTAACATTTCAATACGTCGGGTTATCGACGTGATGTAGAGGTCGATTATTGGAAAATTTAAAAATAATTTTAAAAAATTTAGAAAAATAATATAAATTAGAAAACTTATTTTGAAAAAAAAATATTTTAAAAAAGATTATAAATAATTAAAATAAAAAAGAAAAACAGAAAAGAAAAGAAAAAACAAAAACAGAAAATAAAAAAAAATGGCGGGAACACGGATCGCGGGTGGGAACCGCGATCCGTGCCCCACCTAGTTTTGGAAAAAAAAAAATCTCCTAAATTTCGAATTTTTAAATTTTTTATTATTATATTAAAAAAATTCGGCACACTTAGTCCAAATATGGAAAGTGAAAACCTCGTAAAAAGGTTATTCCTGTACCGACATTCCAATAATAAAAAATAAAAAAATTGCATCATCAACTATTAGAGCACCCACGACAGGGCAAAAAAATTGGGCGCCCGATTTCCCCCCGCTTAACCGAAGGGCAGGGCGCACCCTTGGGCGCCGTGAGTGCGTTGTGTGTCCCATGTCAATTTGTTTTAATATTTTTTTAATTTATGTTTTGTTTTGAATTTTACTTAAAATATTTTTTTTAAAATATGTTTTTTTAATTTTATTCTATTTTTTTCAAAAAAAGTATTTTATTTTTTTATTTTATCCAGAATCTACCCTAAACATTTCTAACGATGAACATGTCCCTAGGCCATTGACCGGGTTTTAATTTATTTTTATTTTCTTTAATTATTTTTTAAAATTATTTGTAACATTTTTAATTAAGTAATTGCAAAATTAATTAATAATGTGGTTTGGGGATTTTTGTGAAAAATAAAAAAGAATGTAAAAAGAAAATGATGTTGAGGAAATAGAATGTTGAGAAATGGCGTATAGTAATGGAGGGTTTTTGAAAATGGGTGGATTAATGGGCACGATAATGTGACGAAGAGAGTGTGTGTGATTTAGGGAATTGGGGGCGCGGTAGCGGATGCACTTAGACCATAAATAACAACACATGGGTTACCTCAGGGTGTCCTGCTCTCTCTCTCCGTCACGTCAGCACACCCCACCCACCCACCCAAAAACCCTTTTAACCATGCCCGAGCCCCCTACCCACCCTAAACTCTCTTTCATCCACATCATTTCTTAATTAAACAATTTTAATTCTTACCCAACATTTAACAAATTACATTTTACATAATTCAAATTCTAATTACGATATAAATCCAATTGGCGAAATGATTAATATTAATAATTAGTATATTTAACATTAATAATTAATATTAAACCACGTAAAATTTTATTAATTAAAATTAGAAATGCACAGTACACGCGTGAATGTACAGTAAACGCTTGAATGTACAGTACACGCTTGAATACACAGTGTCTGATTTTCCCTCTATATATACATTATACAAAACACAATATACACTTCACACAACGTCGCAATGTCTTCTCCAAATCACAACCGTTCTCCCCGTCGTTCACAATCAAATCCACGTTCACACTATCCACAAGGATATCATCGTCCATCTTTCTCACAATCATTCTAACAGCCAGACTTCTCCCAATACGCATCATCATTCTCACCACGAGACCAAAACCAACAATTCCCCCAATACGCACCGACATTCCCACAAAATCAACCCCAATTTCAGATGTTGGGTCGCAACATGTCTCAAGTAAGTAGTCCTAGTACGACGGACACTGAAGAAGAGGACGACAACGACGGTGAGTCTCCACCACGCCAAACCGTCGCACCACCATCCCCACGTCCACAGCGACGCCGCAACCAGCAAATCCAAGCCATCAAAAGCAATCCGAAGCTGTGGATCACAGCTGAGGACGAGCGACTCGTGTCGGCATATATGAATGTCAGTTCTGATGCGGTGATAGGGACAAACCAGAAGGCTACTTCCTTGTGGACCAAAGTAAAACGGGTTTACGACATCTCCGTCGAAGAAACGGGCCTCCCTGAGAGGAATGTGGAGTCCTTAAAAGGACGGTGGAAGAGACTTATACTTGTTGTCAACAAGTGGGTTGGCTGCTTCGATCAGGCGTACCAACGGAAAAGGAGCGAGCAGAACGACGCCGATGTCGTCCGACAAGCTCACCACATCTACGAACGAACAAATAAGTCTAAATTTCTTTACTTTGATGCTTGGGTCATGTTGCATAGGTACCTGAAATGGGAGTCGTTGATATCTGTAGCAAATGTCATGAGTGTTGGTCGGGAGTCCTCGGAGTTTCACGATGAAAGTAGTCCCCATTCAGAAAGCATTGGGAAAAGAAAGAGCATTGATGACTCTAGGACGCAAGCACCATCGGAGGCAGAAGAAATGACGGCAGGATCGTCTGCACGCCCACAAGGTGTGAAGAAGACAAAAAAACAAGGGTAAAAGTTCATTAGGCCCCGAATGCAACACTGACGTTAGGGAACTTGCACAACAAATTGCATACAAAGCCCAAGTGAGAGAAGATGGTTTCTCCAAGCAGAAGGAATTAACGGAGCGAAATTTTCAAAGACAAGTAAAAAAAACTAAACTCGACATGCTTCACTCTCTCTTGAAAAAAGACAACTCGTCGGAGCGGTATCGAAAAGCGATTGCGAAACTCATGGACTGGGTGGAAGAGAATGGTTTCATGTAGTTTGTCAGTTTATATTAGTTCGTATTTCGTGTAGTTTATATTACATGTTGTTTGTTGTATTTTATGTATTTCGTATTTCGTGTATTTTGTACCGCTTCGTATTTACGTTTACTTTGTATTTCGTACCGCAATGTGTTGTTCCTATGATGTTTAGTATTAATATATTTTCTAATTTAAGCATTAAATATGGATTTACCTTTGATTTAGGTAATGTAAATTTCAAATTTATAACATCAAATATTATCACCTCACATTAATCAATAATACCCAATACATTATCAATTACCTCTAATAATAAATCCTCCACTAAAATAAAAAAACAATTTAAAAAAATTTGGACCAATTGGGGGGCAACACGTGCCCCCACTCGAGTGCACCACAGGTGTCCAATCGGGACGTCTGACGCTCGAATGGACTCCCGGGTGGGCACCCGACGACTGCCCATGTCGTTAACGGGGGGACGCCCAGGCGTGCACCCATTAAGGGTGCTCTTAGCGAAACAAACGACGCTATGATATCTACGAAAGTACTTTCACTGTTAGGATTCCATGAACGATGCCTATAAGATAATAATATGCATTTGCGTAACAAATGACTTCAACCACAATTGTTGGAGTTTCAAATCACATTGGCATGTCTACAATATTTATATGGTTCTCACTGATTTTTAGTCATTCAAATCGATCTTGATCAGCTGTTGATTTTTTTAGTACTTCAAATCAATCTAGTTGTCTATTAATATCCCATTAATTTTTTGTCATTCAAATTAATCTCAACCGTCTATTAATTTTTTGTCCCTCCAATCGATCTCAACCATTCATTAATTAAAAATGATTTTTTAGTTTTTAATAGCCAACCCATAAACCCATGATGAATCCAAGAACCTCATAATTTCACATTGACCAAATAAAAATATCATCCCCCCGCTGGGTAGTTCAGCTAGTCAAGGCCCATGGAACATGAGATCGGAACTTCGATTCTCCCCGGTGCCAATAACAACACCTCTTTCTTGGCGAGTGGGACCCTTTCGGGTTGAGGGTAATAAAGGGGGTTGGTCCCATGAGCCCCGAGGTTTGTAGCCTGGCAGGCCTCCAATGTGGCGGTGTTCCGGTGAGTTCCGCGGTCATCAAAAAAAATCATAATTCATTCAAAAAAAGAAAAAAAACAATATATATGTATGAATATGTATGAACTTTACACGATGAAAAACCGCATGAAATTTAATTTTTAATTTTTTTAATACAATTACAAATTTTCTCACGGAATTTTAATCATTAAAGACCGCAATAAATGTGAAATCATGCGGTTCAGGGATTGATATGGCTTCATGGGTTAATTATTAAATACTAAAAATCATTTTTTAGTCAATGAATATGTATGGATGTTACACGTTTCAATTTCATTTTCAAAATTCATTAAAAACTTAAGAATTTTACCTTTTGAAAACAATATATAAATTTATCTTTTCGAATAGTCAACCAATTTAAAAAATTATGATTTCATTAAAAAAATAATAAATTACAATTTGCTCTATTATTTTATATAGTGCACCTCAAGAAACACAACTCTCATGATCTCCGTACCAAAATTCCACATTTTCACCTGTTCAACTCCTATTAATAAAAACAAGTTTCATGTCCAAACCAGAAATTCGTATACATATATACACACACATACTTTTGAACGCTAAGAATTTCCTTTCTTTCTCTTAATTGATAAAAAAGATTCATTCACAGTTTTTTATTCTTTGGTTTTCGGATGTTGTAAGCCGACATCAACACATGTGCGACGTTGATTAACCAAGTTGATGATTTTTCCATGGAGTAACTTTCTAAATTTTAAGATTAGTTTGCTTGGCGTAAGATTCATGTCTTCTCTTCTTTAAAATTAATTTCTTATCAAATTTGATTTTTGTTCTACAAATTATTCATTTTCGGCAATTAGGCAAATTAGATCCAAAAAGTTACCTTATTATAAAACATGTAATGATATTTGGACCCAAAAAAATGTTGGAACAAGAGGCACATTTGGCAAATATGGTACCCCTTTATTGTAATAACATCAAAGGAAAGAAGTATACACGTAAAGTTCCTTAAAGTATGAGTTAGGGCTTGGGAATGATGTGGAAGATAAACAAATTGGCATTCAAAAACAAGAATATGGACATTGGGGAACAGCATATATATGCCCCAGTATCTCCATTTTCCTTCCTGTAAAGATAATCATCAAAGTGTAAAGACGTGAAGTGAAAGAGAGAGAGGTATGGGGTGGGTGTGTGAGGTATGGTGAGGGTATGGAGGGAGGTATGGTTAGGGTGTGGGGTTGGTGTGGGGTTTGGTTTAAAACCACCCAACTCATCTCCTTCTTCTCCTTTCTCCAATTTCGAACCCACTCATCACTCCCTCATTTCCTTCCTTTGTTCCGGCGACCAGGAGAAGAAGATCTCTGGCGGCGTGGTGGAGGCGAGCACGAGGAAAGAGCGTGAGGAGGTCTTCGGAGACGGCGGTGCGCGAGCGAGGCTCTGGCGGGTCTTCATCGTCTTTAAAGGTATGCCAAGTCTTCATAGTAACTCCCCAAGAGGTGTGGGAGTGTAGGGGGCGGCGTTGGTGTCGTTTCCCCGGCGAAAACCCGACTGGACGGAGGTGGAAGACGCTCTGTTCGGTCGACCGATTGAGAGTTCGGTCGACCGAACAACGTCTAAATGATGCCTGTCCAGAGGGAATATGTATGTTCGGTCGACCGGTAGTTGGTCTCGGTCGACCGAGTTTAGTATATATTTGCTTACTGCCCGAAAACGGTCGAACGACGTCTGTGTGACGGTCGACCGTTTATGCCAAATTTTAGCGGGAATATTTTATAAGGGTTATATTAGTCCGGTCGACCGATGGTTGTTCGGTCGACCGATCCCAGTAGATAGGGTAGACAGACCTTCGGCCGACCGAGTGTGTGTCTCGGTCGACCGAACTGCACAAAGTCGGTCAAGAGCGTTGACCATCTAAACGGTCGACCGCTCTGGATCTGGTCGACCGACCGCGTGCAGTTTTCCTGTAGTGAAGTGCCTGTTGATCTGGTTGACCGAAAGAGTTTCGGTCGACCGAATGCAGTGGGCAGGATTCATGCAGTTTTCCTTATCGGTTGAACGGACCCTGGTTCGACCGACAGGATATATATGTATATAAAACGTATAACGTAGACCTTCCAAACGGTCGACCGCTAGATTTGACCTTGTTCGACTGGTGGGTCGAATTATCTTTCCTTGGTGGATTTATCCACATACGTGACGTCGAGCAGAGGCGACTACCGGCTGCCGAGCCCACGGTCGATCACCGGACCTCGGAGCTACGGATTTCACCTACGACGAGAGCGTATTTCTGTTGGACCCCTCGTGGATGCCTGTGCGGCAGAGAGGGATGCCTTCCATGCGTGTGTGGGTGGTAGATGCCTTCTTCCCTGGTGGGGGAAGGGGTTGCACTTTCCGTGTGTCGGAGAGCGAGGTCACTTGTGCCTGTGCGGCCGAGAGACGCCTTCTTCCCTGGTGGGGGAAGGGGATGCACTTTCCCTGTGGAGGAGAGCGGCGACCCCCTCTTGTGGGCCTGGATTGGCAGGGGGGGATGCCTTCCATGCCCCTGTGTGCGGCAGGGAGATGGACCGTGGTGGCGGTTGGGCATTCATTGGGCCCGAGGCGGATTGCATTGCATGAGCATTCTTGGCATTTTTGTCTGTATTTCTGTATATGTTAGGAGATGTTGGCATATGTGGTTCCTTTCGGGAACTCAGGCAGATTTTATGTTTCATTTTCAGGGAGCAGACGGTCTTAGGTTGGTGGTGACCGAGGGGAGTGCCTCCGGGATCGGGTCCTGTCTCTTTATCTGTTGTAGAGGTAGTGATTACTGTAGTTATGTATTAGACATGTAATCACTCTTTTGACACTCTGTATTATGACTTCCACGTGGAGATATATTATATATATATATATTCTGTTGACTTTTCCAGTAACGTGTCATTGTTGACCGTTGACGGTCATATGTTTATGTTTTAAATTTGAAAAATTTCTTCCGCTGTTTCGAGACGTTACACAAAGCCTCACCCAAATATTTAATTATTACATTTTCTTAACTAAAAATTGTGTGATTCATTAACTTCCATGAAATACAATGGCACGTACCATAATTTAATTTGATGGGTTAATGCTCCAAATTGAAGTTGTATAGTTTATCCCATGAATTAGAGAAAACAAAAGAATCATTGTTAGGCATATGATTTAACGTAATTCTTAAATTATATTTTGAATATCTGTCAAGAACTAGCTTAAATTGAGTGTAATAAGTTATTGACTTTCTCGACAGATATTCAAATCCAATTTAAGTTCTATATGAATCAAGAATATTGTGAAATGTTGAAGGAAAACAACTGCGTATTTATTGCCTTTATTTCCAATTGATAATATATTATTGGACTTCTATTATTGAGTGAGTAATAATTTCCAATTGCCAATAAATTATTCTGCTTCTGCTGCTGATTGAGTACCATACTACCATGGTACATGTTGTTAAAGATACATACCGTTGTGGATGTCGGTTGATTGCCCAAAGCTTTGCATGGCATCCCATGGCGTTTGAGGTTCTCCAAACAAACATTTATTACAACCAAACGGCTAAAATATGTTGTATAAATAATCTCTGTTTCAAACCATGTAAACTACTTCAAAAAAACAGAAATAAAATCTCTTCTTCTCCTACCAATCTCGTTCCCATACTTTTCTACATGGTATCAGAGCATTGATTCTGTGTGCCTCAGATTCTACAAATCATCACCGGCCTCACCTCATACAAGGGGGTTGAAGGTCCTCAAAACCCACATCCAAACCCAGGAGAGAAGAAGAAAAAACCCAAAAAAAACATGTCAGACGGCAACAAAATCCTTTCTGATGGGATGAGCTCTCATCGCCTGGTCTCGACAACGCTAAACGGGACCAACTATCTGTCCTGGTCTCGCGCGGTCACCCTTTCCCTCAGTGGCAGAGGAAGGTTGGGCCACATCACCGGGAAGACAGCAAAACCAGAAGAAAACGCGACTGAAAAGCTCCATGACGAATGGCAAACAGCGGATCATCCGGTTATGTCGTGGCTTATTGCCTCGATGCAATCAGATATCGCCGAGATATTCATCTTCAAAGACAGCGCAAAGGAACTATGGGACTCTGTTCGGGACCATTATGGAAAATCAGAAAACTTCGCGTATGTCTTTAAGATAAAACAAGAAATCGCGCAAACACAACAACGTGGGGCGACCATCACAGAGTACCTTGGTACTCTCAGGAGAAGGTGGGATGAACTGAAAATCTACGAGCCTCCCACAGTTGACCCACAAGTCATACAAAACCGACAAGAACAAAACCAGATCTACCAATTTCTGGTAGGTCTAGACTCAAGCTATGAGAACATCCGATCTCAAATACTCATGGCGCCGGATCTTCCCAGCCTCGCAAACATCACAAGCCTCGTTCAGCGCGAGGAAACAAGAAGAAACACACTGAACAACCACACCAAAAACCAGAACTCCGACAACCAGGCCCTCATCGCCGGTCGAAACCAAGCTCAGGGAACAAAAAAAAGGTTCGGGAACAAAAACAACGAACACTGTGAAAACTGCAAGAAACCAGGACATAGCAAAAACGCATGCTGGTTTTTGTTTCCCCATCTCAGACCACAAAAAAATGAAAGACAGATGAGAGCAAATATGGTGGATGGAGGATCGGGCGGCAGCACCAGTCTTCTCGGAGGCAGCGGTGGCACCAGCTCTCTCGGAGGCAGCGACTGCACCAACTTCCTCGGAGGCGGCGACAACACCAGCTTTCTCCGGAGCGGCGGAAGACCAAGCGAAAGGGTTGCAAACCCTACCGGTTATGCGGATAATTCCGCCTTTTATTCAAGTCACGCTATCGGATCTTCCAACCCGGGAAACCAGATCCGGTTTGATAACGGGTACAGCGGATCCAATGGGGTCGGATCTTGCACTGGCGGGTCGGATCCTACCATGAATCCGCTCCAACTTAAAAATCTGGTGGGCCACCTGAATGAACTTTTACACAAGAACCCTCCCACTTCAGGTAATCTGTCAGGTAACACAATTACTTCTGTTATTTCTAAACTTTCTGGAAAAAACAAGTTTTTTAATAACAAGGCCTGGATAATTGATACCGGTGCCACTGATCACATGACTGGAGATCCAACATTACTTAGTAATATTAAACAAAACCTAAGTTTATTAAACAAATTTGTGACAGTTGCAAATGGAAACAAAATACAAATCAAAGGAATAGGCAAAACAAACCTAGTAAACAACACTTATGATGAAATCTTATATGTTCCCAATCTTGACGCTAATCTTGTATCGGTAGCAAAAATTACAAGAAATCTCAATTGTAATGTAGTTTTTACTCCTAATGACGTTGTTTTTCAGGATCGTTCGTCAGGGAGGATGATTGGTAAAGGAATTTTTTCTAATGGCCTATATGTCCTAGAAACAGGTGAAAAGGCTCATCATACAAAAACTCTCAGTGACCACAATCTCTGGCATAAAAGGATGGGACATCCATCTTCAACCGTATTAAAATATTTTTTTCCTGCTTTTAAAAATGAAGTATTTTGTGATGTATGTCGTTTTGCTAAACAAACTCGATTACCGTTTCAAAAATCTAGTACCAAAACCTTCACACCTTTTGAGTTAGTACATTCTGACATTTGGGGACCTGCCCCCATCGAGTCTTACAACGGGTTTCGATACATTATTAGTTTTATTGATGATTTTTCTCGAGCCACATGGACGTATCTTTTAAAAAACAAATCTGACACTTACTCAGTTTTTTGCGAATTTCTCTGTTACATTGAAAATATGTTCGACGCAAAAATCCGTTTTTTTAGATCTGATAATGGATCAGAATATATGAGCAATTTGTTTCAAAATCTTTTACGTCAAAAAGGTATTTTTCATCAAACCTCTTGTGTTAATACACCACAACAAAATGGGATTTCCGAACGAAAAAACCGACACCTTTTGAACGTCACTCGGTCTCTTCTTTTTCAAAACAATGTCCCAAAGGTTTTTTGGTCAGATGCCATTCTCACTGCCACGTATATTATCAACCGTCTTCCTAGTCCCACAATTGGGAATAAAAAACCTCTTGAAATATTGTTTAACAAAGACATTAGCATTGACCATTTTAGAATTTTTGGTTGTACATGTTTTGTTCACAAGAAAAGGGAAAATAAATTTGATCATAACTCTATCAAATGCATTTTCTTAGGATATTCATTTAGGAAAAAAGGGTACAAATGCTATGATCCAGAAAATAAAAAGACTTATGTTTCTCGCGATGTATCCTTCTTCGAAACCGAACCCTTCTTCAAAAACTCTAGCTCTGATAATACTTCCGCTAACCCAATACCTAATAACACCTATGACGACCTGCTTCCTCCACACCAAGAAGGAAATGAAGAAGGAGAAGGAAATGAAGAAGGAGGAGGAAATGAAGGAGGAGGAGAAGGAGAAAATGTTGAAGGAAGAGGAGAAGAGAATGAAGAAAACCAAAGAGAAGGAGAAGGACCAAGAAGATCTACTCGCCCAACTCGCCTCCCTTCAAGACTTAACGACTACTATCTCTCTCATCTCTCTCACAAAATCACATATCCTATCCAAAACTTTCTATCTTACCATCATATCTCTAACAAACACCAAGCCTTCCTAGGAACACTAGACATAAATAAAGAACCAACCAGCTATCATGAGGCTATAAGTAATCAAAATTGGGTCAAAGCCATGGAAGAAGAACTAAAAGCCCTTGAAAATAACCATACCTGGACCCTTGTTCCACACCAACCTGGTATTAAACCTGTAGGATGTAGATGGATCTACAAAATCAAATATCATAGCAATGGACAGATAGAAAGATATAAAGCTAGACTTGTAGCCAAAGGCTATACACAAACATATGGCCTCGACTACTTAGAAACATTTGCTCCTGTCGCTAAAATGAACACTGTTCGTATTCTGCTCTCTATTGCTGTAAATCAGGGATGGAGTTTATTTCAAATGGATGTGAAAAATGCCTTCTTACAAGGGAACCTAGAAGAAGAAGTCTACATGACTCCACCTCCTGGCTATACCACTTGTTCCAACCAGGTATGCAAGCTTCATAAGTCCATCTATGGCCTCAAACAATCACCTCGTACCTGGTATGCCAAACTCAGTCTCTCTCTCATTAATTATGGTTTTAGTAAGAGTTCTGCTGATGCATCCATGTTTACAAAACATAAAAATAACACCACCATCATCATACTTATTTACGTTGATGATATTATCATAACTGGGAGTAATAACCACGAAATAGCATTAGTTAAAGAATATTTAAAATCACAATTTGACATAAAAGACCTGGGCTACTTAAAATATTTCTTAGGAATAGAAATTGCATACTCAAAAAAGGGGTTATTTCTTTCTCAACGGAAATACATCCTAGACCTTCTCAAAGAAACTGGGAAATTAGGTTCAAAACCCTCACCTACACCTATAGAAACCAATAAGAAGATAGGACCAAAAGATGGGACTCCCCTATCTGACATTGGGCAGTTCCAAAGGCTAGTTGGAAAACTTATCTACCTTACTGTCACTCGACCTGATATTACATATGCGGTTAGTCTAATAAGTCAGTTCATGCATGCTCCCTATACACATCATCTAGACTTAGTAAACAAAATCCTATGTTATCTTAAAGGAACACCTGGGCAAGGTTTATGGATGAAACCCAACAACTCTAATTCAATAATTGGGTACTCCGATGCAGATTGGGCTGGAAGTCACGATCGACGTTCAACTACAGGATTCTGCACATTTGTAGGAGGGAACTTGGTAACATGGCGAAGTAAGAAGCAAAACGTCGTCGCACGATCCAGTGCAGAAGCAGAATACCGTGGAATGGCATCCACTACCAGCGAATTAATTTGGATAAAACAACTGCTTAAAGATATGAACATCACAACTCAAAGTCCTATGAAAATGTTCTGCGACAATAATGCGGCGCGACACATTGCTACAAATCCAGTCTTCCATGAGAGAACCAAGCACATAGAAGTCGATTGTCATTTCATCAGAGAAAAAATACAATCAAAGCAAATAGAGGTTCCCTATGTCCCAAGTAAGGAGCAACTTGCCGACATCTTCACCAAAGCTCTCGATCGCAAGACCTTCGTCAACATTCTTCACAAGATGGGATCTATCAATCCTTTCCAGACCCAACTTGAGGGGGCGTGTTAAAGATACATACCGTTGTGGATGTCGGTTGATTGCCCAAAGCTTTGCATGGCATCCCATGGCGTTTGAGGTTCTCCAAACAAACATTTATTACAACCAAACGGCTAAAATATGTTGTATAAATAATCTCTGTTTCAAACCATGTAAACTACTTCAAAAAAACAGAAATAAAATCTCTTCTTCTCCTACCAATCTCGTTCCCATACTTTTCTACACATGTCCCCATGTTCAGTGCAAAACCAATCAAGCCGAACCAATTATTAATAATGGGAGACAGATAAATATAATAGTCAGATATCATTAAAAACTATGTTCAACTTAAGTGGTAATTAATTAAGATTTAGTCAATATTAAAATTTTGACTAATCAATAAAGTTAGAAGTTGAACCTTCAATTATCATATTATTAATTTATGGATAGCAAAATATCCTTTGCAAGTTGGAAAACTAGAAAATGGCAGAATTAAAACGGGAAAAAACGAGAAGATAAAAGTGATTGTTTGGACAGAAACTTAGGAAAAGAATTAAAGAAATGAAGAAAAAATATAATAAAAAAGTTAAAAGAGACATTGTTACTCATGTTTGACAGTTTGAGTAGAAAGTTAAGGAAAAAGAGTCAAAAACATAGAGAACGACGCTATTGCAGTAAATAATACTTGATAATAGTATATGATACTTGATATAAAAAAGGCTTTTGGGTCAGGGAAATGTTTAGTAGCCGCTCTCCGGGACGCGTTCGCGGGACGCTGCTGAGTTGGACAAATCCAGCTCAGCCAAGCCAAAGTTTAATATTTTTGGCGGGCAGAAGGGGCAGCCGCATCTAATGCATCTCAAATCAGACGTGCTCCAAATCATATCATTCATTTTGGCGCTCCCACCTGCTCCATATCTCTTTTTGACGAAGATGCACGGAATGGCCACCGTCACTTCTTCCTTTCTTTTTCATTTTCGTTCATTTCTCTTCGTTTTGAGAGAAATCTTCACTCAAATGGAAATGGCGTCAAACGTTCCTAAGGAGAAGATGATTTTCCCCTCTTTCGAAGGAGCAAGAGTCTTTTACAACGACTATGCTGATGCTTGTGGTTTTGGTGTTAAACTACGACATACTCATTACGACGCTGGTGTGGTTACCCGGGCTACTCTTACTTGTTCCAAGGAGGGTAACGCACCAACAGACCAAGGTCAAGGCATAATGAAGCCACGTTTATCTAGTAGAGTTCAGTGCACGGCTCGCATCAGGGTTTCTGGAAACCCAGCAAGGGGATACCAGATTAACTTTGTCGATCTCAATCATAACCATGAAATGCTGCAGGAGCACCAGATGTGTTTTCTAAGACAGAAACGATTTGTACCTGAGGCCGCCATAGCACGAATAACGTGCAACGATGCTTCTGGGATCTCTGCTGCCAAGACCATGCAATCGTTTGTTGTTGAGGCTGGGGGCATGACAAACTTACTTTTAACGATAGAGACCTAAGGTTTGAAGACTTTTGTACGCTATTTTGTTTGTAGAAATCTGCGGCCTTAATATTTTTTGTGTGCAGGAATGTTATAACCGAAGTAAGGAATTTGAAAATGGGACCTGGCGATGCACAAGCTCTTCAGAACTATTTCATTAAGATGCAGAAGATTGATGCAATGTTTTTCTATGTCGTGGATATGGATGACGAGGGAAGACTAAGGAACGTTTTCTGGGCCGACTGCCGTTCCAGGGCTGCCTATTCATACTTTGGGGATGCTATATGTTTCGACACTACGTACCTCACAAACAAATACGACATGCCCTTTGCACCATTTGTGGGAGTTAATCACCATTTCGAGTCTGTGTTGCTCGGTTGCGCTTTGCTGTCTTCCGAGACCACTGAAAACTACATATGGCTCTTTCAGACGTGACTTTCGTGTATGGGAGGTACGTATGTAGAGTTGTCCTTTATGATTTTTGAGTTATTGGTTTTCCTTTTTAAGTGATGTGTGTTCCTTTTTAACTTATGTCTGTTCTTTCTTAAGTGAAGTTTGTTTCCTTTTTAACTGGTGTCTGTTCCTTTTTAGTGTTGTCTGTTCCTTTTTAAGTGATGTGTGTCCCTTTTTAAGTGAAGTCTGTTCCTTTTTAAGTGATTTCTGTTCCTTCTTAAGTGTAGTATGTTCCTTTTTAGTGTTGTCTGTTCCTTTTTAAGTGATGTATGTTCCTTTTTAAGAGATGTATGTTCCTTTTTAAGTGAAGTCTGTTCCTTTTATGTGTAGTCAGTTCATTTTTAAGTTGTCTGTTCCTTTTTAAGTGTAGTCTGTTCCTTTTTAGTGTTGTCTGTTCCTTTTTAAGTGATGTCTATTCCTTCTTAAGAGATGTTTGTTCCTTTTTAAGAGATGTCTGTTCCTTTTTAAGTGATGTATGTTCTTTTTTAGGGGATGTCTGTTCCTTTTTAAGAGATGTATGTTCCTTTTTAAGTGATTTCTGTTCCTTTTTAAGTGATTTCTGTTCCTTCTTAAGTGAAGTCTGTTCCTTTTTAATTGATGTCAGTTCCTTTTTAAGTGACCTCGTTTCCTTTATAGCGATTTTTCTTTTTCCTTGCAGATATCCCTCCACCAGCCATCATAACGGACCAATGTGGGGCCATTACTGCTGCTGTAAGGAATGTCTTCCCAAATGCCAGACACCGATTTTGCATTTGGCACATAATGAACAAAGCTCCCATGAAGTTGCCGACGAAGTATCGACAGCACATGTTATTTGATCTAAATTTGATTGTCTATGACTCAAAGAACCCAGCTGAATTTGAGCGGAATTGGCACGGTTTCCTGGTTGATTTTGACCTTCAAGAACATAGTTGGCTCCAAACAATTTACGGTATCCATGAGTCTTGGGTACCTGCTTACTTGTGTGATTGTTTTTTCGCTGGAATGACTTCTACCCAAAGAAGCGAAAGTATGAACTCCTTCTTCGACAAGTACTTATCTTCTAGAACCACTCATAAGCAGTTCGTTCAACAATACGAACTTGCTTTACGTCACAAGTACGAGAAGGAAGCTCAATCGGATTTTGATTGCCTGCATAAGAAACCCCAAATGGTTTCAATATATCCCTTCGAGAGTCAAATGAGCGAGTTGTATACCGTAGGGGTTTTCAAGAAAGTACAGTTACAAATTGGTAAGATGATGAACTGCGACCTAACCGAGGAGTTGCAATCAGCCGACGCGTTTCATTACAAGGTGACTGAACGTGTACGGGTCGGTGAGCAACTATTATCGAAATGTTTCCTTGTAGAGAGGACAGGTCTGAACTTGACATGCGATTGTAAACTGTTTAAGCGTGTTGGTATTCTTTGTTGTCACCTCCTGGTCGTATTTGCACGGCTAGATCCTAATGCATTACTCCCGCCGTCTTACATCACAGATCGATGGCGGAAGGATATTCGTCGGAGCTATGGAGAAAAGGTGTACCAAGTCGATGGCGTATTGGAGAAGGATGCGCTGAGTCGTCACGCCGACAAAATGGGTCGCGCTCTTTGGATTGCACAGGAAGCATTCATTTCTCATGAAAGGTATCTTAAGGTCGTGAAGTGTATGGAGTGGCTCAGGTCTCGTATTAACATTCCCCACGCCCCTCCCATAGTTGATGAAGTTGTGGCCGGCGGTACCTCTTTGCGCAATCCAGACAAAGTAACCCGTCCAGGAAGACCGCCTACTAGACATCGGGTTTCCTAAGCCGAGAGAATTCTTCAAAGAAGCCAAAAAAATCGCCTCACAGCAGAAAAGAGCAAGTATCGAAGGAAAGGCAAATCACCTATGCATGAGGTCGCACCTAGACCAGGGGATCCAGATTTTGACGATTGGGACATGAAGTTGTATTACGACCAAATTGCTCCTTAATTATGAACCAATGATTGGTCTTTGAATTTTTTACATTTTTGTAAGACAACAGTTATTGTTAAGTGTAAAGTTCCCTTTTAATTCTGAGTGTAAAGTTCCCTTGTAAGTTTACGGTTCTCCTTTTTAACTGTGACTTGTATCTTTTTAAGTGATATATGTTCCTTTTTATGAATTGCTTGTACCTTTATAAGTTAGCGGTTCTCCTTTTTAACTGTGAGTTGTAGTTTGTTCCTTTTTAAGTGTGTTTACCTTTTTAAGTGTGAAGTTTTCCTTTCTTGTTTTTTTGGTTCCTTTTTAAGTGTTGTCTATTCCTTTTTAAGTGTAGTATGTTGATTTTTTGTGTTGTCTGTTCCTTTTTAAGTGTTGTATGTTCCTTTTTAAGTGAAGTCTGTTCCTTTTTAAGTGTAGTCTGTTACTTTTTAAGTGAAGTCTGTTCCTTTTTAAGTGATGTCTGTCTCTTTTTAAGTGAAGTCTGTTCCTTCTTAAGTGAAGTCTGTTCTTTTTTAAGCGATGACTGTCCATTTTTAAGTTAAATCTGTTCCTTTTTAAGTGATTTCTGTTCCTTTTTATGTGAAGTCGGTTCCTTTTTAAGTGACCTCGTTTACTTTTTAAGTGAAGTTTGTTCCTTTTTATGTTATTGTCTGTTCATTTTTAAATTATTTCTGATCCTTTTTATGTTATTTTGGTTCCTTTTTAAGTGAAGTCTGTTCCTTTTTAACTGATGTCTGTTCCTTTTTATGTTATGTTTGTTCCTTTTTATGTTATGTTTGTTCCTTTTTAACTGATGTTTGTTCCGTTTTATGTTATGTTTGTTCCTTTTTAACTGATTTCTGATCCTTTTTATGTTATTTTGGTTCCTTTTTAAGTGATGTTTGTCTCTTTTTAAGTGAAGTCTGTTCCTTTTTAAGTGAAGTATGTTCCTTTTTAACTGATGTCTGTCTCTTTTTAAGTGAAGTTTGTTCCTTTTTAAGTGAAGTTTGTTCCTTTTTAATTGATGTATGTTCCTTTTTATGTTATGTCTGTTCCTTTTTAAGTGATTTCTGTTCCTTTTTATGTTATTTTGGTTCCTTTTTAAGTGACCTCGTTTCCTTTTTAAGTTAAGTCTGTTCCTTTTTAACTGATGTATGTTCATTTTTAAGTGATTTTTGTTCCTTTCTATGTTATGTCTGTTCCTTTTTATGTTAAAGTATGCAACAAGTATGGAAAAGTTTTAATTACAACTATGGAAAAGTTTGGAAAAGTTTGGAAAAGTTTTAATTACAACAACTATAAAATGTATTTGTTCATGTTTTAATTTACAACTATGCACTACTTAAATTCGACACAGCAGCGGGAGTCCCTCAATAAAGTAATGACCATTTCACCCCTGATGGAGTGAAGTGTCTTGGGGTTTTTCGTTTCCGTTGGGTTGACCTTTTGCATGAGACATTTGATCCAGTAGTATAGAAAAACACCGCAGTCGTTGCTTCCCGGCATTTGTCTTTGGCACGTTTCCCTGAGGTATCTCAATGGCCAGTTCATCTTAAGACGGTTTCTCCAGAATTCACTCACATCTTTGGCCGAACATTCATGTACCCCTACCGCATTGTCAGGATCATCATCTGGTACCAGCTCCCTACTGCAACTGTTGTAATACAGGATCTCCTTGTCTAAGTCATTAACAACTACAAGGGTCCAGTGTTCTGACACCAGCAATGGTTGTGCAATGACGAGGCTTCCCGTTTCCTGGCCTTGTAATTTGGGCGCCAGCCACTCTTCAATCATGGTATCCCCTTGATCGATCATAATTCTTTCCGAATAGAAGCTTGGAATACAAATTACCTCTTGGGGGTAGTTTTCTGTTTTTTGGCGCTCTTCAAGTACACAAAGCATACTGTCTATCGCCTCGTTGGTCAAATCCATCCCCTTCGTCATTAGCTCCTTCAGGTCGGAACGTGTGAAGAAACAGGAATCACCTCTCCAGATCACCTCCTGTTGGTTATGTGTAGGTGCGGTCACCTTTAGTACAATGTTCAACTCATCGGGGCTCAATGTGCCCAATGCATCCATGTCAACGTCTGGCCTATCCTCTCTCCCGTGATGAGCCAACTTGAAATCGTCATTCCCATCCCGCTTTTTTTTTGTTCATGCTCCTCTGGAGCCTTCTATCTCCCCTTTTCCGCTCCTCTTCTTTTTTCTTTCTTTCTTTCACCTCATCTTCTTGTTTTCTGGCCGTTGAGCGTGATCCTTTGGCCCCCCAGTCTGCCCTGAGGGGTTTTTCCTTTCCCTCATCCTCCTCTACCATCTTTCTTTCTACCTCTTCCCTCAACCTCTTCTTTGAAGCTTCAGCCTCCCTCCTTTTATCATCAGCTTTCCTCTTCTCTCTTCTCTCCCTGTCTCTCTTCTCGTTTTCTGTCCTCTCTCTTTCCTCTTCCTCCCTCCTATTTTCCTCTTCTATTCTCTTCTGCTCTCTCTCCCTCTTTTTCTTCCTCTTTCCTCTTCTCTTCTTTTTCCCTCTCCTCTCTCCTTTTCTCCTCCTCTTTCCTCTTCTCTTCTCTTTCGCTCTCCTCTCTCCTTTTCTCCTCCTCTTCTCCTCTTCTATTCTCTTCTGCTCTCTCTCCCTCTTTTTCTCCTCCTCTTTCCTCTTCTCTTCTCTTTCCCTCTCCTCTCTCCTTTTCTCCTCCTCTTTCCTCTTCTCCTCTTCTATTCTCTTCTGCTCTCTCTCCCTCTTTTTCTCCTCCTCTTTCCTCTTCTCCTCTCTTTCCCTCTCCCCTCTCCTTTTCTCCTCCTCCTCTTTCCTCTTCTCTTCTCTTTCCCTCTCCTCTCTCCTTTTCTCCTCCTCCTCTTTCCTCTTCTCTTTCCCTCTCCTCTCTCATTTTCTCCTCCTCCTCTTTCCTCTTCTCTTCTCTTTCCCTCTCCTCTCTCTTTTTATCCTCTCTCCTTTTCTCCTCCTCCTCTCTCCTTTTCTCCTCTCTCCTGCTCTCTTCTTTTTCTTTTTCTCTTTCTCTTTCCCTCTCAATCTCATTCTCTATTTCCCTCCTATTCTCCTCCTCTCTTTCCTGCTCTTCATCCCTCCTTTCATCCTCTCTTCCTTCCTGTCCACCTTCTATACAATATCCTCGAAGAGATGCAATCTCTTCCCTTAGGGTCTCATTTTCCTCCCTGGACTTCCTAAGTACCTTATTCAGCCTCTTAACCTCTTCATTTGCCTCATTCAGTGCAACTTCTGCTTGAAGCCATTTTGTCTTCAACATTGCAAACTCTAATTCTTCCCGTAGTGGGTCCCGAGGGATGCTGCAGTCCCTCAATTGCAGCCTAGGTTCGCTGCTTGTTGACTGACAATCATTATTGGTTCGTAGGGTTGGCTGAGTTTTTTCAGCCTGACCAATGATTTCGCTCTCTTTCTGAGTCAGGGTCGTCGACTCAGTCTTATTGAAGTCTCCCTCGTAAATTTTTGAAAGGGTGATGCCCCTTTCCTCCCATTTCTTCAGGATGAGCCGTTTTCCAAACATGCTCGACCAACGATTCCACCTAGGATGGCCTCCCATTTTAGGCTCTGCCAGGTTGAACTTCTCGCACAACCATACCTAATAAAGAACAAGCAAGACTTAAAAAGGATCAACTTGAACTTAAAAAGGAACAACTTCAACATAAAAAGGAACAAACGAAACTTAAGAAGGACAAACTAATCTTAAAAAGGAACAACTTCAACTTAAAAAGGAACAACTTCAACATAAAAAGGAACAAACGAAACTTAAAAAGGAACAAGCAAAACTTAAAAAGGAACAACTTCAACTTAAAAAGGAACTTCAACATAAAAAGGACAAACGAAACTTAAAAAGGAACAAACGAAACTTAAAAAGGAACAAGCGTAACTTAAAAAGGAACAAACGAAACTTATAAAGGAACAACTCGAACTTAAAAAGGAACAACTTCAACATAAAAAGGAACAAGCGAAACTTAAAAAGGAACAAGCGAAACTTAAAAAGGAACAACTTGAACTTAAAAAGGAACAACTTGAACTTAAAAAGGAACAAACGAAACTTAAACAGGAAAAAGCGAAACTTAAAAAGGAACAAGCGCAACTTAAAAAGGAACAACTTGAACTTAAAAAGGAACAACTTCAGCTTAAAAAGGAACAAACGAAACCTAAAAAGGAACAAACGAAACTTAAAAAGGAACAAGCGAAACTAAGAAAGGAACAACTTCAACTTAAAAAGGAACAAACGAAATTTATAAAGGAACAACTTGAACTTAAAAAGGAACAACTTCAACATAAAAAGGAACAGACATCACTTAAAAAGGAACAAGCAAAACTTAAAAAGGAACAAGCGAAACTTAAAAAGGAACAAATTCAACTTAAAAAGTAACAAATGAAACTTAAAATGGAACAAGCGAAACTTATAAAGGAACAACTTCAACATAAAAAGGAACAGACATAACATAAAAAGGAACAACCGAAACTTAAAAAGGAACAAGCGAAACTTAAAAAGAAACAAATTCAACATAAAAAGGAACAGACATAACATAAAAAGGAACAACCGAAACATAAAAAGGAACAAGGGAAACTTAAAAAGGAACAACTTGAACTTAAAAGGGAACAACTTGAACATAAAAAGGAAGAACTTCAACATAAAAAGGAACAAACGAAACTTAAAAATGACAAACGTATCTTAAAAAGGATCAACTGTAACCGAAAGGAAATTCTTAAACATAAAAAAATACAAACGAAACATAAAAAGGAACAAGCGAAACATAAAAAGGAACAACTTGAACATAAAAAGGAACAAACGAAACTTAAAAAGGAAAAAGCGAAACTTAAAAAGGAACAACTTGAACTTAAAAAGGAACAACTTCAGCTTAAAAAGGAACAAACGAAACTTAAAAAGGAACAAGCGAAACCTAAAAAGGAACAAACGAAACTTAAAAAGGAACAAGCGAAACTAAAAAAGGAACAACTTTAACTTAAAAAGGAACAAACGAAACTTATAAAGGAACAAATTGAACTTAAAAAGGAACAACTTCAACATAAAAAGGAACAGACATCACTTAAAAAGGAACAAGCTTCAACTTAAAAAGTAACAAACGAAACTTAAAAAGGAACAAACGAAACTTATAAAGGAACAACTTCAACATAAAAAGGAACAGACATAACATAAAAAGGAACAAACGAAACTTAAAAAGGAACAACTTGAACTTAAAAAGGAACAACTTCAACATAAAAAGGAAGAACTTCAACATAAAAAGGAACAAACGAAACTTAAAAATGACAAACGAATCTTAAAAAGATCAACTGTAACCGAAAGGAAATTCTTGAACATAAAAAAATACAAACGAAACATAAAAAGGAACAAGCGAAACATAAAAAGGAACAAGCGAAACTTAAAAAGGAACAATCGAAACTTAAAAAGGAACAACTTGAACTTAAAAAGGAACAACTTCAGCTGAAAAAGGAACAAACGAAACTTAAAAAGGAACAAACGAAACTTAAAAAGGAACAGACATAACATAAAAAGGAACAACTTCATTACCTGTAGTACAGCAACACACCCCTCGACGTATCCCCTTCTTAAAATAGAAGAATCGGTAGATCTCCTATCGCGTAGATCTCAGTTTGCCTTCTTCAGGCCCGTCACAAGTGCCTCGTGAACAGCCTCGGCCCACGCGTACTTGTGTAGCCTAGTGAAGTCGGCCAAGTGGTCGTCTATAGGGAACCAAATTTTGGTTCGATGGGTGCCATCGCAGAACAAAAAATGGCTGAAGATGTAACAAATGAGTAGCCGGACATACTCCTCCTCATCAACCAAATATCTCGTAGCCATCATCTGGGCAGATAGTTGGGTGTTGTTCAGAATCTCCCCCTGTCGGGTTGCGACTTCATTCGGCTGCATTCTGACAGCCTTCCCATGTAATCTGAGCCCCAAAATTAGGGCAACGTCTTCGGCGGTGAAGTGTACTACCCCAGAGCCGATCCTCAACCCCACCTCCTCGGGGTCATAGTGTTCCACGAACCAGTCGATAATGTCATTATCGACAGGAACGTTGGAGAGGTTGATGAAGTGACCGAAGGGTGTAGCCCGGAAGGCATCTTTCTCTGCGTCCCTCAACTTCCCAAAGACCTTCTCTATTGGGGTCCACGAACATTTGGAGGGCTGGAAGTAATGCATAGAAGCCTAGGAAGACATCAACCGTATGAGAACACTCCTTTTTAGAGTATCGCAATTCAATGTTACGGTAAAAACGACAAACCTGGTACACCACAACCCCCGAAATAGAAGCTTGAAGTGTAGAATCCATTTGGTCGACGGATATCTAGGGTTACGGTGAAGAACTGGGGTGATGAATCGGAGAAAAGTTGAGAAAGGGAATGTGAGAAAGATCAGAAACGTTTTTGGTTTTCTTTCGCAAGTCAGGATGTGAACAGGCGCGTCTGATGTCCCTTCCCGGTCTTATCGATACGTCAAAGAAGGAACCGTCGCACGAAAGCCGCAGCAGTTTTCCCATTTTTCGAAACAACGCGCGCTTTTATTTTCGCTGATTGGGCAGCTGACTGGACTGCTGACTAGATGTCACGTAAGCCGCGTCCTGGACGCGCGCGTCCGTGTATAAGAACCCTTTTGGTTAGGTGCACCTCAACGGTCCGTAATTAGTCATATGCACCAACATTTCTTGTATTATTGCAAATGCACATCTGCCTCGTTATATTTGCGCATATGTACCTCAGACGTTCGTAGGACCCTCACCAAACCAACGTCACGAGCTTAACTTTCACTCCGTTAGTACGGATTTGGTTAACGTGAATGTTAACAAGGACATTTCCTAAACCAGAAAGTCAATTATCTTTCATTTTATTGGAAATTATATTTTTAAACAATAAAATAAAAAAAACACAAATGATAACATGAATGGTGACGAAGCGGGTCGCGGATGCACGGCGTCCATGTTTCTGCATTCTTATTTATACTCTCTAATTTCAAATTTTATTTCACAAATACTCTTCAATCTCAAATTCTCTTTCACGTGGACCTTTTTCTCACCTCTCTTAATATAAACTTCAATTGAGTTCACTATTAATGCTTAAAGTTACATTTTGACCTTGTTACTTCTTATAGATATCAAAAATAAATATAAATTCAAATAAAATAAAATAGGAAAAAATGAATATGAGAAACATGAAGAACTCGAACAATGTTTTTTTTTCTTGCTCTTCTTTTTTATTCTTTAAATATAGTTGTTTTTTATATTTATGAAAAATAATAATGACAAACTTGGAATCCAACTCGTAAAAGTTAAGTCAACACAAATTTGTGTTGAAAAATTGATAGAAGGGTATTTGTGGAATAAGATTTGAAATTGGAGGGTATAGGTGATAACCGCTTTATTTGAAGGATATTAAAGTCCATTTTGATGGTATCAATTAAATTCCCCCTTATGTTTTTGTATGAACTATACATTGCTTTTGCTCCTAGTCCTATTATCTTAGGATTTATCTTGGTTATTACAACAGTCAATTGGTATCAATTAGACTATTCTTGGACGAACGAGGTTACTCTTTTTTAGAAAGTGCTTAATATATTTAATTAAATCACACCAATGACACCATGTAACGCCTCATATATCATATATGTTAGGGTTCAATTTCTGGTCCAAGTTAATCCACCATTAAAGACCTATAAGGCTATAAGGTGAGGTAACACGATCGGGTAACCAAACCAAGGCTACCTATTAAACCAAAAGAAAAAGGGAAAAAAGATTGCATGGTTTTATACCATAATGATTAGCAGACAACAAAGTCTCTTTTTATTTTTTAAGAACAAAAACTCTGTATTGCAACATAAACCAATGAAGAGGGGAGTGCCCTTAGTGATGAGCTCCAAGTTCCCATGTTAATCACCTCAGCAAAGCTATAATTAAAGATAACAGAACAAGGTTGATGGCCCATATGTTTTGAGAAATGAGCTTAAGCACATGCATGCATGCATGCAACTGATCTTTTTCCTTGGGTTCCATTTCCATCTCGAAATAAACAAATCTAAATATATAATAAGAACAGATAAATAAAGATGTTATGGTAGAGTGTGGCCTTCGGTTGCAGTGAACATGTTCTCTGCAGATCGTTTCTGGGTTTGCGGTGTTTAACCATCAATTTGGTGGGGAGGCTTGGAAAGAATCCAAAGTCGGTATATATAGGATCATCATGGGTAATTTTGTTTTGGGCCGTGATAGACGGACGCGGGCGTCACGGACGCGCCTTACGTGGATCTGTACAGCTCAGATATTTTCTTTGAGTCAGCGTCCAGTCAGCAAAATTTCTCTTCGCGCGTTTTAGTCTTTTTAAAAAACATCGGTTCTTTAAGTTGAACGATTCATTTCCCAATACACAGATAAGACAGTGTGCAGACCCTAGGACATCGTGCAATCTCATTATTCGTGCAGAGCTCACACTTATCATAATAAAATATTTGTTTTTAAGTTTTACGTTGGATCAACTTAATTTGTCTAGCTTACTTTATGTGTGTGCAGTTTACATTATGTGTTTGTCCTATTTACGTTATGTGTCTGTCCGGAATAAGTGTATTTGCAGTCCGGAATAAGTGTATTTGTTGTCCGGAATAAGTGTATTTGTTGTCCGGTTTAAGAATAAAGTGTGTCCAGAAACGGAACATAAAGTTTGTCCGGAATAAGTGTATTTGTTGTCCGGAATAAGTGTATTTGCAGTCCGGAATAAGTGTATTTGTTGTCCGGTTTAAGAATAAAGTGTGTCCAGAAACGGAACATAAAGTTTGTCCGGAATAAGTGTATTTGCTGTCCGGAATAAGTGTATTTGCAGTCCGGAATAAGTGTATTTGTTGTCCGGAATAAATGTATTTGTTGTCCGGTTTAAGAATAAAGTGTGTCCAGAAACGGAACATAAAGTTTGTCCTGAATAAGTGTATTTGCAGTCCGGAATAAGTGTATTTGCTGTCCGGAATCAGAATAAGTGTATTTGTTGTCCGGAATAAGTGTATTTGCAGTCCGGAATAAGTGTAGTCGTCCAGAATAAGAAGAAAGTGTGTTCAGAAACAGAACAGAAAGTTTGTCTGGAATAAGTGTATTTGCTGTCCGGAATAAGTGTATTTGCTGTCCGGAATCGGAATAAGTGTATTTGTTGTCCGGAATAAGTGTATTTGCAGTCCGGAATAAGTGTAGTCGTCCAGAATAAGAAGAAAGTGTGTTCAGAAACGGAACAGAAAGTTTGTCCGGAATAAGTGTATTTGCTGTCCGGAATAAGTGTAGTTCATATCCGGTTTAGGAAGAAAGTTTGTCCTGTTTATGTAGAAAGTTTGTCATGTTTTGTCCTGTTTATGTAGAAAGTTTGTCCTGTTTATGTAGAAAGTTTGTCCTGTTTTGTCCTATTTATGTAGAAAGTTTGTCCTGTTTATGTAGAAAGTTTGTCCTTTTTTGTCTTGTTTATGTAGAAAGTCTGTCCTGTTTTGTCATGTTTATGTAGAAAGTTTGTCATGTTTTGTCCTGTTTATGTAGAAAGTTTGTCCTGTTTATGTAGAAAGTTTGTCCTGTTTTGTCCTGTTTATGTAGAAAGTTTGTCATGTTTATGTAGAAAGTTTGTACTGTTTATATAGAAAGTTTGTCTTGTTTATGTAGAATGTTTGTCCTGTTTATGTAGAAAGTTTGTGCTGTTTATATAGAAAGTTTGTCCTGTTTATGTAGAAAGTTTGTGCTGTTTATATAGAAAGTTTGTCCTGTTTATGTAGAAAGTTTATCCTGTTTATGTAGAATGTTTGTCCAGTTTATGTAGAAAGTTTGTCCTGTTTATGTAGATACAATGAGACCACAATGAGATATTGATGGTACATATTATTGATGATAACTATTACACAATAAGATACAATGAGAGCACAAAGACAAACAAACAATACAAACACAAACACAAACACACAAAAAATACAAAAATAATATATCTTCTCCCAATAAATCACACACAAACAAACAATACAAACACACACAAATTACAAAGATAATATATATTTTCCCAGTAAATCGGAAAGAAGATGTAAGACTTAAACATGATCGTCTCATTCACGCTGCTTACGTTGTGAAGAACCTTGGGAGTCGACATCAGACGCTTCTTCGACGTAATATCTTACTCGAAATGGTGATTTATTACGGAGAGATGTACGACATAAACCGAACAGACGTAAGTCTTCACCACGGAGCGTTGTACCTCTCTCCGGAATAAATCACCATTTCGAGCAAGATATTATTTCAAAGAAGCGTCTGATGCCGACTCCCAGGGTTCTTCACAACGTAAGCAGCGTGAATGGGACGGTCGATGACACTCTTTCTTTCTTCTTCCTTCTTTTTCTGTCATGGGCACTCCAACAATGCAGCAAAGATGTTGTGGTGCGAAGTCTTCACCACCGGATCGTCACATTCACGATGCTAACGCTGACAAGAACATCGGGAAGTCTTCGCACCGTCTCATTCACGCTGCTTACGTTGTGAAGAATCCTGGGAGTCGGGATCAGACGCTTCTTCGACATAATATCTTGCTAGAAATGGTGATTTATTCTGGAGAGAAAGAATGAAGAAGAAAGAAAGAGTGTCATCATATTTGTATTTGGGTGAAGAGAGAGAACGTGCTGAGTTGAAACGCATTTAATGTGATTTGAGTGGACATCAGGAAGAAAAAACAAAAAAAGATTCATGCTTTGGCCACGTAAGGACTGACATGGATGTCCACGTAGAGCGCGTCCGTGACGCGCTGCGTTCATAAAATATTTTCCTTTTGTTTTTCACATGTGATTGATTGATGTCTTAAAAGTATATCCGTCAAAAAAATTCACACAATTTACGCAACAAGAAACGTTAACACCACCAAACATTATCCGTCAAAAGCAACTTCTATAACATGTTATTTCGAACTTCTCAGATATTAGTGTCTAGGATGTTGTTGTTGTTTACCCAAATTTAACTTTTGGAAAACACAATAGTCTTGCTTAACCTTTTAATTCTTTTATAAAACGAGAGGACATAAGTTAGATGCTTAAATACCAAAATGTGTGATTCTTTTGTAAATACTAGATGTCTTATACATTGATTTTTTTTTTTTTGTTGTAAATTATACATTGATATAAAAATAAATTAATTACAGTCAGTACTCCTCAACTTTGTTTTTTGTATCACTCTTACACCCATACCCCCCTTAACTATTAGGTACTGTTCCTCTCTTCCGAATGGTTGCGACGGAATTAAGAAAATATCTTATTTACTCTTGTTCACCAAATTAACGTTTTGATTCACATGAACCTGCACATGAAAATAATTGACTCGAACCTACCAAACCCATTAATCTAAATTCATAGGCTCATTTCCCATTTCCCTCCAAACTCCAAACCCACAAAACCTACCAAATCCGAAAGTACCATAACTATTCCACTTCATCCAAATCCAAATAGGTTTATTTAGCATAACTTAAAATACAACATTCAAATCGAAACACAAACCATTACAACTAGGATAGGATTTGAGTTAGGGTGTTATGTCCCTAACCTTTGCTTAAAGGCTAATGAGGTTTAGGTGGTGTTAATGGTGATTAGTGGGGTGTTTTGCTTGGGGAAGAGGCGTGCACAGTGATGTGCATGAGAAGTTGGAAGATGTGAGGTGATGAGGGTGTAGGGGCGGGTACTGTAGCGAGGAGAATGATTTGTTGGGTTTATAAGCTGGAGATCCCTCTCTCCCTCTCTTTTCTCTTCTGATTTCGTTTCCCTCTCCCTCAGTTGATCGCACCAAAGGTTGTTGCGAGCGTGGTCGTGCGTTTCCGGCGTGAGGCGTACTGAGGTGGACGTGCGAGGAGGTGCAGAGACGGCGTTCGCGAGCGAGGCTCCGGTGGATTCATCGTTCTCTTGAGGTATACCGGCTTCTAGTGTGTTTTGTTCATTCACCCTCGAGGGAGGGATGTGTTGGTTGGTCGGCGACGAAAACGGCGTAGATCCTTGGCTGACGCAAGGTTGAAGACGACCAACAGTCGACCAGATTCCTTCGGGCGGTCGACCGATGTAGTGTATTTGCCCGACTTTAACCATCACCGATCGAACGATGCCTTGTGGCGGTCGACCAGTAGTGCATTGTTCTGGTGGGTTGGGATTGACTGTTGTGTTTCGGTCGACCGGTTCCTTGTGTTCGTTCGACCGGAACTTAAGTGTACTGAATAGAGATGCATGCTTGTTCGATCGTTTATTGTTATGCGTTCGACCGTTATATGACTTAGAACTGCTAGGACGCCCTGATAGTTTTCGGTCGACCGGTAGTATTGAATTGATGTTGACCAGACTTCGGATTTTGACCTCGTATCGGTCGACCGATTTTAGATATCTGTTCGGCCGTTGGGACTTAGGTTTTGCGCAGAGAGTTCGACCGTTGCAGACTTTCGGTCGACCGATTTCGGTGTGGACCGTTTGTGCACATAACCGAATAACCGTTTGCGTTCATAAAATATTTTCCTTTTGTTTTTCACATGTGATTGATTGATGTCTTAAAAGTATATCCGTCAAAAAAATTCACACAATTTACGCAACAAGAAACGTTAACACCACCAAACATTATCCGTCAAAAGCAACTTCTATAACATGTTATTTCGAACTTCTCAGATATTAGTGTCTAGGATGTTGTTGTTTACCCAAATTTAACTTTTGGAAAACACAATAGTCTTGCTTAACCTTTTAATTCTTTTATAAAACGAGAGGACATAAGTTAGATGCTTAAATACCAAAATGTGTGATTCTTTTGTAAAATCTAGATGTCTTATACATTGATTTTTTTTGTTGTAAATTATACATTGATATAAAAAATTAATTAATTACAGTCAGTACTCCTCAACTTTGTTTTTTGTATCACTCTTACACCCATACCCCCCTTAACTATTAGGTACTGTTCCTCTCTTCCGAATGGTTGCGACGGAATTAAGAAAATATCTTATTTACTCTTGTTCACCAAATTAACGTTTTGATTCACATGAACCTGCACATGAAAATAATTGACTCGAACCTACCAAACCCATTAATCTAAATTCATAGGCTCATTTCCCATTTCCCTCTAAACTCCAAACCCACAAAACCTACCAAATCCGAAAGTACCATAACTACTCCACTTCATCCAAATCCAAATAGGTTTATTTAGCATAACTTAAAATACAACATTCAAATCGAAACACAAACCATTACAACTAGGATAGGATTTGAGTTAGGGTGTTATGTCCCTAACCTTTGCTTAAAGGCTAATGAGGTTTAGGTGGTGTTAATGGTGATTAGTGGGGTGTTTTGCTTGGGGAAGAGGCGTGCACAGTGATGTGCATGAGAAGTTGGAAGATGTGAGGTGATGAGGGTGTAGGGGCGGGTACTGTAGCGAGGAGAATGATTTGTTGGGTTTATAAGCTGGAGATCCCTCTCTCCCTCTCTTTTCTCTTCTGATTTCGTTTCCCTCTCCCTCAGTTGATCGCACCAAAGGTTGTTGCGAGCGTGGTCGTGCGTTTCCGGCGTGAGGCGTACTGAGGTGGACGCGCGAGGAGGTGCAGAGACGGCGTTCGCGAGCGAGGCTCCGGTGGATTCATCGTTCTCTTGAGGTATACCGGCTTCTAGTGTGTTTTGTTCATTCACCCTCGAGGGAGGGATGTGTTGGTTGGTCGGCGACGAAAACGGCGTAGATCCTTGGCTGACGCAAGGTTGAAGACGACCAACAGTCGACCAGATTCCTTCGGGCGGTCGACCGATGTAGTGTATTTGCCCGACTTTAACCATCACCGATCGAACGATGCCTTGTGGCGGTCGACCAGTAGTGCATTGTTCTGGTGGGTTGGGATTGACTGTTGTGTTTCGGTCGACCGGTTCCTTGTGTTCGTTCGACCGGAACTTAAGTGTACTGAATAGAGATGCATGCTTGTTCGATCGTTTATTGTTATGCGTTCGACCGTTATATGACTTAGAACTGCTAGGACGCCCTGATAGTTTTCGGTCGACCGGTAGTATTGAATTGATGTTGACCAGACTTCGGATTTTGACCTCGTATCGGTCGACCGATTTTAGATATCTGTTCGACCGTTGGGACTTAGGTTTTGCGCAGAGAGTTCGACCGTTGCAGACTTTCGGTCGACCGATTTCGGTGTGGACCGTTTGTGCACATAACCGAATTCCCGGTCCTTTTAGGATGCCAACTATGTCCACGGAAACTTGTGTCATCGCCTTGTGCGTGAGCCGGGAGGTGACGGTGGGCGCGTACGCGTGCCTGCCCAGGGACCACCGTGTGGAAGAGTGTGGGTGTTCGGGACAAGTCACCTCCGTGTATGGATTGTGACTTGATGTGATGGATTGATTGGACTCATTGTAAAGTAGCAGGCTAGAGAGATTGCGGATCCCAATGTATGATGATTGTGCGAGCACGCAACTGTCGTTGGGTGAGGTGACTACCAGCCTGGATGACTACGGAGGTCGCTGCCCTGCTTTTATAGCAGCACGGTTGGTGTTTGCGGCTCGTGGAGCCTAATGACCTGGCAGACTTCGGTCTGGACCCGTCCGATGTTGTGCCGGACGTATTGATGGACCACTGATGTTGTGCCGGTGATGTTGGCGATTGTTCCGGCGATGATGATTGATGGGTCGATGTTGTTCCAGCTATGTTCCTCAGATGGGCACCTACTGAGATGATGATTGATGGACCGACCGAGCGACGACTCCGTTGATGTGGTTTCAACCACGAAGTTACAGATCTGTTTCTTATGGCACAGACTTGGCGGATGCTCTTTGCCGAACCCCATGATTAGTATAGCCGCGTGTGAGGAGTGTCACGTCTTGTTCCGTTAGACCGTATGTGCCTACGGTAGGTCTCCTTGGGAGACCCGATGATGATTGTCAGACTGATGTCCCGTGTTACCCTTCGGGGGAACTGTTTTCCTTACTGTTGATGACATGACATGCTACTAGTATGATATGTTCATTTGTACTACTGCATGCATATAGGTGAGCTTGGCATACAGGGTTTCCTAATGGAAACTCAGGCATTGTTGCATATTTTATTTCAGGACAACAGTAGATCCAGTTGGGTGGTGATCAGCGGCGCGCGCATTCTGGGAGCAGATCCTCTCACTCGGACCTCTGAGGTCGACATGATTACTTGTATTTTCCTTTGTTGTTTCTGATGTAATCATGTAGTTTTTTGACAAACTCTGATGTAATACGGTGCACTGCTTATATGTTTTATGAGAAGTAACAGTCCCGTCTTTTGACTATTGGTCTCTGTTGTCTTGATAATAATTTTTAAATTTCCGCTGTTTTGGGATGTTACATAGGGAATGGAGGAATGACGGTAAAGAATACGGCTATTTGGGTGGTCTCGAACGGGTTTTGGTTTGAAGAATATATAGAGTGAGGAAGAAAATTGGGGTTGGAGTGGGTGTTATGGTGATTTTGGAAATTTGGGTACACTTTTGAGCATATGTTGTTACATGTTATTGTTAACGGAAGAGAGGTCTTTGATCACCAATTATAGTTTGAGGGATGTAAGTGATACAGAAAAATAGTTGAGAAGCTGATACTGGACTATAATTGAGGAGTGCTAACTGCAATTAATATTAAAAGAATTTTAAAAACTAGTGTCCCCAGACGCCAAAGAATTATTTGTGTCATCAAAAGTATATATGTTTTGAGTCTTCTGACTTTACTTTTAGATCTTAATCGCCAGAAATTGAAGAGATGTATTTGATCACCAACAAGTTTTTGCATGCATCTCTTAAACGGAGTGCTGAAGGGGTATTGCTCTCGCGCTGGGAATTGCCACATAATTTACTTAAAAGAAGGTTACAATGGACGCAAATGCGAGGATTAATGACTTCCGGGGAAGTGTACATGCAAGGTCGCATGCTAGAAAATCGATGAATTAACGTGGATTGCCATGTTTATGTATTATACTCCAATAAATCTTTGTAATGATGCCAACGCAGAAATTATATTATGTGTTACAAAGTTTTATTCGAGTATGTATGTATTAATACGTGAACATGGTATTCAACTTTGATTCATCGGTTTCCTACCAAGTTATGTTATTTGGTTTCCTAATAGTGGGACAAAATTCAACTAGTTGAATGTTTTGAGGCTATGTGAGTATTACTTTTTCACTAAGGAGTTTAATGATCCAGAATTTTCCGACACCCATTCCGTTTTGCTTGGAGTTGTTGGCCAAAAGAGAGGGTCGTGAAACACATCTGTAATGGTTTTTTGGATCTTGGATGTTTCCTCAATTTCTATATATGGTTAGTGTTTGGGTAGGCTTCTAAATGAACTTTTACTGATAATTAGATGGAGCATCCTATCAATTTGAGTTCCAATTTGTCAGTAGTTGGTAACTAATTTGTCATTGGTAAGTGGTATCTCCAAGTTTTCAACCGATGCACGCTAGAGGTGGTAATCTATTTTTTCAACTCTTGTGAGACAATTAGGATGTGATTGATTTGCAATAAAATAACAGAAAATTAGGAAAACTGAACTCCCTGGTTTTTGGTGTTCAATTTAAAAAAAAAACCTTAATAAAGTTTCGAAAAGTTCAATTATAAAAATTTCATAACCTTGTACAAGTTACTTGGGAGACTTTCCCACTTCCACTTTTAATTATGAGGAAGTCGTGAAGCTAGAGTTTTAGAAATACTTTCACTTCCAGCAAACCAATTAGAACTTAAACAAGTAGTGGGGAATTAATCTAGAAAAAAATCCTCCTACAACCTCACGCCTTCATAGAACAAACTAAAACGAATCCTTCTACAAAAGTTCGGATCTTCTCACTGGTATACGAATAAGATTTTCTTTGTAAGAGAAGAATACCGCGTAAGTGAAAGTTACAATTCCAACTCCGAGAATTTTATACTGGACCCGTTCCCAAAGAATGCCAAACACATTCTATTTTCCTAACCAATATTATGACACCAGCTAAATCCACTGAGAGGGTTCCAAAATACAAACGAAAGGTTTTTTCGTCCAAATCCTGATATCAGCTGCAGACCTTTCCAGTTCATCTGAAAAGAACTTTCCTGCTACGAACTTTTACGTCTGCGCGGAGCCACAAACTAAGCAGTGGGATGATACAACTTGTGTTTCTAGGGTCCTGGCAGCACAAGGGAACTGTGCACCCCGAAATCAACGTTGTACTCATTTCCACACTGACACTTAACTTGCTCGAAGATGCCCTGCAAAAAAACAATGAAGCATGCAAAATGTTTTATCAGCTATTCACATGTCAGAAAATCATAATAGTGTATTAACAATTGGAATTTTAAATGCGTGAGAATTTGTTCAATGTCATAAGATCTTCATTTTCACCCTAATAGGTTCATTCCTAAATGTATCAATTTTTCCTATTTTAGAGGCTCACTATGTTTTATCTAATTATCTCATTTTTCTTCCCACATATTGCCAGATCGTGATAGGTATGTGCTTAATATTTCTTAAATTTAAACTTTTGCGAAATTCATTATGTTAAATTGCCACCCAACAAAAGTTTTGATGCTTTTGCAACTTGTTGTCCTCGAAATTTTAAAAAGAAAATGTTGGGATGTCTTGTTTATTTAGCTGCGTACATCCTAAGCAGAAGTTCAGCTCATCGTGATGTGTATGAACTATGAAATGAAGATCCATGTGTATGTGATGCATTGCTGGAAATTGCCGAGTTGGAAAATATTATAAGTGATGATGAAGTCAAATTTCTTGTCAAAGTTGAGAAGGATGTCTCATGAGTTTATCAGTTGTGAACAATAACGAACATTGCTTCACCTGTAATTGTTGAACTCGATCCAGCAGAGACTGCAAGAATTCCAATTCTCCTGCCTTGTCTGATAACAGTGATTCACATTCCTTCTCTAGGCTAACAATATCCATTTGTTTTACTTCAGCCTAGGAAAACCAGCAGGGAACATAACCCTTAATCCGTATCAGAAAGCAGAGGATAAGCATTTTATTCCAACTCATCTCATTGAGCTCTCACCGGAAGGCCATCAATCTTGTGCTTCAGTTGTTCTATTTCCTGGTTCATCTGAAAATAGTCTCTGTTAGTTGTTATTTAGCGGGAGTCTTTCTAACAATCTTAATTACGTTTTCTAATTTAATTAAGATGCAGAAGAATCCCTGACTTTCTAAAAAGTAGTGCATTGGACCTTTACTTGGTCAAGTAATGACTGCATCTAACTTTAATGTGATCATTATCTATGTTCAGCAAAATGACAAACCTTGCTGTTTGCCTGATCAAGTGCAACTTTTTTTGCAGTAATATCTTCCAGCATAACAGCAGCGGATTTCAACTGAATTGCCACATCTTGTCCAGGCAGTCCAGCAACTTCCCCACTATGACCGTCCGAACCATTTGAGAGTGCATCTCGCAGATTGGCTAAATTGTAAATAAACAAAACTGTTATATAATGGTAAAATGCCTATCTGTTACGGACAACGTATTTCTTACTGTTTGTTGAGTTGGAAAACATTAGGATCGAAATGTTAATAACTTCATTATACAAAGATGCCCAAGTAACAGCCCAATTAGTGATCATAATATTTGAGATCCACTCTGTAGAGATTTTACTTAGATTGGCATCGATGTATAGATAAGAATTGGTTAGTTTCACTAAAATCAAAATATGCAATTTCTTTTAACAATAAACTGGAATAGATAATTAAATATCAACAAAAATGTCAATGTTTCCTTTAATGGGCTGGCTTGACCCTGTAGTCTGATTATAAAAACATAATCTCTAAAACACATCTATTTTAGTGATAGGCATTCCCATACCTCATTATGGTCTTCAATTCGAATATCAAGTTCATGTTTCACCAACATATCTTACTTTTCTGCAACTGCTTTTAATATAAAGACCAAAATCATATCTACAGTTGTAGTTCCAAAGGGGTTTTGTTTTTGGAAAGAAAAAAGTCACCAAGGCATACGTAAGTGCAAAAACCCTTTAATGAATATGAAAGACAACCAGTGGTGCACCATCAATACTTCAAAATGGAGCCAAATGACCTTTGTATGTGTGTCTATGCACTAACTAGCTACACCATGCACAAAGTTTCAGGTTTTAAAAATCTTAGTGTCAAATAACATGTCTAATGCACCACGATAATGCCAACTCAGGGGGATTTTTAAGTAATTTTTTACTCCAATCTATCAACTACAAAAAAAAAAACAGAAAACAAGATCTAGATCTTAACTAAATTATTCTTCTTTGCATTTCCTGTGTTCAAAATCTTAACCCATCACACTCAAATCCACGGTGTATTTCCAACAGTCTGGCAGTGACTTCTCCTGAAAGTGTCATTTCTCCACTCTTAACTGTGCCAGTTCGTTCTCCAACTCTCTTGTATTCAAGTTTTTCACAGAGATTTTCTTTTATTGAGTGGATTGGTGGTACTAGGTTTAAATAATTTCTGACGTTTAACTGATTGTTTGAATGACTACCAGTACTCAGTAGTCAGTTCGAGAGTACCTTGATTATCATTTCCAATGTGACTTTCTGAAGATATTTACTGATGTTTAAAGTTGATAATGAAGTTTCAGAAAAAGTTGTTTTCTATTTTTTATATTTCAATTAGTATCTAATTTTTAGTGTTCAGTTATTTATTTTTCTTGAATGCACATTTATTCAGCATGGGTGTGTATTTATTACCTGAAAAGGTTGTCTTGTACTTATTTGACAAAATTTACATTTCATTTGTACTTATACGGGCCTGTATACACCCACACCACACATAATACTACGTGGTGACCCTTTGCATGAGAGCTGCGTATTGCATCTCTGTAAGGTGCATACCACACAGTTCACGATGTTTAATCAAGAACAATAATAAACAGTTAACAGTGACTAATTCAATGTTCCAAAATACCTTACTTAAAGGAACATGTCATGAGAGTTCATGGTACAAAATCCTCTTAAGATTTCTTTAACGAAGTAGGGACATTCATTGTATTCAGAAAATAAGAGAACACCAAATATGAAACTAGTACGAACATACCTTGAAGCGTGATCTCAGACTGGTCATGTTGTCTTCCAACCTACATAAATGACATGAATGTTTAGAGTTTAGACTCCAAATGGAAAATGCTCAGCTCCAAAGTGACAGAATCACATCAAACAAGCCAACTTTAAATATTAAGAAGTAAAGTGCAAAATTGTGTACTGAAAGTACCCCACATGCAAATAAATGTTACAAGGAGAAACTTTTGCGTCCAAAGATGGAACATTAGAGAACTAAAAAACAAAATTCCAGTTTCACCTGTGTTTTATTCCATGAATTCAGCCATTCCTGTAAATGAAAGGGAACACAAACATATTTGCTCAATTGAACATTCCCACCATCTAACAGAGTGAGAAATACTTAGGATGATTATATAAGAAAACCCGTTTGGACCTGTTCTTCATGCAATTTTGCATTCAAATCCTCTTGGATTGTCTTGTAGTACGCTCTGTGAACATTTATAAATACTAATCAAAAGGTGGCAGAAATCCAATATTAAAACATATGCGTTGTGAAAATAAAACTTCTCACCTCTTCTCTAACACTTTTTCTGTGAAACTCACTCTTTCTTGCTGGAGTAGCTCCAATGACTAGCAATAGAATTTCGATAAATTCAGTAAAAAACAGAGGTTGATATATTTTTTGTATATGATTAGGAATTTCCTCTCTTGAACTACCACAAAGGTAAAGAAGAAAAAATTCTTTGAACATACATATAAACATATTGACTGATAAGACATGTAAAGATACTAAAAACAACTACTTTTTCAAATCTTAGAAAAGCATAAAACTTATAAAAATATGAATTCTCGAAGAAGAAAAACTTGAGTTACATTTAAGCATAGGTTTCAAGACTTGCAAAAGAAACCAAAAGTAGAAATGCCACGACAAATACCTGAGATAGAGTGGCTGATTCTATTTCTAGTGAGGAAATTTTCTTCTGCTTTTCTAATATGTGGCAGCACAACTGCCCCTTTGCTTTCAATATCACATCAGTTTCATCTTTCAGACGCCTTGTTTCGGCCACAACTGCCATGTCATTATTTCAGTAAGTCCAATTATTCTCTTAAGCAAGAGATGACTGACCCGCAAGATAAGCTATCAAAGAGCTTAAGCTGTGAGAATCAACAAAGAAAATGTGGCATCTTTCTAGCAATCTACCAAGATTCTGGATGTTCAAATGAAAGCCAGGAAACATTGACATTATTCTAGGCCCTTTTCAGTAAACATAACCACAGGTAGCAAGGGAACTCCCAGCTCGCCTCATCATCCACACCATTCGAAGGCCAGGTGGGGACCAGCACCTCTAATTTTCTTGAGGCTCTCCCTTCAAGAGATGATCTTCTCTTCACCTTTTGGCTCCTCATTGCCTCAAACAACTAGAGTGTCTCTTTTAAACTCCGAAAAGTTAAGTACAATAAGCAGTATAAATGGGTAACATAACCCTTCAAATATTTATTCAATTACTTAGATAGATATAACAACAATCTCAAAGACTTCTGATTGTAGTTTTTAATCAATTTGTCCTGTTAAAAGTCACCACTAGATTGAGTTTCAACTTATTGAAGTTTTCAATCTTTTTTTGGGAATGTAGTAAAATCTCATTTTTACTAATTGGCTTTTAATATTAATAAATAGTAATTAAGAAGCACCTCGGTTATGCTAATGTAAATAACCTAATATCATAAGACAACCTCAATGTTTATTATTCATCATTTAATTACGTAATTATTTTTCATAAGATTTCATATTTAAAAACTCGTGAAGATTATAATGACCACATCATTGTTTCTTCCTTTGCTAGAATTATGCTTAGTTTTAAATGTAAGGAAGGGTTTTTTAGTATAACCTATAATATTTTTTCAGTTTCTAACTTAGTATTATCATAGTATTACTTTTTTCCGGTTGGTTAGTATTACAACTGAACCAGTGGTATACGTCATGCAAGGGCAGTACAGAAAGCAAGCTCTATGTAGGTCTTCTCAATTTTCAACCGCAAGCCACAATTCTCAAATTAGAGTAGTACGCTCTCAAGTTCAAAGCACAAGCCCTACGATTCCCAAATTCCAGACCTTCGCGTAAGTGAAATTTGATGGATTCACCACCTCAACAAGACCTAACGACTTGCGTGAAAGGTAGTGGATCCGACTCTAATATAGAGTATTACACATATTTTGTGTTTAGCAATGTGAGACTAATTGCTTAACAATTTCTCAACTTCAACATCACCCAAAAACAAACGAGGATGACATCAACCACCCGGTGACATCAACCACCCGGTGATTGAGATCACAAGGCTGAGATGTGTGATGAACAATGCTTAAGTGGAGGTTATAGCCATTGGTAATGGGTCCCACTCATTAGTTGGCATTGGTTTTATCGAGCATGAGCTGATCTGTTATGATCCGAGGGCTGAGAATAGTTGTCTTAAGTTGCATCAGACGGCTAAAGATTCGGCCTGAGATGAAGATCCGAGTAGAGGATCCAGTTAGCGACCGATACTATTCACCTTTCCCTTCCGCCACCTTAACAAATTTCTTAGATTTTATTGCAATTTCCTGTTATTTTCGTAGTTCTTTTGTTTACTTGAATTGATGATGTAATTAGTTCAATAACATTTGTAATAGATTAAGATTTTTCCCCATGTCGGAGAGGGGTTTTTCCCTATATAAATGGCAAATAGAAAATGGACAAAGGGGTCCATTATGTTGCCCCCAAATTATTGTGTCATTGGAGTCGAAGGAGCTTGAATCCTTCCATTGGAGCCTTATGGAGCTCGAATCCACCTTTTTTACTCGTGTTTGGTAGTCAAATTGTTGACTGGTCTGCTATCTCCAACGGACTTGTTGAAGGTTTGGATCAGATTCCTTGTCGAAATCTCATCAAATTGGTATCAGAGCCTACTGGGACAAGTAGGATGACAGAGAACCAAGAGGAGGTCAATGGTTTCCTGGATCTGAAAGACCACATCTCAATCGAACTTGGGAAGTTGATGCAAGCTCAGAACAACGAGCTTTAGCTTGGGAAGATGATCCAAGCTCAGATAGTCGGATCAATGCCTTAGACCAAAAGATCGGCAATCTCTCGTGACAGTTTCCTGGAGATCTTCTCACCATGTCCTGTAGAATCGAGGCTCTTGAGGTCCAGACCCCCTCAACTACCAGGAAGAAGATCAATTCAACAAAGCGTCAAATTTGAGAGATTACTTGTTTGGTAGACATGTTCATGCTAAGGGAAGAGCAAAGATGTTGGATTATGATGGATCCACAAATCCTAATCAGTGGATCTTCAGATGCAACAAGTATTTCTTAGTAAACTCGACTCAACATCATCAAAAAGTATTTTCTACCTCGAGTTATCTTTATGGTGATGCTTTGGAATGATATTGGTGGATGTTAAAGAATCACCCTAATATGGATTGGAACCTTTTCTGTTGTCAACTCGAAAAGAATTATACTCCTCCCTATGAAAATGTTGTCACTGCTATTAAAAAATTGACTCGGGTAGGATCACTTGAGGACTACAACAAGGAGTTTAGGAGGCCAAGTGTGAAATGTTGTTTGGTTGAACATGATCAGATTGGATTTTCCTTAGGTGGACTTAGACTTGATATGAGGGCAGGAGTCGAATCATATGAACCTAACACCCTCTCCAGAGTCATGTCTTTGTGTGTGTTACAAGCTAAGAAGTTGAAGTTCCTAAGAGAATCACTCAAACATCCCCAAAGTAAATCCATTTCTAAACCTAGCACTTCAATGTTCAGAATAGGGAATACCAATGTTGCTATGAGACCATCTCAGTCTAGCCAGCAGGAGGAAAAGGTGAACCTCCTAGTAGAAGAATGACCCTAGCTCAGCAGGATGAGAGAAAGAAAAGAGGGTTGTGTTATTATTGTGATGATAAGTGGCACAAACATCACAAGTGATCCAAATAAAATGTTTGGCATGAGGTTATGTAGGGATGAGGAACTAGAAGAAGAAGAAGAAGAAAAAGAAATGGACCCCTTGCTTCGTGAAGAACCTGAAGCTCCTAACATATCCCCGTGTGCTATTGGTGAACAAGTTGATGATTCTACAAGGTTGTTGGGCACTATACAAGGAAAGCAGGTGACAATGTTAATTGACTCAGGTAGCACTACTAGTTTTGTGGATCACAAGGTAGTAGATAGGTTGGGAATAACCTTGCAAGAAGGGGGAACCCAGTCAGTTATGGTGGCATATTGTGAGAAAGCACCTGGGTTAGGATTAACTGAACAAGTGACACTCAAGTTACAAGGGCTGGATGTCAAGCTTGAATTTCATGTTCTTGCTTTGGGAGCCTATGGAGTGGTACTGGGGGCTGATTGGTTAAGCAACTTGGGTACAATTGAGTGGAACCTGAAAAATAAAACCATGCAATTCACCATGGACTCTCTAAGGTATGAAATGGAGGGTCAGAAACACCCATACATGGGGAAGGTTACTGGGAATCAAGTTCAAAAAGAAGTAAGACAATCCAAGCAAGTGTATTTGCTACAGTTACCTGCGGTAGATGGATCTAGCCATGTTGAAGAAAGTGTCAGAGCACAACTCCAAGCAGTTCAACCACCTGATTGAAGATGTAATCTCCTCTCCCAAAGGGTTACCTCCTCCTAAGAGTTAGCACCACCATATCCCGCTCATTGATGCAACTAAAACTGTCAAAATTGCTCCTTACAGACACTCACCATATCAAAAGAATATCATTGAAGACACTGTTAGAAAGCGATTAGAAAGTGGGATCCTAGTAGTGGTAGATAGATTGTCCATGGACTTCATTGAGGGACTACCACATTCTCACCACAACGATTGCATCCTAGTAGTGGTAGATAGATTGAGTAAGTATACTCATTTCATACCCTTAAAACACCCTTACTCAGCTTCAGTAGGGGCACAGGAGTTCATCACAACAGTAGTTAAACTGCATGGAATTCCCAAAACCATTGTGAGTGACAAGGATGTGGTTTTTATTAGCTTGTTCTAGCAAGAATTGTTTAGACTCTAACGTACCCACTTAAACCTTAGTACTGCCTACCATCCCCAAACAGATGGTCAAACAGAAGTTGTGAACAAATGTTCGGAATCTTATCTCTAAGTGTTTCTGTCACTTACAACCCAAGGAATGGAGAAAATGGCTAGCATAGGTTGAGTTCTGGCACAATACTAATTATCACACTTCAACTCATACTACACCATTTCAAGCAGTTTATGGGAGACCCCTCCAACCCTTATCTCTTATGTGGAAGGCACAACTAAGCTAGATATTGAAGCCCACAACTTGAATCCAGGGACTTGATCCTGAAGGAGCTCAAGCTCAAAATTGAATGAAGAGACAAGAAGACTTGGGGAGAACTTAAAGGAGTTTGAAGTGGGGGATAAAGTCTACATGAGACTGCAACCTTATCAACAAGATTCAATAGTGGTGAGTAATCAGACAACTAAGTATTATGGTCCTTAAGATGTAATTCCAGAGAGTAAGCAAGGTTGCTTACAAGTTACAGTTACCTCCCCAATCCAGAATCCATAATGTCTTCCATGTTCTTCAACTTAAGAAATCACATGGCACTCATTCAGTCACTTCTGCACTGCTAGTTCAGTGGCCACTTTTGGAGAAGCACCAAGACACACCAGTGAAGATCTTGGGTAGGACTTAGAAGATCGTGCAAGAAAGGGAACAAAGCTGGTATGGAGCTTCTGATTAAGTGAGCAGGCATACCTGAAGAGGATTCCACTTGGGATGAACTAGAGAAATTTAAGAAGTTTCCCTCTTTTGTCCTTGAGGACAAGGACTACGCTAAAGAGGAGGGGATGTTAAGGACCGTCTGGTTGAGATCGCAAGGCTGAGATGTGTGATGAACAATGCTTAAGTGGAGGGGGTTACAGCCGTTGGCAGTGGGTCGCACTCGTTAGTTGGCGTTGGTTTTATCGGGTATGAGCTGATCTGTTACGATCTGAGGGCTGAGAATAGTTGTCTTAATTTGCATCGGACAGCTGAGGATTCAGGCTGAGATGAAGATCCGACTAGAGGCTCATGTTAGCGACCCGGTGCTATTCACCTTTCCCTTCCGCCACCCTAACAAATTTCTCTGATTTTATTGCAATTTTCTGTTATTTTCGTAGTTCTGTTTACTTGAATTGATGATGTAATTAGTTCAAGAACAATTGTAATTAGATTAGGATGAGGTTTTTTCATCCTCTCCATATAAATAGTAAATAGAAAATGGAGTTGGAGAAGCTTGAATCCTCTCCATTATTTTGCCCCCAAATTAGTGTGTCATTGGAGTTGGAGGAGCTTGAATCCTTCCATTGGAGCCTTGTGGAGCTCGAATCCACCTTTTTTGCTCGTGTTTGGTGGTCAAGCTGCTGACTTGATCCCAATCCGCCATCTCCGGCAGAGTTGTTGAAGGTTTGGATTGGATTCCTCGTCATAATCCCATCAGTATTCATCCAACTTTCGCCTAAACTTCAACTTTCCCACAGACATTTCCCAACAACCCTCCATTCCACTCGCAAACCACAAATCCACAAAAACAAAACCCCAAATCCAAACGCCTCACCTGACTCGAGGTCCTTCTCGACGGTCCGGATCGCCGTCCTCTGCTTCTGCTCCTCGGCGCTCACGTTCGCGGCCTCCTCCTCGAAATCTGCGATGAAGCAACGGAACCCGTCAGGATTCGTGTCGGATCGGAGAGGAGAAGGAGGACGTTACCGTTCATCTGGGAGCGCAGGGTCTTCATGTTCCGGAGGTACTCGTCCATCTTGGATTTGAGATCTAGGGTTAGGGTTAGGGTTTGGGAGAGGTGGGTGTGGAGTGGAGTTGGGAGTTCTCCCTCGAGTTCTCCCGTTAGAATAGACCGGAGTTTTGCAGATGCTACTTTAAATAGTGTGCTTGGTACAATTGCGTTGGGAACCCTGTCGAATGGGATATTACTATCTACTCCTTTAGTTTCGACGTCCATGCCAGATTGCCAATTAAAACTTAAGTCGCATGGATATATCAGTATATCCTTAAGTTGGAAATTCTAGAAAGTCGAAAAGTTGCTATTGAAGTTCGAGAACTTTTGAGTAAGTCTGTGAGTGTAAGAGAATTATGACAAAGTCGATATCGTCGGATAATCATAAAACACAAAGAATGGAATTTGCGACCACTTTAGTTGTGACATGCAAAGATCTTGGAGACACACTTGATGAGGATCAGACTATATTACTTGCGGAAATCAAAGATTAAACCCCTTCAACTCAATGAATTAGACAGTAGAAAGTGATATATACGTCGCATGCAGAATATATGCCTTCCGAAAACAAATAAAAATCATAACTCATAAGCATAAGTGTATTGTAATAACCTAAACTAAACATCTTAATTAACTAAACCTAAACCTAATTAACCTTAATTAATTATGCATGGAGAGCAGGAGGTGTTGGAAGGAGAGGGAGAGGGAGTTGGTTGGCTTTGGTTGGTTAAGGTTTAGGTGAATGATGATTGGATTTAAGAGAGGTGAGTTTGCCTATTTAAAGGGCACTTGAGATCAAGTTGACGTTTTGCTTCATTGTTGGATTATCCAGAGAGTGAGAGAGAGGCTTTCGGAGAAGAAGAAGGAGGAGAGAAGAAGTAAAGAAGAAGAAGAAAGGAAGAAAAGGAGAAGAAGGTGAAGTGTTGAGTTGAAGTAGCCAAAGTTTGGGAGGCTTCTTCAACCGTCAAAAAGGTATGCCAAATCTTCAATATAACTCACTTGTGCCTTGTGAGTGTTGGGGATCGACGTTGGTGTCGAATTCCCCGTCGGAATTCAACCAATTCAGAGGTTGAAGACGACGATCGGTCGACCGGTGCCTGTGGGCAGTCGACCGATCCTATTATTATATTGTTGTTTACCCGCGAACGGTCGAACGATGTCGTTAGACGGTCGACCGTTATGCCAGATTTGTGCGGGAAAAAGGGGATATGCTGTTATCGGTCGAACGGGACCACTCAGCCGGTCGACCGAATAACGATGAGAATGGGTCGGTTGGGGATTTTGACTTATTAAACGGTCGAACGTCCTTTACCTTGTTCGACCGATCCATTCGATGCTAAGTCGGTTGGGAGCTTTGACCATCAAAACGGTCGACCGCTCTTTAACTTTCGGTCGACCGACTGAGCATTTAATTATGCGGTAGAGTGCTTGTGTTGTTTCGGTCGAACTGTATTTCAGTTCCGGTCGACCGAACGAGACTTGGGCAAAATATTGAAAGTCCTGTTATCGGTCGAACGGTCCCTTGGTTCGACCGGTCGGATATATATATTATATAAAATTGTATAGCGTAGACCTTCCAAACGGTCGACCGCTAGATGACTTTTGTTCGACCGATTGGTCGGTATTTCGGTTGGCGTGGTTCGACCGGTAGACTTGTTTGTACAGTACTGTGTACTGTGTGGGGGACCGGTCGACCGGTGTGCTTGTAGCGGTCGACCGATCTGCCGCAGGTTGGTGGATTTATCCACACGCGATCCGTCGATGTCAGGTCGACTACCGGCTCCGAGGCGACGGTTGATTACCGGCTTTGAGAGCTACGGATTTCACCTTCGACGAAGGCGTATTATTGTTGTACCTTTTTCCTCTCTTACCGAGCGGGGTGTGAGGGATGTGTACCGTAAACCTTGGGCAGTTTGCGAGGGTTTAGCGGTAGGCCGAGGATGTTCCGGCAGGGTGCGCGTTAGACGACTCTTGGGGGAGCAGTGGCTGTCGTCTGACCCGAGTTGTGTATTCGGCGGGCTGACTCGCTCCTTGGGTGCGGCGTGTACCGGGGGTTCCTTCCTGCACTTTTTGGGGAGCAGTGGTGTCGACTGACCCTTGTGAGGCAGCGGTGGACTGACTTGACCCTAGTGACAGGAGTGGTTCAGTGCCGCGGAGGCGGTGAGGGCATTATTGTGGGCCCGAGGCGGATGATCATGTGCATAGCATTGCATTGTATTTAATTCCTTTTTATATTTTAGGAGGTTTGGTATACGGGGTTCCTGCAGGGAACTCAGGCATGTTTGTTGTTTGCATTTCAGGTAGCGAGCAGGGTTAGAGTTTGAGGTGGTGACCGAGGACGGTACCCCCGAGATCGGATCCTGTAGTGTCTTCTTCTTTTGAGGTGATTACATGTTGTATAGCTTTTGTTGTAATCACAGTCAGTCGGTATAGTCTGTATAGTTGACTTCCACGTGGGTCTGTACATTATATATTTTATATATATATGTTGGTTATTTTCCCGTGACGTGCCCAGTGTTGACCGTTGACGGTCTTTATTATTGTTTAAATTTTCCGCTGTTTTCGGGTACGTTACAATTTGGTATCAGAGCGTTGATCTCGGCGTACTTGTCCAAAGAAACCACCTTTGAGTTAGGAGTTAGGTCTAGAGGATCATGCATGCACAGATTATATTGATATTGTCTTGTTTCCTTTGGCAGATGCCTCCTAGACGGGAGAAGGCGGTTGCCCATACTCGCGGTGAGAGTGAGACTGCGAGGGATGAGGCTTGGGAGGATGAGCGTCGGACGTTGTTCGATACGGTCGGACGTCTGACGGAGATGCTACAGCAGCAGACGGCACAGACTGGGCAGACGGGGACTGGCGCTATGCATGACCGGTTTATGCGCCAGCATCCGCCTACCTTTCTGGGGCAGTACGACGCAGAGGCTGCGGAGGAGTGGATCTTCACGATGCAGAAGATCTTCAGTGCTATTGGTTGTCCTCCAGAGGCGAGAGTGGGCCTGGCTACTTATGTTTTGGGCGGTGCTGCGTCCAACTGGTGGAGGTCCACATCTGCAGTGGTGTTTGCGGACAGAGATGATATAGCCTGGGAGGAGTTCGTTGGCGAGTTCAACGAGCAGTATTTTCCGCAGCATGTTCAGGACGAGAAGAGGGAGGAGTTTCTGAGTCTTCAGCAGGGAGACATGACCCTGGCAGGCTACATCGGGAAGTTCAACGCCCTTGAGCGTTACTGTCCCGAGATGTACGTTACACAGGAGCAGAGGGCTGGGAAGTTCGTCTGAGGGCTCCGGAAGCAGTTGAGGACGAAGGTGCTGACACACATGCCGAGCACGTTGGCCGATGCAGTGAAGAGTGCCTCTGTTCTTGATCGTGACTACAGGGAGAACTACCAGGATGAGAGGAGACCATCAGGTAGGTTCTCTGGGAGGCCAGGAGGTCAGACTGGAGGGAATCCGGGCAAGAGGCCCAGATACGAGGGAGCAGGAGTTGCAGTACCACGACCAGAGCCTTGTGGTACTTGTGGGAGGTTTCACTCCGGGCCGTGCTTCACCTCCGGAGCATGTCATGGGTGTGGCCAGCTGGGTCACTTTATCAGGAGTTGTCCGAGCCAAGGAGCTGGGCCGAGCAGACCACCGGGTTTACCCGCACCAGGCAGAGGAGGAGGCGGAGGTAGACCACCTTTCCGACCACAGCAGGGGCAGCGCACTGGCAGAGTTTTCACCATCCAGGCAGAGGAGGCTCGGGATGGAGGCGCTGTCGTGGAAGGTACACTTCTTGTCGCAGATTCAGTAGCTAGGGTGTTATTTGATTGTGGCGCGACACACTCGTTCATCTCAGAGCGATTTGCGGGAGTGTTGGGCTGTACCCTTGCGATGTTGACTGCCACTTTGGAGGTCAGCACACCCCTGGGTCTGGTGGGCACTGTGGGGAGATTTGTCCCCGGCGCCACGGTTGTTTCGGGAGATCAGGAGTTTCCGGCAGACCTGGTCTTGCTACCGATGGAGGACTTTGATGTCATACTTGGGATGGATTGGCTGTCCCAATATGATGTTCGAGTCTTGTGCCGTGAGAAGAAGATTTTGATCCCGAGGAAGGGTTTGCCTGATATTCTGATTAGAGGGATCAGAAGCAGAGGGGGTCGCATTATTGTATCTGCTGTGAGAGCTCAGAGACTGTTACAGCAGGGATGTGCAGCATTTCTGGCGACACTTGTGGTTGTGGAGGCAGAGTCTCAGAGGCTAGAGGACATTGAGGTGGTGCAGGAGTTCGCGGATGTTTTTCCAGCAGAGATTCCAGGTTTACCACCACACCGGGAGTTGGAGTTCGGCATTGAGTTGGTAGCCGGCACTACACCACAGTCGAAGGCTCCATACCGGATGGCACCTGCTGAGTTGACAGAGTTGAAGAAGCAGTTGCAGGAGTTGATGGACTCTGGATTTATCAGACCGAGCGTCTCGCCTTGGGGTGCACCAGTTTTGTTTGTGAAGAAGAAGGACGGATCCTTGAGGATGTGCATAGACTACAGGATGTTGAACCAGGTGACGGTGAAGAATAGGTATCCCTTACCTAGGATCGAGGACCTCTTTGACCAGCTGCAGTCAGCGAAGGTTTTCTCGAAGATTGACCTGCGTTCAGGATATCACCAGTTGAGGATCCGAGATGAGGACATCCAGAAGACAGCCTTCAGGACGAGATATGGACACTATGAGTTCTTGGTGATGCCATTTGGATTGACGAATGCTCCGGCAGCGTTCATGGATCTGATGCACCGGACATTCAGGCAGTACATTGATATATTTGTGATTGTCTTCGTGGATGACATCTTGATCTATTCACCAGATGTGGAGCAGCACAGAGAGCATCTGAGGATTGTACTCAGCATCTTGAGGGCTCAGCAGTTATATGCTAAGTTCTCAAAGTGCGAGTTTTGGTTGGACAGAGTGGCATTCCTCGGACACATTGTATCGGCAGAGGGGATATCAGTGGATCCGGCGAAGGTAGAGGCGGTGACACAGTGGAGGACCCCTACGAGCGTGACGGAGATTAGGAGCTTTGTTGGACTGGCGGGTTATTACCGTCGCTTCATCAAAGACTTCTCGAGATTGGCAGCACCACTGACGGCTCTGACGCAGAAGGGAGTCACTTTTGTTTGGTCGCAGAAGTGCGAGGACAGCTTTCAGGAGCTGAAGAGACTGTTGACCACAGCACCAGTTTTATCATTGCCGAGTGGCACGGGTGGATTCGTGATTTATAGCGACGCTTCAGGGATTGGCTTAGGATGTGTACTTATGCAGCACGGGAGGGTGATCGCGTACGCATCCAGACAGCTGAAGGTCCATGAGAGGAATTACCCGACACATGATTTGGAGTTAGCAGCAGTGGTTCATGCACTGAAGACCTGGAGACACTATCTTTATGGCGAGCGGTTCGAGGTGTTTACAGATCATCAGAGTCTGAAGTACCTGTTCTCGCAGAAGGAGCTGAACATGAGGCAGCGCAGATGGCTTGAGTTCATTAAGGACTATGACTTCACTATCTCTTACCATCCGGGGAAGGCGAACACGGTTGCAGATGCTTTGAGCCGGAAGGTGGAGGTATCAGTAGCAGGCCTATGTATTCAGGAGTGGAGACTGCTAGAGTCCTTGGCAGAGTGGAGGCCATTTGCTGATAGCTCTGAGGGCGCTGTGATTGCAGGATTGAGAGTAGAGCCTCAGACAGTATCAGCAGTGATTCATGCTCAGACTACAGATGAGGAGTTGAGCAGTTTGTTACAGTTAGCTGCCAGAGATAGGTCAGACTTCAGAGTTGGAGTGGATGGAGGTCTGAGATTCAGAGACCGTATCTGGGTGCCGAAGACAGAGGACCTGAGACATGATATCATGGAGGAGGCACACAGATCGAGATATTCCATTCATCCAGGGAGCACCAAGATGTACAAAGATCTGCAGCGGAACTTCTGGTGGCGAGGTATGAAGAAGGACGTTGCAGACTTCGTGTCGAGGTGTTTGGTCTGTCAGCAGGTGAAGATCGAGCACCAGAGACCAGCAGGGCAGATGCAGAGGATTGAGTTGCCCGAGTGGAAGTGGGAGCACGTGACGATGGATTTTGTTACGGGGCTACCGAAGACACGGAGATTCCACGATGCGATTTGGGTTATAGTCGATCGACTGACCAAGTCGGCGCATTTCTTAGCTATTAAGACCACTCTTGCTCTGGAGGGTCTAACTAAGTTATATATTGAGGAGATTGTCAGACTTCATGGCGTACCAGTCAGTATCATTTCAGACAGAGATCCCAGATTCACTTCGAGATTTTGGGAGAGTCTACACAGAGCACTGGGGACACGTCTGAAGTTTAGCACAGCTTTCCACCCACAGACAGATGGCCAGTCAGAGCGGACGATACAGACTTTGGAGGACATGCTGAGAGCGTGTACACTTGACTGGGCAGGACATTGGGATGAGCATTTGCCGTTGATCGAGTTCGCCTACAACAACAGCTACCACTCGAGTATTGGGATGGCACCCTATGAGGCATTATACGGGAGACCGTGTAGATCGCCGGTATGCTGGAGTGATGTGGGTGAGAGACGGCTAGTTGGACCTGACATTATCCAGTTGTATTCAGAGAAGGTCGACGTGATTCGGAGACGACTAGCTACGGCGCAGAGCAGGCAGAAGAGTTATGCTGATACGCGGAGGCGTGAGCTGACTTTTGAGGTAGGAGATCATGTCTTCCTGAAGATCTCGCCTTCCAGAGGGGTGATGAGATTCGGGAAGAAGGGGAAGCTGAGTCCGAGATATGTTGGACCTTTTGAGATATTGGATCGGGTCGGTGAGGTGGCATATAGGATTGCACTACCACCACAGTTTGCAGGACTTCACAACGTCTTCCATGTTTCTATGTTGAGGAAGTACGTGGCCGATCCAGCTCATGTGATAGAGATATCAGTACCGGAGATCCAGCAGGATTTGTCATTAGATGAGAGACCAGTTGAGATTGTGGATCAGATGGTACATCAGCTCAGGAGGAGAGCGATTCCTATGGTGAAGGTCAGGTGGCAGCATCACACTGACAGAGAGGCTACCTGGGAGATCGAGGAGGATGTCAGGAAGCAGTATCCAGAGTTGTTTCGGTAAGTCAGTTGTTTCGAATTTCGCGGACGAAATTCTTTTAAGGAGGGTAGATTGTAATAACCTAAACTAAACATCTTAATTAACTAAACCTAAACCTAATTAACCTTAATTAATTATGCATGGAGAGCAGGAGGTGTTGGAAGGAGAGGGAGAGGGAGTTGGTTGGCTTTGGTTGGTTAAGGTTTAGGTGAATGATGATTGGATTTAAGAGAGGTGAGTTTGCCTATTTAAAGGGCACTTGAGATCAAGTTGACGTTTTGCTTCATTGTTGGATTATCCAGAGAGTGAGAGAGAGGCTTTCGGAGAAGAAGAAGGAGGAGAGAAGAAGTAAAGAAGAAGAAGAAAGGAAGAAAAGGAGAAGAAGGTGAAGTGTTGAGTTGAAGTAGCCAAAGTTTGGGAGGCTTCTTCAACCGTCAAAAAGGTATGCCAAATCTTCAATATAACTCACTTGTGCCTTGTGAGTGTTGGGGATCGACGTTGGTGTCGAATTCCCCGTCGGAATTCAACCAATTCAGAGGTTGAAGACGACGATCGGTCGACCGGTGCCTGTGGGCAGTCGACCGATCCTATTATTATATTGTTGTTTACCCGCGAACGGTCGAACGATGTCGTTAGACGGTCGACCGTTATGCCAGATTTGTGCGGGAAAAAGGGGATATGCTGTTATCGGTCGAACGGGACCACTCAGCCGGTCGACCGAATAACGATGAGAATGGGTCGGTTGGGGATTTTGACTTATTAAACGGTCGAACGTCCTTTACCTTGTTCGACCGATCCATTCGATGCTAAGTCGGTTGGGAGCTTTGACCATCAAAACGGTCGACCGCTCTTTAACTTTCGGTCGACCGACTGAGCATTTAATTATGCGGTAGAGTGCTTGTGTTGTTTCGGTCGAACTGTATTTCAGTTCCGGTCGACCGAACGAGACTTGGGCAAAATATTGAAAGTCCTGTTATCGGTCGAACGGTCCCTTGGTTCGACCGGTCGGATATATATATTATATAAAATTGTATAGCGTAGACCTTCCAAACGGTCGACCGCTAGATGACTTTTGTTCGACCGATTGGTCGGTATTTCGGTTGGCGTGGTTCGACCGGTAGACTTGTTTGTACAGTACTGTGTACTGTGTGGGGGACCGGTCGACCGGTGTGCTTGTAGCGGTCGACCGATCTGCCGCAGGTTGGTGGATTTATCCACACGCGATCCGTCGATGTCAGGTCGACTACCGGCTCCGAGGCGACGGTTGATTACCGGCTTTGAGAGCTACGGATTTCACCTTCGACGAAGGCGTATTATTGTTGTACCTTTTTCCTCTCTTACCGAGCGGGGTGTGAGGGATGTGTACCGTAAACCTTGGGCAGTTTGCGAGGGTTTAGCGGTAGGCCGAGGATGTTCCGGCAGGGTGCGCGTTAGACGACTCTTGGGGGAGCAGTGGCTGTCGTCTGACCCGAGTTGTGTATTCGGCGGGCTGACTCGCTCCTTGGGTGCGGCGTGTACCGGGGGTTCCTTCCTGCACTTTTTGGGGAGCAGTGGTGTCGACTGACCCTTGTGAGGCAGCGGTGGACTGACTTGACCCTAGTGACAGGAGTGGTTCAGTGCCGCGGAGGCGGTGAGGGCATTATTGTGGGCCCGAGGCGGATGATCATGTGCATAGCATTGCATTGTATTTAATTCCTTTTTATATTTTAGGAGGTTTGGTATACGGGGTTCCTGCAGGGAACTCAGGCATGTTTGTTGTTTGCATTTCAGGTAGCGAGCAGGGTTAGAGTTTGAGGTGGTGACCGAGGACGGTACCCCCGAGATCGGATCCTGTAGTGTCTTCTTCTTTTGAGGTGATTACATGTTGTATAGCTTTTGTTGTAATCACAGTCAGTCGGTATAGTCTGTATAGTTGACTTCCACGTGGGTCTGTACATTATATATTTTATATATATATGTTGGTTATTTTCCCGTGACGTGCCCAGTGTTGACCGTTGACGGTCTTTATTATTGTTTAAATTTTCCGCTGTTTTCGGGTACGTTACATGTATAGTACTTTTCATTATGTCTTAGGGGAGGTGTACTTAAGAACCACCCGTTTGATTTGGCACGATGAAATCTCAAACCATACATGCCTTAGGCTGAGCAAAGTGGATAAGCAGATTGAACTTGCCCTGCGCACAATCCTATATTGGGGCAGGTTTTTGCATGTTAAAATGAGTTTCTAAAATGCATTAGTTATAACTAGTAAAACGGATTACGAGTGGGTTGAGATTATTATTATTATTATTATGAGGGTTGGATTGGATCGATTAACCTGGGAACTGACATGTTAAATGCGGTTAGGATTCAAAAATAATAATTTTCTTTGACTTACTGTCATGAGCCCAAGGTGAATTCACCACAATTAAAGAGGTCAGTTGAGAGTCTTGAGACGTCAAAATATTAAAGTTAATTGAAAAGTTCAGCGGAAATTCTTCTAATCTAAGTTGGAACAAAACTGATTGAATGCAGTCGATTATCCATCTCAATTGTGTTTAAGTGAGTTGACAAGTCAAAATATTTAAATTAAGAAAATATTATGAAATAATATCAAAATAAAAATGCAAGTTGACGAGAATTTTGAAAATATTTGCCATTGTGCCCGCGTTGCAACTATACATTATATGGAAAAGGAAAAAAAACAGCACCTAAGTTACTCTTTTTAAAAATGAAAAAAACGAATTTTTGTGTGCAAAGATTAACCCCTTATGGGGTTATGCATGCGATTTTGAGTGATTTAACGTCAATTCCAACCATTGAGAGGTATCATTTTGGCATTTGATTGCATAATGAATTCATCTATTTTTTCTCTTCAAACTCAAAAGGCACAGTGTTATGGTTCTATAGTTTTTTGAAGTTTCTAAATTGGAAAAGTTGAATTCTACCTAGGGCTGTCAATCGTGTCATGTCGTGTGTTAATCGTGTCGTGTCAACTCCTATATATAAGCTCTAGGTGTTGTGCCGTATCCGACCCATTTAATAATCGTGTTGCTAAATTTCTGCCGTATCCAACCCATTTATAATTGTGTTGCCATATCCAACCCGTTTATACCCGATTATTAAATGGGTTACTTCGTGTACACGTTTAACACCGCTACCGTTTACACCATTTAACACACGTTTAACACACAATTATCCACTCGTTCAGAGTTCAGAGTTCAAACTTCAAAGTTTCAAACCAATTATATATATTGGTAAAATTATAAATATGACATTCAGTTATTAGAATTTGTTTATTATAATTTATAACTTATATATAACTTATAGACTTGTCGGTATTAGTCGTGTATTAATCGTGTCGTATTCGTAATCGTGTGCCTAATTACCCAATTACTTATCGTGTTTTATCGTGTCTTAATCGTGTTAATCGTTTTTACAGCAGAAATCCATATCCAACCCATTTAATAATCGTGTTGTCGTATCCAACCCATTTATTAATCGTGTTCAAATTCTCAATCCATATCCGCTAACTTCGTGTCGTTTTCGTGTCGTGTTATCGCGTTTCGTGTAAAATTGACAGCCATAATTCTACCTATGACCCCACGCAAATCTCACGCACATGCTGACTTGGAGAGAGGTGTACCCCACATACTCTCTCTCCAACATACACCTCTCTCCTCAGTCACTGATTCAATACACTTTCCTCTCTTCAAAACCAGTATTTCTCTCTCTCCACAACAACAAATATCAATCCGGCGGTATACCTCCAGTTGTACTATTCGCTGAACAAGCATTTAAAGAGATCCTCAACATGCTTTTGAAGCAACTCGTTTTAAGTTTGAATCATAATTTTAGGGGGGGAAACTACTCATTCCACACAACAAGAACATCTCCTTTCCAACAACAAAGACTCATTTCACAGCAAAGATTTAAGGTTTTGTGACATCCTCAAGTTGTAAGTTCTTGTTAGTTCATTTATCATGTTGCTTGTTTATTGTGCTTGTGATGTACTTGTTTCATTTACTTTTGGAGGAAGAAGCTGCATTTATGGGTGCGGTTGTTTATGGGTGCGGAAGAAGCTGCATTTTTGGCGGAAGACCACTACGCTTACCCTCCTCCTTCGATTCCTCCGTTTCACACAACATCTTCGTCGATGTCGACGTGTCGCCGTCACAGACGCTGCTTGTTCTGCCACGACCACCCCAGCCACGTCATGGGAGATCTTCGTATGCCTCGCCTCCAGCTCTACCACCTCCTCCTTCACTCAGTCACCCTCCTCGAGTTCCTCTTCGCCCTCGAGGCCTCCCTGACCTCTTCCATTCCCCTCATCGTCAAAGGTTCAAGTATTATTGGAGAAGATATAATAGAGACAAGGTTAGTGTTTTAGAATTCATATTGTTGGGTATTCTCATTAAGGTGCCTTATTAATTGTAGGTTTTTTTATTTTTGACATTTAGTTGTGGGAGTACAAATTGTTTGTGGATATGAGTCCCTTATTTTCTTAAAAATATAACAAAGTTTTTTAAATGGAAGATGTGGATATTTTTAGTCACCAATCTATTCACTCAGTTAATAAAGTTCTAACTTCATTGTTTGAAATTGTACCAAGGAAACTTCATTTTACAATCTTCCTTTCCTTGTCATGCCTTGGGTTGTTATGCATTAAATATATTTTGTTGTATTTTATTTTGTGTCTAAGTGCAGCAAAGTTGTATTTTTTTGTTTTGTTTTTCTCTCTCCATTTCATTAGTTAATATTATGGTTGTTATGTTTGTCGTATTTGATGTATAGTAAGAGGTGATTAATATTGGAGTTTTAATAACTTACATCCTTGATAGTTTGGATAAAAGTGTGAGTGAGGTTTTATTGGATTTTTTGGTCCTGGTGGTTGGGATTGGAGTTGTAATAACAAAAGAAAGCTATGTGCTTAAACATGTTTGTCAATTAATGAATCAATGTTAACTCCATGTTTCATGTAAATGTTGATAAAGATTACTCAAACTTATCCATTATTTCAATTTAATTTACCCCAGCATCTATCGTGCTACAAAATGATGAGTAACCATTTATACGGGGGTAACCCTAAATGATAGATGAGGTAAGTTGAACGCGATAGCATAGTAAATGAGATTAAACAAAAGGAATTTAATTATGGTTCGTGGGGTAACATTAATTTATAGACGGGGTAACTGAATTCAATAGCAGGGTAATCCTAATTTATATCCAATTGGTAAATCACGATGACTATTCATTGTAAAACGGTACTTAGATGACTATTCCAAATGATGTAAATCACGATGAAAACATCCTACTAACTACTTGTATTTACCTTGTTGTCCATCTTAAATTACACTCTACCAACACTTACAATAACGAAGTAAAAAAACAAATAAATTTACCTTACTGTGTACATCTAATTACCCCACCTAGTTCATTGGTTTACCTCTAGTCTTATATAAGGTAATAAAATTACCACCAATTATCCACGAATATTTACCACTCTGCTCATGCGATAGGGGGTAAATCTAGTTGTAAGGGGACGAGTTAATTTGATTTAATAGGACAGGTAACGTGGAGTAAATGTATAGAATGGATTAAATGATGGTTCGTGGGGGTAACCCTAATTGATGGACGGGGTAAATTGAACTCAATAGCCGGGTAAAAGGGATAAAATAGAAGAAATTAAATTGTTTGGTAGAAGGGATCGTGGTAAATCTAGTTGCGATAGAGGGTAATTGGTTTAATAGGACGAGTAACTTGGAGTAAAAGAAATTGTATCAAATGAAGGTTCGTGGGGGTAACCCTAATTGATGGACGGGGTAAGTTGAATCCAATAGAATGGTAAATCTAGTTGAATCTACCAGGGTAACCTTAATTGATTGACTGGGTAAGTTGAATTCAACAGCAGGGTAACCCAAAATAATAGACGGGGTAAGTTGAATTCAATAGCAGGGAAACCCTAATTGATAAATCCAATTGGTAGAATGGATGGTATGTTAGAGTAAATCTAATTTCGAGAGTGGGTAATTTGATTCAATATGATGAGTACATTGGATTTAATTACTTTCAACAGTAGACTTTAGTCTAGCGTTACTTGGGCGGCCTTTGTTCACTAAATTAAGGTCCAAGATCTTCAGGGGTGTCCTTGTAGTTAAGTTAGACGGTGATCCATTTAGATGAAAAATATTTCCAACTAGTGTTTGTGGGTTGTCTTGAAGTACTATGTGAGGTGAGGAAGAGTTGCACCTTTTATGTTTTGTTTTTCTAGATGTTATGGCTTCGCTTTATGCGTCCGACTTCGATTCAAGTAAGCTCAACTTTAATGCTACTTATGAAGGTAATTTGCCATCTTCAATCTTAGGTGCCAAGTAGAACCTAATATAACCTATCTGCTAGGTAAATCTATATTGATATAAAGGTAATTTAATGAAGAATTTTCGTCTGATTCAATATTAGGTCTCGCAACTGTTGGCTTTTTGGTTAATAATCGTTAATCTGTTTTGATAATTAATCAACAAATCAATAAACACATGTATCAATTAAAACATCATTGCTTGCATATACTTGTATTATCTAACGTTTCAGGAAACAATTTTGAGTTGAATTGAGAGATGAAGATTGAAGCGTAGCTAGGTTTATATTCTATGTATTTAGGTTACAAATGTAACTTGACACTTGAAATCTTTGATTCATTGCATTGCATGACACTTAGAAAACCTATAGAAGTCTCACATAACATTACAATTATCTTAGACTTCAATAGAAAATCATCGAAACTCATTAAAAACCTAGAACAGGAAATCTGCACTCAAACGGTCGACCGCTAGAACCATTTGGTTCGACCGGATTTCAACAGACTATCCCAGAAATCTTATTTTGTCCAAAACGGTCGACCGACTTACATTTCCAGTTCGACTGTGCCTTCAATAGGTTTTACCTGTCTGAAATCGGTCGACCGCCATATCCATTTTGTTCGACCGTTTCTTCAATCTATTTTGACTGTCTGAAATCGGTCGACCGAAATACTTGTTTTGATCGACCGTCTCACCTTGTCGAGTGATAGGACGTAGTTCATCCTATACAAATCCTTCAGTCTATAAGTTGTCGACATGTGCCCTGGTTAGTGAGATTTTCGGTCGACCGAAACTTAGTTTTTGTTCGACCGATTGCATTTCTGTATTCGTATTAAATATGACTGTTATACTTGTCGTATACTCCAACGGTTGTATACAAATTTCTGACCTAACCCCTCTTTTGGATTTGGTCTTCCAATCGACCAAAGTTCCTTAACGGTCGACCGAATCTTGAAAACTTCCCAGACCCATTTTTACTGGGAGTTTTCGGTCGAACCCTCAATTCATTTTGTTTGAATGATTGCATTTGGTTTTTCCTTGTCTAAAATCCAACACGTCAAACGGTCGACCGAAACTCTCTTCACGGTCGACCGATACTTACATCTTTTCCAGATCAAGTCGTACTGGTCGTTTTCGGTTGAACTGGTGATCCTAACCGTTCGACCGATCACTTAAGTTCTAACCAAATTGGACCGACCGTTTGCATCTTCGCTCGACCGACGAACCTTGTACCGTTGCATTCCGGTCGACCGTGTAACATGATCTGGTCGACCGTTCGGGTCCTGAAATGTGTCCTGACACTTCCTAACTTGTGTTTTCTTGCACAACTTCTTACCATTTCAATCCCAACGGCTAGAACTAAGTTAAAGCTTATAAATAGAGCTGAGAACACTTATCTAAGATCATCAATCTTTCTCCAAGATCAAATCTCATTACTACTCTCATATTTGCTTTAAACACTTGTGCTCACATCTTTTCACTTGAAATCATCATCCTTTGATTGCATCATTAATTTCAAGTGCTCAAGATTAGTTGCTGAAGTAAAAGTCTTCAAGAGTTGTACTAAGCTTCCGGAGTGAAGCTCTTCTCGGATTGTGAGAAGGTGGTCCAAGCTAGGTGAGGGTGTTCGCAAAGCTTATGGTGTAAAGGCGTGTTCTCGGCCCACAACGGAGATCGGATTAGTGGAAGACGCGAAGTTGCTTGAGTAAGAGCAATTCGTAAGAGATGACTAGGATCCGATGGTTGGATCCAAACCTCTATACATCCGGAGTTGTGGTTTTTGTTCTCTCCTTCATATTAATTGTCTTAGCTTTTAATTTGGCATAGTTTGTTAAACAACATTATTAGTCTATTCACCCCCCCCTCCCTTAGACTAAGATTAGGGACTAGTAGATCCTAGAGCAACAACTTGTCATTCACTATAATTAGGGTTGTTCGTGGGGTGGGTTTGACCCATCACCCCGCCTTGCCCAGTTTGGGGGCGGGTTACGGTTGTCTTTTTCACAACCCGCAATCCGCCGACCCACGACCCACCAACCCGTTAGTTTAAACGGGGCGGGTTGCTGTTGAAGGTTAACATGCCCTGCTAACTGTTCAGACCCGCCAAATTATATTTAAATATATAAATATACATTATAAATATATTATTTAAAAGTTTAGTATTGTAATTATAATAAAATAAATGTGTTAATCTTTATTCTTTTAATAACTAAGTCTCTTGTAGTCTTTTACATTTTTTTTATATCTTGGTTTTACATTTTTGATTTGGTATGATTTTTACAAGTTTTTGTAGGATTGTGTGGGTTATGGGTCCACTAATCACTATTAATCTAATCCCTAACTAATCAAACGGTAAACGCAGCGGAAATAATTTAATGACTAGTAGGGAAATAACATGCAAACCACAAAGAGACTCGGCGTTTTTATAGAGGTTCGGCACCCCACCCGGGTCCTAGTCCTCTCTTGTAAGCTCCGCTCGACTCCGCGAGCTCCGTCTACGTCTTCACTAACCACTCCCCGTTCCGGGCCGGGAGAGAACGCCTTTTACACCACAAGCAACGCGAACAACCCTCGCTTGCTTGAATTCTTCCTCTCACAATCCGAGAGGGACACTTCGGGCTTTCACCGAAGTCCTTGCTTCTTTGACAACTCTTGTAACTGAGTGGGATTCACTCTCTAATTGAGCACAACAATTGCTAATATGATGATTGATGAAGGATGTGGAAATTAGGCTTTGGATGACTAATTTGGAGCTTGGAGGTTGTGGAAAATCTCACTATAGGTTTGACACTTTGGAGTTGTGAAATCTTATGGAAAACTAAGTGTGAACCTCTATTTATAAGCTCCTAAAGATTTCTAGCCGTTTGTGATAGATTTGGTTGGGTTTTGTGTAAGATACACAAAACAGAATTCAAATTCAGCAAAAACTGTCTCCAACCGGTCGACCGAAAGGTGTATCGGTCGACCGAACCCTTGAGTAAGTTAATGGATTGGTTGACCGAACATAGGTACTGGTCGACCTAACACTTAAGTTCTATAAGTCAATGGTCGACCGAACAGGTACCGGTCGACCGAACTACAGGGTTCGGTAGAGGGAAAACTCGATCGGTTGAACTAAACTTGTGTCGACCGATAGCAGGTAGATTTTCCCTAATGGAACGGTCGACCGAACAAGGTATTTTGTTCGACCGGTTCAAAAGTATTTGGGGGTGTATTAAGAGAAAAATGTGTATACGACCGTTGTATAATACGACAAATATAACGGTCGTATTTTTACCAGAAATAGCAAACTAAACGGTCGACCGAAGGTATACCGGTCCACCGAATAGGTCTGGGTAAACGGTTAACCGAAGTGTGATCGGTTGAACTGATTGGTCTGGTATAACAAATATTGTGTATAACCGGTCGACCGAAAGGTGAACGGTTGACCGAACTCAGGCAGACTGGCGACCAATGTTTTTAGGTGTTTAGGTGATCTAATGAAGTCCAAATGATATGATATTTTGTGTGTGACTCCTACAAGGAACCTAGTGTGTGAATGCATGCATATTAGCTTAAGTTATGCTCAATTCACATAAGTTCCTAATACTCAAAGAAAGGTAAAATTACATGTCTTCAATCCTAGCTTGATTACATGTCTTGACTTGATTTTTCTTCTTTCTTGAGTCTTGATCACCTGTAGAGATTAGCACAAAGCAATATATATGCAATGCAATATGTGTGCTACTCTACATGATCATAATTAAGATTAGGTTAATCAAAACATAGATTAAGGCCAAAAAGCCAACAGTTTTGAATTTTAATTTAATTTCATACATGTTATGTGTCCAACTTAGATTATATAAAAATCAACATGTTTAACCCGCCAAACCTGCCTTGCCAAACCCACCTTTAAGTGGGGCGGGTAGCGGTTAGAAAACAATTTGACACACCCAGCCCCACTCGGCTTACCCGCCGAACTTTAGCGGGGCAAGTAGTGGTCGGTGCGAAACCCACCCCGCCACGCCCCATTTGCACCCCTAACTATAATGCTCTCCTTCGCAATATGTGGCCAGAATGTGGAGTATTGATAGATGGTATAAGTTGAATTCAATAGCTGGGTAACTCTAATTAATAAATTCAATTGGTAGAAGGGATTGGGGTAAATCTAGTTCCGATAGGATGTAATTTGGCGTAATATGACCAGCAACTTGGAGTAAAAGAAATTGTATCAAATGAGGGTTCGTGGGGGTAACCCTGATTGATGGACGAGATAAGTTGAATCCAATAGCAAGGTAAATCAAGCATGGTAACCCTAATTGATTGTTGGGGTAAGTTGAATTCAGTAGCAGGGTAACCCGAAATAATAGTTGGAGTAAATTGAATTCAATAGCAGTCTAACACTAATTGATATATCCAATTGGTAGAATGGATGGTAGGTTGGGGGTAAATCTAGTTTTGCGAGTAAGTAATTTGATTCAGTAGGACGGGTACATTGGATTCAATTAGGGTTACATTGTTATTGAATTCAACTTATCTTGACTATTATTTTTGGTTACCCTGCTATTGAATTCAACTGACCCTGACTATTATTTCGTGTTACCCTACTATTGAATTCTGCTATTGAATTAAACTTACCCTGACTATTATTTCGGGTTGCTATGCTATTGAATTCAACTTACCCTGCTATTGAAATCTAGTTTGGGGATGGTAGAATGGATGACAAGTTGGGGTAAATCTAGTTTTGAGAGTGGGTAATTTGATTCAATAAGACAAGTACATTGGATTCAATTTGTGGACTTTAGCCTAGCATTACCCACTCTCGATTTACCCCAACCATACGATGAGTGATAATCCCACGAAAGCATGTATCACAAGGGAAAATAAAATGAAGTCAATAGTTGAAAATGATAAAACAAAATATAACACATCAATCAATTAAGTACACATGTTTTAAGCAAACCTAAATCATTCATAGAATAAACAACTCCAATCTTAAATAAACTAAATATCCAATCTTATTGGAACGGAGTTGGACCAAGGTATCTACTCTTCGTAGTAGACTTCGTTGTTGGGTAGTAGCAAGGTATAAGACTATCTAGCACTTCGTCGATCACTATGACATGGTCTGCATCAAGGAAATGTCAAAATGGTGTTTCTCTGAAAATCTTTATGTGTGGTTCCCTCGTTTTCTCCAAAGTTGTGCAAGTTTGGACTCGCTCACAGGGAAAATGGCAAAATATACATTTTCAGTCATGCCAAATCAAAAGGGGGTTGTGAAGAGGTCAGCTTCCGTTGGAAAAACCATGCATGCTGAAACACAGTGAACCAAAATCTTATTGTAGCATAGAAACACAATGAGTACTTTTATCAAATCTACTTTCCATGTCGAGAGGACGTACATTTTTGTGCACTTGTAGAAGAACAATTTTCAAACCCTAAACAAACGAAAAACCTACCTAAATGATTCAAAAACTAAAACTTACCCAAATTATTCAAAAAGTTTACCCACCTATTTCTGATGAAACTAAACTAAAAGGTAATGGAACAACACTACGGAAAAAAGTTATATAATGAAGAACGAATAATGCAGGATGGTTAAAATTTATGTGTATGAAGAACGAATACACGTAAAGGTACTAATACAAACTTAGTACTAATAGACATACCAAGAAGGATATTCATATAAGTACTACTACCAACTTACCAACATAGTTTGTTAAATGTACCCCAAAATCCTATGACATATATCCCCCTAACGCACCAAAGATTAGAGAATAAATTACTATAAATGTACCCTCATATGACTATTGAAATAGAATTGTAAGTTTATAATAACATATTCCTTTTGAAAGAGAGAGAGAAGGAAAAGAATTGACGGCATATGTTAGTTTTTGTACTAGGTGAGAGTTTTTGTACTATGTGGGAGTGGTTGGGCTGCAAAATTAATGTTAGTGGTTGCTTATGTTGCAGAAATGGAGAATGGAGTTGATTAGTCATTAAATGTTTGGTACAGTTTTTGTACTATGAGAAGAATGAAAGTCATAGGTTATTTTTCTCTCGTGGTAGTTGTCTTTAGTACTAAGTTTGTTGACTAAGACATGTGAAGCAAACGTGACATGTCAGGTACATGTGTGGGAAAAATGGTGAAATTGTGCGTGAGTGACCCAAGATCCTTCTAAATTTTAAATTCTTGGGTAGGAAATGTAATTGGAATTAGAGGTAATTTTCTACATTTTGATTGCAAAATCGGATTCTTCTTTTTCTCTCTCTTCATTTCAAGAAGGGTCCTACCATGTTTTAGGATTCTAAATATTAGATTTTTTTGTTAGGTGATGTAATTGAAAAAACTTAGAAATTGGACTGGAAAAAAGACACCAAGTTTTTTTTCAAATATACCACCAATTTTTAGGGATGAAGTAGTATAATTTTACCCAAAAAAATATTCATTACACGTGAGATAATTGTTATTGAATAATTTGATTACCAAATTTCTTATTCAACTTTATTATCCCTATTTTTAGGGGTTAAAGTATGAATCAAATGTAGAAAATAACAATTGAATTTTACAACTCAAGATGAGTGTCTGTAACGCTACTAATCCGCACTTAAGACACAACAATCAATACAAATTAAAACCAAGCAAAAAATAGACATTATCTACAAAATAGTCAAGTCGATGCCTCAATAAAAATATAACAAAGTGACATGGTCATAGTAAAATGCGGAAGGAAAATACAAGAATATCTGAAACTCCTACTACAAGACTACAAGGAGCAGGAAAATACATGACAACTCAGCTCAACTAATCCAGTACATGTGTCCTTAGCCCAAGTCAACTACAACCGTGTCCCACCTTCACACGAACAAGTCGAACAAGTCACGCCTGAGTCTCAAATCAAGACTCAATACACCACCCCTAACCCGACACCCTACAAGGTCTAGTCGTCCCCGACGGCTCACACTGGTATCGTGTCCCAAGACGATCACGCGTACAGCGAAGCCGAGCGGGCACCTCGACCCCACCACACATCTAATCCACAAGGCAACACTCAACCCGCTCTCACGGCAAAACTGTCACACGTCTCAAGGCGACAACGCGCCCAGCCAGGTCGAACGTGCACCCTCGACAAGACCGCGCATCTGGTTCACAAGGCAACACCCTACTCACCCACGCACCCGAGCCCGTGAGCAACGCTCCTGATGGCCACTCGTCACAATGCTGGTGAGCTAACCAATCCGGCTCCGGGAATTCAACCACAACGCCCGAGCCTGTAAGCCCAGCTCCAGCGGTCACTCGTAACAATGCTAGTAAACCATCCCAGACCGCCACAACAACAGGGCAACTCGGCTCCAGGGATCCAACCACAACGCCCGAGCCCACGAGCCCAGCTCCAACGGTCACTCGTAATAACACTGGTAAACCATCCTGGACCACACGAACAAGGGAAACACCCTAACATCTAGTCATACGTGTCTCACACGTCATCCCCACTACTCGACCACACGCCCGAGTCTGTAAGCAACGCTCCAACGACCACTCATAACAACGTGGGTAAACGATCGGTTCCACGAACCTCTCACACAACCATAAGGCAAACGCAAATGCAATTTACCCCAACTTACGAGTCACACGACCCTAACAATTATATCTCATAACATCATAAGCTTCACTAAGGCAACAACAAATGGTATCATTAATTAAACATCAAAGTCACAACAAGTCAAAGTGGAATTTCACCGGACACCTACGATGCATCAAAATATCACCAATTAATGTGCATGGGAAGAAGCAATACAACCTCATCATTCAAGCTCTAAGTGACATATCAACAAACACCTCATGTGCAACATTAAATCTAACATCACTAGCTTCGCAAGCATGGTCACATGGCATAACAAGATACAAGGGAAAGATCATGAGTCTCATAGCATGCTAGAATATGAAATTAACTCCAATCTAGCGGCAACAACCAACTAAAATGGTTCATGCATTAATCAACACTAAGGAAACCCTTCATGGCTTCTTTAATCGATTCAACCATAATGTATAATGAGGAATATAGCTTCTAACGATTATCATCAATGGACTAAAAACATGGCAATGTAATTAGCACCTAATCGACATCATAGCCACAAGGATACTAGCAACAATTATCATGGGTCATATTACGTGTATTATACACACCACCAAAACCAAATAACTGGACACCTCACGTGCCCACATCTTACTCCGTATCTCATACTTGTAACCATGCAGCTAAAATATTTAAGTCAAGTAATATGAATTCACGAAGATTAACTTCGAGCTATATCAATACAAATGGCAATAAGCAACTCTAATATTTAATCATGCAATAGGAGTTTGATTATGATTAACTTCAATGTTATATCAATAAAATACTAATGCACCACTTATCCTTGTTAACATGGCATCAATTTCATACATGTCTAGTCTAACGTAAATGAAAGGTAAACACATATGTATCATTAATTAATCCATAATATTAACAACATACCAACTGGGTATAATAACAAACACATAATGTGCATCAAAATATCGAATTCGAATGTCAACCTCATACTCTATTAACCCAACATGTATCATCCCTAAGCATGGCATTATTCTTGTCAAGATAACACATGCTCTATTCACCCAATCCAAGGCATATTATAGATCCAAAAAGCATCATCTATTCAATTAACGACCAACACATATTAAGCATGCATCCTAACAGAAGAAATCATGATTTAACCATCACCACAAGTAATTAAATATGAATACAAGCACATGAAGGACTGATTTCGAAAATCAAATACCAACTAACATGTGAGACTATTCCAAGATCAACAATTATATACGCACCATTTTAAAGTCTTGAATAATCACGATTCTTCAACAAGGAACAAAAGTGGCCCAAAATCAGCATTCATTATGGTGGGAATACATGACATCCAACCATGACTTAGCAGCTACTTCAACACACAAAAATGTCTAATACAATGTCTGAAATTAAAATAGGAAACAACCTTAAATCTATCACCTCATCGGCCAACTCCGATAAGACAAACTCCGATCGACCAGAGGTGCTGCACGCGGCACTAGCCCGCGTGCACGCCTCCCGACCCCGGTGCTACCCACACCATCCGACCTCCACGATGCATGAAGAAAGGGACACACGTGGCTTACCTTGACTCGATCGAGTCGAGAAGAACTCGCCGGAGCTCAATGTCGTCGCCGTCGTTGAAGTTGTGGTGAGGGGGATGAGGATGGGGGAGAGAGATGGGTTTGGGGAGGGGTTAGGGATTTTAGGGGGAGAGAGTGTAACGTCCCGAAACAGCGGAGGAAATTTATTTAAATTAAACATAAAACATACGACCGTCAACGATCAACAAGGGCACGTTACTAGAAAAGTCAACTGAATATATATATATATATATATAAAATATCTCTACGTGAAAGTCATAATACAGAGTGTCAAAAGAGTAATTACATGACTAATACATAACTACTGTAATCACTACCTCTACAAAAACGATCAGATGACAGGACCCGATCCCGGAGGTACTCCCATTGGTCACCACCAACCTACGACTGTCTACTCCCTGAAAATGAAACACAGAATCCGCCCGAGTTCCCGAAAGGAACCCCGTATGCCAACATCTCCTATCATATACAGAAATACAGACGAAAATGCCAAATAATGCTCATGCAATGCAAATCCGCCTCGGGCCCAATGAATGTCCAACCGCCACCACGGTCCATCTTCCAGCCGCACAGGCATGAAAGGCTTCCCTCTGCCGCACAGGCTTAAGGGGCATCACTCTCCTACACAAGGAAAGGGCATCTCCTTCTTACACAAGGATAGAAGGCGTCTCCCACCTACACAAGCATGAAAGGCATCCCCCACCTACACAAGAAAGGGGGTCTAACTGAATACACCCTCGTCGAAGGTGAAATTCGTAGCTCCGAGGTCCGGGTATCGACCGTGGGCTCGGAGTCGGTAGTCGACCTATGCTCGACAGCTCGCGTGTGGATAAATTCACCAACCTGCGATTAATCGGTCGACCGCAACAAATACACCGGTCGACCGGTCTCCCGCTCAGTACTCGGTACTGAGGCAAATCACTATCAATCGGTCGGACAAGGTCTCTCGGACGGTCGACCATTTAGCAAGTCACCGCCCAGTCCTAACCAATGAAAATTTGACCCACCGGTCGAACAAGGTCAATCTAGCGGTCGACCGTTTGGAAGGTCTACGCTATACATTTTATATACATATATATCCTGTCGGTCGAACCAGGGTCCGTTCAACCGATAAGAATGTCTGCATGAATCCTGCCCACTGTATTCGGTCGACCGAAACTCTTCCGGTCGACCGGATCAACAGGCACTTCACTACAGGAAAACTGCACGTGGTCGGTCGACCGGATCCAGAACGGTCGACCGTTTAGATGGTCAACACTCTTGACCGACTTTGCGCAGTTCGGTCGACCGAGACACACTCGGTCGGCCGAAGGTCTGTCTAACCTATCTAAAGGAGGTTCGGTCGACCGAAACAAACACCGGTCGACCGGGCTAATGTAACCCTTAAATTCCCGCTAAAATTTGGCATAAACGGTCGACCGTCACACAGACGTCGTTCGACCGTTTTCGGGCAAAAAGATAATATTCACTGATATCGGTCGACCGAACCTCAAACGGTCGACCGAAACTACACATAATCGCCACTGAACATGCATCATTTAGACGATGTTCGGTCTGCCGAGACACACAACGGTCGACCGAACCAGTCATCTTCAACCTTGGTTCAGTGGGTTTTTCGCCGGGGAAACAGCACCAACGCCACCCCTTACACTCCCACACCTCTTGGGGAGTTATTATGAAGACTTGGCATACCTTTTCCGAAGCGAGAACGCGTCCGGCGAGCTCCTCCTCCTCCGGCGTCTCTTCTAGCTTCTTCTCCCTCCTTCCTCCGTTCCCGGTGTCTTCTCCTAGCGCGCGCCTCCACCACGTCGCCGGAGCTCCTCCTCTGGTCGGCGGGATGCACTGGAGTCTTGGGCTTTTGGGTGGAAAACGGATGAAACCAAAAAGGAGAGAAGAGTGAGATTTGCTTCTTATAAACACAACAACCCATGCATGCTACAGTAACCGGCCCCTACCTAAACCCTAAACTCATCATTTTCTTCCCTTCCCCATGCAAGCAACCCTAATTTCGTGGGTTTAATCCCTAATGAAGGATTAGATCATAACAGAGAGAGATTTATGACTTCTTTTGTTATTAAGATTTTTTCTTCTTGTTTTTCTTTAATTTAAGTACCACAATTATTATGGTTTTAGTGAATCCAATATGTTTGTATTTAAGATTTTTCAGCTTTATAAACCTTCGTAACCTTAACATTGTGCAACTTGAATTGAAGAAAACTGAAGAGGAATCCAAATATATGATCCCAAAAAATCCTTTTGTTAGACCCTAACACTTTAGGGTTGCTGTGGTGAATAGTTGTATGCATGGGAATGAAGTGTGAATAGTGGCTTGAGAGTGTAGGGTGATGGGTTGGTGGTGGCTGTGATGATGGGCTTTTTATAGAAAAAATGTTTCTCTCTCATTCCCTTCCTTCTTCATTTCCTTCACACCTCTCTCTCATTTCCTTCCTTCATTTCCGGCGTCCAGAGGTGTAGGAGGAGTCTGCTCCGGCATGAGGCGTGCGGAGGTGGACGTGCACAAGGCTCGGGGAACAGGGGCGAGGAGTGCTCGAGCGCGGTGTCGTGGTTGCGGTTGACGTCGAGCGAACCTCCAGCGTGCTCCGTCTTCCTCTTGAGGTATGCCGGTTCTTTTGTTGTTGTTGTTACTTACCCACGTTACGGTAATGTTGTGGTCGGTCGCAGGAGGTCAGAGACCTCGCCGGCGACGTGAAACGACGTAAAATCCTTGGCAGGCGCGAGCTTGCTGTCGACCGATTTACTGTTTTGCCTGACATTAACCAACACCGGTCGAACGATGTCATGTGGCGGTCGACCGATTTTACTGTTTTGCCCGACATTAACGAACATCGGTCGAACGATGTCATGTGGCGGTCGACCGGTTGCTTGTGTGCTGGTGGGTCGGGGGCTTTCCTATTGGTTTTCGATCGACCGTTCCTTGTTTTTGGTTCAACCAGAACTTAAGTGAACTTAATAGTAATGCATGTTTTTCGACCGATTTTTATATATTGTTCGACCGTTATATGACTTAGACTATAAGGTTGACTCTGGTAGTTTTCGGTCGACCGGGACCCCTGAGTCGGTCGACCGAATAGACTTGTATGATTTTGACCAACTCCGAATTTTGACCTCGTATTTGGTCGACCGGTTTTAGATTGGCGTCCGACCGTTTGGACTTAAGTGATGCGGAGACAGTTCGACCGTTGTAGAATTTCGGTCGACCGAACCTATTGGGAACGGTCAACCAGTTAGGTTTTTTTGGTCGACCGTTTGTGCGCAGAACTGAATTCTTGGTCTTGGTGTTGTGTCAACTCTGTCCACGGAAACTCGTGTCCTCGCTTAGAGCGTGAGCCGGGAGGTGACGGCGGGTACGTTGCTCGTGCCTGCCCAGGGACCGTCGTGTGGAAGATTGTGGACACTTGGGTCGCGCCACCTCCGTTGATGGGCAATAGTATGACGTGTTGTTGCTTGACTCTCTATATAGTAGCAGACCTGAAGGATCGCGGATCCCAATGCATGTTGATGCATGGCTCGTGCAGCATGAATACCCTGCAGACTACGGTCTGAACCCGTCCGATGTTGTGTCGGACGTATGTTGTACCGCCGAGGTTGTGTCGGTGATGTCGTCGAGGTTTTTGCCGGCGATGATGGTGCCGACGATGTTCCGACTTGTGTTGTGTCGTTCGATGTTGTGTCGAACGTATGTTGTACCGCTGATGTTGTGTCGGCGATGCCGCCGATGTTGTTCCGGCGATGGTCCCTGATTGGGCACCTATCTTGGGATGTTTGACCGACCGGGCTACGACTCCGTTGGGGTGGTGTAGACCACGTGGTTACGTTCGCGAAAGTGTGGACGCTCCTCACCGATCCCTTTGGCTCGAGTAGTCGCGTGTGTGTGTCCCGTATTGTCCGTAAGACCGTATGTGCCTACGGTAGGTTTCGGACGGAGACCTGTTGTTGTTGCTGGACTAATATCATTGTTGACTCTTTGATGGTACTTGTGTTGTTTGACTGAAGTCTCGTTTACCCTTGGAGGGATTTGATACATTGTAGATGTTGATATGACATGCTACTAGTATGATAGATTCATTTACCGTATTGTTGCATTCATATAGGCGAGTTTGGCATACGGGGTTTCCTAATGGGAAACTCAGGCATTGTTGTTTGATTCGTGTTTCAGGACCGCAGTAGGTTCTGTCGGGTGGTGACAGTGGGCACACACATTTTGGGGCCAGGATCCTCTTCGGACTCTTAGAGGTCGTCATGATTACCTATTTTGATTTGTTGTAGTGATGTAATCATGTCTTTTGACAAACTCTGTTGTATTTCGGTACACCGACTGTTGATTTATATGAGTAGCATTTCCGTTTGGTTGTCGTTATCTTGATATCTCTTTATTGTTTAAATTTTCAAATTTTCTGTTATTTCGGGATGTTACATCTCTCGATTGTTAAAATTGATTTTTAATCTTTTTTTTGCAGCAAAGGTGGTGTTCTTATATTTTTCCTAATCCAATTTTACTAAACCTAGTTGGAATGAAATAAATTGATAGAACAAAGTAACAAATTAACTAGTCCAACACTCGACCACCGGACCCATCTCAATAGATCCCAATAGACTCATGCATCGAATCTAACCACAAGAAAAGGACTAAGAAGATTCTAAAATAAGACATGTCTAGTTTTCAGCCAACTGTTTCTTTCATCTCAACTCCTATCAACCCAACTGAAACGTTACATGACTACCCTTGAAAAGTTTCAAGGCTCTTAGATCCAATGGCTAAATCAAGTACCATTCTTTGGAAGCTAAGATTCAAACCGGATAAGAGAATAATTAGTCAAGACATTGGAATCTTGTTGAAAATCCAGGTAAGCGACAGTTCACATGAACCAATCCAAGAGATACCTCAAATTGAGGAAAACTGAAAAGCGTACTAATGTCAATGATGTAACAAGTCTAGGAACAATTTCATGAATAACCTTAAAGTAATTAAAAATATCACTGATTACTACCATTTTGACAAAACTTTTGATTGTTACATTTTTCATGCATTTGTTATCAAGTCGCACGTTATTTTCTGGTGCCTAGTTGTTATCAATTGGTTGGCCTACTTGAATCTCGTAATGTCACAACCAGTTGCAAGTGGAGCGCAATGAAGTTCCTAGTGCGGTGGTACCAAAAGGATGAACAATTATGACATGTTTGGAGAGCTCAAAATACAATCATTTTTTTAGAAAAAACGTATAATTTGGAAAATAAATATAGTTTTCGATTCGTCGTGGTATTTGGATCACCCTTAATAATACATTATAAATTTACATTTTTTTTGCTAAAAGCTCTTTTTTCGAGAGAAAAAATAGTTCCTTTTTTTATTCTCAAATATGTTGTGTCTCTTCTTTCTTGATTTAAATAATGAAACTTTTGTTTTTATGAAAAAAATACGTTTTTTACCCAAACACATTAATACGTATGATAATGTTTTTTTTCTAAATACATTATACCAACTTAAAAATACATTTTTGAAATCAAAGATATGAAAATTTTAGTTACCCAAACGGAGCCTTATATATTTTCATTAATTCTAAATTTTGATACGAAAGATATCCAACGTAATATAAATTGACTCCACAATATTCAAATTTACACTTCCTACCTGAAGCAACTGAACGATTACAAAACCATAAAATATAGATCAACAGAATTCCTTAAATCCAAAGGGTGTCTATGATACCGGGAAATATTAAAGAGTTGTGAAAATATTATGAAGCTACTTTGAGTTATTTATGCAAATACACCAAGAGGTCCATATATATATGGTCCCTTTCTTATGTGTTTCAACAATAGGAACTAACTAGAGGGTTTGTTTATTAGGAGACAAGAAGGGGGTCTCTTCATCTCTTTGCTCGTGTTTGGTGTTCTCCTCTTCCTGCTCGGGAGGTAAAACACTCCTGATCTTGTGCTATTTTGGTTCTTTTGGTTGCTGTTGTTTTGTTTTTTTGCTTAGGAAAAAGTTTTTTAAGTTTTGTTTTAAAAATTTTCCTTGTGGTGTTTGTGATAATTGGGAATTTGTTTGTTTGATTGTCATAATTGCAATTCTGATATTTTAGATTTATTTGGGGGGGGGGGGGGGGGGGGGGGGGGGGGGGGGGGGGGGGTTATTAGAAAAAGGGTTATGGAAGGGATTTTGTTTGATGGGTTATTGAAGATCTTTTTTGTTTGCTGTGGAGTTTGACAGTTTGTGATATTTGGCTGTTTTGTTTTAGTTTTTTCGTTGATGGGTTGTTGTTGGGTAAAGAAAGGGAGTTGTACAATTGTTGGTATTTTATTTGCGATAGGTTTTGGGGTTTTTTTCAGGGTTTTTTTTGGGGTCAAAGAAGTGATTTTTGTTTATCCATTTAGATTTCAGAGTCTGGTTAGTGATGTGCTTTGTTTCTGGTTTCTGTTTCTTGTTTATGTAACCACTGCTTTAAGCAAATGGTAATTGAACTGGGATTTTGGTTTATAGGTTGTATTGCAAGAGGAAGTACAGGTTTCAGTTTCATATATGGCTTGCTTTTGTGTCATAGAAAATTATAATAGGGAAAGGGTAATATTAGAGTTTCTGGTTGTTGGGTTTGGTTCTTTTCAGATTTTGCATTCGAAATCAAAGAAAATGTATGTGGCTCATGTTTTTCATAATAGTAAAGGGTAAAAGATGGAAAATTTCGATGGACAGGATTTTGCTTATAGTTTTTTTTTTGGTGTTGAGAGATATGAATGATTAATTTGGAATCTTGTTTTGATGTTTACGGAGCTTTAGCTTTTTTTTTATTCTTGGTTAAAAATTGCTGCTATTGAGCTTCAGAAAATTGATTTTTTTCCCAATTAGGTGTTACATTCAAATTAGTTCAAACTGTTTAGGAATCTGTTTCAACTTTTAATGGACTGTGGCATAGCATTATACTGTTTTCTTGATCATGATTTTTTTTCTTTTTCTGGTGCTTAGATTTGGGATTATTCAAAAATTAGTAGGTAGGTTGCGTTATTTTGTTTGTACCCATGAGTTATCTAAGTTCTTTTTTTCTATTATTCTTATGGTTAGACATATTTGTGTTGTTTCATGACTGAAATTGCATCACCGGGTCCCTTCCTGTGATTGGCACCATTGTTGTTGCTTATTTTTGCTTTCGTCAACCTATTTGTTTTCTTGTTTTTTTTTTGTATAATGCACGACTACCCAATTTTGTGGATGTCGACAGATTACTCCAGAAACTTTGAGATTCCTAATCCAAAATAAGGCAGAATTTTTGTTACCTTATGTGATTATGATATGGGAGGAATCTACCACAGTTTTGCCAATTTCCATATCACTGAGATCTATGCTTTTACATTTTTTTTGCATGACTAAGGTTAGAGACCCTACGAACTCTCTTCTGGATCTTACTTCTTAACAATTTTCTCCAGGTCTAAATTTTTAGCACAATGGCTTTAAGCCAAGCTGCCACAATTGTCATCCTCGTGTGCTTCTTCGGTTCATTGTCTTTCATTTTTGGCATCGTTGCTGAAAACAAGAAGGTATGTTCCAGATGCAATCGATATAATCACCTTTTAGAATTTTACTATACACATCTTATGGCTATGTTATGGCTATGGGCAATATCTTTTGGTTTTCTTGTTCTACTAAACTGCAAAACGTATTCACCATCATTGTGTTGCCACTGTCGCAGCCCGCCTCTGGGACTCCCGTTCCAGGAAAGGGAGTGGTCATCTGCAAGTTTCCAAGTGATCCATCCGTCGCTTTGGGGGTGTTATCCATCATTTCCTTGGTCATAACCACTGCTATTGGGATTCTTGCTGTGTTCTTCCCCTACAAAGGCAAGAAAGTTCCATGCAATGCATTGTTCAGCAGCACGATCTTAGTTGTCTTCTTCACAATCACAGTGTAAGCAATCTATCATAGCATGCTATCAAAATACTTTCTGCTTTTGCTTCTGCAATTCATAATTCATCTTCTTTTGAATAGAATCTCGCGAGTATTCTTTAGAAACAAATACAAATATATTCGTAAGGCAGTTAATTGTTTTCTAAAATCACATATTATCTTACGATTTGTCATAACTTGAGTTCTCTGTCTGATTGAACTTATGTTGTTTATTTTACAATTTATCTTGAAAAAAATCTAATATGCCCTTCTAGTTCTATGTCATCTACACTTGGGAAGTACCTACAGTTTCATATGTCATCACATTATAGAACTTATTATTAGAACCATGGTACTTTGTTGCATATTTTCTGGGTGAACAAATGTAGCAACTAGCAAATAAGCGTGAGATTACGGAACAATTTGTGGAACATTTTTTTGGTCTAGCGAACGACGCCAAAATTTATTGTACTTACTTAGAAAATTAAATCAGTCGTAAGATGTAATATTTATATACCTTTTCTTTCAAGGCCGCAGATAGCCATGTTTGGCACCACCTTTGTTTGATCACCCCTGGGCCGTGCTAATTTTTTAGTTGCAACTACATTGCCTTCTGAAAAGATAAACATTTAGCAACTCGTCCACAACATAGCCTTATCAACTCATGATCTTTGTCTAACTTGTCTTGATGAAACCAGCCTTGTGACCATAGTCGCGGAGGCTCTAATGATATGGGCAACCGTGACAGAAGGCCTTCACCGCACTTTCAACGTGCACCATGACCTCACAACAACCTGCCCAACTGCCAAAACTGGTCTTTTCGGCGGTGCTGCTTTTTTGGCCCTTGATGCTGCACTCTTCTGGTTGATCTGCCAATTGCTTACCCACAATGCCAGGTCTGATTACTTGGAAGAGGATGACGCCAACGGCGAGTACGGCCAAGTAATGACTAACGACTACGATGCCCATGATGGTTCTCGTGCAGTCGCTTGATGGAGTGAGATAGAGAGAGAGAGAGAGAGGGAAACATAATTGTGAAGAAGAAACCGAAGGTTCTTTACTCTTTGGTTGCTGGAATCTGTAAACACTACTTATAAACTGCTGCATTGTTCTCGTTGTGTTTACGGAACATGTAATTTTATGTGATTAACATTAAACTCATGCCTTTCAATTTGTATAAACATAAGATGCCTACTTTTTGGAAAGTGCCTCTTTATGATGTTCAGAATTTCGAGATAAGTTAGCGATTTATGTTTAATCACTTAGTTTTGAAAAACTAATTAAATCGTCCTAATAATTAACATTTTGTCTTTTACAATTCATTTAATACCAATTTTGTCACATCTTTTAAAATAAGGTTTCTGCCTAGGTTTTCCTCATTTTCCCAGTACAAACACCACGAAAATGTCTGATGAAACGCCTAAATTCGGTGAAGTAAATCCAGTAAAAAAAACAGGCCGGACGTCTGGGAAACCCCCCCATTGGGGAGGCGTCTTAGCCAGATGCCTCCCCATGGTGGGGGCATCTTAGCCAGACGTCACCCCCAATGGGCGGGTGTTTTACCCTGATACCTCCCCCATGGAGGGGGCGTTTGTCTAAGACGCATCACCGATGGGGGCGTCTGGCTAAGACGTCCGTCCAAAAAAAACAAAAAAAAAATCTTAAAATTATACAGTGTGTTATCTCAAATTATTTGATGTTCTGTTGCAAGATTTTGGTGGTAACGGGTCGGATTAAAATGAGTTTTTTTTCAAGTGATTAGGATTCAAAAATTTCCAGATCCAACAATTTCAAGATCCAAATTTTCAGGTGGTAAAACTTCCCGACTTACAAATACCACCTCGAATTTTTTTGGATTTTGAAATTGTTGGATCTGGAAATTTTTGAATCTTCATCATTTGCAAAACTCGTTGTAATCAAACCCGTATAACTAACCACGGGCGCAGGATCTGGTGAGTTGGTGAGGTATCGGACGGTCGACTGTTTGATTCTCGATGTACTGAACATGTTCCATGCGGATGACTGAGTTTCCATTGGTGCACCATGATCGTCGAGACAGTAAAATTTTGATCTTCCTGGAATTTTGGGTCGGTTTACCGACCTGTATCCGTTCGAATATTTATCCTCAGTAGCATTGACATTTCTCTGGAAATCTCTATTCGATGTACCAAATGGGTATCGGTCATCCGAATATTTATCTTCAGTAACTTCGACATTTCTCTGGAAATCTCTATTCAATGTACCGAATGGGTATCGGTCATCCGAATATTTATCTTCAGTAGCTTCGACATTTCTCTGGAAATCTCTATTCAGTGTACTGAAGGGGTATCGGTCATCCGAATATAGTAAGGGAATCGATTTCCATTTTCCTCCACGGTAACCCGATGACTATTAATTTAATTTTAGAAATAAAATTTCGTTAATGGATTTACTAAACTAATTTAACTAATTATTAACTTAATAATCAATTTATTTAGCAATTATCACAATTTATAATCAAATTAAAAAAACGGGGCGTCTGCCGGAGACGCCCCTTAGGGGTTGGGTCGGGCGTCTCCCTCGAACGTCCGACCCAAAAAAAATTTAATCAAAAAAACTAAATAATACATTTTACCATATTCAAATAATCTGGGGTGTTCGCTGGTTATTTTCCTGGCCTCCGAGATATTTTTTCTGATGAATATGAGAGTAATATGAAAAGAGAGTGGTGTTAGGAGAGTGAAATGAAGAGTTATATAAGTAGAAAGGACAAAATGACAAAATGGTAATTCGTTCAGACGATTTAAGTAGTTTTCCGACGATAAATAACAAAAAAAATTCTTGACGTGACTGAGTAGTAATGATTCTACAGTAGTTTAAGATTGAATGGTGGCCTAAATTCTTTGGTAGGTGACTCAGTTTATTGGCTAATAAAAGTTATTTTGAGCATACTGTAAGCTATTCTATACCCACTTTATTTTGTGATAAGACAAGTGATTTCCATCGTTCCACTAACCAAGCCTTCCATGATAGGACCAAACGTTGAATTGGACCGCAATTAGTTCACAAAAAAAAAGGACTCTTGGATAGTTAACAACAAGTTTATTCCTTATGTTCACCACCTAGTGTATATGTTCACGGAGACCTTGCCAAAGGATGATTTCCGACGTGGTTCAACCAAACTCAATCTCCATCCGAGGGTGAGCTTGGAAGGGAGTGTCAACAACCAAACCATACCATAGCAAATAATTGGGTGCCTAAGATGAAATTGCAAACAAATCTTGATTAATTCCATGATCAAGCCTTAGTGGTGTTTGTATATGTGTTTGCTAACAAGGAGACGGTTTCCTTCGACTTGATTTTTTCCAGGTGTTTGTGTTAGTTATGATGGAAAAGAAAAAAATCTCTTGTTTTCCTTGTACGGTCTTGAATGTTTAAGAAAGATATATCCTATTGATCATAGGAATTTGGAAGTGGTGTTTGGCACTGGACAACAACCAAGCTTGGCATCAAGGTCTCCTGCATGGAACAGACTCAACCGCCAAGCACACATGCCTTCCTTTTCTAATTTGGTTATAGATCCTAACAATTAAACAGTTACGGTTATTGTCGACGATCTTAAAATAAAAGTAGTGCGCAGACGACAACGAAATGGTGAACACTATTGTGCTTGTATAATTAGTCCCAAGAGCCTCCCACTGCGTAGCGGAGTTGATTGGGAGCTCTGTTTTAAAAACTGGACCGAACTGGCGGTTAGACCAGGTTGGATCGAGAACCGGAGCTAGACCGGTTCGGTCCATGGAAAAAACCACTCCGCACCTGAACCGGAGAGAACCAAAAAACGATTGAACCAGTCGGTTTTTTTGATTTGGTCGAACCGAGTTCGACTTATTTTTTTTTATTAAACAAAAATTACAAAAACAATAATTTTCCTAATTTTTTAGTTTCCACTCCCACCTCCTCCGGTCCCGACTCCACTCCCACCTCCTCACTCCCAACTCCATCCCCACCTCCTCTCTCCTCAGTCCCGACTCCACCTACGTCTCCTCAGTCCTGACTCCACCAGTCCACCTCGTCTTTTGTACTTAGTCTCAACTCGTCAAAATTCAAATGTTTTGGTTTTTTTAATGCTTAGCATGTGTGGTTAATTTTGTTGAATGCTTAGTATATGTGGTTAACTGGATTAGTCACTGAAATGATGGTATTTTGGGTATTAAAAATATTCTTATAGTTATTTCTACGTTCGGAGCAATGTGGTTTCAGTTTTACATCATTTATTGATTATTTTTTATTCTTCTCATTTTCATCTAAATAGAAACTAAGTGTTCTTGGTTCGAAAATGTTGAATATTTTATTTAAAAAATTATTATGTGTTTAGCTTAAAACCGGTTCAATCGGTTGAACCGTCCCTATGGAGTCGGTTCGGTTCAATCATCGGTTCACAAAATGTTGATGTCATGCTGACGTCATCATCGGTTCGATCAGGTTGAACTGTCAGTTGGACCACTTTGAACCAAACCGAACTGTTTTCGTTTCACTCTTCGGTTCGGTTTTTAAAACATTGATAAGGAGGAGTAAATCATTCCGCTTCGAATGCAAGTTCAAACTTCAGTAACGTAGTTAATTACATATTAGTGGAAATAGTGTTGGATCATCTTTAATTTAGTACTGCAACTCATCTATCCCAAGTAAGAAACAATTCTGCGACATTGAAAAAAATCAGTCTCCACCCATAATGGAGTACCTACGTCCTCCCACCGAATAAACATATCAAATTGTCAATTCGCCAAGTCCCCAACAAGAAATAGGCTAAATATATTTCATGTAGAATAATTCAACCTTAAATTATTTATGATTGAACTCGTTGAGTTATTCAACATTTCATTTTAATTTTTAAATAATATTGTAGAAACAAAAGCAAGGTACATATTAAGAATTCGGAGGCTATGCCTATGACCGTGGCATAGTTAAGTTCTATCAAATGTATGTTATAGGTGAGAATATATATGTTAAATTGAAGGATATCGTCATATATTATAATCACAAAAACGAAGAGTGTACAGACGCTAAACAATTTTCTTCTAACAGAACTGTACTTTTTTAACAAAAACAAAATCACATGTTAAAAATAATGAAAAGATAGTCATATTGATCCAAAAAAACCACAAGATCATCAAATTCTTTTGGAATCAAGGTCAGACTTTTCTTTTGACAAAAAATAGTGTAATATTTTTCGTCTTATAAGAGAGCTTTTGGTTTTCCATCTCCTTCACAAACAATGGCATTCTTTCTAATATTTCTTGGATTTTCTCTCCTTATAAAACTATTTCATTACAAATTAAGTTTTCCATTTCTTTTTCATTTTAGATTTTGATGTGTTTATCTTATTCATTTAACGTTTCTTTTATTTTGCTATAGTCCAATTGCTTTTAATTAATTCGAATATGGATAGGATCAGTGGTGAATACAGGGGTGGGCACACGTAGGCATGTGCCCACATGTGGATTTTATTATTCCTTTAAATAATATACTTGGTGTCTTGTGCTCATTGGAGAAAAAATATATACTCATATATTATTACTTCTGGTATTTATTAAGTTCATTTTTTAAAACAAAAAGGTCACCATAATTTTATTGGTTAGGTCATGGTCATGGATAAGTTTCTAATAAAAAATCAAACACCAAGTCGAGAGAAGTGGAATCCTCTCAAAAGTGAAGACAACTAATCTAACATCCTCAACACAGCGGAAAATTTAAAAAATTTATAACACTCAATCAACAGAGCATATTACGCAAATAAAGGAAACATGTGCACCAACATATATAATATATATATATATAAACATCAGAGTATTTCAAAAGTTGTGATTACATCAAAAGTCTATACAAAGAAAGCAGTAATCACTCGACCTTAACTGAGAGAAAGCAGGATCCGATAGCAGTGCTCCTCTCCTCGGTCACCACCCCCTAACGTCGATCACGGTCTGAAAGTAAACATGCAACAATCCTGAGTTTCCAGAAAGGAAACCCCGTATGCCAAACTCTAAATGCATGAAATGAAAGCACTCTAGCATGCAATTCTACTAAACAAGAAAAACATCTCAAACGGATGGGCTCTAGGGCTTCTCACCCAACCACCGCAACACACACTCGTCGCCAAGCTGTGCTCCATGTCTTTTTCAACCAACCGCAACTACCACGACACGACCAAGGGCTCCAGGTCTTTTTCAACCAACCCAAACGTCTAAGGGCTCCAGGTCTTTTTCAACCAACCCCAACACGGGGTCCCTGCTCAGGCTCCAGGCCTTTTTCAGCAAACCTGAACGCACTACGGAGCTCCAGGTCTTTTTCAACCAACCCCGCACAGACTAGATGGGTTCCAGGTCTTTTTCAACCAACTGCAGCTCTCACACAGTTATGGGGCTCCAGGTCTCTTTCAACAAACCGCCGTAACACCACAATTCTAAGCTGGGCCTCAGGCCTTTTTCAGCCAATCCCAAGCTCTCACACTGTTACGGGGCTCCAGGTCTTTTTCAACCAACCACCGCAACACTCGTGCACCCTAACACACTTGCCGGAAGAACCTCGGCACCATAACTCGCCCCACATGGACGACCACAACATCAACACCTCCATAGTGCAAAACTAGACACAAAGGGCCGACCGAACCAAAAGTCCCGGTCGACCGAATCAAGCAAATACAGGGCAGATCACCTCGATCGGCACTCCCTCGGTCGACCGATTCCCCAAACCACACTCGTTCGGTCGAACCAAAATCACGGGACGGTCGATCGTTTAGATGGTCAACTCCCAGGTTCAACGAACAAAACGACCAATTGGTCGAACTCCGAGCACTCCTCGGTCGACCGATTTCCTCCAGGGAATAATCCCACTCACTCACCACGAATCCGGTCGAACGTCGATCCCTCCTCGGTCGACTGAATTCCTCCAGAGCGTTCCCCACGCTCAGCACACAAGTCTGGTCGACCGAAACCACCTTCGGTCGAACCGACCACTATTCTCACTTAAGTCACGGTCGGACGAAGTCAACGAGCGGTCGACCGTTTAGATGGTCAACGCCCCAACCGACCTATGACAGTGCACACGGTCGATCGGCAAAGGTGACTCGGTCGACCGAATTCTTCCAGGCTTGCCTCCTATGCACGATCGGTTGACCGCCCCAAGGGCATCGTTCGACCAATTTGAGGCAGAACCCGAATTCTCTTCACGAACGGTCGACCGTTTGCGACGAGTCGGAAGGCCTACCGTCGACTTCCAAATACTCACACTACTTAAGTGAGCGAGTTGACATACCGAAAGGCTTGAAGAAGCCTTAGAAAAACCACGACGACGCCTCCACGCGCACGCCTCCCCAAATCACGATATGTCGACGAACCTCGCGTCCAAACGACAATCAACACCTCCTCGACGATCCACACTCACGATTCCACCTCCGACACCCTCCACGACCAACCACGACCCTAGAAACACGTTAGGTCGAGGGAGAGGGAAAACCAAACACATAAGAACGAGTTGGCACCACAACGAACTCACCTACAACCACCACTCGTGCCGACCCTCCCTTCGCCGGAGCACCCTCCTTCCCCCCACGCCGGAGCTCGAACCTCTTGCCGGAGATCAACCTAGGAGAGAGAGAGACGTGAGTGAGAGTAAGGTAAGGGAGAGAGAATCCCCAATTAAATATCTCCTCCCAAACCAATCCTCACCATTCATTCCAATCCATCCATCTCCACCACTCATCTCATCCATCTTCAATCCTAGCCGTCCATCTCCATCTCCCCTAATCACCACCTAATCAACAACAAAAACCCAATTAGGATTAGGATCCTACAACTAATGTTATAATCGTTGAATTGGGGAATTCATTCTTTTCTATATTAATTGATGAATCTCGGGATGTGTCCATAAAGGAGCATATGGTCATTGCGCTACGGTTTGGATAAAAATGATAAAGTGGTTGAACGTTTCCTTGTTCTCATACATGTTTGTGAGACCAATGCCGCATCTCTTAAAAAACAATAGAAGAAACGCTTTGTAGGCATGGACTGAGTATAGCAAAATTATGTGGCCAAGGTTATGATGGAGCAAGTAACATGTGAGGAGAGTTCAATGGACTCAAGACACTTATCCTTCAAGACAATGAAGAAGCTTATTATATCCATTGTAATTTGCACATCGTCAGTTGGCATTGGTAAGTTTTTCTCACAATCATTCACAAATTGATTTATTCTTCCATTCAGTTGCAAGTTTGTCAAATATCATTGGAGTTTCATCCAAACGACTTGATATACTTCGAGAAAAAACACTCAGAGAAAATTGCAGAAGCACTTGAATCAGGGGATATTGAAATCGGACGAGGATTTCATCAAGAGACTACTCTCAAAAGACAGGTGAAATATGTTGGGGTTCTCATTATAATGCATTTCTGAATTTAAGTCTCATATTCGCCTCTGTTATAGATGTACTTGAAACTATTGAAGAAACTTAATATCATGGAAAAAATGGAGAAGCTCTTAATATAATGGAAATTTTATGAGATTTTGAATTTGTATTTTGTCTACATGTAATGACAAACATCTTAGGATTGAGGTGAGGAAGAGTTGCACCTTTTATGTTTTGTTTTTCTAGATGTTATGACTTCGCTTTATGCGTCCGACTTCGATTCAAGTAAGCTCAACTTTAATGCTACTTATGAAGGTAATTTGCCATCTTCAATCTTAGGTGCCAAGTAGAACCTAATATAACCTATCTGCTAGGTAAATCTATATTGATATAAAGGTAATTTAATGAAGAATTTTCGTCTGATTCAATATTAGGTCTCGCAACTGTTGGCTTTTTGGTTAATAATCGTTAATCTGTTTTGATAATTAATCAACAAATCAATAAACACATGTATCAATTAAAAGATCATTGCTTGCATATACTTGTATTATCTAACGATCCAGGAAACAATTTTGAGTTGAATTGAGAGATGAAGATTGAAGTGTAGCTAGGTTTATATTCTATGTATTTAGGTTACAAATGTAACTTGACACTTGAAATCTTTGATTCATTGCATTACATGACACTTAGAAAACCTATAGAAGTCTCACATAACATTCCAATTATCTTAGACTTCAATAGAAAATCATCGAAACTCATTAGAAACCTAGAACAGGAAATATGCACTCAAACGGTCGACCTCTAGAACCATTTGGTTCGACCGGATTTCAATAGACTATCCCAGAAATCTTATTTTGTCTAAAACGGTCTACCGACTTACATTTCCAGTTCAACCGTGCCTTCAATATGTTTTGTCTGTCTGAAATCGGTCGACCGGCATATCCATTTTGTTCGACTGTTTCTTCAATCTATTTTGACTGTCTGAAATCGGTCGACCGAAATACTTGTTTTGTTCGACCGTCTCACCTTGTCGAGTGATAGGACGTAGTTCATCCTATACAAATCTTTCAGCCTATCAGTTGTCGACACGTGTTCTGGTTAGTGAGACTTTCGGTCGACCGAAATTTAATTTTTGTTCGACCGATTGCATTTCCGTATTCGTATTAAATATGACTGTTATACTTGTCGTATACTCCAACGGTTGTATACAAATTTCTCACCTAACCCCTCTTTTGGATTTGGTCTTCCGATCGACCAAAGTTCCTTAACGGTCGACCGAATCTTGAAAACTTCCCAGACCCATTTTTACTGGGAGTTTTCCGTTGAACCCTCAATTCATTCTGTTCGAATGATTGCATTTGGTTTTACCTTGTCTAAAATCTAATACGTCAAACGATCGACTAGATACATAATGGATAGACTCAAGACATATGGGCTAATTGGGCTTTTTAGACAATGGGTGTAATACTCTCCTGCAAGCTGATGGTGTTGGGGTAACATAAAGCTTGGACCTAAGATGGCAAAGCGACCGAATGGGAGAGGTTTGGTGAGTAGATCTGTCAACTGATCTTTTGTGGAGATGAATCGTACATCCAATTTTTTTTGTTTTGGACGTGTTCTCGAACGTAGTAGAAATTGATTTCCACATGTTTAGTGCGACCATGAAATATTGGATTGGAGGGAGATATGTAGTGCTTAAGTTGTCACACCACACTATTGGTGGTCGAGTTATGTGAATGTCAAGCTCTACTAGAAGGTTTTGGATCCAAGCTAAATCTACTAGAGCGCAGGAAACTCTTTTGTATTTTGCTTCAGTGCTTGATTTTGCCACTGTTGGTTGTTTTTTGGATTGCCATGCAATAATAAAAAAGTCCAAGAAAAATGCAATATGCAATGGTGGAGCGTCGATCATCAGTATCTCCTACCCAATCAACATCTAAAAAACCTATTAAAGCTCTGAGTTCGATGGATGTAGATTTTTGAAAAGTAAGACCATAATTAATTGAGTGTTTTAAGTAACGTAGAATTCGTTTGACTGCAACCCAATGTTCATCAGTTGGATTGTGCATGTATTGACAAACTTTATTTACATGGAATGAAAGTTTAAGTCGGGTTATAGTTAGGTATTGTAATGCTCCTACTGTGCTTCTATTACAAAGGAAGGTATCAAAAAAAGGGTTCCACTGTATATAGAAAGTTTAGTGGATGGGCAAGCAGGAGTATATACAAATTTAGCTTTGCCCATTTTTATTTTAATTAATAAATCTTCAATATATTTTTTCCGTGATAATAATAATCTGCTTGCTTGGACAGGTTTCCTAAATCAGGAAGGCGACGCTTTGCTCTCTTCAAAAGTCAAACGTGCCAAATCACTTCTTACGCCCAACAAGGCTGATTAGACGATTGTTGATCTTCGGTGCGTTTCACTAAAACTTAACATTCAGCCTACGTTTGGAGCTTGTGAAATATGTCCTGATTTTTCTGACCATAACACCTTCACAGACTCACTATCATTCTCCACTGCAGCCCTACCTATTTATTGTCGTAGGTATTTCACATTCTCCATGCAATACGACAAGTACAAACCACTCAACAATCAGAAGAAACTACTGAGGTTGAATATAATATTTGATGAATTTCCTATACAGCCGTGTAACTAAGATCGTCCTTAACCCCAACCCAATTTTCTCCCCCCAATTAATTTTCTCTTTTGTCACGTCAGCAAAAAAACACTATGCAACCCACAATCCAACCTAACTCATTTTTCACTTCTTAACCCTAACTTCATTTCCAACATTCTCTCTCATCCACATCATTTCTTTTTACCTCATTTTCTATTCCATCACAAAATACACAAACTATTAAATAAAATATTTTACAATGACTTAATCTAATTAAATTACGATAATTACGCATAACACGCAAAAGTTACATTTAATTAAAATTCAACAAGTAATTATTACGATAATTTAAAATTAAAATATTACAATACATATTACGAACAAATTTAACTTGCATTCCTTCCAAAACGTTGTCATATATTTTCGATCAAATCGGCTCGCAATGTCATATGTTTTCGGGAGTCTCGAACTCGATATCTGTTATGCAGATATCTGTTAATACCAATGTTTTAAAAACCGAACCGAAGAGTGAACCGAAAACAACTCGGTTTGGTTCAAAGTGGTCGAACCGATGGTTCAACCTGGTCCAACCGATGATGACGTCAGCATGACGTCAGCATGACATCAGCATTTTGTGAACTGAGGGTTGAACCGAACCGACTCCGTAGCGGCGGTCCAACCGACGGTCCGACCGATTGAACCGATTTTTCCTATTATTTTTTAACATAATAAGTAATAACAAAATACCTAAACTATGAACAATTCAACAAAAATTATCCATTTGTAAAATAACTTAATTAAAACCAGTAAAAATAATGAACAAACATGTAACTAAGTAATATTAGTCTTTTTCTAAAAAATGAACAAACATTTACTTCAACATCTAAAGCAGCAGGGGTAGTGGATTGTCCTAGAGATCCGCCGGTCTGCCAGCCTTGGTGGAGATCGCAAGCGACGCGATGAGGGGTGGACCGGTGGAGATCGCCGATTGATCGTTTTATATTTAACCGCAAGTGCACGGCCGCGTTGAAGCGGTGGCAAATACAGGTCGTCCACTGGGAGGTGTGTCGACACTTGGTTTATTCGAAGGCGAGAGGTAAAAAGAAGGGAGAAAGATGTATTACACTAATCTAAACTACAAAGCTGAAATGAAATGCAAAGGAAATGAAGATAAGCAATGAAACTAAACCCCAAAGGGGGTAGAGAAATAATGTGAACATAAAGAAGTGTGTGTGTGTTCATTAAGCTCCTCACAACATGTAGTGCATGAAATCATAAAACTACATTCAACTTTGCCTCAACATGAATTAAGATAAGACTACATCATTAAAACATACAAGACAATAATTGGAATGAAACTAAATGAACTCATGTATAAAGACTAGACCCTACTATGCCTCTACATGAATTAAGATGACTACATCATTAAAACATACAAGACATTAGCTAAGGAAAAGGCAACAAGAGTACATACACTACAAATTGTGTTTCCAACATTAACTTCATCCATATCCTAACCTTATCATTCCCCATAAAATAGGTCCACTAATCAAAGCATAAGCTAAGCTTCATTCAAGAGCATTAGCATATCAAAGATAAGAGTGGAGACCCATTAGATGGTTATGGAAATCATATAAAGCTCAAGGGATAAAAATAACACACACTTAATACACTACATGATTATATCACATATTTCTCCACCCCCCAAATGGGGATGGAACTACTCACTACTCATTACACTACTGATTAGACTAAGTAAAGAAAACATTTAACTAAGATACTAAAATTACTAAACAAGAGATTAAACAAAGTAAAGCAACCCACACAAAACAAGCAACATAACAAAACAAGATTGAAAGAAACAAATAAACTTTTATTAACAATGACTCACATTGAAGGTAGCATTCATCTCCACCTTGAGTTTTTGCTTCAAGGCTCACTCCTTAGTAGAGAGAATGCCACCAAGCAATGGGTGATTACAATGGAAGGTGAAGAGTTCTATTTATAGCCATGGAAAAAGCTAATCCGGGACAATCCCCCGATGTGGGACTAAACCAATACCAAAAATACACTAAGAATACACTAATACACGTGCTACAGAAAACTAGATGGATTCTGGGCTAAATGGACCGCCAATTAGCGGTTCCAGACCGCCAATTGGCGGTCTATAAGGTTTAGATCCGTCTGGTTTTCTTTGTGGGCTTTTCTTGAAGTGTTTCTTGGTCTTAGATGCATCTGTTTGGTTTAGTGGAGCTCCGACCCGAATCGAATTGACAAAATACTCCTCATGATGGTGTGGAGTTTCCTGTTTTGCTCTTAGGTCCTTCTGTCTTACGATCAGGTCCTTCCCCCTTGCATCTTGGTCCCCAGGTCTCACAATTAGGTCCTTTTTTCCTGCTTTTAGGTCCTTTCATGGCTCTTCTCTTCAAACCTCTTTATTTCTGAAAACTAAACATAAAACTCGTCACGTAGCATTGCTTAGGTGTAAGATAATGGATATAAGGTACAAATATAAGCATGAAATGATGTCAATCAATCGCGAGGGTGGAGGTGTGGTGAGAGGTTGGGGAATGAGTAGTAAAAAGTAAAAACCTTAGAATTTGAGTCAAAATTGAACAAAAAATAAAACAATAAAAACCAAATTTTGTTTAAATTGAAAAAAACGGTTTTTTCGGTTCGACCAAACCAAAAAAACCAATCGGTTGGAGGTGTGGTGAGGGGTTGGGAAGGAGTAGTAAAAAGTAAAAACCTTACGATTTGGGTCAAAATTAAACAAAAAATAAAACAATAAAAACCAAATTTTGTTTAAATTGAAAAAACCAATCAGTTGGAGGTATGGTGAGGGGTTGGGAAAGGAGTAGTAAAAAGTGAAAACCTTAGAATTTGGGTCAAAATTGAACAAAAAATAAAACAATAAAAACCAGATTTTGTTTAAATTGAAAAAACCGGTTTTTTCGGTTCGACCAAACCGAAAAAACCAATCGGTTCGATCGGTTTTTTTGGGTTTTTTCGGTTCGCTCCGGTTCACGGGAGAAACCAGTTTTTTGACCGAACCGACCGGATTGCTACCGGTTCACGGTCCAACCCGGTCCGACCGCCGGTTCGGTCCGGTTTTTAAAACAGAGGTTAATACCCACGATACTATCGGTGGAATACCGAAGACCCGACTCGTTTGAACTTTTGCCGATGTTTTGAGGTCGCTCGTGGATAAATTCGTTTATATCCACCAACTGTTCATAAGAGTCGCGTTCGTCCTCCACGATCATGTTGTGTAAGATTATGCATGCAGTCATAATTTTACCGATAATATCTGGACTCCATGCTAGCGATGGTCTTTTCACGATGACGAATCTTGCTTGAAGCACTCCAAACGCACGTTCCACATCTTTCATTGCTGCTTCCTGAAATTGGGCAACCAATCCATCTTTGGGTGTCTGAGGAAGAATGATTGATTGAATAAATCCTGCCTATTTAGGATAAATGTCATTTGTGAGATAGTAACACATATCATACGGGTTATCATTCACTTTATATCTAACAGGTGGTGCATGCCCCATCCATAATGTGATCGAAAACTGGAGAACGTTGGAGGACATTGATATCGTTACACGATCCTGGGATCCCGAAAAATGAATGTCAAATCCATAGGTCGTAAGATGCAACAGCTTCCAGAACAAGTGTCGATTTTCCGCTTCGGCCTTGATATTGCCCCTTCCAAGCAGCTGGACAATTCTTCCATTCCCAATACATACAATCGATGTTGCCCATCATGCTTGGAAACCCTCGTAACTCACCAACTTGGAGCAGACTTGTTAGGTCTGCTAGAGTAGGCATTCATAGATATTCAGCACCAAAATTACTAATGACACCTTCACAGAATTTTTGGAGAGACATTCTTGTTGTTGCTTCGCTGAGACGTAAGTACTCGTCCACCTCGTCTGCCGCCACACCATATGCTAACATTCGGAGCGCTGCAATACATTTTTGGATACCTGATATGCTAAGTCGACCTACAACATCTGCTCGTTGCTGGAAGAAGATATCGGTAGCCTCGAGTGTGTTTGCAATTCGAAGGAAAACATTCTTCTGAAAATACGATCACCATACACCGGACTGTCAGTAAAATAATCTGTAATTAGACGATTATAACCAACTGTCCTATCTCTGTCCGGGTTCGAAGTTTGTCTCCTCCTACGTGGAGGTATTAAGGTAAGAGGAAAGGTACTCCACAACTACGTTGGTTGTTTGGTCTATTGCCTCATCTAGGGCATCAGATGATGAAGATGATGAGTTGGAGTTAGAAGAATTGTCACTGGTCATACCTGTCACTTGGGGTTTCAGGAGGACTTGTGGTTTAAGGTTCGTTTTACAAGAACCTCCTATTTGTAACATTAATTCCTATCTGGGACAGGGTTAAATCCATATCGTCCATCTTTGTCGGTGGAATCTAGACCGTTAAAGGTTTTAAAACGAATCTTAATTGTTCACATCACATGCGTTGTCAGAAGCATCTTATGTGTTCACGTCTCTTGTGTTGTCAGACGAATCTTAACTGTTAATGTCTCATGCGTTGTCGGAAGCATATTAAATATTCATGTCTTATGTGTTGTCGGACGCATCTTAACTGTTCACGTCTCATGCGTTGTCGGATGAATCTTAACTGTTCGTGTTTCATGCGTTGTCGGACAAATCTTAAATGTTCATGTTCCATGCGTTGTCAGACGAATCTTAACTGTTCACGTTTCATACGTTGTCGGACAAATCTTAATTGTTCACGTTTCATACGTTGTTGGAAGCATCTTATGTGTTCACATTTGAAAGTTGAAAAATAAACCGTTTCATGTCTATCTCTGAAGAAGGTTATATAAACACACTTCTAACTTCATTTCCTACAACTCGACTTAAGCCACCATCGCAACTTACACCAAAATGTCTTCCCCTGACCACAATCGTCAGTTACATCGTAGACGAGGAACCCCTCGGCCACTATTTCCCAGTGGTTATGAACATGTTCCACGTCTGAACCCCTACCAATGTGACTCTTACAACCATCCAAGTTCTTCACAAAATCCACCACCGCAATATTTCCCACAACAACACTCTTTACCACCACCGCAATATTTCCCACCACAATAATATGACAACACATTACCCCTTTATGAAATATATGTCAACCTACTTAGTGGACAGACCACTACGAACTTCCCAAATAATATTTCTGATGATGAGAATCAAAACAACGACCACCCCTCTGCCCAACCAACACGACGCACGTTGTCTCGATCGCCAGCGTGATCACCACAATTACACAAGGTGAAGGCCTGGTCCATGTTGGATGACAAAGCGTTGATCTCGGCTTACATGCAAGTTAGTATGGATGTCGTTGTAGGCACCTCACAGAAAGTCGGAGCTTTGTGGGGTAGAGTGGCATGCGTGTACGAGCAGGCCGCTCGCTCGAACAAGAAGATAGCCCCACGCCTTTCGGACTCCTTAAAAGGTCGTTGGAGGAGGTTTGCACCACTAGTAATGAAGTGGGCGGTAACTACGATGAAGTCCTACGACGGCAAAGGAGTGGATACAACCATGAAGATGTTGTTCGTGACGCGCATAAAATTTACGAATCCACTGTCGGTTCTAAGTTCTCATTCCTCCATGCATGAGAAATGTTATGCAAATACCCAAAGTGGGAGTCGTTCGTAAAACCCGGTGCGGGAAAGACAACACGTGCACGCCCACAAATAAATGAACGAGAGGAAGTAGATAGTACTCCGACAACAGGAAGCGAGAGCAAGAGAAAGAGCGCAGAAGGCTCTTCGACTCGGTCACTTCCGTCAGACGAAGCAACACCAAATGAAATCCCACAACAACCCTTTCAGCGCTCAGAAGGGGTAAAAAAAGCAAAGAAGAAGGAAAAATGCCTAGCAACAAATCAACTGGACGACCGGGTTGTATAGCTCTGTTCGAGACTTGAACACGTTTCACAAGTTATAGGTAAAAAACCGGAACGAAAACATATGTTGAAGCTGGCCACGGGGAAGATAGCATTGATGAACACATAGTTTAGTAAGTCGAAGCGCACAGAAGTGGAAGAGCACACTCACAAAGTTGTTGGATTGGGCCGGAAAAAATAGACATCTTTAATTTCCTTTGAATGTCTAAAATTTCGTTTAGTTATGTATTTCGTTTTTCTTCGGGTTTAAGTTAAATTACAATTATATATTTTGTTTAAGTAAATTTTCTTCGTATTTTCAATTATGGAAGTAGTAGTTGTGCTATGTACTTGGTTATTAACTGGTTTAAGTTAATTAATTTTCCTTTGTTTGGGTTACAATTGGCTCATGCTTATGATTTTCACTTCGACAGGTCAGTCGGGGGTCTTGCTGATTTTGGACTTGATGATTTTCCATTAATTTTGTATTAGTATACTTAATTGAATCGATTTATTTTTCTAACTTCATTATTTATTTTAATATTCAGAAATAAATTCTAATTATATAAAAACATATACATATCATTTAACAAATATAAAAAACAAATTTTAAATCATTTATCAAAAAAAACATCAACCAACCCACCAACCCGGGGGCGCATTTTGGGTCGGGTCCCCGACCTGAGTTTCCCCGTTAAAGGGGGCTAGAGTCAGGTTGAATCCTGACCCGACCCCAAAGAACATTCGTTAAGGGTGCTCTAATGCTTTTTTTAGATTTTGATGTAACCACCGTCGTTTGGTTGTATATTGTACACAAATACATATTGATTTGCTGCTTTGTCACGTGGTATGGTGTCAAGTTTTTATCTGCTATGGTTTCAACTTTTTTACGCTTTACCAAACCATATTGGCATATCCATCCATATATGTTTGTAAGCAGATTAGCACATGCTAACGCACGTGCAGCATGTGCATGTGCTGATCCATTAGTTTAGTTTATACACCGCTCCACAATGGAAAAAAAGTCGTACAAAATTTTATTATTTAATAGGCTAAAAAGGAAGCACCTTCAGACGACAAGCAGCGTACATCGCCCAAGGATAAGGCGAAGTAAAAAAGCATACACTTTTTGCTTTAATTCTTATTTCTTACAATAACCACCCAAAACCCACCACAAGAAGGGCTGTGCCTATACAAGCAAGATAAATTTAAACAAGAATGCCCCAGCAAACCTACAACTTCCCAACGGAACAAATTCAAGTTCACAAACATCAGTTTCAAAAGATTGGTCTCAAGAGAGAACTACAACCAACAAAAAACCTCAAACTGCTGACCAATATGCCTTCCCAGAAGCAGAATATCAAGTATACATAATGGTGCGAAACTATAAATTACCTCCAAAGTCCAAGCTATGACACATGAAAATAAATCTAAGATCATAAATCTGCTTGCTAACCAATGTAATTACTTAGGCTTTCTTAATTTGCTAGGCAATGCAAAGTGCTAACAAGGAGAAATCTAACGTGATACTAATTCATGTTTTAAGCGTTACTTAAATAAAATGCTACAATATCAACCACGTAATAAACATGACATAATAATAACTTAAAGAGTCTGAAAATACCATAAGGATGGATCTAGTTCAACGTCTAGAGATTTACATAACATTCTAGCCCTCCAACATAAATTGCCTGACCTTACTGATCTGGAAGACACTTCTAGCATAAAATCTAGACATCTATCAGATAAGCCCAAACTTCGGTCAAAAACTACAGCACAGTTTCAACTATAAGAAAGCTCAGCTGCTACAGGATGAAATGTTTCTATCTCCCATAAGGATGGTACCTTCCACCACCACCATAGCCACCCCTACTTCCATAAGGTCCACCAGAGCCGAAACCAGCACCTGGGCCAGCATCATACCCTCCATAGCTAGAACCACCATAACCACCAAACTCCTCGTCCCTTCCATAGCCACCACCTAAACCACCTCCATAGCCTCTACCAAATCCACCACCATAGGATCCAAGACGACTAGAGTAACCAAGAGAAGACTCACCTCTATAATCACCTCTGCTAAACCCACCATAGCCACCACCTAAGCTCCCACTTCCAAAACCACCATAATCACCACCAAATTCGAGGCCTCCACCGTAACCACTATAACCCCCAAGCCTACCACCAAGACCGACACTTCTACTAGGGCCATAACCACCACCACCAAAACTGCTATATGAGTTGCTAAATCCACCAAAACCATCATCATAAGAACGAGCCCTATAATTGCTACCATAGGCAGAATGGGGTGGGTTTGAGGATTTCTTTGGTTCAGCTTTCTTGATCTCCACCTACAACACAGCAAGAATGTTAACCTAACCTCATAATATGTAACCTCTTAAGTTTAGACCATAGAAACATCTAGAAGTATGACAGCACCTATGCCTACAGGAATAGATATAGGGAGTCAGATCAAATAAGCCTGATAACATAAAAATACAAAAAACATGAATTACGTAATAGTCGAGCATTATTATGAGATGGATCATGAAAAATGTCCTCGGGTGCCAGAAGCCCAAGACCATCGATCTTGTAAGTGGCGGGAAAATGCTATAGGAAATCACCTTAGTGCTAGCAAAATCAATCATATTGCCATTTGCTAAGAGATTATCTACAACTTCCTCATTGTCAAATATAACAAATCCAAATCCACGTGACCGATTGGTTGCATGATCACGGATAATCTGATGCTCTACAACCTTCCCATGCTTGGAGAAAAAATCCTTAAATTCATCTGGTCAATTGCATTACAAGAAATAGAGATCAATTACAACTCACAATTCATGAAAACAAAAATATATAACTCACACCAAAATATAATATTAGATGCTTGTGCATCATGCTACTACAATAACTAAATACAGATAAGGCAATACATGGTATTCTGGTAGTGCACATGCAGTTTAAGAAACATTAATATAATGGATAAAAATGATATTTATGCTTTATATATCCTCTCCTAATACTTTGGTATCGGACATTCAAATACGAAATACCAACAAATATACAAATCTAATATAGAGCAAATTGCCAAATTACAAACATAACTATGTAAAACATAATTGAGAAAATAATGGTGTTTAAAAGACGATATCATTCAAGAATTTTTGACATTTTAAAGATTTAGTAGCAAATAGAACAAAAGAGATTAGTACCCATAACTATTAACTACATGTATTAACACATAACAATGTTTTGGAAATATTAGCGTCCAGTGTTTCAGACAAGAATCCAACAAATATTAGTTTCTGAAAAAACTGAAAGTATAAATATACATTAATTATCCCATAGAAAATAGAACAAAACTACTGTAGCATCAACACAATAAAAGTTTAACACATAAGCAAGTGTTAAGGTCTACAGATGTAGTGAAGAATGCATAGATAATAGGCAATTAAGTTGATGTGTTTTACTGTCATGGATATGAAGAGTTCAGGACCATCTAAGTCTAACAATCAGTCTCACAGGATATGATGTGTGGTTTGGCCAAGAGACAAAACAACACATTGGACCACATACAAATATTTCCAAATGATGACTGGTAGTATTGACAGAGGAATACCTTCTGTAACCGAGGTAGGAATGCCACCAACAAAAATCTTCTTTGTTTTGAAATCTTTTGATTGTGCGGCACCTTTGGGGATAGTTCTTTTGATCTCAACCTACAAAGGAAACAACAATCCAAGGGAAAAATTCAAATAATCATCTCTATCAAACAAAAGAAATAACTTTATGCTAGAAGATAGAAGACTCTGAAGCACACACAATAAAATAGTTGTTGCACAGACAAATTGTAAGGGCAGAAAAGTTGCAGGGAAGAGGGATCTCCTTGAAAGCACTACAATACTAGACGAGTTTATTAGGAAAATGTTAACCAATAAGTTACGACAGAAAATAAGAACATGGAACCACATGGGCTGCCCTTTGCGGAGAAAACATGCATCAATTTTAAGGAAGAAAATGCTAGAATTTAGTCAGACAACAATGTAAACCTCAAAGATAACATTTCCTAAACAAAAGAAGTAAAAGCACAATAATATATGTCATGGAGATAAAGAAGACAACAAAAACTTACAACATGGTCATTGAAACAAAAGAATAAGATCAAAGATACCATTTCCTAAACATAAGAAGTAAAAACACAAAAATATGTCATGGAGATAAAGAAGACAGCAAGAACTCACAACATGGTCATTGAAACAAAAGAATAAGATCATAAGACAGACAATATATTACAGGCAAGATAACTTGTATGTTATATTATTATTGATGTTGGTATGCATGCATTTTCTTCTATAGATACGCATTCTTACTAACTTTATGTAAATTGAAACAAGCAAAAATTAATCATTATCACAGGAGACATGAGTACGAAAATAGAAAATGAACTAATTTTTTTTGGGGGAAATCAATTTGATGTATGCTCTTTTCATGAATGTACTTTTGTAGACCGACACAAAATTCTTTACTGAAACCTACTCACGGCATGTTTATTTGATAAATGAGATAATTACTCCATTGACTGACACATATCCATCAACATAACAAACCAGACAAAGCATAATAAGTAGTAACATGTGACATGATGATTGACGAAAGAAATTACCGCTTTTCCATTGATGACATGGCTATCTTCAATCACTTGATCAACAACAGATGGGTCAGCATATGTAATAAAACCAAAGCCCCTAGGATGGCCAGTCATTCGATCTTTCATTATGACTGAATCAATTATCTCTCCATACTTCCCAAAATGGTTCATGAAAGTAGCTGCCCAAGGACAAAATCATAACGTCAACTCAAGTTGAGTGATAAGCCTGACAACAGCCTTGATCAAAGCTAATAATATTCCATGACAAAATAATTGATGATTGATCAGATAGAACCGATGGCACTGTAAATGTAGCTCCTATTTGTGGAGTTAGAGGCTAAAGATATAGATTTTTTTACCAAGAACATGAAGTTAATAACTTAGGGGGTGAGGAGAAGAACCTCTAGCTCGTATGATGAGAACAAAGCCCATTCAAAGCGGACAGTGAAAGAATGACAATTCAAAGTAATGCTGGATATATTAGTAAACTACATGCATAAATACCACATCTGGCTCAATTACCCAACACTCCCATGAGTTATTTAATAACCTTTTTTTCCAAACAAAGTCAGTATTGAGATCAACAACAACAAAGAAGAAGAATGAAAAGTCGAAAACCCTAACCTACACGAACTTAGCCGAGATCGTGCGTTGCTCGCGTAAATATTAAATACCACATCTAGCTCAATTACCCAACACCACCATGAGTTTTAATACATTTTCGTCAACCCAAATACAGTATTAAGATTAACAACAACAAATAAGAACGAAAAGTCGAAAACCCTAACCTAACCAACCTCAGCCGAGTCAACGAACTCCCATCTGAATCGACAAAAGAAAACCCTAAACTACCAACACGAACATCAACCCAGAAACCAACAACGACAATATCAAGGAGAAGAAAACCCTAAACCACCAGAACACACATCAAACCCAAAACCAACCACGTCAACGGAAAGGGAGGGTTAGAAACAAACCCATGGTCGTCTCCTTAGCGAGCCCTCCGATGAAAATCTTCCTGAAACAACAAGAACCACGTCGTGATAAGAAACAACGCCGCAAGATCCGATTTTGACGTCGGATCGGAGAGCGAGAGTAGCGGAGTAAGAGGAGAAGGGGGTCGGATCTTACCCTGGACTCGCGCCATCGTTCTCCGCAGCCCTAGGACCGCCCCTCGGCTTCGACCCCATCGGATTCCGGAAATTAGGGTTTTGGAGGAGACGAATTGGGAGAGGAGAAGAATTAGATAGAATAATTTTGTTTATGAGCTTGGACTTCTACGGCTGCGTTTGGTACGGGGCTTTTGGGTCAAGCTTCCCACCTCGAATCTGGCTTCTGCTTATTTTTAGATTCGACCTGGTTTCCAGTTTAGCGTCAAACATCTCCTGGGTTTCCAGATTCGGCCTAAAAAAAACTCAAAATATATATAACTCCTCTCAACTCAAGTGCAAACAATACCCCAAAGCAAAGCAATGGGTACTTCATGGGGCTCCTTCACGTTATGTTCAATTGTCATTGCATTGACCATGAAATTACGTTTCTACCGGCGTTAAATTATCATTGGAAGGGAGAGATTCTCAAATTTATGTCAATTTGACCATTTTCATTTGCAGAAGATTGAAGGAATTGATTATTATCTACGATTCATGTGTTTATTGATGGGGATGTAAATATAATATATGTAACATATACTAATACTAAACAATAAAAAGCAACATTGTTCATCGTTCTTCCAGATAATGCTCTACTGCTCTGCTAATCAAGAAAAAATGACGCATTAAGCTATACTTAGCAAAGTGATCGGAAAAAAGACCTATTGTTTTGTGAATTATAGATGGAATATTACTTCCACGCAATACCAATAAATCATTAACAAAAAGAAATCTTTATTTATTGGGAGAACATAAACAAGCATCAGAAGTACCTAATGATTATGGCAAAATTCATCAAGTTAAATATTCTTTTTTAAACAAACAAGCATACACCAACATTCATCACGTAAAGCAAAAGATAGCATTCATCTCATTCTTCATGACATGTACAAACATCAACTCCACCACCAAAGGGGATGAAACTACTCACTACTCATTAAGAAAAGAAGACAAAATGAAATTAAGCTAATTAAGCTAGGAAAAAGAAACATGTTAAATTAATTCTACTAAGATTAAGACAAACAAATTAACTAAGCATGCAAGAATCAAAAGAGAGACAATATAAAACTAACAAAACTTTCTTTATTTCCCCACTCACATTACAAGTAGCATCTCTTCACTAGAGTTTTGTTCCAAAGTTTTACTCAAAGTACAGAGAATGACCACCAAGAGATGAGTAAATTACAAGGGAGGAGAAATAATTCTATTTATAGTCATAAAAAAGGTAATCGGAGACAATCCCCCGATGTGGGACTAATGACATACTATAAATGGATATAAAACACATTAATACAACACCCAGCTAAATCTAATCGGCTATGGATCAGATCCAACTGCCAATTAGAAGTGTGGAACCGCCAATTGGTGGTCTGGATTGATTGGATCTGGTCCTGCTTTGGATGAGGCTTTGGTGAGTTGATTTCTTCATGTGTAGTGCACCCGAGTTGGTTGTTTGAGTATAGGCCCGGATCTAATTGTCAAAATACTCCTCATGATGGTGTAGAGTTTCTTGATTTGCTCATGATCCTTTTTTGTTTACATCTGGATCATTCCCTCTTGCATCTCAGTCCATAAGTCTCAAAATTCAGTTATTTTTCTTACGTTCAGGTCCTTTTTGTGTCTCTTCTTCTCAATCTTGTTTATTCTTGAAACTTAAACTTAAAATTCATTGCATAACATTGCTTAGGTTCAAAATAGAGGATATAAGACACAAATATATTCTTGGAAGTCGTTAGAAATGGTCGCCCCAAAATAACAGGAATTTGTCCAAGTGGATTTGGCACAAGTTCAGTATCCAAAACAAAGAAATCGATTGGATAAATAAACTCGCCCACTTTGATCAGAACATCTTCCACTACGCACATCGGTTTCTTCATTGACATATCAGTCAGTTGAAGAGTGATTTTTGTTTGTTTGATGTCTCCAAGCCCGAGGTGGACGTAGACTGAATATGGCAGAAGATTGACAGATGCACCTAGGTCCAATAAAGCTCGATGTATTGACACATCACCAATCACACAAGAAATAGTAGGGCAACCAGGGTCCTTGTATTTGACTTACATGAGTTGTGCCAACAATGAACTCACATTAGCCGCAAGAAAAGCTTTCTTAGGAACATGAGTTTTTTCTTTTTTTGTGTGCATAAATCCTTGAGAATCTTGACATAATATGACATTTGCTGAATCACCTCCAACAGAGGGATGTTCACCTTAACTTGCCAAAATATCTCAAAATCTTGTCATGCTGATCTGAAGTTTTTTTAAGGCGCTCAGGGAATGACACCTTCGGGGCATAAGGATCTTTCGAAGGAACCTCAGAATTCTGGTCCATAAAAACATGAGTGGGGACCTCAGAATCTGATTCTTTCGACACAAGATGAGACAAGGGGCCCTTAGGGTTCTGCCCCATTGTCAAAATAAATATAGAATGAACCTCAGGATCAAGCTCCTTCCTGGAAGTATTTGTTGTGGGAACCTCAACATTCGACTAAAGAAATTTGTTCTAAAAGTTTACTTTTATATGTTAATTATTATGAATTCAATATGCAATCATTTTGTTCCTTGATTAATGTATTCGTATTTTAGAAGTGTTAAGGAAGAGACTTTTGGTCTTTAATTGTAGAGCTCTAAAAGATAATGGTTTACATAAATCAAAAGTTATTTACAATCATGATAATTGACATAGAACATTAATTACCGAGATAAGATTGTCGTGTTGGTCATCGATTATTGTAGTTCTACAAATATTTGACGACACTAGTATATAAAAGAGGAAAATAGTTACTTTTATATATTGAATAGACCTGGCAAGTGAAATATTATAGATTTGTGTTATGTGTCATTAACGTTTTCATTGTGTCTTAAATCCTGAGATATGAGGCTTATGTCTTTTCACATAAGAAGTGTTCAATTTGATTATTATCAAAAGCTATCAATGAGCATAGTGATAAAGACAATAGTTGGTTGAGCTCGACTTGTATTGGAAAAGATAACTAGTCAAAAGATTATCATTGCCCATCTTAATTTGAGTGATAAAACAAAATTATAATGTGCACAATGTAACTTGAGTTAAGTTACATATTTATAATTAGCTTAAAAGATCAAGAAATGAATATATAATACAAATGTGACACATTTCTACTTTGTATATATTCTTAATATCAAGTGACAAGTGATAAACACAAGTGACGTATCCACATCACTAAATGGATCGTGTTTAGTTCGAGTGAACAAGACATTTATGTTAATTGGGTAACTATAATGTGTAGCTAGATACCGCTTATAGTTTGTGATATAGCTAAGATCATTGTCAATATAGTTAAGATCCTCCTATAGGCCACACCACAAAACTGGAAAATAAGAAGTTTGATTTTATGTTCATATGATGTATCGAATTTCATGTCAAATAGTATACATGTGGTGAATCGATAAAATCAATATGTTGTGAAAACAACATAGTTAGAATCATAAATAAATTTATACGAGATGTGTGTATTATGGGGTGTAATGTTTTGACATTACATATGATAATATGTTACATGATATTTGAATTTGCTAAAAAACCTAAAGATCGAATTTTGTTGGATATAAATCCAAAATTTGATAAAGGCAAATATCGGACAAAACGGTCGAAAGTTTTCGGACATGGGTCAACCGAAAAATTCCAGGAACTGTTTTTGGGATCGATCGGTCGATCGGTAGAAGTCGTGGTTCGACCGAAAACTTCAAGGAGCTTATGCAAATTGTTCTTGGTAGTAAATGTCTAGGCAACTAGTTCACACGACTCCTTTCATAGAAAATGTCATTATTAATTGTTGGATTTTTGGCCTTAATCTATATTAATTTTGATGATTAATTAAACTAATCTTAATCAATCAACCTAATCAATCAAAGTGATCAAACACGATTACATGCATTGCATATATGCTTGTATACTTGCAATCATCTTAATAGGTTGATCAAGACAATCAAGGAAATGAGCATTGGGACAAGGACATCAAGACTCAAGACTTGTAATCAAAGCTTTGGACCAAGACATGTAACTTTTATATTTATTGAGTCTATAAGGTTTTATGTAAATTTGAGCACTAGGATTCTGTCCCGTCATCTCTCGGTAAACCAAAACTATTTCGGTAAACCGAAATCTACCTAGTTCGGTCCACCGAACACCTATCGGATAGTCAAATACTTCCCAACAGTGAAACTTAGGTGTTCTCTGGAATTGCCCCAACGGAAGACCGAAACACCTTCGGTCGACCGAATAGCCCTGGACCGGTTTTGGACTTTGCTCCAACGGTCGCATTCAAATCAAGACCCTAGAGCCCCAATTAACTTGACCCACTTCGGACGACCGTTTACACTTCGGTCTACCGAATCCAAATTGGCTTTAGGAGCCCAACGACTATTTAACTTGACCGTTATCGATATAACAATTTCCCACGCATTGTCAGTGCAATTACCACGCTACTTCGGTCTACCAAAGTATACACGGTCAACCGAACTTGAGTAGATCAGAGTCCAATCAATTCTACTGTCCACCTTGGAACGGTGAACCGAATGGACTTCGGTGAACCGAATTTAATTAGGGCTAAATAGATAAAAGCTACTGGAGGTTGGTGAACGGTGATCCGATACTTAATCGGTCTACTTGAGTAGAAGGAAACCGAGTTCATAGTTCCCCTCATACTGGAGGTTGGTGAACGGTGATAACGGTCGACCGAATCTGTCTCGATTTCTGGCCGAGCTTAAGTCACATCTTGCTTTCTCATTGGTCCATTCACCACCAACTCCTAAACGGATATATGAGCTTGAAAGCTTATAAATAAGACCTCATTTGGTTGCTTTGGATCTCTTGAATACTTCTTATCTATCCAATAATCAAAGCCAAATCCTCTCCATCTTCAAGCTCTCAATCCACAACACTCAAGCCTAAACTTCACCACTTGCATATCCAATCCAATATCATATCCAAGTGTGCTCAAGTATAGAGTGTTAGTTAGAGTGTGATTCAACTTCCATATCAAAGAATCAAAGAGTTGTAAGAGTTGTATAAGGAAGCTCCCTCTCGGGTTGTGAGAGGAGACACGAGCGAGGCGAGGTTGTTCGCGAGGCTCGGTGTTGTAAACGGCGTTGATCTCGGCCCCAAAGGAGATCGGTTAGTGGAACCGTAAACGAGGCTAGGGGGATCGAGCGAGGCTTGCGAGGAGAACTATGACCCGAGTGTGGGTGCCGAACCTCTCTAAACTCCGGCGTCGTCATTATTTGTGGTTTGCAATTGTCTCTTCCTTAATCCTTCAATTAGTATTTTTAATTCCGCATTTTTCTATCGATTAGAGGGTCATAGATCCTAACATTAATGACTTATTGCATGGACATTATAGCATAGTGTATGTCTCCATTAGAATGTTATCGGGTGTATTTAGGTTGTTGTGTGCTATTCTGAGGGGTAGATGACTAATGAGTGATACAAGGGTTATGTCCGTAGAGGGGCAAGTATGAATTTTGTTGAAAATCTTAGCCCATTGGGAGTCCAACCGGTCACTTCAAGCTCAATTACAACATCGTGGAGAGACAATTAATAGATGTTTCAACAAAGCCTTACATTGTTGTTTCATTTGGGGATATGAGATGGTTCGACCAAATGGTAGTTTAGCAAACAACCACGTCACATAATAGATGGTGGTGGAAGTACTTCCCATACTTCAAAGATTGTATTGGGGCATTAGATAGGATATATATTGATGTGTGGGTACCATTAGAATTCCAACCAGCATACTGTTCTGAACTACATCCCACACAGTGCAGTCAAAATGTCCTAGGAGTGTGTGATTTCAACATGCAGTTCATTTATGCTTCTGCTGGGTGGGAGGGATCGACACACGATTGTAGAGTTCTAAATGACACACTAAACCACCCCTCCAATAGTTTTCTGAATCATCCCGGTTAGTACTTACTAATTGAAAATGCTTATTAATTTTATTTGTTCATAAGCACTTCACTAATACTAAGTTCCTTATAACATATAAGTATTATGTTGTTGTTGTTGGTTATCCTAATCGGACAGGATTTCTAGCCCCACACCGTAATACCAAATATCATGTCCACGAGTTCCAATCAAAAGGCCCTAAAGGACGGAAAGAATTGTTCAACCACCTACACTTGTCGTTAAGGAATGTAATCAACAAGTCTTCGGAGTCTTGAAAAAAAGGTGGAAAATTTTGAGACTCATGCCACCCCACTCCTTAAGGAATCAAGTTCGGATTGTAATTGTTGCAATGATATTACATAATTTCATAATTGAACAAAGAATGACGGACGACATTCTAGATACTTACGTAGATAGTACGACCTAGTGCTTGAGGCTCTCACGTAACCTGATGAACCGAGGATAGTTGAGGACAACGAAATGAATGCACTGAGGGAGACCATTTGCGATTTAATGGTCGAAGTGCATGAGCTTTTTAGTATGTTATAATTTAAGTTAGATGTTCCAAAAAAATTATGTAATAATAACTTGTACTATATTGTGTTGTCACATTGCAACTCCCAGTTTCAATGCTATTTCTTCCATTCCTTATAGTTTACATTTTCTATATTATTTTTGAATGTTGCATTATTATTTGCCCTTTGTGTTTTGTAGAAATGGCAGACGACATTGACATATTCTATGGTAGTCCTAAATCCCAATAAAAAGCAATGGATAGTGATGAATCTCTGGAATTTCATACCCCAACCAAGACAACAATAGTTCATCGTAACTTGGGTTTGAGGAACCCAAACAATTTCAAAGTCCCCCTTCATGTCCCCTTAACAACACCCTTACAACTCTTTTCATAGGATCACAATCAGTTGGTTTGTCTCGGTTAGGAATCGACTATCTCTTGGAAAGTATACAATGCCTATTCACATTTTGGCATGTCGCAGGATATGTTAGGCAATCAGTACTGACCCCCTCCATTCTTTCCAACAGCAATAGTCCAAACCAGCCCATTCCTTGCACAACTGCACCTAAACAGTTTCCAACACCAACACCAATTCCACAACCACCACCAATAGAAATGGACACCCCTTCCACAGATGCCCCACCTCGTTCCAGCACCACCTTTGAGGAAGTTGGTGTAACAAAAAGATCAAGGGCAAAAGGAAAGAAGCCTATTAAAGATAACATGCCTAAAGTTGAATGGGCACCTCTTAGACATGAATATTTTCTTAGGTTGTGTCTTGACGATGTGAGGAAGGGGAATGTCCATAACAATTCATTGAATAAAGATGGGATCGCAAACCTTATTGCCAACTTTGAAAAAGAAACATCCTTATCGTTTGATTACAAGCAATTTTGCAACCATTGAGACAAAACTAGAGGTAAATGGGGTTTGTTTCGTCAATTAAGAATGGTTACCGGTTTAGGATAGAATGATGGCAATGGGACTTTTACAATGGACTCAAAGAGATGGCCAGACACTATTAAGGTGAAATCTACTCATTTTCATTCAACTTGCTACGTTTGGAGCCCAATATCAATTTCTAGTTTGTGAATACATGTTTAATTTTTTTAGAAATTCCCGGAGGCTAAGGAGCTCAAGGAAGCCCCCCCCCCCAAGCATTTGAAATTGATGGATGAAATATTCCGTGGAAAACGTGTTGTCGGTCGTCTTTCCTTTCAAACACAAAGCAGTGTGGGTTCTTTATCATTTACGTCATCAAGTCCTTCAGCAGGTATTGTTGGCTTTTTTACATTAATCTGTGTTTTGATGATTTAACTAACATAATCTTCATCACAATCAAATGTAGAGTAACAAACATTATGCATAGAACATATATTGTATTGTGCTAACATCTATAAGTGATCAAGACTCAATGAAGAATGGACTGAAGTCAAGACATATAATCAAGCTACTTGAAGACATGTAATTTTACATTTATTTGAGTCTTAGGAACTTATATGAACTTGAGCATACAAGAATTAAAATTCATTCACATAGACTCTAGGGAATCTATAGAAGTCACATACAAAATTTCATATCAATCCGACTTGAATAGGCAACCAAATTCCGTAGGATAACCAAGTTGTTTAGATTTGTATGCACCCAAATGGTTGACCGACAGAGTATCCGGTCGATCGGCTGTGAAGTGCAACTTTAACCTTGGCTCAGTCGACCGATTGACCTGTATTTTCCGGATGACCGTTAACCTTGTCGTATTATACAACGGTGTATTCGTATTTTCACCTAACCCCCAAAAACGTATTTTGTCAACCGGTCAACCAAATATAGACATTTTGTGTGCCCAAAAGTGCTTTCGTTCGACCGAACCTATTTCATGTGTTCAACCGATATATCCTTAACTTTGCCAAAACCCCCATATCGGTCGACCGTCCCACTTTTGGTCGACCGTTCACTCAAGTCAGAGACCAAATAGGTTTGACCGAAGCTTAAGGTGGTTCGAACGTTTCTTTATTGTTAAGGAAACACTCAACTGTTTAGCTAGTTTTTGTCGACCATTGTGGGACATAATTGCTGAACTTCAATTTCTGATTTGTGTATCTTATACACAACTCACCAAATTCTTCCCCAACGGCTATATCTTTCTAGGAGTTTATAAATAGAGGTTCATACACCTTATTTAGACATCTCTGACACTTCTAATTGCTCCACATACTATGGAGACTTCTCCTAATGTTCAAATCCCAATCCTATACACTCCAAGTCTAAACTTCACACCTTTGATCAATTCCACATCTTACTCAAAGTGTGCTCAAGTTAGAGAGTGTTTGATCCACTCAATTCAGTTGTCAAGACGCATAGGCTTCAGTGAAATTCCGAAGTAAGTTGTAAAGGTTTCGGTGAAAGCCCGAAGCGTCCCTCCCGACTTGTGAGAGGATGAGTCAAGCTTGACGAGGATTGTTCGCGAGCTTGAAGTGTAAATGCTTGATCTTGGCCCGGAACGAGATTGGATAGTGAAGACGTAGGTCGAGCTCGTGGAGTCGAGCGGAGATTGCAAGAAAGGAAGTAGGTGGGTGACTGAACCTCTATAAAAATCATCTTGTCTTCATTGTGGTTTACCTTTCTCTACTTGTCTTTTGATTATTGTTTATGTTGCATGTTTAGTAAAGATTAGGCAAAATTGATTAGATTAATTATGGCTATTAGGATCCAACAAGTATAAACATCACCGACGAGGCAGATTGTGGGGCCAAGATCGGGTGATTACGAGGTAGAAGACATCATGTCACTGCCGTTGAAAAGAACACGACGTAGGACAGGTCCGACAACTACACCACCACCAATGCCTACGAAAATGAGTGATGCACTTATGAAGATAGTGACTGCCTTACAAGTGAGGAAGACAAAGGATCGGGAAAAAGGTGAGGAGGAGGAGGAGGATGAAGATTGCGTGTATTGTATTTCCCTTCTGAAGGAGCAATAGTACACAGAAACATCGGAGATCTATGCCTTCACAGTGTTAATGCTTCTACAAAAGAAATACAGGTTGTTGTTCAATACTATGAAGATCGTGGTAGCACAGGAGAATTGGTTGTCTTGAGAGTTCGAGAAAAATAACAAGTGATTAGGGATAGTGACTGTCATCCAATTAAATAAGTGGTGTTTCAGTTGTAATTTATGTCTACATTCTATTTGCAAGACTCAGACGTTGGTTTGTTATCGAGTTGTAAAATTACAAAATTATAATAACATTTTGTAGTTGATGTTTGGATGAATGTCATCGGCTACACATTGGTTCATAATTTCCAGAGTTTGATGCACATTCCTCTACATCTTCGGTTTCCATCTATCGATGAACTTTTTGCTTTGGTTGTTGTACCTTGATATTTTTTCCACTTCTGCCAAAATCATAAGAAAAGTTTGAGATGAAACAAGAAAAATTAGTTTATAAGGCAATCTCTAAGTTCAAATTCACTCAAATGTGACTTTGCTAGGGAGTCCATGTTAAAACGGTACACTAACAATTCATAACAGTGTATCTCAATTGTGTTTTAGGCTCGATTCTAGTTAGGTAAGCTTACCATACAAAAGATTTCAGTTACATGGGATTGGCTCACTGATTTTACAAAACTTGGGAACTCGAGATCAAGGACTACTTGCAACGCTTCTGCATTTTTTGTAGCGGCTTGCACAACATTTTCGAAGCATAAACACGATCCTCCAAACAACCCCAGTAACCACTGAGATCCATGGCATTTAAACAGAAAAATTAAAACCTGCAAAGTGTCAAAACAACAATAGCTTCTTGCGCATGTTGATGCTAACGTGTCATTATCTTTAGATTAAAATATTCGGACACCATAAATTCGTACTTCCCAACTCTCTTTGGTATCCTTTTTGTGCTAACAAGTGCTGGAGAGGTGACACCAATAACAATAGTTGAGTTACATATGACACATCAAAGTTACACAACTTTGATGTACCAGTGATTAACAAGAGTTCTATAAAACCTAGATTAGTAAAGGTCTACCTCATATAGGAAAAATCAAACGTAAATCTCTAGTTTCACATACCCAATTCGAGGTCCAAACTCCTCGTCCTTTGCTGAAATTGTTTTCTCCCACGCACTGGAGCTGGAGCTGCTTCTTATCTCTCTCCTTCCCTCTCGACTTCGTTCTCCTTCTTTACCAGTTCTCTCACTTTCTCTGTGGTTTTCTTTTCTTATTCTAGTATTTTTTATGAATGTGTATGAAAATATATTTTTTTGTAGCGGGAATGTGAGAACAAATCCCTCCTACCAAGAAGGGACAAGATTGCCACCGCAGTACCACACCAATTGGGGGGGGGGATTTCGGAAAAGCCCTCTAACTTTTTACAAATTTAGTTACAATCCACTCAAATCATGATACTATAACCAAGTCCTCTTAATTAAAATAAAGAAAGGTTTAGCTATTACACTAGCCACCACCCTTATCCCAACCTCCAAACTCAACCAATTTGCCGATCTTTTCACCCACATCATCGTCAGAGACGTCAACCACCACTGCCAATGCCCGAAATCTCGTTCTCCGCCACTGTTGATGTAAATCTATCTCCCTCCCAACCTCTGCAACCCTCTCCCCCGCAAAAGACGTCACCTTTCCTTCCTCCAACACCTCAACCCTCCATTTTTCACAACTTTGTTTGGTCCAGTTTCAACCGGACTGATCGATTCGATCCAATTTCAAACCGGATGAAGCCCATCTGGAACGGTTCGGGTTGGTTTTGAACCAGTGTTCACCCCTACCTGTGGGTCCATGATTGTTTTCTTTTATTAAAATTGTAGTTTATCTCTTACGTTTTTTTCACAACGAGAAAGAAAATCTACATAAATGCAACTTCCAAATATTTTCTAGGCTAATGCCACTCTTGGGGATTGAACATGTTACCTTTGACATAGGAGATATTTATTGTACTGGTGAATTACTCGTAGGTGTTCATTATCGTTTTATGTTTGAGCCGAAACACGTTACGCCTTTATTCCAAACTTTGGAAATAGACACTTACCCTCTCTTCCATTGTGATTTTGAAAAGTTGCCTCCCATGTTTTTTTATTTTGTTTCAAATTTTCAAACATTAATACACATTTCTCTATAACATGAAGCACACTTTTTTTATGTTTTTCTGTTTTTTGGTCCAATCACTAAGGACGTGTTTGGATGTGGGCGTAGGAGGTGTGGTTTTTATAGAAACTTACTGTTGCACAACAACTCACATCCAAATAGGAGATTGATTCTCGTTAAACCTGAAACCAAGTTTTGACTTGTTTTCCCTTTTGCATATAGAAACTAGAAACACGTTGGACCCGTTTCTTGTGGTTGTCTGACTGTAGCAGGTCTCTATCGTACATCAACGCCCCCAACATTTCGTTGAATTACAGTAACTGCCATCGACTTAGTTATGACCTTGCCCTTGCAATTTAGGACAATGACATGCCATGTCCCAAGGAAACAATAAATAAACGTTCCTAAAGCTCACTCACCCAAACTTTACCTTCTTCTTGCGTGTTGGTGGAGGTGATCAAGAGAAGGTGTTTGTCGACCAGAGCTTAGTTGTCCATTCGTTGCCCTATTCTGACGCGGCTCCCATCTCACCTCTTGCCCTCGGTACCGTAGGTTTGTCTCTGTCTTCCTATTCATTGTTCTCCTCCGTTCGTTTCGGGGTTAAAAATGTTCTCTTTAAATTTTATTTCCTCATCTACAGTGGAGGTATGCACGAGGGCATGTTTTGAAATTTTTGGGAAACATTAGTTTTGGGTGAGGTCGAGCATGCCTCGAATCTTTCTAATTGGTCGAACGAGAACTCCCTCGTTAATTTGTTAGCATATCCACATATAATATGGTGTCATTAATTTGACGACTGATGTAGTTTTCATTTTTTGGTTTTCAAGGTGAAGTTGTTGGTGTACTATGTCGATATGTTTGACCTGCTTTATAGGTGAATAATTAAAAGGACTTTAAGTAAAAAATATGCTTGCATGTCTCCAATAACGGTAGTAAATTTGTTGCCTCCACAATGTCAAATGTGTAGCATCTTTTGCCATTACAACTCTAACACTTCATTAAGTTAGTTTTAGTGGGACTATATTATTAGTCACTAGATGCACACGAAACTGCATGTATTTACCCTAGCTTTACAAAATTGTTTACAGTCAATGGACCCAGGTAGGCTACAAAGGCTTTTAGAGGATGACGAGGATGATGAATTACTGGTACTTAGTATGCTAGCCTGCATAGATGAGTACATTAAGACATCCCTACTGAAGACGCCCGTGCACATCGCCCCTTTGACTGGAAATGTGAAAATGTTAGACATGTTATCCGGACATTGGCGGGTATATTACGACACTTGTAGGATGCACAAGCGAGTTTTCCTCAGACTCTGCCACATTTTGAAATCAAGAGACCTACTACAACCGACCCGTGACATTAGCGTTGAAGAACAGTTGCACATGTTCTTATACACTTTAGGCCACGCACACGCTAATAGGTCATTGCAAGACCTCTTTCAACATTCGGGGGAAATAATTAGTAGACATGTTAACAATGTCCTACGTGCCCTCACCACTTGGGCATGCGATATTATTCAGCCCACGGATTCACTATCAGAAACACCCCAATACATCCACGAGTACAAAGGTGGGAAATTTTACCATTTTTTCAAAGATTGTGTGAGGGCACTGGATGGAACACACGTGGATGTGTTCGTTCCTAAAGAAAAGCAACTAGCTTATCGTTCAGGTCAAGACGCGAAGCACACAACCCAAAATGTCTTAGCAATCTGCGATTTCAATATGCGATTCACTTTTGCAATCTCCGGATGGGAGGGTAGTGCTCACGACAGTCGAATTTTAAATCAGGCCCTATACGACCCAACTTACAACTTCCCACTACCCCCAAACGGTAACCCCTTACTTTGTGATTACTATTTCGTTAAGGTGGATATACTTATTGTAGTTAATGATGACTTTCTATCCACTTGCCAGATAAATACTACATTATCGACGCCGGTTATCCTAATCGAAAGGGTTTCCTGGCTCTTTATCAGGGAACTCGGTACCACCTACCTAAAATTCGTGCATCTCGACCACAAGGTAGACAAGAGTTGTTCAATAGCATGTACTCTTCCCTCAGAAACGTGATAGAGAAAGCTTTTGGGGGTGTTAAAGAAATGTTGGGCTTTGTTAACCCACATGGGTCCTTATCTTTTAAAATCACAAGCTCTCTTCGTACAAGTAGGAACGGCACTCTACAACTTCATAATAGATGAGAGGAATGACGAGTTGATGGAGGAAGCTGAAAATTTGGTTGATACGGGTGACCCAATGAGATTGTCTCGTCATGAAACTACGAACGTTAGGGATGAAGTCAATATGACACACTTGAGGGACCTTATTTGCGACGCAATTGTATCTTCCAACAGAAGCCTCTAAACTATTGATGCATTGCATACATTGCATCATATGTCTTTCATTTAGATCACTTTTACATCAATAAATGCTACTAAGGTATGTGTTTAGTCTTATTTACAGAATACAGGGACCTGAATGCAATTTACCCATATCCCGAGCATAAACGCGTGCGGAAGACTCATTTCTATCATAAAGACCAAGCTCAAGATTATCGGGTTTCAAGTGGAAATGTTTCCAAGCATAAAAGCATTCAAGACCTAATTATAAAAAGAACAAGGGCTTGAGCACAAAAGTAGTCGGGGACTTGATTGCAAAAAGACAAGGACCTAATTGCAATTCGCGAGTTATTATGGAGAAAATCTAATGAAAAATCAATGTAGTTCTCCAAACATATAAAGGAATTAATCCGGAGCTCAAAAGAATGGAAAGAATCAATCCAGACGCGCAAAGGAGGATCAAATCATACCATAAACTACCAGCAAAAATCCGGATTAAATCAGAGAAGATTGTGCGGCGAAATCGCCGCATATCACATACATTGTGCGGCGGAAACGCCGCCCCCTCAGCGATCTGTGTGCTCCAATTTTGTCCAGTCGTGTCTGGACACGTGTACTCTCCAATTCTATACTTAGGTCTCTTGTAACAACTATAAATAGCCCCGAGAACGATGTTAGAAGGGTCCTTGGTCCTTAACCTTAGTTTTATTTTTAGTCTTAGTTTTGTATTCTTCTTTTTAGTAATAAAATTCTGTCTTTTGTTTCTTGTTTTTAATTTTCTTTTGTAATGCCTCTAGGATCCTTTCTTCCTCCCTCCATGAGTTTCTAACTCTTTCCAAAGGGTGGAGGTGACGGATTTAGGGTGAAGAGAAGACGAATAAAAGTTATTATTTTAATTTTGTGTTAGTATATTTTGATTACTTGAGTTTGTGTTAAATCATTTATCATGTAATGCTTCATAACTAACATGATTTATTATAAGTTTCTGAAATCTCTAATCTAAACCTCCACCCGACGGAATTCACCTCTTTGTTCTTGTTTTAGTTTTAATTGTTCTTGTTCTTGCTTTAGATAATTAAAACCCAAAAATCTCAAAACCCAATTATTTCTTCTCTCCTTCTTTCCCCCAATCGAAATCACATTAATAACAAATCTCTCACTCCTTGTGTTCGACCCGTATTTGCCACGTCTTCATTGACGCCGTGCACTTGCGGTATAAATTTAATTCTCATCAAGTTTTTGGCGCCGTTGCCGGGGAGGCGACGCAGATTTTGTTTATTTTTGTGTTTCCGATTTTATTCTGTTTATCTGTGCGCGATCTAAATATTTGGATTTGTGTTTCAGGAGACAACAGAGTGCACGGCGAAATCTGGGCACCTTCTGAGCTTAACGAGCGGCGGAATCGCCGCACACCAAGAACAACTTGCGGCGGAATCGCCGCCTATTTGGAGCATCTGGGCTTCAAAATTTTCTGGGACGCGACTCATCTCTGGGTGGACGCGTGAAGCTACTGAAATTTCGAGAGCGGACGGCGAACCCGACTGAGCATTGCATAGGTAACCTTTGTTGCCTCTTTTCATCGTAATTTCTATTTTCAGAAAATTTTCTTTTATTAGAATTGCACGTATTAGGGCAAAAATTCCATAATCGGCAATAATTCAACTCTGACCTAAAATTGGCAAAATTAGAAAGGCCTTAGTGCATGCATCATCTAGTGTTTTGCATGCATTATTCTTGCTAAATTCTTGCAAATCAATTTCTGTTGAAGAGTGCTGGAGTCAAGGTACGTATCGTGGTTTTCATCGATTGCATTTAAGCATATAATCTAGTTTGCATACAACCTTGCAATTGCCCCCCTCTAAAGACCATTGTTTGACTATCTTTGCTAGATCTAAGTTAAATTATCTTAAAGGCAACTCCGTAGGCAAAGATACGGTGGGGATTTCATCACCCTTCCGTGGCCCAAAAATCACAATCCTAAAGTGTCACCCAAGCCTTAAAATTAAAATCAATTAGACATTGACCCCTAAGGACTCGGACTCATTTAAGGAGAAGAATTTGTTTGACTTGCTATGACCTGAAGTCGATTGAATTTAATTTGGTGTCTAGAAAGTGTTTTTGTGTTGACGTAAGTCTTCCAAGCGAAGTGGTTGTCTAATTGGCACCGACTCTGTCGGAAGCGCCCCCACTAGCTATACACGGCATGGCCAAGTTGGTTTGATTAGTGAGGGAGGTGAATCAAGAGAATCAATTCGACTCAACCAGTTAGGAGTCGTCTAGATCTAAGCGACACTAGGTCTAGGATTGTTTGAACAGTGCTTTCTTAGGAATTTTCTGACCAACCCTCTTTCTATCTTTAGAGTTAGGTTCCCTTCTCATCTGAGTCTTCTTTCTCTTCTCACCTAAATTCTCTAGATTAGGATTCCTTTCTCATCTTTCCCCATTCTATTGTTTGTTTCCCTTTTTGAAAAAAAACGAAAATTAAAAAAAAAATTAATTAATTCTTGAAATTAAATTTGGAATTTAAATTTCGAATTTGAATTCAAAAATTGATTCAACCCGGTGCACTCAGATTTGGATTCGGGACTTGAGTAATTAACTCTCACGAGTTCATCTAGATTCCAGTCTAGAGCTTAGCCCCAATCCATCTGATGCACCACCTCACCCGGATCCAATGGATGAGAACGTAGTGGACCCGCCTGTTGCACAACCTATAACTCTGAGGGATCGATGCTATCCAGCGATGGCTGCTCAGCCATCGTGCATCGTTATGCCCACCATCCCGGGTCGCGACTTCGAACATAAGGCACAATACATGAGTATGTTGCCTAAGTTCACCTCTAGGGAAGACCCATATCTCTTCCTTAGAGAATTTGAGGAAATCTGCTCTCTTATGCAATACCAGCATATCCCTGAGGAGGCAGTGTGTCTGAAATTCGTGCCTCTAGCACTAAAGGACGACGCTAAGAAATGGCTATATAGTCTAGCCGAAAGATCTATTAGGAGTTGGGCTGAGTTTGTTCAAGTATTCCTGAAAAAATATTTCCCCAACCATAAGACTATGAGGATTAGGAATGAAATTGTTGCATTCGTTCAGTCTGAGAGCGAGTCGTTCTATTCCTATCTAGAAAGATTCAAAAGTGTTCTGACCCAATGCCCTCATCATGGAATTCCAAGATGACAATTATGCCAAATTATTTATGAGGGATTGACACCCACATCTAGGGTTATGGTAGAATCCGTAAGCCAAGGGAACTTTATGTCGAAAAATGAAAATGATGCCTGGACTTTCCTTGAGTTTGTGTTAAATCATTTATGATGTAATGCTTCATAACTAACATGATTTATTATAAGTTTCTGAATTCTCTAATCTAAACCCTAAATCTAAACCTCCACCCGACGGAATTCACATCTTTGTTCTTGTTTTAGTTTCAATTGTTCTTGTTCTTGCTTTAGATACTTAAAACCCAAAAATCTCAAAACCCAATTATTTCTTCTCTCCTTCTTCCCCTTAATCGAAAAATCACACAAATAACACGATCTCTCCCTCCTTGTGTTCGACCCGTATTTGCCACGTCTTCATTGACGCCGTGCACTTGCGGTATAAATTTAATTCTCATCAAGTTTTTGGCACCGTTGCCGGGGAGGCGACGCAGATTTTCTTTTTGTTGATTTCGATTCTATTCTGTTTATCTTGTGCGCGATCTAAGTATTTGGATTTGTGTTTCAGGAGACAACAGAGTGCGTGACGAAATCTGAACGCAGTCTGAGCAATAAGGGCGGCGGAATCGCCGCATATTAAGAGCAACCTGCGGCGGAATCGCCGCACACCTGAAGCTTCTGGGCTTCAACTTTTTCTGGGACGCGACTCATCTCTGGGTGGACGCGTAGAGCTACTGAAATTTTGAGAGCGGGCGGCAAACCCGACTGAGCATCGCGTAGGTAACTTTTGTTGCCTTTTTCCTCGTAATTTCTATTTTCAGAAAATTTCCTTTTCGTAGAACTGCATGTGTTAGGGCAAAATTCCATAATTGGCAATAATTCAACTCTGACCTAAAATTAGCAAAATTAGAAAGGCCTTAGTGCATGCATCATCTAGTGTTTTGTATGCATTATTCTTGCTAAATTCTTGCAAATCAATTTCTGTTCAAGAGTGCTGGAGTCAAGGTACGTATCGTGGTTTTCATCGATTGCATTTAAGCATATAATCTAGTTTGCATACAACCTTGCAATTGCCCCCCTCTAAAGACCATTGTTTGACTATCTTTGCTAGATCTAAGTTAAATTATCTTAAGGGCAACTCCGTAGGCAAAGATACGGTGGGGATTTCATCACCCTTCCGTGGCCCAAAAATCACAATCCTAAAGTGTCACCCAAGCCTTAAAATTAAAATCAATTAGACATTGACCCCTAAGGACTCGGACTCATTTAAGGAGAAGAATTGGTTTGACTTGCTATGACCTGAAGTCGATTGAATTTAATTTGGTGTCTAGAAAGTGTTTTTGTGTTGACGTAAGTCTTCCAAGCGAAGTGGTTGTCTAATTGGAACTGACTCTGTCGGAAGCGCCCCCACTATCTATACACGGCCTGGCCAAGTTGGTTTGATTAGTGAGGGAGGTGAATCAAGCGAATCAATTCGACTCAACCAGTTAGGAGTCGTCTAGATCTAAGCGACACTAGGTCTAGGATTGTTTGAACCGTGCTTTCTTAGGAATTTTCTGACCAACCCTCTTTCTATCTTTAGAATTAGGTTTCCTTTCTCATCTGAGTCTTCTTTCTCTTCTCACCTAAATTCTCTAGATTAGGATTTCTTTCTCATCTTGCCCCATTCTATTGTTTGTTTCCCTTTTGAAAAAAAACATAAAAAAAACGAAAATTAAAAAAGAAGATATTTGTAATTAATTCTTGAAATTAAATTTGGAATTTAAATTTGGAATTTGAATTCAAAAATTGATTCAACCCGGTGCACTCATATTTGGATTCGGGACTTGAGTAATCGACTCTCACGAGTTCATCTAGATTCCAGTCTGGAACTTAGCCCCAATCCACCTGTTGCACCACCTCACCCAGATCCAATGGGTGAGAACGTAGTGGACCCACCTGTTGTGCAACCCATAACTCTGAGGGATCGATGCTATCCAGCGATGGCTGCTCAGCCATCGTAAATCGTTATGCCCACCATACCGGGTCGTGACTTCGAACTTAAGGCACAATACATGAGTATGTTGCCTAAGTTCACCTCTAGGGAAGACCCATACCTCTTCCTTAGAGAATTTGAGGAAATCTGCTCTCTTATGCAATACCAGCATATTCCTGAGGAGGCAGTGCGTCTGAAATTCGTGCCTCTAGCACTGAAGGATGACGCTAAGAAATTGCTATATAGTCTAGCCGAAAGATCTATTAGGAGTTGGGCTGAGTTTGTTCAAGTATTCCTGAAAAAATATTTTCCCAACCATAAGACTATGAGGATTATGAATGAAATTGTTGCATTCGTTCAGTCCGAGAGCGAGCCGTTCTATTCCTATCTAGAAAGATTCAAAAGTGTTCTGACCCAATGCCCTCATCATGGAATTCCGAGATGGCAATTATGTCAAAGTATTTATGAGGGATTGACACCCACATCTAGGGTTATGGTAGAATCCGTAAGCCAAGGGAACTTTATGTCGAAAAATGAAAATGATGCCTGGACTTTCCTTGAGGAATTAGCTGAAAACAGTATGCAATGGGACAATGCTAGAACACCGCTTAACCTGAGTATTGGATCTAGAATAGCAAGTCAACCCAAACCAGGTGTCTTAGTTGTAGATGCCAACATAGCGGCTGAAGAAAAACTAGCTACCCTTATGCGCAGAATGGAAAGTTTAGAGCTGCAAACCCAAAACCGAGTGAATCAAGCCTCGACTATCCCGTGCTCTAGATGTGGTCAGACTGGTCATGTAATGGAGGATTGTGCGGAATGGGACCAAGTTAATGCCATGTATAACCATGCTAGAAATGACCCATACGCATCAACCTATAACTCGGGTTGGCGTAATAATTCCAATTTCTCATCAAACCAACAGGGTCAACCTCCTAGACAACAACCAAACCCGTATAACCAAAATAATACATCATCTGGGTTTACTAACAATAACGATCATGAGGTTAGGTTGACAAGCTTGGAAAATTTGATGAAAACTTTTATACAAACAACCAACCAGGCCTTCCAAAGGCTAGAGACACAAGTCAGCCAACTAGCACAAATAGTAGGTGAAAGAGAAAAGGGTCGGTTTCCAAGTCAACCTGAGGTGAACCCTAGATCTAATAATTCTTATCAATCCTATCAAGCACCTTCAGGAAATAACAACCCTAGACCGGTTCAAATGGTTAATGAGGAATGACCGTTCCAACAAATAAATGTTGTAGTGTCATTACGGTCCGGAAGACAGATTGATAATAATGTGGTAAATCCTAGAACATCTAATCAATCGAGCCATCAAGCTACCACATATGACCTAACCATTGAACCCGACGTCCAATCTGAAACGCCCAACCCACCTACTCAACCTGAACCCATAACTCAACCTGAACCTGAGCGAGTCTATGTTCCTAAAGCCTCATTCCCCAATAGACTCAAAAAGAACTCAAGTGCACAAATAGAGAAAATCTTGGAAGTATTTAAGCAAGTTAAGGTGAACATTCCACTCTTAGACATGATTCAACAAATACCTGCTTATGCTAAATTCTTAAAAGATTTGTGCACTAAAAAGAGAAAAACGAACGTACCAAAGAAGACATTCTTAACTGCAAACATAAGTTCTATTTTGTCCAACACATCTCCTATAAAATATAAGGATCCTGGGTGTCCCACAATTTCTTGTGCAATAGGAGATACTTATATCAACAAAGCCCTTCTAGACCTTGGTGCTAGTGTTAACCTACTCCCGTACTCTGTCTATGAGCAAATGAACCTTGGTCCACTAAAACCCTCTAAGACAACCCTTCAATTTGCTGATTGTTCTATTAAGAAACCAAGAGGTATAGTCGAGGATGTTTTGATCAAGGTTGGTGACTTCATTTACCCAGTGGATTTTGTCGTAATAGATACCGCACCTGTTGTAAATCCTAATCGACAAATCCCTGTAATTCTAGGCAGACCCTTTTTAGCCACTTCTGAAGCATTGATAAACTGTCGAAATGGGCTCATGCAATTATCTTTCGGGAACTTAAAAGCTGAATTTAATATCTTTCATGTTGATAGTGAGCCAGAAATAATATGCAATCAAAGTGATGTTGTGATGAGAGCACATATCTATCAGATTTCTGAATTAAATAAATCATCACAAAATCAAAAAGGAAGTAAGAAAAATGGGAGTAATTCTTCGACACACCCACCATCACTCAAGCAAATAAGAGAACCTATTTATGTGAGGGGGGTGGAACCTGGGACTCAGGACTCTCATTGCAACATGGGGAACAATTCAACTGGATACATGCACCAATATGGTGTCATTCAATCCAGTTCTGACTATGGTTGACTTTGAGCAAATTCCATCCTTCCACCGCAGTTCACCAAGGTAATAAGTGCATTTGCTTTATATTTGCATACATTGAGGACAATGCATGATTTATGTGTGGGGGGTGTTTATGTATATATTTATCTATATATCTGTCGTTTATTTCAAAAAAAAATAAAAAAAAATCAATGTTTCATGACATAGCTTAAGATTGGACTGCCAAAACCCGTGTACAAATTGCATTGAGTTTTTGTTCCTTATTATATAGTTCTGCTTGTAGAAATTATGACATAAATCTAAGTTCCAAAGAAATAACTCATTGCCCTTTAAGATATGTATGCACTTAAATTGGATGAATCAAATCTTTGAAGTGGTTGATAAAAAGCAGAGGTTGAGGAAAATATACCGGGAAGTGTGGACTTCTAATAGCAATTAAGCCTTGAGGAAAATAAAAGTAAAAATAAAGGAATAAAGTGAGGAAAACACATTTTGCAAAATGACTACAAAAACCCAAGCCTTTGAGTCACTGGTCCGTAGGGGTATCTTGAAACCCGGTAACTTGAGTCTACCAGCTCGGGATTATCGACCAAACTCGCTACACGAATGCAAAAAGGGTAAAAGTGTCAAAAAGCAATTGTGTTGAATCACGGAAGAAAGAATATATATATATATATATATATATATATACTCAAGGCCCAAAGCTAAAAGAATGATCCATACCATGGTTGATCCGAATGATACTTCACCACCAGAGGAGGCGTGCAAAATAATTTAAGTGATATCATGTGTAGAGGGGTTAGTGGTGTGAATGTTGGAGGAACAAAGACCAAGTCATATTTTTAATGAGTTAGATTCATATAATGAGCATACAAGAATTCGAAGTGCGATGTATAAGGTTGAGGTGGAGATATTAAGAGCTATTAATGGAATGTTGATTTAAGACTTTGTGGGTATGTCAACTGAAAACCCTCACGAGACAAAACTCGTCCTCTAAGGAAACTTGGAAGTTTAAAGGCTTGTTGCACATGCTAAGTGCAACCGTGATTCCTACGAAAGTGAGTTAGGATTTCCGTGTTTTTATTTTTCGTATATTCTGTTTTGCTAGGGACTAGCAAAATCTAGGTGTGGGGGTATTTGATGCATTGCATACATTGCATCATATGTCTTTCATTTAGATCACTTTTACATCAATAAATGCTACTAAGGTATGTGTTTAGTCTTATTTACAGAATACAGGGACCTGAATGCAATTTACCCATATCCCGAGCATAAACGTGTGCGGAAGACTCATTTCTATCATAAAGACCAAGCTCAAGATTATCGGGTTTCAAGTGGAAATGTTTCCAAGCATAAAAGCATTCAAGACCTAATTACAAAAAGAACAAGGACTTGAGCACAAAAGTAGCCGGGGACTTGATTGCAAAAAGACAAGGACCTAATTGCAATTCACGAGTTATTATGGAGAAAATCTAAAGAAAAATCAATGTAGTTCTCCAAACATATAAAGGAATTAATCCGGAGCTCAAAAGAATGGAAAGAATCAATCCAGACGCGCAAAGGAGGATCAAATCATACCATAAACTACCAGCAAAAATCCGGATTAAATCAGAGAAGATTGTGCGGCGAAATCGCCGCATATCACATACATTGTGCGGCGGAAACGCCGCCCCCTCAGCGATCTGTGTGCTCCAATTTTGTCCAGTCGTGTCTGGACACGTGTACTCTCCAATTCTATACTTAGGTCTCTTGTAACAACTATAAATAGCCCCGAGAACGATGTTAGAAGGGTCCTTGGTTCTTAACCTTAGTTTTATTTTTAGTCTTAGTTTTGTATTCTTCTTTTTAGTAATAAAATTCTGTCTTTTGTTTCTTGTTTTTAATTTTCTTTTGTAATGCCTCTAGGATCCCTTCTTCCTCCCTCCATGAGTTTCTAACTCTTTCCAAAGGGTGGAGGTGACAGATTTAGGGTGAAGAGAAGACGAATAAAAGTTATTATTTTAATTTTGTGTTAGTATATTTTGATTACTTGAGTTTGTGTTAAATCATTTATCATGTAATGCTTCATAACTAACATGATTTATTATAAGTTTCTGAAATCTCTAATCTAAACCCTAAATCTAAACCTCCACCCGACGGAATTCACCTCTTTGTTCTTGTTTTAGTTTTAATTGTTCTTGTTCTTGCTTTAGATAATTAAAACCCAAAAATCTCAAAACCCAATTATTTCTTCTCTCCTTCTTTCCCCCAATCGAAATCACATTAATAACAAATCTCTCACTCCTTGTGTTCGACCCGTATTTGCCACGCCTTCATTGACGTCGTGCACTTGCGGTATAAATTTAATTCTCATCAAATATGTATTGAAATTTGATTATGTTGTACCCAATTCGTACTACGATTGGTTGTCGGTTTTATTGTAGAACATTAATTTCCTGCTGCGTATTATCTTTATTTCAATGAAATTGCAACCACCTCCAGTTGAGTGGTTGTTGTTATTAAAATGTACAAGTTCCTGCATTTTTGTGTCAATTTGTTTCACTATTCTCTCTTACGAATAACATTGTACAATTACTTTACGTTGTCTCTTTCGTAACTCCACAGGGAATTCAGACATGGACAATTTTGATGCAGATTCCTTCTCGCAAAAGCAAAGCAATGGATCACTGATGCACCGCCTTTTCCCAACAGACCAAAACTCAAATTTGGTCGGGTATTCATTCACTTTTGAGGATATTTACAAGGCCAACAACTGTGAGGCAGCCGTAGTTGGGTCATCCACTGTGGAAGGCTCCTAACATGATTACAACGTTTGCGGGGTTGAGCCGCCATTGATGTGTCTGGATGCTTCCTTGCCTGTAATAAGGGAGCCCCGTAAGGAGGGAAGAACTGCTCATTGGACGGAAGATAGACATGCTCTTTTTGTTCGTCTTTGCGTGGAAGAGGTCAGAGCGGGAAACAGGTCTGCCACGTGTCTAAACGCCGCCAGGCGAAACAACCTACTTAAGAAATTCAACACCTTCACCAATTTATGCTACTCCTGGGATCAGATGAAAACCCACTGGAACAATGAGAAGAGAATGTACAGTACGTGGAAGTGGTTGAAGCAACAAACTGGATTGGGCTGGGACGAAGCTCGAGGAACCTTCTCTATGGATGAACAATGGTGGAAAGACAACGCATCGGTGAGTAAATAATTTGTCAAAGTAAATTTCAGTAATGTTTTCCCTCTAATATATGTAGGGCTGTCAAGTTCTGCTCGGGATCGATAGATCGCTCGATGTTCGCTCGATTTTGCTCTGGTTTTGCTCGAAATTGCTCGGATCGGTTAGTAACGAGCCGAGCACGAGCAGACCCCGCTCGCTCGATGCTCGCTCAATTATCGCTCGAAACCTGATTACTATATCCAATTATTTGATTAACCTGAATATTCTATCCAATTACCTGATCGGTAAAATGTTAAACTCATTAAATAAACTAATTTACCAAACCCAACAATCCATTTAACAAACCAAACCAAAATACTCATTAGAATCAAAACCATATTAGTACTAAACTTTTCATTTTTTTTCATTATTATTTTTTTCTCATTCTTTTCTACACCAAAAGTTCAAATAAATTAAGGTTTCGGTCAGGTAGATGATCTTATTTATAAGATGTTGATCTTGTGAGTTGTCCTACAATTTAGAAGATTGTGTTTGATTTTAATATTGTGTTGATTTTGTTTGATCCAAGTGTATAATCTTATTTATAAGATGTTATGTTGTCGTATAATTTATAAGATTGTGTTTTATTTTAGTTGTTAATTGTAAGATTGTGTTAGTAACTATTATTATATTTGTCTTAAGTAATTTTATAATTTACTTATTAGGACAACATTATTAGGAATTCAATACCAAAAAAATGGTTTAGGTTAACGAGCCGCTCGTGAGCCGCTCGCGAGCAGATCGAACCGAGCACGAGCAGAATTTTCCGCTCGAAACCCTTAACGAGCCGATCTTGAGCAGACTCGGATCGCTCGTTTAGAGATCGATTACACCCTTAAATATATGTAACCCTTCAATATTTCCTGCACAGAGCCACAAATATTTGACCAACTTCAAATACGCACATTTACCATACGAGGAAGAAATGTGATTCATCTTCAACAATGGTTTGGCCGAAGGTGATGCCGACATATATCTGAGAAGAACAAGGACAAAGAACCGCCTACCCTCCACCGACAGCAATTCATCCCATGCAAGCATAACTGAGCTAGCAGGAGTCGAAGAGGGTAGTGGCGATTCCGGAGACAACAATTTACTCCCAAGTGGTTGTAACAAGAAGGCTACCGTACAAAACAAAAAAGAAAGAACAAAGAAACCCCGCATCCCACCATTCGTGCAGTACTTGGGTGAGAAGATTACCAATGTCTTCGAAGTGCTAGCTCAAAAGAAGATCTTATTTTCCGAGGTCAGTTCCCAACGAAGACCTCCAACAGTTGCAGATATAGGAGAGTGCTTGGAAAATTCTAAGTAATGTGGCATGGTTCCTGGTACTCAAGACTGGGTGGACTTGAGCGAGGTCTTTGAATCTGTGACAAAGAGAGAGGTATTTGGGGTATTAGGTGATGTGGACAGTCGAACGTTGTGGTTAGTGAAGGAGTTGGGGAAACTAAGGAAGCTGAGGTAGTAGTCGTAGTGGTTATCTTATTTCAATTGTTCATGGAACATATAATGATTTGTTTGTTCTTAGAGCGTTGTACGTTTTTATTTATTGCTGAACATGTTGTGAGTCTTATTTTCGAACTCCGTAGATGTAATTTCGTTACATATTGTATGTGGCATTTTGAAAAATGTTTAGATGCAATTTCGTAACGTATTTTGTGCTGCATGTTAACAAATTCCTGGCCATTTCACGCGTGTTTTTTAATTTTAGTTTCTACTTTCAACTCAGAGAAGCGGAAAGTTTGTTTGGGGTCAGTAGTTAAACTTAAACCAACATTCGAAGGATTAAACACTTCTAACCCAAAATAACCAAACGCCAACAACTACTCCAGTGACTAAAGCTTGGTTTCGAAAACCAATTTTGCATGCAGCTAAAGCCGTCGACCGTTTTCGATAACGAATTTTGTCTATTATCCCAAATGTTAAGGTAACAGCCTCCAAACAAAAAACGACAACAACTACTTCACCTACTGTATTTCACTTCACAACTAGTTGGGAAAAACCAAGCAAGACAACCATACGAAAAGGAGGCCACCGATGACATTACATTTCTGAACATTTTTATACATACATAGCCAAATATTGTAATATATTAAACATTCCACAATGCCTTAAACCAAAAATGTGGAGGTTGTAATATTACACGAAGCCATTGCGTTCACCCAAAAAATTGCCAGACGCCATGTACTTCGTCCAAAACAACGTACTAATTTATTAGTAATTACACTCCCGTCTTAGGTACACATTCCCTGAATCCCTCCTTCACGAGAAGCGGTACGAGGTAAGGGTTGGGCATAGTAGGCACAACTGCAGTTGGGGTGGGTCGGTTGGGGGTCTCCTGCATCGTTAGGTGTCCGCAAGTACCACACCACAACTCGTCGAACTCGTTCTCCTTTTGCTGCACAGTATTCATCAGATCTGAAATCATAGCATCGGTCCAATTTTGTTAAACGTTATGTTTATGTTACAAAGTGGGAAAGTAGTTCTACAAGAAAACGTAGAAGTAGTAGTAGTACTAATAGTATCGATTTGCTTATTGTGGGACATATTTTAACGAGATTGGGTGCACTGTCAATTTCTGTTAAATACGGTCATACAAACATTGGTTGGTCAGATGGCATATATGATTCAGTTTGCTTAGTGGGAAAAGTTTTGGTTATTTTATGCTTAGTTGGGAGTTTGACAAATCCTATGTTACATGAGAAAAACTCAAACCATAGTGAATTTCAATTTGGTCAGCTACAAACCCACCAACTGAAGATATGATGCAACAATTTTTTGGCTAAAACAACGTAGAAGCGCACAAAGAACATCGAAGCTTGAATGCTTTAGGTACTAAATCAGCAAATGCAACTCAAACAACTTATGTACTACTACAAATGCGACTCAAGAACAACCAAACATTTCATAATCATCTACTAAGTCCAGTACTTAAATTATAAACATGTCGTTACATACCAATTGGGACAATTTTGAGAGGTGCAGGGGACGATATGCATTTCCTTTCCACAGCGTCCAGTCGAAGCTGCATACTATAAAAGAGCTTCCAAAACATTTTCATTTTCACGACCATCTTCCGTCTGCAGGAGACATGGAGTCCTCCTCGACGAGGAAACGACCATGGAGTCCTCCTCGACGATGAAACGACAACGCACGTTAGGCTTCAAAGTAAGACAGAAACATGAGATGGTAGTTAGAGATTGCACGTCGATCAGATATTTTCAGAAACAATAACATAACATGCAGAAGGGAAAGCACGTCATTACCGGGTGAGACGGTGCCCCACACATGAAGATGAAGGTGTTGTTGGGCGCATGTTCTTTGCGCGCCAAGAACCCGCAGAAGCAGACCGAAAGGTGATGGCCAGTGGAAACACTCTTCTGCCCATCAAGGATCACCATTTCGCGAGCGAGGGTGGAGGGGAAGAACGTTGGACTATAGGCCGAAAGTGTGGGGAAGAAATGAAAAGCCACTTCGTTTAGGGAGGGAAGAAATGTGAATGCTTTGGGAAACGAATTGAAGGGGTATTTTCGACAATTACCATCGACATGATTGTTCCAGTTTCTTCAAAACACCACACACCCAAACACCCATCCGGTAATCTGAGAAACCAAAGTTGAAAATCGATACTGTAGCTAACCCATGTCAGTCCACGGTTTTCCAGAAACATCACCCAGAAAAACACACATCCAAACGTGGCCTAAGTTAAACTAAAAGGTTGCACGTGTGAAGAAGATGGGGTTAAAAGAATACGTGGCAACTTTGCCAAAGTCACGAAGGGTCTGTTTGGTTCAAGGCGGTAGGAGTGTTGGCGGTGGGGTTTTATTCGCTTTTGACCCGAGTAAAAAAGATACTCCAAACAACAAATTTATGTTGGTGGTTGGCATTAGCGATGAGTTTTTTTGATAGTGTATGCTTTTGGGGGAGAAGATGTGGACGTTGAGGGTTTTTTGTGTTGTGCTTCCAACTTTGTGGTGGAAGATAATTCTCATTTTGGTTCCCATGGCTGCATTGACCACAAGGGGCCTGATGCCAAACTGTGCCAAAGGGGATGGGAAGTAAATGCTTATGTTTAAAAGATATGGTGGAAAGTGTTTAGGGTCTAAGGTTAGGGCACAAAATGCAAATTAACATTTTTAAGTTTTTCAATATTTGTTACAGTACAAAGTAAAATAAATTGAACTTTCAATGGCAACATTTATCCATGAGTGTAATTTCCGAAATGACATAGTACATATATAAGGCCCTAAAGGAGTTCAAATGAGTCCAACACCTTGTTTGCAGATGGATAATTCCCTTTGGTAACAAAATGCTACCTAAACACCTCTTCACGTTAGCAGCACGATTGAAGGAGCATTTGGATTTGCCTTACAAAAGTGGTCCAGAAGACTAGAAGAACCAAAAGGGAAATACATTTTTGTGTTGAGAATTTTTACATCGTTGCCTCATAGCCTGCATTCAGTGTTGACACTTTTTATGTGATATATTATTTGGGGCTCTAAGGTGCAAATTAAAGATATGGACATCCAAACGTAACATAAGATAGCAATAGTAGTTTCCATTATTATTATTATTCACAATTTAAATTATATAACGTATCTTTGATAAAATCGTTCTTAGATCAACTTAGTTTCAAATTATCCTTTGCATTCTACCTTTCAAATGAATCGATTATCTTGTACTTTTCACCCTCAATAATAACTGCTCATTATCTATGGTAAGATGTCATCCAGCGAATGAAGTACCTACCAATCAACATTATTTACAACATAATAACATATCCTACCCAAGGTTCATATATGCGGGATGCGGAGTGGATGCGGCAGGGCACCGCATCGAACATATGCGGAATGCGGATGTGATGCGGGTGCATATGCGGTTTGCGATTTAATAATTAAATAATATACATTTACATAATAAAATAATATGTGGAATATACATTTAATAATATACATTTACATATACGGAATGCGGGGTGCCGGCGGGAGTCCAAAATGTGGGAGTGACACGAATTTGGGGATCGAGTGGGGAATTTGGGGATGGTCTATTGTTTGTAAAATTGGTTAAAAGTTTTTTTGTTTGCAAAATAAGTTAAATGGTTAATCGGATAATCAGATATCTTTCGGATTTTGACCCAATTAGATTTGAAATATGCCTATTTGATATGCGTTGCATATGCGGCCGCATATGCGCCCGCATCAGCCGCATATGCGGATGGCAATGCGGTCCGCATATAGGAGGCTGCATCTTTAGGATGCGATGCGGATCCCGGCCGCATTGCACCCGCATCCGCATATGAGCCCAATCAATTCTACTGTCCACCTTGGAACGGTGCACCGAATGGACTTTGGTGAACCAAATTTAATTAGGGCTAAATAGATAAAAGCTACTGGAGGTTGGTGAACGGTGATCCGACACTTAATTGGTCAACCGAGTTCTTAGTTCAGACCAATGTTTCGGACTACCGTGTGGATAACGGTCGACCGAATCTGTCTCGATTTCTGGACGAGCTTAAGTCACATCTTGCTTTCTCATTGGTCCATTCACCACCAACTCTCCAACGGATCTATAAGCTTTGAAACCTATATAAACACCACTCTAGAGACACAAAACAAGAGACAACACCTTCCATTCATCAACTATCTTTGTGCTCTCAATTCCCAAACCTTCAAAGCTTATTCTTCAACACTCAAGCCTAAACTTCACCACTTGCATATCCAATTCAATATCATATCCAAGTGTGCTCAAGTATAGAGTGTTAGTTAGAGTTTGATTCCAATTCCTTATTCAAGAATCAAAGAGTTGTAAAAGCTTCGAGGAAGCTCCCTCTCGGGTTGTGAGAGGAGACACGAGCGAGGCGAGGTTGTTCGCGAGGCTCGGTGTTGTAAACGACGTTGGTCTCGGCTCGGAACGGAGATCGGTTAGTGGAACCGTAAGCGATGCTCGGGGGATCGAGCGAGGCTTGCGAGGAGGACTAGGACCCGGGTGTGGGTGCCGAACCTCTCTAAACTCCGATGTCGACGATTTGTGGTTTGCATTGTCTCTACTCTTTAATCCTTCGCTTAATATTTTTAATTCCGCATTTTTCTAAGCGATTAGAGGGCCATAGATCCTAACAATTGGTATCAGAGCATTAGGTTGCTAATTTCATTTACTTAATCGTAATTTAGCATGGCATCTACTTCTAATCATTGTGAATGATTATCCACATCTAAGCCATCTTTGTTTAATGGGTTAAATTATGACTATTGGAAGAAAAGAATGAGAATATATTTGCAATCAAATGATTTGAAATATTGGACATTCATATTAAACTCATATACACCTCCTAATGATGATGAAATTGTATCCTTAACAAAACCCAAAATTAAAGAAGCGGAGATGAATTCCCGCATTATGAATATCTTGTATTGTGGGTTAAATGAAGGGGAATACAATAGGGTAAGAGGTTGTGAAAGTGCTTATGATATTTGGCATACATTAGAAATGCATCATGAGGGTTCAAATAGATTGAAAGAAACTAGGATTAATTTGCTCATGCTAAAATATGAATTATTTCGTATGCAATCCGGTGAAAACATAAGTGAGATGCACACTCGCTTCACCGAGATAATTAACTCTCTTAAAGCACTTGGCAAGGATTTTAGCAATGGAGAGATTACTCGAAAAATTCTCCGATCACTCACCGACGATTGGGAGGAGAAGACGACGGCCATCGAAGAAGCACAAGATCTCACAAAATTATCGGTCGAGGAGCTAACGGGTAGTCTCATGACATATGAGATACAAATGAAAGACCGCATTGAGAAGAGAGTCAAGAAATCCTTAGGGCTACACGTCGTCGCCAATTCAATAAAAGGAGATAGTAATATCGAGGAACAATTGGCGACACAACAATTTAAGGAATTTCTCAAAGAAGAGAAAGAAAGAAGAAAAGAGAAGAAGAAGAAGAGCAAGAGAAAAGAGAAGAAGAAAGCTCTCAAAGCTACTTGGGACACTTCATCATCTTCATCAATTGAAGGCGAATTCGCCTCAATGTGCTTCATGGCAATAGAAGACGATGATAGTGAGGTATCTTCTTGCTCTAGTCGCGATTCAATTAATTCAAATGATTCAAATGCATATAATGAACTTCAATGTGAATTCAATGAATTGCTTGAAAATTTTGAGAAAATTTGTCAAAGGAATAAACTAGCAAGAAAGAAAATTAATGAGCTACAATCTCAAATTGAATCTATCATGAATGAGAAGAATGAATTGCTTGCTAGTCATGATAAAATTGTATTAGAGAACACTAAATTGATTGATGAAATTACAACTCTAAATGCAAAATCTTCATGTAGTGACAATATTCAAGATCAAATTGCTAAAAATATTCAATTACGAAAGGATCTTGAAAAATTCACAAGAGGAAAGAAAATGCTTGATATGCTTATTGGTAGTCAAAGACAATCTTTAGATAAGCACGGTATAGGCTATTATGTTAACAACTACAAAAACCATGTAATTCACACTACTTTGAATGGAAAGCATTTCTTTGTGAATAAAAGTTCCTCAAGTGTTTGGGCACCTAAGACCAAAATGGTTTGGGTACCAAAGATTAATGTCAAAGGACCCAAAGTTGTTTGGGTACCAAAATCTTCACTTGTAGGTACTTAGAAGGAATGTCGATAGCGATCGGCTCAAGCTACAAAAGATCGATTCCAAGCTTCAAGGAAATAATTTGGATCGAATTCATAAAGCCGTCGTCGCTATCGAAAGGAGATTGGAACCAATACAAAATCGAGGATCAAAAGTTGGGTAATATTTTCAATCCTCTCAATTGTGACTATTTTAACATTTGGTTCTAAATCTAGGGATATTACATGCTTAATTGATATCATACATCATTGCTTTTAGGCCTTAGTGATAGGGGGAGCATATAATGTCATATTATCTAATTAAGGGGGAGAATTATCTAATCCTATACCTTTACATCATATGCTTGTATTGTTTGCATTTGATTGATGTCAAAGGGGGAGTGTAATAACCTAATCTAAGCAACCTAATTAAATTAAACTAAACCTAATTAACCCTAATTAATCATGCATGAGGAGGTGGAGGTGTTGGACATGTGGAGGATGAAGTGGCTAGTTTTGGTTGGATGCTTTGGAGGTGGAGTGGGAGATAAGTTTGGATTTCTTCTATAAATAGAAATGTGAGGATTAGCTGAAAACGTTTTCTTCATTCGTGGCTTAACAGAGAGTGAGAGGAAGTGTATGCCGGAGAAGAAGAAGAGGAGAAGAAGGAGAAGAAGGAAGAAGAAGAGGAGTAAAGTGATTCAAGCTCGGGAGACTTCCACAACCGTCAAAAAGGTATGCCAAATCTTCAATATAACTCACATATGCCTTGTGAGTGTTGGGGATCGACGTTGGTGTCGAATTCCCTGTCGGAATTCAACCAATTCAGAGGTTGAAGACGACGATCGGTCGACCGGTGCCTGTGGGCAGTCGACCGATCCTATTATTATATTGATGTTTACCCGCAAACGGTCGAACGATGTCGTTAGACGGTCGACCGTTATGCCAGATTTGTGCGGGAAAAAGGGGTTATGCTGTTATCGGTCGAACGGGACCACTTAGCCGGTCGACCGAATAACAATGAGAATGGGTCGGTTGGGGATTTTGACTTATTAAACGGTCGAACGTCCTTAGCCTTGTTCGACCGATCCATTTGATGCTTAGTCGGTTGGGAGCTTTGACCATCAAAACGGTCGACCGCTCTTTAACTTTCGGTCGACCGACTGAGCATTTTATTTAAGCGGTAGAGTGCCTGTGTTGATTCGGTCGAACTGTATCACAGTTCCGGTCGACCGAATATCACTTAGGCAAAATGCGGAAAGTCCTGTTATCGGTCGAACGGCCCCTTGGTTCGACCGGTCGGATATATATATTATATAATATTGTATAGCGTAGACCTTCCAAACGGTCGACCGCTAGATGACTTTTGTTCGACCGATTGGTCGGTAATTCGGTTGGCGTGGTTCGACCGGTAGATTTGTTTGTACAGTACTGTGTACTGTGTGGGGGACCGGTCGACCGGAGTGCTTGTAGCGGTCGACCGATCTGCCGCAGGTTGGTGGATTAATCCACACGCGATCCGTCGATGTCAGGTCGACTACCGGCTCCGAGGCGACGGTTGATTACCGGCTTTGAGAGCTACGGATTTCACCTTCGACGAAGGCGTATTATTGTTGTACTTTTTCCTCTCTTACCGAGCGGGGTGTGAGGGATGTGTACCGTAAACCTTGGGCAGTTTGCGAGGGTTTAGCGGTAGGCCGAGGATGTTCTGGCAGGGTGCGCGCTAGGCGACTCTTGGGGGAGAAGTGGCTGTCGTCTGACCCGAGTTGTGTATTCGGCGGGCTGACTCGCTCTTTGGGTGCGGCGTGTACCGGTGGTTCCTTCCTGCACTTTTGGGAGCAGTGGTGTCGACTGACCCTTGGGAGGCAGCGATGGACTGACTTGACCCTAGTGGCAGGAGTGGTTCAGTGCCGCGGAGGCGGTGAGGGCATTATTGTGGGCCCGAGGCGGATGATCATGTGCATAGCATTGCATTGTCTTTAATTCCTTTTTATATTTTTAGGAGGTTTGGTATACGGGGTTCCTGCAGGGAACTCAGGCATGTTTGTTGTTTGCATTTCTGGTAGCGAGCAGGGTTAGAGTTTGAGGTGGTGACCGAGGACGGTGCCCCCGAGATCAGATCCTGTAGTTGTCAGTCTCTTCCTTTTGAGGTGATTACATATTGTATAGTTTTTGTCGTAATCACAGTCAGTTTGTATATTTGACTTCCACGTGGATCATATTTATATTATATATGTTGGTTTGTTTCCCGTGACGTGCCCAGTGTTGACCGTTGACGGTCTTTATTATTGTTTAAATTTTCCGCTGTTTTCGGGTACGTTACAATTTGGTATCAGAGCGTTGATCTCGGCGTACTTGTCCAAAGAAACCACCTTTGAGTTAGGAGTTAGGTCTAGAGGATCATGCATGCACAGATTATATTGATATTGTCTTGTTTCCTTTGGCAGATGCCTCCTAGACGGGGGAAGGCGGTTGCCCATACTCGCGGTGAGAGTGAGACTGCGAGGGATGAGGCTTGGGAGGATGAGCGTCGGACGTTGTTCGATACGGTCGGACGTCTGACAGAGATGCTACAGCAGCAGACGGCACAGACTGGGCAGACGGGGACTGGCGCTATGCATGACCGGTTTATGCGCCAGCATCCGCCTACCTTTCTGGGGCAGTACGACGCAGAGGCTGCGGAGGAGTGGATCTTCACGATGCAGAAGATCTTCAGTGCTATTGGTTGTCCTCCAGAGGCGAGAGTGGGCCTGGCTACTTATGTTTTGGGCGGTGCTGCGTCCAACTGGTGGAGGTCCACATCTGCGGTGGTGTTTGCGGACATAGATGATATAGCCTGGGAGGAGTTCGTTGGCGAGTTCAACGAGCAGTATTTTCCGCAGCATGTCCAGGATGCGAAGAGGGAGGAGTTTCTGAGTCTTCAGCAGGGAGACATGACCTTGGCAGGCTACATCGGGAAGTTCAACGCCCTTGAGCGTTACTGTCCCGAGATGTATATTACACAGGAGCAGAGGGCTGGGAAGTTCGTCCGGGGGCTCCGGAAGCAGTTGAGGACGAAGGTGCTGACACACATGCCGAGCACGTTGGCCGATGCAGTGAAGAGTGCCTCTGTTCTTGATCGTGACTACAGGGAGAACTACCAGGATGAGAGGAGGCCATCAGGTAGGTTCTCTGGGAGGCCAGGAGGTCAGACTGGAGGGAATCCGGGCAAGAGGCCCCGATTCGAGGGAGCAGGAGTTGCAGTACCACGACCTGAGCCTTGTGGTAGATGTGGGAGGTTTCACTCCGGGCCGTGCTTCACCCCCGGAGCATGTCATGGGTGTGGCCAGATGGGTCACTTTATCAGGAGCTGTCCGAGCCGAGGAGCTGGGCCGAGCCGACCACCGGGTTTACCCGCACCAGGCAGAGGAGGAGGCGGAGGTAGACCACCTTTCAGACCACAGCAGGGGCAGCACACTTGCAGAGTTTTCACCATCCAGGCAGAGGAGGCTCGGGATGGAGGCGCTGTCGTGGAAGGTACACTTCTTGTCGCAGGTTCAGTAGCTAGGGTGTTATTTGATTGTGGCGCGACACACTCGTTCATCTCAGAGCGATTTGCGGGAGTGTTGGGCTGTACCCTTGCGATGTTGACTGCCACTTTGGAGGTCAGCACACCCCTGGGTCTGGTGGGCACTGTGGGGAGATTTGTCCCCGGCGCCACGGTTGTTTCGGGAGATCAGGAGTTTCCGGCAGACCTGGTCTTGCTACCGATGGAGGACTTTGATGTCATACTTGGGATGGATTGGCTGTCCCAATATGATGTTCGAGTCTTGTGCCGTGAGAAGAAGATTTTGATCCCGAGGAAGGGTTTGCCTGATATTCTGATTAGAGGGATCAGAAGCAGAGGGGGTCGCATTATTGTATCTGCTGTGAGAGCTCAGAGACTGTTACAGTAGGGTTGTGCAGCATTTCTGGCGACACTTGTGGTTGCGGAGGCAGAGTCCCAGAGGCTAGAGGACATTGAGGTGGTGCAGGAGTTCGCGGATGTTTTTCCAGCGGAGATTCCAGGTTTACCACCACACCGGGAGTTGGAGTTCGGCATTGAGTTGGTAGCTGGCACTACACCACAGTCGAAGGCTCCATACCGGATGGCACCTGCTGAGTTGATAGAGTTGAAGAAGCAGTTGCAGGAGTTGATGGACTCTGGATTTATCAGACCGAGCGTCTCGCCTTGGGGTGCACCAGTTTTGTTTGTGAAGAAGAAGGACGGATCCTTGAGGATGTGCATAGACTACAGGATGCTGAACCAGGTGACGGTGAAGAATAGGTATCCCTTACCTAGGATCGAGGACCTCTTTGACCAGCTGCAGTCAGCGAAGGTTTTCTCGAAGATTGACCTGCGTTCAGGATATCACCAGTTGAGGATTCGAGATGAGGACATCCAGAAGACAGCCTTCAGGACGAGATATGGACACTATGAGTTCTTGGTGATGCCATTTGGATTGACGAATGCTCCGGCAGCGTTCATGGATCTGATGCACCGGACATTCAGGCAGTATATTGATATATTTGTGATTGTCTTCGTGGATGACATTTTGATCTATTCACCAGATGTGGAGCAGCACAGAGAGCATCTGAGGATTGTACTCAGCATCTTGAGGGCTCAGCAGTTATATGCTAAGTTCTCAAAGTGCGAGTTTTGGTTGGACAGAGTGGCATTCCTCGGACACATTGTATCGGCAGAGGGGATATCAGTGGATCCGGCGAAGGTAGAGGCAGTGACACAGTGGAGGACCCCTACGAGCGTGACGGAGATTAGGAGCTTTGTTGGACTGGCGGGTTATTACCGTCGCTTCATCAAAGACTTCTCGAGATTGGCAGCACCACTGACGGCTCTGACGCAGAAGGGAGTCACTTTTGTTTGGTCGCAGAAGTGCGAGGACAGCTTTCAGGAGTTGAAGAGACTGTTGACCACAGCACCAGTTTTATCATTGCCGAGTGGCACGGGTGGATTCGTGATTTATAGCGACGCTTCAGGTGTTGGCTTAGGATGTGTACTTATGCAGCACGGGAGGGTGATCGCGTACGCATCCAGACAGCTGAAGGTCCATGAGAGGAATTACCCGACACATGATTTGGAGTTAGCAGCAGTGGTTCATGCACTGAAGAGCTGGAGACACTATCTTTATGGCGAGCAGTTCGAGGTGTTTACAGATCATCAGAGTTTGAAGTACCTGTTCTCGCAGAAGGAGCTGAACATGAGGCAGCGCAGATGGCTTGAGTTCATTAAGGACTATGACTTCACTATCTCTTACCATCCGGGGAAGGCGAACACAGTTGCAGACGCTTTGAGCCGGAAGGTGGAAGTATCAGTAGCAGGCCTATGCATTCAGGAGTGGAGACTGCTAGAGTCCTTGGCAGAGTGGAGGCCATTTGCTGATAGCTCTGAGGGCGCAGTGATTGCCGGATTGAGAGTAGAGCCTCAGACAGTATCAGCAGTGATTCATGCTCAGACTACAGATGAGGAGTTGAGCAGTTTGTTACAGTTAGCTGCCAGAGATGGGTCAGACTTCAGAGTTGGAGTGGATGGAGGTCTGAGATTCAGAGATCGTATCTGGGTGCCGAAGACAGAGGACCTGAGACATGATATCATGGAGGAGGCACACAGATCGAGATATTCCATTCATCCAGGGAGCACCAAGATGTACAAAGACCTGCAGCGGAACTTCTGGTGGCGAGGTATGAAGAAGGACGTTGCAGACTTCGTGTCGAGGTGTTTGGTCTGTCAGCAGGTGAAGATCGAGCACCAGAGACCAGCAGGGCAGATGCAGAGGATTGAGTTGCCCGAGTGGAAGTGGGAGCACGTGACGATGGATTTTGTTACGGGGCTACCGAAGACACGGAGATTCCACGATGCGATTTGGGTTATAGTCGATCGACTGACCAAGTCGGCGCATTTCTTAGCTATTAAGACCACTCTTGCTCTGGAGGGTCTAGCTAAGTTATATATTGAGGAGATTGTCAGACTTCATGGCGTGCCGGTCAGTATCATTTCAGACAGAGATCCCAGATTCACTTCGAGATTTTGGGAGAGTCTACACAGAGCACTGGGGACACGTCTGAAGTTTAGCACAGCTTTCCACCCACAGACAGATGGCCAGTCAGAGCGGACGATACAGACATTGGAGGACATGCTGAGAGCGTGTACACTTGACTGGGCCGGGCATTGGGATGAGCATTTGCCGTTGATCGAGTCCGCCTACAACAACAGCTATCATTCGAGTATTGGGATGGCACCCTATGAGGCATTATACGGGAGACCGTGTAGATCGCCGGTATGCTGGAGTGATGTGGGCGAGAGACAGCTAGTTGGACCTGACATTATCCAGTTGTATTCAGAGAAGGACGACGTGATTCGGAGACGACTAGCTACGGCGCAGAGCAGGCAGAAGAGTTATGCTGATACGCGGAGGCGTGAGCTGACTTTTGATGTAGGAGATCATGTTTTCCTGAAGATCTCACCTTCCAGAGGTGTGATGAGATTCGGGAAGAAGGGGAAGCTGAGTCCGAGATATGTTGGACCTTTTGAGATATTGGATCGGGTCGGTGAGGTGGCATATAGGATTGCACTACCACCACAGTTCGCAGGACTTCACAACGTCTTCCATGTTTCTATGTTGAGGAAGTACGTGGCCGATCCAGCTCATGTGATAGAGATATCAGTACCGGAGATCCAGCAGGATTTGTCATTAGATGAGAGACCAGTTGAGATTGTGGATCAGATGGTACATCAGCTCAGGAGGAGAGCGATTCCGATGGTGAAGGTCAGGTGGCAGCATCACAGTGTCAGAGAGGCTACCTGGGAGATTGAGGAGGACGTGCGGAGACAGTATCCCGAGTTATTCCGGTAAGTCAGTTGTTTCGAATTTCGCGGACGAAATTCTTTTAAGGAGGGTAGATTGTAATAACCTAATCTAAGCAACCTAATTAAATTAAACTAAACCTAATTAACCCTAATTAATCATGCATGAGGAGGTGGAGGTGTTGGACATGTGGAGGATGAAGTGGCTAGTTTTGGTTGGATGCTTTGGAGGTGGAGTGGGAGATAAGTTTGGATTTCTTCTATAAATAGGAATGTGAGGATTAGCTGAAAACGTTTTCTTCATTCGTGGCTTAACAGAGAGTGAGAGGAAGTGTATGCCGGAGAAGAAGAAGAGGAGAAGAAGGAGAAGAAGGAAGAAGAAGAGGAGTAAAGTGATTCAAGCTCGGGAGACTTCCACAACCGTCAAAAAGGTATGCCAAATCTTCAATATAACTCACATATGCCTTGTGAGTGTTGGGGATCGACGTTGGTGTCGAATTCCCCGTCAGAATTCAACCAATTCAGAGGTTGAAGACGACGATCGGTCGACCGGTGCCTGTGGGCAGTCGACCGATCCTATTATTATATTGATGTTTACCCGCAAACGGTCGAACGATGTCGTTAGACGGTCGACCGTTATGCCAGATTTGTGCGGGAAAAAGGGGTTATGCTGTTATCGGTCGAACGGGACCACTTAGCCGGTCGACCGAATAACAATGAGAATGGGTCGGTTGGGGATTTTGACTTATTAAACGGTCGAACGTCCTTAGCCTTGTTCGACCGATCCATTTGATGCTTAGTCGGTTGGGAGTTTTGACCATCAAAACGGTCGACCGCTCTTTAACTTTCGGTCGACCGACTGAGCATTTTATTTAACCGGTAGAGTGCCTGTGTTGATTCGGTCGAACTGTATCACAGTTCCGGTCGACCGAATATCACTTAGGCAAAATGCGGAAAGTCCTGTTATCGGTCGAACGGCCCCTTGGTTCGACCGGTCGGATATATATATTATATAATATTGTATAGCGTAGACCTTCCAAACGGTCGACCGCTAGATGACTTTTGTTCGACCGATTGGTCGGTAATTCGGTTGGCGTGGTTCGACCGGTAGATTTGTTTGTACAGTACTGTGTACTGTGTGGGGGACCGGTCGACCGGAGTGCTTGTAGCGGTCGACCGATCTGCCGCAGGTTGGTGGATTAATCCACACGTAATCCGTCGATGTCAGGTCGACTACCGGCTCCGAGGCGACGGTTGATTACCGGCTTTGAGAGCTACGGATTTCACCTTCGACGAAGGCGTATTATTGTTGTACTTTTTCCTCTCTTACCGAGCGGGGTGTGAGGGATGTGTACCGTAAACCTTGGGCAGTTTGCGATGGTTTAGCGGTAGGCCGAGGATGTTCCGGCAGGGTGCGCGCTAGGCGACTCTTGGGGGAGAAGTGGCTGTCGTCTGACCCGAGTTGTGTATTCGGCGGGCTGACTCGCTCTTTGGGTGCGGCGTGTACCGGGGGTTCCTTCCTGCACTTTTGGGAGCAGTGGTGTCGACTGACCCTTGGGAGGCAGCGATGGACTGACTTGACCCTAGTGGCAGGAGTGGTTCAGTGCCGCGGAGGCGGTGAGGGCATTATTGTGGGCCCGAGGCGGATGATCATGTGCATAGCATTGCATTGTCTTTAATTCCTTTTTATATTTTTAGGAGGTTTGGTATACGGGGTTCCTGCAGGGAACTCAGGCATGTTTGTTGTTTGCATTTCAGGTAGCGAGCAGGTTAGAGTTTGAGGTGGTGACCGAGGACGGTGCCCCCGAGATCAGATCCTGTAGTTGTCAGTCTCTTCCTTTTGAGGTGATTACATATTGTATAGTTTTTGTCGTAATCACAGTCAGTTTGTATATTTGACTTGCACGTGGATCATATTTATATTATATATGTTGGTTTGTTTCCCGTGACGTGCCCAGTGTTGACCGTTGACGGTCTTTATTATTGTTTAAATTTTCCGCTGTTTTCGGGTACGTTACAGGGAGAATGATAAGGATTGAGCTTCAATTCATTAATACTATGCACATTGTTAGGGGGAGCATCTTATACATGCATAGTTTACATATATGAAGGGGGAGCAATCATATAGAAAAGGGGAGAACTTAAATTGAAACTCAGGCATTAAGATATAGATTTGCCATCATCAAAAAGGGAGAGATTGTTGGCTTTTTGGCCTTAATCTATATTAATTTTGATGATTAATTAAACTAATCTTAATCAATCAACCTAATCAATCAAAGTGAGCAAACACGATTACATGCATTGCATATATGTTTGTATACTTGCAATTATCTTAATAGGTTGATCAAGACAATCAAGGAAATGAGCATTGGGACAAGGACATCAAGACTCAAGACTTGTAATCAAAGCTTTGGACCAAGACATGTAACTTTATATTTATTGAGTCCATAGGATTTTATGTAAACTTGAGCACTAGGATTCTGTCCCGTCATTTCTCGGTAAACCGAACTTATTTCGGTTAACCGCACTCTACCTAGTTCGGTGCACCGAACACCTATCGGATAGCCGAATACTTCCCAACAGTGAAACTTAGGTGTTCTCTGGAATTGCCCCAACGGAAGACCGAAACACCTTCGGTCGACCGAATAGCCCTGGACCGGTTTTGGACTTTGCTCCAACGGTCGCATTCAAATCAAGACCCTAGAGCCCAAATTAACTTGACCCACTTCGAACGACCGCACACACTTCGGTCTACCGAATCCATATTGGCTTTAGGAGCCCAACGACTATTTAACTTGACCGTTATTGGTGAAACACTTTCCCACGCATTGTCAGCGCAAAACCCGCGCTAACTTCGGTCTACCGAAGTGATCACGGTCAACCGAACTTGAGTAGATCAGAGCCCAATCAATTCTACTGTCCACCTTGGAACGGTGCACCGAATGGACTTTGGTGAACCGAATTTAATTAGGGCTAAATAGATAAAAGCTACTGGAGGTTGGTGAACGGTGATCCGACACTTAATTGGTCAACCGAGTTCTTAGTTCAGACCAATGTTTCGGACTACCGTGTGGATAACGGTCGACCGAATCTGTCTCGATTTCTGGACGAGCTTAAGTCACATCTTGCTTTCTCATTGGTCCATTCACCACCAACTCTCCAACGGATCTATAAGCTTTGAAACCTATATAAACACCACTCTAGAGACACAAAACAAGAGACAACACCTTCCATTCATCAACTATCTTTGTGCTCTCAATTCCCAAACCTTCAAAGCTTATTCTTCAACACTCAAGCCTAAACTTCACCACTTGCATATCCAATTCAATATCATATCCAAGTGTGCTCAAGTATAGAGTGTTAGTTAGAGTTTGATTCCAATTCCTTATTCAAGAATCAAAGAGTTGTAAAAGCTTCGAGGAAGCTCCCTCTCGGGTTGTGAGAGGAGACACGAGCGAGGCGAGGTTGTTCGCGAGGCTCGGTGTTGTAAACGACGTTGGTCTCGGCTCGGAACGGAGATCGGTTAGTGGAACCGTAAGCGATGCTCGGGGGATCGAGCGAGGCTTGCGAGGAGGACTAGGACCCGGGTGTGGGTGCCGAACCTCTCTAAACTCCGATGTCGACGATTTGTGGTTTACATTGTCTTTACTCTTTAATCCTTCGCTTAATATTTTTAATTCCACATTTTTCTAAGCGATTAGAGGGCCATAGATCCTAACAATTGGTATCAGAGCATTAGGTTGCTAATTTCATTTACTTAATCGTAATTTAGCATGGCATCTACTTCTAATCATTGTGAATGATTATCCACATCTAAGCCACCTTTGTTTAATGGGTTAAATTATGACTATTGGAAGAAAAGAATGAGAATATATTTGCAATCAAATGATTTGAAATATTGGACATTCATATTAAACTCATATACACCTCCTAATGATGATGAAATTGTATCCTTAACAAAACCCAAAATTAAAGAAGCGGAGATGAATTCCCGCATTATGAATATCTTGTATTGTGGGTTAAATAAAGGGGAATACAATAAGGTAAGAGGTTGTGAAAGTGCTTATGATATTTGGCATACATTAGAAATGCATCATGAGGGTTCAAATAGATTGAAAGAAACTAGGATTAATTTGCTCATGCTAAAATATGAATTATTTCGTATGCAATCCGGTATCAGAGCATTAGGTTGCTAATTTCATTTGCATTGCATACATTGCATCATATGTCTTTCATTTAGATTACTTTTATATTAATAAATGCTACTAAGGTATGTGTTTAGTACTATTTACAGAATACAGGGACCTGAATGCAAATTACCCACATTCCGAGCATAAACGCGTGCAAAAGGCTCATTTCTATCATAAAGACCAAGTTCAAGATTATCGGGTTACAAATGGAAATGTATCCAAGCATAAAAGCATTCAAGATCTAATTACAAAAAGAACAAGGACTTAAGCACAAAAGTAGCCGGGGACATAATTGCAAGAAGCCAAGGACCTAATTGCAATTCACGAGTTATTATGGAGAAAATCTAAAGAAAAATCAATGTAGATCTCCAAATATATAAAGGAATTAATCCGGAGCTCAAAAGAATGGAAAGAATCAATCCAGACGCGCAAAGGATGATCAAATCATACCATAAACATTCAACCAAAATCCGGACAAAATCAGAGCAATATATGCGGCGTTTACGCCGCATATTACACTTACCATGCGGCGTTTCCGCCGCACCAGAGGTGATCCGTGTGCTCAAATTTTGTCCAGTCGTGTCTGGACACGTGTACTTTCCAATTTTATACTTAGGTCCCTTGTAGCAACTATAAATAGCCCCGAGAACGATGTAATAAGGGTCTTGGCCTTAGACCTAGTTTTTAGTTGTTTTTATTTTTAGTCTTTATTTTAGTAATAAAATTCTGTCTTTTATTTCTTGTTAGTTTTCTATTGTAATTCCTCTAGGACCCCTTCTTCCTCCCTCTATGAGTTTCTAACTCTTTCCAAAGGGTGGAGGTGACGGATTTAGGGTGAAGAGAAGATGAATAAATGTTATTATTTTAATGTCGTGATTAGTCTATTTTGATTACTTGAGTTTATGTTAAATCATTTATCATGTAATGCTTCATAACTAACATGATTTATTATAAGTTTCTGAATTCTCTAATCTAAACCCTAAATCTAAACCTCCACCCAACGGAATTCACCATCTTGTTCCTGTTTTTAGTTTTATTTGTTCTTGCTTCTTGCCTTAGATAATAAAAACCAAAAATCTCAAAAACCCAATTTATTCTTCTCTCCTTCTTTCCCCCAATCGAAATCACACTAATAACAGATTTCTCCCTCCTTGTGTTCGACCCGTATTTGCCACGTCTTCATTGACGTCGTGCACTTGCGGTATAAATTAAAATTCCCATCAGAGGATCTAAGCCAAATTGGCAGAGATATTAAACACTTAATATCTCAAACTATAGGCGGTATCTAGCTACACATTATAGTTACCCAATTAGCATAGATGTCTTTGTCCCACCCGAACCAAAATACGATCCATTTAGTGATGTAAGTGCACCACTTGTGTCCGTCCCTTGCCTCAATATATTAAGAATATATACAAAGTAGAAATATGTCATCTTTGTATTATATTCATTTCTTGATCTCTCCAAGCTAATTATAATTATGTAACTTAACTCAAGTTACATTGTGCACATTATAATTTGGCTTTATCAAGGGCCCAATAATATCATTACTCAATTAAGAGGGGCAATGATAATCGTTTGACTAGCTATCTTTTCCAGCACAAGTCATGCTCAACCAACTATTGCCTTTATCACTACACTTATTGATAGCTTTTGACAATAATCAAATTAAGCACTTCTTGAGTGAAAAGATATAAGTCTCATATCTTAGGATACAAGACACAGTAAAAATATTAATGACACGAAACACAATTCCATAATGTTTTACTTTCTAGGTTTGTTCAATATATAAAAGTAATATTTTCCTCTTTTATATACTCGTGTCGTCAATTATTTGTAAAGATATAACAATCGATGACCAACACGATAATCTTATCTCGGTGATTAATGTTCCATGTTAATTACCATGATTGTGAATAACTTTTGATTTATGTAAACCATTATCTTTTAGAGCTCTACGGTTAAGGATCAAGCGCCTCTTCCTTAACACTTCCAAAAGACGAATACCATAATCAAGGAAAAAAATGCTTGCACATCCAATTCATAATAATTGACATATAAAAGTAAAACTTTTAGAACACATTCCTTTCAAAAATGTGGTCAAACGGTTGGACCATTTTTCATTGTTTTAGACTCCAAATTTTGGATTAATATCCAACAAAATTTGTACTTTGGGGTTTTAGCAAATTCATATGATATAATGTTGTAGATCATATTATATCGTGTAATATATTATCATATATAATGTCAAAATATTATACCACATAATATATATATATATATATATATATATATATATATATATATATATATCATACGAATTTATTTATTATTCTAACCATGTCTTTTTACGACATATTGATTTTATTATTTTACCACATGTATATTATTTCATAACACATGAAACTTAATACATCATATAAAATATAAAATCATATTTCTTCTTTCCCAGTTTTGTAGTCTGACTTATAGAAGGATCTAAGTTATGTTGGCAATGATATAAAACACATTATATCATAAATTATAAGCGATATCTAGCTACACCCAAATTTTATGTTACGGTTGGAAACAAATTTAGGTAAAAATAGGATTTCTTAGACATATGTGATAACCTGCTTTTCAGAAGAAGTGATTCGATAAAAGAAATCTGGCAATAATAGATTTTGGATAAGTAATTTTACTATACTACTCTTGCATTAAGAAAAAATAAATTGCTTTCCGTTACATGGATTTTTCGCTTGCACGACACTCTAAAATAATAAATTCCATTACATGACATTCTAAGATAGCAAACAAATTACTTTTTTGTATTAGATTTCAGACCTCTCGTCACCCAAAACCCATCTGAGATCCGTTTAATCTCTTTGATATCTTTCGACACCTCTTTGTTTATATTTACAAATTACACAACTTTATAACAACATCCGTTTAAGAACAATCTTCTTAGGGATTTGTGGAACTAATTTTGCGTTTTCTTATACCCAAGTTTCGTAATTTCACCGGATACAAGAAAACACACCACGAAAACGACACCAAAAATCATGCTAGGGTTTAGGAATTTCATGTGTTCATGTCGTGTTTGTGTCTTAGATTTGGGACACAAAATGTTTTGTGTTGTTTCATGCACAACATTTGTGAACACGAAAGGTGCACGGATACACACGACCATATTGCATATTTATAAATTCCATAACTCAACATGTTATGTAAAGACCCCCAACCTTTGCATAAGAGACTAATGGTGTTTAGGTGAGGGGTGATGGAGGGTTTGCATGGAAAATTGAGGAAGGAGTGGTGAAGACCTGATGGGAGATAGTGGTGGCATGACTGATGTGATGGGGTATGGGAGTAGGGGTGTGGAGTAAGGTGATGGGGGTGGGGTTAATGTGAGGGGATTTGTTTTGGTTGAAGAGAAAACTAACATTTTCTTCTCTTCCATTCTCTTTTCTTCCATTCCTTCTTCCACTCATCATCCCTCTCATTTCCCTTTCTTCTCCGGTGAAGCAGCGGTTGCAACGGGCGGAGCGGGCGACGATGGCACGAAGCGCGAGGAGTCTAGTACAAGGAGGAGTTCATTCGAGGGTTCCTGACCGAAGGTGATCGTTGGCGGAGCTTCGACAAGTTTTGAGAATCCGCAAAGAAATGTATGCCAAGTTCAATAGTTGCATTAGTTTTGTTCACACCGTGGTGTGAGGTTTGGCTTGTCGCCGGAGGTCAGAGACCTCGCCGGCGACGAGTGGCGGTCGGTCCCTGCCGGACATCGGGTTAGCCAGCGGTCTATGCAAGGGTGACCAGGTTTAGAAAGAGAGGAGAATATTGGACGCAACTGGACTAACGGCTGGACTGACGGGGTGAACTGCTGACATCCAGACAAGAGTTGACATGACTGGACGCTGCTGGACTCAGCTGGACTGACGACTGGACTCAGCTGGACAAACGGTTCGACGTGGATGGACCAACAACGTGAATTGTTGACGTAAGGACTTGCTCGACACAACTGGACTGGCGTCCGGACATGATTGGACCAACACTGGACACGGCTGGACGAACGACGTGGATTGCTGGACGTGAACATAGACATTTCTGGACAGCGTGGGCAGACTTCTGGACAGCTTTCTGGACGACATAGACAAATTTTTGGACAGATTTTTTATGGAAAGATGTTTGGACAGATTTCTGGACAGCTTTTTGGACGTTTTATGGACAAATTTTTGAACGTGTTTATGGACAGATTTTTGGACGTGTTTATGGACTGTGGCGTAGTATATGCTTTGACTCATATTAGAGTAGTATACCTAAGGGATCGTGGATCCCATTGCTTTCAGCGGGCACGCAACTGCCGTTGGGTGAAGTGACTGCCGGCCTGGATGGCTATGGAGGCCGCTGCCCTGCTTTTATAGCGGCGGAGTTGGTGTCTGCACATGGAGCTCGTTGACCCTGCGGACTTCGGTTCGGATCTGTCGATTGTCTAGCCCTCTGTGTGCCGGATATGTTTGACTGACCTTGATAGGCAGTGATTGCACGAGCCCGTGCGACCTGTGTGGCAGCGGGAGGGCCCCTGCAGCCTGTGTGGCGGTAGGGAGGATCACGTGTGGCCTATGTGGTAGTGGCAATGGACTGCCGACAATGATTTCTGGCAGATAGCTCGATTGGGCACCTATCGAGTGAGGTACCGTGCGGTCTGTGTGACGGCGGTGAAGGACCGACCTGAGCAATGACTCCATCGGTGTGGTGGTGGACCACGATGCTTTCAGATCTAATTCTACCAGCGTGGAAGTACGAACGCCTCCTCACCGATCCCTTTGGCTTGGGTAGCCGCGTGTGGGGTGTATGTTGTGTACTGTCCGCTAGACCGTATGTGCCTATGGTAGGTCTCCACGGAGACCCGGTGTTGTGGACCGTGCGGCCTGTGTGGCGGCGGTGGCGTTTGTGGACCGTGCAACCTGTGTTGCAGTGGGGACGATTGGGGACGGATGTCCGATTTTACCCTTGGAGGAAATTATTGTCTTTATGCTTGTTTATCATGTCATGCTATACTAGTATGATAGGTGCATATAGGTGAGTTTGTCATACGAGGTTTCCTTATGGAAACTCGGGCATTGTTGTTATGTTTATTTTCAGGATCACAGTAGGTTCTAACGGGTAGTGACGGAGGGAGATTGCAATTTGGGACTGGATCTCGTTGTATGCCTATTTTAGGTTGTTGTCATTACACGTATTATGTATTTCGTATTCTGATGTAATCACTCTTTTGACAAACTTTTATGTAATAGGGTGCACCAGATATATTTGAGTATTTCTATGAGTAAAGTCCCCACTCTTAATGATCTTTATCCTTGTGTTTCATTTTATTTTAAAAGTTTAAATTTTTCGTTGTTTGGGGATGTTACATGTTACGTTAGTAGCATGCTTGAAAATGTTAAGTTGTATATTTTGAACATGCAAGATTGAGTCTTGATCCTGATCGGATTTTGTTTTTAATGTTTTTATAAATTCACAAAAAAGGAATAACGAGAATTGAACTCGCAAACTAATGTACATTAAAACTCAAATTGATGAACTACTATGCTATTGTAATAGTTATCGCACTTTTGTATATATTCTTGGTGCTATTTTAGTCCTCTAACATGTAAAACATTAATCCCACTGAAAATCGAAGAAGTTACCCTCCTCTCTGCCCAATAAAAGAAAGGGTTGTTATACACGGACGCGGGCGTCCGTGACGCGCCCTACGTGGCACCGAAAAGTTGTCGAGTCAGCGTCTAGTCAGATTTACATGTCACCCTTTTCAAACGCGCCTTTAATGGGTTTTTAAATGTTTTTTGACGGTTTTCCAAGTACGACGGTTGCTTTCCAAACCCCAGATAAGACAGCGGCAGACACCCTACGAACGACGGTTCGGATACCGAGGAAGATTAAAAATATCCAGATCGAAAGGGAGAGTCCCGCTTTCTTTCTTGTTGGATTACCTGTAAACGGAGGAAGCGAATCTGTGAACCTATTCCGCTTTCTTTCTTCCCCTCTAAACGATAATGGATTCTTTGACTCCTGTCGTCGATAGCGAACTTGTGCCAGAATCGGTGGGTCTATTTAGTTTGTTTTCCCTTGGTCATTCTTTTTTTGAGGAACTTTCATTTCTTCAATTTTTTATTTTAGGGAACCACCTACTACTTCGAGGAATCTCGGTGCTCCTGGACAGTCATCCGAAAGCAGTTTGACAGGATGAAGAAGGTTGAGAAGGAGGTTTTTCGGAGCACCCCTTTCGGTCACTTCCTATACCTTCTTAACATTACTACGGACAACGAAATAGTCGGTTGGTTCATCGAACACTACGATGCGAAGGAGGTGGGGCTGAGAATAGGATCAGGGGTAGTTCCCCTTACACCTGAAGACGTTGCCCTAATTTTGGGCTTAAGTATGCATGGGAAGACCGTTGTGATGGAACCATTGGGTGTACAGAGGCGAGAAGGGGTGAAACTTGACAACACACAACTGTTAGGTTATCTGACGGCAACCAGTGTCATGGGTGAGACGGAGGAGTACGTTCGTCTCCTGATTTCTTTCATCTTCAACCAGTTTTTCTTCTTTGATGGAACACCTCGACTGAAGCAATGGTTCATGCACCATTTGAGGGACATCAGACGCATAAACATATACGCATGGGCACGTGCAGTTCACGGAGCCCTGGTTGGGGCCTGGAGAAAGCCAGCTTAGAACTGCAGGAGATGAGAAAGGCAGGGAACTTCATTATGAGGCAGGGGAACGTCGACGGTTGTGTGGCAATACTACAAGTAAGTGTTTTTTGCTCTTTAAGTTACGTGTTTGTTCTGTTTAAATTGTATGTATGTTCGGAATAAGTTGTGTGTATGTTCGGATTAAGTTGTGTGTCTGTTCGGATTAAATTGTTTGTTTGTTCGGATTAAATTGTGTATCTGTTCGGATTAAATTGTTTGTCTGTTCGGATTAAAGTGTGTATGTTCGGAATAAGTTATGTGTCTGTTCGGATTAAAGTGTTTGTCTGTTCGGATTAAATTGTGTGTCTGTTCGGAAAATGTTGTGTGTCTGTTCGGAATAAGTTGTGTGTCTATTCAGAATAAGTTGTAGATCTGTTCGGATTAAGTTGTCTGTCTGTTCGGATTAAGTTGTGTGTCTGTTAGAATATGAACGTATGTCTGTTGAGTCGTTCTAACCAGTTGAACTTTTCCATTTGAATGTGTGGCTTTGTGAGAAATTCAGATTGGGGGAGCCCAGAACTGGAGCATTTCCACGAATGAAAAGTTGGATGGAAATGTTTGGAAAACGTTTAACCCTGAGGAAATTGGAGGAACGTGGAATTACCTTACCTCAGATTTACAACGGCAAGTTCGACATGATGGGGGCTCCATCACTGAGTGAAAGGGAGCTAAAACTTATTAGTTTTGTTCGAACTCCTGTTCGAAATGGCTCAGCTTCAACATGCAGTTTGTCAAGGCACAAACTGACAGACTGCAACATTCCATGTGACCCGCTGCTCCAAGAGTTGGAGCTGAGTGAGGTGAAAACGAAACGGTTGCAAGCCGAAGCTGCCCTAAAGAAGGCGACAGAAGAGGTTAACGGCCTGAAGGAAGAACTGAGGATGTCCCAGGAAGAGTGTGGGAGGCCGAGGGAAGAAATTGTATATCTTCGAGGGACATGGACATGTGAAAATACTGGTGGGGAGAAAGACGAAGATCTAAATAAAGAGGAGGAGGAGGAAGAAGAAAAGAGGAAGGGGGAGGAGGAGGAAGAAGAAGAAGAGAGGAAGAGGGAGGAGGAGGAAGAAGAAGAGAGGAAGAGGGAGGAGGAGGAAGAAGAAGAGAGGAAGAGGGAGGAGGAGAAGGAGGAAGAGGAAGAAGGAAGAAGAGGAGAAGGAAGAAGAGAGAAAGAGAGTGGAGAAGGAGGAAGAGAAAAAAAGGGAGGAGGAGAGGAAGAAGGAAGAAGATGAGAAGGAAGAAGAGAGAAAAAGAGTGGAGAAGGAGGAAGAGAAGAAGAGGGAGGATGGGAGGAAGAAGGAAGAGAAGAATAAAGAAAAGGAAAAGGAACAAGAGAGCAAGGCAAGGAAACCAAACTGGGGCGTGAAAAGACAACGCTCGACGGCCATCGTGGAGCAGCAGATGAAGGAAGATGAAGAGCGGGGCAAGAAGAAGAAGGTGGAAGAAGAGCAAAAGAGAAAAGAGAGAGCGGCTCAAAGGAGCCTAAAGAAAAAGGGAAAAAAGAGAGGAGAATTATAGGTTGGTTGTCCACTTAAGAGGGACAAGACCTGATGTTGACATGACTGCATTGGGAATATTGTCAGCTGATGAGGTCAACATGATATTGAACTTGACCGCAGCCAACAAGGACAATAGAGAGGTGATTTGGAGAGGCGATATGTGTAGTTTAACACGCACCGACTTGAAGGAACTTATAACGCCTGGGATGGATATGACCGACCAAACTATCGAAGCTATGCTTTCAGTTCTCGAAGAAAGACGCCCACCACAAAAAGTTATATGCATATCAACATTCGAGTTAGGGTGAATTGTGGGTGGCCAAGGCAGAGCAATTGATGATTTTATCCTCCCTAAAATAAAACAGAGACCGTAATCGCACAACCATGCTGGTTTGCAGGTCATTGGACTCTGGTGGTTCTCTACGGCCCGTCCAAGGAGATCTTTGCGTTCAACAGTATCTCTATGGAGCTAGAGCGAGGTGAAGATTCAGAGCAGACCATAGGCGTACATGAATACGCAACAGCGGATGTGGCTGAATACTAGAGGGATCTACTAAAGGTGGACTGGCCCTTGAGAATCCTCAGGAAAAATAGCCAACGACAACAACCGGGGAGCAACGATTGTGGAGCCTATGTTTTATTCTGGATAAGGTGCCTAATGCTAAGGGTTGACCCGACGAAGGAGAAGGACCACAAGAACATTGATTGACATCATTTCATGCTTATATTTGTATCTTATATCCATTATCTTACACCTAAGCAATGCTACGTGACGAGTTTTATGTTTGAATTTCAGAAATAAATAGGTTTGAAGAGATGAAGCATAAAGGACCCAAAAGCAGGGAAAAATGACTTAATTGTGAGACCTAAGGACTAAGATGCAACGGAGAAGGACCTGAACGTAAGACCGAATGACCAAAGAGCAAAATCGAAAACTTCACACCATCATGGGGAGTATTTTGGCAATTTTATTCAGGTCGGAGCTCCAACAAGCAAAGTAGATGCATCCAAGACCAACAAATACATCAAGACAAGCCCACACCAAAAATGAGCCAGATCCGGATCCTGTAGACCGCCAATTGGCGGTCTGTTTGGCTCCAGATCCGCTAATCTTTGGCGGGCATGTGTATTAGAGTGTGTTTATTCTATTTCTGGTATTGGTTTAGTCCCACATCGGGGGATTGTCCTGGATTACCTTTTTCTATGGCTATAAATAGAACTCTTCACCTTCCATTGTAATTACTCATTGCTTGGTGGCATTCTCTCTACTAAGGAGTAAGTCTTGAAGCAAAACTCAAGGTAGAGAAGAATTCTACATTCAATGTGAGTCATTGTTAATAAAATAATTGTTCTTAGTTTCTTTTAATCTTGTCTTTTAATTCTTGCATGTTTCTTAAGTTTATGTTCCTTTCAATTAGCTTCTTTAATATTCTTTTCTTGCTTAGTCTAATTTCATTTCAGTAGAATGTTTCATTTTAATGTAGGTTGTAGTGTAATGATTAGTGAGTAGTTTCATCCCCATTTGAGGGTGGAGAAATATGTGATATGATCATGTAGTGTATTAGGTGTGTGTTATCTTAATCCCTCGAGCCTTATATGATTTCCATAACCATCTAATGAGATTTCACTCTTATCTTTGATATGCTAATGCTCTTGAATGAAGTTTAACTTATGCTTAGATTAGTGGACATATTTTATGGGGAATGATAAGGTGAGGATATGGATGGAATTAATATTGGAAACACAATTTGTAGTGTATGTACTCTTGTTGCCTTTACCTTGGTTAATGCCTTGTATGTTTTAATGATATTGGGTTATCTTATTTCATGTGGAGGCATAGTAGGGTCTAGTCTTTATACATGAGTTCATTTAGTTTCATTCCAATTATTGTCTTGTATGTTTTAACGATATAGTCTTATCTTATTTCATGTGGAGGCAAATTGGATTTTAGTTTTATGATTTCATGCACTACATGTGAGGAGCATAATTGAACACACACACACATCTTTATATTCACATTATTTCTCTACCCCCTATGGGATTTAGTTTTATTGCTTATCTTCAATTTCCTTTTTGCATTGTAGTGTAGTTTAGTGTAACCAATCCTTTATCTCCTTTCTTTCCTACTCGCCTTCACACAAACCAAAAGTCGTTACACCTCCTTGTGGATCGACCCGTATTTGCCACCACTTCAGCGCGATCGTGCACTTGCGGTTTAATTAAAACGAATCAATCAAACATCCACTGTATCAGGGGTGAATTGACAGTCATGTTACTTAGGGACCGCCGATCGTGTGTACAGATCTGAAGTCCAATTTTTTTATTGTTTATTTTTATACATGTACAAATTACAAACTCTTTTTTTGGTTATTTTTTTAGTGTTGTGTTTTTTAAATGTACAAATTACAAACTCTTTCCTTTCGTTTTCAAGAGATCCACACCTTAAACCGAACAGACACACAACTTAAACCGAACAGATCGACACCTTAAATCGAACAGACACACAACTGAAACCGAACAGAACGACACCTTAAATCGAATAGACACACAACTGAAACCGAACAAATGCACACCTTAAACCGAACAGACACACACCTCAAATCGAACAGATGCACACCATAAACCGAACATACACACAACTTAAGCCGAACAGATGCACACCATAAACCAAACATACACACAACTTAAGCCGAACAAATCCACAACTTAAACCGAACAGACACACAACTTAAACCGAACAGATCCACAACTTAAACCGAACAGTCACACAACTTAAACCGAACAGATCCACACCATAAACCGAACAGACACACAACTTAAACCGAACAGATGCACACCTTAAACCGAAAAAACACACACCTTAAACCGAACAGATGCACACTATAAACCGAACAGACACACAACTTAAACCGAACAGACACACAGCTTAAACCGAACAGATCCACAACTTAAATCGAACAATCACACAACTTAAACCGAACAGATCCACACCATAAACCGAACAGATCCACACCATAAACCGAACAGATCCACAACTTAAACCGAACAGACACACAACATAAACCGAACAGATCCACAACTTAAACCGAATAGACACACAACTTAAACCGAACAGATCCACAACTTAAACCGAACAATCACACAACTTAAACCGAACATATCCACACCATAAACTGAACCGACACACAACTTAAACCGAACAGACACACAACTTAAACCAAACAGATCCACAACTTAAACCGAACAGTCACACAACTTAAACCGAACAGTCACACAACTTAAACCAAACAGATCCACACCATAAACCGAACAGACACACAACTTAAACCGAACGGTCACACAACTTAAACCGAACAGATTCACACCTTAAACCGAACAGATTCACACAACTTAAACCGAACAGATTCACACCTTAAACCGAACAGTCACACATCTTAAACTGAACATATGCACACCATAAACCGAACAATCACACAACTTAAACCGAACAAGGACACAGTTTAATCCGAACTGACCGTGTATAACAACCATTTATAGATCCAAACAGATCAACAATTAGAAGTTTCTTGGTTTTACAAGAACTGAAAATAACAAGAAATATTAAATTAAGTAGGAAGTTCTCGTAATACAAATTCATGTCCTAATCAGAGAAATCAGGATCCCCGGGTTTTGGTGCGATTTCGTGAAGCGACGATGTAACATTCATCTTGAACTTTCTCTTCTCTTGTCTTTTATGGCTTGTTTTAATTATCTTCTCAGCTAAAGACACCCGACGTCTAGTCGGCGGTCTTCCTATACGTCTGACCTTATCTGGATTAAGAACCGATGTACCCGCAAACTCAGGTTCATCAAGTTGAACCAAGAACTGGGTAGTGTGCATACGTACCTTAAGCAATTCAATACACTTCACGACCTCAAGATACCTTTCTTGGGAAATGAAGGCTTCCTGTGCGATCCAAATGGCACGATCCATGATGTCGTCGTGACGACGAAACACATCCTTCTCCATTACGCCATCGTCTGGGTACATCTTATCTCGATAGCTCCTTCGAATATCCTTCCGCCATCGATTAACGATGTAAGAGTCTGGGATCAATGCATTAGGATTTAAGCGTCCAAGTACAACAAAAACGTGGCAGCATAGAAGGCCAACGCGCTGAAACATTCTACAATCACATGTGAAGTTCATGGATATGTTTTGTACTAGGAAACGTTTCGACAGTAGCTGCTCACCAGCCAAAACACGTTCAGATACCTTGTAATGAAATGTGTCATTCGTATTGAACTCCTCCGTTATATCGCAGTATATTATCTTCCCAATTTCTAACTGCACTTTCTTGAAGACCCCTACCGTATACAACTCGCTCACCTGTCTCTCGAAGGGATACATTGAAACCAATTGTGGTCTCTTATGAAGACAATCAAAATCTGATTGAGTTTTCTTCTCGTACTTATGGCGGAGCGCAAGTTCATATTGTTGAACAAACTGCTTAAGGGTGGTCTTCAAAGTAAGATACTTGTCGAAAAGGGCGTTCATACTCTCGCTTCTCTGAGTAGATGTCATTCCTGCGAAAAAATTATCACCAACAAATGCAGCTATTCACGACTCTCGGATTGCATAAATCGATTTGAGCCAGCTATGGTTCTGCATGTCAAAATCAAGAAGGAAACCCTGCCAATTACGATCAAATTCTGCTGGGGTTTTGGAATCATATACAATCAATTTCAGATCAAATAACATGTGCTTCCGATACTGCATCGGCAACTTCATGAGAGCTTTGTTCATTATGTGCCATATACAGAATCTGTGTCTTGAATCTGGGAAGACATTCCTTACAACAGCAGTAATGACGCCACATTGATCTGTTATGATGCCTGGGGGAGTTATATCTGCATAATGGGGGCAATTTAAAAGGAGTGAGTCATATATTGAAAGGTACAAAATCCTACTTTGAAAACTTAAACCGAACAGTCACACAACTTAAACCGAACAGACACACAACTTAAGCCGAACGGATCCACACCTAAAACCAAACAGACACACAACTTAAACTGAACAAATGCACACCTTGAACCGAACAGTCACACAACTTAATCCGAATAGATCCACACCTTAAACCGAACAGATCCACAACTTTTAATCGAACAGTCACACACCTTAAACCGAACAGATCCAAATCTTAAACCGAATAGACACACAACTTGAACCGAACAGATGCACACCTTAAACCGAACAGTCACACAACTTATACCGAACAAATGCACACCATAAACCGAACAGACACACAACTTAATCCGAACAGATCCACACCTTAAACCAAAGAGGCACAAAACTTAAACCGAACGGATCCAAATCTTAAACCGAACAGACACACAACTTGAACCGAACGGATCCACACCTTAAACCGAACAGACACACAACTTAAACCGAACAGATGCACACCTTAAACCGAACAATCACACAACTTATACCGAACATATGCATACCATAAACCGAACATACACACAACTTAATCCGAACATATCCACACCTTAAACCGAATAGGCACAAAACATAAACCGAACGGATCCAAATCTTAAACCGAACAATCACACCACTTAAACCGAACAGTTCCACCACTTAAACCGAACAGTTCCACCACTTAAACCGAACACATACACACCTTAAACTGAACAGTCACAGACCTTTAACTGGACATAGCCACACCTTACCGTTCATGCACGACAACCATGTTTGGAAGAACTGATGCATTGCATACATTGCATCATATGTCTTTCATTTAGATTACTTTTGCATCAATAAATGCTACTAAGGTATGTGTTTAGTCTTATTTACAGAATACAGGGACCTGAATGCAATTTACCCACATCCCGAGCATAAACGCGTACAAAAGACTCGTTTCTATCATAAAGACCAAGTTCAAGTTTATCGGGCTTCAAATGGAAATGTATCCAAGCATAAAAGCATTCAAGACCTAATTACGAAAAGAACAAGGACTTAAGCACAAAAGTAGCCGGGGACTTAATTGCAAAAAGTGAAGGACCTAATTGCAAATCACGAGTAGCTTTTATTATTATGGAGAAAATATAAAGAAAAATCAATGTGGATCTCCAAATATATGAAGAAATTAATTCGGATCTCCAAAGATATGCAAGAATCAATCCAGACGCGCAAATGACATTGAAATCATACCATAAACACACAGGAAAAATCCGGGTCGATTCTGAGCCAAAAAGGTGGCGATTCCGCCGCACCTCAAGAGCAAATTGCGGCGAATCCGCCGCACCAAATTAGATTCATGCTCTAAACATTTTACCGGTTGCGTGTTGACGCGTGTACTTTCTTATTTCATGCTTAGGTCCCTTGTATCGGCTATAAATAGCCCCGAGAACGATGTTGTGAGGAGTTCTTCCTTTTGTTCCATAATTTAGCAATAAAATTCTGTTTCTTTTATTTTATGTTTTTAATTTTCTTTTCTTAGTTTCTCTAGGACCCCTTCTCCCTCCCTCCATCTATGAGTTTCTAACTCTTTCCAAAGGGTGGAGGTGACGGATTTAGGGTGATGAGAAGAGAAAATGTTATTATTTTAATTTCGTATTAGTATGTTTTGATTACTTGAGTTTATGTTAAATCATTTATCATGTAATGCTTTATAACTAATATGATTTATTATAAGTTTCAGAATTCTCTAATCTAAACCCGATATCTAAACCTCCACCCAACGGAATTCACCATCTTTGTTCTTGTTTTAGTTTTATTTGTTCTTGTTTCTTGCTTTAGATAATAAAAACCAAAAATCTCAAAAACCCAATTTATTCTTCTCTCCTTCTTTCCCCCAATCGAAATCACACTAATAACAAATCTCTCCCTCCTTGTGTTCGACCCGTATTTGCCACGTCTTCATTGACACCGTGCACTTGCGGTATAAATTTAATTCTCATCAAGTTTTTGGCGCCGTTGCCGGGGAGGCGACGCAGATTTTGTTTTCTTTTGTTGATTTCGATTTTATCCTGTTTATCTTGTGCGCGATCTAAGTATTTGGATTTGTGTTTCAGGAGACAACAGAGTGCGCGGCGAAATCCGAGCACATTCTGAACTAAACGAGCGGCGATATCGCCGCACCTATAGAGCAATTTGCGGCGAATCCGCCGCACACTTGGAGCTTCTGGGCTTCAAACTTTTCTGGGACGCGACTCATCTCTGGGTGGACGCGTGAAACTACTGAAATTTCGAGAGCGGGCGGTGAACCCGACTGAGCATTGCATAGGTAACCTTTGTTGCATCTTTTCCTCGTAATTTCTATTTTCAAAAAAAAATCTTTTTATTAGAATTGCACGTGTTAGGGCAAAAATTCCATAATTGGCAATAATTCAACTCTGACCTAAAATTGGCAAAATTAGAAGGACTTAGTGCATGCATCATATAATATTTTGTTTGCATTATTCTTCCTAAATTCTTGCAAATTAATTCTTGTTGAAGAGTGCTGGAGGCAAGGTACGTATCGTGTTTTAACGATTGCATTTAAGCATATAATTTAGTTTGCATACAACCTTGCAATTGCCCCCCTCTAAAGACCATTGTTTGACTATCTTTGCTAGATTTAAGTTAAACTACCTTAAGGGCAACTCCGTAGGAAAAGATACGGTGGGGATTTCATCACCCTTCCGTGGCCCACAAATCACAATCCTAAAGTGTCACCCAAGCCTTAAAATTTAAAATCAATTAGACATTGGCCCCTAAGGACTCGGACTCAATTAAGGAGAAGAATTGGTTTGACTTGCTATGACCTGAAGCCGATCGAATTCAATTTGGTGTCTAGGAAGTGTTTTTGTGTTGACGAGAGTCTTCCAAGCGAAGTGGTTGTCTAATTGGCACCGACTCTGTCGGAAGCGCCCCCACTAGCTATACACTACCTGGCCAATTTGGTTTGATTAGTGAGGGAGGTGAATCAAGCGAATCAATTCGACTCAACCAGTTAGGAGTCGTCTAGATCTAAGTGACACTAGGTCTAGGATTGTTTGAACCGTGCTTGTTTGGGAAACCTCTGACCGACCTTCTTTTCTATCTTTAGAGTTAAGTTTCCATTCTCTTCTGAGTCATCTTCTTCTCACCTACTTATACGTTCTAGTCTCCTCCCCTTTACATTCTCTATTAGCATTTTAGGGTCGAGTCGAGAACTTGTGCTTGCTTAGCCTCCTAAGGGTAAGAGTACTTGACTCAAGAGTGTTTTGATGGATGGTTACATGAGCAACCATCCATATCATTGTTGGGACCATGACAATGCTTCCTGGTATTCTAAAGCCATGCAGGCTGGTGTGGCTCAGACTAACACCCCATATGGTTGGGACAATCCTAATTGTATAACTGAGCAATCTTCATATTGGGGTAACATGAGAGAGGCACCGACGGCTAGACCACAATCTAGTTATGTTAGATCATATGCTGGTCAACGAACTGACACATTACAACAAACTTTTGCCTCCTTCATGCGTTGGGCTGACAACATGAGTGCACCGGTGGCTCCAGTAGCCGTACCGTGCGACTGTTGCGGGTTGAGTGGTCATCTTATCAGGGAATGTCCTTATGTTCCCCCAGAGCCTGAGTATGAGCATACATTTTCCCAGAATGCTCGATATGACCGTTACACTTCCGCATATAACCCAAGAGTGATGGATTCGTGGGGAAACAATTCATATCCAAATTCTTATACGTCATTTTCACCCCAATATCCTTCTCCCGAATACCCAGAACTCTACCAACAACCCACTTCAAATCATTGGACTTATCCTCAGTCTACCAACACACAACCTAAAAATGTCCCGAGTTCTGACTCGAACCTCATAGTTGACCACATACCTGATACCTTGGAACAAGCTTTCCATACGTTCATGACAACTACTCAACAGTCCGTAGACAATATGGTATTACAATTGAGTCAAATGTCGCAGCAATTAAGTGAGGAAAGTAACTTTTCGTGTCAACATGAGGATTCATCTTTTAGTATCGAACCACCACCACATACACAAATTCAAAGCACAATCTTTCAAAGTCAAATTCCTAGTCAGTCTGAGGGACTTGGAATTTCAATTCACGATCACTTAGTGGAGGATTCGATTTATATGGACCAATTTCATTATGAGTCGGCACAAGATTGTGCCCTATCTTCTTGTCCCGTGGCCCTTGAGCCACATGATCGTCATGTTGCATCTCTTAAGGAGTCACCTCTGGTGGAGCAAGATCTCCCTAGTACCCTCAATTTCAAACAACCTGGTGAGAGTCCGCCTCTCACCATTGTTCCTGATCATCTTGGAAATGATGGAACATCAAACAACCACATAGCTTATGAGGATATTAGAAGTGCCTTAGAAGATACCTTGGGTATGAGACCCACTCTTTGTTCGTCTGGTGAGTCGGACTTGCCTGACAAGGCTCTTGACCTCGCTCCGACGCACCAGCCAGTTGGTTGGAGAGTTTGGATCGATGATCATAACTTCAACACCGCAACGGGAGAAACTCCTCTTCCGTTGCCCCTTAATTCCCAAACTCTCGAGAGGTTCAAGCTCTTTCAGTTTGATCCTTTGAATGAGACGCCTTTGCGTCCAATTCATGAACCTCTCAATTCATCTAGCGTTTTTTGTGAAGGCGGCCCACACATGCATTTTCTGGCCTCACGTGGTGTCATGTTTCCTTTTCAGGTGCACTGACCCACTCTTGAAGTTTCCATTTGATGTCTCTTGACAAATGAAGATGGGAACTTATGTTTGTACATAGTTATATATATAAAATAAAATAAAATATATGTTGTATTTATCCCTTCTTTAGTATCTCACAGGTTTTTGAGGGAATTCGGGTTTTTTTTCCATCAATAGAGCCATGAACTTTCCTTTGTACTTCACGTTGGTGAGATATTTCCTTTTTCATGCATAAATCCATGTAATATCTTGCTCACATTCATTGAGGACAATGCATGATTTAGGTGTGGGGGGGGTGTTTATGTATATATTTATCTATAGATCTGTCTTTTATTTCTAAAAAAAAAAAATCATCAATGTTTCATGACATAGCTTAAGATTGAACTGCTAAAACCCGTGTACAAATTGCATTGAGTTTTTGTTCCTTATTATATAGTTCTGCTTGTAGAAATTGTGACATAAATCTAAGTTCCAAAGAAATAACCCATTGCCCTTTAAGACATGTATGCACTTAAATTGGATGAATCAAATCTTTGAAGTGGTTGATAAAAAGCAGAGGTTGAGGAAAATATACCGGGAAGTGTGGACTTCTAATAGCAATTAAGCCTTGAGGAAAATAAAAATAAAAATAAAGGAATAAAGTGAAGAAAACACATTTTGCAAAATGATTACAAAAGCCCAAGCCTTTGAGTCACTGGTCCGTAGGGGTATCTTGAAACCCGGTAACTTGAGTCTACCAGCTCGGGATTATCGACCAAACTCGCTACACGAATGCAAAAGGGTAAAAGTGTCAAAAAGCAAATGTGTTGAATCACGGAAGAAAAGAAAAGAAAAGAAAATAATAATAATACTCAAGGCCCAAAGCTAAAAGAATGATCCATGCCATGGTTGATCCGAATGATACTTCACCACCAGAGGAGGCGTGCAAAATAATTCAAGTGATAAACATGTGTAGAAGGGTTAGTGGTGTGAATGTTGGAGGAACAAAGACCAAGTCATATTTTTAATGAGTTAGATTCATATAATGAGCATGCAAAAATTCTTAGTGAGATGTATAAGGTTGAGGTAGGGATATTGAGAACTATTAATGAAACGTTGATTTAGGATTTTGTGGGTATATCCGCTGAAAACCCTCAGGAGACAACACTCCTCCTCCTTGACAACAAGGAGGTTTAAAGGCTTGTTGCACATGCTAAGTGCAACCGTGATTCCTACGAAAGTGAGTTAGGATTTCCCTGTTTTTATTTTTCGTATCTTCTGTTTTGCTAGGGACTAGCAAAATCTAGGTGTGGGGGTATTTGATGCATTGCATACATTGCATCATATGTCTTTCATTTAGATTACTTTTGCATCAATAAATGCTACTAAGGTATGTGTTTAGTCTTATTTACAGAATACAGGGACCTGAATGCAATTTACCCACATCCCGAGCATAAACGCGTACAAAAGACTCGTTTCTATCATAAAGACCAAGTTCAAGTTTATCGGGCTTCAAATGGAAATGTATCCAAGCATAAAAGCATTCAAGACCTAATTACGAAAAGAACAAGGACTTAAGCACAAAAGTAGCCGGGGACTTAATTGCAAAAAGTGAAGGACCTAATTGCAAATCACGAGTAGCTTTTATTATTATGGAGAAAATATAAAGAAAAATCAATGTGGATCTCCAAATATATGAAGAAATTAATTCGGATCTCCAAAGATATGCAAGAATCAATCCAGACGCGCAAATGACATTGAAATCATACCATAAACACACAGGAAAAATCCGGGTCGATTCTGAGCCAAAAAGGTGGCGATTCCGCCGCACCTCAAGAGCAAATTGCGGCGAATCCGCCGCACCAAATTAGATTCATGCTCTAAACATTTTACCGGTTGCGTGTTGACGCGTGTACTTTCTTATTTCATGCTTAGGTCCCTTGTATCGGCTATAAATAGCCCCGAGAACGATGTTGTGAGGAGTTCTTCCTTTTGTTCCATAATTTAGCAATAAAATTCTGTTTCTTTTATTTTATGTTTTTAATTTTCTTTTCTTAGTTTCTCTAGGACCCCTTCTCCCTCCCTCCATCTATGAGTTTCTAACTCTTTCCAAAGGGTGGAGGTGACGGATTTAGGGTGATGAGAAGAGAAAATGTTATTATTTTAATTTCGTATTAGTATGTTTTGATTACTTGAGTTTATGTTAAATCATTTATCATGTAATGCTTTATAACTAATATGATTTATTATAAGTTTCAGAATTCTCTAATCTAAACCCGATATCTAAACCTCCACCCAACGGAATTCACCATCTTTGTTCTTGTTTTAGTTTTATTTGTTCTTGTTTCTTGCTTTAGATAATAAAAACCAAAAATCTCAAAAACCCAATTTATTCTTCTCTCCTTCTTTCCCCCAATCGAAATCACACTAATAACAAATCTCTCCCTCCTTGTGTTCGACCCGTATTTGCCACGTCTTCATTGACACCGTGCACTTGCGGTATAAATTTAATTCTCATCAAGAACCATATGTCATTTTCAATGGTCTCAGAAGACAACAAAGCGCAACCGACCAAAACTGACTCGAAATGATGATTAACTCCTACAAATAGGGCAAAGGGCATGTCATATTTGTTTGTAATGTAGGTGGTGTTGAAACATATTGCGTCTCCAAAATATGAATATGCAGCTCTAGAACGACAGTCAACCTAAAACACGTTTCATAGTCTTCTTTCGTCATCCATATCCATTACATAGAAAAACATGGAATCAATCTTCTGCATCCTAATGAAATAGTTCTAAAGAGCTTGTGCATCACCAGGTCCCATCTTCAAATTTCTGACTTCGTTTATAACGTTCCTGCACACAGAAACCACTAAGACCATGCGCCAAATGTTGAACTTCAATTATGTTAGGTAGAAAGAACACAAACCTTAAATCTCTTTCGTTGAAAGTCAATTTGTCATGACCTCCAACCTCGACCACAAAAGATTGCATGGTCTTGACAACCGATATCCCAGCAGTATCATTGCACGTTATGCGTGCTTTGGCGGCCTCAGGGACGGTTCGTTTTTGTCTGAGAAAATGCATTTGCTCTTGTTCAAGCATGACGTGGTTATGTTTAAGATCCACAAAGTTAATGTGGTAACCCCTTGCTGGGTTTCCGGAGACCCTTATCCGAGCAGTGCATTGGACTCTACTGGATAACCTAGGCTTCAATTTCCCTTGCCCTTGGTTTGTTGGTGTCGTGCCCTTCTTGGAGCAAGTCAGCGTGACCCGTATAACAACACCACGATCGTAATGAGATTGTCTTGTCTTAACACCAAAACCACAAGAATCGGCATAAGCCACGTAAAGTGTTTTGGCTTCTTCGAAAGAAGGAGAAAACATCTCCTCCTTAGGAACGTTTGCCGACTGCTCCACTTGACAATGCACATTAATGATTTCCATTGGAGTACAGAGGAAGGACCACAGAAGAGAAAAGAAAAAAAGGAAGACGCATCTTGAGATGAAGAAGAAAAGTCTTCTGCTGTGTAGGAGCGTCAAAATGAGGAAGGAAGGGAGTGATTTGAGACGCATTAATGAGGGATGGAGGGAGGGATGAAGAGATGGAGTGATTGCTCAGGACATTTGTACGAGCAACCAAAGAATTGATGGATAAAATAAATAAAAAAACTTTTTTCTCTACTGACATGAGGAGTGTCAACTAAGCTGCGTCTTCAAGAAACGTCCTAAAGAGCGGCCATATATCATTTTCCTAAAAGAAACCACCGTTACATCTCACGAACTATTTGCATGGTTATCTTTTCGTTCAAAGTGGTTGTGCTTCTTGGAAGTGTATTTTAACCTTTTTTTTAATGGCACATTTCTTTATTTGAAGAAGGTGCCTCTTTAGAGTTATAGATTTTCGTGTAGTGGGGTGTTTCAAGTTTACACAATTTTTTTTAGGCCGTGTTTGGGTTTTGTAGCCTAGATACAAAGTTGTTTCATCACAAGGTTCTTTCATATTATATCTTTAAAATACAACATCCAATATTTAACGCTACATATATTTTGTTATACTTTGATATCAGTTATTTGAACGTATATTGGCTTCATTATGCATTTATACAGTAGTGACAAACTTTGACTTCTAAAACTGCTTCTAAAAGCAAAACTAATTTTCATTCTACAAAACCCTTAAATGATTGTCCTAGTAAAACGATAATTTTATGGTTTTTACAAATCTAGCATAAGTTATCCATGTCATAGACATTTTCATTCTTTCATTTTCATGTTTGTTGTCCTCGTAATGGTCTTAAGTCCACTACATCTCCCATTGCAGAATAATATGGCGAACATTTCTTGGTGTAATCAACTTTAGTTGAATTGGATCAGGATATGGTAGAGGTTCTAGAAGATCTTTTACCAGTCACGGATTATAAGACAATTACGAATAAAACTATCAACAAGGATGTGTTTCCTACGAGGGGATTAGTTAACCAAACTTTTTTGAATTTTGACTTGTTGTGATCGTCAATGAATAATGATAGAACGGAATTTGTGGGAAATAAAGTGATGTATAATCGATTAGGAAAATACCGGTAACGTAAGTTTATTATCTGCCTTCCAATGTCATTTCGTTTTTTTGATAGAATCCAGTGTTATTCCGTTTTGCGTCAAAATCTATCAAACAAGTACGTCAATATTAAAAGAACACCAAATTAGTTCGTGTGACCAAATTAATACCACTTTCCGGTATCACATCAAAAAACATCGATCAACTATGTCAACTTTAAAATACTCGTATCACTAGAAAACATCGATAACATAAACTTATTACCCACATTCTGGTGTCACTCCGACGTCGTATTAGAAACTACCAACAAGATATGTTAAATTTGAAAAAACATCGATAACATAAACTTATCATCCACATTTTGGTGTCACTCCGACGTCGTATTAGAAACTACCAACAAGATATGTTAAATTTGAAAAAACATCGATAACATAAACTCGTTACCCAAACTCGGGTCCTGCCTCTTTAAAACGAGAGCTTACCCTTCACTCCTAAGGAACAACAAACCAACCCTCATTTCCCAACCAGTCTCCTTCCACACCTCTCTCTCTCTCCTCTCTCTCTCTCTCTCTCTCTCCTCAAAACCCCTAAATCCCCAACTTTACTCCTGCCCTCCCTCGCCACCATGAGCAGCACCGGCGGCAGCGCTAGGGTTTCCATCCCCAACAGCGCCAAGAAGACGATCCAAAACATCAAGGAGATCGCCGGCAACCACACCGACGAGGAGGTCTACGCAATGCTCCGCGAGTGCTCCATGGATCCCAACGAGACCGCCCAGAAGCTCCTCCTCCTAGGTCCGATTTCGCCCCCCTCGATCTGATTTCAGGAGAGTTTGTTAGGGTTTGGATTGGTGGGGACGTGATCCGGGGGTGGGAGCGTCGGGTTTGGTGTTCTAGGATTTTGGATTGGTCGGGGGTTTGTGGGAGGTGTGATTTGTGGGGGAAAATGGGCGTTTGGTGATGGGAAGATTTGGTGTTCTTGTTGGAGGCGTGGTTTGTGGGGGGAAAAGTTGGGATTTGATTCTTCTATGTTTGGTTTGAGGAAAGTTTGATGCTTTTGTGCCAAGTTTGTTGATTCTGTGCTATTTTAGGTGTTCTGTTGACGTCGGGTTGTGTGGAAGTTCCGGATTTGATTCTTCAAGTGGTTGGATTTGTCTAGAGATGGTGAGAGGCGTGGTTTTACATAAAGTTTGATGTTTTCGTGACAAGTTAGTTGATGTTGTGCTCGTATGGGGGTTGGGTTGATGTCGAGGTTGTGTGATGGTTTTGGGTAAGCCGGTTCGGTTTTTATCTCGCTCTTATGGTGCTTCGATTGGTGTTGGGATAGTGAAAGTTGTGATTTGATGGACGTACGGATGAATGGAATGCCTTTTGATGGAGGAGTTGTCTTCGTTGCGCTCTGGTAGGGTTTTGGTTCTTTGCGAGGGTTGATTCGGGAGTGCGGTCGTGAGTGGATCAGGAGAGCTGTTTTTTTTTGTCTTGTTTATATTGAGGAAATATGGTTCGTTGAAGTGGATTACTTGTGATCTGCGGTGTGGTGTTCATTTCTATGGATTTGAAACGCTCTCTTTGGATGGTTTTGAAAAGTGGATATGAGTGTGTTCTAAGGATGGGTGTCATGATGCCGATTTTGGGGACAATATGTTTCAAAGCTGTTGATTTAGTTGATTTTTACTTATTTTTTCAATCAGTTTGAGCCTGCAGGGAAATGTGGGTTTTTATGTTCCTCTGACGACCAAACTATGGAAATGGGTGTTTTTGATGAAAATTGTAACTTGTGATCTAGAGAGAGCATGCTGTTTTTGTGCCATATAACCTTCTTTTTGCTTCTAATTTTTTGATGATTTTGAGTTCATTTCCTCCAGAGCTGTGCTTTGGTTCCATCATTATTAAATTATGATGTGTCATGTTTTTGTTGTCCTCAAATCAACTTAAGTATAATTCTCATCACTTTTCATATATTTTTTACTTTGCCTTTCGAGTTTACACTTCCTAAGATAATATGGAACATAGATCGACAGGCAGGTTCAATGTTTTATGTGTTGAGGTAGCTATTTGTGATGGTGAGAGCTGTCTGTCGTGTAGACAACATATGCCAACTACCTTAGACCTTACTAATTTCAACAGGCCAAGGGAGTTATTACATTTATAAATTATTTGTATTTAAAATAATAAGCATTGGTAATCGGTTTCTGCACCTTTAGCTCTTTATAGTAAAGTAGTTGTTATGCACTTTTAGTTCTTTCTTGAGATTCAATGTCATTTGATGGTAGGGGGTTGCAAATTCTCTTGTTCCTAGATGCAGCAGTTTTAACTCCTTAACAGATGGTCCCTTTGATGTTTTTTAGTCCAAGTGCCTTTTTGTGTACCGAAGTACTTTCTTCAGTTGTCGACGTTCGATCTCATTGAATTGAATTTGGGAAAGCCTCCAAATATGACTATATATATTTTGATTAGCAATACTTCTTTGTTAGATTCTGCATGATCTTTTATGGTACTAATTTGTCCTCTTAGGCTACATGCTATGATTTTCACTGTCAAGAAATGCCACATTAATTGTGAGTCTCCATATAAAGCGTGCATGATCTCGGCATTGTTTTTTTGTTATGATTGTCATGCCTTTGCTATAACCCTGCTCATTCTTCTTTCATCATCTCTCGGCATTGTTTTTTTATATGCATACTATGTTGTTCATTTTAATCTAAGACCATGGAAACTAATACTGCACATTATTATTATTATTTTCAGATACGTTCCATGTGGTCAAGAGGAAGAGAGATAGGAGAAAAGAGGTAATTTTGTCCCATTCATGTGTATTTTAGAAGAAACTATGCTACTTTGCTACTTTACTTAATTAATGGTTCAGTTTTAGTGACAATAGAATGAATCACATCATCTTTCTCATCTTCTAATTTCAACCACTAACCAGTGATGCATGCTATTTTGTGAACCGGTCATCCTGTCCTTTAAATACCTCATTAAGGATGTTGCTATGCCTATTGTTGGGTAGATATCTGAAAAGATTTGTTTTTTGTAGAGGTTAGAAAATGAAATTCATTAAACCAATGTTTTCATCCATTTAAAATGTATATCGCCTTTTCCCCCATAGTTTAGTCTATCTTCAAAATATAAGGTGCTTATAAAGGAATGCTATCTGCAAATTGGTCAATCACGTTACTATCGTGTTACAAGTGTTCCTAATATGCACCATGCTGCTGTCTTAGATGCTACTCATTTACTACCATGTACAATTCTGTAGAACCATGAAGCTTTGAATATGAAGAGACAACCTGTCTACAAGTAACAACTTCAATTTTCAATGTTTGAATACAAAAAGCTGACTTCCCTACGCTAACCAACTTCGTGCTATTGGTTTCCATCCTTTCCAATTAGTGTTCTTTATTACAAAAACAATTTAAAATTTTACGCTCTTTGAATTACATGTCATACCTAATGTTCAAAATTGAGTTATTTTTTAGATTGAACCTATATTGATGTTCCCATAATCACTATCTTTCAGAACGTAAGCAACAAAGAGGCAACTGATTCTGGTTGGAAATCAGGACCACAGGGACGAGGGGGCAGGAGTGGTAGGGGGTATTCTTCTCGCTATTTATCACATGGTACGCGTTGATAATGTTCTTGCTGATTCATAAAGAAAATCCAGCTCTTTTCTAATGAATGATAAATTTGATGCTTAGTAGGATATGTTCTATGTGTGTTGCTATAAACAGATTATCTTGTTATCAGTTGCTCTCTTTACTTCCAGTCAATCTAATATTCTAGCTCAACAAAGCAAGTTTTTGGAGTTTTAGGTAACACCTTTTATTTTACGGAGGCTGACCACTAGCCATTGTCGGCTTCTTGCCTCACTCATTTCTTTGGTTTACCATCAACCATCTTGTATAAATTATTGGAAAACTTCCATTTCGTTAAGATTTAAGAGAGTGATTTGTTCCTTCACCCTAATAAAGTAATTTTTCCTTATTATCTGTGTCATCTTAAAGGGTCTCTTCTGTGTTTATCATCCGTATAACTACCTTTTGTGGTTTTGAATAATTGTTCTTCACCTATTACGTCAACCTTTTTTAGGTAGTGGTGGTGGGAAAAGTGCTGTTGCTGGAAAGGAAAGTGCATCTAATCAAGGTCCAGACAAGGGCTACAAAACAACTTCTATTCCGAATGCTGAAAATAAACCTGCACCTTTTGCTTCAAAGTAAATCTTCCTTCTCTTTTGGCTCATGTATAATGTATCACCTTTATTGTTTTCTAATTCCTTGAATAAGAGATTCCATAGGAGTTTCTTTTTTCAGAAATTTTCAATCTTTTTTTGATGATTTGCTTTGCCTTTTATCAGCCCTGTTTCTGGATCTGCCAATGATCCTATCAAACTTGTGTCACAAAAGGTTGGATGTTGTGGTGTTTCAACTGAAGGAAACACATCCGTGGAAAATAATAAATTTCAGAAATCATCATCTCCTGAAACCAATATACATAGCAACAATGCAGCATCCATTGGTTTTACTCATTGGCAGTCTGCTAACAAAGACCAAATTTCAGCACCTTTACCTGTGGGATCTGCGCCAAAAGTTCATACATCCACCCCAGATCCTATCCTAAAGCCGTCTTCTGCTTCATGCGTAACTGGTGCAGGTTGTGGAGTGGAGCACCAAATAGTGAGCCAAGTGCTCGATCAGTCTACCAGTAATGAAGGCACATCCCATGGTGCTCCTATTGCTGATATGAAGATTTCACTAAGTGAAAATAAAGGGTTGGGTGATTCACATCCAGATGGGAAAATACCTAGTAAATCTCAGGGGTATGAAATCAACTGCTCAGAGGAATCTCAAGTTCGACCAACATCTTCTGGTATTGGTACTTCTGGCAGTAGACCGACTTCTAATTACAGCAACAGGTCACAGCAGCTAGTTAGTTCCCAGAAAGGTGCTTATCTATTTCCATAGTTTCTTTCAGATAAAAACCAACGAGTCTTGTGATTTTCAGATAAACCTATAGTTTTTGATGGATCCTGATAGTGGCATGACTCATGACAAGTTAATATAGAAGAATGGGGCTGTTTGAGCGCCATAGCTAACATGTCTGTGCCAGTCAATCATCTTATAATGATTTAATATCTTTTGTGAAAAATTTGAACTTGCATATATTCCATGTATAAAAAAATACAGCATAATGATTTCAGCTCTATCTGATCATTGTAATCTTCATTGGAAGTTTTATTTGGTGAATACTGGCCATCTATGTGTTAAAATTTTGGAGTAATGGTGAAAAACACATAAGTTGTCCCTAAAAACGAAATACATGCTAGTGTAAAGATGAGACATACATATGATTTGGTTTGATTGAAAATTATAGAGCCAACGCATACTAAAATAGGGATTCTCACTGTTGACATTGCTACATCACTCTTACAGCCCCATTTTTGCCTTATATATGTAGTGATATACATATCCTGATTAATTAGTATATTTAGTTGAGTGTAGTCATATTTATATTTGATTATGCTTGAATCGAAATCATGAAATTTGTGAATAACTTGAGGATCCTTATATAATTGAGCTAGATTGAGGCCCCTTTCAACTTGCTAGGAATTCGTAAAACTTCAGTCTTCAGCTCGGCTATGCATTGAAAGCTTTGTTTGAATTGCTCAGCATCAAGCTGAATTTAATCAAGGGAGCTTAATTAGCATTCCTATTTGTCTTGGTCAAAGTATTCTTTTATGGAGACAATCATAAATTCCTCGAGTGAATCTTTTATACTACTACTTCACTGAAATGCAAATTGTAAACAGTCTCTTGTTCTACTATGCAGCCAATGTTATGGTTCTTTCATTAGCATGCCTTTTTCTTTTCCACTTGGTGGATTTACTGCAGTTGTTGATTATTTAGTTGGGGCTTCTCGATATCTTTGACTCTCATTAGTGGCACAAATATTTTTTTTGTTATCAATAGTTTAGATCTGCAAGTGCTCTTTGTTTATAGCATCCAAAGTTTCATTTATGAACCTAGGTGGTTTTCTTGTTAGTTAGCTTCATTGTTATCCAAGTCGATAAGAAAAAGTTATATTGTTCTCCAAGTCCGGTAACCGTCATATTGAGATTGTGTTTACGCAGTTCGATTTAGTGAGAAAGATCTGGTAGTGAGGCCGGTTCAGTGTTCAATTTGTTGAAAAATGGTCTGACCTAACTTATCTGAATCCCTATGTTCTGTTGAAGAAACCCCTCCCAGATCATAGATGATGATTCTGTGTTAGTGTGTTGGCACAGATTCTGGATGGCATATCATGGTGCGGCCATCATTTGTTCCTTCGAGTGCACATATATTTTTCAGTGTTTTATGACATTATCCTTTGCATAGTTTAGCCACCATGTTATTTATTTATTTATTTTCCATTCCCTATTACAGTTGGCCCAGTTAAGGAATGGAAGCCAAAATCAACTGGTCCAAATCTTGTTCAGATCTCTAAAACAATTGGATCTCCTGAGGTTGCACCAACGGTCGTAGAATTTGCTATCAACCCAAAATCTCCAGAGGAAGCTACTTCAAAGCTCCAGAAGAAGCTGGAAGGATTGCAGTTTTCTGATGGTCAGCATGTTATTTTCCCAAGTCATCTTCAAGTACCAGAAGCCGAAAGAACTGTATTGAGCTTCGGAAGTTTCACTGTCAGTTTAGGACCAACCTCTAGCTCCACTGTTCAGGAGGACGAGAAGAGTTCTACACCTCATTCAGAATCCTCCGAGGAAGAAATTGTTGAAATGCCGTCTTCAAGGTATTGATTGACATCTGTCCTGTCGTGTTGCCTTTTACTATTTCTACATGTGATAAGTTGTCAGAGATCAGGGCTTACCAACAACTATTATTTGGTTACTGACATTCTCATGTTGATTATTAGTCTCTTAATTCGGTCATGCACATGTTTCTCTGCTCATGCTATTCTTTTGCTATGTAACTCTTATCATCTTCGTGAGAACGTACGACTATTTTGGCAAGTCATCTAGTTCCAATAGCAAATGGCTAAATCTATGTAATTCCTCATCTGCAGCATTCTGAACTTTGGTTGTGACTGAGGTATGATTGTCTGAAATTTTTAATACCTCATAGTGATAACAGATAATGTGTCCATGTCCCTCTAATATTATATATTTTATCATTACAGATGTCCCTCTGTCAACCATTTATTTTCCCTATGATCCTGCTTTGTGGATGCTGGGTTTAATGTTGTTTTCCGTTTTATTGTTTCAGCATCCCAAATATACCAGCTGCCCCTGAAGAAGTGCACTCTGTTCATCCTCAGCCACCACATTCCCCTGAACATATACCAGAAAGCATATCATCAGTTGAGGGTGACGTCTCCACGAATGCTGCAGCAGCACAGGAATACGATCAGACTAAACAGCAAGGATCTTTGGCATCAGAAGGGCCTCAGTACTCTGTCGTCCAGACAGCACCAGCCTATTCATTTGGCCTGGTGCCACCGATGTTTGGGAGCCCCTTTGGAGCCTTTGAAAACTCAGAGTCCCAGGCCCGTGACACTTCTCGTCCTTCTGGATTTGTTGTAAGTTTTCAAAATTTGTCCAATGCGATAGGGGATGTATTTTCACTATTTTCTGTTGTTTATAGGTCATTATTACCATATTAAATTTCTTCACTTCTTTTGTCCAGATCATTGGAAGCTTCCACTGTATAGATATTGTATACTGTTTGTGTGTATTTGTCCTTTTCATTTTATTAGTCACAAGTCACGATTTCATCTATATGCAATCTTTGAATCTTAATTATTTTGCGGATAAAGAATTATATTTCTACCTTTCCTTATTCCCTTATAAACTTGTTCACCCTTATCAGTTCTCATATCCATTTCCTATGCTTTCAATACAATCTACCTTTAACAATTTCAAATATCTTCTGTTTTGTTCTCATATGCTCCTCATGCTTACCATATTTTGAAATTTATAGACGGTAAGCAAGTATCACTTCTGGCCTGAAGTGGGGTTTATTCATTTCCCCTAACTGTTTTCCTCTACCCTGCTTTATGAGACAACAATCATGTACCTTTTGGTGTTGTGGTATTGTTTTAGTACCCAATTCTTTCACTCAAATTTCGCTTCATGAATTCATGCCACATTCTCACATGATAATAGCCATGACCTTTCACGTATAATTTTTCATCCTTCGTGGTATTTTAATGTGTCTTTGGGTAACTTAGCTACAATCTCATATTCTTTTTTCAGAGTCCACTATCCTATCTTGACTATGGAAATCCATGCAGGTTCAGCAACCGTTTGATCCTTCTGCCAACTATTATACTCAGATATATCGTCCAAGTGCAGATGGTGATGGTCGTTTTTCTCCATTTCTTGCACCTGGAGCTGCTACCAAGTACAATGCAAATTTAACTTCTCAAAATGACCAGTCACAACAGGAGGTATGTTTCTCAGCTTTTTGTTATTTGCTGCATCAGTTGTTTTCTTTGTTGGCATTGTCATTTTTCTATGTTTACATTGTTCTTGCATTTGCATGACATAAATTGGAATATCCCGTGTGTATACACTGCTTCTTGTAGTATTGAAACACAAAGTAACATGGGATGTTCACTCTTCGAAAACTCACCCCGAAATTTTCTATGGTTTATATGTATGTTAATCTTCCAAACAAAATGACGTTTGCGATCCTGCATTTTTTATGAATTTTTTAGATCCCTGTTCAGTTACTTAGATTCTCTTGTTTATTCTTGATAAGAGTCCTGAAAGGCTGCGTCATTTGACTTTTTTCTTTTTGTCGCACTATTTGATATTTCAGTTTAGTTCATACTTGACCAATCAAAAAAAGAAGTTTGGTTCATACTTGGAGAGTTGTAGTTCTGTTGCCTGATTCCCTCTACCTCAAGTATTGACTCTTATGTAAATCTAAAGACAAACTGACATTATTTAAATCCTTCTACATAATATTTTAAATATAATATAAATATATATTATAAATAATACTCTACAAGTATATATTTATATTGGTATAATATATTTTCATTCTATGCTGATCGTTATGAATGTCAACATTTTTATTTTTATTTTGATAAATGTGATATAACAGTATATATTAATAAAACACAATACATAAGAACAAAGCCGATAATAACGATAAAATTGAACAAAGACGGTAAATCGGTAATTGAATACCAACAATCTTTTACATGAGGGAATAGATATTATAACAAAATGATATAGTAATGGTCCACAAGTAACAAAAAGATAATATATTGCAAAAGGCAATAGATCACTATCGTCTTGAATAAAAAATGTTATTTGAATAAATAATCTGTGGAATCCAACACTGACCAACAAAAGCTAGATAGGGCATACAAGTCATTAATGAATTTTACAGGGGTATATAGGAAACAAGGGAAGGAACAAAATAAGGAAATTATCCCCTTCTTTTAAAGGGTAGTAGTATCATTGATAAAACTGAAATTGCAGTAGGAAAAATCCCCTCGTGCCCTAAATTTCTTATGCACCCTTGGGTTAGGAAATCCCCATCCTTATTTCTTGCTGACTATGAAACTATTGTTAATAGTAAAATAATAATTACCTTATTGTATTTTTACATAGTAATTATACGGTTCTGTTAGTGATCTGAGGTTGAAATACATAATCTAGATACTACATCTCCAGATATCCCTATATTGTTTAGTTAAGGTTCTACGAACTGGACACACAGGAAAGTAGCTATGGCTTGCTGGGAGGCATTTCTTGATATTTCTTTATCGAATTTTCTAGATTTGTACCCTTTTAATTTTTGATGCTATGTTATATTCTTATGAACTCATAATTTGTTCCCTTCTTAGAATCCTCTACAAGGCTGTACAAAACATCCATTATGTTTTTAGGTTTAATGCTGATCAATTTCCAAACATTCCCAGCTTATTTGAAAGTTTTACCATATATCGCTCCCTTGTGTACCCTGAAAACAACCCACCATTTCCTCCAGTTCATGTCTTCTCCAACACTTGGTTAATGACGAAGAACTAGTACACTCTATGACCCTCAACTACACCAGCAGAAGGTTCTTGTTTCTTGATGCTAATCCGATGAAAATTCTTAAGAATAAATTTTGTAAATAGATATTTATTAGTGATTGTAACATTACATGCTATGATGTTTATATACCACTTTTGTTTGTTCCATTTAGTCGGTAGGTCTCTATGTATTTTTTGGTAACTGATCAAATTCCCTTGTTGCAGACTGGAAATTCTACTGTTCAAGCTCCTGGACCGGCTTCTATTGCATCACAGTCTAGTGGAGTAGTGCAGAATTCTATAGCTGTTACTCAGCAGCCTGTTCCTGTTTTCCGGCCACCTGGTGGTGTCCACATATCACATTATCCCCCCAATTACATTCCATATAGTCACTACTTCTCACCGTTCTATGTACCTCCTCCATCTCTTCATCCTTTCTTAGGTAATGCTGGTTTTCCTCAGCAACATCCAGCTGGCACTGTTTACCCTCCTGTAGCTGCAGCAACTGCACCTGTGAAATATCCTGTTTCGCAGTACAAGTCTGGAGGTAATAGTGCCCATTCTGGAAGCGGATATGGACCGTACAGTTCCAGTCAGACTGGTTACAATCCCAGTCCTGCGTCGAGCACTGTAAACTCAGGAAGCAGTGACGACAATGCTTCTCAGTTTAAAGACAATAATGTCTTTCTTACAGGACAGCAGGTAACATCTTCTTCTCATGTATCCATTCTCATGTATCCATTATGTACAGATTTCTTTCATGGCCTTCTAGTTACTTGTCCCTTGTGTGATATTTGGACTAAAGCATCTCTGAATGAAATTTGCAAAGCAACTCTATGTAATGATTGAATATCAACTGCATACTCATTTTGTTTCTCTATTACTTTTCAAGGTGGCAATGTTTGCTGATTATTTATTTCACCACTGAAGCATATTTAACAGATACACCTGCATATCTTGCTACATTGTTCTATATTTTTTCATTTGGTTGTAAAGTAATGGTACTTTTGTGCTTTTTAGAACTTCAGATAGAATTCATTCTTTGCTACGAAATAATGCTGATGACGCTTTTTAAGAATTCGAGTGTTTATATTTATTTTAATTGTTAATTTTTGTTTCTTCCAATATGGCTCCATGATATATTTGATGAATAGTAAGACATCTGCGACCTGGAAACAGCTACTAATGCACTCTTTCCATTTTGTTCTTATTGTGTTTCATTTGATTTTTTTTATTCTTGTTATTAAGCAGAGTGAAGGTTCTGCGGTCTGGATTCCAACACCAACCAGGGATTTACCCGGCTTGCAGGCAGGCTCATTTTATAATCTTTCCCCACAGGGCCAGCCTGTGGCATTCAACCCAACGCAAGCTGGGCATGGAGCTTTCCAAGGGATATATCACCCTACTCAGATGGCAGCCGCCGCCACTGTCCATCCCCTTCTCCAGCAGTCCCAGACAGTAGCTGGGTCTGTAGATATGGTGGGGCCTCAAGCTGGTGGCTACCCCCCACCCCAACGTGCACCAATCAACTGGGGTGGTAGCTACTGACCGAAAACTTTGATGTCAGTAGTGTTGTGACAATAAAAGATTTTATCTAGAGACTGGTAGCTACTGCATGTTTTCAATGGGTGGTATCCATCATCTGAAGCTCTGAGCTGCAAAATGGCCTGATACCAGAGTGTACATATTTATATGAAAGGTCTCCGAAGATCAAGAAAAAGCCTGAAGTCCATAATTTATCGCCGATGAGAGGTGAGGTTCACCATTGACTGATATTTGACAATTTTTAAGCTAGTTGGGAGTAGTAACCAGAGCTCATTGTTTGCTGTTTTCCGTTTCCTTGTTTCCTTCTTGCTAGCCTTTAGATTAGTATTGTTGGTGATTAGTTGAGTTTCATTTTTCCGTTTCATCAGCTTTTTAGTATTGTTTGTTGAGCTCATAGGACTGTTGGAAGGCAAAATTTTAAGTAGGTGGGTTTTCAATATTTCCACTGCCTTTCCTGTAAAGTAAATTTTGATAGTAAGCAAAATGTATAACAACTATTGTAATTTGGAATTAACTCCATTTGTTTGTTGGTTTCAGCGCATCTTTAGTTAAATAATAATTTTTGGTTAGGATTAGTTAAGATGCTGCTGATGTGCTGAAGGGTTGGATTGTTGGATGGCGCAGTACCAAGTCTGTGAGTGCACGTCTGAAAATTTAATTTTGTTTAGTTTGTTTCCTTCCTGTTGTTTAGGTGTTCACGATGAAATGATGTCGGAAACTTGTCTCCTAGGCCGTCAAATAGGGAAATACGCGCTGATGATAAAAAAAGTGTTGACAACAGCAAATAAAGGTTAATTTTGGCATTTGGTCATAGCTGAATGTGACATTTTGGAGTAACATTTGCATTGTCTTAATACAAATATATGAAACATAAATGTTCCAGAAATTGTTTATAAACGTCTCAGTTTTCTTCTTTGTTTTGATAAACCAAAACGGCTTGGCTTTCGAAATTGTTCCATTAATTGTTTAGCTGTTGGGTTCCGCAATGCCGAAAAATAAGGGCTTCGAATTTGGAAACTGCTGTGGCCTGTGGGGATTTTGAACGATGAAACAAGTTATGCCCTTCCTCTGCTTATATTTTGTGATCATAAGAAAGAACGAGTCGTTAAGTGTGATGAGCAAAAAAGAAAATAAAAGTATCTCGAGATTCGAAAGACATTTGTAACTGATGCTGATGTCGGACGATGCATTTTATATCTGAGGATGTCATAGATAAGATCCAAGAAAAAGAGACGGACGGGCATTTGCAAGTTGCGTTTTGGGTAGAAAAGTATTCTAGGTGAAGATCGATAAGGTAAAAACGCCTCTCTGGCATTCAGATAGTTTCATCCGGCGAGTTTCTTTTCTTGCTTCAGCAATCCTTTGTCTGGCGAGTTATTTCTTAGAGGATGATTTCATTTGTAATTTTATCTAAGGTGTGATTGATTTGCACTAAAATAACTTGGAAGCGAGGAACATGGCTATCAGAACGTTTTCTAGTAATTGGCTTACTAGGAAAACTTAATGAGGTCCTATTCTCGAACTATGAGAGGGCCTAATACTTTTAACTTTGCATTTAGAATGATTTTTCCTACTCTTACTTCATATTTCAGGAGATCATGAAGCTCAAGTTTTGGGAGCTTTTTTCTTCTTCCAAACCAATATACCCTAAGTTAAACTTCAATTCAGTGAAAAAACTGTTATGTCAAAGTGATAAAGAGAAACAAATTCATATAGAACATGTTTTGCCTCAATATTTCTCACCTCTACAGCGTGTGAAACAGATTAGGAAAATCAACATAATATAATAGAGAAAACACAAAGGCATCAATTATAACGTAAAACAGAAGTATAAACAATAATAAAGTCATCAACCCCATATGAAAACTAACTTCTTATAATAAATTAAAGAAAAAAGGTCATCTTAAGAAGTGTTCGAAAAATAACGAATGCGGTATCAAACTTGCAGAGAGGAATAAATGTTATATTGAAACAAATTGGTCGGAAAGATGTGAATTGTAATTGCACTGAAACAGAATGTGCTTCCTCAAGAAGCCCAAAAAATCATAAAAATATAGAGCATGTAGCTTCGCGGGCTCCTATAGCTTGATGCGTTTTTCTTTAAGTTTTAAGGTTTTGAACAAGACTCGTTATTCCATAATCCATTATGGAAATTGGATTGTTGAATGGCAAGTGAGTTTCTTCCTTCTAAATTAAAGTTAACGCTAATGAAAACTTTGTTCGGCTAATTTCCGTGATTCATTGTTCGATGTTTCTATGTAAAAATATTTGCCAATTATAACATTTGGAGTTAAGACTTTTTGATGGAAGAACTGTTTGTGCAGTTGGAAAATTGATCATTAGATTAACAACATAATGGCTCATATAAAATGTTTAAAAAAAATAGAATTAGCTCACTTGAAGTCGATTGTAATTGCTTTTGAAGACATATTTGTGTAATATTTTTGTTTGTTTGTTGTATTGCCTACTCTTAATCAAATTCCCACTTCTTCCATTGCGTGGACAACTAACAAGTAGTCGGATGGAATTAAGCTGCTATGAAACTTGTAGTTGTAGGGCAACTGTCACTGTTCCCCTCCTTCGAATTTTTGTTTGTTTTTGTTAGTTGTGCCCATAAAATTATGAATTGGATCGGACATCCGTTTCTCACCATTTTTTTTGTGATGAATAGAATATGTTTTCAGGATTTTCATGTTCGGACATCCAGTTGGGAATATGACATGTTTCTACCAATTAGTGTTTTACCGAGTTTCCTTGACCGACCAAAACGATCGGCCGTGCATGCACTGCAATTTATTTAAGGCTATTTTAGTTTTTACACATTTTTCGGTCTTTAGCCCAGCACATAAACCTTCTTAACCCTTTATGGTATACGAATGAATTAAGTACTAAGGTTAACTACATTTTTGCTTAAGGTTTTTGAGATGTAGATTCCTTATTCTTGGTAGTCTGTACTATCCAAGCCCTAATTCTTGTTTCGAGCTTTAGTTCTTTACTTCGTCCTCCTTCTCGTTGTAACTTTGGTTTCACAAACCAACAACCTGGGTTGAACTAGACTGTTTAACCAAACGACCTGAGTCGTTTCAAAAAACAACCCGCACAACACTGGTGCGTTACAACTCGTTTGGTGAAAAAAACGACTCAACTCATTTTGTGAAACAACCCAACTCATTTTATGTGAAAACGACCTAGCTCGTTGGTGTGTCCTAGCTTGTTTGGGGAAAAATGACCAATCTCGTTTGATGGAAAAAATGACCAAACTTGTTTGGTGAAACAAAACTCAACTCGTTTGGTAGAACGACCTGACATGTTCGGTGTCATTTGGTGAAAACGACCCAGCTGGTTTGGTGATTTTACAACCCATTTATCTTGATTTATCCGTAATTGTATATGTTGTTAATTAAGTTGTCTCATGTAGAACAAATTGTTTCATGTCTTATAGAGAAGTATATTTTTTTGTTCATCTTATGGTGGAAGTTGGGGATTTTGTGGTTGATTAAACGAGCTAGGTCCTTTTCACTGAACTTGGGTCGTTCTACAAAACAAGTTGGCTTGTTTGCTTGAATGACACAACTTGTTTGGTGAAAAAGGCTCAGCTCGTTTGGTTGAACAACGTAACACAGCGCGAGACTGGTGAGTTCCAACACTAGCTAGTTGTTCTAAACAAGTTGGTTCACGTTGTCCCGCGCGGGACGCACCAATCAAGCACTGAGACACACTTATCCCGCCAGGGACGCAATTTCATCCCGAGTAAGCAACACTTGCATCCCGATCAGGACAAGTACATCCCGAACGGGACCGATTCGACCCTACGGGGGACAAAGTCGTCCTTAGCGTCAAACTTGCGTTCATGCCAGACAGACATGTCCCTACGGAAGTTCCAATTATTTGCGATTTGGATAGAATGTTGTTAATTAAGTTGTCTAGTCTTGGACAAGTTCCACGTCTTAGAGAGAAGTACATATATATTTTTAAAATGAGCTAAGTTGTTAATTAAGTTGCCTCATCTTGTACAAATTGTTTAATGTCTTAGAGAGAATTACATATATATTTTTAGAATGAGCTAAGTTGTTAATTAAGTTGCAATGAACAAGCCAACTCATTTCAACCGAACTACCCAACTCGGTGAAAACAAGCTAGGTCGTTTGGTAGAACGACACATCTTGTTTGCTAACGTGTTTTTAAATTAACCTACGCTTAAAGTACATAACTAGGACGAGGTACTTATACTTTACTACCTTTATTTTCGTTGTGTTCCCTTAAAGGTCAAAATTTTGGTATATTTAAGTCAATGGCAGTGACACTTGTTCACATGCCCATTGTATTGTATTTATCACATTTCTCTCAAAACTCTAGGGACTCATTACCTCAAGAATTTCATATGTTACTAACAACTGTCGAGTCTGTCCTGCTCAGGATTCAAAGGGTTCTGATACATTGACGCATGTTCGGGACGATTTAGTCTCAATTCGAGACGAGTCAGTATCGCGCCGGGATGTGTAAGGCCTACGATGGGACAAGTCAGGGATGACTCAAAGTTAAACGTCCCATGACGGGACCTTTCACTTTGGTTAGCGACGAGTCATTATTATGCGAAGAGACACAATCTTTCCGTATAGGACACAACATTTCATTATTATGCGAAAAGACACAAACTTTCATTACAGGGTATACGGAGAGAACACAACCTTTCATTACAGGGTCTCTAAAATCAGGTTATAAGTCTTCCATTTATAATTAGTTCATAAACCCTAAACCCTATTGCATTCGTAGATCCAGTTGTGTGTTCGATTTACCCAAAAAAATGGCCTTCCAACACAATGCCAACAACGACTACTCAAGTGATGAAGATAAGTACATCACTGGACCGATATAAGTTTCTGCATTTGAAAATTTTCATTACATATCCAAAGAGATACAGACAAAACATTCCATTGAACACTATAAACTTGCATATAACATTCCATTGAATAATTCCACATTACAAATTCCAGGAACAACACAAACACAAGGAAAAACGCAAACACCCATAGAATTAACTTGTTTAGCAAAGATGGTGACCCAAACTGATTTCTAAATGTGTAGGTTAGGTCGTTTCGACCGAACGACCCAAATCGTTTGGTCGAACTATCCAGCTCATTTGGTGATTTTATAGCTCGTTTATCTTGATTCAATCTTACTATGACATAAAATAGAATTAGGGTTTTTAAAAGGCATGAGAGTTTCATCAAAAATCACATTTCGAGTGATATAAATCTTAAGTGTAATAGGATTTAAATAGATATACCCTTTATGTCTAATACTATATCCAAGAAACACACATAGAGCAGATTTTTCATCAAACTTGTTTTTCATATAATCTCTAGGACAAAGAAAACATCTACAACCAAAAACCCTCAAACATGCATAATCAGGTAGTTTGGAAAACAAAAGTTTATAAGGAATAACTCCATTTTTAGCTGGTAGGCGATTTAAAAGGAAAACAACAATACTGAAAGTCTCTATCCAATATTTCTTAGGTACTCCACTATTAATTAACAATGTGAGTCCCATATCTGTGATTAACCTATGTCTTCTCTCCACTACACCATTCTATTCAGGTGTGTGGGGACAGGACATTTGAAGGATAACCCTAGTGTTTTGAAGATGGTTTTGGAAAGTACTAGAGGAAAATTCTCCTCCCTTATCACATTGAAAAACTTTTATTCAACAATCAAAGTGTCTTTGAACATATTTTTCAAAACTAAGATAACAGGTAAAGAAATCAGATTTATGTTTCATAGGAAAAAACCAGGTAAAACGTGTGTAGTCATCCACAAAGCAAACATAATATCTAAAATGGAAGTGAAGTGTCATAGACTTGCCAAGTTGGCACATGCTGCAAACAGTGGAAGGAATAGAAGAAGTAGGTATGGAAATGCATCATTGTCCTTGTAAGCATTTCAAAGTTTTAGTGCTAGGATGCCCTAAGTTACAATGCCACACTTGTTCAGTTACATTCTTATGTTATTTGAGAAGAACACTTTGTGATTCTTACTTTGTAAAACATATGTATCTACTCTAGCTTTTCCAGTAGCTATAACTATCCATATAGCTCTGTTTTTAACATAAAATTCTTCATCAGCAAATTCTATGTTATAGGGAAGATCCTTAGTGAATTTCTTAACAGACAAAAGGTTGAGTTTCATATCTGGAACTAGTAGAACATCCTTAAGTTCAAAATTTTTGTTTTCAAAGTCTATTTTAGCTATTCCAATATGAGATATAGGAAGACCAATTCCATTTCCAATGATGACTTTATCTGATCCATAGTAGGGTTTTAAAGAATGCAACATACCTTCATTACCTATAATGTGGGTTGTAGCTCCTGAGTCTGGGTACCAATCCCCATTAGGATCCTCAACAATGAGTGTTGGAAGGGCATGTGGTAGTTCCTCTGGCTGATAGGCTTTGTTAAATCAATGCCAACATTTTAGAACGTCATGTCCAAGCTTCTTGCAGATTTGGCACATCACTGGGAGTCTCCCTGGCATGGCTCCCTCAAGCTGCATATTTTCCTTCCCTTTCATAGATTGATCTTGGGTGACTGAGGCTTGAGAGGGTTGCTGGCCTTGGGTAGAGGCTTGAAAGTCCCGTCCCTTGGAGGTGAAGCCCCCATCTCTCTTGCCTCGGCCATACCCTTGACCATTCCCTTTGGGGTCATTCTTTTGAGTTGCAAAGGCTATCTGACTCATCTGATCGGGGTTATGAGTCATGGTTCTCATCTCATAGCTCTGAAGCATGGGGATGACCTCCGAGAAGTTGGGAATCAGAGGTTTTAGAGCAGTGGTGGTGAAAGTGTTGTATTCCATACCTAACCTATTCAGGAGCCAGAAAACTTTGTTCTGATCTATTACTGGGCAACCAATCAAGGCTAGCTCGTAACAATAATTTTTAAACTGCCTCATGTACTCTCCCAGATTCTTGAAGTTTCTTTTGCGGATCATCTGTAGTTGTTGAAGTATTAGGAACTCCCACTCGGTTGAGTCTTGAGCAAGTGAGTGATGCAGTGTTTCCTATACTTGTTTTAAGGTTTCAAGGCTCACAACTATACTGAGCACCTCTTCCCCCCAAAGTGCTTATTATCCGAGCTTTTAGGAGACGGTCCAAACATTTCCACAGATCATACTGTGGGTTTTGATTCACTTGAACCTCTCATTCTTTATCTGTTACTACAAGAACTTTCTCCAGTGTAGCGATCTCTCTGTCTACAAACCCTTTCATGCCTTGCGATTCCATCAAACCTTCTACTTGCATTTTCAAGGGAAAGTAATTAAATTCAGAGAGTTTGACAGAAATGAAGTTACCTACATTTAGATTGGATGGAAAGGGATAGGCTCCATATGTGACAAAGGGGAGAGACCGAGAACAGAACGAAGAAGAAGAAAGGGAGAACGCGGCGAAAGTAAAAAGGAGGCGAAGGAAAACCCTAGAAAGCAAATAGGATTTCTCTACTTATCTTAGATTACTATAGTGTTAGGTATTTATAGGTTACGAAGTTCTCTATTACATCCAACGGTCATCACCATACACCAATGCACATCTGACAACTATATTTGCCAAGACTACAACAGGGTTAACAGAGATCCGGATAAGTTAGATCCGATTAGCCTCAGATTCTTGATAAGGATCAAATTCTTCATCAAATTGACTCGTGGTCTAGCCCTGGACTCGAGTCTCTTGATCAATTTACCGGCACAAGTTAATTTGACATGCGCCTAGTCTTTATTTGATCAAATTCACTCAATCCAGCAAGGTAAATTCATCAATTGGACTCAAGTTCATCTTGGGCATCTCTAACGTGATCGAACAACCCATATTGCTTCGTTGAAGGATCCAAGTCGTTAGGTTATTTTTACAGGTCGTTTATCTTGATTCAATCCTATCATCTATAATTAAGTTGTCTCATATTGGACAAATTGTTTCATATCTTAGACAGAAGTACAAAATGAAAGGAATGTGTTCTAAAAGTTTTACTTTTATATGTCTTTTATTATGAATTGAATGTATTGAACATTTTGTTCCTTAATTAATTATTTTGTCTTTGAATCCTAAGATATGAGACCTATATCGTTTCACAAAAGAAGTGTATGATTTGATTATTACCAAAAACTATCAACAAGTATAGTGATAAAGGTATTAGTTGGTTATATATGTCTTGTAACGGAAAAGATGATATGTCAAAAGATTATTATTGTCACTCTTAACTTGAGTTATGATATTGTTGAGTCCCTTGATAAAGCGAAATATAATGTCTACAATGTAACTTGTGTATAGTTACATATTTATAATTAGCTTTAGAGATCAAGAAATGAATATATAATACAAAAATAACACATTTCTACTTTGTATTATATTGTCAATATCATGGGGGCAAGGGATAAACATAGTGATATTTTACATATCACTAAGTGGATCATGTGTTAGTTCGAGTGAGCAAAACATCTTTGTTATTTGGGTAACTATAATGTGTAGCTAGATACCGCTTATAGTTTATGATATAAGGTGTTTTATATCATTGCCAACGTAACTTAGATCATCCTATAAGTCACACCACAAAACTGAGAAACAAGAAATATGATTTTATATTTTATATGATGTATTAAGTTTCTTGTGTTATGAAATAATATACATGTGGTAAAATAATAAAATCAATATGTCGTAAAAAGACATGGTTAGAATAATAAATAAATTTGTATGATATATATATATTTATATTAATATATTATGAGGTATAATATTTTGACATTATATATGATAATATATTACACGATATAATATGATCTACAACATTATATCATATGAATTTGCTAAAACCCCAAAGTACAAATTTTGTTAGATATTAATACAAAATTTGGAGTCTAAAACAATGAAAAATGGTCCAACCGTTTGACCACATTTTTGCATATATTAATAAGAGATTTTTTACTAATTAATGACTGGATTTAATCCACCTTTGTCAAAGATAGTTATGAGTTGATGATGTTGTAAAATAAACAAGAGATCGTGTGCAAAGTGGTTTGCACATGATGTGGTTTAGTGGAGATGTAAACAAGAGATCATGTGTAAGTGGTTTGCACATGATGTGATTTAGTGGAGAGATTAACAATGGATCATGTGTAAGTAGTTTGGACATGATGTGGGTTAAAGGAAATCCTATAAATAGGTTCACCATCCATTCTTTGTTAATACCAATGCAAAATTCTTCTCTCTCCAATTTTTCATCATTCCATCCAAAATTCTCTTAGTTTTGATTGTGTGTGCTAGATATTAATTTCTTTGGAGCTTAGAAGATGTTATGAGCTAGATTCTAACATCGTATTAGAGATTGATTGGCTAGTTTCGATCTCTCTAATCTTGTTTAGAGTTTGGTGAACACTTGGAGGTAATTCTGAGGCGATCCGACGTGTAACTCGACTTTCGATTGGTAAAAAGAGATTTAATAATCCCCTAGGTATGATCTAATATGTATTTCAATATTAAATAGTTAATTACATATATTGAAATACAATTACAAATTTTGTACATAAAATTATTGAAAAATATGAAAATTGATCTTAAATGCTTGTTAAAAATTTAAAATTATACACAAGTATAGGGTACAAAATCCTACATAAAACACTAGCCAAGTTGTTAAGTCGAAACGACCTTGTTATGTAGAAATGACCCAGGTCGTTTCGACTGAACGACCCATCTCATTTCGACCGAACGACCCAGCTCGTTTGGTCGAATGACCGAGCACGTTTGGTGTTTTTTACATTTCGTTTATCTTGATTGAATCCCACCATCTAACAAGTTTGTTTGTCCCTTCTTAACTTGTAACAAGTTGTCATGTGATGTTTTAAACTTGTTTGTCTTAATTCAATCCTACCATGTAACAAGTTTGTTTTTCCCGTCTCAATGTAACATGTTTACTTAACCAATTTAGATGAACTACATATAATTGGTCTAACATCATTTGAAATTGGATATGTTGTTAATTAAGTTGTCTCATAATGGACATGTTGTTTGATGTCTTAGAGAGATGTTTTTTTAAACTACACATGTTGTTAATTAAGTCAAAATGATCCAACTCATTTGGTTGGACGACTCAGGTCACTTAACACTTGCGTCCCAAGCGGGAGAAACACGTCCATATACGGGATATAGTAGTCCTGCGTGGGACACGTGCGTCCCGAGTGTGACAAAATCGTCGTTATGCGGGACAAAGTCGTCCCTAGAAAAGTTCACATAACAATTAAACACAATTACATATTAATGATCTAACACTGGAAAACAATCATTTTTTGTTAATTAAGTTGTCTTATCTTGGACAAGTGGTTTAATGTCTTAGAGACAAGTATATACATTTTTCAAAATGAGGCAAGTTGTTAATTAAGTTGCAACGACCCAACTCGTTTCGACTGAACCCAACTCGTTTAGTCAAACCACTCAACTTGGTGATTTTTACAACTTTATTTTGATTCGATCCTACCGTGTCAAGTTCAGAAATGATTTGTACAACCTGCATCAGCATTTTCGTAACAACACAAATGGTTCAGAAATGGAACATAGGAAGTTTACTTAACAAGTTAAATTGTACAATATACTAATGGTTTAACACTCAAAATCATATGCAGTTGGATCTATGCAAGTTCTTTGGTTGTGTGTTCTACGCTTGCAACGACCACAAATAATAGCTTCAGGTTCATGTTCTTTTGAGGGAATTCTCTTCTTCTTCCTCCTACCACAACGTGGTTTTGTTACCCAATGTACGATCTCAAAATTTTCAGCATTTTCCTTATCGACTTTACAAGGCAAAAAAATAGGGGAGACATATGTTGCACGATACATATTAGAAGTCCAATATAAACTACAATAATCGTGAATATTTTTACCAAGGAATTGTATTGCTGCACAAGCATGAGGCCAAGGGATCTGAAGAATAGGTCATTTCAGGCACGTGCAATTGAATTGTTTTACGTTTACGGTGCAAGAAGAAGTTGTGTGTACCTCAATTATCGTGACCGGAACTGAAATCGAACATTCTACTCCTCGAGATTAAGAAATGTTTGTTGTAAGGATCTTTTCTACTTCAAGACACAAGTAATTAATCCACTAAGAGGATGCAATTGCCCTTCTACTAGACAGTTGCATTATCTGCAAGCGAATTTGATCAACAAGCTATGTTATAGCAAGATTTCTTGCGACATGAATCCATGCATTAAAGCTCTCCGCCACATTCGAATACATATTTCCATATCGTTCACCTTGGAATAACACATTTTCCCATTGTTCGGGTCCAGAGGAGTCAATGAATTCCTTCACACGTTTATAAATGGTAGATAACTCGTCATATGCATCAGTGTACTCACAAGTATGAAAAGCGTAAGCACATTTTCGGAGAAGGGTCAATATCCTGTGAGGAAAAACATAAAATACTTAGACATTATTATATTTTTAACATTAAAAACGATGCTAACTTACTTCAAACGAGTTGTCTTAGCAACATGTTGAAGAACTTGAACTTTAAGATTGTCTTCCAAGTGGTGTAAATAATAAGCATGGTGGCAAGTTGGGAAAATCCGTGGAACAGATGAAGTGAGACCTTTACAACGATCAGAGACGAATGATAAAGGTATACATGGTACAAGAATTTTCTATGGGTTTTGCAAAAGTCATTCTCAATTTTCTTCGTTCTCGGCGGAAACTACGACGAAAGCCAACAGGAACATCTCAGCCTGCCCGTTGACTGCGATAGCCGTAAGAAGAATGTCTTGGTATTTCGTCTTCAGAAAGTATCATCCAAAAATAATAATGGTCGACCACCATCTCTAAACCCGACTATACTACCATTAAACGCCAAAAAAATTCTTCTTAAGTGTCGGCTTTCAATGTCTCAATCCATGTCCACTAAAGAACCTGGATTGGTTGCAAGTACAACCTCTCGATACCATCTAAGTGTGTCAAAAGACTTACTTTCATCTCCATATAATTTATTCATCGCTAGATCTTTACCTTGCCAAGCTTGAATGTATGGTATTTGCACCCCAAGTTCATGAGTTATGTCTGTTTCACATGGTCGATACATTGGTCGTTGTTTCAACATAGACGTCACGATGTCAGCAACAAAACTCTTTGATGCTTTGGGATGACCTATTGTTTCAAATCCACAACCACCACAAGTACGTTCTTTCACAAGTTCTTTTATGAGAAAACTACTAGAATAAGAGGAATTGATTACATGCACATGCCATGAACAATTATCCTTGCACAACGTGCGGTAACTCTAGAAGGACAATTTCTCAGAAACTTGTAGTTGAAACAACAAGATATTACATACTTTGTGAGACATTTCCATAATGTTATGACATTTTCAAATTCTTGCCCAACACTTTCAATCTCCATTTCCTAATAATCGATCACTCTATTCGGGATACTTGTACCACTACCAGATTGCTTCGGCCAATCTTCAACGATATAAAACTGGAAATTTTCTTCCACGTTTGTGGAGAACGGTGATGATTTCATTCTCATTGATCGACTGGGAGTCTCATAGTGACTCTTTGCCTATGGTGTGCTCAGTGGACTCAATTTAACAATGGAGTGTACAAGTGTTGCAAACAACAAAGGTTTTTTGGAACATGTTTTTTTTTCTTTTCTGGAGTCATCTCCACAGTTGACAAATTGCTTGTTGTGTGTCCCTCCATGTCAGGAAACTCTACTTTGATAGGCACAACCACGTCAATCTTAATGCAAGACAAACCAAGACTTGAGAGTAATACAAAAAGTAGATGTACATCGGCGTCAGTAACAAAACTAGTAACACTATCATCAACTTATGGCACTTCATAAGAGAACTGTAGATTAGGACCTAAGCATTGCTTATATGATTGAAAAACATCCACCAATTCAGCATGTGTGGTATTCCTCCTTAATGTGTGGAGTTTGAGTTGATTCTTATACCTAAACATAATAAAAAAACTCAGTTGAAGACCTACATATAATCACACAAGAATAATTAATTATTTTAACAATATTTTTAAATATAAAAAGATATTTCTAATTTTTTGGAGGACCCAAGAAAGTCTTTTTTGGAAACGACCCAGACTGTTAATAAAGTTACAATGACCCAGGTCATTTCAACCCGAGCGGGACAAACTTACGTCCCGAGCGGAAAGACTCATCTTTAGCGGGACATTAACGTTCCAAGCTAGACACACTTTGCTAGTTTTTAGGTCTTAATTTATGTTTTGATGATTTAATCAACCTAGTCTGAATAACAATCAAAAGTAGAGTACCACACATTATGCATAGCATGTATATTGCATTGTGCTAACTTCTACAGGTGATCAAGACTCAAAAGAAAAAAAGAATTCAAGTCGATGCATGTAATCAAGCTTTTGAAGACATGAAATTTTACTTGTAATTGAGTCTTAGGAACTTGTGTATACTTGAGCATACAAGAGTAAATATCTTCTAACATACACACTAGTATCCTTATAGAAGTCACACACAAAATCTCAGATCAATTGGACTTCAATAGGTCACATAAACTTAGACCGGAATATCGCTAAAACTTAACCTGACTGCCTGTGCTAAATCAATCCACCGAAACGATCTGTTCGACTGAATGATTTGTTTATTCAGTTAGCCAATAGTGATTTACCTTGCTTGACCGGTCGACCGTTTTGACTTTTTCGGTCAATCTTCTACACATGTCATTTGACCGTTAGACTTGTCGTTTTCTACAACGGTCGGATTTCTCAAAACCCCAAAATACTTTGGTCTCCGGTCGACCGTTCCCTAGACCACGGTCGATCGATCGTTGATTTCTCCATCTTCCCAAAGTGCCTGGAAATTTTTCGGTCCACCGTTCCCAAGACCCCGGTCGGCCGAACTTTTTTACTCTTGCCAAAACTCCTTGAACGTTCGACCATCCCACTTTTAGTTCGACTGTTCACTTATGTTATAACCTTGTTTGTTCGACCACCCTTTGTTCGGTCGACTGTTTTGTTCCTGGACCTGTATGGACTTCGTTTCTGGACGGCCTCTGGTCGACCGGTATGCCCGATTCGGTCGACCGAATTTGTCCCAAACGGTGCCCTGTGCTTTTCTATTTTGTGCTTCTTACTCAAACATCATTCACTTATATCACAACGACTATAACACCTTAGGAACTTATAAATAAATGTTACCAAGACACAATTCGACAACTCTTACACTCTAAATTGTCATATACATCTAAGAGAAAGCTCCCAAACCTTCATTCCCGAGATCCTACTCTCCAAGACAAACTTTCCACACTTTAAATCAATTCTACTCAAACTCTAAGTGTGCTCAACTTCGAGAGTGATTGTTCCACTCAAGTTTTCAGTTAAGAATGTGTAAAGGTTTTGGTGAAAGCCCGGCGAGGTTTATTCACGAGTTTGTGGTGTAAAGGCTTAATCTCGGCCCGGAACGAGATTGGATAGTGAAGACGTAGGCAAAGCTCACGGAGTTGAGCAGAGCTTGCAAGAGAGGAAGTAGGCGGGATGCCGAAACTCTATAAAAATCTCCCGGTGCTCATTGTGTGGTTTGCATTTTCCTACTTGTATGTTGAAATTGTTTCCGTTGCATCTTTGATTGTTTAAGCAAGTAGAGATTAATCTAAAAATGATTAGAATTAGGGTCATACACGATCCTACACACTTGCATCCCTAGCGGGACTGATTTGCGTCCCATGCAATACAAAGCGGGACAGACTCGTTCCGAGTGGGACACTTGCGTCCCGCGCAAATTGTTTGGAACAACAACCTAGTTTTTTAGGCCAAACGAGCCAACTTGTTTGGACCAAAGTGACAGATTTGCGTCCCAAGCGGTCCAGAGCGGGATAAACTCGTCTGGAGCAAGAAACTTGCGTCCCAAACCAACTTGTTTGGAACAACGACCCAACTTATTTAGACCGAATGGGCCAGCTTATTTGGAACAAACGAGCCAGCTTGTTTGGACCTGCGGGACAGATTTGCGTCCCGAGCCATCTAGAACGAGATATGCTTGGGATACTTACGTTCCGGATTGACATCATATCATGCATATATTTGTGTATTATATCCATTATCTTTCATCTGATCAATGCTACATAACAAGTTTACTGTTTAAGTTTCAAAAATAACTAGGTTTAAGAATGAGAGATTATAAAAGGACTTAAAAGCAAGAAAATGGACTAAGTTGCAAGACTTATAGACTAAGATGCAAGAGAGAGGGGCCCGAATGCAAAACCAAAAGATCAATGAGCAAATGAAGAAACTTCACACCATCATGAGGATTATTTTGGCAATTGGATTCGGGTCGCAGCCCACACAACCGATTAGGGTGCATCACACATGAAGAAAACCATCCAGGAAATCCCACACAAAATCCAGACCGGATCCAAACCTTGTAGACCGTCAATTGGCGGTCTGGGTTGCTCCGGATCCAATGTGGTTTAGTCGGGTCGTGTATAATTGTGTGTTATGTCTATTTTTGGTATTGTATTAGTCTCATACCGGGGAATTGTCCCCGATTGTCTTTTTCTTTGACTATAAATAGAACTCATCATCTTCCCTTGTATTCTACAAATGCGTGGTGGTCATGCTCTCTACTTGAAGTGAGCCTTGGAGCAAAATCTCAAGTTGGGAGAGACTACTTCTTTTGTGGGTTTGAAATTAATAAAGTTTTCCTTTAGTTATGTTGCTTCTTTCTTAGTTTAATTTCCTTTCATATATCTTGCATGCTTCTATAGTTTATGTCATTTCAATTAGCTTCTTTAATATTTCTTGCCTGCTTAGTTTAATTTCCTTTCAGTAAAATGTTTCATTTTGTTAATGTAGGTTGTAGTGTAATGATTAGTGAGTAGTTCCATCCCTATTTGGGGGGTGGAGAAATATGTGATGTGATTATGTGATGTATTAGGTGTGTGTTATCTTAATCCTTTGAACCTTACATGATTTCCATAACCATCTAATCAGATTTCACTCTTGTCTTTGATATGCTAATGCTCTTGAATGAAGCTTAGCATATGTTTAGATTAGTGAGTCTATTTTATGAGGAATGATGAGGTGAGGATATGGATGGAATTGATAAATGAAACATGACTTGTAGTTGCATGTACTCCTGTTGCCATTACCTTGGTTTATGTCTTGTATGTTTTAATGATATTATGTTATCTTATTTCATGTGGAGGCATAGTGAAGTTTGGTCTTTATTCATGAGTTCATTTAGCTTAATTCCAATTATTGTCTTGTATGTTTTAATGATATCATGTTATCTTAGTTCATGTGGAGGCAAAGTTGGGTTTAATTTCATGATTTTCATGCACTACATGTTGTGACGAGCACAATTGAACACACACATACACATATTTTTTGTATTCACATTCTTTCTCTACCCCTATGGGTTTTTATTTCCGAATTTTCCATTTCCTTTTGCATTTTAGTGTAGTTTGATCATAATTCTTTTCTCTCCTTTCTTTCCCACTCGCCTTCGAACAAACTAAAGTCGACACACCTCCCTGTGGATCGACCCATATTTGTCACCGCTTCAACGCGGTCGTGCACTTGAGCTTATTTTAAAAAGTTCAATCAGTCCCGAACCAACTTGTTTGGACTAAACGACCCAGCTTGTTTGGACTAATGGGATAGATTTGCGTTCCGAGGCGTCTAGAGTGTGACCGACTCCCGGGACACTTGCGTCCTGAACCAACTTGTTTGGAATGACGACCCAGATTGTTTGGACAAAATGACCAACTTCTTTGGTCTACCTCGCCAATATGTTGGGACAAAATGAGCCAACTTGTTTGGCATGATGAGCCAGTTCGTTTGTGGCAACGAGCCATCTAGTTTGGACCATATCGGTGATGATCCAAACCCAATGGAAGATAACCCAAGATAAATCACAAAATGGTCCAAAAATCAAGAGATAAAAGCAAAAAAGGACCAAAATAAAACTTATATGATGAAAATCGATCTTAATACTTCGGTGTATTCAAAGTACAAGTGTGAATTTGGATTAAGTAATCAACATGAATTTGGAAAGATTTGATTGCAGACAATAGTTCATGAATTATGTCATAACATTTAAACCATAAATCTTGTTATTCAAGATGTTGTAGAAAGACAAGTCAAAGGATCAAATATTCGTGTCTCATTATACTTGCCAAATTTAGATGATTCGAGTATAAAAATGCATGACAAACTACATTAGAAAACGAGACAATTGACAAACCATTAGTAATTTGTGCATAACGTTCTCCTTTGGTATCCAAAAATGATGATTGGAGATTCGCTACGAAGATAATTTTCATATGCACAACCTCTAACTGTTGAATATTTTCAAATTCAAAACTTAAGAGACTCGTAAAGGGAGTAGAAGACGACTGAAATGAGGGGATAGAAAATCCTACTTGTATTGGGCATATAAAGGGGTGGAAAGGAGATAGTCTCTCTTCCTCCACACCCTATACTTATTTTGTTGTTCTTGTCTTGCTTATTGTTGTAATTTAGTGGAGAATTCATTTTTTTTCAATGGTAAAATCATATTTCTTTCATCTTCATTCCTGTTTCATTTTAATTGATCATTCATGTTGATCGTTCATCTTTGTTTTTTCCCTCTCTTTCAGTTGACCCGCTTTCTCTAATGATTTGCCTCATGTCACTTTTTGTGATGAGTGGCTAAGCCTTCTGTGGGATGAGGTAGACGAATCAGGTTGATAAGAATGAAATGATTGAGAAAAGTAGGTTTCAAAATGTAGTTGTTAATCTTTTGTTTGTTATGTTTTAGTGTATTTAACTACACTACAAGAATTTTGGGTTTTTGCCACGTTAAAAATCCGTGGCTAAATCTAAGAATCCGTCACAAAACGTTTTTAGCCACGGAAAATTTCCGTCATTGTTGTTGGCGTCACTGAAAGGTTTCAGTGACGGATTGCAAAACCTTGTGACAGATTTCTCCCGTGCCTAAAAGTTTTTCTCAGAAAAAAAAAATTCAGCATGCAATAAATCACTTGCACGCCTATATTTATCAACATCCACATTTATATAACTTTGCAAACCACAATCAAATTCTTGTAAACAATGACAAGTTAGACAAGCACCATTGAAGGAAAAAATATAAATTTTCAGCATTGAATAAATCACGTGTACACTTATATTTATAACATCCACAATTTACATAACTTTGTAAACTACAATCAAATTCTTGTAAACAATGACAAGTTAGACAAGCACCATAGAAGTAAAAAATATATAAATTTTCAGCATTGAATAAATAGAAATGGCTGAAAGAAATCGACTTAGACATTGGAAAATGGATGAAAGAACTAAATAGAAATGGAAAACCATGTAAAATTTCACACACAAGTGCAGTCAGTAGTCTCCTTGCAAACCATGTAAAATTTCATCAACTTCCACAAGCAACATGGCATACATGGTTAAATAAGCAGGTTCATTAAGAAAATGTGCATTCAAAATATGGTAGAAACTAAACCAACCACGATATGATCAATGAAACAAGAAAATTGCATGTGATTTTTTTTGTCAAAGTGATAATTACCATTTACCGAGGATCCAACTAGTCCTACTGAATCGAAAGAAAGAAAAAAAAACCCAAATAGCCACCCGCCAGGCATTCTGTTTGTCCTGATGCATATCTAGAACACTAGCCTACTAATAACTACATTACTACTATGATTCAAAAGCAATGCTACAGAGGTTCTCAGTGCTCTTCTAACTAAATAATGCACATTTGTATAGTTTTAATATCCCAAGAACAAAACATGGGCTATATACTCCTACGGATGTAACCAAATTCCTCCCTAAAAAAGTCACAATCAACTCAAAAACCAAGCAAGCAAACAACTCCAAATACAAGTTCTCTCAACACAAAAATATCCAATCAAGCAACAAGAGTTCACAATCCTATATAATTACAATGGTACGATAAACAACTAAAATATAGGCAGAGACACGTAAGAAAAGCTTACCTCTTCAATGACAATAGGCCGCAATACCAAAGTAACCAAATCCATTTCCAATATCATACATGTCCATTCCATGTTCCAATATCATAATGTGTTTCTCTTGGCCAAACTTGGCTCTCGGACCTAAAATTGAATAAACCAAAGCAATGCATTAGGCTAATTGGTGGTATTTCACAAAAACATGTATTAAAATTGAAGAGTCCTCATAGACCATGTTTCCTTCTTCAATATATTGAAGAATCCTCCCAGGCATACCTACAACCATGTCGACCAGAACATTTAATGAGTCCTTGTGAGGCCTTAAGTGGCCTCCACCACAAATCAGATCAATGAGCTGCATGTTAACAGCCCCTAAGTTCAATCCAAACCTCAGTTGTCTTTCCACTATATACTCATACACAACAAATTAGAAACCAATCAAACATACCACGAATAGAATTGTACAAAGCCAAAGCTGACACTCACCTCGTGTTTGAGGTAGACGATGAGGACAATATTGTGCTCGGAGAGCTCCACCAGCGCATCCTGCAGATTAGGGATTAAGGGAGGATAGATGAAACCCTAGAGGGAAGGGAAGGGTGCCCCTCGTGGGACTCATTGATGGCACATACGTAGCCCCTCATGCTATTCTTCCCTCAAGGGCAAGTGTGCTCCAACTCAATCCAGCCTACACCAAATGGCTAAAGAAAGACCTAACTCTTGTTAACCTGGTTCATAGCTTCCCTTTCTGAAGAAACGCTATCCGCCGTCTTTGGTCTCACATCCTCGACCGACGTTTGGAGACAATGGACGCTTCTTCACATACAAATACCGAAAGAAACGTGTGTTCTAAAAATATTATTTTATGTCTTTTGTTGTGACTTGAACGTATAAACATTTTGTTCATTGATTAATGTATTTGTCTCCTAGAAAAGTTGAAGAAGATATTTTTAGTCTTTAACCGTTAGAGCTCTAAAAAATAATGGTTTACGTAAATCAAAAGTAATTAACAATCATGATGAATAACATGTGACATTAATTACCAAGACAAGATTGTCATGCTGGTTAAAAGATATTGTAGTTGTATAAGTATTTAACAATATGAGTATATAAAATAGTAAATGTTTACTTTTATATGTTGAATAAACATTGTAAATGAAATATTATGGAATTGTGTTTGTGTCATTAATGTTTTCATTGTGTCTTTGAATCTTAAGATATGAGACCTATATATTTTCACATTAGAAGTATATAATTTGATTATTATTAAAAACTATATTTATGTATGGTGATAAAGATATTGGTTGGTTATATATGTCTTGTGCCGGAAAAGATAATATGTCAAAATATTATCATTGCTCCTCTTGACTTGAGTGATGATATTATTGGGCATCTTGGTAAAGTAAAATTATAACGTGCACAATGTAACTTATGTATAGTTACATATTTTTAATTTGCTTAATAGATCAAGAAAAGAATATATAAAATACAAAGATGATAAATTTCTACTTTGTAAAATATTTCTAATATCATGAGGCAAGTGATAGACACAAGTGGTATTACTTCATATCACTAAATGGTTCGTATTATGTTCAAGTGAACAAAAACATCTTTGTTATTTGGGTAACTATAATGTGTAGCTAGATATCGCTTATAGTTTATGATATAAAATATTTTATATCATTGCCAACATAAATTAGATCCTCCTATAGGTCACACCACAAAACTGAGAAAAAGAAATATGATTTTATATTTTATGAGATGTATCAAATTTCATGTGATATGAAATAATATACATATGGTAAAATAATAAAATTAATATGCCGTAATAACGACATGGTTATAATAACCAAATAAATTTAGTTGAGATATATTATATATTATGAGATATGATGTTTGACATTATACATGATAGTATATTACATAATATAATGTGATCCTAAACATTATAACATATGAATTCGCTAAAACCCCAAAGCTCAAATTTATATTGGATATTTGTCCAAAATTTGTAAAGGCATATGCAGAGAAAAATGGTTAACAGTTTTTCGGAAATCGGTCGACCGAACTCTTTTAAGTTTAGAAACGGTCGACCGGTTGGGCACTTGGTTCGACCAAAATTATCGGAGTTTTATTGGTAAAGGAGCGTTCGATCGACATGAAACTCAGTCCGACAGAAATTATCAGGGACTTTTCTTGGTAACGGAATGATCGACCGGCTAGGTGGTTCAGTCTACCGTTTTGTCCTGCATTTTCCTTTTATTAATTTATTAATTAAGAAATGGTTGCTAAATTAATGGATAGATTCAAACCATGTGTTTGGTTAGAAGATGATGTGTCACAATATGATTAGTGGAAATGAGAAATTAACATGGATCATGTGTAAGGGGTTTTACACATGATGTTGTTTGGAGAATGCCCTATAAATAGGTGTCTGCTCATTCCTTTTGTTGATTGATACAAAATCTTCTCTCTCCATATTTTCTTCATCCCTTCATCAAACTCTTAATTAAGTACTGAAGTTTGAATTCTTGTTGGCATAAAGAGGTTATTAGCTAGATTCTAACCTTGTATTAGAGTTGATTGACTAGTTTCAATCACTCTAATCTTGTTTAGAGTTTAGTGAACACTTGGAGGAAACTGCTTGGGCAATTTAATGGGCAACTCGACTTCGGATCATCAAAAAGGGTTTGACAATCTTTTTAGGTATGATCTAATTTTTACATTTTAATATTATGTAGAATACATTTTATTAAAATGCTTTAAGTAGTCTTGTACATAATTATTGAGTAAATATGAAACAAATAATCTTGCTTAAATATGAAACAAATAATCTTGCTTGTGTATAAAAAGATAATATATACCAAAGCATAGGGACGAAATCCTACACATACAACTCCAAAATCGGAAGAAGAACGACTCATCGATCGCCGAGTATCTCCGATGAGCCAAGTATTTAGCCAACCACCTTAATGCCGCTAGGCATCCCTTATCACCGACGACCTTTATTACCATTATGTTTAACAATTTTGGGGTTGAATTTAATGACATGGTAGCATCTCTCTCCGTTTGCCCCTCTCCGGTGACGTTTCTCAAACTCCATGGCCTCCTCATTAGCCCTGAAATCCGACTTGCTAGCTTCGCACCAATCGTCCAACCAAGTGCTCCTGAAGTCAACGTTGCTAAATCACACTCTACCCACTCAGAGCATGGAGGCCGTCGTGGAGCCTGTCATCGTGGCAGTCGTGGTGGCAGAGGCGAAGACAACCCTGGACCAGCATGCCCGGTGTATGGCGTCATGGGCCATAACCCATACCACTGTTATTATTGGGTCGGGGTAGGCAACAACCAAGGAGACCCATGAAGACCCTCTTACCATCCTCCACCTTGTTTCTACAAATATAGGCTTACAACCCATTTTGCCAATTATCCACCCTCTTTGTTGCCCAATATGATGCTTTCCCTCGAGTTGGCTCCTCACCTCCTTATGAACAATGGGTTGCTGACACCGGAGCCACCCACCACATCACCCATGATCTCTAGAACCTCTCACTCACTGACACTTATTGTGGTGATGACTCTGTAAAGTGGGCAATGACGCATGCCTCTTCTAATGTTCACGATTTCCCCATGTCTAAAATCTCACATGTCCTTAAATCACTCACCCTGTCCAAATTTGTTCGCAAAAATCGTTGCTCAATAAAGGAAAAAAATCTCACATGTCCGGCGAGCGCTTCCTCGCAAAACTCTTCTCTCCGGCGAAACCCGAACGCGATCACCTTCCTCCGGCCACACGATCCGGCGAGCCTCGAACTCCTCGTCTCTGTCCTCCCTACCAGTCTCCTCAGTGGCACCCCTATAACGCGAAGGTGGCCTCACACGTCTCGGAGACATCTACACAAGAGGACAGGAACGACAATGAATTAATGATTATGAATGAATGCATGATGAACGACAACTAAATGCAAGACCCCTAAGGTGGTTTCATTGGACAAGCACACTGGGACCGAAGGCTCTGATACCAAGTATCTCCCACACGATCCAGAATCTCAAACGGTCCGACGTACCTCGGACTGAGCTTCCCTTTCTTCCCGAATCTCATCACTCCACGAGCTGGTTAAATCCTCAGGAAAACGTGATCGCCCACCTCAAATCTCAACTCTCGTCTACGCTTATCAGCGTAACTCTTCTGTCTACTCTGAGCCGTTGCTAACCTCTGTCTGATCACTCCAACCTTCTCAGCATACATCTGAGAAATCTCTGGTCCAACCAATTGTCTCTCGCCTACCTAACTCCAGCATACCGGCGATCTACAAGGCCGACCGTATAGAGCCTCGTACGGTGTCATCCCAATGCTCGAATGGTAGCTATTGTTGTAGGCGAACTCGATCAACGGCAGGTGTTCATCCCAAAATCCTGCCCAATCCAGAGTACACGCTCTCAGCATATCCTCTAGCATCTGGATAGTCCTCTCTGACTGCCCATCTGTCTGTGGATGAAAAACTGTGCTGAACTTCAACTGAGTCCCCAAAGCCTTCTGCAGACTACCCCAGCAGTATTTTCCTCCTCTACGACAAGTTTGATGTGAGCTTTTATCGTGTTCCTCCAGCCCCTACTCCATCCGCTCTCCTCGAGGAACACTGCTCCTACATCGACTGACATCATCACTTTGGACACCCCCAACCTCTTCTTATTCTCCATATAATGTAATCCAAACTTTAACTTTATCGAATAGTGTTCTACTTCTTGCAAAGCTTGTAACTTGGGAAAACAAATTCATCTTCATTTACCTGTGACTAATACAATGAAATCTCAGCCTTTAGCTCTTGTGTTTCATGGATGTTTGTGGTCCATGTCATGTGTTTTCATTTGATGGTCACCGTTTCTTTCTATTCTTAGTTGATGATTGCACCAAATACATTTGGTTATACCCACTCAAGCATAAATATGGTGTCCACTCCATTATCCTTGATTTTCATAAAATGGTTGAACGCTAATTTAAATCAAAACTCCTTAGTTTTGAAAATGACAGGGCAAGAAATTCCAATCTCTTGGTTGATATTTCACCTCAGTGGGATCCCCCATTGTCTCACATACCCTCACACAAGTGAACAAAATGGGGGCAGTTGAACATCATATTCGACAAATTGTTGACACTGGTCTCCTCTCCCGACCGTTGAGTACCGCTTGCTTGCTGGCCTCTCTCAGACTCGTGCCCTCGACCCCACCGACGTTGCCTTTGACGATACAAAGCCCACCACCACTCGTGCCGTTCTTGCCTCTCCCATTTGGCGACAAGCCATGCTTGAGGAACTCCACAGCTTGCCCCGCAACAAAATTGGGGTGTTGGTTCCGCACACACCCTCCATGAATGTTGTTGGATGCTGTTGGGTCGTGTCGAAAAGGAGTTCTTCGACTTCTTTGCCACAAAGCACGCCTCGTCGCCAAAGTCTTCCACCAACTACCAAACATTGACTTTCACAAAACTTACAACCTGTTGTTGAACCTCAGACCATTCACATCATTCTGGCCATTGCCACTTCTCGCCGGTAGCCTCTTCATCAACTCGACGTCAACAATGTTTTTCTTCACGACCACATTCGAAAATCCGTCTACATGACTCAACCTTCGGGATTCGAAGACTCCACTCAAACCTACACCGTTTTTGCTCTTCACCACTCTATGTGTGGTCTCCATCAAGCACATTATGTGTGGTTCGAGCGCCTATCTACTTTTCTTCTCACCTTGGGTTTCTGCCCGTCCAACACTGATCCCTCCTAATTTATTTATCACTCTCCTGGTGTGAGGCAATCCCATAAACCTCTGGTCTTGTTCGTTCTCTCATAATGGCTAGGATTCGTGAGTTTTATTCACTCTCTTCCAATGGATGGGTGCCCCACCGTATCTAAGGAAATAGAAATGATATGTTTTAGATCCTAAATTTAAATTTATTTTTGTACCTGAGGAGGTATGAATTTTCATGGAGTTTTCATAACCTCAAATGAACTTGAATTTTGTTCTTCTAGCATAATTTCGTGGAAGTTACTCGAGGCAGTGCTCTCTACTTGGTGCTCCAATATAGGAGCCTATCAAATTTGTTTGAACTTTGAACATTAACTACAAATCAAGTTCCACAAATATAAAAAACACAATAGTCATTTGAAGCATGAATCGTACCCAAATCGAAAAGAAAACACAATCCCAGGAATCCCTTAAATTAGTCTGCGGAACTAGTGACGTAAAATGGGTGAAAATGGTGTAATACTATTTGAAAAATGATGACGGACAATGTTAAGTTGTTAACCAACGTAATTAACAAAGACAAATATTTTTGGAGGGGACCATGTTGGTTTGGTATCCAAATCAAGTGGGTGGATTTGTTAGTATCAAAGCGAAGGGTTAATTATTTCCTTACCCTTTAAATTCCCAGAACATCATCAATACCAACCGGATAAACGCACTATCAAGATACCTACTTGGGTTACGCCTTATGCTAGATAAATATAGTATCATATTGCTTATATATATGGGTTTTCCTGGATATATAATTCATGTGAAAGAGCCTCTGGGCTCTCGTAAACTTATATTGAATTTCACATGTTGCACTTTCTCACTACAAAAATGTCATATCTTAAATATTCATTTTATCTACCACATTACTTGTCGGAACAAAAAAAAGTGTAATAAAATTACTCAATTCATCTCGTATGTTTAAATTGATTTTGAACAATCTTTTCTGGAACTGTATGCATATCTCGACCTTTCAAAACCCAGTTTTTGAAGGAACTATGAGTGTGTCTGGATGTACATTTTCTTAAATAGTTTATTACAGAATTAATACTGTAGATGTCAAAGTCTCTAAGCTTATCCACCATGTAATTTATATGCACATGTGAAATTATCAAAAAACCAAAAAAAATGTTGGGTTATAGTGCATGTGACGAGGACAAAATATGATTTCACATTTAGTTGTATCAGAAGCTTTTCCCTCTCAATTTTGTTAATTCATGTTTTTGTCTAAGCTTCTGGGGATAAAAATGGATCAAGAGCTTCTAAAAACTCTCCACCTATAACATCCAAACACATCATATGAGGCCAAAAAAATTCTTCCAAAATTTTCGATATTTGCTTTTACTTCTATTAAGATGCCTCATACGGAGGGTTGAAAATGGTCAAGCGAATATCAACTTTTCTATATTTGTACCATATTTATATAATGTATACTCGGTTTTATAATTCATAACCATATGTCGGGTTAAATGGATGCAGACAACAATCAAATGTGGATATGCATTGGATATTATGTTTTAACTTATAAATTTATGGAAAAATCTTGAAATTAAAAATTTAGATACCAATATGGAATGAACTATATATCTTAAACACTATTATCTCTGTCATTACCATACTCGTTACCACATTTAAACGAATTATATTTAGTGACTATATTCTATCAAATGAATTTGTATATCATCGAGACAAGTGTCACCCTAAACTACCGTGATACATACTCAACTCAAGTGTAATAACTGCACTAGATAGTGAAATGATGAAACTCAAAGGTAGGGGTGGGACCCGGGCCGTGCCGGCCCGGCCCGGCACGGCCCGCCGGCCGACGGGGCCGGCCCGGCTCCTGGCGGGCCGGGCCGGGCTGGGCTGGGCCGTGAGTCGGGTCGGTTCGGGTCGTGTCGGGTCGTGTCGGGTTTTAAACTTTTTTTCAACTAAAAATAGAAATGATTTCCCCAAAAAATGCCAATTTTATTAATGGTTTTTGAGAAATACAAGTTTGTAGCTGAAACATAGGAATCATTACAAAAAAACCTAGGGGGTTCTAGGAAAAATTCATCCCATTTGGCGCGTTTTCGGCTACAATATTCGACGTACGTCTACTGCTCCGGCCACGTCTCTTCGTCGTCGTCTTTGGCTTCATATTGGTTCTGCACTCTGTCTTCTGCGTCCAACCAATCCTTTAGGCACACACACATCTGCATCGAGTCGGGCGCGAGACTGTGTCGTCGATCCGTCATCACTCGCTTCCCTGCAGAAAAAGCCGCTTCCGACGCCACAGTAGACGCCGGAGCACACAATAAGTCCTTAGCTATTTCAGCAACTATGGGAAACCTACCTTCGTTGTGTTTCCACCAGTCTAATACATCTAAATTTTTGGATTCTTGGGGGGACAGATATAAATCTAAGTTCAAAAACGAATCTAATTCATTATGACATACATTTGAAACATATTTTTTCTTCTTTTGGGTTAACCACGCCCACGTAGCGTCCTCGTCGTCTTCTAACGACATCGGCTGAACGGGTGGTTGTGATGAAGTACTTGCTACATTAGATCCTACATTATAAGTTAAACTATATTCTTCAAAATATTTTCTTAATAAAGCAATAGATGCATCTACATGGGCTTGAGGGTTATCATAGTTCATGTTTTCATAAATTTCTTCTAAAAAAACTTGTAAACCTTCTTTTTTAAACCTAGGGTCTATGACTAAAGCTAAACAAAACACTAGTGGGGGGGGGTTCCAATACTTAGCAAATTTTGATTCCATTGTTGTAAATACATCTCCTAAACTATTTTGAAACCTATATTTTGCAAAAACTTTAGTAACTCTACAAATTTCGATTAAAAATAAGTTCGAAGTTGGATAATAACGTCCACTTAATTTTTTAGTAAATAGAAAAAAGGTTTCAAAAAATCGACTAAAAATTCAACATTTAACCAATCAATTTCAGATAACATGTCATTATTTTGTTTTTCATTATAAAAAGTTGTAATAACAAGTTTATATGGAATTGTCATTTTAAGCATTTCATATGTGGAGTTCCATCTATGAGGTGCATCTAAACTAAATCTCTTAGGCCTAATGTCATTATAGGTACAAAATTCTCTAAATTGTTGATACCTAGATGTACTACTAACTCCACAAAATCTAATAACCTCCATAACATTACTTACATAATATTTAAGAATCTCTAATCCGTCTTGTACAATTAAATTTAAAGAATGACATACACATCTAATATGAAAACATTGGCCTTTTACGGGTGGTTCTAAAAATGCCTTAAACATTTCTACAACAGATGTGTTGTTAGTTGCATTATCAAAAGACATGGTTGTTACTATCTTTTTAAATTTGTGGGTTGAAATAATGTCACTAACATGATCAAATATAGCACGAGTAGTGTGTGGATAATCTAAAGGTAAAAATGACAAAATTCTTTTGTTTAACCTCCAACGATCATCTATGTAATGAACAGTTGTACATGCATATGCAAATTCATTAGCTGAGGTCCAACAATCACTAGTCATTGCTACTCTTTTATTTGTTGATTCAAACAAGTTAATAATTTTCGATCGTTCAAATTCAAATCTTTTCATAGCTAAATTTTTAAAAGTACGTCTACTCATATGTTTAGTTTCAGGATTAAGATATTCACACATTTTTCTAAATGCACTAGATTCTACAGTACTAAATGACAATTCATCTCTAATTATGTATTCCACTACATGTTCTCTAGCACGAGCAGGATCAAATTTCCTAAATGTACCAGAACTACAATCTATTGTGGTTTGTCTAGAATCTTGCACAGATGAATTATGCCTAAGTTTACATTTAATTGCATGTCTAGTTAAATGGCCTGTGCCTGCACTAGTTTTAGCAGTATATTGTTTTTGGCATAACTTACAAAATGCAATGTCATTACCATTTTCATCTTGCCCTAAATCAAAATCTTCCCAAACTTTACTAGTTCTACGTCTACGTGATTTAGATGAAGATGCAACATTTGACAATGCAACATTTTGAATTTCATCGTCAGAACTAGTCATGCAAATTACTAAGTAAAGCATAAATATTGTTTTCAAACTAGCCATGTAATCTAATGAAGTGAATGCAAAGTAAGTTTAGAAAATGCTCAGTGATCGGCGAGAAGTCGGTCGGACGAGAAGAAAACTCGGATGGAAAGCTTCAACTCGACCCACTTTACTTCAAACTCGACCCGCTTTTCGCAAAACCCGACTAACACAAATTGCTTGAAGATTGGAAATTTGGAATGATTAGAAGAGAAGAAGATTGAGAGAATTGGTGAGGAATGAGTGAAGGGGTGTGAGGTATTTATAGGATTGGTAAAAGTAAAAACAAAAAAAACCTTATAGCCGTTGCGGGCCGTGCCGGCCCGCACCAACGGCAGGCACGCCGGCCCGCCGCGGGCCGGGCCGGCACGGCCCGCAACGGCTAGTTGCCCGGCTCGGCACGGCCCGCCAGCCCGGCGTGCCGCGTGCCGGGCCGGGCCGTTCACGGGCCGTGCCAGCCCGCCGCGGGCACGGCCCAGGTCCCAACTTTACTCAAAGGTATCAAACAATCAATGCAACACAAACACTAATAAAAGCAAATAACCCAAAGTAGTCCCGTCCCTTTTTCTAAATTGCGCTCCCAGACCAGCACAGCCCATCCAAACTCGGGCGGGCCCACCTTCCCTCCGAGTCCGAGATCCGAATCCGACAAATCCACCGGCGATTCCCGGTGACGAAACCACCTGAAACCACCACGCCACCGGCCTCTCCCGGTATCACCCCCAACCCACGTGGTTACCCTCTCCTCCAACTCCGTCGCCTCCGATCCAAATCCCAAACCACCGATTCCACTCCGACCGACGCCTTCCGATCTGAATCCCATTTCCGGATCCGAGATGCGCTCGCGTGTTCGAACCTGAAACTCGCGTAATTTCTGGTTTTCGTTTGAGGTTTCGTCGCGATTTTTGGAGCTGAGTTTAACTTTTAGGTTTTTGAGTAGATTGTGTGTTTTCTACGGTATTTTGTTTGGAATCGGAGTTCGTTTCGGATTCCAGTTGAATTGGAGGTGTTGCGAGCTTTCTATCGAAATCGGGAAAACTTTTGATTCGATCGGTCGTTTTTAGTTTAATTTAGTTTAGTTTAGTTGAGCCGCGCCTTTCTCGACTTGGCTGTTGACATTTTCATTTTCGTTATCGATTTGAATCGGTCGTCTTTCTGTAGTTCAAATTCCGAAATCGCATCGCTTCTAGAAGTCAGCTGTAAGTTAGCGTTTTCTATAGTGTCTGCTTCGCTGCTTGAGCTTCATAGGAGTTCTGTCTGAATTTGATCATAGCGGCGCATTTCGCTGAACTTGATCGTTTTGGTAGTCGATCCTTTAGTTAGGCAGGATGTCCACAGCGGTTGGTGTCAAATCCAAGTTTCGAGTGGCATCTGTGGTAATTTTGTCGGTCTGCGTCGGTCTTGTGGCGCTCTATGATCTTCTCAATCCAGCATCCAGTGGGTGTGCAATGACGTACATGTACCCGACCTACATTCCCATTTCGTCTCCTGCCAATGTGTCGTTCGACAAGTATGGACTGTTCTTGTATCATGAGGGCTGGAAGCAGATCGACTTCAAAGAGCATTTGAAGAAGCTGAGTGGTGTTCCTGTTCTTTTTATTCCCGGAAATGGTGGCAGCTACAAGCAGGCAAGTCTTCTTATGTTTTATCAGGATGGATTGCTGGAGTTGAATTTGTTTTGTGTATAGTGCCTGACATTCTGAATTGAAATGAGTAACTTCATCGATTAAATTTAAGATGATGTTCAGTGATTTCTGCATGCTGTTTTTGTTTCTGCCATGCAGCAGCCATTCAAGGTTCCCGAATTCCATCTTATTGTATTTTAAAAAATGGATACCGGGATCGTCATGTGTGTTTTAACATATACTGAAATCAGTTGGTTTGTCTACCAAATCTCGTTTCGGACTGTTGTGCTGTTACTCTCACTAGTGACTGGAATGACTGCGTTGCTTCTGTATAAACCTTGATCCTGTTGTTATTAGTATGGATTTGGGTAAATGTAGTCAAGGTGGAAATCCAGTGTAACAATTTACGGCCAGAATGTAAATTTGTATTATATTATGTATTCAAAGTCATAAAATGGAACAAAGAAGCACACTCTTGATTTCTTTTGTTTTTTTAGCATGAGATTTTTAACGAGTTATCAATATTTTATGTTCAGACATACAATAATAATAATTTATTGGTCCTTAGGTCCCTGTTTGTTTTAGTTGTTTTGATGATTATATGACACCTAGTTTAGATATGTTGATTTGATATTTCTTTAAACCCGATGTTTGCTCGTAAGGAATGATTTCCATGATTATGATGTCAAAGTTTTGATCTCGAGTATATTCACCGATCGAGTATCAAGTATTCAAGTTTACTCGATAAAAAAGTGTCAAGTTCATGGTCATATTATTATAAATATGATGAACTTTGAAAGAGCTCTAACTTCCATTCTAATATCCAGGAATGTCAAGTTTTCTTCCATTATACAACACAAATGGATGACTTCCGTCCCTCTGAACACAATTATAAATTCGTACCACTCATTAGGAAGTGAGCTGAAGTTCTAACTTTTCAGCAAGACTCCAATTCACCAATAAACAGCAAAAAACCACTTGTTGCAAACCAAATCACACCCTAAAGACTCTGACCTGTTCTTGAAGGGTAGGATAGGAAAATATTCCATTTTGGGCGATTTCCTTCTGTCATGGATTTGAGTTGTTTCTGTTCTGATTTGCGAAACCTCTATGTGGACATGTGGTGACATTAGTTCTGACTTTTCTTGCTAAATATCTTGATTCTGATTAGATCTTTAGGATGAATATCCGAATATCCTTCAATTATCCTATATTTTGTTGGATTTTATAGGCCAGAGGATCCATGTTGCCCCATACCCAACTCTCTCTTCTTCTCATAACTTTCTTAAGTTACTTGCTCCTTTTGTAACCATAACATAAACATGTTCCTCCTGCCGTTGCTTTCTTCTTATGGCTTCTTTATATTACTTCTACCGTAACCATGACATGTTCCTCCGGCCATTGCTTACTAGAAGAGGTCGTTTACTTTGTTGGGTATGCATTTATTTATGGTTGCTGATAAGGTGCACTTTTAAATCTACAAGAATAATGGCATGGCTTTGTGAAGTAGAAAATGTTACATTATAATAATCTGAAGTAAAAATACGATAAAAATATACTCCTAATTGTTTTTTGCTGGAGAAAAATCCTAGTTGAAATTGATTATATATTTGCTTGCTCGGAAGCATTACTGATCGACCTCTGTGATGTCTGGAACTCTGTGGAAATAGAGATGTTGAAATGATTATATGTTTGTTTGCCTGGAAGCATTACTGACCGACCTCTGTGATGCTGTAGAAATAGAGATATAAGACTATGTATTGTACAACTATCATTTTGGTAATTTGAGTGTTTCATTAATGCTTGTTGTCTCTTAGTTCTGTTATCCAACATGTGGTGCCTATAAAGAATATGCTCCTCCGATTTTTTTAATTGATACATGCCAATTTGCACTTCTAGTATCAAGTCGTGCTACTCATCCTCTTTTTGATCCTTTCAGGTGCGGTCTTTGGCAGCTGAATCTCGTCGGGCATTCCAAGGAGGACCACTTGATCCAACATTCTACAAAGAGGCTGCTTATTGGGGCGATGAACTTGTGGAAGAGCTCGATTCTTTTTCGTTACCCAGAAAATACAATAAAACACTTGATTGGTTTACAGTGGATCTTGAAGGCGAACATTCCGCAATGGATGGTAGAATACTCGAGGAACATGCTGATTACGTTGTTTACGCAATTCACAAGGTAATGCTTTTGTTTCCATTTTCGCATAAGTGCTGAAATTTTGGTAGTCTTTTTTTTGCTACCTAATTTTTTTAAAATCCCCATCTATGAGTATCTTATGTTTATCAATCTTAATTCATTTAAATCTTGAATTTTACTCCATTGTGTCAAAGAGTAAATTGTTATTTGACATTTGGAATATTACGATCTAAACCAAAATGACTATTTGAATTATAATAAATAGCAGACGGTCAATTGGACTTACCATCAATGGGTCAATTGGAAACAACCTCTCTAATTTGCAGGGGTATGGTTGCTTACATCCGACCCCCAAACCCCTACTTAGGCGGGAGCCTCTTTGAAGTGTTGGGCTGATGTTGATGTTAAATTTTGACTTGTCTTTTATGTGAAAGTAGAGTATCTTTAACTATTTTTCATAACTAACTTTTAGTTAGCTTATGATCTTAATTCTTTATTGACAAGGTTGAGTGAGGGGGGTTGGTTTTTATTCTACTTTTCCTCGGGAAAATGTAGTTCCAATAAATATCAGATAAATATTAATTATGATTTATGAGGTTTTCTCTAATTTTGACGTGTAGAGTGTTGGTAGAGGTTCATTGAGAAATTTTGATGGAAGTTACATCATTGTTTGTGCATTTTTTATATATATCCTACTTCCTACAACTTTTAGGTGTTTTACATATTTCCGTGACATATAATAGTTTCTTAACTTATCTTGTTTTCCTGTTGTATTTTTATTCTTATAGATTCTAGATCAATACAGAGAATCGCAAATGGCTCGATCCAAAGAAGGTGCTGATGTCTCAGAAAGCTTGCCTACTAGTGTTATATTAGTAGGTCATTCTATGGGTGGCTTTGTTGCTAGGGCTGCAATAGTGCACCCTCATTTGAGAAAATCATCAGTAGAAACTGTTCTCACACTGTCAAGTCCTCACCAGTAAGCTTTGGTTAAAACTGTTTTCACATGAAAATCTGTCAATGTCATTAACAATATGGAACTACCCGCCCAGGTCGCCTCCTCTGGCATTGCAGCCATCTCTGGGTCATTACTTTTCTCAAGTAAATTTGGAATGGCAAAAAGGATATCAGATCCAGACCAACCATGCTGGTCGTGTAATGGCTACTCCAAAGTTATCTCAAGTTGTCGTCGTATCTATTTCTGGTGGTATCCTTGACTACCAGGTTTTTACTGAAAGCTCACAAATAGTCTTGGTTAAAACAGATGGATGACATTATTTTACTATTTCACACATTGTTAGACAATTTAATGTTTTTAGTAAGTTTTACTCTTCAGTTGTAGACATGTTTCTCTAGAAGGAGCAAGTCAAGCCTTTTGATTGATGAAACACACACTAGTTAATAACACACTAGTTAGGGTTGATTGCCAATTTGCCACCAAGAATAACATTATCTCGATCATACAAATAAATTTTCTCACAGTATCATGCTGTTAAATATAATTTAAGCCTATAATTTCCACCTCTAGGTCTCTTCATGTCTGCTGAGCCGACATGAAGTTGATGAAGTATTTTTTTTAATCAATGGCTGGTGAAGCAATTTTCTACCTGTCCGGGTTTCTTTTCCTTATAATGAACCAAAATAACTTGAAATGTAATGTGTTATTATAGTTGCTATTTGCAAAGGGTAAACTCTAAATCATTCCTCATGATATTTGGATCTTTTCATATTCAGTTGGAAGTAATTTGGATCTTTTCATATTCAGTTGGAAGTGCTTTTGATTCCAATTCCCAATTAAAACCTTTATGAATCTTAAAGCTCAAACAAACGAAACTTGAATAATTTGTGTATTTGCAATGTCGCTCAAAATCAACTGGGTCTTAAACTTTTTATAACACACTATGAACATTGAATATAGTTATCCTTTGCTGGAATAATGAATAGCCACCACAGATCTAGGAAAAAATGAATAGTCACTGTCTTATAATATAAGGTGTTTCTAAAGTCAAGAACATGCATGTGGTTGCTTTTAGGTCATTTGAGTATACACTAGATAGGTTATGGAAGTGCTTTCGGGTTCAGCTGTGAGATGGAACGATTCCTGGTGACTAACAATGATTTTGTGATCTTCTATTCCAGGTAAGAACTAAACTGTCATCGTTAGATGGGATTGTTCCTCCTAGTCATGGTTTTATGATGAGCAGCTCAAGCATGAAGAATGCATGGCTGACAATGGACCATCAGTCAATCCTCTGGTGCAATCAAGTCGTCATGCAGGTGAATTCTCTTACTCTTATCTTACATGATACCTTTGCTTTCATGATTTTGACTTATTTGTGATGATATTCACTTAGTGCAGATCTCACACACTATACTGTCCATAATAAACCCTTGTACCGGACAACCATTTCCAAAGACATGGCAGAGGCTGTTTGTATTCTCAAAAATGTTCCAAAGTGGATTACCTCAGAGTTTTAACTGGATGGTGGACAAGCTTCCTCCTCGTCTTGCTCTACCTACTAGTGGTATGTGTTGGCTTTTTGGCCTTAATCTATGTTTTGATGATTTAATTAACCTAATCTTAAGTATGATGATGTAGAGTAGCACACATATTGCATTGCATATATATTGTATTGTGTTAACCTCTACAGGTGATCAAAGCTCAAGAAAGAAGGAAATGAAGTCAAAATATGTAATTAAAGCTAAATCGAAGACATGTAATCTTGATTTATTTTGAGTCTTAGGAACATATGTAAATTGAGCATACAAGAGTTAAAAACCAATCACATACACAATAGGTTCCCTATAGAAGTCACACACGAAATTTCACATTATTTGGACTTCATTAGATCACCCAAACCTTAGTCGGAAATCACTTATAAACTTAAACCCAGATTTCCTGTGTGAACCGGTCGACCGAACCAATTCTCAGTTCGAACGGTTTATAACAGACTCTCCACAGTGATTTTACCGAACTCTACCGGTCGACCGGTTCTACATTTTCGGTCGACCGATTTCGGATTTTCATATGACCGTTTTTCTTGTCGTATATGCCTAACGGTCGTATTCGTATTAAAACTATATACACCTCCATATACTTAACCAAACGGTCGAACCATGTGCCAAGTTCGGTCGACCGTTTAACCTTGTCAAGAATTCCCTGCTATCGGTCGATACGATTTCGTTCGACCGATCCAATTTTCCCTCTACCGAAACGCTTATTCGGTCGACCGGTAACCCTGTTCGGTCGACCGTTTTCTTAATAGACTTAAGTGTTCGGTCGATCCATTCATATTTCAGTCGACCGTATTCTTATCGAACCCAAGCGTTCGGTCGACCGGTCCACGTTTCGGTCGACCGGTTCTGGACAGATTTGCAGCCCGATTTTCTGCTTTGTGTATCTTGCACAAAACCCAATCAAATCTATCCCCAACGGCTAGAATACCTTAGGAGCTTATAAATAGAGGATCAAGACTTGTTGTTAACACAACTCTCCAACTACCATTTGTCCAATTCATTAGAGAGAAGTTCTCAATCCTCAAAGCTCCCAATTTCACTCCACAAGCCTAAATCCACACTTAGTGATCATATACTCATCCTACTCAAAGTGTGCTCAATTAGAGAGTGAATCCCACTCAGTCACAAGTGTTGTCAAAAGAAGCAAGGACTTCGGTGAAAGCCTGAAGTGTCCCTCTCGGATTGTGAGAGGAAGAATTCAAGCAAGCGAGGGTTGTTCGTGTTGCTTGTGGTGTAAAGGCGTTCTCTCCCGGCCCGGAACGGGGAGTGGTTAGTGAAGACGTAGGCGGAGCTCGCGGAGTCGAGCGGAACTTACAAGAGAGGACTAGGACCCGGGTGGGGTGCCGAACCTCTATAAAAACGCCGTGTCTCTTTGTGGTTTGCATTTTCTGTTAATTTCCCTACTTGTTTTTAAATTTGTTTCCGCTGCGTTTATTGTTTGATTATGTGGGATTAGATTAATAGTGATTAGTTGACCCATAACCCACACGATCCTACAGTATGATGTTCTTCTCATTTGGTTCTTTTAAGCACAAGAAGATTTTTTTTTCTTGAGATAGAAAAAGATTGAATTGCTTCAACCAAAAGATGCTTTAGTGCTTGAAATTCCTTGATGGGATGTGTTTCCAAGAACATGTCTATTGCCATGATTTTTGAAGAATTATTCTTTTTTTGAAAGGAGTGAATTCGAGTTCAAACTGACATTTAAGCAAGTATTGAAAATATGTCAAATGAGCTGAGCCAGAAGTACCTTTGTACCACAGAGTTAAATGACAAAAATAATGCAAAATTATATGTGCTCTCCAGTTTCAACTTGAAATTAAAAATTTGGTGCTATCATCAGATTTATGGCGATTCACATGCTGAAGGCCGGATTCTTATTGAGTTTCATTTCTAACCTACCCAAACTAGTTTATGATTAAAGGCTTTGTTGTTGTTGGTGCCAATCATCAGATTTGAAACCTCAGTTCTCTAGAATGGAGTTTAGAGCACTTGATTACGTTGCAGACATTGTGGTAATGTGGTACAATGGGGAGGGGCTTGATATCTTTTACCCTATGGGTTGTTCATGTAGTCATGTTGGGGCGGTTGGCTAATTGGCTTACAATTAACACAGTGTAGTTTTTGTCCCGCTTTGCTCTACATCCTGTAAACTACGGGCTGGTATTTTTTTATACTCTCTTCTTAACCCAATATATTCTGTTTTACCTACTAAAAAAGAATGTTTGCTCGCAAGTACTTTGATCCTTAGGAAATGACATTTAGAAAGATCCTGCTTCCTTTGAAGTTAGGAATTATCCCAACGTCTTTTTTGCAGCACTTGTTTTTGTTGGTGTATCTTCTCTAAGTTTCTGTGGTGTATTTTCTGCAAGTTTCTGCACATTACCTTCATATAGTTTGAATGGATTTTTTCTTTTCTTTTGTATAGCAATATGTGTCGGCCAGTTGGTGTGACTATCATATAACCATAATCTCTTTCTTGTGTTGAAAATATGATTTCTGTTAGAGAATAGTCCCACATCGTGTAAAATGTGGACATTCTCTTGGACTATAAGTTGTAGGGTTCATCCTCTCATTGCAAATTGGTTTTAAGTGGATTACCCAGTCTAACATGTTATCAAAGCCCAAGTTATGCCCGATGGGCGGCTTGACACATTCACCTAGTGTTGTCCACGCGTAGACACGTGTCACGCGTGAGGGGAGTATTAGAGAGTAGTCCCACATCGTGTAAAATGTGGACATTCTCCAGGACCATAAGTTGTAGGATTCCTCTCCTCATTGCAAATTGGTTTTGAGTGTGATACCCAATCTAACATGGTATCAGAGTCAGGTTATGTCCGGTGGGCGGCTTGACACATTCACTCATTGTTATCCACGCGTGAGGGGGAGTGTTAGAGAATAGTCCCACATTGTGTAAAATGTGGACATTCTCCTGGGCCATAAGTTGTAAGGTTCCCTTGTTGCAAATTGGTTTTGAGTGAGATACTTAGTCTAACATGGTATCAGAGCCCAAGTTATGCCCGGTGGCGGCTTGACACATCCACCTAGTGTTGTCTACGCGTATCCCAGGAGACTGAGTATCCCACTCAAAACCAATTGGTAATGAGTGGAGGGATCCTCTAACTTATAATCCAGGAGAATGTCCAAATTTTTCACGATGTGAGATTATTCTCTAACACACCCTCTCACGCGTGACACATGTCTACGCGTGGACAACACTGGGTAGATGTGTCAAGCCGCTCAACAGGCATAACTTGGGCTCTAATACCATGTTAAATTGTTGGTATCTCACTCAAAACCAATTGGTAATGAGTGGAGGGACCCTCCAATTTATAATCCAGGAGAATGTTCACATTTTACACGATGT